>OY728148.1:1152154905-1157322405 GCA_963277665.1 Viscum album | reverse complement strand
TCTGATACCATTCCCAACTGCTGTGCCTTTTGCGCACTCCACTCCACCCACAAGTCTCCTTCCTGACTCCCCTACACGCAGATCCTCTAATAAACGCAACCAGTGCGTGACCCCCTCCTATCCGAGCACCTCCTCATGTGCTCTGCCAGCCGTTACCCCCTTTGCTGCTTCATCCAGCCAGCAGCAGCTGACCCCTCTCCATTCCATCTTTCTACCTTTCATGAAGGCTGCCCCTTGTTACCCTTCTCTACCTGCTGCCGATGCCCCTACCCTCCTCCAGCTTCGGCTGCACAACGCCTCCCACTCACCTACATGGGGTGCACACACCTTTGGATGAGCCTCCGACCGGCCTCCGCCACTGCCTCCTCCATCCAAGCTCTTGCCCTACATCACGCCATTATGCCCTCCCTACTAGCCAGCCCACGACTCCACTTTTCCAGCTCTACCCATTTCATTTTGGCTAGGGCATATCCATCCAAAGCGGCCCACTTTGGGATGACACGAAACCCTCTAGAACAACCCCCTATTGGGCAGTGTGTAACCCCTCGACAACACTCCCTTCTTCTAGTGTGCTCTCCGCCCCATTCTGATGGCCACTTCACCCCACTAGTCGAGCACGTCTCCACCCTAAAGTGAGGTTTGCGATGTTTTTGTTTGAGTAGTAAATAATTAATTTTAACATGTGTTGTGTTTATATATATTGGTTTGAATTTAATTATAAAATAATTGAGTTTTGTTTGTGTAAATATATGATTTAATTTTTGAATATTTTTTCATCAGTCTTAATGTGGTTTAGTAATAATGCAGACGATGCGAATTAGGTTTTCAAAACATGTCGCGAAATTTATTTTTCATTGTTTGTTCATTTGAATCATTTTAAGTCTGTTTTTATGTATTTTAGTTATCTCTTCAGTTGCAGGGCATTGGCATGATGTTTCCGTGATATTTTAGTCATCAGTAGGTTTCACGTACTTGTACGCGGCTGTGAGACATGCCGCATCGTCGTAACTAAGTTGCAAGTCGAGGTAGGTCCCCTACTGCACTCGACATTAAATTTAGAATTTATTAATTTTTTGATATATCATTAATTTTAATAAATGGAAAATAATATAAGATTATTTATTTATAAATGATTATTTGGGGTAAAAAGTGTTGTTTATTTTATCCATGACACTTCAAATATTTTTTTGATGAACAGACACCCAACAGTGAAAGAATGCCGATTTGGCCTTTAAATATAATTCATGGAATTTTATATGTAGTTCTAGTTTATTGATAAATGATTTCATTTGAAGAGTGATCATGTGTTTTGGTTATCTTGAGAAATGGGGATTTTTATTAAAATGGGTGAAGGCTCGTTTGGCACATTAATAAAGAAAATTATTTTGGAAAACACTCTTTGTGGTGACCCAGGGGTGATCTTTGGTGTATGTTGACTGTATGAGTTGTGTGTGATGTTTTTGCTACATAATTGACATTTTTGACTCACCCCTTAGATTTTTATTATACGTGCTGACATGTGAACCTGTCATAGTAAGTGAATCTTCTAAGAACGATTGTTGCACTTGTTGAGATTATGCACTTCTAGTGGACCATATCATAGAAGCACTCTATTATTAGAGCTATGGGATTGGGCACCTCGGTTTGGCCATATATGGAAACACCGAGCATTTGGGAATTATGACTTCATTGAGTAGGGAATTCCCTCCAGATGGGTCATATGTATAGTACGTTCTGGATTGTACATGAGCCCCTAAGTTCGACCCATGTTTTCTTCAGTGTTTATTTGTATATCACAGATGATTGAGTGGTCGAATTCGGTTTTTGGCCCCTATGTGCCACTTTTTCCATTGCCCTTGCGGTGTGTTGTGTGTGGTTTTCCTTTTGGCTAATAACTGAAGATTGGATTTCTAATTGGTTCACAAAAAAAAGTTTTAAAATGTAATACAACTATTCTATTCAAACATTAAACATGTTTTTAAATTAAAATTGAAATGGACTAATGCTTGTTTTATAAATGAAATTTTGTGTGGAAAAAAATATTTTATATAATTATGTTGAAACCAGAAATTGGTAAATTCTTTATTTTAAGGCAGTGTATTGAGAATAGTTTTTTGGCCATGCTTATTGAGTTTTAATACTCATTCTTATAGTGTTTTTCTTATTTTTTTGTTTTGTTGTAGGTTTGGCTCGAGCTCGCTCTCAGTGGGCAAGAGTTGGTTGTGGACTGGTGAGCGAATCTCGATGTCTTGTAGAGTTTTGGTCGTGGTTAGGATAGTTGGTTATTGATGACCATTATTTCTTTTCGTTTTATTTATTTAATTTCTGTTATTCTAATTCTCCTCTACTTTATTTATTCTTAATGGGAGAAACAGTTCCCAATTGTTCTCTATTGATGCCCTGGTGCTAGTCGCCATCCCAGGAGGATTAGGAACGCCTCTCGGGTCATGTCGCTGATCGGCTCTGGTGATCGGTACAAGGTCTTCTTGGGTTGGTTCGTGACAACTATTATGAAAAAATAATCATTTTCCAAAAACAAAACTCAATGTTTTTGGGGACCAAATATATGGAAATCACTAGATAACTGTGTCACCTTAAAAACCTTCTTCGACAACCCCAACCATACTCATTCATAGTGTTCTAGAATTTTCAACAAACACAATGTACCCAAAAACGCCGAGATGACATCATGATTGATTTTTTCCCAATGGAAACGATAGAATATATATGGAAATACTACATTCTTAAAAACAAGAATTATATTTCAGTGGACTTTTTCTCGATTATATTATGTCAAATATGGATAATTGATACTAGAATATCTAATCTAATGATACATTACAAGACCAATTGTGAGAGAAATTGAGGCTGGGTAATATAGTGGAAAATGTAATAAAACTAAAATTATTATGTATTATATAATATTTAATTATGTTAATTAGTAATTGTTCTATTTTACTTATTTTAAAATGGGATTGAGAACCTCAATAACATAGTGATCATTTCATTGATCATGGAATTTCTTAATAGAATTAAATTAGTGAGAGTAGAATAGATGTTTTAAATTTCATTAATATTAGTGAATATGAACAACATAATAAATTTTCCCAAAAAAAATCATCTTCCCACTAAGAGGAGGAGAAAAGGGATAAATAAAACACAATATTGATGTTGATTACTCTTTGATATCATATATTCTATACCTTAATAATAACAAACAGAGTGTATAAATAAATGAGATCCTTGGTGAAGAATTTTATTATAAATAATAATGGTGGTTCTTACATTGCAATCATGTTTTCAAGTATTGAGGTATATTACTTAATGGTAAGATTCCAGTAGGATATTATATTTTCCATGAATCACATGTTATCATCCATACCACCATGTTTATACATATCCATTAATTAAGTGATTAATATTATAGTAAAAAAACTCATAAAAAATGTTAACTATATTTTACCATGAATAATAAGGACTGATGGAAATTTTTTTACTCACTCCATATGGTGACAATAATGGAATACAAAGTTAGAAATTGTCATGATCCATTCCAATAATGTAGATTATTCTACTCATCATCCCCCTATAATATTCTTGGGGATAGTGACTAGCATAGTAAACGAGTTTCACTAATTGGGAGGACTTATCCAAATGACATGTACAAATGGAAATATTTTCATTCCCATAAAATTCTTAAATGTAAAAATAAATGAAAAACCACGCATTCATATATATAAATACCACAAACAACGTACAATGAAAACTAAAGGGAGGTAAATATGGCCAAATACAATATCACCATAAAGAGTTTGAAGAAAAATAAAACATGAATATAATAATAGAAACCACTATCATGCTACCACAAGAATATACCTTGGACATTCCTGTCTCACTAAGCCCAATATTGTCCCGGTCCATCTGGGACTTTGTCAATAGTTCCATTGTTTTCACATGATATGACACATGTGGGTAAAGATAATGTATGGTGGAGAAAAATAATAATTTGTAGGACACCGCAAAACCACACAACATAAAAAAGGGAATATATATCAACTCTGCATATGTATTTGTCTAAAATTTTTCTAACAACAATAAAAATATATACATTTCAATGGCATAAACTTACAAGGATATATCACAATGGTAATGTTAGTATATGATTATAGATTGAAATGTCCCATTAATCACTCAATCAAGAGAAAGCACTGCATGAGTCTGATATAACTAAGGATGCCCATCCAAGAGGTCATGATCATCAGGTCTTGTAATAAGAAGTAAACGATGGCCTTCTGAAGGGATATGATACATAGATGAGGATCATTCCCAATGCAATGGGGGTATACTAGGAACTCAATCTGAATTAACCTAAATTTTTTAGGATTAGAGCCCATGTAGTATTTTCATTTATGATACCAAGAACTCCCCATAGAGAATGTGGAAGAATAAAGGATATTACATAGGGACTCCAAAAGGATTCCAAAAACAATAACCAAATATTCCTGCCAAATGGATCACATTACATTTTTTAGGCTGAGAATCCTAGTTAACCAATAAGGAATGGAGATGGGGAAGACACTCTATCATGGCATATCCAAGATACATGGGAAATTTTTTCCAAAATATCATCTATAGAGTACATAATTTGTACCAGTAGAACACAACATGATCCTTTGGCAACGAGTCCTACCCATGTAAAACGACCCATTCCATTGTCCATGTAGATGTACTTAGTTTGAAGTTTCCCGTGTACTTCTACCAGTGTACCAGTACACATATTGGCCCAGGTACATTTTGTCGAGGCCATGTCTATTTGGGAGTTCATGACATTCCCAAGGTCATGTAATCTCATCCTATGCCTATGTACCCTTTGAGGTATACATCCTGCTCACCAAAGGGGACTGCACAACATGTGACATGGTAAATTTATATGTTCTTCTTATCTTAATATGGAAACCATTTCCACCACTACTAGGGGCCCACACATCATGTATCTATACCATTAAAACACCATAATGTAGAAATATGCTACATCCCAGATCTGGTTCATGAATTGCTAGACACACCTCCTTCCATCGTTTATTCATCACACCTTAATGGATACGTAGAAATCATGCCTTGGTGAGTCAATCCATAATAGTTCAACAACTTTATTCCCTTTTATTTCATTGGGAAATCATATTCACATGTTATCCACTATCACACTATAAGAACACATAATCGGGTATCCATAATTGTCTAATCTACTGCCACATCCATCATCACATGATCATCATGACGTACTAATCACAAATATATGATACCAAATCATTGTGACATGAAATGGGTGTGAAACATATGATTATTTAGTAAATGTATATCTATATACATAATGAATAATGCATGTGATGATTAAAGAATTGGGGAAGAAAATCATTATGAACTATCATACAAAATGGACCTTGGTAAATGATCATGTTGCACTTGATTATTTATCATAAGAATTAAAAATTAATAGATAAAAATTAATCCAAATAAATCCCCAAAATTTACAAATAAAACTATACAATCTCTCTAAATGGTTCATCCATGGATTAAAAAGTTAGCCAATCGATTCATGTTCATCCGAAAAATAATAAAAAATTGGTATCTCACCAATCAAAAAAATGACCTATGTTAATTTATATTGATATTTCATGATGAAAAAAGATGTGTTGTGATATTTGGTGAGAGCCTCTTGTTATGTCTCACATATTTCATCAATCATTGATTTTATCACCATACTCCAATAGAATATATTCCAATATTGTCCAACAGTCCTCTAGATATATATGTTTTAGAGTCCTATCCTAAAAATCATCCACAAATATATACATATATATGAGTATAGGTCTCTATGTAAACAAAATAGAATAATATAATTTAATTAATTTTTTTTCTCGCGATGACTTTTCAATAAACGCCCCACACTATAAAATGTTATGTCCCACCTAAGTCAAACACAATATTTTGAATGTAATGCTTCCATAAGACTTCATATCTAGGACCCCTGTTTATAAATTATTAAACATTTCTAGGAAAACAACAAGAATATGCTATTAAATATATTAATATATTTCAAACATTTATTTTGTGCACACTGAGACTCAGAATAATATATTTTCTCAACACCTTGTCGTTAAAATAATATATAAAATATAAAAATATAATGCATTCAAAATATAATTCATTAAATTATCCTGACATTGGGGCATTATGTCCCCAAAATTAAGAAACATGGGATACATAAAGAGAAATTTGTAATGATTATGAATCTGAGCCTCCCACTCCAAGGTCCTCTGCAGAAGATTCTTATGATGCCACCCAACCTGAACTAAAGGAATAACGTTTCAACAACGGATACCACCATACTAATAATCAATCCATAGAAGGTAAAAAAATCTATCTCTATCTTCAATGATTAGTTCATTGAGTTGATAATGTGTGACATTTCATGCACATACCGCCTCAGCTACAATGTATGGAAGACATCATGTACACAGTCAAACTATGGGGGTAGAGATAAGATGTGGGCAACACCACTGACTATACACAGAGTCTATATGGGGATAATGAATCTCAAATATGTCTTACTACCCTAACCAAATAACAGACATACATTTCCTTGAAAAACATATAAGAACACCATCTCTCTCTCCTCGAACACCAATATCCTTTATTGTCATTACCCATAAGACATTTAATGACTATGTTCATTCCCCATCTACAACTGGATGATTAGAATGATATTTGTGGTATCTCTCAACATATTAGGTTCCGTTAGTGATGAATCTTCTCGGTCAATCTAGATAATGTTCAACCAAATGGGTCACTCGTACAATGCCTCGAATAGTTCCATTCCAATTGTTATGTGATAGGTGTTTCAATATGAAAAATCCACTAGATTTAGGTGATTTTCCTTGATACATCCATAATAAAACATGAAATATTATAGAATGACCACCAGAACCAGAATGTTCCTCTATGTCTAGCCAATATTTTGTGGGTTCCACGTTCTTCTTAAGCACAAATGTGTCCCTGATGCATCCTGAAATCCCTTCCATAACTGAGATTTGAAGTGAAAATAATGGTTAGAATCGATCATTGATATTCATCCATGGAGTGGGAATATCTATTCATCAGAGAGGCATCCCATTCTCTATAATAAAAATTGATCTCAGATTTCTATATATTGGGATGACATAGGGAATCGGTCTACAATCCCCCCGATAACATCATTTCCTCATGACATATGTGGTAATATCATGATGTTGTACAAGGAATTACTATCCCACATACACTATATATCCTCGATGGGTTGAGCTAAACAGGATGGAACATGCTTCTCAGCCTTCAATTATAGGAAATTAAGTAATTGAGAGACAAACACTATACCTACCTTCTTTATACATGGCGACCAAAATAGAAAATAGACGTCCTGATATATCTTATCCACACATATAAGTACCGGAATCAGAGATATATGAAAATATCTAAGAACATACACTTGTAATATCACTGGTACCATTCTGCATCCTATGTAAATAAATACTTTATTCCATTCTTCATAATATCCATCGTGAGAATAGCTGGTGGATATCAGAGTATATAGTGTCTCAGAGTCGGTATCATTAGATATTCCCACTTGACTCACTATAATAGTGGAGCGGTAAAAACCATGGACCAATGGAATTCTTATCTATATCCATTAACAAAATATAACAATAGTGATGACACATTATTTGACACCTCACTCGACAATTGTGAATAAGATCACCGATACAGATAATCTACTACCACATTCTCCTTGATAGGAGCATGTAAAATCTCATAATTATAGTCTTGGAGGAACTCTATCCATCAAATATATCTCATGATGAGATCTATATCATAGAATACATAATTGAGACTCTTTTGATAAGAATAGATGAGAAACCACTCACCAATAAGTTAGTGTGGCCACAAATTTAATTCAAATACTACTGCTGGAAACTCCACATAGTGGGGCATATAGTTCTGAACATGTGGTGTCAATTATCATGAAACCTAAACAATCAATTCATGCCTACACATTAAAATACAACCATGATCCATTTCTCAAGAATCACAGAACACTACGTACTAGACAACCTCTTTTGGTAATTTCAAGAAGGGTTTGATCATCATTATATTTATAAACATTTGAAAATAATGTTGGACCCTCTCTATCCACATGAATGGTTTCACCTTTCACATCAACGAGGTCATGGGTGATGGTATAATTGGGAAATCAAGAATGAATTTCCAGTAATAACATGTAATCTCAATGCCCACACTTCTTTAACACTCATGGGTAGTTCCCAAGATTACATTGCCTCGAACTTGTATGGGTCCACTACCCCTCCATCTATTGAGATAATGTGACCAAGAAATTGTACCTCATATATGTAGAAATTACACATTGATAAATTACTATACTTTTTTGATGTCAGAGTACCTCGAGAAACATCTTCATGTGGCTCGAATTCTCCTCATAAGACATAATGTACTTTTGGATACCATCAACGAAGACTACCATGAACTGGTCTATGAAAGTATAAAAGAGATGGTTCAAGATTCCCATGAACACTACTTGACATTTCATCACACTGAAGGGAATCACCAAGTACACATAGTGACAATAGAAACATCATAATTCCATCTTCGACATAACCTTATATTGTACTAAGAACTTCTGATAGTCTATTTTGAGGTCATCCTTCGAAAACCATAGTGAACCCCCAACCAATAAAAAATTTCATCAATCCTCGATAGTGGATACTTTTTATTTATGGTCACCTAGTTCATGGTCCAATAGTTCACATATAACCAAAAGCTCCCATTCGCCATCACAGAGAACAATACTAGGACTAGGAATGGTGAAACACTTTATCTTAAAAATATCATCCCCTACCATTCACCTTACAATACCCTCATCTCATGAAACACTGTGAGATCTATCAGACATGATGGAATAGATATCAGTGGTTTCAAGGTGTGTAGTATAATTCAAATGTATATCTATCGATTGAGACATTAAACCAAGACATGTTTGTGGGATATTTCCCCATACCTCTCCATAGATACAAGAAACTCTATACTCATTATATCAACTCCACTAACAGTCATTCTCGAAAAATAATGAGTAATCAGCTACACCGTCCTATGCCTGATTTCTTATTGTGGGACAGAGGATTCCTTTTCACCCACATCAGATAACATGGTTCATTATTTCTAACACACCACATCCTCCACATAAAATTCTCAATCCGTGTATGAATTGTAGATACCAAGCCTATACCTAAGATGATGTCGTAATGAATGATCACTGATAAATGTAGATCCAAATTGAAATTATCACCTCCAAGATTTAGTTTACACTATAGTTAAAAGTGTTTGATCATTGTGTTGTCTCCATTTGGTATCTCCATGCAGAAGGGATAAGCTAAGGCCCAGAACAAAATCTCTATGACTCAAACTAGATAGGTGGAAATGAATTAATGTCTACCATGCACATATATTAGTATGATTGATAATTTTGAAAAGATATATATCATTCCTCATATCATTATTATGCCTCTAGGTCATAAGCCTTGACCACATGTGGCTACACCCTCCCCTATCCGAGGTCTCCATGAGCCCATCATGGACCACATGGGAGTGGTGTTGGTAATATATCAAATAATTTATCACCTCAATATTCTCTCCCAACTCAAACTCAACGACTGAAAACCTATGTAGCATTCTACTCATGTTGCTAACTATGACTAGGAGGCCCATCCACTATCTCCCGATAAGATGTATGTTGGGTCAGAAAATATCATAAAAGATGTCCCCTTCTATAAAAATAGTATCATCGCCACCCCCTAGGATAAATGTAACCATCCTATCATCCTTGAACCACAAAAACACTATAAAAGTCCTCCTTTTGAATCAAATGATAGGTCTTGGTCCCTAAGAATGATGTTGTCTCGCTATTTCTGAGGTATCTACTCTTGTAGGCCCTATGATGAAAACTAATGTCTGCATCCACTAAACAAAGAAACTTATATCCTCCAAAGACAACTCCAGTACCCCCGCACATGTCGGAATGAATAATTGTATAATACTTCCATGAATGCCTCAATTCAATCTTCTTTCAATACTCAAAGACCAAAAGAACTGATCATAATATATATCCGTCGAGTACCTAGAGAGTTTGGTGAACCTCTATGAATACTCACTTATTGTCTACATACACTTCTAAAGCTATATAAGGTCCTAGATAAAAACACCCATCAATGTATCTTGATAGAAATCAACGAGGTGAAGGATACCAAAATCTAACCATACTAGAGAGTCCATAACCTAAAACTGGGTCACAATACCCCACCATCATTTTACAGAGACGTGAATAATACTCGCATCCAGGACCACTGTCTAGTATACTAGTGTGATGACCATCTGGAAAACTCTAGTCAGTACCTCAAACCATTCCCTTACCACCAATGTTTCGGTATCACCTAGAAACCTGAGGGATCATTGTTGCTAAAATGTTTGATGTACACACTTTTTCAACCTAATATTTTGGTATTGTGGGTACCATCCTCTACTCTACTGGTGGTGGTATACATTGTACCCAACCTGGATGCAACATCTTCAAGAGTGGCCAATGTATTGATGTGTCATTTCTAAGGGGATAATCCATGTGATCCTGCTTTTTAAACATGGATGGAATACATCATAGAGGTATTCTAAATGTAAATAAGATATACCACAATAAATGAGTATATCTAGAGAGACAACACAATATGGAAATTGAAACAACAATTTATTCCTATATGATGGATCTACCATTTTCATCCATGAAACTAATTTTCTCTTGTACTTAGTCAAAAATTATGTGATCAATTTCCAGGTGTATGGAATCGTTGGATTTCACAACATATCTAGATTCCCTGGATAGAATGCTGGAGTCGAAACACTTAACAAAATTTCCCCAAACAAATCTCATAGACTCAGGTCATAAGGTTTAACTGAATCCTATGATACCATTTTGTCATGAGCCATCAATAGAGTAAAATTTATGGACTCCCCAATCCCACCTTCAATAGGATAGGGTCAATAAAATAGATATGATAAGGACTATCACTAACATGGGAGGCCTTATCATATTTACCTGTAAACATTCACACATTTACAAGCCCATAATATTTTGGAATATAAATGAAAATGAACAACCATGTAGGTATACAACTAAATCCCCCAACCACAGTACGAGGATATTAAAAAAATATAAAAAGTGCAAAATTCAATCCCACAACAATGATTCTGGGAACAATTCCAACCCGAATGTAAATATATGGGATGCTATCAGGATATAGAAGGAAAATACCTCGATCTATCTGGACACACATTTCATCGTTATTCATGGTCCTTCTAAGACTCTATTAATTGTTAAATCATTTTTCACATGTCACAACATCTATGGGGGATTTCCATGCGTGGGTGAGTATAATAAGGCTCAATGGGACACCCTGAAACCACAAATCACACAAAAAAGGAATAATAATCAGATCTAAAAATGTATATGTATGTAAGGAATATAATAAAAACAACTATATTAAAATAAAAAAGGACCCATAGTCTCAAGTTAATGTCACAACCGTAATTCCATCATAGGATTCTATCTCAAAAGTCCACACATAGTAGTCATTTGGGAGAACACACAACATGAGTATGATATCACTGATATAGTTCATCTGAGTGGTCATGTGCATAAGGTCGGAGCATTATATGTAAACAATTGGAGTCTGCAGAGATATGATACACAGACACAGATTACTCAGAAATACATGGGATATACCAACAACTCAATCTAGATTAAACTGTTATGTATAGGATCAACAACTCTATCGTGTTAGTCACGATGATACAAAATATTCCACATAGTTTATGAATATTAACATAGGATCTTACTCAATGACTAATAAATGGATTCCAAAAACACAATATAAGAGTTCATACTGAATGGTTTTATCCCTATGTATAAGTCTAGATTAAATGGTATACAATATTTAACGGATTTGGGGAATAAATTCTAACAAAAAATTTTCAATGATACATAGGACAAGGGTTTCAAGCATACTTAAATAGAGTACATGTTGTATACCAGGAGTACACAATGTTCCCCTTTGGACCTATTTTTTTCCAATAAAAAATTTCAGGTTCATGTGTCCTTATAAAAGTACACAGTGTGATACTACACAAGCATTTAGTGTGTGTAGCAACACACCACATATTCCATGTATGTTATGTACCGGTCTTGTCTGTGTGGGAGTACACGGTGTTCCCTTGGTCGTGTACTCTAAAACCATATCGGTTCACCCTATGAGATACATGTTGAGCTAACAAAGGGATGTAATTATTTTTGGAAAAGTAATATTTGGTATGATATATATAATCCTCTAGAAACACTAGCTAAAACTTATAGGGTCCCACACAATGTGTATCTCTACCATACATGTTGTGTAATGTGGATATTTTCAGAATCTATTATCTTGTTTGAGCATTGTCGGTGGAATATTCAGCCATAAAATCCCCATATCTCTATACTGGAAACATAGAAATAATTCCCCAATGTGTCATTCCATATATTATCAACAAGATCTAGTTCTTGAATTTTATTTATAAATAATCTCTATTCATCATCCTTCATCTCATGCCAAGAACAAAAAATCAGGTATGATACAAATCTGACCTACTACCTCTTCCATCGTCGCATGATCACCACATTGTACTGAGATATGATATATGATATTGAATCATTGTACCAAGAAACAGGTGAGAAAAATTTGTCTCCACTATTAATGTGTAAGCACATGAAAAATAAAAAATTCTAACGATGAATAAAGAATCGGGGGATAAAAGCACCAAGAACAAACATAAGGAAGAGACCATGAGAGAAGTTCTTGTCAAACACCATTATTTGTGATCAGAAAGTTGAATAAAGATATAAAAATTAATAGAAAATAAATTACCCCAATTCCAAAATAAAATTATCTCATCCGGAAATATGCATAATCCATATATCAATCTGTTAGTTGATTGGTTCATGTTCATTCATGAAATAGAAAATGAGGAAAGAATCCAAATCAAAATAATATCCTTCATCGGATCAGATCATTCACTAATGAAGAATAGATTTTTTCCATGATCATTGGTCAGATCCTTATATTATGTCTTTCACCTATTGTAGATCTTTGATCCGATTATAATGTTCCATCAAAATATCATCTGATTTTGTCAATTGACCATCTAGATGTCTAGTTTTTATCAACTAAATCAATGAATACCCACACATATCTAATTGGTAGATAAATATTTTTCCATTAAAAAGGTAAAAACATCAGTCTAAGTTAAATGGAAACATTAGATTTGTGATATGGTCTTTCTTTTTGATTTTATTCCTCTCGTTCAGGGAAACCATGTATGCACAATAATTAATATATTTCGTAAATTTATTTCAAGAACATTGGGACTCAGAATCACATGAAGTCTCAGTACCTGGTCATGAATATAATGAATACAATATCCAAAAATAATAGAAGGAAAATCTGAGTGACTATAGAAGTTACATGGAATTTAATTTCCAATAGTTTACTCATAAAATAATTTATATATGAAAATAATACTGAGGGACTACAATGAATTGAAGGCTATTTTTGTCAAATAGAATTAAATATTTATAGAATAAACTATAATAAATTAAAATAAAATTAGTTAAAATATTCCATAAAATTCATAAATTAATATTATGTTTCTAATAGAAATAGTAGAACTTTTTTACAATATATATTAAAAATATTATCATTTTAGAATTAATAATGTTTCGAAATATTATATTTATAATTATTAATTCTCCATGAATATTTGAAAAGATGATTCCTATATATGTAGTGAAATGGAAATAATTATAATTTTCATAAACTGATTAAATCATGTTTATATTGAGAATTACCAAAAAAAATATCTCAATTTCTAGTCTGAAACTAGTTCAAATTATTTAACATTTGAAATATATATTTGTACTGTTATATATACAAAAACAATTTTTGTGTGCCTCCTGAATCATAAATATCCAATATAACAATTATTGAATATGGAATATAATTATTTGAACAAATTGTGGAATAAAAATTACTTGATTACAAATCTAAAAACAGATCACTCATTTATATATATATCCTTTATTTTGTTATGATATAGAGTATACTACCAAATTACATATAATGGAAGAGATATCTTATGCATAATGAGGAGATATGGGGAAAATGCGCCTGTAAAAGGCTCCCACTCTAGGGTTTTCCTCTCACCCCTGCATGCTCCTTCGCTGCGGATGATGCGAAGCTCCTCCTCAAGCTTGGTGGGTTGGTGTAGGAACTCTACTACAGTGGCGTTATGCGGTTCGTGGTCCTCTTAAGATGTGGATATGCACAATGGACTTCAGTGGTTACTGGTTCAGATCTACGGGTGTAAGTCCGGTCTTCGTCGACGACATACTCTTCAGAGCGCTCCTGGTTTTGTTCTCTGCAGCTCGTTGTTGCCATGCGGTGAGTCTCTCAACATTTTAAGGTCGCACTCATGCGTTAGTGGTTTGTGGGGTTCTGACTCCTCTCAGGTGAGTGTGTGGGGGGTCTATTCTACATGATGCGGTCGAATTGGTCGGTGGCGGTTGGATATTCTGAAACAGGGGTTTGTTTGCAGTGCTATTCGTGCGCGGTTTGATTCGGTTCTTGGTGAAACCGCTTCTGACTTCTTTGATCTGATTTTGTTCAGTTCGCATTATGGATCTTTCATTTCCTCTCGTGTCATGGTGGGGTGGATTTGTATTTTGTTTTCCTTCTGATGGATTGAGAGTTCTGCTATCTGTTAGGTGGTGAAGTGGTATGGTTTGTGTGGTTTTTTGTGGTTTTGGGAATGGATGATTACTAAGGGGTTGTGATGCTGAAGTTGACACCGAGGGGGATTCTGGTGGGCTCTTCCATCATGGTGAGGATGGAAAGGTGAAGGTCAGGAGATCAGCAGTTTGATCTCCCGTGGATCCGTTGAAGATGGTGGTCTGTTAGGTTGCGTCAGCGACGACCTTCCAGTTTCCGTTGACCTCTCCGACAACCTGCAATGCTGGTGACATGTGATGATGGGATCACGGATTAAGGTGGGGCAAGTGGTGTACAATGGAACCTGATTGGATTTCTTTTGAAATTTTAATTTCGCTGGATTCTGGTTGAAGGTTGTGTTTTTCTTGTACGGTTTCTGGTTTTCCTTAAACCGGTTTGAGGTACTGAAACCCATATACCGGCTTTTCATAATGAAAAAAATGATTTTCCACAAAATTACATATAATAATATAGATTAATAAAGATTTAAAAATAATTTTACATAAAATATTTTGTAGTTAATTCATCATGGTCACATGAACTATTATAATAATCGAGGTAAATTATAAAACATTATGTTATTCCTTTCAAATATTTTATACATACCCAGGGAAGTAAATTAGTGAATATGGTAAATATACGAAAACCTAGGAGATGAATATTTTGTGAACATCATATCCATATATTCATATTTATATACGTGTGGAGTAATGGGGTTCCCAAACTATCATTCAGTTTTATACATGAATATAGAAATAATATTAAATATAAGGTCAATGATGAGTCTTATATATATTATAAATCATCCAAACACGCATCTATGATTTTTCCATGAAATTGAAATAAAATAACTAAACAGATTACCACTATATTAGATAATAAATTTCTTATTAATTGAGTAATTATAATAATCTCCGAGGACACAACCAAACATGTCTATTGAAACTTATTTGTAAAAACATTATTTTCAACACTACTGGATATAATAAAACATAGTGTTCCTCAATAAATAAAATAATATAATCTAAGGATATTAATTTTGAGTCAATACCAACTATGATTTCATAATAGAAACAGTTATCTTTATTTATATTGTGATTAGACCTAATTTATATGGGTTATGTCTACGTTTTCATATGAGTTAGCATAACAATAATCCAATTCACAATGTTTACTAAGAGGTTTACATAAAAAGACACATATTGTGTATTAAATCATACCTAATTGGTAGTTCATGTTTACTATTGTCGGTAATATATATAATATTACATTAAAAAATATTTTAATATAAAAAATCTAGGATTTAAATGTATGTGAAAATGTATGTAATATATTTCATTTATCATGATTTAGTTACTCCATATTTTGAATGTTTTCATGACATTATACCAATGATGATTATCAATGTGAATCTTTACATGGATGGTTCATATAGATACCAATAAATAATGATTTATTTCTAAATTTTTTTTTCTCTGATTGAAATTATACATCCATCATCATGAATAAATTACTTTTAAATTATTGTTTCAAATGAATAATTTCATGATAAAGATATTTAGAAATTGATTGTAAAGGCCAACTAATTCTCATTAAACCCTATGGAAGTTATCTACATGATGTATTCATAAGAATACCAAGTGTTATATGTCTAAAATGTATAAATATAACTTTTCGGTGACATTATAAAATTCTATTAATATATACTTATTCTATAAATTAGTTTATTGATAGGTAATGAAATTTGAACATATATTTTTCATTTAGTAATCAATGAGTCTTATGTGTCTCTAATGGAATATTTGGAGAAATATATGGTTTAAATATATATATGCTGCAAAAATGTAGAAAATATACAATGTATTTTCAGTTTTTCCTTACTACGGAATGAATTTCTAGAAGAATTTCTTCATGTTCCAACAATTTTCTAGGGACTAATAACTATAAATATTGATCCATTGTTTTGTTGAATATTGTAATTGTAAATATATTGATAATGTATTGATTAATAAATTTTCAAACAATTGATGATAGAATTGTTTCTATCATATAATAATTCTAAAAAACATCCCACGGTATAGGATGAGATTATTGAGATTTTACGAATTTAATAACATTAACTACTATGAATATATTTAACATTTTAATATATGTTATTCCATTTTATATATTTTAACTATGATGTATAAGAGGTGAATATAAAATAATTCAATTTAATGGCACTAACCTGACGATATAATAATTCAGTTATAATTGGAAATGTGTAATTGGATTGATTGACACTATATGAAGGGGGAAATTATAAGTTTAAATTAGAAAGGACCAATTTACATCATTTAGTTTAATTTTAATTAGTATCATATTATTGATAATTTAATTTGTAAAATTAAAATTACTATAATTGGATTATATATCTAAAATATCTCATTTTTTATTGCATCTAATGCAGCTTAGGAAGCTATTTAGAAACTTTTTATTGGTATTTTATATTTAAATAAATGTAAATTATTAATTGGTATTATTAAATTATTATAATATTGATATAATAATGATGATTCTATTTCTAAAATGGAATAAGAGGTGGGTGCATTGTGCCCTCAAAACATGATGGATTTTATCAATGGAGTGATATACTGATATGTATATTTACCTCCCATTCATTTGGATATAACAACCATCATTGAAAAAAAATGGTTAGAGTAGAATTTGTATCCATATCGAGCATAATAATGTTTATAAAGTATGAAATGACTTTTCATTACTATTTTTATTTTTTTCATGATAGAATTTGACATTATTGTTTCCCTTGAACAGTCTACATTGTTTATATTATTACCCATGTATTTAGGTATTTTAATTTTAACACCTTATCAAATATTGGATGTTAATCTTAATTACATTAATTTGACACTTTTATATAATATGTATCACATTGATAATGTCATATAATATTCCCACTATGATCTGATCCTTGATATTCCCTGAAGATATTCATATGCATTTTATTACATTCAAATGACATTCCATGATGGGAAACATAATATATAGACTATAAGGTGTGATTACTCATAGAAAGATTATTATATAGATCACGATGTCAAGTATTTATAGTGACTAATATGAGATATTATGGGATCAAAACCACATGTAGGAATTCCTCTTGTTTATGTTTCATCCGAAAAACATATCTGTAAAACATTGTATTGGTCCTTAGGATTTAGTAATTTTTTTAATGTGTATCCTGACTCACATTCTTAGATGTATTGTCATAAAATATTATGTGATAGTTTATGGAAAATATTATGATGTTGGGTGAGTCCCATGTGATTTTATATAAAATAATAACTATAGTAATGAATTTCATCTTCCTTCATTATATAATTTTTTATTTAAATCCAATGAATATAATAGAACTATGAAATTAAATTCCATTTCAATAGTTTGATAATAAATGTATTTTTGATATATTAAGAAATACCAATAAATTTTATAAGTTGCTTAAATGGGTGTTAAACTACTGTTATGGTGTATAATAGCCATGAAAACATATTATTCAATTGGTGTTCATTGGTGGTTTATGTTGTCAAAATATGTAATATTCCTCTATGAAATCCTTGATTGTTCGAATAATAGAAAATGTTGACTTTAGGCATGCCCACCTAATGCAACCAAGGAAGAGGCCCAGAGGGTCTAAAACAATGTTATTTCATTTATAATAAAAAAATTTCTACCAAAATTATTATATAAATATTATTATTCTACAGACCGATTGTTTTTTAATTATTACAAATATTAAATTAATATTTATTAATTTAGTAATTTTTTAGTTATATGAATATTTAATATTTATATATCACATATTAATCAAAAAATAGTAAATAATTTTTTCTATAAAAATAAAATATTTAATTAAACAAAATATTTTTATAATGTAAATTCATCGATAAATAACATCGAAATTTTTAGTTAAATATTTTTTATGAAAAAATAATTCTTATTTATTTTTGTGATGAAATGTAATTATTAATTTAATATAAATTATAAAATGTTATTTTTTAAAAAATAGGTCACTAAAAAATAAAGATAAAATAAATATAATCATTACTATGACTTTTTTTGAATTTTCAGAAAAAATAATTTATTTTAAAGTGAATAGTTAAAAATATTAATTTTTTATAACATTCATACTCGGCCATATAAAAAGTGACATAATATTTTTAATATAATTTTAAATTTTAATTAGTATAATTTATTTAGGAATATTCAAATTATTTATATATGAATATTCTTAATAAATTATTTTGTACACTATTCATCTTCGGGCTTGAACATGATTTGTTTTCCAGAAAAGGCTTTTCACTACACTTTATGTATTTATATTAAAATGAATTTATACCAGATATAGAATGTAACACCCCTAGACATTAAAAAAATTCATGTTAAAATAATAATTATTTGTTTCTCATTTTACACAACACTACGATATGTTTATGCTACACACCACAAAAAGGTAGATTGAGTTACATTCAAGAGTAGGTTTTACTACCATTTAATGGCACACATATTTTAAAAATAAGTTTTTGAAAGTTTATAAATTTTATTTTTCCAAATGAAATTTAATTTTTAATTTGTAATTTCAAAATTATATTTGGGGGAATTTTTGGTATTTTTCTGAGAAGTTTCATTTTTTGATGAACAGTGAAAAGTACTGTTTAAAAAAAATTCCTTTTATTTTATATAATTATTAATTTAAAAGTATATATTAACTTGTTTTTAAAATTAAATATATATAAATTATTCTTATATTAATCCAATTTATTTCATTGGAATCACTTATATATTGAAATTAGATTAATAAACTTATTGATCTTTTGAGTGTTTCTACTTTAAAAAACTACTTTCTCACCATGTGTGCGGGATTAGTATTAATATTAATTTTACCACTTCTGTTAGTTAAATGAAAAAAAACTATGTACACTTTTGTAATAATTTTAATAATATTTTTCTAATAAGATCATCTCATTTTTTTAACCAAAATTATTATTGAATGTGAATAAAATTAAATATAGTGGTTAAGGTAGAATTAAACTTTATATGGGACTAAACATTAATCATAATGTCCATAATGACATGGAATCATGTCCAAAATTCATTGGATTCCAATAATTAGACCATATAAACTCATGTTTTAAATTTTATTGGTTATTAAGATGTTATTAAAAGGATGTTCCCAATAAAATTTTATGTAAGCCATATGACCAAAACATAAATGTTAATTTAATTTACATTTATAAAACATTGAGATATGTAGAAACCATCAAATTTTTTAGTTCAAAATATACATTATAAATATTTATGAGTCATTTTTATCATAATTATCTATCAATTATTTTTATAGATGGTTTAATTACCTCAAATCCGTTAGAAATACCATTGTAATGCTTATTTAGTGAATAATTTACTAAAATATAGTATACTATAGCTATTAAAAGTGAATAGAATTGTTGAATAATTTTATTTATTTATATTTTAAGATATATATATATATATCATGTTATAGATGTTTAAACCTAATATATTTTAGTTTTAATATAATATTTTTATTTTAAAATAAAAATTAATTAATTAAAGTCAAAATTGGTATTATTATTATTTTAAAATAAACGATATTTTATAGATGACTAAAATTTAATAAAAAATATATATTATATAATTTTATTTGTAAGGGTTAATTAATATTGAATATTTTCTATTAATTTACCAATTTATCTTTTATGATTAACATATCGAAACATATACTGTATAAAATATGTTTAAAATGTCTCGAATTTATGTAGTGTTTTAGTGCATCAAATGAGATTTCATTAAAACTAATTTTCAAAACACATGAGATTTTTATTTTATAAGTTAGATATCATATTAATAATTCATTTCCTCAATATTTATAATAAATATAGCTTTATTTTAGTCTTAATTATCAAATTAAATTGGTTAAAAAACAAGATATTTTAATAAAAATCCAGATGATAAATTTGTGGAATCCTAGAGGTTATGTAACCAAAATATTAAAATTCACATATTTCTCTATGTTGGATGTTTATATATACAATTAATCCCCTTTAATCCATTATTATTTAATTTTGGAGTATGATTTTGTAATTTAGACCTAACATTTATGAATACATTTTTGTATTTACAAGAGTGTAACTCCCCCTCTTCAAAAAAAAAGGAAACCACTCTACCCCTTCCAAACACCTATCAGGCCACATTTCGTCAACCTAAATCTAAAAAATAGTCTTCTAAAATCCCTATTATAAAACTAGTGGCATAAATTTAGAAAAAATCAACCTAAGGGATCCCTTCGAAACGAACCAATTGATGTTACCCGATTATGAGGTAACAACTTCACTCATGATCTTGTAAATTTTTTGTTTCTCCAAACCATAATATATTATTATTCCATGATTACATAATGTAAATAGTATAATTAATATTATAGGATATTTTTATGATAATTTTTAGACCTATTATTACAAAAACATGCATTTAATGTTTCAATAATATACTACTTACGTGAACGAAAAACTACTACCTCATGAAATGATGATTGGACATTTTATCCTTTATCACCTATCACGGTGGGACTTATTAAGGAAATATATTTATATATGATATATATTATATTTATCATGTATTTTTAATTTAATTATTTTATAATACATTCTTCAATATATTTTTTTTTAATATGATAACATCATTTGAGGGAAGTGTTGACTACCACCTCCTAAAATAGACACGATTCCTTTACTCTATACATGAAACATAAAAAGGATGGTTTTAATAAGCATATGTAACCCATATAAAATATATAAATTATATATGATACTGAAAATATAATATACATTTCTACGATTTTCTTTTATATTTTTAATATGATGAATAAATGAATGTAGAATTTATTTGAACGTATAACCTACCGTCTACTTGGATGGTGCACTTCATTTATTATCTCAAAATATTATAGAAAATTATAAATACATATGTACTGAATATATATAATAATTAAATCATGGTTTATAGAATATATATTATGAAATCATGATCTATGCGATAGTACAAACAAATTACCAGGGAAAACATACCTAATAAAACTTGGAAGTTAACACATGAAATTCTTCAAATGATTAAACAGTGTTAAAACATGAGTAATAAAATATTATAAAAATTTAATATATTATTTAATAAGTTTTATTATAATTATTATATATGTTAGTAACATATTTTAAACCATTATAAAGTTGGATAAATACCACATGACCAAAAAAATAGTAAGGTAAGGGATTTCATCTCGATTTATATTCATTGAGTCTTATTTGTTGTTATGCACCAATTCACTTTTGTATGGTGTTTGTAATTCATTTTGACCTATTATATCATAAATATACTTAATCTCATGATAAACTATGTTTAATTTTATTCCTTCATGGGGATTTTTATTTAATTGTTTCAATGTATTATGGGAATCATTTTAATGTTTAAATATTATTTTCCTACTAATTGTTCTTAATGAGTATGATTGCAATCTCACATCATTTTTTGATTGCAATCATTTTCTTGAAACAATCACATTATATCGATCATTTTTTCATATTAATTTACTTTAATATTCATATTTTAATATGATAGATATTAATATTTCATAAACCGTAGATCATTTTTTATATGGTGTTTAATTTGACATCTATTTGATTAACTGTGGAGTAATTGATAAATTTGTACCCTTAATTTAATCCAAATATTTGATAATGCATATTGTTTTCTATTTAAATTGAATATTATAATGATGAATTTATTATACATGTAAGTCATTGGTGGGGAATCATTATAGGTATTCTCTCAATGCACTGAAAGTCTCATGAGATAAAATAGTTCCAAAAATAGAAGTGTTGTTACCCGATAATTAAACTATATTGTGAAAGATCTTTACAATAATGGTTCCATGTACCTAACAATCATAGAATACAATAATTAATAATTTAAATCTTTTAGATTCAATTATAATTCCTCCATGATATTTTGAATTGACATATCATGGAATAAAATTAAGGTTCAGTTCGGTTATTAAATGGCATTTGTTTTAGTTTTTTACAATGCCGTATTAAAATTTCCTTATCTAGTTATTTTAAGGAAATGTGTTATATATTTTGGCCTTTGAATTTTTTTTTATTCTCATTGATTTTTTATTTATTCAACTTTAATTACCATTAATAATAATTTTTTCTTACCCTTATTATGTCTCCTGTCCCCATGTTATGAAGAGGAATCATTTGAATTAGTTTCAAGGATGAAGTTTAATTCATCTTATTATATATCATGTTTGTATTTTTTATTTCTAAAAGTATTTCGGGTATTTTGTATGTAATATATCATTCCCATAATGATAAATATATTGGTCCTTCATGGTTTTATTCCTTTTAATCATGCTAATGTAAGAAAATAATGAGCTAGATATAAGTTTATGGGGTCAGGGCATTAAAGTTGGTATTAGAGAATGATTATAAAATAAATTTAAAACTATATTTAACAAAAATTGATTATGTTACATAACCCTAATATAATAAATATGGATAATTATAAAGAACATTTTATAATTAAGGTAAGGTTGAAATTATGGGGATGTTCCTTGAAATATATCCCTCTGTCCATCCTACAAGTGGACGTGGTTATGATACATTTTGATTTAGGATTAAAAACTCCAAAAAAGGTGTGACGTGTCTAACTCGGTGTAACATAGTACATGTGTAATGTCTCGGACCTCTCGGGTCCATTACTCTACAGAAATCTAGTGTTAGAGGTGTTCTGGGAGGTCAAGGTGACTTATCCCAAACAATTATCCTAATTTCCAATTCGGTGAATAGTTCTAATAGTGAGACTGATGTGAACAGTTCGACTGGTGAGACAACTGTGAACAGCTCCCATGGTAGACAACTTCGAATAGTTCCAATAGTATCCTTGTGAAATGTTCTAATAGAAGGCATATGCGAACAGTTCCAATTATGGCCTAATGAACAGTTCCAATGGTAGGATTATGTGAACAGTTCCAATGGTAGCCCTGTGAATAGTAATAACGGTATGCTTATGTGATCAGTTTCAACAGTAACTTTGTGAATAGTTCCAACGATAGCCTTATGTGAATAGTTCCAACATTATCCTTGTGAATAGTTCCAACGGTAGGGTTATGTGAACAGTTCCAACGGTATCTTTGTGAACTGTTCTAATGGTAGGCTTATGTGAATATATCCAACGGTAGCCTCTATTTCATTTTCCAAATTTCGAGTTCATTAATAGTGTTTCTAGAACGGAGATGTTTCAGTGGTAGCCGCTATTTCCTTTTCCAAATTTCATGTTCATGAATAGTGTATCCAGAATGGTGAGGTTCCAATGGTAGCCGCTATTTCCTTTTCTGAATTTCGAGTTCATTAACAGTGTTAACAGAATGTTGAGGTTCCAACATTAGCCTTTATTTTCTTTTCCAAATTATGAGTTCATGAATTGTATTTCCAGAACAGTGAGGTTCCAAATGTACCATCAATTTCTTTTGCCAAATTTCTATATCATGAACAATGGTTCTAGAAAGGTGTGGTTCCAACGGTAGCATCTATTTCCTTTTAAAAATTATGAGTTCATGAATAGTGATTCCAATACGGTTAGGTTTTAGCAGTAGCCACTATTTCTTTATCCAAATTATTAGTTCTTGAATAGTGTTTCCAAAACAGTGAGGTTCTCATAGAAGCCTCTATTTCCCTTTCAAAATAACATGTTTGGTATACAATGTTTCGAACTTCTTACAGTTTCTCCCCCTTTATGTTTCCATTGAGGTAAAATGCATTTAAACCCCTGTTTTAACAACTGTAAGGTCAATTCATTGGACATAACTCCAATATTAATTTTCCTAAGGATCGGGAGTCTTTTACCTAGTCAAACTGCATGGTTTAATGTTTTCCACATTTAATGGAAAATCCAGCGTATCTTAAACCACTTCCCCCTTAAATCTTCTAAAGGGATGAGATATCTTCCTCCCGAGTTCTTCCTCCTTGTTCTCTGGTGTGAAATACTTGATCCTTTCTGTCCTTCTCATAGGATTTGTGTTATCAAACATCCCACCTGGATTGGGTTCCCTCTATTTTTTATGAAACCAAGAAGTATTGATCAATCTTCGATATAATTTATGATTTATCGTTAGTCTTTTATGTTCATATCCTTCTGTTTCTCTTTTACCTTTTATGGAATTATATCTCCATAGTCCTAACAGTCTTTTCATGGGTGTTAACCAGTGTGGTGGTGTCTCTACATCCTCAGGGAGATACAGTTTTCATGTGGGGAGGATATCTTAAGTAGTTTTGTGGCTCGTTCTTGTATAAATAATGTCCAGAACTATTTGAGGTAGGGAATTCATCACCTCTCTATTCTTTTATACGCCATGGTAGAGTTAGCATGTTTTAGACCACATGATCACAATTGAATTCACATAATAAATGTTTTAACCGGATTAAAAAATTGATATCGATCGAATGTTATTGCCTCTAGTTTTTCAAGATAGTGTGATATTTATGATTTCTTATTTATCTTTTAGTTCTTAATGGAAATTGGTAAATAACGTAAACCCGTAATTAATTGAATATTGTTTGGATAAAGATAAAGAGGCTTGTCAATGAATCTGGTTTTATATTATTGTAATTTGATTTTAATCAAATTGAAGTAGTAATCATGTTTAATCAATTTATGATAGCTTACAGTTTAGGTCTCATGAAGATGGATCCATGAAAAATAAATCTGTAAATTCAAGTTGAATTAATGAACTACTTTCTTGATAATAGATAATTCCATGTAGGGTTTTGAGTTACCCTCTTTCTTGTTTAAGGTATAGGATCCCAGTTTATATGATGTTTGTTTACCTACTGATTGTGTTGTGATATGAGCCTAAAAGGCTGTTTTGATATTTGGGGTAGGGAGACCTATTGATTGTTGAAGCAGTTGATTCCCAGGGTGGTGAGATGCATCAGTTTATGCTTGTGGGTTTTAGAGAGGATACTCGAGATGATGGAATATGTTGGATGTGAATGTTTAGATGCTTTATGCTACTTATTGATTTTTTATCTACATTATTTTCCCCACACATCTCAAAAAATGGGTGAAGACGCGCGGGGCATGAAACATGATTTCTGTTATTAGCTTCTTGAGGGAAGATGGGTATACGCTCTTGCTATAGGTGGAAAAGAGTCGTCGATTAGTTCACCAACTCACCATGTTGAGCCCCTTATGTTTAGTATCTTAGAATGTTATCCTAGAATGCCTATGAATATTGGAAAGTAAATATGTTAATAAATGATTGAATAAATGATGTTATCCCATGGGGCTAGAGCTTGTTGGGACGCATTGTCGAGGATGCCATTTTTAATGGAATACTGAACTTTTGGTGTGATTCTAATGAAATATAATGTCGAAAATTTTAATTGTTAATTAATGTTTAAATAAATAAATACTGTAAAGTGAATGTGATAAAAAATAGAATGAAGTAATGTAATATGATTTTTAAATGGTTGTGTGCTTATAGGATACATAGTCTAATATGTGGAAGCCGATAGTCCGAGATACATTATCCAAAGTTGAGCCTACGACTAGGTTATGCCCATAGTTTGGTTGTGAGCTATTGTATGTTCTTTAATTTTTTTTCTATATGCTACTCCACCACTCCAGTAACGGAAACTGACTCCATGGCGATTCTAAGCCCGGGAGGGGGGGGGGGGGTTCCCCAACATTTCGGTGGGAGGATGGATGGCTGGGTACCCCCTTTGGAACTTCACTTTTCTCTTGGTTGTTAGTTCTATTGGTAGGATGAAAAACCTATTTTCCCCATATATGTGTGTAGATGAATGTATTGGCTTATGGTAATTCACTCACATATATTATGGATTTAGTTTCAAATGGACTACTATTGGTGTAATGTGTATAGGATTTTATTCCTTGAGGATCCTTACTCATTGTGTGGGTTGTAATGGATTTAGGTATAATGACCAACATATGATACGCACTACGAGATCTGTGGTGGATCCGAAAAACTTCCTATTAACTTTTCATACATGGATGTGGTGGTTTTATTACATGAGGTTCATGTTGTGGTGCTTTTCCCATGTACCTGCGGGAAAGCTTTTTTGGAGGGAGATGGATTAGGACACACGATGTTTGGGCAAAGAATAAAACCATTGGGGAAGTATTAGGGGTTACCCTTGATATTATTTTTTATATTATATACTCTTTTATGTGATACAAGATGAGAGTAGTCATGGTGATGCTGGGAAAATAGTATATGTGTTTACCTGATGAGTTAGATTCACTTGTTGTTCACAATTCATTATCATGCCTTCTTTACATTTTCACGAGAGGCTCTGGGTAGGATCCTAATGAATATTATGTTATACTCACCATATGTCTATATAAACTTATTTTTCAGGTCACATGGAGTAGGTTGGAGATCAGGAGGGTTTCTACAATCACGAGGTTGCAGGAGCTCATTGGGCATCGTGGATGTTGTTTTTACATTCTTTTGGTTAGTTCCTATTTTCTCCTTTTTAGTTGCTTTAGTTTTGCATGAAATTACGTATGTGTAGTTGGGATTTATATTATATTGTTGTCTGAGTTGTAATTGGTCGGTGTTTGTCTTATCCCTCTCTTTCCCATCTGTTCTTTAAGAGGGTAATGCATCCCATTTCTGTGTTTACTATACCATTGGTTCTAGTCACCATCCAAGGGCCTACTGGAGGTGGGTCTTGGGGGTCATTATCTTCTTTATCACATTGTTGGCCTAATAGGGGTAAACCTTGTGGTGAGGGGTTCATGACAGAGTGGTATTAGTGTTCTGGTTGAGGGATATGATGGTGTTTTTTGTTAGGAACAAGTGAGGTTGCAGTGCTTGGTAGGGAAACATTGCCTGTCAAGTTTATAAAGTGATGTAAACACTAGATATTGGATGAGAAATTGTTTTTTATCCCCCTCCTATTATCTTATGAACAGAACTTTAAGTTTACAATGGCTACTAAACTAGGTGATACTAGTTGTAGGGTAGAGACCAAGGATAGGATCATGGATCATTCTTCTTTGTTCTTGTGTTCGAATGGGTATACCGTGGGATATGTTAACCTAAAATGAATAAAAGAAAAAAATAATTAATTATTATTGATTATTTCATGTTCAAGGATTAGGAGATATAACTATTTGTTAATTTGCAGGTATGGCTCTAGGTCGACCTCCTTGTCAGGTTTGCGCAGAAGATGTCCAGCTGGCTATGCCAGTAGATCACCGTAGGGTAATAGTTATAGTGACCCAACCTTTTCTTATATTAATATTACATCATTTTAAAGATAAAAATAATAATAGTATTACACTTTAAGGATCTAATGGTTTAGTGTTTTGGGAAAACTTGGAACATACACAATAGTTATAACATCAATCATAAACATTTATTTAATTGATTCTTCTCTTGCTTCTTATTGGAAATTGACCACTTCTTAGTACATGTAGTCACCTAAGAATATACATCAAAGGGGAAAGGTAAAACCCCAGTAAAAGGATATATAAGAACAATATAACAATGGGTGATCATAACCATAACATAGGCAAATGATCATGAAAATGAGAGGAAGCATTAATAAGAGACTTGAAATGTGGAAATGCATAAAAATGAAACAACATATCTTAGTGGTTAAACACCACACATACATGTGAAAAAAGATATCATCTTGTTCCAAATTAATTTTACATTAACTCATGACATTCATCACTTTATCTAATTCATTGGAGCGTTGTATAATTCTCAGCACACCCATCACATTGAAACATTCATATTGCGCTATATAATTCCAGGTGTACCCGTCACATCATAACATTATCATTTATCATGCATGAAACAATGAACAAATATAGAAAATGAATATACCTAACCCTTGAAAAATAAGGGGTTTCATCTCCTAAGAACACATTAAAAAACATTGGGTTCCCCAATGAAAGAGGTAATAACATACATGATACAAGAACCCTCTACCTTGAATGAGAAGTAAAAGGTGTGTTCTTAAAAGAAGGGTTCTTTTGGAAAAATTATTGTTTGAAATAAACATCAGTATAAAAACATTATATCCCAGAGAAGGTAATATAATTATGAAAAAAATGAATTTTATGGAGTTACCATACCCAATATACAGTGAATGAGGGAGAACCAGAGGAATGAAAATTAGGTTGGAGATTTTCCCCTTACCCTATATTCGAACACTTCCTTTGATTTATTATTATGTATAAACAAATTAGATTGATTAATTTAAAATTAAAAAACATTATGTACATGAATATGGTTTATAATAGATTAATTGAGAGATTTTAGGTGCCTTTGGATAAGTTATAGAGTTTAAAAACATTATTCATTTATGTTTATTTTAATAATTTTTCTTGAATGGTTTACTTGTATTCATAAATTAGAGTTTGTGTAGAACATCGGTAAACATCCAGAACTGATATTATATATTATTAATTATCTTATAGGAGGATAAATTATATTATAATGGATTATATTAAATACCTTGTTGATGAATCATCATATAATAATTAAATGACGATTGTTGGAGTTAATTTTGGAGGTTTTTCAACCACAACAAACTTGTTTTGATTAATAATTTAGTAATATGTACATAAGTTAGTTAGTGGACATAAAATAAGACATAATACATAAAAAATATTTTAGTTCCACCATAAAAATGGTTTCATGAACTGATATGAATGTAGAAATGGAAAAAGAAAACATTTCGTTCATGAAGGTGATAGATTAACACCTCACAAACAATGTTTTCTTTTATAAAATAAAAGGACGCGTGGAAGGGGGTTGGATGGTATAAAATCCAATTAGGATAACAAAAATCTTTTATCTGTATTATACTGGAGTTAAAGTACCATTTGGATGAATATAGGTGGGTAGAGAATAATAAAATAACATGAAATTGAAAGAAAATCAATAAAAATGGGAAGAGAAATTACCACTTGAATCCTCCTTTTGAGATCCTCCATAAGAGACCGAGGATTGGTATTTTGATTAGACTAGAAGCTATTGGACGTGGTAATGGGTCTTGGGAAGATTCTTGGGTGGAGTTTAGGCAAGGTTTCATATTTGAGAGGTGTGAGAAAATGAGGGTGTGAAGGGTTGGTTTTTAGTGGAGGGGAGAGGGGTTTTCTCAATATAAAATTCATTAGTTTATTATTTCCCAAAAACACAAGGAATAGTGAGTACTCTATGGCCAAGTATAGTAATTTTATCATGTGATTATGAAACAATTGAGCATTAATTATTAGAACATCATGCTTGACTTCATAATTAGATTATTTTGTAAATTATGTTATTTCACTATACATCCAAAAATCATGTATTTCATAAAAATCCAAAAAATTAACCCCAACCATTTTTTGACATGTTGAATTCAGAAATGAAGTCCATTTTTAAAATATAATTATTTAAATATTTTTATTTTAACATTTAATTAAAATAATAATTTAGTATCAAAAACCAGTTTTAAAACAGTTATTTAGTTATTCTAAAATATAGGTATATCATACATTCAACTTGAATATTATTTATATATTATCAAAGGTAATGTTACTATTCATTAAGGTATATCACAATTCATAATGGTATGTTAATATTCACAAGGGAAGGTTACAATTCACAATTTTTTTTTTCATATTGGAAACCAAATAACTTACAAATTGCAACAGTGTGTGTCAGCTTTTTGAAATTCAAAACACAGAAGTGACAAACTTGTGTTTAAAGGTCACTTAGCGCATAAAAGTTCATTATGTTTTGTTTTCATGTGATTTTATGACATATTTATAAGAATGTAATTTATATTGAAAAAACATTGGGTCGTTACATTTTCCCCCCATTAAGAAATTTCTCCCTTGAAATTTCACTTTACACAAACAGGCGAGGGTACTTCTCCTTCATCGCCCTCTCCAGTTCCCATGCAGCAGATTCAAACTTATGGTTCCTCCACATAACTTTAGTAAGGTTGGTTGTCTTGTTGTGTAGAACCTTATCTCTTTGGTCCAGAATCTTTACTGGCTACTTCTCATATGAGACATCATATTCCATCTGTACCACCTCTGAGTTCAGTACATGTGAGGGATCAGGGATGTACTTCCTCATGAGTGATACCTGAAACACACCATGAACTTGATCTATATTCAGTGGAAGTGAAAGCTGATAGGCCACAACTCATATGCGGTAAAGGATCTCAAAGGGGCCAATGTACCTTGGGCTTAACTTACCTCTCTTTTAAAAGAGCATGACTATCATCCATGGTTAGATTTGAAGGAATACATTATCCCCAACATCGAACTCCTTGTCCCTTCGACGGTTGTCAGCATAGATCTTTTTCTAAATCAGATCTGCTTTGATGTGATTTTTGATGACTTAAACCTTCTCTATCGTCTCTTACACGTGATCGTGTCCATGTAGCATTAATTATCCAACATCATCCCAATAGGTTGGATTTCTACATCCATTTCCATACAGAGATTCCTATGGAGCCATATGAATACTTTAGTGGAAGATATTTTTGCATGAGAATTCAACCAATGGGAGATGTTGATCCCATCAACCTTTGAATTCTAGAGAGAAGGCTCTTATCTTACCTTCAAGATTTAGAATAGTCATTTCAGATTGGCCATCATTTTAGGGGTTAGAGGACGTGATGAAATTTAATTTAGTACTCAAATAATATTGATGGCTCCTCCAAAATTTAGATGTGAACCATATATCACAATCAGAGACAATCGAGAATAGAATGTCATGCAGTCTCACCACTTCCTTAACATATATCATTACAAGTTGTTCAAGCGATAGGTCTTCCCAAATTTCAATAAAATGGGCAGTCTTAGTGATTATGTCAACCACAACCAATATCACATTATTTCCCTTCGACGTCTTCGGGAGACCCGTGACAAATTCCATAGTAATAATATCCCATTTCTACATGGTTATAGGTAATGGATACATTATCCCTTTGGAATTTTTTCTCTTTGCTTTAATTTACTGACATACGAAGCACCTTTATATTTATTTCGCGTTCTCAATTTTCATGATATCCCACTAGAAGTGTTCTCAGAGATCACAATACATCTTGTACTCCCAGGATCGATAGAGAATGTTGAAATATGTACATTTTACAACAGATCATTATTTATCCCGAGTGATGAAGAAACAAAATGCCGCATTCCAAACCGAATCACACCATCATCATCGATATGGAACTTTACATCTTCCCTTCCTTTACTGCATTCACCCTATTTTGTATCTCCACATCATCCTGTTGTACTTCCTTAATCATCACTTAGATGGATGGTTGTGCAATCATTTGGGAAAGGTAGGGTGTATCCCCAACCCTTATGATGTCTAAATACATCCATTGCATATCCAAGAATATATAGTCTTTCTCAATATATAACATGGATAGTGTAGTGGGTTATTTTCTTTATTAGTGCATCAACTACCTTATTCTCCTATCCAAGATGATAGTGAATATAGAAATCGTAATCCTTGATTAGCTCTATCCATCTCATTTGAGGCATGTTGAGCTCCTTTTGTGTGAATATATACTTTAGGATCATGTGGTCGTTGTATATGTCACACGTCTCACCATAAAGGTAGTGTTGTGAGATTTTGAACGAAAATATTACAACTGCTAGCTCTAGATAATGTGTCGGGTAGTTCTTCTCTTGTATCTTCAACTGCCATGATGTGTAGGCCATCACATTATCATTTTTCATGAGTACGCATCCCAAGACATTCTTTGAACAATCACTATATATCACAAAACTTTATAAACTTTTCGATAGTGTGAGTACATGTGTTGTGATCAGCCTTCTCTTTTGATCATTGAAGCATCCCTCACATTCTTCTGTCAAGACATAATTTTCCCCTTTCCTTGTTTACTTAGTTAGAGGGCTTCAAAATCGTGATAAATTTCTCACAAAATGTATGTAGTACCCAGTGAATACAAGAAAACTACAGATTTCTGTGACACTAGTGGGCCAAGGCCATTCCTCAATCGCCTTTATTTTTTAAGGGTCCATAGATATTCCCTCACCTTTGATCACATGTCCCAATAATGTGAACTGATTCATCCAAAATTCACACTTTCTGAACTAGGAATACAAATTATCCTTTCACAATTTTTCCAACACATGTCTTAGATGTACTTTATGTTCCTCCTTGCTCTTGGAGTAGAAGGGAATATCATCAATGAACACTACCGAACAATTTTCTAGGTAAGGTGTAATGACTATATTAATCAAATCCCTGAAGAATTTTGGGGCATTAGTATGTTCGAAGGGAATCACCAGAAACTCATGGTGACCATTCCTTGTATGGATGGAAGTATTCTAAATATCTACCATCTTCACCATTAACTGATGATATCTAGAATGAAGACCCATCATTGAGAAGTATCGAGATTCTTTTAACTGACCGAACAAGTTTTCAATCCTTGTAAGAGGATACTTGTTCTTTATGGTGATCTTGTTGAGTTCCCAATAATCGATACACAACCACAATGTTATATACTTCATCACAAAGAGCTTTGGTGCACCCCATGGTGATGCACTAGGGCGTATCAACCCTTTGTCCAGATGCTCTTGCAGGTTCTTCTTTAACACATCCAGTTTGATAGGAAACATCCAAAAGGGACACAATGTGATTGGAGTAGCTTCGGGTATTATTTTTATTGATTACTCTACCTCACGATCCGGGGGAAGTCTGGGTAACTCTTCGAGAAATACATCACCGTATTCCCCCGTAATGAGAACTTCCACAAGGTCGGCACTTTCCTTCATCCCAACTATTTGGGAGAGGTATTCTTCTCCATAGGGAATCACCACCCACACAGTTGATGGATTTTTCATAAGAGATTCATGATCATCCTAGAATTTGCAGAGGATCATGGGATGGTTCATAATATTAATTGATATTTCCTTTTCCTGAAAGTTGATTAATTATATATATAACAAGAGCCAATCCATTCCCATTATAATGTCTAATTACACCAAGGTAAGTATTACAAGATTCACTAGATGAATCTTCCCACGTATGCCAACAAGAGAAGATTCAAATACATGGATTGCAATGATTGCACCACTTGGTGTTTTTACAGATATCTCTACATCAAGGTTTCAAGGATTTGATTCTATAGTTCTAGAAATCATTCATTATATAACAGAATGCGTATAACCCTAATCAAATAAGAATTCGTTCTTTATTGAGTGAATTAAAAGTGTTCCATGTACGACATCATTATCTTACTCAACATCTACAGTAGTGATGGAATAATCCTTCCCTTGTTCATTTGGAATTGGTGGCTTTTGACAATGATTACCCTCAAGAACTTGTGGTTTAGTTCAATAGATTGCAATGTTCTCTAGATACCTATAGTAGTATCATTGAACCAAGGGTGGTTTTCTGCTTTCTTCATCTACATTTTCCTTTCTTTCCATGTCTTTTCGAAAATAATGAGCATGGTCTCCTTTACCACACATGAATCACTTCCCTGTCACTTTGAGGCAATTCCCATGGTGAAAATTCCAAATTTTTTGGCATTTGGGTCGTTGAGTTTTCTTATCACCATTGTCATTAGATCCTCTAGCTTGAAACACCATCTATCATTTCTTATCACCGTAGACATGGGGAAATTCTCCAAACTCCATCTCGACGTTTAGGGAACACCAAAAAACTTCTTCATAAATCCCAAATTCTCTAATTTCAAGATACTTTCGAAGGTGTGGTTTTTATCCACTAAATAATCTATTAATTTCCCTATCATTTTTGATAAAAAAACCCCATGTGTAACATTAAATCCTTTGGAAATTCACTTCATAGTTTGTGACAGATTTTCCATATTTTTTCATGAGCTCTATGAATTCTATATCCATATTCATGTGGAGAGTTCATGGGAAATACTTGTTAAGAAACATTATCTTAAAGTCTACCCATTTCATCTCCTGAAATTCGTCCCTTGGCTTGGAGTATTTAATCAAATCCCACAATAGGGAAGCCTCTCCATATAGACAATAAACAGATAGAATCACCTTCTCCATCTCAGAATAGTGTGGTACAGAAACAATCTTTTCTATGGAGTTGACCCAATACTCCACAACTATGTGGATTAGAAGATCCACGAAACGTCAGTGGCTGTTTCCTCATAAAACATTTGATAGCCATTTTCTCTCTATTTAGTGAAGGTGGATGTTCCCCAATATTATGGTTATTGTTCAAAACCTGAGATAGTTGGGTAAGCATCACCATGATTTTCTGAACTCCACATCCCAAATCATTGGGGATGTCATTCGTGCAATCTTTGCATTGGACCTCACATGAGTTTTTGTCCTGGTTTCTCCTGGTTCCTACCAAATTCTAAAGTAGAAAAGGTTAGAACAAGACATAAGTAAACAAGTCATTAATAACATATCCATTTGACCAATTTTCACTAAAAGAATAACTTATGGGATCCTTATGTAATGATTCTTGTCTTCATATTTGTACTTAGTCTCATGATAGTGGTTTTCTCAAGGGTTCAATAATCATAATTCCCAAATTAACTTAACCTTGCCTCTAATACCAAAAATAAAGACTCAGACCATTCTTATATTAATATTACATCATTTTAAAGATAAAAAAATAATATTAATACACATAGAGGACAAAAAGGTTCAGAATCTTGGTAAAACTTGTACCGTACATAACAATTACAAGATCAATCATAATAATTTATTTAATTCCTTCTTCTCAAGCTTCTTACTGGAAATTGAACTCTCCTTAGTACATGTAGTCACCTGAGGATATACATTAAAAGGGGAGATCTATAATCCCAGTAATAGGATATATAAGCATAATATAACAATGGGTGAGCATAAATATAACATAGGAAAATGATCATGAACATGAGAGGAAGCATTAATAATAGACTTGAAATTTGGAAACGCATAAAAATGATACCTCTTGTAATTGTGGTTAACTACCACACATACTTGGGAGAAAATATAGCATCTTGTTAAAACATCATTTCAAATTAACTATTGAGATTAATCACTTTACCCAATGCATTGAAGAAATGATTAATTATGGGTGAACCCATCATAATGAAATGTTCATATTGCGATATATAATTCTGGGCACACCCATCACATGATAACATTATCATTTATCCTGAATGATAAAATGATCATATATCAAAGATGAATACAACAAACCCATAAAGAGTAATGGGTTTCATGTCTTAGGAAAACCTTCATAAACATTGGGTTCCCCAAAGAAATAGGGCATAACATACATGTTACAAGAACCATCAACCATAAATGAGAAGTAAAAGGTGTGTTCTTAAAAGAAGAGTTCTTTTAGGAAACCTTTTCTTTTACATAAACATCAGTAAAAAACATGTATATCCCAGAAAAGGTAATATAATGATGAAAAAATTGATTTTTAAGGAGTGACCATATAAAATATGAAGTTAAAGAGGAAGAAAACGATGAATGAAAATTGGGTTCATGATTTTCCCCTTACCTTATATGGGAACAATTTTTTCTCATTAGTGTCTTATATTACCAATTTATATTCATTAATTCACAATTGAAGAACCTTTTGTACATGAATATAGTTTATTATGGATTCATTATTTTATTTTATGTTCCTTTATTTGAGTTATAGAGTTTAAAAACATTTTTCTGGAATGTTTTTTTATCATTTTTCTTGGCTGGTTCACTTGTATTCATAAATTGGAGTTTGGGTAGAACATGGGTAAACATCCAGAACAGATATTACATATTATTAATTATGTTCTAGGAGGTTAAATTATATTATAATTGATTATATTATATACCATGTGGATGAATCATTAGATAATAATATAATGATGATTTTTTGAGTTAATATTTCCAGTTTTTCGACCAGAACGGACTTGTTTTGATTAGTCATTTAGTAATATGTACATAATTTAGTTCAAGAAAATTAAATAGTAAATAATACATATATAATAATATGGTTCAACAATAAAAATAGTTTCATGACTATATATGAATGTATAAATGGAAAAACAAAACAATTCGTTCTTGAAGGTGATAGATTAACACCTCACAAACAGTGTTTTCTTTTATAAAATAAAAGGATATGGCGAAGGGGGTTGGACGGTATAATATCCCATTATTATCATAACATTCCAATATATATGTGATACTAGAGTTAAAATACCATGTGAATGATGATAGCTGGGTAGAGAATAATAAATGAACTTGAAATTGAAAGGAAATTAAATTAAAGAGGAAGAGAAATTACCCCAAGAATCCTCCTCTAGAGATCCTTGTTGTGGGACCTATGCTTGGTCATTTAGTGAGACTAGAAGATCTTGTAAGGGGGGAAGGGTCTAGGGAAGATTATTGGGAAGAGTCTAGTTAAGGATTAACGCTTTAGAGGTGTGAGGAAATGAGGGTGTGAAGGGTAGTTTTTATATTGGAGGGGAGATGGGTTTTCTCAATATAAAATTCATTATTTTATTATTTCCAAAAAAGAAAAGGAATACCGAGTCGTCCAAGACCAATAAAAGTAATTTTATCATGTGATCTCGAAGCAATTATGCTTACATTAGTAGAATATCATGCAAGACTCTATAATTTTCTAATTTAAAATATTTTGTAAATTATGGTATTTCACTATTCATAATGATTCATGTATTTCAAAAAAATCCAAAAACATCACCCCAAAAATTTATTGACATGTTGAATCCAAAAATGAAGTCCATTCTTCAAAAATTATTTTCTATATATTATTATTTTAATATTTATTTAAAATCAAAATTTAGTATCAAGAAACAGTTTAAAACCGTCATTTACGTATTCTACAATATAGGTATATCATAGTTTCAACATTAATATTATTTATATATTATCATAGGTATGGTTACTATTCATTAGGGTATATCACTATTAATAAGGTTATGATACTATTTATAAGGTTAGTTTACTATTCCCAAAAAATTATGTTTTTTTTATTGGAATCCAATTAACTGACTGATTGTAACAATGTATGTAAGATTTTCGAAATTCAAAATAGAGAAGTGAAAAACATATGTTTAAAAGTCACTTAAAACATAGTAGTTCATTATGTTTTGTTGTCATGTGATTTTATGACATATTTATAAGAATTGAATTTTCATTGAAAAACATTTGGCAGTTACAATGGTTGACGATGATGACACGTAGAGGGGGAAACTATGTGAGTTTTAGTGACAATGTATGCAGAAGTACGAGGGATCTATTTCAGATGCAGTCATAGAAGACTGATTGGGGTAGGTCGAGATAAGATTTACTTTGATCCATGCCTAGAAAGAGTATTGGGTGTCTTTGGTTTTAATGATGTTGTGTGGTGAAGCGAGGCAGTGGTGGTTCTTGTTCCTCAGGGATCACGTGGAGTTGGCGATCTCATGGAAGGAGTTTCAAGAAATGTTTAGAGTTGAGTTTCATTAATAGACCAAGAAGGAGTCCAATCACAAGGATCTTCATACCCTTTGATAGGGGATCTTCAGTTTGAGAGTGTTTGGAATCCATTTCAGGAACATTTTACGATATGATTCGGACATCTTTCTAGATGAGGAGGCCAGGGCGAGGCATTTCGATGAGGCTTTACGTCCAGATATCCACGCCCAGGTCACCCTGTTTTTCCTGAAGATATATCATGACGTGCTCATGAGGGCAGCAGTATTAAAGAGGAAATTGGGCCGAACCGGATAATCACGAGGGAGGAGTGGTCATGATTCCACACAAAGTAGAGCTGTAATCCAGGGTTCCCAATTTTCAGGGCAGAAGAGTTTCCATTCAGTTAGGGGTAGGTCCCATCCCTCAATATCTCATTTCTCTGGGGGGAGGGGTCGGATCTCAGGGCTATACCAAAGGATCAGGTGCTTGTTTTTACTGTGGTGGTCGAGTTCATTAGTAGAGAGTGTGCCCGACCTTTCAGAGCAGTCATTGCACACTAGGAGTTCCGCTCTAGGTTCCTCCATTGAGGTAGATTTGGATAAGGCAGTAGTAGTAGGTTACACTAGCTTTGGATCAGCATACTGTCGATGGGGTAGCCAGAAGAAAACCCCATGAAGCTCTCTATCCTTATAGAGCATAGTGCGGTTGTGGTGGTGTTCTTAATCAGGGTTAGAGTTGTTATCGAGGAGGTCATGGTCAGCTTCATGCTTTAGCATTTGTAGTGCCAGGGAAGTAAGAAGTCGTTCGAGGTACCCTTTGCATGTTTTCTACATTGGTGTATTCATTTTTTGATTCATGAAAGACACAAACCTTTATATCAAATAACCTTGTCCGTGATTTGGTACTTGAGTTAGAGAGGCTTCCAGTTCCCATGGCGTTGATTATGCTAGTTCGAGGTCGAGTCGATTTGTTAGAAGTATATAAAGATAGGGAGCTAGTTATGGGGTAACACCGCTCTGGGTGAGATTTTCTATGTTTATAGACACAACCATATGATGTCATCCTTATCATGGATTTGTTGCATTAGTTGTAGGATATTGTGTATTTCTTGAGGAGGTTGGTAGTGTTTTTCGTTGTGGAGGGAGAGCAGGTGGTGTTTCTTGGTGAGCGAGACCCTCGGATGGGTCAGAGGTGTGTTTCATCCTTATCATCCATGATGGATGATATGGTTCTGAGTTTTTTAAAGGTTCAACTATTGGTGTTTCCAGGGTTCATAAAATAGTACCCTGATGTTTTCCCAGTGGAGGTTGTAGCATTACCCCCTCGATGAGAGATCATGTTTGGGATTGAGATACAACCAGGTGTGTCTCTTATCTCTATGTATCTATATAGTATGAACCCTTTTATGTTATGAAAGTTATGTATCCAGGTTGATGGTCTCTTATAGTGTGGTTTTTTTGGTCGAGTGTTTCTCTGTGGGGTGCTCGGTTTTGTTTGTGAAGAAGGATGATGACATTTTGTGGTTCTGTATCGATTATCATCGCCTAAAAAATTGAGTGAAGAATTGCTATAATCTTCTATGGATTTATGATTTGTTCGATCAGCTGAAGAGAGAAATTTGGTTCTTAGTGATTGATATGCGGTTAGGATATCATCATATTCCTATAAAGGATGAGTACATCCTGAAGACTGATTTCTGTTGCTGTCATGGACATTATGAGTTTGTTGTAAAGTTTTTCAGTTTGATGAATTCTCAAATTGTGTTCATGGGAATGATGAACACGGTGTTCCATGTGTTTTTAGATATGTTCATGGTGATTTTCATTGATGGAATCCACGTGTAACCTATTTCTGAATAAGATCATGTAGAGAATCTACACATTATTTTGGGAGTTCTTCATCAACAACAACTATTTGGGAAGTATTCAAAGTGTGAGATTTGGGCTCGAGAAGTCCATTTCTTGGGGGATGTTGTGTCCCATGAGGGAGTATCATTGGATCCATTGATGATTGATGCAATTTTGTCTTGGGCCTCACCCAAGACTGTGGCAGAGGTGTAAAGTTTCCTTGGTCTTGCTGGCTACTACAGAAGGTTCGTAGTCGATTTCACTTGGGTTGCGACTACTTGAAATTATTGACAATGAAGGATCAGACATTCATTTGGACTGATCAGTGTATGAAATCTTTTGAATATATAATATAGAAGATAGTAAGTACTCCATTTAATTGTCTTCCGGTATAGGGAGTTCAGTTTGATGTTATCTACGATGATTTTCATTTAGGGTTAGGCTGTCTTTTGATGCAGAAAAGATTAGTTGTTACTTATGGGTCTCATCATTTACTTCTCCATGAACTTAACTATGCCACCCATGATCTTATGTGGGAATTTGTGGTGTTTTGTCTGATGTTGTGGATACATTACCTCATTGGAGAGCATTTTGAGGATTTCACCAATTATAAGATCCTGAGGTATGTTATATCCCAATGTGACTTAAATTTGAGATAGTGTTAGTGGATGGTGTTCTTAAAGGAATATGACTTTGAAATATCATATACCCCTAGAAAGGGGAATTTTGTAGCTGATGCGCTGAGCAGGAAGTCATGTAGTGATGCAGTTCATGAATCTGGTGATTCTTGGAGAGTTAGGGAAGAACATTCAACATTTAATATCAATATGGGAGAAGTTGGGGGAAGTGGTATCATTTTTGAGATGATGGTGAAGCCATATCTGGTGCAAAGGGTGGAAGATTTCCTGTTGGGGGATCTTGATGTGGAGGATTAGAAAGAATGAGTTATTTGTGGCGAGGCCCCTAATGGTTGGTCTGAGGATGAACAAAATTGATTGTTGTATCACAGAAGACTATTTTCTACATTGTCCATGCATGATATGGTCCTCAAAGAGGTCCATATTTTTCATTTAGTGGTTCATAATTGCATGAAAAATATGTACCGATCCTTGAAGAGTCAGTTTTGGTGGCATGGGTTGAAGCATGTGGTTGCGGAGTTTGTGCCTCGATGATTGGTCTTCCAGAAGGTAAAGGCCGAATGACGTGTTCTTGGTGGTATGATCCAGCCATTAGATGTTACATAGTGGATGTGGGAGGACATCTCATGGACTTTGATGCTGGTTTACATCTATCTCAGGGAGGGCATAACGCTATTTGAGTGGTAGTGGATCATTTAACAAAATAATCCCACTCTATAGTGATCAAGGAGTCGAGATCAATTCCTGTTTTGATGAGGCAGTAACTGGAGAAGCTGGTGAGACTTCACGGAGTCCCAAGGATGATCATTTCTGATCAAGATCCTCATTTTACCTCTAGGGTTTGTAGAGGTCTCCAACTTGATTTTGGTTCCCAACTATTCCTTAGCACTACTTTTCATCGGCAGAAGGTTGGTCAGACAGAGTGGACCATCTAGACTCTTGAAGACATGTTGCGATCTAGTGTCCTAGATTTCAGAGGGTTGTGGATGAGGCATTTACCCTTAGTGGAGTTCTCTTACAACAACAGTTTTCACTCCACCATCGATATATGGCCATTTGAATCCCTGCATGGAAAACCTTTCTGTTCTCCATTGTACTGGACTGGGGTTGGAGACATAGCAATTCTCATACCGGAACAAGTGCAGAATACGACAAAGATGGATCATGTGATTCGCAAGAGGATAAAAGCAGTGAAGGATTGGCATAAATCATATGAAGTTCAAAGGAGGAGACACTATGACATTGATGTTGGGGATCATGTGTTTCTGATGGAGACCCCTATCATGGGCAACGACGGGTCAGTCACATTAGTAAGCTTTCTCCCTGGTTTGTTGGCCCTTTCAAGGATTTGGCTTGTGTTAGTATTGTGGCGTATCAGATAGAACTTCCCCCACAGATGAGCCGGATACAAGAAGTTTTTCATGTGTCACAGCTCCATCGTTATCTTCATGATGAAACTCACTCCATCTATTGGGGAGATATCGATGTTGATAATAATGCGTCCATCAAGGAGTGGCCAATAGATATCCAAGACTACAAAGAGAAGGTGTTGTGTGAGTATTTTATCACCTTAGTTCGTGTCTTTTGGTGACACGGTGGCATGGAGGGGAGTACCAGGGAACGAGGGTCACAGAAACATGCTCAATAACCTGATTTGTTTGATTTTTAACTCTATTAATGTTAAAAAAATGTTCACTTTGTGGTGGTAGACCATTTGTGTTTATGAGATGGCTTTATTTAGTTGATTCGTTAGGATTTCTCTCCTTTGAGAGGTATCTCGATGGGTGGTTCTTAGGACCGAGTTATTATTTCCCTTTAGGTAGGTTTTTGAATTCTCAAGGATGAGAATATTTTGAGAGGTATATGATGCAGTAGCTCGGTCCTCTCTGGTCTATTTCTATAAAGTAATCGAGTGTTTGAGGTGTTCTTGGAGGCCAAGGTGACCTATCCCCAACACTTCTCCAATTTTCCAATTCGGTGAACAGATCCACCAGTGAGACCAATGTGAACAGTTCCACCTGTGAGACCACTGTAAACTATTCCAACGGTATACCAATGTGAATAGTTCAAACGTTATCCTTTTGAATAGTTACAATTTTATGCTTAAGTGAATAGTCCCAATGATAGCCCTGTGAATAGTTCCAATGGTAGACTTATGTGAACAGTTCCAACAGTTTCCTTGTGAATTGTTCAAATGGTAGGCATATGTGAATAGTTCCAATGGTAGTTTCTATTTCCATTGCCAAATTTCAAGTTCATGAACTGTGTTTCCAGAATAGCAAGGTTCAAACGGTAGCAATTACTTCCTTTGGAAAATTTCGAGTTTATGAATAGTGTTTCCAGAATGGTGAGGTTCTCATGGTAGCCTCTATTTCCTTTTACAAATTTCGAGTTCATGAATAGTGTTTCCAGAATGGTGACATTCCAATTGTAGCCACTATTTCTTTTACTAAATTTCGAGTTCTTGAATAGTGTTTCCAGAAAGGTGAGGTTCCAATGGTATCCTCTATTTCCTTTTCCAAATTTTATGTTCGTGAACTGGGTTTCCAGAACGGTGAGGTTCCAATGGTTGCCTCTATTTCTTTTTCTAAATTTTGATTTCTTGAATACTGTTTCTAGAATGATGAGGTTCCAATGGTAGCCTCTATTTATTCTTCCAAATATTGAATTCATGAGCAATGTTTCTTGAACAGTGAGGTTCCAATGGTAGCCTCTATTTCGATTTCCAAATTTCTATTTTATGAATAGTGTTTCCAGAACAGCGAGGTTCCAATGGTAACCTTTATTTCCCTTTCCATATTTTAGGTTTGGTTTATAGTGTTTCCAGCTTCGTATAGTTTCACCGCATTGATGTTTCCTTTGACATAAAATGCATTTTAAGCCTCATTTTAAGGACTCAAAGGCCGATTAAAATGCCATATATCCAAAATTAATTTTTCTAAGGCTCTGGATGATTTTACTTGGTCAAACCTTGTGTTTTAATGTGATCCATTTTTTATGGAAAATCAGGCGGATCATAAACTGCTACTCCATTAAATCTACTAAATTGATGAGATATCTTCCTCCCTAGTTCATTCTCATTATTATCTAGTGTGAAGCACTCAAACCATTCATTTTTCCCATTGGAGTTTTGTGATCAAACATTCCTACTTGGATTGGTTCCCCTCTGTTTTTGATGAAACCAAGCTATATCGATCAATATTCAATATAAGGTATGATCTATCGTCATTCTTTTGGGTTTATTTATTTATGTTTCTCCTTTCGATTTTATGGAATACTATCTCATATTTCCTGATAGACATTTCTAGGGTTTTGACCAGTGTGGTGGTGTCTCTTCATTCTTGGGTTGAAACAGTTTTCACTGGGGGATGAGATCTTAACCTGTTTTGTGGCCCGTTCCCGTATAAATTACGTCAAGAACCGTTCGACGTAGGGGATTCATTACATCCCTATTATTTTACAGTAAGTTATAGAGTTATCATGTTTTATCTCACTGGATCATAATGGAATTGGAATAATTAATATTTGAACTGGATAAATAAATTGATATCGATCGTATGTTATTTCCTCTTGTTTTTCTAGATAGTGTGATATTTATGCTCACTGGTTTAGTATTTCGTTCTTGATGGGAATTTTAAAAGAACATAAACTCAGAATTAATTGATAATTGTTTGGATAAATATAAAGGGTCATGTAAATGAATCTGGTTGTTGTTGTTGTAATTTGATGTTAATCAAATTGATGCCTTAATCATGTTTAATCAGTTTGTGGTAGATTGTTGTGTAGGATTCCTAAATTTTGAATCAATGAATCATAAATCTGCTTATTCAAGATTGATTAAATAACCCGTTGTTTCATACTAGATAATTCCTTGTCAGGTTCTGATTTACCTTCTTTCTTGTTTAAGGGCCAAGATCCCAGTTGATATGATGTTTCATTCATGCTGCTTGTGTTGTGATGTGAGAATAGAAGGATGTTGTGATATGTGGGTTAGAATGGCCTATTGATTGTTGTATCAGTTGATGCCCAGATTGGTGGGATGCATCAGTTTATGCATGTGGGTGTCGAGGAGGACACTATAGATAATGGAACGGGTTGGATGTGAATGTTTTGATGCTTGTTTTTTCTTGTTGTTTGTTTATTTTATTAACATTCCCCATAGCTCAAGGAATCTGGTATTTCTTTCCCTTCATTCAAAAGTGGAGATGATGGTCGGGGCTTGCCACATGATTTCCATGTTTAGCTTCTTGAGGGAGGATGGATCTATGCTCTTGCTATAGGTGGAAAAGACTTGACGGGTAGTTCACCTACTCACCCTGTTGATCCCCTTGTGTTTAGTAGCTTATAATTTTTTTCAATAATTCCATGGAATATGCGAGTGTAATGATGTTAATTATTTATTGAATATATGATGTTAACCCATGGGGTTTGATCTTTCTCGGACACAATGCTGGGGTTTGTTAAAGGAACTATGAAATATTTGTGTGATGGTAATGAAATATAATGTAGTAATTGTTAATGGTTAATTAATGATTAAATAATTAATTAAAGTAATGTGAAACCCATAAAAAATGGAATGAAGTAATGTAATAAGATTATTAAGTGGTTGTGTGCTTATAGGATACCTAGTCATAGAAGTGGCATCGGAGAGTTCAAGAGATGTTAGCTGAAGCTGAGTGTAAGAATGAGCTATTACCATTTTGTGGTTATGAGATATATTATATTCTGTAATTTTTATGTTTCTTTACAATAATCGACCCCATCAGATTGGGAAACTGACACCCTAGGGATTTTGAGCCATGGGGGTGTTTTCCCCAACATTCTGGTGGGAGGATGGATGGATGACTACCCGCTTTGGCCCTATTCTCTTCTCTTGGTAGTTACATGTGCTGGTAGGAAAAACTGTTAGGTTTTTAAATATATGTGAGTAGAGGGATATAATGTATTGTGGTTATTCACACACATATATTTTGGATATAGATTCATATGGAATACTATAGGTTCAATGTGTATAGGTTGTGATGCCTTGAGGATCCTTACTCATTGTGTGGGATGTAGTGGCATGAGATATAATGATCGATGTATGATACAAATTATGAGAGTTGTGGTGGATCTTGGATACTACCTTGTTACATTACTTACAAGGATTTGGTGGTTTTTTTACACAAGGTGAACGTTTTGGTGCTTCGCCTAGGTGTCTGCGGTCAAGAAATTTTGGAGAGAGATGGATTTGGATGTGTGACGTTGAGGAAAAGTAGAAAAACATTGGGGAAGTAGAAGAGTATTACCCATTATATTCTTTATTATATAATATACTCTTTTATGCAATACTTGATGAGAGTATCGGGGTGAGGCTAGGAAATTAGTGTACATGTTTAGGTGACATGTTAGTTTCACTTGTTGTTCATTGTGATTTAGCTTTATTTCTTTACTTTTTCATGAGAGGATCTGTGTAGGATCCTACTGAGTATACTGTTATACTCACCCTATGCAAATATAAATGATTTTTTCAGGTGTCTTGGAGATGGTTGGAGATCATGATGGTTTCTAATAGCTTGGGTTTTCATGAGCTATTTGGGCTTCGTGGTTGCTGATGTTTTTACATTCTTTTGAGTATTTGTAGTTTTCCACTTTTAGTAGTAGTAGTTTTGCATGACATTACATATGTGAACATCGTATTTATTTTATAATGATGTATGAGTTGGAGTTTTTTGGTGTTTTCCTTATCTATCTCTTTCGAATGTGTTCTCATAGAGGGTAATTCCTCCCATTTGTGTGTTTACTATACCCTCAGTGCTAGTCACCTACCCGGGGCCTACTGAAGGTGGGACTCGAGGGTCATTATCTCCCTTCTCAAATTTCCTGCCTAGGAGAGTTAAACCTTGTGGAGAGGGGGTCGTGACAGCATGAAAATTTTAATGATTGTACACCTGATTTGACACACCCAAGGGATACTTTTTGGATAGTTCTGATTTATAATACCTACCATTATTTAGGATTTAGAAGTAATGATATCCCAAAATAGTAAATTTCTATTATTTTGAGAATACCTATGCATAAATTTCAAAACATATGTTACACCATAATTTAAGTTATATAATGTTTTGAGTATATTTAGATAATCTAGTATATATTATTTTATGTGAATGGAACATGGAAGGAAGAAGAGCATCATAAATATTTATCAATGTAGATATAGCCCCATTGAAAAATTCAATAACATGGTATTGGAATTGATCAACAAAAAGATATATTAGGGGATATCAATTCGGTTATGACACAAAAAATTTACTGTATGGAGAAAACTTTTCCAAAAATAAAATCACTTATGCTGGATCACTTTATGTTATAGAATCCCCCAACATTCAGTGGGACTTCCAATCCATCAATAGCTGAAAAATTGATTAAGTCACTAGAAAAAATATTTACAGCCTTAGGATGTAGTGAAATAGAAAAGGTTACACTTGTACTGTATTACCTTGATGGTTATAATTATCATTGATGTTCCGTGATACATATTACTATAGAAGACGTAGAAATAAAACCCATGGAATAGAGGAAATTTAAGGATATAGTCTGCATTAAAAAATTCTTCCTGATAGAAAAATTAAGAAGATGATCAAGTTTCTTATATTAATGAAAAATATTTTGATAGTGTTGTAGATTTTGAATCTATTTTCACAAGTTTATATTGGTATTATACTAATTATATAAGAAACACAAAGTTCATGATTTAACACTTATCTAATGGTATTAAGGAAAATAATCAAAGTGAACTGGTCTCTCTGTATTTTTCATAATACAAATAAATAGTATTATTAGTCAAGAAAATGAAGGATGAATTTTCTTGAATCATGTATTTAAGGGAATCCCGTAGAATAATAGGATATATGGGAACTATGAAAAAGTGAATGTGTTAATGAAGAAGGGAGAAAAGGATTTTCCCATATGTGATACTTGTGGAAAGAATCACCCTGGTAAATTCTTGAAGGGAATTGATGTTTTTTATAAGTGTGTATAAAAGGGTCCCCATGTTAAATAATAAAAAGGAAAAAATAAAATGGCTACCATTTATTTTTACAACTGTAAGGAGATTGGTAACTATGAAACTTATTTCCCCAAGAATCAAGAGAACATTCCTCATAAGAAGCTACATGACTAAGGTCAACAAAAAAGATTGAATGGTTAAAGGGAATTTATGTTTGGATCTATTAAATATGTTGTAAATTTTTTTATTTTTGATGTTATCATCATATTATTTATTAAATATATATTGATTGTCTAACAATACTTTTTTTCAAAGGATTTGAGATCATAAGCTAAATGATACAAAGAAAATTTATTCCATAGGAAGTTAATTTTTTTGGGAAACTCATTATTTAGGGAAGGAAACCCCTTAATAAGTTCCTAATATTGATATAAATATGTTGTAATGATTGATTTCAATATGTTCTTACTACCTTAGAAGTGATTAATGATTATTCAATAATTTAGTATTTAATATTATTGATGGTGTTTACAAAACATTTTGGATTTATCGAATATATCTAAAAACATGTGTCATTCATAAGTAATAAGGAAGAATGAATGTTTCTAATAATTTTTATAGAGATTATTGTTGTTAAAATATTTCAATAGGATACAAGATGATGTTATTCAAATTTTTGGAATTTAAAAATCTAGAGATGTTTTATGTTTATTAAAGGCTAATGATATGTTCATTTATTTATTTACTAAAATTCATTCTAAATTTTAGGATAATAGTATTTTAGAAAAGTTAACCATTTATTAAATAGGTTATGTTGTACATTAGATCTATTTTTACACATTGATATATTACATTACTATATGACAGATCATTTTCTATGAGGTGAAGTAGGAATAGTTCATGACACAACAAAAGGAAAAGATTGTTGTTATAAAAACATACCATGTAAGTATATTTACATATATTCTTAGAGATTAAAATAAATAATTAGTGATAGGAAAAATTTTGTTCAAACAAAATTTTTCCTACTATCATACTTGTTGATGATATCAATAACCATTATTCACACCTATGGTTTATGGTTCTGCGGTAAACAACATTCATGTGAACACGTCCTCTAAAACCTCCATCAGAATAATATTGTTAGATTTTTCCACTATATCCAGGTTTTCATTTCTGACTTCTGTTCTCCTACTATGTAACCTAGTTATCTTAACATTTTACATCCATTTATCTCTTATTAAAAAGATGTTTTCTAACACTATTTATGATGTGGGGTTTTCAACAATAGAATTTTCAAATATCAATCTCATTATTACCAAGATCATATTTTAATTTTGAGGAGAAAAATTAATTAAGCATGTGAGAATTTAAGACCTCAATAAATTAAAATATTTTCATGTTAGAATAAATAATATTTTTCCCTCTTTTTATAAAAAACATTTTCATTATAATGATATATACCAAACTGAGATAGCTTACGTTACAACCAAGATTGGGTCTTATAACATTTAATAGTGCACCTTTTTAAAAATTAAATATTCAAAATTTCATAAATTTATTTTTCAAAATAAATATAATTTTTTAATTCCTATTGAAAAAATTACTTTATGGTGAATTTTTTCGAAGGAGTTTAATTTGTTGGTGAATAGTGATGAATACTGTATTTTAGTAAAAAACTGCCTTTATTTAAATAAATATTAATTTTAAAATATATATTAAATAGTTTTTAAGGTTATATTAGATCATTTATTGATATATTAATACAATTTATTTCATTTTAATCATTTTCAAATTGAAATTATATATAAATACATCTTGATCTTTTGAATGTTTGTACTTTAAAAACTTGCTTTCTCTCCATGTGTGCAGGATTAGTGTTAATATTCATTCTCCCACTCATATGATTTAAATAAATAAAATTGTAAATAAAATGTTTTAATAATAAAAATATTTTTTTCTAGTAAGATCGTCATAATCTTATTAAAAAATATTATTGAAATTGATTGAATGTAATTACAGTGATTAAGGTAAAATTATGCTTAATATGGGACTAAACCATTATCTTACGGACCAAGATGATATGGAAACTTGTAAAACATACCTTGGATGACAATAATTATAACATATACCCACATTATTTAAATTTTATTCTTTATTTGAAAATTATTAATTCAAATTTCTCGATATAAAATTTCATGTAGGTTAAAAGTCAAAAAAGGAACTTTCCTTGCCTTTCATATTTATAAATCATTGATATGTGTAAAAAACATCATATTTTCAGTTATAATAATGCTATTTATATATGAATTTTATATTATTATCATAATAATTTATCAATAATTTTTATCAATGGTTTATTTATGTTAAATTCTTAAGAAACGCCAACATAGTGATTATTTAGTTAATAATTTTCTAAATTAAATTATACTATAAATGTTAAAGGTGAGATGATTTGATATAATAATTGAATATATTTATTTTTAATTAATATATTATTTTACACATATTTAAACCTAATATATTTTAATTCCTATTTTATATTAATATTTTAAAAAATATATATATAAATATGTTCAAAATTTATAATATTATTATTTTACAATAAATCATATTTCATTAAATGACTTAAATTTAATAAAAGTCCAATATTCCTAAAATTTAATTATAAGTGATAATACATATTAAATATGCTCTATTAATGGTTAAAATTATCTTTTATAATAGAAATATTGACCTATATATTGTAAAATTGATGTTAACATGGTTCGGGTTTTTAAGTAGTGTTTTAGCACGTCACATGCACTTGATTTAAAATTAATATCCCAACCCCATAAGATTTATAATTTATATATTATATATCATATTAATAATTTAATGGATAAAAATATTATACTAAATATATATATTTTTAGTCATAATGGTTAAATTACGTCTGTTAGAAAACTGGATGCTTAAAAAACCAAAAAGATAAAATTAGGGAATCATAGAAGTTAAGGAACCAAAGTATTTTAATGAAAATATTTTTCTATAGTGGGTGATTTAATTATAAATTGTTCACAATTAAAACATTGTTTTTACATATTTTATGATAATTAGGTAATATACACCTCATATTAATGAATAAATTCTTGAATTTTCAAGAGTGACACTCTCCATCCATTATAAAAGGAAAGTACTCTAACCCATTATCGCACCACTATGTCCACTTTAGATCATTCCTAAACTATAAAAATTATCTCCCATATTTTATTAATTAACCAAGAGGCATCCATTTTGGATGAAATCTACCTAATGATGACCATGTGTATAAACTAAATGAAGTTACCCGAATAAGTGGTAACATCTTCCCACAAGCACCAATAAATTGTTTTCTCTTATACCCATTAATTTATTACTATAATAAGTATAAATAAAAATATATGTTTAATAAATATAATAGTATCATCCTATGATAATTTTTGGATGAAAATTTACCAAAACATTTATCTAATGTGTAATGGAAATATTGTGTACCTATCTGAAAAACAACCGCCTCACAAAATGACGATTACTCATTTTTAATTTACGCTTCTCATGGTGGGAATTATGCTGGAAACTATACATATATATGATATTTATTCTATTTATAATTTCATTATGAATATTAAATTATTTTATATCACATAACTCTATACATATAATTTTGAGTAAATATGATAACATTGTTTGGGGAGGTGTGGACTACCGCCTCCAAAAAGCGATGCAATTCCTTTACGCTATACGTAGAATGTATAATGGATTGTTTAAATAAATATATGGAACATTTTCAAGATATATATAATAATGGAATCATAATATACATAAGAATCATTTAATTTTCATTTTTAAACATTTCCAAACATTTGAAATAACGTTCATGCATACGTATAACTTGCTGTCTCCATGAACGGTGGACTTCATTTCTTATCTCCAAATATTATGAAAAATTATAAACACATATGAAATTAATATTTATAATAATTAAATAAGGTTTTAAATTATGGATATAATAAAATCATTTTCAATATAATATTAAAAAAAGACAAGTCAAAATACACTCAGGGAAACTAGGAAATTTACACCCAAACTAGTTACGGTAATGTAAGAGTATTAAAAAAAAGTTAAAAAAGTATTATAATATGTTAATATATTATATTAAGATAATTATTATGGTTTTTTTATAATTTAGTAACCTATTTTAATCAACTATATAGTACTATTAATACCAAAAAATAAAAAGGAAGATAATGGTAAGGGATTTCATCTCAATTATAGTTAATTGAGACTAATTTGATTTTATGAACAAATAAACATTCATATAGTGTTTATACTACCATTTGGATTGATATAACATGAATCTAAATAATTTTATGATATTTTATTTTTTATTTTATTATCTCAATGGTATTATTATTTAATTTTTTCTATGTTGTATGGGATTGTTTTGAATGATTAAATATTATTTTTCTAAATAATGTTCTTAATGGTTATCTTTGAAATCTCACTTCTTTTTTTGATTTTTAAAATTATAATGAAATTATATATTTATTTTAATATTTTTTACTTATATATATCCTTTAATATCGATATTTTCATATGAATGTTATTATTATAGCTAAACATTATATCATTTTACATATGGTGTTTAATTTGATAATCAATTTCTTAACTGGAGAATAATTAAAAAATATGTATCATTCATTCTATATTTTTATTTTATAAGGTGTATTATTTATTATTTAAATTTATTAATTTATATGATTAATGATTTGGATAATAATTTCATTATGGTATGGTTATAGATAACCCCTCGATGCATCATTAGTCTGATGGTGTAAAATAGTTGTCGATAATAGATGGGTTTTTAGCCGATAGCTAAACCGTCTTGTGAAAGGTCTTAATGATAATAGTTCCATGTTCCTAGGATACAAAGAATCCAATAATTACTAATTTCTCTCATTTATATTCATTTATTGACCCTTAATGAGATTTTTCATCAACATACTTATGGATACATTTAATTTTCTGTTTATTGATTAAATGGATTGTGTTACTGTTTATTAACTTTCCATATTGAATATGGATTATATTAAAATTTAAAAGTAATTTGATATTATTAATTTAAATTTCAATGTTGATTTATTCCCATTGATTCATTATTTATTTAACATTACTTTAACTTGCTGAGCTTTTTGAGCTCACCCTTTTTATGTTTCCTTTCCCCATGTTATGCAGAGTAATCCTTTAAGATATTTTTAAGGATACAGTTTATTTTATTTAAGTTTATATCATGTATTCATTTTCTATTTCCAAACATATTATAGGTATCATGTATGTAATATGGATTTTAGATATTTTTAAACTGACCGGTCCTTCAGGATTTCATTTAATATAATCCTTCCAATATAATAAAATAATGCATCGGCTCCAAGATTTTTGTGTTAGGGAGGTACATTGGAATTGAAAAATTTAAAATAGATTCCATATTTTTAATCTACATAATTTTTAAAATAAAATATATTTTAGTTGTGAATTCTTCATTATGAATAATAGAAATGGTAATGATTTTTCACATTTTTAAAAGTTGTAAAACATGGATAAAAATATGGGTTAGTGCTCCAAAATATCTATAAAACATGTATTTATCATATTATGTTAGTGTTAATCGATGTAATATATTTTTAAATAGTAAAATAATTTATTTGAAAACATTATTATGAAATTGGGAACCCAAGAATGTCTTTTCTAAAGATAATTAATATTTTATTGATATAAAAGAAAATATTTGTGTTTATATATTTAATGGATAAATTGAAAGATATAATTTTTTTCAATGTGATAAAAATAATAATATCCATCCATTTTATATTTAATAACCAAAATATCATGGAAGAAATCATGTTACATATATTTATATCAATTTTTTAATTCATTTATTTTCCAAAAACCTATTTTTCAAACGTTTTGTCATATCATATTAAAAATTATTTCTAAAAAATATAAAAATTGACTATAAAAAATGGATTAAAAATTAAAAAAATTCATGAAAAATATTTATTGTAAGGTTCATTTTATTTTATTTTTAGGAAATTTATGATATCATGGAAAAAAGTAAGGTTATATCAACTGTGGCTAAAAATTATTTCAAGTAGTTTTATAGGAGATGAGGATTAAAAAGAATTATAATCATTCATATATGTTATTTTATGAGTTTATCTCAAGTGTATAACATATTATCTTTTAATATGGTGTTCACTAGTACAATATAACAATATTACTTTAAATATATAATAATTTATATAATTACAATTTTTTTGTTTCTCTCACTTACAAACTCTCACGACATATACACACTATAAAAGACATATATATAATATATTCCCTAACATTATACCATACTATAAATCTTCCTCACATCCTATAGATTTTTTTATTCCCAGAAATATATCATTTTCATGGAATATTGTCTAATCTAGGAGATGTTTCCTAAGAATGTTCTATAACTAATAAAAGTGTACTATCATATTTATTTAATCTTATATATATTAATAATATATGGAATTTTTTATAAAATTATTATATCAGTATCTTCAAAACATAATTTTTTATGATGATTTAATAATAATGATGGTCAATATACATTCTATCCTATCATAAAGTAAAACATTTGTCGTTCATACATACGGTCTACCACATCCAAAAAGTGATGCATTTAGTTTTTCATCACTATATCTCATTGATGAAAATAATCATGTTTTTTATAAATATATATGAAATTTATGATATAATAATGAATATGAAAATATGAATAATTATATACTTTTCCTTAATTTTATCATCAAAAAAGTGGACACGTCATTATTTCTTATATACGAACTACCGTCTGCATGATACAATATAATTCATTTTCTATCATCAAACTATGTGAAGAGTTATATAATTTCATTATTTTTTAAATATTATATTCATGGTATGATGAAAATTATATAGATTAGTTTACCACAATCATGGTACATGCATAAAGACTATTGAAATGAAACACGTAGGAATGATGAAGTAGTTATCAATAGGAAGAGTTAATTTAATACTGCATTTTTAATAAACTATTGATAAGATGCTATAAATAAATCATATATTTTATGAAATATATGATAATTTTTTTGAATAGATTTAAAATAAATCTATATGTATTATACATGATGTTTTAGCAAGTATTTTGAAAGGGGAGACTCGAGTTAAGGGATTTGTATTTCAGTCCCATTTATTCCGAGATTTCTTGTGAATTAATTACCAGTTTGGAAATTATATAATAGTTATTTTATAATAAAATTTAATTTATTTTAAAATATGTAAATTTTAATAAATTTCATCCTTTATTAATATTTTTCCCTTTTCAATACTCAAAATGATTTAAAATATTTTTTAGAAAACCCGAAATTATTTCACCTCTTTGTAAAAAAATATCATCCTTTCATATCCTTGATTATGAAATATTTTAAAAAAATTTATAGTTTTTTTAAATATATATTAAATAAATTTCAACCTTTTTATCTTTTTACATATTTTTTTCAATCAAATAAACTATTCATTTCTAAAAAGTTTACATTTTACAAATAGTGCTAACATATTCTCCATTTTAAAGATTATAGAATAAAAATAATTTACCTCGATCATGAATTATCATTACTTTGTTGAATTATTTACCGGTTTACATGGTTATACTAAAATAAAAATGTTTTAATTAATTTTATTAAAATATTTACATTTTAAATATATTATTTTGGAATTAATTGGTTATTTCCTTGATAGATATTACAAAAATATTTTAATAATAAAATTTCATATATGATACCATTCGTTACGGTAAACTATGAATTTATTATGATGTAATAGAATGATGAAAAAATTATTAATTATTTTGATGATTTATGTTTTGTAATATGATAGGTTTAAACACCCATTTTTATCCATGATTCATATACTTATTAAAACATTAAATGGGTATGAATACATATTTCCTTCCTTCAGTAATGATATGATGATATTTTGATTTTTATGATCTTTTATAATACGTATGTATGGTTTTCATTATGTTAATGGTGTCCCACAAGATATATTACTTACATGAATGGGGAGTGAAAAAATTACACTTGGGGAAACTATCCACTAGATATTATTGAGAGTAAAAACTGGATAAGGTTATAATGAAATTGAGAGTGAACATAATCCACTTTGATTATTTATTCAATGATCATATAATATGGAATTTTTTATTATTTTTACATGTATTCCAATTGAATATATCATTTTCTCATGATGAGTTCAAATGAAATATTATTAATTATTAAATAGTTTAAAAATCAATGAATATTTTCTTTTGTAATGAAAATAACATATTCCATGATAAATGATTAGTGATCATTGAATGGTTGGGTATGACTATTGTAAGTTATAATCATGTTCTCATACCCGTATGATTATATTATATAAACTCGTGATCATTGATTTATATCTAATATGTTTAACAATATTAAAAATACTAGATCACTTATTTTTATGTGTTCATTCTATATGTTTTGAAGAGATGTTTTATGAATAGTAATCCAAATAATTTAACTTCATAAGAATATATTTTCCAAAGATACTGAATATGATTCATGAAATAATTTGATTATATATCGAGTATCAGAAAACACTAACCCTTTGTGGTTTTTGTTTGGATTATGATTTTATATATTATATATTGTTCTAATGAGATGTAATATTTATGTCCATGAATTATGCGATACTATAGATGGTATAAAAAGGTATTTTGTAATCAATAGTTAATAGGTTGATAAATTGTTTTGTAAACAATAGAGACAAGTATAGGTATAATGTAAAGATTTATAGTTTTTGGATGGTAGAGTGTAAGAGGATTTCATTTCAATACATTCTTGTTTGGATACTACACGAGAAAATTGTTATTAAATAGTAGTATAATGTGGTAGTAACCCAAAAACATTTCATAGAGTATATATCATCCAAAAATTTGGTGAAAAATGAATGTTCCCTAATTGGGAATCTATTTTTTCACTCATTTTTTATATTTTGGGGCCAATTCATATTTTCCTAAATAACTATTATATTGAATTATAATAGATTACGATCACAGATGAAAGAGGTTAAACATAAAATTTAATAGATTGAATTAACGGTTTAATTTATAAAAAATTACTCAGGTTATCTTCCATTATTACTTTTTCCTCTGAATTGACTATTATTTCTCCCATTATGCTTTTTGGTTTTAATCAATTACTGGAAACTTATGAAACCATGTTAATTTTAATAATTAAATAAAATTTAGTTATTATACTCTTGTGAATCCCAATTCATTTGGGAGTGGGATTAGAAAATCCTATTTGTATTATTTCAAAACATAATCATTGTTTAAATCATGTTAAGCATCAAAATAAATAAATGAGGGAAATAATTTACAGTGATTCCTTCATCATGAAACATCCACCATGATTTAATTACACTTCTGGTCCATTATTAATTGAGTGATAGATTAGTACCATTTTTAATATATTTTTTATTATAAAGTGTTTATACGATGAAAAATTTATTTTGGTTGTTTGTCATTTGGAATTAGATGCAAATCATTAATATACTCTTTTCAATAACATGATGTGATACGAATAAATTTACTCTATAAATTGGGATGTTTTTATAAGGCTCTATTTCAACAAGTACAGTATTCATATTCATCATATGAAAATAGATATTTAATTACATAAGATAAATTAGATGGATGATGAATCCAACCATACATAAGAAGAAAGTGAAACAAGTCTTGTAAGAGATGATTATGGTTTTATGGTGGAGCAAAAAAGAAAAATATTAATCTATTCATAAGTTTAATAAAAAAATTTCTTTGATAGGAATTAGCCTTATTGGAATCTGGCAGTAATTAAAAAAATCCTTTTATCTATTAATAAGGTTGAAATATTAATTGGAGTTACTCATCAATCAAATGGATTTATTAATAATATAACAGGTGAATTTAGAGGAAATTATAATAATAAAATAAAATGAGTAAAGGTGATGGAAATTCCTTTATTCTCTATGTCCAGAAGGAAATATGGAGTCAAATTTCATAAGAGGAATAAGTAAATTTTTAATTGTGTGAAATAAGAAAGTCAAGAAATTTAAATCCAAAGTAATGTGGAGAGGTCATTTAATTAATTGAATGATGAAAAGGATCATTAGAATGAACCACCAAAACCATAATGATTCACATGAAAGTAGAATGGTAATAGTGATACCATTGATCAACTTATAAGGATAATTGTGATTATTGATTTTAGTATCCTCTTAGTCACAAAAAAAATTAAAATCTCATGTGACAACAACTAGAGAAGATAGTGTTGAGAATGATGTTAACAAGTGTAAAAAAACAGCCTCTCTAGAATATAAAATTTATTATATCATTGATTTATATAAGCTAAAAAATAACTAGGGAATTTACTATTTTTATCACATCACCACCTCAATGATTAAATTATGTTTTAGTAAAAAAACTTCTAAATTTATGAGCATCACATATAATATTTGTAGCTCCCCTCCAGTAATTTTTTTGAGTATCATTCTTGTTAATATTTGGATACTACCTCTATAAAAATCTTATGACATCTCGGACACGGATTGGATAACACTATATAAGTCCAATATGAATTATTTAAGAAGTGAATCCATAGTGGATATCCAAAAAATAATGATCATCTTTTTATGTGAGGGTGAATATAAATCTACATTATAATATAGTTATTTTGTGTGGGTTTTTCAATATATTAAAGATTGATAGATAACTCAAGTAATTGGGTGAGACTCCATAAAATTATCTACCTATTTTTAAGGATTATGTGGGTGTGTTTTATGGGAAAATATTTTATTTTATATAGAATCATGAGTTAGTTTATTCAAAAGAACTTATACCTCATGTCACACCTATTTAAATAACCCTAGAGAGAACAACCCGGATTTAGTTCAATGAATTTTGAAGAAACTCTAGGATAATCATTTTAAAGGAGTCACACACTTGGGTCTGGCACTGTAGAGTGCACTAATTCCTTATGTTGGGAACATTGATAGTTAAACGTGTCTTTATGTTCATTATAGGGAACATAATATGATAAATATGTTGCAAACGTATCATCAACACCCAATAATTGTTTTTATGGTCAATTATAAAGAGTTCATTTCATTTAAATGATATTAATTCAATATGGATATTTACAATTGAGAGTTAAGAGGCTGGATAAACTCATTAAAACATTTTATATGAGTTATGATCATTATGTATTATTACTTCTTTCATTTGGACATAAAAATTATTCTTCTATAATGTGTATTTAATTAATAGGGTTGTTATATACTACCTTTATTAGTTATATGTGTTCTTTATAGATTATTTTTTAATTTTTTATAATTTATAGGAAAATTAAATTATAATTTGAGAAATATTCTGAGGATGTTATGGAATGAGAAGTTTTATATTATATTTAATTAATGTAAAATTTGGATACTAAAATATTCATTATTGTGCTATATAATCTCAAGTGAAGGTATATTGAGGGATCCTTTAATGAAATAGGTTATTGTGAAATTTCATATAACCAAAATAGTAATTGTGATCAACAGTTTTTTATGTTGTGTGTACAATATCCTAACATTATTATATATTTGTCATGACTAAAAAATTATCTCACAGTGTTTCAAAATAAAGTTGTTATGTTCTCAAAAACTGATGAATGTGAGGAGTGTTCCAATGATATAATGATATGTTTGGCTAGTGCACATTTTCTAACAGTACAATATACTGTATAAGGGTTTATAGAATATATTGATACATCATAGAAGGAATTCTGAGGTTTCTTATGAATAATTATTTTGTTATAATGTTCTCCCATAACTAATTAATAATAAAATTGTAAATATAAATGAATCTTGATTTTGATCTAGAAATTGCTAAATATTCATTGAATATATGGATTAACTATCTATAAGGTTAAATGTGTGAAATATGTTCATATCATAAATGTTTTTTTATTTATTGTAATTTAACGAGTTGTATATTCAATATGGAAGAAGATTTCATTTGATCCATGATTCTCACTACTAGATTCATTACCACCCAAGAAAGTGAAAAAGGTGGATGATGCTTCAATTTAGAATCTCTATTATAGTTTATCCAATATGTTTTATTGGATGAAATAAAATATTTATAAATTTATTGTTGATGTAACATTAAATAATTTTGAAAGGAGACATATCCTATATTTTTTGTATAAATGTCCAACTATTTAACCACACGAGGACTTAAAATATTCATAATGAGGATGATTATCTATTGTGGAACATAAGAATTTTTTTTACTTCATGCATTATTGTGATAAAATTATATTATTCAAAATCCATGGGTTTTACCTATCAATACCATATCTGAAGAAGGCATTGTTGGTTGATTCTAATTCTTCATCATTCTTTAATCATATTAGAACTGTACAAATATATTGAGATCTAAAATTTTACTGATTTTGGGGGGAAAAGAAGATATATATTACACATTATATTTCTATGTAATTTGACTGACAAGAAGTTCTGCTAGAGTGATTAAACCATATTATTGTTTTATAACCATTACCCAATAACGATTATAAATTTTAGAACATCATGATTGATTTTGATGTGAGACTCCCCAAAATAGTTCAATTATATAATTTTATTTTAATGTATGTTTATTTCCTAAATATATGAATCTAGCTCATTTACATTAGATAATTTTTATCTATTGATTATTTTTCTATGTTAAATACTATGGAATTTTTTTGGTTTAATTGAGTACCATAATATATTGTTTTTATTAAAGTGGTGTGGTTTACCTAAATTCAATAGAGAATTCTTTGTCATGAGTTTTTTTAAGAGTTTTGTTTTAGTAAAATATACCATCAATAGATAGATGATCATTATGAGTGGTCCAATTCAACTCTGGATGACTTGTCAAGAGAATTGTCTGTTGATTTAAAATGGGCTTTGGAATAAAACTTTCCTCTGTTAGAAATTTATTAGAACAATAATATTTTCATTAGAATTCATATTGCTCTATAGAAATCCCCCAAATACCGTATGTGTAAAATTAGAAAATGTTCTGATCATGTTTGAGAAAGATGTATAGTGGGGCTAGAATAATATAATGTGATGGAAGAGAACATTAAAACCATTTAGTATCACATAAGGGTAGGTCAGAGTCAAGATAAAAGTATCTCTATAAATCATTGATGATATATAGAACTCAAATCTAGATATAATATATTAATATGAAAATAAAATCTGAAATGTTTTTGAGATTTTGATGTAAGAGAATGGTTAAAATATGATACATTGATATCTATGAAATTCATGATCATATCTGAATGGTAGATTATCATTAATAACATTAACAATGTGACTGTCCAGTTCACGATGTGTTTCATATATCTCTCCCTAGGAAGTACATACAAAATCTTTCATAGGTACTAAAATATTTTTTCATACTACTTTAGTTTTATAACTATTATTATAAAAAAGTAGTAGATATTCAAGATTGTCAATATATTTTCCAAAGAAACACAACTGAACACATAGTCAATGAATTTTGTTGAAATAACAATTTATATGACATTATGTGTGGTCCTGAGGACATTATGTTGGAGATGTTTCATATGTTGAATCTATCATATTAATTAAATTATGATAGTTAAATTATTATAATGGGGGTAGAATGTAACAACCCAAGACGTAATGATATATCTCTCTTTAAATAAATTTAATATATTTCATAACTTCTATTATATGAAACCCCACCTATAACCGGACTATGATATAAATGTTATTATTTATATATGAAATTTACAACCTAGTCATTAAAATTTTAAGTATAAAGGGAAATTATAATGTTATAAAAATTATTCATAATGTTTTTACGAAATTTTTATAAATTCTAAAATAAGTACTCAATTATCATAAAAACAACTTTCTACTTCAAAGGTAAATTTTATTTAAAAATGGATTTTCTTTTTTATGAAAAAAATATATAAATAATTTATTAAAAATTTAAAAACGTAATTTCATTTAAATTATAATTTTTTATATTCATCATATCAATGTTATATTATGGTAAAATTTTGCAGGTTCTATGTTTAATTTTTATATTTTGAATATAGAAAAATACATATATTTTTTAAACTATAATTTATTTTCATCGAAATTGTCTCATAGTAAATTTAATGTGATCGTTTATTAATATTATTATCATTTATTTTATAATAATATCTTTTATTGCAAGTGAATTTGTATTATACAAGATTTAGGTCAAATATCATTTCTTTCATAAAATGTTTTTTAATGTTTTTCATTGAATTTTATTCATCTATATTAAATCAAATTTCAGATATGTATATAAATTTTATCATTATAATGTTATTTAAAACAAATTCCACTAAAATTAATAAAATATAATAGTTTCAACTACTTAAATGGCCAATCTAAATTGTAACCATGGTAATCATTTGTCATAAAGAAAAAAAAGGTAAAATTGGTTTAACATTATGGGTTAAATATTTAAAAATTCCAAAAACAATGCCTTTATAATTAATTTATTAGTGGAATTAAAAAAAATTAATAGATCAAGAGTAAAATATTTTATTCTAATAAATTATATCAAAATTGGGTACACAATAATGATTTCTGGGGATATAATTTTTATTTTATTCCAATTAAAAACATTTTTTTGGTCATTGAGTTTAATGAAATGGATGCAACATTAAATTAAGATTTGTATTGAACCAATATATTAATATATATCATATATTATTTTAATTTACCAAAATATATATTGTTAACGACCTATTACATAATTCCAAGGTAAAAACATTTTCACTCTTAAATTTGGTATTTTCAAAAAAACCAACTCATAGGTTTTTTGTTCTTACATTATAAGTAATTTATCCCAACAATAAAAAATTATTCGGAAAAATTGAATTATAAAAATTTAATAATAATTTTACTTTTGGATAATTTTCCTTTTATTAATATAATTTTTTCCATATATGATGTATTGTTATCATGGTTAATGTTAAAATTGTATTACAATTATTTAAATATGAGATAATGATACAAATGGATTTATGTCATGTATAAAAGAGATTGTTTAATATTTTCATGATCATATCAGATATTATCTTTTAAATTACAGTGATTTGTCTCTACATGACATGATTTTTATAAATACATGTAAATATATATTATTTAACCTTTTATTTAATTCCATGGGTATCTATTTTTTACTATGTAAATGAAGTCCCACACCTTATCTTCTTGACAATTAATGAGACATCTATGTCATCAAATAACAAGAAAAACACCACCCAATAATTTTTACCCATGTCATATATATACTGTAATTTCAAATATATCATCCTTTTTAGTTCTTATGGTGTACGACAATATTTTTTTATTAATATAGTGGTATAACTATTAACCACAAACATTTAATTTTATTTTGTACTCTACCTCCTATAAATATACACTTACCCTTATGAAATGATTACATAATTACCATAAATATATTTATTTATTACTATTATTTTATAAACACAGTTTTACACCTCTATAAAATTCTATGTGAAAATAAAACATCACTCATGTTTATATGTGAACTACAAACTCCACGTAGTGAAGTATTTCATTTTTTCATTATTACATCACTTTAATGTTTATAATAAGTAATATAATGATTATATATTATATTTATGATATAATAAATAAACATTTATGATGAATTATTATTTTCTTTTTTGTATTCTATCCCTAAAATTTCAAGAATCACTTCTGCATACCTATAGACTACCGTATTAATGAAATGAAGAAAATCAATTTTAATTAATTCATTATATGATGACATATAACATTTAATTTAATTATTAAATACTATAATCATTAAATTATTAAGTTTATATCTGTTATAAAATGATGATCAATATATATTTATTGGGCACACTAAAATAAATCATGAATGGAAAAGGAAGCAGTTATCAAAAGAAGTAGTGATTTCCATTAAAAGTTACTAATTAATTGATCATAACCTATTCTAAATAAATAATAAATGATATATTAAATATTAATAATTTTCGGGAGTGTATGTACAAAAAATATGGATTTATGAATTTTTAAAACATACAATGTAAAAATAATCTTGAGAAAAAAGAATTTTGTTTCAATTGCATTTTAATTTGAATTTTTTATACTTTTATTTACATTATTGAAAATATATGATACTTATATGATAAAAACAAATAATGTTTATTAACCACTTTTTATAACTATTATAATGATTTTTTATTATTATTTCCACCTCTTTATTATATAAAATGATTCAAAATATATTTTTAATAAATCCTCAACTTATTAACACTCATTCAGTCAAAACCCCAATATATATCCATGTTTTTTAAATTATTTTCTTGAATCATTTTTAAAATATTTCAATGATTATATAAACTTTTTATTGTTTATATAATTTTAATACAAAATTGAGTAAATGTAATCTTCTTGTCATTTGGTAAATTTTTTAACAATTAAAGAATGTGTAAATATAATTATTGTCTTAATGTATACAACATGCACATAATTTCCCACAATCATGACTACTCAATTATTTGAATCAGAATTTACTTGTTTCCATGGTTACTTAAAATGAAGCCTTTTACATTATTATATTGGAATTATTTTATTTTTAAATATTTCATATGAAAAATGGAAATTTTATTTTCTTCATGAAATATACTTATAATCTATTATCAACATTTTTCATCCATAATAAAAACATTTGAAATTATTTTTGATATATATATATTTTAACCTATAATAACATCATTGTTATTTATCTGGATGATTTTTGATTATGATATGATATTTTTCAAAATCCAATTAACAAACATTGTTTATACAATAATTGAATGATTGGATTAGAAAAAACAATTTTCCTTACCAGTAGTTAATATATGATAATATGATGAATGTTTTATGATATTCTGGACCAAAAATGTATGTTTTTCATTATGTGATGGTTGAAATGTTGTTTTTTATAACTCTAATTCATTGGGTAATGATAGATATTTCATGAGATAAAATTATCTGGAATTGGGATTGGAATAAGTTCACTAAGGGGCTCTATCCAATATGATATTATTCTATGTGACACTTATCTAAGGATATGTAGGAATAGAGAGAGATACCAATCCACTATGATATTTTAGGAATGATCCATCACTAGGGATCCAATTTTATAGTATTCCTTGCATACAAAAAAATTTTATATTATCCCAATGATGTTTTCTCATGGAATATGATTAATTATTACTAATTTCAAAAACTTTTGTCTCTTTTCATTTGTTATGAAAAATCCTTATGCCATGATTTATAGCTAAGGATCAATGATTAATTCTGTATCATTATTGTATGTTATCATATTTTTATCATTACATTATTATTTTCATATACTTAGTTAGGATTATGGACTGTTATCCCCTGTGCATAACATTACTAATCATAAGGGGTCACCATTTCATTTTTTTACTTTCACTAGTTTATTATGAATGGATTTATAGAGGTTATTCCTAAGAAACATACTATGTGAGAGTATATTTAAGGGATTTTTCGTAGATCATTAATGAAATATTTTATTTTTATAAATAGTCTCTTAAGTCCCTAAAACAATATGATTATGAAATAGAACGTGGTATTATGTATTGAATATTTATCTGATAAGATGCAATATTTTGTGTAAGAATTATGGGATTCAATATTTACTATATATATAATAAGAACCTATGACAAATCACATAAAATGTTGTAATTAAAATTTTAAAATATACTTATTTTACCCCTTATACCAGGGTGAATTTGAATTTCTATATTCCTTCCATATGAAACCAACCTGAATACTCTAGTGTTCTTCTCTCCATTACCAGGTAGTAACCCCTAAAATAATCATCCAGACAACTTCTAGTTGGGAGAAACATATTTTATTCATTTATAATAGGATTAATCCTACCTCTGATATCATCAACATTTATGTTTCCACATCGATGTGTCTGTAATAAAAAGTAATATTAATTTAGGTATTGGAAAATAATTTCCACTCTTTATTGTTCTATTTACCCATTTTTAATGTATTTTTGGAAGAATGAAAATTTTATAATAACCCTAAATACTCATATTTCAATTTCTTTATATTATATACAACAATTTGTTTTTTAAGTATCATATATCCTCCATAATATAACATATAAGTGTTAAAATTATTTTACTATATATCCTATTTTGATATTCCCAAATTCTAAAAATATTGGAATCAATATCATTTTTTTGATTATATGTCATGACTATATTAAATATCACATATAAATGTAATAAATTCACTTAACAATAATGAATCATTCTATTTAAATTCAAAAAACCATCCACAATTTAAATTCTTCAAAAAACCATATAGTTTACAGTGTTTTTCATTTTTTTCATTCTCACAAAAAGAAATATAATATTAAAATTTTCAAAAACACCCTCCATATCATTGAATAAAAAGTTAAATATGTCCCCCAAACAACATTAGCGAATAAGAAATCATGCATCACAAGATATTTAGTAGAAAGTTATGAACAATATTATAAGAATAATTCAGGTTAAATAAAATATTAATAAATTAGATTACGAAAATTTCGTCATATAAAAAATATAGCATCCTTTATTAAACATTAATCCAATAAACAAATTAATTTTTTCCTAATTATTCATATCCAAAAAAATCCTAAAAATATTTTCATTCTAATTTATAGGTTTTCTATTACCATTACACTAATAAAGAGTTAAACATATATATAATATTGAGAAATTGAAATATTTTTAACACTTGGGATACCATGTTTACCAAAAATTGATTCATTCATTGTTTATGTAGTATGATTTTATGTATATGATTATGGAGGCTCCTCAATAGATGTATATATAGGTTTCTCTCTTGAAAAATGATATTGGTTTGTTTTTCAATCTGAAAATATTCTAGAAATCTAATTTATTTGAAATTTTAAAATATAATTCAAATCTAAGTAATGGAATATAAAATTAAAAATAAATTAGAAAATGTTAAAAAAATTAGCACACATTATTAAATATTCAACAGTATGTATTTTCATAAATAAAATTCTTTAGATATGAAATGATATATAATGATGAAAGAAATTTTAAAATATTTAAATTTATAAAAAATTTTATAAAAAAATAATATTTTTTTGTAATTAATTTAGGAGTACTAAAATAATAGTTTATCACATTTTTTAATTTCATGCAATAAATAAAAAATTAAATTATCAATCCTATATCTTTTTCTAAAACATTTCAAAAGGTAAGTAAGAAATTAAGATACTGTAAATGAATTATTATTAAATTAATAAAGAATTTCCTTCCCATGATAATTATTAATGATCATTCGATGTTATATGAAATATAGAAATTCTTTGGTAATAACTATCCTCTAAAAATACATCATAGAATCATGGTTTATCAAATAATTAGTGTTCATCCTCAAATTTTACTTCATTGTAATTCTCTATTTTTTTGAAAAGTAATTCACCAATAATCATTAAAGTGATAAAAAATATATAGATTTTTTCCCTTATCTATCCATGATAAAAGGTTAATATGTGTATCTAAATCTATTAATATCTAATAGTTTATTCTGAAATAATTAGGTATAACATTAATGTTACCAAAAATCCATTTATAGTTGATCACTACACCTCATAATTTTATGTATCAAATATATCAAAGATCTTATATAACTCTATAATGTTCACTAAACAAAAATACTATGTTTATATACTTTTCAATCTAAGGGAACATTTATTATATGAAAAATAATAAACTAGTATTGAAAATTACAATATTTTTGTATAACTCATTGGTAACGAATTTATAGCTCTCAAGGATATACACAGACAATGTTATTCGAATAATACATGCTCCACCCAAAAACCAATGTAATGAATTTGATATAACTTATCAACAATAAATTATCTTTTTTTAATCAATAGAATTTGTTTTTGGTAATCAAATTTAGAACCCACTTATAAAACTTATTTAAATAACATATTTTTAATACATTAATATGTGATAATATATATGACTGATCATATTTTATGTAATTAAAAAAGTATAATTGTGCATGAATTATCATATCACATATCAATGACATTTTTTTCATGGAACCCATTTACCATAAAAAAATTCATTCATGGAGAGATACATGGATACTGGCATTCTCTACTATAGAAAAGTAGAATGAACAAAATTATAGCACATCCTTATAAATATAATTTTTGATAATTTAGGCTTCTAGTTGTTGTGAGTTTTTCACATACCCCTTCCATATAATAATCTTTCTTTCAATAATATTAATTTAATGTATATATACAAAATAAAAAAAATTATTTCTACCACAAAATGATCTATTTATTATAACAAGATATTAGAAAAGTTTGTTATAGTACACATCATGTTCCTGTAGTATATGTAGACAATATTTCACCAAATTGTCCCTAAATTATAAATCATGACTTTCTTAAAAATGGAAATGGAAAACAGTAAATAATTTTATGATAATCACTATAACACACATGGGTAGTATTTTAACTATTGAACTCATAATATTTTTTCAATTATAGCATGTTTGTTATCTAATTTGAGGCCAATTATGTTAAAATATTTATGTTATTTTTTTCATTGGAATAATAACATGGAGGCAACATGATACTAAGGAGTATATGGAGAAATTTATTTTACTTCTCTTGGATAATGTTTTAAATGAGGGACGCATGTTTGTTCATATTCGATTTTATTGGGAGATAACTCCACAAATAATCATAATGACAGTTAGTACAATCAAATATTCAAGGTATCCTTTATAATTATATTAATTTCTAAAAATATTCAAATCATACAACCACATATATACTTGAAATAATATTACCCATAAATTTTAATTATGGATGATAAAAATGTATTGATTATTTCATTTATATCTCTTCTTCATTGTTTATTTTTATGTATTTATAAATATTACATTATTGTATTTATCCCTATCAACATAATAATCTATTAAGAAAAGTTTTGAAGAAAAAAATATATGTTCTATTTAATAAAATATTAAATATTTTATTATGTTGGATTATATAAGAAGACATTGATTACCCATGTATATATTAGTTCAAATTTTTTGGTGATAACATTATGTCAATTCTTCCCAAATTGTAAAATCATTATAGAACATAATGTTGTATCCAAATGAATTTTTATATTATGGAATTTCATTTATGGATAAAATAATCATTACATACACTATAAACTATTATTTTATTATAATGATGATAAAGTATTTCACCATCATACATTAAGTGTTTCAAATAATAAATTCATACTAACATGTAAAAATCTATATAATTTTTAGACTATTCCGGTTAAAAAATCATTAAATGCAACATTATATAATTTCACTTCCTGACAATGTTAGGGGAAAAGTATTAAATTAATATAAAAAAATAGGTGAAGAAATTTTTTTCTAATAATGATTCGATATGGATTCATTCACTCAATTAATAGTCCTTGTAAGATATTTCTAACAACATATTAGAATGTTGTAAAATAAATTCCAAATTTTTTCTATTGTGGACTCTTTGCTAGGTTCCATAATCTACAATCTGATATTTTCTCATATGCATGTTATCTTACAAAATTATAATAATTATTATTTTTAAAATAACCTTTAAAAATAGGAATCATACGCAGAATCCAAATTTCCTTTATATTCTTATTTTGAAATAGAATAGTAGTAAAAGAAATCATAGATTTTTGAAGAATTCTAAAATGATGTCCCAAATTTATGATACATTGATCGAACTTTTAATTTAATTATATATAATACACATTCATTGGGGATGAAAGGTGTCTTTGTATTTTCTATTATAATGGTGAAATTTGTTTCCATGAATTATAATTAGAATATGTAATATTATTTTATTTTTAAAGTTTGACATCCAACAGATGTAGTGATTTTTTTTAAAATATTATTTATTGTTTCTTTTAGGATATCTTTTTAACCATTCATAGTGATATTTTTAAATCCATTATATTATATATAATTGATATAATGGAATTTTTATATCAAAACATAAGTTATTTATTGTCATTTTTCATGATTTCATTCACATAAATATCAAAATCATTTATTCGATTTGATTAGAATTTTCATTTTTGAAATATTCATCATTATGATATTTTTAATTCTCCTTGATTTCCCCCAGGATAATTATATTTAACGTAAATCATATTATATAATTTATAAAATAAATGATAATTGGTTTTATTTTTTCATTAATTATTAATATCTAATCACATTGTACATTTATATTAAATTGCATTCTTTTTGAACATTTATATTTGGAAAATTACTAAAGATCATTATCCCTTTCAGCATATTCATAAATTTTTTATCAGGTAGTAATCTACCTATAATTAATAATCTACAAAAAAATGTTTTGTGAATGTTATTTAAAGGAATATTGAAAATCAAAATTCAAATTAACATATCTAGAATGCCAAAAAAATATTTTCAGAATAATATTAAGGGAAATTAAATTATTATTATCAACACTAATATTAATATAAAAATTATTTATATTATGATTAATAACATTAATAATAAAATTATAAAAAATAAAATTTATATTAATAATAGAAAAAATATTAACATTATAAAAACTAACATTGACCATATTAAAAATAATATTTTTAATAATAATGATAAATATTTTTTAATTATATATAAAATTAAATTTAAATTAACAATATTAATACTATTTTTATTATTAATTACATTAATATTAATACTAATACAAAATTATTAACAATAATAAAAAATAAAATACACATTAACACTAAAATAAATAACATTAACATAAATAGTCATATTAATAATATTAGTTGTATTACTAAAATTAAAAATATTTATAGAAATATTATTTTTTAAAATTAACACTAATATTATTCTTTTAAATATTATAATTTTTATTATTATCGTCAATAATTTTATTATTAGTATTTTTAATTATAAAATTTATACTAATATATATTTATTTAATAGAAGAATCCATAATTTTTCCAATAATTGAAAATTATTAATTATATTAATAATAAATCATTAGTCATATTAATTAATTGAAATACTATGAAATGGTACCATTTTAATTTACAAAATTACACCAAATATATTTTATAAAATTATCGAAATGACATTTATAAATAATGATCAATTGTGTGGAAATTATAAAATTCAGTATTGGGAAGACAAATTATATAAAATAAATGTAAAAATATTTAATATAAAAATGAGTAATCCTATATTCTTATGAATCTTACGTAACAGATAATCAAAAAAATATAAAACTTATTTTTGATTTAATTGCTTCCACGGAAAAATGGTGAAAATAGTGAGAGGTGATGGAGAATGTTGAAGAATGACAGATGGCCATGATAAATAAAGAACATGGATGGATATAAAATAGTGTTATAAGATGAATGTTGATGTAATGATATACAAATTAAAAGTATAAAAGAGGATGCTCCTAAATTATGATGAAATGTACGAGTGGAAAATAACCTGAATATATTTTTAGGGTTTTAATGAGGGAAATGTTTGGATTTTATGGTTGCATCGATGGAATTCAAAAAATAATAAGATGTATAGATTTATAAATTGCTATTATGGGTTTTCAACATTATTTGTTTAAATAATCAATATATAAATTTTTTTTATCATAGTAGTTATTAAGAAACTAGAAAAGTTAATTTCTTCTATAAAATTATATTAAGTTAACAAACATAAAAAATCATTGTCTAATTGTTTCTAAGGTCGGTTATTAAAGAAATAAAATTGAAACCCATTTTTATTAGAATTTAAAAATAAATAATGTTAAAAATGATTAGATTAAATATATTTTCCACTAATATTAACTGCTTTATTGAATTTTTTATTTTTTTACATTCATTTTCATGCTCTTGAAAGAGATTGAATACTTGTAAGATGTTTCATACAATGTGAATTGAAATCTATTTTCACAATCAGTTACAGTAACTTCAAAATATATATGTATTATTCATTAGAATTTGACATTTTAAGAGGTATTGTTTTTGTATATAGAATCTAGTATATTATAACAAAGGTGAAGTAGGAAAAAACTGGCACATAAAATCTTATTTAATTATGTGAGACATTACCTCATTTTTAAAGGTATTAGAATACAATGGGGTAAATTGAATTGGTATGATCAGTTATTGAGTTTTTATGTTTTTATGTATTAGGTTGAATATTTCATATGATAAGAATAATGTTGGAGGCTGTATATGACCTAAACCATTATAAGTTAGTTTTCCTTCATAATTTACGTATTTTTACCCTGATAACATTTCTGTTTTGTTGGATTTGTGTTGGAGTGATATTTGTTGAGATGTGTTTGAAGTGAGATAAGTTGTAGATGTGCATGGGAATATGGTAATGATGGACTTTAAATAAGTAATAAAATATAGTCTATGAGATTAATTTTTTATTTAGGCAATATCGAACCCTGATCCATTCTACATGCCTACTAAAATATAGCTGGAAAACCCAATTCAGATAATGGTATTTTATTATGATTAATATGTTAATTTCATTCAATAATAAATGCTGGATTTATAATTTATTTCCCTCCAACCATATCCTCTTACAAAAATTTATCTCAAGAGATTTTCACCATATTTTTGTGTTTTTCCAATAAACCCTCACTTGGATCTCTTCATGTAGGTCATTTGTGAGGAAGTAATGAATCTGATCTTCAAAATGTTACACCATATATCAACATGTACATAGATATAAAAACATATTTTCTGTATATATAGCATGGAAACTAACTACACATCATTATTTCATTCATTATCAGGTATATTGGGGCATATTTTTGTGAAATGGATATGGGATTTTTGTATGACTACAAATTTATTTCACATTTTTATGGAAGAAACAAAACACTAATTATCTCTTGTATTTGGTTTTTTATGTTCTCACATGCTGACATCACATATATTACTAGGAAATGCAGTGGATTTTATCATTTAATATGTTATTTTACCCCTTCCCCATTGTATATTCATAATGGGAGAACGTTCTAACATTTTGAGATCAAGTGAACATAATTATAAATAAAAGTATGAAATTAATGAAGAATTTTTTTTATAGATTAACGTTGTCTAAATTGAAACTCATGGTTTCAATTGTCTTGTTCAAAATATAATATTATGATTTTTTCCATGTCCACAGTTTCTTAATTTTTTGAATGAATTGTTCATATTTGTTACGAGAAACGTATTAGAATGGGATAATTATATTATTTGATAATGGTTTTACATTGTAAATGGATACACTAGTAAATTTTATTCTAGAAATTATATACTCATCATGACATATGGAATGTTTTTTAGATTGAAAAATAATCTAGGCATGTTATATATATATAAATATATTTTAATATGATTTTTATTTGAGATTATGTAAGTACATAGTATTATTGAATATGTTGAAGTTATAGAAGTGGTTAAAAATCCATTACTAAATATGGAATACTAATTATTTCATTAGGATGGGTGCTGATATCTGAACTTATTAATGGTATGGGAATCCCATTTCCCATTACCAGTATTATAACGACCTTGTGTTAAAACATTTTATTATCAGTAGTTTTAAATCATTAAATAATTTTTCCATTACTAAAGGCCTTTTTTGAATTAGATTATTATATATTTTTTCCATTACTCCTTTATAATAATTAAATGAATAAAAAGTTTAACCTTCACCATAGTATACATTTTTTTTATAAAAAAACATTTCAAATGAAACGTTTTCTAATTTCATGAAAAATGATCATTCTTTTAAATTGACATCATAATTGTTTCTAACCATTCTTAATCCCTTTGAGAATATATTGAAATTATGTTGTGGTCACAAAAATTTCCAAATGGGTCAAAAAAAGATGCAAAGAAACATGTTACTCTATTTCAAAACCATGAGATATTATAAGGGAGTTATTGTTTATAATAATATACTTTGACATGAAATAATACATTATTTAAATGGTAAATTCTATTTACTATTAAAAATATTTTGTAAAATTATTTATTGGATTTTATGAAATCAAAATCATAATCAAGATTGTTTCTTAGAAAAAATGAGATCATATGGAAGGTATTTCCCTTAAAACATTCATTTAACCTATAAAGGAAAAAAACATTCTTTTAAACAATTGAACAATACCTTACCTTATGAAAAATTGATGTCCAAGAATACTAATTTTCATGAATATAAATATTATTTTTGTTTCCATGGGGAATATTTTTTATAGAACTATTACAAGAAACCTTACAACTATAATAACAAACTTTATTCTAAAAAACATAATTATCTAATGTGCAAAATTATTTTCTAATACATTTGAGAGATATATCTGGCTCTCCCATTTATACAAAAAGGGTATAAGGACTATAAAATTATTTTAACACATAGAATCATTAATTTTTATAATAAATTATATTTAATATTAAATATAATATTTATATATAAACATAGTTATTATTTATTTTATAATAATTATTAAACTACTCTTTATTTCATAAATCATTGCAAAAAAGTACATAAAATATTTGGAAATCGAATTTTATTCGAAAAATTATTAAAAAAATATTGTTTAATATTAATAAATTATATTGTTCATAATAATAATAAATCCCTTCATGTGGTATATGTTACAATATAACAATAATTATACATTTTTAAAAATTTATTGATATATAATTTATAAAAAGAATAATTTTGATAATAATTTATTGAAAATAAAAAATGTGATATATAAGTTTCATATAATTCATTTATCTTGATAAAAATATTGAAATAATATTTATTTTAATAAAATTTAAATGGAATAAATTTAGTAATAATATATGACTTTAAAACACTGAAATGATGTTTTAATTAAAATTCCCGATACATTGATTCGTTCTTCTTATGTGAAATGTTTATCATTAGAATAAATAATCATATATTGATTACTTACTTCAATGAAAATATTTTAAATATTTTTTCGTAAAATATATTTATTTTATTCCAAATTACATAATTGATTTTGACTGCAAATAAATATTGGGAATATTATGTTTATCACCCCAACATAACATTTAATTATTAGACATTTTCAAAGGTGTTTTGTTTCCATTAAATCTATAATCTAATTAATTTTATATATATAAATTTTTTTATTAATTTTTAAATTTATATCAAAAAATTAAAATGGATAAAATTTAAATTATGGTACAACAATAAAAATAGTATTCTACACATACACATGAGTAAATTTTCTATTTTCAAAAATCACGAGGTATAGTAGGTGAGTATTATATTTTATTTACAAAATTTTATTATATTATAACTTTCTAGTTTTTTAATTGAACCTATATATTCAATCGATGATGATGGTGTAGAAAAATAAAATTCATTGGTTTGTGGGGTGGTAAGCTGTATGTATACACATGTTATATTTTAATTTATAACTGAATTGTAATATAAAATAATATTCATTTTACATTAATAAATGAAAATAATATAATATATATCATATTAATTAATTTTTCTCCATTTTTATCAATAGAAATGAATGTATCTGATGAAAAATGAATTAAATCATCTCGTGAGGTAGTAGACTTTACGTACACATCAGAGATGTTTTTAATTTTTGATGATTTTTATGTTGATGAATATTTATTAAACTATAAAAACAATAAATTTTAATATAATTATATTATACCGATGTAATATTCTCATCAATTTTATGTATATTTTAATGAATTATAAGAAAGAAAAAAACCACACTGCTAACTTAAGAGAAATAATACTTCCTAGGTAAGAAAACATCGGTTAACACAAAAATACTTATAGAGAGTTTATTCTAAAAACAAATAAAGAATCTAGAATGTGGGTATTATGTTGAAATTTTTTTGGGAAGGGATGGTTTGATATTAGAGGATAATTAAAATTTCATAATTGAGTAGAGGGTATTTTCATTTACATGTGGGGAGTGGAAACAATCAATATTTAATAAATGATTAAAATATATTAATTTATTACTAATAAAAAGTCACTCTAAATTTACAAATATTATATTAATATTGAATATATGGAATAAATATTTCTATCCAATATTATTTTCAATATTTTAGGCCATATTAACACTTAAATTTTTAGTTTTACCCTTTTAATCATCTGTAAATCCTACGATACTATGAATTTTTTACAATTATATTATTCAATATGACTAAATAAGAATTTGGGATCATAAAACAAATTCATGATAAATCAAAATGTGGATTAGTTTTTGAAAAACAAAATTAATATAAATCGAAAAAATAAATTGTAAATAATCCTATAAGATGTGATGAAAATTGATTTAAAGGAAAATGCATGTTTATATATAAAAATGTTTTTACAAATTCCTATTATATTTCTAAATCTCATTAAATTGAACATATTAGGTATATTCATGTTTTACTAATGATGTTTTAAAAAATTTCAATCTTTTTTTATCTACTTCATTTGAAAAAATAGTTTTCAATGAAATTTTTATTTTTTCATTATTTACTTAAAAATTAATATTTATTGTAAAATATTAAAATTTCATATCAAGGTAATTCTGATAATCTTGATTAAAAAACAATATGAATTTGTGAAATAAAATTTATTTTAGTGGAAACAAATATATATATTATCAAAATAAAAAATATATATATAATATAAATCATTTATGAAGAAAAATAAATTTGATGTTAAAAATGGATTTATTCTCATTCCATCCATAACAACAATAATAAATATAATTTAATACTACTAAATTGAATATATTAAATATTTATTTATTTATAATAATTTATTAATAGTTATAAATTTATTCAACTACTATTAATATAAATTAAACCCAAAGAAACATTTTTTTTATTAGATTGTATTTTGAAGAACCCAAGGACAATCAGACTTGGGTTCAGATTTTAGAAATGTATGGTTTTATTAATTGGGTGAGATATGATGCTTTTGAAGTTTTAAAATTAAATATATTAGGCTTAATTTTATAATTGGTGTAAAGGAAACACGTGTAATTTTACCAAAGATAAAATATATTAATTTATTTATCTATTAAAATTAACCCCAAACCACTCATATTCATAGAATATATAATATAGGGTTACAATACTCCCATAAATAATCACTTATATATATTTAAAGGACATTAATGCACTTATTTTATTTTTTCCTAAAAATAAAATTTTACCTCTAATCATGGAAACTAAATTTTTAACAAAATTACTATTCATAATGACCAAAAACTGAATGTGGCATAATTAAAAAATATTTACATTTTTATTCATAATATGAATAAATTTTTATCAAATTAAATGTATATGTGTTGAATAATTTAAAATGATAACAAACAGTAAAAATTTTGTGGAAAAAATATATTTTTTTGAATGAAATTGTTTTTATTCAAATTTATACTATAGTGTGGAGTACAATGACATCAAAATGAGTTATTTTCATCAAATGAAAATTTTTACATTTTAAAATAAATTAATAATGGAATATTATATTTCAAATACATGAATGGATAACATACAGTATATATAAAAACCATAAATTTCAACCTTTACTGAAAAATTAATCATTTGATTAAAATCTAAAAATTTCACCTTTAGAAAATTTTAATATGATAAATTATAAAATGATATATTGTTTTTCAAAAAAATAATAATTGCGGAATAAATTAATTATAATATCTATGTAAAATATTTTATTAAACCCATTTTTATGAAAACATATATTTAGAGCATAAAATTAATTTATTTTTATTAATATTATAATAACCATATTTAAATGTAAATTATTTCCTTAAATTTAATATAAAATCCAATTATATTATTATAAAAATATATAAATTGTGGAAAATTAAATATATTATGATAAAAATACATTTCTCCCATAAAAACAATTTAATTAATAATTACACTTTTTCCATCAAAATATATTACCACAATTTATAAACAATTTTTGAAAAATTAATTAAGGATTATAAATTTTATTAAGATTGAAAATTCTAAATATAATCCATAATAAATATATTACAATTCATAACCAGTAAACCAATGTTTAACTAATAATATTTGTATTTATATTATAATATATTGTAATCTGATTAATTCTAATGTTTCTAATACTAAAAGAAATGAATTACAAAAATTGGTGAAAATAAAATCAAAAATCATGTTTTGTTGCATGTTCAACATTTTGTTTTCCCTCCTAAGACTAATGTTTCACCCAAATATCATCTGTAAATATCTATACAATTATGTGGGTGTATATGTTTATATGTTCTACTTAATCCTCAGTATAACATATTATTCCAACTAGGGATGGAGATAGATAATTCTATTTGATTGCAATATAAATCCCAAATAATGTTAAATTGGTAATGAGCCTATCAAATTGTTATAATTAATATTAATTTTTTTTAATTTTTTAGATGTTATAATATATTCATTTTAAAACAACTTGTTTCACTAATATTATACTCTTTCTTGAATGAATTATAGATTATGAAAATTTGTTATTGTAGGGGGTGGTATCTTCCTTCTATGTTGTTATTCTAATTCCATACACATTCCCTTCTGAAAATACATGAAGTCTAATTTATTTTAAATGATGTTAATGTAAATTCAACCTAACATTTTAGCCACTCACATGATCAACATGGATAATGAATTATATTCTATATTGGATCATTATTGGTTGTCTAGTGGTTGACGCATGGGTTGTCCTTGGTATATTAAATAGAGGGGCCACATTAGGGAGACAAATTTTTAAAAAAATGTAAAATTATTATTTCACTGCATATATATATATTCTATAGTTTTATAAAATATGTTATTTTTTTGATATCATGGAAAATTATGGAATGTTTCATCTATGCATATCATGTCATTCATTCATGGATTGTATTAGAGTGCCATCTACATCTACTGTTACATTATATATAATTTTATGACCCAAATTCTTATATCATAGACTATGAGGTCACTGAACTACATGGATATTTGATACACGCGATCTCATCCCAAATGAATGAATTTATTAATTGTGTTAGTAATCAAGATACATACATGGGTCTTTAATTACATTTGAATAAAAAAATAAGATAGAGATAAAGTAAATAATAATCGTCTATGTGATCATTCAGTTATTATGTCTTCATTTTCTAGGGAATAGAAAAAATATACGTAATCTCATATTATCAATGAGGGTTACATGGAACACAATCTATCATGAATTTATAAAGTATGATCAATATGGAATAGTCAACAAGGTAAGGTAAATAATTGAAACACATATCATCTAATCAATAACATGTTCATAGAGTTTAATATATGTATAATATTAACGTGGTAATCTCTTTAATAATAATAAATTAATTATAAATGATGATGATTCTTAGTACGAGTCATCAAGATCATATAAATAATGATATATATATCATCGTGAAATTGAATCAACCGAGTTTAATCAAAGGGTAGGTATACACCAAACCCTATTAAAAAATTATATCCAACTAATTCATCTCATGAGACCTATAAATGCATATATGGGATATATAATTTCAATCCCCCCATATTACATAATTTTTAATTAATTCCTTATAAATTGAATTATAGATCAAAATCATATAAAATATTACGTATCATTAAATATTAGTTTTGAATAATGAATAAGAAATATAAATATTTATATATTGATTTAAATAACATTCGTAATAAAAATCCTCATTTCTAAATTATATAATATTTATGAAATAAGCATATCTATGATAAATAAGATGGATATTTAATGTTAATTTAATGAACAATTTTCAAAATAAATCTCATCTATAAAGGGAATGTTAGTGAATAAAAAACAATCAATAAAGTGAATTTCAATACCTTCTCTCATCAAACTGACCACAATCCATACATTGATATAATAGATATGGTATCATTAAAACATATCCCAAGAGGATCAAATGTAAAATAAATTGATATTGATGATTATGAATATAAATACCACAAAAAATATCATTAATGACATTCTTGTTGAAAATACCTTTTTTACATTGAAAATAATATTTAAACACTAAATAATGCAGGAATTTTATAGAAAAAAATTCATAAAAAAATGTCCTTCAAAACTTGTAAAGAATCATTAAGGCAATGAGTAGTCATTATGGTATATATGTTACATTAATTTGGAGAAAATTAAAATAATGAATCCTTTCACTTTTTTGTAAAATGTAAAAATGTACATAATTTGGATAATAATGGGAGTATTACTTTAAAATGATTTTTAATAAGTATATTATGGGTAAAAATTTAATAAATAATTAATTGAACAATGTATAAAAAGTATTAAATAATTTTATTGGAAACATGGATTTGGAAGAAACATGATTTCTGGTTAAATAGTTTTTTATAATATGATTTTTTTTGAAGACATATACTCAATAAATTGATATAATAAATAGATAAAATAAAAATATGAGACATAAACTATCATGAATAAATAGGGGAGGATGAAATAAATATTTATTATTAATAAATCAAAAAATAATTTCCTTTAATGGAAATTTAAGCAAGGGTAATCCAAATTAAAATGGGATTGTGATATTAAATATTAGAAAGATCATACCATATATGTGATAATTAATCAATGTATTGAATATATTTATCAACAATATATCGACATAAAACAAGTGGAAACATAACATAATATAATAAAAATTCATTACACATAGAATTTTTGAATATAGAGGATGATGAAGAAGTACTATAACCTAATTGAATGAAATTGAGTTATGAAATTATATACCCCATGGTAACCTTAATTTCAAAAACTCATATATAGAATAATTCAAATTTGGAAAAAAGTATACCGTTATGTATGAATAATTAATCATATTACATTAAATTTGGACATAATATCCATATAAATGTAATATGGTGAATAACATTAGAAAATTTATCAATGAAGGGAAATTGAGATAACTACCACTACCTTAAGATCCCATATAGTGAAATTTGAGTTAACCTCAATTATTACAATTTTAATCAGGTTATTAATTTTTCAAAGAACAATATTCAGATTTATAATATCATTTATGATCATATAATAAAATCATATCATGTGATTTTCGATAATATTTCATTATTACTATTTTATCATGTGTTAAAAAAATTGTTGTGTGATGCATGTTTTGACAAAAATCATCCAGTAATTGTTCCGACGATATACATCAATTATCTATAGAATGATATTAATAGTAAACTATTATATTTTCATTAGAAATATTTTTAAATCCATTCTGGAATGTTGGACATGTATAGTTAATCTCATCACTTTAGGGAGATATCAGGTTATACATACCCACATATGACATTATCATTTCCTTAATGTGTGATTTTTTTTGAAATTTATTGATATATTAATTATATAAATTCAATTTCATTTCATATATATCATATATATATAATATTCCCATAACCATGACATTACATATATGTATGTGAATGAAATAACACACCAAATCACGTGGTAGTAGTCTATCATAGACATGACTGATGACTTAATTTTCCATTTAATAAATAATTAGGTGGTTTAATATTATTTCCTAAAAATAATAAAATATCATTACATTGGAGATTATTTTTTTATTGTATTTCACTTTTTAATATATAATTTATGCTTAAAATGAAGAAATAAAAAACAAGGGAAGATAATAATTGTCACACAGATGAATCCCCTTTGGATCAATAATTATGTACCATAGGATTAGTATTATGGGAAGCCCAAAAGATCTACAATGTATCTAGGTATTATGGGGTTACATTTTGGAAGGGGTTGGTTGAGAATAATTATAACATCCTAGTTTTTATGATATGTATGTTTCTAGTTTTTTAATTATTAAATCCCCTATTTTAATGTGATAAAAATTCCATAACACCTAAACAATGTCTCAGGAGTGTTTGAGCCTTGTTTAGAGACTGGAGATGTGATTATTTAACTAAATAAGACTGTCCCATAGTCAAAACATATTATTCCTCCAAGACCAAATTGTTTTTCTTAACCATGTTTGGTGATTCAGAGTGTTGTACATGGCCACACAGTTAGGCCAATCCATATGACATAGGACGCATGACCATGTGCCTTATGTATCACATGGGAAAAATGTAAATCATAGCATAATTTCACGATAATTCTAAGAATGACATGGATATGTTAGTAGATTAATCACTTGGAATTTTCTATTTCATGATTTACTACTGGACTGGATGACTGTGAGTCAAAATAGTTCTCTTAATAGTTTTGAAAAATGATGATCTTGTCCCATATTATATTTATGTTACCTAAATATTTTTCATTTCCTCCAATGGATAAAACACCCTAATCATTTCTTACATTTGGAGATACCACTTATCCAATAATTATTCATTATTATATTCCATCCATTAGGACTCGGGTTGTACTACTATTGGGTGCATTGGATCCTTAATTCTACGCTTTCAAATATTATTGCTTCCAAAAACAAGTTACCTTCTCATATATTTTTGATCTTTATTACTATATGATATGCCATATTTAAGGGAATTATTCTATTCTTTTTATTTACCCCATTCAATATTTACTTAATGGCCAATATTGGTTGATAAGAGTTCAACTGGCCTATGGTAGGGAATCTAAGAATTTATTGTAAATCTTTAGGGTTTTTTATACATTTTTCATTATGCCAAATGTCGACCATTTTTGTGTGTTTCCTTAAATTCTTTTATTATATATAATATTAAATTCACAATGATAAGATACACCCATTCTCCCATATTACATTACTAACAATTTTCTACCACTAAGATACCACCCCTTTTGGTTTATTGAATGAATTTCCCTCTCACAGTTAAATGATTAATTTTCCCAACCAACATCTATGTGGTTTGACAGGAACCTAAAATTGAATTGGAATTAAATATAAATCAAAAGGGATTAATTTTATTAAATGTTAATAGTTAGAAACTCTAGGAAAAATGTTATATAGATATAACAAGAATTATATGAGTCTTGACCCCCACATATAGATTAGGAGAAATTATTTTAAATAATTAGAGGAAACACCTCATGATTATTATTATTATTATTATACCACAGATAATGGTCAGTTAAAAATAGTTAAGGGATTTGTTATCATGGATTTTAACACTTTATTATGTTGGGTGATGGTCATGACATCTCACAAGGTTTATCTATACATGGAGAAAGGGCATGATGTTCCATGTTACTCTACATCATGTTTCGGAATGCCGACTCACCCCACTGTCTCGAGTGAAGTTCATGTAGTCCCTCATTTATAAGAGATTCAGGGACAATACCCATTCAAGATCCTATATATCATTATTCTAGTCATGGACGACTGAGTTAATCCTTATGCCCAGCTAGAACCATTAATCCATGTATATGACAAATATTGTTCTTATGTATAGACTGTATATATATATGTATACATATTTAATATATCCGATTACTTATATATGGTAAAATTATTAGACTTATTTTGTCCAATGAAAATGTAGGTAGAGTTTTCCATGCGTCGTTCCTGAACCAGAGACAACTAGTATATATTTTACAGCACAGTCTTTTATTTATTATACATTCACACTGTACTTAAGTAGACTTCATGACTACAGGTGTCCTACTTAGATTGTCTCACATTCTACTTGGGCCACCCTTTGTACCCAAGTAGACTGCCTGACTATAGGTTTATATAGGGTTGTCCTCCCTATCATGGATTTGCGATCTATTTTATGTATAGCATGGAGCATGGGAACATAGGTCTGAGTTTATGTTAATGATTACAGTGGAGTAGTATTTTCTTCTATGGTACATTTTTAATAGAAAGATGCATATTATTGTTCTATATATATCATGTATCTATTTTTTTATTAATTATCATTTAATTACATCATTTCATATATGGTTCAACCTGTGCAATTATTATTATTATTATTATTTTGATGTTTCCTTTACTAGTATTCTCACATATGGTATATGTTTCTATTGTGTAGTCTATTGTATTATTCTTCCAATATTTTATTATTTCAATAATCATTGTTTAAATATGATGCGATACTTTTATATGATGGTATCATCTCCCTACCATTCCACCTCAAACTTTCATTTTCAAATTGTAGGATCTTGAATATGGGGAGGCACACTTGACATCATGTCACCCACAATCTCAGGTATCCATTTTGGTGGCCCCTAGGTATGGATGTTATATAGTTATATTATAGATATTTAATTTTCCTCTAATCATACTATTTTGGGATTAGAGAGGAGACAAGGAAGATAATGAAAATTGGTACTGATCATATTATTTGGAGTAAGTAACCCATGTATAAGGGAAACCAAATAACCTATAATGGGGTATTGTTGACTTGGTTTTTTCATATTCCATATGTATTTATGTCACCTTTCAGTGAAACTTTGGTTTTTTGATGTGATTATTTATGATATAATTATTGTTATATATTTTTTACCCATATCTTGTTATGACAAAAAATTAACACATCATAGATCATCTATGTATGATTCGACTAATAATAAATGAATTTTTCTATTACATGTTTACATTATATATAAATTGCCTATTAAATAGAATTAGTTCGTAGATTATTATATATGTAAATATTCAATCTTTTATTAAAGGAATAAAACCATTAGAAAATTTAATGTTCCTATAGATATCTAACGTATTTTCCAATATAGATTGATTATGAACCATTAATTTTCTAATTATACCCTATTGTGGGTTGTGAAACTAATGGTTTCATGGTATAAAAAAACATTATTTGATTAGATGGAATGAATACCAATGGTAATATATGAACCATGTAGTCATGTAAATCAAAAAAGGTGTGTTATGTAATAAAATAATGTCGTACGACCTATTACATCTTGATAATAGATATAAATCTCATGTAATAGATAAATGATTTGATAACTGTAATTTATAAAAGGATGACATTTAAAATTTTGTAATGGTGAATCATTTAATTGGACTGTGTAGTATATATATATAATATAAAAGAGTACAAACTTCAGTAGGATTAGAACAATTTAATAAAATAGTTAACAGAAAATTGAATTACAATTGTAATGTAATTGGTATTATATACTATATAATTGAAGTAAAATTCCATATACCATACCATATGTCTGGTGATATGATACCAATTACAAAAAATTACTTTTTTTTGTGAATTGTTGGGAATGTCTCTTCTACTACCACCATAGTAATTTTATTTATTTTCAAAAAAACTTTTAATGTAAAAGTGATAAACCAGTATGCTCAAGCATCATAAGAAATTATAAAACCATTGAAAATAAATTTGAGCCTACTAGAAGCATTATCCCTAAAAATAATCGAAGAGATAGGGGATTCCCCTATTTCTAGAACATCCCCTAATATGTCTTCAAAACGAGACACCTAATTTTACTAAGTTTTCATGTACTCCTCATGATTAATATTCCCTTTATTGTATCACCTTATCAGTATAATGTCTTTCTTGTCAATCCATGCACACTACTATTCATTGGTTTATACATTAAACAACCATAAAACACCTTTTTAGCATCCACATCAGAGGAATTAATCACAAAAAATAAATTACATTATCTCTTCATCTGAATGAAAAATAAGCCTTATGGATTTTTCATGGGATGCACCTGACTCTCGAGGATGAAGGGATGCAACAACATGATCCACTGACTTGGCATGACCACCATAGTCTTTCGAATCACTGACAATCATCATGTCCCTCAAATTTTTTACAGACCATGTTTCTATTGGAATAGATAAATATAAATACTCCTTTCTCCTATTCCCCTTCATGCTTTAGCTACTCATTGGGATGGGAGGCCCTCTATCATGAAGATCACCAGGATTATTACCTTGTGAGAACTCAACAGAATCATCACCAGACTCCCCCTTCTCATTAGTCAGGGCTGTATCAAATTCCTAAACTGGATCATTATTCACTAACACTTCAAAGCGGTTGCCCAAATTAATAGTTGGAACCTCCCTCATTAGGCTAGAATTGATCGGTACACTACCCCATGTGGAATAATACTATCTTTTTCCACCTAATAACTCTTCCAATCATCTAAGATCTGCATATTTTACTAGAATAACTTCATCTGTGCACTGCCTCGGCCTAAAAAGAAGTCAAGGGAGTCCTAGAGCATACAACATCTGCCGTCACTATCTCAAAATACAATAAAATTCCACTCTCACATATCCGAACCAATCCTTCACACCCTAAAAGAATCACATCGGAGCCCTCTATCTTTGAAGTATCATACACACCACATTAGGACTCAGGTCCTTGAGAAAGAATTTAATTACCTCGACCACCAATGGGGTTCCCCGCTATGACCCACTTTTCAGCTCCTTAACACCAATTAGAAGAAGCAATTAACTCTGACCTTACACACACTCAACACAACCCAAAACCATGTTGATGTCCCCTAAAATCACATCCTTTTGAAGAGAATGTTCCTTTCTCCCATGTCTGCAAACTTATACAGGGTGTCCCATTTTTTTACAGAAGGAAAAGATGTCGAACCATAACTCACAATCAACTGTTTTATTGTGACGAAACGTTTCCTCCACAATAAGAAAAAAAATGTGGGGTATTTTAATGAAATAAATTTCCATACATATTCAGGTATAAACCTGGTGAAAGAGAGTGTTTGTTCTAGAATAAGCACACATAAATCTACCGACATGGTTTCCTAACATCCTTAAAATCATGGGATTTTGTCACGGTAAAGGATGTTCTAGGAAACTAACCCAAATAATAGTATTAGAGGAGTCACAATTCATATGGAAATTATACAACTATTAGAATAGGTAGAACCAAAATCCATTTCAGCAGTACATAGCACTGGACCAATCCTTCACAAGATCATCCCCCGATGTGAATCATAACAGAATGAGTATGGATTCAAAGAAAATCAACTAACACTCTATCATGTAATCCTAAATCCCCAAATATGAATCTATCAAATGTATCCATGGAAGGACACCACTAATTGAAACATGAAATCAATTAAAGATTCAGAAGGCCTGAAGTTACGTTGAACTCAGTGGTTGAGGGAGAAAGGTTTGGAAACCCATTATAAAAATCTGGTACTTTAGGGAAAAGTGAAATCTGAGGAAAATGGGGACAAATGCCAGTGTTCGAGAAAGGTGATAATGATTATGGTTCTCCAGCGAAGGACATCGAAGGTCCCTCCCACGACGGGGGAGGAGGGACCAGCTTGGAAGCCACTTCCATCACTGAATGGGAGGAATCCTCACGACATCTAGAACCCCCCCAAATTTTTTCCATTCCCTTATATCCTTCTTTTATCTTTTGAATACCTAAAAACTTTCTTCCCATATATGACTTCTACCATTTTTGGACAATTAGGATTTCATTTTTAACACATAAACCTAGAAATAGGAGTCGGAAAAGGGATGAGATCTTATTTACTATAATTTTATACACCTATAAAATTCTCTATCTAGGATCTTTTATACATCAAAATTCTTATCTGATGTGTTCATTTTAAATTTTTGAATCATTACACCATGAAAGACTCAATTCGTATGATTGGAGGGAGGTGAAGACCATTCCCAATGTGCGGTGGTCCCTGAGACTTCAGTGATACCACTTATATTTAAACTTATGGAACCATCTTCTCTTCCCATCTTAGTCACTAACACCCAATTACAAGAGGGTTTCTTTCGTTTGAGGCCTTATAATAATGTTGTTTCTTGAACTAACTATCCTATTGAAGATTTGGTCAGAGATTTTTACCAGTAGCACCCTCCTACAATTTTTGGGGATGGTGGGATGAAAGAAAAAGATTCATGGATGGAATCAAAGATTTATATAATTGATAATCTATGGATTCCTCTATAGAGGTGTGGGAATATTCATGCCTATCTGTTATGTGATTATATCATGTGATGGTGGGATACAATTACCAAGGTAGGGCTACATTAAGATATGTTTTGGATGGAATCCATAAAGACTTCTTGCACTACTTATTCCCCTTAACAATGGTGGATGAATAAGATATAGAGATCATGATCATTTATCATGGTTACATGTTTGTAATGGAGTATTCTATTATCTTTACAATGCTATAGTGATATTCATTAACTATAGTGGGTGATGAGATCATGACCACAACCTGATTTTAGGATGGTTTGTATATTACATATGATCTTAATTTAATATATTCCATTTGACAATGCTTTTTGAGATAGTTAATTAGTCCCTCATTTCTATTTGAAATTTGGTGGAAGCTAATGGTGTGGACCACTGTTGTTTAGAATCCACATCTTCTAGTGGTTATACGAGTAGAATGAATTGGTGTTTAGAGGTTTCTCATAAGGGTAGTAGTTATTAGGAAACTTTTACTGACAATACTTTTATATTCCATAACTACAAGAAGCCAAGTCACATAAATCTACAATTTATTGAAGAATCAACTATGTATAGAGATTCGTTTAGGACGGGTCATATCCAAATATTCTGTATGACATCCCCACCAGTGTCTAGTGAGAGAGGGTATACCATGAATCAATGATATCGAGCAGGACCAGTAGTGTACCACCCGAAAAGTATCTATAATCCCACCAGACAAAAATGATGAGGTGGTAGTTGAGGCAGTGGGAATCAGACTCAAGATATATGGTACCAGCATTACGGCCTTACTCATGGTAGTCAAGTTGTTAATTAGTATTGTAGTACGGTCTAGTTACATGTATTAAAAACTATACAAGAGGAGTATAGGTTCAGGCCTTATACTATTCAGGGAAATATTATAGTATAATCTACTATATTTTCTACCTTATTTTACATAGGTTCATTACACACTTTAATAAACGTTTCAATTATATAGGGTTTGTGCCTCAGAATAATGTGCATTTTGTTGGTTTATTACACTTTATAACCAATTGGGTTTCATATTAGAGTGTGTTATCCAATTTAAATAAAGGACCCTTGACTTATATGACAATATATTCATGTGGGTTGTGTCTTCCATGATAGGATATGGGTTGATGTAAATCATAGAATAAACTATTTATTTCCTCATTGATCGCATATTATTTCTTGTCTATGTTGGGTGATGTATAAATGACTAAATGGACTTATAATGTTTCAAAAGGTATAATGGGATACCCATGAACCTCGAGCTAGACCTATGAATTATGTTATAGGTAGGGTGATTAAACATATCACTGGTCACATCATATATGATCAGGTTTTATAACCTGGTTTTTGTGTTTTGTGGATCATTTCAGGGATGTCTTCCATAGAGACTTTTCGTTGATACATGTAGTGAGAGTGGTATAATCCACAAATAAACCATTTTCACAAGCCTAACTAGTGTCCATTCCTTATTATTTGTTTGAAACTATGGAGATTGTAGACCAAATAAGCAATTGGAGGATCTGGATGCTAATTGTTTCATCTAACTTAGTACATCTCCTTGATGTTCGAAAATCCATTTTTTAAATAATTCAAAAAGTAGTATCTTCCTTTTTTGGTATTTTAAACAGTTGAACTAGATCGTGGTAATGAACCATTATCTAGGGGCTTGAATAGAAAACCTCTTTGATCACATCCATGGATAGAGGGTATTATAAATGATTTATTTGAAGTTGTGAAATCATCATGTCTGTATCTTTCATTCGAACATAATTTTTTAAAAAATTTGTTGAATGTATGGACAATATGATTACTTGTTAATGTTTTTCAGTCTCTAAAAAATGATAGTTATTTTAATGAATTTTATGAATCGTGCATTCCAATTGTATTTGAATTGATTTGTGTTAGAAAATTTTGATTACATCTTTGTTAATTATCCTTATCAACAAGACTAATCTGAACATGTTTATGTCATTATGAATAAACTGAGAGATCTTCAAAATTACAGGAATCTCATAATATTGAACTTTTTGATTGAATATTTCATCTTATTAGGTCACACCATATTAGATCTGGGAGTATTAGTGACCTTGAGAAAGTGAAAGATATTGTTTCATGGTTGAATCCTAAGAAAAATTTTTATTCAAAGGGTTTCATGGAGATTTTTGGGTATTATAAACACTTAATCTACAATTCATAATGCCTTGCATCACCTCTTATGATTTTAACTATGAGGCAGTGAAATTAATATTCTCTAAATTTGTGAGACTTCCTTTAAAGAATTAAATGGGTGGATAACATCAGTTATGATCCAAATTCTTATAATATAACAAGGTGCGATATTTTTTATTGTGACACATATTGTATCAGTCTAGGAGTGGTTTTGATTCAATGAAATAATGTCATGGGGAATGGGTAATTATAGTTGAGTCCTATTGATTGTAATTACCAAATGTATGATCTCAAGATAAGTGATGTTGTTCATGATTTACACTTTTGGTGGAATTATATTCATGGAGATAATTTCATGTTGTTAACTAGCCAAAAAAATATAAATAACAACATAACGCAGCATGTTATCAATATCAGCTATCATATGTGAGTTCAATACCTAAAATAGTTTTATTCTAAATGTGATTATATTCTTGGATAGTGATATTTATTATCTAGTTATATGTTCATGAAGACTCAAACACATGCATTTCAAGGGGCTAATGGTGAGTGGATAATTATGGCCTTACTTTCAAAGAAGCATGTTGTGGTTCTAGAAGATCTTGATCAGATATTCCTTTGTCATCATCAGAAACCACCTCCTTTTAAAATTGTTAAAGATGATGAATGTTTTGATCCTGAGGGAATTATCCCATTAGAATATATCTCAGATTAGGATATTTTTTTTGTCAGACCACAGATACAGATAAGAATTTACACTTAGATTGGAATTTATGGGTTCTAGAAAATATTTTCTTGGAGTTAATGTGTGGATCGCATACATCATATAGATAAGTAAATATTTGTTTCACATATATGTATGATGGTTTACGCCACCATTATTGGGGACCTCATATGAAATAGAAGATTTTCAAATTTGTCACATAGTGTTCCACATCTCGTCAACTGAATGTAAAATATCAGTGACTGCTGTGAATTTTATAGTCATTGTACATTATCGAGCGAAATAAGGAAATGTCTCTATAGATTTTGTGACTAGTTTTCCATGTTGACCTTGGGGAAGTACTAAAATTTGGTTCTTCATAGGTAATTTGATTAAGGTTTCCCACTTCAATCATATTTTAGAGACATTTTTAGTGGATGAGATATGAAGGATATATGTCCGTGAGATCATATTCTATCATGGAGAACAACGTCCTATCATATATGAAAAGGAAACTAGTTTCATGTTTGTATATTTGGTAGGGGTTTCTGAGGGAATCTGATACATATATTCTTCTGAGCACATACTATCACCCTCAGATTAAATTTCATATAGAGCATAAAATTATAGTGTAATATAAAATACTCTATGAATGTTTCATTGACAAGATGGTTCCTGTAATAAACCATTACTCAAGATTAGTTGGTTTACAATGAATGAATTTTAGGATACCACACAAATGGCTCCATATGATGCCCCATATGGTAGGATATGCTGATCAACAATGTGGCAATTAGAGGTAGGGGAGGTAGAAATTTCTAGACCACAGTTTGATTAGGATACTTTAGTGAAGCTTTTGTTAATCATTATGTTTATATTGATAGATCATTATAGGAATTTGTTTAATTACAATCGACACTGAATACCCCTTCAGTTCAAGATCAGGGACCATATTTTCATTTGATTCTACCCAGTTTATGGACTTAATGGATCTAGAGATTGTGTAATATTTTTTTTTTATTATTTGGACCTTTTTTCATTTTTGAGATAATTACTCGCATGTATTACGTGATAGAACATACGTATTGATACCGGTTTATGAAAGTTTCATTTCACGTGTCCCCGCTACACTGATTTTATAATAAAATAACATTTTTTATTGCATAGTGAGGTTGATATTGATGAAGTTGATTCCATAGTATGAAATGTATGGTATAATATATGAAAATATTAAAAGAACTATAATTTTGAAGCTTAAATACATGATAATTTACCAAATATTTTGTAATGTGTTCCTACTTTATCACTATAATGTACACTCAGGGGGGGATTGAGTATCACTAAGTAGTGAATTTAGTAAGGACTTGGTTATTTACAAATTTACTGTTCATTTTTTAGGTGTAAATCAATTTTTAAATTAATAAACATTCCATATTTACTATATATTTTCATGGGAGAATTTTGGCCTTATTAGCCACTTGGATATCATTGTTTTGGAGGAAATAGGTGATGCAGATAGTTTGAAAAAACAATGCACTTGATCCCGCAATGTTTTTCCAAAACATGTGGGGTGTTTTAGAGGGATGGATAGTGATACCAGTTTAGTCTAAGATATGTGACCAATACCGCATAATCATGAACCTTTTCTCATACATGGGACTGAGGAAAAATGCATTTGATACAAATGGGTATTTTAGTAGTGAAATATCTATGTGAGGGGTGGTCTCTCTTGGATACTGGTGGCACATGATTGGCCCATAAGTTGTCCAACCGTGTGGCTAAATCATGTTCCTCTTAATTTTTAAAAAAAAATATTAATTCCACCTCTCCAATAAATTGTGATACCTCACTATTTTTATTTTCCTAAAATGGAATGAACACCTTCAACATTTCTCTTATTGATATCTCCATCTTCTTCCATAGTTTGAAATAAAGAAATCTACTATATATATAGGCTCTCATTGGACCATTTTATGGTGTATTTGATCTTTATTGGTAATATATATAATCCTATTACTTAAGAACATCATTTATCATCATGTATTATGTGATACTTTGGTGGGATATCAGATTCCCTATTTTCAGGGTATTGGTCTATTTTTATGATTTTATTCATTTTACCTCAATACAATGTTTGAAAATGAATATGGAGAGTGGTGACGACCGTAGATAAGTGGTCTTGTAGTTTTACCTAAATATTTATGTGTCTCCATATCAATTTCATTGTTCCGAACACTTGGAATTTCCATGTGATGGCATAAATTGTGTTTTCCTTATTATATTAATCAAACCATATTTTGAATCACCCATAGACCCATATTAAATTAATATTATTGGTTTCCCAGCTCCTGGAAACCACCCCATTATGTGTGTTGAATGAATATAATTCTTTGAGCTAAATGATTAATTGACCCAAACACCATCCATGTGGTCTGGAATGACCATAAAACGGAATTAATTTACAATATAACTCAAAATGGATTAATTTAATTAAAATATAATCGATGGAAATTACATGATAGTTGTTAAATATTTGTAAACATAAATTAAATTAATTGGTAAAACCATGATAATATTGGGTTAAATGATTATAAAATATTATGTGTAATAATTCATGATTATTATAAAATGACGGATTTTTTAAAAGAAATTATATGTTTAATGTCATATAAGATACACAACACTGAGTTTAAACAAGCAACTAATTATTATTATTTAGTGATTGTTATAACATAGCCATTAAAAAGGTGATAATGAATAGTATTAACTAAAATTATGAAAAAACAGAAGTTCCTACTAATTAATAATGTCTTATCCATTAAAAATATCTTATTAAACTACCTTATTAATTTCACAATGATGATGTAATAATAATTCAATTAATAAAAACATCAATAAAATGATAATAAATATTTTAAAATAAATATTATTGTAAATAATTGATGTTCTACACTAATTTTCATTATTAGTTTGAAATTTTAGGGGTGTATAATATTATTTGGTTGAATCATATATTGTTTTCTTGATTTTAATATTGATAATGAAATGAGTAGAATCAAAATTGACACAAAGGAATTTTATGAAATTAATACATTATTACAATATTTAAAAATCATTAAATTACTAAATGGTGGAAAAGTGGAAAAGATGAGGTCTTAAATATCATTAATGTTTCATTTAAGATACATTTGACACCATATTTGTAAAATTATCAAACTATTAATATTTAAAAACTTATTACCTGAGTTGAAATTATAATTGGTTAACTAAGGGTTAATAAAAATAATAATATTTAATTTGATACAAAAAATAGGTAAAAATATATATTCGATTATGTTGTACAAACCTTATTATATATTATATTGGAATACAATTTCATTTAATGGTATTGGTGTTGAAAATGAAATTATTATAATTTAATATTTTGTGAAACTGACAAGGGGACCCTAGCCATATTTATAAAATGGGAAACCCAAATTTAATTTATTAACCCATAAAAACCCCATTTGGTTTAGTCAATCCCAATATGAATCATTTTTGGGAGTCCCCCTCCACATTATTGACATGTTGGTTTAGGCATAAAATCATCCTTAGTAGCCTTAAGGTGTTATGAAAAGGGGGATTTCCAAATAATAAAAATATAAAATACTTATTTGAAAAATTAAACTCAATATGATACACATTATCAATTATTTTTATTAACTCTCAAATAAAAGATATGATATTTGAATATAATGGACATAAGTAAAAAATTACTCATGTTATGTGAATTCTTATTCCAATTGTTATTCTTTTTTTTAACATTTTCCCATTTATTTCATGCTAAAGTTATATGTTAAATGTTTCTCCATTATCTAATGAATCCAATTTTTTATATGTATATAGAGCTGATAAACCTAATTGATGGTTTTTTTACCATGCTCAATTCAGTGATGTGAAATTTCTAATAATAATTCATAACTTCATTTCTATTCTGAGAGTTATAATTATACTAATTTATGTTGTGCTAAGATTATGTTTCAATGAAAATTTTATTTTCTTATATTTCCACATATTTTATCTGGATTTAAAAATAAAACAAAAAATCATATAAATTTATTATTTCATACATCAATGATATGATTTTTTGTGGAATTTATTTAAAAACCATCTTCTAATGTCTCATTTTCAATTATTTCTACCAAATTGAAACACAATTTTTTAACTTAAATGTCATCATAGAATTTTTTCACATTAGAGATGCTGTAATGATTTAATGATTTTTTTTTTCCATGGTATGATTTATAGGAAATGGTTTCTTAATTATTTTTGATTTAATTTTATTTTAAAAAGGTTTTTTAAATGAAAAGGGTATTTGATATCAATAAAAGAATTTATAATTGAAGTTAATGAGTTTTTAATATGTTTTATGATAATGTATAGGAAGCATAAAAAGTTTATATTTGTGATATGGTACTTGATAATTATACATGAGAAATGGTAGTTTCGATATCCTAATGGGTGTGCCCATTATTTCTTATATTATGGGGTGTCCCACGTAGTGCCAAGTGAACCCATTATAGCATAAATTTTAGTTGTACCTTTATATTTTTAAAATGAATTGTTTAATTTACCTTTTCTTTGAAGGAAATAAGGATGAAGGTATTTATGGTTTTCTAAATTGTAATTAAGAATGTTCCAGTTATTTGTGACATTGGTTTAAGATGTGTTATTAATGGTATTGTCTAGGATTCCAAATCAGTTTTTATTTACTTTCTATCATAATTAATAATTTTATATGAGATAAAGTATTTAATGTTTTCATGGTAAAATATTTTCATTTATTTAATAAATGAAAATTTAGATAAATGTAAAACATAATTGGTTTTTTCAAAATATTACATAGAATAATGGTTTTCTTCTTTATATATATCCCTTACTAAGTCCTTTGTGATCATTCCAATATTTAAAATGTTTTCCATAAGGATTACGGGGGATTAGGGAAAATAATGAGGTTGTAGATAAAATTATTAATATTGATCATGAAAATAAATCATGTTTTGTTTTTAAAAGTTCACATTTTGTGATAAAATGGATAACGAGAAGAAATATCTATATTTTAATATTTGAGTTGTTATGTATTTTTTATACCTGAAATCTCTAAACCCTTAATATAAAATGATCTTTGGGACTATAATAATGTGATTTCTAGTTCAAACATATAGAATATTTAATGCTTGTGGCTAGATTTAATAGTTGGTATTAGTGTAGGGTTTAGAAAACTTTGGAGATATGATGTCTTCCTATGATATTTTTATAAGAGTTATAGAAACAATCATGGGTTTATAACATTATGGATGGACAGAAGATCAATATCATAGGAACCCCTTTTAATGATTTACGTTATGATAATTTGACATGACTAATCATTTTATTATATAAATTTATTTATTTTAGGAAATTATGGTTTATTAAAATTTTTGATGAATAAGTATTCTATGAAATAACCATGGATGTTATAAATTTTATTTAGTTTTGAATATATCATGGTTAATTTTTAGGTTTTTTATACTCCTACGATTTTTTTAATTATAATATTATAATTAAATGAGGAAAATCATTAGGCCAGGCGTTTACATGTTGTGTCCTCTAAGGCCGATGGAATTGGGCCCACAACAAAAGGGTTAAAAGAGTTCATTTTCTATATATTGAATAAAAATGTCATAGTTAGGTGGTTTTTATTAAAATATATACTGGGTAAATGTTATGTTCATTTTTGATAAGATGGTTTATCTCATAGTTAACAATGGGATGGGAAAATGAATTTTTGTTAAGTGATTAATGTTTTTTTGGAAGATGTCCACTATTTTGGGTTTAAATATGATTATTCTAAATAAGATTTTATTGAGAAATAGATTTTCAATTATATTTTAGAGGAAAAATATTATTTTATTTTCGACTAATGGTAATTCACGTGAATGATAAATAATTTTTGAATATCGTTGTGAATATGGGATTAAGAAATTTATATTTTTATATTATAATTTATGAGTAATTTATATTTTGTAGAGAATTTATTATGGAAGACAATGTGATCAAATCCTTCTTATTTTTAGTTTTTCAATCTGAGTTTGCACAATGTTGAGTTATTTTAAGGACATTTATTAATCTAATGATCTATATTGAATTGTGTGGATTACATTCAATCAATGGATATTAAAAAAAATAATTGTATATTTTTTTATTAATTTTTTGGAATTATTGTATCTTATCATAATATTTGTTTTGTAAATTTCTTAAGATTATATGATAATATTTTCATCCATTTATGGATTTAGTTATCCGTACATGATGTTTTTAATGATCATGGTATGAAAATTCATCTTATTTCCACATCATTTGGAGGAAGTGATGAAATTACAGTGAATTTTATTAAATAATGAATATAAACAAGTAATGTAAGTATATAACCACAGTATATTAGTATATATAGTTAAATAATTACTCAAATATTTGTAGAGAATCCGGAAACAAAACTGTTAATTGTTTCATTTCCTTTCTGGAAAATAAACGACCTTTAAACCAATCACAGAGTTATGATTTTTTGTTATTCACATTCCCATAGACATAAACTATATCACTACCTATAATTAAATAGTTTTCATATTTTGACTTCCATATCCATTTTTCATTTCATGAAATCCTAGATTGGGTTATTCTAGATGAAATTTGAACTTCCCATCATTTATTTTACTGTGGGAGTATTATTAATCCATTTTTTGATGTTAGATTTCAACAATTGAATTCTAAAAATTTAAACCTTAGTTAGAAATCCCGAATTTAAAATTCTGAGGATGAAATTTCCAAAATTGGGGAGGATATATCATCTCGAGTATTCATAAGAGGAGATAAAATGTTAGGTAGAATACACGATAAGTAACATAGAGTAAAACAAACAATTGAATATTTTTATTCAGTGACTGTTATAACATCATCGTTAAAGTGGAAATAATTAATTTTATTCACTAAATTATTAAAGAGTAAATTTCTCCAAATCATTAATATTATATTAATTAATTCTTATAAAATTAGTCACTTAATTTTATAAATGTAATTTCAACTATCAAATTAAAAAAATTCAATTTTCAATTTTTTTTGACAGATAAAAATATTTTAGATTTTTGGAAGTTTTAGAAATATTATTTAATACATTAAATATTTTATTTTAAATTATAATATTAATATTATATTATGGTGAAATGTTTACTATTTTATATAAATTTTATTTTTTAATGAATTGTGAAAAATAAATTTGTTTATTTAAATGTGTATTTTTTATTGATGTATTTAAAAATTCAAATTATATATTAGATTAAAATATAAAATATAATTTTACTACTTTTGATCTTAAATAATCCAATTATAATTTTTAAATGAATTTTATACACAAATTTAGTATAAAACATTTTATGTTTAAAATTCTATTTATTTTAAAAAAATATTTTTTTTTTGTTTTTATTGTTCAATTTTAAATTCATAAATTTATTTGTTTTAATTTAGATATAAAAATAAATATTTATAATAAATATGTCCAGATTTTTTAATTCATCATCTTTAATTTTTTTCAATATGAGTAGTGAATTTGGTAAAAATTATTACGATGATAAAGGGTAGAATGAGTAAATCTGGATTAAAATTGAATTATCTGTCAATAATTTTCATTATAATTTTTAGTTAATGAAGTTAATTCAACACATAATTCCTATTTAAAATAATATATTTATTTTATGGAAACATTTCCGTGGAAATTAATTAGATATTATTAAAATCATTGAAAGTGAAGAAATGTCATACTCTAATTTTTAATAAGAATAAAAAAACTTAATATGGGGTTTAACATAATATATAATAACTATGAGTAATAATTTTAAATCTATTATATTAACCTTCTTTGTGGTTTTATTTAATTTCTAATGTTGAAATAGTTACATTAAAAATTACACAAGGACAATGCAATGATGACTCAATTCTTAAAAAATGAAATAAAAGATATAAAAAATATTGAAATAATTAAAATGTTAGTAAACTAATGTGTTCCTCAAATTTTTTATTGATAATGAAATATTAATATTGTATTGATTTATTTGGTTGATGTAATCTTTCTTTATTAATTTTTCTAATGTCAATGTATTGAATAGTGAGAGAATTGGCAGTAATGTTATTTTTTGAAAATATTATTTTATTATTTTATTTAAAAATCATAAAGTACCTAAAGAAGAAAAAATGGATAATATATTATCTAAAATGTCAAAAATTGTTAATTTATTTTTCCAATTGACTATGTGTAAGTAAATATTACATCCTTTAGATAATTAAAAATTCATTATCATTGTTCGAATTAAAACATGTTAAACAATGGTTATTCAAAATTTAATGTTTTGAAAAAAAAACAAAAAATGGTCTAAAATATATTGGTTGATGATATTAAAAAATTATATTAATGTATCATTGAATAAAATAATATTTTTGTGATTTCTATTAAAAATGAATATATTATAATTTATTCTTTTTAGAGAACATCAATAAAGCCCCCCGCGTCAATTATAAAATGGAACACCAACTTCCTATTTTTCCAAAAAATAAAAAACCATTTGGTTTGGACAATACCTACCCAAATACATTCCTATAATTTTTTTTTCACATATTCTTCAGTAAATGTAATAGGAATAATACCATCCTTAGAAGTAGGAAGGTGATAGAAAAAATGGGATTTCCAATGAAAAGGATGATATGGGTCAATCGTGAAACATCATACATGAGATGATACACATAATCAAATATATTTAGTTATTATCAATTAAATGATATTATATTTGATGATAAATAAAATTAAATAAAAACTACACTCTAGGTAAGGGAATTCATGCTCAATTCCCATTAATTGAGGTAACTTCTACCACATTATGTTTTTTATGATTACGTTAGAGATGACTTATTATTATTTAATAATTACAATTTTTCTTATTGATAGACATATAATACACAAAATATATTATTTTTATTAACACTCAACTCAATTATATTTTATTTTAAGATTAATTATTAACTCAATTTACATTCATTATGTTACACTTCTACTACTTTTCATCATTTACGAGTGTACATGAAATTAATTTCTATTATTTTATGTTTCCACTTGTTTTTTTCATATTTATATATATTTCCTCTAATTGACTCAATTGATCGTCACTCAAATAAATTATTTGTTTTTTTTATTACTTGTTATTTTAAAATACACTTTTATTATTCCTCTTTCAGCAATGTTTACCAAAGCCTATGGGATTTTTTTAAATTAATCTTCATGAGATGATTTTCCCTCATTCAGGAAGATTTAATACTTTAGATATTTCTTTTTAATTTTCAATGATTATTTTTACAGAAATGGTTTTATTATAATATATTTATCTTTCATGATTAAATTTGTTTTAAAAGAAAATTTAATTTTGATATCTAAATGTCATTTAATGACATTAAAATATATAATCAAATTTTTTTATAATTAAAAAGTCCAAAAATAATTTTTTTATTCATTATATGATAATTGAGAATTTGATGAGATAAATGGGTGTATTGATATAGTAACAGGAGAGCCTACTAAAAATATATATAATGGGGTGGCCTAGATTACATAAGGTCCTCCTGTTAATTATGAAATGATGGGTGCTCCCATATAGTGCTCTGATGCATTTTGTAGTGTAGATTATCTTTGAAGGGAATAATGATAGAGTAAACTATGTTTTTTCCTATGTATTTAAATGGCCATAAAATATTTCAAAAATAATATTAAAAAAGAATTTTGAATGTGATTCCTTAATTATCAAAAATGATTTTTATTTTTATATATTTATTTTAATTCAATTACTAAGAGGTAAATGTGTGTCCATTTTTAGGGGAAAATGACTTAATTCATTCTGTAAAATAAAATTTAAATAAGGGAAAATATTACAAGGGTTTTCAATGTTTTCACTTTTCAACTATTTTTCTTATATGTTCCTTACTGAAGTTTTTGTGATCATTCAAGGTTTGAAAATGTTTTTCACGGGGTTTAAGGAAGAGTATGGATAAGGATTAGGTCATAAAAAAACACTGTATATTTTTTAGGAAAATAATTCAAATATTGTTCTTAAAAGTTCCCATTTTCTAAAAAAATGGATATTGATAATATGTTTCAACATTTTACTATTTCAGTTGGTATGATTGAGTTATAATCTAAATCTCAAAAACATTATACTGAAATGGTAATTGAGATTGTTTTAATGTGATTTGTATTTTAAATACACAAGAATATATAATGTTTAACAACATTAAAATAAATTTATTATTATAATACCCTGGATAATGGTCAGTGGACAATGATTAAAGGATTTTTTGAGAATTTCCTTTTGTGGTCCCTTATGTTGGGTTTGGGGCATGATGTCTCACATAGTTTACATTTACATAGACGATATCCATGATTCTACACATTCATGTTCATCAGGTATTCTTGATGATAACTCTCCCCACTTTCTCATCTGATGGGCATGAAATCTCTATATCATATGATATTATGGGATAGTAAGATTGATGGGGAATTTATCTTGTTAGTCTAATCATGAATACAACGTTATACCCTATCTCCATCTATGATTAAGTGTCCATGTATATGAATATAAATTTACTTACATATAGTGTGTACATATATTTTTAAATATTATTTATATATTGTTAATTATATATGTTAAACTAATCCATCATCTTTCAGACTATTCCAAACTATGCAGAGCTATCTATATGTCACACTAGAGAATGAGTTGACTAATATTTATTTCCTATTATTGTTTATTATTCATTATAAATTTACACTAATTTTCTATTCACATTGAATAAATTATTTCTAAAATCCATTGGTGGTGGGTTATTGAGTTTATCTACAACACTTTTTAGGACACCCTTTGTACCTCTGTAGTCTATGAGACTACATGGGTCTGATGTGAAACTCCCGAGTCATGGATTATTGATCTCCATTAAATATATCATGGAGCGTAGGAGTGGAGAATAGAGAATATGATCTTCATGATAATGTATCTGTATTTGGATATTTTTAAAAAATATTTTGACATGTTTTATATTTCTATACCTTATATCCCATATATCCCATTTCTTACTACATCATGGCATAATTTTTTTTGTAAATTAATCAGCCTATGTCTTTATTGTTATAAATTGTGGGATGTTTCCTTTATTGTAATTCTTATATATGGTTTCAATTTATTCAATATTGTATAATGCATTATTCTTACACTATTTTTGAATTATTATTATCTTAGTGTATATCCATTTTCTAACTCGAACATGAAAGTATAGTGTCCTCACCAAACAACCTTATACCCCCACTGGTGGTTGGTTTTCTTTGGAATATGGAAATTTGTACTTGAGTTTATGTTACCCACCTAACCAGGGCACTATTTTAGTATCTCTAGGGTCAGGATGTTAAAATTGTTTTTTTGAGAGGGTTGAATAAATAAGGGAAAGGATTAAAATTTTATAATCGATGACAATTTTTATTTTGTATGTACATTAAACTAAGATCGTTTAATTTTAGTCAATATTTCATTAACTTAGATATGATTTTTTTGTTTTATTATTTTAGTGAGTTATGTAAAAAATTATACATAATAATGGATATAATATTAAATGTGTATAATCCATATTAGTAATAAATTTTCAATATTATTAAACATTTAAATTAAAGGGCGATATCATTTCATGATAAATCTTCAGGCTATTTGACAACATATTTCATTTTTACACCCATCAATAAATAATTTTATTTTTTAAAAAATTGTTTGATAATCATAAAAATATTATTTTCGGACATAATGAAGTATTTTATTAGTTCAATGAAAAACATTAAAATCCATGAAAACCCATTTCATATAAACATAAATTTTTTAGGAGAATGGGTATCTTTGTTATTTAAAAAAACATTATGTTACATTTTTAAATCAAATAGTTTCCACATAAAAAACAATAGAAAACATAGAAAATTTTTATAGGTTCATTGTGAATTACACTCTGAAAACCCTTATAGATCCCGTAATATATTTGAGGACTATAGGGATAGATTATACTATAATTCTCTTGATATCATAATTATTTCCCACTATATTGGAGTACTATATGGGGACACCCATCTTTTAGGATATAATTTTTAACTGATGATCGATAGTGTGGATAAACCCATCATAAAAAATTCCAAAGGCAATATCATAAAATACAAAATTTCATCATTTCACATTTTCCTCATAAACAATTTTAAATACTCTTTTAAAATCATATACAATTCACTTTTAAATATCAAATAAACCATTTTTTTTAAATATAGTTTCCAAAAAAATACAATTTTTATTTTAAAACACAATTTTAATACAAAAATATGCATAATAATAGAGTATCATTTCTAATTTAGGATAATAATAATCCTTTTAAATAATTTCATGGTACAAAAATGGTTATTGCGATAGTAAAAGCCTTCATCACCATATATATTAAAAATACATTAATTTTACACTTACAAATAAAGTAAATAATTACATAAAAAATTACATTTCCTAAAAAACTAATGAAATAAATATTTTTCCTTTATAAAAATCTCATTTCCCTAATAAAACCATATTGAAAAAATTACAAATGGAATTAGAAGTGAGTTATAAAAAATTAATTCATAGTTTAATGAAAATCCACTTATCAAATGGGAAATATTTGAACCATAAGACCCAGTAAATTAAAACATTTAAAAAACATTAGATAACATGATCATAGAGATATTATGCATATAAAATTTCATGGGAGCGGTATGTACACATTGTCAATTAATATAGGTTTATATAATCAAAATATTCATCAATGATAGGATATTATTTTAAAAACTCATAAAATAAGTTCAATTCACCATGATCCTTCTTAATCATCCTAAATAAATATATTAAATTAATTTTTCAATTTATATTGAAATTTTTTTATTTTTATAATTACACTTATTTTACATATTATAATTTTTATTAAAATTACTTAATAAATTAATTCTACATTAGTTGTTTCAATGGTATTTGGTTTATGTGTTAAAATGAATTTGGTTGGTTATTTATTTCCATAACAGGTATTTATTTAAACATATACCAAAAAATAATCCTGAAATAATTATCATTTCTATGTAGAAATTATGTATTTAAAACTAAGCATGAATGATGGTTATGAAAAATAAACTATTTTAAGATCATGTAGATGGTATGTCATACATAGGAATGATTAAGGATTCCATTATTCAATGACCACTATGGATATGTGGATAGTAATATTTTATCACTACATAATAATATTAAAATGAAATTTAACAAATTATTTCGCTAAATATAATTATACATATATCATTCTTGATAAGTTTTGATGAAAAAAATAATCACATCGCTACGTGGAGACTGTCTTCCACACGTACTCGAATGACATTATAGTAATGTTTCTACAAATAAAAAATATATTGTCTATTCTGAAAATGATAAATATGAAATTAATATAAATTTTATCTTAGGTATACCAAAAATATTCATTAACTCTTTCGTTATAAACTTTAATATAAAAATCTAACGAAATATGAATCACATCACCTTGCAATGTTTTAGTCTAATGTACACATGAGTAACATTATCATATATCTCATTGAGTGGAAAGTAAAAGGTATATGTGATAGCATGTATCCATAAATATAAATTTGTTCTGTATTACATATATATATTCAATACATCGGTAGAACAATTTTTTAGTTATTTTTATTATAAATCAATGAGATATGTTTAAGAGGCGGCAATATTCTAGTCACATAAATATTGATATTTTATCCATTTTCGATAGAAGAAAACAAGTATTTGTTTAATTAAATTTACATAATTAATCCCCATTATATTATAGATATGGTTTTTATTATATATGAATAATTTTGTGATGATTTTAAGGAGGGTTAAATAGAAAATAAAATAATATTTATCGGTTAAGCACAATACCTCTTCTCTAGGAAACCCCCATTTGTAAGCACCAAAAAAGATCATAGGATGGATTTAAAATCAAATAAATATATCTTATTCATTGGTTGGGAACTATGAAATATATTTTGGTAGGTAATGGATTATAAGAATAACTCTGATGGTGTTAATTGGAGAGGAGAGGTGGTGGCCTTTCAAAGGTAATGTGAGTGGAATATACGTAAATTTTTAATAAAAAATATACACCAAATTGATTCGAATTAAAAAAGGATACAAAAGAGAAATAAAAAATATTGACAAATTATAATGTCAATATATAAATGTAGATATATTTTATAGACTTACTGAGTTCGTTTTAACACTTATCATTTTAGTTGAAACTGTGATAGATCGATTTGTACTGAAATCATGGTAATTAATTTATATATTTTTTTCACTATTCATTACGGTTATAAATTATGTTAATAATATTAGAAAGACTAAACTAGTATGATTTAAAATATTTAATACATTTTAAAAATATAACAATATCAAAATTTGAAATTTTTATTTTTTTTAAAATAATCCCGCAGGCCTGTTGGAAAATATAGTTTTCAAAAAGTGTATTTTCTAAGATAAATGTTGATTTTATATGAACTCCATAAATAATAATAATAATTTTATGAATCTCAATTTATTTTTATTGAAATATAATATACAAATTTACTAAAATAAATTACTTATTAGGTATTAGTCTAATTAATTAAAATATTGAAACATTATTCACATTAAAATAGTAATATTTATAGTTTCTTTTTAAATCGAAATAAAAACATATAAAAAAAATAAAATAAATTATTTATTAAAAAATAGTTAATAATATTTTTTGTTAAAAATTAATAATTATTTTACTTTCAGTAACATTTACAACATAATGGGACAATTAATTTACTTAATTTATTTATAAGAAATGATAGTTTAAAAAAATGGGATTCTTCACTATTTACTAGAAAGTCGTTATTTTATGAAAAATTACAAAAATAAACCCTATGATAATTTTTCTGTGATGAATTATAAAATAAAATTTAGTTTTTCATATTTATTTTCGATAATTTTTATATTAAGAACATAAATAAAAAACTTATTAAAATATAGTTCTCTTATAAATACATCATTTTTTTGGCAAAAAGTACTTAATATGTTTATAATAAATATAACTATATAATCAAGATTCATAGATATTAATATTTTTTATATCCTTATATGGATTTTTACGTTCTAACCTAAATTAACAAATTTTGTTATTGACATTTTATAACTTATTAATAATGTTGGTTTTGTTACCCTCGAAACATTTTCATATCTTAATATTGCATGCTCCAATATATGGTATTACCATAAATGTTTTTATTGATGAATTAACTTATAAAAAAAAAATTATTTATTTAGTAAATAATATAAACATGTATTTATACATATTAAATATTATAATAAAACATAAATACTTTAAGGATAAAAACATGATTTGAATTTGGCATATATTTAATTTTCATTGATTCAAGAAAAATGTTGTCTTCTAATTATAAACTCAATGGAAAGGCCACTCAATAGGAAACTGAACAAACACATTATTAGGTTTCATACAATCAAAGGAAACATGTAATAATACTTCATTTTATTCAAAAAAACATAACAATTTTTCATGGAAATACTTTTAGAATTACATTATCACATACCTAGAGAGACATATCTTTCCTCCGATAAGTTGCATAGTTTTTTGTCATATTTAGATCTATCCTCATATGTTGATGAATGAACATTGACTTATCTAACACATCCTCTACTAAATTGGTTACCAAAAACATCTTTATCCAAATTCATTCCAAAATATGTCATATGACACCACTTTCTATATAATTCCTCAAATGTTGCCATCAGTATATAGCAATGAAAATTATTGTTATATGAAAAATAAACCATTGAGAATTTTTGATCCAAATATACCCTACAACACCTTGATAAATAAACATGAGTATAATACATAAAGGGGGTCATAAAATCATAATGTATCATAGTTTGAGATAAGAAATATTTAATGGAATTTAATTTAGTGCCCATATATTTCTGATGTCCATTCCAAAAATCACATGTGATATAAAAGTCATGATCTAATATAATGGATAATGGAACACCATGAAACCTCACTAGATCCGTTATATAATGTAATAAAATATGATTAAAATAAATTGTTTCAGTAATTGTAATGAAATGTAAATATTGTTTTAATATTTCAAATATTGTCCAAATTGCATTGTTATTTCGAGATGTCTTTGATAATCCTGCCACAAAATCCAATGATATATTTTCCCATTTAAACTCTTACATTATAAAAGTAATAAGAATTACCTTCAAGTACTATCATTAATATTTATCCTTCTCACAACTAAAAAAGACTCTTGGTAAATTATGTAGTAACTCATTTAATTCCATCCCACCAATAATACTATTGGTGTTCTATTTATAAATCATTTCTACATAAATGAATTGAAAAATGTAAATTATGATCTCACCTAAAAAACTATTTCATTAACCTTAAATCTCATGTCATACATGAAACATTTAAATATCATAAAAATAACCCTTAATCAATATTAAAATCAACAAAATTACCCTGATTAATAGAATCATCCTTTTATAAAAAGGAATGAGTGTAGTTATAACCATTAATATTTTGGTCTTTAAATGTTGACCACACTAATACCTAAAACATAACAGTGGATGTCCATGCATCCAAAAAATTTTGGGAAACATTATCAAATCAATAACCAAAGGTTCACATTTTAAATGTCACATGGATAATTTTATTTTATTTATTTAACTCAACGCATCAATTGCTATTTATTTTTCTAAAATATAGTAATGAATCATGAAATAATAATACTTTATCAGTTCAATCCATATTCACTATCACATGTTAAATTTTTACTAACTAAATATATACATGATCCTTTATTATTAGTATATATTTAAAAATTTACTCCAAATAAATGATGGATAATTTTTTTTAATGAAAACCCATTGTATGTAATTATAGATCTTGTGCTGGGAAATTTAACTCATGAGGGATCAAAAGATGTGAAACATAATCAATTACCTAGTCCTTCTATATTATGACATAATCAATTTCATTTTATTATGAATAAATATTGATGAGGAATCCTCAATTTAAGGATCGAATGACCAAAACTAAATAATTACCAAATCATCATTTTAGTATTGAAAATACGATTAACATAATTTATCCCAAAGAATTTAACACCATATTAGGATAACACAGTCAGTGGCCAAGATAAATGATAAAAATTATCAAATAATACCAGTTGTAACCTAATAATCTAATAAAACTATGAATATATGTGACATTTTTAGGCCATTGTAATTAATCCAAAAAAAACTTTTAGTAAGGACAATAGTTATCCCATTATAGAAACATGTAATCCTTGTAATGATGATTTTTTCTATATAAATTTCCATTTAATAAATATATCATATAATTTCGTTTCTTTTCTAGTTTTTTTGCAAAAATCCTCACAGGTTTTTCATTTTCTACTGTTATTTTTGAATGTACCAAAATGTAATTGATATCCACATCCAAAAAATTACGAAAGAACTCATTGAAAAATCTATTCATGAAATCGATAAATATAGAAGAAGAGTTTAGTACCCCATGGTGAAAAAATAAAAACTAATAATTATCTTGTATAGAATAAAAAATATATCTTAAAAATATCATCAACCTCCACCAGAAGCTATGGGAACCTAGACTATAGTTCAACTATAAAAAATATTGGCTTCCTATGATCTATTGAAAAAAATCATCGATATGTGGAAAATTATACTATTCTAAATAGTGGTGTTATTAAAGAATTGATAATCAATTTGAAGTTTAATTGAATATAATTTTATTTTAATAAAAAAAATTGGGTCACCATACTATGAAGTGCTAGGTCTGATGAATCCTTTATCTAATAACACCATTTTTTTCAATTGTAAAAGTTTTACATTATCCATTAGATATGGTGGTTTATAAATATTCTTAGAATTAGGTACTAATTCAATAATAAAATCAACCTCTAGATTAATAATATCACCATGAAAATAATCAATAAATACATACATGTATTCATTTAATACTGGAACACCATGAATAAAAATTGTTTCATTCTTTTCAAAAACATGATCTAGATAATATCTATATTATATTTAATCAATTTTTCTTCTTCTTTTTATCCAATCAAGGGTATGAACCCCTTTAGTAAAAAATTAATTGCTCAAGAATCTATATTGTCATGATAAACATAAATCCAAACTATAAAAAATGATATGAAACTCTAATGTGGATATATCATCATCATTTGTATGAAATAGAATCACACTATAGATTATACAAAAAGTAATATAAATCATGGACTATTTAATACTTGAACCCAATGATTATTCCAACTTTTTTATATTTTTATCATGACTTGATATTAATAATTTATTTAAAAATATATAATAATATATATAATCAATTGTTCTCATAAAAAATTGGTTTTTGGAATAATTTGAATATAATAGTAAGATACCTATCACCAATTCATTTCATGGCCCAACATCAACTTTAGAAGTGTAAAACATATCTCTTAACCCTTTTTAATTATATATTGATGATTTGTAGATTGACATAATATATTTTCAAACAAATTAATAAAATGAACCAAATCATTTCAACTAAAACATCTCAACAATAGATTTCCATCTGTTACCCCATTCATGGTTTTTTCAGTGTTTTTTTCTTACAATCATGTGTCATATGAACCTTCCACATTACAAAAACATCTATAAATTCATAAGAAATTATCAATGAAGTTCCTTTACCAATCATACTATGATAAAGAGTCAACGTTTTCAAACCTCCACATTACATTGATGTATATTTACACATCACATTCCATCCTCTACAATTCCAACATTCGTCATCACAAGGAACATAAGTTTCCTAAAACTCAATAACAACTTTTTCAGAAAAACAAAATACATTCTCATAGATTTTAAATTATAAAAAATACAATTCTATTAATATAAATATATTCAATCCGGAGTAAAATTTGTTATTTTTAATCTCAGTACTCAAAAATAATCCAACACCTATATATGAATTATTGGAAATTTAGATTCATCAGTTTCCACTAAATCATCAACTATTTTTCAGTGTTTCTGAAATTGATTACCAATCATTATCTTAAGAAACATAGGGAAATATTTCTCATGTAACTGATCTTTTAAATTTTCTTCTTCCATGTTTTCATGGTCATAAATCACATATTTATTCTAAAATAACGACCATAACTAATTAGATTCACCTTCCACAAAATATAAAATTAGTATTGTAAATATTAAAAAGTGGGGTCGATGTAGAAAAATGATCATATAAGCCTATTGATGTAGATACCTGGAAAATAAACAATAAAAGGATAAAAATACCCAAGGGAAAGAGAACCCATATTTTAAAATAAGATTAAGGAAGTCTCCAAATTATCCCTTCAATCATGAAAGCCAACAACTCTATTCTCTTCACTCCATGTGTGACAAAGATCAAAACCATTTGTGATAAGTGAAATTAATATATGGGTCATATAATATATTTTATAATGAATGGATATGAGGACTTTGAGAGTGTTAAAAATTATTTTACATTCAGTCTCCAACATATCTAGAAAAAAATTTACATTTTCATAATTAATTTACATTGAGGATGACATTTACCTCAACACACAAAAAACGTTCTTGAACATAAAAAACACTGATTAAAAATATCTCAGGGGAAATGAGAAATTAAATTAACCCTACCACACAAATAAAAACAAAACATATTGAAATATATAATATAATCATGAAGAAATTTTATGGATGAAGAAAGTGAATCCAGATCAGTTGTGGGAGATGAGTGAAAGTATGGTGAGGGAACATTATAGCCATGATTTTCCTTAGGAAGGTCACATAATAACAGTGATTTAGAAGAAGGGAATGTTCTTAAAAAATACAAAGATACCTCATAATATACTACCTCCTTGAAGAGGGAGTTCCATTATTGCAGGATATACTCATGTCCTCCAAAATACAGCAGTTGCCAGTAGTAAGCATGAGATTATGCCTTGCATTTTTAATTTTGTTATTTCCCATAATACTAATCTAGATTTGAGGGAAATATGAAATAATAAAATCAATATAAGGGTGTTTAAACTCTAAAAATTAACTCTATATCGAGATCTCCCATTCACTTTGGAAAAATATGTGAATATTTGTTTCGTTGTAGTGATTCTTGAAAAAAGGAAACAAATTAATTAATATAAACTGCTGTAGGTTAATTTCCATGTCTATGGAGATTTCATAGCTAAATGTTACCCATACATGAGAGTTAAACATTACAAAAATATCTTTAATCTAAATGAGGGATCCAAAAAATAATATACCTGAGAATGATGAAAAAAAATTTGATTGATATTTTGAAAAAATATCCAAAAGGGGATCTCATGAAGATTTATTCATTGTGATATTTTTTAAATTGATACCAAAAAAAACATGCATGTTGGAGATAGTTTAGGACAACATGGATAAATGAAGTATATTTGATGGTATTTCTGATCTGAGTTTGGGAATAATGTAGATCCAATCACAACACCATCCTAGTTTTGATACCAAATGTTGATATGACCACGTCTAACAACCGAACATGTAAGACTCTAGAGAAAATTAATATGTCATTGGTGAGAACTCTATATAAATACAAAAATAAAACATAATTCATTCATATTTCTATTATATTTTACATTTATACATCTTCTTTAAAGGGACAGGACATCATTGGTGTCCCAATCCATCTTCCCTTATAATTAGTACATCATATCATTAATGTTCCTAATAATAATATCTTTATAGTCGGATGACATAGAATGATTTTCCCATAATTCCTAGTGGATCCTTCTTTTTTAATGATCATCACATATAATTGAAGACATGAGGTTCTGAATATCACATAGAACATCTTTAGAAACATTAATTATAGAGATAATTTCTAGGGGAATGGTGATAAAAAAGTAGTTAATAAGGGTAATTCTAATTGAAAATGAAAAAAAAAATAATTTTTAAAAATTATAATGCGTTGGGATATCCTTCAATAATGCAATATAGGTAGATGATTTAAAACCTTATATGACAAATAGTTTCACCCAATTATACTATAGGGAAGTGAAATTTTTTAATTCCATGAATATTTTCAATCGTTTTGTCATCAATTATCGAGAACGATGTGATGATAAATGTAATGATAAACTTCACCATAAAAATAATAAACAGTTAAAGTTGACATATAACATTATTAAAATCCATTGACCGAAATTTTCTCCTCTATGTAATTAATCAATGAATTTGACACCATAGTGTTTAATGGTCCACAAAATTATAGGGGATGTTTTCCCATAAAATCCCCTACAACTGAAATGTTGTTTATGGTAGGGCATGTTCTTCTTTATCATGGATACCTACTTAATTTATAACATGTTTCAACTATTCACTCACATCAAAAAAATATTCTATTCCAATTTTATTCTTTAATGGATTATAATTTATAAGGATGAATTTCTTTTGGTGCCTTCCCACAACATCTTTTTGGTTTCATCTGGGGAAGAACATTATAAAAAAATATAGTCAATATAAATCAACATGGAAATCTTTTAATTACCTAAAATTTCAAAATAACCATAATTAATACTAATAATGAAATTATTATAACATTTTATTAACTTCTAATGTTATATAATTCATCCTCTTATACCAATAACAAAGATTTGGATATAAACATTACAAAGAATCATGTTAAAATTTTAGAATTCACTATTTCACATTTTATGATATTTTAGTATTTATATATTTAAATTTCATGAAACAAAATCATATAAAAATCATAAATTAAAAATTGGACATTTATTATTATTAGGAATTTATACTATAATATATATTTTTCAGAAAAACCTATTATTTCATTTCATGAAAAAACATTTCAACATTCAAGATTACATCTTGCATACCAATACCCATCCATATACTCTATATATTTTTGTTAAAAAAATGATGGATGATGATAAGAAACTCATAAAAGGATATAGAAAAAAGAGTCTCTTAGTCTAATGAAAATTATTAAGCCCCATGAAAACCCTTTTCTAAAACCAACACCTATTCCCAAATAGAAAACATTTTTACAATAAAAAAATAGAATTGTCTAAAATATTAAAATAACATGATTTCCATGAAAAATCATTAAGAAATAAATAAAACCCATCTATTTTTCTTCAAACACCATGTAATAAAACCTTTATAATTTTAAATTAATATACTTCTAACATTAACAATATTCATTGGGGGAACAAAATAATTACGCAATGCATTGAGTGCCATATGGGTGCACTCATAATATAAGTTATAATGAGCCAAACCATGAGATATAATGAGGCTCAAACCTTCATAACAAATATCCATGGACAATATAATAAAATTAAAATTTTAATTCATTCAAATTAACATCATAAATTATTTAAAAACTATTTTTAAACTTATTAGGAAATCATATTTATGTTTGAAATTTGGAATTTTGTGTAAAAATTAAATTTCAAAACAAAAATCTACTTTCATTTTAAAAACCAATTATCAAAAAAAAACACACAAAATGGAGGAGGGATTTACTTGAAAAATACACGATTTCTTATAATGTAATCCAAGATTAAAATATTGGTTAAATCATGAGGAAAAGTCATTTTTCCTATGTTTGATAAAATAGAAAACATATTTAATCAATTATAATGAATATCAATAATTATACAAGAATATTCCATTTTTCCAAAAAAAATTATAAATAATTATGTAAATTTCCATTTTTAAAGTATCATGGTAATTATAACATCAATTTTAAAATATGTACATAAAAAAGAGTACTATAATAAAAACATTTAAACAAAAATCCTTTCAAAAAATGTACCTTATCATTTTGTAAATATTTATATCATATAAACCTTGAAATATTAACATAAAAATATTTGATACCATGATAATAGACATATTCATGATATACAATTTCAGCGGGGATTTATATACACCTCAGAAAATAATATAGGTTCATAACAACAAAATACTCCCCAGTGAATATAAATTGAAGAAAATTCAATTACCTTGAGTACAATTTTTCACATTAGTTCTTAATATTACTGAATCATAAACATGTGTTAGGTATATAAATTTTTAACATATTTGTAAAAAATTATTATTCATTTCATTTTCATTATTACAATGTTATATATAATTACAAAATCCAAAAAGAATACATCTAATGTTTTGATGATATTTTTCTTATGTGTTAAATTTACTTCTTCTTGTTGACTATTGGATTAAGCTGTATTATTTAAGCATATAAATAATGATAATAATGAAATATATATCATATTTATGCATAAATTATTATTTTAAAACCAAAAATTAATGATAGTAAATTGAAATTATCTATGTAATGATTAAGAAGGTGGTGGGTCATTCATACGCTTGAGTAAAGTTTATATTTTTCAAAGATAATTTTTGAATGAAAGTATTTAGTATTTTATCTTTAAAGAATTTATATAATATAATATAAAAAATATTATTTTATTTATAATAATAGTATATATTTAATTCTATTGTATTGGTGAAGAAAAAAAGAAACACATTTCTTCATGCAGACTGTAGTTCACACGTACATAAACGAGGTTATCATATTAATTATCACAAATAAAATTTTATATTAACATTTTATAATGATAAATATTTAATGAATATATTTATTATTTCATGTATATCATGTATAATTTATAATTTTATTCTTATTACCATCCATGATTTAATTTAGTGAAAAACAAATAGCATCCCTCCACAAGGCGATAATCAATTCTATACACGGTAAAAAATGTTGTGTCACTCATAGAATAAAATTAAGAAGGTATATGTTATATAATAATGAAATAACTATGAATACCTTATAAATATTGGATATATTATTCAAATCTTGCTGTAAATTAATCCATGAGCGGTGATGATGGATAACCAATGACATCAGTTGACAAGGAAGTAGTCCTCTATAAACATGAATGATTATTTCATATCATATTTAATAGAAGATAAGTTGTATTTATGTTACTCAAATAACATAATTATAAATCATTATATTATTGATACTGATGTTATTATATAATCATAATTTATGATGATTTTAGTTTTTCGAAGAGGAAACAATATAAATATTCTCTATTAGGAACGACATCTATTCTTTGGGAAACTGCATTAGATAAATTCTAAAATAATTTATTAGATGGTTTTAAGATAAATATAATAGATATATGTCTTGTGTAGGGATGTAGAGAATTTATATGGTTATGTAATCCCCAATAAAAAATTTCAATGAATGTGTGACAAGGATTGGAGAGTGTGTGGCCATTTATAAGTGAGTTGAGTGTTTCACCTGTAATATTTTGAAAGAAAATAGTTCACCCACATTTTTTACATGCCACAAGGCACAAAAATGAAATATTAATGGTCCTTCTACATGATAAGGTCATAATATATCCATAAAAATATTTTATACAATTGTTTTTCATTTTACCCCTTTTATTATTAGTTCAAACCCCAATGAATATTTTTTCCCACAAAAACTGTAATTAAATTTTAATATCATCACTATTAATTTTGGTAAAATTTTTCATTTATCATAGTATATAATAAATTTTTCTTATTAATATATATGTTTAATCCATTTTATAGAATTAAAATCACATAATTAGTAAGAATTAATTTAATACAAAACTTATATAATTGAATAAAATTCTTCTTTCATGAAGTGAATTTTTCGAATAAAAGATAATCTTATATTAAATATATGACTAACAATAATATTTAAATTAATGTCAATTTCATGACCCGATCCAAGCTAGGGATTTAGCTACAACTACCTAAATATAAATTTTAAAGGTAATGGGTGGTTCTACGTACAAAAATACATATCATAAATTTATGGTCTTTACCTTAGTACAATTATACACACAACCTTCTCGATGAAATATTGTAGAAGAATATTAATAAAAAGTTAAAAAACTAGAAATTAAACAAAACATGAAAAACCCGTAGGGTGCACAAGAGAATATAATTATAAAATTTAATTTAATGGGGAAAAATACACACCCAAATAGAAATATCTACCAACCTAACATTATATATAAATTAAACCAATGGGAGAGATGAGATCCAGATATGTAAGCTACGACCACCATACATGGTCTATGGAAAGTAGTATCACTATGTTCTAATAAATTCACCACAAACATTATTGTAGTCTTCATTAGACATGACACGTGTAAGAAAATATCATTATGGGTTTAGTATAAAAATACCGAGTATGAATCTCTAAATTCTGAAGGGTGAGAAGTAAGAGATACAATAGATATATAATGATATTTATACTAAAAATATATAGCTCAACCTAAAAATAAGTGAAATAAAAACATCATACAATCATATGGTGATCAACATGGTGTGTATTTTTATAAAACATTGAGTCTTTTCCACAATTATTATGAGAGTAAATTCATCGATCCATGACAAGATAATAACGCAATGCACATGGAATACCCCATATGTATTCACAACCATTGGTAATAGAATAAAAAAATCTAATGTTATGGATACTATTGAATATATATATGATTAGTCAAAATAATCCCAAATTAGAGTGTTTGAGGATCGGTATCTCACAACTCATTCTAAGAATAAGGTTAGACAACAATACCAATAGTCTGTCAACAATGCCCAACATCCCACCAATTGGACTAGTTGTAACCATGTGAAATCACATGCATCGTCATTGTGTCACATAGCCCAAGGGGAACACTCTTGGAGTAGTGGACCCACACCCTAGATAATTTGGGGGATTTATCCAGTAAGTACCCATAGGGGGGTCATTCCATGATCCATCGGGGGGGGGGGGGGTCTACTACTATTCCATAAAGACCCACGCCTTAACTAATTAGGGGGTTCTACAGTTTACATAGAAGAACCCACACCCATATTTTGTGGGTTCCACTCTTTATGTATTCATAGAGGACCATCACCATATTTTGATATGGGGTTCTAGTCTAGTTCCATGAGGACCCAAACCCTATCAAAATACGAGTGAATCACTCTTTGGGTATATTATTCAAATCCATGATGATGGGGGGGGGGAAATGTATAGGTTGTGGACCTGCGCCTTAGTGTGATAGGGGGTTCCATTGTTGTCATAGAGGTCCTACACCCCTGTCTAATGGAGTTGGGGGGGGGGGGGGTGGGGTGGGGGTCAACTTTAGTCATAAAGGTCCCATTAATTATCTAATAGGTGTACAACCATATCGGTAGAGGAACCACACCCAATTTTATCGAGATCCACTATTAAAGTCATTGGTGATCTTATGTTTCATTTCTTTAGTCATCAGGAATTTCATAAGAAAGTTTCGTTCGTAAAAAATATCATATTATATCTCAAAAGTGAAAATCTAGAGAACCTCCATGTTATATGTTAAAAATAACTCATGATAAGCTAATCAAAGGCCAAAATACAAGTTAAAACAATGGTGATACAGATGATTGAAGTTTCATCAAATGGATCCAAGGAGTACACCTCATCTAGGGTGACCCACATAGCCTTTAATCCTAACCCTTCACATGGTCGTGTCCCTAGAGGTACATGGTTGTCCAACCATATAGGGATAAACATCATGTAGGGGATACACACAACAAGAACATACCATTTAGGTTCCCACCTATGTTATTGGTTATGTTCGTGTATTCACATCATGTCCATGTATGTTAGTATATGGCATGACTTGTCATGATAATGAATCCACATCATGTTCATGTACATTATTACATAGTGTTTCCAGATATTCCAGTGCCCTTGTACTCCCGGAGTAGACTTCAATACCATCATCTTGAGGTCACATAGCATGTGGAGTTCCCACATGGTGTGTGACACATATAATATTCTGAAAAACTATGATTCATAACAAATTTTTGTCATATTACGTGTTATTTTAACTATATGACTTGTAGTTATGATTTTTCTAAAAACTCATATATGTGTTCCATTATTTGAATCCTACCATTCTATAATGACCAAGGGGATTATAAATTATTATTATTTTCATTCAGAAATAAAATAAAAAAATTCATTACAAATTTAAAATTAAATAAGTTCTATTTACATAAATTAAGGGATCAATAAAAATATAATAGTAACCTCACCTATGAATGTACAAATAAAATTTATTTATCTGTTAAGTGAACTGATGATGTATTAATATCATGGAATATGTAAATAAATGTTTTAAAAATGATAGATTAAGTATTATTAATTTGCTGAAACAAAAATTCATATATAAAATTTAATAAATAATATTAAGATTTAAAATAAAATATATATTCATAAAATATATTCATAAGTAAACATTTTTTTTCTAATGATTATAACATAATTTTATCATACTATAATTAAATTTTCAATGATTTATTAAATTTGTTAGTGTTTAAATACAAGTATTTTTTGAATAAATTATGATATTAATTACAAATTAAATTTATCATATTTAGAATATTTTTTTCTCTAAATGGAGTTCATTTTTAAAATATAGAAATCAAAAAAAAGGTTGCAGAGAATTTTTTGGATATGTCTTAAATAGTTTATTTTTTTATGAATAATGGTATACAAAAATTTACGTTATTCATACAGTATAATATTAATACACTTTTCCTTGAGTCATTAATAATGTAAGGACCACAATATTACTATAATTATTTTATCACATTTAGTGATAATTATCATTATTTTTGTACTCTTCATCAAATATAATAAACTAATTAATATAATAATAAGAAAACACCCCTATACACCATTATAAATACCAACCCTCACTAATTATTGTTCATACACTTGAAACACTTATAACATGTTTAATTTCCTACCAATTACCTTCCTAATCAAATTCCCCACATCCAACAGCTGTTGGTCTCACCAAAGGGCCTAACCCAAGGGCATTGAGGAGGTTCTCAAGGGGGATAATTGAAGAGGTAAAATCCCCTTTCATTTTTGTTTCTTTTCAATTCATTTTATTTTCTTATAATCTCTTACCCTACCATTATCTAAGAGGAATTGAAAATAATTTATCTTATATATATTGTAATTTTATTATTATGGTGGAAACAATTATCACCAATCTTATTCTCCGCTCCCTTCTATTCTAAAAATGAGAACACCATCTCTGATGTGTCGATTTCCTCCCATCATGGATGATACACATTCATTTGTCATTATATCCTTCAATAAGAGTCATAAAACCATTATTATTGTTAAATAATATTTTATTATACACATTACCGACATTTACTATCTTGTAACCAATGAATAAACATGATATTTAATAAAATTATATCCATTCATGATTATTGTAAAAATCCCCAATATATGTTACATCGTTTTCATTAATGTTTTCTCTAATGTTTTATCCTCAAATTAGATGAAAACTGAGATACAATATCATTTAAAATTCTGAAAATGTATTAACACCATTACATTAAACATCTATAGTTTCTGTTACATTCAATAAGAAAACCCATAACTAACCAACCATAGAAACCATGAAATAAATGTACCAGAAAAAATGAAAGTAATAAAACAATAATTAATAAATATTTTGTAAAATGTCATAATAATATCCTATAAGTATTTATAAATAATAATATTAGCATTTAACATTTAATAACACTCTTTAATCCATTATTCAAGATGTTTGAACAATTTTTATATAAGAAAATCCCAAGGTAATTGAATTATTAACCCACTTTGCATTCGTTTGGTTGACCTTCTATTTAATTTAATATGTGGTACTAAGAATATTGATGAGAATTTTATTTTTATAATGTGTTTCATTTCATTTATATATTTAATATAAGAAAATTCCATTCATATTATTAATTATCAGGTCAATTAGTAGATATTTGTAGGGGACTTTTCTTGAAAAAACCTATCCTAAATTTCATTTTTTACAAAATTCTAAATGAATTTTGTATACATGTATTATTATGTTATGATTTTGGTTATTGGTAATTACTTATGATGAAGGGAGGGACTTGTATCCCCCTTAATTAATTGGGTATTTTTATGTTGTAGGTCGACCATATGGTTACTCTAAGTGTAACTGTGCTAGTTACACCATTAGGAAGCCATTATTGTAACATTGTAAGGTAGCCACGAGCATTGAAAATCATATGGTATCCATGAGGGATAAAATATTAATTAATTAATTCCCCAATATACCTTTATAAAAATATATATTTTATCTATGTTTTATGGAAATAACATGTTTTTAAAAGGTAGCAATATGATAATTTTGGGTTACAAGCATGTATTTATGAAAAAGATTTCATATGATTATAAGTATTCAGGGACTAATGTGTTATCAACTTCCTTTATTATCCTATTCAGAAATAATTGTTCTCATCCTATTTTTTATAATGTTTTCCACTGGCTTAATGATCGATATGAGTTATGGTGAATACAGGAAGAATAATTTCATAAGTTTTCAAGAAAAGATTTCAAGTGTATTAAAATATTTTGTATTTTTTGTAGGAATGGATAATAATTTAGTAGGACGGAATTTGTATGATTTTGGGATGATATATATTAATTGTTTCTTAGTTTTCTAAAAATATATACTTAAAATATCATTTTGAATTTCTGAACTTTTATTTTAAGTGAATTTATTATAATATGTAATGTATAATGCAAGTTCCTTATAGTTGGAATTAGATCCCAATTTAGATAAATTTAGGGGTATGGATGATGTTAATAGAATAAAATAAATGATATTTACCAAATTTTTATTTTTAGTTTAAATTTAATTTGAATATTACCATGTTTCTTCATCTAATATATTCCTGTTTAGAATGGTTTTCCAAATAAAAAATAGGGAATCTAAAGTAGGAAGGAATCAAGAGTATGATTTCTCTCCAAATCTACAACCTGGAATAGTGGGAATTGGAACCAGAGAGTCTGTAGTAGTAATTGATCAGTTTATGTAGGCTATAAATGGTGGTGTAATCCATAAAAAATAAAAACAAGTGCTACCAGAAAAGAGCATGATGATATTAGAACATTTTATGAAGAAACGCCCCCATGATTTCAACGGATGCTCTGACCGAGTGGTGGATGAACGGTGATTTAAAGCCCTATAAAATGTATTCAATGTAATGGTGTGTTTATATAATGAAAATTATAGTAATTAAATTTATTGTTTTGATGGTGAATCCATCCAGTTTTGGTTAATGGTCAATAATATCTGGAATGGTGCGGATGTTGATTCCTTGGAATGATAAGAATTTAAATATCATTTTCGTGAAACATATTTTCTTCAGGTAGTTCCACATATGATGGAATATAATTCTATGAATTGAAATAAAATATGGAAGACCGAGTGGATTTTTTCGATAAAATATTAACGATATTGGAATGTTATTCTACAAATATTATTCGATATCATGATTGTAAGTTAAGTTGTTATTAGTCATTATTGAAGTGAAGACACCGAAGGGAATTGGCCACCCAAGAATTCAAAAGTTCTAATAAAGTTTTCTGATATGTTGAAAGGGTAGAAATTGAGTTTGATGATGATCACAATTACTTTTACAATAATTAGAATAGGTTTATTTGATGTAAAGCATTGGGTTATAATGAATCAAGGAAGTATGAAGGTAAGAAAGAATAATTTATAATTTGTGAAAAGTGTGGTAAATAGAACCCTCAGGAATTTCTTAATAAAATTGGGAGGTTTTTTTGATGTGGTATATTTGGCCAATTGGCCTGAGGGTGTAATTAAAATGATCTTATGATTTATTTGGCTATGAAAAGTAAAAAGTGGGTCAAATGTGGTGACATTGCTGATTATGCAAATACAGACCCAAATAAAGATATGAATAATGAAACGCAACCATATTATAAGATTAAAGTAGTAGTGAAATGCTTTGTGGCTAAGTCTGCAGATGTAGTTCCCTCCAATGAAGTAGTGTCAGGTAATTTTTTCTGTTTCCTCCTATTTTTCTAATGTCTTTTCTGATATAGGTTCTACACATTCATTATTTCTAAGAAATTGTTTGGTAAAATATAAATTTTACCTTAATAAATTAGATTAGAAATTATGGATAAAACACAAGAGGGAAATATTATAGAAAAAAAGAATTATCAGAATATCTTTATTGTTTTATGTGGAAATAAATTAGCAAGAAACCTTTTTGGTTTACCCTTGTTATTGTTTGATGTTATTCTAGGTAAGTATTGACTTTTTATTTAGCTTTCTATGATATATTTTAGAGATAAAATAGTTTTTCTTAGAGATAGTATATTTTTGTATATGATAATGAACCCATAACATTCATAACATATATAGAATATTTGAAACTGTTAAAAGATTGAAATGAAAGTCATCTTACTCGTATTTTGTGAAACAAGGCAACACTTCAGATTAATAACGTTCTAGTGGAAAATGAATACATGGATGTTATATATGATGATTTTTTCGTGGTATAACTAATTTGGAGGTTTGAATTTACTATTTACTTAGTTATCAATGCTAGGATAATTTCAAAACACCATTATAGAATTGCTCAATAAAAATATCAAGAATTAAAAAAGTAGTTCCAAGAGTTTCCTGATGAAGTTTTAATTCTTCCTAGAACTTCACCAAGGGGTGATTGTGTATTCTCTTTAAAAAGAATGATTGTCCCATATGTGTTTTCCATGATTATAGATATTTGAACATCATTACTATTACAAATATTTCTATTTTCTCATATGGAGGGCTAGTTTGATCTTCTACATGGAGGTCAGTATTTTTCCATGTTGGACTTGAGATCCAGGTACCATCAGATGTAGTTGAAGTACGATGACATCATAAAAAGATAATTATACACACTATGAGAATTATGAGTTTTCTATTTTAACCTTTGGTTTGACAATGTACCTGATTTATTCATGGATATTAGAAAGATAATATTCCATGAAAATTTGGATATATTTTCTGATGGTATTGTTTTCATTTCAAAAAAGTTATGAGGATCAAGAAAAAAATTTAAGGACATCCTTGAATACTCTCAATTAAAAGGAAATTAGATGGAAAATTTTAAAAATCTGATTTTTGGTTGTGTTATATTATTTTCATTGGCACATAGTAAATATGGATTAAATAACATTTGATGCAGCCCAATTAAAATTCATTGATGAATGTTCAATACCAACCAAAGTTATTGATATTCATAGATTTGTTGGATTAGTAGGAAATTTTAAATGGTTAATTAAAAATATTAATATTATATATCCTGATAACTAAGTTTACATGAAAAAGGGTTAAATTTATTAGGATATAAGAATTTGATACTTATTTTGGAACTGCATAAGAGATTGGTGAATGCTATAGTTTTTTCACTACCTTCAAGAAAGGGAGAATTTTTCAACTGCACTGATGCTTATTTTAAGGGACATTGTTGTGTTCTAATGCAAAATGATCATGAAATTTCATTTGCTTCAAGAAACCTAAACTATCAAGAATAAAAAATATACATCACATGATCTGGAATTAGAAATTTTTGTTTTTCCTTTGACTATTTGGAGGCATCAGTTTTACTAATCCAAATGATAAATATAAAGTGACCATAAAATTTAAATGTGTATATTTACTAAGAATTAATTGAATATCACATGGGGTATATGTATTAAATTGATAAGATATTATTATTACATGATAAATTACCACCCATGAAAAGAAAACAATGGGGTAGATGTCATGAGTAGAAAATATCATGTTACATTTACCACGATACATTTTCAACGTAAACCCTTAATTAATGATTTCATGAATTTTTTTTGGTTGTTTTGGGTGTATGAAGTCCCTATTTTTTTCATGTTTTAGTGTAGTCATCTCTCTCAAACAAAAATATATAAGTGCAGAATGAAGACCATGAGTTATAGGAAAAATAAATATTTGGTTATGGAAGGTAAGTTTCACCAATTTAATGTTTATAAAAATGTATATTGATATTTGGAAAGATTTTATGTGTGCCTAATGATTTACAATTCAATAATGAACTGTTAAGTGAATTTTAATGTTCTCCAATTTTATCACATTATAGTTAAATGAAGATATACAGAGACCTTCAAAAGGATTACTGTTGGGATGGAAAGAAAAAAGTGATATTTCTTATTTTATAATGAATTCTTTATCATGTTAACAGGTTAAAGGAGAGAAACTACAATAGAAAGGGGAATATTTAGCCTTGTCTAGTGATATACTGTAAATTTGAAAAAATATCCATGGAATTCATGGTGGGACGACCAAATACATTTCTATGTATCAATGTTATTTCTGTTCTTGTTGACTGACTGAATAAATATGAAATTTTTCTTTCAATTTGAGATATCATGTATTTGTATCATCATACTAGAATATACCTCTATGAGATCATAATGTTACCTTGAGTTACTCTATCCATAGTATCTGATTGAGATTATAAGTTCAATTATTATGTTTGGTAAGGAATTTATAATTCATCATGCATAAAATTAAATTTTATCACTACTTATCATTGCTAATATCATGTAAAGAGTAAGAAAACAATTCCAAACATGAAGGATATGCTTCAAACATGTGAAATGGATTACTAGGGATGTTGGTATCCTCACCTTTCTATAGTTGAGTTTCTTATAATACTAATTTTCATTCCACTATACATATAGAACCTTTTGAGGAATTATATGGAATGTGGTGTCAAAATATAATATTTTGAGATGAATTTGGGGAATAGAAGATGATGGGTCTAAAATTAGTATAGGAATTTTCTTAAAATGTGATGATGATCGAGAAAAACATGAGGACAACTCAAAGTATGCCGAAACGTTATGCAGATAAAAAGATGAAGGAATTATTTTTTCAGGACGGTCACTAAGTTTTCTTCAAAATATATCATCGAAAATGTTTTATACATTTTGTTATTAATGGAAACTAATTTTCTTGGTTAATTTGACCATGTGAAATCTTGGAAAAACTTGGAATAGTAACCTACTATGTATCTTTGCCTCTGACTTTATCTCATTTACATAATTATTATTAGGTTTTGATGAAGAGAAAGTATGTTCCAGATTCCTATCATTTTTAATCCAGAAGAAGTTCAGATGGAAGATAATAGTTCTGATGAAGTGTAATCTATTCATATTCTTGATCTTGGAGAGCATGTACTAATGAATAAGGTAATTCACCAAATTATGGTTTTGTTAAGAAACCACATGTTTGAATAAGAAACATGTGAATCCAAAATGGTTATGAATGAAAGTAATCATCACTTTTTAATGAGTAAATAATAATTATGAGGACACAAATTATAGATGGTGGATAATAAAATGAACCATGTATTTATAATATAATTTATTTTCTTTTTGGATTTGAATAGTTAAATCCATTATAAATTTTTTATCAAATAAGTTGTATTAAACAAATTAAGGAATCTAAAAAATGTATTAGTATACAAACTTTTGAATGTATAAATAAAATTTAAATCTATTATGAGTGATTTTATGATCTATTATATCATAGAATAAGTAAAAAATGTTTTAAAAATGATAAATTATGTACTGGTAATTTTGTGAAATTGAAGTTTTTATTTTTATTTTACAACTTAAATAATGGGTAAAATGAAAATATATTTGCATAAAATAGATTCAGAAATTATTTTTTTATCATTATAAGATAATTTTATGAGACTGTACTTTATTTTTCAAAGTGTTATAAAATCTATTACAATATTAAAAATAGTAATTTTCAAATAAATTATGATTTTAATTAAAAGTTAAATTTATCAGATTTAGAAAATAGTTTTCAAAAAATTGCAATATGTTTTGAATTATACATATATAAAATACTTTCGGCAATTTTTTTGGAATTTTCTTAAATAGTTGATTATTTTGTGATTAGTGAAATAAAATAGTTTACAGTATATATACATTATATGATAAATAAACTATTACTCGATGCGTGAATGATGTATGAACCATAATAAAAAAAATTACAATAGTTATTTTTATATATTTAACAAAACCTCTCAAACTCATCATAGTCTAGAGATAAAATGAGAAAACTAATAAATATAAAAATGAGAAAACACCCTTATACTCTAATGCAGATACCACCCCTCACCACCTCTTATCGTTACAACTCAATGGATTGTATCTTGGTTATTTTCTACCCAATTAACATCTAATTCCTCCTTCCCATGTCCAATACCTTCTAGTCTCACTAATATGTTAAAGAAATGGCCTTAATGATGTTCTCAAGGAGAATTATTAAAGAGGTAAAATCCTCTTTCATTTTTTAGTTTCTTATCTATTCATTTATTTCTTATAATCCATTAAAATCCCATTATCCAAGTGGAATCATAACTCTACTAACATATATATACTATAATTTTATCAATTTGAGGGAAAATTTCACCATCAAACTTCTTTTCCTCTCCCTTTTATTCTAAAAATGATAACTTCATCTATGATGTGGTGATTTACTGGCATTATGGATGACACACATTGATTTTTCCTTAGTGCCATTAAATCTGGACATAAAACATTTGTTATAGTTAAATATATATAATAGTTATTTAATGATCTAATACCAATAAATAAACATGATATTGGATAAATTGATATATGTTCATGAGGATCATAAAAATTTCCAAAATATATTAAATACTTTTCATTAATATTTTATCTAATGATTCATCCTTTCATTAGAAAATAAATAATTTATTGTATGATTTAAAATTTTAGAAACATACTAAAAAATTTTCATTAGACTTCATTTTTTTATTCTATTTGATAAGAAAATTCATAATGAACTTACCACGGAAAAAATAAACTAAATTCACCCAAAACAATGTAAATTGAAAAAAATTATCCACACATTGGTGGAAATGTGATATAATAATATAGTATAAATAATTTTATATATGAATATGGTTCTCTAATATATTAATAACACTCATTAAACCATTTTAAAGGAGTTTTGAACTACATTTTATAATAAAGGAACTGGAATTAATCGAATTATTACCATAACATCCAATATTTATGTTAACCTTTTATTTCATTGATTACGTGATAATAAAATTATTTTTGAAATTATTTTTCATTATATTTTTCTTATTATTTTTTTTAATATGAATACACATATTCCATTCATTTTATTAATTCTCGTGTCAAATATATGATCAGTTTATGGTACATTTCTTTAAAACCCATCTTTTAGACTGAGTTTTTTTAAATAAAAAAAGGAATAATTTTATGAATGTTTTATTATTTTATAAATATGGTTATTTGGAATTATTCATGAATAAGGGTTATACCTATATCTCCCACCAATTCATTGGGTATGTTTATGTTATAGGTTGACCATATGGTTACTCCATGTGTAACTGTTATGGTGACACCATAAGGTAGCCACAAGGGTTACATTGTAAAGTAGTCATGAAGTATAAAAATAATATGGTATCCTTGATGGTTACAATGTTAAGTAAGTAATAGATAAATTTATCTTTATGGTATTATATATGTTTTCTATGTTTTATGGAAATTTCATGTTATTGAAAAGTAACTATATGGTATTTATTCTGGGAGAAGAACATCTATGTGAATGTGATTTCATATTTTTATAATTATTCATTGACTAATTGTTTGTATCCTTCTTTTTATGTCCCGTATAATTTTTTTATCATCCTATGTTTTAATGTGTTTTTCAGAGGGTTATTAATTTTTAAGAGTAGAGATGAATCCAAGATGAATATTGTGACAATTTTTATGGAAAATATTGCATGTTTTATTATAATCTTTTGTATTTTTCGAAAAACCGATACTATTGTAGTAGTACATACATTGTATTCTTGTGGATTGATTTGTATTAATTATGAACTAATTCTCTAGAAATATAAACTGAAAAGTTCATAGGGAATGTGTTAATGTTAATTATATTGTAATTTAATATATTATCTAATGTTAACGGTCGTGTCCTTATAAATTACACTATATATTTCATCATTATTCTACCTGATATTAGTGGATCACATAGCTATTGATCAATTTTCACCATCCAATGGTTGTAAATTGGTATATATCATGACAGTGGTTTTTCACTCAATCCCGCACTCCTCAGTTTCATCCTGTATTAGGTTATTTCATCTATATTTTTCAAAACAATCACCCTTGTCTCTTAAAAAACCATATGTCCCGCTGAATCATTGATCCATCCCACAAATCTCATTTCAATGTTATTCTAGGTGTCCAGTCAGGATTGGTGTCACCTAGTATTGTTGACCTAGGACTAAGAGGTCCATCAAGTGAAGAATGAAAATAAATTGGGGATAAAGGAACAAGAAAATAATATATTATATTATTTCCATGATTTCATGGCCAACAACCTAAAATATATATATTAGGGGATATAAAACAACTGAATAATCAATTTAATCGATACATAGGTCAGTGCAATGGCACCAATTTGAACTGATCAAAGGAATGGATTCATCTGCTAAATCAATATTAATAAAATTTAGGTAATATGAAAAGTACTTAGTATTACATGAATATTGGGTAATTAGTTATTGAATAACACACCTACCAAATCATGGATGAAGCTATTGAGTTCAATGCATCTCAATCTGCTCTGATTCGAAGTTTCATTGTCATCCAATGTGATTATTCCAATAAAAAGAGAGGATTTATTTTTCATTGTGATTATAGGGATATGAAGAAAACCCTATTAAATTCAATAGTATGATATATTTTATGGAAAATAGAATGAGTATATTAAATTAAATTACAAAAATTTAACATTTAAATAATTAATTGAACATAACAGCATTGACTACATTATTCAAAAACCCTGCACTGAACAATTATATTTCATTGCTGGTGTAAACATCACATTCAGAACTCAACCATGGTCATGGATTTGTAATCAAATATTACATTTCTGTTTTATTTGATTCCTTTAATGAAACAACATTCAAATAATATATAATATTTTTAATAGTTATTAAAAATTATTTTTTGGCACATTGGGCCTCATAGTCTCATTTTGTCTCAGCGGATGACTCTATATATATATATATTCTGAATTCATATATGTATAGAATCTGGTCTCTACATCATTCCCCCATCAAAAATTTCATCCAAAGAAAAACTAAACAAAAAATATAGATATGGAGCTCACATCTAGCTCAAATTCTATTTAGAAGAATTCTTCACATTCACGTGATAAACAACATTAGAACCAATAGGATATTCCAACCACACATGGTCCACTATTGATAGTATCCGATATCCACAAAGTGATTCAGAATAGTGAATCCATCCAAGAGACCTATCTGACCCCAATTGATGATTTGGATAGAATCATGAATTTATCAACTCAGTTGAAACATGTGGAAGATGTCATGAACCTGCTCTAGCTATGGGGGTTGGTTGGTGAAGTATGCAACCACACCATCCCACTGAATGATGTGTAGTGGCCAAATAAACATCTGGGGTAGCTTGTCTCCCTGGGCGAACCATTGCAAACCACATCACAAATAGACTCTCTGAAAAAACATGGTCTTCCTTTTCAAACTTCAAGGGCCTACAATGGTTATTTTTGAATGATTTATTCCTCCTCTATTCCATCCTCATCCACTCATGAATGACCTATACCTTCTTTGTTGTCATGTGTTCCATCTCTAGACCCAGAAGAGATATATCTCCAATCTTCATCAACAATAAGGGTGACCTGAAGGGGCTCCCGTACAGAGCCAAAAATGATTTCATACTAATGGTACAATGGTATTTGATGTTGTATGAAATCACTATTAAGTTAATGTGATCCTGCAATATACCACTAAAGTCTAACATGTGATCCCTCATCATATCCACCGACACAGGCATATCGCGCTCGATATACTAATAGGATGTCATGTATAACACATTAATCATCCTCATATAGGTTCCAAACTCATTCTATAGGCCTCTCCAAATAAATTATGTAATCCAAAAAATAATTAATAATGAAAATCATTGTGGGGAAAATATGGTGGGAAAAAATATTTTTTACATACAACTACCCTAAATTTTCAAACTAATTCTTCTCCCAGATAATATTGAACTGTGTCGACCATATATATCATTCATCTATCACCCAGATGGCGTCATGTCACTATGATATCCACCAAATCCATATGACGATTTCCATGGTTATGTTTCACCACTTCCACATAAGGATCTCAAAAGGGTCCCACAAACCTTCAAGAACCTGGTTCCCAATCCTTGCTTTATGGTAGGTGAAAAATAAAGATATGAATGAGGAAAAACTCTATCTTATGTTAGACCACCAAAAATCCCACTAACGTTCTATGTAAATCATCCCAACACCAGGATGTATAGCTTGATGAGATGTGTGTGACTCTAACAAATCCTATGCCCGTATTGTTAAAGGAACCACCATCCATCCATGAAAAAAGATTAAATTTTTTCCTCCTTCAAAATATCCATATGGAGAATATCTTATGGATATTTGGTCCTGTAAGACCTCACATTTAATGAATCCCATGTAGGAATCTCTCCCATGTTTGAGTAGGGTGGGATTAAACACCCTAAAATGTATAAATGTGGTACTTTTCTCCTCCACCATGGTTAGATGAAAGGAATCCAACTGATAAGTAGCCGCATTCACAAAGAGATCATATGGAATTCAAAAAAGGTATTCTTCAAATATGATTCCCTTCCATGAATTGTATACTATCCTAAATTCATTGGCCTATAAAAAATCCAACCAACACCACTATCTTAGGTTCAATTCTCTATATGTGGACACATTCATGACACTATGATGGTCTAAGAAAACAAATAAATGCTACCCCAAAACTTAGTGCCTCTAAATAATTAGGGAGAGGACTATTGATTCCAACTATAGGTCATTATTCACATATTTCTACTCTTGGGGCCTCAACTACATCAAACTATATGTGATAAATATCTACTGATGCATCAACTTTCATCTGAGAACATATTCTATAGAATTTAAACAAACTATTTACTCCATGCAATCCTATGGTAGTCTCAACACAATATCACTATTCATACTCAACCTCAACTCCTCAAAATCCCTATGGAACTTCTCATTCTAGGGAAATACTTCACATTCAACATTAGGGCTATCAGAGTGGATATAATACAAGATTAGTCTTCCAAAAACCACATCCAGTACCTCTAAAATACAAGAAATATCCACACCTCTCATACACCCCCCGGGTGGCTCCCAATTCATCACTGCATTGTTATTTTTTTGTTTTTGTGGCTAAACCAAACATTAAAAAGAAATCAACCATAATATGAACTAGATGATTACAGAAATAGATCATCAAGAGTTTATCATGATGATTGTTCTCCTCATGAAAATAAAGATTTCACCAAATGTGCCATCCATGTTCCTAGTCTGATGCCGAGAAAATGATTATGTTGCTAATGAAGAAAACCACATGTAATTCTATGAATGGCTGTACATACATGTTCCTCGAATCCATAAACATGCTAGGGTAATTTGTCAGACCAAAGGGAATCAATATGAACACATATTGTCCATAATTCATCCGAATTTCATCTTTGGAATATTATCATCAAGTACCCTCAACAAGTGGCTGTAGAAGAAGAGATAAATATTCAATAACCATGTTGTTCATTGAATCATATCAAATAGGGAATAAATCCAAAATAAGGAGTACTTGTTCTTTATTTTTCCCTTGTTCAGTAAATGATAATCCCCAAACATCAGCAAGCTACTAATAACCTTCTCACAGAAGACACTAGAGCTACCAAGTATGACACACTTGGATTGATGAAACCCTTTTTACAAAGGTCATTCCACTATAAAAAATAGATCATGTATCTCAGTAGTTTCAATCCCACATGCCTTCAAATATACTAGTGTACTTCTGAGATGCATTCTAATACAAAACTCCATCTCACTCTTTAATGGTTGTATAAAAATACCCTCTGAAAAGACATCCACATTATCATCCACAATAAAAGTAATCCAAATACCTAAAGAGACTTATGAACCAAGGGATATGATCACACATTGATGGGTGATGGGATACAACCTCCTTCTCACATAACCCAGTCTTACCACCAAATAATCTATTTAACTGAGAATGGTAAATCTCAACACAAAATTGCTATGTAATATGACTAATCTATGGGGAGTTTCAATTTAGGCTCAGAACATGGACAACCAATCCCTACAAAATATTATTTCATAGGGTTCTGTCATGATGATGAAAAGGCCCCACATTAACCTCTATCCAAAAGAGATAGCTCACACTACATACAAATAAAAGATACAGAAGTTGTGTTCTTTGTAGAAAATTCAATATAAAGATGTGGGGATAGAACCACAACTGAGAGCTCCATCTCTAACACTAGGATTATATAAATTAATTAATGACTAGAAATTATGTCTAAAAATATTGAAATAAAACTAGAAAAGATACATGTTGTACCATTGATCATCTCGTGTGCCCAAGTGTCAAAAGGCATTGTAGAAAGTTGCTTGTTATGGCCTCGACTGCCAGCCCCCTAAGCCTATCGTGGGCCACCTATTAGTGGGGGTGGAAAGATATCATAGCTTCATGCACCAACCCCAGATCACTCTATTTCTCGTCTAGCTACAACATCCTTGGGACCACCCTTCCCTCTCCTAGGGGATCCCTGATCATATTTTTGCCTCTCCATTGGTGGTCTGTCGCCTATTTTCTTATTCTCCTTAGAAGATCTGGTGAGTAAATCTCATTCGATTTAACACATCTATTCATAATCATAGAACCACCCCCTCGTATTTTCCATTACAGTATATAATTCCCATGATAATTTATTTATTTATGAGCATGGGGGTCTCCTACATTGAGGTTCCTTTCTCACTCTCTTGTTATCTTTTTCAGATCAATCAATCATATGATGCCAAATACAAGATCCATCTACCTAGAATCACTTATATAAGAAGATATCTATCACCTGTTACAACTCTATCACCCCATCATTATTGGGTATGCACAATGTGTATCACCCCAAACATTATATGGTATATATCTCTAAAATGCACTGTACTCATTAGATAGCTGATATTTCATGAATAACTAAACCTCTGTGGAACAAAATATGGTTAACTATAGGAGATATCCATTCCCTAGACATTAAACTTAAATTTGTTAGCTCTATGATTTCAATTTTAAAAATCTAACAAACATGGTTGTGTTTAAGATGATATTTAGAGTCTGAAAGAAATAACTTAATTTTTGGTGAATAGTAACATACCATTCAGAATAGTAACATACCCTTGTGAATAGTAACATACCATTATGAATAGGAACATGACTCTTATGAATGGTTTCTATACCCTTGATTGTATAAAAGAATTTAGAGACCTTAAAAATGAAGAAGAATATTTTAAGTGTTTATGCATTTCAATTAAATAATTATTTAATTAAATATTTAATTAATGACACTTAAAAAATATTTTCGACAAATGGACTTCATTTTTTTGTTCTACACATCAAAAAATTGTGTTGGTGAATTTTTGGAATTTTTCTCAAATACATGAATTTTCGATGAATAGAAAAATCTGATAATTCACGATAAATGCTAAATAATGGATTAATTGAGTCATTGATGATGATCTGCTAATGTAAGACCTATTGATTCGGATTCACTTGAATATATTACTATTCATGGTCATGGAATACTCAATATTGGTTTTCTTGAGAGAAATAATAAATTAATGATTATAATATTAAGAAAACTCATATCCCCTCCACTATATAAAGCACCCCTCACCCCCTCTTCCTCCCACAACACTCATGCTACAAGCCTTGCCTAAATTATGCCAAATACTCTTCCCACACCCTCTCCCCACGTCCTAGACTAGTTGTTCTCAGCAATAGGCCAAAACAAGGCCTTAAGGAGATTCTCAAGGAGGAATACTCAAGAGGTAAACCTTTCTTTTTTTCAATTTTTTTACAAAGTGTCTTTATGTAGTTCTCCCTTCTCAGCTCCCCAAATAAAAATTTCCTTATAATTCAGGTACCTTACATGTATTGGATTTTTATTGTGATAATTTAATATTTCATCATAATCTCTCTTTTTTCCCTTCTTTTATACAATAAATTCAAACACTGTATGAGATGTGTAAATTTATCACAGTCAGTGTAGATGGGTTTTCAATTTGAATTACTATCTTAAATACTAGTAATGAAAAATTATCAATGGTTGATCGAAGACATAATATATTTTTTTTATCTTGATTAATGTTCTGGAATCTTTATGCGTTCATAATATGGAATAATAGTACCAAAAAAGTTTATTGTGCACAAAACCGCCAAGCCAAATCCAAACATTTATTTTTAACTCATTGAATGAGTCATCCTCATGGTATATAACCTGAATCATTATAATATCATTTATATCAATTCAATGTCACTAATAATTTATATTAACAATTCTTTATGTTTATCCATATTTCATACAAACTACCATTCATGAATACAGTAAAACCAATCATGAAACAAAGTAATAAAATGCTTCCAAAACAATAAAATTGAATCCCTTAAACCCATAAAAAGGCCATTAATGAACATAATAAGGTTATAACTTATCAATTACATGTCGATATGGTTTTGGAATTATTAATTAATGAATCTAAATTTGATTATTCAGGTCGTTAAGAACAAACAAAAACACCTTCGAGCTTAAGGTAAGGGATTGCTTAACCCAGTTTTCATTCATTGAGTTAAACATATATTTCATTGGTCACATTGTTCCAAGAATATGTGATACTGTCATTTTATTGTTTTATAATTTATATCCTCTTATATTTTTTAGGTTATCATTTTTCACACATAAATATTTTGTTGACTTATCCTCACTGGAATGATACAATCTTTGCAAGGGATCCTCTCTCTCACTTTTGTTCAAGAATCTTCCATTTGTTGCCTCCTTTTATTTTTAATTACTAATGATGGGGTATGATTTATCACCTACCCAATACTTCCATTGTGACATATATGTTATGGACTACCCCTTTACCTCTCAATAATCCAACACAATAACACTTGTTACCATGCCAAAATGTTTGTAAGGGGATTTTCATCTCACTTTCATTTCTATGAGATTTTCATTGTTTGCCTCTTATTTCTTACATATGTTATATGTGTACTAACATTTGATATATAATTACATTATTTTTATTATATTCATGTTATTAAATGATTCGTATGAGGGTTATTATGTTCTCATCATACGATTCGTCTGATTACATTGTGGTAAGAGACTCTGTCTCAACTACTATTTTGTTGTGAATTACTTGGTATTGTACACCTAATAATCCTTATGAACTGTACCTACTACCCATTTGAGATCACATTTCATTTGAAATTATATTTATATTAAATATCCATAATCTCATATCATGGATATGTTTGTTTTCTAAGTCATATACCATTTCACATATTTTGTTTATTTGGAATGTTATTTTATTTATGGAAATATGGTTGAATCCGTATACTCTACTATATATGGATATTGAAAAGGAATGATTCTCATGTATTGAATTAATGTTTAAATAATTTTTTGGACGAGAAGGGATGATTTGGACCTGCTACAACCCCTCGATGCATAAGTAGGTCTCATGAGACAAATCAGTTGGCGACCAACCCTTTGAGTTTGTTTCCAAAAATCCGACGGGTTTCTACCCACAGAACTAAACTTTTTTTCTGGTATTATGGTTTCATGTGCCAGATACATGACATAGAATTAATATGAATTCTCTTTATTCATTATCAGTTACTAATATCCATGAGGTTTTCACTATGAAAAAATATATGGATGTTGGTTCATTCTCAGTTTATTAATTGTGTGAGTTTTTCATTTATTCACCATGCCATATTGATTATGTTAGATTGATTATGATTATCTTATTACTGTATTCATGCTTCAACTATTGTTAACCCTTAATAAGAGTATTATCTCACCCATTTCATTGTTTACCTTCAACAGGTGATGATGAGGTGACCGTTTATAGAATTCATGTGGTTGCAGTTTTCAGTTTTTGTTCTGTATTGTATTTTGTAACCTTTTCCTATGTAATTTGTATTACATCTATGTTTGTGGTTTCTTCAAGCCTACTAAACTAATCGTTCTGTCATGATTTTCATTCCTTCTTACAATTCCATTATCACATGTAAGGCATCGGCACCAGTCTAGTTGGGTTAGTGTGTTATAGTTGGTATAAGAGGAAGTTTAGTAGAATACTCGGAAACTAGATTTAGAAAACATTGATTTGGGAAGAGTCCCTAAGACAATCGTTTGAGTAAAAATATATAAGAATGTCTTAGTATTTTGGTAAGAAATATATTATGTGGATCTTTCAATAAATAAATAACTATCTCGATACAAGCAGGTAGAGGCGGCTCGGGCACATATGTATCTACGTGTAAAACCCCAAAACACTGCATTGAGGTGGAATTGAACAGGAAAAGGTACACGAAAATGGGCCTTGATGCACTCTTGGTTATGACACTCTTAGGGGATATTCTTAGGATAATCCATATATTCTTTACAAGCCATCATTATGTACTTAAATGAAAATTATTCCTCAAATACCATTTTTTGATTATGGGATTAGCCAGGCATAGAATCTTTAACTTTTCTAAGTATTTTGTTATGTTAATATTATAAATTATGATTCAAACCCTAATCTAGTGTGTGTAATTATTTCGAAATGGTGTCTAACGGAAGAAGGGGAATCAATACTCATGGGAAAGGTAGGCATCTCCCCACCTAGTAAGTTAACACTGTCAATGTTGGAGCAGATCAGATCCTGACCATATTGGGACAACTTACTCAAGTTGTAACGAATAATTATTCCACACCTGTGTTGGATCGTTTCATGCGGTAGAAGCCCCCATATTTCAGCAGGACTACTAATCCATTAGCTTCTAAGTAAAGGATCAATTCCCTTGAAAAGATATTCATTGAATTAAGATGCAATTGAAATTAAAAGGTAGTACTAGAAGTATATTGTCTCGAGGGAAACGATGGTCAATGGTGATACCTGATTCAAAATACCAAAAAGGAAGAAGAAATAGAGGATATGGAATGGAGGAATTTTAATGGAATATTCTTCAAAAAATATTTCCCTTGTGAGAAACGAAATGAAATGAAGAAGAAATTATTTGGCTTAAAACAATGGGAAGAAGACAGTGTTACAGATTATGAGGGAAACTTCACAAGACTTCCCATTTACACCATAGATTACTTATGTTACTCGACAGAGAAGATTGATCATTTCTTTGAAGGTCTTAAGACAAATCTTCGAAGTGCACTGGATTATTAATCATTTTCATCATATGATGAACTTGTATCAAGTTACATAAAAACAGAGAATAAATTTCCTAGATCAAATATGTTCAATGGAAACCAAAATAAGAAGTCGTACTCTGATAACAAAGGGAAAGGATAATCACAAAAGAATATAAAGGGAACAAAGCTATTACCATTATGTGAGAACTGCGGAAAGAATCATCTCACCAAATTCATGAAAGGCATGGGAGTCAACTACAACTGCGGAGAAAAGGGTCATCAATCAGATGAATGCAAGCGGAAGAAACAATTCACTAATATTCAATGCTACAATTGTATAGAGATGGGATATTACGTAGATGAGTGTCTTAGGCACCACATGATCTTGACTCATAAATGTACAAGAGAGGAAGGGAGAGCTTATGTGATTACAACTATGGTGGTTGATGTTCCTAATGAGGTGGTGGCAGGTACATTAATTGTATTCTCAAAATTATCAAACACTTTATTTCATTCTGGATCATCGCATTCAATTATATCTTCTCAATTTTCCATGAAAATAACATATGTACAATTTTAGTTAATAAAGGAGTCTTCAATCAAAACTCTTGGGGGACATATCATTGAAAAAAAGGCATGTCAATTAGTCCCCCTCCAGACCCCAAAATAGGCTTCAGTTGCTAACCATGTCATCATACCAATGACTGACTTCTATATAATTCTTGGTGGGAATTTTTTGTCAAATTATTATTTAATAATTTATTACAATAATAAGGAAGATAATTTTTTTGAAAATGGTGTATAATCCCTTGTCTTTAGGGAAGAAACATCACCACCTGATTCTTATCTAGAACCTCCCCTATTAGCTCTACTGAACTCAATACATGGAGAGGAAGATAAACCAATAACTATGGGAGAGGAAAGAAATCATTAAATTGAATATGGTCACCTAGTGCAAGAGTACATTAATGCGTTTCGAGAGGATTTTCCAAGACATCCTCCAGAGCGGGAAGTTGAGTTCTCTATTGATTTAATTCCTTGTGAAAGAACTATATCAAATACTTCTTATATAATGGCCATATAGAGTTAGTGGAGATAAATAAAAAACTAGAGGAGTTGAGTGAAAAATGATTTATTCATCCTAGCATTTCTCAATGTGAATCCCCAATTTTGGTTGTCATGAAGAAAAACGGATCAATGAGGCTATGCATTGATTACAGGGAAATCAATGCTATTACAATAAATAGAAAGTACCATCTACCTCAGATTGATGATTTATTTGATCAAATTCACGGACCACAATACTTTTCAAAGAATGTACTTCGATCCAAATATCATTAGCAGCTTGTGAATAAAAAATATATTCATAAGATAGCATTTCGATCCAGGTATAGGAATTTTGAGTTTACAGTGATTAATTTTTGACTAACTAATGAACCCTCTGTTTTCATGGATTTAATGAATATATGTTTCAATTAATATCATGATAAAGTTGTTGTGGTATTAATCGATGATATCTTGGTATACTCAAAAATCTATGAAGACCATAAGGATCATTTTCGGACTATTCTAAAAAATCTTTGAAGAAATGAATTATATGGTAGGTTTAGCAAGAGAGAATTCTAACTTCAATCGGTTTCTTTTCTAGGCTATATTGTCTCCATGGATGGAATGCTCGTCAATCCTGTGATGACAAAGTCATTCCAAAATTTTCTCACGCCAACAAACATAACTTAGGTATGTAGTTTTATTGGCTTAGCAGGTTACTATAGGCATTTCATTCAGAATTTTTGCCGACTGGCTAACCCACTAACCAAGATCACACATAAAGGAGTTATGTTTTTGTGGAAACAAGAGTGTACAGAATGATTCGATGAATTGAAAAGAAGATTGGTCAGTAATCCAATTTTGAATATTCCATATGGAAGTGATGAATTTGTGATATACAGTGATGCGTCAATGAATGTGATAGGTTGCATCCTAATGAAAAAATAAATAAATTTATTTCTTATGCATCAAGATAGTAGAATAACCATGAGAAAAATTATCCAACTCAAGATCTTGAGTTATCAGGCATAATCTTTTCTTTGAAAATATAAAGACATTTTCTCAATAGAGGAAGATGTGAGATTTATACAGACCAGAAGAGTTTTCAATACATTTTCACACAAAAAGAACTCAACATGAGGAAAAAGGGACGGATGGAGTTTCTTAAAGATTACGATTCTTCATTACACTACCACCCAAGAATGGTGAATAAGTTGGCAGACACATTATGTAGGAAAGATCATGGACTTCTGACTCAGATGAGGATTGAGAGAGATCTTATATTTTTTGATCTACTATAGATAGATATGAGAATTGATAAGGAAGTGTAAACATCTTTTATCGTTAAAATGATTGTTATAACATCATTATTGTAGAATATAAAAAGATCTCAATATGATGATGAGAATTTGCACAAGAAAATTAATGATGTCAAGGATGGGCGACTGGAAGACTTCGTGTATGAAGAAGGAGTTCTGAAATTTGGGAAGAGGTTATGTGTTCCATCAGTACCTGAGCTAAAAAGGGAACTATTAGACGATGACCATAGCTCAAATTTCTCCATACATCTAGGTTTCACCAAGATGTATAGATATATGAAGGAATATTTTTGTTGGGATAATATTTAGAGGGAAATTGTGGACTACGTGTCTAGGTGTCTAGTTTGTCAACAAGTGAAGGTGGAGAGAAAACATCCCAAAAGATTAATCCTACCTCTACCTATTCCTATGTTGATGTTGGATGACATTATGATGGATTTTATCATTAGACTACCGAGGACACCTATAGAGAACAATGAAATATGGGTAATTGTTGATCGTCTAAAAACATCAGCACATTTCCTTCCTATAAGAGAGGATTTAACACTTGAGCGCCTAGAAAGAATGTATAATAATGAAGTTGTAAGACATCATGGTGCACCTCTATCAATTGAATTCGATTGAGATCCCCGATTTACATCAAAATTATAGAAAAGTCCCCAGAATGCTTTGAATACTGGGCTTCGTATGAGTATTGTGTATCACCCCCAAACCGATGGACAGTCTGAAAGGATTATTCAAACTCTAGAAGGCATGCTGAGGTCATGATCTCTTGACTTACAGGGTATGTGGGATCAATACTTGCCTTTGGTGGAATTTTCTTACAATAATAGTTTCCAATCTAGTATTCAGAGGTCTCTATATTATTTATTATATGGAAAGAGATATCGAACTCCAACATGTTGGGATGAAGTTGGTGAGAGGAATCTTATAGGCCCCGAACTTATTGATGAGACCACATCAAATGTGAAGATAATCCAATCCCATATTAAAGAATCCCAAAGTAGGAAGAAGAGTTATGCTGACTAACAAAGAAAGGATTTGGAATTTCAATAGGGAGATCATGTCTTTCAAAATGTATCTCCATGGAAGGGTGTCATATGGTTTGGTAAGAGAGTGAAACTGAGCCCCAGGTACGTCGGACCATTTGAAATTCTAGAAAGATTAGGAGCTATAGCTTAATGTCTATTGATGCCGCAAAATCTCTCTAGAGTTCATGATGTGTTCCAAGTGTCATTGTTAAAGAAATACGTGCCAGACCCAACACATCTACTCACCTATGATGAAATTGAACTAGAACCTGATTTGTCATACTGTGAAAAGCCTACTGGGATTTTTGACACAAGGTAGCATGTATTGAGAAATCGGAAAACTCGCATAGTAATGTTTATTTAGAGAAACAAGAATATAGAAGATGCCACATGGGAACAATAGGATTTCTTGTAGAAGATCCACCCACACCTTTTTTCTCGGCTTTATACATAAAATTTCAAGGAAAAAATTTCTGATGGAGGGAATAATGTCGCACCCCAAACATTATATAGCATGTTTCACTTAAATGTATTGTACTCATTAGATAACCTATATTTCATGAATCACTAAGCCTATATGGAACAAAACAGGGTTTCATTTATGAGATAGCCATAACCTATCCATTAAACATAAATTTTTCAGCTCTGTGATTTTAATTTTAAAAATATGACAAACACGGTTGTGTTCAAGATGATATTTAGAGTCTGATAGAATTAAAATCATTTTCAGTGAATAGTAACCTACCTTTATTAATAGTAACATACCCTTATGAATATTAACTTACCCTTATGAATAGTAATATAACTCTTATGAATCGAATCTATACCCTTTAGTGTATAAATGAATTTAGATGCCTTAAAAGTGAAGATAAATATTTTAAGTGTTTATATATTTCGATTAAATAATGATTTAATTAAATATTTAATTAATAAAAATTAGAAAATTATTTTTGAAAAATGGACTTCTTTTTTGGATTCTATACACTGATAAATGGTCAGGCTGAATTTTTGGTATTTTTCAAAAATACTTGATTGTTGATGAACAGTAAAATCTGATAATTCAAGATAAATGCTAAATAATGGATTAATTGATTCATTGATGATGATATACTGATGTAAGCCCAGTTGATTCGGATTAACATGATTATATTACTATTCTTGTTAATAGAATACTCACTATTGGTTGTCTTGAGAGGAAATAATAAATTAATGATTATAATATTAAGAAAACTTTTCTCCCCTCCACTATATAAAGCACACCTCACCCCCACTTCCTCCAACACCACTAATGCATCAAGACATAACTAAATTCTTCCAAATACTCTTTACAAGCCCTCTCCCCACGTCCAAGACCTTCTGGTCTCACTAAAAGGCCAAAAACAAATGACTTAAAGCGATTCTAAAGGAGGAGTACTCAAGAGATGAACCTTCTTTCTCTTTTCTATCAATTTCTTTTACAGAGTTCTATTATTTTGTTATCCCTTCTCACCTACCCTCATCCAAATTCCATGATAAATCAATTACCTTACATATACTATATATTCATTTTTCTAATGTAATAATTCATCATAATCTCTCTTTTTCCCCTTCTTTTATAAAATAAAGGAAAACACCGTCCGAGATGTGTAAATTTATCACACTCAAGGAATATTGGTTTTCAATTTGCATTACTATCATCAATACTGGTCATGAAACCTTTTCAATGGATGAACCAGGCATTAATATATGTATTTTATCATGATTAATGTTATGGAATCTTTACATGTTCATAATATGGAAATATAATACAAAACAAGTTTATTGTGAACAAAACCGCCAAGACGAATCCAAAAATTTATTTTTAACTCATCAAATGAGTCATCCTCATGGTATATAACCAGAATCATTATAAGATCATTTATATCTATTTAATTTCACTAATAATGTATATTAAAATTTCTTGATGTTTAACCATATTTAAAACAAACTACCATTCATGAAGACAATTAAACAAATCATGAAACCAAGTAAGAAAATGCTTCCAGAACAATAAAATTGAATCTCCTAAACCCCTAAAAAAGGACATTAATGAAATTAATAAGGTTATACCATATCAATTATAGGATGATTATGTTTAATTATTAATTAAGGAATCTAAATTTGATTATTCAGGTCGTTAAGAACAAATAAGAACACCTTCGAGCATAAGGTAAGGGATTGCTTAACTCATTTTTCATTATTTGAGTTAAAAATATATTTTATTGGTAACATTGCTCAAAGAATCTATGGGAATGCCATTTTATTGTTTTATAATTTATATCCACATTTAGTTTTTGGATTTTCATTTTTCAGACATAAATATTTCGTTGACTTATCCTCACTCAAACGATACAATCATTGTAAGGGATCCTCTCTCTCACCGTTCTTCAAGAATCTCTCCTTTGTTGTGCCCTTTAATTTTTAATTCATAATGATGGGTTATGTTTTCCCACCTCACCCATACTTCCCTTGTGACATATAATTAATTTAATACCCTATTTCCTCTTATTAATCCCATGAAAAAACACTCGTTACCGTGCTGAAATTTTTGTAATGGGTTTCTCATCTCACTTTCATTTCTGTGATATTTTCATTATTCGCCACTTATTTCTTTAATGTGGTATATGTCTATAGAAATATGACATATAATAGCAATATTATTTTTATATTCATGTTATTAAATGATTCATTTAATGGTTTTTAATGTTCTCATCATATGATTCGACCGATTACATTGTGGCAAGAGTCTTTGTCTAAACTACTATTTTGTTGTGACTAACTCTGTATTGTGCACCTAATAATCCTTTTTTGGTGTACCTAAAACCCATTTGAGATCAATTATCATTCGAAATTATATTAAATTTAAATATCCTTAATCTCATATCATGGATATGTTTGATTTCTAATCCATATACCATTATACATATGGTGTTTATTTGGAATGTTATTTTAATTATGGAAATATTGATGAATACGTTTACTGTACTCCATACGGATATTGAAAAGGCATATTGATATTGTATTGAATCAATGTATGAAAAATTATTTCGACATGAAGTGGCTGGTGGGTCCTGATACAACCCCTCGATGCATCAGTAGGTCTCATGAGACAAATCAGTTGGCAACAATCCCTTCGAGTTTGTTTCAAAAAATCATACGGGTTTCTACCAACAGAACAAAACCGTTTTTCTGGTATTATGGTCTCAAGAGCCAGATACTTGATTTCCAATTAATAATCATTCTCTTTATTCATTATCATTTATTACTATCCATGTGGTTTTCACTTTAACAAAATCTATGGAAGCAATTTCATTATCAGTTTATTAATGGCTTGAGTTTTTCATTTATTTACCATGCCATATTGATTATGTCAGATTGATTAGGATTCACTTATTACTGTATTCATGATTCTGCTATTTTTAATCGTTAATGAGTATTTGAGCTCAACCCTTTCATTATTTACCTTCAAAAGGTGATCAAGAGGTGACCGTTTATCGAGTTCCTGTTGTTGTTGTTTTCAGTTTTTTATATGTATTATATTTTTTAACCTTTTCCAAAGTAATTTGTGTTACATCTATGTATATGGTTTCTATAAAGCTAATAAACTGATCATCCCTTCAGGATTTTCATTCCTTCTAAACATTCCATTATCACTAGTAATGCATCGGCTCCAGCCTAGTGGGCTCAGGGTGTTACACAAAGGAACAATGATGTCCTGTATATCTCTATGGATTCCATGCTCAAACATTCATAAATTGTTATATCTATGCCAGATCACTTATATGGAGTATCATGTATACTCTATGAACCCCAATATGTACTCATCCCCCATAATCAATTCATTATGTTTCTCTATAAGATCTGGAATCCAAAAAATGCATAAGTAATTGGTTTAGTACTCCTCAGTGAACAATAGATACAATTTAAGCCATGACTGTGTTGAATCATCGTAAATATATGTAACTAGTCTCCACTGGTAGCCAGTTTCTCCATGAAAAATGATATTATCTAGGGAATGAAAAAGACCTATAAGTTCATGGATGCATTTGAAGACTCAAATCACTGACTTTAGAAAATCCTCTACTTGTAGGGGATCTTGTTCCCAAAAAACCTCAATGTCTTGTATCATTGGAACTCACAAACTGTGCTTTGGTTTCACACATCTACATCCTTTTCGAATGGTATAATATACTACTAAACATGTAGTGGTGAAACCATCAACCCATATGGTGGGTCAATATCATGGGATGTAGCTGGAACTATAACCTCATAGCTCATCCATTATTCGTCATCATCTGGAACCGGTATCAAGGCTCACTATCATCGTGACGGTGTTCTGAAATTTAATCAAGATGAACCATTTTCAAATGAGAATATATATAAATATATTACAAAAATTGGATATGAATCAAAAAGTACAATAAATGGGCCAATCCTATATGATGTATGTACCATGGATCCCAAAAACCAATGTATTAGTATGCTGAGTTGAGAAGTAAGTTGTAAAGATCTATGATAATGGATACGTCAACTGCCTATACCATCTCTGGATTCATGGCCCAAAGATCAAAACTCAAGACAAGTTGACACTATTTCCCTAATCCCAACTAAATCCTCATAAGGGGGTAATAAAAACACCATTCGAAGGATCAAACTATATTTGATACAAATATCTCATGACCCTACCCTAATTGGGGCTCGAGACGTAACTACCACAAGCTTGAATCAATTGGTTAATGGTTGGAGAGAAGAACTAGTAGTCATAATTTAATGGAAGGTATTTTCCAAAGTACTCTTATATAAAGTAACTTCTATCCTGATGATGAAGTGAATATGGATAATAATATAAAGATGGAAGATATAAAATGTAAACCAAGAATGAAAAACATATAGGGTGTACAAGAGCACGAATGTGTAAAATGAAAAAAAAAATCGAAAAAATAACCGATCATCGAGAAATATTCCCTAACCTCAAAAATAGACATGAGACTCATAAAAGACCCCAACTCCTGATCCCGAAGATACGACCCCCATACGTTGTCCAAATCACCAACTATCCCTATGTTCCTCGCTTGTCACCATTGAAATGTTCATCATCTACACAAGAAAAAACATGGGAGAAAATTCCATGTTTGGATGAATATAAATATACCTTGTAGTACACCACAAAAGATAAAGTTAGAGATGGAAGAGATAAAACATGAATAAACATATTGTAGGTAGTAACAGTTGTAGCTGATCTGAGAGAAAGTGAAAGAGAAACCTTATACATTCACATGGGGCTCAACATGATGTGTAAATGGAATAATTTTGTTTTCCCTTACACCCATTAATGGAGAGTAAAATAATCCAACTATGATTATATAAATAAATAATGAACATTACATACCTCATGCGTCTTCGCAACACATGGAAGTAGAGTAACCAAAATCAATGATATGGATGTCATTGTGAGTGTGTGTGTGTGTGTGGGTATCTATGTTTGTGTCCATAACAAGAATTTCAACTAACAATCTAAGGAGATCTCAATATCACAACTCATCCAAATGATAATATTCAACAATAGTTCTAATAGTACTTAAATGATTCCTAATATCCCACTTTTCGGGCCAAAATTAACTGTGTAAATGACCACACTTATTCAATGGGTCACTCGAGTAAGGGTGAGAAAACTCTATTTAGAGAACCATGGATATGGTGCATTGTGGGGGGGGGGATTCTTCTATATACATAATTGTATAACACATGTTCCTTGATGCGTAATAGGGTTTCCACTCTGGTATCAGAAGGTCTCGATCCCTATCTGATATGGGGTTCCACAAGATAGGTAGAGGACCCACATCCAAGTTTATGGGGTGGGGGGGGGGGGTTCTACACCATAAAAATCTATAAAGGATCCACGCCCAAGTGTGAAATGGGGGTTCTACATTGGTGTCACGAAGACCTATGCCCTATTTGATGGGGGGTTCCACTTGGTAGGATTAGGAACCACACCTTGCTTAGGGGGGGGGGTCCACTCTCTAGGACAAGGACCTATGCACTAGTACAATATGGTGAGGGGTTTAATATAGTCATTTAAGAAACAAGCCCTATCTAATTGGGGTTTCTATTTTGTTAGAAGAGGACCAATTCATAAACTTATTGTGGGTTTACAATGTACAATACACTGGTGATTCTCTTCATGATCACTATCATCATTGAGCATTGCCTTAAAAGTGAAATGCACAGAAATATATCACATCGTATCTACTAAGACACAAAATAAGAAAAAATAATGTTTTATACTAATAAACACATACAATATGTGAATCATTTTAAAAAATCCCTGTCAAAATAACGTAGATTCAGAAGATAAAAGTATCTTAAATATGAACAAAGGATTTAATGTCGTGTGAAAGTACCCACAAGGCATGTGATCATGTTCCTTCACTTGACAGTGTCTCTAGAGGTAAATGAGTCACCAATTGGGTTGGGGTACACAGCATGTAGGGGATACAGATGGTATGAACAAGCCACTCGGGGACCTTCCCATGTTTGTGGTCATATCCATTATTCACCTCATGCCAATATACTTTAGAACACAGTGTTCCGGACCCAACATATGAACCCACCCTGTATTTGAGTGATTATGTAAATGAAATATCTGAATATTCTCATTAATGTATACACTTGAAATACATTTCAATACATCATGAATTGGTACACATAGTTTATAATTAATATAATTCAATGAAACCCTAGTCGCTATAGCTAGGGCTCTATACGCCATCCGTTCTTCAAACTATACGGTGTGTAGTCATGATTTTTCTAGAAACACAGATCCATATTCAAAAAATTTAATCAAGAAATTACTCCTTATTTATCAATTCATTTCTACTTGAGATTAGTGGATCTATTATCCATTGAAAATATTTAGCCATCCAGGGGCTGGATATCCATTTCCAATCTCAATTGTTTTTTGTCAATCGATCATGCACACCTCAATTTCAATCAATATTGATTATTTGAACTAATATTTTAAAATAGATCCAGCATGTCTCTTTAGCAACCCGATCTATCTATGTCTCATCAATATGTCCCTCAATCATTTTTTACATTTTATGGTTGTCAGATCTGGAATAGTATCACTTCAAAATGAAAAACCATGATAACAAGTTCATACTAGTGAAGAATGGGAACCAATTGCGGATAAAGAAGCCACAGAAATTGATTAATAGATCATTTCCAGGAGTTATTGGACAAAGAACTGGAATAGAGATATCTGGGATAAGAAAATAATAGAATAATAAATTTAATTGATATATTTGTTCATGTGAAGGAATCAATTATCACATCAGTGGTAGGGATTGATATGATAATTTTGTTTAATAATAATGGGTGAAATACAAAAATTGATGAATCTTACATGATTATTGGATCAATCATCATCGAAGGACATACCTTCAAATGAATGGAATAATGTTATGCAGTCTCATTGTCCAATCTTTTCCGGTGCATTGTTTCATCGTCATCTGAGCTGATTCAGCAAAAAGAATGATAGGAATAATGTCACATGGAGATTATAGGTTAATGAGGAAAATCCAATTCAATTCTCTTTAAAGAAAATTATAATGTAAAAAAATCAGGTCCCCCAATTATATTAATTTAATTTAACATTGAATTAATTCACTAAATGTACCACTAATGGTCGTTTTAACTAAATGCTCCATGCCAACCAATTATAGGACACGCCATGGGGATACATCATGTTACTGACTCAAACATGCTCTTCGATTTTTGGTTATAGATTATATTTATGATTTATCCAATTTCCTTTACTATAGCACAAAAATTTAAAAAATAATATATATTTAGTATTCTTATAAGTGTAATTTCAGGCACATCGAGTCGCAGAATCTCACCCAATCTCAGTGCCTAGACGTGAAAATATTTAATGAAATAATGGAATGTGTTATAAGGAAAAAAGTGTCTTGAAATTCAATTAATATATAATGAAATATAATATTTAAATTTCAATTTAAAACATTTTTAATTAATAATTATAAAAATTTATTAGAATTGTTAAACATTATTCACATTAAATATATTGTAAAAAATCATATTTTAAACCTAAAAACAATCACATACTAAAATGAAATTTAATTTTGAATCAAAATTAACTATATTTAATTATAACTAATTATTATTATTATAAATGGAATTAATTTATTAAAATATTTAAAATTTAAATTTACCTAATTTATTGAAAAAATAGTATTTTTACCACAATAAGTATTTTCTGTATTCCCTGAAAAATCAAAATTTTCTGTGAAATTAAAAATTTTAAATCCACTAAATATCAATTTTCTAATTCCAAATATTGATTTATTTTTCAAATTAAAATTATAAAATTTATAAATTATTATATTAAATAATTAACTTATTTGAAATTAGAATATTTAAATATATTTCATTTTTCATGGAAACAATAGATAAAATTTTAAAATAAATATAAAATCTACAAAATATTAATTGTCATAAATGGGGTTTTCAAATAAAAGATACTAAAAAAATAATTAATAATGCAGTTAAGAGATTTTAATGTCATGTTGTGACTCCAGCAAAAAAAACTTTTTTTGAAAAATGTTATTCTTAATCCTCTACGATTACTTCTTGTTACTAATTTATTTTTAACCATGCTAATTTGTTTTTTCAGGAGATGTAATTTATATTTTAACAATAAATTAAAATTATCCTTATTAGATATTTTAGAATCACTAATTATTATAATGAAATGAATTTAATCAATTAAAATTTTCATGTATGTAGAAAATTAATATTCGTAAAAGAGCTAGGAATGAGAAAATCCTCATTTTAGCATTTATGGCGGTATAAATATATTACTGTCTTAACACATCATTATAAAAAAATTAACTTATTATATAATATTAATTATTAAAATTACAAATATGTAATAAATTTTATAAATTGAATTCATAGAATATTTATAATTTAATATAATAAGAAACATGTCAATTATGTGGAAAACATGTATTTTAAGATATTTATTTTTCATGATTTAGATGATCATACATTAACTATATGAGTAGTGATAATAATTATATATATTTAAATTATAATATTTAGATATAAAATATATAAATTTAAATTAAAACCTTCATTTTTTATTAAAATTCGTTATAATTGATGAATATTGTGTATTTAAAAATAGTTCTAATAAAAATGTGTTTTTATGTCCAAAAAATAAACTGATACCAAAATCGGTAATAAATATAATTCAAATGTAATTAATTATTTTAAATGTAACTAAATAATAAAATATTTACAATTAAATAAAAAGAAAATCATAATTATATATATAAATTAATTTATTTATTTAAAATAAATATTTTTTTTTGTAAAAAGTTGTATCTATCACTATTTAATACAAAATTCACCAATTTTAAAAAAATACCAAAATGAAAATATAAAATATTTTTTTATATTGATTTCAAATAATTTGTAATTTTTATAAAATAATATTTCTAAATGATTTATAAATGAATTATAATTTGTAAACATAAAATAAAAAATAAATCAAATTTTGAAGCAAATGTATTTGGAGGAATTAAATGACATACTAAAAATTTGACAAATTATTTAATATGAATTTATAAATATTGTATATTTTTAGTACCTCTATTTATATAGTTAATAATTTGGTTAATCCAATTAAAACCCTCTAATTCATCTGCATTGTTATAACGGTTATTTTCAAAGAACAAATTGCATGTGTCTTTTATGCTAGTTGTTGCATGTATTATATGTCATTGATCACAATGTTATTATTTAGAGATTTTTTGCTGTTACATATACATAGTATCATAATATTATAAGTAATTTTATTCCTCATTTATTTGTATAACAATCTATATTTTAAATATCCATTAATTTATAAATAATATCCTAAACCTGTAATACATTTACCAAAGAATTTACAATAACAATTGGTGATTGAGGATTGTGCATTAGGTTTTTTGATGATGTTAATTTAGTTTAGTAACATTATTAAAGTAAAGATATTACATTCACTATGTGTGGAATATGAGAAATGATTTTCAACTTTTCAATTTTTTTAGTTGGGGGGTAATTGTGATATATATGACATGGGTCAATAGGATGTTACTTTAGAATGTTTATCTCGTATATGTGTACTCCACTATCTTTGGATGAGTTATTGATTATATATGGGTGTTCTCCACTAACGTTGTATTTTTGTGGGTAGAAATAAGAATAAAAATGATAGAATAATCAATGGTATGAATTCAATGAGGTTTTAAAATATATATTAACTGAGCGTAGGTTTATTCAAATAATTTTGGTGTTTCTTATTATGAGAATATTATAGTGAATTATTTTAGTTTTGTATAAATGGTGAATCATGTTCATGATTAATCTTTTTTCATTACGATATTTATCATTTTCAATGGAGGTTTCTATATTTATTTTCTTTGATTTGTGGTTGGAATTATTTGATATTCATTTTTATTTTCTGGCATATTTTCATATTTTTTCCAGGTGTTATGATGTGATGTGTTTCACACGGAGAGTTGATAAATGGGTCTATATTGAAATGAATCTTATTATTTGTTTTGTAAATGTAGATGTAGTGTTTCTATGTTCATGATATGGATTATGTGATTTTATTATAAGACAATAAGAATAATGGTCTAAAATTACGTCACCCTAGTTCCTGTGTACTATATATTCCTGAGAGGATTATTTTGGAGTAAGATGATCAACAGGTTATTGACTATAATATTTTTTATATGTTTTCAAAATATTTAATTTTTTTCCATTGATAAATTTTTGTCATACACATGGGAATAAATTTTTCAGAAATTTTAAAATATTGGTTTTTTTATTCTAGTTTAGCTAAGTTAAAAACATACCTTTAGTGTTTATTGTGTATTTTGATAATGTGAAACTTGTTGTAACTCTGAAATTCCCGTATACAATGGTCTTCCCAAATATGCGTTTAGTTATGTAATTACCCTAAAACATGTGTTTCCTAAAGAGTGTAGTTGTAAAATATTTTATTAGTTTTAGGGGATGATTTTGTTAGGTCATGTCACATTGTAATCATGGTTACACAGAATTACATGATGTCATTCCATGTATGTATTATATGATTTATGATTTATTTGTAATGTAAAATGAAATGATGGTGTATATAAGGGTCATTTATTTTCATTACATCAATCATTAAATGCTCATATGCTACATCAACATCATGGTGAAAATAATTTTCATTATGACTTCTCTTCAGAGAATGGGGTTTTATAAATAAATATCTAATAGAATGTCACTCCGTGAAATCCTAATATTTTATGGACCAACTATAGAATTTTATATGGTTAAAGGGATTTTTTTATCAAAATGGAATATATTTTAGTGATATAATGGAATTTCAGTATCATCATAACCTTAATGGGGAAATTATTGACTACTCTAGGACTACCTTATTGATTTTATGGAGTTTTATAAAATCCTTCACAAATCACTGTACAATACAAGTTACCCATGTTCCATAAAACATATCTAATCCATATTGATATGCGATCATATATATTTATTATAGGATATAAATAACTCTCATATAAATTAGTGATTCCATTTTAAAAATTTACATTGTTGGGAAATGTGGAATTTTCCTCCGTCAAAGATTGTCATATATGTGTTTGTGGGGATGAGAAAGGGCCTATGAGAAGGGATTTATAAATAAAATTATTATGTTAATTATAACCTATGTAGTTTTACACCACATAATATGACATGTATAAATTTTTTTTTACGGTGAAAAAAAATGAATGAAAATAATTTTTTCCAACTTTTGAAATGGTAGAATATGAAAGACATAAATAGAAATGGATTATGTATGATTTACACATGATAATCCCTACCCCACTCATCTTGGTTGTCAGTAACTAAACCCAATAATGAATTGACGGGTATTATATAAATTATTAAACTAATATATATATATATATATATTCACATGCTAACATTTTGAAACTGTATGCGGATAGAATATTGGGATGTTTGGGGATTTCATATTGAGTGATGAAGATATAAAAATACTTGCATCCTTTATAATGGTAATGATATGTTGAAGGATTAATCTAATGGTTGATAATTACTCCAATTATTATTCACATAATGGATTCTAATGTCCCATGTATTTGTAACTAGGTGAGAAATAAAGAATAGAATAGATGGGTCTTACACATTGTTGGTATCCTAGATATGAATGTCAAGCACATTTTGGTTGGTAACAAAATGTTGAATTAATACTATTACATTTTTATCTGACACCTCATAATATTATGAGTTATACGTTTCCACATCCTAATTGTTGGTGAAAATATTATAGAGGTTTACTATAAATGATGTGAGTTACATCATGTTGGATTCATATATATATATATATCAATGACTAATCTATTAATAATGAGTAGAGGAAGGGGAACTTTATTTCTTGGGGTCTTACTACAAGTAATATTCAAATATATGGTATCTATGAAATTGTATCTAAACTCAAGGTATTATAAAGAATTATAGGGGAACCGAAAATCATAGTGTGATTGATGAAACCCTGTGTTGTATCTCAATTTTTGTTAAATAATGAATAATTGGTTTTAATATGATTTCCAAACAAAGGAAATGTGGACATTATAATATAATAAACAAATAGGGAAAATTTATATTTCATTATCAATAATGAGGCTCAAAGAGGAATCCATCATATAATGTAGGATTAGGAATAAAAAACCATGTAGTTTTTTATATAAGAGTGTAAGATCATGTGATAAGACTAGTTCATAAGGATCTCTATTGGGTGGTGAGGATTTTCAATCCATGAAATAGAAGTTAACACTGGATTGAGATTTTAATAGGCATTGAATTATTATAGATTCCAAATAAAATAAGTAAAACTGGTGAATTATTTTTTTCCCCTGGTAGGGGTCCTATATATTATTTACTGCCCCTTCTTTTATATCTAAATGGTAAATGGGGACTATATAGTTTAAGGTATAAACATAGTAGTTGGACCATACGATTTAGTGAGAGTCCAATAGAATGACCTAATTAATGAGGTACTCATATTTTGTGATATAGGTATTCATCTTCCCAATTATGATTCCTTGACTAATATGTTTTCCCATGTAGGGGCGTTGAGGTGAGATACATGGGTGAATGAGTTTACCCTTAAAAGGGTGGCCTTATCTGAGGCCTGGGATAATGAGTTCATTCTAGTAGGGGAGGTCTGGTGTGGGACCTATTCAATTGATTTATCTTGTATGTAACTCATCTGTGGGACCAAGGTAAATGTGGTTGTCCCAATTTAGGGAAACTTGATTTTAGACCATAATGAAGAGGATAAACCTATTAAGTGAACCAGGGTGTGATAACTTTGAAAACAAGTTATCCCTAATATGGGTGTCTAGGTTTGAGTTATAGGATAATTTTTCTATCTATGTAGTGCCACATACGATTGAGACGTTAGTGAATGAGTTAAACCATGTTGGGGAACACTAGTGATATAAAAGGGTGACGTATTTTTTCCCATGATTTGTCTCTCCATGTGTGAGACTTGGGAATATATTCTCACCAATTTAGGGGCTCCCATGTTCTAACACCAGGCGAAATAATATTCCCTAGTAGGTAGACTGAGATTTCAAGACTGGGTGAATGAGTAATCCTTAGTGTGGAACTGAGTTAAAGCATCTACATATATAGAATACTAGAAAAATAAAAACCCATTTATAGGTTTTTATGTGATGGATTGCCCCATTTTTTTCTATATACATAATAAGTATATATAGAGCCCTAATGTTAGGATACCTAAGATATTTACCTCATATGGAGACCATGTATTGTGGATTCAGAATATGTACTGTTAAGGGATATCATACCACTTTTTCTTAAATATATTTACATAAAAAAATTGTAGTGAATATGATAATGTTTTGGAAAATATAGGTACCTAGTAAATTTGACCTTAGTCCCTTGACCTGGGAAGATATTTGAACAAGGTATATGAGCTATGTGGATGAGAAATGTGAAGGAGGCCTGAGCAAACATGACTTCTATCTAAACCTATATAAGAAGTATAAATTTAATATAAATAACTTCTAAAATTTATATTTGTATCTCCCTTATATTTTCTAATGTTTTTTACGTATTTAATTTCATCGACATCTTTCGTAACAGGAAATACCGAGTTGTAATGAACTATTATATTATATAAATATAATAATTATACATTGCAATTATAACATAGCCCTCTAAAAATGTATATATGATTAATAATAAGAACATATTGAAAAATATTTTTTATTATGTCATTTGAATATAATATATTAATAAATAATTAGAGACTTTTTGTATTAGAAATTATTATAATAAAAAATACAATATTGTTTTAAAAAACATTTATCATTAATTTTTGTGATCATAGTGTAAAATTATTTTGTTTCCAATTTTATAAAATTTTTATTAAATTTTTTTTAAAATCAAAATGTAATAATTGTAATAGTTTATATTTCTGGTATTTCTATGAAATTTTAATTTTTCTAATACAATGTGAAAAAGATAATTTTTTAATTGAAAAAATAGATATTTTTTTCAAATAATTTACATGTTTTATTTTATATTTTGTTTTTATAAATTTATAATTTTTCTAATTATATAAAAACTAATCCAATTTTGGTTAATGGGACCAATTTCATATTGAATCATGATATTAAAACATTCTATTATTAAAAAAAATTTACTTTGGAAAACCAAGTTGTCATGTATGTCGGTTTAATATTTAATCAAATTATTCTAATTCTATGAATTGAACAATGAAAATTGGTTTATATATTTTAAATAATTATATATAATATTATAATATAATTTTATATTAATTTTTTGTAATAATTAATTGTTAAAAAAGTAAATATTATTTACCACTGATAATGTTAAAAGGGGTTTAAAAATAGTTACACTAAAAGTTTTGGTTAAAATGAACTATTAAAATTTCCAAATACTATTTAAGGTAAGTATTTAGAAATTATATAATTTAATTCTGGATAATTATCCAGTTTGGAACATCATTGATTTGTAAAATATGGGTATAAGTTTTAATTTTATAAAATACCATGTCCCGACCTATAATAGGACAACACTTATCCTATACACTTTACACATCTCATTCCTTATGGCTCTTCAAGAAACTAAAACAATATGTATTCATATATAAAATCCATTCTCATGTCATACTTGATATACTTATATTATAAATTCTTCTTAATATGTATATTTTGGAAATCCTATAAAAAGATAGTTTTTTCATGAGGTATGTATCCACTAAATATTGTTGTAGTTCTTTTTTTGCACCTAATATGGAAGCCTAATTAGATCACATGAGTTTATGGGAGTTTAATGGGATTGTTCGGAGCCGATGAATCTATTTTTTTTAAATTCATTCTCAGTTGCATGGTTAGATGAAACTGTTTGGTATATACTATATTGTTTTAGAGACCCATTTGAGGCTAGACTTAGGGGAGCATGAAACCGAATGTTTTACATATACTATGAATCCTAGGATGCTCACCCATGAAATAATTTTAGACATTTTAATAGAGTCACAAAAATTTGTGGGGGCACAATTTTTAATTCTGTGCAGCCTAACTTTGAAGGTTCCCTCCTTCGATAGTGAATGGTGTATGGTTGGAGCATATTTTTTTCAAGTTTGTGTCCAAACCATGTGACCCCCAGGTTTTTTGGTAAAAATTCAATAATTTCACTAAAACTCTATTAACATACCTCCTTATAATTTTTTTATCCCCAGTGTCTAATTCTCTTATTTTATCCAATATGATCTCCCGAACCCCTCTACATTTCATTTGATTTTGTTTTCCATAGAATATTTGATTTTATCATCGTTGGTGTCATTGGAATCATCTTAATAAATTCCTTAATCCTTAGGCTGGGAATTTAATTTTTCACTTCATTGATGATTTTATTTAGATGTAGGTTTATTTTAACTATTTTAGAGGTGTTGAAAAATTTATCCACATTATTTTTATCCATTTCAAACTAATGGATGATACTGGATGTGTAGAGTATTATATGCTCATGTTAGGGGGTCTATGACTGATCCCTCAAGTCTGTCCATTTTCTAAATTGTCATCATTGTGTGAATTCCGATTTCAACAGGTGTTTCTTTCCAAATTCATACTCTATGATTATAATAATAATTCACGTATTATAGATCCCTTAGTATATATTATCATTACATTATTTGAGATTATGAAGTCAATGCCATCACCCCCTATTGGGTTCCCCCTTATTCATGACTATAATTGTTTTCTAGGATGGGTTAAACCACCATTCTGGTGTTTTATAATTTAACCAATCTTTTTTAACAATTACTATAAAATATATTTATCCTTACCCTATAATGGGAGATAATATGTATAGTTCCACATTGACCATTTTAAGTTAACTGAACAAATTATTTAATTACCCTTAAAAATGTTAAATGTAATGTATATTTATATATATCACATAGCCTAGTTAATTTAAACTATATGGAACTAGTTTCCTTTCTCTATAACTCCATGTTAGGATTATGAAAGGAAAAAAATTAATATAATAATTGAATATGGAATTAATGTGATAAATAGTTTCATGTAATATCAAGAATTATCACTATGTATGAAATGAAAAGGAATGATCTAAATGAAATATTAAATGGAAAGAGTATTGCATAGACTCATTTAAAAATATATATAATTATAATTTTCCTATTGAATATAGTAATTTTCATCTATTTAAGAGTGGTCATACTTGAACCAACCTTGGATTCCTAAGGTAATTTCTAGAGAACTCGAGCACACCTTTCAAAGTCAAGGAGCATGTTTCAATAGGAGTTACCAACCATGGGAGGTGGATATTTTCTACTAGTGGGTGCCTGAAATGTTGGAGAATGATCCCTTCACTATTGTATGAATATTAAGATGCCTTGGATACATTCATTGGGTCAATCATGATGTATTTTGATATGTAGAACAATTGATTCATCTTATTGGTTCCAGTTATGCTTATCCAGTTTTACTATGCATGGGATCCATGGACTGCATTAAATCCAGTTATAGTGGAATAACATGGGAGCTGGACATTGAATACACTCATACACTTATAGCTAGGATTCATGTTATCAATAAGTTGGTAAGACCCCTAAGGTCAAAGATTCTATATTCATTACCTTGTAACCAATTCATCATCATCATGATCAAGGATTCCATGGTTATTAACTAAGATACTATTTTATTATTATTATCTTCATGATATAAAGTCAGTGCAGTTGTACATCAGGTGACATATTAATATAAACTGAACTAATATCAACCAATTAAATGATTACTTGTTTAGATACATCACTAGTGAATGTTTAAGAAGGAGTCAATTACCATTATAAATTTGGTTTACTTTTATATATACCATTATACAAATAGTTTATATTCACATAATGGATAGCACAGACTTCATTGGGGGTGGCCTATTGAGATTTATATAACATCATATCAAAGAAACCAGTAGTACCCAAGTAGAGAGAGATATATATATATATGCAGTTGATGATAAATGGATACATCACATTTTGGATAATAGATATTGATTACATGAATTATGATGGTTCTTGGTAGTAGATGATAAGGCCGGTGATCATCATGAATGGATAGTTTTAAGCATAATTTTGATTCGTTTTAAGTCTTTATTTCATTATAAATTGTTCTCATTTTTCCAGTTTTTACAAAACATGACACACATTATTATCAACATTTAAATATGATCGAATTCCAACTTTTGATTCATATTTAGTGAAAGAATATTTATATCATCTTCCACTATGGTGGGATATTGGTCCTGTAGTTAAACTATATGTATTAAATTTACCATCTATTTAATTATGCCTACAATATTAATATATTATTCCATATCATTGGTTCTTCACTCTTTTTATGAGTTCATAGTCACTCCACATCAAAATCATAGTCCATTTCGACTAGTTGTAAGCCTCTGGAATATGGGGTTCCATGCTTGATGCCATGTGGCCCAATGGTTCGAGTCACCTTTTTGGGAACTTGGGTTTGGATGTCACAAAGTGGTTTCTATGAATTTTTTATTTCAATTCTATTTTGAATCAAAATACATGAAATGAGGAACACTATGCAACATGGTTATACTCTATTATTTGGGTTATCTTACCAATGTTCTCGGTAAATGAAAATTTGATTTATATAATAATTTCTGTTCCAAAATTTTTATAGGATGGTTGATAAACATCCAACATTGGGTTATTCACATGCTATTTCATGGTTGTTCATATTATTTTATTTAAGGATTAAATTTAATCCATAGTAAACGAGATGAGGATAAGGACTCATCAATAATGAATAATTCTAAGAACCTTAAAATAGCATTCCATGCATATGTCATTCTATATCGATTCTTTTTATTTATTTCATTACTTGGGTTTAATTTGATTTGAATGAACCATAGTATTTATATTTATGATATTGTATCTAAAATCATCTATAGGGTATGGATTTTGTTATTTAATGTGTAAGATTCTATCTAAAGAGTTTTTATAGGTTAACTGTTAAATCTTATATTTCTAATCAATAACAATATCAGTTATGTACCTATGGTTACATGATAAACTCTAGGTCTATTATTGAGTGGTTGTGTATTTCAACTCATCTGGCATGTAGTTACTCATGGGTAAGAATGAGTAACTAACCATGTCAGTTCATAATATATCTATCTTTACATTCTGAGATTCAATGAAGATGGGTTTAAAAATAAATTAAAAGGGTGTCTCTTTTAGTGATAAGTTGTGTGTGAACTTAATAACTAGGAATGTATATTCAATTAAAAGAACATCAATATATGTATATAACAAAATGAAAATATAAAATTTAAATATTGGCTATAAATTTAATTGGTTGATGTTAAATGGATGAGATTTTTATAATTGATCCTTCACCAACAAGACCCCATGTAAATCAAATGTAATGACTTCCCAATTCCATAGCCTTCTACGTGGGTAGTTGGGAATGATCCTTGTATAGTGAGCCCTTATTCATACGTTATTATTTGGATAGTAATTTAATATATTATAATACTTGATCTAAAATATTTTCTTTGAATTTTTATAGATATTACACCATGAAGTTATTCCATCATGATCTTTGAAGGTGGCAATGAAAAAGCTCTATAAATGGTGTACATGAACATCCTTTAATACCACTAGTAGTTCAAGTTGGGTACCCACCTATTATACCAAAAATGAGAACTAATTAATATATCCAATATATTTTTCTATGTTTTCTTTTGTCCATCCATGGTTTTACATGACCCTCGCCTACTAAGGATGATCTAGTGAGTTCTAGCCGAATCATCCTTCCATAATTTCATGGAATGGAAGTCCACAAGCTGTTGAATATTGGCTATTGAACACTCCATCTATATTCCATAATCTAGAGACACCTCCAGTGAGGAATGTTGAGCATTCCATGTACATGTTTTAGGATTCATACAAGATATGATGGGTGGTTATTACACATTCGGGTCTTCATAGGGACATGGTTTAGGTTGATTTATATAAATCTCTATATGAACAATTCATTCCCCATATGTTATGTGTTGAATGATCCAGATATTCCATGAACCTGTAAAATTGTTCTATGTAAATGGTGGACTATTCTGTGCATTTTATTGGATTATAGTGTTTTCGACACACTATAGTTGATGATGTGGTATCATATTCTAGATAAATAGAGGATGATCTAGTGTATGTCATCAATATAAAGGTGATTTTCTTTCTTTGGCCTATCATTTCTAATATTGTTAATCAGGATATTATCACTGATCAAAACACATGAGATTGAATTTTTTCATGGAATAGGGGGTAAATATTGAGCTATAGTCATTGTTCTTTTGGTATAAGGAATCATTGAATTTGTATTTTTCATCAGAGTATTGGAGGCTAGAGTATTCTCACTAGAAGTTCTATTATAGGCCACTAGTGTGGATGGATGAGTAATATGAAGACTTAATTTGATAGAGACCCTATAAAGTTCTATTCTTACATCTATATATGTTATGTTTAGTGATTTTATCTATCCTTTCCTTCTGGTTCTAGTAGAAGAGGTTCCGCCCCATCTCCTCCATTAGGCGGGGGATCATTTACATAACGCTAGGTGGGGATTTGGACTAGATTTCAAGGACCGAATGAGGATGAGGTTGTGGATTTGGATGGAAGAAATAAGATTAGCAGTCGATATAAATTGGACCTACTCATTGGAGTCTGGTTATATAATATGGAAATATATTAGGACAGTTTCATGCCTTAGGACTAATACTAGAGGATTACAGTGAAGAATCTTCTATATTATGAGGTAATATACTAGTGTCCTTCACTATTGTATCTTATTTATATGATATATGTATTAATCACTCTTTTGAAACCTAATCGGCCATAGAGAGTCTATGTTTTTTAAATTTGTTATTTTTGTGGTGTGATGACCCTAGATACATCTTTGGGTGTATATTCAGAGAGAATATTCCAGTGTAGGAAAATCCCCCTTGATTTGGGTGGTTACCCATTCTTAATGGACATCTTTTACACAAGAAAATGATCGTTTATTTCATTAACTAGATGCATTGTTTTGATTCCTATCATGAAAAAGTTGGATAATATCATTATAGGGTTTTGTTTTCATCATTAAAGAGTGTATGTTATCTTTAAAAGGGATATTTAAATGTTTATAATGGTAGAGATGGACCAGAAAATCATGGTCTATGTAGAGAAACATCCTATATTTCAATCCTTTTCATTGAGGATCATGGATTACGTCGGGAAAATTCCCTATGTTAATAGATCATTTGAAGGATATATTTTCCAAACTATTTTCTAGCATGAAACCTAAGAGTGTGGAATATTTGATGATAAATATAATTTTAGGAGCAGATCTATTTTCCATTCCACTATACAGGATTAAAAGAACTAAGCTCCATGTTCTCAAGAGACAATTTTATGATCTAGTGTCTAACGATTTTATACAATCTGAAACTTATTCCAGGGTTTCACCACTAATTTTTCAAATATATTTGATGGTAACCATCTTTTATTAATTTATTACCAATTATTTAACTATCTTATAGTCAATAACTATTATAAACTACCTAGAATAGACGATCTATTCAACAAGCACTAATGCACTCGGGTTTTCTAAAATATCAACTTGAGATCGGGCTATCATGAAGTCTGATTCAGGACTTCAGACATACATCATACATTTTATCATATTAATAATGGTCCTTATGGGTATAAAATTATGTTTTTAGGTCTTAGGAATGTGCCCACAATTTTTAGGTATTTAATGAATAGTGTTTTCCATCCCTATCAATATTTATTTATCATGATATTTTTGGATGAAATAATGTTGTATTCTATTACTATGGAAACCATTATAAACATATATAATAAATATTTGAATATAATGAGTTATGCCCAACATTATACAAATATTTCTTAGTTCTACTTATATATTGATAGAGTTCACTTATTGGGTCATATTATCATAGAATCAAAAGTATCTGCTGGCCAAGAGATGTTGAGTACTAGGATTTCCTTAGAGCAGCTTAGTAAAATGTTTGGTATGTATAGTATCATAGGGATTTCATGATATTATATGTGCATTATAAATGAAAAATAAATCCTTTCTTTGCCAATTATTTGTCTTACTAATAAGGGTGTGATGTTCATGGGGGTAAAAGTGTGTGAGAAAGTATTTCAGGAGATGAAAATGAGGATTAACTTGAAAACTATTTGGGTTCTTCCAAATCGTATAAGAGAGAATATAGTGGTTTTTGTTAATAATCCACTGGGATCTATGCTATCAATGATGTAGGAGGATGGCGTTGTGGAGTGTGATTATCAGTACTAGAGGCCCCATGAGATAAACTACATAATGCATGGTCTTGATCTAGTAGTGATTTTCTATTCAATATGTTTGTGCAGACACTATATAATGAGATAGATCTTTTTAGGTACATAAATCACAAGAGCCTCAAATGTATCATTAAAAATCACAAAATGGTTCTCAAATATTAAAAATTGGTTTAATATATTTATTCCATTGATATTGATCTTGTGTATTATATGGGAATGGAAAATTTAGAAGTTGATTCTCTAAGTCAGAAGACACATTCATTTCACATACGGGAAACCATTGAGGGGTGATAATTGATATCCACCAGTTCAGAACTGTAACTCATTCTTCAGGAGTGTCACAAATAGTCTTCTGAAGTAGTATTGGAAGTTACCTCTTCTGTCTATGACAAGGTGAAGAGAATTATATTTTCTGATCTGGAAGTCTTGGTTTTCTAAGATATTACATCAAGTGATGGCTTTCCTTTATATTTGAATGTTCATAGATACAACGTCATATGTATAAATGGGACTACCAAGGATTATATATATATGAGATATGAATAGATGAAAGACTCCCATAATACTCTATGTGCAGTTCATCTAGGAATCTCGATGTTGTATTGAGATATGCAGGAACAATATGGTGAACTAGGATCAAATGTGAGATATAAGGTTTTAGCACTATGTGTTTCACCTGTCAGCAGGTGAAGGTGGAGTACTAGCAAACTAATTTCCTATTGCAGTCATTTCCAGTTCTATAAATTAAATGGGAGGCTGTTGGCTATGATTTTTTATTCATATTATTAAGGCCGCCTAGTGGTAGTGATGTAGTTTAGTTAGTCATGGATTGATTGATGAAATATTATAAAATCCTTCATGTATAACAGAATTTCTCAGTTGTTGAGATTATAATATTTAATGTCGGTGAGATCAGAGGACTATATGGGTTCCTTTATATAATCATTTCATATAGTGATTATTATTTGACATCAAGGTTATAGTTTTGTATATAGAGATATATTGGTACTCATATTCTAAAGAGCACAAAATTTCACTCCCAAATAGATGGCAAGTCAGAATAAATAAAACAACTATTAAATGTCATGCACTGATCATGAATCCTTGATTTTAGATGTTCATGGGAATAGAAATATATAGTGGAAATGGAAATTTTATCTATGATTTTTCTAATGTTTTAAATTCTGTATTGTGTTGGGTTTTTAGCTTATAAATTTTTATTAACATTGATGTAGCATCCCACGAATTAGATATTTTACATATCGTATCTCCATAATCATTACAACGACCCTTCTCATAATTTAAATCTAGGGGAGGTTGGACTGGATTTCGATGCTTCTTTATTGTAGTATCTCAAATGCATTATTGACTAAATTATGATGGATATCAAAGGTAATTCTCTCCATTCATTATAGGTTCTATATAATCATGGGCATGTATAGGACTTGATATGGGATTAGGATGAATTTTTACATGCTCAATGGATATAATGTCTCTTAGAAAGTGTTTCTCCACCCTAGGAAGGTGAACATAGGGATGAGTTCTTTTAATTGGGGAACATAATATAAAATAGAGTTTTCCATGAGGTATGGATCCTTTAAATATAAATATAGTTCCTTTTTTAGACATAATATTGATTCCAAGTGAGTTCACAGGCGTTTATAGGGAGTCCATTGCTTGCTCATAGCTTAGATCACTCCTTTTGGGAAAATTAGGTTAGGCCTCACAATTAGTGGAAACCGAATGGGATAGGATGAAAATTTACTTCATAATGTGAAAGGATAGATAGAGGGGAGAAGGATGATTCATGGTTTTAGGAAATAGTTCTTCCAAAAGTGTATTCTTGTGAGTCTAGAATTTAGTTTTATAAAAACAAATGAGAATGGATGGCACACAGTTTCTCAGATCGTGGAGCCTAACCATGTGTGGATACTTGTTAGTCTGTGGGAGGCACAGAGTTAGCACATGGTTTTCCTAACCACGATGCCATATATTTTTATGTCTAGTTTTGGGTAAAAATATAAATTTGACCATAAAAATTATTTACATACCCATACATTTCCTTTTTTATTTCAAATATCTGACGCTCTTCTTTTATCTAGTATGAGATCCAAAACAACGCTTCAATGTTTTTGATCATGTTTCACTGTCTGAGATCTGATATGATTATATTAGGTCTCATTGGATTCTTATTAGTACATTCTCTAATCCTTGTTCTATTTTATTCATTCATGTTCCCATCAATGATGATTTTTTGATACATTTTCATATACAATTTTATCAAGGAATTCATTGGTTATTCTATTTTCGTATAATCCAGACCATACTAAGAAGTAATAATTAATTGGGATTGTTTTATAGAATCGGGGATGGTTTTATCTGAATCATCCATAAAGTATCATAGTTTTATAAACTATCATTATTATCTGAATTCCGATTTCATCAGGATTATCCTGTTAAATTGATATTCCATGTTTATAATCATCATGTTAATATTCCATAGAAATTAATATATATGATAATTACATAATTATAGGTTGTGAAATTATTCTCTAAACCCCTAGTTGGGTTTTAAATTAGTTATGCCATTAATCGTTTTTTATGACTATCTGCACCACTGTTTAGGTGTTCTATCACATGACTATTATATGGAAGGAATTATTAAAAAAAATCTGGAAAACATAATTTATAAATGACCATCACATTTAATGATTCCATTGTACCCTTCTATGGTTTGTTTCAAAATTACTTACTTATCAATTATTAATATTAAATTGCATTTATATTCATATACTCTAATTGGGCATATTAATTCAAATTAACGGTATCAATTTCATTTCATTATCCCACCATATCATTATTATAAAAGATAATTGAATGAATGTAATAATTAAACATGGAAGTAATATAATATTTGGATTCATGTTCTATATATAATTATCACTTGGTATGAAAGGAAAGGGAATTAACCAATTTCCTTATTAAAAGTCATAAATATTTTGTGGTCTAATTTAAATAATGATATATGTATAAGGTTCCTATTTTGTATGGACATTTTAATCTTTATTATTGTTCTCACACCTGATTCATCCTTGTATTGATAAGGGAATACGTTGAGAACTCAATGGATTCCATTCCGATTCATGTAAAGGATGGCTATAGAAGACACTAGACTAGGAATATGGTCATTTTCTGCTATATGATTCATGTTATTTAAAAAATAGGATCCCTTCACTATCTTTTATATATTCGGACTCTTTGGATACACTACATGGTTCTAGATTTATGTCTATAGACATTGGGTGCCATTGATTCACCCAACTTCCCCAATCATTCTTAGCTTGTTTCACCTTGGATGTAATCATTGCACTAGGTTAGTACTATTTATAGTGGAATTCCTTAGGCGATGCCAAATGGATTACAATCTTACCTTTATAGCCATGAACCTTAATATTACTGTTATTTATTGGCCCTAAAGGTCATAGATTCCCTACTCATTACGTTGAATCCTATACATTATTATCATCATAAAAAATTCCATGGTTATTACCTTGTATCATATATTATTATTATTATTATTAAAATGATATATAGACAATATTGTTATACCTAATTTGAATTATTTATATAAAATAAACTTGAATTAATTGATTAAATGATTACATGCATAGAGACACTTCCGGCTGTGTCTAAATTAGGTATCAGTTATCTTTATATTATTTAATTAATTATATATATGCATGAACACAATAAATATATATTCACAAACTATATGGTATAGAAGACATTGGTGCCGGCCTATTGAGATTTATTTCACACATTATCTAGGCCGATGATGGTATGGGGGCATGTATATAGGTGTGGATATGAGGAATCATCCCACTTTAGACACCTGATATTTATTTCATGCATTAGGTTAGAGTGTGGTAGAATATTATCAGCTATTTCTTGGGATACATATAATGATTTTGACTTATTTATGATTATTTTATATAGTAGGTATTGTCTGCTACCTTGTTTATCTGTTTTCATGCAATTTATTGTCCAACATACATTATAATCTTATTTTTTATGTAATTTACATTGTAAAATTGGATTATTATTTATTTTTTGGAATTTTCTGTATGATTATACAATGATGGTTTATTGGTCCCATTGTTATAGTTTCTATTTACATTCATTTATCTATTTACAAATTCTTATAGTCTTTATCTATTATTCCATATCTGTTGTGAGAACTCTAGTTATGAGGTAATTTTCTCCCCAAAAAACACCCTAGTTGTTTGCTTCTAGTCAACAGCCACTAGTATAAGTAGAGGTTCACATGAGGAAATGTGTCCCTCTAGTTTGAAGAACATTTGAGTGTAAACTAGTTTGATAAGTAACATCACCTATGAAGTATTCTAGAAGAAGGCGAATCATTTTTAAACAATTGGGTTTTTATGTTTCTTCTTCAACCTCCATCAAATATTATTAAAACTTTCTTATATAATGACATATGTATGAATAATATGCTAAATTTTTATTATGTTTGTTACATAGCCTATATCCACATCATCATCTATCAAATGGGAAATAATTTTTTCGTCTTCTTTATGGTGGACTACCACCTCATGAACCGAAGTAATTAAATTTTTCTCATGAAAAACATGGATATATATTATGATGGGTTTATAATATGTTTATTATATTAATGAAATTGTAATTCATATGGAATTATAATATAACATATATGTTCTCCGATTTAAATATATTGGAAATTATAATGTTTCTCATGTGTACATGTGAGTAATACCTCCACGAAGTGATATGATACATTTCCCATTTTTAATCAATGAATTGTAAGGAGTGTACACATTATGATTATATATGATATATATAAAATAAAAATATTTTTATAAAGGATAATTAATATTTTACTTTTAATATTTTTATGTTGAGAAAATGGAATCAATATTTATCTAAAAAAATAGCATACTATCTATATGAACAAAGTAATTCATTTTCTATCTCTTACATTAATGTTTTAATATAAATATATTTATAGTGAATATATATGATACTTATGTCAAGGTTAAAATTATTGAGATAATTGAACCATCATCAATGTTAAATTAATGAAAATACTAACTCAAAATATATAAGAAAAATGAAGAAACTATTTCCAGAAATGTGAATGGAAAAAAATATTAATTACTGGGAAATAAAATGAAATAATTATGTAATATTTGTTTTATTATATATGAGTATTTTTATATAATATATGTTTATTAACCCAATATTTATTATAGAATTATGTAATATATGTATCCATATAGCGGTTTTTATTTATTGGGATTGAGATTTAAATGATATAAATTCTGTAAGGGTTTTTGATAGAATGTTATTATTTATCAATGAAATTGAGGATTACAGTTACAATGATGAAATATAATGATTTATATATCAATAAAATCATTTAATTTCTTCTCCACTTATTATTTCTATGGAATATATGTTTCTCATCCATTTTATTCTCTTTATTTAGTCAATAGATAAAAGATTTTTTTTCTCTAAAAAATACACTTTACTTCACTCTTTAGATGAAATTCATTTCAATTTGATGTGTATTTTCCATAAAAAACTTCAATAATGATTTTATAATTATTTAATTTTTTTTAGAGAAATTGTTATCAATGTAATATTTTTTAATAATTTTTCAAAAAGTGTTATTTTTTCAGGATTTTTTTTTTACTTTTTGCCAAAATAGTGAAAGGAGTCATCATTTAAAAATCTTGATAGTAAATAAATTAGTCCTCTGTCATGATAAAAAAAATTATATAAATATTTTATTTTAATTTTACATTATAATTTCCAATGAAATATTTTCAATTAAAATATGGGGAATTTTTTTTATTTTGTTTTTTGTTTTAAAGACCAATAATTATTTTCCTTATGAAATTTTTTTCAATTGATGATGGAAAATCATTTTACATATAAGATAAAATTAGTGGTGATGAAAAAACATTTTCAAGTGATAGTATCCAAATATATAATTCTTATTCATTATTTGGATGGTTTTTATGAAAAATATTAATGAAATCCATTTCATTCTTGTAGGTTAATCGATGATTAAGTGATTATGAAACCCATTTAATTTTATGAATTGTGATTTGATTAATGTTTTTTAATCTTGTTAAAAAAATGAATGAATTATGTACTGTGTGGGATGTATATCTCACATTAATGTGTTGGGTAATGCCTTTTATTCAATTATCTCAAAGGGAACATTAGATTTTTTACCACTCCATAATGATATTACACGAACGGTTAACCATAACATAAAATAAGGTACATAAGAGGTTATCCTAATATCTAATTACAATAAGTGGGAGTTTATCTAATTTTTGAAAGTGTATACATGGGAGTTTATACCAATACCAAAAGAGTGTACACTAGATGTTATCCAACTCCTAGAAGAGGGAACATCAGCATTCGTCACTAGCCTAAAATAAGGTACACTAGTGGTTATCACAAGACATAAAAAGCGTAATTGAGGGGTTATAAGAATCCTGAAATAGGACAAAGGGTAGTTTATCACACACTTGAAGTAGGGATATGAGTTGTTACCAAATGAATAACATGTTATTAATTTCATGGTGTGAAATCCTGACTTAAGATTTTCTGTAGTATTGTGTATACCTTAGTCTATGTATTATTAAAATTATATGCACCAACCGATCATGTTCCCTCATTATATTATAATAAATGTCTTTTTAACTCCCTTTATTTATTCCATGGATTATATTTATGATCTAATAAATGAATTTTATAGTATTTAAATTTTATTCTCTTGTTCTCAAACCCTTTTGCTCACATTAGGTTTTATCTCCCTTATTTTCCATTCCTAAGAATCTCTGATGAGAAATTCACATATTCTATATCCACATGTTATGAAAATAATTATGTATTATATGTATTTAAATTGTTCTAGAAATGAATAACATAGTGGGAGATGATGTAGTTCACCAATAATCCAGTTGTTTTTCACTCAATGTTTTCAAAGGTACTAGACCTAACCAACTATAGAATGTATTATTATGTTATGTATTGAATATTCATCTACTACAATATTGGTGCATAAAAATTTTGGTTTGTTATTGTTCGCACTATAGAAATTCATAATAAACCATTAAAAATAATGAAAAGAATACATTATTTTGAACAATATATATATGTCTATGTATAGGAATTTTCGTCGAATTGTATTGAATTATATAGATTGTTTGTGTCATAAAATTATATCCAATTATATATAATAAAATTTTATGTTGTGAAAGAATAGTTTTACCCAGGGGTAATTACTCAGAGAAGGATGAATTGGGGTTCAAATTAATCAAAATCTATTGCATGAAAATAATTATTATTGTAGACTAGGTTTGATACTCAGATCATGGTATAGTTTGAAAATTCAGAAAACATATATGAACCAAAATAGATTTTTTGAATATATGATCTCCATTAATGACATAAGATTACCCTAATTTTTCATGGATTGAAAATAAGGTCTCATGATTTAGACACCCAATAATGGATTATTCTCGATTAAAATTTTTGATTAATGATGGTTGATGGTTATACAATCAATTTTGGTGTTATTTAGAAAATGAATATTGAACAATGATGTTTGGGTGGTGAAAGGTATGATCACATATTGAATTATATTATTTGAAATTTTTTATATAAATTCAAATATGTCATGAAATTATCTATAATGTTAATTACTAACCCTAATTATTATATATTTAGTTAGATATTAAGACACATAACAATGATAATATAACATCTAAACTCATTAATTCTTATCTGTATATGTTTCTAGGAATATAATTCCTAAAAATATAGTTATTAACCCAGTGGTTGAATTTGATATATCCTAATGATGGACATAATATCTATAAAAAATTCCCCAATCAATTACCATGTAAGGGATGCCACATTTTATATTTAAGCCAAACCATTGATCTTCTACAAAGGAGATGATTAATATGAATATATATTGAAAATTATTGTAATTTTATGGGTCTTGATTCAAGTTGAAAATGGTTTCTTGTAATGGTTTTTTTGGGATAAACTCATCATCTATGATATACCTATTATAATAAAGTTTTTGGTTTTATTTATATAATAGATTCCTAATCTCAAACCAAATAATAAAGTTGAGTTATACATAGGTCACATACCTGTGACTACACCTATTTTATAGACATCATATTGAATGGCCCTTATTGAGTTATTGGAAATGAAGAAGGACCTCGTGTAGAATAATAAAAATGGATTCATTCATTCATGTATTACAACATGGGGTGCACCAAAAAAATTTCTAAATAGAATGATAGATTGATGTGACTATGAATTTATTATATAGAGATGAAAAATATAAAAATAATGAAAATGTATCATATAACTCATACTAATGATTTTTTTGATAATTTTTATGGAACTCATTAATTTTCCATGATTTATCTTCCTTATAGATATCATAAATTATGGATAATGAAGGCTAATATAACCAAGAAAAAATTTGGATCATGGTATAAAATACATGAATATTATGTTATGTCATTTGCTATAATAAATGTTATTATTTTATTCTTGTATATTATTAATATATTCTTTTCAGATTGCATTGATCTGTTAATTGTAGACATTGTATATATGATATTTTTATCAATTAATAGATCATGTAATATAATTATTGCCACATGAGGATTTTACTGAAGGCCCAAACGAATGAAAATATAAATATAAATTTTACCACTTCTGAATTCTTTTCTATTAAGGTATATTTTTTGGTCATTTATTCTCAATATTGGTTATATATATATACCTCGAAGATAGATTTTATTAAGCATTGTACATGACCAAACACAATAACCTAAATCTATTATCCTCATTATTTTTTGGAATTTTTCAATGGTTTCTAAAATTTTCTCATAAGAATCTAATTCCCCCACCTACTTCAATTATAAGGGATCCATATTCCTTTATAAAGGCGAATGTTATAAAAATTTGAAGGAACTAATTAGATGGTTTGTCAGTGAACCGATTCATTCATTAATATGTATTTTAGAAGGGTCTGTAATCTATTTTGAGGCACCAAAGAATTTACTTTCATAAATTCTCATGATTAATGATGTGGTGATTGTTTTTTCTTCACAAAAATTAATGTTTTCTGAAAAAAATTAAAAAAACTCCTGATTTAGATATTGTTCTGTTACTTTTTAAATTACCTATACAGAGGATTAATCTTTACTAGGAATGGTATTATATATAAAATAATCCTAAATTTTTTAAATATATTTTCCGATATATGGTGTTGAAAATAAACTATAGACGTTGGTTGGTGGTAATTAAGGCTTTTGACTCTTAAATACATTACCGCCTTTTGAATGTGTACTAGGTGGCCAATTATTTTAGTTGAAAGGATCATTTTATCATTTATATGATGTAGATCAAAAATATAAAATATTAATTTATTTGAAAAGATAAGACATATAAATATTGAATGATGGTGATAATTATTATCATTATCAATTGAATTTTCAACCATCTACGTAATTGAACATTAAATTGGTGTTGAAGGAGGATTTAGAGATATAGTTGAAGATGTGAAATGTTATTTAGTTTAACTTGGATTAAAATTTAGTTATGAGGTAAAAAAACCATTTATGTATTCCATAAATACCATATTTTATGTAATAGGAGTCAGTAGAAGCTCATAGATCTTTATTTGTTATTCATCATTGATATATAATGATATATATTTTCACTTAATTTTATTTATGCTGGGATGTAATCAAGGGATATATATCAATGTTTTTATCTAAATTATTGGTATGTTATAATTTTATAGCTAATAGATAAAACTATAAATGCTTTTTATGACCATTACCTATAAAACAATGCAAATGGGAAATAACCACAATAGGTTTTGCAGTCAGACTCCCAAAAACATCTAAAGGAAAAATTCTACATGGTTTTTCTTTGATCACATTATGATGTCAGTACAATTTATCAATATAAAAAAATGTTTTTCTATTAAATGATTTATAAGATATACATCATGAAATTTGAATATTTTCATCGAGAACAAAATTATATTATATCTGATCGGTATCTGACGATTACCTCTATGTTCTGGTGGATCAATCCGCAAGATATAGATTAAGAGTTGAGTTTTATAATTGAGTATAATCCTCAAATATAAGGTAAGTCTAAATTAATAGTTCAAACTGTAGATTATATTTTAAGATTTATTTTTATTGATTTTAGTGTTGGTTGTGCTGAACACCTTAATCTAGTAATGTTTTCAATAAAAAATAAGTTTCACTCAAAATTTCTTAGGGATCCATATGAGTAAATATATGGAATAATGTATTGATATATAATGTGATAGAATAATGTTATAAAACGATATCTAATAGATAATGAGGTATCTAAAGAAATGGAAATGAATTTCACATCCAATCAACAACCCATCAAGGAATCTGAGAGTTAATAATGCTTTTATGGTGACAATCTATATATTGATATGGATATTGAAGCTATTGGAAAGTAATACCTTCAAATCTTCCTGTGAAATTAATTTAAAGAATTTTAAATGAATGGAAAGATGATCCCTAGTTATACAGGCCCATTTATTACTCTTGATTGAGTAATAATGATTTCTTATCCCTTGTTGAATCCAAAAAACGTCTCTCAAGTCCCTGATGTGTTCCATGTATCTATCCTGATGATGTACATACTAGATACATCAAATTAACAAAACTATTATTTTACAGCACTATATCATTATCGCTCCTATGAATAACGTCCTTTTTTAGAATATGGATCATAGTGAAATGATTTATGAAATAATATAACTCATATCGACAGGTTTTTATGGGAAAACTTGAAACTCATGGATATTACATGGGAACCCCGGTATATGATAATGGAAATTATCCTTAGCCGATTTTCTCATAGAGAGGTAATTTTTATTTATAAATTAATTTTATGATTTATATAATGTAAGACACACAAACATTTTTTAAAATTCATTTTTCAAATGAATTTAATTTCTTTGATAACTTACCATACATGAAACAATGAGTGTTAGTGACAAATGATATACTTTTAATATCATTATTTAAACAATACCATTATAGCATATCCATTAAACAATGATGTATGAATAAGAATAAATATTTTTAAATATAATTACGATGGATTAGATAAATAATATATATATTGAAGTAATTAATATTTTATTAAGTTATTAAATAATTGTAAAAATACCATTTTCCCATATAATTATTTTTATTATGTTTTTAAAATTAATATAAATGGTTTTTTCCAATATTATAAACACAAACCTCTTGATGTATTTTCATTCGTTTTCCAAAATTTCCTTTAACTAATGGTTATAATAATGGATTTAACATATTTATATGAAATTTAGGACATAATTGAAATTAATTAATTTTAGTATTTCAATTCCCCACTAATATTTCAATTTATTGGAAAATTATGACATTTTTTATATGTATGTTTCGACGACGACCTCCATAAAGCGATGTCAAATGTTTTCCATTTTATGTTATCATGAATTTTTATAAGGTTATATTTAATGAATATATATTTTATATTTTATAAAAAAAATTTATAGAATTTCTAATTATTATTAAACATTATTTCATTATATCAATCGAGAAATTGGAAACATCAGTCTTCCATATGTACTACCTACCATCTACATGAACAATGTAATTCATTTTTTATATGTAACATAAGTGGATTTATCGAAATACATTTATAATGAAAATATAGAATATTGTTATATTCATTCATATTTTGTAGATGATGAAACTATTATCAATATAAAATAAACAAAAATACATAAAAAAACATTTTTTTAAATCAAAACCACTATTAACCAATACATAATTTTCTACAGTAAATATTTATAAACTGGTAATAAAAGGTATTCATTAATTAATATATTGTATGAAATTTATGAGTTTTGTTATGAAATATATTTAAGAAAAAAATATATTTAATATACATGAGTTACAATATTTTATTAATAAATTCAGTACTTATGGTAATAGATTTTTTCTCGGATTCATTTTCATGTGGCATGTTCTATATAAAATATTTGATTATTTTATGTGGAACACATATTTTTGATGAATTTATTTTATGATTCCTCTACTTGAAATTATGGGATATACTTATCCATATTATGTTTTTCATTAATGCATCCTGAAAATAAAAAGTTATAGAATTTGTAATGGTGTATGTTACATTATAATTGTTTATTGGGATTTTTTATGATTATGTTCCAGAAGATGAAAAATTTTGACTTATTCCTCATTAAACTCAATTAATTTCACCATATTAGTGTATCTATAGAGAATAAATTTATTCCTTTTATTTTCATCTCTTTATTTATTCATGGTACCAAAATAATATTTTTAAAAAATCAACATTATTTCTCTTTTTGGTCAAAAATAATTTTTCTTCCATGTGCATGTTTTATTTAAATGTTTTCTAAATAATGAATTTAATGTTATCTAATGATATATTAATACCATTATTCCACTTTTGTTATATTTTTAAAAATATTATAAATTGGATGTTATTTTCATTTCATAAAAAATAATCTGATGAATTTCTTTTAAGAAAAATAATTAAATCATTGTTTTATCATGTATGGAATTAATTTTATTTTACACCGTCAAGGAAAGTGATTAATTTAAAGGTTTCATTAAAATTTTACAAATGGTATTTTCAAATATAATGTATTTTTATCGTAGTGATGATAATATATATTAAATTTTATCATTCAAAGATAAAATATTATTTTCCTCAATAAATGTTCCATGGCCTGTCTCAAAGTCACCTTCCATAAAAAATGATATTCATTAATTTCACTTATTCTATAATGGTTATGTGATCCAATTAATGAATCATTATTCTATGACTTTATTATTAATGATGAAAATGTATATGAAACTCATTTTATTCTAACGTCTTATGCTGTGATGAAATGTTTATGAAACACATTTCATTTTCATTGGTGATGATATGATGAATAATTTTCAAATATTATGTAATAGAAATGTATGGATTATTTTAGGGGTGTGAGCTATGTCTACAAATATTTAATTAGTAATTTGTATTATTCAATGATCTAAATGTATACATGTATGGTTATCCAAACACTGATATAGGGTACACAAGATGACATCCTATGTCTTAATGTCGGTAAATGGGAGGTTACCCAAATAAAAAACAGGTTAAAATAGTGGTTCTCCATATATTTATATAGTTTACACTATAGGTTATCCCAAAATTGAAATAGGGTATATGAGAGTTTTCTCATTCATCAAATAAGGTTCATGGGTGGTTATCCCTAGCCTGAAAAAGGTTTCTCGGGAGATTTTCTCATACCTGAAAGAGTGTACATGTGGGGTTATCCCAAGAACGAATGAGGGTTTAAGGGTTGTTATCCCAATCATGAAATAGGGTACATGGGAGGTTATTTAGTACCTAAGAGGGAATTAAAATGACATTTTACCAAATCCCAATGTTATTAAATTAGGGGTTGGCTAATTTAATTCATGTTTTCGATGTCTTAGTGGGTAGGTTTGGCATTAGAATTTTTATTCTTATGTGTATTCCAACAATATATGTCCCATGTCAATGTTATGATCAAAGATATCATATTAATTAATTATATTATGATACATGTCTAATGAATTTCTATGAATTATGAAATGACTTGTATTTATGATCTCTTATATACATGTTATTGTTCTATGATGGTATTTTAATATTATCAAAACCTTATGCTCATGTTATATTGTTATATACCTCATTTACACATAGTGAGAATATATTATCAATCATAGGTATGTTCCCTTTACCTGTTTAATACTGAATTCTTTCATTTATGATATGTGTAATATTTTTTTATTTTAAGTAAAATATTGTGGGAGATACTGTTTTTCACCAAGGAAATAGTTACTTAAATATCTGTGTTTCCAATGACACTCGAAATAAATTATTCTAGTGTAAATAATTATTTTAACAAATGAATATTTATGTATTAATTTGTAATATCTATATATTAAAATTATGGGGTTTTATAAAACAACACCAAAATATGATCAGTATGTCTGTTTGGGATGAATGATCTTTAAAATAAATGACTATAAAAAAACCGTAATTTTTAGATTCTTCAAAATAGTTCATTTTTTAAAAATCTCCCAGAATATACTCAAAATGGTGTTTATGTACTCTGTATCAATACTCATTTGATTGGAATATTTTATATGACCAACTCCAAGTGGGTTGTTCTTAACCTCAAATCAACGGAATGAATTTTTTATTTATCAATATACCCTAATGTGTGAGTAGTCATGTGATACATGGAATTATAATTTTCATTTTATTATACTTACACATAGATATACTGAACATAAAATTGTAATTTAATCATCATATTATTGACATAATCATGTATTATTTTGAGACGTCCATGGAGAACATTTTTTCAGGCCAAAAACTTCCCCAAATAATTTGAATCCATAAAAATGAAAATTATAAAAAAAAATATTCATTTTCAAATATTATTTTCCATGGAATTATTTTTTTCCTAATAATGGTGAATAACAAGTTAGAGTATTAATCCCAAATAGAGGATCACAACTTAAGGATATAGTGTCACCATGAGGAATGCCAAACTCATGATTTTTATTTTCCCATGATGAATATTTCATTCATGTTTTTTTATTTCACCAAAAGGAACAAATTATTCATTATGTTTTTTATCAACAAGAGGAATAATTAATTATCATCTATTTTTCATGAATATTAGTAAACTACTATATTTTTCTATCATTTTTGAGTAGTTTGAATGAAGAAGAAATGAATAGAAATTAGTTGTCCCAAATACAAGGATGGTTAGTCTATGTAATGAAAGTAGAATACGTTTTTATAACAATGATTTGATATTTTTATATATAGATATAAATTATTATAATGGAAATAAAACAACACATTATTCATAAAAATCCATATAGGTTATATAGTTCATGTGAATGTGGAATATTTTGACAAGTCGTGTGGACATTGATATGGAAATATTCATATTAATGCACGACCAAGGGTAATGGTGCATACACTATCAAACTAAGATATATAATTTTATTTCATGTATGAATATAGCTTTATATAACACAAGATAATCATAGTTGTTTTATGGTTCATGTTTTATGGACTATTTTTTGATAAAAAATTGTCTGAAAAAATTTATACTATGAATTGAATCGTACTATATGGTTTTCCTTGTTCCATGGACATAATGATCATATTTTTTTCCATAGGATTAATCATGGTACTAGTTGGGCTGAAATTTTTTATTTTTCCTTTATGTTTTTAAAATCCATTGATGAAGAGGCTTAGTGGGTAAAAATTATACAACTGATATGCTTTCTACTTTAGGATTTCTATCAAATAAGTTATTTTAATTTTTTATGGTTTTTTAAAAATGAAATGTTTTTCCTGTTCCATTGGATGTGCACACCTAGTAATAATATACTCAATAATTTCCTCAAACACCCTTTAAATGTTTTCATTTGGTAATGTGCTATATATTTTTCCATTGGAAGTTAATGTTATTCTCTATCAGATAAATGGAGATGATGTCTATGGAAAAAAATATTGTCTAAAATGGTAGTCTATCTATATACGATCATTGGAGAGGAAAAAAATAGATGAAATCCCAATTCCCTTGAAAACAACTCATTGATAGGTTTGTAAAGTTAATAATGTTTTCCCTGTGACTTTTTCCATTCCTTCTTATTTTGAAAATCACAAGCACCCTATAATTAAGAAAATCTACATTTTACTTATTTAAGGAAAACATATTTCTCAAATGAGTTTACCCCTTCCATGTTTCCATTGTTCATATCAATATTTTTCTTAAGTATAAAAATCATATTCATATAAAAAACCTCGGAATCATATAATACTTAGATATGAATAATTCTATTTTATGATTAGAATTCTGGATATGAACTGTAATGATGTTCCCCTCCAAATTATAGATATGAACTGTAATGAAGTTACACTCCGAATTTTGGATATGAATTGTAATTAAGTTTCACTTCGAATTCTGGATATGAACTGTAATGAAGTTTCACTCTAAATTCTGAATATGAACTGTGATGAAGTTCCACTCCGAATTCTGTATATGAACTGTAATGATGTTCCACTCCGAATTCTGGATATGAACTGTAATGATGTTTCACTGTGAATTCTGGATATGAACTGTAATGATGTTTCACTCTGAATTCTTGATATTAACTATAATGATGTTCCACTCCGAATTTGGGATATGAACTGTAATGAAGTTCCACTCTGAATTCGGGATAGGAACTGTAATTAAGTTCCACTCCAAATTTTGGATTCAAACTCTAATGAAGTTCCATTCTGAATTATGGATATGAACTCTCATGTGGTTCAAATCCGAAGTCTGATTACTAACATATCTATGTTCCGACTCCAGGTTCTCTGAATTCGGACTCCAAACTCTTATGAGTTTTGACACCGAATTCCAATGAACCCTGACAACGAACACTGTAAGTTCTGGATCCAAATTCTAGTGAAACTAGACTCCGAATTTCCTTAGAAATTTAGACTCCATATTTCTTCAAAATTCAGGTTCTGAATTCCTACAAAATAGAATCCAAATAACATTTTAGTATAGACTCCAAATTTCATTTTGGTTAGACTCCGAACATTTATTTTCTTAAATTCCAAACTTTAGTTTTACTTATGATTACACTCGTTTCATTAAAAAACGATGTCGTGCTTTCATTTATTGACTAACTGTTGGTTGAGTGACACGTATATAGGTCCGTCTGAAATTCAAGGAAAAATATGACCGTTGGAGGAGGGAGCTGACCGTTGGTACTTAGCCTATAAATAGGAGCTCATGTAAAAAGAAGATACAACCTTGACACTAATCTTGGACTAAGTTCTGTTGAAGTGATTTCTAGAGAGAGAGGCTCTAATTAACTCTCAAAGATTCATGCAGAAATATTGAACAGCATGTTCAAACTATTCCTTGTACAGTCTTGCTTCGTGTGACTCCAAATGTTGGTGATTACATTCGAGGGCTTCCGGGGATAGGAAGACAGTGGTGCCGACTACCTTGAAGGTCAAGGGCCTCCTTGCTGAGGAAGACATAGGTTCCAACTCCCTTGAATTTTAGGGCTTGCGGGGATAGAAAGACAGAGACTCCGATCTTCGTATCGAGGTCTTACCTGGGTGTGGGTAAGACAAATTTTCTTGAAAGTATAAATCAAAGGACCTTTAACCAAGGTTGGTGGATATCCTTCTCTTTGGGATAAAATATCTATATCTTGATACTTTTTTATGTTACCAGTTTTTCTGTTACATTTTGTATTGTAAGGAATGTATAACCATCATATATTTGCTCACACTTGTACACTGATTCATCTAGATTCTATATGATTTAAGGTAGAATCTCATATTGTAAACTTTGGATAAGTTTCAATTTCTGGATCCATATTTCCGAACCCTACTTTCTAGATCCATATTTCCAGAACCGGATTTTCGGAATCACTTTCTCGTTTTAAGAAAGTTTGTAGAACTAGAAGTTTATGAATACATACCTTCTTCCGATTCTGGAATTGGTATTAGTGGTGTTGTGAATTTAATTAGTTTAACTTGGTTAAACATAGATCTTTCCTTGTTTAAGGAAATTTAGTGTACAATTCACCCCCTTGTATATTGAGCATCTACATTGTTATTTTGATCCTACAATTGGTATCAGAGGAGGTCTATGAAATACTTTTATTCACATATAAGTTTTTCTTGCTCAGTTTTTCATTGTTCTATATTTTCCTTGCTTAGGAATATATTCCTTGAATCCAATGTTTTGTTATTAACATGTTTTTTTGTAGAATGATTTTTAAGATGACCGGAATGAATATCGGTTCCAGTGACAACTTAAATCCTAAAATACCACCAATTTTGATGGTAATGATTACGAATATTGGAGACATTGAATGAAGACATTCGTTATCAATACTGGAGTAGAACATTTTGTTATGATTACTGGAGGTTATCAAATTCCTGATAAGGAAGTTAGTACTTTCACAAACCAAGAGTGACATGATTATCAATTAAACTATATGGTACGCAATACTTTACTATGTTCAATGACTAGGAACATATATATCCAAATTTCTTCTTTTGAAGCAGCTAACAATATATTGAAGAAACTTGAAGATACACATTTAGGTACATCCAAAGTGATTGTGACTAAAAGAGATATTCTTAGAGATGAGTATCATGGTGTTTACATTCCTTATGGTGAACCCATTTGTAAGGTGCAACAATGGTTTATGACTATCATAAATAGCTTACAATCTATGGGAGAGAAAGGTCTGGATGATGAAGCTCTCGTTGACAACATCATTTATATTATGCCCAATGACTGGGAGTCAAAGAGAACAAAAATTGATGAAAATAGGAAGGTTACCCAAATTTCCTTAAACGAGCTATTTGGAACTCTTCTCCAACATGAAACAAGGAAGAAGAGAGATAATGACAACATCAGAAAGAAGAATGGGAAAGGTACTATTTCTTTTACTACAACATCAAATCACATGAAAGCTAAGACTCCTGAGAGAGTAACAAGATCCAAGTCTAAGACGGTTGTTATCCAATCTGAATATAGTGAGAGTGAATTCTTAGAGAATAACTTTCTAATCATTCTCAAAGGATGAAATAGATAGCAGGGCAATGAAATTTCCAATCAATGTATAAGAAGAAGGAAAAGAAAGATAAGAAAGATTCAGAAGCCTATTGATATGAATTCAAGAGAGCTGGACACATAAGACCAGATTGGCCATTGCTCAAGAAGAAAGAATGAAAAGAAAGGCATTCTGAAAGGAATAGGAAAATGTATTATAAATCTAAAGATTAGAATGTTTTGAAAGCTAATGATACTTGGAGTGCCAGTGGTGGTGACTCTTTAAATGAATCTTCTGTTTATGAATCTTCAGGACAAAAGATTCTTTCTCATATAGCCAGGATACCTATTGATAATCATTGCTTTATGGCTAAAATACACAATGCTGAATCATTGACCAATGCTTCTTTGAATACTAATGATAGGGAATATTATAACTCTTCTGATGAAGAATCCTCTTCCGATTAAGAAAATACATTACATACCTATGAATATGTTTCTAGGTTTGCAGAACTTCTTGAGATTGAGAATTCAAAACTCAATAAAAACATGATAAGGAAAACTCTAGGAATATTATTCTTACTAAGGAAATATCTGAACTTTCTAATGATTTTGATAAGAAAAATTCTAATTTCGTATGTATTTCAAAAAATCTGGAGGAAGTAAATTCTGAGAAGAACAAACTTTCAAAAGATCGAGAAAAAGTAATATCTTTGGAAACTGTTTTCAAGCCAAGCTCTAGTTCGAAATATAATGATTTTGAAGAAAAGAATTTGGTTATAAAACTCAAGTCTGAAATTTTTTCCATAAAGTAGTGATTGTCGAACGTTACATTATTTAAAGAAAATTTGGATAAAATTTATTCACAAATACGACCTTTAAGAAACAAATCTGGATATGGTTATACCCATGCTAAACCAACATCTAGTAACAATTATTTTGTTCCCCAAAGTGCCCGATTTTGAAACAAGTATCAATGTGGTGGTCACTGGGAAATGAATTGTTCTTTAAAAAAATCCCAATCTTCAGTATTTCATAAGGCCTAATTTTCTAAGAATATGTGGGTACCCAAAATTTTCTTATCTGAAAATCTCGGATCCAAACAAGTTTGGATTCCAAAAGTCTAATTCTTTTCCTATTTTTAAGAAGATAAAATAAGTACAAACAGAAATAAATGGTACATGGATAGTGGATGTTCCTAGCATATAACTGGTAAGAAAAACTATTTTTAAAAGATTATCAAGACGAATGGAGGAAAAGTAACATTCGGTGATAATGCACAGGAAGAAATAATTGGTATAGGCAACATAGTTCTTCTTCGAAACAATTTGATTTCAAAAGTCTTGTTTTTTAAGGGTCTTAAGCACAACCTCATTAGCATAAGTCAATTATGTGATGAAGGATACCTTGTAAATTTTAGGAACGATAAATTTTTATTTCACAATTCCAAGGAATAATTTATTCTCTCTGCCCAGAGGCAAGACAATGTTTACACATTAAACATAGAAGACCTTATGAGACAAGAATTACCTTCCCTTAGTGCAATGGAAGATCATTCTTGTTTATGGAATAGAAGGTTAGGACACTGTAACCTTAGGAACTTATGTAAACTCTCTACGAAGAAACTAGTTGAGGATCTACTAGAGTGTAGATTTGATTCATCTAAAGTTTTTGAACATTGTCAATATGGAAAGAAACATAAATCTAGTTTTAAATCAATCTGTGAAGTCTCAACAACTGGTGCATTACAGTTGGTTCACATGGATCTTTTTGGCCCAACACAAACTGGAAGCATTGGGGGAAAGTATTATGTGTTTGTATTAGTTGATGATTACACTAGATTTACATGGGTCTATTTTCTAGCACATATATCTGAAGCATTTTCCTATTTCAAAAGTTTTAGAGCCCAAGTTAAAAATGAGAGAAACCTTCCATTGAAAACTATTCATAGTGATCATGGAGGAGTATTTCAAAATTCATATTTTGATACTTGTTTTAGTAGAAAAGGTATTACACACAACTTTTCAGCACCTAGAACTCCTCAATAATATGGTGTAGTTGAAAGAAGAGATATAATTATTCAAGAGATAACTAGAACCATTTTGAGCGAATATTCTATAGCAACACATTTTTGGGATGAAGCTGTAAGAACTTCTTGTTATACAATAAATCGAGTTTTGATTAGATGTTTTCCTAATAAAAAATTTTATGAGTTATGGAATGGTATAAACCCTAGACTTTCCTACTTCATGGTTTATGGATAAAAAGTATTCATTATGAATACCAAATATAACTTACACAAACGGAATTTTCTTAGGCTTCTCGACAACCTATAAGGCATATAGAGTTTTCAACAAAAACACTTGAACTATTGAAGAAACACTACGTGTTAAATTTGATGAAACAGATCCCTATGTTTTCAAACAACCCCAACCTACATCTTTGGATGTGTTTTCAAAAACTGATTATCAACCTTTGATGGAAAATCAATCTAATAACGAAAATGTTCAAGAATATACTTCTGAAACATTTACCCCAGAATATTTCCTACCCTATGTTGATGAACATGTTTTACAAAACCCAAACTAGTCATTTCATAAGAATCATCCTAGTGATAAAATCATTGACGATGTCAATCAACCTGTAAGGACTAGAAGTTCCTTAAGGAATGAAATAGAACATCTAGCATTCCTTTGAAAATTAGAACCAAAAAGATCTGATGAAGCTTTAGGTTATGTTGATTGTATAAAATCCATGCAAGATGAACTAAATGAATTTGAAAGGAATAAAGACTGGACCCTGGTTGAAAGACCTATGGAAAATTCTGTTATTCGAGTAAAATGGGTCTTTAGAAATAAGTGTGATTAAAGTGGAGTCATTGTTAGAAATAATGCTATAATAGTTTCTACAGGCTATAATCAACAAGAAGGAATATACTATGAAGAAACCTATGCTCTAGTAGTTAGACATGAACCCATTCTTATTATAATAGCCTTTACAGCATTCATTAATTTTAAAAATTTTCAAATGGATGTGAAATGTGCTTTCCTTAATGGTTATGTTCAGGAGGATGTTTTTTTGAACAACCTCCAGGCATTGAAGACACAGAACATCCTGATCATGTTTTTTGACATTCCAAATCTTTATATGGTCATAAACAAGCCCCACGAGCTTGGTATGATAGACTTACACAATTTTTGCTTCAAAATAACTATGTTAAGGGAAATGCAGATCCAACTGTTTTTATAATGAAAAATAAGAAAAATGTTTAGATTGTTAAAATATATGTTGATGACATTATATTTGGTTCAACTCAGAAATGTTTAACCGATTCCTTTGTGTATCTAATGGAATCTAAGTTTGAAATGAGAATGATGGGTGAGTTAACTTTTAACCTTGGTTTTCAAATTTCTCTAAAACCAGAATGAAAATATATATCTCAACATAAGTATGTTAAATAACCTCTTAAAATGTATGGGTATTACAACACTAAGAGTATAAGTACTCCTATCGGTACCTCAAAGACACTTGATCTTGATGAAGCAAGGAAACCAGTAGATCAAACATCTTTTAGAGGTATGATAGGAAGTATACTTTACATAACAGCTAGTCGACCAGACTAGATGTTTTTAGTATGCTTATGTGCCAGATATCAATATAATCCTAAGGAATCTCATTTAAAGGTAGTGAAAAGAAATTTGCGCTACCTAAATGGAACCATGGATCTAGGATACTCTATACTTCTAGAAATGATTTTGTTTTGAAGATTTTTTCAGATGCTGACTTTAGTGGATGTAGAATAGATAGAAATAGTACATCTGTAACATTTCATTTCTTGGGATATTCATTAGTTTCATGGTCTAGTAAGAAGCAACACTCAGCCGTACTCTCCACTACTGAAGCTGAATATGTAGCAGTTAGAAGTTTTTGTGCTCAACTGTTGTAGATGCAACACACACTCACAAAATATGTCTTGAGTTTTACTAAGACTCAAATTTTGTGTGATAACAAAAGTACCATTTACCTTAGTAAAAACTCTCTACATCACTCTCGTGAAAATTACATAGATATTAGGCATCACTTTCTTAGTTATCACACACTTAAAAGATATATTATTCATTAGTTTATCAGAATACAAGATCAACTTGCTGATATTTTCCCAAAATATTTACCTTCCGATAGATTTGAATACATTAAACAGAAGTTAGGAATGATAATAGTGAGGTAATCCTTCTTCATTAACTTCCTTTTGAACTATTCCCCTTACAGTAATAAACTTCTTTTCATAGGGGGAGTACATTTTTTGTAAGAATAATCAAAAAAATTCTTAGTCGGTTTTTTTTCTTTTGTAATCAAAATATTTGTAATCAGTTTTTCAAACTTTTGTAACTAAAATCCTTCGTAATGAGCTTTTCAAAATGTTCGTACTAAAATTTTCGTAATGAAATTTTTGTACTTGAACTTTCGTAATGAAATTTTTGTACTAGAACATTTGTAATGATATTTTCATACTGGAACATTTGTAATGAAATTTTTGTACTAGAACATTCATAATGAAAATTTCGTACTGGAAATTTATGTAATGAAAATTTCTTACTAAAATTTTCATAATGAAAATTTCGTATTGGAAATTTTGGTAATGAAATTTTCTTACTCATACTTTCTTAATGAAATTTTCATACTGGAACTTTCGTAATGAAATTTTTGGAACTGAAACTTCCGTAATGAGAATTTTTGGTACTTGGAATTTTCTAAATGAAAATTTTTCATACTCATATTTTTCGTACTAGATTTTTGGTACTGAAAGTCTTTTCAACTCTTAGTTTTTCATTGTAAAGTTTTTCATAGTTAAATTTCCTTCAAGAAGAATATCACCTATTACGAATAAAAATCCTAGCGAATCTGAAAGGTATGAATTACTTACTTAAGTCTTCGTAACCACTCTTACTTGCTGGTAGTTTCTGTTTCTTTTAAAATTTTCGTACTCAAGTTTCCTTAAATTTGAAAATATTTATTAAAACTTCAAAAGATAAGATTCAAGATTTTCTTGCAGATATTTTTTCAACCATCAGATTAGATCAAAGGGGTTTTCAACTGTTAGATGGTTTTTTGTAAATTCAAAGGTCACCTACATCGTCTATAAAAAGAGGACCCCTGATGGATGTCCCACATCGATTTCAATGCACTCGTGTGCCGAATCTCTGCCTCTCTTCATAAAGCCCGTTTTGAAACTCTCAGAGCTTGTCCCTTCTGAATGTCTGTAGAAGCATCTTCCCAAGACATGTCTACCACGATGCTAATTTCAAAATTGAAAGTGTACAGAGAAAGGTTTGCCCATCCGAATTTTTACAAGTACGATTCCATCATTTCTAATAATATCAAGCTGAATGGCTTGGAAGATGTATGTTTATCTACGCATGGTGATCAAGATGTGGTCTATCCAATGTTACATGTATAATTCAATGAAGAAGAGGGAAGAGAAAATTTTTCTTTTACATCTTATGGGAAGACGTATAAACATACTTACACCAAGGCAGCAAACATGGTGGGGCTGGAATAAGATGGAGAGGCTGAATTCTTCTCACATAAACATCCAGATGTTCAGGGTAGTTTTGTTAAGGTGAAAGGATTTGGAGTGTCTTGGGCTTAATGATGTAATGAGAGCCATGATTTCTCACCTTTACACTAATATTCGAATCCTTCAGCTATGGGTTCATGGGTTATTGGTTCCGAGAAAGGGTAACAAATATACCTTGAAGAAAATTGACATATATTTCTTAGAATTTATAGTGAATCTATGAAAAATAAATATGATGAGACATGTTCTTGTGAAAATCAAGAACATCAAGGAAGGAAATATGAGAGCTCAAATCATTATGATCCCTGCCTTAATATCAAATATGATAGTTTGGTGTCTGGATTCATTCAATATTTCATGTAAGTCTACGGTTCAGAATTGCAAGGTTATGCTTGTTAGTGATAATACCTTGATGAGGTTGGACATTGAATATTCCAATGAAACAGGAGAGTTCTATAGTTTTCCTTAGGAAGAGGCTTAAGCCAATCCGAAAATCATGGAAAAGGCTGAGCCAATGAAGAAAGTTACTGAGAAGAGAAATTTTAAGGAAGTGGTGGCTGATGACAATAACCCTAAAGCTAAGGAAAACCAATCCACACCTCCCATGTTGAAAAAAAAACTTTTCCAGATGAGGTGGCTACTAAATGGAGAGAATATAATGAGAAGAGGAACGAAGGGGATCCATAGTTCGGATTGGACCCTGCTGAGGCTAAGGCCTAAAGAGAAAAATCTACGGATGAGTTAGAAAAACAAGACAAAGATAAAAAGATGAAGAAGAATTTGTCTGAAGCCAAAATTGTACAATCTCAGTTGAGAGATAAAGAAGTATCTTCTGAGAAAATTCCAGTTGTAGAATCTTTTGATGTTCAGCAATTACAAGAGTCTCTCGGGAAGAAGTACATCACTCCAGAAACGTCAAAAGGGAAAGAGGTTGTTGACGAAGTAGAGAAACCACCTGGTGAATAAGTATAAGAAGAAGTTGTTGAAGAAGAATAAGAATTATAAGAAGGAATTGATGATTTGGATGACTTGATCAAACTAGTAAAATATTATCAAGAAATGTATGAATCATCAAAAGTTGTCACTCCATGAAAGGGAGTTGAGAAAGAATGTAGGAAGGATGATGATAAGGAAGTGGAAGGGAAGAAAATTGTTTTATTTGAAGAAGAATCCTATGAGAATTTTTTTTTGAGGAAGGAGTAGAAAAGGAGAAAATAGATGAAGACTAGATTGTTCATCTATCAGAGATTGAGGAAGAATCTCCAGATGATCAACCCATTCTGAAAAATGATAAAGGTAAGCATGTTCTCATGGATACACCAACACAAGATATTATAAGAAAGAAGGAGGTTGGTGGTTCTTCTAGAAGGAAGCTGGTTGAAACTCATGGAGAACAATCCCCAATCAAGTTATCAGATTCAGAGTCATCAGCACATGGTCATGACTTTGTTATTGAATCTTTGAAAAAATTGGTGGACACCATTTCGATATTTCCCACTATAGACTCCAAATGCTAGATGATTCAACACAGACTGAATCAGAAGTCAGAATCCTTATCCATTGTTATGGATAAGGGTGTGAAGATTGAGACTGATCATAGAAATTTCATTATCAATTATGATGTTCACAAAAAATAATGCAGCAAAATCACATTGTGGTTTAAGAATGGAGAATAATACATGGATGAGTTTGATCATTTTCAGAATGATGATAAAGATGCCTTTGACACCAAGGATTCCAAGATTATGAATCTTCAGGATGATCTAATCATTGTGAAAATTTCTCAAAATCAAAATGTAATGGACTTGAACGGGAAGGTTAATTCTCTTTCTCAAAATTTTAAAAGGGATAGAGTTCTCCAGATTGAGCTCGTAGAAATGTTTGTAAAGAAAGATGAGTTACTGAAGATGCAAGAAGAGGCCATGAAGGCTCAGGAAGAAGTCTTCAAAGCTCAAGATGAAAGTATAAAATCTTTGGAGAGGCATGTTGAGGATGATCAAAATGATTTGAAGAAGCTGAAAACCATATTGAAGAAGATAATCTCGAAGTAAAAGGATGTGAAATAGATTCAATCCAATCTTTTGTTGCATTTTTCTTTCTTTGTAAATATTATTGCAACCCTAACAAAATTTTTGGTCAGTTATATCTTGTATTACTATGTACTAATGTTTTAGATTCTTTATTTCTTTTCCATTCCCTTATGTTCTATTTGAAAATACAAAGGGGGAGAAGGAAAAAGAATTACTCAAAAGAGGGAGAAAGAATAGTTTCGATGTCAAGAACTATCCCTACGTAAGGGGGAGCTTATCTAAAGGGGAGTTCCTCATTATGAAGTTTTTCATTTCAAATGATAATGGAAACACCATCCCAGAAATTCAGAATACAATCCTTATAGTTTCTAAGCCTAAGGGGGAGTTGGTTGTATTCACTATCATCCATAAACAAAGGGAGATAAGTTTAAATTTCAAAGTCTAGAAATTTATTCTAAACATTAATATTTATTTTTTGTAGGGTTGTTTGTGCTTTCCAAAAATGGGGAGATTGTAATGTCAATAAGGTTTTACTTATGACCTTTACCATTCCTTCTTGTTTTGAAAATCACAAACACCCTATAATTAAGAAAATATACATTTTAATTATTTGAGGAAAATTTCCTTCTCAATGGAATTTACCCCTACCATGTTTTCATTGTTCATATCAATATTTTCGTAAATATAAAAATCGAATTCATATAAAAAACCTCAGAATCATATAATACTTAGATATGAAGCATTCTGTTTTATGATCTGAATTTTGGATATGAATTGTAATGAAGTTCCTCTCCGAATTCTGGATATGATCTGTAATGAAGTTCCACTCCGAATTCTGGATATGAACTGTAATGAAGTTCCACTCTGAATTCTGGATATGAAGTATAATGATGTTTCACTCTGAATTCTGGATATGAACTGTATTGAAGAATCAATCCGAATTTGGGATATGAACTGTAATAAAGTTCCCCTCTGAATTCTGGATATGAACCGTAATGAAGTTTCACTCCGAATACTGGATATGAACTGTAATGTAGTTTCACTCCGAATTATATATATGAACTATAATGAAGTTCCACTTTGAATTATGGATATTAACTATAATGAAGTTCCACTCAAAATTATGGATATGAACCTTAATGAAGTTCCACTTCGAATTCTGGATACGAACTCTAATGAAGTTCCATTCCAAGTTACGGATACCAACTCTCATGCAGTTCGACTCCAAATTATGATTACAAACTTATCTATGTTCTGACTCTAGGTTCTCTAAATTCAGTCTCCAAACTCTTATGAGTTCTAACTCAGAATTCCCATGAACCCTGACTCCGAACATTGTATGTTTTGGTTCTGAATTCTAGTGAAACCAGACTCCGAATTTCCATAGAAATTCAGACTCCGGATTTCTACAAAATTTCGGTTCGGAATTCCTACCAAACAGAATCCGAATATCATTTTAGTATACACTTCGAATTTCATTTTGTTTAGACTCCGATCATTTATTTTCTTACATTCCGAACATTAGTTTTACGTATACTTACACTTGTTTCATTACAAAACGATGTCGGGCTTTCAGTTATTGACTAACCGTTGGTTGAGTGACACGTATACAGGTTCCTCTGAAATTCAAAGAAAAATATGGCCGTTGGAGGAGGGAGCCAACCGTTGGAGCTTCGCCTATAAATAAAATCTCATTTGAAAAGAAGCTACAACTTTGACATTGTTATTGGACTATGTTCTGTTGAAGTGATATCTAGAGAGAGAGGCTCTTATTAACTCTCAAAGCTTCGTGCAGAAAGTTTAAACTGCTTATTCAAACATTGCCTTGTGTAGACTTGTTTCGTGTGACTCTGAATGTTGGTTATTACATTCGAGGGCTTCCGGGGATAGGAAGAAAGAGGTGCTGACTACCTTGAAGTTCATGGACTTCCTTGCTGAGGAAGAGAGAGGTTCCAAGTACCATGAAGCAGAGGGCTTGCAGGGATAGTAAGACAGAGACTCTGATCTTCGTATCGAGGCCTTACATAGGTGTGGGTAGGATAGAATTTCTTGAAAGTATAAACCAAGGGGCCATTATCCAATGTTGTTGGATATCCTTCTATTTGGGTTAAAATATCTATATCTTGTTACTTGTTTTTGTTACAAGTTTTTCCTCTGAATTTTGTATTGTAAGGATAGTATAACCTTTTTATATTTCCTTACACTTTTACTCTGATTCATATAGATTCTATACACTTTACGGTAGAATCTCATATTGTAAACTTTGGTTAAGTTTCAATTTCCGGATCCATATTTCCGGAAACAACATTCCAGATCCATATTTCTGGAACCGGTTTTTCATAATCACATTCCAGTTTTAAGAAAGTGTGTAGAACTACAAATTTATAACTTCATACCTTGTTCCTATTCTCCAATTGGTGTTAAAGTTTTTGTGAATATACTTAGTTCAACTTTTTTAAACATAGATCTTTCCTTGTTTAATGAAAATTTTAAAGTGTACAATTCACCCCCCCCCCTCTTATATATTCAGCATCTACATCGTTATTTCGATCTTACAAGGTTAATATACATTATGAATATTATGATCATATCATTATAACATGATTTTTAATGTCTCTCTCTGACAACATTATGACCAATAAATATTTTCTAGTAATTGAATATGAAATTAAGGATTATGGATGCTGAGAGGAGTATCTTATTACCATATGTTTTCGTCTTCACCAGAGATGACCACCAATTTTTGAGTGAATAAGAATTAGATTTCTTAATATATCATTTAATGTGGGTATTATTTATAAATGATATTCATCATGGGAATTATAAACTTATAGAAAATTTCGGTTATTGAAAATCTTATTAATTGCGTAATAATTTTTAATTCAATTGAAAATGGAAAATTTTTTGGAGTAGGACCACACTATAAAATTGGAAAATGATTCCCACCCCATTAGTAAATACCACATTGGGTTAATGGGGATCCTTCATCCATGATGAAAAAAAATCAAGGGTTTTATAAAAATATATAGGGTTGTTCACCATTCAGTGAGGGCATCATTTATATCAGTCTATATCCCAGGTAACATTAACGAATTGAATATGGGAAGTAATAGGAATAATTGATTTGATGTTTTGGGATTTAAATATGAGTAACAAAAAAAAAGGTAGGTGGTGATTCATAAATCAAATATATTATGTAGTTTGTATATAAATGTATATTTAATTAGGTTTTGAGGATCCTAATTATTCCTCTATTTATTATTTAACCCATCATATTGGAGGAAGAATATCAAATGAAATAAATTTTTACATAATCAATTTTTTTTTTCAACATGGTGTGATGAAGTGGTTTATTCACAAATTAATATATTCCCATTTAATGGGTTCTGCTAACATATTGGACAAGTGGATTCTTTGTAGTTTTTTTCTACAAAGGTGGTGTCATGTGATCATATATTGGTATTTTCTATGGTCTTGTATATATCGCTATATTTTTTCTATATATAAAATTTAAATTCCAACATTCACAAAAATCATTAAAATGAACGTATTAGGAAGAATAATCATTTATTTTCCTCTAAACTTAATTTATATTTCACTAAACTATGAATTAATTGTGATAATTTATTTTCCTAACTATGGTCCTAATATTAGTTTAATGAATGGTTGATGTTTTAAATTCATATCACATTTATTAAATACAATAGTTGTTTAGTATTATACTTCTATAACCATGTGTTGTGGAAGTGTTTATAGAATCAAAATTTAGGTAAATTTGGGGGGAATTAGGTATTCGTACAAATTTTGACATACTATAGTAAAAATGAGTATTATTTAATGTGATTTTTCTTTAAAAGATCAATAAGATTGAAATTTGTGGATGGTTTTGGAATAAGTGATCTTAGATTCCTCATATATCCCAACATCATAAGAATTAATCTATACATAATTAATTATAAATAGTCTCCTAATAAATACAACTCATATAAATAGATGTGTTATTTTAATGTATAATAGGTTTATTAAAACAAAACTTATTTTAGGTAAGCTTGTATTGATATGGCACTCAAATATAGAAATTAGGTCAAATGTATAATAAAATTTGTTGATTTCATGGTCATGCTAGAAGGAAGATATTTTATATATATTAACATTAATATATAATGGATCATATTAAAATTTTATCATATAATGAATATTATTTTATAAAGGGTTTTGGGTATATCATTATCTTTTATAAAAATGGAATTTATTTGCATCAGTGATTAATCCATTGAGGGATACCCAATGTTAATAAATATTCTATAAACATAGAAATTAAAAGTTTACATGAATTGTGGATGGAAGTAACATATGTTATCTTTATATTATGTGTCTCGTCGTATAGGATTTAAGACCCATGTAATTAATGGATAATGAATCTAATTGTAGAGTTTTTTCTCTAGTACAAAGAGAATGAGTTTAATGAATGCATCCATGGAAAGATAAGAGTGAAAATATTAAGTGACTTAAAAAAGGAATCATGAATATTTTGAAATATATATAGAAAACTAGGCTACGACTCAACTATGTTTAAGAGATATAGATATTAATATGAATCCATAGTTACCAGGAATAATGCATCAAATTTTTTATACATGGGAATGTTTTTTCATATTCTAGTTGGACAATGTGGTCATGGATATATATTATTACCAAAATAATTGAATATTTCAGTGAAGATACCGTTATATAGATCTTGTTCTTACTTAGGAAAGATATATTTTATTTCTTGGACTAATGGAATAGAATCCTCGATGTAGATTCAAATCACTTTGGATTGAACATAGTAAATATTTTAATGTAATGTGCTGTAGAATTATGATTGTGATTGTATAATGTCAAAATTTCTTATTGAGTTGTACTATAGTCATTCGAACACCAAAACATTTTATGAAATATTATTCTTTCAAAATTTTTATTTCTTATATAGATTGTGTAACACATAACAATGAATTTAGAAGAACTATATATCAATTTTTATACATTATGAACCTATTATCACATAGTCATTGTATTGGAGGGTATTAATTGTATTGACTAAAATATGAATAATATTTTTCTAAAGATTTAGAAAATAAATCCATTAGTAATAATGGTAAAAATTAAAATAATAGTTCAAAATATAAGTGTCTTTTTGAAAAATTGTTTCTATGCATTAAATATATTTTTGGTAATAAAATATATCAATTAATGGTTTTTACATTATTTTTACTAAAGATATATTATTTACTTTATTAATTTTCTAAAAAATAAATAAATATTTTTTCTAGGAATTGGATATGATTATATCATGTCTTATAATTTAGAATATATATTATCTAAAAAAATCTTTTTGTAAAATCGTACAAAATTATTTAAAAACCATTTCTCTTATTATATAGTTCTTATATTTATAAAAAATAGTTGAAAATTGATAATAATGAGGGAAACATTTTGTAATTAGGTCCCATTTATTTTTCATCAATATTTATTGTAATTGTTGTAATATTCATCAACTCATTAACGGAAAATTATAGATAATATTGATTAAAAATATGTAATAAAGAAATAAATTTTCATCCTAAATTTTTTTAGATGAATATAATCTTTCCATTATCAAAATATGTTTGACAATGAGTTTTTAATGTCCACATTTCCATGAAAATGACTTATAAATTATATAACTAAAAAAGATAAAAATTTTCACTCCCTTTGTTATTAATATGTTTTATTTCCCTCGTATTTAAAAAAATATGTTAGGGATTAATCAAAGTGTTTTCTATATCAATGAAATTATTTTCATGATAGAAATTTAATTATAATATTGTGTATTTATATATGTGGATTAGTCTCTTATGAAACACTGATATTATATTTCAACATTTAATAAAAATAAATATTTAATGATTTTAAAAATATCTAATGAGAAGTAATAATAATGTGTCATTTTGAAACATAATTGTTACTGTTCTATAAAACATATTATGCAGGATTTAAAGAATCATATTTTAAAACCCCTTTTTTATTGGTGTTTTTAAAGAAAAGTTTTATTAATAGTGCGAAAATCGACAAAAATGATATTCTCTAAAAATAATATTTTATTACAAAAATTTAAACATTCAATTATACATTAATAAGATAAGGTAGATATTATTTATTATAAAATTTCTTAATTTTTCCTTTTATATTACATTTTTGTAATTATATATATAATTTATGATTCCATACTGTTGAAAAAGTTTTCACCGTAGTTGAAATTTAAGTTGGTAAACAATTGATTAATTTAGATGATAATTCTTTAAAGTACAAATAAATTTATCACTAAATGGGATGATGGTATTAAACCCTATAAAAAGTTTATTATAATACATATCTATTTGAAGTAATATTTCTTGATAATAAATTTAATATAGTTTAATTTTAAGAATTTTTTTAAAATCCCTCCCCACCTTAATTATAAATGGAAACCTCTCCCATAACATATTTACACAACTATGATCCTTATATCAAAACAACCCCCCCCCCCCAATTTCCCTTTTAAACTTCTATGAACATACTAAAACAGTTATTTTTATTGAAATACAATCCCTATATCCATTTAGAGGAGATCAAACGGAACCATTTTAACGAAGTGTTTTTTCTATTTACCTATAAATTTATTTTCAACTCTTCACCACCTATAAATATATTCTATTTATCATAATATAATAACATTAATATCATGATGTTTTTGAAATGTTTTTATTTTCTTACTGTGAAATAATTTGACACCCTCTTTCCCATAAATCAATAAACAATTGTATTTGTGCTTGTGTATATATGGCTTACCATGTCCACATAGAGATGCATTTTTTTTCTAATCAGTTTATTTTATGAATTACTATTGCTATGGTAATATATATAATATATCATTGTTATGAAATAATTATAATTATATAATTATACTATCACTTCTACATACTCACTGTTCAATATTTTTTGAAATGATAACAACATTTTTTAAACGTGTTGACTACCACCTCCAATATATAAGTTTTAATGAGGCCGAATTTAATAATATTATATTATATATGTATGATATTAAAAATTTATTCTAATAGTGAATTAATAATTTCATATCATTTATTCATTTTGTAGAATAAAATGAAAAAATGTCCATGCATACGTACAACATACCATCTCCATGAAAATTGTAATTCATTTTCCATATAATTCATTAACATATTATTCTATATAAATGACAATATTAAATACATATAATGGTAAAAATTATTTATATTTTGGAATTAAAATAAATTTAAATGTTAATAAACATCCAAATCAAAACATACATGAAAAAATGAAGTTATCATCTAAAAGAAAATTTTAACAATGAATGGCTAAAAAATGTATTAAAAGGCTTGAAATAAATAATATATTTTTTAAATTTATAAGATTAGTTGTTGGATATTATTTTATTTAAGCTATAATTATTATACTCATGGTTTTATCACGTATAATGGAATCCATGCGAGATGTAAGGGTTTTAATACGTAATCTTCATAATATTCGTTTTTTGTGTCTGTAAGTATTCACTAAGTAATATTTCTCATAGTATACCATATTTTCTAAACAAAATAAATTTTTTTAAAAAAACATCCAATCATTATTAATTTAATTTCTACCTATGTTTAATTTTTTGATAAATGATTTAAAATGAATTTTTTTCCAAAATGAGGTACATTGTGACTTTTTCCAAAAAATTAAGGAAGGAATGGTTTTAATATCTTAAATGTAAAGAATGAATTTTCTCACAAGGAGGAATATATTTTTATTTGATAATTACATTAAAATATAAAAAAAATCAAGGAAATTTTCTACCTTTATAGTTGTGAAACATTATTAATATAAATGATTTTAATATGAAAAGGAAATTTTTCTATAAAACTATTCCTAATGATAATAAAAAATAACTTCTATTAATAATCAAATAAATTTATATTAGTTATTATTTATTGGGATATTATGTAAGGATACAATTATTTTTTATTATCTATATTGTTTATTAATATGATGAATTAATGAATATAAAGTTTTTTTTCTACGGATGTTGCTATGATTAAATGTTAACATTTCTATAAAATCCCTTTTATTTTGCATGGGTTATAATATGATGAAATGTATATGAATCCCATTAATTTTCATGGGTCATAATTTGATTAATTCTTTATGAAATTCCGTTACACGCATTTATGATTTTATAATATAATAGTTGGGACCTATATATTTATCCAATTAAGTTATTATGTATTTTTATATTATGAATTAAAAAAATGGAATTGGAATTGAAACATATTTAGTAACGAAATTTTTCTACTATGATAGTATTGGGAGTGAAAATGAATAATATGATGGTTTGGGGGTGTAAACCCATTCTACTATGATTTCCTTTTAAATGATAATTAACTAAAAAAGAAATTATTTTCTATTCATATATTTACAACAAAATTAAATGTATGGTAAAAAAATCAAGATTTCATCCATTATGTTCTTTAGCTTCCTAATGATTTATGACTTATGAATTGCTATGATTTATTTTATGACTTATTATTATGAAAATTGATATGAATGATTTCGTATTCAAACGTTATGACCATGGTATTATACCCTTAAGATATTATTATACTTATGTGATTAATGATATCACCCTTAATTGTCTTTAATAAGAATATAATCTCACCCTATTCTAATGTTTCCCTTACCAAACATACGTAGAAATGTATTTTGAAGGATATATCTATGAATTTTTCTATTTATGAAGAAATTAATGGGAGGTGGTGTATATATTTTATGAAGAAATTGATTTTGTTTCCATGATTCCAAGATACTGGAAGTAGTTAAATTTTTCATTGATTGAAATATTATATGATGAATATTCATCTATTAAGAGTTAATATATAAATATGAAATGTATATGTTTCTATAGTTGGATCTATGGAATGGTGTAGTGAACCTCTAGAAAATAGAAGGAAAAGTCATTTGTAAGAAACCTAGGATATGACTATATATAAGAAAAAATCCAATAGTTTTTGTAATGATCGTGAATAGCCCAGGTTAAACCAAATGTTTCCTAGAATAATGTATCATGATTTAGACATCCATTAAATGATTTATCAGGATTATGTGGTTTTTATCTATCAACATTTTTTTCACATTAATATATTTTCTTTTATACAATGGATTGTATTTGAATGAAACAAGATAATTATAAATGAAATAGAAAATGAAATTAACATCCCTTTGGGAAGCCAAATCTTATGGTATATGGAATGAAAAATATCATTTTTATAATAAAAAAACACAATAAATTATTGAGGTAGCCTGATATTAAGAATAGAAAAATGATTGAACAACATTCTATTGATTCTTTCTTGTGGTGACATCCTACTTCTTTTAATGGTTCTATAGAGAAACATTTTTTTTTTATAAAATGGATCTGTACCACATAAGAGATATTTTAAATTCGATAGTGTTCATTTCATGAGAATGTTTTTTTAAACATATATATTGAATGAAAAATTATATAGGTGGTGAAATATTATAAATAAAAATAGAGAAAAAGAATAAATTGAATATATGAAGATTGGTGATTTTGAGATCACATTTTTCTCAATTAAATTTCTTGTTATTTTTATATGAAAACTGGGAGATAATTTTTTGATATAAACAAGAATTATGATGAATATATTGGTAATAATGTGGGAAATATCACAATAAATGAGAGGTATTGTTATAAAATATTTATCTAACACGAATATACTATTGATATTAATTTAGTGGAATAAAGCCAAGTCTCTGAAGTGAATTAACCAAAGAGGACTCAATAAATTTGGATAAATTGTAATATGTGCTCTAATGTTTGAGATAGAGTAAAGATTCAAACATCAATGTCTCGGTTTTCATGTGAGTACTAATATGTGATTGAGAAGAAATTATAAATACTCTATCGTGAATAAGATGAGTCTTCCTCTATGATCACATTTTTCAATGAAATATTGAGGATATTTTTTAAATTTAACTAGTCAATTTTCCACAAGTGGAAAGGATGCTCATTAAGTAATTGAATATGAATGTTATGGGATGAATTTATATAACGATATGAATGTAGAGAAATATCCATAGAATACACCACCCACAACCCAATTATCTAAAATCTTATAGTATGCTTGTTATGATAACTAGTGCCAAAATCTAATGACTAATATAGATGATATTCATCAAAAACCACATATGCCTAGTTTAAAATAGAAATATCATCTGCTCAATATTTTTGATGAGTGGTATAATAATTTCACAAGGAAAGGTACACATACAATCCACTATAGAAATGATTTTTTCTTATAATATTATGGATATAGGAAACCATTCATATCATATTTAATTTATACTAGTATCATAATAGAACCTAAAAAATTAGTTGTTGAGTTATTATAAAATCCCCATAATTTTATGATGTTCACATCCCATTTTGGACAATATTCTCCAGTTAATGTTTTTTTAGAATGTGTTTCCAGCCAGTTTTTTCATTATTAATCTACATGAATTTGATATAATTTTGGTAGTAGATAGGATTTATTGACGTAAATCACATAAAAATAGTTGATAAAGGGAATTTTCATTTTATAATCTAATCCAACCATTGATCATCTATGACTATGATGAAAAAATGAACATCTGATGGAAATTACATTCATTTATCGTTCATGAATACTATTCCAATAGGGAAACTATCTAAAATGGTTTTGATGAAAATCAATATTTAAAAAATTACTATTTTACGAGATCTGATTTATGACATTCAATTATTATTTTTTTCTTCCACGGAATCGTGATGTTGATTTTTCAAAATAAATCATATATGGTGCTACACCTATTTCAAAGAATCCATTCACATTAAATCCAATTGAAATTGAAGAATTTAATAAGAATACATTGGGGAATATATACTTGATAATCATTAGCCCATGTGTGTCACAATGGTGTCAAATAGTTGTTTTAGAATAAATATGGACCAATATAACTATGTAATTATTATCAATAATTTAATAACATCACTATCACAAATATGTATCTTATATCCTAAAATGAAGACTTGTTTTAATGAACGTGTGGATTTAAATACATTTACATTGTTGATAATCATTATATATATCATAAATTGAGGGTATATACTGATTATATACCCAATATATCTTTTCATAAATGATATAGAAACAAAAAAAAAATAGAGTAATTCAATTTTTTCGGAATAATTATCATTTTATCTTCAATAATTTAATGAATATATTCTCTAGAGACTACATTGATCTATTTTCAGAAGACATTATAGAATGTACTATTATAAATTAAATGATTATATATAGGTTTGACTATCTTTTTATAGTTCTACTAAAGAACATAGTGTAGAAGAAGCTTATAGAAACATTTACCATATGTTATTTTTTTCATAATGTTTTATTCAGGGGTAATATAATTTCATGAGTGTGTGTGTCAGTAGAAACTTCATTTAATGATGTTTTCGTGCATATGCCTAGACCAACCACCGTTATGTGGAACTACTATCTTCTAGGTATAAAAGTATATTATCAGTTCTTTGTGGAGAATCTTTCATGGATATCAAATCCACTCACATTATTTAAGTATAAGGGATCCAAGTTCTAGTAGTCGAATGAATATGTTGAGTATTATAAGGAACTAAAAATAACTATAGTAAATGAACATCTGTTTAAGTTAAAATTTATTTGAAAATGTTTTTTAATTTATAGTTAGGCATTAAATAATGGACTAGTTTGTGTGATTATGTAGAATGATATAGTTATAAATTATTCCTGATGATAATGGATTGTTCATGAGAGAAATTACCCAACTCATAATTTTTTTTAGCTATAGTAATTTTTATATGAAATACGTGGTGGAATATAATTATGTTGAAACATGTGGCATGTATACTAATGATAATTCTATATATATATATATATATTTTTATATTCACAATGAATTAAATAAATATGCACTAGAGAATATTTTTTCAAATGATAATGATTTTCACTTGTCAATACATCACCACCATGAGAATGCAATTATGGTATAAGGTTAATTGAATATAAATGATCATTATTTTCTATTATAAGGATAAAGAATTATCTAATAATTATGTAAATTAAATACATTCATATTTAAAAAATAATTAAAATGGAAAAATCATAATTTTCTCAAATAATTGTTCAACCATCTATCCACACGATGATTAAGGAGGATCATGAGAAATAAATAAGGATAAAAAAGAATGTGAGAAATTTTCTACAATTTATCCTTGATTATAATATTATAATAATGAATAAAAACCGAGTTTTCCCTTCTAAAAAAGATTTGATGAAGGATTTAGAGGTTTAATTTTACAGGTTTTCATTGTTTAATTATCCTTGAAATATGAAGATGCATATAAATTTGAAGGAGTATTTTAAGTAGTATTTCATGAAGATTGATATTGCATTATATGTTTCTTGGTCAATTTTATGAAATAAATTCATGGATCAGATATATAAATTTAATGGTATTTATCAATCATTATTATTTTTAGAAAGGAAATTGGAAAACATCACCCTATACTTTTTTATCAAACTCTTAACACATTATAATGTGTGAATTGTTTTCATGTTATAGTGAATCACCTTATGATGACACTAAATTTTATTTCCATTAGATATTATATTCTACATGATCAAAAATTGATGTTATATCTTAATAAACTATTAATATTGCATGTCGTACCTCTATAAATTTAATCTAACTAGGATTAAATGTTTACCTCGATGTTTTTGATAACGCTTCTTTGAGTTGTTGATATTAATGACTATTTAAAAACTTATAATAATTTTTAAATAGATTATTTGTCCAATTTTTTCAATTATAAATTTAGAAGAAATGATGAGTGCTTTCTCCAAGGATTTTATTGGTGGTTTAGATTTACACAATCCAGTAGTGGAATCTTCTTACAACAGTAGCATTTACAGAAGAATTTAGATGGATTCGTTTATATCCCTCAATGATAAGAGGTCAATAATTCAAATATGTTGGAATTATAATAGAAAAATAAGTGTATTGGGATATGCTCTAAAATGGTATAGTATGTTAGAACAATTTGATACCACATTAATGTATCTTAGAGTTGAAAAAAAATTATACTCACATTATTCATAATCATATTTTGTCTGATGTTAGAGAAATGATATTTCTATGAATATATCAATTGAAGAAGGTGATGACATCTATTAAAAATGAGAATCATATAACTAGGATTTCTAATACTTTAAATGTTTTTGAACATATCAATATGGTCTATTAATTATTGTAAGTTCCATCAAATAACTCTCATATTCAAGATGTTTTCAATGTTTCTGTCCTAAAAAATTACTTACTTAATCGTTCTTATTATAAATCATAGATAAATAAAAAATAATAAATTTTGATATTTTATAATATTTTTGAATTAAATATTAATTTTACTTTAATGTTGATGCTATGTTTGATGGCGTACCCAACATGAAACAATGGGTTTCGCTTCAAAATCTCATGTTGCACACAAGGCTGAGTCAAACTGAAATATAATAATACAATATTATTTTAAATGGTAGTTAATGACTACTATTGTATTGGTGGTAATTAACATAACTGATTATAATACGATTATAAATTTTTTTTACATGTTTTTATATTTATTCAATAATAGTTAAAATCATTAAATGTCAATAAATCCAATTTTAATCCTTAAAACTCTAATATACTTTAAAATGTCGATTTACCGTCTTCTGATGGAGAACCATTTTTTCTATTTTATGTCACTTTTATATGTTATATTTTATAAAATAATATTATTTTTTATAATAAAGACAAAAAAATTTACTTTGGATGAAATTTTGGTATTTTTCTGATAATGTTTATTTTTAATGAATAGTAGAAAATACTGCATTTTAATTGAAAACTACCTTTTAATATAATTTATTTATATAGTTAGATTGTTTTTTTAATTATATTTAATGTGTATTTGGAATATATTATTACCATTAAATCCAATTTTGGTCATCGTAAGTAATTTCACATTAAAATTGGACATAAACAAGTGTCAATCTTTTTATAGTTATTATTTTTAAAAACACAGTTTTTATTTTTACAACGGGAATTAATTTAAAATATTTCATTTCCACTTATGTGTTTTGAATTTGGAAAAATGCATTCAATATTTGGACTCAAGAGGTCCAAATTGTGTAAATAGGTAACATTTATTTTTCGAATTTATGAATATCTACTTCAATAAATATTTTATTTAGCATTGTTAAAGGGTAAATCTGGTAAATAATGGTAAAAAATAATATTATAATTATACTAAATTACAGAGACATGTGTACTAACCCTATTTTTTGATACATGTCCAACCAGTTACATCCTTTTGTCGATTTGGGGACCCCATAGAGCCACTTATGAGTGATAATGACACATTATTTTAATTAATTTAAAGTGATGACAAAAATGAAATAAACATATATAATTTAGTAAATAAATTTTTACATTATGTCATACAAGTTATCTATTTGACAATAAATGTTAATTATATAGATAAAAATATTTCCTAAATAATTGTTTTTTATTTATAATTTTTAGATGATAAATAAATAATATTATCTATGATACGATGATGATGCAGTGATTACATTATTAATGAATGGTTTAAATAAATGAGATTATAAAATTTACAAAAATATCAAAAATCTGTCAAATTCTTATCAGATGATTTTATTTCGACTTATATACACCTTTACATTGAATTAAATGAGTTTTGGTCCATTATAAACTGAAAAAAAATTATATAATAAAATAATACTTTTAAACATTCCTAAAGATCCCCTCCTCCCCCTTATAAAAATCCATCACTTCTAACTCATTATTCACACATCTCAAGCCACATGGATTGTCCAAAATCATCCCAATAAATCCCTCTACATCTCACTCATCCTCCTAGAAGCCTTACCATAGGCAGAATGAAATTCATGTTAACCTTTTGGTTCATACCAAAGGGATATACCCGATTTAAAGACAACATCTTCTATTAAGTTATTTTCATTTTTTTGCATCTCCAACCCCATAAACTCTATTCATTAATTTATTTTATTACAAAAACATTATCCTAAATATACTAGTATTTTGTTATGAGATGTTTTCGAACTATAGTTCCATACACCTACATATAATGGATACGAACATACAGTTTATATGGACGAAAAACAACTACCTCACGAAACGATCATTGTTCAAATATATCCAACTGCCTCTCATGGTGAAAATTAAGATGGAACAGTATTTATATGTAATATATATTATATTTATATGGTCTCTATACTTATGTATTTTTCTTTTATATAATACCTTTATGGTTTCCATAATGGGTATATGAGATAATTTTATTTGAGGAAGTATGAAGTACCGCCCCCTCAAAGTGATATGACTCATTGTTGCAATACGTGGAACATATAAAGGATGGATTTAATGAAAATATATATATATATATATATATATTATACTGGAATTATAATATACCTATTTATCAATAATTTTTCATTCCATTAAATACAAAATAGAAATGAAAGTAGCGTTCATGCATACGTACAGCTTACCGTCTCCATGAATGGTTCATTTCATTAATTATCTCAAAATGTTATGTACTATTATATATAATAATATATATTGGATATATATAATATATATGACCTTTAAATCATGAATATCATTCTAGAGATAATATAATTTTTACCACATGGATAATTTTTAATTAAAGGAAGTTCATTTTTGATTCCAGTACCAAATATCAAAAAATGACTGTTATTGACATAAATGATTATGTAATGTTTATAATGTGGTAATAAATAAATAAAAACTACTAATATACAAGAAAAAGGTTCTTAAGAAAGTATACATTAACATTAGTTTATAATTTAGTATATTTAAGAAATAATGAGTCATGTCAGACATGAGGTAAGGGACTTTTTCTCAATCTCCATTCATTTAGGAAAATTTTGAAATAAAGATGACATTATTTTAAATGGTGTATAAACCCCTTTGACTTTTCATTTCATTAATGGAAATATTTTTATACAAAGCATTTTATTAAACAAAAAAACGAATGTTTCTTTTTAGCGTACGCTGTGACAATGACCTTTCCACCGCCACGAGCATTATTTGATATTTGGCTTCCTTAACAAGAAGTAATCTTTTTTAATAAATGAAAATAAATATCATAAACTATATTTGCGTATTTTGGTATTGAAAATGCTTTTGATTATGGATGGATTATTTAAATATATTAAAATGATATATTGTGATTGCAGTGTTGAAATCTTATCTTTCCTTTATGTTTGTTTTAGGTGTGGTGAATATGTTATGGTTCATGGGTATTGTTTAGGTATACGGGTGGTTCCATGATAATCTGAGGTCATGGGAGCCTGAGATAGCTCTCTAATGCATTGGGTAATGTGATGGATGTAAACATTAATATTTCTCTTTAGAGATTTAAGGATTATACTGTGATGGGTATTCCAAAAGTAACTCCCAATGTAGTTGTGAAGGACACAACGTAAGTATGTTATGTATTCCACAAGTTACATTTATGATTTATGATGTCCATGTTTTATTAATTAATATTATGATCTTTTGTGAGGTGTGAAAGATTGAAAAGTATGATTTCATTGACTTATATGTATTAATTGACTAATGTTTTCTTTCTTTGTTTTATAACCCTAACTAGGATTTTTATGTTCATCACATTTTTTTGAATTTTTTCAACATCAGATAAAGATGAATACGGTCATGGTTGGATACAAGGAAACATAATTCTATCTAAAACATGGAACTAGACATGACACTTTTTTCATGAATTTATATTTTATGAAAAAATTGAAACTGAGAAGATGTGTCTACTTTGTAATATTTTTGAGATGTAATGTAATAGTTATGGATTAAATATCTAAAACTGGAAACCTCAAACGATCAAAAATGTGAATTATTATCTTAATTCAATATTTTTTAATGTTTAATGTCAACTCCTTATAGTTTTCATCAGAGGTTGTTTTGAAAAAAATTAGGAGTTAGAATATTGTTAAATTAAAGTCCATAAATTAATTTATGGTAAGATTAAAATGATATAAAATTTACATATTTCCATCTTGCTTCGCCTAAGATATTTCTGTGTTCATAAAGGTATTCTGGCGAGGTAATAGGGTATCTATTATGGGACAACATCAGGAAGAATGAAACCTTCTAAATCAGCAACCTATGATGGTCAGAATCAGAACTGAACAGTTTTTTTCTGTGTTGGCATAGTTGACTCAGGATATAAATGGTGGTGGAATCCATGCATGATATCAACCAACTCAAACATATGGGAACATCTCTGTAGTGAATCATTTCATGAGGCAACATCCCCCGTCATTTGGAGGATCATCTGACCCTGTGCTAGCTGAAGGGTGAATAAATGAAAAAGAGAAGATTTTTTATGTCATAGGGTGTTGGGAACATCAAAAGGTTAGTCTTGTTGTTTACCGTCTTGAAGGTGAAGCTGATCAGTGGTGGTTGATGGTGAAAAATTATCATGGATAGTGAGGATATTGATACTCTTGATTGATATGAATTCAAAGGTATTTTTCTTGAAAAAATGTTTTATAAGGTTGTTCGTCATAGGATAGGAAAAAAATTCATGGAATTGAGGTAGGACGATGACTAAGTGGAATACTATGAAAACAAATTCACTCGACATAAAAGGTATGCTCCAAATTTCATTTGAGATCATGATAGTAAAATAAATCATTTATACTCAAGATTAAAGACAAATTATTGAAGGTATTTATCTTTTTGTGAGTTCAAAAGTTATGAAAATGTTGTTCGACGTGTGAAGGAGGTGTAAATGTAGTTTGTCGATGATCAGGTGTTCTATGAAAAGCAACACAATAAGAGGTCGAGGTGGAAGGAGAAAGGGAAGAACATATCAAAAAAGACTGATGGTAAGAATCTTAAGTTTATAGTATGTAAAAATTTTGGTTAAATGAAAACTATTTAATGTCTTTTAATTTCAGGTAAGTGCTACTGATGTGGAAAATTGGGGCATAAGTCTCGAATTTGCACTGAAAAAGATCAAGGTAATGGTAATAAAAAATATGATTTACTGTCTGTAAAATGATTTAAGTGCAAAAAATGGGTTATAATGAAATAGAGTGTCCAACGAAGAACTCAATTGAGGGAAGGAACTCGGACTACAAGTAGAAAGGGGTGGTGAAATCCTGTTCAACTACATCAGAATATTTTGGCCCATTGAATGAAGTAGTATCTGGTTCACTGTTTTTCTATTCATATTATGCCTATGAGTTGTTTGATTTAGGCTCTACACACACTTTCATTTCTAAGAAGCATTATAGTAAATTTTTAATTTCATCTCAAGATATGAATCCTGAACAAATGGTAAAAACATCAAGAATAAATGTTGAGAAAAAAAATAAAATATATTGATATTCCTATCCTTATGTGCAAATTGAATCTACCTGTAAACCTTATTGATTTTATTAGTAGGTTTTAATGTTATATTGGGTGTGGATTGGATTACACTTTATAATTATATGATTGACTATAGAGATAAAGTGGTTTCTTTATAGAATAATTTCGGTTTTTTTACCGGAATGATCTTTTACGTTTGATAACATATCAAGATGTTGAGAAAATAGTAAAAGATGGAAAATAATGTTACCTTGATAATATTATTGAAAAAAAGGAACAATTCATATTAATGATGTACTAGTGGAAAATAATAATATTGATGTTTTTTCAGATGAGTTTCTAGATATTACACATGATCAAAAAATTGAATTTACATTTCACTTAGTTTCTGATGATAATCCAATTTCAGAACCACCTTTTCAAATGGATCAAATTGTACTTTTATAGTTAAAGAATCAATTTCAAGAGTTATTAGATAAAAGTTTCATTCAACCTATCACATCACCCTAGGATTCTTCTATCTTGATTGTTAAAATGAAAGAAGGTTCAATGATACTTTTCATTGATTATGGATCCTTGAATAACCTCACTATTAAGAACATGTATCCATTGCCTCATATCGATGATTTGTTTGATCATCTTCAGGGAGATTACTATTATTCAAAGATTGATATGAGGTCGGGGTACCATCATTTGAATTTAATCAATGTAGACATTTTAAAGGAAATTTTTTGTACTAGATATGGCCATTATGAATTTTTGGTTACACCTTTTTGGTTATGCAATGCAACTACTGTATTCTTGCATATTATGAATAGAATTTTCTGTGAGTTCCATGTACATGTTTGTGGTTGTGTTCCTTGATGATATTTTGGTATATTCCAAAATAAATGAGGAATTTGAAATTCCTTTAAGGGTTGTCCTGAAAACATTAAATGAAAAGAAACTGTATGGGAAATTCATCAAGTGTGAGTTTTGGTTACAAAAAATTTCATTCCTTGGGCACATTTTTTAAAAAAATGGAATAATATTTGATCTTTCTAAAACAAAAGTTGATGAATAATGGCCTAGACACACAAATATCACTGAGATATATAGTTTTTCGAGTTTAGCTGGTTATTACCTGAGGTTTTTTGATAAAAAATAAAGGTAATCTATCCCAATGACTAAGTTAACTCAAAAAGATGTTTTGTTCATTTAGACAAAATAATGTAAGTATTGTTTTCAAGAATTGAAAGAAATATTGGTGAATGATCCAGTTTTGGCACTACCATCCAGAAACGGTGGGTTTATTATATATAGCTATGGATTGCTGAAAGGACATGGATGTGTACTAATGCAGAATGATCAGCTTATTACTTATACTTCACATCAGCTGAAACCTCATGTGTTCATTTACCCTGCACGTGATTTGAAATTTTCTACTATGGTTATTGCTTAAAAAATTTTGAGGCATCATATGTATGGAGTAAAATGTGAAATATATACCGACCACAAATGTTTGATATATATATTCACTCAAAAAAAATTAAACATGAGACAAAGGAGACTGTTAGAAATAATCAAGGATTTTGATTTCACTATTCATTAAAATCTGGGAAAGGAAAATAAAGTTGATGATGCTTTGAGTCGAAAGTGTACGGTTACATTAAATGTGTTACATTTTGAATAAGATACTTTGATTAATGATTTGATGAAATTTGGAATAGAAGTTGTTAGTGCATGAAATTACCTTATTTTGTTTTAGGAGTCCATGAAATCATCTCTATTAGATAGAATTACGAAAATGCCGAAGGAAGACAGTGAGTTACAAAAAAAGGCAGATTTGGTTCAGAAGGGAACATTTCCTAAATTTAACATTGAGAAAGATTTTGTATTAAGGTTTGGGGAGAGATTATGTGTTCCTTGTGATTCACAGCTTAAGAATGAGTTATTATGTGAAGCTCATAGTATTCTATTCTCAGTTCATCCCAGTAGTAATAAGATGTACATAGATCTTTGTGAGTTTTACTGGTGGGATAGAATGAAAATGGATAATGCTGACATTACAGTGAAGTTTTTGAATTTCCAATAAGTTAATGAAGAGTGGTAGATACCATAAGGGATGCTTCAGCCTTTATCAGTTCCATAGTGGAAATATGAAACTATATCTATGTACTTACTTCTGGGATTATAGAAGAAATATTGAGATAATAATGAATTATGGTTTATTATAGATCGATTGACTAAATCTTCTCATTTCCTTCATATTCGAGATATTCTTCCTTAATCAACATTCTCAGTTGTATGATAAATATATAGTCAGGTTTCATGGAATATTCCTCTCCATTGTATCAAATCGTGATCCTAGTTTTACATCTTACTTTTGGAACGTCCTTCTGAAGTCATTGGGTGATGAAGTAAATTTTAGTACATCTTTTCATCCTCAATCAGATGGTTAGTCATAATGAACAATTCAAACCATGTAGAATTTCTTACATGCTTGTTAACTAGATTACCATGGAAGTTTGGACAAAAATATTTCTCTGGTTGTGTATTCTTATAATAACTGTTTTCATTCCAGTATACAGATGGCCCTATTTGATGCATTTTATGGAAAAAGATATCAAAATCCAGCTTTTTAGAATCATGTAGATGAATGGAATTTGATGGGACCAGAATTGGTAGAAGAGATGCAAGAAAAGTTTTAGTTGATTCATGAGCACATGAGAATAGCTCAGAGGAGGTAGAAATGTTATGTGGATAATTGGAGGAAGGATCATTCATTTTAGGTAGGTGATCATGTTTTTCTGAATGTTTTTCCATGGAAAAGTGTGATGTGTTTTTGAAAGAAGTGATTGTTGAGTCTGAGGTTCATTGGACCATATGAATTCCTATAGATTGTTGGACCTGTTTCCTTAAGATTGGATTTACATCCATGTTTATCCCTAGTACACAATGATTTCCTGGTTTCAATGTTGAGAAAGTATATTCCAGATCAATCTCATGTTTTGACCCCAAAGGTAGTTCAGTTGGAAGATAATCTCTCTTATGAGATGCAAACAGTCCAGATTCTTGACTGAAGATAAAAAGTGTTGCGGAATAAGGTAATTCATCATGTAAATATTTTGTGGAAAACCACATGGTTGAAGAGGAAACATGTGAATCTGAATATGCTATGGGGGATAAATACCCCCATTTATTTGATATGTGAATAAAATTACGGGGATGCAATTTATTAATGGAGGGAAGGATATAACATCTCAGGTAAATAAACTGTATGAAATATTCATATTTATTAATATTTGGGAATTAAATATTAATTTTACTTTTATGTATATGCTATGTTTGTTGGTCTTCCAATCACAAAATAATGGGTTTCCCCAAAATCTCATGTGGCACATATGGTTGAGTCATAGTGAAAAATAATAATATAATATTATTTCAAATGATAGTTAACATTTAGCCATTATATTGGCGATAATGAACAGAACTAACTAAAATATGATTATACATGTTTGTTAAATGTTTGTACATTTTTTCAATAAAATTTATAATCTTAAAATGTGAATGAATCTGATTTCAATCATAAACAATCCAATATTCTTTAAAATGTTGATTTACAGCCTTTTCATGGAGAACAATTTTTTCTAATTTCTTTCACTTTTAAATGTTCTATTGGAAAAAATAATAATCTTCTTTACAATCGGGACAAAAAAATTTACTTCAGATGAATTTTTTTATTTTTCTGAAAATGATCATTTTTAATGAATAATTGAAAATACTGCATTTTAATTCTAAACTACCTTTTAATATAATTTATTTATATAGATAGATTTTTCATTAAATTGGTTTTAATGTGTATTTGGATTATATTTTTTCCATTTGAGCCAATTTTTTTCATTGGAAGTAGTTATATTTTGAAATTGGACATAAAGAAATGTAAATCTTTTGATAGTTATTATTTCTTGAAAACACACTTTTTTTATAACGAGAATTAATTTTAAATATATTTCAGCCACTCATGTGTTTTGAATTTGGAAAAATGGATTCCATATTTGTAATCAGGAGGTCTAAATTGTTTAACAAGGCAACGTTTATTTTTACACAATATGAATATTTACTTCAATAAATATTTTATTTACTATGGTTAACGAGTAAATCTGGTAAATAAGGGTGAAAAATAATAATATAATAATATTAAATTATCCTAAAATGGGTCATAACCCACTTGTATGATACATTTACGACCATGGAAATCCTTTTGTCAATTTTGGGTCCCCATGAATCCACTTATGTGGGATAAGGACACTTTATATTAATTAATTTAAAGTAATGACCAAAATGACATAAACATATATTTTTTAGTAAATGAATTTTTACATGGGGTTATAAAAGATATATCTTAGACTATAAATACTAATTTTAAATATAAAATTATTTCCTAAATAAAGGTAATTTATTTATAAATTTTAGACCACAAGTAAATAAAATTATTTATAACACAATGATGATGCAGTGATTACCTTATTAATAAATGATTTAAATAAATATGATTATAAAATTTTAACAAAATATCCAAAACCAATCCAATTATTATTGGATGATTTTATTTGGACTTATATACAACTTATCATCTTATTAAATATGTTTTGGACAATTATAAACCAAAGACCACTATATAATAAAATAATATATTCAATCTTTTCTAAAGAGCCCCTCCTCCCGTATAAAAATCCATCACCTCTAACCCATTACTCAAACCTCTCAATCCCCTTGGCTCGTCCATCCTCTATCCATTCAGTCTACCTACATCCATATATTCCTCATAGAATACTTAACTTAATCATAAGGCAATTGAAGTAAACATTTTGGTTCAAACCAAAGGGAGATACCCGATTTAAAGGTAATACCTTATCTTAAGAGATTTTCTTTTATTTTACTTCTTCAACCCCCTAAACTCTAATTTTTGAATTATTATATTAAAAATGTATATTAAATATACAAGGTTTTTTTAGAATTATTATATCTACAGTTCCACACACCTCTATCTAAGAGATACGAACATACTATTTCTGTGGACGGATAATAACTACCTCACGAAACGATGATTGTTCAAATATCTGAAAATGACTCTCATTGTGGACATTAAGATGGTAATGTATTTATATTTGATATATATTATATTTTTATTGTCTCTATACTTATTTTTTTCATTTATATCATACCTTTATGGTTTCCATAATGGGTAAAGGCGATAATTTCATTTGAGGATGTGCAGACTACCGCCCCTTCAAAGTGAAGTGACTCGTTCATTCCATACGTGGAACTTATAAGGGGTGAAGTTACTGAATATATATATATATATATATATATATATATATATATGATATTATACTATAATTTTAATATGTCTTTGTATCATTAATATTTTATTCCATTAAATACGAAATCGAAATGAATGTAGCGATCATGTGTACATATGGCTTACCATCTCAAAGAATGTTGCATTTCATTTAATATCTCCAACTGTTATGTACTATTTTAAGTACATATATATAATGAATATATATTATATATATGAAAAATAAATAATTAATTTCATTCTGAAGATAACGGAATTTATACCACATGGACAACTTTTATTTATAGGATGTTCATTTTTGACTCGAGTGCCAAATATCTAAAAAACAACCTTTGTTAATTTAATTGATTATATAATGTTTATAACATGGTAATAAGTAATATAAAAGGAATAATAAACATGAAAAATGTTCTTAAGAAATTATAAATTATCTATATATTATTATTTATGAGATTAAATAATGAATGAGTCAAGTCACACGAGGTAAGGGGATTCGTCTCAATCTCCTTTCATTGAGGCATATTTTTATTTATACACGACCGTATTTTATACAGGGTACAAATTCCTTTGAATTTTCATTTCTTTAAAATGGAATCTTTTTATTCGAAGCATTTTACTAAATGTCAAAATGAATTTTTCTTTTTAATGTACTCGGTGATAATGACCTTTCTCCCTACCGTGAGAATTATTTGATGTTAGGCTTCCTTAACTAGCATTAATGTTTTCTAAAAGTAAAATAAATACCATATACTCATTTTTTGTATTTTTGTATTGAAAATGGTTTTGATAATTTATTGATTGTGTCAATATATTTAAATGATTTATTGTTGTAACAATGATGAAATGCTATCTTTATTTTATGTTTATTTTATGTGTTGTGAATATGCTATGGTTCTTGGGGATTGTTTACGTATACAAGTTGCTCCATGATAAACCAAGGGAGGGTGAGCCCGAGATAGCTCTTAAATTCATTGGGTAATGTGACAAAGGTAAACATTAATGTTTCCCCTATGAAATTTAATAAATATTATATGATGGGTATTCTAAACGTAACTCCCTATGTAGCTGTGAAAGTTACAATGTAAGTATGTTATGTATGCCCCAAGTTACCTTTATGATTTATGATTTCCATGTTTTATTCATAAATATTATGATATTTTTTGGTATGTTGACGATTAAAAAGTATGATTTCATTAAATTATTTGTATTGATGGACTAATGTTTTCTTTACTTGTTTTATAACCCTTATTGAGATTTTCATGGTCATCCCAAGTTTTTTTAAAATATTTTTCATAGGAATTAAAGATGAATAGGGTCAAGGATGGGTTCAAGGAAAATTAATGTTGTCTAAAACATGGAACTGGACAAGAATATTTTTTTCAAGAGATTATGTTTTCTGAGAAAATCGATACTGAGTAGAAATTTATACTTTGTAATATTTGAGATGTAAAGTAATAGTTATGGCCTAATTATATAAAACTATAATCTTGAAAGATCCTCAATGTGAATTATTAACTTAATTCAAGATTATGTAATGTTTAAACACAAGTCTTTATACTTATGTACTGATATCATAGTTGAAAAATATAGAGAAACATCATTCTTATGAAGAAAAACCGATGGATACTCTAGATCATAAATAAAATGTGATATGAAACAATACCTCTAACCGAGACAATGTTTTTTGGAGGACCCACCAATTTGATAAAGCAACATGAGAACCTGAGGATATGATGAAACATAAGTATGGTAATGTTTTTTTACTAGAGTAATGGGAGAATATAATTTTAAGGGGTTTATAATGTAACGCCCTACTAATTTTATGATGTTTTTATTTTTAAATAATCATTTTCCTTCAATAACTTCTGTTAAATGCATGAATGATTATAGAAAAACAATGAAACATTTTAAAAATATTATGTGTATATTACGTCGTTTCCATTCCATGGGAGGTTATGAATACTAATATTTGAATATTAAAAAATATATGTTCTAGACATTTATAAAAGTATCTCATTAGTTATAAAAAGGTCCAATTAAAAAAATTACACAAGTATTGATTTTTTTGGAATAATTTTGAATTACATAATATATATTTATAAAACAATGAAAATAACAATTATTGGTAAAAATTTCTAATGAAATATATGTATTATTTACTTGATCAAATGTTTTAAAAACAAAAAAAAAACTATTATATTCGTATAATAATGATAAATATATTTTTTTACATATAATATTTTAAAAATAGTTTTTTTTTTGCATACACAATATAAATCTAATTCTAGAAATTTTTCATTATTCAATTAGAAACAAATAACTAAATATTTTAAATCATATAGTTTATATTCGTAAATGAGGGCCCTTTTAATTTAAATCAATATAAATAGTAACTATTGTAAAATTTATCACATCTGTAAAGGGTAAATCATGTTAATCTAGAATAATAATTAGTGACGCAGCTATAGTATTTAAAAATAATTTGTATCTTATTATGATCATAATTCACATATCACCTTAGGTTTTAAATTTAGTTGTTTAAAGGTAAATTTCTCATTAAATTACCTTATATATTAATTAAATTAATGAATGTTAAACAATTTCACTCTCTTTGTTCATAATACGACTTATGTGTCCATATATAAACCAATTTAGTTTTCAATGAAGATGCTTTTTTATATTCATATTAATAAAAAATGATCCTGATATTTTTTTTTTCATTTTTAGTGATTATATAATGACCCTACATGTCTATGAAAGACCGTTGCATTATATCTCTATTTATTTAGAATATATAATGAATTAATTTAAAAACATTAATTGAGTTATATTATTTATGAGTTAAAGTGGACAAATAATTTTCATCATAAATATTACTAATTATGGAGGTTTCATAGAAATATATGCAAATTATTTATTTTTATAGATGTATTTATTTCTTGATTAAATGACAATTGTCAAAATTTATAACAATAATATTTTATAAATATAATATATTAGTTCATTAATTAAAATAAAAAAAACTAATTATTAAATTGTGGATATGATATCATCCATAATTTCATTAAATGGCCATTTTTGGTCAAATTGTAACTTTATATGTAAGCATTACAACCCTTTAACATTGAACAACATTTTAAAGTATATAAATTAATATTGGTTTACTAATGAATATTCAAATTGATATGATTTCAAATTAAAAAAAACTAGTCTAAATTACTTTTTATGGTTATATTAAAATCATACATAATAGAATAATTATTCCCATGGAAATGTGGATTCATATTTCCTAAGATTTTTTTTATATTTTAATCTTTTGAGAAATTAAGAAAGTAACCCTCACCTCATTTATAAAACATGTCATCATATCTCACATCATCAAACCACGTTTTTCCTTATACCACAACCATATACCACACAATTCACTTCTAAAAATCCCTAGAAAATATATATGTTCTTGTCTTCCCAAAATATCAAACCCAGAGCTTTTTATCCAACATCTAAATGAATCATTTTAGAGAAGAGTGAATAACCTTACGGATAAATTGGTTTTCTAATATTATATCACTAATCTAATTATTTGGTGTTTTTTATAAAATAAAAAAATAATTATCAATATGATTAATGTTTATTACAATAATTGAAATAAATATACACATTCTTTTTAATAAAATGATAAATGAAATTATAAATTTTTCAAACATATGACTTAACATCTCCACATAGCAATACAAATAAATTTTTGTGAACATATTTTATGTATACTTTTTATGATGGGCCCAATATTTTTATATTAATCTTATTTTGAAATTTTATATTTTTTAAATTAAATATCTTATCTGCCTCTTTAGCATCAAATATTTTGGGAACTGATAATCATATGTTTTTGTGCGTGTGGGTTTCTATATCTGTGAAGATACGTGATTAAATTTTCATTTATAATTAACATGGATGTAAAATAAAATTAATTTGATGGATATATATGATATACTAATTATCCATTAAAATTTAAATTATTCTTTCATTTATTTCGTTCGAGCACTTAAAAAAATGAAAAAAAATATTCACATGTATATAGTTCCTACTAAATCCATGAAATGTGTTATCAATTTTTTGTCTCTAGAATTTATATATTAAATTAAATACATTTTTTTGTATTTATTTCAGGGTTATAATTATAAATATTTTTAACCATAATCACCATAAAATTGCTGACAATTATAAATTAAAGAGACATAATAAATAATAAATATATAACATGATACATAATATTACCAATTAATTGAAAATAAAATTATAATAAAAGATATTAGTAATTTATATATGATATGATGTATATAATGATTTACTTGGAATATATTACAAATAAACCGGTATTTATTATATATGAGTTTTCAACATATACGAAGGAAGTGGGATCCAAAGTAATGATTTAAATTTACATCCTCATCAATATTTGGGATTGTTTATATTTATGTCTATGTAGGGAGATATTATTCGTCCATATTATTAATTTATAAAAAAAATTCTATGGTTTGTTTAAAAAAATATCATTTTATTTCATACAATCAATTTTACCAATGTTTCATTTTTTTGATATATTGTTACAATGAAATCATTTTTTTCATTTTTTTAAATGAGGTAATTTATTACTATTATGGAAAAAGTGTGGAAAGATTTTATTTTTACTTATACAACATGAATATTTTTTCCTATGGAAATTATTGATTTTTTTAAATATTCCATTATAAATTTTCAATGATATCTTTAAATAAAATGTTCCCGTTGATAATTGTGGAACAATATAAAAATAAACTATTTCATAATTGAAAGGTTATTTTACTTTTGAATGATTCCAAGCGTTCATAGAAAATAACTTTCCTTATAAGATTAAATTTTTTTATTTTTCTTTTAATTTACTAGAATACGATACATGGATATAAATTTCATTATTTCTCTATGTATTTCATAAATATATTTAAACAATATTAATGATGCATTTTTTCTTTCCACATATTTTATTGATGAAATTATGAAATTTTTATGAAACTAATTTACATTATATGGTTTATATAATTATTAAATCCTTATGAAACACCATTATTTTCATGGGTTATGATATAATAAGTTAAATATAATATTTGGGAACAAATATATATGATTTCACTTTTTGATGGGTGGGACTTATATCTCTATTAAATGCCTTGAGTAATGATTGATATCTATTTAGATAAATGTGGCATCCCACATAAATAGAGGAATATGACTTTTTCATTTTAATTAATATTTTTTGAATTCAATATTATTTTTTACTCTAAAGGGGTATCTATGTTCGATAGCGTAACTGATACACAACAACTGGTTTCTTTGAAATCTTACATTGCACACTAACAATATAATATTACTATTTTAAATGGTAGTTAACGCCTAGCCATTATAATGGAGGGAATGAATAAAAATAACTAAAATATGATTATATAGATGTTTTTTAATTTTTTTTAAAATTATCCTATAAATGTTCTAGGCTTAAAATTTGAATGAATCTAATTTTAAGCATAGTTTACTTTAAAAGGTCGATTTACCACCTTTTAATAGAAAACGATATTTAAATCTAGTTTTGGTCACTTTTATCTGTTCTACATTACAAAATAAAATCTTTATTTAAAATTGGGTCATCAAAATTTACATTTGGTAAATTTTTGAAATTTTTTTGATAAAGTACATTTTTAATGAATAGTTAAAAATATTGCATTTTAATTCAAAACTGTCTTTTAATCTAATTTATTAATATGGATAGATTATCATTTTAATTGTTTTTAAATTGTTATTAGAATATCTTTTTACAATTTAATCCAATTTTTGTTATTGGATTTAATTTAAATTTTAAATTGGATATAAACAAGTGACAATCTTTTGATAGTTAATATTACATAAAAACACAGTTGTTGTTTTGACAACATGAATTAATTTAAAATTAATTAATCCAAATTATATGTTTTTAATTATGTAAAATAGACATCATTTTTGAATTTGGAATATCAAAAATAGGTTAGGCTTAATTTTTGGTCGGTTTTTTAAAAACATCAATTTTTGATGAATAGTGAAAACACTGAGTAGTAGTCCATAATCTGACATTTTCGTTTAAATAAAATTTTTCTACTTCTGTGAATTGAATATCTAAAATCCGACATACATGGTTGTTATTAGTATGTAAAATTCGTTCAATAAGATGAAAATAATTTTGTGAATAGTAACTTTTGACTTTTATTTACTACGGTAAAAGATAAATATGGTAATTCAAGGTAAAAAGAAAATTATAATAATACAAAACTACATAAACACTTACCCTAACCTTATTGGATGGGTCCTGGCTGACCATGGTCATCCTTGGGTAGATTTTAGGACCCCATGGATACAATTAAGGGTTATAATGACCCTTAATTTTAATTAACATAAATTAACGACAAAAATGACACAAACAAATATATTTTAGTAAATAAATTTGTACATAAGGATAAATAAGTTATAATTTCGACTATAAATATTATATAAAAATATATTAATATTTCCTACATAATGGTAATTTTTAATAATTTTTTCATATCAAATGAATAAAATTATTTATGAGACAATAATGATGAAGCGTTTACCTCATTAATAAATGATTTAAATAAACAAGATAACAAATATTAAAACAATATCCAAAACCTGTCCAATTTTTATTGGATGATTTATTTATACAAGTAGTCATACTATATTCTACTTTAATATGTTTTGGACCTTTATTAACCAAAAATATTTATATAATAAAATAATATTTCACACATTCCTAAAGAGCCCCTCTTCCCCCTTATAAAAAGCCCTCACATATTAGCAATTCGTCACACCACTCAAGCCCCTTGGATTGTCCAAAATGAGACCAATTAATATCTCCATATCCATATCCTTCTCATAGAAGCCTTAACATAGGTATACGTCACTTCTAGTGGTCATTTTGGTTCAAACCAATGGGAGTTATCCGAATTAAAGGCTACTGTTTCTCTAAAATTAATTTATTTAATTTTACTTCTCCAACCCCTAAAATCATTTTATTCCTATATTTTATAACAACACTAGTATCTTCAATATACTAGGATGTTGTTATGAGATTTATTGGAACAAAACATACACAAACCTTCATCTAATGGGTAAAGAACATACTGTTTCTGTGGATGGGAATCTAAAGCCTCTCGAAACGATGATTGTTCAATTATATCCTACCACCTCTCATGGTATCCATTATGATCGAACTGTGTTTTTAAATGATATATATTATGTTTATGTTTTCTTTAGGAATATCTATTTTACATTTATAGTATACATTTATGTTTTCCATTATTGGTAGACGTGATAATTTCATTTGAGGAAGTGCGCACTACCGCCCCCTCAAAGGGATACGACTCATTAATTCCAAATGTGGGAAGTATAAGGGGTGGAATTAATGATATTATATAAGATATTATAATGGAATAATAATACACCTATTTATAATAATATTTTAATTTCATTTAATTATGTAATAGAAATGGAAGTAGCGTTCAGGCGCACGTACGACTTACCGTCTCCATGAATGGTGCATTTCATTTATTACCTCTAAATGTTATGTACTTTTATAAATACATGTATATACGTGATATATATATGATATATATTATATCTAAATCATAAATATCATTCTGGATATTATGTACTTGTGACCACATAGAAAACATGTAAATATTAGAAGTTCATTTTTGACATAAGTACCAAATATCGGCAAAAAGAGAATTATTAACAAAAATGATTATATAGTGTTTATTACATGGTAATAAGAGATATAAAAGGAATAATAAACTTAAAAAGGTTATTAAGCAATTTGAAATTAACATTAGTTAATTATAAAGGAAATTATAGAATGATCAGGTCAACTCAAACACGAGGTAAGGGACATCATCTCAATTTACTTTTATTAAGGGAAATATTGTTTTATACATGACATTATTTTATACAGTCTATAAACACCATTGAATTTTCGTTTCATTCAAAGGGAATATTTTTCTATGAGGCGTTTTACAAAATTAAAAAACGAATGTTTGTTTTTAACGTATGCTGGGACAACAACCTTTTGAAGTATTATTAGAACTATGGCTTCCTTAACCAGACGTAATGTTTTCAAAAGGAAAATAAATACCGTATACTATTTTAAATATTTTGGTATTGAAAATGGTTTTTGTATTTATTATTTCAATATCTAGCTCAATGTCTTGAGATGACATATTCTTGATTTCAATTTGGGAACGTTATCATTCCTTTATGCTTATGTTATGAGTTATGATTATCTTATGGTCATTGGAATTTTTTATATATATGGGTGGTTCTGTGATAAAAAAAGGTGGGTGAGCCCGAGATAGCTCTCTAATGCATTGGGTAACATGACGGTGGTAAATGTGAATGTTTCTCCTAAGAGATTTAGGGAATATACTATGATGCGTATTCCAACGTAACTCTCTATGTAGCTTTGATAGATATATTGTAAGTATGATATGGATGCCACAAGTTACCTTTGTGATTTATGTTTTCTATGTGTGATTCATAAATCTTATGACTTCATGAGGTATATTAAAAAGCTTATGTTATGTATGTAATGACGAACTAATGTTTTGTTTCTTTGTTTTATAACACTTACTATCCTTTTTTATGATCATCCTGTGTTTTGAAATGTTTTTCACATGACTTAAGATGAACATGGTAAATGATGGGATCAAGGAAAAGTCATGTTATCTCAAACATAGAACATGACATGACTCTTTTTTTCAGGAGGTTTTATTTTATGAAAAAAATTGAAACTGAGTAGATGTTTCTATTATGTAATTTTTGAGATGTAATTTAATATTTATGGCCTAATTCTCCAAAACACTAAACCTGAAAAGATTCACAATGTTATTTATTCATTTAATTAAATATTATGTGTTGTTTTAAGGCCCGGTCCTTAAAGTTGGTATCTGAGGTCGGTTTAGAACCTTTTGGAGTTAGAATATTGTTCAATTAATGTCTATAAATTAATTTATGTAAATATTGAAATGAAATCATTTATAGATTACCATGTTACTTCTCTAAAGATATATTTGTGTTCAAAATGGTTTCCCACAGAAAAAATAGGGTAGTTTTGGTGGGAAGGAACACAGAGGGAAATGACCATCAAAACAAGCATCTTGAGATGGTCAGAATCAGAATTGAATAGTTTACTGGAGTGATGGATCAATTAACTAAGTTGTTAAATGAGTATGTGTTCATTGATAATATTTTGGTATAATCTAAAAGATTAAAGGAACATGAAATCCATTTAAGTGTTGTCTTGCAAGCGATGAAAGAAAATAAATTATATGGGAAATTCATAATGTGTGAGTTTTTGTTATAACAGATTCCTTTCATTGGTCATGTTGTTTAAAAAAAATGGCTTAAATTTTGATCCTGCTAAAAAAAGTTGTTAAAGAATGGCCAAGGCCCATATATATAACTGAGATCCGTAGTTTTCATGGTTTGGCAGGTTATTACTAGAGGATTGTTGATAATTTTGCACAGTTATCTAGTCCAACGACAAAGTTAACTCAAAAAGGTGTTATATTCATTTGGAAAAAAGAATGTGATGATAATTTTTAGGAACTGAAAAGGATATTGGCGAATGATCCAATTTTGGAACTACCTTCCAAAAGAAGTGAGACTGTTATCAACAGTGATGCTTCTTTGAGAGGACGTGGTTTTGTCCTAATGCATAATGGTCAGGTAAATTCTTATGCTTCGTGTCATTTAAAACCTCATGAGTTAAATCACCCTCTACATGATTTGGAATTTGCTGATGTTTGTTTTTCTTTAAATATTTGGAGACATCATTAGTATGGAGTAATGTGTGAAATATATACTAATCACAAATGTTGAATGTATATATACACTAAAAAATAATTGAACATGAGGCAGAGGAGATGGTTGGAATTAATCATGGATTATAAGTCCACGATCCTTTACTATATGGGAATAGAAAATAAATTGGGTGATTCTTTGATTCGAAAAAGTAATGGTTTATTTACCATGCTATAGTTGGAATGAGATCCTTTGGTATTTGATTTGATGAACTTTGGCATTAAAGTTTCTTATGTAGGAAATTATTCTGTTTTGTTTTAGGTGACAGTGAGATCATCTATATCAGACAGAATTAAGCAAGCACAAAAGGAAGACAGTGAGTTAAAGATAAAGTTAGAGTTGGTTCAGAAGTGTAAGTTTCCTGAATTTAACTTTTATAATGAATGTGTTTTGATATTTTGGAAAAGATAATGTGTGCCTTGTGATTCATAGTTGAATAATGGGTTATTATGTGAAGCTCAGAGTTCCCTGTTTTCAGTTTATCCTGTCAGTACCAAGATTTACAAAGTTCTTCGGGTGTATTACTGGTGGGATGGAATGAAAATATATATTGCTGACTTTTCTGTGAAGTGATTGACTTGTAAATAGATTAATTCAGTGTGATAGTTACCAAAAGGGATGCTTCAGTCTTTACCAGTGCTAGATTGAAAATGAGGAAATATATCCATGGACTTTATTGTGGTATTTTAAAAAGACATCTCATGGTATTATTACAATCAGGGTTATTGCCAATAGGTTGACTAGATCTTCTCATTTCATCTCTATTCTAGATAATTTTTCTATTGATTAACATTTTCAGTTGTATGTTAAATAGATATTCAGGTTGCGTGGTGTTCCCCTCGCCATTGTATCTGATTCTAAACCTAGGTTTACTTATAACATTGGGAAAATCCTTCAGACGTCATTAGGTATAGAATTAAATTTTAGTATAGATTTTCATCCGCAATTATATGTGTAGTAAGAATGAATAATTCAGACATTGGAGGACATGCTACATACTTCCTCGAGGGATTACTAGGGAATTTGGGATCAACATCTTTTCTGGTTGAATTTTTTTATAATTACATTTTTCATTCCAGTATACTGATGGCTACTTTTGAGGAATTATATTGAAATCGGTGTCTATCTCCAGCTTTTTGTGATGAAGTAGGGGGAAAATGCTGATGGGACGAGAATTGGTAGATGTGAAGGTAGGAAAATATCAGTTTATTCAGAAGCACATGAGAACAACACAGAGTAGGGATAAAATTTATGCAGATAATATGAGTAAGGATATTTCTTTCAAGGTAGATGACCATGTTTTTCTCAATGTTTCTCCATGGAAAAGTGTGATACGTTTTGGACTGAAGGGAAATTTGTGGCCGAGGATCATTCGACCCTATGAAATCTAGGATAAATTTGGACCATTTTCTTACATAGTGGCTTTGCCTCCATGATTATCCCATGTACAAAATGATTTTCATGTTTCAATGTTGAGATTGTATATTCCGGACTCATCTCATGTTTTAATCCCAGATGTAGTTCAGTTGGAAGAGAATCTCTCTCATGAGGAACATCCAGTCCAGATTCTTAACCATAGAGAGCTACTGTTGTAGGATAAGGTAATTAATCAGGTAAAGGTTTTGTGGGAAAACCATATGGTTGAAGAGGTAACGTGGGAATCTGAAAATGCTATGAATGATAAGTACCACTATTTATTTGATAATTGAATAAAATTGTGAGGACACAATTTTCAAAAGTGGGGAAGGATGTAACATTCCAGATAAATAGAGAAATATTATTTTTTCATTTTAATTAATATTTTGTGAATTAAATATTAATTTTACTTTATAGGGGTTTCTATGTTCGATGGCGTACTTGATACGCAACAACGGGTTTCTTTGAAATCTTATACTGCACACTAACAATATTATATTATTCATTTAAATGGTAGTTAATGACTTTCTGTTTTATTGGAAAGAATGAATATAACTAACTAAAATATTATTATATAAGTTTGTTAAATGTTTTTACATTTATTTAATAAATGTTAGAGGCTCAAAATGTAAATGAATCTAATCTTATGCATAATTTATTTTAAAAGGTTGATTTAACGCCTTTTAATGGAGAAACCTCTTTAAATCTAGTTTTGGTCACTTTTATATAGTCTATTTTACATAATAAAATCCATATTTTGAATCGGGACATCAAAATTTACATTGGGTAAATTTTTTGGTATTTTTCTAATAAAGTTCATTTTGATGAATACTGAAAAATTCTGTATTTTAATTCAAAACAACATTTTAATCTAATATATTTATATGGTTAGATTATCTTTTTAATTGGTTTTAATGTGTAATTAAAATATATTTTTACCATTTAATAAATTTTTTTTGTCATTTGAAGTAATTTCACATTGAAATTGTACAAAAACATGTGTCAATCTTTCGATCGTTAATATTTCTTAAAAACACGCTTTTTTGTTTTGACAATGGGAAATAATTTTAAATTAATTAATCAAACTTGAATGTATTGAATTTGGAAAAATTGGAATAATTTTTGAATTTGTAATATCAAATATAGCTTAGGCGAACTTTTTGGTATTTTTTTGAAGAACATAAATTTTTGATAAATAGTGAAAACAGTATGTTGTAGTTAAAAATCTGCCTTTTTCAATTAAATGAAATTTTACCTCTTATGTAAATTGAATTTATAAAATCCATCATATATGGTTGTTATTAGGATGTAAAATTTGGTTCAATAAGATGAAAATAATTTTTGGTGAGTAGTACCATTTGACTATTATTTAACACGGTTAAAGGTAAATAGGGTATTTCAAAGTAAAAAAGAATATTATAATGATATAAAATTACCTTAACACTTGTCCTAACCTTATTTTATGAGTTATTCCCGACCATGGGCATCCATGAGTCAATTTTAGAGCCCCATGGAGCCACATAAGAGTAATAATGACTCATTTTTTTAATTAACATAAAGTAAACAAAAAGATGACCTAAACAAATATCTTTTAGTAAATTAATTTTTACATAAGGTTATATAAGTTATCATTTCAAAATAAAATATTATTTAGAAATATAATAACATTTCCGACATAATTGTATTTTTTTATAATTTTTATACATCAAATTAATAAAATTATTTATGATACAACAATGATGCAGTGTTACCCTCATTAATAAATGATTTAAATAAATAAGATTATAAATATTATAACAATATCCAAATCATGTCCAATTATTACCGCATAATTTTATTTTGACTATGAGTCATATTAAATTATACTATAATATGTTTTGGACATTTAGAAACAAAAATGAATTATATAATAAAATAATATTTTCACACTTTCCTAAAGAGCCTCTACTCACCCTTAAAAAAATAACTCATTTCTAACCAATTCCTCACACCTACCAAGCCCCTTGGCTCGTCCAACCTCTTAAATATTAATATCCCTATATCCCTCTCCTATTCCTAGAAGACTTACATTAGGTATAAGTCATTTCAATAGGTCCTTTTGGTTCTAACAAAAAATATTTATTCGAATTAAAGGTAACAGTTTCTCTTAAAAAAATTTATTTTATTTTTCTTCTCCAACCCATAAAATCTTTTTATTAATTTTTTATGAAAAAAATACTATCCTAAAAATTCTAGGATTCTGTTATGATATGGATTAGATGTACACTTAGACACACATTCATCTAATGAGAAAAGAACCAACAGCTTCTGTGAATGGAAAACTAACGCCTCACGAAATGATGATTGTTCAATTATCTCCTAACACATATCATGGTGGACAATATGATGGAACTAAATTTATATATGATATATATCATGTTTATGTTTTCTTTATGCTTATGTATTTTCCATTTATATCTTACCCTTATGGTTTCCATTATCGGTAAATGTGATAATTTCATTTGAGGAAGTGCGGAATACCCCCCCTCAAAGTGATATGAATTGTTAATTCTATATCTGGGATGTATAAAGGATGGAGTTAATGATATTATATATGATATTATATTATAATTATAATAAACCTATGTATCATTATGTTATAATTCCATATAAAAATGAAATATAAATGGAAGTAGTGTTCAAGCGTACGTATGGATTACTCTCTCCATGAACGATGCATTTCATTTCTTACACCTAAATGTTATATACAGCTATAAATAAATTTATATACTTAATATATATGATATAAATGATATCTAAATAATGAATACCATTCTTGATATAATGGACTTTTGACCCCATATAAAACATGAAAATATAATATGTTCATTTTTGACTCAAGTACCAAATATGGACTAATCGACCATTATTAACATAATGATTATATAATGTTTATAATATGGTAATAAGATATTTAAAATAAATTTTAAACATGAAAACTGGTTCATAAGCAAGTATAAATGATCATTAGTTTATTATTCAATAGATTAACCAACAAAAGGGTAAAGTTGGATATGAGGTAAGGGACTTCGTCTCAATCTCCTTTCATTGGGGCATATATTGTTTTATACACAAAATTATTTTATACAGTGTATAAACCCTTTTACTTTTATGTTAATTAATATGGGAAATTTTTCTATGAGGCGTTTTACTAAACAACAAAAAGAATATTTGTTTTTAACGTATGTGGTGACAATGACCTTTCTTCTGCTGCGAGTATTATTTGATTTATGTCTTCCTTAATAAACCATAATGTTTTTAAAAGGAAAATAAATATCATATACTCTTTTATGTATTTTGGTATTGAAATGTTTTTTGGATTTATTATTTCAATATCTAGTTCAATATCTTGAAAATAAATATTGTTATTAAAAATTGGGAATGTTATTTTTCTTTTATGCTTATGTGAGGTGTTATAATTATATTATAATCCTTGGGAATTGTTTACGTATATGGGAGGTTCCGTGATAAACCTATGGCAGGTGAGCCCGAGATAGCTCTCCAATTCATTGTTAATGTGAAAGAGGTAAACATGAATATTTTTCTGAAGAGATTTATGGAATATACTCTGACGGGTTCTCCAACGTAACTCCCTATGTAGCTGTGGTAGCTAAAATGTATGTTTGATATGGATTCCCAAAGTTACCTTTATTATATATGTTTTCTATGTGTGATTCATACATCTTATGATTTTACTAGGTATGTTAAGGAGATTTTGTTGTGTATGTAATGATGAAATAATGCATTCCTTATTTTTTTTATAACCCTTACTGAGATTTTTACGCTCATCCCATGTTTTGAAATGTTGTTCATAGGACACAAAGATCAATAGGGCCAGGTTTGGGATAAATTAAAGGTCAAGCTTTCTAAAACATGGAACTGGACATGACACTTTTTTCAAGAGTACTTATTTTATGAGAAAAGGAATCTATGTATAAGTGTATACCTTTTACATTTTGGGATGTAATGTAATAGTAATGGAACAATTATCTAAAACACTAAACCTGAAAAGATCCTCATTGTGAATTAGTTATTTAATTCAAGATTATGTAATGTTTTAAGGCCGGGTACTTATAATAAAAATGACTAAAATGTGGAGTGAAACAATTTTATTAAGCTGAAATTTATTCTAAGATAGTATTGGGAGTGACCATTGACTACTATGATGGTTTTGTGAGAAAACCAATTCCAATATGTTAATATTGAAATGAGCCTTGAATAATAATGAAGAGAGGTTCTTAATTTAGGTGTATACTATTGTCCTTTCTTATGAATATGTTAACCATTAATGGTTTAAGATATTTTATTCCATTATGATTCATATCCTAAAAAATTAAACGATTTCGGAAATGAACTATGATTATTGCCATTTATATACTGGCTATGATTTTCAAATATTATGATCATGACCTTTTACATATATCCTCATTTTATGTTCATGTGATTATAGATATCTCACCTAGTTACCCTTACTCGGTATATAATATTAAGAATTTCATATGATTCAATGCCCATGATTATAAGTAAACATATTAAATATAATACATCTATTAAGGGGGATAATATGAAGAAATTATTGTTATATGATGTAGATATTTTTTGAAAAAATTATTTATAATTCGATGTTTCCAAGGAAACCATACCTAAAATAATTTATGGTGGATCAAAATTGTTTAATGAATATTGACCTATTAATATTTAATATATATTAATTAAATGTATGGGTTGAAATATTTTTCCTCATGACACTCATATCCTCTTTAATAACTTATGTATTGATTAAATTCAGAAAACAAGGAGAAATATATAACCCATTCGAACATGATGAATAATAATCACATAAATCATATCATAAGCTATACGAATATGATATTATTTGTTAATGAATAATGGAAATAGTTCAGACATTAGTAATAGAAAAAATCATGTCACACTATCATGCTGGGTGGGAGTAGGTATTCCACTAACAATGGAGAGGTATGTGATGCACTCTCAGAAAATATAGAGTAAGACAACCAGAGGACCTTCCTCAAGTAGGAACAAATCACCAAGGGAATAATAATCATATTTAGTAGTTTTCTATGTCTAATGATAGTGAATTTTTAGCGTAATTTTAAAACCATTTAAATATCATTTCTTGGGTAATCTGAGAGGGGAATCTCAACATAAGGGTTCCTATAATGATGTCCCATAATTATAATTTTTGAATTATGATGTGGAAAATATGGATGTCCAATATTTTTTCGAATATTCATTTTTTATTCCATCATTTCCTAGAAAATATATGTTCATAGGAGGAATAGAATCAGATTCAATATGATGGTAAATTAAAACTCACAAAGAATTTTAACGGTCTGAAAATGTAAATGGGAATTTTTTACATTAATTATGATCATTTCATGAGGAACTCATGACATTTAATTTTGGGGAATACAGTTGGGATGTCACACTATGAATTTAAGAGTCATGAAACTAGAACATTTTCATTATATAGTTATTTTTCTATGGATTAATACCATGTCTCATTGAATGGGTAAAAATCATTCTCATACGAAAGAAACATTTATAGTCACATTCCATTGTTGGACAGGTAGTTTACAATGTTTGGATGTGGGGAACCCCATGAACTTGAAAAAATAGTGTCAGATGACTACTTTTCAAAAACAATTCCTAAAATAGATATAGTCATTCAGAGACCCACCATAAATAAAATGTCTTAAATAGTTTAATTTTATTATTTTTTAATGGATGAATTTGTCCTAGTAAAATGTTTATGAAAAAAATTTGTTATTATTATTACGTAGAACTAGACCATCCAAAATAATATTGGGTCTCAGGGTGTGGTATATTCATGGGAGTTTAATGAATTTATATATGTCATGTATGTTTAGTAGTATAATTTCACATTATAAGGATTTAAATTCCTTTCACATTATGATCCTATGATAAGGACCATTATGATGAAGGTTAATGTCAGGAAGAGTTTACCTGATGCTAAGTTGTTTAATGTTATGAAATTTAGAACCATTTCATATTTAATTTTGATTAAATTATATCTAAATTATTCTTACTAAGATATTTTACCCTGATCCCTAAACACACATGATTCAATCATTATTGATAAATAAGTTGTGTCCAAAAAAATAATTATATTTTATATGTGTATATTACAGGGAACAATAGTTCCTTGTCATATTTTATCCAGAATCACAATATAATAAAATATATATTTGAGGGGATTGATCAATCATGACTCTAATTTACCTAGATTACCCTAACAATCATGTTGCATCAAATACAAATCGAGGATAGTTTGGGTATGTGATATTTTGAACCCAATATAATGCAAGAGATACATAGATTATGGTTGTATATCTTGGAATGAATGAATCAATTTTTTATGTAACGTACTTGATTCCAATTATTGTCATTCCTTTTATGAATTTAAAACAAATAATAATGTTGTATATGATAAATATTATAGTGAATATACTATGGTTATAGTGATATAATATAGTGGGTGGACCATTCTACGTTACCTTGTTATCACTATATATCCTATTTGGATAAAAATAAAGATATTCATTGTTTTAAACGATGTCATTTAATTTATCTCATAGATCTAGTTCAAATATATTGAATTATAACATAACCTGATATGTTTCCATGCATGAAAATGAATTAAAGAAGGAATTAACGAGGTATGAGTTCTACTATGTGGTAAGAAATCCTTTCCCTATAATTTGGGTTTTGAATAAAACAAACTTTGAACTAGAGATCCCATACCCTAGAATACATTTGTTTACTTATGGATCAAATATAAATTTTTTGGAAGGTGATACAGAATGGCCAGAGGGTCTATGGTTTAATGTCACAGAAAAATGATTAAATCCATGATTTGGAGATACATAATGAATTAAACTGTTCAGTGGATTTTATCACAAATTTTTTAGAATAGTTCATTATATTTCTTAGATAAATGGAAAAATTAAATAGTTATGTAGTTAACGTCATAAATTCATAATTATTTAATTCATATTTGAAATCATGTATATTATACTTTGGATATGTCGTTTAATGTAATAAAATAAAAATTTCTACTATTTAATGTCAAACATGTCAGACTTGTATATTATGGTATGTCAGGAATGATTATCTTCAATTAGAATGACAATGAATTATGTGTATATTTCATGAATCTCAAGATTGTCTAAATCAATTTTTATTTTTTAAATTTCCAAATATAGATGGTTTTAACTATTACCATTCCCATAAATTTTATTTCCCATGACTCGGGGGTAGGGGTAAACTCATGGATGATTCGTTATATGTAAATCCCATATTCTCCAGATCTTTAACAACTCAATAAGAAAAAGATGATATTAACGTGAGTTTTGTGTGGCCTCATTCTCATGCCTAATGGATGATAAATTATTTCATCATATTCCATGATTTGTGAAATCCATTGTTTTCACAGACATTTTTTTTATATTCATGTTTTTAACATGACGTAAGAGGATACTTGGTGTCACTAGATATATTATCACCTCATATTTCTACGTCTACATACAATCTAAAATAAAAATTCATCGTTCGATCATATTTTTTAAAAATATTGTGTATGATATGTAATTAGATAGGTACCTCAAATATTCCACAATGGGTCTTCTGATCGTTTAGAGGTAAATAAAATTATATAATATCTAATAGTGGAATAGATGAAAAACATAGTCTGACTGGAATAATTGTATCATGAAATTACAATCACTAATAGGTGAATTAATACAATTATTTTCATGTGGTACATACATGAATTCAGTAAAATTGGAACATGCGGGAGTTTTTTGTGTAAATATCATAACCATTATATATATGGGTGCAGATGCTGAGGATATTTTTGGGGATATATCTATAATGATACCCATTTTTCATATAAAATTAACAATCGTTGGAACTATGTGTTGTTCAAAGAGGTTAAATAATATCTAAATTTCTCCCAATAAGTGGTTGAGTATTTTCAATATTAACTTGAACTGTTGGGTTGGGTAACTTCACTACATCGAGGAGACATAATATAAGGCACGATCATAGCATAATATATTAAATATCATTCAATAAATTAAATATTAATTTCTAGATCTATTATTTTTTTCTTATTAAACATATTAATATATTATTATGTCATGATAGATATATTAGTTTCACAAAAGAAACATGATGAAATCAAAATGAAACCAATTCCTTTCCCAATTTCAAGATGGGTAGCTCGTAATGGGAGTTCTAGTGTGGAACCTAGTGACATGATCCTCTATTGGTAAAGAGAGAAATCATTATCAACATTTCACTATGAGGGGTCAAAAGGGTTGATGATGCCTTATAAATACCCTGGTGGGGTTCAAAAAAATACACATCAATAATAAATAGAGTACTGTTTACAAAAAATATTGAGGGCTCCTTCTTGGAATAAAAGAGACCCATGTTCTAAACCGAGTGGAGGAGGATTTTCTATGTAATGTTGTAGTAGAGTAGAAGAAATTGTTCTGTACTGTAGCAGGGGAAACTATTCACCCAATTTGGGCCTTCGGGACACCGGTTTGGGCCTACAGGTCTCATGGACTTTGGGTCATCAATGGCTTTCTTGCCTCAGGGCCTTCGTGACATAAAGACCATGGAGTAGACCAGTTCACACAACGTAGAACCTAGAAGAAGATCAATGAAAATAGTTTTGGCCACCAGAAGTAGAGCCAACTATATTGAAATAATGGGAGGGTATGGAATTTTCCATCAGGACCAGTCACTATACATCTTTGTACGGGGGAATTCTCATCGATTAGCAATCATAGATGGGGAGCTAGGCGATCAAATGATACAATTCTCGGGAGGGTCAATTCTAGTGGGTTGGGGCTACAGGTCATGTAATGGGCATACTATGCTTCTAGTACTTCAGGTCATATATTGGCCTTCAGATCAAGTCGGGTGTGGTGCCTTGGGCCTACAGGTCAAGTATGGGTTCCCCTTTAACCCTTAAACAAGTGATTCTCCATAATAAAAAATAAAGCATTCGGGCCATTTGGGAATTACATGCAGTGATACAATTAGTCTCATGTGAAAATCCATTAGAACTATCAGATATCCAATTATATGGAAAAAGTCTCCCTTTTTAGGAATACTTTACAACTTATTGAAAATATTTACTAATCATATATGATTTTTCTATAGAGAACTATCAATATTTAAATAAATATGATATAATTTTATTTATGTAACTAGTGTATTTATTTGAAGGATGGTTTCCATTTTCTAGTTTGGTGGGTTTTTTCGTATTCCTAAATTTTATATTTCAGTGCAAGACTATCAATTTTTTGGTTAGTGACCACATTCCCAATTATGTATCCAAGATTATAGGATACTTTTCAGTTATTTATGAAACCTCTAAGACTTCTCAGTCATTATTTGACACCTGTCAAAATTGTATAAAATATTTATTGGTTAATATGCAATAAGAGTATATTGTTTTTTATTATTGAGAAAACATTGTGATATTTGGGTAATAGTTTTGATCCACAATGATGGAATTTACATTTCCCACTAATTTCAAGTTCCATTATTAGTAAAAAAAATTAATATAACTATACGGGAAATTTTTCCCCTTCACTAATTCATCATTAAATTTTTTGACACATACTCCTCAATCAAAATTTCAATATCAAAAATACCTATAAAAAATCAAGATTATATCATAGATCATTATTAAATACTAATAAATTAGAGATATTATGTATTAGTATGAAGTTATATATTAAATAATTTGGGTGTTTATCCTACCATGATTTATCCAGAATAAAATTTTCTTATAATACGATATAGTTGTTCTCTTAATAAATGGTGTAGTTCTCTAATATAATATCATTAATTATGGAAGAAATATTATTCTTCTATTTTTCATGTTAACATATACTAATTTTTTTCATAAGGATGAAAATAAGAAATTTTTGTTTCATGAATTCATTATCGTTGGTGTTGATGTTGGTTTATCTATTTATATTGTTCTATGAGAGAAATACTTTATACCTTTTCTTATAGTCATCATCATTTGAAGCACATTAGTTCCATTATGTAACATATGTGTATTTGAAAACACATTATGTAGGTTATCCCTACAGATCTAGAGTATCCTTTCCTATGGTATTTATGACCCCTATGAATATATTAGATCAGTCCATATTAAATTAAATCCATATCTCTAACATTAATTTACTATATAAAATTGTATAGTTCAATGATATTAGTTTTCATAAACATATTGTTTTATTTTAAAATTAGTTGTTAAAAAATATTATACCTACTCATGTACAACCTACTATGAGGCTATTATAGCATGAAAATTAATGGCCATATAAGGGTTCTCAAAACATATGATCTCAGTAGTCTCTTTTTTTATCCTAAAAATAGATGATCTAATAAGATAATTTGGGGAGATATTTCACTCAATTTATCATTTTATCAAATACTATGAATCTGTGATTCTTGGTGGTGGTGGAGGTGGATTCCATCCCACAAACATGAGATAAAACATCCTCTCATGTTGTACTGATTCACTATATCCTTAAAAAAATCTATTATTGAAGTGGGGACATGGAACTGGTTGAGTTTTACTATGGTAACAATCTATAACGAGTAACTGATATCCCTTCGGTTGTGGTAACGCATGATAATCAATTAGTTCAATAGTAAAATAATATTATTGGTATGGTATTAAAAAAATTTGAATACTCTATTCATCTTTGATGATAATTAAATAACCTACTATTAGATGAGTTCTTTAGAAGAAGGTATGGATTCCTTAACCTATTAATAGTACTTAGTGGGTATATTTCCAATGAATCCTCATTATTCATCTATTAGTGTTCCTCTATTGAGGAAATTGATTGGGAAATTCTATATCTTATAAATTATAAATCATCATTTTTGGATGGTTGGTGGGTTGTGAATGTTTCCACGCTTTTTTATTTCACAGGTTATTCCCTACATAGTGGAAGCCCCAATATATTTCACTACACAGTTAGGTTCCTCAATAGTATCACAGTTTTCAGAAAGTGTTTGATAATTTTTTTGAGATTTTTTATTGTGAATCATGGGGTAGGAATCTTATATTCCCCTACAATTGATATACCTATGGTGTGGGTGTATCCATACATAATTAATTATTCCATATATGATAATACATATTAATTTCTTCATAAAAATTCAGCCATACCAATGGGTTTTTGCATCCATTGGAATGTTTTAGTCACCAAAGAAGAAAATGATTAAATATGAAATAACGGGTAAATGGTAACTTTGGATAAGCACATTTATTATTCTATGATATGAATATAGTAATTTATGATGATTTTAATATTATTTGAATTGGATTTATAATTAGATCCTTACGGTTTTAAATCCCTAATAGACTCTCCTTATAGGTTATTTAGTCTATATAATTATAGAAGTCATATATTTCTCTTCCTTATGTTATATAATTATACTTGTATATTAGTGGAGATGAATATGTTGAATATAATAATTCCAAATCCACTCCATGGAATATGTCATGAAATGTAGGGTTTCTTAATCTACCTCCTAATGTTAATGGTGGTGTGTGTTTTTTTCTCCTTGGATAGGCATCTATAGATATTGGATATAGAATCATGTTATAGCTTGACATTTTTATATTTTCATTCACAAAATAAAATGTGGTGATTCATCCTCTAGAGGTTTTCATGTTCTACACAAAGAGACTAATTATATGAATAAATAAATAATTTATACAATACGAAATTCTTTAATAGTAATTGGAATCAAATGTTTAGTGATTACAAACATCAGAGATGTAGTTCAATTATATTAATTGTATCCAAGGCATGTTTTTATTATATAGTACAATTAAAAAAACAACATATTATATCCTGTTATATGTCTAGTTTCTCCAATGATATTCGTAATAAAAGGATTATTTTTTGATTCCCTTTTTTTTAATTATTATGCTGGTGTCTATGTAAAAAAGAAAAAGAAACCCATTAATTCCACATCAAATATGAGAGCATGTTCGATTGATATAAATTAGAGTAAAAGGTTATACATCGGTTCAACTATTCTATTTCCAACATGGAATGGCTCAAGAGTCAAAATATTTGATTTCCAAATAATAATGCGACAGAATCATTCTCAGTTAATTGATTTCAGGTAGGGGTTACCATTTTATATTGATATTTTAATGGATTTATTCTCTTCTATATTCTATTCCATTTTGAACACTCGTAAAAATGGCATAAAATCATTGAAACATTATCAAGGATAATTTGGAAAAAAATTTTTCAATGGGATGGGAGGTCTATATCAGGAAACGCATTGTAGTGGAATAATTTTATACTATGTGAAACTCTTATATAATTTATTATGTCATAATGAATACTTGAAGATCATATCATGGGACTACAGACCATTGAACTATTTTTTAAATCACATTAATTTATATACTAGGCATTCTCTATTTTTCTCTTTATAATAATCGATGCTATATTTAAAATCCACAATGATAGGAACTATATAATTTATCATAATCTAGAGTTTCCCTATGTGTATTTATGTCATTGGGAACATGTCCATGATAGGGGAACCCGTTATCTCCATATTATGGAAATCATAATCCATGTAGTACTTTTCATCATAATGGGGCACACTGTTCATTTAGAAAGAAGTGACAAGGGATAAATCTATGTTGTTTAAAACCATGTGTAGTAAATGAATATGTGAAACATATTTGAAATTATTGGGATTGGACTACCAAATGGAATAAACATTCACATAGATCTTGTTTTTTAATAAATAGTAATGATATTTTATGGTTTTTGATTGACATGAATATGAGGCCCTGATATAGATTTCGACAACATTTTTGTTGTCAACTATAAATGGAAGGATTTAAAAAATTATTGGGGATTAAACGTAGTAGGATTCCCAGAAATGGATGTCCACCTCTGGTATGTTGATGAATAATTTTGTATAGAATACTAGAAAGGTTATATATATATATTAGAATTTATTGATATTAATTTATATCTCTTTTTTCTAGGAAATTAGTTGAGGAATGAGGAATGGAAATATTAGGGCTTACTCCAAATTGGATCCACTAAAATATATATACACATTCATTATATTTATAACATGTTGAATAAGGAAGTATGGAAAAATTATGGATTACATGTATTAGGATTCCTATATATGAATGTAAACCTCCAATATGCTAGTAATAGTATAAAGATGGAAGACTCGAAATATTGGATCATACACCTAGTTTTATTTTGATGTACATATTTCGACCTTTTAATTATTTTAAATTATATGAGGATGGAAGAAAAGAAATATTGTGTATTATATATTGTATGATAATAATATATAATGTAAAAATAGTGTTTCCTATGAAAATATATATTTTAAACATAGAGGACAAATAAATCTAATGGTATGTATAAGGAAACCATGTTTTTTATATTGATAGAAGGTAAATTTGATGAAATGTGTAATCTTATGCGCATTTCATATATTAGTTGTTGAACACATTATTTTCCCATAACATAGGGATTGGTATGAATGAATTTTGGGATTTATCCTTAAATAGGCATCATACATGTCATGTAGTAAAAAAAATCCAAATACCCATCGATCACGTAGTAGTTCTTATGATCATGCGACAAGACCCATCGATAATATTTATCAACATGTGGTAATGAATATTGTTTAGTGAATTTTATTAAAATAACAGTTTGAGTGGGGCTTACAGATAGTAAGGACATAGAATCAAAACAAGATAAATTAAACTTTTAATGTTATGTTTTGTAGCTTATTCATTTTCGGAGTCTTAAAGAAATTTTTTTAACCTCTATATTCTAGTAACTAAATTATTAAGGGAGACTAATGATACAAGATACTATAATTTTTGTAGGGACATATGAGTGAGTTTTCACCAATGTTGGTGTCCTGGATATATGATTTCACTATTATGAGACATAACAAAATAGGAACCCCTTTTGAGACCAGGGTGAATTGGTATAACCATGTAGGGTTTCCAATATTTTAGACATATGTGAATGATATTTCTCTAGTATGGTTTTCTAGGTGTGACAACCAGATTAGTCTCTTTTACTAAGAGGGATCATTATGTTTTGGGAGTGGGTAAATGTGTTCCCCCTCATAGTGGTATTTATGTTTAAGACATATGATAATGAGTGTATCATTATAATGGATCCATGGTATGAGATCTAGGAGAATGAGTTCGACATATTTGGGGTTACCTTCTATTATACTGAGGAAAATAATGATATCCCATGGTGGGTCAGCTACATGTGATTCCATAGTAATGATACACACCCTAGTAGAGTTTCCCCTATGTGATTGTTGGGAAAAAAAAGTTTTCCCCTGTAGGGGATCCATGGTGTGATACATGTGGGAATGGGTTTTCCTTAATATGGTAACACAAGTTTCTGAAATTTCTAAATGAGTTCTCACTTGTTTTGGATCCCATTTTTGAGACATAGTAGAATGGTGTTCACACTAATATCAGTACCCATTAGTGAAAATGAGATGGAGAGGATCACCCTAGTATGGGTTAAATTATATCATATATGGGATAATTAATGATCATAACAAAGGGAGCACATGTTTGTGATTTTGTGAATGATTTATCATTTTTTATTTGAATAATTAATGCCTTGTAAATTTTAAAATTTCTACATGATTTCCCACTATAGTATTAGTAGTTCTGGGACCAGGTTCAACTAATTTAGGATCATAAGGTATTACTAAATATCATGGTTCAATAATTATTTTTCATTGGAGGGATTGTAATTCATAGATTCCTATTATAGTTACCATAAAATAGGTATCGTGAAAATATTTGTGAACCAATTTTCTCTTTAGAATGATAGTCCAAAATCTAGTCTCAAATAGATTTATTTATTGGAAATGGAAAGGTCATGGGTGAAGACACAAGGGTGCTTGGACATTAGAGAGTTAAACATTATGATGAATGATATCGATGAATATGATTAGTGAAGGAGGCATGTGTGAATGATACATGGGGTTGTGACCCTAAGAACCAGACCTAATTTCTTATTAGAAAAATATATCCCCAAAAAACAATATCCTTTGATTTGTATTGTATTTTTGATTCAAAATGAAATAGACATGAATCCATGGATTTAAAATATACCTTCAGATATTGGGTACCCTAACAAAATGTGTTTATATAGGCATATGAGTATTTCAATTATTATTCTTTAGGATTTTCAATAATTTTCTACTGAGAATAAAACAATCTTATATATATGATGGAAATTTTGTTGATTCCAGGACATTTGGAATAAATTAATCATTTCTATTTCAACCATAGAATATATATATATTATTTTGATATTGTATATATATTATTTTGGATATTGGATCATGGAATAACTCAGGTTGTGATTCTTCCCCATTTTTCATTTTTCTTAAATCTATATTTCACATGATCCACCTATTCGGTGGTACTTTTTATGTTTGTATATATGTTGATAATTGGAAAAATATTTATAAAGTAGATGTTATATACTACCTATATTTGTTTTTTAGTTTTAATTACATGCTCTATATCAATATTTTTTTTATTACATTTGGATTAGTTGATATATAATTTATGAAACTAAAATTATTTCATTACCAATGATGGTTGAAGACAATAACCACTAATCACAATCTTGTAGTGTATGGAGTTTAATGATTGATGTTACATACTACCATCGACATATCAATGATATTGGAGTTCTTGAGATGATATGATAACCATTTTTATCAAAAAATTTATTTCTTGATATTAATATTTTATGTTCGGTATATGGATTAAGAATCTATCATAAAATGGGATGTACATCATCCTTCTGTGTCACAAACACTTTTATTAATGATTCCCATGTTAAAATCGGTTAGGTATTTTAGTTATTTTTATCAAATTTTATCATTTATATGTCTATATAATTATGGTTCATCAGTTCGAGGGCCTTATTTAAATTATTTATGTTTTCAAAAGTAATAATACTGAATTAATATTTATATTAAATTTTAGAAAAAAGTGTAAATTGATTTAAAATTCAATTATATATTATTTACTATTCAATAGAATATCATATTGTGGTTGTATGAAAATATTCAAACTAATGTGGAAGATTTTTATATTATCATTTTCTGATATGTTATTTTCAAATACATACTCACAGTCGACGGTATCTCTATAGTGGGTATGATTGTTGTTCAGGTATCATATTAATGTATTCTAGATGAATCTGGGTATCCTTAGAATAATTAATATTTAATTTAATTTAAATTTCATTTTTTGACCCTAAAAATAGTCATCATTTAATATAATATTTTATATGAATTTTCATATAAGATTCATGAGGTATGAGTTCTAATAATATAAGAGGTATGGTTGATGATTATTTATATTTGGGTAATTAGTATGGTTTTGATATTATTATATTGATTTATCCTTGTTTTTTGTGGATTAATGTGAGTGCTTTTGTTTATAATACCATATTCTTATGAAGGAATTTCCTTGGGTAAGGGAAATATTGGTAGATTCTTCAAAAAATTATGCGAAAGTCAACTCATGTTTCTATGGTAGTTTTTGTTTTTCTATGGACCCAAACACTTATTTCTGGTGCTAAAAACACACAACATGCAAAAGATATCCTAGAAAATAGTGTAATAACAAGATAATGAAACATTTACAACAAATATATCTTTCTGAATTTTTTAATTTAAAGTGTTAGGAATAATATTTAAACATGTATAACTATTTTCACTTGAATAAATAGAAAATTTACCCCAATTATATAAGAAACTACATATTTTACAACTATACTTTAACAAATACCAAAAAATATACACAAAATATACTCTTCTAGAAAGATCCAGTGTATTATATTTTGTTATGACATACTAAAACAAAAATATAAAAATTAGGTTATCTCAATCACTCGATATGGGTAAACATAAATGATAATAAATGGTAATCATAGGTGATAATATGTTGAGAAATAAGTTGTAATAGATTATCATAGTGAGTTCATTCCCATCAATGTAAATATTAAATTTTAGGAGTATTAGAATAGGTTTCAACATAATCAAATAATTGGATGAATACAGTGTTAAAGAAAATATGAAAAATATTAATCCATGACAGAGTAGTATAGTAATAATAATTTGAATAAAAGTATAGAATATATTCGAAATACTTTAATTTTTTTAAATATCATATGTAAATGATACACTTTTTTTATTAAAGTCATTATACTTGTACCAATTTTAATAGAATCGTATTTTCAATACAATAATTAGTCTTGTTATATTACTTAATACACTGAATTAAAAGGTGATTTTAGACCCCACACATTATTATCAATACATATGTGTGAAAAATATTTATTTCTAACATATCATAATGAAAACCTTGAATGAATATTTGTTTAATCTAATTTTCAAATGTAATCAAATATGTAAAACATTCATTATCCTATTAGTAATCGTAACATGATATAAAAATGGAAAATAATTAGGTATCCAAAAATATTAATTAAAAATACATGTAAATACTATTCAACTAGTATAAAACATATTATATATAAACCATATAGATATAGGGTATATATATATGTCAAACAATTTCCATATAAATCAATTTATCACATCATGTAATACACTCTTCAGTCAATGGAAGGAAACATGGAGTGTTCATAATAAAAATAAATTTAATAAACATGTAAACATATTCATAGTTGAAATATGGAAAGAAATTAGTTTTGTAAGATCATATAATTGTTAAAAAATAATATTAAATATGAATTAGAAAAATGAATATTGATGATATCATTTGATGTATTCTCTTAATTAGATAATACTATATATACTTTGAAAATTTAGTAGCTGAAAAACTATTTTTTTCAATTAATACTGGAAATTTTTATGTATCCTTGATTTGTGGAACTAATTTTAAATGAAATATTTTTTTATCCGAGAAATAAAGTACATTAAAAAATAAATAATTAAAATTTTGGTAGAATGATTCATATAAATTAACTAGGGTGGTGTAAATATTTTTAATCATAGAATAACAATTAAAATGATATTTTAGAAAACATTTTTATCTCAATTGAAAAAATAGGATTTTATCAATACTTAAGAAATATATTTTCAATATAGTTAAGTTAAATCATTGGAAAAAAATAACACAGTTCTAAAAAAATAAACATAGATATTAGACCCCATAATGAAATAAATTTAATGAAAGGGAATGTTTATTGGAAGGAAAAATGATTTGAAATGATTTTGAAATTTTTGAAATATTTTATAAATATCATTATTGAAGATTCACATGGTAAAAATTATATTATTTTCCTATAGAATTTATTTAAGTATAATTAATAATTAAATGAAAAATAATCCATATTAGTGTTCAAAAATTACAGAATATATTTCACATAATGTGATATATGTACCTGGAGGGAATGATCATTGTAATGAATTATATTTATTACATCTAACACCAATCATTTTTGTAAGAAGGAATTTCATCATGAAAAAAAATATTTTTGAAAATAAAAAAATTCAAAAGTGAAATAGAGTAAATATCATGGGGATATAAAATTATAATTATAAAATTGGAATAAAATATCTTAACCATATAGATATTTTTTGAGTCAAGGAGAAATAAATATAGTGGAAAAAATTTATTTAATCCTAATGAAAATTGAAATCAAAACACATATAATTAGAGATAAAAAGAGATTGAATAAATAATACAATGAGTGAATGTCATTTTATAAAATAATGAATTTAATATCTATAATATGAACTATATAAACAATATTTGTGGAGTAATACATCAAATATCAATGATGTGAATTTGAGACAAAAAACCCTTTCAAACTTATATATTTTATATTCATATCCCCATGAAGGATAAGATTTAATAAAGAAATATATTCAATTTTTAATGAGAAGCTAATTGTAGAAAAATATTAAAGGGGTGGTAGAGTCATTATTCCACGGATCATATAGTGTAAAATAAAATAATATTTATCAATGTGTGAAAATTTTAAATAAGAAACCCTTACCTTGATTATAATTATTTATATGAATACACCTATCATTATGAATAAAAAATAATCATTATTAGATACCTTACAATGAACTGTACTAATATTGATTTAATTTTTTATTTAATTTGTATTATTTTATTTCATTATTTATTATATAATTCTTCTTATTTTTTCATGAAAATATAAAATAGAGATAGATTATTTCATTAAATTTTGATATTAATGAAAATAATTTAATAAAGAGTTAAGAAAATAATTTAGTAATTATGTTAACAAATAAAAATAATAATTTTCATATGAACATAGAATAGAATTAGAATTTATATTTAAGCATTCTTCCTTGACGGATTACTATATAATAGTATTTAATGGTTGTTAAACTGACCAAAAATGAAGATACCGTGATTAATGGATGTGTTTGGTATATGAAGTGGAATTATTGGAATAATATGATAATTAAATAAATTTAATGATATTATATATACTTTTTTGGTGGCATATCTTATTCGAAGAAAAATTTATAATTAATTAAAATCATTGTGAAATAAGATGAATTTATCTTTGTGGATGCAGTAGTCTTCATGTACACAAGATCAACATAACATTATTTTTCAAAGTGAATGAAAATGGAAAAATATGGACTATTTCATTTATGTTAAAATATAATTAGAAATTAATAAAAACATATTTAATAATATTAATGTGGATAGAAAAGGATTGGAAATGGAATATTGGGAATAGATAATGAAAATTAAGGTAGTATCAATGTGTGTTCTTAACTATTATCTAAGAAATTGATTTGAAATTAGAGAATTTAAGATATATAATAGTAACCATATGACAAAGGATTCATGAAATTGTTCTAGGATGATTTTTTTTTTATTTTTAGGATAAAATTGTGTGTTAATTGTTAATATGAAGTGGTTGATTGATTGTCTTTTATAAGTGACGAGGATTGAAATATATAAAGAAACCATTATATTTTCAATAATGTAATGTTATAATTCAATGGTAAAAAATAAATACAACAAAAAATTAAAAGGGAATGTGAATTTGGGTTTATTCACAACACAACCATCCATTCCGAAAAATGTTTTAATTATGTTTCGTGTTATATTATCATAGTGAATTTTTTTTACCATTTTTAGTTTCATACTGGTAATTAATTTTTTAAATAAGATGTTAAATACAATGATCAAAATAAATATTGAAAATTTTACATATTACAAACGAAATTATTTAAAATTAAAAAAATAACTTTAAAAAATAAAATTTAAATCTATATAATAACATAATATTAGAATAAATGAAAATAAATTTTAAAAATATTTGTTTTATGAAAAGTGTGTTTTAAAGTGTAAATTATATTTATATGATAAATTTATCAAAGTCTATTATATTTGGGAAATATTATGGATTATTATAAAACCAATTATCTTTATTTAGATATCACAGATATCCAAAAATAAATTATACCAAGATAACAATTAATTATATGAAAATATAAATCTCATTTTTCATTAGAATTAAAAATATTACTTCTAATTTATATAGTCGATAATAGGTTTTAAAAATTATAAAAATTATATTCTAAAAGAATATAATTAATAAATTGATTAATTAAATTATTTTATAAATTTTTTGGTCTTTCTTATATAATGATAATGTAATAAATTCTACAATTGATGAAAAAACTATAATTTTCCTGATTCATCTATGAATTACATAAATTATAAATATAAATAAATTTTATTATAAGACCAATATTAAATGTATAATTGAAAATTTATGTTTTTCATTTCGTATAATTATTTTTAATTATTTTATTATTTTAAATGAAAATAGAAATTATCAAGATAATCGCTTTTATTAAAAAATAATTTTTTTCAAACATTACATGTCCTATTTAATATTTGAAACAAATTTCCATTTTAGAGAATGAAAATATTTGAGATCCAATTTTATGATGTTATATATTATCTTGTTAAATTGGATGAGTATATTTATTATGATAATGCATATGAGAAATTTATTAATTATTTAAATGAGAACAATTAAATCCAATTTATTATTTATCCTATTAATGTAATATTTTTTTAAAAAAATATCATGTAATTTTGATGAGGATTTATAAATAATATAGTTTATATTATAGTATTTAACTATTTTGTTAATTATTTATTTAGTTTGGTGATGTATATAAAACATTTTTTTATGAAATTTTTTTATTTATAGAACAATATATACATTGAGATCATGGGTCATTACATTCTACAACAGAATGAAGTTGCATCCCCATTATTTTAATTATCCATAATAAGGAATTTATATGAGGGTTTTACTAAAATACTCTTCATTTCAGATATTACTTCTAAAATTGTTGTTAACATAATATTTTAAGATATATCTTGTAACTACTTCTACCTCAATGAACAATAATTTTTCATATAATCATATATTCATTTATACACCCAAACCATATATTATCCATAACCAAACCCATCAAAAACCAATTCGAAAATCCATTCTATTAATCATCACCAAGATTATATATTAGTCAAAAAACACTATCTTTAACCATTGAATGTGTGAAACATATGAGTGAATAAGTATTATATTACCTAAAATGGCATAAACATCACCAAAATAGAAATCCCACATTTTCAATAAATGAATAATATATTTGAAGGACAATAATTCTCTCTTACCAACATTCAGTAAAACCAAGAAAACATTTAATTAGTCATTTTCATAAATATAAATAATATATGAGTTAATTATACCATAATCACATGTCTGTTTATAATTTACCTAAAAAATATGATAGTGTGATAATTTTTTCATATTTTAATTAACATACAAATATGATTCTAACACTTAAATTACACTACTAGAAATATGTCCCTTAAAGACTGGCAATGGCTATTGCAATTGGCTCACCAGTGAAGGGTTTTAGAGACCGCCAACGGTGGGTGCAGTATATATTCTATCACGCGGCATTTTATTGGCTGTTATAGACAGGACCTAAAGTGAATGCGTTCAGTAGTCACAATAGTTAACATACACTAAACAAAAAGAGACCATTCAAAGCCTCAAAAATTTCAACCTATTAGCGACCACCATTGGCGGACCCAAACATAGAATTTTTTTTACAATAAAAAATCAATTCATTTTCCCGAGGAGAAGAAATAGAGAATAAATCACAAAAAATAACATCCAAATAGAAGAAACAATATAATAAAGAAAGATACTCCAGAACAATAAATAAAAAACGTACTTCCTCACATATCCAATGATCCAAACATATCTAATCCATTCCAATATTCAGTTTAATTAATACTACAATAAAATAAAAAAGAAGCAACTAAACAAATCCAATATGAACTGGTCATTTTTATTTAGTTAGTATGTATATATATAGAATAATCAAAATAGTTTATGTTTTATCACATACAAAAATTATTCCAAATCTAAAATCAAATATCTTTTTATATCACTTATAAATAAACAATGACCTTTAGAAGTAAATAAATATTCTTTATACAAGTCAATCCGAGCAACTATAATATCTAATCCACGTACCGATTCTTCCTGCAGAATAATGATGTCGAAAATATCATTTTCTATGATTTCATTTCATATTTTGGTTGATTTTGACCCTTATAAAAATGATTTTATCATTATTAAAACAATGATAATAAATCATAAAATTAACATTTAATTGCACATATCAATCCATACATCGGATTAATGCCTAGTTAATTTTAATTGAAAAAAAATTCTTCGAGAAATGTTCTTCTAACTTTTCGTGCCAAACAGAGTTTGTTTTTCATTTTAACCCCTTCATGGGAGATGTGTAATTTTTATGACACTAAGATATGTTACTGATTTTTTTCATTCATACAGATTGAAATGAGCATCTGATTGATGCGACATTGATTCCTATATATCCAAAATGTCATGATGGTTTTTCTCTCAATATTTCATTATAACCCAAGTTCATTAGGTTGTTATTGACATATTTTACGTGAATTATCAGTAAACTCATAATCTGAGGGGAAAACAACACTTTTGATCATACAGATCAATTCTGGGATCTGATCGATGTACTAATTCTTCCTGAATAATATAAATGTCATAAATATTTTTGACCCAATATTTCATGTCAATTGGTGCTCGTTTGGTTGGGTTTGACGCCTCCACAAATGATTTTCTCATTATTATAATAATAATAATAAATCTGAAAATGAACTTTTAATTGTACCAACAAATCCACACAACAGATTGAAACACAATTGATTTCTGTTGACTATTTAATATTAGAGAAGTTTTCTCCTATTTTTTCATGTGAAATAGAAGTCGTTTTCATGTTTTGACACTATCACAGGAGATGTGTATTTTTAATAACACTAAGTAATGTGGCTTATTTTAATCATTCATACTATCCAAAAAAAATTACTATTTTGATGCATTGTGAAGATTACGATTTTATTAGTTCAATTTTATTGCAGTGTATATTTATTTATTTCACTATTACTTATATTACATGCTTAAGAGGAGATGTTGAAGAAATAAAATTTTGTAGCTACAAGTTTACTAAAATTAGAAAAAATATGATTCCATTCAAAAAATTTGATGCACAAATAAAAAAACACGATTTCAAAGGGGAATTAATGCTATAAAAAATAATTCAAGAAAAGATCTCTCAAAATTAGAGCTAAAAAGAATGTAGTATCTTGTTTGAGAAGTATCTCTCAAACTTATTTCCATATCTATGGAGATATAGAGATTTCAATATATTCTTATGCATATTTTCTCACCTTCTTTTAAAGGAATTAAACATGTGGTTTGTTATTAATGAGAGATATAAGGATATCACATGGTTTTTAGATTTGAATAGTATATTTGAATTTTTGATCATATAGATATTTAATTTTTTGTATCATATAGAATAGAAAATTGAACATCCCCCACCGTACTAGAATACTCCAACCCCCTCCCCTTGGGTAACCCTCGCACTATATCCCCCAATTGCACCCAGAACACCCTTCCAACTCCCCCCCACTCCCCAAGCACTTGACCCCCACCATATGAATCCCACAAACCACCTACCCCTTAGACAAACCACACTCCCAACGCCCAATAACCCCGCCTCAACCCGGAACTCCCACCACCCTAGCTCCCCCAAATACCCCCCCCCCACCTGAATCCCCCCAACCCCTAGAAATAACCCACTATATCCCCCACCTCCCACCTCCCACCTCCACCCCTCCTCCGTAGACTGCCCAAACTCCCAAAACCCTACAGATAATACCCCATATCCTTGAACCCCCTTGACCGCTTTTCCTTGGACATCCCCCTGCCAACCCCCTGCAGCACCCCCCCCCCCCCCAAGACTCCCCCAACTCCCCCACACATACCCCGACCTGAATCCCTCCAACCCACTAGAGATAACCCCCACAGATATCACCCCCCTTCAACCCCCACCTCACACCTCCACCCCTCCAACCTTGACAAATCCCACTCCCAACCACCTATATCCCCCACCTCCACCCTGAACAACCCCCACCCCCCCTCCAAACTCACACTAGAATTCCCCCTTGGACAGCCCCTCAACCCCACATGAATCCCCAAAACACCTTGTAAAACACAACTCTACATCCCCTCCCTCCCACCTTCACCCATACCCTTGGACAGTCGCCACTCCCAACCCCCTGCACCCCCTCTCCTGAAACATCCCTCCAACCTATACCCTTGGGAAAACACCCCTCCCAACCCCCTACAACCACCCCCCCGGAAAACCCCAACCCTCCCAACCTTAATCCCCCTACAAACCCACCTCCACCTTGCACCCCCTCCCCCAATCCCCTAGAGAGCCCCCCTCTCCAGTAAAATCAACAAACCCCTTGGACATCGCCCCCTTCACCCCCACCTCCCACCTCCACCTTCCCCATTGGATAACCGACACTCCCGAAACCCTATATCCCACATCCCAACCCCGAATATCCCCCCCCCCCACCCCCATATCCCCTCCTCCATAGGTCATCCCCCCTACAAACTCCATATAGCCCCAACACTCAACCCTAAACCCCCCCCCCCCAATCCCCCATGGATAGCCCCACCCACCCTGACTCACATCAAGCCCTAGGACCGCACCCGATATAGCACCTACCTCCCTCATACACCCCATTCCCTATATAACCACATCTCCAACCCCCTACATCCCCCACCCTGAACACCCCCGACCCCTCCTCCATACACAACCCCCCTCCCAACTTCTTTCAGCCCCAAAACACCCCCTCTGGAATGCCCACCCAAATAAATCCCCCATCCCCTAAGAAATCACCCCATATTTGAATTTAGTCTACATTCACATCCCAAAACTGGGATGACATTATAAAAATTTCTGAAATTTGTCACAGAAAAAAGTAATTACCTCCCATGTGTGATGACCTTTCATGATATGGTGGAAGACAAGGTGAGCATGATGACTGGAAATAAACATAATTAAATGATCTATTAGGAGAAATACCAAAATACTTATAATAATGAATTTGATCATCCAACCATACAATAACATCCATGTGTTTCAAATTATATTGGGTTGCAAAGGGTAAGCATATTTTTCTCTCAATGTGGGAATAATGGTGTATAATCTATTAGGTTTCATTTCTAGATCTACATCAGACAGCTTCTTAAGAATATATCAACGATTTTTTACACACCATACTTGCCCATGAACTAGAGTTTCATGCACCTATCTAAAACATCATCTCTTTCTCGCTAAAGAATAATACACATGGTGAAATGATATGTTGCATCTCCTCCTCATTATATAAATGATCCCAAATAAAATATAGTCTAATATAATAGCATATATGAGATAATTTTCCATACTCTACTTCTATAGACAGAGCCTTCAGAAAAAAAATATTTTCTTTTGAGTGAATTAGTTGCAAACATCAATTAGGTATCACCGACCAACAACATCAAGATTTTATCCTTATAAACCTCTATCCATATACATATTTAAATATTACATTCTATATATTTTCCAATCAATATTTGACTAGATTTTATGTCATATTAAATTTCATAAACATAGTGATCAATAATAATTATAGATTTGTGAAATAATTCTATTGATAATCCTAACCCTATAACTCTCCCACTAGCTTCTAGTAACATGATAATTATAATTGAGGGATTTTTATTTTCCTAATAAGAACATGAGGAATATTATATAAGTTCAATGATATTGTAAATACGTATCCTCAATATAAATTTGATAAGCATATAAAAAACCATCATCAATATTTTAGATGAGTTTAATATCATAAATAATCATCATGAATGATTAGTTTTACAAATGGTATTCATTTATATAAGATTAAAAAACATGGGATCATGTAGAATCTATAATTAATCCATAATAAAATTTTATAATTTCCATAAAATTTCTAATAAAAATAAAAATAAAAAAACATCAATATTTTCTACAAGAAATTCAAAATGTGTAACAACAAAAAGACCAAATAAAAAAATTAAGATGAGGAGAATGTGTAATTATTTTATGTTGTCGACACAGATGGTTATAAGGAACTGGATTAGAAACCATTGAATGAGTTGTTAAAATACGTGAGAAAACTACCAACTCATCAGTGTTCAAATTCATCATCCATTGAAAAAAATATAATAATTACAAAAATGAAAACTTCATGAATAAATATGATGGTGTTTTAACTCTAATGATCAAAATGAGTGATTTTTAGCACATGTGATGTTTGAAATCACCTAATGACTATGAAGACATGGTGGGGGTTGGTTATTGTTATGTAATGAGGCATTGGAATGTATCGACATTCAAGAAGGGATGTATATAAACTAGTATGGTTTCTTATTGATTTTATGGAAGATTGGTATTCTTAAGACTATTGTGATGAGTGAGACACTTGTGCATCTCATGGTTAGACTTCCTATTGTATATCTATTAATTATATATTCTTAATTATTATTTCAGGCAATTTTATAGATTTAATAGTGGATTGTGGATACCAATAGGTTTCTAATAGAGATTCTAAAAAATGATTTTTCCACAATAAGGTATCCAATTATTAATCATACTCTTAAAATTATAAAAAATTGGAGTTTTATAAAATAAAAATTGTTATAATCGCAAAAAATTATACATTTAAAGACTAAATAAATATATAACAATAATTTAATAATAGATATAAAAGAAATACACCTAATGAATATGATGCGTAATGTGGTGCCATGGCTGCTACCTCCATCTAGTGTGGTAGGGGCCTGAAACAAATAAAAATTATAAATATTTTAACAATAATAATTATAGAACATAAATCAAAAAAATTAGTAAAAAGGAATCGTATGATTCCCTACAACATCCCATGGACGTATTTATTCCCATAGTGTTCTATGATTGGCGATCAGTTGTGCATTTACCTCATAGGAAGCACACAATCGTTCCTAAAAATATTTCTGCCGATGTGTCATTCTAGAAAGTACAGGACCAAAATCATTAGCACGTTATATTATAGAGTGAGTAATCCCCATTCTATCAGGAAAACTACATCCATACCCATCACGACTAATAATGTGATTGAAAATCTCATCCCTTCTCATGGGAAATTATCACTGGTCCTACGGAAGTTGTGATGACTCAACATTAAATTGATCATGTGGAATATTTAAATATTTAAATATATATATATATATATATATATATATATATATATGTCTATAAAAAGATGCATGTAAGTATTGGTAATGAGTACAAGAACATACAATAGGATCTATAACCAGATGATCATTTCAATAATGAGTCCTCATCCACACAGAAATTTTATCAATTAGTACACCTTGATCCCGTAATTGTATACAAATAAAATAAAAAAATTTAACACAAAAACATATAAAATGATAAATTAACAAATTAATAATAAATGTATCATGTCGGATTTGAGACACATAAATAGTCCTGAGCCTGTGAGGTGGTTCATGCAATGCACGATTCTTGGAATGGTGTACTGACACCAATTACATATAAGTAATTCAAATTTGAAACAAAAAAATGTCAAAAATTCTTAAAAATATAGATACCAATATAAATTTACTAATCGCAATGGCCTTAGTAGGACATAAGATACTATGTCCTGCCATTGAGATGGTAGAAAACCTCTTGGAACCTTTTCAAGAATGTTTGGGGCACCCACATTTAGTTTCTAATGCTCCCTATTGACCCTTCAATTATGATATTTCAACATATTATTGAAGTTTTCAATAAACACTAGCCAAAACACATTGGGTATAACTTTTAGAATTTTCTATTTTCGAAAAAAAACACATGCCAGTTTTTTTTAATTGTAGGGATGAAATAGAAATGGTCCTCTTACATGAATTTCCCTCCAAAGAAGAACTAATGTATCATATGAGAAAGAACCCACTCATGTGTGGTTAATGGAAATTTTTTTGGAGCATGTATGATATGGCCCATATAGAAAATTAATGTAGGGTAGTTAGTCCCATAAGACAAATCTCTCGTCAAATGAAATATCTAAGGTCTTGTCCGAATTCCATGATGAAATTCCATGACCAGGGCCTCTCTTAGAAGAGGAAGAACCAGTCAAGACCAATATTGTTGAAATCAATTTTATAAATAATTAGACTAATGGTTAAATATTTATATGCTTATAAATTACTTAAAAGAATAAAAATAGTTAAATTCAAACATACCACAACACTAATACGTAGATGGATATACTAAATGATGTGGTTCTGGTGCATGTTCCCTTGACTTGCATGTAGTCGTAGAAATCATTATTAAGGGAAGGACTCATTTCATTTTATAGTTCCTTTCGGTATTGAAATTATGGGTTCTATGTAATAAAAACTAAACCTGATTATGCATATAACTAAAAAATATATATAATATAGAAATTATTTAAAATAAATACAAAAAATATCGGTCCATACTCATCATCAATGGAGTTCATTAAATGGTTTACTAATGTTTTAATCTAGTGACTAAAGTATTTTTTCATATTAAAGGGAAATTATTATAGACTCTAGATTTAATTGATATAGATTAAAGTAGTTTGTTTGTTGAAAAATTTTATAGTTCTATATTGATTCCTTTTATTGTAATTCATAGAAATAAATTACAAGGTACATAGGTTAATCTCAATTGTGGGGATCTTCAATGGGTTTTAAATTTTCTTTTCCCTCTTCCTCAGGCTTGCAAGTTTGATTTCCCTCTTCACTCATTCCCATTTTACCTCACATGTTCTCCTTTCACACATGTTTCACATCAATTTCCATCTTTGATGCTTCCTTTAAAATGTGGTATATTTTCTATTTTTCCATGTGACTATCCTTTTCTACCATGTTATGCTACTACAATAAGAATTTCATTTACTTAATTATGAAATTATTGATTTTAATCTCTCCTACTCTAATTTATGAAGTATTGCCAATATTAATTTTCATTGTAAAACAGAAATGTGACCATACCAGTTCATTGTTGAGATAAAATAAAATTCATTTCTAGAATTTTAACAGATCATAGTTGTAATAATGTTTCATTTACACATCACGAACACTTTAATGAGTTCACGCCTATATTATAAAATAGAACATTCTCATGTAAAATCACATAAAAATATATAAGAATATATTATTTTCAAAATTATATGGAATAAGGTGATGAAGCACATCTCTAAAATAAAAGCACGTATAAATATTTTATTTTTTACATATAAATAATGAAAAAAACACAACTCAAAAAACCCATTTACTACTGATAATAAAATATAAATGTTTTTGGAATAAATGAACATATAAATAATGTAAAACATCACATCTCACATTATTATAGGTGTATATAAAATTACAATAAGTTCTTACAATCATTATCTCTGAACATCACACATTTTAAAATATTTTTAAAATAATTAAGAGTATGTATTGTTAAAATAATATGTAAAACTGCACATCACATGTTTTTATAGAGTATTTCTATTAAAAATTATATAGAACGACACATAACAAACACATCACAATGTATTGTTTTGATGTAAAAAAATAGTACATACTTTTTCATGGATTTCATATTATTGTTTTGTGATATTTCTCAACATTACTCTTACAAATAGATATATTACAATAATTTTGAAACAGAGTATTGTTTTTATATTACAAACACAATTTTAAGAGTATTACAGCTCACATTTTTGTAGACTATTGTTGTTTTCAAATTCAAATATAGTTGTTGTTGTTCCAAAAAAGTAATTTTACATAATTATTGTTCTTTCACACAATGTTTTAAGAACTATTTTAAATTATTTACATTGATGTCTATGAAATTTTGAAACCAAAATACTCTTACATGTTTATAAAATTGTGAAATTTAAATAAATACACCTATATGATTTTATAGATCATTGATGTGTTCTTTTTCATTTTTCTACTATTCACAAATAGAAAAAATGAGAAATGATTTTAAACCGTTTCTAATACAGAACATCAAATTCTTATATAATATTTCTTTTTAGAGATGTAATAGTATGTAATATTTGTGATGTGATATTTCACATTACAAATATTAATGAATCAATCAATTAGAACATCATATTCTGTTGAGTTGTTCAAAATGTGTGATGTGCTGTATAAATTAAATAGTGCATACTCTTATTTATTTTTTGTAATTGTTCAAAATGTTATTTCATACATATTTTTTTACTATAATATGTTTTTAAAATAGTACGTGTAACACCCCAGGATTTCATAGTACGTTATTTATTCAAAGTAATTCAATAACATGCACTACACGCAACACCGAGTTCAAGCGCACCATGACTTACCAAACTAGTCGTCCAAATGTGTTTATGGATATTATTAACTGAATTGTGAAATTTATATAATAATTATATTTTTAGAATCTATATTATGAGTTTCTTAGACATAATTTAAGAACAAATTCATTTTCTTCAGATAAATGAATTATTTTTCAACAAATGCTCTTTTACGGACTTTTAATGGTGATCAATTTTTAAATGAAGTATTTGAAACTTTTATACATTCAATTTGACAAAATAAACTTATTCTTTAGAATAGATACATAAGAATTTAGATTCAATAATTTTTTGGTGTTTTTCTGATAACTTTCATATTTTGGTGAATAGTGAATAATACTATAATTTAACTAAAAACAACTTTTCTAATAAAAGTAATTTATAGTGTAAAATTAAAAAATTTAATGATTTGGAAGTATAAATAGATTATATTTTTACCATTTAATCCAATAATGGTCATTGTATGTATTTTCATGTTGAAATTGGACATAAACAAGTGTTAATCTTTTGATAGTTATTATTTCCTAAAAATATGCCTTTTGGTTTGGACATCCAGAATAAATTTTAATTTAATAAATGAAACTTCTATGTTTTGACATTTGTAATATATAAATAATGCTTGAATTCGTAATATCTAAATTATCTTTGGGTGAATTTTTGATATTTTTCTAAAAACATTCAATTTTTGATGAATAATGAAAAACATTATGTTATTGTTTAAAACCGAATTTTTATTTAAATAATTATTTATTTTATTTAAACATATTTTTGGTTAAAATACATACATAAAACCATTATAATTTCAAATTAATTCATTTATGTTAGTTTATAATAATTTAAGATATATAAAAGTTTTATTGAACATTCCATCGTCTTTTACCCATCTCCTAGGAGAATTTTTAAATTCACAGAAAACATAATTGTACCGCTTCTCTAAGTGGAATTTCTAAAATCCGAGATGCACAGATAATATCAAGGTGTAAAATGTGCTTCAATAAGATAAAATAATTTTTGGTGAATAGTAAATTTTTACTTTTCATTACCACTTTTAAAAGTAAATAGAGTAATTAAGGCTAAAATTGATAATATTGTTACCCTAACAAATGTCCTAAGTCTATTGGCTAAGTATAATTGGACCAATAAAACCTTAGAAATAAAATATGATCCTCTTAGTGTAACATCACAAGTACGTAATGAATAATATATATTCATATCTATGTCTATTTATGAATTAGATAGTGTTTTAGAGGCTTAAAAAGAGAATAAATACAATCTTAAGCATGGAATACTCTAATATTTTTAAAAGATTGTTTTACCGCCTTTTGATGGAGAACCATTTTTTAAATCTAAAATTTGAAAATTTTATAAGCTAAATAGGTTAAAATAAACATATTCTTTATGATTGGGACATTGAAATTTACTTTGGATAATTTTTGTTATTTTTCTAATAATGTTCATTTTTTAATAAATAGTGAAAAGTGTTGTATTTAAATTCAAACCCTATTTTTAATATAATTTATTTATATAGTTATATTAACTTTTTAATTGGTTTTAAAGTGAAATTAGAATATATTTTTACCATTTATTTCAATGGTGGTCATTGGAATTAATATCACTTTGAGATTGGACATAAACGAGTGTCAATGTTTCGGTAGATACTATTTCTTAAAAACACGCTATTTGATTTGACAGTAGGATTTAATTATAAAATTAATTAATGAAACTTCTATGTTATTAATTTGGTAAACTAGAACACATTTTTTAATTTGGAATATCAAATATAGCTTAGGAGGAATTTTTGAATTTTTCTTGAAAACCTTAATTATTTATGAATAGTGAAACCACAAAGTGGTAGTTACAAAAACTGATTTTTCGTATAAATGGAACTTTACCACTTCTATGATTTGAATATCAAAAATACTATATAATTTATTTTCGGTATTATGTAAAATGTGGTTCAATGGGATGAAAATAATTTTTGATGAATAGTAACTTTTAAGTTTTATTAATCGCGATTAAAGATAATTAATGTGATTTATGGTAAAAATAATATTATAATAATATGAAAATATCATGAAACTTTTCATAACCATATTGGATGAGTCATGGCCGACCAAGACAGCCCATGGGTAGATTTTTGGGACCCCATGGAGCCACTTGGGTAAGATAATGACATTAATGCCTTTTATTTACAGTAAAAGTAAAAAGGACACAAACATGTATTCTTTTAAAAAAATTAAATGGGGTTATACAAGTCAAATTTTTGAATATAAATAGTCATGGGAAATCTAAAAATATTTCCTACATCATAGTAGTTTTGTATAATTTTTAGACATTAAATAAATTAAATTATTTATGACATCATGATGATGCAGCGATTACCTCATTAATGAACGATTTAAATAAAATGAAACGATAATGTAAAATCTAAGACATATACTTGTAAAAGTCTTATTGGATGTGTATATATAGAACCCTTATCTCCTTATCATATAAATACATTAATGTGGGACCTTTAAAATCTGAAACTCATTTGAAAATAAAGTATCCTTTTGTACCTTTCCAAGAGTACCCCTCCTCTCCTCTTATAAAAGGCCCCCACCTCTACCTCTTTACCCACACCTCTCAAGCCTTTGGCTAGGCCAGGATCTGATAAGTTTTTCTCCACAAATACCTCTCCTCATCCTAGAAGCCTTACCATAGGTGGGAAGCTCTTTAAGGAACCCTTTTGGTTCAAACCAACGGGAGTTATCCGATTTTAAGGTAATGTCTTCACTTGTGTTATTTTTTATTATTTTGCTTCTCTAACCCACTAAACTCTTTTTATTAATTTATTTTGTAGCAAATCCAGTATCTTAAATATACTAGGTTGTTTACATAATAATTATTCGAGCTACACATACACACACCTACATCTAATGGTTAAATAACATATTGTTTTTGTCGATGGTGAATTTCTGCCTCACGAAACAATGATTGTTCAATATACTTTTACCATCATCAAAGGTGGACATTAAGGTGTAAATATATTTATATATGATATATAATATGTTTAAGTTTTACTTAAGATTATGTATTTTTCATTTATGACATGCCTTTATGGTTTCCATTATGGTTTAACGCGATATCTTCATTTTAGGAAGTGCGGACTACCGCCCCCTCAAAGTGATTTGATTCGTTAATACCATATGTGGTACGTATAAAGGATCGATTTAATGATATTATATATGATACCATACTGTAATTATAATACTATTATGTATCATTATGTTTTAATTCCATTAAATATGAAATAGAAATGGAAGTAGCGTTCATGCATACGTACGGCTTACCGTCTCCATGAACGGTGCATTTCATTTATTACCTCTAAATGTTATGTAATATTATAAATGAATGTATATAACGGATTAATATGATATATATGATATATACATAATTAAGATAATACTGAATATAATGGATATTTTACCCCATTAACAAACTTGTAATTATAAATAGTTTATTTTTGACTCAAGTACCAATGATCGTTAAAATGACCATTACTAACTTAAATAATTACATAGTGTTCATGACATGGTAATAAGTGAAATAAAAGGAAAAATGAACTTGAAAAATGTTCTTAAGAAAGTAGAAATTAACTCAAGTTTATTATTCTGGAGATAAAAGAACGATCGAGTCATGTCGGACCTGAGGTAAGGGAACTTCTTAACCCAATTTTTGTTCTTTGGGTTAATCTCCTACTTTCAAATTATGTAATGATATTATTATGTCCTATCTTGTATTTTTATTTTCTTTATGTGTACTTATAGTGAATACACATAATTGATATATTTTATTTACAAAATGATCTTGGTAAGTTACTTCATGTCAATCTCCTTTCATTGAGGCATATAATGTTTTATACACAACTTTATTTTATATGGTGTATAAAACCCTTTTACTTTTACATTTATTCAAAAGGAATATTTTTTATACGAGGCATTTACTAAATGACAAAAGGGAATGTTTTTTGTCATACTTATGTGGCGAAAACTTCTTCTCCACGGCCATGACCATTATTAGAGTTTCGGTTTCCTCTACAAGCCATAACTTTTTTTTAAAATGAAAAATAAATACCATTTTTTACTTTTATTTTATTTTGGTATTGAAAATGGTTTTCATAATCTTTTTATTGTATCAATGTGTGGTATTGATATCTGTTGATTGAAAGGTGGAAATGTTATGTTTCCTTTAAGCGTGTTTTATGTGATATGATTATGTTATGGTTCTTGGGAAATGTTATGAAGACAACTGGTTCCGTGATAAACTAAGGGCGGGTGAGCCCGATATAGCTCTCCATTGCATTGGGTAATGTGAAGGGGTTAAACGTTAAGGTTTCTCCGAAAAAATTTAGGTAATATACTATGATGGATATTCCAAACGTAATCAAGAGGGTTACTCCCAACGTATGAATGTTATGAATACCTCAAGTTACCTTTATGTATTATGATATCTTCGATTTATTCATTATTTTATGAGGTATGCTTATTTTTAATGAGTAATGTATGATTTCATTGATTCTTATTTATACATATACTCATGTTTCCTTTCCATATTTTTATATCCCTTACTGATCTTTTTATGCTCAGCCTAAGATTTTGAAATGTTTTAACAGATCAAGGCAAAGGTACATGATGTAATGAGAGTGTCAAGGAAGTGTCAAGAAAGAATGCATGTTTTATTTTAAATATGTTTCCATTGATGGGAAAATGAGTACTATCTTTTATGTAACCACATTGTTTAAATGTGGAATGTAATGCATGTTTTATGATCTAATTCTCTAAAACTCTAAACCTGAATAGATCCTCAACGTGTATTCTTGAAGTAACTCAAGATTAAGTAATGTTTATGGTCGGATCCTTATAGTTGGTATCAAAGGTCAGTGTAGATAACATTCGGAGTTATAATTCTATTAAATGATTATCCAAAAATATTTTACATATGGTCAAATTTAAATGATATAGTATTTGAAGATTACCATGTTGCTTCATCTAAGACTTGTTTGTTCAGAATGGTTTTCTGCAGAGGAAACAAGGAATTAGTGCTAGGAAGGCATACAAGAGGAAATGACCTTCCGAATTATCATCCTGAGATGGTCAGAATTGGAACTGAACAGTTTGTTGCAGTAATGGAGCAGTTGACTCAATCGATAAATGGTGGTGGTATCCATGCACGAGATCAGCCAGATCAACCGAAGAGGAACTTGTTAGTGGTGGATCATTTCATGAGGCAACATCCCCCATCATTCAAGGGATCATCTGACCATGTGCTAGATGAAGGGTGGATTAAAGCACTAGAGAAGATTTTTGATGTTATGGGGTGTTCAGACAATCAAAAGGTTAGTCTTGCTATTTACCGTTTGGAGGGTGAAGCAGATCAGTGGTGGTTGATGGTTAAAAATATCAGGGATGCTGATAAGATTGATGCTCTTGACTGGGATGAATTCAAAGGCATGTTTCTTGAGAATTATTTTCCCTAGACTATTTGACTTAGGATGGAAAAAAATTCCTAGAATTGAGACAAGAGGAAGACTCAGTGGCTTCTTATAAAGAAAGGTTCACTCGATTGGCAAGGTATGCTCCAAATTGTATCCAAGACCCTGATAGTAAAATCAATCGTTTTTGATCAGGATTAAAGAAAAAATATCGAAGGGATTTATCTTCTTGCGAGTTCAAGAGTTATGAAAAGTTTTTTCGATGTGATGAGATGGTGTAAATAGAATTTTTCGATGATCAAGTCTTCTATAACAACCAGCAGAATAAGAGACCGAGGTGGCAGGAGAAAGGAAGGAATTCATCAAAAAGGTCTGACGGTAAGAAAACTAAGTTTCGAGTTTGTGATAAATGTTGTAAAAGGCATGCTGGGGAATGTCTCCGGAATTCTGTAACGTTCTACCAATGTGGTAAGATGGGACATAAGGCTCGTGAGTACACTGAAAAATATCAGGGTGATGGTAAGACCAAATTTGATTTACAGTTAGTGAAATGTTTTAAGTGCAATGAGATGAGTCACTATGCAAATGAGTGTCGGACAAAGAGCTCGAGTGATTGGAACTAGTTATACCAAATGAAGAAAGGTGTGGTGAAATCCATTGCAACTACTTCAGCAGATGTCAGGCCATCAAATGAAGTTGTATCAGGTACTTTGTTTATTTTTTCAGATTATGCCAGTGTGATGTTTGATTCGGGGTCTACGCATTATTTCATCTATGAAACAATTTCAAGTAAAATGGGAATACCATCTCAAGAAATGACTCCTAATGTTGTGGTAAAAACACCTGGGAGAAATGTTGAGGAAAAAAGAATTTATAAAAATCTTCCTATACTTATCCTTGGAAAGAACCTACTTGCAAACCTTATTGTTTTACCTCTAGTAGAGTTTGATGTTATCCTGGGTATGGATTGGCTCTCTATTTACAATGCTAAGATTGACTATAGAGCTAAAGAACCTTCTTTTCAGAAAGACATTAAGTTTGTGTACAAGAATGAACCCTTACTGTTGATAATATATCAAGAGGTTGAGAAACATGTAAAACATGGAAATGAATGTTACATTTAACATATTATTGAAAACTAGGGAACAGTTCAGATTAATGATGTGCCAATGGTAAATGAGTATCCTGATGTTTTTCCTGATGAGTTGCCTGGAATAATACCAGATCGGCAATTTTAATATACTGTTGACATAGTTTCTGATGCTAAGCCCATTTCAAAACCCCCTTATCGAATGGATCAAACTGAACTTTTAGAGTTGAAGGAGCAATTGCAGGATTTATTAGAGAAAGGTTTCGTTTGACCTAGCACATCAACATGGGGTGCTCTTGTTTTATTTATCAAAAATAAATATGGTTCTATGAGACTTTACATTGATTATAGAGCCTTGAATAACATCACTGTTAAGAACAAATATCCTTTGCCTCATTTTGATGATTTGCTTGATCAGCTCTAGGGAGCTCAGTTTTTTTCAAAGATTGACCTGAGATCGGGGTACCATCAGTTGAATGTAAAGGATGTAGATGTTATGAAGAACTCTTTTCATACAATATATGGCCATTATGAATTTTTAGTAATGCATTTTGGGCTAACCAATGCACCTGTTGTATTCATGGACTTAATTAATAGAATTTTCATGAGTTCTTGGATATGATTGTTGTAACAGCCCAAGATTTTATAAAAAAATATTATTTTTAATTTTATTAAAGTCTTGTGTTGTACGCTACACCAAAAGGAGCTTTCACAACACGCATCCTTGACTTGCCTTGCATTACACGCAATCACGACCTTCCACGATAGCGTGTGTTGTACGCAACACCAAGTTTCGCTAAACAACGATATGCTATTAAGATATTATTAAAACTAGCCGTTATGAATAGTAATAACCACTTTTTGAAATTTTGTAAATTTTATTTTTCAAAATGGACTTCATTTATGGATTCAGAGTATCGAATTTAGCCTAAGGTGAAATTTTGGTACTTTTCGAATAACTTTCATATTCTGATGAATAGTGAAAATTACTAAATTTTAATTAAAAACAACTTTTTTAATCGAAATAATTAATAGTGATAAATTATTAATTTGAGTGGTTTTAAAGTATATTTAGAATATATTTTTACAATTTAATACAATGTTGGACATTGGATTTAATTTCACATTTAAACCAGTTATAAACAAGTGTCAATCTTTTGATAGTTATTATCTCTTAAAAACACGCTATTTGTTGTGACAGCGGAAATTAATTATAAAATTAATTAATGCAACTTATATGTTGGGAATTTTGTAAAATAGAAATCATTTTTTAATTCGGAATATCAATTATAGCTTAGGGTGAAATTTTGGCATTTTTCTGAAAAACTTAAATTTTTGATGAATAGTGAAACCACTAAGTGGTAGGTTAAAAACTAAATTTTGCATAAAACTTAATTTTACCGCTTCTGTGAATGGAATTTCGAAAATCTGAGAGACACGATTAATATCAAGGACTAAAATGTGGTTCAATGAGATGAAAATAATTTTTGGTGAATAGTAACTTTTTACTTTTTTTTACCGCGGTTAATAGTAAATAGGGTAACTAAGGGTAAATATGATATCAATATTACCCTAAAACATGTCCTAATTCTATTGTACAAGTGTAATTCGACCAAAAACAAACTTAGGAATAAAATATGACCATTTAGGCCCACTTGGATTAGATTAGGACATTTTTTATTAATTTATTTAAAGAAGGGTTAAAATAGTTAAAATCAAAGTTTAATAAGTAAATCATTTTTAATATGGGGTTATACATAACATAAATTCGATTTTAAATATTTATTAGAAAGCTAAAAATATTTCCTACATGATGGTATTTTATTTGTAATTTTTAGACATCAATTAATTTAATTTATTTATGACACAAAGATGATGCAGTAATTATCTTATTAATGAAATATTGACAAAATTGATAATATAAATACCAAAATAAATGTAATTTAAGACTTTTTATGAATTCCACTAATTTTCTAGGTTACTATGATATATTAATGTTGATTTAATCAACTTGGTTCGAACATATAATTCTGTTATGACTTTCACAAAAATCATATATCAAATAGTGTCAAAATTGACACAAAATAGTTTTTAAATCAAATATTATATTATTAATTGTTATTTTATTCCTAAAAATCTAAGGTTCGGCCAAATGACTCATATAAGGATATATATATTAATAATAAACAATTTGGGGTTCGTTTGGCATGTTATAGTAAGTGTATTAACCATATAGTGAAAGAAAACAAAAAGACACGGTAAAAGTTAAATTAATTAACTTAGAGTTAAATCTAATTGATAAGGTTAAAATAATACCCTAAACTTGTCTAAATCCTATTTGTTGATAGGATGTAGACCCATCCCCACTTGAGCTTCGAAATAAGACCCTTTGGAACCATTATAAACCGATTTTGACTTTAATATAAAATAATATTTTGAGATATTCCTAAGGTGCCCCTCTCCTCCCTTATAAAAGGACACCTCCTCCCCCTCCTCCTCACACCAATTTGAGCACTCAAGCTCGGCCAACCCCTGCCATTTTCTCTTCTCCACCTCCCTAGAATAATCCTAGAGGTCCTGGTCTTCTTCAAAGACCAATCTTAGTTCCCTAAGTGAAGGATTCAAATAAGCGTTCCAAAGAAGAGGTAATATCCATTACCGATCTTTTCAATTTTCTTTCTTCTTCAACTTCTTCTTATTTAGTTGTTTCATGATAAAGTAATAACATAAGTATTTCTTATATACTGATATGTTATTATAAATATGAAACAACTCTAATTAACCTTCTATCCATCCTACGGAAAAAGGAAATCACCGCGCGTGCGTACGTACGAAATACCGTCTCCACGCCGTGGTGTAATCTATTTTCTGCCACCACCTTAATTGGATGGGTATAAGGGTTTAATGAGTAACTATATATGATTATTATAAAGTGATATTGATACTGAAATAGTATACATACACTTCAACACAATTCCACGACCATGAGAATGATATCATCGCTCGTGCGTACGTACGGACTACCGTCTCCACGACGCGATGAGATTCATTATCAATGATTAACCATTCATGAATGATTATAAAGTATATATAATAAGTACTAATGAAATATATGACATAATAATGATACTTGAATTATTTATATGTATGTCATCTACTTAATTCCGTTCAATTCAATAAGGAAACGAAAACATCGTTCATGCGTACGTACGGACTACCGTCTCCATGAACGGTGTATTTCTTTCCATTTACTGATTTATTATATATGTATATTCTGAATATATATATATAAATCATGTTTTGTGTAATCATGATCTAAGTAATCATATGAATAATTACAAGTTAAAAACACGAATGACAAATGAGACGATTTTACCCAAAACACTACTTTAACATGAATTTACAAAAGAACGGGTAATATAAAGTCATAAGTGGATCATATATGATATAATAACAATGAATATGATTCTGGAATAAGTCAATAACATTATTTAAACCATTATACAGGAGCTTCGGACACGTACAAAGCAAATTGGACCTAAGGTAAGGGAAATATCACAATCTCATTTTTATCCGAGATTGTTTATTCGTAAGTATTTACTGGGGTGTATTTTATCATCCACAACCATGTTTACTCAATATGTAATATTATTTCCATCCACCTAAAATTGTTTAAATCCATTTTTACCCTTCGGTGAGATTTTAGTAATACGTATGAAAGGAATCTTTTGTCGTTTTTCGTACGAAGTACTTTTTGACTTTTCCGACAAAAGTACGAAGAATGTTTTTTTAACTTATACGGAACGAACGGATTTATACTGTTTTATAAAGCCTTATTTTCATGAAGCTTCCTCTAAAAGATTTCATGACTATTTTCAATAAAATCTCTTTATTTTAAAATTGCATGATGTTTTGTGAAAAGAAATTGATTTTGAAGAAGAAAGGATATTTTCCTCAAGAATTCAATTCAAGTGTTTTATCAAAATTATTTTCCATCTAAGATAATAAAGGGTTCTGTTTCTATCCATATTTTTACATTTATTTGACTATATTGTGATGGAATTATGTTTATGAATTCCTTTATCTTATATGAATTGATTTATGATGTCATGATGTTTCAAGAATCCCATTTTTGTTACATGTGTTATGCGATGATGTATGTTTTATGATTATGTGGCACAAATAAGAAAGGATTCATTATAAGATGGGTGGGACCTATATATCCCTCCAATGCATTGGGTAAAGATTTTATATCTCATGAGATAGACATGGCTGGAATGGTAGGTTATACCGGTTCAGTGAAACAGGACTGGAACGAGGGTTACTCGATTCAGAAAGGGACTTTGTCCACTAAGATAGTCTTGGCAATGAGTCTTTACTAACAAGAAATGATTCTCTATGATTATGTGTGTATGCCACAAAGTTTCATGTTTTACGTTATGATTATTGGGATTACATTTCACTTCTATGATTTATCCGGTGTTATGATATTATGAGCTCTTTTGCAGGTTAAGATTTCCAAAAGTTATGTGCTTATGTATATGATGTGATTTATATTTCTTTTGTTTACCCTTACTGAGCATTTGAGCTCACCCTTTTATGTTTTCTTTTCCCCAGGATATAAAGAAAGGTTTTAGGTATAAAAAAAAGGGATGATCTTTATGGGAGATATTGAAGATCTTTCACCACGATTAGAAGATTACGTTCTGAGTTTCCAAAGACACTAAACTATTACGATCCTTCAGTGTGTGTTTTTGTTATGTACTAAGTATTCCGAAAATGTAATGTAATGTCCATGTACGTCAAAATACGGGTCTCTACAATTGTGGTTGTTTTCATGGATGATATTTTGGTGTTTTCTAAAAGTAATGTGGAGCATGAAAGACATTTAAGGGTTATTTTTCAAAAAATAAAAGAAAAGAAATTGTATGGGAAATTCAGCAAGTGTGAGTTTTGTTTGCAAAAAATTTCTTCCATTGGTCACATTGTTTCTAAAGATGGGATAACTGTTGATCCTGTAAAAACAAAGGTTGTTGAAGAATGGCCAAGACCCACAAATGTAACCGAGATTCATAGCTTCGTTGGTTTGGATGGCTATTACTGAAGGATATTTAGAAATTTTTCACGGTTATATAGTCCAATGAATAAGCTAACTCGGAAGGTTGTTAAGTTTATCTGGACAAAAGAATTTGATGATTGTTTTCAGGAACTGAAAAGAAGATTGGTGAATGCTCCAGTATTGGAACTACCTTCTAGGAATGGGTAGTTTGTTATCTATATTGGTGCTTCATTGAAAGGACTTGGTTGCATCCTAATGCAGAATGATCAGCTAATTTCTTATGCTTCACGTCAGTTGAAAACTCATGAAGTAAATTACCCTACACATGATTTGGAAGTATCTCCTGTTGTTTTTTCTTAAAAAATTTGGAGGCATCATTTGTATGGAGTAAAGTGTGAAATATATACTGATCACAAATGTTTAATGTATATATTTGCTCAGAAAGAATTGAACATTAGAAAGAGGAGATGGCTAGAATTAATCAAGGATTATGATTATGCAATTCATTACCATCAGGGAAAAGAAAATAAAGTGGCTGATGCTTTGAGGTGAAAAAGTAATGCTTCATTAACAATGTTGCATTTGGAACGTGATCCTTTGGTTAAGGATTTGATGACTTTTGGCATAGATTTTGTTGATGCAGGATGTACTTTTGTTTTGTTTTAGGTATCAGTGAAATCTTCTCTATCAGACATAATTAAGCAAACACAGAAGAAAGACAGTGAGTTGTAGAAAAAGGTAGAGCTGGTTCAGAAGGGTAAGTTACTTGAATTCAACATTGATAATGATTGGGTTTTGAGATTTGGGAAGAAATTGTGTGTGCCTTGTGATTCACAGATGAAGAGAGAGTTGTTATGTGAAGCTCATAGTTATCTATTTTTATTACATCCAGGCAGTACTAAGATTTATAGAGATCTTCGGGAGTATTACTGGTGGGATAGAATGAAATGAGATATTGCTGATTTTAGTGTGAAGTGTTTGACTTGTCAATAGGTCAAAGCAGAGCGATAGTTTCTGAAAGGGATGCTTCAGCCTTTACAAGTGCAAGAGTGGAAATGTGAAATTATATCCATGGACTTCATTGTGGGATTGCTGAAGACACCTCGAGGTAATAATGCAATCTGGGTTATTGTAGATAGCTAGACTAAATATGCACATTTCCTTCCTATTCAAGATACATTCTCTCTAGATCAACTATCTCCATTGTATCGTAAAAGGATAGTCAGGTTTCATGGAGTTCCCCTCTCCATTGTATCTGTTCGTGATCCCAGGTTTACTTATAACTTTTGGAAAGGCCTTCAGATGTCATTGGGTAAGGAATTTAATTTTAGTACAGCTTTTCATCCTCAATTAGATGGGCAGTCAGAGTGAACAATTCATACATTGGAGGATATGCTACGTGCTTGTTCGATCGATTATTAGGGAAGTTGGGACTAACATCTTTCTTTAGTTGAGTTTTCTTATAATAACAGTTTCCATTCCAGTATACAGATGGAACCATTTGAGGCATTATATGAGAAGCGGTGTTGAACTCCAGCTTTCTGGGATGAAGTGGGTGAAAGAAAGTTTATGGGACCGGAATTGGTAGAAGAGTTGGCAGAAAAAGTGCAGATGATACAGAGAGACATGATAACGGCTCAGAGCAGGAAGAAGAGTTATGCGGACAACAGGAGGAAGGATCTCTTTTTTGAGGTAGGTGATCATGTTTTTTTTCAAAGTATCACCATGGAAAAGTGTGATGCGATTTGGTAAGAAAGGAAAGCTGAGTCCAAGGTTCATTGGACCATATGAAATTTTTGAGATAGTTGGATCAGTTGCATATCATGTGGCTTTAACTCCGAGTTTATCTCAGGTACACAATGTTTTTCATGTCTCAATGTTAAGGATGTACGTGCTAGATCCATCTCATGTTTTGAGTCCAGAGGTAGTACAGTTGAAAGAGAACCTATCTTATGAGGAACAACCGGTTCAGATTCCTGATCACAAGGAGCAAGTGTTGAGGAATAAGGTGATTCATCAAGTAAATGTTTTGTGGAAGAACCACATGAGTGAAGAGGCAACATGAGAATCTGAAAATGCATTGAGGGATAAATTCCCCCACTTATTCGATAAGTAAATAAATTGTGGGGATGAAATTTTATAAAGGTCAGAAGGATGTAACATCCCAAGTAAGTAATGAATAATATATATTCTTATGTATGTCTATTTATGAATTAGATAGTGTTTTAGAGGCTTAAAATGAGAATAAATCCAATCTTAAGCATGGAATACTCTAATATTTTTAAAATATTGTTTTACTGCCTTTTGATGGAGAACCATTTTTTAAATCTAACATTTAACAATTTTATAATTTATATTTGTCAAAATAAACTTATTCTTTATGATTGGGACATTGAAATTTACTTTGGAAAAATTTCTGGTATTTTTCTGATAATGTTCATTTTTTAATGAATAGTGAAAAGTGTTGTATTTTAATTCAAAACCACTTATTAATCTAATATATTTATATAGATATATTATCTTTTTAGTTGGTTTGAAAGTGAAATTAGAATATATTTTTACCATTTAATCCAATGGTGGTCATTGGAATTAATATCACTTTGAGATTGAACATAAACGAGTGTCAATCTTTTGATAGATATTGTTTCTTAAAAACACTTTATTTGATTTTATAGAGGGATTTAATTATAAAATTAATTAATGCAACTTCTATGTTATGAATTTGGTAAAATAGACATCATTTTAGAATTTTGAATATAAAATATAGCTTAGGGTGAATTTTTGGTATTTTTCTGAAAAACCATAATTTTTTATGAATAGTGAAACCACAAAGTGGTAGTTACAAAAACTGATTTTTCGTTTAAATGGAACAATACCACTGTAGCGCCCCGACCCCAGTTACCCAGAGTTAGTTCATTATTGCGTATCATTGGCATGATCACAAAATATCAGGTCTCGAATGACCGATTAGTTTATTAGTCTTGGAAACACTAGATACATTCATAAGTTTTACATTACATCATAAAGTAAAACAATACTAAAAAACATCATGTCTTCATATCCCCACATACTATCCCTGCAGTTCATTCATAATATACTTCATCACATGCTGGAAAAATTAAAACATTGAAAGGGGTGATCTCAGATGCTCAGTAAGGATAAAAATATATCGGATGTTTTCATAAATAAACATAAACATTTAAAGCAATGTATAAATAAAACAAAATCATTTTTAACCTAATCATTAACATAATATGGAAAAAGTAAAATGAAATAATTCCATTTAGTTATTCACATGGATATTCTACTGGTCAAATAATCACATGCAATTTCAATAACCACTTTCAAATTATGGAATGCATAATGCCAGAATATCCTAACCATGTAGCCAAGGCCTCGTGCCAAGAGTAAAAATAAGATTTTGTCAAGGCCTCGTGCCAAGACACTAGTTTGTCTCCTAAGACCTGCTGATTCATCGAGGTGCTATAGCGGGCTCCACTCGTCACTTATTAAGTCCAAAGCATTACTCTTATGAACAGGTTTAAAAATATCATAAACTATAAAATAATCATATAACATAAAAAATGCATAAAGGAAACATAACATTTCCACATTTCAATCACAACATATCAACACAACACATTGATATAATAAAGAAAACTTTCAAAACCATTTTCAATACGAAAATAAATGAAAATTAAAACTTGGTATTTATTTTTTATTTAAAAAAAGTTATATCTTGTAGAGGAATCCGAAACTCAAATAATGGTCACGGTGGCGGAGAAGTCATTGTCGCCACATACGCATGGCAAAAAAGCATTCCCATTTGTCATTTAGTAAAACACTTCATATAAAAAATATTCCTTTTGAATAAACATAAAATTCAAAGGGGTTTATACACCGTATAAAAAATATTTGTGTATAAAACAAAATATGCCTCAATGAATGGAGATTGAGACGAAGTCCCTTACAAAGATCATTTTTTAAAATAAAATAGATCTATTATGTGTATTCACTATAAGTACACATAATGAAATTAAAACTACAAGATAGGACATAATAATATCATGACATAATTTGAAAGTAGGATATTAACCCAAAGAACGAAAATTGGGTTAAGAAGTTCGCTTACCTCGTGTCCGACATCACTCGACCTTTATTCAACCTCCTGAATAATAAACCAGAGTTAATTTATAATTTTTTAAGAACCATATTCAAGTTTATTATTCCTTTTATATCACTTATTACCATATTATTAACATTATGTAATTATTTATGTTAATAACGGTCATTTTGTCTATCTTTGGTACTTGAATCAAAAATAAACTTCATATAATTACAAGTTGTTCATGTGGTAAAATATCCATTATATCAAGAATTATATTCATGATGTAGATATCATATATATAATATACATCCATTATATACTTGCCTTTATAATATTACATAACATTTAGAGGTAATAAATGAAATGCACCGTTCATGGAGACGATAAGTCGTATGTACGCATGAACCCTACTTTCATTTCTATTTCGTAGTTAATGGAATAAAATAATAATGATATAAAGGTATATTATAATTCTAGTATAATATCATATATAATATCATTTACTCTATCCTTTGTACATACCACATATGTCATTAACGATTCAAATCACTTTGAGGAGGAAGTAGTCCGCACATCCTAAAATGAAATTATCGCGTTTACCCAAAATGGAAATCATAAAGGTATGACATAAATGAAAAATACATAAGCATAAGGATAAAATAAACATAATATTTATCATATATAAAAAATATTTTCATCATAATGGACACCATGAGAGGTGTTAAAATAAGATTGAACAATCATCATTTTGTGAGGCAGTAATTCGCAACCCACAGAAACATTATGTTTTTTAACCATTTGACGAAGGTGTGTGTAAGAGTAAATAAAATCCTTCTCATAAAAACATCATAATATATTTAAGGTACTATGTTTTGTTACAAATGAAAAGAATAGAAAGAGTTTAGGGGGTTGGAGAAGCAAAATAAAACAAAACAACATAAGAGAAGAAATTACATTAAAATCGGGTAACTCTTCTTGATTAGAGCAAAAGGCATCCTTGGTTAGACTTATGTCCAAAGTGAGGCTTCTAGAAGTAAGAGAGGTAAGTTGAGAGAGTATTTGGGCCGAGTTTGGCTGAGACAAATGGCTTGGATGGTGTGAATAAGGTCATAGTGGTGGGGGCCTTTTATAAGAGGAGAAGAGGGGCACTCTTGGAAAGTCATGAAATGTAACTTGATTATATAATGATTTTAGGATTTTAAAGGTCCCACACTTATATATTTCGAGGATAAGGAGATAAGGGTTTGAAATATACTCAGACAATAGGTTTTTGACCAGTTTAAGTCTTAGATTTTACATTATCTTTTCATTTTATTTAAATCATTAATTAATGAGGTAATCAATGCATCATCATGGTGTCATAAAAAATGTAATTTATTTTATGTCTAGAAATAATAAAAAAGATCATAATCTAGGAAATCTACTTATATTTCAAATTAATATTTATAGTCGAAAATTTAACTTATATAACCCCATGTAATAAGTTTTTTAGTAAAACAACACATGTTTGTGACAATTTTATTTTTACTTTAAATAAAATGTTATTAATGTCATTTTCTTACCTAGGAGGCTCCATGGGGTCCCCAAGATGACCCATGGATTTCTTTGGTCGTCCATGACTCATACAATAAGGTTAGAACAAGTGTATGGGTATTTTCATATTTTTATAATATCATTTTTATTTTAAATTTCACTAATTATCTTTAATCGCGATTAATTAAAATTAAAAGTTACTATTCACAAAAAAAAATGATTTTAATCCCATTGAACCACATTTTACTCTCTAATTAAAACCATGTTTGTTAGATTTTTGAAAATAAAATCACAGAAGTGTTAATGTTTCATTTAAATGATAAAATCATTTTTTTAACTACCACTTAGTGGTTGCACTATTAATAAAAAATTAATGTTTTGCAGAACAATGCCAAAATTTCACCCTAAGCTATATTTGAGATTCCAAATTCAAAAAGGATGTTTATTTTACAAAATTACAAACATATAAGATGCATTAATTAATTTTATAATTAATTCTCGTTGTCACAACAAATAGCGTGTTTTTAAGAAACAATATATATCAAAAGATTGACAATTGTTTATGTCCAATTTCAAAGTGAAATTAATTATCATGAACACCATTGGATAAAATGGTAAAAATATATTCTAATTGTTCTTTAAAACCACTCAATAGTATAATTTATCACTATAATATTTTTTGATTAAAAAAAATTTTTTATGTATTTTTCACTACTCATAAAAAATTGGATGTTCTCAGAAAAATACCAAAAATTCAACATAGGATAATTTTGATATTCCGAATCTAAAAATAAAGTCAATTTTGATATATAAATTTATATAATTTCAAAAAGTGGATATTACTATTCATAATGGCTATTTTGATTGGTCACAGTGTTTTAGAATCTCGAACTTGCGTACAATGCTAGCTAATGCATTATTGAATGAGAATGGTATCATGCAAGCTCGAGGTGTTACATTCTCCCCTCCTTCAATAAATTTCATCCTCGCAATTTGAAATTTTTATTTGAAAATAAAAGGTTGAAAATAGAAAATACATTTGTGGAAAACCCACATCAGAAATATGGTTAATAAAAATATAACATTAAAAGAAAGAAAGAGAAGTACAAAGGTCACCCGAGATAGCCCATACTAAGATTCTATGATAATATGGATATGGAAGAAAAACACCATCAGGGTTTGATGGAGAGTTGTAGAAAACAGGACTAGGAGAAAGTGGACCACAAGAAAATCACAAACATGTGATTGGTTAAGCGGTCATTGAATCCCCTGTTGGGAAAGTTAACCGACAATGTTTTTGGTCTAAGTTACCTTTCATAATGTTGAGGAATTTATTTAAGATATTTACTAATAACGTAAGGAAATATACTTGTCATGTAGACTTTCATCCTTTAATAAATGTTTACCACAAACCCATCTTTCACTGCAAATGGTAACCGAACTCAAAAATAATCTATTTATCCTAATTGTATAAGGTTACAAATATTACCACCTAACATTTAGATTAGGAAAACTATTTTGTAATAACCAGGGACTTCCTGTAGGCTAGTGGTAGGTAATAAAGGCATGTCGCACTATAGTTGTGGGTTCGATTCCTGCAGCTTTGTCCGACGCGACGGATTATCCCCCAACCTGCAGGTTGTCCTTTTCCTAAAACAATAGTATTATAATATTACAAAAATAATCTTCAGAGATGTTATAACCTTAAACAATACTATCCAAGGTTCAACATAATCCATTCCAACCTTTATAGTTATCCAAAAAACCTCTGTCTAGACTTTCCTTAAAAGGTCTCTAAATTCCAAAATCAATTTTAACATCAGATTCCCGAAAAAAAGTAAAGTTTTTTCTTATTGTAACATAATAAAAATATGATTACCTTCATCATATTTACACCTTAATGAATACAACAAGTACTGTAGTACAATCCTTATATATATCACATTATTCTTATAACGAGAATATAATCTGTGTGTCCAAAAGCACCAATACATTAATTATTCCACTTCAACTGTAGTAACAACATAAGATTGTCCTTGATCCCTTGGCCTTTTCTAAGGTAAGTATCCATGATTCTTAAGAAATTCATTTTCATAATGCCCCATTTCCCTAAAATTGTAGCATTCAACATTGATAGCCTCTTTCTCTCCCTTGCAATCACGAGCATGGGGACCTTTTTCTCCACATTTATAACAAACTCTCATTACTTTTAGGCATGTACCAGGGTGATTCATCCCACAATTATCACATTATGGAAAATCCTTCTTTCCTATTTTCCCTTTATCCGTCTCTTGTTCCACCATTATCTTCTTCTCTTGCTTTACATTGTGGTCATAAGACTTAGAGAATTCCTTTTCAATCTTGATAGCACATGAGATAATATCTTCATACGTTGAGAAAGATTGTGATACTAAATATTGAAGGAGAAATGTTTTTAACCCATCAAATAAATGGTCAATATTACTTATTGGGTTACGTATATAATATGCAGCATGCCTCACTAACCTTGTAAAGTTAGCCTCATACGTTGCGACATTCTCATCCTCATTTTGTCTCAGACTCAGAAATTGCCTTTCCATATCTGCTCGATGGTCATGAGGGAAGTAATTTACTATGAAAATCTCTTTGAAATCCCTCCATTATATATTTGATACTTCATCATCTTCCTTTGTGTTTTGACTTAGCAACCACCGTTGATCGGCATCTCCAGTGAGGCGGTAAACTGCCATGACAACTTTCACCCTTTCGATACTCCCCAAGGCATGGAATATTTTCTCTAGGAAGTTTATCCATTGGTCAGCTACTAATGGATTTGTACCCCCATTAAATTTTGGTGGTTGTTGCCTCATGAAGCGGTCTAACACTGATCCTCCACATTGCAGATCAGGGTGCTCTATACGAGTAAGATTATTATTCATAACCTGAGTGAGTTGCCCCAGTATGGTGATAAGTTGATCAGCACCGGTTGTATCACCAGATCCAGTATAATTATCTTGATCAAGAGGGAAATCCTTACATGAAGTGCATGCATTGATACAGTTTCCATTCCATGCACTAGGAACCATTTTTAAACAATTGAATAAACTAGATCAGTTCATGAATCAAAATACATAATTCCCTACATGTAAAACACTTAACATAAATTGAATAGTTTATGCAAATAATCCATAATCATAAAAATGTTTTCTTTGAGGAAGAATATACTCATATACCCTTCATAATGGTTTGTAAAGAAAATGAGATTTATCCTAAGCATATCTCCCGGGAGTGTTGTAACTAGGAGTGCAGCAAGGCCCGTTGTCGTGCACCAGTTCCCGTTCCAGTCTAGCTCAAAGCGGTGTTTTCAGGTTTTACGCCTATGTTCATTTGTGCCAGAGCCACCTCTACCTACTCTTATCCAGACATGGATGTATTTCTCGGAAAACTCACAAAATCTCTATAATACCAAAATTCTAGGAAGTTCTTCTATACTAATCCTCAAATTCTATCTTAGGGATATGTGCTCTAAAAAAGTGTTTATCTAAATCTAGCTTCCAAGATTAGTATTAAACTTCCTCTGATACCAACTGTAACGCCCCAACCCGAGTTTCCCAGAGTCGGTGCATTATTGCGTAACATTGGAATGATCACAAAAGATCAAGTCTCGAAAGACCGATTAGTTTAGTAGTCTTGGAAACACTAGATAAATTCATAAGTCTTAGAATACATCATAAAGTAAAACAAAACTAAAAAAACATCATGTCTTCATATCCTCTCATACTATTCCTCTGGGTCATTCATAATATACTTCATCAAATCATAGAAAAAGTAAAACATTGAAAGGGGTGAGCTCAGATGCTCAGTAAGGATAAAAATTTAGCGGAAGCTTTCATAAATAAACATAAACATTTAAGACAATGTATAACTAAAAAAATTCCTTTTAAACATGAACTTTAGCATAATATGGAAAAAGTAAAATGAAATAATTTCATTTACTTATTCACATTGATATTCTACTGGTCGAATAATCACATGCAATATCAATAACCACTTTCATAATGATGGAATTCATAATGCCAGACTATCATAACCACGTAGCCAAGGCCTCATGCCAAGACTACAAATAATATTTTGTCAAGGCCTCGTTCCAAGACACTAGTTTCTCTCATGAGACCTGACGATGCATGGAGAAGCTATAGTGGGCTCCACCCGTCACTTATTAAGTCCAATGAATTCCTCATATGAACAGGTTTAAACATATCATAGACCATAACATAATCGTATCACATAAAACATGCATAAATTAAATATAACATTTCCACATTTTAATCACAAGATAATAACACAACAAATTGATATAATAAAAAAAACACCTTCAAAACCATTTTCAATACCAATATAAGAGAAAATTAAGACATGGTATTTATTTTTTATTGAAAAAAAGTTATAGCTTGTAGAGGAAGCCAAAACTCAAATAATGGTCACGGCGGTGGAGAATTCATTGTCGCCACATACGTAAGGGGAAAGAAACTTTCCCATTTGTCGTTTAGTAAAAAAATTCGAATAAAAAATATTCCTTTTGAATAAACATAAAAGTCAAAGGGGTTTATACACCGTATAAAATAAATTTTTGTATAAAAAAAATCTGCCTCAATGAATGGAGATTGAGATGATGTCCCTTAAAAAGATAAATGTTTTAAAATAAGTAAATCTATTATGTGTATTCACAACAACTACACATAAAAAATGTACAAATTCAAGATAGGATATAATAATATCATGATATATTTTGAAAGTAGGAGATTAACCCAAAGAACGTAAATTGGGTTAAGAAGTTCCCTTACCTTGTGCTCGACTTGAATCGACCATTATTTAACCTCATAAATAATAAACTAGTGTTAATTTATAATTTATGAAGGACCTTTTTAAATTTTATCATTGCTTTTATATCACTTATTACCATTTTATGAACATTATGTAATTATATATTTTAATAACGGTCGTTTTGTCGATCTTTGGTACTTGAATCAAAAATAAACTTCTTATAATTACATGTTTTTTCATGTGGTAAAATATACAATATATCCAGAATTATATTCATGATGTAGATATCATATATATCATATATATCAAGTATATACTTGCATTTATAATATTACATAACATTTAGAGGTAAGAAATGAAATGCACAGTTCATGGAGATGGTAAGTCGTACGTACGCATGAACGCTACTTTCATTTCTATTTTGTAGTTAATGGAATGAAAAAATAATGATATAAAGGTATATTATAATTCCAGTATAATATCATATATAATATCATTTACTCCATCCAGTATACATCTCAAATATGGCATTAACGATTCAAATCACTTTGAGCGGGCGGTAGTCCGCACTTCCTAAAATGAACTTATCGTGTTTACCCATAATTGAAATCATAAAGGGATTCCATAAATGAAAATTAAATAAGAATAAGGAGAACATAAACATTATATATATCATATATAAAAAAATATTTCGATCATAATGGCCACCATTATTGGTGTTAAAAGAATATTGAACAATCATTGTTTCGTGAGGCAGTAATTTGTCACCCACAGAAACAATATGTTCTTTAACCATTTGATGAAGTTGTGTGTAAGTGTAAATAAAATACATCTCATAATAACATCCAAGTATATTTAATATAATGGTTTTGTTAAAAATAAAATAATAAAAAGTGTTTAGGGGGTTGGAGAAGAAAAATAAAACAAAACAACATAAGAGAATACATTACCTTAAAATCAGGTAACTCTTTTTGATTTGAGAAAAAGGATTCCTTGGAAAGACTTCTTCCCAAAGTGAGGATTCTAAGAGTAATATATGGATTTTTAGAGAGTATTTGGGTAGAGTTTGGCCAAGCCAAATGTATTGGAAGGTGTGAATAAGGTCGTAGTGGTGGGGGCCTTTAATAAGAGGAGAGGAGGGGCACTCTTGGAAAGTCATGAAATGCTACTTTATTATATAATGAGTTTTGGATTTTAAAGGTCCCACACTTATATATTTCGATTATAAGGTGATAAGGGTTCAAAATATACTCATCCAATAGGTTTTTGACATGTTTAAGTATTAAAATTTAAATTATCATTTCATTTTATTTAAATCATTAATTAATGAGGTAATCACTGCATCATCATGGTGTCATAAAAAATATAATTTATTTAATGTCTAAAAATTATAAAAAAATATAATTATGTAGTAAATATTTTTATATTTCCAATTAATATTTATAGTTGAAAATGTAACTTATATAACCCCATGTAATAATTGTTTTAGTAAAACAACACATGTTTGTGAAAATTTTATTTTTACTTTAAATAAAAAGTTATTAATGTCATTTTCTTACCCAAGTGGCTCCATGGGGTCCCCAAGTTGAGCCATGGATTTTATTGGTCGTACATTACTCATAAAATAAGGTTAGGACAAGTGTATGTGTATTTTCATATTTTTATAATATCAATTTTACCTTAAATTTCACTAATTACCATTAATTGTGATTAATTAAACAGAAAAGTTACTATTTGCCAAAAAATTATTTTAATCCAATTGAACTACATTTTACTTCTTAATGACAGCCATGTATGTCAGATTTTTGAAAATCAAATCATAGAAGTGGTAATGTTTCATTTAAACGAAAAATCAGTATTTTAACTACCACTTTGTGGTTTTAATATTTATCAAAAATTGAAGTTTTTCAGAACAATGCCAAAATTTCCCCATAATCTATAATTGATATTCTGAATTCAAAAATGATGTCTATTTTACAAAATTCCAAACATATATGTTTAATTAGTTAATATTATAATTAATTCTCGCTGTCACAACAAATAGTGTGTTTTTAAGAAACAATATATATCAAAAGATTGGGAATTGTTTATGTCCAATTTCAAAGTGAAATTTATTCTAATGAACACCATTCGATAAAAAGGTAAACATATATTCTAATTATTATTTAAAACCACTCAATAGTATAATTTATCACTACAAATTATTTTGATTAAAAAAACATGTTTTTAAGTATTTTTCACAATTCATAAAAAATTTGAAGTTCTCTGAAAAATACCATAAATTCAACTTAGGATAATTACTATATTTTGAATCCAAAATTGAAGTCAATTTTGAAATATAAAATATATATAATTTCAAAAAGTGGGTATTACTATTCATAATGGCTATTTCGATTGGTTGCGGTGTGTTAGAATCTCAAACTTGCATACAATGCAAGCTAATGCATTATTGAAAGAGAAGCGTATCGTGGAAGCTCGGGGTGTTACAACCACTTCTGTGATTTGAATTTCAAAAATACAATATAAATGATTTTCATTATTAAGTAAAATGTTATTCAATGGGATGAAAATAATTTTTTATGAAAAGTAACATTTATGTTTTATTAATCGCAATTAAAGGTAATTAGTGTGATTTAAGGTAAAAACGATATTATAATAAAATGAAAATTTCATGACACATGTCCTAAACATATTGGATGTGTCATGGACGACCTAGACAACCCATGGGTCGATTTTTGGGACACCATGGAGCCACTTTGTTAAGATAATGACATTAATGGCTTTTATTTAAAGTAAAAGTAAAAATAACACAAACATGTATTTTTTTTTACTAAAACAGTTTTTACATGGGGTAATACAAGTAATATTTTTTACTATAAATAGTCATTAGAAAGATAAGAATATTTCATACATCATAGTATTTTCTTTATAATTTTTAGACATTAAATAAATTAAATTATTTATGACATCATGATGATGCATCGATTGCTTCATTAATGAATGATTTAAATAAAATGAAAAGATAAGGTAAACTCTAAGACTTAAACTTGACAAAGACCAAATGGATGAGTATATTTCGAACCCTTGTCACCTTATCCTAGAAATACATAAATTTGGGACCTTTAGAATATGAAACGCATTTGAAAATAAAGTAACATTTTGTACCTTTCCAAGAGTGCCCCTCCTCTCCTCTTATAAAAGGCCCCCACCTCTACCTCTTTACCCACATATCTCAAGCCTTTGGATCGGCCAATATAAGATAATTTTGTTTCTCCACATACCTCTCCTCATCCTAGAAGCCTTACCTTAGGCAGGAAGCTCTTCAAGAAACCCTTTTGGTTCAAACCAAAGGGAGTTACCTGATTTTATAGTAATGTCTTCACTTGTGTTCTTTTGTTTTATTTTTCTTCTCCAACCCCATAAACTCTTTTTATTAATTTATCTTGTTTAATCTCCACTATCTTCAATATAATATTATATTGTTATGAGAAGTATTAGAGATACACTTACACACAACTACATATAATGGTTAAAGAACATAGTGTTTATGTGGATGTTGAATTTCTTCCTCACGAAACGATTATTGTTCAATATTCTTTTAACACCTTCCAAGGTGGACATTAAGAGTCACTATATTTATATATGATATATAATATGTTTATGTTTTACTTAAGATTATTTATTTTTCATTTATGGAATAATTTAATGGTTTCCATTATGGGTAAACACGATATCTTCATTTTAGGAAGTGCTGACTACCGCCCACTCAAAGTGATTTGATTCATTAATACCATATGTGGTACGTATAAAGGATAGATATAATGATATTATATATGATACCATACTAGAATTATAATACTATTATGTATCGTTATTTTTTAATTCCATTAAAAATAAAATAGAAATGGAAGTAGCGTTCATGCGTACGTACGGCTTACCATCTCCATGAACGGTACATTTCATTTCTTACCACTTGATGTTATGTAATATTATAAAATCATGTATATAATGGATATATATCATATATATGATATCTAAATAATGACTATAATTCTTGATATAATGGATATGTTTCCCTCATGAACAAACTTTTAATTTTAAAGAGTTTATTTTTGACTCAAGTACCAATGATCGTTAAAACGACCATTATTAACTTAAATAATTACATAGTGTTCTTGACATGATGATAAGTGATATAAAAGGAATAATTAACATGAAAAATGATCAAAAGAAAGTAGAAATTAACTCAAGTTATTTATTCAGGAGATTAAAGAATGATCGAATCAAGTCAGACCCGAGGTTTGGGAACTTCTTAACCCAATTTTAATTCTTTGGGTTAATCTCCTACTTTATAATTATGTCATGATATTATTATGTCCTATATTGTATTTGTACATTCGTTATGTGTACTTATAGTGAATACACATAATTTATCTATTTTATTTACAAAATGATCTTGGTAAGGGACTTCGTCTCAATCTCCTTTCATTAGGGCATATTATGTTCTATACACAACTTTCTTTTATACGCTGTATAAACCCCTTGGAATTTTAAATTTATTCAAAAGGAATCTTTTTATACGAAGTGTTTACTAAACGACAAAAGGGAATGTTTTTTGTCGTACGTATGCGGCGACAACGACTTCTCCACCGCCGTGACCATTATTAGAGTTTCGGCATCCTCTACAAGCCATAAATTTTTTTTAAAATGAAAAATAAATACCATGATTTAATTTTCTTTTATTTTGGTATTGAAAATGGTTTTCATAATGTTTTTATTATATCAATGTGTGGTATTGATATCTTGTGATTGAAAGGTGGAAATGTTATGTTTCCTTTATGCATGTTTTATGTTATACGATTATGTTATGGTTCTTGGGCATTGGTATGAAGATGGGTGGTTCCGTGATAAACTAAGGGAGGGTGAGCCCGATATAGCTCTCCAATGCACTGGGTAACACGAAGGGGTTAAAAGTTAAGGTTTCTCTAATAAGATTTAGGGAATATATTGTTATTGGTATTCCAAACGTAACCAAGAAGGTTAATCCCTATGTAAGAACATTATGAATGCCTCAAGTTACCTTTATGTCTTATGATTTCTATTATTTATTCATGATTTGATAAGGTATCATTATTTTTTATGAGTAAAGTATGATATCCTTGATTCTTAAGTATACATGTACTCATGTTTCCTTTCCATATTTTTATGTCCCTTACTGAGCTTTTTATGCTCATCCCAGGTTTTTGAAATGTTTTCACAGGTCAAGGGAAAGGTACATGATGTGATGATAGTGTCAAGGAAGTGTCAAGAAAGAATCCATGTTTTATTTTAAATATGTTTCCGTTGATGGGAAAAATTAGTACTATCTTTTATGTAACCACTTTGTTTAAATGTGGAATAGAATGCATGTTTTATGATCTAATTCTCTAAAACTCTAAACCTGAAAAGATCCTCAATGTTTATTCTTGAAGTAACTCAAGATTAAGTAATGTTTAATGCTAGGGCCTTATACTTTGGCCCACTTGGATTAGATTATGACATTTATTATTATTTAATTCAATGAAGAGTTAAAATCAAAGTTGAATAAATAAAACATTTTTAATATAGGGTTATACATAAGATAAATTCGATTATAAATATTCATTCGAAATATAAAAATATTTCCTACATAACGGTATTTTATTTATAATTTTTAGACATTATATAATTTATTTTATTTATGATACAATGGTGATGCAATAATTACCTAATTAATGAAATATTAAAATAATAGATATTATAAATATTAAAATTAATCATATTTGAGACTTCTAATGCATTCCACTATTTTACTAGGTTAATATGACATATTAGAGTTGGTTGGATGAATTTTTTTCGAAGTAATAATGCTATTATTAATTTAGAAAAAACAAAATACCAAATACTGTCAAAATTGACATAAAAGAGTTTTTAAAACCAATATTTTACTATTAATTGATATTATATTCCTCAAAATCTAAGGTATGTCCAAAGGACATATATAATTATATTTGTATAATAAATGAACAACTTGGAATTCTTTTGTATGTATATAGTTTGTTTATTAACCATATAATATAATAATTCAAAGAGACATGGTAAATGTCAAACTTTATAACTAAGAGTTAAATCGAAAAGATAAAATTAATATAGTTACCCAAAACTATCTAAAACCTATTGGTTGAGTGTTGTTCGACCCATCCCTACATTAACCGTTAAATAATCCATTTTGGATCCATTAGAAACCGAATATTATTTTATTATAAAATAATATTTCTACCTTTTCCTAAGATGCCCCTCACCCCTCTTATAAAAGCGCACTCCCCCTTCTCTCTAATTCACACCTTCAATGAGATTTGTCTCATCCGACCTCTGCCCAAATACCATCTGTTGGCGCCAAAAATGTGGCCCGAAAGGAAGGAACGAAAAAGACAGCCGGCGCGCTGCCTCGCGAAGCACAGCCGCGAAGCACAGCCGCGAAGCCCCGCCGCGAAGCGCCCCAACCCTGGCGGCGCCGCGAAGCTCCAGAGGTGGTGATCCTCCGCGAGCCCGTTTGACGTTCGCGAGCCGCCGCGAAGCTCCAGAGGCGGTGATCCTCCGCGAGCCCGTTTGACGTTCGCGAGCCGCCGCGAAGCACTAGAGGCGGTGATCCTCCGCGAGCCCGTTTGACGTTCGCGAACCGCTGCGAAGCACTAGAGGCGGTGATCCTCCGCGAGCCCGTTTGACGTTCGCGAGCCGCCGCAAAGCACTAGAGGCGGTGATCCTCCGCGAGCCCGTTTGACGTTCGCGAACCGCCGCGAAGCACCAGAGGCGGTGATCCTCCGCGAGCCCGTTTGACGTTCGCGAGCCGCCGCGAAGCTCCGAAGGCGGCGCGCGAGCCCTGCATCGCGACGCCCCTTCCCTATAAATACTCGACTCCCCCTGAGTCCCCGGGGACGGACAATCCGACCTTTCGGCTTCTCCTCTCCCGAATCGCGAAGCAAGCTTTGCCCCGGGAATCATGAGCTCCGCGAGGTATTTCTACTTCGCGAGACGACTCTGATTTGCTTCGTTTTGAGCCCCTCTTCCGAGAGGGATGCCCTTCGCGAAGCCCAAGGGCGTTCGCAAAGGAAGGGGATTCCCAAGGGAACCCGGGCAGCCGCGGAGCACTCGTGCTTCGCGAAACACCCAACCCATACGAGTAATCCCTATGCTAAGGTAGGATCGCTCCACTCCGCGAAGTACATTGCTTGGATGGACCTTGCTTCGCGAACCATTCCTTCTTCGCGAGGCAGTGCTCCGCGAACACTGTTCCACTTCGCGAAGCACCACCCACTCCCACCTTTGCCCCATGATAAGGCCAAGGCACCCCACTTCGCAAAGCACACTCCTCTGCTTAGCGATTCCTCTTTCCGTGCGACCCTCCAGGTTTGCACGATGTGATTTCAATGTCCCATGGACAACACCTCCCGTAGCGTTGCTTCGCCTGATGCTTCTTCGCATAGGCACGCTAACGGCTATTGCTTCTTCGCATAGCCACGCTAACGTGGACCCCTCGATGGTTCCTCCCTCGACCCACATTTACCATGGCCTTACCGGTACCTTCCCTTCCCCAAGGACCAGAGGGTACCGGTTATGTAAGCCCTAGGGGTGTGGAGTGAACCCACCTCGTCCGAGCTGCAGGACGTTAAACTGCCAAGCACCACGTCCTCAACACATGACGTTAAACTGTGACCCAACCTCGTCTCCCTCACGAAGGGTCCCCCCAGCTCGAGAATTCATTACACCGCTCGTGTCCACGAGAATGGTAACTCTTCCGCACATGGAATGAGATCCTCCTTGTCGGAGTGGTGTATGTTCGCAGGGGAAGGGCTGCCTCAGAGCGTAAGCCCCTAACCTTTGGTACGGACGATTGCACCCGTGCATCTCTGTACTTCCCCACTACCAAGGTCAGTGGAGGACGTGATAGGGAACGAGGCACCCCGTTCTAGGCCTCCATCTTGGAGTAAGTCCCAACACCATGGGCCGCTCAACGCGTAAGCCCCTCTTCGCTTCTAACGGACGCACCCTTCGCGACGTGATCGTCAGGTCCTTGCGACCTCTTGTTTCTCACACCGAGCATGACTCACGTGGGCTTAGAGTGAGCACTGACCCTGACAAACAAACCTGAACTACGAGGTCTTTGATCCATGTCAAGGCATGGTACGTAGGAAGCCTCCACGAGGTTCAAGCCCACCATTAGTGGACCAAGGTCTGCTTTCACGTCGGTTTACCGACAAACCCTTTTGAACTACGAGGTCTTTGATCCATGTCAAGGCATGGTACGTAGGAAGCCTCCACGAGGTTCAAGCCCACCATTAGTGGATCAAGGTCTGCATTCACTCGGTTTACCGACAAACCTGAACTACGAGGTCTTTGATCCATGTCAAGGCATGGTACGTAGGAAGCCTCCACGAGGTTCAAGCCCACCATTAGTGGACCAAGGTCTGCTTTCACGTCGGTTTACCGACAAACCCTTTTGAACTACGAGGTCTTTGATCCATGTCAAGGCATGGTACGTAGGAAGCCTCCACGAGGTTCAAGCCCACCATCAGTGGACCAAGGTCTGCTTTCACGTTGGTTTACCGACAAACCCTTTTGAACTACGAGGTCTTTGATCCATGTCAAGGCATGGTACGTAGGAAGCCTCCACGAGGTTCAAGCCCACCATTAGTGGACCAAGGTCTGCTTTCACGTCGGTTTACCGACAAACCCTTTTGAACTACGAGGCCTTTGATCCATGTCAAGGCATGGTACGTAGGAAGCCTCCACGAGGTTCAAGCCCACCATTAGTGGACCAAGGTCTGCTTTCACGTCGATTTACCGACAAACCCTTTTGAACTACGAGGTCTTTGATCCATGTCAAGGCATGGTACGTAGGAAGCCTCCACGAGGTTCAAGCCCACCATTAGTGGACCAAGGTCTTCTTTCACGTCGGTTTACCGACAAACCCTTTTGAACTACGAGGTCTTTGATCCATGTCAAGGCATGGTACGTAGGAAGCCTCCACGAGGTTCAAGCCCACCATTAGTGGACCAAGGTCTGCTTTCATGTCGGTTTACCGAGAAACCCTTTTGAACTACGAGGTCTTTGATCCATGTCAAGGCATGGTACGTAGGAAGCCTCCACGAGGTTCAAGCCCACCAATAGTGGACCAAGGTCTACTCTCACGTCGGTTCACCGACACACCCACCCGTCGCTCATTCACGTCGGGTCTCATTCCAGTCCACCGGTAAGCCGTTGTGACCCAAACCCACCTGAACTACGAGGTCTTTGATCCATGTCAAGGCATGGTACGTAGGAAGCCTTCACGAGGTTCAAGCCCACCCATCACCCAATTCACGTCGTGTTCTACCTACGTCCAGTATGACGTTAAACTATATTCTGGTCCAGTGGTAAGCCATTGTGACCCAGCCGCATTTGAACTACGAGGTCTTTGATCCATGTCAAGGCATGGTATGTAGGAAGCCTCCACGAGGTTCAATCCCACCAATAGTGGATCAAGGTCCCTCACTTACGTCGGCTCACCGACACCCACCACCCGTCGTTTATTCACGTCAGGGTTCATTTTCATCCCGCATGACGTTAAACTGTATCATTTGAACTACGAGGACTTTGATCCATGCCAAGGCATGGTACGTAGGAATCCTCCCAGAGGTTCAAGCCCAACTCTCCTCGGACCAAGGTCCAACTTCACGTCGGTTTACCGGAACCATCCTGAACTACGCGGACTTTGATTCCCTGCCACGGGGATACGTAGGAAGCCTCTTCAAGGCTCAAGCCCAACTTCGCTGTCGCCCCCCCCCCCCCCCTGCGATGGTCCCATTTCATTCTCAACCGTCTCCGCAAGACGTTAAACTCGTGCCCTACCTCGTGATAAACATGAGATGCCTGAGGAAAACCTCGGATGGAACGCCTTTGGCGAAACCGTCTCCGCAAGACGTTAAACTCGCGGCATACCCTGTGTTGAACATGGGAAGCTGAGGAAAACCTCAGATACGTGTCTATGACATGTAATTCCCCGCGCTCGATGTGGGATGCCTCGGGCTTCCACGCCCTTGAGAAGCCTTGTCATCGAGGATAACAGACAGACATGCCAGGTACCCCAGCATCCAGACACGCTACTGATGCCTCAAACGTGATTACTCCCATGACCGAAGGTTGCTGCCCTGACTGGACCCTTTGGAATGTCCCGACAGAAGCAGTGTAATTAACCGGCGTCCATGGAAACATGGCACTGGGAAGAGTTTCACGAACTACGTATTAAATCTATAAGGGAGACCCGGACTAGGTGACGAGTTCTGAGGAGGAATCCACAGGAGGAAGAACCGACATCCCATCATCCCGTTTCGATCAAGGAGCAGACGTCCCTGAATAAGGAACGAATGCCGCCCGCCATTGGAAAGCGGGAATGCGGGGCAACAAAGCCGTGCGTCCCCCTCCTCCGCGGACGGATGTGCGCGCGCCCCGACGAAAGCGTCGGAAACAGAAATGGTGAACCCGACGCGAATGTCTTCTCCTCAGCATAGGGATTAGTAGCGTTCGAGACACCAGTAGATTGACGTGTCACCGGATCCAGATATCCGGTGCCTGGTCCCGCCAAGCAAATGGCGGGCCTGTCGTGGAACTCACCGGAATTCGGGGTAGTAGAACGTGGGGCGCTCCGCTCCGCAGCGTGTTGGCGTGGATCCTTCTCACAGACATGGAGGATTGAAGAACGCTGGGGAACTGGCTGTCAATCCTTTTCCTCTCAGTACTGATGAGTTGATCCCTTCGTTTGCCAGGAACCAGGTTGCTATTTCAGAGATGTGGTCACCATCCGCTCCTCGCCCGCGCAGGGGAAGGGGCAACACCACTACACTCACTCCACATGGCGCCACTACCGCCACGACGGCTCCCACGTCACGGGATGCGGGACGTCCACGTCCCCTTTCCCCATCAGAGGTCATCCAACGAAGGGTGATCAACAGCCTCGTGCGCAAGTATGAGGAACAAGGGGTCATCCCGACTAGGGATATGGCCCGTTTGGACCTGGAGGCTTCCAGGCCCCACCGTCAACGTCGCCCTAACAGGCCGCGCAGGGAGCCCCTGCTCCCCACCCAGACATTCAATCGTTTCGGGAGCCTATCCCCGGAACGTCTTGACGACTCTTCGCCTTACGCTGAAGAGGCAGGTGTTGTCTGGCTCAGTCCTCTCAGGGCCCCGACCCGGGGCCCCCAGGCGAGAGCTCCCGTCCGGCCACATCAACGCCGCCGTCCGGCCCCGCAGGAAGAGCAGGCAGACTACGTCCCTGCACCACCTGCACCGGCCCGCCTGACCCGACGTCAGCGCCGGGCCCGGGCTGAGGACGCTCGCCTAGGCGCGTCCACGTCGACAGTTACAGTGGCCCGAGCCACCGCCGGCGTACATTATGAATCCCCCGCATACATTGAGAAGGGGCACCCCTTTGCCCAACCATGATTGAGACCCCAGCCGCCCCATGGGCAGGCCGGGTTGATTCTCCGGGTTGCAGGCCCCAGTGATGATCGTCACGAGCTAACCCGCGGTGATGCCACCCCGTACGGAGGTCCTCCCCGTACCACTACTCCACAGAGCGTGGGCCTTCCCCGCTCCGAGGTTCGTCATGGAGGCATGCCTCGTGCTGCCCCCATCCTGCAGGAAGACCTGCCCCGGGGCAGTGATGCTCAGCGCGGAAACATTTCCCGCGCCCGCTGTACAAGGTATGAAGTCCATCCTTCTGAAGACACCGTCCATCCGGTCCTTCGACGTGGGGGCCCCCCCTACGTCCTCTCTGCGACTGGCAAAGGTCCTCCTCACCCCATCAACTCAAGGAGTGAAGGTCAGCCTCGCTCCACTCGCATCGACCATGGAGGCCTTCCCCATGCTCCTGTCGGTTCCAATAGAGGCCCCACCCACGTGGGTACTGTTCATGGAGGTCCTCCCCATGTACCCTTTGATATTTTCCCTGGTGCCCCTCGCACCCCGGCTGTCTCAAGTGGGGTCCCTCTCCGCCACGGCGCTAGCTCCGCCCCAGGGCCGCCTGATAGGGGTCAACCCTGTCCCGAAGAGCCACCCAGGGGCAGAAGAGCGGGTCGTCGCCGCCACAAGAAGAATCCTGGGAAGGCCCAGGGGGAGATCAAACCTGCCCGCTTCTCCGATTCGGAAGCGGAATGCGATTCAGCGGTGGAACCTTCTCCCAGCTCCTCCGTATCAAGGACTGGGGCAGGAACCAGACGCGTCAGCCTCGTTCTCCCGGAATTTGAGGTCCACCGGATTCCCGTCTCTCTCCGCAGGTACATCCAGGAGGAAGAAATCCTGGGAAATCCGCAGGTTTCGACCGCGCAGTCACCGCCACCGTCACCCGAAGCGCCCTATACCTCTACTCGAGATCACGAGGAGCTGTTTTGGGGGACAACAGTGGTAGAGCCACGACATGACCGGACACCGGTAACGGCAATTCCCGTACCCGAAGCAGCGGCTGTTAGCCCGTCCTATCATGACATTGTGGTCAGGTCACCTAGCTCTTAAGATGAAGGCCCAGAGTACGGTGGCCTGTCTGCTCGCTCGCCGTATTCTCCACCGCCGAGTTTTCTATCCCAGAGGTCCGCCTCGGTACCGCTACCGGTCCCTCATCCACCTCCGGTTGATGAGTGGGGAAATGTAGGGCCGAACCCCGAGGACGAACCCAGGAGCTTCTGGAGTATTCTTGCAGCGGACTACTTCCCAGAGAAGTTCTGGCCCACGGCGGCGCTGAATTTTCGCGTACCCGAGTCGCTTACCCCTGAAGAAGTGGGAGGCTTTTGTCGGACCCTGTGGGCGACGCACTTCCGCCTCCATTTGGAACGGGTAGTGTACCCCAGGAGTCGAGAGCACTTCGAGGAGATTGGAAAACAGTGCCGCCTGATTGATGCAGCGGCGCTCCTTGCGGCCCAGCACCCCGAGTTGCCCGGTCACCAGAGTGCCCTCCAACGAAAATGCGTTCAGAGTTTCAAGGCACTCCGCAAGATCGGCAGGGAAGCCACCCCCCATGTGCAAGTCCGTGGTTGGGGACGCTATGCCGCTCTCCTCTTCGACCCTATCCGACGACATCCCGATTCACTATGCGACATTGAGGATATGCCCTCAAGAGGAGTCACAGTCCACATGGCCGACGTTATGGATAAGGAAGATGAGCTTGAGTTCCTTGATGGGGACTTACCATCCGAGGGAGTACCGCCGCTTCTTGACCCGTCAGGGAGAGTTACCCGTCATCAGAGGAACCTGCTGGGCCTCCCTGTACCCACCGAGTCACTGGCACTCGGTCGGAGCACTGGCAAGGGTAAGGAGAACGTCGGAATAGTCAAGCACTCCGACCCGTCCGCCTCTGTGCAGAAAACGGACGAAGACCCTGATAAGGCCACGTTGCGCTAGCAGCTTGCTGAGCAGAAGAGGCTGGTCGACGAACTCTTGGCTGAACGCGCCGCAGAGCGACGACCCGACTATGGTAATCCCAGGCCGGGGCAGCAGGGGCAGGAACAATTTCCCCCCGGTGAGATGCCTCCGGGCAACCCTGATCATGCTACTGCCGCGGACAGGGCGGAAGCCGGAACATACGGCAAGAGGGCGCGATACGTCTCGCCAAACCCCCCTGAGCGACGGGGCAATCTGAAGAACCCAACCCGGGTTCCCCCAGTCTCCCAACAGGTCGTCCAACCAGTCGACCCACGAGCAGCAGAAGCCGTCTACTGTGTTGAAGAACCTGGAAATGCTCTTGTGGTTAGGGACCCCCGTCAAGACAGGGACCCCCACCCGGAGGACCTTATTGCGGCACTCACAGCCCGCCTCGAGGCGTTGGAGACACGGCAGGTGGCGGTCCCACCGGATGGCAAGCCTTATCCCGCGTGGGTGGATGATATGCCCGCGCCTCCGGGTTTTGGGAACCCCACTTTCTCGCCTTTTAACGGGACAGGGGACCCACCCCAGCACTTGGCTCATTTCTCTTCCAGGTGTGGCCCCATGCTGGGGACCCCGGCTCAGCAAGAAGCCGCTAAGCTCCGATGTTTTGTACAGACGTTGGAAGGTCCGGCATTCGTCTGGTACAGCCAGCTCCCCATCGGATCAGTGACCGGTTGTGAGGATCTTCGCCAGCAGTTCTTGTACCAGTTCAGCTCCACCACGCGGAAGACCAGCATTGCGGACCTCTTTAAGTGCAAACAGAGGCCTGATGAGCGGGTTGCAGACTTCATCGCCCGGTGGAAAGGACTTACGTATTCCCTCGATATGCCACTGACTCAGGAGCAATTACTGACGATGTGTGTGGGGAACGTAAAGACAGAGCTGGTACCCTCCTTGATTACCCAGAACTACCCTGGAGGGTTCAGAGATTTCTCAGATAAGGCCCAGCGCCTCGAGGAGGCCCTGCAACAGGCTAGTCAGGCACGTCTGCTGCCCCCTATGATCCCAGCCAGGAGGGCCGCCAGGGCTGAACCCGCCGTAGTGGCTCAAATAGAAGCCCCGATGTAGCTGGAATTGTTACCGGCGGCACCACCCCCGCAACCCCGCAGAGGTCCTCCACCTCAAGCACAGGCTCCTGCCCAGCAGCGACCGCCTCAGAACCGACAGGTTCCCCCGCGCGATGCGCCGCCGCCACCTAGGCGAGACAACCAGGCGCCGCCCCCTCGGCAGGCCCCTCCGGCCCCTCGACAGAACCAGGCCCCCAGGGCTCCTTACCCAGAAAGAAAGTACCATACCTATTCGTTTAACGAAAATCAGGTCCCTGGTTACTTCTGAAGTGCTCTAGAGCAAGCGATCGTGCGTCTGCCTGAGTGTAGGAGGCCGGCAGAGGCGCATATCACTGATCACCCCAACTACTGCCCTTATCATCGGATCCTGGGGCACACCCTCAAGCGATGCTATGTGTTTAAAGACTGGCTTCAGGACCAGGTCAACAACAACATAGTCAAGTTGGGCCCAGCGCCAGCGCAGGTGGCAGGCGTCTTTGCGGGATCAGAAATCGGCAGTGACAGCGAGGGTGAGTGGCAGCAGGTCCCTAGCCGCGGGTCCCAGAAATACGACAACTGGATGGCTCGAAAAACTGTCGTCCGTGCCCATAGTATCATCCGGGCACGCCTGAAGCAGCCGGAACCCTCAGAAGAAGCATCCGGTGCCTCAGCATCGTCTTCACAGTCGACCTCTGCCCAAAAGGGCAAGCAGCAGTGACGCAAGAAGAAGCAACGTGCACCGCCAGTGCCGTCGTCATCCCGCACGCTTGGCGACTTTATGCCACCTGAAATGGGCATTCCTCCCAGAATCTGCCCAGCGGTGGATGACTCTTCGAGCGACAGTCAAGGGTACGCTTCGGTTAACACCGTGGAGCTGGTAAAGCCCTATATGACCCCCGATGAGGGGGAACCCCAGGCAGACCGCCCCAATGTTTCCAGCCGACGTCAACGTCAGCGGAATCGCACTCGCGCCGGTCACCGAGTTATGTCAGCAGGCACTTGTGACCAAGCCGTGCACGCTACCGAGACCAGGAAGCAGGCTCAGCGCAGATCTCAGCACGCGCAGGCCCATCCAACATCCTCAGCTCTACCTCCACCGCCGTTCGTGTTGCTGGATCGGGGAGAGCCGCCTCGTTCGTATCACAGCCAGTCTCGCCCGGCGACGGGCCAGCCCCCGCTGTTCGATCTTAGCCCGGCGACTACTCTCCAGGCTTCTACTAGCAGGCAGTAGGATGTACCCAGTGCTAGCTGACCGCCAGTTCAACCAGCAGGACCCGCTATGCCCCCAAATGCCGAAAAACCCCCTGTAAGCAGAGGTTCGCATTTGGAACGCAAGTATGATGTCCTAAAGCACCTAGCCGGCATTCCGGCAAGGCTATCCATCCTTGAGGCCCTGCGCTTGTCATCCGAGATGCGCGAGACACTTGCCGAGGCCCTAAGGAGCCCCCTCCAGTTCGAGACGGAAGTGGCAGCCGCGGAGGCCTTCCATACCGAGACGATTGAAAACGCCGAATGTCAGGCGGTTATCTCGTTCTCTGGTGAAGATGAAGACCCTCCTATACAGGGGCACATTCGCCCACTGTATATCACTGGCCACTTTAACGGTGTGGAAGTCCGTCGCTGCCTCGTTGAAATGGGTTCTCGAATCAATCTAATTCCGACCCGGACGCTGCGAAAGCTGGGTTTGTCCGAAGGTGATTTGACTCCCTCTGACCTCAGGATTCAGGGGTACGACAGGACAGAGCAAACCCCGGTCGGCAAGATCCGCCTGAAGACCCAGTTCAGTGGCTTAATTTCCAGCACCGAGTTCATGGTTGTTTCTCAGGACACCACCTACAACGCATTGATGGGTAGGCCATGGCTCCATCTGCATGCCGCGGTCCCCTCATCGTATCACCAGTGCCTTAAGTACTCGCTCAACGGTTGAGTAGGCGTGCTCCAAGGAGACGCGTCCCCTTTCGCTTCTTGTGAGGCCCACTATCTGGATGCGGGTTATTACAAAAGTAAGGACAAGCAGATCCTGGTCAGCGAGGATGAGCCCACCCCAATCACAAGTGATCCCTGGGCAAGCATGGACGACGCCTACATCCTCCCGATCCACCGGTTGGAGGCCACGATCCCCGACATGGGACAATGTTTCATTGTTTCGGGTACGCAAGGAAGGCATGTTCTCGCGTCCAAGCGACGGCGGAAAATCACCTCGTACTCCTACATCAACCAGGCTCGGGTCATCCCGGAATCTCCTACCCCTGTACGGTACCGGGACGTCAAGCACATGACAACGACGGTGCGCCATACGTGTCTATTTCGCCAGGCTGGAATCAACCGACTCAGGCCGACACGTCACCACTGCTTTGATATCATCAAGCGTGGCCCCTTAGGCCGAAGGCCGGATGGGATAGGATCAAATGCATTCATTGCTATGGTCTCGACGACAAGTGAGTCTCCTGATGTGATGACCGTTGCTGCCCAAGCCGGCACCAGCCGCCACTCGAGTTTTGAAAGCCCATAAGTATCTTCCGTCGCGGGAAGTCCCCCCACGGCTGGGGAGGAAGACTTGGAGGATGCTCCCCCAGCCTTTGAAGAAGGCGTCTCTACCACGGTCGATGAGCTGGTACAGGTGAACCTTGGTAGCGAGGCAGATCCAAGACCCACATTGATCAGTGCGGCCATGTCCCTCGAGGAGCGGCAGCAGTATGTAGACTTCCTCAAACAGCACCGCGATGTGTTTGCCTGGAGTTATGATGAGATGTCAGGGCTGGATCCCCAAGTGGCCATCCACCGTCTGGGCCTCCCAGTAAAACAACATGGGTTCAAGCAGCCTCCCAGGAAAATGCACCCTTCCCATGGCGCTATGGTTGAGGCCGAAGTTGATAAGCTAATCAAGGCCAACTTCGTCAAAGAGGTCGAGTACCCCAAATGGCTCGCCAACATTGTGCCAGTCAGGAAGAAGAATGGGCAGATTAGAGTCTGCATCGACTTCCGCGATCTCAATCGCCACTGCCCAAAGGATGACTTCCCACTCCCAGTGACGGTGCTGTTGATTGACGCCACGGCCGGGTTCCAAGCCCTCTCTTTCATGGATGGGTATTCCGGGTATAACCAGATCCGGATGGCCCCCGAAGATGAGGAGTCCACTGCATTCAGGGCTCCCCAGGGTACCTTTTGCTACCGGGTAATGCCATTCGGTTTGAAAAATGCAGGTTCCACTTATCAGAGGGCCATGCATCGCATATTCAAACCGATCCTCGGGACATTGGTGGAATGCTACATGGATGACCTTGTAGTCAAATCATGCCAGCGCCATGACCATCTCAAAGACCTTGAGAAAGTGTTCGGTTTCCTCCGTTCCCGTCACCTGAAGATGAACCCGCTGAAGTGTGCCTTCGGGGTCACCTCCGGGAAGTTTCTGGGCTTTGTTGTCAGATACCGAGGTATCGAGATCGACCCGGAGAAGATCAAGGCCATCAGCCAAATGCCTCCCCCGAGCAACATTCGAGAGCTTCGAGGCCTGCAAGGCCACTTAGTCTATATACGCCGATTCATTGCGAACCTGGCCGGAAAGTGTAAGCCCTTTTCTCGGCTCATGAAGAAAGGCGCTGCCTACGAATGGGATGAGGAGTGTCGGATCGCCTTCGAGGAAATCAAGCAGTATCTGCTCCAACCTCCGGTCTTGATGCCACCCGTCTCTGGAAAGCCGCTGGTCCATTACGTGACCGCCCTGGAGAGATCCCTCGGTGCGCTGCTCGCCCAGAAGAATAACGAGGGCACTGAGAACAGTCTCTACTATCTCAGTCGCATGCTTCTCGATACGGAGGTCAGATATTCCCTTATCGAAAAGAGCTGCCTTGCGCTCGTCTTCGCCGTGCAGAAGTTGCGACACTACCTGCAACACCACGAGGTGCAATTGATCTCTTGGGTGGATCCGCTGAAGTACATCCTGAACCGCCCCATGCTGACTGGCCGACTAGCACGGTGGGCGGTGATTCTCCAGCAGTTTGACATCAGGTTTGTGCCTCAGAAGGCCGTTAAGGGACAGGCGTTGGCAGACTTTTTAGCCGCCCATCCAACCTCCGCGGATCAATCCCTGGACCTGGATTTCCCCGACGAGACGATCCTCTCGGTCGATCACGCTGTCCCATGTTGGCAAATGAATTTCGACGGCGCCTCCCGGAGCCCCACCGGTAGAAGGATCAACGACCCCAAGCTCAACAGAGTGGGTCTGGGTATTGTTTTCATTACCCCGGCGCAAGCCGTCCTGCCGTACTCCTTCCTGTTGTCATAAAGTTGTACGAACAACGAGGCAGAGTACCAAGCTCTCATCACCGGCCTCGAGTTGGCCCTTGAGATCCATGTACCCCATCTACATGTGAAGGGAGATTCCGAGCTGGTAATCAAACAGGTTAATGGCGACTACGTCGTCAGGAAGCCAGAGCTTGCACCGTTGCTGGAGTACACCCTCCTCCTAATGGCCCAGTTCTCTTCTCGGCCAGAGGTTACCCATGTCCCGCGGTCGCAGAACGGCCAAGCGGACGCCCTAGCTGGTTTAGCCGCATCGCTCGCAGAACCCGAGCAAAATGATTTGGTCATACACGTGGCCCACCGGAGAGTCATTGCTCCCGTCACCCAAGAGGACCGTGATAGCCTGCGGGTAAGTCATCTCACCGCCGGACCCTCCGTATCAGGAGTCCCAGATTCGTCAGACGCAGTGGTTGAAACTAACCCCCGATTGGAGAGCACCTTTTGTCGAGTATCTCCAAAATGGTCAGCTCCCGGACAACCGGGCCGAGTGCGAGCCAATCCGACGCCGCGCACTTCAATTTACCCTCCAGAGCGGCCCCAGTCTTGAGCAGACCCTCTATAAACGGAGTTTTGATGGTGTCCTCCTCCGTTGCATCCAAGGAGTAGAGATACCTCAAGTTATGCAAGAGGTTCACGCCGGTTCCTGTGGCGCCCATCAAACTGGGCCGAAGCTGTCCAATCAAATCCGGAGGCTAGGGTACTTCTGGCCCTCCATGATCCACGATTGTATTGGATATGCCAAGAGATGCCACGCATGCCAAGTGCATGCCAACTTCTTGCATCGGCCGCCAGAACCCCTCCACCCCACCAAGTACTCTTGGCCATTTGCGGTATGGGGACTCGATGTAGTGGGACCGTATCCGCCGGTAACAGCCCGCCAGTGTAGGTTCATCCTGACTGCTACAGATTTCTTCTCCAAGTGGGCAGAAGTAGTTCCACTCAAAGAGGTCAAGGCCCGTTCCGTCGTTGACTTTGTGAGCTCCAACATTATCCACCGGTTTGGTGTCCCTCACGCCGTCCTCACTGACAACAGCACCAACTTCCGAGCAGCTAAATTGAAGAAATTGTATGCTAAGTACGACATCCGGTCAAACCATACCTCCCGCTACCACGCACAGGCGAATGGACAGATCGAGGCATTCAACAAGACCCTCTCTAACATTCTGCAGAAGATGGTTGGTCAGAACAAGATGAGTTGGCCGGACAAGCTCCCCAACGCCCTCTGGGCTTACCGGACGACGACTCGCAACTCTACCCAGGTGACCCCATATTCCCTGATGTATGGAGCTGAGGCCGTCCTACCCATTGAGATCCAGCTGCCGTCGCTACGCATGACAGTTTATGATCACCAGACATCAGATGAGGTAGCCAAGATCCATCTAGATGAGTTAGAGGCACTGGACGAGAACCGGCTTCGTGCCCTGCACAATCTGGAAAGGCATCAGGACAGGATAGCAAGAGCTTTTGACAAGAAGGTTCGTCTCCGCTCTTTTCTACAGGGTGACCTGGTGCTGGCCCTACGAGCGCCAATGATTCCCGGAAGGAAACCGCCCAAGTTAGAACCCAAATGGGAAGGGCCTTATATCATCCATAAGGTTTACCCCAATGGAGCATACTCCTTGGTGACCACAGATGGAGAGCGTGTAACCCCTCCCACCAATGCCAGATTCCTCAATCGATACTTTGCCTAGGGCAAGAGTGGTCTTGCATGACCCTAAACTGCGAGAGGGTCCTGCACGACATTAAACTGCATTGGTCCTGCATGACCCTAAACTGCGAGAGGGTCCTGCACGACATTAAACTGCATTGGTCCTGCATGACCCTAAACTGCGAGAGGGTCCTGCACGACATTAAACTACATTGGTCCTGCATGACCCTAAACTACGAGACGGTCCTGCACGAAATTAAACTGCATTGGTCCTGCATGACCCTAAACTGCGAGACGGTCCTGCACGACATTAAACTGCATTGGTCCTGCACGACATTAAACTGCATTGGTCCTGCATGACCCTAAACTTCGAGACGGTCCTGCACGACATTAAACTACATTGGTCCTGCACGACATTAAACTGCATTGGTCCTGCACGACCCTAAACTACGACTTGGTCCTGCATGACCTTAAACTGTATCTCCGTCCTCACAGCAAGACGTTAAACTGCAAGTCAGTCAGTTCTTCCTGACCGAGGCTCAGCCTCAGGCCCCTCGGCCTCTTTGGGCCCCTAGCCCCGTCTCCACCGAGGTCTGGCCCCAGGCCCCCTCGTTTCTCTCCGACTTACCCTCTTACGGGATCGTACGGTACAGTGTAGGACTACGTTCTCACGTTGGGATCATGTACCGTGCCGCACACATCCCCGAATGAGATGCCCCTCGTCCCGCATGACGTTAAATTGCATGTCAAGAACTACGTACGGCTTGATTCCCATCTTCATGGGATACGTAGGAGCGCTCGGACGCCTTGTCTTGAGCCCAGCCCCAAGCTTCTCTCTTCCACTATTCCCCCTGGGGATGGTCTCCTTGGAGGATCTTTGTGTAGCAGGGCGTCGGCATTCTTGGACCCGCTCATCCAACCCCACTCACGCAACGATTGTGGGGGGTCGCACCATGCGCCCACTCCCGTTCTTCTACCCTCCCACGTCCTCACTGCATGACGCTAAACCGCATGGCCTTCAAGAACTACATATGGCTTGATTTTCATCCTTATGAGATACGTAGGAACGCCCGGACATTTCGTCCGTCGGCCCAGCCCAAAAGCCAAAATCTTCCCCTCGGGTCAAGACAGGGCATGGTGCCCACTTTTGCCCCGACCCACGTCGAGCAAGCCTCGACCCGGCTGCACATTCCCCCTGGAGGTGTTTGCCCCTTTCGTGGATGGATTCAGACCCGGAGGGGCCCCCAAGAATGGCCTGGATACAAAGCCCAAGGGCTCTCCTACCGATACGGGCCAACGCCCCCGAGGGTTTCTCAAGCAACAAATCGATACAAGTCCCGCGTTGCAAATTTGGTCAGCGGTCGACGCTCATTTGTTGCCCCCATGCGGGTCACCATAGGAACACTGTGTTTCGAATATGGTCAACAGTGATTCATTCTCCCCCATCTTGAGGTGACAAACTTCCCCCAGGTGGTGCTAGTGATCGGGCCCACAGCCCAGGATTCCTCACCCGGAGTGTACGGTGTGGTGTGGGACTATGACCTCATTCACGTCGGGATCATGTACCATGTCGTATGACTCCCCTTCCTGACCGACCCTCAGGCCCCTTGGCCTCCTTGGGCCCCTGGCCCCCCGTCCTCATGTAAGACGTTAAACTACAAACCGGTCAGGCCTTCCTGACAGAGCCTCAGGCCCCTTGGCCTCCTTGGGCCCCTGGCCCCCCGTCCTCATGTAAGACGTTAAACTACAAGCCAGTCAGGTCTTCCTGATTGATACTTGACATTAGGCCCCTTGGCCTTTCCAGGTCACAGCCTAGGTCTCTTCTTACTCGGAGTGTACGGTGTGGTGTGGGACTACGTCCTCATTCACGTCGGGATCATGTACCATGTCGTACGACTCCCCTTCCGAGGCTCAACCTCAGGCCCCTTGGCCTCCTTGGGCCCCTGGCCCCCCGTCCTCATGTAAGACGTTAAACTACAAACCAGTCAGTCCTTCCTGACCGAGGCTCAGCCCCAGGCCCCTCGGCCTTTCCAGGCCGCGGCCCAAGACCTATTTTATAGGATTGTACGGTATGGCGTAGGGCTATGTCCTCATTCACGTCGGTTTTTCGCCATACTGTACACCTTGCTTAGGGGTATGTTACTCCCCTCCTCGTCCGGTATGACGTTAAACTACATTTCAAGAACTACGTGTGGCTTGATTCCCATCCTGATGGGATACGTAGGACCACCTGGATGTCCAAGATCCGGGTCCAGCCCCATCTCTCGGGAATCCTCATCCCATCTTGGCCCCTTGGCCCATCCTTCCTCCATGAGGGGATCATATGGTGCGGTGTGGGATTATGGCCTCATTCACGACGGCCTCGTGATGACCACGCCATGCTCCCACCCCCTTCTGAGTTGTTTCGTCGATCCCTCTTTTTCGGCGGTTCTCCAATGTGCTTAAGAGTACTCTGGTTCATTACCTGGAATGCCAAGCTTTACTCGGACACGTCCGCACCCGCTTTCCAGGCTTTGCGTATCCCCGCATCAGGGTTTCACCATCTTTCACACCCGGAGGGACCCCCAAGAACTGCCTGGATACAATGCCCAAGGGCTCTCCTACCGATACGGGCCAACGCCCCCCAGGGTTTCGGACAACAAATCGATAAAATCCCGCGTTGCAAATATGGTCAGTGGTCGATGCTCGTTTGTTGTTCCCACCTCAGGCTAACGCGATACAGACGCTGTGTTTTCGTCACGGATAATAGTTTTCCTCTGTCGTCACGCCAACCCGTTAAGCCCAAATTCCGGGTACACAATTCACACCCTTCGTCACTTCATCGTGTCCAAGTAGAGTCTCGGGATTCTTGGTACTTTTCCTCCGTGCACGTCTGCGCGTTTGAGGAACAAGCTACATCAAAGGTGTCCTTCGGAACTTTCTGCTGACTCCCCTTTAATGGATGCCCCAAGTATTGCAATGAGGATTCCCCCCTTGTTTCCCACACCGAGTTTATCTCACGTGGGCTTAGGGATTGGGCTGACATCTGTGCTTACTCGGGAGTTGTCACCATCCACGGTCCGAGCTCTAAGACCATAAACTAAGACTCTCATCTAGAACTACGTTCAAGACCCCTTGTCTTTGGACCCAGCTTGAGTTCAGCAAATTTACCTCTCTAATCCTCTCTTCAGGACCCTGATCACAGGACTGCGTGGCGCAGTGTAGGACTACGTCCTCATTCACGTCGGGTTTGCAACAACTGCACCACGCACGCCCCCATTCTGAGGTTCAGTCCTCCTGTTCTGTCCTGCATGACATTAAAAGGCACCTTTCAGAACTACGTGTGGCTTGATTCCCATCCTAATGGGATACGTAGGAACACCTGAATGTCTAAGATTCGGGTCCAGCCCCACCTCTGGGAGATATCCTGATTTCCCGGTCACCTAGGCCACTTGGTCCATCCCTCTCCAGCGGGGGATGTGCAGGTATAATAGAAGGTTTTGGGCATCATGCCCCCCTTCCCCTGGGAATCTTCCATCTCTCTATCACCCTCAAGGTTGAGTCCTTTAGCTCCCTGCAGTGGTTCACCCATGTATTAAGAGTACTCTGGTCTAGCACCAAGAGTGTGAGATTCAACTTGATCAAGTTCCTTCCACCTGTCAAGCTTCGTGTTCCCCTCTATTCGGACTTCCATCATCTTTCACACCCGGAGGAACCCCCAAGAACGGCCTGGATACAATGCCCAAGGGCTCTCCTACCGATACGGGCCAATGCCCTCCAGGGTTTCGGACAACAAATCGATAAAATCCCGCGTTGCGAATATGGTCAGCGGTCGATGCTCGTTTTGTTAGTCCTCATTTCAGGCTAATGCGACAGGATGCTGTGTTGCGAACATGGTCAGCCGTAATCCTCTGTCGTCACGCCAGCCCCTTCAGTCCTTGAATGTTGGTTGCATGATTCACATCATTTTCCACCCCATCATGTCCAGGTGGAATCTCGACACTTTTGGCGCTATCCCTCAGTGCACCTTTGCATGCTAGGGGGACAAAGCTGCAATCTGGCGTCCTTTGGGACTCCCATGGTCCGAGCTCTAAGACCATAAACTAAGACCCATTCGGGACTACGTTCAAATTACCATCCTCATGGGACACGTAGGACTGCCCAGACGCCCTGTCTCCGGGTACAACCCATTCAGGAAGCCAGTCTCTCTCCCTGTTTTACCTCTGGATGGCGTACAATTTGATGTGGGATCAAGTCTCTGTCAAATGTGTTTTATAAACACTGCGCACATTTCCCGCCTAGCATCGTCTCTGAAACGTCTGCGCTGCATGACGATAAAATGCATTCTTGGTCCTATCATACGACCTTAAACTGTGACATTATCGTCCTGACCGCACGACGAAAAACGGAACCGCATTGTGGTGACCTCGCTGTAGAGGACATCACGTTGGGTATTGGTCATGCGCCATGCCATTTGTCAACGCCCATCACGGCTTGATTCATGTGGCGACATCGCGACCTACTGTTCTAGGCCTGTCGCTTCACAAAAAAAAACTATTCACCTTAATGAACAAACAAGATACATCAAATTCCCCTTCTTTAGTGCAAGGGCCACGTCCGCACTCCCCTTTTCCCCTGGAACTGGTATCCTACCGTGCCAGCTTCCAGAACTACGTATGGCTTGATTCTCATCCTTATGAGATACGTAGGAGCGCACGGGTATTTCCCCGCGGGCCCAGCCTAACCCTGGTGTTCGGTTCCATGGTCCGAGTTCTATGACCCTAAACTAAGATCTCCCCAAGGGAAAGGAATCTGCTCCCTCTCTCTGATACGTTTCGTTGACGTATTTAGATGTGTTTTGACAAAAATCCCGAAGCATGGGATTTTCACAGGGACATTCCCCTCATCCCATGACCAAGCTTCGTGAGCTCGCTATTTGGATCATCATCCTCTTCCACATCCAAAAGGACCCTCGGACGACGTGGACATTAAGCTTAAGGGCTCTCCATGAATGCTGGACCTAAGGGCCCTTCAATCGTTTCGGGCCAACGTCCCCACGGATCTCTGACAACATTTGTGACACGGTCCCGTGTTTCGAACAAGGTCAATGGTCGACCCTCATTTGTTTGCCCCCATTCTAGGCTAACGCGACAGGATGCGGTGTTGCGAACATGGTCAGCAGTAATCCTCCACCGTCACGCCACCATCATTGTGATCTGAATCTCGAGCACCATGATTCACACATTTCCACTCCCTCGTGTTCAAGTGGAACTCCATCATACTCGGCTCTTTCTCTTCGCGCATCTGGGTGCGCTGAATGATCGTGTTAGTGTCATTGGGCCGGAAGTCACCGAGCATCCCTTTGCCCTCACCTGCCCCTCTCTACGACGGGAAATTCCCACCACTACTGCTTGTTTCCCACACCGAGCACGACTCACGTGGGCTTAGTAGTTTTGGCTGGATGTGTACCAACACAGCCAGGCTGCTCCTCGTCCAGTATGACGTTAAACTGCGCTTCAAGAACTACGTGCGGCTTGATTCCCATCATCACGTGGGATACGTAGAGACACCCAGGCACTTCACCTAGGGTTCAGCCCCTGGAATCACGAAATCTTGTTCCTCCCCATTTCCAGCCCTCGCTAGAGGCCCTGTCTGGAAGAAGGAATGATCCATGATCAGGCCAATGCGCCCAGTTTGGCGTACTCCCACCACGGTGGTGTAACTACCTAAGTGCTGGATTCTGTTTGGACAGACCATCACTCCATATTACACGCTTTGCGTGCCCCTTATTCGGACCCTCGTCCTCTTTCATGTCTGAAGGAACCCCCCTAACGGCCTGGTCTTATGGCGCATAGGCTCACCTACCGTCCTGGGCCAGCGTTCCGGAAGACTGGTCATGTCTGGAAGGACCCCCTAACAGTATGGATGTCTGACCTATGGTCCACCAACTGTCCTGGGCCAACGTTCTGAATGATTGATCGACAACAAATTGATAAAATCCCGCGTTGCGAATATGGTCAGCGGTCGATGCTCATTTGTTGTCCCCATTTCAGGCTAACGCAGTAAGGATACCGTCTGTCCGCCACGGTTAGCGGTTGTCCTTTATTGTCACGCCATCCCCGCAGTGTTCCGAATTTGGGCATCGTGATTCACACTCCCCATTTTCATCTGTTTGAACCGATTCCAGCGCCCCAGGCGTTTCCCTGTCCGTGCATAAGAGCACGTTGAAGAAACAGTGGTCCGGCTATCCCGGAAGTTCCTCCTCCGATCAAGCCTTCCCCATCTTTCGGGAATCTGGACTGGTTTGAGGGAATTGTCATCAAACGTCCCACAAACATTGTAGGGATGCAACAAGGCAATTCATTAGTAGAAATCGTGCGTGCTACGGAACTCAAAACAAAGGAGAAAGAAAGAGTTGAAGCACAAAAGTGTTAATAAAAGTTTCTTCGGGTTCGCTACAATACTCGGGGGTTGACTTCCCCCATGGACGGGTTGACTCCGTCAAAGGAGCGTTGCAGCTCCGCCACCCGTTGACTTGCGGCGTCCAAAGCCTGTTGCCGCTGATTCAACTCCCGCTCCTCTTCAGCAGCGGCGGGGCGTAATTCCTCAACCCTGGCCCTGGCCCTTTCCACCCCAGCCCGAACAACAGCCATCCTTCCAGAGGTCTGCCCCATGTGCTCCTCAGCCTCTGCCAACTGGGCCTTCAATTGTGAGACCAGCTCAGACTGCGCATCGAGAGTGGCTGAAAGCTCGTTGGCCCGGATCTGCATCTGTTGGACCTCGCCTTCAGCCTCCTGGAGCTTCCAAATGCTGGTCGCCTTCCTCCACTGCCATCCCACGCTTAGCCCACGATCATGCTCCCGGATCTTCTCAGCCATGAGGTCTCGGATGAGCGCGTGAGGGCATTGGGCGTCCACTCCCCCGGCACACAGTTCACGCAACCGCGAGCGGAGCCTATCCATTTCGGCCAGCCATTGCGCTTGGGGAGTGTCCCTGATGAAGCGCGTGATCGGCTTCCATGACCGGCGGCGGACTATGCTGCTGTCTTCCTCATCAGAGGCTGTTTCGTCCCAATCCGCGCGGTCGGCAGGCTCGTACGCAGGATATGCCTGCAGGAATTCCTCAGCGGGATCCGCATCTGGTGTTGAGTCTGGTACGACACCTGACGCCGGCGCAGGCATGACAGGACTGGGACTGACCGGTTGATCCTCTACCTCAGAGTCCACCTCGTTGACTTCAGGTATGGCCATGCTGGTGATCCCACCAGTGATGGTGTGCGCCACAGCTTGATGAGGTGAAGGGACTATCGACACCATCACCGGCATGCCCCTGGGAGGGACGCCGCCAGACATCCCAACCAGCCTAGCTGCAGCAGCCCACGCCAGTCGGAGAACTGTATGACAGAAATAGATATAAACGTTAGTTGGCATGGCCCACATGTGGCAACGAGGAGACCGGTGAAGGAGACTTACGAAGATCGACCTCCGAGCGCTGCTACCGGACCAGTACCGATGGGACTCCAAGACGAGGCCCCCCGTATACTGTTGGAAGGCCTGGAGAGTCCAGAGGAGCCACCTCAGACCCCCTGGTCCCACCAGATGCAGAACTGGACGCAGCCATAGGCGCGGGTTCCGAAGGTCCCGCGACATCACCCGCCAAGGAGCGAGAACGAGGCCTACGAACAAGTTCCTCCTGCATGGCTCGAACATTGGTGAGAAGTCCAAAGGGATTCAAGAACAGATCGTAAGAAGAGGAGTTCGGAATGCTACCTCGAGAGCCTCCGCGAAGTCGTCGGATTCTGAGCTTCGGTCTCCGACCTCGCGCTCCTCCAACGGGCTCCCTCCTCCAGCCTCGTCCCCCCTGAGAAGAGTCCCCTGATTCCTCCGGCAAGGGGAAGCGCTCCCTCAGATCGGCAGCCGATAACTGTGGGGGCACCGTCTGATTCAACAGTACCCTCACCCGATCTGTCATTGGGCGAGGAACACCGCTGGAGTGGACGTAATCCTCCAGCTCGTTCAAGTATTGCTCCGCCTCCGCCGGAGACACCATGAATCCAGCCCGAACTGGGCCTATGCCCGGCAGTTTCATCCCGAGGCGGTTCAGGTGGTCCCACATCTCGGTTGGGCTGAGGAATTGCCGGTTGACATCCCAAATGTCCCAAGCTTCCGGAAAGACGGCATCTTCTGCCATGTCAATGTGACGCAGCCGCTTCCCCGGAGCCTGAGCGGATACCCGACGGAATCCCCTCGGTGGACGCCCCTCCGGATGACCCTGCTCTCCCGGAACCACCGGATCCGCCGCTGCTGCCATACCTTTGTCCGGTGCGGGTCTCTCTGCCATGGAAGCCCCGCTGCCACGGGCGGCCCTAGCTGCCCTCCGACCCCGACCTCGAGATAAAGAAGGCCCACCGTCACCAACCCGGATCGTTGGCTGCTTCAGCATCTCCCCGGGGTAAGCGGCCTCCCAGCTGATGGCGTACTCCTTCACTAAGCTGAAGGCGGCGGTGGACGGAGGCAATGTGATCTGCATCTTTCCATCCTCACGTGTGAACATAAGCCACAGTTTCCTCATCACACACGGGTGCTCCTCGTGACGCACCTCCCAGTATATCTGCGGGGTCAGCCTCTGGAGGCACCGGAACTGCCTCGCGAAACGATGTGGGGTGTACGATTCACAGATTGGCTCACGATCTATCCGAGCCACCAAAACTCCACCTTGGAAGGCCAGTAGGTAAGCCCGATGTTCTCCCGTTCCCCGTCCATCATCAGTAAGCCTCCCCGTCGGCAGTGGGAAGGGATGAAAGTTGAACTCATCCGCCGTCCACACCCTATTCAGCACCATCGGAACGGCCAGTTTGAATGGGAAGCTCCCAACTGCGTTCAAGATGGAGGGGCGAAAGTCTGATCCCGGCGGCGAAATAGGGTTTGGATACTCATAAATCCCCCTGATATGCGCCGAGATCCACCCATACAGGAGGTGGAAGGGCCCACATATTCTTGGAGGCTTCTTGCCCTCGCTAATATGCCGCATCATTCTGTATAGTTTGGCGAGCATCGGGATCCCCAGGTTGATCTGCTGCCCCATGGCCAACATCGATGCCATGATGAACGAGCTGGGCCGTACCCCCATGCTTGTATCTCTCACTGGTAGGATCCACCCACAGATGAGAGCCACGATGAACGCCGCCAGCCTAACTATTGGCTGTTGTTCAGTGCTGACGCTGAAGCCCCACGTCTTCCATTGGCTGTCCTCCAAAACCTGCCAATACAAGTGTTCCTTGCCCCGCTGGGCTGCCCTCGGACAAGTTCGAGGCCTTGGAGGGAACTCTCGATCTTCTGGGAAGTTCAGGAAGCATTTGAACCATCTTCTGAAGTGGACATCCCTCACTGCTTCCTTGTCTTCTCCGGGGACTAGCGCCATCAGCGCTGATGCCAGTCGCGACATTTGCTCAGCATCTCCCCACACGCTGGCAACGGGGAGGAATTCGTCATACATGGCCCCCAAGATCGGGACCCCGGAAATCTGGGGGACATCCCACAGGCTGATGCCCACCTCCCCGTGACGCAGGTGGAAGGTGTTGGTTAGGGACGACCATCTACTCAACAGCTCCGGCATCAGCTGCTTGGGCTGGTAAATGTGGAACTGGGAGGCCCATGCCGCCTCGTACAATCTCACTCTCCTCAGCTCGGCCTCGAACTCCTCGCATGAGGCGCCTACCCAGTAGGCCCAGGCCCAGTCATCGGTAAAGTTGCCGCCCTGGCGCAGGTCCCACTCATCAGACCATCCCTTCTTCGGATCCTGCAGAGCCGCCTTCAGTATAGTGCGGTAGAGAGGAGGGGACATCTCCGGTTGCAGTGGCCTCCCGTCAATATCTTTCATATGATTGTAGAGGCAATCAGCGGTGACGGGTGTGAAATCCTCCTGTGCATGACCATCGGCTGCCCTGAACCATTGGTGCTGGCATGGTGTGCTCCTGAACCAGCAAGCTGGTTCATCCCTTCTCGCCTCAGGGATGAAGACGTCATCCCTCAGTCCGAAGCCGTACAACGTCAGTTTCTTGCACTGCGGATAATCCCTCTGACCTTCCGACAGCAGGTCTGTCAAGGAAGTGTGGTCCGAGTGGCTCCGAACCATTTCCCCCAAGCCCGGACGGTTGGCCATCTCATCCCGGCGAGCAGAATCTGCAAGCACTTCCCGCACAACTTCTTGATGGGCCATTTTAACTCTGGCCCTCAGAAAAGGATTCTTCCGAATGGATCGCGAAGCTCGATCGCGAAGCTCGATCGCGAAGCCGGATCGCGAAGGTCGGTCGCAAGATCAAAACCGCGAAGTCCGGCCAAGACAGGCACGCAAAGGTTCGCTTGGCGTGGACGCGGAGTCAGAGACCCGTGGTTCGCCGCGAAGCTCGATTCGCGGAGGGCTGTCGCGGAGTACGCGGAGCTTCGCGAAATCGAGAGCGCAAAAAGACAAGGAAGGCACGTAAAGACAAAAGAGGGCGGACCCCCTATTTATAGGCGACGACCGCGGAGCATCGCGGCGCGCCTTATCCGCGCGAAGCATCGCGGCGCGTCCGGATCTGCGGCCCCGGCGAGCATTGCGGGCCTCCTTCGCGATGCTGCATCACGAACCACCGACAATTTTGGCGATCGTCCCTCAGATTTCGACCCTTCGCCCTCCACGGCTCCAAGTCTGAGGGGGGGAATTTGTTGGTGCCAAAAATGTGGCCCGAAAGGAAGGAACGAAAAAGACAGCCGGCGCGCTGCCTCGCGAAGCACAGCCGTGAAGCACAGCCGCGAAGCCCCGCCGCGAAGCGCCCCAACCCTGGCGGCGCCGCGAAGCTCCAGAGGCGGTGATCCTCCGCGAGCCCGTTTGAGGTTCGTGAGCCGCCGCGAAGCTCCAGAGGCGGTGATCCTCCGCGAGCCCGTTTGACCTTCGCGAGCCGCCGCGAAGCACCAGAGGCGGTGATCCTCCGCGATCCCGTTTGACGTTCGCGAACCGCCGCGAAGCACCAGAGGCGGTGATCCTCCGCGAGCCCGTTTGACGTTCGCGAGCCGCCGCGAAGAACCAGAGGCGGCGATCCTCCGCGAGCCCGTTTGACGTTCGCGAACCGCCGCGAAGCACCAGAGGAGGTGATCCTACGCGAGCCCGTTTGACGTTCGCGAGCCGCCGCGAAGCTCCGAAGGTGGCGCGCGAGCCCTGCATCGCGGTGCCACTTCCCTATAAATAGTCGACTCCCCCTGAGTCCCCAGGGACGGACAATCCGACCTTTCGTCTTCTCCTCTCCCGAATCGCGAAGCAAGCATTGCCCCGGGAATCATGAGCTCCGCGAGGTATTTCTACTTCGCGAGACGACTCTGATTTTCTTCGTTTTGAGCCCCTCTTCCGAGAGGGATTCCCTTCGTGAAGCCCAAGGGCGTTCGCAAAGGAAGGGGATTCCCAAGGGAACCCGGGCAGCCGCGGAGCACTCGTGCTTCGCGAAACACCCAACCCATATGAGTAATCCCTATGCTAAGGCAGGATCGCTCCACTCCGCGAAGTACATTGCTTGGCAGGACCTTGCTTCGCGAACCATTCCTTCTTCGCGAGGCAGTGCTCCGCGAACACTATTCCACTTCGCGAAGCAACACCCACTCCCACCTTTGCCCCATGCTAAGTCCAAGGCACCCCACTTCGCAAAGCACACTCCTCTGCTTAGCGATTCCTCTTTCCGTGCGACCCTCCAGGTTTGCACGATGTGATTTCAAAGTCCCATGGACAACACCTCTCGTAGCGTTGCTTCGCCTGATGCTTCTTCGCATAGGCACGCTAACGGCTATTGCTTCTTCGCATAGCCACGCTAACGTGGACCCCTCGATGGTTCCTCCCTCGACCCCCATTTACCATGGCCTTACCGGTACCTTCCCTTCCCCAAGGACCAGAGGGTACCGGTTATGTAAGCCCTAGGGGTGTGGAGTGAACCCACCTCGTCCGAGCTGTAGGACGTTAAACTGCCAAGCACCACGTCCTCAACACATGACGTTAAACTGTGACCCAACCTTGTCTCCCTCACGAAGGGTCCCCCCAGCACGAGCATTCATTACACCGCTCCTCTCCACGGGAATGGTAACTCTTCCGCACATGGAATGAGATCCTCCTTGTCGGAGTGGTGTATGTTCGCAGGGGAAGGGCTGCCTCAGAGCGTAAGCCCCTAACCTTTGGTACGGATGATTGCACCCGTGCATCTCTGTACTTCCCCACTACCAAGGTCAGTGGAGGACGTGATAGGGAACGAGGCACCCCGTTCTGGGCCTCCATCTTGGAGTAAGTCCCAACACCATGGGCCGCTCAACGCGTAAGCCCCTCTTCGCTTCTCACGGACACACCCTTCGCGACGTGATCGTCAGGTCCTTGCGACCTCTTGTTTCTCACACCGAGCATGACTCACGTGGGCTTAGAGTGAGCACTGACCCTGACAAACAAACCTGAACTACGAGGTCTTTGATCCATGTCAAGGCATGGTACGTAGGAAGCCTCCACGAGGTTCAAGCCCACCATTAGTGGACCAAGGTCTGCTTTCACGTCGGTTTACCGACAAACCCTTTTGAACTACGAGGTCTTTGATCCATGTCAAGGCATGGTACGTAGGAAGCCTCCACGAGGTTCAAGCCCACTATTAGTGGACCAAGGTCTGCTTTCACGTCGGTTTACCGACAAACCTGAACTACGAGGTCTTTGATCCATGTCAAGGCATGGTACGTAGGAAGCCTCCACGAGGTTCAAGCCCACCATTAGTGGACCAAGGTCTGCTTTCACGTCAGTTTACCGACAAACCCTTTTGAACTACGAGGTCTTTGATCCATGTCAAGGCATGGTACGTAGGAAGCCTCCACGAGGTTCAAGACCACCATTAGTGGACCAAGGTCTGCTTTCACGTCGGTTTACCGACAAACCCTTTTGAACTACGAGGTCGTTGATCCATGTAAAGGCATGGTACGTAGGAAGCCTCCACGAGGTTCAAGCCCACCATTAGTGGACCAAGGTCTGCTTTCACGTCGGTTTACCGACAAACCCTTTTGAACTACGAGGTCTTTGATCCATGTCAAGGCATGGTACGTAGGAAGCCTCCACGAGGTCCAAGCCCACCATTAGTGGACAAAGGTCGGCTTTCACGTCGGTTTACCGACAAACCCTTTTGAACTACGAGGACTTTGATCCATGTCAAGGCATGGTACGTAGGAAGCCTCCACGAGGTTCAAGCCCACCATTAGTGGACCAAGGTCTGCTTTCACGTCGGTTTACCGACAAACCCATTTGAACTACGAGGTCTTTGATCCATGTCAAGGCATGGTACGTAGGAAGCCTCCACGAGGTTCAAGCCCACCATTAGTGGACCAAGGTCTTCTTTCACGTCGGTTTACCGACAAACCCTTTTGAACTACGAGGTCTTTGATCCATGTCAAGGCATGGTACGTAGGAAGCCTCCACGAGGTTCAAGCCCACCAATAGTGGACCAAGGTCTACTTTCACGTCGGTTCACCGACACACCCACCCGTCGCTCATTCACGTCGGGTCTCATTCCAGTCCAGCGGTAAGCCGTTGTGACCCAAACCCACCTGAACTACGAGGTCTTTGATCCATGTCAAGGCATGGTACGTAGGAAGCCTCCACGAGGTTCAAGTCCACCCATCACCCAATTCACGTCGTGTTCTACCTACGTCCAGTATGACGTTAAACTACATTCTGGTCCAGTGGTAAGCCATTGTGACCCAGCCCCATTTGAACTACGAGGTCTTTGATCCATTTCAAGGCATGGTACGTAGGAAGCCTCCACGAGGTTCAAGCCCACCAATAGTGGATCAAGGTCCCTCACTTACGTCGGCTCACCGACACCCACCACCCGTCGTTTATTCATGTCAGGGTTCATTTTCGTCCCGCATGACGTTAAACTGTATCATTTGAACTACGAGGACTTTGATCCATGTCAAGGCATGGTACGTAGGAATCCTCCCAGAGGTTCAAGCCCAACTCTCCTCGGACCAAGGTCCAACTTCACGTCGGTTTACCGGCACCATCCTGAACTACGCGGACTTTGATTCCCTGCCACGGGGATACGTAGGAAGCCTCTTCAAGGCTCAATCCCAACTTCGCTGTCGCCCCCCCCCTGCGATGGTCCCATTTCATTCTCAACCGTCTCCGCAAGACGTTAAACTCGCGCCCTACCTCGTGATAAACATGAGATGCCTGAGGAAAACCTCGGATGGAACGCCTTTGGCGTAACCGTCTCCGCAAGACGTTAAACTCGCGGCATACCCTGTGTTGAACATGGGAAGCTGAGGAAAACCTCAGATACGTTTCTATGACATGTAATTTCCCGCGCTCGATGTGGGATGCCTCGGGCTTCCACGCCCTTGATAAGCCTTGTGATCGAGGATAACAGACAGACATGCCAGGTACCCCAGCATCCAGACACGCTACTGATGCCTCAAACGTGATTACTCCCCTGACCGAAGGTTGCTGCCCTGACTGGACCCTTTGGAATGTCCCGACAGAAGCAGTGTAATTAACTGGCGTCCATGGAAACATGGCACTGGGAAGAGTTTCACGAACTACGTATTAAATCTATAAGGGAGACCCGGACTAGGTGACGAGTTCTGAGGAGGAATCCACAGGAGGAAGAACCGACATCCCATCATCCCATTTCGATCAAGGAGCAGACGTCCCTGAATAAGGAACGAATGCCACCCGCCTTTGGAAAGCGGGAATGCGGGGCAACAAAGCCGCGCGTCCCCCTCCTCCGCGGACTGATGCGCGCGCGCCCCGGCGAAAGCGTCGGAAACACCATCTCAACTGTTCTTCCTTCATCCTAGAGGCATTAAATTAGTAATAAATCCAACTAATAGAGACTTTTTGATCAAATCAAAAGGAAGAACCTGAAGAAGATGTCATAATTTCACCACCCTCTTTCCTGTTCCTTTCTTTTTCCACTTCCTTTTTCTTTGGTGTTTCCATTCTAAAATAATAACTCCAATTTCTTCTTTGTACTATTATTTTATTATAAATATGGTACAACCAAATTTATTATTCCATCCATCATTTTAATAACATGTCGCAATACGAGCATACGTACGGCTTACCGTCACGACGTCGTGGTGTAATTGTTATTCAATACATTATTATTTGGATGGGTATAATAACGATGTGTAATTGATGAAAATAATAAATAAAAAATGATATTGATTATTTATATATGATATAACATCCAATTATATATTATTTTAATATCAAAATAATGGTATTGTCGCTCGTGCGTATGTACGGATTACCGTCTCCACATAGCGATGAGAATAATTCACCATTCTATCCATTCAATACTAATTTTCATTTGATGATTATTAATATTATTTAATGACTTGATATAATTTTGTATATTAATAAGATACATTCCATACATAAAAAAATATGACTCACATAATAAGGAATATAATGAAAAACGAATCCCTTAACACATGAAATGACTATAATACTTAGATATTATTGACAAAAAAATGTTAAAATATCATATATGATATCATATTAATGTATATTATTCCTGTATATGTTAATAACAATAATTTCACCATTATATAGGCGGTTAACCCACCCTCGACCAAGGAAAAGTACAAGGTAAGGGTTAATTCTACAATCTCTTCATTATTCGAGGTTGTTTATAAGTAATTATCTACTAGGTCTTCTTTATCATCCACATCCATGATTCTTAAAATGTATTTCAAAACATTTTTAATATTTACTAGACTATGGGTTAAATTAATTTATACCCTTGTTTTAATTTTTATAAATTGGTTTGAAGGGAATAATTCCGTCATTTTTCAAACAAGGTACTTTTAACCTTTTCGACAAAATTACGGTAAAAATGTTTTTTTAACATATACGGCTGCTGTGGCTATTTTAAGCCATTATAAAATAGTAGAAGATTCCCTCACACTCTTATATAAACATTTTCAATGTAAACATTTTATTTTATAATTACGTGACATTTAAATGATTTCAAAAAAAGAGACATTTCTCTCAAATAGTTTTGATTTCATCTATGTCAACATCCGTTGATGTATTTTAAGCTTAATTGAAGTTGATTTATTTTGATACAAAACTTCCATATTTTATTGATGGTTTTGTTATATGTTTTACTGTGTATGTGTTATTTTTATACCATTCATGGTTTATGGAGAAAGTATTGAAATTTTGTATCATGGTTTTAATATGAATGTTTATGTCATGTTTAAACCTGTTAATATGAGGAATGCATTGGACTTAGTAAGTGACCGATGTAGCACACTATAGCTCCTCGATGCATCGGTAGGTCTCATGATACAAACTAGTGTCTTGGCACCATGACTAGAAAAAATATTATTTGTAGTCTTGGCACAAGCTGTTGACTATGTGTTTCTGATGGTCTGACATTATGCATTCTATCATTATGAAAGTGGTTATTGATATTGCTTGTGATTATTTGACTAGTAGAATATCCATGTAAAAAACAAAATAAAATTATTTCATTTTATATTTTTCATATTATTCTTCAGTTCATGTTTAAAAGTATTTTTTTAGTTATACGTTTCCTTAAATGTTTGTTCTTATTTATGAAAGTTTCCTCTATATTGTTATCCTTACTGAGCATCTATGCTCACGACTTTCTATGTTTTATTTTTCCCCAGATGTGAAAAGTATTTTATGACTGACTTGCATGGATAGAATGAGAGGATATGAGTGTGGACTATGGATACTATGTTGTTTTATGTTTTCACTTCATGATGTAATGTATGACTTATGAGTGTATCTATGTTTCCAAGGATACTAAACTAATCGTTCATTCAAGACATAATCATTTTGATCATGCCAATTTTATGTAATAATGCACCGACTCTAGATAACTGGGGTCGGGGTGTTATAGTTGGTATCAAAGGAAGTTTAGTATAATTCTTGGAAACTAGATTTAGAGAAACTCTAATTAGAGAAAAGAGACCTAAGATGGACTTTTAGGATTATTATATAAGAACATCCTAGAATTTTGGTATTGTAGAGATTTTGTGAGTTTTCAGAGCAATACATCTCTGTTTAGATAGGAGAAGGTAGAGGCATGTAACAGCCCGAGATTTTATGAAAAATATTATTTTTAATTTTATTAATGCCTTGTGTTGTACGCTACACCAAAAGGAGCTTTCACAACACACATCCTTGACTTTCCTTGCATGACATGCAATCACGACCTTCCTCAATAGCGTGTGTAGTACGTAATACTGAGTTTCACTAAACAATGATATACTATTAAAATATTATTAAAACTAGCCGTTAAGAATAGTAATAACCACCTTTTAAAATTTTATAAATTTTAGCTCTCAAAATGGACTTCATTTTTGGATTCGTAGTATCGAATTTAGCCTAAGGTGAAATTTTGGTAGTTTTCGGATAACTTTCATATTTTGATGAATAGTGAAAATTACTAAATTATAATTAAAAACAAATTTATTAATAGAAATAATTAATAGTGATAAATTATTAATTTGAGTGGTTTTAAAGTATATTTAGAATATATTTTTACAATTAAATATAATTTTGGTCATTGGATTTAATTTCACATTTACACCTGACATAAACAAGTGTTAATCTTTTGATAGTTATTATCTCTTAAAAACACGCTATTTGTTGTGACAGCGGAGATTAATTATAAAATTAATTAATGAAACTTATTTTTTGGGAATTTTGCAAAATAGAAATCATTTTTGAATTCAGAATATCAATTATATCTTAGGGTAAAATTGTTTCATTTTTCTGAAAAACTTCAATTTTTGGTTAATAGTGAAACTACTAAGTGGTAGTTAAAAAAATTAATTTTTTCATAAATCTTAATTTTACCACTTATGTGAATGGAATTTCAAAAATCCGAGAGACACGGTTGATGTCAGTAAATAAAATGTGGTTCAATGAGTGGAAAATAATTTTTGGTGAATAGTAACTTTTTACTTTTATTTACCACGGTTAAAAGTAAATAGGGTAATTAAGGCTAAAAATGATATTAATATTACCCTAAAACTTGTCCTAATCCTAGTGGACAAGTGTATTTCGACCATAAACAAACTTAGAAATAAAATATGACCATTAAGGCCCACTTGAATTAGATTAGGACATTTATTATTATTTAATTCAAAGAAGAGTTAAAAGAGTTAAAATCAAAGTTTATTTAATAAAAAAAATTAATATAGGGTTATACATAAGATAAATTCGACTATAAATATTAATTAAAAGCCAAAACGCTTTCCTACATAATGTTATTTTATTTGTAATATTTAGACATTAAATAATTTAATTTATTTATGACACAACTATGATGCATTAATTATCTAATTAATGAAATATTGACATAATTGATGTTATAAATACACAAATAAATATAATTTTAGACTTTTTATGAATTCCACTAATTTTCTAGGTTAATAAGACATGTTGGTATTGATTTAATTAACTTTTTTCTAACTTATCATTCTGTTATGAGTTTCACAAAAATCAATTACTAAATAGTGTCAAAATTGACATAAAATAGTTTTTAAAACAAATATTATATTATTAATTGTTATTTTATTCCTAAAAATATAAGTTTCGTCCAAATGACTTAGATAAGGTTATATATATTAATACTAAACAATTTGGGGTTCGTTTGGCTTCTTATAGTAAGTTTATTAACCTTATAGTGTAAGAACACAAGAAGACACGGTAAAAGTAAAATTATTTAACTTAATGTTAAATCTAAATGATAAGGTTAAAATAGGAACCTAAACTTGTCTAAATTATATTTTATGAGAGTATTTCGACCCATCCCCACCTTAGCATCGAAATAAATCAATTTGGAGCTATTTAATACCTAATTTGGCTTTATAATAAAATAATATTTTTAGTTATTCCAAAGGTGCCCCTCTCCTCCCTTATAAAAGGGAACCTCCTCCCTCTCCTCCTCACACCAATTTGAGCATTCATGCTCGGCCAACCCCTGCCCTAATATCATCCTAGAGGTCCTGGTCTTCTTTAAAGACCAATTTTAGTGCCCTAAAAGGAGGTCTCAAAGAAGCACTTCAAAGAAGAGGTAATATCCATTACCGATCCTTTCCAATTTCTTTCTTCTTCAACTTCTTCTTCTTTAGTTGTTTCAATATGAAGTAAAAACATCAGTATCACTCATATACTGATATGTTATTATAAGTATGAAACAACCCTATTTAACTATTTATTCATCCTACGGAAAATGAAATCATCGCGCGTGCGTACGTACGGAATACCGTCTCCACGCCGTGGTGTAATCTATTTTCCGCCACCACCTTAATAGGATGGGTATAATGGTGTAATGAGTAACTATATATGATTATTATAAAGTGATATTGATAATGAAATAGTATACATACACTTCAACACAATTCCATGACCATGAGAACGATATCATCGCTCGTGCGTACGTACGGACTACTGTCTCCACGACGCGATGAGATTCATTATCGATGTTAACCATTCCAGAATGATTATAAAGTATATATAATTAATAATAATGGAATATATGACATGGTAAATCTATTGGATTTATGTATATATATATATATATGTCATCTACTTGCTTCCATTCAAGACAATAAGGAATGGAAAGCAGAGTTCATGCATACGTACGGACTATCGTCTCCATTAACGGTGTGTTTCATTTCATTTATCTATCTATTATATATATATACTGAATATATAGGATATATAAATCATACTTTATATTCTGAAAGTATGTAAATCATGATATAAGTAATAATAATGTCAATAACAACAAGTCCAAACACCTACGATAAATGAAACGATTTTACCTAAAACGCTTTTTTAACATGAATTTACAAAAAAACGGGTAATATAAAGTCATAATTGGACCATATATGATATAATAACAATGAATATGATTCTGGAATAAGTCAATAACATGATTTAAATCAATATACAGGAGGTTCGGACACGTACCAAGCAAGTTGGACCTAAGGTAAGGGAAAATATCGCAATCTCATTTTTATCCGAGATTGTTTTTACTTTGGCATTTACTGGGGTGTATTTTATCATCCACATCCATGTTCCCTAAATATGTAATATTGTTTCCATAAACTTACAATAGTTTATATCCAATTTTACCCTTTGGTGAATTTTTAGTAAAAGATAATAAAGGAATCTTTTGTCGTTTTTCGTACGAGGTACTTTTTGACTTTTCCGAGAAAAGTATGAAGAATGTTTTTTTACCTTATACGGCATGAATGGAATTTTAAAACATTATTTCCAAGAAGCTTCCTTTACATGTTTTCAAGTTTATTTTTTATCAACTTATTTTAGTTTAGAATTGTATTACATGTTAAAAAAGGAAATGTATTTTTGAAGTAGAAAGGATATTTTCCTCAAGAATGGAGTTCAAGTGTTTTATCAAAATTATTCTCCATCTAAGAAAATAAATGGTTCTATTTTTATCCCTATTATTACATTGATTTGATTATGTTGTGATGGAATTTTTTTATGAATTCCTTTATCGTATATGAATTGTTTTATGATGCCTTGATGTTTAAGATTCCCATTTTTATTACATGGGTTATGCAATGATGTATGGTTTATGATTTTGTGGCACACATAAGAATGGTATCATTATGAGATGGGAGGGACCTATATATCTCTCCAATGCATTGGGTAAAGATTTTATATCTCATGAGATAGACATGGCTGGAACGGTAGGTTATACCGGTTCAGTGAATCAGGACTGAAACGAGGGTAACTCGGTTCAGAAATGGACTTTGTCCACTAAGATAGTCTTGGAAATGAGTCTTGACTAATAAGAAATGATTCTCTATGATTATGTGTGTATGACACAAAGTTTCATGTTTTATGTTATGATTATTGTGATTACATTTCACTTCCATGATTTATCCCATGTTATGAAATTATGATCTCTTTTGCAGGTTAAGATTTCCAAAAGTTATGTCCTTGATGTGATTTATATTACTTTTGTTTACCCTTACTGAGCGTTTGAGCTCACCCTTTTATATTTTGTTTTCCCCAGGATATAAAGAAAGGTTTTGGGTATAAAAAAAAGAAGATCTTTATGGGAGATGTTGAAGTTCTTTCACCAGGATTAGAAGATTATATTCCGAGTTTCCAAAGACACTAAACTATTACGATCCTTGTGTGTGTGTTTTTTGTTATGTACTAAGTATTCCGAAAAAGTAATGTAATGTCTATGTACGTCGATCTTCGGGTCTCTACAGTTGGTATCAGAGGAAAGGTTTAGTCAACCTTTGGAAACTAGGATGTGAGAATGTTATTGACATCCCTAGAGATATTTATAATGTCTGTCTAGGGATGTCCCTAAGGTTAAGTATACGTATAGGTTATAGTACTAGAATTACGCTAACGATCATAGAATTAAAACTAAGATGTTAGATATTGAAGGTACTCCCCCTTTATTATGTTGTTTTCCCTAGCATGATTTTTGCCTCTCACACTATTCTTTTTGGGTTTTAGACGATGGCTGGAACCCGAAGGAACCGTGTTGATGGAAAATGCAATGATTGTCCTCCTGAACAAACAAATTTTATGGGAGATGGAGTGGAAAATCTTATTTCTATACTTACACAAGTTATGAATCATTCTGGACATCCAAATGGGCAGATAAGGGAATAATATTCTATTGAGTCCTTCATTAGGCAACGTCCACCTTCTTTCAGTGGGTCTTCCGATCCACTTGTTGCTGAACAATGGATCAGTACCACTGAAATGATATTTTCAGTTCTTCAATGTTCTGAACATGATAAAGTCATCTTAGTAGTATATCGTTTGGAAGGTGAAGCTGATCAATGGTGGAATCTTATCAAGAATACGAGGCAAAGAGATGAAATTGAGTCCATGGAATGGGACGAGTTCAAGAACTTATTTTTCAATAAGTACTTCCCTCGTATTCTTCGAACAAAGATGGAGAAGGATTTTCTTGAACTAAAGCAAAAGGATGATGAATCTGTTGGTATATACGAAGCGAATTTTACAAGACTTGCGAGGTATGCATCTGGCATTATCATCCAACATGAAAGTAAAGTTGATCGATTTTTCAGTGGCTTAAAACCAAGTATTCGAAGGGCATTAGCTATAACGTACTTCAGTAGATATGAAAAAAATTGTGCGTTGTGATATCAAGGTAGAAATGGAAGTTGGTGTTACATATCCATCTCATGGTTTTGACATGAAACGAAAGATGGAGTTCAAGGAGAAATATCAGAATAATGGTGAAAAGAAGATGAATGTTTCTTTATGCACAAAGTGTGGAAAAAAGCATGGTGGAGATTGTCTTAAAGGGACTAGAAAATGTTTTAAGTGTGGAAAGGAAGGTCATCGAGCAGCAGAGTGTCGAAGTAATGGTAAAAGGGATTCTAATGATGTGAATAAAGCAAACACTGCAGATAACGCAACACCAACACTTCAATGCTTCAAGTGCAAGGAAATGGGGCATTATGCTAATAAATCCCCAAATCCAAGGGTTAGTGATGATCAACATGAGAAACCACTGAAGGCAAAGGACAAAGGGAAGTCACATGTGATCACTATAGGCGATGTTGAATATGACAACGATGTGGTGGAATGATTAAGTGTTTATGTAATGGGATTCCAAAATAATGTGGTATAAAAAATTATTGGAATATTTATGTGTAGTTCTAATGTGGTATTCAAAGTGATTGAGATATTTTTTTTGGAAATAAGATGATATGCGAATAATGAAGGGAAAACGAGAAAATGAAATGTTTAACAGTATTCATGAGCTCATGATTGATATAAGGACTAAGTGATATCATGGTTTGAGTATATAGAATTTTGACTGCATTCATGTTTTCACTAAGGTATTCACGAGAATACATGACTAAGGACTTTGAATTTTTGGAATGTGACCAACAAAACATATCTTATGATATATGGGGATCAACGATGGTATTAAATCTCTGGTAATCGTTTTCTCTATGTTAAGAGAGTGGACAGCAGTATTATGGATAAGCCTAAAGATTGGAATGGATTATGTTGGAAATAAGTTAGTATTGTTTAAGGATAGAAGTTTTTTCGATATTATTTATGGGATGATATAGTAATATAGTTTTAGAAAAAGGACAACCTGCAGGACGGGCGATAGCCCATCGCGTCGGACAAGGCTGTGGCAATCGAACCCACAACCGAAGTGCGACTAGCCTTTATTGCCTACCACTGGCCTACAAGAAGTCCCTGTTTAGTAGAAACTAGTTTTATTTTATTAAGAAATACGATATATGAGGTATAAGTCCATTTTATGAACCATATATGATTAATCTCACTATAGATGGACTTATGTATTTTTTGATAAATTTTATAACCTTTTGTTTGAGACAGATGGAATGACCTATCATTCTATCACATGATCAATTAACATTTCATGAATAACAAATTCAACTTCATTTCTTTAAGGGATGAAGTGGAAATTTTTCAAAGTACGAACAACAGTGAGATTGTACCAAAATAAAGTAAGTATTTATTCTAATTCAAATTTTTCAACTTTAGGGAAATGATATTGAAAACCAAAAAATGTTGTCTTAGTGCTCTTATATCCGGTAAATTATATGGTACCTTATATCATCACAAATATATGGATTTGTGATTACTGTCTTTTCCATAGCCATGTTCTCTACCACTCTCCATCAAAACATGATGATTAGATTTCTCTTCCATAACCATATTTTCACCTATGTGGAAACCCAGTGATTAGTTTATTTGGGTAACTGTTACGTTTCATACCTTTGTTTTTAAAGATTGGTTTTGTTATTCCCTTTTTACGATGTGGGATTCTATTAAACAAACTTTCGAGTAGTAAACCATTTATAACCCAGACGAATTTCGAGGGCGAAATTCATTTTAAGTGGGGTAGAATGTAAGAGCCCGAGATTTTATGAAAAATATTATTTTTAATTTTATTAATGTCTTGTGTTGTACGCTACACCAAAAGGAGCTTGCACAACACACATCCTTGACTTTCCTTTCATTACACGAAATCGCGACCTTCCTCGATAGCGTGTGTAGTACGTAATACTGAGTTTCACTAAACAACGACATGATATTAAAATATTATTAAAACTACCCGTTAAGAATAGTACTAACCACATTTTAGAATTATAGAAATTTTAGCTCTCAAAATAGACTTCATTTTTGGATTCGGAGTATCGAATTTAGCCTAAGGTGAAATTTTGGGTCTTTTCGGATAACTTTCATATTTTGATGAATAGTGAAAATTACTAAATTATAATTAAAAACAACTTTTTTAATCGAAATAATTAATAGTGATAAATTATCAATTTGAGTGGTTTTAAAGTATATTTAGAATATATTTTTACAATTAAATACAATGTTGGTCATTGGATGTAATTTCACATTTACACCATACATAAACAAGTGTTAATCTTTTGATAGTTATTATCTCTTAAAAACACGCTATTTGTCGTGACGGCGGAAATTAATTATAAAATTAATTAATGCAACTTATATGTTGGGAATTTTTTAAAATAGAAATCATTTTTGAATTTGGAATATAAATTATATCTTAGGGTGAAATTTTGGCATTTTTCTGAAAAACATCAATTTTTGATTAAGAGTGAGACTACTATGTGGTAGTTAAAAAAATTAATTTTTTCATAAATCTTAATTTTACTACTTCTGTGAATGGAATTTCAAAAATCCGAGTGACACGGTTGATTTCAGTATGTAAAATGTGTTTCAATGAGATGAAAATAATTTTCGGTGAATATTAACTTTTTACTTTTATTTACCACGGTTAAAAGTAAATAGGGTAATTAAGGGTAAAAATGAAATTAATATTACCCTAAAACATGTTCTAATCCTATTGGACAAGTGTATTTAGACCAAAAACGAACTTAGGAATAAAATATGACCATTTAGGCCCACTTGAATTAGATTAGGACATTTATTATTATTTAATTCAAAGAAGAGTTAAAAGAGTTAAAATCAAAGTTTATTTAATATAACATTTTTAATATAGGGTTATACATAAGATAAATTCGACTATAAATATTCATTAGAAATCCAAAACGCTTTCCTACATAATGGTATTTTATTAGTAATATTTAGACATTAAATAATTTAATTTATTTATGACACAACTATGATGCATTAATTATCTTATTAATGAAATATTGACATAATTGATGTTATAAATACACAAATAAATATAATTTTAGACTTTTTATGAATTCCACTAATTTTATAGGTTAATAAGACATGATGGTATTGATTTAATTAACTTTTTTCGAACTTATCATTCTGTTATGCGTTTCACAAAAATCAATTACTAAATAGTGTCAAAATTGGCATAAAATAGTTTATAAATAAAATATTATATTATTAATTGTTATTTTATACCTAAAAATCTAAGGTTCGGCCAAATGACATAGATAATGTTATATATATTAATACTAAACAACTTGGGGTTCGTTTGGCTTTTTATTGTAAGTTTATTAACCTTATAGTGTAAGAACACAAGAAGACACGGTAAAAGTAAAATTATTTAACATAATGTTAAATATAAATGATAAGGTTAAAATAGGAACCTAAACTTCTCTAAATTCTATTGTATGAGATTATTTCGACCCATCCCCACCTTAGCTTCGAAATAAATAAATTTGGAGCTATTTAAAAACGAATTTGGCTTTATAATAAAATAATATTTTTAGTTATTCCAAAGGTGCCCCTCTCCTCCCTAATAAAAGGGCACCTCCTCCCTCTCTTCCTCACACAAATTTGAGCATTAAATCTCGGCCAAACCCTGCCCTAGTATCATCCTAGAGGTCCTGTTATTCTTTAAAGACCAATTTTAGTGCCCTAAAAGGAGGTCTCAAAGAAGCACTTCAAAGAAGAGGTAATATCCATTACCAATCCTTTCTAATTTCTTTCTTCTTCAACTTCTTCTTCTTTAGTTGTTTCATAATGAAGTAATAACATTAGTATCACTCATATACTGATATTTTATTATAAGTATGAAAAAACCCTATTTATCCATCCATCCATCCTACGGAAAATGAAATCATCGCGCGTGCGTACGTACAGAATACCGTCTCCACGCCGTGGTGTAATCTATTTTCTGCCACCACATTAATAGGATGGGTATAATGGTGTAATGAGTAACTATATATGATTATTATAAAGTGATATTTATACTGAAATAGTATACATACACTTCAACACAATTCCACGACCATGAGAATGATATCATCGCTCGTGCGTACGTACGGACTACCGTCTCCACGACGCGATGACATTCATTATCCATGTTAACCATTCCAGAATGATTATAAAGTATATATAATGAATAATAATGGAATATATGACATGGTAAATCTAATGGATTTATATATATATATATATATATATATATTTTTCATGTACTTACTTCAATTCAAGACAATAAGGAAAGGAAAGCAGTGTTCATGCGTACGTACGGACTACCGTCTCCATGAACGGTGTGTTTCATTTCATTTATCTATCTATTATATATATATATATATACTGAATATATATGATATATAAATCATACTTTATATTCTGGAAGTAAGTAAATCATGATATATGTAATAATAATGTCAAGAACAACAAGTCCATACACCTACGATAAATGAAACGATTTTACCCAAAACGCTTCTTTAACATGAGATTACAAAAGAACGGGTAATATAAAGGCATATGTGGACCATATATTATATAATAACAATGAATATGATTCTGGAATAAGTAAATAACATGATTTAAATCATTATACAGGAGTTTCGGACACGTACAAAGCATGTCGGACATAAGGTAATGGAAAATATCACAATCTCATTTTTATCCAATATTGTTTTTACATTGGCATTTACTGGGGTGTGTTTTATCATCCACATCCATGTTCCCTCAATATGTAATATTGTTTCCATCCACTTACAATAGTTTAAATCCAATTTTACCCTTCGGTAAATTTTTAGTAAAAGATAAGAAAGGAATCTTTTGTCGTTTTTCATACGAGGTACTTTTTGACTTTTCCGACAAAAGTATGAAGAATGTTTTTTTAACTTATACGGCATGAATGGATTTTTAAAAAACTATTTCCAAGAAGCTTCCTTTACATTTTTTCAAGTTTATTTTTAATCAACTTCTTTTAGTTTTGAATTTTATGACATGTTAAAAAAGGAAAAGTATTTTTGAAGTAGAAAGATAATTTTCCTCAAGAATGGAGTTCAAGTGTTTTATCAAAATTATTTTCCATCAAAGATAATAAAGGGTTCGGTTTTTATCCCTATTATTACATTGATTTTATTATGTTGTGATGGAATTATTTTTATGAATTTCTTTATCGTATATGAATTGTTTTATGGTTTCATGATGTTTAAGATTCCCATTTTTATTACATGGGTTATGCAATGATTTATGGTTTATGATTTTGTGGCACACATAAGAATGGTATCATTATGAGATGGGTGGGACCTATATCTCCCTCCAATTCATTGTGTAAAGATTTTATATCTCATGAGATAGAAATGGCTGGAACGGTAGGTTATACTGGTTCAGTGAATCAGGACTGAAACGAGGGTAACTCGGTTCAGAAATGGACTTTGTCCACTAAGATAGTCTTCGCAATGAGACTTGACTAATAAGAAATGATTCTCTATGATTATTTGTGTATTCCACAAAGTTTCATGTTTTAAGTTATGATTATTGTGATTACATTTCACTGCCATGATTTATCCCATGTTATGAAATTATGATCTCTTTTGCAGGTTAATATTTCCAAAAGTTATGTCCTTGATGTGATTTATATTACTTTTGTTTACCCTTACTGAGCATTTGAGCTCACCCTTTTATGTTTTCTTTTCCCCAGGATATAAAGAAAGGTTTTAGGTATAAAAAAGAAGAAGATCTTTATGGGAGATGTTGAAGATATTTCACCAAGATTAGAAGATTATATTTCAAGTTTCCAAAGACACTAAACTATTACGATCCTTGTGTGTGTGTTTTTTGTTATGTAATAAGTATTCCGCAAAGGTAATTTAATGTATATGTACGTCACGCTTCGGGTCTCTACAGGGAAGCTCTAGCATAGATGTAATTGGGGTAAAATCTGAAAACCCCGCTTTGAACTAGACTCAAACAGGAACTGGTGCACGACAAAGGGCCTTATTGCATTCTTGGTTACGACACTCAAAGGGGATATGCTTAGGATAATTCTCATTCTCTTTACAAAACATTATGAAGGGTGTATAAGTATATACATCTTCAAGGAAAACATTTTTAGGATTATGGATTCTATCCATAAACTATTCAATTTATGTTAAGTTTTTTACAAGTTAGGATTTATGTATTTAGATTCATAAAATAATCTATTGTATTCCATTGTATAGAAATGGTGCCGAGTAGAAGGATTGTGAACTCCAGAAATATTTATGATCCAAAGAGAATTAAGGTACATATCTTTCATGGTATTAAGTCAACATTTAGAAGTGAAATAGTCTCCCATATATTCTCAAAATATGAAGAAATTATATCATGTGTTAATAAGATAAGTAAAGAATTTGCTGCGTCCTCTGGCTTTGAAGGGAAGAAAGAGAATAAGATGATGGAAGATATAACAATGGATAAAGGGAAGAGGGAAAAGATGAATTTTCCCATATGTGATAACTATGGGAAGAAACTCCCTGGAACATTCCAAAAGGGGAGGGGAGTTTGTTATAAGTGTGGAGAAAAAGGACACCAAGTACATGACTGCAACGGTAAGAAAACGGATTCGAATGTACAATTCATAATCTTCAAGTAGTTGGGACACTACTAGAACTAATGTCCAAATCATTTGAGTATGCCTCAAATGATGTTATTGGATAATAGTCAAGTTATGATACTATCAATGACGAGGAGGAATGATTAGAGTTCTTATGTTGTTATTAATGAATTATGTCATTTTATTGTTGTAACAACGTTGTACTGGTTATAATAAAAATGGAATATATAAGGATTATACTACATTACTTTTTCATCAAGGACTGGAGATTGTATGGAAACAAGAAAAGTGACTCAATAGCATGTTAAATGTTTGGAAAAGGTATGATTGAGAGAAATATAAACAATAATATCATTCTGATACCGACGTAGTGATTTTGGAGTAATACATGATTGATTTTGATAAATTATATAGGATATTTTTGACTACCTTAAAACAGATTAAGGATTTGTATATTCCATCATTGATACATTTTAAAACATTTTTGGATAAAAAGAGTATATCCATTATTCTATAAGTAATAAGGGATCATGAATGTAATCAATACGGTTTTTAGTAATTCAAGATGTTGTAGTGTTTTAAAAGAATACATGATGATGGTGTACACATGCTATTACACGAAAAAAGAATCTCCATTGTTTTTACGTTCTTTATAAATTTTGGACTGTGAGTTTGGATAGAAGTATTTTGTATAATTCATGTTTGAGATTAATTTTGGATTGCCATAAATGGACAACCTGAAGTTCAGGCGGTAGCCCGTCGTGTCCGGCAATGCCGTGAGACAAGAACCCGCAACCGAAGGGCGACATAGGTATATCACCTACCACTGGCCCACGTGTAACACTCCATGATTCCATGATACACTTCTCTTTCAATAATGCAATAGCTTGCATTGTACGCTAGTTTGAGATTCTAAAACACCACGACCAATCAAAGTAGATATTATGAATATTAAAATCCACTTTTTGAATTATATAAATTTTATATTTCAAAATGATCATCATTTTTGGATTCAGAATATCTAAATTATCCTATGTTGAATTTTTTGTATTTTTCTGGAAAACTTTAATGTTTGATTAATAGTGAACCCACTAAGTGGTAGTTTAAAAAATAATTTTTCATGTAAATGAAACATTACCACTTATGTGTATTGAATTTAAAAAATCCGACATACATGGTTGTAATTAGGAAGAAAAATGTGGTTTAATGAGATGAAAATAATTTTTTGGAGAATAATAACTTTTATGTTTTATTATTCACGATTAAAGATAATTAGTGAAATTTAAGATAAAAATGATCTTATAAAAATATGAAAATATCTTGACACTTGTCCTACACTTATTTGATGAGTCATGGCTGAAAAATAAAATCCAAGTGTCAGCTTGGGGACCCCATGGAGCCACTTTGGTAAGAAAATGAAATTAATAATATTTTATTTAAAGTAAAAATAAAATTGTCACAAACATGTGTTGTGTTACTGAAACAATTATTACATGGGATTATATAAGTTAAAATTTCAACTATAAATATTCATTGGAAATCTAATAAGATTTCCTACATCATGGTAATTTTTATATATTTTTTAGACATTAAATTGTTTAAATTTTTTATGACACCATGATGATACAACGATTACTTCATCAATTAACAATTTAAATAAAATGAAAAGATAATGTAAAATCTAAGACTTACACTTGTCGAAAAACTTTTGGATGGGTATATTTCGATCCCTTATCACCTTATACATGAAATATATAATTTTGGGACCTTTGAAATCCTAAAATCATTTCATTATAATGTAACATTTCATTACTTTCCAAGAGTTTATCTCCTCTCCTCTTATAAAAGGCCCCCACCTCTACCACCATATTCACACCATCAAAGCCGTTTGGCTTGGCCAATCTCTACCCAAATACTCTCTCAAGTTCCCTATCTTACTCCTAGAAGCCTCAATTTGGGCAGAATTATTCCCAAAGTATCCTTTGTCTTAAATCATAAAGAGTTACGCGATTTTAAGGTAATATCTTCTCTTATGTTATTTTGTTTTATTTTCATTCTCCAACCACTTGAACTCTTTGTATTCATTTATTTTGTAACAAAACCAGAATCTTAAATATTCTAGGATGTTTTTATGAGAAGGATTTTATTTACAATTACACAAACCTTCGTCTAATGTTTATAGAACATACTGTTTCTGTGGTTGGAGAATTTCTTCCTCACGAAACGATGATTGTTCACTCTTCTTTTCACACCTCTCATGGGGGCCATTAACATGTCACTATATTTATATATGATATATATTATGTTTATGTTTTCATTATGATTCTTTATTTCTCATTTATGGCATACCTTTATGATTTCCATTATGGGTAAACGCGATAATTTCATTTTAGGATGTGCGGACTACCGCCCCCTCAATGTGAATTGAATCGTTAATGCCATATGTGGGATGTATAAAGGATGGAGTAAATGATATTATATATGATATTATACTGGAATTATAATATACTTTATATCATTATGATTTCATTACATTAAATGTGAAATAGAAATAAAAGTAGCCTTCATGCGTACGTAAGGCTTATTATCTCCATGAACGGTGCATTTCATTTATTACCTCTAAATGTTACGTAATATTATGAATGTATGTATATACTGGATATATATGATATATATGATATCTAAACCATGAATATAATTCTGGAGATAATGGATATTCTACCACATAAACAACATGTAATTATAAGAAGTTTATTTTTGACTCAAGTACCAAAGATCGACAAAACGGCTATTATTAACTTAAATAATTACATAATGTTAATAAAATAATAATAAGTGATATAAAAAGAATAATAAAATTGAAAAAGGTTCTTAATCAATTATAAATTAAATCTAGTTTATTATTCAGGAGGATAAAGAATGATCGAGTCAAGTCGGACACGAGGTGAGGGAACTTCTTAACCAAATTTCAATTCTTTGGGTTAATCTCCTACTTTCAAATTATGTCATGATATTATTATTTCCTATATTTTATTTGTAATTTAATTATGTGTACTTATACTGAAAACACAGATTAGATTTATTTTATTTAAAAAAAATCATATTTGTAAGGGACTTCATCTCAATCTCCTTTCATTGGGGCATATTTTGTTTTATACACAACGTTATTTTATACGGTGTATAGACCCCTTTGACTTTTACGTTTATTCAAAAGTAATATTTTTTATACGAAACATTTTACTAAATGATAAAAGGGAATGTTTTTTTTGTCGTATGTATGCGGCGATAATGACTTCTCCGCCGCCGTGACCATTATTTGTGTTTCTGCTTCCCCTACAAGCCATAACTTTTTTAAATGAAAAATAATTACAAAGTTTTAATTTTATTTTATTTTGGTATTGAAAATGGTTTTGAAAGTGTTTTTTATATCAATTTGTTTCATTTATGTCTTGTTATTGAAATGTGGAAATGTTATATTCACTTTATACATGTTTTATGTGATATAATTATGTAATGGTTTATGATATGATTAAAACTTTTCATATAAGGAATGCATTGGACTCAATAAGTGATGGGTGGAGCCCGCTATAGCTCCTTGATGCATCGATAGGTCTAATGATACAAACTAGTGTCTTGGTACAAGGCCTCGACAAAATATTTTTTGTAGGCATGGCACGAGGCCTTGGCTACGTGGTTATGAAAGTCTGGCATTATGCATTGCATCACAATGAAAGTGCTTATTGATATTGCATGTGATTATTCGACCAGTAGAATATCCATGTAAATATGTAAATGGAATTATTTCATTTTTTGGAATATTATATTGAAGTTCATTTTTAAAAGGCTTTTTTTAGTTATAAATTTCCTTAAATGATTATGTTTATTTATGAAAGCTTCCACTATATTGTTATCCTTACTGAGCATCTGAGCCCACCCCTTTCAATGTTTAAATTTTTCCCGGATTTGAAGAAGTATTTTATGAATGTCTTGAAGGGATAATATGAGGGGATATAAAGACAAGATGTTTGTTGTAGTTTTGTATTACTTTATGATGTAATGTAAAACTTAGGAATGTATCTAGTTTTTCAAGGCGACTACACTAATCGGTCTTTTGAGACATGATCTTTGTGATCATGCAAATGTTAGGCAATAATGGACTGACTCTGGGTAACTAGGGTCAGGGCATTAAAGTTGGTATCATAGGCAGTTTAGTATTAACCTTAGAAGCTAGATTTTGATAAACTTTGATTAGACCACATAGCCCTAAGATAAAATTTGAGTATTAGTATAGAATAACTTCCTAGAATTTTAGTACTATAGAGATTTTGTGATTTTTTCGAGAAATAAATCCCTGTCTGGATACGAGCAGGTAGAGGCAGCTCTATCACATATTTACCTAGGGGTAAAACACAAAAACACCGCTTTGATATAGACTCGAATGGGAACTGGTGCACGACAACGGGCCTTGCTGCACTCGTGGTTACGACACTCCCGGGGGATATGCTTAGGTTAAATCTCATTTTCTTTACAAACCATTAAGAAGGGTTTATAACTATATACATCCTCAAAGAAAACATCATTATGATTAAGGATTATATCCATAAACCATTCAATTTACATTAATTATTTTACATGTTTGGAATTCTTCATTGAAATTCATAAACAAACCTAGTTTATTGCATTGTATAGAAATGACGCATAGTAGAAGGAATGTGAACTGTTGTAATACGTATGATCCAATGAGTAAGAATGATCACATCTTTCTTGGTATTAAGACAACATTTAAAAGGCAAATAGTCTCCCATGTATTATCAATATATGATGAAATAATATCATGTGTTAATAAGATAAGTAAATAATTTGTTGCGTCCTCTGGCTTTGAAGGGATGAAATAGAAGAAGAGGATGGAAGAGATAACAATGGATAAATGGAAGAGGGAAAAGAAGAATTCTCCAATATGTGATAACTGTGGGAATAAACACCTTGGAACTTGCCTGAAGGGAATTGGAGTTTGTTATAAGTGTGGAGAAAAAGGACACCAGGTGCGTGACTACAAGGGTAAGAAAAATGATTCTACTGTACAATGCTTCATCTGCAAGTTGTGGGGACACTACGCAAACCAATGTCCAAATCATCAGAGTATGATCCAAATGATGCTATTGGATAATAATCATGTTATGATACTACCACTGATGAGGAGGAATGATTTGAGTTATTATGTTGTTATTAAAGAATTATTTCATTTCAGTGTTGTATCAACGATGTATTGGTTATAATAATTATGGTTTATATAAGGATTGTAATGCAGTACTATTTCATTAAGGACATGAGATTGTGTGGAACAAAGAAAAGTGACTCAATAGCAGGTTATATTTTTTGGAAAATATATGGTTGAGAGAAGGATAAACCATAATATGGTTCTGATACCAAGATAGTGATTTTGGAATAATGCATGATTGATTTGGATAAATTATATTGGATATTCTTGACTTCCTGGAAGTAGATTAATGATTTGTATACATTTTTTGATAGAAGGACTATATCTAGTAATTTATAAGGAATAAGGGATAATGAATGTAACCAAAAAAGAGTTATGGTAATTCAGTATGTTGTAGTGTTTTAGAAGAATACATTATGTAGGTATGAACATGTTATTATGCGAAAAAAAGGATTTTCATTGTGTTTACCTTCCTTATAAAATTTGGATTGTGAGTTTTGGATAACTATAAAGGTTGGAATGGATTAAGTTTAAATTTGGATAGATTTTTTTAAGGTTAAACCATTTATGAAGATTATTTTTGGAATACTATAATAATATTGTTTTAGGAAAAGGACAACCTGTGGGTCGGGCGATAACTTGTCGCGTCGGACAAAGTTGCAGGAATCGAACCCACAACCATAGTGCAACAGTCCTTTATTACCTACCACTAGCCTACAGGAAGTCCCCGGTTATTAGAAAATATTTTTTTCCATGGAATTTGTTAATATTTGGATCCTTTTACGATTAGGATAAATATAATATTTTTGAGTTCTATTATCTTTTTGAGTGAAAGATGAGTTTGTGGAAGAAATTAGGTCAAGGTTGAAACTCTACTTGTTATTATATATATATATATATACCTATCTCTTATTCTATGAATAAATTAATTCTTAAACTTTAGTAAAGTGATATTAAAACAAAAAAATGTGTTATCCTAAAACATTATGTTTTGTTAAACTGATGATATTTTAAATCAACATAGATTGAAGGCTCTGAGGCCCTCAATTTTACACTTGTTTTTGATTGATGACCTCAATCACTCCCTAATAATATTTAAGTTTTCCCTCCAATTATATGGCTCTAATTTCCACTAATATTCTCCTAATCGAGATCATAATTTGGTGGTGACTTTTTCATTTCCCATTCCCTCTTATTAAGACTAAATTTTATTAACCCTCTTTCTAATAAGGGTATTCCACAAAGGTATTTTCTATTTTCAACCATTAATTTTCGAAGAAAAATTTAAAATTGCGAGGACACAATTTTTTGAAGTAGGGGAGAATGTAACATCACAAGCTTCCATGATACACTTTCTTTCAATAATGCAATAGCTTTCATTGTACGCTAGTTTAAGATTCTAACACACCGCGACCAATCAAAGTAGACATTATAAATAGTAAAACCTACTTTTTGAATTATATAAATTTTATATTTCAAAATGGACTTCATTTTTGGATTCAGAATATCTAAATTAGCCTATGTTGAATTTTTGGTATTTTTCTGAAAAACTTCAATTTTTTTTGAATAGTGAAACCACTAAGTGGGAGTTTAAAAACTAATTTTTCATGTAAATGAAAAATTACCACTTATGTGTATTGAATATCAAAAATCCTACATACATGGTTGTCATTAGGAAGAATAATGTGGTTCAATGAGATGAAATTAATTTTGGATGAATAGTAACTTTTATGTTTTATTAATCACGATTAAAGGTATTTAGTGAAATTTAAGATAAAAATGATATTATAAAAATATGAAAATATCATGAAACTTATCCTAACCTTATTGGATGATTCATGGATGAATAAGAAAATCTGTGGGTCAAATTGGGGACCCCATGGAGCCACTTGGGTAAGAAAATCACATTAATAACTTTTTATTTAAAGTAAAAATAAAATTGTCACAAACATGCGTTGTTTTACTAAAACAATTATTACATGGGGTTGTATAAGTGAACATTTAAGATATAAATATTCATTGGAAAGATAAAAATATTTCCTACATCTTGTTAATTTTTTTATAAGTTTTATACATTAAATAATTTAAATTGTTTATGACACCATGATGATGCAGCGATTACCTCATTAATTAACGATTTAAATAAAATAAAAAAGATAATGTAAAATATAAGACATACACTTGTAAAAAACCTATTGTATGGGTAGATTTCGATCCCTTATCACCTTATACTCGATAAATATAATTTTGGGATCTTTGAAATCTGAAAAACACTTCATAATAATGTAACATTTCATTACATTCCAAGAGTGCCCCTCCTCTCCTCTTATAAAAGGCCCCCAACACTACCACCTTATTCACACCATAGAAGCCATTTGGGTCAGCCATCCTCAGCCCAAATACTCTCTCAACATCCCTATATTACTCCTAGAAGCCTCACTTTTGGCATAATTGTTCCCAATGAAGCCTTTGTCTCAAATCCAAAAGAGTTACGCGATTTTAAGGTAATGTCTTCTCTTATGTTATTTTGTATTATTTTTCTTCTCCAACCCCTTAACCTCTTTTTATTCATTTATTATGTAACAACAAATGTATATTCAATATACTATGATGTTTTTATGATATGAATGTGATTTATAATTACACACACCGTTGTCTAATGGTTAAAGAACATATTGTTTCTGTGGTTGGTGAATTTCTGCCTCACGAAACGAGGATTGTTAAATATTCTATTAACACCTCTAATGGTTAAAATTAAGATGTCAATATATTTATATATGATATATATTATTTTAATTTTTTCCTTATGCTTCTTTATTTCTCATTTATGACCTACCTTTATGATTTCCATTATTGGTAAACGCGATAATTTCATTTTAGGATGTGCGGACTACCGCCCCCTCAAAGTGATTTGAATCGTTAATTCCATATGTGGGATGTATAAAGGATGGATTAAATGATATTATATATGATATTATAATTGAATTAAAATATACCTTTATATAATTATGATTTCATTCCATTAAATACAAAATAGAAATGAAAGTAGCATTAATGCGTATGTACGACTTACCGTCTCCATGAACATTGCATTTCATTTCTTACCTCCAAATGTTACGTAATATTATGAATGAATGTATATAATAGATATATATATGATATATATGATATATAAATAATGAATATAATTCTGGAGATAATGGATATTCTACCACGTAAACAACTTGTAAATATAAGAAGTTTATTTTTGACTCAAGTACCAAAGATCGACAAAAGACCGTTATTAAATTAAATAATTACCTAATGTTAATAACATGGTAATAAGTGATATGAAAGGAATAATGAACATTAAAAATGTTCTTAATCAATTATAAATTAACTCTAGTTTATTATTCAGGAGGTTAAAGAACGATCGATTCAAGTCGGACACGAGGTAAGGGAACATCTTAAACAAATTTCTATTCTTTGGGTTAATATACTACATTCAAATTATGTCATGATATTATGATATACTATCTTGTATTTGTACTTTCTTCATGTGTACTTATAGTTAATACAAATAATAGATTTATTTTCATTTAAAAAAAATGATCTTTGTAAGGGACTTCGTCTCAATCTCTTTTCATTGAGGCATATTTTGTTTTATACACAGCTTTCTTTTTTACGGTGTATAAACACCTTTGACTGTTACATTTATTCAAAAGGAATCTTTTTTATACGAAGCATTTTACTAAATCAAAAAAAGGAATGTTTTTTTGTCGTACGTATGCAGCGACAACGACTTCTCCGCCTTAGTGACCATTATTTGAGTTTCAGTGTCCTCTACAAGTCATAACTTTTTTAAATAATAAATAATTACAATGTTTTAATTTTCTTTTAATTTGGTATTGAAAATTGTTTTGAAAGTGTTTTTTATATCTATATGTTATATTAATGTCTTTTGATTGAAATGTAGAAATGTTATATTCCCTTTATGCATGTTTTATGTGATATGATTTTTTTATGGTTTATGATATGTTTAAACCTTTTCTTATAAGGAATGCATTGGACTTAATAAGTAATGGGTAGAGCCCTTTATAGCTCCTCGATGCATCGGTAGGTCTCATGAGACAAACTAGTGTCTTGGCACGAGGCCTCGACAAAATCTTATTTGTATTCTTGGCATGAGGCCTTGGTTACGTGGTTATGATAGTCCGGCATTATGCATTCCATCATTATGAAAGTGGTTATTGATATTGCATGTGATTATTCGACCAGTAGAATATCCATGTGAATAAGTAAATGGAATTATTTCATTTTATTTTTCCATATTATGCTGAAGTTTATGTTTGAATGGCTTTTTTAGTTATAAATTACCTTAAATGTTTATGTTTATTTATGAAATCTTCCACAATATTGTTATCCTTACTGAGAATCTAAGCTCACCCCTTTCAATGTTTTAATTTTTCCAGGATGTGAAGAAGTATTTTATGAAAGACCTAATGGGAAAATATGAGGGGATATGAAGACAAGATGTTGTTGTAGTTTTGTATTACTTTATGATGTAATGTATAACTTATGAATTTATCTAGTGTTTCAAGGATAACAAACTAAGAGGTCTTTTGAGACTTGATCTTTGTGATCATGCCAATGTTACGCAATAATGCACTGACTCTGGGTAACTAGGGTCGGAGCATTACACCACGTGACGTCCTGGATTAAATAATGTTGTTTTTTTTGAAAAGGTCTGGTAGATTAACTATAAATTCATTTTTTGGAACCCTACTGAAATAGGTTAAATAGAAAAAAAATTTATGTTCAATTATCTTGTAGAGTGAAAGATGAGTTTGTGTTAGAAATTAGTGAAAGGATGGAACTCTACTTGTAAATTATATATATATATATATATATATATTTCTTCTCTTGTTCTACGAATAAATTAATTCTTAAACATTAGGTAAGAGATCTTAAAATTAACAATGTCTTATCCTAATACCTTATGTTTTGTTGAATGGATGATATTTTAAATCATCATATATTAATGGCTTTGAGGTCCTCAATTCTACAATTGTTTTTGACTAATGACCTCAATCACTCCCTATAAATTTTATGTTTTGACTCTAATTATGTGTCCCTAGTTTCCACCAATTTCTCCTAATCGAGATCATAATTTGTTGGTGACTTTTTCATTCCCCTTTTCATTAAAATAAAAACCTTTATGTAATTTTTCAATAAATAATTTTCATTAAAATCTTAGTCTATCATATAAATTGATAATATAAAATTAATCATAGTTTTAGAAAAGACTATATTAATCATTATTTAGCTACAATTTTACAACCATAGAAAATTTCAAAAAATTCATACTATGTCAATTTATATGTGAATAAATAAAAGATAATTTTTTTTAATTTAAAAATTATTCTAAAAACTATATTATATTATAAAAACAAAAATACATATTACAATGAAACTAATTTTGATGAAAATTTTCCATTTACCAATGAGGCATAAAATTATAATTTTATATCATTTTAAATTTTAGATAATTATAATATATTATTTTTTCTATTTAAAAGTTATATATTATTATTTAAATTCTGTTTATTAATTTATTTTGATGAAATATAGAATATATTAAAATATTTGTTGAGAAAAAATAATTATATCAAATTTATTATTTATCATCTAAATGGAATTATTTTAAGTTTAAAAATATTGTCTTATTTACTATATGTTTTATAAATTTTTAGTTTTCTTAATATTATTTATCTATTAGTTGATGAATCATTTTAGTTTTGTGGTGTATATAAAACAATTTAAAAAAATAATTTCTATTTAATGGAATGATATATATGAAAATTATTGGAATATATAGTTTAGTAATTTCCTGGTCATATAAAAATAAGAAGAACCAATATAAATATAGAAATGATATATTGATATTCAAATAATGGGTATGGTATTAAATTATCATTTCATTTCATTATTAAATATATGGTTTTTTTAAATGGAATAGAGAATATTGTTGTATCAAAAAAAATTTGAGTACATATGAATGGTGCGGGTTAAAAGGAATCATCTGATGAAAATGAAAGAGTATTTTTCCTATAAGATATTTTGGAGGCTTTATCATATGGATGGGTTAGTGGGATATGAAAAAAAGTGAGTATTATTACGTAAATTAGAAACAAACTATAAGTTTTATCTTAATGAACTCCTATGATTTAATGAAGCAGATTGAATACCCCATTGGATTAGCTATGTTTTCAATTAGTACAACCTTCATTAGTAGGATCACAAAGATATATAGAGTGGGGGGAGATAGTTTTTGTTTTCTTTCTGGTTTTCCAGAGAAACCCTATCAAATCCATTGAAGACTTATGTATTCTCATGAGGGATTTCAAGATGAATTATATTATTTTGAATATTGGTTTATTAGTAGGAATCATAATAATATGTTATGGATTGAAAATTAAAATTTGGATAAATGTGGGATCATGTACCCATGTAATATAGTAGGAAAATAAAATTATGAGTTGGGAAATCTTCAAATCCCATAATGATCTCTATGGGATTACTATAGTGGTGTACTAGATGTCCTCATGGTGAATCATATGGTTTTAGGAATCCTAATCAATAATTAAATTAAAAAGGATTTGAAACAATATAAAAAATATTATTTAAAATATTTTTTGTGGTGAAATGAAAAAATTATGGGTTTTCCTGAAAATATGCTTTTTATTTAATGGACTAAATAATCTCATACTAGAAAAGTAATAAACGCATAATCTGTAACAATAAAATTAAAATAACCTTTTTTGGTAAAAAACCACGAAATTGAAATTTTTATTAAATTACCAATTAAAATAACATCAATGATTATAAGTATTAGATAACTGGTTTTTATTTTATAAATATTAAAATCTAGTAAAAAATCTATTATCACAATAATTGATCAAAATATTTCCAAAGGATAAAATCTATTTCCAAGGATGAATGTGAAAGAAAAACATTGGGTGTATCATTTGTTATAGAAAATAACTAATATACCCATTTTAGGACACAATAAATTAAAACAATAAAAACGAGATATGAACCTATGATGTAATAACATGGGTTAAAACATTCTGACCACATTTTGAATTTTTATCATTCAAATGTAAAATAACTTTTTATTAAATAATTTAACTCCCCAAAACACATTTGGATATAATTTTAGACTTATATGAACTTAATCACCCATTGAAATAATTTTTTTGCACGTGGTATGATGAATTTCATTTATTTATATCTTATTACATGGACATCAAAACATGCATTCTTCCCAAGATGTAACTATTATCAAAAAAATGTTATCAACTCAATACTACTATAGAATTTCTATTAAAATAATCATTTATTACTAGAAAACAACCAGTATTCTTTTTTCAAAGGACACAATGTCAATAGTTTATTTATATTATTTCAGATGTTAGAAATCAAAAAACAAATAAATAATTATTATATTGGTTTTCAATCAACGCTTCCATATATGTGAGTATTGGAGTCTAAAAATTTTAAGAGAAACAAATAAAATAATTATATGAAAACTATAATTTCACCTAAAACCCTTCCATCTAGATACACATTTATAAATCAAACACAAAATTTATAATATATCGTGAGGAGATGATTAATGAGGTTTTATTGAACTTTTCAAATCCAGTCAACTTGAACCATAGAACAATATTATCATTATTAAGATCCCTAAATCTTCAAATCCTGACAATGTTCCCTCCATCAACATCTATGAAAATTAATAAACCACATTTCTTATCTAAATTAAAATTTTAACAAACACTAATGTGAAAATGGATTTGCTTGGATCTCTAATAATGAAGTTTTTTGATGACTACAACATGAAGCAACAAAAATGTCTAAAGACCTCAATGATACAAAACCTAAGATCATTAGTGATTTATTTACCCACAATATAATGTGGACCATAAAGACCTATTCGAATGAAATTTAACTGAGGACCCAATATCCATGAACCAACAATCAAAACCTGAATGAAAGAAATCATAAACCTACTAAAAATATCATTCACTATGTATATAGAATCACCACATGATATAAAACATTTCTCTTCTAGAATAACCATGACTCCACCATCCTAGGTAACATTACCATTAATGAAAACCTAAATATTCAAAAATAAACTTCAATAGTCAATGATAGATATGGTTGTCATTCTTAGGGAAAATTAAAAAAAATCAAATTTTCAATATTCCAACCCTATAATTTTACTTGAATAAGGATGAATCTAAGAAGACCACTAGAAATCATCTAGTGTCCCAAAAAAATACCACATGTGTTCCTAATAATTGACATAATATTAGGTATTTTATATATCTATTGTGATTATTTCAAGATTTTTTAAAAAAAAGAATAATAATGAAACATATGGGATACTAATTAGACATTATTTTTACCACCAAAGATGAATTTTCTCTTTCCACAAGCTTATAGGGAGATAATAACACAAATAAGACATTTTCCAAAACGGTTTATCAATTACCCCATAAAGACCGTCAGTTTATTCAGTATTACTAAAAATATGTACATTATTTATAACACCAAATGATTTAATGATATTATTTTCTCTGAATAAATAATTTTTCTTTATTACCTTTCATTACACGAAACACAGCCTTTAAAAGAACCATGATATAAATATTATAACTTAATGTGGAATTAATTTCATATCTATTGGACTGAGGATTAAGAATAATAATATCATAAATATGTAAAATTATTTCTTATTTGTTCATAAAATTAATTAATTATGTATCTATGTGATTGAAATTTAAATAAATACATTTTAATTTAAAAATTGTTGTATTTCCCAGGGACATTTTTTATTCACACATTTCAATTATTTTTTAATTGAAACATCAAAATTAATTATCGAATAAATTTCATTCATATATATTAATATTTATGAATTAGGTATTTTTTTAAAAGGGGATGTTATATTCGATAGCGTACATGACATGCAATAATGGGATTCTCCGATATCTTTTGTTGAACATAAGACTGAGTTATATGGAAAAAATAATTTATAATTTATATTATTCTTTTCAATAGTAGTTACTACTTAGTATAATTTAGTGGGAAGGAACAGAAATAACTATATTATGTTTACAAATATTAATTAAATATTTTTACTTTCTTCTAAATTTTTTATGGCTTAAACTGAGAATACGTCCAATTTTAAGCATAAATTAATTCAATATTGTTGAATGACTAATTTACATATTTTTATTAACGAAACCTTTTTAAATATAGTTATTTCTTCATTTATATGTTATATTTGACAAAATAAACTTTTTCTTTTTCTATAGAAAATCAAAATTTACTTGGGATTTTTTTTCTGAATGAATTCATATTTTAATGAATAGTGAGAAATATTAAATTTTAATTCAAAATTTTCTTTTGTATAATTTATTTATATTGTTAGATTATCTATTTTTTTGGTTGTAATGTATAATTATATAATTTTTTATCATTTAATAAAATTTATTTTACCAGATAAAATTTCAAATTAAAATTATGTAGAAAAAGAAGCAAACTTTTGAATGTTTTACTTAAAAAACTAATTTTCCCTATCTTTCATTGAGATAAATATTAAACCTAATTTAACCATTTATTTTAATTGAATTATAATAAATGAAAATTCATGTTTGTACTTTATATGAAATATGTTGTCCAATAGGATTAAAATAATTTTACTGAATAGTAACTTTAGTATTTTTTTCACCACATTTAAAGATAAATAAGATATTTATAGGAAAAATTAATATTTTATTATTATAAAAATACTATAAAACGTGTTATAATCTTATTGGATGATTTATTATCTACCATTACCATCCTTTGTCCAAAAATGTGACCTTCATAAGCCACTTGGGAGTGATTATAACCATTATAACATTTAATTTGAAAGAAGGAAAATATGTCATAAACATGTCTTTTATTACTCAATAATATTAATATGCGGTTATATAAGTTGTATATTAGACTTTAAATAGTAAATACAAAGAAAAACATATTACCAAAATCATGGTAATTTTTTAATATATTTGAGGAATTAAATAATTAAATTTATATTTGACACAATCATGTTGTAGTAATTGATTTATTAAACAAAGAATCGAATAAAGGATATTAATAATATTAAAATAAATATAATTGCAAATATTTGATTCCACACTTGAATTTGTTTTATTACCATGAAATTTTACTATTTAATAAATTTAGTTTCTTAAAGGAATCACGTTTTTATGGTTTTTTGAATGTCATGTAATGAATAGTAATAAAATTGACATAATTTGTATTATAAAATGTTAAATAATTTTTTAAATCATATAAAATTTATAAAAATATATGATTCGACTAAAAAAAAATTTATAACTCCAAAAATCTTAGTAATGGATCATTCACTAGTCGTTTGGAAGGATTAGATAATTATATTGACTCTAAAATAGTAAATTATTCGATAAAACAACAAGAGTTAAAAAGGTTAAATAAACTATATAAGGTTTAAAAATTATTACAAACATGTATAATTTTTAAGGGATGATTATATTGAGACGCCATGTTATATTATATTCTATCTAAATCATATATGACCAATTTTGAATGAAAATTTAATTTTTATTAATTGTATACTTTTAATAATTCCAAGGGTGCCCTTCCCCTCTCCTATAAAAGAATATCCTTCCTCTATTTTACTCACACTTCAAAAATCATTTGGTTCAAAATATATGTACCCAAAACCCTTATTAGTATCTCTACCATCATTATTGAGTCATTAGTTTAGTCATAACACATTTTTTAGAGGTATCATGGTGTTAAAATTGTGAAAATCTGATGGAAATGTAATGTTTTTATTTAACTATTTCTATTTTATTTATTCTTCCAGTTCCTTCAAATTTACTTCATCCATATGAAACTAATAAATATAGTATACTCAATATATTTATACGTTATTATTTTAATATCATGACCTAAATCTATCTCCACTTCCATTAAAGAGGAGAGGAATCAATCGTTCATATGTATGTGTGAACTATCACCTCCACGAACCGATCTGTTAAATTTTTCATAATCATCCATCTTGAATGGTTTATAATAACGGAATTAATATTTAATTTTCCTAAATTATTATTATTTACATGAAAAAAATATTTCAATTACATTTTTACTTTCTATGATCAGAAAAATTTTAACGACGTTCGTGCGTACATGTGAACTATCACCTCTATAAAGCAGTGTGACTCATTTTTATTCATTATATCACTTGTATGATATATGTAAGTATATTTTAACCATTTATATGATATAAATGATGTAATTATAATTTTTAATGTTAAAATAATACTTAAAATTCTTCTGTAATGAGCAATGAAAAATGTAGAACGTTACTCTCGCGTACATACAATTTACCATCTCCATGATTATAAAATTGTTCATTTTTCATAACCAATCATCATGTATTTATTTAAATTCATAATTTATGGATAAAATTATAATTATTTCATAAATAATCTTCTATATATTAAGGACTTATGACCACAAGGGCCAGTGACATCAAATAATGTTAATTTTCAACTCAAGAACTGAATACTGAAAAATATTTTGATATGAACGTAAAATTTGTGTAATTTAATAAAATGGTAATAAGTGTTATAAAATAAATAATAAAATTAAAATCGTTCTAAAAATTTTTTAAATTAAACTATTTTTATTATTCATGAATATAAATATTTTACATGACGTTTCAGACTCATGGTAATGGACTTCGTCTCAATATCCTTTCATTGATGAATATATTTCGATAATACGAACCACCATTATTTTTATGGTGTATAATTAAAACCTTTCACTTCAATTTAATTCAATCGTTTTTAAAGGATTATTTTTCCATGAATAATTTTATTAAATGTCAAAATAAATGTTTTTTAGCGTATACGGCGACATCGACTTTTCTGCCATCATAACCATTAGTTGATATTTGGATTTCTCTATATGACATAATGCTTTTAAAAGGAAAACAAAAACCATATTCCATTTTCAAATATTTGGGCATTGAAAATGGTTTTGATAATTAATTGATTATTTCTATGATATCATGGTTTTCAACGATGAAATTTTATTTTTTCTTTTATGCATTTTTATGTGGTATGATTATATTATGTTTCTTTGGAATTTCTTATGTATAGGGTAGGTTCCATGATAAACCCAGGGTGGATGAGTTAGTGATATATCTTCAATTCATTGAGTAATGATACATAGTTAAACAATATGGTTTCTCCTAATAGATATTGGGAATACACTATGATGGGAATTTGAAATGTAACTATGAAGGTTAGTCTCTCTATAGTTATGAAAGCTACAATGAAAGTATGATATGGATTCCACAAGCTACCATTTATGATTTATTATTATAAATAATGATTTCATGATTCTATTTATTTCATGAGTTAGGATAAATAAATTATATTTTATGGGGGGAAAATATGATTTTGTGAAAATGTTTTCATGATTTTTAATTATACATGATCTAATGGTTTCATTACTTATATTATATTCATTACTGGACATGTTGTTACTCATCCGATGTTTTGTAAATATTTTCCTCATTTTATTAGGATGTTTACGACAATTTAAGAATAAAATATTAACTTTATGAATAATGTTATCAGGAGAAAGAATTAATTTTTTTATGAAAAATTTATATTGAGCAGTCTTTTGTACTTCGTAATAATTTAGTTGTTATATAAAATTTATGGAATAATTCCACTAAATTTGTAAACATGAAAATATCCTTAATGTAAATTATTTATTTATCTCAATATTATATTAGATTATTAAAATGTTTTTTTCATCTAAGATATGTTTTCAGAAATGGTTTTCCGCAGTGAAAATTCGGTAGCTGTGTTGGGATCACATCCAGAAGAAAATAACCTTCCAAATCAGAAACTTTTAATGGTCGAAATATGAACTATAAATTTTGTTGTAGTGATGGAATATTTGACATATGCTATAAATGGAAGGTATATCAATCCATGAGATTATCCAAATCAACCATAGAGGAACATGTCAGTAGTGGATCATTCAATGAGACAAAATATCTCATAATTCATAGGACCATCTGGCTATGTGCCAGTTGAAGGGTGGATTAATGCACAAGAAGAGATTTTAGATGTTGTGGGGTGTTTATAAAATCAAAAGGTTAGTCTCTTTGATTATCATTTTGAAGGTGAAGCTGACCAGTGGTGGTTGAGTGTCAATAATATCAAGGATAGTGAGATGATTTTTGACATTGAGTGGGATTGAATTCTAAAATATGTTCCTTGAGAAATATTTTTTAAGGTGGTTCGACATTTGATGGAAAAAACATTTTTAGAATTGATGTAGGAGGATGAAGCAGTCGCTGCCCACTAAGAAAATGAACTTGACATGAATGGTATGATCCAAATTCATCAAGGATCATGATTGTAGAATCTATAGGTTTTACTTAGGATTAAATCCAATCTATCAAAGTACATTGGATTATTCTGAGTTCAAAAGATATGAAAATCATGTTCTATGTGTAGAGAAGGTGGAAATGGAGTTTTTTGATGATCATGTGTTCATTGATACACATTAGAACAAGTGGTCAAGGTGGAACGAGAAATGGAATAATTCTACCAAAAACAATTATGGTATGAAAATTATGTTTATAGTGTGTGAAAATTTAGTTAAATAACAAATTGAAAAATTATTTTTGAATTTTGGTAAATGAATCTGATGTGATAAAATGGGACGTATGACATGTAACTACACAAGAAAAGATAAATGTAATGGTAATGAAAAATATGATATAGAGTCAGTAAAATGATTTATGTGCTATGATATAGGTCTCAATGAAAACGAGCATCAATTGAAGAACTAGAACGATGTGAAGTAGGTGAACTACAAGGAGAAAGGAGTGATGAAATCGGTTACAACTACATCAGTAGATGTTGGACCATCAAATGAAAAGATATTTGCTATATTGGATGCTTATTCAGATTATTCTAATGTGTTTTTTGATTCATTCTCTTCACAATTATTAATTTTCCATTAAATTTGGAGTAAATTAGAAATTCTTCCTATAAAAATAAATCAAGAACATATGAAAAAAACATATGGGGGGAATTTTGTGGAAAAAAGAAGTTATAAGAATATTCATGTTTGTATATTTGGAAATAATTTTCCTGAGAATATAGTTTGTTTTTCTATTATAGAGTTCTATTTTATAATGGGAATAAATTGGATTTATGTTTACCATTATATGATTAATTTTTGAGATAAGGAGGTTTCCTTTCATAAATAATTTTAGTTTTTTTACAAGGTTGAACCCTTATCCCTTATAATATAACTCGAAGCTAAGAAACTATTAAAAGATAGAAATTATTGTAACCTTTCACATATTGTTGAAAACAATGGATCTATTCAGATTAATGATGTGGCAGTGGTAAATTAGAATACTAATGTTCTTTTTGATGAGTTTCATGCTATTATACATCATCAAGAAGTTGAATTTACTGTTGACATAGTTCCTGATGAAAAAACAATATTAAACCACCTTATCGAATTGCTCAAATTTAACTTTTAGAGTTTAAGAAGAAACTATAATAGTTATTATATAATGTTTTAATTAGACCTAGTACACCTCCAAGTGGGTTCTCTAGTCTTGTTTGTTAAAAATAATGATGGTTCAATATGATTATTCAATGATTATAAAGCCCGAAATGACATCACTATTAAGAACATATATCCATTACCTCATATCAATTTTTTAATCATCTCTAGGGTGAAAAATATTTTTCGTATGATGAATTGAGGTCAAGGTACCATCATTTGATTGTAACAGAAACATGCATTTTGATGAAATCATTTCGTATTAGATATATCCATTTGGAGTTTTTAGTAATTCCTTTTTGATTAACAAATGTACCTATTGTATTCCTGGATCTTATGAATAGAATATTCCATGACTTCTCGAATATGTTTGTGTATATATTATTTGATGACATTTTGGAACATTCTAAATGTAAAGAGGAGCATGATTGTAAACTATGTGTTATTTTTGAAACTATAAAAATATAATTTTAATCAGTATGGAGAAGTCACAAAGGGTGAATATTTGTAGTGAGAAATTTTGTTCCATGGTAACATTATTTCTAAAGATGGAATAACTGTTGGTCCTGCTAAGATGAATGTTGTTAAAGAATGGCCAATACCCACTAAAAAACTGAGATTCCTAGTTTTTTGGGATAAGAATCCTATTAGTATTGGGTTGTGGAACATTTTGAATGGTTATCTATCCCACTAAATATATTAGCTCAAAAAGGCATTATGTTAATATAGATACAAGAACGTGATGATTTATTTTATGGAATTGAAAAGAATATCGTTGAATTCTCTAGTTCTGACCCTGCCTTCTTGAAATAGTGAATATGTTATCTACATTGATAATTAATTAAAAGGACATGGTTTTGATCTAATGTAGAAAGACTAGGTAATATTTTATTCCTCACATCGGCTGAAAACTGGTGAGTTAAATAACCCTACACATGATTTGGAATTATCTGTTCATGTTTTCTACAATAAATTTTTGTGGCCATCATCTATATGGATAAATATGTTATATATATAATAAAAACATAATTATGAATTTTATATATTTACATAGGTTAAATTGAATATGAGATGGATAAAATGTTTGGGACTAATCAAGGAGTATGATTTCAGAATTGGTTACCATCCATGACAACTAAATAAAGTGGTCTATGCATTGAGCCTTAAATGTAATTCAAAATTAACCATGTAACATTTGAACCATGTTAATTTTTTTATTGATTTGATGAACTTTGTCTGGGATGTTTTTGGTTTTGTAAGTTCATCTATTTTGTATCTGGTTTTAGTGTAATCGTCTTTATTAGGAAAAATTAAGAAAGCACATAAAGAATATAGACAATTACAGAAAAAACGTTTATTTGTTTCATAAGGGTATGTTTCCAGAATATAAAATTAATAAAAATTATATTTTTAGATATGGGGAGTGATTTTTTGTTCCTTTTTATTGAAAATATATGAAGAATTTGTTATGTAATGCTCATAGTTCTCCGGTTTTTGTCCATCCTAGAAATACTAGGATCTACAGAGACCATAGGGAGTATTACTGGTTGGATGGAATGAAAAGAGACATGGATTCCATTACTGTGTGGTGTTTGACTTGTCATTAGGTTTAAATAAAATGATAATTACTAAATGGGATACTTCAGCCTTTTCAGGTACGATATTAGAATCGAGAAAATATATAATTTTATTTTATAATGATATTACCTATTTCTTATCGAGGTATCAATGCGATTCAGATTATTATTGATCGATTAAATAAATATGGTCAATTTCTTCTCAATTTACTTACGTTTTATCTTGATCAACATTATCGGTTTCATATTAAAGATATAGATAGGTTACATGGAATTTCCCTCCCCATTGTATCTGATCGTGGTCTGAGGAACACTAATAACTTTTTGAAATCCCTTCAGATATCATTGGGTATTGAATTAAATTGTAGTAAAACATTTCATCGACAATTATATGGGTATATTGAAAAAAAATCAGACCATAGAAGACATGGTACATGATTGTTCAATAGATTACTAGGAAATTTGTGATAAAAAACATTATTATCTTTAGTTTTCAAAAAAAATATGTTTTTGTTCCTATATACTAATGGAACCATTTGATAAATTATTTGGAAAGAGGATTCAAACTCCTGATTTTAGGATGAATTATGCGAAATGATGTTTATGGGACCATAATTAGTATATTAAATGGCTGAAAATGTTTGGTTGACTCAAAAACACATGATTACAACTCAGAGCTGGAAAAAATGTTTTTCAACTAACTTTAGGATGGATAATTCTTTGGAGGTAGGTGAGCATGCCTTTCTTAATGTTTTTCCATGTAAAAGTGTGATGAATTTTGTTAATAAAGGGATTTAATGTCCGTTGTTCAATGTACCCTATAAAATTCTCATAAGTTAGACCAGTATCCTATATTGTGGATTTACCACCTAGTCAATCCCATGAACACAATATTTTTCATTTTTCATTTTTAATAAATTATATTCCAGATCCATCTCATGTTTTTGTCCCAAAGTAGTTTATTTGGAATAGAATCTTCCATATGAAGAACATCTAGTACAGACTCTTGACCCCATAGAGAAAATGTTGTGGGGTTAGGAGATTAATTAGGTGAAGAATGGTGGAAATAACCATAAAGTTGAAGAGGGAACATGGGAAATAGAAAATGATATTAGGGACAAATAACCCAACTTTTTAGATAAGTTAATAAAATTATTAGGATGAAAATTCAAAAAGGGAGAAGGATGTAACATCCCATGTAATTATAGAATAATTCTTTTCATATCTATTAAAATTAATGAATTACATAATAATTTCATTTTAAAGGGGATGATATGACTGATAGCATACCCGCCAAGAAATAATGGGTTTCTTTGAAATCCAATGTTGTCGATAAGACTAAGATACACTTAAAATAGTATATAATTAATATTATTTTTTTAAATGGTAGTTCTCACCAACCCGTTTTGATGAAGGGAATGAATAGAAGTAACTATATTATTTTTACACATGATTAATAAATTTTTTTACATTCTTACAATAAATTTTATAAGCTTAAAATGATAATAAATACCATTTATGTATAAAATAATAAAATATTTTTAAAATTTATTTTTTCATATTTTAACAGATAACCATTTATAAATATAGTTTTTTTCACATTTTTATTTTTTATATTAAAAAATAATCTTCTTCTTTGGAAGGAGGACATCAAAATTTAATTTAGATGTTTTTTTTCATATTTTTCTAATTAAATTCACATTTTAACGAATAAGGGTAAACAATGCATTTTATTTATATTCTACCTTTTTGTCTAATTTATTTATACTGTCATATTATACTTTTATATGGTTTTTATTTATAATTTTTTTATTATATTATATAATGTTTTTCAATTGATAATATTTCAAATTAAAGTTAAATTGGAAAATAATGTGAACTTTTGAATGTTTTACTAAAAATCCTCCTTTTCTCGATCTTTCAGCATGAATACTATTAATCCTAATACAACCATATAAATTAATTCGATTGTCAAAAATAGACATACATGATAGTGATCAGTATTAAAAATGGTGTCTAATAGATAAAAATATATTTTGTCCAATAGTAACATTAGTATTTTATTTACTAATGTTAATGTTAAAAATGGTAACTAAAGGGAACAATTTATAATATAATGTAATAATATTCCACCGAAACATGTCCTAATTTTATTTAATTAGTTTTTATAGATCATTACCACACTTGTCCTTAATTTTGACCATTTTAATCCACATCGGAGTGATTATGAAAAATATATCATTTAATTTAATGTTAGTGCAACAATGTCATAAACATGTATCATTTTACTAGAACAATTTTAATATTGGTTTCTATAAGTGATATATTCATATATAAAATTTAAATTGAAATATAAATATATTACATACATCCTGGTAATTTCATTAAAATTTTATGAATTATTTATAACACGATGATTATGTAGTAATATATTTATTAAAGAATGAATCAAATAAAAGATTTTAATAATATTAAAATAAATATAATTTCAATTATTTGATGTCATCTAAAAATATCATGGTGGATTATGACATTATATTATTATGATAAAGTAGTTTTAGATGGAATCAAGTTGTTATGTATTCTTAAACTTCATTTAATGAATAGTGTCAAAATTTTCATAATTCATATTTTAAAATATAAAATATTTAATTAAATGATATAAAGATGATAAAAATCCAATATTGGACCAAAAGTGGTAGATAAATCTAAAAATATCATTAATTACTCCTTCAATGGTCGTTTATTATATTTGGTAACTATTCATACTCTCAAATTGTAAATTAATTGAAAAATAGTAAGAATGAAAAATGATAAATAAAAAAGACAAGGAGTACATATTATTCAAAGATTGACTAATTAAAATTGGATTACTATACTTAGACCCATACTCATATTATCTTTAATATAAATCATCTTTGACCCATTTGGAATCTAAATTGAATATATATCAATTTAATATGTTTAATAATTCCAAGGGTGCCCCTCCCCTATCCTATAAAAATGTACCAATTTCACATTATTACTCACACTTAAAAAACAATTTTTTCCTCAAATATCAACTCAAAATCCTTCCTAGAATCCATGAACACATTTCAGAGGCCTTGGATTAGTAGTAAAACCCTTCATATAGGAGTTAATGTGTTATGAAGGGTAGTAATCAGAAGGAAATGTAATGTGTTTATTTTAGTGCCTCTATTTAATTTATTATTCCACATCCATTAAATATGTTTAATCCATGAGAAACTAATAAATACAGTATCCTCAATATACAGAGATGTTATTATGTAAATATCACCACAAAAAATCCATCTACACCATCATTAAATGAGAAAGTAATTAATCATTCTGTGCGTACGTGAGAACTATCACCTCCACGAACCGATCTAATTTGTTTTTCATAAAAGTATTTCATGGTGGGATATAATAATGGAATTAATATTTTATATTCATGAAATTTTAAAAATTGTATTATTATAATATATATAATACCTTTTTCCTTTTCATTCACATTAAAATGATAACGTCGTTCGTGCATATGTGTGAACTATCACCTTCACCATGTTACGTGACTCGATCATATTAAATATATCAATTATAAGATATATATAAATATAATCAATTGATTAATATCATATTAATGATTTCATTATAAATATTTAATGTAAAAAATAAAAAATAAATTATTTCTATAGTGATCAATGAAAAATGGAAAATTTTAATCATGTGTACGTACAACTTACCGTCTCCATGATTATAACATTATTCATTTTTCATAACCACACATCATGGTATTATATGAAGGTAAAATTTATATATAAAGGTGATAATAATTCTAGAAATATTAATCTAGAGATGAAATACTTATGAACACATGGCCTAGTGACATCGAACCATGTTCATTTTCAACTCAAGAACCGAATATCCACAAAACGTATGATATGAACATAAAAAGTTATGTAATTTAATTAAAATTGTAAAAACTGATATAAGAGAAATTATAAACAAGAAAAAGGTCTCAAGATAGTATAAATTACATTAATTTTATTATTCGAGAACATAATGATTTTATGTGACGATTGAGACTCATGATGAGGGGCTTCATCTCAATCTCCTTACATTGAGGAATATTTCGATGGGTATTCCAAAAAAATAACGAATTTTACTCTTTATGTTGTAGTTAAAACTATAATGTAAGTATGATATGGATGCCACATGTTACTTTTATGATTTATGATTCCTATGAACATTTTCATCAATCGTTTGATTTCATGATGTATGTTAAGGTGTTTATTTTTTATGGGGGGAAAGTATGATTTTGTTGAAATGTTATCTTGAGTTTAAAGTATTCATGGACTAGCAGTTTAATTTATTATTTATTATTCCTTACGGATTTTTTTTCATATCCCTTTTTATTTAAATGTATTCCACAGAGTATAAGGAAGGTTAAGTGAATTAGAAAAATACAAGATGAATGTTATAAATTTTATTGACATAAGAAGAGAGTTAATGTTTTAATTTGAAATGGTTTATGTTATGAAAAAAGGATATTGTGTAGACATTTCAAATTTGTAATATTTGATATGTTATGTAATAGTTATGGCCTAATTATAAGAAACTATAAACCTAAAATTATCTTCTATGTGAAATGTTGATTTAAATTAATAATATGTAATATTAAATGATGGAGCGTTATATTAATAAATAGTATTATATTTTATTGATTAATTGTTTGAATAAAATATATAGAAAATATATCCAATAAAAATTTTTAACATTCATCTAATAGATTCTAGATGGAATGTGATGATCTTAATAATCGTTTTATGATGAATAATTCATTCTCTAAAAACAAGATTATTTAATTTTAAGAAATAAATATAAACTGAGTTTCTACACCATATAAAAATAAAATAATTTAAAATGGATCATGTAACATTCCCAACCCGAAAGCCACAAAACTAGTACATTGAGTGGGGTTTTCACATGACCTCAAGCTTACCTCCCCATATGCTAGAGGTTTAAAAATATAAGTTAAGGTCTGATAAAATATGTCGGAACACTATACCCTATTTAGCAGAGTAAGACACAATTGATCAAAATATAAATAACCTCAACAACAGGGAACAATTGATAACATCCCTAAATAAAAAACTCCCAAATTGGGTACAATCACATACAATAGTAAATATGTCATTCCATGCTATAATTCCAAGTAAAAAAATCCAAAATGAATACAAGCATCTGAATCCTCAAATTGGTCCATACTAAAAGTCTAGAACATCACCCATATGTGTCCTGTGTCCAACTCAACTCTCTAGTATAGGGCCCTTTCCCCTGTCTTGACATACAATCATGGAGTCTACATGCGTACCCAATGGTAGACTGAGAAAGGTGTCAGTATAACTCAGTAAGAAACCACCAACGATGTCTACAAAATATCCAGAACAAGTATATAGTGCATGCAATTGATAAATAATTACAAATAAAGGTAAACAGTTCAATAGGCCATTCTATACTATGTTCCTTTAAATTACACTACCATTAAATCCAGGTTCACTACATTGACATTCCATGGTATAATATACCTTTTTCATGTGTTAAATAGGTTAGTAATGTTCAATATTCTCAGTCATATGGGAATTAAATGAAGTCCTATCTCACAAGGAATTGATTTATTAAAACCTCATAATCCTCACCTCAAAGCCTCATTCCAGGTGGAATGCAACCATTAGGGGAATCGAACTCTGTCCCCATCCCTAAATCGTGCATTCAGGGGTGGAGCTAGAACCTTGATCCAACTCGACTCATGGTCATAGAACCTTAAGTCTATACCCTACTCTACTAGTCCATGTGAACATTCATATTTATCATTCACCATAATTAACCATATAACAACAAGCATAGAAAATATCATTTAAAACATCTAAATAATATCAATAAATGGGATGTTATAATTTTTCCTCAATCCATTAAAACAATCATCTTTTATATTACGTATCCCTTTATCCTCATTCCCATTTCCCATTCGTATATCACTAAGCATATTCAAGTGTAAATATGATTCCTTATATAATTTCCCATTTTCTCAATTAACCCATTTAAATGTCAACCAAACAATTACTTATCCATTAACCACATTAGAATCAAATTGTCACCCTCCATTATTACACATTACATAAACCAATTAGCCAACTCGTTAAGTCTCTATATTATTATGTGTCAATTTCACAACATACATTTATGTGAGCCCAAACGGGAGGGTAGGCACACCCCCTGGGTGGCCCTAATTTTTCATGTCATCCTCCTTACATCCCATGGGGATTAATAGTGGATCAATTAATTGTTTAGACACCTAATACATCACATCATTCCAATTTAACGAATAATTAATCAAAAGAGGGAATGATTAAAGACCACACATCTACAAATCTACACAAAAACCAAGGGATATAACTTCTAGAAACCCTACCTTGAATCTAGTAGAGAACACACTCCCATATGAGGTCCTAGATCCCGATTCAATAACTATTTGAAGCATAAATATAAATTTCATTTGAAAAGAAAGGTTTTAGATCATCAGTTTGATAGAGGATAAAGATACCAACCCTGAACAAGAAAAGGAAGCAAGGATGGATTTAGCCTATCCTGGATCTTTAATCTACAACTGAATTAAATCCAAATGTCCAATTATTGATGTTGAATTACCCTTGGGAGCTCCAAGGATCTTTGGTTCATTCCTTGGATTTCAAAATGCAAGGAAAAGATAAATCCTGAGTTGGAACAGAAATCTACCTAATGAAAATTTTGTAATTTTTAAATGTTTCTCAATCGCATGGTATAGCCGCATAGTTTTCAAAACATTACGCAAAACTTGAGAAGGATACTATCCAAAAATCATTCTTCTGCATAGTTTACCTAGGATTTTCTCATTACTTTCTTAACTACAAAATAAACATGTCAAATCCAATATTCAAGGTTGCATAGTTACTTGGTACAATCCACACAATTTTGTCTAACTATACATAGACCGTGTGGCTTTCCCATAAAACTCATTTCCCTCATTTTCATGTTTGGAACCCCCGAAACACCTCGAAACCATTTAAGGACACGGTAAAAAACTTATTTGGACAAAATAATAGACATAAAATGAATTTTTTTCAAAAACATACCTTAATAGTGATTCGGGATATTACAACCTCCCCACATTAAAACATCTAGTCCCCAAGCTATTCTTCCTAAGAATCATTAAGTTCCTAAAGAAAAGATTTTGGGCCACAAGGACGACATATCTGATTATACCCCCCATGTTTCTTCCAGAATGTTTTCATGTTTCTACAGAACCTGATCTAAATGAACAACCATTCCACACAAAAAATTCTCACTATGATCCACAATACAGATCTGGTGCTCCTCAAAGGACACATCATCCTCGAGCTCGACACCCTAAAAATTATCACATGGAATGGATCGAGAGGATGCTGTCAGTGTTTTGAAACAAGGAAAACAACATGCATCTCATTATACCTCTATGGAAGAGCCAATCAGTAAGCCACCAGTCCAATCCTTTCAACAATCTAAAATGGACCCACATATCTAATTTTCAACTTTACCTTCTACCAAATTCGACAGTGACCCAAATTTTACGACACTCGAAGATACACACTATCACCCACCATAAAATCAATAGATCTATGACCCTGATCAAAAAAATTATTTTGCCTTTTATGAGCGGTTTCCATATACTTTTGAATCAAATTATCTTTCACCGACATCTCCTACACAAGACTTAGCCCTGACATATCATAATTTCGGGCCTCTATCAAACACAATGGGGATCTACACAGTCTTCCCGAAAGTGCATGAAAAGGTTCCATCTAAACTATATCTTGAAAGCTATTATTGTAATCTAACTCAAAAAGTGACTACTCTGTTTCCCATGAACTACTTAAATCTAGAAAACATTCTCTCAAAATGTCTTCTAATACATGAATTTAATAGTCTGACTACCCGTCTATCTGCGGGTGGTATTATATGATCAAAAACACATGGGTACCAATTTCCTTCTATAGTAACCTCTAGAAACACGAGGTGAACATGGATCACAATCCGAAACTAGGGTTCTTGGAACACCATGCAACTGTACAATTTATTGAATGTATGTTTCCCACAACAGGTAGACTGTATAGACCTCCAGGATTGGAAAGAAATGATGCACTTTTGTTAGCTGATCAACCACCACCCAAATCAAATTATTCTTCTGAGGTGTCCTTGGAAGACCCGATACAAAATACATCATGAAGTCATTCCACATCCACTCAGGAATATTCAATGACTACAAAGTCCCACCTAGACGCTGATTTTTAACCATTACATACTAAGAGGTAAGGCATCGTGCCACAAACACCCAACATCTTTCTTCATTTCTGGCCACTAAACCTTCCTATGAATATCATGGTACATCTTAGCCAATTCCAGATGCACTGAAAAACATGATGCATGAAACCCACATATTAATTTCTCTCGTACATCTGGTGGAACTACAACATGGCCATCAATATTAGAAACTCCATCAACATAGAAAGTCCAACTAGAAGGTGACTCCACACCTATAAGACTTTCCTTCATAGACATAGAGCATGGGTCTACTAGCTGACTCTCTTTCACTCATCTCAATATCATGAAGTAAAACTCTATTGATGCAAGGTTCATCTTAATGTTCTAATTTTGTAACACCAAATTCATCCCAGCAAAAAAGGCCATCATCATCCACTCAGATCTGGATTCCTAAACTACCTGATTCTAAGTCTTATGACTCAGAGCATCGACAACACTATTCCCTATCCCTAGTGTATACACTAACTCAAAATTAAAAGATTTTTGGTAATCAACCCATCGTCACTATAGAAGATTCAAATCCCACTAGGAGAAGATGAATTTGGGACTTTTATGGTAGTTAAACACTCTAATGAATTCTCCCAACAAGTAATCCCTCCAACACTTTAAGGAATGAGCCACAACCACTAGCTCCAGGTCTTCAGTATGTTAATGTATTTCATGCAACCTAAAATATCTCGACCTATATAATACAACATGATAATCCTACATCAACACATCCACAATCCTAATATTATAAGGTAAGATTAAAAATAGTTTGGTTGTGAACTGCTTCTTCAGCTCCCAAAAAACATTCACACAAGACTCTAACCAATCAACATTAAACCCCTTATTTTTTAGGCATGTGAGGGGAACTTCCAAACGAGATTAATCTCTAATAGACCATCAGAAACAACCGACTAAAACCAGAAAGATCTAAAAGTCAATGGAGTTCTTGGGATGCTCTGAAGACACCACAACCTGCACCTTTTCTAGATCCATTTACACACCTGATGTAGAAATGATGTGTCCCCTAATGTGAACCACCTCAATAAAAAATAACATTTTTTTATCCTGGAAAAAATCCTATGATTTATTAAGGTAATTAAAATGATTTCAAGATGTTTGCAATAATCATCATGAGTTCTGAAGTACACAAAGACTCCATCAATGAATTTAACTTCAACCCGGTCCAAATATGGGTGAAATATCTGGTTAATCATGTCCATGAACACTGCCAATGCATTGGTCACTCCAAACGACTTCACTAGAAATTCCTACAACATGTACCTACTTCAAAAAGCTGTCTAGTGTATGTTAGAATGACTAACCCTCAAGTGATGGTATCCTGATCTCAAATCAATCTTAAGAAACATTGAGACGCGTTGGAACTAATCAAACAAGTCATTGATTCTACAAAGAGGGTTTCAGTTCTAAACCATCATCTGGTTCAAATTCCTATAATAGACAAATAGACTCATTGATCTATAATCCTTCAAATAAAACAACCCCGAAGATCCCCAAGGTGATGTAGTAGGTGGTATAAAGCCATAATGATCCAATTCCTCTAACATAACCATCTTTTCTTGGATATCTGTTGGCACCAATCTATATGGTGGAATGGAAATAGGCTCTGCTCCTGGAAACAATACGATCGTAAAATAAACATCACTCTTGGGTGGTAACCTAGATAAGTATTCAGAAAACACACCCAAAAAATTGTCCACAACAAAATAAAAGACTGAATGTCCTTTCTCTCCATCATCTTACATTAGGCATTCCATATGGGCTTTGAATTCCTTAAACTACTAGTGTAGCGTCCATGCACGGCCCGCCCGAGTATCCCACTCAACAAAAAGGAAAAATGTACTTCCCTCGAGAGATTTTAATGCAACCCAAAATTAGTAACAGTCGATATGATCTTGATATAACACCAACCAATTCATTCCCAAGATTAGGTCAATACCTGAATTCTCTATGAAAAAAATAGATCCCAGAAGAAAACGATTCACACCAATCTCTAGAGAAAAACCCTTTCAATAACTAATGTATTCCACTGGTAACCCTAGTGGAGTATCACGAAGCATTACCCCACATGTATTCTCCATAGTTAAGCCCAAAATAGCTACTAACTAAGTAGAAATAAAGAAATGTGTAGCACATGTATCAAATAATGACCTATAAAGTTAGGGTTCTACATGAATCATACCTCAAACAGAAGATGGTCCTACCTCACCACGTACAGGTGTACCCTGAACTATCTTGAGATGACTTGTCCCATTACCTGAGGCTCTATACATTGTACCCTTCTCTATAAAACTCTATTAGTAAGGATGAACTCTCCCCATAGTTCCATGTCCACCGCATCTACTTGTAGAACACATGTATCTGCAACTACCAGCCTAATACGTGGTAACCGAACCACTACCCATACTCGGAATCTACCCCTAACCTCCATCAGTCCCTAACTATTTCAAGTTCATGTAGAACCTATACACGTGGCATAACCTTCCACATGCTGAGCCCTCGAACGGTGGTAGGGGACACTGGTCATGCTTGTGCCCTTGCCTTCCACACAAAGAACAGAAGACCTGGTCACCACCCAGAGAAGCTGACCCCCTCTTCTAACAGCTCTGTTCTCTTCCACCCTATTGAAAGATTATAAAACAGTGCTTTATACTATCATAAACACCATTGTGTGCTCACCCAGCTGGTACAACGTGTTCACAACCTGAATCTCCCTTCAGTTTCCCTTCCGAGATAAGGGCTTGATCCACCACATCAAAAATCCTTTTGAGACATATGATATTCTTCTAAGATTTGATCTTGTGTCTCATCCCATTTTGGAAGTGTTTCTCTTTGGCTACCTCATCTCTTGTCAATGTCGGAACGAAGTGCCTCATATTGGTGAAATGACTAGCATAGTCCATTACTGACATTTTCCCCAAAGTTAGCCTCATAAAATATGTAGACATATATTTCCGTAATATTTCTAGGTAGAAGTGATCAAAAAACATCTCATGAATATCCTTCCACATCATTCTTTCATCCCACTCCATTTGGACCCTGATGTCCGACAAATGTTTTTCTTGACCCCTCAGCATATATACATCTAACATGACTCGATTCTTGAGAGCAGTCTCTAGATGGTCAAGAATAGTTTGGATAGTCTCTAGCCCAAACTCCACAACCTTTGGCCCACCCTCTTCTGAAAAGTTCATATAGTATTGCAGCTGAGACTCCCTAGTCATCTCAAACATACTCGGTGGAACCCGCCATGGGTCTCATTCCATCATATTCATAAAACAAAATAATTTCTCACAGAACATCTCTTCCCTATCTTCTTGAAACACCATGTTATCCTGCTCTATTACCATAGGATCATTCTAGGAAACATCCTCATGTTTCCCAATAGGCACACGTCTTCAAGGTTTCGTGTCTCTACAATTCCATACATTATCATTTGAACACAACCATAATTATTTTTTTGAGTAGGAATGAGATATAGGTGGCCTCATCCCTTGAAACAATGTAACAAGTTCACAAACTCTACCCAAATAATCACACTCACAACCGGATCACTACCCTTAGCCATCTATCCTAATGCCATGAATAACATGTTATTTAATTCAAACAGTTACAAACATATCTTTCACCCAATTAAAAATAGTTTCCATGATGCAATTTACTCTTACAAGATATTAATATACTTTTTCTACTTTGTTATGAAATATTTAATAATTACAAATTACCTTTTTGAATTTCATATTTACGCATTTATACCATCCATTAGGCACAATTTCATTAATTATTAAGAAACAAAATACACCCTAACTTTTATATCTCGCACACTGATCATGTGTGTGTACTTACCATGATGAATGTCACTTACCTATATGGGTGCCTATAATGATGCATGAATTCACATCCTTGTATCATTTTTTGGACATGATAGAACTCTCACAAAACCATCAGAACAAATAATATGCGCATCAACCAATGGTGAAATATCATCAAATATAACAACACACATCATGAACAACAACACCTTCCCATGGTGACTTTGGTTTTCGCTCGTACATGGGTAAGATACTCTTAATTACGACCTCATAACCAAGTGTTGAAACTTTCCTAACCTACTGTGTACCACTCCCCAAATATTAAAAAAAATTAAAATAACTCCTTTGATACCACTTTGTAACATCCCTGAATCGGAATCTACTAGACTGATGCCGTGAGTTGGGTCGTCACATGAACTCAAGCACATCTTCCCATATTCCAGAGGTTTTCGAGTAGCAGCGAGGGTCTAATAGAATATCTTTGAAGACTATAACCACTTTACTAGTGTAATCCATATAAGAAAAAAAAAATAAATATTGTAATCAATATGGAATAATTGATAACATGTATAAATAACCGTCTCCCAAACTAGGCATAATCATATACAATAATAAACATGTCATGCCATGCAATATTGAAAAGTGAAAAAACACATAAGAAGAGAAACATCAAAATCTCCAAAATTGTCTGGACTCTATGTTTGGAACCTCACTCATATGTGTCCCTTGTCAAACTCAACTCCCTTGCATATGGCCTTTTCCCTTGTCCTAACATTCATGCATGAAATCTGCTGGGGTACCCAATGGAGGCCTGAGAAGGGTGTTAGTACAACTCAGTAGGACACCACCAAAGGTGTCAACACAATATCTAATTAATATTATAGTGCACGCATGTGTTAAATAATGAAAAATAAAGGTAAATAGTTTAATAATCCATTCTATACTATGCTCCATTAAATTACACTACCATTAAATCAAGGTTCACTACAAAGAAATTCCATAGTTTAAAATATATATTTTCATCTGTTCAATTGATAGGGAATGCTCAATGATCTAAAATATATGGGAATCAAATCAAGTCCTATCTCGCTAGGCATACATTATTTCAACTTCATAATACTCACCATAAAGCCTCGGTCCGGGTGGAATTCAATCATCAGGGGAATAGAACTATGTCCCCATCCCTAACTTGTATATTTAGGGGTGGATCTAGAACCTCGATCTAACTCGACCCGTGTGTGTAAAACCTAAGGTCTATACCCAAATCTACTAAGCCGTGTACAGATTCTAAATTATTATTCTCCACAATTAGCCATATCACAACAATCATAGGAAATATCATTTATTACATCACAAAAATATCAATAAATGGGAAATTAACATTTTTCCTCAATCCATTAACACATTCATCTTTTATATTTCTTAGCAGTTTATCCACATTCCAATTTCCCATTCCTATCTCATTTATCATATTCATATGTAAACGTGATTTCTTATCATATTCCAATTTATTCCAATTTAACCTTTTAAATGTCAACCAAACAAACCCGTACCTTTTAACCACATTAAACAATACATGTCACCCTCTATTAAAACACATTTTATAAACAAATTATCTTACTCATTAAGTATATATATTATTATGAGTTAATTTTACACCTTACATTTCCATTATCCCAATGGGGAGGGCCAACACACCGTATCAGTGGCCCCAATTTTGTCAATTCATCCTCGATGAATCCCATGGGGGGTCAAGAGGGGTTCAATTAATTATTTAGAAACCTCATACATCAAATCATGCCAATGGTACCAAGAACTCATCAAAATAGGAAAATAATAAATACCATACATTCAAAAATCTCCACCAAAACCAAGCGAAATAACTTGTAGACCACCTACCATGAATCAATTGGCAAACACACTCCCAACTGCGGTCTTATATCATCACTAAATAGCCCTCTAAATCTTCAACCTAAATATCAATGGAAAAGAAATATTTTAGATCATCTGTTGGATAGAAATTAAAGATACCAACCCTAAATAAGAATACATAGCAAGCGGGGATTTAGCCATTAACAAATCATCAATCCATAATTAACGGCACCCCAAATGGCCTATGATTGAAGGAGAAGAACCCTTGGGATATCTTGGGAGATTTATGTCTTTCCTAGGGTTGTAAGATGGTAGGAGTAGGTAAATAATGAGTTGGTACTTAATTACATTTAATGTCTTTTTTTTATTTTTCATAAAAGTTTCGTGGTTGCACGGTTTTCCCGCATGGTTTTCCAAACAATGAGCAAACCATGTGAAGGAAACTATCTGAAAATCATTCTCCTACCTGGTTTACCTGGAATTTAAACATGGTTTTCATAACCATGAGATAATCGTACGAATGAATCTATCAATGACTACGTGGTTACTTGGGATTATTCGCATGTTTATGTCTAACCATGCGCAGACCGTGCGGCTTTCCCGGAACACTCATTTACCCACTTTTCTGTGTCCCCATCCCCAAGAACACAATCAAGACATCTTAAGGACTAGGGATAACCCTTATTCAGCCAGAATAATGGTCTTAAATGAAATCTTGGAAAAACTTATTCCTTAACGGAGATCCGAGAGCTCACATATTATAATTAATAATCATATTAATTAAAAAAAATTACGGTAAACCTAATTTTTGGTCATTATTATTAATAAAAACAATAATAATGTGTCATAACGTTTATTTTTAAATAGGATTGACTAAGGTATTAAAATATAAAAATGTGACTAAAATATTATATAAAACATGATTTAATTTGATTATATTATGTAAACTCAGCGTTAATCCTACTTTCACCAATTATTATGATTTTATTGCCACATTACAAAAGTGTGACATTATTATATTTGAATATTTTGAAAAAAAATGTGTTTCTTATTCCCCCTATATAAAATGATACAACATAGGCATTTTTTTCACTTCATGAAAATTATATATTAGCCATTCCCTTAATTAATAACTTCTTACGATCTGTACCCAAATCACAGGGGTCTAATTTAGATCAAAATTACATCCTATCAAGTGTTAATGTTTATGGTAAATATGGTTTCTAGTTGGGCAGGTATAGCTCTTTATAATGTTCTTTAAAAATGTCCTATTATTATAACCCCACTTAATCAATTTTGTCTATAATAAACTATTTATTTCATTATATTGAATATAAATAATATTTATTAGTATAAAGTGTTATACATTATCTACACAATTTATATAAAATTGAAATTATTGTATTTATCATGTGTTTTTTGTAGATCATCTAGGTAGATATATAATTAATTTTCCATCACAATAATATTTTTTTTATTATATATTTAATATCAATATAGTATATAAATGATATAATTATTCAATTTGATTTATCTTTTATTACACATCTTCCCCCCTTGAATTTCATTGGAAAATGATAATGCCACACATGTGTACGAGTTGAATACAACCTTCACGTAGCGATGTGATGAATATTTCATCTCCGATATATTTTAATTATTAAAACTGATATGTGGTGAAAAATAATTATTCATATGAAATGATAAATATAATTTAGTTTACCCAATGTTGATTTTGGATCATGTACCAAAACCCTCGAAAAAAACATTCTTGGAAAACAGACAACCTTTCAGAGAAATGATTGGTTTTTGGTATCTAATTGTAAATAATGGGATAAATGAAATTATAAATGATGAATTTATATTAATTTTTGTCTTATTTGGTTCTATAATATACATTCAATTAATATATATATATATATCATACATTATATTTAATCATTTAAAAATAAATACGACACGTAATGTTAGAGTTTACGGTACAATATAATAATTCAATGATTGTTTGTGATAAATTTTTATAGAGGTAAATTATAGGGATACTAAAAAATAAAATTTTATAAATTATATTGAATAATTGTTATTTATAATCATTTTATGTATTTGTACCATTTTATTAAAATTTCACTTTCATTTATCACAAAAATAATTTATTTAAATAATATTTTATTTCGTTTTAGTTTAATGAACTTTACCATCAATATCAATAATATGAAATGTTTTATTCGTATTTTTCAAAAATAAAATAAAATTTTATTTAAATTTTATTTTTAAAACATTGACTAAAAATATAATTTTTTTAAAAAATATTTTTAATAAAATTGTTTTTTCAGAAACTTCGTTTTTTCTTTTTTAAAAGGTATGGAAGGATTTTTTTTAATAATTAACACAAATAATATGAATATATTTTTTTTCCATAATTAAGAAAATTAATTTCATAGAAAAATAATTATCATTTATCCATGATTTTATTCAATGAAATGATGTTTTAATATATTATTTCATTTTTTACATAAATGCTTTTATGAAAAATAGTTTATTTTTTCCATGGATTATGAATTAATGAAATGATAAAAATTTTATAAATATTTCACCCATTTTTTGTTTTTTGATAGGATGAAATGAATATTGTTTCAAGGTAATATGGAATAAATATTTATGATTTTCATTATGTTTGGAGTGGGATCAAAATTATATAGGTGAATAACAAAATGGGTAATGATATATATCTTATAAGATAATAATGACTATAATGTGGAGTGAACCTAGTTCAGTAATGGACTATATCCACTATGATAGAATTGGTTGTTGTATCATCCCTCAAATGACATAAATTAACATTACATCACTTTAATGAAATACATTAAATGTTATAAAAATAGACATCAAAATTCAATACTAGTCTAGTTCCTTTAGAAATATGGAATCATCCCCACATGTATATAAATGAATGAAATTATGTCCCACTAGGTTATTATTGACTTGAAGCACTCATAAACACATCATGCATAACACATATCTTCAAAAACCAGAGAAGGAATCATAAAAAGAAGAGCTCAAATTATTCGTATGTGTAAAAATGGATACATGTAAGAATAAACATGATCATCGGGTTACGAGAATGTGATCATGAAAACAGAAGACCATACTCGACATATCAAAGATCATAAAAATATTATTGGCATAAATATTGGAAGTTCATAAGACATGAATCATATTGTAATAATGACCATAATTTAAGAAAGCATAACGTAGGAATAAAACATGTAATTTTTGTAGACAGAGAATCACATTATATGATTTTCATAATAGTCAAGGCATCACTGCAAAAACAATCATAGAGGAGAAATCCTTTTACTGAACCATGGTCCCTTTCCATTTTATCCTTGAATTAATAAACAAATTATACAAATTATTCCCACCCTATAACACTTATATGAGTTCACTCTTCATTCTATCCATATAATACTAAACCATGTTCACTCCTCAAGGAATCCAGGTCTATCTCATTATATGTAAATATTTACCCAATTCATTGCAGAGTGATATAGGTCCCACCCATATCATAATGTAATCTTACATACATGTTACACAGAATAATAAATTTTCATTTCACAATACATGAATTGAAATTTGTGTCATAATTATGAAATCATACCTTAAAATGTGAAAAAAGAAAGAGGTTTAATAATCATTTCATGAAAGTGTAACCCATCAAAAAAGTAGGTTTCAAAACCATATAACCCATGAAAAGAAACATATTTCCTAAGTATATGACCCATTAAAGAGAAATGGATTTTTTTACCATCAAATTAATCACAAATAATTGATATAATTAAATTAATGGAAACATTGAATCATTTCCCTAGAAAAACATGAGTAACACCAATGGATGTTATCATAGATGAGAAATTTTTTTGAAAGATCATTTTAAAACACATCGTAATGAATTTATCCTTTCTCCATTGAAACTATATTCTTAAAACATAAAACCTTTTAAAAACACATTTTATGAATATAAACATTTATTATTATCAATGAAATTTTTTAAAAAATTGGGAATAAATTCCATTATAAATCTTGTGGTGGAGCTTGGAAACCTTTTCAAAGTCATGTTTCCTACAAAAATTATAAAAGAATATTTAAAATATTGAAAAACATTTCATTGAAAATATATTAAAAAAAATATTAAAAATATAATTTAAAATGAAAATAAATCTTCAATGGATTGAAAATGGATAAATACACACATGTCATACGAGGTAAAAAGAACATTTCTTTTTCCTGGTAAAATGGTTTAATGAATTCCTTGTTTGGAAAATAAAAAGTAGTTTACATTGAAAACACTGGTAAAACGAAAAAAAGGTAAAACTATATTTTAATGATCATAGTATATTAGTAGAATATTATAGAAAACAATTTTTAGAGAACATGGTTTTGGAACAACATAATTTTCCGACCGAAGAGAGGGTAATGTCAGGATTTCATTAAAAAAATGTTCATAAATATCTAATGTACCATCGATGGAAAAAATTGTACCAACATATGAATATATCAATAATTAAAAGAAGATAATATATTTCAGGAGTTTTATTGAGAGATATATCCTAATATTTCATCAAAGGAAGTCTAATCATAATCTATCTCGAAACGCACAGATATTTTTTCACTAATCTCTAACAACTTGGTTACACGGAACCATATTCCACAATTAATGAAATAAAATTAAATAAATCATAAAATACCCTTAATAGAAGGACATTAATTATATAATATCTCAATGGACGTATATACACATCATTGAAAAATTATTGGAATATTCCATGTCATGCGTCTCCAAGAAGGTAAAATGAGACAAAACTATCTTACGAATTTGGTAACTTTTGAAAAATATGCCCCAAAAAATATAGAACAAAAATTCGATATATAGATCCCAATAAATTTATGTTTTTGAATAATATAATACATTCGTTTAAATTATATACACCACATAAAATATGAGAGTGGTGAATAGGATATTTATCGCATAAAAATAAAATATGAGATGAAATTCCCTTACCTTGTTTAGTGACCCTATAAATTCTCATACAATATTACTATATTTTAAATTGATGTTTCTTATAAATTGTTTAAAATATAATATTATTTTATAAAATTCCATTTTTGGTTTCATTATGGCCTTTAATTGACTATTTTAGGACAATCTAATGTTAATGTTTCACTTCGATTAATATTCTCTTTGTTCTTCGCATTTATCTTAATTTTGTAATATTATTGGCCCTTATATTTATATCACAATTTCAAAAATTTAGATGTTTATCTAGGGTGACACTTATTTTTAATATAAATCTTTTAAAAATCAAAATATAACTTTATAATATACCATATATCTTCTTTTAAACCCAAAAAATGTAGTAAACAATTTTCAATATTCCTTTTCATTAAGACTAACAATATCATTAATTTGTTTAGTTACCAACATGGATTCAATTATAAAACAGAATATAATAAATAAATTTTACCATGTCACTACTTAACTAAAATTATAAATTTTAGTTAATATGATTATTTAAAAAATTATTTCAAATTCCAATACAAAATTTTGGTATCAAAAATATATGTATACTTATCTTTAAATATATTTAAGTAAACATATGTTCTTTTCTTTTTATTTTCATTAAAACAAAAAAGTCATGTTTTTAAATTCATTTTATGCATTAAAACAATATAATATTAAAATAAAACCCCATTGATTTTATTCATTTTAAGATAATCATAGTGATTATAACTATGTATAATAAATAATAACCTTATTTAAAACCATGTTATTATTTAACATATTAAATAAGTTAAAAAATTTAAATCATGTTATACATATGAATTTTATTATAAAATAATTGGTTACATTTATTTTTTATCATGAAGCTAAATAAATATTCATAAATAAATATTTTATCAAAAAATTACATTTACGTGAAGAAATATAACAAAAATCATACATTCAAAAATTGAAAACTCTAATGTTTTTAAAATAATTAATATACATAAATTATTTATTATACTTATAATACATCCAAAAATACAAAATATACCCAATGGTTACAAAATTTTATGACCGTTAAAAACGTCATTGGTAACCTAAGGACTGAAACAACAATTAATGGTCACAAAGCCCTTATAAATCGGTTTTTGGGTATTACAAACTCAAAAACAAGTCAGTGAAGATGGTCCCCTACATCCCCTTAATGCTAAGTTCAATTTCCATAGCTCTGGCCATAATATTTTTCATTGTGATTTACCCAAAGGATGTGCACTACCTACTTGCTCAAAATTTATTGTTTGGTGGTCTCCCGGTGATTTTTATTGGTATCATTGTATGAATTATAGGTTAGAAAGGGTCGTTTGGGCATATGCCATTGTAAGGATTAAGTATTCATATTGAATAAAGCACGCCTTTTATTTTTATTCTGCAAGTATTTTTCATTCGATACAACATTGTTAAAGAAAACCAAAATAATAATAATACTTATAATTGTCCAAATGACATTATTACATCATAAATATGTTTGGGGCATTACATGTTGTTGATCGACATTTTGTCCCATTGTGGGCTTCATATGGTTCCATCTGAATGTTTGAGTGATATATATTTTTATAAGAAAACTCAACTAGAGTAAGGTGTTGATCTCTACCACATTTGAAATATAGATAATAATATCTCAACATATCTTATAAGTATTGAAATTTTTTTATACTGACCATCTTTATAGAATGATATATAGAGAAGAAACTCAATTCTAAATCAAGGGATTTCTAAAGAAATTTCCATAATATTAGGGTAAACCTCATATCCTGATATGATATAATATAACTTGGTACTCTATGCATCCTTAACACTTCCATAATGTACATCCCATAAATCTATTCAAGAGTGAATTTGTCACGACCCGTCCCAGTGGGGCCCGTGCCGTGACTTCCCAAGCCCGCCTCTGATAGGCCAGGGGCGGGTGACTAGCACCAAGTAGAAATATTACTAACATGGGAGTCATTTCATATGTACCTATACACACGTAAACATCTCCAAGAGCACAAATTCTTGATGTAAAAATCCCAACGGAACAAAACATGCATTCCTACTACTAAACCCAACCAACAGAAAACAGTGAAAGGTAAAGAATTGAAAATTAAACTTGGCCAGAATACAAGCCCACCAAAAACAAGAGTTTGAAAACTAAAAATTCCAACCTATAAACACAAAGAAGAAAAGGGAATTCAGCTCATGGTCGTAGGAACACCTTTCCCTATAGGGAACTTATAATGATTGGTCATGTTCCGGTCTGCCCTAGACTCTATCAAAAGGCTGGTCGTCTGCCCAAGACACGACACGTGCGGGAAAAGAACATTCAGGGGTGAGTATAAAAATACTCAGTAGAGGACACCAAAACCCACAAAGCAATACACGATGTAAAGGTACAATCACCTCTACATATAATATGTCCATAGAAAATATAACAGAGAAACACAGTCTAGATATACTCAAAACCCAGACCTGCGGTCTAGAGACAAGTCGCACAACCGCATAACCCCGCTAATGATTCATTTCAAAGATTCCACGAAGCACTCAATTTGGGAGAACACACTACATGAGTATGATTGCTCTGATGAAGTCCGTATGAGATGTATTATACATTAGGAAATGTCACGAGAGGTAGATACACCCATTACGGGAGACACACTTCTGAGTGGGAAATATCACGATAGATAGATGCACTCATTATGGGAGTCACACTTCTAAGTGGGAAAGGTAATCATACATAGATGAGGATCACTGCCAGGGCCATGGAGGATACCGAAACTCATCCATATTTACCTTCTATGTATAGGATCAATTCCCAATAGATTTTCTCATGTTGATTCCTCACTCTACCAAGGGTAAAGAATGGATAGAGGATCTCGATCTGGGCCTCTCGGATGGATTCCAGACTCTATCACATAAAGTCCTACTAAAGTGATCACACTGTTGTAGATAGAAATGATTCCTGAACATTAGGGGAATGAGAAGAAGGGGAACTAAGCAAAACGAAACATGTCCAAGATATGGTGGGCAAGAAGACCAAGCCATTTTCCAAAAAGTAAAGATCATATAGAAATGTCACACATCGTGTCTTCAGACCCCGGGTGCTGCCCATGTACAATGGCATGTGTCGTATGGATGGCTAGGTAGAAAACATCAGTACATGGCATGTGGAATGGAGTCACACCGTGTTCGAGATATCTGGGGTCGGCTCCGTGTATGTGGTAGTGTGCCCGTACAAAGCTTCAAACCATGTACGTCGTCCCGTGTAATCGGTACATGGGGTGACCTGCGTTAATAGCCTCGTCTGGCTGTGTGGTGGAGTACACGACTATGTACTCCACCCCTTGTCCATGTATCCCCTGGATACACGTTGAGTCCCACGTAGTTGCCTCTACCATGCCGCCTAGGATATACACGCCATGTTCCGAAGCCATGTAATCCATCATGTGTCCATGTACTTCCCAAAATACACACCGAGCCTCGGGGAAGGTCCAACATGTCGTCTAACGAGGGTCAAATGTTGTGTGACACCTATCTGACGCCCTAAACCCTAGTAGCTGCCGAGCCTTTCCACACGACATGTTCTTCGGAGATACACGCCATGTATTCTAGAAATTTCCAGAAATGCTAACCTCCACAGTCGTGCCTTCCTTGATGACTCGTTCGTCGATCTGGCCATACAATCGCCATAAAACTCCCAGGTTTCGGTTGCCCCGACACCAAGAAGCTGATTCCGTTGTTTTAATACCACTGATCAGCTCTGATGCCATGTAATGATCCACACGGGAAAATAACACTCGAAGAATGTCACATCCTGATTCGGTCTGATTCATCATCCACTATCATTGTCACACCTCCGAAAGGTCATTGTGGTGTCAAATCAGTAAAATCTGATCGTTTCGTTGCAACACATATGTGAAACGATCCATTGTTCCTCTCCACATAATGAAAATGAAGAATGCATGGAGAAAATCATGGGTGAGAAATCCAATGAACAAATCAAGGAATGAACCACCACTACCGTTCATTGCAGTAGTGATTCGCTCCCATTAGTAGGATCCAATGGAGAATAATCAAACAACAACAATTCAACACGGATCAATTCCCTAGAATCATCCCAATAAATCCCTCCCACAAGAACGAACGAATCTACATATCAACATGTTCGTGGTTGATCTGAGTTAGTGGTTTAAATACTAAAGCGGGAAAAAGTATAATCAAATTAACAACCCATCCCTCAAGAATGGATTGATCTCAACATCGCGTTCATTGGTGGGATTCATCGAATCCGAGAGGTGTCAATTTCTCGCGTCGTCGTCGTGCGCTAATGAGTCCTCCTCCTCCAAGGATCCAAGAGACTCTCTCTACCTTTCTCAATTCACAGGGTTATGAGACTAACCCTAGGGACATTCCATAATCATTAACATATATGGTAGTATTAGTTCATTGTGAAAAAACCAAACATTTAAAAAATATATTTATTTATTGTATTTCTTCTAAAGTGCTTCCATTTAAAACATCCCAAAACTAACTATTGTCGCCGACCCAAACCGATCGATGATAGGCCCCACCTAAAGTAAATTCACTCCCCTGAACACAATAGTACCATCATATTTATGATATGAGAACCCCTTAAAACGATATTAATCTTTTTTAGAAAATCCGCTCAGGCGCGCTGTTTAAAATTATTAATTAATTTCATACCTTTATTTGGGGAACTCATGGCCCTATAATCACACGCCGTTGAATTATATGGTCTAAAAATAATTCCATATAAGAATTAAAATTAAAATGGAAAATCCAAGACATTACATTCTCCCTATCTTGTGGCATTACGACCCGGAAAACCCAAAACAAAGGCTACTCAAAAATATGTGGGTACTGGGCTTGGATATGGGCCTCCCACTCCCACATACTCTCCAGAAGATTTTCGTGATGCCACCAGATGCATAGAAAGGGAATCAAATGCCCATGAAGGATCCTCTTCAGTTGATCATTAATCTCCACCGGGTACTCAGCAAAGGTCGCTCCATCTTCAATGTACAGCTCGCCCCAGTCGAGGACGTGCAATGGGTCATGAACGTACCTCCTGGGCTACGACACGTCGAAGACATCATGTACGTGATGAAACTATTGTGGTAGAGTAATGTGGTATGGCACCTCGCCAACTATGCATAGTATATGGAACGGTCCGGTGATCCTCAGAGATAGTCTTCCACCCTTGCCAAATCTCTATAACCCCCTTCGTGGTGAGACTTGAAGAAAGATGTGGTCTCCCTCTTCGAACTCGAGTGGTCTCAGTCGTCTATCAGCGTAAGACTTCTACGGGCTCTGTAAAGTCTTCATCTGCTCCCAAATGATCTGAATCTTCTCGGTGGTAGCTCACAACAACTCTGGACCCATGAGTACTGAATGTCTAGGGTCGGTCCAACAAAGCGGTGACCGGACGAGTCTCCCGTAAAAGGCCTCGATCGGTTCCATACCAATGGTGGAGTGGTAGCTATTGTTGTATGTAAACTCTGCTAGTGGAAGGTAGTCCTTCCAACTGAGACCAAAGTCCAAGACACATTCTCGCAACATATCCTCTAGAACCTGAATGGTGTTCTCCATCTGACCATCGGTCTGGGGATGGAACACTGTTCTCAAGAGAAGCTGAGTCCTGACGGCCTCCTACAATCCCCTCCAAAACTGGGATGTGATGTGGGTGTCTCGGTCTGATACTATCGTCGAAGGGAATCCATGAATCCAAACTATCTAATGCACATAGAGGCGTCCCAAGATCTCTACAGAACTCTACTCCTAGATAGCAAGGACGTGGGATGACTTGGTTAGTTGGTCAATGATCACCCAGATGGAATCGTGTCCCTTGGACGTCTTTGGTATGCAAATCACGAAGTCCATCGATATTCCATCGCACTTACAGTATGAAACTTCCAGTGGTGAGTTAATCCCATTGGATCCTGGTGATCATCCTTCACCTGTAGGCATGTCAGGAATCAAGAAACGAACTCTTCTAATTCAATCTTCAGGCCTGACCACCAGAATTGTCTTAGGAGATCCTAGTACGTCCTTTCCACTTTAGGACGTACCGCCAAGGGGGATGTATGAAACTCGTTTAGGACTTCTTCCATCAAAACACCACTTGTACAATAGTGTGTTATCTGAAAAGAATTATGTGCTCCCCACCTTGGGAATATCCATTAGGAGCATGTCATGTGGACAACTAAGCATGTAACGCCTCATAGTCAACATCCACAAGTTGTTCCTCCCTAACTCGTTGAAATATTAGAGGGGTGTCAACCATCGACTACTGGTAAGCTACACCCTCTCAATCCATGAAGGATAACTACAACATGGCTATCTTCCATGTCACCTCACACAAAAACTATGAGGATGACCTTCTACTAAGAGAATCTGCCACCTTTTTCACCTTACAAAAAGTATAGATTATCTCGAAATCATAATCCTCGAGGAACTATAGACAATACCCCTACCTACAATTCAGATCCCTCTACGAGAAGATATATTTGAGGATCTTTTTTTCAGAGTAGATGATGAACCGCTCGACCATAAGGTAGTGTCACCACATCTTCAATGCAATGACTACCGCTGCAAACTCGAGATCAAGGCTCACATAGTTCATTTCATGTGGTATAAGATGGCACGAGCCATAAGAAATCACTTCTTGGCTCTACATCAGGACACAACCATGCCCAGTTCCAGATGTGTCATAGAAAACTACATACTCAACAACCTCCTATGGAAATCACAAGTTTGGGGCACTCGTCAAACTATGTCTCAATTTCTCAAAATCCATCTAGCCCTTCTCTGTCCATATGAAGGGTGTCCCCTTCCTGGTCAAGGATATCATCGGAGATTTGAGAGAAATCAGGAATGAATCTTCAGTAATATCTTTCCAACCCAAGGATTCGCTGCTCCTATATCATGCTCTGAGGTGGCTCCCATGCTAACATAGCCTCCACCTTGGCTGGGTCCATAGCTACTCCATCTAAAGAGGTGACATGTCCCAAAAAGTGTACCTCTTGAATCTAGAACTGGAATGTTGAGAGCTTCATATAAAGCTGGTGCTCCAGAAGTATGTCTAGAACCATAGACATGTGTCTCACGTGGTCCTCTTATGACTCCAAGTACTCAAGGATGTCGTCGATGAAGACCACTACGAACCGGTCCGTGTATGGCTAGAAGATGTGATTCATCAGTCCCATGAACACTGAAGGGGAATTCATCACGTCGAAAGGCATCACCATGTACTCATAGTGACCGCAGTGGCATCTGAATGTTGTCTACGGTATATCCTTGTCCAGTACTCGTAACCGGTGATAACCTGATCGATGGTCAAACTATGAGAACCATTGTGCCCCTATTAGTTGGTCAAAGGGGTCATTGATTCTAGGAAGTGGGTACTTATTCTTCACCATCACATGGTTTAGGCGCCTGTAATCCATGAACAACCTCATACTCTCGTCTGCCTTCTTGGCAGGCAAGATTGGGGCCGCCTTGGATGAAACGTTGGGTCTCACGAAACCCTTGCTCTATAAATTCTCCAAATTCTCCCTCAGCTCGCAATGCTCTGTGGGAGCCATCCGATATGTTGATGAAGAAATAGGTACCGTCCCAGGGTGTATGTCGATGCAGAAGTCGATTTTCCGGCAAGGAGGTAGTTGAGGACATCTTTGGGAAAGTTTTCCTCGTACTCCACCACTACTGCTGGGAACTACGAGCTCATTACATATACTACTCTGAGGGAAAGGCTAGCCATCTCACGAGAGATTTTCTATACCCTCCTACGAATGAGCCCATTCTATGCTACATGGGATTACCTTTCTCCATCTATGTCAAACCCTTTCCCATTACTGTGGACACACCACACCCTTCGCCTAAAACTGTCAATCTGGGTATGGACCAAAGATAACCAATCCATACTAAGAATGAAGTCGTAAGGCCTCGATGACACCATAAAAAGATTCCAAATGAAACTCATACATTAAAGGGTAAGATCACACCTCCTACAAAGGTGTGGGATCATCGATTCTCCTCCCATAGATGTCTGCAAGCTTATGGATCGAGTGAACGACTCTACTAGAATATCATGTTTTCGTCCAATACATGTGGATATGGAGGAATGAATGGAACTTGTGTCTATATGTACGGAATCTAAGGTAGAGAAGACTCAGATCGTACCTCGAATCATCTCTGGAGCCCTTGGGTCGTAGGCCTCGACCGCATGCAGCTATCCCCGCCCCTGTCTGCCAGCTCCCTGAGCTAGGTGCGGACCTTCTAGGGGAGGTGGTGGAAGTAAATCAAAGCATATACCACCACATGCAGCTATCTTGGCTCATCTACCTTGTCCGCTGCCTAGATGGTCTATCTACTCCACTCTATTTATCTGCTTCGGTGGTCCATCAACCATCTCCCTGTCAGCTGCTCGTCGGGTTGGAAAATCTCTAGGGAGATATCCCCTATCGACGTACCAATAAAATCACTTCTCTATAGGATGAATGGAGCTATCCTGATAGCTATGGACCATCGCTCCCCTATCATGGGACCTCCTTTGATGTTTCCCATTCCATGATCCATGTGCCTGATGTTGGCTCCCCACTACCGAGGTATCCAGACCGGTCTAAATGCAGCTAACTACCGGCAGCTGTCTCTACTCCACCAAGAAGCTCGTGATCACCATGGCCCTCTCGAGCACTTTGTCATTAGTCAAAATTCATAGAGGCATGAAACTAGCTCGGAAGCCCTTATTCATCAAGGTTTACCAACCTGACCTGGTAGTCAATGGTCCGAGCTCGGATGTACTGATCCCTGATCATATCCATCGACTACTGGGTCAGGTTGGTAAACCTTGATGAATAGTCAGCTACTATCAAACTATAATTCTAGAGATGAAAAAGTTCCTAGATGTGTACTGCTTTTAGTTTAACCGCGGAGAACTCCACTATAAGGAGTCACTCAAAATCCGTCCACAAAAGAGTCTCCTTGTCATGATTCTGTGTGGTTAGACTCCACCACCGTCTTACCGAACCATGTAGAAGGCTCTCTCTTTGGATCACCATCTGGTCTGCTGGTGTCCTCACTAGACGGAAAAATCTGGTCACTGCCTCAAGCCTGTCCCCAGCATCCGGAGGGTCGGGCTCACCTCAGAACCTGAGGGTTCTCTTTCTCTCTAACTCGTGGAGAGTGTTAAGCTTGCGCCCCTCGTCAGTTTGTATTGTGGGTATCACGGGCTGCTCCACCGCTAGTGGCATAGCTGGTGCACCACCTGGTGGAAACACCTGGGGAACTGGTCCCTATATCGAAGTGTAATGACCCACCAATTATCTTTTTCTTGAGAGTACCACGAGTCATTACTAGGACTTAGGAGACATCCCCAAGGAGCCAATGGATAGAAATAAATGCCAAAGGGTTTCAAGTAAAAGTGGTGGATGATTTAACCTTTAAGAAATAAAATCATACTCCAACCATAAAAAAAAATTCATGATATGATGCTTGACCAAATGAACAACCAATAAACCACTTCATTTATATAAAACCACATCAAATTACACAACAGTAGAAGACCAAACTAAGAATCAAAGTACATAGCGGATAAAAAACTCAAGACTCTCAAAAGACACTACAACTCCATGCCCTACAAGCTCCAAGCTCCCCAACATCCCCCAAGAATCATCACAATCCACTAGAAATAAGATTCTTTACATTTACCTATGTCCCAGAATACAACATCTGCAAAAGCACCAACAAGCCAAAGAAGGGGTGAGTATAGAACTCATTAGGTTTTCCCCAATGACTTCCCTACTCAAGACACTAGTATAGAATAGTTAACAACATTTATATAAAGCAGTTTATATAAAAAAAAATCTCAAAACAGTTTATAAAAAGATGAAAACAAGCTTCCAAGTGAAATTGAAACCAATTTTCCTACAAGTAATTTTCATAGAAAAATAACCAAACATGCTTTAAAGCCATTTCACAGTCTCTCCATTTTGGCATACCGAACCATTTCACAAACCCGTGAAATCAACCATGCAAGCTATGTTTTGATAGTTCCATACTCATGAGAAATTTCTCGTCAATCTACCAAGTCATGACAAGGTAAATGTTTCCCATGTTCCATTACACCTTTGGCACCGATCCCAAGGTGATATTTCAACCAAGCCTCATACAAGTTGTTAGAATGTGCCATTAATCATTTGGCACTGGGCACAAGGTCCTATTTCATCCAAGCCTTGTACATGAAACATCAACACACACCGCATATTCCCAAAAATCATGCCAAAACCATCCTTTCAATAGAACACCATTTATTGAAAAACATTTCCATCAAAACGAAGTGTGTTTAACCAATTCAAACCATTTCAATAAAACTGTACTTTTATCAAAAACCAATGAATAAACCAATTTCATCAATGCCATTTCAATACCAAACCATTTCCATAAAACACCCATTTTATTGAAAACCCAATTTTCATGAAACAATTTTCAATTCCAGCAATTCTACAATTTAAAATCATCATTTTAAATTCACGAATCCATATCACATTGCACAAAAAAATTACTATGATTTCACATTTTCACTAAAACCATAAATCATCACTAAGGAAGATTTATTCCATGATTTTCACAGTAAATTTCATTCAAATATCCCAATTCGAAACTAATCCAATCAATTCTAACAATAGGAGTCGAGATTGAAGACACATACCTCAATGGTTTTGACGAAAACCCCAATAAATGAAGAACACACAAGACAACTGGGTCGATTCTGCAAGAACCCGCCCTAGATCACTTCTCCTTGCATCTCCAAGACCAAATCTCATCATATTTGGTTTCCACACACTTAGGTCTACTCATAAAGGGTGTAGGTCTAAGAAACCAAGAGAATATGAGAAGTGGAACTAAGTAGATCTATGAAACTGATCATAAACGAAGTGGAACGATCACATACCTAAAGAATCCGTCTTCGATTCACCAAGAGAATCCTTCAGATCGCCTCCAGAATGATGGGAGAACCTTATTAGACCTTAGGAGAAGCAAAACCAAAGTTATGGCGGCTTAGAAGGAAAAAATGAACCATTTAGAGGCAAAACGATTGATATTTTCTTTTTAAGGATATCATTTAAGTGCCCACACAGTTTTCTCGCACGTTTAGAAAAACCGTATGCTAATCGTGTGTTATATACTACCTCATCAAACACCCCTCACATAGTTTGTTTACATCATGTTATAAACAGTTTTGAAATTCCTTCTAGTCTATTCCATGAGTCATAATCGTTGAATGGAGTAGGATTGTCCGAACATGAAATGAATAGCATAAAAGGATGTAGCTAACCCATTTAAGTTGAGCATCAAGTTACTAGGGTGTTGGGTACATAAGTGTTTTGGATACACTTCTAGAATGTTAAAAATCTCATTGACATGGGTTTAGCCAATGAGTTGTGCATGGAATGCATTATAGAGAAAAATTGATGAAGGCCTTACTTGGGAGGATTTTGAGGAATTGTTTAACAAACATTTCTATTCTCACACTTTCAAAATCTAGAAAATGACGGATTTCATCAGCCTAAAACTGGAGAGCCTCTATGACACATAGATTTCTAACATTCTAGTAGGAATTCATTCCACTATAATGCATGCCATGCTCATATAATTGGATAAACCCATGTCAATGAGATTTCTAACATTTTAGAAGTGTATCCAAAACACTTATGTACCCAACAGCCTAGAAACTTGAAGCTCTGCATAAACGGGTTAGCTATGTCCTTTTATGCTATACATTTCTTGTTCCAATAATACTACTCCATTCTACAATTTTGACCCATGGAATAGAAAGGAAGGAATTTCAACTCCAAGATCATCAACACTGATGATTTGTACTACAAGGATGAACTAGACTGATACCATTTTAATGACCCACCAATTCTCATTGGCTTGAGAATACCACGAGTCATTACTAGGCCATAAGAGAAATCCCAAAGGCGCCACTGGTTGGAAATAAATTTCTATGGGTTTCAAGTACAAGTGGGGGATGATTAACGATTTATGAAAAAAACACATAAACCAACCATAAACAATCATTCACTATATGATGCATGAACAAATGAACGATTAATAAACAACTTCATTTATATCAAACCACATCAAAGTACACAACAGTGGAAGACCAAACTACGAATCAAAGTACATAGAGGATGATCAACTCAAGACTCTCAAAAGACACTACAAGTCCATGATCCACAAGCTCCGAGACCCAGAACATCTCCCAAGAATCACCACAGGCCACTAGAAATAAGATTCTTTACCTATAAATATGTCCTAGAATACGACATCTGCAAAAGCACAAACGTGCCAAAGCAGGGGTGAATATAAAACTCAGTAGGTTTTCCCCAATGACTTCCCTACTCAAGACACTATGATAGAAGATGTAGAAACATTTAGATAAAGCAGTTTATATAATACATTTTCTCAAAATAGTTTATAACAAGATTTAAACAAGCTTTTAAGTGCAATTAGAACCAATATTACAACAATTTATCTTCCCAGAAAAATAAACAAACATGCTGTAAAATCATTTCACTATCTCTCTTTTTTGGCATACCCACCCATTTCACAAGCTCGTGAAATCAACCATGAATGCTACATTATGATAGTTCCTTACTCATTAGTGGTTTCTTTTCGATCTACCATGTCATCATAAGGTAATTGTTTCCCATGAGACATTATACCTTTGGCACGAAGAAAAAAGTCATATTTCAACCAAGCCATGTACAAGTAGTTACCATGTTCAATTAAACGTTTGGCACAGAGCACAAGGTCCTATTTCAACCAAGCCTCATACATGCAACATGAACATAGACCACATACTCCCAAATATCATCCAAATCCATTTTTTAAATTAAACACATTTTATTGAAAACCATTTCCATCAAAACAAAGTGTGTTCGACCAATTATAACCATTTAATTAAAACTGTACATTATAGAAAACAAAAGAATAAACCAATTTAATCAAATCCATTTCAATAACAAAACATTTCAATAAAACACCATTTTCATTGAAAACCCATATTTAATCAAACCATTTATAATTCTAGATTTTCTATAATTTAAAATCATCATTTTAAATTCAAAACTCCAAATCACTTTGCACCACAAATCCCCAAGATTTCACAATTTCAATAAAACCATAAATCAACAATAAAGAAGATTTCGTCCATGAATTTCACAATAAATTCCTTTCAAATAACCCAATCTGAATCTAAAATAATAAATTATATCAATAGGAGTCGACAGTGAGGCTGCCCACATCAAAGTTTTGATGATAACCCCAATGAACGAAGACCGCACAAGAAAACCGAGATGATTCTCCATGAACCAGCCATGGATCACTTCTCCTAGAAACAACAAGACCAAATTTCATCATATTTGGAATCCACACACTTAGTTCTACCCATAACGGGTGTAGATATACGAAACCGAGAGAATAGGAGAAGTAGATCTAAGTGGATCTATGAAACTGATCAAGAACGAATATGAATGATCACATACCTCAAGAATCCAGCTTCGATTCACTATGATAAGCCTTTGGATCGCCTCTGGAATGATGGGGGAAACTTTTTATACCTTAGGATTAAAAAAATCCCGAGTTATGGCTACATAGGAGGAAAAACAAACAATTTAGAGGCAAAACGAGTGAGATCCGCTTTTTAAGGATCTCATTTTAGTGCCTACATGGTTTGCTTGCACGGGTAGACAAACCATGCAGTAACCATGTGTTAGATGCTACCTCATCAAACACTCCTCGCATGGTTTGGATGCACAGTTAGACAACCCGTACACTAACCGTGTGTTAGCCATTGCCTCGGGAGACCCTCAGCGCACAGCTTGGCCACACGGTTAGGCTAACCATGCGCCGCCTGTGCGACTTCTCCTTTTCCTCAAAACATCCTTCAAGGCTCTCCAAACTCTCCCATTCATCAACCTTACACATTAAAACCAATAAAATCATCATGTAAGGGTTACATACCAGAAACCGTAGGTACTACATGTAGCCTCATCACTAAGGGGTCATACTCGTGATCATGCAGCTGAATCCTAGCGGGTATGCATCGTGGTGGAATCCTGTAAGGAAACAAGAAGTACCACGGTCAATGAGTATATCTGTTTATCTAACACAAAGGACATTGAAAAAACAACACATTACTATACGATGAATGTACAATTATTTTACTTCCATGCAACTAGTGTTCTCATGAACCGAGTATAAAAGAAGGTTATCAGAGTCCTAGTGTATGGATACGTCGGCCGCCCGCACCAACACGGGAGTCCCTAGCAAGAAAGCCGAACTTGAAACTCTTAACACTGTTTCCCTAAACCTAAATCAAGGACTCTTGGTCCCAAGGTAGAACCGACCCCCTCTGATACCACTATGTCATGACCCGTCCCAATGGGGCCCGTGCCCCGACTCGCCTAGCCCACCTCCAATAGGCCATGGCCTGGTGACTAGTAGCGAGTAGGTATATTACTAAAATGGGAGAATTTCCTAACTACCTGTACACATGCACACATCACCAATACCAAAAATGGTGGATGCAAAAAACCAAAATGGAAACAAAATTCATCCATACAACAAAACAAAACAAATAGCGTACGGAGAAAGGTAAAGTACTCAAAAGTATACTAGGCCAGAATACAAGACCACCAAAAACAAGAGTTTGAAAACATAAAAGTCCAACCTGTAAACACAAACAGGTATTGGGACTGATGCTTGGGGCCATAGGAATGCCTCAGCATATAAGGAACTCGAGAAATCTCGGCCCTATCTAGGTCCACCCTAGACTCTGTCAAAAGGCTGTCGTCTAAACAAGACCCATCAATTGTGGGGAAATCCAGTGCAGGGATGACTATAACAATACATAGTAGAGGAACCCGAAATCCACAAAGCAATACACGATGTAAAGTTACATTAATCCTTACACAGTATATGTTTATAGAATGTATAATAGAGAAATAAAATCTAGATATACTCAAAACCCAAACCCGTTGTCTAAAGACAAGTCGCATAACCGCATAACCCTGCTAGGGATTCATTTTAATGATTCCACGAATCACTCATTTCGAAAGAACACAATCCACTAGTTTGGTAGCCTTGATTATGTATGTCCAAGAAGTCTTATACATCGGGAAAGATAACAAGAGTTAGATACACCCATTACGGGAGACACACTCTTGATTGGGAAAGATCATGATAGATAGATGCACTCATTACGGGAGACACACTCATGAGTGGGAAAGATCATGATACACAGAAGAGGATCACTACCAGGGACAAGGATGAAACTATCACTCGTCCGGATTCACCTTCTAGGTAGAGGATCAAATCCCGATAGATTTGATCACGTCGATGACTGACCCTACCTAGGGTCAATAAAGGATATAGTATCTCGATCTGGGCATCTCAGATGGATGTCTGACTCTTTCACGGAATGTCTTGGTGAAGGGATCATACTCTTATAGAAGGAAACGATGCATGACCTTAATTGGAACAAGAAGAAGGGGCACTAACCCAAATGAAACATTTTCATGATACGGTAGACAAGAAGACAAAGACATTTTACAAAATGTACATAACTTGTAGAATTGTCACACCCTATGTGTTCAGACCCTGGGTACTGCCCGTGTACAAAAACCCGTTTCGTAAGGCTACCCGTGTATAAAAGGCTAGTACACGGAGTGTGGTACGGAGTACACGCTGTGTCCGAGTCATCCGGGGTCGGCTCCGTGTATGTTGTTGTGTTCCCGTACATGGCTTCAACCCATATACGCCATCCAGTGTCCGTGTACTTCTCAAAATACACGATGAGCTTCGAGGAAGGTCCAACACACCGTGTGACTAGGGTCACATGTCGTGTGACACCTATCTGATGCCTGAAACCATAGCTGCCACTGAGTCGGTCCACACTGCATGTTCTTCATAGATACACGCCGTGTATTATGGAAATTTCTAGAAATGTAAACCTCTGCCGTCGTGCCTTCTGTGATGTCCCATTCGTCGATCCATCCATCTGATCATCATGATGCTCCTAGGTTTTGGTCTCCCCAACACCACGATGCTGGTTCCATTGTTTTCGGACCTCTGATCAGCTTCGACAATTTTTAACAATCCACCCGTACGAATAACGCTTGATGAACAACCCTTCTAGATCCAGTCCGATTCATCATCCGATGTCAACATTGCACCTCCAAAAAGGTCATTTTGGTGTTGGTTCTTCAAATTGGGATCGTTGAGTCACAAAACAGATGTGCAACAATCAGTTGTTCCACACCCCATGATGAACCCAAAGAACGCATAGAGAAAAGAAAGGGGGATAAATCCAATGAAAAAATAGAGGAATGAACTTTCACCATCAGTCTTCATGGCATTGATCCTTTCCCATTAGTAGGATCAAACATAGATGAATCCAACAACTACAATTCAACATTGATCAATTCCCTAGAATCATCCCAATAAAACCCTCCTGCAAGAACGTACGAATATGTGGTTCAACATGTTCATGGTTGATCCATGCTTGTCATTTAAATTCAAAAATGGGAAAACAAATAATCCAAGTAACAACCCATACCTCAAGTAGCGATCGATCAGTGCGTCTCATTCATTGGTGGGATTTTTTGAATCTGAGAGGCGTTGATTGCTCGAGTCATCATCATCCGCCAATGAGTCGTCATCTTCCAAAGCTCCAAGAGGCTCCCTCTCCTTTATCAATTCATAGGGTTATGATACTAACCCCGTAAACATTCCATAAGAATTAATTTATAATGGTGGATTAGGTCACTACGCAAAAATGAATCATGTTAAAATAAAAAAATAAATTGTTAATTTATTTTATTTCTTCTAAAGTGCTTCCTTTTAAAATTCCCAAAAACTATCTTTTGCATCCGACCCACACTAGTCGACGTTAGGCCCCGACTAATGTAAAATATCTTCCCTGAATGCAACAGTGCCCACATATTTAGGATTCAGTCCCCTGTTTAAATGATATTCCACTTTTTCAGGAAACCCAATCACACACACTATTTAAACTTTCTAATTTAATTCAAAATTTTATTATGGGAACTCCAGGCATCTGAATCACACGCCGTCGAATGATCGGATCTCAAAATAATTCCATATAATATTTAAAAATAATACACGGAAGTATGAGACATTATTGAATTCCTCTATGATAGTGATTTTGTGTGATACCATATTTTTTTGATCTACTAACACCAGTATTGAATTAAATCAGTAATGGGTTTTTGGTAGTCCAAAGACACAATACATAGTGATTTTCTCCCATATCCTTTTTGGTATGGGTAATAGATGAAACATCCATATTGATGTTTTCTTTTTGGATTTTACCTGTTGGTAACCATGCACCGAGATACAGACTCTATGACACATCTCTTCATTCCAGGCCACCATATATAATCCTTCTAGTCCGTATAAATCATCATGAATCTATGATGTGTAGATAATTATTAACTATGAGCATCCTATAATATCTCATTGATCAAATATATCCTGAAAGGAAGACATTCATGGTTCTTGAAACTTATCATTCCATCATGATCATGGTTAAACTCAAAAACATTACTGACACTATTTCTTAACTCTTCAAATTCATTATGTGAATCCTTAATCATACCCTAGTTAGAGGGTTGGGAATTCAATTGAAAAAGGTAATATTTTTTCCATTCATTCAAGATTTCATGATTCACCATTTAAATATCCATAAATATTTGATATTTTTTTGACCTCATGATGGATAAGATAAAATTATCCTCGTGACACAAATCATCGACCACCTTATTAGCATTACCATGGTTGTAATGTATTGATAAATCATAATCCATTATCATCTCCAACCATCATCTCTTGTTCATTTTATACTCCTTCAGTGTGAATATATATTTCTCACTTCTATTATTAGTATATATATCACAAATATCTACATTATGATAATGCCTCAATATATTTAATTAAAATATTACTGATTTTAACTCAAAATCATTAGTTGGGAATTGTTTTAGAATCCCCAAATTTTTTGAGGCATAGGTTGTAACCATTTTATTCATTATAAAAACACATCCCAATCCCTTCATGGATTCATCACTATAGATTACAGCCACTTCTATGCTATAGGGTAGTGTAACAATTGTTTCACTAACAAACCTTCTCTCAAAATCCTTTAAATTTTCCTCACATTCATTTTTCTAGAGGATCCTGACACCCATTTGAGATAATTTGGTTAGATGAACAGATAGTAATGGTACATTCTACATATATAGTTGATAATGTACACCTATCCCAAGAATGATATGTATCAATCACCATTATTTGTCATGAGCCCACATTGAATAGCCTCCATCATTGATGGATCTACAGATATTCTATTTCTTTAGATTATGTAACACAAAAATGAACCCCTTTTAGCCAAAATTTAAACATTGTAAATTTTTCATATATCTCTCCTTCCTTAGTGTATATTGTAAAACTCTTATGTGATCTTCATGATATTCATTTCCCTTTGAATATATAATAATTTTATCTTTAAATACTATGGTACACATATCAAGGTAATCTCTAAAGTCTCTATCCATAAAATGCAAGATTATTGCTGGGGAATTATTAAGAATAAAAGGAATCAGAATATATTAATAGTGTCCAAACGTTGAACTGAATTCATTCTTGAGTATATCCTCATTCTTTAACCCTATTGGATTATATCTAGAATGATGGTCAATCATGCCAAAATTTTGAGCCCTATATAGTTGATCCAAAATTCATCAATATAGGTAAGGGGATAATTGGTCATGATTTTTATCATGTTCAACTCATGATGATAAATGTAGAGTTTCATTTATCCATATTTCATTTTCAGATAAAGATCTAGTGCACCCCAAGGTGACACACTTTCCCGAAGGAATCTATTTTCATGTTTTCTTTGAGTTTCATCATGAATTCATGAATCTCAATTGGGGACATTCTATAGAGAGTATTTGAAATTTTTATAGAATTAGGTATGATTTATATTTATAATTGAAATTCGTGTTTTATTGAAAAACTATAAATTTCTTCTCGAAAGACATCCAAAAATTACTGAACAATGGTCATATAATCAATGTTGGGTTTTCCACAACCATTTGTGGTAAATAACATTTCTGAATAGAAACTCATCCCCATACAATATATCTAATATCTACAAGTATTTTATTCTCATAATAACATTTATGGATGATCATATGAGGGATTAAAATATCAAACATAACATCTTGTTCTCAAAAACTGATGTTGTTAGGCTCACTAGGCAATATACCATGGGAGGTGAATCAGGGTTTGAATTATTAAAACAAAATCCCCTTTGATCTTGTTTTGTTGTTATAAAAAACTATCTTCTCTATTATTCTCATTTAGGAGTATGAAAAAAATATTAAATCATGCACACTACACAACAAATTTACATGGTTCACCCTCACAGGGCTATATCTAAAGAGCAGACACCAGCAATATGTTGATCTGCCAAATCCACTAAAAGCGCACAGTTGTTTACAAGTTATATGTGGACTCAATATCCTTCCTAGTTTTCAAAAATTCACAATTTGATAACACAAAACTCTCTTAACATACGTGAACTCACTGCTACTTCAGAAGATCAAATCACAGTTTAAAGAATTGAAGGTTCTTTCATTATCTCTAATGAGTGCATTTTTCACTCTAGGTAGATTCTCTATTGAATTCTAATTTTCATCCACTGATGAATACCCTTTTCCCCCTAATCATTTGGCATCCTACCTTGGGAAATCCTTCTCAATGCTCCCTATATCAAAAAGCTCCAAATTTCACCAATCTCAAACATTCCTTTGTGAATACCCTAATTCTTCGCAAATAACATAGATTTGTAAAGAGTAATACTTTGTAGAGAACACTTCTTCCGAGAGCCCAAGACTTGATAAAGATTAGGTCATCACATAGCTCATGTTTTTCTAAAGAGACATCCTTCACAAAAATCCATGAGCCAATGCCAGAGACACCTCTTTCATGGGGCTAGATTATCCATCATGAATCTCTTACCTTTCGCGAAGCACACTGCCCCCGTGAATATATTTTGTGATTCAAGAGATACAATTTTTCATGGAAAACTCTCTACTTATCTCATTGGAGTCGAGGTCTATTTATAGGTGATTCCATCATCTCGTGAACCATCCATGAGTAGTCAGAACCACGTTTTCTCAAATCACAATGCTCTAAAATTGCCACCCAAATTATCTCTAAATAAAAAAGCACCACAGTGATTTTTGGATCACAGATGTCATCGTAATCATGGAGCATTCTGTCAATTCCTATGTGATGCCACAAAAAACTCCCTCGTAATGTTCTTCATCTCTAACATTCACGATGCCCGTCATAATCACAAGGCTCAGTGTCAACATTCTTTTAGTCTCTACAAAATCCACATCAAGAAGACTATCTTCATGAAACTCATGTCTTTTCCATATTTTTGTGACATATTCAAGGAAATAAATTTATCGAGATGCTCACCAAATCCCAAATTTTGGACCACAAAAATTTTCCAAGCACTGGAAAATGTTGCCACCATGAATCAGTTCTTTTTTACTACATACAGATCTTATATTCATTTTTCATTGTTCTTTATCAACATGGATTGCCAAAAACAAAAATGGAACTTGAAAAAACACCATGAAAAACCATATTTTTCAACAAACACAACCAACCCATAAATACTAAAATGTTACCTTGAGGTATTTTCTTTCAACAATCGCCCCTATTGGGTTTGTTGAAAACATCACTCAAAATGATTCTCTACACCTTTATACATAACTGATGCTCCTCCCATCGTCAAACACAATTCACCTCTTGCAATTTAGATAGCGACCAATGATTCAATCACACACATACTCTATGAACCTTTGAGAAATGATCATCTTGAGAAATTAAAGTAGAATGAAATGTTCATCAATGAATCACATCATTTCTGACACCAATCGTTGATACCATAATGATATAAATAAGCTGATTTTATCATAAACTTCATATATAATGAAATATAATCTTTAATCTATCTCCAAAATCATCGCCATATGTGAATCTCTCCCCCTATCTCACTTCACCCCCTATCTCTCTACTCCACCAGTCATCTTACCCATGTTACATTATTAATGCATTTTCTCCCTCTCAATGAACCACAACAATCTCCCACTTTGTCAACGAACCCAAAGGTCACAACTTAGTGGTCTCCAACTCTGAAAAGGTCATATATTATCACATTAGGTGCAAACACACCATACCCTGGGGAGAGGGGGCTATATCCACACTTTTTCAAGTGTGTGGAGTCGACTAGATTCCTAGAGTAAATTGATATCACTGAAATGATTTCATGGTTAAGGCCTTTGTCAGAATGTCTGCAACCTGTAACTTTGTAGGCACATACTCCAAATTCACCAGACCATTCCCCACATTCTCATTGATAAAATGTTATTTTATCTCATTGTGATTTGTTCCTTTAGTGATGGAGTTTATTTTTGATAAGATTGATATCACTCGAATTATCACATTGGATTTCGATTAGAGACATCACTTCAACGCCCATATCATCAAGTTTTTTCTTCATCCACAATAACTATGTTCATGGTTCAGTGGAAGAAATACACTAATATTTTGTGTTTCTCAATAAAAATCAATATTTCTTCTTTATTATCTGAGAGATACACAATCATCCATTAAAAAAAGAACCTCCTTTTGTTGATTTTCTATAATCTGCTTAAATACATGAATCTTCATATGTATATCCCAACTGCTATGGATGATATTTTTCAGTATACATCAAATAGAAATTCATTATTCCTTTGATATACCAATGTATTATTTTCACTGCAAGCATGCGACTTTCCTTGGGATTGATTTGATATCACACTACTTGGCAAGTAGCGAAAACAATATGAGGTCTTGTTGCTATCAGGTAAAGTAATCTTCCTATACCCTGCATGTATTCTGTTACATTATCTACCTTACCATTATCATCTTTTGATTATTTCATAAAGTTAGAAACTAGAGTCTTCATCTCCTTGGAATATTCTATTCCAAATCTTCATAGAACGTCCTTCTCATATTTTTATGGAAAAATGAATTTTTAATTTCTTCCTTGTGTCACCTATAAACCAAGGAAAAATATCATTTATCCAGTCATTGACATTTCAAACTCAATTTTAATAAATTCAAAAAAAATTCTGTATCGATCTTCATCGGATCATACAAATATTATATCATCAATATAAACCATCAAAATCATCCTTTGATTACTATCATTGTTGAAATAGAGATTTTAATCAACTCCACCATACTGAAAACCAATCATCTTCAAATGCCAATCTATCCTTGAGTACCATGCTCTTGGTTCTTGTTTCATCCCATAAAGTTATTTCTTCAATTGAAAAACGTTATTCTCATCATCATGAATGGGAAAACCATTTGGCTGCTCAATATAAACAAATTCATCTAGAACTAAAATCAAAAATGAAGATTTGATATCCATTTGGAAAACCATGAACTTCTGTTGCACTATAATTGACAAGAAAAATATGAGGGTTTTCATCATTGAAATAGGTGAGAATGACTCATCGACATAAATACCCCTTATATGGGAGTATTTTTTGCACACTAGTCATGCATTGTTTCAAATATCTATTCCATATTCAGTCATCTTATAGTGAAATACCCATTCAGACCCGATTAGATTATTATCGATTGGCTTCAAAACAATCTCCCACATTTGATTCTTCTCAATTTAAGCTAGCTCTTCATTCATAGCCTGAACCCAATTTTCATCTTCATCTACATCAGCAATTCATTTATCCTCTACCTATAATATGAAAGATATATGTTTAGTAATTTCATTCTTCTTCTTCGAACAATAACTGACTAATCTCTAAGGATATAATATCTATTAATTTAAGCGTGACTTTGTGGATTCTTTGCAGATACAAATTTCACATCCTCTTCCTCACCATCAGTATCTTCTTCTGAATCAGCATCGGCCACTTCAGATCCCACTGCATTGCATTCCTCCTCATCACATTCATTAGGAAATTGTTCTATATGATTTTAAAATCTCCCTTCATTCTAAAGTACAATTACATCATTAATCTCAACTACATTTCTTAGCCTTTTATTAAAAAAACATGTTTTCTTTTCTTTTTTTTGGAGTATCCAAGAAATATCCACTCATTTCCTGGTGAATCAAATAGCCTATGGTTTGATTTATTGATAATAAATCAATTAATCCAAAATATCCGAAAGTATTTCACTATTGGATTCGTTCCATACCACATATCATATGAAGTCTTTCCGTCCTTTGGAAACAATATATCTCTGTTATAAATGTAGACCTATGTTAAAACAGATGCCTTCCAAAATTTCTATAGTATGTCTTTTTCAATAAGCCTTGTCATAGCCATGTTGTTAATGATACAATTTCTACTTTAAACCCCTCCATTCAATTGTAGAGTTATTACTAAAGAATTTTTATTCTTTATCCCATGTTTCTTGAGTTAGTCTTCCACCAAAATATTTGTGAATTCTATACCATTATCAGTAGGAAAATATATTTTTTTGTTAAATCATCCTTTCACACTATATTAGGCACTTCATTAGGAAACTAAACACATTAGACTTATGGTAAATGATGAATACCCATGCCATTATTCTATATATATTAATGAAAAAAACATATTACCTCTTTACATCAATGGCTCTTGGTGGTATAGGTCCAAAAATATAAGCATGCACTGATTCCAAAAATCATGCTTTTTTATTTTCCATTTCCTTGTATGTCTTTCTAATGATCTCTCTTTATTGACATGAATCTCATGTTTGAGTATGATCACGTTATTAATAATGGAGTTATCTTGCTACATAAAACATGACTAGATATTCTTGGTATAGTTGGAATTGATGACCAAGTCGTTTATGCCAGAACTTTAGTTTTCTTTATCTCTGTATAGAGAGCACATATCTTCTTCTCCCCTTACTAGATAGATATTTCCAGTTATTATTTTTCCCTGTATAACAAATGAAATAACTTTTCCATTGACGATACACATCATCTTAATAAACCATATATAATTCCATGGGTAACATAGGTGGATGATGCTAAGAAATTTGTGACTGAGAGCTTCTACTTCTAAAGCATCAGCATGTCTCATTTCTTTTCACCCAAACATGGACTTTCCCAAGACAACAATCTCCAGTCCTTTAACATTTACAAACTTGACGAATCTTTCTTTGTCAGATTTTATGCTTGTAACAAGAGAATTATTACCTATCATGTGGGTTGTGAACCCGCTATCAAGGATTCATGCACCAGAATAGTCTGATGGTTTAAGGGAAATTTCTGCCATTGTATCCTTATCATCCTTTTTCTTTTTTGATCCATGTATTTGACCTCACTGTCAATGTAGGTTGAAAATCTTGATCTTCCTTGGAGTGTGATGGCCTAGCTTCATCTCGAATAGCTATGAATCAACTTTGAATTTTCAACTCACCTATAGGATGGTTAATGTTTTTCTTACCACAACTTTGATTCTTCCTTAGAACATTCCACTGCATGGTTAATGTACAATATCTAACCATGTCACCAAAATCTCTGCATCAAAAACAATGTCTCTCACAGGATGTTATATAATATCGAGCTCTGTTTCGATTCTGTAACACCCCCGAGATTTTTTGAAAAATATTCTTTTTAATTTCATTAATGTCTTGTGTTGTATGATACACCAAAAGGAGCTTTCACAACATGCATCCCTTACTTGGCTTGCATTACACGCAATCACGACCTTCCACGATAACGTGTGTTGTATGCAATACAGAGTTTTGCTAAACAACGATATGTTATATAAACTAATCGTTATGAATAGTAATACCCAGTTTTTTAAATTTAATCTCTCAAAATGGACTTCATTTTTGGATTCAAAATATCGAAATTATCCTAGGGTGAATTTTTGGTTTTTTTCTGAAAACTTTCAATTTTTGATGAATACTGAAAACACTTGGTGACTATTCAAAAACTGACTTCTTATTTAAATAATTATTTATTTTATTTAAATTTATTTTAGGTCAAAACTGATACATAATAACGATATATGTTCAATGAAATTCATTGGGGATATTTTATAATAATTTTAGATATATAAAAATTTTATTGAACTGTTCACCGTCTTTTACCTACCTCCTAGGAGAATTTGCAAATTCACATAAAACTTAATTTTACAGCTTTTGTGAGTGGAATTTATAAAATTAGAGAGACACGGTTAATTTTAAGGACTAAAATGTGGTTCAATGAGATGAAAATAATTTTTGGTGGATAGTAACTGTTTACTTTTTTTACCACGGTTAAAAGTAAATTGGGTAATTAAGGCAAAGCATTATATTATTATTACCCTAACACATGTCCTATTTCTATTTGATAAGTGTAATTAGACCAAAAACAACCTTAATAATAAAATATGGCCATTTAGGCCCACTTGGATTAGATTATGACACTTATTATTAATTTATTTAAAGAAGGGTTAAAATAGTAAAAATCAATGTTTAATAAATAATTCATTTTTAATATAGGGTTATACATAAGATAAATTCGACTATAAATATTCATTATAAATATAAAAATATTTCCTACATAATGGTGTTTTATTTAAAAATTTTAGGCATTAAATAATTTAATTTATTTTTGACACAATGATGATGTAGTAATTATCTTATTAATGAAATATTGACATAATTGATGTTAAAAATAACCAAATAAATGTAATTTGAGACTTTTTATGAATTAAACTAATTTTATAGGTTAATATGACATGTTAGTATTGATTTAGTGAACTTTTTTTGAACTAATAATTCATTTATGATTTTCAAAAAAAATCAATTACCAAATAGTGTCAAAATTAACAGCAAATAGTTTTAAAAAAATATAATATTATTAATTTTCATTTTATTCCTAAAAATATAAGGCTTGGCCAAATGACATAGATAATGTTATATATATTAATAATAAACAACTTGGGGTTATATTGTCTTGTTATAGTATTTTTATTAACTATATAGTGTAAGAAAAAAAGAAGACACGGTAACAGAAAATTTATTTAACTTAAAGTGAAATCTAAATAATAAGGTTAAAATAGAAATCTAAACATGTCTAAATTCTATTTGATGAGAGTATTTCGACCCATACCCACCATATCTTAGAAATAAATCAATTTGGAGCTATTAAAAACTGAATATAACTTTATAATAAAATAATATTTTTTGTTATTCCAAAGGTTCCCCTCTCCTCCCTTATAAAAGGGAACCTCCTCCCTCTCTTCCTCACACCATTTTGAACCTTGAAGCTCGGACAACCCCTGAAAATTTCTCTTATCCACTTCCCTAGAAAAATCCTAGAGGTTCTGTTCTTCTTCAAAGTCCAATCTTAGTTCCCTAAGAGGAGTTTTCAAAAAGGCGTGTCGAAAGAAGAGGTAATATATGTTACCGATTCTTTCAACTTTATTTCTTCTTCTACTTATTCTTCTTTAGTTGTTTCATTATGAAGTAATAACATCAGTATCACTAATATAAATATATGTTATTATATGTATGAAACAACCATTTTTCACCATCTATCCATCCAATGGAAAATGAAATCACCGCGCGTGCGTACGTACGGAATACTGTCTCCACGCTGTGGTGTAATCTGTTTTTCCAACACCACCTTACTTGGATAGGTATAATGGTGTAAAGAATAACTATACATTGTTATTATAACATAATACTGATTGTGATATATCATATCATCCACTCCAATTCAATTCAATAATTATGGGAACGATATCATCGCTCGTGCGTACGTACGAACTACCGTCTCCACGACGCGATGAGATTGATTCTCAATGATTTATCATTCATGAATGATTATAAAGTATATATAATAAGTAATCATAAAATATATGACCTAATAATGATACTGGATTTAGGTATATATATATATATATATAATTCATCCACTTAATTCAATTCAATTCAACAAGGAAACGAAAACAGCGTTCATGCGTACGTACGACCTACCGTCTCCATGAACGGTGTATTTATTTCCATTTATCGATCTATTATATATATGTATATTATGAATATATATTATATATAAATCATGTTTTATATTCTGTAATTAAGTAATCCTGATCTATTAATCATATGAATAATTACAAGTCAAAACACGGACGACAAATGAAACAATTTTACACAAAACGCTCTTTAACATGGAATTTACAAGTGATCGGGTAATATAAAGTCATAAGTGAACCATATATGATATCATAAAAATTAATATGAGTCATTAATAATTAAATGACATTATTTAAATCATTATATAGGAGTTTTGGATATGTACAAAGCATATCAGACCTAAGGTAAGGGATAATTTTGCAAATCTCATTTTATCCGAGATTGCTTATTCGTAAGTATTTACTGGGGTTATTGTTATCATCCATATCCATGTTTTATAAAATTGTTTTCATGTATGTTTAGTGTCTTTTTTACCCATATTTTACTTTTAATAAATGGTATGTACGGAATCTTTTTTGTTTACCATATGAGTTACTTTTTAATATTTCCGACAAAAGTACGAGAAGAATGTTATTTTTAACTTATACGACGAGAACGGATTTTTTCAGTTTCATAACGCCTCATTTTCATGAAGAATAATCTACAAGGTTTTATGAATATTTTAAACAAAATACTTTTCTTTTAAAATTTCATGGCATTTTGTGAAAAGAAAATGATTTTGAAGAAAAAAGGATATTTTCCTAAAAAATTCATTTCAAGTGTTTTATCAAAACCATTTTTCATCTAAGATGACATTCTTTAATATATGTATGTTTCAAGTATAATGTCTCTATGATTTACATGGTTTCACTTTTCTTATTATGAAATTATATCCATTTCATTTATATGGATTATGTGATGATGGGATGATGATTACGAAACCCATTTTATTTATTGGGTTTTTATGAATGATGTATGTTTATTTTGTGGCACAAGTAAAAATGATTTCATTATGAGATGGATTTGACCTATATATCCTTCCAATGCATTGGGTAAAGATTTATATCTCATGAGATAGACATGGCTGGAATGGTAAGTTAATCTGGTTCAGTATTACAGGACTGGAACGAGAGGTTAACTCGATTCCGAAAGGGACATTGTCCACTAAGATGGTCTTGGAAGAAATTCCTTGGATACTATTGAAATCATTACATGTTCTTAATGGATGCCAAAATTACATTTTTTATTCCCATGATTTATGTTCCATTATGATCTATGCCTTATGTACTTCCATGTTTTATGTCGTTGCTCAAGATTTTGATGTTTAAACATTATGTTCATGTTTTTAAGTTCAAATGTATATGGTATGTTTTATTTTATCCATGAATACCCTTACTGAGCATTTGAGCTCACCCTTTTTATGTTTTATTTTCCCCTAGGATTAATAGAAAGGTTTTAGGAAAGGAAACAAAAAGTGTACTATCTTTTTGGGAGATGTTGAAGATCTTTCACCATGATTAGAAGATCATGTTCCAAGTTTCCAAATACACTAAACTATTACAGTCCTTGTGTGTGTGATTTCGTTATGTATTAAGTATTTCCGAAAAAGTAATATAATATCTATGTACGTCAAGCGTCGGGTCTCTACAATTGGTATCAGAGGAATGGTTTAGTTAGCCTTTGGAAACTAGGATGAGAACACTTTAGTGAGATCCCTAGAGATATTTCTAAGGTATGTCTAGGGATGTCCCTATGGTTAAGAATACGTATAGGTTATAGTTCTAGAATTGTGCTAAAGATCATAGAATTAAACCTAAGATGTTAGATATTGAAGGTACTCCCCCTTTATTATGTTGTTTTCCCTAGCATGTTATTTTCCTCTCACACTATTATTATTTTTGGGTTTTAGATGATGGCTGGAACCCAAAGGAACAGTGTTGATCAATGTAATGGACAATGCCATGATTGTCCACTTGACCAAAAAAATGTCATGAGAGATGGAGTGGACAATCTTATTTCTATAATTACACAAGCTATGAATCATTACGTAATTCAAAATGAGCAGAGAAACGAGCAACATTCTATTGAATCCTTTATAAGGCAGCGCCCACCTTCATTCAGCGGGTCTTTTGATCCCTTAGTGGATGAACAATGGATCAGTACTACTGAAAAGATATTTTCAGTTCTAAAATGTTCTGAGCATGATAGTGTCATCTTACCAGTATATCTTCTGGAAGGTGATGCTGATCAATGGTGGAATCTTATCAAGAATACGAGGCAAAGAGATAAAATTGAGTCCATGGAATGGGACGAGTTCAAGAACTTGTTTTTTAGTAAGTACGTCCCTCGTATTCTTTGAACAAAGATGGAAAAGGAGTATCTTGAGATTAAGCAGAAGGATGATGAATCTGTTGGTACATACGAAGAAAATTTTACAGGACATTCAAGGTATGCATCTGGATTTATCATCCAACCAGAAAGTAATGTTGATTGATTTTTCAGTGGCTTAAAACCAAATCTTCTAAGGGCATTAGCTATAAGAGACTTCAGTAGATATGAAAAAATTGTGCGATGTGCTATCATGGTAGAACTAGAAGTTGGTGTAACATATCCATATCATGGTTTTGACAAGAAACGAAAGATGGAGTTCAAGGAGAAATCTCAGAATAATGGTGAACAGAAGATGAATGTTTCTTTATGCTCAAAGTGTGGAAAGAAGCATGGTGGAGATTTCCTAAAAGGTACTAGAAAATTTTTTATGTGTGGAAAGGAAGGTCATCGAGCAGTTGATTATCGAAGTAATGGGGAAAATGTTGCTAATGATGTGAATAGAGAAATGACTACAGAGAACTCTCCACCAACACTTCAATGCTTCAAGTGCATGGAAATGAGGCATTATGCTAATAAATTCCCTAATCCATAGGTTAATAATGATCAACGTGAGCAACCTATTAAGGCAAAGGATAAAGAGAAGTCTCATGCGATCACTATTTGTGATGTTGAGTATGAAAATGATGTTGTGTAATGATTAAGTGTTTATGTAATGAGATTTCAAAATAGTATCATGGAATCTCATTTATGGTATTGTAGAATTTTATAATATCTATGTATTGGTTTTCAATAATTATATGGTACTGGAAACCATGAAAAGGTGATTGAAATATTTTTAGAATGCAGATGAAATGGGCATAATGGAGGGATAAGGAGAAAATAATATGATAGTATTCATGAGATCATGACGGATACAAGGACTAAGTGATATTATGGTTTGAGTATATAGAAATTTTGGGATTTTTTTATGTGGAAAGAGTTAACTTTTGACGGCACTCAAGTTTTCACTAAGGTTTAATGGGTATTCATTTTTCAAGAGAATACATGATTAAGACATTCTAATGTTTGGAATGTGACCAACAAGACATATCTTATGATATATGGTGTCCAAATATGGTATTAACATGTTTGCTATATGAACTCTCTGATAATTGTTTTCACTATAATATGAGATTGGACAACAGAATTTTGGATAAAACTAATGATTGAAATGGATTATGTTGGACATAAGTTATTATTGTTTAAGGATAAAACTGTTTTCGATATTATTGATGGGATGTTATAGTAATGTAGTTTTCGAAAAAGGACAACATGCAGGACGGGTGACAGCCCATCACGTCAGACAAGGCTGTGGGAATCGAACCCACAACTGAAGTGCGACAGGGCTTTATCGCATACCAATGGCCTACAGGAAGTCCATGGTTAGTATAAACTGGTTTTATTTTATTATGTGGTATGATAGATGAAGTATATTTCCATTTTTGGAACGATATATGATAGATGTAATTATGTATATAACTATTGCTAACCTTTTGATTAAGACAGATAGAATGACCCATCATTCTATCACATGATCTGCTAACACTTCCTGAATGTCAAATTCAACTTTATTTCTTTAAGAGATGAAGTTGAAATTGTTCAAAGCACGAGCAATGGTGCGATTATATAAAAATAATGTAGGTATTTTTTCTAATTCAAAATTTTTCACTTTAGGAAAATGATATTAAAAACCAATAATGCTGTCCTAGTGCTCTTATATCTAATGAATCAGATGGTACCTTAGATCATCACAAATGTATGGCCTTGTGATTGATGGCTTTTTCATAGCCATGTTCTCTACCAATCCCCATCAGAACATGATGGTTAGATTTTTCTTCCATATCTATATTTTCACCTATGTTCTCCTATGTGGAAACCTAGTGATTAGATAATTTGGGTAACTGTTACGTTTCATAATTTAGTTTTTAAAGCTATGTTTTGGTATTCCTTTTTACGATGTGGGTATATATTAAAGAAACTTTCGAGTATTAAACCATTTATAACCCCGACGAATTTCGAGGATGAAATTCATTTTAAGGGGGGTAGAATGTAACACCCCGAGATTTTATGAAAAAAATTCTTTTTAATTTCATTAATGTCTTGTGTTGTACGATACACCAAAAGGAGCTTCCACAACACGCATCGCTGACTTGGCTTGCATTACACGCAATCGCGACCTTCCACGATAGCGTGTATTGTACGCAATACAGAGTTTTGCTAAACAACAATATGTTATATAAAATAGCTGTTATGAATAGTAATACCCACTTTTTGAAATCTAATCTTTCAATGTGGACTTCATTTTTGGATTTGTAATATCAAAATTACCCTATGGTGAATTTTTGGTATTTTTCTGAAAACATTCAATTTTTGATGAATAGTGAAAACACTAGTTTACTATTCAAAAACCGACTTTTTATTTAAATAATTATTTATTTTATTTAAATTTATTTTATGTTATAATTGTTACATAATACCTATATAAGTTCAATGAAATTCATTGGAGGCATTTTATAAAAATTTTACTGAACTTTTCACCGTCTTTTACCTACCTCCTAGGAGAATTTGAAAATTTACATAAAACATAATTTTACCACTTCTGTGAGTGGAATTTTGAAAATTCGAGAGACACAATTAATATCAAGGACTAAAATGTGGTTTAATGAGATGAAAATAATTTTGGGTGGATAGTAACTTTTTACTTTTTTACCATGGTTAAAAGTAAATAGGGTAATTATGGGTAAAAATGATATTATTATTACCCAAAAACATGTCCTAATTCTATTGGATAAGTGTAATTCGTCTAAAAACAACCTTTGGAATAAAATATGACCATTTCGGCCCACATGGATTAGATTAGAACATTTATTATTAATTTATTTAAAGAAGGGTTAAAATAGATAAAATCAAAGTTTAATAACTAATTTATTTTAAATATAAGGTTATACATAAGATAAATTCGACTATATATATTCATTCGAAAGGTAAAAATATTTTCTACATAATGATGTTTTATTTATAATTTGTAGACATTAAATAATTTAATTTATTAATGACACAATGATGATACAATAATTATCTTATTAATGAAATATTGACATAATTGATGTTATAAATACCCAAATAAATGTAATTTGAGACTTTTTATGAATTACAATAATTTTATAGGTTAATATTACATTTTAGTATTGATTTATTAAAATTATTTCTAACTAATCATTCTGTTATGATTTTCACAAAAATCAATTACCATATAGTATCAAAATTGACATCAAATTGTTTTTAAAACAAATATTATATTATTAACTGTTATTTTATTCCTAAAATTATATTTATTGGCCAAATGAATTATATAAGGTTATATATATTAATAATAAACAACTTGGGGTTCGTTTTTATTGTTATAGTAAGTTAATTAACCTTATAGTGTAAGAAAACAAGAAGACACGGTAAAAGAAAAATTATTTAACTTAATGTTAAATCTAAATGATGAGGTTAAAATAGAAACCTAAACTTGTCTAAATTCTATTGGATGATATTATTTCGACACATCCCCACCTTAGCTTCGAAATAACTCAATTTGGAGATATTAAAACCCGAATATGACTTTTTCATAAAATAATATTTTCAGTTATTCCAAAGATGCCCCTCTCCTCCCTTATAAAAGGGCACCTCCTCCCTCCCTTCCTCACACCATTTTGATCCTTTTTTGATCAGCCAAACCCTGAAATTTTCTCTTATCCACTTCCCTGGAAACATCCTAGAGGTTCTAGGCTTCTTAAAAGACCAATCTTAGTGCTCTAAGAGAAGGTTTTAAAAAGGCGTGTCGAAAGAAGAGGTAATATCCGTTACCGATTCATTCAACTTTATTTCCTCTTCTACTTGTTCTTATTTAGTTGTTTCATTATGAAGTAATAACATTAGTATCACTCATATACTAATATGTTATAATAAGTATGAAACAACCCTTTTTCACCATCTATCCATCCTATGGAAAATGAAATCACCGCGCGTGCGTACGTACGAAATACCGTCTCCACGCCGTGGTGTAATCTGTTTTTCTAACACCACCTTACTTGGATGGGTATAATGGTGTAATGAATAACTATAGATAGTTATTATAAAATCATACTGATTAATATATATTGTATCATCCACTCCAATTCAATTCAATAATTATGGGAACGATATCATCACTCATGTGTACGTACGAACTACCGTCTCTATGACGCGATAAGATTCATTCTCAATGATTAATCATTATTGAATGATTAAAAAGTATATATAATAATTAATCATGAAATATATGACATAATAATGATACTGTATTTATTTATATATATATATGTAGTTCATCCACTTAATTCCATTCAATTCAATAAGGAAACGAAAACAACAGTCATGCATACGTACGGCCCTCCGCCTCCAAGAACGGTGTATTTCATTCCATTTATCGATCAATTATATATATGTATATTCTGAATATATATTATATACAAATCATGTTTTATATTCTGTAATTATTTAATCCTTATCTAAGTAATCATATGAATAATTACAAGTCAAAACACGGATGAAAAATGAAACGATTTTACCCAAAACGCTCTTTAACATGGAATTTACAAATGAACGGGTAACATAAAGTCATAAGTGAACCATATATGATATCATAACAATGTATTTGATTCCTTAATATTTCAATGACATTATTTAAATCATTATACAGGAGGTCCAGATACGTACAAAGCATATCTAACCTAAGGTAAGGGATAATTTTGCAAATCTCATTTTTATCAGAGATTGCTTATTCGTAAGTATTTACTAGGGTTATTGTTATCATCCGTGTCCATGTTTTATAAAAGAGTTTTCATGTATTATTAATGTCCTTTTTAAACTTTTTTTACTTTTACTACATGGTATTCAAGGAATCTTTTTTTACCATACGAGGTACTTTTTGACTTTTCCGACAAAAGTACGAGAAAAATGTTATTTTTAACTTATACGGCGTGAACAGATTTTTTCGATTTCATAACGCCTAATTTTAATAAAGCATACTCTACAAGGTTTTATGAATAATTTCAAAAAATAATTTTCTTTTAAAATTTCATGGTATTTTGTTAAAAGAAAATTATTTTGAAGAACAAAGGATATTTTCCTCAAGAATTCATATATAGTGTTTTATCAAAACCATTTCTCGTCTAAGATGACATTATTTAATATGTGTATGTTTAAAGTATAATGACTCTATGATTTACATGGTTTCACTTTTATTATTATGAAATTATATCCATTTATTTTATATGGATTATGTGATGATGGGATGATGTTTATGAAACCCATTTTATTTATTGGGTTTTTATGGATGATGTATGTTTATTTTGTGGCACAAGTAAGAATGGTTTCATTATGAGATGGGTGGGACCAATATCTCCCTCCAATGCATTGGGTAAATATTTTTATCTAATGAGATAGACATGGCTGGAACGGTAAGTTAATCCGGTTCAGTATTACAGGACTATAACGAGGAGTGAACTCGATTCAGAAAGGGACATTGTCCACTAAGATGGTCTTGGCAGCAATGCCTTGGCTACTATAGAAATCATTACATGTACATAATGGACTCCACAATTAAATGTTTTATTCCCATGCCATTGTATCATGATTTATGTTCCATTATGATCTATGACTTATGTACTTCCATGTTTTATGTCGTTGCACATGATTTTGATGTTTAAACATTGTGTTCATGTTTTTAAGTTTAAATGTATATGGTATGTTTTATTTTACCCATGCTTACCCTTATTGAGTATTTGGGACCACCCTTTTTATGTTTTATTTTCCCCCAGGATTAAAAGAGAGGTTTTAGGTAAGGGAAAAAAAATTGGAAGATCTTTATGAGAGATGTTGATGATCTTTCACCACGATTAGAAGATTCTGTTCCATGTTTCCAAAGACACTAAACTATTACGGTCCTTCTGTGTCTGATTTTGTTATGTATTATGTATTTCTGCAAAAGTAATGTAATATTTATGTATTTCAAGCTTTGGGTCTCTACAGATTCCACTATTTTTCTTGTTCCATTCAATATCTATTGGATGTGAAACCCACATAATGTGAATGTTTTATATCTCCAAAACAATGACACCTGATAGAGGATGCATTCCTACATGTCACTTTTGCAGTACTACTTTCCCCTTGGATATCTGAATATTCTGATTCTGATTTGTCCCAAAATCAACCTTCAATATTGGAATGGGTTCTTGTGGCCTGACTTTAACTTTCATTGATTTTTTTTGTTTTTTAGTCAAACCCTACACCAGCCTTAGCATATGAACATAATTGATGATTTCTTTCTGCAGAACTACAATGCTCCACTTTTATCTTCTCAGTTTTCTGAGTAATCTGCTTTCTTTATGTAGTTTCATGATTGAAGTGTTTTTCTTGATCCTTAACCTTTTTCCTCAAACTGAAAACATATCCTTCTTGTTTTTCGATACACTGGATTTTATATGTCTTTAAGGAATATAAGCCATAGATATCCCTTTCCTGTTATCCAACCTTGATTTTTTACTCACTTACCAATTCAGAACCATATACTATCAATGGATTGAGTGTCTCAACATCTTCCATAAACTCATAATTCTCTTTATATTTCTACTTCATATATATTTTTTCTTCATGAACTACATTGTTTGATTTATTTGTTTTATCTCTCCAAACATCTATCTCTTCAAGATAATCCAATAGCTCGTCCTACATATCAACTCTTCATTCAAATTATTCTTCTTCATCAATTTTCATTTCTTCTATTTTATGACTACTACTGAAAACTCCCTCTATGTAATTTTCACCATGATAATTGTATATTTACATATATTCAACCTCATCAACTTTAGAGTCACTTGAAATTTCACATTCTTCGGAAATACGATTCTTTTTCTTAATGAAATTTCTGTTGAACTGTTTCTTTCTTTCACATTGGATGAATACTTTTTCATAGGAAATTCAGATACATCGACATCATAATCTTATTGGATATATTTGGGCACTCTACCAAATTATGACCAACCTTTCCACATCTAAACTAGGAAAGTGTAAGTTTCCAGTTAAACTCCCTTTTTCCACTTTGAAGCTTTACGGAAAGGTATTTTATCCCCTCATCTGTCTTTTCTGTCTTTCTGAGAATATTAAATTGTGATATTCATCATATATTTGAATGCCACCTCTTTGAATTTAACCTTTTCCAAAGTATCATTATCATCATTTCGAATTTCATATGCTACAAGGGTACAATTCAAGTAATCCAGGGTCATCTGTTTTGGATCCTTATCTTCCAACACTAAAACATTTTGATTGAAAGGAGGTGGAAGTTTCCTCAGGATGTGATTCACAATTATAATTTCTTCAATGACATCACCAAGACCTCTCTTGTATTATACATAACATTTCACCTATCAATGAATGCATCAATAGACACATCCTGAATTATTCTAAGATCTTCAAACTTGTTCCACCATAATTGCAAAAAAAAAATTCTGACTATTTAATGTCCTTGATATATGATCAAATGTTTTCCCACATGGAATTTAATTGTTTCATGACATCACCTTCATATATATAGAGTTGGATGTGGATCCCACTAAATCATTGATTCCATTTTCATGAACATATAAATATATTCACTCAGTATCTGATAAATCAGAACAGTTAATATCGGTTGTTACACCATGCATTACAGTAGTGAACACATCTATTCCTAATGATCAGAAGTAGTGTTGCATCTGATTCTTCCATAGACAATATTTTTTCATGTTGAAGATAAAAATCCATTTATTATTGGTGAAATCCATTTATTATTGGTGAATTCCATTTGAGATAGAAATAATGATATCAACCTTTCCCTCTAATACAAATTTTTAGGTCCACTAGGCTAGATAACCTGAGAGGGGGGTGGGTGGGTGAATTAGGGTATCATAGATGAAAACAGATACTCCTTTGATCCTTATTTGTTGTTAGAAAAAAAATTATGCTTTGTCCTTCCAGTTTCATAGTAAGACCAAATCGTAAATCATTAATAGGACAAAATAGTTTTACTTTGTTCACCCTCACTGGGCTACGTCCAAGGACCATACACTGGAAATATGACATTGTAACAAATTCAATAAATGTGCACTGCTATTTAGAAGTTCGACGTGAACTCACTGTCACTCATGGTTTAAAAATGGTCACAAATTTAGAAATCCCAACTCTATCAACTTAATTGAGTTAATTGCTACTTCATAAGATCCATTCCCAATTTAAAGACGTGAAGGTCCATTCATTTTATCTAATGAGTTCATCCTTCAATATATGTAGATGCTCTGAGGAAGTCCAAATTTTAACCACTGATGAACACCCCTTTTCCACTAATCACTAGGAAACCAGCTTTAGAAATACCTTCAAATGTTTCCTACTTTGTGAAGCTCCCATTTTTACAATGCTAAAACCAGCCTTCAAAAAGTACCTACATCTTCGAAAAGAACACATCTTCACTGGTCTTATGGCCTCACAGAGCACATTTCATTGCATATATGAATCCATCACAGAGATTAGGTTGTTCCAGAGCTCAATACATTGCAAATAGACATCCTTTTCGAAGCTCACTATGCCAACAAAGAATACACCTCTTTTGTGGAGCTAGATTTGCATCTGCGAAGCTCCTAACATGCATGAAGACACTGCCTCTACGAATCACCTGTGTGATTATAAAACTAAATTATTTTATAGAAAAACTCTCTACTTCTCTCGAGGGGGTAAAGATGTATTTATAAGAGATTCCAACGACTCGAGAGAATTCTGCACAAAGACTGCGCCACATCAGCTGAAATAACAATTCTTTGATATTGCTTCCGATATTCTCTCTAAATTGAGAATCACCATGTTGATTTTTGGATTGGAGAGACCGTTTTAGTCATGGAGAGTTCTATAAATTCCTTTTCACCACCACCGTAAAGCTCCCCCTCAATTATCTTCATCTATGTCATTCACGAAGATTGGTAAAATTGAAAACATCATTGTCAACTTTCATCCAGTATCTGTGAAATCCACTTCATGAGGCCCATCTTTGGGAAACTGAAGCCTTATCCATATTTGGATGAGATATTCAAGGAAATAAAACTATCATGATGCTTATAAAATCCCAAATTTTGGACCCCAAATATTTGGGAAACACTAGAAAAAGGTTCCACCTTGTATATTTTCTTTTGTACTACATCCAGATCTTTGATTCCTTTTTCATGGTTCTTATTCAACATATATTGTCAACAACATATCTAGAACTGGATAACTCACCCTGAAAACCCTGCTTTATCCACCAACAAAACCAACCAAAAAATACTGCAATGATACCTTGAGTGAATTTTTACCAATAGATTTATAAGTTATTCTCATAAAACCAATACATTCCAAATATGACAACAAATTAAACCAAATTATGAATGAAAATATTTTTAGGATGTAGCTTCCTAAAATATTCAACCTAAGTAGAATCATAGACATTGGATGAAATCACCATACCATTAGGATTTTACACTACCAATTCCTCATCTAATCATTTGGGGGAATCTAAAAACCCATAGAAAATTATTTTGGTCTTGAAGAGTTCATTGATTAAGAATAACATATAACATTAGCATTTCTACAGTGGCTAGAAAGTGTACCTTCCGTCATGTTGTTATCTAACCCCTTATCAAGAAATAGTGCTTACAAGAGATTTACCATTTCCCATCGACTAAAGTGTTTGCAGATGTTGATCATCATCGCTATCCCTTTGGTTTGGGTGCATGGTAGTATATTTCCCAATCACCATAAAATTTTTGTACTGAATCGGGGGGGGGGGGGGGGGTTCATTCTGTACATCTTTCCCTCCATTAAAATTTTGAGCTAACTTCTTTCCCATCATTTCAGAAATCAAATTTTTGGTGACATTCCTTTACGCACATAAAAGTATTATTAGCGCCCATAATGGAAGTTCATCCTTTATTCTTACAAAATTTAGAACATAAAGGAAAAGTCATCTTCTTATCTCCCTAGTATTTAGATATTACATTGAACTATGCCTTCCATTTATTAATAAATCACTGAAGTTGATAAGAGACTATATCCTTTATTTGAAACATGATATAATAATTCCAAATCTCTTCATCTCATCTAAAGTCTCATATAACAAACTCCCCTATAAGACTAGCCATAAGAATCTAAGGAATCTATGAACATTACATCGGGTTGGATGATAAATCATGATGTGTATCTCAAAAATCATGGTAAGTTATCCTCATAGGTACCCACAAAATCATCATCCCTTTTCTTCAACACACACAACTCTTTCTCCATCTTGATATGAAGAATATGAGAAAGGTAATTATTGAAAATTATTTTTTGGAACATGTCTAATTCCATGTATTAAATTTAATTTTGATTTTTCATATTATTGATTAGTGTCCACCATTGGCCTGCTTCGCCCACAAAATGATAAAACAGCAGAATAACATTCTCATGTTTCGAGTAGTGAAGGATGAAAAATAAATTTTAATTGTATTGATCCATTGCTCATATACAAGTGGATCAGTAGACCCCTTATAATAAGAAGGATTCTTCCTCATGAATTATTCAACGTAATTTTATTCTTAACTTTTCCCATTTGGTATTCAACCATGATTTATGTCTTGACAACGTTTTTTAAGAATAGAAATAATATTTTTCAATCCATATGTCATTGAATTATATTGATCATGAGAGAAATCATTCAATTTCCATAAAAAGAACTATTAATTCAGTTACTTCGGGTTCCAAACATTGACTAAAAACAAAGATAATTAATTAATAAATAGTTATCAAAATGACGATGAAAATAATCATGTAATGTCATGAATAGAATGTCTAAATTGAATCACCTTCCTTAATATATGAAACCATATAATTATCCTATGTTATTCATATCCAATATATATTTAAATCATTCATTATGGTTCATTAAGGGTTTATAAATTACTAAATAATATCACACGAGAGTTTTAAACGAGGAGTAAAATAAGGCCTATTTTTGTATACCATATTACCTTGATTCGAGCTAGAAAAATCTTGTTAGAGTAATTACCTCTACAAAGACCTGATCCAGAGCCACATCCATTTGATTTCTCATGAAATGGATTTCTTTCTAGGAAACCAATAATTCTATCATTTACCAAAATTCCAATACATTTCCCTATAATTTTTATTTTACTTATACATATCCTTATACATGTCCTTGTAGTTATCACTTAGGTTTTCTCATAATAACCTTTAATGGCTAACTAAAAATATTCTCTTATACTGACTATAATGACCCTCACTTGACATACATAAAATATAAATCACTTTTATAGAATACATAAAATATTATACAAAAATCCTTTTAAGGATCGTACTACTACAATTCCTTTGGAAACAACGAAACAAAAACACTGCTACATAAATGGGATTCATTATCTCACACTAGGCTCTTCTGGACTAGAACCCTTCTTGGATAGATCCAACATAATACATATCTTCATAACTAGGGGAAGTAACATAAAAATGGGGATCTCAGATTCCCAATAAGGGTCAAAAAGTGATACATCTAATCCTAAACATCAGAATAAGGGATTGATATTTTGATCATGAAATTATAAGATCATACCTTTCATATAAAGGATCAGAAAATGGAATCATGTAAAAAATATTTTAAATTTATAAGAAATGATTCCTAATTTAATAATGACAACAAGTATTAAAAGCATAACATTGGAATTAAACATGGAATTGTGGAAGACACATAAGTGAATAAAATGACTCCCATAGAAGTCAAGGCATCACTTACAATTCCATATTAGTAGAAAAATTCATTACATAATCTGGTTCAATCCTCATTCTAGAACTATATTATTGAACTGAGTTCGATCCTCATATCAGCCCTGTAATATTGAAATAATTTCACCCGTCATTCCATCGCTATAATTCTAAACCGACTTTCTTATTATTCCATCCATGACTATATTATGAGATATAAATCATTTACCAATGTATTGGAATTTGATAAATTTATCATCCATCATATAATGAAATCATACATACATGTTCCAAAAATTCATAAATAATCATATCATAACCCAAAAAACGAAATGGGTGCATAAAATTGAATTCATACCTTGTCATATGAAAAAAGAATCATGTTTCATAATCATTTCATCAAGCATGACCCCTAAAAATAAGCGGCATTCATAGACATATAACAAGTTCAGTGAAGTTGGATTCATGTGTATATAACCAGTGAAAGGGAATTTATTTTGTATATATCATTAAATAAAACATATTACATTTAGGGAAATAAAACGAATTAAAAATTGAATCAATTCCACAAGAAGTCATGAGTAAAACCAATAGATGTCATCTTATAAGGGGAATAATTTTGAAAAATATTTTAAAAATACGTAAAGCGGAACATATCATTTATCTTCTGAAAAACGATTCTTAAAAAAATAAAACATTTTGAAAACAATTTTTATAGAGATAAAAAATAAATATTGTAATTGAATTACTAAAAACATTTTGAAATCCATTTTTCTTAAAAAACGTATATAGGAGAATGAAGTCCTTTTAAAAACTGTTATTTATTGAAAGCCTATCAATGAAGCATGAAAACTGTTTGAAGCACATTTATTTTAAATTATGTTTGAAAAACATTTTCTTTAAAAATATCCCTTAATCATCAACATAAATTCGCAAATTATTGAACGTGGGGTAATCTATACATGTCATACGATGTAAAAGACATTCCATTTTCATAATAAATGGGTAGAAAAACGCCTCATTTGGAAATAGAAAAAATGATTCTTGTGATAAAATTTGTCGAAGAAAAAATTGTAAAATTTATTTAAATGATCATAGGAGAATAATTGAATATTCTTGGAAACCCTTTTTGAATAAAATGGTATTGAAGTAACATAGATTTGTGACCGTAGAGAGGGTAAAGTCGGAATTTCATAAAAAACACTTTATTACATATATTATGTACCAAAGAGTGGAAACTATGGTACCTGTATATTAATATAAAATTAATGACCATAGGTGAAGGACATTAATGATTTTTCTTGAGTCATGGATCATAATATTTCATCAAAGGAATCATAATAATAAATAATCTTGAAAAAAAATGATATTATTTTAATAATCTGTTACCACTTCGTAACAATAAACCATATTCATCATTTATGAAAATAAAAGTACATGAAACTAAAAACATTGTGAAAATAATTATATGGATTATATAACATTTAAATTGAATTATATACAACTCATTAAAAAATATAGTTCTATACCATGTAATGTGTCTCAATGAAGGTAAATTGATACAATAATATCTTACCGATTTAGTAAATTTTGAAACATAAACCCCATGAAAGAATGATATTAAATTGTATATTTAAATGGAAATAAATTTATGTTTAATACTCACATAATAAATTTATCTTCAGTATATACACCGCACAAATTAATTGATTTGTGAATAAATAAATTTATCACAATGAAATAAAAAGTGAGATCAAATTCTCATACCTTGTGTCTTGACTCTCTTTTTCCTTGTACAATCATATCATATAATACATTTAATTTTATTATAAATATTTTACATAAGAATATAATTATATCTAATTACATATGTGGTTTTTATGACCTTATATTACATTATTGTTAACAATCCTATGTTATGGGTTCACTTGGAGTAATAGTTTCTTTGTTCATCGCATGTTCCTTAACTTGCAATATTGTTTTTCCATATGCTTATTTCATTATTTAAATAATGTAAAAAATGATACAAGAATAATCTATATTTAGTATATTTTTATTATAATAATCTATATAATGTATATGTATGAAATAAAATATATCGTTCATTGAGACTGTAAGTCATACGTACGTCTAATTGATGTTTCCGTTTTTTGTCATATTAAAAGAAATAAAGAAAATTACATATATGTATATAAATATAGATATTTTATTTATTGTATAAATATAATTTCATACATAAAATATATATTCTCTTATATCAACCTTGATTCATTCCATTTAGTGTGTGAATGAATCACATCGATTTGAGGGGGAGGTAGTCCACACTTCGTCAAAGGAAGTTATCAAAATTAAACCAAATGAAAAGTATAAATATGTGTGTTGTGAGTGTATTAAAAAATGTTAAAGACAAAATAAATATAATAAATAAGGTATATAAACATATTTTCAATAATTATTTAAACCATGTGATGATGTAAATGATAAATGAACAATCTTATTTTCATGAGGTGGCAGCACACCGTACACAAATATTATAAATTCGTTACCCATTAGATGGAAGCGTGTGTAATTTTATGTTGAAAACATATGATGAAAACATCAAAGTACATTTATAATACTACACGTTTTGTATAATATTGGAGTAATTTGAATTGAGGTATTGGAGAAAGAAATGAAAATACTAGAGTGTGAGGGAGGGTGTTACCCCTTAATCAGGAACACCTTTTGGTTTGAACCCTAGGGATTAAATTGAATAATTTCTTCCCACATTGAGGATTAATGTATTTAGGTTTGCTTTTTGTGAGGATATTTGAATAGATATTGGCCAAACATTCAATTATATATAGTTTGGGAGTAGTCGATGATAGGAGGCCTTTTTGTAGTGGAGTTTGAGTGGCACTTTTGTAAATATTTTGAAATGGAAATCCACCAACGTTTTCCCCATGGAAAGCGGCACCCATAAAAGGGCACAAGTAGAGACATGGGATGATAGGGTCGGAATATGGACATAACGTTTGTATTAAAAAAATACTCTAAGTATATTTGGTTCTTAAATTTAAGGTTTAGTCCTTATTAATGCTTAATTTTACATTAATCGATGTAATTAATTTTAATTATTTCCACTAATTCATTTTCTAAAAAACTATGATGAACGTATTAATATTATAAATTATGATGATTACAAATATTGAATATATTTTATCAAATTTAAATCTTAGATGTGGAAGATAATAAATTAAATTTAATACCATAGTTCGGTAGACATTGTAGGGTTTTAATGTTGAAAATGATCAAACGTTTTCTATCATTTAATATTAAATTTCATTGTGAAATTGATTACAATGATTGATTTTTTTTATAAATATATTATATAATTATACTTTGAAACCATATTAATATAAAATTTATCTATATAAATAAAATATATGGAAAAACTTTTTCAATTAAAATCAGGTATTTGTAACTATTCATTATAAAATGATGATTCGTAGAAAAATCTCAAAAATTTACCTTCAGAAAAAATTGATATTATATATTCAAAGATGAATTTTATTTTAAAAAATTAAATTTGAAATTTTTTATAAAATTATTGTTATTATTTTTTAAAAAAGGATATTAAAATGACTTCATATTAGAAAATTGTATTTTTTAAATATATCACAAGGGCCTCAGCTCGGTTGGTGTAGACTCTCTAAGTTCATCAATGAGACCCAAGATCAAATCCAGGAGGAGAAATATTTCTGGTTTACTAATGTAGGTAATGTAGAAGGTATTCTTTTATTCTTTAGGAGCCGATACTATTCATTAGTTGGGTCATTGGGTCCTATAAAGCCTTTGGGCCACTCAAGGCCTTCAGGACAGTATGGATTTCGAGCCACCTAAAGGCCTTAGGGAAACCTACGTATTTCATGTCACATCAAGGCATTTGAGCTACATGAAATATAGATCCAGCTGGGAAGATTTCAATGGATCAAGGCTCCAGATAATGATTCAGATTAGGCGGTTTAACCATAGAAGAGATAACTGGAATTAGAAGGATGAGAGGGTATGACATTGCCATCGGTACATGATCTATGAAGATATTTATATAAAAGCAAGTCAACCAGCATTGGGATGGTGAATAGATGACATCATGATATATGTTGGGGAGTGTCAGTTCAATGTAGTCTATTAGGGATGAATTCCTCTATGTACTTTGGGTCATGTAGTGTGTCTCCTAGAATAAGATCCAAGTAAGGGTTCCCCTTCACACCTTAAAAGGGGTATTATCATAAATAAATCAAAAACGAAGGCCGTCGGGCCATTCTGGCCGGCAACATATAAGGACTTCACCAAAAACATATATTTTTTATTATCAATATATTTTATTTACATAAAACCACTATGAACAATATTTTTAAATTAGTTATTAATATTCATATTACTATGTTTAATAGATAGTTTATAATTATATTGTTTAAATAATTATAATAATAAAATGATGTTTAATAGTTACTCAGTGTTGTGTGTAACATACGCCATGTCGATGTTGCGTGTAACATATGCCAAGTATATGAAGCATGATTGAAATACCATGTCGGAGTTACCAGGGGCATAAACCAAGCCTATTATATGTGAATGGAATATTTGACTCAGTCCAATGCAATATATCAATGATATTTTAATTTTTTTTGAAATATAAAGGACCATGAAAGATGAGGGTGTTACAATAGTGAACATTGACTATGGAAATAATGGAATTGGTTATGATCCCCTTCAACTAGGATATCCATAAAAGTGTTTCTTGATTTATGAATTGATTTTATATTTTTATTTGTTCAAAATATATATATATATTATTCTTAAAACATGTTCTCATATATCATTATTAAGTAATTATTATTACACTCACATAATATTTATGTCTTTTTTATGAAAAATAAATATGACACAATTTATTATAATTAACCATTAACTTATAGGGTTTCATTATTTTATTTTTTTTATAATGTTCTCGTACCCTTATTCATATCATATACTCACATTTGATCCCGGGATGATTTTAATTATGTTCTCTATATATGAGCATAAAAAAATAACCCATTATTATTTTTCTGATACATAGGTTATCGAGAATGGTATTAAGTCACATATTTCTACGAATTATACTACTTTATAAGATCATTAATTTAAATGAGGAATATTGTTTTTGAAATATTAAGATTATCAATCTAGTATCCAAATGCTCAAAAACATTATTGTTTTAATTAGTGTTTTTAATTTAATTTATTTAATATCAATCTAAAATAGTATTATATATATATATGTTTGAGATGATTGAGTCATCTCAATTTGTATCATTTATTGATTTAGTTAATCATTAGATATTTTGTATAGAAACCATTTTTGAAATCCATGGGGAAAATATATTTTTATGATAACAACTTAAATCATTGGTAAAGTATAAATTTAATGGTATTAATATAAAAAAAACCAAATCTATAAAATCGTATATGGATACAGATTTTTAATAGATTCAATTAGAGGAAAAAACATATAATGCGGTTGATTTGGTATTTACATTATCATTTTCTTTGTACAATGAGAGGTCGCAATACTTCACTCGTTATTGGAAACATTAATTAAATATTATAGGGATAATTTGAATTATTTTATAAACCATTATGAAGTAGTTATAATGATGAATACTGTGAATTATTTCAGATCCCATTTTTTCATATACATACCTCTTTGTGTTTTTCGTTTAATTCATAGTGATTATTTCTTGTTAGAATATTGGGAGACTACTCTATTGAAAATAACATAAATTTTAAAAAAGTATTCTGAATTAAATTAATGGGGTCCATGTATAAATGTGTAATTTGTTACCATTATTTCATGGTAATTTTAGAATCCATGAAGGGGTTCATATTTTTATAAGGAAATGGGATGAAAACCCATATTTCGTGAAATTAAAAATCATGTAAATAGATTCCTTGTCGTATAACAATTGGGGGATTTTAATATTAATCCTAGTTTATGGGGTTTTCAGTATGTCCCATTAAAAAGTATTATATGAGATGTAACTATATAAAACACCATGTAATTATCAGAACATTAATTTTAAAGTATTTCATGATGTTGATATTTATTTCATCTCACATTTAGATTATTTCTATTGGCCCTAGGGCGCCTTTCAAGAGATTTTGGAGTTCTAATCTCCCTCTTGGATATCATTACAATGTGATCAACACTAGGTAACTGTTTTTGATCTAGTTTTCCCTTATCTCACATGATTCTATTGACATTTCGGCTAAATATGATTCCCATGTGAATTGTTGGTTTTCAACATGACCAGTTTTGATATTGGATCCTTGTTGAGATTGAGAACGCCTTCTCCCTCATGAGAATTTATAGTTAGAAGAAATTTTTGTTCGACAATTAAAGGGAGGGTTTATAAAATCTATCCCTATAGTTAAATATTTTACATGAATATGAAAAATTCTAATTTTGACAACTTACGTTCATATTAATTGGTTGAATAATTAATCACATTATTCATTGGAGTGCATTTGGTTTTTATTAGATACTATCCTAGATTGAGGCTTCCGATCGGGTTAGAGGACACATTAATATAAATGAATATTTCAATAGAATAATATTTGTTTACTATGAAATTATTTTTGTGTGATTGCATTATATATAGTCCCCTTTGTTTGAATTTTTATTGACATAACGAGCATGTTATTTGTTATGACCAATTGATAAATGAAATGTGTAATTGAGAGATACATAGTAAATTTACTGAAAACCATTAGGTCATATGATGTGATATTGTGATATGCTAGATATAATGAACAATTTTTTTAATAAATGTTGAAATTTTTATATAGTGGGACTGTCCTAGTTACTCAGGTTTTGATCTTATATAGTGGAATTGTGCTAATGACTCCTGATGTAATGCTTATATAGTTAGATTGGCCTGATGACTCATGATGATATTCTTATATAGGTGGAATGGGTTAGTTACTCATACTAAAATGCTTATACAGTGGGGATATCCAAGTGACTCATGGTGAAATTTTTATATAGAGTGATTAAATAGAAAAAAATGTTGAAATTACTATATAGAGTCTTATCCCATGTTGAGTTGATGAAATTCTTGTCCAATGAGTTTGACCTAGATCTATGTTATTTATAAATTAGTTATAACGTTATTTTTTCATGGTTGTAAGTAATGAACAGAGAAATTATAGTATAGTATAGAGGAATTTTATGTTTTTACATGGTTATATGGTTATGGTTGGCATGGTTATGAGACATTCATGAATGGTGTCAAAGCAGGTGGATGTGGTATTATTTGAATTATTTAAATAATAATTATAAATATTTATTAAAATATTTATCACTATTATCATTAAACTAGTTATTCATGGACATGGTGGGGTATATCTATAATTTTATTCTCACACCTTATTCATTCCATAATTTGGTACCCTAGATCATACAGATGCATGTTTTGATAAAGGGAAAGAACCTTCCTGTTGATTTTTTTCATGATGGATGGGTTTGGGTTTGTAGATGAGATCAACATAGGGTTTTGGATCAAGAACTTTTGAGTAATTTTGGAGTATGAAAGTCTGGTATATATTAAAACTTCAATCATTACATCTAGTAACATTAAACAACATCATTACTTTATATTATTATTATTTATAGGATTATTCAATTTTATTTATTTTTTGTATTCCACTATGTTGTTTTGTTTCTATTTGTTCCCAAATATGGTATATATATATTATTATTAATTGTATTTTTTTTCTAATTTGTAACTCTGTAATCAAGGGTTATAGTCTCACCACAATACATATGACACCCTCAATGCTATTCAGCAGCCTCTGGCATATGCGGAGGGGTTGTTAAAGTCTTATAACCAACCCATTTCAGTCACGTGAGATAGTGTTGGACTATCGAATGTTGAAAAGTTTTATCAGAGGATGAATTATATTATATTTCATTACTATTTGGTAAAATCATAAAGGATAGTAGGATTTTTTATGAATTGGTAATGAGCTTGTGTATGGTTCCAGTAAACCAATGTACAGGGGAAAAGCCATGTTTCTTGGGGTTGATTGTTATTTATAGTGAGTGATTTTTACAGTTCATGTTATTTCACCTAGATTTATTCAAAAGTTGTGTGAGTTTATAGTTTTATGATGTTATTCATTTTTGTTATTTATACACATATCCTATTATGGTGAGAGATGACTATGCATGCATTATAATAGGATTATAATGATATATATTGACATGGATTTTTCATGATATAGACACATTTATTTTCAAATATTTAGACATTCCATTTAAACAATTATATAATATATCTATTATAAAATGTAAGTGAAATAAATGAATAGTTATTTCATGATAAAACACTCATATTTCAGGATTAGAATGTCCAACAGTCAATGATTATTTATTTTTTTGTCGCCTATTAAAGTTGGATAATTGTTATATCCAGTGTTCTAAGGAGTGTTTCTGTCATATAGATAAAATTAAAAATTGTTATATTTGAGATGGGATTTAAGATAGTAGAAATTAGAATGCTCATAACATTGTTCAAGAAGATATTCATATAGTTCCTATGGATCTTAATTATTTTCATCATTGTTACACCTACCTATGATTATTGATATCCCTAGAAAGAGATATTTTTCTCACCATTCCTTCACTTACAAAGCTGATGAGAGATTTTAAGATGTAGCATATGTCTAAAATTACTAGGGGGAGTCCAATAGACAGCCATGATTTGGATCAAGTTAGTCCAAATGATCTTTAATCGTTTTGAGATACCCAAAAATAGAAGGGTGAATCTTGTTTCATATATGATTCATAGACCATCCACGAATTAGTTGGACATTCATTAGTAAAAAAGGGATGCTGGTGAAGTTATAATTGAAGGAATTATATATGGATTTCATGATCCAAATCTATATTGAGATGTTGAGTGATGATATGGTTTGTGGGTTCATGGACCTAACACAGGAGAGAATGTTCGTGATTGACTATGGTGAATGTTTTTCTAAAATGCAGCTCTTTACACCATCAATGTAAAATGATGAGATCTATAAGGAGATACATTATCAAAATAGACTTCTCTATGAGATCAGGTAATATGTGAACATGTTTCAACTATGACGTTTTTCATACGCAATTAATTAGACAATGTTCATGGATGGTAATTTGATAGACACCGTGAGTAGGGTCCAGACTATTTCAATAGGGATGGCACTGAAATTTTTTAGTGGATAGAAGCATCATTATGATTGTTTTTTATATAGAATTAGAATCAGATCAATATTTGATGTGATAATCCATCCCAAGACTTTCGTCCTTCGCAGTGATATTAGTGTGGAATAATGGGCCCCAATCACCTTCAATTTCCATAGCCATATTTTGAGTTCTAGGCTTGTGGAAGAATGGGCCGCCTAAAGAGGTTTTGTATGGGAATAAAATAATACAGTAGTGGAATGGGAATAAGATAGTAACCAGATTCTAAAAAGTACTAAAATACACAACATAGGCCTGTAATTGGTGTTACACGAGGCGTTTTGGTCAAAATAGTGGACATGGTACAACCATTTCTGAATGGAAGTACCAAGAATACAGTATAGCTCACTGGAGTCAGGCTGGAGCCCATTAAAGAGGGATACTCAACTGTTTTTCATGAAAAATACTCTAGATATTGTGGATTCATTACCATCTTCTATCAGAGGTGTGATCCTTGTATCATCTACCCTTTGGTTTTTTGTTACATTAACTTTACAGTAATTTTTATCCACTTTTTACCAATTTTTTTTTCATGGATGTGGAATTTCTAGATTGTGTTTTAACCACAAAAACACTATTGGTAATGTGGTCAGAGAATATCAAACATTGTAAGTCATGTTTTCTAGATAATGGCGATTACCATTTCGTTTAGGAATTACTCATGAGAGATATGACCGTTTCAATTTGACTCGTCGTATGGATTTGTTAGTTCTATAACATTCCCATATCAACATTTACTAGAGAAAAGTTGGCATTTTATATCAAAAAGCATGAAACTATTCTATCCATGGTGATTTGGAACTCCACGCTAGTCATGTAGGACCAATTCAGTAGAGATTTAATTTTCTCAAGATGTAATTATATTATAATACTCAATATTATGGTGGAGTGTTTGATTATTCATTTACTCAAGTGGAATACCATTATACGTATCATTTTCATGATGAGATATATAACTTACCACCATAGTGAGAGATCTATTTTATGATAGAGATGCTACCAGAAATAGATCTAGATTCTATTATACCATAAAGAATGGCACTAGTAGATATTCAAGAGATGAAAGTCTAGTTAAAATTTTGAAATCTAATGGTTTCATATAGACCATTACATCTCCTTATATTTTTGTAGTTATCCTAACCAATTGAATTAAGAGACATAGTGTATATATGGATTATAAAAGTTTTGTCAAATTATTATTAATAAATTTTATCATCTCCCCATAATCGATGATATTTTTTATCAAACGGGGGTGAAAATATATTCTACAAGATTTAATTGAGATCAAGATACGATCTGTTGATGGTGGGACCATTAGACATACCTCATGCTGCTTATATGAGAATGTTTGGGATGTATGAGTTTGTTGTGTTTCCTCTTATACTAAAAAAAAATCTGTGGTGATGATAGTCATGATGAATCAGATATTTAATCATTTTCAAGATCACATTGTGGTGGTTTAAGTCATTGATATATTAGTGCACTCCCATTTAAGATATAATCATTCGAAACATATTGAAAGAATTAATAATATTTTTAGAGGAAATTTTCATTACTCCATGATAACCAAATATAGTTTATGGATTTATATAATTTCCTTCATTGGCCATGTAATCTCAAAAGAATAGTTTTAGTTGAACCAAAGATTTTGAATCTATAGTATCATAGGAAATTAAAAAAATGAGATATATTGAATTTTGTGTTAATCTTGTTAATATTAGTGAATTATCATTGACTTTTCCCATTTGGTAAAAATGATGTTAGGTATAACCAAGAATGCAGTGATGTTTGTTTGGTCATATCCTTGTGATCAGTTTTTTTAGGAGTCAAAATCAATCTTAACTCAGCACGTATCCTTACATTATATGTGAGGGGTAAGTCATATTACATGTACTGTGATTCATTAATAGCTAGACTCAGTACAGTTCTAATGTAGAAGGAATGAGTGGTTGCTTATGGTTCCATCCAGTCGAGGCTGCATGGGGGGAACTATCCTACATAGGATTTTAAGTTAGCAATAGTGGTACATGTCCTGATATACTAGGGAAATTATCTCATTGGTTATTTTATGTGGTATACACAGACCACAATAGACTCAAGTACATATTTTCTCAGTCAGACCTAAACAGTTAGTGGGGGAGGTGGGTTGAGTTTCTATAGTTTTCTGACATCATGTTGGGTTATACATAGGGGAAGGAGATCTTCATTTTCAATTTATTGAGAATAAATACACAATAATATGCACTATTAAATTCTAGCGATGAGTGGTTAGTAATGGACTTATTTCCATATATGCATATAGATGTTCAAGTGTCTCATGGATGTGTACCTCTATCTTCAACATCAGTTATACCAATAGTGTTGGAACCAAATAATACTGATCATTTATCTGATATAGAATTATCATTACTAATAGACATCATATATTGTTGGGAGACACAATTGATTTGGTCTCTTGGTAGTGAAAATTCTTCTCCATTTCGTGCCTGAGTATGCGTTCCTACATGAATTCATGAGGAGAGGAAAAATGAGTATCATGATTCTATATGGGTGGTACGTCACAGCATGGAATATATTTATTATCATCTATGTATATAAAACTATTTTCTATGAATGAATAAAGAGGTTTTAGGATTTTCACTAACTTGCTTCAGTCATTTCCAAGTGACATAATAGAATTAGATGTCATATTGTATTTTTTCATACCTTTCAAATTCATATTTAGAAGTGGGATAATGTAGATATGGATTCTGTTATTGGACTACCAAAGAAATCATTTAAGAATATTTTTATGTGTGAGTTTTTATTATCTGAAGAAGGGATCCCTCATCTTTCATATAATTCTGACCTTCACATTTTATGATCTCAGAATTCATTATAAGAACAAGGTATTTTAGTTGTATGGTTTTTTGTAGAGTACCATTTCTGATAGATATCCCCATTTCATATCACTGTTCATGAAGGGTATTCAAAAGTATCTGGAATCATATCTTATTTTGAGTGAGACTTGTCACACTCTGTTCGACGTTTAGTCTGGGAGGACTATGCATGTTATCAAGGATATCTTGTTACCCAATGTTAATGATCTCGGTGGTTCGTTGGAGAAACATATAATAAACATGGAGTATTGATATAATAATATCTTTTAGGACACTATTAATATGGTAACACCCAAATATATTTATGGATGGTTGTGTAATTTACCTCCTTACTTGTTGGAGGTCGGTGATTCATCACTGTTTGGGCTAAGTATCATGCATGAGACATATGAGAATGTTCTTTTGATCATAAAGTGGTTGGTGAATGTGAAAATCTAGATTAAATATTATTCTAAACATCAGAGATAACCTCTGGATAACGAGGTTGATCATCATATTTCACATCATGTGTCGTATAGGATTGGGCAATGTCATATCATAAGAGGCGCAATACTAGAAGCCAGTTTTGTTGGGTTGTTTAAGATAGGGGCGAGTGATGGTCCAGTGGATTACTAATTATCCATTCCACAATTCTATAGTTCTATGCATGAAATTATACATGTGTCATAGATTATGAGATACTTTTAAAAAACATAATGGATCATAGATATATAAGCCATCGAGTTTAGGGATAATGTGTGAATTGAGTAGTACCAAATATGAATTGTTGACAATTTTTTTGGAATTATATCTAGGGAGGAATATAGCATTGGTTTGAGTATAGGGGAATTATTATAGAGTTCAGGAGGATATATAGGAGAGGGAGTCTAATATATTGGAATAGTATCCATATTTTTCACTCTAACCTACCTGGGATTCTTAGAGAAGCTCATGAATGGGAAGTTATATGATGGGGATGATGTAAGACCCCATAGTTTTTCATGTATATCCATATTTGATTTAATATTTGGAGCCTTAATTCTTGTGTAGTATTCCAAGATGGAGATCCATTGTTGGGTACAATGAATTAATGTCCAATGATGTATAATTCTCTAAATTAATGGATTCCTGACGTAAATGGGACAACTGTTTCCACGGGTCCATGGTAAGGTTAGGGGCCTTAAATGGGGTTCTATTTTTCATAGGGAAATTGTCTGAAAATTCTACTACAGAACATTTAAATTGTGTTTAAATTTTTCACATGTCATTTAATGTTCAATATTGTAATATATTCATCAATGGAAAATGATTTTTAGTATATCCCATTAACAAAATGACAAATTGTGTTACTCTATTACACACAGTGTAATCCAACTAAAATAAATTATAATGTATGTATGTGGTTGATTTTTATTTCCTATCACCTACATCTTCTCCCTATATACCATTAGGAATCTTCCATGGGATTTGGGAGTTCCAAAATACCTTCCAGATATCCCCCTTGTGAGATAATTCTATGGTAACTAGTCTAGATTTTTTTAACATTTTCTCTCTTGTTTCTCCATATGTGGAAATGTAATATCTTTTCCTTGTCCATTGTTTTTTATCACGGTAAGTTTTTATATAGGATCCATATTTTTATGATCATCACCTAATTCCTCATGGAATTTTACCATTGGAATCGTTTATTGATTAGATGTTAAAGGTAGGGGTCTAAACATTAACCCTATGGTATGATATTTGTTGTGTATATGAAATATTATAATTTTTACATCTTACGTGAAAATGAAATTAATAAAAAATGATTTAAATTATTCCTTAGATCCCTTTCAGGTCAATCTATTATTTGAGAGGATTAGTGGATACCATTTGGGAGAGAGAAATGTTAATTATAAATGAAACGATCAATGACGCAATGTGTGTCTGGAATGACATAGTTGGTGGGTGATAACTGATAAAGATTCACATTCATTTTTACTATTTGTTGAGAAGAAATAAATGTTTTTAGTTATGACCAATTAATATATTAAATTTTATATTGAATTCTAAATGTTAATGATAATAAATAACCATTGGGCTCTATGTGGAAATATTTTTATATCCTTATTAATATGAATTGTTTTAGGAATAAATGGTGAATTTCATATATACCAGGCTTGTCCTAGTCACTCATGATGCAATTCATAAATAGTGGGATTGGCTTATTGACTCATGATGAGATGCTTATAAAGTAGTCTTGGACCAGTTACTAATGATGGAATTGTTATATAGAGGGATCGACCTACTAACTAATTTTCAAAATTCTTACGGAGTAGCCTTGACCAAACAATACATGTTTAAATTCATATATTGTTGGAAATGTCATCGTGACATGATTAAATATTTATATAGTGGGTTTTGTGGAGATTTGTTTGTTTTATACGTGAATTATATGGATATTGTTGTATGTTATGAAATACATGCTCTACAACATTAGGGTATTGCATCCTGATAGGTTATGTTTTTCTAGGGTTATATTCTTATGGTTGGAAATGTCATGAGACATGCTAAAAATTATTTCATAATGGTGCTGAAGGGGGTTGATTTGTAATTAATTTAATTTTTTAATTAATTAATAATATAAATTATTGTATTACTTCATATTTTTATACTTAGAATGGTTATTCATTGTCATTTTTGTGTCTACCTATTGAGTTATAATAACACCCATTTTAGTTAATCATTTGGTACCCTATCATATTATATGGGCAAAGGATATGATAAGGAAAAAGGAAAACACTGTTGATTGTTTTCTTGCTGGATAGGATGGTGTTTTGATATGGGATTGACTTGGTGTTTAGATCTAGGTAATTTTGATTCTTCAATTGATTCTTATTGAATATTATTTTGAATTAACTAAAAAAATACATATAGTTTTGTTTCTACAAATAATTAATTTATTCCATTATTTATATTTGATTATTTAGTTAATTTTTGTTGTTGTGGTTGTTATCCAGTGTTGTATTGTTTCAATTGGTTCTATACATTGATACTTATATTATTATTTATGGTACTATTTTTGTTATTATATGTTGTAACTCTACAACCAAGGGTATTGTATCCCCATAATAAAAATCAAACCCTTTCTTCTATTTGACTTCATCGGGCATACGAGGTGGTGAGATTGAGGTCTCGTAGCCAACTCATTTCAACCATGTGATAGAGTTATGGACTGATATATGATACAATGTGGTATCATAAGTTATGTTTTTTATAATTTTTTATTTTTTTTCAATGAAATAATGGAGACTATGATGTTTCGAGACATGATAATGAGATTTTTCATGGGAGTAGCTCACCCATGATTGGGGGAACTCGAGTTCCCTATGATGGATTTTTGTTTATAATGTGTTATTGTAACATTTGATGACATTTCACCTAGAGTGATTCACATGTTTCATGATATTTTATTTTTGTAATGTTATTGGACTTTGTGATTTAAATTCATGTCCTGGTATATATTGGGATGATTATGCATACCCCATTATACGAACATAGGGAAATTTATTTATATTTAATTTTTAGGATAAGGATTTATTTAATTTCTTGTGATATATACATTCCAATTTAATTTGATATGAGATATATTTAATACCTGATAAATTAAATAAATTAACTACTATTCTAAGAAAAAATAGTATTAAGCATTTTTTAGAAATAGAGTTGCACAATGGATCTTTATTTTTGTCTCATGTTGAGGTTGACCTTCTTGATATAGTTAATGTTATAAAGAGTGTGTTTATCATGTAGATAAAATTCATACTTTTTGTCTTTGAGATTAGTTCATGGATAGTGGAAATCATTAATCTCTTAATGAAGTTGAACCATATATTCGAAGAGTTCTTGATGATCATATGAATGTTAATATTAATTATTACTTTTTGAAGGTCACGAATCCATCGATGGAGATATTATTCCCACCATACCATTGAATTCCATGCTGTGGAGAGAGTTTGAGGTGTTGAATCCACCTACATATACATACGAGGGATTCCCTAGAAGGTCGAGTTGTGGATTGAGTCAGTTCAGATGATCAGTAAGCATCTTGAAATACCAACATATAGAAGGATGAAGCATTATATGAATATATATCGTGGATTAACAATGTTTTAGTGTTAGATTATGGAGCGTGAATGGAAGCAAGAGAATTTTTCCTAGAAGAACATAGAATGGATTTTACAGATAAATTTATAACTTGAGTTGTTGAAGGATGATAATTCAAATTATTTCATCAACCCCACATAGGATTGCATGTTAGTGTTGAACTATGAAAAAAGATTCACTAACCTGAAGTGCATTGAGCCATATATGGAAACTGATGATATCATTATGGAGTAAATTATTAGGATGGTCTTTTATATAAGATCAGGTTTTAGTGGAATGTATTATATCTAGCTAGTTTTCCGTATATGTTTAATCATACAGTAGTCATGGAAGTTAATCTAAGAGGGGCCCTGAGAAGCGACTAGGATTTTTCAACAAGGAAAAAATTATGAACTCTTCTTTAAGTAAATCAAAGAATCTATATAACAGTTATTTCTAGGGTAGCAAAAATCAATGTAGTTAGGTAAGAGAGCATTCATTGCAGGATCGTGTTCTGTTTTAGTTCTATAAATGTTGTATGATGATCCATAATCACATTTCTTTTCTATACCCCACATTGGAGTTTAATTATTCCAGAATATTGGGCCACCTTGAGTTGTTTTCAGGGGAATACAAAATCAAATGCGATAAATGGGAACATGAGATATAACATAGTCTGAAAATGACATAACTACTCCTAAAAAAAGGATGTTGAAGTTCCATGAGATGATCATGTTGAGGAATGAGACCACGTACCCTAGGGTAGGAGCAAAAGTACCAGTTCGAGTGTTTTCTTAAAGGTATTTTGGCCAAAACCCATGGAAGTGGGGATGTCTTCTTATATGTTATGAAAACTACTCTGACTATTTTTGATTCATATCAACAAACTCTCAAATGTATGATCCCTGTATCATCTACCCTTTATTTTTTTCATATTGGAGAATCATATTTTTTGTCCCCTATTTCTTATAATGGTTTGGGAATTGATGTGGAAAGATTGGTTGGTGTTGGGTCCATTTTCATACTATTGGGAGTATATTTAGATAATATATAACATTAATTGGAATGTTCTCTTGATATTTGTTATTACAATCTCATTTGGGAACCATTTGGGAATGAGGTGACTGGATTTTTAGAGTGGATTTGTTAGATATATACGAGGCTCATATCCTATGTCACTAGAAGATATATTCATTAATATTTTCAGAAGGAGGAATCTATTCTCACCCAGGAGATTAGGATTATCCGTCCTATCAGGAATGACCAGTTCTGTAACACCCCAATATTTCAGAGTACGTTATCCCTTTAAAGTAATTTAATTGCTTACGCTACACGCCACACCAAGTTTGAGAGAACCACGACTTACCAAACAAGCTGTTTAAAAAGAGGTTATGAATAGTATTTACTACTATTTGAATAATACATATAATTTTACCATCCATATTATGTGTTTCTTATTCAAAATATAAGAACAAATTCAATTTTTTAGATAAAATAATTATTTTTCAAAAAATGCAATTTTACCGCCTATTAATGGAGAAAATTTTGTAATCCACTATTTGACACATGAATATATTAATTTTTACCAAAAAAACGTATTCTATAGAATCGGGTCATTAAAATTTTGTTTGGATAAATTTTTGGTGTTTTTCTGTTAACATTCATATTTTGATGAATTGTGAAATATACGAAATTTTAATTGAAAACTACTTTTTATATCAAAATAATTTATAGTGGTAAATTATAAATTTGAATGGTTTTGAATTATAATTAGATTATATTTTTATCATTTAATCCAACTATGGTTTTTAATAGTAATTTTACATTTATATTGGACATAAACACATATCAATCATTTGATAGTTTTTTACTTCTCTAAAACCAGCTTTTTGGTTTTGACAATTGGAATTAATTTTATATTAACTAATGAAACATCCAGGTTTTTAATTTTGAAAATAAACATCTTTTTTAATTTGGAATATCAAAATTATCATAGGGTGATTGTTTTACATTTTTCCGAAAACATTCAATTTTTGATGAATAGTAAAAAACACAACTTTATTGGTTCAAATTGACTTTTATTTAAATATTTATTATTATTATTTAAATTTATTTTAAAATAAAATTAGATACTTAATACCTAAATTAGTTCAATGTAATTTATTAGAGTCATTTTATAATAAGACTATATATATAAATTTGATTTAAAATTTTCAACGTCGTTTCCCACATTCTTGGAACATTTTCAAATTTGCATAAAATGTGATTTTACAGCTTATGTGAATTGAATTTCAAAAATCCTAGATACATGGTTGACATCAGTATGTAAAGTTTGGTTCAATAAGATGAAAGTATTTTTTGTTGAATACTAGCTTTTGAATTGTATTTACAACTGTGAATAGTAAATAGGGTAATTAAAGGTAAACATTTTATTAGAATTACACCAACACATGTCCTAATTCTATTTGATAAGTATATTTTGACCAAAATCATCCATAGGTAAAAAATAAAATTTTTCCCTTTGGGTAAGATTACAACATTTATTATATTTGATTTAAAGAAGAGTTAAAAGTGTAAAATTCAATGTTTAATAACTAAACCATTTTTAATATAGGCTTACACATAAAATAAATTCGAATATAAATATTCATTAGAATTGTAAAAATATTTCCTATATCATGGTATTTCATTTATAATTTTTATCCAATAAATATTAAAATTTATTTATGACTCAATGATGATGCAATAATTTTTTTATAAATGAATGATTAAAATAATTGATATTATAAATATAAAAATAAATGTAAATTTAGACTTTTGATGACGTCCATGAATTTTCTAGGTGAATATGACATGTTAGGGTTGATTTAATGTATTTTTTTCGAAGTAATCTTCTTTTTTTGACTTTAACAAAAACCAAATACCAAATAGTGTCAAAATTAACAAATACTATATTATTAAATGATATAATAGTCTTAAAAATATATGTTTCGGGCATATGAGTTATATAATGAAATATATGTCATTAATGAACAAATTTAGGTTCTCTTTTAATTTTATTGTATGTTTATTAACCATTTATTATAAAAATACATGAAGATATGGTAAAAGGTAAACTATTTAACTAAGTGTTAAATCTAAAATATAATGTTAATATGGTGACATAAACTTGTCTAAAACATATTGGTTGAGGGTTTTTTAACTCATACCCAACATATCCTTGAAATAAATCCACATTGAGCCACTATAAATATAAAACTATTTTATAATAAAATAATATTTCACGATTATCCAAAAGTGACCCTCTCCTCTCTTATAAAAGGGTACTTCCCTTCTCTTAAATTAACTCCTCCAAAGTCATTTGGCTCCACCAACCCCTACTCAAATATCTACCCAATGGCCCCAACATCAACCTAGAGGACTTAATTTTATTAGAATACAACCTATATATCCCTTTTCAATCAAATCAAAAGGAAGAACCCAAAGAAGAGGTAATTACTTCATCACCGCTTTCAAAGTTATTTTCTTCTTCCACTTCCTCTTTCTATGTTTTTTCCATAATAAAATAATAACACCATTACCTTCTATATAAATAGATGTTATTATAAATATGGTGAAACTATATTCATTATTCTATCCATCCTATGAATGACAATGTCACCATATGTGTCTACGTATAGATAACCATCTCCACGTCGTGGTGTAGTTTTTTAATCAAAGATTCATTATTTAGATGGGCATACTAATGAGTATAATTGATATAAATAATATATATAACTTGTTAATGATTCTATATATATATAATATAAAATCCATTTTTAGATTATTTTACCATCAATATAATGATATCATCGCTCGTGCGTACGTTTGGCCTACCGTCTCCACGACAATATGAGATTCATATTCACCATTAAACGATGATTATAAATATATATTATTAATCAGTTTGTAATATATGAAATAATAATTCTACTGAATATATATATATATACAAACATATATACATACATATATATATATACATATATCTCATTCACTTACTTCCATTTAATACAATATGAAAACCAGAATGGCGTTTATGCATATGTATGGCCTACCGTCACCATAAAAAATGTTTTCAATTTCATATATACATATATTATACATACATATATTAGGAATATATATGATACATAAATAAGGTTTTATATTCTGGAATCAATTAAATCATGAAATAAGTTATACAATCATGAATAACAAGTTATAACATGTATGATAAAGAATGTGATTATTACCTGAAATGTTATTTTAACATAGAAAGTATTATTAAATGGGTAGAATAAATATGTAAATGAATCAAGTATGGTATCATAAATATGAATATGGTTCTGTTATAATTTAAACACATACTATGGTTATTATATAGGAGAATAAACGTTCCCTTGACCAATGGAAAGTACAAGGTTAGGGTTAATTCCTAAATCTAATTTTTATCCAAGATTGTTTATGTGTAAGTATTTACTATGACATTTTAATCATCTATGTCCATGTTACATAAAAATTATTTCAAAATGAATATTTTAAGATTTTTTGGAAGGAAATCATTATCAAGATCATCATTTTAAAAGTTTTAATGATTTATTTTTCTAATATTTTTTTAATTTATGTCAATGTTTTAAAAATGATTTTAAGGATTTATTTATATTGACATGATTGGTTTAAAATGTTAATTATTTTCAGAAGTTTCAAATTGTTATGGGACACTTTTATTAAAAAAATCATTTAAATAAATTCCATTATAAATGTGTGACATTTAAATGATTTCACAAAAAGGATTTTTCTCTCAAAGAGTTTTACTGATCATTTTCAACTATATCGACTTCCTTTACAGGATATTATTCTAGATTGAGGTTTATTTATAATAATATAATCATCCATTTTGTATTGAATGAGTTATGATATGTTTGACTGTGACTGTTCTATTTTTATACCATTCATGGTTTGTGGTTAAAATATTGATATTTCGTATTCTAATTTAATATGAATGTTTACGAAATGTTTCAACATTTTCATTTTTTGTATTCATTAGACATAGTAAGTGATGGGTGGAGCCCGCTATGGCTTCTCGATGCATTAGTAGGTCTAATAAGACACACTAGTGTATTGGCAGAATGCCTTGAAAAAAAATATATTTTTAGTCTTGGCATGAGGCCTTAGTTATGTTTTTATGATATCCAACATTCTGCATTCCCTCATTATGAAATTAGTTTTTACATGTGATTAATCGACTAGTATAATATCCACGTGCATGTTTATATGGTAATTTAAGATTTAATTTTTCCATGTTATGTTCATATTTATGTTTAAAAGGTTGTTATTTTTGTTAAGCATATTACCTTAAATGGTTATAGCTTCTGCTAAATTATTTACCCCTACTGGGCATCTGAGCTCACCCCTTTTTAAGGTATTATTTTCCCAGGATTCCATGAAGTGTATTGTTATTGATATGTATGGTTAAGATAGGATAATAATGGTGCTCTTAAAGGATTATTTATGTTGTGTTTTATGTTTGAATGTGTCATGTAACTTTCATGTATGTAATTTTTTTCCTAGACTTCTAAACTGATCGGTCTTTCAGGATATGATTCCTTGTAATCATGAAAATGTGTTAAAATAATGAGCCAACTATAGACTTCTGGGTTTTGGGAATTATAGTTGGTATCAGAGTATGTTTAGAAACAAACATGGAAATAGATTTAGATAAAACCTAATTAGGAATCATTCCCCTAAGATAGACATTGAAGATTAGTATAGAAGAACTTCCTAGAATTTTGGTAATGTAGATATTTTTTGAATTTTCCAATAAAAACATCCATTTCTAGATATGAGAAGGTAGAGGAAGCTCTGGCATATATTTATCTAGGTGTAAAACTCGAAAACACCACTTTGAACTAGACTCAAACGAGAATTAGTTCACGACATCGGGCCTTGTTGCGCTCTTGGTTATGACAATCACATGTATATTCTTAGGATAATTCACTTTTTCATTACAAACCATTAAAAATTATTTATGAATAAATATGTTAGAAATGAAACCATTTTTATGATTATTAAACTAGATATTCAACTAATGTTGAGAATATTTTAATTTTTTGGATTATAAATTATGATAAGATCTAACCTACTGTATTTTTTCATTTATAAATGGCTTCCAATAGAAGGAATGAGAACTCCAGTAATATGTATGATCCACAGAGTATGAAGGGTCAGATCTTTCATTGTCATAAGCCAACATTTAGAATGGAAATATTCTCCAATGTATTTTCATCATATGAAGAAATTGTATCATGTGTTAATAAAGAATGTAAAGAATTGTCCAAGTCTTATGGATTTGAAGGAAAGCGAGATAAGAAGATAATGGTAGAGAAAAAGATGGATAAAGGGAAGAAGGGAATGAAAAATTTTCCCATATGTGATAACTATAGAAAGAATCACCCAGCGATGTGATTGAAAGGAATGGGAGTTTGTTATAGGTGTGGGGGAAAGTACACAATGTTTTTGATTTCATGTGTAATAAAAAGGTTTCAAATATACAATGCTTCATCTACACGGTGATGGGACACTACGCGAATCAATGCCCCAATCATCAGTGTATACCCCAAATGATGCTATTGGATAATAATAATGTTGTGATAATACCCTAGATGAAGAGGAATGATTAGTGTTCTTGAGTTTTTATTAAATAATTATGTCATTTGAGTACAAGTTATAACAATTAAAAAGTATATAATGATTGTATAACAATACGTTTTCATTAAGGATTTTAGATTTAATGGTACCAAGTAAAGTGACATAGTTTCAAGTTAATCAGTTTGGAAAATATATGGTTGGGGAAAATATAACCCTTAATATGTTTCTGAAACTGAGATAATGATTTCAGAATATGATATAATTGAGTTGGATAATGTATATTGGATATTATTTACTTCCTTAGAACTAATTAATTGTATGTTTGTTCCATCATTGTTGGAGTTTAAAACAGCTTTGGATTTACGGAGTATATTCGGTATTCTATAAGGAATAAGGGAGCATGAACATATTCAATAAGGTTTTATGTTAATTGAGGGTTTTACCATGTTTTTAGAAAATAAATGACGAAGGTATTCGGATGTTAGTTTGTGGAAAAAAGAAATATTCATTATGTTTACCTCCCATATAAACTTTCAGACGTTGAGTTTGGACATAATTATTTTTGGATAAGTCTAAAGGCGGGAATGGAGTATATTGAGAACTTGATATTTTTTTATGAGGTTAATGCATAATTTATTATATTCTATGACCAAAAATTTTGGATTCCCGTAAATATATTGAATATTAAGCAATTAAATGTGGAACTTTTGATTTATCAAATGTGCATTAGGCATAAAAAATTTGAATATTCATTTCTTAGTATAAGGGATGAAGTGAAAATAGATCGAAGCACAACAAAATAATGAGGTTATGAATAAGACAGGTTATGAAATCAAGTATGTTTTCACGAGTTCTTATCTTGATTATAAATTAATCCCTCCCCTTCAATAAATAAACTATATAAAAAATGTGTTATACTAATACCTTATGTTTTGTTGAACCGATGAAATTTTAAATCATCATAGATTTATGCCTTTGAGGACCTCAATTTTTTCCTTTATGGTTAACCTGTTTTTTATTTATAACATCAATCACTACCTTTTAATATTTACATTTTTCCGCTAATTACATTTCTATAATTTCCAAAAATGTTATCGTATTGAAAACCCTAATTTGGTGATGCCTTTTTCATTTCCCTTTCCTTATTATTAAGACTAAATTTTATTAAACCTATTTTGGATGTGAGTTTTCCACAAAGGTATTTTCTATTTTAAACATCTTATTTTCTAAGAACAATTTAAAATTTCAAGGACACAATGTATTGAAGGAGGGGATAATTTGACACCCCATGATTTTATAATATGTTATCACTTTAATGTTATTTAATAGCTTCCACTATACACAACACAAAGTTTGAGCAAACCATGAATTACAAAACTAGATGTTCAAAAAGCGGATATGAATAGTATTAAATACGTTTTTAATACTTCATATAATTTTAACATCCATATTATGTGTTTCTTAGACATAATATAGGAAAAAATTCAATTTCTTTAGATAAAAGAAGTATTTTTCAAAAAATGCAATTTTACAGCCTGTTACCGGCGATCCCTTTTAAAATCCAATATTTGACACTTTTATATATTCTGTTTTACCAAATAAACATCTTCTATAGAATCGAGACATAAAAAAAAATTTTGTATATGTTTTTGGTGTTTTTATGATAACTTTCATATTTTGATGAATAGAGAAAAATACTAAATTTTAATTGAAAACAACTTTTTTAATAAAAATATTTTATTGTGTTAAATTATACATTTTAATGGTTTTGAATTATAATTATATTATATTTTTCTCATTTAATCCAATTATGGTCATTAAAATTAATTTTACATTTAAATTGGACATAAACACATATTCATCTTTTGATAGTTTTTTACTTCTACAAAACCAGCTTTCTGGTTTTGACAATTGCAATTAATTTTCAATTAATTAATGAAAATTATATTTTTTTAATTTTTTAAAATAGATATTATTTTTCAATTCGGAATATCAAAATTATCTTTGGGTGAATTTTTGGAATTTTTCTGAAATCATCCTATTTTTTATGAATTGTGAAAAACACTACATTATTGTTTACAATTGAATTTTAATTAAATATTCTTTATTTTTATTTAAATTCATTTTAAAGTAAAAATAGATACACAATACCTTTATTAGAACAATTTAATCTATTAGAGTTATTTTATAATAATATTTGATATATAAATGTGAATTAAAAAATTTAACGTCTTTTACCCACCATCTAGGCACATTTTCCAATTTATATAAAATGTGATTTTACCACTTCTATGATTTGAATTTAAAAACTCTAAGAGACATGGTTAATATCGGTATGTAAAATTTGGTTTAATAAGATGGAAATAATTTTTCCTAAATAGTAACTTTTGAATTTTATTTACCACAATTAAAAGTTAATATGGTAATTAAAGGTAAAAATAATATTAAAATTACCCCAACACATTTCCTAATTCTATTGGATAAGTGCATTTAGACCGAAATCAACCTTATTGAAAAATTAATATTTTTATCTATTATGGTAAGATAAAGAAATTTATTAAATTTTATTTGAAAAAGAGTTAAAAATGTTAAATTCAATGTTTAATAACTAAACCATTTTTAATATAGGTTTATATATAAGATAAATTCGAATGTAAAAATTTATAAGAAAGATAAAAAAGTTTTCTACAACATTTGATTTTATTTATAGTTTTTAGACATTAAATATTAAAATTATTTATGACTCAATGACGATGCAATAATTACCTTATTAATGAAATATTAAAATAATTGATATTATAAATATCAAAATAAATGTAAATTGAGACTTTTGATGACATATAAAAATTTTCTAGGCGAATAATACATGGCAGGGTTGATTTAATGTATTTTTTTGATGTAATCAATTTGTTATGACTTTCACCAAAACCCAATACCAAATAGTGTCAAAATCGAAAAATAGTACACTATTAAATGATATAATAGTCCTAAAAATATATGGTTCAGCCAAAGGACTTATATAATGATATATATGTCATTAATGAATCAATTCAGATTTTCTTTGGCATTTTATAGTATTTTTATTAACCATTCAATATAAAAATACAGAAGACATGGAAAAAGATAAACTATTTAACTAAGAGTTAAATCTAAATGATACGGTTAATATGGTGACCTAAACTTGTATAAAACCAATTGGTTGAGCGGCTTTAAACTGCTCCCAACATTACACATGAGATAAAACAATTTGGAACCATTATAAAACTAAAAGGATTTTATAATAAAATAATATTTCAAGCTTTTCCTAAAGTTATCATCACCTATCTTATAAATGAGAACATTCATTTCTCTCAAATTCACACATCCAAAAACAATTGGCTTGCCCAACCCCTACTCATATATCCTCCAAACTACCCCCAGTTTATCCTAGAGGACTTACATTGATCATAATCCAACCTATGAATCCCTTTTGATCAAATCAAAAGGAAGACCCCAAAGAAGAGGTAATTACATCATCACCTCTTTCAATGTTCTTTTCGTCTTACACTTCCTCTTTCATTTTTGTTTCCATACTAAAATAATAACTCCAATACCTTCTATATACTGATATGTTATTAAAAATATTAGTCTTTTTGTCTTACACTTCTTCTTTCATTTTTGTTTCCATACTAAAATAATAACTCCAATACCTTCTACATACTGATATGTTATTAAAAATATTGTACAACCATATTCATTATTCTATCGATCTGATGAATGAAAATGTCACCAAACGTGCATATGTATGACTTACCCTCTCCACACTGTGGTGTAGTTTTTAATTCAACACTTCATTATTTAGATGGGTATAATAATGAGTAAAATTGATGTAAATAATAAATATAACATGTTAATTATTATTTATATATAATATACCATCCTATTACATATTATTTCACCATCAATATACTGAAATCATTGGTCGTTCATACGTATGGATTACCGTCTCCACAACGCGATGAGATTCACGTTCATGATTCAACGGTGATTATAAATATATATATTATTCATATATATGTAATATATGACATAATAATTCCACTGGATATATATATATATATATATATATTTACACATATATCATTAACTTACTTCTGTTCAATACGATATGAAAAGGGAAACGACATTTATGCGTACGTACGGCCTACCGTCTCCATAGACGGTGTCTTCCATTTCATATAAAAATATAATTTAAAAACATATAATATTAATATATATGATCCATAAATAATTTTTTATTATCTAGAATCAATTAAATAATTATATAAGTTATATGATCAAGAGTAACAAGTTAAAACATGTATGATAAAGAAAGCGATTATTACTAAAAATGTAATTTTAACATAGAAATTATTACTAAATTTGTAGTATAAATCCCTAAATGAACCAATTATGAGTTCATAAATATTAATATGGTTCTTTTATAATTTAAATACATACTATAGTCATTATACAGAAGGTTAAAGGTACCCTCGACAAAAGGAATGTACTAGGTAAGGGTAAATTCCTCAATCTCATTATTAGACGATATTGTTTATGTGTAAGTATTTACTTTGATATTTTTTTCATCCACATCCATGTTTCATAATTTTTTTCCAAAATAAATATATTAAGGGGCATTGGAAGGGACTCTTATCAAGATCATCATTTTAAATTTTTGAACGATTTATGTTTATAAATCTTTTTAATTAATGGCCATGTTTTAAAATCAGTTTTAAGGATTTATTTATTTGGACATGATTGTTTTAAAATGTTAATTCCATTAAAAATATTCAAATTGGTATGTCACACATTGATTCAAAAATATCTTTCAAATGACTTCATATATAAATCCGTGACATTTAATTTATTTCACAAAAAGGGATATTTCACTCATAGAGTTTTACTAATCATTTTCAACTACGTCAAAATCCATTACCAGATATTATACATGATTGAGGTTGATTTATTATATTAAAATCTACCATATTTTATTAATGAGTTATGGTATGTCTGGTAGTGTATGTGCTATTTTTATATCATTCATGTTTTATGATTAAAGTATTGACATTTCGTATTCTAGTTTTATTAAGAATGTTTATGTTATGTTTAAAAATTTTCATATGAAGAAGGCATTAGACATAGAGGGTGACTGTTGGAGCCCGCTATTGCATCTTGATACATCAGTAAGAATCATGAGTCAAACAACTATCTTGGAAAATGTCTATGAAAGAACATTTATTCATAGTCTTGGCATGAGGCTTTAGCGATGTGGTTATGATATCCGACATTATGCATTCCCTCATTATGAAATTAGTTTTGAAATGTGATTATTCTTCTAGTAGAATATCAATGTGCATGTTGGTGGAGTAATTTTTTATTTATTTTTTCCTTATTATCTCCATGTTTAGGTTTAAAATTCTGATTATTTAATTACATATCTTTCCTTAAATATTTATAGCTTCCGCTAAATTATCTACCCCTACTGAGCATCTAAGATCACCCCTTTCTTATGCATTATTTTCCAGGATTCCAAGAAGTTTATTTTCATTAATATGCAGGGTTAAGCTAGGGGAATATTGGCACTATCAAATGATTAGTTATGTAGTGTTTTATTTTTAAATGTGTAATGTATCTTTCATGTTTGTAATCTATTTTCCAAGATAGCTACACTTATCGGTACTTCGGGACGTGATTCCTTGTAATACATCCAATGTATTAAAATAATACATCAGATCATAGCCTCTAGGTTTGGGGTATTACAAATTCATTATAGATATGATTATCTCATAGCTAAAAAAACATTATCTCTCTATACGATGGTGGAAAAAATTAAGACTATATTCCTTCAATGGAAGACTATCATCAGAATTAACTTCAAGATGAGATCTATTTCTTACCACATAAGAGAGAGATAGTTATTATGACTGAGTTGGTGTTCAGAGAAGTTCCATTTTATCCCTACCTTACAGAAAGGAACCATCAGAGCTTCATGATTTTAAATTTCAGTTGGATGATCTGGAATCTAATGGTTTATAATGATCAATTACATCTCATTAAGGTTCTCTAATTCACTACACAATTAAGGATTGTAGGACCTTGTTCTTTTTTGATGATTATTAGAGGTTTAAACATATGACATTTAAGAAACAATATTATATTCCACACATAATTTATATTTTTTTATTCAGATAAGGGGAGATAAGATATTATCTCTGATCAAATTTATATTTGGATACCATTAGTTGAGGGTGATACTGTCAGACTATTTTTAGTAGGAGATATGGTTTGTATGAGTTCATTGTGATGCTTTTCTGTTGGAAAAATGAGAATTTGGTATTCCTGGACTTGATAAATTGGATAGTTCATCTTTTTTAGATCAGTTTGTGGTAGGGTTTTTGATGAAATATTAGATTACTCCCAGTTATTATTGATCAATCAAAAACAATTTGCATCATCATGAGTTCATTGATAGTGCATCATCATTATGAAAAGCTAACAAAATTAAGTTTCTGTATTATTAAATTTTATCTTATTAGGTCATTTCATCTATATGGTAGGTGTTTCAGTCGACTGAGAGAAACTTACCACTATTCTATATGGAGAATAGCGCAAAAATTTAATTGATATTCATAGATTTATACATTTATCAGGTTATTATTAGTGCTCTATCTAGGGATTCACACATTTTAAAGAACTTATGTAAGGGGTGACCAAGAAAGGGGAGATATTTTCAGAGCCATACTATTTGGATTTATATTCTCTGGTGCAAAAATATAGGTTGAACTGTGTACATATTATCACATTACCTGTGTTGGGTAAAGCATACATTATGTACTATGATTCGTCCAAAGTTCGACTCAGAGAAGTTTAATTATAGGATGATCAAGTAGTTTCATGTAGATCTTGATAGCTAAGACCACATGGGAGTAATTATCCTACTCATGATTTGGAGTTAGTAGAAGTGGAACATGATGTCAAATTACGGATACATTATCTCAACGGTGAGAGGTAATTGCTATACACATTTTACATTAGAATCAAATACATCGTTCTTCGGTGGATCCAAACCTTCAGAAGAGAGGATATGTAAATTATTTAAAATCATTCAACTAATATTTAGATTATAAAGCAGGCAAGATAAAATTTTATGATGTTTTATTGAACCTAAATAAGTATGAATATGTATTACACGAGATTTTTTATGATTGGTAGCTGATGTAACTCATTGTATACTAGTATATAGACGTTCACGAGTCTCATATATGAGTAGCACTGAATTCAAAATATGTCATTCACATTATTTTATACTTGATTAAGACCAATAGGTGTCAGATCTAGAGATATTAGATATATGATATAACATATATGCTTGGGAGGCCACTTTGGGATGGACTCTTATATGTGGAAGTTATATTCGTTTCCATGGTTGTGTATGGAATTTTATGGGGATGCCTGATGAGCTAAGGAAAGAGTATAATGCTTCAAAATTGGTGATACATCCAGTTTTTACAATGAGGTATCATGATATCCCTTAATAGTACAGGTGGTCAGGAAGGAAGGAGGGAACATGCATTTTTGTGGAAATTTTATCTTTTTTTGCAAATTAAATCCAAGCATCAATTGTAAAACATTATTTTGTAACCTTTTACCATTTCTAATATAGAATGGGATAAAGCCAAAATAAATTATGGAATAAAACTACCTAAGATAACTCTAAAGATTGAATCACTTTGTATGACAATATATCAGCTGAATAAAGTTTCAAAATTCATGACTATATGGGACACCATCATTGTTGATTATCTGGGAATACATTAAATGCATTAGGTACTTCAAATTCATGTTGTTTCAAAGTGAATATTTAAAAATAGATCCTTGTTTCAAATAGAAGTTATTATTGTAACTTTATAATAATCTGGGTTCACATATTAATTTTTTTATTCCATATCAGCCTCATGAATGGTTGTCAATCTAAGAGGGAATTTAATGTTTTGGTGGATATTTTACTAGCTTGTGATCATTAATTTTATGGTTCATTGGATCAGCATATTGAAATCATGGAGTTTTTATATCACAAAAGCTTCCTTGATTTGATTCATATAGGAACTTTTTATGAATTTTATGGTATTTCATTGTGGTCACCACTTTCATAGTTAGAGGTAGTTGAGCTAGTGATTATTGGGCTTAGTCTTATGTAAATGATTTCCAAGAATTTTCAGTTGATTAAATAGATGTTGGTTACCATATTTAATGGGAATAAATCTTATATAGACAATCATAGATAACCTCTAAATTTCTAGGTTGGTCATTTTGTTTTCCTTTAGACGTCACCATGGTTGGGGAAACCCCATATCATGATGAAGGGAAAGCATGCACTTAGGTTTTTCGATCCACTTGATATAGTAGATAGGGTTGGTCTAGTAGAATAATATTTATCCATTACACAATGAAACATTTCCATGCATGACATGATCCATGTTTCCAATGATCATATTTTTTTTAAAACCTTATCCCACGATATATATATATATATCATTTTTCGATCACATTTCTCATTCATTATTTGTGTAGAATTGGATACAGATTGTTGAATATATAAAGAATAATATCTGGGGTATGAATATACAGTTGGTTTAAGTGTAGTGTAATCATGGTAAGTTTGAGAGAAGAACTGGGAGAGGGAGTTTGATATGTGGGTGCATTAGAAAGTCATTTTTTTCGATATCGTAAAATGGTTCTTATAGAATCTCCTGAATGATCTATTATATGGTGGGAAGGATGTAAGATATTAAATTTTTCCAGGTACGTTCTTAATTTGAGTTTTTCATATGTTTCATGGTGTTTATTTCCTCATCATATATGTAGATCCATTATTAGGGAAAATTATATAATGTTCATGTATATATGGATGTTTTAATTAACGTAGTCCAATAATGAATGGGTCAAGTGTTAACATGAGATTTTGGTGAGTTGAGAAGTGTTAAGAGGGTCAGGTTTGTGTATGTAAATGGGATTAATTTCCATATGTTGTAAATTTACACATCATATAAATGGCATACATGTTGTGTAATTATTTGTTTATGTTAAAATTCATCTGAGGGGATGAGTTTTTAAGCATTGCACAGTAAAAAAAATTATATTACAAGTAACTATATTACACGATGTGTAATTCCAAGACATTTAATTTTAAAATTTTTCGTGGAGTTGATCTTTATTTCATTTCATATATATCTTTTTCCTCTCAACCATAGAGAACCATATAAGTGATTTTGGATTTTCAATATACTTATTAGATGGCTTGGTTAACAGATCAATCCCTAGTAAGTGTGTTTTTTATATTTTTCCCTTCTCTCTACTATTTCAAATGATGTTTTGGTGAAATATATTGACCATGTGTATTGTTGGTTATGATCTTCATTAGTTATTATCTTCTATCCTTGTGGTGATTAATTATACCTCCATCCTCATGGGCTTCTTCCATTGTAAGCATGATTTGATCGAAAATGTCTAGAACATGTTATTAAAATTAACTATACAGTTTGATATTTGTCAAGTATATTAAAAATTGAAATTGAAAAAACTCACATGCACCTCAGTTGACTGATATTGAATACAATTATCCATTATAGTCCCTTTGGATCCAATTAATAATTGACATTGAATGTGGATTCTTATCCAGTGAGATAATTCTTGAATATAAATGAACTATTCAATTTATTAAAGTGTGAATAGAATGATAATGATTGTTGGTGGTTACAAGTTATATATTCTCCTTGGGTTGGATTTTTTATTGTGATAAATTTCATGCTATTAGTTATAACAAATCGATATATTGAAATTTTAATGGAAATATAAATGGTATTTTACATAATTAATCATGGGACCATGTGATGTGATATTGTGATATCATTGATGTTATAGCTAGTATTTTGAATAAATGATAAAATTAATATATATAAATATTTTCCCAATGAATCATGTTTTAATTATTATATAGTTGTCTTATCCTAGTGGCTGAGGATTTAATGCTTTTATAGTGGGATTTTCATTGTGGCTCGTGCTAAAATGCATATACATCAGTCTTTTCCTAGTAACTCATGATATAATTATTATATAGATAGATTTACCTAGATAATCATGATAAAATCATTTTATATAGGTCCTTTAACAATAATACATGTTTAAATACTTATATAGGTGGCTCTGACCAGTTGAAATGATGGAGTTCTTATATAGGGTGTAAGACCCATATTTTTGTGATATATACCTTCATTATAAGGTAATGATTTTCATGGTTGTAAGGCATGATTAGAGACATTTCAGAATGGAATTGAGGAAGGTAATGTTTTTACATGGATATATAGTAGGGGTTTTCATGGTTGTGATACATCATATTATACAATTGTTTATAGTGCTGAATAAGGTTGATGGTGTATTCATTTAATCATTTAAATGAACAATACACTTTTGAATTGTGTTATTTCATACACTTATCATCAGACTGCTTATGCTTAGTCATAGTGGTGTCAACGTACTATGTTATTCTCACACCCTATTCAAGTATTCGTGTGGTACCCAAAAAATTATTTGTATAATGCTATGGGAAAGGAAAAATGGCTTTATTATTTATTGTTTTCAAACTAGTTGGGATGTATTTTGGAGATGGGAATGACATGGGGTTTGGGAATGGGTAATTTTGAGTCTTTTGTTGAGTCTTATTGTTATTTATTATTTATTAATTATATCATGATATTAAGATTCATTCCACCACATCATAACTTTATTATTTTATTATTTATTAGATTATTCAGTTGGATTGGTTTTTTGGTATTCCACTATGTTATATTGTTTCCATTAATTTCGAATTTTTGTATTTATATTATTATTATTTGTATAAGTGTGTTAAACTCTATTTTATCTCCACAACAAGGGTGTATATGCTACCCCCTATACTTATCAAAACTGTAACATCTCGTTAGTGGCCTCAGGTGTATGGGGAGGTTCACATACATACTTCTAAGGACCACATTTTGGACAAGTGAGATATTTCTAGAGTAGGGGGTGTTAAAAATTAATTATTTAAATCCTTAGTTTTTTTAAACTAGAAATAAGGTCACTTATTTTATATATCGAATTAATTTTACTTCTTGATTATTTGATTAATCATTAATAAAATTGTTTCTCAAACACTGTTTTTTGGTTTTAGTATGTATCTCGACCCAGGATTAAACTCTTGACTCCAAATATGATAAGAATTAAAATTAAAATTCTCATGCGAATCCAAAAAAATGGTTGGTGGGATTAGAAATTGTTCATCTATGTTCACCGAATATTCTCTTACTATAAATGGTTCCATGAATCATTCTAGTCTCCAAAACATGAAATCTAAGTAATAATCTAACTACTACATTTTTCTAGTATCAATATACACCATCCCTATGTGTTTCCTGTGTTCAAATAATAGGCGAAAAAAGTATAAGCTTAGTTAAAAGGGGTTTTCTCATTTTCTACTATCTAATATATTAAAACGTTTTCATGATAGTATATCATTTAGAAGGTGAAATAGATCAATGGTGAACTATTATCATGCATATGAGGAATGTTGATGAAATGTATTCCATGAGGTGGGATGAGATAAAGATGTAATTAGCTAATAATTATATTCACTATAATATTAAAATTAAAATGGATTGATAATTACCATTAATAATGTGTTAGGATAAAATAAATTATTACTTATTATGAAAATTTCACCCAAAATTTATGTGTTTCATCCATGTTTCTTATAAATTATTAAATGAAAGATGAAAATTTATATACTATATTGGGATAATGTCTTTGGAAGGTATTTTATATAAATTTATTTTATGGATATAATGAAATGAATCAATGGTAACTCAAGTATAAATAAGAGTTTAGATACTCTATGGGTTCTAAAAAATTTATGGAAAAATAAAAATATTGAATTTAAAATATATTCAAATACTAAAACCCATGTTGGATGGAAGAGTATCATTATATTACTTAAAAAGAGGGGAATTCCACTTGTAAAAAATGTTGATGTGATTTGAAAGGGCCAATAAATGTATGGAAAGGGTAAAACAAAAACCAATTATTTGATCCACTATAATACAATAATTGAAACCATTATGGAAAATATAGAAATCAGTTCATGAATCTACGGTTTTGGGGATGATAATCAGCATCCCCATCATCGTAATAGAAGAGGAAAATTGAAATATCATATGGGTATAACTACTTTATTAGGTGATGATATAAATATGATTATGGTATAATTACTACAAACACTATAAATGTGGAGTTATTATTATCTTCTGGTTATTTTCCATAATTTAATCTCAATGAATTAATTTTGGTATCATGTAATCAACTCAATGACTAGATGTTGAGTTATGAGTAACAACCCTTAATGTATAAATACCCCATCTAAATTCTATACATCTTCTGTAATATAATTTTATGGGAATTTAATAATTCAAAAGTTTGGGATTATAAATCTATTTGATTTTACAATGGATTTATGCTTGGATTGTATATCATTATTTAGATCCCATATGAATTTATGATGAAGGGATGTAACATTTGATATTATGAGTCAACCTATAATCAAGTTTTTATTTAGGGATTAATATGAACATCTAATGGAAGTCACATAGGTTTAATGGTTCTTTATACATATTCATAAGAGATATTTAACTGAAATTGTAGGAGTGAAACTCAAAATCTGAAATATGACTATTCTTTTTTACTATAATGATGTATTTCAGGAATATTTTCCTTGTCTTCCCCAAATAATGTTTTTGAGTTTTCAATAGTACTCATCCATAGTTCTACACCTAATTCAATAAATTTATTTTTAACATCCCAAATTATTTTATGTAATTGAAGAAGAAAATTTAGTTGAATATTTATATTGGATTCAACCAGACTAAATATTTTTTTAATTAAGAGTAATGATGTGTCAATGCTTATTTTCAAAGAATATCAAGAATATAAGAATGCCACTATGATAAATGTGTATCAGATATATCATATTGATGAATTGTTGTATAATCATATTAGAGAGAATTAATTTACTAGGATATACATTCATTATGGATATCATTCTTGGGTCATTTAATCTCCTATGAAGGATTATCAATACTTACATTATTGATGGATGTTATTGAAATATTCCCCAAACAAAAAATAAAAACCGATACATGTAGTTTTTAGGGATTGGAATTAAAATACTAATGGATTATATTATAGTTCATAGGGATATATAATCTAATAACCTTCCTAACTCCGAATGGTTACATGTTCCTTTTGTAAAGATGAATATGATGATCACATCAAGGAGTTGAAGAGCATACAGATTAGTGCATCTATACATACAATACCCTATAACAGAGAAAGGTTTTAAACCCATTGTGATGTATTAAATAATTGAATGGTATGAAATTTAAAGATAATTTATGTCATGATAGTTATTTCATCATAGTAATTGTAAATTCATGGGAAACATTTCATTGCTCACGATTTGGAATTTAAACCATTAATTTTTATACTGAAAAAATTGGTGGAATTATATTTATTTTGAATGGTATGATATCCATATTGATCTTAATGACTTTATGTATATATTGACAAAATATTATATGAATATTTCAAGATTAATCTTGTCATTGGGGATTTCATATTATAATTATCCAATTAATTAACATCATAGGAAAGAGTAAAAGGTTGATAATGATCTATGTCACAATGAAAATCATATTTTGTCCATAATTAGGATTTAAAGAGATATAATTTTTATGAATATAAATAATATGGATGATGAAATTCTAAGGAATGTTTATAGATCATACTGTTCATAGTTGAATGTTCAACAATCCAACTATGTGATGATTAAAGTTCCTTAGAATTAGGATGCCAAACTGAAAAATAAGAATGTTATAATTTTTCATGAGATCTACCATGATTTTTATGGAATCATATATTAATGGAGTATAGTATTTTTTCCATCAATAACATATTTTTAGGATATATTGGATGATTGTCATAGTTAATCAATCATAATTCAAAAAACATATACCATCATGTATAGTGATATGAAATTTTATTTCATATGTGGAAATATTAAATGGATTTCTGGAATGTTTGTATATCAATTCCATATATGAAATAAATTTAAGTATGAGAGGTATAATTCTAAGGGGTTGTCACAAAAACAAAACATACTAAAACAAATATGAGAACACAACATCATATATTTCATCAGCAGACAAAACAATTGTAAAGTAATAACACCCTTTGGATTGTAGTTTAAGAGAAATTAATGTCACTAAACTTTATTTTCATCATATATTATTATTAAATTTATCAAATTTATAGGGTATACATTAAGGAATTTTTATGACTACACAAATTAAAATTCTCAATTGTATGTGATCAATATATGATGTTTTTCTAAATGTTGGGGGGAATGGCCCAATAAGTTATGGATATAGAGTTGAGGTTCAGTACTCTATATCATCATTGAGAAATCATTAATATTAATGGACCATTAAAAACATTGAATATTTTTTAAATCATTTTCTATTTATTTAATGGTGTTTGAGATGGATATGATTATATGGATGATGTTTCATTCTAAATTAGGTTTTTGTAAAAAAATTAGATGGATACATAATTAAACATATGTGGAATGATGTGTAAACTAATTTTTTTTGGGATGATGTTGGAGAAATAAATATATTGGATCTATATATAGATGAATAAAATGAAGATAGTTTTAGTGTTATTCAACGACACATTAGTGATTATCAGAGTCAATAGAAAAGTTATTTTGACAATCGTCGGTGAGATCTATTGAATGATGTTTGTGAGAAGGAATAACTTTATATTTATATATAGAAGAATTTTATGATATTTTTTATATAATGGGAATCATATCCATATATATATCATAGTTTTATATATTCATTATTAGATCGAGACGATTTCTTATCATTTTTCTTCTTCCAGTGAATGACATTCATGTTTATGATGTGTTGATATATATTATCTGAAAAATTTCATACCAGATCGATCAAATTTGTTGAACTCATAATTCATAACATTGGATATTTATATATATTATGAGGAATAATATGTGAACATAATCAACATAATAGACACGGTTTTGTGAAACAAGACCACTAAAATTTTCAATTTTAAGGGGAAACTATAAATCAGACTATGATATGTAGGATCCCATAAAAGTGGTGAATAATAAGTATCCTCAATGTTATGTGTATGAATGATCAAATTTCAGTGGATGAATTGCTTTATAGTTAAAATAATATATATCCATGATATTTTAAGATATTCTAATATTTATAGAAATATAATTTCATTGATTGAATACATTACACGCAATAGTATGTTTTAATGTACCATGATATAAATATTATTATTTACTATAAGAATTTCCTCTAAATAATTTCATTAGAGGGTATGAATAAATGTAATTTTTTTGATATTTTAATTCTTATATATTCATTACATTAATTTATTAATATTACAGTGATTAGGAATTAATTAAAAATAATTTCATGGTAAATGAGAGAGGTTATTTTTAAAACTATTTTTATTAAAAATAATGTTTTTATATAAAAAATATATATTAAAATTTGATAATAAAAAATTTAAATTAAATTAATTGATAATATACTACGTTAAATATTTCATTATTCAACTAATCATTTTTAAATTTAAATGATTCATGAAAAACTCAATTATATTCAAACAAATTCATTTTTCCAAAAATGATTTAGTACAATTTTATGTAGTTAATTAAAATGAATTTATTTCAATTAAATAGATATAATATTGTAAAATAGATTCCATATTTTGAATTATCATAATTAATATAAATAAATAAGTCCAAAAAATATGTTTATAAGTAGTTCTAAAAATAGTAATTGTTTTACAAGATGTTTTCCATAATAAAAATGATTAAAATATGAGAAAATAAGTATGTTAATTTGATTTGTTAATCGAATTTATAGATAACAGTTCATTTCTTCAATTATATTTAATTTTTTATTCACATTATTTGATTATTCATTTATTATAATTTAATCTGTCTTAGAACACCATTTTTGTAATATCCCACCGTTATTAGATGATATTGTATCTCCTCTATTCATGACACATAATGAGCACCCTCACTATTCCATGACCTTCCCTAATCACTTATCAATATCCAAGATCACATCCTATATTTCATGGTTTTATCAAAATTCCATAATTTTATCGATAATGATGTACTATAATGGATGTTTTTATTGAAAAAGATTAACTATTAACTCTATTGTTTTAAAATTATTATTTATTTTGTTATATATATATATATTATCAATTATAAAATAATGAATTCAATAATTTAAATATAATAAATTTTATTTGTGAATTAGGATCAACCATTTTTCACCTCCATTACTTAATATGTGAAATGAATGTATTCCCATGCATATGTTTGGACAATCACCTCATAATAGACATATTATTTTTTTCCATTACTATCATTAATTATTGGGTATTTCGAATTATTTAATCTTTTTATGTCATATTAATAATATTATTTATTTAAAATTATATTATATTATATATCATTATACCTTTCCATTATTCAGAAAAATTACAATATCATTTATGCATGTGTGTGGACTAAAAATGGAAAATAGTGATGTGGTTCATTTTACTCAACCTCTGTATTTGAGTGAACAAAAAAATTTATTTTATGAATTAATATTAAAATTATATAATTATTAATACTTTAGTAATGGTTCAAATATTATCAATGTATGATTATTAGAACCATCCTACTGAAGCATGCATAGAGAATGTACTAGTATTCACCAGATTATTTTTTAATTTTTTTAATTAAAATCATAATTGGATATTTTAAAAGTAATGAAAATTTTGAATAAATATTTTTATATGGTTGGAAAATATACCTATAATTAATATATATTTTTTCATATAGGATAATTGAACACGTATAAATTAATATGGAACATTAGGTAAGAGTTTATGTTAAAATATTATTATATTTTCCTGGTTTTCTATGAAAAAATTAAATTGAAATAAATAATATAGATTTAAATAATTAAATAAAAATAATTTATAAAATTCACTTCATTTCAAATTTTTTCACACATGGCTAAAAAATTCTATTATTTTTAAATTCAAATTTGATAGAATTTTTTTAATGAATGTCAACCGTATTTCATATTTGGTCAAATCTCATAATATTTTATTTCTTTATTCTTAATAAATGTTTTATTAATGTTCCTAATTATTCAAGAAGTGTTTTAAAAAAATTTATTTTCCATATATTTTAAATTATTTCGAAAATATTTTATATGGATTCATTTTAATTAAAATTTGTTTCTAAAAATAATTTTTTGAATTTTTATAATGGTGTGAATGAATATTTTATTTTAACATAAATGGAATTGATATATTTTACCCAACCTCACCAACATTCATTAATTATATGAGTCATTTATATGTTCATTGTTTAATTTCAATGGAGATAGTTTTATCAATATTTACTGAATCTGTTTCTACGATTTTTTGACAATTAAAATGATTTTTTATCATGTTTTCAATGAAAGGTTGAAATGATATTTTGAAAGAAATTTCATCAAAATCAACATATATTACGTATTTTTAGGCTTATTTTATGGTATTACCTTTTGAAACAATCATCATAATTTCACTTAATGTATTATAATGTTGATTAATTGTTGAATATACTATAAAACATATTTCATTCCCTTGATATAATTAAATTATGATGAAACCACTGTAAATCTTGTTTCTTCCCCATATATTATATTATGATGAAATTATCATATTATCATGAAACATTATTTGATTATATTTGATATGATATAATTATATGAAATATGTTATATTATTTTTTTATAATAATATATATAATTTTCAATTTGTGATGTGGGGTCCAAGACTTATAAATTTAGATAATGTATATTGTAAATATTGATGACTCGTGATATAATATTTCTGATAATAGAGAGTGATCCCAGTTTACTAATTTACTATTTCCACTATAATGTTCTGTGAGTGAACTATTATAATGGAAATTATATAATGATGCGCTATCACCATTAACATTCACAGCCTTGGTAGTGATCCTTAACTAATAAAATATTATTCTATTGTTATGATTATTCCAAAATCTTGTGTCTTATTCACATGATATTTTCTCAATCCTCAGTAATGATTATTTATGACTACACACATTATACCTTTTTATATTTTTATTGAATATCATTGTTCCATGATTTCTTATTAATGGTCATTGAGTTACTAGAAAAGGTTTTGTATGTTTTAATAATTTCCTCATACTATATTATTCCTCTTTTGCATACTTATGATCATTTATTAATAATCAAATGTTTAAACATTTTATTATGATAAGATCACACATTATTATTTCTCCCTTCCCATGTTTTTTATGAATGGTTTTATGTACCATATTCATAAGAACATCAATATATATGATGATCGTTGTTAGAGATGTCGAATGATTTTATGAAATATGAGGATTATTTATCTATTCTCCAAATAAGCTAAACCATTATTGTTATATATGTGATTTGTATTAGATTTATTAAATATTAATATAAAATGATGTTGTATATATATATGAAATTATTTGGTGACCAGAAGATAGTTGTTTCATATTAGAAATTCATTCGATATAGATTTTGATCTTATTGAAATAGATATCAAGTAACTTACTAAAAAAACACATCAATATATTATTCAATCCTATTAGAAATATAACTCATCTGTAACGTCGATAATAAACTAAATTTTCAACTTGTGATTAATTATAAAAAACTATATAAGGGTTTTTCTTCCACATCCTACTTAATATTCACTCTCATTATTTAATGTGAGTAATGGTCTATAAACAAAAAATTACTACTACATCACAACAATAATTAACCATGAAATTTTTAAAGAATGTAATTCCTAAAGATATTATATAGACAAGATAATACACAGAAATTCAATAACATTCATGATTATGATAACCCACCATTAGATGATATGGGGGGCATGATAATTATATATAGTCTGGGTCACTTGATGAAATGTTATTTCTATAAAACCCAATAGGATCTAAAAAACTTTAACAATGATATTGGGATGAATTAATCTTGATTTTTCAATGAAGATACTTTTTAGAAATGATGACACAAACCATAAGTCAGTCCCTTATGGGATCTACCTTATTATATCAATTGATTAAAATTATTTATTTATGGTATAAAAATTATAACTATATGATTGACATTGACCACATTATGATATTTGTGTAGAAGTTATGACATTTATCTAACCACTAACTACTATTTCACCACTATATATTTTTTTAAAAAATTCTTAAAATGGACACTCATCCAATAGAAGGATGCACATTAATCAAAATTCAATTATTAACTTGGAGGTGTACCCATTAAACTTCCCTACCAATACATAAAAAATGTTATTCCATTTAAAGGAATGTTATATCCCTACATGGGATCTTTAAAACACTAATGTATGCACATGGTCTCTAGTGTTGGTCAAGAATACCAAAAATAAAAAATTAAAACCAATAAATGACGTTGAGGTTATAACAACCTAGTAATTTCATACATAGATATTTCGTAATCTTATATGAATAATCCTTAATCTCTACAAACACATACATAAGGATCATAAAGGTATATTTCCATTTCCGTCATTTAAAAATAATTAATTGTTTCATAATAGTTCTTTATCCTCTACCTCTTAATTATTCATTAACTTCACTATCCATTTACATATCAAATGTAATTCCAAAAATTGTAAAATGGTGAAAAAAATATAATAAAGGGTGACGTCATATTCTTATTAATGGTAGTCAAGGGTGATATGTAAACACTTCATAAGAATAATTGTATGATGATGTAAAAATAAAATTTGAAAAACATTACTAAAATATAACAGGTAATAAACATCATTCATCGAATAAGAAATGGTATATCATAAGATATTAATAACAATAAAATCAAAGAATATATTCCATGAGTGTATAACACTATAATACATCATAGAGTTTTGAAAAAACATAATTATAAAAAATATTATATTTAGGATACCCACCAAGACATTACTAACAAGTTAGGGTGGGGTTAAACCCCTAATAACTAATATACTCAAGGTATACCCTATAATATATAATATTTTTAGGATTCATATAACCTCCCTTTTACCCTTAGAGTTAACAGAAAATTATTCATTACATAATTCAATGGATGGAGATATTTGTCTCAGCATTCCATGATTATAAAATGACCACTATCCTTTATTATAATTTAATAATCATTGCATTAATGAAATCTTAAATACTCATTCCAGAAGATCATAATACATTCAACATATTATAAAACATGAAAATTAATGGGTACCATAGGCATTCCATCAAAGCATAACCTTTGGAAAAGAAATATTATTCAAATTCATTACATCATTTCCTTACATAATATCCCATGGAAGCACAATTTAGTTTCATAATAATTTAATAATTGTATAACCCATTGAAGAGAAATGAGTATCAAAATATATTTTAATTAAATAGATCATTCATTTAAATTATGAGTAACAATTGTTTCCTAGAAATATATCCTCAGTAATATATATGTAACATAAAATGATGTCATCATTCATGGAATGTGATGTTGTAAATAAAATCACTTGGAACATAAGTTAGTGAATATAACCATTCTAATATGATGAAAAATTATTAAAACATAAAAACTATTGCACAATATTTTTATATTTATACAACCATGTAAAATAATAATGAAAACATTAACCATAATTTAGAACATTTTTTACTGAAAAACATCTTTACTACTATGAAAAAAATACTAAAACACCACAATATATTCAAAATCCTTATCATTGAAAATAAAAATTGAAACATATTAAAGAATATTTAGACCATTGAATGCTCATTAGGAGGGAAATTAATTTATGTTGTGCATATTTAAAGAATATTACATTTATATTTTTGGGAAAATCCAAATTGGACTTTTTTTGGGTAACAAATGATGATTCCATTTTATTTATAAATTAAAAAATGCTAAAATTTTATATAAATATTATTTGAAAAATGTTAAAAAATTAAATAATTTTAAGAAATCATTGATATGGATGAAAAATGGATTTTGACCAAAAAGAGAAATAATGTGGATATTCTCTAGAAAAATATTTTTCAATGATTATTATATGAATTTTGAGTAATTAATAGAAACGTTTACTATGAATAAAAAACTAGAGTAAATGAAATATAGATTAACAATGAGACCATAACATCAAAACCTTATAACTTAGTTAAAATTTTAATAATACCCATGAAATATTAACAATTAATGTAACATAGAATATATTTAGTATACATAAATTTATAAAATAATATTTATAAGGGGATTTGTTTACTCACTACATCATATGATAGGTTTGTAACATAACATATTTTTTCAGGAAGACAAATTGAGACAAAAATCCACAACAAAATTTGTAATATTTTGAATCATACGACTAGTTACAAAATAACCAGAAAACATGTAATGAATTACCTTCATGAAAAAACATGTTTCTTGGATAGTATATACAAAACAATTAAACAAGTGATGATTTTGGCATAAATCTCCTTGAAATAAAAGTTACAATAGAAATACCTATTACATATATGAACCACATATATAAAAAATATAGGAATTTTATATCATTATATTACATAACCATACCTATAAATATCATAACATATATTAATTACATATTACTAATTATTACCCATTTATTAACAATTCCATGTTAATATCACTTTACGGGCAATAAGTACACTGTTTTTCACATATCTTATAAATTCATATATTCATTACCCTTTATTTTTTCATGGTACCATCATCCCCATAATGATAACCATTTTATTAATATAATATTTATTAAATATTCAATTATTTATAGTAATCAATTTAATATAGAGATAGAAAATGAAATACACTCTTCATAGATATTGTGGGTCGTATGTTAGAATGAATGATTTTTCTTTTTCTAGATGAATGAAATTCAAGATTGTTAAGTGAAATAATAAACGTTAATATTAATTATCTTATCATATATATCTGATATTCAATAAATATACCATAATTACCATTTATGAAAAGTGTTAGTAAAAAAATAATCACATCCGTTTTTGAAGTTGTAGTCCATCATACACATGGATCACGTTATCAGATACCCATGAAATTGAATTTAAGAAAGAATATATGATGTAATAATTTAATAAGTATTATTAGGTTACAAATATAATAAATATTAATTGAATCTATTATAATTACCATCCAAATAAAAAAAGTAAAAACACATCACATCAGTTTGCAAGGTTGAAGTCTGCCACACACGAGAGCGATGATATTTTTTCCTAAAATATTTTCAATACAGAAGTTATATGTTTTACTATAATACCATAGGTATAATAATAATAAAATAATAATATATAAAAATTAAATATGTCATTGTATCCATATATATGTGTTGGTTTTGGGGAAAACATCAATTTGGGAGGTGGTAGTCCATTGTACACACAATCAACATTTTGTTTCCCATTAGATAGATGAGTATAGGGTATTTGTTTTTAAATAAACATAATAATATATTATTATATGGGATACATTTTATTTTAAAAATTTCAAAATAATTTAATTATACATTATTGATCTAATAGAAAAAGTAAAACAAAAACACATTTTTTAAAACATTTCCACAATTTAAAAAAAACCTGTTAAATTTTAAACTGAAACCTTACTATGTTAGATATATGATCCCACCATAGAAACTAGGATAAGTACAAAATATATTATCATTATAAAAAGAGTCCAAATGGGTAATTATTTGTCCTTATATATATTTATCTCTAATTATGTCCATAATATAGTTTTTTACCTATTTCTATTTTATGTTACACGTTATCTTTTTTAACCACGAATAGACAGGTTCCGACACTAATGATGGTAATTTATTTTTTACCTTATTTACTTTTCATTACGGTCAAAAATTAATTTTTGTCTTATTAGAAGATATAAATTAAGTAGATAAAAAGTGTCAAATGAACTTTTTTTAATTTCATCCATATAAGTGGAAGTGATATGTGAATTTTTTTACTATAGATGTCGCGATAGATTGGTTTGCAATAGATAAAACGTTCAAATGTTTAAAAGAAATTTATATAAAAAATAATTTCACAATTATTTCAAGTGACAAAAATGGGATTAATATATATATAATTAGTCTATTTTTTTTAATTAATTATTAAAATATTATTTATATTTTAAGTTCATTTAGTGAAAATGTTTTTTTATAAAAAGTAATATTTTTAAATATTCATTTAAAATTTAATGTTTATAGAAAATTAAAAAAATTATACAATGATAATTTGACAAGATGATTATGAAATTTATGTTTCATTTCTTGAATAAATTATATGAATATTCAAAAAATAATTTTTATAAATTTTTAATTATAATGTTTTTGATAAATTAGTATTTTCGAAGAATATATATATTTTTGAATTAAATTATGTTATTTTCATCTATATGTTATTATTATTTAGAAAAATTGTAATTAATATTTTATCTTTTTATTACAATTAATTCCAACACATTTAATTTCAATGAAATAAATATCATGTTTAAATGTTAATATCTATATTTTTTATGGTTCATCAAATATTAGTGTTGAGTGTAATGCAATCTATCAAAGAAATTGAATTTATTAAAAAATACATTTCATTAAATCCTAGGGTATTATATTCTACCCAAAATGAAATTGTGTTTAAAACTCTAAATTCAAGCACTTATGTGAAAAAATTATAAACATTTCCACATTATATCCTCAGGTTCCCACGAAGATTCCATATACCAGTGGTTTCACCACAAATATTTAACCAGGTGAATAGTTTGGTTTTATAGAAAGTTCGTTAGATTTTCCTGAATATTCATCAATTGTTACATATATACAAGATCTTCCCCAGTGGTACCACTTATAATTTTATTAAATGTTGTGGATCAATTATGTACATCCTTGGGATAGATACATTGAATTCATTATGGCTCTAAGAGAGGTTCTGGGGAATCACCAAGTGATATACTACGGTTCTGATATGATGATGACTTTAAAATGAAAAAATATTCATAGGGATCGGTTCTCCTTTTATTTTGTATAAAAATAACTTATTCCATGGGGAAATTTATTATTAATCCTTCTTACTATCATCAAATTTAAGATCACTTTGATGATTATCAATTTGACTTATTAGTCAACTATATGAATCCCTTTTGTGTTTATGAATAGATATAACCTTATCTAGTATTTATTTATCTATTTCTAGTCCTAATAGCTTTATTATTTATATTTATCCCAATATGTTGCATTAATATAATTATTTCATTAAATTTAATAATAAGGAGGCAAATGAATCATCGAGTGAATAAAATTATTATTTTTTAACTTGACTAGAGGAAGGAGTTGATCACAAAATTTTTTAAATATATAAAAAAATGATCTCAATATATCCTCTCAGGTTTGAATTCATCACCCAAACTAATAATCTATATAAGGATGATAGGATTTACCAAAAAATATATATATATCACGATATTGTGAATAATTTTCCATAACAATGATGGAATCCTCATTTCCCCACAAGATACAATGGAATGTGTTACTCTCAGAAAACATAACTCTTCAGCAATGTATATCATATAAAATTAAATAATTAAATATTATATCATATAAATAAACTGTGTAAACTTTATATGGTGATAAACTATATACCAAAATCATTTTTCCATTTATATGTTTTGGGGTGTATGGAGAAAACAATCATGAAAAATGTTTTCCAAATTCCATTATGGTGTGGATATTGTTTGTAGAATCCCCACAAAATATTATTTTTACTATTGAATGTGATGAAATACCATGTACTTATATACATACTAAAAAATATCACACTCTATATTTTCTTATGGTAAATAATATTTTACGTAAGATTGTGGTATTCACTATAACTATGACATCTGTTGGTTGTGGGTTAATGCATTGTAACCAATCATGATCTGATAGGTTGTCTATGAGATTTGGGGTTTTTTATTTCCTAAAAAAAATTTTGTAAATAAAAAATGGTAATAACCCATATTTCCCTAAACATAATAGAAATGACATATAATAATTTTTAAAATACCTCTACTTTAATCCCTAAAATTATAACAACTGTATTCCTCAAATAACATATAAAAACAAAAGGGTTGTATTTACCTAAATTTCTCTAATTATATTGTTAATCCTGATAAAACCCCATTTCATAAAACAACAATATTTATGCCTAAGTTATTGAACTTATGATCACCCAAAAACATTCTGAGAAATAATTCTAAATATTTAATGTATCATTACATTATTTTTTCAAATAAGAAACAACCTATTAAAAATATTTACTGACCTCTTTTGTCCCTAATACATTTTTATGTTTTTAGAAAAAATTTCTTTTAGAGTACATCAAAAAATTAAAAAATTATTATGACTATAAACCTATAATTATTTAATATGATCCATTAGATCAATAATGCATCCAATTAATCATACAAAATTTTATATGTATTTAGAATTTTGTATTGTACATCATAATATCAAAAGTTATAAAAATCAGAATAATTCTAGTACCTTCACAACAGTCTGGCCGTCATAAGGATTACCATGTTGATAATTGTTAAAAATTTCCATAGGAATGACTAAATTTTATAATCAGAGCACATATGAATTATTTCTATAAAAATAAATATCTTTATCATTGGGATGGTATTAAAAAAATATCTAAGATTTAGTTATTCGAGAGATATGTGATTTTTCCTTGATATATATGTATGAGGCAGTTACCATGAAATCAAAAATATGACCATTAGAGCTTAAAAAATAAATAGATGGTCATTTGATTAGTTGGGAGATAATATATTTTTATAAATAAAGACATCTAATATGTTATCTATTTTAATTAATCATTCTTAGTCATTTTAATACATTAGAGTTATCAATAAAAAAAATACTTGTCTTGGTTTTTTTCAAGCAATATTCCAGATTTTTATTCTACATCTAATGATTTTTATGATCAAGGTCTTTTATGGATTTGGAGATAGTGAATCTGATCCATCACAACAAGTTCTTCTCAGACTAAAGATATTTGAAGATCATTTTTTTGATATATATCTTCTCAGGATATGGTGATAGAGCTTATTCGGATCATTATATCTTAGGAATTTTAGTTATTAAAAGAAAAACATTTATAGTACGTATCAAATGTCTGGATACCTTTTCTGAAAGTTGTTGAATAGATTTTCTATTAATGTTAAAAGAGTTTATTTTTCTAGTATATCATTTAATTAATTATTACTTTTACTAGGTATTGTATTTCGTGTTTTTATATAAAATTTTTTGTTGTTGTAATAAATGGTTAATCATAATACTTATCTTTCTGTACTATTTGGTTTATTAGTGTCTCTAGGATTATAATAGAAACATACTCTGATATTATTGATGTAATGGATTTTTTTTCTTTGTCCTATGTTTTGATACTATTTTTTATTATTGTATATGAGATTTTGATAAATAAAATTTAATATAAGAAATTTCTTTTTTATGATTATATAATTCTAATTATATATTGAAGCCCGAGTATGAAATGTTTACTAAAGAATTTTTGGTGTTTCTATTTTTTTTTTAATATTTTCTAAACTAAAATTCACTCCCAGAAATTAATATTAACCGTCCTACTTACTCATTGAATCGGAAAACTGTTATTAGGGGACATTATTCTTTAATTAATTGATGAGTTTCTAATTTTATTAATAAAATGATGTTTTATCAATAATTTTTTATAAGTTTTTAATTATAATTTATTTTCACATAAAAGTAAATTTAAATATTATATTTTTTATGTTGGAATGTTTGATTATTATACGTTTTGATAATATCAATCCTAGTTGACCATATATCAATGATTGAAACTTATCTGTGTATTAGAGATGTATAATTAAATATTTTGTGACTAATACTTTTCTTAATTCTTATGGAAAAGTAAAAGATCCTTGATAAGGAATTTTTTACTTTTACTAATACAAAGAAGATATTATATCAGTTGAAATATTAAGTCAAAAATATATTATTGTGTTCTATAAAATAGAATATCTAATGTAAAATATCATCATGTGAAGCTACAAATAGTATATGGAGTAAGATGAAAATGAAAAATTTCTGTACCAATAAAGTTATAGAATTATAAAGATCCATGCATAGAGATGATTAACAAGACATTGATTTTCTTCTTGGTGAATCATTTTCAACGTTAAACCAATAGTTTACGAAAATTATTAATAGATTATATTCTATTTATGAAATATGTATTGATAGTGATTTTTTTAAAAAAGTTATCAATATATTTCTTAATGAGTGGGAATCATAAATGAATGATGTTGATGATAAAATAATATTTAATAATAAATTTTTTTATTTTTTGGAAAAATAATTAAATATAAAATAATAATGAAGTTATATGGTCAAATTACTAATAAATGTGTGGTGTTTTTTTCTACATTATATACTATTACTCCTAATGTTCTGTCTATAGATAATCTTGTCAAGTCTTCATGAAAAGAGAATTTTGTTGTTGAATATAATTCTAGTTCATTAGAAAATTCAGAAATCGAGTTTCCTTATCTTTACATAAGGAAGAACATGATTGTAGGAATGAATGATTCCTAGTTTAGACATTTGATACATTATATTTATCATTAATGGAATTATTTGGTCTTACACATACGTGATGTATTTGTGGATAATTGTTAGTATATTTCATATTTTATTATTATACTAAATACTAATGGGTTTATTTTTATAAAAAGAATTTTGAAACACTAGATAATTTAATCCCTTTATACCCAGATATAAAAAATATAAATATATATCCATAATAACTATTAATAGTGATCATATTAGAGAATTTGAAAAAGTTGAATTTGAAACATAATGTTATAATAAAAGAATTGAACTTACCTTTTTAGCTACTATAACTCCACAACATGATAGTGTAGATGAAATAATAAAAATATTTATTCAGAAAATAAAAAGAAAAATTTGGAGTGAATTATTATTTGCTAATCATTTTTGGGATTAACTAGTTTGAGATTCATATTATACTATAATTGTTTTCAAATTGTTCCTTTTCTTAATAATAATAGTTAGACGTTTGGTACAATAAAAATCCCAAAAGATACTTATATCAATGTTTTTGGATTAAAAGTAATAATTTTGAATACTAATTATAATTTCCAGATGTTTTATCACAAATATGATGTTGGAACAATGTTATCTTATTCTAGAACTAGTAAATCATATAGATTTTTTAAAATAAATCCCTGTACTTTTAAGGACATAGATCATGCTATGTAGGATGAAACTGATCCCTATGTTTTCATACAATGACAACCTATTTCCTTATTTTTCATTTTGAAAACTTATTTTCCATTAATGTTAGGATGATATTCTCATAATGAACTAACTCATAAATTATTTTATGAACTTATTCCTTAGGAACACTTTCTATCCACTTTTGAACAATGGACTTTTGAAAATCTAATATGTCTGTTCTTTCTTAAAAATCTTCTTAGTGAATGTATCATTGGCGATGTACATAAACTTGTTAGGATTAGGAGTTCATCGAGAATTGATAATGAACATATAGTTTTTTATCATATTATGACCATAATAATCTTAATGAGGAATGAGGTTATAAGGATATGATAATGTAATGTAATTATTAAACAAACTGGTGATAAATGATCCATGATTGAATTTTATTTGAATGACATAAATAAACTTCTATAATTAGAATAATATGAGTTTTTAGAATAAATTTATTGAAAATGGAATAATAGTTTGAAATAAAGAAAATATTATTGAAAAGGGATATAAACAATAATAGGTAATTGAAAGTGAAGAAATATTAGAACAAATATTAATAAATGAATATATTTTATTAGTTTTTTATTTTTTAATAATCATTAATTAAAAACTATTTCACATTGATATACATTGTAATTTTCCTAACAGAAATATTTAGGATTAATTTTTTTTTAAAATCATCAATGTTTTAAAAATAAACACCATTTGTAACATGTTTTATACTTAACCATTAACTTATGTAATTTAACTTTCACCATGGTCGTTTTATGATAGATGAACTTTATATTGGTTGAAATTTTTTTAAGGGAGATGTGGATATTTTTTTAATAAAATATTTAAATAAAACATTATTATTGCAAATGTATGTTGATTGCATTATATTTGCTTCTTCCAAATAATAATTAATATATTGTATTGTGGTTATTAAGGTTCTTTCTTTTTAAATGATTCTGATGGGTGAGTTAACATATTTTCATGGTTTAAAATTTCCCATGAACATGATAGTAATTTTATATATCAATATACGTATATAAAATATTTACTAAAGATATTTTGTTATGATGTAATAGAAGTATTGGTACATACATTGGTACCTGTAATAGATTAGATCTTGATGAGGCTGGAAAACTATTTGATACGAAAAATTTTAGAGGTATGACTGGAAGGTTACTATACATAACATCTAGTCATTGAGATTTATTTTTTCCAGTAAGCTTATCTACTAAATATTAATCCAATCCAGATGAATATTTGATAAAATATGTTAAACAAATATTTCATATTATAAAGGTAACTACTTGATGTGTCTATTGAATTACATATGTTGTGAATGAGTGTTTGGTTAAATACTTCAATGTTATAGTTTTATGTTTGTAGTTCGAGAAAATATATATCATCGGTGGTTTTTATTTTTCACATTGTTTAAAATATTTTTAGTTTATATGAAAAAATGTATTATTTTTTATAAGGTGGTTTTGAGTTTTGGGATTTAATTTTGAATGGGTTGGTATATTGAATATGGGACACATTTTAATGAATTTTATAAAGAAATTTGTCCAAACAACTAGCATACTCTAGATATCATAACCCTTGTCATATGTGAGACCCATGAGGGTTAACCTCGACTATGGAAGACAACTCATCAAAACCAGAAGGTGGACTAAGGTGCAGTGGTGCATAAAAATAGGGGATCATGCATAGATAGTGCTTTCCACCATGATGGAAAACACAATAGTGGAGTTTATGCCAACACATTATAGTTATATAATATTTAGAGAGGTCTAGTAACTGATACGAGTTTAGTCGTCCATGTATTGTATTATAAATATGTTCTAGGGGTGAATGTATTTTGATGAGGGATCTAATTTTTAGCACCAAGTAAATTGTAGTGGTTGGATATTTTCTTAATTATCATGGTCTTCCGATCATTTAGTCAGACGTTTCAATAATGAGATATATTTTATCATTCATTTAGGCCATTCAATACATCCCCCTGAGTCATCTTCTTCATCAATCCTTTATCATGAATTGTAATCAGAAATCTCTGTTTCTAACTCGATAGTTCCTTCAACCAAGACTTTCGATCATCTATTTATAATTATAATTACTTCAATATGATAAAAAAATATGAAATTTTTTCCCTAATAGAATGAGGATCAAATCATGGTTTTATCACTATTTTGAATATTAATATTTTGGGATATTGATTCTCTATATTACGAAACAAGATAATTTATTAAATGATGTGATTAAATAGTGTTTTTCTGGGATTTTATAAGATTAGAAGATTATGTTTCATGGATAATAAATAAAACTAACTATGTTCGATTCTTTTGTAGGTGATCTTCTTAATATGATCTCATTTTGAGGAGAAATTCTTTACCAAGATTTTCTCTAGTTCACAAAGGCGTCCTCATTCAACATGTTTGTATGAAGGATAAGGGTATCCATGTCTACTTGACATGTCCTTTGTACACTTGAATAGATTAATGATTAAAATGGATTCCTCAAATCCCTTGGGATAGAATGAAACCTTTTACTCGCTTGTCTGTAATGAATAAATAGATATCCCACACTTATCATTTAATTATCGATGTATTTGATAATATTTTCATGCATCATGTGTTTGTACGTGAAGGATTGAGAAACAGTATGTATTGATAGTGTGTGTAAATGAAGACAACACACTTGCATTAATGAATTTCAAATACAGTATTAAGTAATATAAACCATAATAACATAATCAAACTATAAATGACCATTAAATATTGTTATATGTATTTAATTATGTAAGGAAAAATAAAGGCCAATGGATATTCACATGTTGGATACCCTTTCATAGAACACACATATTCTGTGTATTTTCATTTATTGGGTGAAATGTTTTTTGAAAATGCATTAAAAAGTAGAATCTGAAAAAATACATGTTTTTTTTCTGAATTAATGAAATTTTATCTTGTTCATTTTTTTTGTTACATAAAATTATAATACAATGAATTGAATTTTATAAATGCAGAAGTTTGATGATAATAGTACCATATAATGTTCTTAAAAACATTAATGAAGATTGTTGAGATGCACAAGTAATATACACTGCACATTTAAAAATAATATTTGAGTTTTTAGCCGGAACATTATTTATATTAGTGATTTAGAAGTATTATTGAATATGATTTTTAATTGTTTGTGTGGGTTGAGACTTCAACAGAAGAATTAATTATTTCTTGAGCAGTGTTTTATTGAGGGTGCTGATTATATTTAGTGATAAAAATTATCTGAGTATGTCTTATATGAGTGAAAAATTACTTGTTTCGTACATGATCATGTGTTATCCATAAATCTTGTGGAGGAGGATCTTTAATTGTTCATTTGATAGCGGATGAAGACATATGAGGTTTAAGTGTGCATCTAGGGGTCTACCCAGTTGCTGATGACTATGATCTGGGGTATAACAAATCAATGTGAAAAAGGTAATGTTGGGGGTGGGGCATTCTAATGAACTTGTGATGGTGGATTGGAATTTGGGGTATTACTCATTTGTAATTGGGTATTTAACCAATTATTATTTTAATCACCTTTTATATTTTTATATTCTATGTTGGGGGTCCAACCAACCAGGTAAAGAGATGGTCTTTATACCAAATCTTGTAAATCCATGTGTACTGTGTTTTCATTGTTGTAATTTATTTTATAGTGATACAAAATATAATGGATCAAGACATTAATCTGTCATTGAGGTTGAATCCAATGTAAATTTTTAATAAACAATTATACCATTGATTCACACCCCCTCAGTGGTATCTTAATAATCATTGTCCATATCAATTAGTATTAGAGAATAAGGTACCCTATGTAGATCTAGAAACCTTCATATGAAATAGAGAATTTACATTCCCTGAATAGATGAGGTATTCTTAATTTTTATCTCTTGAAGTTCAACATATAGATTAAATGGATGCTTTCTTATCATCTATCACTTATCCTAGAAGTGAATGATACAGTAAAAATGGGTTTCCCACTAATAAATGTGGATGTATGTATTATTTAGGATGATAAGCGAAATTTAAAAGATGATGCAAAAACATAGAATGAAATTATTATAGATTTATCAGAAAAAATGTAAACAAAAGTGATGGGTCTCCAAACATCCAAGGAGGTCTGTGATAAATTGAGAAGCCAATATGAAAGATATAATAAAGTCAGAGAAACCATGTTACAAAACCATAGAATCAAATTTGATGATATCAAAATGACTGATAATGAAAATATTGATGACTAATTTAGATGAGTGAGTTAAATTTTCATCAATATCAGAGGTTTTGGAGAGAATATATATGATTTTACTATAGCTAAAATGATTATAATAAATTTTCTAGATATATTCGACACACTGATTTCCGCACTGGAAGAGATACAAGATCTGTCATGAGAAGAACTTCATAATACATTCATATATTATGAAATGATCAAAGTGATACTATTCATGGAAAATGAAATTGATGTGAAGGCCTTTGAATCCATGAAAAAAGTAAAAACTAAACTCAATGAAGAACTATAATCGAGTGATTATGATGATAAAGAAGGTGAACATGACACAAAAATGACCTGTTTTTCCAAAATTTTCAATTGGGGAATATACAAATGAAATAAAAAATAATAACAAAAGTGTCAGAATTATTACAAGATTTTGCATCTAGTTTGAAAATATCCATAGAAGAAACATGATGATACTGAATTAGATGAAGATAATAACAAGTATCAAAAATGTATATAGAATAAACATAATAATAAGTTTACATCTGTGAAGAGAAATGTGCTGAGAAGGGAAATCAATGAATATGCATCATCATGTTCTGAGGAAGAAGATGGAATATATTCTATGAATAAAATGTACTATATGCATAAATATATGGAATATGGAGACTCAATTTAATGTAATGAAAGAGATGAAAGAAAAAAATTTGAATGGATGTTAAAAGAAAATTTTGAAGCTACTCTTTTTGAAAATATCAAACTCAATAACAAAAAGAAATGACTAAAGAAAGAAATTTTCAAGATCTTAATTGAGAATAAATAATTTTCTAAGAAAGAGAAGATTTATCTTTATAAGATAAGAGAAAAAAATAAGAAGATATATGAATTAGAATGAAATGATAAAACTATTTTAAAGGAATAATTTGAAAAGGAATAATTAGAATTTTTTAAAAAAACTAATCAAAACCATTTGAAATTAGTTGAATTTGAAATGATAGTGAATTATATTGAATAAATACTTTCTTAAAATGGAAGAAATATCTGAGACATAATCTATCTATCTTAAATCTCTGTGTGAGTTTATAATGGTGAAAGAATACATGAAAAATTCTATTTATTTTATGGGTGAATCTTCTAAAGATATTGTGAATATGGGTTTATATAAAAATGATGATTGTAATTAAAATAAATCTCAATGTACATTTGGTGTTTCTAATAATAAATGTCTAAAAGAAAAGAATGAATATAAATTGCCTAAAAGAATAAATGAAAAAAATAAAGACTAAAGAATGCAATTATTCACTCATAATATATTCTTCTAAATACAAACATCCATAGTCTGTGAAAAATAATGAACTATAATCTTCATATCTGGATTTTTATAAGTATTGATGATAAGTGATTAGAGGAAACTATTGGGGATAAAGAGTGTTTGTTTATAATTATTATTAACACTGGTACAACATGTCACTACCAAGGAGGAGGAATGAATCAGGGGGAACAATGATTAATAGATGGGATTATATTATCAAAAAAATAATAATGTGATCAAAAAATTATCTAAACCGTAAATGCAGAACATAAATGAATGTTTGAAATAAATATGTGGGAAATGTGATCAAGAAGGTCACAAATATGAAAAATACAATGTTAGTGTATCATGTGAAATTTCCTATAATGAATATGATAATAAATTTCAGACAAAGAATAATGATAAAGTTAAAATTGGATTTATGTGAGTAGTTGAAACTATTTTAAAAATATCAGAAGCTTGTTTGAGGAAAATCTTTTGTAAACAGTGAAATATTGAGAATTTAATGATGAGGAGGAGCCACATTAAAATGATGAAATTAAATTTATGAATTGTGAATGGGGTCGAAAAACTGGGCATGACATAAATCATTGAATAATATATCTAATATCCCAAAATATGTATAAGAACTCTTCAAAATCAGAGTTCAAAAGAAATGTGTGAAAAGAGGATCATAGGAATCTCTCTGTCCGAGAGTTATTTCTAAGGAACAAACATGTTCATCCATATTACACTTAAGAAATGATCGTTTACTCACATGAAGTGAATTGAAAGAGATAAATTCAAGTATTCAGGGGGACCATTGAGGATATGAAACCATTCTTTTCTCAGAATCCAATGAAAATGATGGTCACACGCTTACTATTAATATTAATTTTAATGGGGATTTAATTTTTTACATGAACTTTATCATTAATTTTTTGTGATGTTTGCATGAAATCTATTACAAATCATGTTCAAATATTTCATAAATATGATGTTCTTGAATCAATTTTGAGGTGTTTATCACATTATAAGATTTCAATAGCTTTGAGTTTTAAGTGAAATATCTCATATTTTTTTCACCGGGATTGACAAGTAGACATAAATTTCATTAATAAAAATGTTGTTGCTTTTTTTAAGTGTGGTTATATTATTCTAATAAAAAAAATAACGTCCAAAAGAATTTTTTTCATGTACGAATACCTGAATTCACCTTTTTCCATGGTAATAAAGAGGAAACATTAAAATACATATTTTGAAATATTTTGAGTGTTGATAGAAAATAAAAAGGGTTAGATTGTCATGTCCAGTGAATTTCATTTGTTATCAATGAGTTTTGTAGTAAGATTTAAATTTGTTGGTTTTTATTTTGTATTTCATAAAATCACATGTTATTGGTGATTTTAGTTGTAACATTATTTTAAAAAAAATAGTAGGAATGAATAAATGATTTATTTCTCATGTAGAGGTGTTGAGGGTTGTGATTAATTTTTAATGGGTTGGTTAATGGAATATAGCCTAATTTTTAATGGATTTTTTCAATGAAAATTCCCAATCAACTACAAATCCCTATCAAACTAAACCAACATCAATAACTATGAACCATGTGGGTTGAACATGGTTGATAGAACCAGTTAATGCCAACTAGGTGGAATAATGAGGTGAAAAGGTGTGTGCACATAGGGGAGTATGCATGGATGGAGCATGACACTATGCAAGGTGGTACAACAGCAGAGCGGATGCCTGCATGGGGAGATGCCAGCAGAGACATGTATGACTCGTAACTGATATCTTAATTGACTGATCTGTGTATTGTATAATAAATAAGCCCCATGAGTGTCTCAATTTCGATATGGGATCCAATTTTTTAGCACCGAATAAATCGTATCTTTTGATCTATTTTTTAATAATTTTGTTAGTCTGATCATTCATTTTATATTTACAACCATGAGATATATTTGATCATTCTTTTGGGAAATTTAATCCGTCCAACATATTCATCATCTCTATAAATCCATGTTCCTAGATTTCATTCAATGATACCCATTACTACGCTGATAGTTTCATTATCGAAGACCTATGATCATATTTTGAGAATTATGATGAAATAAATATAACGAAAATAATGAAGTAAAATTGATTAGATAATTGAAATATGTTTAACCCATGGTTTTATCAATGTGAAGATTATTTTTATATCGAGATGGTGATTTTTGAAGGCGTAGAATAGTGGAAGTGTTTGAATGATCTCATTAACGAGTGGTTTCCATGAACAACTTCGGTCAGCATTATAAATTTAATTACATTTCAAGAATGAGGAAATGAAGAAACCATGGTTATTATTTCAAGAGTAAAGGATTTGATAATATTATCAGTCATAAGGTGTGACTGTGATGGTTTAAGAAATACTATATGTGGATAGTTATAGTAAGTGAAGAAAACACAGTTGTATTAAAGAAGTGTGTATCTATTGAGAAGGAATATAAGCCTTAATCACTTAATCAAACTAACTTTGCTAATTTATGAAAAAGAAACAAAAAAAATCAAATAAATTTAATATTAAGTACATGAAACACTAATTCAATACAAAATTCCCCTTTGTTATAACATATCCCGTAAACATAATTTTTTCACCTATGTTAATTGAATTTCAAAAAACCAATATACATGGTTGTGTTTAGTATGATATTTAGAGTCTGACAAGAAAAACATAATTTTATCTAAATTGTAAAATAACCTTATGAATACTAATAAGAATAGTAATTTGAAACTGATGGATATTAAATTTTATTACAATTTTGTTGTATAATGGTTATGATCTTGATTAATTTTTCAATGTGTTATAATATGAATTATAGTTTTTAAATTGTTATTTTCCAAATAAATTGTGATTTTATTTAAAAAAAGTGAACATATTTAGATAATAATTTTCAAGAAATTGAGTTTATTTTTGAATTATACTAGTTAAAAATGGTTAGGTTTAGTTTTTGGGATTTTCCTGAAACAAAATAATTTTTGGTGAACAATGTCATTGGATAATTTACAAAATATGCTAAATAAGTTAATTTCAGCTCCATGCTTGATTCATGGATGATGTTAATGACCATTGGATTAGACAGACATGTCGTTATTACTATTTTTGGTCACATGAATCTACCCTATTGGTTCAATTTGAAAAAATACTAAAATAATTATTAAAATAATGAGAAAACCCTCTTCTCCTCCACTATTAACCCCCCATCACTCCCTCTTTTATTCACTCCCCTCAAGCCTTTTTCATTTTCCAAATTATACCCAAATCACATCTTAATAACCTCCCCTATGTCTAGAATCCCTTGGTATCGTAAAACACCCAAAAAACATCCCTAAGGAGGCTCTCATGGAAGATTACTTCAAAAGGAAAATTCATCTTTTCATTTATTTTATTTCATGTTCCTCTCTTTTCTTTTTTATTTTATTGGATCCATTCATCCAAATGTTTTTATGAATCTATTACCTTAAATTTATTGTAATGTGTTTGTTATAAATTATTAATAATTTATCATCTCTCATTTCCCTTTTTTATATACTAGAAATGAAAAAACCATCCGAGATGTGTTAATTTATCACATTCAAGGATGACGAGTTTTCAATTTCTATTAAAATATTGAAATATAGTCATGAATACATTATGATGGTTGAAACATAATATATTATATGTATTGTAAATTATTTAAGGTTTTCTAATCCTTTTTACATTGGATATTAATTTATAATTTAAAATGTGTTTGTTGTGATCATGAACGGTCGATTAACCCAAACAAATGGTTATTAATGTTTTATATAATGACTCATCATCACTACCAATAACCAAATGAGTTTTATGGAAACATAATCTTCTGTTTTTGTCACTAATGACATTAAACTTCTATTCTATACATCCATTCTAATTATACGTGTTTATCTTTACATGAATATAAGTAAACCGTTCAGGAAAACAAATGAAGAAAACAACCTAAAACAACGAAATCGAATCTATTAACCACCCCAAAAGGACATGAATAAATCATAAAAAGGAAATACAAAATCATTTAAATTTTGTTTAGGTTATTTAATCATTAATTTCTGAACCTAAATTTTATTATTCAGGTCATTAATATCCTGTGAGGAACACCGTCATACATATGGTATGGGTTTTCAACCCAAACCTCTACTTTTAATCAGGTTGATTTTATTCTCTTCTTACCACAATTAATTTGTTATTTATTCAAATTTATTCCTCATATATTCTGGGATAATGTTAAATATAGGGGTACAAACCAATATTCATGTTTCATTAGTGGGGATTTATATGTTTTAAAAGGATCATTCAAAAATTCATCATACAGTACAAGCCCGATTCTATGGAATTTCTCAAAAACATACCAATTTTCAAGGGAAAGATTAAATCTGTTTTTAGAAACCATTATAACTATAAAATCACTATTTTTAGTATGAAAATACAATCATACTTCACTAATGGGTTTATAAAAATATTCTTCCAAAATAACTCGTCTTTTCAATGTAAAAGAGTATTTATCTCTACAAATAGTAGACGAGTTTATAAGATAATCTTCATCTATGTGAAAAATCTTTTTTATTTTTATGTATTATTGAGATTAATACTTTTGGATAACATATACGAAATTTAATTTATTTTCTAGTATTAGTTTGAATATGGATGTGCTATCTTAAAACAATTCACTGATTTACTCAGAATGGATAGTGTTTATACTTAGTGTTTGGGGAATGTTATTTAAATTTCACACATTGGTTTCCATTTGAATGTATATTTTTTAAAAGTTTATCTTAGTTAATAAGGGGAAATTAATTTTACATATAATGATTTAGGTGGGGCCCTCTATATCCCCATTCTGAATCGGTAAGTCTCATTAGACAAACTACGGTCTTGGCATGAGGCCTTCAAAAAATGGATATTCTGGTCTTGGCGTGTGGCTTTGAGGGTGTGGTTATTATATCCTGCATTATGAATTATCCATTATGAAACTAGTATTGAAGGCTTATGTATTTATTATAGTAGTATATCTCCCACTATTATGTTCTGTTGTTACATTATTTATTTAGCTCTTATTCTTAGCATAATGTGTTCATGATTACTTTTAATGGAATGTGTTTTTAGCTTTTCACCATCACTAATGTTTATATTTTTGATATCTTTTTATTTATTTTATACCATTACAAAGCATTCATGCTCACCGGTTTCTTATCTTTCATTATATTAGAACATAAATAATTTTATTTTGAGTGAATTACTTCGATAAAATTATTGTTGTGGATGTTCCCAAAAAAATTATATGTTTCTTTTCATTTAAGTTGTATTGTTGAAGTTATGTATGTATCTTGTTTCCAAATCTATTAAACTATTGAGTCTGTCAAGATGAATATTCTTTATTTACACTCTATTGTAATAAAATAAGGCATCGTCTCTGGGAAACTTGGGATGGGTCTCTACATTTGGTATTAGAGGAAGTTTAGTAGAAAAATTAGAAACTAGATTTAGAAAATCAAGATTATGGGACAAAACCATAAGATTATAATTAATCATGAACATATAAGAACAACATGGAATATTGGTAAGGAAAATATTTTTTGGATATTTCTATTAAATTAATCCTTTTATCGTTACTACATGTGGACATAGTGCAAGAATATATGTTCTTATGATTGAAACCACCAACAAAAAGATTCATGATTTACCTGGTGTTTCTCGATACAAAACAATGGGCCTTATTGTACACTAGGTTTGACGATCAGGGTTTATATTCTTAGGATAATTCACATTTTTATTAAATTTTATTATGAAGAATTTAAATGTAAAGTTTTCCTCCATGAAACAATGTTTGTGATTATGGGATTGGACATTCATATGATTTTAATTAATGCAAAGAAATTCTATGTTGACCATATAAATTATGATTCATCACATAATCTAGTGTATTACATTATAACGAAATGAAATTTAGTGGAAGGAATGGAATCCTCATGAACATGAATATATCATATAGGGATTTCCCTCCTATGAAAGAGAATGATATTGGATCTGGAGCTATGAATGGTGCTGAGAAACGTAAAACTATACTAGGAAAACTGACTCATGTTTTGAAAAATAACATTACTCATATGGGTCATCATAATCCAAAATATGGTGTAGATATATTTCTGATCTCTGTATAAGACAATAACCTCCATAATTAAATAAGACTACATACCCATTAATAGCTGAGGAGTGGATAATTTCCCTAGAGATGATATTTATCTCTTTGGGATGTAATAAAATAGAGAAGGTTGTCCTGATATTTTCTTGTCTATCATGAGATGCGGTTCAGTGGTGGTTATTAATATAAAAAATGAAAAGGAAGAAATAGAAGAGAAGGATTGGGGGGATTTTAAGGAAATAATTCTAGAAATGTATTTCCCTACGAACAAAAATAGGATATGGAAAAGAAATTATTGTATCTAAGGCATAAGAAAAAATAAAATGTCACCTAGAATGAAGCCAACTTGACAAGGAAATATAGTCTTGTCACGGACTAAATACACAATCCACGGAGAAATATTGATCAATTATTTGTTGGTTTAAAACCATTTCTCTGAAGGGATATAGTCCCCCACATTTTCTCATCAGTTGAAGATATAGTTTCAATTTCTATGAAGACAGAAAAAGGAATTTTCTATGTCGAATGACTATAAAATAAATTAAGATAAAAACAAGACTTCCTAAAAATCTAGAAAAGGAAATAAGTAAATTGGTAAGAATGAAATATTTTACCTTTTATCCTGCATTAATTTGGGGAAGAACCACACAGTGACATTCCTGAAGGGAATGCGAGTCTGTTACAAGTGTAGAAACAGTTTCCACCTATATTGAGAAAGTAAAGGGAAGAAAGAAGAAACCAATGTTCAGTGTTACAATTATAGGGAGATTGGACAATATTAACAGGAATTTCCTAAGCATCAATGAAACATTCCCCAATGAAGGCCAAGGGAATAAGGCCAATCATATGCGGTAACAACAAAAGATGTTGAGGTTCCTAACAATGTAGAGTCATATACTATAATCATTTCCTCAAACATAGACTTTTCTATTTTTAATTCTGGGTAATCACATTCATTAATATTGTCCATGTTTTCCAAAAAATTAGATATTTCATATTTTATTTAATAAAGGAGTTAGTAAAAACTCATAATGGAAGTATCATTTCAACAAAGTTGTGTCATATCCTTCCAATTATGGCATATAAATGTTCTTAATCTATTGATCTTATTATCATTCCAATGATTGACATTTTTATTATCCTCAGTGTTTATTGGATTTTGAACCCTGATGCAAAAAAAAAATTCAAATGGAAGGAGGTTAGAAATTATTAGGATGATGTGAAATCATTTATCTTTTGGGTAGAATAATCACCATCTTATTCTCACCTAGATCCACCCCTAGTATCTATATATAATTCAATTGTTTGGGAGGAAGGGAATGAAATATCTACAGGTGAATAAAGGAATGATCAAATAGAGGATTTACATATTGTGCAAGAATATGTTGATGTGTTTCAATATGATTGAGCTAGACATCCTCCAGAGTATAAAATAGAGTTTTCTCTTGACATAATTCCAAATTCAAGGCCCATATCAATGACCAATAATAGAATGTCCAGTGTGGATTTAGTATAATTGAATAAACAACTCGACGAATTGAGTGATAAATTATATTTTCACCCTAATGTTTCTCCATGGAGATCCCACATTATTTTCCTTAATAAAAAATTTCGATCTATGAGGTTGTGCACTGACTATAGAGAGATAAATGATGTAAAAATAACGAATATATATTCCTTACCTCACATTTATGATTTATTTGATCAACATCATAGAACCCAATATCTTTTGAATATTGATATTCTATTTGGATACCAGCAGTTGTGTGTGAGGAAGGATGATATTTCAAAGAAAACATTTTGATGTAGGTATGGGTATTATATGTTTCAAATAATTCCTTTTGGACTGTCTCATGCACCCTTGGCTTTCATGGATTTATTTAATAGAGTTTTGAAGGAATATCTTGATGAATTTTTGGTGGTATTTTTTGATGATATCATCGTATACTCAAAAATCAATGAAGATCCTAAAAATCACATACGCACTATCCTGAAAGCTTTTAGAAGAAATGAATTATATGGGATGTTTAGAAAGTGTAAATTTTGGGTTCAATCAGTTTCCTTTCTTGTCCACATTCTCTCCAAGGATGGAATATTTGTTAATCCAATGATATAAAAGTTCATGAAATAATTAAATAGTCCAATGAACAAAATTGAAGTTTGTATTTTTACAGGTTTAACATGTTATTAGCAGTGTTTCAATCATAACTATTCTCATTTTTCCAACCTAATGACCATGTGTACAGGAAAGGGGTAATGTTTGTATAGAAAAAAATTTGAGGACTATTTCATGGAATATAATAAGATATTAGTAAATTTCCTGATCTGATCTCTACCACCAGGTAGTGATGGGATTTTGGTCTATAATGATTCATCAAATAAGGGACATGGTTGTGTACTAATGAAGAATGATAGTGTTATTGTCTATGCATCAAGGCAGTTAAAAATTCAAGGAAAAAATATCCTACTCACGACTATTGGTTAGATGATTTGATCTCTGTCTAAATATATGGAGACACAATCTCTATGGTGAAATATATGAGAAATATATAGAGTACAATAGTTTGATGTATATATTCTCATAGAAAGAACTCAACATGAGGAAAAGAAAATGTCCTGAGCTACTCAAGAATTATGATTGATCAATGAAAAAACCCCTAGGTAAGGATAACAATGTAGTTGATGCATTGAGTTAAAAGCATCATGGAGTTCTCAAAAAAATGGGGATTAACAAGGATTATTTGTAAATAGATCTAGTGAGGATAAACATAGGAATTATAAAATAAGGTGAAACATAGTAAAATTTTCAATTGGTTGACAAACCTTATTTATTCTAAAGGACTAAAATCACTCATAATGATGATGATAACCTTCAAAAGAAAATTAATGTTGTAAATGATGGGAAGTTTTCTGACTTTGTGCGTGACCATGGAATTCTGAAACATGGGAAAAGGCTTTGGGTTATAGTTATACCTGAGCTACAAATGGAGTTATTGTATGATTCTCACAACTCTAATTTCTCTATAAACCATGGTAGCTCTAAAATGTATAGAGATTTGAAGGAACATTTCTGGTGGGACAACATGAAGCGAGAAAGTGCTGATTATATATCACGATGTTTAGTCTGACAAAAAGTGAACACAAAACAATAACATCCTAGAGGAGTCATGAATCCTCTACCTTTTCCTACTTAAAAATGGGATGACATCTCTATGGATTTATTTTTCAACAGACTACCCATAAATACTTGAAATAATAATGCAATATAGAAAATTGGGGACTGACTTAAAAAATCGACACATTTCCTTGCTATAAGGAAGGAATTTTTCACTTGAGCAACATGCATGAATGTATATCAATAAACATATAAGTCTTAGTGGAGAACCTATTTTAATAGTTTCAAATAAAGATCCTAATATACATCGAAATTCTAGAAAATTACCCCGAAAATTTGGATATTGAGCTTTGCCTGAGTACTGCATATCATCCTAAAACTAATGGTAAATAAGAATGGAGGATCCAAACATTACAAGGAATGATGTTATAATTATTTCTTGAAATTCAAGGAATGTGTGATAAATATTTACCCTTTGAGTAGTTTTCCTACAGTAATAGTTTCCATTATAGTATTTAAAAGGCACCATATGAAGAATTATATGGAAAGGGATGTTGTACACCAATATGTTGTTGTGAAAGGAAGGTAGTGACCCTTATGCTTGTACAGGAAATAACAATGAAGGTACTAACTATTCATGGTCATATCAAAGAAGTTCATGGTATAAAAATATCTATGCTGATAATCAAAGGACAAATTTGTAATTTCAAGTGGGAGATCATGTTTTAGTAAAATTATCCCCATGGAAAGGTGTTGTAATATTTGGGAAGCAATGGAAATATATCCATAGGTACATTGGACGTTTAGAAATTTTGGAGATAATTTGGGCTATTACATATTGTTTTTCTATTCTACCAATCCGTCTAAAGTACATAATGTGTCCCATGTATCATTGCTAAGAATGTACATTCCTGTAGAGACCTGTATCTTGACTTACATGGACATTACATTACATTTGCGGAATACTTAATACATAACAAAAATATACACACAAGGATCGTAATAGTTTAGTGTCTTTGGAAACTCGGAACGTAATATTCTAATCCTGGTGAAAGATCTTCAAAATCTCCCACAAAGATCTTCCTTTTTTTTACCTAAAACCTTTCTTTATATCCTGGGGAAAAGAAAACATAAAAGGGTGAGCTCAAATGCTCAGTAAGGGTAAACAAAAGAAATATCAATCACATAATTTTCATAAGAACATAACATTTTTAGAAATCTTAACCTGCAAAAGAGAGCATAATTTCATAACATGGGATAAATCATAGTAGTGAAAATGAAACCCTTACTTAAAACATTACTCATTGTGGCATACACACATAATCATAGATAATCATTTCTTGTTAGTCAAGACTCATTGCCAAGACTATGTTAGTGGACAAAGTCCCTTTCTGAATCGAGTAATCCTTGTTTCAGTCCTGTTTCACTGAACCGGTATAACCTACCATTCCAGCCATGTCTATCTCATGAGATATGAAATCTTTACCCAATGCATTGGAGGGAGATATAGGTCCCACCCATCTCATAATGATACCATTCTTATGTGTGCCACAAAATCATAAATCATACATCATTGCATAACCCATGTAATAAAAATGGGATTCTTAAACAACATGACATCATAAAACCATTCATATAAGATAAAGGAATTCATAACCATAATTCCATCACAACATAGTCAGATCAATGTAAAAATATGGATAGAAACAGAACCCTTTATTATATTAGATGGAAAATAATTTTGATAAAACACTTGAACTTCATTCTTGAGGAAAATATCCTTTCTTTTTCAAAAACATTTTACATTTCTTAACATGTCATACAACTAAAAGAAGTTGATTAAAAATAAACTTGAAAACTTTTAAAGGAAGATTCTTGGAAATAATGTTTTAAAAATCCATTCTTGTCGTAAAAGTTAAAAAAAACATTCTTCGTACTTTTGTCGGAAAAGTCAAAAAAGTACCTCGTACGAAAAACGACAAAATATTCCTTTCATATCCTTTACTAAAAACTCACCGAAGGGTAAATTTGGATTTAAAAAAAATTGTAGGTGGATGGAAATAACATTACATGTTGAGGAAACATGGATTTGGATGATAAAATACACCCCAGTAAATACCAAAGTATAAACAATCTCGGATAAAAATGAGATTGTGATATTTCCCTTACCTTAGGTCCGATTTGCTTCGTATGTGTCCGAACCTCCTGTATAATGATTTAAATAATGTCATTGAATTATTACAGAATCATATTCATTGTTATGATATCATATATGGTTCACTTATGACTTTATATTACCCGTTCTTTTGTAAATTTTATATTAAAGAAGCGTTTTGGGTAAAACTGTTTCATTTATCGTAGTTGTTTTGACTTGTTGTTCTTGACATCATTATTACTTATATCATGATTCACTTACTTACAGAATATAAGATATGATTTATATATCATATATATTCAATATATATATATATAATAGATAGATAAATAAAATGAAAAACACCGTTCATGGAGACGGTAGTCCGTACGTACGCATGAACGCTGTTTTCCTTTCCTTATTGTCTTGAAATGGAAGTAAGTAGATGACATACATATATATATATATATATATATAAATCCAGTAGCATTACAATATCATATATTTCATTTTTATTTCTTATATATACTTTATAATCATTCTTAGATGGTTAACTTGGAGAATGAATCTCATCGCGTCGTGGAGACGGTAGTCCGTACGTACGCACGAGCGATGATATCATTTCCATAAATATTGAATTGAATTGGAGTGGATTATACAATATATAAGAATCAATATGATGTTGTAATAAGAATGTATAGTTATTCTTTACACCATTATACCCATCCATGTAAGGTGGTGGTGGAAAATAGATTACACCACGGCGTGGAGACGGTATTCCGTACGTACGCACGCGCGGTGATTTCTTTTTCCGTAGGATGGATAGATGGTGAAATAGGGTTGTTTCATACTTATAATAACATATTAGTATATGAGTGATACTGATGTTATTACTTCACAATGAAACAACCTAAGAAGAAGAAGTGGAAGAAGAAATAAAGATGAAAGAATTGGTAACGGTAATTACCTCTTCTTTGAAGCACCTTTTGGAGACCTCCTATTAGGGAACTAAAATTGGTCTTTGAGGAAGACCAGAACCTCTAGGATGTTGCTAGGGAAGTGGAGAAGAGATTTTGGCAGAGGTTGTCCGAGCTTGAGTGCTCAAATTGGTGTGAGGAGGAGGGGGAGGAGGTGTCCTTTTATAAGGGAGGAGAGGGGCACCTTAGGAATATCTCAAAATATTATTTTATATTAAAGTCAAAATCGGTTTATAATGGTTCCAAAGGGTCTTATTTCGAAGATAAAGTGGGGATGGGTCGAAATCCTATCATCCAATAGGATTTAGACAAGTTTTGGTTATTATTTTAACCTTATCAATTAGATTTTACTCTAAGTTAAATAATTTAACTTTTACCGTGTCTTTTTGTTTTCTTTCACTATATGGTTAATACACTTACTATAACATGCCAAAAGAACCCAAAATTGAATATTATTAATAAATATATCCTTATCTAAGTTATTTGGCCGAACCTTATATTTTTAGGAATAAAATAACAATTAATAATATAATATTTTATTTAAAAACGTTTTTTGTCAATTTTGACACTATTTGATATATGATTTTTGTGAAGGTCACAACAGAATTATATGTTCGATCCAAGTTGATTAAATCAACAATAATATATCATAGTAACCTAGAAAATTAGTGTAATTCATAAAAAGTCTCAAATTACATTTATTTTGGTGTTTATAACATCAATTATGTCAATATTTCATTAATAAGATAATTACTGCATCATCATTGTGTCATAAATAAATTAAATTATTTAATGTCTAAAAATTACAAATAAAATACCATTATGTAGAAAATCTTTTTAGCTTTCTAATGAATATTTATAGTCGAATTTATCTTATGTATAACCCCATATTAAAAATGATTTACTTATTAAACTTTGATTTTAACTATTTTAACCCTTCTTTAAATAAATTAATAATAAATGTCCTAATCTAATCCAAGTGGGCCTAAATGGTCATATTTTATTCCTAAGTTTGTTTTTGGTCGAATTACACTTGTCCAATAGAATTAGGACATGTGTTAGGGTAATATTAATATCATATTTACCCTTAGTTACCCTATTTACTATTAACCGCGGTAAAAAAAGTAAAAAGTTACTATTCACCAAAAAATTATTTTCATCTCATTGAACCACATTTTAGTCCTTGATATTAACCGTGTCTCTCGGATTTTCGAAATTCCATTCACAGAAGCGGTAAAATTAAGTTTTATGCAAAAATTCAGTTTTTTAACCTACCACTTAGTGGTTTCACTATTCATCAAAAATTGAATGTTTTCAGAAAAATACCAAAATTTCACCCTAGGCTAATTTCGATATTCTAAGTCCAAAAATGAAGTCCATTTTGAAAAATAAAATTTATAAAAGTTCAAAAAGTGGTTATTACTATTCATAACGGCTAGTTTTAATAATATTTTAATAGCATATCGTTGTTTAGTGAAACTCAGTATTGCGTATTACACACGCTATCGAGGAAGGTCGCGATTGCGTGTAGTGCAGGGCAAGTCAAGGATGCGTGTTGTGAAAGCTCCTTTTGGTGTAGCGTACAACACAAGACATTAATAAAATTAAAAAAATAGTTTTCATAAAATCCCGGGCTGTTACATTCTACCCCCCTTAAAATGAATTTCTCCCTCGAAATTCGTCGAGGTTATAAATAGTTTACTATTCGAAAGTTTCTTTAATAGAAACCCACATCGTAAAAAGGAATACCAAAACCAATCTTTAAAAACAAAAGTATGAAACGTAACGGTTACCCAAATAAACCAATCACTGGGTTTCCAAATAGGTGAAAAAATGGAATGGAAGAGAAATCTAACCATCATGTTCTGATGGAGAGTGGTAGAGAACATGGCTATGGAAAAGCCAGTAATCACAAATCCATAAATTTGTGACGATCTAAGGTACCGTCTGATTCATCAGGTATAAGAGAACTAGGACAACATTTTTGGTTTTCAAGATTATTTCCCTAAAGTTAAAGAATTTGAATTAGAATAAATACTTACTTTATTTTGGTACAATCTCACTGTTGTTCGTGCCTTTAACAATTTCCACTTCATCTCTTAAATAAATGAAGTTGAATTTGTTATTCGTGAAGTGTTAGCAGATCATGTGATAGAATGACGGGTCATTCCATCTGTCTCAAAAGGTTAGCAAAATTTATATACATAAGTCGATCTATAGTGGGATTAATCATATATGGTTCCTAAAATGGAATTATACTTCATATATCATACTGCTTAATATAATAAAACTAGTTTCTACTAAACAGGGACTTCCTGTAGGTCAGTGGTAGGCGATAAAGGCCAGTCACACTTCGGTTGTGGGTTCGATTCCTACAGCCTTGTCCGAAGCGATGGGTTGTCGCCCGTCCTGCAGGTTGTCCCTTTTTCTAAAACTACGTTACTATAACATCCCATCAATAATATCGAAAATCTTCTATCCTTAAACAATACTAACTTATGTCCAACATAATCCAGTCTAATCTTTAGGCCTATACATATTACTGCAGTCCACTCTCATAATATAGTGACAACGATTACCAGAGATTTAATACTGTCGTTGATCCCCACATATCATAAGATATGTCTTGTTGGTCACATTCCAAACACTCAAAGTCCTTAATCGTGTATTCTCTTGAATACCTTAGTGAAAACATGAGTGCAGTTAAAAGTTAACACTTTCCACATACCAAAATACTCAAAATTCTATATACTCAAACCATGATATCACTTAGTCCTTATATTAATCATGAGCTCATGAATACTGTCAAATATTTCATTTTCTTATTTTCCCTTCATTATGCGCATATCATCTTTTTCCAAAAATACCTCAATCACTTCGAACACCACATTAGAGCAATACATAAATATTCCAATACACCATAAAAGTACCTCAACAACATTATTCTTGAATACCAATACATAAACACTTCAGTCCATCCACTTCAATGACTGTCCTGGAATAAGTCCTTCCTTGATTTAGAAGTATCTTTTTAGGTCAGGGCATTGAGTTGGGTAATGCCCATGTTCTCCACAAATAAGACATTGAACTCCATAACAATCTGTCACTCTATGACCCTTTTCTCCACACAGATAACATCGGTCCCTCCATTTGAGGTATTCCTCAAGGTTCTTCTTCCCTTCTTTAGAAATCTCAATCTTCCTTTCTTTATGATCCTCAACATGCGAACATGCATAATAGTTTATCTTCCTCTTCTTTGATGAATTAGTCATACCACTAAATTTCACCTTGTTAATCATATATCGTGATGACTGATTCAGCATAATCACAATATCTTTATCTCTAGGCATCACACAATTTTGTTGCTCATAGTCACAATTTGTCCATTGGATTCAATGTTAACCGAATTCCTTCGGGTTCCCTCCATTAACTAAAACACAAAAAGAATTTTGTGAGAGGCGAAATCATGCTAGGGAAGACAACATAGTAAAGGGGGAGCACCCTCAATATCTAACATATTAGGTTAAATTCTAAGATCGTTACCGTAGTTCTAGGAATATATCCTATACGTATACTTATCCTTAGGGACATCCCTAGACATACCTTAGAAATATCTCTAGGGATCTCACTAACGTTTTCGCATCCTAGTTTCCAAAGGTTGACTAAACCTTTCCTCTGATACCAACTGTAGAGACCCGTATCTTGACTTACATGGACATTACATTACATTTGCGGAATACTTAATACATAACAAAAATACACACACAAGGATCGTAATAGTTTAGTGTCTTTGGAAACTCGGAACGTAATATTCTAATCCTGGTGAAAGATCTTCAAAATCTCCCACAAAGATCTTCCTTTTTTTTACCTAAAACCTTTCTTTATATCCTGGGGAAAAGAAAACATAAAAGGGTGAGCTCAAATGCTCAGTAAGGGTTAACAAAAGAAATATCAATCACATAATTTTCATAAGAACATAACATTTTTAGAAATCTTAACCTGCAAAAGAGAGCATAATTTCATAACATGGGATAAATCATAGTAGTGAAAATGAAACCCTTACATAAAACATTACTCATTGTGGCATACACACATAATCATAGAGAATCATTTCTTGTTAGTCAAGACTCATTGCCAAGACTATCTTAGTGGACAAAGTCCCTTTCTGAATCGAGTAATCCTCGTTTCAGTCCTGTTTCACTGAACCGGTATAACCTACCATTCCAGCCATGTCTATCTCATGAGATATGAAATCTTTACCCAATGCATTGGAGGGAGATATAGGTCCCTCCCATCTCATAATGATACCATTCTTATGTGTGCCACAAAATCATAAATCATACATCATTGCATAACCCATGTAATAAAAATGGGATTCTTAAACAACATGACATCATAAAACCATTCATATAAGATAAAGGAATTCATAAACATAATTCCATCACAACATAGTCAGATAAATGTAAAAATATGGATAGAAATAGAACCCTTTATTATATTAGATGGAAAATAATTTTGATAAAACACTTGAACTTCATTCTTGAGGAAAATATCCTTTCTTTTTCAAAAACATTTTACATTTCTTAACATGTCATACAACTAAAAGAAGTTGATTAAAAATAAACTTGAAAACTTTTAAAGGAAGATTCTTGGAAATAATGTTTTAAAAATCCATTCTTGTCGTATAAGTTAAAAAAAACATTCTTCGTACTTTTGTCGGAAAAGTCAAAAAAGTACCTCGTACGAAAAACGACAAAATATTCCTTTCATATCCTTTACTAAAAACTCACCGAAGGGTAAATTTGGATTTAAAAAAAATTGTAAGTGGATGGAAATAACATTACATATTGAGGAAACATGGATTTGGATGATAAAATACACCCCAGTAAATACCAAAGTATAAACAATCTCGGATAAAAATGAGATTGTGATATTTCCCTTACCTTAGGTCCGATTTGCTTCGTATGTGTCCGAACCTCCTGTATAATGATTTAAATAATGTCATTGAATTATTACAGAATCATATTCATTGTTATGATATCATATATGGTTCACTTATGACTTTATATTACCCGTTCTTTTGTAAATTTCATGTTAAAGAAGCGTTTTGGGTAAAACTGTTTCATTTATCGTAGTTGTTTTGACTTGTTGTTCTTGACATAATTATTACTTATATCATGATTCACTTACTTACAGAATATAAAATATGATTTATATATCATATATATTCAATATATATATATATAATATATAGATAAATAAAATGAAAAACACCGTTCATGGAGACGGTAGTCCGTACGTACGCATGAATGCTGTTTTCCTTTCCTTATTGTCTTGAAATGGAAGTAAGTAGATGACATACATATATATATATATATATATATCCAGTAGCATTACAATATCATATATTTCATTTTTATTTCTTATATATACTTTATAATCATTCTTAGATGGTTAACTTGGAGAATGAATCTCATCGCGTCGTGGAGACGGTAGTCCGTACGTACGCACGAGCGATGATATCATTTCCATAAATATTGAATTGAATTGGAGTGGATTATACAATATATCAGAATCAATATGATGTTGTAATAAGAATGTATAGTTATTCTTTACACCATTATACCCATCCATGTAAGGTGGTGGTGGAAAATAGATTACACCACGGCGTGGAGACGGTATTCCGTACGTACGCACGCGCGGTGATTTCTTTTTCCGTAGGATGGATAGATGGTGAAATAGGGTTGTTTCATACTTATAATAACATATCAGTATATTAGTGATACTGATGTTATTACTTCATAATGAAACAACCTAAGAAGAAGAAGTGGAAGAAGAAATAAAGATGAAAGAATTGGTAACGGTAATTACCTCTTCTTTGAAGCACCTTTTGGAGACCTCCTCTTAGGGAACTAAAATTGGTCTTTGAGGAAGACCAGAACCTCTAGGATGTTTCTAGGGAAGTGGAGAAGAGATTTTGGCAGAGGTTGTCCGAGCTTGAGTGCTCAAATTGGTGTGAGGAGGAGGGGGAGGAGGTGTCCTTTTATAAGGGAGGAGAGGGGCACCTTAGGAATATCTCAAAATATTATTTTATATTAAAGTCAAAATCGGTTTATAATGGTTCCAAAGGGTCTTATTTCGAAGATAAAGTGGGGATGGGTCGAAATCCTATCATCCAATAGGATTTAGACAAGTTTAGGTTATTATTTTAACCTTATCAATTAGATTTAACTCTAAGTTAAATAATTTAACTTTTACCGTGTCTTTTTGGTTGCTTTCACTATATGGTTAATACACTTACAATAACATGCCAAACGAACCCAAAATTGAATATTATTAATAAATATAACCTTATCTAAGTCATTTGGCCGAACCTTAGATTTTTAGGAATAAAATAACAATTAATAATATTTTATTTTATTTAAAAACTATTTTTTGTCAATTTTGACACTATTTGATATATGATTTTTGTGAAAGTCATAACAGAATTATATGTTCGAACCAAGTTGATTAAATCAACAATAATATATCATAGTAACCTAGAAAATTAGTGGAATTCATAAAAAGTCTCAAATTACATTTATTTTGGTGTTTATAACATCAATTATGTCAATATTTCATTAATAAGATAATTACTGCATCATCATTGTGTCATAAATAAATTAAATTATTTAATGTCTAAAAATTACAAATAAAATACCATTATGTAGGAAATATTTTTAGCTTTCTAATGAATATTTATAGTCGAATTTATCTTATGTATAACCCCATATTAAAAATGATTTACTTATTAAACTTTGATTTTAACTATTTTAACCCTTCTTTAAATAAATTAATAATAAATGTCCTAATCTAATCCAAGTGGGCCTAAATGGTCATATTTTATTCCTAAGTTTGGTTTTGGTCGAATTACACTTGTCCAATAGAATTAGGACATGTGTTAGGGTAATATTAATATCATATTTACCCTTAGTTACCCTATTTACTATTAACCGCGGTAAAAAAAGTAAAAAGTTACTATTCACCAAAAAATTATTTTCATCTCATTGAACCACATTTTAGTCCTTGATATTAACCGTGTCTCTCGGATTTTCGAAATTCCATTCACAGAAGCGGTAAAATTAAGTTTTATGCAAAAATTCAGTTTTTTAACCTACCACTTAGTGGTTTCACTATTCATCAAAAATTGAAAGTTTTCAGAAAAATACCAAAATTTCACCCTAGGCTAATTTCGATATTCTGAGTCCAAAAATGAAGTCCATTTTGAAAAATAAAATTTATAAAAGTTCAAAAAGTGGTTATTACTATTCATAACGGCTAGTTTTAATAATATTTTAATAGCATATCGTTGTTTAGTGAAACTCAGTATTGCGTATTACACACGCTATCGAGGAAGGTCGCGATTGCGTGTAATGCAGGGAAAGTCAAGGATGCGTGTTGTGAAAGCTCCTTTTGGTGTAGCGTACAACACAAGACATTAATAAAATTGAAAAAATAGTTTTCATAAAATCTCGGGCTGTTACAATGCCAGCCGTAACACATATCCTCACTTCAGAAGGTATAGAATTGGAACCAGACCTATCTTACAATGAAGAGCCTATCTAGATTATGGATAGTATAGAACAATTGTAAAGGAATCACACGACTTGAATGGAAGAGATACAGTGGAAAATTCAAAAAATCAAAGAGGAAATGTGGGAACCTAAAGATCTAACGATGAAGAACTACCCAAATATTTTCGTGAGGTAAAATTATGGTAATACCGAGGAAGAAACATTTATAAGGAGGGGGTAATGTGACAAGCCATGTTTTTTAAAAATAAATTTAATATTTATTTCATGAAACACTATGTCTATATGGTATACAACATTTATTATTACCTATCAAGTAATCATAATTTTCCACCTCTGTGATTTGAAATTAGAAAAACTAACATACACAGTTGCATTTAATAAGATATTAAGAGTCTTATAAGAAAAAGATATATTTTTTTGAATAATAATATCCCCTTATTAATAGTAATTTTCATAGTAATATGAACATTATGATTAGTAAATTATATTATTATTTTATTTTATTAAGGTTATGATCATGATTAATATTTCAATGTGTTATAAAACAAATTATAGTTTTAAAATTATAATTTTCGAATAAATTATGATTTTATTTTTTAAATTTAAATTAATAATATATATAAAATTATTTTCAAAAAATGGAGATCATTTTTTAATTATACATGTCGAAATGTTGTTAGGGTGAATTTTTGGGAATTTTCTGAAATACATGAATTTTTTGGTGAAAAGTGAAATTCGATAATTAACAAAATATGCTAAATAAGTGAAATTATACATCATGAATGTGTCATGGATGATGTAAATGACCATTGGTTCGAAGTCACATTCCCTTGTTTATTTTGTTTGATCAGAATAATCGACACTATTGGTTGTCTTTGGGAAAATAATAAAATAATGATTAAAATATAGGGAAAACCCTCCTCTTCTCAATTATAAAACCCCCCTCACTCCATATTCTCTTCTCTCTTGTCAAGCCTTGTTGACAATATAAACTCTAAGAAAATATCTTCCCAAGATCCTCCACCATATATATCATCCCTTGGTCTCTTAAAACACCAAACCTCTCCTCTAAAGAGGATCTTACCGAAGATTACTTCTAGAGGAAAATTCCTCTTTTCATTTCTTTTATTTCATGTTCCATTCTATTTATTTTCTTTCCACACCTCCTTTCACCCAAATGATGTTATAACTCTATAATGTTAAATATAATGGAATTTTGATATGATAATGTAATATTTTTCTTCATCTCTTCTTTCCCCTTCTCTTATACTAGAAAGGAAAACAGTATTCGAGATGTGTTATTTTTTCACATTTAGGGACGAAGGGTTCACAATTTCTATTAACGTCATTAATTCTGGTCATAAATAATTTATTATGTTTTAACTAGACTATCATACATGTATATATCTTGTTTAAGGTTTTGGAATCCTTTTTTACACATGATATTTATTACTAAAAAATGAGTTTGTTGTGATCTAGAACCGCCAATTAACCCAAACAATTGTCATTATTGTTTTATATAATGATTAATCATCACAAATAATAAAAAAATTAATTTCATAAATATATAATGTTATTTTGTTTAACTAATGTCATAAAAATTATAGTTTGGACAACCATTCTCATTCTATAGTTTCATGCGTACATGAATATAAGTTAAACGATCATGAAAACCTAGGAAAAAACACCTCCAAACAATGAAATCGAATCTATTGACCTATAAACGGCCTTGAATAAATCCTAACAAGGTTTTAAAAATTGAATTACATTTTTATGAGGTTTTGGAATCATTAATTAATGAACCAAAATTTAATTATTCAGGTCATTAATATCAAATGAAGACACATTCTGACTTAACATAAGGGTTTTCTACTAGAACCTCCACTTTTATTCGAGTTACTCATAATCTCTACTTACCTCAACTGTAATATTATTTACTAATATTTAATCCACATATATTTGTGTTAATTTTATATATATGTGTACAAACTAGAATCCAACTTTCATTTTTGTGGATTTATATGTTTAAAATGGATCTTCCAGAAATTCATCCCATAATACAAGCTCGATTCAATGAAATTTCTCAAATTCAATCCAATTTTCCTAGGAACTCCGTCATCTGTTTTTTGAAACCATTTTATTTATAAAATCACTCATTTTAATAATAAAATTATATCTTAATTTAATTCTGGGTTTATATAAAAATTTATCCAAAATAACTTTTTTTTCAAAGTAAAAGAATATTTCTCTCTAAATATACTCGATGATTTTATAAGAATGTCTTCATCGATTTAAACATGCATGTTTATTATTATTTCTTATAAGGATTAATTTTAATTATATCATCTACTATATTTAATTTAATGGTTTATGAATAGTTTGATTATGGATGTACTATCTTAAAACCATTCACCAATTTGCTCAGAATGGTTAGTTTTTATGTTCGAGGCATGTTATTTAAATTTCATTCATTACATTCAATATGAATTTATATGTTGTTTATATTTAATCCATTTATATAAGGAATTTATTGGACATAGTATGTTTTATGTGGGGACCTCTGTAGCTACTCGGTGCGTCGGTAGGTCTAAGGAGACAAAATGGGGGCTTGACCAGAGGCCTTGAAATAATTAATATTTGGGGCCATAGAACAAGGCCATGTCGGTATAGTTATAATGTCAAATATTTTTCATTCCATAATTATGAAAAAAGTATTGATATTGCATTAGGATATTCAAATTTTGGAATACCGATGTTTATGTTTTATTATGGAATTATTTATTTAGATTGCATTCCTGCCATAATTTTTTGATGTTTTCTTTTAAAGGAATGTGTTTTTTGTTATTCACCATGCCTAATTTTATGTTTATGACATCTTCTTGTTTTATTGCTTACATACACAGATCAATTGAGCTCACCCATTTCTTATGGTTCATTTTCAAAGCACTTGAAGAATTTATTGTGAATGACCTACAAGGATAAACATTTAGTTGTTGATGTTCCCAATAAAACTTATATGTTTCTTTTATTTTCATGTTTTATTACTGAACATATGTATGTGTCTTATTTCCAATGATACTAAACTACATAGTCCATTGGGATGAATATTCATTGTTTATATTATAATGTAATAAAATATGGCACCGGCCCCAGGAAATTGGGTTCAGGTCCTTACTATTTAGTTTTTCTCCATGGAGTTGAGAGCATAAAGAAAAAATAAAGGCATAGTGGATATGAACATGTTAGATAACCTTTCAAAGAAGACATATAATTTTTGTGTCTAATTTTTTGGTAAGAAAATAGTTTCATAATGAATTTCAAATTATATTGTTAAATAGAAATAAAAATTGTATTTCTTTTGTTTGAAATTGCATGTTGTGGAAGCTTTTTGATACATAAAATGAGAAGAACATGAAACTTATTTCATACATGAATGAAGTTATAAGAGTAAAATATCTTTATTATTTTTAAATATATTCATTATGTTTGAAGAAATGGACATGAAATATACTTTTCACAATGAAAAGTAATATATGTGACTGAAACTTGAACATTGTTTCTATCAATAATTTACAAAGAAATTTGTATCCTAGTTTTCAGTGCATAATCAGGTTAGGTCTTCAACATAAGAAAGAATTATTTTATGAGCAGTGTTGTACTGAGGAAAATAATTACATCCAGTGATAAGAATTATTTTAGTATGTACAACTTAAGTGTAATTTTATAGAAGTTTTAAATAACCTTTTGTGATTTAATAATACATAGGTGGATGATCTTTAATTGATCTTTTTACAGTGGATCAAGACTTCAAATTTTGGAGGGTGTTATTGGGGGTCTAACCAGCTACTGAAGAATTTGATTGGGTTTTACACCCAATCTTGGTGAATAAGGTAAAGATGGGGGGTCTAGTAAATTATTAAAGGCTGATTAGAACTTGGGGGTGGTTTAACCATTTTTTAAATTGGGTGCATCACTAATTAATGTTGTAATCACCTTCTGATATAGTGGAGACTTAGTGTTGGCGGTTCTAACCAACATGGAAAAGAGTAGGATTTTGTCCCATACTTGGTAAATACATGTTTACGATGTTTTTGTTGTTGTTATTTATTATAGATTGTGGATGAGTATTTAATGATAGATATCAAGACATTAATTAGTAAAATTGGATGAATCAAAATGTAACAAATTTTTAAAACAATATCCTAATGATTCACCACTAATCTTTGTTGTTTCTAACCGATCCATGGAAACTTCATTATTGATTAATGGTTCTGTTATTTCTTTGAAAATGTTTTAATACTTAATTTTCATTAGATGATTACATTGGTGGATTTATAATGGATACTAAAATTATATACTAATGTTTTTTATCATTTGGAGAATATTTAGATTATTTTACTTTTAATAAACAATAGTTAGACAAACTTTCCACTATTGAAGCTGAATATATAGAATCTAGAAGTTATTGTGATCATTTGTTGTGGATGAAACACCTATTTAGAAACTATAGAATGATTTTTAATAATATAAAAATACTTTGTTACAACAAAAGTTTGATTTTGATTTATAAAAACCTATCACAGTAGTAGAGTACTAATCAAATTGATATAAGACATCAATACTTTGGGACCACACAATAAAAGGGGATTTAATTTGAAAATTAATCAAAATTTCAGAAAAAAATGCTCATATATTTTCTAGAACCCTTAGTATTGACATATTTGAATTCATTAAATACAATATTGGAATGATCATTTTTTAGTGATCATTTATATTTAATTATTTTTTACTCATCACCTTACATTAATATATATGCTTTCATAGGGGGAGAAAATAAGTATTTATTTCACAAAAACCATTATTTCCTAAATTATCAAATTTATAAAAATTAAATTATCATAATGAATATTCTTAAGTCAATATTTTATAATGTGTATAGTGTCATAATTAATAAATATCCTTCCAAACATATAAATTCAAAAAAAATTAAGGAATCAATGTTTATTACTAAATTTTTCTATTTATTCATTTCAATATTAGTTTTCTTTTTAAAACTAGTATAATAATTTTTTTATTTAAAATTATCCAAATCTATTTTCATAATAAAACAATCATAATAAGATATTATTTCAAAACTATCATTATCTTGTTATTTTTCATAAACAAAGAATATAATTTAAATAATACTAATGAAACATACTGCTCCAATATTTACTCTTCTGTTTGTTCGATTTATAATTGTCTATACCACATTTCAATAAAAAAATTCAAAATATTAAAATTATTCTTAATCGTAATTTTTCTCAATAAGATAAGATGTTATAAAACGTTGAGAGTTAAAATAATATTTTAAAAAATTATTTGATTATATATGGGTTTCCATGTCTTAAAGAGTTTCAATCACAACCATTGTTTTAAATACATAAGATTTATCATCACTTACAGCTCCTATATAATGGTGGGTTACCCCATTGTCCCATATCAGTTTTCAAATATTTTACTCCCAATATATCACAAAAATCAATTTCATTGGTATGATTATATTTTTTATCTTCAAAATTGTTCTCATTACAATAGAAAATAAATATGATTAAAAGAAATGATTTGATTTCATTGAATGACTCATTGAAATGTATTGGTTTGAAAATATTTATTTTAGTCTGAAAAGGATGATTTCTTTGTAGGGTTGAGAAAGTGTTTTTATAGAGAACACAAATAATTATTGTCATCCATATTATCCTAGGATAAATAGATGATTTTATTCCCCTATTAAATTTAATAAATATGAAGTTGATAATAATATCTCATTTACGAAATTTTTGAATAGATATATTATTTTGATTAAATTAGTGGTGGTATTGGTATTAATTCCATCATATGGTGAGGCTTATTTACATTCACATGAGTAACAAAAAACACTTGGAAATTTAGTGTATAATAAGTATAATTCTTATTTGTTTTCATATTATGAGAATCCTTGAAATTTTCAGAGCTATCGCTATACAATAGAGTAGTTTAATTGGGTATTTAGGGGTGTGTAATTCCTTGAAAGGGTCATCAAGATACTCTTACAGTAGCATATAGTTATTTATTAGGTTACTTTTAATATATGGCAAAAGATAAATTTTTAATTTTTTTCAGTATAGTTGAGAATATTAAATGTGATTTAATAATGTCTATTATTATCCCATTTCATTAGTTTATAAATAAGTTTATATTGGAGTGAAAATAAACTCTCCCAATTGAGAATAATTTATACCTTGAAAGAGAAAATATTTCATTCCTTGGTGAAGAAAATATTTTGACAACGAAATTGGTTTATGCTTGTAAATAGGAAGGGTTGATTGAGATGCATCGAAGTCAAAACCAACCAAAAAAGTGGAGGATGTGTAATAAAATGTTAAATACTAATCATCCCTATAAAAGAATACAATATAAAGAAAATAAAATTTCGGATGATTTTTTTGAAAATCTCATGTTTCTCAAGGAACAAAATAATTCAGGGGAAGTAGATTATAGAAATGATCTACCTCAATAAAAGGCCATAATAAATTAGAAAATAATATTTTGATTTAATAATAAAAGTAAATTTTATAGAAAAAATGCTTCAAGAATAATTTTTTTGATTGTTTTTCAAAATAGTAGACAGTGTAACTGAAAATCTATATATACAAGTTGATCATTTTGATTAAATAAATATTGATGCCATATTTTTTTTGAACATAACATAGTACTTCTATAGGTATTAATTTTAATAATGATAAGGGAAAAAAGATTTTTAATGATTCATTTACTATAATACCTAAAAACTAATTTTTATCAAAATTAGTTGAATGGGATGTTTTAAGAACGACCATAAAATTAGATTAAAAGGATGAGAATTTTTTTTAAAAAAATAATATGAAATAGTTGAGGAATAAGTATTAAAAAAATAAGTTTAACTAGAATATTAAGAAGATGAAGAAGGGATAGAATATATAGAATAAAATTCTGATAGAAAAACTCAGAGAGATAATGGATCAAATGAAAAGTAATCATAAAAATTAACTTTATCTTCATAACATTTGACTTCTATATCTGATAAGGATAATTCATAGAAGAATTCCTAGAAAAATAGGCATGTTGAGATCAAAAAGTTCATACAAAAGAGGAAGTATTTTTTCCTCAAAGTATGATGAACACGAGAAACATTTTCATAAGAAGGCTTCTAAAAAATCTTAATAATATAAGGAATTGGATGTTATGGAAACATCCAATAAAAATTGATTTAAAGAGATGAAGAAATAAATATGAGGATGTCCCAAAACATTGTGCCGAGTCCTCAATACTGAAACCTCCCAAACATGCTTCTGATTCCTAAAATATGGAGGAAACTATTTAAAAACAGTTTTTATTATATCTTACCATAATTAAATGATTTAGAATTCCACATTCCATGTTTTCCCTAGCATGAAGCATGGATTAAACTCATTCAAAACATGCTCATTGATAAATTAAAATAATTAAATGTACTATATTAATTAGTCATCTATATTGAGGTAGAGGCAATGTATTTTCAAGAAACATTAATGACTCAAAAAGATAGTAAAATCTCTTGGTGATGTCGTCAAATCACATTGATTATGATAATCTGGAACATGCTGATAAATTATTGAATGTAAAGATTTTTTTAGAATTGAAATATTCTATTAACTAGTTATCATATGATTTCTATGGTGGAGAAATGTCATTAAAGGAATTTATAGGAAAAAATTATGATAAGATAAATGATATAAAATTTTCGAAAGGAAAGGTTCATTCTATGGAAATATAGAATAGAAGGTTGTGGTCTTGTGATGTTGAAATGATCGTTACAATTGGATATGTGTTCCTTAATATCACTAATTGAGGATTATTTAATTAAATTTATTGTTTCATATGTCATATTTTATAGAATTTTCACCATATTTTGATTCATTACCATTCGTTTTTAGACATTATTTCGTACTAGCATGAAGGTAAACTAAGGAGATAATTGTATCTATTGAGGGGGAGAATTTGAGGTTTGAAGATGATAGTTTTTCACAATCCTATGGAATTGATAATGAATCTTATACTTTTAATCTAAATTGTAAAGGGGAAGAATTTTTTTACAATACATTTATGGTTCATTTTTTGAGATGTGTGTAGAAAATCTCTTAGCAATATTGTTCTAATTTTACCATAAAATTATGTTCTTAAATAAATTCTTATATTATTATCACACTATATGATTCAAATAGCATTGATGATTAGGTGAAATACCACTTATATTTTACACTTGGCTTGACAGGTAGACATATATTTGATTAACTAAAATCTCTTATCTTTTGTTAAGTGAGGATTCATTCTTTTATAAAAAACTAAAGTTAAAGAATAATTTTTTGAAATTTGAACACTAAAATTAACTTTCTTTCCTTTAGTAATAAGGTGGAAGAAAATGTAAACATATTGAAATAATAATAGGGTATAATAAAATTCAAAGGGGTAGATTGATATTCCTAGTGAATTTCATTTGTTATTAATGGGTGTTTGGTGAATGATTTAAATATGTTCTTTTAGTTTTTAGTATAGGAAAACAAGGGTCATTGGTGTTTTGAGATTTTCAAAAAATTTAAAACATTTTTTAGCAATTAAGAAATGATATATTTTTCATTAGGAGGTTTTTAGAGTTGTGATTTAATTTTGAATGGGGTGGTCTATGGAATATGTTTTACTTTTTAATGGATTTTATCATGAAAAATTATTAACCTACTAGAAAACCCTATCTAACTTAAACAATGACCATATGTGGGACCCATGTGGTTTGGCCATGGATGAGGTAATCAGTTCAGGACATCTATGGGGACAAATTAGGTGAAATAGTTTGCACCTGCAAGGTCCTATGCATGGATGGATATTGACACCATCTAGGGTGTTACAGTAGCAGAGTGGGCGCCTACACAGGGTGGTGCTATCAGAAATTGTGATGAGTCAAAACTGATTTTTGAGTTGAGTGTGTTGTGTCTTTTATCCTAAATAAGCTCCATGAGTGACTCTATTTCGATGTGAGGTCCATTTTTTAGCAACAAATGAATCATAGATTTGTATCTGTTTAGTAATTATCATGGTTTTCATATCATTCATTTGAGATTTGAATCCATTAGATTTATTTTACCATTCTTTTGGTTTATTCAATCATTCTACCCCAGTCTTATTTTTTATAATGCCATGTTCCTAGGTTCTGTTCATCAATATCCATTACTACATCGATAGTTTCATTATATGAGACCTCCAATCATCTTTTTATAATTCTAATGAATTTAATATGATGAAAATAATGATGTAAATTTTATTATATAATAAAATCATGGTCAAAACAAGGTTTTATTAGTGTGAATAAGATTAGTATTTCGAGATGGTAATTCTCGGTGTTGTGGAATAGAGGAATTGTTAGAATTAGATGATTATCAAGTGGTTTCCATGAAGCACTTTGGTCAGTACAAAATGATTTAATCACTTGTCAAGAGCAAATAAACGAACAAACCATTCTTATTACTTCTAGTGTGTACGTTAAGATAATATTTTACTCATCATGTGTGTGTGAGATGAATTGAGAAACAGTATATGTGGATAGTGAATGTATGTGATGAAAACACAGTTCCATAAAATAAGTGTATATATTTTGAGAATGAATATGAACCTAAATCACAAACTAAAACTAATATTGTGGATTTATTTTTGTTCCATATATTTTTGTACATAAGGAAAAAGGAAAGTCATAGTGCATTTGAAGATATTGAATACCATTTCATTGAAAACACATTATTTGTGTGTATATTTTTTTGTGTGATAATAGTTATAGAAGGCAGTACAATGTATATTGTGAAATAGAAATACATGTTGTATTTTGTAAGGATGAAATAGTATCTTGTGTATGTTTTTTGTTACCAAAAATGAGAAGACCATGAAATTTATTTTATACAAGCATGATGTTAGAAGAGTAAAATTCCATGAATTTTTTATAAATATATGCAAGATGTTTGAAAAATGGAAACTGAATATACATACAACAATGAAAAGAAACATATGAGACTGAAACTGGAACGTTATTTCCATCAGTGATTTAGAATATTTTTTAGTATCCTAATTTTCATTGAAAAGTGAGGTCAGGTCTTCAATATAAGAATGAAGTATTTATCGATCTGTGTTTTAATGAGGAAACTGGAAACATTAGTGACTATAATAATTTAAGAAAGTACAACATAATTGCAAAGGTACCTAATTTGTACATGAGCCTATGTGAAGTTATATTCTTTTGGTGGATGATCATCAATAGATCATTATATAGTGGACCAAGACTTTTGATGTTGAAGGGTGCGTTTGGTTGGTCTATCCAGTCCCTGAAGATTATTATTGGGGTTTATAACAAATAATTGTGAAAAATGTAATGATGGGGGGTTTAGAAAATTATTTAAGGATACTTAAAACATGGGCCTGGTATAGCCATTTTTAATTGGGTGTTTCACTAATTATTGTTGTAATCACCTTTTGATATAGTCGAGACATGGTGTTATAGGGTCTAACAAACATGGAAAAGAGTAGACCATTTTACAAAACCTCGTAAATCCATGTTTACTATGTTTTCATTATTGTTATTCCGTGGAGATTGAGGATTTTTATTAAAGTGGAGGGATCAATACTTTAATTACTAACAATGTTTGAATCAAAATTTAATGAATTTTTAAAAACAATATACCACTGATTCACTACAATTATTTGTGGTATCTAACCAATCCATGGACACTTACTTATGGATTTATGATTATTTTATTCATTTGAAAATGTTTTCAATCTTGATTTTTTAGGTTATTAAATTGGTGGATGTATAATGGATAAAATAATTACATACTAAACTTTTTAATAATTAGGAGAATCATTAGTTTCATTTAATTTTAAGAAATAACAATAATCCTAAATTTACAGTATTGAAGCTGAATATATAGAATATTGATGTTATTTTTCTCATGTGTTGTGGTTGAAACACACATTCATATACTATATAATGAGTTTTAGTAATATTAAAATTATTTTTAAAAATAATAGATCCATTTGAGTTTTTTAAAACCAATCACCTCAGTAACATTTTAATCACATAGATATAAGGCACCATTTACTTCAAGGTCTCACAAATGAAGGGGATATAATTATATAATTAATAGAAATTCTAGAAAAGCGTGATCAAATTTTTACTATAATTATTATTTTGGATAAATTTTATTTCATTAAGTATAATATTGGAATGATTAGTGTTTAGTTATCAATCGTATTTAATTCTTTTTTTACTCATCTTCTAACATTAATAAACTCTTATTCAAAGGATGAGTATAGAAGTTTTTATTTGAAATAAACTATTATTTTCTAAATTATTAAAATTACAAATAATATGTTAGCATTATGAATTTTCCAAATTAAATCTCTTATAAATTTTTAGTGTTTTACTTCATAAATTTCATTCCATACATATTAATTCTTAAAATCATCATGGACTCAAAGTAAAATTAAAAAATTTTATATTTATTCCTTTTATAATCTATTTTCTTTTTAAAATTCTCATCATATGTTTTCTAAAAATATCTATCCAAAAAATAAATTATTCCAAATGTATCCTAATATATTAATTTTATAAAAACAAAGAATAACATGTGAATAATACCTATGAAACATACTACTATGAAATTAACACCAAATTTATTTAGTTTATACTTTTTTTTGTTATACATCTTAATAATAAAAAATTGATTTATTTAAAATATTAAAAAATTATTATTATCAATGTTTCTTAGTTTGATAAGATATTTTAAAACATTAAGATTTAAATTAATCTTTTAAAACATTTTTCTATTAAATCATGGATGCAAAGTCATAAAGGATTTCAATCACAAACATTTTTCTAAACACCAAAGTTTAATCATCACCTCTAGTTCCTATACAATGCTGTGTTACCACATTGTTCCATATCAGTTTTCAAATATTTATCTCCCAATATTTCACACAAATCAAATTCATCGGTGTGATTATTTTATTTTATCTCCATCACTGTTCTCAGTACCATGGAAACTAAATAAGAATATAAAAAATTGTTAGTTTTCATTTAATGACTCTTTTAAATGTCCTGGTTTGACAAGATTTATTATAATCTCAAATGGGTAGATACATTCATGGGGGAGAATGTGTTTTTATAGAGAACACAGATAATTATAGTCAGATATTTCATCTTTAGATATTTAGATAATTTGTTCCCTCAGTTAAATTTATCCAAGAATAAGTTGATGATAAAATATGATTTTCCAAAATTGGAAAAATTTATAAGATATTTTTAAATTTGTTTTGGAACATATATTTGATCGTTCCTATAGTAAGGAATATTTGCCTTCACATGATTTACAAAAATCAATTGTAATTTTAGAGTATAATAATGATAATTATTCTTTGTTTTTGTACTACATCAATCATAGAAATTTTCACACCTATCTATAGAAAATAGATATGTTTCATTGTGAATGTATGGGTATTTAATACCATGTAATAGTAATCGAGATACTCTCATGGTATCATATATTTATTGATTAGGTTACTTTGAATGTATCCGAAAAGATTACTTGTTGAATTTTTCTATTACAATAGATAATATAAATATTGATTATATAAAGTATATTGTTATTATGTTTACTTATTTGATAAATTATTTAATATTTAATTGAATCAAAGATCCCGAAATTGAGAATAATTCATACCTATTAAGGGAAATGTTTTTTTCATTGGTGAAGAAAATAATTACAGAATGAAATTGTTTTTGATTGTAAATCGAAAATATTTGTCAAAACAGTTGATGGAAATACATCGAAGTCAAAACAATCAATTGAAGTTGATGATGATTAGTAAAATTTTTAAATCTTAATAATCCCTAAAAAGGAAAAAATATAAATAAAAAAACTTTCAAATGATGTTTTTGAAAATCTCATTTTTCACAAGGAACAAAATAATCTCAGGTTACTAGATTATAGAATTGATCAATCTCGAGAAAATACCATAAGAATCTAGAGATAAAATATTTTAATAGACTAAGTAATATAAATTTAATTTAGAAATATGATTCAATATTTTTTTTAAATTTTTTTTAGATGGAGGAAATGATGTATCTGAATATCAATATCAACAAGTTTTCATGCCGATTGAAGAAATCATGATACTAGAATTTTTTTGGAACTAACATAATTAATTCCAACATTTATACCATATAAAAAAGGTAAGGGGAAACATATTGTAAAAGAATAATTTACATTCATTCATGAAAAAAAATTCTAATCTAAATTAGTCGTAATGGATGTTTTAAGAACCACCATAAAATTAGAGTAAAAGGATGAGAATGATGTTGAAAAAAGGTCATTAAACATGTTGAATAATAATTATTAAAAAATAAGAAGAACTAACAGATTAATAATAAGATGAAGGGATAGAATATATGAAAGAAACTAATTATGTATAAACATGGAGGGATAAAGGTAAAAGGAAAATGAATAATAAAAATCAACTTCATCTTCACAACTTTTAAATTCTATATCTGATAAAGACGAATACATAAGAAGGATACATAAAAATCAACTTTTAGAGATGAAAAAATGTTATCATAAAAGTGGAAGAATATTTTCCTCAAAGTAAGAAGAAAAAGAAAAACATTATTAAAATTATGTTTCTGAAAAATCTAATAATATAAGAATTTCATTGTTTTGGAAACATCATATTAAGAAAATTAAATAAAAGAAATAATAAATATAAGGATGTTCCAAAAAATAGTGTCGAATCCTCCATACCAAAACTACCCAAACCATTTTATAATTACAAAAATATTGATGAAATTATATAAAAATAGGTTTGATTATATCATACCTTAGTTGAAATGTTTATAAGAACACATTACATATTTTCCATAGATTGAAGTAGGGTTTCAAGTCATTCAAAAAAAACCTCATTGAGAAAACAAAATCATTAAATATATTATTTGAATTTTTCATATGTATGAAGTATAGGGTATGACTTTTCAAGAAAATTAAATTACTCAAAAAGATAGTACGATCAGTTGGTGAAGTGGAAAAATCAGGTTTATTGTTATAATCTAGAACATGATTATAAATATTTTAAAGGAATTTTTTTAGAATTATAATATTCTCAATACTTGTTATCATATAATTTATATGGAGGAGTAATGTTTTTAAAAGAATTTATAGATACAACCGATGATATGAAAACTAAACCTAATGGTTTAAAAGAAAAGGTTCATAGTTTGTAAATGTATAATAGATGGTTTGGGTCTTGTGAACTTGAAATAATCCTTATGAAAGAAGATGTTCAAATATTTAGGACTCATGATCGGATGTAAGAGATTCTAGAAGAAAAGACCGTGAATTTTGAAAAGAATTGATATGTGTTCAAAAATATGAAGTCTCTTCTAATGATACTTATAATAATGGTAATAATTTTTATTTCAACTCTTTAATTATTTTATAAAATAAATTTGAATTTTTACTAATTATGAAATACTTATCATCCAAAACGATTTTTTATGAATGTTTACCTATTAATGTTGGATATATGTTCCTTCATATTACTCATTGATGACTATTTAATTAAATTTATTGTTTCATATTTCAAATTATATAGTATTTAATCAGTATTTGGATTCTTTCTTATTAATTTTAAGAAATCAATAAGGGGTAGAATCTTTTATGAATTTTTAAACAGGGTATTTTCATTAAAAAAAGTGATTCTACCATTAGGAGGATAAAAGTTTATAAGGGGTTCAGTTAATATTTAAGGGGGTATTTCTCAAATACATACAATAATATTTTTATGTAATTATAAAATCATGTGGATTTATAAGAAAAATATATATTAATTTTTATTAACATAATAAATGACTATTTTTAAACGGTATTATTCACAATTTATGTGTTGTTTTTTGTACTTCCCAAATGGGGGAGTTTATCAAAAAATATGACTTAGTTATTCAACTTTAATTAGTTTAGATTTGGAAATAAAGAAAAAGCCCTTAAAATAATTTTTACTATCTTTTTTATGTCCCAAGTATTTCAGTGTGGTTTTAAGAAAACATTAATTTTACTATATATTAAAAATGATCTATTTTATGATGATTATAGACAAATAATTATTCGATAAAATACATTGGATAATTTATGAATCCAATTAACCAAAATTAAATTTATCATCAGTTAAAATATTTTATTGTACATCATAATTACAATAGTTATGACCATTATAATGATTCTTGTACATATACATTAGATTGAACACCATATGGATTATATTAATGATAATCAGAAATAAATTTCCCAAAATTGACTAAAGTATATAATTAGAGTACAAATGAATTGTTTTTATTTTATAAAATAAATATTTATGTGTGATGTAATTAATCAAAATAATGTTATAAAGTCAGTTATGCAAGAGAATGGTGAGTGGTCAAAAAGGATGTTTTCTGAGGTCATTCCATCTAACACTTAAATAACTTCATTTGGGATTCTCATATAAATAGATGGTCATTTTAAGTGTTGGGATCTAATAAATTTCTCATCTTCTGTAATGTAATTTTTTCTCTGCATGATACACTCATTCATAGTCATTTTATTACATTAAATAGTTTTCTTTTTATATGATCCTTGACATGGTTTTTTTCCTTTAGAACTTTTTCATTTTCATTCTACGTCTGGTAATTTTTATGATCGAGGGATTATATAGTCAAAATATGTTCAATATAATCCATAGGATGTGTTTAATTTAGGCCTATTAATACATAAATAAATAAATGTTATGATTGAGGAACTCTGAAGAATGGAAGTCATGTATTATTCTAATTATTGTATGGATGAGTTTATTAATAAGGAATATTAGAATTTAATTTAGGTATAATTCTATGGACACATTATTCATGTTAATATACATCCTACACACTTATATTTATAATAATTTATTCTTTTAATATAGCATGTAAGTCATTATTACGTTTACTAGCTAATATAATTCTTGATTTTACAAGTATATTCAATTGTGCATGTAATAGAATGGTTGTAATCTTACATCTATTTCAATATTATAATTTTTTTTGAATATCTAATTATGATAAGAATACACCATGATATTGTTCATAGAGTAAAAAATTTATGCACATTACTTATCATTGTATACTGTTTTCTTAACCGTATATCTGCGACTATGATAAAAGCATGCTCTGAAATAATCATATCATTTGTGGTTTTGATTCAAAAATTATGATCATTCAACAAAATTTGAATCATGTACTTTTTCTTATTTTGCGATTTTAAAATTTTTTAATATACATGTCACCCCCTATTGTAAAAGTAACCATATTGGTTACTCTTTTGATTCAAAAGACATCATAAACCCATGACGGTTTCCATAACTATTATATTTATCATACCAAAAGACATATATTTTTCAAAAATGAAATAATAATTAGATATTTTATTAATCGTCTACCCAAAATAAAATTTCAAAAAATACCACAATAACATAATTTTTGAATTCATATACGCAAATACATCAATCATCTCACATAACTCATAAAAAATTAACTTTGTTTCATTTCCTTATAACATAATAATTTCTTAATTTAATATTCCATTTTTAATCCCATCATGTTTAATGAAAAAAACATTACTTATATGTCCTTGAAGATCATATTCCTTATATTACCATATATGAAATAAATTTTGAAAATACACATATTTTAAAGATTTATAAAATTCAACCATTTATATTTCCTTTTGGATACAAATAATTAAATCCAGTTAAATGACTAAACATTCAATTTTTTCCTCTACAATTACATACTATATATCAATATAATACACCCATAAAACGTTTTCTCATTACATTAATGCATTCATTTAAGTTATTAATCTATCATTCTTGACATTTAGACAACAAAATATTTGTTCATCCATGGAATCCACTACCTGATGAGTCAATGAACTATATCCTTATCTTCTTCAGTTAGTTTGATAGATTCTTATGGTGGGTGTTATTAGTCAAATACAGTGATAAATGATTGGTAGTAATCAAAATATCCTTTACTCATGTCATCATCCCATTAAGATTATAATACAAAAATTCTCTATCATGTCCGATTTCATCCCAACTTCTTATCGTTACATACATTTACATAAAACAATATTCATAGCATGAGAATAAGTTATCATAGTGGGAAACCACATAATCACAATCAATCTCTCAAAATATTTCCAAATCATGACACATTATTTTCAATCTAGGAAATATTAGTCATATATGAGTCCATTCATGATAATTATTTAAATACTTCAGGATTGTATGCAAAGAGAATATGATTTAACTAAAGAATATCCCATGAGAGTATCATACTATGTTTGAATTAAGTCCCAGTTATGGTACCAGGTAATTCTTGATTCAAAATTAAACACCCTTGAAATATTTATTACCCCTATGTGAAAATATTTTAAAACCACATCATCATGTAGTATCAGTATAGGGAGGTAATCTAATGTAAACTTCTTACACAATTAATAAAAACATATGATGTTATCCAATACATATTATCACGCTTTTTGTTTTCACTAAAGATTTATCATCCTATATTCCACATTTTAATTACACATATACGTTGATACTGACTACAATGACATAATATCTCCATACAATGAAATTACATCATTTTAGATTAATATACCTTAAATTACATATAAACATAATGGAGGATCAAAAATTTATATTGTATTTGCAAACATGAAAAAATAAATTACTTATTCATAATATTAATACATAATCTCCCCCTTAGTTCTTCATAACTAGAAATATTCTTTGACATATCACGCATTATTACTTTTATCATAATCTGGGGAAAATAGACATAAGTAATCGTGATATAAGAAGATCAGTAATGGTAGAAAAGGTATATACATAAGTATAAAATGAGAATATGACAATGATAACTTGGGAATAATAATTGATAACTATAAATTTCATAACATTAATAATACATTTTACTAATGAAAAAGATTAGGGTGGTTCGTAAGACAAGAATAAAAAATGAATCATTAAACACTATCCAGGTGAGAATAACATTAGAATAACACAAGTAGTTTTGGAAAACACTAAATAATTAAATACCATATATGAAGAATACCCACAAAAATAGTTCCAACATTTTAGGCTTGTATTTACCACCAATGTAAACGCATTCAGCATTGGATATCCTCCAATTCAACCTATTTTCGAGCATGGTATAACCTCTTTTATACCCCTATGAGGTCATATAATTTTATGAGTTACTCAATTAAATGAAGGGAGATATAATTAAAACCCATCATTGGTTATAACATGTACACCATCCATAGTTATAAATTATAGACCATACATGGTTATAATAAAACCTCCATCACAAAATAGAATCCATTCAAATGACTTCCACATTATATTAAAATAGTCCTCATATCAAAACCATTGAAAATAAATGGGATTCATAAACATTTAATAATAGCATAACTTATTAAAAATAAACACATTTTACTATTATTTCATTAGATCATAACCCATGGAAATAGAGCATGGTATCATAAATATTTTATCATGGTACAACCTATGGAATTGAAAAAAGTTTGAGAAAATTATATTCATTATAATTAAAAAAAATAAACTAAATTATATGAATGGTATCATTAGATCATATCCAAATTATAGAAAAATTGACATTATGGATGCCAAATGGGATTGAAAATTATTTTGGGAATAATATCACTTGCAAGCATTCCTATGTAGGATAACCTTTCCACATTGAAAAACACTATTTAAAACAAAATAAATCAATATAGTTTTCACTGAATATAACCAATGAAAAATATACATGGTGAATTAAATAAAATAATAATATTTTCTTGTAGAAAAATACTTTCAATAATGAGAAAACATTTAGAAATAATTTACAAATCTGTATATTTGAAACTAACAATATGATCATATAAAATTTTCATTTAATAATTTAGTGATCATGACAATATGAAATTTACTGCATTTCATATGTTTTAAAAATTGATTCATTTTATAATTCTAAAAATATCCAAATGAGCCTTGATTGGAAAGACATATAATGATTCAATTTAAATAAATGATCTTATTAATATAATATTGTAAACATTATATTAATAAATCATTTAGATAATTTTAATCATATTTTTGAAATAATTTCTATGAAAAATCGATATGGATGTTAAATGGTTTTCAATTGAATAATGAAAAAAAATTGATTCTATTTAAAAATATATTTTTTTCAAATTTATATTATATAAAGATAGAAATATGAATTGAAAACATATATCCTCATTAAATAAATTAATTCCCTGAAAATTATTAAATTTCTTAATAAATTTTTCATAATATTTTATCATTGGCATAATTTTGGTAATCAATTCTAAAAATCTATGAATTCTTCAAATGAAACAATTACAACATTTTAAACATTTGAATCAAATTCCTTGAGAAAAATAAAAAAAATGAAACAAGAACTATGATGAAAGTAATGAATTTCATTATATCATATTTCAATATGGCTGATTATAAAACTCAAAATAGAAGATAGGTTTATAAAAAACATATTTCCCAATAAAAAATTAAACGATTTGTAACCATCATCACCAGCTTTAAATTTTATATTCCAAAGTAAAAAAGAAATAGAAACATGATTGAACAAGGCCTAAGGGGGCCTTATGTAGTGGAGACCAATGGAATCCCATCAAATATGATTCACCCCTTTTTTTGATGGTAGAAGTGTTGTAAAATTATTTTTTCTTTGTAGCAATGATCTTCCAGATAGCCCTTCAGATCTGCTACTTTGTTCCCCTCACGCTATGTATGAGTAACCACTACATTGCTGTTTAAGAAGCACCTTGAATTTACAAATGATGTATGAAATATACCAAGTATAGGGACCTATATCGTATAAGGATTGATAAATGACAGTGGAGTCTGTTTAATCATGGGATAAATGACTTCGCTCTAGATTACATTGAATGAGGTGGGTGAGAACTGCTTTTTCATCTTCTAGTATGGAGGCACCATTTCCAAAATACGTTGAAAAGGCAAGTTACGTACTTCCCATGCAATCCTAAACAACTAATCCACTATGCATGATCCTAAAATTGTAAGATCTATATTTTTTCATCTTATGGCCAGATTTTGGGGGAGACTACCACACCCAATGAACCTAAATCCCAGCGACAAGAGAATGATCCAAATGATAAGAGACCAACAACACCACAATAGAGGGAGCATAATTCCAGTTTATAATTAGGAAAATCATTTATATCAGATGACTCCTCACCCTCACAATGATGGTCCTCCATAGAGTTGGAAACCCCTCTTATCGAGCCTTGTAGCATGACATCCAAAAAAACCAGCACCCAGCATTGCGTATCATAGTTCTCGCAGTATTCTCTAGGAATACTTCCCCTATACCTTTGTTCCAGTATTCTGGAAATTGAGTATTCCTCATCTCACGTGAGGAGTAAATAGTAAGCTCACCGAAGTCCCTCCATACATCTTTCAGCCAATCCACATCAAAAAAATAGGTGGTTCTTCGTCCTGTCTTACATGTTCTTACAACAGTGGCAGCATGAAACAAGGCTGATCCCTATCCTCTTAAGGTTTTTGTCCAAAGGTAAATATTGGTAACTAATTCTCATAAAATGAAGCATACAATATGACACGACCCGTCCCCTGGCGTCCATTCTATGACTACCACAAGTTCGACTTACATAGGCCTGGGGTTGACGATTAGCACCGAATGGCGTATTCCCTAAAATCATGAAGACATTGCCTTTATATCTTGTAAACACACTCAACCATGAACACCCTAAGATACGAACACAAGTAAACTATTAACTATAAAGGAGTGTGTATTGTAAGAAAAAGGGGCCAGAAATCTAGCCCATATGGAAAGTACAAGAAAACGAGAAAGTACAGGTAAACAGAACAACTCTGGTGAACAACCGCAAAGGATCCAACCTAAAGGGTAGGTACAGCTATCGAACAATCATCTCTATGGTATGCCTCATCTAAAGTCAACCTTAGTGATACATCTAGTCCGGGTACCCTCATCCTCAGTCAGTGATTTCCATCATCTGCATCAAACACAATAAGGTGTGGGCAATGCCTGTGCATGGTTGAGTATAATGATACTCAGTAGGGACACAGTGACCCTAAAGGTCTCAAAAAATCCACAATGGATAAACCACAATGAATGAAATCAAATTAAACCCTTGCTTTGGTATATTCCCATACATATATCTATGTTATCAAGTATGCCCATATCATTCATGATGTAACTCAAGGTCCAAACACTTATCGAAAGTGCAACCATTCCATGAAGGAATGAATACCACGAAGGTAACACTGCAATGGTAAGTACCGCAAAGGTAACAACACAATGTTAAGTACCACATAGGTAACACCGCATAGAATAATAAAACAAAGGTATCACCATGATGTTAAGTACCACAAAGGTACACAACAGAGGAGATTACCACATAGGTAAAGACAGATCTCACACCAAGTATTACATAGGTACGATAGTAAAGATTATTAGACGTAACTACGGAATAATCTTACTCTATTAAGAGGCAGACCCATGTAGGATCCTCAATCTTCAGACCCACGTAAAATCCAGTTATAGAAGAACCGCGTAGGATATTAGAGGATTCCCATGTGGATTCCTAGAGAGGATCCAAGTGAGACTTTCGAACACCGACCCACAAAGTATCCCAAATCATAGACCCACACAGGATCCCAAAGCACAGACCTGCATATGATCATTTCCTCAGGATACAGACAGCTACAGGGTTCCTTCACTAAGCTCGCTTGATTCCGAGAGGGTCCCCTCCTCAATACATAGGTCGAATACTCCATCTTCCGCAAATTATGAAAATGAATTATCCCAAACGACCTCATCATAATAGGGGGTCTCAATGCACTAGACGGTGCCTCAATCAAATGATCGGTCTGTAATTTATGGGCATTTTAGTCTCGTGGGCCATGTTGGATTCATGTCTGATCCAACCCGAACATACCCGAACATTATCCAAAACTCAAGTGGGGTATTCCAAAAGGATCATCTTGATCCTAGGTTTCCTCTGTCATAGTCGGTTCATCAAACTGATGCCCTTAGCTCAAATTATGGCCGAAGGAGCAAAAAAAGGGGTCGATGTTGGTCCAGGCCCGGTCCGACCAAGTCGGACCCACCCGGACCGACCCGGCCTATGCTGAACCTACTATGGCTTTGGTCCGACCCATATCATTGTGTCTAAATAGGACCGCTAGATCTGTTACTTCCCATTGTGCGGATCGCGGTGTGGCATCGTGGTGCGGCTCAGGGTGAGGCCCACTGTGCGGCTTGCTGTGTGGCCTCGCAGTGCGGCCCATGGTGCAGCCCACTGTACAGCTCGTGGTACGACCTCTCGGTGCGGCCTGTGGTGTGGCCTAGATGGCACACAGCTGGTTGGCCCCACGGTGGGGTCTACCATATCCGCCACACAAGGATGAGGTGCCCCTTGGGTACCCCGAACAACAGAGCCGTTCGGGTTGGGTATCCAACCGGTCGGCACCACGTGGCGCCGGTAGCTGTCATGGGGGACTCGGGGTCCCGCTTGGCTCCCCGGCTGGCCAAACGGCAAGCCCACCAGTGCGGTGCGGTCACACACCGTAACATCACAGGAGGCCGACAGCGAGCCATCAGCCCTTCCATCTCCACTGCGGCATCATGTCGTAGCCCTTATCCGTCGGGCGGCACCGACGCACGCCGTCGTCCCTTCACGTGGTCGGCTACTGCCCTTGCTCCGCTGTGGTCAGCAGACCCTGACCCTTGCTCTTTAATAGCCGATGGGCTGTGGGCATCCTCCTGCAGCATAGTCACAACGCCACTTTCGTCTCGACCGGGTGGAGTGTCGGTCGCTGTTCCTGAGCCCCACTCTTGCTGGTCGCCGATACAGGTTGTCGATGATGATCTTGGGGCATCGAGCATGCCCCAGTGGCCCGTTATTCTTTACGAAGACTCCATAACTCATCCTAAGATGTATCCATCTATTTGAGATGATCATAAACCACAATGGTTGTGGAGTGGTCAGGCTGGGTTCGTTTGGCCAGCACTGACTGTGTTACAATGATAGCAATCAAAAAAGATGTTCTTAATTCAAGAAGGATTTCATGAACATGGTACTATGTATAAAAAAACTACAAACACTACCGTGAAGGTTCCTTAGGAGGATGCACGAGGAAGAAGACAATGTTGTTGAGGAGTCGGTGTTCACTACTTCCACAAGGCACTTCTAATCTGGGCTCGGGGTCGATTCCTCATTCCTCGATTCAGGAGAAGGAATTCTTCATTGTAGAGTTTTTTTCTCCACAATTCTTCCAAGATCTACTTTTTGAACCAATCCTCTCAAAGCTAAAGAGGAACCAATATAATATAATTATGTATATCAATTTAATTCAACGTTGGCACAATTAAAGCTGACAGATTTAATTAATTGTAGTTTTCGTAATTAATTAAATGTAGAGTTGAAAGGTTTTCCCCACATTAATTAATGGTTTGAGTGGTCCCCACCATTGAATTAAAATTGGGAGGATTAAAGCTCTTGTGGTCCCCACCCCCATAAATCAAAAAGAGGCTTCATGAAAAAAAATTGTTAAATATTTTTGTTTTCATATTCTTCAATGAAAAAGTGAAAAACTAAATTCCCCCCTCGACCTACTGTTGTCGAGGTGAAGGAATCCTGAAGTGATTACCAGCACTACCAGTTCAACGGTGACCCTATAATTCCATTCCGAGCGCAGATTCAATAGTTACAAAAACTTGCTCACACATTTACTAAATATACCTAAAAAAAGTTTAGAATTTCATTCCAGGCACACCGGGCCCCAGAATCACACTATTCCAATTTTCACAGACTCGTAAAATCCCCATATAAATAAAAGAATATTACATATAAATTTTAGTTCTTTACATACTCCCCACCTCAGGTTATTGTTTCCATGAAGTCCACAACACAAAAACTAGGAAAATAAGTTGGGGTTCTGATCACAAATCTGAGATGCCCACTCCCATGTGCTCTCCTCAAGGTTCTCGTGCTGCCAGCTAACGCGCACCAATGGTATTGACCAACCACAAACGACCCACACCTATCGATTCTCAATCTCAACTCGAACCTTCGTAAGAGTCACCCCATCTTTGATGTCCATCTCACTCTGGTCGATGTCGTGAGATAGGTCATGCGCGTATCTCCTCAGCTGGGATACATGGAAAATTTCATGCACCTGGTGCAACTGAGGTGGAAGAGCTAAGCGGTAAGACACCTTTCCAAATCTTCTGAGGACCTAAAAGGGTTCAATGAACCCCGGAGATAACATGCCAATGTGGCCCAATCTCTGCAAAACCATGTTGTGGTGAGACCCGTAGAAAGACTTGATCACCATCCTCGAACACCAGAGGTCTCCGTCTCCTATTAGTATAAGACTTCTACCTACTCTTTGCAATCTTCATCTGCTCTTGGATGATCTGCACCTTCTCTGTAGTAGCCTACACCATCTCTATTCTTAGGATTGTTGACTCCACTGCGTCGGTCTAGCATAGGGCTATCTTCATGGTCGGTCATACACTGCCTTGAAAGGTGTTATACCAATCATGGAGTGATAGCTATAGTGGTATGAAAACACCACCATGGGAAAGTTATCCTCCTAGATTTGACCAAATTTGAGGACACAAGCATGCAACATGTCCACAAGGGTCTTAATGATCCGCTCGGTTTGGCTATCCGTCTTAGAATTGAATTCGTTGCTCAAACGAAGCTATTTCTTGAAAGCCTCCATCAACCCCTTCAATGGACGGGAAGTGAAATGTGAATCACGATCGGAGACAATCGTTCAGGTTACTCCATGTATCCACAAAATATTTTGAACATAGAGGCATCCAAAGCTCTCTACTGAACCATGCTCTCTGATCGGTAGGAAGTGGACCGACTTGGTGAGTCGATCGACAATCACCTAGAGAGAATCATGACCCCTGGATGTACGTGGAAGTCCTATCACGATGTCCATGGATATCCCATCCCACATCCACTCTGGGACCTCTAAAGAGTAAACTAAACCTATTGGTGCCTACTTCTCCAACATCACATGTTAACAAGTGAGGCACCAAGATACAAACTCGGCTACTTCATTCTTAATTCTAGGCCGCTGGTACTATTTTCAAAGATCCTGGTACATCTTCACAACTCATGGATATACCGCTAGAGTGGTTGTGTGTAAATCCCTCAAAACATACCCATGAAGTGACACTGGTACCATGGAATGTCCTCTTGAAAAAGATTATGTGCTCCCCACCTTCAGAAAATCCATCAGGTGCCTACCCTGAGGATATATGAACACGTCGAGCCTCGCATTCAGTGTCCCCACACTTCGCCTCCCTAACTCGCTGAAGAAGGGGGGAAGTGACTACAAGAGAGTGAAAAAAGCAGCTCCATCACATTCCCCAAAGGATATCTGTAAGGCGGCCAACTGCTCTGTCACCTCACCTAGCAGTTGTATACCAGATCTCTTGCTGAGTGCATCTGGTAAAACGTTCCCCTTTTTAGGAGTATAGAATATATCGAAGTCATAGTTCTAGAGGAACCGAATCCAACATCATTGTCTCATGTTCAGATCATTATGGGATAAGAAATACCTATTACTTTGGGGGTCATAGTACACTGTAAAACGCTCACCCATAAAATAGTGTCACCACATCATCAAAGCGAAGAAAAATGTTGCTAACTCATGGTCATTGGTAGCGTAGTTTTTCTCATGTTATCTCAGCTGTCGAGAACCATATGTGATAACTGCTCTCTCCAGCTTCAAGACACATCTGAGCCCAATCCCTGATGTGTAGTAGTTGACTACGTACCAAATGCCCTCTTCCGGAAGCCTTAAGATGGGGGCACCAATCAGCTTATTCCTCAGCTCATGAAAACTCTGCTGGAACCTCTCCGACCACACAAAGGGTTTCCCCTTCTTCGTCAATGTTGATAAAGGTGATGCAACTCTGGAGAATTCTGGCACAAACCTCTGGTAGTATCCGACCAAACCCAGGAAACTCTTTACCTCTGTCACACTCCCGGGTGTCTCCCATGAAATTACAACCTCAATATTTTCTGGATCAATGGAAACTCCGTCCTACAAGACGACATGTCCTAGAAAGTGATACTCTCAGATCTAGAACCAGAACATCAAGTTATTACCATAAATCTGGTGCTCTTGGAGTGTGTCCAGAACAATCTGTAAATGATAGGCCTGCTCCTCCTCAAAAGTAGAGAACATCAGAATGTCATCAATGAAAACCACCCACAATGTGATGAAGATATGGCTGAAAGATCCTGTTCATGAGTCCCATGAACACTTTTGGAGCGTTGGTCACACCAGATGGAATAACAATGAACTTGTAGTGGCCATACATACATCTAAAATTCATCTTCTACACATCCTCTTCTCGAAACCTGAGTTGGTGATAGCCTAACCTGAGGTCTGTCTTAGGGAACCATTGTGCTCCCTTTAGATGATCAAAGAGATCTTCAATCCGTAGAAATGGGTACTTGTTCTTCACAGCCACCCGGTTCGGGCACCGATAGTCAACACAATGTCTCAAGCTCTCATCCACCTTCTTGGAAAACAAAATCGGGGCTACCCAAGGAGAAACAGTTGGTCAGATGAATCTCATCCCCTACAAGTCCTCTAGTTGTACCCGCAGCTCACGAAGATCAGAGGGAGCCATCCAATACGCTGGTGTAGATACTGGTGTCATCTCGGGGTACAAGTAAATGTAAAATTCCACCTCTCTATAAGGAGGTAGGCCCGAAACATCATCGGGGAAGGCATTCGTGTACTTGTCCACCACTACAGGATAGATCGAACTCTCTACGTCAACTGTTTCGTGGGAAAGGCTAGCCAACCAATGAGTGATCGGCTGCACTCTCCTCAGGGTGATTCATTACTGTGCTACAAAGGATCCGTTCTCATCGGTGAAGGTAAACCTGGCCCTATACTTGCAGACACACCATACACTGTGCCTAGTACAGTCAATCTGAGGATGGACGGTAGATAACCATTTCATACCCATGATGACATCATAAGGCCTCGACGCCGCTACTAGAAGATCCCAGTCGAAGCTCTCACCTCGTTTAGTAAGCTCACACTGCCAGAACTAGTGTGTAATCGTCAAATCCTCTCCTGTTTGAGTCTCTCACTGTATGGATCGATCCAACAACTTCATCAGAATCTTTGATTTCCAAATGAGTGTCATGGAAATAATAGAATGACTGGAACCTGTGTCTATAATTATTGTAGCTAAGGAGGAATAGACACAGATCATACTTCATATCATCTCAAGAGTGCCTTGGTCATAGGCCTCACCTTCCTGGAGCTGAGCACTCCCCTATCCACCTACTCCCTATGGTTGGGGTGGACCACCTGGTGATAGTGGCGGTAACATCTTGAATCGTCACCCACCGCTAGTTGCACGCCCACCTCCTCCGCCATGTCTGCGTACCCCATGTGGACCTCCTTGGTAAAACTTCTCTCTCTGCCTGGGCGGTCCTTCGACCATATTCTGATCATCTGTACGGTGGTTCGGATAGTCACAAGCCATGTGACCATGCCCTCCTCATGTGTGACACTACCTACTCCTTTCTTGACTAGCTCTCTCTCCAGTGCCCCACACAACCGACCATGAATCTTGTTGTCATCCACCTATAGGTCTGGTATTTGTGGACCTCTATGACATCTTTCTACTTCCAGCTGCAGAAGAATTCTCTACGTGACATCCGGTGGTGGGTCTCACTACGGGTGACTGCTCAGCTGAAAAAAACTCCACTAAGATGGCACTCTCTAACACTCTCTCCTACATCAGGATGTTGAGAAAAATCATCAAATCCCTAATCTACCTCTTGATTCCATTCTTGAAGGTTCGATCCTTGAATAATGGGTCCTATACATTATCATTGGAGTAGCGTGAGAGGTCAGTGAACCTCACTGAGTACTGATCCACAGTCATATTTCCCTATTACAGATGAGGAAGCTCGTGAATGAGCAATGCATGAAGGGTCGCTGGAAAACACTCTGCCTGAAACAGGATCTCAGAGTCTGCCTAGTGATGTGTCTCCTCATCGTGATCCTAGAGAATCAAGCTACACCATCTTCATGGTGCCGTTTGTAGAAGTCTGGTAGTAAGGATCACCATGAGATCAGCTGGTGTCTCTACCAGTCTGAAGTCTCTCACTACTGCCTCTAACCAATCCACAACCACCTGTGGGTCCGTCACACCCCTGCACCTGGGAGGCCTCTGGCACTGGAGCTCATGAATCACTATCAAGCAGCATGAACTCACTACTGCTAGGGCTGGTGGCATCGCTGGCCCAACTGGTAATGGTACCGCTGGTGCCTCTGTTGGTGCCCCTATCGAAAAGGGATTGCACCGAGCCCTCTTTTCTCAGTGGGATATCATCATGTACAATACCAAGAACCCAAGAAGGCTATATGAGTGGATGCATCCTGAAAAGAAATAGGTGAACCATAGTTAATATGGTATACCTGGTGAGCTGAATCAAATATTTCACAAATAAATCCTTTAAAAACACACACGCAATTAGTGTTTTCAAGCACTGAGTCAGAAATCAGAAGTTAGGGTCTAGGTGTATGCATACATCGGCCACCGCACCAACACTGGATTCCCTAAACTAATAACTACACTCACTACATGTAACCATATTTACATTAAAAACATTAGAGTCCAATGATCTATGTTAAAACCAACTCCTCTAATACCAATTTTTCATGACCCATCACCCAGGACCCTTGTCGTGACTACCCCAAGCCTACCTTCCATAGGCCAGGGGATGGTGACTAGCATCGAAGGGCATATTCTCTAAAACTAGGAAGGCATTGCCTTTATATTCTATAAACACACTCAACCAAGAATACAACAAGATATGTAGACAAGTAAACTATATAGTAAAAAATGACTGTGTACAGTAAGAAAAATGGGCCAGAATACAAGACCAACTTGATAGTACAAGAAAAATGGAAAGTACAAGTAATCTAAACAGCTCATGTGAGCACCCGCCAAGGATCCTACCTGAAGGGTAGGTACAGCTCTCGAATGGTCATCTCGGTAGTACCCATCATCTAAGTCCCCCCAGCGAGCTACCTCCAGTACTAGTACCATAGTCTTTAGTTAGTGTTTTCTGTCATCTTCACCAAACACAACAAGGTGAGAGCATAGCCCGTGCAGGGTTTTGTATAATGATAATTAGTAGGTACCCCGAGACCCTCAATGTCTCAAAAAATCTACCAAGGGTAAACCACAATGCATGAAAACTACTTAAAAACTTACTTAGGTATATGCCCATAGACATACCTAATTTATCATGTATACCCATCTCATTTATGAGGAAACTCAAGGTCCAAATCCTTAGCCAAAGTAAAATTGTTCCACGAAGGAAATAATACCATGAAGGTAACACCAAAAAAGTCAGTAACACGAATTTCACACCACAAAGGTATGTACAACATTGGTAACTCCACACAAGAGAATACCACAAAGGTATCACCACGAAGGTAGGTACCACAAAGGTATGCCACACATGAGATTACCACAAAGGTAAAGTCTCAGCTCACACCATGTAAAACATAGGTATGGTAGTAAAGTTGATTAAATTTAACTATGGAATCATATTAATCTGTTAAAGAGCAGACCTGTGTAGGATCCTAAATAAGCAGACCCACTTAAGATTCAATATCATCAGTCCCACATAGGATCCTAGTATAGCATACACATGTAAGATCATGGTGTTGTCCCAAATGGTTTCCTAGATCGGATCCATGTGAGACTTTAGAACACAGAACCACATAGGATCCCGAAGCATAGACCCATATAGGATCTCAATGCATAGACCCACATAGGATCTTTTTCTCATGTTACAGCCAGCTATTGGGTTCCCGCAATAAGATCGCATGATTCCAGGAGGTTCTTATCCTCATGACATAGGTCTAATACTCCAACTTCCATGAAGTCCCCCAAAAAAGTTTCCCAATGAACCTCCACCTAATAGGGGGTCTCAACACAATATACAATGTGTCAATCAAACGACTGGTCTGTATGTTGTTGGCCTTTTAGTCCTGAGGGACCAGTTGGATTCATGTCTGATCCAACCCGGTCGTACCATAACTTTATCCAAAAGTCACATGGGGTACACCAAAAGGACCGTCTCGATCTAATGTTTTTGACGTCGCAGAAGGTTCGTCAAATGGACGCCCGTAGATCAAGCTATGGCTGAAAGAGAAAAAAGGGGCCGAAGTTGGTCTGGGTCTGGTCCTACCCAGTCGAACCGGCCCAGACCGACCCAGCCAAGGCCAACCCATGTTTGACCATAGTCTGAACTGGCTTGTTGGGTCTGACACTGCCCGTTAGGTCTAGCCTGGCTCGCAGTGTGGCCTCGCAGTGCGACTCACGGTGCGGCCACGTGGTGCGGCCTCGCTGTGTGGCCCGTTGTGTGGTTCACGGTGCGGCCTCACAGTGCTTCCCACGGTGTGGCATGGATAGAACGCATCTGGGTGGCCCTAGGATCGGGTCCGCCCTATCCACCACCCATGGGGGAGGCTCTCCTTGGGTACTCCAAACGGCAAAGCAGTTATGGCCGGATAGACGACCAGTCGACGCCACGTGGCACCACAGCTAGCACCGGGACCTGAGGTCGCAGTTGGCTCCCCGGCTAGCCGGACGGCCTACCCACCTATGTGGGGAGGTCGCCCGCTGTGTCATCACCAGTGGCTGGTAGCGATCGAGCCACCCTTCCATTGCCACTGTGACATCGCATCACAGCCCTTCTCCACCAGGTGGCCAGATGTGCATCACCGCCCATTCGCATGGCCAGCCACTGCCCTTGATCCACCACTACCAATGGGCCGCGACCCTTATCTAGTGGCGCAATCAAACAACAGCATTATTCACGGTCATCCGGAGTTCCAACCGCCATTCCCGAGCCCCAATATTTTCATTCGCCAGTACGGGTTGTCGCCGACGTTCTTCAGGTCACCGGGCACACCCCGTTGGCATGTTCTTCATTCTGAAGACTCCTACAATGGACATGGCATGTTGCCATCGATTAGAGACCATCATAAACCACAAAGTATTTGGGGAGGTCAGGCTGGGATCTTTTGGACCGCACTCTCCATGTTAGAATGATCACAATCAGCATATATGTTCTTAATTCAAGAAAAATGTCATGAACGGAGTAAGGGGTATACAAAAACAACAAACCATACCTTGAAGGTTTTGTATGATGAGGAACGAGGAAGAAGGATAAGTTGGTTAAGACTCATTGATCACTACTTCCACAAGGTGATTTCGATCCCATCTCGGGGTCTGTTCCTCGTTCTTTGATCCTGGAGAAAGCATTCTTTGTTGGAGAGTTTGTTTCACCACAATTCTCCCAAGCTCTCCTTTTCCAACCAATCCTCTCAAAGATAAAGAGGATCCAATTTAATATAATAAAGTCTATAAATTTAATTCTACATTTTCATGATTAAATATGACACATTTAATTAATTGTAGTTGGTTTAGTTAATTAAATTGAGAGCTGAAAGGTTTTCCCCCATATTAATGATGGGTTTGGGTGGTCCCCAACATTGAATTCAAATTGGGATTATTAAAGCTCCTATGGTCCCCACCTCTATAAATCAAAATAATGTTTTGTGAAAATAAAAATGTTAAATATTATTGTTTTCATATTCTTCCACGAAAAAGTGAAAAACTAACTTCCACCCTCGACCTACAGCGGTCGACGTGAAGGTCTCCTTAAGTGAATACTAGCACTGCAAGTTTAGCAGTATTCTAAAATTTCAATTCCAAGCATTGGTTCAACGTTACAAAAACCCGCTCCAACGTTTATTGAATGTACCCCAAAAAATGTTCATAATTTCATTCAGGGCACACCGGGCCTCAGAATCATGCACTGTCAATTTTCACGGACTTGTAAAATTCTCATATAATTAAAAAAATTACATGGAAATTCCAGTTCTTTAAAAAATGAAGCATTATATATATATTAATATTTGGGATTTATGATATAACATATATGTAGGCTACGAAAAATACTATAAAAATGAAACGAGTAGTTAAATTAGCATAATTCGTCAACAAATAATATGAGACTATAAATCCTTTACCCTAAATATAAACATAAATCATACACATTAAAACCTATTGTATAAAAATATATGTTAGTTATACATATAATATATAACAATAACTATATATATCATAGCATTTATTATTTACATATGACCTTGTATTAACAAATTATGTACAATTCGTTGTTAATATAACGTATTGGTCCATAACCACTTCATTCTTCATGTAAATTTTGATTTTTTTTTGTTTTTAATAATCATAAATTGATCATGGTTCCATAATATACACAATGATTGCCATGATATAAATATCTTATAATTTTTAATGTATACATATTTATAGTAACCCATAGAAGTTATATATATTATATAAATTAAATAGTTCATTGAGATGGTAGGTCATATGTATGCATGAACATTGTTTCGATATTCTGGATTGTTTAAATGAAATTTATTTAAATTATATATTTATATTATAAAACATTTTTTTCATATATATGAAATATTTTCATTAAATTTACCAGATTTATCATACATTCAATACATTACTGAAAAATAAAATCATATTATATTACATGGTGGTAGCCTACCAAACACATGAGTGGTGTAATCATTTCTCCCACATAATAGAATTTTTGAATATATATTTTATATTATTCAAAAAGATATAAAGTTAATTTACATATATGATATATATTCATTTAATATATTTATATCAACATCCTTGTGAAAATAAAATTATAATCACAACACATCGATTCATGAGGTGGTAGTCCCACAATAAAGATGAGGGAAATTACATATTTCCAAATGGTTAGTAGGTAATATAGTAGATTTTATATTATAATTAAAAAATTGTATTAAAATAGTGTCGAGAAAATGGTCTCCAGGAGGAGTCGTGAAACACACTCCCCATTTGTGACAGTGCTGGCCTCCAAGCAGGTCCCTCTTCCTCTAGTGGGGGAGGGACCTCCGAAGTCTTGAAATAGACCAAGATCATCTTTCTCAACATTTTATAACCATGATGTTATCCCCATTTCCAAACATCCTCACTATGTCTGAATTTACCATATTTTCTCGATGGGTTCAATAACATCCCATTATCTATGGTAGAGTTTATTGAACCCTCAGTGCTTCTGAATCAAAATCTGATAGCACGGTTCAAGAAACGTTTTCTGTCAGATGATTGGTTTGATATGAAGGTATTCAAATCATAAGAATAATAGGAGAGGGATACATAAGGTTTAATAAATAGCAAAAATATTATGATATGATTTTCAAAGAAAAATGATTTAAACAGTTCCTCATTAAGTACTCCTAATAACTTCAACGGATCATGGTTTTACCTCTATATATGGATATAAAACATATATACGAAGCATGATCCCCATTATATTGATATTTTGGTAAATTTTCATAACCTTATACTTTAGTTTCAAAATAACTAAGTTATTAAAGTACATGGAAATCTTGTGGGTGGATACTGTGTTTTAATGAATTTGTTCTCTACCCTATTGAACCATGTGTCTATGTGTAAGTGGATGTGTCTGATATTCCTTTAGATTTTCATTGGATTACAGTTGGTGAAGAGATTCGGTGCAAAAAAAATTTGTTATATGAATCATGGTCTCATTTATGTTCAATCTCTATGAATATGGGAAAATAGACTACAACCTATCACCAGGGGCCAAAGAATATCAATAGTAAGATCGAGGAAAATATAATGATGGCTATGGTATTGGACCAAAGGCCTGTGCAGAGGTAAGATTTTCTGGACAGAGCTTAGAGTGCGTGGTTTTTTCATAAATCAATAACAAATGTGAATAGTGGATCATGGGGAGTGAGTCCACTAGTGATGGATGTCTTCATTTACTTTAAAAGGGATATAAGTAATCCTTAGGATATTCTATCTATTACATTTTGTGATATAAGAAAATTATATTGTGGAGGGGGAAACTGGAAATGGTCTCATTTACGTTGTTCCAGAACTGGTGGATGAAGGAGGATCCAAGACACTTGTGGGTGATTCATTTTCGATGTAGGTGCACCTAGGAACTGGATGTTCTGCAAATTGTTTAGAGAAGTCACAAAAATCAATTTGTATTAGGAAAAATATAGATAATCCTCACCCTTCTGTGATATATTCAGATGTGCAAACATGTACGGAGGTGGAGATATCTGATGGTGTTTTATAAACTCCTCTTGAGGTCACCCATGGTGTTAGTGAGTATAAATATAACGTGGAACCAAACATGTTTGAGGAGGGAGTTCTGAATTCTCCCACAGATGGGTGAAATGTTCTGGAACCGGTTCTTGGGGGTGAGGCCTCAATCGAGAAGAGTCATTGGGAGGTTGAAGGACTTGTTCTAGGAATCCTATTTGATATTTTTTCCTATAATGGTCCAGTATAGAATTGTTAAAATGATCCTAGAGGAAAATCTATAGAAGGGGATAATGACCAAGGGTTTGGGTCTAGTGATGAATGATCTAGCTATTATGCTGGATATACAGATGATGAGGTATATGGTAGTAGGTATCGAATCCCAAGGAGAAGTAACAGTGAGAGGGGAAAAATAAATATTGGAAGGATTAGTCAAATATACCACTACAAATAGAGACTAAATCTAAGAAGAAGTTGAAGGCCAAAAAACTGGACTAAATCTCCCACCTATCCAAGTCAGCTTATTAGTAACACAAATTTAATTCTATGCATGAACACCCTTTTCCAGTGCTTTGGAGTGCAAAAGAGGTAATGTTTGAAATTGTCCTAACAATTATTTCTCCAACAAAAGAGGCTTAATGAATGATGGAAAATACTCTAAGTGTGCCTCCCATCGAGGATCAGGGAACTAGGATTGATAAAAAGGACCTGATTATAATAAGTGGATTCAAAAATGAAAAGATAAGACTATAGGAGTACATAAAGTCCTAGGATAAAATGGGGTTATGGTTCGATGATATTTTGATGGAGGAACCAGAAACTCATGTAAACACGATATCATGGAAACTTTGTACGATGATTAAAACCGGTAGGCTAAAGTCTCACTATAACAGCTCGGTGTTATGTTTTTGTTCTTGAACATGTGGTTTCTCAAATTTCCCTTAAAAGTTTTTTATCCAAAAAAATTAATTATATTCGAGTATTTTAATTAAAGAGGCATAATAATATCATATATAATAATAATAAAACTATAACCATAATTATATCAAGACATGATATGTTTTGATGGAAAACAAATTACATTAATTAGAGATGTGGTAGTCCTCCAAATACAATATCATCATTTTATTTACCATTAAATTGAAGATGTGGTGGGAATTTATTTTAAATTAGCATAATAAAATCTATGTATTTGAGAGATATTTGCGTTATAATATTTTTTTTATTTATGATTATTTTAAAGAGTTATAGGAAGAATTAAAACAATAAATCACAGTTTAATAGAATACATATTCTTCATTAAACCTAATTTGGTTTTACCTAATGACATTATAGATTGGAATTATGATCTCCCATTATACAGTCTGATATTCGTATGAATGTAAAGAATAATTTTTTCATGTAATTTAATAACCAAATGGTGTTTTATTCATGAAAATGATATTATATGGGTTGGAATTTTATAAATGTGGGAGTGGACATGTAATGAATTTTTGAAGCGAATAAAGTGTGCATATGTTTTTTATATGCCATAATGCTTTGTCATAGGTCATTAGATGACCTTATAGGTCATAAAGTTGATATATGTCAATAAAATTTCTATTTTCCCAATTTTTTAATTCATTTTATACCTTATCATTTTAGTTTAAACCCTTGTAAAAGTTGTTTTATCCTTAACCATAATGATTAATTTTTCTATGTTTTGATTTTTAATTAATAAAATAAGTTAAAATTATTAGATAATATTAAGTAAATTTATTCAAAATATGGAACAAATTATTTAAAATTGAATTAAATGAATTAGAAAATTGTATTTTAATATTATACCCACTCACATGATGATAAATATTTTTTCAAAATAAATAATGTTAATAAATTTGTGAAGATTTCTTATGGAAATTAAATATAAATTTTATTCAAATGACATATATAAGATTAATTTATATATAATAGAAATAATTTATAATTTAATATAATATTAACATTAATTTTATATTGTAATTTAATTGATTGAAAAGGTATTTTTTAATAAAATCTAATATCATTCACTATTCATTGAAAAATATATAATTTCAAATAAGACTCCAAAAATCACAGATAGAAAATATCAAAATTTTTATTTTCAATTTTATTTGTATATTTTAATATAATTATATTAAAAAATTATAAACGTTATTTTGTTATTATTTCAAAATAAATATTCATATGAGATAATAGTTTTCTGAAAAACTATATAAACCTTACAAAAATTAAGGTATTTGTTTCATATGATTTCATTATTTAAATGCATTATAAATAATGTTTTGCATCTATTTATTAATATTATTTTCACCAAGTTCAATATATAGGTAATAATTTTTATTTTTAACTAAAAGTGCTAATATTTTTCTGTGGTTCTTTAAAACTCATTGTTTCATGTAACATATGGTTATGAATAAAATAATGCTATATGGAAAAAACTATTTTAGAAAAAATAACATGTTGTTAAAGAAGGAATATTTTAATTACTATAGTATAGTGTATTCATTCAAAGGTACTTAATTTGAATTACACCATATATAAACTACAATACATTTTCGTCCAAGATCATTAATCCCATAAGACAATCCAGTAGCTTCTAAAATCATTTCATCCTCCACATCATATGGTATTGTTTCTTATAAAAATTATCAATCTATAACCATGGAAGACAAATATCTTGTTATGTTTAGGTAAAATCCAAAAAACAGAACACTACACGATAAAGATAACTCGATGATAGAACAAGTATTTAGATAGTTGGTGTTGGAACCAAAAAATAAATGTAAATATCTGGTGATACCAAATAATAAAAAACCTAAAGATAAGTCATTACCCTAAAATATAGGATGAAATTATATGTAAAACTGAAGAAGAAAAATTTGATTATGGTTTTGTATTTTTTCTATAGTGGAATCTTAAATACACACGATACAATACAAGAACTATACATAATTATTAAATGACTTGTTCCCTACAAAAGGGAATTTATTTTTAAGAATCGTGAATTTAAATTTATATCACATTTTTCAAATGATACTTGGTCGGAATATTTAACTATCAATTGGGTTATCCATAACTATACCAATGAATCAGTGTTGGTTTTCTATGAGTATCATTCTATATTCATAATGTTGATACCATACCTTCAATAGCATGTCTAGTTGAGATAAAATAAGATAGAAATAAAAACCCTAACTTACCCAGCAATTAATAGAATAGAGTTTCTATTTAATTATAGGATTATCAAACTTTGAGTGAATATATGTTTCCATACATACATGGCCCGACAGACTATAGGAATGTATAGACATATGTTAATCATATTTTTCCAACACAATACTATCTTTAATAGATTGATGGTGATAACTATAATAAATAAGGGATAACATACATAAGAATAAATAGACTACAAGAATTAGTAAAACTTATAGAAAACCAATATATTGTTTAAACAAACTTAATGATAAGAAATACTTTCCAAAAATTATACAACATGTCTATTCATGGGACAAAAAATTGTTAAGGAAATTGTAAAAAGGAAACCATCATGAGAAAAACTAGTTTATAATACACCATTATAATGAAAAAAAGTGTGTTAAATAATGAAAATCAACTATATAATAAATTTAGGATTTAAAATGTTGAAAAAAAACATCACTATACACCACAAAATTCAATAAAAAATTAAAACAACTATCTCCCAGAAATATATTGTTATCTATAAATAGTACATTTTTACCTAAACACAACAAATGTGGACATAAAACAAATCGCAGTGTGAGTTAAAATATACATAGTATGACTCCTTGTCGAAAAACATAATGATCAAATGTAAATCCAATTAAAAATCTTGAATATAGGAAACATAAAAAAGGAATAAGTTTTTATATGATCTATGGTCGAAAATTGGATTTATATATTTTCTACCCATTTTCATCAGAAGTATGTGATATAAATAGAGAACATTTAGTTCTCAGTTCCCAAAACCATTTCATCACAATAGATAATTTCTTAGGAATCAATATCTAATGGTAAATGAGAATCCATGTTACACTAATGATTAATTTTTTTCCTTTGAGGTTTTAGATACTTTTCTCATTAGATGATACCACTTATACCTATGAGAGGATAATATATGTTCTTTATTTGAATTGATGGTGGCCCAAGTTTGTTAGATCCATTAATAGGAAATATAGGTGATTAAGTGAGTGTTGCTTAGGGTGTTGGGATATAGAATAAAGAAGTGGATTAGGTTCTAGTTTTACCTCCATAGTTTCTTTTCATCGATTAATTTTCCACATGATTATACCAGTCAGTGATACTTTTCATGTATGTATGTATGTTTATAATTGGATTTTATTTCTATTAAAACATATATTTTTAAAATATTTTTTATGTTTTCAAATTAAATTTAATTATATATTCTATATATGATCCAATATAGTCACAATATAATATATTAATATTATCATTTGTGATTTCATGAGTATGAACATCCCAATGTTGGTTATAGACTCTAATTATTTATTTGTTTTATCTAGTGTGTGGGGAGTCATGTATGGAGTCATATACCACTATGTTATTTTTCAAGGTTTAGGTGAGATCGTAGTAAGATATTAAAAAATTGTGCCAATGAATTAGTTCTTCTAGCTTTCTATTTGGATCATGGAAGATAGAGTTTAATATTTTACAAACCTACAATATAAAACATATATTTGTGTCATTAAAACTTATATATATGAATAATATTTCACCCTATGAATTGGATTAATGTTATTGTTTTTATCTATTATTAATAGGATGATTATTCAAATATGATGCATCAGTTTAAGGTTTTAAACAACCATTTTAATTTTTCAGGTGTAAATATTTCATGAGTTCATGCATCATACCGAGGGCATAGGTGTATTTTACATGATTATAAAAAAAATATGAGTTTTAAATTAAAATAAAAATGGGAAGTGGATTTAGAAAAGGATTATCCATAAAAAAAATTTAAATTTTTTTAGAAATATTATTTAATTATTTAACATATTGGATATAACATACTTAATGTTTTCTAGAATAAAGAGATGGTTGAATGTTAATTAACTAATACTGATACTGCAGATATATTATGTTTTTTTAATGTTATTTTTAAATCCATGCCAATGAAATATATAAACACTATATTGGGTAGGTTTTGGTGTATGGTATCATATGTTTGGTCGAGATAAAGATATTTTCATCACTTTTATATTTATTGTGGAATGTAATTTAAATGTTTATTTGAAACCCCTGTGATGGTCATCAGGGAATTTTGGTATTTAATTGGAACTATGGGATATAATTCTGTCTGTATGAGTTGGGATGAAAAAAGGTGATTTATGATTACATTTATCTGGGGACTAGTTACGTTTTGGATGGTACTGGAATGGTTGATACATATTTCACATGGAGGAATGTGAGTGGTTATAATTTTTTATAATATATGATAACGATAATATGATTTAGGTTTATTGGATTATTCATAGACTCATTAAATGTTTGGGTGAAAGTTGATCCATTTTCGAACTAAAAACTTTTTCAGTGATTTTATGGAAATTGAATACAAAATACACTGTTAGTTTATTAAAAATATTGTTCATACATTTAAAGAGATGGTATTGTGTAAAATTTTATTCTTGTTTTATCCTAAAATATGTAGTTTATTTTTTAATAGAATAAAAAATATATATAACCTAAAATTGATGAGTACATCAAACACATGTGCAATAAAATTTGGGCGATTATGAGAATTATGAAAAAAATAATTTATTTGTTTCAGTATTCTTGAGGATATGTGTATGAAATTATTTTTGTGCACACCAACACTATATTTTGGAATCGTTGATAATTTTTATATAGGTTCTCAAAAAGGTAACATCTTTTATGGTACGTACCTTTGTGAAACTAACCATATAGTGGAATGGTCATGAAATATAAGGACCATAAAAGTTATGATATTAAAGAGAGAGAAATTTGTATTTAGAGGTTATAACTACTTGTGTTTTATAAATAATATTTTAAAAATATGTGGAGAATTAATTTAGACGTTTGATCAGAATATGATATGTTCTTAAGGTCTTAATTATAATGATGATTGGTAGTGTTGACCAAGGGATTTCCATTTTAGTCGGATGTTTTTCAAAAAACCCGAATTTATGATATTGTGTACCTCAATTTTAGAGTTCAGGGATTCTGAATGATAGACTATGGTATATGGGGAATGTGTTTGTATTTTCTAGTAAAACATTAGAAATCAAGAATTTGTGTTATTGTTGGGAATTGGAATGGATAATCCAATATTAGGTAAAACCCAATCTAGAATTTCAATAATGAATATATTGATACATTATTCAAATAGCTATAGTGTAAAAGATGGTTGTAGATGATCAAGCAACGTGACTGAGGTGTTGACTAAGGAAACATGATATATGTAGGTAAAATACCGTTGGCTATTCTAGGAATTTATTATTGTAATTTATAAAATAATGTATTATTAGAATTAGTTGGACCATTGACTAATATGAAGTAATATATGTTGAGATAATGAACTGTGATGTTTTTTTCAATATGGGGGAGTTCTCAAATCATATAGTGTAATGATGGGTTTTATGAGTAAATAGTTTTTCTGGATGGTGATCATGGATATATAATTATATTTATTGGTAGTTTCAAATATATTTTTTCATGATGTATACCAGTTACAAAAGAATATCGATAATGATAAATAACTATTTTTATTGTGAGTTCAAAAAATTCATAAATTGGTAGTGATTATGAATGATGACACTCCAAAATATTTTTCTTGATATTGGAGGTGATGATGTGGTAGTATTATAATAATAATTTTAAATTTATGACTACATTATGAGAATAAACTAGGGTGTGGGGGGTGTACCCAAATGTAAGTCAGGATAACTTGGTAAAATAATGATTCATGTAATGAGGATTGTAAAGAATATTTTTTGGGAATGTATTCCATTGGGTGAAGTAGAGATCTATAAAATTTTATGTGTGATTCTCTCATATGATAATAAAAATTGTTGATATTTTAAAAAAAATCTTGAAAATTTTATTTCTGTCGATTTTTCGAAAATAATTATATTTCACAAAATAGACATTAATACGTTTTTATTGTTATTTTCATATTTTTTTGATCCATTTAATCAAAATTTTATTTTTTTCAAAATGGTATTCTATTTTTAATCTTTTAGTTGTTAAGCCGAATTGGTTTAGTTTTACACAATTTTGAAATCAAATATCACTCAGATACTAGGTAATTATAGATTTTTTATTTAATTTTATTATATTAATGTGCTTCTACTACCCAATAATTTATTTATTAAAATTTGATTACATTATTTTTAAGGATCTATTGAAGAAATTTAAAATTTTTCATTTATAATTATTATTCAATTTAACGTTTTTTATATAATCATACCATATTTAGTGTCACACCCATGACTTTTTTTTAAATTCATTACTCATTTAATTTCCATTACCGATTTGTTTTGGGGGTTTACCACTCATTTTGGTGAAAATGGTGTGTTTTGAAAATTTGGGCCAAACCATGAGCCCAAATCCAGATTTAAAAACAAATTTTGATTCTTATATAACTCCTTCAATTTTTACTATTTTAAACCCATTCCACTTCCCAATTGGCATACCATAATATATTAAAATGACCATATCCTTTTGAACCACATATAAATCCCAAATCATGAAGGATTTGGGTTTTTAATTAAGGTAATGGGCCTGCCCGTAAGCCCATTTCCTGCTTTAAATTATTTTTTTAAATTTTCAATATCTCATTTGTTTTAACTTTTTTTCGGTGATTCCACCTCCCACTCGAAGCCAAAAACCTCACTCGCACTCCCTGTATCACGTTTTCCTCTTTGGAGCTCAAATACCCCGTGGAGATGGATGATCTTTCTCAATATTTCTCAAATCGACCAGATTTGATGAGGTGAAATGAATCTTTCATAACTCCTTCAATTTTCATCCTTTTCACCCCATTTCAGTCCCTACATGACCTAATATGACTCCTTCGGACCTCCATATCAGTTTTGGGTACTTGGAGATTCATATATTGGTGGATTGGGGCTGATTGCTTCAATATATTTCAAATAATGGAATTCCATCTTGGTTCCTTCCATCCTCTTTTAGTTTTATTTCCTATTTCTTGAAGTTCCACATGTCCAGAAGTTAGGGTTAGATCCTATGGTCTGATTTGGTATCTTTTGGGTCAATTTTTGGTGGTCTAGGTCTGGATTTATATTCCTTGTGGTGCGGCGGTGGTGCGCTTAAGGTTTCACACCAAGTTTTGAGGGTTTCGACTCAAAAGGTAGGTGATTCCATGTGTAGCCATTTTATGATGAGTTAGCTTTCTTGTTTTATTAATTTAGTATGTTTATAATCTGTCTTGTTTGGTTTGAAAACTATTTTTGATGAATTTGGTAAAACATTTAATTTTTAGTTGTATCTTAGCTTGAAATTGGGTACTTTTTATGTGTGGCTCTTGGGGTAATGTTTGGGTTTAGTTTATAACATATGAAATTGATTTATTAGTCTTGAAATGGGCTTCCAATTATGTTTTGTTAATTCCTTATTATCATGTGGGCCTTGAAAAGAGGTTTTTTTGAATGAGTTTAAGGTGTAAAACCGTGTTGTAATTTTTAAAGGAGATTTATGAAAACATGTATTTTTCATGTGTATCTTTGTGGTATTATTTGATGTATTTTTATAACATTTGGGGGTGCTTTAATAATTGTTTTAGGGCTGAAAATTCTGTTTTGGATTGTTATTGTTATGATTTTGGTTTTGAATGAGGGGTTTGAAATGGGTTTATTGTGCAAACAATGGTTATACCTCTTGGGTTTGTTTTATAAAAATTGAAAATGTTTTATTTTGTTAAAAAATGTTGGGAAAGGGTGTATATGTACTGTTTGGGTGAGTGTGTTCACCTAATGTGGGTTTTTGAATGGTAAAGTGGAGATTTCAGATGTCAATCATTTTTAGAATGTTTTATAAATTGCCGAAATGTTTTACTAAATTGTGTTTTGTGTGCGAAACACGGGTGTGGGATGTTTCGTGTGAGTTTATTGATAAAATGAATTGTGAAGGTGAGAAGGGTATTATGTGACATGTGTGTGGGCTGTTATGTGAGTTGAATATCTTGTAATGGTTTTATAAAATCTTTTAAAGGATTTGTGTAAGTGTTAAAGAAATGTGAAAAGTGTTTTAGGGAATTTTGGTGTGAGTTTGATTTCAAAATGCATTTGAATAAATAGTGGAATTTTTGACTTGTGTGATGTACATGGGGCTGTTTGGTTAATGTGTGATGTGGAATTGATATTTTCATGTGAAAACTATACTTCTTGGATTGTTGAACTTGTTTGAGCACAAAGGGAAAACCCGGGTATCTAGGTGGGTGGACGTGTACTAGTATGCTAGTGAATCCGTGGGGTTAGGCCTCAGTTTCACTTAGCAAGATTGACGCTTACAACTCTAACTAAACAATGATGATGATGATTGGGGACCACTAGGTTATGGGTATGATCCCTACTAGTGGCTCGTGCACGAGAACAGATATTTTTTGTGGTTACTCTCACCGAGATACGAGGTACCTGGGACCCACAACTAGTTAGTGCCTAGGGGTTATTTCCTATTACTTGTGCTCATTAGATCCTTTGTATTTACCGTTGGTATACGGTATTATTGGCTGGAAAATTCAGTAGCTTTGTCATTTATTTTAAAATTGTTGTTCCTTTAAAATTATCTCACATGAAAACTGTTTTCATTTATTATTTCATCCTTTAGAAAATTGTAACTAGCATTTATTATTTACAAAACATGCAATGCTTTTTGTCATGAAATGTTTATCACATGGAATCTCATAGAGGTGGTATCCTACTGGGCTTTAGGTCACACCCTACTTTCACCTTTTGGTGTAAGTATACTTTCTTATTTTATGTCACAGGTTTGGGTACAGGTTTTATGCCTTTGGTTCGGGTTTTTAGCAGCCCATCGTGATGGAGTGTTGTGGAGATGGCTTGAGGGCGGTGCCTCTTTCCATGTGGAGGTTCTTGGGCTGTATTTTCTTGGGTTTGTACCTTTGTAATTGTCTTTAAAAATTGTTCAAAATTGTGTAATTCAGTTCTGAATTTTTCAAAAAGATTTTTTGGTTTGAAAAACCCAGATTCGTTTCATTGGATTCTTTTGTCGTTTTAGGTTTATAAACTCGGGTAAATCGTTCCCAATTATCATTTTATGATACCCGGGCACTTGTGCAAGCCCGTGGGGATCGGGAACGCCCTTCGGGACTTGTCACGGTCTGGGTTTGGTGCCGGTTTTGGCGGCGTCGAGATTCGGTTCGTGACAAAATGGTATCAAAGGAGGTTCGCTCCATTAGAGTCATGTTATTTGGGAAATAGTCGGGATAGTCTAGAGTTAGGATTGTTGGTACATGGAATTCTAGTTATGGGTAGTGTTCTTGATCACCACACCTCATTTCCGGATTCAGGTCACCAGGGGAAGTTGGTATTTGTCTAGGCCTTTTGGTTTTCTTGGTTTGATGATGATTAGGGGAAATGATAATAGACTACGATTAATGGTCTCAATGAGCTCGCAGGGTCTGGCAAGCCATGTGGAGTCGGGGATATTCCCTAGAACACTCTCTGTGATAGTTAAGTGATTGGAATATGGCCGCCAACCATATGTCCAAGTCACCCACTGAAACTAGTTTCCTCTCGCATTGTCTGGTGTTCTTTAGTTTTGAAATCTTGGAACTTTGGTTTTAAAGTGACTTGGTTTTAGGAAGTGTAATGTTCTTGTGAAATTATTTTCAAATAAATATGGAATGGTTTGATTTATGAAATGGAAGAACTGAATATTCAGAATTATTTTGAAATGGAAAATTGTGTTCTTACACCTCTTTTGAAAGCAGAAACTATATTGAAGTTAGTTTTTAAAAAGTGTTCCCATTAGAGTTTTCAAAACTATTAAAAGTTCTTTTAATGGGATGAGTTGTTTTGAAATTGATGTAAATAAATTGAATGTGAGTTTTCATTGGAGCGATTGTGCCTTTCTGAAAAGTTTTTTTAAATGCGGTAATTTGGGTTCGACCTCCTGGTTAGCGGTTTTGATAAGAATGATGTGTTGGTTGACCGTTTTGGTTTTGAAAAGTTGAAAGAAATCAGTGCATTGACCTTTGGTATTTACATTAGTGACCACATGCATGGGGTTATATGGGATGATAGATGGTTGATGGCATGACTGGATGAGTGCCAGGACGGATATGAGGAGGGTGCCTGGTGTGGCACAAAAACATGCATGTGTGAGGCCCATGTGGTACCATTGGTGGATACGCTCACCGCTGTACCATTTTTTTTTTCAGAAATGGTTTTAAAGAGAAACATGTTTTCTTGATGAATATTTTGGGATGGTTTTTATTATGGTTTTTTGAAAATGTTGATGTTGTGGGATGTTTTGAGTCCAAGAACCACTCCTGTTCGAACTATTTTTTTTTTGTGTTTGGTCGGAAAGCTGGGTAAAAGGTTCGGTTAGTAGTATCCAATGATATGTTTTGGGACACCATTAAGATGGTTACATTAATGAGTTTGGATCTTTTTTGTTGCATGTTTTTACCAATGAACCAGCTTGGTTGGGTCCTTGGGTTCTCTCATTGGATAAGGTGCTCCCCCATTAAGATTTAGTGCACAACTGAAGGGCAACACAGATAGTTTTTCCATTGGAAAATCCTCCAGTTGATCAATGTAAGGAATCTTTTCTTGAGATTTGAAGAATGATTCTACACCATTTACTTTCTTGGTTTTTTTTCGGATCCTCTTCTTGCGTAAGAGTGCTCGTGGATGGTTGAAAGAGACCTTAGTTTCTAAAGCTACCTAATTCGTCGAAGGTGAAGTTGTAAAATATTACGTGAGTATTTTTTTTCAAAACTGTTTTTCCTTTTGGGAGATCTCGACATCCTCTATTTTAGAGGAATGTGTTTATATGTGTCCTTTATTTCTGTTGTTTCTCACCCGAAGAAGCAGGGTGTGATGTGAGTGCATCCTCTAAACCCTTATTTCAGTGAATTTAAAAGTTAGGGTAAAGTGAGTTCTGGAGTGTGTTATGTCTGGGTGAACCCATCTGGTATTACATTTAGTTGTTTGTATAATCTTAAGAAGAAATTCTATTTGGGGGTTTCCAAATCCTAACTACGAGGCCGAAGATGCTTCAATCATTCCAGCTCCAGCCATAGGTCCCGGAGAGAAGCTGGCACGTAGTCAGAGGAAATCACAGGGCAGTTTTTAACCTTGAACAAATAAATGTTCTTAGTATGAGAGAAGAGAATAGTTTAAACTTTTGTTGTTGTCATCTTGCTTCATTTGTTCACGTTCGGTGGAAAGAGGTGGCGGGCCTCATCCCCATGTTATCTCCCAATGACATTCTTTTCCCCTTTGGATCCCTTTGGGTTTGGGGGAAAGGTTTTAGATATTTCTAGACATGTTGAGTGAACACTTATTAGTAACCATTCCCTAGAAAACCATGTAGGTATAAGGATCCACATGGTTAGCACATAGTTTCCCAAACTGCGCGGGCTAACCGTGTTTTCGTCCCAACTCTTTATGTTTTTGGGTTTTTCTATGCCGGCCCATATTGGTCAGTTAAGATGGATGGTTCTTATGGTGGGGAGAACCACTATGAGTCTCATGTATATTATTTTGAAAATTCCTAATGGGATTCTACCCATTGTACTGTGGAGTTTGTTCGGGGCTCCCCTGTTAGTGTCTTGATTCTTTCTCGGAAAAAAAATTAAGTTGTCTCTTATGGTTGGGGAGCCCATTTGTGTATCCTTGTACCAGTAACTCACTTTTGTACTTGGTCTTGGATTATATGTGGGTAGTCTCGTTCGGAGCTATATAACCACATACATCTTCCTTGATTAAACGTTGGGATTGGAGATTTCCCAATTGTTTAGTTATATCAAGGTAAGTGTAACCTTGTTCGATGTTCTTGTTTGTTTGGGTAAATTTCTTGAGCCTTGTTCAGATAGTGTTTGAGGAGTTTTGTTTTAGGATAAATCTTGAATGTGCTTGATAATTTTAGTAATGAGGTGTATGTTTTGGTTGTGAAGTATTACTTTCTTAATTGACCACTGGAGGTGTTTTGACCTTTGGGGGCGAAGCTTAGCAAATGAGTCCATTTATGCCTTTCGGTTGGGTTTGGTTTTTGCTTTATCCGTGATGTGGCTTTCTGAGGGCAGAAGGTTTTATGGTGGGGATAATTGTCACACCCATGACTTTTTTTTAAATTCATTACTCATTTAATTTCCATTACGGATTTGTTTTGGGGGTTTACCACTCATTTTGGTGAAAATGGTGGGTTTTGAAAATTTGGGCCAAACCGTGAGCCCAAATCCAGATTCAAAAACAAATTTTGATTCTTATATAACTCCTTCAATTTTTACTATTTTAAACCCATTCCACTTCCCAATTGGCATACCATAATATATAAAAATCACCATATCCTTTTGAACCACATAGAAATCCCAAATCATGAAGGATTTGGGTTTTTAATTAAGGTAATGGGCATGCCCGTAAGCCCATTTCCTTCTTTAAATTATTTTTTTAAAATTTCAATATCTCATTTGTTTTAACTGTTTTTCGGTGATTCCACCTCCCACTCGAAGCCAAAAACCTCAGCCGCACTCCCTGTATCGCTTTTTCCTCTTTGGAGCTCAAATACCCCGCGGAGTTGGATGATCTTTCTCAATCTTTCTCAAATCGACCAGATTTGATGAGGTGAAATGAATCTTTCATAACTCCTTAAATTTTCATCCTTTTCACCCCATTTCAGTCCCCACATGACCTAATATGACTCCTTCGGACCTCCATATCAGTTTTGGGGACTTAGAGATTCATATATTGGTGGATTGGGGCTGATTTCTTCAAGATATTTCAAGTAAGGGAATTCCTTCTTGATCCTTCCATCCTATTTTAGTTTTATTTCCTATTTCATGAAGTTCCTCATGTCCAGAAGTTAGGGTTATATCCTAAGGTATGATTTGGTATCTTTTGGGTCAATTTTTGGTGGTCTAGTTCTGGATTTATATTCCTTGTGGTGCGGCGGTGGTGCGCTTAAGGTTACACACCAAGTTTTGAGGGTTTCGACTCAAAAGGTTGGTGATTCCATGTGTAACCATTTTATGATGAGTTAGCTTGCTTGTTTTATTAATTTAGTATGTTTATAATCTGTCTTGTGTGGTTTGAAAACTATTTTTGATGAATTTGGTTAAACATTTAATTTTTAGTTGTATTTTAGCTTGAAATTGGGTACTTTATATGTGTGGCTATTGGGGTAATGTTTGGGTTTAGTTTATAACATATGAAAGTGATTTATTAGTCTTGAAAGGGGCTTCCAATTATGTTTTATTAATTCCTTATTATCATGTGGGCCTTGAAAAGAGGTTTTTTTGAATGAGTTTAAGGTGTAAAACCATGTTGTACTTTTTGAAGGAGATTTATGAAAACATGTGTTTTTCATGTGTATCTTTGTGGTATTATTTGATGTATTTTTATAACATTTGGGAGTGCTTTAATAATTGTTTTAGGGCTGAAAATTCTGTTTTGGATTGTTATTGTTATGATTTTGGTTTTGAATGAGGGGTTTGAAATGGGTTTAGTGTGGAAACAATGGTTATACCTCTTGGGTTTGTTTTATAAAAATTGCAAATGTTTTATTTTGTTAAAAAAAGTTGGGAAAGGGTCTATATGTACTGTTTGGGTGAGTGTGTTCACCTAATGTGGGTTTTTGAATGGTAAAGTGGTGATTTGAGATGTCAATCATTTTTATAATGTTTTATAAATTGCCGAAATGTTTTACTAAATTGTGTTTTGTGTGCGAAACACGGGTGTGGGATGTTTCGTGTGAGTTTATTGATAAAATGAATTGTGAAGGTGAGAAGGGTATTATGTGACATATGTGTGGGATGTTACGTGAGTTGAATATCTTGTAACTATTTTATAAAATCGTTTAAAGGATTTGTGTAAGTGTTAAAGAAATGTGAAAAGTGTTTTAGGGAATTTTGGTGTGAGTTTGATTTCAAAATGCATTTGAATAAATAGTGGAATTTTTGACTTGTGTGATGTACATGGGGCTGTTTGGTTAATTTGTGATGTGGAATTGATATTTTCATGTGAAAACTATACTTCGTGGATTGTTGAACTTGTTTGAGCACAAAGGGAAAACCCGAGTATCTAGGTGGGTGGACGTGTACTAGTATGCTAGTGAATCCGTGGGGTTTGGCCTCTGTTTCACTTAGCAATATTGACGCTTACAACTCTAACTAAACAATGATGATGATGATTGGGGACCACTAGGTTATGGGTATGATCCCTACTAGTGGATCGTGCACGAGAACAAATATTTTTTGTGGTTACTCTCACCGAGATATGAGGTACCTGGGACCCACAGCTAGTTAGTGCCTCTGGGTTATTTCCTATTACTTGTGCTCATTAGATCCTTTGTACTTACCGTCGGTATACGGTATTGTTGGATGGGAAATTCAGTAGCTTTGTCATTTATTTTAAAATTGTTGTTCCTTTAAAATTATCTCACATGAAAACTGTTTTCATTTATTATTTCATCCTTTAGAAAATTGTAACTAGCATTTATTATTTACAAAACATGCAATGCTTTTTGTCATGAAATGTTTATCACATGGAATCTCATAGAGGTTGTATACTACTGGGCTTTCTCTCACACCCTACTTACACCTTTGGGTGTAAGTAGACTTTCTTATTTTATGTCACAGGTTTGGGTACAGGTTTTATGCATTTGGTTCAGGTTTTTAGCGGTCCATCGTGATGGATTGTTGTGGAGATGGCTTGAGGGCGGTGCCTCTTTCCATGTGGAGGTTCTTGGGCTGTATTTTCTTGGGTTTGTACCTTTGTAATGGTCTTTAATAATTGTTTAAAATTGTGTAATTCAGTTCTGAATTTTTGAAAAAGGTTATTTGGTTTGAAAAATCCAGATTCGTTTCATTGGATTCTTTTGTCGTTTTAAGTTTATAAACTCGGGTAAATCGTTCCCAATTATCATTTTATGATACCCGGGCACTTGTTGCAGCCCATGGGGATCGGGAACGCCCTTCGGGACTTGTCACGTTCTGGGTTTGGTGCCGGTTTTGGTGGCGTCCAGATTCGGTTCGTGACATTTATCTATAATTGGGTCAAAGATAAAATATTGATGATCAAGAATTTGTTACGTTTAACATCTTAATTTCAATAAAAATCATTATCTTCTATAACTTTCCTGATGGTAGGTCGAATCTACCAATTCTAGTATTATCCTTTAGTTTTATGAAAGATAAATGTGTTCTTATTTTCATTTATGATAGTAACAGAAATTTGTATATAAATACTTAGTATATATTAATTTATAATGAATATATGGAAAATTCACTAATACTAGATAATCTATGGACGAATTTTGACAAACCTATTTATTTATTGAATAAATAAAAGATAAATTGTAGTATAATCTCATCTAATGATTCTCTTCCGTTGTTTTGAATTTATTTATGCATTATATGTGATGTATTCAATGTTTAATTTGAATGTATCAATAATACATCTATGAAATTATTTTTCCCATTAGAATATTTTTTAGTGAATAGTGATTTGATTTTTTCCCAAAAATTCACCCATATTTCATTGATTAAATTAATTTTGTTGTGTACGAAATTCATCATTTAATATCATTTTAAATTAATTTTAATGTGTGTAGTATTGAAATACATCATTATGTCTTCAATAATATAATTATTACAATTTTTTATGGTACTTTGGATTCAATACATAGAATCCTATTTAATATCAATGTTATGGTAATGGAAGTTAATAGTCCAGAGATATGTTTGGAAACCAACTCTCTGTATAAATAGTTATTATTTCACATTTATTGTGTTCTATCTATTTTAACGGTATAAAATAAAACCATAAAGGTTTTATGAATAGATCCACCCTCAATAAGATTAATTTTCAAATCATATTTTCTAGTGAATATTCAATAGTTTAGTTACAAAGAGGTTTATCAGAATTTGAATGGGCCGTATTTGGTATTCATTTACCATGACATTAGTCATGTTATTCCATTTGAATTTGAGATTAAAGGAGTAATACGTTCATAAATGTGTATAATTAATATAAAATATTATAATGTTTATAATGATTCGGATTCAACTATACTTTTAAGTCTATAAGTGCGTGAGTTTTTAAGGTTCCATGTATAATGGTTGTCGATTGGGTGAATTTTTTAAAATAAATTCAATCAAAGAAATTTATAATTACTCACCAATATATAGTAGGGAAAATAGGGTGTTAGAGAAAACTAAAATGGATGTTTCTCGTAAAATATTTCTAGAGTGGATATATTATTGTGAATTTATATAATATTTTTTTGAATGATTGAGTCAAAATATCATTTCTCTATGTGATGTAATCTATTATTTACTTGTTACTAAATGATTTACCACATATTACATTCAATATTATTTCTAATTTTTATTATATCCCACTAAGCACACATATTATATGTTCTATATGATTTTATATTAATGTCATTATGTATGTTTTTATATCCAAGTTATATGAAATTTTTTAATTACATTCTAATAATAATTTCGGTGTTTTTTGTGATGTCATAATTGTAGGTACTTTATTGATGAGAACATTATTATAATGTTCTGTTTTATGAAGTCATTGGGGGGTTATTTTTAAATTTAAAATGCACAACCCTACAATTTATTTATTATAAATATATACTATTTATTTTTAGTGAATATAATCTTTTAAAAATATATTATTATTATTATCACTGATATTTGTTTCTATGTTTTTTATGAATTTTGTATTTTTTGAAATAGAAATAGTTTAATATAGAAGAAAAAACAATAAAATACTCTATTAGACCATTTTGATCGATAAATAGTGTGAAAATTTTCCTCTCATGTTGACTGTTGAATTGGATTCACTAATTGGTTAAAAGATGGGTGTTTCATTTTTTGTATATTTTGTTGGTGGTTTTCCTTAAAATGAGGGTTTTTTAAAAATTTATCTAATTGTTAAAAAAATGTTGGGACTAAAACACACATTATATATCTTACCATTACTATTGTAAAATGTATTTTTTATGTTTATGATATATAAATTTAAAAAATATTACACATAAATGTTTATATTTTTTTATAATTTCTAAAAATATAAAATTATAATATCCTTTATTTTCTTTAAGAAAAAATTAAAATTAATATTTATTTCATAAAAAATAATTAAAATGATATATATACACACACAATTTATTTATATTCTAAATTTATGGTTTTTTTAATGCAACATAATAATAAAAATTATAATACTAGTAATGGGTATATATAAAAAAATGATATTTAATGTATTATAATTCCAATTTAATTCTTTAAAAACAAAAAAATAATTATATAACATATGTTTGAAAAATAATCTTAATAATAATACAAATAGATATGGAAAACCAAATGTATATATGTATGTATTTTTGTATGTACACGGAAAAAATTATTGTGTACACTTTATACAACAAAAATGAACCATATACTTATATTAGAGTGGGTGTGTGTATATAAATATTTGTTTGAATTCTTACAATAGTGTTTCTTACTATAAATTTCTATTGATGAAATTTTTAGGTATTTATATTTTAAAAATTATGATGGGTCTGGAAGATACATTAAATATTTATAGTCAAAATTTCAAACTCATTAGATATTCATTATTTCTATTTTTAAATTGTTATATTTTCCCTCGATATTTAAACGTAGGTTTTACATTTATTTTCATAAACCATTTTCCATCTCAAATTTACATTGTAAGATTCTAATGTTATTCTCAAGAAAAATATGACATCTCATGATTTTATTGGAGTTTATGAATTTATTATTTAAATAAAAATATATTTCTATATAATATTTATATTTACATTTTTAATGATATATATTAATATAAGTGTATTATATGATATATGCATAGAAATTTTGATTAATAATATTTTACAATGTAATAAATTTTAATATTTTAAATGATACTTTCAGACCTAGGCGTGAAGCGATCATAGGATTCTGGGGCTCATATAACCTTAGTATTAATTGAAAAAATATATTAAATATAATATATCATGGAGACATGGTTTTTTATAAATAATTAAATAACTCTTAAAAAGAGTCTCAGATGGGAAAAATGACTATAAATAAATCTAAATGGTTGGTTTTAACCGAGTAGCAACAAAACAATTTTTCATATCAGGTGATTGGAATAATTGCAGTCTTTGTTGGAATAAAAATTTGAATGTATAGTTAAATAATTTTTCCATTAAATATTCTTACAATAATCCTGCACAATATAAAAATAATTATGGAAAAATAGATCTTATTTTGACATGACAGTCGTGTTTGGTGGTTCTCAAGGTGAGATCCTTGTCAAAAGTCAAGATCGTGTGTTGATGATCGATTTTTAATAGAGTTCTTCTTCAATATTGATTTTTTAGATATCTACAGTCTAAACAACAATGTATTTTTCTTTATCTTCAATCAAACCAGTATTTAGGCATGACTTTTGGATTGATTAATAATTGTTGTAATTGTCTCATCATGAGAATGACCCATTTAAACAATCATATTGTATCTTAGGGAATTCATTGATTTAAGGATTTTGATATATATTCATAGAATAATTAATTTATATTTATTTGAACCCTTGATTATAAATTTTATTCAATTATTTTATCATAAATGGATTGTGTCCAAAAAATTAGAGATAATATTCTATTCCTAAATATTATTTTCATGGTATTCTACATTCGTTCTATTTGTCTTCATCATTTCTATTCTATTAGAATGGTGGTTTGAAAATACCTATAAATTGATCATTTCATGGATGATTTTTAGTAAAATAGATCAGTTTATTGAATTACATTCATTATTATGAAAATTGTATAAGTATGATGTGATGAAAAAAATTTGAGACATGGATCAGAGAACATCAGTTTGTGTGGTTTATAGGATGGAAATTTGGTGTAATGTGAAGTGTTTTTAGAGTGATAAGTTGGGTGGAATCAGGTCCCCAATGACTGTTTGTGTTCAAAGGACCTCATATCCCATTTCCTTGGTTGATTTCACATATGTAATTTAGTATTATAGGAGGTTTTCAATGAAGTATGAATATTTATAGGATTATCATTATTTACGAGTTACACCATCTTTAGTTCATATGAACACACACCCCATGGAGTCATTTTTGTGGAATATAGTGTTTTTCAAAGACATAAATATCACAATCCATTATTTCAACCCAAAATCTATCAGACGATATTATTGTTCCTAGTAATATACCCTATGAGTACCCATGAAATAACACAAATGGTATATATGGGTGAAACCATTGTATATATGCATTGCATAGATGACACATGGATACACATAATATCTATGTAAAGCCAGTTATTCACCCTAAAAACTATGTAATTATCATAGATAAATTTGAGTTCCATTTATCCATAGAAAAAATTTGTATATATAGTGTGAATTCCCTTAGTACATCACAATGAAGGTATAGTAAGGCATCACATCCTAAGAATAATATGATGGATCCCCTCTATGGGTAAATCTCATATTTTTATGTTATATCACAATATTTTCAATAGTTGGATCCTCTATTTTTTACTTCACTTAGATGGGTCAATTATACGATAACAAACATCCATGGAATGTGACACCCATCCTTGCGACTTAGTCTGGGAAAGGTTAGGAATCCCCCTTCAACTCTGGGTTGAATCTCATATCTATGTAACAAGATTATCTGATTTACTATTTTTCCATCTTCCTTGGGAGCACCAATTATAATGACTTCTCGGATGATCACGATCTGTGTTATCAAAGACCAAGGAGTACGTTCTCATAGAAAAAAATTAACATGAGTCATCTAGAGGAATCAAATACTGAATGTATTATTGTGAAGATAAAATGGAATGTGTAATGCATATTGATTATATCTATGTAGTTCTTATTGCAGTATCATATTCATATTCAAATAGCTTTGGGTTGATGAGCTGAATTCCCTCTAATAAAATATTATTATGTGATTTCAGGTGGGGGTACAACATGGTATGTTGTACTCATCCCAACATGGGATATTCCTACATGCGTTGTGTCTTATGAAAGTTATATGTCATTCCATAGAGTCCTTGTCAGACCAAGACCATGGGGATAATCGTTGAGCTAGGGAGACCTCATTTTTTTACAAGTTTAATTTTACATCATTCCCTTACTTCATAGAAGGTAAAACTCTTTTATTCTTTTTTGGCTTGTATTTAGAAATTTTTAGTTTCCCATATTTCATTCATAATATGATGAAAGATTTTGTATTTTTATGCATATTGGTATCATATTGATATTTATTTTAAATATTACCATGGATCATACAGATGTGTTCTTATGAAAAGTTATTATAGGTTAAGGTATCCCATTTGTATGTTATTCATAATCCATGCTTGTATCTTTCTCATATCTTTATGTAGTTAAAATTGTTGTGTCACACCATCCATTATGTTGACCTAGTAACCCCTAGTGGGTTGGTTTATGATTGAGTGGTATATGGGGTGACCAATTTCAGACCAATATTTAGAAAATTTCTTGACATGATTTTTGGTTTTAGAGCTAGGTAAATGATGTAAATATTCATGAGTTCATATCTGACTCTAGAGAACCCCATATAAATTTAGAGACCAGCGTATCGACTCCATATGACACTAAAAAGAGTATTTTATACATAGTATATTTATAAAATAGTTTAAGGGATAAATAATCACATTAATTATATATTAATGGGTTTAGGATTCCATTTACATCATTGTTTAGATTCTAGAATACTATTTTACCATTGAACAAAAATTCCATTAGAATATTATTCTATAATTATAAGTAGATATGATACTATAGTTTGATAATGGGTATGATATACCTATATATGATTCTTTAGTATATGGACCTATGTAAGAGGTTGTACCTATAGGTTTTTTACAATTCTTACCTCAACCATTTGGGAAACCATCTCTACCTAATGTATCATAAGATGATTTATTCCAAATGAATTCATAGAAGATTAATTAGTATAAACTCCTCATTATTTAAGTAAATCATGGACCCAAGGTAGTAGTGGACTGACTTCTGGAATTTTTGAGTGTTTCTCTCTAAATAAAATAGTTCCTAATATAATGGTGGTCCATGTAGTGATCCTTCTCTGCAACCCCTTAGGTCTATGCTAGAGTCTAGAAAACAAAGGTGTTTGATGCATTGATTCCCTATTATACATATATGGATAATCTCTTCATTGAGGATGTCAGGATTCCCACATTGGGATTAGTATGTATATAGGCTATAGTAATATGACTTCGTATTCATTATTATTGTAACACCCCGAGTTTTTATGAAAAATATTCTTTTTAATTTCATTAATGTCTTGTGTTGTACGCTACACCAAAAGGAGCTTGTACAACATGCATCATTGACTTTCCTTGCATTACACTCAATCGCGACCTTCCTCGATAGTGTGTGTAGTACACAATACTGAGTTTCACTAAACAACGATATGCTATTAAAATATTATTAATACTAGCCGTTATGAATAGTAATAACCACAATTTGAAATTTTTTAAATTTAATTTTTCAAAATGGACTTCATTTTTGGATTCGGAATATCGCAACTAGCTTAGGGTGAAATTTTGGTACTTTTCGGATAACTTTCATTTTCTAATGAATAGTGAAAATTACTAAATTTTATTTAAAAACAACCTTTTTAATCAAAATAATTAATAGTGATAAATTAACAATTTGAGTGGTTTAAAATTATATTTAGAATATATTTTACAATTTAATAAAATGTTGGTCATTGGATGTAATTTCACATTTAAACCAGGCATAAACAAGTGTCAATCTTTTGATGGTTATTATCTCTTAAGAACATGCTATTTGTTTTGATGACGGGAATTAATTTTTAAATTAATTAATGCAACTGATATGTTTTTAATTTGGTAAAATAGACAACATTTTTGATTTCATAATATCAAATATATATTAGGCCTAATTTTTGGTATTTTTCAGTAAACATTCATTTTTTTGATGAATAGTGAAACCACTAGGCGGTAGTTAAAAAAATGAATTTTTCATAAAACTTAATTTTACCGCTTCTGTGAGTGGAATTTAAAAAATCCTAGAGACACGATTGATTTTAGTAAATAAAATGTGGTTCAATGAGATGAAAATAATTTTTGGTGAATAGTAACTGTTTACATTTTTTTACCACGGTTAAAAGTAAATAAGGTAATTAGGAGTACAAATGATATTATTTTTACCCTAACACATGTCCTAATTCTATTGGATAAGTGTAATTCTACCAAAAACAACCATATAAATAAAATATGACCATTTAGGCCCACTTGGATTAGATTAGGACATTTATTATTAATTTATTTAAAGAAGGGTTAAAATAGTTAAAATCAAAGTTTAATAAGTATATCATTTTTAATATAGGGTTATACATAGGATAAATTCGACTATAATTATTAATTATAAAGATAAAAATATTTCCTACATAAGGATATTTTATTTTTAATTTTTAGACATTAAATAATTTAATTTACTTATGAAACAAAGATGATGCAGTAATTATCTTATTAATGAAATATTGACATAATTGATGTTATAAATACCCAAATAAATGTAATTTGAGACTTTTAATGAATTTCACTAATTTTATAGGATAATAGGACATGTTATTAGTGATTTAATTAACTTTTTTTTTGATATAATCATTCTGTAATGATTTTCACAAAAATCAATTACTAAATAGTGTCAAAATGGAAATAAAATAGTTTTTAAAACAAATATTATATTATAGATTGTTATTTTATTCCTAAAAATCTATGGTTCGGACAAGGAACTTATATCATGATAGGTGTATTATCAATGGACAACTTGGGGGTCACTTGGATGTATATGGTACGTCTATTAACTATATAATATAAAAATACAAAGTGACATGGTAAATGTCAATCTAATTAACTAAGAGTCAAAACAAAACGATAAGGTTAATATAATGACCTAAACTTGTATAAATTCTATTGGATGAGATTCTTTCGACCCATCCCCACCTTATCTTCGAAATAAATCAATTTGAAGCTATTTAAAACCGAATTTGGCTTTATAATAAAATAATATTTTTAGTTATTCCAAAGGTGCCCCTCTCCTCCCTTATAAAAGGGAACCTCCTCCCTCTCTTCCTCACACCAATTTGAGCCTTAATGCTCGGCCAAACCCTGACAAATTATCATCTCCACTTCACTAGAAACATCCTAGATGTCCTGGTCTTCTTCAAAGACCAATTTTAGTGCCATAAGAGGAGGACTCAAAGAGGCTCTTCAAAGAAGAGGTAATGTCTGTTACCGAATCTTTCATCTTTATTTCTTCTTCCAATTCTTCTTCATAGGTTGTTTCATTATGAAGTAATAACATCAGTATAACTAATATACTGATATGTTATTATAAGTATGAAAAAACCCTATTTCACCATCTATCCATCCTATGGAAAATGAAATCACCGCGTGTGCGTACGTACGGAATACCGTCTCCACGCCGTGGTGTAATCTACTTTCCACCACCACCTTACTTGGATGGGTATAATGGTTTAAAAAATAACTATATATGATTATTGTAAAGTGATATTTATTCTGAAATAGTACACCTACACTCCAATACAATTCCACGATCATGAGAACGATATCATCGCTCGTGCGTACGTACAGACTACCGTCTCCACGACGCGATGAGATTCATTCTCCACGTTAACCATTCATGAATGATTATAAAGTATATATAACAAGTAATCATGAAATATATGACATAATAATGATACTGGATATATATGTATGTCATATACTTAATTCCATTCCACTCAATAAGGAAACGAAAACAGCGTTCATGCATACGTACGGCCTACCGTCTCCAGGAACGGTGTATTTCTCTCCATTTACTGATCTATTATATATATGTATATTTTGAATATATATTATATATAAATCATGTTTTATATTATGGAATTTAGTAATCATGATCTAAGTAATCATATGAATAATTATAAGTCAAAACATGGACGACGAATGAAACGATTTTACCCAAAACGCTCTTTAACATGGAATTTACAAAAGAACGGGTAATATAATGCCATAATTGAACCATATATGATATCATAACAATTAGTATGATTCTGGAATAAGTCAATGACATTATTTAAATCATTATACAGGAGTTTCAGACACTTACGAAGCAAATAGGACCTATGGTAAGGGAAATATCACAATCTCATTTTTATCCGAGATTTTTTATACATCAGAAATTTCTGGGGTGTATTTTATCATCCACATCCATGTTTCCTAAATATGTAATTCTATTTCCATCCATATACAATTGTTTAAATCCAATTTTTCCATTTGGTGAGTTTTTAGTAAAAGATATGAAAAGAATATTTTGTCATTTTTCGTATGAGGTACTTTTTGACTTTTCTGAAAAAAGTATGAGAAGAATGTTTTTTTAACTTATACGGCATGAAAGGATTTTTATAGTTTTATAAAGCCATATTTTCATGAAGATTACTCAAAAAGATTTCATGACTATTTTCAAGAAAATCCTTTTATTTTAAAAATTCATGACATTTTGTGAAAAGAAAATGATTTTAAATAAGAAAGGATATTTTCCTCAAGAATTCATTTCAAGTGTTTTATCAAAACCATTTTCCATATAAAATGAAATTATTTCATATGTGTATGTTTTATGTATAATGTATCTTTTATTTAAATGGTTTCACATTTTTAATTATTAAATTATATCCATTTCTTTTATATGGATTATGTTATGATGGGATGATGTTTATGAACCCCATTTTATTTGTTGGGTTATTATGAATGATGTTTGTTTATTTTGTGGCACAAGTAAGAATGATTTCATTAGGAGATGGGCGGGACCTATATCTCCCTCCAATGCGTTGGGTAAAGATTTTATATCTCATGAGATAGACATGGATGGAACAGTAAGTTAATCCGGTTTAGTGTTACATGACTGAAATGAGGAGTGAACTCGATTCAGAAATGGACTTTGTCCACTGACATGGTCTTGGCAGCAATGCCTTGGCTACTATGGAAATCATGACATGTGTCGAATGGTTTCCATAATTACATGTTTTACTCCCATGCTATTTTATCATGATTAATGTTTCTTTATGATATATGTATTACATACTTCCATGTTTTATGTCATTTCTCATGCTTCTAAACATTATGTTCATGTTTTTAAACTCGAATGTATATTATATGTTTTATTTTATCCACGATTACCCTTACTGAGCATTTGAGCTCACCCATTATATGTTTTCTTTTCCCCAGGATATAAAGAAAGGATTTAGTTAAAAAAATGAAGATCTTTATGGGAGATGTTGAAAATCTTTCACCACGATTAGAAGATTATATTCCGAGTTTCCAAAGACCATAAACTATTGCGGTCCTTGTGTGTGTGTTTTTGTTATGTACTAAGTATTCCGAAAAAGTAATGTAATGTCCATGTACATAAAGCTTCAGGTATCTACAATTATGATTTGATTTTTGACTTATCCCTAGTGGTGGAACCCTTACTTGTAGAGAAGTAATCAATAGTATATATAGGTAATGTGAACTATACAGATAAGACATTGGATCTTGTAGTCAATGAAAGACTCGAGTATCTAGCGGGACAGGGCACGTTCTATAAAAAAAATCAAGATAGAGGGTCTATCATTATGGGGTCTAAAGTTAGTTCTTATAAGCTATGTTGGAGGTGATGCTACTCTTATTTTGGGTGGGAACATCTGGTGTAGTATTTTATTATATTCCATTTATGTGATATGGAGTTAGTCGTTAGACGAAATAGGTAGATATTGTTTCTATAACATAGAGTTATATTGGGTAACAGACATGGAAATAGAGTTCAGAGAGAGGTATGTGGTGGATGCTGATTTGACCTATTACAACAACTAAAATCATATTGTCTAGGCTAGGTTTAGGAAATTGGTGGTTAAGGATGTGGTTTTCTACAACTAGATGAGGTTTATACCTTGGTGGATCCCTAGATAATAAATATATGACATGTGTATTCTCTATCTCAACATCATTATTAATTGACACTAGTACATGACACTGTTTTCTTGCAACATACCTTGTTCAAGATATATAGATTCCAATATCCTTTAATTGATCCATTTCAGTTGGAAAACCTATGAGGGATACTCATCAATCACAAAAAAATTATGAATGTATATCCCATACCTTAGAGAATATAGATCCGTACTGTGTATATTCATGGGTAGGATGACTACTAAGGACGTAATTCTATTTTATGACTAAAAACCTATAATATATAAATATATTATCTATTTTATGACGTGGATATAATCTGTTTGATTTATTGGGACGTGGTATTCTTTAATTGAAGATATGGATCTCCATGAAAAGTATTATATTATCATAGAAAACATGATAAAATCGATTACTCATCTATTGGACATAATTACCCATGGTGAAACAAATTATAAGAATTCATATTTTGGTGGTGGTGGAATATTATATTGACTTCTTCTCTGATGAGATGATAGGTTTACCTCCCATTAATTGATTAACTTCTTCCGATAGATTCACTATGAGAATACCCTGATATCTTTGACTATATATTGGATGGGTTAAACAAATCATTGAGATTGGAGTGTGTAGTCAGATGACTTGCATAGGAAAGGATTCATCATAAATAGTTAGTATCTCAATATAGCACCTTATTATTCTCCAAAAATTAATTTTTGAGCATGAGGTTATATATCTATTAACATCTCCAAAATCAATTCAGTAACATGAATATGTATCCAATTCCAATAATTGATGACCTCTTTGACATGTTTAAATCAGATAGGTGTGTCTTGATTGTTGACCTTAGGTTGGGCAATCAAAGGCTCTAAGATTCATAGTGGTATATAACATAGATATAATTTAAATTTATTTATCTTCACTATGATTACATTGTTATTAATTTCAAATGAAAAATTCCTAATAAAGTAATTTGGGGACTAATAAAATCGTTTTTTATTCCCTTCTTACGTGAACTTTTTTCAGTCTTTACTAATGAAATCCTTTTAAACTCGTCATCATAGGAGTAGAATGTGGAATATTTTATGATAGTACTAGATATGAGTTGATAGATAAAAATCATTGGATGATTTAAAATTTTCAACAATGGATTTCAGTGGTCCAAATCCATATAGAAATTATTATAGAATAGGGAACTAATATAAGAACGGGCAAAGGATGTGCTTCAATTTTATTAGTGCTAAAAATAACTGCTAATAAAGGGGGAATTTATCAGTGCTAAAAAAACGCTGATAAAGGTTCGGTTTTACCAGCGCAAAACAAAGTGCTGATAAAGGGGACCCCTTTATCAGTGCTTCTTTTAGTAGCACTAATAATGTGAGGATTTATCATCACTTTTCCCGAGCACTGATAAATGTTATGTTTAAAAAAATTTATTTTCTCATGAAAAATAATATATTTCTATATAAGTATATTTATATAGATATAAATACAGTATATGTTTTTGAAATATGTTATAGATACGTACAAGTAGACTATTATATTTAATATATAAGAAATTTAGTGAAAATGGTTTTAAAATATTTTTAAAAAATATTATTAATTAATAATTTTCAAATTATTATCGATTAAAAATAATTTAATAACAATTTGAGGGCGCAAAAAATCAAACTAATTAATAAAAGATCTAAAATAAGTTGAAAATGTAACTCAAACTTCAAACAGTCATAACTTTTTATCCGGGTGTCCGTTTGAGCTCTACAACAAATCAAATCAAAGCCTGCGACGAGCTCTATGCCCTGGTGACCAAGGAAAAGCCTTTTCTACATTTTTGGAGCCCAAAAAAGGCCCATAAGGCCTCCAAAACTTTGTTTTTAGTCATTATACCTAGATTAGTTAACATTAAAACAACTATAACTTCTGATCCGAATGTCCGTTATGCCTTTACCACATATCATATCAGAGATTGTTTCATTTTCTTCGATTTGACTGGTTATGGAATAGAAACGAAATTATATATTATATGTTATGGTCATTTTAACATTCTATTGCTTTTGAATTACACATATATATGTATTTATTAATAAACATATATGTGTGTGTGTGCCTATGTGTGTGTCTATGTGTTGTATATATGTATATATGTATTTATTTATTTATTTACTTATAAACACACATAAAAAATATATTTTTTCTTAAATGTATTCAAAACTAATCTTATAAGTACATTCTATGGATTTTCAAATACAGATATATATGTATTTATTCGTAAATATATATGTGTTTGTGTGTGTGTGTGTCTCTGTGTGTGTATGTGTGTTGTATATATTTATGTATGTTTATATGCATTTATTTGTTTATTTATAAACACACATAAAAAAAGTATTTCTTCATAAATGTATTTAAAACTAATCTTATAAGTATATATTAATATACAAATAAGTATACGTATAAACAATTATAACTAAAAAAATATATAAAAATATTTTAATATACAATTTAATATATATATATACTAATATATGATTGAATATATTTATATTTATATGAATCTATATCAATATATGAATAAATATAAATATATATATATATATAGATATATCATTAAATAGAGAACAAACCGAAATGGATCAGTGGTAAAGGTGCAGCGGCGAAAGGGGGGAGGTCTCGGGTTCGAGTTCGGGTGGAAGCGAAGGGGGTGTGCACGTATGAGGATGCGCGGGAGACCTTCTAGCACAGATAAAGGGGGTGTGAGCACTAATAAAAGCACTCCCTTCATTATTTATAATTTTTTTTGACATTTATCGGCGCTAAAAAAGCACAGATAATGACCCCTTTTATCAGCTCTAAAAAAGATCTGATAAAGGGGTATTTTATCGGTGATTTTTTTTTTGTGCGGATAAAATGGGCCTTTATCAACGCTTTTCAGAGAGCTGATAAAATGGACCCCCCCTATATTGGTTTTGTGCCATACATTTCCTTTTTAGCGCAATTAAATCTCTCTTAAGTGCTGATATAGGACATTTTTGTAGTAGTGGGGTGTTGTTGTATATCAAACAAAGGATGAGACAGTGAAAGATCATGTTCCACCCAAGAGAGTGGGTTAGGTACAACTCATCCATGGGTTCATAGGATACTATTGGAGATTCATTCTTGATTTCAAATAGATATCAGAACCCCTAACAACATTGACCAAAAAATTGTATAATATACGGCAGATAGTGTGGTTCCAAACCGATATTTAATATTTGTGTCAAATGATGATGGGTTTCTTATTCTTAATAATTCCAAAAGATGTTGTTTAATGTGTTGTGTTCATGGATGAATCATAAAATAGGATTTCAAATGTTCTAATGTTTTGTTAGGAGATGATTTCATATGGGTATCATTAGATGATACCCAATGGGAAATGGAAAATGACCCATTATCTAGTGTTTGAAGTAGTGTTTAATACCATAGTTATTTGGTGGTACTACCATTTGGGGGATTGGTTTGTTAATTATTCTACCTACTATAGTCTAAAGGATACCATTTCATAGAAGGATCTTAACTTGAAAACAAGGAGGATCCTATAGATTCTCTAGGATTATAACATCCAGATAATCTGTACTCCAATAAATGCAAATATGGTGGAAGATTATATAAGAAACAGATAATGTTTGTAGTTGTCTATCAAGACATTGGTTTTGTTGGACTTTTTAAATTAGACTTAGTAGAAAATGATGGTTCATCATACATTTATTATATAGTCATTACCCCACTTTTTAATCCATGTGATATGGAAAATCATCTTGGATATATAAATAATGATATCATTCATGTCAAATTATCCAATGGGTCTTCTCCTGATAAATTTTCAGATGGTGGGTATAACATTATCATACTCCATGGAAGGATGATGGTACCACTAAATCTATGAGAGGAAATACTGATAGAGTTTCATATTACAATTTTAATCGAATATCCAATAGTTTAAAATATGTATTCAGAAATTATAGATATAATTTGTGGCTAGGTATGAAGAGGTACAAAACTGTGATTTTTGGTACCTGTCTCACTTGTCAATAGTGGAATGCAGGGGTGTAACTCCCCATTAATTTAAAAAAGACCATTAGGTTTGATATCATACATGTCATGAAGCAAAAATAATATAACAGAATGTAACACCAAGATTCATTATGATGTATATTAAATTTAAATAAATTTTCAATTTTTTACATCTTATGATGTTTGCAACACTATGTTTATACAAAAAGTGAAACTGTTATAAAATATTATTTTTTAATAAAAATTATGGTTACCAAGACATTATGTTATTTTTCATGAATTAGTAAAAAATTATTATTTAAAATATACATTTTATACATATTAAAAACATTTATCTTATAATTATAAATAAAACAAGATCCATTTGAAGGAAGAAGAATTTTTTTTGAAATAAATAAATTTTTTTAAAAGATGGTTTATTCAAGCATTTTTTACATAATTTAATGTTAATTTTTACTACATATAAAAAAATTATTTTTAAAAAATATATATTTTAAAATTATGTTTCGGCAGAATTATTAAGAGTTCTCTAAAATTATTTATTATGTGATGAATTGTGAAAAATATCGATTGTTTATAGAAAACTACCTTTCCCTTTAACCTATTTCCAAATTTAAATTTTATTGTATATTGTTTTCAATATACTATTATTTAAATAATTTTATTTTATAACTAATTTAGATCATTGGAATAATTTTTTTTAATTATGATATAAATAATATTTTCTATTTTGAATGTTTATCATTGGAATAATGATTTTCTCAACACATATAAATGTTTAATATGAAGTTACATTCTTCCACATATTAAAATATCATTTTGATAAATGGTTAAAATATTTATAATATGCCAAATATGTGTTATCTATCTTTTTAAAATTAATTTTTAACTATATAGAATAGTGAGAATAGTAAAAAATATGTAATGATGTTAATGAAAAAAAAATTTAGTAGGGGATATTTAGAAATAATTAGTTGTAAATGACCCAAAACATATATACATACTATTTTATAGTCATATTTAGAACTCGTTTTTTATAGGGATTAAAAATGGTTTATTTTGGTGACTTTTTTCAGCGAAAAAATATGATTAGAATTCGTTCATTTGAAAAATAAAAATTATGACATATCCACCATTTATAAAAGGCCACAACACTCCTATAATGTCAACACATTTATACCATTTTAATCATCAATTTCATTAAAATATCACCTAAAAATTTCCTTACACTCGTAAAATAATATTTCTATTTTTTTATAAATCCATCGTAGGAAGGATTTTGGTGAAAACAAAAATAAGTTTTCAAATGATGAGGCAATGAACTTAACATAGATATTTATTTAAATCCTTAATAAAACTCCTTATAATCATATTAAAATATTATATTATAACAAAAATATTCTAATATAAATATATTAATGATTTTATGTCATACTAAATACATATGATCATATTTTACTCTTCCATTTTGGAATCAGAATAATTTAATGTGTGTGCGGTGGACTACCACCTCATGAAATAACGTAATTCGTATTCCATCACCACATCAAAGAGGTAGATGTAAGTATGTATCAAATGTATTTATATGATTTTTATGATATACTTATACATATGTATTTATAATATCATATATAACTTCTTAATATATATTTTTTAGAGTATTTCAAAAATGTCATTCATATATATAAAGGACTACCACATCGCATTGTAATGCAATAAATTTCTCTCTAACACATTCTATTGAATTTAAAAGATGATAAAAATAAATAATATGTGTTATTGAAATTACAGGATATTGATTCATAAAAATTAATATAGAATCCAATTCCATAGCCATTCCACCATTAGAGAAATTATAATGTCACTCAAGCCTACGTGCTACGAATAGTCTCCATAAAGGGATTGATTAATTATAAAGATTAAAAATTTAAAAAATTTATAAATATTTATAAAATGAAAAATATTATATTGATAAAATTAGTATAATTATTGAGAATATGGAGCTATAATCTATGGTCTCAATGATGAACATTCAATACGAAACATTCTAGAGAAAACAAAGAAATTATCAACTAAATCTATATTGATGACAAAATATTATTAACAAATGTTTAATAAGATATTATAAAAGTATAATATATGATATTATAAATAAAATTAACATGCTACTATAATATAATTCCATTATATAACAAATATATATATTGTTAATGTGTGATAAACTAAAGGGAATCATGATATAAAGGGGATCATAAATAAATTTCCATTCATTAGGTTATACAACTACTTAATTGATTATATTATATAGAAATTATGTGATAAATGAAATTTAATTTTTTCATTTTATTTTAATTCTTTTATATGTGTGGATATAATTTTTTTACAAAAAATTATCCCATTTAGTAACTCACACCTCAATGATATGAACATTGTATGTGATTCATCTGAAACCTAATTATTTGAGACAAATTTTTTTATGAACCAAATTTCATTTAATAATTGAAAATAAATAATTTCTCGATTAAAAAATTTAATCCTTACAACAGCATGATATTTTAAATTACAATTCATCAAAATAATTCATGTTCTCTAATGATATGAAAGATAAGAAAGTGGTAATGGTTCTTGTTTCTATCACATTATATCAAGTATTTCTTCTAGTTGAGAATACATTAATGTTAATAATTGATTATTATATAACAAAAAAATAAATTTTTATCTTGAACTATTTTTTCAAAAACATTTGATGTAATTGTGACATTATAATCTCTTAATTACTAAAAATTTATGAGAACAATGATTAAAAAAATCCATCATCATTTCTCCCTTATGTCAAAACTCATTTTTCTTCCAAATTAATGTTTTCTTAATAAATGTTAAAAAAATTATTATCACTACTTAATGTCAATTTACACCTTATTGGATTTGTTAAAATTTTAAAATAATTATTTCAATCATATTTTTAACAAGAAATTTTAGGCATTTCGTACCAAAATTTTATAGGAGTCTTTGTTTTTAACAACATGGAATATACCAAACCATTCTCAATCATAACAACTAATTTATTTGAAAATAACATTATATTATCAAATATTTATTTATAATAAGAATTTATTTCCAAATATTTATGAAATTTTTTGTTTTTAAAAATTATTTTCAATGTAAAATTTTTATTGTACTAAATTGTGGGTCAGAGTGGATACTCAAGAGGCAGTTGAATTGAGTTCCAATTAAAATTTCTGTTAAAATATTTTACGATTAAAATCCCTCAAATTAAAATAGCCCAGTTAAATAAGGCAGTAGAGATATAAGTGACTTATTGTTCAACATGTTTCTCAAAGGTTGATTACTCCTCAATTGAATTAGTTTGAGAACTAATTTGACTTTTGAAACAAGTTTACTAAATGAATCACATATACACACTAACCAGAACTAACTATCAGAGTGAATATAAAAATAGATTTCTGTCTTTGTTAATACAAGCACATCAGATAAGTATAAAATAGATTAAGTGAAAGATGAACACAACAATTTAATCAAAAGGTTTACTCTTAAGTCAAGACCTAGTCCTCTCCACTTAGTGATCACCTGCCACCAAGAAATTATATTAAAAATTGATACACAGCCTGTATCAGGCTTTACAACAGTTTTCACAAACTGTCCAGGTTTTTCAACCTCTACAACAATTCTAAATGGGAAAATAAACTACCAAGACACACTAGGATTCTTCAACAGTTGTGTGTGGGAATAAATGTAAAGAAAGTTTGGTATGTTGATTTTCATTATCCCTCAGTTCAAGCACAAGAGTCCCTGTGTGTAACACAGACACACTTCTCACAAATGTAAAATACCTAAACACAATAGATCTTAAGTTATTTTAATGAAGTTTAGAAATCTCTATATGTTGGAAGATCATCTATGGACTCGTTGGAATGAAGGGAATGAAGTTTTGGTCCTTCTCTAAAAGTTGCCACCAAAACAGATTGTCACAACATCTTGGTTCTGACTTCCAAATGTAGAGATAATTGGCATGTTGAGTTAGAAGAACTTTTTCTCATGGAATGTTCAGGTTCTTCAAATTCAGTATGTCGCCTTCCTTCTTCTAGCATGTAAGTCTTTTTGTATCATCAGGATGGTTCGTGTATGTATGGACAACCTTATCTCTTCTACACTTCTTTGTTCATCTTTGAGGTTTCCTTTTATATATGTTCATCTATGGTAAATAGGAATTATAACTGTTTTATAGGTATGATTTACGGTTCCAGAAAACACAAGAAAATCATTAATTACTAGCACGTGCATTAAAAGCATAAAAAATAACCGCTATCATTAAATTAATAATATTTACAAGGTATAGAATTTTAGTAGTAGTGACTAGTTAACAGTCATCTTCCATCAGTATCTCTCTATCTGTAGGCTTGTAATAGTGGACTTTGTGTCATTGGATGTCTTATATCGGTAGTTTTTACTCTGTGTAACAGTATCTCCTCATCAGTGGACTTCATCGGTAGTCTCAACATTAGACCTTTAACTGTAGGCTTCAGTTAGTAGGTTTCATCAGTGGTAGACTTCAGCATTATGCTTCTAACTGTAACTTTGTAACATCAAACTATTTCAATAGTGACCTTTCCAATAGTAGACTATCTAAAAATTTAATTTCATCAACAATGGTGTATGTCCATCAGTAGACTTTGAAGAATAGTAGACTATCTCAACAGTAGTATTTTTCTTGCATTAGCCTTCTATTAATGGTAGACATGTCCAACTGTAGAATTTAACAGTGAATCTCTCAACATATGACTTGTGAAAGTGTCTGACAGTAAACTTATAACAGAAAACTTATCACAGCAGTAACCTTGTGATGGTGAGTCTTTGTCTGTAATCTTTGATAATCAGATCAACGGTAGACTTGTGACAGTGACCATGTACCGGTAGCTTAAAACAATGACAGTAGATCTTCAATGGTGACCTATAGAAACAGTGATCTAGAATGATAGTGAGCTATAACGGTGACCTTGAACAGAAGGCTTGAACAGAAGGCTCTTACCAGTAGCCTTTAATAGTGAACTTATATTTAGATTAATGTTATCTGATGCAACAAAGTCATGAGACTAAGAATATAAATTGTTCAGGATAAATATTATAAATGAAGATTAAAAAGGATTAGAAAATGGATTAATATATATCATGATCAATATTTAAACATGATTTGGTATTGTCGAAATAGGTGAGTCTAACAATCTCCCGCTTTTTGATAATCACAGATTATGCTGGTATGCATTAAATATTGATATAACATATAATACAGTTACTAAAAGAGATAAAAAATTTCTCAAGTATCAAAGATTAATAATAGTGCAAAACCAGAACATATTGGTACATGTTATCAGGGAGAAAGGCAGAAAAGATTCAACATAGGATCATATTAGAATATTAGCACATTTCTCCCCAGTCACATGATTAGTCTAGAATTAGCATTTTTCTCCCCCTTTGTGATTAGAAAAAAGAAACAGAAATAGAGAGAACATAGAAAGCATGTATTAATGAAAGTACATAACATGATCCAAAAAAATATACACCCCCTATCCACAAGATTAAAACAAAGTCAATCCACATCAGCCTCAGGAAAGTCGTCTTTCCCTTTGGAAGAAGAAGATAGATAATGAGCATGTTGATCAGCAGGTTTGGTAATTACTGCAAGAATGACTGGAGGGGTAGCAACAGAATCTCTTGTCGGTCTGTAGTGGGTAACTCACTTAGGTATCAGTGGAGTAAGGCTTCTGATGGCTTTAGTAGGAGACATCATGGAAGAACTACCAGGTTGTGATGTAGGTAAGGTTGGAGGGATTATGACATGGGTGCAGTCCACATGGAGAAAGGGTAAAAGATGGTTTCTGAAGTCCATAATAATGTTGCCTCCTCTTTCAATAGCTGATATGAATTCATCCTTGTTCTCCATAACTTTTTCTAAGGCTGATTCAACTGGACCAACAGAGTAACTTGTTCCTTGAAGGCTCTGGTGAGTGGTGGAATCTTGAGGTTTTCCAACAGAATCTTGAAATGAGCGTCCATCTGATGCTTGGAGTAAATCCTTTTATAATAAATATTAATTTGTCCCCTTATACTCTTCTGGTCCTGGGAAGCCTCTCGTATGAAGTCACTTACTACCTTCTGAACTTCTTTGGCAGTGGAGAAAATTTGAGTCACAGATTGAGGATCAGGTGAACTTACACCAGAAATCTTGGCTAAGCCTTCAATGACCACTGTCCTAAAAGCTGACAGGTCCACAGGTGGTTCACTAGAGGTTGAAGCAGAGGCAGACAAATGTTTTATTGAGAAAGAGATAGTTTCCTTAAAAGACATGGTCAACCCACTGAGAAGCTTCTTCACATCTTCATCCTGGCCCTACACATGAGCATTCATGGATTCCTTAAAACATTCAAACACTGTAACCATCTGTTGAACCACACTTTTGATGTAGTGAATGCCTTTGTCTATTTGGCCCAAAGAATCAATAAGAGCAGTCAGGTTTACCACTGACTGTTTGATATGTTCCACAGACTGAGAAACATCATTGATTTGATTCTGGAACTGAGATATCTCTTTGGATAAATGTCTTGAATGGAAGATTAATCTTTAGCCATCTCATAGACACTCACATTTTGAATCAATCCCATTTCCTTTTCCATTTCAAAAGCCTTGTTATCAAACATCTGGTGTAGACCGTTTTTCATCTTTTCAAGATCATACTTAGTGGCAAGGTTATCAGGATGGGGAATCACTGGAGGTTCTACGACAGGGTCCAAAACAGCAGGTACAAGATGTATTTTGCTTAACATATCACAATATGAATCATCATAATCCATCCCAAGTACCAGTTATCCAGGATCTTTTGACCATTATTCAATTTCATGAGGTATAGATATAGAGCCAAAATCCTACCCCTCAATTAGAGCTCTCTCCTGAGAATTCCCCTATATCTGTTTTTCTCCAGGTAATTCCACAACCTCCTCTACAACTCCAACAGATTCATTAACTGTATACTCTATTGGTTCAAGAGTGGGGTGAGTTTCATCCTCCACGGATTCATCAATGAATTCCATAGAAATGGCAGTAGATGCCACTCCTCCTTCCTAATCAGACATTGTCTTATTGGTATTATCTATCAGAGGGCTCAAACTGAGCTCCCCTTATTTATTGTTCTCATCATCAGCTTCAGCAACAACCTCCTTTCCTTCATCCTTATCACATACTGCCTCTGCCTCATGATCATAATGATATGACTCGGTAGACTCATTCTCTTCAGAGGTGTCTTTGACAATATTCTGAGATTCTTCTTCTTCTTCAGTGGTCTCAGTATAACTTTTTTTCAGAACAGTCTCTCTTCTTGGCAGTTCTTTTAGTGGGCTAGCTGCTCCAAAATCTACTATCCTTACAGGACTGTTAGGAAAATCAGGATCACTCCCATTATCAATGGGGTGTTCTCCCTTTCAAGGTCCATAGCTCCTTCAACTACTTCCTCATCATATGAATAAGCCGGTTCTAGCTCATCAGGTTTCAGGTCTTGATCTCTCTTGTCTTTTGGCCTAGATGGGTGAGTAGTAGGATCAATATTTTCATAAAACTTTCCTTCATCATTCACCCATGCCTTCTTCTAGGGATTCCAACTAATTTTCATGAATTTGAAAATAACCTTGGAGATACAAACACTGTTCTTAGCCACTATCATCTATTATTGATTTCCAGCCACAACCTTTACCTTTAGCATTATTTAAATTAGCTTGGCATGGAATAGGGAATTGGACATTGAGCACACTTTAGTCATATCCTCCAATTGTGGCATTAGTAACTTACACAGGTTAATATTCTCTCCATGATTTAGTAAGTACATCAGAAATATGTCCTGATACTTCAGTACTGCAAAATACCCTATCCTGGGACTAATAACATGATGAACGAACTTAAACAAAAGCATGTCTTCTCTATTCTTCTTAGATGCAATGATCTTCCTTGATTTTCCATTTCCTGTCAGTTCTTCCAGAGCTTTTTCATACTCAAAAACATCACTGTCTGGAGGAGCCACTCCAGAGTATTAATCATATACTCCTTCATGAGGAACTCTCAAACTGGCATCCAACTCAGCAGATGATAAGTTGACTTCATTGCCATTGACTCTGGATATTAACCTATGCATATCATCTTCCTCTTCGAACTTCGTATATTCATATAATTCTTTCACAAACTTCTGGTAGTACGGTCCATTGTTATTTGCAAAGCATTCAATCCATATGTGGGCTTCTAGTGCTTCCAGCACTAATTACTTTCTCGACAATATCCATTCTCCACTTACCTCGTTCTCAGTAATGATTTCTCTATTGATCAGATGCAGGTTGACAGGTCCTGTCGGGGTATTACTGGTGACACTAGATTCGGCTCGAGTTCTATTTGTCCTTGGTGCATCTTCATTGACAGCCAGAGGTTTCTTGGTTCTAGCAATGGAGATTGAGAGAGGTTCCGGGGCTCAAATGAAGAGTAAGGTTTTAGAGATTGAGAGAGCAAGATTCGAGATTGAGAGAGGAAGGTGGATTGATATATGTTCATTGTTTATAGTTTTATCATTTAGGGTTTAAAACAAAATAAAACAGAAATAATAAATAGGAATAAAAATGGTTCGAATTCCCGTAAAAGTAAAGTCAAACAATGAGGTATCCAATAGTGAGATGTACCAGTGAGGTACACTAGTGAGGTGCAATGGTGAGGTGTAACAGTTAGGTTTATCAGTGAGATTCAGTAGTGAGGTCTAACTTTGAGGTCTAACTGTGAGTTCTAACTGTGAGGTCTAAATGTGAGGTCTAACAATGAGGTCTAATTGTGAAGTCTAACAGTGAGGTCTAATAGCGAGGTCTAACTGTGAGGTGTCCTATACTGAAATTAAGCATTCCTAACTCATGTTTGATGTAATTTAACCTCTCATATTTCAAAGGCTTTGTGAATATATCAGCCAATTGATGTTCTGTGCCAATGCAGTCAAGAGTGATATCACCCTTTTGAGATTGATCCCTCAAAAAGTGATGTCTCACATCAATATGCTTTGTCGTAGCATGAGATACATGATTTTTGGAAATGTTAATAGCACATGTACTATCACACTTTATAGAGTCATGTTTGAATTGATATCCATAGTCTGGTAAGGTCTATTTCATCAACAGAATTTGAGCACAGCAACTACCAGCAGCTATGTATTCAGCTTTAGCAGTGGATAATGCAACAGAATTATGCTTCTTATTACACCAAGATACTAGTGACTTGCCTAAAATGTGACATGCGCCACAGGTTTTTTTTCAATCTAACTTGCAATTGGAAAATTCAGCATCAGAATAACTCAATAGATCAAATGATTGTCCTTTAGGATAAAATAGTCCTAAGTTTAGAGTATTTTTGAGATATTTAAAAATCCTTTTAAAAACAGTTAAATGAGATTCTTTTGGATTGGCTTGAAAGCGAGAACACATACACACACTAAACATAATGTCAGGTCTGCTAGCTATAAGATAGAGTAGACTCCCTTTCATTTCTCTGTAGTTGGTATGATCCACTAGTTCTCCAGCTTCATCAGTAACCAACTTATAGGTGGTACTCATAGGTGTGTCACTAACTTTACCACCATCCAAATAAAAAAGTTTTAGAATATCCTTAACATATTTACTTTGATTCAAAACAATTCCATTCTTATTTTGAAAGATCTGAAATCCAAGGAAAATTTGTATTTCTCCCATTAAACACATTTCAAACACATTTTTCCTCATTTTTGAAAATTCAACACATAAAGAGTTTTTAGAAGATCCAAATATAATATCATCCACATAAATGTGTAATATCCAAAAATCTTTGTAAATCCTTTTAATAAAAAGAGTATGATCAGTTATCCCTTTGGTAAAATATATCCAAATAAGAAAAGAGCTGAGCCTATCAGACCATACTCTTGGAGCTTGTTTTAAACCATATAAAGATTTAGAATTTTTAGAAATATGATTTGAGAGATGAGGATTTGTAAAACCAGGGGTTTGTTCAACAAAAAAATCCTCAACTATATACCCATTTTGAAAAGAACTTTTGACATCCATTTGATAAAGGTTAAAATTTAGATGAGCTGCATAAGAATGTATTATCCTAATAGCTTCTAGTCTAGATACAGGTGAAAAGGGTTCCTCATAGTCTATTCCTTCTTCTTGGTTTTATCCTTGTGCAACTAACCTGGTATTCTTTATAAATATATTCCAAGACTCATAAAATTTGTTCTTAAACACCCATTTAGTGCCTATTGTCAATGTGTCCTTATGTCTTTCCAATAATTCCCAAACATAGTTTCATTCGAACTGATTTAGTTCTTCTTGCATAGCCATTACCCAAAATTCATCATTGATATCATCATTAATATTTCTGGGTTCAAGCTGTGATTGAAAGGCTTGATGTTCAACCTAGTTTCGTAGAGAAGCTCTAGTTTGTGTTCCTCTATTTAAATCACCTACAACAGCATCTAGAGGATGAATCTTGAGTGTCCTAATACCTCAAAAAACGGTTATAATAGACTCTTTATTGTTGTCTGTTGGTTCAGAAATAGTAGGCGTAGATTCTGGATAATTTCCAGAACTGGAAACTTTTACAGGGGATTCACTATCATTATCATTATGGTTCAAAATTGAAAAATCTTCTTCAAGATGTTCAAGAGAGGTTTTAGGCTCATGTGGATCAGTCTCATCAAATTTGACAAGAACTGATTCTTCCACGAATTTGGTTTTCTTAATGAACACTTTGTAGGCTTTACGTGAGATAGAATTACCCAGGAAAATTCATTCATTACGTTTGGAAGAAATATTTTCAAGATTACCTTTAGTATTAAGAACAATGACTTTTCAACCAAAAACACTAATGTAATTAACCTTAGGATTCCTATTATTCCAAAGTTCATAAGGGGGACTTTTTAGAACAGGTCTAACTAAAACTCTATTGATAATATAACAGGCTGTATTTACAGCTTCAGACCAAAAATAAACAGGTAAGTCATACTCATTAAGCATTGTTCTAGAAATTTCTTGAAGGGTACTATTTCATCTTTCTAAAACTCCATTTTGTTGATGTTACCTAGGGGCAGAAAATTGATGACTATACCCATTTTGTAACCAGTAGGATTCAAACTCACGATTTTCAAACTCACGACCGTAATCACGTCTCAGGGTCTTAATTCAAAGTCCACTAAGATTTTCTACAGACTTGGAATATTTAATAAATTACGAAGATGCTTCACTTTTGTGAGCTAAAAAGTATACCCAAGTGTTCCAAGAGAAGTCATCCAGAAGAACATAATCATAGTGCTTCCCATTTAAACTTTAAACTCTTGATGGTCCATACAAATCCATGTGAACCAACTCATGTGGTTGAGAAGTTGAAACTTCTTTTTTTTTGGTTTGAAAGAAACTTTGTGTTGTTTTCCCTTTTGACAGGGATTACACACTTTATCATGTGGGAATTCTAATTTAGGTAAGTGTCTAACTAATCATTTCATAGATATCTTCCTAATTGAGTGCAAATTACAGTGTCCTAACCTTCTATACCACAACTAAGACTCGTTATGAAAAGAATTTAAGTAGGAAACCTTTTTTTGGCTAAGTAATTTAAATCAACAACATATATATTTTCATTTCTACATGAAGTGAAAATAAAATAATATTTTTTTGAATTATAAACAAGGAATGCATCATTTTCAAATTTAACGTTAAATCCATCATCACATAACTGACATATGATAAGTAAATTTTACTTTAATCTATCAACAAAAAGTACATTAGAAATTAATATTGCATCAGGGTTACCAATCTGGCCTAATTTGGCGATTTGTACTTTTGCATTGTCACCAAAGGTGACATGCCCACTATCAACTTCAATTGGACTCTTGAAGAAAGAATAGACTCATGTTATATGTATTGAAAATCCACTGTCCATGTACCATAGGGTCTTACAAAAACTCTTTAAGAAATTACCCTGTAAAAGAGATTAATCATGTGGTAATTTTGGAACCCATATCTTCTTGGGTCCAGAGAGGTTATCTTGTAAAACTTTGGGAAACCATATTTGCTTTATAGGTTTTCTAAAATAAACAAACATATTTTGAGATGTAAATACTTTTTTAGGTCCTTTAGAAAAATGTTTCTCAATAGGTGGTCCAGAATTAGCAGTGATCTTTCCAGATTTTGGACCAAATTTGGTTTTGCTAAATTTTCTCTGTCCAGGCTGATATCCTAGACGAGTTTTATATTTTGGAGCAAGAGTTTCTCCTAGAAACTTTGTAAAGGTATCTCTACCATTAGTGAAATTTTCAATATCCTTTATTAATTGTTCATTAGATAATTTTAACTCTGTATTTTCTTTTAGTAGTTTAGAAAGTTTCTATTTTTCTATGTCCAGATTTGACTTGTATTTCTCATTTAAAGCATGATGTCTATTTAATGACTTATGTTTGTCCTTGAGTTCACTAAAATTGTACTCAACCATTTCTCAATATTCAAATAATTCTTCCTTAGTCATATCTTCATCATTATGATATTCACTGGTAAAATAATTTTTTTGCACAGGGGAATTAATTTTTTCGTCAGATGTCTCTGTCATAAAACATAGATTGGCATGTTTGTTCTATTCTAAGTCTAAGGCATCCGATTTACTCGAACTGCCTTCCGGAGAACTCCAAGTTGCTTTCATTGCTTTCTTATAACTTTTTCCCTTATCCTCATATTTTCTCTTGAATTTCAACTTGGGGAAGTCTTCTTTCACATGAACATTTCATTTACATTCGTAGCATACTATTTCAATGTTTTCTCATTCCACATATTATCTCTCTTCAATTGTACTTTATGATCATAATTTCTTTTCAATTTTGACTTCCTAAAGAATTTCTTCTTTTGGTAAAATATTTTGAATCTTCTGGAAAAATTTTCTATTTCCTCATCATTGTTTGAGTTTGACTCTTCACTTGTATAACTTCCTACAGGTACTTGAACTTTTTCTTTGTATTTTATTTTTAAGGTAGAAGTATTGAATGCTACTGACTAACTTTTTGGTTCATCTTTTATTTCATGATTTACCTTGGGCTCTTCTTCATATATCATCAGTTCACCAATTAGCTCCTTTACAGGTAGCTTGCTGATGTCACATGATTCCCGGATTAATACAGATGTGCCTCTCCATCTGTTAGGCAGGCATCTAAGCTGCCTCATTATTTGGTCTGTTGTTCCCTGGTTTCCCAAGTAGATTCATGGTGTTCACTATCTCATTGAACATGAGATAAATTTGTTGAGTCAATAAGGTTTTCCTTATGTCTTTTCCATTCCTTCTTGTTTTGAAAATCACAAACACCTTTTCTTTAATAAAATTTATTTCTCAAGGAAAATCGCTTTTATAAGGAAAATTGCTTTCTTAAGGAAAATTTCTTTTATAAGGAAAATTGCTTTCTTAAGAAAAAGCGCTTTTATAAGGAAAATTGCTTTCTTAAGGAAAATCACTTTTATAAGGAAAATTAATTTCTTAAGGAAAATCGCTTTTATAAGAAAAAGTATCCTTATCATATTTTCATCCATATTTTTCTTAAGTATGATATTCAGATTCATTTTCTCGGAATCATTAAAACTTTTATATAAATAATTCTGTTTAGGATTCTGATACTGGATAAAGAACTATAAGGAAGTCTCATTCGGAATTCCGGATATGATTTCTGACTAAGTTCTATTCCAGGTTCAGGATACGAATTCTGAAGAAGAATTCTCATTATGAATTGTAATGAAGAAATCTCATTCTGAATTCCCATTACGAATTCTAATGAAGAATTATCATTACGAATTCGAATGAAGAAATCTCATTCTGAATTCCCATTACGAATTATAATGAAGAATTCTCATTACGAATTCTAATGAAGAAATCTCATTCCGAATTCTAATTACAAATTCTGGTAATTAATTCTCATTACGAATCCTGATGATGAATTCTCATTACGATTTCTGATGACGAATTCCTATTCCGAATTCACATTCCGAATTCACCTATTAAATAGAATTTGAGTATCTTTGATTTATACACTCTGAATTAATTCAGATTCCGAAAAATAAATTTGTTAGACTCCGAACTTTTATATTGCTTACATTCTATTATTTTGTCTACTCTTTACTATTGTTCCTTACACTCCAAACCATCACTCCAATGTTTTCATTCCGATATTTTTAGTTAGAATTAAAACGATGTCGTACATTCTGTTACACTTGTTTTGTTATAAAACGATGTCGTCCATTCTGTTTCTTATTAACTGTTGTCTGAGTGACACGTGTACAGGTCCCTCTGATCTTTAAGGAAAATATGACTGTAGGAGTAGGAGCTGACCTTACCTATAAATAGGAGCTCATTTGAAAGAGCTCAGTGCTGATGAATACTGATGACAGATGAACAACTTGGTTTTGTGCATACATGCTGTTGAAAGTGAATTCTAGAGAGAGAGTCTCTTATTAACTCTCAAATCTTCGTGCAACTCCGAATGTTGGTGATTACATTCGAGGGCTTCCGGGGATAGGAAGACAGAGGTGACGACTACCTTAAAGTTCGAGGGCTTTCTTGCTGAGGAAGACAGAGGTTGCCAACTACCTTGAAGTTGAGGGCTTGTGGGGATAGCAAGACAGAGACTCCGATCTTTGTATCGAGGGCTTACCCTGGTGTGGGTAAGACAGACTTGCTTGAAAGTATAAATCAAGGGACCTTTATCCAAGGTTGTTGGATACCCTTCTCTTTGGGTTAAAAGACTTATATCTTGTTACTTGTAGTTTAATTACTTGTTTTATTTCCGCTGCAATTTGTATCTTAAGGAAAGTATAACTTTCTTATACTTCCTTACTTACTATGATTCATTTAGATTCTATACGCTTTAAGGTAGAATCTCATATTGCAATTGGTTGTTAAGTTTCAATCTCCAGAACCATATTTCCGGAACCTACTTTTGGAATCACTTTCCTAGTTTAGCTCGGTGTTAGAGGTGTTGTGAATTTGCTTAGTTTAACTTTGATAAACATAGCCTTTTCCTTTACTTAAGGGAAACATAGTTATTCTTAACTAACATTAAAGGTTCCAAAGGAATTTTTAAAGTATACAATTCACCCCCCTCTTATATATTGAGCATCTCATACTATATTTCGATCCTACAATTGGTATCAGAGGAGGTCTCTGAAATACATATACTCACGAATAAGTTTTTCTTTCTCACTTTTCCATTCCAAACTTTGTCATTCCGATTTTTCCATTACGAACTTTTCTCATTCCGAACTTTTCTCATTCCTAGCTTTTTGATTACGAATCTTTGCTACTAACAAGTTTGTTTGCAAAGTTATTTCTAGTATGGCAGGAATTAATGTTGGTTCAATTGACAATCTAAATCCTACAAGACCACCAATATTTGATGGTAATGACTATGAATACTGGAGAGATCGTATGAAGACTTTTGTTATCAATACTGGAGTAGACAACATTGTTATGCTTACTGGTGATTATAAAATTCCTCACAAGGAAGTCAGATCTTTTACTAATCAGGAAAAGCAAGAATATCAACTCAACTATAAGGTACACAATATTTTATTATGTTCAATGAGCAGAAATATATATAACCAAATTTCTTCTTGTCAAGCAGCTAATTGTATATGGAAGAAGTTAGAGGTTACACACTTCGAGACTTCTAAAGTGATTGAGACTAGAAGAGCTATGCTTAGAGCTGAATATCATGGATTCAATTTTCCTTATGGAGAACCTATCTGTAATGTTCAACAAAGGTTTATGACTATTGTCAACAGTCTACAATCCATGGGAGAAAAAGGTTTAGATGATGAAGCTCTTGTAGACAAGATAATTGATATTATGCCCAATGAGTGGGAATCCAAGAGAACAGCTATAGATGAGAACAGGAAGGTCACTCAAATTACTCTTGATGAATTATTTGGAACTCTTCTACAACATGAAACAAGAATGAAGAGAGACGCTGACAACATCAAGAAAAAGAATGGAAATGGTACTGTTGCTTTTACTACAACTTCAAATCAGATGAAAGCTAAGACTCCTGAGAGAGTAACCAGATCCAAGTCTAAGAAACTCATTTTCCAATCCGAATCTAGTGAGAGTGAAGTTTCAGAAAATGAATTAGCCAATCTTTCTCGAAGTATGAACAAGATAGCTGGATAGAGAAATTTTCAATCTAAGTATAAGAAAAAGGATAGGAAAGATAAGAAAGATGGAGAAGTTACTTGTTATGAATGAAAAAGAGATGGGCATATTAGACCAGATTTCCCTATGCTCAAAAAGAAAGAAAGAAAGGAAAGACATTCAGAAAGGAACAGAAAGAAGTTTTATAAAGCCAAAGCTAATAAAGTTCTGAAAGCTAATGACACCTGGAGTGCCAGTGGTGGTGACTCTTCAGATGAATCTTCTGATTATGAATCTTCAGGACAGAAGAATCTTGGTCTTATAGCCAGATTACCTATTGATAATCATTGTCTTATGGCTAAGGTACGAAATGCTGAATCATTGACCAATGTTTCTTTAAATTCTAATGATAGTAAGTATTATAACTCTTCTGATGAAGAATCATCTTCTGATGAAGAAAATACTTTACCTACTTATGAAGAAGTCTCTAGATTTGCTGAACTTCTTGAGATTGAGAATTCCAAACTCAACAAGAAACTTGATTAGGCAAATTCTAGGAATTCTATTATTACTAAAGAGATATCAGATCTTTCTAAAAGTTCTTGATAAGAAAAATGCTGATTTTGAAAATATTTCAAAAAATCTTGAGGAAGTAATTTCTGAGAAGAATAAACTTTCTAAAGAATTAGAAAAAGTAATTTCTAAGAAAAATGTTTTCGAGCCTAACTCTAGTTCAAAAAATAATGATTTGAGGACAAAAACTTGGTTGTAAAACTCAAGTCTGAAATTTTTTCCTTAAAGAAATGTTTAGCAAACTTTACCCATGGTAAAGAAAATTTTGATAAGATGTATTCCCAAATACGACCTTTAATAAATAAATCTGGATTTGGTTATACCCATGCTAAACCTGTTTTTAGTAACAATTATTTTGTTCCTCAAAGTGCCCCATTTTGTACCAAGTGTCAATGTAGTGGTCACTGGGCAAAGAATTGTTCCTTAAACAAAACCCAATCTCTAGGATTTCACAAAGCTTATTTTTCTAAGAAAATGTGGGTTCCAAAAATTTTATTGTCTGTAAATCTCGGATCCAAGAAAGTTTGGATTCCAAAAATCTAAATTTGTTCTTAATTTCAGGAAAATAAAGAAAGTTCCAGCAACAATATATGGTACATGGATAGTGGATGTTCCCGGAACATGACTGGTAACAAAAGTATTTTTGAAATGATTATCAAAACGAAAGGAGGAAAGGTAACTTTCGGAGACAATTCTAAGGGAGAGATTGTTGGTATTGTTAATATTGTTCTTTTAGGTAAAACCATAATTTCAAATGTTCTTTTTGTTAAAGGTCTTAAGCACAACCTCATTAGCATAAGTCAGTTATGTGATGAAGGTTACCTTGTGAATTTTAGGAATGATAAGTGCTTAGTTCATAATTCCAAGGAAGAATTTATTCTCTCAGCCAACAAGCAAGAGAATGTTTACACCTTAAACATAGAAGACCTAAGAAGCCAAGATCTACCTTGCCTAAGTGCAATAGAAGATCATTCTTGGTTATGGCATAGAAGATTAGGACACTGTAATCTTAGGAACCTATGTAAACTCTCTAAGAAGAGACTAGTTAAGGATCTACCGGAGCTTAGATTTGATTCTTCTAAAGTTTGTAATCCTTGTCAATATGGCAAGCAACATAAATCTAGTTTTAAGTCAATCAATGAAGTCTCAACAACCAATGCATTACAGTTAGTACACATGGATCTTTTTGGTCCAACACAAACTGGAAGCATTGGAGGAAAATACTATGTGTTTGTTCTAGTTGATGATTACACCAGATTTACTTGGGTCTATTTTCTAGCAAAGAAATCTGAATCTTTTTCTTATTTCAAAACTTTTAGAGCTCAAGTTAAAAATGAGAAAAACCTTCCATTGAAAACTATTCATAGTGATCATGGAGGAGAATTTCAAAATTCAGATTTTGAAACTTTTTGTAGTAAGAAAGGTATTACTCACAATTTTTCAGCACCTAGAACTCCTCAACAGAATGGTGTTGTTGAAAGAAGAAATAGAATTCTTGAAGAGATAACAAGAACCATGTTGAGTGAATATTCTATTGCTAGACATTTTTGGGCTGAAGCTGTAAGTACTGCTTGTTATACTATAAATAGAGTTTTGATTAGACCTTTTCTTAATAAAACTCCTTATGAGTTATGGAATGGTAGAAAACCAAGACTTTCCTACTTCAAGGTTTTTGGTTGCAAAGTAATCATTTTGAATACTAAAGATAACTTACATAAATTCGCACCAAAGTCTGATGAAGGAATTTTCTTAGGATATTCTACAACCTCTAAGGCCTATAGAGTTCTTAATAAAAATTCTTGTAATGTTGAGGAGACAGTACATGTAAAATTTGATGAGTCTGATCTTTTTGTTTTTAAACCATCTCAACTTACATCTTCGGATGTGTTTTCAAAAATTGATTGTCAACATTTGATAGAAGAACCTTCTGATAAGGAAATTGTTCTAGAAGATACTTCTGAAACATTTACCCCAGAAGACTTTCTACCCTATGTTGATGAACAGGTTTTACAAAACCCAAATCAGGTGTTTCTTAAGAATCATCCCAGTGATAGTATAATTGGCGATGTAAATCAACCTGTAAGGACTAGAAGTTCCTTAAGAAATTAAGTAGAACACCTAGAATTTCTTTCCCAATTAGAACCTAAAAGCACTGATGAAGCTTTAGGAGATGATGATTGGATTAAATCCATGCAAGATGAACTAAATGAATTCGAAAGGAATAAAGTCTGGACCTTGGTTGAAAGACCTAAAGAAACTTATGTTATTGGAGTAAAATGGGTTTTCAGAAATAAATGTGATGAAAATGGAGACATAGTTAGAAATAAAGCTAGACTTGTTGCTAAAGGTTATAATCAACAAGAAGGAATAGACTATGAAGAAACCTATGCTTCAGTAGCTAGACTTGAATCTATCCGTATTCTACTTTCCATTGTAGCATTCTTTAATTTCAAACTTTTTCAAATGGATGTGAAATGTGCTTTTCATAACGGTTATGTTCAAGAGGAAGTTTTTCTTGAACAACCTCTTGGCTTTGAAGATACAAAACATCCGGATTATGTTTTCAGACTTACCAAAGCTTTGTATGGCCTTAAACATGCCCCACGAGCGTGGTATGATAGACTCACTGGATTTTTGCTTCAAAATAACTATGTTAAGGGAAATGCAGATCCATCCCTTTTTATAAAGAAAGATAAGAAAAATGTTTTAAGTGTTCAAATTTATGTTGATGACATTATATTTGGTTCAACTCAGCAATCTTTGACTGACTCTTTTGCAAGTCTAATGAAATCTGAGTTTGAAATGAGTATGATGGGTGAGTTAACATTTTTCCATGGTTTTCAAATTTCTCAAAAACCAGAAGGAACGTACATATCTCAACATAAGTATATTAAAGATCTTCTGAAAAAGAATGGTTATGACAACACTAAAAGTATAAGTACTCCCATTGGTATCTCAAACTCTTTAGATCTTGACGAAGCTGGGAAACCAGTAGATCAAACATCTTTTAGAGGTATGATAGGAAGTATACTTTACTTAATAGCTAGTCGACCAGAACTAATGTTTTCAGTATGCTTATGTGCAAGATATCAATCCAATCCTAAGGAATCTCACTTAAAGGCAGTAAAAAGAATTTTTCGCTACATTAAGGGAACCATGGATCTAGGATTATTTTATACTTCTGGAAATGATTTTGTTCTAAAAAGCTTTTCTGATGCTGACATTGGTGGATGTAGAATGGATAGAAAAAGTACATCCGGAGCTTGTCATTTCTTCGGAGATTCATTAGTTTCTTGGTCCTGCAAGAAACAACATTTAGTTGCACTCTCCACTGCCTAAGCTGAATATGTAGCAGCTGGAAGTTGTTTTGCACAAGTGTTGTGGATGCAACACACACTCACAGACTATGGCTTGAGTTTTACCAAAACTCAAATTTTGTGTGATAACACAAGTGTCATTGCCCTCAGTAAGAACCCTGCACATCACTCCCGTGCAAAACACATAGATATTAGGCATCACTTTCTTAGGGATCACACACTAAAAGGAGATATTATTCTTCAGTTTATCGGAACGCAAGATCAACTTGCTGATATATTCACAAAATCTTTGCCTTCTGATAGATTTGAATATATTAAACAGAAGTTAGGAATGATAACCGTAAGGTAATATTCCTTAATTAACTTTTTGTTGAAAAAGTCTCCTTATAGTAATAAACTCCTTTTTATAGGGGGAGTACATTTGATTGTTTGGTTAACAAAGTTTTTCAAAAAAAAATTTCAAACTTTTCGGAACGAAGATTTCCAGAATGGAACATCCGGAACTACAATTTTCCAGAATGGATATTTTCGTACAGAATACTTCTGGAATGGAAGTATTCGTATTGAAAATTTCCGGAATGGAAAACTTTTGTACTGATATTTTCATAACAGAACTTTCGTACTGAATCTTCCATAATAAGTTTTTCGTTTTCAAATTTTTATAATGTTTTTTTACTAAGTTTTTTTTTTCATACTGGATTTTCTAAAATTTGTTTTTCGTATTTAGTTTTTCGTATTGAGTTTTTCGTAGTCATCTTTATATTACCCATTACGAATAACTTTCCTAAGAAAATCCGAAAAGTATGATTTCCTTACTGAATTTTTCGTAATCATATTTTACTTGCTGGAAGTTTCTTATATTTTGTTTTCGGATTTTAGATTTCTTAATTCTTTACTTTAATAAAAACCTCAAAAAGATCGGATTCAAGTTATCAACCGTCAGATTTGATCTCAGTTCTTTCTAAACCGTTAGATCAACCGTGGAAGGTGAACCGTCATCCCATTTCCTATATAAAGGGGACCTAAATTCTAGTCCCACATCAGTTTCAAGATTTTGCGTGCTGAAGCTCTGCCCCTCTGTTTTAAGGCCGTTCTGAACCATAGTTTACTCTATTCCGAATTTCTCAGAAGACTTCAGATCCGAATGTCTGCAGAGTTAGCTTCTCAAGAAATGTCTTCAACCAAGCCTATTTCTCAGTGGTTAGTATACAGAGAAAGGTTACTCCATCCGGATTTCTTCAAAAATTATGATTCCCTTATCTCGAAGAACATCAAGCTGAATGGCTGGGAAGATGTTGCGGTATCAAAAACCGGGAATCAAGATGAAGTGTACTCAGATTTACTTGTCGAATTTTATGAATCAATTTCTTTCATTAAGGAAGATGATAGAGAGAAGTTTTCTTTCAAATCATATGGCAAGACATATAAGCTTTCTTACACCAAGGCTGCAAGCTTTGTAGGGTTAACTTATGAAGGTGAAGCTGAGTTTATTTCTCACGTATTTCCGGACTCTAAGGGTAGCTTCAACAAAGAGAAAGCCTTAGAAACTCTCGGACTGGCTGATGATAAGGCTCCGAAAATTGCAAGTCTACCTATAAATTTTCGGATTCTGGAATTATGGGTGGAAGGACTTATCGTACCAAGAAAAGGTGATAAGGACAGCTTGAAGAAAAGTGAGATCTATATCTTAGATTTCCTGATAAATATAAGGAAGTTTAAGTTCATGAAGCATATTCTCATAACCATTGAGAATCTTAAGAAGGGAAATCTCAGAGCACAGATCGTGATGTACCCAGCAATTTTGTCGAAGTTGATAGTTCGGTGCCTTGAATCCTTCAAGGAATCTTGCAGATCTAAACCAAGGGTGTGTAAAATCCTGTTGGTAAGTGATGATACTTTGAAAAGAATGGATGTAGTCTTTGACAAGAATACTGGAATGTTTATTGATCTACCTGCTCAAGAAGAAGTGGCTCCGAAAACTGCTGATCCGGAATCCTCTAAGCCGGTAAGGAAGAGAAATCTGAAACAAGTGGAAGTAGAAGCAGAAGATCTAAGACTATGAAAGTCCATTCCGCACCTCCAAAGCCTAAAAAGAAGGAATCATATCCTGATGAGGTTGTTGCAATGTAGAGAGAAGATAAAGAAACAAGGAAAGAAGGGGATCCGCAGTTCGGATTGAACCCTGCGGAGGCTAAGGCTTTGAAGGAGAAAACGGCTGATGAGCTTGAAAAGAAAGCAAAGGAGAAGAATCTTAAGAAGAAGATGTTAGAAGCCGAGGCTGTTCAAGCGTTTTTAAAGTTCAATGAAATGGTTTCAGCAACAATTCCAGTTCCGAGATCTTTCTCCCTGGAATCTCTACCTGAGACTCCAGGAAGAAATCTCATTGCTCCGTAACAAGCTGTTGCTACTAATACTGAGGAAGTAGAGCCAGTATAACAAGTTGAAGAGGCTGTTGAAGGAAGTGGTGAGACAGGAGATGTGATAAAACAAGTAGATTCTTACAAGGGAACTCTTTTAGAACACTTATCGCTCCAAACTTCTGAAGCTGAATCTTCGAAGCTTGTTACTCCGACAATGGAAGAAGAGAAAGGTGAAGAAGAAGTTTCTTATCTGAGAGAAGAAGAACATATTTTACTTGATGCTGATCAGAAAGAAAATATAGAGGTTGGTGTTCAGGAAGTTCCTGATGAGGAAGATAATGTTGTTCAAGTCTCAGATAGTGAGAAGAGATCTCCGGAACAGGTTTCAATTCCGGAAAAAGATAAGGAAAAAAAAATTCTTACCGAGACTCTGAGCCCAGAAGTAAGAAAGAGGAAGGAAGCTGGTAGTTCTTCAAAAAGAAAGTTGGAGCTTATTGGGGAAGAAAATTCTCCTAGAAAAGTTTCGGATTCGGAGTCATCCTCTCTGGGGCATGACTTTGTTGTTCAGTCTTTGAAGAAGTTGGTAGGAACCATTCCAACCTTCTCAAGTATTGATTCACGATGCCAGATGCTCCAACATGCGTAGAATCTGAAAACAGACTCTGTATCCATGGTAATGGATAAGTGCATTGAGATTGAGGCACAGTTCAAAAACTTCTTTATTGGTTACAAAGCTCATAAAAGATCTTGCAAGAGGATGACAAGCTGGTCTAAGAAGACTGTGGAAGAGATGAGGCTTTTCGATGAGTTTCAAGATAATTTTAAGGATGCCTTTGAGACCGAGGACAAGAAGATTAATGAGCTGACTGCATCCTTTGAACAGAAGTTGACAGAGGAAAAGAACTTTTGGATTCAGGAAGTGAGAGATCTGAATGGGAAACTCAATTCGGTTTCTCAAAATTGGAAATTTGAAATGGATCATCGGATCGATTTTGAAGAAAGGATGAAGGCTCAGGAAGAGAAGATGAAAGCTCAGGAAGAAAAGTTGAAGGCTCAGGAAGAAATAATTGAATCCCAATCCGAAAGAATAGTTGCCTTAGAAAAGCAAGCTGAAGAAGATCATAAAGACCTCAAGAAGATCAAGACTATTCTAAAGGGCCTCATGTCTAAGGAAAAAGATCATAAATAACCCAATCCAATCTTTTTGTTGTAATTTTTTTTGTTGCTGAGATTACAAATTTTAATGAAAATTGTGTCTCTTGTTTCGTTTTGTTGTCATTACTAATATCTCAGGTACTTTGTTAAGTTTTTTAATTCCTTCCAGTTCTTTTTGAAAATCACAAAGGGGTAGAAGGAAAAGATCCTTAAGAAAAATAAGAACTCTAATAAGAGTTTATCAAAGGGGGAGAAAGAAAAAATACCCAAGGAAAAAGAACTCTAATAAGAGTTTGTTAAGGGGGAGATTTTTCATTAAAGAAGACTTTCTTATGCTTCACTCCAGAAATCTGAATACGATCCTTAGAGTTTCAATGCTTAAGGGGGGAGTTAGTCGTATTCATCAATATCCTTAAAACAAAGGGAGATAAGCCTGAATTTATTTTCTTTCTTCTTAGAATAGATTTTTCATAAGGATGTTTGTGCTTTCCAAAAGGGGGAGATTGTTGATTCAATGGGGGTTTCCTTATGACTTTTCCATTCCTTCTTGTTTTGAAAATCACAAACACCTTATCTTTAAGAAAATTGCTTTCTTAAGGAAAATTGCTTTTATAAGGAAAATTTCTTTCATAAGGAAAATAGATTTTATAAGGAAAATTGCTTTCTTAAGAAAAATCGCTTTTATAAGGAAAATTGCTTTCATAAGGAAAATCTCTTTTATAAGGAAAATTAATTTCTTAAGGAAAATCGCTTTTATAAGAAAAATTATCCTTATCATATTTTCATCCATATTTTTCTTAAGTATGAGATTCAGATTCATTTTCTCGGAATCATTAAAACTTTGATATAAAGAATTCTGTTTAGGATTCTGATTCTAGATAAATAACTATAAGGAAGTCTCATTCCGAATTCCGGATATGATTTCTGACTAAGTTCTATTCCAGGTTCAGGATACAAATTTAGAAGAAGAATTCTCATTACGAATTGTACTGAAGAAATCTCATTCCGAATTCCCATTACGAATTCTAATGAAGAATTCTCATTACGAATTCTAATGAAGAAATCTCATTCCGAATTCCCATTATAAATTCTAATGAAGAATTCTCATTACGAATTCTAATGAAGAAATCTCATTCCAAATTCTAATTACGAATTCTGGTAATGAATTCTCATTACGAATCCTGATGATGAATTCTCATTACGATTTCTGATGACGAATTCCTATTCCGAATTCACATTCCGAATTCACCTATTAAACAGAAATTGAGTATCTTTGTTTTATACACTCTGAATTAATTCAGATTCTGAAAAATATCTTTCTTAGACTCCGAACTTTTATATTGCTTACATTCTATTATTTTTTCTACTCTTTACTATTGTTCCTTACACTCCGAACCATCACTCCGAAGTTTTCATTCCGATCTTTTTAGTTATAATTAAAACGATGTCGTACATTCTGTTACACTTGTTTTGTTATAAAACGATGTCGTCCATTCTGTTTCTTATTAACCGTTGTCTGAGTGACACGTGTACAGGTCCCTCCGATCTTTAAGGAAAATATGACCGTTGGAGTAGGAGCCGACCTTACCTATAAATAAGAGCTCATTTGAAAGAGCTCAGTGCTGATGAATACTGATGACAGATGAACAACTTGGTTTTGTGCATACATGCTGTTGAAAGTGAATTCTAGAGAGAGAGTCTCTTATTAACTCTCAATGCTTCGTGCGACTCCGAATATTGGTTATTACATTCGAGGGCTTCCGGGGATAGGAAGACAGAGGTGACGACTACCTTAAAGTTCGAGGGATTTCTTGCTGAGGAAGACAGAGGTTTCCAACTACCTTGAAGTTGAGGGCTTGCGGGGATAGCAAGATAGAGACTCCGATCTTCGTATCGAGGGCTTACCCTGGTGTGGGTAAGATAGATTTTCTTGAAAGTATAAATCAAGGGACCTTTATCCAAGGTTGTTGGATACCCTTCTCTTTGGGTTAAAAGACTTATATCTTGTTACTTGTAGTTTAACTACTTGTTTTATTTCCGCTGCAATTTGTATCTTAAGGAAAGTATAACTTTCTTATACTTACTTACTTACTCTGATTCATTTAGATTCTATACGCTTTAAGGTAGAATCTCATATTGCAATTGTTTGATAAGTTTCAATCTCCAGAACCATATTTCCGGAACCTACTTTCGGAATCACTTTCCTAGTTTAGTTCGGTGTTAGAGGTGTTGTGAATTTTTTTAGTTTAACTTTGTTAAACTTTGCCTTTTCCTTTACTTAAGGGAAACCTAGTTATTCTTAACTAACTTTAAAGGTTCCAAAGTAATTTTTAAAGTATACAATTCACCCCCCCCTCTTGTATATTGAGCATCTCATACTATATTTCGATCCTACCAGATTTCAAAGATAGATTCATCATGATTCATCTCAAAATTGTCATATTTAATAGTATATGTATTTAATCTCATTTCATTGACATTTTTTGTTCCTTAATGGAAAAATAGAAAAAGTATCCTAAATTTCAAAAGCAGTCTTACAGGAAGATATTCTATTGAACTCTTCATCACCAAAAGAATTGTATAAGGAATTTATTTCTTTAGATTTGTTATTATAAAAGGTTTTAGTTACTCGAGACCATTTTTCCTTTGCAGTAGCAGGTAATACATGTTGTTCTTCAATTATGTCCCAGATTTCAGGTCCAATGATTTCAGGATACATATTCATTTTCAATTTCCACTAACCATAATTATTACTATTAAATAAAGGTGGTCTGTTAGTAGCACTACCATAAAATCAGTTATCCATAGAAGGTTAGGAGTTTAATGAATTTAAAATTTTGGTATAACAGAAATTTTGAGATCGTTTTGATACAACTAAAATCACAGTTTAAATGAAATTGTAAAGCATGAAAACTAATTTGATGAAAAGTAAACCATTGATACCAAATGTTGGTAATAGTGGATAATCAAGAAGGGGGTGAATTGAGTTCCAATTAAAATTTCTCTTAATAACTTTTAGGATTAAAATCCCTCAAATTAAAACAACCCAGTCAATTAAGGTAGTAGATATATAAGTGACTTATTGTTAAACAGGTTTCTCAAAGGTTGATTACTCCTCAGTTGAATTAGACTGAGAACTAATTCGACTTTTGAAATAAGTTTACTAAACGAATCACATATACACACTAACCAGAACTAACTATCAGAGTGAATGTAAAAACAGATTTCTGTCTTTTCTAGTACAAGAACATCAGATAAGTATAAAATAGAGTAAGTGAAAGATGAACACAAAAATTACATCAAGAGGTTCAGTCTTAAGTCTAGACCTAGTCCTCCACAGATGGAGATCACCTTCCACCAAAAAAGTATATTAGAAAGTGATACACAACCTATATCGGGCATTACAATGGTTTTCAAAAACTGTCTAGGTTTTTCAACCTCTACCACAATTCTACGTGGGAAAATAAACTACAAAGCCACACTAGGATTCTTCCATAGTTATGTGTGGGAAACAAATGTAAAGAAAGTATGGTATGGGGATTTTTAGTATCCCTGAATTCAAGCACAAGAGTCAGTGTCTGTAACATAGACACACTGCTCACAAATTTAAAATACATAAACACAATAGAGATAATGATATTTGAATGAATTTTAGAAAGCTCTAAATGTTTGCAGATCAGCTCTAGACTCGTTGGAATGAAGGAAATGAAGTTTTGGTCCTTCTCTGAAAGTTACCTCCAAAACATAGTGTCGCAGCTTCCAGGTTCTGACTTCCATATGTTGAGATAATCATCTTGTTGATTTAGAAGCTCTTTTTCTCATGGAATGTTCAGCTTCTTCGAATTCAGTAAGTATCCTTCCTTCTTCTTACATGTATGTCTTTTTTTATCATTAGGTTGCTTCGTGTATGTATGGACATACTTCTCTCATATCCACTTCTTTGTTCATCTTTGAGGCTTCCTTTTATATATGTTCATCTCTGGTCAATAGGAATGATTACCTTTTTACAGGTACGAGGTACTATTCCTGAAAAGCCAACAACATCATTAATTACTAGAACGTGCATTAAAAGCGTAAAAATAACTGTTATCATTAAATTCATAATATTGACATGGTATAGAATTTGAGTAGTAGTTACAAGTTAACATTCATCTTCCATCAGTAGCTCTCTTCCTGTTGGCTTGTAACGGTGGACTTTGTGTCAGTGGATGTCTTGTATCAGTAGTTTTTACTCTGTGTAACTGTATCTCCTCATCAGTGGAATTCATCAGTAGGCTCAACAGTAGAACATTTACTGTAGGCTTTAGTCAGTAGGGGTGATCTTTGGTAGACTCTAGCAGTAATCTTCTAATGGTAGCTATGTAACATCAGACTATTGCAAGAGTGACCTTTCGAACTGTAGACTATCTCAACAGGTAATTTCATCAACAGTGGAGTATGTCCATCATTACACTTTGAACAACAGTAGACTATCTCAACAGTAGGAGTTGTCTAGCGGTAGCCTTCTACAAAAGGTACACATATACAACTGTAGACTTGAACATTGAATCTCTCAACAAAATACTTGAGAATTAGTCTGATAGTGAACTTCTAACAGAAACCTTGTAACAATAGTGACCTTGTTATGGTGACACTTTTTCTGTATTCTTGGATAAGCAGATCAATGGTAGACTTGTGTTAGTGACATAGTATCGGTATCTTATAACAGTGAGAGTAGATATTCAATGGTGACCTTTTAGCAACAGTGATCCAGAATGACAGTGAGCTATAATGGTGACCTTGAACAGAAGTCTTGAAAAAAATTCTCTTACCAGTAGCCTTTAATAGTGAACTAATATTTAGATAAGTGTGAGATGATGCAACAAAGTCATGAGACTAAGAATATAAATTGTTCAGGATAAACCAAAAAAATTATGATTAATAAGGAATAGAAAAATGGATTAATATATATCATGATCAATATTTAAACATGATTGGGGATTATCAAAACAGATGAGTCCAACAAAAATAATGTAGTTTTAATTTTATTTTTATTGTATTCTTATTCATCACCAATAATAAAAATTGATGATTTTGATTTATTATAATTTATCTACAAATTTAACTCACATAATAATTTTTTTTTATTCTACTATACCTTTATAGGGTACTGTGTTCATTGTAATCATCTCTCAAATTTAATCATTCTGAAATTTTCGGTGATTGTGATAGAAAAAATTTTATGGAACACATTTTACTTCTATGAGTAATTATAATGTTATGATTTGTTATTAAAATATTTTATTTTTAACACATATCTCTTGAAAAAATTATGATTGCTTAGCCCATATATCATTCCAATGTGTTGGGTAATGTTATATATTCATGATATTTTGTGTATGAGATTATGGAGTAAAAATAATCCATTAAGGGACATTTTCCACAATGAGATATTCTCTTAGATGTTTTACTTGACTCGTGATTGTTTCGTATTATGTGTTTATTAAACATATTTTTTTATTCAATGACCATATGACACCATGTTAATTATGTTTTGACATTTAGTGATTACACATGTGCCTTATATTTTATCATATTATGTTATACCATTGAATCACGGGTCATGTTTCGTTATCAGTTTATTCCCTTAAAAGGGTTATTTCTCAGTCATTTCATCATGTATTCCCCAGGTTATCCCACACATATTTAGAATATCTAATATATTTTAGGATCTCAATTTGGTAAATAAAATAATGAGACGGTATTTTTTATGTTAACAACATTTACTTACAAAGAAAAAATGAATATACGATCATTGTATTATAAAAATTGATTATAATATTTATGAATCAATTAATTATATGTGTAAAAGGATTGGATAATCATAGTTCATACCAAATAAATTTTTTTGTTATCTATTTGAACTATTATGATAAAACATTAGTGATAATCCTAGGGATACGTCTATGAATTAGACTAATTATAGAAAATATCCTATAATATTGGTGATGATGAGAGATATTTGTTTCCAAAAATTCATATCCTTTTCTGAAAAGTAAATGTGGACATGGAAAAAACATAGTCATTCTAGGAGAAATAATAAAAAATAATTAATTTTGAGCATTACTTGATCGTTACCTAGTACATGACAATGATCCTTACTACACACCCAGTTTGACACTCTTGGGAAATTTAATTTCAAAATTCATAGACTCATTAGTAACTATCATGATTGAATTGAATAGAAATAGAACAGTGTAGAACATGTATAAAACTATGTTTTATTATAATTAAATAGATATGTCGTGATTTATATATATTATAAAAAAAATATTTATAAATTTTATTCCCACACTATATTTTATAGATTTTTTCAATTGATGGAACTAGAACTGAATGGGATAATGCAGAATGCGGTATATTGTGTTTTGATGAGAATTAAAATGGGATAATGACTAATGTGAGTAATATTATGATTATTAATAATATGCTTTCCTAATATATGACTAATAACATGGACCATATCCCACTCTCTGCAAAATAATAGAAGGATACAATTCACTGAGAGCTTGGGTTGTAGAGACCGTGGAGAAAATAAGATTGAATTTTCTATATATAAAAAGTCATCAAATAATCCACTATTTTAATGTGTCATATGAATGAGATTATGTTCTGGGTTTGGAATTTAATGACTCAAAGCATGTAATTTCCCAGTGAAAATGATATTTTGGTTAATGAAATGAAGGAATATAATAGTCTCTGTAAGGTTTCATTGATAGTAAATTATTTTAAAAATGGAATGTATGGAACTTATAAAAATCAATGTCTTTTGAGAAATACTTTGAATATTATAAAAAATGTTTTACAAGTAATGGTTATATTATTCACAATGAAAAGACTAAAAAACTTTTTAAACTAATGAGGTATTAAGGAATAAGATTTTGAAGCCTAATACTTTTTTAAACAATTATGTGGAATGATTGAGATGTTTATAATGTTTAATTAAAAAAATGTTAATCATTAAAAAATTATAAATATAAATATAGTTTTGTATAACATTTTTTCATTATGGGTTTTAAAAACAATGATAAATGAAATAAAAATTTTATTTAAGTGAAATATTGTACTCTATGAAAAAATATATAATATAAGAAAAGGAAATCATGGATATGATATTGATGTTGAGGTAATTAGTTAAATTTTTGGGAAAAAATGATATGTATAGAAAATCATAATGGTTAAAAAAGTGAGTTGTTGAATACTATTAATTTTGAATACAACAATCATATTATTTATAATGTTATAGGATCGTGATGAATATTTAATATGATTCTCGAATGATTTTTTCATAGTTTTAATATATTGACAATACACAATACGGTTAAGAACTCATCGCATACAGTTAGGCTGCATGGCATGAACTCACAACTGAAGGGTGAAAATAGTGCATCACCTACCACTTGAGGATTGGATGTATTGTTTTGGATAAAAAAATTTAAACATGGTTATTTTGAAATTAACATATTTGTTTATTTTTGGAAGCATATTATTAGATCATGTTTTTTTGTTTTTTCAGTGAATAATGAAATTTCAAGATATTTTTGTCCAATTTAATGCGAATATAACCATTTAGTTTAAAATAACATATTATATGGAAAAAATAATGTTTTGTTTTTTGAAATGTATGTTGAAAATGTTTGATATAACCATTGAGGTAAAAAACATACATCAGTTTCTGGTTATTTATATTATTTGGGATATAGGGTAATATAATAATTAAATGATCAATATAAAACAGTTGGGTTCATTGTTTAATTTTGTAAATTTTTATATTCATATTCAGTTTGGTTGTTATCCTACCAAGTGATAACCATTTTTTTATTAAAGATATAAGGAATTGTATTTTATTATTATATATACCATATATTCTATTATATGTTATATTATTTTCTTCAGGAACATATACTTCATATTTAATAATCATATTTTGGATAAAGGATGTGATTTGTTATTATGAAATATAAATTAATCAGGTATGTATATTTTATTAGGTTATTTAAAATGGTAGTAAAAATGGTACCAACATTAAAAAAATATCATGATGAAAAAATGATATCCTATTACATTCATCTGAATAAATACTCTTGTATTTTAATTAATCAAAATTTTATGGTTTTTTAGTGTTTAACATTCTCATGAACATGTTCTACATCACTGTCTATTAATCCTTCAGAATAATTGTTCTCTTTTATGTTAATGTTTTCATTAGTGACATCGATTATCCTATATGGAAACATAGTATTTTTTTTATATGATATTCATACACCCATTTCTCTCTTGTCAAGGGGGAATTTCATTGACAACTTATTGACGTTGTATTTCAATAAGGGTATTTTCAATTGATACACCCTTGATTACTGATATCAAAATTAAATTTTGAGGAAGCAATTTATATAAGGGGTAAAATATATTTCCCAATGAATTTAAAAGAATAATTTTATGTTGTATAAGATATATGACACCCAATAACATATATGTAAGAAAATGATAAATCCTAGTACATTCATATATATTTTATTTTTAAATAGTTACAATATATTGGATATCTTGTGATACACAATACACCTGCTTGAAATGAAACACAATAAACATTTAAAATATTATTATCTAAATAAGAGGATCATTTCATAGCCTTTTTATTAGGGGAATGAATGGTAAATACAAAATTATGAAAATTATATAATTTAAACATGTATATGTGTATATAAATTTGTGTATATTGAATAGAAATTAAAAAATTCTATGAAATTGAAATGTTTTATGAAAAACATTATTTGTCTAAAAGTTGTTTCATCAGAAATTTTTTCCATAATTTAATGTTAATATTCACCTATTTAGAAAATTTATTGTTAAATACTAAAATATTTTACATAATATACATTTCAAATTTATCTTTGGGTAAGTTTTTGAGAAATATTTTTATTTATTATTTTTAAAAAAAATACTGAAAATATTGATTTTTTATTTTATAGTTCGATTCAGATAATGTTAATTAAAATGGATAAAAATATTTTTAATTGTTTGGAAAAATAAATTAATTCACATATATAAATTCTTATGTAATTTATGTCATTGGTATCAATTTAATATTTAATTATTACATAATAAATGTTTAAACATTGGTTGGTGTTCTTTGAAAACCCCATATCTCCCACACATTTATAACATTAATTTAAAATTTAATTGTACCACTAAAATGATTTCAATTTGTTAAAAATTGATTCCATTTAAATAATAAATATTTATTATAGTATCTAATTAGGTTAACATATTTTTTCACCTTAATATGTAGTGAAATAAGTAAAAAATACTTACTATGGTTAAGAAATAAACAGGTTAACGAAGCGGTAAGAAATAAATTATACGGTTGATAAAATAACCTAAAAATGTCTAATTTCAATTTCTTATTCATATTTGGTCCTTTAAAATTATATTTCTATAAAAAATTATTTTTTCAAGCTTAATATCATGAGAAAACCATGGGTAGATTTCATTCTTTTAAAAACATTCTTTTTTTTCTATCTCCCACTAATAAAATGCCACCCATATCCTCAAATTTACATATTTATAAAAACCATAAGTTTAGAAAACACCTATAAAGAACTTCCCTAATTACTTAACCTTATCATATAAGAATTTTTTGAAATTAGGACTTTGATAGATTTATTTTAACTCTAAAAAGGCTTAATAAAGAAGACGTATCTGTTTTTGGTGGACTACCGCCTCATGATGGGATGTGATTCACTGTTTACATAAGATTTAAATGGAAGGTAAAAAAGTATAAATTCAGTGAATATATTTTATAAGCATGATATATTATTGATTTTGGAATGTTATTTTGAAATCCACTTCCTCACACCTTCACTGATTATTAAAATTTTATTATCCCTATTGAATATGTTCAATATAATGTTTCCCCAAAGTGATGTAATTCATTCCACATAAGAAAATTAAATATTTATTAAAAAGTTATATATAACAAATAAAAATACATTTTATAACTTTAATATAATTATATATATGTTTAAATTCTATCCTATATTCCATTGTTGGATGTATCATGATAAAATTTTATTGAGAACAAATATAATAAATAGTTGAAACAACAAAAAAATTGAATGATTATTTATTAACAAGTAATAAAATATTTTAATGGGATCGTATAAGATATAAATTAGAGCAATATGATTATATATAAGTTAATAGAATGTTTTAAACCACTATAAATATTATTAAGTTTCTCTCAATTATTGGGAAATATGAGGTAAGGGATTTCTTAGAGCAATTTATATTCATTGGAATATATCCCAGTTTCATTAGGTATAATATTCCAAAATTTTATATTAAATGAATTTAATTTTTAATTATTTTCATTTTCATTTTCTTAACTTTGTATTTACCTATAATGAACCCTTGAATAACTATGACCTCATGGAGAATAACATTATAAGATTTTCATCTCAGACTTCCTTATTTGTGACCCATTTTATCAATGGTCTTAATTTATTTTAAATACTCTATATATGTCCCCTTTATATATTATATCATGAATCCATACAAATTCATTATATCTTATGTTATAATTCATCAACATTATTTATGTGAAGTTATGATTCAAAAAAGACCATTGTTGTAACGGTTTAGGTTTTACTATCATTTTTTTCAAAAATTGTTTTAATTGAATTTAAATTAAATAAAATTAATTGGTCTAAATATTATAAGAATATATGATTTTAATATCCTCTAGTTACTAATAATATTTCAAGTAATTTTACCATTTTACCCAATTTGGTATTTAAAATTATTGTGAAATGTTTATACAGAAAAAATGATTCCATTTCCCACTAGGTCAATAATATATCTTATTTCTAATATATGTTATAAATAAACACATTTAAAATGAATTATTATGATTATTTATTTTCATTTCTACCACTGATTAAATTTTTTTAAAAAAATTTAATGAAATCTTTCTATAATTTTATAAATAAATAAAAATTATTTTTTTATAAAATTGTTATATAAATAATTATTTTACCATACATTGAATGAACATAAACTTCCACCATCATGATAAATAATTTTTTTAATGAAACCTTTTCATTTCTAAATGATATTTTTTAAAAAAAATTCATAAATTTGATTAACTTTGCACTTTTTAAAATTTATTATCAATATAAAAATATAAATTTCATAATAATTTTTTAATTAACCTTTTCTGTTATATTATTTCATAAAAATAATAAACATAGATGATATGTATTACTTATAAATTATATATATATGTATGTATCATATATACCATGTTTATTCTCCCTTACATTGATAGGTTAACAAATCAATTATGTTCATCTAAAAAATAATTCACAATGAAATATAAGTTGACTATGAAACAATAATATATTATTCAACCCATTTTCATTTAGTTGGTAATTCTGATTTTCTATATTATTATTTTAATCAATTATATAGAACAAATAAATCATGAACATGTTATTATCGTTTCACCCAGGTAGTGCTCTAAGGAATAACATAATTTTATTGTCGCATGAGGAAACAAAATATTGTATTATGGTGTAAAGCTAATTAATTGTAAAAAATTGTACACCATGTGATATAGTCTATGAAGTTATACTTGACTCGTATTTATGTCATGTTAAATTTTTCTACATTATTTCCAATGAATCCTTGATCTAATGATAACATGTTAATTATGTTATCCTTCCACGTGATTACACATTTTCATTATCTTTTATGAAATATTGGTTAACAATTGACTCACATGATATATGAGAACATCTTATTTATCCCCATACTTATATTTATATCAACCCTTTATTTATGTATTCACAAGGATATATAGTGTATCTTACGGAGATCGAATAGATTTTAGGATATCACTTTGGAAAATAAAATATTTATTTGAGGTTTTATATTTTATGAACCTATCATTTAAAAGACACTAGGCCTTTATGATCCTTGGGTTTCATTAAAGAATATATATATATATATATAAGAATCATGTGATAATATATGTTAACTCATAGGGTCATCATATGTGAAATTTATTATAGTGTATTGGGAATAACCTCTTGAGTTTCTGTTGTTGATGTGGGATGATATATCCAAGTAAATAATGTCATGACATCTTAAATATTCTCATGTTAAGAATGATATATGTTAGATAACACACAGACTCACCAATTCCTTCTATGTTTTATCCAGCTAAAAGAAATGTTCAACATATTGTTTTGGCCACATATACATGTAGGAGAAGAACAATCTTTTTGGGGTTCCCTCAATGATCATTTTATACTATGATACTCATTTCACATCATGATTATTTGGAGAATTATTATTGTTATTATGGGAGTAAATATAATTGACTAGGAAATTTCACCCCAGGACTAATGGATAAACATAACTAACCATATAGTATGTATAGGATATTCTATAGGATTGCATGTAGGGCTTTAGACAATGTTTATATGGTCATCTTCCCTTGGTGTGGTTGGTGTATAAAAACACTTACTAGTAATCCCTCAGTATTACAACATTTGAGACCTCAATATGATACACTGCAATTCAACATTATTCAACATTAATCCCTATTAGTGAGGACTCATGAGACTAGAGTTGGGGAAAAATATATTAGTGAAGGTATTTATTATTTTTGTTAAGATGGGGAATACCATTATCTGTAAGAATTATTATACAGAGCAATGGCGGTGGCCATTGAATTTTGATGAGTGAGACATTTTGTTCCTCATGGTGTCACATCATCGATGAAAAAAATGATTTTTTGGGGTTAGGAAGACCAAATGGTGATTCATTGAATTAGGCCATTTTGGTGTATGGTTAGAAAGGTTGAAGACCACTTAGCATAGACACTATATTTATAAATGTTACAAGATGACTTCCATGTTTTGTATATGAGAATTTATGTGCATCACCCATCACATGTTTTTGAATGGAGGGCAAGATGTCAAGGATGCAGATACATAAGGGAGTACCTAGTGTAGAATATAGATTGATTGGGAATGACCCTTTGTGGTTAATTAATTCCCTAAGTATATTTTCATAGGAATAATATGAATCCTTTGGAAAACACATTGGAGCTAAAAAAACTTTTCGAGAAAATTATTTGTATCATTTTGATTAATAATTTTTATTTTATTATCAAAAATCCATATTTTATAGAGAATTTTAATGAATATATTTTATTTTATCCATTGGATTTATATATAGGTTTTATTCAAATGTAGTCTTAGAGTCAACACAGGATTCCAGTGCCCATAGAGCTTAAATGTTGATATTAGAAAAATAAAAAATATATTAAATATAGCACATGTAGTTTTTATAATAATATATAATAAATTTTGTGTGGATTATTGTGTGGGAAATATATTTCCTACAATAAATCTAAAATTTAGTCCTTACATTAGGTGTTATATAAGAGTTCTATATATTATGTGGTTTGGATATGGGTAGTCATTCGTGGATTAATAAATTAAATAATTAAATAACTAATTTCATGTATATTATTTTGAAATAAAATATTCCTTATCCATATAATTATAATTATTATCAAATTCAAATTTTAGATTCATAATTTGTTTTAGAGAAGGGGCATAGAGGGATCGTTGATGAACATTGATATCATTGTTTGATGATCAATGTTCTACATATTTCTTCCTAAAAAATATGTAAATGGATCATAGTAATGATAAGTTAATAAAACTATTATCCATCAGCGATAGATCTAATGTTGAGATGGGACTTTTTTTCATTGTTATAACTCTTGTTATGATTTTACTATCTAAAACCTGAATCTAATATAATATTAGATTGACTAAAAGGTTCATCATTGATTTAAAGCTGTTGATTTATTAATTGTCAATTAGTATTTAATATTGTTTAATTAAACTTTACTAAATAATTTATTGAATGATTTCATCACTAATAGATTTTTGGTAACCTAATCAACCAGATAAATTAGTTCCTCATTCATGGGACTCGTTCATTTCTCCCCCAATATTTCATTAGTTAATTGTCAATGCTCTGTCTGACCGAATAATTGAAAATACCTAGATAATTATACTCACATACAAAATATTTTGTGAAAATGATAATTTAAAATGGTTTAGGATCAGAATTGAGAGCATTATTGTAACACCCCTATATTTTAGATTATTAATTTATAAAAATTTTATATTTTTGGATATTTTACAAACATAAAAAATGTTTTAAATTTTATTATTTAATTATTACACTTATCAAATAGATGTTGGGATTGAAGGGAATAAATGAGATTATGTAAATTATGAAAATATATATTACATATATTTAAAAAATTATTTCATTGGTTACGTATTAATTATAAATGAAAACCAATTGAATATGAAGGATATATTATTATAAAAACAATTTTTAGACCCACAATGACATTTTATGTTAATATATTAAATTAATCATTATTAGTCATATAGATTAATTACATTTACTTATTATATAATTATTCTAACATTTTTATATTTATCAAAAACATATTTATAATAATAAGATAATAAGAAATCAAATTTATCACATAAATAAGCTATATTTTTCTAAATGGAGTTGTTCTGCCTTTTAGTGTATATGTTTATTTAAATGTAAATTTTGATACATTTTATAAATATTATTTAAAACTATAAACATATTTTTGAATGTATAATATCATTATTTACATTGGTTAAAGTTTGGATATTTTTTTGATAAGTTTTATTTTTTGATTAATAGTAATGTAACCATTAGAACAAAAATATAACTTATAAGGGTAGTAATATGGACCTCATAAAAATAAACATAGTTGTTAAATTAAAAATAAAATTTAGGAATATTATAATTGGTAATAAGATATAGTTATATCATAGTATAAGTAAATACTGTCTTTAGAAATATTAATTAAGTGTTGATATTTTTATAAAACAAAAATGTTTATTTTCAATTTTTAAATTAATATAATGATATAATATAATATAAATATTTTAATTTTTTAAAAAAAAATTAATATTTTTTTCTTATTATTATATGATAATTCTTTGAAACCTTATTTAATTTTTTAAATGGTAATAAAATTAGTTATAATTTTAGAACAATATTTTTCTAATAAATGTTGATTCTAAATAAAAACTAAATATCAATTATATAGAAAATTATTTTAATAAAATTTATTTTTTTTGGAATTATATCCATAAAAAATTGGTTATTTTAATTTTTTTTATGTTTCTAAAATTGTTGATTTTTTTGTTGGATTTTGAAATACAAAAAATTATTTTATATACACATTATAAGTCAAATACAATATTCCTTCAGTAAAAATTGATATAAGAACCATTTTTTGATAATCTCATGCACTACTTATTATAATTAGTCAAAAAATTAAAAACTATTCATAGTAATGTGCCAAAATAAAAAACTAATGAATAAAATATTCAAAGAACACCACTCTCCTCCATTATAAATACCACCCTCACCACCCCTTCTCCTTACACCTTCCATGAATATCTCATTGAAAATATTATACCTAATACTATTCCCAATAACATCCCCCACATCTAGGAGCCTTCGTTATCAAATTAATAACAAAACCAATCCAGTTAAGTTGGTTCATAAGGAGGAAAATTTAAGAGGTAAAAATCCTCTTTCTTTTCTTTTATTTTCTTATTTTGTTTATTAAATTTTATTATTATTCTCTCAACTCCCATATAAAAAGATACATGAAAACTATAGTATCATTTATATAAATGAATTATTTTTATAATGTAATATCCATCATCAATAACCTTTCAATATCCCATTTATTCTATAAATGAAAACATTTCCACTAATGTATTAATTTACCAACATCGTGGATGGTGCATTTTTATTTTTTATTAATGGCTTCTTTACTAGCTAGAAAACCATTAATGGTAAATTATTTTGTAATATATATGTATTATAGCCTATTTAATGTTATGTAACCATTATATATTCATTATGTTAACTTATAATAAAAAACTAGTTCATGAAAATTGAATAACACTAAAACAATATTATAACCGATTGTCACTAATGTATTATCTTAGGAATCATCCACACCCCAAATATAAAAATGATATATATAACCATTTATTATATTTTATTTACATTTATAATATATATCATCAATTCATTCTATTTATTTATATATTATATGATCATTCGTACATTTATACATGTGAAATGTTTATCAAAACTATAGAAACAAAGACATCTAAATAACGAAATTGAGTCTTATAAGTAATCAAAAGGCCATAAACGAGAATAGAAAAACAATAATAAATAATATATATGTAATAATGTTTTAAAATTAGTTTTTTGTTATAAATAATTTGATTACATAGAATGATAAGGTCATGTGCAGAACACTTTCAAATATAAGATAAGGGTTTCTACCCGAACACCATTTTCCCCTCCTGGTTACTCTTTCAATCTCTTTTGAAAAAATAATTACTTTTTATTTTTCAGTATTTATTATGAATTATGTTAGAAAATCATATATATATATATATATCATATCATCCATCTTTTATAGGTAAATACGTTTTGAAACAGTTTCTGTTCTATAATCTTCCTGATAATGAAGCCCAATTAAAGGTAATTTCTCAATTTTGTACCCATTTTCATGTCCTATCCATAATCTATTTTGATCCACCATTATTTTTCCAAAAATAATCACTTATACCATGAAAAAATATCATGGTTCATTTCTGCTTTTATAATAACAATTATTCATTCTTCTTTTTTAATGTCTCTTTATGATTTTCCTCAACATCATTAAAAATGGCCTTTTCTATTGATTATTAAAAATACTTTTTACATGTTTTCACTTCCTTTTGACATGATTTATGTGTAAAATATAATTTAATTTTAAAAACCCTCTGATTTATTAGATATTAATTTTAAATTTATTATTTTATGAAAAATACAAATGATTTTCTAAAATAAAATTTATTTATAAGGTATAAAAGGGGTTTCATCTCCTCACTTTTACATCTATGAGACTTATTCCTTGTTCATCACTTGTTCCATACATGTGTTTTATATACTAACCTTTAATATTTATCATCACAAGTCTTATTATTCTTATGATATTCATTTAATATTATTTTTTATAGGGATTGAGATTTAAATTTTTCAATGCTGTATGGGACACATGGGATTGTTAAATGATTACATTCTTCGAGAATAGATCAAGGATTAAATCAGAGTATTTTAATATATTATTATGATTAAAATTGTTTAATGTTTAAAGAGAAACATTGGATTGAATATATATTTTAATTATACATAATAGGAATTCATTGAACTTAGTAAGTGAAGGGATGAGACCTCTATAGCCCCTCGAATCATCGGTAGGTCTCATGAGAAAAAACAGAAATTGATTATGGATGTGGACTGAACCATTTATTTTCAGAAGACTCATCTGAAGACTCGATGGTATGTTTATCATGTCTAGAATATGAATTCCCTCATTAATAAATTATTAATTTGTATTAATATTATTATTCAACTAGTAAAATATCCATGGTTATGTTTCATGCGACTGTTTATATGGAATTATTTATTCAGATTTTATTATTTACATATTAGGCTCAAGATTATAATCTAATGGAATGGTTTTTTTTAATTAATGATGCTTTATTTTATATATGTTATTTTGATGTATTAATTTTCCATACTGAGTATCTAATCTCACCCCAGTATTTTGTTTTATTTACACCAGGATGTGAAGATGTAAATTAAGAATGACTTGTAGGGATAATCTAGGAGATTATGGATGCTTCTAATAGAGTTTATATATTTTTTCTCAAATTTGTAATTTAAAAATTAATATTTTATCTCCTTTTATAAAAAATGATACATTATTTGGTCCATTGTGGCGAAAACACATGTTCATACTTCCAATGTAATGAATTAAGGCATCGGCTATGGGATACTGCGGTCGAGGTCCTTATATTTGTTATTTGATTATGTTTAGTAGAAACCATTGAAACTAAATTTAGATTACTATTATTATGTAACATAAACCTAAGATAATATTTTAGGATATGTATAGAATAATTTCCTATATTTTGGGTAAGTTTGATATTATTCTGTTCTTCTTATAAATACATCCTTGTCTTGATACTATAATTTGACATGGTTCTAGAAGATATGTACCATGGGGTAACAACATCGACATATTATCGAGGGCCTGAACAAGGGTAACTAGATACATGATATCAGGACTTCTTTTTTCACAAATTTTGACACTGTTGGGGGTTATTCTTAGGATAATTCACATTTTTTATAACCCATTTCGAATGATTTAAAATTATAAATGTCTACATGAAAACCATGTTTATAATTTTTATATTAGCTACAAATAAATTATTTTATTTATCTTAAGTATCTCACTATTGTGGTGATTATACTTCATGTTTCATAATTTTATGTTCTAATATAATGAATGCAATTTTTAATAAATTTCAGATAATGGAATGAACGTAAACAACATAAATACACCTAATCCAAAGAGTAACAATGATCATTTATTCGACACATTTAAGACAATATATCAATGGGAAATATCCTCTCAAATATTCTATTAACATGAGGACATAATATCATATTCTAAAATGAAGGAAAATTTTATTTCTTTGTATTATTGCTTCATTGGGAATCACAAGAAGAAGTGTAAAACTTGGAAAATTTTAGATACATGAAATTAAAGATAGAGGTGGTTTCACACATTTGATAATTAATGTAAGAATAACCCTAGAATTATCTTAAGATGAATGGGGTTTCGTTATAGGTGTCCATAGAAAGGCCACCATAATAGTTATTGAAAGGGTGAAAAAATTATTTACAATGTTAAATGCTTCTCCATCAAGGAGATGGGAAAGTAAAAAAGAAAATGTCTCAAATATATATGTGTTGGTATGGTCTTCTTTATGGTGTTAAATCTCTTGGGCCTATAAAATTCCCATATATTCAATGATTAATGTCTAAATATGTAATGGTTACCAGTAGACGATTGAAATTTTAATATGAAAAATAAATAAAAATCAATCCTTCGGACATTCAGGTAATGTCCCAAAAATCAAGGGAATATAGCTCAGAATAGCAATGGGGTCATGTTCATGTTTATGATACATCCTAAGATGAAGGGGGATGATTAATATTTTTTGCGTTTGGATTAATGAATTAAGGAATTTAAATATTTTATAAATAATTCTATTTTTAAAAGAATAATTAGACATATACATAATTTTTTATAGTAATTTTTTATTATAGATTTGAATGAATTTATTGAATGGTACCAAGAAAAGTGATTCAGTTAAAAGTTGATCTTTTTTAAACCCATGATTTTGGAAAGATAACTGTTAATATATTAATAATTTTGAAATAGTAAAAAATTAATGGTAATGGTAAAGTATTGGTGACCATGAAGGTGGTAAGGGATATGATGGTTTATATTTTATTTACTGGTATTATTAAATGTTATTAATTATGGAATAAATTTTAGAACTCATAAATTTTACTCTTGGATGCATGCATGTTTTTAATAGTATAAAAGAAGAAAAATTAATCATATATTTGTTATGTGGGAATTAGGGATACATTATTTTTTGAATATTATGTTATGTTGATATTGAATATTTAGGGAACTTTTTCAATATTTCGGTCATTAAATGTGGATTCAAATATTTTAGACGAGTCATAATATTCAGCTATTGTTCAATCAATCAAGGTAAACATTTGAAATTATTAATCATTTATAAAATGTTCTATACATTTTTTTAGTAAAATATTAATGTTCTATGAAATGAATTAATGTCTATATCATTCGTAAAAAGTTATTCAGGTATGAAAAATTCATTTTGAACATTCATGTCCATGAATATGGGATTATGTGTAAATAAATTAAAGCACAACTAATGGATGGTATTATGAATATGAAATGTAAATTAACGATTTTTGTTTACATTATCTAGTTATTATTCCAAATATTAAAAGAATCTATCAACTCTAGGAATAATGTTTTTGAAACAAAAATGTTATCTATATACTTTTCTTTCTGAGAAATTAGTTATTCTGTTAATCGATCATAGGATTTATGTTTTTGTAATGGTTAACTTTATAATTACCATGTTCTATATCACAATCCACTGAAACATGATGTTAATTTTTTCTTCCATGTGCATATTTTCTATTTGGACAAATGTTATCCTATATGAATTTCTATTTTTCTAGTGGCCTATACTTGTCCCTTTCCATATTATTAGAGGGTATTTTATTAACCATATTTCTTATGTGGTTTTCCAACAAAATAATATTCATGTAATAAATTTTGATTATTTTTAACTATTTTAAATTAAGATGACACAACATATTTATGTAGGGGTGAATGTAACACCCCATGTTTTTAATAGTATTTATTTTTTAAAATTTAACTTCTTCAATTGATTACTAGATTAAATATTGATTTAAATATTATTATATTATTATTATAGTTGTCACGTAGATTTTGGGAATTTATGGAATTAACCATATTATGTATCTTATTAATATATATTTTACACAATTTATAAAATTAATTCATTTTTAACCAATTAATTACTAAAAAAAACCAATTCAATAAAAAAGATGTAACTTATAAAAACAATATTAATTACCACAATAAAATTTTATATTTATAAATTAAATTTTTCAGTATTAGTTAAATACATTAATTAAAATTATATAATATATATTTGATCAACTATTTTTACATTCATACATATCAATTTTTTAGGAAAAAGATCTGAATAAATAGTATTTTACACATAAATAATTTTTTTTCTAAACACAGTTTTACCACCTTTTTATTGTGATGTTGTTTTAAATATAAATTTCTACACTTTAATAATTTATATTTTAATTATTCAAAACATTTAAATTATAATGTTAAAATTTTATTTGTTTAATTTTTTTGTATTTTTCTGAAAATTTTCATTTTTGATAAATAACAATATGTCTATTGGAATTACAATATAAAATTTAGTGACATAAATATGGAAATTATAATAATAAAATCATACATAAAAGTATAAAAAAATTAATGTCTATTATATATGGTAATATGATATAATTATTTCATAGCATATGTTAATAAATTTTTTAGTAATTATTTTATATGTGTTGATATTTGTATAAAATATAAATGTTTTTTTAAATTTCATAATTAATATAACAATTAAAATTATTGTTTATATTCATAAAATATATTCAAAGATTAATATTTTTTTGGATTATGATTATAATGTAATTTTTTTAGACCTCAATTATTTTTTCATAGTGTAATAAAATATGTTATAATTTTAAATCTATATATTTCAATAAATAATGATTCTAATAAAAATATAAGTATCTCAATTTTGAAAAATATTTACCTAAAATGGGGTTTAATTTTTAATTAATACTTTATAAAAATGGTTTGGGTGTATTATTGGGATTATTGTAAAATGGTGTATTTTTTCGTGAATAGTGAAATACAATCATTTACAATAAATATATTAATTAAAATACACTATTCCTTGAGTCGTGGATGATATGAGAGTCATTTTTTCAAAATATAATTCATTATTTTTTTTATTTAGTCAGAATAATTAAAAATATTCTTATAACTTATCCTTTAATAATATAAATATCAATAATATATTAAAAAAACACCCATATCCTCCACTATAAATACAACCCCTCACCACCCCCTCTCCTCGCACATTCCATGATTTGATACCTATATCATTTCTACCCAATAGACTTCAATATACCCTCTCCCAAATCCATGATCCATTTTCCCCAAAAAATTCCAAAACCAATCAACTGAAGGAGGTTTTCAAGGAGAAGAATTCAAAATGTAATAATCCACCTTCTTTTCTTTTATTGTCATTTCAATTTCTTTTATTTTCTTATCCTTCACTCACATAAACAATTCAAAGGTATGTGATAAGACTAGCACCAATTATATAACTGAATTATATAATGGTAATGAAAAAAATATAATTAAACTCATTTCTCTCCCACTTTTATTTTTTCAAAAAAAAATTCGATTGATGTTTCAATTTACCAACATCCTTGACGATGAGTTTTCATATTCAATTAATGAATTCTAGGATGGTCATTAAACCATTATTTATTGTTAAAAATGTTTTTATAAATGTATTATATTTATTTTAATATTATTAATCCATTTTATACAGATGATGATAATTAATAATACAAAACTATTTCAGGACAATAAAAAACCTCATAATATAATATAAATGAGTATCACTAGATTCTTATATAATGCTTCACCTATTCAAAAAAGACCAAATGAATTATATAACCCTATAATATTATCTACATCCATTAATAACATATTACTTCAATTCTATTGGTTTTATTTTCATTTCACATAATCATTCGTAAATGTATACAAGTGAAGAAATCATGAAAACCATTGAAATGAACTCTTCTGAACTAAACAATTGAATCATATAAATGGTAAAGAGGCCATAAATGAACATAAAAATTTTATAATAAAATAAATAAATTTATAATATATTATTATTTAGTTAATTAATGTATTTAATTGGATTATCTAGGATGTTGAGGTCAACTGTAGAAGAGTTTCGATAATAAGTTAAGGGTTTTGTCCCAAACCCCTATTTTCCTTCAAGTTACTCATTGTCTATATTTAATCAAATGTAATGATTACTATTTTTTGGGTAATTATTATAAATTCTATTACAAACTCATATATCCTGATCATATCATCATTTTTTATGTGTAAATACATGTTTTAAAAAGGATCCCCTATCAAATCTTCTATATAGGGGTACCAAATTAAAGGAAATTTCAATTTCTTACCCATTCTCATTTTATATCAATAATATATTTTTTAACAGCTATTATTGTTGTAAAATAAATAAATTTATCATAAAATAATATCATGGTGTATTTATATTTTTATGGAAAAAATTATTCATTTTTTTCATTTTAATAAATCATTATTATTTTCCTTAAACCGCATTAAAAAGGGTTGTTCCAAAATATTCTTAAAACCCTGTTTTTATATGTTTTCACTTCTATTGGAAAACAATTATACCTAAAATATAATTTCATTTTAGATGATTTCTAATTCAAATGTTATACATTTTAAAAGTTAAATTTTATTTCAAATACAAATGATTTTCTAATGGAGCACATATTTTCAAAGTAAAATGGGGGTTTCCCGTCTATCATTCACTTATATGCAAATTATGACTTTATCAGCACATATTCAATTCATGTTTTTTATGTACTAAGAAATAATATATCTATCCATAGTCATCATATTAATATGATACCCATTTAATGCTATTAATTCTTATGTATTATGTTTTAAATGTTTCAAAGTTTTATTGGACAATTTGGAATGATTAAATTTTATTTTCTTAAGAAGTTATTAATGATTTTATCTGTGTATTTTCATATTTAATTATGGTTCAACTATATAAATTTTTAATTGTAAAAAATGATATAAATATATATTTTTATTAATAATATTTGTAATTAATTAGAATTAGTAACTTATGGGAGTGGCCCACAATAGCCCCTCGATGCATTAGTAGGTCTCAAGTGAGAAAACAAAAATGGATTTTGGCGAAGGCCTTAAATATTTATATTTAGTTTTCTTGTTTGATGCATCAATTTTATGTTAATGATGTATCTAATATGAAATACCTCATTAGGAAATTAGGAATTAATATATCATGTTATTATTAGAATATTATTATATCCATGCTTATGTTTCATGTTATTATTTATATGGAAATATTTTATGATATTTTCTTCTTCCAAAATTATTCTCAAGACTGTGTTCTAATCGAATTAGTTTTTAGTCATTCAACATGAATTATTATTTATCATATCTTTTTTATTACATACCCTTACTGATAATCTTAACATACCCCTTTATTTTGTTTTATTTTTACCTAGGATTTTATGATGTGTATTAAGAATGACTAGCAGGGATAATCTATGAGATTTTTGATGTTTCCAATAGATTTTCTATGTTTTCCTCATTTCCAACTATAATGTAAAATTGATGTATATATCAGTTTTTCAAAAAAAATTAAACTATTTGGTCATTTGGGACATGAAAACATTGTCATACTATATATAAAATGAATAATGACAACAAATCTAGGATAATGGGGTCAAGGTCCTTACATTAATGGATGAAATATATTGTGTTATATCATAACAGAAATATCTATATACCATAGGTTCATTGTATTGAGTGTTTGACATTGTGTTATGATTATATGTTTTTCCCATGTGATTCGTTTTCGGTAATTTAGAAAATAAAGATGATTCTGGTTCAGTAAACATCATACAAGAGTTCCATGGATAATTTAAATTCCTAATTTTATGTGGTAGAAGAATGGATAATATCATATGACTGTTCCTAGTTTCCTTGACATTTTTGAGTTTTAAAGAATGTATTTTTAATGGACACATATTATGGGGTTCCCTTTTGGTAGTGACTAGGATTTCTCCGAGAGTTAAATATCACATTAACGATTGAAAAAATAAATCTAGAGTGACTCGAAGTTGGTGAAATGAAGTATACCGTGGAATATATAACAAAAAACATGACTAAGGTTTATCATTATGATCCATGTACAGGTTCAGGAACAGAGTACATAACCATTTGAAAGTTGGAATAGTTATTGCGGAACTATCCAAAATATATTGTCTATTCCCTTTACATGTCATGTACTTCCCTACATGAATTTTGTATCCCACTTTATCTTCCCTCTATATAGGTATCTATTGGTTTAGTTCCCCTATTTTATTATAGATATGGTATATGGAGTCATCCAATCCAAATTATATGATGAGATATCCCCATTATGATAATATTTAGAAAAGTTCATGTATCCATACTTGTGGCTTGATGATTAATCCTATATCAGTATTCCCTAGTATGGTCATGGTATGCTATTACAGTCATCCAAGGTTTTTGAACCCTAACCATGCGGATTACATTAAGTATGGTTAGGAATAACCCTTTTTCCACGGGTGGAATATTCTATTAGTCTGTTGAAACTATTTGAGTTCTATAATGTACTACATTTTAGTATGGTATGATGATAATGGATAATAAGATTATTATTATAAATGATAGAATGTTTGAATCATTATTTTCTTCCAAAAGGCAAATATCATTATGAACTAAGAACATTCGTTGCCTTAGAGTGTAGTTGGTACCATACATTGAGACATAGTGGCTATCCTGATTATATCAATTTTTTTATTTTCATTGTCTCATATTCTAATTATCCTAGCATAGAAATGATGAGTTAAATTATATCAATATATGATTTATTTATAGTGGTTTTGTTGTATCATATTGGGTATGTTATACTAATCACTATATTGGCTTCTATTACTTGGGTTGTGTCTTAAATAAATGGCATTCCATTCGATGTAGTCCTTGGAGGATGAAGAGAATGTAGATAATATTTTTTTAGACCAGAAATAGTTATTCGAGTTTCATTTTACATTATTACAATCCTTAAAAGATGTCTAGAATCCATTATTGTTTTTTTGGACTTATTTTTCCGCTTATTCCTTCCCATAGTTGTGGAATACCCTATGTAAGGATTTATTTTTATTTCTTTATTATTGCTACTAGTTGCAACATTCCTTCCAACATTATATTGGATATTTCACATGTATTCATCTATAAATGTACCATGGGCTGACGTATTAGTTGTTTGTTTTATGGTTACATGAAACTAGTCACCAACCCATGGATTATAGGAGGTGGGTTTGGAGTGTCATAGTTGTATAACTATCGTGCAAGAAGACCATTATGGTAATAGTCTTGGAATAAATATATTAATTTGGTATTTTATATATATGTATGTATGAATGAATGTATTTATGTATTTATATTAATATATATATATATATATATATATCACATATTGGGAATAAATTTCCATTTTTAAATAAAAAATATCACTATAACTTTTCAGGGGAAACTATTCCGAAAATTTTTATGTTTCCATTAGAATATAAAAATAATTTGGAATTATACCTTTATAATTGAAGAGTCTCATTATGTGTGAACTAAATAGTTATTATCATGTAGTTAATGAAATATATATTTGGGTTTTTATTGTGAACTTTTATAATGTAAATTTGATTTTTCAATATTTACTATTACTTTTTATAAGGTTTTGGTAAAAATTCATTGTGAATAAATAAATATACACACATATATATTATAAAATTAATATTTTATGGTAAAATTATATTTAGTGTTTTTGTAAGTTTCTACTCAACTCATTTTATAATAATTAAATTAAATTATAATGATCCTATAAAATATGATGGAGGGGCGGGAAAATCCGGGGAAAATTATTTAATTAAAATTTTATAATTTTAATCCAATAAAAATTACCTGAAAAATATGAAATATTATTCCACATTTTTATTAAATAATTAAATAAAATTAAATTATTTCTTTAATAGTTTAGTAAAAATAGGAAATAATATTTTTATAAACAAATATTTTTTTAATTAGTTAAATGAATGTGTGATTTTAACTAATGTGAAAAAGAAAAAACAATTCAAAATGGGGGATTTTTTAAAATCATATAATTTTATTATATTGTAATTAAATTACCTGAGATATAAAATTATATTTGGATTTATTATCAATAAAATTGATAAAATTGATTCATGAAGATGTCATTTTTTGGATAACATATAATGATTGTTAAAATTTTGATATTGATGAAACATAAAATAAAATCAAAAATATAAAATCATAAAAATAGTTATAGCCATTTCACTCTAATTTATATAGAGATATGGAGAAACAAAAAAACATTACTTATTTGATAGGATTCATGAATTCTTTTATGAATAATGATCATTGATGAAAACAATTATCACACATTAAAAACACCTAAAGCACACCCAATGATCTTGTGAGGATGGGGTGAATAAGAAATTATAATGAACTGATTGATGAGATAAGGTTTGAATTTTATTTAATGAAATAATATATTTATTACTATGAAAATACTTGATGAGAAACTCAATTATGAATCTTGGGATCGATGAACCCGAGTGAGAAAAATACAAACACCCATTGAGGGTGTACCTACAAATTAACATATATAGAAAGTTGATGAAATGAATTTTAATTTTCATTTAATCCCAAAAAAATTGATATATATATATATATATATATATTACAAGATACTAGAACATTCGACATAAATGATATATATATAATTTGAATCCCAACATCGCCTCAATAATGAAAAATTGAAGTCAAGAAAGAAGTAACTCCCAAATGAACCATCATGGTAAACCATATGTCCATGCTCAGTTGAGCCATCCAAATGATCCAAAGACTCCACATAGGCCTGATATCCCAAGGAAATAACACCATTCACTAGAAATTAACCTTACCTATATCTCATACTAAAGGATATGCATGTTTACCATTGGATTTTGTGAAGGAAATATCTAATAAAATAACAAATTAGTAATCAATGTCACATCTAATCATGACTTTTAAAAAATAATGTTCATAATGAAATTTAAAAATATGTAGAGGAAAATCATAAAAATTAAATATGTTTCATTAAAAAATTTCTACATAAACTTAAAAAAATTATATATAACTCTCATTATAGAGATTGTCCTGACCTGGTATACCTACTTTTGGTATATCCCAAAATCAAAGATGGTAGGATAATTTCATCCTATACAAAATAATTTTTTCACATATATATATATCTTATATAAATGATAATGTGTACTGGAATAGTGAGGTATCTATGAAAACTATTGAGGAAAATGTGATAGTTTTTTATGATCCAGGGAAAAAATTACCATACTATGGGGATATGAATCCAACTATTGTGGGCCTTCTCCATCAACCAAACTATTTATCAATAGAGAGGTTCACTACAGATGTTCCAAATTAGAATGATATGACAATTTGTATGGTAATTATTAATTTAATTATTTATTTTAAATGATGAAATATTTATAGTAAAAATATTATAAAAGTAATACACTTTTGACATGTGAAAATTAAACTTTAAATAACTTATAACATAAACGATTATTGTAATAGATCATATAATGCATTCACTCACAGAATTAAATGGATAACAACAATAATAAGAATATATTAAATATATGGGAATGTTGGATAATATTAAATGGCTTAAAAAACTATAACCCCACTTATATAATGAAATATATATTTTCAATAAGGTTTATAATGTACTTTAAATTAAGGACACTAGATTTAAAAGCGTGTACATTTAATAAAATTTTTCGGATAGTTATACTCTTATAAGAATAAGAGGATGAAGTGGTCCACCTACTAGTTAAATGATTGTAGATATCATGTGAATCAATATGATATAATAATCCACTAAAATAGAAGATTATCTAACCCAAGATATAATGTTATATCATTATAGAACATATCTATAATAGGAGAGTCAATTTGTAAATTAAAACATTAGTGTTAACATATATCTATCTCGTAAGGATCCCTTTGGTAATTATATTTAATGAAAATTTTGGTGATTTATTGAAACCATGATATTACCATCGTGGCTATTACATATTTTTAGATGAATAATCAATATGATAAAAAACACAGGAATAAGGATTCTAATATTTTTGTGTGCATAGAAAGTAAGAAAAAAAATTCTTAATTATTTAAAGATAATAAAATTCATAGAAAATTATGTAACACATTATTACTCATCCCAAACATATCCCACTAGAAAACCTTTGTTTATAACAGGTGGAAAATACTCATAAGAAATGTTGTTCTCAGATTATTTGTAAGGGTAAATAAGAGATAGTTTCAACATGAACATGAACATAATGGTATGAGAAACTATTCATAATATTTGAAAACCATAACCTTTATATAAAATATAATAATATTGAGCCATGAAATAAATATTTGTTGTTTATAAGACATCAACCATAAGAAAATAAAATAATAACATCCATGAGGGAATAATATTGGCTTATGTTGTAGATTTTTTGAATATATATCAACTACTAATTTTCTTAACATGAATAAATTTTTAAATGTTCACTTATTAAGTTTTGGAAATCATGGAAATACCTTGAATAAAATTATGTAAAGGAATCTAGGTAAATTAATAGAACAATTAACATTTATTTAGGTTCACATATGAAATTATGATCTTGTAATCAGGTTCGCATCTAACATTGGGAAAATTTAATCAAGTTCACACATAACTCTATGAACATGAAATTAGAACCACAAAACAATATATATTCTATAATAATCATTAAAAAATAAAATTGAGTTTTATATTGGTCCCACCAATCACATAATTCAATAACATACATATTTTTTTAATAATATCATAAACCATTCATCATATAATAACCCATGAATATAAATTGAAACAACAAAATTTTTTATAATCTTCTGATTGAGAAAAATAATTTAATTTTATGTTTTCAATTCCATGACATACAAATTTAAACATTTTTTATACACTACACAAATAAAATAACTTGTTCTACATTCAAAACTGACTTGTCATGCGATACATGAAACAATGAGTTTATGCACGACAACATTTTATTATTATAATTATTCAAAGGAGCTAGTAATAACATATCTGTTAAATGTATAAATATGAATAGTGATAACTAATTTTAAATATTATATATAATAATTGTATATACATTAATAATATATATAATAAGTCATAAATTTTCTGGTAAAGTCATTATATGATTGAAAATACTATTTTCTCACATCAACTACTTTTTTATGTCATTCAAAAAAAATAATAAAATTAATGTTAGAAAATTTTTGAAGTTTGATTTTATGAATTTAACAAAAAAATTATTTTATAATGTTAAAATTATATTAAGGTGAATTTTTGATATTTTTTTAAAAAATAACATTTTTTTATGAATAATGAAAATATGGAATATTAATTCAAAACATCATTTTCGTCGAAATTATTTATATATATAAATTATATTTTTATTTGGTTTTAATGAATAATTATATAAAATTTATTCCAATTAATAAAATTTTGGTTACTATATCCAATTTCACATTGAAATTGGATATAAAATTAATTCAATCATTCAAACATTTTCACTAAAAACCCGAGCGGCAGAACATTTTCGTAAGAGTAAATTCAAATTATTTTTATAAAATTCTTTGATTTGAATATATAAAATGGTTTTAATATATTTAATAAGCATAATTTCTAATTTTGAATTATTTCAAAGTTTTTTGACCAAAAATATTAGTGATTGTGATTAAAAGTAATTATTGTGATTAAGAGAAAAATTAGTTTACCAAAGGACTAAATCTTAAACATAATTCCTAAAATGACCTTTATATTGATAAAAAAGACATCATATGTTCTAATTACATCCCTATAATCCCTTTTATAATTTTTTACTATTTGTAGATCCACTTTTCAAGAAAAAAACATCGGTGGAGTTCCTTTAAAAAATTTACAATAATCAAACACCACCTTTACTATAAAATAGCACTCACCCCTCCACCTTTTTCACGCATATCAAATCATGTGTCTCAAAAAAATATTCATAAATTTCATACAAAACTCCATAACATATTACTAGAACCCCCCCCCCCTTTGGTCCCAAATGTAACTATAGAATCTCTTTGGTGAAAACAAAAGGAAGATACCCAAAGAAATGATATCATTTTTCCTTATGATCGTTTTTTTCATATAAATTATACTACACCAAAATTATTATTATTAAATTATTATATAGAAAAAAGTATACAAGATATACTAATTTATTTCTCTATTATAAGTTTTTGACCTACATTTACACACAAATCCATTTTATGTGTAAAAAACATACCGTTCTTATGTACGATGAACTACTTCCAAACGAATTGATGTTGTTTATTTTTTATTTTCCACCACTCATGGAAGATAATTATAGTGGAAAATATAGATTTATTTTATATTTATTAGATTTTTGATTTTTTTATTCTTGTAGAATTATTATATAATAGAACCTTTCATTCCTTCCACTTTTTCTAAATATGATAACTTTGTATGTGGACTTCTTGAATATTGCCTCCTCAAAGCGATATGACTCACTCGCACTCTACACGTAATGTATTAAGTATGGGTTTATTCAAATTATATTATATATATGAAATTTTTATTATAATATATTTATGTTATATATTTGTATATACAATTCATTAATATTGTTTTTCATAATGATTAGAAAACCGAAACCACCTTAATTTGTACGTACGACCTATCGTCTCCTTGAATGGTGTATTTGATTTAATATTTTTATATTTTGTATATTATTATAAATTAATATAAACTAAATATATAGATATTTATATAGTTTTTTTACTTTATTAAAATATGTAAATAATTAATTATGTTAGAGGATAATGCATACAAAGACAATGCATGTTTGAAAAAAAAGGCGGTTTTCACGTGAAACATTACATTATCGTAGACTTTTTAATGAAAATGTATTATAGAGTCACAAATAAATATTATATTCTATTATAAATAATGTGGTTCATTATTATATTTATAATAATTAGATACTTATCACATTATATTTTTTAACATGAACACCACGATTCAAGATATAAGGTAATGGTTTTCTCAACTCACATTTATTTTATGTGATAATTATTCATTTTTAAAAAAATTATTATTTTTTATATATATACATACCATGAATGTATTAGATTAATTTTATAATTATATTTACAGGTATTTACAAATCCATTGTATGATTTTTCATCTATATGATTTATGGATCAAATTCTAACAAATTGTTAAAATAATTGTGTCTTAATTTTTTTCATTAGGACATATGTTTTATTATACACCTATGTTCTTTTACAAAATATATATAAATAAATTTGATATTTTATTTCATGAATATTCTTATTCTCATTATATCTTAATCTTCATGTCATATCATTTTCGTACATGGGGTATATGATTCAATATTACAAAGTAGTATGAATCTTTTGAAACAAAATAATAATTTGTTGGAATTTTTTATGATTATGCTTCCATAAATTAAATATCATGATCCATATCACATTATATATCATGAATATTATTCTAATATTTTCATTAAATAAATTATCATTTATTGGTACCATTTTTCACTCATTGGAAATTAATATACTTAATAAAATATTTTTACGAAAATATAATATTATTATGATTTTTTTTTCCGACACATGTTTATTTCAAAATAAATATTTTTTAAAAAATAAATTTCAAAAATAGTTTGAAAATGGTCAATAAAGATCACTTTCAATGAAAAATTATTTAAAATGATTTCTATAATTTTCAAAATATTCTTTTGATGAAAATTTTTTTCACCATGTTTTCATTTTTCTGCTACATATTTTCATTGAAAATGGTTTTCAAAGGTATTTTGTCTCAAAAAATTATATTTTAATTAATAGAATATAATTTCCTCAAGAAATTTTATTAATGGATCAATATAAATTATTATTTTTGTCTACAATGTCATTTATTGTGTTACTTATTCCTTTCGTGGAAAATAATCCAATGTTTTCATTCCTATTATATCTCTGAATGGATTATGTATTTTTCGCACGATGATTATGAAACATGTTTCACTTTCATGGGTTATATTTATTTGAATCCAATTTATCTTTCAATTGTTATAAGTTTATGAAACCTTCTTCATAAACGGATTATGATATTATGAAATGATTAATAATCAAATCACTTTTCCATAGGATATAATATGATTACATGTTTATGATACACATATCTCTTCATTGTTTATGATATTATTGTTTTTCATCCAATGGCACGTGTCTTTATGATTTCATTATTTGATCGGTGGGACCTATAACATCCTCCGATTAATTTCGTAAAAAAACAATATCCCATGATGTACACATGGCCATAACAGTGAGTAAATTTGGATTATTAAATGTATTTAACTGCTAAGAGTGCCTTGGGAAGGAACCATGACTACTAAGATGGTCATGGGAGTTATCCAAGACTACCAAGATGGTATAGGGGTGATACCATACTAGTATGATAGATTGTGAATCGATTCATTGAGTACTATGGAAATCATTTTATATACTTATGTGTCAACTAAAATTCCATCCATTATTACTATTTAATTCTTTTATATATTATATTCAATATTTCCATATTGTTTATGATCTATTAACTACTATTATTCTTTCCATTATTCATGTTTTTCCTCTCTGATATGTAAGGTATGATATTATATTTTCTTGATTAAGTTCCCATAAAATTCTTCGCATGATTATACTTACATATCTCTCTTCTCACCCAATTTTATGTTACCTTCCTCAATTTTATTAAAATATGTATTGTCTATGATGAGTTTAAAAATAGTTTTAGTCATGAAGAACCAATTGGGAGATATTTTAACTCAATTATGTATCATTATTTTTGTTTCTATGTTTCCAAAAGCACTAGACTAATATGGTCTTTGGGAGTGTCTTGTGTAATGTATTAAGTAATTTGAAAAATAAAGATGTTATGATAATGTATAAAAATAGATGTTTATATTAGTTGGAATCAGAGAAAAAAATTAGTTCACATTTTTTAAATAGGATCAGAATACATTATTTATAACCCTATAGACATTCTGAGGATAAGTCTAAGTATTAAAAAAAGTATAGGAAAATGTAATGGATTTTTTTAAAGTTGAGGGATTTCTTGCTGAGGAAGACAGAGGTGCTGACTACCTTAATGTTCGAGGGCTTTCTTGCTGAGGAAGACAGAGGTTTCCAACTACCTTGAAGTTGAGGGCTTGCGGGGATAGCAAGACAGAGACTCTGATCTTCGTATCGAGGGCTTACCCTGGTGTGGGTAAGACCGACTTTCTTGAAAGTATAAATCAAGGGACCTTTATCCAAGGTTGTTGGATACCCTTCTCTTTGGGTTAAAAGACTTATATCTTGTTACTTGTAGTTTAACTACTTGTTTTATTTCCGCTGCAATTTGTATCTTAAGGAAAGTATAACTTTCTTATACTTCCTTACTTACTCTGATTCATTTAGATTCTATACGCTTTAAGGTAGAATCTCATATTGCAATTGTTTGATAAGTTTCAATCTCCGAAACCATATTTCCGGAACCTACTTTCGGAAAAACTTTCCTAGTTTAGTTCGGTGTTAGAGGTGTTGTGAATTTTCTTAGTTTAACTTTGTTAAACTTAGCCTTTTCCTTTACTTAAGGGAAACATAGTTATTCTTAACTAACTTTAAAGGTTCCAAAGGAATTTTTAAAGTATACAATTCACCCCCCCTCTTGTATATTGAGCATCTCATACTATATTTCGATCCTACAAAATTTCAGAGATAGATTCATCATGATTCATCTCAAAATTGTCATATTTAATAGTATATGTATTTAATCTCATTTCTTTGACATTTTTTGTTCCATAATGGAAAAATAGAAAAAGTATCCTAAATTTCAAAAGCAGTCTTACAGGAAGATATTCTATTGAACTCTTCATCACCAAAAGAATTGTATAAGGAATTTATTTCTTTAGATTTGTTATTATAAAAGGTTTTAGTTACTCGAGACCATTTTTCCTTTGCAGTAGCAGGTAATACATGTTGTTCTTCAATTATGTCACAGATTTCAGGTCCAATGCTTTCAGGATACATATTCATTTTCAATTTACACTAACCATAATTATTACTATTAAATAAAGGTGGTCTGTTAGTAGCACTACCATAAAATCAGTTATCCATAGAAGGTTAGGAGTTTAATGAATTTAAAATTTTGGTATAACAGAAATTTTGAGATCGTTTTGATACAACTAAAATCACAGTTTAAATGAAATTGTAAAGCATGAAAACTAATTTGATGAAAAGTAAACCATTGATACCAAATGTTGGTCATAGTGGATAATCAAGAAGGGGGTGAATTGAGTTCCAATTAAAATTTCTCTTAATAACTTTTAGGATTAAAATCCCTCAAATTAAACAACCCAGTCAATTAAGGTAGTAGATATATAAGTGACTTATTGTTAAACAGGTTTCTCAAAGGTTGATTACTCCTCAGTTGAATTAGACTGCGAACTAATTCGACTTTTGAAACAAGTTTACTAAACGAATCACATATACACACGAACCAGAACTAACTATCAGAGTGAATGTAAAAACATATTTATGTCTTTTCTAGTACAAGAACATCAGATAAGTATAAAATAGATTAAGTGAAAGATGAACACAAAAATTACATCAAGAGGTTCAGTCTTAAGTCTAGACCCAGTCCTCCACAGATGGAGATCACCTTCCACCAAAAAAGTATATTAGAAAGTGATACACAACCTATATCGGGCTTTACAATGGTTTTCAAAAACTGTCTAGGTTTTTCAACCTCTACCACAATTCTACGTGGGAAAATAAACTACCAAGCCACACTAGGATTCTTCCACAGTTATGTGTGGGAAACAAATGTAAAGAAAGTATGGTATGGGGATTTTTAGTATCCCTGAATTCAAGCACAAGAGTCAGTGTCTGTAACATAGACACACTGCTCACAAATTTAAAATACATAAACACAATAGAGATAAAGATATTTGAATGAATTTTAGAAAGCTCTAAATGTTCGCAGATCAGCTCTAGACTCGTTGGAATGAAGGAAATGAAGTTTTGGTCCTTCTCTGAAAGTTACCTCCAAAACAAAGTGTCGCAGCTTCCAGGTTCTGACTTCCATATGTTGAGATAATCATCTTGTTGATTTAGAAGATCTTTTTCTCATGGAATGTTCAGGTTCTTCGAATTCAGTAAGTATCCTTCCTTCTTCTTACATGTATGTCTTTTTTATCATTAGGTTGCTTCGTGTATGTATGGAAATACTTCTCTCATATCCACTTCTTTGTTCATCTTTGAGGCTTCCTTTTATATATGTTCATCTCTGGTCAATAGGAAAGATTACCTTTTTACAGGTACGAGGTACTATTCCTGAAAAGCCAACAACATCAGTAATTACTAGAACGTGCATTAAAAGCGTAAAAATAACTGTTATCATTAAATTCATAATATTGACATGGTACAGAATTTGAGTAGTAGTTACAAGTTAACATTCATCTTCCATCAGTAGCTCTCTTCCTGTTGGCTTGTAACGGTGGACTTTGTGTCAGTGGATGTCTTGTATTAGTAGTTTTTACTCTGTGTAACAGTATCTCCTCATCAGTGGAATTCATCAGTAGGCTCAACAGTAGAACATTTACTGTAGGCTTTAGTCAGTAGGGGTGATCTATGGTAGACTCTAGCTGTAATCTTCTAATGGTAGCTATGTAACATCAGACTATTGCAAGAGTGACCTTTCGAACTATAGACTATCTCAACAGGTAATTTCATCAACAGTGGAGTATGTCCATCATTACACTTTGAACAACAGTAGACTATCTCAACAGTAGGAGTTGTCTAGCGGTAGCCTTCTACAAAAGGTACACATATACAACTGTAGACTTGAACATTGAATCTCTCAACAAAAGACTTGAGAATTAGTCTGATAGTGAACTTCTAACAGAAACCTTGTCACAATAGTGACCTTGTGATGGTGACACTTTTTCTGTATTCTTGGATAAGCAGATCAATGGTATACTTGTGTTAGTGACATTGTATCGTTATCTTATAACAGTGAGAGTAGATATTCAATGGTGACCTTTTAGCAACAGTGATCCAGAATGACAGTGAGCTATAACGGTGACCTTGAACAGAAGTCTTGAAAAAAATTCTCTTACAAGTAGCCTTTAATGGTGAACTAATATTTAGATAAGTGTGAGATGATGCAACAAAGTCATGAGACTAAGAATATAAATTGTTCAGGATAAACCAAAAAAATTATGATTAATAAGGAATAGAAAAATGGATTAATATATATCATGATCAATATTTAAACATGATTGGGGATTATCAAAACAGATGAGTCCAACAAAAATAATTTAGTTTTAATTTTATTTTTATTGTATTCTTATTCATCACCAATAATAAAAATTGATGATTTTGATTTATTATAATTTATCTACAAATTTAACTCACATAATAAATTTTTTTATTCTACTATACCTTTATAGGGTACTGTGTTCATTATAATCATCTCTCAAATTTAATCATTCTGAAATTTTCGGTGATTGTGATAGAAAAAATTTTATGGAACACATTTTACTTCTATGAGTAATTATAATGTTATGATTTGTTATTAAAATATTTTATTTTTAACACATATCTCTTGAAAAAATTATGATTGCTTAGCCCATATATCATTCCAATGTGTTGGGTAATGTTATATATTCATGATATTTTGTGTATGAGATTATGGAGTAAAAATAATCCATTAAGGGATATTTTCCACAATGAGATATTCTCTTAGATGTTTTACTTGACTCGTGATTGTTTCGTATTATGTGTTTATTAAACATATTTTTTTATTCAATGACCATATGACACCATGTTAATTATGTTTTGACATTTAGGGATTACACATGTGCCTTATATTTTATCATATTATGTTATACCATTGAATCACGGGTCATGTTTCATTATCAGTTTATTCCCTTAAAAGGGTTATTTCTCAGTCATTTCATCATGTATTCCCCAGGTTATCCCACACATATTTAGAATATCTAATATATTTTAGGATCTCAATTTGGTAAATAAAATAATGAGACGGTATTTTTTATGTTAACAACATTTACTTACAAAGAAAAAATGAATATACGATCATTGTATTATAAAAATTGATTATAATATTTATGAATCAATTAATTATATGTGTAAAAGGATTGGATAATCATAGTTCATACCAAATAAATTTTTTTGTTATCTATTTGAACTATTATGATAAAACATTAGTGATAATCCTAGGGATACGTCTATGAATTAGACTAATTATAGAAAATATCCTATAATATTGGTGATGATGAGAGATATTTGTTTCCAAAAATTCATATCCTTTTCTGAAAATTAAATGTGGACATGGAAAAAACATAGTCATTCTAGGAGAAATAATAAAAAATAATTAATTTTGAGCATTACTTGATCATTACCTAGTACATGACAATGATCCTTACTACACACCCAGTTTGACACTCTTGGGAAATTTAATTTCAAAATTCATAGACTCATTAGTAACTATCATGATTGAATTGAATAGAAATAGAACAGTGTAGAACATGTATAAAACTATGTTGTATTATAATTAAATAGATATGTCGTGATTTATATATATTATAAAAAAAATATTTATAAATTTTATTCCCACACTATATTTTATAGATTTTTTCAATTGATGGAACTAGAACTGAATGGGATAATGCAGAATGTGGTATATTGTGTTTTGATGAGAATTCAAATGGGATAATGACTAATGTGAGTAATATTATGATTATTAATAATATTTTTTCCTAATATATGACTAATAACATGGACCATATCCCACTCTCTGCAAAATAATAGAAGGATACAATTCACTGAGAGCTTGGGTTGTAGAGACCGTGGAGAAAATAAGATTGAATTTTCTATATATAAAAAGTCATCAAATAATCCACTATTTTAATGTGTCATATGAATGAGATTATGTTCTGGGTTTGGAATTTAATGACTCAAAGCATGTAATTTCCCAGTGAAAATGATATTTTGGTTAATGAAATGAAGGAATATAATAGTCTCTGTAAGGTTTCATTGATAGTAAATTATTTTAAAAATGGAATGTATGGAACTTATAAAAATCAATGTCTTTGGAGAAATACTTTGAATATTATAAACAATGTTTTACAAGTAATGGTTATATTATTCACAATGAAAAGACTAAAAAACTTTTTAAACTAATGAGGTATTAAGGAATAAGATTTTGAAGCCTAAAACTTTTTTAAACAATTATGTGGAATGATTGAGATGTTTATAATGATTAATTAAAAAAATGATAATCATTAAAAAATTATAAATATAAATATAGTTTTGTATAACATTTTTTCATTATGGGTTTTAAAAACAATGATAAATGAAATAGAAATTTTATTTATGTGAAATATGGTACTCTATGAAAAAATATATAATATAAGAAAAGGAAATCATGGATATGATATTGATGTTGAGGTAATTAGTTGAATTTTTGGGAAAAAATGATATGTATAGAAAATCATAATGGTTAAAAAAGTGAGTTGTTGAATACTATTAATTTTGAATACAACAATCATATTATTTATAATGTTATAGGATCGTGATGAATATTTAATTTGATTCTCGAATTATTTTTTCATAGTTTTAATATATTGACAATACACAATACGGTTAAGAACTCATCGCATACAGTTAGGCTGCATGGCATGAACTCACAACTGAAGGGTGAAAATAGTGCATCACCTACCACTTGAGGATTGGATGTATTGTTTTGGATAAAAAAAAAATTAAACATGGTTATTTTGAAATTAACATATTTGTTTATTTTTGGAAGCATATTATTTGATCATGTTTTTTTGTTTTTTCAGTGAATAATGAAATTTCAAGATATTTTTGTCCAATTTAATGCGAATATAACCATTTAGTTTAAAATAACATATTATATGGAAAAAATAATGTTTTGTTTTTTGAAATGTAAGTTGAAAATGTTTGATATAACCATTGAGGTAAAAAACATACATCAGTTTCTGGTTATTTATATTATTTGGGATATAGGGTAATATAATAATTAAATGATCAATATAAAACAGTTGGGTTCATTGTTTAATTTTGTAAATTTTTATATTCATATTCAGTTTGGTTGTTATCCTACCAAGTGATAACCATTTTTTTTTATTAAAGATATAAGGAATTGTATTTTATTATTATATATACCATATATTCTATTATATGTTATATTTTTTTCTTCAGAAACATATACTTCATATTTAATAATCATATTTTGGATAAAGGATGTGATTTTTTATTATGAAATATAAATTAATCAGGTATGTATATTTTATTAGGTTATTTAAAATGGTAGTAAAAATGGGACCAACATTAAAAAAATATCATGATGAAAAAATGATATCCTATTACATTCATCTGAATAAATACTCTTGTATTTTAATTAATCAAAATTTTATGGTTTTTTAGTGTTTAACATTCTCATGAACATGTTCTACATCACTGTCTATTAATCCTTCAGAATAATTTTTCTCTTTTATATTAATGTTTTCATTAGTGACATCGATTATCCTATATGGAAACATAGTATTTTTTTTTATGATATTCATACACCCATTTCTATCTTGTCAAGGGGGAATTTCATTGACATCTTATTGACGTTGAATTTCAATAAGGGTATTTTCAATTGATACACCCTTGATTACTGATATCAAAATTAAATTTTGAGGAAGCAATTTATATAAGGGGTAAAATATATTTCCCAATGAATTTAAAAGAATAATTTTATGTTGTATAAGATATATGACACCCAATAACATATATGTAAGAAAATGATAAATCCTAGTACATTCATATATATTTTATTTTTAAATAGTTACAATATATTGGATATTTTGTGATACACAATACACCTGCTTGAAATGAAACACAATAAACATTTAAAATATTATTATCTAAATAAGAGGATCATTACATAGCCTTTATATTGGGGGAATGAATGGAAAATACAAAATTATGAAAATTATATAATTTAAACATGTATATGTGTATATAAATTTGTGTATATTGAATAGAAATTAAAAAATTCTATGAAATTGAAATGTTTTATGAAAAACATTATTTGTCTAAAAGTTGTTTCATCAGAAATTTTTTCCATAATTTAATGTTAATATTTACCTATTTAGAAAATTTATTGTTAAATACTAAAATATTTTACATAATATACATTTCAAATTTATCTTTGGGTAATTTTTTGAGAAATATTTTTATTTATTATTTTTTTTAAAAATACTGAAAATATTGATTTTTTATTTTATAGTTCGATTCAGATAATGTTAATTAAAATGGATAAAAATATTTTTAATTGTTTGGAAAAATAAATTAATTCACATATATAAATTCTTATGTAATTTATGTCATTGGTATCAATTTAATATTTAATTATTACATAATAAATGTTTAAACATTGGTTGGTGTTCTTTGAAAAACCCATATCTCCCACACATTTATAACATTAATTTAAAATTTAATTGTACCACTAAAATGATTTCAATTTGTTAAAAATTGATTCCATTTAAATAATAAATATTTATTATAGTATCTAATTAGGTTAACATATTTTTTCACCTTAATATGTAGTGAAATAAGTAAAAAATACTTACTATGGTTAAGAAATAAACAGGTTAACGAAGCGGTAAGAAATAAATTATACGGTTGATAAAATAACCTAAAAATGTCTAATTTCAATTTCTTATTCATATTTGGTCCTTTAAAATTATATTTCTATAAAAAATTCTTTTTTCAAGCTTAATATCATGAGAAAACCATGGGTAGATTTCATTCTTTTAAAAACATTCTTTTTTTCTATCTCCCACTAAGAAAATGCCACCCATATCCTCAAATTTACATAGTTATAAAAACCATAAGTTTAGAAAACACCTATAAAGAACTTCCCTAATTACTTAACCTTATCATATAATAATTTTTTGAAATTAGGACTTTGATAGATTTATTTTAACTCTAAAAAGGCTTTATAAAGAAGACGTATGTGTTTTTGGTGGACTACCGCCTCATGAAGGGATGTGATTCACTGTTTACATAAGATTTAAATGGAAGGTAAAAAAGTATAAATTCAGTGAATATATTTTATAAGCATGATATAATATTGATTTTGGAATGTTATTTTGAAATCCAGTTCCTCACACCTTCACTGATTATTAAAATTTTATTATCCCTATTGAATATGTTCAATATAATGTTTCCTCAAAGTGATGTAATTCATTCCACATAAGAAAATTAAATAATGATTAAAAAGTTATATATAACAAATAAAAATACATTTTATAACTTTAATATAATTATATATATGTTTAAATTCTATCCTATATTCCATTGTTGGATGTATCGTGATAAAATTTTATTGAGAACAAATATAATAAATAGTTGAAACAAAAAAAAGGAATGATTATTTATTAACAAGTAATAAAATATTTTAATGGGATCGTATAAGATATAAATTAGAGCAATATGATTATATATAAGTTAATAGAATGTTTTAAACCACTATAAATATTATTAAGTTTCTCTCAATTATTGGGAAATATGAGGTAATGGATTTCTTAGAGCAATTTATATTCATTGGAATATATCCCAGTTTCATTAGGTATAATATTCCAAAATTTTATATTAAATGAATTTAATTTTCAATTATTTTCATTTTCATTTTTTTAACTTTGTATTTACCTATAATGAACCCTTGAATAACTATGGCCTCATGGAGAATAACATTATAAGATTTTCATCTCAGACTTCCTTATTTGTGACCCATTTTATTAATGGTCTTAATTTATTTTAAATACTCTATATATGTCCCCTTTATATATTATATCATGAATCCATAAAACTTCATTATATCTTATGTTATAATTCATCTACATTATTTATGTGAAGTTATGATTCAAAAAAGACCATTGTTGTAACGGTTTAGGTTTTACTATCATTTTTTTCAAAAATTGTTTTAATTGAATTTAAATTAAATAAAATTAATTGGTCTAAATATTATAAGAATATATAATTTTAATATCCTCTAGTTACTAATAATATTTCAAGTAATTTTACCATTTTACCCAATTTGTTATTTAAAATTATTGTGAAATGTTTATACAGAAAAAATGATTCCATTTCCCACTAGGTCAATAATATATCTTATTTCTAATATATGTTATAAATAAACACATTTAAAATGAATTATTATGATTATTTATTTTCATTTCTACCACTGATTAAATTTTTTTAAAAAATTTTAATGAAATCTTTCTATAATTTTATAAATAAAAAAAATTATTTTTTTATAAAATTGTTATATAAATAATTATTTTACCATACATTGAATGAACATAAACTTCCACCATCATGATAAATAATTTTTTTAATGAAACCTTTTCATTTCTAAATGATATTTTTTTTAAAAAAATTCATAAATTTGATTAACTTTGCACTTTTTAAAATTTATTATCAATATAAAAATATAAATTTCCATAATAATTTTTTAATTAACCTTTTCTGTTATATTAATTCATAAAAATAATAAACATAGATAATATGTATTACTTATAAATTATATATATATGTATGTATCATATATACCATGTTTATTCTCCCTTACATTGATAGGTTAACAAATCACTTATGTTCATCTAAAAAATAATTCACAATGAAATATAAGTTGACTATGAAACAATAATATATTATTCAACCCATTTTCATTTAGTTGGTAATTCTGATTTTGTGTATTATGATTTTAATCAATTATATAGAACAAATAAATCATGAACATGTTATTATCGTTTCACCCAGGTAGTGCTCTAAGGAATAACATAATTTTATTGTTGCATGAGGAAAAAAATATTGTATTATGGTGTAAAGCTAATGAATTGTAAAAAATTGTACACCATGTGATATAGTCTATGAAGTTATACTTGACTCGTATTTATGTCATGTTAAATTTTTCTACATTATTTCCAATGAATCCTTGATCTAATGATAACATGTTAATTATGTTATCCTTCCATGTGATTACACATTTTCATTACCTTTTATGAAATATTGGTTAACAATTGACTCACATGATATATGAGAACATCTTATTTATCCCCATACTTATATTTATATCAACCCTTTATTTATGTATTCACAAGGATATATAGTGTATCTTACGGAGATCGAATAGATTTTAGGATATCACTTTTGAAAATAAAATATTTATTTGAGGTTTTATATTTTATGAACCTATCATTTAAAAGACACTAGGCCTTTATGATCCTTGGGTTTCATTTATGAATATATATATATATATAAGAATCATGTGATAATATATTTTAACTCATAGGGTAATCATATGTGAAATATATTATAGTGTATTGGGAACAACCTCTTGAGTTTCTGTTGTTGATGTGGGATGATATATCCAAGTAAATAATGTCATGACATCTTAAATATTCTCATGGTAAGAATGATATATGTTAGATAACACACAGACTCACCAATTCCTTCTATGTTTTATCCAGCTAAAAGAAATGTTCAACATATTGTTTTGGCCACATATACATGTAGGAGAAGAACAATCTTTTTGGGGTTCCCTCAATGATCATTTTATACTATGATACTCATTTCACATCATGATTATTTGGAGAATTATTATTGTTATTATGGGAGTAAATATAATTAACTAGGAAATTTCACCCCAGGACTAATGGATAAACATAACTAACCATATAGTATGTATAGGATATTATATAGGATTGCATGTAGGGCTTTAGACAATGTTTATATGGTCATTTCCCTTGGTGTGGTTGGTGTATAAAAACACTTACTAGTAATCCCTCAGTATTACAACATTTGAGACCTAAATATGATACACTGCAATTCAACATTATTCAACATTAATCCCTATTAGTGAGGACTCATGAGACTATAGTTGGGGAAAAATATATTAGTGAAGGTATTTATTATTTTTGTTAAGATGGGGAATACCATTATCTGTAAGAATTATTATACAGAGCAATGGCGGTGGCCATTGAATTTTGATGAGTGAGACCTTTTGTTCCTCATGGTGTCACATCATCGATGAAAAAAATGATTTTTTGTGGTTAGGAAGACCAAATGGTGATTCATTGAATTAGGCCATTTTGGTGTATGGTTAGAAAGGTTGAAGACCACTTATCATTGACACTATATTTATAAATGTTACAAGATGACTTCCATGTTTTGTATATGAGAATTTATGTGCATCACCCATCACATGTTTTTGAATGGAGGGAAAGATGTCAAGGATGCAGATACATAAGGGAGTACCTAGTGTAGAATATAGATTGATTGGGAATGACCCTTTGTGGTTAATTAATTCCCTAAGTATATTTTCAGAGGAATAATATGAATCCTTTGGAAAACACATTGGAGCTAAAAAAACTTTTCGAGAAAATTATTTGTATCATTTTGACTAATAATTTTTATTTTATTATCAAAAATCCATATTTTATAGAGAATTTTAATGAATATATTTTATTTTAACCATTGGATTTATATATAGGTTCTATTCAAATGTAGTCCTATAGTCAACACAGGATTCCAGTGCCCTGAGAGCTTAAATGTTGATATTAGAAAAATAAAAAATATATTAAATATAGCACATGTAGTTTTTATAATAATATATAATAAATTTTGTGTGGATTATTGTGTGGGAGATATATTTCCTACAATAAATCTAAAATTTAGTCCTTACATTAGGTGTTATATAAGAGTTCTATATATTATGTGGTTTGGATATGGGTAGTCATTCGTGGATTAATAAATTAAATAATTAAATAACTAATTTCATGTATATTATTTTGAAATAAAATATTCCTTATCGATATAATTATAATTATTATCAAATTCATAGTTTAGATTCATAATTTGTTTTAGAGAAGGGGCATAGAGGGATCGTTGATGAACATTGATATCGTTGTTTGATGATCAATGTTCTACATATTTCTTCCTAAAAAATATGTAAATGGATCATAGTAATGATAAGTTAATAAAACTATTATCCATCAGCAATCGATCTAATATTGAGGTGGGACTTTTTTTTATTGTTATAACTCTTGTTATGATTTTACTATCTAAAACCTGAATCTAATATAATATTAGATTGACTAAAAGGTTCATCATTGATTTAAAGCTGTTGATTTATTAATTGTGAATTAGTATTTAATATTGTTTAATTAAACTTTACTAAATAATTTATTGAATGATTTCATCACTAATAGATTTTTGGTAACCTAATCAACCAGAAAAATTAGTTCCTCATTCATGGGTCTCGTTCATTTCTCCCCCAATATTTCATTAGTTAATTGTCAATGCTCTGTCTGACCGAATAATTGAAAATACCTAGATAATTATACTCACATACAAAATATTTTGTGAAAATGATAATTTAAAATGGTTTAGGATCATAATTGAGAGCATTATTGTAACACCCCTATATTTTAGATTATTCATTTATAAAAAGTTTATATTTTTGGATATTTTACAAACATAAAAAATGTTTTAAATTTTATTATTTAATTATTACACTTATCAAATAGATGTTGGGATTGAAGGGAATAAATGAGATTATGTAAATTATGAAAATATATATTACATATATTTAAAAAATTATTTCATTGGTTACGTATTAATTATAAATGAAAACCAATTGAATATGAAGGATATATTATTATAAAAACAATTTTTAGACCCACAATGACATTTTATGTTAATATATTAAATTAATCATTATTAGTCATATAGATTAATTACATTTACTTATTATATAATTATTCTAACATTTTTATATTTATCAAAAACATATTTATAATAATAAGATAAGAAGAAATCAAATTTATCACATAAATAAGCTATATTTTTCTAAATGGAGTTGTTCTGCCTTTTAGTGTATATGTTTATTTAAATGTAAATTTTGATACATTTTATAAATATTATTTAAAACTATAAACATATTTTTGAATGTATAATATCATTATTAACATTGGTTAAAGTTTTGATATTTTTCTGATAAGTTTTATTTTTTGATTAATAGTAATGTAACCATTAGAACAAAAATATAACTTATAAGGGTAGTAATATGGACCTCATAAAAATAAACATAGTTGTTAAATTAAAAATTAAATTTAGGAATATTATAATTGGTAATAAGATATAGTTATATCATAGTATAAGTAAATACTGTCTTTAGAAATATTAATTAAGTGTTGATATTTTTATAAAACAAAAATGTTTATTTTCAATTTTTAAATTAATATAATGATATAATATAATATAAATATTTTAATTTTTTAAAAAAAAATTATTATTTTTTTCTTATTATTATATGATAATTCTTTGAAACCTTATTTAATTTTTTAAATGGTAATAAAATTACTTATAATTTTAGAACAATATTTTTCTAATAAATGTTGATTCTAAATAAAAACTAAATATCAATTATATAGAAAATTATTTTAATAAAATTTATTTTTTTGGAATTATATCCATAAAAAATTGGTTATTTTAATTTTTTTTATGTTTCTAAAATTGTTGATTTTTTTTGGATTTTGAAATACAAAAAATTATTTTATATACACATTATAAGTCAAATACAATATTCCTTCAGTAAAAATTGATATAAGAACCATTTTTTGATAATCTCATGCACTACTTATTATAATTAGTCAAAAAATTAAAAACTATTCATAGTATTGTGCCAAAATAAAAAACTAATGAATAAAATATTCAAAAAACACCACTCTCCTCCATTATAAATACCACCCTCACCATCCCTTCTCCTTACACCTTCCATGAATATCTCATTGAAAATATTATACCTAATACTATTCCCAATAACATCCCCCACATCTAGGAGCCTTCGTTATCAAATTAATAACAAAACCAATCCAGTTAAGTTGGTTCATAAGGAGGAAAATTTAAGAGGTAAAAATCCTCTTTCTTTTCTTTTATTTTCTTATTTTGTTTATTAAATTTTATTATTATTCTCTCAACTCCCATATAAAAAGATACATGAAAACTATAGTATCATTTATATAAATGAATTATTTTTATAATGTAATATCCATCATCAATAACCTTTCAATATCCCATTTATTCTATAAATGAAAACATTTCCACTAATGTATTAATTTACCAACATCGTGGATGGTGCATTTTTATTTTTTATTAATGGCTTCTTTGCTAGCTAGAAAACCATTAATGGTAAATTATTTTGTAATATATATGTATTATAGCCTATTTAATGTTATGTAACCATTATATATTCATTATGTTAACTTATAATAAAAAACTAGTTCATGAAAATTGAATAACACTAAAACAATATTATAACCGATTATCACTAATGTATTATCTTAGGAATCATCCACACCCCAAATATACAAATGATATATATAACCATTTATTATATTTTATTTACATTTATAATATATATCATCAATTCATTCTATTTATTTATATATCATATGATCATTCGTACATTTATACATGTGAAATGTTTATCAAAACTATAGAAACAAAGACATCTAAATAACGAAATTGAGACTTATAAGTAATCAAAAGGCCATAAACAAGAATAAAAAAACAATAATAAATAATATATATGTAATAATGTTTTAAAATTAGTTTTTTGTTATAAATAATTTGATTACATAGAATGTTAAGGTCATGTGCAGAACACTTTCAAACATAAGATAAGGGTTTCTACCCGAACACCATTTTCCCCTCCTGGTTACTCTTTCAATCTCTTTAGAAAAAATAATTATTTTTTATTTTTCAGTATTTATTATGAATTATGTTAGAAAATTGTATATATATATATATATATATATCATATCATCCATCTTTTATAGGTAAATACGTTTTGAAACAGTTTCTGTTCTATAATCTTCCTGATAATGAAGCCCAATTAAAGGTAATTTCTCAATTTTGTACCCATTTTCATGTCTTATCCATAATCTATTTTGATCCACCATTATTTTTCCAAAAATAATCACTTATACCATGAAAAAATATCATGGTTCATTTCTGCTTTTATAATAACAATTATTCATTCTTCTTTTTTAATGTCTCTTTATGATTTTCCTCAACATCATTAAAAATGGCCTTTTCTATTGATTATTAAAAACACTTTTTACATGTTTTCACTTCCTTTTGACATGATTTATGTGTAAAATATAATTTAATTTTAAAAACCCTCTGATTTATTAGATATTAATTTTAAATGTATTATTTGATGAAAAATACAAATGATTTTCTAAAATAAAATTTATTTATAAAGTATAAAAGGGGTTTCATCTCCTCACTTTTACATCTATGAGACTTATTCCTTGTTCATCACTTGTTCCATAAATGTGTTTTATATACTAACCTTTAATATTTATCATCACAAGTCTTATTATTCTTATGATATTCATTTAATATTATTTTTTATAGGGATTGAGATTTAAATTTTTCAATGCGGTATGGGACACATGGGATTGTTAAATGATTACATTCTTAGAGAATAGATCAAGGATTAAATCAGAGTATTTTAATATATTATTATGATTAAAATTGTTTAATGTTTAATGAGAAACATTGGATTGAATATATATTTTAATTATACATATTAGGAATTCATTGAACATAGTAAGTGATGGGATGAGACCTCTATAGCCCCTCGAATCATCGGTAGGTCTCATGAGAAAAAACAGAAATTGATTATGGATGTGGACTGAACCATTTATTTTCAGAAGACTCATCTAAAGACTCGATGGTATGTTTATCATGTCTAGAATATGAATTCCCTCATTAATAAATTATTAATTTGTATTAATATTATTATTCAACTAGTAAAATATCCATGGTTATGTTTCATGCGACTATTTATATGGAATTATTTATTCATATTTTATTATTTACATATTAGGCTCAAGATTATAATCTAATGGAATGGTTTTTTTTCATTAATGATGCTTTATTTTATATATGTTATTTTGATGTATTAATTTTCCATACGGAGTATCTAATCTCACCCCAGTATTTTGTTTTATTTACACCAGGATGTGAAGATGTAAATTAAGAATGACTTCTAGGGATAATCTAGGAGAATATGGATGCTTCTAATAGAGTTTATATATTTTTTCTCAAATTTGTAATTTAAAAATTAATATTTTATCTCGTTTTATAAAAAATGATACATTATTTGGTCCATTGTGGCGAAAACACATGTTCATACTTCCAATGTAATGAATTAAGGCATCGGCTGTGGGATACTGCGGTCGAGGTCCTTATATTTGTTATTTGATTATGTTTAGTAGAAACCATTGAAACTAAATTTAGATTACTATTATTATGTAACATAAACCTAAGATAATATTTTAGGATATGTATAGAATAATTTCCTATATTTTGGGTAAGTTTGATATTATTCTGTTCTTCTTATAAATACATCCTTGTCTTGATACTATAATTTGACATGGTTCTAGAAGATATGTACCATGGGGTAACAACATCGACATATTATCGAGGGCCTGAACAAGGGTAACTAGATACATGATATCAGGACTTCTTTTTTCACAAATGTTGACACTGTTGGGGGTTATTCTTAGGACAATTCACATTTTTTATAACCCATTTCGAATGATTTAAAATTATAAATGTCTACATGAAAACCATGTTTATAATTTTTATATTAGCTACAAATAAATTATTTTATTTATCTTAAGTATCTCACTAGTGTGGTGATTATACTTCATGTTTCATAATTTTATGTTCTAATATAATGAATGCAATTTTTAATAAATTTCAGATAATGGATGAACGTAAACAACATAAATACACCTAATCCAAAGAGTAATAATGATCATTTATTCGACACATTTAAGACAATATATCAATGGGAAATATCCTCTCAAATATTCTATTAACATGAGGACATAATATCATATTCTAAAATGAAGGAAATTTTTTTTTCTTTGAATTATTGCTTTATTGGGAATCACAAGAAGAAGTGTAAAACTTGGAAAATTTTAGATACATGAAATTAAAGATAGAGGTGGTTTCACACATTTGATAATTAATGTAAGAATAACCCTAGAATTATCTTAAGATGAATGGGGTTTCGTTATAGGTGTCCATAGAAAGGCCACCATAATAGTTATTGAAAGGGTGAAAAAATTATTTACAATGTTAAATGCTTCTCCATCAAGAAGATGGGGAAGTAAAAAAGAAAATGTCTCAAATATATATGTGTTGGTATGGTCTTCCTTATGGTGTTAAATCTCTTGGGCCTATAAAATTCCCATATATTCAATGATTAATGTCTAAATATGTAATGGTTACCAGTAGACGATTGAAATTTTAATATGAAAAATAAATAAAAATCAATCCTTCGGACATTCAGGTAATGTCCCAAACATCAAGGGAATATAGCTCAGAATAGCAATGGGGTCATGTTCATTTTTATGATACATCCTAAGATGAATAGGGATGATTAATATTTTTTGCGTTTGGATTAATGAATTAAGGAATTTAAATATTTTATAAATAATTCTATTTTTAAAAGAATAATTAGACATGTAAATATTTTTTATAGTAATTTTTTATTATAGATTTGAATGAATTTATTGAATGGTACCAAGAAAAGTGATTCAGTTAAAAGTTGATCTTTTTTAAACCCATGATTTTGGAAAGATAACTGTTAATATATTATTAATTTTGAAATAGTAAAAAATTAATGGTAATGGTAAAGTATTGGTGACCATAAAGGTGGTAAGGGATATGATGGTTTATATTTTATTTACTGGTATTATTAAATGTTATTAATTATGGAATAAATTCTAGAACTCATAAATTTTACTCATGGATGCATGCATGTTTTTAATAGTATAAAAGAAGAAAAATTAATCATATATTTGGTATGTGGGAATTAGGGATACATTATTTTTTGAATATTATGTTATGTTGATATTGAATATTTAGGGAACTTTTTCAATATTTCGGTCATTGAATGTGGATTGAAATATTTTAGACGAGTCATAATATCCAGCTATTGTTCAATCAATCAAGGTAAACATTTGAAATTATTAATCATTTATAAAATGTTCTATACTTTTTTTGTAGTAAAATATTAATGATCTATGAAATGAATTAATGTCTATATCATTCGTAAAATGTTATTCAGGTATGAAAAATTCATTTTGAACATTCATGTCCATGAATATGGGATTATGTGTAAATAAATTAAAGCACAACCAATGGATGGTATTATGAATATGAAATGTAAATTAACGATTTTTGTTTACATTATCTAGTTATTATTCCAAATATGAAAAGAATCTATCAACTCTAGGAATAATGTTTTTGAAACAAAAATGTTATCTATATACTTTTCTTTCTGAGAAATTAGTTGTTCTGTTAATCGATCATAGGATTTATGTTTTTGTAATGGTTAACTTTATAATTACCATGTTCTATATCACAATCCACTGAAACATGATGTTAACTTTTTCTTCCATGTGCATATTTTCTATTTGGACAAATGTTATCCTATATGAATTTCTATTTTTCTAGTGGCCTATACTTGTCCCTTTCCATATTATTAGAGGGTATTTTATTAACCATATTTCTTATGTGGTTTTCCAACAAAATAATATTCATGTAATAAATTTTGATTATTTTTAACTATTTTAAATTAAGATGACACAACATATTTATGTAGGGGTGAATGTAACACCCCATGTTTTTAATAGTATTCATTTTTTAAAATTTAACTTCTTCAATTGATTACTAGATTAAATATTGATTTAAATATTGTTATATTATTATTATAGTTGTCACCAAGATTTTGAGAATTTATGGAATTAACCATATTATGTATCTTATTAATATATATTTTACACAATTTATAAAATTAATTCATTTTTAACCAATTAATTAGTAATAAAAACCAATTCAATAAAAAAGATGTAACTTATAAAAACAATATTAATTACCACAATAAAATTTTATATTTATAAATTAAATTATTCAGTATTAGTTAAATACATTAATTAAAATTATATAATATATATTTGATCAACTATTTTTACATTCATACAAATCATTTTTTAGGAAAAATATCTGAATAAATAGTATTTTACACATAAATAATTTTTTTTCTAATCACAGTTTTACCACCTTTTTATTGTGATGTTGTTTTAAATATAAATTTCTACACTTTAATAATTTATATTTTAATTATTCAAAACATTTAAATTATAATGTTAAAATTTTCTTTGTTTAATTTTATTGTATTTTTCTGAAAATTTTCATTTTTGATAAATAACAATATGTCTATTGGAATTACAATATAAAATTTAGTGACATAAATATGGAAATTATAATAATAAAATCATACATAAAAGTATAAAAAAATTAATGTCTATTATATATGGTAATATGATATAATTATTTCATAGCATATGTTAATAAATTTTTTAGTAATTATTTTATATGTGTTGATATTTGTATAAAATATAAATGTTTTTTTAAATTTCATAATTAATATAACAATTAAAATTATTGTTTATATTCATAAAATATATTCAAAGATTAATATTTTTTTGGATTATGATTATAATGTAATTTTTTTAGACCTCAATTATTTTTTCATAGTGTAATAAAATATGTTATAATTTTAAATCTATATATTTCAATAAATAACGATTCTAATAAAAATATAAGTATCTCAATTTTGAAAAATATTTACCTAAAATGGGGTTTAATTTTTAATTAATACTTTATAAAAATGGTTTGGGTGTATTATTGGGATTATTGTAAAATGGTGTATTTTTTCGTGAATAGTGAAATACAATCATTTACAATAAATATATTAAGTAAAATACACTATTCCTTGAGTCGTGGATGATATGAGAGTCATTTTTTCAAAATATAATTCATTATTTTTTTTATTTAGTCAGAATAATTAAAAATATTCTTATAACTTATCCTATAATAATATAAATATCAATAATATATTAAAAAAACACCCATATCCTCCACTATAAATACAACCCCTCACCACCCCCTCTCCTCGCACATTCCATGATTTGATACCTATATCATTTCTACCCAATAGACTTCAATATACCCTCTCCCAAATCCATGATCCATATTCCCCAAAAAATTCCAAAACCAATCAACTGAAGGAGGTTTTCAAGGAGAAGAATTCAAAATGTAATAATCCACCTTCTTTTCTTTTATTGTCATTTCAATTTCTTTTATTTTCTTATCCTTCACTCACATAACCAATTCAAAGGTATGTGATAAGACTAGCACCAATTATATAACTGAATTATATAATGGTAATGAAAAAAATATAATTAAACTCATTTCTCTCCCACTTTTATTTTGTCAAAAAAAAAATTCGATTGATGTTTCAATTTACCAACATCATTGACGATGAGTTTTCATATTCCATTAATGAATTCTAGGATGGTCATTAAACCATTATTTATTGTTAAAAAAGTTTTTATAAATGTATTATATTTATTTTAATATTATTAATCCATTTTATACAGATGATGATAATTAATAATACAAAACTATTTCAGGACAATAAAAAACCTCATAATATAATAAAAATGAGTATCACTAGATTCTTATATAATGCTTCACCTATTCAAAAAAGACCAAATGAATTATATAACCCTATAATATTATCTACATCCATTAATAACATATTACTTCAATTCTATTGGTTTTATTTTCATTTCACATAATCATTCATAAATGTATACAAGTGAAGAAATGAGGAAAACCATTGAAATGAACTCTTCTGAACTAAAAAATTGAATCATATAAATAGTAAAGAGGCCATAAATGAACATAAAAATTTTATAATAAAATAAATAAATTTATAATATTTTATTATTTAGTTAATTAATGTATTTAATTGGATTATCTAGGATGTTGAGGTCAACTGTAGAAGAGTTTCGATGATAAGTTAAGGGTTTTGTCCCAAACCCCTATTTTCCTTCAAGTTACTCATTGTCTATATTTAATCAAATGTAATGATTACTATTTTTTGGGTAATTATTATAAATTCTATTACAAACTCATATATCCTGATCATATCATCATTTTTTATGTGTAAATACATGTTTTAAAAAGGATCCCCTATCAAATCTTCTATATAGGGGTACCAAATTAAAGGAAATTTTCAATTTCTTACCCATTCTCATTTTATATCAATAATATATTTTTTAACAGCTATTATTGTTGTAAAATCAATAAATTTATCATAAAATAATATCATGGTGTATTTATATTTTTATGGAAAAAATTATTCATTTTTTTCATTTTAACGAATCATTATTATTTCCCTTAAACAGCATTAAAAAGGGTTGTTCCAAAATATTCTTAAAACCCTATTTTTATATGTTTTCACTTCTATTGGAAAACAATTATACCTAAAATATAATTTCATTGTAGATGATTTCTAATTCAAAGGTTATACATTTTAAAAGCTAAATTTTATTTCAAATACAAATGATTTTCCAAAGGAGCACATATTTTCAAAGTAAAATGGGGGTTTCCCGTCTATCATTCACTTATATGAAAATTATGACTTGATCAGCACATATTCAATTCATGTTTTTTATGTACTAAGAAATAATATATCTATCCATAGTCATCATATTAATATGATACCCATTTAATGCTATTAATTCTTATGTATTATGTTTTAAATGTTTCAAAGTTTTATTGGACAATTTGGAATGATTAAATTTTATTTTCTTAAGAAGTTATTAATGATTTTATCTGTGTATTTTCATATTTAATTATGGTTCAACTATATAAATTTTTTATTGTAAAAAATGATATAAATATATATTTTTATTAATAATATTTGTAATTAATTAGAATTAGTAACTTATGGGAGTGGCCCACAATAGCCCCTCGATGCATTAGTAGGTCTCAAGTGAGAAAACAAAAATGGATTTTGGCGAAGGCCTTAAATATTTATATTTAGTTTTCTTGTTTGATGCATCAATTTTATGCTTATGATGTATCTAATATGAAATACCTCATTAGGAAATTAGGAATTAATATATCATGTTATTATTAGACTATTATTATATCCATGCTTATGTTTCATGTTATTATTTATATGGAAATATTTTATGATATTTTCTTCTTCCAAAATTATTCTCAAGACCGTGTTCTAATCGAATTAGTTTTTAGTCATTCAACATGAATTATTATTTATCATATCTTTTTTATTACATACCCTTACTGATAATCTTAACATACCCCTTTATTTTGTTTTAATTTTACCTAGGATTTTATGATGTGTATTAAGAATGACTAGCAGGGATAATCTATGAGATTTTTGATGTTTCCAATAGAGTTTCTATGTTTTCCTCATTTCCAGCTATAATGTAAAATTGATGTATATATCAGTTTTTCAAAAAAAATTAAACTATTTGGTCATTCGGGACATGAAAACATTGTCATACTATATATAAAATGAATAATGCCAACAAATATAGGATAATGGGGTCAAGGTCCTTACATTAATGGATGAAATATATTGTGTTATATCTTAACAGAAATAACTATATACCATAGGTTCATTGTATTGAGTGTTTGACATTGTGTTATGATTATATGTTTTTCCCATGTGATTCGTTTTCGGTAATTTAGAAAATAAAGATGATTCTGGTTCAGTAAACATCATACAAGAGTTCCATGGATAATTTAAATTCCTAATTTTATGTGGTAGAAGAATGGATAATATCAGATTACTGTTTCTAGTTTCCTTGACATTTTTGAGTTTTAAAGAATGTATTTTTAATGGACACATATTATGGGGTTCCCTTTTGGTAGTGACTAGGATTTCTCCCAGAGTTAAATATCACATTAACGATTGAAAAAATAAATCTAGAGTGACTCGAAGTTGGTGAAATGAAGTATACCGTGGAATATATAACAAAAAACATGACTAAGGTTTATCATTATGATCCATGTACAGGTTCAGGAACAGAGTACATAACCATTTGAAAGTTGGAATAGTTATTGCGGAACTATCCAAAATATATTGTCTATTCCCTTTACATGTCATGTACTTCACTACATGAAATTTGTATCCCACTTTATCTTCCCTCTATATAGGTATCTATTGGTTTAGTTCCCCTATTTTATTATAGATATGGTATATGGAGTCATCCAATCCAAATTATATGATGAGATATCCCCATTATGATAATATTTAGAAAAGTTCATGTATCCATACTTGTGGCTTGATGATTAATCCTATATCAGTATTCCCTAGTATGGTCATGGTATGCTATTACAGTCATCCAAGGTTTTTGAACCCTAACCATGCGGATTACATTAAGTATGGTTAGGAATAACCCTTTTTCCACGGGTGGAATATTCTATTAGTCTGTTGAAACTATTTGAGTTCTATAATGTACTACATTTTAGTATGGTATGATGATAATGGATAATAAGATTATTATTATAAATTATAGAATGTTTGAATCATTATTTTCTTCCAAAAGGAAAATATCATTATGAACTAAGAACATTCGTTGCCTTAGAGTGTAGTTGGTACCATACATTGAGACATAGTGGCTATCCTGATTATATCAATTTTTTTTATTTTCATTGTCTCATATTCTAATTATCCTAGCATAGAAATAATGAGTTAAATTATATCAATATATGATTTATTTATAGTGGTTTTGTTGTATCATATTGGGTATGTTATACTAATCACTATATTGTCTTCTATTACTTGGGTTGTGTCTTAAATAAATGGCATTTCATTCGATGTAGTCCTTGGAGGATGAAGAGAATGTAGATAATATTTTTTTAGACCAGAAATAGTTATTCGAGTTTCATTTTACATTATTACAATCCTTAAAAGATGTCTAGAATCCATTATTGTTTTTTGGTCTTATTTTGCCTCTTATTCCTTCCCATAGTTGTGGAATACCCTATGTAAGGATTTATTTTTATTTCTTTATTATTGCTACTAGTTGAAACATTCCTTCCAACATTATATTGGATATTTCACATGTATTCATCTATAAATGTACCTTGGGATAACGTATTAGTTGTTTGTTTTATGGTTACATGAAACTAGTCACCAACCCATGGATTATGGGAGGTGGGTTTGGAGTGTCATAGTTGTATAACTATCGTGCAAGAAGACCATTATGGTAATAGTCTTGGAATAAATATATTAATTTGGAATTTTATATATATGTCTATATGAATGAATGTATTTATGTATTTATATTAATATATATATATATATATCACATATTGGGAATAAATTTCCATTTTTAAATAAAAAATATCACTATAACTTTTCAGGGGAAACTATTCCGAAAATTTTTATGTTTCCATTAGAATATAAAAATCATTTGGAATTATAACATTATAATTGAAGAGTCTCACTATGTGTGAACTAAATAGTTATTATCATGTAGTTAATGAAATATATATATGGGTTTTTATTGTGAACTTTTATAATGTAAATTTGATTTTTCAATATTTACAATTACTTTTTATAAGGTTTTGGTGAAAATTCATTGTGAATAAATAAATATACACACATATATATTATAAAATAAATATTTTATGGTAAAATTATATTTAGTGTTTTTGTAAGTTTCTACTCAACTCATTTTATAATAATTAAATTAAATTATAATGATCCTATAAAATATGATGGAGGGGCGGGAAAATCCGGGGAAAATTATTTAATTAAAATTTTATAATTTTAATCCACTAAAAATTACCTGAAAAATATGAAATATTATTCCACATTTTTATTAAATAATTAAATAAAATTAAATTATTTCTTTAATAGTTTAGTTAAAATAGGAAATAATATTTTTATATACAAATATTTTTTAATTAGTTAAATGAATGTGTGATTTTAACTAATGGGAAAAAGAAAAAACAATTCAAAATGGGGGATTTTTTAAAATCATATAATTTTATTATATTGTAATTAAATTACCTGAGATATAAAATTATATTTGGATTTATTATCAATAAAATTGATAAAATTGATTCATGAAGATGTCATTTTTTGGATAACATATAATGATTGTTAAAATTTTGATATTGATGAAACATAAAATAAAATCAAAAATATAAAATCATAAAAATAGTTATAGCCATTTCACTCTAATTTATATAGAGATATGGAGAAACAAAAAAACTTTACTTATTTGATAGGATTCATGAATTCTTTTATGAATAATGATCATTGATGAAAACAATTATCACACATTAAAAACACCTAAAGCACACCCAATGATCTTGTGAGGATGGGGTGAATAAGAAATTATAATGAACTGATTGATGAGATAAGGTTTGAATTTTATTTAATGAAATAATATATTTATTACTATGAAAATACTTGATGAAAAACTCAATTATGAATCTTGGGATCGATGAACCCGAGTGAGAAAAATACAAACACCCATTGAGGGTGTACCTATAAATTAACATATATAGAAAGTTGATGAAATGAATTTTAATTTTAATTTAATCCCAAAAACAATTGATATATATATATATATATATATTACAAGATACTAGAACATTCGACATAAATGATATATATATAATTTGAATCCCAACATCGCCTCAATAATGAAAAATTGAAGTCAAGAAAGAAGTAACTCCCAAATGAACCATCATGGTAAACCATATGTCCATGCTCAGTTGAGCCATCCAAATGATCCAAAGACTCCACATAGGCCTGATATCCCAAGGAAATAACACCATTCACTAGAAATTTACCTTACCTATATCTCATACTAAAGGATATGCATGTTTACCATTGGATTTTGTGAAGGAAATATCTAATAAAATAACAGATTGGTAATCAATGTCACATCTAATCATGACTTTTAAAAAATAATGTTCATAATGAAATTTAAAAATATGTAGAGGAAAATCATAAAAATTAAATATGTTTCATTAAAAAATTTCTACATAAACTTAAAAAAATTATATATAACTCTCATTATAGAGATTGTCCTGACCTGGTATACCTACTTTTGGTATATCCCAAAATCAAAGATGGTAGGATAATTTCATCTTATACAAAATAATTTTTTCACATATATATATATCTTATATAAATGATAATGTGTACTGGAATAGTGAGGTATCTATGAAAACTATTGAGGAAAATGTGATAGTTTTTTATGATCCAGGGAAAAAATTACCATACTATGGGGATATGAATCCAACTATTGTGGGCCTTCTCCATCAACCAAACTATTTATCAATAGAGAGGTTCACTACAGATGTTCCAAATTAGAATGATATGACCATTTGTATGGTAATTATTATTTTAATTATTTATTTTAAATGATGAAATATTTATAGTAAAAATATTATAAAAGTAATACACTTTTGACATGTGAAAATTAAACTTTAAATAACTTATAACATAAACGATTATTGTAATAGATCATATAATGCATTCACTCACAGAATTAAATGGATAACAACAATAATAAGAATATATTAAATATATGGGAATGTTGGATAATATTAAATGGATTAAAAAACTATAACCCCACTTAAATAATGAAATATATATTTTCAATAAGGTTTATAATGTACTTTAAATTAAGGACACTAGATTTAAAAGCGTGTACATTTAATAAAATTTTTCGGATAGTTATACTCTTATATGAATAAGAGGATGAAGTGGTCCACCTACTAGTTAAATGATTGTAGATATCATGTGAATCAATATGATATAATAATCCACTAAAATAGAAGATTATCCAACCCAAGATATAATGTTATATCATTACAGAACATATCTATAATAGGAGAGTCAATTTGTAAATTAAAACATTAGTGTTAACATATATCCATCTCGTAAGGATCCCTTTGGTAATTATATTTAATGAAAATTTTGGTGATTTATTGAAACCATGATATTACCATCGAGGCTATTACATATTTTTAGATGAATAATCAATATGATAAAAAACAAAGGAATAAGGATTCTAATATTTTTGTGTGCATAGAAAGTAAGAAAAAAAATTCTTAATTATTTAAAGATAATCAAATTCATAGAAAATTATGTAACACATTATTACTCATCCCAAACATATCCCACTAGAAAACCTTTGTTTATAACAGGTGGAAAATACTCATAATAAATGTTGTTCTCAGATTATTTGTAAGGGTAAATAAGAGATAGTTTCAACATGAACATGAACATAATGGTATGAAAAACTATTCATAATATTTGAAAACCATAACCTTTATATAAAATATAATAATATTGAGCCATGGAATAAATATTTGTTGTTTATAAGACATCAACCATAAGAAAATAAAATAAGAACATCCATGAGGGAATAATATTGGCTTATGTTGTTGATTTTTTGAATATATATCAACTACTAATTTTCTGAACATGAATAAATTTTTAAATGTTAACTTATTAAGTTTTGGAAATCATGGAAATACCTTGAATAAAATTAGGTAAAGGAATCTAGGTAAATTAATAGAACAATTAACATGTATTTAGGTTCACATATGAAATTATGATCTTGTAATCAGGTTCGCATCTAACATTAGGAAAATTTAATCAAGTTCACACATAACTCTATGAACATGAAATTAGAACCACAAAACAATATATTCACATTCTATAATCATCATTAAAAAATAAAATTGTGTTTTATATTGGTCCCACCAATCACATAATTCAATAACATACATATTTTTTTAATAATATCATAAACCATTCATCATATAATAACCCATGAATATAAATTGAAACAACACAATTTTTTATAATCTTCTGATTGAGAAAAATAATTTAATTTTATGTTTTCAATTCCATGACAGACAAATTTAAACATTTTTTATACACTACACAAATAAAATAACTTGTTCTACATTCAAAACTGACTTGTCATGCGATACATGAAACAATGAGTTTATGCACGACAACATTTTATTATTATAATTATTCAAAGGAGCTAGTAATAACATATCTGTTAAATGTATAAATATGAATAGTGATAACTAATTTTAAATATTATATATAATAATTGTATATACATTAATAATATATATAATAAGTCATAAATTTTCTGGTAAAGTCATTATATGATTGAAAATACTATTTTCTCACATCAACTACTTTTTTATGTCATTCTAAAAAAAATAATAAAATTAATGTTAGAAAATTTTTGAAGTTTGATTTTAGGAATTTAACAAAAAAATTATTTTATAATGTTAAAATTATATTAAGGTGAATTTTTGATATTTTTTTAATAAATAACATTTTTTTATGAATAATGAAAATATGGAATATTAATTCAAAACATCATTTTCGTCGAAATTATTTATATATATAAATTATATTTTTATTTGGTTTTAATGAATAATTATATAAAATTTATTCCAATTAATAAAATTTTGGTTACTATATCCAATTTCACATTGAAATTGGATATAAAATTAATTCAATCATTCAAACATTTTCACTAAAAACCCGAGCGGCAGAACATTTTCGTAAGAGTAAATTCAAATTATTTTTATAAAATTCTTTGATTTGAATATATAAAATGGTTTTAATATATTTAATAAGCATAATTTCTAATTTTGAATTATTTCAACGTTTTTTGACCAAAAATATTAGTGATTGTGATCAAAAGTAATTATTGTGATTAAGAGAAAAATTAGTTTACCAAAGGACTAAATCTTAAACATAATGCCTAAAATGACCTTTATATTGATAAAAAAGACATCATATGTTCTAATTACATCCCTATAATCCCTTTTATAATTTTTTACTATTTGTAGATCCACTTTTCAAGAAAAAAATATCGGTGGAGTTCCTTTAAAAAATTTACAATAATCAAACACCACCTTTACTATAAAATAGCACTCACCCCTCCACCTTTTTCACGCATATCAAATCATGTGTCTCAAAAAAATATTCATAAATTTCATACAAAACTCCTTAACATATTACTAGAACCCCCCCCCCCCCCTTTGGGCCCAAATATAACTATAGAATCTCTTTGGTGAAAACAAAAGGAAGATACCCAAAGAAATGATATCATTTTTCCTTATGATCGTTTTTTTCATATAAATTATACTACACCAAAATTATTATTATTAAATTATTATATAGAAAAAAGTATAAAAGATATACTAATTTATTTTTCTATTAAAAGTTTTTGACCTACATTTACACACAACTCCATTTTATGTGTAACAAACATACCGTTCTTATGTACGATGAACTACTTCCAAACGAATTGATGTTGTTTATTTTTTATTTTCCACCACTCATGGAAGATAATTATAGTGGAAATTATAGATTTATTTTATATTTATTAGATTTGTGATTTTTTTATTCTTATAGAATTATTATATAATAGAACCTTTCATTCCTTCCACTTTTTCTAAATATGATAACTTTGTATGTGGACTTCATGAATATTGCCTCCTCAAAGCGATATGACTCACTCGCACTCTACACGTAATGTATTAATTATGGGTTTATTCAAATTATATTATATATATGAAATTTTTATTATAATATATTTATGTTATATATTTGTATATACAATTCATTAATATTGTTTTTCATAATGATTAGAAAACCGAAACCACCTTAATTTGTACGTACGACCTATCGTCTCCTTGAATGGTGTATTTGATTTAATATTTTTATATTTTGTATATTATTATAAATTAATATAAACTAAATATATAGATATTTATATAGTTTTTTTACTTTATTAAAATATGTAAATAATTAATTATGTTAGAGGATAATGCATACAAAGACAATGCATGTTTGAAAAAAAAGGCGGTTTTCACGTGAAACATTACATTATCGTAGACTTTTTAATGAAAATGTATTATAGAGTCACAAATAAATATTATATTCTATTATAAATAATGTGGTTCATTATTATATTTATAATAATTAGATACTTATCACATTAGATTTTTTAACATGAACACCACGATTCAAGATATAAGGTAATGGTTTTCTCAACTCACATTTATTTTATGTGATAATTATTCATTTTTAAAAAAAAAATTATTTTTTATATATATACATACCATGAATGTATTAGATTAATTTTATAATTATATTTACAGGTATTTACAAATCCATTGTATGATTTTTCATCCATATGATTTATGGATCAAATTCTAACAAATTGTTAAAATAATTGTGTCTTAATTTTTTTCATTAGGACATATGTTATATTATACACCTATGTTCTTTTACAAAATATATATAAATAAATTTGATATTTTATTTCATGAATATTCTTATTCTCATTATATCTTAATCTTCATGTCATATCATTTTCGTACATGGGGTATATGATTCAATATTACAAAGTAGTATGAATCTTTTGAAACAAAATAATAATTTGTTGGGATTTTTTATGATTATGCTTCCATAGATTAAATATCATGATCCATATCACATTATATATCATGAATATTATTCTAATATTTTCATTAAATAAATTATCATGTATTGGTACCATTTTTCACTCATTGGAAATTAATATACTTAATAAAATATTTTTACGAAAATATAATATTATTATGATTTTTTTTTCCGACACATGTTTATTTCAAAATAAATATTTTTTAAAAAATAAATTTCAAAAATAGTTTGAAAATGGTCAATAAGGATCACTTTCAATGAAAAATTATTTAAAATGATTTCTAGAATTTTCAAAATATTCTTTTGATGAAAATTTTTTTCACCATGTTTTCATGTTTCTGTAACATATTTTCATTGAAAATGGTTTTCAAATGTATTTTGTCTCAAAAAATTATATTTTAATGAATAGAATATAATTTCCTCAAGAAAGTTTATTAATGGATCAATACAAATTATTTTTTTTGTCTACAATGTCATTTATTGTGTTACTTATTCCTTTCGTGGAAAATAATCCAATGTTTTCATTCATATTATATCTCTGAATGGATTATGTATTTATCGCATGATGATTATGAAACATGTTTCACTTTCATGGGTTATATTTATTTGAATCCAATTTATCTTTCAATGGTTATAAGTTTATGAAACCTTCTTCATAAACGGATTATGATATTATGAAATGATTAATAATCAAATCACTTTTCCATAGGTTATAATATGATTACATGTTAATGATACACATATCTCTTCATTGTTTATGATATTATTGTTTTTCATCCAATGGCACGTGTCTTTATGATTTCATTATTTGATCGGTGGGACCTATAACATCCTCCAATTAATTTCGTAAAAAAACAATATCCCATGATGTACACGTGGCAATAACAGTGAGTAAGCTTGGATTATTAAATGTATTTAACTGCTAAGAGTGCCTTGGGAAGGAACCATGACTACTAAGATGGTCATGGGAGTTATCCAAGACTACCAAGATGGTATAGGGGGTGATACCATACTAGTAAGATAGATTGTGAATCGATTCATTGAGTACTATGGAAATCATTTTATATACTTATGTGTCAACTAAAATTCCATCCATTATTCCTATTTAATTCTTTTATATATTATATTCAATATTTATATATTGTTTATGATCTATTAACTACTATTATTCATTACATTATTCATGTTTTTCCTCTCTGATATGTAAGGTATGATATTATATTTTATTGATTAAGTTCCCATAAAATTCTTCGCATGATTATACTTACATATCTCTCTTCTCACCGAATTTTATGTTACCTTCCTCAATGTTATTAAAATATGTATTTTCTATGATGAGTTTAAAAATAGTTTTAGTCATGAAGAACCAATTGGGAGATATTTTAACTCAATTATGTATCATTATTTTTGTTTCTATGTTTCCAAAAGCACTAGACTAATATGGTCTTTGGGAGTGTCTTGTGTAATGTATTAAGTAATTTGAAAAATAAAGATGTTATGATGATGTATAAAAATAGAGGTTTATATTAGTTGGAATCAGAGAAAAAAATTAGTTCACATTTTTTAAATAGGATCAGAATACATTATTTATAACCCTATAGACATTCTGAGGATAAGTCTAAGTATTAAAAAAATTATAGGAAAATGTAATGGATTTTTTTAAAGGATTGATTGTGGGTTTCATGGGAATAAATCCATGTATGGTTACTATAATTTTATATGGAACCATAATAGGTGTACCTATGTGTAAAAAATTCACCACAGTTAGTTGGGTCTGACTTGAGCATAACCTTGTATACGAAAACTGCCCTTGCTCCACACCTGATTCGACGATAAAGGGGGTATTATATGGAAATTATAAAACTCTTCACAAAAAATCATGAAGGATATAATTGTTAATTTTCAATTAATATCCTTGAATAATCACAAGGTTTTTATATAACAAATATGGTTTCCTAAGTTAGACATCAGATATGGGTTTTTTCAAGATTATTCGATTTCCCACAACAATTATTATTCCATACTGTATGATTTTTGGGTTTATTAAATGGTTGGAAACCAATGGAATAGAATTATTTCTAAGTGTGATGGATAATTAAATTATTTAAATATTGAGATTCTGAATTCTATGGGTGTTGGAATAAAAAATATTATTGTTATTCTCACTAAACATTTTGAATCCTTGAATCATACTAGACTTCCAAATGAGAAAATGAGGGAAAAAATTATGATGATTCCCTCATGAGGCAACACCCACATTTATTATATGGGTATTCTTACTCACTTATTGATAGATATTGGATTAGTTTTATTGAAGATATATTCTCCATTATCCACATTTCATATGAAGAGAAATTCATTCTGATTATTTCTCGGCTAGATGGAAAAGTAGACAAGTGGTGGAATCTAATCAATAATAGAAACAAGTATTATAAAATTGAATCCCGTAATTGTGGCGAGTTCAAGAACATATTTTTTTGTAAATAAATTCCATGTATTTTTCAGATGATTATAGGAAACAATTTCCATGAGTTAAAGAAAAATGGACGATGAATCTTTAGCTACATATGGAGATAATTTTACAATATTTCTGAGGTGTACATCATTTATTAGAATCAAACATATAATTTTTGATGATATGTAATTAAATGAATTAAATACATGTATTAAAAGATAATTACACATTATATACATTTAATTATAGAAATATATTTTCATATGCACAATATAGATTGAAATGGAGGTTGGAGTCTCGTATCAAATCTCATGGTTTTGACAATAATGGAAGCTAGATTTAAAAGGAAAATATTAAAACCTTTAAGAGAAGAATATGATTTTTCACTATAGTTTATATTTGTAATGAAATATTATCTAAACATCAATAAGGGTACTAATAAACGTTTTAAGGTCGTAATGGAAGGTCATTGGTAGTGTTATTGCGTAGGTTTTTAGAACAAGTCAGCTAACAACTCGAATGGAGTGAAAACTACACAGAATGATCCTCCCACTCTTTTTTGCTACAACTATGATGAGTATCAACATTATTATTACCGTTTACCAAACCCAAGGGTTTGTGGTTATAATCATCATCAAAAATCCCTTAAACCAAGGGAAAATGTGAAATCACATGAAATCACTATCTCTTATTTGATTCTGAAGATAAAAATATTTCATATATAAATAATTGTTTATATTTATTATGATTCCATAAAATAAATATATGTTGAATAATAATTCAAAACCCCTAATGGTAAGATGATTTCATAACTAGTATAGGATTTCTCCATGGTAGATGTTTATTGGAATGTTTTTCAACTAGTTTTTCAATTTTTTATTTTGCTAAGTTTGATGCATCATATGCACGTATTCCATTTCCCTTTCTAAATCCCATATCAATTATCGTGGAAGTTATGATTCATTATGTCTTTAAAACCATACTTTCATCATCAATCAATGTGAATTTAATTATTTCCAACATATTGAGATTAAATCCACTATATGGGTGTTAATTTCTATATAGAAATGGATATTTATCTCAAATGGTTAGGGAGAAAACTGATATTGATAATATTCTTATTATTTTGGACTTTTTGTATGTAGATCTAGAAGCATATACTTGTATGTACCAAACCATAAACGTTACATAGTCTTCAGTTATGTAAATAATTCACATTGAGGATATTTTTAGGTTTAGATCTTTAGACATTTAGGACATAACTATTGTATAAAAATAAATATATAAAAAAAAATAGGAAACTTCCAATAGTGTTTGTTTCTTCGATAACATAATGTTTTTAAAAAAATGGTATCTTTTCATGTTTAATCATCACATCTTTTCATTGATTCTATACTTGACTCTATTATCCATTAAATCGTATGAAAACATTTCAAAAACATGAGATGAAAAAAAAGCACAGTAAGGGACATAACAATAATGAAATACCCGTATTCCAGTTAAAACCTGATAACCCTTTCAATGTTATTTTAGTGGATGGAACACAAATATTTCACATGAATAACAGTCATACTGTTTTATTAATATAAAAACTAAAACCAATATCAATAAAATAAAACTCTTTTAGGTGAATTAGAGAATCATATATGTAATACCAATGCAAACATATTCTAATTTAAATAACCATTTGGTTAACATCCACATTGAAGATCTATAAGGGGTATCATCCTTCATATAAGCTACATCGGGCTCATCTGTGACTTATAATGGGGATCATGCCTTCGTATAAGCTATGTCAAGCTATCTCGTGATGTATAATGGGGATAAACACTTCGTATATTCTATTTTGGGTTCAACTATTAGCTATAAAGGGGATCAAAACATCATATAATCTATGTCGGTCTCACCGGTGTCAAATAATTCTCAGTTACTGTTTCATGAATGAGACATGTTCATTAAAACACCCTTTTGCAGAAAGATTCTTCTAATCCTATATGATAAACATTTTCATATAAAAAAAATTTCATTTAAGAACAAATTTTCAATACAATGATTCCACTATGATTAATTTAATTTCTATTTAAATTATATTAAGGCTTATCTAGAATCAAAATACTAAATAATGGCTACTCTGGTGGAGAAGTCGTTGTATACGTTTGAACCAAAAAGAATTCTTCTTATCATTTTTTAATGAGAGTAAAATGAATTTTATAAAAATATTAAATTTTTAAATCATTTTATTAAATTAAATATGGAACCAAAATTTCATTTCTAATCCTTGTATATCAATATAAATAAATATGTAAATTAATATATTGATGAAAATGATTGTATAATTAAATATTTAAACGTTCAAGTTGTCTCATACTACTTTGAACATTTAACTATTATTCGTCATGAATTAATACGTATATAAATCCAATTAATTACATTATAATAGATAACATAGTTATATTAAAGGTTATTATGGATGTTTATTTTCTTTAAAAAATAATAAATGTTCATTTTATCAAGAAAAGAATCAACGAAAGGATATTGAGATGAAATCCCCAACCTTGAGTCCAACATGTCTAATTTGTTCTTTAATTTGTTTAATATTAAACATAGGTTAATTTAAACTTGGTTTATAATTTTATAAATATTATTATTCATTTTATATTACGTATTTCTAGGTTATACAAATTAGGTAATTATTTGAGTTCATATCTGACGTTTTTCTGATGTTTCGTACTTGACTTAAAAATGAACATGTTTTGATAAAAATATCCATATGGTAATATGAAAATAATCTAAAGAATATTATTCATGATTTAAATAACATATATATCCTTTATATATACTTATAATATTCCTTAACATTTCGTGATAACAAATGAAATGCATCGTTCATGGGGACGGTAGGTCGTACGTACCCATGAATGCTACATTCATTTCCTTTTCATTTTAATGGAATGAAAAATAAATTATAAATAAGTATATTATTATATTATAATATATATGTTATATATGTTACATAATATCATTCACTACATCCTTTATATGTTACATTAATGGAATTAACGAGTCATATCTCTATGAGGGGGCAATAGTCCACACTTTTTCAAATGAAATTTTCATATTTAGATATTATGGAACACATAATGTTATGATGTAAAAAATAATGACAGAATATTAGATACAATATAAATATAATATATATAATATATATAAAAAATCTCCATCATAATGGCCACCATGAGAATTTTTAAGACAAAATTTAAGAATCATCATTTCATGTGATTGTATTTCACCGTACACATAAAACAGTATGTTTTTATCAATTGTACAGAGGTGTGTGTATGTGTGGTTCTAATACATATCATAACAACATCCTAGTATATTTCTGATACTATTTTTTATAAAATAATGAAATTAAAATATCATATGGTGTGCAGAAGGAAAATAAAGGAAATGAGCTTGAGAGAAGATGTTACCTGAAAATTGGGTTACTTTTTTTGATTTGATCCAAAATAATTTTTTTAGATTCCATCATTCAAAGGTAATCCTTCTATGATTAATGGAGGGATTTTGGTATCTTATTTTAGAAGAATTTGTATGATCCATGGGGCTCGAAATATTTGAGAATGTGGTTAGTGGTGATGGCCTTTTATAGAGGGGGTGGGGATCATTAGGAATGTCATTAAATATTATTTTATTATAACTTTTTTTTCAATTATAACTATTAAAATGTGATAAATTTATAGGATAATATTTTTATGGGTTTAAATAATCTCAACCAATAGTTATATAAAAATTTAGGTCACAACATTAACCTTATCTTTTACCATTAACTTTAGTAAAAAACATTTACTCTAATCATGTCTTCTTCTAGTTTAATAATATATGGTTACAATAGTTTCTATATAATTCCATTAGAAACTCAAGAGGATTCTTAATGGAATTTTTAACATTAGAAATTTCATTTTGATGAATCATAAATTTTTAGGACTATTATATCCATTAATAAAATAGTATTTGTTTTAAAAACTCATTTATGTCAATTTTAACACCATTTAGAAATTGATTTTTTTAAGTCATAAAAACATGACTACTTAGAACCAAGGGCATTAAATCATACCTCACATGTCAATGTAATCCCAAAATTTCATGTATAGAATCACATTTTTTAAATTTCAGTTATTTTAATTTTTATCATGTCATTTTTTTAATATATCATTAATAAGGTAAAGACTCGATCATTATTATGTCATAAAAAATTATTTATTTAATGTATAAAAATAATCAATAAACTACCATGATGTATTAAATACATTTATATTTTTAATGATTATTTATAGTCGAATAGATCAATTATATAAGACAAATTAAATTTATTTTAGATAAGTGTTATATGTTTATGTTATATTTTCCTTTTCATTAAAATAAATATTATAAAAGGTCATTATCAAACACATGTTTCTCCTTGGGGTAGTAAAATATACCCATGGATTCTCATAGTCATAAAAATATCATCCAATAGAAATAGGACACATGTAAGGGTTGTTTTATATTATTATAATATTATTTATTACCCTTTTTTACCTAATTTACCCTTTCACCATGGTAAATAAAAATAATTACTAAGGTAAATATTCATAATGTCTAAAAATGAAGTGGATATTTATAAATAATATGAACCATATGATTCTAAATATTGAATACATTTTTATAAATTAAAAACATATAAGTTTTAGTAATTAAATTAATATTAATTCCCATTTTCAAAATGATAAAATGTGTTTACAAATGTAATAACCATCAAAATATTAATGTGCGTTTATATATAATTTAATTTTGAAATTACATAGAATGATCATAAATTTATTAAATGATAAAAAATCTATACAAATATACAATTGATCCAAAAACTAATATATTTTATTATTATAAATAGATTATATGAAAAGGTAGTTTTGACTTAAAATGCTCTATTTTTCACTATTTATTAAAAAATTCACTTTATAATGAAATTTAAAACAAATTATCAATGTCAATTTTTATGTCTCTATTATATATAAGATTTTTATTCTGACAAATAAAACATATAAAAGTGACAAAAACTACATATAAAAAAAATTCCATCAAAAGGTTGTAAAACTTCATTTTTTTAAAATTACTTCTTTTATCAGAAAAATTGAATTTGATATTATATAATATCTATAAAACATATAAAAAGAATTTTAAAATTACATTTAATATATAAAATATATTTTTCAATAAATAAAAAACAATTAAAAGTGATATGATTTTATAAACACTACTATTCTCTTTTTAAATAGGTTTTCAAAAAAACAATCATCTATATTCAGTTGTTTTTTATTTCCATTTCTAAAAAATCTGACAACCAATGAATCATTATTTAAACCATGTTGTCATATTTCAATTGATATTATTCCCTCCCATAATTTCCAACAACTTTTTTAAAACGGTAACATTTAAATAATGATATTTAGTTTTTCAATTAAGCTCTATGTAGCATATCATATTGCTATTGAACATAATGTTTCATTCTTAAAACATGGGATGTTACATCCTTCTCCATTTTAATAATGGTTTCCTATAAATTTTAAAATTGGGCTCTTAAAATTCATTGAAAATCCCAAATCGGAAAAAAAGTCATTAAAACTATCCCTTTTAAACAAACAACGTGATATATAAAGTTCTCCCCGAGATAACACATACTAGGAATCCATATGGAGAAACATGGATACAGAAGAAAAAATAAAATTCTTATTCTGAGGGAGATTGATTGAAAACATTATCTTGATAAATATAACGAACAGAAAACCATAATCCTTTAATGGGTTAACAGTCGTTGATTTCCTAGAAGGAAAAGTAAAAAGAATTTTTTTAATATCATTTTCATAATTTTTAGGAATTTAACTTTGATATTGAAAAATAACATATGGAAACAAAACAAAATTGTCCAATTGTGTTTCATCCATTAATAAATATATACCACTAACTCATTTTTTATCCAATCAATAAATATTCAATATGAATCGGTCAAACCTGATGCACTAGAATGAAATTCTATGGAATCACATAATCAAGAAAAATAAAATATATATATCCCCTATATTTAGAAACTAACCAAAACCAAAATGGGTTGGATAAGGTAATATAATCCCCAAAAGAATAATCCTTTATATTAATAAATACTACTCTCAATATTATAAATTTAACTAGTAGTACCCAAAGTTTGTCAAGGACCATTCAGTAAAAAAATGACCTTAAAATTATTCAAAAAGAATAATCAAAACTAATATTGAAAAAAATCACAATGATTTGATCACATAGTCTTCCACAATATATCTTAAAATTTATCTCCAAATAATATAGACTACTCTTAAAGTATCATACTGAAAAGTAATTAACCTAATCATATATTGTACATGATAGGTTATCATATCTGTAAATAACACAACCCTCCATATGTCTACAACAAAACCATAGATTCTTCAAAATTATAATTCAACTGTTACTCCTCAAATTAAATCCCATTGTATTTTATTTTCTTTTGGAATATATTGTTCCCAAAGAGCGAACATCTTCTAAAATAAAATTTATCACTTAATCACCAAATCATTTCTATACTAAGGATGTCTATTTAATAAAACATGGGATCTCAAAATCTACATAATATTAATAAATAAAATCATTGAAATAAAAATAATATGTCATAATAACTAGGGACTTCACGTTGGCCAGTGGTAGGTGATAAATCCCAGTCACACATTGGTTGTGGGTTGGATTCCGGTAGCTTTTTTCAACGCGATGAGTAGTCACACGGTCTTCGTGGTTCCCTTTTTTAAAAATAGTATAATTAATATAATGATAGAAAATAAAAAATACATAAGATAACAATAAAATATTTTAACCTCAATTTTTATATCACACCTTACATTATTTTTTCCCAAAATTAATAACCCATAATTTCCTCAAAGGTTAATGTCTTCAAATATACCGTCAGTCTCCCTAATATTCTAGATCAAAAATACTCATATGGGTTACTAATTCATTTATGGTATGGTCTACCATAAAATTATAATCCCACAATGATATTCCTAACCCTTAATAAATCATCCTAATATCCAATTTTGTCTAAATAGTCCTCTAAAACCAACTATAAAACCCCATCCTTAAATGTTATAGAAACTTTAGATAAGTCAAGAATTCACATAGAGGATCTTTTAATGTTTAGTTATTTAGAGAATTAGGTCATAAATATTACATAAAAAATAGGAAAACAAATTGGACACTTACAAAAATATCTTTTTCTTCCATAACATAACAATTTTAAAAAGATAAATGGGTTCTTTTCATGTTTAATCAACATTACTTTTTCTTAATTCATTCTTTAACATTATTCTCCCTTAAATCCTAAGAAACTATTTAAAAACATGTGATGAGAACAAAAATCACACTAAGACACATAAAAATAATGAATTACTATTAGTCTAGTAAAAACATTATTACCCATTTAATGTTCTTTGAGTGTATAAAACACAAAAATTTCACATTAATAACAATCATACTTTTTCCTCAATGAAATGAAGTAAAACCAACAGAAAGAAAATTAAACATTTCTATGTAAATTAGAGTTTCATATACATAAAAACCATAGAAACATATTCATATTTGTATAACCATATTTTTGAATTCCAAATTAGATATTTTTAATGGGGATCACCTTTTGTATAACCTATATTGGGTTCACCCTTGAGCTATAATAGGGCTCAACCCTTCGTATAAGCTGTGTTGGGCTTACTCGTGAGTTATAATGGGACTTGACCCTTAGTATAATCTATATAGGGATCAAACATGAGCTATAATGTTTCTCATCCCTTTATATAATCGATATCTATATAACTCATTTAACATAATTCTCATGTACCATTTCATGTTTAAAAAACTTTTATCACAAAACCCCTTTTTTGAAAGGTAATTGTAACCAAATATGAAAAAAACTCCTCAAAAATATCCATTTAATTTAAGAACATAATTTCAATAACATGATACACAAATAAGGTATTTATTTTCCTTTTAAATTACATTAAGTCTTATAGAGGAATCAAAATATACAATAATGGTTACAATGAAAGAGATGTTGTTGTATACGTTAAAACAAAAAAATCATCTTATAAATTCATAATGAAGGTAAAACAAATTGTATAAAAATATTCCATTTTTTAAAATTTTGTGGACTTAAATATAGAAATAAAATCTCTTGTATAATCCCATTATGTCAATATAAATAAATATTTAAAATAATATCATGAATAAAAAGATTTTATAATTAAATCATTAAACACTCATGGTGTCTCATACAACATTGAAAAGTTAAATCCAAATATCCGTGAATTTATAATAGTATCAAAATAATAAATTAAATTATTATAGAAAAAATATTTATATTAAATTTCATCGTGGTTTTATATTTTACTTATAAAATAATAAAGGTTTATATTATCATGAAATGCCTCAATGAAAGGAGATTGCGAAGAAATCCCTTACCTTGAGTCCGAATTTTCCCGTTCGTTCTGTAATTTCCTGAATATTAAACATTGGTTAATTTATACTTTATATATAACATTTTAAAATTTTATTATTAATTTTATATTTCTTATTACAATGTTATAGAAATTAATTAATAATTTTACTTCATATTGGTCTTTTTGTCGATGTTTGGTATTTGAGTCAGAAATGAATTTTTTATTATTAAAATTATCAATTTGATCATAAGTCCATTATCTAATTAATATTATTAATGATTTTAATATCATATATATATACACTATATATAGTCATAATAGTCCATAACATTTGGAGATAAAAATTAAATGCATCGTTCATAGAGATGGTATGTTGTATGTATGCAAGAATGGTACATTAATTTCATTCTCATATTCAAGGAATGAAAAATAAATGATACATAGGTATATTGTAATTCCACTTTAATAACTATGTTATATTTTTTAAATATTTCATTTACTCTATCCTTTATACATTCCATGTATGGAATCAACGAGTCATATCACTTTGAGGGGGCGATAGTCCACACTTCATTAAATGAAATTATAGTATTTACACAATATAGAAAGAATAAAGGTATGTAGTAAATATAAATTATAAAATAATATAGAAAATATAAATATAATATATATCAAATACAAATTTAGTTCCATAATAATGTCCTCCATGAAAGGGGGTAGGAGAAAATTAAACAATCATCGTTTCATGAGGCACTAGTTCGCTGTACACAGAAACATTATGTTCATATCCATTAGATTGAGGTCTGTGTAAATGTGGTTCAAAAAAATTTAATATAAAAATAATATTATATATATAATACTTGTTTTTTATAAAATATTGTAAAAAAGAGAATATGGGATGTTGAAGGGTAATAAAAAAAGGATAATGAGAGAAGACATTACCTCTAAATTGTGTAAGTCCTTTTTATTTGTGAAAAAACGCTTCTTTTAGTTGACTTATATCAATGGTAAGGCCTATAAGAGTAAGGTAGGGATATGGGAGCTAATTTTATTATATTTTTAATGAACCAAGTGGTTGGAGACGTGTGAGTTAGTGTGTAGAGGTGGTGGCCTTTTCTGTGAGGGAGGAGGGGCACTTTAGGAAATTCATGAAATATTATTTTATTATAAATTGATATTCAAATTATAATAGTTTAAAAGTAATAACATTCGAGGATAAGATTAGTATGGGTCTAAATACACTCAACCAAAAGGTTTTAGACATGTTTAAGTCACTAAATTAACCTTATCTTTTATCTTTAACCCATAAATAAAATCATTAACTCTTTCCATGTCTTATTGTATTTTCATAATATATGGTAACTATAATGACTATAAATTAAAAATATGACCACATGTGAATCATTAATTACATTTTTAACATTAGATAAGTAATTTGTAAGAATAATATATTTTTATTACTATTATATCATTTACTGAAATAATATTTTTTTTAAAGACTATTTTATTTCAATTTCGAAATTATATAGAAATTATTTTTTGATAAAGATATAAATACATCATTCCATATAACAAAAGGCATTAAATCATACCTAACATGTCCATGTCATAAAAAATTGATTTATGGCATCAATATGTTCAAATTAAATTTATTATAATATTTATAATATCATTTATTTGAATTGTTTCATTAATAAGTTAATCGATGCATCATCATTTTTTTATAAATAAATATATATATTTAAGGTCTAAAAATAATAAATAAAATACCATGATGTAGTATATATTTTAACATTTCTAATGATTATTTATTGTCTAAGAAATCATTTATATAAACCAAATTAAACATTTTTAAGTTAGGCGATACATGTTTATGTAATATTTCCCTTTTCGTTAAAATAAATATTATAAAAGGTCATCATCAATTGCAAGTGGCTCCAAGGGGTCCTAAAATAGACCCAAGGATTTTCATGGTCAGAAATATCTCATCCAATATGATTATGAAAAATTTTATAGTAGTTTTATATTATTATAATGATATTTTTTACCCTTATTTACTGGAATTACCTTTTAAACATGGTAAATAAAAATAAATACAGCTATTACTATTCATAATGTCAAAAAATAAAATGGTCTTATTTACATAATTTGGAAATAATGATTCAAAATAATGAATCCATTTTTACATATTCAAAAAAATATGTAATCATTAATTTAAAATTAATACCATTTTTAAAGACGATAAAATGATTTTTAAAAAGTAATAACCATAAAAATATCGACATGCAATTATATCTAATTTAAATTTGAAATTACATCGAAGGATCATCATTTCCCTAACTCATCCACCGAGGACAATGTTGCAATAACCCAAATCCCACCTCCCAATTTTCATGGGACGGGGACTAGTGCCGAAGTCATTATACATGAAATGGGAGGAATTTCCCGAGTACATGTACACACACACACATAAATCCCAGCCAATGGAACTAGAACGTAAAATCCTAGGAAACCATGCATGAAATCCACTAAGAAAAAACCAACTAGAGTATAATGGAATGTAATTTATAGGGTGGAATCCTAATCTAGTGTACAAGCACACTAAAATAAATTAATAAAAATGTAAAACTCTTTGTCCCTGCAGCTTGTTCGCCCAGAAGCCTACCTAAAGGGTTGGAAAAGGGTAGCTCCCCGAAGCTGTAGAACTGCACACTTTCTGTTTAATTTCAATGAACACCACCAGGTCATCGTCCCCCCTAGACTCCATCGAAGCATTGTTCATCTGCACAAGATACATCACATGCTGGAATTCTTGTGTAGATGTGAGTAAAACAATACGCAGTAGGGGACAACAAAACCACAAAGGTAAAGAACAAGATAAAAACCACAATGGAATTCACGATAATATCTACTCGAGTATATACTCATATATATTCCCTTAATATCCAGATATACTCATTTTAGCCACTAAGAAAACATGTGGTCCCAACCACAAAACCAGCATTAGGATTTTCATCGATGGATAATGTCATTATAAAAAAACCAAGAGATAACTCTCCATGAGCTATGCCATCCTTGATAGAACCCGTCAAATAGATTCACTCCATCAGGCACAATCCCTCCATTCTGAATGATACGTATGAGAGAACGTTCTCTATCGGGAACATTCTACGAGGTTCGACTCCAGTACCCATCACTTATGGACTAGTCATCACAGCCTTGCGCCCGATGTAGGACTAAGGAAACCTTAGTGAAGAGGCCCTCTCCTCATTAATTCACTTAGTTGAGGGATCGCTACTCCAACTTAACATGTGATACCTTAGTCTCTCTTGAAAGGATTGTACCATGCCTCAATCCGTTGAGGGATCACTATCTCCAACCTAGGTATAAGTCTCTTCATATGGAGGGGCCATATACTCATAAAGGTGTACTATATTCGAGGGACATCCAAATCCTACAGAGAACCCAATCCCTATTAATACTTGAATATGGGGGAGTAAGAGTCTCTAAGGGAGGCATCACACCCTGGTTTTTCTAGGGGAGTACTACCCATGAAGGAACTACAACCTGAATCGACGGGGAAGTATAACTTCATATATAGATGACCCAAACCCTACCAGGTATTAGTGTACCAATAAATGAAAATATTACCCGCACTCTGGTAATATATAGGAGTATAGACTCTGCCAATTTGTTCTCTATGGAGGACCTGCAACCATGTACGTTAAGGGATTACCGATCCAAGGCTAGAGGAATAACTCCCTGGAACAATAGGGGAGTAACAGATCAATCGGATTATTTTCGACAGGGGACTCTCACCCTAGTACATTTGTGGAGTACCGAACATAGGCTAGAGGACCCACACCCTAGCATTACAGAGGAGTAATGACTCCTCTATTGCATTGTGTATGGTGGTCCCCAATAATGGAATGTTAGGATAGTACTGTGTAATATAATAGATGACTCGTTCCCTACTCATTTGGGGAGTTCCATCTCTGTATGTGTTTGATATAGGGGACCCACCTCCTAGTCTAGTATGGGTGTACCGACTCAAAGGATAGAGGAACCACTCCCTAGAATGTCTAGGGAGTACTGGATCTTCCATTACGAACTTCTTCGAGAACCCATTACCTAATCCTAATGGGGAGTAAGACTTTTGAAGGAAACCACTCAAAGTAAAATGAACCCACAAAAAAAACATTGGGAGTCTCATCTCAACCAAATCATGTGGAAAAGGAGTAACCACACATTGAGTTATCAAGGGAGTAACCATCCTAAAATCTCATCAAACGAAACACCCTAATTTGGCCCAATGTCTACTCATAACCAGATGCCTACCCTTCAAATCAGATAGGTTTCCCTAATTTTTTTTTTCAAAAACACACATAGAGTATCTCAATATAACGGTATCGTTTTAAGGGTTCTAGAGCTATGAAAAACACTTTAGATGGACACTTCGTTTGAATGTTACGGGCATTTTTATGTAATGGGGGCAGGTAAGGTCTAGATCTGGTCCGACCTTGTCCGACATCCCCCACCTGACCCCAGTCTGACCTTGTCCATTGTGCTCGACCCAGCCCGCCTTTGAGTAGGCCATCTCCCCGAATGAAAATGGCTATTCCACATCTTTTGTGCACTAGGCATCACCAGCTGGAACCTCTACCCCAATCAACCAGTCTGATCACGCATACCGGTTTATCCAGAACAACTTGCGGCAGAGCAATGAGTCCAGATCACATCACACCCTGGGGCCTTGGCTGCCATCGCTAGCTTTACTGCAGTGTAATTCCCTACTATCCGATACGAGGGCGACGATGGTGTTGGCACTACCAAATTTTACATGGACCACCGAAGGCACTCCTGTGGTTTGTTCTTCAATTCAGGGGGTGTTCTAGATCCCTCAGATCACATTCATCACTACATGGGTCTCAAACTCCCATTGTAATTTCTTACACATAGAATTTCTTTTCCAATGGTATTCTATACACCTCATCGATATAATCATTACTATCATTGTCACACATCCATCATCATTGTTCCTATAATGGTTGTGCAATGATAGACCATTCGTCGACCCATGGAGAATGCGAAGAACGCACTTCAATTGGGGGCAGGAAACTAAACATAATGGTGGGTAATGGACCTTCGCTGTCATTCGTCGGGGCATTGAAACTCTCCCATAAGAAGTATAAATTGGTAAAACCAAATAAAATGAATTTATCAAATGATTTACTCCCCAAATACAATCTAATTAGAAAAATACCTCCCATAAGAATGATCGAATCATGGGTCAACCTATTCATGGGTTGATATAGGTTCGTCGATAAAAACCATGATCATGGAAAATAATGAAATTTAAATAACAACCTCTACCTAATTCAGATCGTTGGATGGGGAAGAACAGTGTCATAGCATTCGTCGTTCGGCGATCCTCTATTTATGGTCATTAGTCGATCTTCATTTGTGATGATCCGGTCAAAGGGGGGTTGTCATTCATCGTCATCACCCACCAGAGCTTTGGCGCAGAAATAGGATTCTTCCAATAATCTGAAATTGAATGCATGGCCATTAATGGGCGAAACAAGAATCAACATTTCAGTTCATTTTTTGTTAAGAAGTTGTGATATTGTTTCATTTAATGAAATAGAGTATTCAGGTTTTCATAGATGAAAAACCATTGGGTTGTCACAATTTGAAAATTTATAAAAGAAAAATAAAAATATTTTATTTTATTTTTAACATTCTATTTAAATGAACTAAAAAAAAATTCGATCCGCGCCGATCGAAGATAATTCATATCTAGGAGAATTTTTTCATTATGAGTTAAATAGTTCCCCGATATTTTCAATCTATTCACATGTTCAAAATATAGAAAATCATGCTCAAATGTTTAATTAATAATACCAAGAAAAATTTTAAAAATCCAATCAGAATACTCCAGGTTTTGGAATTGCATGCCGTCTTAGAGAATGGTCTCATAATAATCCCATTTACATTTTAAAAAGAATACATGGAATTCTAAGACATTAAATACTTCCTAAATAAAGGGTTTTCATCCCTAAAAAGAAAAATCTTAATCTCAAGAGAAGAAAATTGAGTTCATCAAGGTTCTCTAGAGTTTTTTACAAGCACACACCTTGATGAACCACTGAGATCGAACACATTCTTGTCTTTATTATATTTGTTCAACATCATGAAATAATGGGATCATGTATCTTTAACTATGAAAAGTGGGAAAAGAACAAAGAACTTTAATCAAATTATAGTCCTGGGGTCTAGTGGGTCACCTCCATGATAACATGAAGCAGATGCAAACAGAATCCCAATGTTCACATCCACCCCTAGAAGAATTGTGCTAATGCCCCCCAAAACACTATGAGTTCAAGGATGACTCTAAATATTATGGAATATTTATGAATAAAACAGGGCTTCTCACATGTGAATGTTGAGTCTTACTAGGGCCTTATCTACAACCTTTAGCGGCCGCATAACATTCCAAAACAGAAACACCTCTACCCTCACTAGTGGAATCTTAGGTGAGTATGGATGGTAAACAACCATTTAATACTGTAGAAACTTCATGGGGTCTAACCATGCCCATATTGAATGATCTAAAATAAGAATCTTAAAGAGAGTCCACCATGTACGGCCTTGGATTCACTTTCTCCACATAGGAAAAATATTGTTTACCATCAAATACACACCGCATCATTTGCCTAATATCATCAATCAAGGTATGAACGGTAGTAGTACATACCCTAAATGGTATCATAAGGGCTAAACACCATGACTAAGATATCCCAACTGCATATCTCACCACAAAGAGTAAGGTCCCACTAATAGTGCTTTTGTGTGATCGACGTGTCTCCTCCAAAAAAAGCCTCCAAGCATGAGCATCAAGTCCCTATTCCAATTTATACCACGAAGTCTCAAATAGAAATCATGGAAACAGAGGAGGACGACTAGCACCTAGATTTATTTAAAAAGTAATTAAAAAGAAATGACACAAATCTTACCTTGATTTTCTTCTAGATCTTCTTGGCCATAAGCCAATATCACTTGAATCTGACCTCACCCTCATTCTCTATCTCCCTAATCCTGGCGTGGACTACCTGGGGGTGGTGGTGGAAAAGCTATAAACTACCTGCCACATCCTGCTTCTTGTCCAGCTCCTCTGCCTTTCCCGCCATCTTTCAGAACTCCATTCTCCATGTGTAGCCTCTTATAAATAGGATCATATTAGATCACCCTCTTCGTGGAACGGAGGGTTATAAAATCTATTTCGAGATTCCCTCTTCCATTTCTAGTGTAAACTCTTCTCTCGTTCGCCTAATCTACTCCTTGGCACTACTCAAGTGACACATACCCATGTGTCTGTGTTCGAGTATGGGTATGCCTCCTATCCAGTGATCATGTTGCTTATCATATGCTATCTCTAGAAGATTCCTCTACATCATGACCTCTGATGTTAGCCACATCCATCTTCTCTTCCTCCAAGATTCTCTCAACCACCATGGCTCTCTCTGTCACCCCATCATGCGTTGAAATTCTATGTGGTATCACTGATTACCATATATCCTGGTGTATTCCATGTTAAAAGGTCGGGGCCTTGATGGAAGGGTTTAGTACCATATTTGTTGATTAGAAGGAATGATCCTTGAATCTCACTATGTACTCTACTACGGTCATGTCACCCTGTCATAGGGGAAGTAGCTCACATATGTTCACATAGTGTAAAGTCACCAGAAATAACTCCTCCCTAAAGAGGAACTAAATTTCAATCCTTATGAGGGATGCCTCATCGTGCGTCAGGATCACCAATATCTACCATCTTCCCACTAACCCATGTAGAAGGCATGTAGCTTGGTCTCTCATCTGGTTGGGTAGTGTCCTCACTAAGAGAACGACTCACCTAACCACCTAAATCCAATCCTCAACAACATGAAGATATGCCTAACCTGAGAACATGGGAATTCTTTTCATCTAGAACCCATGTAGCACACACATGCGGTGCACAACCTCCACTGGTAGCAGGGGTAGTGACTGTTGATCGATGGGTGGTTCCATCACTAGTGCACCACACATAGGTAATGCCACAGATTCAGTGTCATGCACCGAATCCTCCACTCGGGGTGGATAATCATTACGATCATGTTGTATAATCCTATCTAGATATCGTGGTGGTTTCATCATGAAATATATCAAGATGAAAAACTATTAAATAGTTTATCTGGAGAGATGACTTAAGAAGAAAATGGAAAACACAACCACTCTTACATTAGGAACATACCCTTTATTTACCTACAACCAGTGTTTCCATGTTATGGGTCAAAAACCAGGCGTCTTGAGTCCTGTAATATAGATACATCTTTCGATGCACTAAAACTAGATTCAATGGCCTAAAACCCACACTCGAAAAATATAACATTGTTGCTAAAAAAACCTTAAACATTAAACCCTTGGTATTCATGGTATAACTGAAAACCATTGATACCAATCTGTCACGACCCGTCCCCTGGGGACTGTGCCACGAAAACCACAAACCCGCCTCCCATTGTCTAGGGGCTGGTGACTAGGGCCGAAGCCATTATAATACAAATGAGAGGCTTTTTACAAGAACCCATACACACACACATCTCTGAGCCAAAGGTACTAGAATGTAATATACAAAAAAACCATGCATGTAATCAACTAATTAAACCACAACAAGAGTACAATGGAATGTAAAGTAAAGGGTAGAAACCGGAGCCAGTATAAAAACCCACAAAATAAGAAAGTCAAACTCAATGTCCTTACAGCTCATGTGCACGGAACCCAACCTGAAGGGTAGGTGATGGTTAGCTACCTAAATCTTTATAAGTACACCTCGTGTGTCTGATCTCACATAACATCACCAGGTCCTAGTCCTCCCTGGAATCCAGCAAAGCATAGTTCGTCTTCACAAGACACAACACATGTGGGAACATCCCATGTAGGGGTGAGTAAGAAAGTACTCGGTAGGGGACCCCAAAACCATAATGTTAATGCAAAATAGAAAAACCAAAAATGAATTCACAATCATCTATACTCTTGTATAATTCTATACATATACCATGAATATCAAGATATACTCAATTTATCCAAAAAGTAAACCTGTTGTGCCAACCACACAAATAGCTTCAGGAATTTCATCGATGGCTTATGTCATTGCACAGAAACAATGATATCACACTCCACGATCTCAACCATCCCCAATGGCACTCATCAGAGAGATGCACTCTATCTGGAACAACTCTACAATTTTGAAAGGTAAGTTCGAGAGGATGAGCTCAATAGGGAATATTTCACAAGGCCCAACTATAGTGCTCAACACTAGAAGACTGCATGTCACATATTTGTTCCTGATTCCAGACTATGGAAACATATGTTAAGAGACATGCTCCTTGTCATGGCACTCAGCTGATGGAAGCACTGCCCTTGAATAATCTGTGATACATCAGTCTCTCCTGAATGGAGTGTATCATGCCTTAGTCTATTGAGGGAGAACATATTATTACCTAGGTATCAATATAATCAAGTGGAGGGTCCTAAACCTCCTAACTCTGTGATGCAGTTGAGGGAGCTCTAAATCCTAATGAGGACTTGCTCCTCGTCTCTACTCGAAGATAGGGGAGTATGACTTCATAAGTGGGGTCCCACACCCGTGATCTTCCAGGGGAGTACTACACATGAAGGACTCGCACACTGAATCAGAAGTGGTGTACAAATTCATATATCGAGGACCCACACCCTACCTGGTAGGGGAGTACCATTCTTTGAATATAGTTCCCATACCCTAGTAATATAGTGGAGTACCGACTCGGTCAGTTGTTCTCTATAGAGGACCCACACCACAGTACGTTAGGGGAGTACCAAACCAAGGCTATAGGGCCCTCTCCCTAGCATGAAAGGGGAGTATCGAATCTATCAAATAGTTTTCTACGGGGGACCCTCACCCAAGTACGTTAGTGGAGTACCTACTCCAGGATAGAGGACCCACTCCCCCGCACGGTAGGGGAGTATAGAATTTGTTGTAGCACTGCGTAAGGAGGTCCCATACACTAGAACAGAAGGGGAGTACTAACTCCTATAATAGAGGTCCTTCTCCCTACCAGGTTGGGGAGTACCGACTCCATTAACGTTAGATATGGAGGACTCGCACCTGAGTGTAATTGGGAATTACCGACTCGAAGTTCATATAACCCGAAATTTGGAATGGTTGGTGTTTAACGGATATTTCATTACAAAATTCATTTATAACCATCATAATAATATTATAGGGGAGGAACATTGTCAGAGGAAACCACTAAATGAAAAATTTACCCACACCCAAAACATGGGGATTCCCATATCTATGAAACAATTTGGATAACGAGTACTCGTGACATGAGTTATCAAGGGAGTAACCGTCCTAACATCTCATCATATGAAACACCCCGATTATCCCAAATATATGTTTGTATCGGGAGAACCTAACAATAAAATCCAATAGGACATCCAATAAATTTATTATAAACTCACTTAGAGTAATTCAAAAGGACCTTCTTCTCGCAAGGGTCCCAACTCCGTAGATATCTCATCAAACATATGCTCTATTTGGAAGTTACAAGAATTTCTATGAAACAAGGGAAAATTGTGTCTGAGTACAATTTGAAACAGTCAGACCGACCAGACTGGACCAGGGTCTGACCTGGCTCGCTAGGCCATGGGTCCGGCCTAGCCAACCTCATTGTGTGTGGTATTCCAGAGGAAACCTAGCCCCCAATTGAGCGGGTTGGCTCACTGGATTGGACTTGGTTGTGCTACATCCATTGTGCACCATGTAGTGCTAGCTGGTTCCACAACCTCTATCCACCAATCCACTCTTATATATTGGTTCATCTGACATGAACCACGGCAGATCCGGGAGTCTATATCACTTCATGCCATGGGACGGCAGCTTCCTCCATGCGGTAGTCGAGAGTCTACTACCGCAAGGTCCACCGCGGCATGCTACACCACCATCCCGCACAAGTGTCGACGGCTCGGAATAAATATCGGTAGACCACAAAACATACTCCAATGCTCCTTTTGTTGATATGGGGGTCTTCCATAACCCATGGTTATTTATCTCCATAGGATTGGGATCAAAATCATATTTTTATTTCATTCTATGGGACTCTCCCGTGCATCATTATTTCCCACGCCTCCTTGATTCGATCATCACTGCTATCATCGCACCTCCATCATCATTACGCCCAGAACGGTTTCACAATGACTAACTATTATCCAATCCATAATGAATGTAAACAATGAACATCAATGGGGGGGTAAAACAATCAAAAAAGTGATAAACATACCTCCTCTATCATTCTTCATGATGTTGAACCACTCCCGTTAGATGTATCATTGGGGAAAATGAAATACAAATAACTTAAGAAATGATATACTCCCCAATGGAAATCTCGATAGAAAAACAGTTCCCATGAGAATGATCGAAGCAAGGTTCAACCTATTTGTGGTTTGATCCACATTCGTCATTATAAATATAGACGCGGGAATAGAACTGAATTTAAATGACCACCCCAACCTAGTTCGGATCGTTCGTTGGCGATGATCGGTGTCGATGGGTTCACAGTTACATGATGTACTCTGTACGGTCGATGTACAATCGTCCTTGGTGAGCATCCATTTGAAGGGAGGTCATTGTCTATCGTTGTATCCCACTAGAGATTTGGAGGAGAATCAAGATTTCACCAATAATAGTGCATTTTCTGTTTTTTCATTAAAGGAATAAATGTGAATCAACATTTCAGTTATGTTTTTATTATGAAGTCATTACACTATTTCATTTAATGAAATACTGTATTTTGTTTTTCATGGATGGAAAACCGTTGGGACAAAACGATTTGAAAATTCATAAAAATAAAATAAAACATGTTTATTTTATTTTGAACATTTTCATTAAAATTATTGAAAAATAACATTCCCGGTCGACCGACACTAGTCGATGTTATGGACATTCTGGGTGAAACTAGTCATTATAAGTTCAACAGTGCCCTATGATTTTCAATCCGAGCACCACTTCAAATTATAGAAAACCCTAATTATATAATTAATTAATAAACATTATATGATTGTTCAAAAATCCATTCCGACCACTCCGGGTCATACAATTACATGTCATCTCAAAGCCTAGCCCTATTATAGTCCCATTTATATTTGAAAAGCAATTACATGGTACTCTGGGACATTAAAATCATTATAAAAAAAAAATCCAATTACAATTTAATACCAACAAAAAAGTTAATCTATCTATATAAATTAATTAAATGAAAATGTAATTTTGACATAAATAGAGTATTTTTCTGTAATCATTAAAAATGAACATTATGAGAAATTTACCAAAACTTTTCAAAAATTAAATTTTTATTTTCCACCTCTATAAAATAGTTATATTTTGTCATATAGAACATATAAAAGTGTTAAAATACATTTAAAAATAGTTCGCCTTCAAATGGTGGTAAAAATCCATTTTTAGAAAAATACATCTTTTATCTGAAAATTGAATTTATTTATCTATCATATCTACAAAACATATTAAATGAATTTAAGACATTCAATTTAATATATAAAAAATTATTTTTAATAAATAATTTTTCATAATGTGTGATATGATTTTATAAAATCAATTATTCTCTTTTTCAATATGTTTTCACAACAGAAAATCCTTTATATTCAATTAATTTTTATTTCCATTTCTAATAAATTTGGTAACCAATGAATCATTATTTAGTCATTTTTAAATCATATTTTCATAATTCAGTTGATATTATTTATTCCCGCAATTCCAACGTCTGAGTAATAATGGTAAAATTTAAATAATAATATTTAGGTGTTCGTTTATACTCTATGTAGCGTATCATGTATGATATTGAACATAGTGTTTTTTCTTAAATTGTGGGATGTTACATTCTTAGCCTTCAAAATGAACTGTATGATGAGTTATAGATATATATCATAACTAGTCCCATAGATATTTCCAATATAATTCTAGAATGGAATCAACTATGTTGTAGGAATTAAAGATGAATCTCCAATAAAAACCTTATAAACTATTCATCAGGACATGTATATCACCATAGGGGGAACCTTTCATTTTTTTTAAACCAAAGATGGATCAATGCTACTCTACATTAATTATCTTGAGTTGTACATGATAACGATCGAGAACAAATACCCTCTTCTCTGTATTAATGAATTGATTGATAATCTATGTGATGATATATACTTTTCCAAGATTTACCATCATTATAGATCACATCAATTGATGGTCAAGAAGGAGTATATTCCTAGTACGAGATTATCTAAAAGGTAAAGAAACTATGATTACATAGTAATATATTTCAGTCTTACTAGTGACCCTAATATGACTATGTATTTGATTAATTGAGTATTTAGATATTACTTCGATTAGTTTTTTTTAATTATTTATAGAATCTATTATTATCTTTTCAATGAGAAAGGGACATCATGCTTGAAACTTCCCAATTGTACTGAAGACCCAAAGGAAGGAGAATCTGTATGAAAAATTTACAATGTATGAATTTTTTCAGAAAAAATGGTTCATTTTTTCATTACATAATCTCAAGAGTTAGTATTTCAATAGATCCAACAATGATAGAGGTTATTTAACGTTCCCCTATAGAAACCTTGGTGGCTGAGATCCTTAGTTTTAGTGAATTAGCTGAATATTATTAATAGTTTGGGGAGAATTTATCATGACTATCATACCATCTGAACATGTTAAATTCTAATGGTTCCATGTTCCTATAAACATTTGAAAATGTGTAAAATATCAATGAAATGAAGAGACGATTAGTCAAATCACCTAGGCATAAAGTACCCAATAATAGAGAAGTGTTTTTAGTATATATTTATTCATCCAAGATGGGATTGGGATATTTTCTTATATAGAATAACATGGTAGTTGTTCATGCCTCATGATAATTGATGATTCTCAAGAAAAATTACCTGACTCATGATTTTGAGTTAGAAATAGTAATGTTTTTATTAAATATATGGAGTTATTATCATTATGGAGAAAGGTGTGATATATAATGATCTGAAAAGATTGAAATATATAGTCACACAAAATTTGTTGAACATGTTTCAGAGAACATGTTTAGAGATGATATATGATTATGAAGGGTTAATACATTACTACCATAGGATTTAGATTATGGTGGCTGAAGCTTTCAGTTGAATGGATCATAGAAGACTTTCCATTATGAGGATTTTAAATGATCCAATATTTCAATATTTTTAAAGGATATATATCGAAATCTTTAAGAGGGGGTTAAGTCTTATCATTCTCAGTTTTATGTTCAACCCCCAATCCATGTGTTGATTAAAATAGGTGTAGATGGAATCTGTTGAGATGAAAATATAGTTAGAAATTTTACCGAGTGCAACCACGATTCGGAAAGAATGGTAATATTAATAAACTGTGTATGTGTTCTATACATACCAGATTAAATAAGGACCTATTTGAAGAATCTCATGGTTATTCATTATCTATTCATCCTGGATGTATGAAGATCTATATATACTTGAAATAATTCTTCTAGTGGGATAAAAGTAAGATGGATATCATAGAGATTGAATCTCAATGCTTGGTATGATAGAATGTTAAGGTAGAAAGACAAAATTCTAATTGTGTGTTGTATCTATTGTAATTTGTAGGATGGAGATGGGATAACCTCACAATGGACATTATCATTGGAACACCCAAAACATGTAAAGGTTTTAATTATATATGGTTGGTAGTTGGTTGCCTAAAAAATATAGGAAACTTCATTTCTATTAGGGAATAATTCTCTCTATATCACCATGTTAGGATATACATGAAGTAAGTTGTATTATTCCGCGGAGTAACATACTCTATTTTATCTGATCTAGATATGAGGTTTACATCAATGTTATAGGGAAGTCTCCTACAATAAAATGATATTAAATTCAAATTAATCACTTCATATCATCCTTATATGAATGGTCAGTATGAATGAAAAATTAAAACCCTATAGAGTATGTTAAGATTTTATTATTGGATTTGAATGTTGGTTGGGATCAACACATTCTTATATTTTTGTTTTCTTACAACAACAACTTCACACATGAATTCATATAGAACATTATGAATCTTTATGTGGTAATAAATGCTGATCTCCAACATGTTGGAGTATTTTTTTAAAATAAATCTATTAGGACCTAATATTGTTGAAAATTTCGTAGAGAAGATTTAATCCACTCAACAGAATATCAAGGCATCTAAAATTCAGTTGAAAAGATATATTGAGAACAATCAGCCTAATCTGTAAATTAATTTTGGTGAGAATGTTGTTCTATGAGTCTCTCTATGTATGAAGCTTATGAGAATCTAGAAGAAATCAGATCTAGGCTGTTTGTATATCAGTCCATTTGAACTTTTTGATCGTATTGGGGTGGTAGCCAATCGATTATCACTTACTCTAAATAAATCTCATGTTAATGATGTGTTCTTTGTATCTATCCCATGGAATAACATACCTGGCCCTTCAAATGTACTAAACTCAGAAGTCATACCACTAGAGAATGATGTTTTATACAAGGAACATAGAGAAGAAAATTGGGAGTGTAAAGAGATAGTTCTGTAAAACATGAATGATCAATGTTTTTTTGGAGAAACCACACTTTTTTGGATCCTACATGAGAATATGAGGATATTATGAGGTAAAAGTAACTTCATTTTTTAACTATATCATTTAAATAAATGTAACACTAAATTTCAATGAAACAACACTATATTTAAAAAAATTATTTAAATGATATAGTTATATCATAGAAATTAAACATACATATATGAATATTTATGACTACCTTTTATATATTATTTATAATGTTTTTATATAATTAAAACATATATATAACAACACATATGTTGTTTTTGGTAAATTCATTATATGTGTAGAATTACTATTTTCTCAAATGAACTCTTTTTATCTCTTTATATAAAAAATAATAAATCAAATTTTAGAAACATTTTGAAATTTAATTTGATAAAATAAACTAAAATTTTGATTTCATTATGAAAAAATTATATGAGGGTGGATTTTTTATATTTTTTGGAAAACATCATTTTTTGGTGAATAGTGAAAAAATGAATTTTATTTCAAAACAGTTTTCCCTTATAAATTAATTTTATCGTTAAATAAATTTTTAATGTGGTTTAAAATTTTAATTATATCAATTATACATAAAATAATACAATTTAGGTAATTATATATATTTTCACATTGAAATTAGATTTTAAATCACTTCATTCTTTTAGAAATTTCACTAAAAACTCATTTTTATGACACGTCTAGAAGATTAAATTAAAATTAAAAATTTCCACATCTATAAATAAAAATTGGAAAAATAGATTCGATATTTTAATAATGAAACATATACTATATAATATGTTAAAATTAATGGTTTGACCAAAACCGTTAGTGAAATTGGTTAATATAACACCCCGACCCCAGTTACCCAGAGTCGGTGCATTATTTTAATACATTGGCATAATTATAAGGAATGATGTCCCAAAAGACTGATCAGTTTAGCAGTCTTGGAAAATAGAATACATACATGAATGTTACATTTCATTTTAAGACATAAAAAAACATAAATAATATTTATGAACACCATTATTCCATTTTCTTAACCCAACATATCAATCACAATACTCTTCTTAGAATCCTGGGTCAAATAAAGCATATAAAGGGGTGAGCTCAAACGCTCAGTAAGGGTAAGCAATATAGTGGAAACTTTCATAAATAAGTATAAACATTTAATGCAATGTATAACTAAAACAGAAGCCTTTTAAACTTGATCTTCAATATAATATGAAAAATATAAAATGAAATAATTCCATTTACTTATTCACATGGATATTATACTAGTCGAATAATCACATGAAATATCAATAAACACTTTCATAATTATGGAATGCATAATGCCAAACTATAATAACCACATTGCCAATGCCTCGTGCGAAGACTGCTTATAAGATTTTGTCAAGGACTTGTGACAAGACACTAGTTTGTCTCATGGGACCTACCGATGCATTGAGGAGCTATAGTGGGCTCCACCCGTCACTTTCTAAGTCCAATGCATTCCTCATATGAAAAGGTCTAAACATAACATAAACATTCGTATTTAAACTAGCATACAATATGTCAATAATTTCTCAAAAAACCATCAATGGTATAAAAATAACACATCCACAGTCAAATATATCACATAACCTTCAATAGAAGTTTAGTATAATAAATCAACTACAAATAAGCTTAGAATCCATCAAAGAATGTGGACAAAGATGAAAATGATGAGTAAAACATTTTGAGAGAAATATCCTTTTTGTAAAATCATTTAAAAGTCGCAAATTTTTAAAAGAAGTAATTTAAAAGAGATTTTTGAATCAAAGTGTCCCATACTACTTTGAAACTTTTGTAAAAAATTATCATTTCAAAACATTCATGTCCATAAAAATAAATCCTTAAAATCATTTTGAAAACATGGAAATTAATTAGAAAGATTTGGAAAGATAAATCATTAAAACATTTGAAATTATGATTTTGATATTGAGTACCTTTCAAAATCCTTAAAATCTTCATTTTGAAATCATTTTTAGGAAAAATGTACATGGATGATAAAAATGTCCCAGTAAATACTTACACATAAACAATCTCGGATAATAATGAGTTTGAGGAATTAACCCTTAACAATTTGGTAACATACAAAACATACGAGCCATGAAAGAGGTATCATACAATGAATATGTAAATATACATAAATTAAAGTGTATTACACAAAGAATACAATTATGGGTAGTACACACACCACACAAAAGGTAATAGTGGCAATATGTCATGAATCTCACGGGAATAAGGAGTGAGATGAAAACCCCTTACCTTGCACTTTCGTTTAGTCGAGGGTATGTTTAAAATCATGTACGAAGATCATAGAATGTTATTAAATTATACAAGAACCATATTAATATTTATGATATCATACATGATTCATTTATGGCTTTATACTAATAATTTCCATGTTAAATTAATATTTCGGGTAATAATTGCTTTCTTTATTTTATGTGTTTCAACATGTTACTCTTGATTGTATCACATAGATCATGATTTAAATACTTAAAGAATATAAAACATGATAAATATATCATATATATTTAGAATATAAATATGTATAACAGACATATATATGAAATGGAATGCACCATTTATGGCGACGGTAGTCCGTACGTACGCATAAATGTTGTTTCTATTTTCATATAGTATTGAACGGAAGTAAGTGAATAAGATATATCTAAGTACATAAATACATATATATATATATATATCTAGTAACATTATTATGTCATATATTACATACTTATTAGTAATATATATTTTTATAATCGTCGATGAATGGTGAACTTGGAAATGAATCTCATCGCGTCGTGGAGATGGTAATCCGTACGTACACACGAGCGAAAATATAATTCTTTTGATATTAAAATAATACATTATTGGATGGTATATTTTATATACATAATCATTATCATGTAATATTTATTATTTACAAGAATTATACATCATTATTATAACTATCTAAATAATAATATATTGAATAACAATTACACCACAACGTGGAGTCGGTATGTCGTACGTACGCATGTATGGTGACATGTTATTCAAAGGATGGATAGAATACTGAAATATGATTTTAAAATTTATATAATAACATCAAAGTATATATGATATACTGGAGGTTTTATTTTATAATGGTAATAACAAAGAAAGAAGAAGTGGAAGAAGAACGGAACTTGAAAAAGGGTGGTGAAATCATTACCTCTTCTTCGGGCTATTCTTTTTGATTTGATCAAAAGGGATCCTTATGTTGGCTTTATAACTAATGGAAGGACTCTAAGATGAATTTAGGGAAGTTGAGAGAGTATTTGGGTAGTGTTTTTCTGAACCAAAAGTCTTGAATGTGTGAGTTAATGAGAAGGGAGAGTTCCCTTTTATAAGAGGGGTGAGGGGCACCTTTGGAAAAGACAGAAATATTATTTTATAATAAATAAATATTCGGTTTCTAATGGGTCAAAAGTGTATTATTTAAAGGTTGAGGTGGGGATGGGTAGAAAACAACTCAATCAATGGAATTTAGACAGTTTTGGGTTACAATATTATCCTTATCTTTAGGTATTAACTCTTAGTTAATTAGTTTCACTTTTACAATGTCTCTTTTTATTTTTATATTATATGGTTAATAAACATACTATATATATCCAAGATACCCCCAATTGGTCCATTAATGATAGAACTTTCATGATATAAGTCTCTTGGCTGAACCTTAGATTTTTAGTAATTTAATATCAATTAATAATATAATATTTGTTTTAAAAACTCTTTTATGTCAATATTGACACTATTCAATAATTGAATTTTGTGAAAATCATAACAGAATTATTACCTCGAAAAAAGTTACTTAATTCAATACTAACATGTCATTTTAACCTAGAAAATTAGTTTAATTCATTAAAAGTCTCAAATTATATTTATTTGGGTATTTAAAATATCAATTATTCTAATTTTTCATTAATTTTGTAATTACTACATCATCATTGTGTCATAAATAAATTAAATTATATAATGTTTAAAAATTATAAATAAAATATAATTATTTAGGAAATCATTTTATCTTTCTAATTAATATTTACAACAGAATTTATATTATGTATAATTCTATATTAAAAATGTTTTAGTAAATAGACTTTGATTTTTACTATTTTAACTCTTCTTTGAATTAAATAATAATATATGTCCTAATCTAATCCAAGTGGACCTAAATGATAATATTTTATTCCTAAGGTTGGTTTTGGTCGAGATACACTTTTCCAATTAAATTAGGTCATGTTTTAGGGTAATATTAATATCATTTTTTACCCTTAATTACCCTATTTACTTTTAAGCGTGGTAAATAAAAGTAAAAAGTTACAATTCACCAAAAATTATTTTTGTCTCATTGAATCACATTTTACTACTTGATATTAACCATGTCTCTTCGATTTTTGAAATTCCATTCACAGAAGTGGTGAAATTAAGATTTATGAAAAATTCAGTTTTTCAACTACCACTTAGTGGTTTCACTATTCATAAAAATTTGATGTTTTTTAGAACAATGCCAAAATTTCACCCTAAGATATAATTGATATTAAGAATTAGAAAATGATTTCTATTTTATAAAATTCCAAACATATAAGTTGCATTAATTAATTTTATAATTAATTCCATTCTTACAACAAATAGCGTGTTTTTAAGAAACAATATATATCAAACGATTGAAAATTGTTTATGTCCAATTTCAAAGTGAAATTAATTCTAATGAAAACCATTGGATAAAATGGTAAGAATATATTCTAATTATAATTTAAAACCACTAAATAATATAATTTATCACTATATATTATTTTGATTAAAAAAATTTGTTTTTAAGTATTTTTCACTATTCATAAAAATTGGAAGTTCTCAGAAAAATACCAAAAACTCAACTTAGGATAATTTCGATATTCTGAATCCAAAAATGAATTCCATTTTGAAATATATAATATATATATAATTTCAAAAAGTAGGTATTACTATTCATTACGGCTAGTTTTATTGGTTGTAGTGTGTGTTAGAACTCGAAGTTGCGTACAACACACGCTACTGTATTATTCAAAGGGAAGCGTACCGTGGATGCTTGGGGTGTTACATTGTAAATTTTTTTTATGTCCCCATAAATTTATTTAGTCAAATTGAATATAAATTTTTTTTTAAATATTGGATTTAAAAAGGGTTCACTATTAAAGTTGGTAAAAGTGCATTTTTGAAAAATACTTCTTTTATCTGAAAAAAATAATTTGTTCTTACATTATGTCTAAGAAACTCATATTATGGATTCTAAAATTATAAGGATTATATAAGGTTCAAAATTTAGTTAATACTATTCATAACCTCTTTTGAACGACTTGTTTGGTAAGTCATGGTGCGCTTGAACTCAATGTCACGTGTAGTGCAAGTTATTGAATTATTTTGAAGATGTACATACTATGAGATCTTGGGGTGTTACAATCTTTCCTCCTTAAAAAAATTGCGTCCTCACAATTTGATATTCGTCTTCAAAAATAAAGGTTGAAAATAGAAAATATCTTTGTGGGAAAACCCACATCGGAAATTTGGTTAATAAAATTTAGTCTTAATAAGAGGAAAAGATAAATGAAAGGGTCACCACCAAATTATGATCTCTATTAGGAGAAAATTGGTAAATTAGAGACATTTAATTGGAGGAAAAATTTAAATCTTTATAGGTAGTGATTGTGGTCATCAATCACAAACAAGTGTAAAATTGAGGTCCTTAAATTCATCAATCTATGATGATTTGAAATACCATCAGTTCAACAAAACATAGGGTATTAGGATAACACATTTTTTGTTTTAGGATCCCTTATATAATGTATAAGAATTAATTTCTTCATTGAATAACATTAGAAGAAAAATATATACTTGACAAGTAGAGTCTCATCCTTTAACTAAGTTCTACCACAAACTCATCTTTCACTCTAAAAGATAATAGAACTTAAAAATAATATTCTATTTATCCTATTCATATAAGGTTAAAAAAATGAATTTATAATTCATCTAGAAGAACCATTAAAAAATAAATTATTCAATCCAGGATATCTCGTGGGTTAGTGGTAGGTGATACACCTTTTTCGCCCTTCGGTTGTGGGTTCAAGTCTCACAGCCTTGTCGGACGCAACGAGTTACTGCACGACCTCTAGGTTGTCCTTTTATGGAAATTGATTAGCCACTAAATGAGGCTAATATTAATTATTAATAAATATAATATCCATGTTCGTTATTATTCATAAACACCATTTTAGTGCATTTTACACTTTGAACATCATTTCACATTATGATTGTAATAACTTCTTATAATGCACTATTATGTGGTACATTTTTTAAAATTATTTAAAGTACCCAATGATTCATCTGATTATAAGGAATCTAATTAGACATATTTTAACTTGATATTTTTTCAAATTTATCTACAATTAAATATTAACATGTTTTATTCAGGGATCAATGGAGAATTCCTAGAGGATGATGGAGATATTTGCAATGAAAGGAAGCAATTCTGGAGAAGGAAGATTGGACACGAGCCCACTGATGAGATGGTTGGGCCCAACATACAGGCCAAATTAATCCCACATTTCCTGGGATGATAGAATACATGTCTAGGAACAAATAACTTTTAAATATACAATGCTAATTAGGGCTCCATAATGTCCATTTAGGCGGCCCAAGTTAGAGATAAAATTATGGGCCAGATTCTGCGGCCCAGAAAAACAGACCACCAATTAAACCATATATCGAAAACCATAACTCCTATTGGTCTGATCGTTTACATATTTTAGGTGACATCCGGATATTAATTTAAGTCTTCTTTGGCCCACACAAATTATTCCATATAGAAGGTGATTCAACCGCGTCTTTTCGGTGCATGAAAGTTGGATGCCTTTTTGGGTTTAGGGTGGACAAGTCCAAGTTCCACAAGCTTTCCACCACCCCAGGCCTACCATAATCAAGTGGGGATGCTTTTTGCTGTTGGAGGATCGACCCAAGGGCTCCAAAATTCCTATTTAAGGCAGTGGTGTTGGAGGATTTAAGAATCAAGGAGCTTGTTTTCATCTTAATGTTATGCTGCCAATTTCTCTTTTTAATGTTCTTCCTTCACATGTAAGTTGTTTTAATTCATACTTATTTCTTAATAAAAGTTCGTCTCCTCTTATTATTCTATTCTTCTCTTTATCACTTTGATACAGTTGGTTCAAGGTGTGAACTTGTTCATACCAAAACTTGTGATATTATCACACAACGGTGGAGTGATTGTTATTTTATTGCGTTTTTTTACTTCTCCATTTCCTCCCTCATGAGCCTACTTTCCGCTACCATTGAAACCATAGAATCAATGGAGGGATAACCCACTTATGGGTTGATCCAAGGGAGTATAAAGGGGTTGGATTGGATGTTATGTATCACCTCATTAATTTATTATAACTTCATCAATTGAGATTTTTATTTGATGATTTTTAAACTCCATCGTCCTTGTTGAATTTAAGGCCACACACTTCAAGTGATAATACGAACCTTTACCTTGAAGTTCTCAAAACATTGATCCCTCAAGTGTATAGGTGATTAGTATTAAAGGGTTTAGGCATTAAACCAGTAAGTGATGATGTTGCTTTATCTTTTTAAATGAACCCATCTCAAATTTAAGAAATTGAAATCATTAAAAAGAAAATACGTCCAATCCACCACGAGTGATAACCTAGGATTGACTCATTATTTTAAATTGAATACACATAAATCTTTTAGTTATACTTTAAAACCATATATAATCAACCCATGTTGTCCTCTTCATAGCCAAAAACAGTCCATATAATGTGCGTGTCTATAGGTTACTTCTTAGGTCTCTGTGGATTCGACAACCCAAGTTAGAATACAAGGATCGTTCTACCTTCATCTCTTGGGAAAATTTGAGCGAGAATCAAATTTTGGCGCCGTTTCCAGGGACCCAACTAAGTCATCTAAACAACCATTCTATTCTCCCCCAGTTCTTCTTTTCTCATCCAAATTCTCTTATCTTGTCCCTTTCTCGTTTTATTTCTTTTGGTGTATGTCTGCCTACACCCGTGATCAATCAAACCGTTTAGTTAGGGTGGATAGTCCTGGGGTGGGGGAGTCAAGTACACCAAGGGAACTCATTACATTAGATACTAATCTTCATAACACCCCCAAGTCAAAAATTGAGCCAATTTAAATGGAAGGTCTTCAATAAAACCAACACATAAACTCGACTGGGAACCAAAATGGAAACCCAAATGAGGCTACCCCAAACTTGGGGAATGCGATGGATCAAACCATGAAAGACTACCTCACACATTCCTGGACCAATGCCCCCTCATGCATTAGACACAATTACCAAGGAGATTCCAACAACATCTTTAAACCGCATGTCCTAAACCATCTTCCCACATTCCATGGAATGGAGTCCGAGATGCCATACCTACACATTAAGGAGTTCAATGACATTGTAGAAACCATGTATCAACCACATAAACTAGAATCAGCTAAGATGAAGCTATTTCATTTTTCATTAAAGGATCAAGCTAAAAATTGGCTAAACAATTTGAGACCATCATCCATCAAATCTTGGGACCAACTACAAAGATAATTCTACAAAAAATAATTTCCCCACCACAAAACAACTGAACTTAAAAAGATTATCCAAAACGTTTTTGAAAAAGAGGGAGAGTCATTCTATGAAACACGGGAGATGTTCAAAGACACTCTAAACATGGTTCCACACCATGGTTTTTCTATTCCTGAACAAGTGAGAATTTTCTATGAAGGGTTGGGTCCGGGGAACAAACAATTCATTGACATGATGTGTAATGTAACCATTAAAAACAAAGCCCCAAATGATGCTTACGAGTATCTAGAAAGCCTTTCTGAACAAAACCAAACATGGGGAACTTCACCTTATTCAGAAAATCCACAAAGAACTACTGGAATTCATACACTTAGAGAAGGGTAAAGCCTTAGGGCTAAACTCACATCACTCTCTAGAAAGGTTGAAGAGATATACCTTTGGAAAGTCCATGAAATCCAAACTGTTGACCATGTTTGCAAAATTTGTGACAAACATGACCATAATACAGACAACTGCCCAACCATTCCATCCATCAATGATGTTCTTTTAGGAGGACCCCCAATGGATGTAAATTACTTGATCTTTAAAAATCCTCAATACCAAAACAACTTCAATCCTAGGTATAAAGACCACCCAGGCTTCTGATGGAAAGATAACCAACAAACTAGCCAACCACATGGACAAAATCCTTTCCCCCATCAGAACTACCAAACCCATAACCAGTTCCAAACCCAAACTATCCAATAACAACAACCACCTGTCCATTTTCAACAAACCATCCCACCTCCAAAATATCCTCCTGGGATAAACCAACCTACTCAAGCACCCACCCAAACTGTTCCACAAAGCCTACTAGAACAACTATGCAAAGAAATGGAGAGGATGAACTCAGAAGTCTCTTCCATAAAACAATAACTTCAAACCATCAAAACTGGAAAGGCCCCCATGCCTACTCAGGCGGTGCCATCCTCAACATCAAGGGGAGAGTCATGTTGTGATCAAACAACTCATGAACAAATAAAGGATGTGACTATTTTAAGACGTGGTTAATCAATTGAGAAACCTGAACAACTAATTCAGAACCCACCTGAAGATTCAAACTTGGAAGAAAATTCAAATGAACCACAATATCAAACTGAGGAAACTGATTACATTGTCAAGGAAACAACTCTTCAACAAACAACCCCACAACCTGCACCATTTCCTCAACGCATGAGGGGGAAAACCAAGCCTGAACTGAGTGAAAAATTGAGGGAAATCTTTTCACAAGTCAAGTTGAACATACCCTTTATCGATGCAATCCAAACCATACATTCCTACTCAAAGTACCTTAAGGACTTGTGCACTTTTAAATGAAAATTTTCACATAAAAACCATGTCCTTTTGGCTACTAATGTGAGTACAACCATTCAAGGGACCATTCCTCGTACGTTGAAAGACCCGGGTTTCCCTTACATCAATGTTGAACTAGGAGAGAGCAAAGTTGTCAAGGCCTTGTGTGACCTAGGTGCTAGTGTCAATCTCATCCCTTATGCTATGTACGTCCAGTTAAGACTAGAATAGCTCCAACCCACATCTGTCACACATTAGCTTGCTAATTGTAGCATTAGGTTTCCAAAGGGGATTTTGAAGGACATTCTGGTAAAGGTTGAAAACATTATCTACCCTGCTGATTTCATTGTCCTCGACAACCATCCAAACTTAGGAAATAAGGAACAAACCCCAATCATCATTGGTCATCCTTTCCTTGCAACAATAAACTCTTTTATCCGATTCTGAAATGGGAACATGACCACCACCTTTGGGAACATGAATCTAGAATTGAACATATATAATGCAAGCTCACAAATAGGGGATGACGAGGACATTCATGAAGTAAACATGATAGGAATCATTGATAATGAATCCATGGAACATCAAGGAATATTTGATAAATGTTTAAGTTAGGATGTGATTGATTTCCATTGTTCATATGAAGGAAGTTTATCACCTTGGCTTGAATCATTTTCAAATTGCTCTTATAATGAAGTCTTAGGTCCAACAATCAGTGAAACCTTTCAATAAACCACTTTCATGGAGACCACTCCAATCTGCTTCCGTAAATCCGATCAAGCCAATATAGTAGCTGAAAATTCTACAAGTGGGGAATCAATCCAATCTCAGACTCTAAAAAAAGAAATCGATCTTGATCCAATGTCCCAATCTTCTACAGAAATTCTAAACCAACCTGATCTTGAATTGAAGGAACTTCCTGTTGCACTAAAGTATGCCTTCCTAGGGGAAAATCAAACACATCCTATTGTCATTTCTTCTTCTCTTGAATCCAATCATGAGTGGATGCTTCTAGATTTCCTTATGAAGCATAAGAAAGCCATTGGATAGACCCATTCTGATATTCCTGGGTTTAGCCCACTTATCGGGACTCATAGGATTGTTCTGGAATCTGATTCAAAGCCATGTCGACAACCTCAACGGCGACACAATCATAATCTCATGGAAGTAGTAAGGAAGGAACTTATGAAATTGTTAAAATCTGGTATCTTATATCCCATAGCTAAGAGTGAGTGGGTGAGACCAATCCAAGTGGTTCCAAAAAAGGCCGGAATCACAGTGATAACCAATGAGGATGGAGAGATTATTCCAACAAGGGTGAGTAGGGGATGGAGGGACTGCATTGACTACAGGAAGCTAAACTCATTCACCAAGAAGGACCATTTCCCCTTACCATTCATTGACCAAGTCCTTGAGAGAGTGGTAGGTCATGCCTTCTACTGTTTCTTAGATGGGTACTCAGGGTACAATCAAATTGAGGTCTCCCTAGAGGATAAAGGGAAGACTACATTCACATGTCCATTAGGAACCTTTGCTTTCAAACGCATGCCCTTCGGGTTATGCAATGCCCCTGGAACCTTCCAGTGGTGAATGATGGGAATCATCTCAGTCATGTTAGGGGATTTTATAGAGGTCTTCAGGGATGACTTATCTGTGTTTGGGGATACATTTGAGGAATGTCTGAGGAATGTAGAGAGAGTCTTGTCAAGATGTGAAGAAAATAATCTAGTTGTAAATTGGGAAAAATTCCATTTTATGGTTAAAGAGGGGCTAGTTTTAGGCCATATGGTCTCAGGTCGGGGGATTGAAGTTGAAAAATCCAAGGTTAACATCATTCGTCACCTTACATCACCCAATAATGTCAAGGAAGGGAGGACTTTTTTAGGACATGCTGGTTTCTATAGAAGATTCATAAAGGACTTTAGTTCAATCTCATGTCCCCTTTGTGCTCTGCTAGTAAAGGAAGCTCCATTTGTTTGGACCGAAAGCTGTGAGGGTTCATTCTCAACCCTCAAAACCTCTCTCACCTCTTCTCCCATTATGAAATCTCCAAATTTTAACCTTCCTTTCAAACTTATGTGTGATTCCTGTGACTTTGTTGTAGGAGATGTCTTAGGACAACGTTGTGATAAAACTCCTTATGTCATTTCTTATTCAAGAATATCCTTAAATTATGCCCAAATCAACTACACCACCACTAAAAAGGAGTTACTTTCTATTGTGTTTGCCTTAGAGAAGTTTAGGTCCTACCTCTTAGGATCCCCCATCACTGTGTTCACTGACCATTCTGCACTAAAATACCTCTTCCAAAAACAAGATGCTAAGGCTAGACTGATTAGGTGGGTCCTTATCTTACAATAATTTGACCTCACAATCAAGGATAAAAAGGGAGTTGAAAATGTTGTAGCTGATCACCTTTCTAGGATGGAATTCAAAGAAAACTCAAATCACCTTTCTGTGTCTGATTTGTTTCCTGGTGAACACCTATACTCTGTGAGTGACTGCCCTTGGTTTGCTGACATAGAAAATTTCATAGTGACATGAGTCATTCCAAAATTCTTAGGGACTCAAGCTCGAAGGAAATTTCTTTCTGATGTTAGACACTATGTGTTTGATGATCCATACCTCTATAAGTTCTGCCCTGACCAAGTCATTAGGAGGTGTGTTCCAGAATCCAAACAAGAGTCCATCCTTAAATTCTGTCACAGTGAGGCATGTGGAGGTCACTTTTCCTCTAAGAAAACTTCTGCTCAGATTCTTCAATGTGGTCTTTTCTGGCCCACCCTTTCAAGGGACTCTTACAAATTTTGTCAAAGTTGTCCTAGGTGTCAACATGTTGGGTCCATCACAAAAAGGAATCAAATTCCACTCACTCCCATGTTAGTGGTTGAAATATTTGACTGTTGGGGAATTGATTTCATGGGTCCCTTCCCAAACTCTCGGGGATACCTCTACATAGTCTTAGCTGTTAATTATGTCTCAAAATGGGTTGAGGCCATTCCCACTAAGTCCAATTATCATAAAGTTGTTATTCCATTTCTAAAAGAGAACATATTTTCATGATTTGGAATTCCTAGGGCTATAATCATTGATCGTGGAACCCATTTCTGCAACCGCCCATTCTCTTCACTCATTTGTAAGTATGTTATTTCTCATAAAGTGTCCATTGCATACCATCCTCAAACCAATGGTCAAGCTGAGTTAGCAAATAGGGAGATTAAGAAAATTCTTGAAAAAACTGCCAACCCCTCAATGAAAGATTGGTCTAAGAAACTCTTAGATACTATTTGGTCCTATAGAACCGCATATAAAACCATTTTAGTAATTTCCCCATATAGGGTGGTTTATGGAAATGCATTCCATTTTCTAGTGGAGATTGAACATAAGGCCTTTTGGGCAATTAAGAAAATGGATTATGATCTCTCATTGTCCGAAAAAAAAAGGAAACTAGATCTCAATGAACTGGAGGATCTAAGGATGGAGGCTTATGAAAATTCAAGGATCAATAAAGATAGAGTTCAATCCTACCAATCTGGGAATATCAAGGTCAAACCTTTTGAACCAGGAAAACTTGTGCTCTTGTATAGTTCAAAACTTCATTTACATCCGGGAAACTTAAGGTCTAGATGGTCAGGACCTTTCATAGTACATCATGTATTCCCCCATGGGGTGGTAGAGATTCAAGATCCCATAAGTGGTTACATTTTCAAGGTCAATGGTCGAAGGTTAAAACCATTCATTGAATCATTCAATAAACAGGAAATAGAGTATGAGTTAACTGAGCCAATCTATGAACCCGGAAAATATTGATAGATTTAGGGTCCATGTCAGGCTAACGACGTTAAACAAAGTCCTGCATAGGAGGAAACCCATGGATTTAAAGTTTCCTATAATTTTGTTGTTTTAATAATCTTTATATTTTAAATAGGAGTAATTAATCATTTTTATATTAAAAAAAAGACTATTGACCTGTTCTTCTATTATGAGTATGGATGGGTATGAAAGGGGAGCATCGTATTCATCTGTGTCATGCGGTGTGAACCCAGAGTAATAACATACCCAGAAAATTAAAATAAGACAATGTATCATTAGTTTGATTTAAAAAAAAAGAAAAAAATAGGAAAAACCATAAAAATGATGATAATTGAAATTCAATAAGTCATTGTGTTGTTTTTTTTGTCTGTTTTGTTCTTCTTTTTGTTTAAGTACTATTTTGGGTGATACGTGTTCAATCAAGGAGGTGCCTACATCCCCTAAGAGATCAATGGACTAATTTGGAGCAGCAAGAACTTCAACTTCACACACTGGGGACAGTGTTGTTTTATGTTGGGGGGAGATAAAATAAAAAAAATTCTTTTCTGTCAAAAAAAATATGAATGATTTGAAAAAAATGTGTAAATGGAAGAAAAAATTCCTTTAACTTTGAACATGGTAATACAAATTTCACACTTTGAAACTAAATATCAAATAAATTATCATGCCCTGATTCAGATTTTAATCCTTGTATAATTTCATGAGCATAGATTTTTGAAAGTGTGGTTGTCCAATGTGATCTTTCATAGTTTATATTTTCATACAAATAAAAAAGATCATAATGCACGTCCTTTGGATAGTGGGGTATTAGTTTGAGTTCATGGGGCCCCCTAAATAAATAGCATAGGTTTGGTGATCATTTTAGTTTAATATTAGTATTCCAAAAAAATTAAAAAAAATGCGCGTAGAGCAATGAAATGACCTAATGAGTGGCTTTCGGCACTTGGGGATCGTGACTCCATAGTTGTCTGGCCCAGAGTTAGTAATTTTATCTCTATTTTTGGTAATTTGAATTTTTTTTGACTGAGTTAACTCGAGATGATGCCCAAGTAAATGGGTTTCACTTGGTTTCCTAAGGTCTTTGAGCCTGGGAGTCATCGGCAAAGTGTCACTACAGGGGTTGACTCTTTTCAGTGCAATTTCAATTAACCTGGGAAAATTTAAAAAAACAAAAAAAAATTATTATACAAAAAAAATGAATACTTATCTTAATATTGAAATGTGATTCCACCTAGCGCTTCCATAATTTCCTCCTTGAATAAAGATGAACCCCCATGTCTATTGTGATACACAACACATCCTCATACTTAATTGATATTGGATGAAATATGGCAAGGAATTTGAACAAAGGAATGGGCTTGGGATTGGGATCTACTTATGAAACTATCTTTTATTAAAATATTTTTATGGGTTTCATGATTGTTTGGTATACGGTTTTTTGGTGATCATTGTGTATTAAAATGTTTTTGGAAAAGGGAATTCCAATTTCATATTGTTGAGATATATTTTTCTCGGGACTAGCAAAACTCAAGTTGGGGGGTGTGATTAGCCACTAAATGAGGCTAACATTCATTGTTAATATATATAATATTCATGTTATTTATTATTTATAAACACCATTTTAGTGAATTTTACACTTTGAACATCATTTCACATTATGATTGTAATACCTTCTTAAAATGCACTATTATGTGGTACATTTTTTAACATCAGTTAAAGTACCCAATGATTCATCTGATTATAAGGAATCTAATTATACATATTTAAATTTGATATTTTTGGAAATTTATCTAAACATAAATATGACCATGTTTCATTTAGGGATCAATAGAGAATTCATGGAGGATGATGGAGATATTTGGCAATGAAAGGAAGCAATTCTGGAAAAGGCAGATTGGACACCAGCCCACTGATGAGATGGTGGGGCCCAACATACAGGCCCAATTAATCCCAAATTTCGTGGAATGATAGAAGCAATATCTAGGAATAAATCACTCTGCATGATTTAATGATAATTCGGCTTCCATAATGTCAATTTAGGCGGCCCAATTTTGAGATAAAATTATGAGCCAGATTCTGCGGCCCAGAAAAAATGCCCACCAATTAAACCATATCTCGAAAAAAATAACTCTTTTTTTTCATGATATTTTACAGAGAGTTAGGGGACATACGGAGATTAATTTAAGTCTTCCATGACCCACCCAAATTCTTCCATCTAGAAGGTGTTTTAATCATGTCTGTTCGGTGCATGATAGCTGGATTCCTTTTCGGGTCAATGGTGGAAAAGTCCAAGTTCCACAAGCTTTCCACCACCCTAGGCCTACCATAATCAAGTGGGGATACTTTGTACTGTTGGAGGCTCTACCCAGGGGCACAAAACATCCTATTTAAGGTAGTGGTGTTGGAGGATTTAAGAATCTTGGAGCTTTTTTTAATCTTAATGTTATGGTGTCAATTTCTATTTGTAATGTTCTTCCTTCACATGTATGTTGTTTTAATTCATCCTTGTTTCTTAATAAAAGTTCTTCTTCTCATATTATTATATTCTTATCCTTATCACTTTTATACCGTTGGTTCAAGGTGTGAAATTTTTAATACCAAACCTTGTGAGATTATCACACAACGGTGAGTGATTGTTATTTTATTGCGTTTTTTTACTTCTCCATTTCCTCCCTCATGAGCACTTTCCGCTTCCATTGAAACCATAGAATCAATGGAGGGTTAAACCACTTATGGGATGACCGAAAGGATTTTAAAGGGGCTTGATTGGATGTTATTTATCACCTCATTAATGTATAATCACTTCTTTATTTGAGATTTTTATTTGACGATTTTTAAACTCCATCATCCTTGTTGAATTTATGGCCACACATTTGAAGTGCTAATAAAAAACATTACCTTGAAGTTATCAAATAATTGACCCTTCATGCGTATAGGTGATTAGTATTAAAGGGTTTAGGCATTAAACCAGTAAGTGATGATTTTGTTTTATCTTTTTAAATGAACCCATCTCATATTTATGAAATTGAAATCATTAAAAAGGAAATACGTCCAGTCCACCTTGAGGGATAACATAGGATCAACTAATTCTTTTAAATTGAATTCACTTAAATCGTTTATTTATTCTTTAAAACCATATAAAATCAACCCAAGTAGTGAACTTCATAGCCAAAAATAGTCCATACAATGTGCGTGTCTATAGGTTACTTCTTAGGTCTCTGTTGATTCGACAACCCAAGCAAGACTACAAGGATCGTTCTACCTTCTTCTCTTGGGTAAATTTGAGCGAGAATCAGCAATTCAAAAATAATCCATACTAGAACTATCCAAAATACTTTAGTCGAAAATTTATAAGGAAGGTAAACAAAATGAAGATCCTTTTTTCCATGCAATAAAAAGTGAACACCTTCATCATGTATTCTGTTATAACACTGCAACATCCCGAATTACCATAAAACCTTATTGATTATATTCATGATCCCTTATTCCTTAAATAATAATGGATATACTCCTTCAATCCAAAAACGTTGTAAACCCCAAAAATGATGGAATATACAAATCATTAACCAGTTTCAAGGAAGTCAAGAATATCCAATATAATTTACTCAAATCAACCATATCTTATTCCAAAATAAGTATGTAAATATTAAGACCATATTATGATTTATCTTTCCTTCAACCATGTAATTTACAAAAAGTATAACTTGCTGTAGAGTCACTTTTCTTAGTACCATAAAATCTAAAATCCTCAATGAAATATTAATGCAGTACAATCCTTATATACTCCATAATTATTATAACACGTACATTGTTGACACAACACTCAAATGACATAACCAACATAAGAACACTAATCATTCCTCTTCATTTTTGGTAGTATCATAAATTTATTGTTATCCAATAGAATCATTTGCGGCATAGTCTGATGATAGGTTCGCGTAGTGTCCAAACTCCTTGCAAATGAAGCATTGTACATTTGAAACCATTTTCAAACCCTTTCAGTCACGTATTTGGTGCCCTTTTTAATACACACTTATAACAAACTCCCATTCCTTTTAGGCATGTTCCTGGGTGTTTCTTCCCACAGTTATCACATATGGGGAAATTATTCTTTTCCCTCTTCCCTTTATCCATCTTTATCTCTTCCATCTTTTTCTTCTTTTTCTTCCCTTCAAAGCCATAGGACTCAATAAACTCTTTATTTATCTTATCCACGCATGATACTATTTCATCATATGATTATAATACATATTAGATGATTTCCCTTCTAAATGATGGATTGATACCATGAACTATACGATCCTTCTAACTCTTTGGATCATACGTATTAATGGAGTTCACATTCCTTATACTAGGTGCCATTTCTATACAATAGCATAAACTAGGACAGTTTATGAAATGCAATGAATAATTACAAACTTATAAAATACCTAACGCAAATTGAACAGTTTATGGATATAATCCATAATCATAAATATTTATTCTTTGAGTAAGTATATACTCATTAGCCCTTCATAATGGTTTGTAAATAAAATGATAATTATCCTAAGCATATCCCCCGGGAGTGCCGTAACCAAGAGTTCAGTAAGGACCGTTGTCGTGCACCAGTTCCCGTTCGAGTCTAGCTCAAAGCAGTTTTTTCAGGTTTTACCCCTAGGAACATATGTGCCAGAGCCGCCTCAACTTGCTCGTATCCAGACAGGGATATATTGCTCAGAAAAATCACAAAATCTCTACAATACCAAAATTCTAGGAGGTTCTTCTATACTAATCCTCGAAGTCTATCTTAGGGCTATGTTCTCTAATCAGCATTTATCTAAATCTATTTCCCAAGGTTATTGCTAAACACCCTCTGATACCAACTATAACGCCCCGTCCCCAGTTACCCAGAGTCCATGCATTATTTTAATACATTGGCATAATTACAAGGAATGAAGTCCCAAAAGACCGATCAGTTTAGCAGTCTTGGAAAATAGATTACGTACATGAATGTTACATTGCATTTTAAGACAAACAAAACATCATAAATAATATTTATGAATGCCATTATTCCATTGGTTTAACCCTGCATATTAATCACAATACACTTCTTGGAATCATGGGAAAAATAAATCATAGGAAGGGATGATCTCAAACGCTCAGTAAGGGTAAGCAATACAGTGGAAACTTTAATAAATAAGAATAAACATATAAGGAAACGTATAACAAAAACAGAAGCCTTTTAAACTTGAACTTCAACATAATATGGCAATGATAAAATGAAATAATTCCATTTATTTATTCACATAGATAGTCTACTAGTCGAATAATCTCATGAAATATCAATAGCGACTTTCATAATGACGGAATGCATAATGCCAGACTATCATAACCACATAGCCAAGGCCTCGTGCCAAGACTACAAATAAGATTTTGTCAAGGCCTTGTGCCAAGACACTAGTTTGTCTCATGAAACCTACCGATGCATCGAGGAGCTATATCGGGCTCCACCCGTCACTTACTATGTCTAATGCATTCCTCATATGAAATGGTCTAAACATAACATAAACATTCGTATTAAAACTAGCATATGATAGGTCAATACTTTCTCCATAAACCATTAATGGTATAAAAATAACACATCCACAGTCAATCATATCACAAAACAATCAATGGATGTTTTTATAATAAATCAACTTCAAATAAGCTTAAAATCCATCAAATAATGTTGACATAGATGAAAATAATGAGTAAAACGTTTTGAGAGAAATATCATTTTTGTAAATTCATTTAAAAGTCACAAATTTATAAAAGAAGTAATTTAAAAGAGATTTTTTAATGAAAGTGTCCCATACCACTTTGAAACTTCTGTAAATAATTATCATTTCAAAACATTCATGTCCATATAAATAAAGCCTTCAAATATTTTTGAAAACATGGACATTAATTAGAAAGATTTTGAAAGATAAATCATTAAAACATTTTAAATTATGATCTTGATAAAGAGTACCATTAAAAATGGACATGGATGATAAAAATGTCCCAGTAAATACTTACACATAAACAATCTTGGATAATAATGAGTTTGAGGAAATAACCCTTACCAATTTGGTAACATACGAAACATACAACCCATGAAAGAGGTATCATATAATGAATATGTAAACATACACAAATTAATGTGTATTACACAAAGAATACATTTATAGGCAGTACATACATGACACAAAATGTAATAGTGGAAATATGGCATGAATCTTACGGGAATAAGGAGTGAGATAAAAACCCCTTACCTTGCACATTCCATTAGTCGAGGGTATGTTTAACCTCTTGTACGAAGATCGTAGTATGTTATTAACTTATACCAGAACCATATTAATATTTATTATATCATACATGATTCATTTATGAATTTATAATAATAATTTCCATGTTAAATTAATATTTCGGATAATAATCGCTTTCTTTATTGTACGTGTTTTAACATGTTACTCTTGATTGTATCACATAGATCATGATTTAAATACTTACAGAATATTAATAATGATTAATAAATCATATATATTTAGAATATAAATATGTATAATAGACATATATATGAAATGGAAAGCACCATTTATGGAGACGGTAGTCCGTACGTACGCATAAACGTTGTTTCTGTTTTCATATAGTATTGAACATAAGTAAGTGAATAAGATATATGTAAGTACATAAATACTTATATATATAAATATATGTATCTCCATTATCATTATTATTTCATATATTACATACTTATTGGTAATATGTGTTTTTATAATCGTCGATGAATGGTGAACTTGGAAATGAATATCATCGCGTCGTGGAGACGGTAATCCGTACGTACACACGAGCGAAAATATCATTCTTTTGATATTAAAATAATACATAATTGGATGGTATATCATATATACAGAATCATTATCATGTTATATTTATTATTTACATGAATTATACATCATTATTATAACCATCTAAATAATAAACTATTTACTAACAATTACACCACAACGTGGAGACAGTAAGTCGTACGTACGCACGTATGGTGACATGTTATTCAAAGGGTGGATAGAATACTGAAATATGGTAGTAAAATGTTTATAATAACATAAAAGTATATATAATATACTGGATTTATTATTTTATAATGGTAATAACAAAGAAAGAATAAGTGGAAGAAGAAAGGAACTTGAAAAAGGGTGGTGAAATCATTACCTCTTCTTCGGGTTCTTATTTTTTGATTTGATCAAAAGGGCTTCTTAAGTTGGATTTCTGACTAAAGGAAGGCCTCTAGGATGAAGTGAATGAAGTTCAGATAGTATTTTGGTAGAGTTTGGCAGATCCAAAAGGCTTTGAAGGTGTGAGTTAATGAGAAGGGAGAGTGCCCTTTTATAAAAGGGTTGAGGGGAACCTTTGGAAAATATAGAAATATTATTTTATAATAAATTCATATTCGGTTTCTAATGGCTCCGAAGTGTATTATTTAAAAGTTAAGGTGGGTATGGGTCGAAAACACTAAACCAATGGAATTTAGATAGGTTTCGGTTACTATATTATCCTTATCTTTAAGTATTAACTCTTAGCAAATTAGTTTCACTTTTACAATGTCTCTTTGTATTTTTATATTATATGGTTAATAAACTTAATATATAAATACAAGGGACCCCCAATTGGTCCATTAATGATATAACTATCATGATATAACACTCTTGGATGAACCATTGATTTTTTGGAATTTAATAACAATTAATAATATAATATGTGTTTTAAAAACTCTTTTATGTCAATTTTGAAACTATTCAATAATTGATTTTTTTGAAAATAATAAAAGATTGATTACTTCGAAAAACGTTACTTAAGTCAATAATAACATGTCATATTAACCTAGAAAATTATTTTAATTCATAAAAAGTCTCAAATTATATTTATTTGGGTATTTATAATATCAATTATTCTAATTTTTCATTAATTAGGTAATTAATTCATCATCATTTTGTCATAAATAAATTAAAATATTTAATGTATAAAAATTATATATAAAATATCATTATGTAGGAAATAATTGTATCTTTCTAATGAATAATAAAAATATAATTTATATTATGTATTACCTTATATTAAAAATGTTTTATTAAATAAACATTGATTTTAACTCATTTAACTCTTCTTTGAATTAAATAATAATAAATGTCCTAATCTAATCCAAGTGGACCTAAATGATAATATATAATTCCTAAGGTTGTTTTTGGTCGAGATACACTTGTCCAATAGAATTAGGACATGTGTTAGGATAATATTGATATCATTTTTTACCCTTAATTACCCTATTTACTTTTAACTATGGTAAATAAAAGTAAAAAAGTTACTATTCACCAAAAATTATTTTCATCTCATTGAACCACATTTTACTACTTGATATTAACAGAGTGTCTCAGATTTTACAAATTCCATTCACAGAAGCGGTAAAGTTATGTTTTATGAACAATTCAGTTTTTTAACTACCACTTAGTGGTTTCACTATTCATCATAAATTTAAGTTTTTCAGAACAAGGCCAAAATTTCACCCTAAGCTATAATTGATATTCCAAATTCAAAAATGATGTCTATATTAAAAAATTACAAACATATAAGTTACATTAATTAATTTTATAATAAATTCCTGTTGATACAACAAATAGCATGTTTTTAAGAAACAATATATATCAAAAGATTGACAATTGTTAATGTCCAATTTCAAAGTGAAATTAATTCTATTGAACACCATTTGATAAAATGGTAAAAATATATTCTAAATATAATTTAAAACCTCTGAATAATGTAATTTATCACTATAAATTATTTTGATTAAAAAAAATTGTTTTTAAGTATTTTTCACTATTCATAAAAATTTTCAGTTCTAAGAAAAATACTAAAAATTCAACATAGATTAATTTCGATATTATGAATCCAAAAATGAAGTCCATTTTGAAATATATAATATATATAATTTCAAAAAATAGGTATTACTATTCATTACGGCTAGTTTCATTGGTTGTAGTGTGTGTTAGATCTCGAGGTTGCGTACAACACACGCTACTGTATTATTCAAAGAGTAGCGTACCGTGGAAGCTTGGGGTGTAACATGGTAATTTTTTTATGTCCACATAAATTTATTAAGTAAAATTGAATATATAAAAGATTAAAATATTGTATTTAAAAAGAGTTCACTATTACTGTTGGTAAAAGTGCATTTTTGAAAAATATTTCTTTTATCTGAAAAAAGAATTTGTTCTTACATTATGTCTAAGAAACCCATAATATGGATTCTAAAATTATAAGGATTATATAAGGTTCAAAATATAGTTAATACTATTCATAACCTATTTTGAACGACTTTTTTGTTAAGTCATGGTGCGCTTGAACTCGGTGTCACGTGTAGTGCATGTTATTGAATTTTTTTTGAAGAAGTACATACTATGAAATCTTGGGGTGTTACAATTAAAATAAATTACCATGATTATGAGAAAAATTATATTAATGAAGGTCTAAACCTTAAATATAATTCCCATGAAAACCTAGATACATGTCTAAAATCTATTTAATATTCATATATAGACCCCATAATCCATATTTTATTTGTTTTATATAATTTTATCCAATAATACTTGATAAAACTAGGGTGTACATAAATTTATAAAAACGCACTGTTACAAAAGTCCTCCTCCACTATAAAAATGCACTCACCCCTCCAACATTGTCACACCTCCCAATCCATTAGGATCATAAATATTATTCGTAAATAACATTAAAAAACCATAAATTTTTCTTTGAATCATACCATATTTGATTAATCTATCAATGTAATCCCTTGGGTGCAAACCAATAAGAGTTACCAAAGGAAGAGGTAACATTATCCATCATTATCTTTTGTTTCCATTTCATTCTCCACCACCTAAATTATTATTATTACATGATTATTCAGTAACCTAAATATCATTAATTTGCTCATATTTTGTTTATTTTATCTATTATAAATACACCTCTATAGACTTCTATCTAATGGGTAATGAAATTACTGTTCTTTTCTATGGCGAACTACTACCTCACAAAACAATGATGTACATTTCTCCATTTCCCCCAATTATTATTGAGAATTAAGATGAAAAATCTATTTTAATATAAAATATATGAAATAATTATATATATATATGATTTATTTATTGTTGTATAATTGTTACATAACACATACATTCATGATTTTCACTTTTTTAAAATATGATAACTCCAATTGTGGATGTGTGGACTACAATATCCTTAAAGCGATGTGACTCATACACACTCTACATGGAATTTATTAAGGATGGGTTTGGTAACCTTATATCTTATATGGGACATAATAATTCTACAGGTATGATATTATATACATATATATAATTGATTATCTTTTTTTCTTTCAATTCGACATTAAAACGGAAACAACGTTCATGCGTACATACGACCAACCTTCTCCATGAATAGTTTATTTTGTTTAGCATTTACATGTTTTATATATTTTTATAAATAAATATATAATAAATATATATGATTTTAATACCATTTTTTACATTTATTTAATAAGGAAATCATTATATAATTATGTGAACCGTGAATAATGAAATACAACACGTATGAAAAACAAGGAAGTTCTAAAAAAACAGTAATTTAGCAAAGTGTTATTAATGAATAGGTATTGTAATGTCATATGTATATCGTATATGGTATTATATAAATTAATGTTGGTTTTATATTTTTCAAATTATTACATTTATTATAATGGAGGTTTGAATGATTACAATGAGAGTCAAGACATAAAGTAAGGGTGTTATCGACTCACATTTATTTCTGTAAGACTTATGCTTTATTCACCACATGTTTATTTTTTGTGGGGTTTATTCTACAAGAAATGTATTATATTAATATTATAATAAAATATATTTTTATTTAAAAATCCATGTTATGATATTTATTTTATGGGGTTTAAGGATAAAATGTATCCAAATCAGTAATGTAATTTTGTCTCAATTTTTCATCATTGAGAAAAATGTTGTGTTATCCACCTATGTTATTTTAGGATATTTATATAATTCCAGTTGACATGTTTTAATATAAATATCCTTCTTTTAATTAAATTTTATTGTTCATATAATTTTATTTTCTTACATGGGGAGTATGATTCAATGATACTAAATAGTAAGAGATAATTGAAAAAATCCCATCATTTATCGCGATTGTTTACGATTATCCTTCCATTGATGATAATTTATTATCCATATATCAATAAATATCATGATTTTTTTAGTATCTTGTAATTAATGATATATTTTTTAATTGGATCCACTTTTAAACTCCTTGGTACTTATGGTAATGAAAATTCTTTTTTTTAAAATCAGATATAATCTCCCTTTTTGGTCATAAATATGAATATTTCAAAATCCATGTTTACAAAAAATATTTCTAATAAATGTTTTTTAAATTATTTTTAAATAAATTTTTTAAAAGTAAAAATTATTTACTTTTTTCTATAATTTTTGAAATATAGTTTCAATGAAAACAGTTATCAACATGTTATCAATATTTTTAAAATATGTTTTCAATGAAAATATTTTCGAAAGGATTTATGTTTTATAATGATTTTTTCAAATAAGGGGGTATATATTTTTCATGACTTTCTTTTAGTGACTTTTTAAATATTATTATCCATCTATGATGACATATGTTTGTGTTACTCTTTCCAATCATAAAAATTTATCCAATAGTTCAATTTATATTCATTTTGTGGATGTTTTATATTATTAAGGCATGATGTTTATGAATCACGGTTCTCTTTAACGAGTTATATGTCTATGAAACTCATTTATCATTCACACTATATATTTTTAGGATACCCAATAATTTAATGGTTTATTATTTGATTAATTTATTAAGGAACCTGTCAGTTTAACAAATGTAATAATCTGAATACACATTCATGATACCCATTTTATTTAATGAGTTATGACATGATTTTTTTATATTGTGGAAGACATATGTATGATTTATTTATGATATGGGTGGGACCTTTAAGTTGCCACAATTCATCGGGTATTGATTTATAACTTCTTACATTGACATTGTGGGAATGTGGAGTGAACCTAGTTTAGTAAAATAATTTATTTTCTAATATGGTATGGGGGATTAACCTTGACTATTAATATGGTCATGGGGGTGAACCAAGACAGCCAAGATAGTATGAGGATTGACCCTTGTTGATAATATGTAATTTTATGTTACTTGTTGACTACTATTGATATCATTTATATATTTTTGTGTATTCCATAATTAAATGTATTAATCATATGTTACACTTTCATTGATTTTGCTCTACATTTCCTTATGATTCATGTCTTATGAACTACCAACACTTATTCGGTGATTCAAGTTTATGATATTTGTTATGCATGGTTTCTTATTCTATTTTCATGATCATGTTATTATACCCTTATTATCATTATTATGATTAAATATCCCCTTGTTTACCATTTTATATCATCTATGATCACCACCTTTTTTATTCCATTCCGTATGTTGTGAATATATATGTTTCATGTGTTATGTGTCTATGAGGTGTGATAGTTTTGAAGAACCTAGTAAGTGATAATTTATCTCATTTATGTCACAATGTTAATGTTTCCCTGTTTAAAAAAAACTGTACTAATTATGTCATTAGGAATATATTCTGTGATGTATTAAATATTACAAAACAAATGCATTACTAATGTATGAAAATGGATTGTTTCTATATAATTGGTTTTTATTTAAAATTTTATCATTTTATAGAACAATTTAATAAGATAATCTATATAATAATTTCATCATTGAATAATTAGAGGAATAGAAATAAGTTTCATAAATATCTTCTCATAATAATCATGTACCATTCAAAATAATAATAAGATTGGTATTATTAGATGATTAACCCAATAAAGCATATGTAACGTAATAGGATTTTATCTTAGATGGGAAATGATTTTGAATGTTTACTTGGGAAAAATCATGAGGAGGACATCCTTTAATATTTTTAAAATACACATTTTAAAAAAGAAAACATTTCCAAAATCCACATCCTTGAAAATAAACATTCACACCTATACAAGAATACTAAAAATTATCTAAACAAAATTATTGATGAATATATCCTTACCTCTATAAAAAAAATTTTATTACATAAATCTTTTTGAAAATTTATTTTTATTAAAATAATGATAGAAATATATAAATTAAGATTCAATGAAATTTATGCTCATGAAGAGGGAAAATTCTAATCATTACATATGTATTAAACAAATATTTATTTCACAATTTTTGGTAAATTCTAGTTGATATTTGTTTTTGAAAACAACATGGATATTTATTTTAAAAAAAATTATAATAATACCAATTGTGGAAAAAAAAACTACTATTAAAAAATTATGATAACAATAAAACATCTTACAAAAAAACAAAAACATGGTTTTAGATGAAAATAGATTTCCGAATAAAGAGAGAGTCATACACATGTTTGCATAAAAAATTATAAATTATTTTAAGTGACAATGAGTGGGAAATGGTATTATTATGGTAAAATATAATGAATAAATAGAAGATAATAAAGCTAAAAATAGGAATATGTTTCATGTTATTTGATCAATATAAAACTAATGATCAACAATCCTGAAAATAGAGAGGTTGTAATGTAAAATAATTACAACTTTTGTAATGTAAAATCCTAATATCAAATAAGAGAAAAATGGAACATAAAATATCAATAATTTTTATAAATTCATGATTTTTAATTTCCACAGGATTTATAAACACCCACAAAATAATATAGGCGTATAACATAATATACATCTCAAAGATTAAAAATTGATTGAAAAATCCAAAACCACTTTAGTTATCATCTAGATAGTAATACAAAATAATATTTAATTTCAATTGAAACATTATATATTAAGAATCAAATGGTATTAATGAATTTACATATCAATGTGGAATTTTATACACAACCAAAAATAAATGATGGGTGATTTTTTATTGGTCTCCAAGATATAGAAGATAGACTACACACGAAATACAATAAGTAATGAATTCTATCATACATGCTCAATCATACTGTATAATAATAATATTTTTAGTAAAATATATGAAATAAAAATATATATATATATATATATGATAAATACATTATTTACATACGTCCTTTTATTACCGGTTTATTAACTCTTCTTTGTAAAAGTCCCATTTCAGCTAAGAACCTCTATGCATTTTTTATTTTTCATGATTTGTTGTTATTTTGGTCATATTTCATTGATAATTAGACAATTATATATATAATTTTATCCCAGATATAATTATCATATATATTCATTATATGTTTCTTTAGATTAATTCATAAATGTTTGTCCTTGAAAATGATAAAAATAGTTCTTGGAGACGACAGGTAGTATGTATGCCTTAGTCTTGTTTCTGTTTTCATACCTGATTTAAAAAATGAATGGTATGTAATATATTATAATTTAATAATATTCTTCATTTCATATTTATCATATATTTTATTTAGCCCATCCTTATTAACTTCTATTAAAATTGTGGATGGATAACATCTGTTCGGGAAATAGAAGTATTTCGTACACACTAGCTACATTATTATGTATCAAAAAATGGAAATCATGAAGTTATGTTTGATATAATATATTATAGGATTATAATAATTTCATAAAAATAACATAAATAACTAAATCCTTCATAATTTAATTTTTTATAGGTGGAAATGTATTAATTATTGACATTTGTTTGTGAGGCGGTAGATTCACATCCACACAAATGATGATTTTGTAACAAAATTGATATATATGAATAGGTTTATAGATAATTCAAATATAATAAGAATATATAATTAAATTTAAAATATTTATTTTTTTATATCATCATTTTGTTAATAAAAAGTTGTCTAAGGTGGATGAAACAGTAATACACAAACCCTCGTTGATGAACATTCAATATTTTTCAGAAGTACCATATATAAATAAACCAAAATCGTTTCTAGTTTTAATTTATGACAAAAATAACTAATATATGATGGGATTATATAATTTTGGATGAGATTTGGAAAGATATTCATTGAAACAAAAGGGTTCAGTGAGTTGAAGTTGAGTGAACAAGGGGTGGATTTTTATAAGTGACGTGTGTGGAACACATGTAATTTTTTAATTGAATAATTCCACCGACATTTTATTCATATAAAAGGGAAAAATAATTGATTAGTATAAATAATAGAAGTTAAAAGGTTGAAAATTTTCTAGTAATTGGGTGTTATAAATATATTGGGTTATTCATAAGCCTTATCTTTTGAGTTTCCCCACAATGTAAGCCCATTTTTATCTGGACCATTGAAATTGAATTTTATTTCATATATAGTTAATTTGTATCAAAAATTACTTTAAAAATAATATATAATATTTAATTAATAATTCTTCCAAATATGGAATACATTTTCTGTAATTACATTCACATATGTGAAAAATGTTAATAGAAAATTAATACTATTGATGTGCTGAGAATTTTTTTTCAGGAGAAAAAAGTAAAATGGTGAAATGTTTTTAATAACATTTTAAAATGAAATTGATGCTAATAATATAAATTGGTTTAATAGAATTAATATTTAACTAATAAAACATTAGAAAAATTTACTATATAATTTATCATCATAGATATATTAAACTAAAATGTTTATTTCATTTAAAATTCATTATTTTTTACTATATATAAAAAAATAGAAAAATTTCAAGAAAAACAAAAAAAAAACCTACAAAATATAATTTGGACTAGAAGAGTTTAAAAATATATTATTTTATAAATTTAAATTAATTAATGTTCATGCAATTAATTTTATTATTGTTCTTATAAATACATTTAAATAATTTTTCTGAGAGAAATTTTTTTTTCTAAAAACATGAAGTCATTAATATAAATTATGTATTTTGTTAGTAGTTTGTTTTTTTATGTAAATACAATATCATTTTCTTGGTAAAATTAAGTATTAATTTTCAGGTCATATTTTTTAATGTCTATGTTATAATGTTATTGATTAAATAAATATATTAATAATATATCAAGGTTTTGTTAAATTATAGAGTCATGTGTAACACAAGATAACCCATTGATGTGAAAAAAATTATTACATTGGGGTATTCTGAAAATGAATGATAAAATATGATTTATGTTTGTATTAATAAATCAATACTATGTGTAATTAAAAATATAGAATGATTAAAATCCATTGAAAGGAAAACATATTGGGGTGTTCTATTCTACACTACATAAAAATGAATAATCCCTAGACATTCATGAAATTTTTACCAACAAATGAGGATAATATACCCTTTTATTCTCTATCATCCCAAATATCTTCTTTAGGAATGTTTTTTTCTCAAAAAAACTTTTTCATGTTGAGTGATATTATTTTGTAAAACATTATATATTCTACCAAGAATCACCTTAATTTATTCATAAAAAATATCATTATCTTTTTTAAGGACATTTGAGATTACTACATATTAAGGATCAACTATATACTTCCCTAAGAGTTATACATGGAACACATCGTGATCTTAAGGGAGTTCTAGTAGAAACTCTAAATGATTAGCTATTTTTCTGATATTATCATGTATTTTAATGAACATATATGGATTGGGATTGGTTTTCCACTAAGTATTATGTATATAAATATGTATAAATTCCTTCTTACCAACATAAAATTTTTTATCATATAAATTATTATCACTATAATATCATTTTCAACACTGTGAAGTTATTACATATTTCAGTATAGATATAACATTTATTTCATCTCATCTTTTTTATTGGGTCCTAATTTCATTCTTTATACAACATTATTCTATTACATAATATTTATTCAGTTTATTCAATAATGTTATTCTAAAAGGATTCAAATGATGTTTCATTTGAATTTTATTGTTATGTGAAAACATAAATTGAGGAAGGTTTTTATCCCAGCCAACCAAGAATAAACAATTATGGATCTCCCAAATATAATGTTTCTCCCAAATAAATATATAATTAGTATAAAAATCAAGGAAGAAAATAGTTTCCTCACTATATAGGATGTAATATTGAGTTAACAAAACAATATATGATCCTGATCCTCCCTCACGCATTTGGGGATTTCACTGATAAGAGACATCAACCTCCAGCCTTCTTTTAAATTTACCACTTGTTGTTGATGATGATTCCTATTTATAGCCTCTATAATTCCAATTACATTAATAAGAGAATACTAGATATCTATGTCAAATTATTGAAGATATTAAACCAATTTTTTTATGTTTATATCTCATATAAGAAAATATGAAATCATTGATTTTTTTGTCTATGAATTCAAAGAAATACTGTCCAAAACAAATTCCACCATAAATTTCATAAATGAACCATTACTAACAATTATAAATCCTTTTAGGGTGTTTCATTTAATATTAATTATGTTTTATAGAGACACATTACATATCCCAATGATCCTCGATGTGATCAAAAACATGTAAAAATTTAGTTGTAATATCGAATTACTAAAACCCATCACTATTCCAATGTAAATCATGGAAATAAGATGGGGTTAAAGACATATTTGATTCAATAATATCCACATAACATTGGATAAATGATATGATTTTATCCCCCTTACCCCAATAATTTAATATAAAAATATCATATTCAAGGGAAATCGTGGGTAATAAAATTGTTTTACATTATTGTGAAAACATAATTATATTAAACATTTTTTATAGGAAAATATATGATATCACTTATGATAATTTCATAGAATGTATTGAAATTAATAAATTAGTATTCACATCAAAAATGTATATTTCATCATGTATATAGATGGGTAATTTAGATATCTATGTTTATATCTGGTGTAAAAGTTATCTTTGAAGAACAATATGATATTAGTTATGTTCATCTTAAGATCAAAAATTTTCTAGAATTTCCCCCATAATTTCAATATGAAGAGTATTATAGGGGATAACACAATCCAATTCATAGATTCCAAAAACATGGTCACACTATTTTTTTATAAAAAGGCATTACCACATATTAATAATAGCTATATATCCAACAAAATGATTTTTTGAATATCTACTAGAATTAAGATAATCTGATCACAACCTTGGGATAAATTGATATAGGAAAATGATATTTCATTTTTGATTAGTAAAATAAATTAGAAATTAATTTTTACCCTCTGAATTAAAACTTAATTTTACTTTATGTGGGAAAATTAGTGGTCTTCCCAAAGGAGATGTTTTTAATTAGAATAATCCATTAGCCTCAAACATTATTATTTGAATCTTCGTCACCATTATTATAAGTTTTTTATTTTTTACTGAAAAAAAATATTTTCTATTATAGGAATGCGTCCAATTTTATACACTACTTCCAACTTAGGAATAAATCATAACGAATTGAAAAATAATACTTTTGGATAGTGGGATACCACATAATGTAAAACCTAGGACACCTTAAAATAAATAATCTCATAAAAGGGAATATTTTTATTAATTGTAATTCCTATAACATACATCATATTAGTATCTGATAGACTCACATTGAACACTCACTATACATAAATCTTATTCTAATAATTAAATATTAATTATAATGAAACAACCAAAAAATAAAAGTGGAACTTTTTTGGAAATGTGTAAATCGTCCTATTTCTATAAAAATTTATATGTAATCCTTATTATAAACCATTTCACCCAAAATACCCCAATCAGATGATATAATTTGAGTAAATGTTACACCCAAATTGTTTTTTAAGTAATTTCATTAAAAACTAACCATGGCCAATATATATGGGTAATAATTCACCTTTTATTTTAGGATAAATTTAAAAAATCATATGTTTAAATGTTTATTAATCACATGCATTAAATAAGAACAATATTAATTAAAATATACTGTAATATTTCCTCAATCCAAATTCATGTACACCCCAACTATAGTGTTGAATTTATCTATGATATATAAATTGTCCATAATGTGAGTTTATTGGAATCTCTTTATCAACACCCCAATCAGATTGAGTAATTACAAGACACATAAGAACATATTTCATCATATTAATTTATGATTATTTTTATACTATAATAATTTATGACAATACTTATATATGATAATATCTTTGGGATTAATATAACCTAATTGACAACCATTGTTTACAAATAAAGGGTGACCATCATGAATTAAGAGAAGATCTAAACCAATAGGAAAATTATTTATCGAAGTACATCATCTAAATATCTTCTTCCACCACCACAAAAATATTATATAAGTTCTTAAAACATCAAATTCAATTTCATTCACTTATTCAAAAAAATAAACACTATTTCCCTGATACCTTATCATGAATGTTTTATTCCATGAGTTCTTTATGTGGATTAAGATGTTAATTATGTTTATAGATGTAATGTACATGTTGATTCGATTCATTAGTGTATGGATGGGTAATATAACAATTTAAGGCCATTAAACTAAATTTAATATTTTGTTCCCATTTCGGTAACTTATTATATAAGATATATAATAGTTGAGAAAGAATCATTATATAATAATTAATAAAAATAGTGCTTTCTTGATAGTAATTTTCATCCACCCCTTTTTAATGGTAATAAGTAGTTTTATAAGAAACAATCTATATAATAATTTATAGAGGTACACAAAATCATTCTTCCAAACAATGAATTTTTGAATTTGGTGATATATTACCAATGTTTACTTTGACAACTATTAATCTCACTATTGAAGTCATTCCCCTTTATTGAAATACATTTCTACATAAAATTACATTTTAAATAGTTTACAAGTCTTGTGATATCTTTAAAATCAAATTAAGAATGCATATGGATATCTTATAATTGATTTTTGAAATAACATCTAAATATATACATTCAAATTCTTCATATTTTTCAAATGTGAAGTTGTTTTAGGAAATACGTTTCTTCAGAGATTGGATAAACCAATTATCCAAGAAAAATTAATTTTTAATCAATAAATGAAATTAATTATGAATCTATATTAATATTTTTGTCAAATTAAATTAATATACATGAAAATATGATTTATATATTAATAATCATATAGATAACATGAATCATCATTCATATTCTGAAATAATATATAGAATCATAGGAAAACACATGTCGTATCCGATTATCCACTAAGAGACTACCCATTTACACATAGAATGATGCATTATATTTTTTTATTTATGACTACCCCAATGGAATAATAAATATCCATAACTCCCCTTGGATACTTAGGATTTCTCAACGAGTTTTTTGGTAATTCATATTGATAGGTTACCTATTAATTAAAATAAATAATATATTCCATATAATATATAGCTTGATTCTTATGGAACATTATTGTGGTTTCTGAAACTATTTAATAATGACTGTGTTCAAAACAACTAATCAATTCTTATTCAAAAATAGGATTACATATTAGGAAAATCTAGTAATTATATATGTTTTAAGTATATCTTGAGGTATTATAAATATATATATATAGAATTTGGTTTTACATCCTGATAATAAAATAATATATAAAAAACTAAAGAAATAGTTGATTTAAAATTAATTCTTCACCATTGTGGTAGATTAACTCAAGTGACTGAAATATAAATATCATCCACTGTGTCCACTTAATATTAAGATACCTAAATAAAATATGAAATGAAAAACAAACACACACACAAAAATATATATATATATATATATATATTCCAATGAAAAAAATTACAAAACATCCATAATGTTTAATGAAAAAATACTATAAAAAAAGAAAAAATATATACAATGCATTGTCTAAATATTACATTAAGAACAATTGAAAACCATTAAATTTACACATATTATATCATGATTATAAACCATAGGTGACCAATAATTACAAAAAATTGATCTGAATTTCCATAAGTCTTTGTATGAATAAGTTTTGAATGGATTGAAGGAAACTAAAACATGAAATCCATTTTTATTTTCAATTATGAGATCCTAAATACATTAGCGCACCTAAAACTACATTTGATAACATGGGAATACATTAATAAAATGGGTATTCCAATAATATATTAATGTAATAAATATGATTTGTTCTCCTAAGGTGTAACATGATATCATATAAGAGACGTAACAACAAAATCATGTAAAGTAAAATCATAATGATCATGGTATCATAAGGTCATGGAATCATGGGAATGATTCAATGACATAAAAAAAATTATTAAAATAATTTAAATATAAAAAAAAGTAAATTTCACATTTTCAATGGGTCCTATAATATATTAGGCTCTCTCTCGAATCCCATACATGACATCCCATGAGACAAAAACATTATCCTTTGAATTAGAGTGTTATATAACTCTTAAACAACACATCACATTACTTTTATGTATATGAATATTATTTCTCTTTATGGTTATCAATCATAAGGCATAAATATATGATTTAACCATGTAATGAAATGGGTCTCATAATATTCAATCATATAACATCATAAAAAGAGATTCCATTAATAATACAGATGGGAGATGGTCGTAGAGAATGTTTTACCACATCAAGGGAAGAGATAATAAGGTAAAATATATTCCTAATTATTCATTTCCATTTTAACTACTATGATAAAATTATAATTTTTATAAATAAAATTTATTTTGAAAATATCCATGAAAAATGGTTATGAAAGATGAACTACGATACCATCATTGAGATGGTTAGTCGTATGTTTGAACGAATAATGTTTCCATTTTCAAGATTTCAGGAAAATTATAGGTATATTTATTATCAATTGATGATTCTTATTATTCCATAAATATAATATTATTTCATTAAATACCCATACACATTACATTATTTTTATTGGGTAATAAAAACATTGCATCGCTTTAAAAGGCATTAGTCCTCTATAAACATGAATGGGGTTATGATTTGTTTATTGAATTGTATTTTATGATATTATATGGTATATTTATTTTGAATAATGGTTTATATTTCATTACTATCCTATATAAACATCCCTTTAATCCTTATTACCATCCAAAAAGTTCTTATGTTAAAAACCGTGCATCGCTCCACGAGGTAGTAGTTCATCATACACATGGGTGAAATTATCATATTTAATACAGAAAGGAAGGTAAAATATATATATATATATATATGATAATATATATTTTTAAGAATATCTATTTCATTAATTTCATATACAAACCATACATATATATATATATACATCCATGTGAATTGGTGATGAAAAATGTTAGGCCAATTCGTGAAGTCTCAGTTCGTCATACACATGATCAAAGGTTTCATTCGTCATTTGAGGGATAAAGAGATAATTTGAGGTCATGAACATAACATAAAAAATAACAGTGTATGGATAATAAAAATTTAATTATGTCATCATATTTTAATAGATTTTTAATATGGTCAAGGAATAGTTAAATAAAATTCTGGGTTAAGGACGTTATCTTTTCTTTGGACAACATCTTCATTGTTTCAAAAAATTATTTCATAAGTTGTATTTCTAACCTAAACATGAATTTTTTTTGATGAGTTTATGGTTTTAGTGATGTTATATGGGATGGTATTTTTAGAAACTCTTGATTATGAATGTTTTTAAAATATTGAAAACATTGTATCCTTTTAGGTTTGGGGGAGGGGATGTAAAAACTTGGAATGTTTGAATATAATGAATTTCAAAACGTTTTTATCACTCCAAAAGGTTCTCAAATTCACTATTTTCATCTCATAGTATATTTTCGGTCTAATAATGACCTTAATATTCAAATTAGGCATGTTTTTAGTAATATTTAGATCTTCTCATTTATGTTTATCCCCTGGTGAAAACATTATTTCATCAACCATGTTAAATAATTGTTTTTATTTTCACTATTCATTAAGATAAAAAATTATGTTAACCTTATTATATAATTCCCATTATTATGATAAAAAATATATAACTCTTTTTAACAAATAAAACTCAAATATGTGACCATGTTCGTTTTAAAATTATACCCATAGACAGTTTGAAAAAGAACTTTTTTAGAGAAAAATATATTTTACAAAAAAGATGATGTCCTATAAACTATATAGAGAGTAATAATAATAAGATAAATTTGAATTTAAATTTTTTGAGATATAATCTATATATTTAATTTCCGTCAATAATTATTTTGGGTTATTTTAATTATTTAAAATGGAAAAAAATTATTCACACAAAAATTGATTTAAAAAATGTGTTCTAAACACTAAGATTAAACTTATAATAGTATATTCATTAAATATTATATAATTATATATTATTGTAACTCAAATAGGTTAATAATAATTAAATTAATTTGAAATAAAATTAAAATAATATTGATACATAATTTTTTAATTATAATTCAATATTTTATAAATATTCGTTATATTAATATTCATTGAATATAATTATTTTCCCAAAACCCCAACATATTAACATTTTTTAATATTAATATGTTGATTTCCAAAATAATGGTAATTTTTCAGAAACAATTTTATAAAATAAATAAATTTCAATTTAAAATTTTTTCTTAGACGAATAACTAAATTACCTATTATAAATATACAATTTTTTTAATAAAATGTTTTTACAAAGGGTTCTTATTTTTTTAATAAAGATATAACCATTATATTTAATTTATACATAATTAAATATTATAGTAATTCATAATTTATTTATCCATATTCATTCCCACTAACATAATGGCTTGGTTATAACAGACATGCTTAAATAAGAAGAATAATTTAATAGAGTTTATTATTTAATTTAAACTGAGTTAATCTTTCATCATAAGATGTCAAATGAATTGAATTTATTTTAAATGAAAAATAGATTTATGTCTCATGGTTAAAAAATCTTCCACCCTTAAATAATTTCCCTCAAAATTTCATATTTCTTACTCGGATGAAAATATCAGAGTTTAATTTTGCTTCGTCACCTCTTCTGGTTCCCAATTCACTCCCTCAAACGTGTTGTTTCACCATGTCTCATTAACCATGTGTGGTTTATTAATTTAATGAACATTGACTATATGATCTATAATCTTCACCGGTTGATCCTTAAATGAATTTTCATTCTATAATGGTCAAAATATTGTGTACATGAACATATGAGGGTCTTCTATAAACATCCTCAATATAGATATATTCAACACATTATAAAATTTACATATGTTAGGTCAGATTTCCATTCGGTAGACCACAACTCTGATGAAGTCAAGGAACTCAAATGGGATGATTTATATTGGAATAATATTTCCATTCATCTCAAATATAATTAATTTATATCACTTTTAAATAATTAGTAACACCTTATATTCATCCTAAAACACTATGTCTTGATGATGATTAATTTTAGAGAATTCATGTTAAATTCTTATAGTTTTCTTGTAGAGTTTTATACTTTGGAACTTCTATGTAATCTCTTGTGAAATATCATGTCTTTTAACCTTTTAATCTCAATATTCTTCCCAACATGTTAGTGTATAACACTAATTCCTGTTGAATTCCTCATAATATTTAATTTGAATGGTTGAATGGGGAATATTTTATTAGAAAACTCTACTATAAGCAGTACACACCCCAAAATTCATCAAAATATATTAATTAATATCAAAACAAATCATATAGTGTATTGATTGTTCTGTCAAATTGGCCTTCTATATGATGGTTAATTAGTATTGAAAATTAATTATGTATCCAAATCTTATTGATGGAATATTTATAATATTGAGTTAAATATCATATATTGATCATATACAATAGATAGAAGAACACCGTGAAATATTTTCACTTCTCTTATGAATATATTAGAAAGGTTGTGAGGAGAAAAATCTACAATGAAAATAATTAATTGTAGAAACTATGTTATAATATTCACTACTTGCCAAATGATTTTATTTATTTTAGTTTTCATATAGAGTCATTAGATAGAATAAATTTTTATCATTTTACTTATCTATACTTTTTATAGGTAAAGTTTTCATCATACAATTATCATTAGGTCTTTCTAATTTGACTTGTTTTAACAAAAATCCTGGAGAATTTTTTTTTAGAATATCACTCTTTATTTCATCCCAACAAATGTTTTTATAAGGAAAATTATACATATTAGTTAATACTACATTAAAATATAGAGATTATCTATTCACAAAAACCATATGATCTTTTCTAATATTTGATTTGATGGGACACAAATATGGGTTCGTAACCATATTACCCTATTTTCAACAAAATTATTTTTTGGAATATTTTCTACCATTTTCTGCATCACCTCATCTATTCATTATCCTCCTTGATCCTTTAAAAAATTTATAGTTCATCATTACTTTGAGAAAATTATGATTAATACACTTTTTACTATCCACATATCATTCTTTTTTTAATCCTTTCATGGTGTATCCTTCTCAATTCCAATCATTGATTAAATCATTGAGAACTTTCTACTTAAACAATCTACCACTTTGTTTCATTTCCCAATATAGAAAAGGATTTCAAAAAAATATTACCTTATCATCTCTAACCATAAAATTTGATTCATGTTAGGATCCTTTTTTTCAATATATATTTGAGGCTATGGTGTTATATATATATTTCATAGTTTTTCACATATACAAACTATCTCTAGATCATTAATGTAATGATAGATGTACCCAAATCAATATAATGTTTCAAATATATTTTCAAAATAAAATATAAATGAACGCATCTATAGGATATCACTGTATCATAATATATTATTATATAGACCAGATCCTTAAATGAATCTCTACTATCGACCAAAAAATGTTCCCACTCGAGGGCATAATAAGTACTAGTTTAGTGATAATTCTCATTTGTCAACAATATAATAATCTCGTCAAATTCATTATATTATGAATCATTAATCCCATATGTGTCAACATAATTAGTGGATTTTAAAATCCTATTAATTTTATCAAAAATCATCTATAATACCGAACATGATCATGAAAACTACGGATCATTGTAACATATGAAGGTATAGCCTAGTCCTTGATTGAATTTGGCATAGAATTGTCTATATGTATCATTTTTTTACTGATTATATTCCACAATAATGATACATATTTCATCTGTTACTATCATTTACTTTACTAAACATATAGAATCTACTTATCTAATTCATTTTTCATTGTATTTATTTTTCCTTATATTCCTCCAAACTCTCAAAGTATAACAGATTATTATTTATGAAGGCTTCAAAATATTTGTTGAGGTCATCCACAAATACTTTTTTAATTTTTTCTACAAATATTTATAGATCCTTTTTTAGTCAAAATGGAAGAGCAACGAACTCATAATTTCCATACATTTTTAAAAATGTTCTTATGGGAATTTCTTCTTTCTTCATTGAAAAAATTTAATATCCTGACCGGAGGTCCACCATAGAGATATACTAATCCCCACATATTTTATACAACAAGTTTTATTTTCATGTAAGAGGATACTTTTTCTTTAACATGTTTTTACTGATCTCAATATAGTTAATGAAAGGTAATGTAGACACATCCTTCTTCAAGATGAAATGGACTGGTTCACCCCATAGTGATGCACTTGAGAATATAAATTATTTCTCAATATTATCATATATATTATTTTTTAGCTCATCGTGTTTAATATTTTCTATTTTATATAGAGTCTTTGATATTAGAAATTATATTTGTATACTCTATTTTGTATATATATGATCATGGATAAAATAAAATCATAGAATCTCTTCGGGAAATTAATCCATATAATCTCTTATAATGGGAATGAAATTATGATTGATCCCATCATTAGCCTCAATCATTTTTGAATGATATGATTTAATCAAATAAAAAAATTTACATTCATTAAATGATAAAAAAAGGTGAATAGTCCCCTTATATTAAATTTTATAAAATTTGAATGAGACTTTTTATTCTATTATTGATTCTATTCTATCAATATTTTAAGTTGTATCAATATAAAAATATCCAATAAATGATCATAGTTTCATTAAATTAAAAAAAAATTATTTATTACAAGTATTTTAAGGATATTCATCATAAAATCTAAACTGGAAATGATTTATATGATTAGAAATAAAATTTAACCATTTGTTGTCTTTACTAATAACACATCTTTTATATTATAAGGTGTTACTTGAATAGTTCAAAAAAACATCTGTACTATGAATGAATGAGTACAACAAGAATAAAATAGTTTATTCAAAATCCATAGATGAATAACTGGACTACCTTCCACCACATAATTATGGTGATCCATATTATTATATGTTTTTTTAGTAATCTATCCCTTTCTCTTTATTCCTTAGAGTAAATTTTTTTTGGTTGTAATCACTAACCATATTCATAGTGAATGGGTTCACATAGTGTCATTGTTCCTTGCAGTTGTTAAATTAGAATATAGGATGAAGGTTGTATGAGTAATTCCTTTATTAAATAAAACATTTGTATTCCATTGATCAAAAATCAATTGATTGGTGACATTCCTTCCCTCACATAAAGAATAATCAGGTCCCCATTATAATATTTATAGGATTGTTCTTCCAATACATTTTTCATGTGTGTTGTTTTAAATTAGTACAACTATTATATATTTCCATCAGAGATCAAGGGTTAAAATCAATTTTTTCTTTTATCCTCATGAGGTCATTATTATTAACTTAACCAATACTGAATTTTAGGGATCATTAGAATGTTTACTGGTTTCTAGCAATGACTCGAATTGAGAAATCATTTCCCAAACATTTATTTTTCTAACGAAATAATCATTTAACATTACATTAAATGGATATAACATCTTTATAGGTGTATCATTCAATTATTTTGATGCTTTCATCATACCCATAATTGAATATTTATCCATTTCCTTGAGTATTAAGAAATCCCTCTAAAATTTTTGTTAGATAGTGAATTGAATATATAATTAAAAATAATGTCTCATGATTTCCTTCCAAACCATTTGTTTGGTATCATCCTCAGGATTTATATTTTTTGATCAATGTCAACTAATGGTCATATTTTCCACCCATGTGATGCACATCTAGTGAAACCATCAACATCTACGACAATATAAGGAATGAGATGAAACTTTTAACAGAGATGGAAATTGTCCCAAAATTAATGGATCAGAAGATCCACTGATTTTTGGAGTCCTTTCTCACATAATGTATTAAATTTTATGTTTCACTTTCTTGGTTGGAATCATTCACTTCTCCTCATTCAATTTTCATCGTACAATATTAGTTAAATAAGAATTTATTTTCTTAGGTTTCATTCGTCATCATTAATCATGATAGGAATATCAATTCATAATTCACCACACTTCAACTCACAATGGTATTTTATATTTTTTCCTATATATATCATTTTTTTTAAAATAAATTTTGAATTTGGGATGGTTTTTTTAAAAGTATTAATCACATTTATGAGAGACTGTGAAAATTAAATTGATAAATCATAAATCAAATATATTACATATCTAATGAATTTATAGGATTTAAACTATGTTAACCAGTTAAATTTCAAAAAATAAAATCATATGGTAATTATTTATTTGCATGATAATGGTTCATAAAGGGTTTATGAATTTCCAAATCAAATCCCTCGAGAGTGTCAAACCAATTTATTAGTAACTCAAATTTTCTTGTACTCTATAATGTTGGATTCAGGCATGATGTTCCTTTCTAGAGTTATTACCCCAGTGTAATTCTCCTCAATAACAACATCAAATTTTATTTTCAAAGCATTATAGAAACTTTTTGGAAACCACATGCTTTATAAATCACCAAAATTATCGGTTAATTTAATATAAATAAAACTGTCAATAAAAATATCATTCGACATACCTCTTGGGTATTAATAATTTTCTATCATCCTATTTTACAAAGGATAAATGTAACCTTAATATAATACCATATATTTCAAACTAATAATTTTATTCATATATTTACATGATTCATAAATATAAATAACCAATAATTACAATAGGATGATTTTATAGTGCTTATTTTAATGGAAGACTAGTTCTATAGTACCTGAAAGGAAATGAAAACATGTAATACATATGTTATTTTCTATTGTGATATCCTAAATAAATTTATTTTTCTAAAACAAAATGCGATTACATGGTAAATATATGATAGAAATAGATGAGATATAAATCCCACTAAGACAATAATTATTATAAGGATCCATAACTTGTCATTATAATGTGTGAAATTATTTTATTTAACATAAAATAATTGTGAAATAAAGTGGAATAATAACATTATGACATTGGTTCATAACATAATAGAGTCATATAAATGATTCAATGACATAAAACATTATAAAAAAATAATTGAATGCTAACAGGAAAGGCAACATTAAATGGTCGACATTGTTCTATAATGGATTTGGTTTACTCCGGAATACCATACCAGAATTTCCATTTTACCAAATAATTAATAAATGTATTATTCAGATATGGAATTATTTTCCCCCATATCACAATAATTTAATGTGAATGAATTCAATATTCAAATCCCCTCTTCTTTTGGGTTGAGCGGTGATGATGGGAGAAACCCTGGCGATTCTCTTGGGCGAGCGATGACGACAGCGACGGTGCCGGCCTTCCCCCCATTGGGGGGGGGAGATCCATCGATCGGTGAGAGACTAGGCGGTTTCCAACCTTTATCAAATCCAGACTTCCTTCCTCATTTCCTGAATGTCTCTTTGATCCCCAAGGCGTCTGATATGATCGATGGGCGACCTAATCTTCAACTTTCTACTTCAGAGTTTTCAGAATCTTCAGCGCTCTTAAATCTTACCTTGATTGCGCATTTTAGGAATAGACGTCCTTCTTTCGATACATTCGACATATTTATCTTCGGTTCATGGGATCTCTAGGATAGAGAAATTGTTGGCCTCCTGGAAAGGAACCATGTGTTAATTCGGTTCAAATCTAAGGAAGATCGCATTACTGCTTGGTCGAGGGCTTCTCATAGTTTCAACGGGTGCCACTTTCTTCTATTCCGCTGGTCCATTGACTTTCACATGAAGCGCAATTCACCGTCGGCTGTGGTCTGGGTAATATTCCCTAGTTTTCTGCTTCCCTTCTAGAACCCTTCTCTTATTCAAATGCTTGGCAACCTCATAGGAAGGTATTTGTGTTCTGACAGTCGTACCAATGCTGTATGCCATCCGGTTAACCCTATGATTGGTGTAGAAATGGATTCCTCTCGACAGCCATTTTATTTTGTGTGGATTACGATAGGGGAAGAGTATAGGTATAGACAACAAGTGATATATGAGAATTGGATGAGTTTATGTTCTTCTTGTCACTGTCTGGGACATGAAGTGGAGTTTTTCTATAGAAGTGGAGCCTTGGAGGCTCGACTACAAGTTCCGAGTCGAAGGGATGGATATGCAAGGGGAAGACTAGCAGATTTTGATTTGAGGGTGGGGTGTGAGCAGAGGGATCCTAGACCTATTGGTGATGAGGAGGGATCCCACTCTACAAGAGCGGCCAGTCAACTGGCTGAGGCCACCAAGGCGACAGTAGAAGAGGTTCTTGCTCCTGCTACTGAGGAAAAGGCAATAGAAGGGGAAGATAAATTTTCATAGGTCCCGGTGGTGGATGGGCCGCTAGTGGAGGTCAGTATGGTGCTGGAGGAGGACGGTCAAGGTGATAAGGATCGTGGTGATAGGGTGCTTGCTGGAGGGGGTCCTGACTTGGTTCAGGTCGTGGGGGATGCGAGTAACAGTCCATTTATGCAAGTTTCTTTTACAGAGGGGGATAGAGGCATGGATCCAGCGGTCAGGCCTTTTGTCGCATTATCCAATAGGTTTTAATGCCTTGATAATGGTAGTGTTAAACCTATTTTGAGTATTGTTTCAGGAGGTGGGGAGGAGGGTATGGGAGCAACCAGAGATGCGAATTCTCTCGGGTATCTGGGACTAGAGGAGGTCGCCAAGGAGTTGTGCTCAGCTGGAAGTAATTCTTCGACCAAGGGAAGGAGGGGTAAGAGCAAGTGCAAGGATAATAAAGGGAAGGAGGCCTTGTCTAGGGATGTGGAAGAAGATCCAACTGAAGATGGACATCTCCCTTTAGTGGAGATCATCACTCCAGATCAGAGGCTGGGTAATTACTCAGAATGCCCAGAGTCTGTTTGGAGGGAACAACATAGTAAAGGAAGGGAGAATTCCGGGGGAGGAAAAGAAACTGTGAGTGGTCCGACTAGACTTTTATTGAGTGATATTGTTATGAGTGGAAACTATAGGATGGCTACAAGTGGCAGACCTTTATCTACACAAATAATAACAAGAGCGTGGAAGGATTATTCTAACCTTCCGTTGCCATTGAGGACTAGATCCGCCTCTTAGAGGAGTGGAGAAGTAGTTCTTGCTTTGAAAAAGGGAAGGGTGTCCAACGATGCTTCTCCTGAGCGTCCTGCACTAGAGAAGCTTATATGTCGGGTTCAAAGTGAAAATTTTTGGAGGCATCCAGAGTGGTAGTCGGCTATGGGAGAGGAGGAATCCTGCAGGGGGTTTGGGGATGATTACGGCTATTACGATGTGTAATGTTGTGATGTTCTGTATCTTTTAAGTTTCATCTTTTTTGTATGCAGATTGTAAGTTGGGGTACCGGTCCCCCTTTAAAACGGCCTTTAAAAAGGTGAAAAAATGATTTGTTGCTAATGTGAATGAATATAAATAAAACATAAGAATATCAATTTTATAGAATTACCCAAATAATTACGCATAGAAATTAGTGGGTTTCATAATGTTGTCACATAAAAAATCAATAGAGATTCTCTAAAAAATGTATTTAAAATATAGTCATAATGAATTTATTATACCATAACCAGATGAGATTATAATTTATATAAACATTTGACATAAATTTTTATAATTTATAATCATTGTATTACAGTAATGCGAGAGAAAATGAGTTAGAAATAAAATGTTCATAACATTGAAGAAGCGGTCAGTTAGGAAGATCTATTACCTTGTGCCTAATTAATAATGTGAATTATTTATCAAAAATAATTATAAATTTATGAAATTATAAACATTTTTATTAACATTTTTATTTTTATTATTAATTTTATTTTATTCATTAACATTTCATGTTAAGTTACATATCAAAAAAATTAATGCTGGTTGTTTTATTAATAATTGGATGATACGTCCAAAATCAATTTTTATGTTGATTGATGTCAATGATATAATTAATCATACAGTAAAAAATTGTAAAAATGAAATATTTTTCTTTTTTATAAATAATTAATCATTTTTAAAAATCTATGAAATATGGATATGAAAAATGAACATGACTACAATCATAGAGACGGATGTTCATAAGTATGTATGAGTGATGTTTATATTTTTTTATGATCTTAATGGCAATAAGGAAAGTGTTATTTTATCTATATAATATTATAATTATATCATAAATACAATTTTATTTAATGAAATACCAATACACATAAGATTCATATGATTTAATAACTAAAAATAAAGACCACGCTTCGTGAGGTAATTGTCTTTGGTAGACACACACACACAATGATTTCATTTATTCAATGAAATATAATCAATGAAATAATATTATATATTCTAATTATAGAGTTTACGATTTTAGACTAATATAAAATATATATATTATAATCATCATTATTACATTCCATGTAAAGATTAAGGAAAAGTTGAGTCACATCACTTCACGAGAGAGTGCTCCAACGAATACATGAGTAGCGTTATTCTATTCCCCACAGAATGAAATATAAGAAGGTTCATATGAAATTATAATTTCATAAGTATAATAATATAAAAAATATAATATATAAATAACTTATACATCATTAAAAACATTGATAGATATAGTGATGGAAAATGGTTTACGTTAGTTCTCCCATATGTTTTCCACCGTACACATGATCGAATGTTAAGATTAAAATTTTAGGGAGGTGTATATAGTTATATTTCATGAACGTAACAAAAAAAATTATACATGATATTATTTTCTATTTATATCATCATGGATTAAGAATATTTGATGGAGGTCTAGGAAGAAATTTATTAACAGACTCAATTAAAGTGTTACCTTGTCTTCAAACAACATATTTTATTTCACATAAAATGCCTTACTAGGAAAAATTCATGGACAATGAATGGATTATAAGATGATCATTAGGAATTAGGGAAGTTAGTTTTGTATGAATCATCTAAACCAATTCAATTTGAATTAGTGTAATGGATAAGAGAGTGGGTGGCCTTTTAATAGTAGGAAGAGTACACACTTTGAATTTTTGAAAGTATTAATTCCAACAATGTAATTTTCCAATAAAGAGGCTCTAAATGGAAAATTTTTGCACCTAGGAATATATATTGTCTAAATTATGGAATAAATTAGGAATTATAAATTTTTTCGTCATTTTTAACCCTTATTAATTTATTTTAAACTCAGGGAAACATGTTTATGTATTAACAACATTAAATAAATTTTACAGATATCACTATTAATCTTGTTCAAGAATCAGGTCAAACATATAAGATTATATATAGTATTATGATTCAAAATATAGAATAAATTTTTCAACAATTCATGTTCTTGAATTCGAATAATTAAAACTAATATTGAACCCATATATATTTTAGAAACAAAATTCATTTTTCATGAAATTCAATTTTGATGAAATATATTATATAATAATAACTATAAGAAAAGGTAAAAAATTATCTAAATTTCTTTTAATATTTACAGATATATAATATACAAATTTCTATTAAAAAATTCTTGATTGGGGTTTATTTTAATTATATTAAATGGATAAAAATGATACACAGTTAATTTGTTTTAAGAAAAGTGTTTCAATGAAAAATAATTAGATTATATTAAAATCATGTATAATTATAATTTAAATGTAATATATATTACTTAATAAAAAAATTATTTCAATTTAAAATAAAATTAATATAGTTATGGGATATAATCTATTAAAAATAAAATACAATTTTATAAAAAATATGTAATTTTCACTATTAGCTGCAAAACATGGATTTAATAAAAAATCCAAAAAATAAACCCATTTTAATAATTTCATGATTATTTGAAAAATAACTTTAATTTTTTAAGGATAAAATTTTAAAATTGTAAAAAAATGAATTAAAAATTTTGTTTACATTCTGAAACTAAATCTCCTTTCATGTTAATAGTGTTTTTCAAAAATCATTTCATGTTTTTTGATATGGTTGTTATATTATATAATATAAATAGGTAACAATTGAATTTAAATTATAAATATTTAAACGATGTTATTTTTAAAAATTTAGTTTATCCAATATGTTACCACTAACGTAATGGGTAGATTATAATGGGCAGTTATAAAACACATATTTCAAAAGGGATTTTTGTTTCGTTTTATATTTGGTGTTGAATGGATCACACACTATTGAAAACATTTCATTTATTTAAAATATAAAATATATTAATTTATTCGCTGATATGAGAACCAAAATAGTAATTTCCTAATTGGGGTAACACCCATGAAAATAACTATAGATATCCTCATTATTGGTCTTAATAAACCCATCGAAAATCTAAAAATGTTATAAGAAAAATGTGTATCCAATAGTAAGTGAGTCCAAAGATCATGAAAATTACCATTATATTAATCATTAATAAATTGATATTTATATATCCCATAAGGCCACATGTTTGGCTAAGTGGGACAATATAGTTTAAATAATAAATAATATTATACTAAAATACTGTCATAAAAAAGTGTATTCAACAAAGATAAAAGTCAATGGGACCAGTAGAAAAACAATAAACATGCAATATAAAGAAATAAATATATATAAATAGATAAATAAAGTGAATATTTCAATAGTGGGAGGGTCTATACTAGACGTAACTACTTTAACCCAAGCCAAAATTTAGAGATGAAATATTTGTTTAATCCTCTATATGTTGTAGTTATCAGAAAATGAGTGTCTGTATATATATCTATGATTCTATGTTTCTATCTCTGGGTGAGTTTACTGTGTCATGAAATTTTTCTCTACCTCAAATAAAGGGGATCAGATTTTAATGAACTAGGAAACCCATGTTTCCCAACATGAGATTTTCATTGGGTAATGGCTATAGTGTGTTAGTGTATTATGAGCCATTACAAATAAGAAACCCTGTTGTAACTAGTGAGGGTTCCTTAAAAATCCATATTGTGATGGTAAACCCCATATTGATAATTTTATAATCATTAATATTGAAAATAAATAAAATAAAACATTATGTAAAAATTAGGGATATTTAAACACCTTGAACATGCTAAAATCACATGTATAATCATTTATAATATTAGAAAACAATTACTAAATGAAAAAAACTGTAACACCCCGAGATTTTATGAAAAATATTCTTTTTAATTTCATTAATGTATTGTGTTTTACGCTACACCAAAAGAATCTTGCACAACACGCATCCTTGACTTGCCTTTCATTACACGCAATCATGACCTTCCTCGATAGCTTGTGTAGTATGCAATACCGAATTTCACTAAACAGGATATTATTATAATATTATTATGAAATAGCCGTTATGAATATTAAAAACCTCATTTTTAAATTTTTTAAATTTTATTTTTCAAAATGGACTTCATTTTTGGATTCGTAATATCGAAATTAGCCTAGGGTGAAATTTTGGTATTTTTCTGGAAACATTTAATTTTTGATGAATAGTGAAAACACTGGGTTACTATTTAAAAACCGACTTTTTAATTAAATAATTATTTATTTTATTTAAATTTATTTTAGGTCAAAATTGATACATAATACCTAGATATGTTCAATGTAATTCATTAGAGTAATTTTATAATAATTTTAGATATAAAAAAATTGTATTGAACTTTTCACCGTCTTTTACCCAACTCCTAGGAATATTTGAAAATTTACATAAAACATAATTTTACCACTTATGTGAGTGGAATTTGAAAATCTGAGAGACACGGTTTATGTTAGTATGTGAAATGTGGTTCAATGAGATGAAAATAATTTTTGGTGAATAGTAACTTTTTTACTTTTATTTACCATGGTTAAAAGTAAATAGGGTAATTAAGGGTAAAAATGATATTATCATTACCCTAAAACATGTCCTAATTCTATTGGATAAGTGTAATTCGACCAAATATAAACTTAGGAATAAAATATGACCAGTTAGGCCTACTTGGATTAGATTAGGACATTTATTATTAATTTATTTAAAGAAGGTTTAAAATAGTTAAAATCAATGTTTAATAAGTAAATAATTTTTAATATAGGGTTATAAATACGCTAAATTCAACTATAAATATTCATTAGAAAGATAAAAAGACTTCCTACATAATGGTATTTTATTTGTAAATTTTAAACACTAAATAATTTAATTTATTTATGACACAATGATTATGAAGTAATTATCTTATTAATGAAATATTGACATAATTGATGTTATAAATACCCAAATAAATGTAATTTGAGACTTTTTTGGAATTCCACTATTTTTTTAGGTTAATATGACAGGGTATTATTTATTTAATTAACGTTTTTTGAACTAATCATTCTGTTATGATTTTCACAAAAATCAATTACTAAATAGTGTCAAAATTGAAATAAAATTGTTTTTAAAACAAATATTATATTATTCATTGTAATTTTATTCCTAAAAATCTAAGGTTTGGCCAAATGACATATATAAGGTTATATATATTAATAATAAACAACTTTGGGTTTTTTGTCTCGTTATAGTATGTTTATTAACCTTATAGTGTAAGAACACAAAAAAGACACGATAAAAGTAAAAATATCTAACTTAAAGCTAAATCTAAATTATAAGGTTAAAATAGTAAACTAAACTTGTCCAAATTATATTGGTTGAGATTATTTCTACCCATCACCACCTTAGCTTCAAAATAAATCAATTTGGATTTATTTAAAACCGAATATGGCTTTATAATAAAATAATATTTTTAGTTTTTCCAAAGGAGCCCCTCTCCTACCTTATAAAAGGGAACCTCCTCCCTCTCTTCCTCACACCACATTGAGCCTTCAAGCTCGTCCAAACCCTGCCAAATTCTCTTCTCCACTTCCCTAGAAAAATCCTAGAGGTCATGGTTATCTTCAAAGACCAATTTTAGTGCCCTAAAAGGAGGTCTCAAAGAGGCGCTTCAAAGAAGTGGTAATGTCCGTTACCGATTCTTTCAACTTTATTTCTTCTTCCACTTATTCTTATTTAGTTGTTTCATTATGAAGTAATAACATCAGAATCACTCATATACTTATATTTTATTATAAGTATGAAACAACACTATTTCACCATCTATCCATCCTACGGAAAACAAAATCACCGCGCGTGCGTACGTACAGAATACCATCTACACAACGTGGTGTAATGTATTTTCCACCACCACCATACTTGGATGGGTATAATGGTGCAAATAAATATCTATATATGATTATTGTAAGTATTATTGATTCTGTAATAGTATACATACACTCCAATAAATTCCACAATCATAGGAACGATATCATCGCTCGTGCATATGTACGGAATACCGTCTCCACGACGCGATGAGATTCATTCTCAATGATTAACCATTCATAAATTATTATAAATTATATATAATAATTAATCATGAAATACATGAAATTATAATGATACTAGGTTTATGTATATATATATATATATATTTATATATTTATGTCATCCAATTAATTCCATTCAATTCAATTAGGAAACGAAAACAACGTTCATGCGTACGTACGGACTACCATCTCCATGAACGGTGCATTTCTTTCCATTTATAGATCTATTATATATATGTATATTCTGAATATATATTATATATAAATCATGTTTTATATTCTTGAATTATGTAATCGTGATCTAAGTAATCATTTGAATAATTACAAGTCAAAACACGGACGACAAATGAAACGATTTTACCCAAAACTCTCTTTAACATGGAATTTACAATAGAACGGGTAATATAAAGTCACATGTGAATCATATATGATATCATAACAATGAATATGATTCTGTAATAATTCAATGACATTATCTAAATCATTATACAGGAGGTTCGGATACGTACGAAGCATATCGGACCTAAGGTAAGGGAAAATATCACAATCTCATTTTTATCCTAGATTGTTTATACTTTGGCATTTACTGGGGTGTATTTTATCATCCACATCCATTTTTCCTCAATATGTATTATTATTTCCATCCACCTGAAATTTTTTAAATGTAATTTTACCCTTCGGTGAGTTTTTAGTAAATGATATTAAAGGAATAATTTTTCGTTTTTTGTACGAGGTACTTTTTGACTTTTCCGACAAAAGTATGGAAGAATGTTTTTTAACTTATACGTAATGAATGGATTTTTAAAATATTATTACCAAGAAGCTTACTTTACAAGTTTTCAATTTTATATGTAATAAAATTCATTTAGTTTATAATTTTATGACATGTTATGAAATGAAAAGTGTTTTTGAAGTAGAAAGGATATTTTTCTCCAGAATGGAGTTCAAGAGTTTTATCAAAATTATTTTCCATATAAGATAATATAGGATTCGGTTTCTATCCCAATAATTACATTTATTTGATTATCTTGTGATGGAAATATTTTTATGAATTCCTTTATCTTATATGAATTGTTTTATGATGCCACGATGTTTAGATTCCCATTTTTATTACATGGGTTATGCTATGATGTATGGTTTATGATTTTGTGGCACACATAAGAATGGCATCATTATGAGATAGGTGGGACCTATATCTCCCTCCAATGAATTGGGTAAAGATTATATATCTCATGAGATAGACATGGCTGGAACAGCAGGTTAAACCGGTTCAGTGAAACATGACTGAAATGAGAAGTGAAGACGGTTCAGAAATGGACTTTGTCCAATAATATTGTCTTGGAAATGAGTCTGGACTAATAAGAAATGATTCTCTATGATTATGTGTGTATGAAACAAGGCATCATGTTTTATTTTGTGATTATTGTGATTACATTTCACTGCCATGATTTATCCCATGTTAGAAATTACGATCTCTTTTGCAGGGTATGATTTCCAAAATGTTATGTTCTTATGAATATGATGTGATTGATATTTCTTTTGTTTAACCACACCCTTTTAATGGTTTATTTTCCCCCAGGATTAAAAGAAAGGTTTTAGGTAAGGAAAAAAAATGTGGAAGATATTTATGGGAGATGATGAAGATATTTCACCATGATTAGAAGATTACGTTCCAAGTTTCCAAAGACACTAAACTATTACGGTCCTTGTGTGTCTGTTTCTGTTATGTATTATGTATTCTGAAAAATTAATGTAATTCCTATGTACGTCAAGCATCGGGTCTCTACAGTTGGTATCAAAGGCAAAGGAGGTAGGAATATATCTGATCCTTGGGAACTCTCACATGTCAGCATTGGACGAAGCATGGCTCTCCGCCCAAGGGCTTCATGAGGAAATGGATGCCACTGGGGATGGTGGTGTGTCCCGCCCAAGGGGTGTAGCTGGCCATGGAGTGCCCTGATAGGTATCAATTATAGTCCACTGGAGGTAATTCCAGACCACTATTGTTGGTATCAGAGGAATGGTTTAGTCAACCTTTGGAAACTAGGATGTGAGAACTTTAGTGAGATCCCTAGAAAAATTTCTAAGGCATGTCTAGGGATGTCCATAAGGTTAAGTATAAGTATAAGTTATAGTCCTAGAATTATGGTAAGGATATTAGAATTAATCCTAAGATGTTAGATATTGAAGGTACTCCCCCATTATTATGTTGTTTTCCCTATCATGATTTTTGCCTCTCACACTATTTTTTTGGGTTTTAGACGAGGGCTGGAACCCGAAGGAACCGTGTTGATCAATGCAATGGAAAATGCAATGATTTTCCTCCTGAACAAACAAATTTTATGGGAGATGGAGTGAAAATCTTATTTCTATACTTAAACAAGCTATGAATCATTCTGAACTTCCAAATGATCATAGAAGGGAACAATATTATATTGAGTCCTTCATGAGGCAACATCCACCTTCATTCAGTGGGTCATCTGATCAACTTGTTGCTGAAAAATGGATCAGTACCACTGAAAAGATATTTTCAGTTCTTCAATGTTCTGAACCTGATAAATTCATCTTAGCAGTATATCGTTTGGAAGGTGAAGCTGATCAATGGTGGAATCTTATCAAGAATACGAGGCCAAGAGATGAAATTGAGTCCATGGAATGGGACGAGTTCAAAAACTTATTTTTCAATTAGTACTTCCCTCGTATTCTTCGAAAAAAGATGGAGAAAGAGTTTCTTGAACTAAAGAAAAAGGATGATGAATCTGTTGGTTTATACAGAACGACATTTACAAGGCTTGCAAGGTATGCATCTGGCTTTATCATCCAACCTGAAAGTATCGTTGATCGATTATTCAGTGACTTAAAACCAAATCTTTGAAGGGCATTAGCTATAAGATAATTTAGTAGCTATGAAGAAATTGTGCGTTGTGCTTTCAAGGTAGAAATTGAAGTGGGGGTTACTTATCAATCTCATAGTTTTCACAAGAAACGAAAGATGGAGTTCAAAGAGAAATCTCAGAATAATGGTGAAAAGAATATCAATGTTTCCTTATGATCAAAGTGTGGAAAGAATCATGGTGGAGATTATCATAAAGGGACTACAAAATGTTTTATGTGTGGAAAATAAGGTCATCGAGAAGCTGAGTGTTGAATTAATGAAAAAATGGTTGCTAATGATGTGAATAAAGAAAAGACTGCAGAGAACGCACCACCAACACGTCAATGCTTCAAGTGCAAGAAAATGGGGCATTATTCTAATAAATGCCCTAATCCAAGGGTTAGTGATGATTGACATGAGCAACCAATTAAGGCAATGGACAAAGGGAAGTCACATGCGATCACTATTGGTGATGTTGAATATAACAATGATGTGCTGGAATGATTAAGTGTTTATGTAATGGGATTCCAAAATAATGTTTTATATAGTATCATGGAATATTGGAATATTTATGTATTGGTCAATTGTGGTTTTCAAAACTTTTATGGTACCAGTATCCATGGAAAGTGATTGAGATATTTTTGGAAAAAAAGATGATATGCGCAAAATAAAGGGAAAATTAGAAAATGAAATTTTTGACAGTATTCATGATCTCTTGACTGATATAAGGAAATATTTATATCATGGTTTGAGGTTTTGGTATGTGAAAAGAGTTAACTTTTGATAGCACTCATGTTTTCACTAAGATTCAATGGGTATTCATTTTTCAAGAGAATACATGATTGAGGCCTTTGAATGTTTGTAATGTGACCAACAAGGCATATCTCATGATATATGGGGATCAATGATGGTATTAACATGCTAGTTGTATGAACTCTTTGGTAATCGTTTTCACTATAATATGAGATTGGACAGTAGTATTTTAGAAAATCCTAAATATTGGAATGGATTATGTTGGACATAAGTTAGTATTGTTTAAGGATATATGTTTTTTGATATTATTTATGGGATGTAGTTTATGAAAAAGGACAACCTGTAGGATTGGCGACAACCCATCGCGTCGGACAAGGTTGTGGGAATCGAACCCACAACTGAAGTGCGACTGGCCTTTATAGCCTACCATTGGCCTACAAGAAGTCCCAGTTTAGTAGAAACTAGTTTTTTTATATTAATAAGTATGATATATGAAGTATAAGTCCATTTCAGGAACCATATATTATTAATCACACTATAGATGGACTTATGTATTTTTTGATAACTTTTCTAACCTTTCGATTAAGACAGATGGAATGAACCATCATTCTATCACCTGATCTGCTAACACATCACGAATGAAAAATTTAACTTCATTTATTTAAGATATGAAGTGTAAATTGTCCAAAGAACAACCAATGGTGAGACTGTACCAAAATCACGAAAGTATTTCTTCTAATTCCAATTTAATCAACTTTAGGGAAATGATCATGAAAACCAAAAATGTTGTCCTAGTGCTCTTATATCCGATGAATCAAATGGTACCTTAGATCGTCACAAAATTATGGCTTTTTGATTGTTGTCTTTTTCATATCCATGTTCTCTACCACCCTCCATCACAACATGATGGTTATATTTTTCTTCCATATCCAAATTTTCACCTATGTTCTCTTACATGGAAACCCAGTGATGAGTTAATTTGGGTAACTGTTACGTTTTATACTTTAGTTTGTAAAGCCATGTTTTTGTATTCATTTTTAAGATGTGGGTTTCTATTAAAGAAACTTTCAAGTAGTAAACCATTTATAACACCAACAAATTTCGAGGGCGAAATTAATTTTAAGGGGGGTAGAATGTAACACCCCGAGATTTTATGAAAAATATTCTTTTTAATTTCATTAATGTATTGTGTTGTATGCTACACCAAAAGGAGCATGCACAACATGCATCCTTGACTTTTCTTTCATTACATGCAATCGAGACCTTCCTCGATAGTGTGTGTAGTACGGAATACCGAGTTTCACTAAACGAGATATTATTATAATATTATTATGAACTATCAGTTATGAATAGTAATAACCACTTTTTTAAATTTTTTAAATTTTATTTTTCAAAATGGACTTCATTTTTGGATTCAGAATATCGAAATTATCCTAGGGTAAACTTTTGGTATTTTTCTGGAAACATTCAATTTCTGATGAATAGTGAAAACACATGGTTACTATTTAAAAACCAACTTTTTATTTAAATAATTATTTATTTAATTTAAGTTTTTTTCGGTCAAAATTGATACATAATACCTATATAAGTTCAATGTAATTCATTGGAGTAATTTTATAATAATTTTAGATATATAAAAATTTTATTGAACTTTTAACTGTCTTTTACCCACCTCCTAGGAAAATTTGCAAATTTACATAAAATGTAATTTTACCGCTTCTGTGAGTAGAATTTAAAAAATTTGAGAGACATGGTTGATGTCAGTATGTAAAATGTGGTTCAATGAGATGAAAATATTTTTTGGTGAATTGTAACTTTTTACTTTTATTTACCACGGTTAAAAGTAAATAGGGTAATTAAGGGTAAAAATGATATTATTATTACACTAAAACATTTCATAATTCTATTGGATAAGTGTAATTGGACCAAAAAATACCTTAGGAATAAAATATGACCATTTAGGCCCACTTGGATTAGATTAGGGCATTTATTATTAATTTATTTAAAGAAGGGTTAAAATAGTTAAAATCAATGTTTAATAAGTAAATAATTTTTAATATAGGGTTATACATAAGATAAATTCAACTATAAATATTCATTAGAAATATATAATGATTTCCTACATATTGGTATTTTATTTTTAATTTTTAGACATTAATTATCTTAATTTATTAATGACACAAATATGCTGCAATAATTATCTTAATAAAGAAATATTGACATAATTGATGTTATAAATATCCAAATAAATGTAATTTGAGACTTTTTATGAATTAATCTAATTTTATAGGTTATTATGACATTTTAATATTGATTTAATTAACTTTATTCGAAATAACCATTCTGTTATGATTTTCAAAAAAATCAATTACTAAATAGTGTCAAAATTGACATAAAATAGTTTTTAAAACAAATATTATATTATAAATTGTTATTTTATTCCAAAAATCTAAGGATCGTCCAAGTGAATTAGATAATGTTATATATATTAATAATAAACAACTTGGGGTTCTTTTGGTTTGTTATAGTAAGTTTACTAACCTTATAGTGTAAGAACACAAAAAGACACGGTAAAAGTAAAATTATCTAACGTAAAGATAAATCAAAATGATAAGGATAAAATAGTAAACTAAACATGTCCAAATTCTATTTTATAAGAGGATTTCGACCCATCCCCACATTAGCTTCGAAATAAATCAATTTGGAGTTATTTAAAACTGAATATGTCTTTATAATAAAATAATAGTTTTAGTTTTTCCAAAGGATCCCCTCTCCTCCCTTATAAAAGGGAACCTCCTCCCTCTCTTCCTCACTCCACATTGAGCCTTAAAGATCTTCCAACCCCTGCCAAATTATCTTCTAAACTTCCCTAGAAACATCTTAGAGGTCCTGGTATTCTTCAAAGACCAATTTTAGTGGCCTAAAAGGAGGTCTCAAAGAGGCGCTTCAAAGAAAATGTAATGTCCGTTACGGATTCATTCAACATTATTTCTCCTTCCACTTCTTCTTATTTAGTTGTTTCATTATGAAGTAATAACATAAGTATCACTCATATACTGATATGTTATTATAAGTATGAAACAACCCTATTTCACCATCTATCCATCCTACGGAAAATGAAATCACCGCGCGTGCCTACGTACGAAATACCATCTCCACGCCGTGGTGTAATCTATTTTCCACCACCACCTTACTTGGATGGATATAATGGTGAAAATAAATAATTATATATAATTATTGTAAAGTATTATTTATTCTTTAATAGTATACCTACACTCCAATAAAATTCCACGATCATGGGAACGATATCATCGCTCGTGCGTACATACGGAATACCGTCTCCACGGCGCGCTGATATTCATTCTCAATGATTAACCATTCATAAATGATTATAAATTATATATAATAAGTAATCATGAAATATATGACATAATAATGATACTAGATTTATGTATATATATATTTATTTCATCCAATTAATTTCATTCAATTCAATGGGGAAACGAAAACAACGTTCATGCGTACGTACGGCCTACCGTCTCCATTAATGGTGTATTACTTTCCATTTATCGATCTATTATATATATGTATATTCTGAATATATATAATATATAAATAATGTTTTATATTCTGGAATTAATTAATTGTGATCTAAGTAATCATATGAATAATTACAAGTCAAAACATGGACGACAAATGAAACGATTTTACCCAAAACACTCTTTAACATGGAATTTACAAAAGAACGGGTAATATAAAGTCACAAGTGAACCATATATGATATCATAACAATGAATATGATTCTGTAATAAGTCAATGAAATTATTTAAATCATTATACATGAGGTTCAGATATGTACGAAGCATATCGGACCTAAGGAATGAGAAAATATCACAATCTCATTTTTATCAGAGATTGTTTATACTTTGGCATTTACTAGGGTGTATTTTCTCATCCATGTCCATGTTTCCTCAATATGTAATATTATTTCCATCCACCTACAATAGTTTAAATCCAATTTTACTCTTCGGTGAGTTATTAGTAATAGATATGAAAGGAATATTTTGTCGTTTTTCGTACGAGGTACATTTTTAGTTTTCCGACAAAAGTACGAGAAGACTGTTTTTTTAACTTATACGGAATGAATGGATTTTAAAAACATTATTTCCAAGAAGCTTTCCTTTATAATTTTTCAAGTTTATATTTAGTCAACTTTTTTTAGTTTAGAATTTTATGACATGTTAAGAAAGGAAAAATGTTTCTGATGTAGAAAGGATATTTTCCACAAGAATGGAGTTCAAGAGTTTTATCAAAATTATTTCCCATATAAGATAATATAGGGTTTTGTTTCTATACTTATTATTAAATTGATTTGACTATGTTGTGATGGAAATATTTCTATGAATTCTTTTATCTTATATGACTTGTTTTATGATTTCACGATGTTTCAGATTCCCATTTTTATTACATGGGTTATGCAATGATGTATGGTTAATGATTGTGTGGCACTCATAAGGATGGTATCATTATGAGATTTGTGGGACATATATCTCCCTCCAATGAATTGGGTAATGATTTAATATCTCATGAGATAGACATGGCTGGAATGGAAGGTAAAACTGGTTCAGTGAAACAGGACTGAAACGAGGAGTGAACTCGGTTCAGAAATGGACATTGTCCACTAAGATAGTCTTGGCAATGAGTCTTGAATAATAAGAAATGATTCTCTATGATTATGTGTGTATGCCAAAAAGATTCATGTTTTATGTTATGATTATTGTGATTATATTTCACTACCATGATTTATCCCATGTTTTGAAATTATGATCTCTTTTGTCGGGTAAGATTTCCAAGATGTTATGTTCTTATGAATATGATGTGATTGATATTTCGTTTGTTTACCCTTACTGAGCATTTGAGCTCACCCTTTTTATGTTTTATTTCCCCCCAGGATTAAAAGAAAGGTTTTAGGTAAGGAAACGAAAAGTGGAAGATATTTATGGAAGATGTTGAAGATCTTTCACCATGATTAGAAGATTACGTTCCAAGTTTCCAAAGAAACTAAACTATTACGGTCCTTGTGTGTCTGTTTTTGTTATGTATTATGTATTTCGAAAAATAATGTAATACCTATGTATGTCAAGCTTCGGGTCTCTAAAAAACTCTAGTCCGTCATAGTATGAAACATTTATTTTTTTTATGTAGAAAAAATATTAATTTATACTAGTAAAATAATAATGTAATGACAGTGTAAATAATGTTACACATTAAAATAACAATATCAATTAATCATCAGATATTATTCTATAAAATACTTTACAATAAAAAAAATTCAATTTAAATCAAGTTCAATAGTCTCTATTTCACATTCAGTTCAACAATTTTGAGTATGAGTGGAATAATGGGTATCTATAAATGATTAATAATATATATATTTTTATTAATAATATGGATATAATATTCCCATATTTGTTTACGTAACCTTATTCAAAAGTTGTGTTGGTTTTTGAAAATCTCCATAATATGGGAGTGATTCGAAAAAATATAACGTGTTCACTATTATATGTTTATTCATGTACGATCCATGATGAATCTATATAGTAAGGACATAATTAAATACTAATTATCTATATTAGAGATATATGATATTATAAAATCCAATCTAAAAAATAATAAACTATGGAATTGTTTATAGAGATAATACAATTTCCTTCCATAATTTATGCTTTGTAGACATATTTATATTCTATAGATAATAATGTAAGATTAAAAAACATGGGAAGATAGGTGGATAAGGGTGTACTAGAGAATTAAAAATGGTTGGGGAATGTGATGAAGACAAAATTGAAATGGGATTAATAATTAAAACATTCAGTTAATGTAACCAATTTACACCATTGTAATAAATTCCACCTCCATAACATATAGATCTACATGGTACATAATTCCACCCATTCTGATACCTTTTCCACTATAATAACATGGGTCATATCTAAATTATTCCCTCTCACTATAAATCTACATTTATTATAATACTAAATTGAAAAAAACATCAAAAAACAACCATATATGTTTTTCATGACTACAATTAAGAAAAAATAAAAATTGTAATCATCAGGGTCATTACATTACTATATTTACTAATATAACAAAATAAAAGATATGTATAATGTATGATATAATTTCAATATATTATAGATTATTTTTTATTAAACTATAATTAAATTAAATTTGAAAAAAATAAATGATATTAGAATAGATCAAATTAAATGACTGTTCTAATGGTATAATAGAATAATTTTCTAAAATACTAATTTAGTTAATTCACCAAAGAAACCAATTCAGTTAAAAGAAAATGTTAATTTCATTATTACATGGATAAGAAATTAATTTTGTAGTATGTTATATCAAATTAATTTTATATACATGTTTTTTAGAATATTATTTATATAAAAAATTAGGATTTAACTATCACCCATTTATATAATTTTCCTTTATAATAGTTGAATGATGAATAATAATGATGATAAATAATATTTAGTGAATGGATGTTTTTTTCTTATAAATATTTAGTTAATGAATGTAAAAATATTTATGATGATGGGATAATGATGTATTCATTTTGAGTTAAACAAAACCGAAATTAAGTGATAGATAATTTAACAGTAATCATGGATGGATGGTTGATAGCCGTTATTTTTCTATCAGTAATTATAATTTGTATTTTTTCATATAAAATAATATGATTTAATTTAATGATGTTGATAAAATAATATAATGTATGCATGATAGTTTTTCTAAATATAACTCATTTATAAAAAATTAGAATAAAATAAAAGATAGAATATAAAAAAATAACACATTATTTTTCCCCAAAACCACACAATTTTTGTATATATATGTAAATAAGCTTTTTAAATAATTAAAATATAACTATTTTATTTATTTCAAAATTTGGAATAATGAAAAATGATAATTAATAGGTTAATGAATCTTCTAAATAATAAAATATTAGTATGAGTTTTGTTGATTATTCAAAATTATAATATGTGTTTTCTAATATATTTACAACATTTTGTTGTTTATTAGTAATTTAATATTACATTAAAAAGTATCCATTTATTAATTGATAATATGGAAAAAATATTTATACAGTAAAATTGGTGCATAAGAGTAATATGATGGTTTTACTGTAGTTAGATATGATTTTTAATAGTTAGAATAAAGTAATAAGTGAATCATAATTTAAAACAAATTAAAGTGTTAGATTTATTTGGAAACTATATAGGTTTGATAATTCAAAATTTATCTTTATAAAGAATTTATAACTATTGACATGACTTATGAAATACATAATAGAAGATTAATAAATTATTTTTTGAAGTTTCATCTATAAGAATAAAAAATATCTCAGTATTAGAGATATTAAATGTTATATAAATTGACGTGTTTATTGGTTAAGTAAATTATTTAGTGCATATATATAATATTTGGTAATATATAGAAGCGATTAGATAATTAATTTATAAAAATAGTCTTTTATTCATAGAAATTAATGTTCTATTAAATGTTTATTGATACAAATGGATAATGAATTGATGGATTTTCAACCCATGAAAATATATTTGTAAAATAAAATAATTCATAGGGAAATTTATTTTGATAAAATACAATGAATGTTTTATTTATATGATTTTTTTGAATTGGTTAAATTATTGTATCAAAATAAATAGAATATATTTTTTGTAAATGAATTTATTAATATATAGTTTTATTTAACCTCATATATATGGAGTTTAAAGGATATATGAGGTTTGGATAGAATGGAATCATTTTATTAATAGAAATGAAAATTTTAAGGGAAACAAATAGGAACTGAAATAAATTAGTTGGATCGAAGAGAAATATTTCAATGTATATTATACTTCATATTATTTATTGTAAATAAAGAATCTAAATATTTATAAAATTCATTTATTTTAATTTTTGTTTTGGAGATGATGTGATTATTAATGATTCTAAATAATTATATATTATAAAAAGTCAAAAACTATAAATATATATTAAATGATGATTCATTAGTAAATAATGTTGTTATTGATAGTAATCATTTTCATAATTTTCTCATTATAAAAGTAGTAATCTATAGTATTTGTTTCGAAATACTTGGGAATGTGTAATTCAAATTATACCATGGAATAACACTTTTATATAGTTGAATTATCCTATAAATAAAAATGTTAATATTGATTTTTATATTATCATTATTTAATATTACACGAATATAATTAACAAATTCTAGGTCACCCAACAAAATTAATTACTAAGGTTACTCATGATTGAATTTTTTAGATTAGTGAGTAAATGATATGTTGATTTAACTTTATAGTAAATATATATTTGACCATGTATATATTCATAATATACAGATAATAAATGTTATATAGTCTCATTCAAATACATTATATTCAAATGAAAAAATGACCATGAAAAACCAGATCTGGTTTGATCATTTCTACCTCAGGTATACATCAAGATTTTGGTATAAATCATACTGCACCATATATTGAATCATGCTTATGTTTTGTTAATTTTTATAATTATTTTATCTTTATATATCATCAATGAATTTTATTTCATTATTTTCACCATGTAGGTAAGAAAAAATAACTATAACTTTATATATTTTAATTTGATAATATCGTTTTTTGTAAGGTTAAATGCAATTTTTTATTATGGTTTTTCATGACTTTCAAATAAATATGGTCCCAAAATGATCATTATGGCATGACATGAACCAAAAAGTCTTTATCATGACTAGTGGTTATCAATGCGTTATATCTTGAGCCTAACTCGAATATATTAGGGTAGGTGAAGAACACAAAGATGGAATATAATTACTGGTATTCCATAACAACCTAAACGACTAAAAACTATAATACTAGACATATCCAAGAAGTATATATTATATATAGACACGAACAATTATACATAATATGAGTACATTGGCCTCGATACCCCGTGTGGAACTCGCCTGAAATCTCGGGTGTCGTTACACTTAGTACTAATGTTATGGGGGTATATAAAAGTGTTCAGTGGTGGGTGACGACCCACCTATATCGTGTAACCCCATAGGCCTAAAAACCCTAGTGTACTTTTACCCATAGGGTATGGGTGAGTTATTGTGTGGAGGTGTCATCCTGAACCTATGGATCTTGGTCCGAGTCCCCTCAAGGAAACACGTACTATATGCCATAATCACAAATCGTGGGCCGCTCTACCCCATGTAGAACTGGCCTGAAAGCCCGAGTGTTGTTACACCTGGGACTACAGCTGGGGGAGTATATAAAGGCACTTAGTGGTGTGTGATAGCCCACCTATATTGTGTAACCCATTATTCCAAATAAACCCCAGTGTAAATTTCCCCCAGGGCATTGGTGAGTTAGTGAGTGGCAGTGGTGTACTAGACCCGATGTTTTGTGTTCAAGTCCTTGCCAGAAAATGTGCACTATATGCAATTATGACCTCTTGTGGGCCCCACTACATCATGTAAAACTGGCATGATATTCCAGGTGTCGTTACACCTGGGACTCTGGCTGGGGGAGTACATAAATGCACTCGGTGGAGGGTGAATCCCCACCAATAGTGTTTTACCCCTTGGTCCTAAAACAACTAGGGTGATTTTCCCATGGGGCATGTGTGTGTTGGTATGTAGTGGTGGCGTCATTACCACGAGGTTCCTAGTTCGATTCCTCACAATTTAGTGGGAACTATATGCCATTATCACCTATCGTGGTCCCCTCCTCCCTGTGTGGCACTATCCTAAAATCCTAAGTTCCATTACTTCTAGGACTATGACTGGGGGAGTACATAAAAGCGCTCGGTGGTGGGTGACGGGCCACCAATATCATGTAACCCCTTAGGTTTACAAAACCTATTGTACATTTGATATTTTTTCCCTTTCCATCCTGGAATGATGAGGTGTGCGGGAGCTCTGTGACCAAGGCATCCGAAATTTCGAGGGTTTGGGATGTTTTTTACCCACTATCTCATAATTGTGCTTGGGGATGGCGAAGGTGGATCTCCCGGGAATGAAGGTCCATATTGGATCATTTGTCATGCTTTTAGCATGGGTATCCAGGAATCTCAGTTTGCGACCATTCAGAATGTTTTCTTTCCGTCTGTTTCCCAGAATGACGGTGTGTTGAGTCACAGGGATTGCACACATCCAGTGGATGGAGCTTCACGAGATCTCGTTGTCCATGGTAGTTTGGTTAAAGGTGGAATGAGGGACCACGATGTTGTCCAGGAGGTTTCCATCGTTGACTATAGTTCTATAATCATGGATGCTTCTTGTGTGTTCTTACACATTAAAGGCTCCTGGGGATGGGTTGCCTTGTTTTATCTACAGCTTCTGCCGAAGAAAATCATGTCTTCTTATGTTTGTGATTTCTCCCGCAACTCAGCTGCTTTAGTGTTTCCTTACACCTCTTTTTTCTTACTTTATGGAGGATGAATCTGAATTATGTCTTGCATCCTACATATACATCTTACAGTGAATCGTTTTCTAGTATAATTAATCGAAAGTGATCATCAACCCATGTTGTGGCCAATACATATGACTTTGTAAAAAGGATTGTGATCTAAAAAAACCTACATGATGGCATTTCATGTTTTACCCAGGAGTCATAAATCATGTAGGTTTGATTAATTTGTCTTAAGGATCTCATTTTTGTGGAGTTTATTTGATTTGATGTGTGTATGTCTTGGACGTGGTATCTTTCATTGCATTTTCATTTCTGATGCTTCTTAAATTCATGCATGGAGCACTGGATCTCTTTCCATGAAACATATATGGCTTCACCTTCATGAATTTTCCCTATAATTCAATGCTTTTTGTGCAAGGAATTCTTTTTCTCATGTATGGATTCATCTTCTTGGTCTTAATTGGGTCCTTTTTCATCCAAGTATCCTTCCTGAAATTTTCATTGAAATTGGGACTCTAATACAACTTGACAAAGAGGCCATGAATGTTCGGTTTGGACACTTTTCTCGGATGTTATTAGATATTGACTGTAGCTCCAACCTAATTGATAAGGCAACTCATTCGATCACGAAGAATGGCATATAAATTTATGTTCAATATGATATAAAACCACTTTCTTTGTAACAAATTCATGGCTGTTGGTCACTCTTTGTAATTATGTTGACGAATGATCTCCTATGAGAAATTTGGGACGTACGGTCATCCATCCAACCTATAGAGAATGAAATCAAAGTGGAATGATGTTTCTTGGTCTCATCCCCTTATTCATAACACCAATCTATCTTCCAATAATGATGATATGATTTCTTCTAGGAAAGAACATCAGCTACCTTCAAATGGAAAGGGATTGATTGTGGACTCATCGCTATTGAGAGCCAATAGAAGTCCTTCAAACACCCAGGTAAATTCAATGACCCTAATGGATGATCCCTACACTACTCAGGTTAATTATTCCAAGGATATTACATCTATGTATGGTCGTGTGGTTACTCTCACTAGATTAGTTCAGATTGAAAAAAAATATTACTCTCTCTATTGTAGGATCTCCAACTCGTAATGACCAATCCAATATATGTATGAATGATAGTCCGGGTGTAGGTTTGTCACATGATGAGACTACTTAGATGAATCCTAACACTAGGTCTCTCCAACAGGTTGATAGTCATCAAGAGATTCAGAATCTCTTGAACTCCTCCTGGACAACTAAGAAGTGGGGTGGCATCTCAGAGGTGGAAGGGGTTGTAATGGGTAGCGGTGGTCCAACTTCTTTCAAGGAAGCTCTTTATTTCTAAAAAATGTAAATTTTACTACACTCCTTCTCCTTAAAGGTGAACTCCGAGGAAGGACTATTCAAATAAACCTCTCACTACTTGTACACGATCTTGAAAGATATCGGGAACGTTTAATTCTGATATTCTTAATATCCTAAATCATGGTAAGTCCCAATATGAATGGGAAACTGTTGATGACTCTAACAAGGGAATGATATGTATTACTATGATATGTAACCTTATGCTTTGACCTATGAGGAAAATTCCATTTTTTTGACCCCACCCATATTCTCTATACTTGTTTCTTTTATTTTATAAATAGTTAGAATCATTTCGTATGGATGGAATTGATTACATTACATAATATGAATATATGGGGAAATGACTAGATTATAAAATCCCATAGGTAAAACCAATAAGGGGAAATTATATTTATAATACAATATCACTAGTAATAAATAACATTATAATATTGAATATACCTAATCACACTATTAATTATAGGTTTAAAAATTAATATTTTTCTTCCCTACTATGTACTTTCGTATGTTAGAAAAGATAAAAACCACCATATCAAATAGCTACACTTAATCCATTGTCACCCCTATAGAATAAATCATATGTATAGAAAAAACAAACATGTATATAAAGACTATTCACTTGTCGATATAAATATAGATAGAATGATAAATAAAAAGCATAGGTTAAAAAATAAAATGGAATATTAGATTGATATCAAGGATATGTGAAATATTATCAAACCATTTTTTGTCACACTGGTTCTATGTACATAAAATTCATATATAGTATAGAATCATTATATTCATATATGTACAAAAAAAGTATCATATCTTGATAGAAATTAACGATAATTAGACTATAATATGACTTGTAAATAATTTTACTAATGTTTTATGTGTATGTTTCTTCTCAAAGAAAATGAATTTTTAATTACATCTCATGGGACCCATGATTTTTGAATCATGCATATACATATCTAGTCAAACCATATATATCTCAATATGTCTCTATCCAACTCTGATGGATGACCCACACATCACAGATGTGTTCATATCTATTATAGGTTTATAATTCCTAGTGTATAGAACCACACCTTATCGTGTGTTGTATGAAACAACAGAGGGGATTTACAAAATAATATGTGGATGTAATTTTCCACATCATTCGGGGGGATACACAGTATAATTTTTTAAATGTGAATCCACACCCTGAAATAAGCGTATTTTTATGGGCCATTAACCTTCAGTTATCTAAAACTAGCATAACCACTCGTCACATTAATCAGTATAATCATAATGAAATAAATTACAAATAACACTGTTGAAACAATCCCAAAATGATAATGTTATATGAATCAAGAAATTTTATATCTATACAAACAGTCAAAATATAATATTCGAAGATATAATTTTGACACTCAAAAATACTAAAATGAAAAATAATAATGTTTAAAAAGTATATAGCATGTAAATCCAAAAACATTTCATGTATACCTCATCCAAATCCTATCCATGTATCACTATAGTAAAATCCTTGTTGATTCGACATACATAGGTGGATTACTATCATACATTACATGGGGGACTCACTACTACTTTGTTGGACTGTAATACAAGTACATGTTCTAAATCACCACATCAATACAAAAAAGTTATTGTTGTATACAAAACATGTGAAACTCTAAAAAATAGTTCATGGCTGGGAAACCTACATGATGTCTTTAGTAAGGAACATTCCATGAGGGAGCCAATGGATTCCCATTTATATACATGGTAAAACACCCATTTTATATAGTTTTATATTAATGGATTTCATGTTAGAGGAAAATGTTATTTTTTGTTTATAATACATTGGAAACTCTGAAATTACAAATAGAAAGAAAATATACATGTCACCTAGAGGAATAAAAAATTTTCAATCAATATTCATATATAAAAATATATATACATTGATGATTAAAAAATCCATTTATATTGTTTATTTGTCCATCACCACCTACAAAACCCCACTAAAAATATATCATTAATTTAAACATAGTAGCTCAATGAATGTCTTCATACAATTATTTTTTCCCATGAATTAGGAAAATTAAGTCTCCCGAAACCCCACACAAGTCCCTCATGACATTTATTTGTCTCTAACTTTACAAACTATTATCTTCATCACTATTTCCCTATAATCAAAATATCTAATTATTATTGAGATTGATATTTCACAATAGTAAAAAGGGTATCATCCTCACCAGTCTCCTTACACATAACTATCATGATCACACAATGTAAAACAATAACTTTTGATCTCAATATTTTTCCAAACTATGCATATTGGGGAATAATAAAATGGTGATTAGTAGATAGTGGGTTGAATCTGATAGTAAGTGTCTTTTCACATGAATTCGTTGATGAACAAGGGTTATTGAGTTTTAGATTTATGATAAATAATTCCATGAATTATAGGGGCATGTTTGTAGGAAAAAAATGATTCAAAATTTTCTAATGAGATTTAATAAATTTTATTTATCATTGTCATCACAAAAACCAAAAATTATATTAAAATACTTTAATTAGAATATCAAAACATTTTTAGATGATTATAATTATCATAAATAAGTATTTGAATAATGATAAATTTATTATTATTAGAGAAAACAATTTCTAAATATAATTTTATCCCCAAATCCTTTAATATGAATTTTCATTCTAAAGTAAAAAAAGAATATTAGTTTTCTCAATATATTTTCCCGGATTCTCAATTACATAAGTCAATATATATATAATTTCATAAAAAATAATATATTTTTTTCAGAATAATTAAATCAGTATTACCACAACCATTATGATTAATGAAATGAAATATTGTAATGATATATCTCTGGGTGAGATCCTTTTAATAAAATTGAATCTTAAATTCACATAATTGATATCCACCAACTGAATATAAAATCTCATTCTCCATATCAGATTTATCCAATTTCTTAAAACTCCCACTATAATGGGGTTTCATCTATCATATACTGTGAAAAATAAATTTATGGATTGAAATTGTGGAATTATTTTTTTATGGGCGTCGAAATCAAACTAGATTAATATTATATCAATTTTATTACTCACTATTAGATGGAAAAATCACATTTTTATATTATTATCCATCCTCTCGTATCTCCCCCATAAATATCTCATTAATTCATTATTTTTATCATTCCTAGATTATTCTATATAATGATCCAATTAAACAAAATTTAAATAACATACACTCTAATATATATATATATCCACATTCATCTCAAATGAAAAAATTAAATTAACTCTCATGAAATATGAATCATTTATAATAAAAAGCCTAATTTTAGGTAAAGGAAATAAAGGAATAATTTTAATTGAATCCCATCACCACGAAACATATATGGGAAAACTAAAAATTCTTATATATCTAAATTACCCCCAAATGGTAATTTTAAATCATGAATCTAGTAGCAGATGAAAATTTACCATATGGGTTTCTATAAAATAGTTATTTAATATTTTAAATGCTATTTCATATTGATTTAATGAGAATAATATGTTATATATAGCATAATATATTTTATGAAGGGAAATATATTATATTAAAACCTAAAATTTATTTTTATTATTCATTTAGGCTATTTGTATGTGTCCTTATTATTTATATGTCTTTTAATATGAAATTATATTTCTTAAATACGTTTTTATGTATAAATAGAATCACATATTAGGTTAATGCATACAATTTTTAAACATAAATTTCCATTTAAATTGAGCTATGTAAACATATATTCTACGTCATTTAAGGATAAATATGAATTTATATAACACTATTAATTTAACATGTCATATATAAATGTTATTTTGATCCTTTTTATTAGAATCCAAATTTTATACATAACTAAAAAATGGTATTAGTTATCTCATGTTATGGAACTATGATATATCATTTTCTATTTAATTATTGTTTTGTTGTTCACTCTTCTATTTAATGATAAGTTTCAATTTATGTTGTCTAAATAATGATAAATAATTTTTTATTTAAGATGGCATACTCATATCTATAACCTCACATTAAAGTTATTATATAAATTTCACTTTATTTCAATTTAAATTAAACCCATCTTAATTTAAACTCATGTAATTGTAGTACTCAACCTCTTCATTGGTCATTTGGGCTTCGTAAATTTATTTTTGAAAAATTTTACATTTCAAACCTAGATTCAGGGAGTTATATTATTTTATATATAAATACAGGTATTACTCTATATATATTTCTAGGACACACTTTTTTAATGAAATAAAAGGAAATAAACAATATAAATGAGGAAATTATCATTTATTCCATTAAATAATGTTATTATATTCTCTTATATAAGATGAAAGAGTTTTAATGTTTTCTATGATCCTAGATAGATAGAATATAAATTAATTTGAGATAATTTATAATGATTAAGATATATCATTTTAAAATATCCTAGAGATTATATCTTTTTATAAATTTACTATATATACTTATGTGTTCTAGAATTCTTGATTCATTATCAATATTTAGAGATATAGGCATAGGAAATAATGTTAATAGATTCTTCTATAATTCATGTAAATCGTATCATGATATTTTCTCACCATTCACACATCATTTTTCTATATCTATCTCTATATTTCCACATTGGGTTAGAAAATAATGCTTCATTCACTTGTAATTAATCATTCTGTCATTTTTTTTCGTTGAATTTGTGTTAAATAATTCATTATAATTGACCTGATAAAAATGTGACTATCCTCAACGAAAGTTAAAAAAATGATAAAATTAGTATAGTAAGGAGTAAATATTAGAAATGATATGTTTTTATTTTTATTAGTGGTATTATTTTCATCATCTAGAAAGTAAAGGGCGATGAAGAATAATTATTCATTGTAGTGGGAAAAAAATATTTTATAAGAAATTATAAAAAATTAAGTTCTAGGATTTTTCACATACCACCATTGTATTATTTCTTATCATTACAATTACCATGGAAATAAATTATTTTATACAACCTGTAATTATAATTTATATATGGGTAATTAACAGAAATAGGAAATGGTAAGAATGAATTATAATAAAATTGGATAGTGGGACACTATATATTTTATCCTTAATTTATTTCATCTTTATTGTATACTTAGTTTTATATTTTTTCTGCATAAACACATTAGAGTTTTTGAACATGATTATTATGATAGATATTTAGATAAAAACATAAATATAAAAATCTGATGTTATGGATTATAGAAGAGACTTGTTACTGATAAATATACTTCTATGAAATTAATGGAAATTAGAAATAATTCTAGAATCCAGTTTATAATTAATTTAGGGATATGAACTAACTATTCTATACTGGATTCAAACTATAGAAACGATTCATAATGCACTACTTAATTCATTATGTGTTATTAATAATTTTTTTAAATATAATTTATTACGGCTATGTGGACCTATGATTTTTTGTTTGGTAGGACTGTTATACAATGTCATTATATCCATAGTTGCAACTAAAATTATTAATTTTTTATATTAGATTTCTATTGTGGATTTTATCTTAAATTGTAGTCATGATGAGATTTTTTCAATACATGATAATGTTTGGAATTTTTTGACAGATACATGCATGAATTTCTTGGGGATATATTGATTTTTTTTATTTCAATGATGTATGGATTGAAATTAGAAAGCACTATATTGTTGGGGATGAAAAAAGGGTACTAATGTTGAGTAATATATAGGATTCCTCACTGATATTTTCATGATGTTATCCTTAATGTCTATTTGGATGTATGTAATTCTATGGTAGTTCAAATTTTATTTTTCCAAATGTTTTTATTCATTAGAGGAACCTTATCCTTGTGGTAATATAGGTTGAGTCTAATACTATTTGTATACTGTGAATCCAAATTGTATAAAAATGGAATGGATATGGATCTAGATGATTTAATGGGATGATTTTATACATGAATAAAACTATGAAATTATGGCTTCAATGAAACATCTATTGGATGATTAATTTATTAATCACGAAAATAAATATAGAATAATATTAAATAATTTATCTATCAGAAAAATATAATACAAACAATTCATTCTTTTGTGAAGGAATGTGATTTATGCCTTAACGGTGATAACATGTTGTATTATGTGAAAATAGATGAATTTGGGTCTATGAATAAGTTGTTTTTATTCATGTGATTATGTGATATATATTCTATATTTTATGATTTAATAGGATTCCACTCATGATTCTATACGAAAACCAACAGCCCAATGGTTTGTGTGATGTTTTCCCCATCATCATGGATTTTGTAACTCCCCATTACATTTCTACTAGGAATGTTTTAACCATTCTTTTTGATTTCATTTTTCATTGTTTGAGTAATTATGATATGGAATAAGTAGTAAACCAATTATGACGAATTCTAGTATTTCTAGGAATTTTCTACATAAAACATATATCTTATTCTATATTATAGGGTTTAACATGTGTTTCAATGGGGTTATATGATGTATTATTGTCACCAATAAAATATTGTGAAATGGTTACACCATTTAGAAGTTTACAGATAGTGTACATATTACACAGAATGTAAATATTAAAAATTATACTTTTAATAATAATTAATAACTATTTATTGGATGTATATGGTACATTAAAATTAAAAGATGTGTAATTTGAGTTACCCGCAATGTAAAATCTTGAGTCTCATTTTTATATAGTATGTGTAACGTCTCGGTTCTAGTATCCACACAAAGGAGCCCTGTACCCTATGGGTCACATGGAATCATGGGAATTTCTCATACCCCAGAGGTTGGAAACTAGTAGTGTGGGCCTTGGATGTGATAATCGAGAAACTACTCCCTCTTTAGAAGGGTAACACAACATAAAAAAAAGATAACAATAGAGGATGCAGTAATACCATACAATAAGTAAACAACAGAATAATGAAAGTAAATAAACAATTGGAGAACATATATAAATGATGAATGTCACACATGTCTAGTAAAGTGACCAAAAAAGTCACAATGATGAAATACAATAATAAAACAATGTGCAAAAATACTTAGTAACTCCAGAAGAATCACAAGCCTCATCTTGGACTCCTGCTCTCCTGCTCCACGGAAATCAAGTACCTGGAGTAGAAGGGATCCTTCCCTTATCTATACCTGCAACAATCTAATATGTTTGGACCCAAAAGCATGACCCAAATAGTGTGTGACACGAATCCCAGTAGGATACCTTTCAAATATATGTGCTTAACTTTCAGTGAATATTTATAGCCAAAAATTTGAAAATTAAAGTAGCAAACAAGAACATAGTCAAAAGTAAAAAATCATACCATTTCAAGTACAATCATTTACATTTATTAATTTTTTAAAAACAACAAACACAAGAAACCCTCTAGGATGTTCTCACATTCTAACCCCTTTGGTTCCCTTTAGACAAAGTCTCTCTAAGGAATCACCCACCGTCAATTCCTTCATGGGAATTTTAACTATAAACAATGGACACTATAAAAAAGCACTCAACATCCAATTCCCCATGTGTTATACCAACGGTATACTATACACACAATGATGGAACACTCAATCTCCATCCCCCAATGTTCTCTCAACGTGATAGGTAACATACACTCTTGGGAATCCCTTAGCGACAACTCACTATATGGTCTCACTAAACCATGTTCCCACAACCCTATGTAATTAAATCATGAAAAAGTGATATCCACTTGACAATGTAAAAAAATCGAATACTATTTGGATAAACAACTACAATGCATATGATGAGAATTTCATATAAACTACTCCATACTAACATCACAAGGCATGGAAAACATAACAGCCTACTAGGTAGTTCTAGACTGAATGGAAAACATCAATCAAACATGGGAAATAAAATCAATAAGTAAGGTAATAAACCTAATCCACAATCAACAATCCTTACCCTAGAAACCAAAAAATAGAAGGCATCATCAAGGTTATGTATCCAAAAAAACGCAACACCCAAAAATAGGGTATTCATCACTGTTTACACATATAAGTCACAAACAAATACGGAAACACACAAACCACTTAACTCGATGATGTACAATCAATATAGTTGATCCTAAGCCTTTGAATCAACCTAGAATGTGGTAGATCTACAAAAAACGTAAAAATATATCAACCACAGATATCTCTTGAAAGAGGAGAAATCAAGACGAGAGGCTCTAGAAGAAGGATGAACTCACCGATGTGATTCTAACACGATCAATGATGTTTGATTCAGAGAACAAAAGATTGATCAGTTGCTCGGTGAAATTTTGGTGATTCCTATCGCACCTGGAAGAGACAGGTTCGAAAGAAGTCATTTCTATAAATGAGAAACATTACTGGTAAGATTTAATAATTAAAATTAAAAATACACAACGTGTTCTTTAAAGATACATGGTGTGTATGTGATTTTTTTAGGCCCCGCTTTAGGCAGTCTCGAGGTCACACCACACGACCATGTACTCGTCCGTTACACAACCAAGAAACAACTTCCCATGGAAACCAGGTACACACTATGTACTCCTAATTACATAACATGTATTCCTTAAATTTCTAGATTCACCACCTTTCTCAAAAACACCCAAAATCAAGATCTATACCTGAAATAAAGATTCAAGAACTTAAAAACTCCCCCTTTAAATAAATTCATTATCGAATTTCCCTATGAAGGTGGAGAATAATAATCCTCAAATAGCTCCGGCCACTATGATCGCACATTGGTCTCCCTCTCCCAAGTCTCGTCATGTACACACCTATGTTTCCATATCACCCATTCTAGTGGAACAGACTGTCCATGAAGAACCTCCATGCTTGGATAAAAAATACAGATAGTTTGATCCTAAAATGATGCGTCTACCTCCAATTTGACCTCCTTAGGTTGAAAAATAGGAGACGGGTCTGAGAAGTAACGTCCTATAAGAGAAATGTGGAAGACGTTTTGCATAGCCCGATACCTCTGATGTAACTGAAATCGATAGGGAACCATCCTGACTCTCTCCAAAGCCTAAAATGGCCTAATGTATCTCTGTGAAAGCTTCCATGTCCAGTAATCCTCTAGTTTCCCAACCAATGTGTGACATGTATGAAAACCTAATAACATACTTTAAACTATAGAGGTCGTCTCCGACGATCAGCATATGACTTTTTTTTATGACTGTGTAGTAACCATTCTCTTCTAAATTAGCTCCACCTGCTCTGTGGTCACCTGGACAAGATGAGGCCCCAGCATAGCTGCCTCTCCTACTTCTGGCCAATATAGGGGGTGATCATCATGGCCTATCATAAAAATCATCAGAAGGTGACATATGAATAGTTTCTTATAAACTATTATTGTAGGAAAACATCTCTAGATATAGGTGCTTCTCACAAGAACCTCCAAAATCTAGGATGTATGCTCGCAAAAAGTACTCTAACACCTGAATCATACCCTTGGACTGGCCATCTATCAAGGGATGGTACGTTGTACAAAGAAGCACATGTGTACCCAAAACCATGTATCGTCCCTTCCAGACCCGAGAAGAAAAACGGTCGTCCCTTTTTGATGTAATGGAATGAAAAACCCCATGTAATAGTACAATCTCTCGGATGTACAACATTCCCAGATCATCAACACAGAAGTTCTCTTGATTGTGATGAAGTGTGTAAACTTTGTTAGTCTTTCAGTGAAAACCTAAACTGCATTGTTCTATTTGTTGTACCCCTATCTCATGGATTTTAATGATCACAATCACTCTAATTTTTTTCTAACTTGTTTTCAAGTGTTTTTTTATAGGAAAAATGTTTCCAAGGAGTTGGGCCAAGAAGGACTGAATGTAGACTCTCTGAGTCTACCGGCCAACCGGTGGATTCCCACCGGCCAGCCGGTGGTCTCTGGCAGTAGCAACGGTTTCTGTCCAGAGCCAACGGTCAGCCGGTGTGAGCTCCTCGGCCAGCCGGTATTGTCACCAGCCAGCCGGTGCCTGACCACCGGCCAGCCGGTAGAACCTGGGCAGAGTGCTTGCTCTCTGTCTGGAGCATCGGCCACCCAGTGGCTCAGGACCGGCCAGTCGGTGGACCACCGGCCGGCTGGTGAGACACCACCGCCCAGCCGGTGTGCCCAGTCAAACTAGCCGTTGGGCTTTGACCAGACTTGTACTTTTGAATCCCAACGGCTCCGAAGGCCTCTCCAACGGCTCCGAAGACCCCCAACGGCCATTTGGGTGTTCCTCTCCTATAAATCGCGGACTAGGAAGCCCCAGAAATGTAATGTAGCCCATGGGAACATTTTTCAATCATTTGGCGAACCTCCGGCGCATTCCTTCAAGGATCCCCACCTGATCCAACTCACTTCCACAACCAAGGAGCACCACCATAGAATCTTGGGAGCGCTCTTAATCATCACCAATCAATCCATTGGCGCCCAAGACTTCTCCTCTTTACGGTTTTTATTGATTTATCATTTTGAGCATTATTTTGAGTTTGTTCATACAAACCCATCTTTCTCTCATCCTCCCTTTTTTTGGGTTTTCACACCACCTTCAAGGTGTGAATAGGTTAGTCAAGCCTTCCCTGTAAAAGACTTGAGTCATAGGTGAGCTAGCCTTCACCTGTAAGAAGGCTAGTGGGTTTCTTGCTACAACCAATAAAAAGCAAGCTGTAATAGGTTTCTAGGCTGGCTTAAAGTCTAGTGGGTTTCTTGCTACAACCATTAAAAATCAAGATGTCGTATAAATCTCTCAACGGTTGAGTTGGGAGCGGAGACGTAGGCTTCGGATTTAGGCCGAACTCCGTTATCAATTTTGTGTCTTGCCTCTTTTATTTCCGCTGCACTTTAACTTTTTCTTAAATTGTTAAACTTTTTTAAAAGGCAATTTACCCCCCCCCCCTCTTTCCATCACTCTCTGACCCAACATTTGGTATCAGAGGTGGTGTTTGTGTAATACCTTAACCGGTTTCAAATTCTCGATCCATTGTGATGGCTTCATCTTCTTTCACCCCCGAAGGTTATTCATTAGGTCGTGCTCCTTTTTTTTGATGGAACCGACTATACCTATTGGAAAACCCACATGTCTACTTTTCTTAGAAGTATAGGTTATCCTATTTTTAGAATTTTCATGCATGGTTACTCTCTCTCTTCTCCCGATGAATCCAAATGGACTCAAGCCGATATTAAAAATTTTGAGATTGATGGAAAAGCCATGAACGCTCTTCATTGCGGCCTTGATCGTAATGAATTCAATCGAGTTTCCACATGCACTTCATCTCATGAAATCTGGAAACTTTTGGAGGTTACCCATGAGGGGACCAACAAAGTTAAGGATACTCAATTGGATATGTACCGTCAAGATTTTGAGTATTTTACCATGCATCCATCTGAAAATATTACTGATATGTTTACTCTCTTTACTGATGTTTGTAATGGGAGAAAGTCTCTTGGAGATGATGTTTCTGCAGAGATGATTGTCAGGAAGATCCATTGGATCTTACCAAGTTCATGGGCACCGAAAGTCACGGAAATTCAAGAAGCGAAGAATTTAAAAGAAATGTCGGTCGAAGAGCTCATCGGATCCCTCATGACCTACGAGATCACCATGAGGAGGCAAACTAAAAAGGAAGGCGAACTCATCAAAATTTCAAAGAACATCGCCTTCAAAGTTCAAAAAGAAGAAAGCTCATACTCCTCATCTTCTTCGTCTTCAAGCGGCGATTCAGAAATTGAGAACCTTGCCCGCAAGATGCACAAATTCATGAAGAAGAACAAAAAGAAGAAATCTCGCAAGGCTCGAAAGGAAAAACTCGACGAAAAATTTTAGCTCGAGGTAATATGCTATGGGTGCGGCAAGAAAGGCCATTATAAGCCCGATTGCCCACTCCACAAGACAAGGGCCAAGAAAAAGGAAAAGAAAAAGGCATTCAAGGCCACTTGGAGTGATAGCTCCTCATCCTCCTCCTCCTAAAAAGACAACTGTAAAAAATGTCTAATGGAATTTCATGAGGTAACCTCTTCCGACTCCTCTTCCTCTTGTTCTTCCAATTCATTCAATCATTTATCTTACGAGGATCTCCAACATGCGAGAGATTAATTGGAGGAAGGTTTTCACGAACTTTCTTCCAAATTTATTGCTTTAAAAAAGAAATTCAAAATTCTTTCTTCCTAAAAGGATCGACTTCTCAAAGAGAAGGAAGACATGTCCCTCAAGATCCAAAACCTTCCCGATGTTGATTCTATGGAATCAACAATCAAGGATTTAAGTAAATCCCTAGCTAAGTTCACCGAAGGTGAACATAACCTTTCGAAGCTCCTTGGTTCCCAATGCATATCTAGAACCACCAAGGGCTTGGCTATTCCAAGCAAGCTTCCTCTTCCCATGCTCCTACTATTTTTTTAAGGGGGAGCTCCCAATATAAATTTTGCAAATATTGCAAAAAGATCGGGCACATAATTTACGAGTGCGACTGCAAAAATGCCCAGTATGGAAGGCCCAAAACCATTTCCTTTAACGATGAATTTCCTAGGAGAAGACCCATCACAAGAAAAGTTTGGATTGAAAAATCCCTTTTAGCGAGTCTCTCTGGACCAAAATTTGTCTCGGTTCTAAAATCCTCTCCCCAGTGATTTGTTGTTTTTATTTAGGGGGAGTTAGGATCATTTAAGCCTTTTTGCGTTTTTCTTTAAAAACATTCAATTCAAAACATTCAATTCAAAAATTTCAATTTAAAACTTTCAATTCAAATTTCAAAAATTTCAATTGGTTTAAAATCTCTATCTTATTTTTCAATCCTTTCCTTCAATAAAATTTTATGCCCCGTGCTATTTTGATAATCACAAAGGGGGAGATTTCCTTGGTTGATTGGGGGAGATATTTTTTCTCTCAGGCTTTGCTTTACTTTTCAACTTATCGTTTAAAGAATGTCTTTAATTTCAGTCTTTTACATTGCTTGTTTTGGTGATTGTGATCATCAAAATAGGGGGAGATTGTTGTACCCCTCTCTCTTGGATTTTAATGATCACAATCACTTTAATTTTGTTCTAACATGTTTTCAAGTGTTTTTGTTGATAGGCAAAAGGTTGCCAAGGAGTTGGTCCAAGAAGGACTGAAAGTAGACTCTCTGAGTCTACTGGCCAACCGGTGGATTCCCACCAGCCAGCCGGTGGTCTCTGGCAGTAGCAATGGTTTCTGTCCAGAGCCACCGGTCAGCCGGTGTGAGCTCCCCGGCCAGCCGGTATTGTCACCAGCCAGCTGGTGGCTGACCACCGGCCTGCCGGTAGAACCTGGGCAGAGAGATTGCTCTCTGTCTGGAGCACCGGCCAGCCGGTGGCTCAGGACCGGCCAGCCGGAGGACCACAGGCCAGCTGGTGAGACACCACCGGCCAGCCGGTGTGCCCAGTCAAACTAGCTGTTGGTCTTTGACCAAACTTGTACTTTTGACTCCCAATGGATCCGAAGGGCTCTCCAACGGCTCCGAAGACCCCCAATGGCCATTTGGGTGTTCCTCTCCTATAAATAGAGGACTAGGAAGCCCCGGAAATGTAATGTAGCCCACGGGAACATTTTTCGATCATTTGGCGAACCTCCGAAGAATTCCTTCAAGGATCCCCACCTGCTCCAACTCACTTCCACAACCAAGGAGCACCACCATAGAAGCTTGGGAGTGCTCTTAATCATCACCAATCATCCATTTGCGCCCAAGACTTCTCCTCTTTACGATTTTTATTGATTTATCATTTTGAGCATTATTTTCTGTTTGTGCATACAAACACTTATTTCTCTCATCATCCCTTTGTTTGGGTTTTCACACCACCTTCAAGGTGTGAATATGTTAGTCAAGCCTTCCCTGTAAAAGACTTGAGTCATAGGTGAGCTAGCCTTCACCAGTAAGAAGGCTGGTGGGTTTCTTGCTACAACCAATAAAAAGCAAGCTGTAATAGGTTTCTATGCTGCCTTAAAGTCTAGTGGGTTTCTTGCTACAACCATTAAAAACCAAGCTGTCGTATAAATCTCTCAACGGTTGAGTTGGGAGCGGAGACGTAGGCTTGGGATTTAGGCCGAACTCCGTTATCAATTTTGTGTCTGGCCTCTTTTATTTCCGCTGCGCTTTATCTTTTTCTTAAATTGTTAAACTTTTTTAAAAGGAAATTCACCCCCCCCCCTCTTGCCATCACTCTCCGACCCAAAACTATTAAGGTGACCTCGGTAAGCCAGTCATGAAGTCCCCCGCGACATCATTCCACGTCCACTCGAAAATGGGTAACTACTGTAAAGGCCCTGTTGGTCACTGATACTATGCCTTCACCTATTGATAGGTGGAACATCTCATCAAAAAAACCTACAACATCTCTCTTCATACATGTCTACCAATACTAATGATGTAGATCTTGGTGCATCATACTAACACTTGGAAGAACATCCAAAACTGATGAATGAAAATTCTACATCAGCTCTTCCTGTATGTTTGATGACCGAAATACACACCCATTAAAACTCAAGTCATCATCCTTTCCTGTGGCCCATCCAGAAATAGGGTCCTCTCCTAACACCCACTCCCAAAGAATTAGTCCTTCAGCATCTGATACCTCCTTCATTCTCACTCAATCAAGTATAGAAGAGGTAACAACTACAGAAGGATGTAACGTCTGCCCCTGTCTGCTGTGAACCTCCAAATGCATCTCTGGGAATAGAGAAACATGTTCTGACTCACTACTGGCCTCCTCAACTTTCGGTACCTGAGTCCTCCATCTCAACCCATCATCCATTTCATTTCCTTTCCCAGGAATGTAGGAAAGCTCCAATTTACAATTCTGAAGGTAATCAACCCACCTTCGCAATCTCAAATTTAGATCACATTGAGTGAAAATATACATGATACTTTTGTGGTCAGTGAAAACCAAAAAATGATCTCCCAATAGATAAGGTCTCCAACAACATAAACCCTGAAAAAGTGGAGCCAAATAGAGATTGTTCGTCTGGTAATTCTTCTCATGTGGCCTCAACTGATGATACTCGTACGCAATGACTTCTTCCCCCTTCATAATCACTACTCTCTGCCCGATACGTGATGCATCACAGCAAATATTATATCTCCTATCAGGCTCTAGAAATCCTTGTATCGGTTCTGAATTCAACCTCCCTTTCAGCTCCTTAAAGGCTAAATCACATTGATCTTTCCACAAGTACTTCAAAGCCTTCTTATTCAGGCCCATTAGTAGTGCCACTAAGCATGAAAACAGTTGTATAAAACGTCTCTAGTAACCAACCTACCCTATAAAACTCTGTACCTCCATGGAATTTTCAGCTACTCCCATGAAACTACTACTCACACTTTCTCTAGGTCAACTAATACTTATGACTCAGTGATAAAATGATCTAAGAAGTGAATCGGGTCCATCCCAAAGTGGCATTTTGAGAGCTAGCAAATAAAGAATGGTCTCACAGTGTACTCCAAAATATTTCAATATGGGTAACATTGTCGTGTCAAGTGTGAGATTACACAAAGATATATTCCATGAAAACCAAACCAAATGATTCTAATTATTGATGGTTATCTTTTTTCATTAGTTCTATGAAAACTGTAGGGGCGCTTGTGAGACCAAACAGCATAACCACATATTAGTATAGATCATACCTTCTTTGAAAGGATTTAAGAGGTATATCTGACGGTATAATATGAAACTGATGATAAAAGGTTATCAATCCAATATATGGGAACACCGTGGATCCTCGAAACTGATCAAAAAGATCATCAATCATTAGCAAGTGATACCGGTTTTGGACCATCAACTAGTTCAGGTTCCAATAATCCGCACAATGTCTATGGGTACCATCTTCCTTCTTCATGAAACAGACAAGTGAACCCCAAAGAGAGGTACTAGGTCAGATGAAACCCTTTTCGTGTAACTCCTCTAATTAATTCATGAGCTCTTTAAACTATAGTGTATCCATTATATATGGAGGATTGGATATACTTGCCTCTCCTAGCACACCATCAATATAAAACTATTCCTATCACTCTTGAAGAAAATATGAAAATTCATCCGGAAATACATCCCTGAAATGATCCACCAAGGGAGAAAAGATCATCTATGAATTCCCCTGGTCATATAGATATAAACTAGAAATCTGTGATGTAATTCCTCCCAACCCAAGATGCTCGGCTCCCACTCCACTCACCTGGACAATCCATTCACCCTTATGTACAAACAAAACTACCTTATGGTGATGTGAACCTCACCCTATGGTGATAGATGTAAACAACATCCTTAAAGGGTACCAACCAATCTATTCTGAGATTGTTGTCGTAGCCCATCATCTCTAAGACATAAAGGTACCATAAAAACTGACACCCACTAACCTCAAGAGGGCACTCCTTTCACTGATGTACACTGGCCATTCTAGTCCCCAAAAGTGTGTCTAATGTCTAGATATCATTAGAAGAAAAGATACAGATTCCATGTCTCTCCACAACAACAATAGATATAAATCTATCAGAAGCCCCTTTTTCAAATGATCATAAGCTAAAACTGGGGAAACCAAAATCGTACATCTAACCATATAGGGTCTGGGATCCTACTCCTGTTAGGTCTGCTCCAACGCAAAAGCCTGACCAGCATCGCAGTCCTGTGAAGTAATCTAAGATCCCAGAGCTGATCCACCCTTTGAAAGTTGAAAACCATATGTCTTAAAATTATGGACATGACCCCCTCCATGGCCTGAACAACCTGAAAAAATACAACACCTAACTGATGAGAGATAGGTGGTCCTGCTCTTGAATGTGATGTCATTGCAGAACGGTTATCACCGGCTGCTTGTGAGAAAATCTGATAGAAAGGCACAAGCTTACCCGTCATGCACCATGATCGACCCTCAAATGGGTCTCTCGTGTAATTTTTCCTTGTATGCCCCCTCTTCCTGCACAGTTAGCATGCCACCTGACTACATAAAAAATAATTCTTCCTACTCAGATATCGGTATGTAGACTCCCTGAGACACTCTCTACTATCAGGAGGAGGAATACCAACTCTATATACCCAACCTCCCTAGCTCACAGCTCCATAATCTCTCAGGTTGTGCCCAGTTATAAGATCTAGCTTGTCAATATATGTTATTGATGTCAACCAAAAAATTTTCACCTAAGATCCGATGTATTTCTTGAGTCCATCATAAAACATCCTCACCATGAATAACTCATGACCCTGTATAATGGTTGTGAAGTGATGTAGCTCTGTGACCTGGGAAGAATATTGCATGTTTGAATGAGTACCCTACAATAAACTCAAGAAATCTAATGCTTGGTCATCCCTAAATGTCTCCATGTATAATTAATCGTATAAGTAATGTTAAAACTCATCCCAGGACATACCCTTCTGGCTCCCTGTCTATGATATCACATCTCATCATCTCTTGAAAGAATCCCGGAGCATGTACATAGTGAGCTTCACCATACTCTATGGAGGAAACTCCAGATGCTTGAAGATCGACAACATGGATTCTAACCATGACTCTGTTGCATGAGGTCCTTCATTCCCTTAGAATGTGGGAGGATGCTACTATTGAAAACCCTATGTCAACACTTCCATAGATGGAGAGGGATGTAGTGCTCTTGGGAAGGTCTACATAAACATCAGGGAGCCTTCTAAGAACTGTTCATCAACACCTATATCTAGATTTATGGTTTGTTCAAAGATTGGAACAATATAAGGATCTACGGGTAGTCCCTGATCTTCCATGTCTGGTGTCAGATCGCTGCCCTAGATTTGGCATACAATAGGAGGATGTCCTGGTGGGATGACTCTACAAGATCACGTGCAACCAGTAGTTCAAGATTATCGAGGATTGAATCATAGATATTCAAGAATGGATAATGAAAAAGAAAACATTAAAGTTTTATAAAACTGGGTTACACGACATATTACCCTTCACACAGCATGTTCCCTTCGGTTTCAACATGGGCGTCTACATCTACCAAAATTTGTTGTGTAACACCCCTACAGACGGCATGTTCGTCCTGTGACATGGAGTGTACTTTAATTTTACCTCCTTCGCATGTTATTCTACATAGGTATAACTACACAGTTACCTTTGAACAAAACTACATGGCATGTTTAATCCAGAAATGAGGTGTACTAGAAGTATTTAGTGACATGTGTCATTGGTTACACGGTTGGAGACACCATCGAGTTTGACAAGGATTTTCCACGCTGGGAACATCCTTTAATACCCAATGTTTATCCACCAATGTCGTTAGTCACGTTCCGGGATACATGGTCCTTACCACATGGCATATAATCCAATTACACAGTGTGTGCCACCAAATATTTCCCTACCCCGTGTCTTTACCCAAACAGTCAGTCGCATGATCACGAACTACAAGACATGTACCTAAGAAAGGTTGTTCCTTCCCAAATAGAAGGATATGTGGCATGTATTCAAAATTACACACCATGTATTCTAGGTTTTCTAGAAATTAAGCTATATAAACTACTCTTGAACCCCGTAAAACACTAAAACAAACATTACAGTTCCAAATTATGATCTATGGTGGCCATAGTCCCCACGAATCAAATCTTGACATCATATTCATGTATATCAAAAAGTATAACTATGAAATCAATCACATGATTCACCAAATTATGATCCATGAGGTCCCACAACACCTTAGTAACCAATTTTTTGTTCCAGTTAGAATGAAACCTTATATATTAGTAATAACCTGTCAAATAGCATCTATTTTATAATGAAAACTATCACAGAAGCATGCATACCAATCACAACATCTATCACAAAACATGCATTCAGGGATGCACCTAAAATTGCATAGCAAAAATACATGACATTTGATCCCTATAAGGTGCCTATATGATGCATGGGATGGAACACCCTCATCTTATCATGCTTCAAAAGAAATAGAACCGCAATAATATCAATGATTATAAAACAACACATGTGAATCACACAACAGTGAAATCAAATCAAATGTAATAACTGAAAAAACTAGAAAATTGAACTATTTGAGGCATATTGGAATTTCCCTATACATGGGTTATCTATTCATGGGCATAGATTATTACCAACAACCTATTATTTCTTATCCCTCTCTATAGACTCCAAACAATATGTCACAGAAGAAACAATTCCTCTAATACCACTTTGTAATATCCTGAATCTTGGAGCCACCCAAAGGTGCCCCGTACCTAGTTGGTCACATGGCCCCAAGTTCATTTCCCTAAACAACGGAGGATTCTAACTAGAAGAGAGGTTGTTGGGTGTATTAGTGGGGAAACAATTTCCTCGTTGTTAGAGTAACAATGCTTAATAAAACACATAAAAATATTGTAAGTAGTAATACCATACAATAAGTAAACAACAAAATACTGAAAATAAATAAACAATTGAAGAAAATATATAAATGATGCATGTCACATATGTCTAGGAATGTGTCCAAACATTTCACAATAATGAAATAAAATACTAAACCAAATTACAAAGAAACTACTTAACTCCCACAGCATCGCAAGCCTAAGCTTGGTCTCATGATCTCCCGCTCCACCCAAATCACATACCTGATGTAGAAGGGATCTTCCCCTTATCTATACCTGAAATAATATAATCTTTTTGGGCCAAAAATCATAACCCAAATAGGTAGTGAGATTAATCCCGGTAGGCAACCACCCAGAGATCATTTCTTAACTGTTAGTGATTATATATATCTAGAAATATTCAAAATGATGTAATAAATAAGGAAGTACTAAAAAGTAAATATTCATACAGTTTCAACTACATTCATTTACATTTTTTAATTTATAAACCAATCAAACACAATATACCCTTTGAGAATTTCTCATATTCTAACCCCTCTGGTTCATCATAGAAAAAGACTCTCTGAGGAAACACCCACCATCAATTCCTCCTATGGTCTTTTAATTGTAAACTTTAGACTCTCTAAGGAATCACCCAGTGTCGTATTCCCTATGAGGTCTCGCAATGGTATTCAAAATACACTTTGAGGGATCAATCAATGTCTATCTAGCTTTTGTATTGAAACGTGAAAGGTAACAGACACTCTGGGGAAGCCCTCAGTGCCCATTCCCCCAATAGTCTCACTACACCAGGATCCCATAACCATGTGTAATTTAATCATCCACAAACAATGTCTAGCAGCCTAAGTAAAACTCAAATACTTGTTGGATAAATAGATATAATTCATATCACTATAATGTCATATAAACAAATCCATCCTAACATTATTAGGCAAGAAAAACATAACAACCTAGTAGGTCATTCTAGAACAAACAACCAACATTCATAAAACAAGGCAAGCATGGAAACAAAACTAATTCACAATAAAAAAACACTTACTCTAGAAACCAAACAATAACAGACATCATAAGGGTTAAATTTCCAAAACACTAAATACCCTAAACATGGTTATTCAAAAAAATTCACATATAAGTCAGATAAAAATATATAAAGGAACAAACCACAAACCTCGTCGTGTATGATAAAATATAGTTTAACCATAGCAATTGAATCAAACTAGAATGCAGTAGATAGACTAAAATATCATAAACACTCAACAAAGGATATATCAAAAAAGAGGAGAAATAAAAAGGAGAGCCTCTAGAAGAATGAATAACTCGCCATGGAAATTCCAATGCAGTCGACAATGTTTGATTAGAAGAAAAGAAGACCGATCGGTGGCTAGGTGAAAGTTTAGTGATTATCGTCGCTCCTAGATGATACTGGTTTAGAAGAAGTTGTTGCAGTAAATGAGACGCAATCTCTGTACGATTTATTAGTTAAAAATAAAAATAAATGCCATGTTCTTTAAATATTCATGGCATGAATATGCATTTATCAGTCCCCACTTTAGGATGTCTCCAGGTCACCCCACATGACCATGTACTCGACCATTACTCAGCTAGTACATGGATACACATGGAAACTAGGTACACTTCATATACTCCTAAGTACATAAAATTTACTCCTTAAATTTCTAGATTTTCCCCTTTTTCTCCAAAAAACACCCAAAATAAAGATCCATACTAAAAATGAAGATCCATGATTTTATAGGAGGTTTCATTGAAATTCATTTTTCATTTATCATGTATTCCATTTTAACCTATGCAGTAATCCTCTATGATTCTTGAGTCCTCCAATCCCTCCTGATCCCCAATTCGATGATTGGTTGTTTTGTTCATCGTGGCTAATTTCTTCAAGAATTCGGTTTTCCTGACTCTTCCATCAATATCTATCATTACACCCTAGATATTGATGGATTATATTGGGATTTATGGATCTAAAATCAATTTTGTTGAATATTATTCTTGGTTGATCTCCAAGGTCATTTATGACTTCATCCATTATTGGTGAGTTCTGTAGTGGGCATAGTGATTCCTTGTAATTATTATGTGTTTATATTTAAGACCAGACCATCAATTCATTTTTTTATTTTTTTATTTTTATAAATTTACGTCAATTGATTTTTTAAAACCCAATTTTATGTAATGTGGAACTTGGATTGGATTTGGAATGATATTTTGCGGGAAAATGCTTATTCCAAAGGAAATTGAAATTGGGGAGCCATTAGAAAATGATTTAAATGATAAATAACTCTATGAATAGATTTTCAAATTTTTTTATTAATATACATTTTTAAAAACCTATTATAGGTTTCATTTTGAAATAAATTAATGAAATTTTGAAAACCCAATGATTTGGTTTTGAATGAGAATTTTCAATTCAATAATGGAATTTTGGCCATTTAAATTGTGAGTGATAGTTTCTATGAAATGAAATTATTTTCCATTTTTCTATTGATTGATTATTCTTGTGAATGTATTTATTTTTAGTGGGAAATTATGGAAATGCACTATATGATGGAAATTCCCTAGCAATGGTTTGATTATTACAACTCTAACAAAAACTTTTTTTCGAATATATTATCACAAATTCATTATTGATGAGTCATATTCATCCTAACCCTAAGCGAATTGTGTAAACATATATCTATGAAAACTAATTTATTAATTGTAATGATCTTATAACAACAAACTATCATACCATATGAAATATGACCATGGTTATTGCTATGATGATTTTGATTAAAAATTCCATTTATTATGAAAATTAAGTAATGATACATAATGTTTTATATAAGCTTTTTTATATGAATTATTTATTTATGGAATGTTTTAAACTGTTTCAATGATTCTGAAATGAAAATAATGTTTTATTTTAAATATAAAAAAATTACATCCATAAATGATTATTTAAAAATAAAATAACTTTTGGGTTAATAATTATGTTATCTTATTATGGAAATATTAATGAGACCCTACTGTGCTTTTACACATCGCATTCTACCAATTCTATCATTTATTTTTTGATTTTATCCTTCCAAGTAAGCGTGAACAGAAACCACCTCCTAGAGGAGGTCGTTTTATCATTATCTCTTAGGGAATGGGGTTATGCGTACTTTGGAGGTTTATTTTTCAATTGTAAAAAATGATTACATTGATGATTTACTATTTTGCATTCTGATATAGCAATTTGGTTTCTAAAACTATATCCATTTTCAGTTTTTTATAACACTAAAATTTATCTTTATCTTGTGTTTTAATATGAAAATTTCAATTCCACTTTTATACTGTTTTTTATAGGTTCTAGTCAAAATCCCATGGGGATCCGGAATACCCTACAGGAAATAGAAGTGACTTATATCCTATCAGTGTACTAGGGTATCTATGCTAGTTAGTGATAAATTAGTATCAAAGGTGTGGTTTGATAATCATTCCTTGCTTATAGTATATAATTTTGAATATAGTTTTAGGTTAGAGTAGGTAAATCTGAGTGAGTTTCTTATCATATATCATCTTAATTATCCCTATGTCACCATGAGGGGGCTATTTAAAATCATCATTAGGATTATTTCTACTATTTCTCTACTGTTGATTTGGATAGTTTGATATCCAAATGTTGTTTATCATTCTGATGGGATTAATTTCTTGTTGATGTTATATGATTTTTAGACCTGAGTAATCTTATAATGAATTATATGCTTTTTATGATATTTAACATTATTACATTCAATATAAATCTTAATCATATCTATTAATAACATACTACTGGACCAGATTTGAAAATTCCTCTTGTGGGCCATATTCAAGATGAGGTTTTTTCTTGTTAGTCGTTCACTAGGATTTGAACATGTAGATGTCCCTATATAGGCACCCATTATGGATCCTCATAGATATTAATCTCCCAATTTATCTAAATATTACAATCCCCATAAATCACCTTCTTCACCAGTTTTTAATATTTATCATTTTTTTATGAATGGGTGACAAATTTAACGATATAGTTTGATTTTATGGAGACTGATGCGCCTATTAAGGTAAATTGTGCTACATTTAAGTTATTGCGAGCTATAAGGAGGTGGAAGGATTCAGTACATAAGGATAATGAGTCATAAGGATTATAGTGGAATATATTTATGGTTCAAATAATTGACTAGTTATACTTATAATATCTTATGTGAGCTAAGGATATAGAGTTTTCATGCTCATGTTTGATGATAGGAATGTGACAGAATATTTGAAATGATTCTCTGTGCATATGTTGTTTCTTCCTGATATTTTATCAAATTCAATGATGAATACATGATCAATGGATATGATACATTTTCCTCAAATCCATTCTATGTTTTTCAAGATGAATTATTATTCTTATAATTAAAAATTAAATAGGGCATTGATGGTCGAACCTAGCCTGGTATGTATGTTAGGATTGATGTGAGTTCCTTTTTGTCCCTATGGATATTCAATTCATTCCCATGAAGTAAATATCATGTGTGATAAATCTTATGGTGGTTCTAGATATTAGGTATCTTCCATACATCCAACATTTCTTGGAAGAGTCCCTTTGACATGTGTCCCGTGTGTAAAACATGGGCATTAAAAATGAATTTTCACTATGGCACCCAAGATTTGTTGTTTCAATGGTCACTCCAGACACATGATGATGTTTTATTATACATTTTAATCGTCAAGTAGTGTCATGGTATTAAAAATAAAAAAATTACTATAGATAAATATGATGATTTTGGATCTGTGGGGTTCCAACCATTGAATTATGAAATGAAGTATCATCAAACAATTGAAGAGTCTCTATAGAAATCATATACTGGTCCAATGACTATTAGAGGTATCACCATGATAGCTTCACCTCTATTGAATATTTTATTTGATACTAGTGAATCTTAGTCGTTCTTATCAACTCATTTTGTGAATATGCTAAATTGTTCCATGATGATTTTTTCTTATGTGGTTGATATTACTACACTCTATAGAACAGTGAAAGAGTTTTGTCTTTGTTTCCATACCTGTGTGTTCTCTTTATCAGAGAAATATTTTAATTCATATTTTCTAGTTCATGACATGGGAACTCATTATTTTTTTCTTTGGTATCATTTGTATCATTTCTACTAAATTATAAAATAATTCTTATCTTCAATGGGTATCATTCATTATTCTCAATGGGGTTTAAACTGTTTTTCATAGAGAATTTGTTCAGAGGTCAAGCATAGTAAAACATTCTTATCTAGAATTGGGAGAGTGATATCCTTGTTTGGTTTTTATTTGGAATGGAATCATTGGGTTGTGACCTCCCTACATTTTCACCAAGTTTTCTGACATTTTCATTTATAATTCTATGGTTTTCCATCAAAAATTGAGGTAGAGTTTTGGGTTGACTTATTACCTTGTAATATATCATTATCAATTCCATCTTACATCATGGAACCATATGAAATTTATGAAATAATGACTCAGTTGTATGCTCTATTAAATAAATTCATTGTACTCCCAAGTGTTTCCCATTGGGTGGAACAAATTCTCTTTGCTAGGAAATTTTATATAACACTTCTCCGATGTGTTTATTACTGAAAACTCATCTGAGTTATTATAATGAAAAATTAATTGTTCCAGGGATTGAAGATGTGTTTGACCATTTGAATGGGAGAAAAGTTTCTCCAAAATTGATATTTGAACTGGTAATCACTAATTGAGAATAAAATAAATTTTCCTTCTAAAAATAACCTACTATGGGATGTATCATCATTATGAGTTCTTATATATTACATGTAGTGTAAAAAACTCTCCTATATGAATTATTTATTTGATGAATAGAATTTTCCAATTGTATCGTGATATGTACAAGGTGGACGTTGTGGTTTGCATCCTCATTTACTCTAGACCAAAGGAAAATCAGGTGCATCATTTGAGAGTAGTTCTGGAATTGTTGATAAATCTCTAACATTATTCCAAGATGTCAAAATGCGGTCAATTTATTTAGGAAGTTATTTTCTGGTAAATTTGGCCATGTAACAACGTATATTAGTTGATAATGTTATGGTGAAAGATTTTATAACATGTGATAAACTCTATATTGCATTCATGACTCGAATGTTGTTGGGTTTTTCTAGGTAGTACCAACAGATTGTACAGGACTTATTAAATATAGATTATTTTTTGATAACAATAACTCAAAAATAATCTATGTATTATTTGAATGAGAAATTTCATATTTCGTTTTTTATGGTCATTTGAATTTAACACTAGTGTTGACTCTTCTAAAGGATGTGTAGGGATACGTGGACTTCTGTGATGCATCTTATCTAGGTTTGGGATTTGACATAATTTAGGTAGATCATATCATTTCCTAATGATCTTAGAATAATACGCCAGATGAGGAGAATTATATATCCCCTGACCATCAACATGGTATTGTAATTATTGCAAATAATATTTAGAGGCATTACCTTTTCTGATAATGGTTTTCCATGTTTTCTAACCACAATAGAATGTGTCCTATATTCTCAATAAAATAAATCAATCTCTTCCAGATGCATTGTGAAAATTGATTTCAATATTTTGATTTCATTATTTCCCATACCATTGGGAAAGGGAATTTCATTATTGATGCATTAAGTAGGAAACCATTTACATAGTCCATGAATGAATCACCAGAATAGTGGAACATAATGGTTATTTTTGTATATTTACATACAGGATCATATAATATAGAGTCCATGGACGTACTAGATAGTGTTATGTTGGCTAGAACACTTCTTTAGATGACTCTTATAGGACGGCTACATGATGATGAAATCAATGTCACTATAGACACACCATATGGTGGGGATACCATTTATGGGTGGATGTTCGCTACTAAGGGTATTCTATTTGTTGGAATCATTTTGCTGTTATTTTATCTATTACAAAATTTTTGATGGGGGATTTCCATGATACCTAGTGGGATATGCACATAATAATAACAAAGATTTATATGACATGTAGATATGATATTGGGTATATTTATGAGATCTTACATCAATGAATTTTCATTGGGATTTTACACTTTCCAATTGGTCAAGGACCATAATTCATGACCATTAGATTTCCTTCAGCTAATGATAGATCAAAAATTGATGTTCAGTTATATTAATATGACCTGTTTTGGGTGTCCATGTATATAGAGAAATAATATTTTTATATGGGTTGTAATTGATATCTTGATGAAATTTTCTCACTCTATATCCCTTCGAGATACAACCAAAGACGAGGATTAAGGATATATCATATTGAGAGAGAATATTCTTTTTCTCATATCTCCATCAACTATAATCTCAGATAGTGACACCCATTTTACATCTCACATTTTGATAGGCCTCTTAGAGGAATTGGGATATCATTTTCATTTGAGTATGGAATTCCCTCAAAAGAATCATGGCTAGAAAGACATGAATATAATGTCTCAAGAGGATATGATTCACCCCTTTATACATTATTATGGTGGATCTTGGTATAAAAATTTTGTATTGGTTGATATTTATTAAATAATATTTTCCATCCTTCAATCATAATGTATCCTTTACATAAAATTCAAGGATGTCCATTTAATTATCTATTTTTCGGTCGTATATCAGTGAATATTCATTGGTTGGAATGATATTTGTTCAGAAAATGATAGAAATGGTTCAGTTGAAATTTTAGAGGATGTCAACAATTAAAAGCAAGTATAAATCAATTATTGATCATCATTATAGTCTTTTGGAGTTTTTAGTTGGTGAATAGGTGTTCATAATAGTTTCAACCAATTTGGGGCATTGAATATGAGGCTCTAGAAGATCACTAATATTTTTGTGGGACTATTTCAGATATTTAGTATGTGGGGAAAGTATCTTAACATTTATAACATATTCCCTTTTATACATCATTACATGAAATTTTTCTTATATCATAGCTATGAAATTATCTTTATGATCTATCAAATGTTATGAGATGAAGTTAACTTTATGTTGAACATAATTTATTCATGACTATTTATCTAGTCATGGTTTTAGACAGTGAGAACAAGGTACTTTGGGGGAGAAAAATACCTTTGGTTAGGGTGATATTGTAGAATAAATCTAATTCAAATTATACATGGGAGAATGTGTAGGGATGAGATATTAGTAGACTCTCTTTATTGATATAGAAGATTCTTGATAGAATTTTTTTTGGGAAATAAAGCATTTATGAAGAGTAGGTTATCATACCGCATTTGGTTTATTTCATGTATGTATTTAGAATTTGATTACATTTTCCTTTTTTGTTGATTGAGAACTTCCAAGAAAGAATTTTATGGATTACTGTAGTGGATAAGTTAGTGGTTTTGGGATATTTTATTAATAAACATGTGGTATTTCTGGTCAGTTATGGATTTAGATGTTGTGTTATGTGGTTACATGATGTGTAATCATTTACTAAGATATTATGGGAATTGGGTAGCCATATTAAAATTTACATGTCATTTACAGCTTACACTACATGTCAACATTTAACATTAGAATTGTAAATAAAATATGATGGGGTTTTTAAATTTATAGGTAATTCCCCAACCCTAGTTACCCAGAGTAAGTTCATTATTATACAACATTGGCATGATCCCAAGGGATAAAATCCTGAAATACCAATCAGTTTAGTAGCTTTGGAAGTACTAGATAAAAACCTCAGTTTTACATTACATTATTAAATGAAAAAAATCATTATTTCCTCATTTAACACATCCATCTCACTTAGAATATCCTGGCATGTCAGACATAATATTCTTCTTCTCATCCTGGAAAAAAACATACAAAGGGGTGAGCTCAGGTTCTCTGTAAAGGTAACAATTTAGCGAAAACATTCACAAATAAGCATAACAATTTAAGGCAATGTATATGACTAAAACACAAGTCTTTTAAACATAAACTTCAGCATAATATGCGATAGGTAAATGAAATAATTCCATTTACTTACTCACATGGATATTATCCTAGTCGAATAATCACATATAATATAGATAGCTAATTTCATAATGATAGAATTCATAATTCCAGACTTCACACCCACATAGTCATGGCCTCTTTCCAAAACTGAAAATAATATATGGTCAATTCCTTGGTCCAAGACATTATTTTGTCTCATTAGACCTACCGATGCATCGAGGCGCAATAGTGGGCTCCACCTGTCACTTAATAAGTCCAATCCATTCCTCATATGAAAATGATGAAACATAACAACAAAAAATCTTATTAAAACTAGCATACAAAATGTTAATATTGTAACCGTCAGCCATGAATGGTATAAAAATAATACATCCATAGTCCAACAAACTACAAAACCTTCTATACAATATTGAAGATTTTATCATAATGAATAAACTTCGAACAAGTGTAAAATCCATCAAAGGATATTGACATAGATGAAATCAAAACTACTTGAGAGAAATGTATCATTCTATTTTGAAATAACTTAATAATCATATTGTTATAAAAGCAAAAAATTATTTTGAAAAAATTCTTATTATCTTGAAAGGGATGCTTCTCATGTATTATAATGATAGAAAATAGCCGCACCCGCTGTATAAGATAAAAAACATCCCTACCTTAATTTGTCAAATAGGTCATAAAGTACCTTGTTTGGAAAATGAAGGAAAGATTCCATTCAAAATATTTTACAAAACGCCAAACAATTTTATAAATGACTTTAACCCATATTATTGGAAATAGTAAAAAATGTTTTTAAATACATAATTTTGAAACACGAATGTGGATTATAATGAATTTCCAGTTGATACATACGTATATACAACATTGGATAAATAATGAGATTGTAAAATTAACCCTTAACTTAATATTTTCCTTGGTCAAGGGTATTTTAACCTCATTTATAATAGTTTAATAATTGTTATTAAGTTATAAAATGACTACATACATAAATATGATATCATAGTTGATCTTCTAATATTGCATTGTTAATAATATTTCAGTAGTATAATTGTTTCTGGTGTTAAATTATTTCTTTTTCCATTACATGTTTTGTAACACATGTCCTATTTTTTATGGATAAGATGTATTTTATTCAAATTAATAATGATATTATGTTCTTTAAAAATTATTTTTAATCATAAAATGAATATTATTCATGAATGGTTACGATAGGGAATGAATCTCATCGCGTTCGTGGAGACGGTAATCCGTACGTACGCATAAGCCACATTACCATTCTATTGATGGAGAAATAGTATGTAAATGGATGATATAAAATATATAAAGAATCATTAATATTTTATATTTATTAATTACAAAAATTATACTCATTATTATACCAATCCAAATAATGAAGTGCAGAATTACAAACTACACCGCGACGTGGAGACGGTAAGTCGTACTTACACATGTATGATGACTATGTCAATAATAATATGGATAGAATAATTAATATGGTTGTATGATATTTATAATAACATCATATTATGTTGATGTTATTGGAGTTATCATTTTTATATGGAAATAAAAAAGAAAGTGGAAATGGAAATGTAAAAAAACATTGAAAGAGGTGATGAAATTATTACCTCTTCTTTAGGTGATTCCTTTTGATTTGATCAAAAGGGATCCTTAGGTTGGCCTCTAATCAAGGTAAGGCCTCTATGATAAAGTGATGGAATATTGGAGTATATTTGATCAGGGATTTTCCCAGCCAAATGGCTTTGGAGGTGTGAAATTAAGAGAACAGAAAATAACATTTTATAAGAGATGTGACTGTCACTTTAGGAAAAGAGAGAAATAATATTTTTTTATACAAGAATATTTTGTTTATAGTGTATCCAAAAGAAATATTTATTGGATAAGGTGGGGTTGGGTCGAAAATATCTCAACCAATAGGTATTTGACTAGTTTAGGTAACCATATTGACCTTATCTTTTAGATTTAACTCTTAGTTAAATAGTTTAACTTTTACCATGTATTCTTGTATTATTATAATAAATTGTTAAAAAAAATATTATAAAAAGAAAATATAACCATAAGTGGTTAATTATTGATATATCTAACCTTAACAAACTCTTTTGGCTGACCCTTAAATCCTTAGGAATATTATATCAATTAATAATATAGTATTTGTTTTAAAAACTCATATATGTAAAATTTGACACCATTTAGAATTTGGTTTTTTTGAAAGTCATAAAAAGATTATCACTTCAAAAAAAATTATTTAAACAAACTTAATAAGTATAGATAAACTATAATATTTGGGGAATACATCCAAACCCTCAATTTACCGTTATATTAGTAATCATTATATCAATTATTTTAATCATTCAATAATACGGTAATTACTCCATCCTCATTGTGTCATAAATAAATTAAAATATTTAATGTCTAAAAATTATAAATAAAATACCCTTATGTAGGAAAGATATTGATATTTCTGATGAATACATGTAGTTGAATAAATAATTTTTAGAATACTATATTAAATATGGATTAGTTATTAAACATAGAATTTAATACCTTTAACGCTTCTTTAAATAAAATAATAAAAAATTTCATAATATAATCCATGTGGACCAAAAGGATAATATTTTATTCTAATGGTTTATTTAGGACGAAATAAACTTATCCAATAGAATTAGGACATGTTTTTTGGTAATGAAAATATCATTTTTACCTTTAATTACCCTATTTACTCTATACCGTGGTAAATAAAATTCAAAAGTTGCTATTCACTAAAAATTATTTTCATCCTATTGAACAAAACATTACTTACTATTGTAAACTATGTCTCTTAGATTTTTCATGTACATTTCACAAAAGCGGTAAAATTTTATTTTATGAAAATTTTCAAATGTGCCGAGAAGGTGGGTAAAAGATGTTAAAAAATACAACAAAATTTTATACATCTAATTTTATTATTAAACGACATAAATGAATTACATTGAACTATTATATGAATTATATATCTATTTTATCATCATATAATTTTACGTAAAATAAACAATTATTTAAACAAAAAGTATGTTTAAAAAAATAATGCGATATTCATAAAAAATTAAAGGTGTTTAGGAAAATTCCAATAATTCACCCTAAGCTAATTTGGATATTCCAAATCCACAAATAAACACCATTTTGATAAATTAAATTTTTACATTTTTTAAAAGAGGGAATTACTATTCATAATGGCTAGTTTGGTAAGCCATGGTACATTATAACGTGATGTTTCGTACAACGTAATTTATAGTATTATTCACAGAGAAGCGTACCATGGATGCTTGGGGTTTTAAAATCTTCCCTAATTTAAATAATTTAGTCCTTGAAATTTATCTAATATTACTGCATAAAAACGTTTCTCCATATAACATTTACCAGACGAGTCATCTAGATTCTCAACACTTGTTCTCTGGTATCAACAATCTTGAATACTCATCACAATAAGACAGATCAGCTTCCATTTCCATTTCTTCAAAGGTGAGTACATGCGTTGAGTCAGGAATGTATTTTCTCAACAGTGATATGTGAAACACATCATGATCTTTGGAAAGACATGGAGGCATTTCCAAATGGTAATCTACAACAACATTTCGTTCTAGAATTTCAAAATATAAGATGTATATGGGACATAATTTACCCTTCTTACCAAATCGTACAACCCCCTTCCAAGTGGATACCTTCAAGAAAACATGATCTCATACTTGAAATTACAAATCATTCCTTTGGTTATCAGCTTAACTCTTTTGTATAGTTTGAGTTGCATTGATGTGGTATTGGATAATCTTCATATTTTCCATTTATTCCTCAACATGTTCTAGGACTATGAGTTTTCTTTCACCAACATCATCCCAATAGGTTGGTGTGCGAGATCACCTTCCATATAACGCTTGATATGGTTCCTTCTGAATAATTGAATGGAAGATATTGTTATAGTAAAATTATACCAGAAGTAAATATTGATTCCACATACCTTGAATTTCAAGTTAACATGATATCAACATTTCTTCTATGGCTAGAATATTCTGTTCTGATTGTCCATCAGTTTAAGGGTGGTAGGGAGTGCTCTAATGAATTTCAGTATCCAAGGCCTTCTGTATACATTTCTATAATCTTGATGTAAAATGGGGATCACGATCAGAAAAAATTGATAGAGGTACTCCATGATATCTTAAAACATTACCAACATATAATCTTGCAAAGCGTTTTAGTGGTAAATCTTCTCTTATATCAAGAAAATGTGCTAACTTGGTAAGACGATCAACAATGACCCATATTGCATCATTTCTTCTAGGAGTCTTTGGTAGCCCCATAACAATGTCCATCGTAATATCATCCCATTTACACTCAAGTATGGGAAGAGGTTGCATGAATCTTCCCGGATTTTGTCTTCAAGCCTTAACCTATTGAAAAACCATACATCTTTATAAATAATATGTAATATCCTTTTTCATTTTGTCCCACCAAAACTTTTCCTTCAAATTTCTATACATATTAGTGCAACTAGGGTGTATAGTGAAATTGTAGCTATGATCATCATCCAAATATTACACTTTTAGATCATTTATGTCCAGAACACAATGTCTCTTCCCAAATTACATAATCCCTTCTTCATATATGAAATCGATCAATCTCCCATCGTTCACAACATTAATTTTCTTTTGAAACTCCACGTCACCAGTCTGAGAACTTTTTAACCATTCTAAGAAAGATGATTTGGAGACCATTTGAAAATGTATCTATCTTCCACCTTCCTTGATTATTCCCAAATCCATATTTACAAGATCCATGAACATAGGATCCCTTTTAACACACATCTTGTTCAAAACTCCCTGATCCTTTCTACTCAAAGAATATTCCTCCTTATTTTCCTTCCCCTAGTTGTAGTGTATTTGTGAAATCATAATACATGTGTATTTCAAGCCATCGTCTTTGATTCATGTTGAGTTCTTTCTGTGAGAAAATACACTTCAAACTCTTGTGATCAATATATATCTCAAATTATTCACCATAGAGATAGTGTCTCCATATCTTCAAAGAAAATATCACAGCTGCTAAATCAAGATCGTGAGTGTGATTGTTTTGTTCATGAATTTTTAGCTGTCATGATGCGTAGGAAATAACTCTATCATTCTGCATAAGAACACAAATAAGTATTTTGTTTGAAGCATTACAATAAATAACAAATCCATTATTCCTTGATGGTAGTGTCAAGATAGGATCATTGACTAATATTCACTACGGTTCTTCAAAACATTCTTCAAAATATTTTTTCCAATCAAATTTTACCCCTTTACAAGTGAGATTGGTTAATGGATTTTCCAATGGGAAAAAATTATGGATGAAACATCGATAATAACCTACTAAACCAATAAAACATTGTACCTCAGTTATACTCGTCATTACTGGCCATTCTTGGATTTCCTTGGTCATTGAATGATCAATAGAGATTCCTTCCTTAGAGACAATATGGCCATGACAAAAAATTTCTTGATGCCAGAATTCAGAATTTCTAAACATCACATATAATTTCTTTCGTCTAAGGGTTTTTATAATATTGCGCAAGTGATTTTCATGACCTTAGTAGATTTTCGATTAAACCAAGTCATCATCAATAAATACCACTAAAGATTCATCATAATATTCCTTGAAAACTCTATTCCTTAGTTCCATGAAGACATAGAGTGCATTAGTCAGTATAAAAGGAATTACTGTAAACTCATAATGCCCGTACATGGTTTGAAATGTTGTTTCAAGAATGTCTTCCTTCTTCACACAGAATTGATGATATTCAGATCAAAGGTTAAGATTTGAAAAATATTGAGATCCATGAAGTTGATCAAATAAATCATCAATGCGAGGTATGGGATACATGTTCTTTATTATTATAGCATCGATTTCCCTATATTTAATTCACAACCTCATAGAACCATCTTTCTTATAAACAAAAAGAACAATGCTCTCCATAGCGAAAGACTCGGGTGAATAAACCCTTTATTACTCAATTCCTATAGTTTTTTCATTAGTTCCACTAATTCCACATTGTCCATTATATAAGGGGTATTTGATATAGGCCTTGAACTAGGAATTATGTCAATGAAAAACTCTATTTATCATTCTAGAGGATTTCTAGTTAAATCATCTGGAAACACATCATCATATTCTTTAACAATAAGTACATCTTTTATTTGAACATTATTTTCCTTATACATAGTTATTTCATTCTATTCCTCCCCAATAATTGAATTTAGTATAGCTACTGGGGGTGGATCTAGAGAAGAATCAGATGTTGATGTTTCATCTCTAATGATAACGTACTCCTTATCATCATAGAAAATTGTAACCTCATTCTTATTATAATAAATTTTCGCATCATGGTCCAAAAGCCAATACATACTGAGGATTATATTAAATTCAATCATGGGTATGATGATGAGATCAGAAGATTAAGTATGATGCAATGACCTAATGGGGACTAATTCACAAAACATTGTTGTAATGAGACTTACCATAAGATTTTTGACAGACACCCCCCATTTTAAATCAAATTGGAAATATGTAGTCTTCATAGAAAAATATAGAGATATAACACAATATGATGATAAAGAATCAAATAAATTATTGGATAAATTGGAGGAAACCATTGAATTTCCCTCCAACAAGTCATTACGAGCATCAACCTCAGTAGTAGTGATCACATATGCTTAGCCTTGCTCCCTTGGCGATTTCTGAGGTATGTTTACTTGGATATGATGAAATTAATTTCCATAATGCCCCCATTTCTCTAAAATTGTAGTAGTAAATATTGATATCCTCTTTATTTCCTTTTAAATCGTGATCTTAGTGGCCTTTTCACCACACTTATAACAGACTCCCATTCAATTTATGCAAGTACCACGGTGTTTATTCCAACATTTACTACAAGATGGAAATTCAAATTTTTCTTTTTTCCCATAATTTCCATTTCCATATTGTTCAGCTGATCTCTTCTTCTCCTTCTATTAATTAAATTCTTAAGACTTAGAAAATTCATTTTCTCTCCTGATAGAATATGAAAAAATATCTTTGTACGATGAGAAGGAATGTGAGACTAATGCTCAATGGAGAAATGGTTTTATCCAATCAAAGAATCGATCCATATTACTCCTTAGGTTACGTATATAATATGTTTTGTTCCTTTATAACCTTTTAAAGTTAGCATCATACTTTTTGACATTCACATTCTCCTTTTGACTAAGACTCAGAAATAATCTTTCCATATCTTCTTGATGGTCACAATGTAAGTATTTTTCTAAGAAAATTTCTTTAAACTCTTTCTATTCCATATTTTATAATTCTTCATTAGAATTTGAGTTTTGAATTAATGACCACCATTGACCTGCATCTCTTGTTAGGTGATAATCTTCCATAAAAACTTTTTCCCTTTCTCTACTCCCCTTTGAATGAAATATTATACCTAAAGAACTTATCTATTTAAAGTCTATAAATAGATTGGTAGTCCCATTATATTTTGGTGGTTGTGTCCTCAGGAAGTGGTCTAATATTAATCCTATTGGTTTTGGGTCATGGTGCTCCATATGGGTAAGATTATTATTCATAACCTAAGCGATTTGTCCCACTATGATTATAAGTTGTTCAACACCAATTGCATCATCATCTCCACTATAATTATCTTGAGTAGTAGGGAAATACCAAAAATGGAATACATTAATTGATATGGTTTAAATTACTTATACTAGGAGCCACTTCTAAAAATTTACATACACTAGATTAGTTTATCAATCACAATACATAATTCCAAACTGGTAAAATACTGAACATAAATTGATATGATTATGGATATAATCCAAAATCATTAAAAGGTTTTTTTGAGAAGTATTTACTCATAAATCAGTCATAATGGGTTGTAATGAAATTGTGAATTATCTTAAGAATATACACTAGGAGTGTCGTATCTTGGAGTGCACCATGGCCCGTTGTCATGTACCAGGATACCTCGGGTCAATCCTAAAAATCCTTATCAGAGTTTCCAATCCTTGGTATATCTGTGCCAGAGGCACATCTACCTTCTCGTATGCAGATAGTGATGTGTTTTTTAGAAAATACACAAAATATATACAGTACCCAAATTCTAGGAAGATTTATTATACTAATGCTAAAATCATATAATAGGTTAATGTTCTCTAATCAGAGATTTTATATATCTAGATTATATGATTCGTACTAATCTTTCCCTGATGCCAACTATAATGCCTTGAACCTTGTAACCTAGAGTCAGTTCATTATTACATAACATTGTCTTTATCACAAGGGATCAAATATCGAAAGACCGATCATTTTAGAAGCATTGGAAGTACTAGATATGAAGATATGTTTTACATTACATTATGAAATGAAAAAAACAACATTATGTATCTGTTGAACACACTAATCTCCCTTAGAATATCCCTTCAGGTTAGTCATAATACTTTTTCGTATCCTGGGGAAAATAAAACATAGATATAGGTGAGATTGGGTGCTTAGAAAGGATAACAATTTAGTGGAATCTTTCCAAATTATGAATAAACATTTAATGAAATGTTGAAGACTAAAATACAAGACATTTAAAAATAAACCTAATCATAATATGGAATAGATAAATAAAATAATTCCATTTATTTATACACATGGATATTCTAGTGGACGAATAATCACATGTAATATCAATAGCCAATTTCATAATGATTTAATGCATAATTTCTGACACCATAACTATATAGTCAAGGCCTTGTTCCATGAATACAAATAATATTTGTTAAAAACTTGTGACAAGAAAATAGTTTGTCTCATGAGACCTACCGACGCATTGAGAAGCTATAGCGGGATCCACCTGTCAATTACTAAGTCCAATGCATTCCTCATGTGAAAAGGTTGAAACATAACATAAAAAATTCATATTAAAACAAGCATACAAAATGATAGAACATTAACCATAATCCATGAATGGTATGAAAATAAAACATACATAGACAAACATATCACAAAATCATCAATACAATATGTATGATTGTATCATAATGAGTCAACTTCAAACAATTGTAAAATCTATCAAAGGATGTTGACATAGATGAAATCAAAAATATTTGAGGGAAATATATCATTCTATTTTGAATGAATTTAAAAGTCACATAATTAAAAATGAAAAAATTTATTTTGAAAATATTCTTATAATTTTGTAAGGTAATATTTCAAGTTGTTATAACATCATAAAATAGCCTCACCTATCATATAAGTTAAAAAAATCCTTACTTTAATTTGTCAAAAAGTTCATAAAGTACCTTGTTTGAAAAATGTCACAAAGATTACATTCAAAATATTTATAAACATTTAGAGAAGGTTATAATGGAATTTAACCCATATTATTAGAAAGAGAAAAAAATGTTTTGATATACATTTTTTAGAATCATGGATGTGGATGATAAATAAGACCCAGTGGATACTTACGTATAAAAAACCCAGGATAATTAAAGAGATTGTATAATTAACCCTTACCTTGTAATTTTATATGGTTGAGGGTACGATAGAATCTTGTATAATAGTTAAATAATTATTATTATGTTATTCAATAACCACAATCATAAATATGATATCGTATATGGTCTTTTAATATTTCTTTGTTAATAATATTGCAACAGTATTGTTGTTCCAGGTAATAACTGATTCATTTTCCTTTATTTGTTTTGTTACGCAAGTCATGTTTGTTATGTATAGTATGTATTTGATTTGTATCCAGAATGATATTGCGTTATTTAAACATTATTTATAAATATAAACAGAAAATTAATCTTGAATGGTTACGATGGGGGAATGAATCTCATCGTGTTGGTGGAGATGTTAATCCGTACGTACGCACGATTGACAATACCATTCTATTGATAGTGAAATTGTATATAAATTGACAATATATAATATATAAAGAATCATTAAAATTATATATTTATTAATCACATAAATTATACTCATTATTATACCCATCAGAGAATGAATTGTTGAATAACAAACTACACCACGACATGGGGATGATAAGCTGCACGCACGCACATATGATGACTTCATAATTTTTTAGATGGATAGAATAATGAATATGGTTATAAAATATTTATAATAAACTCACATTATATTGATTTTACTGGAGTTACCATTTTCGTATAGGAACAACATAGAATGTGTAAGTGGAAGAAGAAAAGAACTTTGAAAGATGTGATGAAATTACAACCTCTTCTTCGGGTGCTTCCTTTTGATTTGATCAAAAGAGATCCTTATTTTATATTTTTACCACGGTAAGGCCTCTAGGTTGAAGTGAGGGTAGTTGGGAGGATATTTGAGTAGTGTTTGGGAGAGCCAAATTACTTTGGAGGTGGGAAATTAAGGGAATGGGAAGTGCCCTTTTATAAGAAAGGTGAGGGTCACCTTAGGAAATGCATGAAATATTATATTAGTACACAATCATATTCAGTTTATAATAGATCCAAAAAGGATATATTTCGAGCAGAAGGTAGGTCTGGGTAGAAAAAAGCTCAGCTAATAAGTTTTAGACAGGTTTAGGGAACCATATTAACATTATATTTTATATTTAACTCTTAGTTAAATAGTTTAACTTTTACCATGTATTCTAGTAGTATTATAAAAAATGGATTATAAACTAACTATAAAAATCAAAGAGAACACCAAGTGGTTCATTATTGATATATCAAATATTATCTAATTCTTCTGGAAAAACATTTTATTTTTAGCAATATTATATCAATTAATAATATTGTATTTTTTTAAACTCATTTAGGTAAATTTTGACATTATTTAGAATTTGGTTTTTTTGAAAGTCATAAAAACATTATCACGTCAAAAAAATTATTTAATCAAACTTAAAATGTAATATTAACCTATAAATTCGTGGAATGCATAAATTTTCTAAATATAAAATTATATTATTAATTATAATAACAATTATTTTAATCTTTCAATAATAAGGTAATTACTCCATCCTAATTAAGTCATAAAAAAATTTAATAATTGAATTTCTAAAAATAATAAATAAAATACGATTATATAGGAAATCTTTTTATACTTATAATGAATATTTGTAGTCGAAATTTTATTATTTATAACCCTATATTAAAAATGGTTTAGTTATTAGACATTGAATTTAAGACTATTAACTCTTCTTTAAATAAAATAATAATAAAAATCCTAATCTAATCCAAGTGGACCATAAAGACCATATTTTATTCTGAAGGTTGATTTTGGTCTAAATAATCTTATCCAATAGAATTAAGACATGTGTTAGGGTAATTATAAAATCACGTTGACCTTTAATTTCCTTATTTACTATTAACAGTGGTAAATAAAAATCAAAAGATACTATTCATCATAATAATTTCTTCCTATTAAAAAAAATTTTACTTATTGTAGTCACCTATGTCACTCAGATTTTTGAAATTCAATTCAAAGAAGTGGTAAAATTATTTTTTATGAAAATTTTCCAAAACTCCATGAAGGTGGGTAAAAGACGTTAAAAAATTCAATAAAATTTTATACATCAAATTTTATTATAAAATGATTTCATTGAATTAAATTAAAATAATATAGGTATTATGTATCTATTTTGACATAAAATAAATTTAAATAAAATATATAATTATTTAATTAAAAAATAGGCTTTGAACAATAACGCATTATTCATCAAAAATAGAATGTTTTCAGAAAATACATAAAATTCTCTTGAAGCTAATTTTGATATTCTGAATAAAAATATGATGTCCATTTTATTAAATAAAATTTATAATATTTTAAAAATGGGGTATTACTATTCATAATGGCTAGTTTGGTTTGTCGTGGTGTGTTAGAACTCGATGTTGCATACAATGCAAGATATAGTATTATTCAAAAAGAAGCGTGCCATGGAAGCATGGGGTGTTATAGTATATAGTACTCAATAATTAAATTCCATGTAAATGAGTTAAATTATATGTAAAATTTATAGTGTATTTTTAAAAACATGTTTAAGAATAGATAATTTTTTATTTACTATTTGATTCATTTCTCATAACCTAGAGACTCATCCTAGTAAATTTTGGAATCCATCAATCCCTCAGGATTATCTAATTGGTGATTGATCATCTTGTGGGTTGTGGTGCATCTCGTCACGTAATAAGTCATCCTATATCTTTTTATTTTATCTCTTTTCTCATTAGATTTTGATATATCATAACATCATGTTATTGAATCATGATTCTATTATAAGATCCGATAAATTTTGTTCCTTCTCACCTCGTTCATGAGCACCATCACAGGCATTGGGATTCCAGAAAAATGGTTGGTTGTGACATCTAAATTTTTTTAATTAATTAAACCATTAATTTCTTAATCATTAAAATTTAATACAGTTGATATTTCAAATATCAATTTGATATACATTTAAATTTTTATATTATTTGTCATGAGATTTTGGGAAAACACCCCAATTTCAATGGAATTGGAAACTCTATTGTATTTTGAAAATGATTGAAATTGATAAAATACATTTGGAATTATTATGTTATAAATGCTTGAATTTGAATTTTGAAACCCTTGTTATTAGGTTTGTTTTGAAATTGGACAGAAATAATGAAAAAATTAATTTGGTTTTGAATTTGAACTGACCTTCTGAAAACGAAAAAATGTGCAATTGAATTGTGAATTAACATTTATGTGGATGATATGATTTAACACTTTTATATTTATTGATTTATAATATGAGTATTTTGAAAGATATTGGGTTAGTATAGAAATTAATTCTTGGATTGTAATTTCATAGCAACTTATTTATAATTAAAAAGCTATTAAAAACCCAATTTGGTAAATCTTATCACTGATAGTATTTTGATGAGTCCAATTTTTCATGATCTAGAGATATTTTTGTATATAAATTTCCATTATCACTTATATGAGATGTGTAACGATCCTTTAATTTGAATCTATCGTACCATTGGTCAGATAACTGTGGGTCTTGTTGTGATGATTTCGATTATAAATTCAATTGATTTTGAAAATATTTCACTTATTTTTAATGATTCATATAAACTAATTTATATGAAGTATTTCTTTTTAAAATATTTGATATATTTTATATCATTATATAATGAAATGTATGTTTTTAAAAAAATATAAATTTACTTCCATGACCATTTATTTAAAGTTGAAAGAATAATTTCGTTAATTATTATAGAATCTTATTATTGAAAACGTTGTGAGACCATACTATTTTCTTTAGATCACATCATTCCTTTTAATTATGGAATCTATATTTTTATCCTTCTAGTTCTGAGAAAGGGAATTATCACCTTGGAGGAGGTTTTTTTCATGATCCCTTAGTGATTTTAGTGATGTTCCCTTTGGGATGTTGAGTTTATATTGTCAGAAATTTTTTACATTTATGTTATTATATTTTAAATATACCTTTTCTTTTTCTATTATCATCTCCTTAAAGAGTTATTTAGCATAATAATATGTATCTTATTCATCTATTGTGTTTTGTAAAATTCACTCCCACCATTATATGGGGATTTTGAATCCTCTTTGAGTATGTTAATGCCAAATCAATAAACATGGTACCAGGGTATCATGGATTACTTTTGATAGATGGTGATATAATTGATAAATAATTAATTACACTCTTTTTAACTACCTTGCACTATAGTATTATGTGTGATATTATTTTTGATTACATGGAATATGGTGTAATTTATAACCTCCCAAATGATATGATGGCTATAAATTGTTCAATAAATTATTTATGAGATTTATCATTTTAAGGTTATAGAAAATACATATATCCAATTACGGTTGTTATGTACTTATAAGGGAATAAATTTATATTTAATGATGGATTTGGTTAAAATGAATAACACATGGGTAGTAGAGGAATTTTTGTTGCTACATGGACACATGATAATGATGATGAGGTTTTATAAGGGTAACGAGATTAAATAAATGATGTGATTTATAATCATTGATTATAAACTAACTTATAAGAGGTGTCATAATTTGTTGTGAGTCATTGAGGTGTGAGAGTTGGAAAATAGGGGAGTTGTATAATAGATGTACCTTCATATATATTTTTGTGTGTGTGTTATTTTGAAATAGACATTTTTAATTCTATTTTCTTTTGGTGGTATATCCACTATTTAGATGATTGATATATTAAACTATTCAAGTTATTATAATTTTTAATTAACATTTACCATTAATTTAGTATGATAAATTAATATTTTTTATTAGTCATTCTATATAAGATACTATTGATTATATGGGTTATGATCACCCTATGAATATATATATATATATAATTCATGTTAACTGGAGATAGTTGGAGACCAGTTTCAGATTCACTAGTTTGTCAGATTTTATGAGAGTTACTGATATCACAGTTAATACATAGGCATGTTTTTTTTCACCTTTTAAGGGTTATTATATATTTTTATAATTACATTAATGTATAATGATACCAAATATAGAATAATTAAATGGTTTTTTCTTGTAATTTTTTATTATCTCATGATCCATCAATCAATATATGAGTTCATGCATCCATATGTGACAACTAATACCCATACTTACATTTTCACCAAATGAGGATTATTAGAGTCAGTCGACATTGGTAATTATCTCCCTCTTTTCACTAATTTTCAAGCATTGATAACATTGGAGGGATGTGGTCATCATCAAGTTGTATAAAAGTAGCTAGTTGATAGATATATTATAATACCGAGATATGAAATGTCGAGAATTCATGTGTTTGTAGAGAAATATAATCTGATATATGTAGTAAATATTATAAATAATTGGTACCTATTTGGACATGAATATTTAATTTCCCCAATGATCATATAAAAGGACTATCAATTTTGATGAACATACTATTTGATATGATTCAAATTTTTGTGTATGTTTCTAGATAGGGATCATTCATTATGATTTCTAGTGCCTAAATTTTTATTTTGTAAATGATGAGAATTAGGTAAAATCAACTAAATTATTACTCTTTAATATTCATTATGTTGTCATTTGTGTCTCTAATGATATAACATTTTATATAATTTCTCCTCTTTTTTATCCCCATTATATCCATGTCAAGCATGCTATATAGTATATTTATTTAAATCACTTCATAGATCATATTAAACATAATTAAATATGGAGTTTAATAGTCTATAATTATAAATGTTAGGGTCTTTGGAGTAATACTTCTTTTTTGGTTCCAAATACCATTTAAAAATTTGGAGAGTTTGATATTTCTTCCTGATTAATTTATGGTTGGAAATATATAAGACATATTTGATGATGTTGTGATGGGTATCACATTAGTGGTAGATATTTTTCAACGGTCGTGATGATTTGGTTATTTTAGAAGAGATGTTATAAGATGAGTTATAAGCTAAATGTTTTTCTTTAATTCCAAGGTTTAATTTCATCAGAAGATTCAAACCCATCATAATGGTATTTAAAATGTATGAGAGTTTCATAATCTCAATAACTATCTCTATGTAATAATTGTGACATTCATCTAAATTATGAGGCATTGGCGAGGCACATTATGGAGGCCTTCCATCGAGGTATCTAACAAATGGGTTCCCTATTTAGTTTGATTTTATATTTTTTGGTTCTACAGAGTGATTTTTTTCTTATATCACACTAGATCACATTGGATAATCACATAATGGTATATATAAATAATTTCTATAGAGAATATTTTTGTTCAATGCACTAAATTTTGTAGTTAGTGAAATTAATTTCAGATATTATAGTTAATGTGTCTACCTTCTTAAATGTTTTTATTATGGTTTGGGGGGTTTTTACCCCTTCCATTAGATTTGGAGTGGTTTTATTATATATGTTTTTATCATATAAATAACATTATATAGTGTTTTATCATCTTCAATAGTCAATGTGATGTAAGTTTCATGTTTCACGACCATTTACTAGACAAGTACCCCATAAGGAATCACTAATAGTAGGGTGATTTTTTATATCATCAATAGAAAGGGAATTGTGAAGGAAAATAAAAACCATATAAATCATTTCACACTCAATGATAATTATTATATAAATACCATAGTGGTAGAATTCATCAATGATTGAGGGGTTGTGGAGTGGTTTATGGGAAGAATCATTCCATTGAGTCATGCGATATACTATTTTCTTATTCTCAAGTTTCATTAATACCTGAATTGATTTTGGATATATTTACTCATTTTGGTCACCAAATCTAGTTAATTGTATGGTACTTGAGTTGTATAGACTTTCACTTCTCTTGGAATTAACTATGCCACTTGGAAGTCGACTTGGATTGTATGACGTGTGGTGAAGATGCGAGTTAATCCTATTTTAGTAGAACACATTGGGATAATTATTATGGTTAGTGATATATCACTATTAAATCTTCAATAAAAAATACTTGATTTAATTAGTTTACGATATTATGGGTTCTATACTAGTATCGTGATATTCTATGATGATGATGAAGATTAGTTATGGATTGTTGTTAAGAATTGTGTGTGTGTGGGTCAAAAGAATTTAGAGCTTTTATTTTCATTAATGTTTTAGATGATGTTGAGTTTAATTGACGATCATCAATAGTTCAACCTTTTTTGGTATAAGTATACAGCTTTTTTACCTGAAAATATTATACTAGTACCCCCTTTGAAGGATATCATGTTCAATATATATATACATATATATAAATCTATTTTCATCTTTAATATTGATATATAGATATTAGATAACACATTTAATTTTGTTGGAGAGAAAGATTTAGTTCAATTGATGTATGAAAAGATGATTTTAAAATCCCACTGTTTCTTCTAGTGTGTCTATGCCTATACTTTTATAGAATATATAATCCCACCATTTTATTACATAATTTTTTTATTATATGGTATAAAAAAGAAGATGTTTTAATGTTTGATTTCATGGAAATTAGGAAAATATTACATGAAAACAAAAAAAATTATAATAATAAACATGAAAGGATATTTATTCTATTTATAATAATTAAATTTACTAAATATAATATCATTGGGAAATACATTAATATAAAGGAGTGAGAATCATGCCTAATAAGGGAATAACAAAGGGAAATAGTTTACATGTAATCATAAGGAATAATAAAAACACCTGGAATATTATTATGGAATGAGAAATTAAAAATGAGGGATATAATAATCAATGGAACATTAATCATAACATGAAAATTTTTCTAACATAGTTAAATGAGGCATTCATAATCATATCACCATGGTTTGTATCCAAGGTGTCATAAGTGAAATTATCTAAGGTTGTTAACCAATGTATCATAAAACATGTCAACTCTCGAGATTAAATTGTTTTCTAAAATGAATTCGGTAGAAATAAAGGAACACCATTCATATGTTTTTTGTTTTATCCATATATATAATAATAAAACATTTCGTAAATAACCAATGAATAATTATGAACATGATTCTGATTAAAATTATAGTGTTTAAAAATTGATTAAAGATGTGATCATTATGTTGTTTTTAACCATCAAAAGAGAATGTAGGTGTCATGTATGTTAATCCCAATATAAAATAAATCATGTTTTGTTTTAGGTGGATATAATTGTAATTTAAAAAGGTTTGGATGTTCAAAACAATAAAATTAAAGAAAATTTTTTATGTTGAGTGAAATCTAGATGAGTAAATCTAAGAGGATGACTGGTATAAAACATATTTTGGGAAATGGGTAAAATGAGATGGGTTAATGGTATAAAATAGATAAAGCAAAATTTTCTAGTAATTATTTGAATTTTTTTGATAAATTTGATTAACCTTTAAAATTACAATACATATAATGTAATTTTCTTGAATTTAAGATAAAATAATGATAATTCCCATAAATTTATGATTTACTTGTAAATATTTAAGGAATGGAACCTTGGGGGATTGAAAAAACCAGTGGGGGATTCCATGGGAGGAAAAACTACCTTATATTTAGGGAGGATTGATTGGGAGATAAAATAGTTGGAGGAATGGGTGGGTATTTATATAAAAAGTGGGTGATTATTTAATAACTTCCTTGTATATACATTAGAAATATAGGTTGTGGAATATGAAATAGAAATGCATTCCCCATGTTTTTTTCCAAGGTTTTTGACAGTTGGGATATATTATAAATTATTTTAATGAAAAATATCTAAAAAAATTCTTACTTCATTTGTCCTAGAAAATTAGTGTCTCTACACGGTAATGTTTTTAAAATAAAGTTTTCCATTTTAGTCATTGGAATGTAATTTTTATGTTTGGAAATTGATTAAAATCAATTAATGTACATAAAATTAATAAAATAATTTATATTAGGTTGTTGATTGTGGTTAAATTTTTTTAATGGATTGGGACAAAGCCTAAATTTATTATTAATGAAAACACCTCTTAGAGGGTAGAGGGAGACCCAATACATATCCCGAAGGCCCAAGGCCAAGTGGACTGAATACAAGGCTTGAAATCCCATTTTTTGGCCCAAAGGATCTTCAGTGAACAGCACTGCTACAGTACCCTACGTAGCTACAATACCTATTACGGTACTCGCCGCCGCTATTGTATCCTCCAAGAGTTCCACCGCCGTAATAGTGCTACCGCTGCTATAGTTCCACCATTGCTACAGTGTCTGCTACAGTGCCCGGCTATAGTGCCCTGCTATAGTACCCTGCTATAGTACCCGGAAATTCATCCCTGCCCAGATTTGAACCCTGGTCTTTTGGATGCCAAGAAGGAGCCTGTAACAGTTGGGTATAGGCTCGTTGGCCGTGTGGCTTGTGGTTAATTAATTAATACATTAAAATAATAAAAAATAATTTTGTCATTAAATATACCAAAAAGCTAAAAATTGTTTTTTTTCTATTCATGGAAAAAATTATTCTTTTTTTTAATGTCTAATAATTTTACACTAACCTATTATATACAAGTTTATTTAAAATTTATTTTCATTTTATCATAATAATTAAATATTCATGATAAAATATCATTCAATTATAAAAATCTTTATTTAAAAAAATAGTCTTTTGTAAGGCCTAATAAAATATCTATCATTTAATAATTTAGTTCGACAGAGTAAAATTATGTTACACTCTATATTTATATAAGTGTTTATTCTAACTTACTATTTCATTAAAATAAATATTATTCATAATAATTTAGTATATTATAGAATTTACTTTATTTATGAAAATAACAATATTTTTAATAAAAATAAATTTCTTTTTTTTTACAGCAAATTTTTTTTTGTTAACAACAAATATTATTTAAATGAAATTGATGGAAGAATAATTTTACATACATAATGGATTTAATAAAATAAGGCTAAAACATGTGAATTCTTATAACTCCTGTATACATCCTTTGGGAAAAGTGTGTGACTGTGATATTTTAATTTGGTGGCTCGACTAACATTGAACGAGTGATAATTTCCAAGAACATGAACATCTCTCATAGGCGATTTCATTATAGATTCACTTATCGAAAATCAATATGGGATTGGTCAAGGGTAAACCACAATGATTCTACCTCCCTTCAATGTTCTAAATATTGGGCCTCATATGCCATGTATGTACTATATTAGGCCATCACTTTTCCATTCAGCATTAATTTTCCATTATAATTACTACATATAATAAGTAATTGTAATTTTAGAATATTTACTAATGGGTACTGTTTCCAATGTCCAAATCCCATCAGTATCATTTATTTATTAACTCTATAAATACCACTTCATTATTTGATTCAATATTAACTGCATTCATTTTATAATATGTTGATTTGATAACTAAAATTTTGATTTATTTATGTAGTGCTGGTTATGGGAGAAATGATTCTAATAGATTAGAGTCATCATTATTTTCCATTTTAGATGAATTAAAAATTGATAATTATTAAAGGGATATCGTTCTATTTTATATTATATAATATTATTGAAACATTAACAGAAAAAATTATAATTTAAAAAGAATCATGGGTCATTATATTCTCCCCCACCCCCTATAAATTTTGTACCTGATATTTCAATTCATCTCCCAACTGGGAAAAGGTGTTGGGATCATTGCCTCATTATATCCTATGATTCTCATGTCACCTCATCATATTTATGGTTTCTCCAAATAACATTAAAAGGTGGTTAGTCTTGTTACGTATAATATTTTCACTATCGTCCACAATATCCACTAGATCCTCCTCATAAGAGAGGTCATGTTATAATTGTATCATCTTCAGATTCAATACAAGTATGAGGCCATGTATGAACCTAATCCAGAGGGATATGTGGAATAAAGCATGTAATTGATCTATATAAGGTGTAATTTCCTGATTCTAGTCCACTGATCCTATGAGATCCTATATTTCATAAGAGACAATGTAAATGGGGATAAGCATCTACTTCATACAAAATAACATGACTCTCTTCCGCAGTGATATTAAGAGGAGATCTTTTTTTGGGAAAATCAAACTAAAATTATATATCATGGTTTTCATCATAGATCTTCTACTGAATTAGAGTAAAATTTATATTTTTTTGGATATCAAGAACCATTTCTGTCATCTTTTTCACAAATCATCCCAAATTTATTTCACTCAACAACATTATCGCAAAAAACATGGAGTTAAACATTAAATCCCATATAAAACATAAGAGGGTGATATTTGAATACTAGAGTGTAAGATGTTGTTGTACCAAAAATCGACTAATAAGATATTTTGATCCCATCCACCTCTAAACACCATTTTATCATGTTCTATGTATTCCCCCATGTGTCTAAATAGTCTGTTACAATTAACTGTACGTTTGGTTTTGATAGGCCATACATGAATACAATTTTGTATTATGAGCCTGTTGAAGACTTCTCCATAATATAAATGTGAACTATGGATCATGATCAGAAATGAGATAATGCGGTTCCACATACAGCCTCACCAAATTCATTATATATATTATACCTTGTTAAATAAGAGATAAATAATCTCCAAAGGTAATAAAATTTGAAGTCTTGTTGATTCAGTTTAGTAAAATATATATCTTATTATTTCCTTTGGTTGGTTTTGAGAAACCAATAAAAATATCATGATAATATTTCCCACATATTTTTTTGTAAGGGTAATGTTTTCCGGTCACATTTATTTTGTTTTCACCTCTCTTTCAATTGTTAACAAACCAAGTACCTTTTATTGTAGTATACAATCATTCTCTTCATATCATCCCACCAATTATGATCCTAAAGATTCTTATATATTTTAGTTCTTCCATGATGTATAGAGAATTAAAATTCATTGGATCCATCCATCAATTATTACATTATCTCTGGAATATATGGAACACAAATCCTGGTAAGAAATTTTTTTACTCCTTAATCAACATTGTACTTGAAATTCTTTCCATTCATAAAATAATCTATCTTATTTTGAATCAAAGTATCTTCTCTTTGATTTTTTTTGTTATTATATTGTAATTATTGTTCAGAAATCATTAAGGATATGATAGATGACTTCCCTTCCCCGATGATTCCCATATAAAACCTCACTGGGTCCATGATAAATGGATCTCCTTGAATCCTCATCAATTCTAGTATAACAGGGTATTTCCTACTTAATGCATCAATTAATTTTTTTTCTCTCCTAAGGGGATAATGATTTTAACAATCATAAAACATAAGAAGATCTAACTATCTCCATTGTCTCATTTTCCAATACTTATGCGTGAATATATTCTTTGGACATTGGGGGTATATGTATGTATATCATTTTTCCACATAATGATATTGCCTCTATATTTTTAGAGAAAAAAAAACCCATAGCTGGATCTAGAACATACATATGACAATTTTTTCATGAGGATTTAACTATCAAGATGCATAAGAAATACCCATGTCACTTTTCATGAGGGATCAAAAAATAAATTTTATATATTCATCGATAAAATATGAATCCTTCCTTGAAATAGGGTGGAGTTAACATGGGTATAGTAAATAATTTCTTCATGAGTTTGTGGAAACATTCTTTACAATCCATTTCCTTGATAAAATTATCTCCATTTCAATTTAACATTGTTAGTGGATTATAAATTCATGAATAGTTTTCAAAAATCATTTATAATATATTTATAAACCAAAGAAACATAGAATCTATATTTTATATTATTGTATGAGTCAACTTATACACACCATTTTTTTGGTATGTTCCACTAAGATTCCATAATTGGATACAATGTGACCCAGAATGAAACTTATTGTAACACCAATTCACATTTAATGAATTTCCCAATTATTATATCCTTACTCATATTTTTAAATATTACCATTATGTTATCATAATTTTACTTGTGAATTTTTGGAAAATATTATAATATCAAAAACAAAAACAACCAAAAATATATTAGGGTAGTTAATAATGACTCTATTCATCAAATCCATAAATATAGAAGGGGAATTTTTCAAGAGGAAGTAAATAATTACAAACTCATAATTACTATATATTTATTAGATATCAGTGTTTGAAATACATATTATTTAATCTCGATCAATTGATGATACCATTATTAACAATCAATCTTATTGGAGAATTGAGCTCCATTAATCCGGTAAAATAAATCAGCAGTCCTTGGGAGAGGGTATGCATACCTAACTATGACCCCATTATGTTCTCAATAATCAATGCATAACTTTATTTTTAGAACATTCATCTAAAAAATGAGACCAGGTTCACCCAAAGAAGACACATTTTTCTTGGATAAACACTTTATCCAAATTGCAACGCCCCGACCCCAGTTGCCCAGAGTCGGTGCATTATTACATAACATTGGCATGATCACAAGAAAGATCAAGTCTTGAAAGACCGATTAGTTTAGTAGCCTTGGAATAACTAGATACATTTATAAGGTTTTACATTACATCATAAAATGAAAACTACAACAATATAGTCTCCATAGTCCACACTCTTATCCCCTCATATTATCCCTACAGGTCATTCATAACTTACTTCTTCACATCCTGGGAAGAATAAAACATTGAAAAGGGGTGAGCTCAAATGCTCAGTAAGGATAACAATATAGCGGAAACTTTCATAAATAAGAATTAACATTCAAGGCAATGTATAACTAAAATAAATGTCTATTAAACTTGAACCACAACGTAGTATGGAAAAAATAAAATGAAATAATTACATTAACATATTCACATGAGTATTCTAATAATCGAATAATTACATGCAATATCAATAACCACTTTCATAATGATGGAATGCATAATGCCAGACTATCATAATCACGTAGACAAGGCCTCGTACCAAGACTAAAGATAAGATTTTGTCAAGGCCTTGTTCCAAGACACTAGTTTGTCCCGTGAGACCTACCGATGCATAGAGGAGATATAGAGGGCCCCACCCGTCACATATTACGTCCAATGCATTCCCATATGAAAAGGTTTAATCATAACATAAACATTCGTATTAAAACTACCATACAGAATGTAAATATGTCATCCAAAAACCATGAATGGTGTAAAAATAACACATCCACAATCAAACATATCACAAAACCTTCAATACAATATATAAGTTTTGTATCATAATAAATCAACTTCAAATAAGTTTAAAATCCATCAAAGGATTCTGACATAGATGAAATCAAAACTCTTTTTAGAGAAATATCACTTGTTTATTTTGAAATCATTTAAGAGTCATATATTTATAAAATGAATCATTTTCTTTGAAAATATTTCTATAATATTCTAAGGGAATCTTCGACGATTTTATAAAGGCTGAAAATAGCCGCACTCGCCATATAAGTTAAAAAAACATTCTTACCTTAATTCTGTCGAAAAGGCTAAAAAGGACCTTGTTTGGAAAATGACGGAAATATTCCTTTATAAACCAATTATAAAAGTCAACAAGGGTATAAATTACATTAACCCATATTATAGTAAATAGTGAAATTTTTTTGAAATACATTTTTAAGAAACATGGATGTGGATGATAAAGAAGTCCTAGTAGATTATTATGTATAAACAAACTCGGATAATGATGAGATTGTGAAATAAACCCTTACCTTGTACTTTTCCTTGGTTGGGGGTAGGTTAACCTCCTGAATAATGGTCAAATAATTGTTATTAAATTATACAATAATCATATACATTATTATGTTTTCATATATGTTCTTTTAACATTTCATTGTTAATAATATCTTAGTATTATCCTAGTTTCGGGTGTTAACATACTCATTATCTTTTATATGTTTTGTTACGTAAGCCATGTTTTTCATGGATAGGATGTATCTTATTCATATCCAGACTGATATCAAGTCCTTAAACATTATTTTCAAATCATCAAATGATAATGATACTTGAATGGATATGATAGAGGATGAATCTTATCGCGTTCGTGGAGACGGTAGTCCGTACGTACGCACGAGCGACAATATCATTCTTTTGATACTAAAATAATATTTAATTGGATGGTATATCATATATAAAGAATAATTATCATGTTATATTTATTATTTACATGAATTACAAATCATTATTATACACATCCAAATAATAATATATTGAATAACAATTACACCACGACGTGGAGACGGCAAGCTGTACGTACGCACATATGGTGACATGTCATTCAAAGGATGTATAGAATACTGAATATCGTTGTACCATATTTATAATAATATTACAGTATATAGGAGATACTGGATTCATTATTTTAGAATTGGAATAACAATGAAAGAAGTGGTTGAAGAAGAAATGAATTTGAAAAAGGGTGGTGTAAACATTACCACTTTTTTGGGTTCTTCCTTTTGATTTGATCAAAAGGGCTCCTTAGGTTGGATTTCTGATCAAACTAAGGCCTCTAGGTTGTATTGAGGGAAGTTGAGAGAGTATTTGGGGAGGTTTTTTCTGAACCAAAAGTCTTTGAAGGTGTTAATTAATGAGAAGGGGGAGTGCCCTTTTATAAGAGGGGTGAGGGGCACCTTTGAAAAAGCTAGAAATATTATTTTATAATAAATTCATATTCACTTTATAATTGCTCCAAAGAGGATTATATAAAGTTTAAGGTGTGGATGGGTCAAAAAACACTCAAAAAATATAATTTAGATAGGTTTGGGTCATTATATTAACCTTATCTTTTAGTTTTAACTCTTAGTTAATTAGTTTGACACTTACCACGTCACGTTGTATTTTTATATTATATAGTTAATAAACATACTATATACCTCCAAGAGACCATCAAGTGTTCCATTAATGATACACCTATCATGATATAAGTATCTTGGACGAACCATATATTTTTAGGAATTGAATATCAATTAATAATATAATATTTGTTTTAAAAACTCTTTTTTGTCAATTTTGACACTATTAGGAAAATAGATTTATGTGAAAATCATAACAGAATGATTACTTATAGAAAAAGTTAATTAAATAATTCCTAACATGTCATATTAACCTATCAAATTAATGTAATTAATAAAAAGTCTCAAATTATATTTATTTGGGTATTTATAATATCAATTATTTTTAATTTTCACTATTATGGTAATTAGTCCATCATCATTGTGTCATAAATAAATTAAATTATTTAATGTCTAAAAATTATAAATAAAATATCATTATGTAGGAAACATTTTTATATTTCTAATTAATATTTATAATATAATTTATCTTATGTGTAACACTATAATAAAAATATTTTAGTAAATAAACATTTATTTTAACTCTTTTAACTCTTCTTTGAATTAAATAATAATAAATGTCCTAATCTAATCCAGGTGGACCTAAATGATAATATTTTATTTCTAAGGTTGTTTTTGGGTTGAGATAAACTTGTCCAATAGAATTAGGACATGTGTTAGAGTAATATAAATATGATTTTTACCCTTAATTACCTTATTTTCTTTTAACCATGGTAAATAAAAGTAAAAAGTTACTATTCACCAAAAATTATTTTCATCTCATTGAACAACATTTTACTCCTTGCTATTAACTGTGTCTCTCAGATTTTCGAAATTCCACTCACATAAGCGGTAAAATTATGTTTTATAAAAAATTTATTTTTTTTAACTACCACATAGTGGTTTCACTATTCATCAAAAAATGAAGTTTTTCAGAAAAACACCAAAAATTTACCCAAGGATAATTTCGATATTCCGAATCCAAAAGTGAATTCCATTTTGAAAAATAAATTTTAAAAATTTCAAAAAGTGGGTATTACTATTCATAACGGCTATTTTGATTGGTTGTGGTGTGTTAGAACTCGATGTTGCGTACGACACACGCTATTTCATTATTCAAAAAGAAACATACCGTAGAAGCTTGGGGTGTTACATTCTCCCCTCCTTCAAATAATTTTGTCCTTGAAATTTCTAGAATACTACCGCATGAAAAGACTCGGCCGGTTCTTCATCATAAGTTCCTCGGGTTCCCACGTTGCCTCTTCTATCTTATGGTTTCTCTACAAGACTTTTACCAAACGAGTCATCCGGTTTCTCAGTACTTGTTCTCTCGTATCAAGAATCTTGACGGGCTCTTCCCAATAAGACAGATCGGGTTCCAGTTCTAATTCCTCATAGGTGAGTACATGCATTGTGTTAGGCATGTATTTCTTCAACAGAGATACATGAAACACATCGTGAACTTTGGAGAGATTTGGCAGCATTTCCATACGGTAAGCTACATCCCCAATTCATTCTAGAATTTCGAAAGGTCCGATGTACCTAGGACTCAATTTACCTTTCTTACCAAAATATATGACTCCCTTTTAGGGAGATACCTTCAGGAAAACATGATCACCGACTTGAAATTACAAATCCTTCCTTCGATTATCGGCATAGCTCTTCTGCCTACTTTGATCTTATTTGAGATGGTTTTGGATTACCTTCACCTTTTCCATCATTTCCTTCACCAGTTCTGGGACTACACGTTTTCTTTCACCAAAATCATCCCAACAGATTGGTGTGAGACATATATTTCCGTATAATGTTTCATATGGTGCCATATGAATACTCGAATAGAAGCTATTGTTATAGGAAAATTCTAACAGAGGAACATATTGATCCCACATACCCTGAAAGTCAAGTGAGTAGGATCTCAACATGTCTTCTAAGGTTTGAATAGTTCGTTCTGATTTTCCATCTGTTTGAGGGTGGTAGGCAGTGCCCAAAGGAAGTTTAGTATCCATGGCTTTCTGAAGACGTTTCCAGAATCTTGATGTAAAACGGGGATCACGATCATAAACAATAAATAGGGGTACACCATGATGTCTCACCACTTCATTAATATATAGTCTTGCTAGACGTTCTAGTGGTAGATCTTCTCTTATAGCAAGAAAATGTGTTGACTTGGTAAGACGATCAACAATAACCCATATTGCATCGTTCCTTCTAGGAGTCTTTGGTAGCCCCATGACAAAGTCCATCGTAATATTGTCTCAGTTCTACTCAGGTATGGAAAGAGGTTGCATGACTCCTCCAGGCAATTTCCTTACAGCTTTGACTTATTGACAAACCATACATCTTGGCACAAAATCAGAAATCTCCCTCTTCATGTTGTCCCCCCAAAAATGTTCCTTCAAGTCTCTATACATTTTGGTGCTCCCAGGGTGTATAGGGAAATTGGAACTATGTGCATCATCCCGCAATTCCCTTTTTAGATCAGGTATATCGGTAACACAAATTCTCTTCCCGAATTTCAAAATTCCATCTTCATACACAAAGTCTCTCAGTCTCCTATCATTCATAGCATTAATCTTCTTTTTAAATTATTCATTATCGGTCTGAGAAATCTTAATCCTTTCTAGGAAAGATGGTTTGGCAACCAATTAAAAAAGCATTGATGTTTCACCTTCCCTGGTTATTCCCATGTCCATGTTCACTAGATCCATGAAAATTGGATCCCTTTAAATTCTCATATTGTTCAAAACTCCAAGGTCTTTTCTTCTCAAAGCTTCTACCACCTTTTTTGCTTTCCCCAGGTGGTAGTGTATCGTACAATCATAATCCTTGAATAATTCAAGCCATCTCCATTGCCTCATGTTGAGTACTTGTTGTGAGAAAATATACTTCAAACTCTTTTGATCAGTATAAATCTCACATTTTTCACCTAAGAGGTAGTTTCTCCATATCTTCAATGAAAATATCACAAATGCTAACTCGAGATCCTGAGTAGGATAGTTTTTAATGAATTTTCATCTGTCGTGATGCATAGGGAATAACCTTATCATTATGCATAAGGACACAACCAAGTCCTTTCTTCGATGCATCACTATAAATAACGAACCCATCATTCCCCGATGGTAGAGTCAATATAGGAGCATTGAATAATCTTCTCTTCAGTTCTTCGAAACATTCTTCACACTCTTTTGTCCAAACCAATTTAACCCCTTTACGTGTGAGCTTTGTTAATCGGTTCGCCAACTGGGAAAAATTCTGGACGAAACATCGATAATTACCTGCTAAACCAATAAAACTACGTACCTCAGTTATACTCATCGGTGTAGGCCATTCATGGATTTCCCTGGTCTTAGAAGGATCAACAGAGATTCTATCTTTAGAGACAATATGGATAAGAAAATAAATCTCTTGAAGCCAGAATTCACACTTGCTAAACTTCCCATATAATTCATGTCTTCTCAGAGTCTTCAAGATAATGCGCAAGTGATTTTCAATATCTTTGTAGATTTTGGAGTATACCAAGATATCATCAATAAATACCTCCAAACATTCATCGAGATATTCCTTGAAAACTCTACTCATCAGATCCATGAATACAGTGGGTGCATTAGTCAATCCAAAAGGAATTACTGTAAACTCGTAATGCCCGTAGCGGGTTCAAAATATTGTCTTCAGAATGTCTTCCTTCTTCATACAAAACTGATGGTATCCAGATCAAGGGTCAATCTTTGAAAAGTATTGAGATCCATGCATTTGGTCAAATAAATCATGAATCCGAGGTAGGGGATACTTGTTCTTTATTGTTATAGCATTGATCTCCCTATAGTCGATACATAACCTCATAGATCCATCTTTTTTTACAAAAAGGACAGGGGGTCCCCATGGAGAAACACTAGGGAGAATAAATCCCTTATTAATCAATTCCTCTAGTTGTTTCTTTAGTTCAACTAATTCTACAGTGGCCATTCTATAAGGGGTCTTCGATATAGGCCTTGATCCAGGAATTAAATCAATATAAAAATCAACTTCTCATTCTGGAGGATGTCCAAGTAAATATTCCAGAAACACATCTACATATTATTTCACAATAGGTACATCCTCTATTTGAACATTCCATTCCTCACCCACTATAATTTCATCCTCTTCCTCCCCAATAATTGAATTTATTTGAGCTACTGGGGTGGATCTAGGTAAGAATTAGGTGGTGACGATTCTGCTCTAAAGATAAGGTGATCCTTATCATTATCATCAAAAATTGTAACCTCTTTCTTCTTACAATAAATCTTCACATCATGGTCTGAAATCCAATCCATACTGAGGATTATATCACACTAAATCATAGGTATGATGATGAGATCAGCGGATACAGAATATTTATGTTCTCTAATGGGGACTGATTCACAAAACATTGTTGCAATGACACTTCCATTATGAGTTTTAACTGAAAACTACCTTGTTAAATCAAATTGGAAATATCTTATTTTCATAGAAAACTAGGAAGATATGAAACAATTCGATGATCCAGAATCAAATAATGCATTTCCTAAACTTGAGGAAATCCTTAAATTACCTACCACCACGTCTTTCGGAGCTTCTACCTCAGCAGTAGTGGTAGCATAAGATTAGCCTTGATCCCTTGGAATTTTCTTCGGTAAGTTACCCTGACGCTTACGACATTCATTTTCATAATGTCCCATCTCCCTGCAATTGTAGCATTGGACATCAGTAGCTTCCTTCTTCCCTATGCAATCACGAGCTTGGTGGCCTTTTTCACCACACTTGTAACAGACTCTCGTTTCTATTATGGAATTACCGTGGAGTTTCTTCCCACATTTACTACAGGATGGATATTCAACTTTTACTTTCTTCCCTTTGTTTCCATTCCCAGATTGATCAATAGATCTGTTCTTCCCTTTCTTTTCTTTAGAGTCATATGAATTAGAGAATTCTTTCTCTGTCTTGATAGTACATGAGACAATGTCTTCGTATGATGAGAAGGATTGTGAGACTAATGCTCGATGGATAAATGGTTTTAACCCATCAAAGAAACGATCAATCTTACTTATTGGGTTACGTATATAATCTCCAACATACCTTGAAATCCTTGTAATGTTAGCGTCATACTTTGCGACATTCTCATCCTCCTTTTGTCTCAGACTAAGAAATTGTCTTTCCATATCTGCTCGATGGTCACGAGGAAAGTATTTTTATAAAAACAGATCTTTGAACTCAATACATTTCATATTTGATACATCATCATATTCATTCGTGTTTTTAATCAATGACCTCCATTGATCAGCATCTCCAGTGAGGCGGTAAACTGCCATGATAATTTTTCCCTTTCACTACTCCCCAAATCCTGAATTATTTTCTCTAGGGAATTTATCCATTGCTCAGATACTAAGGGATTTTTACTCCCATTGAACGTTTGTGGTTTTTTCCTGATGAATCGATCTAACATTGATCCTCCACGCTGTGGATCAGGGTGCTCTATATGGGTAAGGTTATTATTCATAACCTAAGCGAGTTGTCCCAGTATGGGGATTAGCTGATCGGCACCAGTTGCATCACCAGCTCCACAATAATTTTCTTGAGAAGGAGGGAAATCCATACATGGAGTGTGTGCATTGAAACAGTTTCCAGTTCTTCCACTAGGCGCAATTTCTAAACAATTTCATAAACTAGATCAGTTTATGAATCAAAATACATAATTTCATACTTACAAAACACTTAAAATAAATTGAAATAATTATGGATATAATCCATAATCATAAAAATGTTTTCATTGATGAAGTATATACTAATTAACCCTACATAATGATTTGTATAGAAAATGAGAGTTATCCTAAGCATATCCCATGGGAGTGTCGTAACCAAAAGTGTAGCACAGCATGTTTTCATGCACCAGTTCCCGTTCGAGTCCTGCTCAAAGAGGAGTTTTCGGGTTTTACCCCTAGTTACATCTGTGCCTGAGCTGCCTCTACCTTCTCGTACCCAGACAGCGATGTATTGCTCGGAAAACTGACAAAATCTCTACAATACCAAAATTCTAGGAAGTTCCTCTATACTAATCCTCAATTTCAATCTTAGGTCTATGTGCTGTCATCAGAGTTTATCTAAATCTAGCTTCCAAAGTTTATACTAAACTTCCTCTGATACCAGTTGTAACTTCCTGACCCCATTTATCCAGAGTCGGTGCATTATTACATAACATTGGCATGATCACAAGAAATATCGAATCTCTAAAGACCGATTAGTTTAGTAGCCTTGGAATAACTAGATACATTCATAAAGTTTTACATTACAATATATAATGAAAAGTACAATAATATAGTCTCTATAGTCCACACTCTTATCCCCTCATATTATCCCTACAGGTCATTCATAAATTACTTCTTCAAATCCTGGGAAAAATAAAACATTGAAAAGGGGTGTGCTCAAATGACCAGTAAGGATAACTATATAGCGGAATCATTCATAAATAAGAATAATCATTTAAGGAAATGTATAACTAAAATAAAAGCCTTTTAAACTTGAACTTCAACAAAGTATGGACAAAATAAAATGAAATAATTCCATTTACTTATTCACATGGATATTATACTAATCGAATAATCACATGCAATATCAATAACCACTTTCATAATGATGGAATTCATAATGACAGACTATCATAAACACATAGCCAAGGCCTCATGCCAAGACAACAAATAAAATATTGTCAAGGCCTTTTGCCAAGACACTAGTTTGTCTCATGAGACCTACCGATGAATTAAGGATCTATATAGGGCACTACCCATCACATATTAAGTCCAATGCATTCCCATATGAAAAGGTTTAAACATAACATAAACATTCGTATTAAAATTAGCATAGGAAATGTAAATACTTCATCCATAATCCATGAATGGTATAAAAATAACACATCCACAGTCAAACATATTACAAATCCTTTAATACAATATAGAAGTTTTTTATCATAATAAATCAACATAAAACAAGCGTAAAATCAATCAAAGGATGTTGACATAGATGAAATCAACACTCTTTTTAGTGACATATCTCTTTTTATTTTGAAATCATTTTAGAGTCATATATTTATAAAATAAAACATATTATTTGAAAATATTATAATAATATTATAAGGGAAGCTTCGATGATTTTATAACGGTGGAAAATAGCCGCACCCAACGTATATGTTAAAAAACATTCTTACCTTAATTCTGTCGAAAAGGTTAAAAAGTACCTTGTTTGGAAAACGACGGAAAGATTCCTTTATAAACCACTTATAAAAGTCAAAAAGGGTATAAATGAATTTAACCCATATTCTAGTAAATAGTCAAAATGTTCTGAAATACATTTTTAGGAAACATGGATGTGAATGATAAAGAAGTCCTGGTAGATTATTACATATAAGCAACCTCGGATAATGAAGAGATTGTGAAATGAACCCTTACCTTAAACTTTTCCTTGGTTGGGGGTAGGTTAATCTCCTGTATAATGGTGAAATAATTGTTATTAAATTATACAAGAATAATATGCTTTATTATGTTATCATATATGATCTTTTAACAATTGTTTGTTAATAATATCTTTGTATTATCGCCGTTACGGGTGTTAACTTACTCATTTTCTTTTATATGTTTTGTTATGTGAGAAATGTTTTTCATGTATAGGTTGTATCTTATTCATATCCAGAATTATATCAAGTCCTTAAACATTATTTTTAAATCATCAAATGATAATTATACTTCAATGGATAAGATGGAGAATGAATCTCATCGCGTTCGTGGAGATGGTAGTCCGTACGTACGCACACGCGACAATATTTTTCTTTTGATATTAAAATAATATTTAATTGGATGTTATATCATATATAAAGAATCATTATCATGTTATATTTATTATTTAAATGAATTACAAATCATTATTATAACCATCCAAATAATAATATATTGAATAACAATTACACCACGACGTGGAGACGGTAAGCCGTACGTACGCATGTATGGTGACATGTCATTCAAAGGATGTATAGAATAATAAATATGGTTGTACCATATTTATAATAATATTACAGTATATAGGAGATAATGGATTCATTATTTTATAATGGTAATAACAAAGAAAGAATATGGTGAAGATGAAATGAATTTGAAAAAGGGTGGTGAAAACATTAACTTTTTTCGTGTTCTTCCTTTTGATTTGATCAAAAGGGCTCCTTAAGTTGGCTTTCTGATCAAAATAACACCTCTAGGATGCAGTGAGGGAAGTTGAGAGAGTATTTGGGCAGGGGTTTTCCGATCAATAAGGCTTTGATGGTGTGAATTAATGAGAAGGGGGAGTGGCCTTTTATAAGAGTGGTGAGGGCCACCTTTAGAAATGCTAGAAATTTTATTTTATAATAAATTAATATTCGGTTTCTAATGGCTCCAAAGTGGATTATTTAAAGGTTAAGGTGGTTATGGGTCGAAAACCACTCAACCAATATAATTTAGACAGGTTTGGGTCTTTATATTAACCTTATCATTTAGTTTTAACTCTTAGTTAATTATTTTGACACTTACCATGTCACATTGTATTTTAATATTATAAAATTAATAAAATTACTATATACCTCCAAGAGACCCCCCAAGTGGTCCATTAATGATATAAATATCATGATATAAGTATCTTGACCGATCCGCATATTTTTAGGAATTGAGTATCAATCAATAATATAATTTTATTTTAAAAACGCTTTTATGTCAATTTTGAAAGTATTTGGAAAATTGATTTTTTTGAAAATAATACCCTAATGATTACTTATAAAAAAAGTTTATTAAATAATTCCTAACTTGTCATATTAACCTATAAGATTAGTTTAATTCATAAACAGTCTTAAATTATATTTATTTGGGTATTTATAATATCAATTATTTTAATTTTTCACTATTATGGTAATTACTGCATCGTCATTGGGTCATTAATAAATTAAAATATTAAATGTTTAAAAATTATAAATAAAATATCATTATGTAGGAAATATTTTTATCTTTCTAATTAATATTTATAATCGAATTTATCTTATGTGTAACCCTATATTAAAAATGTTTTAGTAAATAAACATTGATTTTAACTCTTTTAACTCTTCTTTGAATTAAATAATAATAAATGTCCTAATATAATCCAAGTGGACCTAAATGATAATATTTTATTTTTAAGGTTGTTTTTCGTCGAGATAAACTTGTCCAATAGAATTAGGACATGTGTTATGGTAATATTAATATCATTTGCACCCTTAATTAACCTATTTACTTTTAACCGTGGTAAATAAAATTAAAAAGTTACTATTCACCTAAAATTATTTTCATCTCATTGAACCACATTTTACTCCTTGATATTAACCGTGTCTCTCAGATTTTCGAAATTCCACTCACAGAAGCGGTAAAATTATGTTTTATGAAAAATTCAGTTTTTTTAACTACCACATAGTGGTTTCACTATTCATCAAAAATGTGGTTTTTCATAAAAATACCAAAAATTCACCCTAGGATAATTTTGATATTCCGATTCCAAAAATGAAGTCAATTTTGAAAAATAAAATTTATAAATTTCAAAAATTGGGTATTACTATTCATAACGTCTGGTTTGATTGGATATGGTGTGTTAGAACTTGATGTAGTGTACAACACACGATATTGCATTACTCAAAGAGAAGCGTACCGTAGATGCTTGGGGTGTTACACAGATGATCATGAATGTTTCTATAATTCCTATAGCTCCACATTTTCCATTCTATATAGGGTCTTTGAGATGAACTTCGATCCAGGTATGTCTTCAATGGATAACTCTACATCTCTTTTTGAATTAGTTACAGGTAAGACCTCAGGAAATACATTAATTTATACATAAATTATGGGGAAATTTTCTATTCATATACATTTCATTCAAGAATCATCTTCATTTATCATCTATATAATGAAGTATACTCTTGGTTCTTCTTGAAAAATATTAGGTCATGATATATTTACATTGAAAATAACTTATGGTTTTCTATTCAATATTAATTATATTTTATTTCTTCTATAGTTGATCATAGCATTAAAAATTGAGAGTCAGTCTATCCCTAGTATATTTTTAAATTCCACAATGGGAATGAACACTATATTTGTGAACATTTTATGCTCATCAATATCAATACTCTAGTTTCTATACACTGTTTATGCTTGGATAAACCCTCCTTGAGTCTTGAATGATAACTCAACTTCTAGTATCAAGATTATTTATTCAATATTCATTGAATACGTAGAGTAAATAATGGAATTTGTATAACTACAATTGAAAAATGTACTTTTAGCTTTGATTGATAAAAGAGATTACCTACAACCACATAATTTTGAGCCTTTAAATCAGCCATCATGATAGTAAATTAATAACCTCCCTCCCATTTCCTATGTTGGACTTGATGGTGATTTGTTTCCATTATATTCAAAATTTAATATTGATTTGAAATGTCCCCCATCTATCCACACCTGGAGCATATAACTTGAGGATATGCATACACCGTCATTGTTTTGTCATTATGGTGGATATGTTGAGGCTTCATTATGTCGTGACTATTCTGATCTATATTTGTGTCTATTATACACTTGTAACATTTTTCACTCCTATGTATGTATTTCTTATAATGCATATTACAACATTTGATGCATGTGGGATGTTTGAATTTATGTCCAACCTCCTATTGTTTTTTATGAACACTACATCCAAAGATACCCCTCTTGATATAGCAATGTCAAAAGTCAAATAATGCCCCCCCCCCCGAGTCTGGTCTCTAGTAAGCCCTTGGGTGGTTACTACCCCCAAGAGTTTAAAATTCCACAATAATGGGAGTCATTTCCCATTTTTGGTAAAACTATCGAGAGATAAAATGAATCTACCAAAATGAAACTCATACACATATTTTAAAATAAAACCAAAATCAATCCCACATTAATGGGTAAAATACAACTGATACAAATACACTTGTCTCAGAAGTAAAATGTTAAAATTAAATCGAAGTAGTGACATGTAAATTGTCCTAATGTTCAAGCTAGTAACATCTAACATGGTCTTCATAGTATTGGAAACCTAAAAGAAGATTTATCAATGTTTGTTGATCATAAAATATTACTTAGTCTAAAAAATCTATGACACTTATGAAAAAGTGTAATTAAGCATAATAATTCCCCTATGAGAAAAAAGAACCAAACAAATATTGTCATTCTATATTTCCATCCCAAACTCACCATGTAACGCTCACCATGTATCGCAAGTCATGTTATGTAAGAAAATAGGAGATTTGGGTACCCCACACCACTTTCCAATTTTTTACTCATTCCTACATAACAAAAATGTCCTCATGCTACCACCACTTCCAAAAGAACAACAATGCATCCCGTTAAAACACACCTAGGCCACAAACCACATCACATCATCCCCTCACACACTTAGGAAACAAAAAACCTCACATCCTTCCCATACACACCTTAACCAAAAACCACATCACATCTTGCTCGCACACACCTAACCCACAAACCGCATCACATCCTTCCTACACAAAATTGGGCCACAACCCACATCACATCTTTCCCACACACACCTAGGCCACAAACCACATTACATCCCCCTAAGACACACATGTGCCACAAACCACATCACATATCACCCCGAAGACACAGGGTAATGCACAACAAGTATCATCTTGAAATCCCATGAGAAAAAAACTCGTTCATCCACACCTGTGCCTCACAAAACACATCCTACCCAAAAATATTAATCTATCACCAATTAGAATAGGTATCAGGGAAGATCGGGTGGACAACCATCCATCCTCCCATTCGGATGGTTTGGAAATACACCCTCTCTGGTGAAGATGGTGGTTTTTTGCATGTAGTTGTCAATTTTGGTTGGGTACATAAACAAATATCATGTAAAATACAAATATTTACATATATGAAACCAAATACTCAATCCTATTCTATGGTTGGAAATACAAAAAAACTATCACATAACTATCACCTTTTTGATGCTACCTCTAAATTTATCAAAACAAAAAACATGTCACAAACCCATTCACATTTCCACCCAATTCCATTTAACAACATCTATTCATTATTAAACAATTTATTTAATTATTCCATCATTATTTGGAAAAATAATATACAGGACCCACAACAAGAAACAAAAAAAAAGTCATCTCATAAGTAAAATTAGTAGGAAAATTAATGTAGCTTCACATTCCTCTATGTTTAATTGATATTAATGATATATCGATATATATAAATTTGTGGATCTTTCTACATGATACTCATGAAGGATATCCATGTGAACCACCCATACCAACACCTAATTAATTTATTCAAACACATTCCTCTCAAATAAAATTCCTACTAAACCAAACCCCAACTCATTACCCCATCTGGAAACAGATTTCCACACAACTAGTCATGCAACCTTACTACACCACCCTCCCCATCAATTCCACAACCAACCAATATCTCAACCTGAGATTCCATTACATGGTTAGTTTGATGTATCATCTACAAGTTCATCCACATTGCTTCCAAAAGCAACCCACAACACAAACCCATGCTTCATAGAAGTTACATAAAGCAAACCATTGAATAACAAAACATCACAACATATCCTCTTAATATACCATATATCTCACACGCACAACCATATATATCCCATACAATACACCTCCCCATATACCAAATCCCAACACAATTATAGATAAAACATGTCATTCCAAAAAATAAAAATTCACATGTTAATTCAGGGGTTACCACAAAACCTAGGAAACCCTGTGGAATCCACTTATTAGACATGTGTACATCATATAAAATATTTCATATAAAAGTGTTCACCTGGAATTTACCAATTGAAAAAAAGTTAGTATCCAGCGTTGGACCACCAACGACGGTAGTTGTCATTGGGGAATTTAAACCATACAATACCCAACATCACAATCAAAGTCATGGCTATAAAAAGCATGCGACAAAAACCCACAAGACCATTTAAATATTTATGCCAATTATTATATTTGGATAATTTGGAAGAACTATAATATAAATGTAGACAATGGAAATCATCTCCTGCATTTCTCACAATTAATTATAGTTGAATGAACCCCACCTCGATTAATCTGGTCTACTGATCTGTGCACCACATGGATAATAAGATTTACCGCAAGTGATGACATCATCTCTAGAAATGTGTATTAACATATTCAGTATCATAAGATTATAAAAAAACTTCCCAAACAACCAAATAAATCCAACTTGTATTATAGAAGTGAATACCTAGGAATGAACAAGAGGCAACCAATGATAAAGAGGATAAAAATTACTATAGAATGATTATAGATCACCAATGAAAAATCATCGGGGTTGATCGATCAAGTAGGGAGGAGTAGGACTTGATGGACTCATTAGGGTACCTAGGGTTCAGTTGTAATGAGTAGTAAATAAAACCACAACATAATGAATAATAGATAGGCTGAAAAGAAAATTTAAAACTACACATTATTGATGTATTACACGATGTGTAATACCATTTAAATCGTGTAATACCTGTGGTTTTTTTTAATTTTTATTCACCTCTTTGTTTATAATATCTTTCAAACCCTGAAATATTACAATGTATGAAAAATTCTAGAAATGCTATGAAACTGAGTTTCACATCCTGTAATCATGTTACATGACCTATAATCCCCCTAATTATATCCTTCATTAACAAAACCTCTCCAAAATTCTTCCGAGCCTCCCCCAAACATATCCCGCTAAAAAAACCCTCATGTAATAGCCTATGAGGAAACCTGTTATTTTGTTAGATACATATCAAATGATTCCTTCCCTTTAGAATACTAAAGAAATGGATGAAGAAAGAGGGGTCTAGACAACCACCCAGTGGGATACCTCTCACTAATCTCACTATAATTGAAACACCACTAATAACCAAACACATCATCATTCTACGATAAATGATGATATGTTTATCAAAATATGGAGTCTAAATCTCCACATCCAATAACACCTCCTCCAACATCTGCTAACTCAAATGACCATGAAATAGACCACACAAGAAAATAACCACTTTGTCTCAAACAAACGAATTAGGGAATCTTGTCCACCATGTAAATATAGTATTCCCAATGGGTGGAACAGACTCACCCACAGAAGATTAATTGAATCACATTTAAAGAAACTCGATTAAGAATCTGGTATCTCTATTTTCACATGTCAGGAACCTATCACATATTTCCCCAGACACATGAAAGACCTACTGAAAACAACAAATTTCTGAAAAATGTTCAAGTATTACAAAATAAGGATGAAAATGTTTAAAAACTCAAAACACTCTTAGATCTGGTAACATATAAATGATTATCTCTCCCTTGTACTCTATTCAATGTCACAATTCCTCCACTATATTTGAACCAACAGAATGGTGTGTCCGTAGAACATCTTCTATAGATAATATTGGATCTATATTGGCTGCTCCACATTTGTCATCTACTACTCGATATCCAAATCTGGTAGATAAGGGCATATAATTCATTATAATGATACTGATGACGTTGAGAGATAGTGAAAACATCATGGATCCTCCCAAACTGTTGTGGAAATTCCAACTATTGTGCCACTTCCCCAACTTGTCCCTACACATCAAAGGGTCTGACAAACCTGGTAGAAAGCTCACATCCTCTTCCTATCCTTTTCTGCCCAAATAGTGGGGAAAACCTCAAGAACATGTAGTCCCAATTATCAAAATCCATGGTCCTCCTCCCATGTTTCTAATATGACTTCATCTGGTCTTATTCTACATTAATCTTATTAAAAATGAGATTACCTTTCAATTTCATTATGTGAAACACATCCAAACCAATATCAAAGGTCTCCCTAACCACTTTCAATATCTCTAAAGAATAACACAGACCATCATTCATGGAATCAAATAGATACATGCCTATGTAAGAGTGGTAGCTATTTTTATAACCAAATTCAACTAAGGTAAGGTGATGTACCCATGTTCTGCCAATGTCCAAGATGCATACCGACAACATATCATCTAACATATGGATAGTCTGATCTGTCATCGTATATATATGAGGGTGTAAAGTAGTGATGCGATATAACTATGTCCAATATAATATTTTAATCTCATCCAAAATCATGACTTAAACCAAACATACATATCTGAGACATTGTTCCTTGGAACACCATGTAGTTTACCAGCTCATCAACCTACCTCTTAGACAAGGAATCTACTACGATCAACTATATAATACAAAATAAGTAGGTTGACTTTGTCATCCATTCCACTGTCCCGTAGATATAATATTGTCCTCCCTAATCATTATGTAACCCTATGACAAAATCCATCGACTTGTCATCTCACTTCTACTCAGGGACATCTAAGGGATAAAACAAACCTCCGGGAACACGGTGCTCTGCATACACTTGCTGGAAAACTAAGAACTTTATCAAAAACAAAACCACTTCTCATTTTATCCTTGTTCACAAAAACTGAACTGTAAATCCATGGAACATAATAGAAAAACTATGGTGTACCACTAAAGGTGAGCTACAAAACTCATGAAAAAATCCCACGTGCATCACTACTATAATGGATAACTTTTTGGAGAACAATGTATCATTCTTTCTATGCTTTGACCATCCCTCCAGAAGATCATAATGAACAACAAGATCAACACATACAACTCTGATTCACCCACTTTGACATTTACACTTGATGCATCAAAATTGTATTTATCATCACTTAAAAAACAGCCTCTACCGCCATCCACCCTTGAATCTAAGTGCAGGGCTACCATCTCCTCCATCACTCTCCAAACATCTATAGATTCTTAGAATACCTTCTTATGTGAATTTCTAATTAGAGAATCATCAAAAAAATTCCTCATTCATGTGGTGTAAGAGGTTCTGATACCTTAATCTTAAATAAAATACATCCACATCCACTGTGAAATGTTCAAATCATGCTGGGAAAAGATATAACTCAAACACTTATGATTTTTAGTGGCCACAAATCAATCTCCAATTTGGTAATGCATACATAATTTTAGCATAAACACTAATTCTTCTGACTCCAGATCATGGGTGGAATAGTTAAACTCATTGAGAAGTAACCACTATACAACATCCATTATTTTATTGAAAAACAATTTATCCCATATATTATGATGATTGTCTTGATATTTTTATATGAATCATCTCTAACAACTCTAAAACCCATCATACACTAGTTAAAAAATGAATATCGAAATATATCAACCTAAAAAACTATCCATTACAATGTATCAAGAGTCTCAATGGGAGAAACAATAATGATTATCTCAAAAAACCACTACCACACCATCCATTACAAAATTCCAAGGATAATTATTTCTATTACCTCAAAAAAGGTTTTTCAACAAAATAATATTACCAATAACTTCCATACGAGGTAACATCGATCATTAGACAAACTGAAATATTCTTAACAAATATTCTTATTTAAATGTCACTTTTATAGAAAATAATCAAAATTGGTTTTAGGAATATCAATGTCAAAAATTATAAATTTAAATTTTAAAAATTTTATTTAATGGATATTTATTACATAATTTCTCAAATATTTTCACAAAAGATTGAATATGTACTTTTCATACATTAAAAATATAAGATTTTCAATAATAACATTAATATCATTTTTTAAAGAAATTATATATAATTACAAAAAATATTGAAAATAATTTTTATGAAAAAAATTAATTTAATAATTTATAATATCTATAATATTATACGTTGAATTATTTTTATTTTTATATAAATGATTATTTTTTATGTAAATAGTGAAAAGTCACTATTTGTTAAAACAATAATTTATTTTTGTTAAATAAATTAAATATAATGTTTCATTTTATTAATGTGAATATAATGAGAGTTATGTAAAATTTTATTCTAAATAATCTAATTAATTACATAGTAATCACATGTATACTTGATTTTTGTATAAGTTCATGTTTTTGGCTAAAAATAAATTTTCTCAAGAAGTGTTATTCATAGAATTTTAAACATTATAATTAAAATTTATTCATTCAACTTCTTCAAATACTATAAATAATAACAGGTTCAATAATTTTAATAAATAGGTTAATATTTCTTAGATAAGTACATTTTACTTTTCTCGTTATTAATAGTGACTGTGATAAAAATTGACACTTTACTAATGTTATTAATGGGATAAACATATAGGTGTGGATTTAAAATTTCCTAAACACATTCCTTTATCCTATTGGTTGTGTGGTATTAGAAAAACTATATTGTTATATTTTTAGAGTATTTTTTCAATTTTTTGAATTTTTTATATATAACTGAATTTTATGACCAAAAAATATATTTTTCTAAATAAGATAATACTTTCATTTTTGAGAGATAATTTTCATGTTGTAATGTATGATGTGATTTTATATTGATGTAAAATTATAAATACATAAATGTTTTTCACATAAAAAGTATTCTTATGAATAAAATTTTATTTTATTTGAATGTGAAATATGTTTTTAATCATAAATTTATTATTTTAAAAAAGCTATTTCTCATTCTATTTGAAAATTTTTATTACATTTAATTTCTACCAACTATAGAGAATGAAAATTAAAAAATGGATTTCAAATATAGATTCAAATTTTCATATTTTTTAACAATTATATTTTTATTTTAAACAATATAATTAATTATTTAATTTAAAATGTTATTTTATCACTGTTAAAGTTAAATTACTATCAATATATGATTAACCATAATATTTTGTGGAAAATGACTTAAAAAAGATGTCCAAATGTGATCGGTTGAGTTATTTTTCATCCTTAAAAAAATATATATTAATTTTTGGAGGATTCCCTGAGATTACATGATTCATTTATATAATATATTTAATTCTATTTTCTAATTCACAGTTTCTTCTTTCCCACACATAATAGAAAGAAACATCCTCTCCTTTCTTATTCAAAAAACACGATCAATATGACTTAGAAAATTCCAATAATGAAATCATAGTATCATATATATATATATATATATTAATTATTCATCTCATTTTCTCATCATGTGACTATCTAATTTAATATTAAGTTGGAATCCAAAAGAGGTATCTTAATAAAGAGGTAGCAATCTTACTAAACATTGCCAAATGTTATATCTTCTTCCCCTTATTATAAATATATTATAACAATTTTATAAATTTAAAAATATTATCATAATTATTTGTTGATGTTATAATGATTGTATTAAAAATATTTTCCACTACCATTTCAAACATTAGGAATTGAATGTATTAATGTTCTTTATGGGTGGAATACCATCTCTACATAGCAATGTGACCTATTTTCTTTCACAAAATCGCATCTATGGTTATTATACTGTTCTTATATAATAAATTTTATATTTATGATTTCATAATGAATATATACTGATAAAATATTATATTATTGCTCCTCATTTTTATCATTAGAAGATTGAAGTGTCATCCAAGTAATGGTATGATCTGTAATTTCGTTGAGAGATATATTTCAATTTCAATGTCAACCTTATATGGATGCTAAAACATTATAATTAATTATTATCTATAATAATTTTCAAAGGATTAATATTATTTAGTGGTTATATTTAAATTATAAATTATCAAGTTATTATATTTTTTTAAACAAAATCTTTGTAACATTGTGAAATTATGAAATAAGAACATTGTATTTCATTGGGTATATAATACACAACAGCAATATTAGAAGAAAATATAACTTCCAAATAATTTATGAAATATTAATTTTAAAATAAAATTAATATATTAAGTATATTTTATTATATGAATAAATGATTCGACATACATTACATGCAACACCAATGTTACCATGAGTTACACGCAACACTGAGATTAAAAGAAACATGATATAATACTAAAATATTAATATTTTACGTTATTTTTATAACAATGAAGGGAAAATTTATGGTATAAACTATAATTAATATCATTTTGAATATTATAGTTATCTATTTAATAGTTATAAAATAAAAATAAATTAATAGAAAAGATTTATTTTTTTAAAAATGTTATTTTCCTAAAAGGTGGATATTTGGTTCATTGGTCAAAATAATTATAAAAAATTACCTCACTTTATAAATTTATTTCACCAGATGTAAATATGTTTATAAATCATCATATAAATTATATATTACTTTGTACTTTTGTTTTTCCTAAATGTTTCATTTTTTTAAATGCTTAAACTTATGAATTTTATTTATAAATTCCATTTATTGTTTGAAATATATGTAAAGTAAATTTATATTTTTTAATGGTTGTTAATTAAAATTATTTCAATTATATTTCATTTAGGCTTGTTTAGTTCATTAAAATAATTTTAATATATAAATTTTAAATAACGTTTTTTATGATTTTCATCATTTTCACATTAGAAACCCATATATTGTAACATCCACCTGAATATTATTAGGATTAATTTTTCCAATTTTGTGAGTTTTTTGGTAAAAATAGATTCCCAATTATTATTCATTATAATTTATAATTTTATATATAGTATACATAATATCATACCAAGATGAATTATCATGGTAGTAATAATTAATTACCACCCATAGGGTGAAAATGGATTTACCTGGGATTAAAAAAGATATGGATGAAATATAACCGACCTACTTGTAAAAAACTAATTTTATATCCATATTTGGATATTATTTCTTCTATGTTTGATAATTTAAAATTTTAGAGGATATTTTAATGAAAAAAAACCATTTCATGTATGAATTTTTTCAACAAATTACAACTATGCCACTAACATCTTTTATAAAAGGCAACCAACTATCATCCTTTATGATCACATTTTAACCATGTTTATTTGGACATGGATAGAAAAAATTAATTAACTAATATATTATCCTCAATCTAAAATCATTAGTTTCGAAATATCTAAAACTTATTAAATCACAGCTACAATGATAAGGAGGATACTAGAAAAGGTGGTAATGTTCTTCAAGGAGCGTCTTTATTTTATTTCATTATCCACCTCATAAATTCATTTTAAACAACTCATATAAAATATCCATATTATATTCCATATAGAGGGATGTTTTTATAAAATTTTCACGACCTAAAACAATCAACTCATATACAAAATTGGATGTATATTAATTATTTTAGTGTATTGATGACTACCACCTCATGAACCAATGTCATTGATTTTTCCATTACAAACATTCATGATTCGGGCTGATGATAGATATAAAAAATATATATGATATTATTAATCATTTTATAACAATGGGGTAATTATATCATAAATAACAATTGAATTTTCTTTCAATGTGGGAAATTAGAACATTGATCGAGTGTATGGTGAACAATATCAATGCCAAGCGATGTGATTCTGATTTCTTTAACACATTACATGTTATTTAGTAAAGTTAAAATAATTAAAATCTATTATATAAAAGAATTTATTTAGAAATAAAATAAAAATTTATCCCTGTTGAATGATAATATTATTTTCATACCTTTTCAACGACATAATGATAACATATTTTATATATGTGTGTACAATCACCTTAATGATGTCATGTGACTCTATTTTCACCACTGAAACACATGGAAAATTTATATGATTATTTAAATAAAAAAAATTATATATAATATTACTTTCATTATATAAACATAAAATATTTGTTAACTTGTTTCGATAATGATCATTTGAAAATGGAGATGTTAATCATTCGTATGCATGGAAGATATTCTCTATCACCATAAAATACTTCATTTATCAAATCCATATTTCATGATTGGTTTAAATATTATAATTTATGTAAAAATTTAGACAATTATAAAATTAATATTATTTTAGAAGATATATAAATATAAAATATCGAAAAAACAAAATCTATCTTGATAAAACAAAAATGAAAGAACAAGAAAATTGACATGTGAGATAGTGAGAATGTTGTATTATAAATAATCATTGGGTGATATGATGTATTAAAAAGATCATATATTATATTATTAATATTGATATGGTTTGTTATAATTTATTTTCTTTTCTAAAACACTATACATGATGATATTTCACATACAACCAGAATAATGTATGAGGTATGGGATTTCTTAAATCTATTTTTGTTTATTGGGTTAAAATATTTCATCATTGACTATTCTATTCTATGATTATTTCTTAAGGAGATGCAATTATCTTATGTTTTATTTCCAATTTTTGTATGTGTATTTATAGTTGATACATAACATTTATTAATTTATTAATTCTCACTCCAATGTTATGATGATTGTAAGGGTTTATTTTACTATATATTTACAATAAAGATTGTTTATTCATGAATCTTAATTGAAGGAAATTATTTATTCATTTTCTAATAAACCATTTACAATTTATTACACATAGTTTATTCATTAAATTTACCAGTACAAATATGATTTCTTTACATTTTGGGTGTAAATGTATTTTTTTAAAATATTTAAATGAAAACCCATCATCATTTCTCTCTTGTGCTAGAAATATGTTTTCTTCCAAAAAATTATTTTCAACAAATGATTTCGTAATTTAATTTAAAATATTAAAAATTAATTATTAATGTCTTTTTTACCCACTCTAACACTTTAATTTTTTACAAATTATTCTCTATGACTTTGTCAAAACAAATTCACACTTGAATATTACCAAAAATGTGAATTCAATCTTGTTTTCTTATTCCAATCAAGAAACTTTTATAACCATTTTACATTTAAAAAACAAATACTACCTTATTAATGAATGAAATATATATAATTTCCATCCATACTAATCAACATTTATTTTATGATTACATTGCATGGTTACCCTGATATCGTTAATGAATTGGTTTTTCTAATATTGTGGACACAATTAGTTTTTAATAGTGTTATTCAAAAAAGGATTTTCAAAATATTTTAGGTTTGGAAAATATAGTATTAAAAATATTATGTTATTTTTCTTAAAAATTATTATATATATTTTCTATGATATTTATAATAATTGACAATAACAACACTTTATTCATACTCTAATGATTTCATGATGTAATTATATCAACCTTAATCTTACAATAGTTAGTTTATGATATTGATAACCATGTAATGTATTGAAATTCATTTCATTGAATCATATTTTTAGTCACTAACTTTGCCATGAATCATTCTCTTTTATAATGACATATAATTTCACAAAAATATCAATATTATTTATCATGGATAAGTTTATTCCATAAATTGTATATCATTTCTACAGTTGGTGTTCATCATTGATATTAATTATTTATATGAGGAATATTTATAAATAATTATTTAACACACATTATAGATATTTAATGATAAGGATAATTTCATCGGGAAGTAAATAATTAATTCAATATTGGAGTAATGGTCTATAAATGAAGTGATTTGTGGGGTAAAAATTTTATATATCAACACATGGAATCAATTTGTATCATGTTCCAAATTTACATGGACATTTCCTATTGATTTATAGACTGTAGAAAAATATATTATAGTGAAATGTCTTGATTTTAGAAGAATAGATGTCCAAATATTATTTTTATTATTATAAATTTGGAATCATCTTCTGAAAGGTATTTACATTAGTGATATTATACAACTATGGAATGATGTCCAATAAATAAGTATTTCCTTATTTAAAAATTCATTTTTTATTATCCTTGATATTTTCAAGGTGAAATTATCTCAAGATTCATTTCATTCAATGTATATTTATTTAATGGATTTAGTTTTTTATTACATACATTTTCATATTGATTATTCCTTATCCATTTATTTAAATGGTAGGTGTGTTCAAGTGTTTACCTTTTTATGTTGATTGCACTTATTCATCCATGATAACATCCATTGTACATATCCCTTAGTACACATTTTAGATCACCCATTTTTTTCCTTTCTATATGAACGCATGATGTTTAAAAGTATTTTCCTTAAATGATATTCTAGAGAGAATAATGTTATTAATGAAAATATAAAATAGAAATGATGTAATTTTTTGTATTTAAAATGTAATGGAATATTCGTGTAGGTGTTTATTTTACTGAGATTAATAAACTATTCAGTCATTCTAGATGTGATTTGATGAATCCTATAATAATTTAATAAATCAGATACCATCTCTAGGATACTATGGTTAGGATAACTCTAGTTGGTATCATAGAATTTTAGTTGAAACCTTGGTATATTGATTAAGGGAACAATATATAAGGTAACATTATAAGGACATGGCCATAAATATTACATAATCTTGAATTAAATGGATAATTCACCTTGAGGATCATTTCAGGTTTAGAGTTTTACAGAATTAGGTCATAACATTTACATCACAACTTCAATATTACATGTAGACAATTCTACTATGTATCCATTTTTTATAAAATAAAAACTCTTGAAAAAAAGTGTAATGTCTAGTTCCATGTTTTAGAAAACATGACTTTTCCTTGATCCCATCTTTGACCATTTTCATCTTTATGTCATGTCGAAAACATTTAAAAAACATGGTATGAGCATAAAAATCTCAGTAAGGTATATAAAATAAGGAATGAAATCATTAGCCCATAAATAAATATAGTACAATGAAACCATACTTTTAAATCATAACATACCTCATGAAATAATAAGATTTATGAACAACACATAGAAAGAATAAATCATAAAGGAAAAATAGAGCATAAATAACATAATTACATTGTAGCTATCATAGCTAAAAAGGTAGTCACATTTGGAATACCAATCACATTATATTCCATAAATCTTTAAGGAGAAACATTAACATTTACCTCTTTCATGTTAACCAATGCATTGGAGAGCTATCTCGGGCTCACCTGCCCTAGGTTTATCATGGAACCACCGGTATACATAAACAATTCCCAATATCCATAACATATTCATAAACCATAAAATAAACATAATGTAAGGATAATATTTCCACATTTCTACCACAATATATCATTGCAATATATTGACAAAATCAATGCTTTTATCATTCCATTATCAAAACAATTTAAAATATTGAATAATGAAATTTTTGAATCAAAGTTTCTTATACCACATTAAATATTTTGAAAGAAATATCAATTTCAAAACAGTTATTTGTATTTGAATAAATCCTTAATAACATTTTTAAAACATGGATATAAATGTGAAATATTTAGAAGAATAAACCTTTAAAACATTTAAAATGATATTTCTGTAAAAGATTTTTTAACATTATAAGAGACTATATAATACAAATAATTGAGGAATAAAATTTAATCAGAACTTAATAATATGATGAGAATAATGTTATTCATGATATAATATTCCAAACGATATTATATACACCATATAGGACTAAATTTGTGCATATCAACAATGAACTCCCAATGGAAATGTAAATTGTGATGAAATCACTTATAAAGATGGTATACTTAGATTAAGGATAAATCAATTACATAATTATGTGTGAAAAATATAAATACATCCAATATAGGTGGATATTAATTTTAAATAAATCACAGGTTATTCACACATATTCATAGGACAACATAATGAAGAAGTATATGTTTAATCCAAAAATTGAAATTGGGTTAAGAAGCTTTCTTACAGAAATTCAACAGCCTAACAACGTCACTTTAAAATTTAGAAAATAAGTTGATGAGAGAGAAAAGTATATCTCATCAATTGGACAAAAAAATTACATCACTAAGGATATATAAGAACATATCCCAGCATAATAGGATGTAAATTAAAAGGCATAACAAAAAGAAGTCTTTTAAAAAGTGGAGGGTGAAAGGTTCCCTTACCGATTTGGTAACTTACGAAACATACGCACCATGAATGAAAGATCACACAATGAATATGTAATTACCCATAAATTATTTTCTATTACACAAATAATACAATCATGGGCAGTACAACCACCACACAAAATGGAATAGTGGATAATAAATCATGAATCTCACCGGAATAAAAACTGAGATGAAAAACCCTTACAATGTTGTAATCAATCGAGTGTGTGAGAAACGTTAATAACCACCAAAAGAATCATATAAAACCATGAATATAAATGGAATCATGATAATATGTATCAAATGTTAGTACACAATACACCACATGAAATAACTAAATGGTGAACAATGGAAATCTCCTGGAATTAAAAGTGTGATAAAAAATCCCTTACCTCATGTCCAACTTGTTTCATATGTTCCTTGTTCATCTAGAATAATATACATAAGTTAATTTATAATTGATTCATAACATTATTAATGTTTTTTATTACTTATATATCACTTATTACATTCCAATATCAGCTATTTAATTATTTGAGTTCGTATCAGACATTTTGTTGATGTTTAGAATTTGAGTTAAAAATGAACTTGTAATAATTACAATTTGTCCATGTGGTCAAAAATACATTATCTCCAGATTGATGAAAATTATTTAGATATCATATATATCATATATATTTAGTATATATATATATATTTATAATAGTACATAACAAATGGGGGTATGAAAATAAATGCACTGTTCATGGAGACGGTAAGTCGTACATACACATGAACACTACTTTCATTTTTATTTAATATTTAATTGAATGAAAACATAATGATACATAGGTATATTATAATTAAAGTGTAATATAATATGATATATATTTTACATATTGTCTTTAACTTCATATTTATACGTTCCATGTATGTCAAGAACGAATCATATCACCTTGAGGGGGTGGTAGTCCGCACATCCTCAAAAAAAATTATCGTGTTTACACATATTGGAAAGAATAAAGGTATGTTTGTAAATAAAAATTACAGAATCATATAGGAAAAACATAATATATATCATATATAAATATAGTTTCATCATAATGGCTACCATCAGAGGCGGTAGGAGATAATTGAACAATCTTCGCTTCGTGAGGCGTTAGTTTTCCCTCCACAGAAACAATATGTTCCTCACCCATTAGATGGTGGTGTGTGTAAGTGTAGTTAGAATACTTATCACAAAAACATCATAGTATATTTATAATACTGTTTTTGTTATAAAAGAATGTAATAAAAAGAGTTTAGGGGTTGGAGATGTAAAATAAAACAAAAGAACTTAAGAGAAGACGTTACTTATAAATTGGGAAACTCCCTTTGGTTTGAACCAAAAGTGTTCCATGATGTGATTTCTGCCTAAGGTATGGATTCTAGAATGAATAAAGGCACCTTGAGAGATTTTTTTAGTAGAGTTTGTACAATCCAATGGTTGAGAACTATGAGGTATGAGTTAGAATTGAGGGATTTTTATAAGGGAGAAGAGGGGATCTTTAGGAAAGTTTGAAAAAATTATATTATTTTAAACTCATCATTGGTTTCAAATTGTCTACTAAACGATAAAATAAATTTTAATATGACTCATGGTAGAAATAAAATAATATAATAATAATTGGACTGGTTTTGGATATTTTATTAATATTTATAATCTTATTTATTTAAATCTTTTTTAATGAAAGAAATATTGTATCATTATTATGTCATAAATAATTTAAAATATTTGAAGTAATAAAATTACAAAAAAAATACCATGAGGTAGGAAATATTTTTAGAATTTCAATTAATACTTATAGTCAAATATATAACTTATATAACCCCATGTGAAAATTTATTTACTAAAAGATATTTGTTTACGTCAATTTTGTCTTTACTTTAAATTAATTCATATAAAGTGTCATTATTAGTCCTATGTGGCTCCATGGGGTCCCAAATTCGACCAAAGAATGCCCATGGTTAGATATTTATCATCAAATAGGATTATAATACATGTTTATGGTAATTTAATATTATTATAATATTATATTTCGCCATTATTTATTATATATACCCATTAATCATGGTAAATAAAATATTTACCGAAATAAATATTTAAAATGTCTAAAAATAAAAGATAACTATTTACAAAATATCGACCTACTGATTCCAAATATGGAATCCATTTCTCCAAATTCAATACACAGAAGTGGAAGAAATTAATTTAAAATTAATTCTCGTTGTTAAAACAAATAGCGTGTTTTTAAAAAATAATCACTATCAAAAGAGTGACCCTTGTTTATGTCCAATTTCAAAATTAAATTACTTTCAATTAAAAAATATATATCTAATGGTAAAAATTTATTCTAATTGAACTTTAAAACCAATTAAAAATATAATCTAACCATGTAAATAAATTAGATTAAAATGTAGTTTTGAATTAAAATACAGTATTTTTCACTATTCATTATAAAATGAACATTATTAGAAAAATACCAAAATTTCATCCAAAGTAAATCTTGGTGTCCCAATTCTAAAACTAAATTTTATATTGTCATATATTATATATAATAATGATAAAAACTAGATTTAATGAGGGTTCTCCTTTTAAAGACGGTAAATCGACCTTTAAACGATAATTATGCGTAAAATTAGATTCATTCACAATTTAATCCTCTAACATTTATTGGATAATTGTAAAAAAATATTACAAATATATATAATAATATTTTAGTTAGTTCCATTCATTCGCACCAATACAATGTCTAGGCGATAACTACCATTTAAAATAGTAATATTATATTATTAGTGTCCAATGTAAGATTTCAAAGAAACCCATTGTTGCGTATCAGGTACGCCATTGAATATAGATTCACCTTTAAAGTAAAATTAATATTTAATTAACAAATATTAATAAATATAAAAAGTGTCTTATTGTTTATTTATCCGGGATGTTATAAATATAACCCTGTGATAGACATTTATGATAATATATAATAACATTCTAATGTTTCTGTAAGGAATATATAACGTGTGTTTTGCTAGAAAAACAGATATGTCATGATACTACGTTTTGATGTAGTTTTCGTACATAGCCACTATGGTGTAATTACTCTAAAAAGGTCTAATTGTGATGGACTCAAACATAACCTCATGTGTGACAATGATCCTTACTATACACCTATTTTAAGATAATAGTGTGATATTATTAAGATAATTCTATTTTTTACAAGTGATTATGTATGATTTGAAATAATGATATACCCAAAGAAGCTATGTTTATGATTATAGGATTATCTAGGTATATATTTTTAAAATTTATTTAAAATATTCAACTAGTTTTGGGATTATTTATTTTCCTCATAATAATTCTATCTAATAACGTATTTCTTATAATTTAGAAATGTGATGTACTATAATGAATTAGAATCATATAATGTAGATAATAAAAATAGAAATAATGATCATATATTTTAGGGGATTAAAGAAATTATTTTGAAGTGAAATATTCTATGAAATATTATCATCAAATGTTGAAATATTATCAAGTTCTTAAAATATTGAAATAAATATTGTCTTTATATTATGTTCTTAAAAGGTAACAATAGATGAAGATGATTACATTGAATAATGAATATAATGGGATGAATATATTGGATGAACTTTCCAACTTTTGATAAATTTGTAAATAATCACTCTAGTACTTATATAAAATGATTCTGAGTTTTTACATGTGTTGAGACAAAACAATTATTCCTTTGACTGTGTTTCTATGAAAAAAAGTCCTAATTTACAATTCATTAACTATATAAAGATGAGGTAGTATGTCACGACCCGTCCTCGGGGCCCGTGCCGTGACTACCCCAAGCCCGCCTTCCATAGGCCAGGGGCTGGCGACTAGCACCAAGGCGTAAAATCCCAGTAAACAGGGAAGGCATTGCCTTTATAAGTAACAACCACACAGAGTCAGCAAGCGGAAAGTAAAGTGCAGAAAAGAAAAGGGGCCGGAAATACAAGCCCAACTGTAAAGTACAACTGAAAAGTAAAGTACAGCAACTGAAGAAAAAGACGGCGGCCTCGTGTCGTCCACTGGCAATCCCACCTGAAGGGTGGGTACAGATAGCCTCCAGGCTCCTTGGGTCCCACGTCCGCTCCGAGCACGTCACGCCCAGTGGTCCACCTCCAGGTACCGTCCTGCTCCACGCCCCAACCGTGATCAGCGCTGTCCGTCGTCTGCAACCAACACCACGAAGTGCGGGCATAGCCCGTGCAGGGGTGAGTACAACTACTCAGTAAGGACCCCGAGACCCCCGAAGGTCTCCCGAAATCCACAAAGGATATAGCACAAAAGAAAGATGCAATCACGAAGTAACATCTGACTCGACTTAGGTATATGCCCATACATATACCTAAGTCCCCAATTCTAGCTCTGCTCACGAGCTCAAGAACAACTCAATCCACGAAGGAAAGCAAGACTCAAATCCACAAGGAGAGTAAACAGTAAATCCACAAAGGATAGTTCAACACAATCCACAAAGGAGAGTAAACAGTAAATCCACAAAGGAGAGTAACATAAGATTCAGCTCAACCAGGTATACTTTTTCAGATGACGTCAAAGATGATCACTGATCCATCTAAGTCGTCGGACCCACGAAGGATCGATAGGTACTAACCCCCGCAGAAGACCCACACAGGATCGGGCTCACACAGAACCTGTAGGCAGTGGCTCACACAGAACCGGTAGGCAGTGGCTCACACAGAACCGGTAGTAGGACCCACATAGGATCGGGCACTGATCCGCGTAGGATCGCTGAGTGCAGTAGTCGACGCAGTCCACTGAGGATCTCTGCACAGTCGTCGCCGAAGTCCACGAAGGATCTCTGCTCTGCCGTCGTCGCAGTCCACGGAGGATCTCTGCTCTGCCGTCGTCGCAGTCCACGGAGGATCTCTGCTCTGCCGTCGTCGCAGTCCACGGAGGATCTCTGCTCTGCCGTCGTCGCAGTCCACGGAGGATCTCTGCTCTGTCGTCGAGGTCACAGCCAGCGCTAGGGTTCCCGCACGTAGCGAGCTCGTTTAGGAGGGTCCGCTCCACGAGCCGAGGGGCTGATACATCAACTGACACGTAGTCCGAAGTTGATGTATCCAAAAGTTCCGTATCGACAACAGGATCTCAACGCGACAGACGGAGCGTCAATCGGACGCCCGGTCTGAGAGTTATTGGCATTTTCGTCCCAGGGGCCCGGTTGGTTTTTAGGGCAAAACCGACCCGACCGTGCTCCGCCTGTATCCGATCCTCGGGCGGAGTATGCCAAAAGTTCCGTCTCACTTAGAGGAAACTACCACAGCTGACGGTACGTCGTTCGGACGTCCGTAGCCCATGTTATGAGCGTTTCCGCTCCGAGGGCCCGGTTGGTTTCGTGTACGAACCAACCCGGCCGAACCCAAAGTCTTCCGAAACCTTGAGTATAATATACCGAAACGACCGTCTCGATCCAAGGATCGCGTAGCCGCTGACGGTTCGTCAATCGGAGGTCCCAGGCCCAAGATATGGGTGATGGACCGAAGAGGGCCCGAAATGGGGGTTCCGGGTCCGGGGCGACCCGGCCCGAACCCCCCCTGGGGTCGGCCGAACCGGGTCGGCCCGAACCGGCCCGAACCGGCTCGGCCGGGTCCGGTCCGGCCTGGGCGCGGCCCGTCCGACCGGACCGAGCCGGCTCGGCTTCGGCCGAGCGGCCGAAGGGGCTGCCGCCGCGGGTCAACCCCGCGGCTTTGAGGGAAACGCGGCCCCCGCGGGGGGCCGCCTGTCACGCGGACGCGGCCGGGCCGCCGCGTCCGTCCCGGTTCCGCGCGGCCGCGGAACCGGCCGCCGATGCCGCCGCGGCTTCAGCCGCGGCGGGCTTCCTCCACGGCGGCGCGCCGGGCGCCGCCGCCTCCGGTCGCCGGCGGAGATGCTCCGGTGGCCCGATTTCTTTCCCGTCTGCGCCGTTGCTCCTCCCGGGGGCCGATCTTCACTGCGGGATCGACGGATTGCCTCTGCCGCAGGGTTTGTCGTCGTCCGCCATATCCGCACAACAAGGAGATCGGCGGAGGGTTGTCGGGTCTTGTTCGTTAGACCCGCAACCTCCGCGTTAGTCATAAATCACGGGAGGAATAATCAACAACAATTTTTAAATAGATTAAAATTGTCGGAGATCATGTTCTTCACTTAAAAAGAATAAGCACGGGGAAAAAGAATCACAATCAAATCCCTACCTTGATGATCGTCGAGCACGGGCGTTCTTCGCGGAAGAGATCGTCGCGGAAGAGATCGATCGTCGCGTCGTCGCGGGAAGGTGTCGCGTCGTCGCGGAAACCGGCGTTGAGCCGGCGAGCTCAACAAATCAAGAACAACAGATTTAAATTATTAATATTTAAATCTGTGTTTCGTTTAAAACCAAAGAAAAGAACTTGAGAGGAAATCCGAAATCACTCACCTCGAATGGTCGGTGATCGGAGATCGGAGATCGGAAGAACGTCTCGGGCGAAAGCGTCGTCGACTTCCGGGTTCGGCGTTCTTCGCGTTCTTCGCGTTCTTCGCGTTCTTCGCGTTCTTCGCGTTCTTCGCGGAGAGGGTGGAGGAACGAAGATTCTCTCAAATCCTTTCCAAGGATTTTTATGTTGGTCTTATTTTATAAACATGCCAACACGAAACCGGTTAAGAAACGATCCATCAATTCGAAAGAAACGACCCACTTAATTCACGAAGAAACAGTCCATTTAATTCACGAAATAAACCGCCCAATTAAATGGTCTGTTAAGAATTAAAGAAAACGCGTCGGTTGACTTTTCAGTTACTTTGACGGGTTTTTGCGGGTGCGTTACTTAGCGAAAGAAACGGCGTGGCTCGTGCGGGTCCCACCGCACAAATATCCTACCAAGAGGGTAGGATATTTCTGGATAGCATCCTATCCAGTTCAACCCAGTTCAAGCCGCCTTTAAGTGACTTTAAGTGGCTTCCAAGCAGTTTAAGTGAAATAAAATAAAGTTGTCGCACAAACTTTATTTTATTTCTGACTTAAAGCCGCAAAATTTAAAAACCACGTCTGAGCAAACGCAACTCCGGAAGAGGCGTTTCTAAGCAAATACCGGCGCTGCGATTTCATCGGTGCCCTCAGAATTCGATTTCGGGCACCGGTTCAAAAGATAGAAAAACCCGCTCGTCCGTTCACTGAACGTACCCAAGCCAAACTTCGGAAATTGATTCCGGGCACACCGGGCCTCGGAATCAGGTGCCGTCTGAAGCTGCGCTCTTGTAAAATTCCAAAGAAAATTAAGAAAAAAATTTCCTTGAAATTTGCGGGTCTTTACATTACTCCCACCTCAGGGCTTTACGTCCCCGTAAAGATACATCAAAAACTAGGGAAACAAATGGGGGTACTGAGCACGCATCTGAGCCTCCCGCTCCCAAGTGCTCTCCTGGAGGTTCCCGTGCTGCCATCTGATGCGCACAAGAGGAATCGACCGCCCACGTAGGACCCGCTCCTGTCGATCCTCGATCTCCACTGGGATCTCCGCAAAAGTCGCCCCATCGTCCACGTCCAGCTCCCCAAAGTCGATGATGTGCGTCGGGTCGTGCACGTATCTCCTCAGCTGAGACACGTGGAAGACGTCGTGCACCCGGTGCAACTGAGGTGGTAGAGCCAGGCGATAAGCCACCTCTCCTATCCTGCTGAGGACCTGGAAAGGCCCGATGAAGCGTGGAGACAACTTGCCGCCTCGGCCAAATCTCCGTAAACCACGTCGAGGTGAGACACGCAAAAAGACGTGGTCGCCATCCTCAAACTCTAGTGGCCTCCGCCTCCTGTCAGCATATGACTTCTGCCGGCTCTGAGCTGTCCTCATCCTCTCCGGGATGATCTGGACCTTCTCTGTCGTGGCTCGGACCATCTCTGGTCCCACGAGTGCTGACTCCCCAGGGTCTGTCCAGCACAACGGTGATCTGCAGGGTCTGCCGTACAACGCCTCGTATGGTGCCATCCCGATGGTGGAGTGGTAGCTGTTGTTGTACGCGAACTCCACCAAGGGAAGGTGGTCCTCCCAGCTGCGACCAAAGTCGAGAACACATGCACGAAGCATGTCCTCGAGTGTCTGTATGGTCCTCTCTGTCTGTCCATCCGTCTGAGGGTGGAAGGCTGTGCTCAGATGGAGCCGCGTCCCGAACGCCTCCTGCAACCCCTTCCAGAGCCGGGAAGTGAAACGAGCATCTCGATCGGAGACGATAGATGATGGCACACCGTGAAGCCGTACGATCTCCTGGACGTAAAGACGTCCCAAGCTCTCCACTGAGCCCTGCTCTCTGATGGGTAAGAAGTGTGCCGACTTGGTGAGTCGGTCGACAATCACCCAAATGGAGTCGTGACCTCTAGAAGTACGTGGAAGTCCAGTCATGAAGTCCATAGATATGCCGTCCCACTTCCACTCCGGGATCTCCAAGGGCTGTACCAAGCCTGCTGGTACCTGGTGCTCTGCCTTCACCTGCTGGCAGGTGAGGCATCGTGAAACGAACTCTGCCACAGCTTTCTTCATGCCCGGCCACCAGTGCTGTCGTCTAAGATCCTGGTATATCTTCGCCACTCCGGGATGTACCGCCAAGGGAGAAGTGTGAAACTCTCTCAGCACCTCCTCTCGTAAAGCAACTGGTACGAAGGTACGTCCTCTGAAAAGGATGTCGTGCTCTGCTCCAAGGGAGAAACCATCAGGCGCCTGACCTGAGGATATCAGTGCACGCTGGGTCTCACAGTCAGCGTCCCCACGCTGAGCCTCTCTGACCCGCTGTAGAAGTGGAGGAGAGACTGTGAGAGACTGAAGAAAGGCTGCTCCGTCTCTATCCACGAAGGTTATCTGCAAGGAGGCTAGCTGCTCCGTCGCCTCCTCAAGTAGCTGAATGCCCGTCCTCCTGCTGAGGGCATCGGCTACCACGTTCCCCTTCCCAGGAGTATAGACTATCTCAAAGTCATAGTCCTGGAGGAACTCAAGCCATCTCCGCTGTCTCAGGTTCAGGTCCTTCTGAGAGAAGATATACCTGAGACTCTGGTGGTCAGAAAAGACTGTGAAGCGCTCGCCCATCAGATAGTGCCGCAAAGTCTTCAGAGCGAAGACCACTGCTGCTAACTCCAGGTCATGAGTGGCGTAGTTCTGCTCATGCGGCCTCAACTGACATGATCCGTAGGCGATCACGGCTCGCTCCTGCATCAGGACGCACCCGAGTCCAGTCCCTGATGCGTCGCAGTAAACTACGTATCCAACTCCCTCCTCAGGCAACCTCAAGATAGGTGCGCTGGTCAATCTCTGTCTCAGCTCCTGGAAGCTCTGCTGACATCTGTCTGACCACACGAAGGGTTTCCCCTTCTTCGTCAAGGCTGAGAGTGGTGCTGCAACTCTGGAGAAGTCTGGCACGAATCTCTGATAGTATCCCGCTAGGCCCAAGAAGCTCCGCACCTCTGTCACGCTCTTGGGTGGCTCCCAAGCTAGCACTGCCTCGATCTTCGCGGGATCCACTGCAACTCCCGCCTCAGAAATGACGTGCCCCAAGAAATGGACCACACGTAACCAGAACTGGCATTTTGAGAGCTTGCCATAAAGCTGGTGCTCTCGGAGTGTGTCTAGCACAACTCGCAGGTGGTAGGCATGCTCCTCCTCAGTCGTCGAGTATACCAAAATGTCGTCAATGAAGACAACGACAAATCGGTCGAGGTATGGCTGGAAGATCCTGTTCATGAGGCTCATGAACACTGCTGGAGCATTGGTTACGCCGAACGGCATAACCAAGAACTCATAATGGCCATACCGACACCTGAAGGCCGTCTTCTGCACGTCCTCGTCTCGAACTCTGAGCTGATGATAGCCTGACCGGAGGTCTATCTTCGAGAACCACCGCGCTCCCTTGAGCTGATCGAAGAGGTCATCAATCCGTGGCAGCGGATACTTGTTCCTCACTGTCACCTGGTTCAGGCGACGATAGTCGACACAAAGTCGCAAGCTCCCGTCCGCCTTCTTGGCGAACAAAATCGGGGAAGCCCAGGGTGAAACACTGGGTCGGATAAACCCCTTGCTCTGCAAGTCCTCCAACTGTACCCGCAGCTCTCGAAGCTCGGCGGGGGCCATCCGATATGCTGGAGTAGATATCGGGGCTGTCCCGGGGTACAAGTCGATGTAAAAGTCTACCTCTCTACGAGGAGGTAGCCCTGGAACGTCGTCGGGAAAGACGTCCACGTACTGGTCCACCACTGCAGGAAAAGCCGGACTCCGCACGTCCAATGCTCCTAGTATGAGGCTAGCCAACTGATGTGAGATGGGCTGCACTCTCCTCCGCGGAAGTCCATCCTGTGCTGCAAAGGTTCCCTTCTCGCCGGTGAAGGTAAACCTGCTCCCGTCGGTACGAACACATCGCACCTTGCGCCTAAAACAGTCGATCTGGGCATGAACCGTGGATAGCCAATCCATGCCCAAGATGACGTCGTAAGGCCTCGACGCCGCTACAAGGAGATCCCAGCCGAAGCTCTCGCCTCCTAGAGTAAGCTCACACTGCCGGCACCAGTGCGTAATCGTCGAGTCTGCTCCCGTAGGAGTCTCTAGCCGTAAGGATCGAGCCAACGGCTCAGTCGGAATCTCCGAGCTCCGAACAAGGGCAGAGGCTATGAAAGAGTGACTCGCTCCTGTGTCTATAAGTACTGCAGCAAGGGTGGAATAGACACAGATCGTACCTCGAATCATCTCTGGCATGTCGGGGTCGTAGGCCTCCACTGCCTGGAGCTGGGCCTGTCCATGCCCGCCAGCTCCCTGTGGTCGAGGTGGCCCTCCTGGTGGTGGTGGGGGTAGAGCCTGGAAGCGTCGCCCACCACCCGCTGCTCGGCCAGCTCCTCTGCCTCGTCCGCCTCCTCCCTGCGGACCGCCACGGTCGACCCTCTGCCTCTGCCTGGGTGGCCCCTCCACCGTCTGCTGCTCCTCTGATCGGCGAGTCGGGCAGTCACGAGCCATGTGACCCTGCCCGCCGCAAGAGTAGCACAGCCTGCCTCTCGAAAGGCTGGCACTCCGCTGTGTGCCTCGTACTGCTGAGCCGGTGTCCTGAGGCCGTCTGCGTGGGGGTCTGGTCTGCCTGGACCCGTGAGTCATCCGTCGGCTGCCTGCTGCCGATGACTCAGCTACCTGCCGCCCTGCGCTAGGTCTCGCTGCTGAAGAAGGCTCTGCCAGGAAGCTCTCGATCAGGAGGGCTCGCTCCAGCACTCCCGCCTGGGTCGGAATGCTGAGGGAGATCAGCGACGCCCGAATCTCCTGTCGCAAGCCCTGCTCGAAGGTCCGGGCCCGGAAGAAGGGGTCCCGTACCATGTCGGTCGAGTAGCGAGATAGGTCCGTGAACCTCGCCGCGTACTGAGCGACCGTCATGCTGCCCTGGCGCAGCTGGAGAAGCTCCTGGATGCGCACCGCTCGGAGGGTGGCTGGGACGAACTCAGAGCGGAAGAGGCTCTCGAAGTCCGCCCAGAGCAAGGATGCCTCGTCGTGAACCTGGAGCATCAGGCTCCACCATTGTCCTGCCGCCGCCTGCAGGAGGCTCGCTGCGAGGATCACCATGAGATCCGCTGGTGTCCTCACTAGCCTGAAGATCCGTACCACCGCCTCTAGCCAGTCCTCGGCGGCCTGGGGGTCCGCCTCACCGCGAAACCTGGGCGGTCGCTGGCTCTGAAACTCGTGCAGTGCCCTGAGGCGACGTGCATCGTCGGCGTCTGGTACTGGAAGCATCGGTGGCTCGGCGGGTAAGGCTACCGCCGGTGCCACTGCTGGCAAAGGGCCCTGCACCGAGGCCTCGTCGCTCGGTGGGCTGCCGTCGCGCCCTACACTCGGAACCCTAGCTGGCAGTCGTCGCGGGGCCATCCTGAAAAGGAGAACAAGAGCACCACAGTCAGAACAGTATACCTGGTGAGCTGGCACAAGTAATCACAAGGAAAACTTGAGACTTTCATAAAGCAGATCAGTATACCCGGTGAGCTGACACAAGCAATCACAAAGAAAAACTTGAAACACATACGCAATCAATGTTTTCATGCATTAAGTCGGAAATCAGGAGTCAGGGTCCTGGTGTACGGATACGTCGGCCGCCGCACCAACACTGGGCTCCCTGAACTGATAACCACACTCAATACACTAAACACTATTGCTTCACATAGAAAGAAAGGACGATCAGAGTTTGCGGTAGAACCGACCGCCTCTGATACCAATTTGTCACGACCCGTCCTCGGGGCCCGTGCCGTGACTACCCCAAGCCCGCCTTCCATAGGCCAGGGGCTGGCGACTAGCACCAAGGCGTAAAATCCCAGTAAACAGGGAAGGCATTGCCTTTATAAGTAACAACCACACAGAGTCGGCAAGCGGAAAGTAAAGTGCAGAAAAGGAAAGGGGCCGGAAATACAAGCCCAACTGTAAAGTACAACTGAAAAGTAAAGTACAGCAACTGAAGAAAAAGACGGCGGCCTTGTGTCGTCCACTGGCAATCCCACCTGAAGGGTGGGTGCAGATAGCCTCCAGGCTCCTTGGGTCCCACGTCCGCTCCGAGCACGTCCCGCCCAGTGGTCCACCTCCAGGTACCGTCCTGCTCCACGCCCCAACCGTGATCAGCGCTGTCCGTCGTCTGCAACCAACACCACGAAGTGCGGGCATAGCCCGTGCAGGGGTGAGTACAACTACTCAGTAAGGACCCCGAGACCCCCGAAGGTCTCCCGAAATCCACAAAGGATATAGCACAAAAGAAAGATGCAATCACGAAGTAACATCTGACTCGACTTAGGTATATGCCCATACATATACCTAAGTCCCCAATTCTAGCTCTGCTCACGAGCTCAAGAACAACTCAATCCACGAAGGAAAGCAAGACTCAAATCCACAAGGAGAGTAAACAGTAAATCCACAAAGGATAGTTCAACACAATCCACAAAGGAGAATAAACAGTAAATCCACAAAGGAGAGTAACATAAGATTCAGCTCAACCAGGTATACTTTTTCAGATGACGTCAAAGATGATCACTGATCCATCTAAGTCGTCGGACCCACGAAGGATCGATAGGTACTAACCCCCGCAGAAGACCCACACAGGATCGGGCTCACACAGAACCTGTAGGCAGTGGCTCACACAGAACCGGTAGGCAGTGGCTCACACAGAACCGGTAGTAGGACCCACATAGGATCGGGCACTGATCCGCGTAGGATCGCTGAGTGCAGGAGTCGACGCAGTCCACTGAGGATCTCTGCACAGTCGTCGCCGAAGTCCACGAAGGATCTCTGCTCTGCCGTCGTCGCAGTCCACGGAGGATCTCTGCTCTGCCGTCGTCGCAGTCCACGGAGGATCTCTGCTCTGCCGTCGTCGCAGTCCACGGAGGATCTCTGCTCTGCCGTCGTCGCAGTCCACGGAGGATCTCTGCTCTGTCGTCGAGGTCACAGCCAGCGCTAGGGTTCCCGCACGTAGCGAGCTCGTTTAGGAGGGTCCGCTCCACGAGCCGAGGGGCTGATACATCAACTGACACGTAGTCCGAAGTTGATGTATCCAAAAGTTCCGTATCGACAACAGGATCTCAACGCGACAGACGGCGCGTCAATCGGACGCCCGGTCTGAGAGTTATTGGCATTTTCGTCCCAGGGGCCCGGTTGGTTTTTAGGGCAAAACTGACCCGACCGTGCTCCGCCTGTATCCGATCCTTGGGCGGAGTATGCCAAAAGTTCCGTCTCACTTAGAGGAAACTACCACAGCTGACGGTACGTCGTTCGGACGTCCGTAGCCCAAGTTATGAGCGTTTCCGCTCCGAGGGCCCGGTTGGTTTCGTGTACGAACCAACCCGGCCGAACCCAAAGTATTCCGAAACCTTGAGTATAATATACCGAAACGACCGTCTCGATCCAAGGATCGCGTAGCCGCTGACGGTTCGTCAATCGGAGGTCCCAGGACCAAGATATGGGTGATGGACCGAAGAGGGCCCGAAATGGGGGTTCCGGGTCCGGGGCGACCCGGCCCGAACCCCCACTAGGGTCGGCCGAACCGGGTCGGCCCGAACCGGGCCGGCCCGAACCGGGCCGGCCCGAACCGGCCCGAACCGGCTCGGCCGGGTCCGGTCCGGCCTGGGCGCGGCCCGGCCGACCGGACCGAGCCGGCTCGGCTTCGGCCGAGCGGCCGAAGGGGCTGCCGCCGCGGGTCAACCCCGCGGCTTTGAGGGAAACACGGCCCCCGCGGGGGGCCGCCTGTCACGCGGACGCGGCCGGGCCGCCGCGTCCGTCCCGGTTCCGCGCGGCCGCGGAACCGGCCGCCGATGCCGCCGCGGCTTCAGCCGCGGCGGGCTTCCTCCACGGCGGCGCGCCGGGCGCCGCCGCCTCCGGTCGCCGGCGCCGCCGCGCCGGCGACCCGCGCCGCCGCCGCCTTCCGCGGGCCGCCGGAGATGCTCCGGTGGCCCGATTTCTTTCCCGTCTGCGCCGTTGCTCCTCCCGGGGGCCGATCTTCACTGCGGGATCGACGGATTGCCTCTGCCGCACGGTTTGTCGTCGTCTGCCATATCCGCACAACAAGGAGATCGGCGGAGGGTTGTCGGGTCTTGTTCGTTAGACCCGCAACCTCCGCGTTAGTCATAAATCACGGGAGGAATAATCAACAACAATTTTTAAATAGATTAAAATTGTCGGAGATCATGTTCTTCACTTAAAAAGAATAAGCACGGGGAAAAAGAATCACAATCAAATCCCTACCTTGATGATCGTCGAGCGCGGGCGTTCTTCGCGGAAGAGATCGTCGCGGAAGAGATCGATCGTCGCGTCGTCGCGGGAAGGTGTTGCGTCGTCGCGGAAACCGGCATTGAGCCGGCGAGCTCAACAAATCAAGAACAACAGATTTAAATTATTAATATTTAAATCTGTGTTTCGTTTAAAACCAAAGAAAAGAACTTGAGAGGAAATCCGAAATCACTCACCTCGAATGGTCGGTGATCGGAGATCGGAGATCGGAAGAACGTCTCGGGCGAAAGCGTCGTCGACTTCCGGGTTCGGCGTTCTTCGCGTTCTTCGCGTTCTTCGCGTTCTTCGCGTTCTTCGCGGAGAGGGTGGAGGAACGAAGATTCTCTCAAATCCTTTCCAAGGATTTTTATGTTGGTCTTATTTTATAAACATGCCAACACGAAACCGGTTAAGAAACGATCCATCAATTCGAAAGAAACGACCCACTTAATTCACGAAGAAACAGTCCATTTAATTCACGAAATAAACCGCCCAATTAAATGGTCTGTTAAGAATTAAAGAAAACGCGTCGGTTGACTTTTCAGTTACTTTGACGGGTTTTCGCGGGTGCGTTACTTAGCGAATGAAACGGCGTGGCTCGTGCGGGTCCCACCGCACAAATATCCTACCAAGAGGGTAGGATATTTCTGGATAGCATCCTATCCAGTTCAACCCAGTTCAAGCCGCCTTTAAGTGACTTTAAGTGGCTTCCAAGCAGTTTAAGTGAAATAAAATAAAGTTGTCGCACAAACTTTATTTTATTTCTGACTTAAAGCCGCAAAATTTAAAAACCACGTCTGAGAAAACGCAACTCCGGAAGAGGCGTTTCTAAGCAAATACCGGCGCTGCGATTTCATCGGTGCCCTCAGAATTCGATTCCGGGCACCAGTTCAAAAGATAGAAAAACCCGCTCGTCCGTTCACTGAACGTACCCGAGCCAAACTTCGGAAATTGATTCCGGGCACACCGGGCCTCGGAATCAGGTGCCGTCTGAAGCTGCGCTCTTGTAAAATTCCAAAGAAAATTAAGAAAAAAATTTCCTTGAAATTTGCGGGTCTTTACATAGTACACAAATTAATACCCCACGCATAAAAGGAATATACCTGATAATATGCTACAGGATAAAGGGGAATCTAATTTTATTTATTCAATCACAGTGGAATGATTATTTTTTTGTTCGTAGATTAAATAATCTGTCTATTTGGATATTTTACTAATCAAATCATAGTTATAAGAATTATTAAATGCATAATTATTGTACTATAGTAAATTTTAATTAAGGATTTAATAGTTTATGTAAAACAATTTCTATGGAAATAAAAATGATTCTGTGACATGTTTAACATCGTATAAGACAAATTAATTAATAAAATATAACCCATAGTAGTTTTCTAATATTTACAAAATGATTTTTGTATAAATTGATCATTTAATTTGATAATGTAAATTCAATATTACCAAATAAATTGGTACGGATCAATAATTTGTTGATAATTTAGTTTATTCTATCATTGAAAGAGTTTAAAAAAATTTTAATTTAAGGAATATATTCAATAATATGGGTTTTAAATAAGGAATAAGTAATCATGTATGTTTTCAATTAATTTTTTTTCTGTAATTTAGGTTATCACCCTATTTAGGTGAATACATGATGATGGTATTCATAGTTTTTTAATGTGACTATGAAGAGGTAATTCATGTGGTTTGGGGATTAATGGAATGTTTTTGGTTTTTGAGATTTAGTGAGCTTTATTCTAAAGTGGTGAATTTTATTCTTTTAGAAGGTCTATATCCTTAACCAATTATCAAATAGACTATGTTGATCATAGTATTATGTTTTAGATATTAATATATTACATCACCATATAGAGATACATTAATATTTTATGAACATTGAAAACCATTTTTCATTAATATTGACAATAAATATATGAAATGACTAATTATTCCATAATGGACATAGTTATTTTTTAAAATTGAATTTTTTTTTCTTCAAAAATAAAACATCATTATTGGAAATATATTTCCTAATGTAATAAATGAATTGGAAATTTATGACAATATAGAATTTTGGCTTTGAAATAAATATTATTCCTGTAATTATATTTCATTATATTCATAGATAGGAAAATAATTCCTTAAATTTATGGAAATTATCTTATCGTTTTTAATCTAATATCATTCATTTCTGATAAATGTGCTTATCTTTTAAATAATTTCAAATTTATTAATTTTTAGCCTATTAACCTACCATTGATGTATAACTTACTTGTGATCAATTAACTCAATCACGCTTTATAATTTTTTTGACATTTCTCCTTTTATATATCTTTACATTCCACTACTGTAACCCGACTTGAAAACCTAGTTACGAGATATTCCAAATGACCTTTTTACATCCCATTATGTCTTATTAAGATGATGTTTCATCATCCCTTTTATTGATGTTTGTATTAAAAAATGTATTTTGCAATATCAAAACCATTATAACCATGATCTGGTTTAAATTGTGATGTTGTAATTTATTAAATGTGGGGATAATGCAGCTCCATGATATTTAAAATTATTAAATAATAATTGATTGAATATATGAAACACAACACCACAATTATAAAAAATATTAAATACCCCAGAACATAATGAAATATTTATTACTAAATAAATTTAATTTCTCAAATATGATGCATTAAAAAAACGCTGAGTTATCTTATATTTCATGCAACACATAGTTTATCATGAATTACAAAACAAAACAAGGATTAAATGAATAGTGAAAACATTATTAAAAAATAGATAGTTTAATGGATATTCATCACTTAGAAGGAAAATATTTATTAATTAATAGTACTAACTATATTATGAAAATAATTGTTTTATATTGATTTGTAATAAAATAAGAATACATCTAAATAATGAATAATATTTTCTAAAAAACTACATATTTTAATAAAGCATGTAATCTTTTGAACATTTTCACTTTAAAACGTATATTTTTCATTGTGTCTTTTTGATTAATTCCCAATTCAATTTTTTCACTAATCTTAATATAATTTCTAAAAAAGGATTTCATATTATAAATATGAATAATTTAAAATTTACAATATGTTCATATTAATTTTTGAATAAAATTTATAGTGGAAATGGGAAAATAATTATTATAATTATTAATGTAAATATGTATTTACCGTGTGGTAAACTAATTTTTTTTAAAAAAAGACTTCACAACACATTAAACACCAATTTGTTAAAAATATTTTGACGTTATATAATTTAGTGTAGAAATTGTACCATTTTTGAGTCTTCAGTCATTCAAAAAATATCATTTTACTTGAATATTTTCAAAACATTACATGTGTTCCACTCATCTGATTTATCAATCATTGCCACCACACCTCCCTTAATCAAAAAATATAACCACACTGTTTTTTACATAACATACCCAAATAACATAATAGCATACCACAGTTATATCTAATTTCATTAATTTTGGAATAAATCAATCTTACGAAGGATTTAGTGCTATCTTAAGGAGGATACCCGAAGAAGAGGTTGCTTACATGAATGAGCCTCTTTTTGTGATTCATTTATAAACCCTGATAAATTATTTTTAAAATAATATAAAAAAATAAAAAAAAGTATCTTCATATTACTAGGTTGTTTTTATAAAATTTTCATTCTGTAAAAAAATATCCAATTAAATAAAATTGGTTATTAAATCATCATTACTGTGTACAATGGACTACCACCTTGTGAATCGATGTCATTAGTTCTTCTATTACTACCTTTCATAATTCAGTATTACGGTGGGTATAAAGTATATATATTATGTTTATTAGATAATCATAAATATGGATTCATTATATAAATTTTATACATATAATTATATATAAATATATTACTTTCCATTTCATATGCAATATAATAATTTCATATGTGTGTACGATAGACTATGACCTCACAGAGTGATGTGATTTGTATTTCACTAACTCATTATATGAAATTTAATAAGGTTTTAGTTAATAAATTAATGCCATATAAATTATATTGTTATGATATTTATGAAATATTTTTCATTGTCGAAATAATATATTCTTTCATACCTTTTCACAAACATACAAATTATGACATAGTTCATAAACTTGTGAACTGTCGTCTTCACAATGAAATGTGAATCACTTTTTATCACCACACCAAATGGATGGTAAATGTAAATATAAATAAATAAATAATATGAAATATATGATGTTATGATAAATTTTTTATTATAATTGATTTAATACCTCTTTTACATAATGGTATCTGAATAATTAAAAGGTTGTTTATGCTTTTGTATCGTCATTATCTCAGTGGTCGTATCATACTTCATTTTTCATTAACACATTTTATTATTGTTTGAAAATGTATAAATTATGTAACAAATGTGACTATTATGTTGTTATTATTTTTTTCATATATTATATAACTACATAATATGTTTATGAACTGGATCATTCAAAATGAAACACAGTTAATAAAACAATGTAATTGACAATGTAAAAATAAAAAAAATGAAATATAATTAAAAAAAGTGGTGTATGATGTTATAAAATGGTATTTTATGCTATTATAAATACTAATATAGTTATTTTATTATATAAGAACATTATAAACGCCAATCTAACCTAGTTTACTCAACATTAAATTAAGAATTCTTGAATTAAGGGATTTCATAACTCAATTTCTGTTCATTGATATAAAAATATAATTCATTGATTTTGATATTAAATGATTTTGTGTTTAATTAATATTAAATATCAAACTATGTACTTACACTTTTATTATATGTATTTACATTTGAAAAAGTATAATTTATTCATTGAGTAACTCTCAATTCAAAATTATGATCATTGTAAGGGTTTATTTCACAATATCATTCTAATCGAGATTGTTTATTCATGAATTTTTGTTGAAGGAAATTAATTAATTATTTTATAAGAAATGAATCCCATTTTACCCTTGTGTATTCATTATATTTTCAAGAAATATTATTTTTCTTCCAATATTTTGAACATAAAATCTTTTATAAATTGTTTTTATGAAAATATTCCTTCATTTTTCTATTCATTTGGAAATATAATTTCTTCTACCGACAAGTTTTCTAAAACAAATTCAAAATTATTTCTAACCATTTAAAATTAATTTATTAATGTACTTTTTACACTTTTTTAATTTTAAAATATGGTCGCGATGGAAGATGTATTTTGTTTTAAAAAAAATTCATGTTTGGGTTTTAATGAATATGTTAAAGGAATATTCTTGTTGATTTATGAACATGGTACTATTATAAAGATTTTATTGTGAAAAAGAAATGTTATCATTAACTTATATGGAATAAAATAAATTATCCATATTCATGACAATTATTTCATTGGAGATTCATTTTCAAGTTTACAAGATTATTTTCAATGGAAATTTTCCACTAAAATTAAAAATAATTACTTTTTAAAATTTTTTGTAATGAAAAGGTTTTTCAAAAGATTTTTTTATCGAAATTTATTCTAAAAAATATTATTTCATGTTCACCAAGAAATATTATAATGATATTTTAATTGTATTTATATTCATCATTAAAATCAGCCCTTTATTTTAAATACACAGGGTATGTGATGTATTGATAGCATTCATATTCTTCCTCTTGATGGGTTATGACGGTTTTGACCAATTAATGGAATAACGTTAGATTCCATGACAAATTTATCTAGTCAATAACTTTACATTAAATAAATCACTTTTCGATGGGCATTAAAGTTCTCCCTAAATATATATTTTATTTATCTTGGATTTGTTTATTTTTAAAACTATATATCATATCTATAAAAAAAATTCATTGAGGGGCCTTATTGTTTATATAGGGAAATATTTATAAAACCATATTTTGTACCCAGATTAAATATTTTATGATAAGGGACATTTATTCATAAATTATATTTATTATTCAATATATTTTTAATCCTTTGGACCTATAGTGATTGGTTGGGATGAAACATTATATTTCACCTTGATTCGTTGTCTTGTATCATGACACAAAATCAGTTTTCCAAACTATATGATTTTTTACCTAGTAGATTATAGTTTTCTTGTAAAAGGCCTTGATAGTGGAAGTATTGTTGTCCAAGCTAGATCGATTTTTACCAATTAGTTTTGAATAATCTTTTTAAATTTATTGATGTTAGAGGTATCATGTTCTTGAAACATGATATCAAGTGGTTAGGCATTTCCTTCTCAATGTTTTCTGTTTTAATAATACATGAAATTTTTACAATGATATTATCTCTTAAAGAATATAATTATCAGTTAATTAATTTAATGTAAAGTGTTTTGAGATATTTACATTTTCATTTTGATTATTCCTTATATAAATATTTTAAGGGAATGTGTTTCAATTTATTAACATTTCAATGTGTAATATTCTTATTGATTCATGATATATTATATTTTACTTATTTTTTATATACAACGTGTTCTAAAAAATCTTTTTTATTTAACCTGATAATGCATGAAGTGTATTATTCTTGACGTTTAAGTATATGTTAGTGGGAATTAATAGTAATGTTGTACTTTTTGTATTTTGGATGTAATACAAGTCTCAGTTATATCTCTTATTTACCAATACTACTAAAAGTTCCAACCTTTTGGGATGATATTTTCTATAGATCTATCCAATTTAATAAGGTTTAAATCAGCACCATGATACAGGGTCAGGGGTATATACACTCTTGTTTTGGATGGTTTTACTATCTACATGATTGATATTATAATGATTATGAAATAAAGGATTATATATTGTTAAATACTGGTGATAATATTTTATAATATGATATACAAAACATGGATAAAATTTTAGATATTATGGACTAATGAAAAAAAATTCGTGGAAAAGAACTTCCAATATGATAATTTCCTATAAAATAAAACACATAACACCTAGAATAAATTATTTCCTTAATGAATGAATAATAAATTAGTGTTGAAATTTTCTAATCATACACTATTATATATTTTCACCATGTATAAGGTTAGTAAATATATTTTTATTAAAAATAATCAAGTTATATAGGATATTATAGTGATTTTGAATAAAGTTATACATAAGTTTAGGGTTCTTCATCACAATATGGTTTGGGTGAAACAGGTTTGACTTTTTCACAAATATATTATTTTCAGATTTATTTACTTAAAATTTTAAATATTCTAACTTGAATATATTAATATTTTTTTTAAATTTTATAATACGATATTATTTATTTAAATTGTTTTATGAATTATATTTTATAAATGTAGTAAGGTTTTTCTGTTATAATCTCAATTTTACAGGAATTGTATGTGATTAAATTTTTAATATTTAAATAATACAATATACATATAATGAATCCCATTAACATTATTATTATCTATTTATTAATTGTTATTACATGTTTTCAATTAATATTTTACTCTATGGATACATAATTGTTTGAAATATTATATTATCGGATATCTCACATTATTCATCTATTCTGTTGTGAATTTTTTTTCATCAATATTCTTTTTTTAAAAGGTTTTCAAACATGTTTTAACAAATCCCCAATGATTTTATAATGTAATTATTTCCGACTCTTTTCATTTTAAAAAAATTTAAAATTGAATCATCTTTTCATTTTCCATCTAATGTACTTTTAAATTTATTTCAAATAAGATAAATGAATATGTGTTTTAATGCATTCGAACTCAATGACTTTTTCATCCATCGTGAGTACCCATTTAATTGAGGCATTTTTATGTTTTCAATGATTAAATTTAAGATATGGATGAATATTCTCAATATTTCTAAATTTTATAAAATTGATATCAAATTAAGAAGTTTATTTTCCTCAAGAAATGTTTCAGTTATATTTTAAAATAAATTTAATCTATGGTAACATAATTTAATCTAACCAATTCATTACATGTGACATGATCCAGTGAAACCATCATTATTCATTGCCTTGATATTTCTTCGTTATGTTTTTTAAATATTGATGGAATCTATTTTCATCTCAATGGGTTAAGCTGTTAAGAAGTGATAAATTTTTTCTTGATCTTATGGAGTAGATATAAATCTATTATGATTATATGATAATTGAGTAATATTTATCTCTCCATTTTCGGGAAATGTGATATAAATATCCAATGAGATGATGATGACAAGTTTGGATGTGATTTTGAATAGTTTTTTTCACTTGATAATATGTGAGAATGATTGGCTCTATGATTTCTCAGTGGACTTCCCAGGGACATGCTTGTGAACAGCAATTATTAAATTGTTACATATGGGTATTATTTAATTTATCTTTACTTCCATAGTTTTATGTATACATTATATGAAATACTTATGCTATCCAAATTAAAAAAAATTAGGCATATTATTTCATATGCCAATGTTATCACCAATGAATTATTATTTCTTCATTATATCCTCTATTAACCATAATTTCAAACATGAAATGTTTTTGTAGTTATGACCTGAATTTTTCTATATAATAATATTTTATGTTGAGAAAAGTTACTTGATTGTGTGAACATACCACTAAGATAATTTTATGCTAACTAATGACTAATATCTCCCATGATTTCAATTACTAACTATATAATCTTAGATAATTGATTCTTTTTCTTCCCCATGTTCTATGATATGGTATTATGTAAGATATTTTTTTATGGGTACTAAATATAAATAATTTTTATTTAGATGATGATGATTGTATATAAATACCATAATTATTTATTTACATTCCAAATACTGAAAAAAAAAATTATGGTTTTGGTTGATATTATGTATGGTGTTTGGTTAAATATTCATATAAAATGATATAAAATTTACATTTGTATTATTTGGGTCACGTATAATTTTATTAGATAAGGGTTTATCATTTTTAGATATTTTTATTAGAGAAGTTTGTGAAAACCACGAGAATAAGATTATTTATAGAATAATATCGTAAATTTTTTATTAAATAAAGACAAAGTATCTTCTACGAAAATAAATGTAATGATATTACCTTGGAGGCCCTTAAACTAGGAAACTGACCCATTCTAATATATTTGTGATGGGTGTTCCCAATCTCCACATGCCGGTGACAAGCACCCGAGAATCAGAAAACACAACAGGGGGAATGATTTCTCCAAACATGATAAAAACATGGAATATATATGAAAATCAAGATGAAAATAATATGACACTAAAGAATATATATATTCATTAACATTTATAAATATTTTGGAAACAAAAATCAAAATGTATTAAAAACAAAAAAGGATTTGTCTATCTATATAGTACTCGAACCAACTACTACTCTAACTGATGGTGTGGAAGAACATCCACCATCTCCCCACGAGCCACCCAACCCACCTGTAAAAAGCATGTTTGTTATTGACTGTCCAACAAATCACTAACATAACCATTATAGGTATCCTACTAATTTTAATGGATGTGAAAACCATGATGAGGTTAGGAGAGATCCTGATAAAATCCAAACATATTGTTACAAATACCCAACCGTAATGACTTTCCATCCCTAGTATATCTTGTGGAATATGTAATCCTTGGAAGAAGACAATTCCACTGATTCCAAATCGAAAAATTCTTCTCCCAAGTATCATGAGAATCTGATCCTTATAACTATAGAAATACGACCAGCATAATCATCTTTCAATGCAATAGTTTCACTTGAGAGTAAACAATATCAACATTTTTATCCCAAACATAAACATATAACTCTTACTTAATTTCTTCCAAATGAAGAATGTGAGCAGGATGAGGATTTTATTTCTTGAGTCGAGACATGTGGAAAAAATCATGGATATCTATCAACTGAATTGGAAATTCTAACTGATTTGTAACATTCTTTAGCCTCTCATTGATCTCAAACGGTCCAACGTATCTTGGAGAAATCGTTCCCAACTTTCCAAGTCTACGTGGATCCAACCAAGGAGATAATTTCAATGATACTCAGTCACCTACAAAAAAATGGAAAAGGTCATTGTCGTTGATCCACGTACAATTTTTGTCACCTTTGGGATTTTATCAAACATCAATTTACATCTAGAATTATTATGAACATCTTCTAAAACAAACTATTTCCAACTCAAGACACTTCCCCGGCCTCATCCTAAAAAAGAAGTGATCTACCTAGGAGACCATGCAACTCCTTGGAGGGATACATTCTTATTGATGACTAAAAACTATTGTAGTAAACATACTCATCATTTCCCTGATGTTGATCCCATGATCCCAATAAATCCAAGGTAGGCATGGAGCATATCATCCCGAATTTAAATAATAGGCTCTATTTAACTATATGTTTCTATATGGTATGCTCTTTTTAAAATTACATGAGTTCCAATGTTTTCATGGAGACTCCTCGAAAACATCTATGTAATCGTAGTATCCTATTCTAAAACAATAGCACAAGGAATCCCATGTAACCTAACTACCTATTGCATAAAAAGTTTACCAACATATTCAACCTTAGTGGTGTATTTGATCATAATTAAATGAAAAGAAATTGTTAACTGATCAAAAAACACATAGATAACATTCCTCACATAGTGAGTTCATGGTAATCCAACAATAAGATCTATGGATACCTCATCACATTACCATATCATTACAAAAAGAGGCTGATGAAATAAAGAAGGTTTCAGGAGTTCTGCCTTTATCCGTTGGAAAGTGTAACAGCGAGACACAATCTCAATGATTCCATGCTTCATACCACCCACACGAATCATATCCTCATGTAATAATAAATATTCTTCATTCCTTCATGAATGTCCCATTAATAAGATATGACAGTCAAACAACACTAAACTCCTCATACATATGGATATGAAAATCCTTTTACCAAAGTGATGTTTTTCTGAAGATATAGACCAACTTGAAATGGTCCACGGAACATAAAGCCTTTCTCAAGTATTCTGAAACTCATAATCTGTTTGTGGAATCAATAAAATATACTCTAGGATAGATCCTGATAACTAATCACTAGTCAAGACCATAACTAAATCATCATACTGAGCATCTATATAAATTTGAGAAAAAATCCCCATAAGTTTCCACTCCTCATTTGAGTCCAGAATATCCTATGATTTTACATTCTTTCTAATAGAATCTCGAATTACCTTTCCCTTTCTTGGGGTATAGTAAATATCCATGTAAATATTTTGAATCTATTCTACCCATTTCCTCATTCTAAGATTCATGTATTCTTGTGAAAATAAATAACTCATACTTTTATGACCAAAAAATACTTTTTACAATACCCCATAAAGATAATGTCGCCAATATTTTTAGCACATTCATGATTTTTGAATTCTATAAATAGTGAGTGGGATAATTCTTCCCTTGAGGTCAAAGATGTAGAGATCTTCAAGCTAACACATGGAAATCCTTCCTATGCTTGTATCTAAAACTAGTACTAGATGTATCAAAAAACACTACATAACCCTTACTAGGCTCAAGGATGATCATAAGAGGATAATTTGTTAGAAGCCTTTTTACTTTATCTAAAGGAGACTAACAATTAGAATCCCATGTTAATTACACCACATTCATGGTAAGAGTAGTCAATGATTATCCCAACTTATAGAATTTCATTACAAACCGTTGTTAGTATCTAGTAAGGATAGGGATGACTCATATCTCAAATGCATTCTATGGTTACATCCATGACAAAACATATTTTATCTACTCTAAATAAATAAATAAGCCATGTTCAAAAAAAATTCTCTAATAACATAAATTATTATATCTAGAAACTAAATTTCAAAATCAATTATGAAAAATGGTGAATTATCAAAATTTCCAGAACCATTCTTAAATTTTTCTCTAACTCATGCTTTTATTTCAGATAGACTAGAATATCATCTACAAACACTGCTAAAAAATTGTCATGATATTGTGGAAATATTTGATTCATAAAAACCATAAAACCATATATAGTATTAGATAAACCAAAAATCATCAAAAAATATTCATTATGGTCATACATACTCATAAATGTTGTCTTCAGTATATTAGACTCCTGAACTCTTAGCTACATTAACACGACTTAATAGTAATCATAGAAACCCAATTTTCCCCCCATTAATTGACCAACAAATCATTTACATGATGAGAATGATATTTGTTCATAAATGTTACCATAATCATATTTTTATAGTCCATAAAAAACTTATGGGAACAATATTCATTCTTGGAAAAGAGAATCAGGGTTGTCCAATGTAAAATTCTACAATGAATGAAAAATTTTACTAATAGGTCATCCAATTAAATCTTGAGTTCTTTCAGCTCTGATGGTTCCATTCGATAAGAAGGAATCAATATCAGCAACATACCTATAACTAGATCAATCCCATTATCTACCTCAATCATTCAAGGAATAATGGAGAAGTATTCTAAGAAAATGTCTGTACTATCTAGAAGTACAATAGGGAGATCAGTATCAGAGGAGAGGCCATCAGGATCAAATGCAACAAAAACAGAAAAACTCTTGACCTCTAAGTATGAAGGCCCTACATACCAGGACCTCGATTCCCACTCTCCATAAAAAACACAAGATATCCCATCGGTATCTTGAAATGAAACCCACTAATGATAACAATAAACCTCATCTAGATGAGTGATAAGAAAGTCCAGATCAATAATGAAGTCAAACATATCTAGATCTAGAATAGGAAAATACCATATCACCTCTGTATCAGGTACTGTTAACGAACAAGTAGGACACTAAAAATAATTCTCTCTCCCCATTTCTAATAGTTTTTTTAATTCTATTCTAGTGGAAATAAGTTCTATTTGATGTTTAAGAACATATAATAAACATACTGATATAAAAGATTGGGTGGAACTAGTATTAAATAATGAAATTTCTACTGATGATGTAAAAAGGATAATACCTCTCAATATTTTAAAACATTGATCAGCATCCACTGGAAACTCATATACAGAATGAAAATTATTTCAGTTTGTGGAATTTGATTATAACCTAATAGTTTTTTATGATTCTGACTACACAGTAGTATCCTTTGGAGCCGACCAAACCTAGACATAACGAGGAATAATCATCGCCTTAGAGAAGCACAATAAGTAACATATGCATCAACAATTATTTCACATCATCATGAGAATTGGGAAATAATGTATTGTGTTTCCCCTCTTGCTGCACTGATAACAAGTCCTATGAACATTACCAACTGAACAGGACAGTGTAGAGGAGGCTCACTTCTGAGACCCACTTACACCACTTCTGTGATGATCATTCCCCTTCTATTTCTACTCAAGAACACCACTGAAGTTATCAATTGATGAAAGAAAATAGGTGTTAAATCCAACATTTCCTTTAATATTCATCATTTAAATCATATCAATATCCACTATCTCTATATAGGTTGAGAGTTTTAACATAAACACAAGTGATATGATATTTAGTCGCAAACCTTCCAGGTACTTCAATGCCTTCAGTTTTCCATTCATTATCATGTCTAATGAAAAATGGAGAATCTCAAAAAATATGTTTTTGTATTTCCACATCGAACAATTTACATATTTTATAGACATGAACTCTAGATACTTAAATATCATCAATGAATCTGGGAAAAAACTGCTTAAATAATTGGATTTTGAAACACTTCCAATCAAAGCCCACATGTATGTCTACTTGGACCATAGTATACCATCGTTACTTACCGGAACAATCTATCCTGAATTCTACAATATATCTAAGGATATAATTAAGAGTTTCCCAAAAGTATAATATCTGATCGATCTTCCCTATCCAGTACTCTATCTATTGAGTTACAGTTATTCCCTTAAAGTATAATGACTTCTCACTCAATAATTACCAAGATCAATCTCTATCTCTCTTCCAGTTCTTGATTGATCCTCGAAAACTATTTTCAAAACATCTGGCACATATTAATCAACAAAATAGACTAGAAATTTGATAGTTGCAATTGAATTCTAATCTATAGGTGGATTAATACAGGGAGCATTATATGCACCCCCATAAAGAACATGTTGTAGACGTCTTGGTGGAATACTGATGCACACCGAAACTTGATAACAATCAGACATTAGAAAAAATATCATTTAAATCAACAAAACCCATAAGTAGAAACTGATATTTAAATCCAAACCCAACAATAGGGAGATAAATCTCAGTATTCCCTGGATATATGAGTCTCATTATAAAAATATCATTTCAATCACTTCTTGCAACATACCTCTCAAGTCACATGAATATTATCTCCAGTCTAACAAATGTCATAAGATGAGGACTCTTGAGAAAAATCACCCCTGATGACAAGTTATAATGAACAGACTGGTATTTTCTTCAACACTAGCACCCAACAAATTCAGTTACATACCTAAATGGTGTTACTGATTTATATGGGCTAGCGACAAGAACCTAGGCATAAAAAATCACAATAGAGGGAACAATTTCTCCCAACCTAATACAACACATGGAATAAAGATATAAAGAACTAATGGAACATTGGAAGACTAAGGAATATATATATATATATATATTCCATAATTGTTAAAAAGATAAAGAATAAAAATTGGAATGTTGTCAAAAACTCCAACGGAGAAGTCCAACTACAAAGGACTAAAACCAATCTCTAATCTAAGTGATGGTGTGGGAAACTAAACACCATCTCCCCATGAGCTTCCCAACTTAGCTGACATGAATCCTCGCCTCTTTATAATGGAAAAATGTGTATCTCTCCATGGAAATACATTCAGAGGTCTCGGTACCAGTGAAAAGGTGTGCAGGGTGTGAGAAAACGGGCTCTATATTATCCCAACCAAGTGTTCTATATAAAGTATTTGTATAACCACTCATGTATGATTATTTTAAATAAAAAATTTCATGATATGTAGAAGATATGTTTTATATACAACATGGAAATAAATTCCCTTTTATCACGGTTCGAAGAAAAGAAAGTATATCAATTTGAAATCATACGTTCAACTACATCTTTCTTTGGCATAATTATGCATATGAAGTCTTAATCATAAATCCATATATTAAAAATAGAAGTAGTAGCATATGTATCTGTATAAAGGATCACCATAGTTCGGACTAGTATAATACTAATACCATAATAAATCAAGTAAAAAAATAGTTCCTAGAACACATACCTAGGAATTAGAGAAATATCCAATGATTAAACCCCCAAAAATGTCAATATCCTCCCCTAGAACAATAGGCCAATGAAATAGTCGAAATCCCAATGATCAATCCTCAATGTAGTTACAAAACAGGGATGATGGCCCGAAGATAAAACTTCCACCTATGTAACCAATGTAACCCATGTCTTCATATTCATAAATAAATTTCACTATTTCAAACCTAATCATATCCTATTCATTTATCTAAAACCATGGAAAACCCATTGCTCTTCAAAAAACATTTTTCAACCCACAAAAACAGTCATGTTGATTTTATTAATCTATTTTCAAGAAAAATAAATCCGGATAATTATCATAGGATAAAGACAGAATCGGCCACCTCAAAATTCAGGTTGCACATCCCCACAATGGGATCCAACAACAATGAAAACCAACAACACAAGTCGATACCCTTGAACTCAATCCATTAACTTTACAAATTATTTAATTGAACATGAAAATAGTATTCGGAGAAGACTAAACCACATACCACGATAACGAAATACCTCCCCACCATGACCATCATGGAACAGACTCTGGAATAAGATCACACAATGAAAATTAGAAGAATTGAAGGGGAAACACACCAATATGGATAAAAAGATATGGAAACACAACCCATGTACCCTACTGTGATATATAGAAACAAATAAGTTGAATGGTTACTCACTTGTAGAGACACACCTTAATTACAATGGAGATCGAGTGAAAATTGGATTTATATTTCCAGATAAGAGTCTCTCAAACATTCTTGGGTAGAGATCAAAGATGAGACTAAAGAGGTCTGTAGAATATAACTAAGAAAAAACTATTTTGGGTGTGTTTTAAAACTAGATGCAGACCGTTTCATGATGTGAAATATAGTTACACTCTATTAAATCAATGGAGTACAAGTACTCCGAGAAATATATCGCCTCGGATTAAAAATATGTTATTTAAATAATTAATGACTTTAAACCTCCATTAATGACATTAAAAATTTCACAATGTGAACCCAATTTTATGGCTTGTACCTTGAAATAATTACATAGTATATAACCTTGTTACATGTATTGAAGTCCTTCTATATCTTATAGTAATGGCTTCTTAAATTTAAAGGTTTAAAAAATATATAACTTTAGAAATATAGGTGTCCTACCTAACTGAAATGAGGGGAAATCCATAATGAGGATAGGGGGGTACAAGGTAAAAATGTGTTGATATGTTAAAACAAATCATTATCTGGTAACTGGAATGTTTTTGTGAATGTGTAATAGAATAAAATAGGGGAAACATGTATGAAAGCGGAAGATTGGTTGTTAACTCATTCATTGTTTATGGATGTTTAATGGGACTTAGACTACACACATGACTAGACACACTGATGTGACACACTTAAAAAAATTCACATTTTCTATATAAAAAATTATATAGGCTTTTATTATATGAAAACTATGAAGCACCTAATTTTAAAAAAATTATCTCATATATTTAAATGATCGTGAAATGATTTAGATATCCTATGAGTTATTTTCATGATAATAATGTTTCAAACCATTAAATTTATTTCCCACATTATGTTATTTGGTTGTAGTAAATTACCTTAATATAAAGGAAGTAATTTAAAAAATGATGCAAGGGACATTATATTTATTTTTCTAATTAGAAACCAATCATGGTAGATGATATAGTAAACAATTTTAATGTTATTCAATAAAAACTATATCAATTTATGATTTACAACATGAACCTAGGTAAGTTTCCTTACACAAATAATTAGTGAATAAATTTTTTTTTGAATGTTAATCTCATAATGACCAAAGAATCAATAAGATTATATTTCATCCATGGTTGATATATGACATAAATCACATAAGGGAATGACTAAAAGTAAAAGGAAAATGTTTCCAATGTAAAAAATAAGTTTATAGCATGATATATTTACAAAGAAATTATCTTTTTATTAAATTGAATAGAATATAGGTTTCTATATATTCTCACTTTCTACTAATTGATTTATACGAGGAAATAATGGGATATAAAAAAATTATGTCATATGGGTAAACTATAGAATATATTCAACAGTGTAATATGAGTATATGTGTTAATATTATTGTTGATATGACTATGTGTGACATATTAATGGTATAGATTATTTTAATAGAAATTAGTATACTAAAAAAAATTTAATTGAAATTGAAGAACATTATAAAATGATTCAAAATACATATTTTAAGAAGAAGTAATTAAGGAAGAATATGATAGAGAATGGTTAATGGTCTATGAATAAATTTAAATGATTACTATTTTTATGTACAAAATTCGAGAGTTATGATATTGACCAATGGTATATTATCCTATTATTAAATATATAAATATTAATAATTATAAAAGGACTGTTCTATAATATATATAGTCCTTATATAATTTAAAAAATATATTCAATTGTATCGATAACTATGGAAAAATATTATGTTAAAATGAAATATATTGAATGTATAAGAGAACATAATAGAGGAATAAATAGATAATAGGTATAATATGTCCTAGATAAAGAGGTAATAATTGATTTTTTGTTAAAATTATTTATATCGTTAATTTAAATTTGATATCATTATTGACCATTAAACTAATATGTTATTTAATGAAATTTTAATTTTTGTTTTCTTTGATGATGTATATTTAATTTTTTAATTTTTTGAATATATTCTTTTGGACTATAATTTTATTTGAAGAATAAATATATAGTCAATTATTTGAAACATATTTGATTTCATTATGGTTTATAGTCATTCAAGTAATTTCAATGTTTTAGGTGAATATATATGTTAAATACAGTCATGGGCATGGTATGTGTCACAAAAGAACATCTATTCTATTTTTGTATTTATGTTAAAATTTGTTATGGTTTTTTGAAAATAATTTCATATAATTTGAGTTTGGTTATTTTACAATATATATAAACTATTTGATGATATATTCAATTTATCTGTTTAATGGAATTAATTATGTAGATTAATGTGTATTATAATTGAAATCTTGAATATTAATCTATTAAATAAATATGCATCATAATATATATCTTATAATTATTTATCCATTTGTAATTTTAGAAATTTAATGGAGATATTTTTTATATATTTTCATCATTTTAAATAATGATTTGACATATTAGATTATTATGTTAGCACATCAAGAAATAAAAATTTATATTGACCATTTATCATTTGACTATTAGATGGAAATATGTGGAAACTAATTGAATCACAAAAGAAGAAGTTGAAATTTAATTTTATGAATTTATAGAGACTAGTTAATTAAATTTTCTCATATTACATTGAAAATTAATTTATCAACTCATGTAAAAAAATTCAGTGAAAATGAAACTATTTTTCTTTTTTATATTCATTTTTTTTGAATTGAGGATCTTTTTCACAACTCAATAAACTATGTTTTTATTCTCAAAAATGTAAATCAATGGTCATTTTAAAAGTAGAAAATCATTATAGATAGCATATAAGAAGATCAATAACATGTATAGAATAAAATGAAACTCTATAATAAATTATGATATATTTGTTTTTAAATTAATACAATTTAGTTGATATCTTTCGATGTATGTAATGAGTATAAAAGAATGATGATACTGTTTTAATTTTTTTTTAATTTAAACGAGTCCATTATAAAATAACTATTGTGTTGGAACCTATGAATGGGCCAACTAAATTAGGAAAATTATATGATTTATAAATTTATAAAATAAAATCAACAGTTGTCTATTAATTTGAAATAAATTAAAAAAAATATATATGTATTCACATAAAATATTATGAAATGGTGCTTTAGTTGTTGTTCGTCATTGTTATTTTTTAGTAATATTAACCTATTTTTTTGGAAATTTATTTCACAAAATATTCATCACTTTTAAAATATCTATTTCAGCATTATATTTGGATTATATTTTGGTAATTTCATAAAATATTTGGTTTTATTTTATAGTTAAATATACTAATAATTATTTAATACCACTTCTTCATTTAAATTATTAACAATTTTATTGTGTATTTTTGTTTCTTAATGTAAATTTTGTTGAACTATATTAAAATTCTATTGATTTAGGTTATTATACTAAATTTCATATTAATTTCTAATTATAAAACTTTTAAAATAAATGAATGAATTTATTTAAAAAATCCATTTTTTGACGCATCTATATGTTTAATTTTAAATATAATTTTAGTGAATATATTGACATAATTTAAAAAACTAGATTAAATATTTATAATAATAGTATTTTATATTATATAATTGTTTCAATTTCACTTTTTGTCCAAAAAATTGTAAAAAAAAGACATCATTACTGCGGTTAAGGTTAAAATGGGTGTACTAGGGTTTAAAATAAAATATAATGCATAAAAATTATCATAAGCCATTTTTTGACATAATATGAACTTTTTTTATAATGGTGCTTCATCAAAAAAATATTGGTAAACTTCATTAGTTTTAATAATCCCATAAATGTCCTCCCCTAGATCTAAATGGTTACCCTCTCTCGTATGTTATCCACATATCCAAACCCATTTTCATTCTACAACACCTACCCAAAAATCCACCTTTATTCCATACCCACATTCTAGTGTCCGTATATTTATTTTCAATCTCTTCTTTGACGACTATTGGATTAAACCTAATTGGGTTTGCTAAAAAACAGGTAAAATTTCTAATGTGAATGTAGATTTGATTTCTTCTCCCAAATACTTCAATCCTTATTCAAATATAAAAATATTGTGACTGATATATTTACTTTATAATAATATATAATAATATTAAATTCCAAACTAATACTATTCTCCACTTTAGTCTAATCGAAATTGTAACCATTGATCAAGTACAATGTGGATCACCACATCACAAGAAGATGTAATTAATTTTCCATAACCACCTATAATTGATGGGTTGAATTATGGATTTAAAATAATTATATGATAATTTTAAAAAATATTATACTTTTATAATTATATAATTTTATATACCTTTCTACATTCCATTTTTTGGTGAGATATGAACATTTCGCTCGTGTGTATTTAAGACTACCACTTCATGAAGTAATGTAATTTGTTTACAAATTACTTTTTATATACAAGGTAGTATCGATAATTTTAATGAAATTTATTTAATATTTATGATATAAACATATTTATTTATATAAAATATCATATCTTACTTATTACCTTCTAATCAGTTTGGAATCAATAACACTTCTTATGCATACAAGTGTTGATGGTTGGTTTTATATCATTATCATTTATTAGTAATTCTCCAGATTAAATATTTTATGATGAAATATCATGATATATCACTCAGGAAACACGTTAATGTTATTATCATATGGTTATTCAGTAAATTGTCAATTAATAATAATTTTTTTTAATTTGGTAATTAAAATAGGAGAAAAAATTTATTTTATAAAAAACATGATTTATTTCTCATTTATATAAAAAATAAATTACTGTAACATAAACATGAATTCTAAAAATTTATCTAATTTCTTTTGAATTTTATAAAGGATATATGAATGAATTTTTAATTAGTGTTTTATTTTTTTAAATTGTTTTTTAGGTATTTTCATTTCTTTTTCTAAATGATGAACTTTTTATCCTTATAAAAAACATGTTATATGGTTGGTTTTTAATGTAAAAAATGTATAGATAATAAACCACCATCATGAAAAATATTTTAATTTAAGAATGTTTTTAAAATATACATTTGGATTTTTAGTGAAAATTTAATTCATAATTTTAATGAAATTAATGATAACTACAATTTATTTCAATTTAAATACGATATTTTCCTCAGGAATGTTTGTAATGAAATTTTTACTATTTTTCTATTAATAAAAAACCATTATTTCATGAGTTAAAATTTTAGGATATAAAATATTAGTATAATCCTTATTTTTTATGCTTTATGATCAGTTTTAAAGGGGATGTACTATTTTGATACAATTTGACTTATCACTCTGAAAATCCAATTATTATGTTTTCTAAAAGGTTTATTAATTTAAATACCTAATTTTAGACTCCAAATACACATAATTATGTGGACTATGTTTCACAATATTTATATGAGTATTTAATTAGACTTATTAAGTTATATTATGGTCCAACAATATCTTTTTGAGGCATTAGTATGTCTCATGAGTAAATCTAGATTGGGTTTTTGTCCAATAAATTTTCTAATCATATAATAAATATTATAATGAGTCCATTATGATATGAATATTATGTAAAAAAATTAATTTATTCATTATGAGTATAGTTTTGGATGTACTTTTGATTATTCAATTAGTTAACTATCTATGTTTCTGTTTCAGGATCATATGATTATTTATAGGGATTTATTTTACTATCACTTATTCCTATCATATTATTATTCTTGTCAGTAATATTGAGTAAAGGGTATGTGTTTTTAGTTATTTACCATTACATATTTATCATTTCATGTTTATTCATGATATCTTTCATTGTACTCATAGCTTTTTTGAGCATTTTAGTTCACCCCATTCATATGTTTTATCTTCCCAAGGATAGTTGGATGTGTTATTTGACTAACATACTTGTATTTGGAAATAGAAATATTGGAATTATCAATGACATATATGGGTATTTTATGTTATAATATGTAAATTAAATATCATGTGTGAATCTTTTTTACCAGGAATACTTATTTATTCATTCCTTTAGGATGTCATTGCTTGTGTATAATGCTAACACAGTAATGTAACCACCGAATCATGGATTCAAGTAAAGCTTCCATGTATATGGTATCATTAGATATATGGTATAACCCTTGGGAACTAGATATTGGACATAAAAAGATTAGTAATATAACCCTATTATTGAATTTTTGGATATTTATAGAAGAATATTTTAATTTTTTGTTCATGAAGATAATATTTGTCCTTCCTTAAAAGTAAATCCATCTATGGATACTACCCGTGGAGATGGATATGGAACAAATATAAATACGGGTAGTGAAAATGAATATATCATGTCAAGATTCACTCAAATTTTGCCTAGTACATGAAATGGTGAATTACCCAACACCTTGTTTTTTCATCCGTGTGTATATGTGTGGGATAATTCAAATTTTCATTACAAAAAATTTGAAGTATTTTAAAATAGTTTAATTATTTAAAAAATTTACTAAGGAAACTATTTATTTTATTATGATATTATATATTATTACATTTTCTAATATATTATAATAATTTGAAATGTTTTGGGAGTTTATACTTTGTTTCAAAATGTTATTATCTTATCTATGGTAATCAACTGTATTGAAATAGAACATGGAAAAATCTATTGGAAAAGTATCAAGGAACATACTTCATGAAGAGATATCCCAGATAGTAATGATAATGAATCTAGATCTGGTGCTATAGTTGGAACTAACTATATTATTACTATATTTGGTTAGATGACTTAGGTTATGTGCAATAACCATATCTATATAGAGCATCGTCCTAATATATAATGAGGGGAAATATTTTTATATTGAGTCATGGGTCAGCTACAACTATTTTTGATGGAAGTATAAATCTATATATAGAATTGAAATGGATAAGTTCAATATCTCTAAAATTTCTCCCATTAGAATGAAATGAAATCGATAAAGTTTCATCACATTTTATCATCTTTAATGGCATGATAATAACTGGTGGTCACTAATTCAAAACTCTACAGATGATGATTAAATATCAAATGTTTAATGTAGTAATTTTATTATACTCATATTGGAAATGTATTTTCTCCATGAGGAAAGAGTGTATATATATATATTTACAATGTATATGAATAATGGAATATGAAATTTTTTCTCTATATGAATCCTTATTTACAAGGATATAGAGGCATTTTACAAACCACATATGTAATACATGGAGTATGATTGACCATTTCATTGGGGGGGGAAAATAGAATTCATTGAATGATAATATTCTCAACACCATTCCTATAATAAAATTTCATATTATAATGTAAAATCAAGACATAGAAATAATTATACAAATATTATGGATTTGTATGGATGTAAGGTGATAAGATGAAAATGTATTAAAAGATGGATAATTAGATGATGGTGAAGATTTATTTTACCATATATGATAATTATTGAAAGAAGAAACATGGTACTATCTTGAAGCGAACGATAGTTTGAAACAAATGTCGAGAGAAGGTCCAGTATAATCCGTATTTCATGGGAAATAATGAATTCTTTAGTGACAAATGCTTAAACTCTAAGGATATGTATAACTACACAAATGAATTCTTGTAAATGGTGAGGGTATATGACTCATAATAATCTATTAGATCAAGTAACTAATTATTCTAGTAATATATTATAAGTACAGTCAATCATGATATTATGTATTTTGATTCAATATTTATGTTGTAGAATAGTTTGGGTAATTATATTCTAAAAATTTATAAGAATTGTACTATAGTTCTTTTTCAATAAGTATTCGAGGAAACATGTTTAATGGTAAAAATAAAATTGAATTCTTCTAAGTATGATCATTTTTTGAAACATATGATTAGGGGAACAAATACCTTATTATGTGATCTATGTTTAGATGATAATTAAAATGGTATTTTTATGGGATACTATTGGGTTCCAAGAAATTCTATAGTGATTTGATCATATCTAATATCATTAATGTAGTTTATTGGATTTTTAGATTTATGGAATTTATTCAAAAACTGATGATATTTTTTCCTATGAATGAATTTTTAATTAAGGTGTTTTAGTTATGAAGGTACTCAAAAAAAATTCTGAGAAATTATGATCCATATTATATTATTTTTCGAAATTAATATTTACTTAGTGGACTATTTCGAAAAAAAAAATTGGATTTCAAATTTGGTGAAATAATTTTTTGTTAAATGTTATAGTTAAACATTTATGAAATGAAATATGTTTAATTTTGGGAATTAATATTTATTTAATATAGATTAATTTATTATATTGGATATCTTTTGATAACCATTTTGATTTCATTATTGACATAAATAATAACTTTCAACACATTTATGTATCATATGATCCGTTAAATTCTAAATTTAATTTTTCGTGCATAAGAAAATGATAATCGATATTAATATCATGAAGTATGAAATGATGGTTAACTTTATCAAATAATATACAAAGGAATAAATTTTATGTACTTTTTTTGGAGTTTGCATTCATAATAGTAAACAGATGCAATAACACTAGAAAGAATATCATAACAAATGTGATCCTATTATATTCATATATGACGAAATGAAAGAATTTTCACTCATAAAATTTTATGAATTTGGGTATGATGAATATCTTATTATCATTCAAATTCTTTTGATCAGTGATCTCTTTCACACTCCTTATTTAGTAATTCTTTTCTTCCATGTAAATATCATCACATTCCACCAATGTTCTATCTTATAGAATCATAGTTATTTCTAAATCTAGATGACATTTATACAACTCTTTCCCTCATATCAATAGGATTTTTTATTAAAATATTAAACAATGTGTGTTCCCAATAAATATATTTTCAAATAAAAATCTCATTCATATCTAGAACAAGATTAAATTGTGAGGACACAATTTATTTTCAAAAGGTATAACGTAAAACCTCATATTATAAATGATAAAGATCATTTTTTTATAGTCTATATAATTAAGAAAACTATTATAATAATAGAATGTAACAACCAAATAATTTAAAATATATTTTATTGTAAATAAATTTAATCTATTTAATTTCCCTCAATGCAGAAAACAATGGGTTTTAACACATCATAATGCTCAATTAAGCTTTATAATTTAAAAATATAAATTATTTCCTATCTGTAACATTTTTATGGATGAATATGAATAAAAAATTATTATCAATATTTTATTTACAATTTTATAAAATATTATCAATTCTTATCTTTTTATTAGAACAAATTAAGATTCAATAGAGATATAAAATAATTTCTTTCATAAAAAATATATTTTTATAAAATATGGATTAGTCATGCTTTGAACAATAAATTAAAATAGTTACATAACAGTGTTATAAGAGGATATAAATAATCAAAATATAGATTTCCAAATTATCATTGGGTTAATTTTTGATAATTTTGTTAAAATATATTATGGGAAAAATACCTAAAAATACTAATTTTTATAGGAAACATCAATTTCATTAAAAATATTTAAAAATATTAAATACATTTTGAATATATATTTATCTAAAATTCGTTCTAATAAATTTTATTTTAACTATTTTTACAAAATTCAATAAATTTCATATTAAATTATGACTTTAATCCTTTTAAATCATAAGATTTGATTTCATTTGAAAAATTGTGTTTTCGATGCATATGCAGGATTATTTTTAGAATTAATTCTTACTCTTATATAAAATTTAATAGTAAAAAAGGATTAAATATTTGAAATGATAAAATTTTATTTTAAATAATTAAGACATATTACTGTTTATTGATAATAAAAAATATAAATATTAGAAATTATATTCCATAATTAAGGATAAAAAAGAATTATCAGGGGTTGAAATATATGATATGGGTTAAAAATTAGTAAACAATTTCCCAAAATACACATTATGGTAATATGTAGTAATTATCAAATATTATTATTGAAAATAACAAATTTTGATCCTTGTGGAATTTTTGAAAACATTCGAACACATTATTCATTTTAAAAATTCCATATATGTCATCTCCCCCACTTATAAATGGCCACCACACTCGTCCACTTTTAACACATAAAATTATATTTGGATAATAAAAACTACTAAATAAACATCATCAATTCACTATATAAAATTTTGAGGCCTCTATTTTAGGAAGCCAACTGATGATGTATTTAGCTATAAACATAAATGGGGTTCTCTAGATAAGAGGTAAAATTCCTAGGTGTGTACTTTTTTTCTTCTTCCACCTCCATGATATATGCATATAAAAATATATTATATTATCACAAATAAATAAAATATAATAATATAATAATATTATTAGGTAATAACATATATCCATTTATAATTAAAACTAATTGCACCACAAAAAGTATTGATCGTGTGAATGAAGGTGTCCCTCTCATGAACTGATGTAATTATTTTTCCATCACTACCCCTTCGAGAATTACATAAATAATGATATGGAAATTTTATATGAAGATTTATGAAATTTATATACTTATGGAAATAAAATATCAGATATAAATTATTACGTTCCATTCTATTTTGGAAAAGGAAAACATCATTCATTTTTATGGTGGATTACAACCTCCTGAAGTTATATTATTTTTTTCTCTTACAATTTATATTACTATAAGTAAGGAAAATGTAATGAACTATATGTAATATTTATTACCTATAAATTATTTAGGAAATATATTGTCACCTATAATTTATTTTCTTCTAATATGTTGGAAAATAACAACATGGATCATGTGTAATTGTGGACAACCACCTTTGAAAATAAATGTGAGATGTTTTTATTTTCATTTTTATATGGATGTTTATAAGGAATTTTTTATTAAAAATAATTTTATATAAATCATAATAATGATTCTATATTGGTGAATAATATTTTATTTTAACATTATTCAATAAATAATTAAAATGGAAACAAATTTAATATGTACATATGGCCTACTATATGGATGAACAATGACATGACTTTTCTATTTTTAACTATTAAGAGTTAATATAAACACACTTTGAATAAAAATATTTGAAATTTATATATTTTATTACATTTTTAGAATATTTTAAAACATTACAAGTAATAGTAATTTAATTAATGAACCAAAAAATATATGAAATTTTAAAAACTTTTAACCTGAAACAATACTTTTGAGAAATAATTATTATTAAATGTATCCTAACACAATATAAATAAATTATATATAGAATTAAATATATTATTATATTTTGATAATATATTTATAATAAATATAATATTGTTTTTCAAGATGAATAGATAGATAAGATGGAAATCATATTTGATATAATAGATTTTATTCTTGCTTTTTGTTCTCTGAGATGTTTTTCATAATGACAACATGGTTCTTTCTCTAGTGTATTTAATACCTATATTATATTGTTTTATATAATAAACTCATATTAATTATATTTAATAGTTTATTTGATTTTATTTCATTGATGGGGATTACAATTCATGTTTTTCTAAATTTTTTACTGTTTAGTTTACAATTACATCATTATTCTAGATTTTTTGGAATATAATTTCTAAAGAAAAAATATTATGATATATCACCCTATAAAATAACTAATTTTCTTCTCATTTAGTTATTAATTAAAATTTCTTGTAATATTGCAATTTGCATCTCATTGGTACATAAAATTATTAGAAAAATGATTTTAAGAAAAGATAACATTATTTATCTTTTCAGTCAAAAATACTTATCAATTACATATCCTTTGTTCTAAATGAAATTCAAACGTATTTTAACATTCAAAAATGATTTATTAATGAAATTTTAACTGAATTTCTACTCCTTAATTTTCATAGAAGAATCAACTTATCATATTTTGAATAAGCTAGTTGTATTCCATTTTCAAAATTGTCAGAGGAATGTTTTTTTAGTTATACGGTGTGTATGGAATTACCCACCACCATGGACACTCATTAAATTGAATAATAAATTAATTTAAACAAATATATATTTAAATTATTATTTTTTTCAAAATTATGTGAAAATGTTTTATTTACAAATATTATTTTCAGAGTAAAAATATTATATTGGAATATTATGTTTAAATAAAATTAAAGTATTTATATTCATCGATGAAAAAAACCATTATTTCACTTATACAACACTTATAATATGGTGTAACAACACTACGATTATTTTTTAACTAGATGGGGTTTTAATTACTTTGAATGGGTAATACTATATTTATAAAATTCACCAAATTACATTGAATGGTTTATGATTATATTTTTAAACTAGGGATGTAATTTACATTTCATTTGATTGTTTATCAATATAAATGTAATTATTTTCATGATTAACCAAATTAATAAGATGAATTATTTGTAAATAGTAAATTACTCTAGGGAAATAAATATCACTTTGATTCATTGGTAAGCCTCATGATACAAACTAAATTGGTTGTTCGTTGAGTCCTTATCCATTTATATATGATGTATTGGTACGATGACCTATTTTTTTATTATGATGTTGACATTACAATGTTACTTGTTTTAAGATTAGTTATTGATGTTATTGTTCTTATTCAATTAGTAATAATATACATTGATATGTTTAATACCCATTTGATTATTAATATGTATTTAATTGATTATTATTTATTCGTGCCATATTGTTTTTAATGTTCATGATATTTATTAAATGGAATGATTATTCAGAAAATTTTCCTTGAAATATTAGTCATTTCTTATTAATTAATGATATCTTCCATCATATTATTACTTATACTAAGCATATGATCTAAACAATTTTTTCTTATTTATTTTTACTAGAATACCATGATTTGTTTTATGATTGATATCAAAAAATATTCAAATTGGAATAATTGTGTAATTAAATATAATAAATTTATATTTTATTTAGTAATTTGAACATCAATAATGAATCTATATTACCAACAATACAAATCTTATCAGTCCATTGGGACGTTATCTACTCTATCTATTGTTAATGTAATAATGTAACCACCATCTTTACTCTACTACATTCATGGTCCTTACTATTAACATTTCAACTTCATGTTCTATATCTCCCCCAATTTCCAATTATACAATAAATTTATCCTAATTGTCAATATTTTCACTTCCTTGTTATTTTATCCATATTTGTAAACCCAATGATGTATTATTTTTGATAAACTTTAATTTTCCAACTAATCCTACTTAGATAGGGTTGTATTATTCAATTATACTCGGTTTGTTTTAAATTAAACTATTTTAAAATACAAAACCCAAGAGAATAAAGATAATTATTCATGTATGTAACATATTTAATGAGGATGGGAAAATTTAGCATCATGAAAATATATTTTTAAAAAATATTAGATGAAATAGATTAAATGAAAGATGACACCAAAATTTAAGATAATTATGATATAATATAAAATTATCATTATATATATTTAACCATCAGAAAGAAGAAATTAAATTAAATATTTGAATAGGATTTATAAAGTTATGTATGATACGTATAATTTTGTTATATAATATAAATTTATTGTATTATAAAAAATAATTAAATAAATTTTTTTTGTAATATTATTTTATACATTAAATTTTTACTATCATTAAAATGGTACTAATTGTAATGAATGCATGAATATTATTATTTTTTTACACAATATTTAGAATTTTTCGTTGAAAAAATATTAATATTTTAGAAATATTCATTACTATATTAGATGATTGGGAATTTTTTAAATTATTCATAGAATAAATATTTAATTGAAATGGAAAAACTAATTTATTTTATAAAAAAATCATTTCATACCATTAAATAAATTAATCGAAATTTCCCATAATTTCATTAATTTTAAATAAAAGATAAATTAATGAATTTTTTTAGATAATAAAATTATTTACATAAAAATAAGTACGAAACTTGACTTTTTTATAAGCTCTTTTTATTTGCTAAAACCATCATTTCAAAAAAAAACAATTTTTGTTGCTTTTTATGAATTAATAATGATGTTTCTTCCATAAACTAATACAAATTTTTTATTGAATTTTTTTTATGTTTTTAATTATGAGGATATAAATTTATAAATACATCTCCTTCTTTTTTTCACTATCAACAGTAACCATGGAATATTTGTTTTCACCCTGGTAAGGGTAAAATTGTTAAAAACATGTGTATAATTATGAGGAAGGAATTTAAATATAAATTACACATTCCAAAGTCTAATGTAATGAGTTTTATTCAAATAATAAAATATGTGTGGAGTTTTATAATGAGTTTTTAAATAATATTTTGAATTTGGGAGTATATGTTTTTCTTTAAGGAATAAAAATTGTATCTTACACAAATTTAAATGTTTTTGTCAGTCATTATATTTAATTATTTGCTGGATTGTGAAATTATTTTTTTGTATATAAATTTATAAAGTATATGTTTAATTTATACAATAATAAAAATTTAATCCAAATTCTTAGATGATTTCTAAGTGAAATTATTTTTTCCGCATAAATTGTGTATTTTCCTATAAATAATTCATGATTCATTTTTCATACTTATATTGAAATTAATTTCATCCAACTATGGACTTATTATGTATTAAAAATGAATCATGTTTTTTATTAAAACTATCATAGTTTTATATTTTTTTCATTTATTTTATCATATAATTTTGTCACATGGTGAAAAATTCTGTTATAACGGTAAAGGTACAATTAGGTTTAATTGTGGTTTATCTTGGAGACAAGGAACAAAATTTCTCCAAATATTTTTGAAATTTGATTAGATGAAATTTTTTAGGAACTAAGTCATATCATATATTATATTTAGATATTTGGTTCCACATTAAATGATTTTTATAAATCATATATTTAAATAATTTTAGTAATTTCATGTGTGTAATTTGCCTCAATTATAAAAGGGATCCTTTATTCGAACCTTATTCATGATATTTTGTAATTATATCAGAAAATATCAATTACCTATAATATTATTCTATTATATTTATTCATTATATTTATATTTATATTAACACAATACTATCCTATGAAATCATAGGGTGTATGCCAATAGGGGTCCCACAAAAATATGTAATCAACAAATATGACACTTTCAATGTTTTTTTCTTCTTTTATGCCCCACAATTTTTTATTTAACAAAAAATAAATATTGTATTATAATAAAAATATTTTTGTGTCATAATTATAAACAAATAACTGTTATATAACTCTTCTTAGATAAATTTGAAAAGAATGTATCGATTGTTTAGACATTGATTCTACTATCTACCAATATAAATGTTATTATTATTCAATCACTGACTTTAATAGGTAGTTTTAATTTTGAAAAAAAAAACATTTACTATTTTAAAAAATTATTAATTAATCTACAATGAAAATGTAATATCAAATTATTTTTTCTTATTTCTTTATAGAAAATAGAATAATCATTCATTCATATGGATGCACTATCATTATCATGAATATATATTGAATATTCAATATCATCCTTTTGTTGAAGATCATAAAATTATATTTAATATATATATAATATTTATGAAATATTAAATAATATAAAAAAATTTATATTATGATTAAAATGTCGGATTTTCTTTCTCATTCGGTCATTATAACAGGATCCTATTTATGTCGAGTTTACCTCTTACACGACTGATGTTGTAATGTTTCTGACATGAATTTTTATTGAATTTTGAATATTGGTGATATGATTAAATATTCTGATATAAATTAAATTATTACAGTTTATATATTATGTCGTAATTAGGAAGCTTTGGTGACATAAGCTACCAAAATGATAATTTCAAGAAAAATGTAACAGTCGACATCGAAAGCAATTATTTTAAAAGAAATTTGTTAATAATATGTGGAAGAAACATTATATTAAGATCTTATATATTAATATAATTATTCAAATCTTTTTTATATAAAATTATAACTCAATATTGATATTACTAGAAGCTAGAGTGCTTACAAAACTTTAGATATTAGGTATGGGATATTCATCTCAAAATTTATTCAATGAGACATGTACGATGTTATGATACTCTTAATGTATATAATATGTATATTCTTAAAATTTTATATGTTATATAATTAATATATTCATAATAACTTATTCTAATGATAAATTTAATGTTATATCATTCAACGACATTATGAATTTAAAGCTACCAAATTTGAAAGTGTTTTATGCAATAATATTCAGGTTTATAGAGATTTTCTATGCTTAACTCTTCCAAGATAAAATTTTCTGATCAATATCTCATAAATCACATGTATTTTCTTCTACAATGGTTATAATTCTGATGTTAAATGTTTTAATTTAAATTATCTCATTTTATGTAATCAAATTCATAAAATATAATGTAAAATATATTTTATTTTCTTCTTTGGTCAGGAATAATTTGTTTTCCATATTCATGTTTTATAAAAAAACAATAAAGAATTTTTACCCATATTTATTGGATAAATTAATTTTTACCCTTATTAGTCTTTTTATAATAAAATTAAATGGAATATTTTTTCATTTCCCATAAGATATATTTTTTATTTTTTCCAATGGGTTAAAATAATATTTTACTGAACATATACCACATGATATGAAATTTTCCACCATCATGACCACTTTGTACATTGACACTCTATTTTCTTTATTTCATGATTTTTTTAAAAGAAAATAATTACCCTATTATTCTGAATAAATTTATATTTTAATGGATTTATTTTTAACTGAAAATTTTGTCACTTGGAATAAATTTTCTAGTGGTAATTTAATGGTTTATTTGTATATGATAAAATTATTTTCTGCTACATAATATTCACTAGGAACATTATCCAATGATATCATATGTAATATTTCACTATAACTCTAATTGTTATGATTACTATATCATTATGAAATAAATTTTTTTCCATTGAATTTGATATGATTAAGTCATTACAGTTTTCATGATCACATGGAATACATAGAATATGATTAGGATTATGTGATTATTAAGTCCATTTTATCTCTCATATGCATTGGGTAATGTGATATTGATATATCGTGGAATATTAATGATATATGTGGATAATATTTTGAATAATTAGGAAAAACAATTATTTGTGGGTACGATAGATTATCTATTTTCACACATGATTATACATTTACATGATTTTAAATATATTTTGGAACATTGTAATGCATATATAAGATTAGTTCTAGATTTTTTCACCATATTATGTAAAGAAATTATTGGGAATATCTACACCCTAATGATTACCGTATACTATTACCAGGACTCCTCATTCATATATTGTGACATATGAATGATGATTTTTTTCATTGAATGCTCATTTTAATCATTATTTAGGAAATCATTCAATCTTTTAGTTATGATACGTTATTTTTTGGGGATGAATATTTTATGTCATAACATGATCATGATTTTTTTGATAAACCCTTTAGATCATCTTTGGATTATTTAGAACATGTATCCCTCATTTCCATCACTACTACACATATGTTCTCACTAATTATTAGTTTTCCCTTACCCAAGTTATGAAGGATCATTTTATGAATGATATGATATGAATTATACTGGTTATTAAAATGAATTTATGGTGATGTTGAATGATGTTCAAAAAATAGGTGGACTATATATTTTTCCAACATAGAAAATAAACAGTAATTGTTTTTTGTTCTATTTTATCAACAATGAATCTAATCCACTATTGTTATTGGATGGGTATCTTTATAAAATTTTATAAATATTTATTCTTAATTGATTAAATATTTATATATGTGATGCTTGCTCCACCTAGGACCCCATGAGTATAAATCATCAACCCAAAGTGTTCACGCAAGACTAGGTTACAAAAAAATCTAAGAAAACTACATTAATTATCAATATTCACTCTTTATAATTTAACTATCGAATTTCTGGAATCAATTATGGCCACAAAAAATGACTCACTATACCTATAAACCATTATTGTCATTCCAAAGTCACAACTTCATGAAAAGGATATAGATATATCTATAGTGATAACTGAATGTCATTTGTAAACTTTTCTCCAAAAAAATATAATGAAAATAATAATTGTAAATTATTTTGATTCTAGAGACCAAATTTCTCCATTAATCTAATTTATTTGTTTATAATAAGCCTTCTGAAACCTTTATCGAATATGTTATCCAACTACATTATCATCTCCATGAGATTGATCATTCTAAATAAAAATTTATAGAATATAGAGGTTTACTAATATAATGTGTCTCAATAATTAATACATTCCCATTAAAAAGGATAATATATAACATCATAAATAAATTCATCCATATATTCATCACTAGTAAATAAAAATAACCCCCCTATAACATCTAAAAATTTCCATGATAAAATTTCAAACTAGTCTTTAATTAGATACAATCATTTGAGTTCTATCCCATCTCATCCAACCTATACGTATCAATGAAGGTTAGAATAAACAATAAATATAAATTCTCAAATTAAGGATACAGTATAATGAAAAACACCATCCAACTTTTCATAAGTAAAATTTAAAATGTCCTCATATTAACATGATTGATCCTTATAAATGATCTCTACAAAATGATAGCAGTCGCATCCCATAAGACAGTGAGAGAGAATAGATTAATATTACCTTTATGGGTTTCTAAACTAATGGTTATTGAAGAGAAAAACATTTGTATTTTTAACTCAGGAATAATGATACATGCATGAATGGATCACTTCTGTTTCATATAATTCATTTATTGTGAATATGTTAAAAAATTATATCTAGAATTATTTTGGGCTGCGCCTGGCATCGGAAATTCATTAAAAATATATTCATAAACAAACTATTGACACTTTGAATCTTAAAAATATATCCTAGATAGGGTATAGTAGATATAACAAAATGTAACCAAAATCCAAATACCCATTCATTACAGTCTCATCTTTTGAAACATTCTTATTGAAGGCCATTGATACTATATTTTGAAGATCCTTATTCTCATATAATTTTATAAATTGGAGTTACTCCATGAAAATATCATGTTTAAATATGATAAAATGTTTTCTATTTTTAAAACGTTTTATATCATTACCATGAATCATTCATCTACTATTGCACGCATAAGATCTCTATTGTAGGTAAGGAATACATAATAGAAAATTCCCAAAAAATAAATCATTCTATGGGAAACTATGAAAATATTGTTATCCATGAAATCATACCTAATTCTAGTTAATTATGTTTAGTGTCAGCAAAAAATAGCATAAAATTATTATTATCTGTTATTTTTAGATAATAGATATTTACCTTATGAAATAAATCCAAAATCAACAACATCTGATATGCCTTCCTTAATAAAATCTCAAACTCTATCCTTGATGGAGAAGTATATTCATGATTCTTAGTAAAAAATGATCAATGAGTCACTGAATTATTATAATAACTCAATAAAATTTCAAACATTTGGTTACACTTTGTTTAGAATAAAATAGAATCATGATTTTCAGATTCTATTATATTTTTTATCCATATATGATCCGTAATTGATCTATATAATCGGAGGCCCTTTAGTCCAGAGTTTATGAATAACATTCATATTATGGTTATTCATGTCCAACTTATTATAAACTACACTCTTCTATATATAATTGTCTATTGTATAAAAAGAAGAGGATTCGTCCTAATATTTTGGGAAATGATTCTTGTTAAGTAGGTTTTTGGATTGATGCATCATTACTCAAATGATTATAGTTGAGAAACATAATCAATAGAGTGGGATCATCATTGTAATGACTCTATTTTTCCATTTATTGTTTTTGGATATTATTTGGATTTTCTTCGAGAGCTTGCGATGATATGTCGTTCTATTCTAAGGGCCGATGTTCCCACAATAAATTTTTGAAATATATTAACTATTTTAAATTGATCATGCATAAAATTTCTTTAATAATCTTGAATAACATTTAAAAATTTTTCTTGATAAGAAATCTAATGGAACCATTGAGTATAAAATGTGGGGTTTACCCAAGGTTCTACATAACCGTGGTCGATGAGAGGCGTTGGTAGAAAATTCATCACGGGTACAGAATGAAAAAAGAATTAATGAAATTATTTTATTTAAATTCCATTGACATAGGGACTAAAGTCTCTATAAATAGATTATTATGGAAAAATTATATGGTTGACTATATAACTGTGATGTCACTAGCGAGAGCATTGGAAGATCTATCTCATAGCAATGAGGACCGGATCATGAATCAGTGATAGAAATACAATGGAATCGAATGATATTACTAAAAAAATATGTCACGTCATTATTTTTTAGTTATCAATCATAATCATGGAACAAAGTATGTTTTCATTGGATTCATTCCCTACTCTAAATTTCTATTACAAACACAAATCAATCGATGGACATATTGTTTTGTGGATCCTGTTTATTTTGGGATGAAATTAGTTGTAGGGATTTATTTAGAGAATTTATTACTGAAAAATTATTCATTGTTTTTCATTCTAACGTCAAATAATCATGATCAACATGAACATTTATTGTGATCCATTTCTCTATATTGTTCCTGTTATTTTCTCCCATTATTCATTATTCATCATGAGTTTCCATAGTTTGGACTATGGTTCAACACATACCGATGAATCGATTTCTATACACTCGTTTCTTAGTGTAATGATATGATATTATAGATTTGGGATCGGCATGATACCATGGTGGTGCAATGATGGATGTAGATATAAATTACACTTTTTTGGATACCTGGTATTGCACTCTTTAGTTTCATTGATACATAATGTAAAACAATGTGTATATCCATTTTCCAAATGGATTTGATGGCTGTCACAAATTTTTAATTAGGAGGGATGATTAGAAGACACAAAATCTTGATTTTTTAGGAATGGTGGTTAGTGGATTGGAGGCCTATGTCTTAGAAAGGGTCTTGGATTCTACATCTAAAATTATATAAAAATAAAAAAACAACACATGTAACTCAAATCCACCTGCAGTGTGGGACCCTCAATCATGACCTGACCCAAGCCTGAGCGTCATCTACAAATACTCTTATCCTTCCCCTAGAGGTCAGGGTGGTGAATAGTGATGAATGATTAACTAAATTTGGGAGGCTTTTGTCTAAGTAACTATAAACACACACACACACACACCAAACTTAGAGAAAAAGTGAAGATTGATAGATTAAATAATGCAACATTTCAAAAAATTAAACCAACATTTCATGAACATCTAGGCAGTACAAAAGTACAATAGTATAAACTGACACTTAAAGTGTAAATATATGTTCCCAACAAGATATATGTCCCCCACATATAGGCACCATTCGATACACTATATGGGCGACCTTACAGTTCACCACTTTGCTGGACTGACCCAGGAGAGTCAGCAGTCATGGTCCCAAATATGATGAGAGCTACTACAGAGAAGTTTCCGGTCATCCAGGAGTGGATGAAGACTGTACAGTGTTGGAAAAAATATTATGAAGACAGGAGGTAGAGGCCCTTGGAGTTTGAGGAGGGAGACCATGTGTTCCTTCAGGTCTCACCTCGACGGGGTTTGCGGAGGTTTGGCCGAGGTGGCTAGCTATATCTGAGGTTCATCGGACCGTTCCAGATTCTATGTAGAGTTGGTGAGGTGGCGTATCACTTGGCTCTACCACCTCAGATGGACTGGGTACACAACATATTCCATGTGTCGCAGTTGTGGAAGTACGTGCATGATCCATCACACGTTATCGACTCGGGCGAGCTGGACATCGATGATGGAGCAACCGTTGCTGAGTACTCCATAAGGATCAAGGATCATAAGGACATGATTCTTCATGGGTGAGCTATTCCCTTGGTGTGTGTCCGGTGGCAGCATGGGAATCTATAGGAGAGCATGTGGGAGCGGGAGGCTCAAATTCGTGTGCAGTACCCACATCTTTTTGAGTAGCCTTTTTTTGGCTTTTCGGGGACATAAAATCCCTAAGGAGGGTGTGATGTAATGCCTTGGATAGTTACCATTTTTTATTTTAATATTATGTGGGAATCATTTTGAGACCAGGCTTTAAGCCGACATATAGTTCCGAGGCCCGGTGAGCCTGCAACAAATGTTTGAATTTAATTAAAAGATTAATTTACGCTCGCATGCGGTTATCCAGAAATGTGGAATAACTCTCAAACAGGTGCTCAAATCAGATATCTTAAGGCACCGTTGCATTCAGAACAGCGATTTGACCTTAGGCGAGGCCTAACATAGGCCGGCAGAGGTCGGTGGTGAAATGTAGTTTCTTGGACGTAAAAGTAATAAAATATTTATTAAAAATATTTTATTCTGTAGAGAAATATTTTTAAATATGTTGCAGCATATATCTTTTTATCCATTTTAAATAACGACTTGCGCAAGGGTCTATAATTACAAACAACATAACCCTGAAACCCTTGGCGGCTCTAGAGGCTCTGGAGAAGACCTCCCAACGCGGCGACGGCGTTTCTGATGATTTTCACCGGCGATGATGACGCAGAGACCGGATATTTTCCATTGAATGTCGTGGATCCATGTAGGATGATTGTTTTTGATTTTCCTTTCCCCGTTCATGGTTCCTATGACGAACGCGATCTAATCTGCAAACGGATTAGCCCGTGGATTGATCGTTTTGCGGGCGGGTGTGACATGGAGTTTTATCGGGAGATCAAATACTCGAGATTTATAATCTATTTCTTGTTGTGGTTTTGATCTAATGGAGACAAACCCGGATCATCACGAACACTGATCTAGGTTTGTCCCTCTTATTCGATTCTTTGTATTTTTCTACCTCATGTTCTTCATTACATTCTACGTGTTCTTGGAGGAAATCCATCGTTGCACATTCATTTATTTGAGAAACGATCAAAGACTAGAGATCCAACCCCGAGAGATGTCACGGAGGTTCGAGGACGATTTCGGCAAACGATTCGGAGCGGATCGAGATATATGATTTTTCAGGAACTTTTCTTCTAATGGATTGTTCGAGGTTTATGATCCGATTTAAGGACCTAAAACATAAATTTCGGTGTTCGTATGATGAAACGAACCATACCTTGTAGTATCGGGATGAACGGACGAGAAACCGTGGATCCAGAGGATCAACCGCAGCTTGAGGGGGAAGACGGAATTTTTGGAAAAATCCCAACTACACGACATGTAGTATGGGCTACACCGCATGTGTTCGTCGGCGGACCACCTGGCGTGTACTCCGGGAGTACACGGACACGGATTGGGTATATGGCCAAGACACGGCATGTATACCCCTCCCTGGCCAGACCCGGCCAGATACACGGGATACCCCATGTACTGGTACACGAGCAGGCGACATGGACAGTCACCGTGTATGGGCACATGTCCAGCGTACACAGAGCGAGCCCCATGTTCTCAGACACGGCATGTGATTCTTCTACACTCCGTGTATTTAATTTCTAGTCGACAATCCAAGTTACAGGGGCTGTTTACACGGGCAGTACTTGAACTCAAGGAACACGGCGTGTAACCCTACTACATGTTGTGTAGTCCAGTTTTACACATCTTGGGCAGATGACACGGGCCGTTTACACGGGCAGTACCCAAAGTCAAAGAACACGGTGTGTAACCATACTACACATCATGTAACTCTTTTCACATGGCTTGATCCAGTTGAATTCTGTGACTTGGACAAGTTTCCTTAGGGTTCGTCCCCTTGGTCTTCTTTTGAGGGTTTTCAGTATCATTTCCTACATACAGAAGTATAATCCCTTCAGCAAGACTTCGTGAATAGAATTGTTGGAATACCCTCTGTACGAATTAGAGTCGAATCCACTATTCATTCCTGGAACCCTAGGTAGAGTTCTTGGTATCGACGTGACCTACTTTACCCGGGCGCCGATCCTCTGCTTAGCGGATTAGCTCAGGCTGGATTATTGGAATCACCCCAGGGCTATTGGTTGTGATCCTCATCTGAGCATTATGTTCCCATATACATGTGGATTGTGTTCTCTCGGAATGAGTACTTTGTATCTCTCTCTTCAGACCTACGAGTGTGTTCTCCCGATGGCATGATCAGTGTATTTTTCGAGATAGATCTTAGTAGTGGTTTCACAATGGTCATTACTCTAGGAGTATATCGGTATATTGTAGTTATATGTTCCATAAACATATACTGTTTAGAGCTTATTGTACCTTTATTTTGTGGTATTTTCCCTTTTTGAATTCCTTTGTGGTTTCGGGGTGTCCTACAGGGTATTGTTATACTCATCCATGCACGCGCTTTGCCCGCATGTGTCATGTCTTGTGCAGGTGAGAGACCCTTTGATCAGATTCTAGGCGGACCAGGACCAGACGGTGCTCAGTGAGATCAGACAGGCCGAGGTGTGTGCATACAGCTATAGATTAGAGTCCCAACACCTTTCTTTACAGATTGGACATTGTTAGGGACTCTTTTGGAGGGCTTGTACTTTTGGCCCAGGGTTTTACATTCTTGTACTTTACATTCCTTTCGTACTCTGTTGGTTGCTTTTTAGTGTATGCAGGCATCCTTTTCCTTTTAGTAGTTTTACTATTCATCTTTTTGTGCTTGGATATATGTGTGTGTGTGTAATGGTGTATAGGAAATGCCTCCCATGTTAGTATCATGCCTACTCGGTGCTAGTCAGCAGCCCCCAACCTATTGGCGGCGAGCATGGGGAGTTGCGGCTCAGGCCCCACTAGGACGGGTCGTGACAGTGAACCTCTAGTAAATAAAATAATATGGTAGTGTAATTTTTAATGTTAAGAAAAAATACACACCCAACTAGATATATGACTGATTTTTACAAGAAGTTATAAATATTAACTTTATAATGATATCCCATCTCCAAAATTCCATCATATATCCATTTTATGGAGTTCAACCACTCTGTAACCCTAAGATCCTCTATATTCACAGTCTACTTTTCTATCATTCTCGTATGACATGAATCATGTGTGAAAGGACCATTCTTGTCTTAGTACATACATACCCATTAGGTCACCATGTTATATGAAGGGGGTAAATGTATGAAATAAAAAAAGAACTAAAGATATTATATTAAAGATAAATTAAAACTATACAACTCAACAAAAAACAATAGTGAATGTAATATCATCTAATAACAAGAAGATAAAAATAGCGAGTATATTAAATACCCATAATGTCTTCTACACATATTGTTGAAGAGAAGAATCATCAAACCATGATAAGATAAACATGAAAATAAAATGGAATACCATGCACATCCTCACCTCTACTAGAATGGGTGTAACCAAATCCATGTTGTGGACACATTAGGATATATATATATATATATATGTATACGATCTGTTAAATGAAACCAGTATTAGAGAGTATGTCGACCTTCTTCACACAGTTCAACACGGGAAGAAGAATATCACTTAGTTCCAAAAGTCCATCAATGATTCCCAACATCTCACATGTCTGCCCAAAAGTAACACTATAAGTCAATCAATTCCTCATCACTCTGTCACATAGTATAGAGTCATTAATCCCGAATTTGATTAAACACAACCAATTATGGTAGGTTGGTTCCAATATTATGAATCTTTAGAGGAATTAAATCCATGTCTATTAGGGGTTCCACATTGTTTTCATGAGGACATGTGCCATATGTTTATGTGAGGTCCCACACAGTAGTTAGCAGACTCATGACTAGTTTGATGAGAGAATCCACTCTATAAGATGAGTACCCTCTCCCTGGCATGATAGGGGTGTTTCACCCTAGTCATCGAGGACTAATTCCCTATCTGATAGGAGGGTTCTACTTGGATGTCAAGGATTGATTCCCTAGTACAATAAGGAGGTTCTACTCCCATAAGTGAGTAATCGAGTGCTTCCCATTAGGGGGGTTCACTTATAAGGTAGCTATAGGGGACCATCACCCATGTTTATGGGGTATTCCACTCTAATGATCAAGGAATCCACTTCCTAGATCTACTAGAGGGGACAACTCTCTTGTCAATGTTGATTCCTCTTTATCACTGCTGGAATTGGGAAACACCTTTGTATGTGTTGAACCCAGATAATTTTACATTGTATTTAGTAAGAAAAAAATGAGGGCACCATCACATTCTTTGTGGAAAACTAATACACATTGGTGACTCATGGTCAAAAATATAAGTTCAAATAAAAGAGATACTTAACATTAAAAATCAAAGAAAAAGAACGGAGGGGTACATGGTGTGAAAGATGGACCATAGGATGTGTATTCCCTCTCCACATCCTGTACGAGTCCCAGTATGGCACATGGATCCATCCCATGTAGTATTTTACTCTGTGTTGGGGGTTTAAATTCTGTGTGCGTGATAATTGGGACCAGGTCGTATCCTTCTTCTCGTGTCTGTGATCCATACCCTATGTCCGTTCACCAGACCTCAAGTTGATCTATCAGACCCTGGTTACTTGAGTATATGTACTTGTACCGAGCCATTTCCTTACAAAATCTCCCTTCCATGTGATCCGTAACATGGCTTCCCAACTGGGGAAAGAGTATACAATATGTAGAAGGACTACACAACATGTCATCCTTAACATTTTTAAAACATTATATGCCTCTATATAGGGTATACACGTCATGTGTTCATCCCACTACATGGTGTGTAGATGTAATTTTCTAGAGATAAATATATATATATATCCACAATCTATGCATTTTTATATGCCATTCATATATATATATCCTTCCTTAAAAACACCTGATATTAGTGGGTATGGCCTTCGATAATAATTTCCCACCATCATTAACTAAAAATCATCTTTGGATGTCCTTTGGAAAGAAATTGTCAGTTCTTCATGTCCCCAAGATATCGTCCATTGAAGATCTAGCCTCTGATAGTAAACATTGTCATCAATGACTCGTAGACATTATATCTTTTCACAAAGATAGTTGATCTACTCCTCATTTGTGAAACTAGTAAAAATCTAGTGGTCCAAGCGAGCTCAGTATCACCCGAAAATTTCCAAACATGGACCTTGTGGTACAACCGATGAATAATGTAATGAAATAGGTGTAAAACCACAAGAAATAATATTAAATGATTGAATCCAAGTGTTATTTTACAATAAATTAATGAAAAGGATCCTAGGTTTATAAAAAATTTAATCATGATTTCAATACTCTGGAACATATAAAGGATATACAATGATTCAGATCAAAGAAAAACATATCTAATAAATATATTTAATAAAAGGTGTAAAACAAAAAATGAAGGCTCCAAACATAATTAGGGATTGTTTTTTGATAAAAAACATGTATACTAATGATCCAGAGAATCTGTTGTGTTTTATGCCTTCTGGTCGACTTTGATCTAGAGATTTCTTGCCATCAGATGATATTTTTCAATGGAGGAGGATAAAGGAGGGAATTGTTATTGATTCCAGTAGTATGAGGATAAACTTGGAAACTAATCCCTGATTTTATATTTATAAATTGGTAGTTTAGGTAAAACAATGATGTATTATTTGAATTAATAATTAATTTAACCACTAAATGTACCACCAATGGGCGTGCAGTCCGAATGTCCTATCCCAAATTATTTTATATCTTTTATATGGTAAAAACAATGTTTTAGAAATATATGTCTCCTCCTATTTCTAATTCTAGATAAATTTAATGATTTATAAATTTCTTTTTAATAAGATGCATAGGAGAATCATAACATATATTTTTTATTTCATTAATATTAATTATGTCCACACATGTCCTCAAAATGATATACTATCTCATATTTGTATCTATAAATATAAATAGAAATATATTAAAGGTATAAAAGGGAAAAAAGTTCTATAAAACCTCTTATAGACATATAGGGTTCCAAATAATATTATGTACCACAAGACATGTGTCTCCATCACATGACATGTGGTCTCTCCCAAGAGGCTGGGAGAGTACCCTAAAAGTCTCATTGATACAGGTTAGAGTACATGGGTTGGAGCATGTCATTTCATTCACTGGAAATATATGGCTAGGAATACTATATGGGCTAAGATATATACTCTTACATGGGTATAGTACATGGGAATACTACACACCATTTAATTCAGCAATGACACAGAAATGGTGTGAGACTTGTTCCATCTTCTCATGTGGGGCCCGAGGTCATGGAACACTATGTGTAACCTACTAACATTCATTTAATCCTTAAATTTTGGAATTGATATCTTGTATAGTGTATTTATGAAATGATTATTTAGGTTTTTCCACTTGTCCATTTCCTGAGGGTATGTATGGAATTGTATCCAACACATAGGACATTGATCTCTTCAGTATGACTTCCTGGATAGATTCATTGGTACACCTCTATTAGGCTCAAAAGTGAGATTATATTTTCATCTTCATTCCATATGTGGTGTTCTTGGTATCTTCGTGACCAACATTACATGGGAGTTGATCCTCTACTTTGCTGGTTAATCAAGATTGATTTTTTGGTATATACCTTGGTCATTAGATTGATCCTCATCTATGTATCATATCTCCTCATACCATATAGAATATAAATATAACGGTGAGACTCAGTGGTCAATATCTCTTAGAAAAAGAAAATTACTGTTATCAAATCAACGATTGTATTCTCCTGGAAGAGAGAATTGTTGACTATTTAAGCTCAAACCCATGGCTAGAATATTATGGTTGTAACAAACCCCTAGACAATGCATCTCTTTTATGTATATCTATATAATATTGTTATATGGGATGTATACATATTCATGTTTAGAGATGACTATTTTTCTTTGAGATTTATGGTTTTGGGGTGTCCTACTGGGGATTGTTATACTAACACCTACACATTATTTTCATGTATGTGTCGTGTCTTCTATAGAACATCGACTATTTGATAGAGTTCAAGATAGAACCAAATAGGTAGTTCTTAGTGAAACTGAATGGACCTAGGTTTTTTATATAACATTTTTATTACAACCCCTATCATTGATTATATAATGGATGTGTTTTAATACTACTTGGTGTAGGATTTTATTTTTCCCTCTTCACATTAATTTACATCCTATTATACTCTAATTGTTTGATTTGTAGGTATTCATGCATTGTTGTTCAGTTTTTTTTACAATTTAGAAATGTATATTCTTGGGGATATGTGTGTGGATATGGGATCTTAGGCTATGTCCTCCCATGTTAGTGATATACCCACTCAGTTCTAGAAGCTAGCCCCTATCCTAAATGATCTGGGCTCGGGATGCCTTGGGATAGGATCTATTAAGATATTTTATGATATAGTGGTATCAGAGTAGTTAGATATAACATATTAATAGTGTATCTGATATTGGTTTGGATCATCAATGTTATGTGTTTTGAGTTCAAAATTCAAGCCTAGGACTCTAGTGTTGGTGTAGCAGCTGGCGTTTCTATACACCCGGAATCAGATCACCTTATTTTTAACTCAATACCTGATAAAATTGGATATTTGGAAAATAATTTTACTTGTATAATTAAGTTTTTGGTTATGGATTCAATATCCTTCTTGATTATATTATATAGATATTCTCATTGACTGTGGTACATCATCCCTACATTCTGGATGACCCCACGACATATTCCACCTAGGATTGAGTATCAGGATCACAAGGATGACCCCATATCTGATTTTGTGTCGATACAAGGGAATGGTACAAATATGTTTCCTCTAGGTGGTTTACCATCTATACTGCCAACTATTGAGGAACTTATTCTACCAAAAATAACTATTGGATGATATGAACAGGTTGAAAATAATTTATGAGTTTCAGTGGAAGGTACCCTTCATGTTCCATGGGGAACCTGAACTACAAGTGGATAAGGATTTTATTGAGGATCTTAACTGAAAATTCCATCTAGTTATGAAACACACAGATTAGATGGTGGTCTTGGCAGAGGGACTACTCCATGTCTCAATATAGTGATGGTGGTGGTTAGTGACCAGAAATTAAAAAGAGGACACCCTTGCACGGTTAGTGTTCGATAAAATTTTAAACTAGAAGTTATCTATATCTACACTTAGGGGTACACATATCTAGGAGCTTCTGCAGCTCCAAATGGGCTTCATGACAAAATTATATTATTCATTGAGGTTTAATAACCACTCTAGGTACTAGATGGAATTGGTTAATGACTAGTTCTTCAGGGTGCTGACATTAGAGTGAGGAATTCATAGAGAAATTTAAGACTGTGGTATCCTACTATGAATTCATACTTATGGTGGGGTGATAGAGTATTCTTTGGTGGTTGATAGTTTCTTGGATGAGTAGACACAACCATTGGTTTTTGGTAGTGGGAAATAAGGAGTGGGGTCCACTATAATAGGGAGTCAACATTAGTCACAGGGACATGTACTTGCCATATGTTTTAAAAGAATTCATAGAACATATGTTATGTGGTTCATGGGTCTCAGAATGTGCATGTAATCCAATAGATAAGGGATTATATGCATGTTATGGTATGATATACATTTCAAGAGATTGTCTTACCTGTCATACACTAGATAAAGAAACTACGGATATGCTATTTGTGAAAATATATAAATAAAAGAATGTAGGTCAATATGGAAAAACATGGTAGAGGAGATTGGTGACTAGAAGGAAGTGTTATATGCTTTGACTTGTTATCAGCACCATGTCACTTGGTCCACTCTATGATTGGAGAGATGGAGGACATTGGTGGGGATGGCTGCAGGTGGTCGAAAATTATAAACTAAAGGCTCCAATATTGATTTGTGATATGTTTTGTATTTTTTAACCATTTTTTATTTTATAATAGATAAATTCACTATTCATTCCATTCATTCACATAATTTTTTTATTGATTATAGATTACATTTAATCCCTTGGCATGACCCAAACTCTTGAAGACCCCACTAGAGATGACTTCGCAATCACACTGATGTCCTGATAATCTGACATCACCCATGGATGTGAGAGTTTCTATTTGCATCTCATTATAATAGAGATGATTACTTTATATTTCATCACAGATGAGGAATTTTCATCCACAATTCATTCCTCCATTGACTATTCCATGTGGACGATGAAGTGTGTGTACATTCAAGGAACTAGGTTCTTTGTTGTTGGTGAAAAGGAAAACTAGATAAAAGATGACTAACTCTTTATTATTATGGTATAGTCGATTACTCATCATTCGAATATAATGACTCATAATGTTGTGGATTTTATTATTTTATAGTATATGAATGTGGGTGAAGAGTATGAGGATATCTTCCCTAATGATTTTTCGGTCTTACCGCCCCACCATGATATATACATCTACAATTATCTACACCTCAAGATTATACTAATATCTATACTAGAATTTGTGATGTCTCTCTATGAAATTTTGGAGTTGAGGATGTGGTTATATGAATTTTCATTGCTGGGAATTTTTAGACTATTGGTTTTACTCTAGGCATCCCCAGTGATTTTCTCCTTGAAAGTGGATGAGGGAATCCAGTTATAGGTGTACTACCATCACATAGAACAAGTGATAGCAATGAATAAATATCCACTTCTTAGAATAATTGAACCCTTGATTAGTTGAGATGGGTTTGATGGTTCTCAAATATAGACCTATGGTCACACTATCTCTCATTGTGAGTACATGGTGATTATATACAAAAGACGCCATTCATATGTCACTATGGTCACCATGAGTACAAAGTGACTCGATTTTGTGTGATGAATTACCCAACAGTGTTAATGGGTCTCATGAATTATTATTTTTTAGCCTTTATTTGTATACTTCTTGGTTATATTCATTAATTATATCTTTATATACTCACCATATGATTTTGACCACGTGAGACACATCATGAAGGTTTAGGATATACTTCGAGAGAACCAGATTTATAAAAGTTGTCAATGTCCTAGTTTTAGAAATATGTTATAAACTTTTTGGTATATGTTCTATTAGAAGATGGTGTAGTAGTGGTCCCATCCATGGTCAAGGTAGTGTTATCTTCGTACCACCTGAGATAATGATGGATGTTTGAAGCTTCCTTGGGTTGGAAGTCTATTAAATGAAATTCATGAATGATTTCTCTAGGATATTATCACACATGAATGCCATTTCCTAAAAGGGGAATCCATTAATGTAGATTGAGTGGTTATAGCAAGAATTTCAGTAGTTGAGGATTTTTTATGAGTGTTCCCTTATTAAGATATCTAGTGGAGGGTTACGAGTACATAATGTTTGGTATTGTACTACGATTTGGGGTTGGTTGTGTTCTGATACAAAGGGAGGTGGTGATTTCCATTGGTCCAGTTCAGTTAAGAACATATGAGAAGAACTATTATACTGAAAATATATATTTAATATTTTTAGTCTTCAAACTAAATATTTCATGGAACTACAGGATGGAGAAGTTGTTTATTATCTGTTAATATAACAAGATTCTCAAGTATATATTCTCTCAATATTATATTAAATTGAGAAAGAGTGGATGGATAGAGTTACTATAGGATTATAACATTGAAATTACAAATACTCCTAGGAAGATGAAAAAATTTAATTCCCTAACACTAGAATCTTGGAGCCAATGCATTATTATAATACATTGGCTTGATTACAAGTAATTAATCCCCAAAGGACTGATCTATTTATCCATCTTGGAAAATCTATTACCTACATGAATGTTAAGGTACACATTCAAACATAAAATACTTCATAAATAATCCTTGAGAGAACCATTATTCCAACAGATTAAACCTTCATATCAATAACAATACACTTCTTCGAATCCTTGGAAAATAAAACATAAGAAATGGGTGACCTTAGATGCTCATTAAGAGTAGATTATTTAGAAGAAGATATAAATATTTAATGCAAGATGTGTAGTAAAAACAATATCCTTTTAAAAATAAACATAAACATAATATGGAAAAAATAAATCATAAATTACTATATAAACATGGACATAGATATTCTACTAGTCGAATAATCACATGTAAAAACTAATTTCATAACGAGTGAATGCATAATGTCGGATATAACCTCATAGTCAAGGCTTTCTTCCAGTACTACAATTAATTTTTTTTTCAAGGCCTTGTTCCAAGACATGAGTTGGACTCATTAGACCTACTGATGCATGGAGGATCTATAGTAGGATCCACCTGCCACTTACTAAGTTCAATTAATTTCACATATGAAACTTTTGAAACCTAACATAAACATTCGTATTAAAACTAGCATATGAAATGTCAATACCTTAACCATAAACCATGAATGGTATAAAAATTGCACATCCATAGTCAATCATACCATATATCATTAAATACCATATGGATAATTGTATTATAATAAATCAACCTCAATCGAGAATAATATCCAGTAAAGGATGTTAACATGGTTGAAAATGATCAGTAAAACTCTTTGAGAGAAATATCTCATTTGTTAAGTCATTTAAAAGTCACACATTTATAAAGGAAGTATTTTAAAAGATATTTTTGAATCTATGTGTCCCATTCCACAATGAATCTTTTTATTAGAATTAACATTTAATAACAATCTTGTCTATATAAATAAATCATTAATTTCATTTTTAAAACAAGGACATTAATTAAAAAGTCTTAGAAAAATAAATAATTAAAACATTTAAAATATTAATCTTGATAGTGTCCCTTCTAAAAACCCAAAAAATATTCATTTAGAAAACATATTTATGAAACATGGTAATGGATGATAAAATTTTCCTAGTAAATACTTACACATAACCAATCTCAAATAATAATGAGATTAAAGAATTAACCCTTACCTTGTACATTCCTTTGGTCGAGTATATGATTATCCTCTTGTATAATGACCATATTATGTTATTAAATTATAAAAGAACCATAATAATATTAATGATATCATAATTGATTCATGTATTTTTTTTACTACCCATTTAATGATATTTTCTGTGTTAAAATAACATTTAGGGTAAAATCGCTTTCTTTATCATATGTGTGTTAACTTATTAATATTAATCGTATAACTTATATCATGATTTAATTTGTTTCAGAATATAAAACATTATTTATGTTTCATATATATTAATTATATAATTATGTATAATATATTTATATATGAAATGGAAGACAACATTTATGGAGACGGTAGGTTGTACATATGCATAAACGTTGTTTCCCTTTTCATATCATATTGAACAAAAGTAAGTGAATGAGATATATGTATATATATATATCAAATAGAATTATTATTTCATATATTACATACTTATTAATAATATATATGATTATAATCATCGTTGAATGGTGAACGTGAATCTCATTGTATTGTGGATGGGGTAAGCCATACGTACGCACAAGCGATGATATCATTATATTGATGGTGAAATCATATCTAATTGGATGGTAAATTATATATATATATATATATATAATAACTAACAGGTTATAATTTTTATTAACATCAATTATACTCGTTAGTATACCAATCTAAATAATGAAGTGTTGAATAACAAACTACACCGTGACTTGGAGACGGTAAGTTGTATGTACGCATGTATTGTGACTTTTTCAATAATTTGATGGATAGAATAATGAATATTATTGTAAAATATTTATAATAACATCTCAGTATGAATAAGGTACTGGATTTAATATTTTATTATGTAGAAAATAATCAAATAATAAGTGGAAGAAAAAAATAACTTTTAAAGAGGTGATGATGTAACTGCCTCTTCTTCGATTTCTTCCTTTTGATTTGATCAAAAGGGATCCTTAGGTTTGATTTTGATCAAATTAAGGCCTATAGGTTAAAGTGGGTGTAGTTGGGAGGATATTTGAGTAGGGTTTGGACGATCCAAATGGATTTGAAGGTGTTAATTTAAGAGAAGGGGAAGTACCCTTTTATAAGGGAGGTGAGGGTCACATTAGGAAAAGAATGAAAAAGTATTTTATTATAAAATCATTTTCGGTTTATTAATTCTAAAAATAGAATTATTTTGATGATAATTTGGGGATGGGTCGAAGAACTATCAAAAAATAGGTTTTAGACAAGTTTAGGTCACCATATTAACCTTGTCTTTTAGATTTAACTCTTAGTTAAATAGTTTATCTTTTACCATTTCTGCTTGTATTTTTATATTACATGGTCAATAAACATACTATAAAATATAAATATAACCTCAAGAAGTTCATTAATGACATATATACCATTATATAATTCCATTATCAGATCCTTATATTTTTAGGATTATTATATCTTTTAATAATATAGTATTTGTCAATTTTGAGACTATTTGGTGTTTAGTTTCGGTGACAGTCATAAAAAGTCGATTACCTAGAAAAAATACATTAAATCAACCCTAACATGTCATATTCTCCTTGGAAATTAGTTTATTTCATCAAAAGTCTCAATTTACATTTATTTTGATATTTATAATATCAATTATATTAATCTTTCATTAATTAGGTAATTACTACATCATCGTTGTGTCATAAATAAATTTATTTTTCTAATATCTATAAATTATAAATAAAATACCATGATGTAGGAAATGTTTTTATCTTTGTTAAATAATATTTATATTCGAGTTTATCTTATGTGTAACCCTATATATAAAATGGTTTAGTTATTAAAATTTGAATTTAACAATTTTAACTCTTCTTTAAAAAAATATCATAAATGTCTTAATCTAACCCAACTGAATCAAAATGACCATTTTTAGCCTAGTTGTTTTTGGTTTAAATACACTTATCCAAGAGAATTAGGAAATGTGTTGGGGTAATTTTAATATTATTTTTAACTATAATTACACTATTTTCTTTTAAAATTGGTAAATAAAATTCAAAAGTTACTATTCACCAAAACTTAATTCCATCTTATTAAACCATATTTTACTGACTGATATCAACTGTGTCTCTCATATTTTTGAAATTCAATTCACATAATCTTTAAAATGACATTTTATGCCAATTTACAAATATGCCTAGAAGGTGGGTAAAAGATGTTAAAATTTTTAAATAAATTTTTTACATGAAATCTCATTATAAAATGAATCTAATGAAATAATTTGAACTAATATAGTTAGTATGGATCTAATTTGACTATACAATAACTATAAATAAAAATAATAAATATCTAACTAAATGTCGGTTTTAAATAATAATGCATAGTTTTTATTACTCATCAAAAATTGAATGTTTTCAAGGCAATTCTAAGAATTCAACCTAAGAAAATTTTGATAATAAAAATTAAAAAATGATTTCAATTTTACCAAATTATATGAAATGAAGATACATTAATTAATATGAAATTATTTCACTATTTGAAATCTAGAAAGTGGGTTTTGAGATGTAAATACTATCAAAAGATTGATATGGGTTTATGTCCAATTTTAATGTAAATTTACTTTTAATGCCCATAATTTGATTAAATGATAAAAAAATATTATAACTATACTTAAAAACCATTCAAATTTATAATTTCACACTATAAATTAGTTGACTGAATTTTTTTTTTGTAATTTAAATTTAGTATTATTCATTATTCATCAAAATATTAAAGTTATCAAAAAAACTCCAAAAAATTATCCAAACTATGATTTTATGTACCATATAAATAGAAGAAGTATATTTTGTAAAATTGAATATATAAAAGTTACAAATATTTGATTTAAAAAAGGATCTCCATTATCTTGCAATAAAATGGCATTTTTTGAAAAATAAATCTTTTATCAGAAAAATTGAATTCTTTTCTTATATTATATCATAGAAACACATAATATAGATTTTTAAATTATATGGAGTATTCATAACATATTTAATACATTTCATAACCACTTTTTGAACAACTATTTTGGTAAGTCGTGGTTCGATCAAACTCGGTCTTGCGTGTAGCACAAGCTACTAAATTACATTAAAGGGATTACATACTATGAAATCATGGGGTGTAACATTCTCCCCTCATTTAATAAATTGCGTCCTCACAATTTGAAATTGTTCTTCGAAAATAACAGGTTTAAAATAGAAAATACCTTTGTGGAAAACCCACTTTGTAAATAGGGTTACTAAAATTAAGTCGTAATAAGAGGGAAAGGGAAAGGAAAATGTCACCACTATATTAAGATATTTAATAGGAGAACATTGGTGGAAATTATCAATATATAATTGGTGGAAAATGTAAATATTTTTAAGGAGTGATTGATGTCATCAATCACAAACATGTGAACAATAATGGGAAAAAATTGATGGTCTCAATGCCATAAATCTGTAACGACCTGAATCCAGACCCACTCAACTAGTGCCCCGTACGCGGTTTGCCAAATGACCTTAAGCGTGTTTCCCCAAATTCCAGAGGTTGTCTTCTAGCAGCGAGGGCCTTGGTGAGTCATTGAGAAAACTATGCCCTCATTTGGTAAAGTATACAACGGACGGATAAACATAAACAATAGAGAAAATAGTAAAAAACATAAAACAAATGAAACTAAACATCGGAAGCAATATATATTATGTTAATGATGCATCATGGTACATGTATCTATGGAATGCAGTAAACAAAGCAACTTGCAAAAATGAAACTGAAACAAAAGTAATAAAAGTAAATACAAAACACCAGCATCATCGCAAGCCTAAGTTATGTCCCATGGTCTCCAACTCTAACCAACAATCATGTACTTGAAGTAGAAGGGCCACAATCCCTATCGACACCTGCATCCATATAACCAGTTTGGGCCGAAAAGTAGGACCCAAACAGGGTTTGAGACTTATCCCAGTAGGTAACCACAACAAGATCTGTGTCCTACTGTCAATGAGAAATATAGCAAAAGTAATGGAAGAAAATGAAGCAGAGAAACAAGAATACACTATATAAACAATCCTACAAATCTTCATTCACATTTAATTATTAATTTAATTCAATCATTTATTTATCAACTAATAAATCTATAAAACAGCTCTATATTCCAAATGCTTAGAAAGTAACAGAACATATATCTCAGCAGACTACCTAAACAACAACCAGTACAAAACCGAAGTTTGTTCTTGGGCATGGTGGAATCATCAAAACCACCAAAATAATATTAACACAGACTCTCTTGGTGGCTCATATTGGCATACCCCTCTAGTCATGTAATCATACAATGGAACATACACTCTGGGAAGTTCTTACCGTCAATTCCCCTACGGTCTGGCAATGACAGCTATAGACTCTCTAAGGAAGAACATACATTTAATTCCCGCTGTAGTATGGATATGTAATTAAGTACACTCTGAGGAAGCACAATGTCTAATTCCCGTAGGTCCTACGAATGATACTAATTCATAACAGACTCTCTAGGGAAGCCCTTAATCGTCAATTCCCTCTTTAGTCTACGACACCAGGTTCACACATCCCTGAGGAGTCTAGTCGTGCATAATTGACTATCAGCTTCCCTAAGTATGTTCAAAAACTACTTGGGTAATAGATACAATGCATCAAATGAATATATAATGTAGGCAATACATACAATCATTTATATCAAAGAAGGAAATCAATGCAACAACGTCAGCCTCACATGCAACCTTAGCCAAACGGCGATGAAGAGCCAAAACTAGGGAAAACCCCATGAGGTGATTCTCAAACATGCTAACAAGCAATCAATATTCATCTAATAGCCCTGTGAACACATGAAATCTAAGGCAGGTAATAATACAGGATCAAAACCTTAACCTGAGATACCTAAAACATGGGAATCCAATATTTTTTGCACAAAAACACAAAGACATTCAACGTAAGGAAACAAACCACCTACCTCGATCCAATGAGATCGATATACTTGAACCTCGGCCTATGAACTGGCCTAGAACATGGTAGATCTACATAAACATCTAAAAATTTCAACCTCAAATAACTCTCACAAGAGAAAGAATCATGAAACGTCGCCAAAGAAGAACCAAGAACACACCGTTGTGACTCTATTGCAACTGACGATGTTCGATTTGGTTAATCAGTGATGGATCGGTGGCTCGGAGGAGATTCGGTCTCCTCGGATGCTCTGGACAGAATTAGGCAAAGAAGAAGATGGAAATAAGGATTAGACGTGACCCTGGTCCGTTTAGTGAAATAAAAAAGAAAGTACACTGAGTGCACTTCTGGAGTACACGGCGTGTATATTCCTTTTACGCACTCCACTATAGGTGGATTCCAAACTACCTTACACGATCATTTGTATGGCCATGACATGTCCAGTACATGTCCTCAATCGGCATCAAAGTACACAACATGTACTCATAATGTACACAGAGTGTACTTTGAAAATTTTTAGATTTTTCTGGATTTTCCTCTTTCTCTCAAAAACTACCAGAAAAGGAAAAAAATACATGAGAAGATGATCAGGGTTCTTAAAAACTTCCCCATTATTGAAATTAAACCCCAAATTTTCCTAAAAATGTGGCGAAGAAGACAACTCATATAACTCTAGCCACTATGATCGCATACCGACCTCCCTCTCCCAAGTCTCGTCCTGTACACTGCCATGCTGCCATAGTACCCGTACCAGAGGAACAGACCTACCACGGAGTACCTTTTCACTACGATCACCAATCCTGATAGGATTCTCCTTGAATGATGCATCCTGCTCTAACTCAACCCTTTCAGGTTGAAAACATGAGAAGGGTCTGAGAAATAGCGTTGAAGCTGAGAAACATGGAAGACGTTGTGCATAGCCTGGTACCTCTGAAGTAGCTACAAACTATAAACAAAAAGCTCGACTCTCTCCAGAACCTCAAACGACCCCACGTATCTCGGTGAAAGCTTGCCCTGTCTCCTGATCCTCGTGTGTCCCAACCTCGGGGTAACACGTAGGAAACCCTGATCTCCGACCTTGAACTAAAAAGGTAGTATCCTTTGACCAGCATAAGATATCTTCCAAAACTGTGCAGTAACCATACTCTTTTGAATCAACTCCACCTATTCTATGGTCTCCTGAACAAGAAGAGGTCCGAGCATAGCTGCATCTCCTGCCTCCATCCAGCACAAGGTTTATCAGCATGACCTACCGTATAAAGCCTCGTAAGGTGCCATCTGAATAGTTTCTTGAAAACAATTATTATAGGAAAACCCTAATATAGGTATATCTCTCTCCCAATACCCTCCAAAATCAAGGACACATGCTCGTAGCATGTCATCAAGAACTTGAATTGTGCGCTTAGACTGGCCATCTGTCTGTGTATGGTAAGTTGTACTCAGAAGTTCATGTGTACCCAAATCCCTATGTAAACCCTTGATCGAAATTCAATTTAAAGCGGGTGTCCCTAACTGAAATAATAGTACTTGGAACACCATTCAATCGTACAATCTCACTGATTTATAACCTTCCAATCTCCTCAGCGCCGAAGGTCTCCTAAATAGGAAAGAAGTGAGAAACCATCGTGATCCTGTCAATGACAATCCATAGTGTGTCATTCCCTTGAGGTGATCTCGGTAACCCTTTCACGAAGTCCATTTCGATATCATTCCACTTCCACTTGGTAATGGGTAGCTTCTATAAAAGCCATGACGGTCACTCGTGCTCCACCTTCACCTGCTAATAGGTGGAACATCTCATGACAAAACCAGCAACATCTCTCTTCATATTTGGCCACCAATACAGGGAGTGCAGATCATGACACATCTTGGTGATTCCATGATGAACATCACTAATGAAGGAATGAATGTATCACATCATCTCCTCACGTATATCATCTGGCACCCATACGCGTCCTTGTAAACGCAAGATCTTACCCTCACCTATGGCCTATCTGGGAAGAGGATCCTCTCCTGACACACATTCCAGTAAGACTAGGCCTTCAGAATCTGATTGTTGCCTCATTCGAACTCGGTCAAGTAGGTTAGAGGTAACATCTATAGAATAAAGAAAGGTCTGACCCTGTTTCTCATGCACCTCCAAATGCATTTCATAAAATAGAGCCATAAGCTGCTAGTCACTGCTAGCCTTCTGAACGGCATGTATCTGTGTCCTCATGCTCAGTGTATCTGCCACATCGTTGCCTTTCCCAATCATATAAGAAAGCTCCAAATCGAAAGACTGTAGGTACTAAACCTACCTCTACTATCTCAGATTCAACTCATGCTGTTTGAAAATATACTTGAGGCTCTTGTGGAATGTATATACCACAAAATGCTCTCCCAGAAGATAATGTCTCCAACAATGCAAAGCATGAACAACTACAACCAAATCCAGGTCATGCGTAGGATAGTTCCCCTTATGTGGCCTCAACTGTCTATATCCATATGAAACAACATGATTCTCCTCCATAAGAACTGCTCCATGCCCGATGCCAAATACATCACAAAAAACTGTATAACTCTTTCCCGGTTTCGGAAAAACTAGAATTGGTGCTGAAGTTAGTCATCCCTACAACTCTTAAAAGGATGAATCACATGCTTCTGACCAAACTTACTTCATCTACTTCGTAGTCATCCATTGAAATGACACTGATAAGCATGAGAAGTCATGTATAAACCACCTGTAGTAACCATCCATCCCTAAGAAACATCGCACCTTGAAGTCATTCTTTGGTTGCTCCTAGGAAACTACTGCTCTCACCTTCTCTGGGTCAACTGATACTCCTGTCTCTAAGATGACATGACCTAGGAAGTGAATCTCATCCATCCAAAAGTGTCACTTTGGGATCTTAGCATATAACTGATGCTCCCTCGGTGTACTCAAAATGATCTCACCATGGGTATCATGGTCTTTTCGAGTGTGATAGTACACTAAGATAACGTCCACGAAAACCACCACGAAAGAATCCATGTAAGGATGGAAAACACTGTTAATCAGTGAAAGGAAAACTGCTAGCATGTTCGTGAGACTGATTGTCATAACAAAATACTCATACAAACTATACGTGCTCTGAAAGACTGTAAGAGGTATATCAGATGGTCTGATATGCAACTGATGATATTCGTATATCAAGTCGATCGTCGAGAACACTCTGGCTCCTGAAAGTTGTTAAAAGATATTATCTATCCATGGAAATGGATATTGTTTTTTTACCATCAACTAGTTTAGCCTCTGATAATCAACACAAGGCCTAAGGGTGTCGTATGCCTTCATTGTGAACAAGACAAGTGAACCTCAAGGAGAATTCTCGGGTCGGATAAAACCCTTTTCATATATCTCCTCCAACTGCATATTGAGCTCCAGAAACTCAGGTGTACCTATCCTATTAGGTTGAATGGACAACGGTGCCTCTCCTAGCATAATCTCAAAAGAGAAGTATACCTCTCGATATGGAGGAAAACCTGAAAAGTCTTCTGGAAAGACATCTAGAAAGCGATCAAACACTAGAGGAAAATATTATTGTGAAGTCCCCTGGTAATCCAGATATAAGTTAGAAATCTAGGCCATAACACCGCCCAACCAATGATGCTCTGGTCCAGCTATGCCTGCCTAGACATCCCAGTCGCCCTTGTGATGACATGATCTGCCCTCTGGTGATGTAAAACAGACCCTACAATGATCAAAATCGACAAAGGCCTTGAAGGGAACTAACGAGTCCATCCTAAGAATGACATCATATCCTGTCATCTCCTAAACATAGATATTCCACAAAAAACGACACTCACCAACCTCAAGGGGTAGTTTAAGCACTGACACACACTTGTAGTTCTAACTCCCAAGGGAAGGTCTAGCGTGATCATATCCTCAGAAGTAAAAATAGTAAGTCTAAGGATTTCCACAGTATTCAAAATAATAAAGCTATGAGAAGCTCTTGTTTCAAAAAATTAAGAGGATAAATATGAGGCTACTAAAATCGTACCTTGAATAGTAGAAGGTCCAGGATCCTACTCCTGATTAATCTGCTCTACCGCAAAAGTCTGGCCTGCACCGCCGCCCTGTGTAGCAGCCTGAGATCCCAGAGCAGACCCTCTCTGAGCCTGACCACTACATCCACAACCTATACCCTGTCCTAAATGACTGGATAAACTCTAGCTCCAGTCTGCTATAGAACTGGTAATCTTGATCCTGTACACATAGTCAAAACGGATCCTCCTTCACTAGCCGCTGGAAGGAGAACCTTGCTGAAATGGTGCAGATGACCCATCTTGCCAGAAGATCGGCAATCCACTAGGTCTCTCGGGAACTAAGGCTTCTTATTATCATTTCCTCAACACTGATAGCATACAACTTGGTTGTCAAAGGGAAGATTCCATCTACCAGATGGAATACCTCGCTTCTTCGAGTCACCTCGTGTAGACTCTCTGTGATGCTTCAGGTAGTCTATCTGAAATTAATCATCCCTAGAAGCTGAAACACCCTGGTCCACAGCTCCAGTATCACTCAGATTTCCCTCCACGATAATCTCCTGGTTGACTATCAGAGTAATAGATGTCTACTGAAATACGTACACCTATGATTTTATGTCCGGTCTGAGGTCTTCCTCAAACTTCTTTGCTAAAAACAACTCATCATTCCATAGAAGGGGATTGAAACTCTGTAACACAAATAAGTAAGAGGAATACTCAATAACTGTGAGAGTACCTTGCAGCAGGTTCATGAACACTCTGGCTCTGTCAGCCCTCAACATCGCCGAGTAGAAGTAGTCGTAGAACGTATGCTGAAACTAGTCCCGAGCCATATCCTGTTGGTGCCCAGCCAGTGAAACCACATCCAATCATATCTTGGCAGAATCTCGCAACATATAAGTCACGAGATTGACTCTACTCTCTGTAGGAGTATCCAGTTTCTCGAAGATGGATAGCATGGAATCTAGCCATGACTCTGCAGCCTATGGTCCTCCATCCCCTGTGAACGTGGGAGGATGATGCTGCTAAAAAACCTGCATCATCTATGCTATAGATGGGGTAGAATGATGAGCTCCATGGAAGGTCTGCAAGAATCTCATGAAACCCTCTCTGTACTGAGCGTCAGTACTAGGGTTTGGAATCACTGCAGGTGCCTTGTTCAGAATGACATGCAGAACTACTGTTAATTCTTGGTCTATCGTATTAGGCGTATATTCACTGCCTGGTTCCTAACATGCAACTGGATGACGTCTTGGAAGCATGAGTCTACAAGGTCACAAGTACACCTCCATTAATAAAGAACACAGTTGGAAAATAAGAGATAAAAATGGAATAAGAGAGAGGGAAAAACTCTAAAATTTGTGGAAAACATGACTACATGCCGTGTTTCCTGAAATTTTACCCTGGGTGCATACCTTGGCCATACATGGCAGTGTAAACCACCCAGCTACACAGCGTGTTCTCAAACTACACGGCATGTACTAACACTTTTTCTTCCTACATGGTTACTCCTACACTGCTAGGAATACAGACGTTACCAACAGGAAACTACACAGCTTGTTAGTCCACTACATGGTGGGTCCTTAAGATTTTTCTCCTGTCTGTGTCATTAGTCACATAGACCGGTACAAAGACCACTACTAGACGACGTGTCAACATGGTACATGGCGTGTTTCCCTGTTGATTTCCCAAACCAAGTATTTTGCTCCACATCTAGGTCACACAGCTCCTCTAAGACAAAACTACACAGCGTGTTCAAAGGAGACACATAGTGTACAATACATGACATTCCTAGCCCGTGTTGTTAGCGACATAGCCTAAAACATGGCTGAAACTACACGGTGTGTTCCTGATGGAGACATTGTGTACAAGAAAGGTAACATCGACCTATTTTGTTAGTTACACGGCCGGCTCCATGGGAAACTATGCATGGAGTGGTCCAGAGGGATACGGTGTGCACTTGAAGGAAATCCTTGATCCATGTTGTTCGTGACACTGTTGGATACCAAAGTCATTCTACACGGCGTGTAATCTAGTATACAGCGTGTTCCTATAATAACTTTCACAAACTTGTTTCCCTGCCCACATAGTCAGCGACATGGATATAATCTATATGGTGTGTATTCATAAAGTTCATGTCGTGTATCCTATGTTTTTTCAGACATTAGCCTCAGAACTGCACTGAAGCCCAGAAAACACAGAAAAACAAGTGTTAAGGTGCCAAATTCCACTCCGTGGGGGCCCATACTCCCCGCAAATCAATGCTTGGCATCATAACAATTCATATAACAAGTAAACTGTATAAAAAACTCATGATCCACCAAATTACGATCCTCGAGGGCCCATAACACCTCTAAGACCAAAGTTTGGTGTCTATGATAAAGAAGCTCTAAACAAACGGTACCCTAGAAACATAGTAGGTATTCTATCACATCAGCTATCACAATATCATGAATAGTCTATCAAAAATTCAATCACAATAGCTTGAATTTTCTAATGCAATTTAGATGGCATGGAAAAATGCATGACATGTGATTTTCTAACAAGTTCTTATATGATGCATGAGATGACATACCATCATCTCATCAGTTTGCAACAAGATAGAACCAAAATCATATAAACAGTAACAACACCACAGAAGTTCACCACCCAATGATGAAATCAAGTAAACTATAACATTTAAAAAACTCAAAAACTGTAAAATTTGAGGTAACCTGGATTTTTTCCTATACACGGGTTCTGGAACTCCAAGGCACAACTATTTACCATTAACCGATTTGGTCATATCACTGTCTAATGTCGCTAAACAGTAATTCAATAGAAAAGAAAATAACCTCCTATAATACCACATTGTAACGAACCAAATTGAGAGTCACTCAACTGGTGCCCTGTACTCGGTTCCCCACATGACCTCAAGGTCATTTCCCCAAACTCCAGAGGCTGCTGACTAGAAGCAAGGGCCTTGGTGAGTCATTGGGAAAACTATTCCCTCATTTGGTAAAGTATACAATCGAAGGAATAACATAAACAATATAGGAAATAGTAAACAACATACAAAAACTGAAACTAAACAGTGGAAGTAGTGTATAATATAATAATGATACAGCATGGTACATGTATTTATGGAAGGCAGTAAATAAATCAACGTGCTGAAATGAAACTGAAACGAATGTACTATAAGAAATCAGAAAACTCCAACAGCATCGCATGCCTATGCTCGGTCCCATGCTCACTAGATCTAACCAACAATCGAGTACCTGAAGTAGAAGGAACACAATCCATATCCACACCTGCAACCATATAACCTATTTGGGTCGAAAAGTAGGACCCAAATCGGGTGTGAGACTAATCTCAGTAGGCAACCACCATAACATCTGTTCCCTACTATCAGTGAGCCATATAGCAAATGTAATGGAAGTAAATGTAGTAGAGAAACATGAATACACTAATTAAACAATCCTAAAAATACCCTTTCACATTTATTTATTAATATAATTCAATCATTTAATTATCAAAAAAGGAATATAGCAAACAACTCTATATTCCAAAGGCATAGCAAGTAATACAACATGTATCTCAGCAGACTACCTAAACGACAAGCTATACAAAACCCAAACATGTTCATTGTCTCGGTGGAATTATCACAACCAACCAAAAAATATTCACACTGACTCTATGGGTGGATCATACTGGCAGACCACTCTAGTAAAGTAATCATACAAAGGCACATACACTCTGGGAAAGTCTCACTCCGAATTCCCATGTGATCTGGTAATGATAGTTATAGACTCTCTAAGGAAGCACATAAGTCTAATTCCCCATGTAGTCTCTATACGTAACTAAGGACACACTGAGAAAGAAGAATGTCCAATTCCTGTAGGTCCTGAAAATGATACTAATTTATAATAGACTATCTAGAGAGTCCCTTAATTGTCAATTCCCTCTTTAGTCTACCGCACCAGGTTCACACAACCCTGAGAAAAAAAGTCATGCATAATCGACAGTCGGAAGACCTAAGTAAGTTCAAAAATAATCTATCTAATAGATACAATGCATAAAAAGCATATAAACAGTAGGAAATACATGTAATCAATTATATCAAGGTAGTAAATCAATGCAACAAGGTCTGCCTCACAGGAATCCTAAGCCAAACAGTGATGAACAACCAAAACAAGGGAAAACACCCATGGGGTGATTCTTAGACATGCTAAAATGAAATAATTATTCACCTAATAGCCTCAAGAACAGAATCAATCTGAGGCAGATAATAATACAGAATCAAAAGCCTAACCCGAGATACCCAATACATGGGAATCCGACACTTTTTGCATCAAAACTCAAAGACATTCAACATAAGGCAACAAACCACCTACCTCGTTCATATGAGATTGATATACTTGAACCTCGGCCCATGAATCGGCCTATAACAGAGTACATCTACATAAATGTCTAAAATGTTCAACCTCAGATAACTCTCTTAAGAGAAATAATCATGAAACATGTCCAAAGAAGAACCAAGAACTCACCGATGTGATTCTATTGCAACCAACAGTGTTTGATTTTGATAACCGGTAATGGATCGACGACTCAGAGAAGATTCATCCTCCTTAGAGGCTCTAGATGGAATTAGGCGAAGAAGAAGATCAAAATAAGGATTAGACGCGACCCTAGTCCATTTAACAAAATAAAAAAGAAAGTACACAGCATATACTTCTGGAGTACACGGCATGTACTTGCCATTTCCGTACTCCACTTTAGGTGGCCTCCAAATAACCCTAACATGACCATGTGTGTGGCCATGACATGTCCAGAACACAGCATTAACCAGCATCAAAGTCTGTGGTGTGTACTCATAAAGTACAAAACATGTACATTGAAAATTTCCAAGTTTTTCCAGATTTTTCTCTTTTTCTCAAAAATTATGAGAAAAGGAAAAACATACCAAAGGAGAATATCTGGGTTCTTACTAAATCTATGATTATTTAAAATATCATAGGATCATAAAAAATAAGGTATTATGATAAAAAATTGGTTTAGATACATTTTTTTTCAGGAGTGATTAATTTACTATCATGATATGAACACAAGAAAAAATAATTAATTTCCTTACCTGTATTAATCATAATTTTCTCATTTGGTTGTACTTCGATATATTTTCATTTCATCCCTTTTATTGGAAATGAATGTTCAAAAATGATTTTTTATGCCTAATATGAATTTGATAAATCATAATGGCCACAAGTATTTCCTTAATTTTCTATTTGATTAATGAAATCCAAAATGTTTGGTCAGAGTATCCAATAAATTTTTCATTAACCTCATACAAAATATCAAGTGCTCAACTTACTCTATTCCAACCGTAATTATTATTCAAAAATAATTATTTCCAAACTCATAGTCTAAATATTTATATGGGAGGTAAACATAATGAATATTAGATTTCTCCACATAATAACATTTTAATACATTCATCGTGTATTTTTATTAAACATGGTAACTCTCTGAATTAGAATAAAAACTTTTTGAATATGGTCATGCTCCCTTATTCCTTATATAATACCATATATACTCCTTAAATCCTAAAATGTTGTATAATCCAGCAATTATGGAATAAAAAACAATTAATTAGTTTCAAGTTAGTCAATAATATCCAATATACATTATCCAAATCAATTATATCTTATTCTGAATTCATTATCTCAGTTTCAGAAACATATTAAGGGTTATATTTCCCCCAACCGCAGATTTTCCAAAATTTTTAACTTGAAACTGTGTCACATTAATAGGTAATATAAAATCTCAAATCCATGATAAAAATGTAATTCATTAAAATCCTTATATAATTAATAATTCTTATAACTTGTACTTAAATGATCCAATTCATTAATAACAACTTAATAAAACTAATCATTCATCTTCATCTGGGGTAATATCAAAACATGATTATTATCCAATTACATAACTTGGGGTGTACTCTAATTATTAGGACATTGATTCGCGTAGTGTCCCAACTCTTTGCAGATGAATCGTTGTACATTTGAAACCTTTTCTTAGCCTTGCAATAAAAAACATGGTGTCCTTTTTATACATGCTTACACCAAACTCATTATCCTTTCAATCACTTACAAGGGTGATTATTTCTATAGTAATCACATATGAGAAATCATGCATTACATTATTCCCTTTATCCATCTATTTCTATACAATCATCTTCTTATCTGGCTTCCCTTCAAATCCATAAGACTCAAAGAATTATTTACGTATCTTATTAACACAGGATATTATTTCATCATATGATGAAAATACATGGGATAATATTTACATTCTAAATGATGTCTTAATCCCATGAAGGATATGATCCTTCTTACTTTTTGTATCATGCATATTGCTGGAGTTCTCATTCATTCTATTGGCTGCCATTTCTAAAATAAAAAATACACTAGGTAGATCATATCATAATGTATAATCCAAAAACTAGAAAGATTCTCAATATTAATTAAATATCTAGTCTCATTATCATAAAAATGGTTTCTCAGCTAACATATTTACTCATAAATATTTAATAATGGTTTGTAAAGAAAATTTTAATTTTCCTAAGCATATCCCCAGGGAGTGTCGTAACCAAGAGTGTAGCAAGGTCCGTTGTCGTGCACCAGTTCCCGTTTGAGTCTTGCTCAAGGTAGTGTTTTCAGGTTTTACCATTAGATACATCTATGGCAGAGCCGCCTCTACCTAATCATATTTAGAAATAGATATATTTCATTGAAAATTAAATAAATATATACATTACAAAAATTCTAAGATGTTTTTCTATACTAATCCTCAAAGTCTATCTTAGGGTAATGTTTCCTAATCAGAATTTCTCAAAATCTATTTCCATGGTTTTTTATAAACTTCCTCTGATATCAATTATAAATCCTTGACCCTAGAATCCCATAGACAAAGCAGTATTTTAATATGTTTTCATGATTACAAGGAATAAAGTCTCAAAGGACCGATCATTTTAGCCGTATTGGAAAATAGATTATATACATGAACGCTACATTACTCATTCAATCATAAAGCATGACCTAAATAATCCTTTGAGAACGCCATTATTCTCATAGTTTAACCCAACATATCAATCAAAATACCCTTCTTGGAATCCTATGAAAATAATACAAAATAAAGGGGTGGGCTTAGATGCTCAGTATGGGTAAATAATTTAGTGGAAGCTATAAAAATTTAATGAAATGTTTTTAATAAAAAATATCCTTTAAAAAATTGAACAATATATGGAAAAAATAATTAATAAATTACCATATAAACATTCTCATGGATATTCTACAAGTAAAATAATCACATGTAAAAACTAATTTCATAATGAGGGAGTTCATAATGTCGGAAATCATAACATCATAGTCAAGGCCTCGTGCCAAGAATACCAATAAAATTTCTGTCAAGGCCTTATTCTAGGACTATTGATTATCTCATTAGAACTACCGATGCATAGAGGAGATATAGAGGGCTCCACCCGTCATATACTATATTCAATGCATTCCTTGTATAAAAATGTTGAAACATAACATAAACATTTATATTAAAATTATCATTAAAAATGTCAATAGTTTAACTATAATCCATGAATGGTATAAAAATAGCACATCCCCAGTCAAATATACCATAACCCATTCAATACAATACGAAATATTTTATTATAATCAATCAACCTCAATCAAGAATAATATCCTGTAATGGATACTGGCATAGTTACAAATGACCAGTAAAACACTTTGAGAGAAATATCCCTTTTTGAGAAATCATTTAAAAGTCACACGTTTATAAAGGAAGTCATTTATAAGGGATTTTTGAATCAAAGTGTCCAATACCACATTGAAATTTTTTAATGGAATTAACATTATAAAATAATCATGTCAATAAAAATAAATCCTTAAAATCATTTTTCAAATATAGGCATTAATTAGAAATAATTATAAAAATAATTAATTAAAATAGTTTAAATGCTGATCTTCATAAAGAGCCCCTTCCAAAAAACCTTAAAATATTCATTTCAAACAAAAAATTTATGAATCATGGATATCGATGGTAAAAATGTCCCAGTGAATTCTTACACATAAATAATCTCGGATAATAATGAAATCGAGGAATTAACACTTACCTTATACTTTCCTTTAGTCTAGGGTACGTTTAACCTCCAATATAATGATTGTAGTAAGTTATTAAATTATAACAGACCCGTATTCATATATATGATTTCATAATTGATTCATTTATGGATTTATAATACCCATTTAATAATAATTTCTATGTTAAACTAATATTGTGGAAAATAATCGCTTTCTTTAGCATACGTGTTGTTACTAGTTATTCTTGATCATAGATCTTATATAATTAATTAATTGATTCCAGAATATAAATAATTATTTATGTGTCATATATATTCATAATAAAATTATGTATAAAATTTTTATATATGAAATGGAAAACACTATTTATGGAGATGGTAGGACATATGTACACATAAATGTCGTTTCCGGTTTCATATCTTATTGAATGGACGTAAGTGAATGAGATTTATGTAAATACACAAACACACACACAGATATATATATATATATATATGTATATATATTTCCAGTAGCATTATTATTTCATATATTACTAAATTATAAATAATATATCTATTTAAAATCATCATTGAATGGTGAAAGTGAATCTCATCGTGTCGTGGAGACGGTAAGTCGTACGTATGCACAAGCAATGATATCATTATGTTGATGGTGAAATAGTTTGTAATGGGATGTTATATTATATATAAAGAATCATAAACATGTTATATTTATTATTTACATCAATTATACTCATTAGTATACCTATCTACATAATGAAGTGTTGAATAACAAACTCCACCCTGACTGAGAGATGGTAAGTCATACGTACCCATGTTTGGTGACTTGGTCATTCATAGGATGGATAGAATAATGAATATCATTAAAACATATTTATAATAACATCTCAGTATGTATATATTACTGTAATTATTATTTTATTATGGAAACAACAAATAAATATGAAGTGGAAAAAAGAGAAGAACTTTGAAAGAGGTGATGAAGTAATTACCTATTTTTCAGGTACTTCCTTTTTATTTGATCAAAAGGGATTCATAGGATGGCTTATGACCAAATTATGGCCTCTGGAATTACGTGGGGATAGTTGGGAGGAGATTTGAGTAGTGTTTTTCCAAGCCAAAGGGGTTTGGAGGTTTGAATTAAAGAGAAGGGGATGTACCCTTATATAATAGAGGTGAGGGTCACTTTAGGAAAAGTATGAAATTATATTTTATTATAAAAACATTTTAGGTTTTTAATGACAAAAAATAGATTTTTTTTACGAGGCTATGGTGGGTTAGGGTCAAAAACACCTCAACCAATAGGTTTTAGACAAGTTTAGGTCACCATATTAACCATATCTTTTCGATTTAACTCTTAGTAAAATAGTTTATCTTTTACCATGTATTCTTGAATTTTTATATTACATTGTTAATAAACATACTATAAAATTAAAACAGATCCTTAAGTTGTTCATTAATGACATGTGTATCATTTTATAAGTCCTTTGGCCGAAACTTATATTTTTAGGATTATTATACATTTAATAATATAGTATTTTTAAGTTTTGATACTATTTGGTATTTGGTTTTTGTGAAAGTAATAACAAGTTGATTAATTCACAAAAAATACAGTAAATCAACCCTAACAAGTCATATTCACCTTGAAAAATCATGGATTTCATCAAAATTCTCGATTTACATTTATTTTGACATTTATAATATCAATTAATTTAATCATTCATTAATAAAGTAATTACTGCATTATCATTGTGTCATAAATAAATAAATTTATTTAATGTATATAAATTATAAATAAACGTCCAAGATATAGGAAATATATTAATATTTCTAATGAATATTTATTGTAGAGATTATCTTATGTGTAACCCTATAGTAAAAATCCTTTGTTTATTAAATGATGAATTTAACACTTTTACCTCTTCCTTAAATAAAATATAATAAATTTCCTAATCTATCCCAAATGGATCAAAATGATGTTTGTTTGACCTAATGTTGATTTAGGTCGAAATACACATTTCTAGTAGTCTTAGGATATCTCTTGGTGTAATTTTAAATTTATTTTACCTTTAATTCCCATATTTATTTTTATCTATAGTAAGTAAAAATAAAAAGTTACTATTCAATAAATATTATTTTCATCTTATTGAACAATATTTTACTTACTGATGTCAACCGGGTCTCTCATATTTTTGAGATTAATTTCACAGAATTTCAAAAATTATGTTTTATTCAAATTTGAAAATGTGCCTAGATTGTGAGTAAAAGACGTTAAAATTTTTAAATAAATTTCATACTTTTAATCTTGTGATAAAATAACCATATTTAATTACATTAAACTAATATAGGTATTATGTATCTTTTTTAACTTTAAATTATATTTAAAAATAATAATAAATATTTAAATAAAAGACCCTTTTAAACAATAATGTAGTGCTTTTCACTATTTATGAAAAATTGATAGTTTTCAGAAAAATGCCAAAAATTAACCCTATGCTATTTTTGATATTAAGAATTCAAAAATGATTTTTATTTTTCCAAATTGAAAACATGGAAGTTGAATTAATTAATTTAATATTAATTCCTATTTTCAAAACTGTAAAGTAGGATTTCGAGAAGTAAAAACTATCAAAAGATTAGTATGTTTTTATGTCCTATTTAAATGTGAAATTACATTTAATGACCATAATTGTATTAAATGATAATAATATAATCTGATATACTTCAAAACCATTCCAATTTATAATTTAACACTATATATTAGTTTGATTAAAAAAGTTGTTTCAACTAAATTTAGTAATTTTCACTATTCTTCAAAATTTAGAAGTCATCAGAAAAACACCAAAAACTTTTCCAACCTAAATTTTTATGACCCAATTCTATAAAATAAGTTTATTTGAAAAAATTTAATATATAAAGGATTCAGATATTGGATTTAATAATGGATCACCATTAACATGAGTTAAAATTGCATTTTTTTAAAATACATCTTTTATCTAAAAAATTTAATTTCTTCTTATATTATATCTAATAAACACATAATATAAATGTTAGACATATATGGAGTACTTAAAATGTAGTTAATACTATTCATAACCACTTTTTGAATAGCTTGTTTGGTATGTCGTGGTTCGCTCAAACTTGGTGTTGCGTGTAGCACTATCTATTAAATTACTTTAAAGGGATAATGTAATATGAAATCATAGGGTGTTACTACATGGTAACAGATTATTCCAATTTGAGATCTCCATCACAATTACTGAGCAATGTGTCAGAGTAGTTTGCCTTGTTGAAGTTATCTTTTATAGATGGAGATGGAGTACCATACCTATATTAGATGGGTTTCAACCCTTTTTATCTTGCAGTGAGTAAGGGGGGAAGACATGGATATTTAGACTATGAGTCCCTATATACTCAGATATGTACTAGAGATTATCTTGACAGATTTTTTGAATCTGGGGAGATTTTGGTACTTTTAATTGGACACACCATTTCACCAGTGATGTTGCAAGAGATGGTTCTAAGATATTTCCATAAATCTCATTGGGTGGTGTATTCCTATTTTGTAAATGTGTACCATGAACTCAGATTTCTATTCTAGTCTCTATGTATAAATAAATAAGTTGTACAATTTTTCTCCCATCACCATACTTGTCAGCAACCGATGGTCGAGCACCATGTTCTATTGGACTCAGATAATCCCCTTGAGGTACCCGAATGTATGTGGGATGGAATATCCATGGAATTTTTTATGTGATTTCCATATACTTCTTGGAGACACGATTCCATCATGGTAATCATAGACTAACTCACAAAGTGAGTCCCCTTCTTAACTATACAAGAGAAGATTTCAGTAGTGGTATTGGGACACCTCTACAAGTCGGAGATAGTCATATTAATTGAATTAAATCGATGATATTATCTAATCATAATAATCATTTCACATCTTGGTTACGGAGGTGATTGGAGGAGTCTTTTGGAACCCATTTATGGAGAAGCATAGTGTTTTACCTCAAATAAAATGTCCACAAAGAACGGATCATTTGGGATCTAGAAGAAATGTTTCAATCTTGTATGTTGGAAATTGGATAATGTTTGGAGGATCACCTACCATTTGTTCAAATTGTATTAAAAAAATATATGATTACCCCATTGGAATTTCACTATTTGTGTATTTTAATGGTTGATCATACAGGTCACCACATTGCTGGAGTGACTAAGGAGAGTCTGCACTCAATGTCATAGTTTTTGTGTAAGATAATACCGAGAAGTTGAAGATCATACATAACTAGATGATGACCACAAAAATCCATAATAATTATTATTTGGATAGAAGACAGAGGCCTATGGAGTTTGAATAAGGACAAAATGTTGGTTATATAGGCTTCAACTCGACATTGACTAGGTATATTTGGATAGGGTTGGAATCTATCTTCATGATTCATTGCATCTATCTAGATACTGTTTAGATTTTTTGAAGTGTTGTAATTATTCTCTCAACCTCACCCCCCCCCCATGTTAGATCAGGTACATGACATCTTCGAGGTGTCACAACTTAGGAGGAACAAGAAAGACCCTTCTTATATTACCAAACATGGGAGATCTAGAAATCGAGGATAGATATACCCTTATTGAATAACAATTATAGATTGATTATCAGTAGTTGAGGACCCTTTTCGGTGAGATATTTATATAGTGCATGTCTGGTTGTGGAATGCGATTCTTAAGGAGAGCATATGGGAGGGGGAGGTTTAGATTCCTTCCTAGTAGCCTCATATATTTTTGTATCCCATGTTTTTCTTTTGGGAAATGTAAATCATCAATGTGGGGAGAGTTTAATAACACCAATATTCCATGAAATATTTTTAGATATTAAATGGATTATTTTTTAGACCAGGAGCAGATATAGAATTCAATTCTAAGGCACAATATGCTAATAATATATGATTAAAATAAATAAAATATATTAAATATCCCACACAAACATTTTTTCATGGAAAAGCATAATAAAATCTAAATTATGGCATGAATAATAAATAAAATTTCACTATTGTTTTCATAACATGGGTTTTACCCTTGGTGCGATATCACCTTGGTTGGTGTTGGGAATTTTTAAAAACATTACTATGGTCACAGAATAAATATAATAATTAAATAATTTTTTTTAATTTTTTTAATTTTTTTTGTTTATGAATCGACAAATTATTTATTAGGTAGATTGTTATGTTGAAATACTGGGGTTAGTTTTATAAATATTGATCCATTTGAGATTCTTCGTGGAGACCGTTTATGGATCTCTCTTAGAATAATTTCGATTGGATCCTTAAAAGACGATAGAACTACAAAAAAATTGATGGATCTCGCCAATGAAAATGATGTCACACCGTTCTTCATTGATGATTAATCCTAATTAATGTAGGATAATTAAGTTTATTGGATTTATTTCAGGTTCTATATTTTCATAATTAATGAAGATAAACTGATGAATATACTGATTTACTGATCATGCATATTTGAGGATGGATTTATTTTTTGGGATTTATTCAGATAATTTTATAATGATTAACTATCCTTTTCATGTACATTTAATAGAAATGAATCAATAAAGACATGAACAATTATCAAATTCTAAACCTGATTATTCTTTTTCATTTATCCCCTGATTCATTGTTCATTGTAGGTGTTCTTTGATTGGTCTGTGGTTCAACATATCCCAATGAATTAGTCACTTTTCACATCATGTTGGGAAAATTGATATAATATTGTACATCCAGGATCAGCATGACATGATAGTGGTGAGAAGACAAAATATTTGATGAATTTGATAGTTTTGTATAACCAATCTTCCTTTCTTTGGCATTTATCATCATACAATAATGAATGATGTTTATATCCATTATTTGAATTGTTTTTAAGGTGGGAACACATTTTTTTCAATAGTATGTCTCGGACGATATAGAATATTGATTTTATTGGAATGACAGTCAGCAGATCAAACTCTAGATATTTGAAAATTATTATAGTTTCATGATATGGAATTCTAGAAAAAGATACACTACACAACTTGAAAATTGAATCCACACACCATGTTGGCCCATCCATGTTGGAGCTAGGGTTTTGTAGAAATTTAATTATCACATAGTTTTTTACCTGGTCAAACTGTATGTGTATATCACTAAAGGAGATGCGTGCACCTCATAGGGTACACATACATGGGATAGAGTAGAATGGCTGGATCATTATGTGTACTCCACTATAAATTCATGTCCTATAAAATTACATGGGCTATGATTTTTACTGTTACACTGGTAGAGTATATTGGAAGAGAAAAATTCATGTACATCTACATGGACATAGAGACAAGATAATCCATGGGATATTGAAATGGGTAGGACCCTAGGTCAAGGGACATGGTATGTAACCCTATTCTAGTATGGATACTCCTTAACTGTTTGATTGGATCTCTTCTATTTTATATCATGGACATGATTATTTATTATTAATTCCCCTTATCAGTAATATGATAGTTACTATTGAATTATCTCCATCACATAGGACATCGATCCAATTAGAAAAACTTCTTGGATAATGATGTTGGAATCTATCTCGGAGTACTAGAGTAAGTTCATATACACATATTCATTCTATATGTGGAGTTACATGTATCATCATGGCCAACACTTATCAGGTATGGATCCACTAAATAGTAGGTTAATAAATATTGAGTTGTTCATACAACCCATGGCATTTTGAGTGATCCTAATCTATGTATTTTATCACTTCATACCTTCCCGCGTGTACATCTAATAGCGAGATTTGACAATAATTATCTCTATTGAAGATGCCACTAGTGTTATCAAACTCAAAAGTGTGTTCTCCCAAATATTTCTTTGTGGAATCATCAAAATGGAATCCTAGGATATGACATTACAGGTTTGACTTTAATCTGGATAGGGTGTATGTTTTTGCTACATCTAGATATTATTTTCATATATCCTATAGACATATACCTATTATGAGATGAACGTATTTATTTTTTTGTATTATTTTTGGTTTCAAGGTTTCTTATGTGGTATTTTTATACTCACACCTACATTGGATTTTCCCAGACATGCCATGTCTTGTACATATTCCTGACCTTTTGATAGAGTCTTAGATGGAAAATTAATAGATTGTGCCTTTTTAGACCAGAAGACTAAGGTGTGTTCATGCGGAATATTGACAACAGTCCCTATCATTCAACAGATGATGGAATTATTTTCATAGTACATTTGGTTGTGTTTTATGTGTCCCTATTTACATTCCATTAACTCTTTTCATAATCTAGTTGAGGTATTTAGAATTATGCATTCACATCTTTTCAGTTGTTTTTTATATTTTAGATTTTTATTGTCATAGAGATGTGTGTGTTTTCACATATACTTAGGCTAAGGCCCCCCATTTTGTTGATATGCCTACATGTTGATAGCTTATAGCCCGTCCCCAATTGGAGGTGTGCTTGGTGAGTCATCTCTTGGGTCTCACTGGGACAGTTCATGACAATTGTGACCCTATCATTGAATATATTTTGGATATTTTTGGGTAAAATAAAAGCATTTTAAGTTATGAATCCATAGTCAATAGAGCATACGTGGAGGGATTTCATCCAGATAACATGAAAATGAAAACATTACCTACAATTAGTAAACTATATTCTCTATTCAATCAATTGATTGAATGAGGTAAATATAATTTATTTATAATTAGGCACAACAAAACAAGGTTCCTTAGTCTAAAAAATTTACTAAATACCCCATAATGATATTGCTTAAAATACATATCAAAATACACTAAAGACTAATATATTTATAATAAATCACTAGTATTCATACATTTCTTTTCCTTGGGATGACTTCCCAAGGTGATGAAAATAATCATATAACCCCATGGATCACTTGAAATAATGTGGTCTCCATCACCAAACACCATAAGATATTACCCCTAGGGTTAATTTTTTTATACTAAAACATGTTAAATAGTAAATCATCCAGTCAATACCCTGGGAAAAGAATGCTTAATATTAGAGTAATAATAATGTAGGCCCTCAAAAATAAAGGTTCTCATTATAGAAATGGGTAATATCCTTTGGTAAATTTAGGCCTCAATTTTTTATTGTTGTTAAACTCTACCTCACATTAATGAAAAAATACCCTCATTTTGGACCATACACATAAATTCTATTTAGAAATTTTTATCCTCTTGTAATATATTGGGTCTAAAACCATTTTTCATTAATCGTACCCTCCGTTTCATGAACCATATGATCTGGTCTCATGGGTCACTGGTGATTCTATAGTGGCCTTATAATATCATAATTGGTTATTAAAAAATGGTTTACCTAGAACACTAATGAATTTCAAAACCTTTAAAAACATGTTATTATTGTGATCTGTTTCCATATTTACACACATGAAGATAAGCATCCAATGGTATCAGCAATCATGATAGTAATATTTGGAATAAACACTATACTATAGATATCAAATCATGTTGGATTGAAAATTGAAAGGTAAATAATTTTCAATGTGTATTGTCATTTATAATTTTATAACTCACATTTACGAGGGTGTTAAAACATTGATACAATCTTGAAATCCGTTGACACCCTGAATCCCTACCCGGACGTATGGGGAACATGATTTTCGAACCATAGCCTGCCCCTTATTGGATATGGGATGCTAAATATCCCTAAGAAGAAATTAAATACACAATAGTTTTTAGCCTATAAAAATATGAAATATTATTTAATAATTAATTAATTATAAAACAATTATTAAAAATTTATAAAGATATCCCATTAATAAAATATAGAAGTGTGGGACAACAATGGGCTATGAAAATTACCCATGAGTAAACACTAAGGGAGAAAAATTTTCATAATAAAACATCAAATGGAAAAAAAGTCATAAAATTAGGGAATCCACATCCTCACAATATGAAAACATTGTTCAATACTTAAAAACAACCATCTATGCAATAAACATCAATGAATAAATGAAAATTGCAACATGTATGCCATGTTTACTTCATAATAAAGATTTATTTTAATATTAAAAATATGTTCGGAAAAAACCACCATGCAAGGGTGATTAGAAATTTTCATAGTATTTCACATGGATAAAAAATATTTAAGAAGAAATTTCATGTCACCTCATACCCAAGAGTATGGGACAAAAAGGAAACCCCTTGGTGATAGATATTTTCTATTGAAAAAATGGGTTTTGTTGTTTCAACAACATTTTAGTAAAAGATTGCAAGTGAGGTTTAATCTTAAAATATGGTTCTCATAGGATCATAAAAAGACTGGGATGAAATATTTTTTAGTATTAAAACCGTGGTGTCTGAGAAATAATGTTATGAAAAAATATATACTTTTATTTGTTTTTGAACTGTGGAGATATATTTCACTTCTACTTGGACCCTTCTCATGTATGTGAGTATAGTTTCAAGGACGTTTTACAAATGTATGAGAACACGCTTTTTTCTTCCAACATCATGAAAATTAATAGAATTATCATTGGTACCAATATGTTTTTGGTAATGGGACCAAGGTTTATCTCATGCTATTATTTGACAACAATAACATTTTTCTTGTTTTTAGTTTTAACTTGATCTACTATGGGAGTGATGATTTTTAAGTATAATTTTATTCTATTCATCTGTCTCATTATTTGTTATAGAAAATATACATTAAATATTATTTTTGAGAGATATCATATTTAATTACATATTTTGAATATTATTTTATATAATTAATCTATGGTTTTTTGATATTACGTGATTGGATATAAGGGGTATTGTCTTCCCAATGTTTATTGTACTATCATTCCACTAATGAATAACCTCCAGTGTTTGGTGAGGTATTTTAGTGGTTACGTACCACTACCAGACTAGTAATGATATCAGTTTTCCCTCTATGGTATTTTTCAATAAATTATAAATTGATTTTTGTTGTTGTATTACTATTTATGAAAGGGAATATAATATTAGGAAAGGAAAAAATATGTGAAAACCCCTAAACATGTGTTTCATGAATACATGTACAGTGGAAGCCCATGTAACCATGGGTATATGATTATTGTTATTTTTTAATTAATACATAAATTTTTTTATATGTACGATGAATAATGTTGGTGTCTTATCTTATTTTCATTTTCTACTATATTTTATGAATGAATGTCTTCATGTATCATACTAGGAACTTATATTTAATTTTAACATATGAAACAAACCATAAATGTTTGAAACGATAATAATAAAAGGGATATGGTTTTGGAAAATTATTTTCTGGCCCTAACTATTTTATAGTGGTATTATAAATATGTTATAATTAATTTTAAATCAAGGGAAATTTATTTTGTGTTCTTATGATAAAGATTATAGTACAATATTGATCTATTGAAAGCAATTTCAATGTTTCTTTGATCATGTTGGGATATATTAATTTTTACATTCATAATTATTATACCTAAAAGAAAATATGTTTTTATTTTTGGGTTCGTGGTTTCATAACTATGTTTTGTAGTAGAAGATGTGTATCCCTTTTATAATTAATTATGATTATACATATTTCATTTATGAGAACTCCTATAGAAGGTTATATTTTCATGTGGTATTTTTCTATGATTGTGAGATATAATTTTTATTTAATGAGTAATGATTATGAAATAGGATTGGATGAAGTATAATTTTATTATTATTTCAATTATATTTTGAATGGTAGTGGAATACGTATTCCCTATTTCACATGGAAGTGTGAAAATCCACTCATTTGTAAGAGACATCATATTTTGAGGAAGTGTTTGTGGTTTTTAGGGTACATGATATTTTCTAAACTTGTATTAATATCATGATTCATAATTATAGAGTCATTCATATGAACCAATTAATACATTCAATATGTTCCTTATATGGTTCACTGGTTTTATTTTTGTACCAGGGGTTTGACACCAATTGTTTTATTTTTAGAGTGTTGTATTATTAGGTTCATGTTTGGAAAAACAATTGTTGCTATATATGAACCATAACAATGATCTAAAATATTCATGAGTTCCTGGTTGGAGAAATAATGTGGAAGGCCTCTAAAGATCATGTAGGTGACTATAGTGAACAACAAAAAAAGTCACAGAGCTAGCGTATTCTTTATTAAACTGTTAGCCAAAAATTTTTGTGGTTGATGGTAGTTGGTTGTTTTGGATCCATGGATTGCATAAGGTTTGGAAAATAATATGACTAACCATGATCACTTTAAAATTTATGAAATGATAAATTTTTTCCACATTTATTATAACTCTCTAGAACAAATTGTTTCCTCCCTACACTACGCAAATCCCCTGGTATCTCTATCTACTTACCACCACCAATTTTTTTTCATCATTCCAAATTATTTATTTTATTAAAAAAATTTAATTATCATCATGTAGTTATAGTTACTCTATATATTACACTTATCTAACATACGAGTTCTCAAGTTTATAATTGTATAATTATTCCACTATATCATGATAGAATTTCCCATTTCACTTAATTATTATGGTTTTCTTATGTAGAGGTGCTCTTAAGACGGTGTTTCCATACCATCACCCATCATTACATTGGAGTTACATCTCTCCATAAATTTTAGTAGGGTTTACTTATACTTTTTTTAATATATTCTTCCTCTATTATCATTGTTGGTAATGTATTTGACCATAAAAGGGGTAGTGGTTAAGGTGTGAGTCATTGGAAATTGGTTTTTTAAAATTCATATGTTGTTTAATGAATTTTTGAAATATCCTACATAATTAAGTTTTTAAATTTTTTTAGTTAAATAATTATATTATATTTTTTTAATTAATACTATTTTGGCCTATGTGATTAGATCATGGGAGATTTTCAAAATCTCATTTAGATGCCTATTATTTTATGTAAGGATTACAGGTCCTAGTAAGAGCTTTGGGACCTTGGAATGTTTTTTGGAATAATTATTGATGGAATAGGTGATTTATATAATTTACATATTTTGTTGATAAATTTACATTCAAGTTTATATTTTATGTCTAATAGAAAATTTTTGTTGTTACTTTACATCACATTTTTATTAAATGGTTTTGGAATTTAAATTGTTGACTAAGAACTTCTAGGGATATTTCTGGGTATGATGGGGAATAAGAGGCCAAAACTACAGTCTCTCTTGGGTTGTTCTATTTCATGAAAATGGTATGTTGTTTGAAATGAAAAATTGGTGGATTATGGGAATAAAAATAATATACTCATTAGTTAGATTGATATCTGGGATTTAGTTCTATGTATGAATAAATATTATATGACGTGTCAAGAAGAGAAACAGAGGGATAATCATGATAACATTATGTGAAATGATTATGAGTATTTTGATGTATTTTTAATGTTGTGTGCTGTATTGTGATCCAATTTTGGTTTTTTTATTAAATACTATGTTTTATCGTAAATAATTGTTTTAAATTAGGTGTTTAACTAAATTTTTTAAGAATATATATTTTTTGACAAATTTCAAGTTATTATTTTAAATGACTATATGATTCCCTCTTTGGTAAAAGTGAAATAATGCCTATTGTAATAGTCTTTATAAAGGTGAATTATTTGTGTTTTTTGTATGTTCATGATGATGTTACATTTGTTATTTGTGACTAAGATATGATTTAATGGAATTTGTGTCTCCCACTGATTTACAATGTGTGTTCCTAATTTTGTTTTATGATATGTAAAGGGGGTTGTAATTCCTAACCATGTGTCGCTAATAGAAGAATATTTGTGAAATTTATTAATAATTTTGGTTGGAATGGATATTTCATGGTGTTATTTAATTTTATTGTGGTCATGTATATTATCCCTCAAAACACTTAAATGATGGAATAATATTTCTGACATACTGGTGCTCTAGGTAACGAGTAGTACACTGTGTTGTTTATATGTTAAAAAAATTCTTTGGCCACTAATATTATATATTATTCATTAGGTTCATGAATGAGTACATGGGAAAAGATGGTATCTTATATGGTTTTGGATCGAGACTAATTCTCTCAGCACAAATAGTATTACATATAGTTTAGGTTCCAAATTTATTCTCTACACCCGAATTTTATCGGGATTTGTTTAAAGTATGTTTTACCCTGTTAATTATTTTTCAGATGACCGGATTTTGTCGAAGCAGGTTTGGTTGTCCTGAGATTCACTATATAACTTCAGTGATTAAATGCTAATTAAATAGTATTTTTTATGTCGATATTCTTCATTATTTTTGTTATTCCATTTTTTATCATCATACACTATTCCTTTGACTTGTTATTACTTTAGGAATCATTTTTGGAGTCCCACCGTATTTTAGTCACACTATTGTCATGCTTATTCCATAAATATATTCCTATGTACCTTTTATCAATTATATGTAGTTATAAGATTATGATGATGCTTGGAATGATCTTTTCATGGTCGATCAGGATTTTTTTTATCAAGAGATAGAATGAGATTCATCATGGAGATGATTTAGATATAATTTTACTGGTTTATAATATTTTATTATTTTAATGTCACTATCCCAATAGTCTTCTAGTTGTATAGATGTTATAATTATTCCAGAATTTAAAACATTTTATTAGTTTCTCAACATTGTTAATATTTTAGCGCTACAATTTCTAGGTTATCTAATTGTAAATATTTATTTAATCATGTGTTCATTAATGGTTATCCATGATTTGAAATAAATCGGGATAGTATTTTTCATTGCACACTACAATCGTGGGGTATATCTGTCTATAGAATGTACCTAGAACATTGTTGATAGTTGAAACCCGTTGAAATATGAGGATTCTTCCCAATGGTTTTTTGGAAGACCATTCTTATTAATATCATACTTTTAATTCGTTCATGTCTATAAAATAGGTATTAGAGTGATTATGTTTCATTTTTATTACAGTTCCGTTTCCTAGTAAGTTAGAGAAATATGAATTTATTGGATCATATGACGGGTATTGGGCAAGTGAAATGAGAATGTATATATATATATATATATATATATTTTAAATTATTGGTTGTTATCATATTGGATTTATGTTATTATTATTTAATTTTACAATTCTATTTTATTTTTCCTTGTTTTAAGATCATGTGGACTGGCTGATTTCAGTTATGATTGACTCTTTGATCTATGCCAATTTACAAGATGTTGAAGATATACTATTTACTCTTTTCCTTTATAGTTATTAGGAATATCTTGAATCATATCATAAACATATAATCTAGAAGAAATATATTCTTACTACCTGGTGAGTTCACTGATGACCTGGGAATAGTTCTTTAATGTGTTAACAACATCAAATATAGAATTCTACCATATATGTTGTCGTTCAATTCTACTCAAATATACTGCCCTATATATTGATTTCATTTCAATATATGTTCATATGAATCTATGGTTATATTTAGTTAGGGGTCTTTGATGATGAATAATCCTCACTCACAATGGGTACATTTACCCTAGTGGTACCACATTGTGTTGTTTCATATCCAACTGAACTACAATGGATATTTATTTTTTTGGATAAATTCATTGTACTCATCTTAATTTATAATGTCTAATGTGTAGATATTGGGAGAGGATAATTTCCTTACTTATCATACACTACATTCATGTATGAATCAATTCATAAAAAAATATCCTATTTATTTGGTTTTTTTATACTGATGTTTCATAATGTTGGTATGAGATTTTGTTTAACATCGCATAAGTTAATACCTTTTTATTTTCTTCCTTGACCTACATTGGTGGGAAATCATGACAAATTATTTATAATATTTTTGGGAGATCCAAATGGAATTACAAGATTTTACACAAGAATATGATGTTTGTTTCATGTGTATTTTTTGGGTTAATCATGATTGGAACTAGATACCATTTGGATCATGAGTTTTAGGTATATATTTGGACCTTTTGAAATAAATGAAAGAAGTGTATTTCCTAGTATATTGTTTAAGAATATTGGATTCCTTTTTAGAGGATGATAACATATCTTCTTTTCCGTTATAATTGTGGTCAGTTTTCATTTGGTTGGTCCCATTCGGGTTCCTGGAAGAAGTAATTTGAGTGAAGGTGGGATATTCCATGTAGTTATAAGCTATACATGGAGCACAAGAGGTGAATGGGATTATTTTGTTTCAATCCAATTAGTTTTCTTTATGTATCAAATGTATATATGAGGTAGACCATGCTTTCTTTAGGAGGATTGAGTAGCTTTTAACATTGTATAATGATATACTTAGTAATGGTTTTTGGTGTAAGGATCATGTAAATGAAAAGTATCTTTGAAATAAAAAACCCTTGAAGTTCACATTATTTTATTGAATAGAGGATTTCAAATGGTTTCAAAATTATGGTTCTTGGACTGGTTATCACTTGATGCACCATCAATAATATGTTGAATGTGTAAATTTACATGTGTATATTTTTAATGATACGCAGGAAATACACATTCATGAAAGTGGTTTTATCTTTGTGAGCAGCCTCTAGTTTAGAAGCACTTAGGGTTCATTGTATTGGGTAATATTGGAATACAATAAGGACATGTCTAGTGGCCAGATATTGTGAGAGTATTTTTAATTTAAGAAAATTATCTAGATTTGGAAAAATTATTTGTTATTTACTTTTACCAAAGGGAATCTAATTCTTATGTTCTAATGGTATCTTGGATGAACAAATGGTGGTGGAGATATGGAATTTAACATAACTATAGAGAGATATTGAAGAAAATGCCCATCATGCTTAAATTAAGAGGAAACTATTAGTATAATGGTAACTAATTTGGGTGTGATTAGGGTCTTCCAGGTGGTATGGATCATGGTCCATTCGTGAGGATTGTGATACAGTAATAGTGGGAATGATAATTCTGAAGGATCATGTGCCAGTGAATATCTTATCATGATAACATATCTTTGATTTCCCCATGGGATTGATTGGATAGGTTAATATTAATGGATGAAGAGGATAATATAATATGTGGATTTAGTGAGATTATTTATGGTCGGTTCATTTTGAATTACTTTTGGATGAATTAGATGGTATGGAGTAAATTGTTAGTTGTCTATACGTTTGAACCTTGTTTTTTTAATATTTTATGATTGGTATCATGAGTGAATTTATAGTGGTCTATTTAAGGTTGTTGGATTCCTTTTTTGAGTGTTCTAAATGGATTAGTATTCATGGAAATATTCTTTTGTATTGTTTTTTGGTGGATAGAGAATGGGATATAGAGTTATAAGAATAGATCAGGGAGGAGATTACATGGGTAAAACAATGTTGGGTAGAAGGATGTTAGTCCTTATAGTGTGACCCTCAGGAAATTGAATTAATAATTCATGATAAATATCAATAAATATCATTATATATTTACATTATAGGTAAATATGTAGAGATCAATACATAATGTTTCCATTTTGAGTAATAGGTATACACATAGATATGATAGCATAAGGGTTTTGAGTGTTGATACTAAACATTCATTATTTTAGGTGATACACAAATTTATTTTATTTAATGGTGTATTGTAGTTGTTATTTTATTATAATGGTGGAGATAGATGGATGATGGGTCAATAGCTGAATATCTACAAAATATTATTATAGAATTAAAAAGTACGTTTCTTTTGATTTCAGGATAAATATAAGAATAATGGAATCCAGATCACATATGTTGATTACATTTTGTTTGCATGATAATGGAGATCAGAGGAAGAGTTTTTTGATGATGGATCAACATCATTTTTTAAGGAATTAGATAAAATAAGCTCTGACCTGGGTCCCACATTTTATTTTCATATAATAGGTTATTTGTTGGAATTTTATTGTAATTTTATTGTAAAAAAATATATGTCATTGTATTTTTAATGGGATGTGGCCATGAATCCACCATTGTTTGGTTATTGGAATTTATAGTGGGTCCCAATATTATAAAATCATTCTAAAATATTATCATATATATAGAGTTGGGAATCAAAACAAGTGCATCATTGTAATGGGGTAAGTATTCTAATTAATAATTCCAATGAAAAAGGAACTAAATAATCAGATAATTGTGGTTGTAGAATTTTTTTTCAGATGTACCGTATATCCCATAGATATCAGGGTGTTGATATAGTCATTTTTAAGGATAGATATAATTTATGTTGTTATTTCTTAGTGTTTCTCGTTGATAGTGGGGATTGGATCAGGATTTTTTAGCACATTAAATTGGAGGTTATTATTTGTATTTTTTTTACAGTGTACAAATGGTGTGAGGATGCTTTCTCTAAAATCAATCTGACGTAGGATGGATGGTGTGGGTGGTTATCCACGGATAGACCTCTATGATAATAAATAATATGTTAGGGATATTGTTAAACCACTCTTCAATATTATTTCTCAAATTTTGATGATGAATTTTCAATTTTTATTTGGTGGATAGGTCAGTTCTGAAACAAGGTATAAGATTTTATATTATAAGTGTATATCCCATTAAATAAAAATTTCATACTCTAACTAAATTTATATATTTTTCTATTAGACTCTATGTTTTATTTGTTTTTTGGGACCCATGGATTCGTGTCCTATTTGTGATGGAATAAATCAAAACGTTTTATGAGGTTTTCCCTAACTATAAACCCTAACCATGCTGCCAAAAATGAATATGTGAACAAATAACGAAACCATGCAAAATTACTATAGAAACTATGTGATTTTTTCAGGGAACTACCCACATATCTCATATTCATTTAAATTATTAATGACATCCATGTGGGGTGGATAGACATGGATAGTCATTGATGCATGGTTGGAACATGGTTTGGAGTACCATTTGAAAAAACAATACTGCCTAAAAAAGGGATGAATAACGGTCCCCCACCCCTACTATTTTTAATTACTATACCTCATTTAACATATATTCTTATGAACATTCCCCGTATTAGCTATCTACTTTTCCCATTATTGATTTTTTATGGATTACTGTAATTTCATCAATAATTATAGTATGATTTTTTACCTCCATATATTTAATTTCATCTCTCTCTTCCTCTCATGTAATTTCTTATTCCCCAGGTTTATCTGTTTCTAGATATTCCACTTGATCATCAGTGATTACCCCATTTATCATAGTGATTTTATTAGTATTTTATAGTGGAGCTCCCAATATGGGTTCTAATTATCATCACACCTCATTTCAATGGATATATGTTACAAAATCAATTTTAATAATGGTTTCCATAATTTTTGTAACAATTGATTCATGTATTGGCATTTTTTCTTATCGATTTATTTAAAATTGTTGTGTGGGTTTTGTGTATGGTCATTATTGAGTTGTTGAATTCAGTTAGATTGTAGCGGAATTACCCATAGATTTTGATGGAATTATTTCATCTCTTAATTATATAAGTAAATTAATTAAATTTTATACAATTAATTGATTTCTATTGCTTGAAATTGTGTTATAACATAGGCGGTTGTGATGATATTTTGTGGACACTGAGGAGTTTTGGTGATGCTTTGGATGGACTAAAAATAGTTATCTGTCATTGAGAATGTTAAGTAAATAATTACTCACATGGTATGTGATATAAAAGAATCATCGTTTATCTAGTTATATATACTACCATGTCTGTGTGTAGTACATATTCTATAACAATTTTTTTGTTCTTTTATAAATGTGGATTACAAAATCACTTTGGGGTTTAAACTGGTGACCAATAACTTCCATGGGCCATTCAAGGTCTCCTAGTGATTATGAGACTGAACCAATGACCACCCATCGGTTTTTCCATTTCATGAAAATGGTATTCTATTGTTTCAAAAGGTAAATTGGTGAAATTTAGCTGCAACAAACATATGATAAAAAAATATATAATAACACGGTTACTATGAAACATGAAAATACTGATAACATGATTTTTTAAGAATATAAATTTCAATATTTATTTTGTTATGATTTTTTTAATTGCCTATGAGTATATCTAAGGGGTTTTAAAAGGGAATATTTTTTTTCTACATTAGGATTTTAGTGACTAAAAATATGTCTTAAATTGAATAGTGTTTTTAAATGATGTGATGGAAACTAATTGTTATATAAATGGGGATTAATATGAATTTAAAATATTGATTTAAAATTAGTGTGACATTTCCCCCTCAATGAAAATGACTTAATTGTGGTTTTAGTGGTTTTAATGGAATTGAAGGATTTGACATTAATGTTCATAATAAATATGATGTTAAATGTTTTATGTTTGGAATAAAAAATTATAAGTTAATGTGTGCATTATGCTGATTTCCAAAGAATGTTTGTAATATTTTTTTAATTTGTGAATGGGATCAAAATTCAAAAACATGTTTTTATATGATAGGATCGTTTAGGTCTTTATTTAATTATGAAATCATTAGTGGTTAACTTATTGTTTTTTAATAATTTTAATGTTTATGTATCTTTGAACTTTGAATTGGTAAGTGATGGAATTATTTATGAGCTGTGCTAATGCTCAAAGGAGGTGATAATATGGTATATGGTTTATGTGAAGAATCAATGCTTCAAAAAATTATATTATACTTTATTATTTAGGTTCAAAAATGGTGATATGGAAAAAAAATATCCACTATGGTTTATGTGATGGATTGATTCCTTATAAATATATACTATACCACTTATAATGTTCTAAAAATGATGATATATTGATATATTATATCATTATTGGTTTGAATTATGTATCAATGTGCGGTTTATTAAGAATATTAAAAGAGTTTCCTAAATTTGGATTGGATGGACCATGTCTCGCTCTATAATATGTGGTAAATAATGTCAATTAAAAAATGGTTGTCTTAAAATTGAATTCCCTTGTGTTTTTTGTGTAAATAAATTATTTTTCAATATAAAAAATTTATAAGGCTTTTTATTTTTTAGAAAAAAAATTCATCACCCTAATGATTATTACTTACACAATACAAAGACCTCTTCTATACAATGGTACTCAAGAAGCTCCCAATTTTTAGTTGAATGAATTGGTTTTTCCTAATGTTCAGTTTTTCATGATTTAGCATGATATCATAGCTAGTATAAGCATTGTGGATGAAAATTTTCTTAGAGATAATTGGTATCAATTTTATTAATTTCATTTCATTATAAAAATTATATATAACTATACCATTTGTTCCTTAGTTGTATGGATAGAATGGATAATTGATACTTTAATGGAATTCATTTGTTTTTCTAACATGTTTAAAAAAATTTGATTTCATTTTTACATTATTTTTAGTTATAAATATTTATTTAAAAATTATAACATTTATGGTTAAAATTGGTTTTTTATTCCTGGAGAATATATCTATTACTTCTTAATCTAATCACATTTTATAGTCTATCCAATATACATATGTAGTCACATGTTTCTAGTAGATATATCACATATATTCTTTTATTTGTAGATATTTTATATCCTATTATAGTTCCTCATTTCCCCAAGGATCACCCCTTTGAACCGATGAAATTGGAGCAAAGTGGCACATTTTAGGGTGTCTAGACTAGGAATCATAGTTTGAGTGCACAGTTAACCAAATCATGCCAAAAAACCATAAATCCTTGTCCCACTCATTAGAATTTTATTGTAATGATCATTTCCCCTTCTGTAATAATCTCTAAAGCACCCATTTCATTCATAGTATCCATGTAAATCCTCTAGTCTCTCTCAAGCCTCCTTGAAACTCAAATTTTAAGGTGTATTTGGTGGAGAAACATCATACTTTCTCAACAAAGTGAGTTTTTTATTATTTAATTCAATTTCTTTTGTATTTATCTAACTTTTCTTGAAGATACAAAGGTTATAATCTATGTATTTATACATAGGGATTGATTTTGAGTTTTTTTGGCCAAATCCTATGGGTTTAGGTTCGTTTTCACTCCCTTGTGTTGCAGTGGTGGTGTGGTTGAAGTATCACGCAATGATTTGAAGTTCTTAACACTTCTCGTAGATGATTACATGTGTAATAATTTTATAATGAGTTATTTTAATTGAATTATATTTTTATCATGTTACATGCTCATTGTGTTTTGTACAAAAACGTTTTGTTGAATCATTTGTTAATCTATTGACTTTTAAGTGCCATTTTTGTGTGAAAATGATGGGTTTTCATGTGAAATCAATGTTGTACCAATTGGTGTTGTTTTATAATTCATAAAATGGTTTTATTAAAATGATTTTTTGGTGAAAAATATATTTTTTGTACTATTTGTATGCATTTGGTTTTAAAATAAGGGGTTTAAATGGATTTTACATTCAATGTTTTGTTATAATTTTGAAAACTATTTTATGGAAATTTTAAGTTCTTTATTGAGTTATATGAATGGTGAAAATAAATTTTGGAAAAACATTTGAGTGTGTATGAATAGAATTACTGTATTTATGTGTAAATGGATTTTTATGCCATGTGGAACTTGTTTGAGCACATATAGGGAAATTTCTGTATCTAGGCGGGAAGACATGTACTAGTATGCTTTTGACCTATAGTGGATTTTAGCATGATTCACATAGAATGATTGAAATTGAAAACACTAAAAAAATATAATAATGATGATTGGGGACCACTGGTTTGTGGGCCTGTTCCCTACTAGTGGTTCATGCATGAGAACAGATATCTGTTATGGTCACTTTTACATCGATATACAAGGTACTGGGGGCCCACATCTTGCTAATGCCATGGGTTGTTCCTGTGACCAGTTATTTTTTACTATTCGGTATTTACCATTAGATTACAGAGTGTTTGGATGGAAAATTTTGTATTTGGAATTTATTATTTAAATATATTTTTTCTTTAAGTTAAACATTGAAAACTATTTTCCATTAAAAATTTCTCTTTAGAAATTTTTACTACCATTTCATGTTTATAAAAAGCTTGCATGTTTTTTATATTATAATGGTTGTCACATGGAATATTGGGGTGGTATCATATTGGGGTTAGGATCACATAGTACTTATACCTTTGTGTGTAAATAGACATGATCATGTTCGACATAGGTAAGGGCATGGTCCTTAGAGATGACTTTTCATGTTATCAGTTTCCATCAGCGGTGCGGTGTTTTAGAGACATCTCGTAGTTGATGAACCCTAGTCATGTGGTGTTCCATGGTCTATTTTCCGGATACTTTTATAGTTTTGGATGTAATTTGTCATGTTAAAAACCTTGTATTCAGTTCTGAGTTTAATTTAATAACTATTTGGTTGGTAAATTTCAGGTTCAGATTATTTATTCTTATTGGTTAATTTATGTATAAAAACTCTGGAAGACCATTTTCAATCCATTTTTTATCATACTCTATCAATTTTGACAGTCTTTTTGGATAGGGAATACACTTCATGCCATACCATAGACTGGTCCGGGTTCCAGTTTTAATAGAGACCATATTCGTTTCATTAAAAAATTGTATCAAAGTAGGGGTTACCTCTTTGGGTCATATTATTATTTTGGGATGAGTCTTGTTAGAAAGAATCTAGGACTAAAGGGGCTTAGAGTTTTGGTTACCAGTATTGTGTCGGGCTAGTACCTCTCAAGACAATACTCGAGTCATCATGGGTTGATTGGATTACTTTTTTTACTTCTCTTCCTGGTGGGATGGGTGGGATACTTACTACACGTATACATCGGGTGGGAGTCAAGTGGTTTCTTATTTAATTTTTGGGATGTTTTTGACTCATTTATATTTTATGTAATTGAATAAATTATTCAAATTTGGTGTACAAGTTATTTCATTTTTTATTATTGCCTTATGTAGAAACATGCCTCCCTAAAAAGCTCCCATGCACCCACACGAAGACACCTGAGAGTGTTATCCCACATAGATTTTCAAAGGATGGTAGAATCTATAGTCAAGTCTATCCAAACAGTTGGATAGGGAGTAGCTCTTACTTCTACTCTAGATATATAATAAGTGTCTTTTCTTATGATGGAAAAAGCTATGTATATCCTAATGGACTAACCTCTTGCATTTCTAGGTAACACAGAACGCTAGGAAGCAGATGAGTGGCTTAAAAAGATCAATCGCATTTTCTAGTTACTGGACACACATGAGGATGTAAGGGTAATGTTTCCAACTTTTCTATTAGAGGATCCCAACCATAGGTTGTGGTAATTATTGATTCAAGCTGGAAAGCATGAACATATGGTCTAGAAGACATCAATGTTGCCTTCAATGACCAGTACTACCCTGAAGTATTGGCATATGATAGATCCCGGGAGTTTATGAATCTCATTTAGGGGGATCATTCTGTGATTTAGTATGCCAAAATTTTTATTGATCAGGTCATGTATTCTCTATAAATGGTCTTCAATGGGTAGATGAAAGCCTAGAAGATCGAGAGGGGTTTTCGGTTAGAGATATATTCCATGTTTTTCTTGTTCAATATGATGACTTAGGCTGAGGTGGTTGATCGGAAGTGTGTGGTAGATATTTACTACAAGGGGAGTTTTGGATTCTCTGGGGTTGTGTCCATGATGGGTAGTGGTAGTTTTTTTTATTGGAAAATTAAGATAAAGTAATAGTGGAAGAAGGCATGTGGTAGTTCAGGCCAACCATCTAGGAAGAATTTTTCATTGGATTTTGATGTTAGGTCCATTGTGTGGAACCAATATAGGAGGCCATGGCACACCTGAACAACAAGAACATCTCTTTTAAATATCTATTATCATAATAGATTTATGGTAATTCTCTTGAGGATGAGTTACCTAATATAGTGTAAGAGTTCCTGGAGGTATTCCTAGAAGATATTTTAGGATTCCCCTAGAGTGGGATGTGGAGTTGACGATTGATTTGGCAGTGGGAAAACATTTCATATCTCATACTCGTATCGTACGACCCCCCCACCAAGATGATGGAATTAATGATACCACTGGAAGATTTGGAAGACAAAGTATTCATTCACCAAATCCTCGATACTTGGGCCGCTCCATTCCTTTTTGATAAGAATAGCGAGGGATCCCTCTAGTTTTTTATCAACTACTGAAAGATGAAGTAGTTAACCATTAGTAAAAAATATCCTTTAACCAGAATAGATGAGTTTTTTGATCAGTTTAAGGGTTTGAAGTGGTTTTCTATGATAGACTTATGTTTGAGTTATCACCAACTCTGGGAAAATGTGAAATATTTCTTGAAGATAACGTTCCAAAGAACGTATATCCACTTTGTGTACATGGCCATGCCTCTCGGGTTGACCAACATTCATGTAGTCTTTATGACACTCATGAATAGGGTGCCCACTTGTATCTCAACTCAATCAATAGGATATTCATGGATGGCATCCTAGTTTATTATGAATTTGATGAGGAGCATGATCATCACTTTACGATTGTGTTGGGAACCTTGTGGGATCATCTTCATTATCAGAAGTTGTCTAAGATCATTTTCTATATCAGGGAAGTGAATTTTCTCAATCATGTAATCTCAGAGAAGGGGGTATTGGTGGACCCCGAGAAGATCATCACAGTGACATCATGATAACATCCTAATAATGTGTTTGAGATACAAATTTTCCATGGATAGGAAGGTAAAAACATGTGGTTTATTCATTACTTTTAACGGCTTGCATCACCTAGGACCACGTTCACCCTGAAAGGGGTGAAGTTTGTATGGGAACCATAATGGTAGGCATCCTTTGAGGAGTTGAAGAAGTGGGTGACTACCATCCCCGTGTTGATCTTTCCAAAATATGGAAAGGGTTATGTGGTGTATTTTGACACTTCTGATTTGGGTCTCAGGTGTGTGTGTATGCAAGGTGACCATGTGCTGGCATATGTATCTCGCCAACTCTGATCACATGAAACAAGTTACCTAACCCATGACACGAAGTTGGCTGCAATGATGCAAGATATGAAGACCTGACATCACTATATTTTTGGGTAATATTTTATGGTCTACTATGATCATAATATTATAGCCTACATTTTCTAAAATAAGGATATTAATATGAGGTAGCACCATTGAATCGAGTAGTTTTTGGGGGTCAACATTGATATCATCTATACCTTGGGAAATGATAATTTGGTGGCCGATGCCTTGAGGAAGAGAGTACCAGCACATGCTTTGAAGAAGTACAGTGATGAGTGGAATTTGAAAAGGATTTTTTCTCAACTCCATGTGGAGACCAAGGATTAATGTGGAGGTGTGTTCTTGGAGAGTTATTAGTTAACTCATGATCATTTAGAGTTTATTATGTGGGATCATCCTGGTGTTGAGTTATTTAGTAGTCTATGTAGTTTACTCATGTTGTGGAGACACCTTATAATTTTTCTCCATCTCCTAAGGGTATCTTATGATTCCTAGTCGGTGGAGTGGTTATGTTATCTCTAATAAAGGTGGTGATTTAGGATAGCCCCAGTCATAGAAATCCATCTATCATGAAGCTACCAAAATGTACAATGATGTTCATTCATAGTTCTGGTGCCTAGGTATGAGATGAGACATAATAAAATTCATTTCATGATGCTACAGATCTCAATTGGTAAATTTAGAGCATCAAAGAACCTCTAATTTGCACCAGTCATTACCCATTCCTACATGGAAGTGGGATAAGGTCACCATGGATTTCAGTGTTGGATTAACTCAAACACCTTGTGGTAAGAACTACATATGGGTAGTGATTTACCATCTGACTGAATCATCCCACTTAATTGTGATCAGATATATAGCTAAATTGGATGATTTGGTCCGATTTTATCTTTAAGATGTGGTAAGGATTCATGGTGTGCCATCAGTTGTGGTCTCGGATAGAGACCCCGCATTCACATCACATTTTTGGGAATGAAATAAGAGGCCCTTGGGGTCTTAAATTAAAATGAAAATGGCATACCATCCTCAAATGGATTTCCAGTAAGAGCCGATGAATTAAATTTTGGAGGACATGCTCTATGCTTGTATTTTGGACATTAGATGTTCCTATGATAGTCATTTGGGATTGGTCGAGTTCTTTTATAATAATAGTTACTGATCCTAGATTTGAATGGATCCTTTTGAGGGGATCTATGTTTTGCCTTGTTGTTGCCTGATGTGTGGGGCTGAGGTGGGTGAGTCCTCAATTTTGGGGCCGAGCCTTGTGAAAGAGACTTCAGAGAAGGCCATGTTAATAATGGGGACTTTATTGGCAGCATAGATTAATTACAAATACATTTTTTATAAGAGGTTTATAGATATCTAGTTTCCTATGCATGATCTTGTATTCTTGATGATAGCCCCTCATCTCGGTCATTTTCATTTGGGAAAGTAGGTCAAGATAAGGTTGAGATATGTCAAACCTTTTGAGATTACTGTTCAATTTTTGAAGGTGGAATAAATGATTGTTTTTCCCTCTCATTTGACATAAATTCACAATTTATTCCATTTATACCAGTTGAATAATTACAATTCGGGTCGATCTCATGTGCTGAATTGGGAAGATATAGAGTTAGAGACCTATTTATCAATGTTTGAGAAGCCAGTGAGAATAATGGATTATCCAGAGAAGGTACTTTTGAGAAATTATATTTAACTATTCTAGGTACATTGGAAGCAGGATAATGTCATGAATGTGGCTTGGGATCAGAATTCGTGGGTGGAACAAGAGTCTACTCTTCTTTTCCAATCATGTTTCAGGTTGACTTTCCAAGGCATAAAGTCTTTCATGTTGGGGATAATTGTCACATCAATGCCTTTGTTTTCAAGTATTGTTCTCTCTTATTATTTTCCCTCATTTCCCCCCACATTTTCCCCTTGGTCCCCCCTCCCAGAAATTTCGGCAATGTGGAAGATTTTTGGGTTTCCATACTAGGCTTCCTGGTTTACCATACTATGATAAGAAATTATGCATCCATGTACAGATCATTAAAATATTTTCATAATGACCATTTCCCTTCCAAAATAATCTATAATCCACCAATTTCATCAAAATTTTGTGCCTTTAATCTATGTACAACCTCCATGCTCCCTCAAACCTCCTTGGAACTCAATGTATAAGGGAGACTTTGAGAAGAAACTTAGAACTTAATAAACTAAGGGAGATTACTTCTTAGTTCCTTCCATTTCCATAGGTTCCTACCCACTTTTAATGAAGCTACAATGGTCTAGAAGCTAGGGATTTTATCCTAGGGCTTTTTATGATTTTCTTTATCCAATGCTCTGGTTTTAGGCCAGTTTTCAGTCCCTTATTGTGTGGCGGTGGTGATATTGATATATAGAATTGTGATTTGGGGTTCATGGATCATTTGGTAGGTGATTCCATGTGTATTAATTGTATAATGAGTTATCTTTTATGAATTATATTTTTATAATGTTTCTCTTTCATTGTGTTTGTGCGAAAAATATTTTTCGTAGAATTTTTTAAGCTATTAATTTTAAGTGCCACATTGATTTGAAAAAATCGGTGTTTTTCATGTTCAATCCATGTTGTACCAAATCAGGTTTTTTTATAACTCATGGAATGGTTTTATTAATATGTTTTTGTGATTAAAATTGTGGTTTGTTGAAGCATTATTATGTATTTGGTTTAAAAATATGGGATTAAAATGGATTTTATGTCCAATTTTTTGTTCTACTTTGTGAAATTATTTAATGGATATTTTAAGTGCATTATAGTATTATACAAATGGCTAAAATAATGTGTGGATACTATTTTGAGTGTGTATGAATAAAAATGTTTTTGTGTGTAAATTTATTTTAATGGAATGTGTAACCATTTGGAGAACATAGAGGAAAACCTGAGTATCTCGGTGGGAAGACATGTAGTAGTATGCTAGTGATAAAGAGTGGTTTTGTACCTATTTCATTTAGCACGTTTGCAGTTGATGACACTAAGAAAAATATAATGATGACGATTGGGGACCACTATGATATGGATATGTTCCCTACTAATGGATCGATCCTGAGAATGGATATTGTTTATGGTTACTTTTATACCGAGATACGTGCTACATGGGGACTACAACTATCATGTTCCCAGGGGTGTTCTTGTGGGTAGTGCTCATTGACTATTTCATATTAACCATTTTATTATGGAGTGTCTACCTAGAAAATTTAGTAGCATACATGATTTATTTAAATGTATTAATTCCTTAATGATAACCCTCAAAACCCATTTTCCATTAAGAGTTTCACTATAGAAATTATTGCTACCATTTCTTGTTTATTTAAATATTTCCTATTTTTATTATTATAATGCTTGTCAAATTTAATATTTGGGTGGTATCTTATTAGTATTTGGCTAACAACATACTTACACTATTGATTGTAGGTATACTTCATTATGTTTTCATAGGTAAGGGAATGGTCCTTGAAAATATCATTTCAAGTTGTTAGTTTCCTTCCATGGTTTGATGTTGTAGTGATGGTTTGTGGGTGATGGCCCCTTGTCTTGTTCTGTTCCTTGGTCTGTTCAGATAGTAGTTTTTTATTTTTGGACCTCTTGTATAATGTTTAAAATGTTTTATCCACTTATGAATCATATTTAAGTATTGTTTGGTTGGTGATTTTCAAATTCAGATTATTTATTCTGATAGGTTGTTTTGTGTATCTTAACTCAGGTAAACCATTCCCAAAACATTTTTATCATACCCATGAACTTCTTCCTACCCATAGAGATAATTAATTCCATTCGAGTCTTTCCATAGACTAGGTCAAGTTCCATTTTTAATGGCAATCAGGTTCAGTTAGTCCCACCATATCCTCTGGAATATATTATAGTGCACTAGATGTCATGTTGTGAATTAGTCTAGTTAAATTCATAGAGTTAATTTTTCAAAGGATTTACATGATTTTTTAATGTTTTTTCAATTATACAAGATATTTAATTTTTAAGGAGGTGTGAAAGAGGTATATTATTAGATTCAACGATATATCAGGTTAAACTTTATCCATGTTGGAATTTATTTATTCTTTTGTCATTTCACTAATCTATTATAAAGAAGGGAGACGATTATTTACTTAGAAATGATGTGAAGATATTTAATGGTAGTTCAAATTATACAATTACTTAGCTGCTTTACCACTTAACAAATTATGAATTTTTTAATGGAATAAATAATATTTATATTAAATAGATATTTCGAGAACATATGAGATAAGTGTTCTAAAATTTGAAGGTTCATTCACATTCCAATAGGTTTTTTAATATATGGATTTGATGAAGAATGATTATATGGATGGAAAATTAGTGTATTTCCACATGAAGATTATTCTACCATCATCAATAAATTTTTTTTTATTTTCCAATCAGGGAACACTTCAGATAAAAACTTCATGGTGAAACAGCTCATGGAATGGATATGTTGTGAATGGTAAGGACTGTTAGTATTTGGACACCAAAGATATAATTAGAGTATGTAATTTAATTAACATTCAATAAAATCCCAATCAAATACCATGTGTATTTTAGTATGTTCAAGATGGATCAGATAATCAATTACTATATTGATAAGATTTGTTGAATAGTGTATAGGAAATTCACATGTACTAGTTGGACTATTGAAAATGTGTCATTTTTGATGTTATGTGTCACCTTTTATGTATGAAAAATTAAATTTATATATTGGAGTTAGTATTGAAATTAGTAAATCCTAAAATTCTATCATGGGAAGAAATTTTGTTTCATACTCGACGTTTTTGGGATGTCATGAATAATAATAGGATGTTACTAATATGAGGATATCATAGCAAAAAGGGTGAGTATGATGTGTTTATATGGAAAATATTTTTCTGATTATTTGTTATAAATACAAAAATTTATCCATTAATGGTGGGATTTGTATATAAAAAATTGATAATACGGGACAAAGATATATGGTTTGTGGAAAAAATATTGGAATATTATTGTAATTGAGGATTATGTGTGATTATTTTAGTGGGATGTTGGAATTAGTGATAGTGGGTATTGGTGAGGTGGGAATTATGATATTATTATATTGTGTTGGAACACTATTAGTTATTCCAATAATGAAACATGTGATGTATTGATCATATATCTAGTCAGCTCTAGATATATTTTGTTTACCAATATGGCTATATGTGGTGTTTACTAAGGTATAATATATAAGTAGGTGAATTATATTTCAATAATTTATTTATTTGGTGATTATAATTAATAAGTGATAATTTGTTTTTAATTTTTGGTGTTCAAGAATAACTTGCAGTTTGATTTGGTGATTTAATTTAGTGTGACTCCAGCACATCCATTGGTTAGTTCATGAAATTTAGAGTAAGATTATGATTAATGTGTTGATGATTTCTTATAGTTTTGTAATGAGAACATGAGTTAATTTTGTTTTAGGTTCATTGATTATTTCATCATTCCCCACAGGTAAAAAACATGGATATTGTTTGTTAAATGTTTCAATAGTGAGTGTATTACATAGGTTTTATAGGTGGTTGGTGTAAGGGAGGAATCACCCAATGATTTTTCTTGATATTAGAGATGATGTGGTTTTAGTAAAATTAGATAATTGGTTTTAAGGTTACTATTATTTTTCAGTATTCAATACGAGGTTTTATGGTAGAATGCATGTTGTCCTCGATGGAGTAAGATAGTAATTGATGGAATAAATTATGGGAAAAATGGGATGTTGGTTTGATAAAAAAAAATTACCTGATATTATGGAAATTTAATTAGTTGTTTTCAAGGATAAAAATCCTTATTTTATAGAGTTTTTAATTACGTTTTTCATTACATTTTATTTTCTTGGGGGATAATTGAGTTTTTTATTAACCCTGAGTATGTAAAATTTTTCAGTATTTTTTGTTTTGGTTTCCAATCATTTGGTTACAAATTAAGGTTTTTATGTATTGGGATAATTAGTTTTTAAGAGTTATTATGTTTGAATATTTTCCTCAGATTCCCTTAAATTCAGAAATCATTTAGCATGTGGAGACTAAGTTCCTGGTGAAGCAGAACTGAGTAACCAAATATATCTCTATTGATTTTTTTTATAGAATGATTTTTAAGAGATACATGAAAGGAAATATGATTTATAATAATTACACTATTTGGCATGATGAATTAATGGATTTCAATATGATTGTGTATTTCCCTAGGAGGATTTCATACGTCCTATATAATCATATATTATGGAGGCATAATTGCATAGGGAGAAGGTTAATTGATGATCATAGATGTATTTCCAATAAAATTCACATACCCATCAATAAAATGATTGATTCTAAAATATTTAAGAATTTTTCCAATATATATATTCTGTTACAAACCATTAAATTTATTCTGGTTAATAATATTGTAGTTTATTTGTGTGAGAGTTGTAAAGACCCAAAAGTCCATGTAATGTTTTTAATTATATGGAATTATTATGAGTCTGAAAAAATTAATAGCGCGTGATACTGAGGGCTGGTGTGCCTGAAATGAATTTCTGATCATTTTTTCGGGCACGTTTAGTAAATTCATGAACGGAAGTTTCTATCATTTAAACCATTTCTCGAATTAAAAATCGAAAGGACCATTGAATCCGCCATGTCGGGATTTTAATACGGAAGGCATTACTTTGAATATAGTAGGTCCGGAAAAAAAGATATGTTTTGTGACATTTTAAAAGAAATTAAATGAAAATATTTTGTTATTTTATTTCATAACCTCAAACGGTCCAATTAAAAGGTGGGTAAGACAGTGTTTCAAGCCATTAAAGGGATTGACCTACCAAACATAGGTAACGACGACATTCGGGAAAATTAGGAAGCTTCCTAAAAAATGAGCCCCATTATTTCTCCATGTTGTTACTTACCCTCCCCCTCTCCTATATATATGGAGTTAGGGAGGGGGTATCAAAGAGCTTCACCAAGCAGCGATGTTCTAAAGAATCACTTTGATGCCAGACCCTTAGAAGACAAAGCTGACCCAGTGGGAGGTGACAGACAACACCAAACCAAAGGGCGGCATGCAAGTGGCATCTTTGGGAACCAGTCACGGTAAAGAAGAATATGATCCACCATCAATAACGGATGTTCCTATGACATTTTTTGTAGAGGTTTTATTCATTTATGAATTTTAAATGATTTCTTCTTCCCCATTCTAGAATAAAACGAAAAATGCGGGTCAACTGACTAACTGGTTGAGCCGTGATTCATTCGTCTTTGCGGGAGGTTTTGTGGGGTATCATTGTGGGGTTTATATATTTTTTAATTCTATTGATTATTCAAGCCCATAATATCCTACATAATAAGAGATAACACAGAGGGCACAGGCCTAAAAAACCCAGCATGAACCCTCTGCTATCATGCTATCCTTGCGCCCTCAGGGAAGATCGTGAGGCGTCGACATGTGACGTAAGAGGTGGGCCACGACTCATTAACCGTGGCGAACGGAGGAGTTGGATGGGATGACAGCAAGCCGAGGGAAGGGAAGTGGTGTTACCACTTCACCGCCGATGATTTGGAGCCCCAGCTGAAGTCGTGGCGGAGGCCGAACCTGCCTCCGGCTGGTTCTGAGGAAGAGGCCGAACCTGCCTCCGGTGGGTACCACGGCGACCGAGCGGAACCCATGCGTTGTCGTCGGCTCGCAAACCGAATGGACACTTGCCATTCTGGAATCTTGGGGACTAGGGGGTTACACCCGCCACGTCAGACCGAACCAGGCCACCACCCACGTACTGGGCCGCCACCCTCAGACTGGGTCGCCGCCCTCAGAACGGGTTGTCGCCCTCGAGATGGGCCGCCACCCCTCCACCGGGTCGTCGGCCTCTAATTGGGCCGCCACCCACGAATCGGACCACCGTCCTTGATCCGGGACATCACCCTCACCCCGAGCTTCTGCCCTCGTACCGGGCTGCCTCTCTAGTGGGAGGCCTCCCTCAAAGTGTGTCACCGCCCTCGGACCGTGTTGCGGCCTTCGAACTGGGTCGCCGCCCTCGGAGAGGGCCGACTCCCCAGACCAAGCAACCGCCCCACATGGGTCGGGCCATCTCTTTCGTGCCGCCATATTTTTTTCTCAACTGCCCTTGTGGTTTGACCCAATTGCGGGTCGGACCAAACATCGACCAAGTGGGTTGAGACCACCTCGGCCCAGCCCAGACCGGGTCGGTCCGACCGGGTCGGACTGGGCTAAAAAACACTCAGAGGAACTTATCATGAGAACCAGTCCACCGTTTGATGAATTATCTACAGAATTCGGACCCTTGGAGAAAGTCCTCCATTTTGATTTACTCTATTAGATTTTTGGAGAAGCTTGGAGTACAGCTGTGTTGGATGCACCCGAATCTAACCAGGCCCTCGGCAATGAAATTCCAATAACCCACAAACCGGGCATCCGGCTGGTGCACCGTCTATTGAGTTGGATATCTCTTGGCATGGTGTATCATCTAGTTACTTCTTTGTGATACTTTGTGCTTATTTAGATGCGACTGATGGCTTGAGGAGCGATCCTCCCAAGCATACAATATATTGAACCGTGCGACTAGCCCAGACCTGACGACTGTTGACATTTCAACTCGGTGTGACTCGACGGCCACCGTATGTTATGGGGAGGTGTACATCAGCAGGTCACAGTGGGTAGTAGTTGCGATAAACGATGGGGGTAGTACTTTTGTAGACCACGGTTGGGTGGGATGACTCTGTGTGACTTGACAGACCCACAATACACGATGGGGTGGAGTACCTCAGCAGTTCAAGGTTAGTGGGAAGTTCCTTTGTGTGACATGGTAGGCGCACTATACTCTATAGAGGATGATTTCTCAATTAGACGTGGTGTTTAGTGATGTGATTGGGGATGTTACTTGTTGCTACCCCTATAATAAATCCTGTTAGGAGATGTCTTTACTTTGTTCTTGGGATTGAGGTTATGGTATGTGGTACTTTACCTAAGTGGTACATTACCTTCGTGGTGTTACCTTGAGGTTTTTTATTGTGAAATTATAGGAGAACATAGGGGTCTCAGAGTCTCAAATGAGTATTGTTATACTCACCCCTGCACCGGCTTTTCCCACACATTGTTGTGTCTTGTGCAGATGATGAGCAGCTGGGCAGAGGTTTGAGAGAGCCAGGACCTTGTTGTTTGTGGAGGAGGCAGATAGATGTGGAGTGTTGAGGAGGTGAACTGTAACTACCCATTAGGTAGGAAACTCAGAGGATGAACCAATATTTGTTTCCCTTTTTCTTTTAGTTATATTTTACTTGTAGACTTAATAGTACTTTTACAGTTGGACTTGTATTCCAGACCCTTTTTACATTCAACACTCTTTTAATACAATAGTTTACATCACATTTGCTTCTTGTTGTGTTCTCGGACTGTGTTTTTGTACAGGTTTAAAGTCAATGCCTTACAATTTTTAGAGATATGGCTTTCGGTGCTAGTCGCCAACCACAGGAATATGGATGGCGGGTTTGGGTTAGTCACGGCACATGCCCCGGGGGACGAGTCGTGACAAAGAGGTATTAGAGGAGTTCGGTTCTACCGAATAACTAGGACACAGATCATTTCTCTATGGAAATAGTGATAAATGTTATGAGTGTGGTTTTTAGATTGGGGAGTCATGTGTTTCTGCATCATCCAATGTATCCATACACCATAACCCTGAGTTCTGATTTCTGTCTAAGTGGACAAACACACTGATTTCATGTGTTATGAAAAGAATTCTTTGTGTTTTCCTAACTCAGCTAAACAGGTATAACTTTTAACTGTGACACACTTGTTTCCATTCTGGATGCCACCACAAAGATAGAAACCGTTTTTTCCTGAGAGAGTATGCGATGACGGCCCACCGAGCGATGAGGCCTCGATGTTGGGCCCCCTTACAGCATTGGAACCTTCGGGTGGTGTACAAGCAACACCACAACCCATTGGACAGTTGTTTCCACCAGCCCCACCAGCTGACAGTGCACACCGAATGAGTGCATTATAGAGTTCCAGTGGTAGAGGAATCCAAGGTTCCGAGGAGAGATGGACCCGTAGGTGGCGTAGGATTGGCTGGAGGCTGTGGCCATTGTTTTTCGCTTAGTTGGGACACCATCTAATTTTATGTCGATCTTGGTAGCCAACCTTTTTCAAGGAGCAGTAGAGAGATGGTGGAGCCTAATGATTTAGATAAATGACAAGGTGAACCTAATCTAGGCGGACTAAGGGGGCCTTTTCCGGGCAAGGTTCATCCCAGCGACCTTACACTTTGTGCGTATAAAGGAGCCACTGCACTTACAGTAGGGAAACATGACAATGGAAAAGTACTAGGTGAGGTTCACTGATCTCTCCCACTACTCCACCTATATGGTACGAGACCCTTTATTTATTTCCCAGACCATTGATCTGGGTCTCCAATGGGATATCATAGAATCGATGGTATCTCTCAACATTCCGACGCAGGCTAAGGTGCTTGAGTAAGAACATTTGTTGGAGAGCTTCCTAGCTAAGAAGGCACTGACAGCGGGAGCTACCACCGGATGACAGGAAGCCGAGTAATCTGAAGGAGGTAGCAGGTAGATTACCTAGAGGTCTAAGAGGAATAGTCCTTGTGGTGGATGACCCCAGGACGTAAGGTCAATGGTGTGAGGCTCACGAGGTAGCAGAAGACAGGCTGGATACACCCAGTGTTACATGTGTGCAGGGCAGGGTCATATGGCTTTCAACTGCCCGACCCACCATACTGATGACCAGAAAATGGTTGGGGGACCTCCAAGGTAGAGGAAGAGGTTCGAGGAAGGTGGTAAGTAGGGTGGAGGACATGTTAGAGGAGCTGGACGTGCAGCAAGCAGTGCTCAGTGTTTCGATATTCTAATGCCACCACTGCTAGGTGGTCCACCCCATTTAGAGTGGGTTTGAGGATAGAGACGAGCTCAGCTCTAGGCAGCTGAGGCCAAAAACCACAATGGTCAGGAGATGATTAAAGGTATGATATATGTCTTATACACCTTATCTTCAGTATTTATAGACATAGGTGCCAGTCACACTTTTATTTCTACGGCCCTCGTTCAGCACTCGGATGTCCGATGGAGTCGTTGGCTCGATCATTATGGCTAGAGACTTCTATAAGATCAGATTTGACAATCGCACACTGGTGTGAATAGTATGATCTTACTCTAGGAGGCGATATCATTGGTTGTGACCTCCATTAGCAGCGTCGAGTCCTGATGATGTCATCTTGGGAATGGACTTGTTGTCCACAGTAAATTTTCAGATTGATTGTATTAGATGCAAATTATGGTGTGTCTACACGGACGTGACAAGGTTTTATTTCCCCGGTGAGAAGGAAACTTCTGCATCACAGGATGGACTTACCTATAGGAGGGTGAAACTGATTACTCATTAGTTAGGTAGCCTTACCCTCAGAGCTATTGATGTTTAAAGTCTGAGCTATCCAGTATTGGTGGACTAGTATGTCGATGTCTTTCCTGATGATGTTCCAAGAATACCTCCACATAGAGAGGTATAATTTTACATCGATATGTACCTTGGGACGACACCGATATCCACAATAGCATATTAGATGGCTCTCACGGATATTTGTGAGTATGTGTACAGTTGGAGGACTTTTAAGGAAAGGTGTTCATAAGACCCAGTGTTTTCTCCATAGGCAGCCCCGATTTTTTTTTGTCCAAGAAGGAATATAGGAGTTTGAGAGTCTCTGTGGACTATCAGTACCATAACATGGTGGCCCTTAAGAACAAGTATCCACTCCCAAATATTGATGATCTTTTCGATCAGTTGTTGTGAGAATACTAGTTTTTGAAGATATACCATTGATCCGGCTATCATCTACTCAAGATACAAGATTAGGATGTGCAGAAGACATCTTTTAGATGATAGTATGGCCATTGTGAGTTATTGGTTATGCCTTTTGGCATGACCAATGCCCCAACAGTGTTCATGGGACTCATGAACATGATATTTTAGTCATACCATGATCACTTTGTGGTGTTTTTCATCGATGACATCTTGGTATTCTCAGAGATTGAGGAGGAGCATGCCTATCATCTACAGATAGTTCTAGATACACTCTGAAAGAAAAATCTTTATGGTAAACTCTTGAAGTTCCAGTTCATGATATGAGAGGCCTACATTCAGGGACACATTATCATAGATGTTGGAGTTGTAGTGGATCAAATGAAGATAGAGGCTGTGCTAGCTTGGGAGCCACCAAGGGGCGTGATGGAGGTGTGGAGTTTCCTCGGGTTGGACGAATACTACCGAAGATTCGTGCCTGAATTTTCTAGATTTGTATCACCCTTTTCATCATTGAAATATAAGGGGAAACCTTTCCTGTGGATGGAGGGATTCCAACAGAGTTTCCAGGAGTTAAGGTAGAGACTGACGATTGACCCCGTCTTGAGGCTACCAGAGGAGGGCATAGGATATGTAGTCTACTATGATGCATCATGGACCGGGATTGGATGTGTCTTGATGCTGGATCGAGCATTGATTTATTATGGTTTACAATAGCTGAGACATCATGAGAATAACTATGCTACCCACGTCCTGGAGTTAGAACTAGTGGTCGTTTCCTTGAAGATATGGCGACATAACTAAATGGGTGAAAAAATTTTAGTCTACTCTAACCACAAGTGTCTCAGGTATATCTTCTCTCAGATAGACCTAAAATTGAAACAATGATGATGGCTAATGTTCCCCTAAGACTAAGAATTTGAGATAGTCAATACTCATGGGAAGGGGAATGCTGTAGTAGATGCACTCAACAAGTGGTTAGGTCTGCAGTTGCTGAGTGAGGAAACAAAATAGCTATCCGCATTGCAGTAATCCTTTGTGGATATAGATGGAGTAGAATACCTCTAGTATATGACTGTCACTCTCCCACTCCATCAGTGAGTCAAGGAGGTGTAGCATGGGGACATTGACTGCGATGCTCGACGTGATCAGATATCCTAAGGGCATGCACTAGATGATTCTTCTAAAGATAGGGAGCACGTCGTTATCTTTAGAGGACATACCATTGTACCTGTGGAGCTACAATAGGAGGTGTTGAGAGAGTTCCATACATCCCCACTAGTAGTACATCCTAGTGTGGTGATGTTGTACCATAACCTCCGACATCAACACTAATGGCCAGTGTTCATGAAGGCAGTGGTATAGTTTATTTCACGATGCCTCACTTGACAGAAAGTGAAGGTCAAGCATCCGGTTCTAGCAAGATTCGCTCAGCCACTAGAGTTTTCAGAGTGGAAGTGGGATGGGAACCCAATGGAAATTTTGACAAGGCTTCCACGTACATCTAGGGGATATCATTCCATATGGGTGACTGTTGACCGACCACCATGTCGGCCCGCATTCTCCCTATCCAAGAGGAGGGATCAGTAGAGGGCTTGGGACACCTCTATATACAACAGATTGTGCGACTTCATGGGGTTCCATCGATGATCATCTCTGACCAGGAAGCACATATTACATCCTGATTGTGGAAGGTATAGCAGGGGGAATTCGAGACTCAACTTGTTTGAGCACTGCCTTTCATCCCCAAACGGATGGTCAGATGGAGTGGACCATTCGGATGATAGAGGACATGCTTCGTGCATGCATCCTAGATTTTGGCCACAGTTGGGAGTATCAATTTCCCTTGGTGGAGTTTGCTTACAAAAAGAGTTATCACTCCACCGTAGGTATGGAACCATTCAAGGCCCTATACGGCTAACCCTGCAGATCACCTATATGCTGGATAGACTCAGGGGAGTTAGCGCTTATGGGTCCAGAGTTGGTACGGCCTACCACTGAGAAGGTGCAGATCATCCATGAGTGGATGATGACTGTACAGAGTAGACATAAGTCATAAGCTGACAGAAAATGGAGACCTTTGGAGTTCTAGGAGGGGGGACCACATTTTCTTAGGAGTCTCTCCTAGACCGGGATTACCAAGATATGGCATAGGCGGCATGTTATCACCGGGGTTTATCGGGACATTTTTGATACTTCATAATATATGTGAGGTGGAATACCAGTTGGAACTTCCACCATAGTTGGAGAAGGTGCATGACGACTTCAACGTATCCCAGCTAAGGACATACATGCACGAACCATCTCACATCATCAAAACACAATGCGATGGACTCAAATGATGGGGAAACATTTACAGATGTTCCATTACAGATTGAGGATCCATAGTAGTGGGTCCTTCATGGGCAGTCGATACCTCTGGTGAACCTTCGTCGGCAGCACAAAAACCACCAGGAGAGAACATCGAAGTAGGTGGCTCAGATTCGTGCTCACTACCCCCATGTGTGTCTTTAGTCTATGTTGTGGCTTTCAAGGACAAAAATCTATAAAGGTGGGGAGAATGGAATGACCCATATTTCCATGTAATTATTTTTAAATGTATGGAATTATTTTGAGTCTCCAATAATTGGCGGTGCATGATTCTGAGGCCTGGTGTGCTCGGAATCAATTTATAAACTTTTTTTCAGGTATGTTCAGGAAAAGTATGAGCATCGTTTTCTAAATATTGAACTATTTCTCAGATTAAAAATTCAAGGGCACCGTTGAATATGCACTGCCAGGATTCACATAAGAGAGGCTTTACTTTGACAATAGTAGGTTCGGAGAAAAAGTTATTTTTTGCGACTTTTTAAAATAATCAAATAAAATAATTTTGTTATTTTATTTCATAACCTCCAATGGACCAATTAAAGGGTGGGGCTAGTGGTGTGTCAATCCATTAAATGGCTTGACCTTTCAACCATAGGTAATGACATCTTTGGGGAAAATTATGAAACTTCCAAACTAATGAGCCCCATTATTTCCCCACACCATTACATACCCTCCACCTCTCCTATATATATGAAGCTAGGGAAGGGGTATCAGAGAGCTTCGTCATGCAGCATAGTGCTGAACGAACAACGCGACGCTAGACCCTTAGAAGTTGAATCCAACCGATTTGTAGGTGATAGACGACACTAAACCAAAGGGCGTCGTGTGACTGGCGTCTTTAGGAACTAGTCGCGGGAATGAAGAACATGATCCACTTTCAAAAATGGATGTTCCTTCAATGTTTTGATGTAAGAGATTTATTCATTTATGCATTTTAAATGATTTCCTATTCCCCGTTCATGAATAATACATAGAACGTGGGTCAACTGACTAACGGGATGACCCGCGATTCATTCGTCTATGTGGGAGGTTGTTGCATGGAATCATTGTGTGTGTGGGGGTTATCATGTTGTTTAATTCAATTGAATATTCATCCTCTTAATATCCTCTACAATACGAGCTAACGCAAATGGCATGGGCCTAACGAACCCCACCCGAACCCTCCTCTATCTCGTTATCCTTGAAAATCCATGGATGAGAACGAGCGTGTCGATGCACGTGGAAAGAGGAGGGATGCGGCTCATCAGCCACGACGAACGGAGGTGGCAGCCGACACGACGGTCGACCGTGGGAAGGGAGGCAGCATGACCGCCGCGCCACCAGAGAATTGGAGTCGCGGTCCAAGCCGAGGCGAAGGCTGAACCTGCCTATGGCGGGTTCCGTGGCGACTGAGCGGCACCCACGCGGTGCTTCCGCCTCGCAAACTGAACGACTTCTTGGATTTTTGGGAATTCGGGAGAATTGGGGGTTACAACCCCCACGTCAGACCAAACTGGGCAGCTGCCCTCGCACCGGGCCGCCGCCCTCGCACCAGGCCGCCGCCCTCGCACCGGGCCGCCGCACACGCCCAGGGCCGCAGCCCTTGAACAGGGAAACCACCCTCGGTGTGGGCCACTGCCCATGCACTGGGCTGCCACCCTCGCACCAGGTCTCCGCCCTCGAGCTGGGATCCCACCCTCGAGCTGGTCCACCTCCCTCAAGCCAGGCCGCCTCCCTCACACTGGGATACTACCCTCTTAGCAGACCACCACCATCGGAGCGGGCCGTAGCCCTCGAACCGGGCTTCCACCATCATACCAGGCCACCACCCTCGAACTGTGATGCTGCCCTCGGAACGGGCCCCTACCCTCACATCGGGTCGCCGCCCTCGCATCAGGCATGTACAACCAGACCGGGCCACCGCCATAGCGGGTCGGGCTGCCCATTACATGCTGCCCTATTCTAGCCTGGCCTCCCTTATGGGCTTCCCCTCTTGCGGTCCAGACCGAACATCTGTCCAGTGGGATGAGACCACCTAGGCCCATCCTAGACCGGACCGGGCTGGGTCGGACTAGACCCGGGCGGCACCGGGCCCCGAAACACTCCATGGACCTTATCTTGAGAACCAAATTCCTATTTGATGAACTGCCTACAGTGTTGGGATCATTAGAGTGAGATGGTCCATTTCACATACTCCATTTGTGTTTTGGTGGATCTTAGTGTGTGGCCGTGTTGGACGCACCTGAATCATTCTGGGCCCTTGACACAGAAATGAAAATAACGGATAGACCGAGAATCTGACTGACGCACCTTCTATTATGTTGGAACCCTTATGAAATGTCGGATCATCAAGTTAGTTAATTTTGAGACTTTGAACTAGTTGAGATGCGACTAATGGCATAGGGAGAGGATCTCCCAAGCACACTACGTAGGGAACCCTGTGACAGGATGAGACCTAAAGACTGGTGACTTTTCAACTCAGAGTGACTTGATGACCACAATACGCGATGGGGATATGTACCACAATATGACACAGTGGGGAGCAGTCCTAGTACACAATTTGGAGGAGTACCTTTGCAGACAATAGTGGGGAGGGATGACTCTGTCTAACCCGGAAGACCCACGGTATGTGATGGGGAGGAGTACCTCAGTAGTACAAGATTAGTGGAGAGTGCCTTTATGTGATTTAAAAGGTCCCATGTACTCGACAAAGAAAGAGTTTTTTGGAAACTGAGGTGTCCAACGATGTAACTGGGGATGTTACATGTTACTACCCCTAGAATAAATTCTAGTGTGAGCTGTCTTTAATTTGTGTTTGTGATTGAGGTTATTCTATGTGGTACATTACCTGTATGGTACTTTACCTTCATGGTGTTACCATATGCTTTTTAATTGTGGAAAATCAAGGAGACTGTTGGTTTCTTGGGGTCCCTAATGGGTATCGTTATACTCACCGTTCATGGTCTTCGCCCGCACCATATTGTGTCTTGTGCAGAAGATGAGATGTTGGGCTAATGTTTGAGGGATCTAGGACCTAGTGGTACTCGGAGGAGAAGGACGGACTTGCAGTGATGAGGAGGTGATCTATACCTACCCTTCAGGTAGGAACCTCAAAGGATGACCCATTAGATTATTCCATTTTTCTTTCAGTAATATTTTACATTCAGTCGTACTTATAATTTTACAGTTGGGCATGTATTATATCCCCTATTTACTTTCTGCATTGTTTTACTACTGTAGTTTACTTCACATTTGCTTCTTGTTGTGTTCTTGGACCATGTGTTTATACAGGTTTAAAGGCAATGCATTCCCGTTTTACGGAATATGCCTTTCGGTGGTAGTCGTTAGCCCCTGGGCTATGGAAGGAAGCCTTGGGGTAGTCCCGGCATGGGCCTCTGGGGATGAGTCGGGACAAGAGTAATTTAATTCTATTTTTATTGAATCATTGTATGTCTATTTACTAGAGTTCTATTTATAATACATTACTTATTTTTTAAAACAAATTAAATACAAAATTTTATTATATGTTGATATTCTATGATAGGATAAGCACGTATATTTATGATATTCACTGGTTTTAATTTTACCAATTAATGATGTGTTCTGTATTCATAGATATATTTAAAATAAAATATAATAATTTTCACAAATATATCTTTGATAAGAATATTAGAAAAATAATAGTGACATTTTTAGTGTTCCATGATTCTTCACTCTTTCATTGAATGAATTAATTAGTTCTTGTATAAAATAATTTAGATCAACTCTGATTAAATTTTTTTGATGTAACCAAATTATGAAATCTATCATGTTATCTTAGTGAATAGAAATATGATAGTGTTAAAAGATAACCTGGAAACGTTACATGGAATCCTATTTAACATCATCATTTTGGTTATAAAAATAAATTCAGTATGAACAACATTAGATTAAATTTATCTCAATGAAAAATATTTGTACAACAGTTTTGAATATAGGATCTATTAAAGGATCACACAGAAATATTTCAAGTTAGATGGATAGATCCTTTGTGGAAGTTGATATTCTATAAAAATGTTTCATTTATTGAATTTTCAAATGGTTTTAAGGGGTTTCATAAAAATATGACTTCTATTTTATGGGATGATATTAAATAGTAATTACATATGATTCTCACTTTGAATATAATCATGAAATAGTAATATTGGTAGTTATGTATATTAAGAACATAAAATGTGATAATGTTTTAATTAAATATCATTAATATTTAGTTGTGATGGTAATTGGTGAATGAATTATGTATGTTCCCTGGACAATGGTGTCTTGTTGGATTAATTATCCAAAAATCCACAAATAAATCATTTTAATGATATCCCACACCTATAACGAAGTATTAAATAATGAAAATCATAATTCTAAAATGGTTATTTATATTAAATTCTATGTACATAGTGCTGGTATCCTACAAAATTTAAATGATAGATAAATCAATTTTTATGATAGAGAAAATTTTCTCTGTGTCATGTAATGTGGTTTTATCTTTATAAAACAATTTCCTTATGATAATGCGGTCAAATTTTGTTTATGATTTTCATTTAGTACATCTAAATCGAATATTTAAATGTTATATCGACTATTAAAATAAAATAATAGTATTTTTTCAATATTATCTAAAAATATGTATTTACAGTCCACATATATTCATGGTTTCTTTTGAGAACATCTATACATCTAGTCCCTCTTCAGATTTAAATATTATATTCAATTATATTTTATTATATCTTTGTGGATGTGAATTTGTATTTTCATATATATCACCTTAGCCTTTTATGATTTTTATTATATAGTATTTCAAATTAGTTTTTTTTTTAAAAACATAAATTACCATTACATTTATTAGTTCCACTAATACTATTAAATATTATACTATTATTATTTTATATATGTTATATGTCACATCCTCTATATATAATTAAAAAGAAATTTTGAAAAAAAAATTTAGGATAATATACTGTCATGACCCGTCCCCCGGGGCCTGCGCAGTGACTATCCCATGCCCACCTACCATAGGCTAGGGGATGGAAACTAGCACTGAAGGTGTTCCCCATAAAACTGCGAATGAATTGCCTTTATAACCCGTAAGCACAAGCTAAAAAGAACACATCAAGATATGAACTCCAGTAAACTGAATAGTAAACAGAGTGAGTGCAGTAAGTAAAAGGGGCCAGAATACAAGCCCAAACAGAAAGTACAAGAAACAGAAAGTACAGGTAAATTAATTGGTAAAAAGTAGCTCTCGGATGGTCAACCACGGATCCCACCTGAAGGGAAGGTACAGCTCACAAACGGTCGTATCTGCGGTTCGCCTCATCTAACGTCCACCTCCGAACCACCTCGTGTCCTGGTACTATGGACCTCTGTCAGCACTGTCCATCATCTGCACCAAACACAATGAGGTTCAGTCATAGCCCGTCCTGGGGTGAGTATAATGATACTCAGTAGGGACCACGAGACCCTCAAAGTCTCTAAATACAACAAAGGATAAACCATAGATCATATAAACAACTCTCAACCCTAATTATGTATATGCCCATACATATACCTGAGTTATCATGTATACACATCTCAATCATGAGTAAACCCAGTGTCCAACTCAAAAATCCCAAAGCTCAATTGTTCTTCCAAGGAAGGAATAACAGAAAGGCATGTACCACACATGTAATCCACATAGAAGAATACCCCCAAGGTATTACCATGAAGGAAAAGTACCACACTGGTACTGACTCATCTCACACTAGGTATAACGTAGATACAGTAGTAGAAATGATTATATATAACTACTGAATCAAAATACTTCATTAAGAGGCTCTTTTACTAACCCATAGAGGATCGGTGCTAACCCACAAGAGATTGCTCAGTGCGGACCCGCATAGGATATCTTGGTGCGGACCCACATAGGATCTCTAGTTGATGACCCACACAAGATTGCTCGGTGTTGTCCCACATAGGATTGCTAGGTGCTGACCCTCACAGAATCGCTAGGTGCTGAACCACACTAGATCGCTCGGTGCTGACCCCACCGGATCACTAGGTGCTGACCCACACATGATCTTTATTCATCTCCAGTATGTCGTCAGACCCACACAGGATCCTAGTACAACTCCAGTACGTCTTCAGACCCACACATGATCCTAGTACATCTCCACAGCAAGCTACAAGGTTTCCGGACTACGCTCGCTTGTCTCCGGGAGGGTCCGTTCAACCAGCCACTGGTCGATACTCCAACTGCCATAAAGTCCCATGAAGAAGTATCTCAAATGACCGCCACATGAAATGGGTATTAATGGAATAGATTTTGGGTCAATACGACTCCCTTTCTATAAGTTATTTTCCTTTTAGTCTAGGGGGCAGTTGGATTCGTGCTCGATCAAACCCGACTCTTTCCCCAACATTATCCATATTTCCAGTGGGGTATTCAAAAGGGACCCTCTCGCTCCATGGTTTACAGCATTGTTGACAGTTCATCAAATGGACGCCCGGTGCCAAAGCTATGGCCAAAAGAGAGTATGGGGTCGAAACTAGTCCGAGTCCAGTCCGACCTGGCCTAGGTCGACCTGGTTCGGGCGACCAAAGCCAGTCGGGCTGGGTCGGACAAGACGTAAACCACATTCGACCCCATACTCTCTTTTGGCCATATTTTAGGCACCGTGCATCGATTTGAATAACCATCAACGACACTGTAATACTTGGAGCGAGATGGTCCCATTGGTATACCCCACCAAAGATTTGTATAAAGTTGGAGAAACAGGCGGGTTGGATAGAGCAGGAATCTAACCGGGCCCCCGGGACAGAAAGGATAATAACATAAAAACCAGGCGTCTGATTAACGCAACGTCTATTTCATTGACACCCCTTGGGCATGGCAGTCGTTTGAGATACTTCTTTGAGGGACTTCGTGGAAATTTAAGAATCAACCACTGGTTTGTGGAGCAGACCCTCTCGGAGAAAAGTGATCATAGTGTGGGAGCCCTATAGATGGTTGTGAATATGTACTGGGATCATGTGTGGGGCTGATGACATACTTGAGATGTACCAGGATCTTCTCTAGGCCTGACGCCACACTGGAGATGAATAAAGATCCTGTGTGGGTCAGCACCTAGCGATCCAGTGTGGGTCAGCATCGAGCGATCTTGTCTAGGTCAGCACGTAGCGATCCTGTGTGGGTGAGCACCTAGTGATCATGTGTGGTTGAGCACCGAGTGATCCTATGTGGGTCAGCACCAAGTGATCTTGTGTGGGTCCGCACCGAGAAATCCTGTGTTGGTCTCCATCGAGTGATCTTGTGTGGGTTTGCACCAGAGCCTCATAACAGAGTAACATGATTCAGTAGTTATATCTAATCATCTCTACTACCATATCTAAATTATACCTGGTGTGAGCTGGGTCAGTACCTGTGGGGTACTTTTCCTTCGTGGTAATAACTTGGTGGTATTCTTCTATGTAGCATACATGTGTGGTACTTTCCTTGGTGGTATTCCATCCTTTGTGGTTGGGCCTTTGATTTTGACTCTGGGTTTCCTCATGATTGATATGGGTATACATGATAACTTAGGTATATGTATGGGCATATAACTATGTAGGGTTGACAGTTGTTTATATGATATGTCGTTTATCCTTTGTGAATTTTGTGATACATTGAGGGTCTTGGGGTTCCTACTGAGTATCATTATACTCATCTATGCATGGGCTATGCCCGCACCTCGTTGTGTTTGGTGTAGACGACGGAAAACGCTAACTAATGATGAGAGTACCGGGATAGAAGGTGGCTCGAAGGTGGACGTTAGACGTGGTAAACCATAGAGACAACCGTTCGTGAGTTGTACCTACCCTTCAGGTAGGATTCTTGGTGGATGATCTATGAGCTGATTTTCACCTATCAGTTTACTTGTACTTTAATTTTCTTTTACTTTGCGATTGGGCTTTTATTATGGACCCTTTTACATACTTCACTCACTCTGTTTACTATTTAGTTTACTTGAGTTCGAATCTTGTTGTGTGCTTGGTTTTGTGGGCTTACAGGTTATAAAGGCAATGCCTTCCCATTTTTAGGGGAAACGACTCATGTGATAGTCTCCAACCCTAGCCTATGGAAGGCGGGCATGGGGTAGTCACGACATGAGCCACGGGGGATGGTTTGTGAAAAATAATAATGCGGTCATCCACCTATATTTCTGGTCCTATTAGACATATGAAACATCAGTCTGACACTAGCTGCAGAAGACTCTGCTGTGTGACAACTGGTGGTGGGTCTCACTACAGCTGACTGCTCAGCAAGAAAACTCTCTACTAAGAGGGTTGTCTCTAGCACCCTCGCCTGTGTCAGGATGATGAGTGAGATCATCGAAGCCATGATCTCACACCTGAGCCCCTTCTCGAATGTCCGGGCCCTAACAAATGGGTCCCGTACCATATCTATGGAGTAATGTGAAAGGTCAGTGAACCTCACTGAGTACTGATCCACAGTCATGGTGCCCTACTGCAGATGATACAACACATGTATGCGCACTTCGTGAAGATTCTTTCGGACAAACTCTGCCTGAAACAGGCTCTCGATGTTTTCTCAGAGAAGCATCACATCGTAGTGAACCTGGAGGATCATGCTCCACCATCTGCATGTTGCTTCCTATAACAGGATGGAGGAAAGGATCACCCTGAGATTAGCTGGTGTCCCTTCCAGTCAGAAAATTCTCACTACGTCCTCTAGCTTATCCTTAGTCGCTTGTGTGTCCATTTCTCCCTTGAACCTGGGTGTCCCCAAGCGCTGGAACTCGTGCATTCCCTCAAGTAGTGTGAACCCTCTGTTGATAGGGATGGTGGCATCAATGGCCTAATAGGTAATGGTACCGATTGTGCCTCTACTGGAAAATGGCCCTGCACTGAGGCCTCATCACTTGGTGGGATATTAGTGCATATCACTCATGGAACCCTAGCTCACTGTCTGCGTGGAGGCACTAGAAAAAAAAAGGTTCTCCATGGTAAATTAGTTATTCCTTGTGAGCTGATTCAATAGATCAAAAAGAAAACTATTGGAAACACACATAGAATAACTGTTTTCATGCACTAAGTCAGAAATCAGAAGTCAAGGTCCTTGTGTATTGATATATTGGCTGTCGAACCAATGTTGGATTTTGTAAACTGATAACCACACTCACTACACTTATGCATGCGATGAGTAGCGTCACATGGCTCATTACTGTCTAACCCGCCATACAGATGATCACCAGACGGTCGAAGGACCACCCAGGCAGAGACATAGGATTGATCGAGGTAGTCCGTAGAAAGCAGGTGGATGTGGTAGATGAGCTAGTCGTGCCGCTGGCGGTGGGCGACGATTTGAGATGTTACCGCCGCCACCACCATGTGGTCCACCCCATCCATAGGGAGTAGGTGGGAAGTGGTGAGCTCAACTCCAGGTAGCTGAGGCCTATGATCATGGTTCTCCGGAGATGATACAAGGTACGATCTGTGTCTATTCTATCTTAGCTGCAGTACTTATAGACACAGGTTCCAATAATTCATTAATTCCAACTACCATCATTCAGAGCTCAGAGATTCTAATAGTGTCGTTGCCTCGATCCTTATTGCTAGATACTTATACGGGAGCGGATTAGACGATTACTTATTGGTGAGGGTAGTGTGAGCATACTCTAGAAGTCGAGGGATTCGATTGGGATCTCTTGGTAGCAGCATCGAGGCATTACGACGCGATATAGGGTGTAGACTAGTTATCTATAGTTAATGCATAGATTGACTATATTAGGTGAAAATTGCACTCTATCCAGACAAATTGGACCAAGATTACATTAACCGGCGAGAAGGGATCCTTTTCAGTGCATGATGGACTTACCCAGAGGAGGGTGCAGCCAATTACTCATTATTTGGCTAGCCTTACCCTTAGAAGAGTTGATGTGGAAAGTCTGAGTTATCCTATAGTGGTGGACAAGTACGTGAATATCTTCTCTGATGATGTTCTGGGTTTACCTCCCCATAGATAAGTTGAATTTTACATTGACATGTACCCCAGGATGACACCAATATCAACACCAACATATCGGAAGGCTCCCGCGATGCTTCGTGAGCTCTGGGTATATCTAAAATACTTACATGGTAAGGGGTTCATTCGGTCCAGTGTTTCTCCTTGGGAAGCCCCGGTTTTTCATTCCAAGAAGGCTAATGGGAGATTGAGACTTCGTGTCAACTATCGGTGCCTGAATCAGGTGACCAGGAACACTACTATAAATCCGACTTTTCCCAATGCTTCTATAACAACGGTTTGTAAAAACCATTGGTATAGGTCCTCTTTCCCAACGGTTTGGTCAAACTGGTAGGAAATCCCACTTTGTGGCCACCTTTGCCAAAGGTTTTGGAAAACTGTTTGGAAAAGTCTACTTTGTAGACTTTTCAGACACCTTTCCCAACGGTTTTTCCAAACCGTTGGGAAAGGGTATACATATCCCAATGGTTTCCCAAAACCGTTTGGAACCGTTGGTATAGAGCTATACCAACGGTTTTGACAACCGTTGGTATAGGTCCTGAGAATTGTTATCATATCTTCTTACCGATAACATTATATAAATCAAAAATTTTAATAATTATGATAATACATATATATTTTTATGTAATTATGTTCACAAAATTCATGTTAGGTTAGTGGTTAAGTCGTTCAATTATAAACTACTAGGCATCCTGGGATCAAATCCCATCGAATGTTTTTTTTGAAATACATATACCAAAGGTTCCATAACCGTTGGTATAGATTTTCATATTACTTATACCAACAGTTTCCAAGACCATTGGTATAGGTCTATACAAACCGTTTTTGTAAAATCGTTGGAATAGACCTATCCCAACGGCTTACTTGGAAACGGTTCTCCAAACCGTTGTTATAGGATATACCAACGATTTGGAGGCCTATACCAATGGTTCCAACCCGTTGGTATATGTTATTATTCCAGTAGTGGAAAAAAAAGTACACACTATCGAGGATTGATGACCTCTTTGATCAGCTGAAGGGAGCACAGTGGTTCTTGAATATAGACCTCAGATCTGGCAGTCCCCAGCTCAGAGTACGAGAGTAGGATGTGCGGAAGATAGATTTCAGATGTCGGTATGACCATTACGAGTTCTTGGTTATGACATTCGGCATGGACAATGCTCTAGCAGTGTTCATGAGACTCTAGAACATGATCTTTCATCCATACCATGATTGCTTGGTAATGTTCTTCATCGACGACATTCGGATCTACTCGACTACCAAGGAGGAGCATGCCTATCATTTGCAGGTAGTACTAGACACACTCCAAGAGAACCATCTTTATGGTAAGCTCTCGAAGTTCGAGTTTTGGATTCGAGAGGTTCACTTTCTAAGACATGTCATATTAGAGGCTAGAGTTGTAGTGGATCCAGTGATGACTGATGTGGTACTTTTGTGGGATCTACCTAGGAGTGTGATGGAGGTACAAAGTTTCATGGGATTGAGAAGATATTACCGAATATCTGTGCCAGATTTCTCCAGTGTTTTAGAACCTCTTTCAGAGTTGAAGAAGAAAGGGAAACCCTTCGTGCGGTCGGATAGATGCCAGCAGAGTTTTCAAGAGCTGAGGAAGACGCTGACTAGTTCCCCCATCTTGAGGCTTACAGATGAGGGTTTCGAGAATGTATTCTAATGCGACGTATTAGGGACCGGCTCGGTTGTGTCCTGATGCAGGAGCGAGCCGTGATCACATATGGTTCTCAACAGCTGAGACAATATGACCAGATCAACGCTACAAATGACCTAGAGTTTGCATCAGTGGTCTTCTCCAAGAAGATGTGGCGACATTACTTGATGGGAGAACGTTTTATAGTGTACTCTGATCACACTAGTCTCAGGTATATCTTCTCTAAGAAGGACCTGAACGTGATACAGTGACATTTGTTTGTGTTCCTCCATGACTATGACTTCGAGATAGTCTATACTCTTGGGAAGGAGAATGTTGTATCAGATGCACTCAACAGAATATTTGGTATACATCTTCTAGGAGTGGGGACGGAGCAGCTGGCTGCATTGTAGATATCCATTATGGATCGGGATGGAGTATCTTTTCTTTTGTCTCATACAGTCAGTCCCCCACTTCTTCAGTGAGTCAGGGAGGCACAGCGTGGGGACGCAGACTGCGAAGCTCAACGTGCTCAGATATCCGCAAGACATGCACCTGATGGATTTTTTGATGGTGGGGAGCACATCATCCTCTTCAGAAGATGTACCATGGTACCAGTGTCGCTTCGAGAGGATTTTATGAGGGTGTTCCACACTACCCCTATAGCGGTACATCCAGAAGTGGCGAAGATGTACCAGGTTCTCTGACGACAGCACTGATGGACATGAATGAAGAAAGCAGTAGTAGAGTTTTTCTCTCAGTGCCTCACTTTCAAGTAAGTAAAGGCAGAGCATCAGGTACCTGTAGGCTTGGTTCAGCCTTTAGTGGTTCCAGAGCGGAAGTGGGATGGTATATCCATGGACATCTGGATAGGACATCCATGTACAGCATGGGGTCATGGTTCGATTTGGTCGATCATCGACCGACTCACCAAGTCGCCCCACTTCCTACCGATCAGAGAGTAGGGTTTAGTAGAGATCATGTGATGCCTCTAATTGTATAAGATTGTGAAGTTATAAGGATTTACATAAATGATAGTCTTCGATCATGATACACATTTTAACTCCAATCTATTGAAGGGGTTACAGGAGGCTTTCGAGACGCAACTTCGTTTGAGAACTGCCTTCCATCCTTAGACACATGGCCATACTGAGCAGACCATTCAGACCCTCATGGAAATGCATCATGCTTGTGGCCATGACTTCAATCATACCTGGGAGGATCACTAGCCTTTGGTGGAGTTTTCATAAAAAAAAGCTATCACTCCACCATTGGGATGACACCTTTTGAGTCATTGTCCGGGCGACCTTGCAGATCATCTTTGTGTTGGACTGACCCAGGGGAGTCAGCACTAGTGGGGCCAAAGAAGGTACGGGCAACCACAAAGATGGTGCATATCATCCAGGAGATGATGATGACTACACATAATAGGCAGAAATCATATGTCGATAAGAGATGAAGACCTCTGGAGTTTAAGGGTAGTGACTACATCTTTCTACGGGTCTCACCTCGATGAAGTTTGTAGAGATTTGGCCGAGGCGGAAAGTTATCACCGAGATTCCTCAGAACCTTCCAAGTCCTCAGCAATGTTGGCATAGTGGATTACCTCTTACCTCTTCATATTCAGTTTCACCAGGTGCACAATTTCTTCCACATATCCCAGCTGATAAGATATGTGCACGACCCTTCTCACATCATCGACCACAATGAGTTGGACGTCGAGGATGGAGAGACTTTTACAGAGGTTCCAATAGAGATGGAGGATCGATAGAAGCGGGTCCTTCATGGGTAGTTGATACCTCTAGTGCACATTCTTTGGCTACACCGGATCCTCTAGGAGAGAACATCGTATAAGGAGTCACAATTGTATGCTTAGTACCCCCACTTGTTCTCTTAATTTGAGTTATGGCTTACGGGGACGCAAAGCACTGAGGTGGGGAGAATATAAAGAACTAGAATTTTCATGTATTTATTTTACATATACGAGAATTTTACATGTCTGTGAAAATTGACGGAGCATGATTCCGAGGCCTAGAGTGCCCGGAATAAATTTATTAACTATTTTCAGGTACGTTCATTAAACGTACGAGCGAGTTTTTGTAACTTTTGAACCTGTGCTCGGAATTGAAATCTGACGATGTCGTTGAACTCACAATGCCGATATTCTCTTAAGGAGACCATATAGAACTTGGGTTTTTCATGAAAGAATAAAAAAAAATTGTATATAATTTTTTTTATTTGGAACTCCCATGTGAAAGTTGAGAGGTGGGGATTATCACGAACTGAATCGGGTCACCACCAAAACATGTCCCATACCCGGCCTGAGAAAAGGCCTGAAGGGTGTTCCTGATCTCCATAGGTTGGAAAAAGTGCCCGGGTATCATAAAATTATAGTTGGAAATGATTTACATGAATTTATAAACATAAAACAACAAATGAATCCAATAAAACGAATCATGATTTTTCAAACAAAACAATATTTAAAAAAATTTAGAACTGAATTACACAATTAAAAACAAATCAAAATGTCTATAAAAAGGTACAATACCAAAATGAAATAGCCTAATAACCTGCATGGAAAGGGGAACCTCCCTCAAGCCATCTCCACAAGTCTTCACCACCAAGGACTGCTAGAAACCCGAACCCTTGGAAACAAAAACTGCACCCATCCTGTGACAAAAAAATAACCAAGTCAACATACACCCAAGGGTGTAAGTAGGGAGTGAGATAATGCCTAGTAGGACACCAACACTTTGAGATTCCATGTGATAATCATTGAATGATAAAAAGCTTGCAAGTATTCATAAACAGGAAATGGTAGTTACAATTTCTAAAAGATGAAACTTAAAAAATTAAAATAGTTTCAAAGAGGGATATCATTAAGAATATTCACTTTTGAATATAATTTCAAAACTACTAGATTTTCTAGACAACTATACCATATGCCGATTTTAAGCACAATGTAACTAATGAGCAAGAGTAATAGGAAATAACCTCAAGGCACTAGCTTGTTGTGGGTCCTAGGTACCTCGTATCTCGGTGAGAGTAACCATCACAACATATGATCTCCTGCATGAGCCACTAGTAAGGAACATAGACATAACTTAGTGGTCCCCAATCATTATCATCATAATTTAGTTAGTGTTGTAAGCGTCAATCTTGGTATGTGGAACAGAGGCCAAACCCCACGGATTCAATTGCATACTAGTACATGTCCACCCACATAGATATCCGGGTTTTCCCTTCTGCTCAAATAAGTTCAACAAGTTATGAAATATAATTTTCACATTCAAATGACATTTCCGCATCAAAAGTTCACAAAAAATCCCACCTTTACATCACAAAAGTCTAAAAATCCATTTTTTTCATTCTAATGAATTTTGAAATCATACTCACACCAAAAATTGCCAACAACACATTTTTCACATCCTTCACAATTCAAAAAAATCCATTATCAATTTTATAAAATATTTCCCAAAATAAAAAACATCATATAAAATCCAACTAACATGTTACATAATACCATTTTCATATACAATGTCGAGTTTTCACACCATACTCACACAAAATAGCTCAAAAACAAGTTTCACACCCACGTCATAATTTCATAAATCACCTCGACAAATTACTAAACAATAAAAAAAATTACAACAGAACAAACCACTTTATGTTTCAAAAACACATTTTAAGAACATACTATCACCAAAAAAATTACATAAGAAACCATTTCACACTTTGAGTAACTCATTAAAACATTTACCATTTTCATAAAACCAACCCAAGATGTATAACAAGGGTCTGCATAAAAAACCCATTTAAAACCCCTCATTCAAGACCAAAATCATACCAATAACAATAAAAATCACAATTGTCATCCCTAAAAACATTTATTAAACCACCCCCAATTTTTATACAAATAACTCAAAAAATACCACAAAAGGTACACATGAAAAATACATGTTTTCACAAATCACATTCAATAAGTAAAACATGATTTCACACGTTAAACCCATTCAAAAACCACATTACAATACCCACATGCCATTAAGGCTTTAAAAATCCAGAATTTCCATCTTCATTCAACACTAATAAATCACTTTTATATGTTAAAAAATACACCCTAACATTTCCCCAAGAGCCACGCATGAAAAGTACCCAATTCCAAGTCAAAATGCAACTACAAAATTAAACACTTAACCAAATACATCATAAATAGTTTTCAAATCACTCACAATTGATTTTAAAAATACTAAATTAACAAACCAAGCATGCTAACTCATTCTAAAATGGTTATACATGGAATCACCTACCTTTTGAGTCAAAACCCATGAATCTTGGTGGGAAACCTCAACCGCACCTCCGCCGCACCAAAAAGAAGTGAAAACAAACCCAAACCATAATATTTCACCAACAATACCCCAAAGAAAACCCTAGGTATGAAACCTAACATTAAGACACTCTATAAATTTAGGAAAGAGGGAGGAAACTCTAAGGAGAAGGAAGGAATTGAAAATAGAAACACTTACCCAAAACAATCTTGAAGAAAACGACCCAACATCCACCAGTATATGAATTTTAAAATAGAAAATACTTTAAGGGAGTTTCTAATATGGATTATGAGATCATTTTGGAACTGGAACAGTGTAAATGGAATAAAAATAGAAGTTATGAAAGGATCAATTTATATCTTCAAATCTGGGCTATTTGTGAAATACAGAGACTTTTAGCCCAATTTCTCGATTCTATTTAGCTCCAAATTGAGGGAGAAGAGAATGGGGGAACGCCTTAGGTAAGTGTTCTCGCGGGAGAGTTGGAATATCATAAGAATCCTAAAATTCAAATGAGTTATTAATGAATTAAAATATATTTTTAATGCAGAAAATGAGCTATCAGGCTGACCCAATCTCTTAAATAAAAACTCAAATTCACCATGATTATAGATTCCTAAATGGTCGAAATTAATTTGGTGGTGTTAATAGGTTAGGTTATTTCAAGTAGGAATTTTAATGGATGAAAAATGTTGACAAATTATACAGTTATAAAGGAATCAATATTTATTTTTAAATTTGGAATTGGGCTCACGGTTTGGCCAAAATCATGAAAACTCACCAATTTCTCAAAAAATGAATAGGAAACGCCCACAACTATGAAATAATTGAAATTAAATTAAAAATACCATTAAATTAATTTATGTATTTAAAAATTATACCCACAATGATAAATTTCTACCCCGGAAAGTCACATCAATGCCCAAACAACAACCAAACCCAACTGTGAAACGAAGAAGTACTCCCTTGCCAGGTTTCCCCTCCAAAGGCCAAAACACCTCCAGTGATCAATTATGGAAGGAATTCTCTAAAAAACAAACATGCACCACTTTCATGAAAAAATCACGTATAATCATATTTTATCCCCAAATAAAATTCCACAAACACTATCCAAACAGGATTCCCGCAATTTACCCAAACGAACATCAAAAGGGAACAAGGTTACACTTACCTTACTTTAGCCCGACCATTGTGCATTCTCCACTCCCATCGTTTACCCAAGGAAGATATAGGTTGTTATATTTCTCCAAATAATACTACCTGATGCCAATCCAAGAGCAAGGACCAATCTAAGTTACTAGTATTGTGAGATACAAATGGGCTCCTCACTATAAGAGTCAACTCAAAATTTCTCAAGGCAGAATCAGGGCACTAACAGGGGGAGGCCAAAATGGACTCCCAGTGCAAGGGGTATACACCCATTAGACATTTCCAAAATGACACACATGAGACTAAAAGTGGGTATCCCCACCAGAAGGGCATACCGTCTTAAAAATCAGCATTGGAAGGCATAGAAAGACCCCAAATTTTAAAAATTTGGGTTGGTCACACAGTTACTCAGCATGGTTTTGGAAATTGTTCACTAACCGTGGGGATCATTCATTCTACAGGGATTCCTAGAACATGACCACTAATATTCGTGAAAAAAATATGTACTCAACCATGAAGACACCAGATTTTTGAATCATTCCCATATTTCATACTAACAATAGGACTTTGTACAAGGTTTTAAATGACCTTAGGATTTCCCCTGACTACACGCCAGCATCACTCCGAGACCTATGGCTGGAGCTAAAAGGATTGAATCATTTTCGGCCTAGTAGCTAGGCTTTTGAAAACCAATAAACATAATTTCATGTTCTAGTGATTCAAACAACCACACCATGAACCTGGATGGGTTTACCAAGACAACAAACAATCCAAAACCCAGTTTACCCTAACCCGACATTTCACTAAAGCAAGTGATTCAACGATACACACACATCACCCCTTGTTTGCTCTGATGAGAAATGAAAAGTTGAAATGATATATAGAAACACCAACCTCCAAACAAAACATTTCAATTTCTCCTGAAAGAAGCCACACTTATGACCAAATAAAGACTCAAAAAATATTTTACAACTTCAAATTTACAATCAAACGAGCATGCAACATCAAAACACGTCACTAAACATGACCAATGTGACTGATAGACACAATAAATCAAGGAGGGCCTTATGAAAAATCCCCAAGCATCATAGAATTCCAGAAAGTGGCCATAATAGCATGTCAGGACCAGATTTCCGACACTAGTGTTTGAACGTGAACTCCTGCTTCGAAGAGACTACAAAGGACCCTACAGCTCTCTTATGCACCATACACGCACTCGTCCACACTAACAACCCCATACCACTTCCACCTTTGATGAATCAAGTAGCTTAAGAAACAAAGGACTCTTTCAACCTTCCATTAAAACTCTTATACTATAAAAAGGATGAGAAAACCCTAGAAAGGAACTGATGTAGACTCAATCTATAGAGCGTGAAAAAAATATTATTTATATTGATCTACTGGAGGATTTTTCAATGGTGTAACAATCTGGGATTCACATCAGTCGTGAACTAATACTTAATGAGGGCGTACCTTATCCAATGAGAGAACCCAAGGACCCAACCATGATTGAACATTGGTCAAAAAATTCCACAAACCAGATCCAAACACATTAAGGGAACCACCGTAATGGTGTCCCAAAACATTTCTCATACGAGACTACTAACCGGTCCTTCTACCCAGCCTATCGACCAAACACAAACCCAAAACATAGTTTTAACAGGAAGGGTTCTTGGACTCAAAACATCCCACAACATCAAAATTTTCCAAAAACAAATAATATACACCATTCCTAACAATTCATCATGAAATCATGTTTTTCTTTAATAACCTTTCTTTGAAACAAAAACGGTTCATCGGTAAGCGTATCCACCAATGGTACCCCATGGGCCTCACACATGCATGTTTTTGTGCCACACCTAGAACCCTCCTCATATCTGTCCTGGCACTCATCCAGTCATTCCATCAACCATCCATCATCCCATATAACCCCATGAATGTGGTTTCTCATGGAAATAACAATAGTTAAGACAAGATTTATTTCCACTTTTCAAAACCAAAACGGTCAACCAACACATCCTTTTTTCTCAAAACCACTATCCCAGAGATCAAAATCCCAATTCACATCTTACTAAACTTTTTAGAAAGACACATCCATTTAGATAGGAACTCACTTTAATGATATTCAAATCAATTTCATAACATATCATCCCAATAAAACACCCATTGATTGTTTAGAAAATTCTATTGGAAACAATTTTTCAAAACCAACATCAGTATAGTTTCTGCATTCAAAAGGTGTGAAAGGACACCATTTTCCATTAAAAGAATTCTGAACATTCAATTCCACCATTTAATAAATCAAACCATTATATATTTATTTGAAAATTATTTCCCAAAAACTTTACACTTCTTATAACCAAGTCACATTAAAACAAAAGTTCCACGATTTCTAAACTAAAGAACACACGACAATGTGTGAGGAAACTAGTTTCAGTGGGTGACATGGACATATGGTTGGCAGACATATTCCAATCACTTCACCATCACAGAGAGTTTTCTAATGAATATCCCTCACTCCACATGGATTTCCAGGCCCAATGAGCTCACTGAGTCAATTAACCCAACTCTCTTCTCATTTCTCGTGATCATCATAAAATGAAGAAAACCAAAAGAAATAGATAAGTCTTGAATTCCCTTGGTGACTTGAATCTGGTAATGAGGTGTGGGGATCAAGTACACTACCCATAACTAGAATACCATGTCCTGAAAATCCTAACTCCAAAATATCCCAATAGTTCCCTTAATAATGTGATCCAAATAGTTAACTTGAACCTCCTTTGATCCCATTTAGTCATGAACCGAATCTGGTTGCCACAAAAAACCGATGCCAAAACCGGCCCATGACAAGTCCCAAAGGATGTTCACGATCCCCATGGGTGGGAACAAGTTCCTGGGTATCATAAAATGATAATTGGGAACTATTTACCAAATTTTATAAACATTAACAACAAATGAATCCAATAATACGAATCAGGATTTTTCAAACCAAATAATCTTTTACAAAAAACTAGAACTAAATTACATAGTTAAAAACAACACACCAAAACTATAAAAAGTTACAAACCCAAAATGAAACAGCCCAAGAACCTTCATGGTAATGGGCACCACTCTCAAGCCATCCCCACAAGACTTTACCGCTAAGGACCTACTAGAAACCCGAACCACTAGAAATAAAAACTGTACCCATCCGGGGGAAACAAAAATTACCAAGTCCACTTACACACAAGGGTGTATGTAGGGTGTGAGCCAATTCACAGTAGGACAAACCACTAAGAGTTTACTTGTGATAAACATTCAAAGACAAAAATCTTGCATGTTTCCATAAACATAAAATTCTAGTTACAATTTCTAAAAGTTACAACTTAAAAAAATAAAACAATTTTCAAGTGGTCTATTATTGAGAATCAACAGTTTTAAAAATAATTTCAACACTACTAGATTTTCCATCCAACCATATCGTATGCCGATGGTAAGAACAAAGTAACTAATGAGCACAATAAATCGGAAATAACCCCTAGGAACAAGCTCATTCTGGGTCTCATGTACCTCATCTCTCGGTGAGAGTAACCATCACAATATCTATTCTCTTACACGAGCCACTCGTAGGGAATATACCCATAACCTAGTGGACCCCATTCATCATCATCATTGTTTAGTTAGTGTTGTAGGAATCAATATTTCTACGTGAAACTGAGGCCAAACCCCACAGATACACTAGCATAATAGTACACATCCACCCACCTAGATACTGAGGTTTTCCCTTTTTCTCCAACAAGTTCAACAAGTTCAAAAATATACTTTTCACATTCAAATATCATTTCCACATCACACGTTCACCAAAAATTCCACATGTATATCAAAAAATCTTAAAAATCTATTTTTTCATACAAATGCATTTTGAAATCATACTCACCACAAAAATAGCCCACAAAACATTTTGCACATCTGTCAAAATTCAACAAATACATTAACAATTTTATAAAATCTATACCAAGATGTTATAAATAATATAACCTCCCACTCACATGTTACATAATACCCTTTTAATAAACAAAGTCCATTTTTCACATTACACTCACACAAAACAGCCTGAAAACATGTTTCGCACAAACATCATAATTTCATAAATCACCTTGACAAATTAAAAAACATTAACAAAATGTTTGAAAAAATAACTGACCACATCACATTTTAAAAACTCATTTTAATAACATACAATCACCGAAACTGTACATATGTATCCATTTCACACTTTGTGTAACTCATCAAATCATTTATAATTTTCATAAAACCAACCCAAGAGGTATAACCACAGTTTGCATAAAAAAACCTTTAGAAAAACATCATTAAATACCAAAACCATACCAATAACAATCAAAAATAGAATTTTCATCCCTAACAACATTTTTTTAACCACCCCCAAGTGTTATAAAAATACCTCAAACAGTACCACAAAGGTACACATGAAAAATACATGTTTTAACAAATCACCCTCAAGAAGTACAACATGGTTTCCAACATTAAAACCATTCAAAAATCCCGTAACAATCCCCACATGACATTATGGCATTAACAAACCAGAATTTTCAGCCCCTTTCAACACTAATAAATCACTTTCATATTTTATAAAATACACCCAAACATTTCCCCAAGAGCCACACATAAAAAGCACCCAATTCCAAAAAAAAAGAAACTACAAATTTATACTTTTTCCAAATCCATCAAAAATAGTTTTCACCCCACACACAATATATTTTAAACATACTAAATTAATAAACCTAGCAAGATAACTCATCATAAAATGGTTATACATGGAATCACCTACCTTTTGAGTCAAAAACCTTGAATCATGGTGTGAAACCTCAACCTCACCTCCGACTCACCAAAATGAAGTGAAAAACGAACCCTAAACCATACCATTTCACCAAAAATTCCCCAAATCAAACCCTAGGTATGAACCATAACATATATACTCACTATAAATTTATGAAATAGGGAAGAATACCTAAGGAGAAGGAAGGAATTGAAGAGGGAAACACTTACCCAAAACAATATTGACGAATACGACCCAACATCCACTAGTATCGGAATTTTAAAATAGCTAAAAATTTTAGGGTGGATAGAATAAGGATTAGAATACCATTTAGGAATTATAATGGGGAAAAAAGATTAAAAATTCAAGGAGTTGTGCAATGATCAATTTACCTCTACAAATCTGGGCGATTTGTGAAATCCAGAGACATTATGCCCTATTTCGCAATTCTATTGTGCTCCAAATTGAGGGAGAAGAGAATAGGGTGCACCTTAGAAAGGTGGGATCAGGTGAGAGTTCGAATCATCTCACAAACATAAAATTTTAATGAGTTATTAAGTAAATAAAAATATTTTTAATGTAGGAAAGGATCTTTCGAGTAGGCCCAATCCTTTAAATAAAAACCCCAATTCACAACGATTATAGATTTCTAAATTGTCCAAATTAATTAGGAGGTGTTAATTGGTCAGAGTATTCCATGTAATAATTGGAATGGATGGTAAATGTTAAAAATGAAAGAGAAATAAAGGAATAAAAATTTATTTTTAAATCGGGAATTGGGTTCACGGTTTGGCCCAAATCATGGAAACTCACCCATTTTCAAAAAATTATTCATAGGAAACCCCCAAATCAAAAAATAATTGAAATTAAATTAAAAATTCCTTTAAAGTAATTTATGTATGTGACAGGGACCACCAGAACTAAACCTCCCATGTGGGTTATGGTGGTGGGGACCACATGAGACAAAAACCCCCTTGAACTCCCCGATTTACGAGAGAAAAACCTCTTGAACTCCCCCAATTTATTTGTGCCACCGCCATTAATTAATTATACCAACTCATCAATTAATAATGTAAGTTAATTTGAAATTATTCCAACAAAAATAATAAATAACTCGTTCGATTATGTGGGATACTTTTCATTATGGTGGAATAGAGTGGAAAGGGTAGGAAAGAGGAGATCTTGGAAGAACACATCCTCCAACAAAGAGTTCCTCCAACGAAGAACACCGAATCACGACTCCGACATCATCCTGAAGACATCCTCTAATAGTGGAGATCCTCAAAAAGGAATAACCACATCCATCTAAGAGTGTTTATTCGACGAACGAGCTCGGGATCAGAGGCGTGTAGCGGGTGCGATGAACGTCAACAACTTCATCTTCTCTCATCATCGTCAACAATCAAACGAGTTAGGGGATTAATTTGCCTGTGATTATATTCCCATGTTCTTTCCTTCTAAAACATGGAATGCATATCAACCCTCTAACTAGTTAAATCATAGATGTTTTCGTTTGTGTGTTTGGGAATAATCATTGCGGTTGGGTTTGACATTCTACATTAAAATTTTTATTAAACCTATTTATACCGCTCTAATGCAGAGGGTTCCGTCCAAACAAACATGTCCTGACACCTCTGTCGTTCTTCATTAATGGTTGTTGTGATCTTCATGATGGTGACGACGACCAGTGTCGGTGGTTGGCACTAGTGGAACTCGCTAACCGCGATGAAGGCTATGAACAAAGGGCGGCCAGTCAAGCTGGCCGCCGACGCAGGCACGTCGCCCTGCCGCTCTGCGGCCTTCGCGCTCTGTGGTTCTTAGCAGCCCGCAGACCCTGCCACCCCACTGATCGGCCACACACTACTATTTCCACCCAGTGGCTCCGCCGCTCGAGGCCTCCACGCCCCACGACACCACAGCCCGCGACCCTCCTTGTCGAGCCGCAGCCTCGCCACCCCACGGCTTCACTGCCCCGGGGACTCCGTGCCACTGCCCAGGACGGGCCACCTGGCTGGGCCAACCAACGCGGGCTGAGCCAGACCCAACAGGTGCTGGGCCGGGTCAGACCGGGTCGGACCGGACCCAGACCAGTTTCGACCGCATACTCTCTTTTGGCCATAACTTTGGCACCGGGTGTCCATTTGACGAACCGTCAATAGCGATGTAAACCTTGGAGCGAGACATTCCCTTTGGTATACCACACCTATGATTTGTATAATTTTGGGGAAATGGTTGAGTTTGATCGAGAAGGAATCCAACCGGTCCCCGAGACTAAAAGGCTAATAACATACAGAATGGGAGTCCAATTAACACATCGTCTATTGTGGTAAGACCACATTGACATGGAATTACTTTGGGATACTTCTTCGTGGGAATTCGTGGAAGTTGGAGTATTGAACAGTGGATTGTGGAGTGGACCCTCTAGGAGAGAAGAGAGCTTAGTGCGGGAACCCCATAACTGGTTGTGTATATGTACTAGGATCTAGTGTGTGTCTGACGACGTTCTGAACATGTATTAGGATCATGTGTGGGTCTATCGACGTATTGCAGATTAATAAAGATCCTATGTGGGTCATCACATAGTGATCATGCGTGGGTCAGCACCGAGAGATCATGTGTGGGTTAGCACCTAGAGATCCTCTTTGGGTCAGCACCTAGCGATCGTTTGTGGGTCATCACCGAGCGATCCTCTATGGGCCAGCACCTAGTGATCCCGTTTGGGTCAGCACTGAGCAATCCTATGTGGATCAGCACCAAGCGATCGTGCGTGGGTTAGCACCAAGAAATCATGTGTGGGTCAGTGGAAGAGCCTCTTAATGGAGAAATATGATTTAGTAGTTATATCCAATCATCTCTAATACTGTATCTAATTTATACCTGGTATTTGATGAGTCAGTACCTGTGTGGTACTTTTCCTTCGTGGTAATACCTTGGGGGTATTCTTCTGTGTGGCGTACCTGTGTGGTACCTACCTTTGTGGTATTCCTTCCTTTGTGGAATAGTTCAAGGTTTGGGATTTGGAGGTGGACTCTGGGTTTCCACATGATATAGATGGGTATACATGATAACTTAGGTATATGTATGGGAATATAACTTAGTATGTTTGACAGTTGTTTACATGCCGTGTAGTTTATCCTATGTGTATTTTGTGAGACCTTGAGGTTCTCAGGGTCCCTACTAAGAATAGTTAGACTCACCTGTGCACTGCCAATGCCCGCACCTCATTATGTTCAGTGAATTAGACGGACGTCGCTGACTGATGATGAGGGTACCCGGACTGGAGGTGGCTTAGAGGTGGACGTTTAATGAGGTGAACCACAGGGATGACCGTCCGTGAGCTTTACCTACCCTTTAGGTATGATTTGTGGTGGAAGATCCACGAGTTGTTTTACACTAATTAGTTTACTTGCACTTTCAGTTTTTTGTACTTTCCAGTTGGGCTTGTATTCTGGCCCCTTTTACTTACTGCACTCACTCTATTTACTATTCAGTTTACTTGAGTTCATATCATACTATGTTATTGGTTGTGTGTGTTTGTCGGTAATAAAGGAAATGCCTTCCCAATTATAAATGAAATTTCGTCGGTTCTAGTCGCCATCCCCTAGCCTATTCAAGGCGGGCTTAGGGTAGTCACGACATGGGCCTCAGGGGACGAGTCGTGACATATACCATCCCTATCTCCCCTAAAACATATGATAAACATAACCACTCGTGTATATTATCGAACTGGTTAGTTTGGTTGGTCGTGGGATGGGTGCTAAATTTTTTCCTTTTATGATGTGGTGGTAGATCATTCTAAAGGGGAAATTATTCAAAAAAGTCAATATAAAAAATTTAAAACTTTATTGAAGAAAACACATGTTATATATGATCATAATTTATTTAATTTATATAAAATAATATTTAGATTTTATAATATTACGTTATTATTTTTATAAAATAATATTTTTGAAATATTTAAAATAAAATATAATAATATTTCTATAAATATTGATAATTAATATTTTTTAAAATATATAAAAACAATGAAATACACGCACACATAACATATAAATATTGATTATTAATGAGTTTAATTTTCTTAAATGAAATATGTTATTGATTATTATACCAAATATATATATAAATAATTATTAATCAAATTTTAATGATTAAAAAACAATTTTTTAAAATTATATATTTAAAATATAAAAAAATTATAAACCATGAAAAATATAAATAACCAAGAATACATGTAATAATGTATATATTCATACAAAATTCTAAATATAACATTAATACATGAAAAAGTACCATTAAATGTAGAATAGTGTATGTGTTTATATATAAATCTATGTTTGTAAACCTGAAATGAAAATTTTCACAATAACATTCATTTTAATTTTTTTTATCTATGTTTATTTGAATAATATATGACTTATACAAGATATAAAGTGAATATTTATAAATAAATTTTAGTGGAATTTTAAATTTTAAATTTTTAATTATGTATTAATATATTTATGCATGATATTTAAACATGTATTTTATGTAGTGTTTAGAAGCAAATTTTTAATTCATTTTTCCAATATAATATTATATCGGAATTGTGGATGTTTCAATAGTAAATTAAATATTTTGTATAAATTTACACTAGTTGCATAAATTTATTATAATTTGGGTCATAAAATATATTTTTTATATAATTTAAAACAACATTGATCTTCCAATAAATTTTATTTGTGTAATTAAATGTACACATAGAAACAGTTATTTTTAATTTTCCAGTGTAAATGTAATCTGAATAAATATAATTATATATATATATTATTAATATTTTCATTGTAAAATTAAAATTATGAATCTTGACTATGGAAACTTATCTCATTTGTAATCCATAATAATAACTTATAATGACCCTATAAATATGATAGATAACTAGTAATAATTGGGAATAGAAATTTAATGATAAATATATTTTTAAATGCTATATCATTTGAAAGAAAAACCAAAAATACTTTCAAGCATAGTTTATAACATTATTATTAAAAAATACATCATTTCTCAAATTTTTTTAGGATAATGGGAATGGTTATTTTTTGAATATTGATTGTTTTCATAATATATTAAAATATGGAATGGTTTTCTCTAATTTCAAAAGAAAAAATAAGAAATATATTTGAAATAAATAACATTATAAATTCATGAAAATTACTAATAATTTTATAAAATTACCATCATTGAAATAGATATTGGAATTGTAATTAATAAAACATAACAATAATGACTAATGAAAAATTCATTTATTTTTATCTAAATCTGAATTGTGGAGTAACCATCACATATATTGTCTATCAGGTGGAGAAGACTGATAAATATTTATATAAATAAATTTATGTATTATGATAAGAAATATTATTGGTTTTTAAGTATAATATATATTTACATATGGATAAACATTATGCACTTAATAGTAAATATATCATTTCATTCAATTTTTATTTTACTTATACTGGTCATGGATTATTACCTAGAAAACACATGATCCACCATCTGAAAACACATCAGGTGTACCTCATAGTCATTTATTGCTGGAAAAATATTAAAGATTATTAATACATCGGTTTTAGATAGTTTTCCACCATAAGAGTGAGATAATTTTTTAATTATTAAATTGAGATTCAAGTTAAAATACCAAAAATACTCTTAGGAAATGTGAACCTAGGTGACCATAATTCATTCTCCCCAAATGGTTTACCTATACATTAAGATACCTAAATAAGATAGGACATGAAAGATATATGTTCATTTAATCTAAATAAATTTTTTAAAGACATATATAATGTTTAAATATAATTTAAACTACATAAAACAACACATTTTTATAATTTTCTAGTTAAAAAATCCCTCATTAACCAATAGGGGGATCTAAAAAGATGTAACCCCCATATGAACCATCATGGAGAAACATTTGTTTGGAGCCCATTATGAAAGTCCAAAATCTCCAATGAGTCAACATGGGCTCAATTTACTATTGGAACTAACTCCATGGTCTATCACATTATCCATACCATGATCATTTATAAAATGTTATACCCATTTACCATATAGGAATATGCTTTGTGTAAGTTTCACAACACCAAGTAAATATTCAGCACCCCAGTAGTACATGTTTGACATCAAACATAGTGCACATAGATATTATATAAATCTTGTCTAAATTTCTTAAAAAAATATATTGAACAACCCCTATATATAAATAAGAAATTTCATATATATTACAATACATGGAATGTCTATATGTGTAATACTTACTTTAGGCCTAGCCAATTTTATGTGAGAAAACACATGTTTCATACTCAATAGGGAAAATTAAAACTCATATTATATTTATATAATATTTATAAATATATTGAGATTTTTAATGAATATTTGATTTATGACCTATCTCAATGAAAAGGGAATGGTATATAACGACATCCTTGTTTCCCATCTCAATAGAGAAGGTGTAATGAGTCATGTAATAATCAGACCTTACATACTATATAACTATTAATTAGAAGGGATAAATTATTGGTATGATCTATATTGTAGTTACATTGCATTTTTTTATAACCAATATAGTGACATAAATTACCAATAAATCAATAAAAAATTAATTTTAATAAAAATTCATTCTAATAATATACATTAAACATAATCAAATTTAAATTTTAATCAAATATAGAAAAAACCAAATAAATATTAAAGGGATGGTTCATTCAACCAATGCATGAAACCCTTTGAAATTATATGAAGTAAATTGAGAAGTAAATGAACATGTATATTTCCATCATGGATTACTAACATAATGAATACAATCCCAATTAAATTAAATAAGGCATCAGTATTTAGGAATGGTTCCATTAAATAAATTAATAGATGGACATTTCGTTTTAAATTTAGTGTACTCTAGAATATATTTATTATTATAAAAATGCTGGTTTTATAATATGCTTATGGGGTTCATATAACAAATTACATGGAATGAGATTCTATGAAAACATAGAAAATAATATATTTTAACAAAATATCTAGTGGAGAAACTTGTGAAAAAAGAATATAGTAATTCAGGTCTATTCCATAAGAGAAATGTGAATATAGAAAATAAGAATTTTATTAATATCATATATTCAATTATTCAGGATCCCTGTGATAGCTAGATAAGAAGAAACAAACTGTATTTTATGAAATTCCTGAAATTTGAGGTTAGTGGTATATGATATTTTTCCAGGTAATAAGAAAACCAAATAAGGGATTAATATTTGAAATATATAATACCGTTAAATTCCTATATATGATATTTATAAACATAATGAGGAATTCTAACTCAATCATAAATATGGAGAAACATTGTATGTGGGGAGATGGGGGTGTTCATATGGGAGATATAATCATTGGAAAATAAGTTGAAACCAAGAGATAAATTGGATTCACTAAATAAATCTTGTGTTGGAATCACTAAATTTTACCCATGAATAAAATAACTACTTAATATCAACACCATACATTGTATAGTTGTACTAGGTACACAATAAGAGTAAAAATTGACTTATATGTCATTTCGATCCACTGGGTAAACTGTTCCACCCAAGCAGATCCTTTGCTCTAGCGATTCCACTTAGGTTTCCCTTCTATTTTTCATTGTCCATCAAATCTCCACTATCTCTTATTCTTTGATAATAGACACCACAAATTGAACCAATAGAGGTATTTTAAGAATTTTTTTTGTTAAAACAAAACTAATAAAGGTCATGGGTTTTACAACCTCTCTAACATTTATTTTTGATACTCGTGAGTATATTTAAGTATCTCTCTAAGAGTAATGAATCATTTATTAACTCTTTATTCCCCCCCCCACTTCATTTTTTTAGGGAAAACTCCATTTCCCACTTGAATGGTACCATATTTATCACCTTCATATTTAAAATATTATCAATTTGATTTATGTTAGATTTTAGTTTATAAATATAGGATTTATCAACATATAATTTAATATCATCAAATTACATATCATTAGTATAGTGAGAGAAATATCTTCTCAATTTATAACCATATAATGTGTCATTAATGTAAATGCGTTTTAATTTATGTATATTGATCAATAGATCTCATTTACCCTTTCCCAAATTTTAAAAGGACAAACAAATTATGTTGTTATATTCCATTTCTTTACTATATATTAGAGATGCATCCTTTTTGAAATATGATGAATGAAACAGTTATTAAAATTGAAGTTATGGGGTTTCATTTATTAATTTGTATAACACTTTTTTTAATTTTCCGATATAATGATAAAATTCCAAATTAATTTCTTCTACTCATTTATTTATGGATTATACTAGGTCCGATCATTAATAATTCACCTATCTCAAACCTATATATATTTCATTGATATGGTATTCTATAAATAAAATATAATGGGGTTATTTTAATAGTTGTTCGGTAAATATAGTGATTGAATAATTATATTATAACTAAATAATTCTACCATGAGCCACTATAATCACATATTAAAAACTAGAGATAATCCAAAATGTTATGACTATTTCTAAAAAATATACATTTTGTTTATAGGTGGAAATAGTAATCATATTCTCCTAAGAACCTAATATTTTCTAAAACCCTCTCAAATGTTAAAAAATTAATGTTATTTCCTTATGGGAAATTATATTATATAATTTCTAGTTAATAATTAAAATTTTATTACCCATCATCCAAATAAGCTTCATTGATATGAATAAAGAGATTCATATTTGTCAAACTATCTATATTTGGCCACTCCATATCATAACATGAAGATAATAAGGTAGATTTTTTCAGAAAATATATCAATACAATATCAACAATTCTCAATAATAAAGTATGTTTATAAATACTATCTACATTATTATAATAATTTTTATTTAATTTTGATAAGTGAGGGATTTTTATATTCATCCTGAAATATTTACCTTCATAATAGGGATTTTAAAATGGCAACACAAACCCTGATACATCTTCACAATGCATGTATGTATAAAATTCTATGGAGAATGATAATATTTCATTACATTCTCCCCAACATTGAAAATGATTAAAAAAATTACATTTTTGTATAAAAAGGAAAAAAATTGTAAAACCAACCATAAATTATATCTACACCATCATGTATATCAAATGTAATTATATAACAATGGTAAGATATCTAGGAATCAATGATGATTCCCAAAATATTTGATATATGGTTCATTTGGGATATATTTAAATCACCTTAATCTTTATCACATCTAATATGAGGTTAAACCAAGTTAAAATCAAACTATATTTGTCTTTTTAACATTAATAAATGTTGAATGTGAACCTCATTATTTTGAGAATATCTAATTTAGTTTACCATACTATAAGTTTTATAGATATTGAAATCAAATTACTTTTGAAATTTATTTACGTCACAATACCTTAAATTCAAATATCATTTAGAGAAAATCTCATCAATACATTTTCAGACTATGAATCCCAAGATGTTATCACCAAATAGATAATTCCTCAAACTTATCACGCATTAAGCACAATGTCCATATTTAAATAAGTTATTTGGTAGTTGCATTCTTGGGGATTATTTTTTTATAAAATTATATATTACTCTCTACTAAATTCCCTTTATACAAAAATCAATGAAAAACACTCTATAGTACACCTCTAAATTCTATCCAATAGATTTAATCAAGTATTGGGTTTCTCGATAAACAAAAATTCAATTCCTCAAAATCCAAATACTTTTATTAATTTATTAATTTAATTTCCTATAATTTCACTATATATATATATATTAAATTGTATGCACTTATTTCGAGACCACAAACCATGACAACACGTGATTCTAAGGCCTGGCGAGCCTAGAATAGAACTACGAACATTTATTATATTCGCTTAAGTAAATGTGCTAGTAGGGTTTTCTATCATTTAAACCGATGCTTGGATCAATTATCTATGGTCACCATTGTATTGGGAGTGACAAGATTCCCCTAGATAGTACTTAACTTTGACTATCATGTGTTAGAGGGAAAAGTTAATTTTAAAACCATTCAGAAAATAATAAAATAACTAAAAAATTTATTTTTTGTTTCCTTTCACAACCATGAGTGGTGGATGACGACACTATGGTACTGAAAATAGGCTCATTAATAGATGCTCCAAAATTGATCACACATGCATGCATGACAACACAACATCGTAGTGTAACATAAAAATCACAACGTGTTCCATTTTTATGGAATAAATCATTAGATAATTGAGTGTTAAATGGAGGAATATTCTCTAACGAACCACCCAGGAGTTTTCTCCTCTTTACTGAAGGATGAATTCCAGATAAACATTAACAACTTCAACGCACCTCGAAGAACAGATCTGTAAAGCAGCGAATGCCTTCAACTTCTTTAACATTTGTGTGTGAACAACTTCTAAGACAGTCTACATTGAGGTAAGGTTTTGTTTTTGGTTTATGTTTCCCAATTCTTCATTCTGATGGATAAAGGCAGATCAACCCACAAACAGGTTGATCCGCAGATCGTCTTTTCATTCATGAGGGTTATGTTTCTTAGGTTTTCTTTGAATTATTGATTTATTGTTGATAGAACATCTTTTAAAAGACACCCCAATTTCAAACTTCTAATGCGGAGGGTGTGGGCTAACATGAACAATGCCCGACCCCCCCCCACCCTCCGCCTTGTGTGTTCTCAGTCGACGAACATTCAAAATGGTAGTAAAGAAATTTTGGGGCCGTCGCAGGGAAGGTGACACCCAACAGAGGCCATGGGCGCAAGCAACATAAAGAACATACCATAAGAGATGACCTAGTAGTGTGTGGAGTACTATTCTAGCATTACACGATGGAGTGTCGGGAGGAGCACCACGGCCGAACTAGGCTACAGCGAGGTGACAAGGCCACCGGGAGTGCAGACAGTTGGTGGTGGTGGACACAACCCCTCAACCATGTCCGTGGGGTGACCCGTAAACGTGGTCTGTAGTCACATGACTATGGTAGAGGAAATGGACTTACATCGGCCACAAGGCGAGTAGGTAGTCTAACACAGCTTCCAACCACGTCTCGTCTACACTGAACCAATCCTCCTTTGGAAGACTGGGCAGAACAGCGGGATGGACCCACCCTAGCGAGCCAGGACCAGGTCGAACCGAGTCTGGGTCAAGTTGGAAAACCAGGCTAGGCCAGTGTACCCCGATCCGGGTTCAGTTTGGTCAGTCCGACTAGGTCCGACTGGACCCGGACCCAAACAACCACCTTTTTGAGAAAACATTATTATCTTCCAATCGTGAAATCTTATTGATGAGATGTTTGCATCATTGGAACCCTCATGATGAGTAGGATCTATAGTATACCCTAGGAAAGATTTTATATAAATTGATATTTCATGAATATCTTGAGAGAGGTTGTCTTGAGATCATGCATGTGACGTACAGAAACCTTGCGGTTCGATGAGATGTAAATACTACTGATGAGAGACACCATGTGAATCAAATTGTATAGCCCAGTGGGAAGAAGCTTCTATGTGACCTAGAAGACCCATAGTAGGGAGTGTTTTACGTGTGACCCAGAAGACCTATGTTACTCAACTGGAGGAGTACCTCAGTATGGCCATAGATTATTGGGAAGCAGCTTCTGTGTGAGCCGACATGCCCATGGTGGGGAGCAGCTTCTGTGTGACCCAACATACCCACGGTACTCATCAGGGATGAGTACCACATCAGTCTATAGGTTAGTATTATATAGCTTCTGTGTGACCCAACAAGACCACTATACACATTGAGACAGAGTTCTCCAGCATCGGAAGAATTTGACGATTTGACTAACGGGTATACTATCTTACTGTAGAATATAAATGGTGGTATATGTCTCTTCATGATCATTCTTAGTGATCATGATTTTTTTGTGGTATTTCCTTTGTTGTTTTTCTGTCCCTACTAAGTATTTTGTTACTCAACCATTAGCGGTCTTTGCTTATACTTATTGTGTCTGGTGCAGATGACTGCCACCTTGATGGAGGACTTGGTGGACTAGGACCCGGTGGTGCCCTATGATACAAGGCATATGAGACATACTTCTACAGCTTCCAGCAGCTACTCTGTACTTACCAGTCAGGTTGGTTTTTCAGTGGATGGCTATATAGAGTTTCTTTTTAACTTTCCTTTTTTAAAGTTAGTCTTTTTTGGGGTTTGTATTTCGTCCGATTTGGCATTTAGTTGTAATCATACTCAGTTGTTATTTATAGGGACATTATTTTTTACGTTCCCATAAATTGTACATGGTTTTGTGTCCATAGTGTACATGTATTCAGAAAAATGACCCCCCACTTTTATGATTACACCTTCAGTGCATGTCACCAACCCCAGCCCCTTGGGATGCGGACTTGGGGTACGTCCTGGTAGGGGCCCCAGGGGACAGGTCATGAAAATGTGGTATCAGAGGTTGTCAGTTCTACCTCCAAGTCCAAGAGTCTATTGTTTTTTTGGGGGAATCAATGATTATTTTATCATGTTTGACTTTTAGATTTGGGGGTCCAGTGTTGGTGCGGAAGCTGATGTATCCATACACCAGGTCCTTGGATTCTGTTTTTTCCTCTATACATGAAAACACTTGTTGCATAAGTGTCTCCTTATGATCTTCTTGAGTAAGAGTCAGTATAAAAGGTAAAATCTTATGACTTTTGTACATTTTTACCTATATTAGGATTCCTCCACATAGACTTCCATCTATACATCCAATTATTGATTATGTGCAAACCGCTCCCAGATATGAGGCATCAGTTTAGGGACCAGTGCTAGAGATGGCGCCACCGGTAGGTGAACCGGTGTTACCGCCACCTATTGATCAACAGTTACTACTAGGGTTACTGGTAGAGGATGTGTATAGGCCAAACACCATGGACGAGTTCAAGAGAAAGAGGCTTCCCAGTTATAGGGGAGAGATAGATCCTCAGGTAGCCGAGGACTTGTAAGGGGTAGTGATGTGGTACTTCTTATTAGTGAGGAGACCACTTTTCCAGATTGAGATATTCACCACATGACTTCTTTAGGGATTGGTAGGGAGATGGGGAAGCTTGAACATCCATACACATGATGAGTTTAGCCTCACCTTGGTAGACTTCGAGTGGATTTTCTGGAAGGAGTTTTTTCCTCGAGACCTTACGCTTAGTGCACATTCAAGATCTAATTCACATATAGAAGGGAAGCCTATCTGTGGAAGTGTACTGCATGAGGATTACATACCTCTCTTTCTACACAACATACATTATGTAGGATAATTTTTTTCAGGGCCCAGACCTTTGAGTAGGGACTCAGACCAGAGATCATGGAATACATGGTGTGTCCCAGCATCCCCACATAGGATTGAGTATTGCAGCAAGCCGTTCTTGTAGAGAGATTCCTAGCATATAATCCACCAATAGTTGGATCCACCCATAGAAATCAGGGAGTAGATTCCATAGTGGTGAGAAGACGATAGAAGACACAAGGAACTAGGTGGGAAGGTCTTTCAGGGGATGACCCAAGGATATGTGTTCAGTAGTATGGGTCTCCCATAGAAGAGGGATTTAGTAGGAAACTAGGTTGTGCTTCACGTGCGGTGTGCATGGATACATTGCTCGTGACTGCCTGATCTGCTGCATAGATGATTAGAAGACGATTGAAGGACCACCAATGTAGATGAATAGGTTCAAGAGAGGTGGTTCCTAGGGAGGCGAACATTGAAGGGGAGCATGCTAAGCATCATGCAGTGGGTGATGGTTTGAGGTGCTACCACCACCACCCACATGTGGTCCACCACGAGCTCAGGGAGCCGATGGACATGGGTGAGGCTGGATTCAGGCGATGGATTCCTATGACCGAGGCACTCTAGAGATGATTAGATGTACGATCTGTGTCTTCTTCACCTTAGCTTCAATTCATATAGACATAGGTGTCAGTCACCCATTCCTTGCCAAGAACCTCATTCGAGGTTCAAAGATTTTTGTGGAGCCTTTATCTCAATCCTTGTTATTATTGACTCATACGGGAGGGGATTCAACAATTAAACACTGGTTCTAGTAGTGTGATCTTACTCTAAGAGTTTAGAGGCTTGGATAGGATCTTTTAGTACTGGCGTTGAGGACTTATGATTTCATTTTGGGTATTGAATGTTTAACAATATTCCCTGAACTGATCATAATTTTTAAGAAAATAACGCAGTGTTTCCATGAATATGGAACCTAGTTTTCCTTCACTAGTGATATGAGAACCATTGCCGCACCGGATGGAAATTTTCAAAGGATGGTTCAACCGATCAATCATTAGTTAGGCAGCCTCCCCCTCAGTGCAGTGGATGATAGGAGTAGAAGATTTCTTATAGTGGTGGACTGGTATGGGGATGACATTCAGGAGGATGTTCTTCTAGTATGTCCTCGCAGGGAGGTAGACTTCATCATCGACCTATACCCCTCTACTACACCAATATCTTCACCGACATATAAGATAGATCTGGTGGAGATTTATGAATTGAGGGTACAACTGGACTATTTTTAGGATAAGGGGTTTCTAAGGCCCATCATTTCACCATGGGAATCCCCATCACTATTTTCCAAGAAGTAATATGGGGTCTTGAGGCTATACATGGACTTCCGGTGCCTAAAATAGGTGACCATGAAGAACAAGTATCTACTATGGAGGACTGATGACGTTTTCAATCATTTGATGATAGTGAGGTGGTTCACGAAGATCGACTTATGATCAGGCTATCATCATCTTCTGGTATGTGATGAAGACGTACCAAAGACATTCTTCAAATGCCCGTATAGCTACTATGAGCTTTTAGTGATGCCTTTAGGAATGGCCAATACCCCAAAAGTGTTCTTGTGAATCATTAATTATATTTTCTAGCCTTACCTGAATCATTTTGTGGTGTTTTTCATTGATGACAATTTCGTGTATTCGGCATCGGAGGAGGATCATAATACACAAATGTGAATATTCCTACGTACACTTTGAGGGCACCATCTTTACAGAAATCTCTCAAAGTGAATGTTCTGGATTTGAGAGTTCCACTTTCTGGGATATATGATCTCAGAGGATAGAGTTGCAGTGGATGCGAAGAAGATAGAGGTAGTGCTTTCATGGGATCCCCCCAGGAGCAGGAATGAGATGTAGAGTTTCTTGGGATAGATTGTTACTACTAAAGATTTTTTCCCTACTTTTCCCGATTAGTGGCACCTTTATCAGCCTTGACATTGAAGGAACAAACATTCATGTGGATGGAAAAGTTCCTAAAATGTTTCTATGAGCTGTGGTCAAGATTGACTAGTGATTGCATCATGAAACTACCAAAAAAGAGTGTTGGTATTTAGTTTTCTACGATGCATAGAGAACTGGATTGGGTAGTGTCCTAATGCAGGAGTGAGCAGTCGTTGCCTATGTCTCATTGATGTTGAGGAAGCATGAGCAGAACTACTCAAATCAAGAATTGGAGTTTTCATTAGTGGTATTTTTCTATACAATGTGGGGAAACTAATTGATGTGTGAGCGGTTTACCACCTAATCCGACCACAAAAGTCTCAGGTATATAATTTCACATAAGGACATGAACTTGAGACAGTGGTGATGGATGGATTTCCTCAAGGACTATGACTTTTAGATAGTCGATACTTCACGTAAGGTGAATGTGGTGGTAGACACGCTCTTCATGAAGGTCGTACTTATAGATGCTGAGTGAGGCGATGGAGCAGCTACACACGATGCAGATATGAAACATGGATAATGATGGATTAGCTTACCTTTAGTCGACGATGGTCACTCCCCCACTCTTATAGTTATTTAGGGAGGCAAAACTTGTGGATGTTGACTGTGAGCATGATGTGCTATGATATCTAGAGGACAGGCTCCTGGTGGATTTTATATAGGTTGGGAGCATAAAATCATTTTCATACGATGCATCGTAGTACCGGTTATATTATGAGAGGAGTTATTGAAGGAGTTCCATAAATCCTCTTTGTAGATACATACTGGTGTGGTGAAGATGTACCGGGACCTCCGACGTCAGTAATGGTGGCAAGGGATGAAGAAAGTGATGGCAAACTTCATTTCATGATGCCTGACTTGTCAGCAAGTGAAGGCTGAGCATCAGGTCCCACCAAGATTGGAACAACCACTTGAGGTACTATAATGGAAGTGGTAGGGAATCTCCATGGACTTCATTATGGGGTACCATGGACATCCAGGGCCATGATTCTATATGTGAATCATTGACCGACTCACCAAGTTGGCTCAATTTCTAACCATCTGAGAGAAGGGACCATTAGAGATCTTGGGACACCTCAATGTCCCGAAGATAGTGTGGATTCACAGGATTTCTTCGATGATCATCTCAGACTGTGTTGCACACTCTAATTCCCAGATGTGGAAGGGGTTGAGGGAGGCCTTTGGGACTCAACTGCGTTTAAGCACCACTTTCACCCCCAAACAGATGGTCAGAAGAAGCGGACCATAGAGACCATGGAGGACATGTTTTGTGCCTGTTTCCTAGATTTTGGTCATAGTTGAGAGGACCAACTACCACTGGTGGAGTTTTCCTAGAATAATATATATCACTCCACCATTGGCATGGAACCGTTTGAGTCCTTGTACGGATGGCCATGAAGATAACTTATATTCTAGACAGAACTAGGACAGTCATCCCTCATTGGTTGGGAGTTAGTACAAGCCACCACTGAGAAGGAGAAGATCTTCTATGAGTGGATGAGGACTTCACAGTGTAGGCTTAAATCATATTCCCACTAGAGATATAGGCCCCAAGAGTTTGAGGAGAGAGACCATGTTTCCCTTTGGATCTTACACCGAAGTTGATTATAGAGATTTGGTGGGGGAGACAATCTATCTCTGAGGTTTATAGATCCTTTACTAATTATAAATGGAGTTGAAGAGGTTGCGTACCACCTAGATATTCCCCCACATATACAACAGGTGAATGATGTTTTCCACGTGTCATAGTTGAGAAGGTACGTGCATGATCCATCACACATCTTAAACTAAGGTAAGCTGGAGATTAATGATAAGTTGATGTTATCAAATTTCATGGTGGAGATAGATGATTGATAGAAGCGGTTTCTTCATGGAAGGTCGACTCATCTAGTGTACATTCGTTGATCATACGATTATCTAAAGAAGAGAACATGGGAGAGGGAGGCTCATATTCATTCTCAATACCCCCATTTGTTTGTTTAGCCTTTGTTTTGGATTTTGGGATGTAAATACCTAATTTGGGAAGAATTAAATGTCACATAATTTTTTTATAATTTATTTTAAATTTTAAGTTATTATTTGGAGACTGGAAGCATTGAAGGAACGTGATTCTGAAGCCCGATGAGTCCGGAATGGAATTCTTCTCTTTTTTATGTTCACTTAAGCAAACATGTGAGCGGGTTTTTCTAACATTTTAACCAGCTCAAAAATTGAAATACAAGAGCACTGTTGAACTAATAATGCACAGATTCTCCTATAAAGGACTTAACTTCGACCAATAAGGGTCGAAAAAAAATATTTAGACCTTTCAAAAAATAATAAAATAACATAAAAATTCATTTTATTTTTCTTCTCTCATTGTTGAGCTTCGTACGGCGGTGATGTGGTGCGACGATGAGGATCATTAATGGATGCACCTTAATGTATCGTTTGTGAAAGTGTAACCACTATGTTGTTTTATAAATGAAACAATGTAATGAAAAAACATCACAGCATAACAGAAATGCTGCAACATGTTTCCTTTTTATAGAATAATGTGTTGGAGAATTGAGGGTTAAATGGTGGACAATTCTCAAATGAACCACTGGTTAGTTCTCTCTCCAATGAAGAAGGACGAACACCAACATAATTTTAACAACATTGACGAACCAAAAAAATGGATCCGGGAAGCAACAAAAGCCTTTGACTTCATAAAATTTCTCGGGAAAACCGCTTCAATGTCGAACTGCATCGAGATAGGGGTTTGTTTTGGTTTATGTTTTCCACGTTCATCAATCATAATGACGAACATGGATCACTGCATGAATAGGTGGATCTGTGAATCATATTTTCTTGCAAGAGGATGATATTTCTTGGGGTTTATTTTAGGAATTGAATTATTTTTGATAGAATATCATTCCACAGCCTCCCCTTTTTTAAATTTCTAACACAGAGGGCGCGGGCCGACACAAACAATGCTTGATCTCCCTCCCCCTTGTGCATTCATGGTTGATGAACATTATAAATGGAGGAAATGATAATTTGGGCCCTTTTTAGGGAAGGAAAAACCGAAAGTAGGCAGTGGGTTGCATGCGACATGATGAATGGACCACCAGAGCATACTCGGTGGTCCTGGAAGACTCTATCGGTGCACTGGAACCAGCGATGGCTGTGGCGAGGAAAAAAGGTCGCTGGCTGTGTGGGGGTCTGTTGAGGTTGTTGTGACCCATCGGCCAAGTATGTGGAGTGGCCTATATCCACGAGCTATGGGTCTTGGAGTCACATGTTCTTTAAATGTGTGCGGTAATCGGGGCTAGTCTGATTGTCTGATCGCAACACAGGTGGGTCGTGGTCTCTTGACTGCAGCGAAGGAAACAACCCCACATCAACCGTAGGGTGAGCAGGGAGCCGGACGTGGCTTTCAACCAAGTCCCAAGATGACCAGAAATCCGAAACCACAACCCAATAGATCAGACCCATGCATGCCTGGGTGTGGGTCAATATTGGTCGGTCCGAACGGGTCAGACAAGACCCAGACCCAACTGACCCCCTTTTTGGAAAAATTTCTATATCTTGTAAACTGGGCATCAGATTGAAGTGTCATTTGCGACATTGGAACCCTCATAGAGAGGTTGATTTTTTTTAATACCCTATAGAGGATTTAATGGAAGTTTAAATTTTACAAATGGTTTGAGGAGTGGTTTTCCCGAGATCAAGCGTACTACGTACAGAAAACCTATGGATGGATGAGACCTAAAGACTGCTGATTAGATACACTGTGGGGATCAGATACTATGGCCCAATGAGAATTGTATTATTTGTGAAACATTAATCCCACCGGGGGGAGCAGAAAAGGTGTGACCTAGTAGAACCATGTTACTTGAAATGAGGAGTACCTTAGTATTTCTATAAATAGGTGGGAAGTGGCTTATGTGTGACCCGACATGCCCGTGGTGGGGATCAGGTTTTGTGTAACCCATCATACCCATGGTACTCTTCAGGGATGAGTACCACAAAAATCCTTAGTTTAGTGGGATGCAGATTTTGTGTGACCCTGCAGACCCACCGTACTCATTGAGGAGGAGTTCTCCTGCATCCGAGGTGTTCTATGATGTGACTAATGGTTCTACTATCCTACTCTAGAATATACCTGGTGTGAGATTTATTTCATCATGATCATGCTTGGTGATCAAGATTTTTGGTTTGTTTGTGGATTTATTAGTAGTATTTATATTTTTTTGGGTCCCTACTGAGTATTTTTTTACTCACACCTGTACGGGATTTTCCCACACATGTTGTGTCTAGTGCAGATGACTATAGCCTTGATAGAGGACTTGGTGGCCCAAGACCCAGTGGTGTCAAGAGAGATCAGGAAGACGAGACATACTTCTACAACATACCAAAAATACTTTGTTCTTACCCACCAAATGGGGCTTTCAGCAGATGGCTATCCATAGTTTATTTTGTACATTCTTGTTTTCCAGTTAGTCTTTTGTTGGGTATGTATTCTGGCCCATTTGACATTCATTTGTACTCAATCTTAGTTTTGTTTGTAGTGTTATTCTTCTTTACTGTTCTAACCATGGGACTTGGTTGTGTGTGCGTGCGTAGATGTATTTAGGAAAATTCCACCAACATGCAGGTTGACGCCTTCTGTGCTAGTCACCAACCCCTGACCTTCTGGAGGCGGTCTTATGGATTGTCATGACACGAGCCCTGGGGGATGGATCGTACGGGATGTGACAATTAATTTAGATCTCATATTAATTAAATAAATTATTAATCGCCTATTTTAGAAAAAATCGTAAATAAGATTCTGGTAAAACCACATGAGACTAAGAAAACTAATTATTTCCAAAAAATGAATGTAATTTATTAGTCATATCCTACTCCAAGTAACTAGGGACCATTGAAATAATTTATTTATAAATCAAAAAAAAATATATAATTTAAATTCCAATATCATGGTGGAATATTTAGATATATTATAATTAAAATGGTGTTCACAAATGATTAGTAGAACCCTATTAATATGTCAGTTGTTCTTATCCTGAGTTCCATATTACACATAAAAAATGATTATATTTCATTTTGAAATCATCACACATGGTTTCCTAATATAAATCATTAAAATTGGTAAAATAATTGTTTATGCCAAAACGAATTAACAAAATATTCATTATAGATATATCAACTTGTTAGTGAATTGAAGGGAATATAATTTAACCTGATGTGATAGTGACGATAAAATAATAGAAACTCAATCTAAATAATACCCTTTCGCCATTATGTTGATTAAAATGAATAGAAATTCATTGAAAAGGATATATTTTATTGATGTTTACCCCATGAAGGTTATTATTATCAACATGAACGTGAATACTCACATTTAATTCATTTATAAAAGAATCCATTCATCCACATGGATAACATATCAATCGATTGAATGTTTTCTTCATCATACAAGAAAATAAATTATTAACACTGGTAACTTATTTTCTATCAAACAACTTGGTGGACATGTGGTGGTTTTTATTCTAATTTTGTTGATAGGAAATTTCACTTACATCATATGAGTAAATAAAAGGCACTCTGTAAGGAAGAGTTCTCTGAAATACTCTAAGATAGAGTGTAAAACCTAAAACCATATATACTACACTATTATAATAATGAGACTATTCATTTATAATGTAATTTCGTAGACCTACCCAAAATTAAGATAAAATAGTCACCCTAAACCCCTAAACATCACGAAGAGTATTCAAATCAGAAAGACGAATAGGTAAAAAACCATTTCTACATAGCAATAAAAATATTTACGTATTATTTTAATTACCCTTAACCCAAAATGAGTTTTAATTATTCCATATTAAGAACTCTTATATACCTTGCATACCCATAATAAGGAACACATTATGAATTATATGATCACTTGATGGGTTTCGATGTATTGTTTCCTAATTGATTTTCATCTCTCATATGTGAGGGTAACAATTCAATACAAATCTCAAGTAGATATAATATATAGTAATATATAAACTATTTTTAATCATGCAATGAAATTGTGAATAGTATCAAATAGAGGATCATGAAATGGTTCTTGAATGATGGTTAACTCTTTTCCAACATCAATATTGAATTTATCCATGAAACATAATATATATCATAGAGAGTATGAATAACATGAATTAATTAATAAGCATAAATAATCAAGTATCGAAATCCTAATATATTTGGTACTTCACCCAACACATTTTAATATCCATAATTTGTTGAATTTATAATTTTTTTACATTCAATGAAAATGAATGACACTAATTATCCTTGAAGATTTTGTAGGGTTTGATATAGGCCAATCAACAACATTGATTTCATGGGATTTTTTGAATTTGTTATTCATTATATTATATGATACGAAAACCCTAATATATAAATGAATATCCACCTATAAAAATATAATTTTACCATTACATATTAGTTCATGAAATTCAACAGACATACACTGCACAATTAATTAACTAATTCTTCCATAATATCCTGATAACACTTTGTTTCCCTTTCCAAAATATATACATATAGTGGTTCTTAATAATAATCTTACACTTAATCATCTTTACTGAGTAAATTTACTTATTAGAGGAAAATATCTAAATCTTATTCAAAAAAGAGGAAAATCAACATTTTAGCAACACCAACACAGTTATGTAAATATCCCATTACACTATATATTACATTCATTTACATTAATATTAATATCTTTCTTATATAAATGTCATCATGGATAATTTTAAGGTTCAAGATATAAATTAAAAAAATATTAAATGATTCATGATATAATTAAAAAATATTATAGAAATTTCCACAAAATACTGTCATGAATAGTCAATATATCGTAGTAAATAATGTTGTTTTCAAAAATACATGAGTATGAAAAATATATTTTAAAAATAAATGAATTATCTATATTTTATCAATAAAATGAATCAATTATTAACCCAAATTCACCAAAATCAATAATAAGTATTTATGAAAATATTATTTATTTATAATTGATTTTTTTAGTTAATAGGAATCATATGTCAGTTCATACAATAACATGAAAAATCATAGGAAATAAAAAATATAACCTATTTTCATTGATGATACCAATTAGTTCTTCCTTTAATGATACAACAGATTCATAAAACTTGGACTTACCAATGAGAAAATTGAATCAAAAATAATGTCCACATATATACAAGGAAGAATACAAACATTCCCTTATGCCCTAAAAGGGGATGTATCCAAAGAAGAAGAACCAAAGAAAACCACTATGAATGACCCTTTTCTATAATCAATATGAACATAATAAATATCCATAGAGTCCACAAATGATTTATATCCAATTGAAACTTATCCTTGTTCTATGGAGATTACCCTTTTCTATGATCATAATGAAAATAATCAATATGCATCCCTTTGGGGAACCTGTAAGGAATGAGTATGAAAATTCCCATGCAGTGACTACCAACCAAACCATACAATCCTATAATATAAAATAGTTCATAAAAAATGTTAAAAATATTAAGGTACCAATTAAAAAATAATCAAAATCTATATTAGGGAGGACTAATAAAAATGAGATATAACACATAACATCAAAAAGATATGGGTTCCATACTTGACATGTGTTCTTGGGGCATTGATATAAATCTATGATGAAAGACCAATTCTATCCTTAATAGAAGGAATATATATCTAACACATAAAATTATATATATATATATATATATATATATATATTATCATCTTTATATCCATTTGACACGAATGAAATGAGGATTTTGACCTACCTCATGTAGCATTGAATATTTTATAATGAGTTATGAAAACCATTATTCACATAATTTATCAGATACTGAAGTGTTATAATGTATTATGAAGTGAGGAGTATTTACCTTTAGCCTACATATACATTAATATGGATGAAAATTGAAAAATAAACATATATTGATGGTATAACCCTTTCAAACAATCTTTATAATGTTGGGGATTTAGATTATATATAACAGAACCAAATTATTAAAATTAAGATGTCAAAAACATTTTTGTAGGATAATATAATAATTTTAATCATTAACAGTTACAGTAAATCATGAGTACAAACCATATATTATATTCATTAAATTTGATAAAAAATAGGAATATATATAATAATCTATAAAATAAGGATACACTTAGATATTAATAATGGAATCGTACTCTAATGAATATAAACCCATTATAAAAAAGAGATAAAATTAATGAAATATCATTATAAAATGAACAATTATAATATTAAATTATATTTAAAATAATCTTAATCATACAACATATGTCTATAGAGTTCCCAAATCCACAAAAATAGAAAACTTATGATTATATTACTCGATTGGTATTTCACCCTTTTTCCGTATTCCTCCCAATAATGATTAACACATTATATAAAATAAAAGATACCTAATATACACACAAAATTATATTTTATATATTAAAAATAATATTAAAATGAACTCAAAAGGATTAGTGTCTTCACATTAATATATTAGCAACCATCATGTTTTTGGAATAGAGCTACAAAGGTTGAGACAATTTTAAAACATTATTGTTGAGCTTCTTAGAAATAAAAAATAATATATATGAAACAAAAAATATTAATTGTTTGAAATAAAATATGGTCTACTGTTATATGGATATCATGAATAACATGAAAACAAATGAGGATCCATCTCACTCAATACAAGAACAAAATTTATTTCGAGAAATATTTAAATTAATATATATATTGATAATAAAATAATTATTTTATAGTGTATGTTAAATTATGTAAAGAGGTAATTTATTTCCAATATTATTCCTATAGAAAATTGTTGTCAATATTTATCCAATTCTATTATTTTCATATTATAAATTTTATTAATCATAAATATAGATGTTAAATTGTGTTGTCCAATTTTATTTCCAAGTTTTATCAATTTTTACGGAAGGAATATTAGAAAATTTTAAAACATAACTGATTACATTAACATAATTTACATAACCATAATATGAAGTAAATTATATATAAAGGATAGAACAAAATTAAAATTTGTTATATAATTTTTAGTTGATTATTCCTAATAGTTTTCGGTAGGCTTAAAAATGGGATTTAAAAATAACTCATTTTTTGATATAATAAAGTTATTATATCTTATTATATGGAATCATCAAATATTTTATCAATTATTATAAAACCAGGAAATATTGTTCCATATTTTTGTATATAAAAAATATTTTTTAACACTTCATATTTTATTTCTTTCATTATATAATTGTTTTTCTTATTTATTGAAAGATAACACCAATGTTTATAACATCAATGAAACATAATAAATAAACACACAACATTAAACCAAATTTATAAAGAATGATTGGGGATATAATGAATAAATGTATTAGTCAAGGCGTGATCCCATAGCCTAGAAACATATAAAAAGGATTATTTTGATTGAAAAGATCTAGAAAACAACTTTACATGTCATCTATGTGATATTAACATTATGTAACATGAGGTACAAAAATCCAAAAAATAATCCATGACAATCTTGACTAGTCACATTACATGTTGTGAATATCACATACACAATGTGAAACTCTCAATGGAGACAAAAAGATGGGAAATTTGTTGTAAATAAGGGAGACTATAAATTTCATGACATTGATACCCCATGATATGTATTTTTTACACAATTCATATTAAATTGATGATATTGGAGGAGGATTAAGGACTATACAATAAATCATATAACATAAGATAAATGAGAACTTGGTCTTGATGTTCCACAATTGGGTTGCACTGTATGGATTCCACTACATTATTATTTTGTTATTTTCAATTTCATTCAATTTTCCTTTCCCATTTAATGAATTCATTTATCCTTAAATTCATGCATTTTCATATTCCATATTTTATTCTCTACCAACCCCAATCTCATTCACGCCCTGTTTTGTCTTCCCATTATAAACACTTTTCATATTTGGAGTGTAAAGTAACTAACATGTGTATTGGACCAAGGGGAGGTTTCGTGATGCTATTTAATATTATAATTAAAATTAGTTGTTTATATAATAATTGTTTTGTTCCATAATATTTAAATGAATGGGCTCAATGAACTTCCACCATGACATGAATGTTTAGTTCATTCCAAATCCCTACCGAGGGAGGTGAATTTAATTTCTATGAAGTGGTTTCCATGGAAGGGAAAAGTAAAACTCAATGGAGAGAGTATAAATTAATTTAGGAGTTAAAAGTATAGTGCAATTTAATTTAAAAATACAATATATATATAGTAACTTTTGTATCTAACCCTATGAAAAAGACATTTCTTCCTTAATTTTAGTATTTCTATATTTTCATCTTCATTTACGATCATTTATTTCTTCATTTTACTATTTCAATAAACCATAACCCATTGTTTTTAATATATAAAATAATAAAAATAATATAATGTGAACTAGAATGGGTGATTGAAATTAATTTAGTTATCCTAATGTGAGGGGACCCTAGTTAGCCTCTATGATGCATTAAGAAAAAGTATATTTTCCTTTTTCTTTCCCTACAACTAGAATGCATCAAAAAGTGAAATTATTTCTAAGAAACTAAGAGGTATTTTTATCAATTTTAAAAAAATTCCATTTTTTAAATATTTACCTTCATTTTCATTAGTAAAATATGACATATTTGTTGATTATGTTTCCATATATCTGTCATCTTTCATAGTCAGGTCACTCACATGTGAAAGAACCCATAAAAGACTCCCCATGGTCAATATAATATGGTGTTATATATTTTATAGATTGATAAATGGACTAGGAAGCAAAATTTTATCGAGGATAAATTCAAGGACCTTATCAAGGGACAGAATGAAACCATTGATCACCCAAAAGGTGAAGGGTTTTCCTTGGAATTCACTGAATTGAAGGCTTAATTCCCAAAATTCTATAAAAATTGAGCTATATGAGAAGTATATCAATCCTTGGATCCTCCCAACATTTTTTACAAACTCCCAATTTTATATTACCATGAAGAATTGTTCCGTAATGATTTACATAACCATGTTAAATGGAAACAATGATAACTAAAGGAAATTGGTCGGGGAATTGAATGGATAACCTCATATTTCCATTAGTCATCTCAGAATCCTAAAACATAACAAGAGACTAATGGGAAAGGGCCATTGGATTATTCATATTTTTCTGATGATATCAATGGAATTGAGGAACCACTTTAAGATCATGTATAACCCTAAAAATATAGATAACTAGTTTCATGAAATCTATAATTTTATAAGGATAAAAGATGAATACTTTCATTTTAATAAGAATATTGTAAATGATTATGATCAATTTTGAAAAGAATGGGAAGATGATGAAATTTACTGAGATGCCCCCATATACAATATAAAAGAATCATCCCCTTAATACATATTTCTGACCATATAAGAAGAAGAAAAAACCAATGTGGTTGAATTTGATGAATTAATTGAGTGTCAAGACAACTTGACTCCACCAAATCATTTTCATCTACTCAAGGAACTGGGAACATAATAAAAAACTGATGCTGAACCAACTCAAGGAGTTATCCACTTCATAAAATATTTTACTTCCTATTTTAAAATAACTAAATTTAATATGATCCCTATATTATATTAATTTTAAATTTTTAACTAAATCACATTTTCGTTTGGAAGAAGATTATGTAAATGGAAATGTAATTTTTGAGGAACACATATATCTCCCAAAAGACATTGAACTTTTATATAAGTGTTTATAGGGAGATATATCATTGGACCTTCTTGAAGAATAATAAATTCAATATGAATTCAATAATTGGGGAGATCTTGAAATAATGTCCTTATATTAAAATCATGATCAAATAAAACTATTATATCACTTCTATATTGATTTTTATTTTAATTCAGTGACACTGGTAAAACCGCATGATAGAGTAGAAGGTGTTTTAAATTCATCAACCAAAGTGTTTTAGGTTCCATACATCATCATACCCCCCCATGAAAACCATAAATCACTTTGGAGTGGGGATATATATTGTACATTAGAAATAAAAATATCCTCAATATTAATGAATAAGAACAAACTATGACAAAAAAATCTGGATTCCTAAACCCATTAAACTCCTCCCACTAATTGACTATGGGTGGTAGTTTTTAATACCCATATAAAGGTAGTAAAAATACAATTCCCACATACGACATTAAATGATGATTAATCCCATTATGTATTTTGTTGGACATTCAATTCCATTCATATGACTATATTAGATTTATCCAACGCACCAATCATTTTAAAATTTAATGAAATGATCCTTATGTTTTAGTGTTTGATAATATTTTGCAGGTCGATTATGGTATATGGAAACACCAAAATAGTGTTGGAAAAGTGCATATTCATAATCATAAAATAGGGTTCAATTTAATATTTATCATTTATATTCCCCACATTTGTCTAAAAACCTATTTGAGGTTTAAATATGAACATTTCATGAACCACTTTAAACTCGTTATCAATATCGAACTAGGAGGGATACATTTATTTTTATAATTATTTTTCCATGTATTTTTATTAAATTAACAATTTATTAGAAGATTTAAATAGTAACATTAATGAATTATTTTTAGTGCGAGGGGATAAACTAGAAAAATACGTATTTTAGTAGAAGATTTGTTACTATTAAAGAAATTCTTCTTAGATTTGGTATGTTTTGAATTTTTAAAATTTGTATTAATTGTTTCATTATATTTATTCATGTACATGAATAATTTTCTCAATCCAAAAAATCTCTTCCCTAAGAAGAGGTATAAAACAATATTTACATTTTTAATTATAGTATATTACTTGAGTGAAAAGAGAATATTTCCATCACAAACATTCTTGGCACATAATAAAATATATTATTGAAAAAATAATTTCTATAATTATGGATGAATTTTGTTGATGATTCATTTAGAGATGGACCAACCTTGACTGTAATAAAAAATTTTTCAATATAATCCATGGATGATATTTTAAAGAAATGACCCATGTTACTGGCCTATTATATATATTCTTTCACCTATAAGAATATATTGAATGATATTTAAAATAAATTGTGTGGGGGGGGGGATAATTTCATGGTAACGTGGATGCACATCATTTTTCTGGGCATTATTATGAGATTTGGGAAAGTGTATTATTTAATGGATCTTTTTTTTCAACTATCTTTTAAAAAAATTTAATAATATAAAATAAATTAATAGAATATGATTATATGGGTTTCATATTTTTAGGAAAAAATAACCATTATTAGACTGACCATATTTGAATCGTATATAGTTTTGAGGTGAATGTTATATTTATCTTAATCCAAAATTTTTAATTTTTTTTAAAAAAAATAATGAATGCTGGAAATTCATTCTTTATGATGATTTTTATCATGTGCCAACAATGATCTTTGGGGGTTGGAAGATGAAATTTTTATGAGGATTTTATTAGGATTAGTTATTGATATCATATCATATTATAAATAGTCAAAAAAATACGAGATATATTTTTAAACATCAATACCAAGAAACTTTAATCCTATGATTTCATAGATCTTAATTACATTCCCCTTATGAATAATTTTTATTTCTATTCTTAAAATTTGGAGATGTTTGATTCCTTTCAAACCTTTGGTATATGAAATTTACTTGAGGTCTGATCACAAGTGAAACAAGATTTTTTACATTGAGGGATGATAAAAAGGAATTAAATTTGAGGAAGTTATCAATTAGAATTATCAAAAATTATTAATTTAAAAATAAAAAATGAAGGAGGAGGAATTTTATTTCAAAATAATAATATCAAAATTCAAGATTGAGATATTTTTTTTAAAAAAATATGGAGTTAATGGATTAATTTTTTACGAAATAATAATGTTTATTTTGCAATATTATACACATCATTATATATATTTCTAAATTTCAATATTAGTAGAGTGAAATTCCAATGAACTATTATTTGGATTACATGCTTGAAGATAATAATGTTATTAGTGTGGGGGACTTTTTTTATTCCTATTTTTCATAAATATATATATATATAATACAGTTTTTTTACAAATTAATATATTATTCTTTTTTTATTCAATTTTTTATTTATGTGAGGATATCACAAATTTATTGAAGATAAATTCAAGAAATGAGCTATGAAGACTTATGAAACATCACACCACATCTCTAAGAGGCATAGTGAAATTGTGGATATGTGAATAAAGATTAAGTCTAATATAAATACAAGTTTAACTCAAGGCTCAACCCCATATCTCATGAAAAAATTACCAATCAAATTATGAGAGAAAATATATAAAAAACAAAAACATCATGTAAGTGATATCGATAATTTGTAACTGGAGGTGAAGGAAACCATGAAATAGGATGTAAAAAGGCTTATCCCACGAAATAATTTTTTTTTATATAACTTATATGATGAAACAGTTTCATACAAGACCAAGATGAAAAATTAAATGTAATTAATGGTGGAGGAAAAGTTTATGACCTCACGAACCCTTGAGATTAGTTTTAGACCCATTTATGATTCCATTGAGGGTACCTGAGGTTGATTGTGGAATATAAATACTATTAAATGCAATAGTATAAAGGAAAACCATGAATCGTGGATCTAATGTAGAAAAAATATATAAGGATACATCTTATTTAGGATTTATTTAATTTGATTTCCTTTTGGACTTATTTTACAATGTAATTCATTCATTTATCCTATAATTAATCTCTATTAATATTCTTGCACCTATCTTTATCTTCCAACACAACCATAATAAACTCTCTCTTCACTCTTCCTATTGTAATCACATTTAACATTGATGATTTTAATGGTCTAACCTAAGGATTTACCATGTGGGAGGTTTTGTAGTTTTATTTATAAATTCACATGATATTATATAATTATAGTATAATTTTTTATAGGTAAGAGTGACTTGAACATGTGTTAAAAAATTCCATCATGACATGAATCTCAAAGTCATCAATTCTTCATACAGATGGAGGTGAACGATTTTTGATCCAACGAGGTATCCTGTGTTAGAAAAAAACACTCAAGGTAGATAGTGGAAAAACAAGTACAAAATAATAGGATTGTAAAATTGAATTTAAATAAATAAGAAATAATGAATGAACTAGTGTATCCAAACCTAGGACCAAATACGTCCTAAGCTAATTTTATTTTTTCATCATTTGCGTCTTCATTTAGGATATTTTATTTTATTTTTGAATAATTTTTTACAAAAATAAACCATTGTATTCAATATTTAATAAATAAAAATAGGTGTTATATTTTGTGGAATATAATTAGTGATTGAAATTATTATGATTTTGGTCATATTAGACGTTCTAGGTAATCTTATTGGTGCATTAAGACATGTTAACAATTTTGATATTCCCTATGACATTCATGCATTATTAGAAAACAAATTTCTATATGAAAATGATTTCATAAAATTTGTTTTTTAAATAAATTATTAAATGTTATTAATGAACTATATGTTTATTGATGGGAAAATTACATATGGTTTTTTGGATTCATTTCCTAGGTAAGAATATTATTAATAAATTGTAATTCATTGCGTATTCAGTTTACATGGAATAGGTTGATTATTTTAGTCATGGATTATTGTTTAAATTTCATTTAATATTAATTCTATCTTGGGATAAAATATTGTTTCATTAGTAATTTTATATTATCTAATAATTTATAACCTAAAGATACAGAGATAGAGTACATATAAAATTATATAACCATATAGATAAAATCCATATCAAATTGAGACATGAAATTATAAATAAAAATAATGTGTAAAAATAAATATTAGAGAAGGAATTAATATAAATATTTGAGGATATATTATAATAAATGTGAGTTATATTGAATATATAGTGAGAATATATAATTAATAAATGTTATTTAAAATTGTTTTGTATAATAAAATATTTATTAATGGATCTTCCTTAGCAGCTCTAAGAAAAATTCAATATTATTAAAAAAATGACTTCTGATTCATTATTAAATGAAGAGGTGATTGATTTTATTCCTATTTTAATTTTTAATGTTTTAATATTAAAATTATATTGTTATTAGAGTAAAATGTGTTGAAATAGTTTATTGAAACTATATAATGGATTAACGTATTTTAATTGTTGTTTAACCTTGAAAATATATTTATTTCTTTTTATATTTCACATTGAAAATATTGAATTGTATACTCTTGGATTGAAAAAATCATGGATATTATAGAGGAAAAAATTAACAAATTTATTGATGATTAAAAATTTAAATATGTTAAAAGTATATATTTTTATTCACCCTGATAGTTTATAAATATTCTCCATTGGGAATCACCTCGACTAACCGACATGAAAATAATATCACTAATTATTCGCATAGTAAGTAGTAAAAAAACCATAAAAATTATAATATTAAATTACCATGACCCCATAAATTAAACCTCTTCGCTATTTTATACACCTACATACATTATGAAAACCATTGTCAGTAGTTATAATATGATCTGTTCAATTAGTTGTTAACTAGGAATCAACTAAAAATAATTTTCCTCCATTATAATGTTATGGGTATTAATGTGTAACTATTATAGAAATATATTTCAATGTGATATAAGATTTATTAAAAATTAATAAATTTTTCATATATTTGATTAGAATATAAAAATAATTAATGTCGTCTAAATAAACATTATGACATGCCTTGACCCACATGGGATACATATACACTAGAGGTAAGCCACCGAGCCACCCCGAACATGTTAAATATATTCCATGGGATGGTGAATAACACCAGGAAGTATTAAAATTAAGTATACTTTATTGACTATATCAACATGATAATTTTATAAATATCTAATACCTGACATAAAAAATCATCCATCAAAATATATATTAAAATAAATTTTTTACTTCATGTGCATATATTATGAAATAACATTATTAGGGAATTTCACATGAAAAAACTATAAGGGAAAAATAGTATGAAAAATAAAAAATCCATGAAAATAATAGAATCAATACTACGGAAGACACCCCTTTAGTATGAGAACACTAGGATCAACCACCCATAATATGTTTTCAGAGTATGTAAAAATATATGAATCTAAAAATCCACACCACAATGTTTTTTAGATGCACATCCACCAAATTCACCAATAAATCATGAATCATATGGAATAAAAACATGTATTGAAATAATGTATGTATAAGGGTGTGTATCATGATACCTATTAGGATTCCCCAATAAAAATATTAAATTACAAGATAGATCATATCAATGTTTGTGGGAAATGATAACACGAAAAATGTATTAGATAGGATATAAGGATAATAAAACCAATGAACATAGAGGAACCCTATATTAAAAAGGAAACACAATGATGTATCATATCCTACACGAATATAATTATATTATGAATATCAATAGACCTATGAATCTGTATGTCATCTACCCTCCTGTATTTCATATCTAAAATGAAATAATATATTAAATAATATTCCACATAACCATAATATTTAAATCATACATTTATAAAACAACATATTGCTCATGAAAATAATTATGGATCCTAATAACAATACTAAGTGATCCATTCCACGCTGATGTGTTTGGGTCAATCCTGTGGGTACCAAACCTAATGGAGAAAACATTATTTATCATGTGGTATATACATAACTATAGGGTCTAAATGGGGTGGCATTAAATTTATTTTCATTCCACATCTATTTTATTGTCAAATTATGTTTGTAATTCACATTAAAAAAATGTTCTAGATAATTATACATTTAGCTTATTTTATTGTTGATTAATTATCTTATGAATATAATAATTTGAATAATAAATTTATCATTAAATATTACAAATGTTGATTTTTAAATTTATTAGTGCAATTTCATTTATTTATTAGTTTTATCATAATTGATTAATTTTATGTGTTATTTAATTTTTTGTTCGACGTACTTTACCTATATTCACTCTTGTGTTTTTAGTTTCAATTAGTGAATAAATTAATGGTTGTTTAAATATTATTTAATTTTCATTATATAATATTTTAATCATTTTAATAATTTATTTTTAACATTATTATTTTATGATTTGTATCTTTCATTATTTTATTTATTTAAATATTGTGTTTATCATGTTAAACTATTTGTATATTTAATCTTATATTATTTGAACAATTTTATTTATTCTTTTGAATTCATTTTTAAAATCTTTTTTGTCTATCTGATGTACATGACAGAGGATATATTTCTTTTTTTGACTATATAAGATATTTTTAGAGGTAACTATATATGATAATTTTTAGTAGGCTTGAAAAGGATATTTTCTCCCATTTGTTCACAATCAAAATTCCAGAAAACTTGTAAGAGATTTATCCCATCGTAAATCTTGTTTGTAAATGGAATTAATGGCGTTAAATATAATTATATCCTTATTGAAAGTAAAATCCCTCCAAAAAAAGAAATATATATTATTTTTATAAGATTGATCATTCGCCGTAATAGATTTCTATGAAACCCCCCATAAGATATTTTATAATGTATACATATAATACAATATGCGTAAGATGAATATTCCTACAAGAATATCATATTAATGCCTAGCATGATCCAAAAAAATTGGTGATAGGACAAATCCTATTTCGATATTAGTGTATTTGATATGTTATGATCTATTTTCACAATAAAATTAAAAGGTTTCTTAAATTGTCCATTTGTGATGGTTTTTTAATCTAAAATGAATATGAGAATGGTAATCCTTCCCAAATTAAGATTATAATGTGAACCATGAGAGAATAAAGACCCAGATCAGAATTCTGTTAATTATTTAATATGGTTTTTTTCTTGTTAAGGATCCCAAATAAGTCAATTGTTTGGAGTTTGAAGATAGCCGAAAAGGGGGTGAAGAAAATTGGAAGAATATTGAAACCTTGAATATATATGTGAGGATTACATAATATTATATAGGATGATAATGTATTTAAACCCTTAGAATAAGGATAATATCAAATATGTTGTCTAAAATGAATATTTATTGGCATAGTTCCCCACTAATGAAGGTATTTCTTATGAAAAGGAATCGAACCTAGATTGGCGATGAGATTCAAATCACATGTAGTGATTAAATCTACCTAGATTTGTGTTTAACAAGTAAATATAATCATTCTTAATATAGAAAAAGAACATGAAGATGATTTAATTGGTTTTGAATAACATGTATAATTTTTTACCCAATAACTAAGCAAAGGTCCATTTTACTAGATGAAGATGTTAATTTTTTAATTCGAACATGGCTCAATTTATTAAAAACTATAAATGAAGAGAGTTTTATTTTCCTGGGTATAGTGAGGTAGAATAAAATTGTAATTTAATTCATCTGATGTATAATATTTAAGGGAAATTTGGGTTTTTAGTTGATTATGGATGGATAATTCACTGAATAATATTTGGGTTTTTATACTGTTATTTTTATTTTTTTTACATTTTTTAAAAAACATTCTATTAGTAGTGGTTGTTTTCAGTTTCAATTGGGATGGGTCTTTTTCCACCATCAGGGTGAGTAAATGAATTCACTTGAATTAACTAAGGTGTTTTTTTCATTTATCCATAAAATAAAATTGCAGAACCTCTATCTTCCGTTGGGTTTTTATAATGGACCAAGATTTGTATAAAATTTATTATATCCTTTTATGCATAAATTTCCATAAAATTCAATTCAAGGGATGTAATGTGTATTCCCTTTGTAATATTAGGTGAATAAACCTATAAACATAGAAATATAATAATACATAGGTATATAAATCATACAAAATGAGATCCTATATGATTTTAGCTCTTACAAATTCATATGATAAAATGGAAAATCTATAAACAAATTAAATAATCTAAAAACCTTGAAAGTGAATAAATATAGAAATAAATCATCCAAAATAGTATATAAGTCATAACATGATGAAAAAAATTATGAAGCATAAATAAACATATTGAATCATATCATATAGAACATGGGACTATAAAATCATTGAAATAATGGAATGTGGAAACAATATGTAACATAAAAAATGATACATGGATATCTACCACGACTATATCACAATGTGGAAAAGTATCATAAAGGAATCAGTTTTACTCTTTATCCCAACATTACATATCATGAGACTAAAAATCAAGTATTTCATTGGAGTGATATCTAGGTACACCCATAAAACAATGTTCCTTCATATGTGTTCAACATAAATAATCAGTCATATAGGATAAACAAAAGGGTTACCCATACAATGAAATGAGTATTATTTCATAAGGAAGACCCAGAGAGCATATCATAATGGAATCCATAAAAAAATAGATTTAAATACTCTAAGGAAATTATTAATGGAAAATAGAATTAGATCATGGAATAATATGTTCCAGTTAAGTGAATATTTTTAACAATCATGTTTAATAAACCCAAAAATTGAGTCACTTTAGTGTAGTTAAGGGAAAATATTAAAGACTCGATCGAATTAAAAATTGAATAAGTGTTTTTATAAAACAATAAATGAGAAAATGATGGTTTTCAAGGAAAATAGCTATTTTATATAAATAATGGTGTCTTAATATAGATCCGACAGTGTACATGAAAATTAGTAAGAGATTAGAATGTTCCATTTAATCAAGATAGTTTATTGACAGGATGTGAAATGGAAACCTTATAATGAATTTATTTTCCTTATCATTGAAAGAGTAATTGAAATTGGGACTTCTATTTGAAACCCAAAAATATAATTTAGGAAGTGTATATTAGAAAAATTATGAAATACATTGGTTTAATGATAGACAAAGATTAATATAATGGAAAGAAGTAGTTTTAGAACGAATCCATTACATTGTGTCTGAAATAGTTCTTCAATTGAATATAATTTCATGGATAATAAAATAAAATAAATTAATTAGTTAATTATGAAACTATTAAACCAGAATTTATCTTTTTTATTATTTTATTAGGATCATTTATGGACCTTTTTCAATGTGTAGGATTCAATTTAATCATTCATGGAGTGTTCGTTTCACGTCTTTAGGGTTAGTTAGCTAGTGTTTAATTATGAATGATCTTGTAAAATGGAGGAAAAACATCATAAAATTGAATTATATAGTACTAATTATTTTTTTAAAATTGATACAGACCCATATATATTTTTTTTTGAAAGTATTATTATTTTTTTAAATAAACTATAATGAAAAAATAATTATTTTTTCATTTACGCAGTTTTCAGTCCTTTAGAAATTTGTATTGTTTTATTTAATAATGTGTTCATATATTACGTCCAAAAAAATATGTATTGAAAATATTATAATATTTTTCTCCATATTAATGGTTTTATGACCATCCATGAAGGAGGTAATGAAAATTGAAAACCTATCTTCCACAAAGGCGGTCAATGGATACCTCATGGATGATGCTTTCATTTTTTGGAACAAAATTACAGGAGTAATTATTTAATGATTAATAATTCATTAACAAAATAAAATTAATGTTAATATATATCATATTGGCGTTATAATGTTACCTTTTTATGGAGAGTTGAGGGAATGGTACAAAAATAAGATACATTTAGAGTGAAAGGGGGACGATTTTACCTCTTGAGTGTTGTCACATTGATATCCTTCTTAAGGAAAATTTAAGTGGTCTATAGGTGAGAATATAAAAGCCAAAACTTGTTAAAGAGGTCTGGGAGAGGAATTGGGAAGAATATAATAAATCTCCATAGCTTAGAAGGTGTGAGGATAATAGGTGGGGAGGGATGGTATTTATAGGGGAGGAGATGGGTGTATTTTGGTTATTTTATTCTTTAGTTTATTATTTTGGATCATGTCTATGAATAGTGATGATTACCATGACTTAATATGTTTTATAGATAACAATATTTAAATATAATGGTGTTTACATTATATATAAAATTATAACCATTCAGATATTCATTTCTATCTTATTTTGTAAATTATCATATTTCACTATCAACAAAAAATGAAAAAATTTAGAAAAATCCCAAAAAATTCACTATAATTTTTAAAAAAAATTGAAACATAAAATGGAATAAATTTTATTAAAATAATTATATTAAATATTAGAAATTTACTTTTAATTACCAACATCATTTATTTGATAAATAATTACATTAAAATTATGAATGATTTTATAAAACATAGATTAATTAATTATGGTATCATATAATTATATTATAATCACAAGACAACCAAATATTATTTTATAAATATATTTTATTTAAATAATTTTTCTTTTATTTCTTATATGAATTATAAAATTGGAAATAATAATTTACACTTCATATAAATACCAATACTTAATTTTTAATTAAATTTTTTTACTTATTCCAAAATTTAAATATATTATATTTTCATTCATAAGATACATATGGTTTGTAAATACTTTCATAGCTTATTTTACTATTATATTATCTTGTATACAATTACTAATGGACACATTAATATTTCAATAATCATGTTACTATTACATTGGTATATGTTCCTTAATTTAAATAAATACCACTTATTTAATTCTTAATTTATGAAAATATTGTTTTTACTAGTAGTTATATTTGATTTTTGTGTTTTATATGATATAAAATAATTTTTTGAAGGGAAATATGGTTGATAAAATTATGGGTCATTACATTTTCCCCCCTTATGAAATTTCTCCTTTGAAATTTTGTTTTATATAATATGGTGAAAAAAAGATGAGTGTACTTAACCAGTTTTCAACCATTAAATAAAAAATAAAAAAATATTGTGCTTTGATACATAATCTATAATCATATAAAATTAAAACTTTTATAAAATAAGGATTAGATTATGAAATAATGGTATTCTATAATATATTATTATCTATGATTTAATCAATGTTTTCCATGGTAATAGAATTACCCATATAGTTCTTACTAAAGACTTCATGTCCTAATCTAAAAAAATAATTACATCGTGGTCATATTTCAAATGAATTTCCCATATAATTTTTAATGTATTATTAAATGATTTCAAGAATAATTATCCATAAAATAAGAACCATGAATCAAAATGTCTAGTACCTTTGGAAGATTTTGTAAATAAAACATTCAATAGGGAAATTGAATAAATCATATTTATATTAATTATACACAAAGACCTACTAACTTTATTTGATATATAACTTGTTCATAGGATATCCTAGAGAAATCATAAAATAATGGATGATCCAAAAAGTCCAGTAAATGAATAGGCGTAGAAATAAATCATAACACATGGGTTATAAGGTATAACATGAAGAAATAAAAATTAATGAAATATCAATAACCCTATATTAGAATAACATATAAAATAAGGCATTATTGAATCGTGGAAACATATTATAACTTCATGAACTAGGTTCCACACACTAGTTCTCTATGTTGATCAGTTACATGACCATATGCGCACCTCCCCGTACGCCAGAGGATGCTTACTAGAATCAAGGGTTTAATAACAAACATTTGGATAATAAAACCTATTTATTAGTTTAACACACTATCATAAAATAAGAAATAAATAATAATGAAAATAAATAAATTAACCAGAATAGTACCAATATAAAAAATAGACCAAAACTGTAAAAACAATATCGTAAATTAATATTAGATATATAACGCTAAATTTTACATAAAGTTTATATATGGGAAAACAAAATAAAAAATCCCTAACCATTCCCAAGAGGGTCCTTATATTATGAATGATTCTCTAATTTATGATCCATCCTATATCATCCATCTAATATAGGTATTTTTTTTCATTATCACCTCCTACAAACAGAATGTCTATTCAAGTACCAATTAGGCACCTCGAGTAGGGTGTGAGTACAAATCAGAAGGCCACCGCCAATGGTTTCTAAATCAATATATATTAAAAACTATGTATGAGGTTGTATAATGAATAAAATAGAATAAAATAAAGTAAACATATTGCATTTATTCAATTAATCTTTATTTATCCACATTACTCCTCTGAGTTTCGGAGTACACAAAAAACATATAATATTTGTGAATTCCATTGTTACCATTCATATTTCATAATACATGACTGAATTCCATTGTTTCCATTCATTATTTCATATTTGAATTCAATTTTAACCATTATAATTTCATGTCACAATAGATTCCCTTTTTTACCATTAACCATTTAATATCACATGTGAATTACATTGTTACTATTCACCATTCTTTATAAAATGTGAATTTCATTTTTTTCATTCACCATTTCAGGAACACATTTGAATGAAATTTTTACAATTAATTAGTTAAATATCACATATGGATTACATTTTTACCATTCATAATTTAAATATCACATATGAATTCCATTGTTACCCTTATTCAACTCAATATCATATATGAATTCCATTTTTACCATTAATCATTTCAATATAACACATATCACAATATCACAGTAAAACGTTAATTAATTCACCAATTAATTAATCAATTTAAAAAATTTCATATTCACTTCCTTGAATTAATTAATTCAATAACTAATTAACCACTCCTATAATATTACTAATTCTTGAATTACTTTTTTACATCAATCCACATAATTAATCCATCAATTTATTAAGCCACCACAATTTTGTTAAATTCAAAAATTAATTAACCAAATTAAAATATTATATATCCTACTTAACATTTTCATGTATCCCATAATTAATTAGTTAACTAACTATTAAAATCATAGTCTTTAATGCCCAATAATTAATTCAAAAATTAATTATTCAATAATTAATTAATCAATTCACAATCTAAAAAATCTAATAAATAATTCAAAAAATAATTATTAATTTGAAAATATCAAATATCCCATAATTAATTCAAATTTAACTATTAAAATAATAATGAAAAATTTCCCATAATTAATTCAAGAAATAATTACTCAATTCATAATATCAAATTTCCCATAAATAATTAATCAATTAGTAATTCAATTCAAAATATAAAATATCTGATAATTATATCAACAATTAACTAGTAAATTAAAAATATTATATTTTTTATTATTAATTTAGAATTTAATTATTCACTTAAAAATCTCAAATATTACATAATTCATTCAACAATCAATTATTAAATTCACAATCCCAAAATTCCCAATTTCAAAATTCCCACAATTAATTATTTCCCAATATCCATTAATTCAATATATGAAACATAAATGATAATCATGTAATATAAATTCTAAAATTAGAATGTTGTGAATGAAATCATGACTTCAGGATTTGAATTATAGACCATTAACCTCAAGAGTAATAATAAACACTAGCCAATAGAAATACCGAATTTTAGAAAAACAATGATGAAGATCCTGATCATTAATGAATTCATAGATCAAGGAATTAAACATATTATTATACATAAAACCTATATCAGGATATATATATATATATATATATATCCAAATGTGGATAAACATCCCCTTTTTATATAGGAGGAGGAGTTGGAGAGAGACTGATATATCTAAATCGGAAGAAAATACATACCTGGGATAGAGGAAATATTCAATTTTCCATTTGAGTCACCATGAACGTATGTTTGGAAGGTTTAGAATCCATCTGGTAGCATCCAAAAACATGAAGGAGATGGTAGGGTCAATCTACAGCCAAATAATGGTTGGAGTTATGGATCAAAAAATATTAAAACAATATTTCATATCACATAAAATCTCGTACATGGTTTTCTAATCTAGGGAACATGGTTTCCCATATTCATCCAAATAAATTTTGTACCTCTTCTGGGGGTGCATAGTTTCTTCTAATTGGGTGAATGGGTTGAAAAACTATATTGCAGCTATGTAAATCCACTTTATATATGTTCACATTATATTTTGCGATGCATATCATGGTTTGGGGAAGCTATTCACCAACCATGAACATTCCCACTTGTTTCTAGAATTGTTAATTTACATCCATACCAACCACATGTTTAAACCAAAAAAATTATGCTCATACAATGAAAAATGAACACCAGAAATCCGGATTGATAAACCTCTAGAAAATGTCAGGATCATATAATATTTCAACTTTATAACAACTCATCCTCAAACTGTACTCCCAAGAATCCAAAGGATTCTAATACAATATATCATTTCATAGGGCCCAAAAATATTATTCTATGTCCCATGTTTCCTCTTTCACTATCCCAGGTCTCCACAACACACAAACTACTGATAATTTCTTCACCACACACAAATTCTCACTACAATACATCCCACTTATCATTGTCCCCTAAAATGACACAACTAACCCAAGCTCAATATAATCCAAATTGATCACATGAGAAGGGTTAGGGTGATATTGCAGATGTTGTGTTACATGGACCATGTTTGAAAGAACACTAAATATATATAAAAGATATATACTGTATGCCAACGAACCTTTTATCCCAAAAACCTCAAATGGTCCAACAATCATGGGCACCATCATTCCCTAACTACATATCATGTGGTGACCAAATATTGGAGGCACTAAAAGGAGTACATGATGATCCTATATAAACTATAGGTTTCATCAACTTCTATATGTGTAAGACTTTTTTTACTCGAATATATATCTAATTAATTTTGAATCAGATGCACTAACTGTGATGTCCCCTACACAAGACTCAGTCCCAACCACTCTGACTCACCATATTCAATCTATAATAGAGGTGATATGTCTTACCACCCATATAGTGCATCATACGGTTCCATATGTATAGTTTCCTAATAACTATTTTTATATGAGGAGTCCAACATAGCAATGATCTTCTCCCACGATCATGCAAATTTAAGGACACCTACTCGAAGCATATCCTAGAGCACCATAATTATATGTTCTATCTATCCATATATATGTGGGTGGAAAGTCATACTCAATAAAAATAATGTACCATGTGACTTATATATTCCCTTTTATAAGAGTGATTTAAAGTGTGAGTTACAGACTTAAACAATATTTCATGAATACCTATGCAAACAGACTATCTAAAAAACATATAGTTATCCCCACAAATCTACTGTTAACATCTCCAATTCTAGAAAAACAATGTTCTATCTTCTCAGTGATTCCATGATCACACAAACAGACACATTCTTTTGAGTAATCCTTAGGAGACCCACCACAAACTCCGTAGTTATGTCACCCAACTCCCATTCCATAATATAAAACAACATTAGCAAGCCACAAGTTCTTTAATGATCGACACTCACGTGGTGAAAGGTGTAGCATCATGTCCCAAACCCTATTATCTTCTCTTCAAGCCTAGCCACCATAACTATCTTTATCAGTCATTGTACATTTTGGCCACACCTAGATGTAACACCCACATCGAGGCATGAAACTCATGCATCAGCTAATCTCATATACTCATTGGAAAAATAACCCGATTCCTAACGTAGATTATCTAGTCCTTATCTATGATTCAATGTAAAGTTGAATCCCCACCATCAAGGATTTATTTCAAAGTCATTCACTCTATATCCCCATACTTGTTGCCTCTTATCTAGATCATAAGTGTAGAATCCACTAAAAACAACATGAGATCCATCTTCTCCTGGCTCTCCTAAACCTGTATAAGAATCTCACGTAGTAAATCTATCATTTTCCACTCAACGCTATACACTTGAACATCTTAATTTTGAGTTTTCATAAATAATTCATTTGCAACTGGGTTTCAATTTTCGGATGTATATTTTGTCTGAAAATCAAATTTCTACCTATAATATACCCACCTTCACTTTAGAAGATTAAAATATCATTAAAAATTTATCTACATAAAGAACATCTAATCAGTAAACACAAAAATATTTTCCCAATAGAAAATGATTCCAATAAATTAAATAAAAAACAGCTACTTTCATTTTGAGGTCTTTCATGGGGTACCTCTATTCATGTGGCCTTAACTACCGAGACACATAAACCAAAACTCAATATCCCAACATCAACAGTACTATAGGTACAATCCCAGAAGTGATAAAAAGCACTGTATAATCCTAATCTGGTTTAGTTAAAATCAATATTAATGTCAATGTCAAGCACTTCTTCAACTCCTAAATGGTATTATCACATTATTCTGACTAGTCAAACATTATCCTCATTTTTGGTAAATCCCAAGAGAGGTGTTTCCAATAAGAAATACACATGGATGAATGTCTAATAATATTCATCCAACCCCAGAAATCTATTGTTAAAAAATATATAAATTGGATACTCCTAATAAACAACTTCCTAAACATTCTTTGGGTCCTTTAACACACCTTTCTCCAAGATTATGTGGCCTAATAAGTGTACCTGATCATTCAAAAATTGATACATAGATATCATGGAAAATAGATGATGCTCTCTCAGTGTCCTTAGGATGATTTCATGATGTTGGTCATGATCATCATGAGTAATGTATTACACTAATATTTCGTCCAAAAACAATAACACTAAATTATCCAGGTTAAGATGAAATATTTATTTCAATAAGTCCATAAACACTGTTTGTGATTTCATTAACACAAAAGACATTACAATGAACTCATATTGTTCATAACCATTTCTGAATGAAATACTTGGTATACCGGAAGGTTGAAATCTATACCGATGATATCCCAATCTCAAGTTAATTATGTAAAAAAATACATTCTTATCTCACCTTGTAAAATTGATCCTCAATTCGTGGAAGATTATGATTTTTCTTCACTATCATCTAGTTCAACTATTGGTAATAGACACACACGAATAAAATCATGTCACCATTATTTGTAAGAAACACACAAGAACCCTATGACAACATAATAAGACATATATACCCCCTATCATCCAACTCATCTAGCTACATGTTGAGATCATAATGCAATGTCGGTTCCATTCCGTAGGGTGGAATAGAAACTGGATCAGCCTAAGAAATGAACTTAGTTGTAAATTCCACATCTCTGTTTGGTCGAAACCATGATATGTCTTTAGGAAATAAATCCTATGAAATGTTAACTATGTGTGTAAATACATCATGATTCTAGCATCCATTACCTAGCATCCGACATACAACCTGTGTGGTAAGATCCCATGTTTCTGGTGAAATATTCATATGTGGCTCACTTTGATATCCCTCTCTTCATGGTCAATATACTTTTCACCCCTATGAGAAATCAAAGCACTCTTCTCCAATTGAAAATTACATGTGTGATCAGTATTTTAATAACTAGTACATACTCATAATTTGGTAAAATACTGACATGTTATGAATGCAAAGATCCCAATTGAAATGCTATTCCTCAACCTTGAGAGAACACCCATTTCATAAGTATATTTCTAATGACCTCAATCCCAACGGGGTATATATCTCATAAACCCACTCACAAACTCCTCCATCATGCTGAAAATATTCATAGGTTTTTCAATGATAAAGTAATGAGAAGAACCTGAATAAAATAAGGAACCAACGAATGTTGATGTTACAAGAAGAGCACTAATAACTTTCTATAGTCCAACATCTCTATCAATTAGAGTGGGGAAAATGAAATGTAACTATCATTCCCCTCTTCCCTATGAAGCTATATGAGTCTCTAAAGCTACACCACCCTACTGATATAAGTTTTCATTCCATAAAACTCCATGTCCACAACATCTACATGCACAGCCCGTAGTACCACAATAGTTAGAGTGATTTGGTTAATATGATCCCATTCCAACACCCTAGTTATATCTATCTCCTTCATCAATAACCATTTTTCAGGGGTTCTAACACAACTTCATTATATGTCACTTCATGCCAAACATCAACTCTATATTGGTGGTCGGGATCATTATCTATGATAGTGGCCCCTCAATCCTTACTGATGATAGACAATCTGGTTAATGTCATGAGTGTGTAACCCTACACCCAATCCATTATTCTTTATATTAAATTGGATAACACCATTTGGTTAATGACTAATTCTATCAAAATACATACCTCTTGATCACCTGAAAAAACCATATATCTTTCTCTATAATCCTATTTTTTCTCTCCCTCATATATGATATCCTTATCCACCACAAAAAAAAACACTTTTAACAAAAAAAATGTTAACTTGGGTCATAATATCACATTTAAGTGCTTCCTAGAAACACTTAATTGTAGTTGTCTGATCTCATGCCAAAACTGGAGAAAAAAAGATACAAATATGTAACTTATCCAACATAGTCTATCCCAAATATACTCCCTTGATTCAACCTCATGAACTTTGCTTCTCTGTCCTTCATGGCCATCTATGGATAGTAAAACTCTAGGAAATTTATTACCAATTGCTTCCATAAGATACCATACAGACGTCCTATTAGAGTCTAAACATCCCATTAGATATTCGCTAATTCTCACAACATATTAGTAGCTAACATGACCCTCTTTTCATCAAGAGTATCCAAATGGTCAAGTATAGTCCGGATAGACTCAATCTGTAACTCCGCTTCCTCAGGTCCACCCTCTACACTAAAATTTAGTGGGTTTTGTAACTGAAACTCTCATGATTGGTTTGATATACACATCAAAACATTATCTAGATCTCTTTCTGAAAATTTCATGAAGTGCGAAATTTTTTCTCGGATCCTCTCTCAAGATTACTCACCGAGAACTATTAGTTCCCCATGTTCCACAAATTGAGCAGAATCTCCAACAATGTCATCATTCCACCCTATAAACAAGAGTCTTCATGGATGAATACATATAAAATTATATAAATGATAATCATGACACATAAAACAATAGTGATACATTAATGTGAAACTACAATAATCCATAACAATTCATTTTCCCATTTTCCTTACCACATGGTAAGAATCGAGGCGTCATCACTACCCTTAACCATCCTATATCTAAGTCCTTATTAATAAGTGTAAAAACATTCCCAATATTCATGTTTCTCAGTGGAACCTATTTTATTTTCATCTTTCTTCATTTTTTTTCAAATTTCACTTTACAAGCCATTTTCATATCTATTTCACAAGATAGGAAAAATAGTTCAATTTCACTAACTTACCCAAAACCCATTGACATGTGTTTCTAATATGATTCATATCATGATAAAATATAAGTGGCTATAATGATTCATTCAACATAACTCGCATGCCTTATAGGTTCATAATTAAAATATTAAAAAAATTCAATATAATTATCACATCACACGAAAAGTTTGTCACTTAAGGTGAAATAATATTAATTTGTAAAAAAAATTAATAAAAATATCCCACATTATGTACTTGGGTATTACCCCATACATGGGTTATATAACCCCAATCCTGATCTCATGTCCAAGGATATATGCTTTATAGTTTCTTATATACATTTCCCAAATAGTAGTAGAAATGAAAATAAAATGGGGCTCTGATACCAATTTGTAATGTCCTGCCCTGGGTGCCACACACCGGTGCATGGACCCTATAAGTTACATGACCTCAATCACAACTATCAGTACACTCGAGGCTATAGAATAGATGTGAGGGTGTTAAATTGATCATGTGGTGAGTATACCCTCTTTATTAGAGTATCACACTTGTGGAAAATATTGAATTAATAATAACAACAAGATATAACATTATTAGAATATTAGATGAATCATGAAATTACAAAAACTAAAAAAAATCATAACTGAATAGTAGAAATGTAATTCTATTGTACGTCTCATGTTTTAATATGAAATAGGAAAAAAATACAATGAAAACTTCCATGAGGGTCACAATACTATGTATGGTTCCCTCATCCATGATCCATCCCATATCATCCATCTATCAAAGGACATGATCCCTTATTAGGGATTTCTAACAAAATGTCTACGCAGGTAATGATTAGACATCCCAAGGAGGGTGTGAGTACAACTTTTTAGGCCACCACCAAAGTTGTATGAAGCAATATCATGTCATAATAATGTATATAGTTGTGTAAAAAATAAAAAAAATAAGTTAAAACATTTAAATTTATTTGATTACAAATTATTTAACCACATAAAACCCTTTAGTTCATGAGGAAACTCAGATCATATCATATATTTGAATTCCATTGTTACCATTCATATTCTATAATTCATGGATGAATTCCATTGTTACCATTCAATATTCCAATATTTAATTTGATTATTATCATTTATATTTCAAAACACATGTTAATGACATTTATATCATTCACCATTTCAAGTCTCATGTGAATTTAATTATTACCATTCACCATTCTGTATCACATATGAATTCCAATGTTAGAATTTTCCATTTCAATCACACATGTGAATTCCACTATTACAATTAATAATTTTAATATAATATATGAACTCCATTGTTTCCATTCAGCATTTCAGTGTCACTTGTGAATTTAATTGTTATTTTTCATCATTTCGATATGACATATGAATTCCATTATAACCATTCATCATTTAAATATCACATATAACTAAATATCACAATACAACATTAATTAATTCTCCAATTAATTAATTAAATTAATCTATTTCATATTCAAGTCTGTCGAACAATTAATTCAATAAATAATTAATCACATTTGTCTCATTACTAATTCAACCATTAATTTATAACATCAGTACAATTCATTGATTCAACAATTTTTTAAGATAATCATATCCTTTAATTAATTCACTAATTATGTAATCATATATAAAAATTAATTATCCCATTTAAAAATATCAAATATCACTAAATTAATTCAACATTTAACTATTAAATTCACAATCTCAAATTGCCAATAATTAATCCAATAATTAATTATTAAATTCAAAATCTAAAATATCCCATAAATAAATAAATAAATAAATATAAAATTCAAAATCACAAATAACCATTAATTAATTCTACAATTAACTATTTAATTCATAGACTCAAATATCCCATAATTAATTCAACTATTAATTTTTCAATTAACAATTTCAAATAACCATTCATTAATTTAACAAATAAATATTAAATTCAATATCTATAATATCCCATAATTAATTAAACTACTAACTAATAAATTCAAAATATAAAATATACAACAACTAATTGAACAGATATTTATTCAATTCCTAATCTCATATAACCCATTTATAATTCCATAATTAATTATTCAATACACAGTCCTAATATGAAAAATTTCCTAGTTCCCTCAATAAGTTAATTCACCAAATAAATTAACTAAATCTATGAAAGTCAATTTATAATCATATAATAGAAATTAAAATATTACATACTTGTAATTAAAATCCAGAATTTTTTATTAGAATTATATCTCACCTACCCAAAGATACAATAAATACATCCCAAAATAAATCCCCAATTTGATCAGAACAATGGCGAATAATGAGATTGTGACACAATTCCTATATCTAATATTTTAATGAATTGAGATTTCACAATCCTTTATTTATATATAAATAAAACAACGGATAAATATACCCCATTTTTTATCCTATTGGCTTGAGTAGGACAGTCATTGGAAATAAAAGGTAATTTATCACATTTAATTATCACTACCCCATGATTCATGGGTTGTTTTCTGAAGTTGGAGTAGGGATCTTGTTGAGCATGGGAGTCTTGGGGTTGTCTCGGAGTGTTTATAGTTTTTATTCATATATTTACTATGATAATTTAGAGTTCTGTTGTGGTACATTATTTTGGTATTATTTTGAAAATTGAATGATAATTTTTATTTTATTTTTATCAGGTATTTGTTTGTTAATAATTTTATTCTAAATTGGAAAATTTCCCCCAAATATATTGAATACATTTGGAATTTATTGCTAGACTTCAACATCTTGGGGATTTCTCTTAAAAGAAATTAATGTCTCACCACCCTCTCAAACAAATGATAAGTGGATAGATTTTACAATTTCACTATTTTATGAAAAATATTTTTTCATTCATAAGCTATGTTCTCAGAAAATGTTTTCAAAAATGTTTTAAAATATTATTCTAATTTCATGTTCATGTAAATGAATTTTGTAAATATTTTATGTCTAAAAATTGTTTTAAATAATATTCAAGGAATCCTTTATATGTTTTCTATATTTATTTTAAAATATTCGGATTCAATTATTTTAATCCCTCCTTTATAAGAAAACAAGGATATTAAAAAAAATGTATTTTAAAAATGTATTCTCTTTAAATATTCTTTGAAATTATTTTCAAATATTCCATTATAATATTTCAATGTAATTTTTAATGAAAATTGTTCTAAAAAATCATTATGTTTCAAACCAATAAGTGTATTTTCCCTATGAAATATCTTAAGTGACATTTCAGAATAAGTTTCTAGCTGATATAACATCTATTATTATTACCAATACCTTACTAGGTTTATGATATATTTTTACCATAGATATTATTTCTCTAAATGGGTTTCATTTAATAAGAGTTTTTTATTGAACTCATTTTACTACGATGGGAAATAAAATATTAAAATAAATTTAAAACATATTTATTTTTACAAGTTATTCTATGAATAAGGGATTTTAAAACATATCCCTTTTACATAAGTTATGGTATGATGAAATTTTTATGACAACCTTTTAATTTAATGTGTTATGATGTGATGTTTGTGAAATCCATCAATTTTTATGGATTAGGATATAACTAATGTTTTATAATCTTGTGGAACAAATATTTATGATTTCATTATGTAATGGGTGAGTCTTATTTATCAATCCAATCACCTAGGTAATGGTAAATTTTGTATGATATCATAGGGTATATGGAAGTTCATCCAAACTACATAATAAATAGAAAACATGAGGCATCCCAATATCATAGTAAGAGTGTATACTAGGGGAATATAAAGCCAGTAATAAGAGGCTACACAGGAGGGAATCTGTATGAAATAAACTTTTCTAGAGGTGTATCAAACTCATTTAAAGGTACTCTTTTTCCTTATATAGATTAATTTTCAATAGGTTTTTCCTCAGGGAATTTTTTAAAAAAATTGGGAATTTATTATTATGTTTGGTAATTGCACAGTTGGTACATGGTTTCCCTAATCCAAGAGGACTGGCTAAAAAATATTATAACTATGAAAATAGAGGTACTTTATAGTTGGTACAAGTTTTGTAAAACCACGAACCCTAAAAAAGAAATTTCCCCTCCCTAAATTGGTGCACAGTTAAGGCACACAGTTAGGGGAAACAATGCAATAATGCCCAAAAAACTGGGCACAATATTTAAATTAACCTGAATATTAGATTTTAAAATACCCAAACCCCTCTATTGAAACCAAATCGACCCCAATAATCCACTAATGATTTATCTCAATTTTTGATGATACTAGATGATCTGTTAGGTCTCGTCGCCTCTTTTATTAGCGAATTAAATGGTGGATTTAGGATCTTCACATCCTTGAGTCAATGGTTTCTTCCCATTTAGATGTTTCTTTCTCTCCCACTACTCTTATGAGATAAAATATGGATTTATAATAGATGATGGATCTGTATTTAATTTTTTAGATCGTGATTCGTTTAAATCTTGCATATAAAGAATTACTCAAGATCTCGTTATTCATCCTTTTTATACAAAATTTTGGGATTCTTTTGATGAGAGTACTTCATCAATTTTGATTTAGGTGGTATATAGTTCAGATCCAATATTTTATATTGAAATATAATTTATGTAATTGTAGAACTACTATTATTTGTATATAAATTTTTGTTCTTAATTGATTTTATAAGTTTAGTGAAATAATTAATTAAGTATAGGTGACATTGTCGATATTGGTGATTATAAACTGAGACAATTAATTGTATTATTAATTATTTGATATTGGAATTCAAGAATGGAGATAACTAATTATATAATTAATTATGAGATTTTGATATTTGAGAATTGAGATAATTTATTTTTTTAATTAATTATAATGTATTTATATTTTTATATATTTAATTAATTGTAGAATTATTTTTGGTATTTTCAGACTATGGATATTTATTAATGAACTAATGAATTATCTAATGAGATTCACATACTTAAATAATTGGGTAATTTATTACAGGAATTTATGTGATAAACTACCTTTTGAATTAATATATTCAAATATTATGTTTAAATTATTTTTGAAATAGTAATGTAATTTTTGTGATTAATTAGTTTGAGAATTATATAATATTATTTATGAATAAATTAATTTTATTTATGTAGTTAGTTAACTGCCAAAATAACAAATGGGATTGTTTTTTTCTAATTTTTTTAATTAGTAATTGAATTTTTGTTATTAATTTATTTTAGAATTAATTAATTTCATTGATGTTATTTGGTAATTGTTGAATTAAATATTTTAGTTATGGTGTTGAACTAATTATTGAATTAGAATTTGAACTTAAGTGTATATTTATTTTTTGAATTAATTATGTGTTCATGAATAGTAACATGTTCATTCGATTGTGATGTTATTAATGGAAACATAGTCAGTTAGTTGAAAAATATTAAAATGAGAACATGGATATTCAAATATGTGATGTATGGATTATATAAAGGGAATTCATTTATTAATTAACAAATTGTGATGCAATCATTAAATGGTGTGATTTAATGAATGAAAAAAACATTCGATTATGTGAATTAATGAATGATATTAATTTCATTCTGATAAAATATATTCATTGGGAATAGTTTAGACTCTAGGACATTGTGAAGAAGGTATTGAGATACTAATGTTTATAGAAACCTAAGGGTATATGTGGTAAAATGAAGAATAGTCGATAATGTGATATCTGTTTATTTATGAATTTTTCATTATTCATTATAAAACTGAATACTCTATTATTTTATTGTATTTTTTTAGAATCCATTGGAGGTGAACTATTAATTTTTATTCAAACCCTACTTGTACTTCTTGATCGGTACCCAAATAGACATCACGGTTAGAGGATATGACAAGGGAAAATGCCCTATGTTAGTTGGCTGGGTCTGAATGGAGCATGGATGATAGAATGAAACATGGGTTGGGGACCGTTTGGGCATCATTCGTGTATTTACTTTTGAATTTTCATTTTGACACCTAAAAATTACATTAACATGACACATTAATTGTTCACTTTGATATTTTATCATCAGTTTTGTTCATCATGTGATATTGGCATCATTCCGGTCATGGTTTTGTATTTGGTTATTGTTTATTTATACTTCGTTGGTGTATTACTCTAGAAAAGAGGGAATTGTATCCCAATTACTGATAATAGAACCTCATAGTTAGTCAGTAACATCTAGAATATGGTGTAGCATGCCTGAGTAAATGTGAATGACCAATTATGGGCATTGGTGTGTGGGACCCTGGATGGGATGTTTCAAAGTGGGTTTACAAGGGTCTTATTTTCTATTGTATTGTTGGTTGGGAAAGCTATATGAACAATAAAAATATTGAGGACTTATTTTTGAGCTCATGCATTGGAGTATCTTTCCATGTAGGGGGGAAACATATTTACCTAGGATGGGATTGTTAATATTTCAATTTTCTATTATGGTTTAAAATCAGTTAACCTAGGGTGTAGTACATGTTGTCTGGTGAGATTATTGATTTAGAGCTTCTTATATTTGAATCATGCCCTGATAAGGAATGATAGTTTAGTATGCATGAATAATTCTAGTAACTCATGGTTATTTTGTGACACAAATCATTTCTGGAAAACACGAAAAAATGAGTTTGGGGTATGTTTTTGAAATTTAAATTTGTTTTCGTTCATGTGAAATTGAGATGAAAATGTTCCTAATATTAAATTGATAGTTATTCTAAAATGTTGACTTTTCTTTATTAAATTGGTTCCCAAAGAGAAACATTGAAATTGATAATAATTGTACCTTTCTTAACCAAGATCAGGTGGTAGGTTCATTAAGGGTAGTGATGTCAAGTCAGGTTTGACCATTTGATAGGGTTTGGGGGAAGTGACACCATGGGTAAGTGGTTATCACATGGATACTATTTTTTTGCGAAAATATGGTATTCTCTAATGATAATGATGGTTTGTTTCCAGAAATGAGATGAGAATTCACTATAGCTCAACATCATCTTCGGTATACTAAAAGATCAATAGTTATATGCCAAGATACAGAAGAATTTTTTCTACAAGGATAAGGGGGCGACATGAAGGTTTTTTCCTTAGATCAAGTTAATCCTCAAACACTAAGATGGAATGTGAAACACTGCCCATAATTGTGGGATGGTAATAAGGATGTGTCATGATGATAAATTATAGGGGTATCATTCTTGGAAGCCAGAGATAGGTGGAAATTTATGATTTGACATTTTCACCTGATTGAGGATGATACAACCAATTCCACTAATTGGTTTCTATAGGGGAGGGTGAGTGAGGCATGCTAGTTTGTAATTTATTTAGGAAAATGATAATAGCACCTTACCTAGGGATTGATGCGACAATATTAGATGTGTCAATTGTGGATCATCTTACACGTGTGTTAGATCATACTAAGAAAGTGTTATGGGGAAGGACCATTCCAATAGTTCATGTGTTGTGGAAACATGAACCTATTTAGAAGAGAAAAATGGGAGATGTAATCAGATAAGAGGGATATGTTGACCTATATTATTTACACAAATTATTAGGGATTATTGGGATTACTACTCAAGAAAGTGTTGTTATAAGTTAGGGAGATTTTATAAAATACATTTTATATTGATATATCTAATTACTTTTATATATTAACCAGGTTTTCTTTTATTGAGTACTTATTTTGGTTTTACCTTGGGGATTGTTTGGTTAAAAATTCAGAATTTTGGAAGATGTTTGGTAAGTACAATTTTGGTGCATAGTTTTCCCAAACTATGTGTTGTATCCCAGAATACATGGAAACCCTAGGAAGTGAGAGATTCCTAACATGGTGAATTTTTTGTCCAACTATTCTCACTAAAATGATAATCCATGCACCCCCCCCCCCAAATGAGGTTCACGGTTAAGGGAAACCATGCGCTTCTTCCTAGAAAACCATGTACATGATTTATATTAATCGAACTATTAGAAATTAAAAAAATAAACCCACATATTAACCCCAAATAGATACTCGCTCATCCCCTAATAATTCCTCTTGATTTTATAGGCTCCTGGATGATTTTTTGGGCTCCTTCCCTCAATTCTTGGTAAATTAATGGGCGGATTGATGATTTTCAGCACCCAGAGTAAGTGATTTCTTCCCATTTTGATCTCAAATTCTCTCTAACTCCTCTTATAAGATAAAACATGGATTATAATCTTTTTTTGGATATAGATATTCATATATCGATATTTTAGGGATAACGATTCATTTAAATCTTGGATCTAGAAATTTAATCAAGATAACATTTTTCGACATTATTCTGCTAAATCTGGGGATTTATTTTGAGGATCGTACTATTTCGATTTGATGTAGGTAATATAAAATTTAAATCCCAAATTAGTTATTTATATTAAATTTATTTCATTGTACAATGTCATTTAGATTCTTAGAAATGTTTTTCATTGTTTAATTAAAATATATTGTAAATTAATTAATTGAGGAGATGTGAAATTGAGGATTTTTAGAATTATATATTCAGATAATTAAATATAGAATTAATTAGAATATATTGAGATTTTAGAATTGAGATATTTAAATGTAGAATTATATATAAAATATTTATATTTAAGAGTTGACATAATTAAATTTTGAATTATTTATGATGCATTAAAATTTTGATTGAGATTATTAATTGTGGAATTAATTATGGAATTTTTAGTTTATTGATATTGATTAATAAATTGATGAATTAATTAATGGGATTGGATTACATAAATAATTGGGGAGTTAATTAAGGGTAATTAAGTGGAAAAATAATTTTTGAATTAAAAAATGAAATTTTTAAAAAAAATGGTTGAATTACTAATGGAATTGATGTGATTAAATATTTTCTGAATTGATTAATAATTTTGATATGATTAATTAGTTTTTGAATTATTTACTATTATTGATGTAATTAGTTAGTTGTCGAATTTACATATAGAATTGTTGTGTTTAACTAATTGTTGAATTAGAAAAGGAATTGGTGTGATTAATTAATCATTTAATTAGTAAATGTTATAGATGTGACTATTTTATTAATGAATAAACTAAATTAATTGGGGTATTTAACAAAATTATTCATTAGTAATGAAATTGATGAGGAGAATTAATTGATGAATTAATTACATGCCGATTAATTGTGACATGGTAATTCAATTTTAAAATTAAGAATGGTAACTTGGTCATTTATTTGATAAATAAATAACGTTGACATGTTTATTCTAATATGTGATGTGTGAATGATAACATGGTAATTCATGTATAAATTAATGGTTGGTAACATGTTCATTCAATGGTATGAATTAATGAATTTTAACACCGTCATTCAGTTGTATGGATTAATTAATTGAAACAATGGAATTCAAATTCATGATATTTCTTTGGAATAGTTCTGAAACTAGTAAGGGACGAAGGATGTTTTCAGATACATGTTTTTATAGGATTGGGAATGTTAACATGTTTAAATAATGTGTAGTTGAATCTGTGAAAAAAAGGTCTTTTATGAATTTCACTTTATTATTTATAAAATGGAATATACTATCATTTGTGTAGATATTGTTTTGGATACTGTTATTAGTGGACTATTGAGTTGTAATCACACCCAATTTAGGATTCTTGGTCAGTGACCAAATAGATTTAAATGTTTTAGGACAAGATAAGTGAAAAGTCCATGTTTTAGGTGCTTTAGTTGGTATGAAGTAGTGATAAGGGAAGAAGACATTGTTAAAGGGATGTTTGGGAGTCATCATTGTATTTAATTTTTTTTCATTTTAAACACATGGAACAATCATTTTAAGGATATATTTATTATTCAGTTTTATATTGTATCTTCATTTTTTATCACCATGTGATATTAGAATATGTATGGTTATGATTATATATACTTTGTTATTGATTATTTATTTTAAGTTGGAATTTTACTCTAAAAAATATTGTATAGTCCTCCTTGGATTGATTATAGATCATAGGTAATATTTAAAAACCTTTGGTGTACGAGGTTCCATTCTTGACATCACGTTGTGAACCAGATTAGGGCACTTGTGTGTGGAACCCTGGTCGGGAGGTCACAACATCCCAATTTCATAATAAGAGGTTACTTTGGAAGGCATCACAAGCCTATAGAATTAGGGTATATATGATGGAATCCTAAGCCCTAACAAGAGGGTACATAAGTGGGAATCACAATCCCATATGAAGTGGGTACATGGAAGGGAAAACTATGTCCGGAGTAATATGGTAGACGCGAGTTCATCCCAATCCCAACGAAGGTGCAACGGTGATTATCGTAAGCCTAACATGATAGGATGATCTTGGTTACAAGCCTTGAAATAGTATTTTAAATAATTTTGTGTTTAACACAATCCCATTTATTATTATTTTGTTATGCACTCAAGGAGTAGGCTCTTGATTCAATTATGATTCACGTCTTATAAAAAACTAATCAATTTTCTGTGACTCTTGATTGCGATCATTGATATGAATGGTATGATTTTCTAATGTTATGATTAGGTTTACATACCCTTCATCACATGTTATACTTAAAAATATCCCATATTTAACCTTAATATTAATACTTAATCACCCATTTCTTATGTTTTTTTCCCTATGTTGTGAATATTGTTTTTAGTAGTGAAAAAAATGTAAAATATCTCTAATGGATATGTTGAAGATCTTTCAAAATTATAGGAGATTATTTATTCATGTTTCCAAATATGTTAAACATTTATAGTCATTAGGGATATACTTTTGTAATGCATATAATATTCATCTTAATTGATGTTATATCCATGTATGTTAATCATGGGTTTTTTATGAAATAGTTAAAAATAGTTTGAATTTTTATAGAATACATCGTTTTGATGAAAATAGAATTTCAACTAAAGAGAGAAACAAATGTTTTATTATCATAAAAATGTTTTCAAAATCATATTAAGTACCAAATACTAGAAGAATGTTAACATTAATAGATAGAATCATCAATAAATAGAAAATATTTATATTAAATTGGATTATTATTCCATGACCAAATAATTCCCTTCAAAAAAATAAAAATTGAATAATTTCTATTGGATTGAGATTATTAAATAAACTCTTAAAGTGATCTTAACATTGATATGTGAATTAAAAAATTAATATATTAAGTAGATATATTATAAAACCAAATAAAATAATTTTATATAAGAAATAATATAATTTAATTTAATAAGACACATAATCGTAGAATATCAAAGATAATGAATATTTAATATAACCCAATTCAAGTAAAATGAGTTATGAAATTATTTACTAGTTGGTAACTAATAATTAAGATCACGTTGGATGAAATAACTCAAATTGAGACTTAAAAAGTAGTGTATTATTAATAAATCATGATATTTCATTTAATGGGGGATTAATGGAAACTATATAACTATAATTAGAATTAAATAATAAAAATTCATTAATGGGTTATTCAGATGGGGTCCCTAATATGACACTTCCTTTTGCTTGAATGTGATTTATCCTCATATATAGTTGTTCTAAAAATGTTAGTAACCCATTAAATAATAATAATAATAATATAATATTATATATGATCTATAACTTATATGTAAGTCTACACATTTTATTACATGATTTTAACCATATTTAAAAATAAAATTACAATCCAATGATCATAAAGTATAGTGTCTTGGAAGATTATGAGAATATTTATACATCATGAAACGAAAATAACAAATATTTTATTTAATATTCATAATGATTTAATAGTTATACATGATACCTATTATCTTGTGACGTTATCATTGGAAGTACATGAACAAAATGGATGAGCTAAAAATCCTAGAGGTGAATAATCCCAGGAATAAAACATAGCTCATTGGTAAAGAGGCATAACATGATGAAATAAAGGGACCAATAATGAATAAACATATATATTTATGAAATATATAACTTGGGAACATATAATAATAACATTATAGAAATTTGGAAGAAAATTATAACATACAAAAACACTAGACAAGGCTAACTTCGAAGACATAGTAGATAACGTCCAATAATGGAATCAGGTTCATTCCCTATCCGAACATAACGTCTCATGAGACTGAACATTATCTTATGAATTAGAGAAATATCTGAGTGAACCTATCATTACAAATCCTAGAATATGTGTTCCAAATGATCAATCATAAATAATTAATCAAACTTAATCATAAGGGTTACCTATAGAGAGAATTGGGTATCATAATCATGTAAAAAGGAATATCATAAGAGAATATAATAATGTCCTCCATTAAAGAAGGAGTTAGAATCATAACTAAACATTTATAAAGGAGAATAATAATATATAATGATATGTTATGTAAAATTTAATTTAATACATTTAAAATTAGTGTTATGGTAACATTATAAATAAAAATATTTAGTGTGGTTTAAGGATAGTATTAATGATTCTTTAAAGAAGAAAAGTCATCACAGATTGTATAAAACCAGAAATTAACCTTAAATGTTTTTCATGATTAATTTGGTTATTTTAAAATAATTAATTTGGATTCAATAATATTATTTATTTCAATTAAAAATTGGTATTAAATCAATATGTTCCTTAGAATGGGTTTGCATATCAGGAATAATTAAGAATGGAACATTTTTAAAAGATGTATCTCCCCATAAAAAAGGCTGAGATGATATGGATACATTATTTTAGAATATAAAAACCTAATTAGTAAGATAATAATAAAAATAAATAAATATTTAAATTTGGTTAAATAGATATACAGAGTAACCTGAAGGAAAAAAATAATGGTTCAGAAAGAAACCCCTTCCCTGTGTTTGAAGGTCTTCGTCACTTGATCTTAATGTTGTGGATAATAAAATTTAATCAATAAATTAATTAATTAAGAGACTATCATACATTTTTTATATTTATTATAATTTTATTAAGTTCATTTGTAAACTTTTTTATGAGTTTAGAGGTTCAATTTCATCAATCGGGGGCATCGATTTTCATGGTTATCATGATCGGTTTACTTCTTGTACATATATGGGAAATAATGTATAATCACAATAGTTGTCCCAATTTGAATTTATGTGTTATTAAATAATTCCCATATGATTACATTGATATAAATGTAATTTTTTTATTTGAGTTAAGATTGAATCATTGGATATAATGTTAGTGATGATCATTTGGATTATTTCATGGGTTTTTGATAATAACATACTAGTTTTATTTTATTAATTAATATTATGTATATATAATGGTACAAGAATAATAAATGGGATGTAAGAAATATATTATAAAATATACTAAATATAAATTTATTATGAATAGTATTGAAGGAGGGAATGTAAATGGAAAACTCGATGTCATTGAATGTGAAAAATTAACACATCAATGTTTTCATTTTTAGAAAAACTAGGAGAGGGGAATAAAATTATGAAAGATTATTAATTTATAATACTAAAATTATAGTATATGTGATATTAAATATTTACCATTCCACTTGGATATGGGTAGGTGATGATAGAAAAAAAAATTTGAACAAAAAAATGAAAAAAGTGGATTTTACCTCTTCAACTATCCTACTTGAGAACCTCCTTAGGGAATTGGGTTTTGTTATTTTTATTGAGAAAAAAGGCTCTTGGACATATGAAGATAGTTGGTAAAGGGACTATGAAATTTTTTTACAATGATAAAATCATTTATGGTGTGAGGAGAGGAGGTGGTGAGGGTGGTATTTTGAATGGAGAAGATGGTTTTCTTATTACTCTATTCTTTTTTTATTCTGTACTTGACATGAAATATTGTGGATTATTGTGACTAAATATATTAATCATTTTGTGTGAGTTTGAACCAATACCTAATTGAATCATCAGTGAATCGTTCATGACTCAAAAGTTCATTCATTTAATAATACCATAAATTCTCGTATTTTATTATTAACAAAAATGTCAACTATTTTAGAAAAATCCCCAAAAATAACTCAATTTTTTTTCAATGTGTTGAAATAAAATATAAACTCAATTTTATTAAAATAATTATCTTAATATAAAAGATTTATGTTTTAATCAAAATGACCATTTACATGGAAAATACCTATTTTAAAATTATTACTGATTTTATAACACATTGAAAAATTAATCAAGGTATCGTAAAATAATCTCTTTATCATAAGACACCATAATATTTATAAGAGAATATATTTTATGAAAATAAATTATATTTGAAATTTTTATACTAATTATTACATTTTAAATAAACATATATGTTCCCCAAAAAAATACTGCAACAAAATATTTCATTTTCCATACATTTATTTAGTTATAATAAGCTGAAATTATATCATATTTTCATTTTTGAGATAAAAATTTTTACTAATAATTTCAGGGGTGAGGATATTATTCTATTGTCTAGTTCACAATTCATAAGGATAATATTTCTATTCAAATATAATATTACTATTTCATTTGTATAGATCCCTTGATTTATAAAAATATCTATTATTTCATTAATTATTCATTTATAAATATTGAATTATGTTATCTATGTTACTTTATGAGGTTCATACTATATAAAACTATTATAAGAAGGAAAATTTCATTTTTAGGAATCTGGGATGTTAAATTCTTCCCCCCTTGTAAATTTTTTCCCACGAAATATCATTTTACAAACAAGGGGAAAATAGGTCAGGGTTCATCTCCTTCATCCCTTCAATCAGTTGTTCATTATTTAATGTTTTCATTTTCATCAAGGAAAAAGGTTTTTTATTTATAATGGTATGTTGTAAAATTTTGAAAATCATCAACTTATTTGAGGAAAAAAAACTTCAGGAATCATGGATTATATTGATGGAATAATCAATGAGTCATTAAAAATTATTTCCTATATATGAATTGTTAGAATATTCATGAATATGTTTTTATAAAACAATCTAACTTATTCATACTCAATTATTTCAAAATAGTATTTATTAAATCAGATTTTAGTATTTTACAAAATAAAAATATATATTATTTGATACATATAGGGTAATCGAAGGTCTCCCCCTTCTAAAACATCAATAATTTTTTTCATAATGTTTTTTGAAATAATGAAAAGAATTTGAAAAGAACCTTATGGTAATACCCATGATTATAATGGTTATAATGTTCATAGATTAATATTATTTAATATATTATACTTGGACATTAAATGAAGTTGGATAATATAGTGGTATTTGAATCATCAAAATTTTATTTTCCATGTAACATTGATATTGGTAAATGTTTCAATGTCACTTGATCATAACATACGGATAAGTTTTCAATGTAGTTATTTAGGAAGATAGACATGATTTTTATTCATTAAATTACTCCTTCTATATATTAGCTATTAAAAATAAAATAAAATTGATTGATTGAATACTTATCTAATAATAATATAAAATGGAAAACATTGAATGTATAATGTTAATAATGTAAATTAAATAATATCTTAACATGTGACACCCAATATTTCAATATAGGATATCCATGGTGATATAATTATCCTTAGGGATATTACTAATTTTCTATAGTCCTAATCTATAAAAATAACTTGAAATTTCTATGATACCAACTATAATGTCCCTATCCTTTTACACATATTATTACATGATTTTAAGAATAATTAATCATAAAATTACAAGGAAATAATCATGAAGTCTATTGACCTGTAAGATTTGATAGATAATTAAACATCATCAAACCAAAATAAAATTATCATTTATATTGAATTCATAATGAAATATTAACTCCTTCTTCTCATTTATATATACATTTTGTAACATGGTGGATACACAGACAAAAGCGATGATCTAAAATTCGATTAATGAAATAATAATGGGAATAAAACATAGAACATGGGTTACAAGGAAAACATGATTACATAAATGCATGGAACAAGAATAAAAATAATTACGTTCAAAATTTATAACATGGGAACATATATTCACTACATGATTATAATTTGAAACAATACATTACATGAAATAAACATTAGTTAGAGCTAGATTTAAATACATGATGGAAAATGTCCCATAAAAGAATCAACTTCACTCCTTCTCCCAAAATGATGTATCATGAGGCTAAAATTGGGAAATTAATTGGTGTACAATTTTGGAACACCCATCATAACATGTTCATGAATATTTGTGCAACATTAACAATCATACCTAAGGAATCAATCATAATTATAATGGTTTCCCATGGAATGAATTGGGTATCAAAATAATGTCAAAATGAGCCACATAAGGGAATATCAAAATGGTGTCCATAAAAAAATATTTTAAATAATAAGTGGACATTAATAATGTATACTACGAATATATCATGATAACTTATTCAAGAGTAAGTTAATACAAGATAAATTAGAGTTTATGAAACTTTAGATATTAAACATTTCAATGTAGTTTAAGGATAATATTTATGATTATTTAAAATCGACAAGGTATAATTGACAATATAAATGAAAAATTACCCAATATATTTTCTTATGATGAAAATATTAATTTAATGAAAAAATGGTGTCTTAAATTAGATTATGGAGAGCACGAGGGAATGGGTAAGAATTTAGGAATTTCCCTCGAATTGGGATTTCTTATCATGGGGAATCTAGAATGGAACCTTTTTAAAACATGTACTTTCCCATAAAATAAGGATTATATAATATGCATACATGAGTTTGGAAAATATAAACATAATTCATAATATGTTCATAAAAATAGATCATAATTACTTTTGGTTAAAGAGATAGAAATAGTAACCTGATTGAAATGGGGTTTATAAAGCAACCCTTACGTTATGTATGAATGTGATATACACTCAATATTAATATCCAGTATAATAACAATAATCCTATTAATTAATTAATTAATAACCCATTATACCTGTATTTTAATTATTATAATTTTATTATGTTCATTTATGGCCTTTTTTATGATTTATGAGATTTAATTTCATCATTCAGAAGCATTGGTTTGCTTTGTTTTCATGATTGATTTACTTGTATACATGTGCTGACAATAATGGGAAATGAGAATAGTTATATAGAATTAATGTTATTTGTTATTGAAGAAAGTTATTAAATGGTTACATAATTCATTTCATTACTTGGGTTGTGGATTAATCATTAGATAAAGTGTTAGTTATGATCATTTGGATTATTTTTTTCGTTTTTAAATCATCACAAACCAGTTTTCTTTTATTAATTAATAATTTTAATATATAATTGTTCACGAACATTATATACACTATAATAAATATTTGAAAATGTGGTTTAACCATAAAAAATGGTTTAATGTCCATTATTTATGGATTTAATGTAAATTGAAAACTCGAAGTCATTGAATGTCATAAATTAAAACATCATGTATAATGTCTTCATTTTTTAAAAAAATAACTAGGAGGGGAAAGAGATTATTATGGATTATTAAATTAACATAATACAATTCCAGTAAATGTGATATATTGGAGTTACCATTCCACTTTTTAATTCTACGGTGATGATAGAATAATAAAAGTGTAGAAATTCAATGAAAATAAAATAAATAGGGAGATGAATGTACCTATTAAATTATCCTCCTTGATAACCTCCATTGGGAAATTGGTTTTCGATTTTTTTGACACCAAAGTATATTGTACATGGAAAAGAGGCTCGGGAAGCGGATTATTAAAATTTAGGACATGTGTTAAATTTTGGAAGGTGTGAGGAGAAGAAGTTGTGAAGGGTTGCATTTAAAGTGGAGGAGAGGAATGTTTTCTTAATATTCGATTCATTATATTATTACTTTTATCAAAACAAGAAATATGGTTTATTCATAAAACTATATATAGTATATAGTGATTTTTAGTTTTATTCAATGTCTACTTCCATCCTCCATAACTCAAGAATGACTCAAAAATTCATATATTTACTTATAACGTATATTATTGTATTTCACTATTCAGAAAAATTAAAATCATTTAATCCATACCAATAAATCTACCTACACATTTTCAGATGGTTGAAATTAAAAATTGTAACCAATTTTTTTAAAATAATTTTATAAATATGTGATAATTAATTTTAAATTAAAATTATCATTTACCTATAAATTATAAATTTTTATATTATAAATAATTTTATAACAAATTGAAAAATTAATCAAGGTGTCGTAAAATTATATTAATATCATATTAAAACAACGTATTTATTTAGGAATCCATTTTATGAAAAGAAATTTTCTTTTGAATAATTATATTAAATATAATTTTGTAAATAAACATTTATGTTTCAAAAAAATTACCAACCATAAATTTTCATTTTCCAAACATTTACTTACTTATAATATAATATAATTATATAACATATTTATTTATAATATATATAAATATAATTTATATATTCATGGGTGAGGTTAAAATTATATTTTCATGCATACTATTCATAAGTTACATATTATTATTCCAAAGGTCATGTTACTATTTCATTGTTATTGGATCCTTAATTTTATGGAATACCTCTAATTAAATTAATTATAAATTTAAAAATATTGTATGTGTTCTTTATGATATTTTATGAGTTTTATAAAATAAAAAATAATTACAATAAGGGAAACATCATTGATAAAAAATTTGGGTTGTTACATGATCATTTTTAGCATCTCATCACCCTTATATTATTAATCATTCATTAATTTCATTGTTTTATGTATTAAATTCCTTGTTTTCTCATGTGTTATTTGTAATTAATCTTTTGGATCTTGTAAAAATTATATAATTTCATATTATCTATATAAAATTACCATTATCTAATTATAATATTTATTCTGGAATTGAAATTTAAAAACTAATTGTTGTTAATGATTTAGAAAAATGGACTTTTTTGCAACCATATTGACTGTAGGTCATATATACGCATGAGTAATGAAATAATATTTTAATAATAAATATGGAAAAGTGGTAAGTAATATTTTATAATTATAAATTTAAAATAATATCATATTTATAAAATTACATATTTATGTATATGAAAATATAACATAAATGTGGTGCGGTGTTGAAAATACATTCAATGTGATTTTTGAAGGCCATACTATACACATACACAAATGATGTTATCATCATTAAGTGATAAAATAATTATGAATAAAATTTTTATATTTTTACATTAAAGAAATTATAAATCCTTCATTAATTTCATAAATATTTCATTTATATCAGATATAATAATAAAATTTACCTTTATCGTATTGCATGCAATATATTATTAAAAGATTAATCACATCTCTTCACAAGATGGTTCTTCGCTGTAAAGATTAATGATGTTATCGTATCCACTATAGAATGGAAAGTAAAAAAGTTATATATTAAATAATGACTCCCAAGGTATAATTATGTTATAAATAATATATATATATATATATCATCATAACCAAACATTAGTGTTCCAGATGGAAAAATGAATTAAATATGTTCGCGAGGTGGTAGTCCCCCGTACACACGAGTGAAAATTTCAAAATTCATATAATGAAAGATAAGATTGTTTTAGGTAACTATGTTAAAAAATACATATATTTTTATTGAATATTCTATATTTATTTCATTTTGGAATAATATTAATGGAAGGAGGTGGAGGAAAAAATAATACAAAGTCGCTCATTAATGAACATTACCACTTCTTTTGGTATCCTCCTTAGGTTTGAACCAAATTACTTTTTAGGACAAATATATTCACAAAATAATCAATATTATATAACATTAGCGAAGTTGGGATGTTATTTGGTTAGGTATTTTCTAATCCAAATGTGTTCGATCATGTGTCGAAGAGAGGATATTATTTATCTTTTATAAGTGACGTGAGTGTCAGAATTGTAATTTTTTCAATATATTAAATCATACACACAGTTTTATCTTTTTAAATCACCCAAATGTTATAATATAGATTTTAAAAGTGGTATGGTTTAATTTTATCCATTCAATTTGAGTTTTAAATGGGTTCATGTCATTTTGGACATTTTTTCTCAGTTCAAACCCTGTAAATCTAGTTTTACCTTAACATTCGTAATTAATTTTTTAATATTTTTATTATTTAATTTGGTAAAAATTTAAATCCAAATTATTCTAAATCATAAATTATTGTAATTCTAAATATTAAATACTTTTTTTGAAATCCATTTATAGGATTTAGAAAATTTAAATTTAAATTTAGTCTCAGAGATGCGGCAATAAAGTTGATTTCTCATGTGAAAATGTTTAAAAGGTTAAAATGGTTTTATCCTTAAATTAAAAAATAAAATGAAAAATATGATATAAATTGGAATAATATATATATATATAATTGATATATTTTAATATTAATACTACTTAAAAATATAATTTATCATTATCAAAAATAAAAATAGAAATGAATTTTTTAAAATAAAATATAGTATTTTTCAGTATTAATTGAAAAATAAAACAATTCAAAAAATCCACAAAAAACACCAAAAGATTATTTTGATATTCAGATTTCAAAAATTGTTTTCATTTTATCAAATTAATTTTAAATATTGGGTAATAATAATAATTTAATTATGTTTTAAAAGAGATAATTTACCATCTTTTTGATAAATATAGTTATTTAAAAAATAATTTTTCTTGTTTTTTATAAATCATATTTGATTTTTAATAAATAGATTTCCATATTTTATATAATATGAATAGTACTATTAGTAAAAACTAATTTAACTAATATGGTATAAAATTATACTATATTAGGGTTCATTTATAATCAATATTTGATGTTTAATAATATATCGATGATATTAAATTTAAATTAATATATTTTATGGATGTTTAAGCTTAATGTTTCATGTCACAAATGTTACTGTATAAAGTTTTATTATTTTTCAAAATTCAGTTTTTTATAAATGTTTCCAAGTAGAAGTAGTCCAATTATTGGAAACAATTTACTGGATGTTACCATTAGACCAAGACTAAAAAACCCATGGAAATGTAATTGAAAACATAGTAAAGTAAAAAATAATTCAAATATTGAATCTAAGTACTGTAATTTGGGAACCAAAAAACAGATAGATTTTTAATGAACAAAAATAAATTTAAAATAAAGTTGAATCCTCACTAGATAAACCCCCAAAAATAATCATAATGAATTGGTATGTTACTAATGATGGAAATAAAAAGTCGAGATTCAATAATATTTCTTAAACTTATCAGATCCTTTATCACCATAAATCAATATTTTTGAATCCTTGGAAAAGATTTTTCATATTTCAAATTAACCAAGTGGATTAAGGATAATAAAATTTATTGGAATAAATTGGATATCATCAATAATAATGGGGATTGTATTTCTTTATTATGAAGAACATGCCTCCAAATTTGAAAAACCCTTTTGAGTTTTGTTATTCATTTAAGAATATGAGGCAGTGGAAAATTTACATGCAAATGTGAATTGGAAGAAAGTATTATTTTGATTCATTTATCCTTAATAAAATATCTATGTGATATGGATTTAAAACCAACTCAAGTGTTCCTTCAAAATACTGATTTGTCACTCAATCATCCATATAGAAGGGTGGTTGTTTTATTACTTTGCGTAGGGAAGCTTAACTGTCCCATATATGTTTTTATAATTGATATAGTGTGTGATAAAATGGTTTTGGTAATAAAAAGATGACCATTTCTTACTAAAATAGGTGATGTTATGGGTTTTTGTGAAGGAAACCAAACCATCAACGATGTAGACAATATAGAGGATATTCTAGTCATTTAAATTCACAAATATTAGGACAGTTGTTTCTGTATTAATGTTTTTGAGAATTATTACTTTATAATATAGGTTAGATATAATTATGGTTCATTTCCTTTTTAGATTATAGATATTTGAATTCCTCTTCCAAATTAATGTGTTACTCAGATAGTTCATCCAACTTTTTAGTCATCTTTTGTTAAAGAAACCCTCACCCATGAACCTAATCTTATGTCACAATTTTTAATAATTAACCACATATAATATAATATTTATTATGATTTTATTTATTAATATATTTAGTTAAAAACATTCTATAACTGAAGAATATTTGGGATTGGGTACCTCTAAGAAACATGTTGTTAGTAAACATGAAAAAGTCTGTATTATGTAACGATTCACTCTAGCTATTGTAAAACCTTCTCTTTATGAGTACCCACATAATTTTTATAATACTACTTCTCTTGAGTATTATAAATAATTTTAATTTTTTTTTCTATCTGAATTTGTACTAACTTATGTTAGATAATTATATATTGACATTTCAAAATGATAGTTTTCAAATAATATTCCACTATAGTGAGTTTGTTTGAGAAATTTTTTTACAATTTCATTAGTATACAGAAACCCTATGTGTGGAAGAATGATTTTAGAACACATATCGTTTACATGGTACAATTTATTAATTGTTTTCTTAATTAATTTCCCTAGTTCGTAAAATATGGACACTGAAACAATGTCCAAATTGTAAAAATTAGGGTAATGAATTAAGGAAATCATATAAAATGATTCTTTTTTGTTGGCATTATTAAAGTATTGGATAACTTTATTTATGTCTGTTCATTAGTAAATGAATTTGTATTCATAATTTTTTCTTATAATCTAATTTATCATACTTATACACTTGAGGGTGGATTTCTAGATAGAAAAAAAATACCAAGAGCTACACAGGAGGCAACCCAAGACATTTAATTATTTCTATTGTTTTCTTTTGAATGTAATTTATATAAATTTTTCATTATATATAGGTATCATTATTTAATCTCCTTTACATTGTCCAACAATGATATTTCATGGAAATAATTCTACATTAATTTCAATTCCATATGAGCTATTAAGTTGTAATTTTATCTAAAACCCTATTTACTTATTCTCTAGTTATATTCATTATTGAACATAAACTCCTAGATTCATATGTATATTATTTCGATTAATTATTTATTTTATTATGTTTATTGATTTATTAATCATAAATAAAATAATGGGGTCATTTTTATGTGACATAATGTAAAGAATATTCTACATTCAAGGGTTAGACAATGTTTAATCCTTTACTTTTTATGCTTCAAAATTTATTTTTTTATGGTTAATAATTTCTGTTTATTATTTCTAAAAATTTATTTAGGAATTTGGTTTGAACAAAAAAAATATTATTAACTCTTTTGGTAATATATAACTTTTTCTCCTAATTCCCATGTAATATTATCTTCACTTTTTAGATTCATTTATGAATTAAAAATGTAAAAAACATGCATAATTTATCGATTTCCTTTTTTATGAAGGACTACTTTTTTTGGCCAACATTATTCTTCAGAGCTTTCTCATTTTAATTTTTATATGGAAACATAATTAATAAAATTCAATGCGACCCTATATATAGAATACACAGTTACTAATGGAAAATATGTTTTAATCATTACTATCATGATTGTTTATCCTAATTTTTTTTGAAAAATAGGGACATTGTGGAGTTTCATGAGTGGTGGAGGGGATTTTAAATGTACTAGACAATAATTCATTGAGAGACCATCAATGACCATTCTAATTTTTGAAATTGTGATATTTTATGCTTTAATTTGAAATTTTCAATGTTTGAAATGTTTTCTCATATTTGAGGGTTCTAATGCAACTTTTTGGGGGTTAATATTTATTACCTAATGTTTTTAATTAATTACATGATTTTTAATGTCCCATTAGAAACAGCGTATTCTGGTAAAATCTTGGTAAAAATTTCAAATGGTTTCTATTTATATTCAGTCTTTTTATTCATAATTTAACTCATAATGAATGCTTCTATTTGAATTATGAATAGAAAATCTCAATCTAGGTGGAAACCATTCGATTAATCTTTTAATTAATTATTCATAAAACATTTTCATATGATATTTATTACATAGATATATTTTCACTCCACCCATCTAAATATGTGTTTATTTATTTTTGTAATTAAATTATATGTGTCTATTCACCTAGAGGTAATGTGATATTTTTACATCCATATGGATTTTAATTATTTTTTAATTGTTTTTAAAATATTCAGTTTAAATATTATTTGTAACATATTAACCAATATTGAATTGATAAAGTATTATTTCTCTATTAAATCAAATTAAACACACAATAGAATCCATGATAGAAAATTAATATAGTAATTACTTCTTAGAGTCATATTAACTACCCCATTTTGAGATGTATTTATTACTATTGATTGTGTCAAACAATTGGTTGAGAAATAGAAATATATTAATTATGGGTTAATTTTATGTGTCCATAAATTTATATTTTTTCCTAAACTATTTTTTTCATACTATGATTCTAAATAAATATTTAACATTAACCTATAAAATTATATATCTTATTATAGTTTATTATATATTTATGTGAAAAAATAAATTATTAATTTAATTTTACTTTTTATACTTAAATATATCAATTAATCATTCATTAATATATATTAATGTGTATATATATATTAAATAATTAAATTTGTTATTTCCTTGAGTATTATTTTATTTATTTTGAATACATTATCATTATTCAATTTTTTTATATTTTTTATAAAATAATTAATTAATGGTTCCTTAAATTTTATATAATTTTTATTAAATAAAAATTTAATAATTTTTATAATTCATTTTTTATTCAATTATTTTATAATTATGAACAACAAATATTTTTGTTAAATAATTAATCATATAATAATTTTAACTATTGTGTTTTTTAATATTTAATATTGTATTATTTTAAATATTTAGATATTTATTTAGAATTTATTTTAAACATCCATTGCATTATTGTCTCTATATTATGTGTAGGGTGTATTATAGTTGCATATTCATTGTGTACATGATATATATTTTTGAATAAGATGTATATTATAATAATTAAGAGTCATGAGTTAAATATTTTTTCACAGATGTGAATAAAGAGAAATTTTAGAAAACCAATAAGAAAAGTATGCATGGCATGATATTTTTTGTAACGCGAAATTTTGTAATTGAAGATAATTGGAACCATAAAGTAATATAAAACCCTAAATTATAATTTAAATTTATTACTCTCAAAAGATAAGTCATTGCCCATAATATATTCCCATGAAATTCCCTCATAACATAATTTAATATGTTACCATGTAATACAATCCACGTATGGTAAATTATTGTAATATGATATCATATTAATCCAATGATTTTGTTAACAAAATTTTGTGTTAACATGAAGACAATTTCTTCCTCATTAAAGATGATAAGTAATGGTCTAATTTCACTATGAAATGATCATATTCCCTTACTTTTAAATTTGTGAGGCCTATTGAATCTGAATAGAATATAAGTCCAGAAATACTTCACAGAAAAAGATTGTAAATTGATATATGGTAGAAGTCTAACCAATGATATTGATGTCAATGATTATCATATATGTTTCTTTCAATGTTTCGGATCTCAATTTTATCATGTGTTGGGAGGTTGAAGTTGAAAAAATGTATAGAAGAAGTGTTTATGAAAATGACTCCATCAATATTAGAACATATTATTATAAAATATTCAAAAGAAGAACAAGTTTTTAACCCAATATAATAAGGCCACAATAAAATATGTATGTGAAAATGAACCTATGTTTGTAATGTTCCATGTCTAGGAATTAATTTCATATGAAAATGCACTATCCCGATATTAATGTTGATCTCAAACTCACCAATATCAATTTAAACTGCCCAGATTTTTGTTTTATGATTCTAGACAATCTCTATTAATGGTAACCATCCTTGTCTAGAGGATTTTAAGGTTTTTAAAGAATGGTTTTTGTTCAATACCAAATGATAATCCAGAGGTCAATTTTACTATTTTACTATTCATATTCATTTTATTTGACCGTAGTCCATATAAATTAGAATAGTGATCAAAGTAAATTATATCTACCTTGGTATATAGTGGTAAAATGTTGCTTTTCATTATTCCATTTGATTATTTTTCTTCTAGAAATGTAGTTTTATTAGGATTAATAATAATCCTTCAGTTGAATACTTTTCATGTTCTGGTGGTTTGTGGTTTCTTATTTTTCTAAATATATTTTTATGGAATTATTTATTTTCTTATAAAAATGAGAGGATACTTATTACACATATCTAGGTGATTTCACGACTCTATATAAATGAAATAATGGTGTTTGTCAAATTTCCATACTTTAAGTTGGCCAAAACCCGGGATTTCATTGAGTTTATCATATTTTTTCAATGAATATTGATGAGATTAACTGATGGAGATGGGGGAAATTGGTTAAATGTGATGATTAATGAGTCATATAACTACTAAATTCTCTAATTGGTGAGTGTAAAATTCTATATTAATAATTTTAATGTGGAGTTAATGATAGGGAATTCAAGATATTAAACTGTGATGATAAATAAATCAATCATGTCTTGACCAATTTGTAGTAGTTTTATTGATTCATATTAGAGGGATGAATCATTTTAAAAAGGGATGAATGAATTAAAGTATGGTAGTGATGATATGATGGAATTATTATCAATATACATAGAATGTATTTTTTTTAAAAGAGTGGGACACTCAATTACAAGAAGAGAAGAGAAGAACTTGAAGTGGCGCCAAACAATAATAATGAATCAGAGAATATGGATATTGAGGTGAAACCATTTTCTACTATGAATATTTCATCGAAAACTTCATTCTTCTTCTATTATCAGGTTTTTACACTGTATTTTATTCAAATAATCCAATATTTTTCACTGATCACTAGAGTTTATAAATTTTTAGGGTAATTAGATTGTAATTCATTTATTTTCTTCATTTTGTAAATACATGGAATAATTTTTAAATTAGTCAAAAAAAAAATTCAGTGATATAATAGTTTATCTTATTAAGATTTATTTTTATTCTATTTTAAGTACATATGTGTGATGGTACTGAATACATTACCTTAGTTCATGTAATAAAGTACAGAAAATTTAAAATTCTCTTCGATTCTCTTCTCTATTTAATAAATAGAAAAATAGTATGTTTTAATGGAAAACGTTTTAATATGAAGAGTTCGTTGGACTATGCTAAATAATTAATAAAAATTAGGTTCAAAAATCATGTTCTCTGCAGAACTCCCATATATATATTATAGATTTATGGTAGAGAAATAAATTTCATTTATCTATAGATTGTAATCTGATTCACTATTTTCATATATTGAATGCATCTCTTCTTTTTGTTTCACATTCATCAAAATTTTTATTATCCATTATTTTAGATTCTTTTATTAATTTTTTTTTTTTTTAAATTTTTTTTCATTCATATTGGTGTGTTATGTATGCATCGATACTCATACATTCAACTTTTCAAGCTACTAGTGGGGTTGGAAAAGATAAAATTGGATCATTATCAATAATGACATGATAATTTTTTTATCTATGTGGATAATGTTTTCCATCACAAAGGGGTATTACGTAACATACTAAATGAAAAGGGGACCAAATCACTTGACCCATTTGATTTTTTGAGTTTACTGGCATTCTGTCCTCTCCAAAAAAAAGATTTGACCTTTAATCATTGTCTGTATAATGTATTTAGATCAATAAACTCATAAAACCTTGTAAACAGTTTTAAAATGATGAGTACAAGAGAACCATCATTTTATACATAGAAAAAGTAATACTCATGTGTCTTATTCTAACACTATAATATATTATCAAACAAACTAATAAAGGAAAATTATATAGAATTTACATCAGAGAACATGTAAGTAATCTTTTCCCTGTAGTTAATATTTCTCATAATTGTACAATATTTTTTTAGTTATATTATAGTTCATTTCATATTGGTTAATAAACCCAGAGGACTCACTACTCCTTGGAAATTTATTTCAACAATAGGCTATGTCATGTCCCATGAATACATTAAATGTATTCAAATATACACAACATGTGTACTACCATCAAAATAATACATAACTAGTCATCAAATATAGTGTCCCCAATATGTTATATGGAATGTGGAACCCAATGATTATTAATGTGTGTAGATAGATATAGACATAAATCAAGGGGTTAACTATACCTGACATGGAACTTATATGAAATAATCCTATGAATATTTTATATACCATGGAAACCCAAATATTTTATGTATAAAAGAAAAGATTTCTTATATAGGGAACATAGTGACTTTTAATCAAGAAACATGTGGATATATATTCTTACAATATTCCAATCACCACATCCAATATTTATATATCTGCCATTTCCCGACTGAACATATTAAAGGCCTTGAAAACATGTAAAGACCATAACTCCTTGAAACCATCCCAATAATTACTTTATCAAATATAAAAGAAAACTATGTATAATTTTTCACCATAAAATACCTTTATGCAATCATGTTTTAATTTCCTTAGCAACCCATCCTCATCAACACGGGTGACATACCATAAAAATCAATCCCATTTTGAGAAATTTTTATTTACCCATGGTTGAACTGGTAACATAATCTTCTTCCAATTTTCATCTCTCTATCATATACATAAGAATTATATCAACCCTTAGGATCCCATTTTTTACCCATAATGAGAAATTGGGGAATAATAAAAGAAATATTTGTAATTAATGGGTAATTCACTATTCTAATTTTTTCTTTTCATTCATGTTTATTAATGAAAAGGGTGTCAATTTATTTAGGGAAATTACTCTTTGAATTATATGGGGATGTTTGAAGGATGATATTTTATATATGAGAATAATGATGTATTGAAATATAATCATTCCCTACCTAATTTACAATTCATTTTTATCAAATTAAATCCTTGATATCCTTCAATGATCCCAACTAACCATCTTTCTATTATCATTATTTACATCTATTCAAATCCATATTATCACACTGAAACAATGATGGTGCTTCTTGTATAATGTAATATGGACAAAAAAATGAAGAAATAAATATGGAAATTTATTTTGTTGGTGGGTGGGGAAGCCAAACTAATTATTTTATATTTTATTTATAATTCATTATATCATTAAATAAATTATTTTTCATTAATTCATAAATTAGGAATCTCCTATGTATTCAACAAATGTTTCATTAAATCAATCAATTTGTTCAAAATAATATTATTCAAAATACTATTCTTAGCCAATAAAATTAAAATATCTCATCCTATAATAATTATCAATTCCAAATCTTAAAATAAATCCTTAAATTTATCTTCAAAAAATATAAATCATTCATAAAAAATAATACATATTAAAATTTTATATTTAGATACATATTTATTATAAAATACCACCTCATGAAAAATCTATATGAAACCCCAATAATTCATGAAATTTACGATATTACAACCTAATGGTAAACTTTTCATTTGAGACTCGATAGTATTAAAATCATTCTATTATATGTAAGTATTTCAGAGTTATATATGATTAGTACCCTAATTATTTTAATAAATTACATATTCTATCTCGATCTATAGTTTAAACCAATAAAATTAAATCTTACCACTAAAATTAATGAAACCATTATTTAAAAATATCCATGATGTTAGAATTTTCAGTGAAGAATATTTCAAGTTGATATTATTCTCTATGATCATAATGTTATTAATTAACTAATTAATTAATGTAAAATATTTAAATTAACATATGAAATTATTATATATTCATAATAAAATTTCATAAATGTAAATACAATGTCCCATGTGAAATGGAACATGCACAAAAAAGTATTGAGAGCACTTCCAAAAAAAATTAAATTCGAATATATTGTGGATTGCAGAAATAAAACTCAAAATTGATTCATATGCCACCATGGAAGAAATTACATAAAATAAATTATCAAAAAAGTTTAAAAAATTATTAAAATTTAATACACATGTCTAATTAAACAAGTGGACTCCCAAAAAAACTCATGTGGGTGGAATTTTACCATTACAAATACCTATTAGACACATAATATTAATTTTTTTTAATATTATGAATGTAACTTAATGTATTTATATCCTATTATATAACTATTATATCTATCATCCTTTATAATAATTAGATCTCAAAAAATGAAATGATCACCATAATATTAACTCGAAATAACCTTGTTAAAAAATGATCCAGATTCTTATTACTCAAAATTGGATTTATTTTTTAGAAATTTCAATTAACAGGTCCCCAATGATATTTAAATAACATATATACTATGTATCATTAGAATCATTTTTATAAATGTGCTCTATTGAGTTGAAACTATTAAATTATTGCTTAGGAACCCGATGCCCATATTGTATGATCTAGGCCAAAACATACACCCCTTAAACATATGCTTTGAAACCATGTTATATTAACAATGAAAAAGATATATTAATTTTATATAATTACCATAAATTAGTCAGTACATGTCATAGAAATTTAAAAATCAAAAGAATGCATGGTTTATTGTCTTTAGGTCCAATAAAATAAGTATCTTATTTTATAGAACATGACTACATTTCCCAATAATTTATATAAAATAGACTTACTTTTAGACTTCTTGTATGTTATAATCTTCTTCAAAACATGGGGAATATAAACATTATAAATGGTTTTTCAAAAAACATTTAATAAAATCCTTATAAATGTAACACCAAGGATTAAATAAATAATATTTGATAATACATGAACATGGTTAGATAAATTTTAAAAACAAACATGGAAAAAATAAGAGTTGTATGAATATCATGGTAGTATCTTATGTAGTAACAAATAATCAATCATTTTTCCTGGTATAAGAGTGTGTGATGATAAATTTGTTCCATAGAGAATAAACCATATAATATGACATTGAAATATAGAATGTAATTGAAACATATCACAATAAATGTTTTATTGGAAAACCATAATCATCAAAACGCATTACATTTTTATTCAGGAATAAAAATACATCCACCTATTGCATTTTGGTTTATCGATTACTCAATACATCCTAATGGATATTATATAATCATAAACCATGGACCATAAATGACTCATGTATCATAACTGGTTGTCCTGAAATGAAACAATTTTCATAAATAGTGGTTCATTATTAACTTTTGTATGATAACATGTGGTCAATTATTGGATAAACCATCAAAACTAAAGGCCCATTATTATTCCATGAGGCATCAAACTATTAATTATTCATTAGATGCTGATATTTGAACTTACTCATTATCATGAATAGACAATGATTTTAGAATTTATCAATCAATCATTATATCATGAAATTAATTAGAATGGAAATGGGGATCATATCATTTCCAAATGTCATCATATAATATAAGATCAAAAAAATTTATCTGACACAAAAATCAAGGCACTAGTAACAAAAATTTCATAAATGCATCCAAATGTTGATTCATAAAAAAATTATTAAAAACTAAATCATCCAATTCTAAGATTTAAATAGAAAAACAAATTAAACACCTTTACAAAAAAATTCATAAAATGTTCAAAAAAAGAAGAAACAACACTTCACTTTTCAAAATATCAAATTTATGAAATTAAAAAAAAATATATTTATATTTATTTATAATGAGATATCATTAAGGAATCCATAAATAATACATAATTTCTTAAAAAATGTGCAGTGAATAAGTTTTTAAAACATTAAAATTTTAAAATAATATTCAATAATGGGTCATTGATGAAAGCATTTAAAAAAAGAATACCATTTTCTCAAAAAAAACCTTTGAATTTTTGAAATATAAAAAAAGATCAATTTATTTTCAAAATTAGTAAGATTCAAAATCAGTAAAAAATTATTTATGAAACATTGAAATAATGAACTATGAAAACTAATTCTCAGAATCATTAATAAAATAATTTACATGGAAAATGCGAAAAAGTATTGATATTTAAATATGATTATTGTGAAAATATCAATTCATTACTTTTTTTCTAAATATTAAAATTAATATAATTAAAGATGAAGTTAATCAATCATATTTTAATGTGTATGGAGATCGTTAAATATAATGTGGATATGAATGATTCCGATTTTTTGATCGAAAAGGTATAGGTGGTTAGGGTCTCACAAACAAGAATCACATTAAGTAACTAATTTTATAATATAAATTAAAAAGAGAGAATAAGTATAATAAATTATTAATAATCATATTATAATAAATTTTTTGATTTAGTTTCAACGTTTATTCAAATTCCCAAGATATGGTGTCAATAAAAATCAATGTCTATTTCAATAGGATATCGAAAAAGTCATACAAATTCGATAACCATTTATCCAAAATTCCTCGAATGATCTATTCTTGTATGGGTATATATTCCCATTGATAATCATTGATTATATGATAAAGAAATTATATGTTAGTATATACACAACATAATTTTAAATTATTGGTGAAAGTTCTATAAGTCACAATGAATACAATTGGTGATGAGAAACCCCTTACAAATACAATAATTAATAAGTTATGTATTTCATTGAATTGATTTTTCATTATATAAAATTGAATATTAATAAATTAAATAGATATTCAGATGTAAAAACCTTAGAAACATACATTCCATACAAAAAAATATAATGATCAATAGTACCAATAACAACCAAATTGGAGAAAATTGAGTGAACCAAATCCATAAAAATTACCAAAAATGTTCATAATATTTCATTATCCTCCTTTATACTTACAATATCCCCATTAGTAACTTATTTAAAACCCATAAACATATTTATTTCACATTTTACACATTAATTAATATCATTGATTATATTTTTATTTTCTATTTAAGGTTTATATTCCTTTTTAGTTTCTTGTGATACCAATTATTTCACATATATTTTATCATTGTTAAAGTAAATCTCGTTCCATGATACCATATTCATTATTAATTGACTATAAATGATATTTAATTTATTTTTAATGGAATAATGAACCCTCAGAATCATTTTAGTGAATCCAAAATCATTATTTGTGAGAATGAAATCTATAAGGATTTTGTTATGGGTAATTTGTACTCATAAAAATATATTTTATAATGGTCATTGGTTTTTGTGATAAAATATTAGAGCCATGTAAGATCCTGAACATTTATAGAGTTATATTGGGCATGATTTTATGTAATAATTTTACATAATTGTCTTGGTGGGGATTATGAATTGGATTTTGATTGGGTAGATTATATAAATATTTTAATGAAAAAGGGGTTGTAAAACCATGTTGGAGAAAAAATTCTCTCTAGTTTCTATTGAGGTAGTAGATTTATCATGATTAATGAATGGTTTATGAGGACGTGTGAGGAAACCATGTGACGACCCCATGAATTAGGGGCTAACGCATGGTTAGCGCTTGCTCTGTCTACTAGTGCAACTAAACCAGGCATCAGACTATAATGAGATCCAAAAATTATGTATCTCACACGTTTTTACCTTTTGCTTTCCTGTTTTCACTCCTATGTGGACCTAACTTAGTATTTTACTTTTGTTAAGGTAAATGAATGGTCTTCCATTGAACCGATGGGACTTTAAGGCCATCCAGAAAAATGTTTTTCAACATTGAAATCCGAAATTCCAGATCCACTCATCACAGGTAAGTGGATCTCATCCCAGTGCCTTTCCCTTTCATTATACTCTATTTCATTGATCTGTTGATAGAATATATCCTCTGTTTCTTCAGATAAAAACTTATTTAGTGAGAGATAGAGCTAATATTGTAGGTCAAGATATAGACTGATAAGATCACGATATCTTTGATCTTGATTAAGGTATTCACTTCTGGAACACAGAACTATGTCGTCGTGTTGTTCGGATATTGAGGTCTTTCATGGAGAGAACATCCATCAAACAATTTAGGAAGGTTGTCATAAATATAATACCCATAATCTTGGATTTGATGCACATCTATAAATGTGTAAAATAAATATTATTATTTTAAAATTTATTTCTAAATTATGTAAACTAGTTTGACCAATTTAATTATCAATGATTTATTTAAATAAATGATTAGTATAATAATTATTTTTTTGACTAAGGGGATACCCTATTGGATAATTAATCGTTGACTAAATTGTGTGATTTTGGGGTTGTAACCCAGATAATTAATCATGGGATTGATTAGGAAATATCGAATTGGGTATTTTGAGATAATTAATTGTGAATTAATTATGTGCTTTGAGATTATGATCTAGATAATTAATTTCTGAATTAACTATGAAGATTTTATTTTTATAATTAAATAATTAATTTGGGAAAAATAATTATGGGATATGAATTCTCGTATTTATTAATTATCTATTAGATAAATTAATGGGATTGAGGGATTTGTTAACTATTGTGTTATGTATTAGAATTGATTTGGATAATTAATTATGGATTAATTATGTGTAAATGAATGGGATCATGTACATTTTAAATTTATAAGTACACATGGTTACATTTTCTTTATACTTATGAGTAATGGGAATTGTAACTTGTACATTCTATTAAGGAGTAATCATGGAAACCTTGAAATCATACTTATGAGTGTAGTGAATAGGAAATTTTTTATTCTATTAAGGGGTATAAATGGTAACTTGGTCATATAACATATGTTGGTGATATTTCTAAATTTTTAAAGGTATACATTAAATATGAAATTAATGAATGTAAATAATTTCACTATGAGTTATGGGCTCACAGAAGAATATTTCGAACTCCGGCATGATCTAAATTAGGTACGGAGATAACATAGCACTGTTGAATACTTATAGCTCCTATAAGAAGGTGGTATTAAGATATGATATTACCTAGGGAACACTTCATTATTCAGTAGGAGATGAATCTAGAAATGGTGTAAAAGTCTACATGGGAACCTCAGACTTAATGTAGTTAGATGAGAATAAATGATAATATAATAAAAAATTATTTATGCATTGTACATATATCTTAATTAACTAAATAGACTACCTTTTTACTAGATTTATTTCTGACTTCATTGTTGGTGGCCTCCTCAGTTGTACTAACACCCTATTCGGGATACTTGATCGGTACCTGAATATACTATATTGTTGTAGAATAAGATAAGGGAAAAGGCCATAGGACGGATTGATGATTTGGGATACATCATGGATGAAGGGACCATTCATGGTTAAAAACCTTCTTGGGGAGTCATAGTGTATTTAGATTCAGCTATATTATTGAAAAATGACACTTCTATTAGCATATTATATTTTACCTTTTAGTTGGGTGTTGTATTTTTTATTTTGTTATCTTTTGAAATGAGTAATTTTTTTGGGATATATATGATTTTTTATTTTTTTTATTTATTTCTACAAGTGTTTTACTCTTATAATGGTTGGTATTGTCTCAAAATTATTGATTTCCCAAAACCACACTACTAGTTGACAGCCTCTACAATGTGGAAAGGTTCTCTTGAGGTTACATAGTGAACTAGCTCATGGAATCGTCGAGTGGAACCCTCGTCAGGATGTTACAAAGTGGTTTCATAGCTCCAGTTTAAATTATTCTTCCCTTTAATTACTATTTGGGGGAAGGTTGAAAAGAGACATGAAAGATTCAAGTCTTGGTAATGAGATTGTTCAGTGGAGGTTGAAACCCGTGTATGGGGGAACCAAAGTAATCAGAGTGGTATTAATTTTATTGTTGATTATTCTTGTAGTGGAATATTATTTCACCCTGGGGGATACACCTTTTGTGTGATGTGATTATTATTTCTTATAATTTTTTAGTATTTACTCGCGACCTAGAATAGAATGAGATTTTAGTTTGCATGCATCATTCTAGGAACATATGGTTATTGAGATGGAATTCATTTTAGGCGCAGACAGGAAAATTGGTAATGGGAATGTTGTTAAACATGAATTGTTTTCTTGGTTTTTGAGATTAAAACAAAAAATGGTGCCATGAATGAATTTAAAAATGTTATAAAGAGGATGCTAAAATAGAAAAATTGGGTGTCTAAATGAGAAAAATGATTATGATAGTGTCTTTACCCTTGTTAACAAAAACCTAGGAGTACAATTGTATTGGGTAGTGATGGAAACGTACATTGATAGTGTGGTGAGATAAGGGTGAAAATACATGTTGTGAACAATTTTTATTTATTCTTTAATAAATTTTATAAGGTTGTGTTATGAGACCGGAGACATTTTTTATTATTATAGAGAGTATGCTTCCACAGTTTTTATTTCGGGGATGTCTAAGGGGCATGCCTAGGAAAGCTCTTCTAGTTAATAAATATGATGCACTAATCATTTCAGTTGAAGATTAATGGGAATACTTTTGATATAATATTCATCGATTCATAAAATTCAATGAAATATACCCAGGTTGAGTTTTGAAAATTATGTCTTAGTTGACAAAGTAGTTTCCATTATAGCACCCATTAATTTTTACAGGAGAGGGTGGACCCAGGGGAGATGAAATAAGGGTTGAGTACACAGAGACAATACCTACCCATTTTTAAACATCATCTCCGAGGACAGTCAATTTGGATACTTATATTTTATGGGGATCATCATAGCACTGGTTAAACATTCAGGGGAGAACTAGACAGACTTACGACATGTTATGGAAGTATTTCTTGCAGAGGTTCTTGTTGGACATTCCTCCAAAGATGTTGAGACATGAGAAATCTCTTGAATTAATGAATATAACATATATGGATGTGGTTGATATACTATTATGGATTCTACATAGATCAAAAGAACATTTCTCTAATGTTATCAGTATATGAGGTGAGTATGGTAAAATGTTTTATAGATGGACTGAACTGTGAGATTATGTTCCAGGTGAATGTCATCAGGCTTAAGAAGTTTACAAAAGTGGTGGATCATGATCTCATAGTTTATGGGATCTGGAGGGTGTATTCTGGTTATAGACATGTATTTGTTACTAGATGATTGGGAGGTGTGACTTCTTAGAGCTTGATGCCTTGTTATGACTTTTTTTGCAAAGGTAATTGGATAATGAGTATGCAGATAAGAGGGATGGATGGACATGCCCTTACTGGGGTGATCTATCATCTATGTGGTAGGATGAGACACTTTTGTCAAAAGAGCTTCTGACCACCTATAAAATATCGATCTTTCCACAAGTTGGGAAATATACAAATGTTTTTCATGTCTTAGTGAAAGACTCGTACATAAAGAGTAGCCAGATAGAGTAAGATAGTGGAAAGATGATATGTTACACAATATTAGGCTGGCTGCTGGAGTTCTACTAAACAAGACAGTAGAGTTAGTAGGCATGGCGCTTCTGGGCAGGAGTGCCTGCATCTGTGGAATGGTGGTACTCAAGGGAGTCATATAGAATCACAAGGGATATGGTCTATACAATTACATGTGGTACAACCTACACATGCAGATATGGGGGTGGGACCAAAGATAGCGAGAGGTACTATTTTAGAAGCTTATACTTTATCTAGTTCGTTTTTTGATACTAGTGCCTCTCATTCAATTTTCACTACAAAACATGTAGATATTTTGAGCCCGACGGTTGAGTTTTTGAGCGGTGTAGGTCTTATAGATATGCCATTGGGAGTGTGGTCTAGAGATATCCTATTATGTATGGGATAATCAACAGTTATTGGGGAATATCATTTTCTATGGGATCTCTATGTTCATAATATGATTGTCTTAGACCTGATTACAGTGATGGAATGGCTAGTCACATACCAATCCCACATCGATTGATACCTTAGGAGAGTGAACATTGCATCTCTTAAGTGTGACCAGTTTATTCATCATGGATAGTGGTGTATACAAGAGGGCCGAGTAAGGAGAATTAATCATCATATGGTTGATCTTGCATCCCATGTTTTTAGTCTAATGTTAGATGAAGGGGGAGTTAGGCATGATTCCCTTCCACTAGTAGTGGACCTATTTCAGGATATATTTCTTAACGACTTCTCTAGACTACCAGATGAGATATATTTAGATTTTACAATTGAGATCATGTCGGGGTATGTGAAAGTTTCTATTCCACCATATAGAATGGAATTGAATGAGATTCAAGAGCTAAAGAATCTATTGGAGGGTAAAATATTTATCCATCCATGTAAGTAACCTTTGGGATACAATTTTTTTGAAAAAAATATTGAAGGGAGTTTACATTTGTGTTTTGATTACCAAAAGTTAAAAAAATGACGATGAAGAACTCATATCCTCTTCCACGTATCAATAACCTATTAGAACAATTAAAGCGTGATTGTTTTTCTTAAATATTGATTTGATATCTGGTTATCATTAGTTGAGAGTAAGCACTTATAATATACTTATGGCTACTTTCAGACGTAGGTACGACCTTAGGGTTTTTTTGTAATGTCTTTTGGAATGAATAATGCACCAGTGTTGTTTTTTATTTTATAAATAGGATCATTAATCTGTATCTAGATATTTTTTGGGTGCTATTTGTTGACGACATTTGGGTGTACACCAAGACTCGTGAATATCATATCCAAAATCATGAATTCTTCTGGAGTACAATAGGAAAGCATCAGTTATAAGACAACTTATCTATGTATCAATTTTGGATTGATCTAGTGTACCTCATGGGGATCATTATCTCAGAGAAACATGTGTCAGTGGACCTAGAATTTTTTTTAAAGAGATTTCATAATAGAAACCAAATAAATTTTTTGATATCCAATGATTTATGGGGTTAGCTGGATATTATAGGGGATTCATCCAAGACTCTTCCTATTTGGAAGCCCCGCTTTATGGCTTGACCAAGAAGGGGATGATGTTTGACTATATGGAACCATGTGATAATACTTTCCAAGATTTGAAGAAGAGCTTAATATAGGACCCAATTTTTATCCTACCTATGTCAGGTGAAGTGTATAGTGTTTTGTGTGAAGATTTTGGGATCATACATGGTGCACAATTGATACAGGGAGATAATGTTGTGGAGTATGTGTCTCAGTAGGTGATGCCACATGATTAAAATTACCCTACACATGATGTCAGGTTTGTAGGAGTGGTATATTATTTTATGTGTTGGGGACACTATATTTTGGTATAATATTTTAGAGTTTATATAAATCACAAGATCTTGAAGTATAAATTTTCTCAACATAATTTAAATCATTGAAAACAGACATAGGTTGAGTATATTCAGTCTTTTGATTTGGAACTAGAATATACTCTTGGAAAGGAAGTAGTGTGGATGATTCCATGATTTTTAAAACTCTGATTTAGATGGTTTAGGACTCAAGTATAGAGTGGAATATTTAGAAATCTCTAGATAAAATGCATGTTCTGGTTCAGGAGAGTCAAGATTAAATGGAATTGTTTTGAGAAATATTGCAGTCTATGATTTTGATATGGATTTAGGATATATAGTATGAGGATATAGAATTCTTAGCATGGAGGGAACACTTTGAAGATGGGGAGACATATTCGAACTAGTTGATAAATGAGGATGGGATCATCTACGTGAAAAATCATGTTGTGGTACCTACAAGCATGTTAGATGAGCTCGTGTGGGAATTTCATTGCTCAAAATGGGTCGTGCATCCAGGTGAAAACAAAATTTACCGTTTCCTACAACAATAATTAAGGTCTCTATCCATGAAAATATTGATAGATGGGTTTTTGAAAAAATGATTTACATATCATCATATAAAGGCGGATCATCAATGACATAGAGGTTTCCTATAATCATTTCCCAAACTAGAATGGAAGTAGGAAGACATCACAATGGATTTTGTGGTGGGTATCATGATGAATCTTATAAAGAATGATGCTATTTGAGTCATTGTGGATCAACTAAAAATGGTATTACATTTCCTTACTACAAGGGATGACTTTACAATAGTACAATTTGTGGAACTGTACGTTCGAGATATAGTCTATCCACATGGAGTGCCATGCACAATAGTTTCGGATAAAGTTTCACAGTTTCATTCATTATTCAATAAGTGATTAAAGAAATATCATGGAACATAGGTATTATTTAGCATGGAATTCCACACACAGATAGATTTTTCATCAGAATTTTTATATTTTTGATTTAGGATATGCTTCTGGGAATTCGGATTCTCTTTTGTAGATCATGGGAAATGTACATGGCTTTAGTAGAGTGCACATTTAATAATAGTTATCAAGAAAATATTCATATAGAACTATACAAGGATCATTATGTTAGGCCATGTAGATAAGAACTATGCTGGTTAGAGGTGGGTGAGTGAGGGTTGTTGGGATTGAGTCTCGTGCAACAAAAATTAGAGAAGGTACGCTTGATTCAGAAACATATGGATAAGGCTAAAAGTAGATATAATTTTTTTGTCGATACACAGAGAAAACCCCTAGAGTTTACAGAGGGTGATCGTGTACTCATTCAGTTGTCTATAATGTTGGTTCACCTCACAATACAAAGGTAGGGTCTGTTGGCACATAGTTTTGTTGGACCGTTTCAGATAGCAGAATGAATCGGGCTAGTGGTGTACTTGATAGATTTTCCACAATGATAAAACACTATTCATGATGATTTCTATGTATCACAACATCTGTGGTAGTACTCTGACACTTCTCATGTGATCAATGTGGAAGATTTTAAACATGAGATATAATATTCCTTTGAGAAGCATGAGATACGTGTGCTGGATCGCAATGAGAAATTATTTCGGGGAAAGACAATGTTGATAGTGTGTGTGTTATAGATACATGTAAGTGTAAAAGTGAAAACATGGGAGTGAGAAGAAGATATGAGGGCTAAATGGACCTATATTTTTGTCTTATAATCTTAAAATGTCTTCAGAGCGCATCTTGAGGATAATATGTTATATGGTATGAAGATTGTAAGATCCTGACATTTTATGGAGTAATATCGGTTGCAATTTTAGGTACTTTTTTTAAATAAGTACCTTTGATGGTAGTTTTGACATGGGGTGTGTTTGGGAGGATTATAAGAAATATTTGGAGATAAATTGGATGTGCATGTTTGGGGCACCATTTGTACTAATCGTGGAGCTGTTTAGAAGAAATTGGGTGCTCTCTGGTCTTTTTGAGGTAGCGGTTTTGGCATAGTTAAAGTAAAAATTGGGAGGTTGTGTGAGGAAACCATGCAAGGAACACATGAAGTAGTGGATAATGCATTTTTAGTGCAGAAGTTTTATAAATGTTCTACTTAACCGTGCTCAAGAAAGCAGTAAGATCATAAATTTATAGATGTCACTCATTTTTACCTTTCAGTGGCCCATTTCTTATAACATGGGATTTTAATTTTCTAAGGGTAAAGAAAAGTTCTCCGATTGGACCAAAGGGATTCTAAGGCCACCGTACACCAATTTTTCAAGATTGAATGTCCAAATCGATGATCTTCTCATTGTCAATAAGTGTATCTCATCCCAATGCATATCCCATTCATTATCATATGTTTCCTTGATCTCTTGATGGAATATGACTTATGATTCATTAGATCTAAACCTATTTGGTGATATATATATATATATCTAATATTGTAATTCGTGATCTATATTTTAATGATCTTGATATCGTCTTTCTTGATTTAGGGATTTAGATCTGGGGCTCAGATCTATGTTGTTTTGCTGTTCAGATTTTTGGATTTCTATTGGGAGAACATCCATAAAAGAGATGAGGTAGGTGGTTAGAAACATAATTCCCATATCCATTGAATTGATTCATGTATAAAAATATATAGAATTTCTAGCATTCTTTTGAAATTGATTTTTGAATTGGGTTAAATAGGATGACCAATTTATTTTTCTATGATTTTTTCAATTAAAAGATATGTTGAGGAATTAGTCCTGAGACTATGGGACTACCCTATTAGATAATTTAATTTAGAATTAGTTATGTAATTTAGGGGTTGAAACCTAGATAATGAATATGAAGATTAATTATTATATATTGAAGTAACTAGAATGAGATAATTAATTGTAAATAAATTATTTTCTCTGATATTATGAATCTAGATAATTAATTTTTGTATTAATTCTGATGAGTCGAGATTTATAATGATAAAATTAATTATGAAAAATTAATTATGGGAGGTGAATTTTGATATTGATTATGTAATTATAAAATTAATTAATGGGATTGAGGAATTTATTTAATTGTTTTTTATGTAATGGAATTGATGTGGATAATTAATTATAAATTAATATGTGTGAATGATTGGGGTCATGGTCATTCTAAAATGCGAAGTGCACATGATAACATGGTGATTATACATATGAATAAAGAAAATGGGAACATTGTAATTCTATTGAGGTGAAAGCATGGTAACATGGTAATCTTTCATATGTTTATTGAGAATGGGAATATGGTCATTATAATAAATACTACGAATGGTAACAATGTCATCTAAATTTTGTTTTTGGAATTGGTAACATTGGTAATGTAGCCTAAAAATGTAAAATTAATGAATTGTAATAATGTCACTCCGATTTATGGTCTCACATGTGAATATTTTGAAGTCCAACATGAGTCAAATATGGTAATAAGTTATCATAGAACCATTGAATACTTATAACTTCGGTAAGAAGATTGTATCCATATATGGTATTACCGAGGGAATAGTTCAGGCTCCTGCATGATATAGACCTATTATTGGGGTACAATTAACCTTGGTAACCCTCGAGTTAAATTAGTTAGATAAGAATAAATGATAATGTAATAACATGTTATTTATGCATTGTTCATATTTCTTACAGAACTGCATGCACTAAATTTTTATTAGACTTGTTTGGGAAATCGTTGGTGGTTGCTTACTAATTTGTACACACACCCAGTTCATGCTACCAGATTAGTACCCAAATATATTATATTGTTGTATGAAATGACAATGGAAGAGGCATAGGGATGGATTCTTGATTTTGGTTAGAGCTTGGATGAGGGGACCAGCGATGGTTCAAAACCCGCTTGAGAAGATGTTGTGTCTTTACATTCAGTTTCATTATAGACACTTGACATTTATATTGGCATAACATTTTTTAACTTTCAGTTGAGCATTGTATTTCCTGTTTTGTAATCTTGTGACATGATTATTGTTCTACATATATATGCTTCAATGCTTCGTTATTTATTTCTACTTGTGTTTTTCTCAGATAAATGAGTGTATAATCTCTCTATGAATGACCTACTAGACCCTCGCTGTTAGGCGACAGCCTCTAGCATATGGAGATTCATGATTGAGGTCATGTAGCGAACTGGCATGGGTCACCACCTGGTGGCACCTGGTTCGGGATGTCACAAACCATATTCCTGACATATATTAATCATCAATATATTATAAAATATTGAAATAAATTTTAGAACTATATGTTTAATGTGTAATGTAAAATGGAACATACCCACTTTTGTTGTATTAGTACGCCCACACAAATATATGATGGTTTCATTTTTCATATAATATAAATATATTAATTTCTGATATTTCTTATCAGAATCATTTTAATTTAATAAATATTATATTTAATCTATGAAATTTATTTCGGTACAATCCATATATTTTTTGGAGGGATTAATTAGGTTGATTTATTAAGGTTGAAATCAAAACGTACACAGAAATATTTTTATTTATTTTTTTAATGGTAAATGCGAATTAAAAAAAGTGGAATTCACACAAAATTATATAAATTAGTATAAAAATAAAAGTAATATAACTATAAATAAGTATTGAAAATGATATTTTTAGTGAAAAATATATGATAATTGATGTTAGTGAGTGATTAATACTCACATTAGGAAGACCGTATATATTATGGAAGATTTTATTGAAAGTGGAATTTTTTTAATAAAATATCATTATATAAAAAAAATCATGTTTCAGATACAATGTGGTATCCAGTGTAGAAATTAATGAAATATATATAATTATTAGATTATACACACTTCAAACACTCAAGTATATTAATATTTTAAACACTATTATATTATTTTTTCTCCAAGATAAACACTTTTTACATTAATTTACCTTTACAATGGTAATTATATTTTTAACGTCGTTAACTAATTCTTTATCATTAAAAAATGAAAATACCCTTATTACAAATTTTTGAATTCTAATTTCAAATAAAGAAATTATTTTATCAAATAGTGTTTCTAATAGTGTGATGTTTTGATTTTAATATTAATGTCTCTTAAAAATGAAAACAATTTTTTGGAAAGTGTATTTTTAATCAAAAAAATATTTTTTAGATATATTTCTCCTGGTCACTAATTAAAATGGAATTAAACATTATATTACACACCATAATTTATTTCGGTATCATTAAACTAAATATAAAACTAAATTTCACCATGTGAGTATTAAATCAGTAGAAAGTCTAAAAAATATTTTGTATTGGAATAGAATTTGAATTGAGTACCAAAATTAATTACATGGTCATTTTAAATATTAAATATTAAATTTACTCTATAAGTATAATTTTTTAATATATATTTTATTAAAAAACGTGTCTTCTAAATTTTTTACATTGTGTGTATATCCTAATGTTCTCAATGATGCCTCAATCATTATCAATATATTATTTTTCGCAATAAATTTAAAAATAAATCATTATAGAATTAAAATAAAAAAGTAATCATTGGATAATATCAACATTCAAATTCATAATATCAATTTCAAATTTGAGGACTCAAATTATACATTTTTATAAGTTTTTAACAAAATTATATTATATTAAAAAATTCATTTTTATATGAAAAGTGTAGAGACCCGAAGTGTGACGTACATTGAAATTACATTACATTTGTGGAATACTTAGTACATAACAAAAACACACACAAGGATCGTAATAGTTTAGTGTCTTTGAAAACTCGGAATATAATCTTCTAATCCTGGTGAAAGATCTTCAACATCTCCCATAAAGATCTTCCTTTTTTTATACCTAAAAACTTTCTTTATATCCTGGGGGAATGTAAACATAAAAGGGTGAGCTCAAATTCTCAGTAAGGGTAAACAAAAGAAATATCAATCACATCATATACATAAGAACATAACTTTTGGAAATCTTATCCTATAAAAGAGATCATAATTTCATAACCTGGGATAACTCATGGCAGTGAAATGTACTCACAATAATAATAACTTAAAACATTAAACATTGTGGCATGCACACATAATCATAGAGAATCATTTCTTATTAGTCAAGACTCATTCCCAAGACTATCTTAGTGGACAAAGTCCCTTTCAAAACCGAGTCACCCTCGTTTCAGTCCTGTTTCACTGAACCATTATAACCTACCATTCCAGCCATGTCTATCTCATGAGATATAAAATCTTTACCCAATGCACTGGAGGGAGATATAGGTCCCACCCATCTCATAATGATACCATTGTTATGTGTGCCACAAATTCATAAATCATACATCATTGCATAACCCATGTAATAAAATTGGGAATCTTAAACAACATGACATCATAAAACAATTCATATAAGATAAAGGAATTCATAAAAATATTTCCATCACAAAATAATCAAATCAATTTAATAATAGGGATAAAAACAGAACCCTTTATTTTCTTATATGGAAAATAGTTTTGCTAAAACACTTGAACTTCATTCTTTTGGAAAATATCATTTCTACTTCAAAAACACTTTTCCTTTCTAAACATGTCATACAATTTTAAACTAAAAGAAGTTTATTAAAAATAAACTTGAATCCTTGTAAAGGAAACTTTTTGGAAATAATGTTTTAAAAATCCATTCATGCCGTATAAGTTAAAAAAACATTCTTCCCGTACTTTTGTCGGAAAAGTCAAAAAAGTACCTCGTATGAAAAACGACAAAAGATTCCTTTCATATCTTTTACTAAAAACTCACCGAAGGGTTAAATTGGATTTAAAAAATTTTAGGTGGATGGAAATAATATTACATATTGAGGAAACATGGATGTGGATGATAAAATACACCCCAGTAAATACCAAAGTATAAACAATCTCGGATAAAAATGAGATTGTGATATTTTCCCTTACCTTAGGTTTGATTTGCTTCGTAAGTGTCCATACCTCCTGTATAATGATTTAAATAATGTCATTGACTTGTTATGTTATCATATTTGGTTCACTTATGACTTTATATTACCCGTTCTTTTGTAAATTCCATGTTAAAGAGCGTTTTGGGTAAAATCGTTTCATTTGTCGTCCGTGTTTTGACTTGTAATTATTCATATGATTACATAGATCATGATTACTTAATTCCAGAATATAAAACATGATTTATATATATATATATTCATAATATACATATATATAATAAATCAGTAAATGGAAATAAATACACCATTCATGGAGACGGTAGGCCATACGTATGCATGAACACTGTTTTTGTTTCCTTATGGAGTTGAATGGAATTAAGTAGATGACATACATATATAAATAAATCCATTAGATTTATAATTTCATATATTTCATTATTATTTCTTATATATACTTTATAATCACTCTTAAGTGGTTAACATGGAGAATGAATCTCATCGCGTCGTGGAGACGGTAGTCCGTACATACGCACAAGCGATGATATCATTTCCATAATTATTGAATTGAATTGGAGTGGATGATACAATATATTAGAATCAATATGATGTTCTAATAATTATGTATAGTTATTCTTTACACCATTATACCCATCCATGTAAGGTGGTGGTGGAAAATAGATTACATCACGGCTTGGAGACGGTATTCCGTACGTACGCACGCGCGGTGATTTATTTTTCCGTAGGATGGATAGATGGTGAAATAGGATTGTTTCATAATTATAATAACATATCAGTATATGAGTGATACTGATGTTATTACTTCATAAGGAAACAACCTAAGAAGAATAAGTGGAAGATGAAATAAAGGTGAAAGAATCGGTGACGGAAATTACCTCTTCTTTGAAGCGCCTCTTTGAGACCTCCTCTTAGGGCACTAAAATTGGTATTTGAGGAAGACCAGAACCTCTAGGATTTTTCTAGGGAAGTGGAGAAGAGAATTGGTCAGGGGTTGGCAGAGCTTGAAAGTTCAATGTTTTGTGAGTAAGAGAGGGAGGAGGTGCCCTTTTATAAGGGAGGAGAGGGGCACCTTTGGAATAACTAAAAATGTTATTTTATTATAAAGTCATGTTCGGTTTTAAATAGCTCCAAATTGATTTATTTCAAAGATAAGGTGGGGATGGGTCGAAATCCTCTAATAAAATAGAATTTAGACAAGTTTAGGTTCCTATTTTAACCTTATCATTTAGATTTAACATTAAGTTAAATAATTTTACATTTACCGTGTCTTCTTGTGTTCTTACACTATAAGGTTAATAAACATACAATAAGAAGCCAAACGAACCCCAAGTTGTTTATTATTAATATATATAACCTTATCTAAATCATTTGGCCGAACCTTATATATTTAGGAATAAAATAACAATTAATAATATAATATTTGTTTTAAAACCTATTTTATGTCAATTTTGACAATATTTAGTAATTGATTTTTGTAAAAATTATAAAAGAATGATAATTTCAAAAAATGTTATTTAAATGAATACTAACATGTCATATTAACCTAGAAAATTAGTGTAATTCATAAAAAGTCTCAAATTATATTTATTTGGGTATTTATAACATCAATTATGTCAATATTTCATTAATAAGATAATTACTGCATCATCGTTGTGTCATAAATAAATTATTTATTTAATGTCTAAAAATTACAAATAAAATACCATTATTTAGGATGGATTTTTCTATTTCTAATGAATATTTATAGTCGAATTTATCTTATGTATAACCCCATATTAAAAATGGTTTAGTAAATAAACTTTGATTTTAACTCTTTTAACCCTTCTTTAAATAAATTAATAATAAATGTACTAATCTAATCCAAGTGGGCATAAATGGTCATATTTTATTCCTAAGTTTGTTTTTGGTCGAATTAAACTTTTCCAATAGAATTATGACATGTGTTTGGGTAATAATAATATCATTTCTACCCTTAATTACCCTATTTACTTTTGACCGTGGTAAAAAAAAGTAAAAAGTTACTATTCACCAAAAATTATTTTCATCTTATTGAACAACATTTTACTTACGGACATCCACCGTGTCTCTCGGATTTTTGAAATTCCACTCACAGAAGCGGTAAAATTATGTTTTATGAAAAATTTAGTTTTTTTAACTACCACTTAGTGGTTTCACTATTCATCAAAATTTGAAAGTTTTCGGAAAAATACCAAAAATTAGGCCTAAGCTATATTTGATATTATGAACTCAAAAATGATTTCTATTTTACCAAATTCAAAACATATCAGTTGAATTAATTAATTTAAAAATTAATTCTCATTGTCAAAACAGAAGGCGTGTTTTTAAGAAATAATAACTATCAAAAGATTGACATTTGTTTATAACTGGTTTAAATGTGAAATTACATCCAATGACCAACATTGTATTAAATTGTAAAAATATATTCAAAATATACTTTAAAACCACTCAAATTAATAATATATCACCATTAATTATTTCGATTGAAAAATTTATTTTTAATTAAAATTTATTAATTTTCACTATTCATCAAAATATGAAAGTTATCCGAAAATCCCCAAAATTTCACCCTAAGCTAATTTCGATATTCCGAATCCAAAAATGAAGTCCATTTTGAAAAAATATAATTTACAAAGTTTCAAAAAGTGGTTATTACTATTCATAATGGCTAGTTTTAATAATATTTTAATAGCATATCATTGTTTAGTGAAAGTCGGTATTGCTTACTACACACGCTATCAAGGAAGGTCGTGATTGCGTGTAATGAAAGGAAAATCAAGGATTCGTGTTGTGCAAGCTCCTATTGGTGTAGCCTACAACACAAGACATTAATGAAATTAAAAAGAATATTTTTCATAATATCTCTGGGTGTTACATTCTACCCCCCTTAAAATGAATTTCGCCCTCAAAATTCGTCGGGGTTATAAACGGTATACTATTCAAAAGTTTCTTTAATCGAAACCCACATCGTAAAAAGAAATACCAAAAAAAATCTTTAAAAACAAAAGTATGAAACGTAACGCTTACCCAAATAAACTAATCAATGGGTTTCCACATAGGTGAAAATACGGATATGGAAGAGAAATCTAACCATCATGTTCTGATGGAGAGTGGTAGATAACATGGCTATGGAAAAGCCAACAATCACAAATCCATAAATTTGTGACGATCTAAGGTACCATCTGATTAATCAGATATAAGAGAACTAGGACAACATTTTTGGTTTTCAAGATCGTTTCCCTAAAGTTGAAGAATTTGAATTAGAATAAATACTTACTTTATTTTGGTACAATCTCACTGTTGTTCGTGCCTTGACCAATTTCCATTTCATCTCTTAAGTAAATGAAGTTGAATTTGTTATTCGTGAAGTGTTAGCAGATCATGTGATAGAATGACGGGTCATTCCATCTGTCTCAAACAAAAGGTTAGCAAAAGTTATTAAATATACATAAGTCATTCTATAGTGAGATTAATCATATATAGTTCTTAAAATGAACTTATACTTCATATATCGTACCGCTTAATAAAATAAAACTAGTTTCTACTAACCAGGGACTTCCTGTAGGCCAGTGGTAGGGGATAAAGGCCAGTCGCACTTCGGTTGTGGGTTCGATTCCCACGGCCTTGTCCGACGCGATGGGTTGTCGCCCATCCTGCAGGTTGTCCTTTTTCTAAAACTACATTAATATAACATCACATAAATAATATCAAAAGTTCTATCCTTAAACAATACTATATTATGTACAACATAATCCATTCCAATCTTTAGGCTTATCCATAATACTGCAGTCCACTCTCATAATATAGTGAAAATGATTACCAGAGATTTAATACCATCGTTGATCCCCATATATCATAAGATATGTCTTGTTGGTCACATTCCAAACATTCAAAGGGCTTAATCATGTATTCTCTTGAATACCCATTGAACCTTAGTGAAAACATGAATACAGTTACAAGTTAACACTTTCCATAAACCAAAATCCTCAAAATTATTTATACTCAAACCATTATATCACTTAGTCCTTATATCAATCATGAGCTCATGAATACAATCAAAAATCTCATTATCGTCTTATCCCTGCATTATGTGCATATCATCTACATTCCAAAAATATCCGAATAACCTTTCATGGATACTGGTACCATTAATCGTACACTTTCAAAACTCAAGGAAAGACAACAGTGTAACAATCCTTAAATGTCTCTTTATTCCATATTACCATGAGATTACATATACAACATTACACATGATAAAAATGTCATCATTCCACTACATTCTTAAACCATTGACCGAGCTTCAACAATTCTTTCATCTCACATATCATTTGTAGTCTTTTCATCATCATCAACATAAATACTACCCATACGACCATACTGATTCTCTTCATGAGACTTTCCCATAGGGCATTGGTTTGCATAATTCCCGTACATTCCACATTTAAAACATTTAACCATTGTTGATGTCGTAGCAATACCATTATCCTCATCCCTGGTGTTAACTGAACCTTTTCCTTTGCACTTACTAGCTTTGTTTCCTTCTTTTCCACACCCAAAGAATCATCCAGTTCCTTTGAAAAATTCTCCTTGATGCCTCTTCCCACATGATTTACACAGGGGAAATTGAACTTTCTTTCCTCTTTGATCATCATGAAACTCCATCTTTCTCTTATTAGCCGAGTCAGGAAACTGACCAAATTTTACTTTATTGATCATTTTATGAGATTGCTGATTCGTCATAATAATGATGTTTGGACTTCCAAATCCAATTTCATTTGGTTTCTCATGAATAATATCATTCCATTGTCCATCATATCCTCCATTATCGTGAATCATCTTGTTTCCAGCCATTTTCTAAAACCCAAAAAGAATAGTGTGAGAGGAAAAAATCATGCTAGAGAAAACAACATAATAATGGGGGAGTATCCTCAATATCTAACTTCTTAGGTTAAATTCTAAGATCGTTAGTGCAATTCTAGGACTATAACCTATACGTATACTTAACATTAGAGACATCCCTAGACATACCTTAGAAATATCTCTTGGGATCTCACTAATGTTTTTGCATCCTAGTTTCCAAAGTTTGACTAAACCTTTCCTTTGATACCAAATATAGAGACCCGAAGGTTGACGTACATTGACATTACATTACATTTGCGGAATACTTAGTACATAACAAAAACACACACACAAGGATTATAATAGTTTAGTGTCTTTGAAAACTCGGAATATAATCTTCTAATCCTGGTGAAAGATCTTCAACATCTTCCATAAAGATCATCCTTTTTTTATACATAAAACCTTTCTTTATATCCTGGGGAAAAGTAAACATAAAAGGGTGAGCTCAAATGCTCAGTATGGTTAAACAAATGAAATATCAATCACATCATATACATAAGATCATAACATTTGGAAATCTTAACCTGTAAAAGAGATCATAATTTCATAACTTGGGATAACTCATGGAGGTGAAATGTAATCACAATAATCATAACTTAAAACATTAAACTTTGTGGCATGCACACATAATCATAGAGAATCATTTCTTATTAGTCAAGACTCATTGCCAAGACTATCTTAGTTGAAAAAGCCCCTTTCTGAACCGAGTCACCCTCGTTTCAGTCATGTTTCACTGAACCGGTATAACCTACCATACCAGCCATGTCTATCTCATGAGATATAAAATCTTTACCCAATGAATTTGAGGGAGATATAGGTCCCACCTATCTCATAATGATACCATTCTTATGTGTGCCACAAATTCATAAATCATACATCATTGCATAACCCATGTAATAAAAATGGGATTCTTAAACAACATGACATCATAAAACAATTCATATAAGATAAAGGAATTCATAAAAATATTTCCATCACAACATAATCAAATCAATGTAGCAATATGGATAAAAACAGAACCCTTTATTATCTTAGATAGAAAATAATTTTGATAAAACACTTCAACTTCATTCTTGAGGAAAATATCCTTTCTACTTCAAAAACACTTTTCCTTTCTAAACATGTCATACAATTTTAAACTAAAAGAAGTTGATTAAAAATAAACATGAAAACTTGTAAATTAAACTTTTTGGAAATAATGTTTTAAAAATCCATTCATTCCGTATAAGTTAAAAAAAACATTCTTCCCGTACTTTTGTCGGAAAAGTAAAAAAAGTACCTCATATGAAAAACGAAAAAAGATTCCTTTCATATCTTTTACTAAAAACTCACCGAAGGGTAAAATTGGATTTAAACAATATTAGGTGGATGGAAATAATATTACATATTGAGGAAACATGGATGTGGATGATAAAATACACCCCAGTAAATACCAAAGTATAAACAATCTCCGATAAAAATGAGATTGTGATATTTTCCCTTACCATAGGTCCGATTTTCGTCGTAAGTGTCCGAACCTCCGGTATAATGATTTAAATAATGTCCTTGACTTGTTATGATATCATATATGGTTCACTTATGACTTTATATTACCCGTTCTTTTGTAAATTCCATGTTAAAAAGCGTTTTGGGTAAAATCGTTTCATTTGTCGTCCGTGTTTTGACTTGTAATTATTCATATGATTACTTAGATCAGGAGTACTTAATTCCAGAATATAAAACACGATTTATATATATATATATTCAGAATATACATAAATATAATAACTCAGTAAATGGAAAGAAATACACTGTTCATGGAGACGGTGGGCCGTATGTACGCATGAACGTTGTTTTCGTTTCCTTATTGAGTTGATTGGAATTAAGTAGATGACATACATATATACATAAATCCAGTAGATTTATAATGTCATATATTTCATTATTATTTCTTATATATACTATATAATCACTCTTAAATGGTTAACATGGAGAATGAATCTCATCGCGTCGTGGAGACGGTAGTCCGTACGTACGCACGAGTGATGATATTGTTTCCATAATTATTGAATTGAATTGGAGTGGATGATACAATATATTAGAATCAATATGATGTTCTAATAACTATTTATATTTATTCTTTACACCATTATAACCATCCATGTTAGGTGGTGGTGGAAAATAGACTACACTACGACGTGGAGACGGTATTCTGTACATACGCACGCGCGGTGATTTCTTTTTCCATAGGATGGAAAGATGGTGAAATAGGATTAATTCATACATATAATAAAATATCAGTATATGAGTGATACTTATGTTATTACTTCATAATGAAACAACCTAATAAGAAGAAGTGGAAGAAGAAATAAAGGTGAAAGAATCGGTAACGGAAATTACCTCTTCTTTGAAGCACCTCTTTGAGACCTCCTCTTAGGGCACTAAAATTGGTCTTTGAGGAAGACCAGAACCTCTAGGATGTTTCTAGGGAAGTGGATAAGAGAATTGGGCAGGGTTTGGCCGATCATGATGGCTCAATGTTGTGTGAGGAAGAGAGGGAGGAGGTTCCCTTTTATAAGGGAGGAGAGGGGCACCTTTGGAATAACGAAAAATGTTATTTTATTATAAAGTCATGTTCGGTTTTAAATAGCTCCAAATTGATTTATTTCGAGGCTAAGGTGGGGATGGGTCTAAATCCTCTAATCCAATAGAATTTAGACAAGTTTAGGTTCCTATTTTAACCTTATCATTTAGATTTAACATTAAGTTAAATAATTTTACTTTTAACGTGTCTTCTTGTGTTCTTACACTATAAGGTTAATAAATTTACTATAAGAAGCCAAAAGAACCCCAAGTTGTTTATTATTAATATATGAAACCTTATATAAGTCATTTGGCTGAACCTTTGATTTTTAGGAATAAATTAACAATTAATAATATAATATTGTTTTTTAATCCTATTTTATGTCAATTTTGACACTATTGAGTAATTGATTTTTGTAAAAATTATAACAGAATGATAAGATCTAAAAAAGTTAATTAAATCAATACTAACATGTCATATTAACCTAGAAAATTAGTGTAATTCATAAAAAGTCTCAAATTATATTTATTTGGGAATTTATAACATCAATTATGTCAATATTTCATAAATAAGATAATTACTCCATCATCGTTGTGTCATAAATAAATTAAATTATTTAATATCTAAAAATTACAAATAAAATACCATTATGTAGGAAAGATTTTTATCTTTCTAATTAATATTCATAGTCGAATTTATCTCATGTATAACCCCATATTAAAAATGTTTTAGTAAATAAACATTGATTTTAACTCTTTTAACCCTTCTTTAAATAAATTAATAATAAATGTCCTAATCTAATCCAAGTGGGAATAAATGGTCATATTTTATTCCTAAGTTTCTTTTTGGTCGAATTACACTTTTCCAATAGAATTAGTACATGTGTTAGGGTAATAATAATATCATTTCTACCCTTAATTACCCTATTTACTTTTAATTGTGGTAAAAAAAGTAAAAATTTACTCTTCACCAAAAATTATTTTCATCTTATTGAACCACATTTTACTTACTGACATCAACCATGTCTCTCAGATTTTTGAAATTCCACTCACAAAAGCGGTAAAATTTTGTTTTATGAAAAATTATGTTTTCTTAACTACCACTTAGTGGTTTCACAATTCATCAAAATTTGAAAGTTTTCAGAAAAATACCAAAAATTAGGCCTAAGCTATATTTGATATTATGAACTCAAAAATGATATCTATTTTACCAAATTCAAAACATATCAGTTTAATTAATTAATTTAAAAATTAATTCCCATCGTCAAAACAAAAGTCGTGTTTTTATGAAATAATAACTATCAAAAGATTGACATTTGTTTATAACTGGTTTAAATGTGAAATTAAATCCAATGACCAACATTGTATTAAATTGTAAAAATATATTCTAAATATACTTTAAAACCACTCAAATTAATAATTTATCCCTATTAATTATTTCTATTTAAAAAGTTGTTTTTAATTAAAATTTAGTAATTTTCACTATTCATTAAAATATGAAAGTTATCCGAAAATCACCATAATTTCACCCTAAGCTAATTTTGATATTCCAAATCCAAAAATGAAGTCCATTTTGAAATAATAGAATTTACAAAATTTCAAAAAGTGGTTATTACTATTCATAATGGCTAGTTTTAATATTATTTTAATAGCATATCGTTGTTTAGTGAAACTCGGTATTGCGTACTACACACGCTATCAAGGAAGGTCACAATTGCGTGTAATGAAAGGCAAGTCAAGGATTCGTGTTGTGCAAGCTCCTTTTGGTGTAGCGTACAACACAATACAATAATTAAATTTAAAATAATATTTTTCATAAAATCTCAGGGTGTTACATTCTACCCCCCTTAAAATGAATTTCACCCTCGAAATTCGTCGGGGTTATAAATGGTTTACTATTCGAAGGTTTCTTTAATCGAAACCCACATCGTAAAAAGGAATACCAAAAACAATTTTTAAAATCAAAAGTATGAAACGTAACGGTTACCCAAATAAACTAATCACTGGGTTTCCACATAGGTGAAAATATGGATATAGAAGAGAAATCTAACCATCATGTTCTGATGGAGAGTGGTAGAGAACATGGATATGGAAAAGCCAACAATCACAAATCCATAAATTTGTGACGATCTAAGGTACCATCTGATTAATCATATATAAGATCACTAGGAAAAAAAATTTGTTTTCAAGATCATTTCCCTAAAGTTGAAGAATTTGTATTAGAATAAATACTTACTTTATTTTGGTACAATCTCACTGTTGTTCGTGCCTTGACCAATTTCCACTTCATCTCTTATGTAAATGAAGTTGAATTTGTTATTCGTGAAGTGTTAGCAGATCATGTGATAGAATGACTGGTCATTCCATCTGTCTCAAACAAAAGGTTAGCAAAAGATATTAAATATTCATAAGTCATTCAATAGTGATATTAATCATATATGGTTCCTAAAATGAACTTATACTTCATATATCATACTGCTTAATAAAATAAAACAAGTTTCTACTAACCAGGGACTTCCTGTAGGCCAGTGGTAGGCGATAAAGGCCAGTCGCACTTCAGTTGTGGGTTCGATTCCCACGGCCTTGTCCGACGCGATGGGCTGTCGCCCGTCCTGCAGGTTGTCCTTTTTCTAAAACTACATTACTATAACATCACATAAATAATATCAAAAGTTCTATCCTTAAACAATACTAACTTATGTCCAACATAATCCATTCCAATATTTAGGCTTATCCATAATACTGCAGTCCACTCTCATAATATAGTGAAAATGATTACCAGATATTTAATACCATTGTTGATCCCCATATATCATAAGATATGTCTTTTTGGTCACATTCCAAACATTCAAAGGCCTTAATCACGTATTTTCTTGAATACCCATTGAACCTTAGTGAAAACATGAATGCAGTTACAAGTTAACACTTTCCATAAACCAAAATCATCAAAATTATTTATACTCAAACCATTATATCACTTAGTCATTATATCAATCAAGAGATCATGAATACAATCAAACATCTCATTATCGTCTTATCATTGCATTATGCACATATTATCTACATTCCAAAAATATCTGAATAACCATTCATGGATACTGGTACCATTAATCATACACTTTCAAAACTCAAGGAAAGACAACAGTGTAAAAATACGTAGATGTCTCTTTATTCCATATTACCATGAGATTACTTATACAACATTACACATGATAAACATGTCATCATTCCACTACATTCTTAAACCATTGACCGAGATTCAACAATTCTTTCATCTCACATATCATTTGTAGTCTCTTCATCATCATCAACATAAATACTACCCATACGACCATACTGATTCTCTTCATGAGACTTTCCCTTAGGGAATTGGTTTGAATAATGCCCGTACATTCCACATTTAAAACATTTAACCATTGTTGATGTCGTAGAAATACCATTATCTTCATCCCTGGTGTTAACTGAACCTTTTCCTTTGCACTTACTGGCTTTGTGTCCTTCTTTTCCACACCCAAAGCATCTTCCAGTTCCTTTGAAACATTCTCCTTGATGCCTCTTCCCACATGGTTTACACTGGGGAAATTGAACTTTCTTTCCTCTTTGATCATCATGAAACTCTATCTTTCTCTTATTAGCCGAGTCAGGAAACTTACCAAATTTTACTTTATTGATCACATTATGAGATTGTTGATTCGGCATAATAATGATGTTTGGACTTCCAAATCCCATTTCATTTGGTTGCTCATGAAGAATATCATTCCATTTTCCATCATATCCTCCATTATCGTGAATCATCTTGTTTCCAGCCATTTTCTAAAACCCAAAATAAATAGTGTGAGAGGAAAAAATCATGCTAGGGAAAACAACATAATAAAGGGGGAGTATCCTCAATATGTAACTTCTTTGGTTAAATTCTAAGATTTTTAGCGCAATTCTAGGACTATAACCTATACGTATACTTAACCATAGAGACATCCCTAGACATACCTTAGAAATATCTCTAGGGATCTCACTAACGTTTTTGCATCCTAGTTTCCAATGGTTGACTAAACCTTTCCTTTGATACCAACTGTAGATACCTGAAGCTTGGCGTACATTGACATTACATTACATTTGCATAATTCTTAGTACATAAAAAAACACACACACAAGGATCGTAATAGTTTAGTGTATTTGAAAACTCGGAATATAATCTTCTGATCCTGGTGAAATATCTTCAACATCTCCCATAAAGATCTTCCTTTTTTTATACCTAAAACCTTTCTTTATATATTGGGGAAAAGTAAACATAAAAGGGTGATCTCAAATGCTCAGTAAGGGTAATCAAAAGAAATATCAATCACATCATATACATAAGAACATAACTTTTGAAATTCTTTACCTGTAAAAGAGATCATAATTTCATAACCTGGGATAACACATGGCAGTGAAATGTAATCACAATAATCATAACTTAAAACATTAAAATTTGTGGCATGCACACATAATCATAGGGAATCATTTCTTATTAGTAAAGACTCATTGCCAAGACTATCTTAGTGGAAAAAGTCCCTTTCTGAACCGAGTCACCCTCGTTTCAGTCCTGTTTCACTGAACCGGTATAACCTACCATTCCAGCCATATCTATCTCATGAGATATAAAATCTTTACCCAATTCATTGGAGGGAGATATAGGTCCCACCCATCTCATAATGATACCATTATTATGTGTGCCACAAGTTCATAAATCATACCTCATTGCATAACCCATGTAATAAAAATGGGATTCTTAAACAACATGACATCATAAAACAATTCATATAAGATAAAGGAATTCATAAAAATATTTCCATCACAACATAATCAAATCAATGTAATAATAGGGATAAAAACAAAACCCTTTATTATCTTAGATAGAAAATAATTTTGATAAAACACTTGAACTTCATTCTTGAGGAAAATATCCTTTCTACTTCAAAAATACTTTTCCTTTCTAAACATGCCATACAATTTTAAACTAAAAGAAGTTGATTAAAAATAAACTTGAAAACTTGGAAATGAAACTTTTTGGAAATAATGTTTTAAAATCCATCCATGCCGTATAAGTTAAAAAAACATTATTCCCGTACTTATGTCGGAAAAGTCAAAAAAAGTACCTCGTATGAAAAACGACAAAAGATTCATTTCATATCTTTTACTAAAAACTCACCGAAGGGTAAAATTGGATTTAAACAATTTTAGGTGGATGAAAATAATATTACATATTGAGTAAACATGGATGTGGATGATAAAATACATCCCAGTAAATACCAAAGTATAAACAATATCAGATAAAAATTAGATTGTGATATTTTCCCTTACCTTAGGTCCGATTTGCTTCATAAGTGTCCGAAACTCCTGTATAATGATTTAAATAATGTCATTGACTTGTTATGATATCATATATGGTTCACTTATGACTTTATATTACCCTTTCTTTTGAAAATTCCATGTTAAAAAGCGTTTTGGGTAAAATCTTTTCATTTGTCGTCCGTGTTTTGAATTGTAATTATTCATATGATTACATAGATCATTATTACATAATTCCAGAATATAAAACATTATTTATATATATATATATTCAGAATATATATATATATATATAATAAATCAGTAAATGTAAAGAAATACACCGTTCATGGAGACGGTAGGCCGTACGTACGCATGAACGCTGTTTTCGTTTCCTTATTGAGTTGAATGGAATTAAGTAGATGAAATACATATATACATAAATCCAATAGCTTTATAATGTCATATATTTCATTATTATTTCTTATATATACTTTATAATCACTCTTAATTGGTTAACATGGAGAATGAATCTCATCACGTCGTGGAGACGGTAGTCCGTACGTACGCACGAGCGATGATATAGTTTCCATAATTATTGAATTGAATTGGAGTGGATGATACAATATATCAGAATCAATACGATGTTCTAATAACTATGTATAGTTATTTTTTACACCATTATACCCATCCATGTAAGGTGGTTGTGGAAAATAGGTTACACCACGGTGTGGAGACGGTATTCTGTACGTACGCACGCGCGATGATTTCTTTTTCCGTTGGATGGATAGATGGTGAATTAGGATTGTTTCATACTTATAATAACATATCCGTATATGAGTGATACTGATGTTATTACTTCATAATGAAACAACCTAAGAAGAAGAAGTGGAAGAAGAAATAAAGGTGAAAGAATCGGTAATGGAAATTACCTCTTCTTCGAAGCGCCTCTTTGAGACCTCCTCTTAGGGCACTAAAATTGGTCTTTGAGGAAGACCAGAACCTCTAGGATGTTTCTAGGGAAGTGGAGAAGCGAATTGGGCAGGGGTTGGCCGAGTTTGAAGGCTCAATGTTGTGTGAGGAATAGATGGAGGAGGTGCCCTTTTATAAGGGAGGAGAGGGGCACCTTCGGAATAACTAAAAATATTATTTTATTATAAAGTCATGTTCGGTTTTAAATAGCTCCAAATTGATTTATTTCGAGTCTAAGGTAGGGATGGGTCGAAATCCCATCATCCAATAGAATTTAGAAAAGTTTAGGTTCCTATTTTAACCTTATCAATTATATTTAACATTAAGTTAAATAATTTTACTTTTTCTGTGTCTTCTTGTGTTCTTACACTATAAGGTTAATAAACTTACTATAAGAAGCAAAAATAACCCAAGGTTGTTTATTATTAATATATATAACCTTATCTAAGTCATTGGGCAGAACCTTAGATTTTTTGGAATAAAATAACAATTAATAATATAATATTTGTTTTAAAACCTATTTTATGTCAATTTGGACACTATTTAGTAATTGATTTTTTTAAAAATTATAACAGATGATAAGTTCAAAAAAAGTTAATTAAATCAATACTAACTTGTCATATTAACCTAGAAAATTAGTGGAATTAATAAAAAGTCTCAAATTATATTTATTTGGGTATTTATAACATCAATTATGTCAATATTTCATAAATAAGATAATTACTGTATTATCGTTGTGTCATAAATAAGTTAAATTATTTAATGTCTAAAAATTAAAAATAAAATATCATTATGTAGGAAAGCGTTTTATATTTCTAATGAATATTTATAGTTGAATTTATCTTATGTATAACCCCATATTAAAAATGGTTTAGTAAATAAACATTGATTTTAACTCTTTTCACCCATCTTTAAATAAATTAATAATAAATGCCCTAATCAGATCCTAGTGGGCCTAAATGGTCATATTTTTTTCCTAAGTTTATTTTTGGTCGAATTACACTTTTCCAATTGAATTAGGACATGTGTTAGGGTAATAATAATATCATTTCTACCCTTAATTACCCTAATAACTTTTAACCGTGCTAAAAAAAGCAAAACGTTACTATTCACCAAAAATTATTTTCATCTTATTGAACCACATTTCACTTACTGAAATCAACCGTGTCTCTCGTATTTTTGAAATTCCACTCACAGAAGCGGTAAAATTATGTTTTATGAAAAAATCAGTTTTTTTAACTACCACTTAGTGGTTTCACTAATCAGCAAAAATTGAAAGTTTTCAGAAAAATACCAAAAATTAGGCCTAAGATATATTTGATATTATGAACTCCAAAATGATTTCTATTTTTTCCAAATTCAAAACATATCAATTGCATTAATTAATTTAAAAATTAATTCCCGTCGTCAAAACAAAAGGCGTGTTTTTAAGAGATAATAACTATCAAAAGATTGACACTTGTTTATAACTAGTTTAAATGTGAAATTACATCCAATGACCAACATTGTATTAAATTGTAAACATATATTCTAAATATACTTTAAAACCACTCAAATTAATAATTTATCACTATTAATTATTTCGATTGAAAAATTTGTTTTTAATTAAAATTTAGTAATTTTCACTATTCAGTAAAATATGAAAGTTATCTGAAAATCATCAAAATTTCACCCTAAGATAATTTCGATATTCCGAATCCAAAAATTAAGTCCATTTTAAAAAAATAGAATTTAAAAAATTTCAAAAAGTGGTTATTACTATTCATAATGGCTAGTTTTAATAATATTTTCATAGCATATCGTTGTTTAGTGAAACTCGGTATTGCGTACTACACACGCTATCAAGGAAGGTCGCGATTGCGTGTAATTAAAGGAAAGTCAAGGATTCGTGTTGTGCAAGCTCCTTTTGGTGTAGCGTACAACACAAGACATTAATGAAATTAAAAAGAATATTTTTCATAAAATCTCAGGGTGTTACAAAAAGTTTGTTTAATTTTAATACTTAATATTCATATTTCCACTACATTTCTGTTTAAATTTTAGATAATATATTTTATAGATCAATATTTTATTTTTTTAGTCATTATACCATAATATATTTAGTTTCATAATATTAAAATTTCAATAAAATAAAAAGAATATATTGAGGAAAATATACTAATAATCATAAAATTTCCTTATTTATTATAAAAATATAATAATTTATTTTTATTAAATAAATTGGTATAAAATGATCCCTTTATTATATATTGTCAATATATTTAAAAATAAATCCAATTTGATTTATAAACTCAATTTATTTGTATAAATTTTTAATTTTATATTTTGAACTTATAATATTGTTTTAGTAAAATGTATTTTCTTATTTTTTTAGTTTGTTGTCAATGTTGTAGGATGACTTGAAAGAGATTATATATGTTTAGTGGAAATATGTAATGTAAAATCATGGTTTGTTATATTCTTCCTCCAAAAGAAAAATATGTCCATAATATTATAATTATTATTCACTAATGAAATAGTTAATTGTCCAGAATATAGAAATGAATCATATTTTATGATTAATAATGTTTAACAAATTGATGATTGGTTATGAAAAATTTACTCATATACTCAATCATTCTAGAAATTACAAAAAAATTGGTAATATTTGAATCTATTTCAACTAAATACAGCTCATAATTGGGTGTTAATACATATATATAATGGATATTGTTATTAAAAGATTGTTCATAATCATGCTTGCACTTTTATGTGATAATATGGTTCTGTGATATGTGAAAAATGAATTCACTATTTATTTTTATATGTATTAAATTCTGATTTAACTATTAAAATTCCAAAACCACATCATATATATCTTAATGAAAGACTAATAAGAATCATACTCCCAAAGAAACCATCTGGGGAAGAAATTAGAAAATAACTATAATTTTTTTCAAATACTTAAATAACCGAGGATATGATTTAAGGCTCTTTTGGAATGTCCTATATATTATAGTCACCATGGTTTCAAAATACATTAAAATACCCAAGAAATATTGGTATATCAAAATTTTTCCTTAAACTAGTTCATTATCATAGTCAAATTTAATGGTGGTGATGGTATATTCTATTCCATTATCACTTGGATTTTGATGTTGTTCAAGAATATTATCCTCTTTCACCATTGGTTTTTTGTTATTGATTTTGTAATGACCAAACTCTATTCTTTTGATGCACTAATGTCATTGAATATAATTATATTAATACTTAATTTTAATTATTTCATTGACATGACTATTTTACATCATTAAATTATCACATGAAATATTTCATACTCTATGAATGATTAATCATATTCAAAGTTCCCTGAGGAAATATCCATAGTGATTCTTGACCACTCTATGAGCTTGTATGATTTGGAATTTTCATTAGACAATGTTTTTTATCATTTTATAATTCATGGAAATATATTTTACATTTCCCTTCTTCATATCCCTACAAAAGATAAGAGTCTAAAGTTTTTGTTTCCATAATAACTAAAAATATAATAATTTCCTAGTAGCTAATAAATTATCTTTTGAGTAATACATTCTGATGAAATTACTTCAACCCACTAAATAATTGTCTTATCATACTTTCTATATTAGTAATGATAACAGAGACATATTTTTAGAGTATTGGGAAGCTTGACTCATTATTTCCATGTGATACATCATCCTTTTTCATCCACTAAAGGAATTTCATAATTATTGTCTTTGAATAGTATGAGGAAATTATTTAATGAATAATTTATTCTTGAAATCATATAATACCATTAAGAACACATAACCATTTATATTATTATTCTTAATAATGGTCAATTACTGGTAAATATATTTTTAAAAATGATAAGTGTCTTAAATAACATTCTCATTGTCTAAAAAATAAATAACCTATATTAACTTAACTAATTAGTTGACGAACATTTCTATATTATTTTTCAGTAAGTCTCACTGAAGGAGGGAGGTTTTTGATTCATAAAATAATCTTTATTTTCATTACTTAGTGTGATTAGAAGATAAAAATTGACCACATTAATAATAATAACATAAGTGGTTTGTGTGTAAATGATAAAATAATTTTAGTACACTTTATCCCATTATGTTTGGTTTCAAATTGGGATAATCACTACATTTCTCATCATATAAATTTTTACATGGTTTCTTACAACATATTCCATTACTGAAAATAGGGAAACTCAAAGTTTGATAAATAAAAAATTAAATATATTGAAATTTTTTTTTTATAAAAACACAATAATTAATCTCCATACACTAACATATGAATATCTATAACTAAATATAGTCTATCCATTTTAATGCACTATAAGTTTAGAATAATTTTTATTTTAATTTTACAATATGTTTACTAGTTTGTTTCACATTTTCCACCAAACTAAAATATTCCACAATATATATTGTCAATTCTTTTATGAAAATATAAGAATAATAAACCCTCTATTAATTTAAAATATTAAAATCAATTATAAATTCATATAATATAGGACTAAGAACACATACAGGCTTATATGAATGTTTTTCCAAAAAATAAATTTCCCATAATAAATTTTAATTTCTAACAAAATTTAAATTTTATATTTATATTAATATTTATTAAAAAATCAAAAAGGCCTTCATAGTCATCATTTTACCAATATTTTTGTCGATTTTTTAGAATTTTATAAAATAAATAATTCTTATGTGAGAAGTTAATAAATGATGATTTTTCAAATACCATCAATTTAATGTCTTATCATAAAACAATAATGACATGAATAGTTTTTAGAGGATTATATATAAAAATTTATATTCATAAATTAAAATAAATTTTAGATAAGAAACATTTTGAATTTATAAAACATCTGTTTAATATTTTTGGAAATAAAGGATTATTTTAGAAAAAAATATTTTTTCACTTATATTTAATAAAAATTCATAAATTGTAAAAATTAAACATTTGAAAATTTATTTTATATTTTTTATTAAAATGAAAATATTACTCAATAAGATCAATTTATTTTTTATTCAAAAATTATGATTATAATTATTTAAATTAATGAATATGATAATGGTAAATTGGTTATTTTATTAGTATATATTTGTTAATGTTGTGTAATATTTATCCCAAAAAGCATATTTATACATTTTATTAAATAATTTTTATATTATTTTTTGTAATTTGTAAAAAATATATTTTCACACATTTAATATTTAATTAGTAAAATATAATATGAATAAATCTTAAAGGGAAAAAAAACATTTTACAGTTAATTTCTTTAATATAATGAATGTTATAATTAAAACGTTTTTATTATCGTATTTCTATATTGAATTATATTATGTGGGGAATAACTTTATTTCCATAAAATACAAAGAATTAATAATTTTTACATTATATATTTTTAATAAAGTATTAATTAATTTTTTAATATTAATTGAAATGTATATACCAAAATAGATAACTAAAAATATTTAGTGGTAAATTACATAGATCATGTTGAATAAATGTGTGAAAAAAAATTATGGTGTTCTCAAATACCATTGATCATCCAAAATGTCTTTATTTTTTTGTTAGGAGCCATTGAGTCTTGAATGGTGTCATGAAATCAATGTAAAATTTATTGGTGTTCACAAAAATCCCATTTCATATACTAATAAAAACAGACCACTTTGATCACATTTATCCACCAATTACAAAGAATTATCTCAAATTTTTTTTTGAAATAGTATATAATAAAAAATATCACCATGACCCAGAATCTAGGGTTTTCCAAGAGACCATGATATGGTGACTGATGTAATTATCGATTGGATAATATTAATATATAGGGGAAATGTTCCTAATCAATACCACTTATTACATATATTCTTATACCTGGTAAATATTACTTAAATAATGAATATATATAAAAATATTTTTTCTAATATGAAGAAATTTTATTATTCTAATTTAATATGAATTTTCTCCCCTCCTCCCAACTATCCAAAAAATGAATTTTCACAAGTGTTATTTGGGGACCACCACCTCTATATGTGATGTGATACATTTTTCATTTCTTAATTACATGTATTGTTAAAAGGGGTATTTATCAAAAAAAAATTAAGTTATATATACAATTTTTAAAATTATGAAAATATATAACTATTCCTTCTACCATTCTATTTTATTCATATGAATGCCTCACCTATGATAACGTGTAGACTATTGCCTCCATAAAAATTGTAAAATTAATTAATCATCAAGTAAATTATAATTTTTTCAATAAACATCTAAAATATAATTCAATATTATATAAAATTCCATTAATAAATAATTATAAAAATATTCTTCCAAAAGAGTCAATTTTTATACAAAACTCATCCATATATTCATGTTATTTTTTGGGTCAGTTCTCCCCTGACATGTACAATGTTATAATTTCATCTCATGGATGACTTTATAAACTATTTCCCAACGGTTAATATAAATTATTGAAAGAAGATTTATATTTTATTGTTCTATAAACATATTATTAAAAATTTTAATAGCATTATTGAAACACTTTTTCATTAAAAATTAACCAAACATGCTCTCCCATCTCCATCATCTCAAATAATAATTGAGATTCATATTAAATGGAATTAAAAAAATCAAATATAATTGTAAAACAACAATTTCAACACCATTTATGATCATGTAATGTTAATATTTTCAAATCAAAAGAATAATTGACGCCTAGTTTAAAAAACTAGTACTATAAAATAATCATAACTAATAAAAATTGTTAATATAAATAAAATAAAACTAAAAACTGTTTTTCAAATAAATTAGTAAAAATTGTGTTTATAAATGCCAATTAGTATGATTAAGGTTCTCAAATAATTTGTTGAGATAATTATTTTCCTATACATATTTTATAGATAATGACATGATATATGTTATCATTCATTCAATCTATCTTCCAGAGCATCTGTCTGATGTTTAAAAAAACAATATTTTTATACACATATATTACATATTTTTTATGTAAATTAATTGCATTAAAAAAAACACATGATGATTTTATTGGTATAGTTAATTTATAATAATTAAAACATAACAAATAAGTTCATAAGTGAAGTATATATTCTCTCACTTCGTGCATCAAAACTCGAAGCATTATTTGACATATCACACGTAATAACTATAGTAATAACTAGGGAAAAAAACCTAAAAATTGGTGATTTAATACGAATAATAAGGATAAAAATTGAAATATATATAAATAATAATAGAATATGTTCTTTTTTTACTTGATAATAACATAACAAAACCATAAACAACATATGAATGATCAAAATCAGGAGATCTAGAATAGCGATTGGTTGTTCTTAAGACATGAATCACAAGGAAATAAATAAATATCATATAAGAGAGAATAAAATTGAAATAAAACTCGGAATTTTTTCATAAAAATAATCATAGGAAATAACATCCATAATAGTCAATGATAAATGGAAACTCTGTCATAGTATAATGGGTTTATTACCCAAACCATTATAGTAATCAACATCCACTTTGAAGACAATAACACTAGAAAAATGTCAGTAAATAACTAGGATCACACTCCAATCCATTAATATTTATCTCATAAGATATTAATATTTTATAAATTGATCATATGTTGATATATATGTCCCACCAAACATATAATGAAAATCATATATATGTGTGACACAATATCATAAAACATTCATCATATCAGAACCCCTGAAACGAAATGGTTTTCATATGAACTAAATCATTTCACATGTTTTGGGAGGGAAATTTATTTCACAAACATTTAATTATATAATAATATTATAACCCATGGAAAAAAATTTCATAAGAATATCTTCATCATAAAAATAAAACATTCAGAAAAAATGGTATATTGGGATCATATCTAAAATAAATCACATATAATATCAAATCATCTAATCATTGATATAAAATAGTTTTGAAATATTGAATGTAAATTTTCATGTGTAAAATAGCTTTTTTATTTAGAAAATATCTTTTTAAAAATATTTTCATAATCCTATTGTTTGAAAATAAATTTGTGAACAAAAAAATATACGTATAGATAATTTTAAATTTTGATGAAAATAACCCTTCATCTTTAAAGATAAACATTGTAAAACTAAAATTTCACAACTAATTTTATAAATAATTTTAATTTAAAATAAAAAAATTTATTTTATAATGGAATATATAAAACATTAAGTGTTCATCAGGGCCAAAGAAAATTTCATGAAGAATAATATAAAATGTTTATTCTTTTCTCATTTTTGGTACAATTTAAAACAACCATGTTTTAAAAATTAAATGGAGATTCTTATTAAACAAATATTAGTAAATGTAAATGGATTTAATAAATTAAATTAAACTATCATAGTAAATTTTTAAATACATCCTTAATTTTTTTATAAAAATTGATTTGGGTGAAAAATAATGTTCGACCAATGGTATATTGAAAATCATATTTAATAAAAAATAAATTTCATCCATTAAAAAAATAAAAAGATAAAATTGAACATTAAACATTTAATCTCTTTAAATGACCATAGTAGAATAAAATTCAAGATTATATTGAGAGATAGATAATAAGGATTCTTCATTTGAATAATAATCATTAAACATCCTGATAAATGATTGGATGGTAACATAAAATCCATTCCAACATGATATATTTTGATTCATAAGAAAAATTAAAGATAATCATCAAATTAAACATTAAATATCATTAATATAGTTATATAAATTTTATAAAATATCATATGGTAGTATATACTCCTCATAAAATAATATTGGTTCATATCAAATCTATGTTGTAACGACCAAAGCATAATGTACATCGACATTAAAATATTTTTTTGTAATATTTAATACATTACATAAATATACGCCTAAAGGATGTATTAGTTTAGTGTATTTGGAAACCTAGAACATAATAATCTCTCATGGTGAAATAACTTCCACATATCCCATAAATATCAACTTCTTTTTTTTCATATATAAAACTATTCTTTATTTCCTGGGGAAAAGAAAATAAAAATAAGGGTGAGATCAAATGCTCAATAATGGTAAAAATTGATAAAATAACACAAACAATAAACATAAGAATGTTGAAACATGAACATAAATTATAAATATCTATATCATGATTCATGATATAAATCATAGTAATACGTAAGGAATAGATCATAAAGGAACATTAACCATGATAAAGTTGCATTGGCATGGAACATGGAATTGTTGAAAACAAATAAGCACATAATATGATTTCTATTTTAGCCAACGAATTGTTTCCAAGAACATCATATTGGAAAAATTCCATTATTCAACCTAGTTTAATTGTCATTCCAGCCATGTATTACTGAAACTGATTTACTTGTTGTTCGAGTAATATATTACTGGACCGAATTTACTAGACATTCCACCTTTGTAGTAGTGAATCAGATTTACTTTCCATTCAATTCATGTCTGTCTCATGAGATATAAATATTTTCCAAATTCATTGTAGGGAGAAATAGGTCCCACCCAAATCATAATGAAATCATTTTTACATGTTCCACAAATACATAATTCATTCATCATAACATGACCCATGAAATACAATCGGTTTCTAAAACATCAATCCATCATAAAATAATCCATATAAAAAATAATTCCATTATTAACACAATTAAATCATTATAATAATAGGGATATAAACAATAATTAATTTAAAGAGCATCATCATAGATGAAAAATATTTTTGATAAAATAGTTGAACTTAATTCTTGAGTTAAATGTCATTTCATCTTCAAAACATTTTCTTTTGAAAAAAAAACCATTCAATTTTAAAATAAAAGTATTTATTTTAAATTAACCATGAAAACATATATGTGAAGGTTCATGTAAATAAGGTGTTAGAAAATCATAAAAATATATTCATGTGGTATAAGTAAAAAAACATTATCGTCATACGTTTTTGGAAACGTCAAAAAGTACCTCACTTCAAATAACAACATAAGATTCATTTCATACCATTTCATAAAATATCACCAAATTGTACAATTAACATCAAATAATTATATGATAATATAAACAAAATTTTATACACAAGAAACATGTCTATGGATGATAAATATATCCTTGTAAATACTTATGTATAACCCATCTCAGATAATAAAGAGATTGAACAATTATCTATTGCCAATTTTAATCAGATGAATCGTATGCCTAAAAATAAAAAAAAATTATATTCATATTTAAATTTTATAACCATTGTAATAATAATAATAAAACATTAATGGGATGAATAAAAACCCCAAAAAATAAATTGGTTGTGAATAAAGCATATATCCCACATAAATAAATGTGAGACAAAATAATCCCTTACTTCAAGACTGATTTCTTCTATATGTGTCTGAAACTCTTGTATAGTGGGTTTATACATATTATTAACTTGTAAAAGAAACCTAATAATATCTATGATATAATATATGATTCACTTATGACATTATATTATAGGTTTATTTATCAATTCTGTGCTAAAGAAACATTTTGGGTAATAATAATTTTATTTACCGTATGTGTTTTGGCAGGTTATTATTTATCTTATTAATTAGATCATGTTTTTTATAATTACAAAATAAAAAACATGATTTATATATCATAAATATTCAGTATATAAATATTTGTAATAGACCGAGAAATGAAATGGAATACACCATTCATGAGGATAGTATTCCCTACAAATGCATAAACGCCATGTCAGTTTCCATATTTAATTGAATAGAAGTGATTAAATAAAATATATATACATATAAATAAATACTGTAGATTTATTTTTTCATATATTTCATTATTATTTATTATATATACATTATAATCATTATTTAATGGTTAACGTGTAGAATTAATCTCATCGCGATGTGGAGATGGTAAGTCGTACGTACACACGAGCGACGATTTCATTCACTGGATGGTTAAATGGTATAACATTGGATGTTATATTAATTATAAAGAATAGTTGTCATGTTATATTAATTTTTTATATCAATAATACTCATCATTATACCCATCCAATTTAATTATTGTTGAATAAAAATTTTTCACCACAATGTGGAGATGGTAAGTCGTATGTATGCACGCATGGTGATATTGTTATTCAAAGGATGGCTAAAGGTATTTATATGTGTTCCCCATTATTATAATAAAATATAATAATGTAAAATATATTGGAGTTATTACATTAGTATGATAAATACATAATAATATTAGATAGATGAAAAAATATTTTTAAATAAGTGATAAAACAATTAACTATTTTTCGATTATCCCCTTTTGATTATCAAAAAAGGTCTCCCTATGATGGATTTCTGTCCAAAGTGTGGCCTCTATGAGGAAGGTATGGATGATGAAAGATTATTTGATCAGATTGTGGACATGGAAATGGACTTTAAATATGTGATTATGTGATTAGAGGTGATGGACTTTTATAAGTGTGAGGAGATGCACATTAGGAAAGACATGAAATATTAATTTATTAAAAATTTAATTTCGTTTAATAATGGTCTCAAACTAATTTTTTTCTAAAATAATATTATTATGGGTAAAAATCATCTCAATAAAAATTTATACATGTATTTATTTTATTATAATCCGTATCATTTTTATTTTTCCTTATTTAATATATTTAATTTTATTTTTTGTAATAATATTCTAAATATTAAATGGTATAAATATTTACTTATGGGTTTTCAATTATCCAAAATTAGAAAATTTATGAAATTTTTGACAATATAATTTTCTATTTTAAATTTCTGAATATTTTTTATTTTTTCATCAATTTAATAATATGTTATTTATTTAAAATATCAATAGTTTCAATTTTGACAATATTCAATTATTATACATTAAATTAAATCCACACAGAAGATAAATTCGAAACCAAATATTTAATACAATCCTAAAAATTAATTTTCACCTATTAAATTATTTTTTCACATTAATTAGTTCATTTTATATTAATTTGAATTTTTTTAAATCAATTAATTAGATATTTCTATCAATAAAAAAATATCAACACCACTATTCTGTCATTATTAACCTTAATTATTTAATATCTAAATATTATAAATAAATTAACCAGATTTAAATAATTTCATTAGATTTCTAGAGATGATTTATTTTATATTTTTATCAATTTTTAACAATATTAAAATTATTATACTTATAAGATAAATGAGAGTGACATGTTGTGACTTTATTGTGTTTAAATTATGTTTACGATACGTTCATAAAAAAGTCCATTAAAAGAATCAATTCAGACGCTTTCATTATATTCTTCTATATTAATTCATCCAATAGGATTTTTTATGTGTTAGGGTAATCTAATTATCTGTATAATATGGTTTTTTACCCTAATTTAACTGATTTACCTATAACTGTGGTAAATAAAAATTTCTGTAGTTAAGATTCATAGTATCCAAAAAATTAAACTAACCTAATAAAATAATTTCTTCCTACTGATTAAAAATATAGAATCCATTTTTCAAAATTCAAAACAAAAAATATTCAGTAATTAATTTAAATTTAATTCCCGTTGTGAAAACCAGAAAGAGGGGTTATAAGAATTACAAACTATCAAAAGATTGACAGGCATTCATGTCCAGTTTAAATGAGAAATTACATCCAACAAAAACACATTAAATTTAATGATAAAAAATAATCCAAATTCACATTAAACCCATTTAAAAAGATAATCTAACTAAATAAATCGATTATATGAAAATTTATTTTTGAAATAAAATGAAGTATTTTTCACTATTCATTAAAATATGAATTTTGTGAGAAAAAATACAAAAAATTCAAAAAAAGTATATAATGATGCCCTAATTACAATGAAGACATTTATTTTATCAAATAAAATATATAAAAATGATAAAATATAGATTTAAAATTGTAATGAAATTATAAGGCTGTGAAACTATGTTTTTTGAAAAATACTAATTTTATCTGAATAATTGAATTTGATCTTATATCATGTTCTAGATAAACCATAATATGAATGTTAATTTTATATAGAATTCAAAATGTGGTTATTAATATTTATTCCGGCTAATTTAAATCCCATTAAATAATATTATTTAGTGAAATTTAGTATTGTGTACAATGAAAGCTATGAAGGAAAGTCACTCTTGCATATAATGAAAGCTAGGTCAGTGTTGCGTCTAATGCATCCATCCTTTGGTGTTGTGTATAACAGAATACAAACATAGTTCTTTTATACACTGAATAAAATTGTTACCCTATATTGCGTGAAATGAATTCAATCAAATTAATGTGAAATTGTGTGTAACACAGGCCAAGTATAGTGTTGCGTATATTGCAAGATAATATAAGGTTGTTTATATCATATGTTTTCTATGGTTTAAAAAACAACACAAGACATTAAAGAAATTAAAAATAAAATACCTCATATAATCTATGGGTCTTACATTATTTCTATCAAAAAATGAGTATCTCCCTCCAAATTCGTTGGGGTAATAAAATATTTACTACATGCAAGTTTCTTTCATGGAAACCCACTAGGTAAAATGGGAATACTAAAACTTCATTTTATAATCGAAAGTTAGAAACACAAAGGTTACCAAACTAACTCATCACTAGTTTACTGTATAGGAGAACATATTTTTCAATTTAATACTTTGATATGAAAGACAAGTCTAACCATCATGTTTTGATGGATAGTGATAGAGAACAATGTTTAGAGAATGTTAGAAACTAGAAACCCATAAATATGAGATGATTTAAGGGACTATCTAATTCATTGACTTGGAAGGTACTATGATAACATATTTGGTTTTCAAGATCCTTTCCCTAATTTTGAAGATTATGAGAAGAAATATATTTATAATTTCTATACTTTCTCATCATTTTTCGTTCTTTGATCAGTTTTAAATTCATATATAATTCAATCAAATAAAAAAATTGCCTTTCCCAAAGTGGTAAAAGATCATGCAATCCATAAATAGAATGAATATTCATTTCATCTGTCTCAACATAATGGTTATCACAGATGATCAAATATGCTCAAGTCCACCTATAGTGAGATAATACATTAAACAAACAAACATCAACTGAAGTATAACATATACTATTCATAGTTGGATAACATTACAAATCTTCCAAAAATAGAAAATCTAAAACTTTAGAAAGAGCTAAACAAAATCAGTTTAACATATATCTCCCTTATTTCATAAGATAGTTATAGGTTAACAGATTTCAAACATGTTAATACCTTAATCATGCACTCTCTTGAAACAAGGTAACAACCTGAATTATCAGATATCCTTATTGAGAACATGCATGTTTTCTTATTCCAAAACATTTCGGATTTATTCCTTATGTCGGAAAAACTTGTGTACTTCATCCATGATAGCATAACACTCTTGTCAATAACTCCATAATTAGATATCAAGAAACTATAAACTTCAAATTTACTAATTCAAATACAACATATCATTAACCAAGCATCATTATCTTTACATATGGAACAAATTAATGGTTATATTTCCCTTAATCATGTGTTCTCCAAGTATATAACCATAACATGTAATCACATTATCTCTCCTTATATCTATTAAACATATCATTCAAATCCAAAATTAAAAACATACACTGAAAACACATATATATTACATGATTTATATAACATAACCTTTGAATTAAGAAACATATACTCCATAATCATACAAATTTATTCATCAACTGTTACTCAAGATCCATCAACTTTTTCCTCCCTAAAATATGAATCATTACTTGATGTTTCTAATCCACAATCTTCATAGGTTAAATAATACTAGAAGAAAATTACAATTCTATTCCATGTCTTTTATGATCTCTTTATCATCAATAGTATGTCCAATACTCATATTATCATCATGATTCCCTTCATGATATTTCCGCTTATGAAATAAATGTTCTTAATTACCATAATTCCCACATATGAAGAATTTAATGGCTAACAATGTTCTATGTAGTTCTGGATATTGACTAAAAGTTGAATAAAATGTGTGTGAAATATACATAAGGGATTAAAAACACATATGTAAGGTAAATTAATTATAATATTTCAATCTATGATATATTAGGTTTTATCCTCTGTTATTCATGATTTTCAAAAAAACTGTTGTATTGTAACCTATACGTGTCTTGTCCTTCAAAAAATCTCTATAACTATCCTTATAAATATCTCAAGGGATCTCAGCAAAGTTTTCACATCCTGGTTTCAAAAGGTTGTCAAAAAATTCACTCTGATAAAAAGAGTGATTCCTCAAGCATGACATACAATGAAATTACATTAATTTTGCAGAATACATAATGCATTAAATAAATATATTCCCAAAAATTTTATTAGTTTAGTTTCTTTGGAAACCTAAAACATAATCTTCTATCTGGGTGGTATAACTTAAACAAATCTCCTAAAGATCTTCCCCATTTTTCCTATATAAATCCTTTCTTTATATCGTGGGGAAAAGAAAACATAAAAAAATGTGCGCTAAAATGTTCAGTAAGGGTAAAAATTGAGAAAATAACCCAAACCATAAACATAATAATGTAAAAACATGAAAATAATGTATTAAAATCAAAATCATGAGTCAGGAAATTAATCATGGATGTACGTAAGGCCTAGATCCAAAAGGAATATTAACAATGACAAAATAACATTGAAATAAAACATGGTATTGTGGGAAAAATCACATAATATTATTTCCATTGTAGATAAGGAATTTATTCCAAGACCATCATAGTGAAAAATTACATTACTGATTCGGGTTTACTTTTCATCCCAACCATGTATTACAGAACCGAATTTACTTGTCATGCCATCCATATATTACTGAAACAGATTGAGTTGTCATTCTAGTATTGTATTACTGAACCAAATTTACATTCCATTACAGTAACATCTGTATAATGAGATATAAATCTTTACACAATGCATTGGAGTGATATATCGGTCACACCAATCTCATAATGAAATCATTTTTATATGTTCCACAAAAAATAAATCATTCATCATATCATAACCCATGAAATAAATGGGGTTCCATAAACATCATTACCTCATAACATATTCCATATAAAATATAATTCCATAACTAACATAGTAAAATAGTAGTAATAATAGGGATAGAAACATAAATCTATTTAAATATAGACATCTTAAATGAAAAATATTTTTGATAAACAATTGATCTAAAGTGTTGAATAAAATATCCTTCCTTTTTGAAAAATGATTTATTTTCATAATGCACAATGAAATTTTAGAAGAAATGAATTTATTTGAAAATAACATTGAATTTTTTTAATATAATCTTCCTTGAAATAAGGCAATAGGATAGAATAAAAATCCATTCATTCCATAAAATTTAAAAAACAGTATCCTTGTAAATTTTCGGGAAAAGTAAAAAACAAGACCTCAAATCAAACAGTGACAAAAGAATACTTTTGTAAAATTTATTTAAACATAACCAATGGGTTAAATTTACATTAAAAAAATAATAAGAATATAAATAATATTACAAAATTTGGAAACATGGATGTGGATGATAAATATATACCAGTAAATACTTATATATAAACAAACACTGATAAAAATGAGATTTCAAAATTATCCCTTTCCAAATATAATCAGTCGAATCGTATGCCTCAAAAAATAAAGAAAATTATATTCATATATAAATATCATAAAATTTATAATAACAAACATAAAAAATTCTTGGGAAGAATAAATACCCAACAAAATAAATAGGTGGTGTATAAGGAATATGTCCCACTAAATTTAAGTGAGACAAAATAATCCCTTATATTAGCTAAAATTTGTTATCTATGTGTCTAAAAACCATGTATATTGGGTTAAAATATATTATTAACTTGTAAAAGTACCATTATAAAATCTATTATATCATATTTGATTAAATTATGACTTTATATTACACGTTTATTTATAAATTTATTATTAATACAATGTTTTGGGCAATAATATTTTTATTTATCGTATGTGTTTTGACATCTTATTCTTGATCTTATTAATTATATAGTGATTTACATACTTCTAGAATGTATGAAATGATCTATATATCATAAATATGCAGTATAGAAATATATATATATAATTTATAGATAAATTAAATGGAAAACACCATTCATTGGATAGTAGGTTGTACGTACGGATGAACGTTGAATCAGTTTCCATATTGAATTGAATAAAAGAAGGTAAATTATATATATATATATATATATCCATTAGCATTTTTATTTCATGTATTTCATTATTATTAATTATGTATACTTTATAATCATTCATTAAAGGCTAACATTGAGAAATAATTCCATCACGTCAATGAGACGCTAAGTCGTACGTACACACGTGCGACGATATCATTCTGTTGATTGTAAAATGGTATGGATTTGGATGGTATAATAATTATAAATAATTTTATAATTTTATATTTATTATTTACATCCATTATAATCATCATTATAACCATCCTAATTATGTATTGTTGACAAAAAAATTACAGCACAACTTTGAGACGGTAAGCTGTATGTATGCACGTATGGTGATATTGTTATTAAAATGATGGATAAAATTTAAAATATGTCTGTCCAAAAATTATAATAACATTTAAAAATTTATAATTTACTCGATTTGTTACTTTATAATGAGTGTAACATATGAATAGGATGTATAAGTACACAATAATTTGAAATAAGTGATAAAACAATTACATATTTTTCGAGTATCTCCTCTTGATTTGCACAAAGGGTCTCCCCAAGAAGGATTTGACCCGATGTGTGGACAATAGGAGGTAGGGAGGGATGTAGGGATCTTATTTGATAATATTTTGGACTAGCCAAAGGGGTTTATTATTGTGAGTAAGTCAGTAAATATGGTGGCCTTTTATTAGAAGGAGGTGCACTTTAGGAACCTCTTGAAATAATAATTTCTTAAAAATTAATTTTCGTTTTATAATGGTAAAAAAATCAGTTATTTCAATGATAAGATTATTATGGGTATACATAATCTCAAAATATAATATCTAGACATGTTTTGATTTTATTTTAAACTTTATCATTATGATTTATCCTTCTTTAATCTGGTTAATTTTGTTTATGGTAATTATATTATAAATATTAAATGAATATAAATATTTACCTATGTGTAGAAAACTATCTATAATTGGATAAATATAGATATTTTATACCATTCAATAATGACTTCCTAATTTTTAAATATTTTTTTCTTTTTAAATAGTTTATAATATTTTTTTTATAGAATATAAATAGTGTGAATTTTGACACTCTTTATTTAATTTAATTTAAAAAAATATAAACGAATATAAATTCTAAAAAAATTTAACAAATTCTTAACATGCCATAGGCTCTTATGAAATTCATTAATTACATAAATAGGTTCATATGATTTTAATTTTTATATTTTTAAAAGAATTTATTTGATATTTCTATCAATAAAATAATTTCTACATTGCTATTGTGACCTCAATAATAGTAATAATTTAACTTATAAAAAATCTAAATAAAATCACATGATGTTTATAATTTAATTATATTTTAGGATACTATATTTTTTTTAGTATTTATGATGTTTTTCTCTATATTAATATTATTATACTTATAAGATACATGAGAGTGACATGTTCCCACTTTCTTTTGTTTTAATTATATTTACATCACATTCATCGACAAAAGACAATTAAATGAATCAATTTTGATCGATAGGTAATATTTGTAGACATTAATTTATCCAATAGTATTTTATAAAGTGTTAGGGTAATCATATTATCTTTATCATATGTTTTGTTAACCTAATTTACCTGAATTACCTTTAACCGTGGAAAATAAAAATCACCACAGTTAGTGTTCATAATTTACAAAAAACTAAAAGTAACCTATTAAAATAATTTTGATCCACTAATTCCAAATATTAAATCCATTTTATAAAATTTAAAATACAATAATTTCATTAATTAATTTTATATTAATTTTAGTTGTAAAAACCAAAAAGTGGGTTTTTATGAATTAAAAACAATCAAAAGATTGACATGTATTTCTGTCCAATTTAAATGTGAAATTAATTCAAATGACCTTAATTTGATTAAATGGTAAAAATAATCCAATTACACTTTAAAAACAATTGAAAATATAATATGACTATATAAATACATTATATGGAAGTGATGTTTTGAATTAAAATGAAGTATTTTTCATTGTTCATTTAAAAAATATATTTTATCAAAAAATACCGAAAAGTAAACCAAAGTAATTTTTTTACCCACATCCAAATAATTTTTATTTCAATTATATTATATAAAAGTGTTAAAATATAAATATAAAACTGGTTCTCCATTAAATGATGGGGAGAATACCGTTTTTGAAAAATACTTCTTTCAAAAAAAATCAAAATTGGTTCTATATCAGATTCTAAAAAATAAATAAGTTGAATGTTAATTTTATATAAAAATAAAAATTTCATTAGTAATATTCATAAAGGCCAGTTTATATCGCATTAAATAATAATATTTTAATAATATATCCATATTTAGTGAAACTCGATATTGTATACAACGCAAGCTATCAAATAAAGTCACTCTTGATTTTATTGAAATCCAAGTCAGCGTTGTGTTTCATACAAGCATCCATTGGTGTTCCATATATCATAATTCAAAAATAGTTCTTTTATTCATTGAATAATATATTTACTCAGTGTTTTGTGAAATAAGTTCTATCAGAAGAACCTGAAATTGTGTGTAAAAAAGTCATGTATAATGTTTTTTATACTGTATGATAATACATTGTTCCATATAATAATAGTTAATAATGCTTTATTTTACAACACAATACATAAATTAAATTAAAAATAAACTGTATCATAAAATCTCAGGGTGTAACATATGTCCTAAAAAAGGATATTTGACACCCAAATCTGTTTCCATAAGTCTAAAATTCTTTTGTTTATGTTCAAACCTTCTTTATAGAATATATTTATATAATATACATTAATTAAAAAACCATAGTATTATTTATAATACTATATATTATTTACATAATAATATTCATTATCCATATATCATTAACCCCTTCCTAAAATTGTGTTTTTGGAAATAACTACATCATTTTTTGTGTATGTTTTGGTTTGGAATTTCTGGTCCTTCTAATATTATCATCGTAACATCAACAACATGTTGATAAAAATATTAAAAACATACAATTTATTAACTATATATGTGTTTTTAGTAATCCATTAATTTTATATTAAAAAAAAGAGTTACACTATTTTTTGAGATGGTAAGTTATATGTATACATGAATAATGATTCCATTTTCACGATGGATTGAATAAAGGAAGATAATTAATAAATATGCAATTTAGAGTAATTTTTTCATCATATATATCACATATATTCATTTAATTCGTTCTTAACACCTTCATAGTAATGTGTTAGTGAAAATAAACATTATTGCTTCGCGTGGAAATAGTCCACTACATAGAAGACAGACTTTATTGTGTCCCCAATCAATAGAATTTAATAATTAATATTTCATATAATTAATACATAACAATAATATTAACACAAGAATAATATAAATATATAATTAATTCATCACTATATCTTTATGTGAGACTTGGTGATCGAAAATGAAAAACTTCAGTTCGTGAGGCAGTAATCCTCCACACAACTAGTCAACATTTCTGTTTCCCATTTGAGGGAATATTAAAATGATGTAGTTCATCAAATTTATGTCAACATATAGTTATATGTATGAATCTATTTTTATTATATTATAATGGTTAAATATTATTTTATGAAGGTAGAGGACGAAATAATAAAATAATATTATTTTATTAATTTTAATTCTTCTTCAGAGATCCTCTTATGGTTTATACCTAAGGACATCATATGGGATGTATATAATGGAATTATGCTGGAATTTTCCAATAAATTTTTTTATTAGTGTCAAGAGGATAGGATGGCTAGTTCCCTTTTATAAGTGGGGGAGAGGACATATATAGAATCGTTATTAAGAATAGTTTACCCATATTTTTCAAAATCTACAAAGATCCAAAATGAGACATTATCTTATTTAGTGAATATATGGTCGATATATGGAAATAAAATCAGTGATGTACCTAATCATGGAAATATAACCCCTTATATATCATGTTTAACACTTTTTAATCCCATTTTAACCTTATCTATGGTAATTAGTATTTACTATTTATATCAATTCATAATGCTAAAAGGTGAATATTAAATTATGAGAAAATAATAATTATAATGTTTAATAATATGAAATCAATTTCCCCAAATTCAATCCAAAAAAAACATTTATAATTTAATTGAAATTTGATCATGTAGGCATGTTAATAATACTATTTTCCAATGATAAATGTTTCAAAAGTTTTAAATGTTTTTGTATCAAGATTAAAAATGGAATAAGTTTAGATGATTGTTTTGGTTTCATAATATATTATTTTAATTTATTTTTGTTTTTTAAAAAATTTCATTTCAAAATTTATTTTTATTATTATTTTAAATTTAATATATTATTTTAATAATTTCATATGTTTATAAATATTTAGTGAACATTATTGTTTTTATAAAATTTTTGAATAATCTCCCTAAGTTAAATTTTAAACATTCATACAAAAAATAATGTTCATTATATCAATTAAATTTTAGAAAAAAAATTAAAAAATTTATTAGTCCCTCACAACGTTTATTAACATAAGTTTTTGAAAGAATAAAATATTCAAAACATTTAAAGACATTACAGAAAAAAATTTAATTTATTTAAATAATTTTTTTACTAAAATGGTCGATACATAATTAATAATATGTTTTTAGTCCTCTTAATACTTCATGGTGTAATATATGGGTAATAAAAACCTTGTAAAATGGTAATATATATAGTATATTTTGGATTGTTAGAACTCATTCCAGTGTGTATGGAAATCCATTGATGATAATAAGATAATTAGAGAGAAAAATATTTCATAAAACCTTGTTGTGTTACATTATACCTCTTTATGGTTATTTTTCACTCCAAATTCAATAACATTCACATAAAAACTATGGATAGTTTTTCCACAGCATATCCTTAGGTTCCCATGTATCTTCACAAAACTATTGGTGTCACCACAAAAACAAGACCATATGTGCGGTCTTGTATCAAAGTATGTTATCTCTACAATCAAGAATATCCCTCGGTTGTTCCCCATAAGAAAGATCATCCTCCATCAGTATTTTCAATTTGTTACGTGCATGATAAGAATCTAGTATATACATCATTATGGGAGATATATGGAACACATCATGAACCTAAGATAGGTCTTGTTGAAGAACCAATCGATATGTCACTATCCCGATACAATCAAGCATTTTGAAGGCACCATTATACCCGGGGATTGTTCCCCTTTTTAGAAATACCATTACCTAATTCTTGGGAGATATAAATAGAAAAAAAAAATATTGATCAAAATAAATTTCGAGATCATGTTGAAAAATAACATCTAAATTTTTATGTCTAATATGTGATGTACTAAATTATTGTTGAACGACAATAAAAAACAATACCATTTCATCACCTATATGATCCCCCAATAGCTTTCTTTTTATTCCTTATTTATATAAAATTAGATCTATACATTTATTTACATTAATGGATTCATATGAGTCATTTTAATTCTCCAATGAAATGTTTTTTATGAACCTCATCTAGATAATGATTTGGAACATGACGCAAATTGAAACCCAGTGAAATGGATCTAAATATATCTTATAGAATTTTAATAATTATCTTATAATTAACATATATTAAAGGATGATACTATGTGATGAAAAAAACTATGTGTCTATGTATTTATTTAGACATATAATGGAAATCAATCTAATCTTTGGATCTCGATTAGACACAATGGCATATGGTACTCCATAAAAACATACCACATCATGTATATCCTGAAAAAGTGATCATAAGAGTAACCTTCTCTAATATTGATGAAGTTTGATGAAATTTTAGGGAAATATACCAAACCAAAATATCATTATTCCCTTTTGAATACTGTAGTATTCAAATGAAAAAAATAGTCGGTGACGTTTTTCCATATACATTTTGGTATGGGTAATGGTTGTAACTTCCCCTAGGATTTTTGTCTCTTATCATTATCAAGAGGACATACCATGTATCGTGATAAAAACACTTTGATATCTCTATTTATTCAATCATAATATATATACTCTTTAAAATCACTATAAATCATCTTAATATTAGTATGAAGTGAAAATAAATAACTATGAAACTCCTCTAAAAACTCCACCATCATGTATTTTATGGGTGGAACACATATAGGCTAAATAAACCTTATCATTTCATCATAGTCAAGGTTATGCTCATGATCATTTTTTACCTTCATGTGTATCCTTATATCCTCCTTTCTTGCCTCTTTAATCCACCATATGATAGATAGATGTATCCCCATCTGGGAAATATGACAATTCACCCATTCAATCCATCTTTTTAGATCTATCCTTTTTAAATATAGAAATATTGGATCATTTTTAATACTCACCTTATATAACATAACAAGATCCTTTCAACTCAAATCATTGACCATTTGGTTTTCTTTCCCTCGGTGGTAGTCTATGGAGGGGTCATAATAATTAAACATCAATGAACATATCATGTGTTTCATGTATAACTTATTCTATTGAAATATATAATGTACAATTTTTTTATCAGTATCCATATGAAACTTATCCCGATAATGGTCATTCCTTGAGGTCATTATTGAAAATAGAACCACATGTAACTTTAAATCATGAGTTGGGAAATTTTATCTCATTTACCGTTATTTGTTAGGAGGAATACAATATAACATTTTTATTCTACATAAAAATTAATAAAAAACCCTTCTTCAATGCATTATTAAATATTACAGACCCATCTCTACTACATGGTAATTTAAGCATAGGTCTTTTGAATAATATTCGCTTCATTTCCTTGAAATTTTTCTTTCATCCATCTTTCCAAATGAAATTGTATCACTTTCTATTTTTCATGGCTAGTGGATTAGATAGTAATGATAAATTCTCTAAAAAATATTTATAATATCTAGTAAATCCACAAAATCACAGGATCTCATTCACTATGGTTGGATTGAGGAATTCATTCAATATCCTATATCATTGATGGATCGACCAATATACCCTATCTAGAGATTATATGACCCAAAAATGAATGGATTTTATCCCAAATCAAACATTATAAATATTGAATAAAAGTTTTCTTTCCTCATAGCCTTCAATATAATTATCTAGTAAACATCATACTCATCCATTATCGTAGAATATATTATAATATTTTCAATATTCCTACTAAAAACTAATCAAGGAAATATCTAAATACTCCATTCCTTAAATCCATAATGATAGTTGGGGAATTAGCGTGACCAAATGGAATTAGTTTATACTTGTAGTGTCCAAACCTTGTATGAATGAAATAATTGAATATTCTATTTTTCAAAACTAATTTAATGATTTCCTGAATGAATTCCAATCAAAGATAACTATCGAGCTCTATGTATTTTATCAAATAAGTCATCAATATGGGTAATCGATACTTGTTCATTATTTTGATATTATTTAACTCTTGAAAATCAATGTATTGTCACTTAAAAACATCATAATTTTTTCAAATTGGAGTCTATGTATCCCATGTTGACACATCTTATTGAATTATTCCCTATTCAATATACATTTCGAGTTTAATTTTCAATTTTTTCAACCTAATATATGGTATTCTATATTAAAGATTTTAAATTTTCATAAAAATATATATGAGTTATATTGAAAACTCATATTCACTATTTGGTGGAATACAATGCAATTGTTCAGGAAATGAATTGATAAAATCCCTTATAATAGGAATACTATAATTTTTGAGATTCTATCTAACCATATGATAAACAATCACCTTTTTAGTGGTAATTAATACCCATTAAATAGATGTTATTTACGTAATAGTTTAAATTTTTTAATTGCACTGAATTATTATCTAGGATTATCATAGCTGTCATCATTTTCCAAAAACATTGATACGGGAATTATGCACTGAAATAAAATTCATTATTAAGATATAAAAAAATCAACCATGGTATTAATAACAATATATGAAGGATGAAAATTCCCATAGACATCAATTGAAGTGGAATCATGTAATTTAGATGTGGTCATCATGAAATAAGTAGTTTTAAATACAAATTCTACAATCAATCATTTTTGTAGAATCATTATACCATTCAAAAAAATTATCAGATATGAAATAATGGGTATATCTAGAGTCAAATAATATATTTTTACTTGTATAGATTTGGTTAATTTTACATATAACCACTTATTTATCAAATCCCTCATATAAATAGTTATCACAATATAATTTCTCTTTAGAATAGCTTAATTTGTAGGTACTTTCCATCATAATCATTAAAAATGAAATTTCGGAATTTGTTAACATAGTGATCATACTACTTTAATTTTGAACACTAGACTTAAGATGTTCAATTTTATAGACCCTTCCCCTAATTCACACCATTAGTTAACTTATTCACATAACTTTATTATTTTATTTCTTATAGACCTTCCCATCCACATATAAAATATTTATTTTTAATCTTTATATATTTTTCTATATGTTTCTTACAACAGAAAAATTTTATTGATTGATAATTTTATTCTCTTAAAAATTATTATGGATTCTATTAATCCAAATAATTATTTTTTTATTAAAACCATGGGATTGATGGATAACATCAATATCCATTTCTACATTGTGATAACATTGAGTGATTTATACATAGATAATAATGTCTCATTTGGATATACTAAAATTGTATAATGGGATTTATTCCACAAAAAATTATCACCCTTAAATTCTTGTTTGATGATAATTCCTAAAGAGTTCATGTAAGGTCTTAAATTTAATTCTTAACTTCTATATTATTGGATTTAAAATTATTTATAATAATTATTTTTTTTAATATATTATAATTATATACTCATATATATCATACCATATATGATTTTTATTAATATTTTTTACCGATTTTTTCATAATCTATTTTTAAAATATCATTTCATGTAATACCTACTTCCTTTTTCATGTATTATTTTTTTGGTAATTTCGAAATTTTTTATTAACCATGGTTCTTTCATATTGGTATTTATACAATTTTATGAATGTAATATATAGTCATTATAATTATTTCAGAGTTATCCATTAATGATAGATAAATGAAAATGATATACACCATTAATGAAGATGGTAACACATACATATACCAGAATATTGTAGCCAATTTATAGATTAATTAATATAAAGGATGGTAAATTATATATCACATTAATAACATCATTATCATGTCATATGAATCACATACATCAGTTAAATTTATCCTATTTACCTTAAATATAAAGTGTTGTTTAAAATGAATAATATTGCTTCATGTGGCAGTAGACCTCTATACACAAGAGGAACATTATCATATCCCCAAAGAATGGAATATTAGAAGTCATTTTGTGTATAATTATTCTAGAAGAACAATAATATCTCATTTATAATTTATAAACTATATGAACGTAATTATAATCATCTTTTCGATCTTTTTATGGAAAAATAAATCTATCATTTTGCAATGTGGTAGCCCACCGTACACATGATCTGTGGTTTCAATACCAATTTGAGCAAAGTTGATAAAGATATATCTTAATAAATAAACATATTAATCTCTCTTCATTAGGAATAATCATACTTTTTATATTTTCATTGTCTAATAGATTCTAGAGAATTTGGTAGAATACAAAAACATATGTTTTAGAATTTTACCTTTTCTATAGAGAGCCTCATTAGGATTATAACAAAATCCTTCATAATAGGGTTTTATAATAAAAACAATTTATCTTAGATGAGATAAATTGTTATATGAATGGAATTGATAACGGAGTTGCAAAATAAATTTGATTTTTGATGTATGAAGACGATTGGAGAGGGGTGTCCTTTCATAACTCAGGTAGAGGGGACATATTTTAATTTTGCAACAAATAAAGTAAACAAAAAAATTCCTTTCCATAAAGACATAAAATGGATCATTATCAAACACTATATGAGATATTATAAAAATAAGTTAATACAATCAGGGATAGTAATTCTAATAGGTAATTTTACACTTTAATGTTTTTTATTTATCCTCTGGTAAACACATTTAATCCTTAACCACATCAAATGTTTTTTAAAATTTAGATTATTCATTATGGTGAAATATTTATTTGACCATATCAGATAATTTGATTATACTTATTCTAAATATGTAATCAATTTTTCCAAATTGAACTCAATGATTTTTTATAATTTAATTTAAAATCAATCCCCCATATGCGAGGAAATAGTTGTTTTCCAATGAGAGAGGTTGAAACTGTTTTAAAAGTTATTATATCAATTTCCATAATAAATTTACCAAATTTACTTATTTTTTTAAATTATAACATAATTGAAATAACTTTTTAGATAATACCAATTTTTAAAAATTAATACTCATGATTTTTTTAATTAAAAAAGTAGATTTCATGAAAAAAATATTATATATCGAAAAATTAATTAGTTGAGGTAAATATAAAAAATTAAACCTAATATAATATTTAAATGATGATTAAAAATGAATATCATTTATTTAATTAAATTTTCAAAGACATAAAAAAATTCTACCATTATTTTATCATTAAAATAAAGAAAATATTTTTAAGAAATATTTTAATTTTAGAAACATAAAAAAACTTTTCAAAAAACAAAGTATATTTGTATCAATATTATTTCCCCATATAAAACCATTATAAAAAATATTTAAATTTTTTTATTCGTCTTCATACCATTTTGTTTAATGGATAGGTCATAAAATTCCATACTAAATAGTAATGTACATAGTATATTGTAGTTCATTAGAAATAAATGTTCAGTGTATCGAAAGATATTGAAGAAATATATTTTATTTGAGAAAAAAATATTTCCTCAAATTACATGTTATTATAAGATGAAACCCTCAAATAACACAATTCCGACATAAAATCTACCATAACATATTAAAATCACATTATTCTTATAATAATTCAGAAATAAAATGATAATATTCAAATTATATATTTTTATATTATTTTTCATCCAAGAATATATGTTCAAAAAATTAATCCTTATGAAGAACAATTTAATAAATTGGGTTTCCGTATTTTCCTTAATAAATTAAATTAACCATAGTAAGAATATTAATATAATTATTATAGTTCTTTTTGGTGATATATTCATCCCTCAGAATGGCCCAAAAGCCTTTTATTTTTAAAAATTTATGATAATCCCCCTTTAAATGGATTAAGGGAAACCCTGACATGGCTCGTAGGCTTAGTGACATTATATTACCCGAACGTCATCGAGGAATTCATCTAGACTATAACTTCTTGGAATATCCCTTCTCTAGCAACTATGTTGTGATGTTTTCTCTCCAATTTCACATGGATGTTTGGAAGGGCTACTAATGCATGAACAGGATGGCCGAGATGTAAATTTTCATACCATATAATTCTTCCAAATACTCTTGATATGGTTGGGTGAATGCTATATTCTTTGCATCCTTATATGGAGTCTTCTTCTTATATACTATACCTAGTCCATTAAGAACAAATAAATGTGTCCCAAAGGCCTTGAGGTGGACCTATGGCATTGATCTTGCTTTAAAGCCTTACTAGATTAATTCCCATGGGTGGCTCGAAGGACTTGAGGACTAAACCAGTGGCTTGAAAGACGAAACATATGAATAGTTCCAACTACTACAGTACCAAACAGTATATACTACCATACATGCTATAGTACCTACTACATTTCAAGCTACTGTACTACTACATTACCCTAAATATATATCCCACATATATTTGATCTCGGGTCACTTGGATGCATTTTCTACATCCTCAACTACTCGGTTGAGGCTCTTCTACATAATATATTCTGTAAAAACTGAATTTTCATATATTTATATAAATTAATATATAAGAAAATTGTTTTGTAAATAGATTTTTTCAATAAAAATATTTATTCATTGTTTATTTATTATTTTATATACAGATAAATATATATTTTCTACAACTATAATTTTATATAAAAAATCTACTTTTGAATTTAATATATTAAAATTAACCAACCTCTATATTTTAATTTTCTTATAAAATGATTTTATTACAGTAATTTAATAAAAATAGAATGTTTACATAAATCATAGTGTTTATGACTATAAAAAGGAAATATAACCTACAATTTTCTAAATTTTTTAATGAAATAATATTTATTTAATGAATAATAATATATATTTAAAAATTATATTTTGATTTTATAAATCAAATGTTTATAATCCTAATATTTTCTATCAGAATAAACTTTTTCAAAAATTTATTTAATTAAATATTCTATTTTCATCTTTATGACTTGGAATGATATAAATGTATCATAAAATTCATTTTTATTGTAATAAAACAATTAATTTAATTCAAATTAATTACATTGTGTTTTAAAAAATTAAATTTAATATTGAAATTTCACTCTTTCTGGAAATGGATATATTCAAATTACACATGCTATAATAAATACTTATATTTATTAGAATTAGAGATTTTACTTGATACAATGGATTTCATATATGGAATTAATAGGTTTACATTATTTTATATGTTTTATTTAAATTTTATTTCTTAAAATTTAATTACTTCGGTAAAAAATCATTACACTACTAAAATAAAAAAAAGTTATTAGTGAAAATTCCAAGAGTGAGGAATTAGCAATTTTTTTATCAGAGGTGATATAATTAATGGATGAATGATTATAGATCTTGTACCATAATATAATCCATTATAGTCCATTTTAGAACTTCATTAATATAGAAACATGCTTACACATTATATTAATTATTATTATTTTTAAATCATTTTCACCACATAGATAAGCTGTTGTTCACCACACATTTATCTAAACTCCATTAATATGGTTTCCACTTGAAACTTTTATCATTTTACTACATTTATAATGAACTTAAATTTTCTTCTTATTTAGGCTACATTAAATTTTCTCATTGCCTCCAATAATGAGGAAACCACTGATGAAAAATCAAATATTTTAGTGTGAGTATTAATTTTTCATAACATATTTTTCTCCCAATCATAATTTTAGAATTCATTTTTTCACATAAATATATAGTGAAATTATTATATTTTTATAATTATTTTTATTATGTTGTGGGAATGATCGTTAATTTTTTTTCATATTTCTATAAAGAAAAAAAAATTATTCACACACTATGCAGACTATTTCCCCTTGAAGCGACACATTCTATTTTTTCTAATGCCAATTATTTTTACCCATCCCAGATGGCCAAGTGTCGTGACTCCCCATGTCTTGCAACCAATAAGCTAAGGGATGTATATTACCATTGATTAGGTATATCACTAACATTGGAGGCCTTATCATATGTACCCGTACATAGGAACACATCACCAGGACTATACAATGTAGAAATATAAAAGAAACTGATCAACTATGCATGAATATATCAAAATCCAACAACCATTGTATGATAGGATATTAGGAAAATTAAACTGGTCCAAACACAATCCAACGACAAGGGGTATAAAAACAATTCCAACCAATAAACAACAATAAGGACATCTATTAAGATTCCATAAGAACACACCTCAGTCTTTCCAGTATCACTAAACATTGTTTGGACATCGTTATTCTACAAATATATCAAAAGATCAATCATCGACATAATACATGATAGGTATATGAAAATCCCATATAGAGGTGAGTATAAAAATAGTAATTATTACACCCCAAAACCAAAAATCATAGAAATAAATGTATAATAAACTCTACGTAGTAATATATCCATAAGACATAAAAAAAGTACATCTAAATAAGATCAACCAAAACATATAGTGTAGTGGTATGTCACAACCATAATATTCCATCCTTGTATTACATTTCTAATATTCTCCAAAGAGCTCATCTAGGAGAACATACATATAAGTATGATAAAACTTATTATGTTCGTCTAAGAGATAATGGTCGTTGGATCTTTCAATTATAAATACACACTATCAGTCCTGAAGATATATGATTCACAGATGAGGTTCACTCCCAAGTCCGGGAAGAATACAAAAAACTGACTCTAAAATTAACTAGCTAACCATTTGATTGGCGCCCTTTTACAGTATGTCACGATGATTCCAATTCTTTTACCAATGGAAGGAATGGGAATTCAGGATCACACATCGGGCCTCACAGAGGGTGTAGAGTGACTCTATCCAAGAATCCATACTGATGGAATCATTGTCCAATATGTTGAATAAAATCCCATAATAACCCTCATGATATTTATAGGGGGCACTATGGAACAATACTTTTCAATGATATAGAGTAAAGGATATTTAGTACAATATTTAATGAGTACACATTGTCTAATAGGGTTGCACGTCGTGTCCCTGGAACCCATATCATACCTATATAAATGGACCCTGTCTTTCCCCTTGTCCATGATAGAGTAAAATAACATAAATTTCGGCGTCCCATGTACTCTACACATATACTAGTACATTGATTTTCCCATGTACTCATATAGGATGTGTTCATGTAGGAGAGTACACGGCATGCTCTAACCCATGTACAACAACCCATGTCTGAGTACCCTATGACGTACACTCCAAGTCTACATGAAGTGGCCAGACACCGTTTTATAGGGTCACACACCAGGTGATTATTAGCTATATATAATAATCTTATCATTCACACAATGGTCCTATAGGGTGTGTGGCTCCCCATTACATACCATGTATCACTAATTTTTTCAGATTTTCCAATTGGGTTCTATGTGTCTTCTCTATGGCTTTGACCACCGATTTAGCCATGCCTCAACCAAAGGATAATTTTGTTACCTCATACAAGATTCCCCAATCGAAAAATTACATTTTTGTAAAAAAATACCTTTGAAAAATATATCTACATGTCATTCTTCATTTCTCATTGAAGAACACCTAGGAATACAGAATCAGGTATCCAAGACCATCTTATCCATCACCACTCTCATCATTGCACCACTATCGTGTCATGTCAATCCTAGATCTGAAATATAGGATATTTGTGATAATAAAATAGTAACAAATTATCGATCCAATGATATATGTCAAGCGATATTCCAAATGAATAACTTGTGTGATGAATGATGAATCAGGGGATAAAATCACAAGAACAATCAATCTATACAGACCTTAGTTCATGTTTGTGTCGACCTAGATTCATTTCATTGAGAATTACTATGATGTAATCAAAAATCACAATGTAGTCATCCAAATAAATAACAATATAGAAAACCATCCAACAATATTCATGATCCAAAAATCAATCCATTCGTCGATCGATTTATTTTCATTGTAGATATTTAGAACCATGAAAGGGTAAAATAAGATAAATATCATACCTCATTTAGATAAATATTTGATTAAGAATGATGTGGTGTTTTCATTGGTTACATCATTTTTTTAGAATCAACTATCTATTCATGACCTATTCATCATTTATCTAACATGAGATTTTCTAATTCTCTCTCAAATGGATGTCCAATAGCTCAATGATTATGTGTCTAAACCTTTCATTTCTTCATAATATTATAAATAATGAATATCTACTATCTATATCAATGAAACCAAATTAAAATAATTTATTTTAATATTTTATTTATTCGACGCCAGTGATTAATTTTATAAAAACTCCCCGCACTAACCATAGATATGTCATGAATATGGTAATCTCCACATTTTGTACTCAATTTTTCCCTCTGATTTCATATTTGGTTTCTCGTTCACATGTTATTAAACTTATCTTGAAATCTACACACACATTCAATTTAATATTGTTAATATATTACCAAAATGTATTTCACGAAAACTAGGGCTCATAATATGAAGTCCCCTAAATCTATAGTATCATATATAATCTACACCCTATCCAAAAATAAATCATTTGAAATAGGAGTAATTAAATTATCCTCTCCTTCTATATTTTCATCGCTATAAATAAAAAACAAGTGCTATACAAATTGAAGTGGGTATTGAACATGATTTTGACCCTCCCTCTACCATGTTCTATCCAAAAGACTCCAGAGTAGCCACCGAACATGCACTAATGGAATCAGTCACCCATGAAGGATCCCCTCATTTCGAACCACAATAGATAATGGGTAATCAGAAAAGGTATATCCATCATCAATGTCTATCTTACCCTAGTCAATAACGTGTGACGGGTCTTGAACGTACCCCCTCAGCAACGACATATGGAAGATATCGTGTACCTCGTATAACTGTGTGGGTAGATCTATGTAGTATTCCCCCTCCACAACTCTATATATTATCTCTAATGTGCCAATAAACGTTGATTATATCATTCCACCCTATCCAAATCTCCATAATCCATGTCTATTTGAATCCTATATGAACACATGGTATCCTTCCATTTACTATATTGGCATCTGTCACCTGTCCTCATATTACTTTTGATGGCTCTATGTAGTCTCCATCCAACACTATATGATCTAAACCTTCTAGATATTTTCTACCACTAACATTAGTCCCATGAGTACTGACCATCCTGGGCCCATCCAGCAAAGTGGTAACCTGAAGGTTCACTCGTACTAAACCATGTAGGTCACCAAACCGATGGTTGAATGATATCTATTGGTGTTTATAAAAACACTAGTGGTAGGTGATCCTCCCAACTATGACCAATGTCCAAGATAAAATCTCATAGCATGTCTTCTAGAACATGAATGGGCCTCTCTTTCTAGCCATCAGTTTGATGGAGAATTTTTTTCTCAAATTTAAATAGGTCTGAAAAAACTATAATATACCTTCCACAATTGATATTTGAATTGAAAATTATAGGCATAAATAATTTTTGATGGAACATCACGGATTCATACTATCTCCTACATGTATAGGAATCCCAATCCATGTACAAAATTCTTCTCCCAAATACATAAGAAGCAGGACATGAAGGTGAGTCGGTCTAAAATCACCTAGATGGAATTGTGTCCCACGGATTTATGTGGTATTCCCTTTATGTATTCAATGGATATCTCATCCCACTTCCATTCTGATCGCTCAAGGGGTTGATCTAAACTCATTTTAACTTGTTGCATAATATTAACTTGCTTAAATTTAATCAATGAAGATACAAACTTTTTAATTCCTTTATTTATCCTTAACCCCAAAAATTGAGGTCACAAGTTTTATTACATATTTTCCACACCATAATATAATTCAAAATTGTTTTTATTAATATATCTTAGAACCACCTCTTCCAATGTCACTAGTACCATGGTACGTCCACTAAAAAGAATGACGTGCTCCCCACATTCATAAAATCCATCATGATCATGTACATTGGTTGTTTGGGTATGTAGGGAAATACAATTAACATCCCCATGAAAATTCTCCGTGAATATTTTTAAGGGAGGAGGGGTGACAACCATCAACTAAAGGTAAGATTCTATATCTCAGTCCACAAAGGATAATTGCAATGATTCCAACTTCTTTAATCCCTTGTTCAGAAACTGTGAACATGAAATTATGTTGAGAGCATCTACTACCACAATCTCATTCTATAGAGTATATATACATATTTTAATACATGATCCTTGTGGAACACTATACACATAATCTCTCTCAAGTTATATTCTTCTGAGAGATGATATATTTGAGACTCTTGTGATTAGAATAAGTGATAAATTATTCTCTTATTCGGTAGTGTCCCCAATAATATAGTGAAAGGACTACCACTGCGATCTCAAAATTGGAGTTTCCAAACTTCTAATCATGGGATATTAACTGATGGAAACCATAGGCAGTCACTTCCTTCCTTATCATCAGAACACAACCAATCCTACTTTTGGATGCATCATAGAACATTATGTACTAAAAAACCTCCACTATAAATCTCAACATGGGAGTTCTCCTAAAAATCTTAATAAACAGATTAAAATCGTGCTAAAACATCTCTATTAACATAAAAGTCATACCCTATGATGTTCAACCTATCATGGGAGATAATATCCTGCAGAAATCAGGCATGCATATCAAATAATATGCTTCCAAAAAAGGAATGGTCCACAACTTTTTCATGCTCTTGGTTGATGCCAAATCTAACACTGAAAGGATCATGGTCTGGTCCACAACAAAAAAATTCATAGTTAACATGTCCCATAAATTTCACTTCTTATATCCATAATAGTATAATATGGAGATTTTTGTGAAGGTGGTACAATAATATTTTTCAATAACTATCCTCAATTGTCTAGTGTTCTCCTCCTCGGATTTCGAGTAAACAGTGATACCACAGATGAAGAAAACCATAAAACATTCAATGAAATGATTAAGGATCTATTACATAAGTCCAAATAACACTACTAGGGAAATGTTCACACCAAATACCATCACCAAGTAATCACAGTAACCATAGAAACTTATAAATGTCGGCATCAGTATATCCTCATCCAATACAAGCTGCTGATTATAGCCTGACCTATTCTTAAACATTGTGAACTATCAATACCCTATAAACTAATCAAATGGTCATTGATTCTTGGTAGTGGTTAATTATTACTCATGGTTACATGGTTCAAGAACCTATATTCCATAGAAAACATTAATCTTTCATACACCTTCTTAGTGAACAACATTTGGGATTAGAAGTGTAAATCACTAGGTCTAACAAACCCCTTCCTCTGTAAATTCTAACGAAATATCCTTATCATGAGAATCTCTGACAGAGTCATTTGATATTTTTTCATAGATATTGGTTCCATCATAGGGTGTAGATGAATGCATAATCTATCTCTCAGTGGGGAGGTAAACTTGGAATATCCTTAGGGAAGACGTCCTCATACTCAATTGTCCCTACTTGAAAATGGAAAGTCATTGCATCTACACACCAAGGGTCATTCTAGAAAACTAAAGAGTAATTGGATGGAATCTTCCATACACCACTCCACCCAACATTACATGGGTTTAAATTTTCTTGAAAATGGATAACCTAGTTCCATCACCATAGAAACAACACATACTCTACCTAAAATCAACAATATGAGAATGAACTATGGGTAACCATAACATACACAATGTGAAATTAGAAGGCCATGCCAGTACTAAAAATTGATCCCAATAGAAACTCTCACCTCCAAAAGATAGTTTAAAAAATGGAAAATGTATGTGATCATAGACTCTTCTCTAGTAAGAGTCACCAACAGAAAGGGTCAATCCAAGGGATCAATGGGAATCTCTATCTATCATATAATATATGTGGAAAAAAATGAAGGACTGTCACTAATTTCTATTATTACTACATCTACAATATAAAAGACACATATTGTACCTCAAATCATTCTAGGATCCTCAGGGTCATATGCTTCGACATATTGCAGTTATCCCCTACTCTATATTGAAGATCTTAATCTTAGTGAGGACCACATTGGGGTGGTGGTGGCAATAAGACCAAGAATATACCACCTTCAAGTTCTATCCCATGTTCTATACAACATCTTCCACTATTTGGAACATCTATATCCTACCATATCTTTTTCTTCAGTGGCCCATCTGTTGTCTCTCTACTAGCTTTATAGAAGGTTGGACAATCTCATTCAAGATGTCCCTTTCTACTACGTGAGTTTCATTGTCTCTCTTAGTGTTGACTGGACCCATATTTAGATCCATGAAATGCAATCCCTATTCCTGTGATTTACTCCTTAAATTTATGGCTTTTCCATGTCCCTAACACATACATTGGCTCCCTGATGTTGATGCCTCTATTACATTTGTCTGTGACAGCAACCACAGCAAAAAACGATTCTACCAAAACACTCCCAACCACTGAAGCACATTGTTGAACCCCGACATAGGTTTGATAGAATTGGTATATCAATGGATCATATTCATCTATTTAGAACTCTCTTGAGGGTCAAGTCCCTGAGGAACTAGTCATGTAATACATCCATTGAGCACCTAGAGATGATGGTAAACATCAATAAATACTCAGAATCTACCGTGCTTTCCTGGTTGACCTTCAAAAGCTCTTGGATACATATATCTCATAGAGTAGCTAGAGTGAACTCCTATTTGAAATGGAACTCAAACATTTACCTTGGTGGATTCTATTTATAATGATACAACGTCACTAGCCCCCTCAATTGCCCTACTTATCCAGGGATATAGTGCCCCTCCAAGACCACCATCTGATCTATTAGTGTCCTAACTAGATAGAAAACATAAGTCATCACCTCAATATAGTTTCCATATACCTATGGGTTGAGTTCACCATAAAACCTGAGGGGTCCCTTTCATTGGAACTCTTCTTGTGCCATCATATTTCACACATCATCTATTGGTACTGTGAGTACCATATGCATCTTTAAAGGTGGTGGTATAGTAGGTGAACCTCCAAGAGATGTCATATTTGTAATTCATCCTTTTATATATTCTTCCTCATAGAGGTGATCATCCATGTGATAATGATGTTAAATTGACGATGACATTTGTTGTGTAAGAATCTTGAAATAAAAAAGATATATTGTGATCAATGACTATATCTATAGAGTTGACACAAAAATGATATGGAATCCTCAACACTATATTATATGATTCATCTACTGTTTATTTCCTTATAATTAATTTTCCCATGTGACGAGTCAGGAATTTAAGTAATCAGAGTCCTTTCATATGGATTCGTCGGCCACTGCACCAACGCTGGAGTCCCTAGCCTAAAATCCAAACTCGAAACACTAAACACTATTTTCCCAAACCAATCTCACATAATTAGGACCAAATGTAGAAACCACTACTCTAATTACACTATGTCACGTAACATCCCATAGGGGACCATGTTTTGACTCCCCAATCCTGCCTCTAATAGGCTAGGGGCTAGAGACTAGTGTCGTGCAGGAATATCATAGACATGAGAGGCCTTAGCCTATGTACCTATACATATGTAGACATCTCCAAGCCTATACAATGTTGAAATGTAAAAACAACTACATAAAAATGAATACATAATTCTAAATTACAATATATAAGTATTCTCAGATGAAAAGGAATGTAAACTAGTCCAAATAAAATCCAACCACATGGATTCTAAAAACACATCCAATCGATAATGAAAGGTAGGGACATTTATCAAGATTATGATAGGCCAGATATCGGTGTTTCCAGTTGCACTATGCATTGTTTCGTCCCGGTACAAGGAAACTATCAATGTTGATCATCTTTTTAAGAAACATGGCTTGTGGTTAAAGCCTATGAAGTTGTGAGTTTAACAATACCAAGTAGGACACCCTGAAAACCCATAGAATACCAGAAAATAAAATTTATTCATCTTTAAACAAGTATATATAAATTGATCATATAACAATAATATCTATATATACTCAAAAACTACACAATGTATATAGATAATTCAAAACTATAATATATAATCCTGGAATTATAGCTTGAAAATTCCATAAAGCAATAGTATGAGAGAAGACACCCATTCATTCTAATATCACTGATGATGTCTTCTTGAGAGGTAATTATCATCGGGTCTCACCATTAGAAGTAATGGTTGGAATGTGTGATGAAATACAATACACATGTGTGGATTTCTCAGAATTCCATGGGGTATACAAACACCTAAATATGTGTATACCTACAAGGAAGAGGATCGATGATTGAGTATTTTGGAGAATGATAATACAAAGAGCTGTATATATGGCTCGAATATGAACATAGTATCTCACTCTGGGCCTCACGAAGGGATTCTAGTGACCCTATCCAAGAAGTATTACTGAAAGGATCACAGTCCTATGTGTAGGAGATGATTCCATAATAACCATAATAGAATGGATAAGGTGAAATCACCCCATCTAAGTAGGTCCATAATACATATGAAAAGATATCCATGCCAACGTTTATGGAGAACACGACATGTAATAGGGTTAAATTTATGTCCCTTGACCCCGGGTCCTGCCCATGTAAGCGGACCATGTCTCATAAATTGTATGTGTATTTGTAGAAGTATATAACATGTCAGCTTCCCATATACTCTACTTGTCTTACAGAACATGGTTTAACCCAATTACTCATCACAGTCGTGCCTATGTTGGGGAGTAAATTATCTACTATAACACATGTACCCAAGCCCATGTCCATGTACCCTATGTGGTACATGACGAGTCTCCTTGAATAGGTCACATGGTGTGTGATAGGTTCACATATTATGTAATACATAACAATGTACCAAACCGAATGAATCACACATGGGGGCCCACATGGTCTGTGGTTCCTCATTATAGGCCATGTATCGTATATATTTTTAGATTTCTAGATATGGTTATGTATAACATCTAAGGTCTTTTGACCACAGATTTATCCATGAATCACCTAAAAAATAAAGGAGTCACTCCATTTGTGCCTCACTATTGACAATCATTGTATTTCAAAATTCAATTCCATTTTTATAATAGATCTATATGTCGTTCATCATTGTTCATTAGAGAACGCAGAAGAATGAGGTATCGAGTATACAAAATCATCTTATATTTTACCACTCCCATCATCTCATTAGTATTGAATAGTTTTAAATCTATAATATTGAGTCACTCTGCCGAGAAATGGGTGAACAATGATTGATTCTTCGGGATATGTCATCCCATGGTCCCAACGAAGAATTCTTACAATGAATCAATAATAGGTAGATAAAAGAACAAGAACGATCGAGTGGAACAAACATAGGTAGATGTTCATGTTGAACTTGAGTAATTTTTGTGATAATAAAATTATTATATAAACAATCACAAAGTATTTATCAAAATAAATCCCCATAAATAAACTCATCCCTCAATATGCATGATCCAAATATTAATCTGTTAATCGATCGATTTTCATTTGTTATAGAAAATTATAATGTGGAATGAAACCAATAAAATAAACATCTTACCTCGATTTTAATCTATATCTAATGAATAACTATGCCGCTTCATCATATTCGGTGAGATCCTTCAGTTATATTTCTTGTTGATAGTTGATTCACAATCAGTTCATCATTCAACTTAGAGAGATAGTCCAACACGCTCTCAAAAGACTCTAGGGTTGTCTAGCTAACCCTTGAATATCATCATAATGGACTACATAAAAACTATTAGTTCACTATATTAGTTAAATCAAAAAGGATAATTTAACTGATTATGTTGTTTATTCTATATACTTGATAACTTTTCTAAAAATGCCCCCCTTTGACAAACGTTATGTTGCGCCTATAGTAAACCCCTCATTTTGAACTCAATTATTCCCCCATATTTCTAATCAGGATCCCTTTTTAGTAAATTTTACACTTTTACAATAATCTATGTGTTTATTAACATTAATATGTTTTAAACATTTCAAATATTTATTCCAAGCTCTTGTGCCTTGGAATATCACATCGTCTTAGCACCTAGTCTCAAAAATATTCCATACAATAAAATTAAAAATAAATTGAAAATATGAGCCATTACACCCTTATTCACTAATTATACGTGTGAAATTTTTGAATAAATGTTACATATATAATAATAATATTTTTAAGAGACTAATTATAATCTGACCTCGATTCCACTCATTCATTATTAAATGACATACATAATCATTCATTGGGTGAGTAGCCACCTATTTGAAGTAACACATGTTATTTCTCCTGTAGTTACTTTCATATTTATATAAATAACCTAAAACATGATTTTTGACCTTCTAAATTATCAACATAAAATAATTATAATTATATATTAATGATTCTATAAGAAAAAGAAATAACTTTAAAGATCATAATTTTCCATTAATTATGTAGTGTCCATGTTGGGGATAGTTTAACCATCCACATAAAAAATTGATCTAAACTAATATTATGGAATTATAAGGATAAAAATTTAATTATATAATATGATATATATTATAAAATATGTATTTTTTAATTAAATGATTAATAATAAAATCATTTATTAGGATACCATGGGTATTTTGGTAAAAATAACTGATATATTCTTATTAAAAATATTTCATATAGGAATCGTAAAAAACAACTAAAATGAACTAAGTACATTATAAATAATAATAATAAATAATATAATGTACTATTTATTATTATTTTAATAGGGATCATTATGATAATAATAAAAAAATGATAAAATGAAATAAATTAAAAATATCCATGATTATACACACCTAATATTTAAAATTGATAAAAACAAACTGATATAAATATGAAGAATAATTATAAATGATGTATATAGAATTTATTAGATATGAAAATTATTCTTAAATTTGGGAGCAAGATAGTAATTTTTTATACTTTATATTCAATTAGTGTAGTAAAAGTATGAAATTATATCACATTTTTTTGCAAAAGAAATTTCATTTAATAGAGTTAAATGAATTCATATTGAACTATATTTCTTCATGTTTTAATTATTATAAAAAATTAATAATATGTATGGTATTTATTTCTTAATATTTATGGTTCTAAATTTATTTCATTTAACCTCAATATTGAATGATTTTTCCTCAAATATTAGGGTAAATTAACGTTTTTCATGTATCAAATTCTCACCCCTTGATAGATATTTCTAATTATATTCCATGATTTATTTAGAATATTTTATATACTAATCGATCAATATCTGGGATATTTTTCTTATCACTATTCATAAAATTTAATGTTTCATTTAATATTTCATCCATCATTTAGTTTTGATTCCAAATTTTCTAAAGTTATAGCTGTTAGTTGTCACTATTTTAAATTCAATGAGACATGTTTCAAATTGTCCACTCTATATTTCATTGTATTCTATATTGACTCCCATATTTTTTATATTTATAATTAATATAATTTAATTCATTATATATTAAATTAATGGTATCCCTATCATGTTTTATTGAAATATAAACTGCAACCAATTTATTATTTTTCTTATCTCATATTTTATTTATTGGAATATTATTCATGTTTTCCACTTTTTTTTTATTTTAATGTTCAGAAATTGGTCATGGATTAAATTATAAATCCTAAAAAAATATTTGGTTATTTTTTATTAAACTCATTGAAATTATAAACTATATTATTCCTTCCAAAATCAGATACTGTTATATGGATAATTGTTTTTCCAATTCATGTAAATAATGAAGAATATATAAATTCATCATTTAATTGATGGGTCTTCACTAATATAACCCTAGAAAGAATAATTTAAAACGTTATTAACTTAACAATATACTATTAATGTATATTTTATTAAATTCTTTATTGTTAGTTTCGAATAATTTATAATTTTAATTGGTAAATATTGCAAATTAGTGTACTATTCATTTCAATAGTGATGAATATTGATTACTAAAGAATAATGGTTAAGTACTATAATGGTTATTAATTCATTAGTATGATGAAATCAATGGACATTATTAGTGGTGAGTGAGTTGTTATATTGATATCCCCTCGATCAATGACAGTAATAATTAGACAAACTATCTATGGTATTTTTTTAAATTTTCCCTGAAAAAGTATTTCCTAGACACACGAACATTATGGTAAGACTATAACATACATTCATATAAATTTAAGAATAATGGAAGGGAATTATACATCATCCATTATTTATTATAGCTCTAAGGAAAATGTAATTTTTAACTATGTGATGATTTATATCTTAATATAATTAATATATTTATATCAAGATCATGTGTTCCAATATTTTATATTATTTGACTATTATTTTTTCCTATCATATTATTATTTCCAAGAAAGCATCGGTTGTATGTTTTCCATTAGTGAGAATTTGATATCACCCTTCAAATGAATTTATTTATAGGTTTGTGAAGAAAATTATTATATAAGATATATCTATAAGAAACTAACATGTTCTGTTGTTGTATAAGAGATACAAAGGACTTATATGGATTAAGTAGTTTTTATATAGTATAAAAATTGTTCATTTCATGAAAAATACATGGTATTTGTCAGTCAATTTTTTTCCTAACATTCTATAACTCTAAACATAAATAGACATAAAAAATTTATAAATATATATTTTTAGTGATATTGTAATTATTTTATTTTAAAATATCGTCTCCTAGGATATTTGTAAATTATGTATTTGATTAAATAATTTATGATCACTATATCATGGAGTATATTTATAGGGTGATATGGTTGGTTTCAAAGAATCTTTTAGATAATTTTATAAGATTAGCGTTTACTTTAGGATTATTGAATGGTAGAAAAGTTTTTTATCATAATTTGAATGTAATAAAATACACTCTATATAGGATGAGTTAATATTGAATATATTTAGGAGTGAGGAAAGAAATGTTTTGTAAGAACCCATGGTTAAAAATATAAAGGGAATGTATCTAAACTTTTTAACATCCTATAATTTTAGAATTTTAATGTAATAACTCTCTATGAGATCGCATACCTGGTCTGATACATTAAGGTGTATTCTGTCATGGTTTAGATGAACCTAGAGGTAATCACCCCAAAAGGATGTTTAAGTATGAACTAAATATTTAATCCAATATATTATGAGTGGTAATGTAAAGACCTGAAAAAATCAAGGAATTTTTTTTCTTAATTTTCTTGGGAATTTTACAAGAACGCAGTTTCTGACGACACCAGATTCTGAGGCTCGGTGTGCCCGAAAACTTTTTCCGAAGTTTTGTTCGGGTACGTTCAGTGAACGAACGAGCGAGTTTTTCTATCGTTTGAACCGGTGCTCGGAATTAAATTCTGAGGGCACTGATGGAATCGCAGGGCCGGTATTTGCATAGAAACATCTTTTCCGAAGTTGCTTTTTCTCTGGTGTGGTTTATAATTTTTGGGGTTAAGTTAAGAAATAAAATAAAATTGGAACAACCGATTTTTATTTTATTTTTCTTAACTTATGTTATGTGGATGTTGTGGGACCCACAATATCCTACCCACTTGGTAGGATATTTGTGAGGTGGGGCCCACACAAACCCCACCGTTTCATTTCTTCTATGTAACGCACCTGCAACCCCCCTTTTTAATGAAGTCAACTCTTGCGTTTAATCCAGATATTAAACGCCTCAATTATTGGAAAGTTTTAAACTCCACAATTAATTGTTCGTTTCGTTTCTTTTGAAATTCAAACATTGGATTGTGCGTTAATAAATTAATACAACTCTTATTTTATTTGGGTTGGAACTTGTTGTGTGGAGAGGATTTGTAGAAAATCCTTCTTCTTCGACAAAGAACGCTATGAACGTGAAGAATGCGAAGAATGCTAGATCCTCGGAGATCGATGACGCGATGCTTCTTCCATAACGTTCCTTCTTCCGCGACGCTTCTCATAGATGTGATGATCCTCCCTCCGTGACGCCTTCTTACACGAAGGTTATTTCCGCAACGGATCCTTACTCATCGAATTTGACGAGGTAGGGATTTATTATAGTTGTTGCACATGAATTCTCCTGTTTCCTTTCTTCTTTTCCATTGGAGCTGCCTGTTACCGCAATAATGGGAGGGGGTCGGACCGCACGAACACGGCCGACCCTCCTCTCCCTTTTGGTTGATTGATATTGTAGCAGCACAAGCAAGCCAACGCGGTGCCAAAGCACCGTGCAGGAATTATTATGAAAAGGGGGAGAAGTGTAGCGCCGTCGCGCGGCGCTGTTGAAGACGAACCAAAGACGCGGCGTCAGCACGCCGCACCGGAGAACCACAAAAGCACCCCGGTAAGAGCGGGGCCATGGCGGAGGGGCGCAGCACCGTCGCGCCGTGCCGGAAGGACAAAGGTCGCGGCCGGTTCTGGGCCGCCGGCGTCAGAACAGAGGGACCGGCCCTTGCCGATCTTGTGGCGGCAATAGCCGGTCGGCCAGAGCGGGCTGGCCGGTCATGGGAGAACCGGGGGTCCTTAAACCCCGGTCGGCCAGCAGGTGCGACCCCCCACATGGGGGCTGCGGGTTCTCAACGTGGGGGGGGGGGGGGGTAGTGCCCCCCCCCCCTCTTCGCTCGGTCATAACAGTCGAGCCGGCCGCCTGGCCACCCGGCCAGTGCCAGCTCTCCGAGCAGTGCCACCGGGCCGCGCCCCAGCGAGCTGACCCTGGGGGTATCGGGCCGGGTCGGACCGGCCCCGAACCCCCTAATACGGAACAACTTTCGGTCTTCTGACCATAACCTGAGCTGCATACCTCCGATCGACGCACCATCACCTTCGATGCGATCCTTGGATAGAGATGGTCTTTTCACTATATTACACTCAGGGGTTCGGAAAACTTTGGGTTCGGCCGGGTTGGTTCGTACATGAAACCAACCAGGCCCTCAGAGTGGAAACGCTTATAACATGAGCTTTGGACGTCCGATTGATGTGTCGTCGATGTTGTTGGTTTCCTCTAAGTGAGACGGACCTTTTCGCTTACCCCTCTCGAGGTTTGGACGCTGTTTGAGAACAGTCGGGTTGGTTTTGACTTAAAAACCAACAGGGTCCCTGGGACGAAAAACCCAAAAACTCTCAGACCGTGTGTCCGATTGACGCGTCGTCTTCGACGTTGAGTTCCTGTTGACGATACAGAACTTTTGGATACATCAACTATAGACTATGTGTCAGTTGATGTATCAGCCCCTCGGCTCGTGGAGCGGACCATCCCGAATAACCTTGTTGTGTGCGGGAACCCTAGAGCTAGCTGCGACTACGACGACGATGACGACTGTGCAGAAATCCTCCGTGGATTCGGTGGCAATGACTACAGCACTCAGCGATCATACGTGGATTAGTGCTACCGATCCGATGTGGGTCAGATCCTATGTGGGTCAGCACTCAGCGGTCCTATGTGGGCCAGCCCCTACAGATCCTGTGTGGGTCCGATCCTGTGGGGGTCATTGCGGGGGTTAGTTATCCATCGATCCTATGTGGGTCAGATCCATTATGGGTCATTGTGGGGGTTAGTTACCTATCGATCCTGTGTGGGTTAGATCTTTTGTGGGTCATTGCGGGGGTTAGCACATATCGATCCTTTGTGGGTCCGACGACGTAGATGAATCAGTGGCTATATCTGATCATCCCTATCGTTATACGAAGAAGTATACCTGTGTGAGTTGAATCTTGACTTGCTTTCCTATGTGGATTACGTTATTTTTTCCTATGTGGATCGGGTTGGGATTTTTTCTATGGATGTGATCAAACATGTGCTCGGAGGTTAGAGAAAACTGGAATTGATGACTTAGGTATCTGTATGGGCATATATCTAAGTAGAGTCGGATGTTACATTGTGATTGCATCTTTCCATTGTGGATTATCCTTTATGGATTCAGGGAGACCTTTGGGAGCCTCGGGGTCCCTACTGAGTAGCTTATACTCACCCCTACACAGGCTATGCCTGCACTACATAGTTTTGGTTGCAGAAGATTTAAAGCACTGATCGGGTTTGAGGCATGAGGAGCAGGTCAGTACCTGGAGGTGGACCATTGGGCGGGAAATACACAGAGCGGACGACTGGACACCCAGCCAGCGCTAGTGCGCCATGCCGAGCCGCCTGGCCGCCCGGCCAGTGCCGGTGCGTCGTGCCGAGCCACCAGGCCGGGCCGCGCCCAAGAGGGCTTGACCCCAACCCGGTTCGAGTCGACCCGGTTCGGGCTGACCCTGGGGGTATCGGGCCGGGTCGGACCGGGCTCGAACCCCCTAATACCGAACCTCTTTCGGTATTCTGCCCATAACGTGAGTTGCGGACCTCCGATCGATGCACCGTCAGCTGCGACAAAATCCTTGGATTGAGACAATATTTTCGGTATATTAGACACAGGGTTTCAGAGAACTTTGGGATCGGGGGGGGGGGGGGGGGGGTTGGTTCGTACACGAAACCAACCGGGCCCTCGGAGCGGAATGCTTATAACTTGAGCTCCGGACGTCTGATTGACATGCCGTCGACTTTGTTAGATTCCTCCAAGTGAGACAGTCCTTTTGGCTTACTCCACTCAAGGTTTGGACGCAGTTGGAGTACGGTCGGGTTGGTTTTGACTTAAAAACCAACCGGGCCTTGGGGCGAAAAAGCCAATAACTCTCAGACCAGGCGTTCGATTGACGCGCCGTCTGTGACGTTGAGTTCCTATTGACGATATGGAAATTTTGGATACATCAACTCCCGACTATGTGTCTGTTGATGTATCAGCCCCTCAGCTCAGGGAGAGGACCCTCCCGAACGAGCTTGCTGTGTGCAGGAACCCTAGATTTGGTTGCGACTGCGACGACGATGAAAATGTGCAGAAATCCTCCGTGGATTCGGCTGCGACGACTACAACACTTAGCGATCCTATGTGGATTAGTGCTACCGATACTGTGTAGGTCCAATCCTATGTGGGTCAGCACTCAGTGGTCCTGTGTGGGCCAGTGCCTACAGATCCTGTGTGGGTCTGATCCTGTGTGGGTCATTGCAGGGGTTAGTTACCCATCGATCCTGGGTGGGTCAGATCCTTTGTGGGTCATTGCGGGGGTTAGTTACCTATCGATCCTGTGTGGGTCAGATCCTTTGTGGGTCATTGCGGGGGTTAGTACCTGTCGATCCTTTGTGGGTCCAACGACTTAGATTAATCAGTGGCTATATCTGATCATCTCTATCGTCATACGAAGAAGTATACCTGTGTGACCTGAATCTTGGCTTGCTTTCTTATGTGGATTACGTTATTATTTCATGTGTGGATCTGGTTGTGATTTACTGTGTGGATGTGATCGAACATGGTCTCGGAGGTTGGAGTGAACTGGAATTGATGACTTGGGTATATGTATGGGAATATACCTAAGTAGAGTCGGATGTTACATTGTGATTGTATCTTTCCTTTGTGGATTATCCTTTGTGGATTCTGGGAGACCTTCGGGGGTCTCGGGGTCCCTACTGAGTAGCTTATACTCACCCCTGCACGGGCTATGCCCGCACTACGTTGTGTTGGTTACATGCAACGAACATCACTGATCGTGGTTGAGGCATGTGGAGCAGGTTGGTACCTAGAGGTGGACCATTGGGCGGGATGTACACAGAGTGGATAGCTGGACCCGAGGAGCTGTGGAGGCTATCTATACCCACCCTTCAGGTGGGACTTCCAGTGGACGGCTCGAGGCTGCGGCTTTACGTTCAGTTGTTGTTTTCCCTTTCCAATTGTACTTTACTTTCAGTTTGGGTTTTTATTCTGGCTCACTTACTTTTTCCACACTTACTGTTGTACCTAGTTTTTACTTAGTGTTTACTTCTGCTTGCTTGCTCTACGGTGTTTGTTTACTTTACAAAGTCAATGTCTTCCCTTTTTATCGGGAATTACGCATAGGTTCTAGTCGTCAGCGCCTGGCCTATGGAAGGTGGGCTTGGGGTAGTCACGGCACGGGCCCCGAGGATGGGTCGTGACAAAGAATATTATCTTAAACCTGGATATACAGATTTTTGGGACATGTTATGGTTAATTTTCATTCAATATGATGATTTCTTATGACGGATTTTAGTATGTTTTTAACCAATTTGGTTTGAGATACTAATAGAAAAATGGTTACAGATTACCAAATATTGAACAATGGGATTCATATATTAAACCAATATTACCATATGTAAAAAATAGTGTTTTAATATGGAATACATCATGACATTGATATTTAGAAATTCATATTTTTATAATATAAAAATCATTTCTTAATATTTTTTTGAATCTAGGTTTGGGAAATGATGTTGAGAAGGTTGTGTATATGGAAACCACTATGTCATACAACTGAATAATGGATAAAACATAAATAGTTGATAATTTTAGTATATACATATTTTTAAATAAAAGGTTCATTTTTTAGACATTCCATAGACATTGAGTTTGATGTTTTAAAAGAAATTAAAACCCAATAATCTACATTATTTTCATTAGTGACTGATAGTTATCGATGACATATATGTATATTCAAAATGATTGAATGATTATATGATTAATAAAATGAAATTTTTCTAGTTTGTTTTCATTAACGGTTTTTAAAAATATATTAAAATATATCAATAACATTTAATGGTGATTTTATGATAAAGTTTTATTTTTTGGAACAACAATTTCTGAACCAAGGATTGATGTATTTTTTATCTATGATTAAAATAATCAATATGATAATGTAATAAAATGATTCTTGATTTAAAAAAAATAGTTCAAAATAATTGAGATCCGTTGGATTGATTATTCATTTTATAAAGTTTGGGGCCAAAGCCTTGTTTTTTTATTAAATAAAACACATCAATTTGTCAGGGTAGAGGGGGGCCCATTACATATCCCACAGGTCCAATGCTATGTTTCGTGAAAAAAAGGTTTGAATACCCATTTTTTGGCCTGAGGGGCCCATTGGGGAATAGTACTACAACACTACACCAATTGTTATAGTAACTGCTACATTATCGTCGTCCCTACACTACCTTTTTCATTATGTTGTCTCCAATTCTACACTTCTTCTGCTATTATAGTGCCGCTATAGTGCCCTTCTACATTGCTTCCATATTACCAAAAAACGTATCTCAGTCCAGATTCGATCATGGGTCTTTTGATGATTACTGGTTCATTTAATGGATTGTGATATGTATATTTATTATTGTGCAACATGACGAACATGTTGTAAATTTATTTGACGGTCAGTGTAGAAAAAATAATTGTATGATTATATGACATAAAATTAGTTTAATGTCTTCAAGAAAGAAATATTTTTAGGAAATTCTGTTTATCGGTAATATGTGATTATGGTATATGAAAACATGAGTATATGATGGTATGAAAATTAACATTATTTGGTAAAATATAAGTAACATAATATATACTAACACAAGAAGGTAAATTTCATAGTATATTTTAAATCCATAACAAATAATATTTTTAGAATGGCCTCACCTGTATTCTATAGAAGTTAATAATTAAAATGAAGACTAAATAATTTATATAGTTGTGTATAATTTAAAGATAAGAGATTTTGGATCCTTTAAATTGACACTCTTTTTCTTAGACTATGTCACAAGTAACATCAACCTAACAAAAAACATTATTAAAACAAATCTCAATATATAATAATTATATGATGAACATATTTATAATTAAATAAATAGTAAATAGTCAGTTAATATAATTATATATATTTTAACTTTTTAATTTGTTTCATATTATCTCTTTTACAAAATAGGATTTTATTCATTAATTTTAATGATTAATTGTATAGTTATGAATTAAAACTAAAAATTTCATAATATTATTTTGAATTTCAAAAATACATGTTTAGAAACATACTTAATTGTTTCAAAAATACCATTTTTTCTCATTTATCGTTACTAAATATATATTGATAAAAAAAAAATTTAAATTATTTGAAGGTCGAAATACATTTATATATTTAATATTATAAAATATATGATATGAAAATATAATAAATATTTATTTATATCCAACAAATTATTTCTTATAAAAAAATATAATTTTTCTAAAAACATGTGTCTTTACATTACATGTCCTTATATTTGAATAAAATTTTCCTACACATAGATATTTAATCTGAATAGTTTATTTAATATTTGGGAAAATTATTTAAAAATCTCTACTAAGGACCATATTTGTTTTATAATTTAATATTTTATTATATATGATAAAATTAGTTTTTATGGTGAAAGAAATAATTTAAAACATAAAATTATTTTGGAAAAAAACATAATATTATCATAAAAAGTTATAAAACAATATTTTAAGTTATAATAGTCTTTATATCATCTTATACTCTGTTATTTTTTATTTTGGAGTATTCATGAAAGGTACAATATTTAAACTCTTTATATTAAGTTTAAACACATAGAAAATATTTAATTCTCCCTACTTGTGAAAGGGGGATCTCAAAACCCCTTTAATACCACTAAAATAATTGTTCTTCAACCTAAAACACTAAATATTTTCCATAATTTATAATTAAATTCCATTTTTCGGATCCTTTATTCACAAGTAATTATCTATAGACTTAATTTTAGGAGAAATCCTCTATAAAAAACACATATATTTCAAGGAGACTAATCATTTATTCTAAATTATAATTCTTTCAAACTTATTTTCCTTTTATAATAACAATACAGATATATAATTTTATAATTTTTTTATAATGAAAATTATTATTATAAGATAAATAATATTGGAAACTGTATCACTATTTCTATTAAGAATACTGAAATCATTAATCACTTATTAGGCAGACTATTACAATCGGGATGCAATGCCTTTTGTTTTTTCGCAACCACATATCGACAGTGATTATTGGGGTGGGTTTTGGTAAAAAACGTGAAATATATAAATTAATAATTATTATAAAGTTATAAATTATAATCCACTTTTTTTTCCAATCATTATTCTAGAAATGAAAACAATAACCCTATATTTTGAATATTACTTCCATAAAAATTTATTGTATCTCATTTTTATGTAGTTTCATTATTATTTATCAATTTATAAAAATATTGTACAACACATTGAAAAATATTTAATATAATTATGATTATATAATAATGTTATTATTCCCTTAATAAAAATCTTTCAAAAACATAATCTTCCACTAAATATAGTATGTGCATATTTGGGTTGGTCTTACTATGTACACGAACAATGCTATAATATAATACCATGCGTATCTTTGATAAAATAATTAAAAATATATATATTATATAAATATTTAATTAAATAGTGAATTTATATATTTATGTGTAACATTAATATTAAAATATTCAATTAATAATCCACTGATAGTTTATTAAAAATCACTAAAACATATAGGGAACAAATTTTATTTACCCAAATCAAAACAAAAAGTTTTGAACTGTGAAATTATACCATTATAAAAAAATTTAATCTATCATTTTAAGTCCATTTTATGATTATTTATTTATTATATGTTTTATATGTATTATTAACATAACTAAAACTAAAAATCTAATTCAAAACAATCATGATTTCTCACACATGAAGTTGAAATTAAATAATAATTGACTAATATATATAGTGAATAAATGTAAGTTATTTTTATAAAAGTTTATATGAGTAATTTTTTTCAAAATTTGATTATTATGATAGTAAGTTTAGTTATACAGTTTGTAAATTATCTTTAGTTGAATTCATTAATTAATGTGATGGTCTATGAAAACTAAACCATCATTAATGTAGTTAAAAACACAATTATTGAACTCCATTTCTATTTTTTTAATCATCATATTGATTAGTTTATATTATTTTAAAATATGTATTATTATGTATCTCATAACATTCCTTATTAACCCATTAAAAAATTTATCCTACCTCAATGATTAGGTTACTTTTAAGGGTTTTTTTTGGAAATTTCACCCATTGAGAAATATTCCTTATTATATAACATGATTTATTGGGAATATTTTATGTAATCACATTTTAAAAAATTTATAAAGATCTTTTTATTACTCTGGGTATTTAATTTTTAATTTCCCAATATATCTGTCATTTTGGATTGATTTGATTATTTTTCTATCTTAAGTGTTCTTTTTAACAATTTTTTATTCCATGCAATATGTTTTATATAACATAGAATATTTTCATTAATTCTAGCTATTATACCCACTCATTCATCTAGTAAATATTAATATCATTTATGTCACAATATTTCAATAAATGTTATCTCTATCATTTTATTTTTAATCTTACACTAACAACATTGTAAGGGTTTTTGAATAACAATTTTTTATCATTGATATATGATTCGTTTTCACCACTTAGTTCTATTTTATAGTTTATATATTATTAGTTGATTCCCTTATAAATACACTTTTGATATTTCTTTTTTTAACTTATAATATTGGTATAAATTTATCAAAAACATTATATTTTATGGTTAATCTTCTTTTATAGGATTAATTTTTCTTCCAATTACTTTCATATGTGACCGCTAAATTATTATTTTATAAAATTTAATTATATTCACCTATATATCCATACAACTATTTATTTAGAAATTATTTCTTTAAAAATACCAATAATAAAAATTGTGTTATTTTTAGGGATGCTTATATTGAATTATTTTCCATATATTGATTTGGAAATTGTGGAAAATTTAAAAAAAAATACAAGATAGATGATTATTGATTAATAAGGAATGATGGATATGTTATGTATAGATTATCAATTTCTTCAATTGAATAATTAAATATACATGATTCTTGATGGGTGGTGATTATTATATATATCCCTTTGATTCACTAATATGTAACATGTGAAAAACTACATTGTGTCACTTCATGTATTCTTACTAGGAAATATTATTTCATATTTACAAGGATGTGATGGTATGATCAATATGTATATAATCAAGAAGTCTTCAAATAGGGTGTATTCTTAGTGTTTTGGAATTATGAATTTCTCTCTTAAGTAAACAGTTATTATTAGCCATGTGATTGTTAATATTTTTATGTCATTCATGTTTTTTCCATGATCACATGTTTTTATATGGTATTATTTAATTCTTATTTATTCTATCAATATTACTCATTCAATTATATCTTATGATAACTGTTTTCTTGTGTTTGATTTTTTTGTTATAACTTATTTTTTGTTTATTACCCCTAGTAGTGATGAAAATTATAAAAAATGTTATATATTTTGGGAAATAAATTATAGGCATTATGGCTGATTTTTTGGACATCCAATGGAATACGAAATTTCTTATAAAGTGTAACAATTTCAATGATTTGAGAAATACATAGTCATTTTTAGGGAATTTTTTTCGTAAATGTATTAAATTATAATAAAACAATGATATTTGAATGATTTATACATATATTAGTTTGTTAAATTTTAATTTTTTATGTTAAATATGACACTTCATTGGATCATTTAATATCCAGTTTCTAAAAAGGATATTTATAAACACTAAATCTGTGAGAGTGGGTCTAGGTAGTCAGATAGTGTATGTTTAGTAAAACTTGGATTATTTGAAGTGTTTTTTCAATTCAATTTTTTTAATGATATATTAGAAAAATTCACAAAAAATATCATTTTATGGTATTTGTTTTGGTCGTGTATTTATTTAACCAATTTTTTTTTGAAATCTACCAGATTTAAAAATTTATCCCATGTTATATCGATTATGGTTTCCTAATTTAGTGATAATAATGTTTTAAGTGATTGTGGTTATGTAAAACACATGTATTTGAATTATAATATTTCATCTTGGTCTTCTTAATTTTATTCTCAGTGTCTTCCAACCAAGAATATAATATTTAAAATTATAATTATATTAGGAAAAATGAAACATATTTTCATATATTTCACTATGATGAATTTCATAAAAAGTAATTTATAAAATTCTTATGAATAAATAATTTACTCCCCATGTGGTAATTTTTATTCCATATACTTGATTTACATTACCAAAAATGTAATCCTTTACATATGGAAACCCAAATATGTGTTATCTTTTCCGATATCCACAATTCCATTTCCAAAATTTTAAAAATACGTTTTATTGTCCATTTTTTCATATTGGTATCAATAATGATATTTTAAAAAATTTAAAAATTAATTTACTAGCAAGATCACATGTCTTATCATGTACTCAACATATCCCATAAAAATTAAAAATTATTATGTTTTTATAACTGAATATCCTTTTTCATACAAATATTTTTCAAATGTATTGAATTAAACTATTTAAAAATTACATTTTAATGTTACACATAACATCATATTTTAATAGCATCATAATAATTTATTATAAAAACTATTTCATTGTTTACCTCACTATATTAGTATTATTTTTCATGAATATTCCATTCATTGTATTGAAATAGTTTTTCAACTCTTTTAATGTGTTGATGATTTTATAAATAAATAGAATTTTTTTTATATATATTTAAATAGAATTTAAGAATTTATATGATTTTTAATGGAGTTTAATTTATGATTGAATACTTCAAGTGTTTTTATTTTTTACCAATGAAATGTTTTAATAAATACTTCTATTACATTTTTATATAACATTTTTTTGTTTTGAATGGATTGTTTTAAAAAAAAATACTATTCCAAACTATTTAAATTTAATGAAGGCATTTTTAAAATGTTTTCAATGATTTTAAAAATGGGTATTTCCAATTATTTTCATAAAGATTTATCCTTTGTTTAAATTTTTTTTATTTATTTTATAATCATTTCATGTTTCTTATATTACAATGGTTATTTATCTATTTTACTAACACCCTACATAGGAATATCGATGAGTTTTTATATTTCCTAAGTGTCATAGTGCAGGTAAATGATGTTGGATAATAAAGACCAAAACGATTGGGAATGAAACTAGAGAATACTGCATTTATTTTTTTTATTTTATTCATTCATTAATCTAGAAAACATTATACTCTAAGAGATATAATATGTCACGACTCCCTACCCACAAAGTGTACCCCTCCTGGGCCGTCAATGTGAGAAGGGAGAAAATGACCCCCGAGTCCCGCCTCCAGTAGGCCCCGGGTTGGCGACTAGCACCGAGGGTATAATAAACATACAAATGGGAGGCATTACCCTCTAAGAGAACACATGCAGAAAAGAGAGATATAATAGACTCCAATCAACTCCAACTTTGAACTGAGATATAAAAGGAAACCAAGTACATATATGAAATGTCATGCAAAAGTACTACAAATGAAAGGGGAGAAACTCAAAGTACCCAAAAGAAAGTGAAACGGCAGCAGCCACAAGCCCGAATAGCTCCTCCTCCAACCACAAGCTAGTAGTAACCAGCTTGATCTCCAACCCTCTCCATGTGACCTGAAAAAAACAGTTTATATAGACATAGGGTGAGTATAACAGTATACTCAGTAGGATCCTCCCCAAGCCTCTCGTGCAAAAGTAAAGAAAGCATGCTAAATTCCAGTGAACAACAAGTGAAACTAACTCGTTACCTAAACAGGTATACTAAGTTCCCAACCTCACCATGGCCACTCTCACCAAGTAACGAATACAAGAATATAGAATATAGTGGAGAATATCAAGGGTACCCCGCTACTACTTCCCCACTGGTTTGCCGCCTTGCCCCAATGACATACGTCCTATGCATCTCTCTCCAAAGGCTTGCCCGCAGACACCTGGGCGAAGCACCACACCATCCCCACAACCAAAAGTAACCAGGTAAGTTCCGAAAGCGACCATAGCCCGCATAACGTGTATCATACATCGGGTATTCTACATTAAGCTATTATATCCCATACACCGAGTAGGGATCCTCAAGCCATCACATCCTATACATGTTACACCTATAGTAGTCCATAGGATACAATATCCAGAATATATGTGTGTGAAATAACCACGAGCCATTACAACCCTCTACACACATATATGGGTAAAACTAACCATTGTTCCTAACAGCACCAAGATCTACCAAGAGAGCGGGGTCAAAGGGGGTAGTCAGCCATTCAACCTCCCATCAGAATATTGGGGAAAACACCCCCCAGGGCTCAGAATCCCTGGAGTGTCAGTTGCCCTTACCGACAGGGTGGAGTAGCATATAGAAACACAAAAATTACAGAATATATATATATAACTCACATTCACACTATGAGAATTACCTAGTCTTATAGATACAACTGCAGCTAACGTCTCTTAGACTCCAGGCTGCTACTTCTAAGACTGGGTATCCTATAAGTACACAACATTTGAAGAAATTTATTAGATTACTCCATTATGATTTTATCAATTCCATTGTATGTTAATTAATTCATTAAACATTAATTAACCATGAACAATTCCACATTAAACTGAAATGGAATCACATTCAAAATCAACTGCTCCTTTTTAGATTCACATCTCCTTTAAATTCCAGCACCACCATCCCTGTCGATTATCACCATTTAATCAAACATTATAGAGTTACTTTCCCACATTCCCAGGCATTCTAAAAAAGCATCCTATGCTACTAAACACAAAGGAGGATCAACACGGTGAGTAGATATACTACCCGTCGAGTCTCTGCCGCCTATAGAAAGAGCACAGACCCATTCTCCCTCGAGAGGCTAAACACGGAAAGCACACGGCATACCTCGCGCGTCTTTGCCTCCTTCGGAAGAAGGGAAAGTAAGACTAGCTGCCTTGAGCAGTTGGGAAAAACAAAACAGATAAACATTCAAAGAACCGACAAGAATCCAATAACCACATCCATCCCATTCCATCACCCTCGGTGTCCTCCCCGACACCCACATGCATAAACTGATGCATCTCGCCACTCTAGGCGTCATACGCTACCACAACCACAAGGCCTCCAGGACTCCACATACCACAACACCCATCCAGGCTCACATCACAGTACAAGCAGTAGGAAAACAACAATCACAACCATGGCTCTTGACCCTTTAACAACAAAAGGGAAACTCAGAACCCTTTTAGAAATTCTCACACAATATGTTCATTAATCCATATTGAACTAGAATATTAGTTATTCGTAGGATCCAATTGCGGGAGACCTAATCAGTAAGCTATCATAATTTAAATAACCATGCTTACTTCCCTAATTTGATTATCCTCAAATTAGAAAAACTACAACAACAGAAATAACCAGATTAATTTACATGCCTCTTTATCTTTAGCCAATTAATTCCACCTTTATATTCATTATCAATTTCTATCATGAACGAACAAAAAATCAAAGAAAACATAGATATCACTCTAACTAGAAAACATGAGGAAAACTGTTACCACGGTATAAAGAAACATTATACGATCAACCCATTCTTTTAATCCGGTTCAAGTATTTAATTATGTCAATTTCATTGTGATCCAAAGGACTAAATCATGCTAATTCTACGATTGCACATACAAAATTAGAGAAGCCATGAATCCCCTACCTCGAAGAGTTCTTGATGTCCTTTATCCACACAATGGGCCAAAATCCTTCTCTCGCATCAACTTATATAGATGAATGATCGACACAACTTGGTTGCATCAAACCGAGCGGAAATGATCCGAGTAAAGTTTGATTGTGAAACTCCTACGGGAATGATTGCAAGGTTCTAACATCTCGTAGATGAGAACCAGGAGGAAGAACAACGAAGAATGATATCTCGTTCCTTTTAAAAAAATTTAGAGAGGCGACAGTTTAAGATCCGATTTATTCTCCATTAAAAACGGATCGCATTAACCCACGCGGTTTGAACAAGTAAAAACATCCCGGCCTTATGAATAATATTATAGGATTTATGGCCTTCGAATCGGCCTTAAAGTCCTTAAAATAAGGTTTGAAATTGTATTTTACGTCAAAGAAAATGTCAATAGGGCGAAACTGTTGGAAGCTGGAAACACTATTCACATACTCAAAATTTGGCAAAGGAAAGAATCGGTAGCTCTTAGAATTCTGGAAACACAGTTCAAACGTGAAATTTGGCAAAGGAAGTAATTGGTAGCTCTTAGGATTATGGAATCACTATTCAAACGTGAAATTTGTCAAAGGAAGGAATCGGTAGCTCTTAGGAATCTGGAAACATTGTTCAAACGTGAAATTTGGCAAAGGAATCGGTAGCTCTTAGGATTCTGGAAACACTGTTCACACGTGAAATTTGGCAAAGGAATGAATCGGTAGCTCTTAGGATTCTGGAAACACAGTTCACAGAACTAGAAATTTGGCAGTGTTAGCCGAGCTACTGCTAGACTGCGACTACCGGTAGACTGGGTTACCGGTAGGCGGCGGCTACCAGTAGACCGAGCTACCTGTAGGTAGCGGCTACCGGTAGACCGACCTACCGGTAGGCAGCGGCTACCGGTAGACAGAGCTACCGGTAGGTAGCGGCTACCGGTAGACCGAGCTACCAGTAAGATGCGGCTACTGGTAGACTGAGCTACCGGTAGAGCACGACTGGGGGATAAGTCACCTTGACCTCCCGGAACACCTCCATCACCACATTTTCACAATGTAGTGGACCAGAGAGGTCCATGACATTACATTAGATAACTCTCAAAACATTCTCATCCTCGAGAATTAAAAACCAACTCAGAGGAAAAGAGGGGTCCGAACAACCACCCCAAAAGATACCTCTCAGGGGAAAACCACCATGAGTTGTTCGAAAGCTGGAACAAAACTACGACATCCGAGAATATGGAAACAAACAATCCATATCCAAACAATTCAATCATAACATCACACAAAAGGTACGTAAATAAAACATGAAAGGTCTCACCATCAAGGAAACATCATTACATGCAAAGAGTTAAACATTAAACAACTCTGGCTACTGAGAACGTATCTGTGACTCACGCTCCCAAGTACTCACCTCCATGCCACCGTGTCGCCACAAAACATGAACTAAGGGGATAGAACACCCATGTAACACCTTCTCCTTGCGGTCTTGGATCTCCATAGGTCACTCCTCGAAGGTTTCCTCATCATCAATATCGATCTCTCCCCAATCGATAACATGAGATTCATCATGAAGGTAACTACGGAGCTGTGATACATGGAAAACATCATGTATCCAACTCATCTGAGGGGGAAGCGCTACTCGATATGCCACAGCTCCAACACGAGCTAACACCTCAAAAGGCCCAACAAACCGAGGAGAAAGCTTACTTCCACGACCAAACCTTCGCTCTCCACGACGGGGAGTCACCTTTAGAAACACATGATCCCCAACATTAAACTCTAACAGTCTCCTTCTTTGATCAGCATATGATTTCTGACGATCCTGTGCTGTCTTCATCCTCTCACGAATCACCTGAACCATCTCTGTTGTATTCTGCACTAGTTCTGGTCCGAGTATTGCTGACTCTCCGACCCCAGTCCAGCACAACAGAGAACGGCATGGCCGGCCATACAAGGCTTCAAACGGCGCCATACCGATGGTAGTGTGAAAACTATTATTGTAAGCGAACTCTACCAAGGGTAAGTTCTTCATCCATGAACCTCTAAAATCAAGAACACAAGATCACAACATGTCTTCAAGAGTCTGGATGGTTCGCTCTGTCTCACCATCCGTTTGAGGATGAAAAGTAGTGCTAAGGAACAGTTGAGAGCCAAAAGCATGCTGGACAACTCTTCACACTCTGGAGGTAAAACGAGGTTCTCGATCAGAAATTATCGGCCTAGTTACCCCATGAAGCCTCACCACCTCCTCCAGATACTGTCTCGATAGAACCTCCACTGACCTCGACTCCTTGATCACTATGAAATGGGCCGACTTTGTTAAACGATCCACTACCACCCATATAGCATCATGTCCTCCCGGAGCTCGAGGTAAACCTGTAACGAAGTCCATTGAGATGTCCTCCCACTTCCACTGAGGAATCTCCAATTGCTGGAGAAGACCACCTGGAACACAGGGTTCGACCTTCACCTTCTGGCAGACTAAACATCGAGACACACATTCTGCAACCGTACGCTTCAGCCCAGGCCACCAAAACTAACTCCTCAAGGATCAGTACATATTCGTCACACCAGGATGTACTGACAAGGGTGAACTATAGAACTCTTGGAGGACCGTCTCGCACATCTCCAAGGGGACAAAAATCCTGCCATGATATAACACTCAGTTTTTTTCATCCTCCGACCAACCATCAGGGGCCTCACCACAAACAACTCTGTCTCTCCAAACTTACACCTCTAGATCACCCAATAGAGACTCTTCCACCTTCTGCATCAGGGATGTAGAGACCCGTATCCTGACGTACATGGAAATTACATTACTTTTGCGGAATACTTAGTACATAACAAAAACACACACACAAGGATCGTAATAGTTTAGTGTCTTTGGAAACTCGGAACGTAATCTTCTAATCGTGGTGAAAGATCTTCAATATCTCCCATAATGATCTTCCCTTTTTTTTACCTATAAACCTTTCTTTATATCCTGGGGAAAAGAAAACATGAAAGGGTGAGCTCAAATGCTCAGTAAGGGTAAACAAAAGAAATATCAATCACATCATATACATAAGAACATAGCTTTTTGGAAATCTTAACCTGCAAAAGAGTTCATAATATCATAACATGGGATAAATCATAGAAGTGAAAATGAGATCACCATAATCATAACATGAAACTTGAAACTTTGTGGCATGCACACATAATCATGGAAATCATTTCTTGTTAGTCATGACTCATTTCCAAGACTATCTTTGTGGACAAAGTCCCTTTCTGAATCGAGTAATCCTCGTTTCAGTCCTGTTTCACTGAACCGGTATAACCTACCATTCCAGCCATGTCTATCTCATGAGATATGAAATCTTTACCCAATGCATTGGAGGGAGATATAGGTCCCACCCATCTCTTAATGAATCCTTTCTTATGTGTGCCACAAAATTATAAATCATACATCATTGCATAACCCATGTAATAAAAATGGGATTCTTAAACAACATGACTTCATAAAACAATTCATATAAGATAAAGGAATTCATAAACATAATTCCATCACAACATAGTCAAATCAATGTAAAAATATGGATAGAAACAGAACCCTTTATTATCTTATATGGAAAATAATTTTGATAAAACACTTGAATTGAATTCTTGAGGAAAATATCCTTTCTTCTTCAAAATCAATTTCTTTTCACAAAACATCATGCAATTTTAAAAGAAAGATATTTTATTGAAAATAGTCATGAAATATTTTAGAGGAAGCTTCATGAAAATAAGGCTTTATAAAACAGTATAAATCCTTTCGTGCCGTATAAGTTAAAAAAAACATTCTTCGTACTTTTGTCGGAAAAGTCAAAAAGTACCTCGTACGAAAAACGACAAAAGATTCCTTTCTTATTCTTTACTAAAAACTCATCGAAGGGTAAAATTGGATTTAAACTATTGTAAGTGGATGGAAATAATATTACATATTGAGGAAACATGGATGTGGATGATAAAATACACCCCTGTAAATACTTACGAATAAACAATCTCGGATAAAAATGAGATTGTGATATTTCCCTTACCTTAGGTCTGACTTGCTTTGTAAGTGTCCGAACCTCCTGTATAATGATTTAAATCATGTTATTGACTTATTACAGAATCATATGCATTGTTATGATATCATATATGGTTCACTTATGACATTATATTACCCGTTCTTTTGTAAATTCCATGTTAAAGAAGCGTTTTGGGTAAAATCGTTTCATTTATCGTAGGTGTTTTGACTTGTTGTTCTTGACATCATTATTACTTATATCATGATTTACTTACTTCCAGAATATAAAATATGATTTATATATCATATATATTCAGTATATATATATATATATAATAGGTAGATAAATAAAATGAAAAACACCGTTCATGGAGACGGTAGTCCGTACGTACGCATGAACGCTGTTTTCCTTTCCTTATTGTCTTGAAATGGAAGTAAGTAGATGACATACATATGTATATATATACATAAATCCAGTAGCTTTATAATTTCATATATTTTATTATTATTTCTTATATATACTTTATAATCATTCTTAAATGGTTAACATGGAGAATGAATCTCATCGCGTCGTGGAGACGGTAGTCCGTACGTACGCACGAGCGATGATATCATTTCTATAAATATTGAATTGAATTGGAGTGGATTATACAATATATCAGAATCAATATGATGTTGTAATAACTATGTATAGTTATTCTTTACACCATTATACCCATCCATGTAAGGTGGTGGTGGAAAATAGATTACACCACGGCGTGGAGACGGTATTCCGTACGTACGCACGCGCGGTGATTTCTTTTTCCGTAGGATGGATAGATGGTGAAATAGGGTTGATTCATACTTATAATAACATATCAGTATATGAGTGATACTGATGTTATTACTTCATAATGAAACAACCTAAGAAGAAGAAGTGGAAGAAGAAATAAAGATGAAAGAATTGGTAACGGTAATTACCTCTTCTTTGAAGTGCCTCTTTGAGACCTCCTCTTAGGGCACTAGAATTGGTCTTTGAGGAAGACCAGAACCTCTAGGATGTTTCTAGGGAAGTGGAGAGGAGAAATTGGCAGGGTTTGGCCGAGCTTGAGTGCTCAAATTGGTGTGAGGAGGAGGGGGAGGAGGTGTCCTTTTATAGGGGAGGAGAGGGGCACCTTAGGAATATCTCAAAATAATATTTTATATTAAAGTCAAAATCGGTTTATAATGGGTCCAAAGGGTCTTATTTCGAAGATAAAGTGGGGAAGGGTCGAAATCCTATCAACCAATAAGATTTAGACAAGTTTAGGGTTTTATTTTAACCTTATCAATTAAATTTAACTCTAAGTTAAATAATTTAACTTTTACCATGTCTTTTTGTTTTCTTTCACTATATGGTTAATAAACTTACTATAACATGCCAAACGAACCCCAAATTGTTTATTATTAATATATATATCCTTATCTAAGTCATTTGGCCGAACCTTAGATTTTTAGGAATAAAATAACAATTAATAATATAATATTTGATTTAAAAACTATTTGGTGTCAATTTTGACACTATTTGATACATGATTTTTGTGAAAGTCATAAAAGAATTATATGTTCGAACCAAGTTGATTACATCAACACTAATATATCATAGTAACCTATAAAATTAGTGGAATTCATAAAAAGTCTCAAATTATATTTAGTTTGGTGTTTATAACATCAATTATGTCAATATTTCATTAATAAGATAATTACTGCATCATCTTTGTGTCATAAATAAATTAACTTATTTGATGTATGAAAATTAAAAATAAAGTACCATCATGTAGGAAATCTTTTTAGATTTCTAATGAATATTTATAGTCAAATTTATCGTATGTATAACACCATATTAAAAATGTTTTAGTAAATAAACTTTGATTTTAACTCTTTTAACCCTTCTTTAAATAAATTAATAATAAATGTCCTAATCTAACCCAAGTGGGCCTAAATGGTCATATTTTATTCCTAAGTTTGTTTTTGGTCGAAATACACTTGTCCAATAGGATTAGTACATGTGTTAGGGTAATATTAATATCATTTTTACCCTTAGTAACCCTATTTACTATTAACCGTGGTAAAAAAAAGCAAAAAGTTACTTTTCACCAAAAATTATTTTCATCTCATTGAACCACATTTTAGTCCTTGATATTAACCGTGTCTGTAGGATTTTCGAAATTCCATTCACAGAAGTGGTAAAATTAAGTTTTATGCAAAATTCAATTTTTAACCTACCACTTAGTAGTTTCACTATTCATCAAAAATTGATGTTTTTCAGAACAATGCTAAAATTTAATCCTAAGCTATATTTAATATTCCAAATTCAAAAATGAAGTCTATTTTAACATATTCATAACATAGATGTTTCATTAATTAATTTTATAATTAAATCCCGCTGTTAAAACAAATAGCGTGTTTTTAAGAAACAATATCTATCAAAAGATTGACACTTGTTTATGTCTAGTTTAAATGTGAAACTACATCCAATGACCAACATTGTATTAAATTGTAAAAATATATTATAAATATACTTTAAAACCACTCAAATTAATGATTTATCACTATTAATTATTTCGATTAAAAAAGTTGTTTTTAATTATAATTTAGTAATTTTCACTATTCATCAGAATATGAAAGTTATCTGAAAAGTACCAAAATTTCACCTTAGGCTAAATTCGATACTCCGAATCCAAAAATAAAGTTCATTTTGAAAAATAAGATTTACTGGATTTCAAAAAAGTGGTTATTACTATTCATAATGGCCAGTTTTAATAATATTTTTATAGCATATCGTTGTTTAGTGAAACTCGGTATTACGTACTACACACGCTATCGAGGAAGGTCGTGATTGCGTGTAATGCAAGTCAAGTCAAGGATGTGTGTTGTGCAAGCTCGTTTTGGTGTAGCGTACAACACAAGACATTAATAAAATTAAAAAGAATATTTTTTTTTATAAAATCTTGGGCTGTTACATTCTACCCCCCTTAAAATGAATTTCGCCCTCGAAATTCGTCGGGGTTATAAATGGTTTACTATTCGAAAGTTTCTTTAATAGAAACCCACATCGTAAAAAGGAATACCAAAACTTGTCTTCAAAAACTAAAGTATGAAATGTAATGATTACCCAAATAAACTAATCACTGGGTTTCCACATAGGTGAAAATATGGATATGGAAGAGAAATCTAACCATCATGTTCTGATGGAGAGTGGTAGAGAACATGGCTATGGAAAAGCCAGTAATCACAAATCCATAAATTTGTGACGATCTAAGGTACCATCTGATTCATTAGGTATAAGAGAACTAGGACAACTTCTTTGGTTTTCAAGATCATTTCCCTAAAGTTAAAGAATTTAAATTAGAATAAATACTTACTTTATTTTGGTACAATCTCACTGTTGTTCGTGCCTTTAACAATTTCCACTTCATCTCTTAAATAAATGAAGTTGAATTTGTTATTCGTGTAGTATTAGCAGATCATGTGATAGAATGACGGGTCATTCCATCTGTCTCAAAAGGTTAGAAAAATTTATAAGTCGATCTATAGTGGGATTAATCATATATGGTTCCTAAAATGGACTTATACTTCATATATCATACTTCTTAATATAATAAAACTAGTTTCTACTAAACAGGGACTTCCTGTAGGTCAGTGGTAGGCGATAAAGGCCAGTCGCACTTCGGTTGTGGGTTCGATTCCCACAGCCTTGTCCGAAGCGATGGGCTGTCGCCCGTCCTGCAGGTTGTCCTTTTTATAAAACTATATTACTATAACATCCCATAATATCGAAAAACTTCTATCCTTAAACAATACTAACTTATGTCCAACATAATCCATTCCAATCTTTAGTCCTATCCATAATACTGCAGTCCATTCTCATAACATAGTGACAACGATTACCAGAGATTTAATACTGTCGTTGATCCCCCCATATCATAAGATATGTCTTGTTGGTCACATTCCAAACATTCAAAGTCCTTAATCGTGTATTCTCTTGAATACCTTAGTGAAAACATGAGTGCAGTTAAAAGTTAACACTTTCCACATACCAAAATCCTCAAAATTCTATATACTCAAACCATGATATCACTTAGTCCTTATATCAATCATGAGCTCATGAATACTGTTAAACATTTCATTTTCTCGTTTTCCCTTCATTATGCGCATAATATCTCAATCACTTTGAATACCACATTAGACCAATACATAAATATTCCAATATTCCATGATACAACATTATTTTGGAATCCCATTACATAAACACTTAATCATTCCACCACATCGTTGTCATATTCAACATTGCTAATAGTGATCGCATGTGATTTCCCTTTGTCCTTTGCCTTCAGTGGTTGCTCATGTTGATCATCACTAACCCTTGGATTAGGGCAATTATTAGCATAATGCCCCATTTCCTTGCACTTGAAGCATTGAAGTGTTGGCGATGCGTTCTCTGCAGTGTTTGCTTTATTCACATCATTAGAAACCCTTTTTCCATTACTTCGACACTCAGCTGCTCGATGACCTTCTTTTCCACACTTAAAACATTTTCTAGTCCCTTTTAGACAATCTCCACCATGCTTCTTTCCACACTTTGTGCATAAGGAAACATTCATCTTCTTTTCACCATTATTCTGAGATTTCTCCTTGAACTCCATCTTTCGTTTCTTGTCAAAACCATCAGATGGATATGTAACACCAACTTCCATTTCTACCTTGATAGCACAACGCACAATTTCATCATAGCTACTGAAGTCTCTTATAGCTAATGCCCTTCGAAGACTTGGTTTTAAGCCACTGAAAAATCGATCAACTTTACATTCAGGTTGGATGATAATTCCAGAAGCATACCTTGCAAGTCTTGTAAAATTCGCTTCATAGGTACCAACAGATTCATCGTCCCGTTGCTTCAGTTCAAGAAACTCTTTCTCCATCTTTGTTCGAAGAATACGAGGGAAGTACTTACTGAAAAACAAGTTCTTGAACTCGTCCCATTCCATGGACTCAATTTCATCTCTTGGCCTCGTATTCTTGATAAGATTCCACCATTGATCAGCTTCACCTTCCAAACGATATACTGCTAAGATGACTTTATCATGTTCAGAACATTGAAGAACTGAAAATATCTTTTCAGTAGTACAGATCCATTGTTCAGCCACAAGTGGATCAGAAGACCCACTGAAAGAAGGTGGACGTTGCCTCATGAAGGACTCAATAGAATATTGTTCCCTTCTATGCTCATTTGGATGTCCAGAATGATTCATAGCTTGTGTAAGTATAGCAATAAGATTTTGCACTCCATTTCCCATAACATTTGTTTGTTCAGGAGGGCAATCATTGCATTGTCCATTGCATTGATCAACACGGTTCCTTCGGGTTCCAGCCATCGTCTAAAACCCAAAAAGAATAGTGTGAGAGGCAAAAATCATGCTAGGGAAAACAACATAATAAATGGGGAGTACCTTCAATATCCAACATCTTAGGTTTATTTCTATGATCGTTAGCGTAATTCTATTACTATATCCTATACGTATACTTATCCCTAGGGACATCCCTAGACATACCTTAGAAATATCTCTAGGGATCTCACTAACGTTTTCGCATCCTAGTTTCCAAAGGTTGACTAAACCTTTCCTCTGATACCAACTGTAGAGACCCGTAGCCTGACGTACATGGACATTACATTACTTTTGCGGAATACTTAGTACATAACAAAAACACACACACAAGGATCGTAATAGTTTAGTGTCTTTGGAAACTCGGAACGTAATCTTCTAATCGTGGTGAAAGATCTTCAATATCTCCCATAAAGATCTTCCCTTTTTTTACCTATAAACCTTTCTTTATATCCTGGGGAAAAGAAAACATGAAAGGGTGAGCTCAAATGCTCAGTAAGGGTAAACAAAAGAAATATCAATCACATCATATACATAAGAACATAGCTTTTTGGAAAGCTTAACCTGCAAAAGACCTCATAATATCATAACATGGGATAAATCATAGAAGTGAAAATGAGATCACCATAATCATAACATGAAACTTGAAACTTTGTGGCATGCACACATAATCATGGAAATCATTTCTTGTTAGTCATGACTCATTGCCAAGACTATCTTAGTGGACAAAGTCCCTTTCTGAATCGAGTAATCCTCGTTTCAGTCCTGTTTCACTGAACCGGTATAACCTACCATTCCAGCCATGTCTATCTCATGAGATATGAAATCTTTACCCAATGCATTGGAGGGAGATATAGGTCCCACCCATCTCTTAATGAATCCTTTCTTATGTGTGCCACAAAATTATAAATCATACATCATTGCATAACCCATGTAATAAAAATGGGATTCTTAAACAACATGACTTCATAAAACCATTCATATAAGATAAAGGAATTCATAAACATAATTCCATCACAACATAGTCAAATCAATGTAAAAATATGGATAGAAACAGAACCCTTTATTATCTTATATGGAAAATAATTTTGATAAAACACTTGAATTGAATTCTTGAGGAAAATATCCTTTCTTCTTCAAAATCAATTTCTTTTCACAAAACATCATGCAATTTTAAAAGAAAGAGATTTTATTGAAAATAGTCATGAAATATTTTAGAGTAAGCTTCATGAAAATAAGGCTTTATAAAACAGTATAAATCCTTTCGTGCCGTATAAGTTAAAAAAAACATTCTTCGTACTTTTGTCGGAAAAGTCAAAAAGTACCTCGTACGAAAAACGACAAAAGATTCCTTTCTTATTATTTACTAAAAACTCATCGAAGGGTAAAATTGGATTTAAACTATTGTAAGTGGATGGAAATAATATTACATATTGAGGAAACATGGATGTGGATGATAAAATACACCCCAGTAAATACTTACGAATAAACAATCTCTGATAAAAATGAGATTGTGATATTTCCCTTACCTTAGGTCCGACTTGCTTTGTAAGTGTCCGAACCTCCTGTATAATGATTTAAATCATGTTATTGACTTATTACAGAATCATATTCATTGTTATGATATCATATATGGTTCACTCATGACATTATATTACCTGTTCTTTTGTAAATTCCATGTTAAAGAAGCGTTTTGGGTAAAATCGTTTCATTTATCGTAGGTGTTTTGACTTGTTGTTCTTGACATCATTATTACTTATATCATGATTTACTTACTTCCGGAATATAAAATATGATTTATATATCATATATATTCAGTATATATATATATATAATAGGTAGATAAATAAAATGAAAAACACCGTTCATGGAGACGGTAGTCCGTACGTACGCATGAACGCTGTTTTCCTTTCCTTATTGTCTTGAAATGGAAGTAAGTAGATGACATACATATGTATATATATACATAAATCCAGTAGCTTTATAATGTCATATATTTTATTATTATTTCTTATATATACTTTATAATCATTCTTAAATGGTTAACAAGGAGAATGAGTCTCATCGCGTCGTGGAGACGGTAGTCCGTACGTACGCACGAGCGATGATATCATTTCTATAAATATTGAATTGAATTGGAGTGGATTATACAATATATCAGAATCAATATGATGTTGTAATAACTATGTATAGTTATTCTTTACACCATTATACCCATCCATGTAAGGTGGTGGTGGAAAATAGATTACACCACGGCGTGGAGACGGTATTCCGTACGTACGCACGCGCGGTGATTTCTTTTTCCGTAGGATGGATAGATGGTGAAATAGGGTTGTTTCATACTTATAATAACATATCAGTATATGAGTGATACTGATTTTATTACTTCATAATGAAACAACCTAAGAAGAAGAAGTGGAAGAAGAAATAAAGATGAAAGAATTGGTAACGGTAATTACCTCTTCTTTGAAGTGCCTCTTTGAGACCTCCTCTTAGGGCACTAGAATTGGTCTTTGAGGAAGACCAGAACCTCTAGGATGTTGCTAGGGAAGTGGAGAGGAGAAATTTGCAGGGGTATTCCAATCTTGAGTGCTCAAATTGGTGTGAGGAGGAGGGGGAGGAGGTGTCCTTTTATAGGGGAGGAGAGGGGCACCTTAGGAATATCTCAAAATAATATTTTATATTAAAGTCAAAATCGGTTTATAATGGGTCCAAAGGGTCTTATTTCGAAGATAAAGTGGGGAAGGGTCGAAATCCTATCAACCAATAAGATTTAGACAAGTTTAGGGTTTTATTTTAACCTTATCAATTAAATTTAACTCTAAGTTAAATAATTTAACTTTTACCATGTCTTTTTGTTTTCTTTCACTATATGGTTAATAAACTTACTATAACATGCCAAACGAACCCCAAATTGTTTATTATTAATATATATATCCTTATCTAAGTCATTTGGACGAACCTTAGATTTTTAGGAATAAAATAACAATTAATAATATAATATTTGATTTAAAAACTATTTTGTGTCAATTTTGACACTATTTGATACATGATTTTTGTGAAAGTCATAACAGAATTATATGTTCGAACCAAGTTGATTAAATCAACACTAATATATCATAGTAACCTAGAAAATTAGTGGAATTCATAAAAAGTCTCAAATTATATTTAGTTTGGTGTTTATAACATCAATTATGTCAATATTTCATTAATAAGATAATTACTGCATCATCTTTGTGTCATAAATAAATTAACTTATTTGATGTCTAAAAATTACAAATAAAATACCATCATGTAGGAAATCGTTTTAGCTTTCTAATTAATATTTATAGTCAAATTTATCGTATGTATAACACCATAGTAAAAATGTTTTAGTAAATAAACTTTGATTTTAACTCTTTTAACCCTTCTTTAAATAAATTAATAATAAATGTCCTATTCTAACCCAAGTGGGCCTAAATGGTCATATTTTATTCCTAAGTTTGTTTTTGGTCGAAATACATTTGTCCAATAGGATTAGGACATGTGTTAGGGTAATATTAATATCATTTTTACCCTTAGTTACCCTATTTACTATTAACCGTGGTAAGAAAAAGTAAAAAGTTACTTTTCACCAAAAATTATTTTCATCTCATTGAACCACATTTTAGTCCTTGATATTAACCGTGTCTGTCGGATTTTCGAAATTCCATTCACAGAAGTGGTAAAATTAAGTTTTATGCAAAATTCAGTTTTTAACCTACCACTTAGTAGTTTCACTATTCATCAAAAATTGATGTTTTTCAGAACAATGCTAAAATTTCATCCTAAGCTATATTTCATATTCTGAATTCAAAAATGAAGTCTATTTTACCATATTCATATCATAGATGTTGCATTAATTAATTTTATAATTAAATCCCGCTGTTAAAACAAATAGCGTGTTTTTAAGAAATAATATCTATCAAAAGATTGACACTTGTTTATGTCTAGTTTAAATGTGAAACTACATCCAATGACCAACATTGTATTAAATTGTAAAAATATATTCTAAATATACTTTAAAACCACTCAAATTAATGATTTATCACAATTAATTATTTCGATTAAAAAAGTTGTTTTTAATTATAATTTAGTAATTTTCACTATTCATCAGAATATGAAAGTTATCTGAAAAGTACCAAAATTTCACCTTAGGCTAAATTCGATACTCTGAATCCAAAAATAAAGTTCATTTTGAAAAAATAAGATTTACTGGATTTCAAAAAAGTGGTTATTACTATTCATAATGGCTAGTTTTAATAATATTTTTATAGCATATCGTTGTTTAGTGAAACTCGGTATTACGTACTACACACGCTATCGAGGAAGGTCGCGATTGCGTGTAATGCAAGTCAAGTCAAGGATGTGTGTTGTGCAAGCTCGTTTTGGTGTAGCGTACAACACAAGACATTAATAAAATTAAAAAGAATATTTTTTTTTATAAAATCTTGGGCTGTTACAAGGGACGACTGCACCATCATCTGGAAAAGACAACCTCTACCCCCCCAACTTCTCCCATATCAAGATGCAAATCTGATAGCTCTTCCATCACTCTCCAGGAACCACCAGATTCACGCACAACATCATTATGTGTCTTTCGGCTTAGTGTGTCAGCTACAACATTCCCTTTTCCAGGTGTTTATGATATTTCAAAGCCGTATTCCTACAAGAACTCCATCCACTGACACTGCCTCAAGTTGAAGTCACGTTGGGAGAAAACATACCTCAAACTCTTATGATCGGTGAAAACCACAAAGTGCTCATCAATGAGGTAATGTCTCCACAACTTTAGAGAAAACACAACGACTGCCAACTCAAGATCATGGGTGGCATAAATGCATTCATGGGGATGCAACTGCCGAGACCCATACGAAACAATAGACCTCTGCTGCATGAGAACACAACCTAGCCCCAGATGTGAAGCATCACATAAATCATCAAACTGGACTCCCTCCACTGGAAGACAAAGGACTGGAGCACTTACCAACTTCTCCTTTTGATACTCGAAAGTCGTCTGACAGTGATTAGTACATATGAATGCTTGATCCTTCCTAGTCAAAGCTGTCAGAGGAGTCGCAACTCGAGAGAAATTGGCTACAAACCTCCTATAATAGCCTGCGAGACCATGGAAACTTCGCACCTCTAACACGGTCTTGGGGGATGCCCAGGACACTACTTCTTCTATCTTCGATGGATCCATATATACTCCCTGTTGGGACACAACAGGCCCTACGAAACTAACTTATTGAGCCCAGAACTCACACTTGGACAACTTCCCAAACAACTGATGTTGGCGAAGAACTCCCAAAATGGCTCTTAGATGCTCTGCATGCTCTTCATCAGATGTGGAGTACACAAGGATTTCATCAATGAAAACCACAACAATCTTGTCCAGGAATTCATGGAACACAACATTCATCAACCCCATGAAAACAGCTGGAGCATTCTTCACACCGAATGGCATTACAACAAACTCATAAGGCCCATGACGACAAGGGAAAGCAGTCTTTGGGATATCCTCATCCTTTACATGCATTTGGTGATATCCTGACCACAAGTCGATCTTTGCGAACCAACTTCCACCCTTCAGTTTATCGAATAAGTCATCAATCCACGGGAGAGGATAGCGGTTCTTTATTGTCACTTTGTTTAATCGATAATAATCGACGCACAACCGCAAACTGCCATCATCCTTTTTCACAAACAAAACTGGTGCACCCCAAGGTGACACACTTGGCTGAACAAAACCACACTGCAACAGACTATCAAGGTGAATACGTAGCTCTCGTAACTCAGAAGGGGCCAACCTATATAGAGACATATAGATAGGGGACACTCCTAACTGTAGCTCGATCCCAAACTTGATCTCTCGTCGAGGGGGTAAGGATACAACCTCTCCTGGAAAGACGTCAGGGTACTCCTCTACGACCCTAGGAAACGCCAACTATTGAACCTCTGAAGAACTCAGCATCATCCCATCCATCATGGATGATAAGGATGAAACTCGTCTATGACTCATATGAGGATATCTCTCACCAACAAACACCACTTTCTCTCCATCTGCATCAAGGAAAATGACCTTCTTCCTGTTGAAATCCATAACAGCAGGCACCGAATACAACCAATCCATGCCGAGTATGACATCATATGGTTGTATTCACAAACATAGGAAATCTCCCCAAGAGCGGTGTTTCCCCAACACTAGCTCACAGTCTCTATATACTTCAAACAAGTCAGCTCGACCTCCAACTGGCGTAGTCAACGCCAAGGGCACTAGAAGACTCTCTACCTTAAGTCCCAAAGCATGGACAAGGGTAGGTGATATGAAGGAGTGTGTTGCTCCTGAATCAAACAAGGCATACACCAAGGTAGAAAACAAGCAAAGGGTACCTCAAACAACATCTGGTTCACCTGGGGCTGGAAACCCTAGAGCATGGAGCTGACCACGACCTCCCCCACGTCCTCTCTGATGCTGATTACAACCACCACCACGGCCGCACTCTGCTCTCTGAGGACGGGAAGCGTCATGGGACTGTCCTCTGCCTACTCCATCTACCCTCTGGTGATCTAAAACTGGTGCAACCTGCTGCTGCTGCCTCGGCTGGAACTGCCTCAATGGAGGAATCTGGAGTGGAGCGCCCGGTGCATGATGTCTGCTCTGAAAAGTCAGGCACTCCCGCTGTTGATGACCACGACCACCACAAGAAAAACCAGCGCCTGATCCCTTGGCCTAGGCCTGAGAGTTGCTGCCTCCGGAGAAACGAGATGGGAAGGGCTGGGACCTACCCCAGGTGAACATAAACTCTTCTGTCCTGAAAACCGGGAACCCCGGACCACATCTCTGCATCATGAGGAATCATGATGATTCCCCTCTCGTGACGATCCAGTCCTGGCCAAATTCCTCTCAACAACCTCTACCCTCTCCAGTAACTAAAGATATGTCTTCAACATAAATGGGGTGACCTGCCGCTGGATCTCTGGACGCAAAGCCTCCTCGAAATGCCTCGCCCTGGCCTCATCATCGGGTAACAGGTCTGAAGCATATCATAGAAGGTTCCTGAAACGGATTCCAAACTCTCAAACACTGGAGCTCCCCTGTCGAAGGGTGAGAAGCTCTTGGCGACTGGACACCATCGTAGTCGACGAGAAAAACTCGTCTCTAAACCTGCCTCGAAACTCCTCCAATGAGATTGCTAACGCCTCACGATCACCAAGGAACAAGAACCACCACTGCCTCGCTGCTCCACGCAGCATCGTCACAACCAAGGACACCCAGTGTTCCTTCCGAGCACGAATCGAACTGAAGCCTATCTCGATCTCCTCCAACAAGTATTCTGTGACTGCATCTGAAACGGAGCCCTCGTACTTATGTAGTCTCTGGTGCTGAAACTCTCGAACTGTCTTCCTCCAAGTGTCATCGTCGTCAACCTCTACTCGGCGGTGATCTACTGGAACTGCCTGCTGGGCATCTTCTGCGCAAACCTGACGAGGACGTCGACCTGGAGCCATACCTGTAAAAAAACAACTGTTAGAACTCCTAAGCCTGTAATATGGAAGAATCAACATTAATTAATTAATTGTTTTGTTTTATTAATTTCAGGTTACCTATCACAAGGTCTACCCATTCAAACACAGGCGCAAAGAATAATGATGCATGATCCTTTCCTAGGTCAATACCCTGCAACCAGCATCACTTTGTTTAGTAGCCATCGTAAACTTAAAGGTTCGTGCAACAGATCATAGGGGGGCCTGAACGCCTATGTCTCTACCGGTCTCCAGTGTTTACCCCACTTGCTAAACATGAATGACACCATTTCCCTACCACCCCATGCATCCTCACCTGTGCCTAACTCCAAACTCCATCCTATCCCTCAACCCAGCCTTTGATACCACTCTGTCACGACCCCCTCCCCACAATGTGTACCCCTCCTGGGCCCACAATGTGAGAAGGGAGATAATGACCCCCCGAGTCCCACATCCAGTAGGCCCCAGGTTGGCGACTAGCACCGAGGGTATAATAAACATACAAATGGGAGGCATTACCCTCTAAGAGAACACATGCAGAAAAGAGAGATAGAATAAACTCCAATCAAATCCAACTTAGAACTGAGATATAAAAGGAAACCAAGTACATATATGAAATGTCATGCAAAAGTACTACAACTGAAAGGGAAAAAACTCAACGTACCCAAAAGAAAGTGAAACGGAAGCAGCCACAAGCCCGAACAGCTCCTCCTCCAACCACAAGCTAGTAGTAACCACCTTGATCTCCAAACCGCTCCAAGTGACCTGAAAAAAAACAGTTTATATAGACATAGGGTGACTATAACAGTATACTCAGTAGGATCCTCCCCAATACTCTCGTGCAAATGTAAAGAAAGCATGCTAAATCCCAGTGAACAACAAGTGAAACTAACTTGTTACATAAACAGGTATACTAAGTTCCCAACCTCACCATGGCCACTCTCACCAAGTAACGAATACAAGAATATAGAATATAGTGGAGAATATCAAGGGTACCCTGCTACTACTTCCCCACTGGTTTTCCGCCTTTCCCCAACGACATACGTCATGTGCATCTCTCTCCAAAGGCTTGCCCGCAGACACCTGGGCGAAGCACCACACCATCCCCCCAACCAAAAGTAACCAGGTAAGTTCTGGAAGCCACCACAGCCCGCATAACGTGTATCATACATCGGGTATTATACATTAATCCATTATATCCCATACACCGAGTAGGGATCCTCAAGCCATTATAGCCTATACACGTTACACCTATAGTAGTCCATAGGATACAATATCCAGAATATATGTGTGTGAAATAACCATGAGCCATTACAGCCCTCTACACACATATATGGGTAAAACTAACCACTGTGCCTAACATCACCAAGATCTACCAAGAGAAGAGAGCGGGGTCAAAGGGGGTAGTCAGCCATTCAACCTCCCATCAGAATGTTGGGGAAAACACCCCCCCAGGGCTCAGAATCCCTGGAGTGTCAGTTGCCCTTACCGAAAGGGTGGAGTAGCGTATAGAAACACGAAAAGTATAGAATATATATATATGACTCACATCCACACTATGGGCATTACCTAGTCTTATAGATACAACTGCAGCTAACGTCTCCCAGACTCCAGGCTGCTACTTCTAAGACTAGGTATCCTATAAGTACACAACATTTGATGAAATTTATTAGATTACTCCATTCTCATTTTATACATTCCATTGTACATTAATTAATTCATTAAAAATTAATTAACCATGAACAATTCCACATTAAACTGAAATGGCCTCACATTCAAAATCAACTGCTCCTTTTTAGATTCACCTCTCCTTTAAATTCCAGCACCTCCATCCCCATGGATTATCACCATTTAATCAAACATTATAGAGTTACTTTCCCACATTCCCAGGCATTCTAGAAAAGCATCCTATGCTACTAAACACAAAGGAGGCTCAACACGGTGAGTAGATATACTACCCGTCGAGTCTTTTCTACCTATAGAAAGAGCACAGACCCATTCTCCCTCGAGAGACTAAACACTGAAAGCATGTGGCATACCCCGCACGTATTTGCCTCCTTCAGAAGAAGGGAAAGCAAGACCAGCTGCCTTGAGCAGTGGGGAAAAACAAAACAGATAAACATTCAAATAACCCACAAGAATCCAACAACCACATCCATCCCATTCCATCACCCTCGATGTCCTCCCCAACACCCACATGCATAAACTAATGCATCTTTCCACTATAGGCGTCATCCTCTACCACAACCACAAGGCCTCCAGGCCTCCACATATCACAACACCCATCCAGGCTCACATCACAGTAAAAGAAGTATGAAAACAGAAATCACAACCATGGCTCTTGACCCTTTAACAACAAGGGTAACTCAGAACCCTTTTAGAAATTCTCACACAATCTGTTCATTAATCCATATTGAACTAGAAGATTAGTTATTCATAGGATCCAATTACGGGAGACCTAATCATTAAGCTATCACAATTTAAATAACCATGCTTACTTCCCTAATTTGATTATCCTCAAATTAGAACAACTACAAGAACAACAATAACCAGAATAATTTACATGCCTCTTTATCTTTAGCCAATTAATTCCAGCTTTACGTTCATTATCAATTTCTATCATGATCAAACAACAAATCAAAGAAAACATAGATATCACTCTAACTAGAAAACATGAGGCAAACCGTTACCACGGTATAAAGCAACATTATACGATCAACCTATTCTTTTAATCTAGTTCAAGTAATTAATTAGGTCAATTTCATTGTGATCCAAAGGACTAAATCATGTTAATTATAAGATTAAACATACACAATTAGAGAAGCCATGAATCCCCTACATCGAAGAGTTCTTGACGACCTTTATCTACACAGTGGGCCACAATCCTTCTCTCACATCAACTTATATGGAAGAATGATCAACACAGCTTGGTTGCATCAAACAGAGCGGAACTGGTCTGAGTAACGTTTTATTGTGAAACTCCTACGGGAATGATTGCAAGGTTCTAACATCTCGTAGATGAGAACCAGGAGGAATAACAACGAAGAATGATATCTCGTTCCTTTTAAAAAAAATTAGAGAGGTGACGGTTTAAGATCCGATTTATTCTCCATTAAAAACGGAACGCATTAACCCACGCGTTTTGACCAAGTAAAAACATCCCGGCCTTAGGAATAATTAATATAGGATTTATGGCCTTTGAATTGGCCTTAAAGTCCTTAAAATAAGGTTTTAAAATGTATTTTACGTTAAAGAAAATGTCAAAGGGGCGAAACTGTTGGAAGCTGGAAACACTATTCACATACTCAAAATTTGGCAAAGGAATGAATCGGTAGCTCTTACAATTCTGGAAACACTGTTCAAATGTGAAATTTGGCGAAGGAATCGGTAGCTCTTAGGATTCTGGAAACACTGTTCAAACGTGAAATTTGGAAAAGGAAGGAATCGGTAGCTCTTAGGATTCTGGAAACACTGTTCATACGTGAAATTTGGAAAAGGAAGGAATCAGTAGCTCTTAGGATTCTGGAAACACTGTTCACAGAACTACAAATTTGGCAGTGTTAGCTGAGCTACTGCTAGACTGCGGCTACCGATAGACCGAGGTACATGTAGGCGGCGGCTACCGGTAGACCGAGCTACGGGTAGGAATCAGCTACAGGTAGACCGAGCTACCGGTAGGCAGCGGCTACCGGTAGACCGAGCTACTGGTAGGCAGCGGCTACCGATAGACCGAGCTATAGGTAGGTTGCGGCTACCAGTAGACCGAGCTACCGGTAGGGCGCGGCTGGGGGATAAGTCACCTTGACCTCCCGAAACACCTCCAACACCACATTTTCACAAAGTAGTGGACTAGAGAGGTCCGGGCCATTACATAATATATATATATACCATGTATGAAATCATTAGTTTCTTATTTTACACTGATTGATTATGTTATTTTAATTTTTGTTGATGGAATTGGTTATGTATTTTTTATATACTCTCTGACTATGGGTATAATCACCCCATGATTCCAACTGAGACCCTTTATGCAAGTCAAAAACCGCTTGTGTAAAGGGATGTGAGCATCATGCCTCGAAGCCTTCCATATTAAATCCTATTTTTTGGGTGGGGATGTTACAAAATGGAATCATATGATCATGAATAACTAACATTTTCATCTATTTTACGTGTGATGGGTAATGATATAATGGATATGTTATGGTTGGGAATCGGGTTTAGGAAGTAAGACAGTGCCGTTCATGAACCGTATAGTGGACGTTCATGTTAAAATAAAATGGGGAATTTATATTATTATATTAATTTTCAATAAATTACCATGGGTGGTTCACACAATGTTTTATTGTGAGTTATGAGATTTCATGTGTTTTCATGCATCATGTATTAGGATGTAGTTTCTATTATCATATATATATTTGATGTTTTTCTGTAATGTAGTTATTAATTATATTCATTGATTTGTGCAATAATTTACAATGAGTTTCTCATTGTTTCATATATATTATTCCATTATACTATATTATATCATTTTGGGCACTGTTTTGTTGAACATAACATGTTATTATATGAGTATATATAATATGATAGTTCCTAGAATGTATTGATTAAAACCAGGGTTATTCCTATGAAGGAAATACATTGGGTTAAGGGTACCCTTGTAGAAGAACCATTTATAATCCCATATAGTGACTAGGATATATCCTATGGAATCTATATCATTTCCACAGTGTTTCCAGTCAATTATATTAGATGTGAGCTCAACCTACAATTTTTGGACTTCTTAGTGATGTAGGATGGAACATATTCACAAATATGTATGGCTTTTATATACTACTAGAAGTGTAGGAAAATGATGTTGAACATGCTCTCATACCATCTCTGTGGATTTGGAAACTGGGACATTAAATCTATATGTTTTTCACATAGCGCATATCATAGGAATAAGACTTCATAAATATGGTAAAATATGACATAGATAAACACTAACATTCAGCATTAATCTAGTAAATTGGATGACCTCATATTGTAGTGTAATGGGTTAGTTTTTTTGGATCATTAACATGGAAGTGATAGTTAAGGATTGGTATGTTAAGCTAATAATATATCATGATGGGTGCACAATACAATTCAATGCATTTTTATTATATGGATCCAAATGTGATGATAGACATTTAGGTGCATCAAGATGAAAAAAATAGAATGTATTTTATCAAAAATGTTACATCAGTGTAGGGTACACATGTTTAGTTCTCAAATAAAAAATATATAAGTCTTCACATATGCATCGATTATCATAAGCAGAACATGGTGATTTAGAATAACAAAAATATATTTTTCCTAGACCAATGATCATTTAAATCAGCTATGGGGACCTTGGTTGTTCTCCAAGATCGATCTTTGATCAGGCTATCACATGTTCGAAGTTACAATTTGGGAAATTCCAAAGAGAACATTTCGGAGCAAGTACTAATTGTATAAGTACGTGGTATTGTTTTTCGAGATGAGGAAGGCACTGATAGTGTTCATATACCCCATGAGAAAGATATGACATCCTTACATTTTGTCTTAGTTTTCAACAATTATTTCCTTATATACTCAACAACATTGGAGAAAAATAAAAGTAACATATATATAGTCATGAATATATGTCGATCACATAGGGACTATGCCATGCTATTAGATCATGACTTCTAGATTCGATTTGTAAAGTTCCTATGACAAGTGGTGTATGGGACAAGTATATATATAGAACATGATATGATTGATATTGTCTTATAATTTATGTAATATTTAATCTTGATTAAAATTAAGTGAATCTTTATTTTAACATAATACTTCCAAAGGTTTTTCAAGGATGTCTTCCAAAAACAAGCACCCATGACATCACTATTAAATACAAGAGTTATGTTTCAATGGGTAAATAAATGATATTTTTTGTTCTATAATCTAATGATAATGATGAAAACATGTTCATTACTAAAACTCACGGATCCATGGATTGGTTATTCAGTGTACTACAGTGCATAAATATTTAGTCTGGGATAGGATAAATTTCAAAGAGTGTATGTGGTAGCCTATGGGTATTATTAGCTATGAATCCATGATTGTAAAGACACTAAACATTACCTAGATTCTGAATCAGTTCTCCATGATCTGATATATCTGAGGAACTCTCTATTTTTAGATATATTTATTATTTATAATTACCACATGAGAGTCAAAATATCTTCACATGGAAGGACTTGATCCTTTGATAGAGGTGGATGGTCGATAATCTATAAGAATTCATCATTGAGATGGAATATTATCCTCACATGGGCTATTTCATTGAAAATTCTATGATCTAGAAGACCCTAGTTGGGATTGAGCTTGGAGAGGTGCCCTTTGTGTATTAGTGATATATGATGAGATTTATGGTTGACTAGAGAGTGGATACATATGAGGATCGCAGTTTGATGACTTATCCATTATTATAGATCATATCCTAGATTTTTTAATAGATTTAAATGATGATGATTCATACCCAGAGTGTCTTGTGATGGGATAACATCTTGATGGTTTTGATCTGGTTCCTAGATGGTCGATGGATAATGATTATGTGATCTTGTGATGTGGTAGAGTAGTGTCCCATACTTCTATTTAAGAGGATATGATGAGGTATTACCATAAAAATTTATAGGAAGTGATTCTTTGTGTAAGCTTGATTTATCATGAAATCTAGTTGTAATATTGGTGTTTAGAGTTTAAGAGACACATTGCAAGTTTTTTATCCTAATTAATTGCATGTAAAATTGTAATGGTTGAGTACAAGTGTCATGGTGGTTTTTTTATCCACTCTTGATTCATACGTGTTTATGTGAGGATGTCACGAAGGAGGTTTTTATGTTCTTTCCCATGAACCAAATATTCTATGATGTAATATGGGTGATTTTCTATTAACTAATGAATAATTCCAACTTCTTACTAATCAGTGATAATCACTTTTTAAAGGATTTAATAGAGAAATTGTTTTCAAGGTCGTAATATTATGATTAGTTCCATTTAAAATTTATTCATAAAGAGACAAATATTTTATTTCTCAGTTTTTTTTATAATTGGAAAATATCTGGAGGGTCTCAGATAAGATTGAATATTACATACCATTCTCAGACCAGTGGATAGTTCAAGAAAAATGCTTACATATTATATTATAATCATTGATCTTGTCTTCTAGACATCATTTTATTTTTTTATGTTCAGCTTGCCTTGATTTATTTTGAATACAACAATGTTTATCATGTTGTGGTTAAAATTGTTCAATATTAAGATCTCTGTGGGTGGTCATTTTGTGGACCTATCTATTTTCTTGAGCCCAGCAAGGTAGTTCATTATGGACATATCTTTGTCCATGAGAACTTATAAAGAGTGCATCAGATATGGAAGAGGTTAATAACCACTAAACATAGATAGGTATCTTATGTAATAAATATTAGGAGGCCCATGGAGTTTGGTTAAGAAGATTGGGTTATCTTGAGAATGAATTCTCTGATAGGTTATATATTTTTTGGGGAATTAGGGGATGATTGAACCTTATTTTTAGAACTCATTAACATCATATTGAAGATAGGTGTAACGACATATTATCTATTTAACGTCTCAGATCCGGGAACCGCCCAATGGTGGCCCGTATCAAGATGGCCACCTGGCCTCAAGCAAATTTCCCCAAATGTCAGCGGCTCCAAAATAGTAGTCAGGGCCTATGGTGTGATAATGGGGAAACTATGCCATCATTGGCAGAGTATACACAATAAGAAAAAAAAGTAATCAATAGAGGAAGAAGTAATACATTACAATAACCGTAAACAACAGAAGACTGATAGTAATAAAACTACTGGAACGTATATAAATGATGCATGTCACGTGAATATGGGGAAAGAATCCAAAAAAATCAAAATTATGAAAATAACATATAGAAAACAATGTATAGAAAATCATGTAAACATCAACAACATCACAAGCCTCAGATGGGTCCCTATTGTCCAACTCCAACAGTAATCAAGTACCTGATGAGGAAGGGCTCTTTCCCTTATCTGTACCTGTAACCATATAATCTTTTTGGGTCCAAAATCATGACCCAAATAGGGTGTGAGATGAATTCTAGTATTCAACAACCAAAATATTTGTGCCTAACTATCAGTGAATATATATAGTTGATAATATGCAGAAATGAAACAATAAACTAGGAAGTATTGAAAAGTAAAAAGTCATACAATTATCAAGTAAAATCATATATCATTCGTTATTCATCAGTTGAAATTTATAATCTTGGGACCTAGCCTATGATATATTTTACCTTATGTAGTAGTAATAAATGATATCTTAGAAGACCATCTATAACAATCTAGTGAGACCAAGTCCATGTTTTTCTTTTGGCTTGGCATACTCATCACAATCATCCAATCATTAAAAAAAACCCTCTGGGAAAGTTCTCATTGTATAAACCATATCGTCTAACATCTCATCAATAAATAAATAATTACCCACTAGTATATCTATCACAGTCTATCCCCATTGGTCACACATAGCACTAATCATTTAAAAATGACCACTTGGAAGGTCTCACGGTCAATACACCTTGGTCTACATATCATATATAAAATATAACTACCTCCGGCAAGCACTCACAGTCAATTTCATAGGGTCTATCATTCATTTAATAAAATATAATGATCATATGGGAAGCACTCATGGTCTAACATAATTAATTATAAATTACTACCTGAGAATCTCTCACAGTCTAACACTTTGGGAAGATCTCCCAGTCCAACCCCCTTTAGTCACAAATCACAATGTATGAACACATTCATTTCATGTAATCTGAAACTCCATACAAATAAAAAAAGGAATGGAAACATGGAAATCCTACATCAAACCTAGATCGAACGCACATTAACAATCAAACAAGGGAACATGCCCATAGTGTGTCTCGTAAACAAGGTATTTATCCTTATTCATAGGGAAAACCCATTGATTAATCATCAAAACCACATTATATATTAAAAAGGGTTAAATTCCAATTAATAAATACCAAAAACATGGTTATGCATAACTTTTAGCATATATAATCCAAATACGAACAATGGAAGGCCGAAACAGTGTTCATCGATGCTTTACGATTAATATCCTTTAATATTGGCCCTTAAATTTGGAAAGAATGGCGTAGATATACAAAAAGGTAAAAACATTCTACCTTGAATAAATCATGAGATAGGAAGAATAAATATGAAAGGGTTAAGGGGAATTGATAAGTCACTAGTGGGGTTCTAACTGACCTGATAACATCTCAATCAAAGGCTGGACAGAGAATTGGGAGGGGTTCAGACTACAACAGCCCTATTGTCACTCTCTTGTATAATCCAAGGAGAGAATAAGATGTTTGTAAGGATGAGATATGACCCCTCTAAGATTTAATAAATAAAAATGAAAAGTACATGGAATGTTAATTAAATTTACATGTCTTGTATTCACCCTAAAGGGAACTGGCCATAAGCGGTCTTCCAATTCACCAGTTGGTAAAACCATAAAGGGAAAATAAAAAATTCTAGTGGTAAAATACATGATTCCTATTTAAAACATATGGTAAAATTATTATTGGATTAATATTAAACATTATATCACCAAAAATATCATTAAATTTCAAATTTAATATATTTAATTTGAATAGTTTCTTACCATTATTGATTAAGAATTGGGGACTAACAAAAATACCATTTTCTTCACATAAAAAGGTGTCATACATTCACAAAATATCTCTTAAAATTCCAAAGATCTAGATAAACCAAAAATTATAAGGACCCAGACTTATAACATTACATAATCATGAATTAAACGAATAATTCAAATCGAGGATCTTTTCCAGTTTAGAGTTTTAGAGAATTGGGACATAACTATTACATCTCAAAAAAGTACAAAATAGACACTTTTACAATGTTTCCATTTTTTTCATAAAATAAAAAGTGTTGAAAAAAGTATCATGACTAGTTGTAGGTTTTAGACATCTTTATTTTTCCTTGATCCCATCCTTGACCCTATTCATCATTAAGTAATGTGATAACATTTCAAAACATGGGTTGACCATAAAAATCTCAGTAAGGGTTATAAAACAAAGAATGAAAACATTTGTTCGTAAATACATAAAAAATAAACTCTTTTACTTACCTAATGAAATTATAATATTTATGAAAGACACATAGAAATCATATAGCATAAAGGTAACTTGTAGAATCCATAACATACATACATTGTAGCTATCACACATACATAGGGACTTACTTTGGAATACCCGTCAAAGTATATTACTTAAATCACTTTGAAGAAACATTCACGTTTACCTCCATCATGTTAACCAATGTATTAGAGAGCTATCTCGGGCTCACCCTCCCTAGGTTTATCGTGGAACCACCCGTATACATAAATAATTCCCAAGAACCATTACCTGATCATAACACATAACTTAAGCATAAAGGAAAGATAACATTTCCACATTGTAATAAAAAAAATACCATTTCAAGATATTGGAAGAATAAATCCATTCTCCAAATCATTTTCAATACCAAAATACGTAAAAATAGTATATGGTATTTATTTTTAATTTTAAAAACATTTCGGCTTGTCAAGGAAGCCAAAATCAAATAATACTCGTGGCGACGGAAAGGTCGTTGTCACCGCTTATGATAAAAAACATTCATTTTTGTCATATATTATAATGCTTCATATAAGAATATTAACTTTGAAAGAAATGAAAATTAAAAGTGGTTTATACACCATATAAATAAAGTCATCTATAAATCTAAATATGCATCAATGAAACGAGATTGAGACGAAGTCCCTTACCATGTGTCTGACTTGACTGGATCGTTCTTTATTCTCCTGAATAATAAACTAAAGTGAACTTCTACTTTCTTAATAACCTTTTTCAGGTTTATTATTCCTTTTATATCACTTATTACCATGTTATAAACATTATTTAATCATTTATGTTAATGATGGTCGTTTTGTCGATATTTGGTACTTGAGTCCAAAATGAACAACTTATATTTAAAAGATGTCCATGTGGTCAATAGTCCATTATATCCTGAATGATATTCAATATTTAGATATCATATATATCATATATTTCAAGTATAGAGATATTTATAACAGTACATATCATTTGGAGGTATGAAATGAAATGTACTGTTCATGTTGTCCGTAAGTAGTACGTACGCAAGAACGCTACTTTCATTTCTATTTCTTGTTTAATGGAATTAAAACATAATTATACATAGGTATATTATAATTCCAGTCTAATATAATATATAATATCATTACCTCCATCATTTATACGTCCCACATATGGCATTAACGAGTCATATAACTTTGAGGGGGCGGTAGTATGCATTGCCTTAAATGAAATAATCGTGTTTACCCCTAATGGAAACCATAAAGGTATGATCTAATTGAAAAATACAGAAGCATAAAAAAATAAACATAATATATATCATATATTGATACAGTTCCAACATAATGGACACCATGATAGGCGGTAGGAGATAATCGAACAATCATCATCTTGTGAGGTGTAAGTTTTCCACCCACAGAAATAGTATGTTCTTCACACATTAGATGGAGGTGTGTGAATGTGTAGTTCGAATAAATCTCATAAATACATCATTGTATATTTAGGATACTATTTTTGTTATAAATTAATAAAATAAAAAGAGTATAGGGGTTGGAGAAGTAAAATAAATGAAAAAAAGTTAAGAGAAACTGTTACCTTTAATTTGGTTAACTTCCTTTGGTTTGAACCAAAAAGACTTATTGAAGTGCCTTCTGCCCAAGTTAGGGCTTCTAGGATGAGGATAGGGATTTAGGGAGCTTAATTTGGGAGAGGTTGGATGATCCAAAAGGCTTGGGAGGTCTGAGGTATTGGTTAGATGTGTTGTCATTTTATAAGGGGTACGAGGGGCTCTTTTGGAAAGTGTGAAAATATTATTTTATTATATAATGATATTCAACTTTGAATGATTCAAAAGTCATTGATGTTGAAGATAAAATTACCAATGTTCTAAATAAAACCATCCAATAGGAATTTCACTAGTTTTTGATAATATTATATCATTAAAATCTTATTTATTTAAATGATATATTAATGAGGTAAGCACAACATCACTATTGTGTCAAAAGTAATTTAAATTATTTGATGTCTAAATTTTTTAAAAAAATACCATGATGTGGTAAATATTTTTATCTTTCCGATAAATATTCGTAGTAAAAATTATTACTTTTATAACAACATATAAAAATCAATTTATTAAACGATTTTTGTTTTTGTCATTTTTGCCTTTAATTTAAGTTAATTAATCTAAATTGTCATTATCACTCCCAAGTGGCTCAATGGGGTCCAAAAATCAACCCAAATATGACCATGGTCGTAAATGACTCAACCAATAAGGTTTGGAGAAGTGTTAAAGTAATTCTGTATTATTATAATATTCTTTTTACCATGAATTACCATATTTAATAAATAAATGTCAAAAGGTACTATTCATCAAAAATTATTTTCATCTTATAGAACCATGTATAACTAAATAATAACAACACGGTATGTCGGATTTTTGAAATTCAATTCACAGAAGTGGTAAAATTTAATTTAAATGAAAAGAATTTTTTTAACAACTCCTACGTGGTTTCACTATTCCTCAAAAATTGATGTTTTTCAGAAAAAAACCAAAAATTAAGCCTAAGATATATTTGATATTCTGAATTCAAAAATGATGTATATTTTTCTAAATTAAAACCATATAAGTGGAATTAATTAATTTAAAATTAATTCCTGTTGTTAAATCAAATATTGAGTTTTTAAGAAACAATAATTATGAAAATATTGACATTTGATTATGTTCACCTTCAATGTGAAATTAATTCCAACTACAAATATTGAATTAATTGGTAAAAATATATTCTAATTATGCTTTAAAACCAATTAAAAAGATAATCTTACAATATAAATAAATTAGATTAAAACGTATTTTTGAATTAAAATACAATATTTTTCACTATTCATTAAAAATGAACTTTATCAAAAAAATTCCAAATATTTAAACTAAGTAAATATTGATGTCCCCATTCTAAAGAAGGATTTTATTTGGTCATATAAAATGTATTATACTGACCAAAACTAGATTTAAATAGGGTTCAGCATTAAAAGGTGATAAATCGGCATTTTAATATAATTTATGCTTAAAATTAGATTCATTCACATTTTAAGCCTCTAAATTTTTATTGGATAAATGTAAATACATTTAACAATAATGTATAATCATATTGCAGTTGGTTTTGTTCATTCCCGCCAAAAAAATGGCTAGGAGTTAACTACCATTTGAAATAAAAATATTATATTATTATTGTGCAACGTAAGATTTCAATGAAACCCATTGTTGCATATCGAGGACTGTATAAAACATTGAAACCCCTTTAAAGTAAAATTAATATTTAATTCAAAAAATTTAATAAATATGAAATATGTATTATTATTTATTTACCTGGGAAGTTACATCCTTCCCCCCTTTGGAAATTATGTCCTTGTAATTTTACGTATCAAAATTAGTGGGGGGGTATTTATCCCTTATAAAATTTTCAGATTCCCACGTTGCCTATTCAATCATATGATTTTCCACAAAACCATTACCTAGTTAACTATGTAATTTTGAAAAACATTCTCTCTATGATCAAGAATCTGGACTGGTTTTTCTTCGTAAGATATATTCTCTTCCAATTGAATTACTCATGGGCTCAAAACATGAGAAAGATCTTGTATATACTTTATCAAAATCTAAACATCAAAAACATTGTGTACCTGGGCTAAACTTAGAGGTAAAGCTACTATGTACACAACTGATCCAACTTTCTCCAGAATTTCAGAAGTTCAAATGAACCTCAGACTCAACTTTCCCTTCTTACCAAAACACATCACACTTTTCCATGGAGAAACATAGAAAAATACATGACCACCTACCTCAAAAGAAAGATCCTTCCTCCGGTTATCTGCATAATGTTTCTTTATGCTCCAACCTATTCTCATGTTCTTCTGAATGAACTGAACCTTCTCTACCATCTCTTCTTCCAATTCTGGTCCCATCAGCTTCCTTTCAACTACATCATCCCAAAAAGCTGGAGTTCGACAACGCTTTTTATATAATTCCTCAAATGGAGCGATTTTTATACTAGAATGAAAACTGTTATTATATGAAAATTCAACCAATGAAAAATGTTGGTCCCAATTTCCCTGATAATCCATCGAGAAGGCACGTAACATGTTTTTCAATGTCTAAATTTTTCATTATTATTTCCCATCTGATTGAGGGTGAAAAGCTATACTAAACTTTAATTCAGTACCCAACGACATCTGAAGGTCTTTCCAAAAGTTAGATTTAATCCTGGGATTGTGATCAGATACAATGGAGAGCGGAACTCCATGAAACCAGACTATCTCTTAAACATACAACCGAGAAAGTTTATCTAGATACAATTTATCATGAATAGGAAGGAAATGAGAAGATTTAGTCAATCGATCAATAATATCCCAGAGTACATTATTACCTCGAGATGTTTTTAGTAATCCCATGATGACGTCCACGGATATATTTTCACATTTCCACTATGGCACTGGTAAAGGTTGAAGCATCCCTTTTGGTAACTACTTCTCTGCTTTAACCTGCTGACAAGTCAAACACTTCACATTAAAATTAGAAATATCTCTTTTCATTCCATCCCACCGATAATACACACTAAGATCTCTGTACATCTTAGTACATCTAGGATGAACTGAAAACAGGGAACTATGAGCTTCACATAACAACTCATTCTTCAACTTTGAATAACAAGAAACACATAATATCATTCCAAATATCAAAACAAAATCATTATCAACATTTAATTTAGGAAACATGCCCTTTGGAACAAACTCCACCTTTCTCTGCAACTCACTTTCTTCCTTCTGTGCTTGCTTAATTCTGACTGATAGAGACGATCTCACTGTCACCTAATACAATATAGAAGAATTTTCTACACCAACAACTTCTATGAGAGAGTTCATCAAATAAAAAACTGAAGGATCTTATTCCAAATGTATCATGGTTAATGAAGCATTACTTTTTCGACTCAAACCATAAACAACATTATATGCTTCTCTCAGATGGAAATGGAATGTGCAATCATAATCCTTGATTAATTCCAGCAATATCCTCTATATCATGTTCAATTATTTTTGAGTGAAAATATACTTTAAACTTTTTTGGTCCATATATATTTCACATTTTACTCCATACAAATGATTCCTTCAAATTTTTAAAGAAAAAAAACAACAACAGCTAATTCCAAATCAGGTGTAGGGTAATTATACTCATATGGTCTCAACTAACGTGAAACATAAGCAATTACCTGATAATTCTAATTTAGGACACAACCAATTACTTTCAAAAAAGAATCATTGTAGACAAAAAAACTCACCATTTCTGGATGGAAGTGCTGAAACTGGAGCATTCACCAATATTCTTTTCAATTCCTGAAAAGAATCATCACATTTTTGTCCATATGAATGTAACACCTTTTCGAGTTAACATAGTCATTGGACTAGATAACTGTGAAAAAATTTCAACATACCTCTGTTAATAACCTACCAAGACAAGAAAACTACGAAGCTCGATTATATTTTTGGGTCTTGTCCATTCTTCAACAACTTTTGTTTAAGCAGGATCAACAGTTATGCCATTTTTTAAACAATGTGACCAAGGAAATAAACTTGTTGTAACCGAAACTCACACTTTCTGAATTTTCCACAAAGTATATTTTATTTTAATGTTTTAAAGAAAACCCTTAAATGAATTTCATTTTCCTCCTTACATTTAGAATAAACAAAAAATTCATCAATGAACACAACCACAAACTTATACAATAAGTCACGAAAAATTCTATTCATAAGATCCCTGAATACAGCAGGTGAATTGGTTAAACCCAAAGGCATAACTAAAAATTCTTAATGGTCATATCTAGTACAAAAGGAGGTCTTTGGAATGTCTGTTTCCTTTACATTCAACATATGGTACCCTAATCTCATGTCAATCTTCGAAAAATTCTATGCTCCCTGGAGCTGATCAAAAAAATTATTGATATGAGGCAAAGCATACTTATTCTTAATAGTGATGTTATTCGATGCTCTGAAATCAATCCAAGTATCATTGAACCATCTTAATTTTTAAAAAACAATACAAGAGGACCCCATGGTGATGTGCTAGGTCGAATGAAACATTTATCTAATAAATCATGCAATTTCTTCTTTCAGTCTAAAAGTTCAATTTGAGACATTCGATAAGGGGGTTTGAAAATTGTCTTAGAATTAGGAACTTAGTCAACAGTAAATTCATCTACCCGATCAGGTATAATACCAGGAAACACATGAGGAAAGACATCAAGGTACTCCTTTATCACTGGAATATCATAAATCTGAACATTTCCTTTGTTTTCAAAAATATGTGAAATGTAACATTCATTTCCATATTTTACTAGTTTCTCATATTCCAGATATGTTATCAAAATAAAGGGTTCATTTTTTTATACAGACTAAAACTCATTCTAAAATGAAACTTCATTAGCTCTACTGTAAATCATGGCATGATAAATTGAATGTCAGTCCATACCCAAAATAACATCAAACTCTACAAGAGGTAAAACAATAAGGCTTGCAGGTATATTCTTTCCGCACACAAGTACAAGAATGTTCTTATGTTTTCTTTTTTTTCACAACGTTTCCTCCATGTGTTTTTACCGTAAGTTCTATATTCATATCATGAGATGGAATTCCCAATTTACTAGAAAACTTCTCAGAAATGAAAAAGTGTGTAGACCCTGAATCAAACAACACATTGGCATAATCTGAACAAATAAACAGTGTACCTAATACAACTTCATTTGATGGAACAACATCTTTGGAAGTAGTTGCAAAGGATTTCACAACCCCTTTCTGCTTATAGTCTAGCTACTTTCCTTCGGTTGAGTTCTTTTTTGGACACACATTTCCATAATGACCCATTTCATTGCACTTAAATCATTATACTGATAGTAAATCATATTTTTTCATACCATTACACTGAACGTTTTTATTGCAATTACAAGCCGTATGTCCCAATTTACCACATCAGTAGAACTTAATAGAATTCAAAAGACATTACCCAACATGATTTTTACCACAATTATCACAAACTGTAAACTTAAGTTTCTTACCATCATACTTTTTTGAAGAGTTCATCAATTTTGTCTGCCACCTCGACCTCTTATTCTATTGTTTTTCAAAGAACACCTGATCATTATAAAAATCCATTTCCACCCTCTCCGCAAAATGAACATGTTTTTCATAACTTTTTAAATCATGAGAAGAAAAATCCATTCGATAATTTGACTTCAATCCTGAGTAAAAATGATTAACTTTACTATCAATATATCCTATGAAATTTAGAGCATACCTTTCCAGTCAGGTGAATTTTGCTTCATAATCATCCACTGAGTCATCCTCCAGCCTCAATTCCATGAATTGTTTTTCCATTATAAGACGAACCACCTTAGGAAAATATTTCTCAAGAAACATACCTTTGAATTCATCCCAATCGAGAGCATCAATCTCCTCACTATCCTTGATATTTTTCACCATCAACCACCACTGATCATCTTCACCTTCAAAATAGTAAATAGCGAGACTAAACTTTTGATGTTCTGAACAACCCACGATATCGAAAATCTTTTCCAGTTCTTTAATCCACACTTCTATTTGCACCAGGTCAGATGATCCTTTGAATGATGTGGGATGTTTCCTCATGAAATGCTCCACTAATGACATGTTCCTATGTGGTTGATTTGGATATTATCGTACATGTATACCTCCAACATTTATAGCCCGAGTCAACTATTACATCACTGCAACCAACTAGTCAGTTCTGATTCCGACCATCTCAGGTTGCTGATTTGGAAGGTTGTATTCTTCCTGATGTCGTCCCAATATAGCGACCCTATTTCATCTCCATAAAATGATTCTGAACACAGAAATATCTTATGCGAAGCAACATGTTAATCTATATATGCTATATGATTTTCAATATTAACATAAATTACATTATGGATAATAATTTAACAATACTCTAACTCCTAATGTTATCTATAATGACCACTAATAACAACTATAAGGACCCATCCAGATAACATTACATAATTATTAATTAAACAAATAATTCACATTGAGGATAGTTTCAGGTTAATAGTTTTAGGGAATTAGGAAATAACTGTAACATCTCAAAAGATTAAAAAGTAGACACTTCTACAAAGATTCCATTTTTTCTTAAAATAAAAACTCTTGATAAAAAGTGTCATGTCTAGTTCTAGGTTTTAGAAATCATGACCTTTCCTTGATCCCATCCTTGACCATGTTCATCTTTAATTCATGTGAAGACATTTCGAAACATGGGATGAGCGTAAAAAACTCTGTAAGGGTTATAAAAAAAATAATGAAAACATTTTTTCATAAATACATACAAAACATTAACTCTTTTACTTACCTCATAAAATCATAAGTTTTATGAATGTCACATAGAAATAATATATCATAAAGGTAACTTGTGGCATCCATAAAATACTTACATTGTAGATATCACAGCTACATAGAGATTACTTTGGAATACCAATCACAGTATATTCTCTAATTCTATTAGGAGAAACATTCACATCTACCTCTGTCACGTTAACCAATGAATTTGAGATGTATCTCTGGCTCACCTGCCCTAGTTTTATCATGGAACCACCAGTATACGTTAATAATGCCCAAGAACCATAACATGTTCATAACACATAACATAATCATAAAGGAAAGATAACATTTCCACATTGCAATAACAAAATACCATTTCAAGATATTGAAATAATATATCCATTATCAAAATCATTTTCAATACCAATATACGTAGAAAGTGTTTATGGAATTTTATATTCCTTTTATAAATATTATGGCTTGTTAAGGAAGCCAATGATCAAATAATACCCACAGCGGCGGAAATATCGTTCTCACCGCATACAAAAAAAATTCATTCCTTTTTTTCATTTAGTAAATCACTTCGTATCAAAAGATTACCTTTTAATGAAATTAAAATTCAAAGGGGTGTATACACCGTATGAAATAAATTCATGTATAAAACTAAATATGCCTCAATTAAAGGAGATTGAGATGAAGTCAATTACCTTGTGCTGACTTTACTAGATCGTTATTTAATCTCCTGAATAATAAAATAATGTTAATTTATACTTTCTTAAGAACCCTTTTCAAGGTTATTATTCCTTTTATATCACTTATTACCATGATATAAACATTTTGTAATCAATTATGTTAATAATGGTCGTTTTGTCGATATTTGGTACTTGAGTAAAAAATGAACACCTTATATTTACAGGTTTTCCATGTGGTCAATAGTCCATTATATCCAGAATGATATTAATTATTTAGAAATCATATATATCATATATATCCATTATATATATATATTTATAAAAGTATATATTATTTGGTGGTAAGAAATGAAATGCACCTTTCATGGAGACGGTAAGCCATACGTACGCATTAACGTTACATTCATTTCTATTTATTATTTTAATGGAATTAAAAAATAATAATACATAGTTATATTATAATTCTAGTATAATATCATATATAATATCATTACTCCATCCTTTATACATCCCACATATGGAATTAACGAGTCATATCACTTTGAGGGGGCGGAAGTCCGCACTTCCTCAAATGAAATTATCGTGTTTACCCATAATGGAAACCATAAAGGTATAATATAAATGGAAAATAACGAAGCATAAATAAAACATAAACATAACATATATAATATATAAATACAGTTTCATCATAATGGCCACCATATTAGGCGGTAGGAGATAATCGAACAATCATCGTCTCGTGAGGCGTTAGTTTTCCATCCCCAGAAACAGTATGTTCATCAACCATTAGATGAAGGTGTGTGTAATTTTAGTTCAAATAAATATCATAAAAATATACTAGTTTATTAAGGATACTGGTTTTGTTATAAAATAAATAAATAAAACGATTTAAGGGGTTAGAGAAGTAAAATAAAATAAAATAAGTTAAGAGAAACAATTACCTTTAATTTGGGTAACTTCCTTTGGTTTGAACCAAAAGGACTTCATGAACTGCCTTCTTCCTAAGGTAAGTCTTCTATGAGGAGGAGAGGAATCTAGGGAGATTAATTGGATAGAGGTTGGATGAGCCAAAAGGATTGAGAGGTGTCAGTAATTGGTTAGCAGTTGTGTCCTTTTATAAGGGGGAGGAGGGCTCTTTAGGAAAGTGTAAAAATATTATTTTATTATATAATGATATTCATTTTATAATGGTCTGAAAATCATTGAAGTCGATGATAAGATGACTCATGGTCGAAATAAAATTATCCAATAGGAATTGGACAGGTTTTGCATAATATTTTAATCATTAAAATCTTTCTTATTTAAATGATTTATTAATGAGGTAAATATTCCATCATTATTGTTTCATAAATAATTTATATTATTTAATGTCAAAAAATTACCAAAAAATATGATGATGTTGTAAATCATTTTATATTTCTAATTAATATTTATAGTAAAAATTATTTCTTATATAACACCATATAAAAATTAATTTACTAAAAGATATTTGTTATTGTCATTTTTGTCTTTAATTTAAGTTAATTAATCTAAATTGTCATTATCACTCCCATGTGGCTCAATGGGGTCCCAAAATCTATCCAAATATGAAAATAGGCATAAATAACACATCCAATAAGGCTTGGACAAGTGTAAGGTAATTTGAAATTATTATAATATTCTTTTTACCTTGAATTACCCTATTTACCTATAGCTGTGGTAAATAAGTCAATAGTTTCTATTCACAAAAAATTACTTTCATCTTATTGAACCAAATTTTACTAACTAATAACAACAATTTATGTTGGATTTTTGATATTAAATTCACAAAAGTGGTAAAATTTTCATTTAAATGAAAAGGTCCATTTTTTAACTACTACTAAGTGGTTTCACTATTCATCATAAATGTATGTTTTTTGGAAAAATACCAAAAATTCAGCCTAAGTTATATATGATAATCTGAATTCAAAAATGATGTCAATTTTTCTATATTAAAAACATAGAAGTGGAAATAATTAATTTAAAATTAATTCTCATTGTTAAAATAATTACCATGTTTTTAAGACACAATAATTATCAAAATATTGACAGTTGTTTATGTTCAGTTTCAAAGTGAAATTAAATCCAACTACAAAAATTGAATTAAATGGTAAAAATATATTCTATTTACACATTAAACCAAATTAAAATGATAATATAACCATATAAATAAATTAGATTAAATTGCAGTTTTGAATTGAAATACAATATTTTTCACTATTCATTAAAAAAATGAACTTTATCAGAAAAAATCCAAAACTTTACACTATGTAAATTTTTATATCCCCATTATGTCATATAGAATGTATTAAAGTTACCAAAAATAGATTTAATGAAGTTTCTCCAATAAAAGACATTATTCAGCCTTTTAATATAAATAATGCTTAAAATTAGATTCATTCACATTTTAAGCATATAACTTTTTATTGGATAAATGTAAATAAATTTAACAATCATGTATAATAATATTGTACTTAGTGTTTTTAATTCCCTCCAATAAATAGGACAGGAGTTAACTACCATTTAAAATAATAATATTATATTATTGGTGTGCAACATAAGATTTCAAAGAAACTCATTGTTGCATATCGGGTACGCTATCGAACATAGAAACCCCTTTAAAGTAAAATTAACATTTAATTCACAAATTTTAATAAATATAAAATATTTATTATTCTTTATTTTCCCAGGATGTTACAAAAATGATCCATATAGTATCATAAAATATTTTGACCCACAATGTTCATTTATAGATGTCACATATTTACTGATGAATATTCAATTCCTAACGTCCGGATATATTCTAGAATTGAAGAGTTATAATTCTTTTGTTGACATGGGAATATAATGAAATTGTTCATGTATGATATAAATCATATCCAACTATATACTTCATAAAAACACCATTATTAGAAACAAAACACATAGAGATTTTAATCATGACCACAGAAAGTGATCATATAAATTGGTGAGCATATATGCTCGGTATGGTTAAGGTGGAAAAATAACAATGGTTACATGATAAAAACATTAACATAAGTGTTTGAGAACAGAATAATGACATTCTAAAATCATTAAATATATATAAAAAATCATAATAATCACTAATTAATTAAATTTTTTTCATTTAATAAGATATAAATAATAACATAATTAAAGAACATGTCCCAGGAGATCATAAAATATGTTTTTTTCATTAACATATTCATATTAAATTATTTCTCATGTAGTCAATAATAATATCCAAGACTATCATAGTGGAATTTAATCACTCCCTAAACAATCATAGATGTTAAGGATCACTCCCAATAATATCATCATAGAAAAATTCACTAAATGAACATAGTTCATTACCAATAACAATCATATTTAACTGATGAGATATCAATCATTACCATATTTATTAAACAAAGATATAGGTCTGACATATAACATAATAAAATATAATGAATATTTGAACCTCAAACTCATAAATCATGTATCATATTAGGAACCATGAAATTAAATTGTATTCATAATCATTTCATTATATTATTCCCTAATGAAATGTAATATGTTTCATAAATATTTAATTATTTCCACATAGCATAACCTATATAAGGTTTCATTGAAATTCAATTATAATATTCATAAACCATACACTCAAATAATATGGTAGGTATTTTTTTATATTATCCCTAATATATCATAATTGAAATCAATGTATTTATTATTCGATAAATAAAAATACCATTACAATAGGATTTATTTTTTACAAAAAATAAACTTTCCCTTTTGAAAGAATTTATTTAAACAAAAAACCAAAATAGGTATAATGGAAAAAAAATTATTTAGATTGATATATTTAATATTTTCAATCATTCAATAAATAAAAAATTATTTTTGATGGAATGAAATATTATCCATGTTGTATATGTAAGAAACATTCCTTTCGTACATTATTTTAAATCCATAGAGTACATCATTTAGATAAAGAGAACAATGTGACATTAAAACCATCTTAATAAAGAATTAAAGTAGTTAAAAATAATATTTAAAATTCTTAGGCGGATCTAAAAATTTTTTCTAAAACATTTTTATAAATGATTTATATGGCAGAAATAGAGTTTTCCACCAAAGTGAAAAATGATCCTTCTTTTACCCAAAACTAATTTTCAGTATCTTAAGTTCATAAAAAGTGAATATTTAATTTTAAAATATATTTATAATAAATAAATAATTTGTTGTAATTTCATTATTTTATTGATAGATATATCTTATTATTTCAAAATTGTAATATTAATAAATAACAATCTTGCTAAACAAAGAGATAATAACATAAAACCATAACAACACAGGTAAATTTTGAATCATAAGTAACAAGACCTAAATATACTTATATAAAGATGATAAGTACTCATTTGTTTCTTAAATATAATCATTATATTCATTAATGTTTATTTTTTACACCGCACAAAAAAAAATTTGTAAGGAACATGTCTCATAGAGATAAACATGAGATGATAATCTCCTACCTTAGGTGCGACTTTTATCATACAAAAATATAATATTCTCTATAATAAATATATATTTATTATAAATATATTACCATGAAATAATATGTATATATAATACAATATATTATTTACATATACAGTTTTATCAACTGTTTATTTAAAATTACGTATTAAAATCACTATTTTGGGTGATATCTGCTTCATTGTTCACATAAGTTTTTCATTTAATGTTTTTTTACTTGTATTATAATCATGTAATAAAAATATATAGAAAATTATAAGAAAGTAATTATAATATATATTGATTATATAATTATTTATAGTTCTCCTAAATGTAGATATAGTAAAATTAATGATGTCATTTATGAAGACAGTCGACCATACATACACATGATAATTGTTTCCATATTTTAAAAATGAAATAAAGGAAATATAAATAATAAATAATCATTGAATAATTACTATTATAACTTTTATAACATATATTTTCATTAAATCAATCCGTATTACCATGCGTGTAGAACAGAAATGAAAAATGATTCTCATATATTCGTGGATGTGGTAGTTAACACATACACACAATTGACATTAACATTTTTTAATGGTTTGTGTGATAAATTGGTAGATGTGATATTATAGTTCAATAATAATAATTATTTGATATATATATATATTATATAAAAATTAAACCCATCATAATAACAATCCATAAAATATATTGATTAAAAATAAAGTTCATCGTTATGGAGAGAAACTGAGAAATATGCATGACAATTGAGAATTTCACATCTTTTTTATGGGAATGATTGTTTGTAATGGTGTTTTAAAAGTAATAATATATTTTAATATTAATTTTATTATGAATTTATTAGTTTTTGAAAAATAACATACATATAGAGGTGGGAAAAAGAGTATATTATAAATTGAATGGTTATGGTGATTACATATTTGATGAAATAAATCCTTTATATATCTTTTAAAGAGCTATATGGTTGGTATTTTGATGTGCACCAAACCTATATAATGTTTCTAGTTTATTTTATAATAAAAGTTATCATATTATGGTAATTTTAGAGGTCTTAATTAGGTCTATTCAAGGTAGGGATGAGGTTCTATATTCACCAAACTTTTAATCAATGATAATTACCTTCTTATAATGATGACTTTTATTATAATATAATTTGGAAAAGTGATGACATGTCATGATACTAAAGACTATGGAACCATTAAAAATAGTCTTTCCACTTATGTGTTTCATATTTCGGATATATGACATACACTGTTGCGTTTAGGGTGATATTTGGGGACTGAAGGAAAAACATAATTTTTTGGTGAATAATAACCTACCCTTATAAATTGTAACTGACCCTTATGAATATTAAATCTTCTAAAAGAATAGTAACATCACCCATGAATGTATAAACAAAATTTAGGCATATTATAATTGATAATATGATGGTAGTAAAAGTATTGTTATTTTTGTAAGTCATAATTAATTAATTACAATAAAATAATTGATTTAAATGAAAATTTATTTTCCAAAAAGGTGTTCATAAATTATAAATTTTATTTATTCTTTTTGTAAGATGATTTTATAAGACCTTGGGTAATTTTTGAAAGCATTATGAAATCATATATAGTTTTAAAATCTGTATTTTTCAAATCAATTATGATTTCAATTAAAAATTCAATTAATCATATTTTGGAAATTATTTTTGGAAAAATGGATTTAATTTTTAGATTTTACACATCATTAAATTGTTATTGTGGAATTTGTTTTTGAAATCCATTATTTTTTTTATGTTTATTAAAATACGATAAATTGTGATAAATTCAAAAACCAAAATTTTTGAATTATGGCCGAGTCATGAAAGATGTAAATAGACATTGGTTAGAACTCACATTCACATATTAAATTTTTTTGGTCATAAGAATATATACTATAAATATTATTAAGAAAAAATATAATACTAGTGATTAAAATATTATGAAAAACCTCCTCACTTCCACTATAAACCCCACTCATACTTCCCTCTTCTCTTCACTCCTCTGAATCCTTTTTTCTTACATGAATTATAATAAAATATCTCTCTATGATCCTTCCCCAATTCTAAACACCCATGGTTGCCTCGGAAGACCAAATTTTAAACCCTTAATAAGATCTAATGGAAGATTAATATAAGTGGAAAATTTGTATTTTCAATTCTATTACTTTACATTAATGTGACATTGTTTTCCTTTCAATCATTACCTCTATTAATCCATATTTTATGACAAATACATTACCATACATGCACATTAATGTTTTTATCATAAAGAAATAATTTATCATCTTCTCAAATTTTACCTTATTTTATACTAGCAGTAAAAATACCATCATAGTTGTGTTAATTTACCACATTCAAGGAAAATGGGTATTCAATTTGATTTACCATCTTCAGTTATAGTCATGATACTATTATTATGGTTGAACCAAACTATAATATATGTATTATGTCTCGTCTATGGTTCTAGAATGTTTTTTTACATATGGTTTTGATTTACAAAACAAAATGTTTTCATTGTGATCAAATCCTACAAATTTACCAAAAAGGTTAGTAATAATGTTTTATATAAATTTTCATCTTCACTACAAGAAGCCAAATGAATTATAAAAACATTTAAAATTCTGGAATTTATATAATAATATATAACTCTGATTCCATTCAACCCTTCTCATTTTACATGATTATTCGATCATATATTTAAGTAAGTCGTTCATGAGACAAACAGACACTAACAATAAAATTGTACCTCATAACCAATAAAAAGTTTATGAATGAACACAAAAAGGTTATTATAAATAAATTACTTGTAAAATATGTTCTTTACTTGCTAATTAATGAACCTAATTTTGTTATTCAGGTAATAAATATCAAGTAAAGAATACCATCAAACTTAATATTGGGGTTCTACCCGAACCTCTATTATTTTTTCGGGTTATTCTTACTCTATTTTAACCCAAATGAAAACCTATATTCCATTTATGTACATATTATAATTTCTTTTCATATTTACAAAATAATGCATCAATATATATTAGTCATTCTATTTTGGAGATATGTATGCTTTTAAGAAATTCCCTCCTCAATACTTCCTGATAAGGAAACTCGTTTTAATGGAACTTCCCAAATTATAGTCCATGTTCATGTAGACTCTACCATATTTTTTAAGCCACAATTTTTTTTGATAAAATAAGTATTTTTAATATTATTTTTATTTCACATTGTATTTATATAAAATATTATTCCCTTTTGATTTCAAATTATTTTAGGTATTTTCCTTAAAACTGCAATAAATTGTTTTGTTGCTAAAATTTCATAAATACTGTTTCAACATTTGTCACCTATATTTGAAATAACATTCCATGATTTATGAATATTTTAACTTATTAATTTTAATGTATGTTCTAATTACTTTCATTCATGAACACTTGTATGATATTCCAATTAAATTATGCTTAATGACATGATTACGATACTAATTTCCTTCCATAGATTCCTTTTTGATTATGTATGATTTTTGTGTTTGATTTTTTATGTGGAAAGAATATTAAAGAACATTTTATGATTGGTGTAGACATATAGTTATCTAATGAAATAGGTAAAGTTTTTTCTCATGAGACATTATGTGAAACAGTCATGGGGGTTATCCTTGATTTGTGCTACTATATGCAAGGTGTTAGCCTTGACTTCTGCTACTATGTTAAACAGTCATGGTGGTTAACCATTATTTGTAATCATCTAAGTGAAACTATCAATGAATTTTTATAAATTGATGTCTTATTTTTCAGGTACATTACTATGATTCCATGTTTATATGATTCCAAGATATAAATTTTATCCTTCCATATGATCAATTATGTTATATGCCTTTTTGTATCATTTTTTAATGTATCCAAACCCACATGCTGCTGATTTATTCTTATTCTCAATCCCTTATTGGGATTTATCCTCCTCCATTTTTTCAGGTTATATCAAGGACATCATAAGAATATGTATGAGAACACATGAAGTTTGGATCTATATATGCAGATTAAATAAAAATTTGATTTTATGGTGTTTGATTATTTACCTAGTCTTCCAAGACACTGGCCTTTACAATCACTAGCTTGTAATTTGATAATTAATTATGATTAAAATCATATATATGTAAAAGGATATGGTTTCGATAGCTTTCCATTTATAATTGTGTTGATGAGCACTTTTAGAATTTCACAATAGATAAAATTTCAATAATTTCTTTTAGAGGGAAAATATCTCAAAATGAATCAGGATTCCAATATAATATTTTATATGGTGGTAATCCCATTAACCAATATAATTTTAAAAGGTTTTTCTCTTTTTAAAAATTATCAATTTTATTAACCCTTTAATAATCAATTAAAATTATTACTATGGTAACAATTTATGCAATAATAAGGGTTTGTAATTTTTAATTATAAGAAGAACATGAGTAGGTAAATGGTAATCATATAAAACATTCATCCATATCATATCCACCATTTCTTATTTAAATATATTTATATTTTTTAAATACTTATGTTAAATATTATTTTCATAAAATATCAATATTTTCCATTTTTCACAATTCATTTTATATTACTCAAACAACATAAACACCATATTTTAAATAGAATATAATATTTTAAAAACTACACCAATATTTCATCTATACTAATTAACTTCATGGAATAGTTAAAATTACTCAAAATATATTAGTTTTATGATTTTTAATATCATTTCATTTAATTTCCCATTTATTGACCAAATACTATTTTTTCATTGTGTAAGAATTTCATGAAATTATATAACACCTAAAAAATATAAATAAATTACCATTAAGAGTAAAATTAGATAATCAAAAAAAAATATTAAGATTAGTTCCTAACTAGTTTTTTAATATTTTAACACATGATGGATTTTAAATACTAAGTGAGTTAAATTTGGTAATTTTATTTTATTTAAATAATATATAATTAATTTTGATGTACATGTGTACAACCCTAGAACCCACGCTCTTGGATCTATTTCTGAAAAATAATATTTATATTTCTATATTTGATTCAAATAAACATGTACCAATTTCAATATTAAAAAAATCTACGTAATCATAGTAAAAAAATCGGATCACTATAATACTTATGTTTAGAATTTATAGAATTTGGAAACAGATTAAAAATCCTAGAAAAACAAAAAAATCAGTCACAAAAAATTATATTATCTACCAAAAAATCTTCACATATATAACCCTTCATATACATTTAATATTTAAAACCCTCCTTCATAAACTATAGAAATGAAACACAAGAAATAGGTGATCTAAAATGCTTGGAATGGAGTACATAAATCAAAATATATAACGAATAAATAATAAATAAATCCTATTCAAAATAGCATAATAGACATTTAATGTTAAATAACATTAAAAACATTATATTTAGTAGATAATTTGATTGAAATTATTAGATAATGCATGTAAAGGTAAATAATTGAACACCTTTTTAAATTTAATTAATATATTCTGAATAAAATTCATCCACCAATATTATCATGGTGAAAATATCATGGATAATGTAAAATAATTTCATGAAGAAGGAAATTGTTAATTATTAGATTTCATGATCCCATATATCGTGGCACCAAAACATTCAAAGACCATCCAGAATAAAATTTCAAAATGATGAAAATATACACACTAGAAACTCATTTAAAAAAGGTTATATTACTGACTCATCTCATGATACAAATTATGAATCAAGTTTATATCTATTACCAGTTTCCACCCATATATTCAATTCCAAATCATTACACATATGTCGAATAATCAACTTAATTAACGAATAATATTCCTTCAAATCATGTTTTTGTATCAAAAAATTAATAAAATTTAAAAATAATTTCCATAGTCAATCATATATTATTCAAAGTAAATCATAGAATTTAAAAAAAAAATATTTTACTTAACTAATAAAGATATGAATGATATATTATAAGGTTATTTTGGGAAAGATTAATTTGAAATGATTTCATGAAAATTAATATTTAAAAGAATTTTATCATAACAACATACCTCAATTGGGGAATATCTGAAATAAATGTTTTTTCCAATGAATAATAAATGTTCTATATAAATATTATTAAATTAAATTTATGAGGAACATATATTTTACACTTTTAAAGTCAATTATAAATACGTACTGTTTAAATAAGAAGGAATTATTTTTATTTGAATATACCCATTTTAATTTTTAAAGGATTCTTTAGATATATGATTATTCATGATGGATGGAATATTATCTCACGCTTAATATTTTTAAAAATAATATTTTCATTCAATTATTTGAAACACCATAAATTACCTCATTTGGAAGAAGAAATATATATTTCATTCATACCATTTTCTCAAAACCATAACATAGATATTTTTTTAATAAAAATAAATTTGTAAAATATTTTTTGAAAATATTTTACAAAAAATATGGATTAGAATAAAACTATATTTTATCAAATGAGAAATATGATCAGTTTTATTTGAATCATTTTTTTCATTCAAGTTCTAAATAGATTAAATGCAGGAAGACAATATTCATACTATTTAAAATACTAAACATGAAATTAACATTAATTATCATGAATAAATATATATTCAGGTTAAATTCCTCGATATGGGACTATATACACAACATAAAAAAGAGGATTACATTATGAGCTATGTCTCTACGGAGTGGACACTGCGACGAAATCCCATTCCTCAAATCTGATACATCAAGTACATTTTGTGTCATACAGAATAATAAAAATAGGTTTATCTATTTAATTTATTAATAAAATTATCAATGATTATAATTCTTTTTATCTCAATAATTACCTTGATACAAAAAATACTTAATCATTGATGTTCAAATCTAAAATGTTAGAGATATTTTGTACGTAAGTCAAAAATAAATTAGATAAGATGAATATGGTAAAATTTGTAATAATTAAATAATATGTAGAAGAAAAATAATTACATAATTATAATTAGGATAAATAAACTATACTTCAAAATCCAACTATTCAATACGACTTTAATAACATGAACTATATACCACTCATGGAGATAGTGGGTTTTACGTACACATAACTAATGTTTCCCTTTTCAATGATCATTATTGAAATAATGTAATTATTACTTTTTCATCCCATAATTACTATAATACTATATATACCATATTACATATTTATATATTCTTATATATAGGATCCATGTGTTATTGTAGTGGAAAACGACGCACATCGCTTCTTGGAGGTGTTATTCCACATTTACGTACGATTGTGTTATAATTTTTAAAATCATTGAATGGTAGTAAGATAATTTATATTTTATATTTATATAATTATAAAAATTTCATGAATATTATAATTAATTCTATAATTCTATCCATCCGTTAGAAACGGTAATGGAAAATAAATTACATCGATTAATGAGGAGGAACACTGTTGTACACATAAACGATGAATTCCATTCATGTTTGGTGGATTTTACTAATGTATATTGGTTTTGAAAATAAAATATAAATATATAAAATATTGGGGATAACAATTTTATTATTTTATAATAGATTAAATATATTTTTAAGATTTCACTAAAAAATTAATACAACATGAAATTGAATACTATATCACTTCTTTGTATAACCTACATTTTATTACACATTAAGACCTTTATTATTGGAAAAATTATTAAATTATGGACTCCATAGTTATATTATTTATAATATGAATGGATTAAAGGATTTATCATATAAAAATTCAGGTTATATGTGTTAATGTATGAGATTAGGAGGCTCATTTTTACAAGATAGGGGAAGTGTAGTATTAAATTTCAAAAAATACTAAATTAATATAATTTAATATTCAATGAGAAATGGATAAAAACTCATTAATATTTATGATAGGATGATTATGGGAAAAATAATCTAATATATTATTATTTTTTACATTTATGTATCACATTTTCCCCTTTTTATTTAGTTATAATATCTCCTTATCCCTTTTGTAACTTACCATTATAACAATAATTTATCATTTTATGGGTTAATATAGTCCCTTTAAATGGAATAAAGTCCTGTAATGAACCCTAGATTTTATCATCAACAATTTATTATTCAATTTCATAATCATTAATTTCTATTAATTTTATATTATTTAATAAAACATTATTTATTCTAAAATACCAAGATTGTTAATTTTTTGATGTTTTCATAATATTAAATTTAATAATATCGGGATAAGAGTTATAATTTAAAAAAAATTATATCACTAACATGTCATGGTAGCATATAAAATTTATTGATGACATTAATTATCAAATTTTATAATAAATTTAAAATTATTAATTTTATTAAAAATTTTTTCCATTTCTTAAATAATTAGTAGCTCAGTATTGTGAACAAATTTAGGATTATTATTTATTCCCTAAAAATTAAAAATAAATTAACATCATGAATTGAAATATTATTTATTTAATAATAAAATATATATATGGGCATATATTATGGATTTCCCCAAATTAAAAATATTATATTTATTATATAGAAGAGTCTGCAAGGTTTTACTTTTCGTTAAGTAAAATACTATACAAGTTATAATCACACCAAAATGTCCATAACATCACATATAACCCTATATTAGATTTATATAGATGAAATAGACTCATCCAATAATATTATCAAAACATATTCATTGATTTTATAATCCTTATAGTTTTATTTATGACATTAATTACCTATTTTACCTATTGTCGTTGTAATAGAAATGACTAAAGTTACTATTCATATTGAAAAAAATAAAAATGACCCATTTTATAAATGTGTACATAAATATTGATAATATTTATTCTAATTCTCAAAATTCAACTAATGTGATTTCAATAGTTTATTATAATATTAATCCAAAAAATCGTAATGAAAATTCAATTTTCGTGAAAGTGAGTTTAAAGAAAACAATCTGCTTACACAAAAATAAGTTATAAGAATGAATGAAATTTCATAAATTATAAGATATGTATATAATAATTACAAATTTTACATAAATATAACATTATAATAATAAGAGTAGTTTTAAAAATAAATTAAAATAGTTTTAAAAAAATTAATATTTTTTACTATTCATTGAAAAACTTATCTTACTATAATATTTTAAAAAATAATAATAAGATAATAGGGAAATGATGAATTAAAAATAGGAATTAATTTTTCTATATATATATTTGAAAACATTCATAATGAATTATAATATTCACTCATAAAAAGAAAAAGAATAGTATTTGAAGAAATCATACTTTTGTAGAATAAAGTGAATTTACTATAATTTAAGTGATTATTTTTATAGGATTTTACTAATAAATTTATATTGATATTGTTCATTATAATGATTTCGTTTATATTTTATTCTTATTCATATACTCCAATAACATTTCTTTTTTATAATGGTCACATTATATTATAATATTTCTAAAATCATTAAAAATTGTTGTTGTGTATCATATATGCATTCAATCATCGTATTATATTAAAATAACTGGATGTACAATTATTTCCACCCCCATATCATAAGTATTTTTTCCCTTGATATTTAAACACAATATTTATTTCTAGGGTTTTATTTTTTGAATATGTATTTTTTTATATCACACATCGTAAAAGGATTAGTAAAACAACCACTTGAAAAGATATAATGGTAAGTATAACAGTCATCTGGAGTAATAACTGATATGTTTCAAAATACGAGAAAATTATTATGGAGTGGGTATTTTGAAATTATAGATAAATATATTTACCAAATGTATAAGTTGAGTGATAGAGAACATTGGTCACAAAGATGTGATTATTCATTAGAATGTTGACAACTTAAAACTGTAACCCATTTGGGTTTCAAAAAGTCTATGCACTCATCAGAAAACATATTAATAAGATAATTTTTTTAATATCATTTTACTAATATCAACCATGTATTTTATTATATAGATAAATAAAATAGGAAAATATACTTACGTGAAAACAAGAATCCCCTCCTTTAATCAAATTCAATTACAAACTCAAATTTTACATTAAACCAATTGTATATAATTTTAATTTTTTTATTCCCAGAACACTAAAATCTTCTTATAATAGATTTTATATTCCAAAAATTGAATAAAACACTATTACAATATTCTTTATCATTTAAAGAGTCAATGTGATAAAAAAAAAATTTAGATAACACCTAGAAGTTATAAAATATTATAAGAAGAAAAAATAGATTTAATCTCAAAAAATAAAATAGAAATAACCATAGTTCAACATACATATATTAGAAAATAGATTTCATTAAAATTACACAAAATATTCCAAAATATGTTTTTATCCAAAAATTGACATATTATTCCAATATATATTTAAAATTTCCTCTCTAAATAACATTAATCACTATTATAGTCATATACCAAAATACATATTCCCTGTTCTTATAATTGATAAGTTATGATAATAATCACAAAAAATAACACGATTCACCCCATGGCCATAATAAAATATTCTTCCAATTGATAACTCAACCCTTATTCTTTTAATAAAATCCCATAATATTCAATTAAACTTTTTTATATAAGGTTCCCAAAATAGTGAATATATTCTGAAATATCATAAACAACATAACACTAAATCATTTATTGTTATATTATTTATCTATATGATTAAAAATATGTTACAAAAATTTTCATTAATTTTCTATATATGATATATTATATAATGAAAAAAAATCCACAATAACAAAGAAATCATGTATAATGGGGTTGGTGATACACCATTTTTTCCCATTCATTGTGGGTTTAAAACCCACGTCCCTTCCATATGTGATGGATTTTCACCAGAACAATATTATTTCATATTTTGAATATATATATATATATGAAAAATTCATAAAATATGGGTGAATAAAAAAAATAAAAACATAAAATTACATCTATATCAATGATCATATAAACACAAAAGTTTTTCAATACCCATAAACACATGTCCACAAAAGAAATTCATTATATCACAAATAATATTTCTATAAAATCCAAAACTAACTTATGGTTATTATTACCATAAATTCCTCCCAAAATACACTTATTACTCTTTGTATTGCACCAGTTAAATTGAAAAATGGTTTCTCTAATATATTGACATCAATATTATCCAGTATAATAAAAAAGTATAGGGTAATTAATAATTATAATGTTATCAAATCATGAAAAAATAAAATATCAATTGTTCTCTGAACTTTCATCTGTTACCAAATTTATTATCCTAGAAGATGAGCTTAAAAATTCAGTGATCAAAAATAGAACTGTAATATACTTATATTTGATAAAAATAAATGTGATAGAATTTTAGCTGTGAAAAAATATAATAAATTAAAAATTGTATTGGTATGATACAAAAGGAACATTTTATTTATCTTTTAATAGAATTATCACAATGTCTTTTATATCATAGAAAAATAAAAAATAAGATCACCCAAAAAATATAATATCACAAAATTTCTTCACATATAAAACCATAAATAGATATACCCTACTTAAGAACATTCATCATAGCCATGAACAAATAATCATAAGATAAGGCTGAGAAGAAATTCTCATTGAGAGTTACATATAGTACAAGCTATCATGAACAAAAAATAATCAAAAAATTTTATATAAAGGGTAATGAATATGGGAAGGTATAAGATTGAACAAAAAAGCAATTTATTCAATACGTTCAAAAAAATTATTAGACATTCCATGTAAAGGTAAATAAATGAATATGAATTATGATCAATTATTATTTTGATAAAAAAATCATTAACATAAAATATCATTGTGAAAATATCATAGATAATAATTATTGAATTATTGATGAAGTAAATTCTTAATTTTTAGTCATATTGATATAAAACAACATGATACCACTATAAACGAGACATTTCACAAGACAGTTTAAAATAGATTTCTATTTACAAAAATTGAACACATTTAAATATGGAAATCCAACTGATTCATCTCTTGAGAATACTGGTTTCATCGATGGGCTATCTATAATAAATCCCCATATATATCTATATATCCAAAACATTCCAAATATAACTAATAATTGATTAATTTCTTGAAAAAAATGACTAATACAAAGATATCCATATTGAGTAAGTAATATAAAGTACCAATAATTTCCCTAATCTTTGAATTAAATTAAAAATAAAACAAAATAAATAGAATTGAAAGACATTTTATGTTTCAAATATAACCCTGATTAGTAATATTGTAATTCATGGGAAAATAAATTTCCAATGATCTTAAATATGTGAATATTTCAACGGATGATATCATCAAAAAAATTCTCTAATGTTTATCGAGTAAAATATAGGGCGTTTTTCATTGAATGTTTAATGTACCATAAAATTCATAAAAAATATTTATCATGAAGATATCTTTTTTACATTGAAATTAATTTGTCAAAATAAATGGTTAAAATAAAAAGTGAAACATTGTTAATTAAACTAAATTTCTGAACATTTATTGTATTCTTTAATGGTAATAATAAATTGATGGATGAAAAATTAAAAAATTAATTTAATGATATAATACATTACTTTTGTTCTTTTTCAGAAATGTCAAACATTTCCATGTTTGGGAGATAATGAAAATATTTCTTTAAACCCATTTTGATAAAAGTAAAACATAAGAATTAAAGTCATTGATACAAAATTATAGATGATTAAATGAAATTTTGAAAACATTTTATAGAATATAAGTTTAAAAAAAGAATATATAACACTAAGAGAGAAATAAGATCAGTATTTCTTTCAAATGTTTCTTTTATTGATTAATGGTCCAGTGAGAGGTATAGTTGGAATAAAATATGGAAAATTATTAAATATTTATAATTTAAATTAATTTTATTAATATTAATAAATATATATTCATTTTACATATCTCAATGGGTTAGAATAAACACCATATATAAATAAATAAGTGTATATTTCCAAATATGTCTCAATTGGGTGGAAAGTTGGACAAAATGTCTTAGATTGAGTCAAAATTGTTACGTTAATTCTTTATAATATATAATTATAAATTTAGGATGATTATTTACTTTATAAAGACCATTTTACGTTTATTATTCATTATATATCAATTATTACAATATTAAAAAAATTCGATAATCATTTATGTTCCAATCAGAAAATTTAGTGGTATTTGGTACAAATTTTAAAAATGAATTCTGTATGATAAAGACTGAAAAAGGAGGAATTATTACATAATACCTAGAATAAATAACATGAAATGTTTATAATATTTATACATAAATTATTATAAAAAATATATCAATTAAAAAAGGTTATTAAAAATGAACTTCTTTACAATCATGGAGATAGTTGCATGCACGTACAAATGGATAATGTTTACATTTTTTCCAAAATCATTATGGAAAAAATTTATTCATTATTTAATAATTAAAATATTTTAAAAATATTATATATTTATATCATATTATACCTTAAAATATACTTTTATCGATCACCAATGTGATGTGTTGAGGAAAAATGAATCACATTGCTTCGTGGAGGTAGTGGTACACACATATTCACCTACAAAGGTATCAATTTTTAGTGCACAAATTTTTAAGAAGGCAAATGATATATTATGAATTAAGAATGTTAATAATTTAATGAATATAAATTCAATAATTATATCCAGTATTTGTAGAATATAAATGAAATTGAAGTATATCGATTTATGAGGCGATATTTAAATATAGACACATAAGATAAAGTCTTTTCCCATTTGATTGATTTTGGATATGGATAAGGGTTTTGAAATTTACCTAGTGAAATATATTTATTTTTATGATACTATTGTTATTTTTTATTCTTGTTTTATGTATATTTTAGGGACGTGTAAAATGAAACAATACTAAAACATTGCATTGAAAATAGTACATCCCCTTTATAAATCTTCTTTTTCCTTACACCATAAGACCTATGTGAGTATAATTAATTAAAAAATTAGGACTCCTGACTAATGTCATAGATTTTAGTGAGGGTTTTGGGTAGGTATTGTGTGAAAATATATTTTTTCACATGTTATATAATTAGAATTTTTTTTGCCATTTTATAAAAGAGTGGAAACACTCTCATGAAAACATTCAAAATATAAATTTAAACTAATTATATATTAAATTAAAAAATTTATTAAATCATTCCTTTGATATAGGATATTTATGGATCCAAATTATCTCATAAATCGATTTTTTTAAAAAATATCGGGACACAATGTTTCCCTTATGATTTGTTTTTGACCTTTCATTAAACATACTATTTAAACAAGTGGTTTTTATCCTTATGGGTAAATACTCTACCTCTATATAAAAAACGACCCATAAATTGAAAATGGATTTAATTATAAACCATTTCCTAATAACATAAAAAAATCATTGAAATGGAAGAGTTATAATTCATTTGAAAAAATATTTATTATAATAAAATATAAATATTGAAATTTTTTTAAAATATTAAATTTATTGACGTTAATAATATCTCAATAAGAAAAAGAACCAAATAAATTATTATAAACATACAATATCATGTTAATATACAAAATAAGTAGATCATATTATTTATCAAACATTATAAAAAAATTAAATTTTTTTAATTTTATTTAATTTCTGTTTTAATTAATAAAAGAATCAATAAATCAGCATTGTGCAGAATTTAGGAAAAACTTTTATTCACTAAAAATAAAAAATAAATTAAAATTTTTAAATAAATATATTATATATAAAAATTTATATTTATATTCAACCATATCATCTCGATAAACCCATATTATAAATATTATATTTATCAAATATAAGAATGTGACATATTTGACTTTTCTTGAAATAAAATATTGTATTTTTTATAATCTCACTTATATTGACATATAATTCTATATCACTAAATATTGGATGATTATATATGATATTGGATTATAAATTTATCTTAAGTCATTTTTTGGGTTCATTTTATAATCAATATGATTTTATTTTTCTCTTTCTTTTCTCGATTTAACCTTTATCATGGTAACAAAAATAACTAAGATTCATATTCCAGTAATTCAAAAAATATGGGCACTATTTTAAAACTTTGAACAAAATATTAAATCACATCTAATACAATTATCAATATTAAACTCATATATTGGAATAATTTAATTCAAAATCCATCCAACATAACCCAATGAAATTTATTTTTCATAAAAACATGTTTTAAGAAAAAAAATGTACTAACGTCAAAATATGATATAACAATGATTAAAATGTAAATAATTATAATTTCTAAAATTAAATAGTACTTATTTTACATTCATATTAAATTTAATTATATGGTAACTTTTCAAAATAAATAAAATGACTATTTTTAAAATAATAATTTTTTTACAATACTCTAAAAAATTAGTCTTTTCAAAAAAATTATCAAAATATCATCCTAATATATTTTTTTTGCGATTAATTAATAAATAAAATTATTTTTTAAATAATTAAATGACATAGTGAAATTGATTAAAATAGTCAGTCATAAAAAAATGAAAAACTAATATTTGAAGAAATCATAATCTTCATAAAAAATTACATTATTAAGATTTATGTGATTATTTTAAAATTCTTTTACTAATATATTATTATTTAGTTGGTTTATTATATTTATTTCATAAAAAAATTTTTTTTATTAAATACATAAATTTTAATGGATAGGTTATATTAGTCAAATTTTAATTATAATATTTATTGCTTTATTTTAGCTCAGTGTTGTGTATCGTATACCCGATCAAACATATTGTTATATTATAATCACATAGTGTTAAAATAAGTATTGATTAAACAAAAAAAGTTATTGAATACTGATTAAGGGTATAAGTAATTTAATTTAATAATAATTAGGATTCCTAATTTTAGCCTCATCACATATTTTAAGATGGATTAACATGATTTACCATTTTCTTAGGTTATAAATTTCACTAATTTTAATATTCATAGTTTTTGAAAAAAATAACTGGGGAAACATTAACAACCTTAAAAATATTATTTCTATTTATAGATTAAATTTTATGAAATTTTAAAAATAATATAAGATAACGAACTTAATTTAAAAATTCTATGAAAAATTCGATGAAAACACATCTTTAGAAAAAATTTATATTTAAAAATAATTCATTGTTTATTCTTGTCCCATTATTAGAAAAATATTAAATGAATATTAATATTTCTAATTGTTTTTATAATATACCATTCAAATTAAAATATGTCATAAATAGTAAATAATTTAATTTATTTAGTCATAAACACCATAGGACCATAAAACTATGATTTAGAGAAATTCATTATAATACATAAATATGTTCTTACTCAGAATTCAAAAAATAAATATATTCTAATTGAATTTATTGTATTATTTAAAATAAAATAGAACTAATTTTACATTCGAATAATTTCTCACCAATATGTAACTTTTTACATTTTTGAAACAAAAATATATTTTGCAAGAAAAATCGGTATCTTTGATTATTCACTGGAAATAAAATCATTCCAGTAATATTTTATAAATTAAACCTATGATAAGTTTTATTTTATTATTTCAAAAAAATATTTATGTCTCTGAAATGAAGTTTTAAATTTTTTTAATATTTAAATTTAATATTTTATCATAGAATTTTGTTTGAAGGAAAACTATTTTTTTTTACAAAAACACAACATTACTAGAATTAAATTCTTATTTAATAAGAACTATTAAATACATTTATATTCAGTAAGATAAATTTATATATTGTTTAAATTCTTTAATCATATTTATTCATGGAAATTTATTTCTCTGGGTTGTAATTCTCATATTATAATATTTTAATAATATATCATGGATTATTCGGACTCTGTGTTTCTTGTAACTCAATCTATAAGAGAAATAAATTAAATTAAATTTAAATATTTTTTAGAATTTAGACGTGTTATATTATCTCCAACTTTAATAAAATTCATCCTCTAAATTTGATCATGGGATCCATATTTAATGATTTGATATTTGAAAATTCATTTTTTTGAAATCACACATCGAAAAAGGATAAATAAAAAATACATAAGAAAAAGGAAAATGAAGTATGAAGGTCATAAAAACTAGGTTTCCAAATATGATAAATCTAGTGGTAATTAAAAACATGGTAATTTAAAAATAATTCAATGACCAATGACTAATGAGGAATCAAAGAGACCATTATCTGGAAATAGATAACAACTAAAAAACCATTAACATGTGAGGGGTTAAATAGCCATAAACTCATCAGAATTTAATGTTATAAGAATTTTTTTCATTACATATTTTTTATAGTGTTATAGATTTAAATTTCCATGTATATTATGAAAATAAAAAAATAAATTTTATTGAAAAATATAATTTAATCTTTTAATGATTTTACACCACAATAATAATTATTTCTATAATTGAATATTATTTAAGAAGATTTTTTTATTTTTAGATAATTAAAATGTATATCTAATTGATCGAATGTTTTTCCAAATGTTCGTTCTATATTTAGTATTTAACACAAACAAAAATTATTCCTCATAATAAAATTCACAAAATTAATAAACTATTGTTTGATGAAATACAACATTAATTTTGTAAATCTTTAGTTTACCTAACAACATTATCTTTACTGAATGGGTTTTTCTCAACGTTTCTATCTTATAAAAAATCTTACAACATTAAAAAAATAATTTTATTCATATAAAATAATGTTTCATGTTATATAGATTTTAAAATATATGATTTACATATACCACATCCCAATGAAACATACAAAAAATATCAATAATCAATATGATAAATTACTTTAATCATGTAATATAGTGAAATTTAAAAAAAGATCATGATTTCAATTTAGATACTATGGTAAGATGAATTATTTCACATGAAAATAATTATCTTTTAAAATATCACTAGGTAAATGAGTCACTTTTCGACCATCATGATAATATATATTGAAAAACCATTTAGACTATAATTTTGTTATCATAAAATCATATGTAGAACTCCATTGTAATTTAATCCTTAATAAAGTATCATAATACAACCAGAAAAATTGTTAATAATGGTTTTTTAATGCCTTTGACATTACAATCATCCTAAAACTTATAAAAAATGATATCATCCAATTTTATTGCTAAAAATCACTTTGAAACATATATGATTATATAATTAATACAATTTCAATTTCTTATGCCTATTAAAAACTACTGAATATTTATCTTTAATCTAAAAATGAAATAAATTTCTTAAAAGATGACCTAAAAGTCTTTGTATAAAATCTTAAAAAAATCATAGTTACCAATAAAATCAATGGAAACAATCCCTCTATTGAAAAAAAACATTATTAACTCAACAAAATAAATATATTAAGTATTATGTTTCTATAAATATATGATTCTACAAAATTATTACCTTATCATTTAATAAAATTTCTTAGATATTAGTACCGTTGAATATATGATTTAAAAATCCTAGATGAAAACTATAATAGAACATTGATTAAAAGTTTCATGAATTTATATGAAGAATATCATTAGAATAAAACTTATAAATTAATGTTATTGGATCGAATTTTAAAAAAAAATCATCCATCACATTTCCTTCAAAAACAAATAAGTTGGATTCATCATCATACTCCCCAAACATCTACACTATAATATCAATAATAAATAATATCATATGATTCTTAAATGAAAAATTAATCATTCGTGTTTATTTTAATATAATAAATATTGTTCTAAAATATCATACATTTCATACATCACTCATAGTCTCCTTATCATTATTATTAAAATAATTTATCAAACAACCTTGAGGGCTAACATCTATAAATTTCAGCCTAGAACATTGACTTAAATTATTACCATACATTCCACATGTCAAACATTCAACCAACTATGATACATTAGGGAGTCCATTTTTCTCATCCACTTCACTAACAAAACTTTTATTTTTTCATTTCCAATTAATTTCATTATGTCTATCTTTTACAAAATTAAAAAAACTCAATATTACTCTAAGAAATTAAATTCAGTGATTCATAACTCATTATATACATTTTGGAAGATGAATCTTCATACCTTTAAAGAATTTATGAGATCCATTATTCACTTATTATTTATGTGACTAAAATCACAAAAAAATTATATTGATAATCATATAATGATATATTTGGTTATGCATAGTCTATAGGTTTCAACTTCCATTTTGATATCAAATTGGTTTTTCATGAGGAAATTAATTATATTAACCACCACATTAAAAATTAACTCGATCCATTAGGGTCCACAAGACCCGAAAATTAGACTAATGTGAGTAACAATATTCATAGTGGGAAACAATATAGTCATTAAAAATTATTTAAAGGATATATACATTGTGAGACATTATCTTATGAAAACATTTCTTTAATCTAGACCATTTTTTATCCTTATCAAAAAATATATGATTTTAAACTATATATACACTTATAAAAAGGGTTCGTAATAATTTTTAATCATCTATGATTCCAAAGGATAACTAAACCTTCCCCTGATACAAAATATAGTGACCTATTAATTTTGTACAAAATTATATCATATTAATAGGTGAATATTCATTTTATAAGATAAATATACATTCTTGAATCACATACCTATAGAGAATTTGTAATTATTTTAGATATAATTTTTTTTAAAATGTATAGTATATCGCACTATAATGATCATACTAGAACAATTATTTTAAATAACACATTTAGTGCATTTCTACATAACCTAAAGAAATGTACCAATTGAAAAGGTGGTATTACATTATTATTATGGGTATCAAGTGTTATATTAATGATAAATTTATAATAATATGAATATACATGTATGAGAACATGAGTATAACATTTAGAAATTGAACCATGTATATCAAAAATCCTAATCATAGGTCATGTAATAAATATTATCATATCATAATACATGAATTATTAAATAATTAATGAAAACGAGACTTAGAAATAGTATATATGTTTTTATGATACACATATTCATATAAACCCCATTCATTAACGACCTAAGATTACTAAAAAATACTTTCATAGTTGAATGGGTTCACTCTCAATCCTTATTAGTTTTCAATATTTACACTCAAGACTCTCATAGTGTATAATTAACCATACCAAACTGGGTTCACTCCACATTCCATTCTTGTTTGTCTAATGAGATAATAATATTTACACAATTTATTGGGGAGATATAAGTCCAAAAATTTACATAATTAAAATCTTAGATATGTGTTCTATAAATTCATAAATAATTAATCATATCTGAATTGATGAAAATAAATGAGTTTCAAAAAAATCTCCATAAGAAAAAAATGGAAAAGAGTTGGGATTCATGACCATTTCATCATTTCATCATAAAATAAGCCATAGAAATGAAATTATATACATATAAATTATTACACAGTAGTCATAAACCATACAACAAAATAATATAGATTTTATACATTGAACATATCTCCATTAAATCATTTGTGAAATTAAAAATTTTATTTATTCATTAACAGAAATATAATTAAAATATCATTGACACATTTTTTAATAAAATAATTTTCATATTTAGAAGTAAATTTTTGAAACAAAAATACTAATAAATTATAATGGAAAACATATTCATTTAAAAGAAAAAATTAAACCTGTCAAGGAATAATCAAATAAAAAATTATTCCTGATAATGGGAAATGTTATTCATTCCTTACTAGTTATAAAAAATATTCCTCCCATTATTTTGTATGAAAAATTATCAATAAAATAGTATTGAAAATAAATATATGATTCCATTAAAACCATTTTGAAAATAATTTCATTGGTTTGAGTATAGCTAAAAATAACATAAAAATTTCTTAAGAAACATAGATATGGAACAAAAATCCTTTTCATTTGATGATAGAAGTGATGTAATATTTTCTTAAAAAATATTTCTTCTCTCTAAATTATTACATCTAGGGAACGAAAATCAGACAAAGTGTTTTAAATAAATAACCAATGGATATGAATATTCATATATTTCATAATATATATGTATCTATATATGTCAAAATATTTTATCATTGGAAACATTATAATAAATAACCCTGATAAAAAATGATATTTCATATATAACTCTTAACACATTGGAAATTTTCTTATCATAAGTACCATGAATTAAATATCCTAATATGGATTTATAAATCATAATATGTTTAATAATAATAATCATTAAATATAATAATATTCAACATTTACACCAAATAAAATAAACAATTATTTTATAAGTCATGAGTCCCATTAAAAAAAGTGAGATGAAAATCTCATACCATTGGTCTAAATTCCATTGTATTCATTTAAATATTATTTATAATAAATATTGATTTGTTATAAATTATTTAAATTTCCACAATAATACATATTTTATAATATATGATTTAATGATAAACGTTTCACTCATTTTGTTAATAATTACTTATTAAAATAACTGTTTTAGGTGATATCTACATCAAATTTCATGAATGTGTTTGTCCTTTAGTTTTGTTCCATGTATAATGATCATGATCACATCATATATATAATTTTACAAATGGAATAAATAACATATATATATATTCATTTTATAAATATTGATATTAATTCATTAATGTATAGATAGAAAAATTAACGACAAATTCATGGAGAAGATATGACATATGTATAAATGAACCTTATTTCCTTTTATCAAAGGACGGATGAAATGAAAGGTAAATAAAAACTCACCATTAAAAATTTATTTCTATATTAGTCATATCATGTATGTTATTTAAATACATCCTTAATATCATATACATAAAATAAAAATGAAAAATGAATCAAATCACTTTATGTAGGTGGTAGTCCATACTTATGCATGATTTATGTTATCAAATAACAATAATTTATAAGGTAGGTAGGTGGATACAGTCACGAGCCCCCCCCCCCCTAAGGTATACACATTATGGGATGGAAATGTGTGAATTGATATAGGGACCCCTGATTCATGCCTCCAGTAGTCCCCGAGTTGGAGACTAACACCGAGTGTATTGTAAACACATAAATGTGAGGCATTACCCTCTTACAGAACACATGATAAAGAGAGAGATTAGTCATACTCCAACCAAATCTATCTCAGGCTGAAATATAAAATATATCTGAAGAACATAGAAGTAATTTCATGCAAGAACTACTGAAACTGAAAGGAAAAACTACAAGTACCAAAGGATATTAAAAAACAACAGCAACCTCAAAGCCCGAACGGCTCCAGCAACCCCATGATATTAGTTTCTAGCTTGATCTCCAACCCAGACGATGTGACCTGAAAAAATAGTTTATATATACATAGGGCGAGTATAACAGTATTATCAGAAGGATCTTTTCCAAATACTCTCATGAAAAAGTAATGAAAGCATGATAAATCACAGTGAACAAAAAATGAAATCAACACGTCACCTAAACAGGTATACTAAACTCCCAGACTCACCATGGTTACTCTCATCAATTATCGCATACAAGAGTATATAATATAATAAAAAATATAAAGGGTAACCAACTACCACTTCCCCACTGGTTTTCATCTTTTCTCCAATGTCGCAGGTCCTATGCGTCTCTCTCCAAAAATTATTTCCTGCAGACACCAGGGTGATTCACCACAATATACCCCTCGTTCAGTACAACCACCATGTCTACAAAACCCAAGTAACCAGGTAGTTTCTGGGAGTCATCACTGCTCACATAATGAGTATCGTACATCGAGTATTAAACCTCAAACCATTATAGCCCTTATATCGAGTAAGGAACCACAAGTCATCACATCATATACACGTTACACCCTTATTAGTCCATGGTAAAATATATCTAGAATATATATTTTTGAATAACCACAATCCATTATATCTCTCTATACACATGTTTGGGGAAAACTAACCATTGTACATACAAGCACATGTAATTACTAAGAGAAGAGAGCAAAGCCAAAGGGGGTAGTCATCTATCCATCCTCCCACTGAATGTTGGGGAACACCCTCCCCCCTTCCCTAGGGCTTAGGGTCCTAGTGGTGTGAGTGTATCTATTGAAAGGGTGGATTAGAATATAAAAACACAAAAGTATATATTATAACGTCTCTCGGACTCCCAGATGCCACTTCTAATACTAGGTATCATATAAGAACACAAACACTAAAATTTATTACATTACTTCATTTAATTTTAATTAGTTTTGTTAATTAATTATTTAAACATTAATTAAATATTAACAATTCAACATTATATTTCATTATCATCACACCCTAAGTCCATTATTCTATTAAAATGTAACCTCAACATTGGGTCCAAGAAAGCTTCAACCACATGGTTTAAAATCATTTGTTCAATAATTTATTAACAACATTATTACATTATCATATTCCCAAGAATTTATGGAAAACATTTTAAGCTACTAAACACAAGGGGGATCAAAATGGTTATTAGATGAACTACCTGACTAGTCATTTCCACCATTACCAAGAACATAGACCCATCCTTCCTCGAGAAGCTAAACATGGAAACCACTGGACATAACCCGCACATCGTCACAACTTTTGGAGGGAGGGTAAGAAAACCAGCTGCCTTGATCAGTGGGTAAAGTAATGAAGATAAACAACCCACAAGAATCAACAAGAATACAAACAATCACATCCAACTCATTTCTTTATCCTTGTTGTCCTCCCCTAACAACCACATGCATAAATTGATTCTTCTCGCCACTATATGCATCAAGTGTTTCCACAACCAATGGGCCTCCATACCCCCATAATTCACAACATCCATCAAGACTAACATCACAAAACAATCAGCATGAAAACAAACATTATATTAACTATGCTCTTGGCCCTTAAATAAGGCATCAAACTTTTAAACACAATGATCTCTCACTTCTCTATGCAGAATGCTCTTAAACATTACAAGAAAAAGGGTAACTTAGAACCCTACAAGGAATTGTATTTTTATCAAATAGTCGGTTATTTAATCCATATGGAATTAACCGATTAATTATATGTAGGTTACAACTATGGGTAACCTAAAAAGAAGACTACCATAGCAATCAAAAATTGTTTAAACAGGCCTACTGCATCAATTAGATTAATATTAAACAACTACAACATCAACCGGATTCATTTACATTATTTTTCATCTATACCAAAATAATTATCAATTAATTTCGGATTTACATTCATTACCAATTTCCATCAAGAATGAAAATCTCAACAAAGCAAGAATAGATATCACGCTGTCTAGAAAAAATAGGCCATAACATATGATCGATGTCAATTGATTTTTATGCTTCAAATATTAATTATGTCAATTCCATTGTGATCTAGTGGGATAAAACATGCTAATTCTACAGTTATTTGTAAATGAAAAGAGAATCAAAAAAATACTCTACCACTAAAGAATTTTGATGCTATTTGATAAGACTATCAAAACAAATCACAATCACCACTCTTAGAGGATTTCATCCACTCGAGGATATAAGGACACCACCACACCGGCCAATACCTAAGAAAATCCCATTAGGAACATAGAGATAACATTCTATAACAGGGAAATGAGCAACATATGTAGATGAACCCAAAAGAATGATGATAAATCATACCCTATATCAAATATTGATCCATACTTTTTGGTTGTACCAAAATATGGCATGCACTTACTGTAAGAATAAATTCAAGTTAAACCAATCCCAGGAGGAAAGTATAATCGCACGACTCCTACATGAACAAAATAAAGGATCAAGAATCTCACACCAGAGAGCTAGGAGGATGATCAAGTGAGTAAGATATCTCACCACATTAGAATATTTAATGGAGCAGCGGTTTAAGATATGTTGGATTTTCCATAAAAAATAGTATCTCATTAAACCATGTGGTTTGACCAAGTAAAAGAATCCCAAACCTTATAAAAATTAATTTAGGAGTTTTGGCCTTTGGACAACCTTAAATCCCATAAAAAAGTCCGTTTAATCATTTAACATCATTGAAAATGTTAAATATGTGAAACTAGAAAAATCATGAATTTTGGAAATGGAAATATGAAATAGTAACTGTGAGATACTAATTGTGATATAGTAACTATGACACTATTTCTGTGACACCATTTTTGTAAAACAGTTTCTGTGAAAACATTTCTGTGACACCATTTCTGTAAAACCATTTTGGTTACACCGTTTCTATGACACCATTTCTCTGACACCATTTTAGTGACACCGTTTCTATGACACCCTTTCTGTGACACTGTTTATGTTACACTGTTTGGATGACACCATTTCTGTGACACCATTTCTGTGACACCGTTTCTGTGAAAGCCTTTCTGTATCACAGTTTTGATGACATCATTTCTGTGACAACATTTTGATGACACCATTCCTGTGACACTGTTTCAGTGACAACCTTTTCATTTCACGGTTTCTGTGACACCGTTTCTGTGACACTTCTTCTGTGACACGGTTTCATGAAACTATTTTGAATTTTGGGAAAGGAAAACGTGAAACCGTTTCATGAAATAGTTTGGAATTTTGGAAAAGGAAATGTGAAATTGTTTCATGAAACTATTTGGAATTTTGATAAATGAAATGTGACATTTTTTTATGAAATTGTTTTCAATTTTGGAAAAGTGTTCAGTATAAGTCACCTTTACCTCCCAGAACACCTCATACACCAGATTTCTGCAAGGAATGAACTATATAGGTATTGGCCATTACATATATGTTATTATTCTTAAAAATTGTAATTATTTCATAAATATCATATATAAACATTAAATTAATAGTACTACATATCCATATAATATGTCAAGGAAAAAAATGAATTGTATTGCATCATGGAGATGATAAGTCATATGTACACATATGAAACACCATCAAATCCAAAATGATGGTGAAAATGTGTTATAATGATGTATTTATATTCATATTTAAATATTATTGTATTAAATATACTAAATTCATAATTCTATAAAAAATACAACAGATTTAGATGTCTTTATCAATGATATAAAAGAAAGTGGTTGGTTAAAGTGATGAAATCTTCCTAGAAACAACACAATCAGATATTCACTAAACAGATCAATGGTTGGTGTTTTTGGATGACCAAAAAGCTATAGAATGATTATAGTAAATATTTGAATATAATGTTTAATCTAATTGTTGAGATAGAAGGCTAATTTCGGTGTAAATAAATGTTTGGGGATATCCCTTTTATAATTGATGTGTGTGCTAATATTGGAATATATCAAATGGCTAAATTATGAAAAATTAACTACAAAGTAAATGCCTCTAAATGACCAATGATTAAATTATAATATAGGATAGTTTTTTGAACACATAAAACAAAAGTATATATTTATTTTTTCATGTCATTAAAACCCTTTTTCTTTTTTATTATACATTAGTTTGAAAATTTTAATTTTAACTACCAAAATAACATTTCCAATAAGAAAGGGTTGAAATATTTTCCTTATAAGGTCCAAATTGACATGTAAATTTTACCATTATACTAATTTCCACCACAATCTATAATTTTGATCAAAAAATGAGTATTTCAGATCAATTTTTCTTCTAGAAGTAAAAATGTTAATATATAATGGATGAAAAAAAATATCTTAGTATTAAACATTTCTTTACATATTAATCAATAAAGAAATTAGTTAGCATAATATAATTATTAAAATTAATAAACCACCACACAAAGAAAAAAATACTGATAAAAAAACATTAATTACCTTAATAAACTCAATATTAAATAATGACTAACCAAAAAGGTTATGACATCCCCCTTTTCATACATCTTTAAATATTATTAATTGAATTATTTAAAAATAATAATTATTGTTATTGAAAATTTTAATCATAAGGGTCACATATACCTCAACACAATGAAACAGATCCAAGGTATCATTAATCACCATTATTAATTACTGTATAATCATCTATCATATGGATATTAACTAAATTTTCAAGAACCGGATTTATATACTTATCTAAAACTTTATCCTTAACTTGACCATAAATATCTCTGACAATATCACCCTAATAAGAAGTCACATTATGTCTATCTAGATTATTTTTATTACACAATCCAACATTCTATCATAAGCTTATCATAGAATCTTATATCATTCAAAAATGGTACTTATACCACACTAGAGTGTAAAAATCCAATCATATAAAACATTAAAAAGGAGTTGTTGATGACATTAAAAATTCGGTCAACCATAAAATTTTAATCCCATGATGGTATCAATAAATTAAATTTATCCTCACATAAAAACTTATATTTTGAAAAAATGAATGCAATCCTTGTTCAATAAATAAGTTTACAAATGTGGAATATTTTTAATAAATAATGAAATGTAACATAATTCAGGAAATATGAGATAAATTACACTTTATCATAAAAAAATACAATTTGATGGATACAAATACACCTATTTCTATCATCTATTTATCCCAACTAAACATTATTATCTCAACATCAGATGCACATGAAGATTTACCATTACCTTAACCATGTTTTCTCTAAAAATATCACATTAACTCAAAATACATTTTCATGGTAATTAGTAACATTCAAAATTTGCTTTCAAATAATTAATTTTAAACTACTATGAAATAATTATTAGATGTTTCATTGTATTAAAACTATAATACCATTATTATAAAACTTATATAATATAATTATTGAATAAAAATTCATATAAAATATTTTCATGAAAATTCATTATGAAAAATAAATATGATTCATAAGAATACCCCCCCCATGCTTTATTATAAAAATATTAAATATTAATAATGGCTACAGATTCATCACAATCTATTTAATCATGACTTTTTCTTTCCACATAAGTAAAATTGTAATAATAACTCAATCCATTAATAAATAATTCGTAGTATCTTCATTATCATCAGTCAAACCATTACTTTTTCAACCTTTCTGATTCCCTTAAAGTTATTTCCCCAACAATATAAATTTTCGTATTACCCATAAATTCAACATTTAAAATGTTTAACCATATAGGATACCTTTGGAAAGAAGTTAATCTTATCCATTGTGTTATAAAAAATATTCATTTTTATTTGGATTATTTTTTTTATTTTTTTTCTTATTTTCAAAAATAAAAGCATCAAACAGTTCATCCAATTAATACATTTGAGTTATTATTCCAAAATTCTAGATATATATGATGTAAAATCATCTTTTATTTATTTCTTAGTAAACTATATCTTTCTATTATTAGGTTGTTAGGAATCTCACCATAGATTATATTGTTAATCCTCCTCTGAATGTCCTAAAGGCCTTCTTCATTTTTAAATTTATTTTGATAGTCCCCATTCCAAGGAATGATGGGAAACCCTTACAAGCCTATAGGCTTAGATATTATACGACCTGATGTTCTTGGACATTACATGACGTGTAGATAATAGAAAAATTAATAGGGTATTGTTAATCATACATTTATATAAATGCCTTTAAATAATAAAATGGTTTTTAATTATTTCTTACAGTTCAATTTTTTTTGAAAGGGATAGTCATTTTATTGATCATGATATTCAAAATTAACTCAATTACATAAAATTACAACCATTTACTAGAAAAAAATAACACAATATTAGAAAAAAAATCATAGTGGTGAACCACATAATCCTAAATAACAATCTATTAGAAATATAAATAATGAATCCATTTTTTATGAAACCATGGGTTTACCCTCATCCAACCATGATCATTAAAAAAGGATTAGGTTGGTATCATATACTTATACTTATACCTAGGATTCCTAATAAATATTTATAATTCCATTTTCTAATGGATAGCTAAATAGTTCAATGATTCCAACAATTATGGACCATACATTACATACATTTATGTAACATATCCATAGATTAATATTCATTTTATAACATGATTTTCTATGTCATAATCACTTAGTTATTATTCCTATTGAAACATGTAAAAATATGTTCATATGATATTAACATAATCTCCCACTATATTTAATATTCATATACCCCTTCTTATAAATATCACGTGTAGTACTTAAATTCAAAAAATGAGGAAATAGAACATAGGAATTTCTGAGCACAAGTAATCATTAAGGATAAACAATAGAGTTATCTATGATCACATGATAATAATTTAAATACATGGTTATGATAACGTTATTAAAAAATTGAAAATCATTTCATGAATATCATCAAATAATAATCATCAATAATTATATAATGTTTTGTAGTTCATATGAAATGAATAATAAAGGAAATAAATATCATGTGTTATGAGAGGATAAAATCCATTTGTAAAATACAAATAATCATATAAACTCATTCCCTAATTATTATAGGATAATTCTCAAGACTATCATAATGGCATGTGTTTAGCATCCATACTATCATAGTAGAATAGGATCACTCCAAAGAATATAAAAATAGATAATGTCCCATTCTAAAATGGGGACACACCCCATTTCATTATTATTTATCTCATGAGATATCAACATTTACCCAATTAATTAGAGAGGGATAAAAGTCACACCGATCACATAATTAATTAATAAGTATGTTTTACCTAATATCCCAAATAAATATTCATATCTAAACCCATGGTAAGATATTTTTTCCATTAATATTTAATCATTGAAAACCCCATGAAAAATAAATGTGTTTCCAAAACATTTCTATAATTCATCACAATATTTCCATTGTAAAAGAAAATATTTTTTAAACATTATCTCATTATATTCATAAACTATACAGAGAAGGAATATGGATGGTATCCTACTATCATATCCACTATAAATTATAATTTTAATCAATGGGTTTTTCATTAATAAAAATGAATATGATTACAATACCAATAAAACATTATTGATTAATACAACCCTTCCATTTTGAAATAATTTCATTATTTTTAGAAATTTTGACAATATGAACAATTTTCTTTGTTAAATATAATCATGTAATCACGGAATGAAATATTTTAAGAAAATACAATTCATGATGGTAAGAAATATCTATTCTCTTCATATATGTTAAAAAAATTCCTTATATATATTTGTTGGAAATGTAAAATAGTAACTCTTTTTCTATCTTGACATCAAGATTACATTAAAAATAATAATTTAATATTATAACATTGGTAAAAATAAAATTAAAATTCCTTCGTTATTTTTAAAAACCATCTTTATAATTTTTTTTATAAAACATGTACATGGATGAAATTTTTTTTATAGAAGATAAAAATGTTTTTTACTCTATTAAATTTTTTTTCAGTGTTATAATTAAATAATATGAAGAAAATAAAAAATAAATATTTTTTAAAATTATTTTTTTGGGGAAAATTTATGATTTAATTGTTTTTTATAAAATTATTTCATCAATGGGAACTTAATCATTAACAATGTCGATAAAAACGAAATTATCATATCAAAGAATTATAACTTTAGTTACATTTTAATCATAATTAACCTGAAATAACTATACTTATATAGAGATGTAGGTCATCATAATTATCATCAGAATCTACATAAGATAAATTATTGGGTAGTGTATAAACCACAAAAAATAAATAGTTGGTTTATAATACATGTGCCCCGTGAAAATAAATTTGAGATGAAATTCCATTACCTTAGGTCCAAATTATTTCATAAGAATTGGAATATTATCTATAAAATATATATATTTATTTCACATATTTTATTTAACCATATTATTACATAAAATACTACATATGAATTACTTAATATGTTTTATCACTATTTTATTAACAACTCGTTATTGAAATTATTATTTTTTATGATGTTTAATTCATTTATCATGTATTTATTGGTTCTGTAGTTATTGACCTTGTGTTATTTACATGGTTACATAGTCTTCATAATTGTAATTTTTAATTAAATCTCATATACATTAATCATATTATATTTTATATTCATTTATAATAGTATATATAGATAAGTAAACTATAATTATCATGGAGACAAATGGCCTTAAATACACATGAAAGATGTTTCTATTTTCTGATTGATGGAATGAAAGGAATATAAATACTAAATGACCATAAAATTATAATTATTATGTCATATATATAAATTATGTCCATATGTATTTACATCCATGTAAAATAAAAATGAAAAAAATCGCATAACATCGTAGAGGTGGTAGTCCACACGTACGCATGATCAATCTTATCATCTTCCATCAGATTAAAAGGTAAGTAGGTATATGTGATATTTTAAATCTAGATGTTTAAATATTTCATAAATTTTATTTATGAAATTAAACACATAAAAATAATCATCCAAAAATGATAGTGATGAATGAAATGAATTGTATCACCACGTTGAGAGGGTAAGTTCTAAATATGCACGAACAACACATTATGTTATCATTTCTTGGGAAAGTGGATTCATTAGTTTCTTTGATAACATATGTATAATATAAGACAATTTATGATAATTAATTTTTTATTTTATTATATGTACCTTATATTTATGGGAGGTAATTAATAGTAGAAATGAAATTGATCAGTTATGTTGAGTACCAATTCTTTGAAATGACTCCTTTAGATCTCACGTAATGGTCTCTATGGATGATAATTTGGGATGTAGATAATGTATATAGTTTTTATAGGGATTTTCGAAAATGATTTTTTAATATTTTTTCTCATTTGAAGGATAAATTTCATTTAAACAGGTGAGGTGTATGCATCTGTTTTAAAATTTTGGTGAGGGGAACGTTAAGAATATCTCAAAATATTAAATTATATCAAACTCTCTCTAAAGAAGGGTTCCTCCACATGAACATTTATTCAAATATTAGTTTGGTTAGTGTTTTAATCCCATTATTAAATTGAATTTAGAAATTGGTTGGTATCATTTGAAACCTTATCATTTTTATTAACCCTCAGTTATTCAATTTTAATTTTAACTATAATAACATTTTTTCAATAATAATGGTTTTTAATATCTTTAAAAGGAAAATAATTTGTAATAAATCAGAATCTTTGGAATTTATTTACCATAAAATTTATAAATAATAATTCTTTATAATTTTTATATATTTTTATGAATTATTATTTTTCTAGCATATCCTTAATTTTAGTTTTTACAATAGTCAATTAATTTAAATTAAAAGGAATAATTAAAAAAATATTAATTAAAATATTATATTTTAAACGAAAACCTATTTTTTATATCCGTGAATAAAATACATGAAATACTATAAATTTATCATATAATATCACTTTTAATATTTTAAAAATCATTTATTATAATTTTTTTATTATTTGAATAAATATTTTTGTGGTGTTGTGTATGCATTTAAGGTAATTATATAATACATAAAAAAATTATCCACAAGAATATTATTTCATTATACCCAATATTACCAATAATACTCGTTCATAATTAGTTTTTGTCCCTTGTGAACATATAAAATATATTTAAAGCAATTAGAATGAGTTTTTTTATATAATTTGACTTCAATTATATATAATCATTATCACGGACAAGAATACATTAAAAACTAAATTTTTATCCTAATATGTTATGGGTCAAATTATATTGATCTAATAAAAAATTGTCATGATAAATTATGCTCTTATCTCTTAATTTTTTGTTTGATTTAACTGATTTACCCTTTATTATAGTGACAAATATTTCCATGCTTACTATTGATATTTCTCAAAAAATGGGATCTATTTACAAAATATAATATTCATCATTAAATTTATATATTATTTTTAATAAAATTAAATACATTTTAATGAAGAAAATTAATTTATTAATAATATTGCAAAAGGCAATGGAAGCCACTTAGTTTAAAATAAATTTTTAATCATAAAACATGGTTTATTATTATCCAATGCCTAGAACAATGAATTATAAAAAATATTGAATATAATATATTCATTTTTCGATAATATTTATCTAATATTTATTAATATAATTTTTAAAATTCAAAAAAAAATCACACATACATATTATTTTCGATATATAAATTTATTGTTTATGTATAATATTGATTATACACAAAATTGAAACACAATTTTGATTCAAATTAATATAATTTAATCTTTTTAAATTTAAAAGATATAATTTTACTTTGGAATTATTTTTTTAAAATTGATATTTGTACATGATTGAAACTATAATTTATATTTCACAAAAAATTCCGTATTTTAACTATTCACTTCAAAATAATACTTTTCAGATAAAATATTGAAATTAACACTAACATAATTATTACTGATGAATCCAACAAATATAGTTTGTTTTATGAAATAAAATATCTAAATGTATTAAGAAATAAATATAATACTTTATAAAAAAATTAAAAAACCTTTTCAAGGAAATCTATTTTTATATATTAATATAACATTGGTAAAATTTAAATTTTGATTTCCAAAGAATTAATAAATTTATTTATATTCATTAAAATCTTGTTATATAACTAATATATTATTTGATCGTTTTATATCAACTAATTTCATGACTGGATTATAACATTTACATAATAATATTATAATAATATATTGTGGTTTATTTAAACTCAATATTAAATGTAACACCAGCTAATAAATGCAGATTATTCATTAAACGGTAATATGTTATAAAATATCATGGGGTTAAATTTATCAATTTGATATTACCTATAGGACTTGGAATTTTTTAGGGACAAATATCGGGATTATTAAGGTGATACTTAAGGTATAGAATCCAATGAGATAATGTTCACATACAAGAATTATAATTTATTTATTATACATCTTCTAGTTTAAAACAACACTATAAATGCATGTGTGATAAAATATATAATAATAAGATACCTAAAAATTATTTTACTAGTGGACTATAAATTTTATAACATCATATCAGTTATTTGAAAAATCAAATGATGTTTTTGTTACCTACACAATACTACATCCATAAGAGACATGATTGGTTTTTCATACCATATCCAACACGATGGTTATAAATTCGGTATTTAATGAAAAAACTGTTATACATAAACCATTATTAATATTTTTAAACTATAAACCATTTCATTACTATAATATTTTTATTGTAAAGGAATGTGTCACCCATGTGTATGTGTGGGATACAACCTCTAAAAAGTCATGTGTTTATTTTTTCATAAAGGGTTTTTAAAATTATAAAATTATCATATTATATGAATAACTAATTAAAAAAATAAATTTAATATCATTATTATTCTATAATAATTTTATAATTCCAAAATTGTCAAATTCAAAACCATAATCATCAATATATTATATTTTCCCCCTTCTTGGGTCAATTTAACCACCTAAAAAAAATTCTATAATTTTATACTTTCGATGAATACAAAAACATGAAAAATTATGGCACACTACTGAGAGGATAACTTATTTTTATAGTTATTGAGATATTATATTAATTTTTGACATATTATTATTACCGTACTCTCTTCATTAATAAATTACTTAAAAACGATCGCCGCAACATTTTTATCATGAATCATAACAAAGAAAAAATATTATATGAAACTAGAACATTGTAAATAAATATAAAAAACATATTCTAGTACCTATAATTAAATCAAGATGATTAATAATTAATATAAAAACAAGAATTGGAACCACCATTAATAAATTGGTGTAAAAAATATAAAATATTAACTTTTGATGATGAAAATGAAATATTAATAAGTAATATATTTGTAATCAATGATTCTAAATAAACTATAGAAAAGTATATAAGTATGAATAATATTATGAAATAGGACATTAAATATATTAATTTTTTATACTACGTGATAATGAATGTTTTATTAAGGGGGATTTCATATTAGGGTTTATACACCTCAATTTTTAATTATTGAGTTATAAAAATAATAAAAAAAATAAAATTATTATTTAATATATTTTCCATGTATTTATATTGTTATATGTTTTTATGAAATTTGAATAATTAAAAAACCCATTTTATTTTTTTACTAAAAAGAGTTTTATGATTCAAATGATAATGATGTTGCAAGGGATACTATTATCTCAATCTACCTTTATTTAAGTAATATTTATATATTTTTAATTTCTTAGTTATATTCTACATTTTATAAATCCAATTATTTTATATTTAAAAATATATTTTCCCCTATGAAAAATAATTATTTTCTAAAATCACCCCCTTATTAAATTTCATCCCCATAAATGTATGACATTATTCAGAATAATTCTACTACATCCCAAGAATGATATATTTCGTCCGTATAGATGTTTCATATTTCTTACAATGTTCTACATTGTAATTTAAAACCAATTTATGTTTTATATTTCGTGAACTACATATTTTTTTCCCTCTTTCCAAAAGAAATCATTAATATAACATCTTATGATAAAGTATTTAATTATGATTTTTAAAATTTTAATACGTTTTTTTACTTTCATGAATATATGTGTTATCTTCCACTCAAAATTTCCTTCAAAACCCATTATTTAACATTCATGAATTACATACAAAATATCCTTCTGAAAGTGACCTTTCTATTAATTTTTAATTATAACTTCACGAAAATTACATTTGAACATGACCCAAAAAAATATTTTTTCCCATTTATAGTAAAAACATTTAAGAAAAAATATTTTACTATTTCTCACATTATTTGGGAATACATCATTATGATTATTACTTTCAAAAATTTAAGTCAAATATTTCAAATAAATTTTCAATTAATTATTTATAAAACCAAATGAAGGATTATTAAATTTTTCAAAACCTTGTTTTATATTTTTGAAAAAAATTATTTATTTTAATAAATATATTAACATCATGTCCTTTTTGGAATGTAGTTTTTCTGTGATTTTATGTCTCCTAGATAAATTCAATTGAATTATTTTATCCCTTTTAGTTTAAAAAAAATAATGTTTTCCTTTTAAATAATAAATAATAAATAGTTATATCAATATCAAAGTAGGTCATTTTAAAAAAATCAATTTTAGTGATTTTTCGAGCCTTTCAAAAAGTGATATCCCATCATATTTTCAATTGATTTATCAAATGTTATCTAAATAGAGTTGTAATCTATGTCATTGTCCTTTAATTTTCTTTATATTACAGTTTGGATATATTTTTATAATTTTAATAAAATTATTTCTCTAGCTAGATTATGAATATCATGTTTTAATGAACATTAAAAAACCTATTTATACCATGTTCGTTAATTATTCTTTGATTATATGATAAATTTTTTATAGTTTGTTGAACAATTTTTTAATGTTAATAATAATTAGTTAGTTTTTTTCTAATAAAACCTTTGATAGTGTGGGATTGTTAAATCCCTCAAATTAATTTGTTAATGAATGATATCATAAATTATAATTATGACACATAAGGTAATAATTTTTCAACAACATGTACAATGCTTATTTGTTTCAAAACATATTGAGTAGAAAATTATTTTTTCACTACTCATATAATGGCCATTTAGTTTTTTCACAATAGAGAGTGTAGAAAAATTATTTTTTTCAAAACATATAGTGTGGAAATAATTATTGTTCAAAAAAATATTTGTGGACAATTTGTTTATTCACAACATAATGTCTGGATATATTGATATTTCAAAATTTATTGTGAGGGTATGGTTGAATTGTATCACAATATGATGGTTCCTTATGGATATTTTTTTTCAAAATTTTCATTTTTATTCTATGTTTTAATAGCATGTAAAATTTACATAATAGATTATTATGATTATGCATCAAGGAACATGTTTATAATCTTAATATTATGAACAATTTTTCATGTTATATAAATATTCTTACATTTAAATCAATAATTCCTCTTGGAAAATTGTATCGTTCCCATTTGTTATTAATATATTTCTACTGCACATGGTATTTTTATATTATTATGATATAAACATAGTAAGAATATTGATATATTTTTCCCATAAGAAGCATTTGATTTAATCTATGTAGTTAGAACTGATTAACAAGAGGAGGAAATCATAATGATGATTCCATGACACAAGTTGGTGTTCTTCATTAATTTAATCTAGTATGTAAGTTCTTTATCATTTTTGGGAAAAATATATATGTCATTATCATGACATGTTTCTTTACACCTAATACACCATGAATTTTATATGTTTTCATGTTGGTGTATGAGTGGCATTGACACATTTTTTGATTGAAACCATATTGTTGTATGTAGCCACATTTTATTTTTTTCATGATATATATTGTACTTTATTGTTATGAAAAATATTTATTATTATATTTCATAACTGATGGAACTGTTCTAAATGAATCATGATGACCTAGTCGGTCAGATTTGGATCAATAGAATCATATAGGGGAAGTGATATTACATTAAGAGTGATATGTTTAATGGATTTTTTGATAGATCATTTAAAATAATGAACATGGTAGTTGGTTTGGGAGAAGACTATGAATTTGATGATAACCCAATGTATTTTTACAATGTATAATAATATCATGTCTAGGGTGTTTGAGTTATCCAATTGTATTAACCTTGAGAGGTGAGATATAAAATCATTCAAGGATATGACCATCAACAATGTGGTGTGTTAATAGTTTTGATTAATGACCACCATTATTGATGGGCGTGTAGTGTTACTAATGATGATCATCATCAAAGCAGTGAATACCATGTTTCTTAAAATTTATAATATATATTTTTAACCTAATAATATATACCAATATTGAGATGATATGGGTGTATCCAGGATTCATTGTGGCTTCATTATCTAGATATTACACATCATATATGAAACTATATTATTATTTGATAATTTTCATATGTCATGTCATACACTATTACTTGTATTTTGTGAACATATGTTATGGATAAATTGGGGGTGTGTATCTTGGTTTATACGTCACACTCTATATGGGAATACCAATGAGTATATTGACTTCATAACTAGGGATATATTGAAAGATAAAAGGCCGTATTATAGTGAGTTAAGGAAATAAAGGCACATATACAAAGGTGATGTTAGTTCATAAATGGGACATCACTATTTTATTTATTTTTCAACATGCTTAAAATAATTATTATTTTAGTTAAATTCATTAATATAATTATTTTTCCTATGACATGATAATGATTGAAGAATCTCCCCACTGATGGTCACATACCCTCTATTCTAGTTGGAAAACTATTAAATTAGGGGTGGAATGTGTGAGGCCATGCAGCACTCAGGTTTGGGAATGTGGATTTTTTCAGGTGTTACAAAATGGTATCCTAGTAGTTTTCTTGTTTTCATTTCCCTCAAATGTGGGACAACGTAAAATAAAAAATGTTATTTCAAACTCCATTGACAATTTATTTTGTGTCTTTTCATCTCATTTGTTGTAGACCTCAAGAAGACAGTAATAATATTTTTGTTATATTTTTTTGAGATTTATAGGGGGTTTCATATATCATTACTAGGAATATATGATCTCTTTCCATTCACATACAAGTCGTGTTGTTGCATATTTGTTTTTAAATTTCACTGATTTAATAATACAATCTATTATGGAAGGACATTATGATATTGTGTGTAATATCTATGTTATCATGATTTTATTACATATCTATACTAAAATTAATACATAGAACATGATCCTGATTATATATATATATATGACTGTGTCTAACATAATATGATGATGAAAATGGTAAGATCTATATGGGTTATACCTTTGTTTTAGGGTATACATTAAAGATAAAAATTGATCCCCTAAAATGATTATTGTATCTTCTATAGAAATTACATGTTTTAAATGTTTCCATTTAATTTTGGATAATTTATCATAAACATATTGAAATAGTAATAACAAGATATGTATGGTGGGAATTCACTTTCACCATAAGATTGTCCTGATCTATTATTCGGTTTTCAAGTGTAGGTAGTTGATTATGCTCTTGAACCTACTCTATGATTTAGGAAGTGGTGTGAATTAAATTAGAATTAACTCACTTAGTTCTTGTATTAGGTATATTAGATCATAATTATGGTCGAAAATTCTCTGACATTAAATGTTGTAATTATTCATCCTTCCAATACATTAGAGGCCCTATGTTGTTGAAGTCTGGGTTGGAACAATTATAGAAATCCTTGACCTAATATATACCCTAAAGGATTATAATGTAAATATGAGATAGATATCATGATAGGCTATAATCATTTCTGGATTACCACTTGTCGTGTAAAGGTAGTTTAGTTGAATGATATCATTGAGATATTAAAGGGGTTGGTGTAGAAGGGATATCTTCATTTGAGTACTTCACAATGGGTTGCACATGTGTTTCATTATAATAATATGGATAGGGTTCTATGACTATGTGTTTATTTATTTGAACCAAAATAATAAAAACATTAACAAGGAATACAATTTTTAAATGATCAATAATCTAGTAAATATGTTATGTTGAGCGAGGAACTTCTCCAAGATGAAACTTTTACATGGAAACCTCTAACTATGGGAAATAAAGTATGACATCTTGAAGACAAAATTTCATAATAGGATCGAGTGGAGAGAGTATTAGGTAATATGAATTTATTTTACCAAGGTTTAACCAATGTTAATTGACCTCATGTACAAGATCAATATTCTATACCTATATTCATTATTGTCATTATCTGTTGCTGACATCCCCATGTAATCATCAATTATAGCACCCACAGTTTATGTATATAACCATTTCATTATGATATTTACATGTTTTCAGTGTTTGGGTGAGGTTTGGAAGGGTTTGTAACTCTTTTGGAATGTTTTTTGGAATTTTATAAAATTACATGGTTTGGTTATGGTTAGTGGAAAACGTGAATCGCCGATATGAAAATTTGAATAGTGAAACAAAGTCATTTGGGAAGGGACACGGTTAGGAGCACAGTATGGCCGGACCATGAAGCCATCAATGAAAAATTGTTCAATGTGGGACATAGGGTTTTCCCATAGTTAGTGTAGGTTATGTCTAATTTTGTAGGCCAACCATGTGAGGTGCTTCTACAGCCTTAGGTTGGAACACTATTATTGCATGATTTTCCTAACTATGCAACTTATAATACAAGTTTTAAATGTGTGATCATAAAATTGTGGATATCACTCATTTTCACATCTAAACCTATCTTTTTTTTTAAAATCTTACTTTTTCAGGTTTTCTTCCTCCTACAGACTATAGAGTCTCTACCCATCAAACTAGAAGAGATCACAAGCCAATGTATGGTTTGCAGAATCCTGATTCCCCAGGAAAGTCTTCATTTTTTTAGTTTTTATTATATATACATTCATTAAATTTCACAAAATACTTGGTCTAGTCCACTGGGGATTGAACTCTGATTTTTTATTCCAATAATGATGAGATATTTTAGTTTTTATTTTAGGTAAAGGGATATAATGTGTAATTTTGGAAAATCTACATGGTTTTATTGAAAAATTCACGTCACTCTTCATTTTCTCCATAATTATGGAGATAAGTGACTTCACCCTCGACTCCTTTTTTTAGAAGATGAAAAATTAGATTCAAATTTTTTTAATTTCAAAAATGTTATATTTAAATTTAAGAGAAAATATTGTTAGAATCATTTTTTAGTGATAGATTGTGGATTTTTGGATTTATGCAAATTGTTTCTGTAATGTTCTTGGTTTTCTTAATTTTAAAATGTTGGTTTTAAAATATATTTTTTCAAAATTATTAAAAAAATTTGTTTAAAATTATTTCAATAATATAAATATTTATTAAAATTTCATAGAATGGTTGATTTTATAATGTTTTTGAATACACTTATTGGTATGGATTCATGCATTCAATGTGACCTCGAATAAGGGGGATGTACTATTGGGGTAGAAACGGATGTTACCCTTGATAATTGGTTTGTGTCATTTGGTAACAAGGATATTAAACAATTTTTTAAGACATGATGGATGGAAGTGAAACCACACATGATTATGGTACTGTCAGTGAATCCTGGATGTGTGTGCGGGGGAGAATGATGGAATGGTTATTCCGAAAAAGAATTTGAAATGGTTTAATTCATTGATATATGTTTTCCTTAGAAATAGTTTTTGTTAGAAAAATGTTTTGATGTGAAATATATTGGATTTATATAAATTTTTAATATGTATAATGTGTTTTTTTATAAATAATTTTATATAATTATTTACATAAATGTGATAACATGTCTTGTCCTAGTGCCATGAGTAGAGAAGTCATTTGGGGAAAACCTAATATGTTTTTTTACACGCCCTCTCCTTTAGAACATTGGTACTTTTACATAAATTTTATATTGAGATAAAGTTAAAGGAATGTTATCAGATTTATTTAGAGGTTATTCATGATACTCAGGATATAGTATGGAGTTGGAGCACCAGGCATGTTGGGAGACATGGATTTATATCTTAGAGTCTTTAAGTTTTGTTGTCTTTGTCTTCCTCTTTTATCTTTGATGTTAATAGACTTCCACTACAGTACTCTATGTATAGATGGATTTGATATACATTTTTTATTATTTTAGTTGTATACCATGTTATCATGCATCCTTTAGTGGTTATTTTTAATTGTATGTTTTTATGGGTTGGTTTATTTCTCAATGGTCAAATTTTAACCTATATTTTAACGGAGCCCTTGGTATTTATTACAATACTTTGGCATCATGGGGATGTCTCTTAATGAAATGTTTAAATTTTTTCTCCACTCAAGACAATGAGGATGGGAAGGATGAGAAATGTGGCCTCATCTTCTTTAGCCCTTGACATGAAAGTGCAATTACTCTTGTTTGGACCTCATATATTTCAGGGGAAATAGAATGAGTTTTTTTTGTTTTGGAGTGGATAATAGATCATATTACTCTTTGATTTGGGATGGTAGAAAGGAGTACGGTTTCTAGGAATTGAAATTTAAAGCTTAAAATGTCATAACTAAACTTTTTAGGTTGAACATTATGTTTCCAGGGACATAGGTACATAAGTGTTTTGGAGACACATGTAGCAGTTATAATTTCATTATCATAGGTTTAAACAATTAGACGAGAAAGACATGAATTTAATAAATGATTTCCCACTATGAGTGAATATTTAAATTTGATAAATTATTTATGATTTTGTGTAAATGTGTTTATTTTTGGAAATATTTTAAATTGTTTTAAAATACTTGATTTTGAAAAGGCAAGAAATGGATAATGGGAAACTGGATAGATTTTAAAAATATTGAAGATTTTGTTCTCAAAAATGGTTTAACATGGAAAGTATTTAATTTTTGAAATCAATGTGGATATATATAAAGTTTTAGATATTGAAATTGTTAAAACTTTTACCACTAGAGAGCAGTACTTATTTTTTTATGGTAATTTTTACCCTATAGGTGTCATAGAAACCATCCCAAAAAAGATATGGAGAATATGGTTTCACTTGAGCCACATTTGAACCAGCATGTGGTTCAGAGTATATTCCATTAATTTTATAATGTTAATAGAGGGAATAAAATGGATGATATAATGAATTTGGATCATTTTATTGAGTTCTAGAAACAGAATCCACCCTTCATTCATGCTGATTCAATATAAAAAAGTAAGGTGAGTGGTTGAACAGAATGAATAAAATGAATGATTTTCTAGGAACACCAGCAATAATGAACATTAGGTTGGAAATATATATATTGGAGGATATTTCATTCTATTGGTGGGATTTAGTAGTTCATGCTATATTATACCAAGGATTTCTGTGGGATGGATTTGGATAATTGTTCAACAAAAAATTCTATCCTTACATGTTCGAGTTAGAAAAAACTATAAAATATTTTAGCATAATGTAGGAAAACCAATTAATGATAGATTATGAGTCTAAATTTGTGAATTTTTTCACTTTTATTTTTATGATTCTTCCTTCATCTCCTTGAAGGCACACATTTTTCCTTGTGAACTGATGTAGGTGATTCACTCCACGATTTTAGTTTATTGTATAATGGGATATACATATGTGTTCAATAGATAAGAAAAGTATAAAGGAAAATCTAAAGATTTTTTGGTTGAGGGGGTATATAGATACCTATGAGGAATAGTGGTAACACAAATGATGGTAAAAAGTGCATGACGGACACCTATTTCCAAGGTAGTAGGATTACTCAAAATCACATGGTTGGATAATTGAATAATCTTAAAAGACCCAAGATAAATGTTGGATGTTTCTAATGTGGGTCACTCGACCACATGAAGCGATAATGAACAACACCACTAAGAGCATTCCAAAATTTTAACTAGATGAGGAATCTTCAATTATGTTGTCATACGACTCCGAGTTTTGGTGTTCGGGACACTTTACATATCTGGAATATGATGTATGACTCAACAGGATGAGGGAAGCAACATATCTCTCAATAGTAGAACCGAGCAGTCCATGGTGATTCATATAATAGTATGAATCCTCAAAAAAGGAAATATCAATAGGGAAAAAATTAAAAAAACTTCATCAAGAAAGACTTTTTATGGATATGAGTAAGTAATATTGGATGATTAATCTAGATCATCAATGGTTAGATGTAAGATTCTTTTGAATTCAACATTTACAGTACATTTTTTGATATGGGTGCATCCAATTACTTTACATATTCATGTGATATACATTTTTTTAGTTTAAATGTTGAGATGATGCCTTCTATGTTGAAACCTTAAGCTCCTCTTTGACAATGGGAATGTCAAGCCTTTTTTTCTAATGAATGATCAATAATTATTGATGGATATGAGTTGATATGGGATTTTTCTTGGCTAAATATTGATTTATATGACATAATACATGGTATTGATTGGTTGATGATGTTTAAATTCTAAAATCGACTGTTATAATCAATGGGTAAGATTTACAAATGATGACAACATCAGTTATATTTTTAAAGGATATCATAATGAAAATGAAGGTGAAATGGGTTTGTTGGCGCCATCAATTGGAATGATCATCTAGTAATGGGATGCTCTGAAATTGTCATCGATGGATGAGTTCGAGAGTAGTAGTTTTCTAACGGTTGTTAATCTGTTTATAGATGTATTTATAGATACAATCTCATGGTTCTCACCCATAAGATAATTGTATTTTATGATTCAACCCCTTCTGGGACCTATCCTAATACCCTTCAATCTTACCTAATTCCAACAATACAAATAACAGAACTGGAAGTGTAGTTTGATGATTTGGAATGAAAAGGGTTCATTCATCATTTCATGTCTTTTTGGGCATCACCAGTCTTGTTTGTCAAAATATTTTATGGAATTATCCAAATGTGTTTGAGTTATCATAATCATGAAAAAGATACAATAAAAAATAATATTCCACTTCCAAATATTTATGATTTGATCGATAGATTGTGGGGATATTAGTGGTTATCAGAAACTGTATTGTGATCATTTTATCACCAATTGTGAGTTCGGAAAGAGTATATTCTACAGAAAACTTTCAGGATTATATACGGAAATTATGATTATGCAGTTACAATTAATCTTTTTAATACACTTATACTCATTATATAAATTATGAATCAGATATTTCAAAGATATATGGATTCTTTTTTGGCCGTGTTTATAGAGGAAATATTTTTGTATTCGAGGAAAAGGGTTTAACATGAGCAATACATTTCAATATTGTTGGTGATCTTGAGAGATAATCATTCGTATTAAAATTTATCAGAGATTTATTTTTGGATAAAACATGAAAATTTATTTGTCTATATAATCTCTAAAAGAGGTGTTTTGTGGATCCAGAAAATATAGAAGTCATAATCTTCTCTGAATGACAAAAAAATGTATTTGAGATAAAGAGTTTCCTTGGTCTAGCGTGTTATTAATGATGTTTTTTGCATGATTTTTCATAACTAACCTCACCATTGATATCTTTGACAACAAGAAGTGTTCCATATTAATGTAATTATGAATGTCGTAACTCTTTTAAGAGCTTGAATATCTCCTAACATCGACACCATGAATGATTTTTTTGGATTTAGGACAACTCTATGTTGTATATTGTGATTCATCATGATCTAGGATGGGATGTGTTCTCATGCAAGGAGATCATGTTGATTCTTATGGATCAATAAAATTATGGTGTAATGTTAAACAAATACCCAACAAAAAATTTGGACTTAACTGGTGTAGTCCATTCATTGAAGACTTAGAATCATTACCTATTTAGTGAAAAAAATTTATTGTTTACTAATCATTTTAATTTTAACTATATTTTATTACAAATTGATTTGAATCTGATATAGTGAATTTAGATGTTATATTTCCAAATGTTTGACTTTGACCTGGTGTATCCATGAGGTAATGGAAATCTAGTGGTAGATACATTATGTATAATGCCATATAGTCGGTTTGGAAAAAATGAGGATGTATATCAAGGGCTGTTGGCATCGATCCTAGGTGACAAGAACATGGAATGTGAATCTTGAGGTGATGTATTTGTTTTCATTCTATTTTCATTTCTTCCTGAATTAGTATATATGGTTCAAGAGGCACAAACGTCTAATTCAAAATGTTTTTTTAATGAGGAAAAAACTCAATGATAGGTATATTAGTGATGTATGGAAATTGGAAGTGAATTCAATGTTGGGGTTCAGAGGTCATATGGTCGTACCTAGGTCCTTTCAGTCATAACTTATTTATGATTACCAATATTAAATATAGGGTTTTCATCATAGAAAATAGATGGTGTATACGGATTTGAAAGAGTAATACTGGTGGTTAGGTTTGAAAATGGAAGTGGATTTCTTATAGATTATTAACATGTCTGTAAGTTAATTCATAACATCAATGACTAGAAGATATGTTGCAGTCATTAACTATTAATTTTTAAAAATGGGAACATATTGCCATATATTTTGTAATATGTACCCCAATAATGGTTTTGAAACATGATTCTATATGGGTGACAGTAGATCATGTCACAAATTCATCACATTTCATCACTATTTGTGAATCTTATATAGATGAGAACTTGTCTAAAATATTTATCTGATATGTGGTAAAGATTCATGTTAATCCAGCTTCAATAGTATAAGATAGAGATCTGAGGTTAACATTTTTCTTTTGGAAATTATTACAATAATACTTTGGTACTCAATTTTCTATGAGTATGGAATATCATCCTTATATTGATAAGAAATATGAAAGGATGATAAATATTTCTTAAGACATGATGGGGTATGTGTAATGCATTTTGGTGGATTATGGGAGGATCATATACCATAAGTGGTGATCTCGTATAATAGCTGTTATTCGGTCATGATACATATGGATCTTTTTGGAGAATTCCATGGGTTTCCATGTTTCTTTCCACATTGTTTGGCGGAAATTGGTGAGACATCACTGGTTAGGCTCAACCATGTCTAAGAAACAGTAGAGAACATTCAGTTTAATAGGAAACCAAAAAAGACGCCTCAAACTTGTCAAAAATTATATGCAAACGGTCACCAATTACCATTTTTGTTTTAGGTGAGTGATAATGCGTTCTTAAGGATCTATCAATGGCTTGGGTTTCATCATCTTTGTAAGATTTTTAATTTACCACTATTACATATATTCTATTTTGATATTCATGAATGGGATGGTGAGGTGGAGTATATGTTGACTTTTCCCCCTTGGTTACGTGTAGTGCATAATGTGATTCTTTATCTCAATTCAAAAAGTATTAGATTGATCCTAACAATTTGATTCATAGGGATCATGGTTACCAAGATGTAGATTCTTCATAGGATTATATCCTAGTACTGATTGTGGGAGGGAAATAAATATTCTTCCACTATAAAAACATCGTTCTACTATGAGTTTATGGAAACATTGTAAGAATGATTAAGAGAGTTAAGAAAGGGATAATGAAAGGTTCAATAATTTTTCGGATTTCTTTTATGGAATGGTTAGATTTCTGATTCCTAGGGATATAAACACAATGGAGGGAGTATTTATCACCCATGGATCCAAATAAGTAATAGTTTCCTTAGACTTTTTTGTTTTGTAATGTGTTTCGGTGATGTTTTGGAGGGGTGGGAATACATTTAAAAATTTTATAGGGATTTTATAGGTTTGGATGGTTTGATCACGGCTAGAGGCAACTTTTCGATGCCTATAAAATTTTTAACATGGTCTTGTATGTAGAAGAATGGTTATCGCCAAATTGTGTAGCCACCTAGGAGAATCCTTGAAAAGATGGATATAGGTAATTTCAATGGATAGTGCATAGTTTTTTATCTATGTAGGCCATCCATGAGAGGTTCTTCTTCCGAAAGAGTCTACCACACTATTATCACATGTTCTACCTAACCATGTGACTATCAAATCACACTTTTAAAATTAGATGCTAAAAATGTTGGTCCCACTCGTTCTCACCTCTAAAGAACTCTTTATTTCACTATTTTAGTTCAGAATTCAGTTTCTATTCCTCCAAAAGTCCACGGAGTCTCTCCCCCATTGAATAGTAAGTGATCCAAGGGAAATTATTTGAGTGATGAAGCATGATTACCCATGTATGTCTTTATTTTTTTTCATTTTTCATTGATATACTTTCCTTCCCTCTCACTAAATACTAGATCTAATTTTATGGTGATATGTATATTATTTTTTATTCTAATAATTATGAGATGTGATATATTTTATTTTAGGAAAATAGATCTAAGGAATGTTATTAGAGTTTCAAACCTATCTATTGAATAATTCTTGTTGTTCTTCATTTTTTCATCATTCCTAAGGTAAGTGTCTTTACTCTATACTCCAATTATTAGAAAATAAAGTCTTAGTTTCAAATTTTATGAATTTCATGAAATATTGTGTTAAATTAATGTTCAAATGATGGTAAAAACATTCTTTAGATATGGATTATAGTTTTTTGGTTTTTTAGAAATTCGTTGTAAAAATTGATTTCTTTTGGTGATTATAAATTTTTTTTTAATATTTTTTTTTGTATTTTAGAAAAGAATTTGTTTTGTAGATTTTCAATAAAATAATTTTTTTAAAATGTATTAGAATAGTTTGATTGAAATGGCCTGGTGTTCATGGGTTTTGTTAATTCAATATTTTGACATGATCCTAAATAATTAGTGGGTAGCATCTGGGTATAAACAGACATGACCGTTGATAAGGGGCATGTGTCATTACGGATCATGTATATTAAAATATTTATGATTTCAAATTGTATGGATGGAAAACCATACATGAGTATGAAACTTTCAGTGAAGCATTCATCTGATGGTGTGTGGACTAATTGTGGAATGGATATTAAAAAATGGAAGGTGAAATGGTTTAATGTATTAGTTGATGTTTTACTTTGAAAATGTTTTGGTTTTAAAACTATTATGTTGTTAAACTTCATGAAATTAAAAAAAATGTTTTTAAATTGTTTTATATAAATTTTTTTATATAAATGTGCAAACATGTTCTATCCTAGTGTCGTTCATAGGTATGTAATTTTGGGAAACCATAATGAATTCATTACGCTTACCATATAATAGAAAATTGGTTCTTTTAAAGATATATTCATTTATAATGCATATAATTTAATGTTATAAAATTTATTTAGTGTTCTCTCATTATATATGGGTTGTATTGCGGAGTTCAGTAATAGAAAATGTTGTGAGTCATGGAGTTATGTCATTGAGTCTTTCAGTTTCTTTGGTTTTCACTTTGACTTTTTTACTTTGATGTTAGTAGTCTTACAGTATGGTAACATAAGTGTAGTTGTGTTTCATATTACTTTGTTATAATTTGTGTCTTATACCTTATCATCATACTTCATTTAGTGGTTTTTATGTGTGGTGTGTTTGGTTTGTTTGTTTATTTTCTCAAAGGTAAAATCAAACCCAAATTGTATAGAATCCCTTGATCATTTTTTCTATCAATTGACACATTAAGGATGTATCTTAAGGATATGTATAAATTACACCTCATCAGAAGAAATTAAAGAGGAGAGTTATGTTACATCAACACTACAGAATCATTCCAGATATCTTGATATAGTCTTGAGGATGGTATGGGTGAATCATAATTTCACATAAATCTAAGAGTAACTTCTATATTAATTAGTTGAAATTACTAGGGAATGGTTTTTCTAAGACTGTTATACTCATGGATCCAAATAAATTAGGGACAGTGATGTCTGAGATATTTTCCTAGAACATGTCCAAGATTATGAGATTTATGGGTTTGGATGGACAAAACCAATTTTTTACTATGATTAAGCTTGATTATCAGTCCTCACAATAGAGTTTTATAAGAGGGTATTACAGTTCTAGTAGTATGATCAATTTGAATAATATTTTTTTTCTATTGAAGAGTAGGTTAATTAAATATTCATTGATCATAAATCCTGATATAGGGGTTCAATAGGATTTATATTGTGTTGCATCATCTATAGTTATTGGACCAATACTTTTGTAGAATAAGAATATAGTGTCTTTTCGGGCACGATTGTTGCAAAGAAATTAGTGTAACTACACAATACATGAGTTGCAGTAGGTAGTCATTTTCAATTATATGATTCTTTTTTGAACTATCCTTTTTATTATGGATTTATATTCTATACTAACCATAAAATACTCTATTACATATTCTTAAATTGTGACCTAAACATGTTTTCATTGTGTTGGTAGAGATTCTTCAACTAATTGACTTCATGATAGATTATTCACCTATGAAATATAACTTAATCTATGGATTTTTTTATCCATATGATGCATGTTGTGAAAGATAATTGTTAATGGACTTATAATGGGTATTCGTGCTTAATGATCATTATATCTGATTGGATGAGGGATTCATCTAATGAGCATAGATTGATAAAATTTTATCTATTATGCATCACATCTTCTCTTATAGAATACTGAAATGATGAATATGAATCATACCTATTTTTCTGATATATAGAATTCTATATGGAGGGGACTCACTGCCAAGGTGGTCACTGGGAATCGATGTTGTTATCTTAATGCATGGGAAAGTAGTGGTCCATGCTTAAATCATATGGGAGATGACATGTTTTTTCATAACCACTATATGTATGGTACATCATGGTTCAATTAAGATGAACCATGACATCAAATTATAGTTCCAGTGGATTGGGATTAAGGGGAACATCATTGGGTTTTTACGATGCATTTCTTTCTGGAGTCTAATGTATGTGCACCAGAATCCTTGTTTTTTTCTCAGGACACATCCATTACCCATGGGGATTTTGGAGGATGTTATGATTGATTTTTTTATTTGGTTACCCATGACCCAGAGGCATTTGATACTATATTGGTGATTGTGTATGGGATGTAAATGGTGTTCAATTCTTAATGACATGGTAGAGACACATAGTGGGTGAGCAAGGAATGTATTGTGTTTGTGAGATAATGTGATTATGTGCAGTTACTATCATCATTTATTTTGAAAGGGATTGTTCTTTATAATGATTTTGGAAGGGATGTTGTATTCCCTAGGGACTCAATTTGGATGGTGGATAATGTACCATCCACATAATAATTGGCATCCAAATATATGGACTTGTATACTAGAGGATATTATCTAATCATGTGTTCTAGTCTACTGCGTAACCTGGGTTTAGAATCGTGACTAGGTGTATTTTGCATAAAACTATACATTTCAGGCATCTAAAATGATAGAAATATTTGAGGATCTCTAAAGATGATCATCCATATCACTTTTTTAGAGATATCAGGTGGGTGGTGATCATTGTTTTTGACTTGTATGGGTCCTGGGGACATATAGATGGTGTAATTGATAAGGAAGTGTATTGTGGACACTCATAATAGAAAGTGATCAAATGGGCTCCCAAGGAGATGACCATTTCAATTTGATGTTTCTAACTAATTTTTTTTTTATTTTTCATATTTGTTAGAGAATATTGATTTAATTAATTAACCGAAATTGGAACTATGGATTGTTAGACTATTCGTGATTACCGAACATGTTGGGACAGTGGTAAATCGTATAGAAAATCCTCTGGGTATTTACGACATGCCTGATATGGACCAATTTAATGATTTCTTGGAATAAATATTATCATGTTCATGTTATAGATAGTCTATAAATTGAGTCAGATTCATATTAATCTCATGAGGAGAGCCAAATTCTGATCATTATCTAGAGTGATAATATATTTTGGGGGGGGGAGATTGTTACACATTTTGAGATCTTGTGTCAGGGATGATGGATCCTTGAGGAGAGATGGGGGGCACAAGTTACACATCCATGTTTAGTTGGATTATTTTTTCAACAATGATTTATAATGAATCATTTTAATAATACAATCCATAATAGCGGAAAAATTTTAACGTACTGTGTTTTTAAATTATTTTAAAACTCTATTTAATTTATACTATATATGTTACTTTTTGAACAAAAAACTAATTTCCAGTTTTTTACCCTCATTTGTTATAAAAGGATTATATAATGGGAAATAGTATTAAACCAATATAATGGAGGATTTGAAGGATCCAGGTAATTGTAGTATGGATTTATCAGTAGTTATGTAATCATAACCACTTGTTTTGAAGGGTTAGTTAAGTTATTCACACAAGGATATCTACCTTGTTTTAAGGGATTTATAGGGGTATGTTTGAGATACATATGGAAAAAGAGTCATTTACATGAATTTTGTAAGATTAGGAGACCTACATAATGGTAGAACCCTTAATATCTTGGGAAAATAATGAGATACCTATGGTAAAACCAATGTAAACTTATGTGTAATCCTATTATGTTTAAAGGGGTTTTAAAAAAATTATTGCTTTCTATTCTAATAAGAAAAAGAATGTTTTTTATTTTAATTTCTGTAAATCATGGTAAATTTATTATTTTTTTTGTATTTGAAGGATTATAATTCTTTGGAAATTAATTTTTAACACTCTATGATCATTATATACTTTAACAGAAAAATTAAATAGTTGGTGTAGAATGTATTTCTTAATAATATGGACTTTTATGGATTTTTTAATTAAGAAAAACTATAAACATGATTGAATTGGATTCTATATATTATCATGATGTTTGGAATTTTAGGAATCCCTTTTTTGTTTTTCCTAAATACTTCTATAAAAAATACTAATTAATTAGTGTTATAGGATTTGTAGATTCCTCATATTCTCCCCTATATTATTGAGTGCACTTTTCTCATTGTGTTATTATTTCATGTAGGAATATTCAATTTCAGTTCACTTTATTTGATGATTATTTTATTTTGTATCATTATGAATCATTTAGGATAAGTGATATTGAAATTATTAAAGGATACTAATATTTAATTATCAAGAATAATATTGTAGAGTAATCGTGTTATTTTGGATTATCTAGGAAAGATAAACTTTTATAACATGTGGTGTTTTATTTATTTCTTGAAATAAAATAGATTGAATCATTTCATAAATTCCTTTGGATGATGAAGGACCCAAATAGAAAATAGAAGATATTTGGGTGATGATTCATTGATCGAACATAAATTCCATATTCAACAGGACTGAGGTATGGAGTTCCTTACCATTTTGGGCCTTATATATATGGGTTTAAAGAAATATTACTTTATGATTAATAACCCATGCATGTTATATTTTTTCAAAATGATGAGTGTGTGAACTCAAGATCATTTATTGACTATGATTATATGGTTGTATATATCATATTGATATTTGTTCGTAATATTTTTTATCATTTCCTTCTATTACATGAAGTTTTTGTCGTGTTTCATATCCTAAGAACCCATGATTTATGTATCAGGATGACTTGGATATTGAGTCATTTATAGATGTCCCATTTTAGGGGAAGTATGAGTATATGAGGAGGCCTATGAACTATGGATCTTTTTATTATATTGGTTGGATAACTAATAAAGTTTTTAACATTGTAAAATATGATAAATTCGATAAAGATATATTGTCTATGAAAAATATTTGGGGATTCCATGAATTATTTTTTCTATGTTTTCCAGATACATTATATATCTTGTGTGTGACATTCTTTAATTTGATGACAATGACCACTAATATTCAACGGTGTGTGGATTTATAGAAAATAGCACAATTGTGGTTTGACATGCAATATTACTAATAGAAACCACCATAATTATTGTCAATGTCTTGTTTATATTATGTACGTAATTTTTTCAACCTTCATTAGAGAAAATTTTGGAATGGATCCAATGATTATTGGATTTGGGTTCTTGGAATATTCATCAGATCATGATTAATTGATACAATTGATATTGTAAGTTTGTTTCAGAATTTAAATAATTCATGTCATACAATATTATATTTTTTTGATAAGTTATTTTAATTATCCATAGTTGGTGTCTTTAAAGATTAGTACTGAGACGCTAAATGGGAAAATCAGTTCATTAACATATTTTAGGTCTAGGGATCAGATTTCTTTGTCGAGCGTGTCAAATTAAATGTTTAGTTTTAACTAGAATTTCAATAGTACAGAAGGAACCCTAGGTCTACATTCACTGAAGACTTAAATCAATAATTTAAAATTAATTTTTTTTATTAAGAAAACTTTGTTTTAAATTGTATGAAATTTGGGTTTTTTTATTTATTTTTAAATAATATAAACAAAAGTGTTATAATAAATCATAAATTGAGATATTTGATTAAGCATGATCAACCATGGGAATACTCAGGTTGCTCATACTTCACCACTTCAAGAGAAAGGGTATATATCTTTTAATACCTTGTTTGTAACAACTGGAACTATAATGTTAATGATTTTAAACTATGATACCTCCAAGTTGTTAGTCAAAAAACACAAAATGATTCACCAGTTATTATCGATTATTCGGTGATTTTTGATCAACTTCATAACTGAAACTCGCCAAGGTAACACACGAACAACTCAATGTTCTATCCTTGTTTTTAGGTTATTTTTTTGTGATACCGTTAAATAAATTTACATTTCCATGATAGTGTTTCTGAGAGTTTAATTTACCATTATTAACTACAAAAACAACACAATTATAAGGTGGAGAATAAGTAATTATGTGTGAAACATCACATGAATATGTACCCCGAAACATTATCATTTATGTTGAGAATGAAATACCTGAACATAATTCAGATAAATAATAATAGATTATTTTTAAAAACTATATAGAAAAAGAATTAATATTATTATTAAAATATTACAAACTTGAATCTGGGGATTTTCATCACATTCCCACTGTGGGTTATAGCAAGGATTTTATAACTCCCATGAAGAATAGAAAAACAATGACAATGAATTATAACATCCCATGGCCTCTATAACATCTAGGATTGATTATAGGACTCTTTTGGGAGTCCAAAATAGAAGTTCCTTTCCTTTTGTTAAAACTCATTAATGTGGATCCCAATGTGATCTTTTATATCCAAAATGAAATGTGGTTTTGGGAACCCTGATATTAAGAAAACAATTGGCCCATGGTTTCTTGCGACTAGAAAATTATATATCGCATTTGACAGATCTAATAACTTTTTGAAATTCATCCTATCTATATCCATGTCAATGTTGACATTCAGATACTATATAAAATAGTAGATATCTAGAAAATATAGATACATAATATTAACTCCATCAAAATTAATTATATTGGACATATCGGTTTGGTTGGGCCACATAATGGAATAATTGGGCTTTCATTCCTTTTTGAATATGTTATCCAACTATATTTGTATCATATCACAATTTTTCCACCTACATGGAAGAATGTACTTTTAGTTGTGTGTAGTTGAGTTCACTAGTGTGCTTAGATGAATGCATGCTTTGGGCCACATTTCGTGATCTTTGTTTTGAATCCTCCAAATCACCTCCACCAATAATGAAAATATCAAATCATGTAAATTAACCAATTTAAAAGTGATAAGTATTAAATTATTTTATAATAATGATGTTGAGTTTTTTCTATAGTAGAAATTTACAATACCAAATCAGTTTATCATAGTGGTTTAAGGTTAAAAATGAATTTGAAATCATCATCCAATCACATCCCCCACACCAAAATATTTTCACTCCTGGAAGAAGTCTTATATCTAAACCAATTACAATTCCTTAATTGAAATTGAGGAAAATTGCAAGATTATTTTGAAATAATATTTATCATGTCTCTTTTAAGAAATCAAATTTCATATCATTTTTCTTCTCCCGCATTGAAATTTGTTCAACTTAATTTGTTCACCAATTGAACATGTCGCGACCTACATCACATATAAATTCTCCCTCTTCAATCACATAACCTACGAAATTGGAGATATTAACTTTTCCTAGAGTTCATGCAATCTTACCATATGATTTCAATGTTTCCATGTTCACTACCAAAAAATTATAGCATGCTAATTTAGAGGACATTTAATGGGTTGTTTTGAGGTTCAATGGTTGTTAGGATATAATGTATAAAAATGTTACTCGTAATAGGAGTTTTAAATTTATTAATTATAAAAAATGTCAATTTTCAGAATGTTTTCACAATGAATTTACAAAATCACTCCCCACCCATAGATTGTGTCATATTCAAATCACTATATTGGTTACCTATTTGTGTGGATCACAACCTATTAGAGAATAATAATGTTTAAACTTCCTCTTCTATCCATTTTTTTCATTTTTCCAAAAAAAAATTTCAATGTACCAAACAATATTTTTTTATAATATTTTCATTAAAGATACAAATTAAATCATGTGTAAAAAAATTATACAACATGGATTTTGAACCAACTACCCAAGGAAAATTTAGGAACTCTTTCTAACTACCCATATTACTTATTATTTATTGATAATTCCCGTGGAAACACCCCACTCACCAGCACTTGATGAATGTCAAACTAGAATTTACACAATAGATGGGTAGATAGGGATAAATTATCTTTTAATGTGGCTACCTAGAAGGAATTTCATAGTCTCTAAGACTTAAAAAGAATAAAATGTAATGTTTTAAAAAAATGAGGTTCACTGTACAAAGGAAATTTCAATGAATTATGACCTCTATCATGAATGTATCACACACTAATCTTATTACCTCAAACAAAGTCAAGGAAGTCTCTAGTTTTCTCAACACGACCCAAGACGCTCTAGAATGTGAATAATGGGAAGAATATGTAGTAAGGGTTATAGAATATCTCTCATTTAAGGGAAAAAAATATTGGTTAATGATAAGGATGCCTGGGTTACAGATATCCATTAAACAACTAACAATTTTTTGGAAATAACAATTCTAGAAAAATATTCCATATTAACATTCAATTTATTTTTTTTCAAAGAACAAATGAATTGTCCACATAATCTACACAGACAAGAAAAATGATTTATATATTATTTATATGATCAATTGTTTATATAAATCAAGGGAAGAAAAAAAAATTATTAAAATATTTTTCTTTGATTCATAGAATCAAATCTTTGAATTTTCACCCTCCCCCAAAACTAAAAATTATATTTTTATCAATGAATGTATTTTTAATAAATAGACAAGTAAAAAAGTATGGGAGAAGGGACAACCTACTAAATGGTTTCATATGTAGAATCCATAAATTTTATTTCATCCAAGAGATGATTTGGAAAACACTAATAGAAGTGTTTGAGCCTCTTCCCATTACAAATAAACCTCTTTACACTCTTCTCATAAAAAACCGCTATAAAACCTAAAGGGTGAACATGAAAAATTTTATAAGGAAAAATCCATAAATAATAAATCTTACCTAGGTGGAGAATTAGCCGATAATTATAATTGATTACATTAACACCAATATAAAACCTCTAGTGATGAATCTTCCTGTCATGGATTTCGTTTGTCTTATCATTTTAGATTTTGTAGTTCTCATATATATCACACCAAATTTATTCCAACTCATGAATATATTGTTTCTTATGCTCACAAGCATCGGAAAGATTAATATTACATTGTTTAACAGCCAAATATTCATCGTTTTCTACATCTAATAGGAGGTGACGTGCATTTAGAAACACAATACAGTATGGTTATATTATGAACAGTGTTTTAAATGTTATTCGGTACCACCAATGTGCATCATCCAATTAAAAACTCCAATCTTTTAAATTCGGTTGTACCCTATTTTCTAGGATTCCCTTCACTTCCAGATTTGAGATTTATTATTTTCCATTATTCATGGGTGATAATTATTGGATACTTTATAAACCACGCCATATATACACATCATCTTTTTTCATCTTGTGGTTGTAGAAGTGTGAAACCAGAACAATAATGTTGAATCTTGGGAAATCAAACTTATTGAAAAAGTGGGGCCTAATAAAATCAACAACCACACGAGAGTCATCGTTCATTGTAGATATTTCCCCACCCATTTAATTATGTAGTCAATAAAAACTCATATGTAAACAAATTAAAATTAATTTGGAAAAGTTACAATGACTTCAATTCCCCATGAATAAAATATTTCATAGAAGAACATGGGTTTTTGTGACTTTTCATTCCTCTTGGTTATATTCCTACTGAATTGAAATTTATGGAAATCCATAAAAAATCAATGGTAAACTCTATTAATTTTTTTCAAATAATATCTTGAGTCATGGACAAGTAGAGATATTAGGTGAGACCCAAAGTGCCCCATATTCCGATGCGTGGAAAAGGTCCAAAACAGTTGTGAACTCATGGTTTGGGATACACTAATGAACAAATTGGTCCATAAATATTCTCCACCAATATGGGTCATCCCAAATGTACCAACATGATTCATGCTTAATTATCTAGGATTTTGAAGTGAAGAAATTAGTGGGCACGCTAGATGTTTCTTGAAAATTCACAATGTCTACATCCCAGTAGGTAAGGTCCATAACATCAAAAGGTTATCATCAGGGATGAATTATACAATAGGATAGGGGTGATTCATCATGATGGTTAATTTTTGGGTTAATCCAATTACTATTTCCAGCTTCAAATTTTTCACTCCTCTCTTATCTCTAATCTCAGGGTCAATCTCCTCGAGTATGAGCATCCAACGAATAAGGTGGGTATTAGATTCAGGTTTCTTTAGGAAAAATGATGGGAAACATTAATAGAAAAGACAATAATTTTTTAACCAATAGAATGTGATCTGATTTTTTTAATGGAAATAATAGTATAAAGAAATTATACTTTATTGTATGTGTAGTTTTTCTAGGAGGGGTAAAGGGTATGTATGGCATGCACAATGACCTGAGGAGACTATTCAACCCATGGTGATAAAACATACCCAACTGAATATTTATATGTATAACAAGTATGTTAAAAGGGGAGATCCTACTATGGTAGTTGGACAATAGGAGGTGATGTGAGACACCATTTTAGTTAATTGAAATCATCCTCACCATTTTTTATCAATAAAAATTCAGAATGCTTTTGCAACAATAAAGATAATGTAAGTGTGATCTTACTAATGTCTTGAATGAATAGTGGTAAAAACCATCAGGACCAATGAAATATCATACCTCACAAACAAATTTTGGATATAGAAGGGGGAAATTTATTCATTTTTTATTTATCCACATGAATTTCGTTATTTAAAAAACATTCCCATGATTTATCCCAATATCATCCATGAAATGGGATTTCTCATAAATTAATACATGATCATTTTCAATGCAATGATAGAGGACAAAAATGAGGTTTTTGAACAAAATAGACAATGAATGTTCTATAAACCATGAAATTATGAATAAAAACATATAAAAATCCTTCAAAAAACACAAAAAATATAATCAATATGAATTTTCGAAAAAGTACTTGTATCATAAAATAGACAAAAATGAATCCTTATGTATGTAAATGTGCCAAATGGATAAGTAAGTGTTGTATTTTCATGATCGGTAGGGGAAATATGGATTTCAAAATTACATGAATAGCTACAAAAGAAACAATAATGTGACTTACCACCCCATCATTCTAAAAAGTTTTCAATGAAAGGTAGAGGAAAGTAGTCTTTTCATGTGTCCTCATTTTGTCAACGCTATTCAAAACAGATTCACTAATTATTGTTCACATGTATTGGAACCAATCCCTTCCTTTCATTTGAAACGATTGTTATTATATATGTTTAGGCACAATTTCACTAGGCTAACCCAATTACTATCAGTAATAGGATAAATGGTCCTCGCATTAAGTAATTTATGGACTTCCAATTATATCACTTCAAGGAGATTGGGATTCAACTTGAATTTATCTTACATTATGGGATTAGCCTCATCATATATAAATATATGTTGCATATAAATAGATGGTCTAATCATAAGAATATCATCCATTGTCCATCATTTTTCCTTTTTACACTATCTCAAAAGATTAATCAACTTTTATTCCTACTATGGAGAGAGGTTGTTGGAAATAGTGATGGGAAATTGGTCAATACCCTCAATATTGTCTTATTTTAATTTCAATGGAAGTGGTTTTAATTCTAAAACCTGTGGTTTTTGGATTGTATGACGGGATTTATAGGGATTGAGTTCTATAAAACAATCTATCCAGTCATGTTGATTCTTTAATGAAACAGAGCCTAAGGATAAGTGATTTTCAGAATAATCGATAGTCATGGGTACCTCAAACTGAACAAACTCATCAATTAATGCACAAAATTTACACTTTTATGAACTCATAAAGCACAAAAAACATTAATCGAATCTCAAATTATACATGGGTGATGATAATGGAAATTATTTAGAGTATGGTTCGAGGATATAATATTTTTGTATGCATTTAATTAGAGATAATTTCGATTTAATATATAGAAAGAGTGTAGTTCTATACAATGAGGTGTTTCATAGATTCAATTATACGAAAACATATCATTTCCGCACCATAATCCATAGACAGCATACAATTGTGAACATTTATGATCATCCTTTATGTTTTAAGGAATTGAATACCATGTTTGATAATAAAATGTCCTTTTATTTTATTATCTTCTATCTTAGGAATGTTCAAATCGGCTGGGACGATGAGATTATTCTGTCTTATTATAATATACCCGATCACTCCTGGCGGGCATGTTATTCTCTAGTTGGCAGTTGCAAACACGATTCCCATTGTTTTAATCTCACAAAACTCTAGAGAAGTGTACATGGAGTAAGAAATCAGATTAATTGAAGCACACTAATATAGTATTTCATTATAAGAGATGGTCTCACCTATGGTGCAAGGTATATTTAATATTCAAAGATCTTTACATTTGGTTGGAATTTATGGTTATATCAGGTTTGAGACATTCCTTCCCAAGTTGACTCTCTCATTCCCCATTAGGCTCCATCTGTGGGTGAGAATCAATTTAAGAAATTTGGTGTAGCGAGTGATTTATTAACTACATCCAATATGATAATGTTTAGTTGAACTTTTTTAAATGTATCCATTATTTCATGTTCAACATCATAATATAATTTTTTTTTATTATTAGGGAGTCTTAAAGGGGAAGGAAGTGGAATGAAATAATTATGGTAATCCTCATTAATAAATTGTCTACCCTTGTTGTTCTTTTTCTCTCCATTGGAATCATTTTTGGGTAGAGATAGAGTGTTTTCAAGTAGGTGAATTACATATTTTGTAGAATATGTGGAAGAAGAATATTATATACCATTATGATATGTGATTACAGAAATATTACATTTGAATTTGGGATTATCAGTATGTCAGGGCGGTATATTTCTAGAACCAATCATATTTATCTCACCGATGATGTTTTAAATTTCTCCAAAATGAGTTAGTAGGACTTCAATTGATGATTTTATGGTATGTTGGAACCAGAGGATTTGAGTATAATTTTCATTACCTTATCCTTGAGGTTTGGTTCAGATTTGGTAGTAAGGGGATTGTTTTGAAATGTTTGAGTATACTAATGTTTCATACCTTTCACATATTGATAGTAGTTATGTTTTGGGTATCTTGAGTTTCCTCATTATCATTATTGTGGTTGTTCGTGTCATCCAAGATTTGGATTTTTCCTGAATGGTTTTTACTTGAAGGGTGGTTCTTTTTGGAATGGACCCCCATAGAATACAAATGCACAAGACTGAAATGAATCTCAATTTTTTGGTCACTAGTCAGAAAAATGAGTGTTATCATAACAAATACCAAAATGTAATTGAACAGGGGAGAGAATGATTTACCTAATTTTTCATCTAATTTCTTTAGAAGGGTTTTAATCCCATCTAGTTTATTATCTAAATTTCATTCTTGGGATGAATTACTTGGCTAATAAACTCCTCGGGTTGGTGAAATTGATTTTGTAACAAATTTGTGTGCATTTTGATCCATGTTTTCTATTAAGTCACGAGTGGTAGATGGAGTATTTTTAACTAGGCTTGTACAAGTAGTAAAATCTATTATTCCACAATCTATGGGGAAAAGTCACTCATATAAGTATTTAATGATAAATTATGCATTATTTTTTTTGTGTAGAAACATGAACAATGTTGTTTGAATCTCTCCCAATATTCATGTAGGGTCTCTTCTAATGATTGCCTAATTCCATAAATTTTTCTTCTAATTGATGCAGTTATGGATATATGGAAAATCAACTCTATAAAGAGTTATTTATGTTATTGTAGACCCCAATTTCAATTGTCATATAGTATATCCAGTCATTGTCTTCAACATCAAGGTTTAAAGGGAAGGCCTTAAACATAATGCAGTCCTCAAACATATTTTAGGGTTTCATGGATGAGAAAAATATTAGAAAACACATAATATTTTTGTGTGGGTCCTAAATGAGAAAACAATGTAATTTAAGAAGTATATGGATGAATCGTGATCGGAGCACAAATTTGGATTCTTCCTCGGGATATTGGATTTACGCAGGTTGGTACTCCACATCGAGGGTGGTCAGTTCTTTTAATGTTCAATTATTTGAAATGATGATTTATAGGGTTTTGTTTGGTAAAATGATTTATTTTTTTGGAACCACTTGAGGTTCCACAAGGGGTCCCTCAATGTTACATGAATGTCATACTCTAGATGACTTGATTTTTGAGTGATGTTTTTTCATCAATTTCTGGGCCAAATTCAAGCATTTATTATTTTTATGATCGGGTCATGAAAATATATTGTGATGTTTTTTTGTATTATTTTGTTTTATGAATGCATTTGGATAAAATAAAATAACCTACGTGGAATTAAAAATTAAATGAAAAGATAATGTTACGTTACTGAATTGGAGACATTGAAAGAGAGAGAAATAGAGAATAGTAACAGACACAAAGAAAGAAATGACAAAAAAACAAAAAGGGATGGGGGTATTTAAATGGGAAATAAATAATAAGTAAATTTGAAAAATAATATTAAGGAAATAAATAAAAAATGATCTTAACATCCGTAAAACCATGACAAAATTTGATCGTGTTTTCAAGAGCATCAAAATAAATGATTATTTTTTCTATAATTTATACATTAGGGTATGAACCTCATGTTGTCTCTTGATATAGCCTAAGATAATTAATTTAAAAAGAATGTTTTGATTAATTAAAATGTTGAATTTTATTTTTTGAATTTTTTGATTTCATATAAAATCATATAAATGTTACCAAAAAAAGAAAACAGAAATTGATAGATTTAATTATGAATGATTATCCCGGGGAATTATCAGGATGCTCATCATTCATCGCTTCATGATAAAGAGTATTGATATTATAATAATGTGTTTTTAACACCTATATGTATAGTTTTTAGGATTTTATACTAAGATACCTCCTATGATTTATTTGGAAGCACAAAATGATTCCCTGGTTACCGATGATGATTGAGTGATTTTTGTTCATCTTCATAACTAAAACACACCAAGAAATACCCGAAGAACATGATGGGCTACCCTAGTTAGTATGTTACATCATTTTGATACCATGAAATTAATATAGATGTCCTAGATGGTGTTTTTGAGAGTTAAATTGACCAATTTTAACCACACAAACACCATATTTGCATGGGGAAGAAGAAGTGGTGAACGGTGTGCGAAATATCATATGATTGTGTACCCCCAAACATGATCATATGAGATTAGTATGACATAAAAGTAAATAACTCAATTAAATTAGAATATATATGATGAAAAAAATATAACTACCAAGAAATAAAGAGATCGTTCAAATATTACAACATGAATCTTGGGATTTACATCACATTCCCCCCAGATGATCATAAGGAGTTCAGAACTCCATGGGAGGAGATAAAGTCAATGATGATGAAGTAGAACATACCATGGCCTACCTAACATATAGGATTGGTTATATGACTCCATTGGGACTCCAAAATGGTATAACCTTTCCTCCTGGTCAAACTACTAATTTTTGTTCCCGCGGTGTTCCTTTATATCTAAAATGGGAGGTGGTTTTAGGCACCCTGATTTCAGGAAGTCACATGGTCCATGATTTTCGTTCATCAACAAAATATTATCTAAATTTTCAAAAAACAAAAAAAAACATGGTCTCCTTACATTATATATCCATAAAAAAATTTGTGGCTATATAATGTATATAATAATTTGTATTTCAAAAATTTATATGATAACATGGGAATTGTTTTGATTCATTTCATTAGAAAGATCAGTTTGGATGGGCATCTTAGTGGATGGAGTATTTTTGGGTTCCTTAATAAATGTTGTGGACCAATAAAATTTGGTTCATCTCAAAAATGATAATCCCAAATGTAATCACTAATTATTATATGTGTGTGGTTGAGTCTACTAGTTTACTTAGATTCATGCATAATTTTGGCTCCATTTCTTCAACTTCATTATGGATAATTCAAATCACCTCCACCTACACTGAAACTATAAAATCAAGTGAAATATCCCATTATAGAAGTGATAAATATTCAATTATATAATCCATGGTGATGTTAATTGTTTTGACAATAATTGAAATTTATAATAAAAATTTTGTTTCACGTAGTGGAATAAGTGTAAAAATGTATAGGAAAATGTAGTACATGTAGGATCTGGTGATGTGAAAGGGCCTAGTGATGGGAATTTGAGGTGATAATGTCTTATATAAGGAAGTGAAATTTGGAAATACTATATAATACAATGAATTTTATTCATTAATATTACTTTTTTTATGAATATTCATTACATCACACAAAAATACACATGAGTCTGGTAATAGTGAAGTACCATTGAAAACATGGAACATAATCTTATAATTTTGTGGATGATAGTAATCATCCCATAAAAATATATTCTCACATTTTAATCCTAATTAGAATTACTTACCTAAACCTATCTTCATATCCATGGGAGGGAAACATAAGAAAGGGTGACATCAGATTCTCAGTGAGGGTAAAAATAAGACATGAATTTATTTAACACATAAAATCATAAGATAAGAATAAGTTTATCTGATAAATAATTAAAATATATGAAGTTAATACCGAAAATTTTATAGATTATATACATGATTCATGGAATAAATATTAGATGTTCATACAAAATGAATAATAATGGAAGAAAAGAACATAATTCATGGGAGGATAAAATTAGCATAAGTCATTGAATTATTTTCCTACACATAAGGATATAGAATTGTATATCAATATTTCCCACCAAATACTTTCAAACCATGTTGGTCATAGGATAACAACCAATATTCCTAATTTAGGATTGGAATGACCACATGTGTAACCACATTTTGGTCCTGGGATGACCACTTGTGTACCCTCGTCTTTTGGATTGGGAAAAATATCATTGTACAATCCTCTTTGGGCTTGGTAAAAATACATGTGTAACCTCTCAACACATATATCACATATCCTTATCTAATAATTTCGACCAATGTCTATGAAATCCCATCATATATGATGTATGGAGATTCCCCGACTCTATCTAGGTCACCCTGTCATATAATCCATATCAGGCTTACCTGGTGCTATCTTGGACATCCCATTATATAAGATGTAATAGGCTCAATTGGAGATACCTATTTCTCCCCATTGTATATGTTGTAAAAGGTTTACATGAAGAAATCTAGGTCACCCCATTGTATGAGATGTTATGGGAATATCCATAACTATATGTTCATCCCATTATTAAAATTTTAATGGTCTTTCGAGTTGTTATATTGAAATAATAATTGTATATCATACAACATGACTACTTGATACTATCTGGGTTACCCTATTGTATATGTTGTAACAGTTTTACCAGTCAATATACTAGAAGCCCCTGATATCAGGAATGTATAAAAACAACAACATTAATATAGAAAAAAATAGCATTCATATCATTATAAAAATTCATAAAAATAATTATCTTTCTTTAATAATGAAACTAAACCATGTAAATGAAATAGGATTCATGTGATCCTATTTGAAACATGAATAACTGAGGGAAAAGAATATATTTTCATATAAATATAATTGAAAAATTATTAACCATTGAATAAGAAATGAGTTCTATAATAATTATGACATCATAACATAAACCATCATAGATAGAATATAACTAGAATCCTTGAATCATATCCTTTAGATGACATTGTTAACACAAACCTATTTCATCTAAGAAATAATTTTTTTAAAACGGACCTTTGATAAAAAATTAGGAAAATATTTATTCCACATTGGAAAATAATTTTTAAAACATATTTAAATTGAAAATCAATTTTCCATGAAATTATTATTTGAAAAAAATAATTTATACTTTAAAAATAATTTCATTCACTTATTAAACTTAAAACAAATTTAAATCCTTTTCTTTAAAATGATAATTTTAAACATATAATGGAAATGTTGAAAATCACATTAAGAACTTTTGAAGACATAAAATATTTTCAAGATAATTTTATTTAAATTTATATTAAGATATCATTTGAAAAATATTTGAAACCTTTTTTATAATACATGGTTATGGAGGAAAACAGATTTATGACCAATTAAAAATATAATGTTCAATTTTCTTAAAAACATATACTTAATTATCTTATATAAAAATTTCTCTAAAAATGATATCATTAAATGATGCTATAATGAAAACAAAGGAGGATATATTTCATCAGGATTATTGAGAGGTTGATCATGAAATTTCAAATTTGGGGACTTGATCAAAAATTGTAAACATAAATAACAAGATTGTAATGGAAACCTCTTACAACTTTTGTGATTCAATTTAATTTCTTCCGATAAAATTTTTATTATTTTTTTAAATGGATTTTAATGAAACTATATTTCTTTTTATTGGAAAATAATATATGATAGTCTTGATGAAATTATTTAATTCATATGTTTGGATTCATGATATGGTACGTTGAAATTATTTACGAACATATGAATGGAGAATTAATCCAAATCCTTATGATAATTTTATTCATATGTCTTTGGTGGATCCATTATATCCCTCTAATTATTTTGTGAAATAAATGGTGTTATTGGGTTATAAGATTCCCGTATGACATTGTGAAAATTTATATTATTTGTAATTACCTTTATAGGAGTGTTTATGACAGTGATATGATAATGATGTTCAATTATAGAAATTCATTTTCATTATGATTTAAATTCACCATAATGAATCCTTGATCAAGAATTGATTTCACGTGGATCAGGATTGTGTAGTTATATTACTCTAATCATATGATTAAGATTTATTCCATGTCTCAAAATTTGTTGTCCAATTTTGAGAGATATTAATTATCTTATTTTTAAATTATGTAATTTTATCATATTACCGTAACCTTATGATGATATTATTATAACACAATTCATTTATTATTTAATTATTATTCTTACCCATACTAAGTGTTGCACCTCACCCTTCATATATTCACCATTCTTATAGGATATTAATATGGTGGATAAATGCATTATTCATATAAAGGAATCTATTTTTAATTTTTTTTGGGGGGATTTAAATACCTAATTTGGGAAAATAAAATCTAGGTATAGTGGAACAAATGATCAATTAAATACATAGATATGGTTATGTATTATTTATTCCAATTTATCTAAAACTCTAAAAGTAAAAGGTTATTGGGTATGTGCGTGCTCAAATATTTCCATTTGATGTGGTATATTATGGATTGTTGAAAATTGGGGTTCTTTACCAGTATCAAGGATATAAATATAAAATATTATATTTTTCCTTGATATCTAGGTGTGCAGGTTCAGGGTTGTTATAATATGGTTAGTGGGTGTTCTTACAAAATGGTAAATATGAATTTATTTTTATAACTAATCCTTTATCACATGAGGATTTGGTTTTCCTTCAAATGTAAGAGAAATTTATGGATAAAACACATATAGGGAATTCACCTTAACATTAGCTCATATCATCATAGTGCGTTATACCATCTACCAAATAATATGGTATTTTCTATATCCAAAATATTAAGGATTTATCCTCTGTTCAAGGGGATATATGATTCTCAATTGAGATACATTATCAATTCATCATTTTTCAAATAATAATTAATTGGAATCTCAAAAATTGGATAGAGGTTTTTATGGACCTTAATATAAATCATAGATTTATTTCTATTGGTAGTATCCACTCTTCAAAAAGATGAACACATAGATCATATAAAATATTTAGGTGATCTTAGATTAGAAAGATTGAAAACCCATAAAATACATAGAAATTATTCTCCAGTCTTTTCTACTCATCAAATTTAATTTTAAATTCAAAGTGAATGAATATCCCACTAAACAATAAAAAGTTGGTTAAAAAATAATGAAAACAAAACCACAAGACTGATTTATATCATTCCCCCAATTCCCATACCATTTCTCTCAATTCCATAATCATGAAAAAATAACCATAGGAATCAAGATATTGGATACCATTAACTTGTGGCGTAACACAATAGATGATTAATTGAATATATTATAGGTATAGTGTTCTAATAAGTTTCTAATAAAATTAGACATGGTGATGGTGAATTTAAATAAGAATATAAAAAATAAATTGAATCAACTACCAAGAAAAACCATCCAAAGTTATACAAATCCAATAAATGATACCACCAATAAGCAATGATAATAAATATATTCAAATCATTAGGAACCATGTGTATTTTGGGGACAACAACAAGCTAAAATGATATAGAATAAGAATCCACTAAGCGGAAAATGATTATATAATACAAAAGACAGGATGCAATAATTTCCTCAACACAACTAGAGTAACAATGATGGCATGAAAATCGGAGGAACAACTATATCTTTCCACAAATAAATGTCTATGCCTAAGGCCTCAATCATGGAAAGACTCGTCCTCAAACCTGATAGACACATTGCTATTAATGGCAGTCTCCTCTCCTTCCACATGTATTTCTATGACAAGAACCCCCAAACCATAAATGTATAATCCTCTAATATCGAGGGACTCATCCCACACGAGTGGTTAAAACTACCTCATCATGGAGTCTATCTATATGGGCATGACTCAATATGTGCTTTGGCCATCATGGGTGTGCGGTAATAACCATATAATAACCAAATCCACACTATATCTGGCACCTCGTGACCTTACAACCATTTTAATCAAATCTGATGGTCATGCCCTCAATGTATCATGGGATATGCCAAACCTGATAGTCACACTAACTCAAAAAGACATCCAAGATGCCCAATCATGTGGTCAAAAAAACTCAAGAAAATCTGGGCCAGGCCCCACCATTAATCAGCATCACTCAATCCTGATGGTCATGACATCCCATCATTGGGCATGCCTATCACAACCTTGTGGGTCTCACCATATGTAATCTCAGGGGTGTACATATATATCACAATAAAATAATTTAATCAAAAATTCAGTTTTAAATATATTTAATTGCATAAGATACAACCCTAAGAAATTAGCCTAGACATCTTGAATGCCTAGAATTAGCTTAATAAATCATTAACAATTTAAACACACTTGTTCAAATCAAAATAATCAATTAAAACCCATGTATTTACACCTGGAAAAAATAAACCATGGTAAATTATAATCTAACCTAGCCTCATTCAAGAATAACAGGAATTTGACATGCTCACAACATCCCACATGGTCTAAAAATCATTTTATACTATCTATAATAGGGTCTCACTCAAAACCCATTATTGTGCAAATTTATTGCAACCCCGCAAATTCCTCAAAAAATCAAAACAATGTATGAACCACCTACCATAGATTCATATGTATAGACACATCCGATATTGATCTCCAATACAAATCCAATTGATGTAGATCTGAGTTTCATTCTTAAACACAGAAATTTGTTTGGTTGGAAAAAATGGTCTGTAAGGCGAAAGATCAATGAAGAAGAGGTATGTTTGGGGTTTTCCTTAACGAGGCAACCCTATATCTTCTAACTGATCGAAGAATATATTTCTGAGGGAGAAGTTGGATCAAAATACATAGGAGGAGAAAAAGGGAAGATCTACCATACTGTCAATGACCAGGGAATAAGAAATATGGAGAGAGGAGAGAAAATGAAAGATAAAAAATAGAAAAAATATATTAAAAAGAACCTCTATAGGACACATGGTTTACCAAAAAAATATTTCCAAACCGTATGGAAATAATGTTTATCCCTTTTTCGAAGACACCAGGGTCACACGAACATTCAACATTGTTTATCATACCATGCACAAACCATGCGGCAACCCTCTGTAAATCGATAGAGGTGGTCGCATGGTGTTGCGCCACAACTCACACAGTTTCCCTAAACAGTTCACAAGTAGTTTTTTTCCAAAAAATATTCATTCATGCCTCCGATTCTTATGAAACCCTTTCGAACACCTGAGGAACTCTACATGCTTCGAAATCAACCCAACAACCCCATATAATGCCAATTGAACATTCAAAATTGAGTTATGATTAATGAATCAAAATGTATCATAGCCACCAATTGAAAAGTTTTAACAAAGTAGTGATCTTCATCCCGACTCCAAAACCTAGTTATTTACAATCTCCCCACCATGACATACCTCATCCATGAGCAATAAAAAATCATAGATGCAACCATACATACACATACTGATAAAAAGAACCAGGAATACCCTGGTCTCAAGAGTTCTGGAAAAATTATTCAAGGGATCCCCACCTTAGGTACTGCCAAAATCAGACTCCACCTGACCAAAACTCCAAACAAACAATGATTCATCAACCTATTTATGGATCCATGGTCCTCCTGTGATTCATCTTCACCCCTGAAGCAGATGAAGTGCTCCCATGTTTCTCCGGACAATAATCATATCATGCACATCATCGTTGCCCGCCTCAAACCAATGGTACCCATGGCACTACAAGGCCCTGCATTCTATGGATTTTCAAAAAAAACATGGTTCCTCACAACTCAATCCCAAACCACATCATTTATACCCCCATTCCCCAGGCACCATAGGTAACCCCCTTCCTTGGGATACACTGATGCCTAAGCACCTCAAAACACTCATCCAGTGATGCTCTTGATTCCAAGATACTCACACACACACACAGAGAGAAATATATATATATATATATAATCACGTGCCGGAGATGGTTAATACCCACTTAAGAGAATCTAGTTAGTCCTTATACATCATCTGAACCTCGTGCACTCAAAACAGACATGCCATAATAGGACATTCAAAAGAATACATATCTCAACAGGAAAATCAAAATAGATGAAAAATGAAATCATTTCCATCCTCATGAAATACCATAGACCACAGTCGGATATCCAACCCGCTCTGCCACTGGAATATCCACAGCGTGCACCAGGTCCAAGACACGGATGCCTAAATCCTGGCCTCATGGTGTTGCTATAGAAGTCACTTTCCAATAACCATAGGGAGAGGTCCCACTGTCTTTGACACATCCTATGCATGAAGTTGAACCTCAGCTACCCTCTCCAAGTACAAATCCCAAACCAATCTCTAAAGCATGTGCAAGCCTTGGTCCCTCCCCGTCAGCTTTTTGTGAAGGTTTCCAACAGAACCTCTCAAGATACCCCACTTTTCTACATTCTCGAAACATATTTGGAGGTTGGTCACACTGAGTTTGGAAATGTCCAGCTCCCCATAATGAATGAAAATAACCTCTAAGATACCATGGGGTGTTCTAGTAGTGTATTTTTCTGAACCACCCTAATGGAACTCATCTGGACTGTATCACCACAAGCTTCCACAGTACGCTTCTCTTTGAGTAATACAATAGTGTGTGTTGTACGCAACTTCGAGTTCTAACACACCACTACCAATCAAACAAGCCATTATGAATAGTAATACCCACTTTTTTAAATATTATAAATTTTATCTTTCAAAATGGAATTCATTTTTTGATTCGGAATATCGAAATTACCTTAGGGTGAATTTTTTTTATTTTTCTAAAAACATTCATTTTTTGATGAATAGTGAAAAACACGGAGTTATTGTTTAAAACCGAATTTTTATTTGAATAATTATTTATTTTCATAAAAAATAATTTTAGGTAAAAATAGATACATAATACCTATATAATGTTTTTGGAGTTAGTTTATAATAATTTTAGATATATGAAAAAAAAATTGAACTTTCACCTTCTTTTACCCACTATCTAAGAGTATTTGTAAATTTACATAAATCCAAATTTTACCGCTTCTGTGAGTTGAATTTCAAAAATATGAGAGACATGGTTGATATCAGTATGTAAAATGTGGTTCAGTAAGATGAAAATAATTTTTGGTGAATAGTAAATTTTATTTTTATTTACCACAGTTAAAAGAAAATAGGGAAATTAAGGGTAAAAATGATATTATTATTACCCTGAAACATGTCTTATATCTATTGGTTAACTATAATTCTACCAAAAAAACAATATAAATAAAATACTAATCTCTTTGGTCCACTTGGATTATATTAGGACACTTATTATTATTTTATATAAAGAAGAGTCAAAATATTTTAAATGAAGGATTAATAACTAAAACATTTTTAATATAGGGTAACACATAAGATAAATTCGACTCTAAATATTCATTAGAATGATAAAAATATTTCCTACATAATGGTATCTTATTTATCTTTTTTAGACATTGTATAAGTTAATTTATGTATGACACAATGATGATGCAGTAATTACCATATTAATGAAATATTAAAATAATTGGTTTTATAAATATCGAAATACATGTAATTTGAGACTTTTTTAGCAATTCCACTAATTTTTTAGATTAATATGACATATTAGGGTTGGTTAGATGAATTTTTTGGCGATATAAAAATTTTGTTATGAATATAACAAAAATATGAAATAGTGTAAAAATTGGTATAAAAGATTTTTTTTAAAAATATTATATTATTAGTTGATATTCTACTCCTCAAAATATAAGGATCAAAAAAAGACATATATAATGATATGTGTATCATTAATGAACCACATGGTGTTCTCTTGGAAGTATATAGTATGTTTATTAACCATATAATATAAAAATACAAAGAGACATGGTAAATGTCAAAATATTTAACTAAGACTAAAATCTAAAAGATAAAGTAAATATAGTAACTGAAACCTGTCTAAAACATATTGGTCTAGTGGTGTTGACCCCTCCCCACCTTATCCTTTAAATAAAACATTTTGGATCCATTAGAAACCAAAAATTATTTTATTATCAAATAATATTTCTATCTTTTTCTAAGGTGCCCCTCACCCCTCTTATAAAAGGGCAATCCCCCTTCTCTCTAATTAACACCCTAAAAGCCATTTAGATCAGCCAACCCCTGCCCAAATACCCTCTTAAATATCATAACTTCATCCTAGCATAATTCCTTTAGTCATAAATCCATCCTAAGGATCCCTTTTGATCAAATAAAAATGCAGAACCCGAAGATGAGGTAAATATCTCACCACCTCTTTCATGTTCCTTTCTTCTTCCACTTCCTTTTTCTTCATTGTTTCCATTATAAAACAATAAATCCAGTATATTCTATATAAATTGATGTTATTATAAATATGTTACAACCAAATTCATTATTCTATCCAACCTTTGAATGACATGTCACCATACGTGTGTACGTACGGCTTACCGTCTCCACGTCGTGGTGTAATTGTTATTCAATACTTTATTATTTAGATGGGTATAATAATGATGTGTAATTGATGTAAAAAATAAATATAACATGATAATGATTCTTTATATATGATATAACATCCAATTATATATTATTATAATATCAAAAGAATGATATTATCGCTTGTGCATACATTCGGTTTACCGTCTCCTCGAACGTGGTGAGATTCATTCCCCCGTCGTATCCATTTCAGACTAATATTTATTATATGGTTAAAAATAATGTTTAAAGTCCAGATATCACTCTTCATATGAATTATATACATCCCATACATAATAATTATGACTCACATAATAAATAATATAAAGGAAACGATTCTGTTAACTCCCGAACAACGATAATACTAAGATATTATTGAAAATGAAATGTTAAAAGAACATATACGATATCATATTAATGTATATGATTATTGTATAATTTAATAAAAATTATTTCACCATTATACTAGAGTTTAACCTACCCTTGACCAATGAAAAGTACATGTTAAGGGTTAATTACAAAATCTTTTCATTATTTGAGGTTGTTTATATGTAATTTTCTCCTCCGACCTCTTTATCATCCACATCCAAGTTCCATATAAATGTATTTCAAAACATTCTTACTATTTTATACAATATTGGTTAAATTCATTTATACCCTTGTTTTTATTTTAATAATATTTTTATGAAGGAATCATTCCGTTTTTTCCAAAGAAGGTCCTTTTTATCCTTTTCGATAAAATTAAGCTAAGAATATCTTTTTTAACTTATACAGCCGGTGCAGCTATTTTCCGCCACTATAAAATCGTCCAAGATTCCCTTAAAAGATTATAAAAATATTTTCAAAGAAAATGTTTAATTTTATAATTATTTTACTTTTAAATGATTCCAAAAAAGATATATTTCTCTCAAATAGTTTTTGTTTCATCTATGTCAACATCTTTTGATGGATTTTAATCTTATTTGAAGTAGATTTATTATGATACAAAACTCCCATATTGTATTGAAGGTTTTGTGATATGTTTTACTATGGATGTGTTATTTTTATACCATTCATGATTTATGGATAATGTATTGCTATTTTTTATGATAGTTTTAATAGGAGTATTTATGTTATGCTTTAACCTGTTCATATGTGGAATGCATTTGACTTAGTAAGTGACAGGTGGAGCCTACTATAGCTCCTCGATGAATCGGTAGGTATCATGAGACAAACATGTGTCTTGGAACAAGGCCTTGATAAATTATTATTTTTAGTCTTGGCACAAGGCTTTGAATATGTGGTTATGGTAGTCTGGCATTATGCATTCGATAATTATGAAAGTGGCTAATGATATTGCATGTGATTATTAGACTAGTATAATATCCATTTGAATAATTAAATGGCATTATTTAATTTTTTTCCATATTATGTATAAGTTAAAGTTTAAAAGACTTTTGTTTTAGTTATACATTGCTTGAAATGTTTATGCTTATTTATTAAAGTTTCAGATATATTGTTATCCTTACTGAGCATGTGAGATCACCCCTTTCGATGTTTTATTTTCCCATGATGTGAAGAATTATTTTATGACTGACTTTCTGGGATAGTGTGAGGGGATATGAGTGTGGACTATGGAGACTACATCATTGTAGTTTTCCCTTTATCATATAATGTAAGACTTTTAAATGAATCTAGTGTTTCCAAGGAAACAAAACTAATCGGTCATTCGAGACTTGATATTTTGTGATCATTCCAATGTTATGTAATAATGCACCAACTCTAGGTAACTAGGGTCAGGGCATTATAGTTGGTATCAGAGGGAGGTTTAGTACAATCCTTGGAAGCTAGATTTATATTATCTATTATTAGAGCACATTTCCCTCAGATAGACTTTGAGTATTAGTATAGAAGAACTTCCTAGAATTTGGCTATTGTAGAGATTTTGTTAGTTTTACAAGAAATAAACCCCTCTCTAGATATAAGCAGGTTCAGGTGGCTCGGGAACATATGTACCTAGGGGTAAAACTTGAAAACAACGCTTTTAGATAGACTTGAATGGGAATGGGTGCACGACAATGGGCCTCGCTGCACTCTTGGATACGACACTCCCGGGGGATATGATTAGGATAATTCTCATTTTCGTTACAAACCATTATGAAGGGTTTATGAGTATATACTTCCTCAAAGAAAATTTTTTTATTAGGGATTATATACATAAACTTGTCAATTTATGTTTAGTGTTTTACAAGTTTGGAATTATGTTTTTCAATTCATACACTAATCTAGTTTTTGACATTTTTTAGAAATGGCGCCTAGTGGAAGGAATAGAAACTGTATCAATGCATTCACAACATGTAGGGATTTCCCTTTTTCCAATATAATTATAGAGGAGCTAGTGATACAACTGGTGCTGATCAGCTAATCACCATATTGGGAAAACTCACTCAGGTTATAAATAACAACCTTACCCATATAGATCACCCTGATCCACAGCGTAGAGGATTAATGTTAGATCTCTTCACGAGGAAACAACCACTAACATTCAAACGGTGTAAAAATCCATTAGTAGCTAAAAATAGATAAATTTTTTATATAAAATAGTCCATTTCTTGGGGAGTAGTGAAAGGGAAATAGTTATCATTGCAGTTTACCGGCTCACTGGAGATTTTGATCAATGATGGTTATTAATTCAAAACAAAAAGGAAGATGATGAAGTATAAAATATGGAACAGAGGGAGGTTAAAGAGTTTTTCTTAGAAAAATACTTTTCTCGTGACCATAGAGTAGATATGGAAAGGAAATTTTTGAGTATGAGGCAAAAGGAGGATGAGAATGTCGCAAAGTATGAGGCTAACTTTACAAAGATATGGAGGCATGTTGTAGATTATAAACGTAACCCACGAAGTAAGATTGATCATTTCTTTGATGGGTTAAAACTGTTTCTTCATCGAGCATTACTCTCACAGTCCTTCTCGTCATACGAAGATATTTTCTCATGTTCTATCATGATAGAAAATTAATTCTCTATGTCTTGCGACATTAAGGAAAAGAAAGAGAAGAAGAGATTTAATGATCACTCGGGAAATGGAAATAAGGGGATGAAGGGAATAGTTGAATATACAACATGCAGTAAATGTGAGAAGAAGCACCCAGGTACATTCTTGAAGGGAATGGTAGTCTGTTACATGTGTAGTGAAAAAGGCCACCAAGCTCATGATTGTAAGGGAAAGATAGAAGCTACCGATGTTCGATTCTACACTAGCAGGGATATGGGACATTATACAAATGAATGTCATAAGCATGAGGTGAACATACCTTAGAAAAGTACAAGGGGTCAAGGAAAAGCTTATGATATCACTACCACTGAGGTAGAAGATCCAAAAGTTGTGCTGGTAGGTAATTTAATTGTTTCATCAAGTTTAGAAAATACTTTTTTGATTCTGGATCATCACATTGTTTCATATCTTCCTAGTTTGCTAAGATAATTTGATATTTCCAATTTGATTTAATAAAGGAGAAATCTGTCAAATCTCTTAAGGGATGTATCATCACAATAATGTTTTGTGAATCCATTCCCATTAGAACATATAAATGTTCTTTATCTTCTGATCTCATCATCATACCCATGATTGAATTTGATATAATCCTCAGTATGGATTGGCTTTCAGAGCATGATGAAAAGATTTATTGTGAGAAGAAGGATGTTATGATTTTTTAATGATGACGATAAAGAACACCTTATCATTAGAGAATAATCGTCTCCACCTAATTCTTATCTAGATCCACCCCTAGTTGCTCAACAAAATTCAATTATTGGGGAGGAAGAGAATGAAATAACTATGGGGGAGGAAAGGAATATTCTAATAGATTATGTAGCTATTGTGAAAGAATATGTTTATTTGTTTCCAGATGATTTACCAGGACATCCTCCATAATGTAAAATTGAGTTTCCCATTGATTTAATTCCTGGATCAAGGCCCATATCGAAGACCCCTTATATAATGGAAACTGTGGAATTAGTGGAACTTAAGAAACAACTAGAAGAATTGAGTAATAATGGATTTATTCACCCTAGTGTTTCTCCATGGGGAGCCCATATCCTTTTTGTGAAGAAGAAAGATGGATCTATGAGGTTATGTACGAATATAGGGAGATCAATGCTATAATAATAAACAAAAAATATCCCCTACCTCGCATTGATGATTTATTCGACCAATTTCATGGTGATCAATACTTTTCAAAGATTGAAATTTGATTTGGATAACATCAGTTGTGTGTGAAGAAAGAATACATTCCTTAGACGGAATTTCTATAAGAACCCGGTTCTTATTTTGAGGTACGAACTTCTTCTTTCCACTTTTCCTTAAGTGTTTTTGATAAAATATGGAAAATGGAGAAAAATACTAAATTTTTGAACTACACGTTGTGTACCTTTCCACACGCCGTGTACTTTTGGCTGTGTGGGATTAGTACACGGGGCGTGTAGCCATGCCGACGATGAAGGGTGTAGGAACCGACTACATGTTGTGTGGTGGTCTTTTACATGTCGTGTACTCAGTTGGAAGTCTGAAACAGTAAGACGGTAGAGCAGCTACTAGCTGGGCGATAGTACATGTTGTGTACTCGGGAGTACATGCCATGTACTCAAGTCGATGGATGAATAGTATGGAGGTGCCTCTAGAGGAACAGTTAAATGATGGAAGTACATGCCATGTACATGGAAGTACAAGTCGTTTACATTGTTTTTCATCTTAAATTGGCAGTACCCTCCCCTATTTATAGGGAAGGTTTAGAACTGGAGGAAGGATCTCGGGAGGAAGGCCGGGTCTTCGTGGATCAACCGATCGAGCGTCAGGAATCCGTTTTCTCCTCGGACGATCTTGTTGGGACCATCCAGGTAAGCCCTCTCTTCTCCTAGCACGTTGCTGACCAATTCTTATCTTAATGAGAGATATTTAAGGTTGAATAAAAGTATTCTTACTTCATATCTACGCCATTCTTGGGCGTTTCTAAGATCGATGATCGTGTATAACTCTCGTTGACGTATAAGGTAGGTGGCTTGGTGTTTGTTTTTCCAAATGTCGTGTGTTTTGTTCATTTTTGTGCCACGAACCCATTTTGGGGTGTCCTGTGGCTGAGGTCGTTGCTATATTCAAACACCTAGAATTGATTAGGTATCTAAATATGATATTAAAATGCTGGTTGGGGTCGTTTCTTGGATCTGGAACCACCCCGGGGGGTGTGTTCCACTGTTTATCCATTTGGCCAGGATACACGATGGTATGCCTTTGAAATAGTATTTTTATAATTTCTTTGAGAGGAATTGCGTGTTTACTGCTTGTTTACATATTGGTCATGGACCGGTTACCTGTTTAGCCTGAGGGCATTGTTGTGATTAGCCTGAGGGCACTGCACTGTTTAGCCTGAGGGCTGTTGTTATTTCGGCCTGAGGGAAACATCTTCCATCACATAGGGAAATATAGTATGTGCCTGAGGGCGACACTACCTACGCCTGAGGGAAAAATTATGTTACGCCTGAGGGAAATTACCTGCAGGTTGGGTTCTTCTTACCTGAGGGCAAGGTTTTTCTTATCTGAGGACGTGGACTGTTTACATAGAAATGCACTGTGGTGATTTCTAATATTTAATGGATTAAATGAATAATTAAATGGAAATTTAACTGTTAAGTTAGTTACTTTGGAATACTGCTTACTTTATTGCATTTTACTACTGCACACTATTGGTGCTTGCTTACATGTAGTTGGGCACGTGCCTTTGGTGGGTGCCTACTGAGATATATTTCTGACACCCTGTTTGGGTCATGCTTTTTGGCCCACACAGATTACGTTTCTGCAGGTGTGGATAGGGAAAAGAGTCCCTATACAGGTACTTGATTGTTGATGAGGAGTAGGAGGGCATAGAACCGAGCCTAGGCTCATGATGCCGCTACCAGCTTTTTTGCTTTGTTTTGTTGTACTTTGTGTTTTGATATACTATAATGATGTATAACAGTTTATGGATGTTTTCATAGACCTTGAGACATGTAGCATCATTGTTTATATATTTTTGGATATATCCACTGTTGTTGTTATTTCAGTTGTGTATGGTTTACTACTTCTTCTCTTATTGTATGTTTTATTTCATTCCGCTATGTTACACTTTGACAATTGAGGGCATAGTTTCCCCACTATCAGACTTGGGCCCTCGCTGCTAGTCGGAAGCCTCTGGCGTTTGGGGAAATGCGCTTGAGGTCACATGGCGAACTGGGTTTGGGACACCCGTTGAGTGGACCTAGGAACCGGGACGTTACAAAGTTGTATCAAAGGGGTTCTTTTCTTTGACTTACTATTTGGAGCAGTAGTAAGGGATATGACGAACGGTAGTTGGTAATAAGCTGTGCTCAGGCGTAGCTAACCCGTGTATAAGGAAAATCCAATCTACCTCGTATTTTACAATTCTTTTGAATTTGCAAATTTTACGGTTTCTTTGATTTCACTGTTAGGGGACGCACTAGAGATTGTGTTGTTTATAATTTATCTGTGGGTTCAATTTAGTTGCAACCCGATGAGATGAGGGTATGTCGTCTCATGCATCATATAGGAACATGATATTTATCACATGACATGAATAGTTTCCATGCAATGTAGGTGCATTAGAAATTTCATGTTGTTGTGCTAGTTATTATGCTAGAAAATCATGATGTTGTGATAGCTGCTCTGATAACATATCTGTTGTGTGATTGGGTATTTTATTTGAGCATGTTTATAGAATGGACACCAAGCTTTGGTGTTTGGGTAGTATGGGCCCCCATTGACCGAAATTTGGTGGATCATTAGTTTATTTATTTATAACATAGATAATATGTCAAACTATGATTCGTGGGGAGTATGGGCCCTCACGGGTCAGAATTTGACACATAGGTGTTGTTTTTCGGTATTTTTTCTGGGTTTCGGGGAATTTTCTGAGGCATACTATCCGGAAACCCATTATACACGCCATGTAGTACTTCATACATGATGTGTAGTCTCTTCCCATGTCACAAACCGTGTGGCGGTGACACGGGGTAGGGAAGGCATGGGTAAAACACACCGTGTACATGATGTGCATGTCGTGTAATGTTGACCTGGAGTTCAGTCGTGTAACTAACAACACGGGTCAGTAAACTCCATTGCAGAACACGCCATGTCAATGACCAACACGCCTTGTAGTGTGACCTGGGGACTCGGCCATGTAACTAACAACATGGGTCGGTGTCACCTCCCCTTAAACACGTTGTGTACCTGTGGGACACGCCGTGTAGCCTTGTCCGAGGACAGACCATGTGGTGTTAGCCATGTGGCTGGGAAATGGGGTGGTGTACACACCGTGTGCTGGTTTAACATGTCGTCTAGTTGTAAGCCGAGTAGTCAGTCGTGTCACTGACGACACGGGCAGTTAGAAAATAACACCATACACGCTGTGTAGATTTTATAAACACAGTGTAGTTTTTGTTTAATGGGAGTCGTGTGTCTTAGCCGTGTAGAAGGACCCAGGCAGCGGACGAGAAGTCAAGTACACGCCGTGCAGCCAGTATAAACGTTTTGTAGTCTTGTTTTGAAAATTTTGAAATGACTTCTTCCTCTTGTTACCTTTGTGGTTCCTTCATTTTCAGACTTTGATAAATCATAATCTCAGGCATTTTTCTGACCTTGTAGTGTCATGCCTCATAGACAGTCGTTCATTTTTCTCCAGGAGAGAGACGACGATTATACTGTGGAGGTGGTGGACCTTGGTCTACCAGTTGATCCTCCAGCATAGCCAGATGCGGCGCCAGCTGTTATACCGGATACAGGCGCGAAGGCACAGTTCCGTGAAGGCTTTATGCAGTTCATGCAGACCATTCAGGGAACACTACAGGCTGCCGCATCTATGGCCGAGCTGGCGCGAATTGTCCAGAAGCAGCATCCGCCTACGTTCTCAGGGGATGGCGGACCACAGGATGCGAAGTCTTGGGTGGGATCGATGAAAACTATTTTCGAGCATCTTGAGGCACCTCCAGGTCGGAGGGTCAATCTCGTGACTTACATGATGCATTATTCCGCCAAGAGGTTGTGGGATGCTACCACCCAGTCAGAGCATCACAGGGACATGTCATGGGAAGAATTTCAGGTAGTCTCCTATGAATTTTTCTTCCCGAAGATGCTGAGAGCAGATAGATCTTGAGAGTTCATGAATCTACAGTAGGGTGCTATGTCGGTGATGGACTATTCTGCTCGTTTTATGGAACTTTAGTTTTTTTGACCCGTGATGGTGGGTGATGAGATGTTGAGAGCCATAAATTTTGAGGATGGTCTTCGGTATGACATTCGAGCACTGGTGAATGTTTTCTGGTTGCCTTCAGTACACGCTATCATGAATCAGGCACTGATTACAGAGATGAACCTGCATGAATCTATTGGTGTGGGCCAGGGCGGTTCAACACCAGTTACTGGTACTATTTCTGCTGGCAAAAGAAAGAGACATATGGACTTCCCTCAGGGTGGCAGTACCAGCCAGGAATCTTCTTCAGGTGGTCCGGGTATATGCTACCAGTGTGACAGATAGGGGCTCAAGAGACCGCAGTGTCCACAAGATCCAGTGGAGTGTCGAGCATGTGGCAAGATGGGTCATCTGTAATGCTTTTGCTGGGCGTTTCCACTAGTAGCTAGTGATAGGGGTTCTGTGTAGACTCCACGTGCGGGAGCAGGACCAGTTTCTTCTTACTAGTCAGGGAACTTGAATACTTCAGGGTGTGCAAGCAGGGATTGTGTTCGTGGCCCTGGTATCCAGTCACGAGGACCTCAGAGGCACCAGAGCGGGACAACTCAGGATAGATAGGTTGTGTCGAAGGGCCGCGGCACTGGGCAGACATATGCAGTGCAACAGACCCAACAGGAGCAGGATCCCAAACCATCTACAGTCAGAGGTACTATTTTAGTGTCTTCTATCTTATCTTCAGTACGGTTTGGTATGGGTGCTACTCATAGTTTCATATCTTTACCTGTTGTGGAGAGTATTGGACTCCTTGTTTCTACTTCTTCCTATATCATGATGCTAGACACTCTCTTGGGGACTAGAACGGCCGGTGTGCATCGGTGCAAGGAGTTCTCCCTTGAGGTTGGTGGGTGTCGCTTTCTATGGGACCTCTATGTCTTAGAGATGACAAATTATGACGTCATTCTCAAGATGGACTGGTTGGTTCCCTTCCGAGCCTTTGTAGACAGCTATCGTCGCAGGGTGAGTCTCACATTAGTAGAGGGTAGAGAGTTTGTATACAAGGGAGAATGGGATGACCAGGAATGTCGAGCTGGACAAGAGCATCATGGGCTAGGTGGAGTCACAGCCCATATTACGGGCTTATATCTGGATGACCAGGGGAATTGTCAAATAGATTTCCCTCCAGTTTTTGATCATTTCAGGGATGTCTTCACAGACTAATTTTTGGATCTACCTCTGGTGCATGAGGGGAATTTCTCTATTGAGCTCGTGCTAGGAGCAGCACCGGGGACCATTCCTCCTTGTAGGATGGCTACACCTGAGCTTTAGGAGCTCAAGAGGCAGTTAGAGGAGTACAGTCGAAGGGTTTTACCTGACCCAGTACTTCTCCTTGGGGTTCTCCGGTCCTTTTTACGTTGAAGGAATACGGTACCCTCAGACTTTGCATGGATTATTGGATGTTGAACCAGTTGACAGTTAAGAACCAATATCCCTTGCCGAGGATTGATGATCTGTTTGATCAGCTTCGTGGAGCACGAGTGTTCTCGAATATTGACTTGAGATCGATATATCTCACCTACGCATGAGACCATCGGATATACTGCGTACAACGTTTCAGAGCATATATGGTCTGTATGAGTACTTGGTTATGTCGTTCGGACTCAGGAATGCGCCAGCAGTTTTCATGGATCGGATTAATCGTGTGTTCCATCCGTGTCTTTATTCTTTTGTGGTAGTATTCATGGACGACATCTTGGTGTACTCTCAAACTCGACACGACCATGCCACCCATCTTGAGATCATATTGAGTACACTGAGAGAGCATCAGCTATATGCTAAGCCCTCAAAGTGCCACTTTTTGATAGACCAGATTAACTTCCTGGGTCACATTATCTCAGAGGAAGGAGTTGCAGTAGATGCAGAGAAGGTGAGTGCAATAGTTTCTTGGGAGCATCCTAAGAACGTGTTTGTGAAATGGAGTTTCTTAGGGCTGGATTGTTACTACAGACACTTCATACAGGACTTCTCCCTCTTAGAAGCACTGTTGACAGGTCTGACTTAGAAGGGTGTGAAGTTTGTTTGGTCAGAAGCTTGCGAGAGAGCTTTTCAGGACCTGAAGGTAAGGTTGACATCAGCACCGATCCTGATGCTCCCAGAGCAGGGGAAGAGAAATACAGTTTATAGTGATGCATCAGGTATTGGGCTGGGAGCAGTGTTGATGCAAGGTGACCAAGTTGTTGCGTACAGGTCTCGGAAGTTGAGAACACATCCGCGGAATTACCCAATGCACGATCTCGAGTTGGCTGCAGTTGTTCATGTGTTTCACTGTTAGAGACACTATCTGTTGAGAGAGCATTTTGATTTTTTTTAACTGACCCCAAAAGCCTCAAGTATATCTTTACTCAGCGTGACTTGATCTTGAGGCAGAGGAGATGTGTCGAGTTCCTACAGTCATTCAATTTTGAGCTTGTCTACACAACTGGAAAAGGTAATGCAGTAGATGATGCACTGAGTAGGAAGACTCTGATACAGGCAGTGTAGGAGGCCAGTGGTGAGTGGCAACGTATGGACTTGTTCTCTGAGATGCGTCCGGAGGTGCACGACAGTCAGGGGCAGACTTATCTTTCATCTTTAGCTGTGACTTCTACTCTCTTTGACAGAGTGAGGATGAGATAGCTATCTGATCCAGAAAGCCTGGTTCTACGGGAGTCGGTGGCAAGTGAGGACCCTCATCCTGGTTGGACGATAGGCAGTGATGAGTTATTGTGTTTCCATGGACGAGTATGGGTTCCATGGGATATATGCGAGGAGCTGGTGCGGGAGTTTAAGGCTTCAGCTAGGGCAGTTCATCCCGGGGTTTCCAAGATGTACTGTGACTTGAGGCGTCAGTACTGGTGGCCAGGTATGAAGATAGATGGAGCTGGTTTTGTTGCAAGGTGTTCCACCTATCAGTAGGTGAAGGAAGAGCACCAGAGGCCATCTGTGATGTTACAACAGTTACCCATTCCCGTGTGGAAATGGGATGATGTCGCGATGGATTTTGTGGAGGGATTGCCGAGGTCACCTCGTGGAAATGACACTGTGTGGGTTGTTGTGGAAAGACTCATGAAGGTAGCTCACTTCTTGCTGATCAAGGAGACCTATGGTGTTGACGAACTCGGAAGGCTGTATATCCGAGAGATCGTACGTCTTCATTGGGTCCCTCGTTCTATCGTTTCTGATAGGGACGCCCTCTTTATATCTCGTTTCTAGCGGAGTTTTCAGAGGGTGCTGGGTACACAGGTGCTTCTGAGCACAGCATACCACCCATTGACAGATGGCCAGCCAGAGCGGACGATACAGGTGCTAGAGGACATGATGCGCGCATGCGTCCTAGGATTTGGGGGCTCTTGGGAGAAACATATACCCCTAGTCGAGTTTTCATATAACAATAGATTCCTGGAGACTATTCGGATGAAACCATATAAGGATTTATATGGTAGGCCATTCCATTCACCTTTGTGCTTGTTAGTGGTAGGTGAGGTAGCTTTACTGGAGCCACAGCTTGTACAGGAGACATCTGGGCAGGTCCAGTTGATTCAAAAGCGGATGGCTACCGTGTTGTCTCGTTAGAAGTCTTTTCTTGATCGCCACAGATGACATTTAGAGTTCTTGGTCGAGGATCATGTTTTTATACGTGTTTCACCAAGGATAGGACACAAGCGGATCAGGAGACAGGGTATGCTTTCACAACGGTATGTGGGGACATTCGAGAATCTGGAGAGAGTCGGGCTAGTTGCCTATCATTTGCAGTTAACACAGCGGTACTGAACCATGCACGACGTCTTCCACGTGTCTCAGTTATGTCACTATCATTCAGACCCATCTGACGTCTTTCAGCCTAAAGAGGTTGATCTAGAAGCATATGAATCCTTTGAGAAGCATCTGATCCGTATCATGGATAGGAGCACAAAGGTTCTCCGAGGTCGTTCATTTCTTCTCGTGCGGGTGCTATGGAAGCATGGCCGAGTGTAGGACGAAACCAGGGAGCGGGAAACTGATGTGCATGCTCAGTGGCTAGAGTTGTTCTTAGCTATATCTTTGCCACCATTGGAGGGTAAATTCGTGGATGAATTTCTATAAGGGGAGATGTTTGTAAGATCACAGATCTTATTTTGATGTACGAGCTTCTTCTTTTCTCTTTTCCTCAAGTTTTTTTTGAGAAAATATGGAAAATGTGGAAAAATCATAAATCTTGGAACTACACGCTGTGTACCTTTCCACACGCCGTGTACCTTTCCAAACGTCATGAACTTTTGGCCGTGTGGGATGAGAACACTAGGCGTGTAGCTATGCTGGCGAAGAAGGGTGTAGGAACCGACTACATGCCTTGTGGTGGTCCTTTACACGCCGTGTAGTAATTCGGCATATCGAAACAGTAAGGCATTGGAGCAGCCGCCAGCTGGGCAACAGTACACGCCATGTACTCAGGAGTACATGTTGTGTACTAAAGTCAACGGATGAATAGTACGGCGGTGCCGCCAGAGGAATAGTTAAATGAAGGATGTACACACCGTGTACTTGGAAGTACACGCCGTGTACTTTGTTTTTTTTTTAAATCGGCAGTTGCCTCCCGTGTTCATAGGAAAGGTTTAGAACCAAAGGAAGGAGCTCGGGAGGAAGGCCAAATCTTCGTGGATCAACCGATCGAGCGTTAGGAATCTGTTTCCGCCTCAGATGATCTTTTTGGAACCGCACTGGTAATCCCTCTCTTCTACTAGCGTGTTCTTGACCAATCCTTATCCTAACGAGAGTTATTTAAGGTTGAATGAAAGTTTTCTTACCTCAGATCTACTCTATTCTTGGGTGTCTCTGGGATCGATGATCGTGTATACCGCTCGTTTACCTATAAGGTAGGTGGCTTATTGTGTGTTTTTCCAACTGTCGTGTGTTTTGTGCATTTTTTGTGCCAAGAACACATGTTGGGGTGTCATCTGGATGAGGCCGTTGATATATTTAAACACCTATAATTGATTAAGTATCTAAATATGATATTATAATGCTGGTTGGGGTCATTGCATGGATCTGGAACCACCCCAGCGTTGTGTTCCACTGTTTAGCCGTTTGGCCAGGATACCCGAGGGTATGCCTTTTAAGTAGTAATTGTAGAATTTCCATGAGAGGAATTTCTTGTTTACTGCTTGTTTACATGTTGGGCATGGCCCGGTTACCTCTTTATCCTGACGGTGTTATTGTGATTTATTAGCCTGAGGGCACTGAACTGTTTAGCCTAAGGGCTGTAGTTATTTAGGCCTGAGGGAAACTTCTTTTGTGCCTAAGGGCTATAGACTTTGTGCCTGAGGGAGACACTACCTACACCTGAGGGAAAACTTCTGTTATGCTTGAGGGGAATTACCTGTGGGTTGGGTTCTTCTTACCTGAGGGTAAGGTTTTTCTTGTCAGAGGACGTGGACTGTTTACTTAGAAATGCACTATGGTGATTTCTAATATTTAATGGATTAAATGAATAATTAAATGGAACATTAACTGTTAAGTTATATACATTTGAATACTACTTACTTTATTGTATTTTACAACTGCACACTATTGATGCATGCTTACAGGTAGTTGGGCATGTGCCTTTGGTGGGTGCCTACTGAGATATATTTCTCACACCCTGTTTGGGTAAAGCTTTTCGGCCCAAACAGATTACGTTTCTGCAGGTGTGGATAGGGGAAAGAGTCCCTATATAGGAACTTGACTGTTTCAGAGGTGTAGGAGGGCATGGGACCGAGCCTAGGCTCTCGATGCCGCTGTCAAATGTTTTGCTTTGTTTTGTTGTACTCTGTGTTTTGATGTACTGTATTGATGTATTACATGTTCTGGCTATTTTCATATAACTTGAGACATGTAGCATCATTATTTATATATTTTGGGATATATCAACTACTGTTTTTATTTTATTTGCGCATGGTTTACTGTTTCTGCTCTTATTGTATGATTTATTTCATTCCGCTGCGCTACACTTTGACAATTGAGGGCATAGTTTCCCCACTATCAGACATGGGCCCTCACTGCTAATCGGTATCCTCTAGCATTTGGGGAAATGCGCTTGAGGTCATGTGGTGAACAGGTTTTGGGGAACCCATTGAGTGGCACTCGGAATTGGGAAGTTACAATTTTGAACCAGGTACTGGCATTACGAGTTTACAGTAATGACTTTTGGATTGACTAATGCACCCTCTGTCTTCATGGATATAATGAATATAGTTTTGAATGAATATCTTGATGTAATTGTAGTGGAATTTATTGATGATATCTTTGTATACTCCAAAAGCTACTAAGATCATGAAAATCACTTGCACATTATCTTAAAGAATCTTAGAAGACAAGAATTATATGGGATGATTAGCAAGTATGAATTCTAGATTTAGGAGAATTCTTTTCATGGCCATATTATCTCTAAGGATGGAATCTTGGTTGATCCTTATAATACAAGAGAAATCCAAAAATGGCCACCACCAACGAGTATAACTGAGGTGCACAGTTTTATTGGTTTAGCAGGTTATTATCGACATTTCATCCAGAATTTTTCCCGGTTGGCTAACCCATTAACAAAGCTCACACGAAAAGGGGTTAAATTTGTTTGGAGAAAAGAGTGTGAAGAATGTTTTGAATGTAACGCCCCGACCCCAGCTACCCAGAGTCGGTGCATTACTTCGTAACATTGGCATGATCACAAAGGATCAAGTCTCGAAAGACCGATTAGTTTAGTAGCCTTGGAAACACTAGATACATTCATAAGTCTTTCATTACATCAAAAAGTGAAAAACTACAATAACAAAGTCTCCATAGTCCACACTCATATCCTCTTCCGACTATCCCTGCAGGTCATTCATAAAATACTTCTTCACATCCTGGAAAATATTAAAACATTGAAAGGGGTGAGCTCAGATGCTCAGTAAGGATAACAATAATGCGGAAGCTTTCATAAATAAACATTAACATTTAAGGCAATGTATAACTAAAACAAAAGCCTTTTAAACATGAACTTCAACATAATATGGCAAAAGTAAAATGAGATAATGCCATTTACTTCTTCACATGGATATTCTACTGGTCGAATAATCACATGCAATATCAATAACCACTTTCATAATGATGGAATGTATAATGCCGGACATTCTGAAACATTTTGTCAAGGCCTCGGCCAAGACATCTAAAATGATTAAGGCCTCGGCCAAAACCATAAATCAAATTGGGAAAGGGCCTCGGCCAATTCCACGTCTAGTTGTCTCATGAGACCTGCCGATGCATCGAGGAGCTATAGCGGGCTCCACCCGTCACTTATTAAGTCCAATACATTCCTCATATGAATAGGTTTAAACATATCATAAACCATAACATAATTGTATCACATAAAACATGCATAATGTAAACATAACATTTCCACATTTCAATCACAAGATATCAATACAACACATTGATATAATAAAAACACTTTCAAAACCATTTTCAATACCAAAATAAAAGAAAGTTAAAACTTTGTATTTATTTTTCGTTAAAAAAAAAGATGGCTTGTAGAGGAAGCCGAAACTCAAATAATGGTCACGGCGGCAGCGAAGTCGTTGTCGCCGCATAAGTACGGAAAGAAAAACATTCCCTTTTGTCGTTTAGCAAAACGCTTTGTATAAAAAGATTCCTTTTGAATAACCGTAAAAGTCAAAGGGGTTTATACACCGTATAAAAGAAATTTGTGTATAAAACCAAATATGCCTCAATGAAAGGAGATTGAGACGAAGTACTTTAAAAGATAATTTTTAAATAAAATATATCTATTATGTGTATTCACTATAGGTACACATAAATAATGTAAAAATACAAGATAGGACATAATAATATCATGACATAATTTGAAAGTAGGAGATTAACCCAAAGAATGGAAGTTGGGTTAAGAAGTTCCCTTACCTTGTGTCCGACTTGACTCAACCGTTCTTTAACCTCCTGAATAATAAACTAGAGTTAATATCTACCTTATTAAGAACCATTTTCAATTTCATTATCCTTTTTATATCACTTATTACAATGTTATGAACATTATGTAATTATTTAAGTTAATAACGGTCGTTTTGTCGATCTTTGGTACATGAGTCAACAATAAACTTCTTATAATTATAAGTTGTTCATGTGGTGAAATATCCATTATATCCAGAATTATATTAATGATGTAGATATCATATATATCATATATATACAGTATATACATTCATTTATAATATTACGTAACATTTAGAGGTAAGAAATGAAATGCACCGTTCATGGAGACGGTAAGCCGTACGTACGCATGAACGCTACTTTCATTTCAATTTCATATTTAATGGAATGAAATCATAATGATATAAATGTATAATATAATTCCAGTATAATATAGTGTATAATACCATTTACTCCATCCTTTATACATCCCACACATGGCATTAACGATTCAAATCACTTTGAGGGGGCGGTAGTCCGCACTTCCTAAAATGAAATTATCGCGTTTTACCCATAATGGAAATCATAAAGTATGCCATAAATGAGAAATACAGAAGCATAAGTAAAACAAAAACATATTATATATCATATATAAAAATAGTGACATCTTAATGGCCACCTTTGGAGGTGTTATATGAGTGTTGAACAATCATCGTTTCGTGAGGCAGAAATTCGCCATCCACAGAAACCATATGTTCTTTAACCATTAGATGTAGGTGTGTGTAAGTGTAGCTCGAATCCTTCTTATAAAAACATCCTAGTATATTGAGGATACTGGTGTTGTTACAAAAGAAATGAATAAAAAGAGTTTAGGGGGTTGGAGAAGAAAAATAAAACAAAACAACATTAGAAAAGACATTACCTCAAAATCGGGTAACTCTTTTTGATTTGAGCTAAAGGCTTCCTTGGGAAGAGTTCTGCCCAAAGTGAGGTTTCTAGGAGTAAGGAAGGAATGTTGGGAGAGTATTTGGGCAGAGTTTGGCCGAGCCAAATGGCTTGATGGTGTGAATAAGGTGGGAGAGGTGGGGGCCTTTTATAAGTGGAGAGGAGGGGCACTTTTGGAAAGTAATGAAATGTTACATTATTTCAAAATGCTTTTCGGATTCTAAAGGTCCCACATCTATATAATTAGAGGCTAAGGTGATAAGGTTTCGAAATATCTTCATCCAATAGGCTTTGGACAAGTGTAAGCCTCGGATTTTGCATTATCTTCTCATTTTATTTAAATCGTCAAATAATGATGTCATCGCTGCATCATTATTATGTCATAAATACTTTAATTTATTTAATGTCTAAAAATTATAAAACAAATACTATGATGTAGGAAATCTCTTTAGCTTTCCAATGACTATTTATAATCAAAATTTGGACTTGTATAACCCCAATTAAAAATTGTTTTAGTAGAACAATTTATGTTAGTGTCATTTTCACTTTAACATTAAATAAAAAGTAATTTATGTTATTTCCCAACAAAAGTGGATCCATGGGGTCCCCAAGTTAGGCCATGGCTTGTCTTGGTCGGCCATGACTCAACCAATGAGGTTGGGACATGTGTCTAGGTCATTTCATATTATTAATGTATTATTTATACCTTAAACTACACTAATTACCACTAATCGCGATTAAGAACTTAAAAGTTACTATTCACCAAAAAATTATTTTGATCTCATTGAACCACATTTTACTTCTTAATGACAACCATGTATGTCGGATTTTTGAAAATCAAATCACAGAAGTTGTAATATTTCATTTAAACGAAAAATCAGTTATTTAACTACCACTTAGTGGTTTCACTATTCATCAAAAATTGAAGTTTTTCAGAATAAGGCCAAAATTTCACCCTAAGCTATAATTGATATTCCGAATTCAAAAATGATGTCTATTTTACAAAATTCCAAACATATAAGTTGTATTAATTAATTTCATAATTAATTCCCGCTGTTACAACAAATAGCGTGTTTTTAAGAAACAATTTATATCAAAAGTTTGGCAATTGTTTATGTCCAATTTCAATGTTAAATTAATTCTAATGACCACCATTGGATAAAATGGTAAAAATATTTTCTAATTATACCTTAAAACCACTAAATAGTATAATTTATCTGTATAAATTATTTTGATTAAAAAAGTTGTTTTTATGTATTTTTCACTATTCACAAAAATTAGAAGTTCTCAGAAAAATACCAAAAATTCAACATAGGCTAATTTCGATATTACGAATACAAAAATGAAGTCCATTTTGAAATATAAAATTTCTATAATTTTAAAAAGTGGTTATTACTATTCATAACGGCTATTTTGATTAGTTGCGGTGTGTTAGAACTCGAACTTGCGTACAATGCAAGCTATTGCATTATTGAATGAGAAGCGTATCGTGGAAGCTCGGGGTGTTACATTCTCCCCTCCTTCAATAAATTGCGTCCTCGCAATTTGAAATTTTTCTTTGATAATAAAAGGCTGAAAATAGAAAATACCTTTGTGGAAAACCCACATCGGAAATAAGGTTAATAAATATATAACATTAAAAGAAAGCAGGATAAGTACAAAGGTCACCCGATATAGCCCATTCTAGGATTCTATGAAAATATGGATATGGAGGAGAAACAAACCATCAAGGTCTGATGGAGAGTTATAGAAAACAGGATTAGGAGAATGTTTAACCACAAGAAAATCACAAACTTGTGATTGGTTAAACGGTCATTGAATCCCCAGTTGGAAAAGTTAACCGACAACATTTTTGTTTTAAGTTACCTTTTATAATGTTGAGGAATTTATTTATGAGATTTACTAAGAACGTAGGGGAATATACATACTTGTTATGTATACTTTCATTCGTTAATAAATTTTTACCACAAACCCAACTTTTACTCCAAATGGTAACAGAACTCAAAAATATTCTATTTATCCTAATTGTATAAGGTTCCAAATGTTAACACATACCATTTAGATTAGTAAAACGATTTTGTAATAACCAGGGACTTCCTGTAGGCTAGTGGTAGGAAATAAAGGCTTGTCGCACTATGGTTGTGGGTTCGATTCCTGCAGCTGTGTCCGACGCGACGGGTTATTCCCCACCCTGCAGGTTGTCCTTTTTCTAAAAATATAGTATTATAGTATTCCAGAAATAATCTTCAGAAAAGTATTAACCTTAAACAATACTATTCAAAGTTCAACTTAATCCATCCCAACATTTATAGTTATCCAAAATACCTCTGTCCAAACTTTCTCTAAAAGGTCTCTTAATTCCAAAATCAATTGTAACATCAGATTCCCCAAACAAAGAAAAGTTTCTCTTATTGTCACATACTAAAAATATGATTACCTTAATCATATTAAAACCTTACTGAAACCAACAAGTACTGCAGTACAATCCTTATATAGATCACATTATTCTAATAACCAGAATATAATCCATGAGTCCGAAAGCATCAATACATTAGTTATTCTGCTTCAACTGTAGTAATAGCATAAGATTGTCCTTGATCCCTTGGCCTTTTCTGAGGTAAGATTCCTTGACGCTTAGGACATTCATTTGCGTAATGACCCATTTCTCTACAATTGTAGCATTCAACTTTGACAGCCTCTTTCTTTCCCTTGCAATCACGTGCCTGGTGACCTTTTTCTCCACATTTATAACAGACTCCCATTCCTTTTAGGCAAGTACCAGGGTGATTCTTCCCACAATTATCACATAATGGAAAATCCTTCTTTCCCTTTTTCCCTTTATCTGTCTCTTGTTCCACCGTTCTCTTCTTCTCTTGCTTTACTTTGTTGTCATAAGACTTAGAGAATTCCTTTTCTGTCTTGATAGCACATGAGACTATATCTTCGTATGATGAGAAGGATTGTGATACTAAAGCTCGTCGGAGAAATGGTTTTAACCCATCAAAGAAACGATCAATCTTACTCCTTGGGTTACGTATATAATCGGCAGCATGCCTCGCTAACCTTGTAAAGTTAGCCTCATACTTTGCGACATTCTCATCCTCCTTCTGCCTCAGACTCAGAAATTGCCTTTCCATATCTGCTCGATGGTCACGAGGAAAGTATTTTTCTAAGAAAAGCTCTTTGAACTCCCTCCATTCCATATTCGATACGTCATCATCTTCCTTTGTGTTTTGAATCAGTGACCACCACTGATCGGCATCTCCAGTGAGGCGGTAAACTGCCATGACAACCTTCTCCCTTTCACTACTCCCCAAGGCATGGAATATTTTCTCTAAGGAATTTATCCATTGCTCAGCTACTGTAGGATTTGTACTCCCATTGAAGGTTGGCGGTTGTTGCCTCATGAAACAGTCTAGCATTGATCCTCCACGTTGCGAATCAGGGTGCTCCATACGAGTAAGGTTGTTATTCATAACCTGCGTGAGTTGTCCCAGTATGGTAATAAGTTGATCAGCACCAGTTGTATCTCCAGGTCCACAATAATTATCTTGAGCAGGAGGGCAATCCCTACATGGAGTTCGTGCATTGATACAGTTTCCATTCCTTCTACTAGGCGCCATTTCTAAACAATGGCATAATCCAGATTAGTTTATGAATCAAAATACATAATTCCATACTTGTATAATACTTAACATAAATTGAACTATTTATGGATATAATCCATAATCATAAAAAGAAATGTTTCCTTTGAGGAAGTATGTACTCATAAACCTTACATAATGGTTTGTAAAGAAAATGAGAATTATCCTAAGCATATCCCCCGGGAGTGTCATAACCAAGAGTGCAGCAAGGCCCGTTGTCGTGCACCAGTTCCCGTTTGAGTCTAGCTCAAAGCGGTGTTTTCGGGTTTTACCCCTAGGTACATCTGTGCCAGAGCCACCTCTACCTGCTCGTATCCAGACAGGGATGTATTGCTCGGAAAACTCACAACATCTCTACAATACTAAAATTCTAGGAAGTTCTTCTATACTAATCCTCAAAGTCTATCTTTGGGCTATGTGCTCTAATCAGAGTTTATCTAAATCTAGCTTCCAAGGTTAGTACTAAACTGCCTCTGATACCAACTGTAACGCCCCGACCCCAGCTACCCAGAGTCGGTGCATTACTTCGTAACATTGGCATGATCACAAAGGATCAAGTCTCGAAAGACCGATTAGTTTAGTAGCCTTGGAAACACTAGATACATTCATAAGTCTTTCATTACATCAAAAAGTGAAAAACTACAATAACAAAGTCTCCATAGTCCACACTCATATCCTCTTCCGACTATCCCTGCAGGTCATTCATAAAATACTTCTTCACATCCTGGAAAATATTAAAACATTGAAAGGGGTGAGCTCAGATGCTCAGTAAGGATAACAATAATGCGGAAGCTTTCATAAATAAACATTAACATTTAAGGCAATGTATAACTAAAACAAAAGCCTTTTAAACATGAACTTCAACATAATATGGCAAAAGTAAAATGAGATAATGCCATTTACTTCTTCACATGGATATTCTACTGGTCGAATAATCACATGCAATATCAATAACCACTTTCATAATGATGGAATGTATAATGCCGGACATTCTGAAACATTTTGTCAAGGCCTCGGCCAAGACATCTAAAATGATTAAGGCCTCGGCCAAAACCATAAATCAAATTGGGAAAGGGCCTCGGCCAATTCCACGTCTAGTTGTCTCATGAGACCTGCCGATGCATCGAGGAGCTATAGCGGGCTCCACCCGTCACTTATTAAGTCCAATACATTCCTCATATGAATAGGTTTAAACATATCATAAACCATAACATAATTGTATCACATAAAACATGCATAATGTAAACATAACATTTCCACATTTCAATCACAAGATATCAATACAACACATTGATATAATAAAAACACTTTCAAAACCATTTTCAATACCAAAATAAAAGAAAGTTAAAACTTTGTATTTATTTTTCGTTAAAAAAAAAGATGGCTTGTAGAGGAAGCCGAAACTCAAATAATGGTCACGGCGGCGGAGAAGTCGTTGTCGCCGCATAAGTACGGAAAGAAAAACATTCCCTTTTGTCGTTTAGCAAAACGCTTTGTATAAAAAGATTCCTTTTGAATAACCGTAAAAGTCAAAGGGGTTTATACACCGTATAAAAGAAATTTGTGTATAAAACCAAATATGCCTCAATGAAAGGAGATTGAGACGAAGTACTTTAAAAGATAATTTTTAAATAAAATATATCTATTATGTGTATTCACTATAGGTACACATAAATAATGTAAAAATACAAGATAGGACATAATAATATCATGACATAATTTGAAAGTAGGAGATTAACCCAAAGAATGGAAGTTGGGTTAAGAAGTTCCCTTACCTTGTGTCCGACTTGACTCAACCGTTCTTTAACCTCCTGAATAATAAACTAGAGTTAATATCTACCTTATTAAGAACCATTTTCAATTTCATTATCCTTTTTATATCACTTATTACAATGTTATGAACATTATGTAATTATTTAAGTTAATAACGGTCGTTTTGTCGATCTTTGGTACATGAGTCAACAATAAACTTCTTATAATTATAAGTTGTTCATGTGGTGAAATATCCATTATATCCAGAATTATATTAATGATGTAGATATCATATATATCATATATATACAGTATATACATTCATTTATAATATTACGTAACATTTAGAGCTAAGAAATGAAATGCACCGTTCATGGAGACGGTAAGCCGTACGTACGCATGAACGCTACTTTCATTTCAATTTCATATTTAATGGAATGAAATCATAATGATATAAATGTATAATATAATTCCAGTATAATATAGTGTATAATACCATTTACTCCATCCTTTATACATCCCACACATGGCATTAACGATTCAAATCACTTTGAGGGGGCGGTAGTCCGCACTTCCTAAAATGAAATTATCGCGTTTTACCCATAATGGAAATCATAAAGTATGCCATAAATGAGAAATACAGAAGCATAAGTAAAACAAAAACATATTATATATCATATATAAAAATAGTGACATCTTAATGGCCACCTTTGGAGGTGTTATATGAGTGTTGAACAATCATCGTTTCGTGAGGCAGAAATTCGCCATCCACAGAAACCATATGTTCTTTAACCATTAGATGTAGGTGTGTGTAAGTGTAGCTCGAATCCTTCTTATAACAACATCCTAGTATATTGAGGATACTGGTGTTGTTACAAAAGAAATGAATAAAAAGAGTTTAGGGGGTTGGAGAAGAAAAATAAAACAAAACAACATTAGAAAAGACATTACCTCAAAATCGGGTAACTCTTTTTGATTTGAGCTAAAGGCTTCCTTGGGAAGAGTTCTGCCCAAAGTGAGGTTTCTAGGAGTAAGGAAGGAATGTTGGGAGAGTATTTGGGCAGAGGTTGGCCGAGCCAAATGGCTTGATGGTGTGAATAAGGTGGGAGAGGTGGGGGCCTTTTATAAGTGGAGAGGAGGGGCACTTTTGGAAAGTAATGAAATGTTACATTATTTCAAAATGCTTTTCGGATTCTAAAGGTCCCACATCTATATAATTCGAGGATAAGGTGATAAGGTTTCGAAATATCTTCATCCAATAGGCTTTGGACAAGTGTAAGCCTCGGATTTTGCATTATCTTCTCATTTTATTTAAATCGTCAAATAATGATGTCATCGCTGCATCATTATTATGTCATAAATACTTTAATTTATTTAATGTCTAAAAATTATAAAACAAATACTATGATGTAGGAAATCTTTTTAGCTTTCCAATGACTATTTATAATCAAAATTTGGACTTGTATAACCCCAATTAAAAATTGTTTTAGTAGAACAATTTATGTTAGTGTCATTTTCACTTTAACATTAAATAAAAAGTAATTTATGTTATTTCCCAACAAAAGTGGATCCATGGGGTCCCCAAGTTAGGCCATGGCTTGTCTTGGTCGGCCATGACTCAACCAATGAGGTTGGGACATGTGTCTAGGTCATTTCATATTATTAATGTATTATTTATACCTTAAACTACACTAATTACCACTAATCGCGATTAAGAACTTAAAAGTTACTATTCACCAAAAAATTATTTTGATCTCATTGAACCACATTTTACTTCTTAATGACAACCATGTATGTCGGATTTTTGAAAATCAAATCACAGAAGTTGTAATATTTCATTTAAACGAAAAATCAGTTATTTAACTACCACTTAGTGGTTTCACTATTCATCAAAAATTGAAGTTTTTCAGAATAAGGCCAAAATTTCACCCTAAGCTATAATTGATATTCCGAATTCAAAAATGATGTCTATTTTACAAAATTCCAAACATATAGGTTGTATTAATTAATTTCATAATTAATTCCCGCTGTTACAACAAATAGCGTGTTTTTAAGAAACAATTTATATCAAAAGTTTGGCAATTGTTTATGTCCAATTTCAATGTTAAATTAATTCTAATGACCACCATTGGATAAAATGGTAAAAATATTTTCTAATTATACCTTAAAACCACTAAATAGTATAATTTATCTGTATAAATTATTTTGATTAAAAAAGTTGTTTTTATGTATTTTTCACTATTCACAAAAATTAGAAGTTCTCAGAAAAATACCAAAAATTCAACATAGGCTAATTTCGATATTACGAATACAAAAATGAAGTCCATTTTGAAATATAAAATTTCTATAATTTTAAAAAGTGGTTATTACTATTCATAACGGCTATTTTGATTAGTTGCGGTGTGTTAGAACTCGAACTTGCGTACAATGCAAGCTATTGCATTATTGAATGAGAAGCGTATCGTGGAAGCTCGGGGTGTTACATTGAAGAACTGAAAAGAATATTATTCAATGCTCATATATTGACTCTAACATCAGGGAATGATGGGTTTGTTATTTATAGTGATTCGTCAGAGAACGAAATTGGTTTTTCCCTTATGCATAATGATAGGGTTATTGCATATGCATCACGACAACTAAAAATTCCTGAGAAAAACTATCCTACTCATGATCTTTAGTAGCAGCTGCAATATTTTCTTTGATGATTTGGAGACACTCCCTCTACGTTGAAAAATGTGAGATATATACTGATCACAAGAGTTTGAAGTATATTTTCTCACAAAAATAACTCAACATGAGGCAAAGGCAGTGGCTTGAACTACTCAAGGATTATGATCTCACTATACACTACCACTAGGGGAAGGAAAATAAGGTGGAAGATGGTTTGAGATATAGTACCATGGAGTTTTGAACAAAATGAGAGTTTCAAGGGTTCATATTTTAATGGATCTAGTAAATATGGATATGGGAATCACCATGAAAGGTGAAACATCAATACTTTTTCAAATGGTTTCCAAACCATCTTTACTAGAATGGATAAAGAGTTCTCAGACAGATCATGAAAAGTTTCAAATGATGATTAATGTTGTGAATGATGGGAGATTGAGTGACATAGTGAATGAAGATAGAATATTGAAATTTGGGAAGAGGCGTTGTGTTCCTAATATACATGATGTAAAAAGGGAATTGTTGGATGATTCCCACAATTCCAATTTCTAAATACACTATGGGAGAACTAAAATGTATAGAGATTTGAAGGAACATTTTTGGTGGGAGAACTGAAGAGAGAGATTACTGATTTTGTTTCAAGATGTATGGTTTTTTAACAAGTGAAAGCAGGAAGGAAACGGTCAGGAGGAGTCATCAAACCTCTTCCCATACCTAAGTGGAAATGGGATAATATTATGATGGACTTTGTCATGGGACTACCAAAGACTCATAGAAGAAAGATAAAATATGGGTCATTGTTGATCGAATTACCAAGTCAGCACACTTTCTTTCTATAAGAGAAGATTTACCACTTGAACGTCTAGAAAGACTACACATTAATGAAGTTGTGTGACTTCATGGAGTAAACCATTCAATTGTTTCTAATCATGATCCATCTTTTAAATCAAGATTCAAGAAAATTTCTCAAAAATCCATGGATACTGAACTTCATTTAAGCACTACCTACCACTGCCAAACTGATGGACAATCATAATGGACAGTTCAAACCATAGAAGACATGTTGAGATCATTCTCAATTAACTTTCAAGATGTGTGGGGTCAATATTTAGGTCTGGTAGAATTTTCCTATAACAATATCTTCCATTATAGTATTCATATTGCACCATATGAAGCGTTATACGGAAAGAGATACCACACACAAACTTGTTGGGATGATGTTGGTGAAAGAAAACCTGCAAGCCCGAAACTTGTGGAGATAACGATGGAAAACGTTAAGATAATCCAAACCCACATCAAAGCATATCAAAGTAGGGAGAAGATCTATGCTGACAACTGAAAGAATGATATGGAATTTCTTATAGGAGATCATGTTTTCTTTAATGTATCTCCATGGAAGGGTGTTATATATTTCAGTAAGAAGGGAAAAATGATTCCTCGGTATATCAGACCTTTTGAAATTATAGAATGAAATGGGGTTATGGAATACCGGTTGGAAATGCCACCAAGTCTCTCCAAAGTTCACGATGTGTTCCATGTATCACTATTGAGAAAATAAATGCCTGGCCCAATGCAGGTACTCCCCTCTGAGGAAGTAGAATTGGAACCCGATCGGTCTTATTATGAAGAGCATGTCGGGATTCATGATACCAGAGAACCAATGTTGTGAAACCAGATGACTCGTCTGGTAAAATTTATATGGAGAAACCATAAGATGGAAGATGCAATGTGGGAACCCGAGGAACATATGATAAGGAACCGCCAGAGTCTTTTTAAGCAGTAATATTCTAGAAATTTTGAGGATGAAATTATTTGAAGGAGTGGAGAATGTAACACCACAAGCTTCCAATGTACGCTTCTCTTTGAATAATACAGTAGTGTGTGTTGTACGCAAATTCGAGGTCTAACACACCACAACAAATCAAACTAGCCGTTATGAATAGTAATACCCACTTTTTGAATTTTTATAAATGTTATCATTCAAAATGGACTTTATTTTTGGATTCAGAATATCGAAATTTGATTTGGGTGAATTTTATGTACTTTTCTGAAAACATTCAATTTTTGATGAATAGAGAAAAATAGTGAGTTATAGTTTAAAAAAGAATTTTTATTTAAATAATTATTTATTTTATTTAAATTTATTTTAGGTCAATATAGGTACATAATACCTATATAATTTCATTGTAATTATTTGGAGTTAGTTTACAATAATTTTATATATATAAAAACAATTTATTGAACTTTTCACCGTCTTTTACCCAACTCCTAGGTGTATTTGCAAATTTACATAAAACATAATTTTACAACTTCTGTGAGTTCGATTTGAAAAATCAAAGAGACACGATTGATATCAGTAAGTTCAATGTGGTTCAAAAAGATGAAAATAATTTTTGGTGAATAATAAATTTTTACTTTTATTTACCACAGTTAAAAGTAAATATGGTAATTAAGGGTAAAAATGTTATTATTATTACCCTAACACATATCCAAATTCTATTGGATAACTATAATTCGACAAAATAGAACCATAGGAATAAAATATGAACCAGTTTGGTCCACATGGATTAGATTAGGACACTTATTATTATTTTATTTAAAGAAGAGTTAAAAGGGTTAAAATCAATGTTTAATAACTAAAACATTTTTAATATAGGGTCACACATAAGATAAATTAGACTATAAATATTAATTAAAAATATAAAATTATTTCCTACATAATGGAATTTTATTTATATTTATTAGATATTAAATAATTTAAGTTATTTCTGACACAATGATGATGAAATATTTTTCGTATTAATGAAATGTTAAAATAATTGATATTATAAATATCTAAATAAATGTAATTTTAGACTTTTTATGAATTAGACTAATTATCATGATTAATATGAAATATAATATTTGGATTGATGAATTTTTTTTGATGTAATAATGTTGTTAAGAATTTATCAACAACCAAATACGAAATAGTTTCAAAATTGAAATAAAAGATTTTTAAAACAAATATTATATTATTAATTTATATTCTATTCCTAAATATTTACAGTTCTGCCAAAAGACATATATAATGATAGTTGTATCATTAATTAACCACTTCAGGTTCTCTTGTAAGTATATAGTAATTTTATTAACCATATAATATAAAAATACAAAGAGACACGGTAAATGTCAAAATATTTAACTAAGAGTTAAATCTAAATGATAAATTTAATATAGTGACCCAAACCTATATAAAACCTATTGTTTGAGTGTTTTTGAACCCATACCCACCTTAACCTATAAATAATCCATTTTGGAACCATTAGAAACCGAAAATGATTTTATTATAAAATAATATTTCTAGCGTTTCCTAAGGTACCCATTGCCCCTCTTATAAGAGGGAACTCCCCCTTCTCTCTAATTCACAACTTCAAAGCCATCTTCCTCGGCCAACCCCTAATAAAATACCCTTTAAAATGTCCTTCATTCATCCTAGAGGCCTTCATTTTGTCGTAAATCCAACATAAAGATCCCTTTTGATCAAATCAAAAGGATGAACCCGAAGAAGAGGTAAATATATCACCACCTCTTTCAAGTTCCTTTCTTCTTCCACTTTATTTTTCTCTGTTGTTTCCATTCTAAAATAATAAATAAAGTATCTTCAATATACATTGATGTTTTTATAAATATGTTACAACGAAATTCATTATTCTATCCATCCTCTGAATTACATGTCACCATAAGTGTGTACGTACGGCTTACCGTCTCCATGTCGTGGTGTAATTGTTATTCAATACATTATTATTTGTATGGGTATAAGAATGATATTGTCGCTCGTGCATACAACTGGATTACCATCTCCACAAACGCGATGTGATTCATTCCCCATCATATCGATTTTAGACTAATTTTCATTAGATTATTAAAAATAATGTTTAAAGACTTGATATCATTCTGGACATGAATAAGAAATATCCCATCGATAACAAATATGACTCACATAACAAAGAATAAAATCCAAAACGAATCTTTTAACACCCGAAACAATTATAATACTATGACATTATTAAAAAATAAATGTTAAAAGGTCATATATGATACCATATTAATGTATATGATTCTTGTATAATTTAAGAAAAATTATTTCACCATTATACATGAATTTAACCTACCCTCGACCAAGGAAAAGTACAAGGTAAGGGTTAAATTTTCAATCTCTTCATTATCAAAGGTTTGTTATATGTAATTATCTACTAGGAACTCTTTATCATTGTATCGCCCCAACCCCAGTTACCCAGAGTCGGTGCATTATTTTAATTCATTGGCATGGTTACAAGGAATCAAGTCCGGAAGGACCGATCAGTTTAGAAGCCTTGGAAAAATAGATCACATACATGAATGTTACATTTTCACTTTAAGATGTAAAAAACAACATAAATAATCTTTATGAACACTATTATTCCCTTGGCTTAACCATGCATATCAATCACATTACACTTCACGGAATCCTGGGAAAAATAAAACATAGAAAGGGATGAGCTCAAATGCTCAGTAAGGGTAAGCAATACAGCGGAAACATTCAAAAATAACCATAAACATATAAGGAAATGTATAAAACTAAAACAAAAGAATTTTAAACATCAACTTCAGCATAATATGGCAGAAATAAAATGAAATAATGCTATTTACTTATTCACATGGATATTCTACTAATCGAATAATCACATGCAATATCACTAACCACTTTCATAATGATGGAATGCATAATGTTAGACTATCATAACCACATAGCCATGGCCTAGTGCCAAGACTACAAATAATATTTTGTCAAGGCCTTGTTCCAAGACACTAGTTTGTCTCATGAGACCTACCGATGCATCGAGGAGCTATAGCGGGCTCCACCCGTCACATATTAAGTCCAATGCATTCCCATATGAAAAGGTTTAAACATAACATAAACATTCGTATTAAAACTAGCATACGAAATGTCAATACTTTCCCCATAAACCATGAATGGTATAAAAATAACACATCCACAGTCAAACACATCACAAAACCTTCAATAGAAGTTTTTTATAATAAATCAACTTCAAATGAGCTTAAAATCCATCAAATGATGAGTAAATATTTTTGAGAGAAATATCTTTTTTGTAAAATCATTTAAAAGTCACACATTTATAAAGGAAGTAATTTTAAAAGATATTTTTAATCAAAGTGTCCCATACCACTTTGAAAATTTTGAAAAGTATTATCATTTCAAAACAGTCATGTCCATATAAATAAATCCTTAAAATCATCTTGAAAACATTGATATTAATTGAAAAGATTTAGAAAGATAAATCTTTAAAACATTTGAAATTTTGATCTTGATAAAGAATAACATTCAAAATCCTTGAAATCTTCCTTTTGAAATAATTTTTATGAAAAATGGACATGGATGATAAAAATGTCCCGATAAATACTTACACATAAACAATCTCAGATAATGATGACATTGAGGAATTAACCCTTACCAATTTGGTAACTTACAAAACATACATCCCATGAAAGAGGTATCATACAATGAATAAGTAAATACACATAAAATAAAGTGTATTAAACAAATAATACAATTATGGGCAGTAAATACAGCACACAAAAGGTAAGAGTGGAAATATGGAATGAATCTCACGGGAATAAGGAGTGAGATGAAAACCCGTTACCTTGCACTTTCCTTTAGTCGAGGGTACGTTTAACCTCCTGTACAAAGATCGTAGTATGTTATTAAATTATACCAGAACCATATTAATATTTATGATATCATACCTGATTCATTTATGACTTTATATAACCCATTTAATAATAATTTCCATGTTAATTTAGCATTTTGGGTAATAATCACTTTCTTTATCGTACGCGTTTTAACTTTTCACTCTTGGTTGTATCACTTAGATCATGATTTAAATAGATACAGAATATAAAACATGATAAATATAACATATATATTTAGAATATAAATATGTATAATAGACATAAATGTGAAATGGAAAACACCGTTTATGGAGACGGTTGTCTGTACGTACGCATAAACGTTGTTTCTGTTTTCATATAGTATTAAATGGAAGTAAATGAATAAGATATATGTAAGTACACAAATACTTATATATATATATATATCTCAAGTAGAATTATTATTTCATATATTACATACTTGTTAGTAATATATATTTTTATAATCGTCGATGAATGGTGAACTTGGAAATGAATCTCATCGCGTCATGGAGACCGTAATCTGTACGTACGCACGAGGGAAAATATCATTCTTTTGATATTAAAATAATATATAATTGGATGTTATATCATATATACAAAATAATTATCATGTTATATTTATTATTTACATGAATTACATATCATTATTATACCCATCCAAATAATAATATATTGAATACCAATTACACCATGACGTGGAGACGGTAAGCCGTACGTACGCACGTATGGTGACATGTCATTCAAAGGATGAATAGAATACTGAATATGGTTGTACCATATTTATAATAATATTATATTATATAGGAGATAATGAATTAATTATTTTATAATGGTAATAACAAAGAAATAAGAAGTGGAGGAAGAAAGGAACTTGAAAATGGGTGGTGAAATCATTACCTCTTCTTCGGGTTCTTCCTTTTGATTTGATCATAAGGGATCCTAAAGTTGGCTTCCTGACTAAAGGAAGGCCTCTAGGATGAATTTAGGGAAGTTTAGAGAGTATTTGGGTAGATTTTGGCTGATCCAAAAGGCTTTGAAGGTGTGAGTTAATAAGAAGGAAGAGTGCCCTTTTATAAGAGGGGTGAGGGGCACCTTTTGAAAAGGTAGAAATATTATTTTATAATAAATTTATATTTGGTTTATAATAGCTGGAAAAGTGGATTATTTAAATTTTAAGGAGGGGATGGGTCTAAAACCACTCAACTAATATAATTTAGACAGGTTTGGGTCATTATATTAACCTTATCTTTATGTATTAACTCTTAGTTAATTAGTTTCACTTTCACAATGTCTCTTTGTATTTTTATATTATATGGTTAATAAAAATACTATATAAATCCAAGCGACCCCCAAGTGGTCCATTAATGATAAAAATATCATGATGTAAGTTTCTTGGCCGATCATTATATTTTAAGTAATTTAATATCAATCAATAATATAATATTTGTTTTAAAAACTCTTTCATGTCAATTTTGACACTATTCAATAATTGATTTTTTGTAAAAATCATAATAGAATGATTACTTCGAAAAGATTAAATTAAGTCAATCTTAAAATGTCATATTAACCTATAAATTTAGTTTATTTCATAAAAAGTATCAAATTATATTTATTTGGGTATTTATAATATCAGTTAGTTTAATTTTTCACTATTATGGTAATTACTGCATCATCATTGTGTCATAAATAAATTAAATTATTTAATGTTTAAAAATTATAAATAAAATATCATTATGTAGGAAATCATTTTAGATTAATATTGAATATTAACAATCGAATTTATCTTATGTATAAGCCTAGATTAAAAATGTTTTAGTAAATAAACGTTGATTTTAACTCTTTTAACTCTTCTTTGAATTAAATAATAATAAATGTCCTAATCTAATCCAAGTGGACCTAAATGATAATATTTTATTCCTAAGGTTGTTTTGGGTCGACATACACTTTTACAATAGAATTAGGACATGTGTTAGGGGAATATTAATATAATGTTTACCCTTAATTACCCAATTTACTTTTAACCGTGGTAAATAAAAGTAAAAAGTTACTATTCACAAAAAACTATTTTCATCTCATTGAACCACATTTTACTCCTTGATATTAATTGTCACTTTTGTATTTTTTAAATTCCAATCACAGAAGCGGTAAAATTAAATTGTATGAAAAATTTGGTTTTTTAACTGCCACTTAGTAGTTTTACTATTCATCAAAAATTGATGTTTTTCAGAACAATGCCAAAATTTCACCCTAAGCTATAATTGATATTCCGAATTCAAAAATTATGTCTATTTAACAAAATTCCAAGAATATAAGTTTCATTAATTATTTTTATAATTAATTCCCTCTGTCAAAACAAATAGCGTGTTTTTAAGAAACAATATATATCAAAAGATTGACAATTGTTTGTGTCCAATTTCAAAGTGAAATTATTTCTAATAAAGACCATTGGATAAAATGGTAAAAATAAATTCTAATTATACTTTAAAACCATTCAAATTCATAATTTATCACTATTAATTATTTTGATTAAAAAATTTGTTTTTTATTAAAATTTAGTAATTTTCACTATTCATCAAAATATTAAAGTTATCCGAAAAGTACCAAAATTTCACCTTAGGATAAATTCTATACTCCGAATCCAAAAATGAATTCCATTTTGAGAGATAAAATTTCTAAAATTTTTAAAAGTAGTTATTACTTTTCATAACGGCTACTTTGATTGGTCATGGTGTGTGTTAGAACTCGAATTTGCGTACAACACACGCTACTGTATTATTCAAAGAGAAGTGTATCGTGGATGCTCGGGGTGTTACATTCTCACCTCCTTCAATAAATTGTGTCCTCGTAATTTGATATTGTTCTTTGAAAATAATGGTTGAAAATAGAAAATATCTTTGTGGAAAAACCCACATCAGAAATTTGGTTAATAAAATTTAGTCTTAACAATAAGAAAAGAGAAATGAAAGGGTCACCACAAAATTATGATCTCGATTAAAAGGAAATTGGTGGAAATTATAGATATATAATTAGAGGAAAAATGTAAATATTTATAGGTAGTGATTGTGGTCATCAATCACAAACAAGTTTAAAATTGAGGTCCTTAAATTCATCAATCTTTGATGATTTAAAATACCATCGGTTCCACAAAACAAAAGGTATTAAGATAACACTTTTTTGACATTTCAAAATATATTAGTTGAAATCCCACATCGAAAATTGAATTAACGAGGCCTCTATTTAAAATAAAGTGTGGAAAGTTTGAATATTACCAAAAATGACACATACTAGGGTTCCATGTAGGAAAATATGGATATGTAAGAGAAATCTAACCATCAATTATATGATGGAGAGTGGTAGAGAACATGGCTATGAAAAGGCCAACAATCCCAATGGCATAAATTAGTGATGATCTAGGGTACCATCTAGGACAACATTTTTGTTCTAATTTCCTTTTATTAATGATGAGGAGTTTATTTATGAGATTGGATAAGATCATAAGGAGATATACATTATAATTAGAGTTTTATCCATTAATAAATTTCTACCACAAACTCATCTTTCACCCCAAAACATAATATATCTCAAAAATACTCTATTTATCCTAATCGTTTAGGGTTCCAAATATAATGAATTTATAATTCACATATCAGACCCTTTATGTAGAGAAACTACATTATACCATCCAGGAACTTCATGTAGCACAATGGTAGGTGATAAATCCCAATTGCACTATGGTTTTGGGTTTGATTCCCACAGCTTTGTCTGACACGACGGGTCGTCACACGGTCTGCATGTTGTCCTTTTATAAAAATCCAAAAAAATAACCTTTAAAATATAATCCATTCCAACCATTATACTTATCCAAAATACTATTATCCAAACTCACAGTCCGAAATTTAGAAGGAAGTTAAACATAATGAGGATCCTTTTTGCCAGGTAATAACATGTGAACGCCTTCCTCATATATTCTTTTACAACACCAAAACATCCTGAATTACCAAAATCAACCATCTATTATTCCAAAATCACTACCTCAATATAAGGACCATATTAAGGTTTATCTTTCCTTAAACCATGTAATTCCCAAAAAAACATTTAACTCGTTGTAGAGTAACTTTTATTAGTACCATAAAATCTCAAATCCTTAATTAAATAGTACATCAGTACAATCCTTATTTATTTCCAGAACATCACTGATACAACAGATAAATGAAATAATTCTAAAATAGAAACATAGGAACACTAGTCATTCCCCTTCATATGTGGTAGTATCATAACTTGATTATTATCCAATAGCATCATTTGCGGCATAGTCTGATGACTGGGACATTAGTTCGTGTAGTGTCCAAACTCCTTGCAAATGAAGCATTGTACATTTGAAACCATTTTCTTACCCTTGCAGTCACGTAATTTGTGCCCTTTTCCTACACACTTATAACATACTCCCATTCCTTTCAGGTAAGTTCCATGGTGTTTCTTCCCACAGTTATCACATATGGGGAAATTCTTCTTTTCCCTCTTCCCTTTATCCATCTTTCTCTCTTCCATCTTTTTCTTCTCTTGCTTCCCTTCAAAGCCATAGGACTCAGTAAACCCTTTAGTTATCTTATCCACACATGATACTATTTCTTCATATGATGATAATATGTGGGAGACTATTTCCCATATAAATGATGGCTTAATAGCATGAAAGATACGATCCTTTTTACTCTTTGGATCATACGTATTACTGGAGTTCACATTCCATCTACTGGGTGCCATTTCTAAACAATGGTATAAACTAGATCAGTTTATGAATAAAAATACATAATTCCATACTTATAAAAAACTTAACATAAATTGAACTATTTATGGATATAATCCTTAATAATAAAAATGTTTTCTTTGAGTAAGTATATACTAATGAGCCCTTCATAAGGGTTTGTAAAGAAAAAGATAATTATCCTAAGCATATCCCTCAGGAGTGTCGTAACCAAGAGTGCAGCAAGGCCTGTTGTCGTGCACCAGTTCCCGTTCGAGTCTAGCTCAAAGTGGTGTTTTCGGGTTTAACACCTAGGTACATCTGTGCCAGAGCCACCTCTACCTGCTCGTATCCAGATAGGGATGTATTGCTCAAAAAACTCACAAAATCTCTACAATACGAAAATTCTAGAAAGTTCTTCTATACAAATTCTCAAAGTCTATCTTAGGGCTTTGTGCTCTAATCAAAGTTTATCTAAATCTATTTTCCAAGGTTATTTCTAAACATCCTATGATACCAAATGTAACGCCCCGGCCCCAGTTACCTAGAGTCAGTGCATTATTTTAATACATTGGCATGACTACAGGGAATCAAGTCCCGAAGGACCGATCAGTTTAGCAGTCTTGAAAAAATAGATCACATAAATGAATATTACATTTGCTCATTAAGACGTAAAAAACAACATAAATAATCTTTATGAATGCCATTATACCCTTGTCTTAACCCTGCATATCAATCCCATTACACTTCTTCGAATCTTGGGAAAAATAAAACATAGAAAGGGGTGAGCTCAAATGCTCAATAAGGGTAAGCAATATAGCGGAAACTTTAAAAAATAAGTATAAACATTTAAGGCAATGTATAAAACTAAAACAAAATCCTTTTAAACCTGAAATTCATCATAATATGGCAGAAATAAAATGAAATAATTTCATTTACATATTCACTTGGATATTCTACAAATCGAATAATCAAATGCAATATCACTAACCACTTTCATAATCATGGAATGCATAATTCCAAACTATCATAACCACATAGCCAAGGCCTCATGCCAGGACTACAAATAAGATTTTTTCAAGTCCTTGTGCCAACACACTAGTTTGTCTCATGAGACTTACCGATGCATCGAGGAGCTATAGCGAGCTCCAACCGTCCCATATTAAGTCCAATGCATTCCAATATGAAAAGGTTTAAACATAACATAAAAATTCATATTAAAACTAGCATACAAAATGTCAATACATTCTCTATAAACCATGAATGGTATAAAAATAACACATCCACAGTCAAACATATCACAAAACCTTCAATATACGTTTTTTATAATAAATCAACTTCAAATGATCTTAAAATCCATCAAATGATGAGTAATGATTTTTGAGAGAAATATCCTTTTTGTAAAATCATTTAAAAGTCACACATTTATAAAGGAATTAATTTTAAAAGAGATTTTTGAATCAAAGTGTCCCATACCATTTGAAAATTTTGAAAAGAGTTATCATTTCCAAACATTCATGTCCATATAAATAAATCATTAAAATCATCTTGAAAACATGGACATTAATTGAAAAGATTTAGAAAGATAAATCTTTAAAACATTTGATATTTTGATCTTGATAAAGAATAACTTTCAAAAACCTTAAAATCTTCATTTTGAAATCATTTTTATGAAAATTTGACAATGATGATAAAAATTTCCTAGTAAATACTTACACATAAACAATCTCGGATAATAATGAGATTGAGGAATTAACCCTTACCAATTTGGTAACATACAAAACATACGACCCATGAAACAGGTATCATACAATGAATATGTAAATACACATAAATTAAAGTGTATTACACAAGGAATACAATTATGGGCAGTACATACACCACACAAAAGGTAATAGTGGCAATATGGAATTAATCTCGTGGGAATAAGGAGTGAGATGAAAACCCCTTACCTTGCACATTCCTTTACTCGAGGGTACGTTTAACCTCCTGTACGAAGATCGTAGTATGTTATTAATTTATAGAAGAACCATATTAATATTTATGATATCATACCTTATTCATTTATGACATTATATTACCCATTTAATAATAATTTCCATGTTAAGTTAACATTTTGGTTAATAATCACTTTCTTTATCATACGTGTTTTAACTTGTCACTCTTGGTTGTATCACTTAAATCATGATTTAAATACTTATAGAATATAAAACATGATAAATATATCATGTTTATTTATAATATAAATGTGTATAATAGACATATATATGAAATGGAAAACACCGTTTATGGAGACGGTAGTCCGTACGTACCCATAAACGTTGTTTCTATTTTCATATAGTATTGAACAGAAGTAAATGAATAAGATACATGTAAGAATATAAATCCTTATATATATATATATATATCTTTAGTAGCATTATTATTTCATATATTAAATACTTATTAGTAAAATATATTTTTATAATCGTCGATGAATGGTGACCTTGGAAATGAATCCCATCGTGTCGTGGAGACGGTAATCCATACGTACGCACGAGTGAAAATATCATTCTTTTGATATTAAAATAATATTTAATTGGATGGTATATCATATATAAATAATCATTATCATGTTATAAATATTATTTACATGAATTACAAATCATTATTATACCCATCAAAATAATAATATATTGAATAACAATTACACCACGACGTGGAGACGGTAAGCCGTACGTACGCACGTATGGTGACATGTCATTCAATGGATGGATAGAATACAGAATATGGTTGAAACATATTTATAATAATATTATAGTATATAGGAGATACTGGATTCATTATTTTGGAATGGTAATAATAAAGAAAGAAGAAGTGTAAGAAGAAAGGATCTTGAAAAAGGGTGGTGAAATCATTACCTCTTCTTCGGGTTCTTCCTTTTGATTTGATCAAAAGGGCTCCTTATGTTGGCTTTCTGACTATAGGAAGGCCATTAGGATGAAATTAGGGAAGTTGAGAGAGTATTTGGGTAGAGGTTGGCCGAACCAAAAGGCTTCTAAGGTGTGAGTTAATGAGAAGGGAGAGTGCCCTTTTATAAGAGGGGTGAGAGGCACCTTTGGAGAAGCTAGAAATATTATTTTATAATAAATTCATATTCGGTTTATAATGGCTCCCAAGTAGATTATTTAAAGTTTAAGGTGGGTATGGGTCGAAAACCACTCAAACAATATTATTTAGACAGGTTTGGGTCATTATATTAACCTTATCTTTAAGTATTAACTCTTATTTAACTAGTTTCGCTTTTACAATGTCTCTTTGTATTTTTATATTATATGGTTAATAAACGTACTATATACATCCAAGCGACCCCCAAGTGGTTCATTAATGATAAAACTATCATGATATAAGTCTCTTGGATTAGAATTATGTTTTTAGGAATTTAATATCAATTAATAATATAATATTTGTTTTAAAAACCCTTTTTTGTCAATTTGGACACTATTCAATAATTGATTTTTCTAAAAATTATAACAGAATTATTACTTCGAAAAGAGTAAATTACGTCAATCCTAACATGTCATATTAACCTAGAAAATTAGTGTAATTCATAAAAAGTCTAAAATTATATTTATTTTGGTATTTATAATACCAATTATTTTAATTTTTTCATTATTATGGTAATTACTACAGCATCATTGTGTCATAAATAAATTAAATTATTTAATGTATAAAAATTATAAATAAAATATCATTATTTAGGAAGTAATTTTAGTTTCTAATTAGTATTTACAATAGAATTTATCTTAGGTATAACCCTATATTAAAAATGTTTTAGTAAATAAACTTTGATTTTAACTCTTTTAACTCTTATTTGAATTAAATAATAATAAATGTCCTAATCTAATCCAAGTGGACCTAAATGATAATATTTTATTCTTAAGGTTGTTTTTGGTCGAGATACACTTGTACAATAGAATTATGACATGTTTTAGGGTAATATTAATATCGGTTTTACCCTTAATTACCCTATTTACTTTTAACTGTGGTAAATAAAAGTAAAAAGTTACTATTCACCAAAAATTATTTTCATCTCATTGAACCATATTTTACTCCTTGATATTAACCATGTATCTCAGATTTTCGAAATTCCAATCAAAGAAGCGGTAAAATTATGTTTTATGAAAAATTCAGTTTTTTAACTACCACTTAGTAGTTTCACTATTCATCAAAAATAGATGTTTTTCATAACAATGCCAAAATATCACCCTAAGCTATAATTGATATTCTGAATTCAAAAATGATGTCTATTTTAATAAATTCCAAACATTTAAGTTGCATTAATTATTTTTATAATTAATTCCCGATGTCACAACAAATAGCAAGTTTTTAAGAAACAATATATATCAAAAGATTGACAATTGTTTGTGTCCAATTTCAAAGTGAAATTAATTCTAATGAACACCATTGGATAAAACGGTAAAAATATATTCTAATTATACATTAAAACCACTCAAATTTATAATTTATCACTATTAATTATTTTTATTAAAAAATTTGTTTTTAATTATAATTTAGTAATTTTCACTATTCATCTAAATATTAAAGTTATCTGAAAAGAACCAAAATTTCACCTTAGGCTAAATTCGAAACTCCGAGTCCAAAAATGAAGTCCATTTTGAGAGATAAAATTTCTAAAATTTTAAAAAGTTGGTATTACTATTCATAACTGCTACTTTGACTGGTCGTGGTGTGTGTTAGAACTCGAAGTTGCATACAACACATGCTACTGTATTATTCAAAGAGAAGCCTACCGTGGATGCTCGGGGTGTTACAATCATCCACATCCATGTTTCTTAAAAAGGTATTTCAAAACATTATTAATATTTTATACACTATGGGTTAAAGTAATTTATACCCTTGTTTGACTTTTTATAAGATGTTTATAAAGGAATCATTCTGTTGTTTTCCAAACAAGGACCTTTTTATCCTTTTCGACAAAATTAAGGTAAGAATGTCTTTTCTTAACTTCTACGGCGGGTGTGGCTATTTTCAACCATTATAAAATTTTCTAAGCTTCCCTTACAAGATAATAAGAATATTTTCAAAGTAAATTTTTTATTTTATAATTATGTGACTTTTAAATGATTTCAAAAAAGATATATTTCTCTCTAATAGTTTGGATTCCATCTATTCAACATATTTGGTGGATTTTAAGCTTATTTAAAGTTGATTTATTATGATACAAAACTTCCATATTTTATTGAAGTTTTTTTGATATTTTTGATTGTGGATGATTTATTTTTATTCCATTCATGGTTTATAGATAATGAATTGACATTTCGTATGCTAGTTTTAATAAAAATGTTTATGTTATGTTTAAACCTATTCGTATGATGAATGCATTGGACTTAGTAAGTGACGGGTGGAGCCCGCTATAGCTCCTCAATTCATCATCAGGACTCATGAGACACACATGTGTCTTGGCATAAGGCCTTGAGAAAACATTATTTGCAGTCTTGGCACACGACCTAGACTATGTGGTTATGATAGTCTGGCATTAATCATTCCATCATTATGAATGTGGATATTGATATTTCATGTGATTATTAGACTAGTAGAATATCCATGTGAATATGTAAATGGAATTATTTCATTTTAATTTTTCCATATTATGAGGAAGATCACATTTAAAAGGATTTTGTTTTAGTTATACATTGGCTTAAAGTTTTATGCTTATTTATGAATGTTTTCGCTATATTGTTATCCTTACTAAGAATCTGAGCTCACTCTTTTTTATGTTTTATTTTTCACAGGATATGAAAAAGTATTTTATGGATGACCTGCAGGGTTAGACTGAGGGGATGTGAGTTTGGACTATGGATACAATGTTGTTGTAGTTTTTCACATTATATTGTAATGTATGACTTATGAATGTATCTAGTGTTTCCATGGCTACTAAACTAATCGGTATTTCGAGACTTGATCTTTTGTGATCATGCCAATGTTATGTAATAATGCACCTACTCTGTGTAACTGGGGTCGAACCATTATAAGGACATCATTTCCTTCCATCTGAACCATCACCTGAAGCTGCCACTTGGACCAAACGAGAACTATCTTTCAAGTTACCCTCGGCTTTGAGCATCTTGTTCACAACCTATGAGAATGAGGCCACCCTCAAGATGTTTACATGAACCCGTATAAAATGTTTTAAGAATTATTTGAAGCACCTCAACCTCAATGTGAAATCACATACCATACCTGGTGCAAAAAGAGACAGCTCCGGGAAAGTAGTTGTATAGTCCCTGATGGACATGTTACCCTACTGAAGGCTGAAGAACTCCTGAGCCCTATATTCCTTGAACATCTCTGGAAGAAATTTCTCATAGAACCTACCCTCAATGTCCTACCAGGCCAGTCCGACATGTCTACGAGCCTGAACTAGTACATCCCACCAGGTCTTAGATGGCCATCTAAGAATATACATTGCAATCGTAACACTCTTCCCTGGTGGTGTCTCTAGTTGCTGAAAGATCATCAGAATTATCTCAAACCTATTCTCATTCTCCTACTCACCACAGACAACATGAAAAATCATTTAGTGATGTTACTTGAACTCCCACATTAGATAATTTATCGATGGATTTGTTCCTTAATAACCTCGGTCGATCCCATTGGAAACTTGTACCATACTAGATCAAAGCTAATCGTCGACCCACGAACTGAACCCTATTAAACCAGAAGATTTTATGCCTACACTAGATGTTGAACCTAATATAATCCCAGATCTTATACCTACAGCTCATGTTCTACCTAACCCTCAGGGGTCTAAACCTTATCGTTCAATTGATGCACTATACTATCACCCGCCTTGCACTCCACCTGAGCTGTCTAGGAGGAACACGCTGAATACCATCAAATGGTTAGAAATCCCATATATATCACAATATATAACACATGTAGGGAAATTAGTAAAATGAAATCATTTAAAAACTACCATTACTCCACCCACCACAACCATGCTCACTAAAACTCAGCCTCACGACCTCCTTATATACCCTCAACGTGTCCAAGTATCACAACATCCTTCGGTCATGCCCATCCTACCAACAATGATGCCTCGAACAGATGACCTAGTTTCCCAATTCTGGTGATAAAAATAACCTCATCCACGTTACTTACTTCTCTTATAATATCCCGGCCTAATCCCCATGCCACATAAAATATCATATATATATATATATATATAGCATGGAATTTGGCATTTCCATGAGGCATTTGATATTGTTCACTTTGTATTATCACTTCATAAGGCATACATGCATATATGAAATTAAAATACCTTTAAAATTTGCCTATCAAAATCCAGCCACCACTCCTTTCCTTACTAGTGCAGGGCTTAAATTCTCTCATAAAACACTAGGTACTAGGTTGCATATAAAAACAAATAATCATCACAAACCAAGTGAGCCACTGAGGTGGAAACCATATAATCTTTAATCTGATGAAAATCAAAATTTCACAACCCACCCAAGGTAACCAAACCAATCACTCATATATGGGGTTGCAGGTACCCATGAATGGTTATAAATCCAGTTCTCACAACAACCTATCTCGATTTTATCATAATCCCAAAAATTAATACCATAAAAAGATGTAAAAAACACCTATGATTCAATTTTCAGCGTCCCTGGCCTAGACAGCCACCCAAACAATGCTAGTATGCCCAGTTCTACTAAGCTTAGGCACACCTCCCCAAATGACATATGATAACGACTAGAAGAGAGGGTTTAAAAATAAATATTGGGGAGGATATACCCACTTGGAATATATAATATATTGATCCAAGCATAATAAGATAATATGCAGTAGAAATAAATGAATTAGTATACTCGAAACAGACCTATAGATCTAAAACACAATCAAAATCAATAAACATTGTAAGTGGTAAATAAGTAGAAATTGATGAATTTAAATAGAATAACATGCCATCAAATAACATATATCCACTCAAAATAAGAAAATAATAAAACTTACAATGTTATTTTGTACAATGAAACATCCAAGGTGCATCCTATGGTAGACAATAGTAGATATATATATAATCATTTTGATAGTATAAAAAGAGACTAATAAAAAGTAAAACCCCAGATAAGAATGACCTCATGGTCTATTCTAAGATCTATGCCAAAAAGTATTATGATCCTACTCCTAAGGCTGATCCTTTACTAGTACATAAAACCATAAGGCCAATAGGCATCCTGAAGGGCCCGTGTAGGGTGTGCCATGAATCTCAGTTGGATACCACCAAATGGTTCGTACATAGTATAAGTGTTTTAAAAGATATGTATATATAAATAATATAAACAATAATATGTAACAAATAAACACAACCTCCACCGGTGCTCAACAACCACCAGGTAGTGTCACCTACTTCTACCAATGCTGAAATCTCAAAACCAAATAGATTCCTTCTCTTATGGCCCATGGTACCCCTATAGTCCAAAAGTCCTTATGAACCCTTAGGTTACACCTCAATAATATATCCTGGCACCACATGCCTTTTGAATCCTAAGGTCTCAATGTAATGGTATCCCAAATGCACACACAAACAATAGTGTCCTGGTCCCAACGATCCCTACATGAAATATCTTGTCATCCCATGGCACGAAAACCATAGAAAAATGATGCATATCCTTAAATAAGTATCCAAGACCATGGAATCTATCAGGGATAGCCTCACCCCTGAGCCCAATAGCCTCATTGATATCAACTGAAGGATCCCCACATTCCATGAGGATTTCTACAGCATGCACCCCATACAGTAAATATCTAATCTGTAACTATCAAGGGCCTCTACCCACATTATTTATCAAAACCACCTCATCACATAATCTACCTATGTGAACAAGACTCAATTAATGATTTTTCATCATGGTTGAGTAGAATTCATTAAATAAGAACATAAGCCACATCATCTATGGCACCTCGTTCCCCTACGACCATGTTTCTCAAATCTGATGTATATGCCATCCTTATATCACGGGTAATACCCAACCTGCAAATTCCACTACCTCATACAGATGTTCGCAATGCCCAATCCTATGATCAGAACCACTCTAAAAAATATGGTCTATTCCCCACCAATGATAATTATAACTCAATCTCGATGTTCATGCCCTCCCAACCCTGGGCCAAGCCCATCTCAACACCATGGTTCTCAGAATATGTAATCTCAAGTAGTACATTTATATATCACAATATTGTACATTAATCAATAAATCAATTTTAAACATGCTGAATTAAAAAAGCTAAAATATCAAAAATAAATTATCATGGATTTCATGAATTCCTCAAATTATCATAATCAATAATCAAAAATTTAAGCATACTAGTTAATGTCTATACAAGTTAATTAAAAACCATTTTTGCACCCCCATCAAAAATAAACCAAGGATAAAAGTCCTCTAACCCTACCTTGTTCATGATTAAAAATTACTGGGTTTTCTCATGACATCCCACAAGGTCCAAAAATCATTTATACATGGTATAACATGGTATTTATCAAACCCCAATGTTTTCATTAAAATCAAAAACCCCCAAAAGTCCAAAAAAACTAAAACAAAAGGTATGGCCCATCTACCTTAGACTCGTGGGCTGAGGTACGCCTGATACCGAGCCCCAATTTGAAGATGATCGATGTAGATATGAGATTATTTCTTAAAACTTGAAATTGGATAATATGGAAACAATGGTCTATAATGTGAAATATCATGGAATAAGAGGTATGTGTGGGGATAACCATACTGAGGTGATCCTAATGCTTCCGACAGATCAATGAATGGAATTAGAAAAGAGGATTTGGATAAAAATATACTAGAGGATAAAAAGGGTGGAACTAACCTACTTTTCATGACCAAAGATAAAGAAATATTAAGATATAAGATAAAAAGAAAGAAAAAAATGGAAAAATTGGAAAAAAACGAAAATGTACATGACGTATTACCCGCACGATTTTTCAAAATCTGCGGATAACATGGAAAAATCTATACCCATGACCCTTATCTTGCATGGACATCCTACGTGGTGTGCAACACCTTGCACAAACCATGTTGAAACCCTATGAAAGTCTGCAGATGCGGAAACATGGTTATGCACCACCACTCGCACAGTTTCCCTAAATCGTCTACAGGCAGCTGTCTTCCAAAAACTAGGCCTCCAAGCCTTTGATGATCATAAAACCCTGATGAACACCTGTAGAACTCTCCGAACCTCTAAATCAACACAGAACACCATTTATGTCCAATACAACTCTTTTATTTTTTTTCTGATCAACGAATCAAAAAGTATCATAGCCACCAATTGAGAAGTTAAAACAGTGTGGGGATTGTTGAGTGAAATCAAACCCAGTTCATTAAATAATTACATATATGTTTTAAATATAACTTATGATACCTACTCATTAACAATTAATTATTATAATCACAATTTCGTGTGTTAACTACTTCATTATAATGATTTATTCCCATTAGTAGATATAGTTCTTTTAAATTAATCCTATGTAATTCATATATAGAACATAAATCTTGATATATATATATATATATATATATAATATAAATATTTTAAATAACCCAAAAAAGATAAAGATATAAAAAAAAATTTATCATTCATGGAGAGAGTAGTCCTAACATATACATGAAGACTCTATTCATTTTATAATAAAAAAATAAAATAATTATGAAGAATATTTTATCACCTCAAAATAATAATAACATAATAAATATCATAATTTTTAGTACATCATTATAAATATCCATGTGATGTGGTGTAAAAAAATGAATCACATCACTACATGGAGGTAGTAGTCCACATGTACGGACGAATGATACATACATTTACCAATTGGTGAAAAAAGTGGATTATAATGGATATTGAATCATCATAATAAAACCTTATTGTATTAATTACACATGATTAATAATTTTATGTTTAATAAAACATGATTATATAATTTTTAATAGTAAATTATATTAAAAGTGGTTTATTGTTATTTATATATAGTATTTATAAGACATTCTTGTAATTACACATTATTCCTTGTGAGGTTTTTCTCATTAGAATACCAAGATATCTAGGATGAAATGAAGGAATATAGGGATGTTATTTTGTAGGACATAGTTTGACAATATTTTTCAAGAAAAATTACTTAGGGAGGAGGAGAGGTTTCTTTTTATAAGTATTGGTGAGGACAAACATTGAATTACTTAAATGATTTAAATATAATTTCTATCTTTCTAAAAATATACATCAATATAAAACAATTAACAAGGTAAAGATAATATAGGGTTGAAATATTTTCAAATTATTTTAATTTTAAAACTTAATTTTTCATTCATACACTTGTTTCGTAGTCACTCTCCCTTGATAATGTTATTTTTACTCAATTTTTTGTATTTCGTTAACCATTTACGAAACTCATTCTGAAAAAAATATAAGGTGCACTAAATATTTTTTTTATAAATATTTATTATAAATATAGATTTAATTTAGTTAAATTTAGTTTATATAAATGATATAAATTAATTATAATGTAAGCATGGAAAATGCATTGATTTCTTTTTTGAATAATGAACATTTATGAAAATAATGAATTTATATTAATTCTATTTCAAATAAAAAATAATATAAAAAATAACTTTTATTATTTATTACATAATCAATGATTTTCCTTAAAAAATTAGTCAATAAATATTTATTTAATATATTATAAAAAATGTGTCACCCATAAAAATTGTATGAAATAAATTACTCATTTTAACTTTAAAATATTTTTTCATGATTCCTAACCATTAGATTAATAATATATGTATAACTATAAGTTTATTTATATAAAATATAAATATATTTCATTGAAATAATTTTATAATACCAATGCGTTTACTTTCTATAATTATAAAAATAACACATGTGGAAAAATAAATTCCTTTGAAAAACACATCATCTAATAATGAAATGATTTTATTTAAATTTTATTGATTATATCAATAGGATTTATTAATAAATTTTAAATTTTGAAAATAAATCCATATATAATTGATAATGTTATTAACAAAATTCCCACCAATCCAATGGATAGGTTACAAAGTTACACTATATCTTAATTCATTTAATATTAGGGTTCTATATAAGAAAATTTTTCTAATACATCTATTTTATTTCAAAAAATATACCCATAAAATATTTCTATTCTATATTATACCACCCTTAAATAGATATTTTTACATAAAAATTACATTACATTGAAATTAAAAAATATGGATACTTTTACTTCATTATATCCTCAAGTTCCCATATATATTCCTTTATTTTTTATTTCTTATAGGGAATATTAATCCAATCAGTTTTCGTATTCCATAGAACATTATTTATACCATATTATATTTTTAATTATTTTACTTCCTTAGAAATAAAAATTATCCAATTTTATTCTCTGTCTTTTTTACATATAAAGGATCTTCTATATACATCTTATGTAATGATATAAGGAACACATAATAAACATTTGTGAGGTTCGGTGGATGATTTAAGTGATGAGAAACTATCTGGATCTGATAAATAATGTCAATCAGTTTGATATATATATATGAATCATCATTCCATTATTTTTTAATCCCATAAAATAATTTAATGAAAAAAAACCATAGGAATACCTTCTCAAAGAATTCAAATTAGAGATCTCAACAATGATTGTCCACCTTACTATTCAATCAACTCTGAGCTTCCCTGATGTGTGGATGAATGGATATAATTATATATTTCATTTTTCCTATCTTTCTCAAGTACCAACATCTTTATTTCTTAAACTTCATCTTTTTTACATTGGAGTTACACCATTACTTCTTTAGTTGAATTCATAATGAGAAATGAATGTTATTTAATGAAATATTTTTTATAATGTAATTAGAAAAGAGGAATGTACCTATCTAAGAAAACCATAACATGTTAGTATATCCAATTATGTTGGAATTGTTTCTCAATATTTTTAGTCCATATAAGGATTATATTTAGTACTCAAATTCAACTATGTATGAGGAGAATACATAATAAATCACCAAATATTCAATGTAAACTAACGATCTCAATCATATTAAATTTAGTGTTGTAACCCAAGAAGCAATGCCACATAATTAATAAATATCATTCAATGTTGATCATGGGATAGATATTTTTTTCTTGTAATGAGATGTGTTAACTTCATAATTAGATCATATATGTCCCAAAAATCATTCCTAAATAACGATTGTTTGGGGAGTTAGATGATTAAATCCTTAGAGGTTTTTTCCTTTATCATTATGGAATGGTTAATGGTTTCATGATCTATATATACATATATATCATCCTTAACATGTGGACATACAATGAACTAAGAGACTTACTCTCAAATATCCCTCCTTATATCATCATCCAAAACCTGGTTTTCAATCCGTTATACAACATTAAACATCTACGAAGAATGTTGTATAATAAACTGTGATCTTTTTCATGTATCTTCGTAATGAAGTATATTATTTAAGGTTCTTACACTCAGTCCCTAAAACATAACATTCCCTCACAATAATGGTTGACCTTATGGAAATTTTACACCCTTATTTATTGAATTACATATTCATTCTTTCAACATTAATCTTTACATGGATATATCATTGAAAACACATTTGAGGAAGATAAGGATTCTCCCATTCACTCAATATCTCAATGCCTATCCATTGAAAATATTGATATTCTTTAACTTTTTTAAACCTCTTTAGAGATATGAAATTATGATCCTTCTAAACTAGTATATCATCTACCTTGTTATGTTCCCTTTGGTGTTAGTGTATTGAGTAATATTAATAATTAATCAATTCCAACCATATTCTCCGTTATGTACTCAACTATTTATGTAAAAAAAAATTCAGTATACCTTTATTATCCATATATTGGTCAAAACATCATATATATATATATATAATTCCAATGTACCATTAAGTAAATGGATACTTCTCCTAATTCCATATCACGTGTAACGTAATTCTTCTAACAATCATTCAATTTAAATGAGTCATCAGAATAATGTTCTGTATAAGATCAAAAATCTTCTCATTATTTTATACATCATTTTTGAAAAGACCCTTATCCACTATAAGGTAGTTTCTGTAATGGTTCCATTACCAACATTCATTTTATATCCTTGTAATTTTCCTTGTGTTCTTATATCCAATGGAATTATATTCCCTTCTGAGATAATTTTTCCATTGGAATATGAATCCAAAAATTATACCCAAAGATATTATTATATCAGTCCAACATAAGAAAAAAAATGGATCTCAGCCAATATGGATGGTATAGGAAAATTATTAATAACATCCTTAATTTATGGATACACATATATACCCGCTCATAAGATTTTTTTGCTAACATATTAAACCTTAATTTATCAAAAACTTATATCTGGAAGTTTTTTTATACAACTTTCCCTTAATTAGGGTCATTTTTTCAATAATCATGTGATCATGATACTCATAATTTTTATTTCTATATACAATGTTATCTTCTATAAATACTACCCATAATTATTTAAATAAATCTATGAATACACTATTCAATAAATTCAAGAATTTTGATGTAGAATTAAAAAAACACATAGAATCACTATAAATTAATACTGTCCATACCTCATACATAAGAATATATTTTGTATGCCTCCAAAAATGACCCTCAATTAATATTACCAAGATCATATATAAATTTTCTAAAAGTAATGATCTCATCATTATTGAATGAACATGTCATCCATATCAGGAAGATGACAATTATTCTTGATTTTGATCATGTTATGCTCCTCATAATCATGGTAGAATAACCTTGATCTATTATTATTCTTTTAAGAAAAGATAAGACCACCATATGGTGATTTACATGGAAGAATTAATTACCTTTGGAGGTTATCCTATAGTTTATTCATCAATTCATAGCACTGAATCATGGCCATTAGATATGGAGTCTCTGAAATTGGTGGAGCTCTGAGTTTGATTTTTAAGAAACATTCAACATCATGATTCAAAGGTAGAATAGGTGGGTCTTCTAGAAAAGTATCATATATCACCTTTATTATATGTATATTTTTTATGTTGTATTTTACCCCATAGGTAAATGATAACTTCCCCCTATGAATAGTAATAAAGACCCATACAATGGATCTAATTTCACAATGATGTCAATATTTTTCCTTTGATTGATAGATGATAATATGTTGGTTAGGAATATCAACTTTTAATTCCCATAATGAATCATTGATATTCTAGTTATCTAAATAAATCCAATATAAAACCAAAATAACATAATATTCATGTATAAGAAGAATAATGAGATGTCATAGAATCAAATTTACACACACATAAATCAGAGAATAATCATAGATTTCAATTGTGTTTATCAAACTATTATTGGTTTTCATAAATAATTCAAATTATAATATTTTTTTCGGAAATGTGAAATAATTATAAAATATGTTTATATAAAAGATTAGTAAAGTAAAATATCAAATTAAGAATTATATGTTTTACAGTTGATGGTAATTAGACCTGTTACCACTTAATTATCATACCCAGCATAATTAACACTATCATAATTAGATTTCCATTTGTTTGGGGTATTAATTGATTTTATTTTTAGATCACCATCATTGATCCTTATATTCAGGTACAGGTTTTCATAATTCAAATAATATATGAATTTATATAATAGGACTGTGGGTGGTGTAATATGATCTTTATATCTATTTGAATCATTAGAAAACATCTTCCAATCACATCATTAATTTATTACGTGATGAAATTCTTGTGAAATTAAATGTAATTTTATATTTCATATACGGAAATTGCCTCCATAATTAATTCAATACACGTGGAATAAAGGAAGAGTCACTGGCATCCCTAAATTATTTTTTTATTATATTTTCAATTAAATATTAATATACATTTCTTACTAAAGTCAAATGTTTTATGAGTGACTCCAATATAAATTTCAACATTGATATCACTACAAATTATTTCATCATGTCTACTAAATAGTCTTATGCATAACTCCTATTCATTTCTCGATATTAATACACAATGAAATTTATTAACTATTCTTTCCATTTAGATGATAGTACCAAAAAATAGTTTAGAAGTATGGTAAAATCTATTTTATAGAGAAATTTTTTTTAATTTTCTATGTGTATTACATTATGGATATCATTAGTCACTTATCTGTGAAAAAATATAGAGAAATTTCTTTTTTAAAATAACCTCATAAAGTCATCACACTCTATTGATTCAATTTATTCATTTTCATTATGTTATTAACAAGATTACAACATTAATATGGTATACCATTACAACTATTAATATCCAAAATAATTATACCATTATCTTTTTATTTGAGGATATAGAATATATTTTTGGTGATATTGATCCATTTCCTATAAAGTTTTGGACTATTGGACCCTGTTAAAAGTTTCGGTTATTTCCATTTGATGTAATATACATAACATTGTTCCCAATGCATGATTATATTATCACAATGATTCATGGAATGACGTTTTTTAATAAAAATATATATTAAATTAGATATTCCATTTGAAAAAATAATAATCATACCGGAGTAAAATAATTTCAATATCTATCAAATTCTGTTTTATAATGTTTCCATTGGGTTTTAGATGGTGACTAAAACTAAAAAGTGTAGTTTGATAAACAATAATCATTCTGATAAACCATGTTATCACAGAAAACATTTATTGTATTTCAACATAATGGAAACAATATTTAATTCTCTAACACATTAGGTTTAACCAATCTCATATATGGTTATAATATATTAAAATCCATTATTATGGTTTAGACATAAGAGGTGAGTTTATAAAATAATACCCAGCTGGAGTGTCTTGCATGATGTGTAGTCATATACCAACTCCTCAAGCACCGGTGGTGATTGATATAATATAAAATCTTCCCATTCTAGTTTATTATCCATTTTCTCATTTATTCTATTGAAGGATCCATTTTATATTATGAATACCTAGATTTATTTTCAATGAAAACTAAAATTCTTCCATAAAAATATCATTGGATATTTCCCAACACATAGGCTTATAAAAAAATTTCTCACTATTTTTTTATCATCTAATTTTCCCAAAATAAGAAAAAATTTCTATGATACAAGTTGAGGAATCCCTAATATTACATATATAAATATTAAATTTATTATATGAATATTAATTACCCAAAATTATAATACTCTCTTTAACCATAATGATTTAGTAACTTTGGTAATAGTTTTATGTCCACAACTATTACATAATATTTATACGTTCTCTCTATAAATGTTCTCTATAACTATAATTCTTCATATATAATTCATACATAAAACCAATAATTATATACAAATGAAAAAAACATAACTATAGAGGACATCATATTCCCAGTATGTGTAATAAGATGATAAACCAATGTTATATATTTATAAATCATGATCAGAATTGGATAAATACAAGAGTATAACCTTTTGTAACTGTTACCGATAATTCTTACATCTTAATAATGAGACATGGAAAAAATATATTCATTTCATAAGACACAAATTATATTGGAATAAAATAACATGATTCGGGAGAGAATAACATTGTCATAAGAACAGGTAATAAAAAGAATCATAAAATATTCAAAAATCATAATTTTTTATCTTCTATGTTAGAACTACGAAACAGGTCATTCATCACATGTTAGGCTTATTCTGACCACTAGTGTATTATCTTTAGGATTGAAATAACCTCCAATGTAACATTTTGTATCGTAAAATAATAATAATTTCATAAATCTTTGGATGTATAAAACAAGACAACATGTCAGAGACTCATGATTTATTCATATGTAGTCCATCATATTAATTTTAATGAATTAATCCTAACATAAAAAATGAGAAATCATATATGTCAAGAGTATTTAATGATCAATATAGTATTCAATATTTAAAATTTACATGAGTGGTATACTATAATAATATTCCCTGTCCGTCATAAGTAACATCAAAATGTTTTAAAATATCAGAAAACATTCCTAAAAAATCACCAAAATATTTCATAGAGAAAATGAACATTTCATTTAGAAATTACATATTTAAAATGAAAAGAGTACCCAAATATTAACAAATTAAATTTTCAATTAACTAAAAATTTAAAAAATTTATTTAAGATTTAGAACATTGAGTTTTAAATACAGTGGAAATATCCATTCATTATGTATATGTTAAGATAAATAATTCTTTCACACCATTTAAAAAAATATTAAAGTACCATGTTCGGAACATGAAAATAATATTACTTTGAAAATTTTTCATTATAAATTAAATAATGGATAAAATAGTTTTTTTAAAAAAATCTGAATATGAAAAGAATTCCTTAATTAAATTTAATGAAAATACAGTCATGGTACTATTGGTTTCCTGACTGAATATAGAAAAAATGTTAGTTTTTTAATAAAAAATTATTTTTGTATCTTTGGTATTAAAAAGTGGATAATGAAATGAAAACAAATAATCACTCAAAAATAATATTGGATAATAAAATACATAATTTTATTTATAGATATATTATATAATTTTTTTCAACCTTTTTGGCATAAACTATCTCTGTAAAAATAAGATTATAACATTAAACTCTTACCCCAATCCATAAATTCTTTTTATGTTCCCAAAAAAAGTTATAATTTATTATAATTATATATATACCATATTGATACGTATAATACCATGAATGTATTAATTATAACATATTATCCCATGTTCATTAATAATTATTTCATAAAATCACTTTTCATATTGAATGTAATTCCATTTTTTGTGTATAATCATGTTCGACAATTTTTTTCCTAGAAAGTTAGTCGCATTTACATCATTTATAGAATTTTAATAATCATTTAAATATCATATATATTAATTAAAACCATTTCTATCCTTCTATGTATGTTAGATATTAATAATTAATGACATTGTTCATGAAGATGGTTGTTTATATGTACAAATGAATGCTATATTAATTTTATAATGAAAATAACAAATGGAATATAAATTTTATTTTATTATAATAGAATAATAAGTATGTCATAAATATAATATATAATTTTTAAATCCATAATTATTAATATCCATGTTAAGTTTTATTGTAAAATTAATCATATATTTACATAGAGTAGTATTCCATATATAAGACTGAGTAATATATTCATTTCACATTTGGAGAAATGGATTTGTAAAATGGTTTTGAATTCATAATTATAACATATAATTACAATCACGATAATTTATTAATTATATTATGATGGATTAAATTTTTTTAGAAATTGTATAATGATAAATGAAATTGAAATACCTCGGTTAATTTTTACACCTCTTTATTGATGGAAACCTTTATCCTATACGATAATCCAAGGATGATAGTGCATAATATAAGACCAAGGGAATAAGGAAAATGTTATGGAAGATATGATAGTTTTAGGAAAATAATATACTGATATAGTAGTTTCAAAAGTATTCAATTAGGGTGGATATTAGGATATATTTTATAAGTGAGAGAGATGACACACATGCAATTACATTAATAATTAATTAAAATTCCAATAAGTCTAATGTATAATGTATCCTAATGGAATACAATATTAAATTAATATAATATAGGGTAAATTTATAATTTAAAAAATTAGGCATGTTTAGGTTTCATTTTATCCTATTATATTAGTTTAACTTCCTGGATATACATATTTCAACCATACCCATTGTAATAAAGTTAAACTATTTTTACTATCTATTTTAACCAAATAATGGAAGTGGATTGATAAAAAAATTAATTTACCATTAAAAATATAGAATCTACTTTTCTAAATCAGTTTTTTAATTTGTACGAATAAATTTTATAGTAATTTTTCAAAATGGAACATCTACTAAATTTCAAGAAAATGTATTTTTATAAATAAAATAGATTTAATGTTCATTATTTTGCAACTTAGAGGAATAAAATGAAGTTAAATAAACCTTATTTATTACCTAATCTATATATTCCTTTAAAATAATTATTTTATAATTAATTATTTTATTTACTTTCATAAAAAAAATTGGCACAAATAAATAACTTTTCGAAAAATTTAACACCTTTTATATTTGACTGATTTTATGTACGTTCTGGTCATTTAAATAACTACTATGTAAATTAATTTTCAATTAATCAATAAAATTATTGGTATTTTTTATTGATACTATTTTTAAATAGTGATAAATAAAAAAAATTTAGATAAAAAAATTATCATGCGGAAGAAAACATTTCATTGCACAATATGTCTTGCAATCATTAATTGAATTTAGAAAAAGATTAATGATTAGTTCCTTAGAATTCAACAATAAATTTGATTTTTAGAAACCATTTACATATGTATTTTATAATATGGATAATAAAATTTTTACTCGGTAAAAAACGACGTGTTATAAAGGTAGATTATATCATGGATCATTTATACTCAAGAATGTGTGACAACAATGTTATCAAATGACTCAAATTAATTTCAATGGAAATAATTAATAAACCATGATATGTTATAATATTAACAATATCCTAACTTGATTTTATATTATTTGATCATTAAACACTAAATATCACTTTTTAAATATATTTTCTATCCATTTTAATATTTCAAATATTGTTTATTTGTCATTTTATTATACCTCAATTAAAATCTAATATAAAGTGAAAAGTATTTAAATTTAGTTGTACATTTTAATCATTAAATTTTTATTAGATTTAATAATTTAATTTCCTTTATTACTAATATATGTAAAATCAAAAAAATAAGTTTTATTCTAATAAGTTCCAATTTTATCAATTGTTATTTTCCAAAATTTAGAGGATATGTAATATCATTGTCTCACTTCACAAATTGATACACATCTGAATATGAAATATAAAATTCATTTTTAAAATTCATTTTTCATCATTCATGGAAAACATCATTATTGAATTAATATTATTTTTCAGGATGGTTAAATATAATATAATGATCTATTTTCTAAACAATAAAAAATTCAAACCATTATGGATATATTATTATATATTTATTCATTTTACAAATAAAAAATTTTTCTATAATAAAATCACTTATAAACTCTCTAAATATATACTAACATAGATTTATCTTTAATTCATTTAAAAATAAAAAATTAATTATTGACCATTGTACTAAATTTTTATTTATATACATGCAGGATTACATTGTTTTTTTTCTTATGACATATTTTTTTGTAAAAATAACATAATAATTTTAAATATATATAATAGTGAAATCTTAAAAATTAATATATCATTTTTTGTTCACATCATTTATACATGTGTGAAATTAATTGATTATTTTCATTCTAAACTTTTTTTATAGATTACATTTAATTAATAAATCACGATAACCTTATGAAAATTTTTTACATGAAAAATATTTTAGTAATGAAATAAAATATTAAATTATTCAAACAAAATCAAAAAAATTATTCGAATTTTTTTCCTAGAATTAATAAATTGATCAAATATGATATAAGAAAATATTAATAAATTAATAATCCATTTTTATCATTGTTTTTATAATAAGTAGAAAAATTATAAATTTTCATTCCAAATAAATTTCAGTTTTTAATATTTTTTTTGGATGTTTAGATATTTTTAAAATATATAATATTTATAAATTAATATTTTAAATTTTTTTATTGTTTTGAGAAATCATGTTTTACTTTATTTATATATATAATACACAATTTATACCACAAAATAGTATCATTAAATTTGGAATAAATAATATATCATTTCATTTATGTCACGTATCACACTAAATGATATTTTTCATTTATGTAATAAAAAATTAATAAAATATTAACATATGTTTTCGAAAATATCTAAACTCATTTACAAGTTTTTGATCATTTTAAAACCATATTAATGTAATAAATGGTCTATATATTCAAAAAATATATATGATCATTTAAATAATATAACACCTCTTGTAGATGTGATATCAATTCAACCATTAAAAATCAATCATAATAACAATGACCTAAAGTTTGACAAAATAAAATGATCATAAAAAGGATTATAGATTTTTACTAATTTTTTAAACATAAAAAGTATAAAAATATAAATATAAATTTATGAAAATTTGTGTTACGTTAAAAATAATATGGAAGTTATTTTTTTCTATAAGGAAAATATTTTCAAAAAAACATGATGTTTAAGAATTATCAAATTATCTTTTTTAATATTGAACATCTACGACATTTTGTGTAATTAATCTAGGTTTATAATATTCTATATATACAATAAACTATTTCAAACACATATAATAAAAAAATAATGTGTGTTTCTAAATAAAAGTCTTAGGTAACACCCTATAACTTATAACTGATGATTTCATTTTATTTTACTTAATATTTATTAATAGGGATGTCAAGTGTTTTTTAAAAAAATCATGTGTTATACAGTGTTAAATTAATATTATTTGAATATGAAATTTATATTTTTTGATATGTTAGATAATTCATTGATAGATAAATAGAATAATTATCATGATATAAAACCATTCAGTTTTGGAAAATATTAATTATTATTAAACCAATCTTTAATGCCGTGGCGACAAAAAAGTGATGAAATCAATGCATTCAACAAAATATTTGAAGATTTTCAATTCTACATATATATCCACCAATATAGACTATAATTACAAATTTATCCAATGACGGTCGTGTTTATTTCTTCTATAGGGTTATTTCCTTAGATATGTAACATTTTAAAATGAAATATTCTTAAAGCATTAGTAATATTAAATATTGATTATGGGAATGTTGTCAATGATCACAATTAATCGAGGATATAACTGTTTATATATCATCACTAATTCTATATCTCGAAGAAAATGTTGGTCGTTTAATAAAATAATGAAATTAAGGATCATTGATAAAAGATTTTTAATGTAATGTTCAGAATTTTTATTTCATTTTATCATATTTTGAAGGATTTAGTCATATTCATCATTAGTTGATAAAAGAAAATATAACTTCCCAATTAATGTATAATCTAAGAATATTATATTCTTTTTTATAATGATTATGATCCTCTAGTTCATTGTTTACTGTACATATTTAATTTATTTTATAATATGAAAAATCTTATAATTATGTGTATTTAATTATTTTTTAAATTTTAAAAATAATATTTTGAAAAACTCGATCATTGCGGTTTCACGGATTTATAATTGGTAAAAATTAGGGGATTTCAAATAAGGAAAAAAATTAGACTCTAGAAACATTAAGATTTTCTGGTAATTTTTTTATAAATTCATAAGAATTTTAAATTCATTTAAAATGTGATTATTTTTATTATATCCTCTGATTTTGAATATTTTATTTTGGTTAATATTTTATAAATCATTTTTAATATTAATTATTTTTTGGGAATGATTTTTGGAAAAATATATGAGTTAAATATGATTAATATTACACCTTGACGTGACATACTATAGAATAGTAAACATGATTGTGCATATTTTTAAATTTTTATGATAGGAATTGCTATGGAAATGGTATAACATTCTATTAATGTAATTAATGTGGTAGGAACGTACCTATTAATTTTTACACTATAAAAATGGTGAATGATTTTCATCACTTTATTTTCTAATGATTCCTTAAATGTTACATTATTATAGGGACTTAATATCATTCATATAACTTTTTTTCATAATGATAATGTATTATCTAAGCATTTGGAAAATGGAGTAGTGTAATCTCTATTTTGAAAAGTTTCAGGATAACACATTTCTACATAATATCTCTTTTCATGTTAATTTTTTATATTAGTATATTATCAAAATTTAGTTATAATTTTATGTAATTGAATTAATATTTGATATTTATATATGATAGGAATTGGAAACAAATGCAGTAATTTTGGAAAATGATATCAATTATTTATTTACACAGACTTTAATTCACATAATAGTTTTCATGTAAATAAAATGTTCACTCATCTAGTTTGAATTTAATTATCATTATTCACCTATAATATATTATAAGTATCAGATTATATGTGGGGTATATTTTTGATAAGACTACTATTATAGGTGTTGTTGTGTTATATATAGTGGATACATTTTGGTTATTATTTTCTTGTTTATATTTTTGAATGATTTTATTTTTATTGAACAATATTTACCATTATAGTGTTACAGATTATGGATTTATTATTATCAAAATATTCATTCCTTATAGTGTATCGTATTATTCTTTTCAATTTATATCATTCATAAATTTTTTATATTTATCTCTTGAAATGATATATTATCGTATATTGATTATATGCCATAAATGGGGATCTTTTCCATCCACATACATTTGAAATTTCGTATATATTGGGGCCTAATAAAAATAATATGGTACTGGAAATTTATTTTTATATTAATTCAATAGTTCTTGGAATTATATGATAGGTTCTTTCAATATGACTGTAAATAATCTATTGATATTTATAAATAATATGTTTAACATATTCATATATTAATATGTGATTCTAGGATGCTGCTATGATTTTTTTTTAAAAACTCTGATTAGATGAAATGTGCCAGTTTAATTTATATAAATGAATTTGTAATGTATTATAAAGGAATAATTTTCCTTGATTTTCCAAATTATGTAAATTGTATTAGTCAATGTTATTCATTATTTATTTTTATGGGGTAATTCAATTTTGTGTAATATATATATATATATCATTAATTATCCAAAAAATGAAAATTCAAAATAAATACCTAACCGAATATGAAAACTGATTAAAAATTGTTAATGAATTATATTGAGGAGTAATTGGGATTATTCTGTGAGGTTGAAGTTACCATATAAACATTACTATGATTGATATAAAAATATAGATAGTTGGAATTTAATGGTCCCAGATCTGTTACAAGAGAATTTTTTGTGAGGTTTTGAAATTTCATTAAATGTGAATATTTTATTCTTGGAATTCATGATTGAATAATAATATCATATATTTTTTATTAGAGTTCAAGATTCAGTTAATAGATTTCCTAGTCATTTATCCCCTTCCATTTTTTTCGTTCCTGAAGTCTATTTCATCCTTTATAATAATTCATGGGTCGATACATTATCATTTTTTTATCTCATTCATTTAATTTTATCTTCTATATTCTCTTTTCATTACTCCTATTTTTCAAGGGTTTATTTAGTTTGCCATTTTCATTAGTTTAATTTATGGATTTATTTATTTTCGTACTTTTTCTTTATTATAATTCTATAATATTTTCTTATATAACGTATTCATAACATTTTTTAAATTTTAATTAGTTTAATATAATAACATCAATTTCATGGACATAGACATGGGTTGTCAAATGTATTAAATAGAATTCCTCTGTACATAACTCATAATTAGGTAATAATTTCTTGATTAGGGTAGGAGTTTCATATATTCCTTCGATAATATGTATATTATCTATGGGTTTCAACTAAATATTGAAATATTTTAACATTAAATGTTTTTTAATTATTTTAATAATATATGAATATAGTGGGATAATTTCATTTAAATTATATTATAACCCATATTTATGAACGTTTAATGGATAATTATAAAGGATTATCTCTTGGTTTTGAATTTGTTTTTTAATTTTACCATTTTTTTAATAATTTTGTTAAAGAATTGAATTTGTGATTTATTAAGTGATATAAAAATTAACAATGTCGACTATATAGTGACTTAAATATTATATTAGTTTTTTATTTGTATTTTTGAAACAGAGTTTCCTTATTAGATATAATTTAATAATTGAATTTGTGATTTATTAAATGATTTAATAATTTTTTTTGTTTCATAGAGAGTCAAATGAGATATTTACAATTTTTTTATTTAATATATTGATATTGGATTTAGCAAAATATCATATCCAACCATTATTATTTAGTTGTAAGTATATAGACATTTAAATTTCATGGTCAATAATTATATTCACTTATCCACACCCAATAAATATGTAAACATCACTCACAATAGTGTAAACAAGTTTTCAATATCTTTCGAACTCACATCATTCTCAAAATTCCACTAGTTTGGGATTACACTATTTCAATTATAATACATATGGTTTTTCTATTAGTAGAAGGATAATATATTTTATATTTTTAAACAAGTTTTTTCCCAAAACATATTTTTTTAAAGGTTAGTTACATTTACAATGTTTTATTATGGATATTATTGGTTCATTTTGATGTATCATTATTTACATATAATAGATGAAAAATTCAATGTGTTTTCTTTTTCATATCATATATTATTAATATATTATCTAAATAATTTCTAAATTATAAATTTTTTCATCTCTTTTGTTAATGAAAATGTGTAAAATCTGTAATGATATCTAGTTGGGTTTATACACATGTAACATCCCAGGTAAATAAAGAAAAATACAGATTTCATATTTATTAAAATTTTTGAATTAAATATTAATTTTACTTTAAAGGGGTTTTTATGTTCGATAGCATACCTGATACACAACAACATGTTTCTTTGAAATCTTACGTTGCACACTAATAATATAATATTATTATTTTAAATGGTAGTATACTCCTAGCTGTTGTATTGGTGAGAATGAAAAAAACTATCCAATATATGATTATACATGATTGTAAAATGTATTTACATTTATCCAATAAAAAGATAGCAGCTTAAAATGTGAATGAATCTAATTTTAAGCACAATTTACATTAAAAGGACGATATATCACCTTTTAATGAAGAACCCTCTTTAAATATAGATTTGTTCACTTTAATATAATATACATGACCAAATAAAACTTTTCTTTATAATGGGGACATCAAAATTTACTTTGTGTAAATTTTTAGAATTTTTCTGATAAAGTTCATTGTTTTAATGAATAGTGAACATATTGTATTTTAATTCAAAACTATGTTTTATTATAATTTATTTATATGGTTATATTATCTTTTTAATTGGTTTTAAACTATAAATTATAATATATTTTTACCATTTAAACAAATTTTGGTCATTGTAATTAATTTCTCTTTGAAATTGGATATAAACAAGTGTCAATCTTTTGATAGTTATTGTTTCTTAAAAACACGCTATTTTTTAACAATGGAAATTATTTTTAAAATTAATTAATGAAACTTATATGTATTTATTTTTTCAAAAATAAACATCATTTTTGAATTCAGAATATCAAATATATAATTGGCTGAATGTTTGGTATTTTTATAAAAAACAACAATTTTTGATGAATAGTGAAACCACTTAGTAGTAGATAAAAAACTGACTTTTTCATTAATATGAAATTTGACCACTTCTTTGAATTGAATTCAGAAAATACTACACACATGGTTGTTTTTAGTTAGTAAAATTTGGTTCAATAAGATGAAAATAATTTTTGGTGAACAATGACTTTTGAATTTTATTTACCGCGATTAAAGGTAAATTAGGTAATTCAATGTAAAAAGAATATTATAATAATTCAAAATTACCTAAAACAAGTCCAAACCTTACCGGTTGAGTCATTTACGAAAATTGGCATCTTTGGGTCGATTTTGGGACCCCATTGAGCCAAATGGGAGTGATAATGATAATTTAGATTAATTAACTTAAAGTAATGGAAAAAATGACAAAAACCGAACATCTTTTAGTAAATTAATTTTTATATGGTGTTATATAAAAAATAATTTTCACTATAAATATTAATTGGAAATAAAAATTGATTTCCTACATCATTGTATTTTTTTATATTTTTTAGACATCAAAAAATATAAATTATTTGTGACACAATAATGATTTCGTGTTTACCTCATTAACAAATCATTTAAATAAATAAGATTTTAATGATTAAAATATTATCCAAAACCTATCCAATTCTTATTTGATGATTTTATTTCGACGATGAGTCATCTTATCTTCGGCTTCAATCATTTTTGGACCATTAAAACTGAATATCTTTATATAATAAAATAATATTTTCACACATTCCTAAAGAGCCCCTCATTGCCCTTATAAAGAGACGCCAATTCTAACATATTCCTCACACCTCTAAAGCCTTTTGGATCGTCAAACCGCTTCGCAATTAAGCTCCCTACATACCTATCATCCTCCTATAAGCTATACCTTAGGCAGAAGGCACTTAAAGGATTATTTTTGGTTCAAACCAAATGTAGTTACCCAAATTAAAGGTAACAGTTTCTCTCAACTTATTTTCTTTTATTATAATTCTCCAACCATTATAATATATTTATTACGTTATTTTATAACAAAACCAGTATCCAAAATATACTAGGATGTGTTTATGATAAGTATTCTAACTACACTTACACACACCTCCATCTAATGGGTGAAAAACATAATGTTTCTGTGGATGGGAAACTAACGCCTCACGAAACAATGATTGTTCAATAACTCCTACCTCCTCTAATGGTGGACATTATGATGGAACTCTATTTATATATGATATATATTATGTTTATGTTTCCTTTATTCTTCTATATTTTCCATTTATATCATTCATTTATTGTTTCCATTATGGGTAAACTCGATAATTTCATTTGATGAAGTGCGGATTAACGCCCCCACAAAGTGATATGACTGGTTAATGCCATATGTGGGAATTATAATGGATGGTGTTAATGATAGTATATTGTAATTATAATATACCTAGGTATCATTATTTTTTAATTCTATTAAAACAAGAAATAGAAATGGAAGTAGAATTCATGCATACGTACGGCTTACAGTCTCCATGAATGGTGCATTTCATTTGTAACCTACAAATGATATGTACTATTATAAATATATATATACTAGATATATAAGATATCTATGATATATATTTACTTAATAACTTTCCGGATATAATGGACTATTGACCACATGGAAAACTTGTAAATATAAGGTGTTCGTTTTTTACCCAAGTAACAAATATCGGCAAAACGACCATTATTAACTTAAATGATTTCACAATGTTTATAACATGGTAATAAGTGATATAAAAGGAATCATAAACGTGAAAAATGTTCTTAATCAAGTAGAAACTAACTTTAGATTATTATTCATGATATTGAAGAACGATACAGTAATGCCGGGAACCAGGTAAGGGGCTTCATCTCAATCTCCTTTCATTGAGGCGTAATTTGTTTTATACACGAATTTATTTTATACGGTGTATAAACCCCTATACCTTTTCATTTCATTGAATGGGAATCTTTTTATGCGAAGCTTTTTACTAAACGACCAAACGAATGTTTTTTTTACTTATGCGGTGACAACGGCCATTCTGTTGCCGTGATTATTATTTGATCTTTGGATTTCATAACAAGACGGAATGTTCTTTAAAGAAAAAATAAATACTATGTACTCTTTCTATGTATTTTGGTATTGATAAATATTTTTAGAATGGATTTATTATTTCAATATCTTGAAATTATATTTTTTATTGCAATGTGGAAATGTTATATTTCCTTTATGCTTATGATATATGATATGATCAAGATATGGTTGTTGGGAATTATTTACATATATGGGTGGATTCGTGATAAACCTAGGGTAGGTGAGCCTAAGATAGCTCTCCAATGCATTGGGTAACGTGACGGAGGTAAACGTGAATGTTTCTCTTAAGTGATTTAGATAATATACTATGATGGGTATTCCAATGTAACTCTCTATGTAGTTGTGATAGCGATAATGTATGTATGTTATGGATTCCACAAGTTACCAATATGATATATGATTTCTATGTGTCTTTCATAAATCTTATGAATTCATGAGCTAATTAAAAGAGTTCATTTTTTTATGTATTTATTAACAAACGTATCCATTATTTGTTTTTTAACCCTTATTGAGATTTTTATGATCATCCCAAGTTTTGAAATGTTTTCACAGGACTTAAAGATGAATATGGTCAAGGATGGGATCAAGGAAAAGTCATGTTGTCTAAAACATGGAACTATACATGACTCTTTTTTTCAAGAGTTTTTAATTTTTCAAATAAATGTAAACTATGTAGAAGTGTCTACTTTTTAATCTTTTGTGATGTAATAGTTATGTCCTAATTCTATAAAACCCTAAACCTGAAAATATCATCAATGTGAATTATTCATTTAATTCAATATTATGTAAGGTTTAAGGCCGGGTCCTTATAGTGGGTATCATAGGTTGGTTTAGATAACTTTAGGAATTAGGGTATTCTTAAATTAATATCCATAAAGTAATTTATGTTAATATTGAAATCATATAGAATTTACAGATTACCATGTTGCTTCACCTAAGATATTTCTATCTTTAGAATGGTTTTCCGAAGAGGAAATAGGGAAGTTATATTGAGAGGACATCAAGAGTAAGAAAACCTTCCAAATTAGAAACCTGATATGGTAAGAATCATAACTGAACAGTTAGTTACAATGATGCCACAATTGATTCAGGCTATAAATGGTGGTGCTATCCATGTACGAAATTAGCCATATCAACTACAGAGGAACATGTCAGTAATGGAGCATTTCATGAGGAAAAATCCCCCATCATTCATAGGATCATCTGGCCCTATGCTAGCAGAAGGTTGGATTAAATAACTGGAAATGATTTTTGATGTAATGGGTTGTTTATAACAACAAAAGGTTAGACTTTTCTGTTTAACATTTTTAAGGTGAATCTGATCAATGGTGATCGACAGTGAAAAATATCAAGGATAATGGGGAGATTGGTGCTTTTGATTGGGTGAATACAAAGGTGTGTTTCTTCAGAAATATTTTCCTAAGGTGGTTTTTCATAGAATGGAAAACAATAATTCAAATTGAGGAAGGTTGATTACTCAGTGGCTTCGTATGAAGAAAAATTCACTCGACTGGAAAGGTTTTCTCAAAATTTCATACAAGATATTGATAGTAAAATCAACCGTTTTACATAGGATTTAATCCAATTTATCAAATGGCATTAGCTTCTCATGAGTTCAAAAGATATGAAAAACTTGTTCGTTGTACGGAGAAGGTGAAAATGGAGTTTTTCGATGATCAGATGTTCTTTGACAAACAACAGAATAAGAGGTCGAGGTGGAAGACAAAATAGAAGAACTCTTCAAAACAATCTGATGGTAAAAAACATAAGTTTACAGTTTATGAAAATTATTGTAAAAATCATTCAGGGGAATGTATTTTTAATTCTGGTAAGTGCTACTGATGTGGTAAAATGGGATATAAATATCAAAATTTCACTGAAAAAGATTAGGGTAATGGTAAGACAAAATAGGATTTACAGTTTGTAAAATGTTTTAAGAGAAATGAAATGGGTCATTATGAAAATTCTATCTAACAAAAAACTCAACCGAAGGAAATCAGCCATACTATAATTAGAGAGGGGTGGTGAAATCCTTTGAAACTACTTCAGTAGATGTTGGGACATAAAATAAAGTTTTATTAGGTACACTGGTTGTTTGTTCAGATTATGCCAATTTGTTGTTTGATTCAGGGTCTACACACTCTTTCTTTTCTGAGAAGTTTTCTAGTAAATTAGTATTTCCATCTCATTATATGAATATAGAACTTATGATAAAAACACCTGGAGGAAATTTTGAGACAAAAATAAAACATAAGAACATTCTTGTCCTTGTGTGCAGAAATAATCTACCTGCAAACCTTATTGTATTTCCTCCAGTAGAGTTTGATGTTATTTTGGGTATGGATTGGCTTTCTATATATCATGCCAAGATTGAATGTATATCTAAAGAGGTTTCTTTTCAAAATTATTTTCAGTTTGTATATAAAAATGAACCATTGGTTTTGATAACATATCAGGAAGCTGAGAAACTAGTAAAATATGAAAATTAATGTTACCTTGTACGTATTGTTGAAAACAATGGAACTGTTCAAATTAATGATATGCTAGTGGTAAATGAGTACATTGATGTTTTTCCTGATGAGTTTTTAGGTATTATACTTGATCGGGAAGTTGAATTTATTTTTAGCTTAGTTCCAGATGCGAATCCAATTTCAAAACCCCCTTATCGAATATCTCAAATTGAACTTTTAGAGTTAAAGATGAAATTGTAGGAGTTATTAGATAAATGTTTTTTTCAAACCAGAACCTCACTATGGGTTGATCGTGTATTTTTTATTAAAAAGAAATATGGTTCAATGAGACTTTTCATTGACTATAGAGCACTGAATAACATCACTATTAAGAATAAGTATACGTGACCTCATATTGATGATTTGTTTGATCCGCTCCATGGAGCTCAATATTTTTCAAATATTGACTTGATATGGGGTACCAACAGGTAAAATTAAAGGAAAAATACATTCCAAAGACTGACTTTTATAGTAGATATGTCCATTATAAATTTGTAGTTATGCCTTTTTGTTTAACCAATGCACCTGCTGCATTCATGGATCTTATGAATAGAATTTTCAGTTAGTTATTGGATAAGTTTTTTGTTGTTTTCATTGATGATACTTTGTTTTATTTAAAAAGTAAGTAGGAACATGAAATTAATTTAAGGGTTGTCTTGAAAACATTAAATGAAAATAAACTTTATGGGAAATTCAGCAAGTGTGAGTTTTGGTTTCATCAAATTTCTTTCCTTGGTCACATTGTCTCAAAAAAGGCATAACCATTGATCCTGCAAAAACAAAAGTTGTTGAATAATTGCCAAGACCCACAAATATAACTGGGATTCGTATTTTTATTGGTTTGGCAGGTTTTTACAAGAGGTTGGTTAAAAATTTTGAACAGTTATATAGTCTAATGACTAAGTTAACTCAAAAAGGTATTGTGTTCATCTGGACAAAATAATGTGATGATTGTTTTTAAGAATTGAAAAGGATAAAATGATTGCTCCAGTTTTGGAACTGCCATCCAGAAACGATGAGTATTTTAGCTACAGTGATGCTTCATTGAAAGGACTTGGATGTGTCTTAATGCATAATGATCAAGTAATTGCTTATGCTTCACGTCAGTTGAAACCTCATGATATAAATTACCCTACCCATGATTTGAAATTAGCTGTTGTTGTTTTTTCTTCAGAAATTTGGATGCGCCATTTGTATGGAGAAAAATGAGAAATATATACTGACCACAAATTATTGAAGTATATATTCACTCAGAAAGAATTAAACATGAGACCTAGGAGATGGATGGCATTAATCAAGGATTATGATGGAATGATCCATTTCCATCTGGGAAAAGAAAATAAAGTGGATGATGCTTTGAGTCGAAAAAGTAATGCATCATTAACCATGTTACGTTTACAAATAGATACTTTGGTTTTTGTTGTATTAGGTTTCATTGAGATCATCTCTATCAGACAGAATTAAGCAAGCACAGTAGGAAGACATTTAGTTACATAAAAATGTAGTGTTGGTTCAGAAGGGTAAGTTACCTGAATTTTACATTGATAATGATTGTTTTTTGATATTTTGAAAAGAGATTATGTGTACCTTGTGATTCACAGTTGAAGAAAGAGTTGTTATGTGAAGCTCATAGTTCCCCATTTTTAGTTCATCCTGGCAGTACTAATATGTACAGAGATCATCATTAGTATTACTGGTGGGATGGAATGAAAAGATATATTGATGACTTTACTATGAAGTGCTTGACTTGTCAGTCGGTTAAAGAAGAGCGGTAGTTATAGAAATGGATACTTCAGCCTTTACCAGTTCCAGAGTTGAATTTGGAAAATATATCCATGGGCTTCGTCGTGGGATTACCAAAGACATCTCGAGGTAATAATGAAATCTGGGTTATTGTTGATCGAATGACTAAATCTTCTCATTTCCTTTCTATTCTAGATACATTGTCACTAGATCAACTTTCTTGGTTGTATGTTAAATATTTAGTTAGGTTGCATGGAGTTCCGCTCTCTATTGTATCTGATCATGATCTAAGGTTTACTTCTATCTTTTGGAAAGGTCTTTAGAAGTCGTTAGGTACAGAAAAAAAATTTAGTACATCTTTTCATCTTCAATCCAATGGTCAATCTTAAGGAACAATTCAGGCATTGGAAGATATGTTATGTTCTTGCTCGATAGATTATCAGGGAAGTTGGGACCAACATCTTTCTTTGGTTGAATTTTCATATAATAACCGTTTTCATTCTAGTATACAAATGGCTCCATTTGAGGAATTATATGGAAAGCATTGTCGAGCTCCAGCTTTTTGGGATGAAGTGGGTGAAAGGAAGCTGATGGGACGAGAAATGGTAGAAGAGATGGAAAAGAATGTTCAGTTGATTCTGATGCACATTAGAACAGTTTAGATAAGACAGAAAAGTTTTGCAGATAACCGTAAGAAGGATCTTTCTTTTGAGGTAGGTGATCATGACTTTCTCAATGTTTCTCCATGGAAAAGTGTGATGGGTTTTGGTAAAAATGAAAAGTTGAGTCTGAGGTTCATTGGAGCTTATGAAATTATGGAGAATGTTGGATCAGTTTCATACATAGTGGCTTTACCTCCATGTTTACCCAAGGTACACATTGTTTTTTCATGTTTTGATGTTGAGAAATTATATACCAGATCCATCTCATATTTTGAGCCTAGAGGTAGTTCAGTTGGAAGAGTATCTATCTTCTGAAGAAATACTAGTCCAGATTCTTGACCATAGAGAGCGAGTTTTGAAGAGTAAGGTAATTCACTAGGTAAAGGTTTTGTGGAAAAACCATATGATTAATGAGGCATCGTGGGAATCTAAAAATGCTATGAGGGATAAATACCCCCACTTATTTTGATAAGTAAAATTGTGAGGATGCAATTCTGAAAAGGGTTGAAGGACGTAACATCTCAGGTAAATAAAGAATATGATCTATTTCATATTTATTAAAAAAATTTAATTAAATATTAATTTTACATTAAAGGGGTTTCTATGTTCGATAGCATACATGATACGCAACAACAGGTTTTTTGAAATCTTACATTGCACACTAATAATATAATATTATTATTTTAAATGGTAGTAAACTCTTATCCATGGTATTAGTGGGAATGAACAAAACTAACTACAATATGATTATACATGATTTTTAAATGTATTTACATTTATCCAACAAAAATTTAGAGGCTTAAAATTTGAATTAATCTAATTTTAAGCATAATTTACATTAAAATGACGATTTATCACCTTTTAATGGAAAACCCTCCTTAAATCTAGTTTTGGTCACTTTAATACATTCTATATGACAAAAAACAATCCTTCTTTTGAATGGGGACATCAAAATTTATTTTTGTAAATTTTTTGGAATTTTTCAGATAAAGTTCATATTTTAATGAATAGTGAAAATATTGTATTTTAATTTAAAAATATGATTTAATATGATTTATTAATATGGATAGATTTATTTTTAATTAGTTTTAAAGTGTAAATAGATTATATATTTACCAATTAATCCAATTATGGTCATTGAAATTAATTTCACTTTGAAATTGGACATAAACAAATGTCAATCTTTTGACAGTTACTGTTTCTTAAAAACACGCTATTTGTTTTAACAACGGGAATTATTTATAAAATTAATTAATGATACCTTTATGTTTTGAATTTGGAGAAATAAATATCATTTTTTAATTCATAATATCAACTATTGCTTAGGCTGAATTTTTGGAATTTTTATGAAAAACATCAATTTTATGAATAGTGAACCCACTTAGGAGTAGTTAAAGAAACTGACTTATTAATTTAAATGAACTTTTACAACTTTATTTAATTTTATTTAAAAAATACGACATACCTGGTTTTTATTAGTTAGTAAAATTTTGTTTAATAAGATTAAAATAATTTTTGGTGAATAGTAACTTTTGACTTTTATTTACCGCGGTTAAAGGTAAATAGGGTAAATCAAGGTAAAAAAATATTATAATAATTCACAATTGTCGTAACACTTATACAAGCCTTAGGTGTTTAGTAATTTACAACCATGTGCATTTTTTGGTCGATTTTGGGACCCCATTGAGCCACTTTGGAGTGATAATGGAAATTTAGATTAATTAACTTAAAGTAAAGGCAAAAATTACAAAAACCAAAATCTTTTAGTAAATTAATTTTTATATGGTTTTATATAAGTAATGTTTTTGACTATAAATATTAATTGGAAAGAAAAATATATTTCCTACATCGTGGTAGTTTATTATAATTTTTAGACATCATATGATATAAATTATTTATGACACAATAATGATGTTTTGTTTACCTCATTAATAAATCATTTAAATAAATAAGATTATAATGATTTAAATATTATCCAAAACCATTACAATTCTGATTGGATGATTATATTTTTACCATGAGTCATCTAATATTTTAATTAAATGATTTTTGGACCATTAGAAACTGAATATCATTATATAATAAAATATTATTTTCACACTTTCCTAAAGTGCCCCTACTCCCCCTTATAAAACGACACCACTTCTAACCAATTGCTCACACCTCTCAGTCCATCTTACTCGTCCATAATCTACCCAATTACACTCCCAAAATCCCTCTCTTCCTCCTAGAAGCCTTACCTTATGCATAATGCACTTTAAGATTTCTTTTTGGTTCAAACCAAAGGAAGTTAGCCAAATTAAAGGTAACAGTTTCTCTTAACTTTTTTTCTTTTATTTTACTTATCCAACACCTATACTATATTTATTCATTTATTTTATAATAAAAGAAGTATCCTAATTACACTAGTATGTTTTCATGAGATGTATTCTAAATTCACTAACACACACCTCCATCTAATGGGTGAAGAACATAATGTTTTTGTGGATGGAAAACTAACACCTCACGAAATGATGATTGTTCAATTACCTCCTACCACCTCTCATGGTGGCCATTATGATGGAATTGTATATATATATGATATATATTATTATTTTTTCTTTATTCTTCTGTATTGTCCATTTATATCATACCATTATGGTTTCCATTATGGGAAAATTCCATAATTTCATTTGAGGAAGTGCAGACTACCGCACCCTCAAAGTGATATGACTCATTAATGCCATATGTGAGATTTATAAAGGATGGAGTTAATGATATTATAATGGAATTATAATATAATTATGTATCATTATGTTTTAATTCTTTTAAAATAATAAATATAAATGAAAGTAGTGTTCATGCATACGTACAGCTTACCATCTCCAAGAACGGTGCATTTCATTTCTTAACTCTAAATGATATGTGCTATTATAAATATATATATATATATACATTATATATATGATATATATGATATCTAAATAGTGAATATCATTCTAGATATTGTGGACTATTGACCACATGGACCACTTGTAAATATAAGGTGTTCATTTTTTACTAAATTACCAAATATCGACAAAATGACCATTATTAACTTAAATGATGACATAAAGTTTATAACATGGTAATAAGTAATATAAAAGGAATAATAAACATGAAAAAGGTTCTTAAGCTAGTATAAATCAAATCTAGTTTATTATTCATGAGATTAAAGAATGATCAAGTCAAGTCGGGCACATAGTATGGGACTTCATCTCAATCTCCTTTCATTAAGGCATATTTAGTTTTATACACGAATTTATTTTATACGGTGTATAAAACCCTTGACATTTAATTTCATTAAAAGTGAATATTTTTATACAAGGAGTTTTACTAAACAAAAAATAATAATGTTTTTTACACAAGCGGTGACAATGACTTTTTCGTCATCGCATGTATTATTTTATCATTGGCTTCCTCAACAAGCCAGAATGTTTTTAAATGGAAAAATAAATACCATATACTCTTTCTAGGTATTTTGTTATTGAAAATGATTTTGAGAATGGATTTATTATTTAAATATCATGAAATGGTATTATTTTTATTTAAATGTGTAAATTTTATCTTTCATTTATGCTTATTTTATGTGTTACGATCATGTTATGGTTCTTGGGAATTATTTAAATATATGGGTAGTTTCATGATAAACCTTGGGTGTGTAACCCCAATATAGCTCTCCAATGCATTGGGTAACATGACAGAGGTAAACATGAATGTTTCTCCTAATAGATTTAAGGAATATACAATGATGGGTATTCGAAAGTAACTTATTATGTAGATGTGAAAGCTAAAATGTAAGTATGTTATGTATTCAACAAGTTACCTTTATGATATATGATTTATATGTGTCTTTCATAAATCATATGATTTCATGAGGTAAATAAAAGAGTTAATGTTTTGTATGTATTTATTAACAAATATTTTCATTCTTTGTTTTATAACCCTTACTGAGATTTTTATGATCATCCCATGTTTTGAAATGTTTTCACAAGACATAAAGATGATATGATCAAGGATGGGATCAAGGAAAATTCATTCCGTCTAAAACATGGAACTCGACATGACTCTTTTTTTCAAGAGTTTTTATTTTATAAAAAAAATGGAAACAGTGTAGAAGTGTCTACTTTTTAATCTTTTGATATGTAATAGTTATGTCCTAATTATATAAATCTCTAAACCTGAAAATTTTCTCAATGTGAATTATTCATTTAATTCAATATTATGTAAGGTTTAAGTCCGGGTCCTTATAACACAGACACACGGACACAATACATTTACACATTTGGTGTACAAAAATATTATTATACTTATATTATCATGTGTGTATGTAAGGAAATTTCCACTTCAATTGTAGTGAACCACAATCTCATAAATAGAAATGCTAAGGTTCTCATATTTGAATATTACAATGTTTCATGATGTCACATTTTTTTATTTAATTTTTCAAAATATTGAGTGATAGATTTATTATTTTTATTCATGTTTGTCTACCTATCTATTTTAATATTTTATAATGTATAGGGTCTTATGTGTTCTCATTTATTGATATATAAGTATTTTGGGATATTGTGAGTTCATTTTTTATCACATTTTGCTAATAATTTATGTGTTACATGAAAATCCAATTGTATGTTTGGTTCTTGTAGGATTTTGGAATAAAATAATTTATTTCAATATTATTGTTTCCTAAGGGTTAATTTATACAACTTTAAATGATCCGTTCTCCAGTAACTTCTTCCATCTTTAGATTTTTTTATAATGTTACATTTTATTGTGGAATATTTATTTTCTAATAATTGTCATCTATTATAAAAAATTTCATTAACATTTCCTCATGATATACTTTGTAAGAGAATATATCAATGTGCACATATTTATGTTATTATTCACTACAAGTAAAAAATACTGGATATTATTTTAATTTTTATAGTTATAAAATGTATTTTTCTATATGATTTATTTTAATTAAAATTATAATGAAATTCAGTTGATTATTGGTTTTTATAAACAAATATTTAGGGAATGGATTATAGGAACGTAAATAGTGAAACAAGAGAATGAATTGTCATGTGAAGTTATAATGTGATACTATTTAATTTATTACAAATATTTTTTTGGTGTTTTATTCAATTTCATGAATTTGGGATTTCATGGGCTTTTTAACATTTTTTCCTTATTTTATTATAAAAATAAATCCTATAAAATAACCTATTCCTCCATGAGGATATCAGAGAATAGATTTTCTCCAAATAATATGATTTATTTATGTCATGTTATTTAATAGATATATTTGAATTTTGTTGAAGATGAAAAATGTATGGTGGATTGAAAGTCTCTGGATAATTGGATATTTTCTCATATACTATGATTTGATATTGAGGTTTCAGAATATGAATATTGATTATACTGAATTAATTAATTCCTAAATTTTTTCAATATCACAATCCAGAAAAGGCGTAATGTAGTTACTGATTGTTTGTAAATGGGTTTTGATTGAAAGGGGTTTTTGTTAATATTAAAAAATAAAATACTAATACTTTATAAATTTTTTAGATTTAATTTATTTAGTACTCGGGGATATAATAATTTTAGTGAATGAATAATTCAATATAGAATCTATCCATTTTTTTATATTTAATAAAAAATAAATATATCAAGGATAAATTATTTTAGAGTTACAATAATTCATAAATTTTTTCAATGGGGGTTCTATTTTATTTTCCTCTATTTACTCATGTAAAGAAAAAATAATCCATGGTCTAATTTGTTATTATTGGAATCATAAATGACCAATTATATATTCAATTCACAAGATTTTACATAGAAATTATTTTAAAATGAAGAAGAGAAATAATATTTAACTATATTAAATAAACTTCACAATGAAATAAATAGGATTATATACATATAATCTCCTAACCTAGAGGGGATATCATTTTCTTGGTAATATGGAACTACTTAAAAATAAATATACAGGAGAAACTATATCATGTCAATATTGTTAAAAACCATGATATCCAATGTAGTTTTGTAATCCTTTTAATAATTGATCTAATGGTATAAAATATAACTAGACTTGATAACATTTTATATTTTAATTTATTTTTTTTTAACAATAGAATTGTATTCATGATAATGAGAGGTTATATCCCACGATAGGAATAGGAACCAATGAAAAATTATTATTTTATTACTAAAAAATATTTGACAAAAAAATTAAATAAGAATTCATGATATAATGAGTTGTTATAAGAATTTCATCTAAACCGATGACTGTATTTTATTAAATGGGTGGATTAAATTTATTGACATGTACCTGATTTGAAGATAGTAGGGGTTTTCATGGGAATTTATATATTATAATATCAATATCAATATACCATAAAGAGTAAATTTGAAATGATGATTCATGTTCTTATGATGTTCTATTTTGAAAAGTGACATAAATTTACTTTTTCATATTTTATTACCTGTAATTTTAATAATTTACCTCATCATTGCCGTGGATTGGTTTTTAATATTTATAGATATATTAATTTATTGGATAATAATATTTCCATTTTCCAAGAACAAGGGTGTATTTTTAACATTACAAGTAGGAAATGATATTTAATAGAGTTAGTAAGAATATGTAGTTTATGATAATTGTTCACTATGTTTGAATCATGTTCTTGTATAAATATAAATTTATCATTTTTTTAGTAGCGGGAGTTATCATAAAAATGTTTTATAAAAATTTTTAGTTCTATTGTAAGAGAATTTATATAATTTTATTTTATCTTATTGTTTGTGATGAGCTATATTTACACAGAATTATATCATTTGGTTCTCAATGAAATATAATAGATAAATAATTGATTGTAATATCAGACTATAATTTGTTTTATTTTTACATGTGATTCTCCTTTGGAAAAAATAATCTTCTTTTGTATATATCATATCAATATACTGTAGATATGTGTTCTGTACTATATTTTAGACTAGCTTATAAGGAATAATAAATTTTTTTCCTCACATTCATGATTTCTTTATTTTAATTAAATGTTCTATGTGGTTCCCAATATGTTGAGTAGATGTAAATTAAAAATAATTTCATTGTGAAAGTGAAATAAATCCATTACACAGACTACAATATCATGTTAATGTATTTTAGGATCATTTAAATTTCATTTTAGTGTAAAATTTTCACATTGTTTTTATTTAAGTTGTGAACAAATAAAAACAAAGATTATTGAATCATTTATCATGGTTCTTATATATAATATCATGTTTAGTTAGGGAAAAATAAGAAACATCAGTTATCTATGATCATCATATGAAATTTTCATATGTTTTATTTATAAATAGTATCTTAGAAAAATGAGGGAGAGGTATTTAGATAATATAATCTATCAACAAGTTATTTTGTTAGAGTTTGATAAATCCATTTTTGTGCCATTTGAGTGGCATTAAATTTTGTTTAATGATTCAATGATTACCATGTTTTGTTAGATACTCTTGAATCCTCAGTCAAAATACTAAATATTTATACCATGGATGACCTCATAGACTAAAAACTAATTTAAGTTTACTTGGGAGAAAACTCTTATTGATTTTCGAGAAAACTAAACAAAAATGAATTAAAATCATATAAATATATTTTATAACATTGCTAATGTGGGTTTTATTTTAATTCATCAAGATCATAATTTGGGGGAATCATAATGATGAAGGAAAATATATTAGTGTGTGAAATGAGATACTTATGGTCATATGTATTTAATTATCATATATAAAACTTTTATCCTATAGTTTTTTAACATTCATTGATGCTTTTTATACATTAAAAATTCGATAATAAGTTATTGTTTCATGATATTATCAAAATCCAAAAGGGTATATTTTCCAAGTGTAATTTTGTCTTGGTGAATTAGATATGGTTGGGTTTTTTTGACTATTTTTAAAATAATATCAAAAATAAATTTGGTATTCATAATATAGTAGGAAATTTTATAAACTAGTTTATAGAAACCCATGTATTTATAGGTTTTACTTAGATAATTTTTCATTCAAGAATATTCATTTCCCATATATGTGTAGATGATAATTATAAATAGGGAAAATCCTATATTTTTTGGGGTCGGTTATGTTGATCATGGAATGATATTTCTATACCAAACTTTTATTTCTATAATATTCAAAATTATATATAGTTTTTTAGAAATATATATATATATATTGATGAAATAAATAATTATTCATAGTATTCAAAAACTAGTATAAAAATTTGAGGATAATATAGTGATTGTTAAGGGTGTGTTATATTCTGAGAGGTATTATTTCATTTTTAAAGGTATAAATATTATCTTTATAATTTTAACCCTAGAATAAGTATTATTTATTCCATACTAAGTTTATTGATGGTGGAATTTCTCTTATTTAAAATTGATATGGTATTGGTAATGTTCATGCTAACGGAATATGAATTATTGAACATAACACTGGTGACTTCATAATTTTCATTGTTTGTGGTGTTGTAAAGGGTAAATCATTGGGTAGTAGTTTAGAATCCATGAAAACATCAAGGATCCTATTTTGAGAGTTCGTATGGGGATGATGTGTGGTCAATGGGTAAATCACTCCATGTAATGTGATGGTAATGTTTTATTTATTATATTAGAAGAAAGTATGTTTCATTATTATTAGTCTACAGAATAACATTACATAGATTATACCCTTGAAAATCAATCTAATTTAGATGTTAATGGTTCATGTTTTTTATCATTCCACATATATTTTAGAATTTTGTATGAAATTTTTATATCACAGTTTTTGTTGAAGTTGAAGTACTGAAGATGTTGTGATAATGATTGGTTACAATTTTTTCAATTTATTGTGTAAATTTCAAGGAGTAAAAATCATATGATTAGAGATAATGAAATATAATCATGGTACACACAAAGTTAGGCTTTCATATTATATAACATGGAAATTATGTAAAGCTACTTCACGAAGGTGATACTGGGGAGGTTCAAGTGATTTATAATAAAATGTAAATCTTCCATTGTGAACATGATGGTTGATGTATAGAAAATATTACATTGAGAAGTTGAATATCTAAATTTAATATATGATACGGGAGACATTTGGATGGACTATCATAATGATTATATGAAATGTATCACAACAATTAATGAATATTATGAGGTTCAATATTGATTACCAATGAAGAATAGCTTGAAAAGTAAACAATTTATAGAAATAGACAACATGTCATACAATTATTTAAAATAAATCAAGTTCTTATCTGACTAAATATGATAAAATTTGAAAATAATTATCAACTACATGAATAACTGAAGTATATGTAATACCTCATATGTTATTTACCAAAATTTTGAGTATGAGAATGTGTATAAAATGAATTAGATGAATATTTTTTACTCTATTAATATTTATAAATAAATGGTGTGACCCTATCAGATGATGATATGTTGAGGTGTTCTATAATCTTGACCATATAAATAGAATTATTCTATTGGCCTTGATTTGATAGAGAGCTAAGATACTAGATGAGAATTATATCAATAAAAAATCAATAATTTCATAAGATTTACATCAAATAGGCTATTTGTGATTATGATTAATTGGACATATGAATGTTAGAAGGTGTAGTAGAAATTTGGTAACCATAATCATGAATTCAGGTAAATCATGGAATTATTGAGAGTATTCATTAATGCGAAAATTTCATGTGAGTATAAAAAATTATTGTGGAAGAAGACTCAAAATAATTTGTAAGAGTAATGAAATTTTATATAGTGTTTATAAAAAACATAGATATAATTAAATACAAAAATTGTGGTGTTAATAGATATTGCAAATATACTTCAAAATCATATGTTATAATTTATATATTGGGTGGTTTACAAAAAATATAATATTTATGATGTGTATGAGGAATGAATAACCAAAGTCTTTTAGACGTCTTGTTGTATGATGTCATAATATCTATTAAACATATAATACATCCCTGTTTATTGGGGATCAATTTTTATTTAGTTAAGATCTATTAATGGTTTGAGTATACAAATAAAAATGATCATTTAGAATCCTGAAATTATAATGTCATTAAAATCCAGATAAATGTTTGATGCAACTAACATACAAGAACTAGATACATTCTTATCAATTTTTGTTGATGGAATTTTCTAATGAAAATGATAAAATGCAAGAAGCATTTATGACTTCTCCAATAACAAAAATGATGGGTTTTGAGTTTAGATAATGATATATTCATCATAAGATATTATTATATTCTAGTTTCATAAGTTCAACCATGATGATGATGAATACTAATGGGATATGATATGATCAAAAAAATGCTTCATCAAACATAGAGTGAAATATAAAATAATCTGTTTGACAGATATCAGAAGATATATTGAGTTTTTAAGATGCTACAAACCTAATATCGAACATATGATGTTTAAACTAAAAGGGAACCTAATATGATAATGATAAATAGTGTTGGAGTTAGTAAACTAGAACCCAATTTTTATGCATTATATTCCATTTATCATCGAAGATTTGAACATTAACAAAATATCATATTAAATGCTGTTCTTTTATTAAAATTAATTTAATATAACAATGTATGAGTGAATATTTTAATGTGACAAGGTCATAGAAGTTACCGAACTTGATAAGATCCTTGAAATTATTTAATGATATTAGTAAATATCATTATATCGTTAAAATACTTAATATTATAGGACACATCAAATATCTGCATTCATGTGTGAGTACTCATAAGTATTTGATAATTTTTCTCATGATGTTAACACATTCTAATCTCCATTATAATAACCAAGAATAACCCTATATGATATTTATTGTCCCTAGTAAAAAAACAGATGAAAATTAATTCCTTTATTAATAAGATTTTAAATTTTATTATTACTTTATTTAACTTTTTATCCTATTATATACAATTTATTAATCAATTAAGTTTACATCATGTGTTTCGACGATAATTGTCTTATGATTCAAAAATAAAATTAGTTGTATAACTATTGGTCCAAAATATCATTATTTAAACATAAAAAAACTAAAAAAGATTTAATTATAATATATATACATCAATTATAATAATTCATCCAATCGTGAATTATGGTTTTGATAAATGAATTATTTTACGATAATGGAAATGGTAGGATATACGTACCTATGAGGAACATCTCAATTTTTCAAGGATCATTATGTAACAGAGGTAAGTAAAAAAATATTCCATTTCATATTTATAATAATATAATAAATAACATTTGGTTTCATTATATACATTTATATATATCATATGTGTGTTCTGGTGATGAAATGATATTCACACTGCTTCCTGGAGGCGGTAGTCCACATGTACATGAATGATGTTATCATCTTTTGTAAGAGAAAAGAGATGAAATAAAATGATATATTATATTCTATTTATGATAAATATGTCATGAGTACATAATTATTTATTTTATGACTCATATATTAATTAATATTATCCTTATCACATTTAATTTAAATTTTTAGTGAAAAAATGTATAAAATCACTTCGCAGGGTGGTAGACCATCATACACAGGATCGATGTTATTATGTCTCCTATGGAATTGAATGTAAAATAGTTAAATATGATATAATGACTCAAGATGAATAATTATGTTATAAATATCACATATATACATTAAATCCATCATCATACGTATATGTGAGAGGTGTTGATGAAAAAAGTGTCACGCCTATTTGAGAGGCGATAGTCCACCGTACACGCATAAAACATTATCATTTTACATTTGAGGGAAAAGTATAATGATATTAGTTATGTACCTACTATATTAACATATAATTATATGATATAAATTGGTGTTATTATATAAATATAAATGAAGATCATTTGAAAGAGGATGATTATGAAAATATCAAAGAAAACAAATAGTGTCAAATTTAACCTGTTCTCAGAGAACCTACTTAGGAATACAACTAAAGTTTTCCTATAATTACATTATCACACCAAAAATGATCATAAGAAGATGTGATGGTAGTTTAGATGTTATTTTGGAAGGTATTTTCTTATCCATATATATTTTTAGGTTTGAAAAATTGAAGACAGTGGGTGTCTTTTTATAAGAGATGTGAGTGGTACACATGTAATTTTAGAAATGAAAATGTTTTATCCATGTTTTTAACAAACCTAAAAGGTAATTAATGGTTAGTAATATATCATTATATAATATTTTATCGATTTATAACCTATAAATAGTATTTAGAAAATTATTGAGGTTATTTTAGCCATTATCGTTTTAGTTTAAACACCTAGTAAACCCATGTTTACCTTATGTGTGGTAATAAATTTTTACATTTTTTACTATTCATTATTGTAAAAATTAAATTGTATAATATTATATATTATTGATTATTATTATTCAAAATATTGATTAATATAATTGATCGAATATTATATGGGGAACTCTTATACTATCTAAAAAATACTGAATAATATAACTGATCGAATAGACAGTGGGTGTCATTTTTTACAATTCATTATAGTAAAAATTGAAATGTTTTAATATCAAAATTATATATAAACAGATTTAAATGACCTAAATTTTAGTTTTTTATAATGTAATCAATCGAATATTAATTTTAAAATAATTTATAATATAATTTAACTACGTAAATAATTTAAATGAAAATGACGATTTCAAATAAAAATCAATATGTTTCACTATAAAAATAAAAATGAATCATTTAAAAAAAATAAAAAAAAATTATTCCAAATCTAGTATTTATATATTTATTTAATTTTTTAATTTTATTAAATTAATTTTATAATTTCAGAAAAAATAATTTTAATTCGACTACACAATGTGTAGAAAACCATGTTTTAAAAACAATACAGTTGTTCATAAAAAATTCATTTTTCTATTAAATGATTTTTAATATATTTCTAATAAATATATTACCAATTGTTTTTTCATATTCATAAAAAAATATGCATTCCTAGATGTAGTATTTAATATTCATACAAACCAATTTAATACCTAGGTTATAACCATATACTATATTACATTTCATTCATGTATAGATTTTCATGTTTCAGAAGCTACCAAAAAAATTAAATTTAATGAAATATATTATATAGATTATTTATGTCAAATGTTTCATTTCAAATACACTCTCAAATAAAATTGTAGTCTTTTATAATTTTGTGGTGTCACATTATCCCCACCATAAAAAAAATTGTTTCAATAAAATTTGATATTATGCTCATAAAACAAGTAATTTCTATTTGAAAAGGCCTTAATTAAAACACCATATAATAAAAATGGATAATAAAATATTCTCTTAATAAGAGTTAAATGCAATAAAAATATTTATATGGAATAACACATAAAATTGGATTCTATATAAATGAACATTGGTTTCATGTGAATATATGGACATGAAAGAGATGTCTAAATAATTATTTTAATTGATAAAGGTATTTTATCCCAAAAATATGATTGATCAATGGTGTTTATGGTACATGAAAAACATAAATCATTCATAATTTAAAATATTTTTTCCTTCATCATTTAATAATTTTATAGAATATTTTTTTTCTAAATCCTTTTCAAATATTTGAGGAATTCTTATACTGTCTAAAAATATATGGAAATAAAGTTATTCAATGGGTTTCTATTTCTTAATCAATATTTCATCTTATGGTTGTGCGTCAAAAAATTTCCCATTAATTTCTTACTCTATGAAATTATTATTAAAAAAATTAGTCCCAATGAAATTAAATTTCAATTTAATGGAATATAATATCAATAAAAGAGTGAAATATTTGTACATATATCTGTAAGTTTATTCCAAAACAAATTTTTTTAGAATATTTTTTCAAATATAATACATTTATATGTACATATGAACTATAACACCACTAGTTATTCATTAATATGTATTTATCAAATAAATTTAAAAAATACAATCATATTTACAAGGACATCACATAAGACAGTGTTAGGAATTAAACCATTATCATCCTTTGTTTGGGGGTTCATGCCCCATTTCCTTCACCAGATTCCAAATGTTTTCATTGTTAAATTTATATATGAATATAATTCCTTCATTGTTACCAAATTGTGATTACACATAATAATTATAAAATCAAAGATAATATAATTCTTAATTTTTTAAAATACCGTTAATATTATGTCCAAAATGTAAAGGTATTCTTCCTTAAAAAATAGTTTCAGATACTAAAAAAATGGTATGTATTCCATTAAATGTTTCTGAAAAAATTTCCTTAATAATGTTATATTCCTACGACAAAAATTATTCAAATGGGGTTCTTAAGAGTTGGACATATGATCATTATTATACTCATAAACTCATGATGGTATCAATAACTATTATGTTAATTAAGACATATATGATTAAACTTTTTAACATATTCCTCACATTTAATATGATTCTTATAACCAAAATACTATTGGTAAAAATAAAGATACATCTATTTCCTAATTCCAAATACATAATAAATACTTTGAACATTTTATTTCAACATATATTTTTTTATGGTCTAGGGGTTATACAGTCAAATGGTCAATTGACATGGATAAATCATAGGTTATCCCTATTTAATACAATGAACAACAATTGGATACATAGAATTGTATTTATTTCTTTCCATCATACTCTCCATTTTCCCTTAAAATAAATTCTTCATTCTTTTTTTCTACTAAAAAACATCTTCACATTCCATTTAAGATCTTTTCAATATTTCATATTCCAAATTTATCACATGATGTAAATAGATCATTTCATCCTACATGGTCTCCAACACTCGATATATTAAAAACTCCATCCTTCCTTTCTTTGGTTGTTCTAAATGTTTGTTAAGGTATAAGTTAGTAATAATATATTAGGATAAATGATCAGGCATAATCATGATATATTTCACTCCAATAATAATCTCAATTGGTTACTCATAGTCCCCACATTTTCTATCAAATTTAATGGTAACGTGATTCCATAGGGTTTCATCTATTAAATAAAAGAAAATTTTCTAATGTGAGAAAAAATAACAATGGTGGGAAAACCAAGAAGGGAATACATTTGGAAAGGGTAATATTGTTTCTCAATAATTTTATTTTCTTATTAATGCAGGTAAATGAATATTTCCTGAATGTCAATAAGATAAATAAGTCGAATTGTTAATCGAGGATGAATAAAGTGATAAATTATAATAATTTGAAGAAACATATACTTTTTTAAGATTTATAGATTCCAAGGTGATTCCCATATAATTGTTATAGATATATTAGATGAAATTGTTTATCATGGTTGAATAATTCCTCTCCAAACTCTGATGATTTTGGAACTGGACCTATCTTCAAAAAGCAACATTCAATGGTTGAACTTTGTTTACAACAAAAAAGAAGGATTTTCTAGAAGCTGAAGAGTTTGTTGAAATATATATTCCCAAAATAATATTTGATGTGGAATCATAGAAAGTCCATTCAATTATGTAATTTCATAAACATAATGTGAATAATATTTAATTTTTATAATTCCAAAATATACGTTTATATAATTTTCATGGAAATAGAAGAAGAGATCCCATGCATTAAAATATTTATTTATATTTGAAGAATGGAATGAAATATTTCATTAGTGTATGAGAACTATAAAAGTGATAACATAAATAAAATTATAATAAAATTTATAATGAAGAATAATCATGAAAAATAATTTTTATTTTATAATGTTTTTTGATGTTTACAATTGATTTTTATTGTTTAATCCAATTAATATTATCCATTTTTTCAATATTTCAAGGCCTTATATAAAAAAGGTTTCCAAGTCAATAGAATCCGAAGATACTAAACCAAGGGCACATGTGGAACCCTGACGATTAATAATAATAAATACCAGACCTTTTCTAAAGATATCATGATATTTTTTTCCAGGGATTATTTTTTCAAATTTTGTGTACATTTCATATTGATTTTACCCTGAGACATGTTTGGATGAAAAATTAGAATCATAGAAGGTGTTAAGAATGTGCACTGTTTGTTCACTATTTTTCAAAACCGTGTACCCTTGCCCAAAAAATTGTTCTACCATATAGAATGAGAGTTTTCATAAATAGCTCTCAATTTTTCAAATTGTTCACTCTAAAAGGATAAATTGTGCACCCTTATAACAAGTACACAGTTTGGGTGCATGGTGAGGTCCAAATGTGTGCCTCTGCTATGAAAATAAGGCCCGATAATTTAAATAACTTTTAAATTAGATTTTAAATTTTCTTATCCATATATTTTAACACAAATCATCGCCCACTTATTTCCTAGTTCGTCTTTTCAATTTTGGAATATTCTGTATGAATTTATAGAGCTCCCAAGAACTATTCATTACATTTAAGGATTCTGATCAAATATTATAACCCATTCTGGAATTTAAATATCATCTCCAAAGGGTTCTTTTATATAACCCATTATTCTTCCTCTATTAAAAGTATGATTTTCAACATTCAAATATATATTTATATATATATCTAGGATTTATATATCTTGTTTTCTTTTTTTTCTTGGATCTCATTTTATCATGGATCTATAATTTTAATCCATATCTCGATCATTTAGGTTGTTATGTTTATTCTACATTAAATTTGTATTTTCAATTGGTAGGTGTTCTTTATAAAACATGAAGTAGGTTGTCTAAATTTCAATCCCATAGTCATGATTTAATTTCATGTTTGTAGTTGTTAGAATTTAAAATTCCACATTTCAAAAATTACATCAAGGATTGATTTTATTTATTTTAATTTTTAAGCATCAACGTTTTGGATTAATTTGAGAATTTAATGGTGGTAATTTATTAATTAATTATTTAATTACTTTTTATACATATTGGCATTTTTTAAATGGAATAATTAATATATGAGTTAATTATTTAGATTTTGTGATGGAAGATTTTATGGATTAATTAATTAATTAATTAATTAACTAGTAAATTAATTAATGTTATGGATAAGATTAATTAATTTCCAAATTAATTAATGTATGTCGGGTGATTAACAAATTGTTCAATAAATTAATGAGATGGATTTGATTAATTAAATATTAAATTAATGAATGGAAGTGATGTTATTAATTAATTGTTGAATTAATTAATGGGATGTATTTTATCAATTGATTGTTTGATTAATTAATTGGTTTGATGTGATTATTTAATTTCTACATCAGTTAGTTGATTGATGTGATTATTTATTTATTGAACTAATTAAAGGGACAGATGTGGTATAATAATTTTTGAATTAGAATGAATTTGATGGGATAACTAGTTATTGGATTAATTTACAGAATGATGCTAATATACAATAATTGAGTTTTATTAATTAATTGATTAATTAATTAATGTAACATTGGGATGCATTTAAAATTTTGATATTTCCATATATGTGATAAATCTGTGTAGGAATGGGGTTAAGACTCTAAATAATCATGTCTGATAAATATTTCTTGGAAATGGACCAATGATCAAACTACACATCTATGTAATAAACATGTGTCAGATAGGGACTGACGATCAAAATGCTCTAATCTGATATAGATTATTGGATAAGAATATGTATCAAAATATCCATGTGATATTGAAATGTGGGACAAGAAAAGTATCTATCAATAAACATGGGTTGTTAGACATGAAATTCTATGCCCATGAGTTAGAATTGGAATATGGTTCCAATTGACTATGATTTGAATTAATATGACAAATTCTAATAATTGAATTTGTTTATATGATATCCATTTTGAATTATTCAGACATTTTCATGGGGTAAAGATGGTATGGAGGTTTGTCTATCCTCTAGAAACCAAGAATGTATGTGTTAAAATAAATAATAACTGAATAATTATAAAATTTTTAGTTTATTGCTACTATTTATTCTTTATACAACTACATACACTTTTTGATTTTATTTTTTTTATGCCATTTGTTGTGGCCTAATGAGTTGTACTCACACCTTACCCAGGCTTCTTGATTGGTAAACAAATAGATATCATGGTTTTTGGATAGTTTAAGGGAATACGTAATATTTTATATGGTTGAGTTAGGATGGATCATGGAGGAGGGAACCAGATGTGGTTCGGGACCCACATGGATTTGTTAGTGTATTTACATTTGGATTATAATTTTGAAACATGGAATTTAATTTACCAAGGACTATTTGTTGTTTTAATTTAGAAACTGAATATCCATTTTTAATCATCTTGTGATACGTGTATTATTACGGTTATTGGTTATATCATTTTGCTATTTTTTATTTATTTCTACGGGTATAATACTCTGGTAATGTGGTTATATTCTCACCATGATCGATATTATACCCTCAATGGTAGTCAGAAGCCTCTAGAATATAGGGAGACACACATAATGTCACTTATATAAGGACCTCGGGGAACCAGTGTGTGGAACCCAGGTCGAGATGTTACAAAGTGGTTTCAGATCTCAAATTTATTTTCTTTTCATTTGTCTTTCTATTTGGTATAGGTATAAAGCGGAGTATGATGATTCATGCCTTGGTTATGAGCTCGTGCATGGGATTAGCTAACCCATGTATAAGGGAACCCCATTTACCAAGGGTGGGATTATTTTTATTTATGTTTTTTGTTAAATTTTATTCAATTACAACTTGGAGGACAAACATTTAGTATGATGTGATAATTGTACTGAGATTTTTACTTATTTTTCTTGTGTCCTGGAATGGAATGCGATTTTAGTTTATAGGCTTCATTCTAGGTCCTTATGATTATTTTGTAGCATGAATAATTTTAGGAATTCACATGAAAATGGGTTTTGGGAAGGTTGTTGAACATTAACTGTTTTTCCTTTCCTATGATATTGAACTAAATATGGTTCCTAATTTGAAATTTTGAATTTAAAAATTATTAATGTTTAGAATAAATGGGTGTTTAATGAGAAACATGAATATGATAATGAGTTTACCCATTGTTAATACTGAGCAATATGTATGAAGGTTAAGTGTAGTGATCGTGTCTTGGTTTTGAACATGCGGTGGTGGTTGGGAAAAATACATTTTATAAATTATAAATATTTTTCTCTCTAATGATAACAAGTTGTCATTTTTTATGTGTCATGAGAAGTGTATTTTAAATTGAGTTATATTACTCTATGTTTATTCTTATGGAGAGGAATACATTATGAAATCTTTAGGTATAATCCTCTCTTTGTGAAACATGAAGCACTGGTAGTCATGAATGAGGAAGTATGGGAGCAGTTCTGAGATAGCACCACAAATTTCATGTAATTCATGGAAAGAGATGTAGGTTTGGTTGAGAGTAGCATGTTTGATCTAACAATATATTTTTAATTGCAGAACCCTCTAATTTTTAATAGAGGGGGGAACAAATGTATTTGAGTTCTGGATTTAGTCTATTTGGAATATTGATAACAATTTAGATACTACTTTTTATAACATGGTCATGTTGGATGCTTACAATTTTTGTGGATTAGTGAAGTGCTAGTGGGATGTTTTGGTCCTGATAGATAAGGAAGATAGGGTATATTGGAATGATTTTTTAGAGAAAATCACGGAGAACCTTAATCTAGAGACACAGAGACATGGGAGAGAAGTTGAGTCAATGCGGTTGACTCATGAGTTTATGCATGTGATGTAATATGTTGGACTCTTTACTGACCTGTAGTGATTTTCTCTCATGCTAGCATGATATGAGACAACCACGATAATGAGTTTTTAAGAGAGGAATAAATGTGTGATTATGTTCCAAGTTTACATTTTTTTGTTAAATAAGTTTACCGAGGAAGTGGATAAGGATCTCATAGCAGATGGGAACTTGATTGTGGCTTCCAGTGAAAAACATGTGGTTTCAGCTAGATGACTAGGAGGTACATCATCCTAGAGCAGGAAGAATTATTATGAGGGAGTTAACCAGGAAAGTGGAAAGCATGTTAGAAAGAGAGAGATATCATTTACATAAGATCTTACTAGATTTATTTTCCACCAGTGTGGTAGACAAATACATTGTTTATGAATTATCCCCAACCATTGATAAATTTACAATCATTCAAAAATGTTGGATATTTAGAGAGGGTTAACATGAAGTCATCATGGATGGGTAGTAATGGGGAAGTTAGACAGAACCAGAGTGTTTGAATAGGATATTATACACTGTATTAGTCTAGAAGCTGGAGTTGTACTAGTCATGGTTATAGTGGAAGTGGATGAGGTGCTTCTAGTAAAGATCTCACTTATCAATCGATTAGTTCATCTCAGGGGACTCAGTCAGCATTTCAAGTAAGAGGGGTAGAAAAGTAACATGTCATTCATCCTATCCTTGTGGATAAAAATGTTATACCATTAATATTTAGAGATACTTATATTATAGATTCTATATTACCTAGTTATATATTAAATACATGATTCTCCCATTTGTTCATTTCTTCACAACATTTGAATGTTATGATCATGGTGGTGGATTTCGTGAGTAGGGTATTAATGATATATAAACTATTATGAGCATGGTCAAGGAAAATCTTATTATAAAAGGGGTGTTCTATTTAGGTTGTGGAGTATCATTTATAATGGGATAATTATATCCTTCAAATGTTTTTCTTTGATATAATTATGGTTATGGGGTGTTTAGTAACATACTAAGCACATATAGATTTTTACAAAAGGAGTGTGGAATTTACTTCTCCATAGTGTAAAGAATATATTCACTGTGTAAAGAGTCATATCAAGGAAGGTCATCCATATCCATTGCATCAGAAACTTGGGGATATTACGACATATGATTCTTATATGTTATTGGATTATAGATTATTGAATCATGGTGGATTTCCCCTGGTAGTTGAATGTTTCATGATGTGTGGGACAAATAATTGTCAGCAATGGTACTTGAGAGATATGTGAAATTTATGATACCACTCATACCTAGGGCTAACCAATTTTCAATTACACTATACAAAATAGAACCTACAAATCTATAGTATATAAATACTTAGCTTGATGGGTTGGGGGATAAGTTATTTATACATCCATGTACATCACATTGGGGTTCCCTATATTTGTTTTCCAAGAAGACAGACGAGACTCTGGTCATGTGTGTTAATTAACGGATGTTGAATTAGATGACTATAAAGAACCCATCTCATATTTCACATATAAATGAATTTTTTGGATATTTGAGAGGATATTGTGTCCTTCCTATGATTGATATTAGATCACAGTATCATCAGTTGAGAGTTTGAACATATGATATAACTAGGATTTCATTTAGAAGTGAGTATGGATTTTATGATTTCATTTTATTTCTGTTTGGGTTGATGAACACACCATTAATTTCTATGTTCTGGATCAACATAATTTTTATATAGTACCTGGATCATTTTTTGGTAGTATCTTTTTGATGAAATATTTTTTCAATCCATGAATCTTGAAGATCATCCCCAACACCATGATGGTGTCTTCAGTACACTAAAAGATAGATTCAACTAAATGATGAGCTATGTAGGTTTCAGTTTTGGATTATCCAGAAAAACTTCTTATGTCACATAATTTTGGTTGAAGGTGTGTCAATAGACCTGGTGAAGGTTCGATCAGAATATTCTTGGGAGCATCCCATGAACGTGATCGATATCCATCATTTTCTAGGGTTAGTTGGATATTATTAGAGATTCATCCAAGTCTTTTCCCATTTTGAAGTGCTAGTTTTTTTTCTTCAATGAGATGGGGCAATTTTTTAATTATTTGAAGAATTTGATAATTCCTTACTGGAGGTTAAGATGCACCTAAAAATCTCACTGACCTTGATACCTCAGGATCTAGGTGAGGAGCATACGATGTTTTGTGACACATCTGGAATTGGACATGGTGTAGTGTTGATGTAGGTATATCTAGTTGTGGAATATATTTCCTGAATTTCAAGGACACATGAATGAAATTACCATATGATGACCATGAGTTCGCAGTATTTTTTTATTCTTTCATTTGAGGGTTGCATTATTTGTTGGTATAAATGATACCATGTATACATATAATAATATTTTTATGTGTGTCATTTCATAGAGATATTGGAATCTTTTTTAGTGGAAATGGTTTGAGTATATGTATTAAATTGATTTTGGGAAATTAAATATTCTTGAAAAGGGAAATAGTACGTCTAGTTCATTGAGTAGGAAAAAAAGTCTCAGATAGATCATTAGGATACTTCATAGTGGTAGATGATGACTTTGATGGATTATATATATGTAGCAGTTCAATAGATCAAGTAGAAGATAAATATCAAATCAATTTCAATGAATTATATACGTTTGAAACATATTAGCGATAGATATAATGAGGATCCTTAATTTCTAACCCAGAGGGAAATCCTTGAATGTGGGTACACACCTTTTGGTTGGATTATATATGAGGAAGATATCATCTACATAAATAATCAGGTTGTTGTGACTATGAGCATGTGGGAAGTGATGATGCATGAATTTTGTGCCTCAAAGTGTGTGGTACATCGTGGTGTGTCTAAAACATATAATGACCTATAATGACAGATTTGGTGTCCAGACATGAAAAAGTAGATAGCATGTTTCACGACACAATGCAACAGCTTTCAGTAGGTTAAGGGTGAGCATCAATGGCCTTTTGGATTTCTATAGTCAGATCCCATTCCGAAAAAGAATTTAGTTGACGTTAACTAGGATTTTTGGGTGTGTCTACCAAGGAATCCTCACAATAATGACGTTATTTTTGTGATTTTGGAACATTTGAAAAATCTAGCACATTTATTATTCGTATGGGATACCTTTGTAGTGGAGTAGTTCGTAGAAATGTATACATTAATATAGTCCATCTACAAAGAGTTTAATGGGATTAATTTCAAACCTTGACTTTAGATATACTTTATAATTATGAAATTTCTTATATATGGTGCTTGGTACAAAGGTTCTATTGAGTATGGATTGAAATCAATAGATATATGGATAGTTGGAGTTCACTATACATGATCTTGATGATATTATTAGAGAGTGTGTCTTAGATACTGATGTTTCTTGGGAGAAAAACCTAGACTGGTAGGGTTCACCTACATCAATAGTTATGAGGAAACGGTTTAGATGGAACCATTATTGGCACTTTATGGTTGGCCACATAGATCACCTCTATGTTGGATGGATCCATGTGAGTCGGAGCTGCTAGAATTGATTCTCATGTATGAGACATTAGAGTCGGTAAAATTTATTCAGAATCATATGGTTATGGCACAAATAAATTATAATTCGTATATAGGTAAACATCGATAACACCTAGAGTTTACAAAGGGAGATCCTTTATTACATCATGTTTCACCTATGTTTGGTCACTATATAAAACATGGATGAGGCAAGCTAGTACCATGATTCATTGAAATATTTGTGGTTGTCGAGAGAATCGGTTTGGTGGAATACCGATGTGATCTCATATAGAGATATTTTTTATGATGTATTTCATGTTTGAAAACTTTGTTGGTATCAAATTGAACCTTCTCATGTGATTGATGTGGATGATGTTGAGCTTGGGGTAGAAGCATTCATTGAGGATCATCTGATACTCTTGTTGAATTGTGTTGAGAAAGTGTTGAGGGGAAAGACTATGCTAATAGTTTGTGCATTTTGGAAACATGGATGGGTTTTGTATGAATCATTGGAACGATAGGAAAATATGATGGCTATGTGTCAAAATAATTTTTTTTACGCAGAATCATAGTGATTTATGGGCTTATAGATCAAGGATGAGATGCTATAAGTTGGAGAGATTCTAAAACCTAGAACTTTTATGGAGATATATCATGCTATTTTTAGGTACCATTTTGATTAATTTTGATTACATATAATTTAGTTTTTAACTTGGTGTGTGTTTAAGTGAAAATTTTTAATTTTTGAATGATGAGGTTAGGTGCATGGTATTCCCAAACTACGAATCGTGGCCCTAAAACACATGTAACCCTAGATAGAGAGGGTTTTCATGAATGGTGTAGGGTTTTTCAAATCATGTATCATAAAATGTAAAAACTTTTAACCCCTATGAACTGGTACATGATTAATGATAACGGTTAAGGAAAACCATGAGACGCTACAGAAGAATTTAATTGAAATAAAAATATATTTTAAAATACCCACACCCAAAATGTTAACTCAAATTGACCCCCACTCATCCCTTAATGTTTATTCTCAATTTTGGAGTCTCCCAAATGGAAGAAGGAGCATTCTGAGTATTTATGTGGGAGGAAAACATGGGTGTACTATTCAACAATATAATTTTTTTTGGACATACCATGTCCATTCGATCCATCATGAACCAATGATCACCAAGTTTCTACATCATCATCCCCTTCCTTGTGAAATGAGCCCCACCTGACACTGGTTAGCCGACACACTATGTTTCAACACCTATAATCAAAATTATCTCGGGATAATGATACATGATTTATGGATGTTTTCTTACTTTCCCATATGATCTCGTCCTCGATGAAAATGTTCTGTAATAATGAAAGTGAATATAAATGGGTCATTTGAGCCTCTAATATGAATTGAAGAGTATGAATGTCTATATGAACAAAACATATCTTCAACTCTTTCTTATGAGTTGTCACCATAGAGGTGAGTTACAATTGTGAAGAAAAGATTCCACCATATTCGAAATTGCGTATCATGTAAATGAATAACTCAACCCTATGAACATTAGATATTCAAAATATAGACATACAAGTCATTATTGGAATGATTTAATGTTGTTATTTGATCACAGTATTGTAACGACCCAATATTTTTGAGTAGTATATTAACTTACTCTTAATGATTAAATAAGATGTTAATGGTTAATGCAGAAAGGGGTGTTGATGGCTTCATCCAGTAGACTCAACCCTTACGAAGCCCACTTATCAGAGCTTGGGAAGGAGGTAGCATCTGTGGGCTTCGCTTTGGACCAAGCACAAGCCGAGCTCCAGCGTGTCAAGCTTGAACAAAAACGCTTGCAGGAGAAGTTCAAGTTAGTAGAGATTGCTACTAGGGAAATGTTATCTAAGCCTCCCTCAGATTCTCTCACCATAGCACACCTTACACTTAGGTCTTATGCCAGTGTTATAAGGGGCTATGTGATGAGACCCTAGTTTCCTTCTGTAATCCTCTCGGGTGAATAAATTGAGATTTCTTCCTTTAGTGATGTTTGTAAAATTTCAATTGTCTAGATAATTTTAGAATGTATTTTATTGATGAATTTTGAAAAAGGGATATTTTGAAATATTTATGTAAACCCTAAATAACTAATGATGTGTAATGATTTTCAAAAAATGGTCTTCTACAAAAGTGTTCATTAAGGAATTTGGAGTCTAATAAGATCAACTTAATTTTTGATGAATAGTAAATTATGAATAGTGATTTTATGCTTAGGATTAGTAATGTGACCAAATGGATTAGTAATTTTCACTCAAAGAAAGTTTTAATATAATTTAGACACCTTGATTAAGTAATGTGATTCAATAAAATGGTTAAATAACGGTTTCATAAATTATTATTCAAGCATTAGTTTTTTCGGATGAATAGTGTTTTTTAATTAAAAATTTAATTAAAAATAATTAGAAAATTATTTTTATAAAAATGACTTTATTTTTGAACTCAGAGCATCGATATTATGTTATGGTAAATTTTGGGGATTTTTCTAAAAAATTGAATTTTCAGTGAATAGTGTTTTTATTTAAAAATAAAATTAAAAATATTTAGAAAATTATTTTTATAAAATGGAGTTCATTTTTGAAATCATAGCATTGATATTTGGTTAATGTGTAATTTTGGGATTTTTCTGAGAAAGTTGAATTTTCAGTGAATAGTAAAAATACAGTTTTAGGGTTTCGGTATGTTTAATGACATCATAATGGTGTCATGATGATGTCATGAAATCTTTTGATGGTTGGCCGGACAAGGGTGATGAATTATTGTTTTGGGGGCCCCATGTGGCCTAATTCCATGATAAATGCCAAGGGAGAGCACATGGGTTTGAGAAAAGCACATGTGAGGTGTCCCTTGGCCATTAATGCTTTGTCCCCTCACTTTCCCTATAAATACCCACCCTTTCATCCTTTAGTTTTCACTCACAACTCTCCCCCAATGATGTTCTGGTCTTCTTACCTTCCAAAGAGTCCTCCCAAGGTTCCCCCAAGCCCTCATGGTCCAATCCTTTGAGTTTCAAGAGTCACGTTTTAAGGTAAGGGATCTGACCCCTCTCTTTCTTTTCATGCAATCTCTTTTATGTCATTCCTTTTATGCTCCATGTTTTTATGTGAGAGTATGTTCTTTTATATTCCTATTACTGCCCTTTTTATGTTTATATGATGATAGATCCCCTCTTACTCTCATCATTTCGTTTTCTGAATGTTTAAGTGACGCCGTTAGGCTGCCGAATTTTTAAGTGATTCTTTCACCCTTCTAATTTTTCATGTTTGATTTTCATGTCAAGTATTTCAAGTTCCTTTTTTTCTGATGGGGTATGATCTCTATATCTATCATACTTATCTCTTATGATCATATGATGAGGGACCCTATTTGATCTTGTCAAATCATTTTCTTTGAAGTTAAGTGACGCCGTTAGGCTGCCGCATTCTCATAAGAGAAATCTTGTTTTGTCTCACATCCATGTTTTTCATTTCATATGGTATATCTTTCAAATTTCATTACCATGTTCTTAAATCTCTCATATTCTGTCCCCTTACTGTTTTATGGATCATTTATTAATGGGTGACCCATGTCCCCTCTCTTTTCAATATTTTCTAAAACCTTGTAACATAGCCGTTATGCGGCAGAATTTTCGTCTCAAAATGCCTCTCTCTTTTCTCAAAATTATTTTATGTTATAAAGTGAATACTCAAAGATCTTATTTCTACAAGTTTATTCACATATATATCAAAATGTTCTATTTTAAATTCAGGGATTTACATACATGAGACCCTCTTTCCCTTTCCGTGGGTTTAAAGTGACGTGAAGATCATGTCTTCAAAGCAGTTTTTAAAATGTTATGATTATGAAATGAAACCCATTTATTTTATGCTATATGGGTTATTTATGAAATTTTTGATGATGATATATGTGGATCACATGATAATAAAGGAAAATTTAAGGGTGCGCCATGATAGCGCTCCAATGCATTGGGTAATGATGTAACCACTAGAGATTACAATTTTCACGATACCTTGGTGAATAACCTTGGTAATTTTCAAATGACACCTTGGGGATGGACCTTGGTGATATGTTCATGATTTTCTATGTTAAATGATGTAGCCACATCTTCAATTTATGAAAAATGTTATTTTTATTATGAAATGCCTCATGATTTCTTTCTCATGCCTTAAAGTTCTTTTCATGTCCTTATTGAAGTATCTCAAGTTCACATGTAAACTGTTCCTCTTGTTTCCCTTACTGGGCCTTCTGCTCACCCTTTCTTTTGATGTATGTCCCCAGGTTATGAGATGCAGTAATGAACCTAGAATGAACTTAAGGAGACACATTTCAAGTGTTTCAGAAGAATTTTTTATGTTATTTTCATGTATTATGTTCCTGGTTTCCAAGACACTAGACCTTAAAGATCCTCAGTTTTGTGTAATGTAATGAAAGTTTATGTTATAAAATGGCGGGATGTCATAGTTGGTATCAAAGGATGGTTTAGTTATTTGTGGAAATTAGGATATAAAAACTTTAGGAAGAACCCTATAGAAAAGTTTAAATATAGGAAAACTTCCTGGTATTTTGGTAAGTATTGAGTAAGTGTTCTATCAAACAAATACATCCCTGTCTGGATACGAGCAGGTAGAGGCGGCTCTGGCACAGATGTACATAGGGGTAAAACCCGAAAACACCGCTTTGAGCTAGACTCGAACGGGAACTGGTGCACGATAACAGGCCTTGCTGTACTCTTGGTTACGACACTCCCGCGGGATATGTTTGGTCAATCACATGCTTTTTATGAATCATTATGAAGGAATTATAGAGAACTATAATTGTCTAAGCACGAAGTCTTAGTTAAAAGATTCATAAATGAAATAAGTTTCTCACTAAGGTTTTATTCTTTTAGAAAATGGTGGGCAATAGGAGAAACAGTGCCGATGGTGACCGCAATGCACCATGTTCTGACGGCCCTCCGTTGGAAGCCGGAATGGAAACATTCATGCGAATGATGAACCAACTGACACAAGTTATGAGTAATAACTTGAATCAAGCTGAGAGGCCCACCTCACCATGAAGGGAACAACTTTCTGTTGAGTCCTTCATGCGTCAACGACCGCCAACATTCAGTGGATCTACTGACCCATTGGTTGCGGAACAATGGATAAGCTCCATTGAAAAGATCTTTTCTGTACTTCATTGTTCGGAACAAGAAAAAGTCACCCTTGCTGTTTACCGCCTAGAGGGAGAAGCTGATCAGTGGTGGTCACTGATCAAAAACACGATGCCACGAGGAGAGATGGAAGCTATGGAGTGGGAAGAATTTCGGGGGATTTTCTTTAACAAGTATTTCCCTCGTTCCATGAGAACGAAAATGGAGAAAGAGTTTCTCGAGCTGAAGCAGAAGGAGAACGAATCTGTCAGAAGCTAGGAGATGAACTTCACAAGGCTTTCCTGTTATACCTCAAGCTTTGTCATGGACCCTAATGGGAAGGTTGATAGATTCTTTGGCGGACTACGACCACATCTGCGGAAGAATCTAGCCAACAGGGACTACGATAGCTATGAAGAAATAGTTCGAAGTGCTATGAAAGTTGAACTAGAGTTTGGGGAGACACAATGGTCTCACAAATCTAATGAGAAGAAGAGAACTCTAGAACCAAGCCTGGGAAGAAGTTTTGTTCAGGAAAGAGGTGGAAAGCATATGCAACATGCCACATGCAATAAATGTGGGAAGAAGCATCTGGGGAACTTCTTGATCGGAAGTGGCAAGTGCTATATGTGTGGAAAAGAAGGCCATATTTCTCGGAATTGTCGTGGTGATGTGAAGCCTCAACTTCCCAACACTAACGACAGAGGAAAGATGGTTCTGGCCCTACCCGAAGTCACATGCTTCAAGTGTGGACAACTTGGGCACTTTGCTAATCAATGTCCAAATCCGAGGGCGGTGGAGGGGAATCACCATCAACCTCAGCAGAGGCCAAGGGAGCAAGGTTGTGCTTTCTCTATCACAACAACTGAAGTTTAAGTTCCGAACGATGTGGTAGCAGGTACTCTTGTTGTCCTCTCAAAACTAGCAAGTGCTTTATTTGATTCTGGTTCTACGCATTCCTTTATTTCTTCAAAGTTTGCAAAGAATATAGAATCAATCCCCGAATTTCTTGAGGTAGAGTTGTCAGTCAAGACTCCAAGTGGGATTATCCATGCATCAACAGTGTTTAGAGACTCTAGTGTTTACTTTGGTGAGCACAATATTATCGCAAATCTAGTACTCATTCCCATGATGGAATTCGACGTTATACTAGGGATGGACTGGCTCTCAAAGTATAATGCTAAGATCAAATGCAGAAGTAAGGAAATCTCAGTAGTCTTGAATGAACGACCTACAGTTATCTTCCGGGGAGAGATATCCCGAACATATCCCTATCTAGAAGCACCTCCTATAGCTTTCTTTATGGAGTTAATCGGTGATGAGGAAGAAGGGAAAGGGAGCATACAAATTGAAGATGTTCTGATTGTTCAGGAATACATGGATGTATTTCCTGAGGAGTTACCTGGACCTCCCCCAGAAAGAGAGGTAGAGTTCTCCATTGAACTCGTACCTGGGTCTCAACCGATATCAAAGACTCCGTATAGAATGGCAAATGTGGAGCTAGAGGAGCTAAAGAAACAACTTCAAGACTTCTTGGAGAAGGGGTTTATCCGACCGAGTGTGTCTCCTTGGGGAGCACTAGTTCTCTTTGTGAAGAAGAAGGATGGATCAATGCAGCTATGCATTGATTATAGAGAACTGAACGGGATCACAGTGAAGAACAGATACCCTCTTCCAAGAATTGATGATTTATTTGACCAACTTCGTGGGGCTCAATTCTTCTCAAAGATTGACCGTCGATCTGGTTATCATCAACTGAGGGTGAAGAAGGAAGATATTCCAAAGACTGCCTTCCGATCAAGATATGGGAATTATGAGTTTACTGTTATGCCCTTCGGCTTGACTAATGCTCCTGCTATTTTCATGGATTTGATGAATAGAGTCTTTAAGGACTACCTTGATAACTTTGTGGTAGTTTTTATTGATGATATTTTGATATATTCAAAAAGTCGTGAGGAGCATGAAGATCATCTGAGGGTTATTTTGAAAACTCTACGGAAGGAGAGGCTCTTTGGGAAGTTCAGCAAGTGTGAGTTTTGGTTACAACAAGTGGCTTTCTTGGGGAACATCGTAACCAATGAAGGAATCTCGGTTGACCCTGCAAAGACAATGGTTGTGGAGGAGTGGCCTCAACCCACAACAGTAACTGAGATTCGTAGTTTCCTTGGTTTAGCGGGATATTATAGGAGGTTTGTGAAAAACTTTTCACGGCTTTCTAATCCACTAACCAAGTTGACTCGAAAAGGGGTTAAGTTCATCTGGAAAAAGGAATGTGAGGAAAGTTTCCAAGAGCTGAAGAATAGATTGGTTACTGCAACTGTGTTAACACTACCCTCTATCGGAGAAGGATTCGTTATTTTTAGCGATGAATCTCTGAAAGGGCTTGGGTGCGTCCTCATGAAAAATGAAAAAGTAATTGCTTATGCATCTTGAGAGTTGAAGATTCATGAGCAGAATTATCCTACGCATGATCTAGAGCTGGTGGCAGTTGTTTTTGCTCTAAATATATGGAGGCACTATTTTTATGGGGAGAAATGTGATATATACACTGACCACCAAAGTCTAAAGTATATTTTCACTTAGAAAGAATTGAACATGAGACAAATGAGATGGTTGGAGCTTATTAAAGACTATGATTGTTCAATTAATTATCACCCTGGAAGAGCAAACAAAGTCGCGGATGCGTTAAGTAGGAAAGATCCTGTTGTTCTGGAAACAATGAGGACCCTGGGAGATCCCTTGATTAAAGATCTAGTAAAACTGGACATGGGAATTATAAGGAAAGGTACATCATCAACCCTATACAAAATGATTTCCCAACCTTCATTACTAGAGAAGATCAAGAAGGATCAAAAAGAAGATCCTTTGCTGCAGGAGAAGTTCGAGGCTGTAAAGGATGGGAAGTTCCCTGATTTCAATATTGATCAAGAAGGTGTATTGAAATTTCATACAAGACTATGTGTTCCATCTATTCCGGAGATAAAGAAAGAACTGATGGATGAAGCTCATATCTCTACATTCTCTATACATCCGGGAAGCACTAAGATGTATAGAGACCTTTGTGATCATTATTGGTGGGATAACATGAAGAGGGAGATTGCTGATTACACTACAAGGAGCCTGGTGTGTCAGCAAGTAAAGGCAGAAAGACAACTTCCTAAGGGGGTATTACAACCGCTACCCATACCAGTATGGAAGTGGGATAATATCACCATGGACTTTGTAACTGGTCTCCCAAAAACATCCAAGGGAAACAATGTGATATGGGTTATTGTGGACCGTCTCACCAATACAGCCCATTTTATCTCTATTCAGGAAGATTTCTCTCTGGATCAGCTTGCCAAGATATACGTGAAGGAAGTGGTAAGGCTGCATGGGGTACCACTATCCATCGTATCTGATCGTGACCCAAGATTCACATCAAAATTCTGGAGAAGTCTTCAGCATGCTCTGAACACTGAATTGAATTTTAGTACGGCCTATAATCCTCAAACTGATGGCCAATCTGAAAGGACCATTCAGACACTCGAAGACATGTAGAGATTATGCTCAATGGAATTTAAAGGTGGATGGGATAAACACCTTCCATTAGTTGAGTTCTCCTATAACAACAGCTTCCATGCGAGTATTCAGATGGCACCCTATGAAGCTCTGTATGGAAAGCGGTGTAGAACTCCTACTTGTTGGGATGAAACTGGTGAGAGGAAGCTTCTTGGGCCTGATCTCGTGCAAGAGATGACGGAACAGGTTCATGCCATCCAGCAACACATAAAAGCTGCTCAGAGTCGGCAGAAGAGCTATGCTGACAATTGATGAAGAGACTTGGAGTTTGGGGTTGGTGACAAAGTCTTCCTTCGAATCTCTCCATGGAATAGAGTCATGCGGTTTGGGAAGAAAGGGAAGCTCAGCCCTAGGTACATTGGCCCCTATGAAATCCTTGATCACATAGGAGCAGTGGCCTATCGTCTAGCACTTCCACCGAACCTAGCTCAAGTTCATGATGTATTCCATGTATCTCTCTTGAGGTTGTACATTCCCGACCCTTCGCATGTACTGAACCCAGAAGTGGTACAACTTGAACATGACCTCTCTTATGAAGAGCAGCCAGTGGAGATCTTAGACCGTAGAGACAAGGTTCTATGAAACAAGACTACCCACCTTGTGAAATTGTTGTGGAGGAATCATAAGTATGAAGAAGCGACTTGGGAGCCCGAGGAAACGATGAAGCAAAAGTACCCTCACCTTTTCGGCTAGGCCTCAAGTATAAATTTCGAGGACAAAATTTCTTAAGGGGGGAAGAATGTAACGACCCAATTTTTTTGAGTAGTATATTAACTTACTCTTAATGATTTAATAAGATGTTAATGGTTAATGTAGAAAGGGGAGTTGATGGCTTCATCCAGTAGACTCAACCCTTACGAAGCCCACTTATCAGAGCTTGGGAAGGAGGTAGCATCTGTGGGATTCGCTTTGGACCAAGCCCAAGCCGAGCTCCAGCGTGTCAAGCTGGAACGAAAACGCTTGCAGGAGAAGTTCAAGTTAGTGGAGATTGCTACTAGGGCAATGTTATCTGAGCCTCCCTCAGATTCTCTCACCATAGCACACATTACACTTAGGTCTTATGCCAGTGTTATAAGGGGCTATGTGATGAGACCCTAGTTTCCTTGTGTAATCCTCTCGGGTGAATAAATTGAGATTTCTTCCTTTAGTGATGTTTGTGAAATTTCTAATGTCTAGATAATTTTAGAATGTATTTTATTGATGAATTTTGAAAAAGGGATATTTTGAAATATTTATGTAAACCCTAAATAACTAATGATGTGTAATGATTTCAAAAAATGGTCTTCTACAAAAGTGTTCATTAAGGAATTTGGAGTCTAATAAGATCAACTTAATTTTTGATGAATAGTAAATTTTGAATAGTGATTTTACGCTTAGGATTAGTAATGTGACCAAATGGATTAGTAATTTTCACTCAAAGAAAGTTTTAATATAATTTAGACACCTTGATTAAGTAATGTGATTCAATAAAATGGTTAAATAACGGTTTCATAAATTATTATTCAAGTATTAGTTTTTCGGATGAATAGTGTTTTTTAATTAAAAATAATTAGAAATTTATTTTTATAAAAATGAATTTATTTTTGAACTCAGAGCATCGATATTATGTTATGGTAAATTTTGGGGATTTTTCTAAAAAAATGAATTTTCGGTGAATAGTGATTTTATTTAAAAATAAAATTAAAAATATTTAGAAAATTATTTTTATAAAATGGAATTCATTTTTGAAATCATAGAATTGATATTTGGTTAATATGCAATTTTGGGATTTTTCTGAGAAATCTGAATTTTCAGTGAATAATAAAAATATATTTTTAGGGTTTCGGTATGTTTAATGACATCATAACGGTGTCATGATGATGTCATGAAATATTTTGAGGGTTGGCCGGCCAAGGGTGATGAATTATTGTTTTGGGGGCCCCATGTGGCCTAACTCCATGATAAATGCCAAGGGAGAGCACATGGGTTTGAGAAAAGCACATGTGAGGTGTCCCTTGGCCATTAATGCTTTGTCCCCTCACTTTCCCTATAAATACCCACCCTTTCCTCCTTTAGTTTTCACTCCCAACTCTCCCCCAACGAAGTTCTGGTCTTCTTACCTTCCAAAGAGTCCTCCCAAGGTGCCCCCAATCCCTCAAGGTTCAATCCTTTGAGAGGATGTTCTTTTATATTCCTCTTACTGCCCTTTTCATGTTTATATGATGAGAGATCCCCTCATACTCTCATCATTTCGTTTTATGAATGTTTATGTGATGCCGTTAGGCTGCCGAATTTTTAAGGGATTCTTTCACCCTTCTCATTTTTCAAGTTTGATTTTCATGTCAAGTCTTTCAAGTTCCTTTTTTTTATGATGGGGTATGATCTCTATAACTATCATACTGATCTCTTATGATCATATGATGAGGGACCCTATTTGATCTTGTCAAATCATTTTCAATGAAGTTAAGTGATGCCGTTAGGCTGCCGCATTCTCATAAGAGAAATATTGTTTTGTCTCACTTCCATGTTTTTCATTTCATATGGTATATCTTTAAAATTTCATTACCATGTTCTTAAATCTCTCATATTCTGTCCCCCTACTGTTTTATGGATCATTTATGAGTGGGTGACCCATGTCCCCTCTCTTTTCAATGTTTTCTAAAACCTTGTAACATAGCCGTTATGCTGCAGAATTTTCGTCTAAAAATGCCTCTCTCTTTTCTCAAAATTATTTTATGTTATAAAGTGAATACTCAAAGCTCTTATTTCTACAAGTTTATTCACATATATATCAAAATGTTCTATTTTAAATTCTGGGATTTACATACATGAGACCCTCTTTCCCTTTCCCTGGGTTTAAAGTGACATGAAGATCATATCTTTAAAGCAGTTTTTAAAATGTTATGATTATGAAATGAAACCCATTTATTTTATGCTATATGGGTTATTTATGAAATGTTTGATGATGATATATGTGGATCACATGATAATAAAGTCAAATTTAAGGGTGCGCCCTGATAGCGCTCCAATGCATTGGGTAATGATGTAACCACTAGAGATTACAATTTTCACGATACCTTGGTGAATAACCTTGGTAATTTTCAAATGAAACCTTGGGGATGGACCTTGGTGATATGTTCATGATTGTCTATGTTAAATGATGTAGCCACATCTTCAAGTTATGAAAAATGTTATTTTTATTATGAAATGCCTCGTGATTTCTTTCTCATACCTTAAAGTTCTTTTCATGTCCTTATTGAAGTATCTCAAGTTCACATGTAAAATGTTCCTCTTGTTTCCCTTACTGGGCCTTCTGCTCACCCTTTCTTTTGATGTATGTCCCCAGGTTATGAGATGCAGTAATGAACCTAGAATGAACGTAAGGAGACGCCTTTCAAGTGTTTAAGAATAATGTTTTATGTTATTTTCATGTATTATGTTCCTGGTTTCCAAGACACTAGACCTTAAAGATCCTCAGTTTTGTGTAATGTAATGAAAGTTTATGTTATAAAATGGCGGGATGTCATAAGTATGGTGGTTCATTCCTTCCTATAAATAGAGATAAACCAAGGTAGATAATTCTACTATCATTCAAATGATTCAATGATAACTATATTTTTTCATAAAACATAGCATCAATTCATTTTCTATTACCTTCAGATGACAAGTTAATCCTAGATCCACCTTTGGTACATGGTGTGGTTTGTTCTGAGAATTGTATTGTGGGATGAATAATATAGGCACACTCTATTTCATAGAGATGTGGAACCATAGTTACTCTACCCATGATAAAAATACACCGTCATTATGTTTTTCAAATATCAGTTCAGTGAGCCAGTATTGATTTGTTCACTCCTATTTAGTTTTGTGATGTAGAAACTAATATTACTTATATTTTTTACATGAACTCATTATTATTAGTGTTATGGAACTAGATTTCAAAAATAAACAGTTTCATGATATATATATTGAACATATTGTGGTTAACATGATGAATAAAATTGTTTCACAAATTTTCACTTACACCAAAATAATTGGGGGAGGCCACTGCATAACATACCATAAATAAGGTCTAGGGAATGAGAAATAAACCTTATGTGATATATGATCTTTTGAATGTGTCATATTACTTTAGATAGTTTGTGTAATATAGCTCATTTTTCTCCAAGATATGTGGAGGAGAATGTATTCTTTAGATAGTCCTTTGCATGAGAACTAAATCATTATTTACCCGGACATTATGCATATAAAAGGCCTATGTAGTGAAACATGTGATATTAACCACGAATTATATGTATGAAGCATATATGATATTTTTGGGTTAATAATTCAATATGATAAAATTCTATATTTCTGCAAGATCATTTTAGTAATAAATAATTCTAAACATGGCGTGATATTCTGTTGAATAATTGTTTTTCACCAATAAGAATAAAGTAAAACCAATAAATTATTAATAGTTGATATTTTCAACTGGAGAAAACTAATTTGACACCACTCCATTATTTCATTTTATTTTGTGTCAAATAGAATGAATGGAATGAAAAATAAATATTTTGATATTCAATCAATATAAATTGTAATTATGATGTGTTGAGATGATATTTATTATTTTGATAAACATATTTGAGGTTTGTGATTCTGGAATGATTTGAAAAAGGTGATCTAGTGGAGTTTATTTTTCACTGATGGAGAAAGGATAATTAATTTAAGAAGATTTTGGAATTCCCTAAAGTGAAGCTATTCTCTATTGAATATTTTTATTTAATTAAGGAGTCACAAATTATATATAGTTTTAGTGAATATTAATTTATATCTAATATGAAGTCTATATCTAATATGTACATGATAAATATGAAAATTAGGGACAAGAGAAATGTGAACATGCCCCTCTCATCTATAGAAGAGAAAAAATATGTTTTTTCATCCCTTGGGAATAATTAAGATGTCTCGGGCATGGAAATTAATGTGAAGGTGTCTCATATTTCCACTTAGAATATGGATAAGTTTCTCACATCTAGTTATTAGAAGGAATGATTTCCTACATTTGAAAAATTTCCTAACATTGAAGATATGTTAACAGGTTGTAATGATGATTAATATAAAAACTCTCAAGGGTAATTAGTTTATATATTAATTGGTTTTAATTATGTTATTACATAATAAGTATGACCCCTTTATTGTTTAGTTTTTAAATGTTTGTATAAAGAGATCACCTAGATCAATGGAGAAGCTAGTTTTTTGGGGAAGGGATTTCAAGGATTGTTCATAACTGTCTAAAGCTATCCATAATTATAGGGACCCTTGTAGAAACAAATAGGAAACATGAAATAACATCATCGAAAAGGATAAATAATATTTAAGTGATTGTGGGATTCAGTAATAATCTGTAATAAAATATGAATCCACTTGAAGAGAAATTGGAAAATTGTACTGATGTTAAGGGGTTGTAATTAAAATAAGCATCCATGAAGATCATGGAACATGACAATTTTATTAATAACTTATTTAAGTCACACGAATATGATGATTAAAGAATGATGAAGGCCGGTAAAAAATAATTTTATATTGAGTGAAGGTCTTAGAATCTTTTTCAATATGAAATATCTATAATTGGATGTTCAATTGGAGAATCCAATGAAGACACATGTTTCATGTTGACTAAAACAGATAGCTTCTACTAAAACATAATGATCATGAGATAATTATGGTGATAAATAACTTCTATGGTGTGATATGTATATCAAGTAATCTTTTTAATATCTATTTAAAATAGTGATGAAAAATGTACCATCCATTAGATATTGTAAAATTATTTCAAAGTATGTTTTCATGAATAATATAGGTTGGAAAAATTTGAAAAATGTATGGATATAGAATTTTGACGAAAACCTACCATCATTACTAGGGTAGATATGAAACAATAGTGTATAATCAGGATTTCAAGAAAAAACATAACATGTTATGAAGAAGACCTATCAATCCTTACATAGAATACATAATGAAATCAACAGTTTTGAATTAATAATGGTGATACAATAGATTTGTGCATTGTGAATTAGATTATTAGTGAAATCATTTAAATGAAAAATCACATTTTAGTAATATATTGTTGTGGATAAATCTATAAATTAATAGGCAATATGCATTGGTCTAGAATAATTTGTATACGATAAACATATATCGAATTCTTGATAATATCTATGATGTATGCAATTGTGCTGGTCACAAGGTTGTTATATGATCATCCCAACATGTGTCCAATTTTGATTAGATAATAATACCAAATAATATGGAAGTGAAATAAAAAACTAACTTTGATGAAATATGATTAATTTCGTAAAGCAAATATCCCATGAATGTTCCATGATAGAAAGATGAAAAGGCCATTGATTCTAAATCCAATATAATTAATGAAATCGCTTCAGCATAAAGAAAAAACAGAAATACATCCGAATAATAAATCTTGAACAATCAAATATACTTCCAATGTTTCTAATAATATATTAGTTGTCTATCAAGAATATTTGGAAAGAATAATGGAAATTAAAAATGCACATTCTAATTCCAGTGAAAGGGGAAATGAACAGATAAAACATGATGAAAACAATGTTCGTGAGAGATTATTGGGAAATGGAAATGAATAAGTTAAACTGGTTTTGTGTGATAAATATAAGAAATATGTTCACATTGAAAAAAATGAACCATTATACCATAACAATATGTAGTTCTTAAAACGAGTTATAATGTATCATCTATAAAGGATGTTAAGATAAAATATCTCCACCTAAAAAATAAATAGGTTCTAAAGAGGTCAATGCTTCCCCAACATAAATCAGAATATATGTTTATATCTTCAATCATTTGGAGTGGATAAAATAGAGAAACATAGTTGATGAAACACATCAACCATCTTTTTCATATTTTCGAATCAAGGAGGATCCTCCCTATTCCTTTAACCCTCTGTTTTTGGTATTTGTGCTTATAATGCAATTTGTTAAATGTGAAGGAAGACCTCACGGAAAGATCCATAGAATCAGTGATGCATGATAATTCATTATATCCAAGATAATAATCCACAATACTTGAATGATTACTTAATTTAAAATTCAAATACAAATATTATAGAGGATCATCTTTGATGATGATTAGGAATATGATATATTGTTTTTCACAACCATGATAACATTAGATCATCATTGTTTTACCATATTTTTCATCCTAAAGAACAAATGTTCATGATGATAATCCTTGGTAAAGTTATAAAAGATGTCCAATCAGGAAAATATCATAATTAAGATCAATTCTATTTTATTCTCTATTGTATACATTCTTTAATTCCATTCATTATGTAATATAACATTATGAATATGTTTGGATGTGTTTCCCGTGAGGGTAATAAAAATGAATAATGATGAAGAATTTTTTAGAGTCATTACATCAATTGTTATCAAACAAGATAATTCTTGAAATTTCTTAAATATCATGTCATTGGAAAAGGTATGTCTCTCTTAATATTTCAACATTAGTTATCATAAATAATTATCTTTTTATAAAGGGGAAAATTGAATTAAGAAATGGAAGATGAAATTTTGATGTTCCACAATTCAAATTATCCTTCTTATTGTTCATAAATGCTTTTCATTTATTTGATGAAGTGACTGAAGGAGTGTTAGGTTGATATTTTTTATAAATGTTTCATGTCAAATTTATGTATCTAAAGCCTAAAATAAAAGTTAATAACCATTGAACAATTGTATACGAGTTCTCATTTCATGATGTGTAATGATAATTTAGTGAGGTACATCCTTGTTATCAAAATTAAATCCACTTATTTTTTAAATTTATCATATCCCAAGTGTTTATAGTGTGAAATGATGAATGACACATTTCGTAGGTATTGAAAGTTACCCCTCTACAGTGTACATTTTATTTCTTGTCAATAAGGGGGAGATAAGGTGAAATGAATGTTGAAAATAATGGGTGGGAGAAGTTAATGATTTATCATATTGGCACATTCATTTTTAAGTAATGTTGTTGTCATTTCCAATAAATACTAAGGGGGATATTAAAGATCCAACTTATTATACGAGTTTTTTTCCCAATGATAGTATTTGGCTCTCATTGGTGGTCACTGATGATATTATGGATGTCAATGTGATGATAATGTTTTAAATATAATGGAGTATGTACAAGGTTATCAATCCTTATAACATGAAGAAAAATATAAATGGTTTGATGAATTTTTGTTTTCTAGGATATTCCTAGATAACTCTTATAGATTCATTAAATGAAATTTAATTTCATTATTTAATATATCTTCTAATGAATATGATAGTTGATTAATTAGTTATAATTTCAAAACACATGTGTTAATGGTTACACATGTTTTTAAAAAAAAAAAAGAAGGATGTTTGGGATATATAAGATTTCTTTGAAATTAATTTTTAAAAAATAAGAGAGGAAGAGGAATTGAATAAAGGACATGAAATTAAATAATTTCATAAATATTCTTAAAGAATTTATAGTGGTTATAATACAAAAATATTATTTCATTTTATTTTCCTAGTGAAAGAAGAAGAGGTTCCTTGAAATAGATGTTGGTTTATATCTGAATAAGGACATGAAATATTTCATTACTGCATTTGAACCATGAATGCGCTAAATTAAAGATGTTTTTAAATTCAATTTTTGATGAATAAAAAACATGAAAAGCATTTATTATTTAATGAGGCGTTATGAAGTTAATAATGTGTTGGAATTGAATAACTCTGTACATGTAATCTTTTTTATATATAAAGTGCAGACTTATATAAAAAATGGAGGGTAACACTGAAGCTTCCTAGGCCACTGAAGGGAATATATGAGACCTTGAGGGTCAACTAAAACTGGTGGATTATCCTTATAAGTCCCATGAGTGTCAGAGGGAATGGATTACACATCAGGAAAAAGGGACCGTGTATAATGTCGGAAGATAAGGTGACAGATGATTAAATGGGTTATGATTGAATCCCACAAAAATTCTTGTAGACCATGGGTGTCATTAACCATGTCGGATTTCATTTTAGTGTATCATGGTATAACACCATTTCCCACTTGAATAGTGATTGTTCATTCATTTCCATATAATGTGGAATGAGGCACATTCAGATTTCAAATGTGATATGTGAACACGGGTGTAATGTTCACCCATGTAAAAATTATAAGGACATAACAGGTCCAATATATCTGGATCAATCTAATGATCACCAAGCTACCATGTCATATTCTCTTTCCCCCAAACATTATGGCCAACCGAATTCATCCTTTTAATGATCTACAACCACCATTGACCACGCCACGCACCTTGGATCAACATAGGAAACCTAAATGATTTTTAATTTGTGGTTCTAGTTTCATGGATGATTGCTATCATTATAGTTCTTTAAACATCCCAAGTAAAAAAGGAATATATAATTAAAAATGAGGTTTCAAATCTAATTTGTGCCTCTCATATTCATAGGGGAGTTATTTTTTTATGAATGTAGCTTTACATGAATGCAAGAGGATGAGGTGTCACTATATAGGAGAATCCTCATGATGATGGAAATACATCACCATTTAACAGATTCATGTATCCATCACTTGAATAGATCAATGTCCTAATATTCACCTATTTAAAATATTTATACACAATGTTTTATTTAAAGGATTTAATTCATTCAATGAATGAATGAAGGTGGTACATTCTCACTTATAAAATAATATCATCGATGGGTGAATATTGTATTTTCATCTGTGTATTTCTAAAAGAAAACAAGTTTTCATTAGACAAAGAATCTTCATAGTTCATGTTACAAAAATAATGAAATGTGAATATTCATCCTCACTATGTGAATATCAGAGTTCAATATACTTTATTATGTTAATAAGAAAATATATGCACTCTATTACATGAATATGTAGAACATTTGTCACTCAACCCTTGTAAAAAATATACTCTATTAGTGTTTCATGATGATTTGTTCCATAATAAATTATTTATTAGTGAAAACCTCCAATGAAAAATGAGGATGAAATTCATACATCTTTTGTTTATATTTCCAAATCCAGTATTATTAGTTTTCTATACCTGTTTGGCACAATGAAATAGTACTATGGTATATATCTCATCCCTATTGTGGTTTAGATGAAGAATAATATTTTTTCAAATAGTTTCACTTTCTAGATAATAGAAGGAAGAGGAATCCCTGATACATAATAGAAATAGGTTCCATTGAATAATAACAAAACCTTATACGACATTGGATCTTGTAAAGGTGTGATATTACTTAGTATAGTGTGGGTAATACACCTGGCTTGTGGGATGGTATGTGGAGGAGTAGGAAACCGAAATATATATCCTCTTCATGAACGATAGATAATTATTTACCTGGAAAAAGTAAAAATAAATTTCCTACGTGGAGAATCATGTGAAATGAACCATGCATCACATGTATGAAGAAAATTTTATATTATCGAGCTACTAATTCATGAAGGGGAAAGTCGACATTTTTGAATTATTATTCTTGAATAAAATAATGGTTAACATGTGGTTCAATTCCATTGAATAAATATATGTTCATAAATAACAATAAAGGATAACTGATTTACAAATATATTTTCTAATATTGTGTAATGAAGAATGATAATTTTATGCTATATAAATATTTCATATTATTGTGTGTCAAGGAATAAGAATAGAGTTGAAAACATTTATTCATTAATTTAGAATATATTATTTCTGATGATGTTGTGTTGAGATGTTAGTTATTGTTCTAATAATAAAAAATAAGGTTTCAAATTCAAGAAATATTGGAATAAGGTGAACTCGTGTAGTTAGTTTATCATTGAAGATGAATTTGAAAATAATTTAAGATGTGTGAGTGGCCAACATGATTTCTGTAAATCATCATTTGGTTCAAATAATAATTTATTCACTACCATCTGACAACATATTCATACTATTGTGACTCAAAAAATAAGAATAAGAATAATATTATCTTTAAATTTGATTCCCTAAAGAAGAGGATAGTTTCATCCTTGGTTCATTGTATGTTTCCACATGAATAAGATATCTATTAATTTTAAAGTAGTACAGTGACATCTAAAACAATACATAACAATTGTAAGATATTATTTTTGTAACAAATAACCATATCAACAATGTGGATATTGTCTTCATATGTAGTATAAAGATCTATCCAAGTGATGTAAAACATGGATTTTCAATTATAAATAGTGGATTTCAAGTGTAAGTGTAATTACAACAACGTGTAACCACGCTTAATATATTACTTTCTAGTGGTTCCATGTTTGGATCATTTATATTAAATTCCATGGACTATCTATTCTCACTGAGTAGTGAACCATGTAAAACATCATGTTATATTCCTTATTTCTATTATATAATAGAATGTGATGTGGAAAATATAATAAGACAGGCAGGATTCTAACAAGTTAATTAGGTTAAGGGAAAATGTTAAAGAGTTTTTCATAACTGATTCCCCCTAGTGTTAGGGATATCCAAAATAATTACTTTTAAAATATATAATTATTTATGTTTTATTAAAATCATAATAGCATATTTTCTATCTGTGAAACCTTTTGGTCAACATAAGACATTCATTGTAGTCAGCTATTCAAATCATTCATAATGATTTTTAAAGAAAATGATAATTATCCTAAGAATATCCCTTGATAGTGTTATACTAGGTGCACAGGGGGACCCATTTTCAATAACTGTGTGATTTTAGGGTCAATCCCAATGTGCCCTTTTTCAGAGTTATTACCCCTTAGTACCTATATTCTTGAACCATTTATACTTGAAGTATCCAGATAAGGATGTATTTCTAGGGAAAACCTTATAACATTATCCTATGAAATAATTTAGCATCTATGTCCATAAAAATTCTCAAATTATATCATAGGTTTATATTCCCTAATCTAGGGTTTCCATATCCCTGTTGAAATCGATTCTATTAAACATCCTCTAATACCAATAGCAGTGACCCCAAATAATCAGGTTCTTTCATTATTTACATGAACAATAAACATATGATGATTATTTACAAACACATAACCCAATTTAATGATTATTATTCTTTTTATATCCCTTATGAACATGTTTAATTGAATTAAATAATACATTATGTTTATTTTGGGTGTTTCGATGATGTTTTACTTATCTGTCAAAAAATAACATTAGTAGGTTAACTATTGATCTAAGAGGTCATTATTTCAAAAATTCATGAATAATTATTATGAATAATTATTAAATGTATACGTAAATTATATTTTTAGGACCAATTATTATTTATTTTTTTTGTAAATGAGTAATATTATGGCCATGGAGACAACAGGATATACATGCACGTGAAAAAAAATTCTATTTTCAGCAGTTATTATTGAAAGGAATTAAGTAATGATAAATATTTAAATATTGATTATAAAACCATTTATAAAATATTATTTCATTCCATATACTAATATATATCATCGATGTGGTGTGGTAATGAATATTATTTCACATCACTTCGTGAAGGCGATAGTCATGGCATACACAAACACTGATATCATTATTCAGTGAGTGAATGGAGAATAAATAAAATGTTATATTATCATTTATGAATTTTATATTTTTCATTAATATCATTATTATTTCATTTTATTCACATATATTAATTAAAATTAACCTTCTTACCATCCATGTAAAGTGTTAGGAAAAAATTAATTACTTCACTTTACGATAAGGTTGTCCACCATACACATGAGTGATGTCATCGTATCCCCTGTAGAATTGATTTAAAAATAAATATATAATAACATTACTAAAGAGTTATAATTAGGTAATAAAAATCATATATATATTTTATATCCATCATCACTCCCAACCATGAGAGGAGTTTATGGAAAACATCTCACATCTATTTGTGAGGTCGCATTCTCTCATAAACACGAGAGACTTTATCATTTCTGTTTTTAGGGAAGAAGATGTGGATATAAGTAATTAAATTAAAAAAATATAATTTCACTATATGGGATATAAAAGCAATTTTATATAAGAATATTTTAAGAATATTTTAATGATGTGGAATATGATATAAACCAAAAGCACATAATTGGAAATTTTATTGTTTCATGAACCACCTCTTTTAGATTATAAATGATGTATTCCAAGAATATATTTATAACCAATTAAATGATTTTGTAATGAGAATATAGAATTTGGTATGTTATTTGGGAAGGTATTGTCTTACCAAAAAAATTATGTATCGTAAAATATTGGAGGGCGGGAGGCCTTTTTTATGTTAGGTGAGTGGCATACATATAATATTAAAAAAGAAAAGGGTGTACCCACGTTTTTCGCCTGCCAATGGGAACCAAAATGGAATACTAATGAAAAATAAAAATTATACCATATAAATGTGTCCAGAAAATATATTTTGGACAGGATTTTAGGTTGTTATAACCATTATCTTTTATGTTTAACCCCTAATAAACCAATTTTTCCCTTAATTGTTTCAAATAATTTAAACTATTTTAACTACTAATTATGGTATAAAATTAAGGCTAACATATCATTAAATATAAATTACTAAGATTATGAATATTAAATCCATTTTAACAACTCCAATTTGCAGTATTGTAAAAATTGAATTTAAAACATAACCAGCTGACGTAATGAAAAACAGGGTGATCAAGAAGAAAATTTGAATAACTATAGAAATTTTTAATATAAATTTTTTGAATTAAATTAATTTAAAAGATGTAAATTTTATTCATTATAATATAATAATTTTAATTTAATTTAATTTTTTAAAATATAGTCAATATTTTTAAATACTTTTAATGAAAAGTTGGCTTTTTTATAAAATTAAGAATTTTTCACTATTCATCAAAAAATGAATCCTTTATAAAACCCTAAAAATTCATCATAACCAAATTTTGATATTGATATTTCAATTATGTTTTTATTTTATTGAATAAAATTTCTAAAATTGATAAAATGCAATTTTAAATTATTTGCGCAAAGAGCAACTAATCACTCTTGTATAAAAAAAATTCAAAAACATTTCTTTTTAATTTAAATGATTATTATATTATATCTAATCAATATATAAACAATTAATTTTTTACATGTGTAAAAAAATACATTTCATAATTTAATCATTAGTATCCAAATATAAAAATTTAACGGTTATGCTATAATAACATTGTATATTGATGTGTATTTATTCTTGGTGTTGCATGTTCCACAAGTAATTAATGAGATATAATTTAAAGAGATATATTTCATTGGTTTTTTATGCTTTGTGATGAGTGTAACATTTTAAATAGAATACAATGTTATTATTTTATAATTTTTTGGTGTCACATTCTCCCCACTAAAAATAAATTACGTCCTCACCAAATTATCTTATCATAGAAATGAAGGCTTTCTTATTTGAATCCATGGTTTAAAACACCACATCTTAAAAGTATTAATAAAAATGTTATTAAAAAAAGATAAATTTATGTACATACTACATATATATAAACACATAATTAATATTATATATAGGATAAAATTTTTGTACTTCATCATATTGTAATGGATGAAATGTGTAAATAATTATTGTTAGCGATTGAGGTTATATTTCAGAATAAGGTGAAAGAAAGATTGAGAGTTAATAACCTCAAAACCATAAATATGCGTTGATTTATAGGGCAATTTCGTTTAATAGATATTAATATTATAGAATAACATTATTTTTATGATCCTTTTCTTATAGTTTATTAATTTATTTATTATTTATAAATTGATGGAAATATAAATAATTGATATTTTTATATTTCATAATCAAAAATCCATCCTTTGGTGGTGATTTGATCAGTTTAAAATTATTTTTAAAACCCATGAAATGAACAACTAAAACAGATTTTTAATTTCATAATCACTAAAATTAAATTTAAATGTGTTGTAAAAATAATACAAATTTGAGATGTATTTCCATATGTCTTTAAATACTATCTAAAAGCAATATCGTTTTCATAGTTTTTCAAATATAATACATTAATATGTAACCCTTAATAGTAGCACCACCATTCATAATTAACATTTATTTTTCACTCATTTAACTATATATAATATTCTATTTACTAGGAAATCGTGTATTTTAGTGGTAGGTTGTAAACCCTTATTTTCATTCTATTTTGGGTTCAAGCCCCATGGCCTCTCTTGAGTTCTATGTTTTATCCTTATCCTAAATATATATTAATACAATTCCTAAAATGTTCCTAAATTCCGATGATGCAAAATTACTATAACCTTAAAGGAAAGATAAACCATAATTCTTTCCAAGAGAATTAATATTTGGTGTAAAATGTAAATTCATTCTTCCCTATATTACAATTTATTTACTAAATTAATGGGTTGTTCTCAATTAATTTTTTTTCAAACATATCATTAATCTTGTTATATTTCCAATACCTTAATTTTCAAAATCGGTGCTTATGAATTTGAAAATATGATCAAGGATAATGTCATGATTTTTTGATGTTATGCCTAACTCTTATATTAACTAATACATTTAAGATTCAAAAATTAAATAAATTCCTCAGATTTTCCCTAATTATTATAACCAAAACACCAATGGTAAAAATATTCCTAAAATTTAATATTAGATTCCTGATAAATAAAGACATCATCAATTTTATTTCAACATCAACCCTTTGTTGGTAAAGGATTTAGCCTTTATAATAGGCCATCAAATATAATAAATCTCATATTCTTTTTATTTATTAAAATTAACTACAAATAGATCCATATGATGATAGTTTTTTTTACTTCTATTATACCCTTCACTTTTACTCAACAATAAAATACATTGAGACCTTGTTTCAAAAAAACATTTTACTACTCCATAGTGTGACATTCCTTGGTGTAACTTCCCTCATTTATCACATTATGTATATTTTTTCCACATTCCATCATGGTATTCCCTGCTCAAGATCTTATAACACACCATCCTTATCTTCTTAGGTTATTCCAAGAGTTGGCTAAGACAGAGGCTATCAATCATATCTCTGGATATCTAATTCGACTTACTTAAGATATCTTTTAATCCTCTTAACATTCCATTTGGATTCACATAGTCACCACATTTTACATCATTATCAATTTTATTATAATTAACTTTGGTTTTATCCATTGGATAAAAAAATCATATTTGAGAAATACCAACTGTAGTTGGTTAATCGTATAATCATATAGAGGATGATTATATCATAACACTTTATTTTCAATTTATGAAAAAATAGGATTAAGTTGGGTCATTCATTAACATCATTTATTCAAATCGTTAATAATTGTTTGAAAACAAAATTTAAATTATATGGCACATATCCCCCAAGGAATTTCAAATGTGATTCCTAATATGGCCCTATTTTGTGATATAGGTGATGTTTGGTTGAAGCTTAGACATCCATTTTTTCAGTTATTATCTCATAGTACCTATGTACTAGTACCACAACTACATGTAATATCCAGGTTGGGATATATTTTTAAGAAACCAAATACTATATTCCTTACCAAAATGTTATCATGTTAGAATATACGTATCCTAAATTTATATCATACGGTTATGTTCCATAATCTATCTTTTCTTTAATTTATAACTAATGGTTACCAAAAAACATCCTATGATACCAACTATAGAGACCCTAAGTTGTTATGTATGTTATTTATCTTTCTGAATAATAAAAATATGTTAATTATTTAATTTCATAATGAACTTTTTCATGTTTATTATTAATTTTATTTTACTTATTACTATGTTATATACAATTACATAGTCAATTTTTTTTACATCTCATCTTTCTTTTCTATTATGATTATGTTTCCAAAATGAATTTTGTATGTTATTGTCCTAAGAGGTAATTATTTAATCCTACCCAAAATAATAATAAGAATATATGATTCATAATTATAAATCAATTATAATTTGAACTCTAATCATGATATATTGAAATGAGAAATGAATTATGTTATGATCAAGTAGATGGTAGACCTTACATACACATGAGTTACAATTCCATTATTCAACAATCAATATGTAAAAGAGGTAAATAATCTATTAAAATTAAATAAAGATCATGATTTCATAAAATATAAATTATTTCTTAAAATTTATTTTCATATATCATTGATTTTGTGTGGTGATGAAAATAGAGTTGCATTGTTGAATCAATATGGTTTCCTTATGACTTTTCTATTCCTCTATGTTTTGAAAATCACAAAAACATTATCTTATGGAAAACTATTTTTCCTTAAGGATTATTTTCATATTGAAAATATCCCATCTCTATGGAAATTTTTATCCTTTCATTTTTTTCATTTTTTCATTTTATTTTTTTATCTAAATCAAAATCATTTTATTAAGAAATCTAAAATTAATATTCTTATGTAAACACCCGGAATCTTATAATTCCTTGGATATAGAGTGTTCTGTTTTCATATTCTGAATTCTCTAAAATTCAAATTCCGAATTCACTAAAATTCAGATTCCGAATTCACTGAAATTCAGACTTGAAATTATCTAAAATTCAGATTTCGAATTCTCTAAAATTTAGTATCTAAACTCTCTCCGAATTCAAAATATGAATTTATCATAATTCAGACTCTGAATTCCTCAAAATTTGGACTCTAAATTCCTCAAAATTCAGACTCCGAATTATTCTAAATTCAGACATAGAATTCCTTAGAATTTAGACTCCAAATTCCCCACATTTCTGGAATCCTATTTCCTTAGAATTAATACCCTGAATTCATTAGAATTCAGACACTAAATACATTAGAATTCAGACTCCAAAAACTATATAATTTGGATTCCATATTCTTTAAAAAGTAGAACTTGAATAACCATGTCTATAGACTCTAAATTTTTATTTAATTAGACTTTGAATTCATATTTTTCATTAGACTCTGAAAAATAGATTTGCATAGGCAACATCATTTTACTAACTTGTGTTATTGTTATGAAATAATGTCATGTAATCTCTTTCTAACTAACCCTTAGTTGGGTGACACATGTATAGGTCCCTCTAAAATTCATGGAAAAATATGATCATTGGATAAGGGAGTGGACTGTTGGAGTTGTGCCTATAAATAAGAGCACATTTGAATGAGCTCAAAATAGTTCCATCAATCTTGAGATAACATGATGTTAAACTGATTTCTTGAGAGAGAGACTCTCCCTATTGGATATTCGGGCTATAGCCACGGTTTTAAACCGTGGCTATATGTCCTCAAACCTTGGGTATAGGTAATATCCACAGTTTCTCAAACGTGGCTACGTTTGGCGTGGATATAGGCATAAACTAATAGCAAGGGTTTTGAACCATGGATCTAGTTATAGAGCCATGGTTCAAACCGAGGATATAGGTATACAACCACGGTTTAAACTGTGCTAATATCTCTATAGCCATGGTTTATAAAAGTTGCTATACTAGAGGAGGGACACAATTTATTTCCAAGGTTAGAAACTGTGGCATTAGACCTATAGCCATGGTTAGAAACCATGACATTATTCCTATAGCCACAGTTAGAAACTTTGGCAATATACCTATAGCCATGGTTAAAAACCGTGTCTATTGGGTCTGGAAAACAAAAAAAAATATCCCCCACCCCCTGCACACCCCCCTGCAGTAGACCACCGCAGGCAGACCCCTCCCTCCAGCACACTAGACACCCCACCCTACATTAACCCCCCTGGATAGCTCCCCTGAAATGCCCCCCTCTTGGATAGACCCTAGACACCCCACACCCCTAGACATACCCTAGGCACCTCCCCCCAGACCCTGGACACCCATCCAGACAGACCCTGGACACCCCCTGGACAGACCCAGGACACCCCCCGGACAGACCATAGACACCCCCCGGACAGACCATGGACACCCCCGGACAGACCCTGCCCCCCCCCCCCACCAGATAGACCCAGGACACCCCCTAGACCCAGGACACCCCCAGTCAAACGTTGGACACCCCCCGGACAGACCATGCACACCCCCCCCCCAGATAGACACAGGACACCCCCCAGACACAGGACACCCCTGGACCCTGGACAGATCCCCATGGACAGCCCATACCTCCACTCCACTGGACAGTCACCCCCACCCTTATTTACATTCCCCGAACCCCCCCCCCCCACCATAAACACCCCCAGACCCTGGACAGATCCCCCTGGATAGCCCAGACCACTACTCCCTTGGACAGCCACCCCCCCCCCACCCCCACCCTCCTGAACAGACCCTTGACCCCCCCCCCCCCCACAAAGAACCTAGACACGCCCTAGTTTAGCCCCCTCCCCCGCCCCCATCCCCCACTCGACATGTTTCCCTCCCCACATCCCCTTCTATCCCCCACTTGAACCCCACTACTATCCCCCACTTGAACCCCCCTTCCAGCCCCCCCTGCCCAACAGTTTCCCCCATGTCCCCTGCCAGTCCCCTCCAAATTAAATTATACAGGAAAGCTACTTACATAATAACAATTAAACAAATCCAAATACAAAAAATCACATCACTATACTTAAGAAGGATGTGAATTCCCAGAACCTTACTAAGGTTGGGGTGGATGTCTAGACAAACCTGAAGGCATGAAGTGGTGAATAAACTCACACTATAGACCCTTTGGTTCCTCCACCTCATAAAATTCTGCAACCCAATGATGTCATTTTCTACCATGTCAATAAATCATGGGATAATATCGTAGAACAAGGAAAAACTACTATGGTCCTGTCATCAGAGGATAACAGATCACAAAATATGGGACCAAAAATGGAAGGATATTCCCTGTGGAAATCCTCTGGTTGTAAGGAAGGTGCCTTGAGATTCTTTTCTGAAGTCCCATCCTCTTCTGCTGTCAACAACGATTCTAAACCTACCTTTTCTGTTGTTATCAAGGATGAAAATTCCACTTCTGATTCTCTTCCCACAAAGGAGGACTATTCTCCAACATTTCAACATTAAATGCAGATTGGTATTTATTTTATTATAAAGGTGGAATCCAAGAATATCATAGGAGACATCTCCCCACCTGATTCTCCCTTCCTGGACAGGTCTACTTTGTCATGCAATCCCATAACTGCTTTTATGAGCAATGAGACCCAGGACTTTCCCACTGTTTTGCAGCCTAGAATGAAGATTGATTCAAGAAATTGCAATGAGATGTATTTGACACCCTTTAACCTCATTCATTTTTAATAATTCAAGTACCACAGTTGAAGGAGTCACTGACCCTCACAAGGAGGTCAAAGTGGACAGAACCGTCTGGCTGCATTCACAGCAAGTAAAATAATAGGATAATTCAAAGGGGAACCAACTTTCTATTGTAGAAGATATTGATCAAGAAGTCACCTGGAAACATGCCAATTGGAAAAGAGGACGGAATGCTCAAAGTTGTGGACGCGGTTGTGGAAGAGTGGACTGGTCTACTTCAAAAGATGAGTCACAAATTGAAGCTTCTGACTCGGATGACTCAGACCTTGAAAGTCTTCTTCAACAGGGAAGAAAATTGGAAGCTCTTAACACAAGGGGTTGGGATCATGGACGAGGTAGATGAGTGGATTGGGGTGCTTTATGGGTTGTAGAGCGCAAGATTGCAGGTAAAATTAAGAAGAAACATGGAACCTCTTAACGAGTCCTTTGATGACTCTTGTGAACTATCCTACACATCTCCTTGTTTCCAAAATTTTTTTACTGTCAATATAAGGGCTTTGACTCACCTTTTTTAAAAACACAATAATTGCACTTACATGAGTCTCCCTATAAATAGAAACTATCAAAGAATTCTAGAACCAGCTCAAAAGTACCTACAACACAAGATAGAACATAGTAGTGTCCATTCCCTAAAATTATGGTAAAACAAAACATCTTAGAATATTCACCAAGAATATGACTCAATAAACAAGAATTAGGGCAGCCCCCCCCCAAGTTGGACCCCCCTGGACAGCAGCCCCCCTCCTACTACTAGACCCCCCTGGACAGCTTCCCACCATGTTGGACCCCCTGGATAATAGCCCCCACCCCCCTCCTTGCGGAACCCTGCTAGACAAAACCACCACCCTACTGGACCCCCTAGAAAACAGCCCCCCTACACAACCCTTTACCCCCGTGATGGACCCCCTTGACAACATCCCCCCTCCCACCCCCCTCCTCTTACACATCCCTTTTCCCCCCTGCTGGACCGCCTGGACAACAGCCCCCTAGACCGCAACCCCCACACTACTGGACCCCCATAAATAGCCCCCCCCCCCTAGTTGGACCTCCGTGGCCAGCCCCCCCCCCCCCCCCCTGGTGAACCCCCTGGACAGAACCCACCCCCCCTGTTGGACCCCCTGAACAGCTTCCCCCCTGCTGGACCCCCCCTATACAGCTTCCCCCCCATGCTGGACCCTCCCTGAACAACTACCCCCTAGACAGCTGCCCCCCCCCCCCAATAGTACCCTCTTGAACAACTACCCCCTTTCTAGTCCCCCCAGTATAGGTGTGTGTTGTGGTTCTTCTTGGTTTCAGGTTGGGTGGGGAGGGGCTACTCAATTGGAGGGGTGTATGTTCATAGGGAGTGGTATGCAGGTTACATTGGATTCTTATTAAGGTTGAGGCTAGGAGATGATGGGTTCATCAAATAGAGACATACAGAGATACTCATAGTGGAGTTATAGGTTTCTTGTAGAGGATTTAGAGGCGGGGTTGTGAGTTTCGTGTTTCTGTTTGTAATTATAGGACATTTGAAGATGTGTTTTAGCTGGGGGGGTGTTGTTGTTGTTTGGATTTTTCTACATGGTTCACTATAGGATACACATACTGGTGCATGTTGCTGGATGGTTTGTGATTTCTACTATGGTTGGTAACATGTTCTGTGTGCATAGGGGTTGTCTTTCTGGTGTTTCATCTTTGTTTTGGATTACTATTATAGGCTTCTGGTTCTCTTGATTTTCTAGTGTCGTGGATATAGTTTGGGGTGGGTGTTCAGGTTGTGGTTTTGTAGTATGTTCAGTTGGCTTGTGCTCGGTTTCCACATCTTGTGTATTCTGGTTGTTGATGGTGTAAGTATTTCTATTGTGGATGTTCTAAAATTCCCTTCAGAGGCCAGATGCTGTAGTTTGGGAGGGATATTTCTGGTAGGTTGGTGGTTCTCTTTCTAGAGTGGGTGCATGTTGACAACTTGGTGGGTCTAGAGGTGTTGGATTCAGGGTGGGTATTTTCTCACATGTGGTTCAGGAACATCTTAGAGATTCTTTAGGTTGAATGATGGGTTAGGCGTGGGTGATTCGGGGAACATCAGATGGATGGTACTAGTTGACTGCAGGGTTTTTAGACTTTCCTATGGTGGTGTGGTCTGTTTTGATGCCAGGTGTTCAGATGGTGGTCTAGGGATGATTTGGTTTCTAGCTAATATTTTGGGTGTCGTGTCTACTATAGGTGCTTATTGTGGTAGGATCTGGTGTGGTTTAGGGTTCTTGTGCAAGTAGGTGTCGGTGTAGTGTCCATTATTTGGCATGGTTGTCTAGAGGTATTTCACTCTAGGATTTGTTGGGATAGGAATTATGTTCTGGTTGGTTGATGCTGGCTACGGGGTTGGGGGATCAGTGGTTCTATTTCATTGGATAAATCTAGACTTTTGGATGAGTGATGGATTTTGGCAACATGTGGGTGGGTGGGTGGGTGTGTGGGTGTGTGTGGGGGTGATTGTGGGTGTTTTCATGAATCTGCGTGTGTTGTTGGTTTCTATCATTTGTGAATATTTTTTTTTTGGGTTTTTATATTTCTCCTTTAGCCGCCTTGTTTCCTCGGTTATACTTCCCCTAGGAGTGCTTGTTGGTTTTGTGCTTGGGAGCTTCTGTGATTCCTTCTGTTGGTTTGTAAGTGGTGCATATGCTAGGATCTTATGCTATTTGGTGGGTTTCTAGTGTGCTATTGATATTATACAATATATATATGTGGGGTATTCATTAGATGAAATTTGGAAACACAAGTGATTGGAGAAATTGTAATTAGTCAGTCTCAACATTGATCATAAGACTCATGGAATACTATCACTATGAACCACCACGAGCTATCGTCCTGGAGCAGGGCCAAATCCCGGCATTTCCGCGGCGTGACTGCGGCGTGACCGCGGCGTGACCGCGGTGTTTTGGCCTTGCCCAGTGACTTCTGCAGGACAACATCTTCCATCCAGGAGTGAAGGGAGTGGGAGTAGGTGGGGAAACATTATGGTCATCGCCCCACCAGCAGAAATTGTGATTAGTTCATCTCAACATTGATCACACGACTCATAGAATACTATCACTGTGAACCGTTGTGAGGTGTCATCCTGGAGCAGGCCAAATCACAACATTACCGCAGCGTGACTCTAGAGTGACCACGGTGTGTTGGCCTAGTCCAGCGACATCTGCAGGGCAGCATCTTCCGTCCGAGAGCGAAGGGAGCAGGAGGAGGCGGGGTAACATTCTGGCGGTTGGCCCGCCTGCAGAAATTGTGATTATTCAGTCTCATCATTGATCACAAGACTCATGGAATACTATCACTACGAACCGCTACGGGGTGTCATCCTAGAGCAGGGACAAATCATGGCATTTCTGCATCGTGACTGCGATGTGACCGCAGCATGACCATGTCATGACCGCGGTGTGACCGTGGTGTGTTGACCTGGTCCAGCGACATCAGTGGGGTAGAATCTTCCGGCCAGGAGCGAAGGGAGTGGGAGGATGCGGGGAAACATTCCGGTCATCGTCCCATGGGCAGAAATTGTGATTAGTCGGTCTCAACTTTGATCACAAGACTCGTGGAATACTGTCACTATGAACTGCCGCAGGGTGTCTTCTTGGAGTAGGACCAAATCACGACATTACTGTAGTTTGATCACGGCGTGACCCTGGTGTGACCGCAGCGTGACCGCGGCGTGTTGTCCATGTCCAACAACATCTGTGGGGCATCATCTTCCAGTGACGAGTGAAGGGAGTGGGGGGAGGTAGGGCCACACTCTGGTGGTCACCCAACCAGTATGAATTGTGATTAGTCAGTCTCAACATTGATCAAAATACTTATTGAATACTATCACTATGAACCGCTGCGGGGTGTCGTCCTAGATTAGGGTGAAATCATGGATTTACCGCAGTGTGACCGTGGCGTGACCGCGGCATGTTGGCCTAGTCCAGAGACATCCACGGGGGTTCATATTCCATCCAGGAGTGAAGGGAGCGGGAGGAGGCGGGGTAAAATTACGGTCGTCGCCCCGCCGGCAGAAATTTTGATGAGTTAGTCTCAACATTGATTATAAGACTCATAGAATACTATCACTGTGAACCGCCGCTCGGTGTCATTCTGGAGCAGGGCCAAATAGTGTAAAAAACCCATAAACTGATGAAGAATTCACAATGGATCATGTCCAAGGTTTATTTCTATGGGTTTCATCAGCATAGAAGATTGAGGATAAAATCTGTATTCCTATATAAATACATTTGGGAAACTGAAAGATCATCATAAAACCAAATTTCCTTCATATCAGTATCAAAATCAACACACGTATAAGGTACATATTACCCCCACATCCACACTAGTTTGATGCCCCATATGTGGAGTGGGTCCCCATCTTCCTTTAAACCTTTATATTGGTTGGTCATAGAATCACGAAATATGTAAGAATAGTATTGTTTCATCCAATCAAGAGTTTGATGTTTTAAATTGAGGGCCCAAATACTTTGATTGATAAAAAAGGCTATGGGTGACGATACCTCATTGATATACACACCCTTCGTCAAGCTATTAGTAGTATTATAGTTATTGTATTGTTGAAACCATTAGAGTGTAAGGTAATCCTTCAGCTTCATGATGAGCACATCATTCAGGACCATATGACCATATAGTGGAAGATAATAACTCTTAGGTAATTCATGGTGGTGTTTCATTAAATGATATTCCAAGTACAATAGTGTGCTATCAAATACATTATAATTATCCTGCCGAATCATTTTAATAATATATAAAAAATGGGAAGAATATTTTTCATTTAGAAAACAATCCTTTTGGGAATCGTTTGGAAATATGCAATAATATATCATGATTTTCATAGGAGATAAAAGGTGTCTTTTATGAAATATTTATAAATTCAAAAAATTTGGCATAGGTGTGATGTGGTGAAGATCACTCTCCAATACAACCTCACATAGGTCACTCGCCCTCCCAAGGGACCCCGCACTGGCCATTCACCCAATTGACCTCATGCAAGTCACTCACCCACATGACCTCACATAGGTCACCCCAACTAGGTACATGTGTCAGGAAGATAATGGAATACCATGTGTATGTGAGAAAATAATTAGTAGGAATATTTCATAAAAACTAGCATGATGAAACATCTATGTAGAAGAAAATAACTTGGATAGATGAAGGGTGGATAAAACTATGACAAGGTGATAAGAAGAAAAATCAATCCATTGATGCTATTTATAAATGCATGAACACCCACAATGGTGGCATGTGCACCTAACCATCATGGAAAAAATGCATGAACCACCAATGAAAGACACCAGTGCAACATACATTTGAGGCCCATCCTTCCCCATTCATCCCTTGAATGGTACTCAAGATGTTATTTTCTTCAAGACTAATCATGAATGTAAATGGGAATCTAGAGACCAAAAAATAAAGAATATTTCAACATCTATATTTCATTACATAATGATTACACCCTCTTCTTCCAATCAGATCAAATCATGAGGGTTTTTTTACACTCCCATTTTCGTAAGAGGATGAGTACATTCGAAAGAGAATACCTCAAGTAATTGGGATGTTAAGAACAAAAAATATTAAAATCGATCACCCAATAAATCCCAACAAAAGAACCAAACAATGCCATCACGCAAGGCCAGGTTGTGCAACCCCAAACATGTGCAAGTCATCCTAGAAAGGGAGATTTGTGCCAACACCTAGTGAAATAACCTATGATAGAACCCTGTGCATGACATATCATTCTCCCAGGGTCCCAAGATTACCTATAAATAGGACCTTGGGCTCTGTATTTATGAAATATGGAAGATCAGAATATGTCATAAAGCTCTACTTTCCCTATTCCATTTCCCGGTCCATCAAAACCTTCCAGGAATCTCCCCAAAACATGATTGAAGAGGTAATTAAGGGTAATATTTATTTTATTGTTACTAAAGTGTTTGAAGAATTATTCACCCCCATGAGTAAACACTCACCCTCAATCCATAAGTATTTCCTTTAAGGTATCCTCCCAAACTAAGGACCTGCAAAAAACCCATACATAGACACTTGAAGAAACCCTACTATCCTATAGAAAGGTCTCACGTAAGTGTTATTTCCAAGGATTTCTATTTTTTAAATTCACCTCTATGTCAAATAGGTACATCCTCCATAAATTAATCTCAGATCCTCCAGGTCTATCCTGCAAGAGACATTCGAGTTCATCTAGTTAAATCTTGTGTCTGCCATCCAGTCCACCCAAGTCTACCCTTCACGAGACCCTTCTATCCACCTATGCCCCACCTAGGTGTACCATCCTTTAGGATTCATTTTCTTGTCACCAACGGTAGGTCACCAGTCTCTTAGACACCTCACCCAAAAGAGATGAAGACGAGGCCTTCACTGAATCCTCCAGATATGTGTAGTCAGACTATAGGGAACACTAGAATTTCCTCTATATTATAAATTATAATAGTAATTAAGGTCCTAAAGTTATAATATCTAATAGGTTGGATCCTTGTATTGTTGTTAATTAAAAAATCATTTGGTAATGAGGACCACAACCTTTTTGGAAATGCTAGAAACCTCATCATTTTAGATAGTGAGGGGATAATTTTTCCTATCCTTTGATGATGTCTAGTGCCTTAACCTTCTCTCATATTCTATGAAATAAGGACAAAGGAATCCCTCCAATATTAATCACCTAGTATTTATTGCATAGTGCACTTATACAGTGCATAATTAATAACTTCTTTCATTGTGCACTTATACACGGGGTGTCGTCCTTGAGCAGGGCCAAATCATGGCATTACCGCGGCGTGATCGCGGCGTGACCGCGGTGTGACCGCGGCGTGTTGGCCCAGTCTAGGGACATCCCAGAGGTAGCATCTTCTGGACAAGAGAGAAGAGAGTGGGAGGAGGCAGGGCAACATTACGGTCGTCACCCCGCCGACAGAAATTGTGATTAGTCAGTCTCAACATTGATCTCAAGACTTATGGAATACTATCACTTTGAACTGTCGTGGGGTTTCGTCCTGTAGCAGGGCCAAATCTCAGTGTGACCATAGCATGAATGTAGGGTGACCGTGGTGTGACCGCGGCATGACCATGCTTATGATTAAAGGATTTTTTTATACAACAGTTTTGAAGCCGACTAAAAGGGAATCATTCACTTACTTAGAGCTGTTTGGAGAGAGTAAAAGATTTTTTTATACCTTCTGGAGGTTTTTGTATGTCTATATCCTTATTTTTTAGAATAATTCAAAATGTTTTGTGAATAAAATCATATTTTTCTATGGTTTTTTCTACTTCTGAACAAGCACGCTGAAACCCACTGGTGACTGTGATTATGATTAATGATTACAAAATTTGGTATGAAGTGAAAAATATTGATTCTCAACCTGTGTTTTTGGTACAAGAGGAGTTGTTTTATGTTCTTATTCAGGGTCATGAAGCTCTATTATTTAAACTTTTCTTTCCATATTTTTGGTTTATTTGTGAAGGGATACTAAAAATGTGCCATCAAAGTAAGGTCAGTGAGCTTTAGAAGACTTATTCCTTAAGGAAAAGACTAGAAAAAGTTACATTAACGCTTAGGTTGCCCCCCAAAGCCACCTCTAGGGGTTTTTGTTACAGTTCTTGAGAATAGGTTGTCATTCCAATACTTCAGTAATCGAGAAAATCTATTCGTAGTCCACCTAGAGGATAATATGAGTTTTTAAGGTGTACAAAATGTTAGTAATATATGGGGGTTACTTTGTTGTGGGTATGGATGGGGCGTGTTTGGGAAGTAGTGAATAATTAGGGGTGATGTATTCTTTCTCAATACTTTTCTATTTTTGCCAGATATAGTAGTTAGGGAGTTGATGGATGGGTTGTTATCATGTGTTTCAGATATTGAATATGGGAGAGAATAGCGGGAAGGGGGTACAAATTAATTGTCTTGGTTCAGCTAGTTGATGTTGAGAGGTAGGGGCCTTGGTAGGTTCCAACCTTATCTCATGGAGTGGTGGTATTCTTCATTGAGATTCTTCTCCCCCCACCTTAAGTATCTCCATTTATTCTCTTCCTAGAAATCTCATGTGTTCCATGTCTATTTGTTCAATGATTTTCTACCTATTTTCAACTGCTCTCATTGCTGTTAGGTTGGTTACCAAACTTTTGAATACTCCAATGGGGAAATCACTCAATGAGGGAAGATGATCCATGATTTTTGATATCTATAGATAGAGTAATGATTTGGGAAATACAACAATGGTGGGAAAAATTGAATATGCATATCACACTGAGGAAATGGTTTATGTGACTTTTTTCTATTAGGCATGATTGTGATCAGATGGAATGTGTGACTCATTCATGGAGGCTTTTTTCATTTAAAAAAATGATGAAATAAATGAATTAATTGTAGTTTATTTATCTCTCTAACATCTATTTATATATTGGACACAACCTTTGGGAATATTGATGCTAAAAGATCGACTCTTATGGAGGCACAAACATTGGGAAGTTGTGACCATTTCTGAAGACACGCTGCAGAAGCTGGAGGAAGTTCACGAGCATTGTTAGCTTGATTGTTTTTTATGATGGAATTCAAATTTTCTACAGAGGTGTGACTTATTCAAAATCATATTATCGTTATTCATGAACTAATAACCACTATAAGAAATAGCTTCAGTTCTTGTGAGCAAAAGCATGAGAGATGGAGATGCAAGAGTCTCATTGCTTAGATTCTTGAAATTGAGGTGACAAAGTTGTTGCTTGTACATTTAGTAGATGCAATGCCATGGAGAAGAACCATTAAACCAAACTAGTTTTTCCTCAAGAGGTAATATCTTTTTTTCATGGAAGTGGATCAAATGGAATTGAATAGAGAGGTAGAAACCTTGTGGACTTTTCAATCCAGACAGAAAGGGATAAACTATGAAGAGATTGAGGAGAAGTTTGAATCATGTATTGAATGCATTGACATGGTAAATTATGATATTATTTCATCATAGGATATGCATGAAGGGAATATTGTGGAGGGGAAACATGGTCAAGTTATAATAGAACCACTTAATAAGGGAACAAGTGTTTGAATGTTTTATCAGAACAAATCACGATGAAGTACAAATTTGTGACAATAGATGTGTATTTTTATTTTTTTTTGAAGTAGAACCCATAGAACCAGAAGAGATTGATGTTGGAACAACCATGGAAAATGTAATGGAGGCTGGTAATGTTTCTATGAGACAACAATGTATTGCCTCTACAGATACTCGGATTGGCTGTGAGCATTGTTTTTCTACCATTCTTTGAAAGAGTCAATCTATTCTAGTGACAACTGTATCAACCAACGTGGATGATTCTTACACACTGGTTCAAAGATTCCAAAAGGAGAAAAAGGCCGACCAAGAATGGTCAGGGCCTCTTCGTTAGGCTAAGAGGTTTCTGGATGGGAATTCATTGGTTACTACAAAGGATTCAGAATGCTACTATAAGGGATAATTTTCACAAGGATTTCAAAGTATTATAGATTACCTATTGGATTATTTTTCAACATTCACAACCACTGTAATAATTTTATAAACATGGAATAATATTCTTTAAGATATAATTATTTTCCTAGGGGGTCATTTTTTTCCAGTAAGGGGGCTGGTGTGGTGGGATGTGGCTGGATCATGGCTAAATCAAGGCATTACCATGGAGTGAACATGGTGTGACTGCGGAGGGACAGGGGTGTGACCGCGGTGTGACCATGGCGTGACCGCCTCTTGACCGCACCGTGACCGCGGCGTGACCACGGTGTGATCGTGGTGTGATCGTGGCATGTCTACAGCATGACCGCGACATGTTGGCCCGGTCCTGCCACATCTGTGAGGCAGTATCTTCTGGCCAAGAGTGAAGGGAGTGGGAGGAAGCGGGGAAACATTCTGGTCATCGCCCCGCCAGTAGAAATTGTGATTAGTCATTCTCAACATTTATCTCAAGACTCATGGAATACTATCACAGAGAACTGTCATAGGGTGTAATCATAGAGCAGGGCCAAATCACAGCGTGGGAACGGCGTGACCGGGGCGTGTCTGCAGTGTGACCAGGGCGTGACCGAGGCATGACTGGCCTGGTCCAGCGACATCCAGAGGGTAGCATGTTCTGGTTAGGAGCGAAGGGAGCAGGAGGAGGCGGGGTAAAATTTTAATCATTGCACCACCAGAAGAAGTTGTGATTAGTCAGTCTCAACATTGATCACAATACTCATGGAATAATATCACTGTGAACCGTCGCGGGGTGTCATCCTGGAGTAGGGCCAAATCATGACATTACCGCGGCATGACCGCAATGTGACCGCGATGTGACCCCGGTGTGACCGCGACATTACCGCGGCATGACCACGGTATGTTGGCCCAGTCCAGCGACATCTGTGAGGCAGCATCTTTTGTCCAGGAGTGAAGGGAGCGGGAGGAGGGAGGGAAGCATTCTGACTGTTGCCCTGCGGCAGATGATAAACCAGATCAACTATTTAAAATTCTATTACAAGGGATCGCCATAGAAGGTTGTAATGAGTAGCACAATGAAACAGCATCTTAAGGGGAAAAAACGACGAAAAAGAGTCATACACCCTACACAAACCATTTACAAATTCGTTCACTTTTCCTAAACATGGAAATTTTATTTTTAATATTCAATGTATGAAAAGGAAAGTGTCATAGTCAAGGCATATGCCTACTCGGGCAATGTCATTTGAGTTAAACGAGTATGATAATCCAATTTATATTATTCAATGAAAAAAATTAACTAGCCACATTAAAAACACCAACAAGTGGCATATGAAATACTCAAACCAAATCTTAACATGATACAAATAGCTATCACAACTCTTTGGTTGAGAATACAGTGCACGTCCATTTGAGGGGTTTTATTGTCAAATCATTGTAAATAAATGGATATTTCAAAGAATTTTTTTTCCTAATTTCTTTGGAATTTTATGAGTCTGTGGCTTCTGACGACAGTTGATTTCGAGGCCCGGTGTGCCCGGAATCAATTTCCGAAGTTTAGCTCGGGTACGTTCAGTAAATGAACAAACCGATTTTTCTTTCTTTTGAATTGGTTCTCGGAATTCAAATGTGGGGGAACCGTTGAACTCGAAGCACTAGTATTATCTTAAGAATAATTTCACCCCCACAGCAGATGATCATGTATGAAAGTTAGTTTTTGAGGTTTTACGTGGGTTAATAAAATAAAATAAGTTAACAATTTATTTTAATTTTGTTAAACACATGTCGTGCGGATAAAGTGTTTAGAATCTCCACATGGGAGTTAGTGGTGGGACCACCACACGCTAACCTCCCATGAGAGGTTTTGGTGGTGGGGCCCCCCGAGATCCCACCTCCCATGTGAGGTTGATTGTGGTGTAAACCACACGAGGCCTCCCATTAATGGGAGGGGAATCATAACTCCTTGACTCCCCCTCATTTATGAGGGAGAGCCTCTAGGGTTAATTCCCCCTCTTAATTGACGAGGGTGAAACCTTCCTTTTTAATGGGGGGACCACCCAAGCATTAACCCCCCCCCCCCCTTCCTTTTTGTGGTTAATTAATGGTGGGGCCCGCCAGGAAATATCCTCCCTTTAGAGGATATTCTTCTATAGGGACCACCCAGGCCAATAACCCCCTTTTTGACATCCTCCCCACTTTAATGTGCCACCAAAATGGATTAATTGGAATGAGCCCTCTGTCATAAATCCTCCATTTATGACTGGTGTGCCGACGACGAACCCTCCCACTCCTGTATAATTGAGGCTAGGGGAAGGAGTTCTGGATGACTTCTTCAAGCGGCAGAACACTAGCAGCGAAGCACGACGCCCAGCACTTGGAGAGTTTTCCTCTTCCTCCAACGAAGAACAAAGAATTATGAATGTTGACGCCACCATTGGCTCCTTCCTTCCCGACGTTGACGGAATGATGCATGTCTTCTGCGACGCCCATCTCCTGTGACTCGCCAACGTTTAACGCTGTTTTATGACGTAGGGGTTATAACGTTCAAGTCTTAATACCATTCATCATCGTTCTTCATTTTCTTGAGTTTTTTTGGGCCTCATGATAACCATATTGACAAGGAAGGGCTCGGACCGCATGAACACGGTCAGACCCTTCACCTCTCATTTGTTTTTTCTGGACGATGGGGGGGGACTGCGTAGAACCGGCCAGCGTCGGGCCGACCACAAGCGGATCATCCGTGCATGATTGTCGGGTCGCCTAAAAGGCGAGGAACGATCGTTCTGTGCAAAGTAGAGCCCGACTGCGGCTGGGACGGGCTGCGGCGGAGGGGCGCAGCGCCGTCGCGCCGCGCCGGAGCTTCAGGAACCACGGCTGGGGTGGGCCCCGGGGGAGGGGCGCGACGCCGTCACGTCACGCCGGAGCTACAGGGGTTGCGTCCGGGACTGGCTACGGTAGTGGGGAATGGCGCCATCGCCCCGCGTCGGTTGAATAGAGCAGCGACTTAAGGACACATTAGATCTGAAAGGGCAGGCCGCTGTGTTGGCCGCCCATAACACGAGTTGTGAACCTCTAATCGATGCACTATCAGTTATATAGGATTCCTTGGATCGATACGGTCGTTTAGGTATATTACACTCAAGGTATCAGAGATGTTTGGCTATGTCCGGGTTGGTTCGAACCCGAAACCAACTGGTCCATCGGAGGGGAAACGCATATAACTTGAGCTACAGACGTCCGATTGACGTTCTGTAGACTATGTTGGATTCCACTATGAGACAGTTCTTTTGGAAAACTTCATCTGATTTTTGGACACAGTTGGACTATAGTCGGGCTGGATGGTACCCGAAATCCAACCGGGCCCCTAGAACGGTAATGCTAATAACTCACAGACCGGTCGTCTGATTGACGCGTCGTCTGTTGCGTTGATACCCCTATGACGAGGTGGTTCTTTGAGATACTTCCACGTGATATTACGTGAAACTTGGATGTATTGACTAGTGGCTCATGGAGCAGACCCTCCCGGTGATGAGCGTACGGTGTACGAAGTCATTTTAGCTGGCTGAGACCTGACGATTGCTTGTCCGATTCGGGTCGGAGTGACTTGTATAGCCTAGTGGGGAGCACTACTTTGTTTGGGTGGCAGACCCACGGTGGGGAGCACTACTCTATTTGGGTGGCAGACCCACAGTACATGACAGAAGGAGTACCTTTATAGGCTATTAGGGGGGGCACTACTATGTTGGGGTGGCTGACCCATGGCGGGGAGCACTACTGTGTTTGGGTGGAAAACCCATGGTACTCGACAAAAGGAGTACCACAGTAGTCTAAGGTTAGTGAGCAGCACCTCAGAGTTGTGACAAGATCACTGTACTCGTCAGAGGAGGAGCTCTTTAGCAGTTGTGGTTTCGATATCATTAATGAAAATTTTGGTTTGAGCTGAGTCAAAGACCTTTGTGTTTACCTCATGATTGAGATGGGTCACTTGATAACATAGGTATATTTATGGGCATATACCTAAGTAGTGCTTATCCTTTTATTTCATAACCTTTGTGTTTCCCCATGATTGAGATGGGTTACATGATAACTTAGGTATAAGTATGGGTTTATATTTAAGTAAGGGTTATCTGTTGAGATCCTTCTTTGTGGATATCCTTATTGGATTTAGTGATACCATGAGGGTCAAGGGGTTCCTACTGAGTATCATTATACTCACCCCTGCACGGGCTATGCCCGCACCTTGTTGTGTTGGATGCAGATGAGGGACAACGCTTGTAGAGACCGCGTGAACGAGGACTGGACGGTACCCGGAGGTGGAACTCATGACAAGTCAGTACCCAGAGGTGGACTTCACAATGAGTCAGTACCCATAAGTGGACTTCACGACGAGACGGTACTCAGAGGAGGTTGGCGGGTGAGATAATTGAGGAGGCTATCTGTACCTACCCTTCAGGTTTGATCTGTGGTGGACGACCAAAGAGCTGCTTCTATCTTCGAGCTGTTTGTGTTTTCTGTTGTACTTTTGTTCAGTTGTAGTTGTATTGTTCAGTTGGGTTTGTATTATGTCCCATTTACTTTTCAGCACTATCTTTCGTACTTAGTGTATTACATATGCTTGTACTTTGGTAGGATGTGTTTATGTTTTATAAAGACAATGCCTTCCCAGTTATCAGGATTTACGCCTTTGGTGCTAGTCTCCATCCCCTGGCCTATGGAAGGCGGGCTTGGGGTATTCAGGGCACAGGCCCCGAGGACGGGTCATGACAATCATGGCATTTCATTATTTCAACACAAATAAAAAATATAGAGAAATTATGAGGGGTTAATTTTATCATTTATTTCAACACAAATCAACCATATACTTAACAATTCAATTTTCCATGTTTAGGAATGTTGGTGCACCCCATGGGTGGCTCTGAACTGGTAAAACATTCCTCAACGCATCATAATGAAATTATGAGGCGTTAACTTTATCATTTATCCAACCAATTTACCAAACCCTAAAAAATAAATAAAATTCCCATCAAGCGATAAATAAGAACACAACCTCACATTCACAAATAAATAATTAAACAATTAAATATAATTTATAGACTGCATACCTCTATTCTAAAGAATGCTTCTTTCTCAACCATTCCCATTTACTTAGAATCAAACACCATTCAAAACCTCAACATATGACCTGAAAACAAAAAACGTTGTTAGGTAATTGGTAAAACATGAGAAACTACACATTCCATAATATGAAAAAGTGAAGAAATATAAGGATTAGACTCACCCGGAGATTTGATTCGAAACCAATGGTGCTTCAAATGGAATAAAATAAAAGGAGATCAACCCATGTAGATATATGAGAATTTTGGATCATCTCTATGGTTTCAAGGTGAATAAATGATGAGAAAATTGAGTGAGGTTTGATAAATACAAGGGTAAAATTAGAAAATTACACTTTTTATGGGGCACACATTTTTTCTACATGGTTTTCCAAAACATACACAAACCATGCACCAATATCTGTCGAAGAGGGGTCCAAGTCACACTCTGAACCAGGGATCTCACACAGTTTATAAAAATAATGGCCATTAGTCTGAAATTCATCTTTACAAGGTCATGTGGTTTACTGTAACTATATTACAACTATGTAACATGCACATAATGGTCACTTTTCTCATTTCATTCAGGTTTTGAACCCCCTTAACACCCTACACGATCCAGAGGATTCTTACATGTAGCATGGGTATGAGGGATCTTGTGGGTATTCTAAAACCTCCTTACCCGTGTGAGGCACAATAGATACCATGTGAATTGAATGGCACAATAAACAATAATTGGACACATGAATTAAAAATGGTTTCCCTAAGAGGGTATGGACTATAACCAAACAATAATACATCTTTCAAGATAACATTGTCAATTGAGAATGAAACCCAATAGTTAATTGAAACATTGGAATCCCCAAAATGGGTCCAGACTCCAATTCTTGATCCCCATTCATGCTCTTCCAAATGACAACTAAACTCCCCAGAAGAGGGTCTTTTCCCTTGTTCAGGCATACAATGATGAAATAATCTCAGGTACCCAATGAAGGACTGGTCAAGGTGTGGGTAATACTCAGTTTGACATCACCAATGATGTCTATAAATTATCCAGTCTAAACAGATTGTGTATGTATGTTCAATGTAAATAAGATAGAAAACAAAAGAAAACTCAGGTATTATCAGTTAACTATATACACATTAACCAATTCCTTCGTTATTTCCATTTTTATCACTTATATCATCTTAATAACTTATTTTATTTTCATCCCATGTTCAAATCAGTTAGGAATTTATATTTTTTAAACAATGTCCTAATATGGTAAAATACTCTGCATAAGTGAATAAGTCATGTTCCCTCTCTCTCTAGGGATAAACATATCATAACAAAATAATTAATCATAACATGGAACCTCAGTCTATGTAGTCATATCCGACAAACTATTAAGGGAATATATCCTCAATCTGACTCCCTAACTCATGTATTAAAGGGGCGGGGTTTAGAGCCTCTATCAAACCCGACCCGTGTGTATTGAAACTAAAGTCAATTCCCAACATACAACCAGGACATGATCACATTCTTATGTATTGATTAACCATATATAACATATCGCATACAAACATATTCCATACACACAAACGTCACAATTAATATTTTTCTCATATGACACAATATCAAAACTTTACCCATTGACACATTTTCCATTTATATCGCATATCACATTTGACCCATTTACCTTTTCATACCTTAACCCATTTAGAATATTAATCAACACCAAATACATAACCCATATAATCTTTTACTCAATTTAGGTGCATTATCCAATTTTTCACGTTCCTATATTCTAATGAATTAATTTATTTACGCATGTACATCACAAATCCATAATCCATTGCCCAGATTCACATTAATCCATAGTTCATTTTTTCACATCATTCCAAATAATACCATTTTCCATTTTTAATAACTTGTAAAAACAACCATTGGTTACTCTTATATTTTATTTAAAATTTCAACATATTTATCATGGTCTTTACATCAACACAAATCAACCCTATTCTTAATAATTCAATTTTCCATGTTGGTAAATGTTGAATCACCCCATGGGTGGCAGTAAACAGGTTATATCATCTGCCACAAATCACATGGGGATAATGAGATGTTCATTTTATCATTTATCTAACCATGTTACAAAACCCTAACAAAGGAATCAAATTAAAAACAATATATAAACATAAATAGAACTGCACATGAACAAATTAACAATAAATCTTTTGGATATAACTTGTAGATGACGTAATTTGATTCCGAACAAAACAGCATGACCAAACTTGGAGAATCACTCGGATTCGAACACCCTTCCAAACCCAAACCTAATATACACTAGAAAAAAACACATTTAAGTGATTCAGAAGAAGATAGCAATGTAAACAAACCCAAATCTGAAAAATTGAAGAAAGAGGAGTATTAGGGAAACACAGAGCATCGATTTGAAACCGAGGGCGCTCCGAACAGTGTATAATCAATGAAGATCAACCCTTGGAATGATTTGGGAATTTTTTTGTAACCATGGATGAAGGGGGAAGAAATGAGGAGAATATTATCCGATATATGATAAATATCGATGGGGGAAATGGGAAAATCACACTTTTTAAGGTTTGTATGGTTTGACATAATGGTTATCCAAACCGTTCACCAACCATGGGCTTTCCTCTATCCAAGAGGGGTATAAGTCACAAAATAACTCAAGGATCCTACAAATTTTACAAAATAATCTACCAACTTTGTTAAATTATCTTATCTATGGTGGAATGGTTTCACATCACAATATCACAATTTACATTAATATACCACCAACCATGAAACATAAATAGAATGTATAGAATCCCAGGGTTAACATAAAAATATATTACATAATATTATGTGAATATAAATTACATTAGAATAATACATGCCTAAGGACTATAATTGTTTTTGTGTCATTGTATTCATAAAAAAAATATTCAATCATAAAGAAATATCATAAAAATATCCCATAATAATGCCGAACATTAGTACTTATACCTAAAACATATCTTCATAACTTAGGAAAACAAAATATTAGAACGATGTTCATTTTTATTACCATTATGTTAAATGATATAAATGTGTAAGTTAATATTAAGATAATTATATGTTGCGTATTAAAAATAGTTATTGTGATTTTTCTGGTAAACTGCATTGTGTTCTTACAAGTTAAAAGGATTCACCAAAACTGTAAATATTAAGTATGGATAGAATTATGTATATATAATATTATATTTTTTATGAATCCAGAGCCTTGAATGCAGCCTATTTTCCCTTCATAATGAACCTGAAAACGGACCATGAGTCAGTAGGGACACATTACCATTATTATACACCCCTAAAATTATAAATCGTTTCCAGTACCAGGATAACTATATTAATTCACCTCTCTATGGCCAGTTGGTCCACTATCGAAAAGGTTGTAAATCTGACTCTGGTGTTGGATTCATGCACTAGTAATATCAAACAATTATGAAACTTCACTAAGAATGATACATTTTTAACCAATTGGTTAACATCTAGGGAAAATTTCCATCCCCACTAACTCAATTGTCCTTATTTGAATGTTGTAATGTAAGCATGAATTCATCCCTAGCCTGAATGTTTAGGAAAAATCTTGGGCCTTCCCACATAAGGATTGTGATAATTTGGTGCGGAAACATACTGAATCCATTCAGAAAAAAATACATCTTTCTTGGGGAGGGATTGACCTCTTGATGATTCTGTGCTATCTTGATAAATTCCCTCAAAGTGGAGGAGTTCATTTAGAATCATCACAAATGTGGGATAAACATATGAAGGGATGTCATAGCTTTTGTTTTGAAAAATCCAAGGGAACTAGGGAAATCAAATAAATTTCAAAACCTGTGATCAATGCCCATAACCAATTGAGCAAGATGAGTGGGCTCTACCTGGGAACTCCTGTGGAAAATTTCCCCTAAACTATCAAGATCGGCATTGAAATCCATTTCACATTTCCTGAAAATTTCAATTATTCATGCGAAACCAAGCGTACGGCCAAGGAAAAAATTAAAAGTATAATCAAATTACAAGATAGAGTCCATGACCATTCGGTCTCTAGGGGAACAGCGAGGGAGGAGGAATAGTGGGGGAGAAGGAGTATTCCTTGGGGTCGAGGGTCGAGGGTGGGAGGATAATGTCGAGCGTGTGGGTAGGGAGGCCACCGTGAAACACTGAAGGCTATGAAGTGTATCAGCGACGTCGGGGATGAGTGCGTGGAGTGCAGGTCTAGGTCGAGGGTTCGAGGATTCATGGATAGTGGGGAGGAGGAGCTCGCGGATTAGGGGAGGAGAGGAGGAGAGCGTCGTGGAGAGCATTTCTTAGAGCGTCACGGACTGGGGAGGAGGATCTTATGGATCAAGGGAGGAGATGAGTCACGAGATGGAGAGGACGAGCCCGATTGATAATAAAAAAAACATTGCTATAGATTTTTTTAATTCATGTCTATAAATTATGATGTAGCCACTCTTTTAATACAACTGTGGGTATAAACTATGTTATAGCCACTGACTTATAAAACTGTGGCTATAGGTCCATGGTTATAGCCCTGTTTTCTAGTAGTGTCTCATGCCTTGTGCATACTGAACAACTTGTTAATCTTGCTTCGTGTGACACTGATTGTTGTGGAGTACAATCTTGGGATTCTGTGGATAGAAAAAATGAGGTTCTAACTACCTTAATGTTTGAGGGATTCTAGGGATAGGACGACAGAGGTGCCTACTACCTTAAAGAGTGAGGGTTTGCGGGGATAGCAAGATAGATTCTGATATTTCTTATTGAGGGATTACCCTGGTGTGAGTCAGAGATAATTTCATGAAATTAAAAATTGATGGACCTTTATCCAATGTTGTTGGATACCCTACTCTTTGGGTTAAAATATTTCCTACTTGTTACTTGTTCTGTTTCATGTTTTATTTCTACTATAATTTGATATAGGATGATATCATAGCTTTCTTATACTTTCTTTTAATTTTTTAAACTCTAATAAGTAAGATTATATATAATTTATGGAAGAATATTTTCCATGTAATCTTTCATAATGTTTCATTTGTGGAACCATATTTCCAAAACCTAAGAATGTTTGTTTAATATAACTATTTTTTTTGGTTTTTGAATTTAACTTGTTTAACATTGTTAAAAATAGTTTTCCATTAGGTGAAAAAAGAATGTTAGTAAACATAAAACTCACCCCCTCTTGTAATTGAGCATCTATATTCATATATCGATCCTAAAATTGGTATCCGAGGAGGTCTCTGAAGTACTTATATTCAAAGATATGTTTTCTTGGTCATGTTTTCCTTGTTATAAATTTTTTTCTTAACTTTTCTTGTTGAGGTTTTTCTTATATATATTTATCTTTTTTTTACAAACCTCTTCTATTAACATTTTTGTGAAAATATATTTTGTTATAGAATGGAATAAATGAATATTGGTTCTATTGGCAATATAAATCCAAAAATATCCCCTATTTTGGATGGTAATGATTATGAGTACGGGAGAGATCGAATGAAGGCTTTTTTTGTTAACACGAGAGTACAAAATTTTGTCATGCTTAATGGAGATTACAAAATCCCAGACAAGGATGTCAAAACCTTCACCAACCACAAAAGTAAGAATATCAACTAAATTACAAGGTATGCAATACGTTGTTGTGTTCTATGACTAGAAATATATATAGTCGAATTTCTTCTTCTGAATCTGCCAAGTGCATATGGAATAAATTGATGTTACTCATTTTGGGACTTCTAAAGTGATAAAGAATATAAAAACTATGATCAGAGCATAATATCATGGATTTCTATTTCTATATGGAGAACCATTCTACAATGTGAATAAATTATTTATGACCATTGACAACTGTATACAATCTAGGCGAGAGAATGTTATTGATGATTAATATCTCGTGGAAAAGACAATTTACATCATTCCAAATGAGTAGGAATCAAAAATGACAGATATTTATGAGAATAGGAAAGTATCTCAAATTACTCATGATGATATTTTTGGAGCTCATCATCAACATGAGACTATAATTAAAATAAATGACGATATGAATTTAAAAAATAATGGTAATAGAAGTGTAGAATTTACTAATAATAAATCCAAGACTCTTAAAAGGGTTATAAGATCTAATTCACAGAATGTAAATGTTTTATCTGAATCTTGTGAAAGTGAACATTTTAAAAATTAGTTTCAAAATATTTCTCTAAGGATGAATAAGACAGTGGGAAAGAAAGTAATTCAGTTTAGATATATGAAGAAGGAAAGAAAAGATAAAAAAATACTAGAAAGTCACTTGATATGAATGTAAAATTGCTGGAAACATCAGGCCATATTGTCGCATGCTCCAAAGAAACGATAGAACAGAAAACAATTCTGAGGGAAATAGAAATAAGTATTAAAAGGTTAAGGAAAATAATGTTTTGAAAGATAATGAAACATAGAGTGCTAGTAATACTAAATATTTAGATGAATATTCAGAGTATGAATCTTCTAGCCAGAAGAATAGTGGTCTACTAGGAAAACTCACCTTTCAAAATCATTATCTAATGGCCAAGGTACAAAGTTTTGAATCTATTACTAATATATCTTTGAATGAAAATTATACTATTGATAAATATTATGAATCTTTAGATGATGAATCATCCTCATCAGATGATAATACTTTACCTTCTTATAAAAAAGTGTCTAGTTTTTTCAAACTTCTTAAAAATGAAAATTCTAAAATTAAAAAGAAGTTAGAGAAAGAAAATTCTTGAATATCTATTTAACGAATGAATTATCAGATCATTCATGGATCTTGATCATAATTTTTTTTATTTTTAATGTGTTTCAAAAAACCATATAAATGTTACTTCAGAGAAGGATAAACATTCATAGGTTCTTGAATTGTTATTTCTATGAAGAATATTTTAGAGGCTAACTCTAGTAAAAAAATTATGTTTTTAAGAATAAAAATTTGGTTATTTAACATATGTAAGAAATATTATCATTAATGAAATGTAAGTCAAACTTAACATAAGTTAAAGAAACCATTGACAAGATGTATTCCCAAATTCATCCTATAAGGAATAGTTCTGGATCTGGTTATACTCATTCAAAACCTGTTTTTAGTAATAATTATTTCAGTTCCCTAAAGTGATATATTTTTTACTAAATTCTAATGTGGTTTACATTGGGAGAAAAAATTGTTCTTTAAAAAAACTAATCATTATATTTTTATGAATATTAATTTTCCAAGAAAATGTAGATTCCTAAAATCATACTTTCTGAAATTTCTGGATCCAAGAATGCCTGGATTCTAAATGTATATCCCTTTTATTTTTTGAATAATAGAGATAGAACCAGTAGAAATACATGGTACATGGATAGTGAATGTTCCCTACATATGACTAGTAACAAAAACATCTTTGAAAATATTATCAAGATAAAATGATATATCATTATTCAGTTTATCGGAATGCAAGATCAACTTGGTGAAATTTTTAAAAAATATTTACCCTCTGATAGACTTAAATATATTAAATAAATTTTAATAATGATCATTGTAAGGTAATCATCCATATTAGCTTTTTATTGAAATCTATATCCATACATTAAGAAACTCATTTTCATAGTGGCATACATTTTCTTGCGTGATAAAATTTTCTCCATAAACAATTTTTTTTAATCAAAATTTTTCATAATTAAAATTTTTCATTATCAAATTTTTCTTAATAAAATTTTTTCATATTCAAAATTTTTCATATTCAAAATTTTTCATAATCAAAATTTTACTTAATCAAAATTTTTGTAATTTAAATTTTTTGTAATCAATGTTTTTTTCTATAAATAATGCAGAATCAAAATTTTACTACATTAAGAAAAATTTTCTGAATCTAAAACCTCTCAAGAAGAATTTTTTTATTTATTGAAAAATTACCTAGCCGTCTATAAGTTATGTTTCCATTCATAGGTTTTCATAATTAATTAATTTTTGGTATTAAAATATATTTTAATAATGTTTTTTCAGAATCACTTTACTTAAATCCAATGTTTTATCTTGAAAAACTCAAAGGATTGGAACATACCAAAATCCTTCGCTGCCTTTCATCTGAAGGGTCAGATCAGAGAGTTCTTCTTTGAACCATTGGATCAATTTAGGAATTTCAACTGTCACATCAATGACTATATAAAGTCCCCCTATTCTTTGTCCCACAACATTTTTGAATATATTTTTTTGTCTATGATATGACTCTCTACATATGGTTCATTCCACATTTATCGTTTTTCTTAATTCTGAATGTCTTTGGAATCATCTCCTTATAAGAAAATACATTCAGTAAAAGAAAATTTCTAACTGAAAATCTATATAAGAAAGTTTAGTAGATATGATGTTAATTTCCATTTAGGATTCTCTTGTTATAAAAATATCATGTTGAATAGAGGGGATATTCTATGTGTAGCCAAATCGAAAGGACAAGATCAAATTTACCCAGAGCTACTTGTTGAGATCTATGAGTCTTTATCTTTTTTCAATGATGGTGGGAGAGATAAATTCACATTCAAATGTCATGGTAAAACCTATTCTCTTTATTTAAATAATGTAGCTAGTATCATTGGAATAATATATGAAGTAGAATCCATTTTCTATTCCCACAAACAACCAGATGAATATAATGTTTTGAAAATGAGAGGTAATTGGAATGTCTTGGACTCAAAGGAGTCAAAACACCAAAGATAAATATCATGGTTCTGGATTTCCTATTGAACGTGCAGAAGATAAATTTATTGGATTATATCATCTTGATGATCACAAATATCAAATATTCACCCTCAAATAAAAAATAATTATGTATCTGACAATACTATCCAAGATCATTGCCTTATTCCTAGAATCGTGCAATATACCATGTAGTTTAGAAACCAGATATTTCAAAGTCATGTTGCTCTGTGATGATACCTTGAGGAGGATGAAGGTTAGATTTAATAGAAAATCTGCAGAAATATATGACTTATCATAAATTAAAATAGAAGCCTTATTTAACAATCAAGAAGATGATATGACATCTAATAAGGGTGGGAATAAGAGAAAGCATAAGGAACCAGAATTCAAAGAAAAAAATCCTATAGTTTTGGAAACTCCATCTTCACCCCCATGGTCTAAGATGCTAAAAACCTATCCTGGTGAATTCTTGAAAAAGTGGAGGGAAGAGAAGAAGAACAAGAATGAAAGAGTTACTTTTTATGGATAAGATCCTACTGAGTCAAACTCATAGAAAATTATGGAGGATGTGGAATTTGAATGGCAAGAAAATTAGAATAAGAAAAGGAAGAAAATGTCTGATGTTGAGATAGTTCAAGCTCCTCTCAAAGATTCTAAGAAAACATCAGAACAAATCCAGGTACCAAATTACTTTCTACAAGAATTGGTATATGTTACTCTAGGAATTAATAAGGTAATTCTAGAACATGAAGAAGAATATATTTTTCAATAAAAGGATGTGTAAATAGAAGAAGAGGGAAGTGATGACACTAAAGTTATGATAAGAAATGTTGAAGAATATCATGAGAAAAAAAGACCTTCTGAGAATTTATTGAGTTAGACATCTCATGCTGAATCAACCAAAATTCATTCATAAAGAAAAGATGATGATGATTAGGAAGAGGTTAATATACCTTCTGATGATGAGAGAAGAAATCGTGACTTTATACAAACCATATTATCCTAAGGCAGATGATGGGAAGGAAAATGTTGACATGGTCATAACTGTTCAAGTATCAGATAGTGAACATGAATCTCAAAAAGCAGCAAAGAGAATTTCTAAATATGTTAAAGGAAAACATGTGATATTTGATACACCTATGAATGTTGTGGTAGCTAAGAAAATTTGTGGTTGTTCTTCAAAAATAAAGTATGTTGATTTAGAAAAATAATCCTCACTATTATGGTAATCTGATTCGGAATCGTCCTCCTTGGGCCAGGACATTGTGGTTCAATCATTGAAGAAATTAGTACACACCATTCATTTGATTCCGAGTATTAACTCGAGGTGTCAAATACATAAACATTGATTTGATTAGAAATCGTATTCTGTATGCTTGCTCATGGAAAAATTCATTAATATTGAGGATGATTTCAAATCATTCTATATCGAGTATGATTATCACATAAGATATTGTAAGTAAATCACTATGTAGTCAAAGAAGACAATTGAAGATATGATAATTCTTGATGTATTTAAAGACTTTGTTAAAGATGCACTTGATAGAGAAGATGTGAGGATGAAGGATCTTATGAAATTTATTTTAAAAAAGATAAATTTAGACTAAGCATCCTGGAATAAAGAAGTAAAATTTGTGAAGGGGAAACTGAATTTGAAGATATTTTGAAGGCTCAGGTAGAAATCATAAAGTATCATTATGGAAAGATCAAAGCTCTAGAGATGAAAAATGTGGATCAGGAAAATATGCACAAATGCATTGAATAAGATCATAAAGAGCTTAGGAAGCTACATAACCTTATTAAGAAACTAATGTTCAAGGATAAAAAAGGATAATTGTTCTTCAAATCTGATCATTTTTTGTATTTTCTTTGTCTCAATGTTTTCAACCTTAATGAAAAACTCGTGTTGTGTGTCATTTGTTTTTTTGTATATAGTTATAATATTTCAAGTACCGTATATATTTTTTAAATTCTATTTATTCCTTTTATGAAAATTATGAAGGGGATAAAGGATTGATAAATAAAAAAATAAGTAAAGAAGATAATTTTGTAAGTAAGGGGGTTCTATCTAAGGTGGAGTTTACTCGAAAGAAATTTTCTTATGCAAGAAAATGAAAAATCCCATTAAGGAAGTTGGTAATATGATCCTTAGGGATTTAAAAACCTAAGGGTGAGTTAGTCTTATTCACTATGATTTATAAGTAAATAGAGATAATTTTTATTTTACGTTCATAATGAAAACTTCATAGTCCATATATTATTTTTCGTAAGGATGTTTGTTCTTTCCAGAAAGGGGATATTGTTGAGTCTATAAGGCTTCCTTATGAATTTTCCATTTCTATATGTTTTTAAAATCACAAACACTTTATCTTAAGGAAGACTAATTTTTCACTTTGGATTATTTTCATAAGGAAAATTTCCCTTCTCTAGGGAACATTTTATCCTTACATTTGTTTTCAATGTATCATTTTATGATCTCTCTTAATCAAACTCATTTTATTACTATGTCTAAAATAATTATTCTTCTGTTAAACCTCAGAATATTATAATTCTTTGGATATAGAGTGTTCAATTTTCAGATTCTGAATTCACTGAAATTCAGACTCCGAATTCTCTAAAATTTTGATTTTGGATTCTCTAAAATTTAGACTCCGAATTCTTAGAAATACAGCTTCCAAATTCTCAGAAATTTAGACTCTGAATTCTCTAAAATTAAGACTACAAATTCTATGTAATTTAGAATCTGAATTCCTCATAATTCAAACATTTAATCCAATGGAATTCAGACTCCGGAATCTATAGAATTTATAATCCATATTCATTTCTAAATAGAATCTGAATGTCCATGTCTAATAGAATCTTAATGTTTCTTTAGTTAGACTCCAAATTCTATTTTTCCTTAAATTCAGAACAAATATATTATGTTAAGAATCTTAATTTTCCTAACACATGTTATTATTATGAAATGTTGTCATGTAATTTCTTTCTAATTAACAGTTGGTTGATTGACATGCATATAGGTCCCTATGAAATTCAAGGAACAATATGACCATGGTACGAGGGAGTCGATTGTTGGAGTTTTGCCTATTAATAAGATCTCATTTGAAAGGTCACAAAATCATTCCATCAATCTAGGGATTACATGCTATTGAAGTACCTTTTAGAGAGATAGACTCTCGTGCTTTGGATTTACTGAACATCTTTTTCATCTTGCTTCATGCAACTCCAATTTTTGTTGAGTAAAATAGAGGGATTATGCGGATAAGAAGACTGGGGAGCCGACTACATTAATGTTCAAGGTCTTACGGGGATAGGAAGATAGAGGTGTCAACTACCTTAACTATCAAGGGATTTGAGGGATATCATGAATGATTTTGATATTTCAATTGAGGGCTTACCCTGGTGTTGGTAAGACAGACATTCATGAAAGTATAAATCAAGAGACCTGTATCCATTGTTGTTGGATACCCTACTCTTTGTGTTATAAGATTTCTTACTTGTTACTTTTTTGGTTTCATGTTTTATTTCCACTGCTCTGAAGGGCCCAAAGGCCTTCTTTATTATTTTATTATAGATAATCCGCCTTTTAAGAGTTGAAGGGGAACCCGTACATGACCCGTATGACCAAGGAACAAGGCCCTACATGACCCGTAATACATGACCTAAATGCCTAGAGGCATACCATGCCCATACATGATTTGTAGGCCTAGCCCACTAGAACTGACCCTCCCCAGCTTCTGCATCATTGATCGCTTTTAGCTCCCCATATTCATTGCTGATCGGCTAGCTTTTCCCCGTACAAATCTGCACGGTGCCTTGTCCTGATGGCGGTGGCCATACCCTATAATTTTCCAATCGGGTTAGTTCTGCTTCAAGTGATTTCTATTGTTGCTCTGATCCCCTTCTAGGGCCTTCTATGTGTGTACTGGGATACTTCGTGGTCTTTAATGGCCTGAAGGCCCTATGGACCGAAGGCCGTTGATGGACCGAAGGACCTTGAGAGTATAAATATCACATACATTCTTGTACTTTTCTATACACTGATAAGTAAGATTATATACCCTTTAAAGTATATTATTTCCCTTGTTACCATTCCTAAATATTCATTTTCAGAACCATATTTTCATATCCTAATAAAGTTTGTTTCATTGAACTATTTTTAGGGTTTCTGAATTTACCTTGTTTTGCTTTGTTAAACATAGTATTTCTTATGGTAAAAAATGAATGTTTTTAAACATACAATTAAGCACCCCCCTTGTAATTGAGCATCTACATTCATATTTAGATCCTACATGCATTTCTTTGGGATGGATATTGTCCTCAGGTAAATGAATGATGTTGTAATATTTCAATAAGTGAAATAGGAAGAATATAAATGAAATAATATATTTTGAGAATGATAAAATTTTAATTTAAGTACTATTAATTTAATATTTATCATATAAATTAATTATCATTAATCTCATGACTATACTTGTAATTAATTATTGAAAAACGAATCACATTGATTTGTGAGAAGGTAATATGTTGTACACACGAGCGACAATACCGTATTCCCCCATAATCGATTGAAAAAATTGATATATGATATAATGACTCTAAATTTGTAATTATGTAATTAATATTATAAATTTGTATTTTTTATATCCATAATCATACCATCTGTGAGTGGTATTGATTTTAAAAGTGTTTTATCGATAATGATGAAGCAGTCAATCTTACAAATGAGCTATATTATTATTTCCCATTTGAGGAAATATATGACTCATATAAATCCTTCCATTAAAAAAATTTAAAATTATTATATGGGATATAATATTGTTATAATATTTTAATATATGATTATTATTTCAAGGATATTTATGAAGATATAAAAAACATAAACTTTTTTATTTTACCTCTTCTCAAACCAACAATTTAAGATTTTGCCTAATATATTAACCACATAGATTTATGATGCAATATCTTCTAGGATGAGGAGTTTGATGTTTTTAATTAGTTTGGGTATGCCTTGGTCGAACCAAAATGGATGTAATGTGTGAAGAAGAGAAAAAATTGGGTTTCCTTTTATAAGTGAAGTGAGTGCCTCACTTGTATTTTATGAATGGAAAAATGGGTATATGCGTTGTACAATCTAGAACATAGTTAAAATTTTTATTATTATAGATTATCGTAAATTATATGGTATACATAAATCCATAAAAATATTTTACCCATGTTATTAGTACATTTTCATGATTATATTTTAAGATTAATCTCCCATAAAAACCCACTTTTATCTTAACAGTGGTAATTAATTTTTAATGTTTTAAATATTAATTATGGTCCAAAGTTATGATTGAATTATTACAAAATATATATTATGATGATTTAAATATAAAATAAATTATTAAAAATTAAATTAATACCAGTAACTATAATGGACCATAAATTACAAAGAGATATTACTTAAGTAGTGAATAATTACATAACATAACAAAAAGTACTCTAGGACCATATAAGTTTCATGTCTTTAGAAATTGGGAAACATAAACAAAGGGTTCATAAAACATCCACATTGTCCCCTGCTTATTTACTCTTAACTAGACTCATTTTTGACATATCTTACTTAATAACCTTCTTCCTGACTTGGGGAAAGGAAAAATATGATAGTCTAAGCTCAAATTCTCTGTAAGGGTAAATAAGGTAAATATCAATCATATCCAAAACACAAGAACATAACATTTGAAAATATTTTCAAGAATATAATAGATCATAATATCATTTAATGGGATAAATCATAAAAGTGTATTGTAATCCCAATAGTAATAACATATTACACTAAATTTCTTGTCATACACTCATATTCATATAAAATAATTTCATATAATTCAAGGTTCATTGCCGAGACAATCATAGAAATCAAATTCTATTACTAAACTGAGTTCACTCATCATTCAAGTCATATATTACTGAACAAGATTTACATGTAGTTCTACTCTTCTCTATATCAAGAGTTATAATTATTTATCCAATAAATTGGAGGGATATATAGGTCCCCCCCATCTCATAATCAATCCATGATTACGTGTGCCATAAAAACATAAAACTTTCACCAAAGAATAACCAATTAAATAAAATGGGTTTTTTAATAATCATTCCATCATAACTGATATAAAACAAATGAATTTCATAAATAAAAAACAATAAAATAATAATAATAACTGGTTTAGAAATATAACCCTATTTAAAGAGTTTCATCTTATATGGAAATAGTTTTTGAGAAAACACTTGAAATTAATTCATTAGGAAAATATCCTTTCATCTTCAAAATGTTTTTCCTTCCTCAAAATCCAAAAAAATTTAGAAGAGATCATTTTATGTGAAAATATCCACGTAATATTTTTGGCAAATAATTAAATAAAAAATTCATTAGGAAATCCTAAAAATCCATACATGTCATATTGGTTAAAAAAAACCTTATTTTCTTACTTTTGATGGAAAATTCAAAAATTACCTCATGCTGAAAATGAAAAAAGATTCCACTCATACTGTTTGTTAAAGAATTTCCAATGTGTAAAATTGAATTTGAAAAAATATAAAATGATATAAATAATATTTTTAATTAAATCTTTTGGAATCATGGTCATGGATGATAAATATATCCTTGTAAATACATACAAATAAAAAATTTCAGATAAAAATGATATTTGCAATGTTATCCCTTATCTTATGTCTAATATCCTTCATATATATCTAAAAATCTTGTACAATGATTTAAATAATGTTTTTTAAAAACTCCAGAATCATGATTATTTTTATGACATCATATATGATTATGTTATCATCTATTTGTTAGTAACATTTCATTATCACATGTTATTCGGATATTGACTGCTTTGTGTTCTTATTTAATATTTTTCAGATATGTTAATGCTCCACTTATTAAGATATAGTGAAATAATTTACTGAATGATATTAGTAAAAAATATAGCATATTTAATCATTTAACGCGTGTATATAATCATGGTTGAATGGATATCATAATTAATGAATTGCATAACATCGTCGAAATGGTAGGTAGTACGTACGCACGAGTGATGATATAATTCCCAAAATTATTGATTGGTATTGAAGTGGATGGCGTATGATATTTCATAATTATTATTATTCTATAATAATCATGTATTGTTATTATTTCTGTCATTATACCTATCCAGGTAAGTTGGTGGTGAAAAACAAATTACACCCCGCCGTGGAGACAATAATATGTACCTACGCACGTGTGGTGATTACGTGTTTCATTGGACTGATACAAGGAGAAATATAGTTGTTTCATATTTATAATAAAAAGTCATTGTATTATTTATAGTTATGTTATTAATTTATAATGAAACGTCTAATTAAGAGTAAGAAGAAGATGAATGATGTTTGAAAGAATCGATAGAATATATTACCTCTTCCATGACGTGCTTCCTCTGAATATCTTCTTAGTGCACAATACTTTGTTTTTTATATTAATATATCCTCTAGAATGAAAATAGGAAAGTTGATAAAGAAAAAGGGATGCGCATGGCTGATGTTGAAGGCTCAAAATGAAGTGAAGAGGTGAGGTAGGACATTTCCTTTTATAATTACATTGAGGGGAACGTTTGAAAACTCTATAAATAAAAATTTGTAATAAAATCAAACCCAACACAAACACCCTCCAAAATGTCCCAATATAGAATACTATATGATATAGTGTTTTAAGCTCCTCAACCAATAAATTTTGGATAATTGATATTTTTAATTTAAACCATGTTTTTTAATTTACACTTAGTTATTAAATTTAATTTTAATTGTGGTAATAACATTCTAAATATTTAATGGCTGTAAATATTATTTTATATGGTTTTAATTGACCATAGATGGATATTGAATGAAATTTTATATATTTTTATTATATATTTGTATTTTTTAAATATTTCTATGATTTTTAAATAATTTAATAAAACATTATCTTCAAAAAATTTCAATATTGTCAATTTTGAAACTATTCATTTATTTTTCATTATAGAAAATCCACACAGAAGATAAATTCTAGATGAAATATTCAATAAACTAATAACATGTCATTTTCACCAAAACGAATTCAAGGAGAACATTAATTAGTTTATATGATATTTCATGGAATATTTTTAAAACCATTTATTTGATATTTATATTTATAAAATAATTTTCACATCATTATTTTTTCATCATTAATAGTAATTATTTAATCTATATATATTCTAAATAAATGTCTATGATGTTCTTGATTCTTTTATAATTCCAAATAATATCTATAGTAGATAGTATCTACTATTTATCCAAATATTAAAATTAATTTACTTTTATAAAATTAGATTCTGACATTTCATCACATTCATTAGTTTTTTTTACATTCATGCCATATTCATAGGTAGTGGACATCAAGTCATTCCATTTTTATGAAAACCATGTGATTAAAATATCCATTGGATGAATAAAAATATTTTACTAAGTATATAAAATATATATATCATTAATTTCATTACCAATAGTAATTCACAAAAAAATACAATTATCTAATTAATATTTTTTATAAATAATTTTAGCCAATAAATAACAATGAATTTTCAAAAGTTAGTTATAATTATACCCACTAATCTAACAGGTGGTCTATAACGCTAATTTTATAATAAGTGTGTCTAACGATTTTTTTAAAATCAAGATTGTGTGCAATGAATGATACAGAAGATTATAAATTATTTTAAGATAATTTTTTATAAAACCCATCCAGGTGATAAATTCTACCCCCATAAACTAAATTTATCCCTCAAAATTCGTCACTTGAAAACTAACAGATGATGATACCTCTCCATCAACATATCCTCATGTTCAAATTTAGATTCATAAAATTGGTGTTTCCTTCATAAAAAATTCACCAAGCGGGTGGTCTTGTTTTGTATAACACTTTTGTTATGATCAATAATCTCTATTGGTTTTTCTTTATAGGAAAGATCTTGCTCCAGCGGTATGACTTCTAAACTTAGTAGATGTGAAAGATCGAGTATGTACTTTCTCAGGAGAGATACATCGAAAAAATCATGAACATGATAGAAATTTAGTGGAGGCACCCATCAGTAATCTACATTCCCCATATGATCCATAATTTCAAAAGGAACGATATACCTAGGGCTTAGGTTTCCCTTCTTTCCAAATATGATTACTATCTTACAGGGAGATATTTGGAGAAAACCTTATCACCTACTTAAAACACTATATCATTTCTTCATTTTTCAACATCACTTTTTTTAGAATCTGACCTGCTGTTTTGTGTTGTTGAATATATGTAACATTTTCTTCCATTTCTTCAAAAATATCAGGTCCTAATAGATTTATTTCCTCAAATCCATCTCAGAATGATGGATTTCTAAACTTATTTCAATATAGTGCTTCATAAGGATCCATTTGAATAATATATTGAAATATGTTATTGTAATAAAATTAAAGAAATGGTAGGTGTTGATCCTGAACACCTTTGAAATCCATAGAAAATTATATGAGCATGCCTTCTAGAGCCTGTATTTTCCTCTCAGACCAACCGTCTGTATCAGGATGATAGGTAGTGTCCAAACATAACTTTGTATCCATAGTATTATAAAGACTTCACCTGAAAATCGAGTTAATACTCAAATCCAAATCAGTTATAATGGAATGTTTTACTCCATGAAATATTAACACTTTGTTTATTTTTTCCCTGGAAAGATGACCAAGACAAAAATAGACTCTAGCAGAAATGTAGTGTGCTGATTTCATAAGGCGATCAACTATAATCTAGATAGCATTTTTTATTTTTGATGTTTTGGGATATCTAAGGATAAAGTCCATAGAGATGTTTTCTCGTTTCCATTCTGGTATGGTTAATGGCTGTAACACCCCCTTGTACTTTTATCCCTCATCCTTAACATGAAGAAAAACTAACCATTGAGAGACATATTCTTGGAAATCTCATTTCATTCCATCCCACAAGATGTACTCTTTCGGGTCTTTGTTCATCATTGTGCATCCAAGGTGAATAAAAAATGATGAAATATGTGCCTCATAAAATATATCCTTATTTAATTCTAGTATGGGAGAAAAAAAAACCCAGTTCTTGAACCATATTATTTCATCATAATCAAGGTTGAATTAAGTTACATTTCTCACTTTCTATTGTAACTCTACATCTTCTTTATGCTCCTCCTCAATCATAACTTGTATAGATGATTGGACAACCATTTGAGAAAGATATGATTTCTCCCATTCCATTAAAATTTCTAGATCCATCCTTTTTGAATCCATAAATAGTGTATCCTACATGATCCTCATCATGGATAAGATAGCACGGTCTTTTTGACTCAAAGCATCAGCCCACATGTTCGATTTCCCATGGTGGTGTTGTATTGGGAAGTCATAATATTTAATCAACTCCAACCATCTTCATTGTCTTATATTCATCTCCTTTTGTTTGGAAATATAATTTATTTTGATCAGTATAAATATCACACATTCACCATAAAGATAATTCCTCTATATGTTTAAAGTAAATATTATATCAGCAAACTCCAAATCATGATTTGGGTAATTTTGCTCAATAATTTTCAACTATCATGAAGAATAAGCTATAACCATATCATTTTTCATGAGAAAACATCCCAGTTTATTCTTGGATGCATCACTATAGATCAAAAACCTTTCTCCACTACAAGATAGTGTGTGTATAGGTGCACTAGATAAATCTCTTTTTAGCTCTTTGAAATTCTCATCACATCCTTCCATCCAAAGGAACATAACTTTTTTCTATGTTGAAATGGATAGTGGATTAAATAATCAAGAAAAATATATCAAAAATTTCTATAATATCAAACCAATCTAAAAAAAACTTCAGATCTTAGTGACCGTTGGGGTTCTCAAACTTCTTTCAATAACCTCTACTTTTGATGGATCCACAAATATCCCCTCTCTAGAGATTATGTGACCGAAAATGAAATTTTATTAAGCCAACAATAAATCTTTCTAAATTTGGAAAAAATATGCTCCTTTACTAGGGTCTTTAGTATAATTCTCAGGTGATATTCATGTTCTTCCATTCCTTTTGAATAGAAAATATTATCACTTATATAGACTACCAAAAACTAATCAAGATAGTCTCTAAATAATTTATTCATAACACCAATAAAGATAGTAGGTTTATTAGTAAGACCAAAAGGCATCTCCGTAAATTCATAGTGCGCATACATCTTATGGATTGTTGTCTTTGGTATCTAATCCTTTTTAACCCTTAATTGATGATAAACTAAATAAATATCAATCTTGGAAAAGTTTTAAGCTCTTTGTATTTTGTCATATAATTCATCAATACAGGGAACATAATATTTTTTATTGATGGTGATATTGTTATGTTATCGATAACCAATGAGGAGTATCATTGATCCATCTTTCATCTTAACAAATAGAATAGGTTCTCCCCATAGTGATACACTAGGGTGTATGAATCCCTTATCAATATTTTCTAGGATTTTCTTCATTAATTCTTGTAACTTAATAGGGGCCATTCAATAATCTGTCATTGAAATATTCATAACATCTAGTGTTGTTTATATTTAATAATCAACATGACAATTTAGTGAAAGACATGGAAATTTCTCAAAAAATAAATCATCAAACTCCCATACAATGGGTGTATTATTAATCGTGATTTTCTCCCCAACCATTTGAGATACAAAAACCTTTATTTATTGGAATCAAGACCTGTAAGATGGATTAAATTTTTTACTAGAATGTTATATTCATCCTAGAATTTATAGATAATCATATATTGATATAGAATATGAAATGCAACATCCCTTCATTTGAAATTGAAATGAGCTTCATATAGAGAATGAAAATTCTTGCTTAGAATCACCTTAAATTCCATGATATGATGGATCAAAATATTTTCATGAAGCACCTTCCCTAAAAAGTAAAACAGATAAGAATTATAAACTTTGGATGCCACCATTGTGCCATTTGTAGTGGTCAAGGCTATATCTACATCAAATTCTTTATGTAATATAGAGATACCCTTAGAAAATTCTTCAGAAATAAAATAGTGTGTGGATTAAGAGTCAAATAAAACATTTTTTACTTTAGAGTGGATGATAATTATACCTTTCACAACATTATTATCATACTAAATGTCATTGATAGTGATTACATGTGAATTTCCATTTCTATTGGACTTAAGAGTATTTTAACATCGATAAACATCAACGAACCTTGGATTAGGGAATTTATTATCATAATTATCCATTTCATTGCACTTATAACGTTGAAGTGTTGGAGGTGAATTTTTTTGAAGCCTTCTCTTTATTCTCATTGTTAGACATATTTTTCCCATCACATTAGAATTCAACTACCCAATGAACTTATTTTACAAACATAAAACATTTACTAATACCTTTAATATAATTACATTCATGTTTATTTCCACACTTTGAGCATAAGGTAAAACACAAATTCATTAAATTGTGGTCTTTAGATTTTCCTTTGATTCAATTTTTATCTTCTTATCAAACCCATATGACTAATGGGTTACTCTAATATCCATATAAACCTTAAGAGAACATCAAAAAAATTTCTCATATCTATTTAAGTCCCTTATGGATACTTCCATTCATTGATGGGGTTTTAAGACACTAAATAACCGATCAATTTTATTCAAATTTTGGATAATAATTCCAGAAGCATACCTTGTATGTCTTGTAAAATTTTCAGCGTAGGTACCAACAGATTCATCATTCTTTTTTCTTAAGTTCAAGGAACTATTTCTCCATATTTTTTCCATGAATAAGATGAATGTACTTATTGAAAAATAAGTTCATAAATTGTTCCCATTCCATGGAATAAATTTCATCTTCTTGTCTCATATTTTTTATAAGATTACACCATTGACCAGTTTCACCTTCCAAACGATATACTAATAAGAAGACTTTATCATGTTCAGAACATTAAAGAACTGAAAATAACTTTTCAATTGTATTGATCCATTGTTTAGTAACAAATGGATCAGACGACCAAGTGAATTATTGTGGATTCTTTCTCACAAAAGATTTAAGATAATTTTTATCCCACTTTTACTTATTTATGAGTTAGTCATGATTCATAGCATTAGAAATCTATGTTATCATGGCTACTAGATTTTTCATTCCATATCCCATTACATTTGGTTACTCAGGGGGGAAATAATATCATTGTCGGTCGTATTCAGTATTAATTTGGTTCCTTTGGATTCTACCCACGACTAAAACCAAGAAGTATAGTGTAAGAAACACTAATCATAATTGAAAAACCACATAATTTAAGAATAAAATTTAAATTTAAGACAATTTATGTTTTATCTTATTTTATTCATGGTAATTTCTAAAACAATATTATTGTGTCCTATACATAGTCATATCAATAGGGTTCTTACTAAGTCTTTCTCTTCATAATTTCCAAAGTTTCACTATACCTTCTCTCTAATACCAACTATATCAACCCATACATTACCTATAGATATTACATCCAAATTGATGTATACTAATTGCATAATATAACAAAAATAATTTCAGGGCTATATAGTTTTAGAGTCTTTAGAAACTAAGAAAGACAATCATGTGGGTCATAACACATCCACATTGCCTCCTGCTTCTTCCATCATAACTAGAATCCTTTTTGAAAAATCTTACTCAATACTATTCTTCATGGCCTGGGGAAAAGAAACATATGAATGAGTGAGATCAAATGCTCAGTATGGGTAATAAAGGGAAATATCAATCAATCCAAATCATAAGAACATAAAATTTGAAAATATTATCATGTGTATATAAGATCATAATATCATGTCAAGGGATAAATCATAATAATGTAACATAATCCCAATGGTCATGAAATAAGACCTGAAATTTATTGGCATAAACACATAATAATAAAGGGTAATTTTATATTAGTCAAGGCTCATTTCTGAGACCATCAATGTGGACAAAGTGCATTACTGAACCGAGTTCACTCCTCCTTCTCATCCTATATTACTGAACTGAATTTAATTGTTTTTCTAGTCATGCCTATGTCATGAGATATAATCTTTTACCCAATAAATTTTAGAGAGACATAGGTCCCAACCATATCATAATTAATCCATTCTAACATTTTTGACAAAAAATATAAAAACATTTTCCATATCATAACCCATAAAATAAAAGTGATTTCTTAAACATCATTCCATCATAATTGATATAAAAAATGAATTTTCTAATGAACACTAAATAAAATCACTGTAAAAATACGTTTAGAAATATGACCCTATTTAAAGAGTGTCATAATAGATGGAAAATAAGTTTGGGAAACAGAGGAAACTAATTCCTAGAAAAAATAACCATTCTTCTTCAAAAACATTTTTATTACTCAAAATGCTACACAATTTTAGAAGAAATCAGTTTATGTGAAAATAACCTTGTATGATTTTAGAAGAATAATCAAGTAAATAAGTAATAATGAAACAGTACAAATATTTTCTTGTCGTACAATTATAATAACATTTGTCACGTACTTTTTCTGGAAAAGTCAAAAAGTACCTCGTACTGAAAACGACAAAAGATTCCATTCATACCATTTAGTAAAAAAATTCCAATGGGTAAAATTTAATTTAAAAAATATGTAATAATATAAATAATATTTTCAAATAAATACATAGGGAACATGGATTCAGATGATAACTATAACACAGTAAATACTTACGAATAAACAATCTTAGATGAAAACGAGATTTGCAAACTTATCCCTTACCATCAGTCTTATATCATTTGTATGTATCAAAAAATTGGTATAATGATTTAAATAATGTTATTTTCTTACTATAGAATCATAATAATATTTGTGATGTCATATATGATTATGTTATCATCTATTTTTTATTATCATTTTATTGTCACTCAGTATTCTGATATTGACTGCTTTATGTTCTTAGGCAAGATTCGTCAGATAAGATCATGTTATACTTCTTAGGTTATAGTTAAATCATTTAAGGAATTGTATTAGTATAATATATATTATATTTATTCATTCAATTCATGTATATAATCATGTTTTAATGAATAACAAGTTAATTTAATCACATCGCATCAGGAAGATTGTAGGTCGTGCGTACGGACGAGGGATTATATCATTCCCAAAATTATTTAATGGTATTGAAGTGGATAGTGAGTTATATTTCATAATTATTATCATGTTATAATATTCATATATATTTATTATTTCATACATTATTCCCATCCAAGTAACGTGGTTGTAAAATACATATTACACCACGGCGTGCATACGGTAAGTCGTACATACGCATGCATGATGATTTCATTTTTCTTAGGATAGATATAGGATGAAATATGATTGTTTAATATTTATAATAACATACAAGTATATTAATAATTTTTATTGTATTAATTTATAATGAGACATCTAAATAATTTTATGTAGAAGAAGAAATAACTTTGAATGAATCGGTAAGAGATATTACATCTTCCATTACGTGCTTCCTCAAAATCTCTTCTTAGAGCACACGAGTTGGTCTTTTAAGATGACCAAAACCTCAAGAATAAAAATAGGGAAGTTGAGAAGGAAAAATAGTAATGTATGGATGATAATTAAGGCTCAAAAGTATGTGAATAGGTGAGGGAGGGGGTTCCCTTTTATAATTGAGGAGAGGGGCACTTTTGGAAACTCCATAAATAATAATGTATAATAAAAAAACCTAACCAAATAAAACCTCAAAAATGTCCCAATGTAGAATATGATATGAGATAGGGTTGAAATATCATCAACTAATAAATATTTTACAATTTATTTGGTAAATTGAAACCATATCTTTTTTATTAACACTTAGTTATTTTATTTTATTTTAATTTGGGTAATAACATTCTAAATATTTGATAGTCATAAATATTTACTTATATGGTGTTAATTCACCATAAATGTATATTTAATAGATTTATAGATCATATAATTATTACTTTATAATTTTTTAATAATTTTATTATTTTTAAATAATTTACTAAAATTTTATTTTCATCACATTTCAATAGTGTCAATTTTAAAACTATTCATTTATATGACCTTAAAAAATCCAAACATTCGATAAATTCAAAATAAAACATACAATAGTAATATGTCATAGTAACCTTGAAAATTTTGGGATCACATTAATTAGTTCATATTATACTTCTTTAAATATTTTATTTAAAAATTATTTGATATTCTATTAATAAAATAATTTTTACATCACTATTGTGTCATTATTAATGGTAATTATATAATCTCTAAAAATTATAAATAAATTTCTAGGATGTTTTTAATTATTTTATATTTCTAATTAATATCTATATTTGATATTATCTCATATTTATCCATAAATTAAAATTAATATACTTATATAAATTGATATTTTAACATTTTTTCACATTCATTAGTTTTTCTTACGTTCATGTCATATTCATAGGTAATTGTCCATCAAGTGATTCCATTTCAAAAAATATATTATAAGGTTGAATTTAGTCATCCAATCGGGTTTTTATAGGTGTTAAGGTAATTTTATAATAATATTTTTATCTCTAATTACCTGATTTACCTTTAACCATGGTAATAAAAATAATAACCAAAGATACTATTCATAATGTCCAAAAATAAACGATGTCTACTAACATAATTTTTACCTAATGATTCCAATTATGGATTCAATTTTTAAAATTTCAAAAAACATAAGTTTGATTAATCAATATAAATTCAATCTCATTGTGGGAATGAAAGAATATGTTTATATTTTTTAAATTAAAAACCTTGAAAAAGGTTAAAATGTTTTTACATATGAGTTCAATGTAAAAATATTGATAATGACATAAATTATATTGAATGATAGATATATATTATATTAGTACTTTTAAAAAATTCAAAATTCTAATTTAACCATATAAATTATCTTGATGAAAAAATGATTTTCTCTTAAAATATAGTTTGTTTTTACTATTCGTCAAAACATGAATATTATTATAAAAATATTATAAATTCAAAAAAGTAGATCTTTATATCCTTTTTAAAATAACATGTTTATGTTGTCATATAAAGGTTTTTAATGTTTCAGAATCTAAATTAAAAAGTGGTTCTCCCTTCAAAGTGTAAGATTTCCCTTTTCCAAAAAAATAGTTTTTTATACAATAAATAGGGTTTATTCACACCCTATGATTAAAATATATGCTGGATGAATAAAATATATTTTATTAATTTTATAAAATATATATCACATTAATTTTATTACCAATAGTAAATCACTAAAAAATAAAAATATTAACTTATAATTTTCATTATTAATTGATAGAAAAAAAATCGCATTGCATTTTCATACATTTTTTGTAATTATTCCTGCTACCCTAATGCCTAGGTAGTAATAGTAATATTAAAATTAGGGGATATTATGGTTTTTTAAGCCCAAAATTTCGTGAAATTTAACCAACTGATGAATAAAAACGACTTAAAGAAAATATTACCTAAAAAACATCTGGGTATTTCATGCCACCAAATAAAATTTAAAACGAAATTCTCAGATAAGATAGAAAATGGGGTTTCATTCAAAGATTTTCATATGTATGGAAGGCATTAATTTCAAAATAAAATAATAAATTAATTATAATGACCAAAATTTTGATTATTTTAATACATGTGAATTAATTTCACCTTAAAATTAAATTATTATTTCATTTATTTTTTCAAATAATTGAATAAAAGTAATATTTCATATAAAACAACTATATTTTCACAATTCCTCAAAAAGTGAAATGTTTCTGAAATATCCCAAAAAATCACCAATGATAATATAGGTGTTATGATTTAAAAAATTAGTTACCTTTCCTCATAAAAATTAGATAAATGTGAAATAAATTAATTTTATACTATGTGATCAAAAAACCACTAAAATATTTATATAAAAAAATATATTTTCTCAAAATATTATTTATTTTTATTTTAAATTATTCTTGTTTTACTTCTAATAAATAAATAAATAATTATTTTTTTCATCTATAAAATATATATTTTTTATATTTTTTTTACTACAAATATTACCCTATAATTTAATTTCTTGGTTATAATGTTATAACATATTACAGTTCATTTTGACTCCTGGAAGTGTGTTCTGCAAGCTATCGAAGGGAATAAATTTAAAGAAATATATCTCAAGGGTTTTTTGGCTTGGGGTTTTTTTCATATACACTAATGAATAAAATTTTGTGCTTTTAAAATTATACGGGGTGACATCCATGATGGTAAATTATGAGAAATGACATGCCTCTTTGAATTATGCATGTTTATGTGCCTTCAGATAATATTTTATGGGACTGTTTTAAATGGACCGTAGAATTGAAAATTAATATTAATTCATCTTAGGAATAATGAATTTATATATATTTCCTAAACCATAAAAAAATATTTCATGTAAAGGCTAAATATGTTGACTGCATCTTGAGTAATATTTAATTAATTAACAAATCAATTAAAGATTTCCCTCCTCTTTTTTTCTAACATGATATCTCATACCTATGATTGAAATAGAAAAATTTCATTAAATTTCATAGAAAGCGTGTAAATGAATGTTCGTTTATTGTATAAAATAAATTATTTATCAAACATATAGGTTGATTAATGGGATTAAAAACCTTCTTAATGTGATATTGTGATAAAGGGATTATATTTCATACTGAGAACTAATATATAATTTTTACATTTTTTCATTAATTTCTTTCTCTTGGATTCCATGAATCATTTCTAGGCAGAAACATAATCATTAAAAAACACTTCCTACATCAATTGAGAAAAAATCATAGAGAGTAAGACATTAACTATTATTATCACTACTCTTGACAAAATTATATTTTACTTTTGTTAGTAATGAAAATATAAATCTCAGTACTATGGATAAATTTCATTTATAAGTAATTGGTTTATAAATTTAGAGAAAAAATTATTCAAAAGATTTTGAATAACAATTTTTTGAAGAAAATATTTATTTTAGTTTTTATTAAATTCTATAGAGGATGTGTAGAATAATATCGTGTGTGATGATAAATATTAATTTTCAAATTGATATAAAAATTATAATCATTTCCTTATTAGTATTATCAATAATGTAATATTGTTTTTATTTTATATGCCACGATATATTACAATGATTATTATATTATGTATGGATTTTTGTGTAATTAGATAATATTTTAACATAAATCATAAATCAATAAATATATTGTTATGTATTTTATGTACGGTTAACCATGAATTGAGGGTAATTTTGCACAATGAACTACACGCTAGATTCCTATTCCTAAATTCTTCCTAGGAACAAGATATTCCTTATAGCATAATGGATCTAGAATTTATTAAAACTAACAACACAAGGCTATCATTCATTCATGTTAACATCCAAAAAATAAATTTTTGTGATTATGATGTCAAAGGAGCACGTTTTGATCACTACTAAAGTGATTCTAAACATTGATCCTACATGTGTAAAAATTTATTCAAAAATGGGTTTTCAGATAATCATTGTAACATACCAAAATTCTATCAATTCATTTTCCCTTTTAAAAATATTTCTATGTCATATTAAGTAATATAATATTATAAAATTCACACATACCGCATGATAAAACTAGATATAATTTGTAACATTAATTTTAATTATTTGTGTAGAGAATAAAAATGGAAAAAACTGCATATATTACTATGATATAAAAATAGATTATAAGTTTACTAAAATAAGAAAATTTCTATCATCTTTATCCACTAGATTAGTTATACTCATAAAAATGATGTTGAAATAAAGAATAATATTTGAAATGAAATGTTCATCATAATAATTAAAATATAAATTACCGTGATATAAATTGGTAACATATTAAAAAAAATAAAAAAAAATTAATTTATTTTATGTAGGAAACCCATATTATTTTACAAATATAACCATTTGAATGTGAATCTGGCCATTGAAATAGTAATTTTACTATTTGGAATAGTTACATGACAATTATAATAATAACCTCACATATGAAGTTATAAAATTATATTTCTTGAATTATATAAAATTAAAATATGACATATGTAATTCTCAGTTAAATTACTAACTCATATAACTCACGCTATGAAAAATAACTTCAATCATGTGTAAATCCCTCTATATGCTAAAATAGGGAATGTTGTAGTTGGGTCCTTTTGAAAAAGGCCTCCAACCATTAGTGTAGCTTCTAACCCCCTACAAGCATTGAATAATTTATTAAATATATTGATAAAATACATTCTTCCAAAACTACATGGATCAAGATAATTTCATATATTCGATATATCAACATTAAGAAGATGCTGGTTATTATTTCACACTGATCAAGAACATAGAGGACAAAGTGGAAACTGATTCCATGGAATGTAAAGGATTCATGAAAATATTTTTAAATTGATATTTTCCAAAAAAAATAGTGATTTTGAAATAGATAAGTATCTCCTTATGTTAGATAAAACTGTTGATGGTTTTATCAAGTAATATGAGAGAAACATCACAAGGATTTCATAGTACTCCTATAGTTTTTCCATCATCATTGAATGTATAGTAGAAATATTCTATAAATGGTTAAAGACGAATCTATGAAAATATTTGGATTATAATAATTTAAAATCTACAAAGATATTTTCAATTTTTTCATTAATTTATAGATTTATATCAATGAATCTCAGCCATTTCATGGGCCTAGAGTTCCGAAGGAAAAAAATTAATGATTTATTAATAAGGATAAATAGATAAATACTATTGACGAATGACAACCTACCTTCCCATGATTAAAAAATATGGTATGAAGCATCCATTAACTATTCTCATGGGAACTTAGAGATTATTCAAATGTTGATAATTTAGGAATCATGCTACTAAATTCATTACATATATAAATTAGCCCAGTAATGTGATAGAGGAAAATAAATTTTAGATCGACAGTCAGCCATCGATAAAGTGTTTCAACTACAAGGAACATGATAATTTTTTGAACTAAATACAAAAATAAAATGTCTTTAAAATAAAATATTTTGAAAAAAAATTTACATGGACTAGTGGTTAATGAATATGATATTTTATCACTTTTACTATTGAGGATCTTGAAAAATATGTGTTTATTGGAAAACTAGTTATTCATTTAGAAATAACATCTAATCATTTTTTTTTCTCATCTTTATTTCATATCTTTAATTATTATTAGGAATATCTAAAAACCACATCAAAATATGGGAGTTAATATTTCTACGAGTATATCAAATGGTTCAATTATTTAATCAAACATATAGAACTCCCCGCAAGTCTATGGTTTTGGACATAAAATCCCCAAAAAAATATTCATCTACTTCCATTAGTGGAATTAGATGATATATTCAGAATGTACTATCTATCCTTATAGAGACTTAAATATAAACTTCTATGATAGGGATATCACTCTCCACATTCAAATTTATCCTTTGATTCAGTACAAGGTAAAGATAATGGTCAATATTTTTTGGAATCTTGATCCCAAATGAATATATTATTTCCTTATGAACAAAAATATCTTCCTAAAATGACTAGGATAAATGATGAAATGATGATATAAGAGATTACATTTGAGGGATTTTAATTATTTACTACAAGAATAGTTTCCCAGTTTCCTACTAATTGATAGGTTTAGTTATCAATTGATCATACACTTAGATACCCTCTAATATCAAAAAAAAACTCTAAATAGAATATCCATCGTTGTGTTGGAATAACTGAATAATTGGTTTCAAGGGAATATATATAATAGTTTTATATGTCTGAGGTCTTCCCTATAGTGTGCTCTGGACCTATTCATAAGGAATAAGTACATGTCAATGTGAATCTATATTTATTATCGTGAGTTTATAAAAATAAAAATAACGAACATGTATCATCTTACAAGGATAGATTCATTGTTTGATTAACTATATAGGATATATTATTTTTATATGTTGGAAAGTCAGCTCGTATATCTCAAAATAATACTGAATAAGTGTGATATTACCAATACTTACTTTCAAATAATGTATGGAATATAAGAGTTCATAGTTATTTCCTTAAGATAAAAAATGATCTATAAATCTTTATAGGAATAATTGATATACTTTTAGAGATTACCTTGAAAATTTTTGGGTATTATTTACAGATGATATAATTATATACACATAATGGTTGGATAATAATGAGTCACATCACAATAGCACCATAATGACTTTTTAGAAAATATAATTTATATGATAATTATAGTAAATATATGTTTTGGTTGGAGGAAATTTCACTAATGGGTCATGCTATCATCAACAAAGGGATATATGTAGAACCATCATTGAGAAATGAAAATGTGGTGTATCCATGAACAACATATATAAATGATTTTTGTAGTATCCTTGGACTAGATGGGTCTTATCATCAATTTGATGTAAATTTATCACGTTTTTTGAAAGAATTTATAGAGATTAATCGTAAGGGAGTAATTTTTTAAATGATATATAATTTTTAAGATAGATTCAAGGAATAAAAAAGAATTATCACTATAGTTGTTCTTACACAACCCCCATGTGGGGAAATATTCAAGTTATACATAGATAATTAATTGCATTTATTAGGATATATATGAATGATGAATGATAAAGTTATATCTTATGCATTAATTATGATTATTTTTCTTGAGAAGAACTATCCCACAACTGATCTGGAGTTAGTTGAAATGATAGTTATATTAAAAATCATATGGAATTATATATATTGGGAGAACTGTGAAATATATATGGATAATTTGATCATTATGTAATTTTTAATATTTAAGAATAATAATATGCCCCAATGAATATGGAAAGAGTTAATCAAGGAATACGAATGCCCAGCCCACTACCTTCCCCAAAATGAAAATAGTGTGGGAGATACAACAAGTAGAATAGATTCATTAACCTTATTTTTTGGTTGAATAGATAATGATGAAGTATTCATATACTTTTCAAGGATGAGCATTGGAATTATAACGTAAGTCAAATTATCATTCATTTCTAGAATTGTTTACCAACCATCCCATCTAGAGAAGATAATGAAATCTCAAATAAGTGATATGGATGTTTATAAAAAGGTGTAAGAGATAAGAATAGAAAAATCCTCATTTTTCTAAATTGATGATGTTGGATATGAATGATTTGTCTCAAAACTATGTGTATCGTCTTGTCAAAAGATAAATAATGTTCATTTGAATAATGAACAGAGATCAACCTTCTCTACCCAGCCATGGAGAATGAATATGTATTAGGATATCCCAAAAACATTTATGTGGGACAATATGAATAATAAGATCATGGAATAGTCATCAATGTTACTGACATTTCCACAAGAAATATCATAAAGGAAAATGTATAATGGGAAGATGAAACCATTACCCATACCTATATGGTAATGGGAAAATTTTAAACATAAATTTTTATTGTCCTTGAAAATTAGTACAATGGAAATAATGATTAATGGGTTGTGGTGGGACTTTATACAAATTTCGGTCATCTCCAAAATATTCGAGATGATATCTCACTCCATCAACTAGCATCGATGTACATCAGATAAGTGGCAAGGAATCCTTGAAAACATTTATCAGTTTAATCTAATTGATATTTTAGATTTAACTCCATGTTCATGAAGAGTCTCTTGCATGATCTAATCACTGAGTTGAACATTATTGTGACTTTTCCGCCATACAAAATGATAATCAAAGAAGAATATCTAGAAACATGAGTAAAATTTGATAGAATGATCAATAGAATTTACATCAATATCTGGTTAGCATACTACTCTTGTTGAGTTATCATGAAATAATATTGTTCACTAAATCTTACAAATGAATCCATATGAATCCCATTATGGGAAGATATGAGGAACAACTATGTGAGGGGATGAAGTTTAGAGTATAAGTTAATTTTAATATAAATAGTAGATGAAATTTTTGGATATTACATGATCATTCAGTACACATCATGATGTCTCAACATCAATAGAAGAACTATGCTGATAATCATCTATGAGACATAAAATTTTGGGTCAGATATAAATTTTATCTCAATGTATCTCTATGGAAGAGAGTTGAGATATTTGTAAATATGGAAATTATTATTCCCTAGGTACATCAACCCATTTATGATTTTCAATATATTCATTGTTTTTTCTATAAACTAGTACTCCACCAACCTATTCTCAATTACATGGACTATTCTATGTATGCCTCTAAATGAAACACATAAAAGATCATCCTAATGTATTGAATTCATTGGTGGTATAGTTGAAAATGATCTATCTTTTTAGGAGATGTTGGTAATGATGTTGGGATATAGAAATATATTTATAAATGAAATGAAAAATCACTAGGTCAATGTATTATGGTTACACAGTAACTACAGGGAGGAACATGATAACAGAAGGAAGCAATGATACAAAAGTACATTCACCAGTTTTCACATTAATATGTAAGATGAAATATAGAGAATGAAATTTTATAAGACCAATTAATATAATGATATGGAATTCAGTACATGGAATTTACCATTTGAATATAAAATTGTGTCATATTATGAAATTTAGTATGACATATTACAAACACAAAATATGTTAATAAAAGAAATATTTCATTATATTAAATATTATATTATATTTATATAATAAAAATGTACAAATAAATAAAAACATTACAATTAGATACAAAATATAAATAAGATAACCATATTATAAATATATATATATATACCTGATCCACCAGAATGATCACACTCATGGAAAACATTTTGGAAATAAAGAAGAATATTATAAATAAAATATTAATCTTAAAACGGAATATATATGTATATAATAAATTAGAATAATTTATTAATAAAATATGATGTATTTATAAAATGTAGGGAACCAATATGAAAATTATCAATATGACCGTCTGAATAGTACTTTGACCATTTAAATAGTAATCTGACCATTGGAATTGTAATTATCCTATTATGAATAGTTACCTAATCTTTAGACTAGTACCCTCACCTAAGTATGTTTAAAATAGTATTTAGTTATCCTATTGAATGAAAATATTATATATATAAACCATTGTAAATGTAACAAATGCTTTTGAAAATGAAAAAGTTATTGTTTTTAATTTTTAAATAGATAAATGTGTCTAATTCATTATTATAATTGATATTATAATTTACTATATTTTTTGTTTTCATAAATTGGATTTATAATTTCATATCCTGAGACCATAAGATATGTTTCAAAGTGTAATAAAATTTTCCATATTATTACAATATGCATTTTTTTAATAAATGTTGAATAAATTTAAAATTTAACATTTCATATTTCAAAATTTTGTTTCATTAAATTCATTTCATATTGGAGTGTATATGTTCAGAAATGGTTGGTGAAAGGTTTTGGAAATTTCATATGATTGTTCAATTTTTAGTGAATAGTGAAATAAGGTAAAATACTTTGTGTAACATTATAAGTTGGAACCTGAATTTTTGAGTAATTGTTGATTTAATGCACCACTACATCAGACAGAAATGAACTATTTCATTTATATTAACATGTATCAATATTATTGATAGTCTTGAAAAAACATTATGCATATAATATTCCAAAACACCCTTATAATATACTTAAAAATACCACCCATACCCAACCCTAGTCATTATTGTTTATATTCCTTACATATTGCCAAAAATTAACAAAAATATATTACAAATAATCTACCTTACATCCTAATATTACTAATATCCTAAAAATACCAATCCAAGTTTCCTTAAGTTGATTGCTAAGAGGGTTAATCCAATATAGAATATAATATCAGCAATTAGAACATTTATTTCTCTCTTCCTCTCGTCCACCAAAACTATATCATTAAACATGTCATAAAACCACATTATTATTTTTATAGTAGAATGTAACTATGCGAATAGAATATATGACATCCATCATCTATTCTTCCCCTATAATTCAAAAATTAAAAAACATCTTCCATTTTATGTTGATTCACCACATCGATGGGTAATTTAATTTATTTCCAATTACTTACTTGAATGTTGGTATAAGTTAATATATTATTACTTTAAATGAGATAAATATGTATATTATATTTTTTCACAATATAGAATAAATAATTTCCAAAATATTAAATAAGATGAAACAATTTCATGAAGGTCAATAAAACTATCAAACAAAAAAACCATATAACATTATCATTTTTCTAAATTAATCAAACATATGTTGAAACACACAAAGAAGTATACAAGAATTAAAATTTATAGATGAGAATGAACACAACTTCATTTCCTTTTGTTGAGTTCTAGTGAAATTTTATAATAACATCAAAAAATATCTACAAGTGATCGGACTATGGAACCATTAAACAAACTCCACCAGAATGGTGAAATTAAACATAATATTTTAGAATAATTCTTATGAGTGACCATAATAAAATTATAGTAAATGAAATATAGTTGGAAAAGAATCTTAAATAAGTAATGAATGAATATAATTTGGACTATGTAAGATGTATTATTCACATTATGGGTGATTATGTAACATAAGGCAAGTGATATCTCTTAACCACACCATTACATTTTGTTTTGGTCTTCATATCTATAACTCAATTTCCCACTATATTCAATGTTATGAAATGTATATAAATTGTATATAAATTTATCTCACATATATACGTTTATTTTCCTCTGTTCCCTAGATGATATAATGTGTACCTTATATTCACTTCGTAAATTGCATTCTGAAATATTCTTTGATTATGATATGATAAAATAAAAATCAACCCATTTATTTACATTGGGAATTACTGGTTTTATTCCTTATTAAATATTTACATTGATAGAAATATAATCAAATATATTTTATGATTACATAATGAATATTGATTTATAATGGACTGTGTAATTATTTTCTCTCATTATATGATATGTGTGGGGTTATGAAGTGAACCTCAATGATGATGGGATTATATCCACCATTTGATTTAGTATTATTAGCTAGGCTATCCATTTTCATAGGTAATATTATATTATTCTATGATATTACTATGTATCCATGATCATATGATTTTAAGGTCATCATATCATTCCTCCAGTTGATTATTTGTTATCCTTTTATTTGTTTCTTCTGCCTTATGACTCATATAATTTTCATCACAATCATATGTATTCCCTCATCATGCATTATAAATTACCCCCTAATTTTATCTGTCACCTTGTTTATCATATTTAGTTTTAGGATTCCATGAGATATAAGATCTTATTATGGATAAAAAATAAAAATTCATTGTTTTATTTTCATTTGGATGTATTACAAAACTAGTCATTCAATGGTAATAGGAATCATAATATTTGGCTTGATTATATTGGTTGTTTTGTTAAAAATCATGTAATAATATGAGCAAAAGGATTTCGTAAACTATAATAAACATAATCATTGACTATATATTCTTTGATCAGATATTATTTAATCAAAAATAATATAAATTAATAACATATTTATTATCAAAAATATTTTCTTTGGGATATAGTAATTATATGTAAATATTCAATAGGAAATTTTCAATATTCATATAATTAAACTCATAAAATTCATTTAATTCTCAATTTAATCTAATAAAAAACATTGTTCCTATTTTATAACAAGGAAAAAAATTCTACACAGGGAACATTCAAGTGGTATAATAGGAGTCACATTTAATGGTTTATATGTATGATTGATTCATCTATCAACGAATTAGTGGTTATTTCATTCATTTAAATAATATCCATTAATTAAACACAATTATTATATTACTTGACTTCCAAATTTTAATAATTATAATTCAAGTTATATATTTTCATAAGTCCCAATAATAGATGACTAATGATTGGAAATTCAATCAAGAGGTTACAAAATTTTTATAGTCGATTGATTGGTTAACATGGTGTGTTGTTAGAATACATGACATTTACCAAATTTAGTTTTATTTTTATGTGTCATGTGATGAAAGGTAAACCATGAAAAAATTATATTTATTGCATTTATTACACTACACATATGGTATAGGCCAGTTTTGAATAAGACTTTTTTGGTTACATGGAATCTCGATAGTGTTCAAATCGAGTATTTTGTATGGTTTAATTGAAAAATTCAGACTATACATGTGGCCAAATTCATTGTTTTGCACTGAATCGTATTGATATCCTAGATCATTAATAAAATATATAGAGTGTGGATATCATACCCAACATAAAATTCACTAATTATCACCCTTTAAAGTACATATTGAGTCTTTCTATGGGTTGGGCAGACATATTTTATCCATACAACACTGTGTGTAACTCATGAGTAAATGTCATGTAATTCATCTTATAAACATGTTGAATCCCATGAAATTTATACCCCGAACATGGAATGTAGAATAAAATAAGAGTATAGTTATTTCATGATTACACCCCCTAAATATTTCTCAGATAGATAATAATCGTGGAATGTGCTATGTAGCTCATAAATTCATGTCACGTAGTCTCACAATAAATCAAATAATTAAATTAAATCAAAATAACCAATTATAGAATCATTTGAAAATTAAAATTACTAGAAAAAAGATGTCTTAGACTCTTTAATAATGGTTTTAGTGAATTAAAAATTAAAAATTTATTTATTATAATATCTGTTATTATAGTCTATGGAATTTATATTCCCAAAATGTATTTCATATCTATATCTCCAAGTATCTCTATATGTTCATTAACATTCAAGTGAATTAACTAATTTATTAATACAATAAAAATAATCTTAATAATATTTAATTAATCTAAATCAATGTTATCCATTATAAATTTTCTATTTTTTATTAGGTGTATGATGAATCATGAGATTGACCAATACTTTTTTGTGTTTTGGTTATATTAATTTTAAGTAATTGCATGTTTTTTATTAATTTAATTGTAAATTATATATAATTTCTTTTGAATAACCAATCCCTCCTTTAATTTTTAGTATATGTGTTTCCAATGTAATTTATTTAATTTCTTATTTTGTTCAACTAAAAAATGTGTTGGTTGTTAATGCATGTAATAAAAGGAGTATACAAAGGCATGTCAAGGAAATTCAAGATGTAACTTACATGATTCCAACCTGACTGATATATAATTATTTTGGTATAATATGACAACCTATGCCATAATTGTAAAATTGAGATCCTCCTTTTGTATTAGGTTGATTTATTTTCCACTCGGTCAATCAATAGTTATACAATAACATGAAGGAGTAAATTTTTTGAATGTTTATTTTTTTATTTTTTTATATTATTCTTACGAAATAATTATAACATAACTAAATAAAAAATTAAAAAATATTGAATCTGAATAAATAGATTCTTTATAAATATTTTATCAATAAATTGTTAACGACTTATGTAACGTCTACATAATATTTACAAGACATGGGAAACATCAAAGAATACATTTTACTTCATAATAAAATAAAATCCCTCATGTTAAAATTAATTCATTAAGTCTTCTATAATTTTAATTTAGATAAACCTATAGTAAATATGTCAGTTTGTCTTATGTTAGGGGAACCTTAAGTTATCAGAAATTCTTAACTAATATAGTTGGTAGATTTTTCTTAATCGTTATTTGTTATAATTGTCTACAATAGTCCAATACAAATTTGGAGAGATATGTTGTTGATATTCTATTTATTATTTCTGGAATGGGCTTCACTGTCAATAGATCATGGATCTAACAGTTTTTGGATTCCAAGAATTCATACGTAAATATATTATACTAAATTACATGGCTTACATCGGGATAATAGGAATGGAAATTTGGAACCTTTCCATAATAATATCTCCAGTGAAATAACATTATGATATCAATTATGAGGGACATTAAGACATGATAAAACAGTGTGAGACCTAATAAAATTAAAATAATTATTATGTATGAAAAAATTTATAATCAATACATTTACTAAAAATATGCCATATAAATTCTTTAATAGTTGAATGTTCATCAGCCACATTTTAAACGTCATTTATATAATAGAATATTTATCTTCTTACTAGAAGTATCATAAGGAATATTTTAGATCCATACGGTTTGTGGTTCACTATGAACAATCATTTTACATGATAGAATCCACACTGTCAAGTTTTTTCTTCTTGGGGAGGAGAGTGTTAAATAGTTCTTTGTCTATGAAAAAAATTTCAGTGCTATAGTGAAAAATAAAAGTTTAATCATTTTTTCCACGTGTAAGGAACTCATGATGTGACATGGAGATATTTATTTTCATAAAATGATCTAACATAACCATATTTTATATGAGGATAGATCGAGATAAGAATGGTTTAATATACCTAATTCACCTTTTCATATTATGCATAGAGAGGGTGACCCACTTGGGCCATATATATTAAAACTCATTGGGTATATTGATCAGCTATAGGTTCAAGGTTTTATACTTCCTAAAGAGCTACACTTACGTAAAATTATTTCATCACTTCCATATGGTTTCTCTAAAAATGGTAAAAAAATTTAATATGAATAACCTTGAGATGTGTTCCCTAGATCATATCACATTACATTAAAAAAAATTAAGGATGATAAATGTGATAATACTTTTATCTTTATGGTGAATACATCGATTGGTAATCTGATCAACGATATGCCCAAATCACTTTTTTCAACTCCCTTCCATGATCACAAATATCAAGGGATAATAATAAGAGTAGGATACTATTGGATTCACATTTGGCACAAAGGGCCACTAGTTGAAAATTTTCACACAGGAAAATAATCAAGGGGAACATTTAAGTTTTTTTGTTATCAAGTTTAATCTATTTTTTCTAACAATTTATTATTAGATAGATCATGTTGTGCAAAAATATATATTGAAATACCAGAATGGTACAAATCCTGGATGATTGAATAATGGGAGGTAGATCTATGTTTGTCCAAGAGAGTGACAGTTTTTGACATGGTCAATGAAGATTACCACGATACATTGATGATGAGAAAAATTATAGATCAAAATATTATTTTTATATGACATCTATTATAAAAAAACATTATTTCAAAATCCACACATGATACAGATGGATATAACTTAATGAATTGGAATAAATAATAATTCTTTTATAATGATATCATTTTTATAGAATGAAACGTACAAAAAATAGTCTTTATGAGTTTGATTATATGAATCAGGTAGTGGAATTCAATAACAAAACTTCTTTTCATAGTGAATACTGCACCCCAATTTAGAATCCCCTACAATAGTAAGTAATCAAAAATTAATTTCAAAAAATTACACCAAGCTAGATATTTTTCATCCATTGAACTAAAACATCATGGTGTGTGTACCTCTTTTTCATAAGGAAAAGTATCAAATTCCATATTAAATAGAAAAGGTGAAAGGACCTAGAGTTTTATTAAATTTTTTAATACTAATTCATGTAAACCAATTATAATTTAATTAAGGTTTGCATAGCCATACATTATAACTTTAAATTATGAATTCTTCAAATAAAGATATTTCTACATGATGAGGTTTATGTAAGATTTCTTTGATAGATTCAAGGAATATGATTATGAAACTAAGAACTGTCTTGTTAATTATGTTAAAAAACAATTCTTAGACCATGTTTTATACTATAATAAACATTAATTAATTGATTATATATGGAGTTTTGATATTCTACATCAATTCAATCCTCCTTATTAACATCATTGCAATCATGTAAAAACAGTAGGACCTAGACCCTATTGTACATGGTGAGATCAATAAATGGTTATTTTAGTTATGCATTACACTTTTTAGGATATGTGTTACCAATTATAGAATAGATAATAATCTAAGTTACTAATAAATCATCATATGGTATTTTACACCAATTATGGGGTGGTAGGAATCTCATGATGTCTTACATACATGTGTGGTGATGTGAAGCATTTTTTAATTTCTCTGTATGTAACAAACATACTCCCCAAGGAACAAATTGTGTCATTATAGAATATTCTATGTTAAAAATGGGATACTACTTATAGAAATATCCATATAAAATGATTATGGTTGAATGAAATCCCACAATATATGAAAAGTGACATATCTATAAAAGTGATAGTTGCAGAAATATAACAATTTTTGTATTGTAATCTCAAGCTATAAAAGATTTGGAATAATGAAAAACTCCACAAAAAACCACAAAGAAGATTAATCTCCTAAGACATATATATAATTAATGGGTTACTAATAGGTTATAGAAAGATTATGGTATGATTTTGTAGTCATAGAGAATGATGAATCATTATTAGTTGAAAATATAGAACTAGTATCCAAAAGGGAAACAGCAAGTGGTATAGTTGTTTCTAAGTCAAAAGAAATCATAAATATAGAACTGAATTCCACATACCAAAACCAAGAAAATATTTTCTCATGTCCTCTAGTATATTTAATGTCTATTTGATGTAAATGGATATTTATATAGAAACTAGACATTGATGTATATTCCACTACTAATATGGCACGACTAGTTACAAATGGGTTTAAATAGTGTTAAGGCCATCACAATGAAAAAACCATTTCACCAATTTGAATGATGAAATAAATCAAAATTATACATTACATTACTAATTTCAATGACTATGTTTTCTTTCTATTGTATTTCAAAATAAATCTCCCTAATTAGAACCTTCTAGATGGATTGTATATGACACAACCAAAACGTCTTGTGAATCCAAAGTATTCCAACCAGGTATAAAAATTCAAAATAACAATTTATGTATTAAAACAAGCATCCAAGTCATAGAAAATTTTGTTTGGTGAATCAATAATGGAATTTTTTTCAAAATTAACAAATTTGATCCTTGTCACTATACAAATTTTGGTGGGAATTTGTGTTTTTAAATTATAATATTTGTAGATAATATACTACTTAATAGAAATGAATTATCTATCTATCTAGACATTTAATCTGGGTTGGAAAATTTATTCTCAATAAATTTCATTTTTGAAAAAAAATATATTATTTGGATCTAGAACCATCCTGATATATCTATGAGGAAAATTATTTCAGGTCATGGTACATATATAAACATGATATTTAGGGGATTCGGTATGCATCAGTTAAAGAGGGAATTGTTTCCACATCACATAACAATTATTTATTAGTGAAAATGATTCCATAAACAAATGATGAATAATAATGATTGCTATGGATTATATAAATGTAATAAATTTTAATAGTTCGGTATTTTAGGCTTTTTACATTCCATTTTTCCATTCTTTGAGTGTGGTATGAAAATATCAAGCCAACCAAGGTGGAAAAAATTTTATTTCTATCAAAAAATTTCTTATTAATAAATAATTAATTATCATTTAATATACAAATTTTATTGTAATAATAGTTCATTCCCATAATAAATCACACATATGATATATATTAAGTATTAATGGAGGGGATGCAAGATGCAAGTGTTCAAAAAAAAGATGTGGTTATAGATTCTAACCTAGAATAAATTATATTACATCTAATGGAGAATCTGAAGAATAATGTTAGATATAAAACATTATCAAATCACTTGATGTGGAAAATAAATTTAATTATCCTTCAATGTTGTATTTCTATAATAATACAGTGATTTATCTGACATTGGAGCCAACGTGTCCTCCGTGGTCAAATCACATACATCGTAAATACCATCTCATGAGATATTTTTTTCAATTATGTGATGTCCTGGTCAAAATAATCTCCATAGAACTCGATGAATTAAACTGCATGACTAATGACTTATCCCATTATAAACAATATCATCTTTTGTGGTTTAGTGGTGTAAAATTCATTTGTAGTTGGAACTGGTCGATTTTATAGTATTTTGGAATTGGTTTTAAAACACCAACTAATTTTAGAATGGATTATATGTATATTTATTGATTTGAATGTTAATAATAAATCATATAAATTAATTTTATCTATTCATCATGGAATTAATATAATAATTTCCTATAGTTTATTTTTCATTTATAAGGTCATATTTGTTCACAAATATTATGATTTCCTTGAAATTACATGATGATATTCTTAAATAATGTTCTATGAATAGAAAAAATACATTTTTGATTCATGGATAATGTTGAATTTCAGGTACATGTACTCATAAGAAGATCAGACTCAAGCTCATGAGGTTCTCACATAGTAATCTCCATGATAGCAGTTTAAAAAATCCATCCCACATAATGGAATTATGATTGTTTATATTCTATTTAATATTTAAATTCTTAAACATGTTTAGTGGAATTTATAAATTTATATTATTATAAATTCATTTTAAAGATCATATACATATATTTTCATAGTTAACCTTTAGAATACAATTCGTATTGAAGACTGATACATTTTTTTTCATTTTTTATTATGTATTATTAATTAATAGGTTGTGGAAGAATTATATGATTCCTTATTTATAGAGGATGATATATCATCCCTTTGAATGAAATGTAAATATACCATTAATCTTTATGGATATGGTGTGGTGATGGCTTTGTTTCATATATTAAATGAATAATGTTTAAAGAAAATATGATTAAAATATGGATTTGGAACCTGAATGATGGGGTATTGTGATAGCAAGATTATATTACATAATGAGGGAATGTATGTTTTTTCGACATTGAGACACTAAGTTCATTCTCGTGGGTTCCTTTAGTCATTTATAAATATTAATCATTCATGTTAAGAAAGGCTTCTTAATGAAAATGAAAAAAAGTGATAGACCAACACACAATATGAGTTTCTATTGATCTCAACATAAATCTATTTAAATTTAATTACTCAATTAAATAAATAAAGAAAGATAAATGTGTAACATTATTCATGTTTTTTACAGTATAAAATAAATGCATATTTTTCTCAAGATTGGGAATAAAATATTTATTTATGAATAAACTATTTAATTAAAAAATTATTCAGGTGTTCATTAATTTTCAAGGAGGTAAACCTGACAAAGATTGCTTCTTGTGATAAATAGTACTTTTTATGCATTAGAAAAAATATTTATCCTTTTGTTAGTTATTTCACTTTATAATATTGTCATATTATTGATTTATATTTCTTGGTGCAGCATTATGAGAATTATATTATTTCTATTCCGTTATGAAATTAACTAATAATTTATCCCAAAACCTAACTCAATAAATAATTCTTTACTTATATTATGTATTGTTAATTATATATTAGGAATTATCATATGAAAAACTAATTATCTAATAATTATTCCCCCTCACTTCATATCTATATTGGTATATTTCTTCGATACTAAAGGATCGGGAGGTGATCTAGATGAACAACATGTGATTATTGATCTATCATGCTAGAAATATGGAATCCATCGGTGTTATAATAATATCAAAGGAGATTGTGTGGAATTTTATAAGAGTTATTCTACACATGGATCTTATAAGCTCAGTAAATATATTTTTAAAATGGATTTCAAATTATATAAACTTTCATCCAAAAATGTTGCCGAGAATACTTATTATTTCTTCAGATATAATATAGTTTTATTATATATTTTTTTAAATTAATCTTCTATAGATTTAAGTATTTTCTGTGTAAATATTATAGGTATGTATTCCATCAGTCACAAAGTCTATTTGATGAAAATACACGGTAATCATCCATTAGATCTGATAAAATCTATTAAGGTTATCCTAGAACTAGGAAACAAATTTCGACCTTGTATATTTTATTGTTACTAGATTAGTCAAATTTAATTATATAAATGAATTATCCAAGAATTGTAAAGATGAACATAGAGATGATATGATTGGATCTTCATCATATTATAGGAAATTTAGTAATTTCATATGGTCAGCACCTCAAATGATTCCTATTACTGAAAGATGGTGTCATAAAAAAAGTATCTTCATCACACAATTGGTGAAATATGATATGGTATACTATAAAGTACTTGAATTTATGTTGAGTAGTTGATATGATAAAAAAAATACATTGATCATAAGCCTACTAAATGAATAAATTACATTATATGGTCAGAGTCAATGGAATAATGAAGTATATGTTTCAAGGCCTATGAGATTTTTGATACTAGTGGGATAAATATGGATTTATGAATGGTAAAATAGAATGTTGTTATTATAGATTTATTGGTCCCTATATAAGTATGTCCATCAAAAGGAAATGAATGAACATTAATGTATACAACCATCCATATTATTCCAAAATACATTATATTTAATGTAATATAAAACACATTTTTTATTATTTTTATTTGAACATTATAATATCAAAAATTCTTAAAGAAATTTGTGTGACTCTATATATTTTTTATAAGATTTAAACGTCATTAGTAGTGAGATTCAGGGAGGATTTGGTCAAAACTATTAACTCATATTTCCTTAGATTATTTTAATGAATTAAATGGAGAAAAATGTTTTAAAGGGTTTAATGGTTTTAAAACCCATAAAAACCATAGTGTTTTGGGAAATGGATAGATATAAAATTAATGGATTTCATTCTACAAAATGTATTCATTATTTGGTGATATTGATATATGTTAATTATTAATTAGAGTATTCGATATTTATTTAAATTATTACTATTTAGGTTATTCTTTTGAGAATTACAAAACATACATTTTTGAAGATGTAACATGTGGATTATAATCTTTTGTAAACATGATGATGATGAGTAAAGATATTGTAATCCTCATATATACTAATGTTCTGATTATTGATGTACTTGAATGTGAGTGGTCGAAAATGAATGATTCTTTATGTTATATAATAAGTTTGTTGTGCATGTTTTTTCAGGATAATATATATCTATTAATAAATTAGTTATTCGAAAGAATGAATTATTGTTAAGAGATGGGATTTCGTAAAATTAAATGGGATTGTGTACACTTAAAATATAAACTAAATGGATATTAGCATAATGATCACATATCACATGTAATTGATTATAAAATTAATAGTGGATGGATCTATGTGCTAAGTCAATAACAAACCACATAAACGAGTAAGTTTACCACATTAGGGATTAAAACTATAAATTTTTATGTACTTATTTTTATTTAATTATTTTTATTTCATAAATAGTTAGTGATGAGGTCATATATGAATATCCATAAATAATAACTATGACATCAGTTTGAAAAAATAAAAATGGGTATTTGATAAAGTATGTTCTATTTAGCAGAAAAGTATCTATATTGATGCCCCCCTAGTGAACCTACATTATAAAAAATGGATAAAAACATGGATTTCTTTATTCCTAGCCTATGAACTGTTTGGGGATATCTCAAAAATGTAATTAGTCAAATCATAGTTATGAGGATGTAGAAGACCAGTTAAGGTTATTATAATGAATCTGTTGGACATATTATGTTCTCCATAATTGATCTATCCAAAGATAAACTAGAACCTAGAACATTAAAAGTGAATGGATCATGTGAGAGGATTGGTTTTTTAATCAAGGTTTTTTTATCCTATATGTGTATCAAATAAATTTCATTAAATTTTATTTATAAAAAGTATTAATATGGTATATAATATTGAAATATAATTTTTTGTATTTTTTATAGTGAATTTGTGATTTAAGAAATCCTATATCCTCAAAATAGAAAAATAATTCTTTTTATTCAAAAAATGACAAAAGAAAATTTCTTTATTAGTTATATTATTCTCTTAATGAGGGATATTCAAATATGGTGGTTTATTTTAATAAAATTACCAAAATACCTTCTCAAACTGATACCCAACCTAACCCATCACATACCCAAAGGGCACTCCAAATCAGCACGGTCTAGAGACTAGCACCCGGTGATCAAAAACCAAATTTGGTAATTATATCCAAAAATCATAAGGAAAAAAATAAAACAAATATTAATGAAAGAGAAACCATTGGAAAAATATATATGCCATATCACAAAAAACTTTGGAAACAAAATAACTCAATGTTTCTAATGAAACTCAAAGTGGATGTCCAAACAAATAGACAACCAAAAAAGTGAAAAAACTACACCATGTGATGGTGTGGGAAAATTCATACCATATTACTATAAAAATACCCATGTTAAGCTGATATAACCCCCCATAGACACACTATGGTGCCTTTCGTTTCCATTCAACAAAATAGATAAAAAGGTATATGTACTTCTGAATAATTGTGATGGGTGTGACCTAACATGATCATTATGATCCCACTCAAGTGTTTCATAAAATGCCTTTGAATAACAACCCAATTAATTTAATTTTAAAAATACATATAATCATAATAATTGAATAATATTTATCACAATCAAGGTAAATATTTCCAACTTCTAAACAATTTCAAAAAAAGGAATTTATATAAATATGAAGCATAATTTTCCATTTATTATTTAGAAAAATAATATATATGCATTTCAAATCAAAACCAATATAAAACCAAGAATATGTAAATCATTTCAATGAAAAAAATAGGTCATAATTGAAAATTAATCATACCAAAATAAATTACAAATGGAAAAAAGTCCCTTGAATGTCATAACGGTTAATGGAAAATCTCATGAGAGAACCCAACCAACATTTTAAGAACAATTGACTATAACATCAGACCTAAGGAGAAGTGAAAATACCCATGAACTATCATGACAATCATAATATAGAATATGGACATAATATAAACATTTCACTTATATACTCAATGATTCTCATGTGATACATTTCATAAATTTGTACAATTAGTTGAAAATACCTCATTTTAAATTTACCAAAAACCATGGAAACCCTCATTTTATAACTAATTTTGATAAAAACACCAAACAATACTTCCATAATTACATATAAATATATTTCTAAAAACATTATAAGTAGAGTTAATAAACACATACTAAAACGGGAACTACCTACCTCAAAACATGGGGTCACACATGCCCACCTAGATCCACAAACAAGAGAATTAAAAAACAACATTTAGAATAATATCATCAATCTAAACATCCTATAATGGATAAAATTTACCCAAAAAGTTTCATGGAGGATTGTAAATGACACAAACCTCAAAAATTCAGACCTGTAGAACCAAAACCAACAAGTATTTCCATTGGAACATGGTAACTCCTCAAATAAGAATGAGAAACAAATGGGTCATCATAACTAATGAATAGATCTAATAACTCAATGTTACAGTGCTACCACCATCAATGAAACAAAGACGTAAAAAGTATCACCCAACCAGATATATGAAATCTAAAATACACAATTATCAATCACTGAACAGATCAATACACATCGAACGAAGCCTCCAAAAATATTCATAGATGAGTTATAGGATGTGATCCAAGAGAGATTTAGGGGAAAAAAATAAAAAATCATCCAAGCGGCACACTAAAATTCATCCTTCTGAAATATAAATGAAATTTATCTCCTATAAATGTTAATTAATCAACAATGATTAAGTACACTGAAATACCAATATCCATTTTCATAAAAACCAAATAATTATTATTATATTTCTAGTAACCATTGCATGGTGTGTACCACATTGACATAGTGAAAATAGTTCTCGAATTGTGTCTCGAGACCATGAAAATTCAACCTAACCCGCTTATTAATCGTGTAATTTTCTTGTATATAGATAAAAAACCAAGATTCATACACAAAAACTTATAACACCTCACACGTTCTCTGGATATGGGATGAACCCAGAAAATCCATTAATGCATTTATAATAAGGCACCATTAATTCAAAACAACATCGAATCCCAAAAATTAGATAATTTTCTATAAAAAATTATCTCCACCCTCAGAGTCCTAGGATGAAAAAATTGATGAGGAAAATAGGTAAAGATAAGGTAATTACCTAAAAGTGTGTAATGGGATGTTAAACCATCATACCATAAGACTTTTCATCCTTGAAAAGTAATGAGGAAGAATGATGTTCGGTAAAGAAGTAATGCCACATCTCCATCATAAATGATTCGTGGTCCCAAGCCTCATGGAAATATAATACATGTCACCATAAAACTATAGAAAATGCATTAGACATCCCATTCATGATTTTTACTTAAGGGATAATGATCTCAATAGGTTGTGCAACAACATAACCTTCTTGTTCTAACTCAATCTCTTTCGGGCATAGAATTTATGAGGGATCATGGTGATACAAACTAATATTTGATACATGAAAAACATCATTAATTTATATCAATTGATCTAAATATTCCAACCATTACTCATCCTTCCTAAGATTCTCAATATCATAAAAAGGTCCCAATAATCTCAATTCTCACTTTCCCTACATTCTATTTATATAGTGACCCAACTAATGAGAGCATTTCAATAAAATCATGTCCCCTATGGAAAACATCCATGGTTTATGTTGTTGATGTGAAAACGAATTCTTCGAAATCTAAACCATAAATAGATGTTGATGTTTATTTTGAATCTTCTCAGACGTCTTCTGAACCCAACTAGAAGACCCCAAAGAAGTGTTTCCTACAATTGACAAGCAATGAGGTGGCATGTATGGGATATCATATATATAATAAAAGGGTGTCATTCTAATTGATAACTAGTGACTATTTTTATAGGAAAAACCAATAAGTCCCATATGTCTATCTTATGATCCTTAAAAATATATGAAATAGGGATGATCCATTTCTTCTAGAATATTTATAACACACTACTATGATCATAATTCTATATATGATATGTTATACTAACTAGGACATGAGTCCCCGTATCATCTTATAGACTTCTCTGGAACCACAATGTAAACCTAGGATCCCTATCCAAATCAAAAGTTAAAGGAACCCCATGTTACATCCCAACTTCATGAACATATTTCATACCTAGATCATCAAGATTTTTTGTGCCTTTAGTCTATATAAAATGAGATGGATTTTTAATTTGATCAATCACCAAATAGATACAATTCCTCCCATGGGTAGACCATGGTATCCCAATAACAATTTCCATGGATTCCTTATCAAATATCCAAAAAGGCACCAGAAGAGGCTGATGTAACACATATGGTTTCAAATTCTCTTAATTTATCTAATTTAATGTGTAACAATGGGACACAAAATAAGTAATTTATCACTTCACACCCAGCCACAAGAATTACCACCTCTGGTTAGAATACATACTTTTAGTTCATGAATGAATGGAACATGAAGAACTATGATAGTTACACAAAATTTAACTCCTCATATATATTGGGACAACAAACTGATCAACAAAACTATGTGTACCATGTGAAGAGAGAGACCAACCCGAAACTGTCTCCCTACAATATAGGGTTTCTCAAATTTATCTGAACTAGACATCTATATACTAAATTAGTAAAACAGAATCAACGATGTTTTATGAATACTTAACCATGGTTAGAATAATTCCTAAAACATTCTCTTGATAATCCATATGCAACTGATAAAAACCCTAATAATGTTCCATCCACCTTAAATTACATGACAATAAGTGATGACACTTTCTATCTATGAAAATATAAAATGACATTCCCCTTCCATTGGTTGTAGGAAATATCAAATTTGAAAATATGAAGGTATTACACCCACCTATTTTTTTGGATTTAATTATTTCTATGAATAGAAATCGATATAAATCATACGATCAGAAAGACAATAAATGTTTCTACAAAAAGATAATGATGCCAACACATAAGCACATGCATAACTATAGAAAGTGATAAATTATTTGTCGTTTAATTCATCAAATGTTGTTTATGTGGAAATTAATATTATTCCACCATATGATAATATTACATGAGCACACAATCTATACAAGAAAAATAAACATCACAAAAAACTACATATCCATGATCAGAATCATGTGTGATCAGAATATGATTTGATTCTTGAAGAATTTTAAGATATTAAAAATAAAAATTTCATTTGTAATCCCTTGTGGAATTCATGCCTTTCCCAGTACGAGATGTATAAATATACACCAACATATAGAAATCCTTTAAAACATAGTGATAGTTTCCAGAAATACAAGGATTCTTCGAATCTCAAAGATTCTTAGTGGAACTTCCCATGATAAAATAGTCTTTACCTTCTTAAGATCAATTGATAATACATTCATAGATTTATGTTCCATAATAATTTCACTTCATGAATCAATAATTTTTTTTTCAAAATCATTCTATAAGATAGGACTTCTTATTATTTCCAAGACCAGCCAATTATGCTTCTTAATATCTTTATTGGATCTTGAGTAAACCTAAATATCTTTCTTGAACACTACAAAAAATGTTTTTAGATACTGGTAGAATATTTGATTAATCAATTCCAAAAAACTAGTATGGGAATTATTCAGACCAAATGACATCACAAGATATTTATAATGACTAATATTTCTCTGGAAAGGTGTCTTTAGTATATCACACTCCCAAAAGTTGAGCAGCTGATTACACATTTAAAGATTAATATTCATCAATAAAATTTCCCATTATAAATTATTGTCAAAATAATTCACATGTGGAAAAGGATAATTGTTCATAACAGCCATCAAGATTTAATTCCAATGGTCTATTCAGAATTGGAGTGAACCATCTACATTTTTTAGTATAGCATTGGGGGTTCACAATTAGAGAATTTGTGGAAAAACCTTTTTTCAACTGGTTTTCCAACATCATCTTGATCCCTCTTAGCTCCGTTGGAAAAATATGATAAGAAGGTATTCATATTGTTTCTATTTCTAGAAGAATAGTAGTAACAAACTCTACCTCACTCTCTAGAGTAATCATAGATAAATTTTCTAAGAAAATATTAGGAAAGCACCAAAAAATGGATGAAAGATACAAAAAATGAAACGTAATCAGGCTCAACTGTAATAGTAGAAAAATCCCAAATATATAGGAAGGAAGGTATTTTACAGCCAGACCTCATATCCCACCCTCACTAAAACACTAATGCGTCCCCATTCGTCCTGAGAAATGGGACACAATGATGGTAACTATCAACTTCATCTTAGTGACAATCAATAAAATCCATCCCGATGATGATGTCGAATAGATTGAGAACGTGAATAAGAAAATCCAACAATAACTTCATATTTGCTATCAATAGCACACATGATGAACATTGGAACCCCTACTCTTTCCTCTTCTAAGTAGGTGTCGCTAACTCCATAATAATGGACTTGATTTCAACTAGAAGGTTAATAATATCAACAATGTGGTGGGATATTGATGAGTGGGAAACACCTATTTCAAATAATTAAATTGCTACTGAGGATGAAATAATGATAGTACCTCTTAGTGTCATTGGACACATGTCTACCTAAAATAGAAAATCATATAATGATAGAATTTGATTCACTATTGAAGCATGTATATGGAGCCATATAGTCTTCGAAGCATCTTATTTCCTTGAAATAGCCTTTGGAGTCGACAATCCATGACCATACTAATGTGTGGAAATATCATAATATAATCATTGTAGATGTGTATAACATCCATAGTTGTTACACATACTATCTAGAGTAAGGCAAGAGAAATGAGTGTGTATGAACTTTCCACACTTATAGCATGTTTGATTCACACTAAAATCTGTAACTAGAGGTACTAAAGTGATCTGTTATAGAGAACCTCATCCACCACCCTTGTGGTGATCCTTCCACTTCCTTTTTTTTACTTATTTCACCAATGAATCTTATATTGGGGGAAAGAGATGTGGAAGAATCCATGACCTTTACTTAAATATTAATCTAAAACATCAAATTCATAACTAAAATATCTACATAGGTTAAAATCTTGAGCATAAATATATGTGATATGAAATCTATTTGCAAATGCTACTGGTAAATTTGAGCTCTCGGCTATTAATTCATTAATACATCTATTTTGGAATAAACGAGTTCAAAAAACTATTTGTTGTATATAGGAAAAATAATATGACCCTTCTACAAAGAGAGGACCTATAGATATTTCCCCATCACTAGTAGATCTGGTAAAAACTACTGAATAAGAGAGTCATAAATCCATTCCATTTCAAGAAAAAAATTTATCATCAAGTACCATATAATCACACCAATTCTTTATAGGACCCCTTAGTCTAAAAATTTAACACTACACATTGATATTTTCATGGATTCCTGTGATTTAATGTATCTGATCATTATTAGAAAGGAAATCCTCCACATATTGAGGTTCATTCGTACCTTAAAATGATAGTGTCTTTTCATGAAAATATTGTCCTGATCAATCCCTATTTCCTCCACCTTTTAGTTGTACCTCAAAACCGATGTTCTAAACTTGTGAGACATCCTAATTGATACCATGAATTTCTTGCACGATAGCCTCTATAAATATCTTATCCATATGAGGATTCCGTATATGATCATCAGTCGCACCCTATGGGTGAACTCAAGGAATATGTCTTTGAGTAATAATATTGAACACCAAAACCAAAAAATTGATAAGAAAATAAGAAATACATAGTTCAAACTAGATAACCCGTAAAAAAATATTAATATTAAAGCTATGAAATAAAAATAAGAGTCTCAAATCCAAACATCCCATGACTCCATGAGTCTCACTATAGTTAAAATCGGCCATGCCCTCATCGCAATCTACATCTTCTATCCAGAAAATCTTATCCCCCATATAAAAGACGTCTCAAGATAATGAATTGTGAGGAAATACCAACTTTGATACCAAACTATATTAAACTGACATGTATACCCTCTAAAAATAGTACCTGACCTAACCCATCATGTACCTGAAGGGCATTTCAATTCCATGTGAGCTAACACCTAGCACCTGGAATTCAAACAAAAACAAGAGGGAATGATTTCTCCCAAACTATAGATACTTCATGTCACATATGTAGATGAAAGAGGAAAAACTAGATGAAATATATATTCCATTACTGAAGAAAATAGTGAAACCCAAATATCTCAATGTAGCTACAAAACACCATGTTCATGTAAAACAAAAAAGGAATGTTAAAATAGGGAAAATAGAAACACCATGTCATAGCATGGGAAAACCCACACCATATCACCATACATCTACCAAAACATACCTCATAGAAAAACTCACCACCTCACTATGGAGCCTTTCTGTTCCCTACAACAAAATATATAAAAAGGTTTATGTATCACCAAATAAGTACATAGGGTGTGAGGTAACAGTATTAGTATATTCCCACCCAGGAGTTCAATAATAATTCTATGTACAATAATTCCAATAGGATAATTTTAAAATAAAAAAATTTAATGAGAAGCCGTAATGATATTTTAAAAAAATCCTGATAAATATTTTCCATTTTCCAATAATTGAAAAACATAGATATGTATATCAATTTCAAGTGTAATTTACCATTTATTATTTACAAAAAACCAAAGAATTCATATCATAGAAAAAACAATATAATTCCATGAAGTGATAAATGATTCATTGGAATTCTGCTAGTCGATAACACCACCTCCGAACCCCCCCCCCCCCCCCCGAACAGACACACAAAGAAAAATAACTAGTGCAAACAAGTCCCTAGAATAATGTAATATAAAGAAGGAGAACACCGCCTGAGTGACCCCCCCCCCAATAATGTCAACAACAAGACCCTAGAACAACCTACATAAAGAGAAGAGGAAATCCCCTTGAATATTCCACTTAATGGTAACATGAATAATGTACCTATGATAAAATATCCAACTATGTACCCATGGATTCCCATTTTATACATTTCATAAATCATTTAATTTATTTAAAAATGTATATTTTTCATTTTCAAAAACCAAGGGAAACTCATTTTATCAAAATCCAATTTACACACACAAAAAACAATATTTGAATATTGGTTAATAGACCAATTTACAAAAATAGGAGAAATGCATTTTACCAATACAAGATAGAGATATAACAACCTACCTTGAAACTTGTGGTCACACGTGACCATAAATGACCCACCAATAAGAAACAAAAAAATGATAATAGAGTAACTAGAATCCATATACACATATTGGAATTGATAAAATATAAAAAAAAATTGAGAAGAAGAGGAACTGATACATTCCATAAGAATGAAAATCCACCGCACCAGAACAAACATGGATTTTCCTCTGGAACAGGATCACCACAAAAATCATAAATATAAATAAAGGAATAAACCCCAAAAATAAATATATCAGATAATTAAATACTAGTAATTTATGGGGATCAATTAATTAAAAAATAATAATAAAGGATCTCTGACCATCAGAGACACAAAACCACATCAATGGTGTTAAATCATCAAATGGGCCAATGTAGATCCAATGGAGACTACAAAAATCACCAGATAAGTATTCTTGGTTAGGATCCATGGGAAAATCAGGAGATAAAAATAAAATGTCATCTGAGCGAAAACCTATAAGATGACCTCCCAAAAGATACCTAGAATTTAACTACTTTAAACATCATGTCATCCACGATGATTAAGTAACTCGATATAATATTCACTATTTTAATAAAAATCACCCTTTTATTATTATCCATCATGTAAGATTTACCCATCATATATCACATTTATGTTGTGTAAACATTTGATTACTTGTGTTTTGAAACAATGTAAACATTTTTCATACCCTTACTCGTCTTGTAATCAAATAGTGTACATAAAACCACAAAATTCATTCAAAAAAAAAATAAAAAACCCTATGGTGTTCACAGAATATTGGAAAAACTCATAAATCAAATGACATATTTAAACCCATACTCCATTAATTCAAATAGAAATATATTCCCAAACATTATGAAATATCCCCCAAAAATGATCTTTATCCTCAAGAGTCCCTAGACACAACCAATTAAATTGGAAAAAATGTAATGAGAATGGAATTACCTAAAAGTAAGAAATGAGATGTTACAATTTTTGTAATTATCTGATCTAGTTGAAATTTAAGAAATTAATATTATTTACTATATTTATATAAATATATTCTATTTTCTAACACTTATATATTTTTAAAGAAGTTTTAGTTATATATTTTGTGACAACAATCATTTATAAAGAATTTCCTTTTAACAATGACTAGTATAAACCTTGTTTTTTGGTGTTCAGGCCATAAAATGGTTGTTTTTTATACATAGATGTATCTCCAATGATTGATACAAATAAAATAGATTTTATCTATATTTTTTATTACTATTTACCAATATGGTTTTTATTTTGTGTGAAACATGACCTAGTAAGTGATTCACCCATTACTAGAGATTGATTATAAGTGTGATTCATAGTGGAAATGAAAAATATCATGGATTGTGATCTAACCATAATGAAACATTTTTTTCATGAGTAATTAATTTATTCTCATTTCCATACACATTAATTAATATATTTTACTCTACACACTCACATGTTTATAAGTGTAATGGAATAAATTGATAAAATATTATTCTAATCTAATTTTTGAGAGTTGATCATGTTGATCATTTTGGGATTAAAATTCAAATATTTGAGGAAAAAATATTAAACTATTATGTGAACATTGTAAAATATATTATAATGAAAATTATTGGGTTCCATGATCTAAAAAATATTTTTTATTTGAATTAAAGTAATTTGAAAATTAAATTTGTTCTTATAAGAGTTGATGTTAAAGGTAGTGTATTATGAAATTTTTTAAATATTTTTTATTGAAAATTTTAATATATTTTGTTATAAATTTGTTGATATCATCATGTGTAATTTTTAATATTTCATAAAAATAATTTGATTATTTTCACTGTATTCTTTGATGAACATATATATGAAACCATATTTTGTTGTATGACATTACTCTATCAACAATTTAAAGATCATCACACACATTTTTTCTATATTCATACTATTAATGTTTGAAGATGGAATACATAAACATTGGTTATACATCACCTGCATAATGAGGGGAGATGTTAATTAGGTGTTGGAATAGTTGGGTATTGATGGATGTGTTTTTTTGTGGGATTTTGATGGTGAAGACCATCAGTGGAGTATGGAATCTACACATAGATGAAAGAAGATGGTTTTACCAATATGATATGGAGAGATGACTAATATGTACCATTATATCTATAAAAGTATATTGGATACCCCTTTGTGCATCAGGGGTGTTATACATCAATGATATTTCTTGAAACCAGACAACGGAAGTATGAATACCATGAATTGCATGTTGGAAGTAACTAGGTTTTTAATTTAAAACTACACGTTTGTATTCTACTAGGTAACATTTCTTTTATTTATAATACATAAAATACTATGATTTATATGAATTATAAATATTCCACACTATGCTACTATGGGTCTCCCATCATGTATTTATAGCATTACATCCTTACTATTTACTAATTTTACAAGAAATATTTTCAATAGGTTAAACATGTGATGTGGAATAGATAATATGTTTAACACCCTTAAACATTATGATATATTTTATATTAAATAAATTCAATTTCTTCTATGGATTTTGATACACATGACAACATGATTAAACTAAACATTATACTCTTCTAATATATTATTATCTAAACATGTCCATTATAATATATATGAAAAATTTGTGGGTATTAATATAACTAACTAAATTAGGAAACCAATATTTTTATACATGTATAAAATAAATTCAATTGTTATCTATTTAATAGAAATAAAATAAGAACCATTTGGACGAGAAAGAAATGTTATTTAAAAAGCATTATTTTCTTGAAATATGGATTACTTGTGTTATGCACAAATGATATAAAATTAAAATTTCAAATTACATAAATATTAATTTTATAAAATAAATTATGGTTGGAAATATAAATATAAAAATATTCATTGGTAGATATGTTTTATTTTTTAAATAGAATAAAATAAATTATGAGAATGAAAATAGTGATATTTTTTTATAAATGAATTGTAATATGAATTATTTAAATGTAAATTTATATTTCCAACTAGTTTAAAAGTAAAATTATTTCAATTATATTATAATTTAACTATTTTTTGTAATTGGAATCAATTTCATATTGAGTTTTGAAATAATTGTTTTTTTAACTTTAAAAAAAATTCGGAAAACCATTTTTCTGGAATGATTTTATGTCTAATTTAAATTTAATATATAGTAATTCTTAGTTAATTTTTTATTATTTATTCCATTATTATAATTTCAATAAAAAATATATAGTCCAAAAAATTACTTTCGTTGTTGTAAAAACATGTTTATTTGGGTCTAAACTAAATAGATTGGGGTTAAAAGTGATCAAAAATGTGTATAATTTATATTTTCTGTTAATATTATTAATTTTCATATTATATGTTTCTAAAATTTATCATTTTATATCCTTATATCATAAAATGTTTGCGGAAATAATTCACTTTAGAAAAAATTATGTGTTCCCACTCCCCCATATATAAAAGCTCATCCCTCTTATCTTCTTTTCACACATCCAGAATACATTTTTTGGGCCATTAAATGACATGTAAGATTCCTCAATTACCACCCATAGTTCTTTAATGTTTTTGGTTATAAATATAACCCGGGAAGGCTTTTGGTGAAATTAAAATGATGTTTTCTTAAGAAGACGGAACATCTTTCACCAGGCATTTTAATATATTTCTTCTAACGCCAATTTTAAATATTTTTTAACCATGATCATATAATATCATAAAAATATTACATATACTTATAAATTTTAATGTTAATATAATGACTTAAAACCTTATCATCCTCCCTCAAATGGGAAATTAAACGGTTGATCATGTGTACTGCGGGTTATGGCCTCATGAGGTGATGTAATTTATTTTCCATCACCGATTTTCATAGTAGGATATAGTGATGTATTTAATGTTAAAATAGTATTTTCATTATATAACTATAAAATTTTAATTAAAAAATAAACATATAAATTCCTACATTCCATTCCGTATAGAATATGATAACATCACTCGTGTGTATGACATACTACTACCACGTAAAGCGATGTGATTTCTTTATGTTACACATTATCTAGAGGGTATTAAATATTAGTTTTTTGTTTACATATGCTTGTTTTGAAATAGTTAAAATAAATAAATATGACCCAATAATCCTTTGAATAAATTATAACATCATTCATCTGTACAATGGACTACTTAGTCACGCAGTGATGTGATTCATTTTTCACTAAGGCGTTAAATGGAATGTATCAACGGTTATATTTAATTTAATATGTGATACATATGAGATGATATTGACTCTATAATCATATTATATTATGAAATTACTTACTCTTTTACCTACTAAATAAATTATAACGTATAATTTTTGTACATATGACCTACCATCTACACGAATCCATGTGATACATTCTCTATGTTCTACATTCAATAATGATTATAAAGTTTTATCTAAGAGAACTGATTTTTATATCATTAATATCATTTTATAGGATGAAACTACTACCAATTTTAATGATCTATATCATGGTTGGTGAAAGGTGTGCCATAAGTCTAGGAAATTAACATACAAAAATGTGATAATGACATATTATCAACGAACAAGTAAGAAGATGTTATACAAGAATTGAATATGATATTATAAATAACAATATTTTTTTTATAAGTTAATATAATTTTTGTAACCACTATCAATGAGGTTAAATAGTTCTTAATGAAATGGAAGTGTTGGGTAAGGTGTCTCTTAACTCAATTTCCATTCATTCGGTTATATGACTACTTCAATGATTATAGTCTGAAACAATATGAGTGTAATTTATTTTGATTGATTTTTTTAACTAAACATTAATTTCTTCAGATCTAAATTTTATTCATATAAACACATCATTATTTACTCTCACCTAAATGATATGAATATCGTAAGGGTTTCTTATCAATCATCTATAATTGATACATATGTACTTTTATACACTGAAATTATTTTGAACAATGTAAATACTACCCCTTAAAAACTATACCAAAAATCCATCATACATCATATTATTTTATAATAAAATTCATCTATATAAACCATGATAAGTAATGATTAAAAAGTTTCCAATATGATAAGGGTTTATGTTTCAAACAAATTTTAGTACGGATTGCGTATTTTTTATTTACCATTGATGGAAATTATTTAATTATTATCAAATAAAACACTTTAATTTTATTCTCCTCGGGTTATTCATCTTTTTCATGTAATTGTACATTCATCACCTCTTTTAAAAATAATATTATGCCAAAAAAATGTATACGGAAATGTGGTTTTATTTATACCTTTAGTCAAATAACATTCTAATACTAAATTCTATTTTTCTAAAAATATTTTCAAAAATTATTTAATATTATTGTTTTATGAAATTTTTACACAAAATTATATTTTTTTATATATTTTACTAGGAATATTCCTATCATTTAATGAAAAGTTATTTTTACAATTTTCATTTAAAAATGTGAATGGAATAATTGTTTTTAAGGTATTATTTATGTATATAAATTCTCTTATTTGTTCACCAATCAATGTTATAACGATAAATTTTTATGTTTTGATGGTAATTTTCAAAAAAAATTATTGAAAAAATTTAATATCTCAACAGCTATTTTTTAAAAATATAATGAATATCTTCTAAATCAAATGTTCAAAGTGTTATTTCAAATTCATTTCCTATATAAGATTACATCCTTTGATGATAATCAATGTTATAAGGTTATTTTCTTAAATAATGTAACGTAAATTTTTTTCATTAATGAAAAAATCCATTGATGTTATGAATTGACTATATATTATTAATATATTCATCTAAAATATATACTTATTTTAAACACACTTTAATTAATGGGTTTATACTTTCTTTATGATCATTTCTCGAATACATTTATTTTGTAATATCATTTTAATATGAAATTATACAATATTATAAAACCCGTTTTCCCATGATTAATTATTATGCTATTAATTATGATTGATTTTAATTATGTTTCAAAAAAATATCATGTACATGTTTTTATGGGTGTACGCAGATCGCACTATAATTCAATGGGTAAAACATCAGTCTCATAATCCATCATGTGTGGGATTGGGGGGTAAACATAATCCATTTTTTGAATATTTGATACCATGTGATTTTGATTAGTAACTTATGCTTTACTCATGTTATGTCATTTTGTTTGTACTAAATTTTATATGATTCTATGTTATTTTGATACCATTTTATTTAGGATTTTCTACAATATAATTACTCATGATGGCTCTTGTTTAATAAATAATTGTACACCTTTGATTAACATGTTATCATTCCTCGACAGGTTTATTCCCTTACTAGTTTTTTTACCTCCAAAATTTTCATTATTTATTTCCTAGGTTATACTGAGATATTTTGGGATAAAAATATATATAATATAATAATTATTCCATGTATAATTTTTGTATTATGTAATATGAACATAAGAATTCCTAAGAACTTGGAATTTATGATTCTTATGTATATTAATGGATGTCTATATTTCAAAAACGTGGAATATAATCTATAAAAAGCATAGGTCTCCATAACATGTCATCTATATCGGCAAAACATGAGTTCTTTATTGGTGACACATTCTTACTAAAAAAAATTCATCACACATCTTGTAGTATCAAACCACAGGTCTTGGTTCTCCACATCACACAACATATTGTGTACTAATGATACACACTCGGGTTGATCATTGGGCCCCACAACCAAATTATTATTCTAATGAATCCATGTAAGTGGAATTCACATAGATTGAGCGGTGGTATTTGGGTACACACCAAGTACTATGTTATGTAGTTTATTCCTAGGATTGTTAATTAGATTTCACATATTTTCACACATGAGTTTCAGAATAGGAATCTTGACTATCCCATTTTATTTTATATCCCACATATAGGGAATTTATATATGTTTCTTTGGTAATATAGATTATATTTTAGTTGTTTTCTATTAATTATTTTCATTTATTTGGGAAGAAAATATTAGTATTCATATGAGATAATTGATATATATAAAGGGTTTGTTAACCCCAAGTAAATATCAAAGGAAAGGCTGAGGGTCCCATGTATATATTGTTGAGTAGTACACCCTCTCATAAGATTGTATTAGGATTTAATCCAATATCAATGTATGGGTCATTCATGATTATATAAGATCATTAAAACATCAATTCTAATGAGGTTAAAACCCCCATAAAATATGTAATAGTGAGTAACACTATTGATAGAATATTTGTTCTATGAGTTATTTTCTCCACATATAGTTGTTGGTCCACTACATGTGGGATAATTTTATAATTTCTAACCACCCTAATGTTTTGATATCCAAAATAATTTCATTATACTATATCTCATGAAAAAGTACAAATATCAGAACTAGTGATTAGAAATGGGTGTTTTGATGATTGAGTATATAAGGGGATGAGTCCAATGGAAGATACAGAAAATATGATTTACATGTTAGGTCTAGTACACTTTTTTATAAAAAATCAATTTTATTTTTAATTTGATATTTATGAGACATTGGTTACACATGGTTTCTCTATATATACATGATATATGACCCATTTCGGAGTAATTCTTAGTTGAGTATAACTTTTATTTTTTTATTGTTATAATGAAATTAGATCATATTTTGTTTTCTATATCATTTATCTTATATTTTCTCTTATTATTGTGTTTCAACCAGATATATAATTGGTTTATATGATATATTTTTTGAGTTTATTAAGTGTCCTAATTATATTTAAATCATCATGGTTCTTATGCCTGCATGTATTGTGTTTTTGAAGAAATTACATGGATGGATGTTTCCAAAAGGGCTAGTGTATTTGGCGGATATTCATTGTTTTAGTGGAGATGAATAATTTTTTTGGTTAATGGTTGTTAACATTGTCAACTACTAATCGTTTACACTTTCATGATATCCATCTTTCATGGAGGTGATTTTCCCTTTCACATTCCAGTTATTCATGGTTTTATTATAATATTTCTATTTACCTTTCATATTCATTCATTATGAGTTTTATAAGATTTTATTTTTCACATTAAATACTTTTTTATATAGTTTAGTAATTTATATAAAATATTGGGGGCTTTGGATATATTTATTTTTAGATTGCATATCAATTTCATGATAATATATGTTAAGGACTCCCGTGTATCTATATTTATTATTATTACTTGTTCCTAGCCATAAGCATATTGGAGGGAGGAATGGGGTGGGACACCCACACTTTTTCAATACTATGTGGGATCTTGGTGGGATAGATCATGTCACAAATTTCACAAGCTTGGTTAATTTGATGTCCAAGTTGTTAATATTAAAACTAACATCCCATATTTTCATATAGTTTGGGTAACCATGATACATTATACTGATGATTGATTTATATGTGGCTAGGTATCCTTAAATATTATATAAAATATAAATGGGTATATTAAAGTACTTGATTCCATTAAAAAATTTAGTATTCTAATGTTAAGACTAATATTTTTAATGAAAAGGTTTGTAAGATATTTTCATTACTACAGTTGGGATTTCAATCCTTAATAAATGAATTTTAAGGCTAATGTCATCTTCTATTTCCAATGTCCAAGGATAAACATAGTGATTATAATTTTTTGATAATGTTTTATTATATTCCATATGAAGGTTTAGAATTAATGGCTTATACGGTTATCAAAAACCATTCTTTTAACAACACTATAATTGTACAAAATATCGATACATTTTATGATTATTATACTAACATAATCATTAAAAAATGATTTCAGTTTTTTAATTTCGTATAAACAAATAATGTTAGTTCATTTCTATCCTAATAGAAAAAAATCATTAGATTACAATATAAGAAAACTAATTTTATAGTAAGTGGTTATACATGAGGAAATTTATATTCTAATCATATTTTTTACCATATATAATATAATTAAAAGATAAAAAATATTATTATTTACTCAAATGGTAATTTATTTACCGATTTAGATGCCATGTAATCTTTTAACATACATCCAATCATTATAGACCATTTTGTATCTAAGATATATTTTTCCAGATAAATATTTTAATTCATGATGTATAGGGATAACAATATTCAGGTTCAAAAGAAATAATTTAATATATATTATCTGGAATCTATACTTATGAAACCATTTAATGAAATATATATTGTATTTTCTTGTCAATCATAAATTTTTAGGGATGATATTGGTGTGAATTTGTATATATCATCAAGATTCAAAAATAATATTCTAGATATTTACTAAATATTTTTTGACTGGTGTAAGTCCCCCAACCATGCATTAAATGAAAGATAATCCTCTTATTTTCGATGAATAGGAATCCCAGAACAAATTAGTTATTCTATTATGGGAATAATGACCTAGGAAATACGCATGAAGACCCTAGCCCCTAGGTAAAATACGGGCTTGTTGTATGTGGCTTACATGACTTAGTTCGATCCGTCTGGCCACTATGTTGGACCGTAAAACCCACCATATCTATCTGAAGTATGATTATTTCAACGTGTGGATGATAAAATTTATATGTTAAATATGAAAATTGAACCTTCTTTATATGTCTCCAAATTATGTATTTTTATGAATTTTTCCTTTATTTTGAAATCAAATACTATAAAAGTATAGAAATAAAAATCGCTTTTATGTTGGACAATTCCATGATATTGAATAATTTTTAGAAATGGATTATCAAGGGAATTTCTCTGATATAAAATGTGATTCTTAATGATGATAATATATCATACTTAAGGAATTATTAACATGATTCACCTCATTTTCTAATATGGATATAATTAGTATTTAAATATAAATTAATTTTTCAAAAAAATACACTCATTTGATGATCAGTTATGTAATTTGTAAAGGTACTAATGAATTCAATTTATATTATAATTGTTGTGGAATTAAATAAATTTAAATAAATCCCTTGCAGGAGAAGACCAAATATATATGTAACATATAGAGATATTATTTAAAGGTTAATCTACTTTTGTTATTAATATTTTAATGACTTATGGTAGGAAAATTTTTAAAATCGCTAAATTAGAATTAGGTTATTCACTTGAGTTTGATTTGATTATTTTATTAAATATATATGAGCAGAGTTAGTTTCCCAATACATTCGATATACATTGAAAAATAGAAATAATTATCTTACCATTTGATAATTTTTATGGGGGGGACATTCATTGTTAGTTTCATGTTTAAATAATTCTCCATAAAAAATATATAATTTTTAAACATTAACTAATAAATGAATGATTAATACACTATTAAATTTATAAGAATTGTAACCATTATTATTAAAAAGACCATTTTTCATAATATCCAAATTCGCCCCTATTGATCATAATTTATTTTATTGACCATAATTTCTTATGATTAGATATTATATAATGTAATTTTAGGTCCCCTTAAACAATTTATAGAAAAACTGCTTTCAAATATTTGGTTAACAAACTCTAGAATAATGAGAATACATATCATATCATTAATAAACATTTTTAATCTATTTCAAACTTCTCTCTCTTTCCTTCATTGAACCTATGTGATAGAGAGATAAATGATTTAGAAAATTATAATTAATCTTGGTCATGCATACATTCATGATGTGAAAACTATGTTTATCAGACCTAAACTATTAGGTTGTGATCTCACTATGAGATATTTATGAGATGGGTTCCATTAATAACTTTTCGTAGAGTTTTAATTTATTTATTTACTTTGGTAAATAAAATCCATTGATGTTTTATTAACTTTCAAGTTGAACTTTCTCAATGTGAATTTAAATTTTAATTATCTAAAAATAACTAATCGGGACAATAGATAAATTTTTCCCAAAAATATAATTTAATATTACCAAAAATATCATATTTTGATTTATTAATTATCAAAGTATATGATTTTTTAATATCATTTTAAATTTTAGAAACTGATATTTTCATTTTAAATGGGATTTTTTATAACATTTCATAAGTTTTTATTTCCAGAAGAAGATAAAACATTAAATTATTTCAATTTATGAAATTAATGAATATGTGTAATTATTTAGTGGAAACATTTCATAATAATTATTTTTTAGAAAATATATTAAAGGGGTTGTGCTCTATGAATAAATGTACTGTAATCATTTTTGACAGTTTACAGCAATGAATGGGTTGTAGAAAATATTTTCAACATTAAATAATGGGGTAAATCATTAAATGACTGTGCAGAAATAGAGATTTAAATATATTATTTGATAATGAGTGAATACATGAGTCTCACTTATCGTAGTATTATTTTTTAAAAATTAGATTTTATTATAATAAAACTAATTTTATTACAATACTTTCAAAGAAACTATTATGGTTACATATTCTTGTTAACACTACGATGAGTTGGTTTTTAATTTATTGTTCGTTAATGTTAAATGGTTTTCTAAATTTTTTTTACTAAATAATCATTACTATTTTACAAAATATAATTTTTTAATGAAAATTATTATTTTACATGGATGGTAATGTATTTGATATATATACGGAAGTCTTTATAATGATGATTTTTTCAACTCAACATGAAAACCATTTATTATAAACATATATTGGGTATGATAATTCATGTATGTGAAAGGATGATTTATTCATCAATAGTGGATCATATGAGCTATGTTTTATGTGAAACATATTGGTGTTTTCATATATACCATAGAATGTATTGAACAACGCATGGTGGAATGTTTTTGATATTTTTATTTTACTCTAATCCAAGAAGATGGTAAATTGTTTTTGTTCCCATTGCAGATAATTTCACGTTAAACATGTTTTTAGTGAATTATTTATGTTTAATTGAAGAAATCACTTCAAATAGAAAATAGGGTGGTGATAGTTTCATTTACAATAATTTTCATTGGAATTAGTTTTTTAATTACCATACTTTTTATTATAAATGTGGAATAAAAATATATTATTAATATTCATAGAATTATTTAAATTAATCATAATAAAGAATAATTTTTTTTCATTGACTAAACAATTTTATAATTTATTCTAACATTTCATACATTCATAAATAATTTTCACATGTTTATTATGTTATATTGGTCAATAAACTATGCAATTTCTAGCTAAATTGATGTTAAAAGGGGTATAAAATGTGTAAAATTAGATTAATCGACACTCTAAGTTGCTTTTGAAGAAAAAAATCCACTCATATGGTTCTATATAAGAAAAAAATGGAAAACATAAGACTTACACCATAACCTAAAAAACTCATATCATAATTATACATGGAGGATAAATACTACATCGGGGAAATCTGCAAGCTAATTCACATATCATACTAAACTATTCTTTTCATCTTGAAATATGGTATAAACATGTGTGGTATAGTAGTTGAATCAAACGAAGTCTTGTAGGAACAATGCTATGTAAGATTACCCCGTGATAGGTTATGATACCATAACACACACTACGTGACATTAAATAAAATATTATAAATTTCATGTCATGTTAAGGTCAAGGTACAAAAAAATTATATGAAGAAGACTCTTCCCTTGTTATTAATCTTATGCATCATGTCATAGCATAAAAATAAAAATACGGTAAACTAACAAGTAATATAATGTTTTTTATTTCAATTCTATTTTATATATTTTTAGGTAGTGGATTATAGTTACTAGATAATATGGTAATATTAAAATATATTAAATAGTGTCTATGTTTCTCAATTTTTTAAACTTAATTAAAAAATAACTACCAACAGTTTCATAATTATCCATGGGTTATTTGGATCACTCTAAAAGATCCCTGATGAAATAGAAATAATAAAATTAATCCCATAATATCAACTAAATTAAAAATGGACCCCATTGATGCTATTAAAAAAACTCAAAACCTAACTAAATGGCGTATCCCTATTATAGAAAAATTGATATGATTCATACCGACATTACAATTTTGTTAGAAGATGTATTCAAATATGTGTTTTGAAATTTGGAGAACGTGACAGAGGAGAAGGAGAAGAAATATCTGAATGTTGTAACTCCCTATAAGTTTGAAACATGGGATATACTTACACATACTCATGGAGTGATACTATGATTTATCAGATATTTTTAGAGTTGTTGTGAATACATTAACAAGAGTCAATGATAACATGGATCAGAGGTAGAATCATCTCCTAGCATGGAGTAATTTTGACCCACTCTAATTAGTGTATTTTTTTATCATATAATATAGTTGTGTGAAGGTTTGGTTGTTGAGTTTAGATCAGGTAGTTATTTTCATCATTTTAATGATATTATAAAGGGATAATAATTAATTTTTATGTTTTTCATATCATTTCACAATTATTTACTTAATCTGATTTTTTTTTAGTTATGGGGAAAATCAAAATAATAGATATACTCATAATCCATAATTAATCATGAATTTATGTGTGTGAATAAATAATAGTTTAGAGTCCCCGTTTAATAGTATTACTCAAGCCATGAGTTTCAATCTCTGTTAAAATATTTAGTTTCCCCTCATTGAGAACACAACATATATAGTGGAGTTTGGTTTGTGTGATGATAGTCTAATGAAAATGAATTTATTTAAAGATTTTGAATGGGTTTTGGTTGGAATATAACACCATGATACCTTAGAAAATATTATTTATAATAATTCTAATTTTCTTGATAGATTGAACTATTCACAACAATGAGTTTTTAGAACCAGAATATACTACAGAAATTATTATTGTCTAAACAAGACAATCACATTCTATCGATTAAATATGTCTATATGAATAAAAATAATCAACATTTATTATTTTTTTAAAATTTTATTTACTAATGGATCATTTTTATTGAATATTATATGATTTTTAGCAAATTCATTATTTTAATTGAAAATTCATTTTTCACAAGAAATACTTTTTTTTGTTTTTTAAAAACATAACAATATTTTTCAAATTTAAAGATATTTTTTAAGAAATTAAACTATATTTTTTAAAAAAAATTAAATGATATCTTCAAGTAATTTTTTTTTATATTATGAAAAGATTAATTTTTCAATGAATAGTAAAAATTTATGATTTTTATTAAAATGTAGTGTTTAGTTTAGATAATTTAAAAAATATCATTGATACTATAAATGAATTAAACATAAAACTTTTAAAATAATTTTATTTTATATCAAATTTTGGTAATTTGAATCAAATTCTTGGATATTTTTTGTTTTTGTCACTTTTTATACTTATGGAAGTGTTTTCCTTTTGAAAACCAATTTTTCATTAAATATGTGGGTTTATTTTTAATATTAAATTTTCAACATCTTTTACATGAATTTGTAAAAATCAATTCCATATTTATAATTGGTTTTTCAATTGTTATATAATATTTTCAACTTTATTTTTTTACATGTTGAGTGATAAAAACACTATAATTTAACTTCTATGGTTATAATAAAAATGGGTTTACCATGGGTTAAACTAAATAGGTTAGGGTTAAAATAACCTTAAAACTTTCCAAAAACATATGTTCTTGTCATATTTTTTCAATATATCATATATTTATTTATAATGTTCATTTCCTAAGGCTCTTTAATTTTTAAAAATTGGGTAAACATTTTTACATTCAAAAATTACAAGTGTGTTCTATCCCCATGTTATAAAAGGTAACCCCCTTTCCTCTATTATTAATTGTTAAAAAACATTTTCAGAAAATAAAAACCCAAATATAATATCAAATTCCCCCCTGAAATTCAATAGACCACATTTTCAATAGGAATCCTTCATATAAACACTTTCAGTGCTAACATATGGATTTTTTTTGAATAAGTGTGGACATTCATGACAAAGCATTTTTATTTTATTTTTTCTTATCCACCTTAAAATCATCTACAACTATGATGGTATAATAAAATTGGTACCTCCCATATAATTATATGCTATTATGATATTTCAATGACTTAAATAAAACTCCTCTACCATCAAGGGGAAATGTAATAGTATGTCATGTGTACTATGGGCTACCACCTCACGAACTGACATAATTTGTTTCCCATAACCTCCTCTCTCTGCTAGAGATAATGATATATTTATTATTATATATGATATTTTTTTAATATTTACACTCCATAATAATAACATAAAATATATATTCTTCCCATTAAACTCGTTATAAATTCATAACATCTCTAGTGTGTTCATTTGGACTACCACCTCCAAGAAGGTTTCTGATATATTTTTCATTTTATTTTAAAATGGATGATAAAAAGAGTATATTAAATGAATATTCAGGATATCTCTGATAAATAAATTATTAATGAAATATGAATTCATATTTTACTTTCTTTTGATACATCCATCGTGAAAATAGAATCAATATTCACCTGTAAAAACAGCCTACTGTATCGGTTAATAGTGAAAAGAATTTTCTATCACCAACATTAATGGATTTGTATAAAAATTTATAATATATATATATATATATATATTATTTATAACATGGATATCACTTTGGATATTACATAACCATTATCTAATGAAAATGAACAATAATATAAAACCAAAAACATATATTAAAAAATTATTTATTAACTAAAACGATATTTAAACCAAAAAATGTTAATAAAAAGGTAAAACATACCGTAATTAAATCAAATATGGTATGGTATATTTTTTTTAATAATAGATTTAGATTAATTTGGTCTCATAGTGTTACCCTATTTAAATTATTCTTTAAAACATTTTGTGATCAGATTTTTGTTGGGTCTAATCTCATGGTGATTGGGGTAAATCATAGAGAATTTTGTATGCCTGAGGGGTTGTGAAAGGTTGGACCATAGTTAAGGAAAACTATTTAGGTGTTCCCAAAATTTCATACACCTAGTTTTGATCCACTAGTATTCGGTGCACCGTTTGTCCAAATTGTATGGCCAACCTCACCCAAACATTAAACCATATTGTTTATCCCCCAATAAACCTATTACAACACTGATTCATATCATTGTTTCTTAAGCCTTTCAATAGGATATTTTGACTCAACCAAAACATGTTCATAGTGGATCAAATCTTTGGTGATTGTGTTTGATCTCATCTAGTTAGGTGGATCTCCTCTTATGTGGCTTTTTTGATCTCTCTTTCTCTCCTCTATAAAATTTAATATATCATCGTATAATTGATGGATCTAAAATTTGTTATGTATTATTATTATTGTTGGTTTATTTCATTATCTCTCTCGTAATAGTTCTCTGTTTTTTATTCCATATTGTGGGTATAGTGCATTTTGGTCTCGTGATTTAAAAGACAGATTGTTCCATAATACATTTCACTATCATTAAAACCCAAAATTCCGTGATTTTATTTAAATGTGTTTGTAATTTATTTAAAACTTATATATCAATTATTTTTATGTCTATTTTTGACATTGGAATGGAATCGATGAAAAATATAAATTTTAACAATATCAAACTGTGGGGATGATTTTGTAAAAAATTATGGATTAATTTTTAATTTTATTTCATCAATTAATTTGATGTCAAACATTTATATAGAATTTATTAAACTCGTATATGTTTTCAAAGAGCATTAATTGATAAAAATATATATTTTTTTGTTTTGATATGAGAATGGTATGTTGAAAAATGAAATTGGAAAATTATAATTTGAGTGGATAAAAAATATTTACATTCACATTATTGATTGACTTCTTATTTGAATAAAATTTCTTCCTGGGATGTTATTGATAATATTTACTACCACACTAGGCCTGTGATTCCCTATAAATGTATTGACGATGATAAATATTAATAAATAATAATAGAATGAATAGAAGTGTTTTTCCCATTTTTGGAATATCCAACCCTTGAGGGTTCCCTGATTTGGTGTAGATTGATATGAAAATACACAACTAACTCGATCCATAAAAATTATTATAATTTATGAGGATCATCTTAAAAGAACAAGTATAACGCAGGGCATTCGTACATGGTACATTTCATAGTTTACTTTCTTATACATGCCAATTTTTTTAAATTTCTTATTCATGCTAATATCTTAATATAGTTTTTCTATATGAAATGGAAATTTAAGTTAGTTTTGTTACACAAGAAACCCTTTTTGAAATGGAAGCTTTCTTTATTAAAAAATATTTTAATGAAATATTATTCCATATATTAATTGAGATGATAGAATAACATATTCAATTAATAAGGAATTCATTATGGAAAATTTATTGAGCCCTAATAGGATTTGAAGATCATAACCTACCTTTTTCTTATATAATTTATAAATTTTTTGTGCCCAGTATAATAAAGTCGATTGTTACTCTTAGAGGTGGTATATTTTTATGATCTATGGGACTATAGAGTGATGATAGTGATTATTGGAGCTATATTCAAAATATCTTGTGAGAGGTGTTGAAACATCCATCATGTTGATTTTATTATTTCATTTGGATTTTTATCTTTCTATATAAGTATTGTTTTACCTCTTTGTTTCAGGTTCATTCTCCAATTTTAATATTGAGCATACTAAGTTGTATCTTATATCTTCCAAATATTTTTGTAAAATTTTTTCTCTCTCTTTTCTCATATGATCCAAGAGCTTGTATATAAAACATGGGTATTTGGAATGACCATCGGGTTTTGTCATATCTATATCTGGAATTAGGTTTCCTTGGTATCTTTGTCGGTTTGTGAAAAAGTGGTATCAAAGGTGAAGATGAAGCACATTTCCAGGATTTCAATATGTGGTTTTGGATTTCATTAGTAGAAAATAAAGGTAGTTTTGACAATGTATATGGAAATATTTCTCAATAATGAGATTTAATTCCCCATGATAGTTTGGGAAACATAACATTGAGGAATGTTTTGATCTGATTGTTCCATTTTTCATTCAATTAAATCTATATTTGTTGAAATTACCATAATATATTTCTACTATATTGAATTGATATTTTTATATCATTGATATTTTTTAACATTCTAATGTCTTCACTAATTCCTATTGATGTTTTGTAGAATCAATCCATTGAGAAGTCATGTTAACAGCAACCATGAGGAAGATACTGGTGAACCAGAGTAAGAAAAATCTCTTTTGGACTATAATATGGTTGAGATTGTAGTGTGAGCTATCCATGATCTTGGAAAAGTACCTATATAAGTTCCCATTCAAGCTCTAGTAGATTAACCTCAAATGGATGAATCGTGGGATAGTGCACTATAGTTTTACCTAAATAATCCAACTAATTTACATGGATTTAATAATCCTTAAGAGGATAGTAACTAGATGAAAATGATAGATACACTTTTTGAGTTGTTAGAAATTGCAAACGTTATAAATTTTTATGTTCTTACATTAAACATGAGGTTTTTACAAATATATTGTGGGATTTGATGGTGAAAAAAAGAAGAAAAATGATGGGTTTTAATTAAAGGACAAACATGTTCTTTTCATTGACCAGTTCAATAAAAAATCTATGGTCTTGTAGAAATCAATAGTCTTTCTCAGCCTCTAATAGGGTGAAATGACCCTGAATCATTACGGAATCCACATTTATAATTTTTTCAATTTTATCTTGAGGTGGGGACTAGTGAGAAATTGCGGGAACAACAATTTGAGATGGGACATTGACCTAACATTCAATCTCCAGTATTCTTACTGAATCTAAATTATTATGTTTATGTAACGGATTTGGTGTTGATGGTTGATCACGACATAGTAGGAAGGTCAAGGAAGATGGTAGTTCATATTTCTCATATTTTTGGTCCTATGATTTTCATAAAAGGAAAGATAATGTGTGATGAGTATCTAGGTTGTTCTAGATAATATGTTTTGTTGAGTTTTCTTAATGTTCTTGGAAGTGTCTCATTAACATTTTATTAGTGCATAAATGTTGGGAATTGTTGGCATGTTTATAATGTGTTTCTGAATATCTATATTTGTATTTTCAATTAAGAAATCTAACAAAGTTCATTCACTTATATTCTACACCACTCAGTGGAACAATATCACAATATCTAAAGAGTACTATATGTAAATTAGATTCTTCAATATCAAATAGGTCAATCCACATTAATATGGAATCAGTTTTCATCATATAGTGGATGTACCTCTAGAGGAAGAGGAAACATGTCCAACGACTTTGAGAGGTATAATAACTATTGTCTCATCATTATTAACATTTTTTATTTGATAGTAGTGCATAAAACTCATTTATATCGACTCTTATTATAAACTTGATAAATATTCATATGGAGATTTTAGCTTGTGTGATGGATATTAATATGTCACACTGAATGAAGAGAGACAAAGTTCTTCATAATCAATCTTGTGGTTTATCTTTATCATAGACTTAATTTCCATAGAACTATCGAGTTCTGAAAATGAATCCTTTTAAAAGTCATTGGAGATATGGAATGGTTTATTGATCATAGGGAATATATTAACTGCTACCTTTTTCAGGTCTCTTTTACTTCCCCCGAGGGGGTGTGTCATGTCATTTAAGGATAATGTTACATGATTTAAGGTATAAACATACCTTATTTTCTAACGTTTGGTAGGGTAATATCTAATTTTTTTCTTTTCCCTTTTTAAATAATCATTGAATGGTGATCAAACTCTAGTAAGAATTTAGTTTCTTGATATATTTATTTCTTATTTATCTAGCCTGGAATTAGTTATAGATATATACTTATTTTTTGATTTAGTTCCATGTAATCAGCCTATGCTTATTTCTTCTTACCTTATGGTATTAGAATAATTATGATAATTGATCAATTATATGGATTATAGATTAGATAATTGATTTATATTCCCGAGTGTGTCACCTTGGGAAGTGTATATTCTCATTGAGAAGAAAGATGATGAAACCCTTCACCAATTGTTTTATTACTAGAAACTCAATAGAGTTACTATACAGAACAAGGATTTGTTTCCATCTATCTATTACTTTAATGATCATTATAAAGGGTTGAATAGGCTATCAAATATTGACCTTCGGTCTGGAAACCACTAGTTAAGAATTAAATAATATTACCCTCCAAATACTACCGTTAAGAGTATATAAGGTCACATTAGTATCTTGTTATACCTTTTCAACAAAGAATTTATTATGAGGTTTTAATTTAATTAATGAATATAATATTCCATGAGTACCTATATTTATTCATGGTGGTATTTGTGAATGATATTTTTGTTTACTCCAAAAATATTGAGGATTTTTTTCATAATTAGAGAGAAATCTATATAAATTTTGAAACTAGAGAATTTAAGGGAAGGTTCTCAAATTAAATTCAAATATAAGGGATGTTAATTAATTAAGAAATTTGGTCTCCAATGATGGTATCTCAGTGGATCTTAAAAAGATAAAATATGTTTTTCCATGGGAAAAATTACATTATATTTTGAAGATGTTGAGCTTCTAGGTTTGGAGGGGAATTACCATAGATTATTCAAATATTTAATGATTTTATATTTTCTAATGATCTCCCTAAAGTATAAGAGATTGAAGTTCTGTGAAAATGAAATATGTGAGATTCATTTTGGTGGGTTGAAATGTGTTTGGACTTCTGTTCATGTGTTTAATCTTATAGAGTTTTCATATCTATATGTGGTCACTTATGATGGCCCAGGATCAGGTGTGGGATATTTAAGGTGTTCTTGTGGTACAATATGGATTCTTATATCTTATTCCACATAAGAATAATTACCCAACCCGTGATCTAAAAATCACATATATGACACATTTTCTTATGACGGTGCATCAATACATTTTTTGGAGAAAGTATTATCATTTATTCTGACCAAAAAATATTGTGTTATATCATATCTAAAAATTATTTCAAACTCCGATAAAAGATTTTAGAGGAGTACCTACAGTCTTTTGATTCCAAAACTTCATACACCCTTGGTATGGGTAATGTTGTTTTTTGATTCATTAAACCCTAATATTCCAATCCATGCTATAAAAGAATTGTCATAATATTTAAACATGATTTCTCCTTTTTCTCAACATTAATCAGGAGTCGAGGAGGAGAAGTTTTTATTTTTCATTTAATGTTTTTTGTTGACCTCAAATATTTACAAAATGATTCATCATGAGAGGAATATTCATAATGAATTCATTATCAATGGGGGATATCTTTATTATGGGGAAAATGATAATAGGTGTACATTTTCTTCTTAGTGCATCCTATGATTTATTAATAGTATTATAATACTATTTTCTATATGAACAACCATAATGGGGGGTCCATAATTCAAATTTATTGATGAATCTAGTAATATAAAAGAGGTAAAATTATATGTGGCTTTGAATATGGGGTCTAATAATGTGATGATTTATCACTAATATTTTTCTCATTTTCATCCTTATCAACATGTCAAAGTTGAGCTATAAAATACACAGGTTTTCTAGTTACACTTTTAGTTCCAATATAGAATTGGTATGAGATCTCTATTAACATTTCAGTTGGGTTTCCATGTACCCCGTAGAGAATGAATTATATATGGTTTTAGATCGATACACTGACTAAATAATATCATGTTATAATCATTTTTGATACAACCAAAGTTTTGAACATGTGACATATAAATGTATAGAGTATTGTCATATTATAAAGAGTCACTTATTCAATATTCTATAATAGGTATACCCTTTTTTACTTCTCTATTATGGAGAGTCATAAAGGTGGTAGTAGAAACAAATGTAAATTTGAGCATAGTATTTTTCAAAATATGAATTGATAGGAAGAATTATCTAAACATATTATTATGGAAATTTTATATTCTCTTTAAAGGGTTTTAATTATCCCAAAATTATATTAAAATCAAAAATCCTTTTAAAACACCTAATCACCACATATCAATCCTAACTTGAATTTTTGGTATACGAAGGCTCCTAGGATGTGATCTTGACTCCTAAAATCCATTTCCATGGATGATAAATGCTATAGTTATTGTATGTGGTCTCCTCTAGCTTCGTGGATATCCAATACATTGATTTCTCTGAATCTCTGTTTTTATTATTTTTAGAGAGTGATTAATATTCTTATTTTTGTAGAACTAATATCTATTTTTATGGATCGTGATTAAAGGTTTTGTTTCTTGATATCCCTCTTCTTTTTTCTCTATTGGTGTTCCCCATTACAGATGTAGTACATTATGTTCTCTTCATTTAAAAGGTATATGGTTCCAAAATAGTTTTACCCCTGCCTAAAACCTTATATTTAATGACTAAATTGAAATATTTTTTTAATGACTTACAAACATAGTTTTGAAATCATTTGAGGATGGATTTTGAGAATGATATAGATGTCATGAAACCCCATAATTTTAATAGAGTTGAAATAATGGGTTTATTTTGTGAAAATGGATTTACTAATATTGATTATTAAATTAATGTTAAACCTTGGGAAAATATGTATCAATCTAGAAGATTATTTTAAGTTTAATGTGTGGATGAAATCCTATTTTTTAATTTTGAAATAAGTAAGGCATGTTCCAAACTAAAACAAGGATATTCTAATTTGAATTTATTTTCAATTATTTATTGACCCATTATGTTTTCATTCATTGTCAAAAGATCATGTCACCATATGTATTTATTGGTAATGGGTACAAACACACAAGGACCTTGATTTACTAGGAATGGATTGATCATGATAAATTAAACTAATCAATAGTGGCATATATCCCTGAGAGTGATCCACTTTTGAGATGTATATAGCCTATGTGGGATCCCAAATATGGGTGTACACTGATTTGAATATTCATACTTAAATTTGTTGAAGATAATTACTGATATTTTTGAGTATCTTATTACCTAAAAAATATACAATATGGAGTTTTTACATGGAGATATTATTTCATTACATGGATTATATAACAATGTTTATTGAACTATATAATTCATGCAAACTACTTTATATAATATTTTTATTTAAATTGATCATTTAATATATATTTTATATATATTCCCTCTATTTAGATGTTTTTTCATATTTTGGTCCAAAATATGGGAATGAAATATCACTACTCTCCTATTTTTAAATTAAATAATAGTTGGTTTAATTGTTATCCAATTAATTTTGGATAATTTTGGGAGACCGTAAAGGGATTTAAATATAACCCCATAACATTGACTTTAGGTGTTTATAGATTTACTTATATCTGGTCAAAGAATAGAGAATGATCCAGTTGGAGGAGGTGTATGTTCTTGATCCTTGGGACTGTGTAGTGATGATTTTGACTAGGGTATTTAATATCCACTTTTTTTCTAATATATATTGATATATTCTTCTAAATGAAATTATTGTTACCTTTTTATTTGTTTTATACTAGGGTACACTTTTACCTATTTGTATATTGTAATTTATACCTTTACATAGTTTAGTATACTAACTTGTATAATCCATCATCGTTTGGTTTTCTGAAAATTAATCCCTTCTTTTTTCTTGTATTTCTTCAACCTCTTGTCACCAACCCTTAGGGATTGATAATTCCCTTCAAGAAATTTCATAGCCGGCATGGGTATTGGGGTGCCCAGGTATCCATGTTGTTTTTTGAAAAATCCTATATCGATTATATAAGAGGTTTGAACATGTACGAATAATGTAATGACTTGAGGTACTTGTATTTTCATCTCACAATTATTTCTATGGGAAAAATCTATATTCAAAAGTTTTTTTTCTTTTTTGTTGTGTATATTCTAACCATTTTTGTATTTTTTAATTATTGTTATGCAAATTATATAGATTTACATATCAATATAATTTTCCTTCTTTCATGATGTTCTCAATTAAAAAATTACCAATGTGAAAAATGTTTTAAGTTAAAAACCTATTGATTATCATGAATTTTTAAGATTATTCTTTAATAATGAAATATTATAATCTATATCTCATGAAACTCAACTATTTTATTCCCCTTTATTATCTTCATGATAACACAAGTCTCATCATTGTTTCCTCTGTTTATGTATCCAATAGAAAAAAATATTTTTTTTAATAAAAACCAATATTATCTCCCTATTTGGTCGAAAATACTTTTTCTACCATTTCCTTGTTTTCAAAAGAATGTTGTAATGAATTATTTTAAAATTATCTCTACATTTATTATATCATTTTTATATATTTAATATTCTTTAAAAATGGTTTAAATTTATTCTTCTTTTCTTTTTCTAAAAAATTTATATTTAGAATTTTTATTATAAATGTGAAAAGATTCATCATAATAAAATGTATAGAATGAAAGGTATTTTAATTGATCACGACTTCTCAGTGATTTATATATTACAATACTATTTCCATGTTTATTTTCTACAAAAAATATTTATTATTATATTGGGAAATCCTATAATTTTAATTATTTGCATTCAATGTGGGAAGGTTATTATCTGGTTGAATGAACCATGTAATATTTAAATATAAATTTTTATCCAATATGGAATCCTCTAATGTTGAATTATATTTATTAGTCATATGATTTGATGATATCATTATTATTCTTTCTATATTTAGCTTATTATTATTATGAAAAATCACTATGAAACTGATTTATTTCCCAAGGGTTATGATATAATTAATTTATTATGAACAAAATTTATTTCCTAGAAGTTACTCTACGATTATTTTTTTATGAAACCCATTAAATTATGACTGGTTAGGTTGTATTTAAATTTCTATGAATCCTATTTTATTTTTCATAGTTTTTCATATTATTAATATTTTATGATATTTTGGAAAAGAAATTTATGGATCATGTGATGTATGGGACCTACAACTCCCCCTAATTAATGAGGTAATAATTGATACCTAATGTTACATAAAGGATAGGAATGCGGATTGATCAAAGAACAATAAGGGACATTTTCCATTAATATATTCATGTGAGTGGTTCATTACTAATACGATGGTTTGGGGAGTGAACCAAATCCACTGTGATGTCCTTGGAAATGAGCCTTGAGTACTATGGATGTGATATTCAATTCATATATATATTCAAAAAATCATTGTCTTATACCGATGTAATGTTCACATGGCTCATCTTCATTGATTCCGTTATAAATCATGTCTAATATACTACCTAAATTTATGCCATGGCACTAAATCATGTTCTATGATATTTATAGTATGGTTTTCGAATTTAATTCTCATGTTTCAAAACCCTTATGCTCTTATTATATTTATATATCAATTTTTACCCTTACTCGGAATTTAATATAATAATTTGTTTTGTTTTTCCCTCGATTCATAAATAATTTTATTTCGTATGATATTTCAAAGAAGGGGGGTAGTAGTAAAAAACATTGTTGTGGTAGATATAGTTCACCTATGAACCAATTGTTTATGTATACATGTTTCCAAAGGCACTTAACCTATATGATTTTGATAAGGATCATTATGATATGTAATATATATATATATCTAATAAGATGTAATATCTATTTATGAGAAGTTTGATTCACTATATTTTTTATTCGATAAAATTTTAGTGAATAATTTGGAAACATTGATAAAAAAATTAGTGAGAACGATTATAATAAGACAACACATTGGAAAATATCATGAAAATATTGTTTAAAGATTGAATTAGTGGTTTTTAGGAAATTATATCAATTCATAGATAAAAAATTATTTTGTGTCTCTATAAAAGTTTTATATACAAGAAATAACTAAAAAATCGATGCACTGAGGTTTGAATCAATCATCGCCTAGTGCATGAAAATATTCTTTACTACACACCTTGTTTTACACTCGTCTGGGCTATGTTTTGGAAAATAAAAATGAAATTAAAATGTATAATATTGATTTTTGATTGATAATGACCACAGATGATCAAAGAAAACATATGGTATTATGTATTGAAAAATTTTGAAATTATTTAGACAATCACTAAATGATTTTCCATGATAATTTATTTTTTAACTATGAATTTTATTTATCCCACCATGGTTTTTAATTTTAGTCTGCTCATGGAACCTCAAAAAGGAATGTTAACTCTAAATAAAATGGAAAATTTAATGAATTTCATACATATAAACGAATTGATATGGGATCAGTAATGAAAAAAATCATTTTCATTAACACACAAATTTCACTGGTTATGAATCATATTGAAAATACAAACAAATAAAGGAGGGAATTATGTTCTGTGGAGTAATTTTTTATTGATTTTACACCTTCTATTAGTGGTTTAAATAATCCACGAATTTCTATGAAATGTATCAATACCATTGAAATTATATTTTCCACTATCCTGTTTTTTGATCATGAGAGAATTTGTTTAGTTTTGTATCATGTAGTAGGTGAACCTTATCAATAGTCAAATCTTATCAAGAATAAGAGTCATCAATATGAAAATAAATCCATGGAATTGAAGGATTTTAAGATCTTATATTTCTATAAATACATTACTCGTATTATTATTCTAAATATTTAAAAAACCAATTTTTGAGTTGAAGACAAAGTATGATTAATAAATTAGTACATAAGAGGTGAATTTCAAAATGCTTTTGAGGTATGCATCTAGTATTGTCATAAAAACTAAAAATAAGATTAATAAATTATTCATTATAATAAAACCAATCCCCTAAAAGAAATTTTCTATTATCTACATTATTATATTTGATTAAATAATTCCATTGGTTTTAAATGTGGAAATATAGATTGGAGATACCTATTAATAACATGTTTTTATGAAAATTAAAATAAGGAATTAAATGTAATATTTAAAAAAACATGGACATAAGACGGTACACATTTCATCATGATCAATGTAAGGTTTTATAAAGGGATGAAATATTTTTAAGGGGACTAGTAAATTTTTTAAGTGTGGATATGATGTTCATCATGTAATGGAATGTCAATGCGATGGGAAAATGATAGCTAATGGTATAGATAGATTAAAAGTGTAATTGAATGAACCAGCCATCCTCTAGCATTCAAAATTAATGGAGTATGGGTAGTATGATATATAGTTTCAAATTTTGATGTTTAATGATGATTATTGATAGTAGAAACCTCTTAGGATGAGAGATAATGGGAAATATCATGTTATATATGTTTATGATGAAGGGTGAGATAACGATGTGGTAAAAGTTACACATAAAGTCCACTCTAGAAAAACTATTTTCTTATTTGAATAAATAAATACCCACCTATTTTTATCATAATAATTATATATGTGTATCAAAATGACATCCAAATAAGTAAATGTTGAATTACCAAAGAAAACCCCAAATGGAACAATTATCTTATCTCATGACTAAGATTCTTCTCCAGTTGATGTTTGTAGGCATATGTATCTTAAAAATCACTTTATTCTCCCTCTCGTTAAATATGATATTATCTAAGGTATGGATTGTATTTCACTACATAAATACCACATTAATTTATAAGGATGGTAATTCAAATTATATATTCCAAAAAAATCAATTTTTTATATATGTGTGATATTAAATATAAAATTCTTATATAAATCACATATATAGAATGAGTCTTCATCTAATATCAAAAGGTGTGATTATACCATATGGTTTAGAAGAATGTCAACATCGATGGTTCTACTATTTTTGGGGAGTTATAATATTTATTTCTATAATAAATTCCAAGTCATACATTGAATAATCTATTTCTGTTATCAATATAACACATACGTAGTACCAAAAAATATTAATTATTCTCTAAAAAATAACCATTTTCAGTTGTAAGAACTACTGAAGAGAGTTTAGGAAAATCATGAAAATATATTTACTCATCCTTCTGTTTCACCATAGGGTTCACCTATTATTTTTAAGTAATAATTATGGATATGTTAGAGTTTATATTCATTATTGAGATCTAAATATGACCACAATCAAGAAAAAGTATACCCAAACTCACATGGATGAATTTTTCGATCAACTACATGGAGGTAAAAACATTTCCAAGATTTTACTTCATTATGAATATCATTAATTTATGGTTATGAAGGGTTATATACCAAATATATAATTCTACATATGATATAGACACTATAAAAATTTATTTTTTTCAGTTGGTCTTATTAATTCCCCCACTATCTTAATAGATTTCACGAATAGAGTCTATTTAGATTACCTAGATAAGCTGCTAGTATTATTTATGGTTTATATTTATATTTATCGAATTATTTAGGAGATCATGATCATCATTTGAGGATTATTCTAAAGTCCCTACGTAAGGAAAAATTTTATGAAAAATTTGAAAATTGTTAATTTTATCTATAAATGAATATTTTGGGCCATATAATATCAAATGAGGATATATTTTTGGATCCATAAAGTACCAAAGTCATTGATTTTAATCCATGAAAAACCATTATGACTGAGGTAAATAGTTTTATAGGTTTTTTGGAACTTAATAAGTGTTTCAGAAACATTTCCGATGGATGTCTAAATAAGTACCAATGATAACTCATAATGGATCCATGTTCCTCAAGACATATGAATGTGAGTAAAATTTCATTGATCTAAAGAGAGTGTTAGTCATCACTCCAATAATTCATTACCCAAAAATTGATGAGGGTTTTTAATATATAGTTCACTTATTATGATGGGACTTGGATGAGTTCTCATGGAAGATGACATGGTTATAAGTTATTTCTATTGATAATTGAAGATCCATGAGAAATGATACCCAACTCGAGATATGGTGTTAGTTATGGAAATTAATGCATAAAAAATATTGATGCATTATCTTAAAGGGGAAAGGAGTTATATATACTAATTATTGTACTTTAAATTCTATATTTACACATAAATAGTTCCACATCCGCATGAAAATACGGTTGGAGATAATTAAGGACAATTTCTACTCAATACATTACAACTAATGGAAGGAAAAAATTGTTTCTAATACATTGAGTAAAAATAATAATGAAATATTAACTATGATGATGATTGAAACATAACCAATTATTATATATTTTAGAAGGATGTATATGGAATTCATAATGGATGGGTGAATATCTTATCATTCCAAAATTATTAATCCTCTATCTATCAATGATAAGATTAAAGAGGTGCATAGTGATGAGATAGAGCTGGATAAAAATATTCCTAACTTTCAAATTGATTATATTGTAATGATAAGGATATAGAATAGTGTGTGTGCTTAATCCATAATATATTCTAAGACAGATTAATTAGTGGAAGCTCATAGATCTCCATTCCCTATTCATCATGTTATTACATAGATGAATATAAATTTCAAACAGTATTATTGTGGTATTTCATAAATAGAGTTTCTCATGAACGATCCCAAAGGTACTCATGTCGGGACTTCACCAAGCCTACCACTAATATTCCAAGGCATGGTGACTTTCATCGAGAAGGCATATCCCACTAATGGCGAGAATTTTCCTATGTTCATGTACACACGTACACTTCTCCAAGAAACAAAATCTAAAATATAGAAAAACTAAGTAAAGAAATGCATGCATACACTATATCGCAACCATCTAAGTATGGTAGTAATGTAAAGTGTATGAAATTAAACTGGACCAGAATACAGGACAGAAAAACAAAATGTTTTTCCACCTTGGACTCTGTCTAAAGGACACTCATCTTCACAAGACATGACATGTGAGGGAAAAGACTGTGTAGGGTTGAGTAAAAAAACACTCAGTAAGCTACCGTGAAACTATAAAAGAGTACCAAAAAGGAAATACCACATAGAAAATACAAAAAATGAAATACAACAAAGGAAATACGATGAAGGAAATACAAAAAGAAAATACTATAATAGAAATTACATAAACAAACTACCAAAAAGGAAATACCATAATGGAAATACCATGAACGAAATACCACAATGTAAATACCATGAAAGAAGAGTACAGACATCTTCTAAAGAATATATTCCCATGGCCCGTATATCAAGATTATTATGATATACTCTCTCTAATGAGATGCACAGTCTCCATGAGAAACACAGAATCGGTACGAAATATAATTTTTGGATTCACACAGCCTCCAGGATACACACAGTCACTATCTATCTCTATAAGATACACATTCTTTGGGAGTCACATAGTGTCCATGTGACACACAATATCTATAAGACACATAGTCTTTGGGACTCCCATATTCTCAATGAGACACCTAGTCTCTATGTCACATCCAACAACAAGATTCCCCTTAAAGTACAATTGTTCCTGGAAAACCTAATCCTCAAGTCGTTAGGTTGTACAAACACTTCCACATATACCCACATAGGATATCTCAAAAGGACATTCTAATCTCAAGGGTCCCAACACCACAGACATTTCTTCATAAATACACATGTTTTGAATGTTACAAGTGATTGAGAATACCGAACGGTGTCTACTAGCTCATGGAGAAACTAGGTGGCCAACCCCCCCCCCCCCCCCTTGCAGTCGAGTATTCTTTGTTAGCTCATATTGACTCAATAGTCTAAAATGACCCAACTATCATAGTCGCGTGGTAGTTCTGTAGACCACGGCCAGGTCTGGAAACCCGGGTTCGACTTGACCTTCCCCTTCAAGTCCGACTCAATTCTCTAGGTCGACCCAGTCCATTGGGACTGATGTAGTGGGGACTGGACCATCTTTCTATGGCTCGAACCACCTAGCCATGATGGCCCACACCCCATGGATGAGCACCCCTATGTGGTTTCTTCCTCATCTTGCAGCCACCGGACACGTCGAGTTATCGTGGGCTCCCACATTGTCGGGCTTCCACATCTATGTGGCTCCACCACTGCCACGCAGGTATCCTACTTCTGTGCTACATCCTTCACGGTTCTCTATAACTAGCATGTTGTTGGTCCCTTTTTAGGCCATTTCACATCTTATGGTGGTCCAATTATGGAAACGATGTCACTTCTCCGATCCTTGGTTCATTTGTTACACTAATGTATCCTTCCCTTCATCTTACCACCAATCTTGGGGTCTGATCACATTTGGAGCCTCCAGATAATTTGAGCAGTGTTCAGGAGGGTCCAATGGAAAATAAATCCATGAATCACAAGAATTATAGGAGGAAAGAACTGATTCCTTTTTCATGTTGGACTCAATTCATTCCAGTTAGAACAATGCACGATGATGAAATAGTCACAATTATTTATCTCCTATTATAACCGCCCAATCAAGCACATCCCTCAAGAACTGTCAAACCATACATCCTCATTTTCCTAGGATGGTCTGTATTCATAATTAAGTTCATGAAAGTGGCATCATGAAGAAAACAAATTTCCTACCTAGATTTTGATTGCTCAATAATGAGTAGTGGTTGATTTTTCATCATTGAAGAGATCCTACAACTCTATTGGCATAACAATCCATGATCCAATCTCCAATCTATGGCCATTCATTTGACACTGTTCATTCCCCACACTACATTGGAATTCTATGTTTTGGTGAAAAACCTAAATTCAATGAAAAATGATTACTAAAAAGGAAACGTCATTGCATCGCCTTGTAACGTTAAATAAAATAAAAATTAAATTATTATTTTTCTATAAAATTTCCGAAAATTACATATCACACTAGACCAAGGCCAGACAATTTTAGGCCTCTCCTAAGGTAAATTCACTTCCCTAAATGTAATTGTGCCCCATGTATCTAATTTGGGCACCCATTTAGATATTAATCCAATTTTTCAGGAAAATAATGCGTGAATGCTATATAATTTTTTAAAATTATTCTAACAATTCTTTTGGAAACCCTAGGCCTATGGATCACATGACATCTCAGCATCTATTCTTGAAATAAATCCATATAATATCTAAAAATAATACATGGAAAATATGAGATATTAAATTCTCCCAAACGTGGGGATCTATGTCCCCAAATGATAGAAAAAAAGGGAAATTCAAACAAAAGAGGTCCATGAGTGTGAATATAAGTCTCTCGCTCCCAAGTTCTCTCCTGGAGATTCTAGTGGTTCCACCAAACACGTACAAGATGTATTAGTAGTCCACAAACGATACTCTCATATCGATCCATGATCTCCATCAGGTACTCAGTAAAAGTCACCTCGTCGTCGATGTCCACCTCACCCCAGTCAATGACATGTGATGGGTCATGCATGTACCTCCTCAGTTGTGACATATGGAAGACATAATTTACCCGATATTACTATAGAAGTTGATCCAATAAGTAATAAGCCTCACCACCTCTATGTAGAATCTGCAAAGGGCTAATGAACCTTGGAGATAAATTAACTCCCTGACCGAATATTCATAATCTGTGTCGATATGAGACCTGATGAAACACATGGTCTCCTTAAATGAACTCAAAATACCTCCATCATCTATCAACATCACAATTCTGAGGTCTCTCTACAGTCTTCATCCACTCTTGAATGATGTGGATCATCTTTTTAGTCACCTACACCAGCTCTGAGCCCATGAGTGATGACTCTCCTAGGTCTATCCAATTATATTTTTTCATGCAAGGTTGCTCGTAAAAGGCCTCAAATGGTTCCATACCAATGTTGTAATGGAAGATTTAGTTGTAAGAAAACTCTAACATAGGTTGTTGATCCTCCCATCTATGATCAAAATCTAGTATGCAAGTACATATCATGTCCTCCATAACCTGCATGGTCCGCTCAGTGTAACCATCTATCTATGGGTGAAATGTTGTGCTCAAGCGTAACTGAGTCCCAAATTCCTCCTTCAATCCCTTCCAAAACATGGAATTAAATAAATAATCCTGATATAATACTATCATCGATGGAACTCTAGGGAGTAAAACTATATCCTCGACATAGAGGCATTGTAGTCTCTCTATTAAACACTTCTCCCAAATATCTATGAAGTGGGCCGACTTGGTGATTCATTGAATGATCATTCATATGGTATCATGTACCCTAGACATAAATTTTAAAAATATCATGAATTCCATCGATATACCATCCAAATTTCATTCTGAATCCTCTATAGTTTGAGTCTAACACGCTGAAACCTAGTGCTCAACCTTCACATATTGGAATGTGAGGCATCAAGAAAGAAAATCAGCATCTCTCTTCTTCATTCCCCGCCACCAGAACTGACACTAAAGGTCTTGGTATATCTTCCCAATAATAGTATGTTCCTCAAAAAGGGATGTATGAAACTTCATCAAGAAATCCTCTTATAACAACACCGGTAATACATTATTTCATCTAAAATGAATAAAGTGCCCCCACCTTTCGAATATCCATAAAGGGCATGACTTGTGGATATCTGAGCACAAAGAGTCTCATAGTTGTTATCTCAATGTGGTGCCTCCTTAACTCTATATAAGAGTGTAGGGGTTTCAAACATCAACTGGAGGTAAGCTCCTCCACTTCCAACAACAAAGGAGATCTGCAAAGATGCTAACTAATCTGATTCCTCATTCAAAAACTGTGAACTGGATCTCCTAATGAGATCATATTCCACTATGTTACCCTTCCCAAGAGTATAGAAAATGTCAAAGTATTATTATTGTAGAAACTCTAGACATCACCTATATCTCAGTTTTAGATCCTTATATGAGATGATATACTTCAGACTCCTCTGGTTAGAGTATACGATAAATCTCTTGCACGTCAGGTAGGGTCGCCACATCTACAATGTGAAGACTATCACAGGTAATTTAAGATCATGGGTCATGTTGTTCTTATCATCTATTCTCAAATGGAATAAACCATAGGCAATCAACTCTTTCCCATAAATCGGGATGAACTAAGACCCATTCTTAATGCATCATAGAACACTACATACATGAAACCCTCCTCTGGAAATCTTAATATGGGAGCTCTCTCAAATCATTGTCTCAACTATGTAAATATATCCTGAAAATTATTCAAATTCAAGAAAGGATTTCCCTTTTGTGTCAAATCTCTTAATGATGATTCTACTCTAGAAATGTTGGGTACAAACCTCTAATTTTACCCATCCAAACCAAGGATACCCCAAACCTTGGTAAGATTGTTGGGTGGATCCCAATAAAGCACCACCTCAATATTTTCTAGATCCATAGCATTTCAAATCCTCAGAAATGATATATCCCATAAAATGGAACTCTTGAATCTAAATCTGACACTTCAAGAGCTTCCCATAAATACGGTGGTCTCAAATTGTGTCCAGGACCATCTTTAAGTGTCTTGTGTGCTTTTCATCAGATGTCGGGTACATTATGATTCATCAATTTAGACCACCATGAATGGGTCTAGGTAAGGATGTAAGAACTTTTTCATGAGTCCCACGAACACCTATTTGGCTTTCATAACTCCTAAAAACATCACCATGTACTAATAGTGGTTGTGACAACTTCTGAAGGCCATCTTATATATACCCTCATCTCGTACTCGAGGCTGGTGATAACCACATTTGAGATAAATAATCAAGGACAATCACACCCCATTCAACTGTTTGAATATGTAATAGATCCTTTTAAGTGGATAAATATTCTTCATGGTCACCTGATTAATGAACTAGGATCCCATAAAAAACCTCATGATCCAATCTTCCTTCTTGGAAAAAAATCTAGGGTTGGCCAAGGTGAAACTATAGAGCTCATGAAGCCCTTCCTTTGAATGTCCTCCAACTATACCCTCAGCTCACGAAGATTTGTGGAAGCCACCAGATATATAAGTGTATATATTGGTGTCCTCTTAGGGTACATATCAATGCCTAATTCTACCTCCCAATAGGGAGTTAATCCTAAAATATCATCATGAAATATGTCTTTGTACTCCTCCACCACTGCATGAAACTTATGTCTCATATCATCCACTGCATTGAGGTCAGGATAGACAAAAAATTAGTGATCGGCCTCACCCACTTATGTGTGAGTCCATCCTACACTTCTTAGGTTTCCTTTTTTTTAAATGAAAATATGGTCCCATCTGTACAGATACACGACACTCTACACCTAAAATAGTCAATCTGAGTAGGGATTGCGGATAAAGAGTACATACTAAGAATTATTTCATAAGGCCTCACTGCCACTACCAAGAGACCCCAACCAAAACTCTCACCTCCAAGAGTAATGTCACAATTTCTCCACCAGTGTGTGATCATCTAATCTTCTAACATAGGAGTCTCTAGGCATATTGGTTGAGCCAATTTTTCAACTGTAACCTCTAAGTATCTGAAATGGTTTGTAGAAAGAAATGAATGACTGGAACTTGTACCTATAAAAACTGCAGTGAAGGTGTAAAATAAATAGATCATACCTCTAATATTCCTTAGATACCAAGGGTTATAAGCCTCCATCTCCTGAATCCATCCTCATCCATATCCACCATCTCCATGAGCATGTTTTAGAGTACACGGGGGTAGAGGTGTTTGTACAACAAACCTCAACCTACCTCTTTCTTCCTTGCATACTCCTCTTCCATGTCTATCACCTTGTGTACCACCCGAATCCACTCTCTACCTATACCCTAGTGGTCCCTCGACTATCTCTTGACCAGCCGTATGACAGGTCATTCCATCTCCTGCCAGAAGTCACCGACCACCAAATGTGTAACACTACCTGTCTGTCGGCTGATTAAAGCCACCCTGGGAGCCATGAACCAATGATCAAGTTACTTGGGATCATCCCCCAAAGTTCCTGACCTTCTTGGGTTCCTAGGAATATCATCTTCAAACTTCTTCTGAAGTCTCATCTGCCTGGTGTCTTCTAGTTGCTCCCACTGGTGATGTCTTCTCTTATAGAAAACTCTCCACCAAAAGAGCTCTCCCATGTACCCCAACATAAGAAAAAATATTAATAGATATCATAGATGCCCTGATCAACCTTTATAGGACCTCCTAAAAGGATGTGTCCCTAAATAACATGGCTTATACCATATCTTTGGTGTAAAATGAAAGATCGATACACCTCACCGAGTATTCTGTTATAGTCAGACTACCCTTCTATTAAAACTGAAGATCCTATATGCGCCCTCATCATAATTTAGTTGGAAAAACATCTCCTTGAAGAGTTTCTCATATTCTTCCCAAGTGAGAGTCATATTATTGTGTGTGTGGGTTACTAAGCTTTGTCATCGCTGTACTGAGCCATTGAAAAGACTCACTACATGGACTACTCTAATGACCCCATCATGACATATATGGAAATTACATTTCTTTTGCGAAATACTTAATAAAAAATTGAAATATATACCGAAATATTATTTTATTTTATTGTCTTTGGAGACATAAAATATAATATTCAATTTTGGTGAATATCTTCAACATCTCCCATAAAGATCTTCCCCTTAATCCCACATAAAATGGTCTTTTATATCCTATGGAAAAAAACCAAAAAAGGGTGAGCTCAACTGCACGGTAAGGGTAAACATTGAGACCACAAAACAATCCATCCATACAGAATGTAAAAACCTGAACATAACATATAAATATAAAAATCCTTAGTCATGATATAAATTTTGTTAGTATATAAGGCATAGATCATAGAATAATATTAACCATGATAAAATAGCATTGCTATAAAATATGGAATTGTTGAAAAAAATAAGCACCTATTATGATTTTTATAGTAGCCAAGCCATTACTGCCAAGACCATAATAGTGGACGAATTCCATTATAGAACCGGGTTTACTTTTTGTCCCATCAATGTATTACGGAACCAAATTTACTTGTTATTCCATCACTATATTATTGAATAAGATTTATTGTTGTTCCATTCATGTCTATCTCATGAGATATAAATCTTTACCCAATTCATTGGAGGGAGATATTGGTTTAACCCATCTCATAATTAAATCATTATTACATGTTCCACAAAAACATAAATCATCCACCATAGCATAACCCATGAAATAAAATGGGTTTCTTAAATTCATTACATCATAATCCATATAAAATAAATAGATTTCAAAAACATAATTCCATCATAAAAATAATAAAATAAAACTAATAATAGGGATAAAACATAAACCAATGTCATTTTATATGGAAATAAATTTCAACAAACCACTTGAGCTTAATTCCTATGGAAAATATCCTTTCTTATAAAAAAATGCCTACTTTTCTCAAAATGTTGCACAATTTTTCATGAAAATAATTTAGTTGAAAATAAACATGAAATCATGTGATGGAAGATTCATGGAAATAATTTTTTAAGTATACTTAAAAATCCACTCATTCTGTATATGTTAAAAATCATTCTTCTCATACTTTTACCTGAAAAGTCAAAAAATACCTCGTATGGTAATGAAAAGAAAAATTCCAACCAAACCATGTAGTAAATGTATTAAATGGGTAAAATAAATTTATACATACATATAAGAATAATAAACATTTTATTAAAACATTTTTAGCTAAAATTACATTGGATTATAAATATACCCCCAGTAAACACTTACATATAAACAATCTCAGATAAAAATGAGCTTGCAAAATTATCATATATCTTAGGTTTGATTTCATCCGTATGGGTCTGAAACTCTTATATAGTGGGTTTAAAAGAATCTTTAATTGTTAAATAACCAATATAATATCTATTGTATCATATATGTTCACTTATGACATTATATTACCCGTTTATTTTTCAATTCCATGTTAAAGCAATATTTTGAGTAATAGTCATTTTTTTATTGTACGTGTTTTGAACTGTAATTCTTGAACTTATTAACTAGATCATTATTTACATGCTTACCTAATATAAAAAATAATTTATAAATCCTAAATATATATAATATATGGATAAATGAAATACAATACAGTGTTATTGGAGATGGTAGGTTGTACGTACGCATGAATGTTGTTTTTATTTCCTTATTGAATTGAATATAAGAATGTAAACGAAATATATATATATATATACATAAATACAATATAATTATTATGGAATAAAATTAATTCTTTTTTATTATATATACATTATCATCATTCTTGAATGGTTAACACGGAAAATGAGTCTCATCACGTCGTGGAGGCGGTAAGTCTGACATATGCATGAGCGACCATACCATTCACTTAATGATTAAATGGTATGATATTGGATGGTATATTAGTAATAAAGAATAATTATCATGTTATATTCATTAATTATATAAATTATATTCATCATTATACCAAACCAAATTAATTATTGTTGATTAAGATATTACACCACTACATAGAGAGAGTAAGTTGAATGTATGCATGCATGGTGATATCATTATTCATTGGATGAATAATAAGAATTATAAGGTTTTAACATAATTATAATGACAACTAATCATGTATATGATATAGAATTCATTACTTTTGTATGGAAACAACATAATAATTGGAAGTAAAAGATGAAAAACAATAAGGATGGGATAAAACAATTACCTCTTTTTCGAGTATATCTTTTTTATTTACACAAAAGATCTCTTTATAATAGACTTTTTCCCAAAGTGTGGACTCTGAGAGAAAATTAGGGTTGTTTTATGCTTACTTGATCAGACTTTGGATGATAAAAGGGGCTTTAATGGTGTTTGTAAGTGGGTAGAGTTGGTGGCCTTTTATAATAGAATGAGGGGAATTTTGAAATGTCTTGAAATATTAATTTATTATAAATTTATTTTCTGTTTTTAATGGTCCCAAACTCATTTATTTATAAGATAAGTTGAGTACAGGTTATATCTTTTCAGAGAATAAAATTTATACATGTTATTATTTTATTTAAAACCATATCATTTTCATTTATCCTTATTTAATCAACTTAATTTTATTTTTGGAAATAATATTATAATTATGAATTGTTATAAATATATACATATGCATTATAAATTTTTAATAATTGGATACGTTATGACATTTTTTACCATATTTCTTTAACGATTTAATTTTTAAATATATTTTTATTATTTTTAAATAATTTAATAATATGATATTTTTATAAAGTATAAATAGTGTCAATTTAAAAATAATTCATTTATCAGACTTTAAATAAAATCCCCCCAAAAGATATATTAGAAAAAAAAAATTAATACACTCCTAACATGTAATATTCACAAAGGAACTTCATGGAGCACATTAATTAGGTCATATGATATTTATTTTATTATTTTTGGAACCATTTTTTTCATATTTCGATAATTTAAATAATTTCTACATCACTATTGTGTCATCATTAATGTTAAATATTTCATCTCTATAAATTATAAATAAATTAAAATGATGTAGATAATTGCATTACTTTTCAGGAGACTATTTATGTTTGAATATGTATCATTATTATCATTAAATTAAAATTATTACACTTATAATATATATGAGAGTGGAGAGTTATCACGTTGTTTTGTTTTAATTATAATTACATAAATTTCTTGAAAAAAAATTAAATTAATTGAATAAAATAATGACCATATGTGATATTAGTCGAATTTAATTTATCAAATATGATTTTTTCTGGTGTTAGGGTAATTTTATTATCTTTACCATATTGTATGTTTCCCAAATCTACCTGATTTGCCTTAAACCGTGGTAAATAAAAACTATGGTTGTTACAATTCATAATATCAAAAAAATTACGATAACATGTTAACATAATTTTAATCCATTGGTTCAAAATATGGATTCAATTTTTAAAATTTTAAAATATAAAAGTTGAAGTAATTGATTAATAATTAATTCGCATTGTCAAAACAAGAAGGAGGGGTTTTAAGAAGAAAAAACTACCAAAATATTGACATGAGTTATGTCCAATTTAAATTTTAAATTAAATCCAATGAACAAATTTTTATTAAATGATAAAAACATAATCCAATTACATATAAAAACAATTATAAAGACAATCTAACAATATAAATAAATTAGATGAAGAGGAAGTTTTGAATTAAAATGCAGTATTTTATTATTCATTAAAATAAGATTTTCATCGGAAAAAATCCAAAATTTAAACCAAGGTAAATTTTTATTTACATCTAACAAATAATAATATTATTATGTAAAACATAAATTATAAAATTTATATAAATATAATTAAAAAGGGGGTGTTATCAAAAGGGGGAAAAGGTGTATTTTTTTAAAAAATTTCTTTTACCAAGAAAATTAGATTTTTTGTTATATCATATATAGAAAACGTATAATATGATTTTAAAACATTAAATTGAATATATTAAATATATATTTCTCTAATAAAATCCATAATGTGTGAATTTAATATATTATAGACTCAATTAGTTTCATTTAAATAGTTTTTCTTGAAGGATGTTATTACTATTCATACCTACCATTATAATGACTAACTCGTCATATTTATTTATTAATTATACTCAGACTTGCGTGGAATGAATTCCATCAAAATAAATTGAAATTTTGTGTTACACAATCCAATAATAATATTCTGTATACTAGAAGTTAATACAATGTTACGTATACTGCAAGCTAATCATGGTGTAGCAAACCATACAAGACATCAAAGAAATTAAAGCAATTGTCTCATAAAATAATTGTGTGTTACATTATACCCCATCATAAAATGAACTTTCACATTAAATTTTTCAGGTTTATAAAAGGATTAAAACTTGAATTTTTCTTTTTTAGAAACCCAAATCATAAAAAAGAATACTTAAACCTCATTTTAAAAAGGAAAGTTAGCAATATAATGATTACCCAATGTATCTCACACTTGTGATTCCACATTGGATAATATGGTTTGGAAGTGAAGACATGGAGATGGAAGAAAAATCTAACCATCATGTTTTGATGGATAGTGATAGAGAACATGGTTTGGAGAAAGTTGACAAGCAAAAATCCAAAAATATGTGATGATTAAGGGAAAACCTTATTCATTAGATTAGAAGGTACTATGATAAAACAAATTTGTTTTCAAGATCATTTCCCTAAAGTAGAAGAATTTGTCATGAGAATAAATACTTACTTGTTTTCGGTTACTATCTCACTATTGTTTGTGCCTTTAACCATTTCCACTTCGTCTCTTATTTAATGAAATGATGTTGAATTTTTCGTTCTTGAAGTGTTAGCAGATCATGTGATATACTGATATGTCATTCCATCTTTCTCAACAAAAATGTTATCACATGTAATAAAATATTCATAATTCCGCCTATAGTGAGATAATAAATTTATGTAACCAAATTCCACCAAAATATAAATTCTACTATCCATAATTGGATAAAATTATCATCCTTAAAAAAATTAAAAATATAAAACATTAAGAAGATGTTAACTAAATCAAATTAAAATTTATCACCCATATCTCATAAGGTAGTTATAGGATGACACATTCCAAACCTGTGAATACCTTAATCATGTATTCTCTTGAAACATGATAGTAACATGATTTGATTTAGAACCTTAATGAAAAGATGAATTCCTTCAAAATTAAATTTTTCCACACACCAATAATACAAAAAATTCTATTTACTCAAACCATGATATATTTTTTTCCTTATATCAGTAATGTGGTTATTAATACTATCAATCATGTCATTATCTCCTTAACCCCTCATTATGTGCATATCATGTTCCTTCCAAAAATATTTCAATCATTGATCATGGTTAACGGGACCACAGACTTTTGGAAAACCACAATTGAACAATACATAGATATTAAAATTTCTATAATACTATAAAAGATATTCAATGACACTATTATGGAGTCTCATTACATAAACCCTGAATCATTCCACCACTTCATTGTTATACTCATGATCAAAAATAGTGATCTCATGTGATTTTCATTGATATTTGGCCTTACCCGGTTGTTGACATCGATCATCATCATAAAACCTTGGATTTTTGGAATTGGATAGCATAATTCCCCATTTCCTTACACTTGTAGCATTGAAGTGTGGTTGGTGCATTCTCTATAGTCTCTTCTTTATTCACAGCATTAGAAACATTTTTCCTATTACATAGGCACTCAACTACTCAATGACCTTCTTTTCTACCCTTGAAACATTTTCTATTCCCTTTAATACAATCTCTATCATTCTTATTTCCACACATTGAGCATAATGAAACACACATCTTCTTTTCACCATTGTTTTGAGATTTTCCTTTCAACTCCATCTTTCATTTCATGTTGAAACCATGATATTGATATGTAACACCAACTTCTATTTATACATTGCTATAAAAATCCACAATCTCTTCATGTCTACTAAATTCTATTTTAGCTAGTTTTCTTAAAAGTCTTGTTTTTAAGAAACTAACAAATCTATTAACTTTACATTCAGGTTGGATGGTGAAGCCAGAAGCATATCATTTATGTCTTATAAAATATTCCTCCTAAGAACCAGTGGATTCATCATCATTTTGCATAAGATCATGAAAATACTTTTTTATCATTTTTTGAATAATAATAGGGAATTCCTTATTGAAAAAAGTGGTTCCTTAACTCGGCACATTTCATGGATTCAATTTCATCTTGCTTCCTTGTATTCTTTATTAGATTCCACCACTATTATGCTTCAACATGTAATCTATAAATAGCCATAAAATGTAATTTTCATGGTACAAAAATCAATTTATAGAAAATATAATTTCAATGGTACTAATAATTTTTTATTAATTAAGTGGATTAGAAGACCCTATGAAAGAAAATGGGAATTTCCTCATAAAGGGCTCAATAGAATTTTGTTCCCTTCTCTGCTAATTTGGAAGTCTAGAATGATTCGTAACTTTTCTTATTATAGAAATAATATTTTTCGTTCCATCTCCCATAAAATTTGGTTGATTAAGAGGAAAATAATTGTATTTCCTAGTGCATAAGTCATTAATAAGGTTCCTCCAGGTTCATGCCATTGTCTAAAACCCCAAACGAATAGTGTGAGAGGAAAAATTTGTATTAAAAACAACATAATAAAGGGTGGTTACATTCAATATCATACATATTAGTCTTAATACTAGGTTATCCATGATCGTTACCATAATTCTAGGACTGTAGCCTATAGTTATACATACCCTTAGGGAAATCCCTAGTTATACCTTAGAAATATCTCTATGAATCTCACTAAATATTTCACATCATGGTGTCCAAAGGTTTACAAAACCTTTTCTCTGATACCAACTCTAATGAACCTAGCTTGACATACATGAAAATTATATTTATTTTGTGGAATACAAAATAAATTATATAAATATACACCCAAAGATCTTATTATTTTAGTTTATTTGGAAACATAGAACAAAATATTATATTTTAGTGAAATATCTTTAACATATCCCATAAATATCATCCCCTTTTTCCCTACCTAAAACATTTATCTATATCCTAGGTAAAATAAAACATAAAATGGGTGAACTCAAAGGCTCATTAAGGCTAAAAATTGAGAGGTTAAAAGAAACATAAATATAAGAAAGTAAAAACATAAACATAAAGTTTAAATATCAAAATCATGAGTCATGAAAAAATTATTGGCACTGCGTAAGGTATAAATCATAAAGAAACATTGACCATGATAATATAGAATTGGAATAAAACATACAGTTATTGAAAAGAAACACATAATATTATTTATATATTAGCCAGGACATTACTTCCAAGATAATCATAGTAGTCAAAGCCCATTACTGAACTAGGTTTATATATCATTCCATAAATGTATTACGGAACCAAATTTACTTGTCCTTCGAGCCCTATGTTACTGAACTGGATTTACTTGTTGTAATAGTCATATTTAACTCATGAGATATAAATATTTACCCAATTCATTGGAGGGATATATTGGTCCCACCAATCTCATAATGATATCATTCCTACATGTTCTATAAAAACATAAATCACTCATCATAGCATAACCCTTGAAATAAAATGGGTTTCATAAACATCGTTTCATCATAATAAATATAAAATAAATGGATTTTATAAAATTATTTCCATTAAAAGGATAATCAAATAATATTAATAATTGTGATAGAAACCTAAACCAATTTCATTTTATAAAGAAATTAATTTTGATAAAACATTGAACATAATTCCTGAGGAAAATATCCTTTCTTCTTCAAAAATGTTTTCTTTTCTCAAAATGTTGCACAATTTTAAAAGAATAAAATTATTTTGAATATAAACATTAAATAATGTAAATTAATCTCCATAAAAATAACGCATTAAGAAGAGGTAAATAACTCTTCATTCCATATAACTTAAAAAAATATTCTTCTCATTATTTTACTGGAAATGTCAAGAAGTACCACATATGGTAAATGAAAGAGAGATTCGTCCAAAACCATGTAGTAAAAGTCAAAAATGGGTATAAATGACTTTAAACATATATATATTAATACTGTACATTTCATGAAAACATTTCTTTAAAACATGGACATGGATGATAAATATACCACCCATAAACACTTACATATAAACATTCTCGATTAAAAATGGGATTGCAAAATTTTCCCTTACCTTATGTCTTATTTCTTTTGTATGTGACTGAATCTCCTATATAGTAGGTTTAAACATATTATTAACTTGTTAAATAACCATAATAATATCTATGGTATCAAATATTATTCCATTATGACATTATATTACTCATTTATTTATCAATTCTATGATAAAGCAATGTTTTGGGTAATAATCGTTTTATTTATCATTTGTGTTCTGACTTATTATTCTTGATATCATAACTTATATCATGATTTAATTACATAAATAATGTAAAACATGATTTATACATCATAAATATTAATTATCGATATATATATAATAGATGGATAAAGGAAATGGAATATGCAATTCATGGAGATGGTAGGTCATACGTACACATGAACCCTGTTTTTGTTTCCTTATAGAGTGGAATGGAAGAAAGTAGATGGAATTTATATATATATATATAATGTAAAATTATTATTTTTATATTTCATGCTTATTTATTATATATACTATATAATCATTCTTGAATTGTTAGCTTGGATAATGAATATTATCGAGTTGTGGAGACGGTAAGCCATACTTACACACAAGTAATGATATCATTCAAATAACAGTTAAATGGTGTGGAATTGTTTGGTATATTAATCATAAGGAATAATTATAATGGTATATTGATTAATTAAATCCATTATATGAATCGTTTTACCCATAAAAAGTAATTATTGTTGAATATAAAATTTCACCACGGCATGGAGATGGTAAGCATTACATACGCACACATGGTGATATTTTTATTCTCAGGATGGCTAAAAGGAGGTATAAAAAGATACCAAAATTATAATAACAGAAAATCATGTAGAATATACTATAATTATGACATTATTTTTCAAAAAACCCAAGAAGATGATGTAGAAGAAGAAAATAATTTTGAAATTGGTGATAAAACAATTGCATCTTTTTTTAGTATCTCCTTTTGATTTGGAAAAAAGCCATCCTTAGGTTGGATTTCCAGCAAAAATGTGGCCTATAGAAGGAAGGAAGGTATGTTTGGAGGTTACTTGAGTATAATTTGGATGATACAAGGGGCTTTAAATGTGTGAGTTAGTGGGTAGAGGTGGTGTCCTTTTATAAGAGGGTGGAGAGGAACTTTTTGAATTTCTTGAAATATTAATTTATTATAAATTTATTTACGGTTTATAATGGTTCCAAACATATTTATATCAATGATAAGCTGAGTATGGGTCGAACTACTCTCAACAGATAATATTTAGCCATGTTTGTATTTTTTTTAAACCTTATCATATTGATTTCTCCTTATTTAATCTATTGAATTTTATATGTGCTAATATAATAATATATATGAAATGGTTATAAATATTTACCTTTGGGTTGTAATATATTCCATTATTGGATACTTTATGACATTATAGACCATATAAATTTCAATTTTTAATTTGTAAATATTTTTTTAATTTTAAATAATATAAAATTATTTTATTTCTATAAAATATCATTAGTGTCAATTTTTACACTATTCATTTATTTCAAATTAAATAAAATAAAAAAATATATTAATTGGAATAAAAATATTTAATACACTCTAAACTTGTCATATGAACATAGAATATTTTTGGAGTACATTATTTGGTTCATATGTTATTTATTTTAATATGTTTAATATTTATTTATTTTTTTCTATCAATAAAATAATTTCCAAATCACTGTTGCGTCAACATTAATGGTGATTATTTAATATCTAAAAATTCTAAATAAGTTCACATGATGTAGAAAATTTAATTATATTTCTAAATACTATTTTTGGTCATTATTTTATCTAGTTTATCACTTCTTTAAAATTATTCTACTTAAAAGGTTTGTGAGAGTGAAATGTTGTCACTTTGTTTTGTTTTAGTTATAATTACATCACATTCATGGAAAAAAGTCGATTAAATTAATCAATTCCAACCCTTAGGTGATATTTTTTGAATTAAATTCATCCAATAGTATTTTTTCAGGTGTTAGGGTAATTTTATTTTCTTTTTCAAATTGTTTGTTACCCTAATTTACCCTATTTACATTTAATCGTTGTAAATAAAAATTACCATAGTTACTATTCATAGTACAAAAAAATTAAAAAAATCTATTAACATAATTTAGAGCCACTGATTCCAAATATGGAGTCCATTTTTCAGAATTCATCCACAAAAATCTGTTCTAATTAATTTAAAATTATTTCTTATTTTCAAAACAATAAAGCGGTTTATTAATATGTAAAAACAATCAAAATATTGACATGTGTTTATGTCCAATTTAAAAGTGAAATTGCATCAAAGGATCAAAATTGGATTAAATTATCATAACATAATCCAATTTTACTTTATATGAAATTAAAAATATAATCTATCTATATAAATAAATTATATAATAATGTAGTTTTGAATTAAAATTTCATATTTTTCACCATTTATTAAAATATTATTTCCATCAGAAAATACCAAAATATCACCCAAGGTGTATTTTAATGTCCGGATTCCCGAAAAGAATTTTATTATGTCAAATATAACTTATAAAATTGTCAAAACTAGATTTAAAAAGAGTTCTTCATCAAAGGGATGTAAAACTGTACATTTTTAAAAAATAATTATTTTATCCATAAAATGAATTTGTTCTTACATCATATCTAAAAAAATATAGTAAGAATTTAAAACATTACATTGAATATATAAAAAATATATCTCACTAATGAAATTCATAAATAGTGATTTTATTATTTTATAGACTAACTTATTTTCATTTAAACAGTATTTTAAAAGGAAAGTAATTCTATTCATACCCGCCATTATAATGACAAGTTTATAATATTTAGTTATCACTTATACTCCCTCTTGCATGAAATTAATTTAATCATAATAATTAGAAATTTTGTGTAAGACAAGACAAGAATAGTATTGCGTGTAATGAAAGGTAATACACTATTGTGTATAGCTCAAGCTAATCTTGGTGTAGTACACAATACAAAACATCAAATAAATTAAAAAGAATATGGCACATAAAATCTCTGGGTGTTACAATTGTCATATCATTAGAAAGAATCCTCATAATTTTGAAGACATGTGTGACTACCTTTATCCAATCCACACATACCTGAGGGTTTGGATCACCCTGAAACCTAGGTGGCCACCAACTCTAGAACTATTTCAACCCACTCAATCTGCATGCATCATGAGCTGTTAATTATTGAATTAATTATTTCTTGAAGGGTGGTGGTATCACTAAAATCCCACCTTGGGTTCTATCTTTAGAGCACGACCCTGTTCTGACACCTCATCATTAGGAGGATCATCCTCAAGATTATGTAATAGAATTATGGCTGGTTGTCTGTGTTGAGGCATCCAGTAATAAAACAAGATATACCATGGTAAATAGGGTATATTTTTATAGTTGACTGATGAAGTACCTAGACAAAAACCCATTTTTGTATGAATCAAGTTCCATTATTTTTCATTTCACCCAGTGTTTTCATGTTTTGAGTTGAAATGTAGAAATCATAGTCATAGTTTTTGGATACGCTAGATACTGCACTAATGCTAGATTCACTATCCAGAAAGTCGAACATGAAACACATTACAATTCTTCCAAAAACAAACTACAGACACCTATTCCTAAAGTAGAACCGACCTACTCTGTTACCACTATGTCATGACCTGTCTTAGAGGCTCCAATTCCATGACTATCCCAATCCTGTTTCCAATAGGCCAGTGGCTAGTGACTATTACCAAGAAGTAATATCCCACAAATTGTAGTCATTTTCTAATTACCTTTACACAAGAACACATATCTAATCCACAAAGGAAGAAATGTAAAACACAATGTAAAAAATACATACATACACTATATCTCAACCAATAGTGTATGATAGTAAAGTAATGTTAATTAAAGTAAATTGGTACAGACTACAAGCCAAAAAAAATGTCTAGAAACCACAATGTGCACCCTGTAGGAAAAGTTACTGGGAATGATTCTCAAAGACGTAGTAACACCTCAGCATGTCTGAACTCAAAAATCTCTGTTCAATCTTATTCTTCAATAGAATTTTTCCAAAGGTCACTCATCTGTACAAGACATGACACATGAATGCAAAGTCTGTTAAGGGTGAGTAAAACAATACTCAGTAAGGAACCCAGAAATTACAATGGAAGACCACAAAGGAAATACCACACAAGAAATTATTCAAAGGAAATACCAAAAAGGAAATTCCACAATAGAAATATCATATATGAAATACCATAAAGTAAATACCATGAAAGAAATACCACGAAGGAATATTATATTCATCTCTTTGAAGATTTATTCCAATGACCCATATTTCATGAATATCCTGATATACTCTCTCCAATGAGACAAACTGTATCCATAAGACACACAGTCTTGGTAAGAAACATAGTTTCTAGGACTCACACTATATCCATGATACACATAGCCTCTACAAGAAACCCATTCATTAGGAGTAACATAATCTCCATGAGACTCTAATCCTCTATGTCAAAATCATATATATGATTCCACTCAAAGTATGCTCATTCTGAGATAACCTGATACTCAAGCTATTGTTTCATATTCACACTTCCAAAAGACACTCTATAGATATATCCAATGGATTGTATGGCCGAAAGGGTATGAATTATATAGATAGTTTATCAAACGGACACACGTTATGAATGTTATGAGCGTCTGAAAATTCAAAAGGGGTACACTAGCTCGTGGACCAACCAAGTGGTCTGTCAACCGACCGTGGTGGTCGACTGCCCATTCCACCCCCCCCCCCCCCCCCCACCCCCATAAACCATTCCACTATAGATCAATCCATCATGGCCATCGACGGTGATCAAGCTGCAGGAACCACATGGGAGCTCGGTCGGGTATAGATCATGGTCAATCCTGGCCCAGTCCGGCTACCCAGGTCTAACCCAAGCCCAAATTGAACCAACCCACAAGGTCAAACTAGCCCACTAGTCCTAGCATGGCATGGAATTCCCTCCCCACCTAGGCCCATCCCATCACACGGAGGCCCAACCAACCTATTTGGGATGGCCCGTGTGCCATTTTCTCACCCCATGGATATGCTCCCCTCCACAGTGACTACCGCATCCCACTTCCATCACATGTGGTAGGATTCCATATCCCACAGTATGGTCATCGCGTGAATATCCCACACACATCCCACCACCATGTTCCACCTCTAGTGTTGGTCGCTAGTTTCGGAACACCGATCTCCTCTTCCACCAGCCATTGTGCCGCCACTGGTAGTCAAATTTCTAAAACAATACCCCAGCCACAATTCTTTCATCTTCAGCTACACCGATCCATCCATTTCTTCATCTTACGACCAATCCGAGTGTTTGATCACATTCATATCATCCCAAAAATTTGAGTCATGACCATAAGGGTGAAATGATGAATAATTTCATTATTGGGGGTGTGAGGAATCACAAAAAACCCTAAAGGAACGAACCTAATCCTTTTTTCATTTCACCCTCGATTCATTCCATGTTATAAGGAATAACTAAGTAGAAATAGTAATAATTATTTATCCCCCATTAAAACCACACAATCAATCTCATCCTATAAGAACGATTGAACCACGTATCAACCTATTCATGGGTCGGTCCGCGTTCATCAATGAATTCAAGAACGGGGAATCGTAATGAAATAAAATACCCTACCTTGAGTTGGATCAGTCATTGAAGAAGAGTTATTGTTTTATAGTCGTTGATGATATAATCCATCTCCATTGGCATGATGATCCACAATCCCATTACAGATCTGTTATTGTTTATTGGAAAGAGATATTTCCCCATGATTAAAAGGAATTCAAGGTTTATAAAGATAACCCTTAATTATTTGAAAATGTATTATTAAATAGGAAATGTCTCTATGTCATCATGTAATGTTAAATAAAATAGACCTTAATTTATGTTATTCATTAAAATGGCCAAAATTTACTTATCACAACCAACTCGTGCTTGTCAATGTTAGAGCTCGCCTAAGGTATTGTCATTGATCTGAACATAATGGTTCCCTATAATTTCTGATATGGGATCATTTTTAGGAGTTATTCCAATTTTTCATTAAAATTTTCATGTGTTCATTATAATATTTTAATATTTTTCAAACAATGGTTTTGGGAACCCCGAAAATGGGGATCACATGTAATCTCATCACCTGGTCTTGAAATCAATCAATATATTATCTAAAAATAATACACGGAAATTATGTGATGTTAGAAAATTATTACTGAGTTATTTTCATGTTTATTTTATGTCATCATGTTGAGGATGAGAGAAAAATGTATAAGGGTATGTTACAAATATATTCCATACATGAATTGAAATGGTAAAATATCTCCATGGACTCTTTTAATATAGTCACTGAAATGTGTAAAAGTAAAAATTATTTATCGTTTATAGTTTATTTCCATAGAATTTCATCACACATCATATCTATCATAGGAGATTTCCCACTTATCATATTTATAGAATAATATTTATGAATATAGTATGGTTTCATGGTGTACCAATTTTTATTGTATCTAATCAGGATATGATGATTACCTTTATGTTCTAGAGATGTATTGAGCTTGATCTTGATATACATTTTAGTTTCATCACTACATATAATCCTCAGACTCATGGTAGTTCTATGTTTACAACAGAAATCATTGATGATATTTTTAGATATTTTTCTCCAGATTTCATTGGTAGATGGGATAACTTCTTCTCCTACTAGACTTATCTTACAATAATAGCTATCAATTGATCATTCAGATAGATCCTTATGAGTCCCTCTATGGAAATAGTTGTATAACTTTAATGGGTTGGAATGAAGTTTGGGAATGGAATCTAATGGGACCTGACAAAGCAGAGAAAGTAGTCATGAATGTTAGATCAATTCCTTATCACATCACTGCAACATAGAGTTAATAGAAAATTTATGTTGATGATCATCAATGTTACCATGAGTTGGATGTTTGTGAGAACGATTCTCTATAAATCTCCCCCATTGTAGAAGGATTTGATATTTTTGGTTATCCTTATTCATACCACTATATTCTATTGTTTTGAAAATATTATTTTCAATAATAATTGTACTATTTCATTTTGTAATGAAATAATAAACGTAATTTTTTTTAAAAAAAATTGAAATTTTATTTGAGAAACTAAATTTGAATTTTGAATTTGACATGTCAATATAAACTTGTATTTATTTTTAGTGATTTTTCTGAAAACATAAATTTTTTAGTAAAGAGTGAATAATAATGGTTTTTATTTATAGTTTTCTTCTCATTTAAATATTTTCAAAGCATAAAAATTGGATAACGATCATATTTATAGTTTCATTATATCAAATTAATATTTTATTATCATAATTATTTCACTGGATAAAATTCCATACTGGATTTGTATATTGATTCTCTCTATGCTTTTCAGAAGTTTCTTTTTGGAAAACCGCTTCATCATCATGTTTAGGATAATAATTTTAAATTAACTTATGCTACTCAAGTTAGGTGAATACTGAAAATTTATAACATATTTATAGTCATAATAAATTTATTATCTTATTTTTTACCATAATTTAAAGTAAAAACATTAAAACATTTGTTTTTTTATATAAAAAATGGATTAACTGGTGGTGGTAAACAAAAATGATAAGTGTCAAAAATTTCCCAATAATTTTCAAAATACTTTTTATAGAAATATTTTGACTATATCATATCTCCTTATTTAAAATGACAAATTTTGGACTGTAAAACTTATGGCTAAACTTTATTATTTTTAAAAACATCAACTATATCTTCTCCCCAACATTTATAAGGATGTCCCTCTCCTATCATTATAACACTTTCAAAAACCATTAGTTCAGACATTAATAAGAAATTGGTTTACCTAATTTTATTGTATCATTATGTAGTAATTTTTACATAAATATATCCTAGTAATTATATTAGTGATAACCCCTTTTGTTTACCCAAAGAAGATGTAGCATTCTATAACAAGAGTTTTAAATTTTTTTCACCAACCACCTCGTTCAAATATAATTAGACCATTAAAATATAATAAATATAGTTTCTTTCATATAATGAAATGTTAATATTTTATTATAATTTTCTACATCCATATCCTCATCCAAAAATGGGAAACAATAACATTACTTGTGTGTACGGTGGACTACTGCCACACAAACTGATATGGAATGTTTTTCATCCACGCCTCTCACAGTTGGGTGTAATGATGTATATAATGTATATATGAGATATTAGTGACATAAATATAATTTTTTAATAATTATATCATGATTAAAATTTTAAATTCCATTCCATTTGGGATACAAAAAAGTTGTTCATGTCTACAACAAACTTATGCCTCGCGAACCGATTTGATTCATTTTTTACTAATGCATTCTATAGAAGGTAATTAGGGTAAATTTAATGAATATGAATGAGATATGTAAAATTAAAATGCTTATTGAATGTAAATATATAAATAAATTGTTTATCATTTCATTTATTATGAAACTGTAAATAGTGTTCATACGAATGTTCGGCCTACCCTCTCCTTGAAAAGTTTATTTAATTTTCTTTCTCTATAATTATAGATTACTCTAAATAAATATTTTATTAATATAAATTATATTGTTATAATTTTGAAAATTATGATTATGATTTATCTATGATCAATGTATGAGGACTGGATATACCAAATCGAAACATACATGAAAAAGGAAGCAGTTATTACATGAAACATGATATTAACATGAAATTGTTAACAAGTATGAAATAAATCGTCATAAGTCAGTAATTTATTGTATGATATATATAATTATGTTGATATAATAAATTTATAAAAATTTAATATTTAGTATAAAGGGGGATCAAATGAGTTTTTAAGGGTTTAGACATATGTTATGATATTTTTGTCTAAATTATCCTTCAGTGATATATATGATATATTATATAGCTATCTTATTTAATGATGTGTATATTAAGTCAAAATGGCATGTTATTTTATGAAATTATTTTATTCATTCATTTATATGGTAATATAATATTCATCATTCATGTGGAATACAATTCAAAGTTACCAATGGGGTAAGGGTTTTATGATACAATATCATCATTTATTTGGATTATTAATATTCTTGCTTGTGATTACTAATATTATGATCCATATCTCAAGAAACACAAGAAATTAATTTTCATATAGTTATTCCCCAGTAATAAATTTACCCCCTTAATTTTCCTCTCTTTCTTTACTCAATATTATGAAATATAGTTTTCAGGAAAAATCATCTTTATTTATCTCTTTAGTTAAAATTCATTTTTTATTCAATGTACATAGTTTAAAAAAATTATAAAATTTCATAACATAGTAAAAATGAAATATTAAAGAATTTATTAACCATTATTTAATATTAACATATTTTTAAAAGGAATCATCAATTCATTTTCTAAACATTTCCACTTTGTACTTCACCATAAATATGAAAGTAATCATTTCGTTAACATTTATATAATGGATATAATTCAACACTATCATGACCAATCAATTTTTCAAATATTAATATATAAGTCTAAAAAATATTTTTCATAGAAAAGTATTTACAAAATATTTTATGAATTTATTGTGATTTCAATATGGAATGGATATTTTCCACATGAAATATTTTAATGATTTTAAATTAATCATTTATATGTTATCTAGTTTATATTAAGAGAAAAGGATTTTGAAAATAATAAATGGTTTATAAATTGTTTTAAAAATTTGAAAGAAAACATTTTTCATGAAATTTTCCCTGAAATATTTTAAACTCATTTTTCACCTAATTTTACATCCTTTGATATTGTATATTCTATATTGGGAATAATAATCAATGATACCTCCTTTATTCATTTTCTATATGATTAATTTTTATATTGATAAATTATTTTTGAGACCCGTTTTTTTTCAATTTTTATGCTCTGGTGAATATGAAAACATGATTTTCGTGCCAATTTTCTTTAAATGAATTATGATTTAATGATAAGAATATTATTTTTCTATTATTCTGACTGACGTATGTATTGTTTTAATTACATCATGCGTGGGAAATATATGTCTTTAAAATTTATTGGTTAAATATTTATATATCATGAGATAAAAATGGAATATTTTCTATGGGTTTGGACCACTATGAAATAATTGTGAGTCCTAATCCACTATAGGAAACAGTTGAGTCCTGATCCATAATGGGAAATATGTGATATGTTCTGATCCAATATGATTATAATTAGGGATGTTAACCTTGATAAATTAAATTTATTTAGATATTTATGATGGTTCGACCTATTTATGTCATGAAATTATGATTCATACATTATTTATGTTGATTTATCACTCTCGTGTGCCATGTTTTCTAAAATGATAATGTTTTCTACCAGGAACGTTTTTATGTTCACTGAAAGTTTGGGAATGCGAATAAAAGGATATGTTATTGATAAAATAAACAAAACATTATCTTATTCTTTCATATAATATTATATTGATATCTCTTATGTTTCCCTTAAAATGATTCTGAGCTCACCCTTTCTTATATTCTCATCACCATGTTATGATGAATGGATTATGTAGCCAATTTCTAAGAGGGTGCAGTCGATCACTCTTGATTCATCCATCCTTAACCTCGTGGCAGTGGCAGTTTTGAGTTCTCAGTTCCCAACAGTAGTGGCGGACTGTGGGAACATAATTTCAAAAGATGTTTCCAAGATTACCCCCCCTCAGGGATAGGTACTTCTATATCATTATATACCATGAAATGGCGCTGATATCAGCATTAGTATATCTGAGGGCTTTCGTAGAGATTTGCGATAAGGAGGCGTAGGTGGGGGAATTGTAGAGTAAGGTCATAGTATGACCCAATGTTCTAGGTTATGTGTGGATTACTGGAACATTAACCGAGTTTGTTGTGGAGAACGAGTACCCACTACCAAATGGTAAATGGGAACATACATTAGTTAAAAGGGGTATCCGTTCGTGTGTATGGAAAGGTACCTGTAGTATTTTCAGCAGTTGAGACAGTGGCGATGGCTTGAGTTCCTCTAGGATAATGATTTTGAGATATTCTATACTCATGGGAATGGGAACGTGTTGGCTGACACGCTCAGTAGGAGGTCTAGTTTGCAGTTTCTGAGTGAGTAAACAGAGCTGATAGCCATGATGTAGATATCATTCAGGGATGATGATGTAGCATCTTACTTCTAGTCAATGATTGTCACCCCCACTCTATCAGTGAGTTAGGGAGGCACAACTTGGGGATGTTGACATTGAGGCCCGACGTTCTCAGATATTCCCAGGACAAGATATTAATGGATTTTCCAATGTTAGGGAACATGTCATCCTTTTCAGAGAACGCACCATGGTACCCGTGACATTACGGGAGGTGGTGTTGAGGGAGTTCCATACACCCCCTTTGTCAGTACATCCTAGTGTGGTGAAGAAGTACCAGGACCTCTAATGTTAGTACTCGATGCTAGGGATGAAGAAAGTAGTGGTAGAGTTCATTTCATGATGCCTCACTTTTTAACAATGTGAAGGACAATCATCAGGTCCTTGATGTCTTGAAAAATACATTTGAGAGAATTTAATGGAAGTGGGATGGTATCTCCCTAGAATCTGTGATGAGGTTACCACACACTTCCATGGGCCATGATTCTATCTGGGTGATCGTTGATAGACTCACCATGTCAGCCCACTTTCTACCCATCTTGGAGTAGGGATTAGTAGAGGGCCTAGGAAGCCTCAACATCGATGAGATAGTGTGTCTCCACTGGGTGACTTAGATGATCATCTCCGAACATGATGCTTTCTTTACATCCCAGTTGTAGAAGGGATTGTAGGAGGAGTTCAGGACATAGATGTGCTTGAGCACAGCTTTTCACCGACAAAAGGATGGTCAAATGGAACGGACCACACATTCCTTAGAGGACATTATTTTTGGTTATGTCTGGGATCTTTTTCGTAGTTGGGAGGGAAACCTATCACTGGTCTAGTTTTCATACAAAAATATCTATCACCGCACCATTGGCATGGCATCGTTTAGAGGACTTATATGGGCGGCCATGCAGATCACCTCTATGCTGGACAGACCCAGGGGAGTTAGCACTCATGGGTTTACTGGCGGTATTGGGTAACCTTGAGAAGGTTCATGCCATCTAAGAGTGGATGAGTACTTGATATATTAGAAAAAATTATTATGCTCAGTGGATACTAAGAACCTTGGAGTTCGAGGAGGGAGACCATGATTTCTTTCAGTTCTAACCTCGATGTGGATTGTGGAGATTTTTCCAGGATGAAAAGTTATATCCAAGATTCATCGGACCATTCCAGATCCTTAGTAGATTTGGTGATGTGACGTACCAGCAAGATCTTCCCCCGTAGATGTTACATATGAACAATGTTTTTTATCATGTTGCAGCTGAGCAGGTACGTCTATGATCCATCGCACATCATCGACTGGGGTTAGCTGGAATTTGGAGATGGGGCGACATTTGCGGAGTTCCTAGTGGATATTGAGAATCAATAGGAGAGTGTCCTTCATGGATTGTGAATTCCTTTTTTGTGCCTTTGTTGGAAACATGAGAATCTCCCAAAGAGAACATGGGAGTGGGAGGCTCAGATTCATGTTTAGTACCTTCACTTGTTTGATTACCTTTTGTTTTGTCATTTAGGGACGTAATGTCTAATGTTGGGTAGAATTTAATTTACTAGAATTCCATATATTTTTTTAGAAATTTTATGGAATTATTTCAAGATCAGGCACTGAGACAACATGTGATTCCAAGGCCTAGAGTTTCTGGAATAATCCATTGAAAATTGTTATGTTTTAAATAGTGTGGGTGATCGGTTTTCCAGAAAAAGTGGAATAACTCTTTAACGGGTGTTCAAATCATAAATCTAAAGGAACCATTGCATTTATGATAGTGGGATTACCCAAGGCATGACTTATGTTTAGTCGACGCGTCTCCAGTGAGAAAACCCGAAAATGGAATAACCCTAAATTAAATAATTTAATTTTTCCAATGCTTGTTACTCAATAATGGTGAATTGGATTAAAAATCAGAGACCACCACTGAGCTCATTAGGGTTTTATATTTCATAGATATATCCTCACATTGGCTAAAACACTCCAACAATGGACCTTAGTTTTTTTCCATAAATAAAAAAAATTAAGTAATAATTGTTTTATTGTCAAATCCATATAAATTTTAAATGGTATCATGGATTGAAAATCTAAGAGAACCATTGAGCTTGTGAGGGATTTTTCCCCTTAGGAGGAGAATAAGCTCAACCAGTGTGGGTCGAGGGTGAAAGTTAATTTTTGAATCTTTTTTAATGATCGTTTAAATAAACAAGAAAGTGGGTTTTTATAACTTTTGAATCGGTTCTCTGATCAAAAATATGAGGGCACCATTGAACTCGGAATTTCGGGATTCACCTAAGATAGACTTAACTTTGACTATCATGGGTCAGATGGAAATGTTATTTTTTATACTATTCATAAAATAATAAAATAACTTTAAAAATATATTATACTTCTTTTCTCAACCTTTAAGCATCAGGAGGTGGTGGTGCAGTGTGGTGACGAGGAGACGATTATGTGCATTAATGGAAGCCCCTTAATGTAACATTAAGATTTAGAGTAATGATGCTTTAATGACAGGTAACAGCGACGATGCATCATAAATGAAATTATGTAACAACGTGACGTTGTAGAATAATAGAAACACTACGACGTTTTTTTCATTTTAATAGTTATTGCATTGGTGGAAAGAGGATTAAAGTTTAAGGATTATCTGACAAACCTCTATTAAAATTCCTCCCCAATAAAGAATGAGGAATTTTGGCAGGACATCATCGACTTCAACACCCCTCGAAGAAGGAAAATGCCAACAACCTCTTGGACCCTCGGGGACGAAGTGTTTTGACAAAAAACATCAAAGAAGTAGGGGTTTGATTTTTGTTTGCTAATTTTCACCATTTTTTTTATAAATGATGAACACATATTAACTAATAAACTAGTTAATCTAAGGATTGTGTGTTCTTGCAGGAGGGTTGCATTCTTGAGTTTTCTATCTAGGATTAATTTTATTGTTGATATAATTGTAATCCATGGAACTTCTCCTTTATTAATCCTCTAATCCGGATGGCGCGGGCTGACACAAATAAGGCATGGGTCCCTCTGTACATGCATTCTTAATGGACTAATCCTCAAATCAGTGGAGAGATGAATGTGGGGCCAAGGAAAGGATGGTGACGACCCGAGAGACCCATAGGCGCAATCAGAACGAGAAACTGACAACCGAAGAATCTTCAGTGGCTCGTAGAAGGAAACACCAGTGGTAGCCAATGGTGGGGGTAGACAGTTGTGGCCACAGGTGGAGGTAGGCGGAGAGCCCATTGGCATGAGGCGGATTTATGGAGGAGTGGTGCCGACTGACCCCGCATGGAGGAGGCAACACACATCCGGACCGCCCGGGCGACAGGGCGAGCCGTAGTCGCTCGACCACGGTGGAGGGGGGTCGCGGCCGGTCGATCACGCCAAGTGCTAGATGTGGCGCTAGGAGGGAATCGCGTGGAAGGGTCGCAGTACATAATGTGGGCCTTGTTCGAATAGGGAGGGGATGTGGCAGCGACTGCCTCATCCTAGGTGCACACCATCAGTCTGCCCCTAGCAGACTGGGCTCCAACTGGCGGGCCGCGCCCCTAGCCAATCGGTAGGGCCAGACACGTGTCGGCGGGTCAGACCCATGTCAAGAAGGAAGAACCCGTGCCAGCGGGCTGGAAACATGACCAGAAGGCTGGACCCGCACTAGAAGACAAGACCCACACCCTTCAGACCGGGTCAGACGAGATAGGGTCATTGGGCGACCCGGAGGGCTGGACACCGAACAAACTGGACGGAGGCTATTGGGTTTATCCCACTGTCCAAGAAAGATCGGACCTACCCTAACCCAAACCAGGTCCTATCAGGCCGGTCGAATTAAACCGGGGTATGTGGGACCCCCCCGAGCTAGGTAGGTCGGGTCGGCCCAACCAGGAATGACAGGTCCTAGAAGCAACTGACCCCTGATTACTAAAATTCCTATATATTACAGACCATTCTTCCATTCGACCCTCCATATATTGAAATGGAACCCTTACGATGAGGCGGTCCTTTAGGATATTTATATCTGGGAATTCAAGGATTGAGTATCAGTTGTGTGGATCCTAAGTGGCCTAGTAGACGAGCAGTATCTATGTGGATACATAGTGGTCCAGCAGACGAGCAGGGCCATGTGGATCATTATTGTCCAAGTGGACAAGCAATAACTATGTGGATCCTTAGTGGACTGACTAAAAAGTAGTTTTTGTGTGGATCCTTATTGGCCCAGCAGACGAGTAGAAACTTGTCAGGGGTGAGTCCCTCAATAGAATGAAATATTAATCATTATAACTGAAGAAACATTCCTACTCTATAAAATACCTTGTGTGATATTTCCTAACATTCTACCTATGCTTTTCAGTTTCTTTGTGGTATTTATCCTTAGTGGACTGGGATCCCCACTTGAGTAATATGTTACTCACCCCTCCATGGGCTTCGCCCATACGTGTTTGGTCTTGTGCAGATGACGAACGTTTCAACAGAGGGCATGGTGGCATAGGAGCATGCGAGAACTAGAAGGATCAGGCGGACATAACGTACTACCTTGGCTTCTAGCAGCTAAACTACTCTTACCATCATGCGGGGTTTCCAGTGGGTGGATACCTGAGTCTATTTATACTTTCCTATTTTCATTTCTTTTTTTGGGTTTTTATTATGGCATACTTTTTTTCATTCGTACTGGTACTAATCATTTTTTAAGTATACTTGTTTTCCACTTTTAGTTTGTGGGATGTGGTTGGGTGTCTCTGTGTGTGAATTAGTATTCAGTCAAATGGCTCTAACTTGTAGTTTTCCTCCTTTGACGCTATTCTCCAACCCATGGCCTTTGGGTGGAGGGCTTAGGGTATGTAACAGAACGACCCATAGGGGATGGGTTGTGATAATCCTGTATATCATATTTTCGAAATTCAAATCACATTGGTAAAAATATTATGTTTAAAGATCACATAGCACTTAATAGATCATTGTGTGGCAATTTCATGTGATTATATGACATAATTATAAGAATGGAATTTCAATTGATATAACCTTAGATTGTTACAGTGAATATATATTTGATATATGGTATTAAAATTATTTTTTGAATGTGATAAATATTAACCTTTATTTATTTCCATCAATCAAGTATATTGATATAGTGTTCTTGAGTATGCTTGTACACAAATCCCCATGAAATGTGTATTTGGTTTTCTATCAATAAAATTAATTCCCTAATATAAAAAATTTCATTAATATATATGATATATACTTCATGAATAATGTAATGTACCAGACCCTCCCAGTCCATTACATTTACAACTCTTAGTGTTTGAGGTATCATGGGGACCAACAGTGACTCATTGCGGAGTTTTCCAAATTTTAGGTTGAACAAACTGTTCCACCAATCGGCATTGGTGGAACCGATGGGCCACCAGTGGCGCTGATCAGTAATAGTGCCACACCAACAGGTGCTAGGGAATCAGTTCCAGTGTGTTGGTGACTCACCCATCAGTGAGTCATTTCCAGTTTCTCCAAGGATTTCCTGTTTCACTCTTGTAACGTCTCTTTTAATGTAAAAATGTTTTAAATACTCTTTTTAAGTGATATAAGGCCATTTTAAAGCCCATAAATGATAACTTAAATTCCCTATGTGTATGCAAAACCTTGATTTACCAAAATATGTAGAATTGTTACCACTATCATATAATTATCCACATATTCCAGTTTTTCCTGTTTCACCCATGTTACGAGTTTTCCTCCGTTTATTGTTAATATATCAACACACAGCCATCCACTGGTCTATCTCCATTTTTTCAGAAGAAATTTTTTAAATATATTTTAATTCTAACATATGAAATCACCAAGCCCCATGGTCAATCCATGATATGTTTTTTGGGTACATCAAAATTGTCTCTTAAATTTTAGGATCTAGCATTTTCTTAGGACGAGATCCTATCTTCCTTCTTCATTTTAACTTCTCTAAGTTACCCTTGAGACATCCTATTGAGAATAATTTTTCACCCATGTTGGAGCCCCTTCCACTCAGTCTTCAAGTTCTTACTACAAGTCTCATCATCCCTAGTTCTTAGCACAATGAGAAACCAATAATCCTCGATCATCCAAGTAGGGGTTCTTCCTTCATCTCTCTTTACTATGCATCATGATGGGTGGGTACGGTGATGATCTATCAAGATGTAGGTGAAACCAACTTTAATGAAGATAATAAATAGACATTAGAGAATGAAGGGGTGGGGAATATGATGATGTTTTTATATTTTTACTTTGTTTTTATGTTTTGAATTTATATGGGATCATGTCCACTAAAAATTGTCGATGTTGGTGGTCTTTTATTATGAACTAATGAATCTCTATTTTCATGATAATCATGGGATTGAATATCTGTAACATGGAAACTGATTATTTATATAAACATGGTTGATTAAATAGATTCCCAATGAATAATTACAATTGGGTGATAACGCTAATTAACCAAATGGAAAGGAGGACCTTAATAAATGGTGTTGGCTTTATCTGCAAACATTTTTACCCTATTATGGCTATTATAATGGTAGTTCAATTTGATTTTCTGTGGGGTGACGTATATGAGAATGAAATCTCTAGTTTATGGTTTGTTGTTTTGTGAATTTGAGGCTGTGTGGAGCTAGCGGTAAATGTTATGGACCTTTTAATTTGGGTATTATTTTGGTTCTTGTACTTCTAGGGATCTCACAGGATTCTAGTTTGATGTTGTTATTTAAAAGAGAACCAGGATTGAATGCTTAAATGCCTGCTTGGATGTTTTCATTCAGTTTTTTTCATGGCTTGTGGTTATGCCAATTATTTTCCCGATAGTGAAGAATTGTTTAACTGGAATTGCTTGAACATGATAATTAGAACGACTACAGTGGGGAACTTTTTTCCAAGAATGGTTTGGGCTCTGGATGTGGTTATTTTTTACTTGTGCGTGTAGGATTAGCGGCAAGAGTGGTCGTGTGTGGGCTGGTTTTTGGTTTCAATACTCTTACGTTGGGATGAGTTTTGATTACCTATATGTATAAAATCTAGTTCTTTTGTTTCTTTTACACACCCCGCACATGTTGAGAACTTCTTCCAAACACCCCCATTTCATGGGGGAGGGTTTTTTCAACATGCCTATGAGTGGATGGTTATTATCCCCTTTCTGCTCCCACTCCTAGGTATCCCATGACTCTTTGGGTAGGTTGTGACAACCTAAGGTTTATTATGGCCCAAGTCTCTTCGGGCAAGGTGTGTTGTGGTGGGATGTCACAGGTGTGTGCAGGATGGTTTGTTTCCCCACTGTATTTGGGATTTGGATCAGGTGTCTTTGGTTGTAGAAGTGTTTGTTCTGGCCTAAGTGTCTTTAGGCGTGGTGGTGGTTGTTGTGGCCCAATTGTCTGCAAGTGTGGTTATGTGTGGTTTTGGTGGCCCACGTTTTTGTGGGCCAGATAAACATGTGGTTGGGATGGCCCATATGGTTTTTTTTTGGGGTGTAAGTGGGACTACAATGGGATTTGTGGGGGGGGTCTTATGCGTAGGATGTTCTAAATAACCTGTGATAAAGTGGTGTGGGGTACCCAAATATTGATATTCTATTACTATTATTTTTCTTAGTTTTCATTATTTTGGAGGTGTTCCATGATAAGGCTGGGAGGATAGGATTCCTTGCTAGGTGTTTTAGTTACCTCTATTTTCTCAAGGGGCATTATAATTACTCCCCACTTGGGCATGAGATCTTTCAGTTTCCCTACTGACTATACCTATGTACTCATCATACATATATAAAACTACATTCAAGTTTTCAGGAGGACTTTGAGGACCATTCCAGACCATACTAGCTTAGGCATCGAGATAGTTGTCGTTTCTAGTTTTTCATTTCTTTTGGTACTTTCCTTTATATTTTTTCTTGTACATTTTATATGTTTATTTTTGAACATACATATGGTAATGGATTTTGGGCATTACGTTTATCATTATTCCATGGTATTTCTAGGATTTCACATCTTATTTCCCGATCTGGTTCTATAAAAAGGGTACTGAAATCCATTTATGTGATATTTTATACCCTTGGTGGTAGTCTCCACTCCAGGGCCTATTGAAAGAGGGACTCGGGGGTTATTATCTCTCCTCCACCTTGCAAAATGAATGGCAAGGAAACATGTCATTGTTACCCTCATCTTGGAGTAGGCGGGTCATGAGATAATGGTATCAAAGCGAGTTTGAGAGATAGGATAGAGTTTGGGGGTATGAATATTGAGGATTTCATGGGATGGTAGGGAAAAAGTGTTAAGAAAACATGGTTCTTGAAATAAGCCAGGAAAGACTGTTTAGGAAACGGGATATTATGCCCCCTGTGAGCTGATGCAAGGACTCTATCCCTACTAAATGACCAATCAAGGCTACACTGGTCACATGGTACAGACCCAAGGAATGGTACGAGAATCATTATGACCTGTGTTCATGTGTGTCTTGGTAGTTTTGTGAATTTAAAATACATGAAACTTGTAAACAATTTTTTTTAATAATATTTTACACTGCTCAGGATTTTGAATTCATTGTTCCTCATTTCAGCTATGGCACTCAGACGTCCTCCAAAAGTAGTACAGGTAGTCAAGGTCCATTGGGTTGAGTAGTAGAGGGAAGATCGAGAGGAGGATAATGACTAGTGGAAGAAAAATATTCGTGCCTTATAGCGACATACTCTCTAATACTATGAGGGTAATGTCTCGTAAATAGAGATTGATATATGGCTTGAGGAGTAGGTGATCTATGTTAGCTTGATCTGGGCTCCCACGGATTACTTGGTTCCCCTGGTAGGGATCCATATGTGAGGTTCGGCATGTTAGTGATGGATGGTTTATATCGGGGAGAATAAAGAAGATGAGGATTTATAGATGGTCTTTGAGAAGAAGTTCCAAATGAAATTCCTTTTCTATTATGATGGCCGAAAAGAGGCATGAGCTTCTCTCCCTTCGACAGGGGAGTATATCCATAAGGGAGCAGGGGATAATGTTGAAGGATCTCCTTCATTTTTCTCCAAACCTCTTCCTAGATGAAGAGTCCTGAGCAAACCCCTTAGTGGAGGCACTCTGATCTTCTCTTTAGTATATTGTCACTCCTTCAGCTCTACCGACAGACATGGAGGATTAGAATAAGGATGATGTAGTGGAGATGATGAGTATGCTGGGAGGTGTGCTGTGAGAGGGGAGCTAGTTGAGTTTGTCAAACGGGGTGGTTGTCAGCCATAGGCCTCCAATATCAGGGCCTTCCAGGTATTGGCTGGCTGGGAGCAGGCATTAGCAGTTCCATTTTTAGTCTCCTAGTCCTCTCCATTTCACCATCAAGATTTTGTTCCCAGTTGGTGCTTATTACAGTAGGGTGGGTAGGTTCAACACCCACCTCAGCATCAGTTGTCCCTGGCCTGACATTTTCTAAAGCAGTCGGCCCATGCCCCCCCCCTCCTGAGAGAAGATGTGGCAGTAGGAGGCTGACCTCAGCACACTCCTCATATACCTCGACTAGGGCGTGGTCAGGGAGGAAGCCAAAATCCAAGGGTAGGAGGAGTTGGGTGTGGGTAGTTTCATGTCATAGAGGCAGTAGTTCCAATTGGGCTACAAGTCATTCGAGGTATAATCAGTCTGTTTAGTACTCTTTCCTTTTCCTTGTTTGATTCAATAACATGTCACTCTTTTGTTGCACCTAGTCTATCTCATGCCTTGTGTCTAGACGTAGAGAAAAATTCCCTACCCCTAGTGTTGAGTATGCCAGTTGGAGGTCAGATCACCATATTTGATGTTTTTCAAGGATGCAGATTGATTTTCATGCCACATCAGTCCAATGGGGATCTTCTTCTTCTACTAATATAGTCATATGATGTCATCCTAGGCATAAAATGGATTTTTATCACACTGTTATCGAATGCTTCTAGGTAAGGTTCGTGTTCTTATATATGGGCAGATACCTTTTATCTTCAATTGGTGAGAGGGGTTTCAAGGAGGGATTTCATACTATAGAGCCCTTTATTTCGTTATTAGTTGAGCAGTCAGTGGAATCAGCGGACTCAGATATGGTGGATGTTACGTGGACTAACAGTGAGTTCCTATACGTCTTTCTAGAAGTGATTGTGACTCTACCCTATTGAGTTGATGTTGAGTTAAGGATAGAAATACAACCCGTCACCCTCCTGACTTTGATGGATCCCTATCAGATGTGTCCTTCTGAATTTCGAGAGTTGCAGATTCATGTTTATGACCTGATAAAGCCGATTTTTTATCCGACCAAGCGAGATTCCATAGGGTGCTCCAGTCTTGTTCGCAAAGAAGGAAGAAGGTGGTCTTAGGGTGTTCATAGACTAAAAAATGTTGAATCAGGTGATGATCAAGAACTTTTACCCCCTCTCGAGGATCGATAAACGTTTTTACTAGTTTAAGGGAGAAGGTTGGTTCTCTAAGATCAACCTATGGTCTGGATATCACTAGTTTATGGTGATGGAAGGTGACCTCCCGAAGACTGCTTTCAGGTGTAGATATGGGAACATCAAGTTTGTGTTCATATCTTTCAACATTAAAAACACACTACCTATGTTCATAGGGAACATTAACTGTGTTTTACTTGAGTATCTAGATGTTTTCATGGTCTGTTTCATCGACGACATCCAGATCTACACAATATCAGAGGAAGATCACACTGAGCTTCTAAAGACTGTTTTGGAGGTCCTCTGACACCACCATTTCTACAAGAAGTTGTCCAAGTGAAATATCTAGACATGAGAGGTGAACTTCCTTGGGATTTTCTTATGGTTATCTTTCTCCTAATAATGTTTTCTATCACTCTCCCCCAGAACTTGACCCTTTGTTTTTTCTTCCATATCCATGTTTTCCTCCATGGAATCCTATTATGGGTTAACTCAGGTGGCCTTTGTACTTCCCTTTATTTCTTTTAAAGTAATAGTTTTACTGACTCCTTTTCCAATGTGGTACATTCAATGATATTTCAAAACCCAATTTTAAAAATTTTGAGGACGCAATTTTTTAAGGGGGGATGATTGGAATGACCCAAAATTTTGAATAAATCTTGTTTCCTAATTTTGTGTGTTATTTTATTTTATTTTTGTACTCAAAAAAACATTTCATTTGATAAAATGAGTATAATTAAAATGAGACCGTTGGGTTTTGACTGTTATATGACCATTGGTCAATATGACCGCTGGAAACTAAACGTTTTGATTATTGTCTCTAAAAACAAGTAATCTTGGTTAATTAATATAGAAAAAAGATTCAATGGCCTCACCCAGTAGTCTTGGACCGATCGAAGCCCATCTAACCGAACTTGGGAAGGAGGTAGCACCACTGGGCTTTGATCTGGACCAAACCCAAGCCGATCTTCATCGTGTGAAGCTAGAACGAAATCGCCTTCACGAGAAGTTGAAACTGATAGAAATTAGTACTCGTGCGATGTTGGCCGAGCCTCCCTCGGATTCTCTAACCATAGCACACCTTACAATTTGGTTCTATGCTGGTGTGATAAGGGGCTATGTAAGGAGACCGTAACTGCCTTGTGTAACCCTTTGTTTTAAATAAAATTTTTGATTTCTTCTTATGACGAAGTTTATGAATTTTCAAATTTCCGGATAAATATAGTATGCATATTTTTGATGAATTTTAGAACAAGTATATTTTAAAAATGTTTAGGTAATCATTAAATAATTAAAATGTGTAATGATATTCAAAAAATGTTCTTATACAATTATGTCCAGTACGAAATTTAGAGTCTAATAAGTTCAACTTGATTTTTGATGAATAGTAAATTATGAATAGTGATTTTCTGATTAGGATTAGTAATGTGACCAAATGGATTAGTAATCTCACTTAAAGAAATTTTTAATATAATTTAGACACCTTGATTAAGTAATGTAATTCAATAAAATGGTTAAATAACAGTTTCATAAATTATTATTCACGTATTGGTTTTTTCGGGTGAATAGTTTTTTTATTAAAAATTAAATTAAAAAAATATAGAAAATTATTTTTATGAAATGGATTTCATTTTTTAACTCAGAGCATCGATATTATGTTAAGGTAATTTTTGGGGTTTTTTCTAAAAAAATGAATTTTCGGTGAATAGTGTATTTATTTAAAACTTAAATTAAAAATATTTAGAAAATTATTTTTATAAAATAGAGTAAATTTTTGAAATCAGACCATTGATATTTGGTTAATGTGAAATTTTGGGATTTTTCTGAGAAAGTTGAATTTTTAGTGAATAGTAAAAATACAGTTTTAGGGTTTCGGTATGTTTAATGACATCATCACTGTGTCATGATGATGTCATGAGATATTTTATGGGTTGGCTGACCAAAGGTGATGAATTATTGTATTGGGGGCCCCATTTGGCCTAACTTCATGGGAAATATCTTGGGAGAGCACATGGTTTTGAGAAACCCACTTATGAGGTGTCCCTTGGCCATTAATGCCTTGTCCCCTCACTTTCCCTATAAATACCAATCCCTCCTCTAATCCATTCGACTCCCCACACTCCCCCAACAAAGTTATGGTCTCCTTACCTCCCAGGGAGCCCTCCCAAGGTGCCCCCAAGCCCTCAAGGTTCAAACATTTGAGTTTTAAGAGTTACGTTTTAAGGTAAGGGATCTGACCCCTCTCTTTCTTTTCAAGTGATCTTTTTTTTGTCATTTCGTTTATGATCCATGTTCTTATGTTGGAGGAGGTTATTTTATATTAATTATAATTTCCTTTTTATGGTCATATTATGAGAGACCCCCTCTTACTCTCATAATTCTGTTTTAAGAATGTTTAAGTGACGCCGTTAGGCTGCCGAATTTTTAAGGGATTCTTTCACCTTTCTCATTTTCAAGTTCTATTTTCTTGTCAAGTATTTCAAGTTAATTTATGTTGGGGTATGATCTCTATATATATCATACTGATCATTTATATTCATATGATGAGATACCATTTTTTATCTCATCAATTCATTTTTTTTTTGAAGTTTAAGTGGCGCTGTTATGCTGCTGAATTTTTAAGGGATTCTTTCACCTTTCTCATTTTTCAATGTTCTACGTTCATGTCAAGTCTTTCAAGTTACTTTTTATTATGTTGGGGTATTATCTCTATATCTATCATACTGATATTTTATGATCATATGAAGAGAGACCCCATTTTATCTCTTCAATTCAGTATTTTGAAGTTTTAAGTGGCGCTGTTAGGCTGCTGAATTTTTAAGTGGTTATTTCACCTTTCTCCTTTTTTCAAAGTTCTAATTCCATGTCACGTCTTGAAAGTTCCTTCTTATTATGTTGGGGTATGATCTCTATATATATCATACTGATATTTTATGTTCATATGATGAGATACCCTATTTGATCAGATCAATTTTTTTTTTTTTTGAAGTTTATGTGACACCGTTAGGCTGCCGAATTTTCATAACAGAAATCTAATTTTTTTCTTCCTTCCATGTTTTTCATTTCAAATGGTATGTCATTAAAATTTCATTACCATGTTCATATATCCTTCTTATTATTTCCCTCTACTGTTTTATGGGTCATTTATGATTTTTTGACCCATGTCCCCTCTCTTTTCAATGTTTTCTAAAACCATGTATCATAGCCGTTATGCTGCAGAATTTTAATCTCAAGATACCTCTCTCTCTTTTCTCAAAATTATTTTATGTTATAAAGTTAATACTCAAAGATATTATTTCTACAGGGGTATTCACAGATATACCAAAATTTTCTATTTTAAATTCTGGGATTTACATACTTGAAACCCACTCTCCCCTTCCATGGGTTTAAAGTGACATAAAGATCATGTCTTTAAAGAAGTTTTTAAAACGATATGATTATGAAATGAAACCCATTTATTTTATGATATATGGGTTATTTATTAAATTTTTTATGATGATATATGTGGATCACATGATAACAAAGGCAAATTTAATGGTGCGCTCTGATAGCGCTCCAATGCATTGGGTAATGATGTAACCACTAGAGATTACAATTTTCACGATATCTTGGTGAATAACTTTGGTAATTTTCAAATGACACCTTGGGGATGGACCTTGGTGATATGTTCATGATTGTCTATGTTAAATGATGTAGCCACATCTTCAAGTTTTGAAAAATGTTATTTTTATTATGATATGCAACATGATTTCATTCTCATGCCTTAAAGTTCTTTTTCATGACATATATGATGTATCTCAAGTTCACATGTTAAATGTTTCCCTTGTTTCCCTTACTGGGCCTTCTTCCCACCCTTTCTTTTGATGTATGTCCCCAGGTTATGAGATACAGTAATGAACCTATGATGAACTTAAGGATAATCCTTTCGAGGGTTTAAGAATAATGTTTTATGTTGTTTTCATGTGTTATGTTCCTGGTTTCCAAGACACTAAACCTTAATGATCCTCAATTTTGTGTAATGTAATGAAAGTTTATGTTATAAAAAGGCAGGATGCTATATTCAAGATCCATTTCCATGAATCTATAGGATTTTGAGTCAAAAATAATGTGCCACTGATTCTTCACATCCTCTTAACTTTCCCATTTTACTCCAGCACATTCCAATGTTTTCATAATATGTGAACTAATAGCATAGTACTTCCCCACAACTATTTATCACTTTTATCCAACACAAGAGGCTGATGATCCATAATGGATCCATCAACCTCAAGATCTAAATCATCCACATTGATGACATGAGGATAATAGGGGTGATACCACTGATGTTGTGAAACAAGAAATACATCATTCCCAGAACTATACCTCTGGGGAAGATCCAATCAGCCTGCCATTAGATAGATTCTCTACCAGACCTCTAATATTCCAGAAAACCTATGTGCCAACTTTCCCTATCTTTGTATCTTGCGGTAACCCAGCCTAGGATACACTTTAATAAAGAAATATTCAACCTCTTAAGTCTCTATGGGGCTTCAAAATCAATGAAAATATGACTTTGATATACTCAAAGTTTTTATCTTACATTTCTGATTTAGTTGTACCAACCATGACGTCTCATGTACGACACTTCGTCCCAATAGTTTTGACTATCATACCTCTATCTATCATAGAGGTGATCTATGTGTCCTATACTAAAGTGCCTCATATGCTTCCATCTAAATAGTTTCATGATAATTATTTTTATAGTTTAACACCAAAAAATCAAGGCACATCTCCTAAGAACACACAATATCAATGACACATACTCGTAGCATGTTCTTAAGAACCAGAATAGTACACATTGACTTACCATCTATGTATGTGTGGAATTTCATACACAATAAAACATTTGTACCAAGAACCTTCTATAACCCTACCAAAATTCTAAATTATAGCATGATTTACTGCCTGAATCTATAGTCTGCATCAATCCATACGAATATAATATCTTAGGAATATAAAAATCTCTCTAATTATTCACTTATAAGGACTCTCATATAGGTAATAAATTTTATACATTCATTAGTCGGTCCAAAACCACCCAAATAGAATCATTCTTATAAGGTGTCCTCATAATATGTAATTCCATGTCCAGAGTGACATCATCCAACTTCCATTTAGGAATGGAAAATAGCTAGTGTAAATCACTAGGTTTTTAATGCTCATCTTTCACCTATTGACAAGCGTAGAATCGTGTCGTGAACCTTGTTATCTCTGAAATCATTCTCATCCTCCAAAACAATCAACGTAAACCAATATACATTTGTATCACACCTAGATGCATCAACCACTAATGCATGAAATTCCAGCATCATCTCCTCTTGAATTATCATAGGCACAAAAACCTAATTTCTTACATAGATGATATCATCCTCATATATAGTTCAATATGATGTTGACTCTCCACCATCATGTATTTCTCTCAAGGAAACAAAGTCATCATCCTCATATGTTTTTCCTTTGATCCGCCTGAAGAATGTAGACTCTAATGAAACTAATATGAGATTCATATACTCCTGACTCTCTAAAACAAGAACATTCATCTGAGCGAGAAAATTCATCATCTTCTACTCAGCACTAGACTTATGGACTGCTTAAATCTGTGTTTTCATGCTTAAAGAATTTGCCATACTTTTTCCCTTCTTGTGAATATATTCCATCTCAAAGTTAAATGACTACATATACTCAACCCATCTCCGTATCCAGAGATTAAAATCTCAATGTTAGAATATATAATTAAATCTCTTATGATTTGTATAGATAATAAAATTTTCACCAAAAATAAAATTCTAAAAAACATTAATTCATAATCAACTATTGCAACTAGAGGTCATGAATAGATTAGTTCCATTCTTGTGTCCCCAACTTTGACGACCTATATTCCACATCTTGATCTCCTCGCTAAACACTACTCCAAGCCCAATTCTAGAAGCTTCAAAAAACACTATTTACTCAACATCTGGACCGAGTAGGATTAATATTTATACCAAAATCAATGGCTATCTTGGACTCCTAGAAATCATAATTTCATTTTCCCCTCCATTAAAACATTACCCTTTATTGGTCTCACCTAAAAGTAGTGATTACATTTGGGAATATTTCTAGATGAACCTCAAATAATAATTATATAATCCCAGAAAGCTACATATATTGAAGAAATTATTAGGCTACTCCTAATAGACCATTTCTTGAACATTCTATGGGTCCACTAATTCAAATTCCTCCAAGATTACGTGACTCACTAATTATAATTGATCAATGTAAAATTTACACTTAGATGTCCTGGAATATATTCGATATTCTCTCAGTATACTCATGATGATTTCAAGATGTTGCACATGATCATCATGATTGTTGGAGTACACAATATTGACATCCAAAAATCAAACCAAAAACTAATCTATGTATGGATGGGAGATTCATTTCACAATGGACATAAAAACAGAAATAGAATTCTTCATCCTAAATATCATTAATAAGAACACATAAAGACCATACCTTCTTCAGAAGTAATTCATCAGTATCTTCAAAGGTAAAAATATCAACTGATGATACCCTAGTCTAAACTCAATATTTGATAAGATGCAATTTCCCATCAAATATTCAAAGAGATAATTGATATGGCGAATAAGATATTGGTTCTTCACTATAGTTTTCTTCAATGTTCGGAAATCTACATACAAGCACATAGTCCTACTATCCTTCAATATAAATAGAACTAGTGAACCAAAAGATGGCATAGTCAGACAGATAAATCCTCTATCCCGAAAATATTTCATCTATTTATTCTTGAATATATGCTGGTTCTATTCTATTTGGTCAAATTGAAACTAGACCATCCCCTTCCATGAGCTCAATTTTAAACTCCACATCTCTCTCCAAAAGAATCCCTAAGTTGTCCTCAGGAAATACGTTTGGAAACCTATACACTATGTAATTTAATGAATACTACTTTATATCTATTTCTTCTAGTAATAAACTATAAACCTGGGCGGTGGGCTTCCCTGGTTGCTAATGAAATGGCCATGTACTTCCCCCTAGATATCAAACTCCCCATGGTGAATATAAAATTCACCACATGAGATGTAAAAGTCACTCCCATGTGATGAAAATTGTTATTGGATCAGTATTATATTAACCAATACATACCAAAAATTAGATCAAATCCTGAAATATCAAGGATGTGAATATCCCATAGAAAATGATACTCCCCAACTTCTAGAGAAAACCCCTCTCATAAAGAGATGTCCCTTGACCGTACTCCCAAGGTTGTATCAATTGTCACCACCCCCTCACAAATTCTATCACCATGATCAATCCATTTACAAGTTGTGTCCATAAAAATAATGAGAGGAACTGTATAAAATAAGGCATTAGATAACATAGAAGATACAATAATAGTACATCTCAGTTTTTATTGTCTAGCCTCACTATCCACCAATGTAAACTGAACTGGATGTAACTGTCCTACACCTCTTCCATTTGATGCAGTTTTATCTCCCTGAGCTACACCACTCTGGTGATACATGTTCTATTTCCCTATAGTATCTTACACCCTACCTCTACTACCCATCGATTATAACTCTAACTATCAAACTAATTTGGTTCATAAGATCCCCTCCCTACATTCAGGCTCTGTCATGTTAATCCATCACTACCATTATATCAAATGTTCCTTCAAAACATTTAATGATGTCCTATCCTTCCAAAAGATCCACACTCTACCATTGGCCAGGGAAAATTTCTATGGTTGTGGTCTAGACTAAAGAACTGGTTATAGGAAATCTATGTAATATCCCAAGTAAATGATCCTTCCCCCTATCAAATATTCATGCTTTTTATTGGATAACACTCTCATCGATATGATTCCTACTCTTGAAAGATGCACATCCTGATTATCAAATGAATCCCATTTCTCATACACTAAAATCCTCCTCTAGTTTCCCCTCAGCTACGAGATCCTGGACCACCACCTCTTCAATCTTATTTAACTGGAATTAGTTAATCTGGTACTTAATCTCACATTTATGATTATCCTCTATGTGTGTGAACATATGTGTCTCATACCCTTCCAATATATTAAGAAACAATACAAGTCTCTAAAGAGAATAGTATATCCCATCCCAAAGAAACTCCCCTGAGTTCACTAAATGAACTCAACTGCACTCTTCTTCCTTGGAATCTCTGGATAAATGTTTTCTATAAATTTCTCATGAAAGTCCTTCCAGGAAATCTCTCTTGCCTACCCTATTTGGGTCTGAACCTCAAGACAATTATTTAGTGATCCTTGCAACACATATGAATCCAACATGATCTATTTCTCATTAGGGGTCACTTAATGCTCATGTATAGTCTGGATGGACTCAATCCAAAACTATTTGACTTTAGGTCCACCCTCCCTAGTGAAATTAATATGGATTAGTAATTGAAACTCTTTTGTTAGGCCTGACTTGATTTTGACAACCTTCCTGGGGACTCCTTCTATAAATTGTCTAAATAGAAAAAATTTCTATAGGAACTAATCTTTTTATTCCTCACTAGGAACTATCGGTGCCTTATATTCTACTACTAGTGGATCATCAATTTACTAGTCATTATGTTTTCTCTCTATATAAATCCTCATGGAGGCATATCTCTACAATTCCAAACACATGTCTTAAGAAATATAACACAACATTAACACATTTAAAAAGAGGGAATCATTTGAGCTATAACAATTCATTCCACTAAACATTGCCACATTGTCAAAACTGAGGCACTGACACAACCCCATACCATCATATATCTATGTAGTAGTTAACAATGGGTAACTCATTCTCATTATTCAATTTTTCTCATTAGAAACAAATTTATTCAAGTCTTTCTTAATTTTGGAATTCATAATTTCCAATTAGGTTATATTTATCAGTTTAATTTAACATTCAAGGAAAAACGCAAGAAGTTAAACAACATACACAAAATATAATTTCCCATGCATGCCTAGAATGGTGAATGTCAAAAAATAATCCTGATTTCCTAGAATTGTGCAGCCATACACAACTATCATGACATTCTGAGATAGATGTAAAATTTTATTAAAACCCACAAACATAATCACATCACAAAAAAAGTGTGTCACTCTAGGTGAAAAAACATCAACTGTGATAACCCATTCAATAACAATAAATCCACCTTCAATACATAGATTGTACCCTCCCAGATGGGTTAGATAATCCCATGCACAAGAACTTGACAAAGTCTCAAGTCATGTAATTATCTTTTATACCTTTCCCAAATAATATGATAATGGGAAATAAAAGAAACCTCGTTTATTCCACTTGGTAAAGTGCCAACCTAGGTGTCCCACATCGGTTCCCAGATTTGTTTAGTTATGTGATTTTGAGCATGCCTCCCCATATTCCCGAGGTAGCCGACTTGAAGAGAGATTCAAATATTGATCATGCAGATACAATAAAACATTTATCAATGTTTCACAAAAATTGATATAAAGAAGAATTAAAAAATCATATAACCATAAGCAGAACAATACCAATATCACATGATGACCAAAGGTGAAAAATAATATCCAAATATAAATAGTATATATATAATTCCATGTACGTTTCAAGTGTCAGTATGCAAAACCCAAATAAATTAAGACACTCCAAACTCCCCAGAAGTTACGAAATATTGTCTGGTTCCCTCAACAATTCTTCATCATGAATGAGCCACCTACCATAGTGACTTTTACCATATCCTATCTGAAAACCAAGAAATATTTATGTGTCCTGAATAGGCATCCTGAGTAGGGTGCGAGTACAAATCAGTAGGCCACCACCAATGGTTTCGAAAACAATATATAGTCCAAATAGTGTATGCATTTGTACAATGAATAAATAAAATCAATAATGTATACCATGTTCATTTTTTTAGTTACTATTTATTTAACTATAGTACCCTTAGTTTCCCGAGGATTTCGGAACTCTCAATACCTTCTTCAGCCCATAACAGGGTCTGAAATATTCCCAATGGATATCATATATCTGAATTCCAATATTTCCATTCATCATCTCAACTCATATCTCTATTTTCTTTTTTCCATTAATTATCTCCATTCGCATCTAAATTCTATTAATACCATTCATTATCTCAATTATTATAAAAATTCCATTGGTACCATTCATTTGTATCAATTCACAAATGAATACCATTTTTTCCATTCATTTTCTTAATTCAAATATGATTTCCATTATTTACATTCATTGTCTCAATTAACATATGAATTCCATTGTAACTATTCATTATCTCAATTCACATATATCCAAATTCCCTAATATCACATTTATAACAATATCGAAATATCACATATAACACAATATCACTATATCTAAATATCACATATATCACAATACCAAAATATCACAATATCCCAATATCAAATTTTCACGTCTATCAAATTATCACATATATCACAATAGGAAAATAAATTAATTCCCAAATTAATTAATCCATCTCAAAAAATTCTTATTCCTATCATTCCAGTCATTTATTCATCAACTAATTAATCAAATTCCGTGAATTTCCTAATAAAAACAATCACCATTAATTAATTAAGTAATTAATTAATCATATTCTAAAGTCCCAATATCCACAAAATTAATTTAACAATTACAAATTTCAGTTGGATGATATCAATATCCTCAATCTCAAACTCACTAAATTGATTAATTTATCAATTAATTAACACAAATTCGGAAACTCAATTTCTAATCATAGAATAGAGATTCTACAATTATATACATGAAATTGGAATTAATGATTTTATATTTGAATTATATACCACCTTCCTCAATTCGTTGAAAAATGGTCGCCAACGGAAATAACCAATTTGAAAAAGAACAACTGCAAAGAGAGAGATCTAGAATAGAAACCTAAATCCAAGATCAACCAATCAAGATACAATGCGACTACATTTATATCCTAGAAAACTAGAACTATATCTAACAAAATAGATGATAACATCCGTCTAAAAGATGTGGGGTATATGAGAGAAAAAAGGAAACCAAATGGGAAAATAACTTTTTGCTAATGGGGGTGCATATCTTCAACATTTAATTCAATTCATTGTGAAAGGAGGTTGGGAGTGCCTGAAATCCATCTGGGAGACTCAAAAAATGAGATATGATGTTTTTATTTGAGATATGGTAGATTTTGTGTTAGTAATAGGGGTTCAATAATTTGAAAACTAAATTTTGGGCTAATTATTAATCCACTCATGGTTTCTTAGATAGGGGTGCATGGTTATACAAAAGATGAACCTTAACATTGCACCTCTTCTTGGGGGATTCACAGTTACTCTTAAGAGGGTCATTGTCTGCAAACCATTCACCAATCATTTAATACTTTTTTGTCTAGGGTTTCATGGTTGTTTGGGCCATGGCGTATAGTTTGGAAAAATTATGCGCCGAACCGTGTACCTTCACTTTTCCTTCCTAATTTCTCATTTTTTCTCCAATCACACCCCAATGTAAAACCCAAAAAATGTACTTAGGTAATGAAAAATGTGGACAACAATAAATCCTAGGAAATATTTTGAAAAAGTTGGGATCTTACATTTACCCATACATGAAATTTAAAGCCAAAAATTCTTAAGATTTTCTTCCCTAGTAATGTAGAAATTATTTAAGTATTTAATTAATACGAAGGGTGATTGTTTTAAATAAATAAAGATGAATATTTTTAGATCCTTTATATACCTATTTTCACATATCCATGTTTCAAAACACATTAATATACCATATTCCATAGACATGTATTATTATGGAACATATTAAATACTAAACTAATATGTTTTAATATTTATGTATAAAAAGTATGGGTTACTATGTTTTGTATTACATGAATGGATTAGTGGTATTTAGAATCTAGAAAGATGAATACATAATGAGAATATTTTGGATAAGCCTATGAAGAATAGAACATCTTATGTTATGGTAAATAAAGTAGTTTTGTTTTAATAGGAAAATAAATCCAATTATGGATACTGATTGTGGATGTGATTCTTGCATAGATGAATTTTTGAGTAATAGCCCCAAATAGACTTGGACTGGTATATTTATCCCATGAATCAACTGTATGGAGAATGGTTCCTTAAAGTTAACATTTTTTGGAACTCCCATGTTATATGATGTGGTTAATTCAAATTTTCTTTATTATATTATTTCATGTATTTAAGATGATAATAAAAACACATGACCTAGGTCAAACCTATGGAATCATATATATATATAATAATTTCACATGACATTAAAAATATATATATGATTTTTAGTAATATATGATTTTAAACTATGAATAATTTTTTCATAATATGATTTATCGTTTTGGTAAATGGTTAAAACAATATGAACCATTTTAATGGTTAATGTAATGGAATATTAAATAATTTACACATTAGAAACATAATGTTATGGGATATGGTACAAAAATTATTATTCACATGTTTAAAAAATTCTCAATAAATTAATTATATGGAGATTATAAATGATTAAAGTAAGGAACAACATACTATTGAGTCCATCATGTGGCAATGTAAACCTAATTCTTTTGGGTCCACTAATTATGTTATTAATGCGCAATGGATCAGTACAATCGAAAAGATATTTCTGATTCTCAATTCCTAGGAACATGAAATGGTTATATTATTTTTTTCCATTTCGAAGGGTACTAATATAAATAGTTTACTTTTATAAAAAAATACGGAAATGAGAAATATCTAATTCCATGGAGTGGGATGTTTTTTAGACATTAATTTTCAAAAGGTATTTTCCATTTGATCTTCATAAAAATATAGATAATGGATAAATTGAGTATATTTAGATGGATGATAAATATATTGTTAACCATGAGAAAAAATTTAAAATAATTATGAGGTAAACATAATGTATTACTAAGGAATTAGAAATTATGATTGGTTTATTCTTCAATTGAATAAAACCATTCATCTGAAGGGTGTTATCCATAGGATTCTTTAGTAGAATTAATGAAACTATTTCATGTTTTATCAAGGTGAATTGGGGATTTGATTCACCAGTCAATCTCATTTTTTTCAAAGTATATAAAATATGGAATTAAATAAAAATTATAACAGGAAAACCAATCTAGTGGAGAAGATGAGTTTTACATTTTATCAGATGTGTGGAAGAAACCATGGATTAAATTTTTTTATGGGGATTGGTAAATGTTTAAGTGTTAAAATCAGTTCATCGACCAATTGAATGACAATGTAATGAGATTATGTTAAAAAATTGTTCATATTGATAGAAATCTACAGATAATGCACAAAAAAATTTCCAATTCTATTATATAATTTAATATGTAAAATACACTATCTTGTTCTTAGATCTAATTTTTAATGATATTGATTGATATATGCAACCTTTAATTACTATAAATAAATAGAATCATCCACTGATAACTATTTTCAATATAGTGTTTGAAAATTAAGTGGTGAATGGTACAGAAAGTATACACACTATAACTAATTATTTAAAATTAAATTTTTTAACAGATATTTTATATCTGAATATTTAGATATGAGTCTCACATTTTCTCATCAATGGATGGATATTACAAAAGTAGAAAAAACACTTAATGGTCCGATAATCATATCTCAATTATATTTATCATCTATTATCGATATTTGTTAGAATGTTCTTCATGTACACTTTATTATTTATCCTCTACATTAATTTGATGTTATTTTAGGAATGGATTTTAAATATTTATATAAACCCCATATCAATTTTCTAGGAAGGGAAATAAAACTTTATATTTTTACCCACTCTATTGTAGTCTGTTGATGTGAGGAAAAATGTGAACCTCTAATGGATATTAAATCCATTACATTTCTCCTCATTCATATTCATTATTGGTATCTATCTCAGATTGTTGGGAAGAAACTCAAAATTGATGATGTTTTTATTTTATAAAATTTTTATTATGTAATTCTTCAATAGTATCTATGTTTATAGAAACCCATACATTTCATTACATATATATCAATTCATAACATATGAATATTCATTGCATAACATAATGATTCACACCATAATCATATAGGTGTAACACCTCTATAAGCTTATTTATATATATATAAACTTGTTCATAAATGATCTAAATCATCTCCAACAATGTTTTTTCTAACTATCGCACTTCTTATATAGTTCATATTTAATATATTTATTCATAACTTGTAGAATTGAAACATAGGAATGGTTGATATTAGATTCTCAATCAGGGAAAAGAGAAGAGATATCAATGATCTAATTGGGATAACATGAACACAGTGAAATTTGAACATGATCATAAAATTTCAAAATCATGCCATGTATATCACACATAATTATCATGAGTATTGGAATAAATCAGGGTATTTTGTAAGACATGAATCATTAAGTAATTAAAGTACAAGATTCATCATATAATATCATATGTTTGTTTCATACACATAATACTAGTTAATCATTTCTTGTCAGGATTCATTAATGAAATTATCAATGTGGAATGGGTTCACTCGGAAAACCATCATGGTAATGAAGGTTCACTACCATGATAATAATTGGGTACAATTCCATTAATAATTTTTTTACTCCGCATTGTAGTCTGGATTATCTCATGATTAATCAATCATTACCCAATTAATTAAAGGGATATATTGGACCCACTTATCACATAATGAATATCATAAATATGTGTTTCATAAGATTATAAAGAATTCATCATATCAGAACCATTGAAAATAAATGGGTTTCATAATAATTTTTTCATCATTCTCACAAACCTTCCAATGGAAAAATAAGGGTCATTTCCTTGGATCATATCTCTAGTAAAGGAAATGTTGTATCCAGATTTTGTTTATTTTATGAATAGAAATATAAATAAGATATAATTAAAAAAATTGTGAAGAATATAACCTATCCATTTTGAAATATTTATTTTAAAACAACATTACAAATTTAAAGGATTTTTTATTTAAATAGATTCATGTAAACTCATAATGGATTCTTTAATGAATAAATTATTCATAATGGTGACAATACTCATTCATTATATATAAGATAAAAATCATTCTTTCATAATTCAATCAGAAAAGTCACAATGTAACGTATTTCGAAAATAAAAGAAACAATCCATTAAAACCATTTAAAAAACATGGGTAAAAATGAAATTAAAAATGAATTAAATAATAGTAAAACCCATATTTCAGTCATTCTTAGAAAAAAAATAACTTTTAAGAAAGAAAATTCAACCAATGTGATAAATAAATCTGATTTTCCATAAAACCCATATTTTGTGTTCCTTGAGTAGATAAGATTTTTAATTTAAAAGAATCAATTTATTTTAAACAGATAACCATATTTTTATAAAAACATTAATTTATTATGATGTACATAATATGATTTAATTAATAGAAAATTAATCATAAATAATGTCATTAAACTATGAGATTGTAACATAAAACACATACCAAATTATTAACATTTAAATAATAAGTCCAATGAAATAAATATATTTATATAGAAATTTAAATACTCATAACTACCATAATAATAATAATAAAATAATTAATAAAATTTATATACTCTAAAAAATAAAACAAGTAGGGTATAACGCATCTATCCCATATAAATAAAAGTTATATGCAAATCCCTAACCACAAGTTTGAATTCCTTAATATAGATTTTAGAGTCTTTTATAGTAAATATAGATTAATTATACATCAATTAATTATCCATTACCATATATATCATTCCATATAAAATTCAATTACCTCCTTTATCAATTTTTTATTAACGATTCAATAGTTAAATCAATGTTCTCAAAGATATCCCCTTCATCTCTCATGTACGTTTTGGTTTGGTAGTTTGGGTTATAATATTTTGATCATGGATCCATTATATTCAGAGTTTTCATTTGGAAATAAATATCATATATCTTCATTATATAAATTTTAATGTTATTTATAACTGTAGATATAGAAAAATTTACCTCAGCATTCATGGTGATGATAGGGAAACATATGCATGAATACTGCTTCCATTTTTAAATCGATAAAATAAATGAAATGTATGTAAATAATCACATTCTATGAATTAGAATTATATCATATATATAATATATATTTAATAAATACAACCATATTACCACTGATGTATAAAAATAGAGAATGTATCACATTGATTTTTGGAGGATGTAATGACCCAACCCAGATAGCACTAAACGGTACCCAAATCTGGTGGGTCACATGTCCTCAAGTGCATCTCTCCAAATTCCATGGTCATGTGTATAATAGTGGGGGACTTGGGTGTGTTTGTGGGTATACTATTCTCTCATGTTAGAGTGTTCCACAACAGTATTACAAAATTCATTCTATAGAAGAAGAATTAAATCAATCAGCTAAAATATAGTCATCCAAATGAGAAATATAAAAAATATTAAAGTAATATCATATACAATGGAGTTTCATGTCATGTCTCTACAAATCACCCAAAATAGTTATACATTCAAGTAATACAACACATATATCAAAATTATAAAATTTCCATAATAAAACTATCCTAGATAGCATCATGAGTCACATCCTCCTCATATTATCTCTTTTTTTTATCATAGAATAATGTCATGCATCGAATTATGGGAACATTCCCCCATCACTACTTGAATCCATAGAGTCTTGTTAGGCACCCAATGATGTCTCGAACATGGTGTATGATTAAGTACTAATAAGCCATCGCCAACAATTACTATAATAGTAAAACCTTTGAAATATAAGATACGAAGTGTTCAATGTATGTCATAGGTATGATAGAAATTAATGAAGATCCCATGGAGTTTGGGAACTTGTTTATGGAAACTATGTATTCAAAAAAGGGTCAATATAATCAAAGATTCAAACTCCTATAGAAAGGAACATGTAAAGAAAACTAGAACAAATTCCATGACCATTCCATATAAAAAATATATCTTATAATCCATTTCCATTCCGTATAACCGTAATATCATATCATCCATGACCACAACCAATAACTAAAACTGTCACATCAACCATAGACGAGCTGTATAACTAGAAGTGTCATATCTCGCATGACTGAGTTGTATAACCCAAACTGTTGGACCCCTCAAGGATGAATCCAAGGTATATAATACAAAAGGGTCAACATATTGTTCTTGGATATTCTTGATGGAAACCCAGTTAGACATGGAATGGGTTCCAAGTTGTGACCCAGTTTTTCCTTGTATGAGTTGGAAATATGACTACACATATTTTTATAGCCATGTACTATGGAAACATGTGATTCCAATTATCAGTGTACTAGGAATAAATTTTATAAAAATACTAAAATTTTTTAATTTTTTTCATGAAATTTTTATTAAAGAAAGTTGTATAACCCTAAAACAGAAGATTGGATCAGAAACATAAGACCACTATTGAGTTTAGAATGTGTAGTTTACACTAGTAATGACCTAAAATTTGTCAGTATAGGGAATTATAATATCTCCCCCTTGTAGGTAAATTAATTTGATAAGTTAACAAATATGTCCTTTTTTACATAATTATTTTTCCCTTAAATGTATCTCTATGTAAAATTTCTCAGTGTCATCCTCACAAATTGGAGCTCATCGAGAGATTATATTTTCTCCTTCCTTTGGAAAATCACTTTTGAATAATATGAAAATCTGGATCAATGTATATCAGACTACATTGAATGCAATGATTCCTTTAAATTATTGGTGAGTGTGTTATTTGATGAATAAATACCCTATCTATGGGAAGGACACATTTATTTATTTTTTACACTATTTTTTATTCACATGATTTATTAGACCAAACCATTCTACAAAATATGTTCCAATTATAGACCATTGGAATTCTCTTAAGAATCAATTTAATTGGTTATTAACTGCTTTTCTAATGTGAATATCCCATGTTCTTGGTCTTTCCCCAAGAACTCTTTTCAAAATTTGGATAAAACCTTTTTCATGTTCTTTTGCCCCTCAATTTCGTCAGGTTCTTCACTTATAAGACCCCTTAGTCCCAGTTCGGTTTTTCCAAGTGGTACAAAGACTGATCAGATCCCCAGAATAATGGAAAATGATGAATAATTAATTTCTTTATGAAATAAGGATAATTCGGTGATGTTTGAAGGAAATGGATAATTGTTTTGTGATATGAGATCAAATTTGTGGTGGAAGAAGGTGATGGACTTTTTGGACATATAGAGATACCACTGTGGGTTGCTGAAATCATATTTTGGGCAATCAGATTGTCGGAATCTATGAACTACATTTCGATCCTCTATTTTTGGGCCGATATAGGGCGGAAATCAAATCAGTGAGGCCATATTTGAGTCATTTATAATATATCAATAAAACTATGAAAATCATCACTACACACAATATATCACGATGAACACATGATGTGTATCCCCATGGTTTTTGTGGATATGATTTCAAAAATTTATAATCCAGGCATGCCTTGTTGACTCCCAACAAGATGTGTACATCCTTCCACATGTTGATGAGTTGTATAGTGGATCACATTGCCAGGGACACACCATGTGACCGAGTACACAATCATGACTAGAGAACACGGACAGAACCCCATGTGCATAGGTACGTCATGTGTCCTTATACATAGAAATATGGTAAAGTACATAGACACAAAATTGAAACACTAACATGACCATAGAACATGGGAGGGACCCCAAGTGGCATGGTAATGTCAAGAATATACCTCACACGCCATTTACTCATATATGGTTGGTGATCCATGTACCTCTAGGGAAATTTCCAAGTGAAGGAGTCGGACAACTTGACATGGGTCCCCTCACATGTCTTGTACCACTTTTCTCCTTTTTTGAAAACATTCATCTTCCATATCTCTTTTTTTGAACTAAAATTTTATTCTGTTAGTAGACTATCATGAGTTGTTTTATACCTAGAATGCAATGGTTTCCTTGGTTGTGTATTTCTAGATATGATGTGACATATTTCAAGTAGGAAACTCACTGAGGTGATGTCTGATGTCTATATTGATCATGTGAGATCACTAGAGGAAACCTATAGAGTGAACCCACCATCAGCTTGGTAAGGGGACCTCTATAGCTACTTTTGAGTTGAACCCCCTATTGGGTTGTACACCGGTCCTCGATGATCAGATTGAAACCACACATTCTCACTGGGGTGTGGGTCCTATGCTATACAGTGTAACTATCCATCATCTTGGGTTCGGTTCCTCTATATATACTTCTGAGTGGAACCCCTATAGAATATGGTTTAGGTCTTCGATGACCAGAGAGGAACACCACTGGCACACTAGGGTGCAGATCCTCAACTTATAGAGTGGACCCCCATCCCCAACAATATAGACATGGGTCCTCTAACATGCATAGTGGAACCCCCAATAAGGTAGGGCATGGGTTCTCATGACACTAGTGTGGACCCCCCCCCAGAAGGTTTGGCATGATTCCTCTATGTATACATATATAGTACAACCATGTGACCCATGTGGTTAAGGGTACTATTGGTGAAGTTTGTTCCACCTCTACTGTGTGGCATAGTGACAAGGCATGGGACTTCACATAGTTACTTATAGGAATACACATGAGATATTAGAAATTGTTGATGGACTTTTGGAACTATTTTCGACTCTTCTTCCGGGTAAGAAATATGATATGTAGATCCATGTTTTCTATAATTTTCCCTACTTTGACTAGGAATTTATATATATATATATATAAATATATCCATACCAATGGATTTTATTACTATCATTCCATGGGTTTAAAAGGAATTTCAAGAATGCCACACAATTTCTAAGCTTAACCAATTATTTTTTGATTAAGTATACTCTCCTCTTATAGGTGGAAAATACTCTACATTTAGTTCATATATACAACTTGTTGAGCCCCTTGTGTTAGGATAAGGTAACTTGATCTGGTATTGGGATTAACTATTATATTTTACATTATTTTGTATCCTTTGTACTATCTAATATCATTTTATAATGTTTTTATCTCTTCCACCCCCCCCCCCCCGCTTCAAATTTTGGGGGATCCTACAGGGTATTTAAATACTCACCCTTGAATGGGATTTTCTCATACATGTTGTTTCTTATGAAGATGACAGACAAGTTGTAGGTGACTTCAAATGATCTTACAGATACCTAGTACTTTGGACCATGTACAATTTTGAGAGCATATATTTCAGGATTCAGGCTCCTTATTTAGTTTACTTTTATAATTTTTTCATGTTGTGACATATTTCTTATTTTCTGTGTTTTTTTCCTTTACCTTTAATTTTTAACTATTATACACTAGTAAACCCTATATGATTTTTATTCTTGTGTTACATTATATATTTTGAATATTTTTATTATTATTCCTATATAATTATGCATTGAGATCTCGGGTGTGTTCAAATAGATACTTAGGAAATGGCCTCCCCATGTTATTTATGCCTTCATTTATAGTTAGCACCCTCTAGACTATAGAGGTATGATTTAATTTATTTCAGATCGATCCTCGTATTGGTTCTTGTTGTGGTAGATTAGTATTAAAGTAACATTGATCCTTGGGATATTGTTAGGAGTATTCCCCTTTTGAATAACTGGTTTTGATTAGGGAAACATTGTTAGAATTTCTCACATGTGGAAGTAGGACCAGGGAATCTAGTGATGGTGCAGGAGACCGATTTATCCTTTCACCATGTCCATTAATATCTACATGTCAACTTAACATACCAAGAAATTGTTTGCAGGTATCAATGGTAAAGTCACCGTATGATATTGATTCTCTGACTATGCGTTTTTTGTCACCCTTCCATCATTCTATATATATATATATACATATTCTCCTTAGAATGTAGTACCTCTTGATAACTTTCAACATGACTCTATGGTGACAACCAAAAAGGATACTGGTTATGAATCATGATGAAGATACAATGAGTGATGATTTCTCACTTTATAATCCATCTCACACATTTAGTCATCCTGGTGAGAAGTTATCATAACCTACACTTGTGTAGCATCATATCTTCTCCTTAGATAATGCTGATGATTCATTTAGGATTATCACTCTCTCTAAGGTCCAACAAAAATGAAAAGTAATGTTCCATGGTGATCCAAATCCTCTTAAAATAGAGGATTGGATGGATTCAGTGGTATATGTATTCAGACTCATCTAGACACTGATGGATCTAGTGGTTACACTGAAATCAATCCTTTTTCATTTAACAGTTGGGTGCTTCTAGAGTATTGTTACCTATATGCATGAAGAGTCAACACTCGGGTGGCATGACTCTCAATATATTTTCCTTGATGAGTACCATCAATCCTATTTGTTCATAGTTAGTATTCAAATGATTTTAGATCTAGAAAGTGAAGGGGTTATTGGGGTTGATTACTTTTCAAGGTTCACAAACCTTACCTGTCACTCCCTTGACATAATCTGGTAGGGCTACTTCCATGAATGAATGTTTGAGTAGGGACTATACTGAGAGGATATTACCAGAATGGTGCCCTTGTGAGTCCCTACCCATTTTTTATGATGGAGTGGGAACTACTAACATAGATATTCATTTCATATGGACTCGATGTAGCTATAGCTAGTAGATGCTGTCATAGGGTTGGGTCATCTACAGAAGCTATAAAATGGAAGATGACAGGGTATTGACCTAGGAGACCTCTCCATGATCAATAAAATACATGTACTTTGGGGAATGAAAGAGGGAAGATGTATCCCAGAGAGGAGTGTTACTTTGAATTTAATGTACAAGGTCACATAGCATGGGTCTGCCTTACTAGATGTGTCAAGAAGTGCATGTAGATAGTTGAGTGACCACAATGTCCAAGAAGCAGAGTTATCAGAGATCTTCAAAGAAATGGAAGGGAGTTCCCTAGGGGGAATAGATGGAAGAAGAGTGATATGAGTTGTGTGTGGTGGAAAAAACTAGGACATCCTCCACCACCACTCTCGGGTGGCCCACATCAGTCTCACAGATCAAGCGGTCGGGGTTATAGATAGCAGTCGGTTTTGAAGTCTTATGACCTCATAGTAGACAGATGATAAGAGGTATTATATGTGTTAATTATACTATTTATTTAGTAATATAAAAATGGATCTAGTCATTACATCATCCCTATATGACTTGTGTGAGTGTTGCAGCTCCCAGTTGAGGCGTTATCCCACTAGATTCGTCTTAATGTTCCTATAGTGAATGCTTCTGATTTGGCTTTTATATATCAGTAGTGTGAGCTATTACATGGTAAAAATAGGTTCAATTGATAAATTTTGGTCATTAATATGGAACCTTATGATGTTATATTTGGAATGTATTGATTTTCCATGGTCTAACCCCATATTGACTATCACCACAGATGAGTCATATTCCTTCGTACTGATGGGATGAAATTCACCATTATGGGTGGGAAATATCTCAGGCTTGACGTGTGGGTTCATGGTTCATGAGGTTGAAACCCATCGCCCATCAGTTATCTGTTTTTTGTCTTGGTGAATTAGTATCATTACGCATTTGGATCCCTTCATTCATGGGGTATTATATGGACGTGTTCCCTAAGGATGTATTGGGACTACCTTCGAGTCGAGAGATGAATTGTTTCATTGACTTACATCCTAGCACCACTCGGATACCTTCTACAGTATATATGATGGACCCTACCAAGAAAATGGTTGGATGTTTTAGGTGGAGAACCTTTGAGAGAAAGGTTTCGTTAGGACCAGTGTGTCCCCCATGGAAGCTTTATTCTAGTTCATGAAAAATGTATATGGGAGTTTGTGGTATTGTGTAGATTATCATAGCCTAAACCAGGCCATAATATTGAATAAGTATCCCATGATGAGTATTTATGAACTCTTTTACCAGTTGTGAGGCACAATATTGTTCTTGAAGATCAATCTTCATTCTAACTATCACCATTTGAGTGTTAACAAGGATGATATTCCGAAGTTGGCATTCGTATTTTGATATAGGCACTATGAGTTCTAGGTAGATCCCTTTGGAGTGAAAAATTTTCCTACCTCATTTTTTGATTTGATGAACCAGTTCTTCATATCATACATAGACTATTTTTTTTGTATTTATCGATTTCATACTCATCCACTAGGAATTACAGGAACAACATGAAGAGAACTTGAGGATGGTTCTAGGTTTTCTTCGAGAGAACCAATATTATAGAAATCGCTCTATGTGAATGTTCTAGATTAATTAGATTCAATTTTTAGTAAATTTAATTTCAATTAATGTTATACCCATGAAGCCAGTGATGATTGATGCAATTATTGCTAAGGATCCACCCAAGAAGGTTCCATATCTTCAGAGCTTACTTGTCTCTGTAGGGTACTACAAGATCTTTTTGGAAGATATATCCAGAATTCCATCCCCTTTAAACACCCTAATGTGGAATAGTAAATAGTTTATCAGGACTAATTATTGAAATAGGTCCTTCAAGGTATTGATGATAAGGATTATGATTTTTCCAATGATTATAATACTAGAGGAGGTCTTATAGTATGTATTGTATTTTGATTATTCATGATATGAGCTTGGATGTGTGTCGATGCATTAGCAGTTTATTATGACATTTGGGTGGAGGTATTTTAGACACCATGAGTTGACCAATGTGACTTAAAACCTATAGATATATGTTGTAGCCTTTTACCTAATGATGTAGATGAAATATCTTCTAGGGGGTGCATTTTTTTAATCATACCATTAGAGTCCACAGTATGTATACACACAAAGATACATGAAAATGAGATGAAGATGATGGTTGGATTTTATAAAAGAATATAACATAGAGATATTATATAACTCTGTTAAAAGAACATGTTATAGTATTTCCTTAGCAGGAAGTCCCATTCTCAATTGGTGAAGGATGCTTCAGAGGAGTTGGATTCCTTACAGCTGGCCCTAGTGGAACAAATTGGTACAATATTTCTGTAATCGATGGTGTTGACTCCTTCACTTCTAAAGAGAGTGATATAGTCCCAACTGGAATACATTGACTTGGAGGGATTTCATGAATAGATTTACATGAGGGATTCACCATATGGATATTCTGAAAAAGGGAATCAGAACAACGTTGTTAATGGTCAGACAGTGGTCCCATCATGATATATAAATAGGTGGTGTGAGAGTTACACTCTTCTCCCCAAGCTATACATCATGATATAGGGATGATTTATAGAGATCTTTAGTGGAATTTTTAGTGATCCAACATGAGATGAAGCAAAGAGGAGTTCATATCTCTGTGTCTCACTTGTCCGCAGGTGAATGTTGAGTACAATTTTCTTGCATGTTTGTTACAGACCATTGAGATTCTGTATTGGTAGTGGGATTTCATATCCATGGGAATTTTGATATGGTTCCCATACACACCGAATTCCCATGACACCATTTGAGTGATAGTCAACTGACACAAAAATTATTCACACTTTCTTGATGCGAGGGAGTAGAGTTTGCTAGAATGTATGGAAAAGTTGTATGTATAATACATCATTTGGATTTATTTGGCTCCATCAATGATTTTCTTTGATCGTGACACAAGGTTAAAATCACAATTATAGAGAGTTATGTATGTGTAATTGAGTTCTCAGATGAGGATGAGTATAGACTTTCCCCACTATACTAATGGGGAGAAAAAGTGCACTATCTAAGTATTAATGTATATCATGATGAATTGCATGCTAGACTTCAACCAGAGCTGGGAGGATCACTTTTCCTTGGAAGAGTTTACATATAAAATGATACCACCCTAACATTATCATTGAACCTTTTGAGGCCCTTTACGGGAGACCCTTAATGTCACCATTGTGTAGGAATGTGATTGGAGAAATATCCCTTATTTTTCTATATTTTGTGTAGGCTATGATGTAGATGGTCCATGAAACTTGTAAACCAATGAGGACATCCTAGATTATGAAGAAATATAAAACATATTGACATCATAGGCCCTTGGTGTTTTCGCAGGGAGACCAAATTTTCCTAAGAGACTCCACATGATGAGGATTATAATGTTTTTTCTAGGGTGACATGCTATGCCTGAGGATCATCGAGTCATTCGTCATCATGAAGGGAGTTGGCGAGGGTGCATAACATATCACCCAACCCCACAAAACAGAGTTACTGTATGACATATTCCATGTGTCGCAACTGAGGATATGCATGAATGACCCCCACAAACATCATTAACTAGGGAAAGTTGAAAATTGAGGATGGAAACACCATTGAAGATAACCAAGGGTTAATTAAGGATTAACAAGAGAGGAAACTTTGTTGATGGACCAACCCCTTGGTTCACATGTTGTGGAAACATGACAACATGGAAGATAGTTCATGGGAGTGGGAGAGAAAAGTGCAAGCACACTATCCTGAGTTGTATGTTTAGTGTTTCTTTTTTTGTATAAAATTGTGAAGGAGTGAATAATGTAGAGTTTTGGTGTTTTCCATTAAAGACATTGAAATATATATAAATATATTTCTAAATCTAGGATCCTAGATAACATGTTATTATAATTCCAAGGGTTCTCAGAAAGAAGTTTTTAAAAATGATAAATACATTTTGTATATCCCCCATGCAGTTTATTAATGAAAATTAGATAACTCTTATATAGATCCTCAAATCAGAAATCATATACCATGGTTGTTTCCGGAATGCATTATTGACCATTTGGATGACCTATAATAGAGAGGGGTGGGGAATTCAGATATCTATACCATTGGATATATCTTCAGTGGAGAAATTAATTTAATTATTTAATCTCTTTTAACCCAATTATATTTTTCTTAAGTGTCTCACCATTAAAAATTTCCCAGGGTCTACCTCATAACCCTAGGAAAGTCAGTAGATATTATTTCCTCCTTCCATTGGAGAATCACACCATACGATGATGAATCACAAAATCAGATAATATCAGAGCATAGCTAACACAACAACATCCTTAAATATTTGGACTGCTCATTCATCAATGAAGATCAATCCAATTTCCTCGTATGAGATGAAAACATTTGGTTGAGACCCTTTTTTATTAAATAGATTGATCTGAATAATCCCTTCAGTTGATATGTGACAATTATAGATCCTTGGAATGATTTTATGTACTAGTTAAATTGTTTGGTCAATTTTTTCTAAACAATATATCCACATTTCATGATTATTTTCCATGAAATCATGGACAAAGTTTGATAAATGATTTTCATTATTCCATTACCCCTTAATTTCTACACATTCATTAGTACCCCATAGGACTGCTTCGATGCTACTAGGTGGAACCGAGCTGGATTGGACCACCAACATCATAGTAAAATGATGAACAAGTCTTAGATCAATGAAACGATGAAATATATGGGATTTTATGGGAATGTAGATGTTTGATTTGGAGATTGTAGATAACTTCAATTGTAGTGGAAGGTGAGGGACATCATTTGTATATGGAGGACAATTGTGGGTCATGAGAATCAGATTTTTAGCCACCGGAACGCTAGAAACATTGATACACTATTATATACTCTTTTTTCAATTAGGTATAGGGCCGAAATCATAAAGTTCAGGATTAATTTTAGTTATAGATTGCAAATAATAGAAATTAAGAAATCCACGACTATACTCCATGTGTCCTAATGATCAAAACATGTGCATAATTTTTGTTGAAATCAGATGGTTTTTAGAAATTCGTAATGATGGAATGCCTTGTAGACACATTACACACTATGTACCTCCTTCCGCATGTGGATGAGGTCTGTGATTGAGCATAGGCTTGGAACATGAAATGTGCCTAAGTACATGGGCATATCTAGAGAACACAGAAGAAACCCCATGTGAACAGGAACATCTTGCAAAAAAGTACACATACATGAAGTAAATTAAATGGACATTGATTGGATATACAAACACGGATAGAGCACACTAGAATGACCTAGAGTGGCATGGGTATTCCATGTATATACCTCACACATCTGGTACTCGTACATAGATGTAGGGTTGTGTACCTCCAGTGATAAAACATGTGATGGAGCGAGACCACATTCCTTGTGGTTCCCCTCGCATGTTTTTTACCCATTGGATTATATTTAGGAAACGTTAATCTTTCATATCTACTTAGTTTGGACTCAATTTTTTTTACCAATTGTAGCTTATCCTGGGTATTTTTCTACGTAGAACGTGATGTTTTCATTCATTGTGGAATTATTGATTTGATGTAAAAACAAATTGGAATGACACTTATTGATGAAAGGTCTGACGAATGTAGTGATTATATGGGATTACCATAGGTGACCTATGTAGTGGAACCCTTCATCATCAGGGGATTGGGTCCTCTATGACTACATCTAAATAGAAACCCGTATAATAATGTGTGTGGGTCCTTGATGACTGTAGTGGAGTCCCCCATTCAGACCAGGATGCGAGTTATCAACCTATAAAGTGGACCCCACCCCCACCCATCATCTTGGACATGAGTCCTCTACAACTACTTATGAGTGGATCCCCTTATTTTGTAGTGTTAGGGTCCTCGATGACCATATTGGAATACCCCTGTCACACTAGGGCATGATTCCTCAACCTATAGGGTGTAACCACCCATAATTATGTGAATAGGACCACTTCCATATCATATGGAACCCCTATCAGATTCGGAGAGGGTCCTAGAGACACTAGAGGGGAACCCCTCATCAGATTGGGTGTGTTTCCTCTATGATAATTATAGAGTGTAACCCCCTGATGAACTAGTGTGTCTGTGTGTCCTATACATGGAGTTTTCCCTCCTCAACTGTGAGGAATAGTGACAAAGTGTGGGACCTCACATGTTTACTTCTAGGTAGATGCATGTGATGATTGTAACAATTGATATGATTTTGGAACTACTGCAGACTCTTATGCTTGGGAAATGAAATGAAGTGGAGATCAAAATTCTCTCTAGTTTAAGCTTTATTGATCATGAATATATATTTTTATATTAATACATCCATATAATTTTATTTTTTTTACTATATTTCCATTGGTGGAGAAGATGTGTAGGGTATGCCTAGGGATTTCATTGTTTAGATTCTCATTGTTGGACGAGTCTACTATCACACTATATGTGGAAAATACTAGACATGTAGTTCATCTACCAACCACTTTGATCCCATTGAGTTTGGATGAGGTCACCTTCTGGTAGATTGGGTTGAGTTATTATTTTTAATTGTATCTTTCATCATGTGTACTATATATTATTCTTCTATTCTTGTTGTATCTCTTAATTATTCCCCTTAATCCTTCGTGGAATCCTATTGGTTATGTATATACTCACCCTAAATGGTATTTTCACATAGTCATCATGTCTTCATTAGATTATGTACAAATTGATATTGACATTATAAGATCCTAGGGAGACCTGGTACATAAGACTGTGTATGGTGGCCGTAGCTTGGAGATTAGCATATTAGATCTCTCATCAGTTTACATTTCTATATTTCTCATGTTGGGACATATTTTTCGGTGGGCGTTTATTTTTCCCCTTTACCTCTCAGTATTCATAGCCTTACTCTTGTACACACAAGATTATTTTCACACTACGTTTACATTCTAGATGTATAATATTTTAATTATAGTTCCTATGAACTAATATATTGATATGGTCTACCATGAGAATACTGGTACTTAGGAAAAGACATTTCCATGTTAGTTATGACTTCTATGCTTGTCTACATCCACTATCGTATTGAGGTGGGATTGGGGTATTTGAGGCTTGAGGCTTAACTTGGGTTAGGTCATGATAGTTCAACTAACATGTTAACAGACCTTTTCCACTATGAGCCTAATGAAGCTAGATCCAGTGGGTATAGAGTCCCAAGGAATTCCACAATATCTAGACCTGAGTATCAATATCATCCATTGCATCAACTACCTCTATTAAGATCCATGGAATAATTTTCCATGGAAGCTAATGGATTTAGGATCGAAGGTTTACTATCCATGTAATACATAAAAATTTATTTCATCACCATCATTCATAAATTTATAAACATTCACATTCCATGATTTTACAATCTCATTTCCACATTTTTTGTATAATACATTCAAATAATAAAATCGATCTACCTCATGTCATCACATGGAAATGGGTAAAAACCATCTATAAAATATTTAATTCAATTAATTTTAATTTTAATATACATCCTCTAATTATAAAATCTCACATACTCCCCATTGGTGGCCTAATTTGGGGAAAACTCAAACAACTTTCAAGCAACTATTAGTAATCTTAACAAATCCAAATTCATCCATTTCAATTATTCAAATAACTTATGGGGTTCCACCCGAAAGTCCTTCACATGGAACAACTTCAATAGGGCCTATAAAACTACATACCATGAAAGATAGGTTTAGAACACATGTTTAATTTTTTTAGATGTTGGGGAGAAGACTCATTTATTATTAAAGCAATGTAAGGACCTCTTTGACCAGGTAGAGGGAGACCCATTAAATAGCCCAAAGGTCCAGTGGGAATTTAGCCCATCACATGGCCCATAGGCCTAAATTGTTGGCCTAAAGCCTGATCTATGAATAGTAATTCAATAGTACCCACTTGCTATATTACCACACAGTACATGCCGCTAATATAGTGCTTGTTGTTTCTATAGTGTCACCGCTGCTACAGTATGCTACAGTAACTTGCACCCAATGGGTTTTGAACCCCTATTTTTCATGTAGGATTACAGGGTTCTTACCACTAATCCAAACCCCAACTACCCACGTTTTATGTCCTTAATAGATAAATCATCTTTTAAATATATCCATATAAAAAGATAAAGGAAGAATTGATGATAACCACGGAAATAAGAAATGTTACCTCACACAGAAATAGCATAGATGATACGAATAAAAACATAAAATGGCACAATTTCTTTAAAAAAACATAGGTACCCTAGTAACCCAATAACCAAGTTAGTCTGGACATATCTTGAAGGGTGTTTCCAATCTCAACAGGTCTATGACTAGCACCTAGCATCAAAAAAACCTAAAGTGGGAACGATTTTTCCACTAAAAATCATAGAAGTAAAATAAACAAGACTATATGAATATCTGAATAAAATATGATAGGAGTAATGTACAATATATAAACAATGAAATTAATACCAAAGTACCAAAACTGGGAAAACATCCCAAGCCCCAAAGGACACAACACACCAAGTAAAATGTTCAACAGATAGATCCACCTCCAATAGATCCATATCCCTGGCTCGATCCTCGAAGGAGATAATTTACGAAAACCTAAATAAACAAGGGAGGTGTGAGCCGAAGACCAATAATATTTCACTCAAGTATTCCATAACAAGATTCTAATATTAAGTTAACCTAGAAAGTGCTTTCAATTTTCAAATAAACATGTTTTTCATTCCAATAATCATATTTAAACAAATCATGCTATAAAATTTAAAATATGGGAATACATTAGAAATTTGTGCTTCACATTTCAGATGATGTAAATACATTTCACATGATGGAATTATTCATTAAATAAAGGGTTCTTTAAAAATGGCACTTTTCACAAAGTTTTGTAAATAAATAATTTTATATAAAATATTTTATATAAAATTAAAAATCATTTAAGTAGTTTATAATAGTGGAATATACCTTTGAAACACAAACAAGTGACCAACATGGTCATGTTCTAAAAAGGTGACAATTTTTTTGGCTATGGGGACCCTACCCTATGAAATAGACAGCATGTACATATTCCCATTTGGGTCTATGGAAAATGGGACGCATAACCATCACCTTCAGAATGGTATGTGCTGATTAAATGTTTTATAACATTGTAAATCATAAAGTGTTGTCCAAATAACACATTAACTACTAGATGATTTCATGTTCACTTTTAAAAAAAGATAGGAACTTTTTTTCAAGACTACATAAAATAAAATTAAATCTCATCACCATCAATTCAAATATAACAATTTTTTTCAAAAAAAATCATGAAGAGTTTTTAATAAAAAACATTCCATTTATGATGAAACCATTATTCTTCCATCCTAACCTTTTTTTAATCCATTTTCATAAAAATGGAGATTTGAAACCAATACTATGAATTTCACAATCCATTTCAAAATTAAATTCAACAATTAAAATTTTATACGGTTTTCATCAATTTCACAAACACCACATAATTAACTAGAATCAGGGGTTTTCCAAATTTCATTCCAAATAGAACCAAAACCAAAATTCACTAGAATTAGTTTTTGAATAAAACGATTGAAAAAAATATAATGTTTAATAAATTTCATTTTTAAATGAAACTGAATTTAAATCCTAAAATTAATGTTTAATTAAATGGGAAACCAAATACACAACCACCTACCTTCCTTATGGAAACTCAACTCCCGTAATAATACCCCATAAATAAGATCGAAGGAAAAAAAGATATAGGAACCCAACCTAGAAATGAGATTCATCAACAGGGACCTTATATCCATCAAACACAAGATTATCCATAAATCTCAAGGGGGAATAGAGACTGATACATATAGGTATGAAGAAATATTACTCGATAAGAAACAATGTTCTCATCACAATGATCAATCATTGAAATAAAAGGTCTGGATGGGTTTGAGGCTCCCAAAATCGCGTGGGAAGACTCTAGGTTAAGATCAAGGAACTCTGGAGGAAGACAAAATAAATATTCTTCTATAAATCATATTGAAAAACAAGATTATCTGTTTTTACAGGGTGTATCCCAGTTACTTGTCATGTACATAGTAGTTATTATATCCACTAAAAAACATGTCGCCTCTAAAGAATTATTTTCATTTTTGGATTTACACATAATGTAACATATTACACGGCGTGCAATTCTTTATCTGGATAGATAAACGACTGGTTAAAGCTATGAATCCAAAATATCTCAAACCTCAAAATTATATGTATCCTCCCAATAACTTCTCAAACCTATCGATACAACAAAAAAATCCTCAAATTTGTTTACACTATATGTTATATAAAGGTAACATGATGTTTCCACTTCCCCACCATAAATTTGTTTTATCTCTGTCAATCCTATAAAGAAGATTCCATTCAAAAAATTTGATGCCACTTCTATATCATAAGTGCCTTACATTCCCACATCTCATGAAAACTATAAATATTCTTCCATAGCACTATAACCAAGGGTATAGTCCTCCCATGAAGTTCCTTGGCATTAGAATCAACTATCCTAAATTTTCTATCAATCAATTATAAATCAAGTTAAAGCTCAAGATCACCCACCTCAAAATGCAAGATGGATAAAATAGAGACTTCCATATATGAGATACATGAAACAAATTTTGTGTTAATGTCATCTGAGGTGGTAGTTCCAAATGATATGAAAATTTCAACACCTACTCAAAAACCTAAAAGGACCAAAAATTGATGAGAAATATTCCTTTTCCTCTATAGTGGTCGATGAACCAACCATGGTGAAGCCTTCAAGAACACCTGGTCACCAACTGATAAATAAAAAGGTATATGGATATGATTAGAAAACGATTTATATCAACTATATTCTATAAAAATCTTCTGATTAATCAAATGGATCAATGTTTTCATCTTTTTGACAAATCTCGATCAAACCAAGGAACTTTCACCGATCTCTGACCAACAAAAAAATATTTTTACAAATTCGTCCATTCATGGACTCAAAATGATCTATTTTGATTATGTATTGGTAAGTATTTATATAAGAAAACTCAACCAGCCCCCAAATGATCATCCCATTCTCCACAAAATTTGAGAACAGTATTCTGAAGAAAATCCTCAAAAACTATATTCCTCTATCTGTCTGGCCATCCAAATGTGGATAGTATGCCATACTCAAATAGGTGTGAGATCCCAAAACCTCTTGAAGTCCTCTCGAAAAGTGATAAGTGAACCATGTATTCCTATTTGATACTATAGAAGGTGGAACTCCATTAAAAAAACAATCTCATTCACATAATGATTTCACAACACCCCAACATTGGTTGTATCATGAATGGGTAAGATGTGAGTCCATTTTGTGTTTCTATTGATAAAAAACCATATTGGATTCTTCTTTCTATGGGTTTGTGGAGCCCCAACCACAATGTCCATAGAGATATCATCCCACTTCCATGTATGAGTTGAAAGTGTCTGAAGCAAACCCAAACGTTTCTAGCTCTCAACCTTAACTTATTTCCACATATAATGATAAGAAGAAAACTCAGAAATTCCCCACCTCATACATGGACACCAAAACTGCAGCTGCATGTCATAGAACATCTTTGTGGATCCTGGGTAGACTGAACATTGAGAAACATATCAATCCCTCATTATAGCCTTCCTTAATAAAGACAGTACTACAAAGTTATTATAGTAGCATATAATTCCCTATTTCGAGAATGACAACTGGGTAACTATCTCTCCACAGTAAAGAGAGACTCTAATGCTATGAAACTCATCGTATTACTAATTATCATGATGAATCAATTCAAGATGAGTGTATTTCATCCAAAAACTAGCCAAAGAAGCTAAATCCCCATTTTCATAAACTCCAATATACAATTGTGTAAATAGATATATAAAATTCCACTCTTCTGATTATTCTTTTACAACATGTATTTGTAGTTTCCTACTCAAGGTATCTGCAACGACATTCCCATTCTGCATGGTATAGGTGATGTCTAAATCCAAATACTGAAGTTACTCTATCCAATGCCTCTAGTAGAGATTTAAATCTTTTTGGGATAAGATATATCTCAAGATCATGTTGTCCAAATACATGGTAATCCTTTCTCTTTAAAGTTAATAATACCATATTTCTAGTGTGTGCATCACAGATGCTAGTTAAAGGTCCTGGAACAGATAATTATTCTTGGGTGGTCTAACATGAAAAGATCCATAAGGAAATACATGATTACCATGAATAATAACATATCTCATGTTGGAACCTGATGCATCACAAAAGGCCACATATTCTTACCCAATATTTAGAAGTGTCAACATTGGCATGGTTTTCAAAAGACGTTTTAAGCAAAAAAAATAACTCTAAAATTTCCGATCCCATGAGTACTTCACTCCATTCCATGTTAGAGTGATCATTGAAGAAAAAAAAATTTAGAAGTCTATCATGAACCAAAAATAATATCTGGCTAATCCTAAGATTCCCTTAATATAGAAGACATATTGTGGTTGTTCTTGTGTCATAACAGCTTTCACCTTCTCGGGATCTACTACTATTCCCTATTTTGAAACCACATGTCCCAAGAATTTCACTTCCCAAATGAAAAAATCATCGTTTGAATGTTTGGAATGATGTCTGTGATTTCTCATAAAACTAATAACGATTCATAGATGATGCACATGATCCTCCTCGAACATAGAAAAAATTAGGATATCATTCACAAAGAATACCAAGAAGGTTTCAATGCACTCATTGGAAATCATGTTCATCAAATCCATGAAAACTATAGGAGAGTTAGTTAGAAAAAAGGTAATGAAAAGGTACTCATAATTTTCATACCTACTTAAAAAGGTGGTTTTTATAGTGTTATCCTCCTTTATTCTTAACTGATGTCAATCAATTATATGTTCTATCTTTTATAACCACTTAACACCCTTTAACTGATCAAACATCTCATCAATCCATGGTATTGAATATTTGTTATTTTCGGTCACTCGAATGAACTTTTTGTAATCAATGTTGAGGTAGAGTGAACCATCATCCTTCTAATAAAATATAATAGATGTTGTCTAAGGTATTTAAATCCTTTCCTTAGATGGTCATCCTATTAGGAATTTGGCTATATCATTTAATCTAGTGTCATGATGTAAGAGGGGATAGAATATAGTTGAATACCATGCATTAAGTCAATATAAAACTCAACCTCTTTTACCAGAGGCAGACTAGAGATGTTAGAAGGGAACACATCAGGAATCATGATTACCACTGGGGGATATCACTGATCAATGATTCCAAATATAGATCAAAGGAAAACACCAATATTAGTTTCCCAGACAATTCATAATCAGGTCTTCCTCTACTCGATCATGGGTCCCATTCTCCATATAATACGTATAAAACAATACAGGGAATATTAAATAACACCCATAGAAGATAATAGTCAATCTAGGCATTATTTGAAATGAGTATATCCATCCCGAATATGACATCAAGTGTTTTCATGTCGATAAACAGAAATATAAAAACCCCACTCTTTATCACACACATAAACAAGATTTATTACATAAAAATGCACTTAATACAACCCAGAAGATCAAGAGGTCTAGTATCTTGTAAAATTTGGAAAATTGCATAAAAAATTAAAACAAGAAATACAATGTCTTTTTTCAAACATCTTTGATATGACCAACTCATTCCTTCGTACATAACACTGCATGGGATAACCAAAGAAAATAAAATAGAACGGGGTGAGATATAAATCCCAATAAAGGAGTAAAAAGGGAATAAAATGAGGAATACAATACATGTTAGTCAATAGATATATCAATAGATCATAAGAGAAACATGAACATAGAGACATGATATAGCATGATTATAATATCATGGAAATGTAGCTATGGGAACCGGAAAACGCATCCCCAAAAATTTTCCAAATTCTTCCATACATGATCTAAGATCATAGTCCATTTCTCAATCTTTTATTTGGTAGGTCGTAGGGCCCAAAAAGAGTTATGGATTAGGAGTTATGGACATTTGAAGTTGGGCTAGAAAACTGGTTCGTACCGCAAGCAATGTGGCCGCTGTGAAGCACTTGAGGCGGTACCGCTCCACGAACGCCCCTGACATTTGCGAACCCGCCAAGAAGCACTGGAGGCGGTAACACTCTGCGAACTCCCTGACGTTCGCGAACCCACCATGAAGCAGAAGAGGCGGTACCTCTCCGTGAATCTGGTTGACGTTCACAACCCGCCGCGAAGCAACCGAAGACCCCTTTGCCCCACGTGAGATCTACCTCACGGTGCCCCTTGCCTATAAATACCCAGATCACCCCCTTCTACAGAGGGCCATTTTTCTGCCCCTTGGGCTGCCGAACTGCTAGTTCGCTGTGATCTTCTTTCCTTCGCGAAGTGGCTCCGCGAGGCCATGCTCCACGAGGAGCTTCCTTCGGTTGCTGCTCCGTGAGTCCCTTCTCCGCGGGCAGCTTCCTTCGTGTTGCTGTTCTGCGAGTTGAGGCTCCGCGATTCCATGCTCCGCGATGCTGCTCCGCCTATACTCTACGAGCCACCCTTTCTCCGCAAGAGGCCCATGCTCCGTGAGATCCCTTTGTTCCGCGAGACCTTTGCTTCAAGATGCTACTTTGCAAAGACCTCTCCCTTGCAAGGCTCCTACCTTCGCGCCCATTGGTCCATACCACGGGGGTTGCACCCCCGCACCCCCGCTTGGGTTCAGTGCCGAGATGCGGTCACGGCCCTCCGGGTTGGACCCTTCGCTACCGTCACAGACCCCCTTGAAAAATAGAGACTCGCACCGCGAACTTTTCGGGCTGGGATGCCAGAATTTTCCATTGCGCCCCTATGCGCACCCACATTCAACCTATGCAAAACCATGATTTGAGATACTCCTCTACACAACTTGAAACACCATGAGTCGACATATTTCTCTTGGTTTCACTTCCATGTCATGAGTTGAGATTCTCATCATCAATTCCCCGAGTACCATGAGTCGAACCATTCCTCAGGCAACTCTTCCAAACCCTCTCACTTGGCTCCTATGACATGTGGAACCAGAAAGGGCTTCCCTCACGTAAGTCCCAACACCATCCATTCCCAGGAACCTTTTGCCAACAGTCCTCTCTACACGACTCTAAACAGCAGTAATCCCTATGTTCCAAACATAGGATTCCACTTGCTCCAAACAAGAGATGCCTTATGCGCCCAACGTAGGATGCTAATAGTCCTCTCTACACGACTATAAACTGTAGTGATCTCCCTATGTTCCAAACCTATTATGCCTCTAACTTCAAACAAGAGATGACTTATGCACCTTGCGTAAGATGCTAAAAGTCCTATCTACAAGACTCTAAACTGTAGTACTCCCTATGTTCCAAACATAGGACGCCTCCTGCTCCAAATAAGATATGCCTTATGCTCTAAGCATTAGATGCCAATAGTCCTATCTACATGACTTTAAACTATAGTAATCCCAATTTCCCAATACATGCTCCAAGCATGAGATTCCAATAGTCCTATCTACAAGACTCTAAACGGTAGCACACCCTATGTTCCAATCATAGGATGCCTCTTGCACTAAACAATAGATGCCTTATGCACCAATCATAAGATGCATAATGCCCTGATTACAGTGGCATGATTCCAACGCCCCTTGGCATTATCCCTCTTGTGCACCAGTGCACAGGTGAGGGCCTCAATTCACCAGTGGGTTGGGATTCCCTCGTGGCCAGACACGAGGAAGACATCAGGGCTAGATTCCTTACGTAAGCCCCATTCACCATTTCCGCTCCGTAGCGGCACCTAGGAAGCTTCCTTGCATAAGCCCCGCTCACCATTGTGTCTCCATAGCGGCACACGGGCAGCTTCCTCGCGTAAGCCCTGTTCACCATTGCCACTCCATAGCGGTACTTGGGTAGCTTCCTTGCATAAGCCTCGTTCACCACTGTCGATCCATAGTGGCACCCGGGAATCTTCCTTGTGTAAGCCCCGTTCACCATTTCTTCTCCATATCAGCACTCAGGCAGCTTCCTTGCGTAAGCCCCATTCACCGTTGCCACTCCATAGCGGCACCCGGGCAGCTTCCTTGGGTAATCCTCGTTCACCATTGCCGCTCCATAGCTGCACCCGGTCAACTTCCTTGCGTAATCCCCGTTCACCATTGTCGCTCCATAGCTGCACTCGGGAAACTTCCTTGCGTAAGCCCCGGACACCATTTCCGCTCCATAGCGGCACCCAGGCAACTTCCTTGCGTAAGCCCCGCTCACCATTGCCGCTCCATAGCGGCACCCAGGCAGCTTCCTTCCGTAATCCCCATTCACCATTGTCGCTCCATAGCGGCACCCGTGCAGCTTCCTTGCATAAGCCCCATTCACCATTGCCGCTCTATAGCGGCACCCAGGCATCTTCCTTGCGTAAACCCTGTTCACCATTTCCGCTCCATAGCGGCACCTGGGCAGCTTCCTTGAGTGAGCCCCATTCTCCATTGCCGCTCCATAGCAGCACCCGGGTAGCTTCCTTTCGTAAGCCCTGTTTTCCATTGTCGCTCCATAGAGGAACCCGAGCAGCTTCGTTGCGTAAGTCTCGTTCACCATTTCCGCTTCATAGCGGCACCCGGGAAGCTTCCTTGTGTAAGCCCCGTTCACCATTGCCACTCCATAGCAGCACCGGGGAAGCTTCCTTGTGTAAGCCCCATTCACCATTACCGCTCCTTAGCGGCACCCGGGAAACTTTCATGTGTAAGCCCCATCCACTGCTGTGATCATTATCCAGTAGTAAGCCATTGTGATCCTATTCGGTGGTAAGTCGTTGACATCCTTATTCAATTGTAATCCGTTGAGACCCAATCCATTGGAATGCCATTGTTACCCAATCCAGCGGTAAGCTATTGAAACCCCCAATCGGCAATAAGTCATCATCAAGAGAACTACGTGGACTTTGATTCCCTGCCATGAAGATACATAGGAAGCCTCTTCAAGGATCAAGCCCAAAACAATTGTCATACTCAATATAGTTACATCCCATTCACCATTACTGTTCCACAGCGGCACATGGGCCTCCATCCTGGAGTAAGTCACAGCACCATGGGCCGCTTAACGAGTAAGCCCCTCTTCATTTCCCATTAATGGACCCTTCACGACATGATCATCAGGTCCATGCAACCTCTTGTTTCTCACACCAATTATGACTCACGTGAGATTAGAGTGAGCACCGACCCTGACCCCCACCTCTAGCGAACTACGAGGACTTTGATCCATGTGAAGGCATGGTACGTAGGAAGCCTCCACGAGTTTCAAGCCCACCACTCGGTCATTTCTTCATGTCGAGTTCCACCCCGTCTAGCATGACGTTATATTGTATACCTAAACTATGTGGACTTTGATCCATGTCAAGGCATGGTACGTAGGAAGCCTCACGAGGTTCAAGCCCACCACCAGTGGACCCCATAGTGTCACCTTCACGTCGGTTCACCGACGAAACCCCATCTGAACTACGGTGTCTTTGATCCATGTCAAAGCATGGTACGTAGGAATCCTCCACGAGGTTCAATCCCACCGCCCGTCGTTTATTCACGTCAGGGTTCACCCTCGTCCTCCATGACGTTAAACTACATTCCGGTCCAGCGGTAAGCCATTGTGACTATCCCAAACTATGTGTTCTTTGATCCGCGCTAAGGCATGGTACGTAGGAAGCCTCCACGAGGTTATAGTCCACCACCAGTAGACCCCCCGGGTTCACGTTCACATTGGTTCGCCGACAAAACCCCACCTTAACTACATGGACTTTGATCCATGTCAAGGCATGTTACGTAGGAAGCCTCTATGAGGTTCAAGCCCACCACCCTTTGGTCATTCCGACCCCCTTCGCATCGATTCGCCAACACCTGGTCAGCCTAGAGTTTAATCCCCCCACACCATCGGACCAAGGTCCTCATCCACGTCGGTTCTCCGACATGCCCCTTAACTGAACTACGTGGTCTTTGATCTGTGTTAAGGCATGGTACGTAAGAATCCTCCATGAGGTTCAAGCCCACCACCAATTGGACCAAGGTCCTCCACCATGTCGGCCTTCCGGCATCCAACCTGAACTACATGGTCTTTGAACCGTGCTAAGGCATGGTATGTAGGATGCCTCATTGAAGATCAAGCCCACCATCCATTGGACCAAGGTCCTCCTTCACGGCGGGCTTCCGTCATCCAAAACTGAACTATGTGGTCTTTGATCTGGGTTAAGTCATGGTACGTAGGAAGCCTCCATGAGGTTCAAGCCCACCACCCATTAGACCAATGTCCTCCTCCATGTCATCCTTCCGGCATCCAAACTGAACTACGTAGACTTTGATCCGTGTTAAGGCACAGTACGTAGGAAGCCTCCAAGTGGTTCAAGCCCACCACCCATTGGACCAAGGTCCTCCTCCATGTCGGCCTTCCAACTTACAAACTAAACTATGTGGTCCTTGATCCGTGCTAAGGCATGGTATGTAGGAAGACTCCATGAGGTTCAATCCCACCACCCATTGGACCAATGTCCTCTTCCATGTCGGCCTTCCGGAATCCAACCTGAACTGCGTGGTCTTTGAACCGTGCTACGGGATGGTACGTAGGAAGCCTCCATGAGGTTCAAGACCACCACCCATTGGACCAAGGTCCTCCTTCACGTCGGCCTTCTGGAGTCCAAACTAAACTATGTGGTCTTTGATCCGGGATAAGGCATGGTACGTAGAAATCCTCCATGAGGTTCAATCCCACCACCCATTGGACCAAGGTCCTCCTTCATGTCGGCCTCCCAGCATCTAAACTGAACTATGTGGTCTTTGATCCATGTCAAGGCATGGTACGAAGGAAGCCTCCCTGAGTTTCAAGTCTTCCTGGACCCCAGGTCCCTTCATGTCGGTTCACCGACCCCATATCCTCGGGCCGCCATTAAGTGTTAGCCACATTCCATACCGAACTATGCAGACATTGATTCCCTACCAAAGGGATATGTAGGAAGCCTTCCTAAGGCTCAATCTCATCACTCATGTATCATTCTGATCTCTCCCTTGAGCCTATGTGTCTCATGGAGGTCATGTCCCAACCTGGAGGTTTCACTTCCTCTGGGTCCCTTCCATGCGTCCATTCTCATGGGCCGCCTCCTCAAGTTTCCTTCCATATCATCGAACTACACGGAATTTGATTCCCTGCCACGGGGATACGTAGGAATTCTCTTCGAGGCTCAAGACTAACACCAGTGTCATATTCATGATGGTCCCATTTCATTCCCCCTCCACTCCATGCAATTATCCATCATCCATCCAAGTTATTACCCAGGCCGCCACATCCCGGTGGGATCATGTCATCAACCCTCCTCACTGCTCCTAGTGGTACATGGGAATCTATCCATGCATAAGACCCAGCATGTCTCCGGGTCGTTTTCCTCTGTGTACACCCCGATTCATCACCCCTTTGAACTACGTGGGTTTTTATCCCTATTGTCTACACAGGGTATGTAGGAATCCTCCATGAGGTTCAATCTAAGCCAATGATAAACCATGGTGTCCCCCATCCTGGGGTGCACACATCCTGATCTGCCCTTAGTGGTGTTTAGATCAGCCATTACGGTGTGACATCTCCCCTCCTTGGAGCGCACCACCTCGGATCCATCCTCATTAGGCGTTCTGATCCATCTATCTACCTGGTGTTCCCTCCATGGGATGTACCAATATAATCCGTCTCTATGGGACATTCTAATCACCCTCATTTTGTCTCCACAAGACGTTAAACTCGCGGCCTACCTCACGATAATCATGAGATGCCTGAGGAAAACCTCGGAAGACACACCTTTAGAGTAACCATCTTTGTAAGATGGTAAACATGCTTCATACCCTATGTTAAACATGGGATGATGAGTAAAACCTCAAATACAAGCTTATGACATGTGATTCCCCGCATTCAATGTGTGATGCCTCGGGTTCTACACCCTTGAGATTCCCTCTTATGAGTAAGAATATAGGTTCTCTAATGTCCACATACACAGAGATGCCCCAAAATACCTAATGTTGTCATCTACTCCAAGAGAAGTTTGTACTATGTCAGGACCCCATGGAATGTCCTGATGGAAGTAGTGTAATTAACTGGCGTGCATGAAGATAAGGCACCGGGAATGAGATTCACGAACCACGTATTAAATATATGAGGGAGACCTGGACTAGGTAACAAGTTTCGAGGAGGAATCCATGGAAGGAAGAACCAACATCCCATCATCCCTTTTCGATCAAGGAGAAAATGTCCCTGAACAAGGAGTGAATGCCACCCACCTCTAGAAATCGGGAATGCCGGGTAACAATTGTGCGTCCTCATATACATATGCGCGCGCCCCGAAGAAAGCGTCGGAAATAGTGGCAATAACATAAAACGTGATATTATCATGAGACAAGGCTCATTCCACATGTATTAGCAAGTGTAAACCCTAATTTCACATGAATTATATTTATTAAACCCTTATTGGATAGGGTGTATCATGATACTAAACATTACCCAAAGCATTGGAGAACTATCAGGGCACACCCTGTATAAACATATTAATCTTATGCTTAAGTGTGCCACATAGATCATATAACACAGATTCATCCAACGTCCACATGTATTCCATGATAATAGAATGTGTAATATATACATGAAATTAAATAATAAATAAATATATGTGTATAAATGTGAATAATATTGATATAGAAATAGGAATGGTATTCACTACATGATGATTTTGGTATGGAACATCACGGTACAATTTCGATAGCCTAACAGCGTGATATAAAGATTCATAATACTGATCAGTGAGAGAGAAAGAGTATTATCATCATATATACATTAAAATTACAGTATGTGGGTAATATAGGTACATGTTCCTCCACATGGAATTTGGATAGATAAAGAGCTTAATAATAAAGAAACTTGAAGAAAGAGGAGAAAATGGAATAACTCTTACGAATTTCCAGCACGGTAACGAGTATACATGGGAGGGATTAATGAGACATAAATAGGTCTCGCATCATAACAACATAAAAATGGTTGTATGTGGGAGGTTCAAAATCATTCCCTATCATTTTTAATTTCAAATAAAATTGTGTAACAATATATGAAAACTTGGATAAAAATAAGAAAGCAAGAAAAGTGGGTAACCCTTAATTCAGTGTGTGGCTTGAAAATAATGAAGAGGGGATTAGTGAGAGAATGGGGGGCCTTTGGAGGGTAATAGATAGGGGGATATTAGGTATGTTCATCAAGTATTTTTTTATAGAGAAGTGGGATATTGGTTGGGTTTATATAGGAAATGAGAGGGGAGTTCTTTTATATTTCAAAAACCTAGGTTTTGGAATCTATATAATTAAATATTAAAGACCCCAAACATACCATGTTTTTTGAAAAAGGGGGTGTAAAAAATATTTTATAAGGAAAATGTTCAATGATATTATAGTATTTACCCTTCTTATGTAGAGGGGAGTCAAACTTTCAAGGAAATGATTTTAAAATCATGAGATACTTTATTTGATATTAAGGATTCACTATGGCTTTATAAAATAAATAAAAAAATATAATATAAAATTATTTTAATTGGAAAACTTATATTTGGATGCGAATACCCATTATAGTATTTGTTACTTCATTTTGGGTCATTACAATGTCATAAAACATATATTTTATTCAAACAGTATTTAGTTTTTACCCAAAAATTCGAATATTTCAAGAAATTATGAAAAATTATTCATTGGATAATTTTGACTTCTTAATCCCAAAAATGATATTCATTTTATTTGAATAATTTTATATATATATGAATTTTCACTTTTAAAATGAAAACCTACCTTTATTGAAAATTCAAGAGTTTTGACGAAAAGTGTTTTCAAACCGTAATAAAAATTACATTTTAATTCATAAAAATTATGTAATCATTTGTTATTAATAAAATTAATTTCATAATAATATTTAATTAAAATATTAATTATTTCAAAAAATAATTAATTCCCTAAAATAAATTCTTTAATTAAAAAAATACACATTCTATTTTATTGTATAAAACTATAAATATTATCAAGGTGATTTTCTAATCATTTATAGATAAGGAATTGATATAATCATCGTTTATAAGATTTTTTGTATTATAATTAATAAAAACGATAGTTTAATATATATATTTTTCAAAAGTATCATTTTTACACGATGTATCAATTAATCAAATGCATCATTCATTTATGAAAGACTAATCTGATAAAGGAATTGAAGGAATCATACTTTTATTTAATAAAATGTATCACAAAATAAGTAACTAATATCTTCTTGCATAACCCTTACAAAACCCACATAATACCTAAGGGTATGGTGTGCGATGGTGATTGACTCTTGAGGCGGATAGAATAGCATTGCCCAGGTGGTAATCTATATTAACATTAAATTCTCTTTTAGGGGATTCCGTTTAAGCCTAACGTGTTGAATCTCAGATTGGCTTTTTCAAGATTGACTACTTTTGATGCTAATTCCATTCCAAGATATGAAAAATGAGCTCCGTATGGCTCGAGTCTACTAGATCAGGACATCCTCTCTTTGTCTGTGTCTAATTTTTTTTTAAAAAAACATATATTAATATTAGTCATGTGATCATAGTTCAACGAATGTATTATCAATTGTAATGATACATAACAGTTATTTGAAACTAATAAAAAATAGTTCTTATGTTTTCTATATCCATAATTCATTAAAGGAAAGTTAATTTTATTCATAAAATACCAGTTTGTTACAACATTCCCCCTTATGAAATTTATCTCCCGAAATTTCATTTTCCCACACTAAAACAGAAGAGTGTAACTCTACCTCATCACTTCCTCAGGTTCCCACTTTTCTTCTCCAAACATGGGGTTTCTCCATAAAATTCTTATGGTGGGAATAATCTTATTTCATAGAACCTTTTCTATACGATCTATGATCATCACCAGAAACTCATCATATAAGAGTTCATTATCCAATGGTATGACCACAAGATAGAGTAGTTAGGAGGGTTCTAGTATGTACTTCCTCAAGAGTGATACATGGTAAACATCATGTACTTGAGACAGATTCAGTGTGAGTAATAGTTGATAGGCCACTTCTCCAATGTGATTAGGGATATCAAAAGGTCTGATGTACCTTGGACTTAGCTTTTCCTCCTTCCCAAATCTCATCACCCTCTTCCATGGAGAAATGTGTGGAATACCATGTCTCCATTGTCAAACTCTAGGCCACGTCGACGATTGTTAGCATGGATTTTCTATCGATTTGCGCAACATTGATGTGTTTCTGAATAGTCTTAACCTTCTCCACCATTTCTTCGACCATATCTAGACCTAGTAGTTTTCATTCCCCAACATCATCCCAACATGTCTATATTCTTCACATATTCCCTTAAAGAGATTCATAAGGAGTCATTTTGTTGCGTGAGTGGAAACTATTATTTTTAGAGAACTCAACCAGAGGCGGATATTGATCCCATTCTCTTTTGAATTCCTTTGATGATGTTCTCAACATATCCTCAAGTGTTTGGATAGTCCGCTCAGATGGTCCATCAGTTTGAGGATGTTAAGTCGTACTGAATTTTTGAAAAATATTCAAAGCATGTAGGAGACTCTTCAAGAACATTGAGGTGAATATTTGATCTTGATTGGATACAATTGATAGTGGTACACCATGGATCCTTACCAATTTTCTTATGTATATTCATACAAGCTGATCCCATGATAAATCCTCCCAAGTTGTAATAAAGTGTGTATTCTTTGTAAGATGATCCGCAATAACCCAGATAGCATTGTTTTCTTTGGATTTATTCAATATTCTAAAGACAATGTCCATGGTGATGTTCTCCCATTTCCGTGTTGGAATGGGTAATGGTTTCTTCATCCCCTTAAACATCTACCTCTCGACCTTCACTTGCTGACATTCTAAGAACATTGATATATAACCTACAATATCCTTCTTCTTGTTATCCCACCAATAAATCCCTCATAGATCTTGATACATCATTGTGTTTCCTAGGTGAATGTAGAAATTCAAAAAATGTGTGTCATCCAAAATTTCTTTCTTTAACTCCAGATTTAATAGAACACATAGTCTTGACCCAAATCTCAAAATTCCATTTTTATTGACGTTGAACATTTATGATTTCTATTTTATGACAGTTTCCTCTTTCTTCAAAATTTCCACATCATCTTTCTGATCATCCATTAACCTTTCAAAAAGATAAAGTTGATTAATAATTTGTTAAAGTATTGATGATGTTCCCTTCTTTATGATTCCCATGTCCATATTCATAAAATATAAGAAGATTGGATCCTTTTAAATTCTCATCATTGATAGAATGACTATTTCATTTCTACTTATATCATTAGAAACCTTGTTCTCTTTATCGGGGTGGTAATGGATTGAACATTCATAGTCATTGAACATATTTAACCATCTTCATTGAAACATATTCAACTCTTTCTCTGTGAATATGTACTTCAAACTTTTGTAGTCTGTATATATTTCACACTTCTCCCCAAATAGGTAAAGTCACCAAATTTTCAAATAAAATATTACTACAGCCAACTCTAGATCATGTGTTGGATAGTTATGCTCATGAACATTCAATTTTCTCAAATCATAGGCCATGAGTTTTCAATTTTTCATCAACACACAACCCATGACCTTCTTTGAAACATCACTGAATACCATGAAAAATTATACACTTGTGATTAGTGTGAGAACATGCATAGTTATAAGCCTCCTTTTCAACTCCTTCACCCTCTCTTCACATTAATCATTATAGGAAAATATGTGTTCCATCCGAGTTAGCTTGGTAAGAGGGTTTGAATATCGTATGAAATTTCTCAAAAATTAGCAATAACATCTAGCGAACACAATGAATCTATGGATATCCGTCATAGATGTTGGCCTCGACCATGCATAAATTTTATTTTTTTTGTTAGAGGAATCCATAGATATCCCATTGATTGTGATGATATGCCTGAAAAATGTGACTTCCTTTAACTAGAACTCACATTTTCTGTACTTTTCATAGAGATTCTCATTTTTCAAGGTATCTAGTACAGTGCATTGAAGCTCCTCATGCTCCTCCTTGGTTTTTGAGTATATTATTATATAATCTATAATGACTACCAAAAATTTGTCGATTTAATTTCTCAATACTCTCTTCACCAAGTACATGAAGTTTTCTAGAGCATTAGTTAGTCCGAATGGTATTAATATGAATTCATATTTCTCATACCTTTTATGAAATGTAGTCTTGGGTATATCCTACTTAATCAACATTACATGGTATTAGCTTGACCAGAGATGCACCTTAGATAATTATTGTGCTCTATATAGTTGATCAAAAATGTCGTCAATTCATGGTAAAGGATACTTGTTCATTTTTTTCTTTTTTTGAGGTCTCCATAATCAATGAAAAGGCACATTGTCCTATCCATCTTCTTGATGAAGAGGACTAGTGAACCCCATAGTAAAGAACATGGGTGTATAAACCCTTTATCAAAACTCTCCTATAGTTGTTTCATAAGTTCCTCATGCTCCACAATAGACATCCTATATGGTGCCTTGGATATTGGAAATGCCCCAGGTATGAGATCCATCTATAATTCAACATCTATTCTAGGAGGAAGAAAATAAAATTCCTCAGGAAACACATTTGTGAATACCCTCACACTACGCATGTAATAGAAGATGGTTCCTTCTTTAGACTCAATCATCTATGCATGATATGCACGTTCATATGGTAGTAGTCTACACGCATGATGTTGGGACCAAGCTAATGATCAAGGTGATTAAGGATTCAAGTTTTGTGTTCTATTTTGAAGGAATGTTTTGAAGAATGGAAATCACTTCACTTTGTTTTTTGGAGACAATTGTTTTGGGTTTCTTTTAAAGAATAAGACCCATGTTAACTGTGAAAATACTTTTCTAAGTTTTATTTCTAATAAATCATGATTTGTATTGGGAACTTGTGATGCAAGAATGATTGAAGGAAAGGGGAGTGAAATAGATTCTTCCATTCAAAAAATACTTGTATTCATATTTTTTTCAAAAAAATCAGAAAATAAGTGGTACCAATTGTTTTTAAAAAATAAGAAAATAATAATATTCATATTGTTTTTCAAAACAATCAGGCAATAAGTGGTACCAATTTTTTTTCAAAATAATAAAAAAATAATTGTATTCATAGTTATTATATCAAGATGGGAGATGGAAATAAGTGGTGCCAATTGTTTTTCAAAACAATTTGAAAACAATCATATTCATATTGTATCGATTGTCTTTTAAAAAATTTGGATTCTATGTGAATGTAAAAGAAGTGATACCGATTGTGTTTCCAATCAATCCAAGTTCTACAAATGGAAAGATGATGTCTATGAAAGTCATATCGATGGAATGGTGATGCCAATGAAAAGTGATACTTATGGGAAAAGTGATGTCGGTGGAAAGTGGTCTCGATCTCATTGGTGCCGATGGAAGTGGTAATGCTGATAGAAGACTATTTTCAAAAAAAAAAATATTCGAGTATAAGAAAATGAATGAGATGGTTTTGATTAACAATTAATCATATTAGATTATTTTTCATCGTATCTGGGATGATCATCCTTATCAGATTTTATTGTATCATATCCAGCAATCATAACCAGCAATTGTAACCCTCAATCATAACTAGAATGATCGTATACCGAAATTATTGTATCCAGAATGATCGTATCCAGCATGATCGTATCTAGAATGCTCGCATCCAGCATGATCATAACCAGAAATGATGATATCAAGAAAGATCATATCTAGCATTATTGTAACCAGAAGGATCATATCTAGAATGATCATATCCAAAATGATCGTATCCATAATGATTGTAACCAGAATGATCGTATCAAGGATGATCGTAAATCGAATTATCATAACCAGAATGATCATAACCAAATATGATCGTATTCATTATAATATTATTCAGACAATTTATATTCAGAAAATATCTTGCTTGGGATGAGATGAAATGAAAGAAGTATGAATGAATGGAATGTTATAGTACATTCCAGGGGAATTCCGACTATGCTAAATATGATCCTAAATGAATTCAAAATCAATAAGTAGTCATGATTCAAGAAGCAGTTTTTTATTTTGAAGATGTGTTTTCTCAGTAGGGTTAATAGAAAAGAAAATAAAGCAGATATTGATGAAATGATTTTCAAGGGGGATCCTTCATTTAAAATAATTATAGTATCTCAACAGGAGAAGTGAAATTCTTCAAACACATTCAATTGGTTCGGTATCAATAATTTTTTTTGAAGAAATCATTATGAGAGAATCTGAGTCAGACCCTTGAATTTCTCATCAATTATAATTGTATTGACACTTGAAATGGGAGTCTGGAAAGGATGTTTAAGGCCCCATCATTAAACATTAAATAATATTTAATTAAGTTAATAATTCTCATTTATGACCTTTTTAGGTTTAGATCTTTATAGAATTAAGTCATAACTTATACAGAACATCTTCATTATTACAAGTAGACACCTCAACTCACTATCCATTTTTCAATATATAAAAACTCTTTTAAACAAAACATGACATTGTTTCATTTTTTAACAGCATAAACTATCCTCGATCCCATCTTTGACTCTATTATTCTTTATGTCCTCAAAATAACATTTCAAAACATTGTATGATCATAAAAATCTCATTAAGGGATACATAAATAATGATAAATATTAATATTTAAATAACATGAAAACCATGAATCCTTTATTAAAAATTAATACTTTTCACATTTAAGAAGTAGTAAAAACAATTTAATTAATATAAGCTCATTGATTACCATTTTTCTAAGAAAATGATTACCACAATCCCATATAATGAAACAAATAACATATAAAGGTATCTTGGTACATAAACATACATAAATGTAATAACCATGTGGTCAACTTCCACACATATCACGAAATGGAATATCCATAAGGCCGAATTCCATAACCAATGCATTAGAGGTTATAAAATAACCACCCATCCTTAGTTTATCATAGAACCACCTGTCATTTGGTTTATCACGTAACTTCCCGTTAAATGTCCAACTACAATTATATAATCATAACATATAAAATATTTAAAATATAAAGAACTCACTAATAACATTTAATTTTCAATAACATGAAATAATTTTAAGATATATAAATACTCAACTGATTTCAAAAAAAAATTCAATACCAAATCAACCAAAAACAGAATAAGGGGTTTTTTCCTTTTAAAAACATTAAGGCTTAAAGAGGAAGCCAAATAATGATTATAGTGGTGGAGAGGTCCTTATCACTGCATATGTTAAAAACATTCTTTTTCATTTTTTAGTAAAACCCTTTGTAGAAAAAATATTTTCTTTGAATGAAAGTAAAAGTCAAAGGGCTTTATAAAACACCAATTAAATGATAGTCATGTATAAATCAAAATATGGATCAATTAAAGGAGATTGAGACGAAGTCCCCTACCTCGAGTCCGACTAGTCTCGTATGTTCTATGTTCTTCCTGAATAATAAAATTAATTTAATTTCTACTTAAATTATTAAATTTTTAGTGTTTATTATTCCTTCTATATAATTTATTACCTTCTATAACAATAAAGTAATTATTTGAGTTCATTTGAGACATTTTGTCGATGTTTAGAACATGAGTAAAAAATGAACTTGTAATAATTAAAAATTGTGCATGTTGTAAAATTTAAATTATCTCTAGAATAATATTCATTATTTAAATATTATATATATCATATATATCAAGTATATATGTATTTAGAATTGTATATAGCATTTGGATATAATAAATTAAATGCTCCGTTCATTGAGATGGTAAGTCGTACGTATGCATGAATGCTACTTTCGATAATTTTTTATATTTAAAGGAATGAATACTAAATGATACGTAGTAATATTATAATTTAATTATAATATCATATATATTTTCATTAACTCCATACTTTACAAGTTCCATGTACGGAATGAATAAGTTATATCACTTTGAGGGTCGGTAGTCCGCACTTCCTCAAATGAAATTGTCATATTTATACAACATGATAAGAATAAAGGTATGTTATAAATGATAATTACATAAACATATAAATAAAATAAATATCATATATATCATATATATCATATATAAAATTATAATTCCATCATAATGGTCATCATAAGAGTTGGTAGGATAATATTTAACAATCATCAGTTTGTGTGGCAGTAGTTCGCAGTCCACAGAAATAGTATGTTTTATACCAATTAGATAGAGGTGTGTGTAAGTGTAGTTAGAATACTTCTCATAACAACAACATAGTATATTTAAGATACTTTATTATAAAACTATTGAATAAATATATTTTAGGGGTTTGGAGAGTGAAAATAAATGAAACATTCTTGATAGAATACATTACCTCAAATAGGGCAACTCCTTTTGATTTAAGAAAAAATCCTTATTCAATTGACATCATCCCAACTTAAGGATTATAAGAGGAAGAAAGGGATGTAGGGATATTATTTGGTAAAAGTATGGATGTTCCAAGGGGTATTTAGAGGTGTGAGTAAGGGTTATAGGTGGTGTCCTTTTATAAGATGGAGGAGGGGCACTTTAGGAATGTTTGAAAATATTTTTTGACTATTAGTTGATTTTTGAATTATAAAAACACCAAAGTGATATATTTAGAAGATCAGATGGTTTTTGTTCTATATAATGTATTAAAATAGATTTTAAAAAAGTTTAGGTCATAAAATTAACCTTATCGTTTAGCTTTAACCCTTTGTAAACTAATTTAACTTTTACATTATCTTCTTCAATATTCAAAATATATTGTTACCATAGTAACTATAAAATTCCAATAGACACAAAAATGGATCATTAATGATAATTTTAACATTATATAAGTCAGCCGGACGAATATTATTTTTTTAGGACTATTATATCATTTAATAAGATATTAATTTATTTAAAAACTCATTTTTGACAATTTTTATATAATTCGGATCCTTACATTTTAAAAAATCTATAAAAACTCGATTGTTTTAAAAAAAAGTCCTTAATTAAAAGATAAAAAGGACCAATAGTCCTAAAAATTCTTGGATTACATAAAAAGTTTAAAAATAAATTTATTTTAATATTTATAATAAAATTTATTTAAATCGTTCATTAATAAGGTAATCACAACATCACCATTATGTCATAAATAAATTTTTTTTTTGTTGTCTAAAAATTATAAATAAAATAAATGACGTAAGATATATTTTTATATCTTTAATGAATATTTATAGTTGAATATTTCACTTATATAACTACATATAAAAATAGGTTTAGTAAAAGATAAACGTTTAGGTTATATTTTCCATAACATTAAATTAAAAGTAATAAAATGTCATTTTCACACACAAGTGGCTTCATGAGGCCCTAAAATCAACCCAAGGATTCCCAGAGTCGTACATATCTCATTGAATAGGGTTTGTAAAATTTTTAGAATAATTTAATATTATTATAATATTATTTTTTACCCTTATTTACCAGATTTACCCTTTAACCGTGGTAAATAAAATATTTACTAATGTTACTATTCATAATGTCTAAAAATAAAATGTAACACCCTGACCCCTCTATACTGGAGTCGGTGCATTACATGTGATATTGGCATGGTTATAAGGAATGAAAAATCCTAAAGTAACGATCAGTTTAGTAGTCTTGAAGAAACTAGATACATAAATGTAACACAAATTTCATTGAAAAGGTTTCAAAATACAATATATAACAAAAACTAAAAACAACATCCACAAGAACTCAGTAAATGATCTCCTCTTTGTCACCTGTTGAATTTAAAAAATGAAAGGGGTGATCTGAAATGCTCACTAAGGGTTACAAATAGTGGAAGCATGAGTACAATAATAAGTCAATCATAATCAATCTGACATAATCAATATGGCATAGAGAATAAATGAACAACTAATTCCATTAATAAACTGAGAAGGAAACAGCATCCATATATTTTATCATAGTAAAAACCTCATGTATAATAATAATAATAATCGATAATGAATAAATAGAATTCTTATTAATTGGATGTCATGTATATGGTACGCGAAACCATACTATAGTTAAAATGGTTTAGTTCTGTGGGTAGAAACCCATCTGATATTTGGAAACAAACTTGAAGGATTTGTCGCCAACTGATTTGTCTCATTAGACCTACTGATGCATCGAGGGGCTACAACGGGCCCCACCCACCACTGCATGTCTTAATAATTCTTTATACATAGATTCAATACAAGAGAAATATGCCTTTTCAATATTCGTAAAGAGTAGAGAATGCTGATTAATAAATATTTCCATAATTAAAATAACATTCGAAAAAAACACCGTATGTAAAATGGTATACGGTTTAGACAACAAACATATCCATGATATGAGATTATGGAAATTTAATGGAAATATAATTTCAAATGAAAAGTGATCTCAAATGGGCAGTAGGTACACCACATAATGATTATTAGGTGCACAATTCAAAGTTAGTCACAAAGAAATAGTAGTAGATACAAAGTCTCTTACCACAATGTAATAGGTTGAATCATATAAACAAAACTTAATAACCCTCAAATGAATCATTGAATAACATTAATATAAATGGAATCATGTTACCTTATATCAAATGGAAGTACACATACACCACATACAATAAATAAGTCGTGAACAATGAAAATATCACAGAAATGAAAGTGAGATGGGAAACCCCTTACAAACATTTCGGTATGGTAACATGTAAAGACTCCAGTATTGGCTCAATCAGACATTGGAATATTTCTACGAATAATTCCAGAGCTAGGTGCGAAGACGAAATGCGATTCTGAGGCCCGGTGTGCCTGGAATTAATTTTATAAAAATACTATATATTTTTATACTATGCAGATGGTGGGGGTGTGATATCTCCTAAACAGTGTCTAAGAATGGGAATCTGAGGGCACAGTTGCATCCGGAGCGTGCCTTTTACCCTATGCAGGGTGTAAATTTTGCAGGTGCGGGCCTGCTGTGAGAAAAGCCACCAGAGAAATTTTCATAAATAAATGGAAAATTTTAATTATTAGTATCAGCTTGAATAACTTCAGGATGGAGTCTCGGATCAAAAATCTGAGTCCCCTGTTCCGTTCAGAATGGAGCGTTTACCCTAGGGGCGACCTAATTTCCTCTGCACTGGGAGGTCTGGTTGGAGGTGTTAAATGAATTGATGTTTTTTTAATTATTAAAAAAACCTAATTCCTCATCCCCCCCTTCCTCCTACGTGCATGGAAACCCTCCCTCCTCGACCTTTCTTCGCCGATTTAAGTCAGAATCGTCCGTTTTCTGCGCCAATCTTCAGCGGGATCAAGCATCAGGGCGTCGCGGGCGTCGTTCTGCACCCGAAGCTTCGGTGTTTCTCCCATGAGATAGGTGGTTTGAGTTTTATTCTCTAGAACCCATTTTTTTCTACAAATTGATTCGTTTTTTTTGTAGCAGGGAAGATCGCGTTCTGAGGGTGGTGTTGTTACCTTCAGATTGCAAAACGGACCACTGGGGTGCCCCTGGTGGTCCACGGAAGGTCCGCCGGCGCGGCCGTGGAACGGTGGAGCCAGTGCTAGCGGACCCGCGGCAGGGCGCGCCGGCCCTCCGCCTGGGGCGGTGTCCCTCCGGCCATGCTGGCGGAGCGTGGCAGACGGGTCGGCCGGTGCAGGCGGGTCCGATCCCTTTTTATTACACGGGGGTTTTAAAACCCCCGTTTCTTGCAATCTAGAGGTCGAATTCATGTGCCGTCTGCGGAAACACCACCCTGGCGATGAGGCGAACCCTTAGGTGTGGTTTTGGGAGTTTTAAATTTCGGTATCATGGCCCGAGAGCTTGAAACGTCGAATAATATAATAATATTTTATTATTATTCAAATTCGGGTCGTTGTATCTTCTACCTGGAGCAACCGATTGACATGCCGACAGTGGCATTGAGGCCCTGATGGTACGGAGGAATTTTCATGTCGGTTTTCGGGTGTTGGGGCCGAGTTTGGGGTGTGGGCCCCATGAGGCTGGGATTTGGAATTTGCGGAGAAATGAATCTTTCTCACCGAGAGTCCGTTTTGGAAGATGAATAGTTGATCATGAGTGTTTTTCCAATAGGATCGCAATGGTGCAACGCGTTCGAGGATTTTCGGGATCGACACATGGGCCCCACTAGAGATGGCTTCGGTGAATATTATCCTTTTCATAGGGTCTTCGTTTCGGATGAACGAGTAGTCAAACTCGTGTGTTTTTCCCTGGGGATCGCAGTGGTATGATCCGCTTGATGGGTTTCAGGACCGTTGTGTGGGTCCCGCATTGGCCAGCTACGGTGAATAAGGCCTTTTTCACCGATTGTCCATTTTGGGTGAGTAAACATACTATCCTGTTTGTTTTTCCATGTAGATCGCGATGGTGTCCTCGGTATCGGCATTGGTGATGTGCAGTGTGGCATTGTTGTAGGTCGCTCGGATCAGCGACGATTGGACCAGCAATGGTTGAGGGTACTCTCATGGTTCATTCCTACAACGGTTCGTGCAACACCACAACCCCAGTATAGGTTTGTGATCCTCTAGATGGGATGTTTAATCTGATAGAGTTGTGGCATCCCTCCCATGGGCCCAGAGTGGGATCCTCTTGCATCGTTTCCCCTAGATCGGGTTCTTAGTATCGTTGTGACTGCTTATCCACGAGTGATGATCCCTTATCTATAAGGTTAACCTAGTAGGTTTTGTGGTATCATCAGGAATATGATCCCCTACGTGGTGTTCCATGCTCCGTAGGGTTGTGGCATCATCGGGTATATGATCCCCTACTCAGTGCGTGGTTTTTGTAGGGTTGTGGCATCGTCAGTTCGATCCCCTACAACACGAGATGTGATAGATAGGGTTTTAGTATCATTGTGACCATCGTGACAGAGGTGACGAACCTCTATCTGAGTAACGTTTTTATGTTAAGCTCTAGATCGGTTTGTAGTATCCCCCATCAGATTCTGCGAGTGATCCCCTATCTGTGAGATCTACGAATGCCATATTGGGTTGTGATATCTCACATCAGACCCTGGGAGTGATCCTCTATCTATGAGATCTTCGTATTCTGGTGTGGGTTGTGGTATCCCCTAGTGGACCCTAGGAGTGATCCCATATTGAAGGAGTTTTGTATTTATGTTGTTTCAGTATGGTTTCCTCAATGATAATATCCAATGAGCGTGATCTCTCGAGTGAGCATCTGAGATGTTTGTTTGGGACCTGATGGAGTGTATCTCTTAGACGAGTTTCATCTGGGATGACAGTGATCGTCGAGTGTTCTCTCATGGTTGTGAACTGTTGCTGGGGATGTGGTTGGTACCTCATGTGTCTTTTTGCGTGAGCTGAGTATATCTGGATTGTTCAAGGTGTATGTATGGGCATACAACTAAGATGAGCTGGCTGGTTGGGTTTAGCCGAGGTTGGTCACGAGATGGATTTTCTTTCTCATCTGCATTCCCTCTGGCTGGGATGAGCGAACTATTTCCTTTCAGTTGCTCTCTTTATTTTGGGTTTTTGGGGTTCCTACTGAGTATATTTATACTCACCCCTGCACGGGCTTTGCCCGCACATGTTTGTGTCTTGTGCAGACAACATGCAATTCGATGGAGTCCCAGGAGGACCCTGATCATGTGTAAATTAGTGAGTGGGTTTGTCCGGGGTGTTTACAGGAGTTGTGCTGAGGTGCTTTCCGGCATGTGTTTTGGCAGTGTTTTCCATTCTTCTAAGCACATTGGACACTTTGTAGTTTTCTTTTGGTGGGCCCTTTTTTTCCCTTTTGTACATATATTATACTCTGGTTGTGGGATAGTTGTATGCATGCTTTTACTTTTCAGTTTTATATATCTCTGCACTATTTCATGGAGGTGTATGTGGGTGCGTGTGTATAGGTACCTTAGGCTAATGCATCCCATGTGTATGATAGACCACTCGGCGCCAGTCACCAGCCCCTGGCCTATTGGAGGCAGACATGGGGAGTCGTGGCTCGAGCCCCGTTGGGTTGTGTCGTGACATAGTGGAATCAAAGGAGGCTCCACCTTTGGGATCTCAGAGTGTAGATGTTCTAGCTGTGAGATTGGTTTGGGTTGAATAACAGTAGTGTAATGATGTTTTCATCTTGTCTTTCAGGATAGAGACTCCAGTGTTGGTGCGGAATCGATGGATTAAGGTGCACGATACTTCTTACATGAGTGACAGAGGTTTTATAGGTTAGTTACGTGGATTAATCCCTCGACTATGGGAATTGGGGATGCGTGAGTCCCTCCCTTCTCTATTGTTAGAGTGCACTCATAGGGTTCCTAGTCTAGAGTAGTGCTTCCTATACTATGTGTAATGGTGAGGGGCGGTCCTCTTCACTTGGTTTTACTTAGCTTGCGCTAGGAGTGAGGATGCGATGAGAGGAAATATTGTGATGGGCACTAGAGAGGGACCTAGTATGAAGTTTCCAATAGAGCACATTATATAAGAAATACCATTACGAATTTTATAGTTGTTCTTGGACCAGTTTTCATGTTCTCAGGCTGCACCTCCAGGTGGTCCGCCAGTTGATCCACCACCTGTCAAGTAGCTGGTGGTGCTGGCAGTTCAGGATGAGGTTGTGCCGCCCGACTTCCAGAGGTAGCGACCTCTGAGGTTCCTGGGTGACCTAGACCCTCAGGCAGCTAATGACTGGCTCGAAGCAGTCACCCATGTTTTCCGCTTCTCTCGATCCGATGGTGGTCCTAGCGGTGAGCCTTCTACATGGTTCGGTTGAGAGATGGTGGAGACTAGTAACGTAGTCTCCTGAAAAGGAGACGCTCACGTGGGTAGAGTTGAAGTTTCTTTTCATGGAAGAGTTATATCCAGTGACGCTGAGGTTAGTGCGGATTCATGAGATTCTCCAGGTTCGGCCGGAGGGCCTGACTATGTCGGAGTACTCAGCATGGTTTACAGACTTGTCATGCTACTCCCTAGATATGGTTCTAGGCCCGTTCTTTAGGGCTCGTACCTTCGAGCAGGGGTTATGCAGGGACATCCAGGCAGGTGTGGGTTCTTTTTGTCATCACACCTATGCTGGAGTGCTGGAGCGAGCCTTGGTGGGGGAGAGATTTCTGGCCGAGAAGATCCCACATGTTAGTGCTGGGCATGCGAGAGCTGAGACTTTGTCAGTCGGATCGGCATCTGTTAGCCGACAACAGACTCAATGGCCCGGATGTGGGTGACATTTCAAGAGGTGACCCCAGGATGGAGGATCTGAGGCTCAGGGCTTACAGTCCTCGCAGGCCAGTTTTTGTCAGCCGCAGGAGAGGCAGTGTTACGCTTGTGATGGTTGGGGATATCTTTCTAGAGACTTTCCAACCCATCTTGCTACTGAGAGAGAGTCGGTCGATGGACCTCCTTGGTAGAGGCAGCGACTTGTGCAAGGAGGTTAGTAGGGTGACAGACGTGGTGACGGAGCTAGTGCAGTAGTAAGAGGTGGTAGGCGGTATCAGTTGCCACCACCCCCACCCCCAGGTGATCCACACCAAGCTCAGGGACCTGGTGACTGAGAGCATGGACAGCTGCATGCCCTGGAGGCTGTTGACCCAGAGGCTCCATGGATGGATAGAGGTACGCCTTGTGTCATTTCTACTTACTGTAGTAGTTTGATAGACACTGTTTAGCGGTACTCATTCCTTTCAATTTCATGAAAGAGTTCTGTTCAAGGCGTTTGTAAGCCCATTTGTGGGTATTGTTCGACATGCTTTGAATTCGTAAGGGAGAAGGATCCTACCCCCACTGAGACGCGTTTTTGTAAAGCAATCAAAACCATGCGGGAGAGTCAATGCGGCCCAAAGCGGATGGTGTTGAGGTGTACTAGACGAGTCCCTCTGACTTATGTGTTTAGACATGGGTGTTTGTTGGCGAACTCGCTGGCATGGGAGACCCAGTTGATAGTCCATTCAATTTCCTTATGCATATGGATTTTTGGGGATGAAAAGTTGTAAGGGGTGAGGATGTAGCAACTCGGGTTTTTCCCCTGTCAGAATTTGGAATATTTCTACGAATAATTCCCAAGATAGGCACGAAGACGGCGTGCGATTCTGAGGCATAGTGTTCCCAAATTTAATTTTATAAAAATATTAAGTATTTTTATACTATACACATGGACGGGGTGTGATATCTCCTAAACGGAGGTTCATAATGGGAATCTGAGGGCATGATTGCATCTGGAGCATGTTGTTTTCCCTAGGCGGGGTGTAACTTTTGGGGGCGCAGGCTTACTGTGAGAAAATCCACCAGGGGAATTTTAGTAAATAAATGGAAGCATTTAATTACAAGCGTTTGATCAAATAACTTCTGGATGGAGTCTCGAATCAAAAATCCGAGTCCGTCGTTGCGTTCAGAAAGGCGCGTATACCCTAGGGGTGACCTGATTTCCTCCACGCCAGGTGGTCTGGTTGTGGGTGTTAAATAAAATGAAGTTTTTTTAAGTAATAAAAAAACATAATTCTTCATCCCCCCCCCTTTTACTCTAACACGCATGAAAACCCTCCCTCCTCCTCGACAGTTCCTTGCCGATTCGATCCGGAATCATCCGTTTTTTGGCGCTGATCGTCAGCGGATCGAGGTTCAGGGCGTTTCGGGCGTCGTTCTACACCCGAATCTTCGGCATTTCTATCGCGACATAGGCGGTTTTAGTTTTAATTCTCCAATCCCAATTTTTCAGCAAATTACTTCGTTTTGTTTTTGTAGCAGGGAAGATCAAGTCTCGAGGGTCATGCGGGTACCTTCGGATCGCTAAATGGACCACCGGGGTGCCCCCAACAGTCCGTGGATGGTCCGCCAGCGCCAGCAGACCCACGGCGGTCCGCAGCGGAGCGGGTCGCAGCGCGGCGGAGGGCCGCTGGCCACAATGGGCCGGTGGTGGCAGCGGCGGGGCCGATCGGCTGGTTCAGGCCGGTCCGGTCCCTTTTTATTACACAGGGTTTTTAAAACCCCCATTTCTTGCAATCTAGCAGTCGGATTTGCGTACCGTCTGTGGCGATGCGACCCTGGTGGTGAGTCGAACTTTTCGGTGTGGGCTTTGGAGTTTACGTTTCTGGGTCGTGGCCCGAGAGCGTGAAATGTCAAATAAAATAATAATATTTTATTATTATTTGACTTCGAGCCGTTGTATCTTCTACTCGGAGCATCTGATTGACGTTCCGTCAGCGGCGTTGAGGCCCTGATGGTACGACATGATATTTTTGTCTTTTTTTGGGTGTTGGGGCCGAGCTCGGGGTGTGGGCCCCACGAGGCCAGGATTTAGCATCTGCAGAGAAACACAACTTTCTCACCATGAGACCATTTTTGGCAGATGAATAGTTGATCCTGAGTGTTTTTTCGAGAGGATTGAAATGGAGCAGTTCGTTTGATGAGTTTCGGGATTGAGGCGTGGGCCCCACCCGAGCTGGCTCCGGTGAAGAGTGGCTTTTTTACCGGGTGTCTGTTTCGGACGAACGAGTAGTCGATCTCATGTGTTTTTCTGAGGGGATCACAGTGGTATGGTCCGCTAGATGGGTTTTGGGACCGTTGTGTAGGCCCCGCACGGGCTAGCTATAGTGAATAGTGCCTTATTCACCGGTTTTTCGTTTCGGGCAAGTAAAAATCTTATCCTATGTGTTTTTCTGCATAGATCGTGATGGGGGCCTCGTTATCAGCCTTGGTGCTGCATAGTGTGGCATTGTTGCGGGTCGCTCGGGTCAGTGATGATTGGACCCGCAGTGGTTTAGGGTACTCCCTTGGTTCATTCTTACGAGGGTTTGTGCGGCATCACAACCCTAGTATAGGTTTGTGATCCTCTCGATATGATTTTTAAACTGAGAGAGTTGTGGAATCCCTCTGTTGGGATCAGAGTGGGATTCTCTAGCATTGTTTCACCTAGATCGGGTTCTTGGTATCGTTGTGACCGCTTATCTATGGGCGGAGATCCCCTATCTACCAGGTTAACCCCATACGGTTTGTGGTATCATCGGGAATATGATCCCCAACGCGGTGGGTTGTGCTCAGTAGGGTTGTGGCATCATCAGGTACATGATCCCCTACTCAGTGCATGGTTTCTGTAGGGTTGCAACATTGTCAGTTCGATCCCCTACTGCGCGAGATGTACGTTTTAGTATCATCGTGATCGTCATGACAAAGTTGACGATCCGCTTTCTCAGTGACGTGTTTCTGTCGAGCACCAGATCGGGTTGTACTCTCCCCTAGTAGATCTGGCGAGTGATCCCCTATCTGTGAGATCTACGAATGCCATATCGGGTTGTGGTATCCCCCAGTGGACCCTGGGAGTGATCCCCTATCTATGAGATCTTCTTATACTGGTGTGGGTTCTAGTATCCCCTATCGGACCCTATAAGCGATCCCCTATCCTAGGAGTTTGGTATTTTATGTTGTTTTAGTGTGGTTTCCTCAGTGCAATATCCGACGAGTGTGATCTCTCAGGTGAGCGTCTGAGATGTTTGTTTGGGACGTGATGGTGTGTATCTCTCAGACAAGTGTCATATGGGATGACCGTGATCATGGAGTGTGCTCTCCTAGTTTTTAACCATTGTCGGTGATGTGGTCAGTACCTCATGTGGCTTTTTGCGTGAGATGAGTATATCTGGATTGTTGAAGGTGTATGTATGGGAATACACCTGAGCTGAGATGACTAGTTTTGTTTAGATGAGGATGGTCACGAGATGGAGTTTCTCTCTCGTCTAGATTCCCTATGGCTGGGATTAGTGGACTGTTGCCTTTCAGTTTCTCTCTTTTGTTTTGGGTTTTTCAGGATGCCTATTGAGTATTGTTATACTCACCCCTATATGGGCTTTTCCCACATAGGTTTGTGTCTTGTGCAGACCACATTCCTTTTGATGGAGTCCCAGGAGGACCCAGAGTAGGTAGATCTTAGTGAAAAGGTTTTATTGGGGAGTTTACCGGAGCTGTGTAGAGGAGCTTACCGGCAGGTGTTTTGGAAGTGTTTCCCTCATTCTGAGCAGGTTAGACACATTGCAGTTTTCTTTTGGTGGGTCCTGTTTTTCCCTTTTGTACTTCTGTTGTACTCTGGTTGTGGGAGAGTTGTATGCATGAATTTACTTTTTAGTTTTATATATCTGTGCACTATTTCATGGAGGTGTATGTGGGTGCGTGTGTACTGGTACCTTAGGATAATGAATCCCATGTGTATGATCGCCCACTCGGCGCCAGTCACCAGCCCCTGGCCTATTGGAGGTGGGCTTGGGGAGTTGCGGCTCAAGCCCTGTTGGGTCCGGTCATGACATAATGAGTGTTATTGTGAGGGATTAATGATAGTTAAAGGGGAATTCCATTATTTATATGTCATAAGGTCAGTATGGGGGAGGTGCGAAAACATACCCTATCATTAGGAATTACAAATAAAATAGCACAACATATGAAATATTCTTGAAAAAAACTGAGAGAGACGATCCCTTAAAAAGATTGTATCATTAGAGTGAGTATAAATCAATGAAATATTTATGTGTGACAAATAAAAATCCATAAAATATAAGTGGATATACATAATAAAACAATTAGAGTTCATTCACACATATTATTGGAAAGACAAAACCAATGACACAGATGTGTAACTCAATAAATGGAAATTGAGTTAAGATATCCCTTACTTTATGCATGAAGGTGTTCCTGACTTGTTATTTAAGACGTGAATAAAAAAAATTAGGCTTATTGATTAATAAGTCTAGAACCTCTTCTATATGTAAATTATTTATTATAACCCTTTTTAGTTCTTTCAAGTCCTTTTTATTACTTATAAGGTTCAATTTCATTTTTCAGGCTCATTTGTTTACTTGGTTTTAAATGATTAGTTCAACTATATCATGTTTTGTTAAATATATAAGATGGATGTGGTTGTCCAGAAATGAAGATATGTTCTATTAGTGAACATCCACAATATTAAATGGTTTTAAATTAAATTTGGTTACTTATAGTGATGTCTAATTATTATATATATTACCTTAGTGACACCCGTTTTGGATAAAGGGTGGGTTTCATTACAATGAACATGTTCTGATTTATAACTTAATACCATTTTTACCAAAGGATTATAGAAATAATAATAGGATATATTACGTATATAATAATATGGTTCAACCATAACACAAATGGTTTCATGACCAGAATTAAATATTATTAGAGAAATTGATAAACTATTTTCCTTGAATGTGCTAAATTAGCACATCTCAAACGGTGCTTTCATTTCTTTCAAATAAATCATGGAGAAAGGAGAGAAGGTAATGAAATATACCATTAGCATGAAAAAATTTCCAAAACATTTATGTTACTAGATTTATCATACTATAATGGTGAATGGATGTGAGGAAAGAAACAAAAAGAAAAGAACTTAAAATTTTGAATGAATTGGGAAGAGGAATTTACCTCTTGAGACTTCCTCATTTGAGAACCTCTTAAGGGGAGTGGTTTTTGTATTTTCTATAGGATAAGAGCTTTTGGACGTGGGGGAGGATCTTGGGAAGGGACCTGGGTAGAATATTGGAAAGGCACAAGGCTTCAGTGGTGTGAGAGGAAGAGGGAGTGAGGGGTGCTTGAAACAGTGGAGGGGAGAGAAGTTTTCTTAATATTATAATCATTAATTTATTATTTCCTTTCAAGAAAACCAATAGTGAGTATTCCATGACCAGGAAGAGTAATATATGCATGTAAATTTGAACCAATTGGGCTTACATCAGTAGGTAATCATCAATGACTTAATTAATCCATTATTTAGTATTTATTGTGAATTATTGGATTTTACTATTCATCAAAATTTTAAGTATTTCAGAAAAATCCCAAAAATTCACCCTAACCATTTTTTGATGTATAGAATCCAAAACTGAAGTCCATTTTTCAAAAATAATTTTCTAAATATTATTAATTAAATATTTAATCAAAAAATATAAACACTTAAAATATTCATCCTCATTTTTAAGGTGCCTAAATTCATTTATCCATTTAAGGGAATGGATACCATTTATAAGAGTCATATTACTATTCATAAGGGTATGTTAATATTCATAAGAGTAGGTTACTATTCATAAGGGTTTGTTTCTATCCACTGAAAATTATGTTAATTCTATCAGACTCCAATTAACATCTTGATCACAATCGTGTATGTTATATTTTTAAAATTCAAATGACAGAGCTGACAAATTTATGTTTCATGGCTAGGTTATGGATATCTCCTATATGTAACCATGTTTTGTTCCATAGAGGCTCAGTGATTATTGAAATATAGGCTACAACTAAAATGTATTTAAGAGAAACATACCATAAAATGTTTGGGGTGATACATTAATCCATCCTTCGGAAATTTCATCCTCATAATTTTATGTATGAAACTCACAAAAAAGATGTGGGTGATTCTTTTCCATAACATCCTCGGGTTCCCAGGTTGCTTCCTCCATATTCTGTTTCCTCTGAAGAACATTTAGTAGATGAGTTGTCCGATTTCTTAATACTTGCTCCGTTGTGTCAAGAATCCTAATAGGCTGTTCACAGTAGGAAAAATAAGGTTCATGTTCAATTTATTTATATGTGAGTACATGCATTGGGTATGTAATGTATTTATATAATAAAGACACGTGGAACACATCATGAACTCTTGAGAGATTTGGCGGCATCGCTATATGGTAAGGTAAAACTCTGATTCTTTCCAAAATTTTAAACAGTACGATATACATGGGGCTCAGTTTCCCTTTCTTACCAAACCTTATGACACCCTTCCATGGAGATAAATTCGGAAAGACATGATCTCCCACATGGAATTCCAAATCCGTTCTCCGGTAGTCTGTATAACTCTTCTTCCTACTTTGGGATGCTTTAATATGGGCTTGTATCTTCTTCACCTTTGTCGTGGTCTCTTCAATATGTTCTGGGCCTATAAGTTTCCTCTCACCAACATCATCCCAACAAGTTGATGTTTGACATCTCTTTCCATATAATGCTTTATATGGATCCATTTGAATAATATATTGGAAACTATAATTGTAGGAAAATTACACCAAAGGAAAATATTGATCTCATATACCTTGGAAGTCAAGAGAGCATGACATCGACATATCTTCTAGAGTTTGAATAGTCCTTTTAGACTGTTCGTTAGTTTTGGGGTGATAAGAAATACTCATACAAAGCTCAGTATTCAAATCCTTCTGGAGACTTTTCCATAATTTTGATGTAAACTGGGGATCTCGATCGGACACAACAGATAGAGGTGCACCATGAAGTCTTACAACTTCATTAATATAAAGTCTTTCCAAGCACTCAAGTGAAAAATAATCCATTATAGGAAGGAAATGTGATGATTTTGTGAGACAAAAAACAATAACCCATATTGCATCATCCCTTCTAGTATTCCATGGTAGTCTGATGGCAAAATCCATCGTAATGTTATCCCACATCGACATAGGAATAGGTAGAGATTGTATCACTCCTTTGGGATGTTGTCTCTCCACCTTCACTTGTTGACAAAGTAGACACCATGAACCATAGTCAACAATTTCCCGCTTCATATTATCCCACCAAAAATATTCCTTCAGATCTTTATACATTGTGGCACTACTCAGGTGTATAGAGAAATTTGAGCTAGGAGCATCACCTAATAGTTCCCTTGTTATCTCAAGTATGGAAGGGATGCATAACCTCTTCACAAACATCAGAACTCCTTCCGCATACACAAAGTTTCCCAATCTCCCATATTTAATAGAAAAAATTTTCTTGTACAGATTCTCATCATCAGATAGAGGGCTTTTTACCATTATTGACGCTCCTTTCCGTCATAGAGTCTAAATGAATGAAAAGGGAAATACCTTGAACAAAGAAGATTCATCCTTTGAAGAAAATATCAAAAATCGACAAAGGTATGAACAAGGAGAAGATTGATCATAAGTCGTGCAAGTTTCCTCATAGTCACGCAAGTCCACTTGTTTGACGCATTATGGTCGCGCAAGTGACTTGCGTGACCTATGTGATAACCGCCCGGGGTCTTCTCCTGCCTATAAATAGACCCTGTGTGCCCCCCATTCGATGAAGGAATTTTTCCAGAAACTCAGATTTGAGCTCCCGGCACCCTAGTCTCTTCTCAAATCTTCTAGAACACTTCAAAGGTAATTTCTTACCTTGAATGGAAGATCTAAAGAGGGGGAGGAAGGCCTAAGTGTTGAAACTCATCAACACTTGCGTGCCTGAGTGGCCAGCCCTTAAGGGAAAAGGGACACACTTGCGCACAGCCTTACTCCTTCAATAAATCTTGCGCACCCCTCTTTTGGAAGAACCTAAAGAGGATTCTAAAGGCTTTAATGAAGATTCTCTCAAGTATTTCCCTACTAGTTAACCGTCGCGCAAGTACATCATGTGTCGCGCAGGTGTATACCTGCACGACCAGGACTTGCGCGCCTGCCAGGACTTGCAAGACCCTGCCTTTTTGGGTGCCTTTCTTGCCCATTTCACCCCTCTTAAGCCATTACACCTTTCCTATTCAAGATTCAGTCTTCAAGACACTCTTCAAAGTCATTTATGGGATGATTTCTTGATTTGACTTTCCTATCTGAAAGGAATTCTGTGGAATATCTCTCAAAACCTATTGATTTACACATCTTTATGTCACTAAAGATTGAGATTTCATTCATTTAACCTCATCCTTCAAGATGAGAGAATCCTTAACCTAGGTCTCCTTTTCAGTAATAATCCCCAGTCATAACTCCTCTAATTTGGGCATCCTCTTTAGGATTAGCCCCATGTCCTCTAATTTTGGGCATCCTCTTAGAAGTAAGCCCCAGATCCCCTAACTTGGGCCTCCTTTTAGGAGTAATTCCCAGTCATAACTCTTAACTTGGGCATCTTCCTTAGGAGTACGCCCCAATTATTAAAATTCCCTAATCTGGGCATCCTCTTTAGGAGTAAGCCTCAGTCCCCTAATCTGGGCATCGTCCTTAGGAGTAAACCCCAGTCCTAATTTCTCTTATCAAGTCCTAATTTACCATTGATCTGGGATTCCTCTTCAGGAGTAAAACCCAATCATAAGTCTTCTCCTAATTTGGGCCTCATTTTCAGGAGTAAGCCCCAATTTAGAGTATTCAAAATCTCCATGAAGTACATATACCTTTATGGACCCTATTCCTGGATTTCTTCCCTAAAGGAAATCCTAATCTTCCTTTATCTGGGAAGTCACACATACATAAGCCCCACATTATTTCTTATGATTGTGTCTTTCATGGCAGAATTGTCAAATTTTTACTAATACCTCTTGTTTCTCACACCGAGCATAACTCACGTGAGCTTAGAGTGTAAAAGTAATTGTGACATCCTTCTTTGAGCCATCAATCATAAACATCATACTCCCTTACTCGAACTACATGGGTTATGATTCCTTTTCTAAATAAAGGATACGTAGGTAGCCCGTCTACGGATTCGATCCCAACTCTAAAATAATCCATGTCCTTCTGAATGACAATAAACTTCATGTGCCCCACTGAGTGGCTTTAAACACAGCATGGTCATCATAATGACCAAGAGACTTCTATATAAATGTGTCGAAGGATACCATTGACCAAGAATCTCTAATAAATATAGATGATTCTATATCTATGATGAACCTTGAATACATATAAAAGATTCTCTAAATTTCCTACATATTTGATCATTGATTGTTAGATCTGAAGGAAAGCTCATTTTATACTTGGTAATGTAATAAGGATTTATGAACATAACTTAAATCTATAAAGAGAGTCATGGAAAAGACAATAATTTCCCTCAAAATGGTGTGATGAGTCCGACCTCCCATCCTCTCGACCAATGCAAATTCCTAATCCCCATCATTCTACAAACTAATGAGAACCTACCTTTGGAAAGTAGGTCCGAATAGATGTGGAATCATTTGATGTTTCTGGTTCTACGAACAAACCCATTAGAAACCGATCGGAACGTTTGAACCTCCCATCAAGGTGGTCATCCCCGGATTCCGAGGGAAACAAAAAATGGTGAACCCGACGTGAATCTTTAACCAAGTCAAAATGATGTTTTACCTCTTTGTTAGGCCCCTATTTAAAACTCAATGAGAGGGCCAACAAAAAAAATCATTGACATATGTGCTCATCCAAAAGATGTAGTAGCTGAATTTATATTGATTATGTCTATTATATAGAACATGAACTCTTTTTCGAAGATCTTCTGCATTTCTAGAATGGCTACTCTCAAGTTCACACCTGTGAATACTGTTGCTGCAAATGCCACTGCTACTACTCCTGCTGGATCGTCGTCCGCTCTTAGGACGATATCACCTACTCAGTGTCTTCAATGCTGGGTATCAAATGCACTGGTTAAGGAGTACCGTCAACATGGTACCATCCCAACTCTGGAGGCTGCCCGACAAGCCCTCGAAGTAAACAAATCACATCGGTCGTCCGGACAATGACGACCAATGATCAAGAAGTAGGTGGTGCTGACTATCGTCTCTAACCATTTCGGGTCGTTATCCCTGAAACGTAATCAACATTCACTCCTTTATTCGGGGGAGGTGAATGAGCAGGTCCCTCAGGACCTTAATTCAAATAGACAAGAGTCCTTCCAGAGGGCTCCCACCAACAATCACTACCAGACTCATGCGGCAGTGCGCCCTCAACATGATGAGGGTACTGACTCCAGGCGTTCGGCTCAGGTTCCTCGATCCCGAGCAAGTAAGACGACCAACCAGAGGAGGAATCCGGTCAACAGTGAGCAGGTTCTCATCTCTTCCATCTTCGGATAAGTCCAACAACCTATCTTGGTGGCAAGCAACGAGTAGGCACATACACCTGCCCGCTTTAATTTCGCTATCCAGCAGACTCGTCTGGAAGCAACACGCCAATCCCGCCCGGAAATTCCGGCAGAGTGCTATAGGCAGGAACATACACCTGTTTATACATCATCAGCTAGTCAGCAGGCTCGTCTGACTACATATGATGGATCTCGTCAACCACGTTTGGTGAAGTGCAATCAGCAGGCACATACACCTACTGGTATAGATCAAGCCTACCAACAGTCTCGCTTGGTAGCATTCAGAGAAGTTAGTCGGAAAGCCCCGACAACAAATAGGAGGCAGACTCAACTCTCTACCCCCACACTTGAGTATTGTCCGGATTCACTGACAGGAAAAGGAGGAAAAGAGCAAGCACATACACCTTCTCCATGCCCGGAATGGACGTATATTCCCGTTCTGGCAGTTGAAGTCACCAAGCATATTCTATCAATGGTGAAAGAGAACGAGAAAATCCCTGCTCATATTCTGGATGTCTGCCAAGATATTATAACAACTTCAGCAGAATCTCAGGGATATAAACATAAATCTATCCCTACCAGTGGAGTGATACATCAACAATTCACTCTGGAACAGACACACACATTTGTTCCAGTCCAAGAGGGTTATGGGGCATACTCTCCCATTTCATATGGACAAACAAGTCAGGAACATACACCTGATTTGAGAGGAGATCGTCAGCCAAACCTGGACATCTTTCCTGATCAGGCACATACATCTGCTAAGAGCAGCCACTTTCATCAACAAGTGGTTTCTAAGGCAAGTAAGAAGGCTTCTAAGAAAAATACCCACCCAGCACAGTCAGGAGATCAAGTGCCAATCTGTAACAAGGCCTTGCTGGATGCTGGAGTTCTTGAAGCCCTCAGACAAATATCTGTTGGAAATCAAGATTCTAATCCCTCAGTTCCCAATAGTGGGAACATTAATTCCAAAGGTCTTCAACAGACACTTACTCATTAAGGCTTGCTTCATGACAATTCGGTCGATCTCGAAGTTTCATCTTCAGATGAGAGCCACAGGAACCCTCTGTTTGGTCAGAAGAATAAGGGGCAAGAGATCTCATCTTTTGATGTAACCCATTATAGTGGTCCTCCCCATGATGATGAATTTCGCTGTGAAAGTCCTCTCCACAGTAGTGATGCACATTGCCCGAAAAATGCTCCAGTGGACAATGTAGTGCCGAGAAATCCCTCTTATATTGAGGCACTTGAAAATGAGAAATCAGTCATGTCTGAAGCTTCATCGCTAGCAGGTAAATTAATTTCTCAATCAGAAGATAACCCAGGTTGTAGGTCATTCTCCGAACCACCCCTAAGTCATGCATCTTCTAGTTTGATCAATGATTTCTCTACCAATCCTGTTGAATCCAATGAAGTAATAAGGAAACACCAACTCTGGTCAAATCAGGTAGAAGAATCTCCATCAAATGATAAAGAGGAAATGATGAATATGATAAAACAACTGGTGAAAGGTGAGGTGCCAGTCATGTTTTGGCCTCTGGATGACTCTTAGTATAATATTCCCGAAATGTTGACAGAAGATGAAATTCACGATATTCATCTCAACATATGGAAAACTATTTGTCAGTTGAAAAAGAAAGTATTATCTTATGATGAATAGGAAAATCATCTTAAGATAATAGAAAGGTTACAACGTCATATTTATTTGGCGTCTCTATCTGTATCTCGATATCCGAAGGCTGAAAAGAAGTAGACAGCCCTTCAACGTTCATGCTTTGGCGCACTAAGAAGATTTCATCAGTTAATTACCAATGCCCCATCTGGCATCCATGTCAGAGGATGGGGTGTTCATGGAGCACTGCATTTCACGGTGCTCTCTAGTTAGCAAAGCCCGCCGAAAATGGTCTCATGCAATGTTATTTCCCATGGTCGTCCACATTCAATGGAATTTTTTGTAATCAAAAGCTTTCCCATGAACAGGCTTCAACTAGTTCCTCTCAAAATCAAGAATACAGAGAACAAGTTGTCGAATTACTCTTGAATAAAGAAATCAAGAAAATTGAACAGGCCTCTCGTTTGGATCAAGCACGTCACCACGTGACAGAAGTGTCGGAAATAATCCAATGGTCTTTTGAACTAGGTGATAAAATCGGATACAGATTAATGCATCTAGCTAATTTCTAGACTAAGGTTCACAAGATCAGGAGGACTTTCAAAAAAGTCTCAGACATAGCATGTCAAAAACCACCCCAGCTCGCTAGACTGGGGACTCTTTTAAACCAACCCTCGGAATCAACAAAATGGATTCGGGGAGTTTAGCGATGTCACGACCCGTCCTTGGGGCCCGTTCTGTGACTACCCCAAGCCTGCCTTCCATAGGCCAGGGGCTGGAGACTAGCACCAAGGCGTAAATTCCCGATAAAAAGGGAAGGCGTTGCCTTTGTAAATTAAAAAAACACCACAGAGCAAGAAAACAGAAGAAGTAAACACTAAGTAAAAGCTGGTACAATAGTAAGTGCGGAAAGTAAGTGGTCCAGTATACAAACCCAAACTGAAAGTAAACTACAACTGGAAAGGGAAAACAGCAACTGAAAAGTAAAGACGCAACAACGAGATGTCCACTGGGAATCTCACTTGAAAGGTGAGTACAGATGGCCTCCTCTGCTCCTCGGGTCCAGCTGACTGCTCCGAGTACGTCCCGCCCAGTGGTCCACCTCCAGGTACCGTCCTGCTCCGCAATCCTCAACCCCGATTAGCGATTTCCGTTGTCTGCAACCAACACAACGTAGTGCGGGCATAGCCCGTGCAGGGGTGAGTATAAGCTACTCAGTAGGGACCCCGAGACCCCCGAAGGTCTCCCAGAATCCACAAAGGATAATCTAAAAAGGAATGACATAATCACAAAGTAACATCCGAATCTGCTTAGGTATATGCCCATACATATACCTAAGTCATCAAATCTCATTCAGATCCAACATCCGAACCCAAGTACAACTCAGCCCACGCAGGAATGAAAAACATAAATCCACACAGGATAGCACAACACAATCCACAAATGAAAGGAAAATAGGGTTTCAGCTCACACAGGAATACTTCTTCGTAAGACGATAGAGATGATCAGATAAATCCACTGATTCATCTAAGTCGTCGGACCCAAAAAGTATCGATAGGTACTAACCCCCGCAATGACTAACAAAGGATCTGACCCACAAATGATCGATAGGTAACTAACCCCCGCAAAGACACACAGTGGATCGGACCCACACAGGATCTGTAGGCGCTGGATCACACAGAACCGCTAAGCGCTGACCCACATAGGATTGGACCCACACAGGATCGGTAGCACTGATCCACATAGGATTGCTGAGTGCTGTAGTCGTCGCCATCGAATCCACTGAGGATCTTTGTATAGTCGTCGTAGTAGCAGTAGTCACAGCCAGCTCTAGGGTTCCCGCACACAACATGCTCGTCGGGGAGGGTCCGCTCCACAAGCCGAAAGTCTGATACATCAACTGACACATAGTCCAGAGTTGATGTATCCAAAAGTTCTGTATCGTCAATAGGAACTCATCGTCGCAGACGGCGTGTCAATCGGACGCCCGGTTTGAGAGTTACTGGTTTTTTCGTTCCAGGGGCCCGGTTGGTTTTTAAGGCAAAACCAACCCGACCGTACTCCACCTGCATCCAAACCTCAGGCGGACTAAGCCAAAAGATCTGTCTCACTAAGAGGAATCCAAAAAAGTCGACGTCATTTCATTCGGACGTCTGGAGCTTAAGATATGAGCCTTTCCGATCCGAGGGCCCGGTTGGTTACGTGTACGAACCAACCCGGCCAAACCCAAAGTATTCCGAAACCTTGAGTGTGATATACCAAAACGACCGTCTCGATTCAAGGATTTCATCGCAACTGACGGTGCAACGATCTGAGATCCGTAACCCATGTTATGAGAAAAAGACTGAAGACGGACCGAAACGGGGGTTTCGTGCCCAGACCGACCCGGCCTGAGACGCCCTGGGTCTGCCCGAACCGGGTCGACCTGACCCGGGTCCAGGTCGGCCCGGGCCGACGCGGCCCAGCCCGAATGGGTGCGGCACGGCCCGGCCGGCGACCCGGCGCCAGCTGGCTCGCGGGGGGGGGGGGGGCTTCCCCGCTGGTTTTCCTGTAACCGCGGCCCCATTAATGGGGCCGCATGCTTGGACGGCCGGGGGAATTAAATCCCCCAGTTTTCCTTTCATCTGGCAGGCCCGCCATAACCCGCCGGTTCTGCCAACAAGGCCCGGCGACGGCCGATCCTTCCTCCTTCGCCGACACCGGCGGCCCAGAACCGGCCGCCGGTCACCCTGCTCCGCCGTGGCCCCGAACCGACCGCGACCTTGTTCATCCGGCACGGTGCGACGGCACCGCGCCCCTTCACCGCGGCCCCGGTCCGGCCACGGTGTCTTCGGTTTTCTTCGACGCGGCGTGATGGCGTCGCGTCCTTGTTCAACTTCACGGCACGACACGACGGCGCCGCACATTACTTGGCATACGATCCCGCGTGGTGCGACGACACCACACCATTCCGTCCCAACCAAATTAGAAACAACATCCAAATTGGAGGAGGGTCGGCCGTGTTCTTGCGGTCTGGCCCCCTCTCGTTAATAGATAGCAACTGGTCATAAATTCACGAAGGAAGACAAAGTAGAATTCATGAATGAAATAATTAAATAACCCCTACTTCGTGCGAGCTTGAATGGGGGTTTGTCGAACGAGGATTCGTCACGGGAAGAGACGTCGCGGAAGGAGACATCGCGGAAGCAGATGTCGCGGAAGCAGACGTCGCGGAAGAAGACGTTGCGGAAGAACCGTCGCGGTAAAAGGCGTCGCGTAGTCGGTCTCCGAGGACTCGACGTTCTTCGACGGAGTTCGATGCGTTCTTCGCGTTTTCTTGTTCTTCATCGAAGAAGATGAAGAACTCTAGCTTTCCTTAGCTTTTCTCCCCAAACCTCTCAAGCAACAAAGGTTACAACCCCAAAATAAAATAAGCTTACCTCTTATTTTATTAACATAACATAACATTTGAATTTCAAGAGTTTAAAATTCAAATAACCACACTTAACTCACTTAATTAATAACATATGATATTAATGTTTAAGTTAACAAAAGTTAATGGTGAGTTGAGGCGGGTTGAAGTATATGAAGGGGTGGGGTTCGTGTGGTCCCCACCACCCTCATAACCTCTCTTGGGAAGTTGGGTAGTTACCAAACTTCCACCCAAAGCCTTAAACCACGAAAAGAAAAATAAGAATTGTAGTTAATTTATAAATTAAACTTCCACAATTTTTATCATCTTCTCTCATTAAAACGCAACTCCGGAAATGGCGTTCCTAAGAAATTATCGGTGCTACAGTTCCATCGGTTCCCTCAGAATTCGATTCCGAGTACCGGTTCAAATGATAGAAAAACCCGCTCTTTTGTTCACTGAACGTACCCAAGCTAAACTTCGGTTCGAAATTCCAGGCACACCGGGCCTCAGAATCAAGTGCCGTCAGAAAATTCATTCTTGTAAAATTCCAAAGAAAATTAAGAAAAAAAATTTCTTGAATTTTACGAGTCTTTACATTACTCCCACCTCAGGGATTTACGTCCTCGTAAAGACACATCATAAGCTAGAGAAACAAATGAGGGTACTGAGCACCCATCTGAGCCTCCCGCTCCCAAGTGCTCTCCTGGAGGTTCTCGTGCTTCTATCTGATGCGCACTAGAGGAATCGACCATCCTCGTAGTACCCGCTCCTATCGATCCTTGATATCTACTAGAACCTCCGCAAAAGTCACCCCATCATCGATGTCAAGCTCCCCATGGTCAGTGATATGCATCGGGTCGTGCACGTATCTCCTCAGCTGAGATACATGGAAGACGTCGTGCACCCGGTGTAACTGAGGTGGTAGAGCCAGGCGATAATCCACCTCGCCAATCCTACTAAGGACCTGGAATGGTCCGATGAAGCGTGGAGACAACTTGCCTCCTCGACCAAATCTCCGTAATCCACGTCGAGGTGAGACACACAAGAAGACGTGGTCGCCATCCTCGAACTCTAGTGGCCTCTGCCTCCTGTCATCATAAGACTTCTGCCGGCTCTGAGCTGTCCCCATCCGCTCCTGGATGATCTGGACCTTCTCTGTCATGGCCTGGACCATCTCTGATCCCACAAGTGCTGACTCCCCAGGGTCTGTCCAGCACAAAGAAGATCTGCAAGGTCAGTCGTACAACGCCTGATATGGTGCCATCCCGATGTTGGAGTGGTAACTATTGTTGTACCCAAACTCCACCAAGGGTAGGTGGTCCTCCCAGATGCGACCAAAGTCGAGGACACATGCGCGGAGCATGTCCTCGAGAGTATGAATGGTCCTCTCTGTCTGACCATCCGTATGAGGGTGAAAGGCTGTGCTCAGACGTAGCTGTGTCCCAAACGCCTCCTACAACCCCTTCCAAGGCCGGGAAGTAAAGAGGGCATCTCAATCGGAGACGATAGATGATGTCACACCATGAATCTCTACAATCTCCTGAACGTAACGTCATCCTAAGCTCTCCACTGAGCCCTGCTCTCTGATGGGCAAGATGTGTACCGACTTGGTGAGTCGGTCGACAATCACCCAAATGGAGTCGTGACCACTGGAAGTGCGTGGAATTACAGTCAAGAATTCCATAGATATCCCATCCCACATCCACTCCGGAACCTCCAAGGGTTGTACCAAGCCTGCTGGTACCTGGTGCTCTGCCTTCACCTGCTGGTATGTGAGACACCGAGAAATGAACTCTGCCATAACATTCTTCATGCCCGGCAACCAGTGCTGTCGTCTGAGATCCTGGTACATCTTCGCCACTCCAGGATGTACTACCAAAGGAGATGTGTGAAACTCTCTCAGCACCTCCTCCCTTAAAGCAACGGGTACCAAGGTACGTCCTCTAAAAAGGACGTCGTGCTCTGCTCCAAAGGAGAAACCATCACGTGCCTATCCTGAGGATATCTGTGCACACTACGTCTCACAGTCAGCGTCCCCACGCTGTGCCTCTCTGACCCGCTGCAGTAGTGGAGGAGTGACTGTGAGAGACTAGAGGAAGTTTTCACCATATCTATCCACAAAGGATATCTTCCAAGAGGCTAGATGCTCTGGCTTCTCCTCATTTAGCTGAATGCCCATCCTCCTGCTGAGATCATCGGCTACCATGTTCCCCTTCACAGGAGTATAGACTATCTCCAAGTCATAGTCTTGGAGGAACTTAAGCCATCACCGCTGTCTTAGATTCAGGTCCTTCTGAGAGAAGATGTATCTAAGACTCTGATGGTCAGAAAGGACTGTAAAGCGCTCGCCCATCAGGTAGTGGCGCCATGTCTTCAGTGCGAAGACCACTGCTGCTAACTCTAGGTCATGGGTAGCATAGATTTTCTCATGCGTCCTCAACTGACATGATCCATAGGCGATCACGGGCCTATCCTGCATCAGGACACATCCGAGTTCGGTCCCTGATGCATTGCAGTACACTACGTACCCTTCTCCCTCCTCAGGAAACCTCAAGATAGGTGTGCTGGTCAATATCTGTCTCAGCTTCTGGAAGCTCTGCTGAGATCTGTCTGACCACATGAAGGGTTTCCCCATCTTCGTCAAAGCTTTGAGTGGTGCCGCAACTCCGTAGACGTCTGTCACAAATATCCAATAGTATCCAGCTAGTCCCATGAAACTCCGAACCTCTGTCACACTCTTGGGTGGCTCCCAAGCTAAAAGTGCCTCGATCTTCATAGGATCCACTGCAACTCCCGCCTCAGAGATGACGTTCCCCAAGAAGTGGACCTCATGTATCCAGAACTGACACTTCAAGAGCTTTCCATAAATCTGGTGCAAACGGAGTGTGTCTAGTACAACCCGCAAGTGGTAGGTGTGCTCCTCCTCAGTCGTCGTGTAAATCAAAATGTCGTCGATGTAGACCACGACAAATCGATCGAGCTATGGATGAAAGATCCTATTCATGAGGTCCATAAACACTATTGGAGCATTGGTTATGCTGAATGGAATAACCAAGAACTCATAGTGTCCATACCGACATCTGAAGGTAGTCTTCTGCACGTCCTCGTCTCGAAATCTGAGCTGATGATATCGTGACATGAGGTCTATCTTTGAGAACCACCGTGCTCCCTTGAGCTGATCGAAGAGGTCATAAATCCTTGGTAGCGGATACTTGTTCCTTACTGTCACCTGGTTCAGGCGATGGTAGTCGACACAAAGTCTCAAGCTCCCGTCCTCCTTCTTGGCGAAAAAAATAGGGGAAGCCTAGGGTGAAACACTGGGTCAGATGTATCCCTTGCCTTGCAAGTCCTCCAATTGTACCTGTAGCTCTCGAAGCTTGACGGGGGCCATCCGATATGATGGAGACGATATCAGGGTTGTCCCGATGTATAGATCGATATAAAAGTCTACCTCTCTACGAGCAGGTATCCCTGGAACGTCATCGGGAAAGACGTCTGCATACTGATCCACCACTACGGGAAAAACAGGACTATGCACGCCAACAGCTCCTAGGATGAGGCTAGCCAACTGATGAGTGATGGTTTGTCCTCTCCTCCGTGGAAGTCCATCCAATACTGAAAAGGCTCCCTTCTCGCCAGTGAAGGTGAACCTTCTCCAATCGGTTCGTACACATCGCACCTTGCGCCTAATACAGTCAATCTGTGCATGGAATGTAGACAACCAATCCATGCCCATGATGACATCGTAAGGCCTCGACGCCGCTACAAGAAGATCCCATCCAAAGCTCTCGCCTCTTATAGTAAGCTCACACTACCGGCACCAGTGCGTAATCATCGAGTCTGCTCCCGTAGGAGTCTCTAGCCGTAAAGATCGAGCCAACGGCTCTGTCGGAATCTCCGAGCTCCAAACAAGGGTAGCGGCTATGAAATAGTGACTCACTACTGTGTCTATAAGAAATGCAGCAAGGGTGGAATAGACATAGATAGTACCTCGAATAATCTCGGTCACGCCGTGGTCGTAGGCCTCTACTGCCTGGAGCTGTGCCTGTCTCTGCCCGCTAGCTCCATGTGGTTGGGGTGGACCTCCTGGTGGTGGTGGTGGTAGGGTCTCAAAGCGTCACCCACCACCTGCTGCTCGGCCAGCTCCTCTGCCTCGTCTGCCTGATCCCTGCGGACCGCCACGGTCGACCCTCTACCTCTGACTCGGTGGTCCCTCAACCGTCTGCTGCTCCTCGGCACAGCGGGTCGGGCAATCACGAGCCATGTGGCCCTGCCCGCCGCATGAGTAGCCCTGCCTGCCTCTCGAAAGACTGTCTCCATGCTGTGTGCCCCGCACAGCTGAGCCAGTGTCCTGAGGTCATCTGACTGAGGGTCTGGTCTTCCTAGACCCATGAGTCATTCGTCGACTGCCTGCTGCAGAAGACTCTACTACGTGCTGCCCTACGGTGGGTCTCGGCGCTGGTGTAGACTCAGCAAGAAAGATCACAATCAAAAGGGCTCGCTCCAGTACTCCTGTCTGAGTCGGAATGCTGAGGGAGATCAGTGATTCCCTGATCTCGTTTCTCAATCCCTTCTCAAAGGTCCGGGCCCGGAAGAATGGGTCTCGTATCATGTCTGTCGAGTAGTGCGAGAGATCGGTAAATCTCGCCGAGTATTGGGCGACCGTCATGCTGCCCTGCCGCAGCTGAAGAAGCTCCTGAATGTGCACCGCACGGAGGGTGGCTGGGACGAACTTCGAGCGGAAGAGGCTCTCAAAGTCTGTCCTGAGAAGAGATGCCTCATCGCGCACTTGGAGCATCAAGCTCCACCATCTGCCTGCTGCTGCGTGTAGTAGCCTTGCTGCGAGGATCACCATGAGGTCTGCTGGTGTCCTCACTAACCTGAAAACTCTCACCACTGCCTCCAGCCAGTCCTCGGCTGCCTGGGGGTCCGTCTCCCCGTGGATCCTGGGCGGTCGTTGGTGTTGGAACTCATGCAGTGCACTGAGGCGACGTGTATCGTCAGCTGCTGGTGCTGGAAGCATCGGTGGCTCGGCGGGTAGAGGTACCGCTGGTGCCACTGCTAACAAAGGGACCTGCACCGAGGCCTCGTCGATCGGTGGGTTGTCATCACGCTCAACTCTCGGAACCCTAGTTGGCTGCCGTCATGGGGTCATCCTGAAAAGAAGTATGTGTCCCACGGTCAGAACAGTATACCTGGTGAGCTGACATATAGTAATCACAAAGAAAACTTGAAACACACATGTAATCAATGTTTTCGTGCATTAAGTCGGAAATCAGAAGTCAGGGTCCTGGTGTACGGATACGTCGGCCGCCACACCAACACTGGACTCCCTGGACTGATAACCACACCCAATACACTAATCATTATTGCTTCACATAGAGAAAGATCAGAGTCTGCGGTAGAACCAAACTCCTTTGATACCAATTTGTCACGACCTGTCCTCGGGGCCCGTGCCGCGACTACCCCAACCCGCCTTCCATAGGCCAGGGGCTAGCGACTAGCACCAAAGAGTAAATTCCCGATAAAAAGGGAAGGAATTGCCTTTTTAAAGTTAACAAACACCACAGAGCAAGAAAGCAGAAGTGGTAAACACTAAGTAAAAGCTGGTACAACAGTAAGTGCGGAAAGTAAGTGGGCCAGTATAAAAACCCAAACTGAAAGTAAAGTACAACTAGAAAGGGAAAACAACATCTGAAAAGTAAAGCCGCAACAACGAGCTGTCCACTGGGAATCCCACCTGAAGGGTGAGTACAGATGGCCTCCTCTGCTCCTCGGGTCCAGTTGACCGTTTTGATTATGTCCCGCCCAGTGGTCCACCTCCAGGTACCGTCCTACTCCGCAAGCCTCATCCACGATCAGCGCTGTCCGTCGTCTGCAACCAACACAATGTAGTGCGGGCATAGCCCGTGCATGGGTGAGTATAAGCTACTCATTAGGTACCCTAAGACCCCCGAAGGTCTCCCAAAATCCAAAAAGGATAATCTGCAAAGGAAAGATACAATCATGAAGTAAATCCGACTCTGCTTAGGTATATGCCCATAAATATACCTAAGTCATCAATTCTCGTTCGGCTCCAACATCCGAACCCAAGTACAACCCAGTCCATGCAGGAAAGAAATACTTAAATCCACACAGGATAGCACAACACAATCCACAAAGGAAATAAAACAGAGTTTCATCTCACAGAGGCATACTTCTTCGTAAGACGATAGAGACGATCAAATATATCCACTGATTCATCTATGTCGTCGGACCCACAAAGGATCGATAGGTAATAACCTCCGCAATGACCCACAAAGGATATGACCCACAAAGGATCGATAGGTAACTAACCCCCGCAAAGACCAACACAGGATCAGACCCACACAGGATCTATAGGTGTTGGCTCACACAGAACCGCTGAGCGCTGACCCACACAGGATCGGACCCACACATGATCGGTAGCACTGATCCACATAGGATCGCTGAGTGTTGTAGTCGTCGCCGTCGAATCCACTGAGGATCTCTGTACAGTTATCGTAGTAGCAGTAGTCGCAGCCAGCTCTAGGGTTCCCGCACACAACAAGCTCGTCCGGGAGGGTCCGCTCCATGAGCCGAGAGGATGATACATCAACTGACACATAGTCGATAGTTGATGTATCCAAAAGTTTCGTATCATCAAGAGGAACTCATCATCGCAGACAGCGCGTCAATCGGACGCCCGGTCTGAGAGTTATTGGCTTTTTCATTCCAAGGGCCCGGTTGATTTTTAAGGCAAAACCAACCCGACCGTACTCCACCTGCATCCAAACCTCTAGATCAGTAAGCCAAAATATCTTTCTCACTAAGAGGAATCCAACAAAGTCGACGGTACGTCATTCGGACGTCCGAAGCTTAAGATATGAGCGTTTCCGCTCCGAGGGCCCGGTTGGTTTCGTGTACGAACCAACCCGGCCAAACCCAATGTATTACAAAACCTTGAGTTCGATATACCAAAACGACCATCTCGATTCAAGGATCGCATCGCAACTGAAGGTGTGTCGATCGGAGGTCTGTATCCCATGTTATGAGAAAAAGATCGAAGATGGTCCGAAAACGGGGATTTCGGGCCCGGACCGACCCGCACTGAGACCCCCCGGGTCGACCCGGCCCGGGTCCGGGTCAGCCCGGCCCGGTTCGGACCGACCCAAATGGGCGCGGCCCAGCTCGGCTGGGCGTGGCCCGACCCCGCCCGGCCGGCGACCCGACGCGCGGCGCCAGCTGGCTCGGACAAATGGCCGAGCCGTTACGGCTCGCAGGGGGGGGGGCTTCCCCCCCAGTTTTCATGTAACCGCGTCCCCATTAATGGGGTCGCTTGCTTTGCCGTCCGGGGGAATTAATTCCCCCGGTTTTCCTTTTTTCCAGCCGGCCCACACCGGCCAGTCAGTTCTGCCAACAAGGACCGGCAACGGTCGGTCCATATTCCTTTGCCGACATCGGCGGCCCAGAACCGGCCCCCTGCTCCGCCGCGGCATGGAACCGGTCACGGCCTGGTTCATCCGGCGCGGTGTGACAGCACCGCACACCTCCTCTGCGGCCCCTCTCCGGCCGCGGTGTCTTCGGTTTTCTTCGACGCGGCGCGACGGCGTCGCGTCCTTGTTCAACTTCACGGTGCGGCGTGACAGCGCCACACATTACTTGTCGTACGGTCCCGCGTGGTGCGATGGCACCACGCCATTCCATCCCAACCAAATTAGAAACAAAATACAAATTGGAGGAGGGTCATCCATGTTTGTGTAGTCCGGCCCCCTCTTGTTAATTGATAGCAACTGGTCATAAATTCACGAAGGAAGACAAAGCAGAATTCAAGAACGAAATAATTAAATAACCCCTACTTCGTGCGAGCTTGAACGGAGGTTCGTCGAACAAGGATTCGTCAAGGGAAGAGACGTCGCGGAAGGATACTTCACGGAAGAAGACGTCGCGGAAGAAGACGTCACGGAAGAACCGTCGCGGTAAAAGGCGTCGCGTAGTTTGTCTCCGAGGACTCGGCGTTCTTCAACGGAGATCGATGCGTTCTTCGCGTTCTTCATGTTCTTCATCGAAGAAGATGAATATCTCTATATTTCCTTAGATTTTCTCCCCAAACTATTCAAGGAAAAAAGGTTCCAACCCCAAAATAAAATAATCTTACCTCTTATTTTATTAGCATAACATTACATTTGTATTTCAAGAGTTTAAAATTCAAATAACCACACTTAACTCACATAATTAATAACATAAGTTATTAATGTTTAAGTTAACAAAATTTAATGGTGAGTTGTGGGGGGTTGAATAATATGAAGGGGCGGGGTTTCTGTGGGCCCCACCACCCTCATAACCTCTCTTGGGAAGTTGGGTAGTTACCCAACTTCCACCCAAAGCCTTAAACCACTAAAAGAAAAATAAAAACTGTAGTTAATTTATAAATTAAACTTCCACAATTTTTATCATCTTCTCTCATGAAAAGGCAACTTCGGAAATGGAATTCCTAAACAATTATCGGCGCTACGGTTCTATCGGTGCCCTCGGAATTTGATTCCGAGGACCGCTTCAAAAGATAGAAAAACCCACTCATTCATTCACTGAACGTACCCGAGCTAAACTTCGGATTGAAATTCCGGGCACACCGGGCCTCGGAATCAAGTTCCGTCAGAAAATGCGTTCTTGTAAAATCCCAAAGAAAATTAAGTAAAAATTTCCCTTGAATTTTACGGGTCTTTACAATAGAGAATAGCAGGAATATCCCCAGTCCACCGGACTGGGGACTTTTTCAAATCATCAATACCCTCCTCAGATAACGTCGGCTTTTTCTCGATAGGGGAAGAAACCTTCAGAGGAACGAAGAGCCAAATTATCAAGAGATTCCCTCCAAATTAAGTTTCGTCAATAAGTTCCTAAGGGATCGAATCAACAAAAGGAAATGTCTCATCAAATACATGGAAGAATACAATATCACAGAAATGCTGATAGAAGGGATGCGATGAGTTATGCATCGATTAATGTCATCAATGTCGTTGTTGCTGATCCGCTAGATGAGGCTCACTCAGGGGACTCAGATGAAGAGGTTCCTACTCAAGAAGAAGTATGAACCGACACAAATGAAGAAGGTGTGCGTACACGAAGTCAAAGGATTACTCAGATCTTAAGTAATCCTTCGAGTAACCCACTTCCCCCTCTCCGAAAAGGATCCAACAAAGGGAAGGGAAAGAACCAGGTTACATATCCTTCCTCTGGAGAAGGTCAATCACTCTCATTAGAGAAGAGGTTTTCACAACAGGAGGAAGAAATGCAGGAATTAAGAAGGTTGAATGCAGAACTACGTTAGAGTATTCTTCTTCTTAAGCATGCTAGAGTCAGTCAGCCAAAGCAATTTGTTGTAGCTACTGAGATGGATCAAGAATATCCTCCTCTATCAGTACACCCTCACAGGTCTAATCCTATGGGTCAAGTGCAACAACGATTGGCAGTGATACCATCAGTTGCAGTGCCAATCACCACATCTGTCCATGCTCCAGTCATTGCACCTACCCAAGTCCAAGTTTAACCGGATGTTTCTCAAAAGTTAATAACTGCTATTGAGTCATTAACATCACGGTTAGAAACTATGGAAGGGAAGCGTGCGCAAGTTCAACTAGAAAAGAAAGTTTAACCTGAATGGGTAGATTCAATTACTCCTCTATCTGGTTTTGGGATCCCTGTATTCCCTATTTTCAATGGATCATGCGATCTTGAGAAACATTTGACACATTACGTGTCTTGTTGCAATCCTAGGATGGGAACTCTGGAGCTGCAAGAAGTAGTGAAATTCATATGCTTCGTGCGAACCTTGCAAGGACCAGATTTTGTTTGGTATACAAGCTTGCAATCCCGATCAATTACTGGATGGGAGGATCTTCGTCAAAAATTCCTCCTTCAGTTCAGCTCAACTTCCCCAAAGACAACACTTTTTGAACTTACAAACTGTAAGAAAAGGGAGAATGAAAGAGTCTCTGATTTCATTGCTCGCTGGAAGGGATTAACATATTCCTTGATTTTAGCACTCCCTCAAAAAGAATTGTTGCCAATCTGTGTGGAAAATCTGTGTGACGAATTACGCACACCATTAATCCCTGTGAAATACACAGGAGGGTTTCGAGACCTTACTTCAATCGCTCAGCAGATTGAAGATTCCCTTATATAGGTTAAGGCTAAATCTCGTGTAATTCCATCAGCTCCAGGAAGGAGAATGGGTAAAGCATAAACTACTACAATTATGCTCAAACAAGCACCTATACCTATTTCTACCTCAAAACATTCATTTTCTCGAAGGGATCCACCTTCTGAGTGCCATCAACAAAGGCCTTTTCATCCAGATGATCATAAATATCAAAGACGGAAACAATTTGAGGATCTTAAGATCAAAACATACTCTTTCTGAAATGAACAAGTTCCTGGTTATTTAATTTCAGCTATGGAAAACAATTTGGTTCAATTTTCAATGCCCAAGAGGCCAAAAAAGAAAGGAGATGAAGACCGTCCTAATTATTTCCCATTTCATTAAATGTTGGGGCATCCCATCCAGGAGTGTTTTGTCTTCAAAGACCTCTTGCAAAAGATGGTCGACTCGGGACAGGTCACATTGAAAGGCTCCTTAGCCGAGGTAGCATGTTCCACTTCTACAGTTCCAGAGGAGGAAGATGAACGATAGGAAGTCAAAAGCAAAAATGCACTAAAGTATGATGATTAGATGGTCAGAAAGACAATCAATCCAACTCATGCTATTTTGCGAACACAATTAAGTAAACCATTTGTGTCTTCTGCCATGAATGTTGCGGAAAAACCCTCTTCATCAGAGGGAAAGTCCTCAAAGAAACGGCATGATTCAATGAAAGAAAAAGAATCAGAAGAGGATGGGTATGTGTCAAATCCTAAGTCGTCTTTGACTTTGGCTGACTTCATGCCATCTACTTCAAAGCCACGGGAACCAACCCACCAAACGGCACAGCCTAAACAGGCTAATCAGGCAGAGTCTTCATCAGACGAAGAGTTAATCTTTGGTTCTGTTTATATGATTCAATTAACAGATCCATATGCCATATTTTTTAAGAAGTATTTTGTATAAACTGCAAAGTACCTTTCATCGTCCCTGCTACATGACATTAAACTGTGCAACACCTCGTCCTTGCTATATGACGTTAAACTATACAGAAAAGGTCCATACATATGACCATAAACTATTTGTATTAATTTTTGTCCTCACTGCATGACATTAAACTACAAAGTACCTTCATGACCCTGCTACATGACATTAAATTGTGCAGCACCTCATCCTTGTTATATGACGTTAAACTATACAGCAACGGTCCATACATATGACCTTAAACTATTTGTATTAATTTTTGTCCTCACTGCATGACATTAAACTGAAAAGTACCTTCATCTCCCTGCAACGTGACACTAAACTGTGCAGCACCAGTTCGTCCTTGCTATATGAAGTTAAACTATACAGCAATGGTCCAGTATGACCTTAAACTGCAACTTCGTCCCACACGACATTAAACTGTGAAAAAGTTCCCTAAATGGTCTAGTATGACCTTAAACGGCAACTAGGTCCTGTATGACCTTAAACTACATCATCAATGGTCCATGCATATGACCTTAAACTTTTCGCAAGTCCCTTACATCTGGCAAGACGTTAAACTGTGACTTTCTAACCATATGACGCTAAACTGTATAAATTTACCTTACGTCTGGAAAGAAATTAAAATACATAATCATCAAAGGTCTTGTATGACCTTAAACTACACCACCGTCCTGCATGACATTAAACTGCACCATCCAAGGTCCATGCATATGACCTTAAACTATTCGCACTTTCTTCCAACATGACGCTAAACTGTATCATCCCTTTTTCATCCAACATGACGTTAAACTGTGAAAAGTCCCTAATGCGTCCAACATGACATTAAATGGTGTACTCTTTTGTCCTCACTGCATGACATTAAAATACACAGTCCCCCTTTTCATCCAACATGACGTTAAACTCTAATGTCCCCATCATCCTAACTACATGACGCTAAACTATACAGAAAGTCTGTGATACGTCCTACATGACATTAAACTGTAATTTTGTCCCTACTACAAGACACTAAACTATGCACCACCAATAGTCCTAACTGCAAGACTATAAACTGCAGAGTCCATTCATACATCCTACATGACGTTAAACTATGTATTGTAAAGGTTGTTGCTACCTATTGTTTCTCACACCGAGTATGAATCACGTGAGCTTAGAGCAAACCTCAACCACAACACTCTCTCTGGGCTACTAACCATGTGTAAGTCCCAACATCATTTTTTAGGTCATTGTCCCCAAGATCAACTTGATCATTAATTCATTCTTTAATTGAACTACACGGACTTTGATCATTTCCTTCTAGGCTGGTTATGTAGGCAACCTCCCAAGGTTCAAGCCCAAAACCAATCTCTTCACATCGGTTCACCTCCATCTCATACGATGTTGATTTGTGAAACCGCCCCTAGAATCAATATCTTTACATTGGTTCACATTCATCCTTGTTATACGACATTAAACTATACCACACTTTTGTCCACTATGATAATAAAATACAAATTTCTTTGATACCCTCACCTGAGAGGGAACCATTATTTTCAATGATTTTTCAATCATGTTTCATTTCAAAGACTACGTGCATACATGGAAATGCACGAACCTTTTATCTTGGGTTAAACCATCATTGCACTAAAGTCCCCTTTCACCCTTCACATGTACGAACCAAATTTGTACAGAGGAAATTTATAGAAATATGTGGGCTTGATTCCCATCCTTATGGGATACGTAGGAATGTTCGAGTGTCCCTCGAATCCAGCCCCAAGTCTTTGGGCCTAACCCCAAATTACATTTTTAGTCCCTTGGTTGAAAAGTCCCCATGAACACACACATTGTGTAATTCTTACAATGGTCCGAGCTCTATGACAGTAAACTAAGATCTCTAATCCTTTTGTCCCCCACGATGTTAAACTGTTGTTTATGAACTACATATGGCTTGATTCTCATCCTTATGGGATACGTAGTGAAGTCCAACATTTCAATTCAGGACCCAACCACAACATGATTATGGTTAGCATTGATATATGTATCTCTGTATACATTTAACAATACCCATATTTATGTGTCATAATCCTAACCTTAAATATTTTCAGATCCTCATAACCCTTTTCATGACTTCTAGTCACAAAAATGTAAAATTTCTGAGAGTTCTTTTTCCTGACTATGCAGCATGTGCCCATATATGTCCTTGCATAAACAGTGTACATAACAGAATTGTAAGAAAAAAGATACTATTATTTGACTATGCAGCCAATGCCCATAGGTGGGCCTGCATAATTCAACCCCCTAACGGGTTTTTCGGATAGTGGTAACTTCATTCTTGGGAAGAATGCCTCTTTTGTCCTTATTTGTCTTAAATAACAGTATGTAGGGATCCGAAAAAATATCAATCCTTAATATATTTGTCCCATATCCTTTTTCATGATCTGAAAGTATTCAATCTATGGTTTATATTCTCCTTCCCTACGTTTGGGTCAGACCTTCGTAGGAGTGATATTCATCCAGTTCTTCGATAATCTTGTTTGGAAATATCTTCTCCATATTCAAGTACCGATTTCCATATAGAAAACTCTATACATTGGAAGATTTGAATCTCCATAAACTTTCACAGGCTTTTAGCACTAGGAAAGTAAATTTCTGAGAGTTCTTTTTCCTAACTATGCAGCACGTGCCCATAGGTGGCCTTGCATAAACAGTCTACATAACAGACTTGTTTGCCAAAACATACAATTTTATTTAACTATACAGCCAATGCCCTTAGGTGGCCCTACATAATTCAAACCACTAACAGGTTTGTTAAATAATGGTAACTTCATTCTTGGAAACTACTTCTTCTAATGCCTTTTAGCTCCTTTTCATATCATTCCTCATATTCAAATATTCTTAAGTCATAGCTTACATATTTTCCCTCATACTTGAGTATGGTAATATGTTTTCAGATGAATTTTTGAGGAATTGAGTTAATTCTAATTCATTCGATCAAAGCTATTTCGACATTAAACATTATCCTCTTTATGTCCGACATGCATGACATTAAATTGCCAGATTTCTTATTTCTTCTCACCTCAAAGTCAAATCCTCTTTTCTCTTCGGATCCAACTCTGAGGGGGGACTTTTGTTGATGCTCCTTTCCATCACAGAGTCTAAATGAATGAAAAGGGAAATACCTTGAACAAAGAAGATTCATCCTTTGAAGAAAATATCAAAAATAGACAAAGGGATGAACAAGGAGAAGATTTCCCATAAGTCGCGCAAGTTTCCTCATAGTCGCGCAAGTCCACTTGCGCGACGCATTATGGTCGCGCAAGTGACTTGTGCGGCCTAAGTGATAATCGCCCGGGGTCTTCTCCTGTCTATAAATAGACCTTGTGGGCCCCCCCATTCAAGGAAGGAATTTTTCCAGAAACTCAGATTTGAGCTCCCGGCACCCTAGTCTCTTCTCAAAGATTCCAGAACACTTCTAAGGTAATTTCTTACCTAGAATGGAAGATTTAAAGAGGGGGAGGAAGGCCTAAGTGTTGAAAATCATCAACACTTGCGCACCTAAGTGTCTATCCCTTAAGGGAAAACGGCCACACTTGCGTGCCGCCTGACTCCATCAATAGATCTTCCGCACCCCTCTTCTGGAGTAACCTCAAGAAGATTCCAATGGCTTTAATGAAGAGTCGCTCAAGTATTTCCCTTCTGGTTAATCGTCGTGCAAATACATCATGTGTCGCGCAGGTGTATACCTGCGCGACCAGGACTAGCATGCCCACGTAGTACCTGCGTGCCTTCCAGGACTTGCGCACCCCTGCCTTTTTGGGTGCATTTCTTGCCCGTTTCACCCCTCTTAAGCCATTACACCTTTCCTATTCAAGATTAATTCTTCAAGACACTCTTCAAAGCCAATTATGGCATTATTTCTTGATTTGAATTCCTTATCTGAAAGGAATTCTGTGGAATATCTCTCAAAACCTAGTGATTTACACATCTTTATGTCCCTAAATATTGAGATTTCATTCATTTAACCTCATCCTTTTAGATGAGAGAATCCTTAACCTGGGTCTCCTATTCAGGAATAATCCCCAGTCATAAGTCCTCTAATTTGGGCATCCTCCTTAGGAGTAAGCCCCAAGTCCTCTAATTTTGGGCATCCTTTTAGGAGAAAGCCCCAGATCCCCTAACATGGGCCTCCTTTTTAAGAGTAAGTCCCAGTCATAACTCTTAACTTGGGCATCATCATTAGGAGTAAGCCCCAATTCATAAAATTCCCAAATCTGGGCATCCTCCTTAGGAGTAAGCCCCAATCCCTTAATCTGGGCATCCTCCTTAGGAGTATGCCCCAGTCCTAATTTCCCTTAACCAGTACTAATTTACCTTTGATCTGGGATTCCTCTTCAGGAGTAAAACCCAATCATAAGTCTTCTCCTAATTTGGTCCTCCTTTTCAGGAGTAAGCCCCAAGTTAGAGTATTCAAAATCTCCATGAAGCACATATACCTTTATGGACCCCGTTACAGGATTTCTTCCCTAAAGTAAATCCTAATCTTCATTTATCTGGGCTGTCATACATACATAAGCCCCACATTATTTCTTATGATTGCATCTTTCATGGCACAATTGTCTAATTTTTACCAATACCTCTTGTTTCTCACACCGAGCATAACTCACATGAGCTTAGAGTGTAAAAGTAATTGTGACATCCTTCTTTGAGCCATCAATCATAAACATCATACTCCCTTACTCGAACTACGTGGGTTCTGATTCCTTTTCTAAACAAAGGATACATAGGTAGCCCGTCTACGGGTTCTATCCCAACTCTAAAATAATCCATGTCCTTTTGAATGACAATAAACTTCAAGGGCCCCACTGAGTGGCTTTAAAACCAGCATGGTCATCATAATGACCAGGAGACTTCTATATAAATGTGTCGAAGGATACCATTGACCAAGAATCTCTAATAAATACAGATGATTCTCTATCGATGAAGAACCTCGAATACATATAAAAGATTCTCTAAAATTACTACATATTTGATCATTGATTATTAGATCTGAAGGAAAGCTCATTTTATACTTGGTAATGTAATAAGTATTCACAAACATAACTTAAATCTATAAAGAGAGTCCCAGAGTAGACAATACTTCTCCTCAAAAAGGTGTGATGAGTCCGACCTCCCATCCTCTCGACCAATGAAAATTCCGAAGCCTCATCAGTCCACAAACTAATGAGCACCTAACTTTGGAAGGTAGGTCCGAATGGATGTGGAATCATTGGATGTTTCCAGTTCTACGAACAAACCCATTAGAAACCGATCGGAACATTTGAACCTCCTATCAAGGCGGTCATCCCCAGATTCTGAGGGAAACAATCATCTCTAATAAATATGGTTTGGAAGTCATTTGAAAGAGAAAAGATGATTCTCCATCCTTAAAAATTCCCATAGACATCATTAGTAGATCCATAAATATAAGATCTCTCTCAATCCTCATTTGAGTCAGAAGTCCATGATCTTTCGTGCTTAATGCATCTGCCAACTTATTTGCCTTTCCCAGGTGGTAGTGTATTGAACTATCATAATCTTTGAGTAACTCAAACCATCTACTCTTCCTCATGTTGAGTTTTTTCAGTGAAAATGTATTTCAAACTCTTATGGTCTGTATAAATCTCACATATCTCTCCATAGACATAATGCCTCCATATTTTCCAAGAGAAGATTACGGCTTCTAACTCAAGATCATGAGTTCGATAATTTTTCTCATGAGTCTTCAACTTTATTGATGCATAAGAAATAACTTTATCATTTTTCATAAGGATGCAACCCAGTCCATTCTTTGATGCATCGCTGTATATCACAAATCCACCAATTCTAGATGGAAGAGTCAAAATTGGATCATTGACCAATCTTTTTTTCCATTATTCAAGGCATTCTGTACATTCATTTGTCCAAACAAACATAACTCCTCTACTTTTGATCTTGGTTAGCGGGTTAGACAGTCAGTCCAAATTCTGAATGATACCTCGATAGTAACCTGCTAAGCCAATAAAACTGCGTACCTCGGGTATGTTTGTTGGGGTGGGCCAGTCTTGGATTTCCTTTTTCATTTCAGGATCGACTAGGATTCCATCCATAGAGAAAATATGGCCTAGAAAAGAAACTTATTGAATCCATAATTCGTATTTTCTAAACTTCCCATATAATTTCTTGCTTCTAAGAGTTTGCAGAATGACCCGTAAGTGATTCGCATGGTCTTCATAGATTTTTGAGTATATGATGATATCATCAATCAATACCACAACCAAGTTATCAAGATATTTCATGAAAACTCTATACATTAAATCCATGAAAAGAGAGGGTGCACTTGTCAGTCCAAAAGTCATTACTGTAAACTCGTAATGACTATACTTGGTTCGAAATGCTATCTTAAGAATTTCTTCCTTCCTTAAACACAACTAATGATATTTGGATCGAAGTTCAATCTTTGAAAAGTATTGATCTCCCTGAATTTGATCTAATAAATCATATATCTAGGGCAGAGGATACTTATCCTTTATTTTAATAGCATTGATTTCCATGTAATCAATGCAAAGCCTCATTGATTCATCTTTCTTCTTGATAAAGAGGGAAGGGGATCCCCATAGATAAACACTAGGTCGAATAAATCATTTTTCACTCAAATCCTATAGTTGTTTCTTTAACTCTACTAATTACAGAGTATCCATTCTATAGAGTGTCTTTGATATAGGTCATGCATCAGGAATTAAATCAATAGAGAAATAAACTTCATGCTCTGAAGGATGTCTAGGTAATTCCTCTGGAAATACATCATTGTATTCTTGAACTATGTGCACATCTTCAATTTGAAGATTTATTTCCTCACCCATAGTTATTGGTTTATCTTTCTATCTAAGTATTTCATTCAGTAGAGCTACTAGGGGTGGTTCTGGATATGAATCAGGTGGAGACGTTTCTTCCCTAAAGACAAGGGATTCAACACCATTTTCAAAAATTTTAACTTTCTTATTCTTACATTAAATACTCGCATCATAATTTGACAGCAAATCCATACTGAGAATTATATCAATTTTTTTCATTGGTATGATGATAAGGTTATCAACTAAAGAACGTTTTGGTGCCTGAAGGGGGACTAGTCAACAAGCCTTTGTTGCAATGATACATCCCCTGGCAGTTTTGACTGACAACTCCTTTATTAATCAAATTGGACATATCTAATTTTCTGGGAAAACTGGGAAGATATAAATGAATTCCATGATACAGAATCAAATAATGTGTCAGCTTTGTTTGGGGAAACAATTAAAGTACCTTCCACCACGTCATTAAGAACATCAACCTCTACGGATGTAATCGCATAGGCTCTCCCTTGTTCTCTTAGATTATTCTGAGGCATGTTTCCTTGACGCTTTGGACACTCATTTTCATAGTGTCCCATTTCTCTACAATTGTAGAATTGAATACAATTGAATTGTCTATTCCCCTTGCATTCATCATATCGTTGACCCTTTTCTCCGCATTTATAGAAAATAGCCATGCCTTTCAAGCATTTCCCGAGATGATTGTTTCCACATTTCTCGGATAATGGGAATAGATTTGTTCCCTTGCTCTTCTTTTGTGCTTATCCTTTTCATTTTTTATCAGGGTACCACTTCTTATCTTGGTTTCCTTTGAAATTATTTTATCTAGAAACTTCCTTCTATGTTTTGATGGCACTTGATACAATTTCGATATATGATGAAAATGATTGAGAAGCCAGTGCCCTTAGAAGACTTGGCTTAATACCTTTAATGAAATGATCAATCTTCTCTGCTGAGTCACGTACGTAATCTACGACAAACCTGGCCAGCCTTGTGAAAGTAGCCTCATACTCTGCAACACTATCTTCTTCCCTTTTTTTAAGCTAAGTAATTTCCTCTTCATTTCAGTTCATTGCTCACGAGGGAAATATTTTCTGATGAATATTTCCTTAAAAGTCTTCCATTACATATATTCTATTTCTTCTTCCTCCATTGTATTCTGAATGAAGGACCACCATTGATCAGCATTTCCTATGATACAATATAACAATAGTACTACCTTTTCATTTTCATTACATCTTAATGCCATGAATATATTTTCAAGGGACTTGATCCATTGCTCAGCAACCACTGGATTAGTAGTCCTGCTAAAATATGAGGGCTTTAACTCCATGAAACGTTCCAACACAGGTGTGGAATGGTTATTCATTACAACCTGAGTAAGTTGTCCCAATATGGTCATGATCTGACCTGCTCCAACATTGACTGTGTTAACTTGCTCAATAGGGAGATCCCTACCTTGCCAATGAGTATTGATTCCCATTTTTCCATTAGATGAAATTTCTAAATAATGGGATACACTATATTAGTTTATGAATCTCAAATATAAAAGCACTCAACATAGATTGAAATTCTATGCATAGGTAATCTTATAAACAAGGTTTCACTGAAGAAAAATTTACATTAAAATACATCAAAATGGATTGTAAAGAAAATTTGAATTACCCTAAGAATATCCCCCGGGAGTGTCATAACCAGGAGTGCAGTAAGGACGATTTTCATGCACCAGTTCCCATTCGAGTCTTGCTCAAAGCGGTGTTTTTTGGTTTTACCCCTAGATACATCTGTGCTAGATCCACCTCTACCTACTCGTATCTAGAAAGGGGAGTATTGATTAAAATATCCAAATAATCTATTACATAACAAAATAACATGATTTTTTGTATGATTATCCTCAAATACTACCTTAGGGATTTGTTCCATACTATAAATTTCCTTCTATAGTTTCCATGTTTTCTACTAGACTTCCTCTGATACCAACTGTAACAACCTGAACCCTCTAGACTAGAGATGGCACATTACTTGTGATATTGGCATGGTTAGAAGGAATGAAAAATCCAGAAGGAACGATCAATTTAGTAGTCTTAAAGAAACTAGATTCTTAGATATAACACAAATTACATTGAAAAAGGTTACCAAATACAAAACATAACAAAAACTAAAAACCGCATCTATAAGAACTCAGTAAATGATCTCCTCTTTGTCACCTGTTGAAAGTAAACAATGAAAAGGGTAAGATCAAATGCTTTGTAGGGTTTAAAAATAGCAGAATAATGAGTACACAAAAAGTGAATCACAATCAATCTAACATAATCAATATGGCGTTGAGAATAAATGAATAACTACTGCCATTGATAAACTGATATTGACACAGCATCCAAAGATTTTGTCATAGTGAAAACCTCAGGGATAATAACAATAATAACAGATAATGAATAAAGTGAATTCTTATTAATTGAATGTCATGTATCTGGAACGTGAAACCATAATTCCATTAAAATGGTTTTGTTCTATGGGAAGAAATCTGTCTGATTTTTGGAAACAAACTCGACACGTTTGTCGCCAACAGATTGGTCTCATGATACCTACCAATGCATAGAGGGCCTATAGGGGGCCACACCCACCACTACATGTCCAAATAATTCTTTATACACTGATTCAATAAAATAGAAATATGCCTTTTCAATATCATTATATAGTAGTGTATATTGATTCATCAATATTTCTATAATTAAAATAACTTTCGATATAAACACCGTATGTAAAATGGTATATGGTTTAGAAAAAAAAACATATTCTTGATATGAGATTATGGATATTTAATATAAATATAATTTCAAATGAAAATTGATCTCAAATGGTCAGTAGTTACACCACATAAGGATTATTAGGTGAACAATAAAAAGTTATTCACAAAGAAATAGTAGTTGAGACAAAGTCTCTTACCACAATGTAATCGGTCAAATCATATGACAAGAACTTAATAACACTAAAATGAATCATTGAATAACATGAATATAAATAGAATCAAGCTATTATATATCAAATGAATGTACACATATTCCACATACATGAAATAAGTGGCGAACAATGAATTTCTCACAGAAATAAAAGTGAGATGGGAAACCCCTTACAGACATTTCAGCATGGTAACGAGTGTTATTGTGAGGGATTAAAGAGAGGTAAAGGGGTATTACATTATATATATGTCACAAGGGATGTATGGGGAAGGGGATAAAACATACACCATCATTAGTAATTAAAAATAAAATAGTACAACATAGGGGATATTCTTGAACAAAAGCGTGAGAGAGGATCCCTTACAAAGATTATATCATTAGATTGATGATAAATCAATGAATGATTTATGTGAGAAAAATAAAAATACAAAAAATATAATTGGATATATATTATTAAACAATCAAGGGTAATTCACACATATTATTGGAAATAAAAAACCAATGACATAGATGTGTAACTCAATAAATGGAAATTGTGTTAAGATATCCCTTACCTTATGCTTGAAGGTGTTCATGACTGGTTATTTAAGACCTGGATATATGAATTAGGATTATTAATTCATAATTCCATAACCAATTCTATATGAAAATGATTTATTATAACTCTTTTTAGTTTATTCAAGGTCTTTTCGATTAGTTATATGGTTCAATTTCAATGTTCGGGCTCGTTTGTTTACATGGTTTCAAATGATCAGTTCACTTATATTCAAGTTACGATAAATATATAAGATGGATGTGGTTTTCCATAAATGAATTAATATTCTATTAGTTAACATAAATAAGATTACATGGTTTTAAATTAAATTTGGTTACATATAGTGATGCCGAATTATTATATATATAACCTTAGTGACAACCGTTTTGGCTAAACGGTGGGTTAGATTACAATAAACATGTTTTTCTTTATAACTTAATACCATTATTAAAAAAGGATAACAGAACTAAAAATAGGATATATTACATATATAATAATCTGGTTAAACCATAATACTAATGGATTCATGACATGAATTAAATTTTATAATATAAATTGACAAATCGTTGTCCTTGAATGTGCTAAATTCGCACATCTCAAATGGTTCTTTCAACTCATTCAAATAAATGGTGGGGAAGGTAGAGAAGGTAAGGAAATATACCATTAGCATGAAAAAATTCCAGACCATGTATGTTAATATGTTTATCAAACTATTATGGTGAAGGGAAGTGAAGAAAGAAACAAAAAGGAACGAACTAAAAAGAATTGAAGCAATTGGAAAGAGGAATTTACCTCTTGAGACTTCCTCCTTTGAGAACCTCTTAAGGGGAGTTATTTTTGTATTTTGGAGAGGCTAGGAGCATTTGGACTAGGGGAGTATCTTCGGAAGATACTTGGGCTAAATATTGGAAAGTCACAAGGCTTGAGTGGTGTGAGAGGAAGAGGGGGTGAGGGGTGCTTTATATAGTGGAGGGGAGAGAAGTTTTCTTAATATTATAATCATTAATTTATTTTTTCATATCTAGACAACCAATAGTGAGTATTCCATGACCAGTAATAGTAATATATGGATGTGGCTTTGAACCTATTGGGCTTACATCATTAGTCTCATCAATGACTCAATTAATCCATTATTTAGCATTTATTGTGAATTATCGGATTTTACTATTCATAAAAAATATAATTATTTCAGAAAAATCCCAAAAAATCACCTTATCCATTTCTAGATGTGTAGAATCCAAAAATGAAGTCCATTTTTCAAAAATAATTTTCTAAATATTATTAATTAAATATTTAATAAAAATAATTATTTAATCAAAACATATAAACACTTAAAATATTTATCTTCATTTTTAAGGTGCCTAAATTCATTTATACATTCAAGGGAATGAGTAAAATTTATAAGAGTCATATTACTATTAATAGGGGTATGTTACTATTCATAAGGGTAGGTTACTATTCATATGGGTAGGTTACTATTCATCAAAAATTAAGTTAATTCTATCAGACTCTAATTATCATATTGATCACAACCGTGTATGTTATATTTTAAAAATTCAAATCACAGAGCTGATAGATTTATGTTTTATGGATAGGTTATGCCTATATTCTATATGTAACCATGTTTTGTTCCATGAAGGCTTCGTGATTCTTGAAATATAGGCTATAACTAAAATGTATTCAAGAGAAACATACCATAACATGTTTGGGGTGCTATATAAAAGGTACCTATTTACACAATTTGGAACTATTGATTCCAAATATCACATCCATTTTTCCAAATTCAGAATACAGAAGTTGTAGAAATAAATTTAAAATTAATTCCCATTGTCAAAACCAAAAAACATGTTTTTAAGAAGTAAAAACTACCACAATATTGTCTTGTGTTTATGTCCAACATCAATATGAAATTACTTACAATAACCAACATTGTATTAAATGATAGAAATATAATCCTGTTACACTTTTAAATCATTTAAAAGGATAATATATTCATATAAATAAATTATCTTAAAACACAGTTTTGACTTAAAATGCATTATTTTTTACTATTCATTAACAATGAACTTTATCAGAAAAATACCAAAGATTTACCAAAGGTTAATTTTGATGTATCTCTTATAAATAATAAGTTTATATTTTCAAATAGAAAAAATAAATCTGAAAATATTATATATATTTAAAAAGGGTTTTCAATCAAACGGCTATAAATCTATCTTCTAAAGAATATTAGAGTAGTTCATGCTTAAAATTGGATTCATTATCATTTTAAGCATTTAAAAATTATTTGATAAATGTAAAGAAATTTGAAAACTTTTTTAATAATAATGTATTCAGATTTTTTCATTTCCCATTAATACAACGGACTTGCGTTAACTACCATTTAAATTAATAATATTATTATATTATTTTTCGGTATAACTCAATGTTGTGTTAAACATAATATTTCAAAGAAACTAGTTTTGCATGTTGAGTATTCTATCAAAAAAATTTACTCTTTTACATAAAATTAATTTATTATTAAAATATATTAATTGATATGAAATATTATTATTCTATAAATACTCAGGTTGTTACATCAATCCCACCTTTTGGATATTGCGTCCCTGAAATTTTTAAATTGGGCTTGGAAATTTCATTGAATGCCCCACATCGGAAAAAGTGTCAAAAAAAATATCACTTTAAAAGAAAGAAAGATAATAAAAAAGGTCACCCGATATAACACATACTAGGATTCCATATAAGAAAACATTGATATAGAAGAGAAACTAACTCTCATAGATTAATAGAGAGTGATAGAGAACATGATCATTGAATGTTAACCACGACAATACCAAAAATCTGGGGATGGGTAAAAGTTTGATGATAAAAGAGAGCATATAAATTTTTTTGCTTCAATATCCTTTTCATAGAGTTGAATAGTTATATTACTACCGATACTAAGATAATAATGAAATTTACATACATGAAAATTAGTGTTTCATTCATTAATCAAATTTCTTCCAAAAACTCTTCTTTCCTCCAAAGTATGAGCATTCATGATGATTTGGTCACATCTAAAGAGCTATAATTAACTTAGATAGAATCACATAATCCAAAAAAACAAACAATATATTTCCCCTATTTTTAGACATTAACCAAAGCCAAAATAGTTAGTACGAGCGTAAATAATCCCTAAAAATGGTAATACATTATAAAAAGAAATACTAATATTAATCTCCAAAATTCGACAAACAATATGAAAATCTCAAAAAAGACCATTTAATACCCAATTTCCCTTCAAATTAATCAAAATAATCCAAACTGTGTTTCAAACCCAAAATTCCGAAGTATTTGATCACATAGCCTTCCACTATAAACTTAACATTTATCCATAAATAACATCATCTACTCTTAATGTATCATACAGAAATGTAATTAACCTAATCACTTATTTTATATGATTGGTCAATAATTTCCATAAATAACCCAAATATATACATTTCTATAATAAAAACATATATTCTTACAACATTAAATATCACCATCAATCCTCAATGAAATCCCATAGTATTCCATTTTCCTTTGGTATATAGTGTCCCCAAAAGAGAAAACGTCTTCCAAAATAAATTGTATCACTTAATCACCAAATCATATTACTATTCTAAAGATATCCATTTGATAAAGAATAAGATCAAAAATCAACTTATTCTTTATCAATAAAATAATTTCACTAAAAATAATTAGTCATACTAACTAGGGACTTTATGTTGGCTAGTGGGAGGCGATGCATCCTTGTCGCCCTTCGGTGGTAGGTTCGATTACCATGGCCTTTCCGGGCGTGATGGGTTCTCAACTATCCTGAGGGTTTTCCTTTTTATAAAACCATATCATTATTGTAAAATTATCAAATATAAGATAATTTCTTCAAAATAACCATAAACTATTTTATCCTCAATAGTTATCTAATACCTTTCATTTTTCATCCCAAAATGTAATAACTATTTTCCACCTAAAAAACAAAAGATCATATGAACCCCTAAGGTTATCCATTATGTCCACACAAGAAAAGATAATTCTTTCTTGAATAACATTTTAACATATCAAACATCAGGGTTACACATACTAGAAAAAGTATTCCAAATTAATCCCATCAACAAAAGAGCATTAATACTTTTAATCATTTCATCATTTAGATATCTAACACAAATAACGAATTTTTAAAATGTAGACATATTAATCATCCAACAATATTCATGATCTCTTAACCATTTTTTCAACTTAATCTTTAATATATATTTCATTTAAACAGAATCATGAACAATATACTAATATTCAATATTATCAAAACTTTTGCAATGAAATAATCCATACCTTTCATAGGTCATTCCCAGTTTCCTCATCCTCAATTGGAATGGAATTATGAATTGGTAAACATATATTTTTATGGTATTAAGGATCCTATTATTGAACCTTATTAATAAGACATCTATTTGTGTAATGACCATGCACAAAACATTTAAAACATTCAATTGATCCCTTGTAAAGAACTTCTTTCCCTTTACTAGAGTTAACTGGATGCTTCCATTTTCCATGGAATGTTCTTTCTTTATCACCATCAGTACCACATCTATAGCATCTTCATATCCCTTTGAATAATTTTCCAAGGTGTTTCATTCCACATCCTTGACACATAGGTTTTTGAATATAATCACCTTTATGATTATTACCTGTACATCAGTAGGGATTTGTTTCTCACATATCTGATGCCTTAGAGAATTAACCAAGGTTCAAGTGTTTGATTATGACTCTAGATAGTTGGTTCAGAATAACTACAAGAGTTCTCATTGCATCTATCATTTCATTCAGTTTCTTATTCCGAAAACCTTCACAGTTTTCTTCACATACAATGTTACGTTGGTTCCTTCTAGATCCATTTATTTACTAAATCCAAAAAGGTTAGTGTGAGTATATCAGAAAAATCATCATATAATATCATATCAAGAGGGTAACCACTAATATATAGTCATTCATGTTATATTAAACTCATTTTATTTATCTAAATTAACTATGTCTCTTTTTAATAAGCTAACGAATTTGGTTATGTCACTTATGCATAAATAAAAATATAACCTCTAAAGTTATCTAAACCAACCTCTAATACCAACTATAAGGTTACAACCTTAAAAAATAAATAATCTTGAATTGAGTTAATAATTTACATTGAGGATATTTTAATGTATAGAGCTTTAGATAATTAGGTTATAACTATTACATAACATCATGAATATTACATGTATACAATTCAACTCCCCATCTATTTTTTGCATAAAACAAAATCTCTTTAAAACAAAACATGAAATCATTTCATGTTTTAACAACATAACTTATTTTTGATCCCATCCATGAATCTATTATTCTATATGTACTGTGAGAAACATTAAAAAACATGGGATGAGCATAAAAATCTCAGTAAGGGATACATAAAGAAAGAAAAAGTTTTGTCATTAAATAACATGAAAACCATGAATACTTCATTATAAAGTTATACTTTTTACCTTTAATAATTAGTAAAAAAACTACACTAAATGGAAACTCATTTTATAACCTTTTTGTAACCAAAATATTACCAAAATCCCATAGAATGTAACATCTAACATGTAAAGGTAACATGTGACATAAATATACTTAAATGAAATAATCATAAGGTCGAATTCCACACATATCACTAAATGAAATAGCCATACGGCTAACTTCCATACCCAATGAATTGGAGGTTATAATGTAACCACCCATCCATGTTTTATCATGGAACCACACATCATTTGGTTTATCACATAACCAGCCATCAAATGTTTAAGTACCATTATATAATCAAAACACATAAAATATTAAAAATATCAACATTTCACTTATAAAATTTCATTTTCAAACACAAGAAATCATATCATGATATTGAAATAATAAATCCATTTAAAAAACCATTTTTAATACCAAAACACACACAAATAGAATAAGGGGGTTCTTTTTCCTTTTAATACGTTAAGGCTTAAAGAGGAATCCAAATAACGATTACGATGGCCGAGAGGTCATTGTCTCCGCATATGTTAAAAAAATTCCTTTTTCATTTAGTAAAACCATTAGTAGAAAAAATATTTCCTTTGAAATAAATTAAATTTAAAAGGGGTTTATTATACACAGTTTAAAGTAATGTTGTGTATAAATCAAAATATGCCTCAATGAATAGAGATTGAGATGATGTCCCTTACCACGAGTCTGACTTGTCTCGTATGTTCCTTTTTCTTCCTGAATAATAATCATAAGTTAATTTATACTTTATTGGGAAAAAATTTCATGTTTATTATTACTTTTATATCATTTATTATATTTCTATACCAATTAGTTAATTATTTGAGTTCATATCGGACATTTTTCCGATGTTCGGAACTATAGTCAAAAATGAACTTTTTATAATTACAAATTATCAATGTGGTGAAAAGAAAATTATCTATAGATTGATAATAATGATTTAGATATCATATATATCATATATATCCAATATATATTTCATTATAATAGTCCATAGCATTTGGATATATGAAATGAAATGCACCATTCATGGATGTGGTAAGCCATACGTACGAATGAACGATACTTTCATTTATTTTTCATATATAAAAGAAACAAAAATAAATGATAAATATTTATATTATAATTACATTATAATATAATATATAATTTCATTAACTCCATCCTTTATAAATTATTTGTACGACATTAACGAGTCATATTACTTTGAGGGGGCGGTAGTCCTCACTTCCTCAAATGAAATTATTGTATTTATACAACATTAAAATCATAACGGTATTTTGTAAATGAGAATTAATGATGTATAGAGATAAAATAAGTATCATATATATAATATATAATTACAATTCCTTCATAATTGAAACCATAAGAGGTGGTAATAGAATATTGAATAATTATCATTTCGTGAGGTAGTAGTTCACCGTCCACAGAAACAGAATGTTCAATTCCCATTAGACGGAGGTGTGTGTAAGTGTAGTTAGAATTTTTCTAATAACAACAAACTTATATATTTATTATATTTTTTGTTATCAACTAATCAAACAAAGATATGTTAGGGGGTTTGAGTAGGAAAATAAATTGATGGATCTTGAGAAAGACATTACCTAAAATCGGGTAACTCCTTTTGATTTCAGCTAAAAGGCCTTCGTTAATTTCCTTATAACGAAATTAAGGCTTCTATAAGTAAGAGAGGGATGTTGGGATCTTTTTTGGTCAATTTTATGATGATACAAGCGGTCTTGAGTGGTGTGAGTAAGGGTTATATGTGGTGTCCTTTTATAAGTGGGAGGGGAGGCACTTTAGGAACGTTTGAAAATATTCATTTATTATTAATTGATTTTCAAATTATAATAATACAAAGGTGAAATATTTATAAGAGAAGATGAGTAAGGGTCAAAATCCTTTTAAATAATGGATTTTTGATATGTTTAGGTCATAAAATTAACCTTATCTTTTAGCATTAACCCTTACTAAACTAATTTAACTTTTACTATGTCTTCTTGTATATTCATAATATATGGTTACCATAGTTACTATACAAATCCAAGAGACCCTAAAATGGATCATTAAAGAAATATTTAACATCCAATATTTCATTTTTGGAATATTATATTATTAGAAATATTATATCATTTAATAAAATATTAATTGAATTATAAACACATTTACTGCAATTTTTATACTATTCATATCGGGACTTTTTAAAAAATACATAAATACTTTATTATTTAGAAAAAAAATAATTAATTAAAATATAATAAGTCATAATCATCCCTAAAATTCTTGGATGGAATAAAAAGATTAAAAACAAATTTATTTTAAAATTTATGATCTCATTTATTTAAATCATTCATTAATAAGGTAATCACTACATCCCCATTATGTCAGAAATAAATTTATTTATATGATTTCTAAAAATTATAAATAAAATATCATGATGTAGTAAATTGTCATATATTTATAATTACTATTTATAGTCTAAGATATCACTTATATAACCCCATATAAAAATTGTTTTAGTAAAGTAAAATTGTTTAGGTTATATTTTCCTCAATATTAAATTTAAAGTAATTAAATGTCATTTTCACCCAAAAGTGGCTCAATGGGGTCCTAAAATTTACCAAAGGATTTCCATGGTAATATATATATCATCCAATAGTGTTAGGACATGTTTTAGGGTAATTAAATATTATTATAATATTTTATTCTTACCCTTATTTACGAGATTTACTATTTAACCATGGTAAATAAAATATTTACTGAAGTTACTGTTCATAATTTCTTAAAATAATAGGTACCTATTAAAAAAATTTGGAACTAATAATTCCAAATATATAATACATTTTTACAAATTCAGAACACCGAATCTGCAGAAATTAATTTAAAATTAATTCCTGTTGTCAAAACCAAAAATGGTGTTCTTAAGAAATAAAAACTACTAGATGATTAATATATCCTTATGTCCAATTTCATTGTGAAATTACTTTCAACGACCAAAATTGGAATAAGAGATAAAAATATAATTTAATTTAACATTAAAATAATTTAAGAGTACAATCTAATCAAATAAATAAATAAGATGAAATAATAGTTTTGTCTTAAAATGTAGTATTTTTCACTATTCATTAAAAGTGAACTTTATTAGAAAAATTCCAAAAATTTACCCAAAGTAAATTTTGATGTCCCACTTATAAAAAAAGTTTATTTTGTAAAATATAACATATGAAAGTGAAAAAAATATTTAAAAATGGTTCTCCATCAAAAGGCGGTAAATAGACCTTTTAATGAATATTAGAGTATTTCATGCTTTAAATCAGATTCATTCTCATTTTATGTCTCTAAAATTTATTGGATAAATGTATAGAAATTTTACAAACATGTATAATCATAATTTAGTTAGTTATTCTCATTCCCATCAATTCACTGTCTATGTGTTAACTACCATTTAAAATAATAATTATATTATATTATTTTTCAGTATAACTCAAAGTTATGGGCAACCTAAGATTTCAAAGAAACATGTTGTTGCGTGTTGAGTACGCTATAAAACAAAGTTTCCTCTTTAGCATAAAAATTTATATTTTATTCATAAATATTAATAGATATGAAAAGGTATTATTCTATAAATACAAGGGTCGCTACAATATGTGATGAAGATTTTGGAAGATTTGAGAAGAATTGAGAAGCATTGACGAAGTCATTATTGCTATGAAATTTCAGGATATATTCTAATTTGGGTGAATTAAAGTGAGTGTGAAAGTTTTATGAGATTCTCACCTAAATATGTTTTGGGTCACCTATAAAAGGCATGTAGTACATGGAACTATTGTTACTTGTAGAATGAGAAGCTCCAGGTTTGTAGAGAGAAGTAGAGTTTAATTACATTTGGATTGAAACTTGGCTTGGGTGGTCCCGATTCATTCATATTATCTTCGACGTGAAAATTTTATTTAGGAATTAATGCGGTGTCAATTCTAATTTATTGTTTTATATCTAAAAATCTGACTGGGTAATTTGTTTTTTAAAGAATCGGAATGGGGACTTTGTATTGAAAAAATCAGACTAGGTGACCTGTTTTAATAAAATCATAATGAGTTATTTTTATTGAAAGAATCGGACTTTCAGATTTTTTTTGAAAGAATAAAAATGTCATATTTTTATTGAAATAATCATACATGGAGTGTTGTTTTAAAAGAATCATACTCAGAGGAATCAGACTCAGTGTTTCGTAACAATGTCCAGGTAGTTCTTACCATTATACTTATTAAGGAATTGATGAACTGTATTGCAATTTGAATACATTTGTTGAATTGAAAAGAAGATTAGGTAACATGAGTTGTCAAAACAAAATTTTATTTCTCTATTGTGATAATCGAGAGCACACACACTAGTGCGATTGTTTCAGAGTGCCACACAAGTGAAAGGGTACATCCTACCCATTGTAATCCAAGGATTGTTTGATTAGTGGATTTTATGGTATTGGATCATTTAAAAAACACACCAAGGTTGTAGATATTCTTATTGAATTTTTAACCATGTAAATAGTTATGATCCCTTGGTTGTGTGTTGATTTGTTTCTCAGTAGGGAATTGAAATCCTTAACAAAAGCCAAAGGCTGTTTCAATTGAAAATTTATTTAAAAAAAGAGTATCACTGCTTCACCCCTCCCCCTATCTTTGATAAAATACTCTAACTGGTAACTCTAACTTGAGATAATGGTGTTAAAGAATATTCATCCTCCTCCATTCACTTGTACATAATCGGGGGTTGATTCGCCATATGGAGAGTGACTTCCCTCTCAAAGAAATTTAATTTTTCTCTATATGGGGAAAGTCCATCCATGCCAGGATCTGCATAAAATTATACCAGATGAAGTATTAAGTGGTATTCTAATATGTTTAATAAAAAAATTGTTATATGGGAGGAGTTATATTCATGTGATGCAAAAATTTCCCCATGTTTCGTTCTCACTGACATCTCTACTTCCATGATTTTTTGGGGTGTTTGGATTGTTCTACTAAACGTTGGAGATATAAAAGAATGTGTTGAAACAGAATCAAGAAGTATATTCACTATTCATGAATGAATAACTAGATTACATATCACCACTTCATTTTCAAGATTCTATTAGGTGGTAGTGATGAAAAAATCTCACACTTACGGCCTTGGAGGTTGTTGGTTTCCTCCAAAAACCCTTGGATTAGGGAACTGGTTTTCAGAGTTCCCTAGTTCTTTGCAGTTGTAGAAATGAACAATGCGTTGAGGGTCAAATGGATTTTCACTCTCATATGTCACAACCGTGGGTATTTCATGTTGTAAATCATTATCCAGGTGCCATTATCTTACCCACCTAATGCTTTTCTTCGTCCACTTCAAGAAATTTCTAGGGTTCTTCTTTATGAACCTTCAGCATGTGGGGTACTGGAATTTCTTAGAACCACTAGATTTATCCATCAGATTTCTAGAATTAAATTCCATATCCCGATTCTTATCCCCATTACACCATTGATATTCTCTAATAACCATTTCCACATTAAGGGTACATAAGACAATTTTTTTATAGCTATCAATTTCTTGGATCACTAGGGCTTCTCATAGGCAAGGTTTTAGGCTACAAAATATGTGGTAAACCATATATTCAAGGGTAACGAAAAATATTTATATGTATTTTGAAATCCTTGAGAAGTTTTCCTTATAAACTCCGATGTATTCGTCATCTTTTTTTCTTGAGGGCAAGGACAACCCTCTCTATCTTAAGTCAGAGGCTTCATGGAAAATAATTATCGAAAAACATTTTCTAGAAATCCTTCCATTCCAACTCCTCGATCTCTTCCTCATGCTTCTTATTTTTGGTAAATGGACACCATTTATTAGCTTCACCCTCCATACGATAAGTATCCAAAATAACATTATCTTAATCATAACATTGAAGGATGAAGAATATCTTCTCAATGGAGTTGATCCATTTTTCAGTGATTAAGGGATCAGATGATCCATTGAACATAAGAGGACATTGTATCATAAATCTCTCGATTGAATATTTTTTTTCTTGGGGGGGGGGGTGGAAAATCATCTTGACCAATTTTTATATTCAAAACATGAGTTAACTGAGAGAGTAACGTGATAAAGATTGTGGTTCTTGCTCCCATCAGATTGGGCATCTCATTAGAACACTCATCACATTTATCTTTATATTGTTTTTTAGCCTGAGTCGTCATATTACCATCCATTGGTTATAATAAAAGTAAAATTAGTTTTATTTATTTTAATATATTAAACACATAAGGTGAATCTAATGATAAAAATGGATAAATTATAAATTAAATTTCGTTCCTTAACTTATGAATTTATAGGTTTCAATCTATGTTATCCATGATCTATTTAATAATATATATTCTTGTGGGATTTTTTTATTATTTCTTCCTTAATAATGGTTAATAATATGATTCTGAATTTACAGAAGCATATCCCCTAGTAGTGTTGAACAATGAGTGAATAAATACCCATTGTCATGCCCCAGTTCTTGTTTGAGTCTAGCTTAGATCGATGTTTTGGAGTTTTACCCCTATGTACATCTGTGCCAAAGCCAATTCTACTTGTTTGTATGCAGAAAGTGATGTATTATCTTTTAAAAACACTTAATTTATACTAACCATAATTTATTGTTTATTTTATTATACCCATTCTTATCCATATGGATTTCACTATAGTTTTATAACCCTTGTCCCAAAAATAACTAAACCAATCATTTGATACCAACTATAACAACCCTGCTCTTTATTACACACTTATACATGATTTGATGCATAAATTTTCACTTAATAAAACTGACAATAATGATAGGGTTAGTGTCTTGGGAAATTATGAAAATTATATAACAACTTAAAACATGAAATACAACATCTTTTTTTCCAAACTTATTTGGCATGACCAAATAAATTCTTTCATACCTAACACTGCATGGGATAACTTGAAGAAATATATAAAGAAGGGGTGATCTATAAATCCTAGTAATTGAGTGAAAATGAATAGAATGAAGAATACAATACATTTTATGCAATATACATATAAATTAAGCATAAGATAAAAATGAACATAATGGCATGATATAGCATGATTATTATAACATATAAATGTGGAAACAACATACAACATGATATTAGCATCAGCCAACACTCATTCTACATGGAATAGAATGAGTAAACCCTTATTTAAGATGAATTATAATTTGTAAAACATTATTTAAAATGGACTATCAGGATACTAAACATTACCCAATTCATTGGAGCACTATTATGGTGCACCATTCATAAACATTTCAAACATACGCTTAAATGTGCCACATAGATCATTTAACACTGATTAACTAAACATCACGATTTATTCCATGATAAATAAATCTATAATACATTTATGAATTTATATAATTAACCATTATAGCTTCATAATGGTAAATACCCTTGATAGAGAAGTGTTCATGGCATTAACTACATGATGATTTTGGCATGGAAAAATGTGGAGCAATTTTGGAAGCCTAACAGCGTGACATAGAAAAAATCATAAAACTAGTTACTGAGAGAGAAATGGTTCTCTCATCATGTATAAATGAAATGAAAAATAAGGGGGTCATATAGGTACATGTCAAATCTCAAGGAATTTGGAAATAGAAAGTGAATCATAATAGTGAAACTTGAAGAAAGTGGAGAAAATGGAATAACTCTTACGAAATTTCTGCATGGTAACGTGTAAAAATGGGAGAGATTAATGAGCGATAAAGAGGTCTCCCATAATACCAACATAATAGGGTCTGTATGAGGGAGGTTAAAAAACATACCCATCAATATTAATTGAAAATAAAATGGAATAACAATATAAAGAAACGTGAAAAAAATGAGAATGAAAAGAAAGTAAGGATCCCTTATTTGAGTGTATGACTTCAAAAGATATGAGGTGGGATTTTGAGAGTTTTGTGTTCCTTGCGAGGATTCTAGAGAGAGTAGTGAACTGTAGGGATGTGATCCAAGGTTTTTGAGTGAAGATAAGTGGGAGATTTTGTGGATTAATATAGGAAATGACAGGGGAAATCGTTAATATTTCACAAACATAGGTTGTGGAATCTATATATTTAAATATTCAAAACCACAAACTTTACCATTGTTATTCCCATGCTTTTTTCAAATAAGAGTGGAAAAAATTATTCTATAAGTAACAGGTAATAATATATTAAAATATTTCCCTTGATTATGTGGCGGTGAGTCCCACAATCAAGGAAATGATTTTAAAATCTTAAACTATTTTATATGTCTTGGAGGATTAACAAAGGCTTTATAAAATAAATAAAAAAAATATAAAATCAAATTATTTTAATGTGAAAACATATATTGGTCTGTGAATAACGTTTCTAGTATTTATTAAATCATTTTTTTACATTATAATTTCATAAAAACATATTTATTTATACGGTATTTAATTTCTACCCAAAAATTAAACTGTCTCAGAAAATTATGAAAAATTAACCATTGGATAATTTAGATATCCTAATTCAAAAAATAACTATCATTATATCTAAATAATTTTATTATTATGTGAATTTTATTTTTTATAATGAAAATCGATATTTATTGAAAATTCACTTGTTTTGACAAAAACATTTTTCAAACCATAATAAAAATTACATTTGACTTCATGAAAATTATGTAATAATTTATTTATAATAAAATTAATTTGATAATAATATTTTATTAAAATATTAATTAAATCAAAAATTCATTATTTCCATAAAATAAATTCTTAATTACAAAAATACACTTTTTGTTTTATTGTATAAAAATACAACTCTTATCAAACTGATTTCTTAATCATTTTTAGAAAATGAATTGATATAATCATCATTTATACAATTTTTTATATTATTGTTAACAAAAATCTTATTTTAATATATATTTCTCAAAATTAACATTTTTACCTAAAAAATCAATTTATCCAAATCATCATTTTTTAAGAAATACTATTATCATGAAGGAATTGATGGAATTTGACATTTATATATAAAAAGGATTACACAAAAAGTAACTAATACCATAATAAATAACCCCTTATAACACTTTCATAAGACCTAAGGGTATAGTGGGTGATGGTGACCGACTCTTGGGGTGGCTTAGATAACATCGCATTGGTGGTAATCTCAATTTACTTTAACTTATCCCGTAGGTGATTTTGATCAGTCATAACATATGGAAGATCGAAATGGGATTGGTCAAGAGAGAAGCCCAGTGATGCTACCTCCTTGTTGATCTCCAAAAAATAGCCTTCGTACCACCCGATTCTACTATAGGAAGCTATCATATCCTCTGTCTGTGTCGAAACTATTTAAAAAACATATATTTATATCAATTGTGTGATCACTGTTCAATAGCTATATTATCAATGTCAATGGATACATAATGGTTGTTTAAACCAAATAAAAAAGATTTCATATGTTTTATATATCCAATACTCATTAAAAGAAATAGAATTTTATTCCTAAAAGATTGGCTGGTTATAAGAAAACATGAATCCATCTTAACATCTGATAGAGAGAAGACTCAAGAGGGACTATAGAGACCCTCATCTCTCTTCATACCTTGGGGTTTAGTAATATCCATAGAAAAAGATAAAATTATCATAGAAATATTTACCAGATTAACAATACAGGTTTAAATAAATGAATTAGATTCACCAGTACCAAATAGTACAGTCACTAATGATGGAGTTATAGCTATGACACCTATCAAAGTCACTGGAACTTTAACCACTTACTCTTAATACTCTTCCACTATGTGATGAAGCTTCATTCTGGATACATGTGGATGGAACCCTTTTCACATGAAGCATCTGGATTCCCTATACTTTTAGTAGGAGATAAATATCTCTTTCCAATACATGGTGTGAGAATAAATATTTAACAATCACTACAAGTTCTCTAAGTGTCTATAGGACCCCGAGTTCATGGGTTCTATAGTGCAACCCCACTTTGAATGACCCATCATTCCACACTAGTAACCAATTAAAGGCCCTTTTCTAGGAACTACATGAGTTCTAGAATGACCTTGATATTGGGAACATCTACAAAAATCAACACACTTAATTTTTCACTTGAAGGAAATCACACTGCCACTCTGAGGGAATGAAGGTCCTAATAACTCGGAATTTCCATCCATGTCCATGTAGACCATCAATTCTGTAATGACCCAATGTTTTATAAATGGAAAATACTTTCTTATAAATATGTAATAAAATATCATGAAAACACAACATTATGAATTACTATGTGCTATGTGACATTTAAACATAAGTTTGTCTCTTATGTGTTTGGAATTTCGAAAATCTGATATACAGAGTTTCAATCAGTAAGTTATTTGGAGTCCGATAACGAAAACAAAATTTTTGGTGAATAGAAACCTATCTTTATGAATAGTAACATACACATATGAATAGTGATATACCCTAATGAATAGTAACCTTAGCTGTGATAATATATGAATATTATTCAAGTTGAATGTATGATGCACCTATAATTTAGAATAGTTAAATGAATGTTTTAAAACTGGTTTTTGTTAATAAATTTTGATTTTAATTAAATATTAAAACAATAATATTTTGAAAATTATTTTTGAAAAATGGATCTTTTTTGGATTCTATATGTCGAAAAATGGTTGGGGTGAGTTTCTGGGATTTTTCTAAAATAGTTGAATTTTTTGATGAATAGTAAAATACGATAATTTACAATAAATGCTAAATAATGGATTTATTGATTCATTGATGATGTTATGATGTTGTAAGACCAATTTTTTCAGGATCATATGATAAAATTACTATTCTTCGTCAAGGAATACTCACTATTCCTTTTCTTGTGGGGAAATAATAAATTAATAAATTTTATATTGAGAAATCCCCTCACTCCTCCACTATAAAACCCCCCTTCACTCTCTCTTCTCTTCACTCCTCTCAAGACTTCTGACTTGAAAATATTCTTCCCAAATCTCTCTCCAAGGTCCTCCCTCAAATCCAAAAGCACCCAGCCTCTTTAAAATACCAAAACCTCTCCCCTTAAGAGGTTATCAAAGGAAAAAATTTCAAGGGGCAAATTCCTCTTCACAATTCATTCATTTCTTTTAAGTTCTTTTCTTTTTTGTTTCCCTCCTCACCTACCTTCACCAAAATAGTATGATAAATCCAGTAAAATACATGTAATGGAGTGTTTTCATTCAAATTTTATATTTCTTTATCTTCTCTCCTTTTCCTATCTTTTATTTGAATGGAATGAAAGTATCGTTTGAGATGTGCTAATTTAGCACATTCAAGGACAATAGGTATTCAATTTCTATTATAATATTTAATTATAGTCATGAAACCATTTAGTCTATGGTTGAACTAGATTATAATAGATGTAATATATCCTATTTTTAGTTCTATAATCCTTTTGTACATATGTTATTATGTTATAAAGAAAAACATGCTCTTTGTAATCAAACCCACCGATTAACAAAAACAGTTGTCAATATGGTTTTATATAATAGTTTAACATCAATATAAGTAAAAAAATTATATTTAAAACCATGTAATCTCCTGGATGTTCACTAATAGCATATAAATTCATTTTTGTACAACCACTTCCATCTTTTATGTTTATTCGAACTTGAATACAAGTGAACCGATCTTTTAAAACCAAGTAAACAAACGAGCCCGAACAATGAAATTGAACCTTATAACTAATCAAGAAGAAATTTAAGGAACTAAAAAGGGTTATAATAAATCAATTACACATTGAAGATTCTTTGGAATTATGAATTAATAAACCTAATTTGTTTATTCAGGTCCTTAATAACAAGTGGAGAACACCAACAGATTTAAGGTAAGGGATTCTCTCCATTTCCCACTTAATCAAGATTTCCTTCTATGCTATTCCTTTTTATGGTTAATCCAAAATGGTGTGGTTTATTTTAACACCTCCCCCATACTTCCCTTAAGATTTATAAGTAATTATAAAGCTATTTTATCTCTCATCGTGCCCTCTTGGGTACACCCGATACCATGCCGATAAAACCGTAACGAATTCTCCCCGAACCATCTCTGTCTTTCCAAGTTGCCTTATCTTTCTTTATATCAAAATGGAGTTATAATACCTATTTAGTTAAATATTCTAAATTCTGTTTAGGTTTTCAATATTTATTTATTAATACTTTTTCTTCACTCTCTTTCAGGTATATACATGTTTTTAAAAGATTCTCTCCTTTGAACTTTCTGATAAGCAAACCTATTTTAGGGGAACTTCACAAATTGTTCCCCAATTTCATGTGCACTCAATCCTCTTTTTAATCCACCATTGTCTTTATATAATAAATATTTTTATTATGAAATCCTTATTTTTTCAATTCTTGTTTTGTATACAATATTTTCCTCTTTTCTATTTTAAAAGATCTATAGTTTTTTATCTTAAAACTCCACAAAAATGTTTTAATGCTAATGATTCTCAAATACATATCTTATATGCTGTCACTTTTTTTTGACACCACATACCATGTTATATTACTATTTTAACCTTTGAACATACATGTATGTTCTAATCCTTTCTTTTCAAGGACATCTCCATGATACACCCATTAGTAATGATATATGTCCTGATTGTGGTACCTAGTTATTTCCATGGGTACCTTTATGTTTTTGTATCGTTGGTTATGTATGATTATCTATGTGGTAAGAATATTTATGTGGAATGAATATTCATTAATATGGTTATATGGGTGCACCCAGATAGTGCTCTAATGCATTGGTTATGGTTTTGTCTCATGAGATGCGATGTGAAACAGGATTGGCGGTTAGCCTTGACCCGTACCAAAGAAATGTTTTATGATTCTACCACATTTATTTGATTCCAAGTTTATATGGTCCCATGTTTATAAAATATGATTTCATACATTACATGCTTTTGATATCATTATGTCATGCCTCCTAACTCGTGTTCTTAAGATATATCCTTATGTTCATTTCCTTACTGGGATTTTCAGCTCATCCCTATGTGAATGTGTTTCCCATGGTACCCTATGTCGACATAAGGGCTCAAAGGAATTTATGATCTATTTATAGAGATTAAATAAAGAAGTGTTTTTTAGCACCATGTTTTATTTTATATGTACCTAGTATTCCAAGACACTAGACGTAACGATCCTTGGCTTGTACTCTGATGTATAATTATTCTTAAAATCATGAAATGTAATTTGTAAAAGGCTTGGGTTGCTATAGTTTGTATCAGAGGATGGTCTAGTTATTTTTAGAGATTAGGAATAGAGAACCTTAGTGAGAACCTTAAGGATGAGGCTATGTTTAAGAAAATATTCCTGAATTTTTTAGAGCAATGAGTATGTTTTTTAGCAAGAAAATACATCCCTATCTGGATAAAAGTAGGTAGAGGCGGCTCTGGAACAAATGTATGTTCAGGTAAAACTCGAAAACACCGCTTTGAGATAGACTCGAATTGGAACAGTTGCACTACAATGGGCCTTGTTACACACTTTTTTATGACACACCCGATAGATATGATTTGGTAGATTCACAAGCTTAGTACAAACCATTATTAAGGGAAAAAATCCCATAAGAATATAAGTTAATAAATAGATTGGGGATAACCTAGATTTAAACCTGATGAACCACATGTTAGTATATACTTCTTCTTTATAATTTTATCCTTTTATGTTCAAATTTTCCTTTTTATTCCCAATGGATAATTATTAAATACCTATAATTAGACATTCTTTTTCTTAGTTAATGGCGAGAAATAGAAGAACACATTCCAATAACCAATTTGATTGGAAATGTGAAGATTTCTCTAATGATATGCCTGATATGATGGGATAGGGTGCTCAAAAATTCATTACAGTACTTGCTCAGTTGGTTAGAGTTATGAATAATAACTTCAAACAAGTGGAATTTCCTCCTCATCAAGGGAAAGAGGAAGTTGTCGTAGAATCCTTCATGTGGAAATTTCATCCCATGATTAGAGGATCTTATGATTTTATCCTTGCGGAACAATGGATTAACTCCATTGAATAGATATTATTCATCCACCAGTGCTCGGAAGAAGAGAATGGTGTACTGGTGGTCTATCATTTTGATGGGGAAGCTGATCTGTGGTGGCCACTGATCAAGAATACAATGTCCAAATAGGAAATTGATTCCATGGATTGGGAGGAAATCAAGAAGATGATTTTGAAAATATATTTTCCTTTAACCATCCATATCAAGATGGAATGAGAGTTCCTCAAACTCAAGAAGAAAGAATATAAGTCCATCAGGGAATATGAAGAAAACATTACATGGATTTCAATGTATGCCTCTGGATCTTTCACTTACACTGAATGAAAGTTTGATCGCTTCTTTAGAGAAATAAAGCTGAGTCTATGAAAGGCGTTGGTGATTTAAGACTTCAATAGATACGAGTAAATTTTTCTTTGTGCCCTCAAGGTTGTAATGGAGATTGGAGACTCTCAGTTGTTTCATGGTCCTAGTAACATGAAGTGAAAAATGGACAAAAACGTGGGTGGTTCATCAAACAAATCCCATGATGGAAAAAATCCTGACTTTTCCCCTTGAAAAAGTTTTGTGAAGAAGCATCCTGGTAGTTGTCTAAAGGGAAATACGAATTGCTTAAAATGTGGAACGTTTGGTCATCTAACCAAGAACAGCTATCGGGATATGAAAAATCCCACTAATGCAAAATAAGAAAGGGACCTTCATGTCAACACTTAGCCTACAGTGAAGTGTTACAACTACAAGGATCATGAGAATTATGCGAACAATTTCCCTAAGTCGAGGGTTTTCAGAGGGAATCAGCAACAACCTCCAAGGAAACAATAAAGGAACTATTTTATCACTACTACTGATATGGAGCTAGACAACAATGTGGTGATAGGTATGCTAGTTATTCATTCAAGAATAGTGAACATACTATTTGATTCTGGTTCTACGCATTCTTTCATATCTTGAAAGTTTAGTAGAACTATTCAAACACCACCTCAAAATATGGATGCAAAGTTATCTATGAGAATATTGAATGGGGAAATCATTGCGTCCATGGTTTATAACTCCTTCGCGGTTAATGTTTGTGGACTGAACCTCCCAGAAAATCTATTTATACTTTCTTTAGTGGAGTTTGACATTGTCTTGGTCATGGATCGACTATCTTTATAAAAATACAACATCAACTGTCAGGAAAGGGAGATCACTTTTCACACCCCAAAGCATCCTATGATTCATTTCCATTGTAAGAAGGAATTTGAATCTCCTTTTGAATCTTCATCTCATGTGTGGATATTTTTTCCTTATGAAAAACCATATCTATCTCAAATGTTTGAGACAATGGAGAGAATCATGCTTGAAGACATGCCCATCATGAGGGATTACACTGATGTATTCCCTGAAGAGTTGTTTAGTATTCCTTCCGACCAAGAGGTTGAGTTCTCAATTGAACTTATCCATGGATATCTGCCTATCTAAAAGACACCATACAGAATGGCCACCGTAGAGCTGGAAGAGTTGAAGAAGCAGTTATAGGAGAATATGGAGAAGGGTTTTATACACATGAGTGCTTCACTGTGGGGTGTCCCAATCCTCTTTGTCAAGAAGAAGGACTGATCAATGTTCCCCTTCATTGATTATCAGGAGATCAATAAAATCACGATAAAGAACAAGTATCACCTTCCATGGATAGATGACATATTCGATCAGCTTCATGGGGCAAGTTATTTCTCTATGGTGGAACATTAGTCGGGATATCAGCAACTAAAAGTGATGAAGGAAGATATTCCTAGGACATCCCTTCGAACAAGGTATAGACACTATGAGTTCATAGGTATTCCCTTGGGACTCACTAATGCTCCAGTAATTATAATTGATTTAATGAATTGAGTATTTAGAGATACCTCAAAAAAATCTATTGTGGTCTTCATTAATGATATTCTGATATACTCTAAGAGCAAGGAGGAACATGAGGAGAATTTGAATACTATATTAAAGACATTGGGATGGGAGGATTTGTATGAAAATTACAGTAAATTTGAGTTCTTGATATAGTAATTATTATTCTTGGGGCTTGTTACCACCACAAAAGGGATATCTGTGGACCCTTTCAAGACGAAGGAGATTGAAGAGTGGCCTAGGCCAACTTCTGTAACGGAGATCCGCAGATTTTTAGGTCTAGATGGATATTATTGATGATTCGTGAAGAACTATTCATGATATTCAAACACAATGAACAAGCTGACCTAGAAGGGAGTAATGTTTTTCTGGACGTAGGAATGTGAAGACAGATTCACTTAGATGAAAAAGATGCTTATCGTTGCACCAATACTCACACTCTCATCAAGTAGAGAACTCTTTGTGGTGTACAATGATGCTTGAAAGAAGGGATTAGGCTGTGTGATGAAGAGAAATGATAAAGTGATCTTCTATGCCTCATGGAAGTTGAAAATCCACGGGCAATAATATCCTACGAATGATCTGGAGTTGGCGGCGATGATCATTGCATTGAAAATATGGCAGCATTATCTCTATGGGGAGAAGGGTTAGATATATACTGACCAAAAAGTATCAAATACATATTCACATAGAAAGATCATAATAAGCGCCAGTGAAGATGGATAGAGCTCATCAAGTATTATGAATGCTCAATCCACTACCATCCCGGTAAGGCAAACAAGGTGGCAGTTGCACTAAGTAGAAAGGATCATGCATCTTTATCAATGATTGGAATTTACAAGGATTTGATCTTTGTATATTTTCAAAGGATGGACATGGGAATCATTAAGGGAGGAACATCATCATTCCTTTCACAAATAATTGCACAATTTTCCCTATTGGAGAGAATAAAGGATGCTCAATGAAAAGATGTGGAAATTCAAAAAATGGTGTAATAAATCCGAAATGGGAAATCCTCCGATTTCAAAATTATAGAGGAATGAGTTGTAAGATTTGGGACACGATTATGTGTACCATAAAATCAAGAGATAAAGAAGGAGCTATTTAATGATTCATATAGCTCGACCTTCTCTACCCACCTGGGGAGCACAAAGATGTATCGAGATCTCCGAGAAAACTTTTTGTGGGAAAATATGAAAAGATAGAATTCTGAATATATGTCAATGTGCTTGGTATGTCAGCAAGTGAAGGACGAAAGACAAAAGTATAAGGGGATGATGCGAACACTACCCATACCAACATGGATGTGGGATAACATTACCATGGACTTTTTCACTGGACTTCCAAGGGCATCTAGATGAAACAATGCTATATGGGTCATTGTGGATCGTCTTACAAAGTCATCTCACTTTATCATGGTTCTATAAGAATTATCATTGCCTCAACTTGAACGGATTTACATCAAAGAAGTGATAATACTGGATGGAGTAACACTATCTATTGTATTCTATCGTGATCTAAGATTCACCTCAAATTTCTGGAAAAGTCTCCAGCATGCTGTGAGCACTGAACTGAAATTCAGTACGACCTATCATCCTAAAATGGATGGCCGATATGAGTGAACTATTCAGACGCTGGATGACATGTGGAGATCATGTTCTTTGGAATTCAAGGGAGGATGGTACCAACATCATCCATTGGATGAATTCCCATACAACAACAGTTTCTACTCGAGCATCAGAATGGAACCATATGAAGCCCTTTTCAAGAAAAGGTGTAGAACACCAGTGTGATGGGATGATGTCAGTGAGCATAAGATTCTAGGACCGGAAATGGTTGAAGAAATGACAGAGAACGTAAAAATCATTCAAGAACATATCAAGAAAGCCCAGAGTCGACAAAAGAGTTATGCAGATAACCATTGATGAGACATTGATTTCAAAGTTGGAGGCATGTTATTTCTACACATATCTCAATGGAAGAAGGTCATGGGGTTCGGAAAGAAAGGGAATTTATGTCCCAGGTACATCGGCCCCTTTGAGATCCTTGATCGAGTTGGAGTTGTTGCCTATCGACTAGTACTTCCACCTACCATGTTGAAAGTACATGACGTCTTTCATGTATCCCTCTAAAGGAAGTACATATCATTCCCTTCACATGTACTCTCTTCAGAGGTGGTACATTTAGAGGATGATCTTTCTTATGAGGAGCATGCCGTGAAGATCATGGATCGTATAGACAAAGTATTACGCAACAAAACTAAAGATCTGGTCAAGGTACTATGGAGAAAACATATGTATGAAGAGGAAAAATGGGAACTGGAGGAAGCAATGAACGAAAAGTACCCCCACGTTTTTTCCTTAGAATGTAAAACGACATTTTGAGGGAAACATTTCTTAAGGGGGGAAGAATGAAATGATCCAATGTTTTATAAATAGAAATCACTTTCTAATAAATATGTCATGAAATCGCATGAAAACATAACATAATGAACTAGTAAGTCCTATGTGTCATTTAAACATAAGTTTGTCACTTCTGTGTTTGTAATTTTGAAAATTTGACATACACAGTTGCAATCGTTAAGTTTTTTGGAGTCCGATAAGGAAAACATTATTTTTGGTGAATAGTAACATCCCTTAGGAATAGTAACATACCCTTATAAATAGTGATATACCCTAATGAATAGTAACCATACCTATGATAATATATAAATATTATTCAAGTTGAAATTATGATGTACCTATATTTTTGAAAAAGTAAATGAATGTTTTAAAACTAGTTTTTGATAAGAAATTATAATTTTACATAAATATTAAAGAATAATAAGTAGGAAATTTTTTTTGAAAAATGGACTTCATTTTTGGATTCTACACGTCAAAAAATGGTTGGGGTGATTTTTTGGGATTTTTCTGAAATACTTGAATTTTTTATGAATTGTAAAATACGATAATTTACAATAAATGCAAAATAATATATTTACTGAGTCATTAATGATGTTATGGTGATATAAGACCAATTAGTTTGGGATCACAAGATAAAATTGCTATTAATTGTCAAGGAAGACTCAATATAACTTGTCTTGTGGGGATATAATTAATTTATGAATTTTATATTGAGAAATCCCCTCTCTCCTCCACAATAAAACCCCCCTTCACTCCTTCTCCTCTTCACTCCTCTAAAGCCTTGTTCATTGCCAATATTCTACCCAAATCTCTCCCCAAGGTCCTTCCCCACGTCCAAAATCTCCATGCATCTTCGACATACCAAAACCTCTTCCTTTAAGTGGTTATCCATGGAGGATGTCTCAAAAGGTAAATTCCTCTTTCCAATTCCTTCATTTCATTTAAGTTCTTTTATTTTTGTTTCATTCCTCACCTCACTTCACCATAATAGTATAATAAATATAGTAACATAGATATACTGGAATGTTTTCCTTCTAATGGAATATTTCATTATCTTTTCTTCTTTCCCCACATTTCATTTCAATAAAATGACTGCACCGTTTGAGATGTGGTAATTTAGCACATTCAAGGACAAGGGTTTATCAATTTCTATTATAATTATTAGTTATGGTCCTGAAACAATTTTTGTTATTGTTGAAACAGATTATTATATATTTACTATATCCTATTTTTACTTCTGTAATCCTATTGTACAAATGGTTTTAAGTTATAAAGCAAAACATGTTCTTTTCAATCAAACCTGCTGATTAACAAAAATAGTTGTCACTATGGTTTTATATAGTTGTTAGAATTCAATCTAAGTAACAAATTAAATTTAAAACCATTTAATCTCTTGGATGTTCACTAATAGAATATAACATCATTTCTGGACAACAACTTCCATCTTTCATGTTTATCCAAACTTTAATATAAGTGAACCGATCTTTTAAAACCATGTAAACAAACTAGCCCGAACAATGAAATTGAACATTATAACTAATCAAGATGGACTTGAATGAAATAAAAAGGGTTATAATAAATCAATTAAATATAGAAGAGGTTCTGGAATTCTTAATTAATAATCCTAATTTGATTATTCAGGTCTTTAATAACATGTGGATAACACTAATGGATTTAAGGTAAGGGATTCTCTCCATTTCACTCTTAATCATGATTGTCCTCTATGCTATGCCTTTTTATGGGTAATCCTAAATGGTGTGGTATATTTTAGAACCACCACCATAATTCCCTCATGATATATAAGTTATGAGAAACCCCTTCCCTCTCTCATCAATCCCTCTTGGGTACACCCAATACCACGCTGATATAACCATAACGAATTCTACTCGAACCGTCTTTGTCCTTCCGGGTTGCCTTATATTTTTTTATATAAAAATAGAGTTATAATATCTAATTATGTGCATATTATAAATTATTTGTAGGTTTAGAAAATTAATTTATGAATACCCTTTCATCACTCTCTTTTTGTGATATAGGTGTATTTAAAAGATTCACTCCTTAAAACTTTCCGATAAGCAAACCTATTTTAGGGGAACTTCCCAAATTGCTACCCAATTTCATGTGCACTCTATCCTCTATTTTAAGCCACCGTTTGCTTTATAAAATCAGTCTTTTTATTATTAAAACATTCTTGGTTCAATTCTGGTTTTATATAAAATATCGTCCTCTTTTCTATTTATAAAGATCTACAGTATTTTCCTTAAAACCGCAAAAAAACGTTTTAATGCTAATGACTCTCAAATACATCTCTTATATGTTGTCACTTATATTTGACACCACTTAACATGTTATATTCTTATTTTACCCTTTGAACGTCCATGTATGTTCTAATCCTTTCCTTTCATGTACACGGTCATGATATGCCCATTTGTTATGATTTATTTCATGATTGTGGTACCCAATTCATTCCATGGGTACCTTTATGTTTATGTGTGGTTGATTATGTATGATTATCTATGTGGTATGAATATTTATGTGGAAATAATATTCATGAATATTTTCATATGTGTGTGCCCAGATAGCGCTCCAATGCATTGGGTAAGGTGAAGTCCGACGAGATGCGATGTGAAACGGGATTGGCGGTTAGCCTTGACCCGTACCAAATAAATGTTTTATGATTCTATTACATTTATATGATTTAATGTTTATATGATCCAATTATTATACTATATGATTTCATACATTACATGCTTTTCATATCATTATTTCATGCCTCCTAACTCGTGTGCTTAAGATGCATCCTTATGTTCATTACCTTACTAATATTTTCAGCTCATCCCTTTGTGCATGTCTTTCCCAGGGTACCCTATGAAAATGTAAGGTCTCAAGGGAATTTATGAGATCTTTATGGATATTAAATAACGAAATTTTTTATCCCCATGTTTTATATTATATATACCTAGTCTTCCAAGAAATTGGACTTAACGATCATTGTCTTGTACTATGATGTATAATTATGCTTAAAATCATGCAATGTTATATGTAAAAGGCTTGGGTCGCTATAAATTTTCTATCCATTACATCATCATTTGATGTAATCATCAGAATAAATCCTAAAAACTAATATCGGGACAAAGTCCCCAATCTTACTTTTGAGCCATGATCCCCTCATTCATGTTTTTGCACAAGATATAGGATAGTGGGTATTTCATTTCCATACGCATTAAAATAATTAATGGACAATTTATGAATAAAAGGTTTGTGTGAAAAATACATGCAATGGGCGGTGTTTTAAAAAAACTCTTGTGTGGATGATTTAATGCTACATGAATGGAATACATATGCCCATTATAACGTGCATAAATGTGATGTAATTGAGTTGTGTAAAGTACAAACAATGTTCAAGTGATAATAATATGAGATACTACTTGATAGGACAACATTTAATCTAATTATTTTACAGAGTGGACTTGAATAAAGATAAAGAAAATATATCAATGCATCAATATTCAGTTGGAGTTGAATACTTTTTCAAAATAGTTGGGTAATATCATTTCAGAATTGGATGGATCCCAGTATAAACAACTGGAGATTTTAGTGAGAAAACATAACTAGTGGGAGTCGGTATAAACAACATCGGGTGGGATGATATTCTAAAGATCCCACCAGTAGGATTCCCACATTAATAATTCTGGAACATGAATTATGGGAGTTTTCTTTTCATGAATTTCTGGAGATTTTATGTTCTTGTAATAAGATTACTTATTACTAGTAGAGAATAAGTGTCCCAAACTATCCCGAAAACTGGATGGACGTAGTCACCCATGTTGGGGGAGAACCTTGTAAAAATAATATTGTGATTTTTCATTTCATTAGGTTTTATCATACAAGATTTGTGTTACCCTAAATAATGAGGGATCGAGATCTTAACTAATCACATAGAAAAATATGAAAACATTAACCTGTAAAAGTACATCACTGATTCACCCTCCCACAATCAATTATATATCTGAACCCGAGATCTTCAAGTTGTATTAGAGAGAGAGGTTCACACTATAACGATCCAATGTTTATCAAAGATCATATGATAGAGAGTTCGATTTGATTCAAAAATAGTTTTTTTCATATATTCGATGGAAATAGCTATCACAGATGAGAAAAAATGAATGCCTTCATATCTTCTTTCAAAATTATTTGAATGTAGTGAATTCATAATAGATTGTTTCATCCAACCAGGAGTAGACACTCTCATTAAACGCACTGATATGTTAAATATTAATATATATGGGTAATCTATATAACCTATTTTTTCATTCTTAACTAATAAAGTGTTTACTAATGTGATGGGACTAAAATTATCCAAGAAGATAGGAGATAAACTCAAGAATATGAATGAATGAAATGTAAAAATTAAAGAATCCAAAAATTAATTAATAGCGATCTATGTTTGATTATATTTTAATGGATAATGATGAAATTGTTGATAAAAAATTACTAGGGTGAATGATATTATAAGTCAGATAAGGGGTTTTTTAGATGCACTGTAATACTTTTCTATTATAGAAATGTTGATGTGTAGCATTAACGACATACTTGATTCAAATAATTCTTCCTTAGAAGATGTTGGGGACTTATTTCTTGCTGAGTTTCATATTAAAAATATCAATTATGATATAAGAAAAGAACTTTTGTTCAATAATAAATATATGTATGAAATAGATTTCAAAATAAATGAAAAGTATCAGGATTAAGGAAATGAATGATGAACCATTCTAAGAAACTTTTGTGGATGTAGTAAGGTATACATATTATAAAAGATTCATGTACATTATTTCAAAAAATAGTAGTTGAGGGAAAGGAATATTTAATGGATTCCTTCCCTTAAATTTATTTAAATGTAGTAAAGTTGTAACTTTTTCAATTAATTTTCATAACAAAGAGTCAGATGATTCTGGGAGTGATTACGATGAAGAAAATGACATTAAATTAATATCTGAAAAATCTATAAAATGAAATAATGGAAATAAGTATAAGTTCTCAATGAAGTATAAGAAAAAAATCACTAGGAGATTTTATGAATATAATATAGGGTGGACTTAATTTTAATTTGAAGGATCAATTAAATATCATCAAAAAGTCATATAAAAATATAAAAGATATGATGACTCCTCATGAAATGATGTAAAATAATAATAGAGTTATGATAACTGCTTTATGATATATGAAATTTTAGAATTTCATGATCAAAAGACTCTTCTCAATAAAAGAATAAAAATTATAGAGAAAGCGAATAGAAATTAAAATAGGGAAGAGAAGGATCTTATTATAGATATCAAAACATCCAAGGTGAAAATTGAAGAACATGATAAATTTTTTAATTATAATAATAAAAAACTAACATAAAAAAAGGAGGAATATTTGGGACATGATTTATGTGTATTCATGGAAAAACACTTTGAAACTGATGAGAGATGATTTTGATAATGCTATTGATGTTCATTTTGAATCATCCAATTTTATTGTGAAGTCTAGTCCAGAGAGAAAGGTATATGTTATTTCTTATTTTACAATTGATACTAAATTTTTATAATCTAGTGGGGAATATTATTAAGAAAGAAAACTAGAAGAATATGTACAGATTATGATACCATGGTAAGAAAGTTGTGAAAGTAATGTTATCAAATAATGAGACAAAATAATGGTAGTAATGTTTCTATAAAACATGTATTTTATCACCAAAAGATATTTCAGGATTATAGTAGACAAAATTTTAGTGGTTACTGCTGCTGTTATGGTTACTTCAAGCATAAATCAAATAAAATCTGTAATAATATGTCATATACTCATATTTAGAATATATAAGGGGGAGACACTATAAAAATATAAGAAGAATATCAGTGAGAATAAATAATAACATTAGATGGTAAATGTTTGTATTAGATAAATCAATAAGTCTTTCTACTTAGAATAATAATTATTGTATACTGTAAATCTCTAAAATATGTGACTTAGAAGGTAATTGTGAAAAATATTAATGGAAAAACGTCCAAGAAAATTATTACATTTTCATAAGGAAAATAAAAATCAATGAAAAGAAATAACATCTAGCCTTTTATTCAAATAAATTCTTAGTAGAAGGTAAATTTTGAGAAGATTGTTAATTTGAAGAAACAATATCTAGTTTTTTGGAAACATTAGTTAAAACTATAAGGACCCAGCCTTAAATATTACATAACATTTAATAAAATGAATAATTCACATTGAGGATTTTTTAGGTTTAGATTTTTTATAGTATTTGTCCATAACTATTACATTAAATCTCAAAAATTAAATGATTGACACTTCTACTCAGTTTCTATTTCTATTATAAAATAAAAACTCTTGAAAAAAAGGGTCATGTCCAGTCCTATGTTTTAAACTGCATGAATTTTCCTTGATCCCATCCTTGACCCTGTTTATCTTTACGACCTGTGAAAAACATTTCAAAACATGCAATGAGCCTAAAAAGTTCAATAAAGGTTATAACCAATGAAATAAAATCTTAGTTCATCAATACATACATAACATAAGATCTTTAACATACCTCATGAAATCATATGATTTAAATAGTAAAAAAATCATAAAGATAACTTGTGGCATCAATTGCATACTTATGTTGTAGCTTTCATAGCTACATAGGGAGTTACATTTGGAATACCCATCACAGTACATTCCCTAAATATCTTAGGAGAAACATTCACATTTACCTCTGTTACATCACCCAATGCATTTGAGAGCTCTCTCAGGCTCACCCTCCCTAGGTTTATCATGGAACCACCTGTATACGTAACAATTCCCACGAACCATAACATATTCATAACACATTAAAAATATAAAGTAAAGATAACATTTACACATTTCGATCACAATATAACATTTATATATATTAAAATAAAAAATCAATTATCAAAACCATTTTCAATACCAAAATACATAACAATGTATTTGTAATTTATTTTCCTTTTAAAAACATTACGACTTGTTAAGGAAGCCAAAAGATCAAATAATACCTGCGGCGTCAGAAAAGGTCATTGTCACCGTTTAGATTAAATGAAACATTATTTTTTTGTTTAGTAAAACTCCTCATAGAAAAATATTCTCTTTTAATTAAATTAAATGTCAAAGGTGTTTATACAACGTATAAAAGAAATTCATGTATAAAACAAAATATTCCTCAGTGAAAGGAGATTGAGACGAAGTCCCTTACCTCATGTCTGACTTGACCCGTTCGTTCTTTAATCTCTTGAATAATAAACTAAAGTTAATTTATAATTTCTTAAGAACCTTTTTAAATTTTATAATTCATTTTATATAACTTATTACTATTTTATAAACATTATGTAATCATTTATGTTAATAATGGTCATTTTTTCGATATTTGGTGCTTGAGTCAAAAATGGACTTCTTATAATTACAAGTTATTCATGTTGCAACAAGTGAATTATATACAGAATTATATTCATGATTTAGATATCATATATATCATATATATCCTATATATACATGTATTTATAATAGTATATAACATTTGGAGGTATGAAATGAAATGCACCGTTCATGGCGACCGTAAGTCGTACGTACGCATGAACGCTACATTCATTTCTATTACATATATAATGGAATGAAAACATAATGATACATAGGTATATTATAATTCTAGTATAATATAATATATATAATCTCATTAAATCCATCCTTTATACATTCCATGTAGGGAATGAATGAGTCATATCACTTTGAGGTGGTGGTAGTCCGCACTTCCTCAAATGAGATTATCGTATTTACCAACTATGGAATTCATAAATTTATTCTATAAATGAAATATACAGAACTTAGAAATAATAAAAATATAATATATAACATATATAAATATAGTTCCATCCTAATGGACACCATAATATTTGGTAGGAAGATATTTAACAATCATCGTTTCGTGAGGAGTTAGTTTACTGTCCACAGATTCAGTATGTTCTTTACCCATTAGATGAAGGTGTGTGTATGTGTAGTTAGAATCCTTATCATAAAAACATCCTAGTATATTGAGGATACTGGTTTTGTTATAATATAAATGAATAAAAATATTTTAGGGGGTTTTAGAAGTAAAATAAACCAAAAGAACTTAAGAGAAGACGTTACCTTTAAATCAGGTAACTCCTTTCGGTTTGAACCCAAAGGGTTTCTTGAAGTGCCTTATGCCTAAGGTAAGGCTCCTTGGAGAACTATAGAGATCTTTAGAGCTTATTTGTGTAGATTTTTGATGATCCAATGTGGTTTAGAGGTGTGAGTAATGGGTTAGAGGTGATGGATTTTAATAAGGGGGAGGGGCTTTTTAGAAAAGTGTGAAAATACTATTTTATTATATAATGATTTTAGGTTTCTAAATGTCCAAAACATATTAAAGACAAAGATAAGATGACTAATGGTTGAAATAAAATAATCGAATAAAAATTGGACAGGTTTTGGATATTATTTTAATCTTTATAATCTAATTTATTTAAATAATTTATTAATGAAGTAAACACTGCATCATTATTGTGTCATAAATAATTTAATTTATTTGATGTTTAAAATTATAATAAAATACGATATTGTAGGAAATATTTTTAGAATTATAATGAATATTTATATTCAAATATATCAATTATATAACCCCACATTAAAGTAGTTTAAGAAAAACAATACTTGTTTATGATATTTTTTATTTTTACTTTAAATAAAAAGTTATTATTGTCATTATCTTACCCAAGTGGAATTAAAAGGCCAAAAGTCCCACCAAAGGATTTTCTTGGTCGGACATTACACATCCAATAAAGATAGGACAAGTGTTTAGGTAATTTTATATTATTAAAAAATTGTTTTTACGTTTAATTACCCTATTTACCTTTAACCGCGGTAAATAAAAGTCAAAAGTTACTATTCACAAAAAAAATATTTTAATCATATTGAACCACATTTTACATACTAATAAGAACCATGTTTTTCCAATTTTAAAAATTTGATTCATAGAAGTGGTAAATTTTCAGTTATATGAAAAAGTCAGCTTTTTAACAACAACGTAGTGTTTTCACTATTCATCAAAAATTGATGTTTTTTAGAAAAATATCAAAAATTCTGCCTAAGATATATTTGATATTCCGAATTCAAAAAAGATGTCTATTTTAATAAATTAAATACATAGATGTTTCATTAATTATTTTAAAATCAATTATCTTTGTCAAAACAAAAATCATGTTTTTAATAAATAAAAACTATCTAAACATTGACACTTGTTTATGTCCAATTTGAAAGAGAATTACTTCCAATGACCAACATTGGATTAAATGGTAAAAATATAATCTAATTACACTTAAAACCCAATTAAAAATATAATCTATCCATAATAATATATTATATTAAATGGATTTTTTGAATTAAAAATAGTATTATTCATTATTCATTAATAAATTAATTTTATCAGAAAAATACCAAAAATTTACCCAAAGTAAATTTTGATGTCCCTATTCTAAAGAGGAATTTTATTTCTTTCAAATATAACATATAAAAGTGACCAAAAGTAAATTTAAAGAGGGTTCTTCATTAAAAGTTGGTAAATCAACCTTTTAATGAATATTAGAGTATTTATGCTTAAAATTTGATTAATTCATGGTTTAAGCCTCTAAATTTTATTTGATAAATTAAAAAACAATTAACAAACATGTATAATCACATTTTAGTTAGTTATGTTCATTCCTTCCATTACAACGACTATGCGTTAACTACCATTTAAAATAATAATTTTCTTTTTTAGTATGACTCAGCCTTGTGCGCAATGCAAGATTTCAATGGAACCCGTTGTTGTGTATCAGGTACTCCATCGAACATAGCAACCCATTAAAAGTAAAATTAATTTTTAATTCGAAAATATAAATATTTATGAAAATGTATTATTCTTTATTTACTTGGTATGTTGCATCCTTCCCCTTTTTTTTAATTGAATCCTTGTAATTTTTATTCACTTATCCAAAAAGTGGGGGTATTTGTCCCTCATAGAATTTTCAGATTCCCATGTTGCCTCTTCAACCATATAGTTTTTCCTCAAAAACATTTCCTGCTGAATTACCTTATTCCACAACACTTTCCCTCTTTGGTCAAGAATCTAGACTGGATGTTCATCATAAGAGAGATTCTCTTCCAACAGAACTATCTCTAGGATCAAAACATTAGATGGATCTGGGATATACATTCTCAACATTGAAACATGAAAAACATTTTGTACCTTCAGATGTCTTCGGTAATCCCACGATGAAGTCGATGGATATATTTTTCCCTTTCCACTATATCACCAGTAAAGATGGAAGCATCCCTTTTGGTAACTTTCACTCTGCTTTAGCCTACTTACAAATCAAACACCTCACAGTAAAGTCATCAATATCTCTTTTCATTCCATCCCAATATTAATACTCATGAAGTTCTATGTACATCTTTGTACTACCAGGATAAACTGAAAATTGAGAACAATGACCTTTACATAACAACTCATTCATTAAATGTGAATCACAAGTCATGCGTAATCTCTTCCCAAATCTCAAAATTCTATCATTATCAATGCTAAAACCTTGAAGCTTACCCTTTTGAACCAACTCTACATTTTTCTGCAACTCGCTATTTTCATTCTCCGCATGCTTAATTCTATCTGATAGAGATGATCTCACTAACACATGAAACAAAATAGAGAAATTTCATGCACCAACAACTTCTATGCCAATGTTCATCAAATCAAAAACCAAAGGATCTTGTTCCAAACGTAGCATGGTTAATGAATCATTAATTTTTCAACTCAAAGAATCAACCACTTTTTTTTTCTTTTCCCGGATGGTAATGAATCGTGAAATAATAATCCTTGATTAATTCCAACCATCTCTGATGTCTCTTGTTCAATTCTTTCTGAGTGAATATATAATTCAATCTTTTTTGGTCAGTATTTATATTTCTCATTTTACTCCATAAAAAGGTTGCCTCCAAGTTTTTAAAACAAAAACAATAACAGCTAATTCCAAATCATTTGTAGGGTAATTTAACTCATGAGGTTTTAAATGACATGAAGCAAAATCAATTACCTTATCGTTCTGTATAAGGACAGAGAAAAGTCCTTTCAATAATGAATCACCGTAGATAAAAAACTGACCATTTAGGGAAGGTAGTACCAAAACTGGATCATTCACCAACTTCTTTTCAAATCCATTAAAAAATAATCACATTCTTTTGTCTAGGTGAACATAACACCTTTTTGAGTTAACATAGTCATAAGACTAGATAACCGTGAAAAATGTTCAAAAAACCTCTGGTAATAAGCTACCAAACCAAGAATACTACGGATCTCAGTTATATTTGTGAGTCTTGGACATTTTCAACAACTTTTGTTTTTGTAGGATCAAAAGTTAATCCTTTTTTTTGAATCAATGTGTCCAAGGAAATAAATTTGTTGTAACAAAAACTCACACTTGCGGATTTTCCAATATAGTATATTTTCTTTTGAGGATTACAAGACAACCATTAAATGACTATAAAGCTACTCTTTAATTTTAGAATAAACTAAAATGTCTTCAATAAACACAACCACAATCATATCCAAGAACTCAAGGAAAATTCTATTCCTTTGATCCATGAATACAGTATGTGCATTGGTTGACCCAAAAGGCATAAATACAAGTTCATAATGGTCATATCTTGTAAGAAACGTGGTCTTTGGAATATCTGCTTTCATTACTTTCAAATGATGGAACCCTGACTTCAAATCAATCTTTAAAAAATACTAAGCTCCCTGGAGCTGATCAAAATGATCATCGATTAGAGGCAAAGGATACTCATTCTTAATAGTGATGTTATTCAATGCTCTATAATCAATTCAAAGTCTCATTGAACCATATTTATTTTTAACAAATAAGACAGGATCATCCCATGGTGATGTTCTAGGTCGAATAAAACCTTTATCTAATAACTCATGTAATTGCTTCTTTAACTCTAAAAGTTCAATTTGACGCATTCGAAAAGGGTGTTTTGAAATTGGCTTAGCATAAGGAACTAAGTCAATAGTAAATTAAACTTCCGGATCAAGTACAATATTAGGAAACTCATCGTGAAAATTACCAAGATACTCAATTACCACTGGCACATCATTAATCTAAATAGTACCTTTGTTTTAAATAATATGTGCAAGGTTATATTCATGTCCATATTTTAATAGTTTCTCACCTTCCTCATATGTTATCAAAACTAATGGTTTATTCTTGCACACAAACTAAAAATATTTCTGAAATGAAACCCCTTTAGCTCTGCAGTCAAACATAGGATGATGATCAGAAAGCCAATCCACACATAAAAAACATCAAACTCTACTAGAGGCAAAATAATAAGCTTTTTAGGTATATTCTTTTTTCACACAAGGATATGAAGGTTCTTATAATTTGTTTTTTTTTTCTCAACATTTCCCCCTGGTGTTTTTACCATATGTTTAGGATTCATATCTTGATATGGAATTCCCAATTTACTAGAAATCTTCAGAAAACTAAATGAATGTGTAGACCCTGAATCAAACAACACATTGGTATAACCTGAACAAACAAATATTTTACATGATAATACATCATTCGATGTACCATCATTTGTTAGAGTAGTTGCAAAGGATATGACAACCCCCTTTTTCTTGTAGTACGGTCGCATTCCCTCGGTTGAGTTCTTCATTGGACTCTCATTTTCATATTGAACCATTTCATTACACTTAAAACATTTTACTGATTGTAAATCAGATTTTTTCTTTCCATTACCCCGATCTTTTTCAGTGCAATTACATGCTTTATGTCCCTTTTTACCATATTGGTATCACTTAACAGACATCAAAAGTCATTCCCCATAATGATTTTTACCACAATTTTCACAAACTGTAAACTTAAATTTCATACCATCAGTATTTTTTGAAGAGTTATTCCCTTTCGTATTCCACCTCGACCTCTTATTCTGTTTCTTGTCAAAGAAAACCTGATCATTGGAAAACTCTATTTCCACATTCTACGCACATCGAACAATTTTTTCAAAACTTTTGATCTGAGGAGAAGATAAATACCTTCGATACATTGGAATTAATCCTAAGTAAACATTGTAGATTTGACTATTAAGATCTCGTATGAAATTTCGAGCATACCTTTCCAGTCGAGTGAATGTTGCTTCATAAGCAGCCACTAATTAATCATCCTACCTCAATTCCAGGAATTATTTTTCCATCCTAAGATGAACCACCTTGGGATAATATTTCACAAGAAACATACGTTCGAATTAATCCCAATCGAGAGCATCAATCTCCTCACTATCCATGATATTTTTCACCATCAACCGCGACTGATCATGTTAACCTTCAAAATGGTAAATTGCGATACTAATATTTTGATGTTATGAATACCCCATGACATCAAAAACATTCTCCAGTGCTTTAATACAACCTTCTGATAGCACAGGGTCAGATGATCCTATGAAATATAAAGGATGTTTCCTCATGAAATGCTTCACTACTGTGAGTATGAACCTTTTATTTGATGTTTTAGCTTCTTTTAAAAGACGTAATGTTTTTAAAAGGTAAATAAATTCCATATATTGTGTTACGTATTTTGGTATTGAATATGGTTTTGATAATGGATTTGTTATTTTAATATATTTAAATGATGTATTGTGATTTAAATGTGGAAATGTTTTATTTCCTTTATATTTGTTTTATGTGTTTTGAATATGTTATGGATCTTGGTAATTGTTACATTTACAGGTGGTTCGGTGATAAACCTAGGGTGGGTCTGCCTGATATAGCTCTTCAATGCATTGGGTAACATGACGGAGGTAAACGTGAATGATTCTCCTAGGATATTTAAGTAATATATTGTACTGGGTATTCCAAATGTAACTCCCTATGTAGATATGAATGCTACAACATAAGTATGTTATAGATGCCACAAGTTACCTTTATGATTTTTGTTTTCAATGTTAATATTATGATTTCTGGAGGTATGTTAAAGAAATTATGTTATGTATGTATTGATGAAATAATGTATTCTTTCTTTGTTTTATAACCCTAACTGATATTTTTATGCTCATCCAATGTTTGGAAATGTTTTTCACATGACATAAAGATGAATAGGGTCAAGGATGGGATCAAGGAAAAGTCTTGTTGTCTAAAACATGGTACTAGACATGAAAATTATTTCAAGAGTTTTTATTTTATGAAAAAATCAAAATGATTAGAAGTGTCTACCTCATAGTTTTTGAGATTTAATGTAATAGTTATGGCCTAATTCTCTAAAACTATAAACCTGAAAAGATTCTCAATGTGAATTGTTCATTTAATTCAAGATTATTTAATGTTTATGGCCGGGTCCTTGTAGTTGGTATTATAGGTCATTTTTGATAACTTTAGAAGTTATTATATTATTAAATTAATATCCATAAACTAATTATTAACACCCCATGACATCAAAAACATTCTCAAGTGCTTTAATACAACCTTCCGCTAGCACAGGTTCAGATGATCCTCTGAAAGATGGAGGATGTTGCCTCATGAAATGTTGTTCTTTAATCTCTTGAATAACAAACTAAAGTTAATTTCAACATGATTAAAACCTTTTTCAAGTTTATCATTACTTTAAAATCACTTATTAACATTTTATTAATATTATGTAATAATTTAAGATAATAATCGATTTTTTGTCGATATTTGGTACTTGAGTCAAAAATGGACTTCTTATAATTAAAAGTTGTTCATGTGGTCGAAATTTTATTATATAGAGAATTATATTTATTATTTAGATAACATATATATCATATATATCCATTATTTACACGTATTTATAATAGTACATAACATTTGGAGGTAATAAATTAAATGCACTGTTCATAAAGATGGTAAGTCATACGTACGCATGAACGCTACTTTCATTTATATTTAATATTTAATGGAATGAAAACATAATGATACATAGGTATGTTATAATTCCTGTATAATATCATATATGTATTCTCATTAACTCCATCATTTAAACGTTCCACGTATGGTGTGAACGAGTCATATCACATTGAGAGGGTGGTTGTCTGCACTTCCTCAGATGAGATTATTGTATTTACCTACTATGGAATCCATAAAGGTGTTCTATAAATGAAAAATAAAGAATCATATAAAAATATAAATATAATATATATCATATATAAATACATATCTATCATAATGTACACCATAAGTTGTGGTAAGATAATATTGAATAATCATCGTTTCTTGAGGTGTTAGTTTGTTGTCCATAGAAAGAGTGTGTTCTTTACCCATTAGATAGAGGTGTGTGTAATTGTAGTTTGAATTATTCTCATAAAAAACCTAGTATATTTAGTATACTATTTTTGTTATAATATAATGGAATAAAAAGAGTTTAGGGGGTTGTAGAAGTAAAATAAAACAAAAGAACTTAAGAGAAGATGTTACCTTTAAATCGGTTAACTCCCTTTGGTTTGAACCAAAAGGGATTCTTGAAGTGCCTTATGCCTAAGGTAAGGCTTCTAGGAGGAAGATAAAGATCTTGAGAGCTTATTTGGGAAGACATTAGAAGAGCCAAGTGGCTTGATAGGTGTGAGTAATGGGATAGAGGTGAGGGCTTTTATAAGGGGGAGGAGGGGCTCTTTTAGAATGTGTGCAAATGTTATTTTTTTATATAATTATTTTAGGTTTATAAATGTCCAAAACTTATTAACGAAGAAGATAAAAAGACTTAGGGTCGAAATAAAATCATATAATTAGAATGGTATAGGTTATGGATATTATTGTAATCTTTATAATCTTATTTATTTAAATCATTTATTAATGATGTACACAATGCATCATTATTGGGTCATAAATAATTTAATTTATTTGATGTCTAAAAATTATTAAAGAAATACCATAATTTGGGAAATATTATTATATTTCTAATTTATATTTATAGTAAAATATATCAATTATATAACCTCACATTAAAATTGTTTCAGAAAAACAATACATGTTTATGATATTTTTATTTTTAATTTAAATAAAAAGCTATTAATATCATTATCTTACCCAAACGGCTTTCAAAGTCCAAAAGTCTCATCCAAGGATTTTATTGGTTGACCATTACTCACCAAATAAGGTGAGGACAAGTGTTAAGGTAATTTTATATTATAATAATATTGTTTTTACCTTGAATTACCCTATTTACCCTTAACCACGGTAAATGAAAGTCAAATGTTCCTATCCACCAAAAAATATTTTAATATTATTGAACCAAATTTTACTTACTAATAATAACCATGTTTTTTTTATTTTCAAAATTAAATTCATTGAAGTGTTAAACTTTCATTTAAATGAAAAAGTTAGCTTTTTAACTACTACTCTGTGTTTTCATTATTCATCAAAAATTGATATTTTTTAGAAAAATAACAAAAATTCCTCATAAGCTATATTTGATATTTTGTATTTAAAAACGATGTCTATTTTAAAAAATTAAATACATATAAGTTTCATTAATTAATTTAAAATTATTTTCCGTTGTCAAAATTGAAAGTGTCTTTTTAAGAAATAAAAACCATCAAAACATTGACACTTGTTTATGTCCAATTTGAAAGTTAAATTACATCCAAATGACCAACATTGAATTAAATGGTAAAAAGATAATCTAATTACACTTTAAAACCAAATATAAAAACAATCTAACCATATAATTAAATTAGAGTAAAAGGTATTTTTGAATTAAAAAATAGTATTTTTCACCATTCATTAAAAAATGTATTTTATCAGAAAATTACCAAAAATTTACCCAAAGTAAATTTTGATGTCCCGATTCTAAAGAAGATTTTTTTTTTGAAAAATAGAAAATATCAAAGTGACCAAAACTAGATTTAATGATGGTTCTCCATTAAAAGGTGGTAAATCAACCTTTTAAAGAATATTAGAGTATTTACGCTTAAAATTAAGTTAATCGACCTTTTAAGCCTCTAAATTTTATTGAATAAATGTAAAAACATTTAACAAACTTGTATAATAATATTGTAGTCAGTTTTGTTCATTTCCACCATTATAGTGCCTAGGCGTTAACTACAATTTAAAATAATAATATTATTTTTTCAGTATGACTCAGCCTTGTGTGCAACGAAAGATTACAAAGAAACTTGTTGCGTATCAGGTATGCTATCAAACATAGAAACCCCTTTAAAGTAAAATTAATATTAAATCCAAAATATTAATAATTATGAAAATGTATTATTCTTTCTTTAATGGGGAAGTTACATCCTTCCCCCCTTTTAGAAATTGTGTCATCGCATTTTTTATTCACTTATCAAATAATTGGGGGTATTTATCCCTCATAGAATTTTCAGATTCCCGTGTTGCCTCTTCAACAATATGGTTTTCCTATAAAACCTTTACCGGGTGAATTACCTTATTCCTAAACACTTTCTCTCTTCGTTCAAGAATTCGGACTGGCTATTCCTCATAAGAGAGATTATCTTCAAACTGAACTATCTATGGGATAAATGCATGGGATGGATGTAGCATATAATTTATCAACACTGAAACATGAAAAACATTGTGTACTTCAGATAAATATGGAGGTAAATCCACTCTGTACGCAACTGAACTAACTTTATCTAGGATTTTAAAAGGTCCAATGAACCTCTGAATAAACTTTCCCTTCTTACCAAAACACATCACACTCATCCATGGATAAACTTTGAGAAAGAAATGATCACATACCTCAAAAAAGATCATTCCTTTGGTTATCTGCATGAATTTTTTACCTACTTTGAGTTGTTCTCATGTACTTCTGAATCAACTAAACTTTTACTTCCATCTCTTCTACCAATTTCAGTCCCATAAACATCCTTTCACCTAATTCATCCTAAAAAGCTGGAGTTCAACACTACTTCCCATATAATAACTCAAATGGATCCATCTGTATACTGGAATGAAAACTATTATTATATGAAAATTCAACCAAAGAAATATACTGGTCCCAACATCCCTGGTAGTCCAGTGAACAAGCACATAGAATATCCTCCATGTTCTGAATTGTTTGTTCTTACTTCCCATCTGATTGAGGATGAAAAGCTGTACTAAAATATAATTCAGTGCCCAATGACTTCTGAAGGCCTTTCCAAAAGTTAGATGTAAACCTGGGATCCTGATTAGATACAATGGATAGGGGAAATCCATGCAACCTGACTATCTCTTTAACATACAACCGAGATAGTTGATCTAGAGACAATGTATCTCAAATAGGAAAGAAATGAGCAGATTTATTCAACCGATAAAAAATAACCCATATTTCATTATTACCTTGAGATGTCTTTAGTAATACCACAATGAAGTCCATGGATATACTTTCCCATTTCCACTCTGGAACTAGTAAAGACTGAAGAATCCCTTTCGATAGCTGCCACTCTTATTTAACATTTTGACAAGTCAAACACCTCACAGTAAAGTCGGAAATATCTCTTTTCATTCCATCCCACCAGTAATACTCCGAATGATCTTTGTGCATCTTAGTACTGTCAGGATGATGTGAAAAAGAAGAACTATGAGCTTCACATAAGAACTCATTCTTCAACTATGAATCACAAGGCATGAATAATCTCTTCCCAAATCTCAAAATAAAATCATTATCAATGTTAAAATCATGCAACATACCCTTCTGAACCAACACTACCTTTTTCTGAAACTCACTATATTCGTTCTGCGCTTGTTTAATTCTATCGGATGGATATGATCTCACTGACACCTGAAAATAAAAATAGAGGAATTTCCTGCACCAACAACATCTATGCAAAATTATATCAAATAAAAAACCAAAGGATCTTGTTCGAAATGTAGCATGGTTAATGAAGATTTCTTTTTCGAGTCAATGCATCAGCCACTTTATTTTCTTTTCTCAGATGTTAATGGACCGTGCAATCATAATATTTCATCAATTCCAACCATCTCATCTGTCTCATGTTCAATTATTTCTGATTGAATATATACGTAAAAATTTTGTGGTCTGTATATATTTCACATTTTACTGCATTCAAATGATGCCTCCAAATTTTTCAATCAAAAACAACAAAACCTAATTCCAAATCATGTGTATGGTAATTTAACTCATGAGGTTTCAACTGACGTGAACCATAAGCAAATTTTTTATCATTATATATAAGGGCACAACCAAGTCCTTTCAAGGAAGCATCACTGTAGATAAAAAAACTCCCCATTTCTGGTTGGTAGTTCCAAAACTAGCTAATTCCCCAATCTTCTTTTCAATTCCTAAAAACAATAATCACATTCTTTTATCTATATGATCTTAAAACCTTTTCGAGTTAACTTAGTCATTAAAATAGATAACCATTCAAAATTTTCAACAATCCTTGTGTAATAACCTTCCAAACCATGAAAAATATGGATATCAGTTATATTTGCGGGTCTTGTCCATTCTTCAACAAATTTTGTTTTAGTAGGATCAAATGTTATGCCATTTTTTGAAACAATGTGACCAATTAAAGAATTTTTTTGTAACCAAAACTCACACTTGATGAAATTCTGATACTGTTTCTTTTATTTATAGGTTTGAAAGACAACCCTTAAATGACATTCGTGATCCTCTTTAATTTTATAATAATCCAAAATATCATTAATGAACTCAACCAAAAACTTATCCAAGAACTCAAATAAATTCTATTCATGAGATCCATGAATACTGCAGGTGCATTGGTTAACCCAAAAAAAATAACTTCAAATTCATAATGTCCATATCTAGTACGAAACACGGTGTTCAGAATGTCTACTTATTTTACATTCAATTGATGGTACCCCGACCTCAAATCTATCTTTGAAAATTAATGAGCTTCCTGGACGTGATAAAACAAACCATCCATATGAAGAAAAAGATACTTGTTCTTAACAGAGATGTTATTCGATTCTCTATAATTAATGAAAAGTTTAATTTAACCATATTTATTTTTAACAAACAAGAAAAGAGAACCCATGGTGATGTGCTAGTTCGAATGAAACCTTTATCTAAAAACTCTTGTAATTGCTTATTTAAATCTATAAGTTCAATTTGATCCATTCAATAAGGGGGTTTTGAAATTGGCTTAGCATCAGGAACTAAGTAATTAGTAAATTCAACTTCCCGGTCAGGTATAATACAAGGCAACTCATCAGTAAAAACATCATGATACTCATTTACCATTGGCACATCATTAATCTGAACAATTCTTTATTTTCAATAATATGTTCATGTTAACATTCATTTACAACTTTTACTAGTTTCTCAGCTTCCTGATATGTTATCAAAAGTAATGGTTCATTCTCGTACAAAAAATCAAAATCATTCTGGAAAGAAACCTTTTTAGCTCGACAGTCAAACTTAGCATGATAAACATAAATCCAATCCATATCCAAAATAACAAAAAACTCTACTACAGGAAAAACAATAAGGTTTTTAGGTAGATTCTTTCTGAACACAGTGACATGAAGGTTCATATAATTTCTTTTTGTCTCAACATTTCCCCTGGTTTTTTTTTACCATATGTTCAGGATTCATATCTAGAGATGGAATTCCCAATTAACTAGAAAACTTCTCAGAAATGAATGAATGTGTAGACCCCGAGTCAAACAACACGTTGGAAAAATCTTAACAAACAAATAGTGTACCTGATACTACTTCATTCAATGGACCAAATTCAACTGAAGTAGTTGCAAAGGATTTCACAAACCCTTTCTGGTTGTAGTCTTGTTGCTTTACATCAATTGAGTTCTTCATTGGACACTCATTTGCATAATGACCCATTTCATTGCACTTAAAACATTTTACAAATTATAAATAATATTTTGTCTTACCATTACCCTGATCATTTTCAGTACAATTACGAGCTTTGTGTCCCATTTTACCACATCAGGAGCACTTACTAGAATTCAAAAGACATTCCTTAGTATGATTTTTACCATAGTTTTGACAAACTCTAAACTTAAATTTCTTACCATTAGAATTTTTTGATGAGTTATTCCCTTTCATCTGCCACCTCGACATCTTATTTTGTCATTTGAAAAAAACACCTGATCATCGGTAAACTCCATTACCACCTTCTCTGCACATTGAACAAGTTTTTCATAACTTTTTAACTCACAAGAAGCAGAATTCCTCCAAAAATTTGTCTTTAATCCTGAGTAAAAAATGGTTGATTTTAATATCAAGATCTCATATGAAATTTGAAGCATACCTTACCGGACGAGTGAATTTTGCATCAGAAGAAGCCATTGAGTCATCCTCCTTCTTTAATTCCAGAAATTGTTTTTCCATCCTAATACAAACCACCATAGGAAAATATTTCTCAAGAAACATACTTTTGAATTCCTTCCAATCGAGAGCATAAATCTCCTCACTATCACAGATATTTTTCACCATCGACCACCCCTGATCAGCTTCACCTTCAAAATGGTAAACAGCGAGACTAACCTTTGGATTTTTTGAATACCCTGTGATATCAAAAATCTTTTCCAGTGCTTTAATACACCCTTCAGCTGGAACAACGTCAGATGATCCTCAGAATGATGGGGGGTGTTGCCTCATGAAATGATCCACTACTGAAATGTTCCTCTGTGGTATATTTGGCTGATCTCGTGCATGGATTTCACTTCCATTTATAGCATGAGTCAACTGTTCCGTCACCGCAAAAAAATTGTTTAGTTCTGAATCCGACCATATTGGGTTGCTAATTTAGAAGGTTTCCTTCCTCCTGATGTCATCCCATCCTAGCTACCCTCTTTCCTCTGTGGAAAACCATTCTGAACACAAAAATATCTTAGTCGAAGAAACATGGTAATTTGTAAATGCTATATCACTTCTATCTTATTTATGGATATTAATTTAACAATATCATAACTTCTAAAGTTATCTAAATCGAACATTGATACCAACTATAAGGACATGACATTAAACATTACATAATCTTGAATAAAATGACTAATTCACTTTGAGGATTTTTTCAGGTTTAGTGTTTTAGAGAATTAGGCCATAACTATTACATTATATCTCAAAAATTACAAGGTTGACACTTCTACTCAGTTTCCATTTTTTTTTTCAAAATATAAAAACTCTTGAATAAAAGATTCATGTCTAGTCCCATGTTTTAGACAACATGACTTTTCCTTGATCACATTTTTGACCCTATTCATCCTTATTTCTGGTGGAAAACATTTCAAAACTTGGGATGAGCATAAAAAGCACAGTAAAGGTTATAAAACAAAGAAATCAAACATTTGTTCATAAATACATAGATAAAAATATATATTTAACATAACTCATGAAATTATAGTATTTACATTGTAAAAACAAATCATAAATGTAACTTATGGCATCCATAACATACTTACATTGTAGCTTTTACAACCACGTAGGGAGTGGCATTTGGAATACTCATCACAGTATATCCCAAAATCTCTTAGGAGAAACATTCATGTTTACCTCCATCATGTTTCTCAATGCATTGGAGACCTATCTTGGGCTCACCCACCCATGGTTTATCACAGATCCACCCATATACGTAACAATTCCCAAGAACCATAACATATTCATAACACATAAAACAAATATAAAGGAAAGACAACATTTCCACATTTCAATCATAGTATATAATCTAAATATATTACAATAACAAATCCATTATCAAAACCATTTTCAATACCAAAATACATAACCGATTATATTCTATTTATTTTCCTTTTAAAAACATTACAGCTTTTTAAAGAATCCAAAAGATGAAATAATACTCGCGGTAGTGGAAAACGTCATTTTCACGACTAACATTTAAAGAAACATTATTTTTTTTCATTTAGAAAAATGCTTCATAGAAAAAGATTCCATTTTAATGAAATAATACGTCAAAGGTGTTTATATTTTTTATAAAATATGATCCTATATAAAACAAAATATGCCTCAATGAAAGGAGATTGAGATGAAGTCCCTTACCTCGTGTCCGACTTGACCCATTCATTAATTAATCTATTGAATAATAAACTAAATTTAATTTATACTTTATTAATAAGTTTTTTCATGTTTATCATTCCTTTTAAATCAGTTATTACCTTGCTATAAACATTATGTAATCATTTGTGTTAATAATGGTCATTTTGTCGATATTTGGTACTTGAGTCAAAAATGGACTTCTTATAATTACAAGTTGTTCATCTCGTCAAATGTTCATTAAATATAGAATGATATACATGATTTAGATATCTTATATATCATATATATCTAGTATATACAAGTATTTATAATAGTACATAACATTTAGAGGTAAGAAATGAAATGCACCGTTCATGGAGACGGTAAGACGTACATACGCATGAAAGATACTTTCATTTCTATTTCCAATTAAATTGAATGAGAACCTAATGATTCATAGGTATATTATAATTCTATTATAATATCATATATATATTCTTAGTAATTCCATCCATTATATGTTCAACGTATGGTATTAACGAGTCATATCACTTTGTGGGGGCGGTAGTCCGCACATTCTCAAATGAGATTATCGTATTTACTTACTATGGAATCCATAATGGTATTCTATAAATGAAAAATACATAATAATATAAAAAATATAAATAAAATATCTACCATATATAAATATAGTTCCATCATAATGGCCACCATAAGAGGTGGTAGGAGAGGATTGAACAATCATCATTTCCTGAGGTGTTAGTTTGTCGTCCACAGAAATAGTCTGTTCTTTACACATTAGATGGAGGTGTGTGTAAGTTTATTTCAAATACATACCATAAAAAACATATTATATTTTGGAAACTGGTTTTGTTATAAGTGAAAGGAATAAAAGTAGTTTAGGGGGTTGGATAAGTAAAAGAAAACAATATAACTTAAGAGAAGACGTTACCTTTAAATCTGGTCACTCCTTTTGTTTTGAACCAAAAGAGTTTCATGAAGATCATTCTACCTAAGGTAAGGAATCTAAAAGTAAGAGCAGTATCTTGAGAGATTATTTTTTGCAGAGTTTGGATGATCCAAGGGGAATTATAGGTGTGAGTAATGGGTTAGATGTGATGGTTTTTTATAAGGGGGGAGGGGCCCTTTTGGATGGTGTGAAAATATTATTTTATTATATAATGACTTTAGGTTTCTAAATGTTAAATTATTATTAAAGTCGAAGAAAATATTAATCATGGTCGAACAAAATCATCCAATAATAATTAGAAAATTTTTGGATAATTTTTTAATCTTTATAATCTTATTTATTTTAACCATTTATTAATGAGGAAAACACTGCATCATTATTGGGTCCTATATAATTTAATTTATTTGATGTCTAAAAATTATAAAAAAAATATGATAATGTAGGAAATAATTTTATATTTCTAATGAATATTTATAGTAAAATATATCAATTATATAACCACACATTGAAATTGTTTTATCAAAACAATACTTGTTTGGATATTTTAATTTTTATTTTAAATAAAAAGTTATTAATATAATTATCATACCCAATGGGATTTAAAAGGAAAAAAGTCACACCCAAATATTTTCTTGGTCGGCCATTACTCATATAATAAGGGTAGAACAAGTGTTAAGATAATTTTATATTATTATTATATTTTTTCCCTTGAATTACTCTATTTACCATTAACCATGGTAAATAAAAGTCAAAATTACTATTCACCGAAAAAAACTTCATCTTAATTAACCACATTTTACTTAATAATAACAACCATGTATTTCATATTTTATAAATTCAATTCACAAAAGTAGTAAAATTTCAATTAAATAAAAAAGTCGGCTTTTTAACTACTACTCAGTGTTTTCACTATTCGTCAAAAATTGATGTTTTTTACGAAAATACCAAAAAATAATCCTAAGATATATTTGGTATTCCGAATTAAAAATGGATGTATATTTTACCAAATTAAATAATTATAATATTAATAAATTATTCTAAAATTAAATCCCATTTTCAAAACAAAAAGCATGTTTTTAAGAAATAATAACTATCAAAAGATTGAAACTGTTTTATGTCCAATTTCAAAGTTAAATTACATCCAATGACAAAAAATGGATTAAATGGTAAAAATATAATCTTATTACACTTTAAAACCAATTAAAAACATAATATAAATGTATAAATAAATTAGATTAAAAGTCATTTTTGAATTAAAACACCATATTTTTAACTATTCATTAAAGAATAAATTTTAACAAAAAAATACCAAAAACTTACCCAAAGTAACTTTTGATGTCCCGATTCAAAAAAAAGAATTTTATTTTTTAGAATAGTACATATAAAAGTGACCAAAACTACATTTAATATGGGTTCTTTATTAAAAGTCAATAAATCGACCTTCTAACAAAATTAGAGTATTTATGCTTAAAATTAGATTAATTCAAATTTTAAGCCTCTATCTTTTATTGGATAAATGTAAAAACATTTAAAAAACATTTATAATAATATTTTATTTAATTATATTCCTTCCCTCTATTAAAATGGTTAAGAGTTAGCAACCATTTAAAATAATAATATTTTTATTTTAGTGCGACTCAGCCTTGTGTGCAATGTAAGATTTCAAAGAAACCCATTGTTACGTATCAGGTAAGCCATCGAATATAGAAACCACTTTAGAGTACAATTAATATCTAATTCACAAATATTAATAATTATGAAAATTTATTATTCTTTATTTACTTGGGATGTTACAGAAACTGTCTAAACAAGTATAGGAATCTGAGAAACTTTCTTAATCTAAAGGAAAAAAGTGGTCTCAAAAAATTACGTTGAAACAATTATTCAACCCAAAGAAATATAAGGTAAGAAAAATAATAATCACTCAATGTGACTCAAAAAAAATTAAGAGGTCCTATAAATCCTCCTATGCTGAAATTGGATGAAAATAATGTCTTGGGTTGAGGGGGAAATCTCACTCGGAATGTTGTTTTTGAGAATCCTAGAGCTCCCTCCATATTCCCAATTTCTATGTGCATTAAAATAAAAAATCAAGGGATTGAATGATTTGTTTTAGGCTATAAATTATTGAAATCATGATGATATTATAATTCATCTATTCTATTATTTTCCTGAAACATTAAAAAAATTTAATCCCATATGGGGAATCAACCTTGGGAATGAATATGAAACCATTAGAACATATAGAGCCAGTATTAAAGGTAATTCTATTACAATCACACTTTAAAACCTTATTCATAATTGTATTATCTCTGAAAATAAGGGGGAGTTCTTGGTTTATGGAAAAATATAACAATCTGGGAGATATAAATTTTTACAAATCATTCGGATTTGTTCGTTAAAGTATGTATAGGATTTATAATTTCAGTGATAAATTAGATTATTGACAATGCATTAAAGGATAATTGAGATACCACTAGTGATGAAAGTGTTTTTTATGGCGGTAATTTTTTATTTTTTAAATCGGATTTTATCCAACGTTATTAAAGGAGATGTTATAAATATACTTTTTATGGTGGATTTTTTAAAACCGATGTAAAAAAACAATAATCTGAAGGGTTTTTCACGTCGTTTCAATAAAGACTAACGTGGAAAATGTTTCGGAGTCATGATTTATTACGAGGTTTTTAAATAACTGATGTGGTATCTAGTTTCTCGTGCCTGTTATAGAATAACTGACATAATAAATTGCACCTCTACAGAGTTTATCACATCGGTTATGCTCATAACCGACATGATAAACCTGTCTGCCCAGGGTTTTTCACATCAGTTAAATGATAACCGACGTGAAAACATATATACTACATCAGTTATTAAATAACCGATGTAAAAGCCTATTTCATTCCATTTATTACACCAGTTATCAAATAACCGACGTAACAACTTATTTTCATTACATTAATTATGTCGGTTATGAGATAACATACGTAAATACCCATTCCCCTGCATTTGTTATGTCGGTTTTCAAATAACCAACATAAAAACTGATTTCTTTTAATAAAACTATTCAACCACATCTATGAGCTGAATAGAAAAAACAAAAATTGACCAGAAATATATAAAAAATACGAGAAAACCAGGCCAAAACCAGGCCAAAACCATCCCACCCCACTGGACACCCCCCCACACCCCTGGACACCCCCACCCTCTTGGACATCCCCCACCCCATTGGACAACCCTTCCACTCCCCTAGAACCCCCCACCCCCCAAACCACTGGAAACCCCCACACCCTAGGATACACCCTAGACAGCCCCCACCCCTCTTGGATAGCCACCACTCCCCTTGACAGCACTCCCACCCTCCTAGACACCCTCCCATCCACCATGGACACCCCCACCCCACTGGACAACCCTCCCACACCCCTGGACCCCCCCCCACTGGACACCCCGACACCCCTGGACACCTCCTGGACAGCCCCCTGCCTCTTGGACAGCCCCCCACCCTTATAGACACCCTCTCACCCCCATGGACACCCTGGACACCCCCACCCCACACCCCTAGATACCCCCTTGGTAACACCCCCCCCCCCACTCCCTTGGACAACCCTTCCACCCTCAAGGAAACCCTCCCACACCCTTAGAAACCCCCCTACCCCACTCGAATACTCCCCACACCCATGGACACCAACTAGATTTCCCCCACCCTCCTGGAGATCCCCCACACACTTTGACACACTCTCACCCCCATGGAAACCCTTGCACCCCCAAAGACACCCTGGTCACCCGCACCCCACTGGATAGCCCGCACACCCATGGATACCCCCTGGACAGCCCTCCCCCCTCTTGGACATCCCCTCACTCCCTTCGGAAGCCCTCCCACCCTCCTGGACACCCTCCCACCCCCTTGGACACCTCGGACACCCCCACCCCAGTGTAAATCCCTCCCACACCCCCAAACCCCCCTCACCCACCCCCACTAGACACCCCCCCCCCACTTGAAAACCCTCCCACACCCTTGGAACCCCCCCTGCACACCCCAATGGACACCCCACCCCTGGACACCCCCTGGACACCCCCTGGACACCCCCCCCCCCGACACCCCCCCCGATCCCCCCCTCTTGGACATCTCCCACCCTCCTGGACACCCTCCCACTACTGTGGACACATCGGACACCCCCAACCCACTGGAAAACCCTCCCACACCCCTGGAAACCCCCCCCCCCCCTTGGACTCCATGCACACCCCTGTATAACCCGCCTCCCTCCTGGACATCCTGCCACCCCCATGGACACCCTGGACACCCCCACCCCACTGGAAAAACCCCCCACACCCCTAGACCCCCCCACCTCATAGGACACCTCCCCCCCCCACACTCCTAGACAACCCCCACCCTCTTGGACACACTCCCACCCCCATGGACACCTTCCCACCACCATGGACACCCTAAACTCCACCACCCCACTAGACAGCCCTCCCACTCCCCTGGAAACCCCCCACCCCACTAAACATCCCCACCCCTGCACATCCCCCCCCGTCTTGGACAGCCCCCACCCTACAGGACAACCTTCCACCCCCATGGACACCTCGGAACCCCCCCCCACCCCACTGGACACCCCTCCCACACCCCTGGACCCCCCCCCCAAACCACTACACACCCCGCACACCCATGGATACCCCCTGGATAGCACCCCACCCCACCTAGACATCCCCCCACTCCCATGGAAATCCCTCTCACCCTCCTGGACACCCTCCCACCTGCATGGACATCATGGACACCCCCAACCCGCTAGACAACCCTCCCACACCCCTGGAAACCCCACCCCACTAGACATCCCTCCCACACCCCTGGACCCCCCCCCCCCACCTTGGCACCCCTAGACATCCCCCACCCTCCTGGGTATCCCCCACCCTCCTGGACACCCTCCCACCCCATGGACACCCCAGACACCCCCACCCCACTAGAAAACCCTCCCACACCCCTGGAAACCCCCCCACCACAATGGAAACCCCACACACCCCTAGATACCCCCACCCAACTGGACACCTCGCACTCCCCTGGATACACCCTTCTAGACAAACCATCCCCACAACCCTAGAACCCCCCCCCCCACACCCCACAGGACACCACCCCACACCCATGGACACCCCCTGGATAGCCCCCCCCCCCCTCATGGACATCCTCCCACCCCCATGGACACCCTCCCACCCCCATGGACACCCTGGACGCCACCACCCCCACTATAAATACATCACACACACATGGAACCCCCCCCACCCCCTCCTGGACAACCCCCATCCTACTGGAAACCTTCCCACCCCCATGGACAACCCAGACACCCTCCACTCCACTGGACACCCCTCCCACACCCCCCGAAACACCCCACGCCATTGGACACTCAGCACACCCCTAAGCACCCCCCCTTCCGGATATCCCCCACTCCCTTGGACATCCCTCCCACCCTCTTGGTCACCCTCCTACCCCCATGGACACCCTTATCACCCCCCTACCCCATTGGACAACCCTCCCACACCCCCGAACGCCCCCCCCCCCATTTGACACCCCCACCCCTGGACACCCCCACCCTCCTGGACACCCTTCTCCCCCCCCCCCCCATAGACACCCCGGACACCCCCACCCCATAGGACACCCCCTCCCACACACCTGGAATCCCCCCCCCCCAACCCACTGGATACCCCTGCACACCCCTAGATACCCCTTGGACAGCCACCCCCCACCCCACCTGGACAACACTCCCCTAGAAAATCCCTCCCACCCTCCTGGACACCCTCCCACCCCCATGGACACCATGGACACCCCCCCACCCCACTAGACATCCCTACCAAACCCCTAGAAATCCCCCACACTAGACACCCCGCCAAACCACTAGAAATCCCCCCAAGACCAGAATCCGTACCAGAAAAACCATCAGAACTAGACCAAAACAAGAAGTAGATCAAAATTAAACATTCACATATATAACATTCAAAACATACAACTTCAACTAAAAAAACCTAAATCCAACCTAAACAACTACCAAATACATAATTATAATGAAAATATTCAATATTACATTTTTACACTACAAACAAACTAAAATGAAATCAATCCTCTAAAATAGTTTGACCATGATACATGTATGTGTTTGAAATTTGGAGCACTATAGGGTTTAGAATCATGAAATAGCTACAATGTAAAAGGATAGTAGTCAACATGTATAATGAATAAATCAAATGAAAATATTATGGAAATGTTTTAAAAGGGAAGTCTTACCAGGTCAATGTGCACAAGTGTTCCATTTTGCAATTATTTTCATACATAAATATTAACATATAATATCCGCATTCAACAACACCATGTTTGTTCATGAAAATTATGTTTAAATGAGTATAAATTCAAAATATTATATTTATATAAAACATCAAAAAAGTACAAATTATAAGTGGATTTTTACCTCTACTTTTACATATTTGATCATGAAACTCCTTTTCATTGTGTTTTTTTCGAAAGTAGACCCACACCCTGTTAGAAAAATAATACAAAATGGGATAAATTAAAAATTCATTATATTATATACAAACTATTAATAAATTGAAAACTTACTTTTCCAAAATATTCATAACACATTCCAATACATCACCATGGACAGATCATATCCAATAAATTATTTTCTCCCTTGAAAAAAAAACATCTATCAGCCAATTATCACTGATAAATGAAAATTTAAGTTCAGTGGTTTTTTTATGATAAATGATATTGAACACTTTTCTAGGGATATGTTTCATACCTGTCACAAAAAGGCATTATCCAACACTGTGTGATTATATTCTGTTCAAATCATTCAGCAATATAAGTCATTCTTTCTTCCTCATCCATTGCATGTGCTTCCGGGGAAATAAAATGCAGGTCCATGAATCCATATACATATTTACTATTATTCTTCTCACACATGTTATAAAGGATACCTAATCCAAAAAAATATATAAGTATACAATTTTTAATAAAAAAAAATGTTGGGAAAAGTTGTTCAAACTTACATGGAAAAAAAAATTCCCCACATTGATGCCCAACTTATCTTCAGTAACAAGATCTATGATATTCATTTTTTAGAATCCCCACATTTATTGAATGTCCAAAAAACATGAGAATCCATTGGAAACTCATAATGACCAACCAAAAAATTTCAATATCTTGACAATTTGTCAAATCTACTAGAATATGTATCTGATGTCATATCCATTTTGCCTTTTTTATTTTCTATACAATATTTGTTTACATTTAAAGTATTCCTATAAAAATAAATAGAAAAATATTTTTTTTCAAATGTTATAACAACATTAATAAAAAAAATAAAATAGAAGATATAACATACATAAACTCTATGGTATTGAGTCGCAGAAGTCTGGATAGCCAAATTAGAAAATGGCTGATACTATGTCCAACTGTCATCACCTCATCTGTTAGGTACTCAATGGACTCGAGATGATCTTATAATATCTTGTACAGTGAACTTATGATGCTCTACCTCTAACTATTGATGATGAAATATATCTCTTATTAAATATACCAACCCATATGCAACTATATGATGTTTTTGATCATCAATATACAACTCACAATAAGTAGGAAGCTGCGGCGAAGGAGTAGGATAAAAAATGGGGTCCGTAGACTAAGGTGGGGGTGTGGGAGATACAAGTGGAGGGGGTGAATGTATTTTCAAAAATTGTCTTTTGTAAGGTCGTTGTCTTTTGGAAGAATCTATATCAACAATTGTAGCAGCTCTGTAAAACATTGATCACTCCCATCGGGCATAATATTTTCGTGGCCTTATAATGTGAATCTGGAAGATCATTGTCTTTTGTAAGAATGTCTTTAAAACAATTCTAGTAGCTCTATAAAACTTCTTTCACTCCATCAATGTTTCTCCTTTAGGTTAATTCAATATTAAACACCATCGACAAAACCGCTAAATCCGTAAAACTAGGATACAATGGTTTTTTCCAGCATCACCATAGAGACGTGCAACTATCGGTTCTATCTCAACTTATTCTGCAATAATATGACAGATCATTTCTTCAATTACATTATTGTTACCATCTTTCAAAACTATTAGAAATGTTGTTTTTCCCAGTGGATATATACTAACGGTTTGAAGAAACCATTGGTATACTTTTAAAAAACCCACATTTGTCAACAGTTTGCTCAAACTGTTGTAAAATGTGTTAAAATAGTTAAGCTTTCCCAGTGGTTCGACAAAACCATTGGGAAAGATTCACTTCCTATAACATATACAAATGGTTCTAATAAACCATTGGTAAATAGAGGCTTTCCAAATGGGTTTTTAAAAACCGTTGGGAAAATTTTTCCCCCCAAATAACCAACACCCCAGCTCCCAGTACACCCGACTGTAGACCTAATGTAGACCTCCTCTAGAAGTCTTCTTGGCCTCAAAACACCTTCCAACCGAAGATCCATATTCAATCAAACAAATTTTTATTTCAAAACTTCAAATTAGTAAGATAGTTTTACTGTTAATCCTATTTTTATTTTATGTTGGATGTTTTTATTTCAGGTAAATTAGAATTAGTGTTGTTGGAGTATGAAACCCTTTGATTGTTTTATTTTTTTTGTTCTACACTTCATACATCCTAAATGTTCTGTTTATTGGGGTTTGTTTAGTGCATGGGTAAAGGGTTTGTTTTAGGTTTTTGTTTAGTGGGGTAAAGGGTATGTGTTATGTTTTCTTTCTATTTGTTTTATGTTTTTGGTTTAGTGGGATTTTATGTATTATGTTTAGTGGGGTTTTATTTTTTTTGTTTTGTGAAATGGCTAATGAATGATAGTTTTTCTTTCTTAATGAATAAAATAATTTTAAAGAAAAATATCCTACGGGGGGTGTAGGAGGGGTAGGGGTTTGTCCAGGTATGAGGTTTTATCCCAAGGTGGGGGCTATCCAGGTGGGGGTGGGTCTTCCAGGGGGTAGGGGGATCTAGGGGGGGCTATAGGGGTGTGGGGGAGGGGGTATGGGTTGCCCCTAGAAGGGGTGTGGGCTTTTCAGGGGGGTCTGGGTGGGGTGTCCAGGAGGGGGGAGGGGGTGGGGTGTCAAGGGAGGGGGTGGGCTATCCAGGTGGGGGGTGGCTGTCCAGGTGGGGGGGGGGGTGGCTATCCAGGTGGGGGGAGGGAGTGGGTTGTCCAAGTGGGTCAGCAGGGGAGGGGGTGTGGGGTGTCCAGGGAGGGGGGTGAGCTCTCCTGGGGGAGGGGGGATCTCTAGGTGGGGAAGGGGGTATGGCTATCCAAAGAGGGGGGGGTGGATTTCTAGTGGGGGTGTCTAGTGGGGGTGTGGGGTGGGATGTTCTAGACAAATTGTACCACCTAGACCCCCCCCCCCCCCCCCAACCCCCTGGACAGCCCCACCACCCTTGTGGATAGCCCGCTTACCCCCCCTGGACACCCCGTACCCCCATAGACACCCCCCCATAGATAACCCACCCACCCAGAACACCCCTGTATCCCCCTAGATAGCCCCGCCACCCCGTGGACAGCCCGCCCACCCACCCTATAACCCCCTAGAAATCCCTGCCCACCGCCTAGACACCCCTCCCCCCCCATGGAAACCCCCACCCCAGTGGACAGCCCGCCCACCCCCTATACACCCCGTAACCCCCTCGACAACCCTGCCACCCCCTAGACAGCTCACCCACCCTCTAGACAGCTCATACACCCTTGACAACCCTCCCCTGTGGAAGGTCCCCCACCCCCTGGACACCCCCAACCCCCCTAGAATGCCCCGCCACCCCAATGGACAGCCCAAATACCCCCCTGGACAGCCTTCCACCCCTGCCACCCCCTGGACAACACGCCCACCCCCTAGACACCTCATACCCCCTAGATAACCCCCCCTCCCACCCTAGAAAGCCCCCACCCCATGGACAGACCTTCCACCCCCGTGGACAGCCCGCCCACCCCCTGGATAGCACGTACCCCCTTGGATAGCCCCTCCTCACCCTCGTAAACAGCCCAACCACCCCCAAGACACCCGCCCAACACCCCCTCGGACACCCCCATCCCCCGGACGCCCCAACCACCATAACCCCCCCCCCCCCTCGACACCCCAAACCCACTAGACAACCTCACCACCCCCTGTGGATAGCCCGACCACCCCCCGTGGACAGTATTCCCACCCCCTGGACATCCCACTAACCCCCCTGGACACCCCGTACACCCTGAACGGCCTCACCACCCCCATGGACAGCCCTCCCACCCCCTGGTCACCCCGTACCCCCCAGGAGAGATATTCCCACCCCCTGGACACCCTACTCACCCCCTTGGACAGCCCGCCCACCCCCATGGACACCCCCTACCCCCCCCCCCCCCCAGACACCCCCCTACCCCCTTGGACAGCCCGAAAACCCCTGTTGACAGCCCGCCCGCCTGGGGACCCCGACCCCCCTAGACAACCCCCACCCCATGGACACCTCCGACCCCCTTGATAGCCCTGCCACCACCCTAGAAACCCCTCACTTCCTGGACACTCCCTCCCCCTTGGGCAATGTATGTGATCACTCAAATTATCTACTAAAATATAAAATTTATTCGATCGAAAATTTAGTCAACTCCTGAATTATTCTCCTCCACAAGTGTACATGATTTTGTACCCTCATGTATAGTTCTTTGAAGACTTTTTGTTACAAATATAGTATTTTTGGTCTTTTATATTGTGATTCTCATATAGAGTAGTGTGTCAGTTATGGTTTCATATAATGTGAACAATTCTCATTTTCTTAAAAATATATGTGATGAAACTTCTATCTTATTGTATTTGTTTTGATGAAATGACTTATAATAATTATTTTTTTACATAATGGATAGAATTTGGAAGTATGAAACTGATTTTATCTCAAGCGATTTTCAAAACAATTTGGAGTGTTTTTTAGATTTTGCAATTCACAATGCTTCAGATAGTGGTCGCATACACTTCCCATGTTCCAATTGTGCTGGCAGACCTTGGTTGAGCCGTGAAGAAGTTAGATACCACATAAACAAATATTGTTTTCAAGAAAAATACTATGTGTGGTATCGCAATGCGGAGAAAATGAAATCTTAAATTGCTGATGATTCAAATGAGAGGACTAGAGTAGAGAAGTTTTTATATGACTGGTTTCCATTTATTCATCATCATGAAAAAGAATGGATTTAGACCCAAGAAGACTTTGATATGAGCACAAATGATGCGTCTAATGAAAATGATGATGTTGTAATGGTGAAGAAATTTAATGACGCTGCCATGACTCTAGTATATCGACAGTGCGATAAAATGAAAAAGCTGTAATTTTTAATCTGATTGCTTCATGGGAAAACTATGTTTCGGATTTCTAATACAGCAGTCGATTACATTCTTACCTTCTTGAAGGATTTACTTCTGGATGATGCATATATTCCCTCAAAACACTATATGGCATGGAAGTTAGTCGAGGAACTTGGATTTGAAATAAACAAATTTCATTCATGCCCAAAATATTTCAGTTTGTTCTGGGAGGAAACCACTGAATGAAATGATTGTATAAAAATTGGTGCATCATGTTGGAAGTCAAAATCTGATGGAACACCATCCCGCATGCCATAGAAAGTAATGTGGCACTTTCAATTGATCCCAAAACTCCAGAGTCTTTTTTTTCTGATGAAATATCAATAAAAATGAGGTGGCATGATACTGAGAGAAAGAAGGCTAGTGATTAGTTGGTTCACCCTTTAGAGGTATTTTCATGGTAGTGATTTGATGCTCGATATCCTAATTTTACAGCTGACTTGTGTAATGTGAGTCTGGGTCTTTCATGTGACAGTTTTAATCTGTTTAGTCCTAGCTTTCTTCTCCCAGCACATGGCCAGCTTTTATACACATTTATATTCTTCCCCAGGGTTGTGTATGAAAAAACCTTTACTTTCATGAGTATACTCATATCTGGCCCTTCTGATCACAACATTGATATTTACGTATACATTCAACCTTTAATAATATAGTTGAAACTTCATTGGGATGTGGGTGTGTGCACATACGATGCATATTTGAAAGAAATATTTCAGATGCGTGCTACGCTTATGTCGATGATCAATTATTTTCTTGATTATGCAATGGTGTCTGGATGGAGAACAAAGGTAAAACTGTCATGGCCTATTTTTTTGGAGAATACACGATCCAAAAGTCTAAAACATCATTGTAGTTTCAGTTTTATGAGACATCGATTATTCTTTCCAATGGACCATCCATATAGAAATAATCGTTGAATATTTGATAATACCATAGAGACTGATGATCCACCTCAGCATATTTCTGGAACTGATGTGCTTAATTAATTAAAAGATTTTGGTTTTTCATTCGGGAAGGGTCAAATGAAATCTGGAAATAGAAATAATGTTTTCACTAAAACCTCTTTTAATTGGAGGAAGAGGATTATCTTTTTTGATTTTCATTATTGTTCAACCAATTTGTTATGCCACTGCTTAGACGTAATGCGCATTGAAAAGAATAAATGTGAAATGTTTATTTCGATACTTTTAAATGTTAAGGGAAAGACAAAAGATGATTTTCGGTCTCGGCGTGACATGATGGATTGGGGCATTAGACCAGAATTGCATCCTATGTGTATCACTGAAAATAAATGGAAAGATCCTTGTGGTTCTTATGCGATGACGCCTATGAAAAAAATAATTTCTGGAAGTATTAGAGACTACTAGAGTTCCTGATTACAATTCAGGAAACTTATCTAAATGGGTCAACAAAAGAGAGTTGAAGCTAAAATCTTTGACGACTCATGATTATCATGTTCTTCTACATGATTTGATTCCAATAGAAATCCGTCATCATTTTTTCCAATAATTTAAGGGTGATTGTTATTCAGTTATGCCATTTGTTTAGAGATATTTGTGCTAAGAAGTTGTCCAAGTCGTTCTTAAAAAATATGTTGACAGATTCCCCATTAATTTTGTGTGAGTTGGAGAAAATATTCCCTCCATCATTTTTCACATGCATGCTCCTTCTAACTTTCCATATTCCCACTGAAATACTTCTTGGAGGACCTATTTCTTTTTGTTGGATGTATCCAACTAAATGAAATATGTACACATTAATGTCTTATGTCTGAAACTGGAATCATCTCGAAGGTTCTATTGTGAACGGTTACATGGATCAAGAATGTATAGATTTCTTCTCAATGTATTTGTCTGATCATACTAGATGAATGAACCGACCAATGTGAAATGAAGACGAATAGTATCAGAAAATTGAACCCAATTTTCCTTCACTTCCTCAAACATGAGGAATTCATGGATCATATACATTAATGACATTATGCCTTGAAGAGTGGGATATGTCACATTGCACAGTTCTGTTCAACTGCGATTTGTTCGATGACTACATCAGGTAACTAAATTGAATATGTTTTTCTTAAATATATATCTTGTAAAATATTCATATTTTTTATTTACAAGGAACATAAATCAATGACAAATTTAAATCATCTTTCTTTATCTTTGAGAAGGAGGGAGACTTTACATAGAAATTTTTTTCTTATTGGTTAAATTTGAATGTAAAAATATTACTGTTTAAAATAATTAAATCAATATTTATTTAAGTTTAATATTTATTTATATTGCAGGTATTGAGTTTTCCTACTGACTCTGTCTTTGAGGAAATAAAAGCATTGTATTTTGGTCCAAATACCATGGTTCGTGATTGTAAGTCAATTGTTATCAATGGGTGAAAATTTATTGTCACTGAACGAGAAAAGAACATGACAACACAACAAGATGGTGTTATAGTTACTGCCACAATAGATTGTTATACCAGTGCACCAGCTAGTAGACCACGATATGAAAAAGTGGGTTATTATGGATTCATTGAAAAAATAATAATGTTGGATTATTACTCTCATGGACGCGTCACGGTGATGAAATTAAATTTGTTTGATTTGATGACAAGACATGGCGAATTTATTGATGATTGTGGATTTCAAGTAATTAATATGACTCGCACTCTTGCTATCGAAGAACCATATGTATTGGCATCAATGTATAAACATGTTTTTTATGTCAAAGACCATATTCAACCTGAATTTTGTGTCATAGTTGAAGTAATTCTAAGACATATCATTGATGGTGGTGATGATGGAGTTGACACCATCCTTACTGCCATTGGAACCAATCCATTTATTTTTTTTGATGACTCCAATAGCTCAATTTTTAGAGTTGACTGTGAACCTGAATTTGTGGTGGGAAATATATAAAATCATCCATTCATGTTTTCAATTCATTTGGTTTACCATGATATGGGTTTTTAAGGTTGGTTATATTCAAATTGATTTACTATTGACCCCTGCATCATCTACTTGAGCTAAATAAATTAATTTTTTCCTTAATTTTGAAAAAAAAAATCCACTTATGAATCTGGTAGAATCAATGTTCCATGATTTTAATAGACTGATGACACTTAGTAAATAATCATCCTACTAAAAATTTTATTTCTTTATTACATATTGTATGATTTATTGACTTCATTGTATATTTTTTCAGGATCACCTAAAACAATGGTTAGCTAAATTATACAAGAATCCTCATATTCCATCTCATTTTTTTAGGTTACAAATTAGTTATCCATTTTTATTAACTTCCATATTGGTTTTCAAATGTATGAAATGAATCCAATTGAAGAGAGGCAATGAAAACAGATTATGGACAATAATCATCGCATGCCCGAGCTGGGCATTCCACCACTAGTGCCTGCAGTGCATATTTTATTTCAAATATATATATTTAAATTATATATAATGTCATGAAATTATTTGTTTAAAACATTTTTTAAGGATCCATCTATTAAGCGATAGTTATTTGAGGAGTAGTAGAGTAGTGGTCCCAGTACTGGGGTTGTTTGTACAAGGGGTGATACGGGAGCTAGACGATCTGGTCAGCGTACCCGATTAGACCCTGCCCCTCCCACTGACATACCATCCATACCACATTCGGATCCCAGTGTCCCGTTAGGAACACACGGGATATTTAGGCCTCCCATGTTTTCACCACCATTTATATCTGACCCTACTCTCCCATTTGTATCATATCTGATGATGATTCCTACTCCCCATCCAGCATTTGGCCAGCCATCCCTATCATCTTCTTTTACTGTTTCTTCGATCTCTCTGGGATTTTATATTACATCTTCTTTGACTACTGCTCTGCCAGATTCTATCCCTGCGGAGCATATATTAGGACCCACTCCATCTATATATGGTGTTTTTTCAGTTTCTGCGGATCCAGCGGTGTCCATTTATCAGACTACCATAGGTATACTTATACAACCCTAAAAAATTGTTACACCATTATTTATTTTCATTATAACATGTATTGATAAAATATTTGTGTTTCTCTCATAATAGATACATCTACTGATTAGAGGCGGTGGAAGGGGCGTACATGCATTCCTTCAGTGTAGAACTGCCACACATAATTGATGGTGGAATACAATAAAGATAATTAGATGATTGAAAAATCAGGGCAGCAATGTTGGAGATTTTTGGAGACACTTTCCAAATACCTTGACATCATTCATGTCAGTCTGCTCTCATAGAGACAGCTACCAAATGAAGTCAAGGATAAATCATAGGTAGAGATATGGGTAAAAAATCAGTCGTATTTAATGCAATATATTAATTTTCATATTTATATGAATTAATATTTTGGTTTCAACTGTAGTTTAATTTCCCTGATGGTGAGGGTTCACGGCCAGCACGTCTAAAAGATTTATGCGAGCTTTGGAGAGTTTATAAGCATGAGTTGTACATTGTCTTACGTGATAGATTGGGAATAGAATTTGAGGCGATCCTTGTCGTGGATGTTTTTTCCATTAGAACAGTACCGATAGATGATTACTCATTGGGAGACTAGCCAATTTACAGAATTAATCAAATTAGAAGTATTTAAATGAACATTTTCATGTTTTTCATTAATACTAAAGATTTATTTTTTTAAGATGCGTCTGGAAGAAATAAAAAAACATTGATGATAAGAAATACATCCACACATTGGGAAGTACTATGATGCCAGATCATGAGAGATAGCTGGTATGATAGTTTATAATCATTCTTTATGACTTGCACTTTCAATTTCTTCCTCCATAATTTATTCGATTGCTAAAGTTGTTATATAATTTTAGTTATGAAATTACTTTTATTGGTATCCTATTTTCAATTATGGTTTCTTACATTCAATGTCATTATAGAGGAATAAATTTAATATTTAAGGACGTGTGCCTCAAGCAAAACTATTTTTCTTGAGTAAAAAGAATAAATATGGAAGTGTGATTAATGAACCGACTCAAAAGAAGATTGAATGTTTTACATTGTAGATTTAAAATTTTAATCTCTATTTTTTAACATATTAATCTATTTATATTTGTAACAGGCTGCTTTAGAGTCCCTTCATGCCCAATAACCTGACAATTTTGGGCCAAACGACCACTTACAATAGTTGTTGGGAGATGAGAACCCTGGTAGAGTACGCTACTGGCCTGAGAAGAGTATAGTTCCGACAAGGTATTGGCCCTCCTCAGGTATGAGTTGTAGTTCCACCGTGTTTCAGTAGGTTAAGTCACAGGCAGAACAGGCTGAAAAAGGGCCATAGAGATGGCAACGCTGTCTGCTATGGCGAACACTGCATTTATGAAACTGATGGAAGCTTCATGTCTAACACTTCCACCATAGTCCAGCACTACTTGTGAGGAATATAATTCATCGATGAATTCTATATATAGTTCACCAGGTGGAATTTCTAGTGGTGGTCAAGATGATAGCGAGGAGGAGGTCGAGGCGGAGGAGGAGGAGGCCGAGGAGGAGGCCGAGGTGGAGTTGGAGGGCGAGGAGGAGGTCGAGGAAGAGGAGGAGGGAGATGAGGATGATGAGGCTAAGTACGGAGGAGGAGGAGGCCGAGGAGGAGGCCGTGGGGGGATTTCCCATGACGGGAGATACTTCTGGGCTATCAAAGCCTGAGGGGCAACTGGTGCCGGTGTGGGCAGTAGTGGTCATCATTTCAGGAGACTCACTTGCCATTGAGACCATAGCAATAAAGGCAGTCGATCCTATCCCATCTGGCCTTCGGCCTAAGGGGCCACATTTGATGATATCAAAGCAGTGGTGACGTGTCAGCCTGATTCGGTGGATTCCAACCTGGCGAAAGAGACACGTATGGCGTACCGCCGTTGTCATAATCTTGACATCCTGGTACTGTACAGGGGTAGGAGGTTCCGGGATCACCTAAGCCTGGTTGATGTAGGAGTACGAGGTGATTTTTCGCCATCGCTTGGACATGGGAACATGCCTTCCTTGTGTACCCGAAACAACAAAACATTTCCCCATGTCGGGGGTCGTGGCCTCCAATCGGTGGATCGGTAGGACGTAGGCATCGTCCATGCTTGCCTAGGGATCACTTGTGATCGGTGTGGGTTCATCCTCACTTACTAGGATTTTATTATCCTTACTTTTGTAATAACACGCATCCAGATAGCGGGCCTTACAAGAAGCGAAAGGGAACGCATCTCCTTGGAGCACGCCTAATCGACTGTTGAGTGAGTATTTGAGACACTGGTGATACGATGAAGGGACTGCTGCATGTAGATGGAGACATGGCCGACCCATCAACGCGTTGTAGGCGGTGTCCTGAGAGACGACCATGAACTCAGTGCTGGCAATTAAGCCATCGAACTGTGTCTTCAGGTGGATCTTTCCGACTGGGGTTTGCTCGGTCCTATCGTACCCTTGGATTCTGAGGTCAGAGGGAGTTAAATCACCTTCAGACAGACCCAGCTTTCGCAACGTCTGAGTCAAAATTAGATTGATTCCAGAACCCGTGTCAACGAGGCAGCGGCGGACTTCCACTCCATTGAAGTGGCCAGTGATGTACAGCGGGCGAATGTGCCCCTGTATAGGAGGGTCCTCATCTTCACCGGAGAACGAGATAACCGCTTGACATTCGACATTCTCAATCGTCTCGGTATGGAAGGATTCTATAGCTGCTACCTCCGTCTCAAACTGGAGGGGGCTCTTTAAGGCCTTGGAAAGTGCCTCGCGCATTTCAGATGATAGGCGAAGGGCCTCAGGGATAGAAAGCCTTGACAGAATGCCGGCCAGGTGCTTCAGGACATCATACTTTCACGCCAAATGCGAACCTCTTCCTACAGGAGGTCGTTCGGCATTTGGAGGCATAGTGGGTCCTGCCGGTTGAACCGGCAATGGACTAGTACTAGGTACATCCTGATTCCTACTGGTTGAAGCCTGAAGAGTAGTTGCTGGACTAGGATTGGACAGCGGAGGCTGGCCTATAGCCGGGAAAAACTGACTGTGACATGAACGAGGCGGCTCTCCCTGATCTAGTAGCACAAATGGCGGTGGAGGTAGAGTTGAGGACGTTAAATGAGGCTGCGTGTGCTGAGCTCTACGCTGAGCAAGCTGTCTGGTCTCAGTAGCATGCACGGATTGACAGAAAGTGCCCGCTGACATACCTCGATGACCGGCGCGGTTGCGATTCCACCGACATTGACATCGGCTGGAAACGTTGGGGAGGTTCACCTGGCGTTCCCCCTCGTCGGGAGTCAAATAGGGATTAACCAGCTCCACGGTGTTAACCGAAGCGTACCCCTGGCTATCGCTCGAGGAGTCATCCAGTACCGGGATGATTCTGGGAGGAATACCCATTTCAGGTGGCATAAAGTCACCGAGAGTGCGGGATGACGACAGCCCCGTCGGAGTGTGTTGCTTCTTCTTGTGTCGTCACTGCTTGCCCTTTTGGGAAGAGGTCGACTGTGAAGACGATGCGAAGGTACTGACTACTTCTTATGAAGGTTTCGGTTGCTTCAGGTGCACCCGGATGATACCATGGGCACAGATGATGGTTTTTTGATCCATCCAGTTGTCGTATTTCTGGGATCCGCGGTTGGGAACCTGCTTCCACTCGCCTTCACTGTCGCTGCCGATTTCTGACCCTTCAAAGACACCTGCCACTTGCGCTGGTGCCGGGCCCAACTTGACTATGTTGTTGTTGACCTAGTCTTGAAGCCAGTATTTAAACACATAGCATTGCTTGAGGGTGTTCCCCAGGATCAGATGATATAGACAGTAGTTGGAGTGATCGGTGAGATTCGCCTCTGCTGGCCTTCTGCACTCGGGCAGGCGCACAATCTCTTGCTCTAGAGCACTTCAGAAGTAGCCAGGGACCTGATTTTCGTTGAAAGAATAAGTCTAGTGCCTTCTTTCCGGATAGGGGGCCCTGGGGGCCTTGCCCTGACGAGGTTCTGGAGGGGCCTGCCGAGGAGGTGGCGCCTGATTATCTCGCCTAGGTGGCGGTGGCGCATTGTGCAGGGGAACCTGTCGGTTCTGAGGCGGTCGCTGCTGGGCAGGAGCCTGTGCTTGAGGTGGAGGACCTCTGCGGGGTTGCGGGGATGGTACCGCCGGCAGTAATTCCAGCTGCCTAGGGGCTTCTATTTGGGCCACCGCAGCGGGTTCGGCTCTGGCGGTCCTCCTGGCTGGTATCATAGGGGGCAACGAACGTGCCAGACTAGCCTGTTGCAGAGCTTCCTCAAGCCGTTGAGCCTTATCTGAGAAATGTATGAACCCTCCAGGGTAGTTCTCGGTAATCAGGGAGGGTACCATCTCCGTTTTGTCATTCCGCACACACATCGTCAGTAATTTCTCCTGAGTCAGTGGCATATCGAGGGAATACGTAAGTCCCTTCCACCGGGCAATGAAATCTGCGACTCTCTCATCAGGCCTTTGCTTGCACGTGAAGAGGTCTGCAATGCTGGTCTTCCGCGTGGTGGAGCTAAACTGGTATAGGAACTGCCGGAGGAGATCCTCCCAACTGGTCACCGATCCGATAGGGAGCTGGCTATACCAGACGAATGTTGGACCTTCCAATGTCTTTACGAAACATCAAATCTTGGTGGCTTCTTGCTGAGCCAGGGTCCCCAGCATGGGGCCACACCTGGAAAAAAAATGAGCCAAGTGCTGTGGCGGGTCCCCTGTCCCATTTGAAGGGCGATAAAGTGGGGTTCCCAAAACCCGGGGGGTGCGGGCATATCTTCCACCCACGCGGGATACGGCTTGCCATCCGGTGGGACTGCCACCTGCCGAGTTTCCAACGCTTCGAGGCGGGCTGTGAGTGACGCTATAAGATCATCCGGGTGGGGGTCCCTGTCTTGATGGGGATCCCTAAGCACAAGTGCGTTGCCAGGTTCTTCAACACGATAGATGGATTCGGTAGCTCGTGGATCAACTGGAGGAACGACCTGCGGGGCGACTGGGGGAACCCGGCCTGGATTATTCAGATTGCCCCATCGCTCAGGGGGGTTTGGCGAGACGTATCGCACCCTCTTGCCGTAAGTTCCGGCTTCTGCCCTGTCTGCAGAAGTAGCATGATCAGGGTTGCCTGAAGGCATCTCACCGGGGGGAAATTGTTCCTGCCCCGGCCAGGGATTACCATAGTCGGGTCGCCGCTCTACGGCGCGCTCAGCCAAGAGTTCATCAACTAGTATCTTCTGCTCAGCAAGCTGCTGGCGTAACGTGGCCTTCTCGGGGTCTTCGTTAGTTTTCTGCATAGAGGAAGACGTGTCGGAGTGGTTGACAGTTCTGATGTGCTTCTTACCCTTGCCGGTATTTCAACCGAGTACCAGTGACTCAGTGGGTATGGGGAGGCCTAGCTAGTTCCTCTGCTGATGAGTAACCCTCCCTGATGGGTCAGCAGTGGCGGTACACCCTCGGGGGGTAAGTCTCCATCAAGGAAGTCAATCTCGTCTTCCTTGTCTACTACGTCAGCCATGTGGACCGCGACCCCTCCCGAGGGCATGTCCTCGATGTCGCATAACGAATCAGGCTGCCGTCAGATAGGGTCGAAGAGGAGAGCGGCATAGTGTCCCCAACCACATATTTTCACATGGGGGGTAGCTTCCCGGATGATTCTGGAGAGTACATTGAAACTCTGAACACATTTCCGTTGAAGGGTGCTCTGGCGGCTTGGCGACTCAGGGTGCTGGGCCACAAGGAGTGCGGCCGAATCGATCAGGCGACATTGCTCGTCGATTTCTTCGAAGTGCTCTCGAATTCTGGGGTACACCACCAGTTCGTAACGAAGGCGGAAGTGTGTCGCCCATAGGGTTCGACAAAAGCACCCCACTTCTTCAGGGGTAAGGGACTCTAGTGCGCGAAAGTTCAGCGCTGCCGTCAGCCAGAACTTCTCCGGAAAGTAATCCGCTGCAAGAATACTCCAGAATCTCCTGGGCTCGGACTCGGGGTTTGGTCCTGTATTTCCCCACTCGTCAACCGGGGGCGGCTGAGGGACCGGTAGAGGTACCGAGGCAGACCTCTGGGATAGTAAACTCGACGGTGGAGAATACGACGAACTAGCTGACTGGCTACCGAATTCTGGTCCATCCTCTGAAGAGTAAGTTGACCTGGCCACGATGTCACGATACGATGGGCTGATAGCCACAGCTTCTGGTACAGGAGTCGCAGCTACCGGCGATAGTTCATGTCGTCTCTCTACCACCGTTGGCCCCCAAAATAGCTCTATGTGATCTCTGGTAGAGGTAGAGGGCACTTCTGGTGATAATGGCGGTGACTTCACGGTCGAGACCCGCGGAATTCCCAAGATTTCTTCCTCCTGGATGTACCTGCGGAGAGAGATGGGAATCTGGTGGAACTCATATTCCAGGAGAATGAGGCTAACGCGTCTGGTTCCTGCCCCAGTCCTTGATACGGAGGAGCGGGGAGAAGGTTTCATCGCTGAGTCGCATTCCGCTTCAGAGTCGGAGAAGCGGGCCAGTTTGATCTCCACCCAGGCTTTCCCAGGATTCTTCTTGTGGCAGCGACGACCCGCTCTCCTTCCCCGGGGTTGCTCTTCAGGACAGGTCGGATCCCTATCGTGTAGTCTCGGGGCGGTGCTAGCATCGTGGCGGAGAGGACCCCCGCTCGAGATAGCCGAGGTGCGAGGTGCACCGGGGAAAATGTCGATGGGTACATGGGTAGGGCCTCCATGGACAGCACCCATGTGGGCGGAGCCTCTGTTGGAATTGGCAGGATCATGGGGAGGACCTCCATGGTTGATGTGGGCGGAGCGAGGCTGACCTTCACTCCTCGAGTTGCTGGGGAAAGGAGTACCTTCACCGGTTGTAGAGAGGACATAGGGGGGGCCCACGTTGGAGAAGGACTGGATGGACAGTGCCTTCAGATCGGCGGTCGGGGTAGGAGGATGGACTCCATACCCTGTATAGTGGGCGCGAGAAAGGTTTCTGTTTCGAGCATCACTGTCATGGTGTAGGTCTTCTTTCGAGATGGGGGTAGCATGAGGCATACCTCCATGATGAGCTTTGGAGCGGGGAAGGCCCATGCTTTGTGGAGTAGTGGTACGGGGAGGGCCTCCGTACGGGGTGACATCACCACGGGTCAGTTCGCAGCGATCACCACTCGGGCCTGCAACCCGGAGAGTCAACCCGGCCTGCCCGTGTGGCGGTTGGGGTCTCGATCCTGGTTGGGTGAAAGAGTGCCCCTGGTCAGTGTATGCAGGGACTTCGTGATACACTTCGGCGGTGGCTCGGGCCACTATAGCTGTTGACGTCGACACACCTGGGCGAGCGTCCTCAGCCGGGGCCCGGCACTGACGTCGGGTCAGACGAGCTGGTTCAGGTTGTGCAGGGGCATGGCCTGCCTGCTCTTCCTGCAGAGTCGGATGGTGGCACTGACGCGGCTGGGCGGGAGCTCTTGCCTGGATCCCTTGGGTCGGGACCCTGAGCGGGCTGAGCCTAACGGCGCCCGCCTCATCATCATAAGGCGATGAGTCGTCAAGGCGTTCCGGGGACAGGCTCCCAAAATGGTTGAACGTTGGGGTGGGGAGCAGGGGCTCACTGCGCGGCCTGTTAGGGCGGCGTTGACGGCGGGGCCTGGAAGCCTCCAAGTCCAGGCGGGCCATATCCCGAGTTGGGATGACCCCTTCCTCCTCGTACCTGCGCACGAGGTTGTTGATCACCCTTCGTTGGATGACCTCTGATGGGGAAACGGGATGTGGGTGCCCCGTATTCCGCGATGTGGCGACCGTCGTGGTGGTAGCGGCACCATGCGGGGTGGCTGTGGTGAAGTTGCCCCTGCACCTGCGTAGGCGGGAAGGCGGTGATCGTGTCTCTGTAACAACAACCTAGTTCCTGACAAACGAAGGGATCAACTCATCAGCACTGAGAGGAAAAGGATTGACAACCAGTGCCCCAGCGTCCTTCCATTCTCCACGTCTGTAAGAAGGATCCACGCCAACACGCTGCCGAACAGAGTGCCCCACGTTCTACTGCTCCGACTTCCAGTGAGTTTCACGACAGGCCCGCTATTTGCTTGGCGGGACCAGGCACCGGATATCTGGATCTGGTGACATGTCAATCTACTGGTACCTTGAATGCTACTAATATCCATATTGAGGAGAAGAAATTCACGTCGAGTTCACCATTTCAGTTTCCGATGCTTTCGCCGGGGCGCACGCATCCATCCGTCTGCGGAGGAGGACGCGCTGCGCTTGTTGCCCCGCATTCCCGCTTTCCAAAGGCGGGCGGCATTCGCTCCTTATTCAGGGACGTCTACTCCTTGATCGAAACGGGATGATGGGATGTCGGTTCTTCTTCCTGTGGATTCCTCCTCATAACTCGTCACCTAGTCCGGGTCTCCCTCATAGATTTAATACGTAGTTCATGAAACTCTTCCCAGTGCCATGTTTCCATGGATGCCGGTTAATTACACTACTTCTGTCGGGACATTCCAAAGGGTCCAATCAGGGCAGCAACCTTCAGTCGGGGGAGTATTCAAGTTGAGGCATCAATAGCATGTATGGATGCTAGGGAACCTGGCATGTATGTATCTTATCCCTGGTCACAGGGCTTCTCGAGGGCGTGGAAGCCCGAGGCATCCCACATCGAGCACGGGGAATTATATGCCATAGACACATATCTGAGGTTTTCCTCAGCTTCCCATGTTTAACACAGGGTACGCCGCGAGTTTAACGTCCAGCGGAGATGGATCAGCCCGATCAGAGCATTAGCTAGAATTGATAGGATTGAGAGATTTCCCTTGAAGGGATGCCGATACCGGGACCATCCCATTGGAGGCTGTGAAGAGGGACGTGCCAACATGGTCTCACTAGGATATGATGGTACGGGCAAGAATCAGGGTGGATGTTGGATAGACGAATGAAGTGGAAGGAAGTGAAATGGGACCATCACAAGGGCGACAGTGAAGTTGGGCTTGAGCCTTGAAGAGGCTTCCTAAGTATCCCCATGGCAGGGAATCAAAGTCCGCGTAGTTCGGGATGGTTCCGGTGAACCGGCATGAGGGTGGACCTTGGTCTGAAGGGCATCATCAGTGAACTCACGTGAATGGGGAGGACCAGGAGGGTCCTAATGGTGTTGGAATTGGTCCTCGTGGACGCTTCCAATGTACCATGTCGTGACATGGATCAAAGACCACGTATTTTACAGGGGATTCGTTGGGGAACCGACGTGAAGGTGGACCTTGGTCTGATGGGTGGTGGGCTTGAACCTCGGGGAGGATTCCTACGTACCATGCCTTGACATGTATCAATGTCCTCATAGTTCGGACGATGGAATTCTTCAGCGAACCGACGTAAATGATGGACCTTGGTCCGATGAGAGATGGGATTGAACCTCGGGGAGTCTTCCTACATTCCATGCCTTGACATGGATCAAAGACCTCGTAGTTCAAATGGTTTCATCGGTGAACCGATGTGAAAGTAGACCCGGGGGTCCACTAGTGGTGGGCTTGAACCTTGGGAAGGTTTCCTACATACCATGCCTTGACATGGATCAAAGTCCTCATAGTTCGGGTTGATGGAATATAGTTTAACATCATGCGGGACGGTAGTGAACCCTGTCGTGAATAAACGATGGGTGGTGGGTGTCGGCGAACTGACGTAAATGAGGGACCTTGGTCCGATGGGAGATGGGCTTGAACCTCTGGGAGGCTTCCTATATACCATTCCTTGACATGGATCAAAGTCCTCGTAGTTCGGGTGAAAATGGGGGGAGGGACTTGGCACACTGACAAGGAGACAGTCTGGGCCAATGATTGTTGGGCTTGAACCTCGGGGAGGCTTCCTACATACCATGCCTTGACGTGGATCAAAGTCCTCGTAGTTCAAATTGTGGAATACAGTTTAACGTCATGCGGGACAGGGGTGAACCAACGTGAATGAGGTTCGAATGACCGGATGGTGGGTTTGAACCTCATAGAGGCTTCCTACGTACCACACCTTGACATGGATCAAAGTCCTCGTAGTTCGGGTCGGTCACATTGGCTTGCTGTCGGACCGGGATGTAGTTTAAAGTCATGCTGGACGAAGGTAGAACTCGACGTGAATTGAATGATGGGTGGGATTGAACCTCATGGAGGCTTCCTATGTACCATGCCTTGACATGGATCAAAGACCTCGTAGTTCTAATGGGTGTGCAGTTTAATGTCATGCGGGACAAGGGGGGGTACAGTTTAACGTCATGCTGGAGGAGGGTATGCAGTTTAACGTCATGCTAGACGAAGGTGGAACTCAACGTGAATAAACGACCGAGTGGTGGGATTGAAACTTGTGGAGGCTTCCTACGTACCATGCCTTGGCATGGATCAAAGTCCTCGTAGTTCGGAATGGCGGGGGTCAGGGTCGGTGCTCACTCTAAGCCCACGTGAGTCATGCTCAGTGTGAGAAACAAGAGGTTGCAGGGACTTGACGATCACGTCCTGAAGGATGCGTCCGTGAGAAGCGAAGAGGGTCTTACGCATTAGGCGGCCAATGGTGTTGGGACTTACTCCAGGATGGAGGCCCAGAGTGCGACAAAGCGCAGCGAAAGAGGGATTTGGGACCAACGATGGGAGGTGCCTTGTTCCCTATCACGCCCTCCACTGACCTTGGTAGTGGGGAAGTACGGAGATGCAGGGGTGAAACTATCCATTGGAGAACTAGGGTCGCCCTTCTCCTGAGAACATACGCCACTCCAATAAGGAGGATATCATCCCTTGTTGATGGGTGATTCCACTCTTGTGGGGACGAGTGGCGTAAAAAATGTTCGAGCTAGGGGGACCCTGCGTGCGAAGCATGAGGTCAGGTCACAGTTTAATGTCATGTGTTAAGGACGTGGTGACTGGCAGTTTAACTTCCTACAGCTCAAACGAGGTGGGTTCACTCCACACCCCTAGGACTTACATTACCGGTACCCTCTGGTCCTTGTGGAAGGGAAGATACCAGTAAGGCCATGGTCAAGGGGGGTTGTGGAGCGAACCATCGAGGGGTCCACGTTAGCGTGGCTATGCGAAGAAGTGATAGCCGTTAGCGCGCCTATGCGAAGAAGCATGAGGCGAAGCAACGCTACGAGTGGTATTGTCCGTGGGACTTTGAAATCACATCGTGCAAACCTGGAGGGTCGCACAGGAAGAGGAGTTTCCAAGCAAAGGAGTGTGCTTCGCGAAGTGGAGTGCCTTGGCCTTAGCATGGGACATAAGTGTGAGTGGAGGGTGATTCATGAAGTGGAACAGTATTCGCGGAGAACTGCCTCGCGAAGAAGAGGTGCCTCGCGAAGCAGGGTGCTGCGAAGTAGTGCGCTTCGCGATGTGGAGCGATCCTGCCTTAGCCTAGTGATCACTAGTACAGGTTGGGTGTTTCGCGAACCATAAACGCTCCGCGGCTGCCCGGGTCCCCTTGGGAATCCCCTTCCTTCGCGAATTCCCTTGATCTTCGCGAAGGGAATCCCTCTCGGAAGAGGGGGTTAAAACGAGACCAAGAAAAGGCGTCTCGCGAAATAGAAGTACCTCGCAGAGCTCGTGATTCCCGGGGGCAAAGGGTGCTTCGTGATTCGGGAGAGCAGAAGCCGAAAGGTCGGATTGTCCATCCCTGGGACTCAGGGGGAGTCCAGTATTTATAGGGAAGGGGTGCCGCGAAGTAGAACTCACGCGCCGCCTCAGGTGCTTCGCGGCGCGCTCGCGAACGTCAATGACGTCCACAGAGAGTTACCGCCTCTAGAGCTTCACAGCGGGCTCGCGAACATCAAATGCGTTCGCAGAGAGTTACCGCCTCTGGAGCTTCATGAGACCGCGATGCTTGGGGTGCTTCGCGTCGGTGCTTCACGATGGTGCTTCGCGAGGCAGCATGCCATCCTTCTTTTTTGTCCCTCCCTTTCGTGCAATATTTTGGCGCCAACAATCACCAACCACCATCTTTCCTGTATTTGATCTAGATATTTATTTTTTGACTTTTAGAGATTCAGGTTTTCTATCTGGGGCTTGGATTATATTTTCTTCATAAAAATCTTCTCTCTCATTCTATCCCTTAATATCTTCGAGATAAATGAAATCATGGTTTATTCTCTCATCATAAAAAGTTTTATAAACCTCATCGTGTCCATAATCTTATTTCCCTTGGTAAATTGATTTGGTTGATTCAACCTGGGAAGTTCTAAGAAATAACTTATCTGAAGGGATTTCCTTCTCATGATATTGTTCCACTTGTTTGATAACATATTCACTTTTGTCTTCTTCTTCCTCTTCCTCTACTTTTAATTATTATTCTAGATTAATCTCTTCCACAATTTTTTATTGGAATTGAAATTTTATTTTCCAATGTTTCTTGTGGAACTGACTCTTGTAGAAAGGATTCTGGTACTTGAATTTGTTCAGAAGATTTTTCAGTATCCTTGAGAATGGCTTGGATAATCTTAGCTTCAGAAATTTTGTTCTTCAACTTATCTATTTTTATTTACATTCTAGTTATTCAGTAGCTTGAATTTTTAGGGATTTTTGCTTAGCAGAATATAGAACAGAGCTAGCCTCACCCTTTTTTTCTTCTTCTTCTTCTGCAATCTCCACTTTTCTACTACATCAATAGATTTTTTTGGCTTTTTTAGCTATGGTGGAGCTAACATGGATTCCGGAGTGGGAGTTTTTTCTTTGGATTCTAGTTCTTTTTCAATTATCTTTTTATGGGTTTTATTTTATTTTTCCCCTACTTCCCCTTTCTTGATTAAATCTTCAATCTCACTTTCGTAAATATCATAAAATTCTCCTGATTTGGTACTGAAACCAACATTAATCCACATCAATGTTTCATTACTCTACAACATTATCTTGAATGTTCTGGGTTTTTAAATGTAGGAAATTTTAATGGATTATAAAATGAAGACAATTATCTTTGATGAGATCATCACGTAAATGATAATTTCATATTTGAGGCTTATATTATTTATATTGCTGATGGTAAGTAGAATATTCCTGATAAAATTTACCTCTCTCATATTCTCCAAAAATTACCTCATAAATATGTCACTTTTCATAAGAGAGCCTTTGTCTCCCTTTCATGGAATGAGAAAAACTTGTAAACACAAGGTTAACAACCAATAGTTTTTTTAAATATGGTTTATCTGTGGTTATTTCACTCCCTTGAGTCCAAGGCACCTGATTTCCATTACCCTCTCAAAACAATTTATATTATCAGGTATATTGTGAGAGAAAAATATTGCTTCACCTACATAAGGAATCCCAAAAAAAATTGTAGCCATATTGAAGGATAAATTATAGGTCTTCTCATATCTCTTAAACTAAAACTATTCCCTTCCACCTTCTTCATATAAACATACTATATCATATAATTATATGAGAATGTTAGGATAAAACCGATCCTAACTCATTGGCTTATCTACACATAAACTCTCCCATCCATTATTCTTGATATTCTTTGTAATCAAAAAATTATACTTGGAAAATAAATTTGGGTTAACCAACCTTTCTCTGTAAATTTTCCAATCCTTGAATTCCTTGTTTGAAGTCATCTGATACTACGAGGAAACTTCAGTAAACATCCAAAATGTAAGGAAAATTGGAAAACTGAATGACATATTTGTAGAGGGGAAGAGCTTCGGCGCAAGAAGTATTGAGCAAAATATATGGGACATGGATTAGTGGGGCCTTTATATAGGCTTCATGGATATAGTTCTTCTTCAAGATTCAATCCAATGATTGATATAAGCTTGATCTAATATGACGGTTTCGATGAATGCTGTGGAAGGATTTTGCAGGTTCCGATCTTTTGAGGTTTTAAAGAAAAATTGAATATATGCAAAGTGAATCCGATAGAGTTTTCTTAAATCAAGATCAAAATACAAAAAATTAAAAAATACAATTATAAATATTTAGGTAAGGAAACATACCTTCCGGATTGGTTAGAAAGAATTGTTAGAATTGTTAAGGTTATTAAAAAACAACTATTCTGGAAAACATTATTAAAGAAAGGGATCTTTTTAGGCTATGAAAAGTATTTTTAAAGAAAAAATGTTTTTTAATGTTCTGAATAATTTTTTATTAATGAAATGGAAAAAAATTAGGTTTTAGAAAAAATTTGGTCAAGGGAAAGGAAAACATTTAGGTTTCGGAAAAAAAATTAAGGAAAAAAATAAATGTATTATTATATTTAAAAAACACCAAATACACTTATCCAATGAAAAAGAATTTTCTTAACGTAGGAAGATAGGTTTCATAAAAAAGTTAATATGAAATATTACCCTAGGGTTATCATTCCTAAATTTGTATAATGTATTCAAATCTATCTATGGGTAAGGATTATGTAAAAATGTTAGCAAGTTGATCTTGTGTTCCGATAAATTAAAGAATCATATCTTTTTTTAGTGTGTGATTCCTACTAAAGTGATGCCTAATATCAATGATTTTTTCATGAGATTTATGTGCATAGTATTTTCTTTGGGAAATGGAAATTGAATTATCACACAAAATATGTGTCTTGATAAAACTCATTCCATAGTCTATGAGTGTGTCTTGCATCCACAACACTTGAGAACAACAACTTCCAGCTACTACATATTCAGCTTTTGTAGTGGAAAGTGTTGTTGAGTGTTGCTTCTTTCATGACCTAGAGACCAATGAATATCCTATGAAATGAAATGTTCTAGATGTACTTTTCTTATCTATTCTACATCCATCAAAATCAGAATCTGGAATACTTTTTAAAACAAAATCATTTCCTGAAGAATAGAAAAGTCATAAATCCATGGTTCCCTTTAAATTGTGAAAAGTTCATTTCACTACTTTTAAATGAAATTCATTGTTGATCAGATTGATATCTTTCACATATACACACTGAAAACATTTTTTTTCTGGATTACTAGTTATTATGTATAATAAACATTCTATCATACCACTAAAATATGTTTGATCTACTGGTCTTCTAGCATCATCAAGATCAAGGTAATTTGAGGTACTGATTAGAGTGGTTATTCTTTCAGTATTTTAATAACCATAATTTTTAATAAGAACATTAATAGAGTTATGTTGAGATATATAAGTTCCTTCTTGTTTTTTAGATATTTGAAAACCAAGAAAAAATTTTAACTCACCCATCATACCCATTTCGAACTTATATTTCATTACATTCACAAATGAATCAGTTAAAGATTACTGAGTTGATTCAAATATAAAGTTATAAACATATATTGTAACAATAAAAACATGTTTCTTATCTTTTTTTATAAAAGGGGTTAGATAATCAGTTCCCTTAACAAACTTATTTGGCAACAAAAATCATGTAATTATATCATACCAGGCTCTAGGAGATTGTTTTAGTCCACATAAAACATTGGTAAGTTTAAAAATATATTCATGATATTTTATTTCTTAAAATCCAATAACTTTTTCAATAGAAACTTCATCTTGGACATATGCATAATGAAAATAACACTTCAAATCCATTTGAAAAATTTTGAAATTATATAATGCTGCAGAGGCAAGTAGCATATGAACAGAATTATGTCTAGCTACTGGGTTGAAGGTTTCTTTATAGTATATTACTTCTTATTGATTATAGCCTTTATTAACTAATCTAGCTTTATTTCATACTATGATTCCATTTTCATCACATTTATTTTTGAAGACCCATTTTACTCCAATTACATAAGTTTCCTTCGGTATTTCGACTAAGGTCTAGACTTTGTTCCTTTTGAATTCATTTAGTTCATCTTCCATAGCTTTTATCCAGTTATCATCACCTAAAACATCATCAGTGTTTTTTTTGTTCTTATTGGGAAAGAAATTATAGATTTTATAATTAATTTTTAAAGAACTTCAAGTCCTTATAGGTAGATTTACATAACCAATGATACTATCACTAGCATGATTATTAATAAACAACTGATTTTGGGTTTTTTAAAACCTGTTCATCAATATAATGTATAAATCTTATGGGGTAAATACATCAATATAATTTTCTTGAGTATTTTACTTATTAGAATAATCCTCTATCAAAGGTTGAAAATCATTTTTTGAAAACACATCCGAAGATGTCGGTTGAAGCTGTTTAAAAAAGGGTTAGTTTCATCGAATTTAACATGCACTCTATCCTCAATAGTACAAGAGTTTTTGATAGAGAAACTATTAGATTTTGAAGTACTGGAATAGCCTATAAAAATTCCTTTATCTAATTTGAGTGCTATTTTATGTAATTTTTATTTAGTATTAAATATGATTACTTTTCATCCTAATTCTTTGAAGTAAGAAAGTATCAGTTTTCAACCCTTCCACAATTCATAAGGTGTTTTTTAAGAAAATGTCTGGTTAAAACTTGATTTACAGTATAACAACATGTACTAATAGCTTCAGCACAAAAGTGTTTAGCAATAGAATATTCAACCAACATGGTTTTAGTTCTCTCTTGAAAAATTGGAGTTTTTCCTTCAAGAAAACCATTTTGTTTAGGAGTTCTTGGATTTGAGAAATTATGATTAATTCATTTCTTACTACAAAAAGTATCAAAATTTGAATTTTGAAATTATCTTCCATGATCACTATGAATAGTTATCAATTGAAGTTTTTTCTCATTTTTGACTAGTGATATATAAGTTTTGAAGTTAGAAAATACTTTGGATTTGTTTGTTAGAAAATATACCCTTATAAATCTAGTGTAATCATCAACTAAAACAAATACATAGTATTTACCTCCAATACATCCAGTTTGTGTTGGACCAAAAAGATCCATATGCACTAGCTGTAATGCATCATAAGTTGAGACTTCACCCATTGATTTAATGATTGACTTATATTTCTTTCCATATTGACAAGGATGATAAACTTTTAAAGAATCAAATCTAATCTTCGGTAGATTTTTAACTAGTATTTTCTTTGAGAGTTTTAATATGTTCCTAAGGTTACCGTGTCCTAGTATACTATGTCATAACCTAGATTGATATTCCATTTCACTATGGAAAGGTAGATCTAGGCTCCTAAGGTCTTCTATGTTTAGTGTGTAATCATTCTCATGCCTATGATAAGAATGAATAAAACCTTCCTTTAAATTGTTTACTAAGCATTTATGATTCCTAAAATTCATAAGGTAACAATCATCACATAATTGGATTATGATAATGAGGTTGTACTTAAGACCTTTAATAAATTAAACATTTGAAAGTAATTATTTTACAAGAAGAACAATGTTACCTATACTAACCATTTCTCTCTAAGCATTATCTGCGAAAGTTACTTTTCCTCCTTTTTTCTTTACAATATTTTTAAATAAGTTTTTGTTACCAGTCATTTGATTGGAAATTTCACTATCCACGTACCATATTTTTTTTGGTACTGCCTTTATTTTCATAAAATTGAAGGAGTTAGACATTTGGAATCCAAACATTCTTGGATCCAGAAATTTCAGAATGTAAAATCATAGAAATCCACAATTTCTTTGAAAAATAAGATTTATGAAAACCTAAAGATTGTTTTTTATTTAAATAAAACTATTTATCCCAGTTTCCATCATATTGAAACTTAGATAAAAATGGAGGACTTCTGGGAACAAAATAATTATTATTATAATTTTTATTTAGTGAGTATAACCAAATCTAGAACTATTCCTAAGAAGAAAAAGTTTTGAATAAGTTTTATCAAATTCGTTCCATCTTGGGGTAATATTTGATAAATGTTTCTCTAAGGAAAAAAATTCATATTTTGTACTAATGAACAAATTCTTATCCTCAAAGTAATTATTTTTAAAACATGAGTTATCCTCTAAAACAATTTTATTAGAAATATCATTTTCAAGATCCTTATAATGTTTATCCTTATCATAATTATCTTCCATAGGGTATTTAGAAACACCTTCAAAATCAATAGTTTTATTATCAATATCCTTAGAAATATTTGATACTTATTTTTCTAAAAGAGGAATTTTATAATTTTCTTTCTTTAACATTTTATTTTATCTTATAATTTTTAATCTCACAAAATTTAAAAAAATATATAAACTTTTTCAAATAGAGGTAAAGTATTATCTTCTGATAACAAAAAATTTATCATATAAAGATAAATAATATTCTTCATTAGGAAAATTATCATTTGAATAAATATTGGATAGGGATTTGGAATTGTGTACCTTATCCATAAGACAATGTTTTTCAATAAGTATTGTAGATATAAGACCAATATTCTTATGACCAAAAGAATCATATTCTTAATATTCATCTGAAGAGTCACCACCACTGGTAATCCAGGTGTAATTTACATTCAAGACTTTCTTAGAATTATATTTTTAATACTTATTTATATTTCTTTCAGAATTGTTTTCCTTTCTGCCTTTTCTCTTTAGCATAAAACAATCAGGTCTGATATGTCAAGCCATTTCGCATTCAAAATAGGTTGCTTCAGAATATATTTATCCTTTATATCTTTCTTATTATTTTTGTACTGTAAATATTTATTTCCAACAATCTTATTCATCCTTTGGGAAACATTGGATAATTCATTCTCAGATTTTTCACTGTCACTTGATTCATATATAACAACATCTTTCTTAGATTTTGATATGGTTACTCATTCCATGGTCTTAGATTTAGATGTAGTAGTGAAATATACACTTCTATTACCATTCCATTTCTAGTTGAATTCATCATCTCTCTTCATTATTGTTTCATGCGGAATAAAATTTCCAAATAACTCATCAAGAGTAATGTTTGATACTTTTTTGTTCTCGTCAATAGATGTCCTTTTAGACTCCCATTCATTGGGAATGATATCAATTATGTTTTCCACAAGAACCTCATCATCAAGACCTTTCCCTCCCATAAATTGAAGACTATTGAATGTGGTCCTAAATATTAATTGTACTTTTTAAACAGGTACTCCATAAAGAAATAAGAATCCATTATATTAATCTTTTAGCATAGCTCTTCTAGTTTCTATCACTTTTAAAGTTACAAAATGAGTAACTTAAAGTTTTATCCAAATGAAGTTTTCTACTTCACCAGAAGATATTTGACTATATATTCCTGGTCAAAGAAAACAATAATGTATTGAGTACCTTGTAGTTTAATTGATATTATTTTTATCCTGGTTGGTGAATGTTCTAACATCCTTATTTGGAATTTTGTAATCTCCAGTGAGAATAACAAAGTTTTCTACTCCAGTATTAATGATAAATTTTTTCATCTTATATCTCTAATACTCATAATCATTACCATCAAATATTAGTGGTCAGGTAGAATTATGGTTTTCAATATAAATTACATTCATAAAATCAATTCTAAAAGAAAATTCTTTTCTAGATATCTTTTTAATAGAAAAAAATTATAATAAAAGATATAACATATATCTAAAACATGAGAAATAAAAGTTAATAATGAAAATATAGAACCAAAAAATTGATCAATAAAAATTATATGTAAGTATATGTATTTTAGATACCATTCTCTGATACCAATTGTATGATCGAAATAGAATTTGTAGAAGCTCAATTACAAGAGGTGGTGAATTGTATGTTTAAAAACATTTTTTTAAACTTAAAGAAATATATTTTTATCAAATTTTAAAAAGGTAAATTCACAAAACCTCATTGGTTCTTACTTAGAAGGCCTCATGTCTAATTATAAGAAGCTTAATCATAATCATGTCAACCATAAGGAAACATAAGCAGGTTTACCTTAGGGTGAGATATTACCTTCAAGAATATAGAATCTTTTTTATCAGAGTAAGTGTTGGTACAAGAAATTATAAGAAATTTACACTTTATTTCATTAAAAAAATATTGTGGAAATAAAACTTGTAACAACAACAAATAAATAAGTAGGAAATATTTTAACCTATAGAGAAGGGAATCCTACAACATTTGATAAATTTCCCTTGATTTATACATTCAAGAATTTTTGTCTTACCGAAAATAAGGTAATCCCTCAATAAGAATACTAGATTCTATATTGCTATCCCCAAAAGAACTTAAACATTATGGTTGTCGACAACTCTGTATTTATATCCCTGAAATTCCCCGAACATTAATGTATTCAGAAACTCTATATTTCTATCCCCGGAAGTCCTCGATTGTACACATCAAAACTCGGAGTCACACAAAGTAAGTTGAACAAAATGTTCATAAAGGAATAAGAGTCTTTCACTCTCTAGAAATAACTTCACCTTATGTAATATCGAGAGTCATTAATTGATTATGAGTCTATTAAAATGAGATATTATTTATAGGCAAAACATCAATGGTCTGGTCCCACCTCCAACGGTCATATTTTCCCTTGAATTTTGGAGGGACATGTACATGTGTCACTCAACCAAAGGTTAGTTAGAAACAGATTGTACGACATCATATCATTGTAACAAAAACATGTGTTAGGATATTGTACCATGTTAGAGGACCATTGTTAAGATTAAGAAACATAAATAAAACAGGATAGGATAAAATTGGAACAATACATTATGAAGATAAAATAACTATAAATAATATTTTTACTTGGATTCTTAAGTACGAAATTCAGAGTCTAAATATATGAAAAGTAATATTATATAAAAATGTATATTTAGAGTCTGAATTCTGATGACTTTTGAGTCTAAATTATAAATAATTCAACGTTTGAATGATGAGAAATTTAGAGTCTAAATTATAAGGAATTTAGAGTCTGAATTATAAGGAATTCATAGACTGGATTATGAGGTATTCAGAGTCTGAATTATAATGAATTTGATATCTGAATTATATGTAATCCAGAGTCTGAATTCTAAAGAATTCAGAGTCCAAATTCTGGAGAATTCAAAATCAAAATTTGGAGGAATTTGGAGTCTGAATTTCATATCATATAGAGTCTAAATTTTAGACAATTTGGAGTCTGAATGTCAGAGAATTCAGAGTCTGAATTTCAGAGAATTTAGATTCAGAAATTATTAAGATTTGGTTGCTATGGAATTTTAAGATTCCATGGTTTTTTTATAATGATCATAATTTTTTTCTTAATAAAAAAAATTGTTAAACATGATTTTGAGAATTCATTAAACCATACATTCAAAACCAAGGTATGGATAAAACATTTCATAGAGAAATAATATTTTCCATAAGAAAATAATTCTTTGAGAAAAATAAATTTCCTTAAGAAAATTTGTTTGTGTTTTTAAAAATATAGAGGAATGGAAAAGTCATACGGAAACCTTATTTACTCAACATAATCTCTATATCCCATAAACATTGTAATTTTGTGATCTATAAATATTTAAAAATTCATTATTGGGATATATAATCCATAGTCTTCACATAAAATAAAAATACACCCTAGAATATTTATATCATATGAGAATAATAATGATCATAGATCAATCAAAATTCATATTATAATTATCCAATGAAATTCAAATGACATGCATATAATTTTTCATGAGGAGTGAGAAATTATCATCCATATAAAGAAAGTTTACAAAACCAGGAAAGAATAAACTTGATGAAAAGGATAAAACTTAAGAATTATTAAATGAGTATAACATAAAAAGGAATTGAAATGGATTCAAAAATATTATAAGGATATATGAAATTATATAAAAATTGGGATGAAGCATCAGTTTTATTTTTTGGTTTTTACATAAAAATAAGTATAAAAATATTGATTCTAAAAGAAGGATACAATAAAAAAAGTAGTTCAAATAACATAGAATAAGAAAAATCCTAATGATACTATATAAAAAAATATGAGAAATTGTTGAGAGAAAAGATACTAGGAATGAAATGTAAATAAAGAGTTAGCGAGATTCCCTTCACATATATATAATTTGGTCAATGTCAGAGGTAAGATATATACAGAAACATTTAAAATAGAGGAAAGGATATATATTACACTATTGAAATGATATATATAACATAAATATCATTTATATATAAGGGAAAAAATTCAATCGAAATGAAAATAAATAATATTTTTCCATACCATAACTCTTGTCTTGATTGATCCAGTTATAACACTCTATATAATAACAATAGACTTAATAAAAATCAATTTTAAAAACATATTTATATTTTTTAAATTTAATATTAATAAATTATTCTTTGTAATTATAAATTTATTTATTATTCATGGATTATATTGTTCGTAAGAAGATAGTAGTTCTAATCATTTCATTCCTGTTTTGGTATGTCTGTATCGATCATCATTCCTTTTTAATAAATCCAGAAAATATAGACAATTAAATGTAATAGAATCATGATGTTATAGAACTTTATATGTACAATATTAATTCTATGGTATATATGCATTTGGTTTTAAATAATTAAATCCATAACCCATTTGTCTTTCTAATTTTACAAAAAATATTATTTTTCTTTGATAATTAGTTCAATTTAAATATTACCATTATATAATAATAATAAAATAATTTTATAATTCATACCATATCATTATATTTTTTATTTTATAAAAATCATTCATGATGGAAACAGGGAAAATAGTATAGAATCATTCATTTAGGAGGTAAGAATACCCTGTTATATTATCACGATATCATTTTCATATAGGTAAAATGATGATAATCGTAATTTATTGAAGTTTTAAGTAATATTTAAATAGGTTGAGTATGATATAGTAAAATAAAAATATATATAATAGCATGATAATAATATTAAATCACTACATCTCTTAATGATATCCTTCATGATGAAGGATTTGGGACTCCATGTGATTTAAGGCTTCAAAACATGAGATATGATTGAAAGGTATAAAAGTGGGTATTCGAGATGAAACTAAATAAGATGATTGGTTTGTACACTGTGGAGGAGGTATCCATTTATGGATACAATTAAGTGGTATTTTTTCAAATACTTATTACATAAAGGTTAGATATAGTAAATTTGAGTAGAAGATGACGATAATATGAAAAAATTGATATCCTTTGTAGATTATTCATCCAAAAAATTTAATGATAACGTTTTTTATTTTAACATTAATTTATAATTATTTTCAACCATATATATCATGTTTACAATTTACAATCATATTTCAAATTTTACGCTGTTAATTTTTTTATTTACTTAATAATGGAAGTGACCATAATAACAAATTATGAATTCCCAATTATAAAAATAAAATCCATTTTATTAACTTCAAACACTAAATATGAATATTTTATATTTTAAATTAAAATCAAATTATATATCTATTTAAACAATGCCTAAAAATAAAATGATTTCATTGATCAATAATAATTAATTTTAATTCCTTATTAATTCTTAATTATTCAATATATGTTAGTTTTTTATTATAAATGATAAATATAATATTTCTAATACATTAGTCAATTTTTCATAGATGTTACACATAAGTTAGAAAAAAAATTAATATACCCATAAATTATATGTACACCCCATTGATATATATATATATATATATATAATTATTCATATAACGATCACATTAATCTTTTAAATTTTTATATATAACATTACATACTTTTATAAAAACTATTAATCCAATTAATTAAACATTCCCACATTTATTTCTATTATTTCATTCATTCTATAATTATACTCACTTGTATTATTCTCATGTAACATCATGAGGATGAATATTTAGAGACATAAATCATTTTTTGGATTATTTATATTCTTCCCATGTATGTTTTTTAACTATTCTACTTATATGTCTCTTATATAAAATTAATTATTTTATTTTTATAAGATAATATTTTTTCATAATAAAATATAAATTTTCATTTTTTTCCTTGATGTTTTCTTTAGAATATGATACTCATCCCATTGATTATATAATAGAAAAGATCTTATTAAAATATTTGGTGTTACATTCTCCCACTAAAAAACATTATCCCTTGAAATTACATTACATGGATAAAAATATGTAAGGGTGCTATTTTATCATTACTTCTTTGTGTTCCTAGTTCTCTTATTTAAACAAATGATCTCTCACAAAATAATTGACTGAGATAGTATAATTGTTTCATATTAAATTATATTTATGACCCAATATCTCAAAAATTTATTCATCATAATAGTGATCATTTTCCATTTATACAAAATTGGGTTTTAGTAAATGTTATGAATCCATTATATATTTTTTAGAAGTTATAAATAATAAAACATTCACGTGTGAGAGATCTATTGGAATTTCTAGTTGATAATCTATAGTACATATATAGACAAGAATCTTGAAGTGGTTGATGTATGTAATAACTTAGACCTTCTTTTAAGGTATGTTTGTCCTTTTCTGGTCATTTTTTAGAAAAAGAGGAAATTCTAGATATTTTTGAAATATAGGTCGTGTACTTTATGAGTACACACCATGTACTACTTTGCTGTAGGAGGCCATGTGATGGTCGTGTAAGGGACACACACACGGCCGTGTGGGGGTGACTTAGAGGTATCCTAAAGAGGAGTACGGAAACGGCGAGTACAGGTCGTGTACTTCAAAAGTACACGCCGTGTAATTTCATTATTTTCATTAAATATACCAGGGTCACATCTAATTGCCATAACATGCTTATTCTATGTCTCGTTCGATCGAGGGATCTCATACGGCTGCGACCTTCCTCCCAGCCCCCGAGCCTCCGTCCGTCCTCCGATTTGACTATCGTCGACTGTGTTGGGATCGCCTCGGTAATCTCTCTCATCTACTTGAGCATCATTTCATGATTATTATTCTTTATCATGTTATCCCCTATTGAACCTTTTAGACATTTTTGTAGATCTACGATTTTCTTGGGCAATTCAAGCCTCTAGGTTCATGTATAGAGGTCTCCCAACACCAAAGTAGGTGGTTTGTATCTTTCAGTTCAAATTCATTGAGTATTATGGGAACTTTTTACCAATACCCTTGAATGGGATATGGCGTGTTCACCATTTTACCCATTTTGATTACATACCATGCTTTTATTCTTATATATAGGCTAATTGGATATTAATAGGGTTTCTTTTCTTTACATTGGATGTTTTTCCCATGCATGTCCTGTTTACGACCGTTGGGTCCTATTTAGCATGTTTGGATGCCTTGTCAGTTTTCCATGCCTAGTGTTGTAGGGTGGAATATTTGAATTCATACAAGCTTGATATGTTGTAGACTGGTTAGCCTAGTAGTTCTGTAGCTTCACTTTGGCCATATTGCATTGTTATGCTCATTGACCTAAACAGGGCCATGAGAACCTGGTGTAGTAGACTATAAGGGGAATTGACTGAGTGAGCTTACTTAGAGAGAGTCTTTGAACACTTTAGGCTATAAGGGGGATTGACCGAGTGATATTACTCAGAGTGCCTAGGACCACATAGGGATATAATGGGAATTGATCGAGTGAGCTTTCTCAGAGAGTCCTTGACTACTTTAGACTATAAGGGGAATTGATAGTGTGAGCTTCCTCAGAGAGTCATTGAATTACATGAATGGCTTGGGGCTATAAAGGGAATTAACCGGGTCAGATTCCTTAGAGAGTACTTGACCTTGGGGCTATAAGGGGAATTGACCATGTGAGCTTCCTCAGAGAGTCCTTGGAAACCTTAGACTATTAGGGGAATTGACAGTTGAAGCTTCCTCAGAGTGTCTATTTATATTTATAAATTCTTGTGATAGAACCAGAGGGGTTAGACTTAGTGTACTACCCAGGGGGTTGCTTGTACTTGTTAGGTAGGAAGAGATGGGATGGGATGTGAGTAATTTACACGGGGTTACCTGTTTGTGTTTAGCTGGTTGTTTAGTTGTTTCTTGGTTTTGGAACTATGGATTTTTTACTACTGAGTACTTTCCTGTTTAATGCTTTCTGTACTTTTCCCTACCATATATTCACTGACTGTTAGTCACAGATCTTCATGTGGTTTCCTACTAGAATTTAGTCTCACACACTATTTGGGCGATGCTTTTGGGCCCAAACAGATTATATTGTTGTAGGTAAAGACAAGGTAAAGTGCCCTTCTACTTTAGGTACTTGACTTGATGTAGAGCTGGAGAGCATGGAACCAAGCATAGGCTTGTAATGCTGAGGATCTATTTCTCTGTTTTTTGTACTTGGTTTAGTATTGTTTTTATTCACCATTGTGACATGATTGGCTGTTTTTTCTAGACATATGTATCATACATCATTTTATATATATGTGCTCCAGTTGTTTATTATTTCAGTCTTCCTCTATTTACTGTTGTTGGATATTTACTACTTCCACTATTGTATATTTGTTTCTCTTCCATTGTTTTACTCTGAAAATGAGGTCATAGTATCCCCACTATCACACAAAAGGCCATCGCTGCTAGTCGGCGGCCTCTGGCATTTGGGGAAATGCGCTTAAGGTCATGTGACCAACCGAGTACGGGGTGTCTCTAGGTGGATTTCGGAATCGGGACATTACAAAGTGGTATCAAATGAATTATTTTCTTCTTGCTTTACAGTTCGGAGCCTATATCCAAGGATATGATGGAATTGGTACTTGGTAATAAGATGTGCACGGGAGTAGCTAACTCATGTATAAGGAAAAGCTCAATTACCTCCTTAATGCAATTTTTATGGTTTTGTAATTTTACAGTTGAATTGATTTCACAGTTGGGTGATTCACATGTTTTGTGTCGTTACCATTGATTTTATTGAGGTTCTATTTCAGTCGCAACCCGATGAGATGTGGGTATTCCATCTCATGCATCTTATAGGCACATTCTTGAAATCACATGTCATGCATTCGGACCATGCCATCAAGGATGCATTAGAGATTGCATGTTGTTTTGATAGATCTTGTGTAGAATATGCATGATTTTGTGATAGATGCCTTGATAAAATACGCTATGGTTGATAGGTTAGTGTTTATGTAAGGCCTTGTTTGTATGGATGTGAAGCATTGGTTCTTGAGGTGTTATGGGCCCTCATGAACATGAATTTAGTGGATCATTGACATTTTTACCTTATTATAACATGTATAAGATGACGATATTTGATTTGCGGGGAGTATGGGCCCTAAAGGATCATAATTTGGAACCTTCAAGGTTTGTTACAGTGTTTTCTAGGTTCTGAAGTAGTTTCTATGGCTTACTGTCTGGAAAAACCCAGAATACACGGTATGTAGTTTTTACTACCCGTCATGTGTTCTTCTGTTCAGGGAGAAACATTTTTTCTTCAGTACACACCATGTATCGTATTTACATGTTGTGTAGTCTCTAAATGTGTCAAAGGACGTGTCAGAAAAGACACAGGATAGGTAATCTCTTACGAGAACACTCTATGTACCTGTTGTACATGCCATGTGGTGTTGACCCTATGTCCAGCCATGTATCAAACAACACGGATGGATAAACCATAAACTATACACACCATGTTAGGATTGAACACACCATGTATTCTAACCCAGGTACCCGCCCGTGTCACCAACAACACGAGTCATAGTTATTCTTTCCTGTACACGCCCTGTCTGTATGGAACACGCTGTGTAGTTTCAGCCATGTAGTCGGCCGTGTAACTAAAAACACGGGCCAGGGAAAGGTTTTCTAGTAAACGTCGTGTCTACAATGAGCACGCCATGTAGTCTTGTATTATTAGAGCCATGTGTCTTAACTGTGTAGAAGGACTCGATTTGGGAAAGATGATTCCAGTACACGTCGTGTGTTAGGAAAACATGCCATGTGTTTGGGGTGTTACATGACCAATTTAGGAAGGAGTATATGCCCATGTAAATGACTTTAGGGAACACATTGTGTAGTTATGTTTTGTAAAACTTGAGTGCTTTATTTCTCCCATTCCCTTCTTAGACTTCTAGTTTTCAGTCCTTGATAATCTTGTTTTAAGGTGTGTGATTGAACTTGCAGATTCACGCCACCGAGACGTCCTCCTGTTGTATTCCAGTTGCCAGGCAGTGATAAGACACCGGACATGGCCAACCAGGGACTACATACAGATCCTCATGTCATGACAGTCTTGGCACCAGCTATTATACCAGACATAAGTGTTGATGCACGGTTCAGAGATGGCTCATTGGGGATGATGCATACCTTTCAGGGAGCTCCACCTCCCGCCCTGTCGATGGAATATTTGACACGGGTCTTTCAGCAGCAACATCCTCCCACATTCTTAGGGGATGGAGGACCCCAGGATGCAAAGTCATGGCAAGAAGCCACGTTGACAATTTTCAAGCATCTGGAGATACCTCCAGATAAGAGGGTGAATCTCACAACCTACATGCTTCGAGACTCCGCCAAGAGGTGGTGGGATGTGATCTCATAGGTAGGACGCTGCAGAATATGGCTTGGGATGAGTTTCAACACATCTTTTACGATTACTTATATGCAGACACCTTGGGGCCCGATTGAGCCGGAGAGTTCATGAGTCTGGAGAATGGTACTCTTACAGTTATGGGGTATTTCTATCGCTTTATAGAGCTACAATGTTTCACGACTATACTATGAGGTGATGATTTGTTCCTTGCATGGATGTTTAAGGATGGTCTGAGGCACGACATCCGATCAGAGGTGAATATCCTCAGGTTGACTTCGATATCCTCTATCATCAACCAGGCTCTGATTACGGAGTAAAATATGAGGGATTCTATGTCTATGAGTTAGGGTTGTTCGGCATCCAGAGTTAGTATTCCTCCTACTAATAGCAGGAAGCGCCGCAGGGAGTCAGCACGAAGAGATCAGAGTAGGCAGGATGCATCTTCTGGTAGCTAGGGGGTGTGCTACTAGTGTTGTAAAAGTCGGAATTCGAGGCCACGTATCCCGAGAGACCCTATGGGGTGCCGATCATGTGGCAAGATGGGTCACCATTAGCGCTTCTGTCAGGTCTTTTCACCAGCCGCTGGTGATACGGGTTCTTCTATGACTCCATGTTCAAGAGAAGTGCCACTAGTTTTACACCAGTCAGGGAACTGAGGTTCTTTCACCCTTTCAGGATGAGGTAGTGGTCGTGACCATGGCGGCCAATCTCCAGCCTTTCAGTAGTAGCAGGTTGGATCATCCTAGAGTGGTCAGGCAGGGTCATAGGGCTGTGGTATGGGCCATACATTTTCATTGGAGCAAACCCAGCAAGAGAAGGATCATGAACCCTCTACCGTTCATGGTACGATATTAGTAGCCTCAGATTTATCTTCTTCTCTACTCGATATAGGGGCTTCCCATAGCTTTATATCTGCTGCGATTATAGAGAGCCTTGGGATCTGTATCTTTTCCTCTACCGATATCTTGACACTATACATTCTGTTGGGGACTAGAAAGTCTAGTGTACGTCAGTGCAAGGAGTGCCATCTAGAGGTTTGTGGGTGTCAATTTCTATGGGAACTTTATGTTATAGAGATGACATGCTATGATTTCATTCTCCGAATGTACTAGTTGGTTCCCTTACAAGAATTTGTCGATTTTTATTGCTGTAGGGTGAGTTTCGTATCATCAGAGGGTGGATATTTTCTTCATTTCGGCGAGTGGGATGTCCAGGCGAGTAGAGCAGGACCTGAGCATCAAGGGTTAGGAGGAGTTACAGCCCAGATTTCTAGTCTATATCTGAATGACCAGGGGATTTCACAGTTAGACTTTCCTCCAGTGGTGGATCATTTCAGGGACGTCATTCCAAAGGACTTTTCAGGTTTTCCTCCAGAGTTTGAGGTAGAATTTTCTATTTATCTTGTGCTAGGAGTGGCACTGGAGTCCATTACACCTTATTGGATGCCTACACTAGAGTTACATGAGCTCTTGATGTAGTTGGAGGAGTTGCAGGAAAGGCGTCTTATCTAACCCAATACTTCTCCCCGGGGTTCTCCTGTCTTGTTTGCGAAAGGGCAGACGGTACCCTCACGCTTTGTGTGGATTATCTGAAGTTGAACCAATTGATTTTCAAGAACCAAGATCCCATTCCCATGATTAAAGATCACTTCGATCAGCTTCGTTGAGCCCAGGTGTTCCTAAAGATTGACTTGAGATCCAGTTACCATCAGTTGTGTGTTAGACCATCTGATATATGTCTTATAGCCTTCCGGAGCTGGTATGGTCTATACGAGTATATGGTTATGTCGTTCGGTCTCACGAATGTGCCTGCAGTTTTCATTGAAATGATGAACCGAGTGTTCCATCCATACTTGGATTCTTTCGTGGTTGTGTTCGTGGATGATAACTTGGAGTACTCTCACACTCGACATGACCATGTCACCCATCTTCAGATTGTTCTATGTACACTGAGGGAGCATCATTTATTTTCTAAGATGTCATGACATGTGTATTAAGAGATAGGGTAAGTTTTCACCGAGGTAAGTCAGGTCGTTTGAGGTATTGGAGAGAGTTGGGCCGGTTGCCTATCGGTTTCAGTTACCTCAGAGGTATCGGGCTATGCACAAGGTTTTTCATGTTTCTAAGCTCCGACGTTACATTTCAGACCCATCTCATGTCTTCCAACCCGAGGAGGATGAGCTCGAAGTGGATGCGTCATTCGAGGAGCATCCTATCCGGATTGTAAACCGCATTACAAAGGTTCTCTGTGTCCAGTATGTTCCTCTGGTATGAGTGCTATGACAGCATGAGCGAGTACAGAACGAGACTTGGGAGAGGGAGGCTGATGTACGATCACAGTGGCCGGAGCAGTTTGAGGTCTCTTCTTCTTTGCCTTTCCTGGGAAATTCAGGGAAGAATTTCTTTAAGGGGGTAAATTTTTAAGAACAAGGACCTTTTTAAGGTATGTTTTTTCTTTTCTAGTCATTTTTGAGAAAAAGAGGATATTCTGGAAATTTTTGAAGTACCTTCCATGTACTTCATGAATACATGTTGTGTACTGCTTTGCCGCAGGAAGACATGTGTTGGCCATGTAAGGGCTACACACATGGTCGTGTGGGGTTGACTTAGAGGCTGCCTAAAGCGGAGTACGGAAACGGTGAGTACACACCATGTACTTCGAAATTACATGTCGTGTTATTTATTTTTTTCATTAAATGGAACAGGGTCATGTCTAATCTCCAGAACATGCTTCTTCTTGGTCTCGTTCGGCCAAGATCTCCTGTACGGTCAAAACTTTCCTCTGAGCCCCCGAGCCTCTGTCTGATCTCCGATTCGACTACCGTCGACTGCGTTGGGATTGACTCAGATAGCCCTATCTTCATCTTGAGCTTCGTTTCATGATTCATCTTCTCTCTCAAGTTATCCCTCATTGAACATTTTAGATGTTCTTGTAGATCTAGTGTGTTATTGGGCGATTCAAGCCTCGAGGGTCACGTATAGAAATCTCCCAACATCAAGGTAGGTGGTATGTGACTTTCCGTTCAATGTCTTTGAGTATTATGTGCAATTTTGACCAATAACCTTGAACGGGCTATTGTGTGTATACCATTTTACCCCTGTTGATTTCCCGCCACACTTTTATGCTTGTGTAGAGGTTAATTGGATATGAATAGGGTTGATTTGTTATGTTTTTGATGTTTCTCCCATACATGTTCTGTTTACGAACGTTGGGTCTTGTTTAGATTGTTTGGCCGCCATGCCTGTTTTCCTTGCCTAGTGCTGTAGGGTAGAATATTTGTATTCTGACATGCTTGATATGTTGTAGACTGGTAAGCCTAGTAGTTCTGTTGGTTTACATTGTTCATATTTCATTGATATTCTCATTGACCTACATAGGGCCATGAGAAGCTGGTGTTGTAGACTATAAGGGGAATTGACCGAGTGATCTTCCATAGAGAGTCTTTGAGCACTTTAGGTTATAAGGTGGATTGACAGAGTGAGATTCCTCAGAGACCCTAGTACCACTTGGGTCTATAGGGGGACTTTAAAGAGTGAACTTCCTCAGAGAGTCCTTGACTACATTAGACTTTGAGAGGAATTGACCATGTGAGCTTCCTCAGAGAGTCTTTTAATTACTTGAATGACTTGGGTCTATAAGGGGAATTGAACGAGTGGGCTTCCTGGGAAAGTCCTTGACCATGGGGATATAAGAGGAATTGACCGTGTGAGCTTCCTCAAAGAGTCCTTGAATACCTTAGACTATAAGGGGAATTTACAGTGTGAGAATCCTTAGAGAGTCTATTTATATTTATATATTCTTGTGACAGAACCAGAGGGGTTAAACTAAGTGTACTGCCCAAGTGGTTGCTTGTACTTGTTAGGTAGGACCAGAGGGGATGGGTTGTGAGTACTTACCATGAGGTTCCCTGTTTGTGTTTAGCTTCTTGTTTAGTTGTTGCTTGATTTTGGAACTATGGATTGTTTATTGCTGAGTACTTTCCCATATACTTCTTTTTGTACTTTTTCCTACAATATTTTCACTAACTGTTAGAAACAGATCTTCAGGTGGTTGCCTACTAGTATTTAGTCTCACACCCTATTTGGGCCATGCTTTGGGGCCCAATCAAATTATATTTCTATAGGTATAGACAAGGGTATGCGCCCTTCTACTTCAGGTACTTGACTTGCTATGGAGTTGGAGAGCATGGGACCGAGCTTAGGCTTGTGATGCTGAGGAGCTGTTTATATGTTTCTTTTGTACTTGGTTTAGTACTGTTTGTATTTAGAATTGTTACTTGTTTGGATGTTTTTCCATGAAATATGTATCATGCATAATTTTATATATATTTTCTCCAGTTCGTTATTATTTCAGTCTTCTGATGTTTACTGTTGTTTTATATTTACTGCTTCTGTGGTTGTATATTTGTCTCTCTTCCACTGTGTTACTCTGCCAATGAGGGAATAGTTTACCCACTATCACACCCAAGGCCCTCACAGCTAGTCGGCATCCTTTGGCATTTGAGGGAAATTCTCTTGAGGCCATGTGACCAACTGGGTACGGTGCGCCTCTGGGTGGCTTCCGGAACTGGGATGTTACAATGTATATAGGAACTGACATTTATTTCAACCAAAATATGATGAACCACTTCCTTGGGGAAATTAAAATGAATTAAATTTATCGAGCATTCAAATCCAAATTAATTTGATTATTATCAACTTGGATTTCTATTAACTATCGGAGACATTAATATGCCATGGAATAATTCAAATATTTCATATCGTTTCTTGAGAAATAACAGGTCCCAATATCTTCCAATATCTATCTTTATTCTCAAATTATATATTTTTTCATCTCTTTCTATATATAGATTCATATAGTTCCATTTGAAATCATAACTAGAAATTTTTTTTATATTATAGCTCAACTATACTCCTTTAAAATCATTTAATAAGGACTTCGATATATCATACAAATTTTTTAGGACAATTTTATATTTTCCATAAGTTTGAGGTTAAGATGTAGTGCAACAATTAAATTATGTATTTAGTTTATATTGAATAACACTCCATAATGTTAATTCAAACCACTACTATTGATTAGATACAATTGATTGTTGTAATCAAATAATCCTTAATAATATATATATTTATATATATATTAAAATTTTCACCTAGTGATAAAACCACTATAATAAAAATTATATTAGGTAACTTTATACATTGACAAACCATAATAAAATTTTTATTTTACCATTTAATGTTCCTGGGAAGACTAAGGATGAAATAATTAGGGATATTTTCTAGTTTCTATAAAGGTGTGGGTGATAGTTGAATCATTCTCTTAAACTTTTGATGTTTTACATTATCTTGTTAGTAGAATAAGAATTGTGATGTGTACTCTACAATATCCCCCTTCATGTTGTTCCACCAAAAGTGTTTTTTCAGATCACAAGTCATCTTTCTATTTCTCATGTGAATATAAAATCATAAGCTATGTGAAAAATCTAAAATATCATTCCTCAGTAATGGAAAATTATGGTTTAAAATATTATAATTGCATTATTACCATATTAAAATCCAAAATAACTCCCAAAATTATAGGTAGCTTTTTATTATCATTTTGGTGATATTTATTATTTATATTATTAGATAGTTGAGAAATAAAATGGAAAATGTAAGAATCCATCATTTTTCATATGATTTCTAATAACAACATTTTCAAATCTATCAATATTAAAAAAAATCCTTATCATGTATAAGGTAATGTGATCCTATCTCTTTAAATAAATAACAACATTTTTAGAATCCAAATATGTCATTATATTGAGACATTATAGTCCTTGCTCATCTTTAATCATCTACTTTATCATGTATTGAAATCCTTAAATGTAAATATATACATTGGGAATTTTTTATTACTATATGTATCACAATTATCACAATATATATAACTCTTCCAAACATTTAATGTAAATATTATTGATGATAACATCAAATCATGAGTTGTATAATTTTTCTCATGGGCGATTAATAGAGGTGAGTCATAAACTATAATATTTTCCTATTTTAGGGGAACATAACTTAAGACCGTATTTTAACAATCACCACTCTTTTATATGGAAATGTGCTTATTTTTTTAATGATAGACCTTTTAAAAAAATTCATGAAGATTGTTTCACATTCTTATATTTAAATTGGATTTAATATCTTCTAGGTTAACATGGTAATTATATTTTTAAATAATTCGTAATTTTTCATACATAATTTATAATATCTATTTAACCTATGAAAATAATAAATTTAAATTACATTAGTTGGTCTAGGTGATTATTCAGCTAGATTATATTTAATGGATATATATATACTTTATGTTGTAATTACAAGGCCCATGAATGATACTTTTAATTTTCTTTTATGGGAGAAGGTAACACATAACCAAACACAATTTAAAACATCAACCAAACCATATAAAACCAATAAATTTTACCATTTATTTGTACTAAAAAAATAAATGAAAAATGATGCACCTATTCTCTACTGATCAAAATTTATTAAAGATCCCATATATTATCTTGATATATGTTAGAGACAAATTTATAATAAGTTCATTGCACCATATGTTTTAATGGGATTGAGAAATCTCCTAATTCTTGGTAAGTATTTACTTAATTCCATGTTCTCTTATAAGCTTTGGTTTAAAGGGTTTTTGAATATGAGAGATGGAGTTCTTTAGTTCAAGGAGTTTTCATAGCATTGAAATTCATAAATAAAAATCACCCAAATCACAAATTATAATCATATTTATATTTACCACCCTTGGATGCCTCATGGAGACCAACTTATTCTTTAGTTCTTGATCATCAATTAGATGTTTCAAAAAATGTTTCGTTATAGATCATCATTTTGTATTCATTATTTAATATTAGAAAAATTGTATCAAATTTTCAGACTCTTCTAAATTATCATCTTATTATAATCAATTTATCATATTACCTTATAGTACTATAATAAATTCTATGCATGTATTATTATATATTATATAATACTAACACACATAATTTTATAGAGTGATGAAATTCACCATGGAATAGTTTATCCCAAAAAAACCCATTTGATGGTCTAAACAACAATTTCCAAGTATACATTTTAGTGTGTATTTCCATCAATATTCATCTAGCAATAAAATACTCACAAACATGGCAAACATTCCCATTATATCACGTCATATGTAACAACTTGTCAATCAATATCCAAAACTCATTTTAAGTGTCTTTAAAAACATCTAAAAAATATATGATTAATTTTCACCAAATTTTACATGATATGAAATAAATATTTAAAATCCTTCCAAATGTATTTTAAACGTCCTTTAAACCCATTTTAGGTTACTTCTCAAATTTTTTTACAAATAATTTATAATAAAATTTAATCTTCATTCATGTTACTTTATTTTGTGACACTAAAAAACATTTTGTGTTAAAAAAATTATAAATTGAATATTTGATAATTTTAGGAAAAATATTGTCCTTTAGAAAAGATTCAATTCTACTCAATCTATAAATGGATCTAGAATTATGTGTATCAAACACATAATTATACATATATGTGTCTACTAGTTTTATTATATATAGGTATGCATGATAATAGAGTTTATTTTTAAAAGACATCATATAACATTGGAACATAAATTATGTAAATACAATATATCTAAATGATATATTCTCAGTTCTCTAATAATAAGCTGGTCTGGCGAATGAACACATCACATAACATTCACTAAAGTATATAATAACATCACATGCCCTGCATCAAAATAGACAATAACATAATGTGTAACTTATCTATGTATTCCTACATACTTCCTCGATCTATTTTAATAAAGAGATCAATTATAATACAATTTACACAAAAACAAAAAATATCAAATTTTTTAATCCTCAATCGATGCCAAGATTAGTAGAATACCAAAACACCCCAATATTAGATCATCCTTAATGTTGGAATAATAAAAGTATAAAAGTATGATGTTTCACATTATAGGTATCATTATTACCTCTATTATAGATATTAAATGTGAATCATTCAGTCTATCATATAAACTACAATATATCCCAATATAGTTGTATATTTTATAGCTCGTTCATCATAAAAAAATTCATATTGTTCCTCATTAGTATATTTGTAATCTCAATACAAAAATCCTACACATGATTACCTAAACATTTCCCCAAAACCTAAAATACTCCATAGTTAACATTAGTTAGATATAACTAATATTCATATGATATAGTAAAATTATCATTACACTCCATGAAATATATTCCACCAATGTAAAAGAATAAAATATTTGAGACTATCTTGTGTATAAAATGATATATTTTATATCCTTATCAAAATTTAATAATAAGAAAAACAAAGAAATACCTACTCACTTGTGTAAATATATCTTATATGATATACTATTAGAGAGTCCTTTAAAATACCTCAACCTATCTAAAATGGTATTTTTTTATTAATAGTGTTTGAATTTTGTTTTAGTGTATTTAGGGTTTAACAATAGTGAGGAGGAGAATGGAGGAATTAGGTTGAAGGTTGAAATAATAGGTGTAATACCCCTGATCTATGAACCAATGTGTATCCATTAGTTTTTGAAAAGGTACCCAATGGGGCCCTAGGTGTTTTTGTGTTTTTCTTTTGAACCACGGGTCACATGGTAGTTTTTTGGGGAAAATGCCTGACATAAATGGGTATTTTAGTCATTTTACCTAAACATAACCCTAAATATATTTTTGGATCAAGATTCATCCGGATTTATAACCTCTATCTACACAATTATGCTAATGAACACATTCTCATCAAACTTCAATGATTCCCTCAACAACCCTTAATCCATTTTGTTCGAGTTAGTTGCATGGACTTATTCTAAACAAGGTAAAGTATCATCTTTTCTATTTTTTAATCTTATAATTTTATTTACATGAAATTTTTTATATCACATCTTCCCTAAATTCAAGGTGTCATTAATTTTTCAAAATCTTTTGGATTCCTTTCATTATTCTAACATTATGAGATTTTCATAAATGAATATAAGGTAAGGCTTCAGTTCCAATTTCTAGATTCAACTGCCTCTAATTTTTTTAGTGTTAATCTGACAATAAAGTCTTGTTAAGTGGTATAATTTAAATTTTAGTGGAATACACCATCCCATTGAACCCTAAAAAATATATCTTATGTTTTTTTGGTGTGAATTCATGTGAAATCCCGACCTAGATTCCAATTATATGGTGCTCCAAGCCGGAGGGCCACATAACCACGTGTACATCTCCCCAAACACAAGAGGCATCCAACTAGAATTGAGGGACTGGGGTTTGTCTATCGGAAGACTCTGTCATGACCTGTCCTAGTAGGGCCCAAGCCGCAACTCCCCAGGCCTGCCTCCAATAGGCCAAGGGCTGGTGACTAGAACTGAGTAGGCATGCTACTAACGTGGGAGGCATTTCCTATAAACTTGTACACATGAACACACATCTCTAAGCCAACAAGGATGAATAGTAAAACTAATAAATGGAAAAATATGCACGCATACACTAATACTCAACCAACAAAGTACGAAAGGAAAGTAAAGTACAAGAATGTAAAACCCTGGTCCAAAAGTAAAATCCCACCAAAAGAGTGCGTAACAAAGTCCAACCTGTAATGAAAGGTGCTGGGACTGCAATATGTAGCCGCAGAAATACACCTCGGCCTGTTTGATCTCACTGAGCACCATCTGGTCTTATTCCACCTAGAATATTGTCAAAGGCTCGCTTTTCTTCACAAAACATGACACGTGCAGGCAATTCCCATTCATGGATGAGTATAACAATACCCAATAGGACACCTTGAAACCAAAAAGGAATACAAAAAGAGAAAATACCACAAAATAAAGGTACAATCAGCTCTACATAGTAAATGTTTACGGAATATATATCAAGAATATACAGATATACTCCTACACTAACGACCATTGTGAAACCACCACTAAGATCCAGCTCGAATATTCCACTAAGAATGCAACCAGGAGAACATGCTCCTATGTCTGAAGTGAGAGATACGAAGTAATAGTTCTAGGAGAACACACTCCACAAGTACTTGGGAACCAAATTCTTAGATGAGGATCACAACCAATATCCCAAGGGTGATTCCACCAACTCAGTCTGAGATAATCCGCTAAGTTGAGGATCGGCTCCTGGGTAAAGTTGGTCACGTCGATACCAAGAAATCTACGTAGGGTTCCAGGAATGAATAGGGGATCCGTATCTAAGTCATACAGAGGGGATTCAAACAACTCTATTTACGAAGTCCTACTGAAGGGAACATACCCTGGTATGTGGGAAATTATACCGAAAACCTTCAGGAGAAGACCAAGGGGAGGAACCCTAAGGAAAGTATTCCATGTCACAGAAGGAAACATGCTCAAGCCATGTGAAATGGGTTACATGACGTGTAGTATGGTTACATGTCGTGTTCCTTGACTTCGGGTACTGCCCGTGTAAACGGCTCGTGTCATCTACCCAAGCTATGTAAAATTGGACTACACGGCATGTAGTAGGGTTACACACCCTGTTCCTTGAATCCAGGTACTACCCGTGTAAACGGCCCATGTCATTTGGATTGTTGAATAGAAAGTAACTACAGGGCATGTAGAGGAATCACACCTTGTGTCCGAGCACCTAGGGCTCGCTCCATGTGCGCTGGCCATGTGCCCGTATGTGGTCTCTGTCCGTGTCACCTGCCCGTGTACAATTACACGGGGTATCCCGTGTATCTGGCCGAGTCTGGTCGGGGAGGGGTATACACGTCGTGTCCTTGTCCGTGTACCCAACCTGTGTCCATGTATTCCCGGAGTACATGTCAGGTGGTCCTCTGATGAACACACGCCGTGTAGCCCATACTACACGCCGTGTAGTCGGGGATTTTCCATAAACCCCATCTTCCTCCTCGCGTCGCGGCTGATCCTCTAAATCCATGGTTTCTCGTTCGTTCGTCCTGATACTCTAGGGATTGGTTCGTTTCATCATACAAACACCGAAATGGGTGTTTTCGGTCCTTAAATTGGATCATAAACCTCAAACGATCCATCCGAAGAAAAACACCCAAAAAATCATATCTCTCAATCTTCTCTGAATCATCCGCTAAAACCATCGACGTACATCCATGACATCGCTCCGGGGTTGGATCTCAAATCTCGGATCATTACGCCAACAAACGAATATGCAACGATCGATTTCATCCAAGAACACGTAGAATGCAACGAAGAACGTGATGGAGAAAAATACAAAGAATCGAACAAGATGGAAAAACCTCGATCATTGTTCATGATGATCTGGGTTCTTCATCGTTAGATCAAAACCACAACAAGAAACAGATTATAAATATCGAGTATTTGATATATCGATAAAACTCCAAATCACACCCGCACACAAAATGATCGATCTGCGGGATAATATGTTCGCATATTAGTCCACGTTCATCTTAGGAACCATGAATGGGGAAAGAAAAATCAAAAAAGCATCCTAACTGGATCTGTTGCGTTCATTGCTGAAGATCCAGTCGTCGCGTCATCGTCGCTGGCGAAAATTGTCAAGAACGTCACCGCCGCGTTGGGAGGTCTTGTCTAGAGCCTCTAGAGCCACTAAGGGTTTTAGGGTTATGTGGTTTGTAACCATGGACCCCTACACAAGACTCTATTTAAAAAGGATAAAAAGATATCTGCTACAACAGATTTTAAAAAAACATTTCGCTGCAGAATAAAATATTTTTTATAAATATTTTATTACTGTTACGTCCAAGAAACTATATTTCACCACCGACCTGCACCGGCAGATGTTTGGCCTCGCCTAAGGTAAAATCAATGTTCTGAACACAATGGTGCCTTTGGATTTCTGATTCGAGCACCCGTTCAGGATTTATTCCACTTTTCAGGAAAACAACACGCGCACATTAATTAAACATTTAATTAAATTCAAACATTTGTTCCGGGCTTACCGGGCCTCGGAACTACACGCCGTCTTTGTGCCTGGTCTCGAAATAATTCACATATAATATTAAAATAAAACATGGTAAAAATCCAAGACATTACATCACACCCACCTTAGGGATTTTACGTCCCCAAAAAGCCAAAACAAAGGTAATTCAAAAAGATGTGGGTATCACACACGAATCTGAGCCACCTGCTCCCACGTACTCTCCTGGAGATTCCCGTGCTACCACCGGACATGCACTAGGGAATAGCTCGCCCACGAAGGATCATCTCATGCCGATCCTCGATCTCTATGGGGTACACAACAAAGGTCGCTCTATCATCAATGTACAGCTCTCCCCAGTCAATAATGTGTGATGGATCATGCCCGTACTTCCGTAGCTATTACACATGGAAGATGTTGTGTACCCAGTCCATCTGATGAGGTAGAGCCAAGTGATACGCCACCTTGAAAACTCTACTCAAAATCGGGAAAGGGTCGATGAACCTCATAGATAGCTTGTCACCTCGGCCAAACCTCCACAATCCCCATCGAGGTGAGACCTGAAGGAACACATGGTCTCCCTCCTCGAACTCCAAGGGCCTCCGTCTCCTGTCGGCATAAGACTTTTTCTGACTCTGTGAAGTCTTCATATGCTCTTGGATGACATGCACCTTCTCTGTAGTAGCTCTCACCATCTCTGGGCCCCTGAGTGCTGACTCTCCTGGGTCAGTCCAGCAAAGTGGTGACCTGCAAGGTCGCTCGTACAAAGCCTCGAATGGTGCCATACCAATAGTGGAATGATAACTGTTGTTGAAAGAAAACTCCACCAGTGGTAGGTGATCCTGCCAGCTACGACCGAGGTCATGTATGCTAGCTCGTAGCATATCCTCCAGGACCTGGGTGGTCTGCTCTGTTTGACCATCATTTTGGGGATGAAATGTTGTGCTCAAGCGTAACTGAGTCCCAAAAGCTTCCTGGATTCCCTTCCACAAATAGGATGTGAAACGTGAATCACGATCTAAGATGATCGTGGGTGGAAATCCATGAAGTAGAACTATCTTTTTCACGTAGAGGCATCCCAAGCTCTCTACCAAACTCTTCTCCCATATGGCTAGGAAGTGGGCCGACTTGGTGATTCGATCAAAGATCACTCAGATGGAATCGTGTCCCCTGGACATACGTGGTAAACCCATCACGAAGTCCATGGATATCCCATCCCACTTCCACTATGGCACCTCTAGGGGCTGAGTCAAACCTGCTGGCACCTGGTGCTCAACCTTTACTTACTGAAAAGAAAGGCACCGAGAAACAAACTCTTCCACACTCTTCTACATTCTTGGCCACCAGAACTGACGTCAAAGGTCCTTGTAAATCTTTTCCATGCCTGGATGCACCAACAAAATAGATGTTTGGAACTCCCTCATAACCTCCTCCCACATTGTCACTGGTACTACTGTGTGCCCTCTGAAAAGAAAAACGTTCTCCCCACCTTCTGAAAATCCATCAATAGCATCACCTGTGGTTATCTGAGCATGTACAGTCACACAGTTAGCATCCTCATGTTGTGCTTCCATGACTCGCTGCATGAGTCAAGGGGTAACAACCATCGACTGAAGGTAAGCTCCCTCATCTCTATCCACGAAGGATAACTGTAAGGAGGCCAACTGCCTCATTGCCTCATCCAGCAACTGCAAACTGGATTTCCTACTGAGAGCATCTCCCACAACGTCCCCCTTACCAGTTGTGTAAACAACCTAAAAGTCGTAATCCTGGAGGAACTCAAGCCATCATCTTTGTCTCAAATTCAAATCCTTCTGAGAAAAGATATACCTGAGACTCTTGTGATTAGAGTAGATGGTAAACCACTCGCCCATCAAGTAGTGATGCCACATCTTCAACGAAATGACTACCACAGCCAACTCAAGATCATGGGTCATGTAGTTCTGCTTGTGGGGCCTCAACTGCTGTTAGCCATAGGCAATCACCTCTTGCCTATACATCAGGAAACAACCAAGATCGGTTCCTGATGCGTCGCAGAACACTACATACTCGACACCCTCTTCTAGTAGTCTCAGGATTGGGGCGCTTGTCACACTCTGTCTCAACTACTGGAAAGCCTGCTGACATCTCTCGGTCCACACGAAAGGCTACACCTTTCGGGTCAAAGATTTTATGGGTGCTAAAATCCCAGAGAAATCAAGAATGAATCTCCAATAGTAGCCTACCAACCCAAGGAATCTCCACACCTCTGTCACGCTCCAGGGTGGCATCCATGCTATCACTGCCTCTACCTTGGCTGGGTCCACTGCTACACCATCTGCTAAGATAACGTGCCCAGAAAGTGGACCTCCCGTATCCATAATTGACACTTCGAGAGTTTCCCATTCAACTGGTGCTCTCGAAGTGTGTCCAAAACCATCCTTAGGTGTCTTGAATGCTCCTCCTCGGACACAGAGTACACAAGGATATCGTCGATGAAGACTACTAAAAACCGATCTAGATAGGACTTAAAGATACGGTTAATGAGTCCCATAAACACTGCTGGGGCGTTTGTCACACCGAAGGGAATCACCAAGTACTCATAGTGATCGTAGAGACATCTAAAAGCCTTATTCGGTACATCCTCATCTCGTACGTGCAACTGATGACAGTCTGATCATAGATCAACCTTCTAGAACCATCGCGCCCCTCTACACTGGTCGAAGAGGTCATCGATCCTCAGTAGTGGATTCCGATTCTTTATGGTCACCTGATTCAGGCGCCGGTAATCCACACATAGTCTCATGCTCCCGTCTGACTTCTTGGAAAACAAAACTGGGGCCGCCCAGGGTGAAACACTGGGTCCACAAAGCCCTTCTTCTGCAAGTCTTCCAATTGCACCCTCATCTCACGAAACTCTGCACGAGCCATCTGATATGCTGATGCTGATATCAGTGTCGTCCCGAGTTGAAACTCAATGCAGAAATCTATCACCCGATGGGGAGGTTGTCCGGGGACATCCTCTGGAAAGACGTCCACATACTCAACCACTACTGCTAGAAACTGGAAACTCGTAACATCTGTTGCACTAAGGGCTAGGATAGGAAATAGATAAGATATCGGTTGCACCTTCCACCACACAAGTCCATCATGTGTTGCATGGGTCTATCTTTCACCGACAAAAGAGAACCCCATTCCATCACTATGGACACACTTCACTCTTTGCCTAAAACAGTCAATCTGGGCATGAAATGTGGATAGCCAATCCATACCAAGAATGACATCGTAAGGCCTCGTCACTACCACCAAGATGATCCAACCGAAACTCTCGTCTCCAAGGGTTAGGTCACACTGTATACAGAGGTGTGTGATCTATGAATATTCTCCAGTCGGTGTTTCAAAGTGCATGGGTTGAGTCAATGGATCAACTAGAATCTCAAGGTCTCTAACAAGATAAGTAACCATAATGGAATGTCTAGCACCTGTGTTTATCTGTACGAAATCCAAAGTAGAAAAGACACATATTGTACCTATAATAATTCTGGGAGTACCTAGGTCATAAGCCTCTGCCGCCTGCAGTTGTCCCTGCCTCATTCTACTGGCTCCCTGAACCTGGGGTGGACATCCTGGGGGTGGTGTTGGTAAAAGGTCAAAACGCCGACCACCTCCAGCTACTCTTCCATCTACCCTACCATGTCTTCCACCCTACGGATTTGTCTGCTCCACATGTTGCCTCTACCTCGGTGGTCCATCCACTGCTCCCATGTCAGTAGTACAGCGGGTCGTAAAATCTCGAGTGAGATGTCCCATGCCATCACATGAGTAGAATCGACTCTCTAGAGGATGGATGGATGCACCCTATGAACCTTGTACGGTAGATCCCCTATCCTGGGATCTCCTCTGAAAATGTCTCCCATGATTGGGTCCCTAACGTCGGCTCCCTACTGCCAAGGTCTCTACTCGAGCTCACCCACTACTGACAACTTCCGGATGTCCTTGCTCTACCAAGAAGCTCTCAACCACCAAAGACCGCTCGAGCACCCCAGCATAACTAAGAATTTTCATTGGGAAGCTTCTATCTCGGATATCTCTGCGCAATCCCTGCTCAAAATTCTGAGCTCCGAAGTACTGTTCTCTGACCATATCTATCGAGTACCCGGAGAGGTTAGTAAAACTTGATGAATAGTCAGCCATTGTCATGGTTCCCTACTATAGCTGAAGAAGCTCTTGTATACGTATTGATCTCAGGGTAAATGGTGAAAACTCCTCCCTGAAGATAAGCTCAAACTCCGACCATGCAAGAGCCACCTCATCGTGAGTCTGAATAACCAAACTTCACCATCATCCTGCCGAGCCCTGCCGAAGGCTCCCTTCCAAGATCACCATCTGGTATGCTGGTGTCCTGACCAAACGGAAGACTCTGGTCACTGCCTCAATCCATTCCTCTACTGCATGAGGGTCATACTCGCCCCGAAACATGAGGGGTCGCTGTCTCTGAAACTCGTGGAGTATGCTCATCCTGTGCTCCTCCTCCACTGGTACAGCAGGCCCGAAGCACTGCTTCGCAGATGGTGGAATACCTGGCACACCACCCAAAGGTAAAACTGGGGGATCTGGTCCCGGAATCGAAGCCTCTTCACTGAGCGGGTCATCCTTGTGATCGAGCTACTGGATCATAGAATGTGCACGTCATGGTGGAATCCTGTAATAAAACACGATGTATCGTAGTCAGTGTGTATATCTGGAGAACTGACACAAGGAGGACATAGAAACCACAACCCATTACTATATAATGCATGTACCATTATTTTCCCCTGAAAATAGTGTTCTCATATTCTAAGTTGAAAAGAAATTTATCAGACTCCTGGTGTATGGATACATCGGCCGCCCGGACCAACACTGGGGTCCCTGGCCTGAAAGCCGAACTCGAAACACTTAACACTATTTCCCCAAACCAATTTATAGACTCTCGGTCCTAAGGTAGAACCGACCACCTCTGATACCACTCTGTTACGACTTGTCCTAGTGGGGCCCGAGCCGCAACTCCCCAGGCCCACCTCCAATAGGCCAGGGGCTGGTGACTAGCACCGAGTAGGCATGCTACTAACATGCGAGGCATTGACTATAAACCTATACACACACACACACACATCTCCAAGCCCACAATGCTGAATAGTAAAACTAATAAAAGGAAAAATATGTATGCATACACTAAAACACAACAAACATAGTATGACAGGAAAATAAAGTACAAAAATGTAAAACCCTGGGGCAAAAGTACGAGCCCACCAAAAGAGTCTGTAACAATGTCCAACTTGTAGAGAAAGGTGTTGGGACTGCAATCTGTAGCCGTAGGAACACACCTCGGCCTGTCTGATTACACTGAGCACCATCCTATCCTGGTCCGCCTAGAATCCTATCAAAGGCTCGCTCGTCCGCACAAGACATGACATGTGTGGACAAAGCCCATGCTGGGGTGAGTATAACAATACCCAGTAGGACACCTCGAAACCAAAAAGGAATAAAACAAGGGAAAATACCACAAAAGAATGGTACAGTCAGCTCTACATATTATATGTTTACGGAACATATAATAAGAATATCCAGATATAATCCTACAGTAATGACCATTGCAAAACCACCACTAAGATCCAGCTCGAAGATTCCACTAAGCATTCAACCGAAAGAACACACTCCTAAATCTGAAGAGAGAGATACGAAGTACACATTCCAGGAGAACACACTCCACAAGTACATAGAAACATAATGCTCAGATGAGGATCACAACCAATAGCCCTGGGGTAATTCCAACTACTCAGCCTGAGCTAATCCGCTAAGCAGAGGATTGGCGCCAGGGTAAAGTTGGTGACGTCGATACCAAGAACTCTACCAAGGGTTCCATGAATTAATAGTGCATCCAGCTCTATGTCTCACAGAGGGGATCCCAACAACTCTATTCAGGATGTCCTGCTGAAGGGATAATACCTTTGTATGTGGAAGATGATACATAAAACCTTCAAGAGAAGACCAAGGGGGCGAACCCTATGGAAACAAGTCCAAGTCACAGAAGGAAACTGGCTCAAGCCATGTGAAACAGGTTACATGACATGTTTTATATTTACACGCCTTGGTCCTTGACTTCAGGTACTGCCCATGTAAACCGCCTGTGTCATCTTCCCAAGCTGTATAAAACTGGACTACACGAAGTGTAGTAGGGTTACACGCCACGTTCCTTGACTCCGAGTAATGCCCATATAAACAGCCCGTGTCATTAGTCTTGTCGAATAGAAAGTAACTACACGGCATGTAGAAGAATCAAATGCCATGTCTGAGCACATGGGGCTCACTCCGTGTACGCTGGCCATGTGCCCGTACATGGTCTATGTTCGTGTCGCCTGCCCGTGTACCAGTACACGGGGTATCCCGTGTATCTCGCCGGGTCTGGCCGGGGAGGTGTATACACATCGTGTCATTGGCTGTGTACCCAACCCATGTCCATGTATTCCTGGAGTATACTCCATGTGGTCCACTAACGAACACACACTATGTAGCCCATACTACACTCTGTGTAGTCAGGATTTTTCCAGTAACGCCGTCTTCCTCCTCATGCCGCAGCTGATCCTCCGGATCCACATTTTCTCGTCCATTCATCCCGATACTCCAGGGATTGGTATGTTTCATTATATGAACACTGAAATGGATGTTTTCGGTCCATAAATTGGATCATAAACCTCAAACGATCCATCCGAAGAAAAACACACGAAAACTCATATCTCTCGATCCGCTCCTAATCATCCACCAAAACCATCGTCGCACCTCCGTGGCATCGATATGGGGTTGGATCTCCAATATAGGATCATTCCACAAACAAGTTATGCACAACAATCGATTTCCTCCAAGAATGCGTAGAATGCAATGAAGACCACGAGGGAGAAAAATACAAAGAATCAAACAAGAGGGACGAACCTCAGTCGTTGTTCGTGACGATCCAGGTTCGTTGCTGTTAGATCAAAACCACAACAAGCAACAGATTATAAATCTCAAGTATTTGATCGCCAGATAAAACCCCAAATCACACCCGCCCGCAAAACGATTGATCCAAGGGCTAATCAGTTCGCAGATTAGTCCATGTTTGTCATAGGAACCAAGAATGGGGAAAGGAAAATCAAAAACAAACATCCTACCTAGATCTGCGACGTTGGTTGGCGAAGATCAGGTCGCTGTGTCATCATCGCTGGTGAAAAGCGTCAAGATTTTCGCCGCCACATTGGGAGGTCTTCTCCAGAGCCTCCAGAGCTGCCAAGGGTTTCAGGGTTATGTGGTTTGTAACCCTGGACAACTGTGCAAGCCTCTATTTAAAAAGTATAACAAGATATATGCTAAAACAGATTTGAAAAAAATATTTCACTGCAGAATAAAATATTTTTAATAAATATTTTATTATTGTTACATCCAAAAATCTAGATTTCACCACCGACCTGCACTAGCTGATGTTAGGCCTCACCTAAGGTAAAATTTCTATTATGAACGCAACAGTGCCTTCGGATTTCAAAACCGAGCACCCATTCGGGAGATATTCAACTTTTTATGAAAACCACACATGCACATAAATTAAACATTTAATTAAATTCAAACATTTGTTCCCAGATTACTGGGCCTCGGAACTACACACCGTCTCAGAGCCTGGTCTCGAAATGATTCCCAAATAATATAAAAATAAAACATCGTAAAAATCCGAATCATTACAGACTCTTCCCTCATTACTAGATTGAATCCTAGTGGGAAGGTAATAAAAAATTATTAATGGAATCATAATATAACAAAATGGAATAGAAGGAACAGACACTAAGACAACGGGTCAACTGACCTGTCATAGAAAATCAGATATAAATAACCAATCATTAAAAATTAACTATTAAATGAAAACAAAATCATATACATAAGGATGATAATGTATTTCATGTATCTATAAATTAGGAAACCATGGACACAAGTAGCCGGTAGTAGTACTATACATGTTATTCAAGAAGAATCCAAAAGGGAAACATATACTTGAGAATCCCGAGCTCCAACCTAGTCATCTACTACCAAGATCCATTCCTAAGATAAGAAATAAGTCTTGCATCCATAAGGGGAAATTTCCACTTATCTAAACCTACAAGCATATATAATTTCTGAGTTCCATCATCATTCAAAATATTGTGTGAGATAAACTCAATAGGCCTCCACCAACCGCATCTATAAATATTCAGTTGATGTGTATAACAAGGAATTTTACAGATATAATAATTTAAAGAATTAATATCAAATGTAAATGGGTCGGTTGTGGCTCCTAAAAGAAACCAGGTTGCACTACCTAGTTCAGCCTATGCCGGAATATCCTTCAACAATTTTTAGGGAATCCAATGCTCAGTATCTCATTTATAAGGGACACCATGCCCAGTGTCACAATAGTAAAGGGGACTCCATGCCCAGTATCATGGTATAGGTATGACATTCCTAGTATCACAAAAGAGGGTGATCTTTCCTTGAATCATGGTATAGGGATTCCATTCCTAGTATCAAAGTTTAGGGATGACATTCTCAGTATCATAGTATAGGGTCCTCATGCCCAGTATCACAGTATAGGGACGATATACAGAGTATCATAGTATAGGGATTACATGCTTATTTAGATATAATATCGGTTATCATTCATATTTACCATAATTATTAAGGGTAATCATGCCCATACCTTGTTTATACAATGAGACATTATGCCCACACAACATTAGAAATAAATAACCATTGTCTTTAATATGAGAGAAGGTATAATCCAAAACTCATTATCATTTAATATCAATAAGGGTGTAACCATTTTTTATATTAAAAGGGTGACATGATCATACCACTCATGTTCAATTAAATTCATTATAATTGTTTAGGGTGTAAACTATTTTGTACTTCTACATCCATCCATTATCAATATGATATCATCATTTAAAAGATAATCTAAATACCACAAGGGTGTTTGCAATATAAGATATTGAAGGCCAATTAGGCATATAAAGGGAACACCCAAATGGGTGGCTCACTCCATGGTTGACAATATCAACACATATTTGGGATTTAACATTTCATTTGGTTCCTTGTACTGAAATCAATTCAACATAGATACAAAATCAGGGTAATTGATGTTGAAACTAGCATGTGGAACATACCATATTATAAAAAAATCTAATAATTGAAGGGGTAATTAGTATACCACCTACCTTATTCTTGTATTACTCTCCTTGTCTAGTATCATCTTTTATTTTTTCCTTGATTGGATGAAATAGGAAGAAAATATTAATTCCTTGAAAATATGTCATAAGAACCAATACCTCAATAACTCTCTTGAGGTGAAGCTAAATGAATAACAGATCAATATGAATATAGTATTTAAAGAAACACATCGAATGAGACAAATAAGGATTGGATCAGATATCAGATTGGTTAATGGGATGAAATCCGTTAAATTTAACTAAAAAGGGAAGCTCCCAAGACACCTCTATCCATTGTAGTAAAATTTAGAGGGTGAGGTTAAAATGGAATTAACGGTATTTAGATAATTTTGCAGAATAAAATAGATGTTCATTGTTTTGTTAGGCAGTTGGGAAACTGTGGACCAACCATGATTTCCTTAGTGCCTTGGAAGGGGACCCATAAATGTAGGCCTACAGTTAGGGAAACCATGTTCAAGTAGTTCGATTAAAATCTTATAAAAACTATAGACATCATAAATGATCATGTGGTCTCACCTGTACACTTTAGTCAATCTCTGTATCCCCCAACATTTATCTTTCAAGCCACACATGGTTTGTGGTAACAATGAGGCCTTCCCTACATGGTTTTTCCTAACTATTTGTCCACTCATTTTTTTCAAAACATATTTTCTATAGCGTCTAAAGAATCCTCAGACCCCCCCCCCCCCCCTCAAACACTTGGGGTCTTGTTAGGCACCCATATTGGGTCCAAATAAAGGATTATACCAAAATTAAAAGGATATGTACCTCTAATAAAGAATTATTTTATAAATTCATCCCCCCTTAAAGGAACTCATCACCTATATCACATTACAATGGTATAAAAACTTCATCTGAGAAATATTTGGACCACTAGTCATATACGTTGGCCTCCCGCTCCGAAGTCTCATCATGATCTTAATCATGCTTCGATAGAACCCATACTAAAGGGATGGACCTGCCTCAGAGAGAATTATTTCTCAATTCAATGATGTGTATATGATACTTCCCAAAACAATAATAGGAATTTAGCTCAAAATCATAGGGATAGAATGTACGAAATATGTCAGAATGATATCAGTGATGCCATGAATTTTGGAAGACGTTGTGCATGGTACATTACTTATGAGGTAATTGAATCCAATAGTCTACCAACCTAACTCTTTTGAGAATCTAAAACATCCTAACAAAGTGTGAAAAAATAATCCCCTACCTCAATATCAATCTTTACTCATGTGTAGGTTATTCTTGAAAGAATAAATGATCCTAGCCCTGGAAATTCAGAGTTTGTAGATGGTGATCAGCATTAGATTTCTAGAATGAGTTGTAGACATCCTCTTTCTGGTCATCTGAACATCCCAAAGTCTATAGAACAAGATGAGGACTTATTACTATTTCCTCACCTTCCTCTAACCATCATAGGGGTGAATGGAATGGTCTACCATAAAACGTATCATATGGAGTTGTCTAAATCATTCCCTAATAACAGTTATTATAAGATAGCCCAATGAGAGGGATATTATTCTCCCATGAAAAACCCAAATCAATTATGCATAATCATGAATGTAATTTAAATCTTTTATAGATCATTCTAACTATCCAACGTTCTAAGAGATAAACGATGTGCTTAAAAGAAACTCTGTACCCACAGTCTTTTGCAACCCTTTTCAGAACCTAAAATTGAAATAAGTTTCCATATATAAAATGATAGTTGGAGGGAACCTGTGAATCCATATGATCTCACAAATTGAAAATATTTTATTCTCATCAATAGATAGTGTATATTAGATAAGATGGAAGTGGTCCACATTCATTAAACAATCAAATACTACCCAAACTGCATTAGTGCCTCGAGGCATCCTCGGTAAGATGAAGACAAAATTAAACACAACATTTTCCCATTTCCATTTCAGGATGGGTAACCACTATAAAAATACAGAAGTTCATTGATGATCTGCCTTCAACTAGTGATAGGTTGAAAACTCTATGATAAAACCTACAATCATACATTTCATCCATGTCCACCAATAATATTATTTCATTTCACAATACATCTCAGAGATACCCAGCTGACCAACACATGGTGAATCATGTAACTTGCACATAAAAACCTATCTCACATCTGTGGGGACCCAAATTCACCCATGTATATATAGGATGTCATCATCATAGGTAAATCAATTTGGAGGGATGTCCTCACAAGCTTTACACTCTCATAGGACCAAGCCCCCAGGATCTGAAAACGGTTTCATCTTTATCTTCTCCATACTTGAAGCCGACATTGATAATGATGCATGTACATCCTATCCATGATAGTCCTAAGCCTCTAGGTGAATCTCAGAAAAAACCATAATCTACCTCTCTCTATTATATTTTGGAACAATATATGTTGTATTTCTCTTTCTTAGAGCATCGACATCATCATTTCACTTTCCATCCATATAGGCATGCTCGAAGTCAAAGGACACTAGATATTAAACCCATCTTCACTTCCTATGATTCATTTTGGACTATTTAAAAATATACCAATGTCTTTTTTGTTCCGTGAACATGACAAAACTCTCTACCAGTAGGTAATGCCTCCAACAACACAAGTCGAGCACACTATATGCTAACTTGAGATCATGTGTCTGGTAATTCCACTAATGAGGCCTCAACCATTGTGACCCACAAACAAATAATTGATCTTCTTACATTAAAACTACTCCTAGACCGATTCCTGATGCATTACAACATATTGTACAGCTTCATCTAGGATCTAGTTGAACAAGGATCGGAAAAAATTAAATCTCCCTTTCTTATATTGTAAGGTTTTTTTCACTCGAATCTTTCCATATAAAAATCATACCCATACTATTCAATATTATAAGAGGTGCTTATATGTCTGAGAAGTAATGTATAATACTCATGTAGTTACCCACTTAACCTAAGAAACCTCATAAGTATATGATATTATTGGTCTACTACTGGGTAACCATATCTATCACCTTATTAAGTTAAACTAAAACTCTTTCCTATATGATAATATGACCTAGGAACTGTACCTTGTCGATGAAGAAGTGGGAGTTTCCTGGCATAGAATACAGCTGGTGATCTCTCAGTGTATTCAACATGATCTCAATATGAGTGGCATAGTTTCTTTGAGTATGATAATACACTATGATTTCATATACAAAAACCACTATAATGGAATCCAGATAGGGATGGAAGACACTATTCATTATGTCCATGATGATGATATGAGTTTTCATAAGACCAAACAATATCACAAGATACTCATATAAGTTGTACTGACTATAGAGAGACATATATGGAACATCGAAATGTATAAATCAAACCTGATGATAACCCAATATCATATCGATATTCTAGATAACCCTCCATCCTTTATGATGGTAAAAAATCATATATCCAATGTAAGTGATACCAGTTTTTCACTAGAACATGATTGAATTTCAAGTAATCTAAACAGAACTTAAGTGTTCCATCCACCTTTTTGGAAAAAAGGACTGACAAACAACATGGGGATGTACTGGGCTCTGTAAAACCTTCATCTTCTAGCTACCTCTTGAACTACTTCAACTTATTAGTAGAAATAATTTAAGGATGAATTCATAATACTACATCTCAATGCATTCTCACGATAGTGAACTCTACTTTTCTCCCATGAGGTATTCTAGAAAATTCATCAGGAAAGATATCACTGAATCAATCGACTATATTAGGTAACCTAGTTTGATGTAGTCATCGATCAACCCTGTAGAGGCTTGAAATCCAGGTGGTAACTCCACCAATACCAAGATTATCTCATCCATATCTACCTATCTGAACATCCCACTATCCCTTGTGTAGATATTTTCTATCCTCTAGTGATGTAAACGATACACTCTTGCAATAACAATTCACATAGAGAGTATTTCGAACCAACCAATCCATCCCAATAATAAATTCCCATAATGTCATATCGAGGATGGATAGATTCCATAAGAAATGAAAATTTTCTAACCCAAGATGAAATTCCATTCATTGGAGTATACCATCAAAACATACAAGCAAAGGTGTATCAAGTCTCGTAACACAAATATGAAATTAAACATTGGGCCTACGGATCTCCACAATAGGAAAAAATATGATGGAATTTGACACACTTGTATCAAATAATGAATAAACAATAATAGAGGCCACTAGAATAGTACCTCAAACTGTAGAAGTCCAAACATCATACTACTATGGTATTGGTTCCACTGAAAAATAATTGCATAATCATTATCCCTCTGCTACAACCACACTACTTGGACCGTGTCCACTATATTAGAGAAAAAAAATTGAAATCTAGATACCATGTCCATGAACTCCTCTTATGAATGTATGACTATTAGTAGTACAACTACCTACTTAGAGAGGTGCTACTGAACCTTCAACTAAATGTGGATCTAATAAGGATCATTTCCCACTTAGGATAGATAGGATGGTCCTGTGGAATCATTATAAATGCCCCAATATACCGCTACCTTTTCACTTCAAGGGATCTCTAGGAAATTAGGGACTCTTATACCAAGGATTCAGAAATTTGTGAAAAGACACATAACTATCTCTGGGTTTCACCTCTATGCCTCTACTCATGCAAGAAGTCTCAAATCCTTATGTTTGACTAATAGTAGTATCACTACTCTGTCTGGGTTTTGAACCCCCCTAGACCACACCATATGCTTCCTTCATGTTTATCTCAGTCATAAGTTCATAGGTCACTATATCAGATATGTTAGTCGACCAGAAAACAGTCACATGATAATGAATAGGATTCCTCATACCATCCTCAAATCAACTCTATTTCATTGGGTCATCCATATTATCGATGGTAACAAATTACTGAATCTCAGTAAAATGAATTGATTATTACATAAAAATCATAGAACCCTCTTATACGTTCATGACCTCCATGGAATGGTCAACCCTTATGATATTAGGGAAGAATTAATCGAAGAATCTTGACTGGAAATCTCTCCAAGGCACTTACTGATACTGACCATCAGGATTCAGAATATCCCACCAGTGTTTGTAGGATCCTCAAGGCATGTAAGAGTGAGCTTCGAGAAATTATCGAGAGGTATCTCTAGATGCATGAATATAGACATAACTGTCTTGATCAAAATCACTTCAACCTCTAGTCTTTTATCGCCTAAAAATTTGTATGGATGATGTTATGGGAAATCCCAAGTCAACTCTCCCATACAAGGGGAACATCACGGAGCTCCCTGTGTTTCCTGCATAAGGCCTAGAAAATCTCCATGGAACCATGTATCATTTCCTATGTTATGATTAGAAATAGGTACCTCAGTTTTCACTACTAGATGTATAACTAGTGGATCAGGGCCCACCACCTTTATATTATGGTCATCACTACCCTCTTGTTGTGTGATCAAATGATTTCGAGGTGGAATTTCTCTAAAAATTAAAAAAAAACCCCGAAAGGATTTAATAATGAAGTGTTACACTAATGTATGAATAGAACCAATACAATTAATTTCAATGTAATACTCGCACCCCTATTCCAGCTTAAAGAATTCGGTCTGGGTGATATAAAAATTATATACAACATAAGAGATGCTTCCAAATTCCTGCTACTATGGCCATGACTGGGTCAAACTCTGTGCTTGTGATTCCATTTCGTTTAAAAATTATGTTTACAAAATGATTTTATTTAATTGGTTGAACAAATTGATTCATCATTTAGATTCCATAAGGGTGCATACACCTTAGGAACCACAACGTGGTGTCAATTTAATATATACCATAACACGTTCTAGTCCATGCGACCAATGATTCATGACTCAATGTTCCATAATTTTCTATTTAGGGTGTATGTTGTATCCTATGTAGTAAAAAACTATTAGGTTATAGCATACACTATATGTATCAATTTTTTGTATCAAATATTGTACAAAAAGTTTTTTCCAATATAAATTATATTTATACAAATCAATGAACTCATGGAAATCACAGGCAATGGGAAATACAAAACGATCCTATATGGCACAAAATTGGCATGGATTGTAAATTTATAATAAGGAGACTAAAAGGATGAATGATATGTAAAGCCCTCATCTCATCCTAGAATTATAATATAAAAAATAATAACTCATGGTAATAATGAAATAACAATTTAAGTGCATCAAAAAATAGTGGAATCAAATCAACTATAATAAGTATAATACAGAACAACCATTCCTTATTCTAGAAAATTTTTATTTTCCCTGAATATGGGATAGTTACTCACAAGAATGGATTATAACCAAATTTATATGCTCTCCAAATCTCTTATCTATTTTCACAAAATATTATGGAAATAATATAAAATCCACTAATACCACTTTGTGATGTCCAGACATGGATTCCACATAAATGGTTCATTAAACCGATGGGCCACATGGCCTCAAGTGCATCTCCCTGAATGATAGATGATGGAGACTAGATGATAAAGTCTAGGTTGTGACTAATAAAATACTATTCCTTCATTGACATAGTGGAACACAATTGATAAGTAATAAAAAATCAATAGTGGAATCATAGTATAACCAAATTTCACGACAGGAATAAACACTAGGAAAACTAGTAACCTGTCATAGAGGAATCAGATATATACAACCAATATGTAATTAAAGTAGAAATTGAAAACTGAATCATATACAGAAAGATGATCAAATATTTCATGTTTCTAGAAACTTGGATAACATGGATACAATCACCATGTAGCAGCACAATATATTCTATACAAAAATAATCCAAAAAGATGAAAATGTATTGATGCATCCATAGCTCAAGCCTAGTATTCTATTTCTATGATCCCATCCTAAGATAAGAAATAAGTCATTCATCTATAATTGGATGTTTCCCATTATCTACACATTTAGGCATATAGTTTTTCTAAGTGGCATCAATGGCCTTGATAGGGTTTGATATAAACCGAGTAGGCTAGATCCAATGGCATCTATAAAAATACAATTGGTGTGTATAACATGTTATTGTGTACATATAATATTATAATTAAGTAATAAAAACAATAAATGGTTCATATCTAGTTCTTGAAGGAAACCGGTATAACACTTACTCCTTTATCCTGTGCCAGAATAACCCAGAACATGTGTCAAGGGACACAATGTTCGGTATCACGTTTTGTATGGTATGTCATGCTAACTATCATAGTAACAAATGGGATTCCATTACCAGTATCACAGAAAAGGGTCTTTAGGGTTTGTATCCAAGAATAAAGACTTTATGCCCAGTATCATAGTATAGAGGCTCCATGCCCAGTATCATGGTATAGGGATCCCATGCCCAGTATCACATAATTTGGTTGTTATTACCAATATTACAGTATAGGTATACCATTCCTAGTGTCACAGTATTTGGATTCCATTCCTTGTATCAGAGTATAGGGTTTCCATTCCCAACATCCACGTATAAATATGCCATAAACAGTATCACGATATAGGGATGCCATTCCGATTTAGATATAATAGTGGTCTTTTTTCCCATTTACCATAATTAAAGATTGTATTCATGCACATATCATGATTATACTAGGTGACCCTATTCCCGCACATCATTAGTAAAAAATAACCATTGGATTTAATATGATCCATGGTATAATCTATAACTCATTATAATTTAATGTTAATAAGAGCATAACCCATCTTAGATTATGGAATGGTGATGTGGTTTTACCCGTCATGTTCATTTTAATTCATTGTAAATGATTAGGTAGTTAGTCATGTTATGCCACTACACCCATCCATTATTAATACGATATCATCATTTAAAAGTAGATCCAAAAACAACTACGTTGCATGGGGTATAATAGATATATTTCGAATTTGGCATATATATGGAACATACAAAGGGGATTATCACTCTAGCGCTAAAAATATCAACAGGTATTTGGGCTCTAACAAGTCATTTAGTTCAAAGTATGACAAAAAAAATTCAAGGAAGATATTAATTTGGGGAAACCTTCGGTGAAACATAAAAAAAGTGTAGTTCACATATGATAATACAGAAAGACATGGTGGGATAGTTAGTAGTCAAAATACCTCATGCTTGTAGTACTCTCCTCATCAAGTATCATCCTTAAGTTTGTCCTATATTAGAAGAAATATGAATAACAAATCAACTACCTAAAAAACTACAATAATATCCCACACATAAATAAAACCATAAATGTTAATAGAAACAAATAACAACACAAGATGAATGTATGTCATACCGATACCCATCGAACCAGATGAACATGGATCAAATCATATTTTGTATTATAGAATGAGATCAAAACCTATGATTTGAGATCAATAGGGGTGCTCCAAATACACCTTTATTCACTAGAAGAGAAATTATTATAGGGTTTGAATTTAAAATTGAATTAATGTTATTTTGGTAATCTCACTGATGAATAATAGGGGTTCATGGTTTGATAACACGATTTCCAAAACCATGCATCAATCATTCTTGGCTCACTACATTGGTAGGGAACATGCATGGTTAGAGAGCACGATTAGGGAAACCAAGAATCAAACATATGATTCATCTCTACTAAATTTTTTTGACATCCCTCATAGGTTTTTGTTCCACCATACATGGATTATTCAAACCCTATAGTCCCTTTATACTTTATTTCAAGCCCCACACAGACAGGGGTAACCATGTTTTCTGCCCCGCATGGTTTCTCATTACCATGTTTCCAGCCTTTTTCCCCCAAAAAGATATGGTCCAGGCTTCGAACAAGCCTTGGACAACCCTAAAACACATATGATCTTATTAGAATCTCATATTAGGTCTAAATAAATGGATTATGCCGAAATAAAATTGATATTTACCTCAAATAAAGAATGCATTCTAACAATACTTATCTTCCCCATCGTAATCTATAAGTTCTCATTTTGTGTATATATAAGGCTAAGGGAATAATAATAATAATAATAATTTTTTTTGAAATAAATTTAATTTACTTCTCTCAAATTAAATTAAAAAATAATATTTTATTATTCTATGTATCCACACATTTACTAATCATTCATTGGGTTGTTTTCATCTTTTTAGGGTTAATAATAGTGTTACTGAAATTTTTGTTCCAATTGAATTGTTTAATTTCTATTTTTACTATTTAAAAAGAATTTATAGAATTTTAAAGAATCAATGAATTTTTAAATGTTATTTTTATTTATTTTTAGACATATATTAAGAATCATTAAATGTTTTTATGGATTTTATTTAGGTGTTTAGAATGTGTTTATTTGACTGGAGATGCCTTGGAATGTTTAAAGAGGTTATATGTATATTTTTAAAAGATATGGAATTGGGAGTGGGAACTAAAAACTATATAATGTGTGGAATATTTAAGTAATTTTTATATTTTCACTATAATATATTAAAATTTTTAAATGATGTGAAGGGTTTTCTTGATTATACGTAATACATCCCAGTGCCTTTGGTGATTATTTTTTAGAGTTTCTACAAATTTGTGACCATGGAAAATCCATAAATTGATACATAAGATATTAGAATCATATGTATGATATTTATATAATTTTATATAGATATATAAAAATTAAATAAACTTTATTGATGAGCAATATATCTGTAAAATAGATAATATTTTACTAATGATATGTAAGAATTTCTGAGCATTTATATAATTTATAAGACATTGAAAAGTGGAAAATTATAAAAGTTTTAATGGTGTTGTGATATGGAATATATTATTCCTGTATTTAATTCATCTCAATTATTACATATTATTTATGAGTTTTGAAAATTGAGGGGATCCTAGATATATGAGTTAAATGAATATTTTTTGATCTTCAAGTCGCAAATATCATGATGTTGAGCGAATTAAGCCATGATTCAATCAAATTCGGGTTGAGAATTAAATAAAAACCTAATAACATCCTTGTATGATAATTCTATAATTTCAAATAAAATATTTTAAATCATTTTTTGATATGAAATTTAAAACCTTTATAGGGGGATAGATTGACCAGTATTTAAACGGAGGGTAATATTGCTGCAATTTAAGGGAGTTTTCAATATTCAAATAATGGATATAATATTCATATGATTTAGTGAATTAAAGAAATATTAATAATACAATTTGGAGTGTGAAAAGTGGGATATCTAATATTATATTATTTTATTAATCCTATTTGTTGAAAATATAGAGATTTTTAGAGACATACACAAACCTACTATTATTGGTATTCTTCTATATTGAGGAAACTTGATCCAATAGTTGATTATATAAGGATTGATGTTGAGGAGGAATAAGATGGTGTATGTATACATAATCTCAAGAATATTTTGATTATATTTGTTGTATTAATGTGACATTGAAATTAATGTAGTGATACTACTAATTCTCTTATAGTGGAAGAGGTATTATTAAGGAAGAATAAGTAATTAAATTATAATACAACAATATCTAGGAGAACAATGGAGATATTATTTATAGGAGTGTATGGTGATCATGGAAGACATTAGGGGTAAAATATAATCTCATCCAACCCTAATCTCAAGAAATGATGGTTTTTCATATGGAATCAGACGTTTACCCTACCAAAATGTTTACTCTGGAGAAAAAATAATCAAGTGAATATGGTAGGTTAAAGATAACACCTTACCACCTATTATAATCACTTTTATAATATAGTGATAAAATTATTCTCTCAAACATGAAAGGAACATGAAAACAAGTAGTCACACACATTGGGATTGAACCGTTAAATAATTCAAGCATTCCTTGCCTTACTATTATTTAAAATGACTATGTGTGATAGTGATATTTGAATAGTAGATATAGACATTAACCAATGACATATGTTGATTTTGAAGATTAAATATTAAAAAGGTTATAACCAATTTACCACCCCCTTCAACTCTTCTTAGTGAGACATAAACACTTAATTCAGAGATTCAAGTGGCATTGGATTTAACCATGTTCCCTTAGAAAGATCAAATCATGGCTGTAGAATAGAAGGAGAATTTAATTTTTTCTAATAGTATAGGTGTCAAAATAAAATATGTAAAGAGTTTCCAAAGTTAGAAGAATATGATGATTTTATATCTTCTTTCTCTTGGCCTAGATGATAATAATGTTGGTATAGAGTTTTTTTAACTAGTTGAGAGAGATAATACTATGAAATGTATAGATAAAAATTAATTTTTAGTTTGATGGAAAATAATTGGATATAATTTTTATGATCTTTTATAACAATCATTGTAAAAAAGTAATGGGACTCAAAACTATTAAAGACATATAGGATATGCATGAGAAATTTTTTGTAACTAAAATTAATGTGAAAAAAAATATATTTTTTAGAAAAAACTAAATATATTCTAATTTATTATTTTGATATTATTAATGAATATATTACATGGGTGAATAAAAATTTCAGAAATATAAGTGGTTTTAGTGTCATTCTAAAAATATTCACCCATTTTCAAAATGTTAATGACAAACATTTTGGATAGTTTTGATATAAAGGATTCTTCTCTAGAAGATGTGAATTACTTATCCCTTGATAAATAATTTTTTTTATTTATTATAAAATTATAACATATAATTATTTTAATTAGAATATCAATTATGGGGTGGAATAAAATTCTATGAGCATGCATAAAACCGTGGAAGATAAGGATGAGTTCTCTAGTGAATCTGAAGATGGGTAAGAAATGGATAAAGATTAAAATTTTATTATCAATTTAATTTCAATGGAATAATACATAAAGTTTATGTATAAATGTAAACAACCACAAATTTGTTTTAAATTTGTATGGTATGGGAAATTGTTTAGTGGATTCTACAGACAATTAAAATATTGAAATTGAGTATGATGACTAATAATAAGATGTTTCTAAAAGGAAATGGTAATCACCCCCCAAAAATATGATAGAGAATGAAGAGGTACTCAATATATATGAAGATAAATTTGATAAGGAAATAAAAATAATATTAAGAATCAATGCAAAGAAGTTAATTAAAAGATGATGGAATCACTAAAAAATAGAAAACCAGTATCGATCATATTAAATAATATGAAGTTACATCAAAAATTAATATGGATGATGAAGAGAGATTCACTGATAAAATGTTGAAAGATAAACTTGAATCGTGTCTATAGAAAAACTCCATGATCAATAAATAGTCATTTTATTTGAGGTTACCAAAGGTGAATAAGATTTATAAAAATAATAATGATTACATTAATAAAATTAATAATTTCAAGGTGATAATTCCATAACAAGCTAAAATTTCGAGATATATTGATGTACAATTTGTACTAAATAATAGTTGACTAAATCATAATCTTGTGTCTTAAAGATGAAAATACCTTCAAAATAATGACAGAATATTACCAAACTAATCAATGGATACTCAAGATGAATCATCTCTATAGTCGGAAAAATCCATCATGTAGATGAAATTATAAGTTATTAATAACTATTCCAATGTTACCGAACATGTTTTACGTAACAGTATCTATTATAAAACTAAAACATTAATGGTATGGTTGTATAAAATCCATTAAAATTTCACACATATATTAATGGGAATTGGAAGTGAGTTTTTAAGAGAGAGTTACCCAAAATAATGAAAATGAGGAGTTTTGAATTCACCTACAAAACATGAATATTTTCATATTCATAATTTATATTAAATCAAAGATATGGAATTAATGGAATCTATTTGGGATGTTTAGAATTAAGGAAAAATCATTTGTTTTCAGGACTAAAATGGAATTTTCATGGGGTTAGAGAAGTGTAGATTTTTTTTCATCTATCTAATTAAAATGAGTAACAATTCTGAGATGAAAAAATATTTGAACATAAATCAATCATGATTTATTAACATAAATTTATTTGATTACTTGGATGAAATCTGTCGAATATGTGACAAAAATGGTCATTATGGTAAAGAAGTTATGAAAACACTCCCAGGAAAAGACTCTCAATCTTCTTGAGATGAAAAGAATCAAATAGGCGATGAAACAAAAAAGTCACTTCAAATTGAGGTGGATCTTAAATTAAGAAACAAGAATCAAATTATGAAAAATTTATAGTGGTTGGTAATCTCACATTACAGTATAAAATAATCTTGAAAAACATTTAAAAGATGATATAGGTGTAGTTACAGTTAGAAATGGCAGTTCATTAAATATCATAGTTTCCCATAAAACTTACATTGAGGCTCATAGACTAAATTCTTACAAATGTTTTTCTATTTATGGACTCAAATATAATTTTTTGAGTTTTATTTAATTTTATAATGATTGGAATAAAGAAAATTTTAAAATGGATGCATGCATCATCAAATGATTTAAGGATGTCAGAGTTATCCAAAAAGAGAATGAACTATTTGTAAATTGTTACAAAATTTAATATTTGAGTAATAGTAGTTATTTGAGAGTAGAAAATGAGAATAAAATGTGGCATATAAGGATTAGAGACACTGTCAATTATCATGTATTTTTTTTGAAAATATCAATAACTTTTTTAGGATTTCAAATAATATACTTCAAGGATTTTTTAGGAAATACAAAATTATTTATGATGAATTAAAATGGTTTTAAATGAATTATAATTTTGATATGAATCTTAAATATATTATTTTTTTGAATATTTTGTTAATTGATAAATTTTCATAACACTTTTTGGTTTAATTTACCAAAATAATAGGTTATATTGGGCTAGCCTATCAACCTGGGGATACACGCCACATAGGCAACCCACATGGGGCCACCTAGAAATGATGGAACATTAGAGGTCTTTATTTGGTGGTAGGATACATAATGAAATTAGGCTCGTGCAGGGTTTGTGGGAGCACTGGGATCCCAGGTTCCCAAGAGAATCAGCACGTGGTTGTGAACCCCAAGAAGTGATGGGAGGATGGACTCACCAGCACGACATGGTACACGACAGCAAGCGGGGGTCCTCCGACCCCCACATGACTTCATTGTGGCTGGTGGACAAGAGTTTCCATATAAATTCTCCCACAATCTAAGTTTTTATTTGATGTGGGATAGAGATATCATGGTTTACTATTTATTTTTAATTAAACACCATCATCTCACTCCATTATTAAGCATCAGTCCCACTAAAAGACTTCATCACCACTCATTTCCACTTTTCTCCACACTAATTCATTTTCCACCCATGGTGAAACACCGAGATCCTACATTGGAACACCACTAAAGCTCTGGCTCAAACTCTCCTCTACATCCAATGCCTTCCGTCACCGTTGATATAATGACCCAAACATTTATCCATGGAATTTCTCTATTCTGATAGTAATTTCATATAATTTAAACCACATAAAATCAATTATAGACCATAATAAAAACTATATAAATGAATATTTAATTAAATAAGAAGTATTTCTAGAAGTTAAGGAACCAATAATAATAAAACAGTAACTTTACTTTAAGAGTAGTAATATGACCCTTAGGAATAGTAAACTGACCAAATAAATTGTATCCTCACCTATGAAAGTATAAATACAATTTATGAATATCATAAATTAATGTATGATATAATTATATCATACTTTATGTAAATAAAGTTTTAAAAAATTATTTATTAAGTGTTGGTATTTTTGTAAGTTATAAATATTTAATTATTATTTTTTTATTAATTTATTACATGAAAATTACATTTATATTCCTAAAATTTATCCTAAAATTAATATTTTTATTTATTATGGTTTTAATTTATTTTTATGAGGCCTTAAGTAATTTTTTAAAGTATTATAAAATCAGAAATAATTTTAAAATAGCTATTTTCCAAGTAAATGTCGATTTAAATTAAAAATAAATTTACTCATATTTAGAAAATAATTTTCATAAAATTTATTTCATTTTCAATTCTACAAATATAAAAAAAATATTGTAAATTTTTGGGATTTTTCTAAAATATTGGAATTTTATGTGAATATTGAAATACGGAAATTCATGGTATATATAAATTATAAGTTAAACACATTGTTCTTTGAGTCACGACGGATATAACCAAAATAATATAGAATACCCCCTAATTATTTTTATATATTTAGTGATAATGATAAAACAATTCATATTTTTGTTCCAAAACAATAAACTAATGTATATAATAATGAGAAAACACCCCTCTCTTCTACTATAAACACAACTAATCACCACCTTTTTCCTCACACCTCTCAATATTGGATACTTTTCAAAATTCTACAAAAACCTCTCCTTAATCCCCTATCCCATTTTTAGGGCCTCTTGGCCACAAAAGGAGGCTATAAAATATTTCCTGTAGAGTTTTTCAATGATGATAAATTCAAGAGGTAAAATCCTCTTCCTTTTTCATTAAATTTCTTTTCAATTTCATTTAATTTCATCTCTTATCCTCACGTTATCTTATCCAAGTTGATATATAAATCCACTATTTTATATATAATATAATTCTATCGTGTTAATTTAATATCCATCATTAATCCCCTCTCTCTCCCTTTTTTATTCTAAAAATGAAATTATCGCCCATGAAGTGTGAATTTACCAACGTCATGAGTAATGCACTTCTATTTTTCATTAACATCTTCAAGGATAATAAAAGACCATTATAATTGTTGAAAAATATTTTAACATATATTTTATAACCCTTTTCATTTTCTGGAACTGACATGTGTAGATAAAAATAAATGATAAAAAAGAATGAGTTCATTGTGATAAAAAAACTACCAAAATTAACCTAAAATGATAATAATTAACTTTTACCTAATGATTCATCCACATAACACATAAAAAAATTCTATGAAAGATAATTTAAAATTAGGTAAGATCATTAAAAACATATAATAATAGTTACGTATTTTTACTTTCATTTTATATGAATATCAATTAATGTATTAAGGTGAACCAATCATGAACACTATGAAAACGAACGCTCTAGAACGATGCAATTAAACTCTAAAACTCATCTAAAAGTACATAAATGATCTTAATAAAACTATAATTAATTTAATTCATGTAGAAAATGTAATCTACTGGTAAATTAATTAATTTAATTTGACTATCCAGGGTATTAAATATATGAATGAGTTCAGACATAAGGTAAGGGGAATTCTCGTACCCAACTGCATTACTTTTAGTTTTTCTCTTTCATAAAACCATTTTTATTATGGATATTCCATTATTGTAAATTATATACAATTAAATCATCATTATATTATATTTTATAGTATATACATGTTACCAACCTGGTTTTATGAAAAATTAAAATATTTTTCCAAAATAACTATTCTTTTAGAAAATAAATATTTTTCTTCTCAAATGAATGTTTCTTCTTCAATCAATATTGAAAAAAGAATATTATTCCATTTTTATCTCAATAACACCAATGTTTACTAATGTATGAATTATTAAATTAAACCAATTCATTTCCATGGTTTATTTTATATCCATGGTTGATTTACATTCAACGTGACATAAATGATAATGTAACTATTATGATGTGATGAGTGCACCCAGAATTATATATCACTCCAATTCATTGGTAATTGTTATTTATCCCATGAGAAAAAGATAAATATTCATGATCATGATCATATATTTTTTCACAAATATGCATCTTAGTTGACCACTAAGACATGATGTTCCATTTTTATGAATTTATACATTACAATCCTTTTTATATTGATTCCTCTCAGGATTATGATCCATTTCTTATTTTATGATGATAATGATTATGATCACCCCCACATTATTTTGTTTCATGTTCATATCTATCCCCTTACTAGATTTTTATCACACCCCTTTTTGATTTATATCCTCAGGTTATTACTTGTAATAATGTTTATGTGAATACATCTAAGAAGCAAGAGAAGAAGAAAATAAATAAATTTTTATGTTTTATTTTATAAATTTTATTTATTGTCTTAGTTTTCCCAACAAAAACAATTGGATATTATTTTTTTAGTTATTTTATTTTTTTATATTTAAAATGATGTAATAGATATGTAAGAAAAAATAGGGTCACCATAGTTGGTATCAGAGTGTTGTTTAGTTTATTTGGGAATTCTGATTAGAGAACATCAGTGAAAACCGTTACTATGAGATAAGTATGAACATCAGAATATTTTTTTTTGAAAATGAAAAAATAGGGATACAACAAGATATTACTTTATAATTAATTTCAAAAACTAACAAATTATTTATTCAGGTCTCTTTTACTTATGTTTTGTTCTAACCTTTTCTACATTAGAAAATGATGGGAATCAGGAGAAACAAGGCCAACAACATATGCGAGGGACAATGAAGCGATTTCCCAAATGACATCCCCAATGCCATGGGAGGTGGATTTAAAAATTTAATGGATATTTTTACCTCGTTTCCTCATGTTATGAAAAATAACATTAATAATTTATAACATCCTTCTTCACCTAAGAGGGATCATCTGGATACTTTGTACTTTATCTGGAAAAAACCACCAATATTTACTGTATATTCTAATCCACTAGTTTCTGAACAGTGGGAAAACTAAATAGAAAGATCTTTTCTAAAATTTTGAGATATATAATGTCACTATTTCCATTTATCATCAAGATGGAGAAGTTTTTAAATGGTGGTTGTAGATTAAAAATACCAAGATGATTGATGAAATTGAGGAGATGGAGAGGGAAAACATTAATATCATGTTTATTAACAAGTATTTCTTGAAAAATATTCATAACAAGATGGATAGAGAATTCATAGAGATGAATCTAAAGGAAGGTGAATCTGTCATGGCCTATGAAGAAAATTTCACTGGGCTTGCGGGGCATGCTTTGGGTTTTTTATCATCAATGATTGAAAAATTGATAGATTCTGTAGGCGTTTAAACCCACACCTTTGAATGGCACTATCAATTTGAGAAATTGGAAGTTATTAAAAAGTTTTTCTATGGGATCTCAAAGTGGATATGGAGTTTGGATAATGGTTCAATGGATATGGTGCTATGAAACAATAGATGTAATTTCAAGCTGGAGGATCTAATGAGAACGTTGGAATGAAAACTCGATAAAAACATTTTAAAACTTTGGGAACAAGCATCCTAGAAACTACCTCAAAGGGACATGGAAATATTTCAAGTGTGGGATATAATTCCACTAAGCTGATAAAGGTTGAAAATAAATGAGGAAGAAATACCATATAGAGGAGGAAAGGAGAGAACCTCCCATGGTCCAATTCTACAACAATAGAGAGCAAGGGAACTATGCAATATAGTGCACTAAAACTCTAGTCATCAAGGGTATTCAGCACCATCAACCACCAAATCCAAATGAGAAAGAAAAGTCTTATTCCATCACTACTACAGATTTATAGCAAGAAAATTAATTTTTACAAGGTACACTTCTAATTAATTCAAGAATAGAAAAATTATTATTTGATTCTGGTTATATAAATTCCATTATATCTTGATTTTTTTCTAGATTTATGTAATTGAAACCCTTAAACCTTGAAGATGAGATATCATTAAAAAGACCAATTAGTGAAATCATTTCAACCCATGTGTTGTATTCTTATCTTGTCGGTATAAGTGGGAAAATTCATATAGAAAATCTTGTGATACATCCCATGGTGTAATTTGATGGTATAATGGGAATAGATTTTCTCTCATTATATAGAGAACATATAAACCATCAATAAAGGGAACCAACTTTTCATATTTTGAACCATCTCGTGCACCTATAAAAAAGAAAGGAATATAAATAATCTCCTTTAAAAAATATCATTCCACGATATGGTTATTGATTCCCTATAAATAAGAATACCTCGCTCAAATGGATGACTCAAAGGAAGGTATCCACCTAAAAGAAAATTCCCATTGTGATGGAATATAGTAACATTTTTCCTAATGATTTACTTATAATTCACATAGACCATGAGGTAGAGTTCTCAATATAACTCATACATGGAGCTACTCGTATATCAATGTTTCCCAATAGGGTGGATCAAATCAAACTGGATGAGTTAAAGAAGAAGTTACAAGATCATTTGGACAAAGGGTTCATATACCCCAATGTATAACCTTGGGTGCGCCTACTCATTTATCAAGAAGAAAGTTGGATCAATGAGTTTTTCTACTATGTAACTGGAAATCAACCCCAGAAAGAACAAGTATCCTATTCCAAGGATTAAAGACTTATTTGATCAATTGTGAAGAGCTTAATATTTCTAAAAGGTGAATCTTCATTCTAGATATCATCAACTAAAGGTGAAGAAGTAAGATATTTAGAACAATGACTTATGTACAAGGTATGGGCATTATGAGTTTCTAGTGATGTCGTTCAGACATATTAATTCCCCTAAAACATTCATTCATTTGATGAATAGAGTATTTAAACATTGCATTGAAATTTTTTTGTAAGTGTTTTTCGATGATATTCGCATCAACTCTAATAGTAAGGATGAAAATGAAGAAAATATATGTATTGTGTTGGAGACATTAAGAAAGGATATGTTTCCTGCTATATTATGAAAGTGTGAACTTTTGGATGTAGAAAGTCTCATTCGTGGGACATTTGATCACAAGTGAGGGAATCATTATCAACCCTTCCAAGACAAAGGCATTTGGGGAATGGCACAAACACTATAGTGTCACAGAAATCAACAGTTTTCTTGGATTAGTTTTTTTCTACTGATTTTTTAGGTGATATTTATCATGATTTTATTTCCTGCTAACTATGTTATAATTTAAAGGAGAGTATTTCAGGATGGAATAATGTCAGGAAAGCTTCAAGGAGCTAACGAAAAGGATGATAACTGCACATCTATACACATTATCGAAAAGTAGAGAATGTTTTGTGATATAAAGTGATTCTTCCCAGAATGGTATGGGTCTTATACTCATGAAAAATGATATATTTATAGCCTACACATCACAGTAGTTGGAAATCGATGATAAGAACTACCTAACACATGATCTAAAGATAACAATTGTGATTTTTTCCTTCAAATCTAGCGGCACTACCTCTGTGGTGACAAGGGTGAAATATATACTGATCAAAAGAGCCTATATTCACATTAAAGGATATCGAAATGCATAAAAAGAGATTGTTAAAATATAATCAAAGACTATGATTTCTCTATTCACAATCAACCTGGCAAGGAAAACTAGGTAGTTAATTCTCTTAGTAGAAAATAACCTTACACTCTATCCATGTTGTGGATTGTGATAGACCACATCTTCATGGATATGAAAAGTATGGATTTGGAATCCATAACAGAAGGAATACATCAGACCTTTCAAAAATTATTTCTCATCCATCTATCAATGATAAGATTAAGGAGGCATAGTGGGATGATCTAGAGTTAAAAAAGAAGATAAATACAGTAAAGGAAGAGAAGTAGCAAGAGGTCCATATTGATGATTATAGTGTGATTCAGTTTGGAATGAGTACTTATATTCCATCCCCACTAGGGATAAATAAGAAGCTATTCAATAATGTACATAGCTCAACTTTCTATATCCATCCTGGGAGTACCAAGATATATCGTGATCTAGAAGAAAATGTTTTTTGGGGATAACATGAAGAAGCATGTTGTAGAATATATCTCAAGGAGCTTAATATGTCAGAAATTTAATGCATAGAAACATGTTTTCTATGTAATGGTGCAACCATTACCTTTACCTATATAGAAGTGGGAGAATTTCACTATGTACTTTTTCACGGGTCTCCTGAAGAAATCCAAACGAAATAATGTTATATGGGTTGTGGTGGACCAACTCACTAGACTTACCACTTTATCAATATTCAATAAGATCTCTCTCTTGAACAAAATGAAAATATATATGTGAAGTTAGTGGTGAGAAAACATGAGCTTCCACTCTTGATTGTATCTGATGGTGATCTGAGGTTTACATCTAAATTTTGGTGGATTATTCAACATGCTATGAGTACCGAATTAAATTTATGCACATCCTATCAACACTAAAAAATGGCCAATATGACATTACTATTCATATTATTAAAGATATTCTATGATCTTGGTCATTATAATTCCATGGTTGATGGGATCATCATCTCCCATTGGTTAGGTTATCATAAAACAATATCTCCCACATGATTATTATGATGGATCGATATGAATCTCTGTATAGAATGTGATGTATAACTCCAACCTATTGGTATGAATTTGGAGAAAGATGGCTTCTTGAAACTGATCTTATGAAAGAGATTTCATAGAAGTTTTATGACATCCAACAATATATCAAATATACTCATAGTCAAAAAATAGTTGTGCTAACAACCATTGAAGGAAATTCAAGTTCATCATTGGAGATAATGCCTTCCTTGTAATATCACAATGGAAGAGAGTCAGGTGGTTTAGGAATAAAGGGATGCGAAGTCCAAAATAAATTGGCCTGATTAAGATAATTTATATCGTAGGATCCATGGAATATCAACTTTCAATTCAACTAAATATGGCGTAGGTTCATGATATCTTCCATATATCACTCACGAGTTACTACATACCCGATCCCACACATGTACTGAACTCATATGTGGTATAGCTGGAAGATGATCTCTCTTTGGAGGAGCAGCCAGTAACGATTTTTGACTGGAGAGATGAGGTTCTACACAAGAAGAAAACCCACATTGTCAATCTGTTATGGAGTAACCAAAATTCTGAATAAGTAACTTGGGAACCCAAGAAGGTTATTAAGGACAGTTACCCTCACATGTTTATGTAAAAAGAAATCTCATGGGAGAAATTTCAATATGGTAGAAGAATGTAATGACTCAAACCTTTATTAGTATAATTTCTACCTTCTTCTAGTAATTTGATATAGTATAAATCACATAGAATAACTTATAGAGAATAATAAAATCATTATAAAGTAATAATGAATTAAATAAGAAGTATTTGTAGAAGTTAAGGAAAAAATACAATTGAAATAGTAACTTAACCATAGGAATAGTATTATGACCCTTATGAATACTAAACTAGCCAAATAAATAGTAAGCTCACCAATTTATGTATATATATAATTTAGTAATATTATAAAAGAATGTTTGAAATAATTATATCATAGTCTAATTAAATAAATGATCTAAAGATTGTTCATTAGGTGTTGGTATTTTTGTAAGTCATAAAAATTTAATTACAATTTTATTATTAATTTAGTAGTTTAAAAGAAAATATATTTTCATAAAATGTATCAATACATTAATACTTTTATTTCTTATAGTTATAAGATAATTTTATGTTTCCTTAAGTAAATTTTCAAAGTTTTATAAAATCTATTATAATTTTAAAATCATTATTTTCCAAGTAAATGGTGATTCTAATTAAAAATTAAATTATTAATATTCCAAAAAAAATTCATAAAATGGGGTTCATTTTTGAATTCTACATGTTGAAAAATGAATAGGGTGAATTTTTGGGATTTTTGTAAAATAATTGATTTTTTTCTGGAATAGTGATATATGGTAATTTGTCGTATATATACATTGTAAGTTAAATAAACTATTAATTGAGTCATTGCTGATGTGATTACAATAATATATAACTCCTATTAATTGTTTAAAATATTTAGTGATAATGATCAAAATATTCATATTATTTAGCCAAAATAATGAATAAATGAATATAATAATTACAAAACACCCCACTCCTCCACAATATATACCACCCTCACCACCTCTTTCCTCACACCACAAAAGCGTTTATAATTTTCCAAATTCTTCCCAAACCCCTCCCCAATCCCCTCCCCCACTTCCTGGATCTCTTTGGCTCATTAAAAGACCAAAACCATTTCCCTAATAAGATTCTCAAGGAGGATAAATCCAAGAGGCAAAATCCTCTTCCTTTTTCATTACATTTCTTTTCAGTTTCATTTCTTTTCTTCTCTTATCCCAAATTTTATTGTTCAAATGGAGTGATAAATTTAGTTTGTTTGATATACTGTAATAATATCTTGTTAATGTAATATCCATCATTAAAATCCCCCCTCTATCTCTCTCTTTTATTCTAAAAATCAAATTGCCCTCTGAAATGGGTAAATTCACCGACAACATGAAGGATGCACTTTCAATATCCATTATCACCTTCAAGGATGTTAATAAATCCATTATAATGGTTTTTTTTTAATTTATTTTCAATCCTAATTTATTCTTTTTAACTAACATATATTCATACTACTAAATGTTAAAACAAAACGATCTCATTGGGATTGAAAAACCACCACAATTAACCTAAACGATCATCATTAACTTTTATATACTAATTCATCCCCATAAAATATAACCAAATTATTTTTATGATAATTTAAAATTTTGGAAGATCACTAATAACATATAATAAAAATTCCTGATATTTACCCTCATTTTAGTAGAACATTCATTCATGTATACAAGTGAACTAATCATGAAAGCTAAGAAAATGAATTCTCATGAATGATGTAACTAAACTATTTAACTCATCTAAAACGTCAAAAAGAAACATAAAAAATTAATTAATCTTATTACCTTTGTGTCTCAGAAAATCTAAATTTTATGAATTTATTATTTATGAAATTAAACCTATTCCTTTCCATGGGTTATTTTATATCCAAGGTTGATATATGTTCTATGTGGCATGCATGATATTGTAAATGATTTGATGTGATAGGTGCACCAAAAATTATGTCGCGCAATGTAAATGATAAGATGTGATGGGTGATCTTGGAATAATATATCACTCCAATGAATTGGGTAATGATAGGTATCTCATGAGAAAAAAATACATTTTAACATGATGTTATCTTTGTTCACAAAAATGTGTGGATGTTTACCACTAAGATATAATGTTTCTTTTTTATACATTTCAACATTTAAAAACTTTTATTAATGCTTCCTCTCAAGATTATAATCTGATGATAATTTTATGATGATAATTATTATGATCACCCCACGTTATATTGTTTCATGTTTTTATTTATCCTTTTAATGTTTTTTTTTCACCCCCTTTTTATTGAAATCCTTATGTGGTTACTTGTACTAAAAAGAATGTGAATACCTCTAAGAAGGTAGAGAAGATATAAATAAATAAATTTTTATGTTTTATTTTATAAATGTTATGTATAGTCATAGTTTTAAAAAGACTCTAAACCTATTGAACATGGATTCTTAATTATTTTATGTTATTTATCTTTAAAAATTTTTAATATATATGTAACAAAAATTAGGGTCACTATAACTGATCACCTCTACACCCTCTATTGATCACCATAAAAGAGGGATCAGCACATCTAGCTAATGTCAAGGTTATATAAGGATTATTAAATGCTAACACTACCACACTCTTTGATTCCATATCCACAACCAAACACTTCCACACTACCAAATACCTCATTAATTAAAATCTTCCCATCCATGCAAATCACTGCCCCACTCAACTTCGTCTATTTTAAAGAATAAAACCACCCAAGAACATTGGGTGTAATTTTAATACCCTATAGGTCTCTTAGTATTTAAGAAATATATATTTTTCAAATATTTTAATATTCCCCAATGACTAAGGAGATGGTTGAGGATCTCAACCACTATAAAAGGAGATTCTTCACCAGTTAAAATAAGAGTTGGACCGGCCAACTAGAGGAACCTCCTCTGAGAGGAGCTACTGCAAGTTCACTATTTTCTTTTCATTCATTACATTTAATTTTTATTTTATTTTAATATTGTATATAATCTTAATTTATTTTATTTTATATATATAATCCATTCATTTTTATTCAAATGTGCTCAATAATTCATCCACCACTTATTCTTATTATTCGTCTTCTAATATTAATTTAATTTCTTCTTCTTATTATAAACATTTATATTTCTTAAATTTATTTTCTTTTCTTTTCTTTATTTTATTTTATCATCTCTCTTTCTAATTTATTCTATTTTTTTCACTTATTATTTTATTTTCTTAATTCTCATTCCACCAAAGTAATCTCTTACCCTAGAAAATGTGGAGCTAACTCAAGGCTTGGGCTAAGGGTGGATAATATTGTCATGATTTTATATTAATTATTACAATATTTTTTCGTTGATATGGGTTGAATTCATTTGTGTTGAAATTTTCCACAATGAAATTAAACAAAAATATATTTCTATTATTTTTCCTTATTTTTTCCCACTCTCCCATTATTTAACACTTCACATGATGTAGTTGATTCAATAAATGTATGAAAGAAAATTATATTGATCTAGGTCCTAGAAGATGTCCCACCTTAACCATAGTGTTCTATGAACCATCATTACAATAAGTGGTGGAATTATAATTGCTTAAATAAATATAATATTTCACAATTTCGAAATAAATGGATATTAATTCATCTACAAATTTCATTATTTTATTATAAAACTAAAATTAAAGAAATAAACAGGAATAATTATGGAACAAAAAAATCAATCTCAATACCAAGTTCATTCATTATTATTTCATTCTTATAGAATTTTATTTTAGTATTAGTATAAATTTATATTCTAAATGTCATTTAAATATTTTATAAATTAATCAAAACCCCAATAATTTTTCATTAATTTAATAAATTAATACAAAAACATAAATAAGATGTTCTTGGGTGATTTATATTAATTACGAGAACTATAATGAAAATATTCTTCTAAGATGACCTTGATCATCCACTATGGTGAATTTAGAAAACAATTTTCTTTTTCCAACCCTAATGGAAGGCGTGTGTCAAAATATGAACTATTTTCAGGGATACAATCTGTAATTTTTTTTCTTTTTCTATTTTAATATTTTAAATATATTTTTATATCATTTAGTAAAACCTATAAAATATAAATTTTCATTATTTTTTAAAATGATTATTTTTTCAATCCATATGAAATTTACTCATGAAAGAACCCATAATTGAACAACCCTAGTCTAACAAATATGCAGTTTCCTTTTCGGAAACATAGATCAAGGGAGATATAAGAAAAATAATCATAGAGAAAGAATTAAAATACCTAACCCAATAAAAATAAATAATCCTTCAAATAACTATTTGTTGAAGGATCGTCTAGAGAGTTAATCAAATTCTAGGAGTATATCCTATAATTTTATCAATAGATGTCCTATACACCAATTGTGTTTTCCTTGTTCTTCTCCTCAGTTATGAAGCGAATCCCATGGTAAAATATCAATAACCAGAAGTAGAAAACATTGATCTAAATGATTAGCTTAAAAAATATAATTGATACACTAAATGATTTTGGGATAAATATGAATTTTATTACTCAGATAGATTTTTTATTTATTAAAAACACTATAGGGAAAATTTAGAACCAGTCTAAACATGAGAAACAATCAAACAAAATGATATGAAATAGCCAAATCAATGAGTTTCAATTTGATCCTTTTATATAACTTAACTCTGAGTAGAGTCCATTGGAGGTCTGGATCTTTCTCATCTCGACTTTCATTAAGGAGGTTTTCAAAATAGTAAACCATCATATCCCATGTTTTTAGGTTCTCTTCCATAGTAATCTTCTTCCTGGTGAATCCATGTGCCAAAATTCCATGTTTTTATGGCCCCATGAACTCTTCTCCTTTGAATGGTTGGCTAGGAACCACCTCCCTACTAGCCTATCAAATTTATCTTTCATAGTGATGACCTCCAAGATCTTATCCTAGAATTATTCATTTCACTTGTGTATGGTTTACCACTCATCACATTCCATCAATTCACTCATGCTTTGAGGAGTGTTTGGTTCAATCATCTCTTTTATTACATCATCTAGGTCAGTGATTAATGGATCCCATAAAGGTGGTTTAAGCTCCTTTGTAAAATATATCCTGGTATGATTGGGTGCCTTCAGATGAAACTTCCCTTTTCTTGAAGACCTGGTGACGAGAAGGAAAGGTAAAAAGGAGTAGTATTTTTTCTCCAGCGGTCTCCGAGAGTGATTTTTGAAACAATCTGAGTCAATTATGGTGTTTTTACCCTTCTTTGTGGAGAATATAATGTATTCCTCTGCAATTCCCACTTCTTTTAGCTCAATAGGGGACTCCAAGTCCGAATCTCTTTCATCCTGGATTGTCTAACAACAGTCATAAAATTAATCCATAGAGAAACCTAAATATGAACAAATATATGATTCACTTTTCTTTCTTAAAGTTTTTGAGGATATTTAATAAATTGAGGCTATTCTTAATGAGTATCATCCACCCAATCATTTGAATAACCAAATCCATGATGAACATGATAAGTTATAATTCATTCATGATGTATGTGTCCTTCCAGTTGAGATACGTTCGAGAGATCAACATGATATGGATGAATTCTAGAATGAATGTGAGGTAAAACGTTAACTTCTCAGTCAATTAATAGTAAAAGATACATCACCTTTTAATATTTTTAAATCCATGGAATAATTATCCATCTAACTTGTGGAATTTTAATAAAAAGATGGATATGCAAGACTACCTACCTTCATTTGAAACCATCCAACTCTAAGAGGCACTCTCCATTGAAGAAGAGATTGAAATCGAGCCAATTAAGAGAGGTGATATTATCTCGAACTCAATTTATTTCAATTTTATTAAATATTAATTGACTATTAATTTCTAAATTATTGAGTGTTTTAGAATTAGAAAATATTTAACATGTCATAGTGTAAGATAAAGTAACTACGCATGCACCATCTGAGGAAGACATGGAGCTCCCTAACATTATTGAGAATGAATTTGATGAATATCATGAATAATTACATGTTTTTGATCCTGAGGATATCAATATAGATTCACATTTATAAATTGGGAAATTTCATGTTAATAATTCAAATTTAAAGTTTGTTAAAATAAAAATACCATCATACTTTCCCTTTTATCATTCAGCTCATCTATCCCATGTTAAGGGAGAACTAGACAATGAAGAGAAGGTTTCACAAGTAGAAACCAAAAGGAGAATGATTCATACTTCACCCTACCTTATCCATTTAATCTATACATAATACTGAAAGAGTGGGGTATTTAAAACTCAACACATGGATCATTCCTCACCAAGAAAGAAGAAGTTGAAGCTGTAAAATCCACAATGTGGCTGTTCAAGTCAGAGAAGCTCCAACCACCCTTAGACTGTGGATAAATGCTAGTATTTCCCTCTATAGGAATTAAACATTCAAGGACCACATGGGGGATCATATTAAGACTATTAACTTTTATTTTATTTATAGTAATTTACATTAAAAAATGATTCTTGGGATTACTCCATCATATATCCCATTCTCACTTTATTTTTTAGATTTAATGACATGATCCCGGTGTTTAATTAAGTAATTTTATTTTATTGGTTCATGATGGAAGAATTATGTCCAAATAGTTTAGGAGGAAAGGGGACTAAGCTTTATGGGAAAGGCATTTCACTTTTTTATATATCTTTTAAAACTCATTACATTTTTTTATAAATCATTTCTTGAGATTAAACTGCAAATTTCATGCTCGTGCTATGAATTTATGATTTACTTGACTTCTCTAGGAGACATGTGTTTTTTGGATTCCATTGATTCAATGTTTTCTAATTCATTTATAATGATATTGAAAGATTAAAATTAATAATTGAATAATTTATGTGAAAAATTGCTATTAAAATGTGGACACATTATTTGAGTGAATTATTTAATTCCTATAGATGAAATTTCCTAATCATTTTCACACATTGAATTTATGAAATTTATGCAATTTTTTTATTAATCACACCCTTGGTTATTGACCAAAATAAAATGTCCCGCTCCTGAGAGGAATTATTGACCATGTACTTCCTATTTTTTCTTGATCATATTTTTTGAGTCATCTAGTGACATTCCATCTACTAGAACTAGCATTTGAACTTCTCAAAACTATGACCATGAAAAAAATTACAATAATTAATAATTCCCCTGAAAATAATTTATACTTAAAAGATAACTTTTACATTAATTGTTTTTTTAAACATAGAAACCAGGAATGAACTTCTTATTAATGGGGACTTATTTTAAGTCATTTTTATCTATTCCAACAGTCCTATTAATATTTTTAAGATATTTCAAATTTTAACAATTGGGGAGAATGAAGATATCAATTACGAGATGATTTATATTATGAGGAAGATGTTATGGAGTAATAATTATTGGTATAAAAAAAGTTTGATTAATATTAATTATACAGAATATTATTTTCTCATGTTCAAAAAAGGACAAAATTAACCATAAAAATAAAAAAATCAGGTGTGACTTAAATGAAACATAAATCACCATCAATAGACCAATGATTTTTATTATATTTGGTTAGTTAGTGGATGTGAGGTTTATATTATAAATTTCTTTACAATGATAAAAATTTAAAAATTAAATTTAAATAGAAAACAAGTATAAATGTAGACAAAATCTAAAGAGGTCATATAAATCATTAATTTTTATTCACTTTGATCATAAAATTACATTGAGTTTAGAGAAATTGGGATTTGTTACAATTTTAAGTGAATAATTTAGTCACACTTATACTTGTGATATCCTGATGAATACTTTAAGAGATAAACCTCCTCCTTGGGTATTTATTTTTAAACTTCAATTCACACCTTTGATAATACATACATTAAAATGAACATTTAATCAAATGTCCCCATGATTTTATGTTCCCTTTTTCTTTAAAAAGTGGATAAAATAGTTCCATTACCAGATTATAGATTTGTATCATTCTCTAATGATATGATAATATCTCTAATTTAATTTTATCATTAGTTATGTGTGAAAATATTTAAAATCAATATAAATCTAGATTTTTATTCATTAATAATAATTAATTGAGAAGCTTGAATAAATGAGAATAGAATTATCATAATTATTAAATGAGAAATTGATAAATTATTAAATTAACTTTTTTTTGAAAATTGAGAAATTAAATTTATATATTATGTACAATTTGAAAATTTTATTTAACATTGGTAATTTTATTATTTCATTTCTCTGATATTTAAATTTTGATAACATTGGAGCCCTGTGATTTTACATGTTGATATTTTATGGTTTAGGAAAATAATGTTTTATGTGCGGGTGTATTTGAAACACTCAATTTTCATGAAATTTGTTTTAGAAAGTATCAATTTTTTTCAAGTATTTTAAAGAATATATTTCAAAATTTTATAGGAAAATAGGAAATTAGAAATGAAAACATCTAATTTTTTTAAATGAATGATAAATTTGGATTTTAATCATTCATATAAACTTTTTATGAATATTTTCTTAGGTGCTAAATTAACATGACTCTTTTATGTTTATGTTACCAGAATAATAGTACATATTGGTTCATCACACAAACTAGTGGTTGAACTCTATATAGCCATCCCATTAGGGGATAGCTAGCCATTAAGGCCCATGGGAGGGATATTTTGAGAGGTAGGATGCACAGGGGATGAGGCCCTTGCAGGGACCGTAGGAGTGCTAGGATCTCTGTAGCTTAGGAGTGTCGACCAATGATTGTGAAATCCACTAAGTGATGGGAGGGAGATCTCACCAACATGGGGTAGTGATCGATGAAGGGAGGGGGTCCTACGACCCACACATTACTTCATTCTGGATGAGGAGCAGTGAGTTTCTTTATAAATGATTTCCCATCATGTGTTATGATTCGATGTGGGATAGTTAATTAATGGTTTTCTATTAAATTTTACATAAACACTATCATCCATCTCCATTCACATGCACCTCTCCCTCAAGGAGACTCCACTACTACTCTCTACCTCTCTTCACTACAGAAATTCATCTTCTTCCCACAGCGACATGATGAGATCCTCCATTTCCACACCACAAAATCTCAGGCTCAATCTCACATCCACTTACAATAGCTACCATCACCACTAATCACCTCCTCACACTCTTTTTATAACCATGAAGGACGGCTCAGCTCATCAGGGTATTGTCTTGGCTGGAACATGTTTGATGAATTCGTATACCTATTCACTCTCTCCTTCCATTTCCACACCCCACCCTTTCCATGATTCCATGTACCTAATGTATTCTGAGCTTCCCATGAATGAAACATTGCTACCCCACTTTAAATGGTCCAATGTAAAGATGGAAATCACCAGAGATCCTCATGTGTCTTTTGAAAACCCCATGGGTCCCTCGGTATTTAACAAAATGATATATTTCTAAATATTCAAAGTTTACCCTATTACCAAATATAGGGTAGAGGCTCTCTGTCTCTATAAGATGAGATTACTCCTCAGTTTAAGGAGTAATTAGACCACTCGACTGTAGGAACCTCGACTTAGAGGAGCTGCTATGTCTTCCCTTTTTTATTCTCATTTTATTTAATTTAAATATTTTTTTAGTTTAATTTATTTTATAACTGTAATAATATTATATTATTTGGTTAAATAAATAGAATCAATTAAATTTTATTCTCATTTTTTCACTAATTATCCAACCACTTCATCACCATATTCTTCTACTTTTTCTTCTATTATTATTTTAATTTCCTCATATTATTCTTCCCATTTAGATTTCATAATTTTATTTTCTTTTATTTTATTTTCCTCTCTTCTATATGTGTCTATATATTTTATTCTTTTTTATTTTCCCTTCCAATTATATTCTCTTTTTTCTCATTCCACCATTGTGATCTATTTCCCTCGACAATGAGAGGATAACTTGAGGCTTGGAAACGTAGAGGTGAAGGTGTTCTTGAAATATTCCTATTATTAATTATCACAGTTTTGGTAGATATGAGTGGAATGCATGGGTGTGGAGATTTTCCCTCATTAAATGAAACTCAAATATATTTATATTATTTTGTTACATTTCTTTTCCTTCTCTTCCATTGGTTAAATTCTCACATGATTGATTTGAACAAGTAAATGAATGAAATAGAATTTTATTAAGTTAGGTTATAGAAGTTTCCAATCCCTCAACAAGGTTGTCCATCAACCTTTATTACAGGAGTAGTTGGAATTTATATTTCTTAACAGAATTTTAGATTTCAAAATTTTGGAATAGAATGGAATTACTTCATAATGAGATCTAATGATGGGATCATTAAACTATAATTAAACAAATTTGAGGAAAATAATTATGGAACCCGAAAATCAAACTAATGACCACATTATTTCTTTCTAATTTCATTCTATTATCATTTAATATTATTGTAAGTATAAATTTCCATTATTCATGTCATTTCAATATTTTAGAATGTAATAAATAAACCAATAATTTTTCATTATTTTTATAAAATAAAAAAACCCAAAATAATTAGTTCATATGTGATTTAGATTATATAAGTGAAAAAATGAGAAGCTCCCATTGTGAGATGACCCTTTTCATCCACTATGTTTCATTAGGAAAATAATTTTTTTCATGCCCAATATAGGCATTCGTCACTTATGCTTCTATATTAAAAGTATTCTGAGAAAGTTTACATATATGGTGTGTTAATATATTTAAAACAACTAAAATGTGAAACAAAATATATTTTTGAAACTCACAAAAAATAAAAAATTACAAAAGGATGGAATAAGAATTTAGATATTTCATCAATAAGAACACTTGAAATGTTTGTTTTATATTTATTTGGATTAATGAGACATAAATCCTCTAAAGGTTATAATTATTTAATAAAATTAATTTTGGATTTTATAATAAAAAATATTTTTTAAATCATAAATATCAATGTATAGATATATTCAATCTCATTAAAATAGAAGGTGAGAAATAGATTTGGGATAAAAATATTGTAATTTTTAATTCAATTGAGGTCACAAGAAACATGCTAAAATATTATGTTTCTACTCATAGGATCAATCATTAGAGTATTACTCCAAATATTCCCCATCAAAATATATTTTTATAGAATAAAAATATAATCATGGTTGTGATTGAGAGAACCATTCTAACATACTCTAATCTCTAGATGTGTTTCTATAAATAAGTTATTATTACAATTGTGCACATTCAAAATAGGGGTTTTAGTACACAAAATAATATCAATACTATGAGATGTTGTAAAATAACAAAAATAATATGATCTAATTCATATTTTTTAGGTATATGTTTGGTGAGGAATAATATTTAATATTTGAAAATTTTAGATGAGAAACCCAAGGAAGTTGTATTTTTGGAATAAAAATCTATTGGAATAGGATACAAGTGGTGGAACAAGAGGCTTCACCATATCATAAAATATTTTCATATGATTATTATTGAATATAAACACTGTTTTGTGATATGAAGAAAAAATTATGGAATTTAAAAATTGGTTAGAATGTAGATTTCATGAAAAATTGGTGAAAAGAATTTTTAAATGAAATAGATCATATTGATATTGATTCAGGATAAACTAGTGATAATTAAAGTTCTATGGTAGATGATACATATAAACATCATATGCTGAAGAATAATGTGTAATGAGAAAATTTAATTGCATATATAAATACACATGTTCAAACTAAAATAATATTGATACTTGAAAACCAAACATCATTTTAATCTCATGTTGGGAAACATCTAGTTTTTGAGAAAATTATGTGCAAATAACAAATTGATTCAATGAATATGGATCAATTTTAGATTCAATGGAATCTCACTTAGTATCTAGTTTCAAGACCAAAAGTCAATAATTTCATTATAAGCAAGTTGGTGTTTCCAAAAAAAATCAATAACAAAGTTAATGTTTTATGAAATGAAACCAAGCCAGATTACAAAAGCTAATCTCATGTTGAAGGAGTTGATTTTAAACAATGATTTGATCTTATTAAAAGGAATGAATCCAAAAGAATATTCTTGGTTTAATCATCTCACAAAAAATAAAAAATTTATAAAATGGATATAAAGTCATAAATCTTGAACATATAACTAGAAGAATATGTATATATTGAACTACCAAAAGGTTTTATGATTGATAGTTTTAGAGCTATGGTTTGAAAATTAATGAAGAATCTATATGGGTTAATAAAGAACATATATCTTAGTATTAAAAAAATTATAGGTACTATATAGCTATGAAATTTACTAAAGTGAAAGTTGATAACCACCTTTATGAGAATTAAATGATTGCATGTACACTTTTTGTCATTTTTTATATTGATGAAATAATTTTTAAGGATAAAATAGTATGTTTTTAAAGAATTTTATAGAGAAAAAATAATTTTGAAATTTTTATTCTTTTAGAAATGATTTTATTCCAAGGATTTCATGTTTAGAAGAAAATAATACTTCATTCTTCTATCCCAAGAGAAATATGTAAATGAATTGTTGATGATGTTTTTTTATGAGGATTATAAAGTGATATTCATACCCATCATAGCTTGGGTGAAGGTGGTCTATGATGATTGAGGTAAAAGCATTAATTATAATAAATTTAAAAAACTAAATGATTGTTTTATTTATCCAATTACAACAATTCCTAATAATTTTAAGAAATGTATTTATGTTCTAGGTATCAAATTGATTCAGAATAATCATATTCAATGGTTCTCAAGAATTTTCCCATGTGTATCAAAATGAATTACAATTTTGGGAAGATGTATAGAAGAAGTGAAAACCTGGACTTTATTATTGCAATGATACTGTTTAGGTTATAGATTTTTATGAAAATTAATCAAAATCAAGTGGAACATTCTTTCTGGGATAGATCTATATGAGGTTGTATTGTAATAAAAAACATGGTGATATTAAAAATTATACTGGAGTAGTATATGGATGTTAGAAATTATTTTACACAAAATATAAAGATAATAGAGAAATTGGATGATTTTAAGGTGACTATTGAAAATCCATTTATAATTTCACGTGATAATCCAAGTGAAATTGTTCTTTACAAGAATATATTAAAATAATCTATATCTAAAAACGTTCAAATCCGTCACTTTATCAAATGAATATTTTCAAATGTATAAAGGTATTTTAGAAATCCCCGTATTTCATCTGATTTTGTTTTCAAATGTGGATAATTATACACAACTCTTGGGTGTTAATAGTTTGAAACTAAATATGGTATTCATATAAGAGTGTTATTGTACTAATTGATTAGTATAGTATAAATATCACTTGTCAATAATTTTATTCTAATTTAGGTATATAAATATCTCGAACGTATTTATCTAAATGTGTGGTGATAGGGTACTTTTCTTTAATAAAGGATGTGATTTGATGAAATATTGGGTTATCATTTGGGGTTGAAAATAAATATGAAGGGGATAATGAAGAACCTATAGAATTGATAAATGGGTGTTTTATTTATTTTCAAATATATGTGAGAAATCGTTGGATGTTTATAAGAATTTTTTTAAGGTATTGATAATGTTTTTAAATTTAAGTTAGATGTTTGAGAATGTTTGAAGATTCTCTAATCTAACTTCTAAAAGATGTGGAATTCTAAGTTGGAGCTGAAAATTGTCAAAGGCATGAAATATGTAAGGGATTATGGGTCGTAAAATATGATATGTAACATTTTTAAAATTTTATCTAAGGTTTTCTTAATGATAATTAATATTTCTTAGTTCCTACTGATGATATACAATGGAGTGATTATAAATATGTGTCAAATAAAAAAACAATTCATCGATATATATGATATTTTAAGCATATATATGATATTTTCTGAAATGTCTATAGAAATATTAAAAAGGAGATAAACATAAATTGATATGTAATATATTTGGAGAATAAAGTATATATTTAGGATAAAACATATGATTTTATGAGTTCTAATAAAATACCTATGATATTGAAACGTAAAAAATTTAAAAAAAATATCAAAGTTGATATATTACATAATATATTATGTCTAATATATAAGATAATTTAATTATTATATATGACTCATAATTTTATAATTTTTTGGTATTCTGGGGATATAAATGGGATATTAATTTTATTATCTTTAATTAAAATATATCACGATGATGAGGGAATAAAACTATGGTTTCATCCAATTTCAAAGGATAATTAAATGAATCTTTTAATTTTAACTTGCAATGATAACTATAATATTTAAATTCATTACTTGTATTTATACATAATGATGATTATTTCCCTATATATAGGAAAGAATCAATCCATCATGTAATCTATTCTATATTCACAAAACGTGTGACCTCCATTATTTTAAATTATATGAAACTCCAATCACACAATGTGTTCATAGAAGTCTAATTCCATGAGAATCTATCTTTATTTCACAAGAATCCTTATTTTTCATTAAAAATATATAAAACCATAAATTCTATGAAAATCATCCAAACATAAGTGGGAATATTCATTTTCATTAAAATTATTCATAATCTTCTCTTTTGTGAAAGTCTTCCTAGCTTAAATGATAATCCCTCCATTGATTCAAAAATTTAAGGAATCTTCACTTCCATGATATTTTATTATCAATTAAAAATATGTGTAAAATATTAAACCATGATAAACTCTTAAAAAATAAAATTTACATGAATACATATCACATCATCTACTTAAATCCTAACTCAACCTGAAACTGCCACCAAAAAAATTTATTTACAACCAAAAATTTCTAATCTCTAATTGCGATCACCTTTTGTCAAACAGTATCCAAACTCAATCATTCACAACAAAAATATGAATGTTCTTCTATATAAAACCTCAAAAAATCTATAACTATGGAAGGGTGATAGATATTTCTATTTTAAAACTCAACCAATGGTATTTACTTCACCCATAAACAACTGAAATATAGAATTCATGTGACCAACATGTATTATAATGTCGAGATACTATAATCAGTATGACTATCCACATGAGGATGAAAATGAGTGTTAAGGAATATATTATATCCAAAGTAATGTTAGAGACCGTTCAATACTCAAAATGTGAAATTAGTATTGTGATCAGAAATAATTATCCTAGAAACCCCAGGAACTCAGACAATCTCCTCCATATACAACCACCACAAAACATACACCATATTTAACTCCTTAATTAACATTATGTTATCCAACATCATCAATCGATCCATGATCACCTAGATAAAATAATATCCATCCTGAGAAAAAGGGAAAAGGATGATAAAATCCCTCAATATTTCCTCCCACTTCCATCGAGTGACATCTAATGGATGTAGAAAATAACCAGGAACATGATGTTTATACTTCTCCAACTAACACCCAAAACAGTGACACAAAAACTCATCCACTGACCTATTTATCCATTAATACTAAAACTAATTCTCCATATATGGAAAAATATTAGACACTCTATGATTTATTGATATATGTGGTCTATGAGACTCATTAATAACCTCATCTTGCAAAATTAATGATACAAAAAAACATCTACAAGGACATTACCGAATATTTATAATCCTTTGATCATCCCACAAAAACTTCTCCTTTGGACACATGATCACTATACACTTCCACCGTAATATCTCTCAACAATGACTCTTCCACTTACGATATCAAATATTATTGCACTACCATCTTGTATAAGAAACTTTTATCAGTAACTTATTCTATATAAAGATGAAAATATGAAAGATCCTCTATCACCCAATATGCATATCGTGGATCATACACCAATATCCTCATATATATCAAATCATCAAATTAGCTACTCTATGAAACCTACAAGAACTCTAACCAGCCCTACTTATTTAAATTTATATCTTGTTTAGAGAAAATATATGTCATGATTTTATAACTTATTATGTCAAAAAAAATCACTGGTGTGGTATTGTAGACATAACTATATAGAAAACACCACTACCACCAACTCAATAACACGGGTGGGGTTTCCATGCATATGGTGGACTAACTATTAGAACCCAAAAATGATATCCACCATTTACTGAGTTAAAACACAACATCATCCATAATGAGATGAATCATTGGAAACCTTTAATATAAGAACTTATACTACCTAATAATGAATAATAACATTGACTATATTCTCTTTCTCATATTCAATCATTGCATGAAACCGATCAGTCCTCAAATTTCATTATTCTTATTATTATAAGATCTCAAACAGACTATAGTCTAATATAAATCTAATTAAAGCCTCCCATAATATCATATGAGTACATGGAAGCTACAAAATTCTGTAACATTTTTGGTATCCACCTAATATATAAATAGAGTTTTCTCTTAAGGAGCAACAAATGAACCCCAATTAAATATTATAATCTCAAGAAAATCACCTCATGGGTCTAAAAAAATTCAATTATGCATCTTCACATAAATCAAATACTATCGAAAAAGTGATAGAATGACCCTCAAATTATTAATGTGATCATCCAATGATTTCAATACGTAAGGAATTCATTTATTAAAATTACGATGAATTGATATATAAACTCATGAAACATTTAGTTCATAAGTCCCATGTTAATATTTGGTGTGTTTATGACACATAATATTTTATCCACATACATCAAGTTCCTATAGTGACATATAAAATAAATCTTCAAGAAAACCTCCTCCTTCACCCTCAGTTCATAATATCCAAACCACTGATAAATCATTAAAAACCGACAAGACCCCCTTAATTGAATTAAAATATCTTGTATCCATGGAAAGTGATAATGGATTTCCACTATTATTTGGTTCAACCTTCTGAAGTGTAAGTAAATCCTCTTATTATCGTATTCCTTTGTGTATGAAAACATTGGATCTCTCCAAGGAAACTTTCTATAATAGATATGACCCTTTTATAACATATCATTGTTCTAAATACACAACTTCCACAACTAAGTTGGAATTTTCTGATAAGGTGGATTCAAAATTAAAGAGACAGTGAGTTGTAACTCTATTAAAAATGTGATATTACATCAAAGGAATAAAATCATAAACTATTTTGGAAAATATAAAGAAACTCTTTAACAACTCTATGAAACCTTCCTATTTTCACCTCCACAAGACTTAATATTGACTTCTTAATATGATAATAAATAGGCTCTGAACATAAACGATCCATTAAATAATCCTTCTCACTAATGAACATTGTATTCTAAACATCCACATCTAAGAAAACAACTATAATTCTAAAAAGATCATTGAGATCATGCACTGTATTACGCTAATCCATGTGAATAATGACATCACATGTCTATATAAATGGAAAGATAAAATTTCCAAATAAATAACATTTCCCCTTCACTATCTCACAACCCGAAAACACTTCATGTAATATAGACTAAACTTCAACTGGAATATTCCAATCTAGTAGAACCATAATCCTCCCCACATTAATTACTAAAGATTTAACAGAGGTCGGTACATCAAATGAGAGTGAATTCCCCAAATTAAAAAATAATAATATAGGATCGAAGATAAACTAATTATACATCGGATTATATATGGTTCTCTTGGTACTAGAAACATTACGAAATGAGATTGATCATGTCCTTCTCATCTACCATGATGGACCTAATGGAAACCTTCTCCATGAACATTCTCATCCCCATATCCATATAGATAATTAATATCTTGGTATTTTCCTCTACCTTGTCCATATATCCTATGACTCCTAAGATAGGGATTGGGCTTCTTTTAACTTATCATATGAGTGATTCGGCTTCCATTAAAGGGATTATTCATGAGGAGTTTCCACTAGGCATGTGAGATGTTGTTCCTATATCTATTTTTTGATGAAAAAACCCACCTTACATTATTAATGTAGATATTCCTCCACCTACTGGGCATCCATTTATCTATGTGGGTTAGGGTAAGGATGAACATAAGATGAGTGTACTGCATGTGTGTTGGTATTAGTGGTCTCTTTGGTATCAAGGGTTGTCTGGTCTTTATGCCAAATAAGACCGGAAAGAGACTTTGATTAATTATTTAATCTTGGTTTAATTCATACCAACTAGATTGTTGTTCTTGGGGCCCATCTATTACATGGTAATATGAGTTGTAGGTGACTTTTGATCATCAAAACTATTGTTGAGAGGATTCTTTCCAAGATAGACTGTTAAATTCTCCTCCAAAAGGATTAATTCTCATAACACTGTGGTTAATACATATTTAAGAGTTTCTAGAGTTGTACTAGTGCAGTATGACAGTTGCGGATTATAAATTGAGGTTCACAGATCATATGTGATTCTCTCTCAACATGGGACAGGATAAATTTCCTAAATAATGGGAATATGAATAAAGAAACCATAAAGATATTAATTTTTGGTGTTACACCCTTATGTTTACACAACTTTTACAATGTGATGGAGTGAGCCTTAGTAGTGGAGTGAATCCTCATAGAGGGGAATCAAGTTTTATGTGTGGGAATTTATCACCTAGACGATAAGTCATCAGATGTTGTTAGTTGACATCAGGCATTAGATTCCCGAAAAATAAGGTATATTCATGTGTAGTTTGAGACCTAAGGAACAATAACTCCGGGTCTACAAAAGGGGTTATTTTAGTTGGGAGATAAGGATTTTCCATTTGAGGGATATATTCATCGATATATCAACCGATATCTTTTATAAAAATTATAAATAATCATTTAAATTAAGATACACATAAAAAATTTTAAAATGACATGTGACCTAGTGTTTTTGGTAAAATACGAACATTTCACTATAACTTGCAATAGGTTTACAAAAAAATATTTAAAAACTCTATAACATTCCTTTAAATTTCCATTGATCTTCTAAAATAGCAAGGTTATCCTGGTAGCATAAATAATAAACGGGTGATCTATAATTCCTAGAAATGGAATAATCAAATAATTAAATAAATTAAAGTAGTATATGATCATAAAGAGAAAAAACATAAAGAAATAGAATGCTTAGAATCATAATCATGAACTTTGACTCATATTATAAGATGATAACGTCAATGAATTATAAAATGTGACAATAACATAAAAGAAGGCAACAAACACATAAGTCAAGGGTAACCATTGATTCATCATGACATAGTGTTCTTAGGTTGGCCACCTATGCACCATACAAGGTATATCATGAAATAAAAACATTACCCAATTCATTGGAGGGATATATAATTCCAGGACCATCTATAATATTCATATTATGTATATGAATTTGTGTTACACATAGATCGTACTATATAATAATGTCTTTAATCTCCATTAATACCATGATTATTGATTTTGGTTTACATAAATGGAATTCACCATTAAAATAATGTTGGATAGATATGTGTGATTAACTATGAGTGGAAGTGGCTATGGGTATTCATAGCACAAAATTTGTATAGAAAATCATGGGATGATTTTGGTGGCATAACCAGTATACATAAAGGCTCATGGAAGGGTTTAATTAGAGTGAAATATGGTCTATCATTACTTGAGAGTAATTAGAATGGTAATGGTATGAGTAAAACACATTAAAAATGATGAATTGGAAATAAATGTCTTGGTACAAATAAATTATATGAATAAAAAGAAATAGAATAAATCCCTATCTTTGATAGAATGGTTCTGAAAGCTTGGGACGAGCTTATTAAGGTATATATAACACATTTAAATGGATTTAGAGGGTATAAGAAGATTAAATTCATGTGAAATAGTTTTATAGTGAACATTATTTTTAGGTTGGGGGTATTTATATAAAAGTATACAGTCATTGTTTATTAATTTCTAAAATGAGGTTCTAGACTCTAAGTAAAAAAATAATCAAAACCATGAACCGTTACATGGATTTTACTGATTATTTCTACATAATAGTATGTTTTTAAAATTTTATTGTGCTATGAAATTAAATCCATAAAAATATCATTCATGATGTATAATTGAGTCATGTTCAAAAAGATTTGTTTTTATTAGATTAAAAAAGAATATTTTTTTGTATTATTTATTATAGGTCAGTAAAATTTTCAAAAAAACTAAAAAATATATATTTTAAAGGTGAGATATGTTTTTGGAAATCGGTTACTTTTATCGTATTAATTATATAACTCTTGGGCTATTATGACTTCATAATACATACAATATTTTTAAATTGTATTTAATTTTTAATTAAAATTTCAACTATCTCATAAAATCATGAATAATTCATCATTGGAAAATTTTAATGTTCTAATTTAAAAAATATTATTCATTTTTTCAGAATAATTTTGTTAATTTTAGATTTTAAAATTTTAAATAAATAACTTTTTTTCTGGAAAATACTCGATTTTACAACACTATGAATGTTATGGTCCTTAAATAAATCACACTGAAATTCATTAAATTATATTATAATTCATATTTAAAAAAATATTACTTAATATGAATATTTCTTGAAAGTAATATTTATTTAAAAATTCATGAATGTTTGAAAATTATTTTATTAATAGAAACTAAATATATTTCCAAAAATAACACTCTTGGTTTCTTCACATCAAAATCTATTTTTTATTAAACTCTTTATATAATAATATATATAATGTAAAAATTAAAACGGATAAATATAATAATTTTTTATTTAAAATAAAATATATAAATTCATACTAATTATGTCAAGATACATAACCACTTATTACACGAGTATACATCCTAAGGGTAATGTGTGTGATAGTTGTAATTTTGTATGGTTGTTTATTGAACATGTTATCTGAGGTGTTATCAATAAGTGTGAAATTATTTGATAAATAGTATTTCTCATTTATTAGTTATTGTGTCCCAACATGGGAATTTTTAAGGAAAAAAATCATTGATTCCATCTCCCTTAGAAGATCTATTAAATGGGCATCATATGGTATAATCCTACCATTCAAGGTCATCACATCTTCCTTCTGTGTCAATTATATCGTATCAAAAATCTTAATATATTGTAATAATAATAGTCATTGTAGATTGGATATCTTAACAATGGTTATGATACTTAAAGTTCAATTGATTATGATATTCTATATTCTATATTTTATAATGGTCCAACATAACCAATGTATTTCATGTGTTATCTATAAGAACATTACATAATAATGATTTTAATACATCAAAATGGAATTTTTTTAGAACACTATGTGCTGTTACATATGCCCCCCTCTAAAAATTATCCCTTAAATTTTAATTTTGTACACTAAAATTCATCAGGGAACTTTTTTTCATCCCCGCTTCTGGTTCCTATATCTCCACCACAAACATGTGGTTCCACCACTATATTTTGAGAGTGTAAGTTATGTTATTTCATAGAAATTTGTCTGTATTATTTATGATCTTCTCAATCAAATACTCATATGAAATTTAATTCTATCAAGGTACAAACTATGGATTCCGTGCCTGGGGAAGTTTGGAATGTAATTCCTTAATATGGATACATGAACCACATCAGGTACTTCAGATATGTTAGGTGTTAGTGCTATTTAGTAGTCCACAACATCAATGTCGCCACGGATATCAACGGTTCTATCTATCAAGGACAAATGTTCCCTTCATCCTAAACCTTTTGACCCTCTTCCACAGTGATATTAAAAGTAACACCTTATCTAAAAACTCAAACTCTTGGTCATGTTTATGATTGTCTATGTATCGTTTGTATGAACATCAGAGGGATTTAATATAATGAATAATGGTTTAGAGATTCTATGTCATCTCATAGATAATAATTTGTCCCGTCTTTTTTCACACTCCAACATCATCCTAGTAATGCTAAAGTCTGACACTTCTTCCCATACACAACCACATAAGGTTCCATTTTAATGATAGAATAGAAACTATTTTCTTATCAGAACATCAATGGGGGAAATTATTATTTCAAAATCCTTGTAAATCCATTCAACAAGATATCAAAATATCATGTAAATTTTGAATAGTTCTCTAATACTAGTAATACATTTGATTGTGATATGTAGTACTGAAACTCATTTAATTATCCAATTCTTACTGAATTCTTCTCCATAACCTCTAGGTAATGCTCTGATCTTGATCACATACAGTAGAGGGTGGTACTTGGAATAATATTAACACTTATCTTATATATATCTTTGTGACTTATTTTATAGAGATATATGTTTTAATATCAATGAAACTAACTGTATTTATAGGATGATCGACTACCAGTCAGACAGAGTTACTTCCTTTTGATTTCCTAGTGATTGAAATAAAAAAATACATGTTTTCCTATCTCCATACTGGTAAGGGGAATGGTTGAATCATAACCTTGAACATAAATTATACAACCTTCACTTGTTTTCATACAAATCAATGAGATAAAAATTATTAAATCTCATTCTCCATGTTATCCCACAAGAGGTTTTGCTTCAGATATCTATACATTTTAGTACTTCTTTTTTGGATAGAAAATGAGGATCTATGTGAATCATCCAAAATTCAGATCTTTAGTTCAACTTTGGATGGGACATATATACAGGTTAAAAACCTTATAAATCCTTCTTTTTTAAAGTTAGAAACTATAATATTAGATACATTTTTATATATCTCCTTATCATATTTTTAGGCCTCCTTGATACTCTCAAGAGTGGATATTTGAGATGTTATTTTATCAAGGTTGGATGATATTACTTCTATGATTCCAATCTCTATCCATTGTATGTCTAATAATATTGGACCCATTTCAATCCTCATTATGGATAGGGTTATAGTATCCTTTCTACTTAGAGAATCTACCACTTTATATTCCTTCCCCCGATATTAGTGGATTGAATGGTCATAATCCTTGATCTTCTCCAACCAATTTTTTGGTTCACATTGAGATCCTTTTTCATGAATATATACCCATGTTTTTTATGGTTCATATATTTGTCAGAATTCTCCACGTATATATGGTGTCTCTAAATACTCATTGTTAAGATCACTTTAGTTAATTCTAGATCATGTGTTCTGTAGTTATTCTATTTTATCATTAATTAAAAGGTGGAATATGCTTTCACCATGTAATGTTTCTTGAGTGCACTACCCAATAATTTTTTGAATGCATCTCCATAGACCAAAAATCCTTCCCCTCTGGTGGGTAATGTTCATACAAGATCAATGATTATCCACTTATAACTCTTTATATATACTCACATTCATCATCACTGAAAAACACTACTCCCATTTGAGTTATATTTGTTAGTGGTCTTCAATGTCTTGCGATGATTCTCAAAAATAATCTATAGTACCCATCTAATCCAAGGAAACAGAAAATATATATCATATATGTTGGTCTTGCCCATCCTTAAATATCCTTAATATTCTAAGTATATATATATATATATATAACATTTTTTGTTGATAACATTCCCTAGTAATGTGACTTTCTTCATCCAAAACTCACATTTACTATACATTTCATATATGTTTCCCTTTTGAAAGGTATCTAAGATATCATTAAAATTATAATTAGGTTGCTCCTAAATATTTTTTTAGATAAGAATATCATATATAAAGACTATAATAGATTTTTCAGCTTAATACCTAAATGATATATTCATTAAGTCCTTGATGATACCTTGATAACTAGTGAGTATAAATTTAATCACTATGAACTCATAGTTCACATTCCTTGTAAAAAATGTAGACTTGGAGATATCCTTCTTATCAAAAATTACTTGATAGTACCCCCCCCCCCCCACGTAAAGATCAACCTAAGATTAGTGCCTATATCCACACAGCTAATTAAACAAGTCATCAATCCATGGAAAAGAATACTTATTCTTTTCCATAATCCTATTGATCTTGAGATAAAAAATAAACAGGTTCCTTGATCCACCAATATTCATGAGATAAAGGATTGGTGCACACCATGGTGAATGAGTTGGACCTATAATCATTCCATATTGATTCTCCTATAGTGGCTTCTTTAACTACTGAAGTTCAAAAGTGGCCATTCAATATTGACTCGTAAATATTATCAAAGATATGGGTATAAGTTTTAATGATAAATCAACCTCTCATTTTGGAATAAGACTGGAAGATTCTTCAAGTAACACATTATAATATTCTCAAATAATTGGAATTTCATCAAGGATGATAATTTCCTTAGTCTAAATCAATTAATCTATATAAACTTAATTGTAAGGAAAAAATATATATTCTTGAGATGATGATTCCAAATAGAATCTTTACTCCAACTAACACATGCATAGAATAAGATATTTATTCATGATGTAGAGGTTTATTTCATTCGCTAGAATAATTATGTTGGCTATATACAAGGAAAGTCAATGTATACCCAAGACAATTTCAAGTTATTCTAAAGGGAGTATTAAATGGTTCATTGGGAAATTCAGTAAGAAAATATTGACAATGAATAATTTATATGCTTGTAATATGATAATAGACCCATTTTCCATTTTCACTGATATATAAACTTCTATGTTTTAAGGTTGTATTTGAATAGTTCTACAAAAATTTATTGATATGAAATAATGCATTCTACTATAATCACCTAATACATTTTAAGTTACTGAATGGATAATAAGGGTTCCATCAATTATTTGATTCTCATTCTAAAAATTTACTTCTACAAAAATAGACATATAAAGTGTAACATTAAAACTATTAATAATATAGAATTCAAACTATAAATATTCAAGGGATAACCCATAAATTACATATATTTATTAATATATGAATTTCTATATTTAAATCTAAATTGTCAATGGTATAATTATAAACATTAAATTTTATAGTAATTTTTTCCCATAATAATGATTCATAAAAATTACAGGATCAACCTAATCATATCTTTGAAGATTTTAAGTCCATGTGAGTAGTATCAGGATTTTTTTATGGAATAATTATTGGTATAGTTAATACCTAATGATTCGTTGCTTAGTTATTACCCCAATGTATTTTTTTTACACAATATCTCCCACCTTTCAGCATCATGATAGGGTTTTATTTTCTTGAAAAACAAGGAACTCTATAATTTTACAAAATTTAGGGATTTTTCCTTTGTTTAGTCTTATACATATGGTTTTCACTGAGGTTTTATCATCCTAATCCAAAAAATTTACTAACCCTTTCTCTGAAACCAACTATGACAAGCCATATATTTTATACACATTATTCAATAATCTATTACAATAATATACACATAAAAAACCAAAAATATCAATAGGAATAGATCCTTTTGTAAATATACATATAAAAAAAATAAAAATAGGAATAAAATAATATTATTTAAAATAAAACATAACATTAGCTTAATGTTCCCTTGATCTTCTAAAACTCCACAGGATATCTTAGGGACGTACATAAGAAAGTGGCGGTCTATAAATCCCATTAAGGAAATAATAAATAATGGGAATAAAGTTTAGCAGTTTATGTAAATCAATATGCAAAAAAATTATAAAATATAATGTATAGAATCATAATCATGAAAATTAAATCATGGTATAAAATGATAACATCATGGAAACCTAGGAATTTCAAAACAATATAAAACAAGACATCAAAAGTATATGTCATGGATAAATGTAAATTAATCATAACATAATGTTCTTAGGATTACCACACATCTCCACAATAAATGGAATATCATGAGATAAAAACATTAACAAATACATTTGAAGGCTATTAAATTATGGGAACACCTGTCACAATCATATTATATACATGAGTTTTTGTTATACATAAATCATGAAAAATAAGAACATATTTAACCATCTATAATCCCAAGATTAAATAGGTTGGGTTAGATAAATGTAATTCACAAATCAATGGATGATCTTTACATCTTGGTGAATACTATTGAGTGTAAATTGTGATGTCTATTAAAACAAAAATGATAAGAATATAAAATCATGGTATAATCTTAGTAGGATAGAGGGTGTACACAAAGTTTCAATGAAGGGTTTAAGGAAAGTGAAAGGTGGTATCTCATTACTTTATCATCATAAGGATAGTTAATAGATTTTTAAAATGCTTTAAACATGTAAAAATTTTAAATCATGTTTTATTAAAAAAATGTATTTGGATAAAAAGAAAGACGACATAATCCCTTACCTTGAGTGGGTGCTTCTAAAATCTTGGTAAGAGCTTCTTAAGAGATTACAAACACCATTATGTGATTTATAGAGGTATAGAGAGAATAAATTCAATATAAATGTGTTTTTAGTGAAAATTAATGGGAGGTTTAGTGAGTATTTATAGAAAAAATAGGGGTAATTCATTATTAATTTCTAAACAAAGGTTTTGGACTCTAGGACATAAAATAATCAATACCAAATAAATTCCTAAAGACATTTCCAATGGTTTCATCCAAAGGGGAGTTTTTTTTAGTATTTTATTATTCTATGAACTGACCTATTTAAAACAATACCATTCATGATATGGTAATGGATCATATTTAAAAATAATTGTTTCCAAACCCACAACATATAATATAAGAGTTTGAGTATTCATTTTAGGTTTTTAAACTTAATTAATTAATCTAGAAACACATTATTTTAAAGATAAAATATATTTTGGTCCCTGGATTCCTTTTTTATTATTTATTACATTATAAATGGGATATAATGATGTAATAATACATATGGTTCTTTTATACGATATTTTATTTTTACACAAAAGTTTCACTACCTAATAAAATTATGAAAAATTTAAAATTGGCTAATTTTGATATTCTAATTTGAAAAATTTTATTTATTTTACTAAAATAATTTTTTAAATATTATATTTTTCACTTTTATATAAAAATACTTCTTTAATGGAAAATAATTTTCATTACAACGCTAAAAATATTTTCACCATTATAAAAATTACATTGGACTTAACTATATTATGGTATCATTTATATTTAAATAAATATTTTGTAACAATAATATTTCAAAAAATAAAAAAAATTAATATTCTTAAATTTATCAAAAAAATTATTTAATGGTAACTATTGATATTCCTAAAATACAATTACGGTTTCTTATTTTCGAAATATATTATTTATTAAACTCATTATATATTCATGTGTACAAATTAATAATAAAAAGAGAAAAATATGATAAATATCATATTAATAAGATGATAAAAAAATTCAAACAAATGGTGTCTAGATACACAACCCATTATTACACCACTATATGCCCTAAAGGTAAGGGGTATGATGGTTTTACTTTCTCAGGGTGGTTCAGTGAACATGGTATGGGAGGTGATCTTTATATTCTTGAACATTTCTTATAAATGGTTTCACTCTTGTTTCAGTTGTTGAAACATAACTTGATCATGTCCAAGTGATAATACAGGTGATGTCATATCCCTTATAATCACTAATAAAAGGGCTTTGTAGGGTAAAATCCTACTCGTAAATCTCATCGCATCATCCTTCTTTTTGGATTATGTATTAGTGTAACCCATAATATATTTTAATCATAATGGTCACTATATAATGGATATATTGATAGCAGTTATTATTTTTAATATTATTATAGTTATAATGTTCTATATTTTTTTACCTTCCAATACAATAGGTGTAGTTTATGTGTTTTTTATAACTAAATTACATAATAAGGTTTTTATTCACTCAAAAAAGAATGTTATTTATAAAATTTTGAGTCATTATAATCTGGATCATGATTATAACCCTATCTTGTTTTATATTGTATTTGGGAAATTGATGTACCCCTATGACAGAGGTAGCGATGTGATTTGGGACTTCTAGAGGGTGGCCAGATGGGACCTCAGGGAGGTAGTTCTGGAATAAGATGTGATAGTTCATGAATAGGATGATTTGGATTATATGGATTATATGAACTTCCCTAAGTATAGACACCACCATATGGTTATCTCTAGGATTATAGGGAAGGTGGTTAGGGACATGGCTAGATATGGGATATGAAGGGTTACAGATAAGAGGAGTTTGATACGATTCATGGTATGATCTATATCTTCTCCACTCTATTTCCAATACTCTTAGACAACAACAAGAGTGATTATTTCATTGTTTCATGCTTGGATTAGGAACTAGATATTTCAGTGGATCTCGTAGCCTAAACAATGTCAATAAATATATCTACTAGGAGTGATCCCATTCACAATCATATATGCTGATAGTGTAAGGTTTCACTTGGTGGAGGGGGTTCTCATTGAACCTCATTATGGTTGTGATAAAGATACATGAAATAATCCCTAGTATAAACTAGATATGTATAGTTCATGACTAGATAGAATACCACTATGAGAGGGTGAGGTTTTTTGAATAGATGGATTTATTTACTATTCTATGGGTTAGAGTGGAATTCATATGTGAATTTAATTTGAGATTTTGGTCCCATAAATATATGAGTTTATCTATTTTTGTGAACGGTGCCATGGGAAATCGACTTTCAGTGGTGCTGGAAGAGTACATGGATATTTTCTGTGAGGATGTACCAATATTTCACCATTGTTGAGAGGTCCAATACTAAATCGATATATACTCCAAGATTTCTCTGAATCCTTATATATCTATTCATATGAACTAATATAATCTAAAATATATATGTTTTTAGTTGTAAGAACTTATAAGGAATGGTTTTATCAATCCTAGTGTTTCCCTCAGGGTAGAACTGGTATAGTTCTTCATAAATGTTAATGGGAGATTTAAGATTCCTGTTAACTATCTTCATATAAATCAGGTTAAGGTCAAAAATAAGTACATTTTCACGGGATTTATGGTTTTGTCAATCAATTAATAGAGGAAAAGTTTTTTTGTTATTAATCTCATGTATGGTTATCACCGAATATGGGTTCTTGAAGAGGGTATCTAGAAGATGGATTTATGATATCTATATGGTTGTTGTGAGTTTCTATTTATTCCATTAATCCTATCAAAATTATTTTTTATTTTTGTGGACCTCATGAATCTAATATTCTTGAATTTATTTTACTAGTTCACATTGGTGTAAATTTAAGGCAGCATCATCTATTCATCATCAAATGATAAGAATAAATAGATTCAATGGATAGTCTAAACTGACTTCAGGAGAACCAGTTGTATGGAAAGATCTTGAAGTTTAAGAAATGTATTCTATATTTACATATTTTAGGAAATTTTATCTTATATATAGGAGTATTTTTATACCTAATTAATATTTGGGTGGTAATATAGTAGGATCCTCCCAATAGCATGTTTGAGGTAAGGAGTTTATTTGGTTTGGTTGGATACTACTAGAGATTTTTGTGGCATTATATAGTATTATGTTCCCTATGACATCCCTTACTCAAAAGGGTAATCCTTTTATCTGGTCTAAGGGGTTAGAGATATATTTTGTGGATCTAAAGCATAAATTTTCATGTGCTCACATTCTAGGGTTACTAAAGGAGGGGGTTTATTACATGGTTTTATGAGATGATTTTGGAGTTGTACCTAGTTTTGTTTTGATCCATTGTATTTAATGATTTCTTATAGGTTGATAAATCTGGGACCTCTTGAGTAGAATCATAGAGACCATGATTTAGAGATGGCATAAGTAGTGTTCTTTCTAAAGACATGGAGGCACTACCTTATGGGTGATCATTGTTTGATCTATAAGGATCACTAGAGTCTTATGTAAATGTTTACTCAGAGATATATTAACCTAAGGAAGAGGTGTTAGTATTTTTCAAATAATATTATGAATTTTATATATTCTATACTCCCATAAAGGTATATATATATGGGATTATGTCCCATTCATGGTTATAGGAGGAGTCATTAGAGAAATTGGATCTGTTTCAACTATCCTAAATGGATATGGGAGTGATGGATTATCTATGATATGTGGTACTTAATACATTTCTTCTTCAATGAATATGGGAGACCCAACTAGGGGACATTAATTATGGGATTTTTCATACAAGATATTCTATAGGGATACACCGGATGGAAATTTCTATGGTGGGGATAATTACAATATCATTATATTGTGGTTAGTTATATCATTAACACTACATGAATACATACTATTAGGGTTCCTTAAATCACCATTTCTGGTGTATCCAAGACTGTAAAATATTTAACATGACCTGAGGTTTTAGTGTAGGTGTGAAAATATCAACATGTATTTTTGTTATTTTATTTTATGATTCCTCATCTAATTGGAGGTGAAGGTGTTGTGGGAGGTTCAACAATGTTTTTTATACCCCTTGTGGTTATATATTATAATTGGGATGGTGTATTAATGGACAATAGGAAAATAAGTCCATGAATATCAAGATTTCACAATACCATTTGGGTGATCATTAACTAACTTCCCAATTTGAACAACATTTCATTCGACTGCAGATGGTAGGGGAGATATTAAAGAATTTATACAAAGAGGAGATTGTACTATTTCATGGGGTTCCTTAAATGATTCTTTTGACTAGGATACTTGATTTTTGTTCTGATTATTGATTTCTTTATGGGGGAATTTGGGATACATTTTTGGATGCATATAACCCTCCACCCTTAAACTTATATCTAGGATAAGTAGACTATTAATGTTCTATTGGATATCTTGAGTTTTTGTGCACAAATGTTATCTAGGGATGAGAACATCACTTTCCTTTGTTAGAGTTTGGATACACCAAAAGTTACCAAAATTCCATTCGTATAGTGCCTTTAAAGGTCATGTATGGGAGACCTTGAAGGTTACCCCTACACGATGAGGTTGTCGGGAATTCATCGATAAAGGGGCCAATTTTGGTGACAGTGAGAATATATATGGTATAAGTTATCTAGTATTATATTCAAAACATCCAAAATGTTAAAATTCATATGTGGATTGATGATATAGGCCATCAGAGTTTGGGGAAGGAGATCATGTGGTCCTAAAGGTCTTGTGATGATGTTGTTTTCAATTGTTTTGTTAATGTGGAATGATATATCTAATATTCGTCAGTCCATTATAGATATTACAAATGGTGGGATGATGAGGTTAAATATTTATAAGCATCCCCCCTAGATGGACATGTTCTCTGATATCTTCTACATTTTTAGTTGAGGAGACATGCATGATCCATCACACGTCATTGGTTTGGGTGAGATAAACATTAAAGACATGCCCACATTCTTAGATTACATGGTGTGTGTGGATTACTTACAAGATCGAAAACTTTATAGATTATTTATTAAACTTGTTTTCCATTACAGGTATGGGAACCTTCAAGAGAGATCATGGTAGTGTGTACCCCAAATACAGACCCATACTCTCACCTTTTTTAGTATGTTGAGATTTTTAGTGAAAAAATCCCAGAATATGGGAAGGATTTATGGAATATTGTTTTCTATTTTAAAAATATAGAATATACTATATAATATTTTTGTTATTTTTTAGGAGTAGGTATGAGGTTGTGATAACCATGATGAACCAGAAATAATATATTAAATATATTTTAATAATTTTTTTCCCATGTGTGATTATTCTAAAAAATAATTATTTTCCACTATAATTTGGAATCAAATGGTAAATTTAAGCCAGTTTTTGAATCTGAAAAAGAAGTTTTACTCTATGTGAGTTATAAATTAAATTTTCATTAAGAACATTGAGTATAGTCACCATGCCTGGATTAATAGTTTACTTAATTAATTATGTTATATAACGAAAACCTAATTTTCCATCCCAAATAATCATAGTTATATAATCTAATTAGGGTGGTTCATACATCATAATTAGAGAGAGGATATGAGAGTGAATATATTTGGAAACCATTGGTTCAATCAATTTGAAGTAAATTTTCAATAGTGACCAATGTGGGAATAGTCTTCACTAATAAACAAACTAGATATAACTTACAGTATGTTAATTCATTTTCTATTTTATTTAATTTCAATTTTATATTTTCATTTATGGGTAATTATTTTATTCATTTTTTATGATCCTCATGACCATGATTTTAGTGTATAAATTTATCCCATAATCCATTTGTTTTAATTTTTAATCAAGTGGCTGATGGTGGATTGATGTTACACTATTAGTTAGGATTGTAGCAACCAGTTTCTTCCCCACCCCCTCCTAGTATCTGAGTCATGTTTCTACTTAGTTTGACTTGGATCTTTCAACTCTAGACTCTTGTGAAATAGTTATTATTGGGTTGTGTATAATTATATGATAAAAATGTGGAGGTATTCAGGTGTTCCGGTGGAATTCATAAGATAGAAGCTGGAATGCAAAGGGGGTGAGGGCATCTTCTGACCAATCGGGGAGGGTCTAGGGGCTAAGGTTGTCCTAGAAAAAGGTGATGTTTGGTAGTTTTTTTGTTTTCTTTCTTGATGTGGTCTGATTTATAGTATCATTTCCCCTTGTATCTTGGAACTTTTAACTTTTTCAATAAATTTTGGGTTCATGGGTCTTCGAGCCCATGACGGAGCCTTTTCTAGTATATAACAGTTGAAGGTGGAGAGGATGACGGGGAAGAGTGGGATTATATTAATGAGGGATGGTTATAATAGAATCCCTTATGGTCATCATGATGCGATAAGGAATTATGGAGGTAAGGGTTTACCCCTGTACATCTGATCCTATGTAGATCAAGTATTGACCACCTCTATCGGTCAGGTGGTGCAGGGTCGAGAAAATGTGGGGCCCATTCGATAATCAAGTTTTGTATGGGTGACTCAACTCATCATGGGTGGGTACGTGTGGTGTCCAAGTGTTCCCCCATGATAATGTTCCTATGAAATAATGTGAAATTATCTCACTAACCCTAGAGTGACACATGGTGCTCTTGGGGGCTTCCTCATGGAGCACTCTCACCTATTTATCTTTTTTTTGAAACATCATCATTTTGCATTCATTTTAGACAAATAAATAGATTATATTATGTTTTTATCTACATATATCACAATACCATTGTTTTTTTGGACATCAATTTATATTTGTGAGTAAATATAGGAATTTGGGGGTTTTAGTTTCATGGTTCTGTTGAAGGGGTTCAAGAATGACATTTAGAGTCTTCACATGGTTGGTAGTACCATGTTAATGTGTTTTCAATAGGTAATGGGTCCACCAAATCTCGGATAGTGTTTAGTACTCCCTCACACACTCTGGGTATGATTCCTCTTTCTTTGAAGTCAGTACTCTCCAGTCTAAGAGCTCTGGTGGTATATAATTCCTCAACTAGTGTTAGTACTCCATCAACAGAACATTACACTATGTTGAAAAATGAGTCCATCACTATTGTGTCAAGGAAGTCACAAGGGTTGTTTAATCAAGTATTGTGGATTCTCAAGAAATGTGTTTATTTTACCTATCTCTCTTATTGATAATTCAAACATACTTATAACTATTGGATCTCCCTTTAAACATATATGGGTTTACTTTGATGTCTTATACTTCCATTATTTTTTCATGATTGATTTGGCTTGTTTTATTATTATTCCCATTGATTTTGTGGGTCTTTCTGAAGAGTTTTATTGTACTCACACATGCATGGGTGTCCTTTCCCACATGTATCATGTGTTATGAAAACACTTTATAGTTTAGATGTGATCCTGGTGTACATAGTTTGGGTGGAGATTAGGGTATTCTAGTGGTTCTTGTAGTAGGAAGTGTTCATATTGATATATTGGAATCATTATTATTTCTAAAATTCCACATATTGGGTTGACGTTTTCCCTTAGGTTATTGTGGGGCATGTATTCTTCCTCTTTAAATTTGTCAATTTACATTGGATATATCCATGGGGAGTCTAGAGTTTTTTTAATAGACACTTTATTTTACTTATCTCAAAATATTATATTATGTCATCTTCAGGGATGTGCAATATGTATAGGTATATTAGCCTAAGGCCAACCATATTGATAAATATTCATATTTGGAGTTATTCAGCATCCATTTTACTATTAGAGGAAGGCATCAGGTGGCGCACTTGTCTTACCATATCCTAGAAGGGGTCTCAGTGGGTTGGATTTTGTCAGAGTTCTATCAAATAGGGATTTTACTAGAGACTGTGATTTAATTTTGGATTCATGAGAGTTTTGTTATAGATATAGGGTAATGGTGTTAAGGGGTATGATGTTCGGATTTTTAGAGAGGGAAAGTAGTGTTACTGAGATAGATAACATGTAATTTCATCAGAATATTGATAACATGTTTTTGAAAAAAAAATATTGAATTGGTTGAAGGTAACTATTATTTTTATATGCTTCAGACATGATGGGTCTTTCTTTCTCTATATAATTATCAAGTCAACTCCCCAAATATTTGGTTTAAATTATGTTATTTCCTTTTTAACTTATAGAGTTCTTCTAAAAACCTATTTATGTTTTATAGTAGAATAATTTCACTTCTTATTATTATTTATAGGATATATTTTATATATTTATATTCAATATAATAATAGTAGTTAATTTATTAATAAAAAATAAACTAGTTTTATTCTAACTAAATTCTATTTCGGACCTTAGATGGTATTATTTAAAAGATTAATTTTAAAAATCTAAAAATTAAATATGAAAATATAAAAAAAATTATTTAAATAATCATTTAAATATTATAATACACTGAATTTTTGAGATTTGTTATTAAAAAAAGTAGGGTTTTTTAGTGAATTGTAGAAAATTCTAATTTATATGAAAATTTTCATTTTTTATTAAGTTTTTACCTCATTTAATTTTTCTTCATTATTGGTTTTAAAATATTAATATATAATTTTTTTAAATAATCTGGTCAATGTACGTAGAATCATAATTATACATGTATTTGGTAAAAAACATTTTTATAAATAAAAATACATTATCTATAAACTTGTTTTTCATTGTGTTAGATGTTCTGATTTTAATAGTAATTTCTTTCTCATATAGAAAATAAATTAGATAAAACGAAATCCATATTTTTAATCATAATTACAATTAATTTTAATTTTTTAAATTTAATTTTTTCATAATTAATAGAAACATTGGTTAAAAAATATGTCTCCACTATATCAGCAAAAACAAGTTAAAAGGTTTAAAACTAAAAAGATATGGGTTTAAATGACCTAAATATCACCCAAATACAATTTTCAATTCATATTTAGACCATATATTATATTATCTTTGAAAATTACCCATTTTATATACCTTTATCTTGATTAATATGTTAATATATGTTAATATTATTAATAATTCCATGTGTGTCTTCTCCCTCAAATATAAAAGGACACCCTCTCTCCTCTATTCTCTATACCTAAACAACCTCTTATCTCAACCAATAACATCCATAATAACTTTATAAAATCCATAAACATATCCTATATTTCCTGTTTTTATCAAAATACCATCCTAGTAAGGCTTTCGGTAAATGCCTAAAGAGCATGTCTGAAGAAGATGTGTAGTTCATAACTAAGTGTATTAATTTTATTTCTTCATTTACCTCATTCAAAGTTAAATTATACATAGTCAAATAATAACATCATTATATCATATATATATGTTAATGTGATTATGTTTATGTTATAACTAATATTTCACCTACATAACCATACAATTAAATATAAATGCATCACTTGTGTGTATGTATTGACTAACACCTCACGAGATGATATATTTCATTTTCCATCACTCACTCTTTTGGTTGGTAAAAATGAGGGGTAAAAAAGATATAATATGATATATATTATATAAAGTTTTTTATATATTGGTAAATAACTATTATAATTCATTATTTAGGATTCAAAAAAAAACATCACTCTTGTGCACGTGCGGACAATAGCCATACGAACTGATATATTTTTATTTCTCATCACAAACTTACATGTCAAGTATATATAAGTGGAGTTAAAGAAATAATGTGATAGTTCAGAAATAATTATAATTCTATAAAGATAAAATAATATAAAACCTTAATTATTTATCATTTATTTCTTTTTGAATAAATTTAATCTCTTAGATTGCTTGTTATTTACACAACAGCGGGTTTAAACAAAATACAACACTATTACAAAAATTATTTAAACGTCAAAATTTAAAATAGTGATTAAATTATCAGTTATTAAAATTATTAAATGAAATATATAGTTTAGAAATTAAAAAATAAAATAATTTTTTATCTATTTACTATAGATAATAATCATTTGGAATAAAAACAAAGTATGTCTGAAAAAAATTATTGAAAAAAGTAGTTTGGTCATGTTTTCGAAACCTATTTTAAAATTAATTTTTATCACTTTTAGAAAATTTATTTTGTAAAATTATCTACTTATTTTAAATAATCATATAAAAATAATCTTAGGATTACTTTTTTGTATTTTTCTGAATTTTTTTTTCGATTAATAGTGAAAAATAATTATTTTTATTGAATATAAACCTTTTTTAAATTAATTACAAAATTAAATTAAATTTATATTTTTTTAAAATTTATAATTAGACCATATTTAAGGAAATTAAAATAATTTAGTTCATTTTTATAAATTATATTTTAAATTTCAATATAAAACATTTTGATTCATATGGGGACATTCTCTTCAGAAACTCGTTGTTTCATCGCATCTACAAGTATATTTTTAAAATAGTTCCTAAAATTTATTTTATTTGAGTTTTGAAAAATGGATCACATTTTTCATAAAAATGATTTATATTACGTAATAATTAAAATTTAATTTTTGACTATTAAAAACTATTAAAGAAGTTAAATTGAATTATCACAATTAAGGTAAAAACTGATTTGTTGTGGGTTTAACTAAGAAGATAAGGCATAAATGGCCTACCATATTTTCCCAACCTCAATGGTGTTTCATATTTAGAAATTAAAACCTTTTTGGGTCTCTAAATACCCAGTTTTGATGATTTTTTTCGATATAAATGAGGGTTTTGTGGATTCTTTTCAAAACTTGCATGTGTCTCATCTCCCCCACTTATAAAAGACCAACCTCTCTCCTCCCCATTTCACCATCCCAAGGAAATTTTTTATTTACAATATTATCCCAAATGACTTCCCTACTTCCATCCACTCATAATAGAATCATTTTTATTATAAAGTAATACTAGAATGTATTTTTGTGTAAACCTACGGAGGTCTTACAAAAAAAGAGGTAATGTTTCTAAATGAATGTTTTTATTTTATTTTTTCTTACACCTCCTTAAAATATTATTCAATATATATAGTATAATAAAAAATTATAAACTATATATTTATATTTTTTCATTTAAATTTCATGACCTATATCCACTGCCTCTTTCGTCAAGTGGTAAACTAAATTGTTGATCTTGTGTACGGTGGACTACTGCCTCACGGACCGATTTATTTAATTTTCTATCACCACAACTCAAGGATAGATATAATGAAAGATCTAAAACGTGTAAAAAATATTTATTATATTATAATTATTATGTAATTTTAATATCACATATTTATTTATATGTTGCATTCTATATGAAATATAATAACATCGCTCGTGTGTATGGCGGAATACCATCCCGCAAATCAATGTGATTTTTTTTAGATTACAATTTACATGGAATGTAGTAAGGTTGAAATTTAGTAATATATTTTATATATAAAAGATTATATTGATTCATTTTAAAATTATATCTCTTCCACTTCCTTACCCTTTCACTCTTTAATGGAATGATGTCGTCTCTCTTGTGTATGTATGATCTACCATCTCCACGAAGCGATTAGATTCATTTTCCATGTCCAATATTTATAAATGGTTATAAAATATACCTAATGAGTAAATATTATATTTATAACATTAATATAATTAAGGATAATAAGGATATATATAATATTCACAAGAATTAGAGATTTCATGTCAAAATGAACATGAGAAATCATGGAAATTAACCCTTGAAGCAATGAAAAAAAATGAAATTTTATTAACAAACGGGTGATAATATGTAATAAGAGAATAATATATGATATTATAAGTATAAAAATGGTTCTTTTATAATTTTAATACATTATTAAAATCATTATACATGAGGTTAAATCATTTTCAGATAAATTAAATCATGATGTAAAGGAATTCTTCCCAAATTTACCTTCATTGAGAATATTCGATTATTGTTAACCTACTTTATTTTATACGGTGTACATACTACAAATTATACATGTATTATAATTAATAATTCATGCATAATGTTATTTTATGTATTAATTTGAAATATATTATCAAAAGGGATTTAACATGAAATATACCAAGTGGTAAAGAATTTCATAACTCAATTTCATTTCAGTGGGTTATATTACTTCTTCATTGGCCTTTGATATTTTAAGATTATGTGTATAATGAATTTGGATAATATTTTTTTGTATATTAAGTATTTTTATGTGGATTTAATTTGGATGCAAATAATTTGTTCATTGATTAACTCTCACTTAAATGTTATGATCATTGTAAGGTATTTTGTCTCAATTTATTTTTTATTAATCCATATTTGTTAATATGAACCTGTTGAATATCATGTGTTGTATATACTACACCTTGATTTAATTGTCTTGAATACCTATTTATTGATTATGGTTAATGTTTCAATTCATGTTTATTCATATTCCTATTATCATGGATATTACTATTTTCCAAAATATATATCATTATTACATATGGTGTTTACTTAGAATGTTATTTGATTAACTAGAGAGATATTGTAAACACTTTATTCTTTAACAAATCTAGATATTTGTGGATAAGGCATATTGTTTATGAGTGTAGTCTATTGTTCTACATATGAGGCATGCTATGGACATATAGTGATGGGTGTGGTCCAAAATTATATTTCAACCAGATGCATCGACGGGTCTCATCAGACAAATCAATAATCCAAATTAATATGGTTTCTACCTATAGTTTTAATGAATCATATGAATGGTCTTGATGGTAGGGGTATCATGGTTCCTGAGATCATGATGACAAATAATTAATCATTCCATTTATTTGGAATTCAATTTTTTTTATCCATGATATTTTGATAATGATTTTATATATGGATTTTTTTCATTCTATATTTATTGATTAAATGGAATGTGTGTTGTGATACTTTCTTGTCATTTTTATTATACCTTATCTATTTATAATATCTATGTTATTGATTAAATGTAATTTTTCTTCATTTACTTAACTTTATGTATTGATTATTCCATATTGATTCACATTATATTTGATTTTATGCAACCCCTATAGATCATTTGAGATCACCCTTATTTTTTTCCCATTTCCCACAGGGCAAAAAATTTATATTTTAATGAGTTTTCAAGGATGTAGTTCATTTTATTTTGTTATGTATTTATATTAAATTCCTAGTGTAAAATGGGTATCATTTATGTATCTGGATCTCCAGTAATTCTAAACTGATCGATAATTTGGTATTTCACCCCCTTATTTATTTGAAAAGGTAATAAAGTAGGCACCCCCTAAGAGTCACTAGAGTTGTGATTATTACAGTTCATATCAGAGGAAGTTTTGTAGAAACCATGAAAACTAGATTAATGAAAACATTGATTAGTGAACATAACCCTATGATAGCATTCGATGATAATTTTATAATAACATGCTAATATTTAGTTAAGGAAGATATTATGTGGTTTTCATGGAAATGTATCCATGTTAGGATACTACATGTTGACGTGGTTCTGGAAAAGATGTCCCTAGGAGTAATAATTCTAAAAAGGGTGCATCGAGCTTCACGGAATCATCTCCTTGTGCAAAATAATTTTCCTTAATTCTGACCTAGTTTGACAATACTATAGATTATTCTTAAGATAATTAGTATTTTCTTCACCAAAAATTATGAAGCATTTTAAAATAAATATATTTCCAATTAAATACAGATTATATCTCTGAATTATAATTGAATAAATTTTTAATTTCTATTAAGTGTTACACCAAATTTCAAATTATACATTATGATTTAATATTCATAATTTCGTGAACTAATCTAGTATATTCCATTTCTTGGAAATGGAACCTATAAGAAAGAAGGGTATCAATAATCATGGCCAATATATATATTTCCCGATTGAGGAACAATATGTTACTGTTATTGGAACAAAGAAAATTATTGTTATATTAGGGAAGCTTAATTGGGTTATGAAAAATAAACTTTAATAGACTAAGAAACCTATTCTGCAGTGTGATTCCACTATATTGGATTGATTCACCTGATAGAAGCCCCCATAATTTGGTGGTACTATAAATACAATGATATCTATGCAATGTATTAATTATTTAGAGAATATATTTATTTCCATGGTATCCAATGAAAATTAATATGATAAACATACAGTTGATTGTCTAAATGGTGATGCTGGTTAATAGTGTTCATTGATCCATAATACTAGGAATGAGTAGGAAATAGATATCATGAAATTGAAAACCTTTAAGGAGATATTAATTAAAAAATAATTCCCTCATGAGAAACATACTAAATTGAGGAGAAAGTATCTTAAATTTAATTGAAACCAAGTATGAAGTTTTTCTTAGTATGAGTCTACCATTATAAATTTATCGTAGTATTCTATTGATTGTATACATAACATGGAGTACAACATTGGACACTTATTTAAAGGGATTAACATAAGTCTTCGGATGGCGTGTGTCTCTCAAACTTTTCTTCATATTGTTAAATGGTTTAATTCACCATCAAAATAGAGAATAGATTATCTAGATCATATATATTAAATGTAAATAAACATAAGAAGAATAAATATGAACACAAAGAAAAAGTAATGTGTTAGAGAAGAATAATAAAATGAAGAAATTTTCACATTATGAAAAATATACAAAGAATCATCCTATGAAAATGTTTGAAGTGCATGAGAGTTTGTTATAAGTGAAAAAATAATTGTCATATGGTTCATGAAATCTAGGGGAATAAAAAATCTATTATTTATAGGTGTTTTATTATAAATAAATGGGTAATTATTAATAGCATTTTCTCATGTTTCAAGGTAATATACCACCGAATAGGCAAAGGAGAAAATACCAAGATTATGTGATCACTACAGCTGAGGTGGAAGTTCTTAATGGTGTAGTAGTAGTTACTTTAATCATATCAAAAACTTCAGTTAATTATTTATTTGATTTTAGATCCTCACACTTTTTGTATCTACCTATTTTTTTCAAGAAGATTAGGAATTTCCCATTTAATATAAAAAGGGTTTTTTTTAGTCAAAACTATTAGGGGAAGTCTCACTACCACAAGTATGTGTCCAGAAGTCCCCATTATATCACAATAAAATTCTCTATTTTCAGACATTATTATTATTCCAATTGATGAATTTAATAAAATCATTGGTATATACTATCATTCAAATTATTATGAAAAAATTATTTCAAGGTGGAGGATTTTATGATTGGTGATGAAGATGAGTAATTCATTATCTTTAGAGTGGATACTTCATCATATGATTCTTGTTTAGTTCCAAAACCGGTATCTCTTCTAACTGTTATTATTAGGGAAGAAGAGAAAACACAATCCATTTATGGGTAAGGTACTCTTTTAATCTAGTATGTATCCTTTGAATAAAAATACCTAGATGTATTTTCTAAGGAATTAAATAGATATCTACAAGAGTATGAAGTTTATTTTTCTATCGATTTAGTCTCATATTTAATAACAATATCAAATAACCTCCATATAAATTCCACTATGGATTCAGTGGAGTTGAAGAAAAAACCAAGGGAGTTATTTTATTATGTATTTATTTGGTCTAGTGTTTCACCATTGGGATCCCATGTTCTATTTATTATGAAGATAGATAGATCTATAATTTTTTTATTGGTTATATGGAAATAAATTCTATTTTGATAAAGAAAAAATGTCATCTACCTCACATTAATGACCTATTTTATCAACTTCACAAAGCTCAATAATTTTCAAAGATTGGCCTTTGATCTAGATATCATCAGTTTTGAGTGAAAAAGAAAGATATTCCAATGAAATCATTCCAATCATGGTATAGAAATTACGAGTTTATTATAATGATAATTGGATTGACTAATGCACCTTCTTTTTTTATGGATCTAATGAAAAAATTATTCAATTTCTACCTTGTTTAATTTTGTGTCGTATTCATTGATAATATCTTGTTGTATTCTAAAATCTATGTTAAGCCATGATAATCACATACAGATCATTCTTGATACTCTTATATAAAAATTATTATATGAGAGATTTAGAATGTTTGATTTATATCTTCGAGATTATTATTTTTTCTTTCAGGTATTTTCTTTATGGATGTAATCTCAGTTGACCTGGTGAAGAAAAATATAGAGTTTCAATGGAATAAAATAATATACGTAATTGAGAAACATAATCTAATTGGTTTTTCTGGTTATTATCAGTGAGTATTTCTAAATTTTTCATGTTTGGATAAATCATTAACCAAGAATAAATGTAAATGGGTTAAGTTCATTTGGATAATGGAAGGTGAAGAATGTTTTAATGAGTTGAATATATGATTGGTAAATGCTCCAATTTTTAACCTACCATCATGAAATGAATAATTTTTAATATACAGTGATGAATTAATGAATGTATTGGGTTGTTTTCTTATGAAAAATGATAAACATATTACATATGTGCAAGGTATTTGGACATTAATGTATATAACTATCCAAGACATGAACATTACTTAGAAGCTCTAATATTTTCATTGAATATATAAAGACATTAACTTTATGGTGAATGATGTGAGATATACATAGATAATAAAATCGTAGTATACATAATTTTAAAAAATACATCATAATGAGTAAGTGCTGATAGCTTGATCTAATCATGGATTATGATTGTTCAATACACTACCAACCAATCAATCTAAATAAGGAAGAATATGTATTGATTAGGAACGATCATTGTGTTCTGTCCAAAATATGGATTGAGAGAGATCCTATGTTAATGGATCTAGTAAATAAGGATATGTAAATTATTAATTAATGGGAAACATCACTCATTTTTAAAATTATTGTTCAATCATATTAATTATAAAAAGATACAAAATTTATCAATCTGATGCTGTGAAATTTTAGATGAAAAATAATTTTGTGAATGTCAGGAAGTTGGAAGCATTTGTTGTGATGATAGAATCCCAAAATATGGAAGGATATCATTTTATCCTTAAAACCCTGATATAAAAATGTAATTGTTGTGTGAAACTCAAAAATTTAATTTCTATATAAACCTGGGTGGCACCAATATTTATAGGGATTTGAGGGAACATTTTTGGTGGCAAGTCAGGAAGCATGAAATTATAGATTATGTATCAACTTTACAAATTTTTTAAAACGTCAGGACTGAGAGATAGTTTCCAAATGGATTCATTCAACTGCCTACTATTCTTTTGGTGATATGGGATGAAATTACAATTTTATTTTTTATGGGAATAAAGAAGACTCCTTGAATGAATGATTAAATATTGGTTATTGTCGATCACTTGGGAAAATATACAATTTCCAAGATATAACAGAATATTTACCTCTTTATAACCTCATAAGGATCTATATTAAAGAAATTTTTATACTTCATGGAACACCTATTTCTATTTTTTATCATGTTCTCCATTTTACATCAATGTTATAGAAGGGTCTTAATAGGGATCATAGTACTGAGAATCATTTCAGAATCATTACCTTCCTTAAACTTATAGATAGTATGAAAGGACTATAATAACAATAAAATACATGTTGAGTTCATGATCACTTTATTTTAATGTTATTCGGGGTCATTATTTAAAATTGGTTTAATTTTCCTATAATAATAGTCTCCATTTAAGTATTCAAATGGTTCCATAGGAAGCATTATATGGAAAGTGATTTCGTATGCCAAAATTCTTGGGATGGATTTGGTGTATAGAATTTTAAATACCAGAACTTCATGAATATAAAAAACAAAGGGGAATAATTTTTGGGATCATAATAATTTTCCACAATGTTGGAAAAGGGGTTATACCAAAAATCGTAAGAAGGATTTATAATTTCAAGTGGGACATCATGTATTCTAAAAATATTATCTATTGAAGTGTGTCATAGGGAATGGAAATAAGGGATAGCTGTACCCCAGGTATATCATAGCCTAGAAAATTATAGAAATAATTTGATCTATGTCTTATCTTTTTGAAATTCCACCAAGTCTCTCAAAAGTACATGATGTGTTCCATATATCTCTCTCAAGGAAGAACATGCCTTACACAACGCATGTGGTCACCTATGATGAAATAAAATTAGAAACTAATATATATTACTTTAAAAAACTTTTCTATACACTTGATAATAGATATCATGTATTGAGGAATATAATGATTCAACCGGTAATGGTACATTTGATAAATCATAAAATATAGGAACCAATGTGGGAACCATGTGATGTTATAAAGAATAATTGCCCACATCTTTTTAAAAGGTAATATCCATAAAATTTTGAGTAAGAATTTTTTTTGGAGGGTAGACTTCAGAACCCTGAGTATATATGATATATTTCCTTTTGATTAAATTCAATATATTAAATATATTACAATGCACGCTACACAGGGTTTAAAAGAAACACAAAACTCTATTAAAATATTATTAATTAAACATGACCATTATAACATCAACATTAAATAAATAAGTATGAATAGTATTAAATAAATTATATAATTTATACATTTGTAAATAAATTCATTGGTTATCTATTAATTATAAATAAAAAATTAAAACATTTGAAAGAAAAAAATGTTTTCTGAAAAAACTATATCTTTCTAAAATAGGTTTTATCATGTTTTATGGTCCTATTTTAATATTATTTTTTTACCAATTTTAGAAAATTTAATCATTAAAATTAAATTTATTTTTCAAATTATCCTATCAAAATTATCTTAGGTTGTATTTTTGTGATTTTTCATAAAACCACCTTTTTGTTGAATAGTAAAAAATTCTGATATTTATTTACATATTCTTTTTTGGTTAAATTATATAAAAAATTAAATTAAATTTTAAATTTTTTTTATAGTAAATATATATGAATTATATTATAATTTAACAAAATTTATATATTTGGGATCAATTAAATGTTCAATTTAAATGTAAAAACTTTTCTGACTTATGATAATTTTCCCTTTTGAAACCTTATTTTCTGTCATGTTTGCAAGTATAATATTAAATTTTGTTCAACCAATTCTATGAATTGAATTTGTTGAAATTTAATACTTATTTTGATTCATTAAAATTATATTATCCAATATTTTCCTCATAATTTTTTAACAATTATGAATTATAGAAGCAATAAAATTTATTTTCTACGATTTGGGAAAAAACTTGTTTACCGATAGTTAAACTAACAAGATAAGTGATTAAATGACCAAATTTTTTTTCCAAAACCCATGTTATGGATATTTTTATACATTATATCCTTTAATTGTAGACAATGTCTCATATTTTGTGGCTTTCTCATGATAAAACCCAATTTTTATGTTTTCCTTTTAAAGAATTCCATGTGTGTCCTCTCCCCCATATATAAAAGGATTCTCCCTCTCCTCTCTAATTCACACTCCCAAAGAAATTTGTTTCATTAAATACCTAAAAATCTAACTTACTTTATTCACTCTCCTTATAATATTATAGTTTATTATCATAAATCCATCCTAGAAAGGCTCTTTTTGTAAACCTAAGGAGGTCGTCCAAAGAAGAAGTTATGTTCCTAAATGATTTTTTTTGTTTTATTTCATCATTCACCTCCTTAAAATATTGTTAAATAATTATAGAATAATGTAATATATATCTACTATATAATGATATTTTATTATGTTAATTTCATGACCTATATCAACCTCATGTTCCATCAAATGGGAACCAAAACTGTCTATCATGTGTACGGAGGACTACAGCCTCACGAAATGATTTAATTCATTTTCCATCACGACTTTACATGGATATATATAAAATTGTATTAAACATATTTATATGATATTTATGATATTATTATACTTATGTACTTTTAATTTCACTTGTACCTTTTTTACTTTCAATTCTGTTTAAAATATGATAACGTCACTCATTTGAATAGGGAACTACCATGATTATATTGTTACTGTAAAATTAATTTATCACTCACTCCCTTACTCTTTAACTTGTTAAGGTAATGATATCATCGGCCGTTCATACGTATGACCTACCATATTGATGGAGTGATGTGATCCATTTTCCCTGTCCTACAATAATAAATGGTGATTAAAATGCTTCTATTGAGTATATATGATTTTTATAACATTAATATAATTATTTATAATATGGATATATATCCTATTCATAATAATTGAATCATTCATGACAAAAAATAAAATGTAAAATAAGGAAATTGACACGGAAATGAATTAAAATAATAAAATATTATTAGCAAAGGGGTGGTAAATTTAATAATAGAATCATATATGATATTATAAGTATTAATATGGTTATATTATATATTTATATAATTATTAAAACTATTATATATTATTTTAAATTATATTAAACTAATATAAAGATATAGGTATTGACATTGTTTCAATTTAAATTAATTGGGTAATATTCTATTGGTGTGTTCTTGGATTATTTTATATGGCATACATATTTACACTTGTACATGTAAGAAAATTTTTACTTCATAATTAAAGTTTTTTTATGTTTTAATTTGAATTATTTAATATAATGGGATTTGATATGTATTTTATCCACTGGTGAAGAGTTACATAACTGAGTTTCTTTTCGTTGGGTTATATTACTTCATTATTTTCATTTTATGTTGATAGATTCTTTCTATAATAAATACAGATTATCCTATATTATATTTATAATTTTTTTACTTGGATTTAACATTGATGAACATCAATTATTCATTGATTAATTATCACTTAAATTCTATGAACATTTTAAGGGATTTATTCTCTATTCACATATCATTGAGACATATTTTTTTATATGAACCATTTCAGGTTTATGTCGTGTATATACTTCCCCATGATTTATTTAGCATGAATACCAACTTATTCATGATGTTTAATGTTTCCATTAATTTTTAACTATATTCTTATATCATGGATATGAATTTTTCATAAACTGTATACCATTTTTAAATTTTGTTTTTACTTTAAAAATTATTTTATTAACTACGGAAATATCAATAAATATATGTTATTTAATCAATGTTGATATTTTTTTGATAAGGAATATTATTCATGAGTTCAATCTATTATTTGATATATAGGGAACCATTAAAAAATGTAGTGGCTGGGGAGTTTTGAAATAATATATCCCCCAATGCATCTATGGGTCTCATTATGTAAGATCCTATCATTTCCATCTACATCCCTATTTATGTTTTACATTGGAGCCTTAGTGATTGAGTATTCTATGAGGAAGGAGATCATTTATTGAATGGAATGACCTAAAGTTCAGGGTTGTATATTTATTTTAATTAATATATTCTATTTATAAAAAAATTATATGGATTTTCAATGGTTTTCCCTACTTTATAAGTCCTTAGATGTTGTTTTCATCCTTTTTTAGAAATTGGGATAAAAAAATTCTGTAGAGAATTTACACACCATGTAAAGGTAACACGATGTGTAACTAATACAAAATAAATGTTGTGAAACTATACAGGGAATGAAGTAGTCACATCTCATTTAAACCATTCACATCATGTAAAATTTGAGTAGGGTTAAATATTAACACAATGAAAAGGGTTTTTTAAAATATACATTTAAAAATAAATACATCACATTAAATGGATTACAAGCCATGTATTAATCACGAGATGTTGTTTTAAGTAGAAAATGTAGAATATCCTTTTCGATTCCATCATTTTTCCTCTCCATTCAAGACCTTGGAGACTCCTACAAATTTATAGGTGATTTCATCACATATGAATATCACTATTAAGGATTTGATCCCTAGTATTTAACCTTGATTTGGACTTCATTCCTTTCTATATTTCTTCCTTAAAGTATTTTTCTCTGTTCGAAATCACTTTGGAATCATTTATAACTTGTTTATGTTTTATATAAGGTCATTCTTATGATCCTTATCACGTATTTTTCAATTATTTTTACCTGTTTTTGGTGTTCCTTAACCACTGGATAAAGGTAGAGTGTCTAAAACATATCCCTATGGTTTGATAATTTTCAAGTATGTGAACTATTTTTATTATACTAACATATCGTGCACTATAATAAAATTTAACATTAGTTAATGGTAAATCATGGAATAAAATATTGGTTGGATTCAATTTTTTATGATACTTGGACTATAACTACTCGTTGGGTGATAAAACCCTTGATTAAAAAATAAAATGGTTAATGGTGTAAAGTGTGTTTCGAATGATATGATATTTCAAGAAATTTATTGATAAATAATCACTTTGTTATTATCTTATGGACCATTTCCATGGATAATGATTATTTTATATATAAATGAATGTTTAATTTAAATACAAATGATAATTTTCATAATTAACCATTTTGGATTTTGATATGATATTGTGACGGCCTTACTCTTATGACTTATTGATCATATAACGTGATTCCTAAATATCATCTTATTTTTTGACACATGTTGTAAGGATTATATACTACGTTATCACATAACAGATTTTGTAATGCTAATATACCATGTTATGCCCTAAACCATATTGTAAGTATTATATAATAGTCTATTCAATGACTCGTGTTGAAATTCTTATACAACAGGTCATGCCCGGTGACACAGGGTGAAATGATTATATATCGGAATATGACTTGACAGCTGATGAAATTCTTATATAGTGTGTTTATCCTAGATTTGATTAATTTTTTCACGGATATATGGTTGTGGTATTCATGGTTGGGATACATGCTCAGAGACATACTGACATTTCCTACAATCTTGATATTTAGATATATGGATATAGTTGGCATGGTAGTGATACTTTATCAGATACAAACTGACATGACATCAAAGCATGTTATTTGTATATATGGATATGGTTTTCATGGTTGGGTTACATGCTAAAATACATTCTGACATAGTGTTGAAGTAAGTTGATTTATTTATTATATTAGTTGATTAATTTAACTGACTGAAACTTCATCCTTTTTTGATTATAAAATAATTCACTTTTTTCATTAGTGAGAACCAAACAAGTAATTGGAACCATAGGAGGGTTGGGTTTAGAATCACGCCACAGTCTAGACTACCGAAAATAAAAAACTGAATAACAAAAACAAAAATTACTTTTAGAGAATGTGAGAAATAGCATGACAAAAAAATCCATTGGTGGGCTGGCCGAAGAACCATGTCCATAACCCGATCCACCCAAAAAATACCTCAATATGAAGAACCAACAAAATATCACTCATAAAGATCAATCATCACCATGACCACCTATACAATCCAAAGAATCATGGAATTTTTCGAACCCATCCAATTTGGGGTCGTTCGTGATGGTGCATGGTGCCATAGTAGAGGGAACCAAAGAAATACATAACCATCTAGGTCCAGAACTCCTTGACTTCTACAGTAGTAGCAAACTAGTAATGTGTTGAACAACCTATGTCTGTGAAAGCGCATGCATACATCCCGTACCGCGGATGCCCACATGATCCCTATGTGATGATCATGCACATCAAAAGAGACAACCCGGCGTCGAGCAGAAGAGAGTGAACACACCATATCTAAATAGATATGGAAAATGGGGACCTGCATCATGAATCACAACCATGACTAAAACTGGATGGAATAATGGACAATGTCAATGGACCCTGTTCTTAATTTTTTTGGTTACTAGGTAGGATGATGTTTTGGAACAAGACTGGCATAAGGTTTGGGAAAAAGGGATTTGAGTTTATTTCTATATATTAATTATTTTATTTGCGTTTTTTGTTGAACTTTAGATATATATTTGTCTATTATCACATGGTTCACTATTACTCAATTATTTGTGTCTCCCTTTATTTACCAGTTGTATGATATATTTTTCCACTATTTTTTCATTACTATTATATATATTTATATTATTCATTTCCACTGTATTTTAACTCTATAGCTAGGGTTATATTACACTTAATACCCTAATCATACCCCTACTACTAGTCTTTATCCTCTAGTATATGGGGAGGCATGCTTGATGTATTATAACAAACCCTTTTGGTCCACATGAGAGTGTAAAGAATTGTGGGTTGTTATAAAGTGATATCAATGGCATAAAGTTCTTCCTTTTGGTTGATATACTAAGTGGGAAAGGTAGAAATGAGACATGAATATTTGGGAATTTGGTAACGAGCTTATTCATGGGAGTAGTTAACCCATGTTCGGGGGAAATATGAGTGGTTGGGTGTGGGATTGTTGTTTATATTTTTCACTTGTTATAGTTTATTTTATTTCACCTTGGATGATTCACATGTTTTGTGATGTTATCATTCAATAAGATTTCTACTCATGTCCTAATATGGGGTGAGATGAGTATGTGTGCATCATGATAGGCACATAGGTTTATATATTGACATGAATTGTTCATTATAGATACCTATTTATTGCAAGTGTTATATACTTTTTTATATGATATGTGATATAAGATACATGTTATATCTGATAAATTAAATAAATGAACTGATATATCATGCTAAAAACATATAATCCATGTTTAGAGGGACCATGAGCTGTTATTTCTCTATTACTTCCACCTAATGAGGTTGACCTGGTTATTTAGCCAATGTTCTTAGGAGTGTGTTTTTCTTGTAAAGAAAAATCATCCTCATCATCATCGAGTTTCTCCTTAGGATAGTGTAAATCAACACTCTCCAAATGAAGTCGGTCCATATCATTCTATGGAACCTAAGGATCATTTTGATGTTCACCTTCAAGGAAGATTCCTTAGGTTCATGTGATTAATGAAAAGGGAGACTATTTTCATTGGGCATTTGATGTCTTAGCTGACGAGAGTGTTCCAGCTACAACATTTTCCTACCTTCACTATAGAGGAAGACCACCCGGTAGTCGAGTTATAGGTCGAGTTAGTCTAGATTTTTTTTAATCATCTCTAAAAAACCCATATATAAGAGGTTGAATAATTATACATATATGCTACGTAAACCTACAAAACATTGTTGGGATATTATAGAGCATGATGGGTGGTAGGATGAGTTATTGTGTATGGACATTGATGATAGGTACGTAAGACACTTTTATCTATATATGTTAAGTAATAGTAGGATCATAAGTTCAGAAATATAACATAGGAGGTAATTTTAGTGATGGGTTATGTTGGATGCTTCACTAACCTAGGCTCTTTACCACATCATTATTGATTGAAGAGATATCCAGGGCAATACATTTTTTGGATTTTCTTCAATATGAGACCAGGTCACATGTGTGTGTAATATGACTAGGAAATTTTAACTAAGTCTTGAATCAAAAAATCATCATGAAATGAAATCTAAGAGAGTCCCTAAGTAATGTCCAGTCTATTTCGGTAGGGGAAACTAGTAACTCTTCTTGTTGTGTAATGATGTGTCTCCATGATAGTTTTCAACAAAGCAATAGTGGAAATAGAATATAAGGAAGTTTGAATTCACCTCAAAACCATGATTAATTATAGTGACTTCAGTGTGGAAATATTAGCCACAAGTAGCCTCAATGTTTGTCCACTATATTGGATTGTTGAGCTTGTAGTGTTATGGGGCACCTACAGTGGTTTTATAGGGGAATACAGAAGCATAGTAGTGGAAGGGGATCTAAAAAGGTACCAATGTCTGGGAAAGACTCTAGTACTCCTTAGTAGGTAGGTAGCTAGTACTCCACTAGTCATTCAGGTCGAGGTAAGGGATGTCATACCCCAATGTAGGAAAAAATAATTCGTTATATGGAATTGATCAGGATAGTCAGTTTGGAGCCTTGAGCAGAGGGTTTAGTCAGCTACATGTTTTCCAGACCGCATTGGATATGGTGGATATTTGACCATCTACAATTAGAGGTATGATTCGTGTATCATCTACCCTTTTCTATTTTTTATACAGGGTAATAACATTAATTTTTATTTTCACTTTTCCAAATGGTTTGGGCTTGGTTGTGGAAGGATTCAATGGTGCCTTAACCATTGACACTCTATTGGGAGTGTGTTCAGAGAATTTAAAATGATTCAAGGAATGTTCTATAGAGATCGGTGGTTAAAATTTATTGTGGGTACAATTTATTTTGGAAATTATATGTTTCAATTTTATTCATGTATGGATTGGTTCATTCTATACTATGCGCATATTTACTATTTCCTAAGGAGAGTTACCTTCCAATATCTATATGGAGGCACTTATTTTCACCAGGGTGAGTGGGATATCCAAGATGGTCACGTAGGACCAATTCAATGTAGATTGTATTTTCTCATGGCTCAGATAGTATGCATCATTTTATATTATAGAGGTATGCATTTTGATTCCTTTAATATAGTGGTAGGCCATTTTATGGATGTCTTTCCTAATGAGTTATATAGCTTACATCCATCTGATAGATCGAGTTCACATTCGAGTTGGTGTTACGATTAGAGACAGTTTCTATTTGTTCTTATAGAATAGAACCATTAGATCAATATTAGTGGAATGTTTAGTAATAATATCTAGATTTAAATTTTTTAATATGACCAAGTGCATCTTCATGTGGTTCTCTGGTTCTTTTCACCAAAACATTTTTTGGTACCTTTCACTTATGTCTGGATAATCGGATATTAAACAAGATGATGGTTAAGAAATGGTATCCTCTTCCACATATTGATGATATCATCAACTATTTGGGGGGTGAAAATATCTTATCCAATATTGACATGAGATCACGTTACCGCCAGTTGAGGGTGATACCTTCAGACATACCACAAGCTTCTTTTTAGAGTGTCTCAGACTTGTATGAGTTCGTAGTGCATTCGTTTGGTTTGAACAATGCACTGAAGGTATTCATGGCCTTGATTAATTGAATATTTCATAATTTTTTATACAACATTATGGTGGTTTCTCTGATGATATATTATTTTAATCCCAATCAGTAGAAGATCATTCCAAACATCTTTACATCTTCTCGAGTACATTGAGAGAGCATTAGCATTTCATCAAGATAAGAAAATATAGTTTATGGATTCATAGTGTCAACATAAAAAGTTATTTTATCTCATAAAAAAGAGTGTTAGTGGGCCCAATAATGGTTTAATCCATATTATCTTGGGAGTGACCCAGGAATATCCTTGAGATTTGAATTTATATGGTTTAAGATTGTTATTATTGATACTTTATCCAATAATTATCCTATCTAGAAGCTCTACTGTCAAGGTTTTCCAAAAAGGAGTGAAGTTTTATTGGACATATCTCGTGAGAGATCTTTTTATAAGATGAAAGGAATTATAACCACATCAACCGTCCCTACTTTACCAATGTCGGGTAAATCATGTACCATATACTATGATGCATCCAGAGTTATACTCACAGATGTTTTGATGTAAGAGGATAGAGTTATTTATTATGGCTCCAGATATCTGAGACCACATGAGAGAAATTACCATACTCATGATCTATAGTTGTAATCAGGGGTATATTCCCTGATATTCTAGAGATACTAACTTATCAATGATATGTTTGTGGCGTACATTGACCACAAGATCCTCAGGTATATCTTTTCCCAACCGGACATAAACCTTCAGCAGAGTATGTGGGTTGAGTATCAATTGTACTTCAACATTGATCATTATTATACATTGAGAAATAGAAACATATGTGTCAATGATTTGAAACAAAATCTGAAAACATAGTTAGTTTGAGTGTCTTGTAATGGGTGTAGGATGATGTCACTCTTTGCAGACATGCATCTAGATCTTCCAAAGTCTTAAGGATGAATATCTATGACGTCAACATCGGTTATCCTCATGATTTTATATAATATCAAGACTGAGAAATCTATCTAATATGAAGAGATTAGTTCCAATAGAATGCTTATATGGTGGGTAAACACTTCCAAAAGTTTCTCTTGGATCGATAAATCCATTATTTTTTATGGTCGAGTATGGGTTCCTACAGGCATTCATGAGGATATAATGAGATAGTTTCATGATTATATATGTGCGGTATATCTTGGTTTGATTCATATGTATTTTAATCTCCATATAAAGTACTATTGTTCATAAATAAAGAATTAGGTAGCTGTATTTCTGGTGATATGCTTCACATGTTAGTAGGTTAAAGACAAGAATCAGAGGATATCTAGGATTTTGCAACCCTTTCCAATTCCTAAGTCGAAATGGGATGATGTCACTGTGTATTTTGTGGTAGGATTTCCCAGATCAAACCCTTAGAATGACAATGTATGAGTTATCATGGATATGAAAATGAAAGTATCCCACATTTTTCAATTAGCCTTCAGAGGTGATGATCTTGGTAGTATTTATACGTGTGAGGTAGTTTGGTTGCACAGTGTTCTGAGGAGTATCATTTCTGATAGTGGTTCTTGTTTCACGTCATAGTTATAGAGGGGTATTTATTAGGATCTGTTACCAAAGGTTCATTTGATCATACCCTATCAACCCCATATTCATGATCAATCTAAGTGTATTATTTAGGTTGTAAAGGATATGTTATAAACCTGTGTTTTGGATTTTGGTGGATCTTGGGATCATCATATGAAACTCACACTATTTTAAAATAATAACATCTTTCAAGTTCCAATCTAGATCAAATCATTATAGTATTTTAATGGAATTCCATTACATTCACCTATTTGATGGTTGGAGGTAGGTGAGTTATCACTTCATGGGCCTAGTCTCATGACGGAGACATCTGAGTAGGTGCATTTGATCTGAATATGGTTGGTGACAACATAGCGTCGGAATAAATATTATACTATCCATCCAAGATCACCTATGTAGTTTGATGATGGCCATTATATTTTCTATCAAGTGTATCCTAGGTTAGGAAAATTTAGTATCAATAAATAGGGAAATCTAGCACCTTCATTATTAAGGTTATTTGAGATAGTGGATGAGGTCGATCTAGTGGAATACTAAATATCCCTTATAAAGTGTAATAATTTCATGAATGATGTGTTTCACAGGTCGCATATTTGGATATATTATCCACACCCTTCTCATGTTGTAGACATAGAGGATGTTGATCATTATGTCGATGTTTCCTTTTAGGATAATATTATATGGATTTAGAACCATTGTAATAAGTATCTCAAGGGTAGGATTATACATTTGGTTCAAGTGAAGTAGTTTCATGGGCGTTTTCAAGAAGAGACCTTGGATAGGGAGTCTGATAAGTTAGAAAAGTGTTGAGACTTGTTCTCAAAGACCCCGGAGTGATTATTGAAGAATGTAGAGGAGAAGTTGTTATATGGTGGGAGGCTGTAAAATCATTCCTTTTCTCTAGTACATTCATCTTTTAGTTATTTTCTGATCCTTATTAGTCGAGTCTTGTTCAGAGATAGAGAGACTCTTTTGGGGAAAATAACCTAAATTTCAGGGATGTAAATTTATTTGAATTAATGGAGTCCGCCTATAAATGTGTTAAATGGGTTTTTAGGGTTTTCAATGATTTGGAATGACTACGAGTTTGTTCATTTCCTTATATAAAAACTGGGATGAAAGCTATCTTCAGAGAATTTACACTACATGTATACATTAAACAATGTGTAACTCCCTCCAAACCATGTCATGAACCCATGGAGGGCATGAATTGGTTACACATCATGTAAACCATTCATGTTGTGTAAAAGTTGAGTACTGTTAAATATTTCTTGGAGGCAATGGGTTTTTTAGTGAATCCCTTTAAGAATAAATACACAATTTGTAAATGGATTACACACCATGTATTTATCAAAACAAGTTGTTTTAACTGATAATTACATATGATTCTTTTTCATTCTTTCATTAAAACACCCCCTCTATAGACCATGGAATATCATAGAGGCTTTTAAGTGATTTCATCACATCTAGATGTCACGTTTTTCATCTTATCCCAATTATTCCACCTTTCTTTGATCTACATTAACATCCCTCATTATTCCTTAAAGTGGTGTCTTGCTTTTGATCTCCACTATTGAATCATGTTGATTTTGTTTCGGTTTATATGTGTTCCTTATTGTAATCTTTGTCACATTTTTTCGTTAGGGATACTCGATCTAGGTGTTACTTAATCAGTGGATTAAGGTATGGCATCTAATCATTAACCCTATGGTTTGATAATTGTCAGGTATGTGAAATATTTTGGTTACACCAACATATCATATTCTCTAATTAAATTAATCATTGGTTAATGGTAAATCATGGAATAAAATATTTGTTTGATTCAATTTTTGATGTGGCCTAGATTGTGACCTCTTGTTGTGTTAGAAAACTATTGTTTAAAAATTGAAATGACTAATCGATTAAAGTGTGGTTTGGATGATATAATATTTTAGATGATTTCTTGATATAGAATCACTTTGGTAATAACTTATGTTATAGTAACATAGTTTCTTATAACATGATATATAAATGAAAGTGTAATTTAATTAAAAATGGTATTTTTCATAAATACCAATTAAGTCTAATTATGTGATATTGTGATATCCTAACTCTTATGACGTTTTGAGCACATTATTTAATGATTATATGTTGAGATATTCCTTGACACCAGCAGTAATGATTATATGTTAGGGTATTCCCTAACACATTTTGTAATTCTTATATATCGGGCTATGGCCTGACACATATTGTAAGGCTTATACACCGGGCCATGTCATGATTCATGCTTGAATTCTTATATAGAGGTCTACGTCTAGTGACCCATACTGAAATGGTAATATAATGAGTCATGCCTCGACATATGCTAAACATAATATATATTTAATTTATCCCTGATTTGTGTGATTTTCCATGGATCTATGGTTATTTTTGGCATGGTTGTGATACATGATTAGAGACATACCATCTAGGAGCCGAAGTAGGTTATTTAGATATATTGATATGGTTGGAATGGTTGTGGTACAAGTTTAGAGGCATAACAGTTTGGCACCGAAGTATGTTATTTGGATATATGGATATGTTTGGTGTGGTTATGTTGCGTGTATAGAGATATTCTAGCACAGTGTCGATGCATTTTTTTGATGTGTAGTAATAATTTACGAATTAGTACACATGTTTATTACTTTATTGCATACAATTATAATCATACTAGTTTTGTTTAGACCTGGTGGTGTCAACCAACTAAGTATTACTCACACCCTACCCTAGCTATATTTCTGTACCTGATTGTATTACATTGATACAGATTTGTACAAGGGTAAGGGACTTTATTTCTAATCTTTGTTACTTGTTGGATGGGATGGAGTTTGGAGATACGAATGACATGGGGTTCGAGACTAGGGTCTTTTAGATTAATTGTGTTTGATAATTATTCTATTTGTAATATTTTCGATCAAAATTTTGATACAGATCACAGTTTCATCACATGATTCTCTCTTATTTTATTATATTATTATTTCTTTATTTACGAGTTCTATAATTTTGTGTTTCCAATATGTTTTTGTTACTCTGATATTTATTTATCTTAATTATTTACAATACATTATAACTCTATACAAGGGGAATAGTCACACCACTATACTGATCACACCACCACTATTATCTAGAAGTATATGGAATACTAGGAGGTACACTTTTGGTATTGTAATCAACCATTTCTATCCACGTGAGAGAGATCCAGATTTGGGGATGTTACACTTGAGAAAAATCCATTGGAAAATTTAAAAAGGTTTATACCTATAGTTTTAAATCATCATCTAGAAGGTGTTTATGGTTGAGGTATCATGGTTCATGAGATCATGATGTCCTATATTTAATATATTCATTCATTTAGAATTTAGTTTTCATTATTATCCATTATATTTTCACAATGATATTATCTATGGATGCACATTTTTCTTAGTTTATTGATTAAATGTCATGGGTGTTCCATTATTTACCTTTAAATATTTATTATATCTTTCCTAATTATGATATCTAAGTAATTAATTAAATAGAATGTTTGTTTAGTTAATTACCTTTCCATATTGATTATTATATATTGGTTCAGGATATCTTTCATTGTACTTAACCCTTTCTGTGAATTTTATCTCACCCTTATTTCTTCACATTCCCTTGGATATAAAGAATATCTCTTTTAATGATTTTTATGGATTCAATTTGTTTTATTTTATTATGTATTTATTTTCTATTATTAATGGAAAATAGTGATCATTTTTTTATCTTGACCCCCAAAACTAGTAAATTGGTCAGTCAATTGTGATTTGACCCCATTTTTCTATGCTAACATAATAAAATGGGCTCTAATTCCAGTTTACATGATTGAGGGTCATTAAAGATAATACTTACCTACTTTCCATCATGTTTTTTGAAAAATGAAAAATTTTCTCATGCATATGTATGGACTACTATCTCTATATTGTAAATTAATTCATTATTCATAACCATACAACATATTTTGTCATAAAATTATAATTAATGTATGAAAATGATAATTATAACATGGTTGTTATTTTTTTAATGACATAATCATGATTCATTTGACCTTATCGAACCCACCGAATTCATTTTGGACTTATAAACCAATCATTCTCAATACTTTTAAAGTAAACTAAAACAATTAAGTAAATAATTATGTCATGGTAATAAGTGAATTTAAAGTAATAGTATAATTAAAAAATTTATTATGTATGTAAATAATTAAAATATGTTTTTATTATGAAATATAAATAATTTACATGAAAATTTAGACTTGAGGTAAGGGATTTCTAGTTTTAATTATTTTTATTTGATAATTAATCTATTTTTCACCGGATGTTTTTTATGTTTTATTTAAACTTACATATGGATATATTCTATCATTACAATCTAAAAATTAATGTTCTTAAAAATTAATTCAAATTTATTAACTTTAATGTCACATTTCTTCAAAAGTAATCAAGTCGTAAGTGATATTCTATTTAAAAAGCTAGTTTTAAAATGTTTTGATGATTTATTTCTATTTTGTTTCTTCCATGTAAATATTTTTTGATGGATCTATAACTAATTAAATATATTAATAAAAAATGTTTTTTGTGCTCCTTATACATTCTTACAAAGGTATTCAAGTTCATATTTTTTTGGTATTTAATATGGAATGTTTCACAATCTTTATAATGTACAAAAGGATGTTTTTAACGTATATGATATCGATCATTTTTATTACTTCCACAAACCTTATTTTATATTTGGATTAATTTACTAAATTCTATGATTTATTCAAAAAAAATTATTGTTCCTATTATTATGGGTATTTTAGTTTAGAAAATGGGGTTTAAATATAAATGGATATATCAATATTGGGAAATGTTATTCTGATGGGTTCAATAGTATATTTTGATAATTTTGATGATCAAAATACAATATTTTATGCCTTTAAAATTTATTTTTTAAAGGGAATTTTTTTGATGATGGGTGATATAGTGACCCAAGCCTTTTAAACCTATTATTACATGATTTTTAACATAAACATCCATTAATTCCAACCAAAAGATCGTGAGTCCCAATGTCTTTGGAAGACTAGGTTTTTAATATGGTAAAGAGACACTAAATTTTATCATATTATTTTATTCTACATTATAAGCACCTAAATCATTTCAATTTCATACACCACATGGGATAACATTGGGAATACATTGGGAAAATGGGTGAGCTATAAAACCCAGTAAGGTAATAAACATGATAAGTAAATATAACATTTGAGTCAAAGTTATAACATGATATCATAAAAGACGAGAAACATGAGTAATCACATGAGATCATAACATAAATATGATGGTATCATATTATCATGTAATAATAGGAAATTTGGAAGAAACATATAACATGACATAAACATGAGTCAAGGATAACTACCTAGAAAATATCACAACATGTACAAAGTCCTATATTAGATTAGGTTTACTCCATATTCCCATACATAATGCCTCATTAGACTAAAACATTTACCAAAGAATTAGAGAGATATCTAGGTGCATAAATTGGTACATGTTAATTATTTATGTTTTAAATATAATTGAAATCAATCATAAGGCATAAACATAAGAATCTCTCATGCCAAGATATGGTTTTCATAATCTTGGCTCATATTATAATCAAGCAAAATTTCATAATGAAGGAATTCAAGAGTTGAAAATAAGTCATGTATTAACACAAAAAATGAAGCGATAGTTAAGCAGGTATATATGTATGATACATATATATATAATTTAAAATCATTACATAAAATTAAAGGTTATTATCATTGATCCACAAAAATACTTTTAAAAGGATAAAAATTATTCATAATGAAAACTACCATTACACTTTGAAAATAAAATTTATAAAAATAAAATGAAAAAATATTATGTAAATAATTTTATTTAAAAATTTAAATGTAAAATTATAATTTAATATTTGATGAAAATAATAGTGAGGATGACAGGTAATTTCATTCCAGTCGTATATGTTAAAAAACATTCCGATAATCATTGGTAAAAACGTATTGCATTCATAAAATGATATGAACACTAATTTTAAACGATTTTATAAAAATTATTAATGGGTTAATACGAATTTAAAAAATCATATAACAATTTCAAACCATTTTGTAAAACATTTTAAAGAATACATGGACATGGACAAGAAAGGGTTTTCGACCAAAGAGATAAATAAATTCGATTTATCTTAAATACATACACTCAATAATTTTAAGTACTGAAGATAAAAAATAGGTAATATTACTTGAAAAATTCTTGATTAAACATAGGAGAATAAAATTAAGGGGTTCTATTATACAATGATCAAATAATTCCCAAAACAGAAATTCAGCTATAAACAATCCTTATTAAATTGATATTGAAACATAAACCCTTACCGCTTGGAAAAATGTTGATTGATAACCACAATGAATGAACTAAGATAAATGTAAAAAAAATAGCATTAAGAAATAATTATTAATTATATAATATTTAAATGGGTATTATGTAAAATATATAAAAGAAAAAATGTTCATAAAACACCATGTCTATAAAATAAAGAAGTTTTTAGTTGAAAACATTACCTCAAGTCTAGACTATATCATGTATGTATTGTATCTCTTATATTATTTATCTATATCAATTAATTTTTTCCCTAATAAAATTTATATGTTTAATCCATTTATAATTTACCCATTTAATAAATTTGTTTTAATAATATATATATTTATTTATTCAATTATGTCCATGTTGGGTGCTTTGAGAATGATTGGTTCCTAATTTCAAGACAACATTTGTGTGTTGAAGATGGTCAGAGTGATAATTGTTCACTAATATCAAGAATAAAAATAATTACATAATTATTGTTTTTATTCATAAATCAAACTCTTAAAAATAACCATGAATTATGGTTATTAAAAATTATTTACATTACAATAATAGATATGGTTGGTCATACATATACATGCATAACATTTACATTTTTCAATGATCGGTACGAAAAGAAGGAAAGTTTTATTTTACACTTAAAAATGATAATAATATTATAAATATAATATTATTTATTTAAATAAACTGACATATACCATCTATGTGATATTGTAATAAAAAAAATCACATCACGTAGTAAGGATGCAGTTGGTTTTACAGGCAAATGACATTATCATTCTTCCATGGATAGTAAAATAAGAAGCTATATGATGTATTATTTTTTATTAATTATTAATATTTTATGAATATAAAATATTAAAATTAAATCAATAATCATGAATATCCATGAGATAGGATTATGGAAACAAATTATATGGTTTCACGAGGTTGAATTTCATTGTACACGTGAACGTGGTTTTTGTTTCCCATTTCATGGATGCATAGATGGATTGAGGGTATTAAATTAATATAATAACTTAATAATATATTTTATATAAATATTTTTATATATCATAATGGTTTAATGATATTTTTAGGAGGTGTATGATGAAATAAAACAAATATGCTTGGTTAAGAACGTTTCCTCTTATTTGGACCACCTATTCAAGATTAAACCTAAAGCCTCACTAGAATGAATTCATTATCTAAATAATGCCTATAAAATGTGTATAGGGATTTAATTTAGGGATTTGGTTAGGTATTTTTTGAACCAGTGGGTTTCAGTTGTGTGTGAATGAGATGAAAGGGGGTTCCCACTTATAAGGGAGGAGGACTGTAATTCTTATAAATACACAAAACTATTCCATAATGGGATGAAACTCCCATGAAAAGTGCATAAAATATTAATGATAAATTATTTGATGATATATAAGTATGATAAACACCTATAAAATTTATAATAAAAATTTTATCCTCTTTACCTCTAAGGTTACTCAATTTTTCCCTTCGAATTTTTCTACCATGATAACTACTTTTTCTATTTTCACTATTCATTATGACCAAAAAGAAGTTTAAATTTTTATATAATATAAATTACTTTGATTAAAAATATTTAATCCATTTTAGTAAATTAATTTTACAGAAGAAGAATTATTTAATATAGAATAAAACCTACAAGTGCGATGAAAAACCTATTTTCTGGAAAAAAATTATTTTTCAAGGAAAAGATGATGTTATATTAATTTTATGAAAATAAATAATCCTTATATGAATTTAGATTCATATATATATTTATAAGATATTAATTTTATTTAAAATTTAATAATTATGGGTCATTTTAATTAATTAAAATGGACAAATATTATGCACTTAGAAATAGTTTTCTGCTAAATGAGTTTTTAAGCCTAAGAATAAACTTATACTAAAATATAGAATAAATATGATAAAAATATAATTAATTAAATTATATCCAAATAAATATAACTTAAGTTAATTTTAATTTAAATTAAAATAATAATGTATCTTTTAGATAATATAAATTGTTGAAAATAAATGATATTTTTATAAAAATAGATATTTTCATTGTTCAATGAAAAATTAATATTTTCCATAAAGTATAAAAAGTTAACCTTAATATAATATCAATATCAATTTTTCAAAAGATATTTTCATTTTATAATTTTAAATTTATCAAAATTTTAAAAAAATTAATTATATTATTTTCTCCCATAATTAATAAAGTTGTTTTTAAAGGAAACATGTTTTTTAAAATAAAATATATTTGTTAAATGTTCATTTCTTAATTAGTAAGAATTATTCAATAAATTTTAATTTGGTATGAAATTGATATATATCTCATAAATTATTTATTATTATTCATAACCTTCAATTTAATGTCTAGGTTGAATAAGTCACATTTATATATTATTATTTTAATATTATATCATTATTAATTTAAACTGAGTGTCACATGTTGAATATTTCATCAAACGTATTTTTTTTAAAATTTTAATGGTTTTATAGTTGTTCCTTATATATCTCTATATTTAATAAGGTAATTATTATGATCTTCTTAGAAATATGATGTAAGTAATGGAAGAGGTTAATACATTTTAAAGGGTTATTGTAATGGTTTATGCAAGGGTCTCTGATTATAGTGAATTAGGGATCCTAAAAGGTTATTTATGATTTCAAAGTAGTTTTCATAGATATATTTTTATTTTATATGGTAAGATAATGATACCTCATTTAAAATAAGGATCATACCCTTTAAGGGTAAAAATGAATGTTTATAAGAAAAAAAATTTCACATGCCTTCATTTTTTCTAAGAAACCCTCATGATTATGATTTTTCCTTTAATATTGTTTCATGAAATAATTTTAGTAGTAAATCTTATTTATTCTGTATGTAAAAAAAAAATTTGAGTAAATTTTATTATGTTGATGGAAAACTATCTTATATGATCTCATGATTTTAAAATGTAATAGTTAGTTTCCTTCATCATTTATATATATTTATTACATAGATTTTGTGATCTTCTTATATTTTGAAAAAACAATTATAGGTACTATGAATTATTTGTAACAATGATGTATCCCAGTTAGAAATCCCGAAAAAATTTCATAAACATAAAACATGTCTTATTATGAAATTATTGTATTATAGATAAACTAGATTCTGATTAGAAGTATCCAATTTATAATGGAATGGTTTGTTTATTAGAGTTATGATATAATTCTAAAAAACTCTGAACCTAAAAATGTCATTTGGAATGAATTAAAATTAATTCTATAAAAGTCAATATTACGGGATGAATAAGGATGATGTCCTTATAGTTTCTACCAGATCATGGTTTAGATAATATTATAGGTTGTGATAATGTATTTATGTACCCTTATGATATTATAATTTATTATGATCATGGGAAATTTTTTGAATATCACTATATTTCTTTATGTAAATTATTTCAATTTGGAATGGATTTGATAACGTAAATAGGGTTGATAAAGTATTAATAAACCATGAGGAGAATATCCTTCCAAATTGGAAACTTGTAATTATTGGAATAGTAACTAAGTAGAATATAATTTGAAGGATCAATTGATTCTGGATATTAATAGTGGAGGAATCCATGTTAAATAACAACCACATTCACCATAGAGGATCAGGACCATTATAGATAATTTATTGAAATAGAACCCTCCATCATTTAGTGGATCCTCTAACCCAAATATAGTTGATGTATGGGTTAAATATTTATAAAAGATATTTGAATTCATGGGTTCTTCATAACACAAAAATTTAACAACTAATATATGACTATTTTATTATGAATTTGGCCAATGGGTTTCAATAGTTAAGAATATCAGAGAAAGGAAAATATTGGTGCCTTGGAATGGGATAATTTTTTGAATATTTTAATTGATAAGTATTTTACGAAATTTTTTAAACTTATAATCGAAATTAAATTACCATAATTGTGTAATAAGGAAAAATATTCAGTAGTTTTTTATGAAAAAAACTTCACCCAATTGGAATAGTTCTCAGTAAATTGTATTTTGGGATGTTATGTTAAAATTAATTTGTTGTTCTTGGGATTAAATCCAAAATATCAAATATCATTGTATTGTCATGGATCCAAAATATATGAGAATATTTTTTTATGTGGTGAGTAGGTAGAAATGGAAATTTATGAGGGTCATGTATTTTATAAGATCAAGTAGAAAATGGGGTTTAGGTTGAAGGTTATGGGGAAGAATCCTTTAAAGAAATATGATGCTATGAAAATATAGTTTTTATCTTATGATATGTGTGGAAAAAAATCACCATAGAAAAATCTTTATAAAATATTTAAGTTCTTATGATGTGGTCATTTTTGACATATGGTTCATTATTATTAATAAAGTGATTGTGATAATGATCATAAAAGTAGTGAAATTTTGGTAATATGATGTTTTATTCTTAATGAAATGGTTCATTATTAAAGTACTTGTCTGATGATAGAAATAAAGGATTGAAATCATCATGATCATAAGTATAATGGTGTGGCTAAATCCATTGTGACTACTTTAGCCTATGTGGGACCATCCAACTATGTGGTTTTTGGTTAAGCACATGTTTTTTACAATTATACCAAAATCATGTTTGATTTTGGGTCTACATGTTCGTTCATTTTTTTGTAAATTCATTGATAAATTAGATATTTCACCACAATAAATGAAGCAATGACTTTTGGAAAAATAACCAGGGTATTATTTAGGAAAAAATGTATAAGAATATTCTTGTTTTTTTTCATTAGAAGGGTTTAAATTTTAAAAATTGTTTAATTTTTCCTTGTAGAGTTCAATGTTATTCTAGGTGTATATTGGATTTATTATTATCAATCTAAGATATATCATCAAGAAGAAGGAATTGTTTTTTGAAATGAGTTTTACTTTGTAAATGAGAATGAATTCATTCCTATGATAAAATATAAAGAAGCTAAGAAATTGTTTATTGATAGAAATTAATGTTATCTTATAAATATTGTTGATAAGAATGAAACTATTAAAATTGGTGATGTTCTTGTAGTAAATTAATATCCAGATGTATTTATTGATGAAAATCATAATATTATACATAATTCAATGATTTAATTTACTATTTACTTACTACCTAATGTTAGGAAAATTTCAAATCCTCAGTATTTAATGGATTTAGTATATATTTTAGATTTAAAATATTATTTACAAGAATTTCTTGAAAAAGTATTCATTCATCCTAGAAACTCACTATGGGGTTATTATATATTGTTTCTTAAAAATAAATATAATTTTATGAGGATTTTTATTGATTACAGATATTTGAATAATTTCTATATTAATAATAAGTATCTATTTCAACATATTGATGAGTTTTCTTATTATCTCTAGTTAGATTAATATTTTCCAAAGGTTTATCTTAGGTATGGGTACCATCATATGATGTTGAAGTAGAATGGAATTTCAAAAAATGGAATTTCATAAAAGGTTTTTTATTTATGAGCTTTTGGTTATTACCTTTGAGTGAAAAAATGATCCAGCTATATTTATAAACCTTATGAATATAGTTTTCTTTTATTTCTTCGATAAATATTTTATTGTGTTCATTGACTATATTTGGTTACATTTAAAAAGTTATGAAGATCATGAACGGAAACTGAGGATTATTCTTAAAATATTAAAATAAAATAAGTAATATAGAAAATGTAGTAAAGGAATATTCATGTTGAAATAGATTTGTTTTCAAGGATATATTGTACAAATATATATAATAATTATTGATCCTTCAAATAAAAAAGTGTTTGAATAATTTAAAATACCTAAAGATATCAAATAGATTCATAGATTTCATGGATCAGTGGATTACTACTGATGGTTTATTGAAAATATTTCCCAATTATATTACTCACTAACTAAGTTAACTCAAGAAAAATATTCATATTCATGCCTATAAAAGAATTAGTTGAATGTTTCCATGAATTTAAAATAAGATTATTTAATGTAAAAAAATTTCCTTTCCATCTAGAAATTTTTTATTTTTCATCTACAGTGATGATTCTTTGAAGGGATGTGGTTTTTTCTGATGTAGAATGATTGGGAAATTGATTATTATTTTTTTTTCAATTAAAACCTCAAAAGATAAATTATGCTACACATGACCTTAAAATATCTGTTCTAGTCTTTTCTTTGAAAATATATAGATATCATTTACATTGGGAGTTGTTTAAAATGTAGATTGATTATAATAGGTTGATGTATATATTCATTCAAAAAGAGTTTAACATTAGGAAAACAATATAGATAGAACTGATTATATATAATGACTATATGATTAATTACCATCTTAGAAAAACAAATAGAGTATTTGATAGTTTAATTCAGAAATAAAATCCATCATTTACTAAGATACATTTGGAATATGATACTCTATTAAATGAAATGTTGAATGTTGATCTATAAATTATGCAAGAAAAAACTCTTACTATTTTCTTTCAAGTGTCAGTGCAGTTACCTTCATTAGATAGAGTCAGGTATTCTATGAAGGTGGATTATATTTTATAGGAAAAGTTATGATTTCAATGGAAAGATAAATTTACTAAATTTAACAATGAAAAATAAAGAGTTTTGAAATTTAAAAAATTATGTGTGCCTTATGATTCCCATTAAAAGAAATAATGGGTGTGTGAAGCTCATAATTATCTATTTTTAGTTTATCCTAGTAGCACAAAGAACTATACACACATTTGGTAATATTATTTTTTGGTAGGAATGAATAAATATTGTGCTTAATTTAACATGAAATGTTTTATGTTTCAACAACATAATGTTGATTGAAAATTACTAAAGGAAATGAATCATCATTTTCTAATGATGGAATGGAAATATGAGAAAATATAAATGGATCTCATGGTTGGATTACCATGTAAATATAGAGATAATAATGTGATATAGTTTATTTTTGATATTTTGACAAGATATACATATTTTTTTCCAATTTGTGATAATATATATTTGGATCATATTTTTAATATATATGTTAATGTGATAATTAGATTTTATGGAGTCCCTCTTTCTGTTGTATCTAATCATGGTCCCAAATATATCTCTAATTTTATGAAAATCCATTAGAATTATTTGGTTACTGAATCAAATTTTTTAATTATTTACATTCTAAATATTAGGGATGATCAAAGAAATTGATTTATACTTTACAGTATATACTTTAATTTTTTTCATTATATTAATAGGGAAGATGGATTCAGAATCATTTATCAGTTAAATTTTCCTAAAATAATATTTTTTATTCTAGTATATAGATGGAACCATTTGTGAAACTATATGGAAAGTGGGTTCAGAATCTATATTTTTAAGTTGAAGTTGGTAAACTAATTTGCTTGAGACCAGATTTGGTAGAGGATATGGCTAAGAAAGTGAGGGTGATTTGACAGTATGTGGGCTAATCTCGAAGAAGCTAAAAAATATATGTGGATAACTAGAGAAAACATCCTTCATTATAGGTAGGTGATCATGTTTATCTTAAAGTGTCTACATGGAAAACATTTATGAATATTAGTTAAAAATGAAATTTAATTCCATATTTTATTATACCATATGAATTTAAGAGAATTTTAGATCTGTTCCTTACTATGGTTTCTTTCCTCTATGTTTATCCCCGTTACATGATGTGTTTAATGTTCACTTTTTTTGAATATATGTACTAGATGAATCTTATTTTCAGATCTTTGAAGTATTATGGAAAAAAATAATCTTTTATAAGATGAATAGATAGTTCATGTTAATGATTTTAGATAGTAGGTTTTGGGGAATCAGGTGATTAATTAGTGTATGTTTTCTTAGAAACCAAATTATTAAATAAGAAACATGGGAATATGAAAATGATATAAAGGAGAAATATCCCCACTTGTTTAAGAATTGAATAAAACTTTGAGGACATAATTGTCAAAACTATGGAAGAATATTAAAATCTATTTAATATTTATTATATATTAATTAAATTTCTTAATAATATTCATAATTATATTATATATAGTTATATTCATTATAATAATATGTGGTAATTTCTTAGTCATAAAAAAATAGTTTTATTCTAACTAAATTGAGTTTCATACATTATATATTTTTGTTTAAATTTTATTTTTAAAATTTAGTAATTTTAATTTATAAATTAAACTACTTTTTAAAAAACATCTAATGAAAATTAATGTGGAATAATGTTTTGGGTAATTTTCTAAACAAATGATTTATGTGTGAACAGAAGAAAATACTTGTTTTTAACAAATCTGTCATTTCATTTCAAGTATATACATAGCCTCATTTTATTATATTGGTTTTAAAATTTATTTATTTAATTTTTATTAAACATAATGTAAACAATTACATTTTAATAAAAATTATTATTAAAGTTATTATAAGAACATTTTTTATACTTGAAAAGGCATTTTTCTGGAAAATTGGTTTCCATCTTGTTATATGTTCTTATTTTAATGTAATTTACACAACATAAAAAATTAAATTGGTTAAATTGACCCATTTTATAATCCTAATTTTAAAAATGTTTATTGTGTTCAATTTCATTTTTCATCATTTTGAAAAGTGACTTTGTTAAAGGCCTTATTTACCAAGGTAAGAGTTAAAATTGATTAAAATCTTAAAACAAAATGATAATGTTTAAATTGACCAAAAACATGTATAAATATTATATTATGGTTATATTTATAATATCTTAAATATCATATTTAAAAAAAATTAATTTTGTAGCCATTTTAGTTGATTAAGACATTAATATATTTCAATCTTTTGATGAATTCCAAGTCTATCATCTCCCTCATGTATAAAAGAGATCCCTCACCTTTCTTATCCACACTTCATGATCCTATTAGCTTATACAGATTCATACCTACCATATTCTTAACACCTCTCCCCTTTTCCTAGTAGTTATGGTTTGATTAGAATATTATCCAAGAATGGATTTAGGTATAAACCTAAGGAGGTTTTCCAAGGAAGAGGTATAGTTCTTAACCGAGTGTTTTCATTTTATTTATTATTATTTTTCATTCATACATCACTTTACCATTAACATATAATAACATTGGTATGTCCCATATACTACAAAGTTTTTATGTTTATGTTATAATCTCTTTCTAATCTATTTAACCATCTAAAAAATAAAAAACAGCATTCATCTGTAAGTGCGGACATCCACCTCGCGAAACATTGTATTTCATTTTTCATCACCAACTGTAATGGAAGGTCATAATGATGGATAAAAATAAAATAACATTTTATATATGATATACATATCATTCCATAATCATAATAAGTATTCTAATTCATTCATTATCAGTCAATAAAAATTAAATGTGTACGTGAAGACTACCACATCGCGAACTGATGTGTTTAATGTTTCATCCCCAAATCACAGAGCTTTTTTATATCAGTGGATTTAAAATTATAATATTAAATTATTTATTTGTTTTTTATTTTTTAAATATAAAATAATACAAACTTTTTTTCCATCTTTTTTATTTAAAATGGACGTGATACTCATGTTTGTATACAGACTGTCGTCCCCATATTGTAATGAAATTCATTATTCATAACTATCTAAATATTCTAGTTATAAAATATAATTAATGTATAAAATGACAATTATAACATGATTTAGATTTTATAAATGATAAAATCAGGATTCATTTGACTGTAGTTAACCTACAGAATCCATTTTGGACTAATGAACCAAACATCCCCAAACCATCATAAGTAAATATAATCAATTAAGTATTTACGTATCACATTGTATTAAGTATAATAAAAGGAATAATAATCCTAGAAATTTTAATAAATAAATTAAATACTTATAACATTTTTATTAGTCGGGAAAATAAATATCATATATGATAAGTCACACTCGAGGTAAAATATTTCTACTCTCAATTAACTTTCTTTGAGACATAAGATATTTTCACCACATGTATGGTTTTATGTGGTGTATAAACTACCATATGGATATATTTTATCATTATTATATAAAAAGTAAAATCTATAATAATACATTAAATTTATTTCCTACAATATTTTATTAGTTCCATATATATCAAGTTTTATGGGATATTCAATCTCAAAAATTAGTATTAAAATGTTTTGAATATTTAATTTTAATATTTTCTACCATGTAATTAATATTTGATGGATGTATAAATAATTAAACAAATGAAATAAAAAGGATAGTTTAGCTATCCTTTTATATTAATAAAATGTAATTAAAAAGGATTTTTTTGGGTATTTCATGTGTAATGTTTTACTTTCTTTTCAATGTATAAAATGAATCCTTTATAACTTGTAAGTTTTCAATGAAAGCTTCAGTAACCAAAACAATTATCTGATATTTGGATTCAATAATAATATACCATGATTTAATAAAATAAACACCCTTATTCCCTTTATTCTGGGTATTAATTTTTTAAAATAGTGTATTAAATTAAATAGATATATAAATATCTAAAAAACTAACTTTTGGATCAAACGTATATTGTTATGTGTATGAGGATTTAAATACACTAATTTATGTGTTTAATGTCTATAATTTACCTTGGAAATAATTTATGATGAGGGGCTAGCCCGATATAGCTCTCCAATGCATTTGGTACATATTATGTTATATAGAGAATTGTTTTTTAATTAAACTAGTTGGTTATTCGATTTGTAAGGATTTTTTATAGGTTACTTATATGTGGTCTATAAATATGATGTCTCAAAGAACTAAACTGAATTTTATATTCTCACTGATGATTTTTCATATAAATATTTTATTTCATAAGATAAGTTATTGATCTATAATTTAATGGAATTAATATTCCATTTAAGGGTAAAAAGTACATTTTAAAAGAAAATCATGGGTTGTTGTATATTTGATGAAACCCTCATAATTATGATATTTCCATTATAATTCCTTATAAGTTATTTAAATAAAATATTTGTGCGATCAATATAATTTCATGTGTAACTGTATACTTATTTGGGATCAATGTTTATTTTTAAAACGAAAACACTCTTATATGATGTCATCATTTTGAAATGGTCTAATGCTTTTTCTTCTTCATTTTCATATCTACATTAAAATGTTTTTTGTGCTCATACCTAGTTTTACAATGTTTATATTGGGTTTAAGGATGAATAATAACAATGATGAAGTCCTATTGAATATCGTAAATATTTTTAATGAAAAAGATGTGTATTATTTTAACATTATTGTATTATGGGAAAATTGATATTGACTGGAAGAGTCCACTTTGTTATGTATGAGTTTTTTATGTAATTGTTACGACCTAATTCAATAAAACTATAAGCATAAAAATAACTTTCATAATGTTGGAAATTAATTCTTTAAAATATAATATTACGGGTTGAATAAGAATTGTGTCCTTATAGTTGGCATTAATGTAATGTTTAGGCAATTTTAGTGGTTAAGATAATGTATGTAATGTTATGATATTATAATTTTTGGGTACAATGAGAAATATCTTTTAACATTACCATGTTTTTTAATCTAAATCATGTTTGTTCATAATGGATTTCTAGAGAGGAAATAGTTAATATAATGTTGAAAGGCACAAAGAGGAAAACATCCTTCCAAATAAAAAACCTTGAATTATTGTTGTTGAATCTAAGTATTTTGTTACTATTATGGAATAGTTAGTGTAGGATATTAATGGAGTTCAAATAAATTTTTAAGATAAACCACATTCACCATAGTAAAACATGTCCATTGTAGACCATTTTATGAAACAACACACTCCATTATTTATTGCATCATCCAAACCTATGATAGTTAAAGGATGTTCTAAATCCTTGTAAAAGTTATTTGAATTAATTATTTATTCATTACATAAATATATAACACTTACTATATACCATTTTAAGGTGAATATGATTAGCGATGGTCAATGATTATTAATGTCAAAGAAAGAAAATATAGTTTTTTCCTTGGAATATAATGAATATATGAATATTTTCTTTGATAATTATTTTTCTAATGAAGTTCAATATAGAACAGAAAATTAATTAATGTAAATTAGGTAAAAGAGGAATATCCAGTAGGGGTTTGTAAATAATACATCACCCAATTGATAAGGTGAACAACAACTTTTATTCAGTATCTTGATAGTAAAATTAATCAGTCATACTCAGTATTAAATCCCAGATATTGAAGATATTTAGATTTTTATGAATTCAAAAGTTATGTGATTCTTTTTTATCCGTTGAGAAGGTATAAATGAGGGTTTTTTTGAACTTTTTTGTATAAAATAGAAATTAAATTATTTTTATATGACAGGTAATGGGGATGCATCTATCAAATAAATCAAAAGTAAAAAAAATATTTTCCATCTCAAAATAAGTGTAGTAAAAAACAGCCTGGTGAATGGCTTAATATTTTGGAAGCTTTTCTGATGTGGTAGGTTTGGACATGTGGCTAAGGACTGTAAAGAAAATATTGTGGTAATTATTATATAAATATTAAATATCCAAAATTAATATGTTTTGATTATAATGAAACAGGTCATTATGAAAGTACTTATCCAAATATGTGAATAAAGGATGGAATTCATCAACACCATAAGTCAAAAAAGATACTTTGAAACTAATTTGGTAGATTTTTTACTATCTAGTGATATGGTTTTAGGTACATTAATTGTCTCCATATATTATGAAACAGTCTTGTTTGATTAATATTCTATAATTTATTTCATTTCATAGATATTTTCTTATAAATTTTAAATTTCACCTACAAAATAAAAAATATATTGTTGGTAAAACCCCATTTGGGTAGTGTTATGGGAAAAATAAAGTATAATATTCTTAATGATATCATTTGTAGAATGCTTTTGCATAAAAACAATGTTATGTTTCCCTTTATAGAGTTCACTATTATTATGGGTATGAATTAGATTTATGTTTTTCATGTTAAGATATTGATTGTACAATTAAAGATTTCATTTATGAGATTAATTTTTTATATAAGAATTAATTAATCACTTTTATTATTTATCAAGATATTGAGAAATTTATTATATATGGAAATGAAATTTTTCATGCGTATATTGTTGATAAGAATGAAAATATTTAAATAGGTGATGTTTCTATCATAAATGAATGTATGGATGTATTTTATGAGTAATGTTTCGGTAATATAATTAATCAAGATATTTAATTTACTATTGAAATAGTTCAGTATGGTAAGAAAGTTTTGAAACCTCATTATAAAATGGATCAAATATAAAATTTAGAATTAAAAATTGAATTATAATATTTTCTTGAAAAAGGTTTCATTGGTCCTAGAACATGACCATGGGGTGGTCATATTTTGTTTTATATAAATGAATATACTTCCACAAGGCTTTATATTTCTTTTAGATATTTTATTAAAATCAATTAAGAATAATTATTTTTACCTCATATCAATTACATGTTTGATCAGGTACACAAAGATCATTTTTAAAGGTTAATTTGAATTTTGTGTACCATCAGTTCATGGTGAGGAGGAATACATTTTGAAGATGGAATTTCATACTCATTTTGAGAATTTTTTGTTTTTAGTTATTCCCTTTGGGTTGAAAAATCATACATCTATATCCTTAGACCTTATGTATCGATTATTCTATGTTTTTTTGGATAAAATTTTGGTTATGTTCCTTGATGATATTTTGGTATAATTTTAAAATAAAGGATCATAAAAAACACATAAGGATTATTCTAAAAAACATCCAAGAAAATAAGTTAAATGAGAAATTAATTAAATGTTAATTCTGATTGAAAATATTTATTTCATTGGAAATATTATAAATATAAATGGAATAACTATTGATAAAAATAAAAATAAAGTGTTAAGAGTGTCCAAAACCTATAAATTTCATATCGATTCACATTTTTTATGGATTAGATTGTAAATCCTGATAGGTTTTAAAAATATTTGATCAGTTATATATCCAACAAACTATGTTAACTCTAAAATTAGTTAAATTCATCAAGAATAAATAATGTGGGGAATATTTATGGGAATTGAGAAGTAGATTATTGAATTATGTTATTTTGACACTGTTATCTAAAAATGATTTGTTTTTCATCTATACCAATGCATATTTAAGGGGCATGGTTCTATTCTAATGATGAATAGTCATAAAAAAATTTATTCTTCTGGTTAATTGAAACCACATGATATAAATTTTAATTCACATGAACTTGAACCAGATATTGTGGTTTTTTCATGAAAAATATAGAGAATCAATTCATATGGATTAAATTTAGATATATATAATGATCATAAAATTCTGAACTATATATACATTCAAAAAGATATTAACTTATGTTATAGAAAATTTATAAAAATGATTAATAATTATGACATTATGATTAATTTCTATCTTGTAAAATACAAATTACTTGTTAAATATTTATGATATTAGTATGATACATCATTAACAATGATGTGTTCGGAACATTACCCTTTATTAAATTATTTAAAGCTTCTTTTTTAGAAATTTTAAATGTAGTAACTCTCTCTGTTTTGTTTGAATTTTTAGTGTAGTCATATTTATTATAAATAATTAAGTGATCTTATAAGGATATTCATTATTTACAGGAAAATGTATAGTTTTTTAAGAGATATAGGTTTTCTAAATTTACATTGATAATGAATTTATTTTTATATTCAGAAAAATACAATATGTTACTTAAAATTCCCATTTTAATAAATAATTTTTGAGTAAGGCTCATAGTTCTACATTTTCAATTTATCATGGTAACTGTAATATGTAAAGAAACAATCACAAATATTAATGGTGGAATGGAAAAAAGAAATATATTATTGAATTTACTATGAAATGTTTTACTCGTAAACAGGTTACACAAAATAATGAGAACCACCGAAGTGGATTCTTTAGTGTTTTCCAGTTTGAGGATGGAAATTAGAGAATATATCCATGTCATGTTTTGTTGGCTATCCAAATAAATCATCAAGTAATAATGTGATAAGGATTATTATTGATAATCTGACTAATTATAGGTATATTATTCCTATTAAAGATAACATATCTTTATATTATACTTCAGTACTTTGTGTTAAATGGGTAATTAGATACCATAGAGTCCAACTTTGAAATATAACTAATCATGATCCCATATTTAACTCTATCTTTAGGAAGAATACATTAGATGTCATTGGGTATGGACTTAAATTTTAGTGCATCTTTTTATCGATAATATGATTGAAAACCAAAGTATCTAATTAAAACATTTATTGACATTCTTTGACATTATTTAGTTCATTACTAAAGGATTTGGTATTAAAATATTCCATTGGTTAAAATTAATTAGAATTAAACTATTCATTCTTGTAAATAAATGAAACCTTTTGATGAATTACATCAAAACCAGTGTTGAACACTCTCTTATTTGGATGATGTTGGTGAAATAAGGCCTTTGGAAACAAAATAGGAATATGATATAACCATGAAAGTAAAGGTGAATTAGAATAATATGTGGGCATCTCATAGTATGCATAAATGTTATGTGGATTACTAGGGAAAAGAAACTTCATTTAATATAAGTTATATTATTTTCTAAATGTATCTCCCTATATAAGTGTTTTGTGTTTTTTGTAAGGAGTAAATGTTAAGTATATTGTCCAATACACCGTATAAAATTATTTGGAATATTGGGTCTGTTTCATACCAAACTGACTTTTGTTTATGTTTTTACCAATTACATGATGTGTTTCATGTTTCATTGTTAAGAAAATGAATACCAGATACATCACAAGTTTTTATTTCCCAATTAGTATAGTTATAAAGGAATATATCATTTAATAAACAATCAATTCATATTCTTGATCATAGATAGTATGTGATTCCTGAATTTGATTTTACATATTTATATTCACTATAGGAAAAATATGTAATTTCTTAGTAAAACGAATATAGTTTTATTCTAACTAAATTAATCTTCATGCATTATATGGTTTTATTTAAAAGTTTTGTTTCTAAATTTTTTAATTTTAATTTGATAAAATAGTATTAATTTTAAAAATCATCATTTCAAAATTACCTTAGAGTGAATTTTTGGGAATTTTCCTAAAAAGACGAATTTTGGTTCAATAGTAGAAAATACCATTTTAAGGGGAACTATTTGTTCATTTCAGGTATTTACATAGTTTTATTTCTTCATATTGGTTTCAAAATTTTATTATCTTATTTTTATTAAAAATAATGCAATAAATTTCATTATAATTAACATTATCATAACAAAATATCTCTTTATTACACATTAATTAATGATTAATTATATAAGATTACTCTTATACAACCCAAAAGATTAATAATTATAGTTTATTTAGTAATTAGGTACATTACATAACAACTTAAAACAAGGAAACATCATCTTTATTGAAAACTTCTTTAACGTGATCAAAATTAAAACTAAAAGGGATAACCTGGGTTCATACATAAGAAATGGGTGTGCTATAAATCCCAATAAGGGAATAAACATGGAATAATTTGACAAATGATAGACAATATCCATATCAATGGTTCATAAAATGATTAGTAATCATAAACATGAACAATGAGACATGATATAGGATGATAATCATAACATGGGAAATGTGACAGCAACTTAAAACACTATATCAAAAACATAGTTCAAGGATAATTAATAAGACATGTTGATAGAAAAATCCCATAAAGGAATATGGTTCACTAAATGTCCCAAAATTATGTCTCATGAGACTAAGAATTACCATATTCATTAGAGCACTATTTAATTATAGGTTCACCTATCACTTTCATTTCATCCCAATTATTATGTTTTCTACATAGATCATACTACATGGATTCATTCATCATCAAAATTCATTCCATGATAAAGGGTGGAAAATATGTACATTTAAGTCTCAATTAAAATAAGTATATGTGTATAAAATTGAATTCCCTTGATAGGAAATGGGTATGGTATTCACTACACAATTGTTTTTTCGTGGAAAATCATGGTGAAATATGAACTACGTAACAACATCACTTACAAATTAATAAAATGGTTTGATGATAGAGAAAAGTGTATATCATCATTTTGAAAAAAAAATTATTTTTAGGGACATTGAAATTATAATATAAATATTAGGAATTGGAAAATATAGGGTATAAGATAATAAAGAAACCTGAATAAAGGATAGAAGGTGAGGGTCCCTTACATGAGTGTGTGACTCAAAATTCTTGTAAGTATCTTATTGAGAGATTGGTGAACCTTGGGAGGTCTCTATAGTAGAAATATAAGAGTAAGGAAATGATAAAATTAGTTTTAGGGAATAAAACTTTATGCTCGGGTGGGTTTATATAGGAAATGAGTGGGGATTTCTTTATTATTTCTCCGACATGGGTTTTCAACTCTATACAATAAAATAACCAAAACCATAAACATTACCATGGATTATACACATGGTTTATTCAAAATGTGTTTTTTTCGTTATTTTATACATCCAAGTGCTGAAGATAATAAAATAATATTCCTTCATATGTAGAGGTGAGTCATACTCTTAATGAAATGATTTTAAAACCTTAAAATATATTACAAGTTTTGGAGGATTCATAATTTCGTTATAAAATTAATAAAATAAACGTTAAATATAATTATATTAAATGAAGAAAATATATTTTGTTGTTGATCCCATTTATAGTATTTATTACATCACTTTTGGTTCATTATAATGTCATAAAACATATAATATAATTATATGGTATTTAATTTTTAGACGAAAATTTGACTATCACAGAAAATTATGAAAAAAAAACTATTGGATAATTTTGAAATTAGGATTAAAAAAATAATATTAGGTTTTTAAATTTAATTTTCTATATTTATTAATATTCACTTTTAAAAAAAATATTGACATTTATTAAGAAATTATGGGTTTTTTGACAATTATCATTTTCAAACACTTAAAAAATTAAATTATCCATCATAAAAATTATATGATAATTTATATAAAACATAAAATTATTTAATAATAATATTTTATTAAAATATTATATATCTTAAGAATCAATTAATATATCAAAATAAATCCCTTAATAGAATTTTAATATTAACCAAAAATATTATTTATGTTTTATTATATCAGAATAAAGATAATTTATAAAGTAACAATATTAGGATCAAAATATAATCATTATTGTATAAAAAAATATGTAAATAATCATATTTTATTGTTTAGAAACATATCCATTTAAAACACCAGAAAATTCCCTGAGATTATGGTGCACGACAGTGAGACTTTCATGGGGTGGTTTGGAAAATAGGGTTTGGGTCGTGATCAAGATAATCATGAACTTATACCGTAAAAGGTTTCGATCATGATTAAGTTATTGGATCTCCCTTTGGTCTTGGTCAAGGTAAAGTAACATAGATTCTATCTCCCTCAGATTCTCTATAAAATGGACTTTATAGGGTATGATTATACTAGTTGACGACATCACTTCCATTATCTTTTTCTATTTGAATTGTTAAATCATTTTATTTATACTAATCATGTGATCACTCCTCAATGGTTATATTATCAATGGTACTGATACTTGAAATTAATTTAAATATTATAGGATATAACAAAACCAAATATGTTCATACATTTTATATATCCATATACCATAATAAGACATTTAATTAAATTTTGATGGGAATTTTATTTAGAGCAGTTTGATTCATTGCAATATTCCCCACAAAAGAAATTTTTCACTTGAAATTTTCTTTTCCCACATTAAAAAAGATGAGGGTAAATTTATTTTATCACCTCCTTCGGTTCCCACATTAATTCTTCAAAATTGTGGTTTCTCAGCAACACTTTAACAAGGTGAATTGTCTTATTCTATATAACATTATCTCTCCAATCTGAGATCTTAACTATTTACCCCTTATAGGAAAGGTCATTATCCAATGGTACCACCTGTATATTGAGTACATGTGAGGGGTTTGTTATGTACTTTCACCGTAGCGATACATGGAATACATCATGTAATTTTGATAGGTTAGGTGGGAGTTCAAGTTGGTAGGCCACCACTCCGATGTGATCAAGGATATAAGAGGGGCCGATGTATCTTGGACTGAGATTTCCATTATTAAAAAATCACAGAATTTCTTACATAGAGATATGAGGCAGAATAAAATGTCTCTAACATTAAACTCTATGTCTCATCGAGGATTGTTATCATATAACTTCTATCAAAACTGAGAAGTCTTGATTTGTTGTTTAATGGTCTTAACCTTTTACATGATTTCCTCGACCATTTAAAGAACTAGTAGTTTTTCATTCCCCATCTTTATACCATCATTTAGGTTTTCTTCACCTCTTCCCAAAAAGGACTTCAAAGGGATCCATTTGGATGCTCGACTTGAAACTATTGTTGTATTAGAACCTGATCATAATTTGATGTTGGTCCAATCATCCTTTAAAGTCAATTGATCATGCTCTCAACATGACCTCAAGTTTATTGATAGTCTACATGGATTAACCAACAGTTTAAGGGTGATAATACATGTTTAATTTCAACTCAGTGTTTATAAAATGTTGAATGAATTTACAAAACAAGGAAGTGAATCTCAGATATCGATCGAATACAATCAATGGTGTTACTCCATAAATCCTCACCACTTCTACGGTATATATTCACGCAACATAATCTGGTGATGAGCCCTGTTGAATCACAATAAAGTGTGCAGTTTGGTAGGAAAATCCACCACAACCCATATAGAATTGTTCCCCCTATATTTTTTTGGAATTATGGTGAAAAATCCCATGGTGATTTTTCATATTTTGATGTTATTATGGGTAATTGTTGAATTAACCCCATAGAAATATTCTTTCATCCTTCACTTTCTAACATTCCAATAACATTGATATTTATTTAGTGAAATCCTTCTTCATGTTTCCCCAAAAATAGTTATCTTAGAGATATTGATACATCTTTGTGCTTCTTGGATGAATAGATAAATTCAAACTACTTAAATCATTAAACAGTTCATTCATTAACTCAGGATGTGATGGAACACGTAGTTGTGGCCCAAATATTACATCTCTTTCTTCATTAGAATTGAAGTTTGAGGATTTATATTTTCTTATTTTTTTTACATTCATTTGAATTCCCACATCATCTATTTGAGAATCTGTTAACTTCTCCACAAGGGATAGTTGAGAAATGATTTCTAAAAGTATTTATGATGTTCTTTTATTTATGATTCCCATGTCCATCCTTCCTACATTTATATGATCTAATTCTTCTCAATTCTCATGAATTATAAAATTTCTAGATAATTTCTACTTACAGCATTAGACACTTTATTCACTTTCCGAGGACGGTAGTGAATTGAGTAGTCATAGTCCCATATTATCTCAAACCATCGTCAATAGTGAATATTAATCTCTTTCTATTTAAATATGTACTTGAGAATTGTTTTAATTTTTATATGTTTCACAATTCTCCCCAAATAGATATTGTCACTTTATTTTCAAATAGAATATTACTATAGCCAACTCGAGATCTTGTGTTGGGATGTTCTGTTCATGAAAATTCAATAGTCTTAAATCATAGGTTATCACGTTTTCTGTTTGTATTAACACACATCTGACGCCCTTCATCGAAGCATCACTAAATACAATGAAATGTTCTCCACTTTTTGGGTAGCCTGGGAATAGGGGTAGAGATATGCCCTCTTTTTAGCTATTTAAAAATCTCTCTTCACATTCATTGTTAAAAGAAAACTTGACTCCTTTGGGATTTATATTGTTTATAGGGTTTTACAATCATGATAAATTTCAAACAAATCAATGATAATACTCAACATATTCAAGGAAAATATGGATATCGATCACATATGTTGGCCTCGTTGATCCTTTAATTGCCTCTATTTTTTACTGTTTCATAGATATAACATTAATTGTAATGATTTTACCCATGAATGATACTTCTTCAACCAGAACTCACATTTTCTGTACATAGAATAAGGCTTTTACTTTTACAAGGTTTATATCAGTGTGCTCAAATGCTCCTCATGAACCTCCTTGGTTACAGAGAATGTTAGAATATATTATATAAAGACGACCACAAATTTTCTGATTTAATATCTAATGACTCTACCATGTCCATGAATATTATTGCTGAATTAGTAAGTTTGAATTAAAATACTATAAACTCATTGGGATCATACCTTGTACAAAAATAAGACTTGGGGATATCCCCATTATTAACCACAACATGATAATATCCCGACTTCAAATCCATGTTGGGGAAGTATTTCGATCCAAAAATATGATCAAACAAGTAATTAGTGTTTGTTAGAGGATACTTGTTCTTTATCGTTATCTTTTTGAGTTCATGATAATCAATTAAAATGAGCATCGACACAACCTTATTCTTAAAGAATAGGACTAGTGAACACTATTATGAAGCACTTAGGTGTATGACCCCTTAATCCTAATTCTCCTATAATTTTTTTTTAGTTCCCCAATTTCAATGACCTCTATACTGTATAGATTCTTTGATAATGGAAACACCACCGGTATATACTTTATTTAAAATTCAACCTCTCACCTAGGAGGAAGACTAGGCAGTTCCTTGTGAAACATATCAGCATATTCCCTCATAATTAGCATTTCTTCAAGTATGGATCTTCTCATATTCTCAATCATTTTAGATTGATATTTTTTCTATTAGGTAAATAATATACATGCATGAGATGTTGGTTCTAAATAAGACTCATCCTACTTCTTCCAATTGTACAAAATTGGGTGTCGATTTTCAATACAAAGAGTGATTTCCTTCTCGACGAAATTTATATTGGATCTATATAGGGAAATCCAGTCCATCTATGAAATTGCATCAAATTCCACCCAAGGGAGTATGAAAATATTATCTAATAAGTTCATCCAATAATTTGGGACAAGGGAAGAGTTATATACTTGGGATGCAATAAATTCCAAATTTTTTATTTTCACTAAAAACTCTACATCCAAGATTTGTGGTAGTGTTTGAACAGATATATTAAATTTTTTATATGATGGAATTTATAGAAGTAGAATAAAAATATATTTTCACTATTATTGAATGAATGACTTTCATACCTATCACCAATTCATTATCGGTGTCCACCTCAATTGTTGTGATGGAAAAATATCTCCTTTACTGCCTTGGAGTTTGTTTGTTGTATCAGAAAACCCTTTTATTAGGGAATTAAGTTATAAAATACTCCAGTTCCCTGTATTTGAAACCAAAAATAATGTGTTGACGGATGACCAAATAATTCTCTTCCTCTATAACATTAGTGGGTTTCTCCTATCGATAATCATTATTTATGTGTCCTTCCTTTCCAAACCTGAAGCATTTTCTCGTCCCCAATAGTTAATTTCCAAGGTGCTTCGTTACTCACCATTTCCAAGTGGGATATTAATATTTCTTGGAACCATTTGATTTCTCCACAAAACATCCAAAATAAAACTCCACTTTACATTTATTATCACCGTGATAACCTTGATATTCAATGATATCCATTATGAATTTGAGGGCACATCAGACAATTTCCTTAGAGATATCAAGGTCATGGATCAACAGGGCTTTTCATAGACTACGTTTTATCGCACCAAATAACTGGATGACCATGAATTTTGGGTAATAACAATGCGAAAAGCATATCATTAAAGTCTTGTATAGTTAAATTCATATGCTCTATTAGATTTGTCCCCTTTTTTCTCGATAGAAAGAATATCCCTTTCCATTTTAATATGGCGAGTATAAGGAAAATATTTATCGAAAAACATTTTCCAGAATTCCTTCCACCCAATAACATCGATATCTTCCTCAAAATTTGTATTCTTGATCAGTGACAATCATTGATCAATATATCCCTCTATATGATAAACAACCATAAGAACCATCTATTTTTTGAAATATTGAAGTATAGAGAAGATTTTCACAATAGAGTTTATCCATTTTTCCATGATTAATTGATTGGATGATCCATTGAAATTCAGAGGGATTTATCAAATAAAGGTCTCAATACTGTCTTGTTATCCCTTAGAGGGATTTGGATTCTTCTCATGGTCTAGTTTTCTATTTTGAACAATAGTAAACTAATAGATTATATACACAATGTTCGCAATTCCTACTCCCATTGTGTTGGGAATCACATTGTGGAAGTCATCACATTTCCCTTCACATTGATTGTTTAACTGATTTGTTATATTTTTTGTCATTATCTAGAATAAAAGTAAAATTTTGGATTAATATTTTAAACTAATAAACATCTAAAATCAAATCTAATGAAAATAAATGGATAACATATAAATTAAAATTATTTCCTTAACATAAGAACTTATAGGATTGAACATATATTATTCATCATCTATTTCCTAACATATATTCATGTGGAAATTTTTCATTCCCTAAATAATGGTTTTAATGAGGTTGTGACTTTAACAAATCATATCCCTCAATATTGTCTAAACTGGTGTGCATTAAGGCTCGTTTTAGCTTATACCGATTTAGGCATCACACACCTTGTCAGGGTTGTTACCCTTATGTATATATGTTCTATAACCACCTCTCCTTGTAATATCCATATAGTGATGTATTTTCTTGATAAACCAATTAATTTATACTTTTAAAAACGTTGTATTTTTTCTTATAATTATTCTTATCTTAACAGATCTCTCTAGAGTTTTTTTATGCCTAGTCCTGAAAATAAATTCACTTTTTCTCTATTACCAACCGTAATAACCCTTATCTTTATTAAACATTAATTCATGATTTATTACATAAGATTACAATTAATACAACCTGGAAGATCGATAAGTCAAGTATATTTTGGAATAAGGTACATTACATAATTAGTTAAAACAAGGAAAAATATCATCTTTATTGAAAACTTCCATAACTTGATCGAACATAAAACTGTATGAGATTAACTAGGGACACAAATAAGAAAGGGGTGTGATATAGATCCTAGAAAGGGAATAAATATGGAATTATTCAATACATTATATATAATAGGAATTTAAATGGGGAAGAAAATTAGTATAATAATAAACATAAGCAATGATACATGATATAGCATGATAATCATGACATAGGAAATTTGGACACAACATAAAACACTACGTCATAAACTTAGGTCAATGATAACTACAAAGACATCATGACGGAAAAACTCCCATAAATTAATCATATTAATTTTATATCTCAACATGATGTCTCATGAGACTAAAAAATACACAATGCATTAGAGCACTAAATAATTATGGGATAACCTATCACTTTCTTTTCATTTTCATGCTTAAGTGTGCCACATAAGTCATACAAAATGGATTAATTCATCACAATAATTTATTCCATGATCAAGGGGTGCTGAATAAATATAGGTAATTCCAAATTAAAATAATTATTAATTATAAAGTTGAATACTCTTAATATGAAATGAGTACATTATTCACTACACAATTGTTCTGGAATGAAGAATCACAGTGAATTTTCGGCAGCATAACGACGTCACCTACATTTTAATAAAAACATTTATGAGAGATAAAGGGGGATATAATAATTTTTAAACAAAATAGGCTATAATAGGAAAATGGAAATAGATATCCCAACATTAGGATTGGAAAATTGAAGGAATAATAGAATAAAGAAACTTGAATAAATGAGAGAAGGTGAGGATCCCTTACATGAGTGTCTGACTCCAAATATTTTGGAGGAGTGTCATGAGAGCTTGGGGAACTTTGGGATGACTCTAGAGAGGGTACTATAGATTATGTATGTTATCCAAGAAGTATTAATGAATCTAAACGTGGTCATGGGTGGGATTATAAAGGAAATGAGTGTGGATTTCTTTATAATTTCTCAATGATTGGTTTTGGACTCTATATAATAAAATAACCAAATAAAAAAACCTTCCCATTCTTTATTCCCATGGTTTCTACCAAATGGGAGTTTTTTCATTATTTTATAAAATAAATTTCTAAATAATATAAATTAACACCCTTTGATATGTGTAGGTGATTAATACTCTTAAATAAATGTTTTCAAAACCATAAAATATATTACAAGTTTTCAAGGATCCATAATGGCTTTATAAATTTTATCTAATAAACATAAAATATAATTATTTTAAATTGAAAACATATATTTGTTCTTTTATATTATTTATATAATTTATTATATCACATTTGGGGTAATTATGATGTCATAAAACACACAGTATATTCATACTGATTTTTAATTTTAACCCGAAAATTCAATTGTCTTAGAAAATTATGAAAAATTCACCATCAGATAATTTAGATATTTGGATTAAAAAAATAAAATTCATTTTATATAAATAATTACAAAAATATGTGAATATTCAATTTTCAAATAAAATTGACATTTATAAAGAATGTTTTCTTTTTTTACAAAAAAAAAGTTTCTTCCCCTAACACAAAATAAAATTGACTATATAAAAATTATATGATAATTTATATTTTAATAAAAACTATTAATTCATAATATTTTATTAAAATATTATTTATTTCAGATATCCATTAATTAATTAAAAAAATCCTTAATTTAATTTGAATATTAACCAAAAACAGTATTTTTGTTTTATTGTATCAAAATTAAAAACATTTATAAAGTAATAAAAATAGGATGAAAATATATTAATTATTATATTAAAAATAATGGATTTAAACATATTTATAGGGACTTGATAAAAATACCTTTAATACACTTGAATGCACAATAATTTTATGGTGTGTTTTAGTGGGACTTTCAAGGGGTGGTTCGGTGATCGCGGTTTGGGTCGTGATCTTGATGATCTTGGACTTCTCTCGTAAATGGTTTCACTCATGCTTATGTTGTTGGATCTCAACATGGGATTGGTCAAAGTCAAATCTCAAATATTCTATCACCCATAGAAATTCGAATAAATGGTCTTTATAGGGTAAAATCCTACTAGTTGAGGCCATCACTTCCTTTGTTTGCGGGAGTTGTATTTTTTGAAATCCTATATTTATATTAATCATGTGATCATTGTTCAACAGCTGTATTATCAATGGTAATGATACCTAATAGTCATTTATATGAGATATGATATAGTAAAAAAATAAGAAATTTTTTTATATATCTATATTACATAATAAGACATTTATTTAAATTTGACGGTAATTTTATTTATTTCATTTCAGTTCGTTACAATGTTTCTTGATTTTTTGGATAAAAATTTATGCTTAAAAAAGTATTTTTCTTGAAAAAATATTTTCAATCACGTTAGTTTTTATAATTTTAATATAAATATCTAACATTTATAAAAAATTAATTTATAAAATAGAATCTAAATTTGGAATAATAATGGAATTTTTTGGATGATTTCAATTTAAATTTTGGTCATTTTGAATATTAACTTTGGAAAAAAATTCAGTTTCCAAATAAAGACTAAAAACAGATTAAATGGATAGAAACTAAAATAATAAGGGTTTGAATTACCTAAAAAAATTAATTCATAATTAATGGTCATAATTTAATTCTATATTATCTCATATTAAAAAATGGTCTATTTTGTGACCCATTTTTCTTGAGTAAGACATTAATATAATATAATTATTTTAAATATTTAATGTATGCCCTATCCCTCACTTAAAGAGGACACATCATCTCCTATATTTTCCATACTTCATGATCCTATTATATTATAAAATTTATACCTTATTAAATTCCTATTATCCATAAAAATATATTTTAGTTCCTATTTTAATAATAATATAATCTTAAGATGGTTTTTTATAAACCTAAGGCCCTTGTCTAATGAAAAGGTATAGTTCTTAACCGATGTTTTCATTTTATTTCTTCATTTAATTTATTAAAACATATCTTATAATTTTTCATATAATAACATAATTATATCCAAAATACATTTATTTTATTTTATTTCTGATATAGCCCATTTTAAATCTACTTAACCCTCAAACAAAAAATAAAAACATCATTTTTGTGTATGCGTGGACTACTGTCGTGCAAGATGAAGTATTCTATTTTTCATCACTCACTATTTTGGTTGGTAATAAAAATGGATCTAAATTAAATAATTTGATATGTATGATAAAAATTTAACTCATTAATGTAAAATATAAATTTTAATTCTCTCCTTACCATTCAAAAAATCAATTCTCATGTTTATGTGTGAAATACCACCTCACAAACTAATGTGTTTTATTTTTCATCACCGACTCACACAGACGGAATAAATTGGTGGATTTAAATAAATAATATGATATTAATGATATAATTATCATTATAAAAATATAAAATAATACTTTCTTTCTTTCCCTCATGTTCGCATAAAAATTAAAATGTTACTCCTGTGTATATATGGACTACTATCTCTATCTTGTAAAGTAATTCATTAATCATAAACATCATATATAGTTGGTCCTCAAATTATAATTTCTAACAAAACCAACTCCATTAACCCATATATGGTGTTTACATTATCACATTATCATTGATATAAGTGATCATATCTCTATAGAATAAATATTTTAGTAGTCTTAATGAACTTGTACATATATTCTTCAATTTTGTGTTGGAAATGAAAAATAAAACACAATTATAGTCATTAATAGTAATCCTTTAACTCAGTCCAATATTCCTTAATCTTTTACTAGGGAATGGAAAAAAATAAAGGGAGATTTTTAATTCTTCGTAAGGGTTATATACAAAAGAAACTATCATGATTCAAAAAGGAATAAATCAATATGGGAACATAAATAACTAAAAACTCATATCATTTAAATATTCACATGAAGTCTAAATGAATCCACGTATAATATTAATTCATTAAAATCCTAGATAAAAAATAACATAATAATATATGAATTATATGTATACTATTTGATTTCATGATCAAACCTATCATGATATCTCTAACGTTGATACATGCTGCTATGAAATTTTAAAATTATAGTAAAAGAATCATTTAATTTAGAAATCTCATTTGTCTCATGAGACCAGTTGATTCATTGTGGGGATATATAATTGCATTCCCCTCAATTCATGTTATTTCAAATTTTTTACTCATATATGAAATGATCAATTTAATTCATGAATGGAATTTCTTATCAAAAATTATATATATTATGTAATGAAAACAGAATGACAATATTTCCATAGTTAATAAAATAAAATTCAAATTAAAACTCCATATATAAAACTTTTATAGGGTTTATTAAATAATTTTATCGATGATATAACATATATATATTTTTATGGTAAATGTAATTTTCAATGATCATAAGAATGTGAATGTTTAAAGAGAAAGTAAATAACCACCAAATTAATAAGAGATAAAAGATTAACTTTAATTCATCAAGAAAAACATGATTCAAAATAAATTCATGTATTTTTAGCATAAAATAAAATTCAAGATAAATATTTTATAAAATTAATATTCTTTTTAATAGCTTTGAAATATTTTAGTGTAATATAAAGATTGTAAAATGATTATATTAGTGGTAAGGTCTGTTAATGTCGTATAAGTTAAAAAATATTCCTTTTGAATTTTTTATAAATAAAGTTGAGAGTGACCCCCTTTGGGAGAAAACATAAATATAAATATCATATCATGTAAAGGTTAAAGGATAAATTAAAATATAATTTATAAATCATCTATGTAAATAAAAAGGACTTTCATGAAAAAAAATTGAAAAAATATCGATATGGAAGAAAAATATACCAAATCAAGAAGAGAATTAAATCGAACATTATTAAAACATTAATATTGAAATAGTAAATTAAATTTAATCATTCATAATCATGAATAAATATATATTCAGGTTAAAAAAATCAAATGGGAAATATATACTGTGGATAAAATTTCATAGGTGCATATTACCAAATGTGTCTTTATGTAGTTGAAATTAAGATGAAATCCCTTACCAATATCATACCGTTGATGTGAAAATTAATCAATTGTTTTATTATTTGTATAAAATATAAATCCAAACAAAAAAAGGAAAGAAAACCTAATAAAAATTATTTACATGTGTAGTCATAGAATATTGAAGAAAATTGATATGTAATATAACTCAATGAAAAGAAATTGAGTTATAAAACCCCTTACCACTTGTTAACATTCAAGTCCATTCCCCTTGGATGAAATAATTTAAAATAAAACATAAATTTTAATTAATTATTAATTATTCATGATATATAATATAAACGTTAATTATACACACCATATAAAACCAATTGGTGTATAACATTTTAATATTTCTCAATAGAATGGAATTAAGACAAAATCCAATACCTCATTTTTCCTATTAATGGATCAAGATTTAACCTCATAAATAATGGTTTTGAACATGTTATTAATTTATACCAGAATCATATTAATTTCTATAATATCAAATGTGATCCTCTAATAATATATTCTGACATGTTTTCCAATATTCTTTCTTTGTTTTGGTTATTATCTACATTATTTTCTCATGCATGTCTTATCATGGAAGTTCCAGTACATGAACATTGGTTTTTATTCCATAATATAAAAAAATTTAATCATGATATAAATATTTTATAAATCCATTAAATCTATTTTTATTATGGTCTATGAAAATTTGAAATGAAAAACAGATCAAATCACTTCATGGAGGTGGTAGTCTACATGTTCTGACAAGAAACATTATCAATTTTAAATTGATTAGATGGTAAGAAGGTATGGATTATATTAGAATTAAAGAGGAATATTTATGACCTAAATAGAATATATATTCATCAATTACTTTTTATAATAATCAAAGTAAAGTCTTGATGAAATAATGAATTACACAGCTATGTGGAGATAGTAAGTCGTACGTACACACGAGTGATGTTTTCTCTTTTAATTAGATAGAAAAGATATGAAATATTGTTGTAACGTAATAATAATTACATATCAATATTTTTTGATTCTATAATTATTATTCTATGATGATTTTATTAAATTTAGTTGTATGTTAAGAAAAAATAAATTTATAGAGTCCGTGGAGATGATTACCACTTCGATGAAAAAGATCCTTTAGATAATTTATTAAGGGACCAAGGGTTGGTATTTTAGGAAAAAAACATATATATTATCTAAGGATTTTTATAATAGAATTGGGTAGGTTTTGGTAGACCTATGTTGCTCAAAGGATTGTGAATAATTGAGTGAAGGGATTTCCTTTTATAAGTGAGGGGAGGGGAATTCCTGGAATTTACTAAATTATTAAATTAATATAAAATATTTTTTTATGTTCAAATGGATCCAAATTTATATAATTCAAATACAATATATGTATTTTTTGAAATAATAACATCTGATAAAATTTTGAATAATTGTTGTTATGTTTTCATCCTTATCATTTAGTTTTAACCCCCGTTAACACTTTTGACAATTATCACGTTACTAAATTTTTATTGCATTTAATGGTAAATAATGTCACTATAAAATGGATAAAGTCATATAAAAGTATTATTGTTGCTTTTCTTAACCATATCACATTTCTGTTTAAAAATATAATATTTTTATTAATTTTAAATCACTAAATAAAATATTATTAATTATAAAATACCATTGATTTCCCTGTTGATACTTAATTTAATTTAAATATAAATACATCAATTCAAAGAGGGAATTTTAATATGGTCCTTTCAAAATTCACTAAAAAGTTATATTTATCTAAAAAATCTTATAACAAATTAATTATTTCAAATTATAATACTTTTATTATTTTTAATATCATTTATTTTATTTTTCTATTAATTAAATAAACGTCGTATTAGTGTTGTGAAAGAATATATGGTAATTATTTATTCCCAAAAAATTATAAATAAGTTTCCATTAATAATATATTTTTATTTTTAAAAAAATGGAAACTAATATTCTTTCATAACATGTTTTTCTCCCTATGTGAACACATATGAGATATTTAAAACTAAGAGATTGACATATTGTAACATTATTTTATTTAAATATTAAATTGGTAATTTTCATGTAAAAGTATCTCTTAAACAATTATATTCCCAAAATAAGGTGATTTGGTTTGAATTCACTTTATATGAAAGGAGTTTATATAAAACAAGTTGAAATTATCACATAGTTTTAACCTAGATTAACCTGATTTACCCATATCATGGGGAAAATATATATTATGATTACTATTCTTAATAAATAATGAGAACTATGTACCAAATTTAGATCTACAAATTCCAAATTGTGAATCCATTTTTCAATATTTATTTTCTATACGTTTAAGAAATTATTTTAATATTAAAATGAAAAATACAACGTAGAATAGTTTTCCAGAAAAAATTCTTTTCACGTAAAAAATGTTTTAATATAAAATTAAATCATAAAATTGATTGAAATTAACTTAATTAAATTATTCATAATATTATATAACATATTTTAGTTTTAAATAATTTCAAAATAGAAAATTTTAAATTATTGGAAAATATATATAGATTTCAATAAAAAGTGTTCGTTTAACTATTCATTGAAATATAAAAAATTACTGAAAAATAAAAAAAACAATATAATATAATTATGATATAATGATTAAATTTAATGAAATTATTTATATAAAATAAAATTAATTTGGGTTCTATTAATTAATTATAATATTTTCTGAAAAAAAATCATTTTTGAATAAAATTTATTTCTAAAACAAAAAATTACTTTACTGAAAATTAATGTCTTATTCCATAATAATTAATAATTTCAATAATATTGAATTGGTTATTTATATATATTTCCTAATTCAGTTAATTATCTTTATACCAACCAACTAAATTTATATGAGAAAACTTTTTCCATAAATAATACAATTTTAATAGTATGTCACTGTACGCATAAACTTGATATTGCATATACTTTGCACTATAAAAAATATAATTCTTTTAAAATATTAAAATATTATTTTATACCCCCCTTAAATTATTTTTTCCCTTTCAATTTTTTCTCAGTCATCAAAAAATTGAAATTTTTAAAAACCTACATCATTCAGAAGGATAATAAAAAAAAATTTGAAAAAAGAAATGTGATAAACATAAAGGTTACCCAACATATCACGTATCTCAATTCTGAGATAGAAATAGCTTTAATGATAATTTTTGGACTCCTCGTGTATTAATCATGTTCTAATGATCCCAAATCTTATTCAACCTAGTTAACTCTTATATATTATATCCAATCATGTGTATTCATGTTTAAAGTTCTCTCACGCTTTAAGATGAGCCATGCAAGATCTTAATTTCTCTATAATTAGTTTACTTAATTTATACTATCGTTAATTTACTCTCAAAATACCTTCTTTGACAAATGATTAAGTCTAATCCTTTATACTACCATAATTATTTAAGTCTGAACACAGTTACTTTGAAAGAGTCTAAGACACCATGAGTCTTCCACTGGTTATGTATTTCTGGCACCGTGAAGCCAAACACTGTGAATCCAGACACCGTGAATCTATACATCATGAACAAGACACCATGAACAAGACACCGTGAAGAAAGACACCATGAATCAAGACACCGTGAACAAGACACCATGAAGAAGGACACCGTGAACAAGACACTGTGACCGCAAGACACCGTGACACACATACACTGTGATAAATCTAGACACCGTGTGAAGGAGACACTATTTTCATTACACGCTATGACACTGTTTCTTAAAATATTATTTTTCATTCAATTTAATTTCTAATGGTCATATTTGATTAATTTAATGCACTGACATAATTAATGTTTCATTGTATACATATCATCAGATAGTACGAGGTACGAGGTGCAGAACACATGCATCATGTCAGCTCCAACACGTGCATTCCAAGTTAAAAGTTAAGGTTGACAAGTAATCAACGTGTGAAATAAAAAAATGAAAAGCAAGGTCATGCACATAATAATGAAGACGTTACTTGGATAATGTTTGAAAAAGAAAGGAACAATGCATGTAACTCGACATTGCTAAACACACGAAGCATATTTTTAGCCTAAATAACATTTTCGCTCTATTGAACCTCACAAAGAACACAAGTTGAATCGCGACACTCTGTTTTCCACACAACATTCAGAGAAGGATTCAAAGCTTCATCTACTTCAATCCAAAGGAGTCCATATCTACATTAACATCATACAAGATCATTATAAAATCATCCCCATATTATTGATCAACTGTGATAATTTTTATTACATTACAAGCAGTGTGTGATAAGGTTTGTTTGGACACACACTGACTCCTAATATAAAATCTAGGATACTGAAATCTTCACACCAAACCCTTTATACCTTTGTGTATCCCATATAAAACTGTGGTAGATGTCTGAGGACCTGGACAGCCTGTGTGCTGTTGTTGCTGCTTTCCCTCGTATAACTGTGGTAGATGTCTGAGGACCTGGACAGTCTGAGTACTATTGTAACCCTCGATCCAGGGTGTAGAATAAACTTTATATAAACTATTTAAGTGGACTAAGTCTTAGCTTGATACTGAACCTCTTGGTTAAAACTATTGGGTATCTTATTTCAGTTTAAACTATTTTCAATATTCTACTGCAAATTACATTGAAATTCAAAATTGTTTTAAAGTAACTCTGATAGTTGAACTATCAAGTGTTTGTAATTATTGTGAACCAGTAACTTAGCTTCAAAATCTAACTTAATCATCAGATTAATATAACTGAGAAATGATCAATCTTTGAGAAACTAACTGAAGACTTACAATCTTTATAAATTCACTACAGTTTATCTTTTTTTATTAATTGGGGGATTTCAATATAAATCTTTAATAGGAACTCAATTCACCCCCCCCCCCTCTTGAGTATCCACTCTAACCAACATTTTCTATCAGAGGGTGTTAAAAGATTTTCAAAACACACTGTTTGAGAAAAAATATCAACTGTGATTTTAGTTGTATCTTAAAGATCTCAAAATCTCGGTCAATTATAAATTTTTATATATTTATATATCATTTTAAAACATGGTTATTATGGATAACATATTATAAGCTGTAGCTACCAATAGGCCACATTTCTTTAATCGTTTCAATTATGCCCAATGGAAAATCAAAATGAAAATTTATTTAGAAATTATGGGATTTGACATTTGGACTTCCATAGAGACTCAGTATAAGGTTTCAGAAAATATTAGATCTACTTGGGTTGAACCTAGGAAAGCTTATTACAATAATAATTTTAATGCAATGAATTCCCTATATTGTGCTTCAGGAGATGAAAAATTTAATCAAATATATTCTTGTAAGACTACTTATGAAATATGGTATACACTGGCTGTTTCCCATGAGGGATCAACCAATGTTAAGGAAATGAGACTAAATACATACACTATTAAGTATGATAATTTTAAAATGAAATTTGAGGAATCTATTTCTAATATGTATCTCAGGTTTAATGAGAAAGCCAATACAATGAGCTCACTCGGAAAAGATATTCCAGTAAAGGAGAAAATCATGATGATACTAAGATGCCTACCAGATAGATGGAGAGGAACATCTGTCTCTATATGAGAATCATGTGACATTGGCAAACTACATGTCAATGATATGATTGGAAAATTGGTGATGTATGAAGAAGAGTTGAAGGTAAATAAATAGGAAGATGATGAACTTAAGAATATTTCAGTGCATTTAAGTCTACTTCCTCAAAGACCAAGGACAAGGGGAAAGTTAAAATATCTATAGAAAGATCAACTAGAGAAAATTCAGGCTCAGATAGTGATGAATAGATGGATCATATAACCATGAGATTCAATAAATTCTATAGAAAGAAGAAATTTTTCAGAAAATCAAATTATAAGGGTAAGTATGACCAACAAGGTAATTGGAAGAGAGATAGGAAGAAAGCTGATAAAATTAATGAGATTGTTTTTTATGAATGTAAAAGTAAAGGACATGTTAAGGCTGAATGTCCAAAATTTATGTTTAAGAAGAAATATTATTATAAGGACAAAAAATATAAGAATGCTACGAAGGGAACATGGAGTGCTTCGGATGAAAGCTCAAGTGGATCTGAAGCATCTGATTGTGAATAAAATATTCATTCCAACATGTGTTTCAAGACTAAAACATCTGAGGTACATGTTTCCCCGATGCTGAATCATTACTATTCTTGGAATGAAAGTGATTTAGATAATGATGATAATATGTCTAAATCTAAATTATTTGAATACTGTAATATGTAATAAGATACTTGTAATGAGCTAAAAGATAAGTAAAAATCATTAAAGAGACAGTATGCCTTGACTAGTACTGTTAAATCTGATCTTAGTATAGAAAAGGAAAACAATGATCAAGCATTAAAGGAGAATATTTAACTCAAATTATCTAATGAGAAACTTAGAAAAGGCTTAGATAATTTCACAAATGGAAATAATACTCTAACTCAAATACGTGGAAAACAAGTTACACCAAAGTATACTACTGGTTTAGGATACCAACCTGGACAGAGACATATTGTTAAGAATAAATTTATTCCAAAATTTGGATATTATGATGCTAGTTCAAGTTCTAAAAACTCTTAGGCTCTATCAAGCTACTCAAATTCTTACAGACCAAATATAGTTTACTTATCAAAATCGTTTGAATATTTTAATTATAGGAAACCCGTTAAACAAATATGGGTGCCTAAATTTTTACTTTATCCCCTTTCTGGACCCATGAAAATATGGGTACCAAAATTATCTTTTGTCTAAATCTGTTTTGTAGGAAACATGCTTGAAAAGTTCATGTAGGAAGATATGGTACTTGGATAGTGAATTTTCAAGTCATATGATAGGAGACTAATCATGCTTCAAGATCTTAATCTATGTTTATAGAGGACATGTCACCTTTGGGAATAACTTAAAAAGAAAAATCATCGGTCTTGGCCAGATTGGTAACACTGATTCAATTTTAATTTCTAAAGTACTATTTGTCGATGGATTAAAATATAACCTGCTAAGTATTTCTTAGTTTTGTGATGATGGTATCAATGTAAAATTTTAAAATGATTCATGTAATGTTTTTTATTCTAAAAATGGTTTTTTATTTACTCCATTAAGAAAGGAAAATTTTTATGTTGTAGATTTGAATTCTTTAGCTAAACAAAATGTTACTTCTTTAAATTCTTTTCATAAAGAATCTTGGCTAAGGCATAAGAGACTAGTACACTGTAATCTGCACTCACTTAGAAAACAGACTAGGAAAAGATTTGTTAGAGACTTATCTAATTTATAATTCCCACTTAACAAAATGTGTAATCCTTGTCAAAAGGGAAAAACACAAAGTTTCTTTCAAATCAAAGAAAGAAGTTTCTACTTCTCAACCTCTTGAGTTGGTTCACATGGATTTGTTTGAACCATCAAGTGTTTCAATTCTAAATGGGAAGCACTATGTTTATGTTCTTCTTGAATATTTTTCTATGTAAACATGGGTATACTTTCTTTCTCACAAAAGCGAAGCTTGTTCTTATTTTATCAAATATTCCAAGTCTGTAGAAAACCATAGTGGACTTAGGATCAAGACCTTAAGAAGTGATCATGGTCCTGAGTTTAAAAATAAAGTGTTTGAATCATATTTCTCACACAATGGCTATAGTCACAACTTCTCTGCTCATATAACACCTCAACGGAATAGTGTAGTAGAAAGAAAAAATTGGACTCTTCAAGAGATTTCTAGGACAATGCTCAATGAATATGATTTTCCAATTTACATTTGGGCTGAAGCTGTTAATATATCATGTTAAAATATAAATAGAGTCTTGATTAGAACAATTTTCAAAAGGACCCCTTATGAGAAATGGAATTATAGGAAGCCTAAGGTTAATTACTTTAGAGGTTTTGGTTGCAAAGTTTTTAACCTCAATACTAAAGATAATATTTATAAGTTTGCATCCAAAAAATATAAATGAATCTTTCTAGGTTATTCTATATCTACAAAAGCTTATTGAGTATTCAATAAAAGAACCAAATGTGTGGAAGAATCTATAAAAATAAAATTTGATGAAACTGATCCACATGATCCTAAAACCCCTCTTTAAAATCTTGAAGAAGATATTTCCATTATAAACCTTAATGACAAAAAAGGGAACATGTGGTTAAGAAAACCAGTTCTGAAAATTTTTCTTGAACCTATTTCTGTAGAACCCAAACCTGTAAAGGAAACTGAAATTTCTAGCCCTACCTTCTCTAGACCAACTAGGACCCTTAAAAATCTTCCATTATATGTTATAGTAGGAGATTTAGGTAGAGGGTCACAGACTAGAGCTTCTCAGAGAAACCAGGTTGAACATCAATCATTTTTTTCACAGCTTGAACATAAAAATATCAATAATGCATTCAATTATGAATTTTGGATAATGGCTATGCGAGGATAACTTAATGAATTTGAGAGAAAAAAAGTTTGGAAATTAGTAGACAGACCTAAGAACACATTGACCATAGGCACTAAATGGGTTTTTAGGAATAATGTTGATGAAGCTGATAACATACTTAGAAACAAGGCTAGACTAGTTGCATAAGGCTATAGTCAAGAAGAAGGAATTGACTATGAGGAGATCTTTGCACCAGTAGCCAGACTTCAGGCCACCAGAATAGTGCTTTCCTATGATGCACATTTTAATTTCAACATATACCAAATGGATGTTAAGAGTGCATTGTTAAATGGTTATATAGATGAGGATGTTTTTTTTGTACAACCCCTTGGAATTACAAACCCACATTTTTTAAATCATATTTTTAAACTATGAAAGGCCTTATAAGGATTGAAGCAAGCTTCATGATCTTGGTATGATAGATTGAGTACTTTTCTTATTTCTAAAGGTTTTACAAAAAGATTACTTGATCCTACCCTTTATATAAAACAAATTTCAAATGATTTTTTAGTTGTTCAAATCAATGTAGATGACATTATTTTTGGATCTTAGAAGAATTATTTATGTGTTGATTTTTCTAAAATGATGCAAAAATAATTTGAAATGTGTTTAATGGGAGAACGTAAATATTTTCTTGGATTTCAAGTTTTTCAAAATGAAAATGGTATTATTTTAAATCTTTGTAAATTTAAAAAGTATCTTCTAAAACGTTTCTGATTGAATAGTAATAAAAGTAGTGACACTCCCATGAGTACCACTTGTAAGTTGGATCTTAATGAAGATGGAAAATCTATCGATCAACCCACTTACAAAGGAATGATTGGATGTTTACTTTACTTAACTACTAGTCATCCTAACATTATGTTTATTGTGTGTATATGTTCCCTCATTCAAGAAAACCCTATGGCATATCATTTTAATGTTATAAAGAAAATTTTCAAATACATCAAACATATACCCAATTTAGGATTGTTTTATCCTAAATGACAATCATTTGAATTAGTTATTTCTTCTGATGCTGACTTTGTTGGCTATAAGTCAGATATAAAAAGAACCTCCGGAACATGTCAGCTTTTAGGAAAGTCACTAGTGTCATGGTGTAGTAAGAAAATAAAATTGTTGCATTATCTACTACAGAAGATGAATACATAGCTGCTGGTAGCTATTGTTCACAAATTTTTTGGATGAAACACACATTACTAGAATATGGATATCAATTTATACATGTACCTATAAATTGGGACAATGCAAGTTCTATTAAAATCTCAAAAAATCATGTTTCACATTCTAGGACAAGGCATATTGATGTCATACATCCCTTTGGGAGAGATCATTATCAAAAAGGTGATATAACATTGGAATACATTGGTATCGAATATCAACTTACTAATATATTCACTAAGCCATTAAATCATGAGAGAATATCCTACATCGTACATGAACAAGGCTTGATAAATATCAAATAGATACCTTACTTGTTACTGTTTTAGGTCTTACAGTTTGATATCTTACTGTGTTATACATTACTATTTCAAGATTACAGTTTCTTAGTTATTGTCTCTTATGTTTATTGTCTCACCTTAATGTTTTATGTTTACGATCTCACCATTAGTATTTTGTACTTACAATATGACGCTTACTGTCTCACCATAACACACACTGAGAAGTTATTTCATAGTCTCACTGTGAAGCTCGTTTACGGTCTCACCGTAATGACGAGATGTGGTCTCACCATAAAAATTATGTATATTTTTTTTGTAAAAAACTCATATCATGGTAATTATTATTTCCCCTCATTATTTTTCCCACGTTTTTATTTTAGCGATGTTAAGTATTCCTAAATGACAAAACAATGTATGTATCACTCGATTCATCACTCGAGGTTCCTTCTACCCAGTCTTTTCGAACCCTTATTCATCCCTGCAACTATTCTCTTGCTCGAACCTTCAGTGAATGCCAAGAATGAAATGCCCATCATCATCGACACCTGAGAAGCGCAGCTCGAAGAAGAAGAAGATTACACCTAAGCTGACACCCAAAGTACCTTTAAATCTGAATCTGGTTAACCACGTTGTTGTACCTGAGAAAGATATTTTCCCCAAATGGATTATGTCTGGTAAGTCACTAGTATTTGAAGTGTTAAAACAACAAGGCAAGTTAGAATGGTTCTCGAAGGAGGATAGACCCATCCATCCAAGTTCAGTAGATCAGTTTTACCAGAATGTATAGTTCTCATTTGATTATGGTCAGAGTTATGTTGTAAGAAGCTGGGTCATTGGCCGGGGATGCTCATTCTCTTCCAGGTTATGGGATGCATGCCTTAGGATACCTCATGAAGGAATCTATGAGGATTATTAGAGATTACCTCCACCTTCCACTGATTTCTTTGATTTTGAAGATGCCCTGAAAACCTTAACTAAAAATGAAACCCATAGAAGAGACATTGCTACTGAATTATATAGGTAAAAAGGATTTTTTTCATGTTTTTACAGAATTTGGTTAGTCCAAGAAAAGGTGATTTTCCTGTTTTAAAATATGAAGATTTTTTTTGATTCACCATATGAAAAATGGGCATAAGATCAACCTATGAAATTATATCATACACCACCTATTTGAGTTGATCAATGTCACATCCAAATCAAATTCTCTGTTCTAATATTCGATAATCTCATTCATGCTTCATACCAAGGGTATGGTTAGACCCAATGAGGAAGTAATTATAGACTGTGAGTACTGTATCCCAAGATCCATTATCAAAATAATGAAGATAAACTAGAATCCTGGGAAAAAGGAATGGGTGAAAAACAATGATTGATTTTATGAAGAAATTCAATCCTGTGGATTATCCCTCAAGACCGAAAGACATTTCTGATCCTGGTTTGGAACCATATGAGATTTTTGAGGAACCTAAAGAAGAAGAAGAAGAAGAAGAATATGCCGAAGTGCCATCTAGGGAAGCTGTTACTATTGAGGAAGACATGACTACTATTCATCATGTGGTTCTTGGAAAATAAGTACCTACTCCTAAAGAAGCTGTTAATTTGGAAACTCAACACAAAGCTGTAACAAAATATTTTTCCAAATAATCTGAAAAGTATACCATAGAAGAGACTACAATGTAAGATCTACCTATTTTTCAAGAGTTAAATCTTGTGGAACTCCCTGTGGAATAATCTGTTCATGAAATCATCCCTTCAGCTGAAAAAAGAATGGAGCTGGCCTTTCAGCTAGCTAGAAAGAAAATGAGTGAGGAACTTAGAGCTGAGTCTGTGGAATTGGACCAAGATCCTAAACCTCTCGGTCTTGAGAAGGAGGCACCAGTTGAGGGGGAGAAACCCCAAATCTTGAGTCTATTGAAGCCTCACATATAACTAAGTCAAGTCCTATAGAAACTCAGTAAAAATTTCCTAGTTCCTATGATGTGAATGATTCTCAGCTGGTTACAGCAACCGAACATGATATTTCCACCCAATTTCAGTTAAAATCAGTCTCCAATTTTTCACCTGACAAGGAACCTTAGCCTATACCAGTCCCTACTCCTGATCCCCTATATGAACCTCTATCCTTTATTATTAAGGTTGATCTGATGGAATTTGGTGCTACTCTATTATCTGGAGTTGAGAAACTCATGAATACCCAACCTCGTCCTATGACAAATTTAAGTGAGAGATATTCCTCACTATTATGGGAGAAAATTATCTGGAAAATAAAACCTAAGATGTTCCATGTGAATAAAGAAGTAAGAGTTGAAAATAATCTGCTCAGTAATGATGTAAATACCCTGAAAGTATGGTTGAAGACATGCAGAGAGAGCTGCATTCGAGTTCTGAGTCTATTGCTCCTCTGGTAGAACCTATTGCTCCCCAAATTCCACAAGTTGGTCTGTCTCAAATTCAACCTTTTCTATCATCCTTAGATGAAAAGATCGCTGAAAGAAACAAACAAATTGTAGAGGAGATGAAAGATCTTGTTTCCAATCTTAATAAACTCATTGATGAGTATACTGGGCGTCTTCAAAAGGTTTTGAATCCACTAAAATCCCTATCCAAAGTTGTAAAAGCTTCTAGTCAATCCTCAACACCCTCCTTGGACAGTGATATGCTCAGAACTATAGTCATATAAGAGCTTTAGAATGTACTCAGTGGCTTCAATACGGCTTCTTTATCTGAAGTGGCCAAGAACTGTGATAGAGTTCTTGACCTAGTAAAAATCCACTCCCAAATTGCTAATGATTCTCAGCAAGAGATTACCAAGAAAGTAGATTTCTACTTCAACAGAATCTTATCCAAGACTGATATGAAAAACCATTTCGAGTACCATTTAGAAAATCTGGGGATTCCTCCTGTGACGGAAGCATTCAAGAACCAAGTCCAAAAGCTCACAGAGTTTACTCGATAGTTGGAAAATTTTATGGAGAACAAGGATGACTTTGAGAAATCCATGCAATATGGTGGAGATATCATTACAGATTTCATCAAATGCCTGAGGCCCTATCATCATGTCCAGAGTACAGCCATTGTTCCCCTAGCTATTTCACCTCTCAGACCTGGGTTTCCTACCTTCACCTCTTCTCTAGCCTCAACCACCATGTCTATTTAACAAGGACTCAGTCAGAGTAGGCATGTGATTCTCGATCAGCTACTTCCTAGATATTCTACTACTCCTACCTTGGTTCCCTTAGTCTTTGAAGGCCTTCCTTTACCCTCTCTATAAACCACCTCTATGCCTTTTTCTTCCTCATCCTCTATCCCTATGGCTTCCTCTTCTCATGGTTCTAAAGGAAAAGAGAAGGCCACCCCATAAAGAGGAACAATGATTACTTTTTTTATAGGGATGCTATTGATTTTTTATTACTCTTTTGTTGTGCTTTCACTTATTTACTCTTAATGGAATGTGAAATTTTTTACCTCTATTATTTCATCTTTTTTATAATACCAAAGGGGGAGATTTTTCTATATGTTATCCATATATCTCTATAGTTGAATTTAATATATACTTTAACTGTACATGATTTGTGATCATAAAAAGTGGGGAGATTATTGGAATCCTCATGTATTAATCATGTTTAAATGATCCCAAATCTTATTCAACCTAGTTAACTCTTATAAATTATATCCAATCATGTGTATTAATGTTTAAAGTTCTTTCATTATTTAAGATGAGCCATGAAAGATCTTAATTTCTCTATAATCAGTTTACTTACTATATAATATCTTTAATTTACTCTCAAAATACCATCTTTGAAAAATGATTAATTATAATCTTTTATACTATCATCATTATTAAAGTCTGAACACAGTTACATTGAAAATGTCTAAGACACTGTGAGTCTTCCACTGGATATGTATTTTCAGCACTGTGAAGCCAGACACTGTTATGTCGAACACTGTGAAGCAAGACACCGTGAACAAGACACCGTGAAGAAGACACTATGAATCAAGACACCGTGAAGAAAGACACTGTGAACAAGACACCAAAAATAAATACACCGTGAATGAGACACTATAAGTAGGACACCGTGAGCAAGACACTATGACCACGAGACACCATGAACAAGTCACTGTGACACTCAGACACCATGATCAATCTAGACACCGTATGATGGAGACACTGTTTCCATGACTCACTGTGACACCATTTCTTAAACTATTTTGTCATCTTTAAATTTAATTTATAATGGTCATATTTGATGGCTTTAATGCACTGACATAATTAATGTTTCATTGTAGACATATCATCAGACAGTACGAGGTACGGGTTTCAAAACACATGCATCATGTTGGCTACAACATGTGCATTTCAAGTAAAAAGCGAAGGTTGACCAAGAATCTACGTGCACAATACAAAAAACAAAAAGCAATGTCGTGAGAATTAGAACGAAGAAGGTGCGTGCTGAATGTTTGGAAAATAAAGGCACCATGCATGCAACTCGACACTTCTGAACACACGAAGCATATTTGAAGCCTAAAGAACATCTTCACTCTATTGAACCTCATGAAGAACACAAGCTAAATCACGACACTCGGTTTTCCACAAAACTTCTAGAGAATGACTCAAATCTTCATTTTCTTCCATAAAAAAGAGTTTAGAGCTGTATTATCATCACATAAGAGCATTCTAAACTCATCCCCATATTATTTCTCTGTTGTGATCATTTTTATTACATTACGAGCAGTGTGTGCTTCTGTCTGTTTGGACACACAATGACTCCAAATATGAACTCAAGGATATTGAAATCCTCAAACCAAACTCATTATACCTTTGGGTATCCCACGTAGAACTGCAGTAGAGGTTAGAGGACCTGGACATCCTGTGTTTTGTTGTTGTGGCATTCCCACATAAAACTATAGTAGAGGGCTGAGCACCCGGACAGTCTGAGTACTATTGTAAACCCCGATATAGTGTGTCGATAAAATTTTTATATAAACTTCTTAAGAGGACTAAGTCTCATATTGAGACTGATCCTCTTGGTGAAAACTGTTGTGCATCTTATTTCAGTTTAAACTATTTTCAATATTCCGCTACTAATTACTTTGACATTCAAAACAGTTTTAAAGTAACACTGATAGTTGAACTAGAAAGTTTTTGTAATTATTGTGAACCAGTAAGTTTTTTTCAAAAGCTAAATTAATCTTCAGATTAAGTTAACTAAGAAATAATCAATCTTTGAGAAACTAACTGAACACTTACAATCTTTATAAATTCACTACATTTTAACATGTTTTATTAATTGGGGGATTTCAATATAAATCTTTTAAACAAAAAATTTTAATAGGAACTCAATTCACCCCTCCTCTTGAGTATCCCCTCCGACCAACATTTCGTATTAGTGGGTGTTAAAAAAATTTAAAAACACTATGTTTGTGAAATGTTTTCAACTGTGATTTTAGTTGTATCTTATAGACCTCAAAATTTATGTTAATTATAAATTTTTATATATTTATATATCTTTTTAAAACATAGTTATTTTGGATAACATATTAGAAGGTGTAGCTACCAACATGCCACCTTTCTTTAATGGTGTCAATTATGACCAATGGAAAATGAAACTAAAAATCCATTTAGAAAGACCGGGGTTTGACATTTGGATTCTTATAGAGACTCAGTATAAGGATCCAAACACTGTTAAAATTACTTGGGATGAACCTACGAAAGCTTCTTACAATAATAATTGTAAAGCAATGAATGCCCTGTATTGTGCTTTGGGAGATGAATAATTTAATCGAATATCTTCTTGTAAGACTGCTTATGAAATTTGGGATACTCAGGCTGTTTCCCATGAGGGAACAACCAATGTAAAGGAAAAGATACTGAATACATAAAATATTAAGTATGGTAATTTTAAAATGAAATCTGATGAATCTATTTTTGATATGTATCTTAGGTTTAATGAGATAGTCAATAAAATGAGCTCACTGGGAAAAGTTGTTCCAGCAAAGGAGAAAATCATGGGGATACTAAGATGCCTACCCGACAGATGGAGAGGAACCTCTGTATCTATACGAGAATCATGTGACATTCTCATGCTACCTGTCAAAGATCTGATTGGAAAATTGATGATGTATGAAGTAGAGTTGAAGGTAAATAAAGAGGAAGATGATGAACCTAAGAAGAAGTCAGTGACATTTAATTCTACTACCTCAAATACCAAGGACAAGGAGAAAGTTCACATACCTGTCAAAAAATCAACTATTGAAAATTCAGACTTGGAAAATGATCAAGAGATGGATCATATAGCTAGGAAATTCAAGAAATTCTATAGAAATAAGAAATTTTTCAGAAAATTAAATTATAAGGGTGTGTATGACCAACAAGGTAATTGGAATAGAGATTGGAATAAAGATGATAAAAATGATGAGATAGTAAGTTATGAAGGTAAAAGGAAAGGACATGTTAAGGCTTACTTTCGAAAAATGATGTTTAAGAAGAAATGTGATTATAAGGAAAAAAAATATAAGAATGATATGAAGGAAACATGGAGTGCTTCGGAAGACATCTCAAGTAGATTGGAAGCATCTGATTGTGAAGAAAATAATCATGCCAACATTTGTTTCATGACTATAACATCTGAGGTACATGTTTCCACTATGTTGAATGATTACTATTCCAGGAATGAAAGTGATTCAGATAATGATGATAATATGTCGAAAGCTGAATTATTTGAATACTGTAATATCTTATAAGATATTTGTAATGAGCTAAAATATAAATACAAGTCATTAAAGGGACAGTATTCCTTGACTGGTAATGTTAAATCTGATCATAGTATAGAAAAAGAAAAGAATTTTCAACTGCTAAAGGAGAATACAGGACTCAAATCGTCCAATGAGAGACTTAGAAAACACTTTGAGAAGTTAAAAAATCAAAAGAATACTCTAAATCAAATGCATGGACAATATGTTGCACCAAAATATACTACTGGTTTAGGATACCAACCTGGATAGAGGCAGATTGTTAAGAATAAATTTATTCCAAAATCTGGATAGTATGTTGCAAGTTCATGTTCTAAAAACTCTTATTCTCTATCTAGCTACTAAATTTCTTATAGGCCAAACATAGTTTACTTATCAAAATCATTTGAATCTGTTAATTATAGGAAACCCATTAAACAAATATGGGTGCCTAGAGTCCAACTTCCTAACTGTTCTGGACCCAAGAAAATCTGGGTACCAGAATTATCTTCCTTTTAAATCTGTTTTGTAGGAAACTTTCTTGAAAAGTTCCTATAGGAATATATGGTACATGGACAGTGGATACTCAAGGCATATTACAGGACACTACTCATGTTTCAAGATCTTAATCAATGTTGATGGAGTACATGTCACCTTTGGGGATAACTCAAAAGTAAAAAATCATCTTCTTAGGCCAGATTGGTAACTCTAGATCAATTTTAATTTCTAAAGTACTATTTATTGATGGATTAAAATACAACCTGCTAAGTATTTCTCAGTTGTGTGATGATGGTTTCAATATAAAATTTGAAATTTATTCATGAAATGTTTTTAATTCTAAAAATGTTTTGGTATTTACTACATTAATAAATGAAAAGGTTTATGTTGTAGATTTGAATTCTTTAGCTAAATAAAATGTTACTTGTGTAAATGCTTTTTATAAAGAATCTTGGCTATGGAACAGAAGACTAGGACATTGTAATGTGCACTCACTTAGAAAACTGACAAGGAAAGGTTTAGTTAGAGACTTACCTAAACTAGAATTCCCACTTAACAAAGTGTTTAATCTTTGTCAAAAGGGAAAACAACACAAAGTTTCTTTCAAATCAAATAAATAAGTTTCTACTTCTCAACCTCTCTAGTCTGTTCACATGGTTTTGTTTTGACCATTAAGAGGTTCAAGTCTAAATCGGAAGCAATATGTTTATGTTCTTGTGGATGATTTTTCTAGGTACACTTGGGTATACTTTCTAGCTCACGAAAGTGAAGCTTGTTCTTATTTTATCAAATATTCCATGTCTGTAGAAATCCATAGTGGACTTAGGATCAAGACCTTAAAAAGTGATCATGGTTTTGAGTTTGAAAATCCAGAGTTTGAATCTTATTTCTCATACAATGGCTATAGTCATAACTTCTCTGCTCTTAGAACACCTCAACAGATTGGTGTAGTAGAAAGAAGAAATAGGACTCTTCAAGAGATTGCTAGGAAAATTCTCAATGAATATGATTTGCCAATTTACTTTTGGGATGAAGATTTTAATACAACTTGTTACATTATCAGTAGAGTCTTGATTATACCAGTTCTCATAAGGATCCCTTATGATCTATGGAATAATAGGAAGCCTAAGGTTAATTACTTTAGAGTTTTTGGTTGGAAATTTTTTATCCTCAATACTAAAGATAATCTTGATAATTTTTTATCCAAAAGTGATGAATGAATCTTTCTAGGTTATTGTATATCAAGCAAATATTATAGATTATTCAATATGGGAACCAAATGTGTGGAAGAATCTGTACACATCAAACTAGATGAAACTGATCCACATTAACCTTAAAACCCTCTTGAAAATCTTGAAGGAGATATGTCCATTCTAAACAATAATGACAAAAATAGTGAACCTATTGTTAAGACAACCAGTTCTGAAAATTTTCGAGAACCTATTTTTGTAGAACCCAAACCTGAAAATGAAATTTAAATTTCTAGCCCTACATTCTCTAGACCAACTAGGACCCTTAAAATCATCCTTTAGATGTTGTAGTAGGAGATTTAGTTAGAGGGACACAAACTAGAGCTTCTTTAAGAAACTAGGTTGAACATAAAGCTTTTCTTTCATAGATTGAACCTAACAATATCCATGATTCAATCAATGATTAATTTTGGGCGATGGATATACAACAAGAACTTAATCAATTTGAAAGAAAAAAAATTTAGAAATTAGTAGACAAACCTAAGAACGCGTAAACCGTAGGCACTAAATGGGTTTTTAGGAATGAAGTTGATGATGCTGGTAACATAATTAGAAACAAGGCTAGAATAGTAGCACAAGGCTATAGTCAAGAAGAAGGAATTGACTATGAAGAGACCTTTTCACCCGTAGCCAGACTTGGAGCCATCAGAATCCTGCTTGCCTTTGCTGCACATTTGTATTTCAAACTATATCAAAAGGATGTTAAGAGTGAATTCTTAAATGGGTATATATCTGGGGATGTTTTTGTTTAATAACCCCCTGGATTTACAAACCCCCATTTTCCAAATCATATTTTTAAACTATAAAGGCCTTATATGGTTTGAAGCAAGCTCAATGAGCTTGGTATGATAGATTGAGTACTTTTCTTATTTCCAATAGTTTTACAAAGGGACTAGTTGGTCCTATCCTTTTTATAAAACGAATTTCTAGTGATGTTTTAGTTGTTCAAATCTATGTAGATGACATTATTTTTCTATCTTCTATGAAGTCTTTATGTGTTGATTTTTCTAAAATGATGAAAAAAATAATTTGAAATGAGTTTAAGGGGAGAACTCAAATATTTTCTTGGAATTCATGTTTTTCAAAATAAAAATAGTATTATTTTAATTCAAATTAAATATACAACGGATCTTATAAAATGTTTTGTATTGGATAGAACTAAAAATAGTGACACTCCCATGAGTACCACTTGTAAGTTGGATCTTGATGATGATGGAAAATCAGTCAATCAAACAACTTACAGACGAATGATTGGAAGCTTAATTTACTTAACTTCTAGTTGTCCTGACATTATGTTTAGTGTGTGTATGTGTGATCACTTTCAAGAAAACCCTAAGGAATCTCATTTAAATGTTGTAAATAAAATTTTTAAATACCTCAAACATACACCTAATTTAGGAATATTTTATCCTAAAGGACAATCATTTGAAATAGTTAGTTATTCTAATGAAGAATTTGGTGGCTGTAAGTTAGATAGAAAAATAACCTCTGAAACATGTCAGTTTTTAGGCAAGTCACTAGTGTCATGGTGTAGTAAGAAAAAAAATTTGTTGCATTATCTGCTGCAGAAGCTGAATACATAGCTGCTGGTAGCTGTTGTGCACAAATGTTTTGGATGAAATGCACATTATTAGATTATGGATATCAATTCAGACATGTACCTATAATTTGTCACAACACAAGTTCTATTAACATCTCAAAAAAATACTATTTCACATTCTAGAACAATGCATATTGATGTAAGACATCACTTTTTAAGAGATCATTATCAAAAAGGTGATATCACTTTAGAATTAATTTGTACTTAATATCAACTTGCTGTTATATTCACTAAAACATTAAATTTTGAGAGAATAGCCTACACCATTAATGAACTAGGCATGATAAATCTCAAATAGATACCTTACTTGTTACTGTTTCAGGTCTTACTGTTCGATAACATACTGTGTTATACTTTACTATTTCATGATTACGGTTTCTCAGTTACTATCTCTCATGTTTATTTTCTCCCTGTAATGTTTTATGTTTACGGTCTCACCATTACTATTTTGTTCATACGGTCTGATGCTTACTGTCTCACCGTAACGCACACTGAGAAGTTCTTTCATGGTCTCACCATGAAACTCATTTATTTTCTCATCGTAATGAACAGACATGGTCTCACCGTAAAAATTATTTATATTTTTTTTCTAAAAAACCAGTATCGTGGTAATTATTATTTCCCCTCCTTATATTTCCCGTGTTTTTATTTTGGGGACATTTAGTATTCCTAAATGATAAAACAAAGTAAATATCACTCGATTCTTCACTCGAGGTTCCTTCTACCAACTCTTTTGGAACCCTTGTTCATCCCTGCAACCCTTCTCTTTCTTGAACCTTTAGTGAATGCCAAGAATTAAACATCTTTCATCATCGACACCTAAGAAGAGCAGCTCAAAGAAGAAGAATATTGCACCTAAGCAAACACCCGAAGGACCTTTAAATACAAATCTGGTAAACCATGTTGTAGTACCTAAGAAAGAGATTTTACCCAAAAGGCTTCTATCAAGTAATTAGCTGGTATTGAAAGTGTTAGAACAACAAGGCTGGTTGGTATGGTTCTCGGATGAGGATAGACCCATATATCGTAGGTTAGGGTCTCAATTTTACCAGTATGTACAGTTCTCGTTTGATTCTGGTGAGAGTTATGTTGTAAGAAGTTGGGTCAATGGCCAGAGATGCTCATTCTCTCCAAGGATATAGGCCGCATGCCTTAGGATACCTCATGAAGGCATCTATGAGTATTAACAGAGAGGACCTCCACCTTAAACTGATTTCTTTGATTTAGAAGATGACCGAAAACCCTTAATTGGAAATGGAACCCAGAGAAGAGCCATTGCTGCTGAATTTGATGGAGAAACAAGGATTATGTTCAAGTTTGTAAAAAAATTAGTTATTTCAAGAAAAGGTTATTTTTCTATTTTAAAATATCAAGATGTGTTTTTGATTCACCTTATGAAAAATGGGAATAAGATAAACTGGTGCAATTATATAGTATGCCACATATCTGATTTGATCAAAGTCACATCCAAATCAACTTATTTTTTCTACTCTCGGCTAATCTCTGCCATGCTTTTTTCCAAGGGTATGGTTGTACCCAATGAGGAAGTAATTATGGACTGTGAGTACAGTCTCTTAAAATCCATTATCAAAAGAATGAAGATAAATAGGAATCCTTGGGAAAATTAATGTGTGGAAGACAATGATATAGTTTATAAGAAATTCAATCCTATAGACTATCCCTCAAGACCGAAAGACATTTTTTATCCTGGTTTGGAACCAGATGAGATTATTGAGTATCCTTAAGAAGAGGAAGAAGAGGCAGAACTGACATCTAGGGAAGCTGTTATTGTTGAGGAAGATAGGACTGCTATTCCTCATGTAGTTCTTGAAGAATAAGTACCTACTCCTAAAGAAGCTAATATTTTTGAAACTCAACCCGAAGTTGTAACAGAATCAGTTGCCAAAGAATCTAAAAATCATACCATAGAAGAGCCTAAAATATAAGAGATACCTATTTTTTCAGAGGTCAATCTTGAGGAACTCCCTGTGGAACAATCTTTTCTTGAAATCATCCCTTCATCTAAAGAAAGGATGGAGCTAGACTTTCAACTGGAAAGATAATAAATGAGTGAGGAACATAGAGCTGAGTCTGTATAATTAGACCAAGATCCTAAGCCTCTCAGTCCTGAGAAGGAGGCACCAGTTGATGGGAAGAAAATCCCAAATCATGAGTCTATTGAAGCCTCACTTCCAACTTAGTCACATCCTGTAGACACTCAGTAAAAATTTTCTAGTTTCTATGATGTTAATGATTCTTAGCTGGTCATAGGAACCGGACATAATATTTCCTCACTATTTCAGTTAAAATCATCCTGCAATTTTCTACCTGAGAATGAACCTGAGACTATACCAGTACCTACTCTTGAACCCTTATCTAAACAGCCATCCTTTGTGAGTAAGGATGATATGAAGGAGTTTGGTGCTGCTCTTTTATCTGTAGTTGAGAAACTAATGAATACTCAACCTCGTCCTATGACAAATTTAAGTGAGAGAGATTCCTCACTATTATTGGAGAAAATTACCTGGAAAATACAACCTAAGATGCTCCATGTGATTCAAGATGTAAGAGTTGAAAATAAGATTCTCAGTAATGAAGTAAGGACACTAAAAAGTATGGTTGAACACATGTACAGAGAGATTCATTCGAGATCTTAGTCTATTTCTCCTCTTGTAGAACCTGTTGCTCCTCAAATTCCATAAGTTGGTGTGTCTCGGAATCAACTTTATCTAGAATCCTTAGATGAAAATATCGCTGAAAGAAACAAACAAATTGTGAAGGAGATGAAATAGCTTGTTTCCAATATTAATAAACTCACTGATGAGTATACATGGTGTCTTCAAAAGGTGTTGAATAAACAAAAATCCTTGACCACAGCTGTCAAAGTATCTATTCAATCCCCAAAACCCTCCTTGGATAGTGATTTTCTCAGAACGATAGTCAAAGAAGAGCTCCATAGTGTACTCAATGTCTTCAATATGGCTTCTTTACCTATAGTGGCCAAGAACAGTGATAGAGTTCTTGACCTAGTACAAATCCACACTAAAATTTCTAATGATGCTCAGCAATAGATTTCCAAGAAAGTGGATTTCTACTTCACTAGAGTCTTATCAAAGATCGATATGACAAACCATTTCTATTACCTTGTAGAAAATCATTAGATTCCTCATGTGACTCAAGCTTTTAAGAACCAAGTCTAGATTCCCACAAAGCATACTCGATTGTTGGACTAATTTATGGAGAACAAGGATTATTTTGAGAAATCCATGCAGTATGGTGGAGAGGTCATTAAAGATTTCATCAAACTTCTGAGGCCCTATCTTCATGTCCAGAGTACAACCATTGTTTCTCTAGCTGTTGCACCTCTTAGACCTGGGCTGCCTACATTAAACTCTGCTCTATCCTTAACCACCATGTCTATCGGACAAGCACTCAGTCAGATCAGGCCTATGATTCTTGATCAGCAACTGCCTAGATCTTCTACTACTCCTGCCTTGGCTCCCTCAGTCTTGGAAGGCATTCCTTTACCCTCTCTATCAAAAAACTCATTTCCTTCTTCTACCTCATCCTCTACCCCAATGGATTCCTCTTCCGCTGCTGCTAAAGTCAAAGAGAAGGCCACCACATGAAGAATAACATTGATTACTTTTTGTGATAGGGATGCTATTGATTTTTTATTACTCTTTTTTTGTACTGTCACTTATTTTCTCTTAATGAAATGTGCATTTTTTTGACCTCTCTTATTTAATCTTTTTTATAATCCCAAAAGGGGGAGAAGTTTCTATATGTTATCCATTTATCTCTATAGTTTAATGCAATATACACTTTAACAGTACATGACTTCTGATCATCAAAATGGAGGATATTGTTGGACACCTTATGTATTATTCATGTTTTAATGATCCCAAATCTTATTCAACCTAGTTAAATCTTATAAATTATATCCAATGATGTGTATTTATGTTTAAAGTTCTCTCATGCTTTAGGAAGATCCATGAATGATCATAATTTCCTTATAGTCAGTTTACTTACATTATACTATCTTTAATTTAATCTCAAAATACCTTCTTTGAAAAATGCTTATGTCTAATCCTTTCTACTATCATCATTATTTATGTCTGAAAACAGTTACTTTTAAAAATTCTAGGACACTGTGAGTCTGCCACTGGCTGTGTATTTGTGGCACTATAATGCCAGACACTGTAAATCCAGACACCATGAAGCAAGACACCGTGAACAAGACACCGTGATCAAGACACCGTGAATCAAGACACTGTGAAGCAAGACACCGTGACCAAGACACCGTAAAGAAAGACACCGTGAACAAGACACCGTGAAAAAGACACAGTGAGCAAGACACCGTGATCGTGGGTCACGGTGACACTCAAACATCGTGATCAATCTAGACACCGTGTGAAGGAGACACTGTTTTCATCACTCACTGTAACACTGTTTCATAAAGTATTGTTTATTCTTTCATTTTAATTTTTAACTATCATATTTGATGACCTTAATGCACTGAAATAATTTATGTTTCATTGTAGACATATCATCGGACAGTATGAGGTACGAGGTGTAGAACACATGCATCCTATCGGCTCCAACACGTGCATTCCATGTTAAAAGCGAAGGTTGACCAAGAATCAATGTGCACAATACAAAAACCAAATGCAAGGTCATGAGCATAAGAAGGAAGAAGATACATGGAGAATGTTTGAAAAAGAAAGGCACAATACATGCAACTCGACACTGCTAAACACACGAAGCATATTTGAAGCCAAAAGAACATCTTCACCCTGTTGAACCTCACGAAGAACACCAGCTGAATCACAAAACTCTATTTTCCACACAACTTCCAAAGAAGGACTCAAATATTCATCTGCTTCAATCCAAAGGAGTACAAAGCTAAATTAACATCACACAAGAGCATTCTAAACTCATCCCCATATTTTTGCTCTACTGTGATCATTTTTATTACATTACAAGAAGTGTGTTCTTCTATCTATTTGGACACACACGGACTCCTAAGATGAACTGGAGGATTCTGGAATAATCACACCAAACTCTTTATACCTTTGTGTATCCCACGAAGAACTGTGGTAGAGGTATGAGGACCTAGACAGCCTATATGTTGTTGTTGCTGCTTTCCCACGTAGAACTGTGGTAGAGGTTTGAGGACCTAGAAAGTCTGAGTACTGTTGTAAACCCCGATATAGGGTGTAGATCAAAGTTTCATATAAACTGTTTAAGAGGAATAATTCTTAGCTTGAGACTGAACCTCTTGGTTAAAACTGCTATGCATCTTATTTATGTTCAAACTATTTTCAATATTCTGCTTCTAATTACTTTGAAATTCGAAATTGTTTTACATTTACTCTGATTGTTCAACTAGAAAGTGTTTGTAATTATTGTGAACTAGTATGTTAGTTTCAAAAGCTAACATAATCTTCAGATTAAGTTAACTGAGAAATAGTCAATCTTTGAGGAACTAACTGAACACTTAAAATAAATATAAATTCACAATAGTTTAACTTATATTATTAATTGGGGGATTTCAATATAAATCTTGTAAACATAAATTTTTAATATGAACTCAATTCACACCCCCCCCTCTAGAGTATCCACTCTGACCAACAATAAGTAAAACAATACATGGGAGTGAGTAATAATGTCCAATGACTGATAGATAATGATAGAGAATATAGTAAAAATAAATTTCAGGACCACAATACCCTAAATTAGTGATGGGTGAAGAGACCATAAATCCGTCAAAAAATAAGGAAAATAGAAAACATTTTTATTTCAATATTCTTTTCAAATGTTTGATTGATTCCTTCACTTACAAGGTAAATTACATAGAAAAACAAAATGACCTTATTTTTTATATTTTATAAGAGCAATTAAATCCTTTTGTATCACTTCGATCAATTTCTACTTAATGTATTACTCCAGGAAATTAATATTCAAGATAGTATTTTTTTTATTTTTCATAAAGCCCTAAAATTAAATTTTAATAAACCATATAGACCTCAAAGGAATGAGAATTAATTCCTCATATCTTTGGATATTTTCCAAAAGTAAAATGGGTAGCACAAGTCATACAATTTTTATTTAATCTCTAGATCCTTAATAATGAAACTCAAAGTTCAACATAATCCATTCCATAAATTTTTAACATTAACACCCTTCCAAAATATATTTGACCAAATTAGAAATCCAATAATTTATAATGAGGTTCAATAAATCAGACTAACATTGATCCTCCATATAATATAAAGTATCTCTTAATTATCAAATACCAAATATGTGAATACATTGATAACATAATCTTCTAAAACATGGTAATAAACTAAATTAGCATAAAACTGAAAGGAAAACGTATACACATAAAAAGATTAAATATTCCTTCATTTCATAAATAAAATTACAATTTATCAAATATATTCCATAAATCAAAAAAAATTAAATCCATTAAAGATAATATAAACAACTATGTCACAAAATGACTAACCATTTTCAAGGCCACCAATATTATCCCATTTACATATTCAATTTCAATATTCTTTTTATGTTAACAAAAAAGTAATAACTCACCATACATACCATATTAAGATCTATATTTCCATTATTCATGTATTCCCTAAAAATATCACCTTACTACTAAATCACATTCATGGATATATGTACCATTCAATATAGCCTATCAAATCTTTAAAGAAAAACAATTTTAGTAATATACTTATCAGTTTCATGATTCTTATAACCAAAATATTATAGATAAAATACTTCTAAAAAAATTATTGAATGAAAATACACAATAACATTAACCATACCACTTTGGTAGTATTAATAACATAAGCTTTTTCTTGATCCCTTATCTTCTTATAATGTATATTACCTTGATGATTATGGTATTTTTTGTAGTGACACGTCACCTTATAGATGAATCGCATAACATTAGTGGTTTCTTTCTTACCCTTTAATTCACTCCCTTGATGTCCTTTCAATCCACACTTTAAGAAAACTCACATTCCTTTTAAATAAGTATGAGGGTTTTTCCTTCTACAATTTTGACATGTTGGAAAATCCTTTTTTCTCATCATCACCTTATACATTTTTTCTTTTTCATACTATTATTCTCTTTTTTTCCTTGAAAACTATAAGACTTAGTGTAATGTCCCTGACTGAGGTTCCACTAAACTGGTGCCTCAATTTGGGTTGTCACATGACCTTAATTGAGACTCCCTATACACCAAATGTTTCCGACTAATAGTGAGGTTCTAAAAGTAATGTGGCGAGATTATACCCTCTTATTCATAGTAATCCACAGTAGTAAAAATATAAAATAGTGAAAATGAAATAATTTATTCAATGCACATTCATAAATAACCATCTCTAAAAATGGGTACACACCATGTTCAATCATTAAAAATGACATGTGTTGCTTTAGTTACACATGAACAAACCCCAAAATAATGACAAACAACATAATACCAAAATGGTCCTAACTCTAAGTCTAGAACCACATCCATGCATGTCTTGTACCCTACAAACTCTCTTTCATTGGGTCTGTACCCTTTTTCTAGCCTACAAGCATGAAATCTACATGAGTAACCAACAGCGGCCCATGCCGGGTGTGAGTACAACTCCGTAGGCCACCACCAATGGTTTCTAAAAAATATATAATCTATCATATAGTGCATGCAATATGAAATAACTGAAAATTAAATAATGAACTATTTGGAATCCATTATTTGACAAGGTTTTCTAGAATCATTCCTAACATTGTTTCCAATTTCAATTACTTATATCATTTTCATTACTTAAATCACTTTCATCATAGGTTCAATGGACAGGACATAATCAACCATCTGAAGCATACAGATAATAGTAAAAATACCTTACTCACTAGGGGTAAATAATTCCATAATAAATAAATCTCACTTTCAAATAAAACCATTAATGGAATATAACATTAGTCAGATACCCCAACCCTTGCATTAATGGGTGGTTTTAGAGCATCAGTCTAACCCGACCCATTAAGGGAGCCTATTTCCTTTATCCCACCACTAATCCATGATCACATGATTATTCATCCATTCACCACACACAACCCATATCAAAATCAGTACTATAAAATAACATAAGAATCATGAGCCAAACAATCGACATGGGAATTGGAAATCATTCCATGACTCGTTTAAAACATTTTCCACTTTCCTTACTTATACCATTAACCCAACTCCCATTTCAATGCCTAGATCACTAATCATAATCTATAATTCCTGTAAATAATCCCACTTCACATACCATTGCCAATTTTTTATTCATTGCCATCATTCCAATTTCATTTCCATTAAACATATCAATATACGCAACACATGATTTATATTAACAAACAATGTCATAGCATCTACATAGCTAGTTTATAAAACCGTGAAATATAAGAAAAAACCATGTATGGCCCTAAATAGGTCAAATAATCCTTGTTTCATCCCATGGAGACCATAAGGGTTCCCATTCATCATTTGGACACTAATTGCACCAAACTATACCAATGGGTACAAAATCACAACAAAATGTGACAAAGAACAAAATTTTCCAAGAAAAAATATACAAAGAAACTATGGGATATAATTTATAGACCACCTACCTTGAATCCATTAATAGAAAAACTCATGATAAAATCCATAGTTCCTGATTAATCCACCCTTTAAATCCTCAATCTATATATGATCAAAAAAAGAATGTTTTTGAGAGATTTAGAAGGATATGAGATAAAGATACCCACCCTAATTGAGAAAAGGAAGCACGAAAATGATTATACTCACCGATGGATTTGATCCGCAAAAAACGGAACTCTAAACAGCCTTGGGATGAACGAGAACCACCGTTGGGATGGTTAGGTCATCCAAGATCACATCTAGGGTTGTAGAAGAAGGATAGGAGGAAAATATTGAGTTGGGCATAAAAATCATGGGCTGAAAGTTTTATAATGGTTTTAAATTTATTGTGTTGTGTAGTTTTTCCACAAGGGTTTCCAAAAAAATGCAAACCATGACTGATACACTGTCTCGAAATAACCCCTCGCTTGGTTTATTGGGATGCTCTACTATATTTTACCTAATCGTGTGTAAACCGTACAACAGGCCAATAAACAACTTTTTTCCTCCTCTACTGTGTCTATAACACCTAAAACACCATTGATCCTTCTCATGAACTTGGGGAACACTTATTTGACCAAAATTATGGACTCAACTGAAACATAAAGAAGGAAATCCATTATGAAGAAAAATACAAGATAACATAACTGCACCACCTTATAACAGCCTATCCTCAATTCACTCTTTCTGAGTATCATTAAGTATCAAAGGAAAAGATATCGGGCCATTGGGCTGGCATGTCTTATTCTATCTCCCATGTTTCATCTTGAACATTCCCATTCTACTATAGAATATGAACCACTAGCACAACCTTTCCCCCACAATGTCTTCTCACATTGAACCAAAATATGAACTGGATTCTCCTTAAAAGACGCATCAAATTCAATCTTGAAATCATCAATGTTTATTACTTGAGATTGATCAGGGTGATACTATTGGAGTTATGAATCATTGAAAACAATGTGCAACCCACTATACCATTATGGAAGATTCAATCAGTACACAACTTGTCTAGTCCTGGTGAAATTCTCAAATGGTCCCATATACCTAAAAACCAATATTCCCTATTTCAAGATTCGACATGAACCCAAACTTGGAGACACCCAAAAGAACACACTATCTCCCCCCATAAAATCATGAGGTCTATGATGCCGGTCTTCGTATGAAATATGCCTACTCTGAGCCAAAATCCATACACTCTTGAATCAATAAAATCTTCTTTGACATATCCTACACAATAATAGGCCATAATAGTTTAGATTCCCCTTCTTCTGATCAAATCAATGTAGATCTAAACGGACTCCATTATATTTCCTCAAAAGGAACCATCTGAATGGTAGCCTAAAAACTATTTTTGTAAGAAAACTCAACATGAGATAAATTAATCTCCCATGAAACACTGAAATCCAGGACAGAAGATCTCAACATTTCCTCAAACACTTGAATTTTACACTTAGATTTTCTTTTAGTTTGTGGTTGATAAGCCATACTCGAAAATAAATGAGTACCAAGAATGCTATGTAACCCCTATTAGTAGAGCAATGTGAAATGTTGATCACGATCTAAAACTATGGTTCTCAGAACACTGTGCAACTGCACTATTTCTCAGACATATAATTCACTCAAATGATCAACAATGTAAGTCTCTTGGATTAGAAAAAAATGATCCACTTTATTCATCTAATGCACAACCACCCAGATTGTGTCACTCTTTCAAGGTTTCCTCGTAAGTTATACTATGAAGTCCATCGTTACATCATTACACTTCCACTATTGAATGGGAAATGACTGTAGTAACCCACCTAGGCATTGATGCCTGGCCTTCACCTGTTGAAAGTTGAGGAATAAATCCATGAAACTGACAACCTATCTCTTCATTCATTACCACTAATACAGCAAAAAAATAACATGATACATCTTAGACAAACCATGATGGCCTTCCCACTTCGATGCATGGAACTCATGCATCAAATCTTCTTGCATACCTTTTGGTACCCCAACCTAGAGCTAAATATAAATGATTCCATCAACACCATCAAACCACCTAAAATGTGACTCCCCACACATAAGACAATCCTTTATAGACAGAAAATCTATATCCTCTAGATGATCCCCCTTGACACAGCTCAAGAGCATCGACTCAACTGCTATAGTTGCAAGGGTCATATTCTCATGACCATCCTATGCCTCAAGATGAATCTTAGTAAATAAATACATAATCTTCCACTAGGAGCTAGATTCATGAACCACCTAATTTGGAGTCTTTTGAATCAAGTCATCTGCAAGACTATTCTCTTCCCATGGTGTGAAAATCAATTCAAAATTCAAGGATTGAATGTACTAGACCCACCTTTATTGTAAAATATTCAAATTACACTAAGATAGTATGTAATTAAGACTTTTAATATTTGTAAACACAAAGAACATTTCCCCATCAAGTAATTCCACCAACACATAAAGGCATAACCCACAGTAGCCAACTCAAGGTCATGAGTAGGGTAATTCCTTTCATGTGGTCTCAATTGTCATGAACTATATTCTACAACCTAGTAATCTTGTAGCAACACTTCCCTGAATCCAACACCACATGCATCACAAGACAAAGTGAACCACTTACCATGTTCGTGTAGTATCAAAATTGGTGTGGTACTCAACCAATTCTTTAGATCTTGAAAATATTTCTTGAAAGCCTCATACCCCTCAGACATAACTACCTACATGGTAAATCCTGAGTGTGGTGATTCCAAATGAGTAAAATACTTCAGGAACCTTTGGTAATAACCGGCCAAACGTAGATAAATCCGAACATCAAAAATATTCTTCGAATTCTCCCAAGACACCACATCCTACAACTTCTCTGGATCCATTGACACACCTGACTCAGAGATGATGTGTCCTAATAAGTTAACCTTATCAATCCAAAATTGATATTTTGGTATCTTAGTGTAAATACTATGCTCTCATAGTGTACTCAAGATGATTTCAAGATGTTTGGAAAGATCATAAAGAGTTATTTAGTACATAAATATGTCACCAACAAAGACAACCCCGAACTGATCTAGATTTGGATGAAATATCTAATTCATAAACTCCATAAACAAATCGGATGATTTGGTCAGCCCGAACAACATCACCAAAAATTCATACAACTTGTACCTACTCTGAACTGTTTTCTATGGTATGTCAGAAGGATTCACCATCAACTGATGGTATCCTGATATCAAATTGTTCTTAGAGAACATTAAGGAATCCCTAAGTTGGTTAAATAGTTCATCTATTGTACCATGTGGGTATTGGTTCTTAACAGTCATCTGATTCATCCTTTTGTTTAACACATAACCTCAAAAATCTGTCTGCCTTCTTAGAAAATAGCCCAGTTGATCCCCATTATGATGTACTAGGATGTCTGAATCCATTTTTCTCTAACTCTTCCAGAATAACCTTCTATTCCTGGAGTTTTATCGACGCCATTTGATATGGAGGAATGGAAATTGGTTCTTCCCCTGGAAGCAACTAGATCGTGAACTCCACATCCCTCTTGGTTGGTAGTCTCAAGAAATCTATAGGAAAAAATCATAAAACTAATCCACCATAGGAGGAAATATTTGTTGTTTCCATCCTAAAACATCATGAATAAGTCATTCCACTTGGGTTTTGAGTTTCCCCCACAAATTGAAAAATTGGCCTTACGCGTCTTGCCCGAAAATCCCACTCACCACAAAACACATAAGTGTCTACTTAGGTGGATGTGAATGTTACCCTATGATAATAATAATCGATATGGGCCTGATCAGAATGAACTATTACATGCCCAAAATGAGGTCAAAACATGACATCTCAAGGAAAAATAGGTTCCATAGAAAATGATAACCACCAGCATCAAAATCACAACCTCTACACTATCGGATATCCTCAACTCACCCCCCCCCCCCACAGAGTATCAATTGACATAACCACACATACCCATTCAATAGTTAAAACCAACACAACTATGAACATTGCAGAGATAAAAGAGTTGGTGGAACCTACATCAAATAGAGAATTAGTGAGTTTGGAGGATATTAGTATTCTACCTCAAATAGTATATGGCTCAACCTCACCACCTCCAAGTGTAGACCGAACTGCATAAAAATATATTGCCCCTCTACCCTAGATTCTAGCCTAACTACCCTACACTATATTTCCCTTCTTGTATGGATGGTCTCGGACCAGAGTTCCACATCCACCAACCCTACCGATATGACCGGTGGAACTCCAAATACCTGCATGATATAGGGTAACTGACCCCATTTCTTCTCTCTTCAAAAATCTCAATCCTCCATCATTTTATGACTTTCATAGGTTCATCAAAAACCTATGAATATGGGCCATTTTTTAATATGATCTACACTCAATTGGGGGACATGAACTCTAAATTCACTTGTGTCTCAGCCTTCCACAAAGATAGCATCAAACTTGATCCCTAACCTGAGGGGATAACTTCCTTCTCTAATTTTGATTTCTACCATAGCACTAGTGAAAATTCTCAAAGTGGAGTTTCCTACTATTGGAATTCTCACAACTGGTTTTCCCTAGTGGAATCGCATGTCAAATTATGGAGGCCTCATTGGGGATTCCTTTTGAGATTAGGGCATGATATATCACCTTAGAAAACCTCTTCAAAGAAAACATACTTACCTGGGATATGATCTCATTTCAAATTCCATATTTAAATCACCTCTCCATAGCTTCCTCATCTCTCACTAAAGCGGGGATAAAACATTACAAGTTTGTGAACCGACCTATATATTCAATTACTAACATCACCCCCTAAATTAGTCTCATAAACTCTACTGCCTTGTCCTATTTTAATGTTACTATAGAGTAATTTTCCAAAAACAGTTTTTGAAAACCATTCCACTGCATTCCCTCTATTTTTTTAGTATTTTCATGACCCATCCTAGAGGGGATCATGTCATGAATACCCCAAGCCTGCCTCTGATAGGATAGGGGCTGGGGACTAGCACTGAGTATGAATGTCCCACAAATGGGATGAATTATCCTAAGTATATGTACACATGAGCACATCTCCAAGCCCAAAAATGATGAAATGTAAAAGCACTGAATAACCTAGAATTTATACTGTTATGATACCAAAAAAAGAGCATGACAGTAGGAACCTAAAGGTAAACTGGGCTAGAATACAATCCCACTAAAATAAAAGTCTTCCAAGTGAATGCACAAGCTCCTTAATCTCATCCATAGAAACCCATATCTAAAGGGTAGCTGTAGGAAAGTTTCCTGAAGTTGAAGGATCACAACATGTCTGTCTGATCACTCTAAGAACCACCTGGTCCAGGTCCACCTAGGACTCCATCATAGCATTGAACATGTGTACAATACATGACGCATGCAGGGAAATCTTGTGCAAGGGTGAGTAAAACAATAATCAGTAGGACACCCTAAAAAAGAAAATATCACTATGAAATAAATAATGTATACCAAAAATGAAACACCAAAAGTAAACTACAAAGGAAACTCATTATTTATGTCAATACGGTCATCTCACAAAGATATAAGTCTAATGCATGAAGAGAAGAATTTCCAGATGTAGTTCATAGATCTCTTAGTCTCTTTGACAAGAGAAGTGTCTGCGACACATGGATCAATGATGGTTTATGGAGATTTGATGGCCACGGAGCATCGATGATGCACAGAGCGTTGATTATGCATAAAGCATTGATGGTGTATGGAGTGTCAATCATGCATGGGGTGTCGATGGAACACAGAGTGTCGATGGAGAACAGAGTGTTGATGGCCCAAAGAGCGTCAATGTAGAATGGTGTGTCGATGGAACAAGGATCTTTGATGGATCATGGAGCATCAATGGGTTATGGGACCCCCAATTCCCGTAGTCACCAAGATCACATAGTCACAACCAGCCGCATGATTTCACTCATAGTGTGCTTGTTCTGGGAGAACCTACCTCTCATTCCATTAGGTCATTTTCCAACTTATAGAAAAACTCACTTATAGACCATCTCGTCTCAAGGGTTTGAACTTAGAAATCAAATCATCAAACAGACACACGTTTTGAAAGATATAGCCAATTTAGTAAAAAGGATATGGTTTGGTCCAGGTCCAACCTGACCTAGCCCAACCAACCTGACCTGGCTTGGTCATTCTAGGCTGGCTCGAACTGGCCTAGACTAATGGTCATGGCCCTATGGGAATCTAGGCTACATAGTCCAACCCACTGGGCCACCAGAGTGGCCTAGCCCACATCATGCGGGCCGATTCTGCAATGTCTGATGCCCCCACTAGTTGCGTCACCCTGGTCCATGTGGTCTCACGACCATGTGCCTAGCTAGATCTCCATTCAATGTAGTGATGGAGCACATATCTTGTGGCCGAATTTCCTCATCCATCAGGTCACATGGGTCTGCCGCTGCAAGGTCCTCTATCCGACATGACTCCAGGCCACATCCCAGTTGCCGCCATCGTGGCCTCCTTCGATGACCCCTGGTCTTCGCCCGCAAACTATTCCATCGTAGGCTACTCCTCCGGTGTGGTCCCTCCTAGATCATGGCAGTGCACCCCACCAGAACCCAACCTCCCACTAGGCTTCATGCTTCCCAAATCGCTAGTCACCTAATAAGTGGCTCATTGTTCCTTGGGACCTCTTTCGTAAGTTGCCACCAGCCTGCTACATTCCTATCGCACCTCCACAATGTTTCCATGGATCAAAACCTTTGTTCTTGGATTATTTTTCCAGGGATCATGGATGCAGCAATCGATTGTTCACGTATTGTTTCAAAGGGAGAAGAACGCATGAAAAATGAGATAGATTTAATGGGGAGAGATTAAGAATATGGAAATCCCAGGAATGGATCTTGTCCTTGTTCATTCCGACCTTGATCTATTCATGTTAGAAGGATCACGAAAATACAACAACAAATAAATCACCAAGATTTAATCCCCCTTTTGAACTCACAATAAATTAAACAACTTGTAAGAACGACTGAACCCTGGATCAACTTGTTCATTGGTTGGTGTGCATTTGTCAAAGGATCTACGTGGGAAGATAGAAAAAAAGAGATCAACATATTACCTAGAGGTTGGATCATTCAATGATAAAGAATGGAGTTATGTGTTGTCATTGATCATTGATTTGCTAACATTCATTGTCATTCATCGGAGAGGTTTCTATCTCCTTTCATGAGATTAATTTCTAAGGTTATGAAGATAACCTTGGATTCTTGACAATGGGCTTTTATTGAAATAAATCAACACTGTGTCAAATAAAATATTTTTATTAAAATATTTTATTGATGATTACATCAAATTTATAACTTTTATAGTTGACCCACGCTTGTCGATGTTAGGCCCCAGCTAAAGTGTATCTTCTTCTCTAAATGAAATGGTTCCCTCATATTTCTGATCCAGGAACCAATTTAGAAGTTATTTATGTTTTAATAATAAATCACCCACGCACTTTATTAAAAGAATAACATTTTTAAAATATAATTCTATGCACACGGTAAATCATATTTTTTGGCTGTCTTAGTGACTGGTCTCTAAATTTTCCTAATTAATTTAAAAAAAAGAAAACCAGAGAAAATTCGAGTCATTACATTCTTTTAAAATTGCGTATTTATGTCCACTAAATCCAAAACAAGGGCTACTCAACAAAAATATGAGGGTACTGAGAAAAAATCTATGCTCCCCTATCCTATGATCCCTCTTGGAGATTCTTGTGCTTCCACTGAATACACATCAGAAGAATTAACCTCCCACGAAGGATCCACTCTTATCTATCCTCTATCTCTACCGGGTACTCCACAAAAGTCACCACATCGTCAATGTCCCGCTCACCCTTATCGATGATGTGGTGTGGACCTGGAAAATACCTCCCCAGATAAAATACATGGAAGATATCATGCACCCGGTGGAAATGTGGGGGTAGATCTAGGTGGTCCCCCACCTCCCTTACTCTACTCAGAATCTAAAAGGGGTTGATGTATCTTGGAGATAACATTCCACCCTAGCCAAATCTATGTTATCCTCATCGAGGTGAGACCCCGAGGAACACATTTTATCCCTCCCAAAACTCTAGAGGCCTCTGTATCCTATCAGGATATGACTTATACCGGATTTATGCTATCCTCATCTACTCCTAGATGATCAGAACCTTCTCAGCAGTTTCCCATACCAACTCTAGACCAATCTTTGCTGGATCTCCAAGGTCTATCCAGCATAGTGGTGACCAACATGGTTTCCCTTACAATGCCTCCAATGATGACATATTAATGGTGGAATGGTAGCTGTTTTTATATGTGAACTCCACAAGATGTAGTTTTTCCTCCCAACTATGGATAAAGTCTATGGTGTAAGAACCTAGCATGTCCTCTATAACCTAAATGTTCATCTCCATCTATCCATACTTCTGGGGACGGAATTTGGAGCTTAAGCACAACTGAGTCCTAGATTACTCCTCCAATCCCTTCCACAGCATGGATGAGAAATGAGCATTACGGTCTGAAACGAATGTTAAGGGAACTCTGTGAAGTTTAACTATCTATTTCATGTAAAGGCATCCCATGATATCTACTAAACACTGCTCCTGGATAGGTTGGAAGTGGTTCGACTTGGTGATTTGTTCAACTATCGCCCATATGGTATCATTCCCTATGGGAATGCATGGTAAACTTGTCACAATGTCCATTGATATCCCATCCAACTTCCAATATGGCACCTCAAGTGGTTTGGTCAAGATCGCTGAAACCTGGGGCTCATCCTTCTCATGCTGACAAGTGATGCATCTAGAAATGAACTCTTCCACTAACTTATTTATACCTTGCTACGAAAACTAATTTTTGAGGTCCTCAATCATATTTTACACTCCATGATGTTCAACCAAAGGGGAATTATGGAACTCCCTCAAGACCAACTCCCACAACTTCACTGGAACTATTGTGCGCCCTCTAAAGAAACTGATTTGCTCCCAACATTTCGAATATCTATCTAGGGTATGCCTTCTAGACATATGATTATGTAAAGTCTCATATTTGTTGTCCCCATGTTGTGCCTCCATAAATTTTTGTAAGAGTGGAGGGGTGAAAACCATTGATTGGAGGTAAGCTGCTATATCCGTGAAAAAAAAGATATATTAATGTGGTCAACTTCTCTAAGGCCTCACTCAGCAACTACAAGATAGATCTTCTGCTGAGAGAATATGCCACTACATTCCCCTTAATAGGAGTATAGACAATCTAAAAGTCATAGTCCTAGAGGAACTCTAGCCATCACATGTGTCTCATTTCTATATCTATCTAAGAGAATATATACACAAGACTCTTGTTTTCTAAGTAGATGGTAAACCACTCTCCCATCAGGTAGTGTCGCCCCATCTTCAATGCAAATATTACCCATGCTCAGTAAATATCATGATTCACATAGTTCTTATTATTCTTCCTCAACTAGTATGAACCATAGTCAATAACCTCTTTCCCCAATATCAAGACACAAACAAGCGCGTTCCCTGTTGAATCACGGAATACCACTTACTCAACACCCTCCTCTGGTAATCTCATGATTGGGGTGCTCTTCAATCTTTTCCTCAACTCCTAAAATCACTAATTTCACTTCTCTATCCACACGAAATGCTTCCCCTTACGTTTCTATTCATTTGAAGGTGATTATACCCTATAAAATTCAGGTAAAAACCTCTTATAATACCCAGCCAAACCCAGGAAACATTGCACCACGGTAACACTCTTAGGTGGATCCCAAGAAAGCATTACCCCAATCTTCAATAGATCTACAACAATTCCAGCCTCTAACATGAAATTTCCCAGAAAAAGGACCTCCCAAATCCATAAATGAAACTTTGATAGATTCCTATAAAGTTGGTTCCCTCAGAGTGTTTCTAGGACCATCCTCATGTGTATCGTGTGCTCCTCCTTAAACACTGAGTACACTAGGATGTCATCAATGAATACCACGTAGAACCGGTCTAAGTATGGCTGTATGATTATGTTCGTGAGTCCCATGAACATTGATGGGGTGTTCTTCCTACCAAATTTATTAACTAAGTACACATAGTGGTCATACCGATATCTTAAGGTTGTCTTCGGTACATTGACATCTGATACTTGAAGCTGATGACAGCTAGATCTGAGGTCTATCATTAAGAACCATCTCTCTCCATTTAGCTGATCAAAATGGTCACCGATCCCTAGTAGTGGATACTTGTTCTTCACTATCACCCGGTTCAGGTGATGAAAGTCCACACATAATCTCAAGAACCTGTCTTCCATCTTGGTAAAAAAACTGAATCCACCCAAGGTGAAACACTGGGTCTCACGAATCCCTTCATCTAAAAGTCCTCTAGTTGTACCCTTAACTCATGAAGCTCTATAGGATCCATCCTATATGTAGGTGTATATATCGGTGTAATACCATGGTACATATCAATATAGAATTCTATCTCCCTTTGAGGTGGTATTTCTGGAACAACTTCCATAAAGATGTCCACATACTCATCCACTGCTGTAATAAACTGAGCACTCGTATCATCTATTGCACTGAGGGTCAGGCTATCCAGATTTTGTGTGATCAACTAAAATATCCTATGTCTAGTTTCATATTGTGATGGTTGGGTTTCCTTTTTAATGAAAAATGAAAACCTAGTCCCATCTCTATCGACACATTGTACTCTGCCTCGGTCGTCCCTCAACCATCTTCAGATCGGTCATACGATGGGTTGAACAATCACTAGCCAGATGTCCCAGACTACCACATGAGTAACACATCCTATATTTTAGCTGAATATCTCTACTCTATGATCTTTGAGTAGGGTCTACTCTAGAATATCAAGGCATCCATTATATAAATTATCATGCCTACATATCTTGGGGTACTAGAGAAAGCCCTATTGGTAGAGAATGGGTCATGCATCATATACATAGAGTAGCAGGAAATATATGTAAATCTTGCTGAGTAATATTCTATTATATGACTGCCCTGCTGCAGATACAGTAGCTCTTGTACATGCATGGTGTGTAATGTTGATGGAAAGAACTCCTACCTGAAGAGATGCTTGAAGTCTGTCCACGAGAGATTTGTCTCATCATGCATTTAGATCACTAAGATCCACTGTATCCCCACTAAACCCTATAGAATACTCAAAGATAGGCCTTGCATCTAGTCTATAAGCATCCTCACTAGGAATAAGACATGTTTACCATCATCATAAAATCCTCAAATACCTTGGGGTCTGGATCACCCCTGAACCTAGGAGGTCGCTGCCTATGGAACATATGCAACACACTCAGCCTGCGTGCATCCTCTACTAGTAATGCCAGTAGTTACTTATGCTCTCTGGGTGGTCATATAACTGGTACACCAACTGGGGGTGCTATCTATACTACTAGTCCATGTACCAACACCTCATTACTAGGTGGATCATCCACATGATCACATATCATAATTTTCATTGGTTGTCTGTGTCGAGGAATACAAAAATAGATCATGATGTACCATCTTCAATAGAGTATATTTGGTGAGTTGACACTAACTCCAGAAGGACATGAGAATACACTCAATCCTATATGATACAAGTACCATATCGTTTCCCTACAACATAGGTTTTTCATGTGCTGAGTCAAAAAAAGAATTCAGAGTCATGTTGTAAGGATACTTCGTCCATTATACCAACACTGGAGTCCCTAGTCTGAAAGCCTATCTCAAAACACATTACACTATTTTCCCAAAAAAATCTCACAGACTCTTGGTTTGTTAAGTATAATTGTCCACCTCTGAAACCACTCTACCATGACCTATCCTAGAGGGGCCCTTGTCGTGAATACCCCAATCCTGCCTCTGGAAGTCCAAGGGCTGATGATTGGAACCAAGTGGGAATGTCCCGCAAATGGGAGGTATTATCCAAAGTACTTGTACACACACATGAATATCCTTGAACAAAAATGATGAAATGTAAAAAAAAACTCAGTAAACAAGAATGAATAAGGTAATGATACAAACAACATAGTAGTGTAGTAGGAAATGTAACGTAAATAGGCCCATATACAAGCCCACCAAAATAAAATCCTTTTATGTGAATAAAAAAACTCTAGAAACCCATTCGAAGAAAGCCCTACCAGAAGGGTGGGTGTATGATAGATTCTTGAAGTCATAGGTTCACAAAATGTACATCAGATAACTCCAAGATGCACTTGGTCCTAGTCCACCGAGGACTCTGTCAAAATTGCAATCATCTACACTAGAAACAACACGTGCGGGAAAAGCCTGTGTAGGGGTGATTAAAAAAATACTCAATAGGACACCCCTAACCCAAAAAGTATATACCATTAAGAAATACTATATTTATACCACAAAGGAATCTCACAAAGTACACCACAAAAGAAACACATGAATTATATTCAATACGGTCATCTCACACAGGTACAAGTCTAAAGCACAAAGAGAAGGACTTCCAATTGTATTCCATGGATCTCTTAGTCTCTATAACACTAGAAGTGTGGGCGGTGTATGGAGTGTCAATGGAACATGGAGCTTCGATTGCGCATCGAGCATTAATGGTGTATTGACTTAATGAACTTTGTTTTAAGTAATCATTCTGTTATGATTTTTACAAAAATCAATTATTGAATAGTGTCAAAATTGACATAAAAGAGTTTTTAAAACAAATATTATATTATTAATTGATATTAAATTACTAAAAATATAAGGTTCGTCCAAGAGACTTATATCATTATAGTTGTATCATAATGGACCACTTGTGGGTCTCTTGGATGTATATAGTAAGTTTATTAACCATATAATATAAAAATACAAAGAGACATTGTAAAAGTGAAACTAATTAACTAAGAGTTAATACTTAAAGATAAGGTTTATATAATGACCCAAACCTGTCTAAATTATATTGGTTGAGTGGTTTGCGACCCATCCCCACCTTAACTTTTAAATAAACCACTTTGGAGCCATTATAAACCGAATATGAATTTATTATAAAATAATATTTCTAGCTTTTCCAAAGGTGCCCCTCACCCCTCTTATAAAAAGGAACTCCCCCTTCTCATTAATTCACACCTTCAAAGACTTTTTGTTCAGCCAACCCCTGCCCAAATACTCTCTCAACGTCCCTCACTACAACTTAGACGCCATAGTTTTATCATAAATCCAACCTATGGAGCCCTTTTGATCAAATCAAAAGGACGAACCCGAAGAAGAGGTAATGTTTTCACCACCCTGTTTCAAGTTCCTTTCTTCTTCCACTTATTCTTTCTTTGTTATTACCATTATAAAATAATAAATCCAGTATATTATATATACTATGATTTTATTATAAACATGGTACAACCATATTTCAGTATTCTATCCATCCTTTGAATGACATGTCACCATATGTGCGTACGTACGGCTTACCGTCTCCACGTCGTGGTGTAATTATTATTCAAAAAATTATTATTTGGATGGGTATAATAATGATGTGTAATTCATGTAAATAATAAATATAACATGATAATTATTCTGTATATATGATATACCATCCAATTAAATATTATTTTAATATCAAAAGAATGATATTGTCGCTCGTGCGTACGTACGGACTACCGTCTCCACGAACGCGATGAGATTCATTCTCCATCGTATCCATTCAAGACTAATTCTCATTTAATGATTAAAAATAATGTTTAAATATTTGACATAATTCTGGATATGAATAATATACATCCCATTAGTAACAGATATGGCACAAATAACAAAGAATATAAAGGAAAATGAACCCGTTAACACCCGAAACGACGATAATTCTAAGATACTATTAACAAAACAATGTTAAAAGATCATATAAGATATCATATTAATGCATATGATTATTTTATAATTCAATAACAATTAATTCACCATTATACAGAAGGTTAACATACCCTTTACCAAGGAAAAAGTACAATGTAAGGGGTTTCTTATCTCACTTTTAATTCCGTGAGAATTCCTTTGTTCACCACTTATTTGTTGCATATAGTGTGTGTACTGCCCATGATTGTATTCATTGTGTAATATACATTAATTTATGGATATTTACATCATCATTGTATTATCCTTCTTTCATGGGTGTATGTTTCGTAATTTACCAAATCGATAAGGGAATTTGAAATTTCAATTTCCATTTATTCGGCTTTACGCAAACTTCATTGATTATTTTACTCTGAGATTATGTGTGGAATCACTATTCATTTTCTTATGTCATAATTTACACTCCCCTTTTCTATGGATATAATTTTGATACACATAATCACTACATTGATAATTTCTCAATTCATCGATACGAATTTGATAAGATTAATTTTAACTCATTCTCCATTTGTTGAGTTAAACATCCAATTCATTGGTGTTGTTTTTATATGATTATGTGTGAATGTCCTTTGATTGTTTTACACTGAATATCTTATAATATTTATTGTATTAATATTTTTCACAAATAACTATGTCGTTGATTTATCCTTAACCTAAGGATACGGCCTTTATGAGAGATTTCATTTCAATTTACATTCCATTGAGACTTATTTGTTGTTATACACCAAATCACTTTTATGCGGTGTATATAATGTACTTTGACATAGTATATCATGAATCCCTTTATTCTCATAATATGAAAATGTTTTTATTACCTCAATTATTTGTATTCAAGTTTCTCTCTTTTGGTTAGAAACTCTAACTAAAATAACATTTTTAAATGTTTTAAAGACTTATTCTTCTAACTCTTGCTCATTAATGTCCATGTTTTAAAAAATGGTTTTAAGGATTTATTTATATGGACATTAAAGTTTTAAAATTAAAATTCCTTTTAAATGATTCAAAGTGGTATGGGACAATTTGATTCATAAATCTATTTTTAAATGGCTTTTTGACAAATAGTGTGACTTTTAAAGGTTTTCAAGAAAAGGGGGATATTTCTCTCAAATAGTTTTGATGGTTATTTTTATCTATGTCAATATCATTCATTATTATCGATTGAGGATAATATGATACAATAAAATCTTCCATATTGTATCGAATGAGTTATGTTTGACGGTGGATGTGCTATTTTTATACCATTCATGGTTTGTGGTTAAAGTATTGACATTTCATATGCTAGTTTTAATATAAATGTTTATGTTATGTTTAAACATGTTCATATGAGCAATGAATTGGACTTAGTAAGTGACGGGTGGAGCCCGCTATAGGTCCTCGATGCATCGGTAGGTCTCATGAGACAAACTATTGTCTTGGCACAAGGCCTTGGCAAAATCTTATTTGTAGTCTTGGCACGAGGCCTTGGATATGTGGTTATGCTAGTCTGGAATTATGTATTCCATCATTATGAAAGTGGTTATTGATATTGCATGTGATTATTCGATTCGTAGAATATCCATGTGAATAAGTAAGTGGAATTATTTCATTTTATTTTTGCCATACTATGTTGAAGTTAATGTTTAAAAAGATTTTGTTTTAGTTATACATTGCCTTAAATTTTTATTCATATTTATGAATGTTTCTGCTATATTGTTATCCTTACTGGGCATTTGAGATAACCCCTTTTCTATGTTTTATTTTTTCGAGGATGTGAAGAAGTAAATTATGAATGACCTGCAGGGATATAATGATGGTATAATAGTGTGGACTATGGAGACAATATGTTGTTGTAGTAGTTTTTCACTTTATAATGTAATGTAAAACATTATGAATATATCCAGTGTTTACAAGGCTACTAAACTAATCGGTCTTTCGAGACTTGATCTTTCTTGTGATCATGCCAATGTTATGTAATAATGCAATGACTCTGGGTATCTCGGGTCAGGGCATTACATGGTTTCTTGACCATGTGGCTAGCCAGCTCCTATGTCAATGTAGTGATGGACTGCATTTCACATGGTCGGACTTTCTGGTTTTCCTTATCCCATGGCCTCGTCGTCATGGGTTCTTCTATCTGACGTGCCTTTGGGATGTATCCCAGGTGCCGCAACTGTAGTCTCCTATAGCGGCCCCTAGTCACTTCCCATGACATGCGTCTCCACGAGCTACTTTTCTAGTGTGCTCTTACATGGACCAAGGATGAGTGCCACATCAGAACCCGACCTCCCACTAGGCTGCGTGTTTTCCTCCCTATCAGTCACCCTACTAGATACCCTCCATTCGCTATTCCATCTACCATAACCACCGCCTTCCTACTACACTCTTGTCACACCTCCTTAGTGTCTTAATGGACCAAAACCTTCAGTATCATATTTTTTATCCATGTATTTTGGACGCAACGATTGATCATTCGAGTATGGTTTCAAAGAGAGAAGAACGCATGGAGAACGTGATAGATTTAGGTGGGAGAGATTAAGAAAATGAACTCCCAGTGAACAGATCCTTACCCTATTCATGCCATCCTTGATCAGTTCATGTTGTCGGGATCACGATGAAAAAACAATAGACATATCACTACGATTTAATTACCCTTCTGAAACCCACAATAAATTAACAATCCTACAAGAATGACAGAACCATGGATCTACCTGTTCTTTGGTTGGTTGGTGGTCATCATTAGATCTAAGGGGGGAAGAGGAAATCACAAGGAGATCAAAATTATACCTCGAGGTTGGATTATTCATTGATGAATAATGCAGTTCCATGTCATTGTAGATCCTTGATCTATTTGCATTCATTGTCGTTCGTCCGAGTGGTTTTCATATCCTTGCCTCAGATTAATTTCCAGGGTTATAGTGATAACCTTGGACTCCTAAAAATATGCCTTAATTAAACTAAACATATGTAGTTTCAAATAAATTTCTTTTATTAAAATGTTTTAATGAATATTACATCTGATTTTCAACTTTCTCAGTCAACCCGCGCTAGTCACGGTTAGGCCCCGCCGAAGGTGAAGCAGCAACTCTGAATTAAACCGCACCCTCTGATTTCTAATCCAGAACCCCATTTATAATTTATTCCTATTTAAAAAATAAATCATTAATGTGATTTATTAAAAAAATTAACATTTTTCACTGTACTATTCATGGAACATTGTGCCTTAGAATTTCACGTCATCTCAATAACTGGTCTTGGAATTTTCCCCATTAATTTATAAAAACAAAACCATAGAAAATACATTTCATTACATGTCTGAACTAGTATATCCCACCAATGATTTTCCTTTCACCACAATATATAGGCCACTAACTTGACTTTATTTTCAGAAGGAGTCTCCAGATGATCAAGAATTGTATAGATTGACTCTATCGAGAACTCAAATGCATCTAGACTACCCTCTCCAGTAATATCTGGTGGGTGCTGCAGGTAAAACTCCCTTGTTAGCATGAACTTACTTAGTGAAACCTGTACTGGTCTCGTTTTCATCATCTACATAAAATGATCAATGTTTTAAAAGAAATTATCTTCTCTATTATCTTGACTAATTTGATATTATTGATCAACTACTAGGTGAGTGTTCTTAGCAACGTCCTCTCATTCCCTTCTGGTACACTTCCTCATGGTGGTCGTTCTCTACAATTCCAAATACAAACTTTATAACATAATGCAATAGGGTTTCACAAATATATATAAATTCTCATCCCTTTCTATAAAAATCGATTTCATACACATAACTCAAACATGCATTATCTTACACAGAACACTTCCCTTGACCATACATACAATGTTCATGGATCACACTAGTTAACTAACTCACATGACTATGATCCTTACCTTCTTCACCACTGAAAAATAATTCTCACCTCACAACTTAATCCAATAACATTTAATTTCACATACCACCATTTATCAATCATAACTCCTTTATTATTATTTAACAATCTCTCAAACTTTTTACCCATTTCTATCATTTCATTTAGAAGCAATTTTCATCATTGTTAATAAATCAAATTCTTCCCCCACTTGCATCGCAAACACTCATCTCGTGTGCGTGTGTGTGTGCATACCATGATGCATGCCACTTATACGAAAAGGTTCCTAAAATGATGCATGAATGAAAAAACCTTGTGTCATTCTGACCTTGAGAAAATTATCATACAACTATCACATCACACAACATGTGTATCACCCAATGGTGAAATATCATCAAATATATAAAACATAATATGAACAGAAATCCCTACTAAGGATAACATGGGTTTTCCACCATACATGGGTTTGCTACTCCCAAGCATGAGCTCATTACCAAGTCCTGACACTATCCTAATCTCTTTTCTACCATACCTATTTAGTAAGGAAGAAAAACTAAGACCTCTTATACCACTTTTTAACATCCAGAAAAAGGTTCCACTAAACTGGTGCAATGATCCAGGTCATCACATGACCTCAAGCTTGCCTCCCCATACACAAGATGTTGTAGACTAGTAGTGAGGGTCTAAAATTCATGTGGGGATACTATAACCTCTTTATCAGAGTGATACACAATAGTAAACATATAAAATTTTGAAAATTAAATAATCTAATCTATTCATGCTAATAAATAACAATCTACCAAAATGGGTATAGACCAGGTTCAATCAAAATATGTGCCATGACCATCTACATTGCAATGTAAAAAATCCCAAAATAATGACCAAAAATAGAATCCCAAAATGCTCCATACTCTATGTCTGGAACCTCATCCATGCATGTCTCGTACCCAACTCCACTCTCTAGCATATGAGCCTTTCCATTTTCCTGACCTACAGGCATGAAATATGATCGGGTACCCAATGACAGCCTGAGTAGGGTGTGAGTAAAACATAGTTAGACACCACCACCAGTGTCTAAAAAATATATTGTATAACATATAGTGCATGTAGTATGAAATAAATGGGAATTAAATAAATAACAATTTGTAATACATTAGTTGATGAGGTTATCTATAATCATAATTAACATTTTTTCCAATTTCAATTAATTATATCATTTTCATTACTTAATCCACTTTCATCACATGTTTAATAGATGAGACATAATCAACCAGCTCAAGCATAGGGGGAAAAGTCAAGTTCCCTAAATCACTAGGGAAAACACATTCCATAATCGATAAATCTCACGTTCCATGGAGCCTCGTTCATGGTTATTCCATTGAATACAACCATTGGGATCATAGATAATCAGTTTGACTCCCCAACTTGTGCATTATTAGGTGGGTTTAGAGAATCATTCCAACCCAACATGTGGGAGGAACCTCATTCCTTTATCCCACCACCAATCCATGTTCAAAATTTTATTAATTCATTCACCACACAAAACCCATATAAAAATAAACACTAAAAAATCATATAACAATCATGAACCAAAAAATAAAAATGGGAATTGGAAATCTTACCATGACCAATTAACACATTTTCCATTTTAATTACTTAGCTAATTAACCCAATTCTCAGTTCCATGTATATATCTCATAGCATAATTTGTTATTCTCTTATATCATCCCACTTCACATGCAATTACAAATGATAGATTCATTACCAACATTCCATTTTCATTTCCATTAAACCTATCAACAAACTCAATAAATGCTTTATATTAACACACAATAACGTAACATTTACTTAGTTAGTTTCTAGGTTTGTGAAATATTGGCACACCCCATTGGTGGCCCTAAATAGGTCAAACTATCTGTGTGTCATCCCATGGGGACCATGAGGGTTCTTATTCATCATTTAGACACCCTTTTCACTAAACCATTCCAACATGTTCAAAAGCACAACCCGAATTAAAAAACAACAATGATTGACATGCAAAAAAACTACAACAAATCTATTGGATAGAACATATAGACTGTATACCATGGATCCATTGATGGAAACACTGATAAGTGAAGTCTTATATCCTGATTAAACCACCCTTTGAAGATTCAACCAAGGTCTCACTGAAAAAAGATGTGTTTTAGAGCCTCGATATAAGGGGAAATAATGATACCAACCCTAAACAAGGAAAGGAAGCAAGGAGAATATTAGACTCACCTAGGGTATTTGATGGGAAAAAATCCCTCAAGGTATCATTGAATCATTTTTGAGATGATTGTGTTTGTTGACAATTCAAGACTCCATGTTGTGTTTTTTTGACAAAGCGAGTCTCAATGACTCAAACTGCTGACAAAGGAAGTTTTCCTGGGGAATGTGGAAAAGTGTTTTCTTGCAAAAGGAGTTGTTCTCTTGTGTTAAGGAGGATTCTAATGTTGTACGCAAGGAATTTTTCGAATTCAGAACATCTAAAATTTGGAAAAGGAAAAGTGGAACGCAAGTCCAAAAGTGGCACGCAAGTGTGGCACACAAGTCCTAAAGTGGCACGTAAGTATGACGCGCAATTATGGTGTGCAAGTGTGGAACACAATTTATATTTCAAGATTATCATGTCAAAATATGACAAAGGAATGAAAGAGGTGTGCAAGTCCTAAAGTGGCACGCAAGTGTGGCGTGCAAGTGTGGCATGCAAGTGTGGTGAGCAAGTGCGGTGTGCAAGTCCTCAAAATACCTATAAATAGATGGATACTCTCCTCATTTATCAATGAGCTCAACACTAAGAGAAAATATGAGCTCTGATCGGGCACGTGGATGTGACATGCAAGTTTAGTGTGCATGCAAGTTGGGCGCGTAAGTTTACCGTGCAAGTGTAACGTGCAAGTGTACCACACAAGTGTGTCACGCAAGAAGAGTGTAGCACAAGTTTGGCACGCAAGTGTGGTGCACAAGTTTGGTGCTCTAGTGTGGTGCGCAAGTGTGGCACGCATGTTGGTTTTTCCGCAACGAAGGCAGAGGTTTTTCACTAGTTAAAGGGGCACACAAGTCACCCTAGGGCTACGTGAAGGTTAAAAATTGCCTAGAACATCTGTGGTAAAGCGGTATTCATCAGTGGATGAACATTGAACTTCAATAGAGCATCTATCAATAGTCGAGTAAGCATTATTTCATGGAAATGAAGAGACCTACAGGTCTATAAATAGTGAGTGGATATCTTCCAAGTGTAGTGAAAAAAAGAAGAGGAAGAAGGTTATCCTTTCTTCCGATAGTGAGCCAGAGAGAGAAGAAAAGGGAGTGTCCCTTGGGAAAGAAGTGAGCTTACCCTAAACATTGTAAAGGCAATGATCCTGGGAATAGAATTGATCTATCCCAAACATTATTGGTAGTGAGCTTTAGTGGATTTGGTACAGCGACACATCGTCGTTGTATGCTCCTTGGACATAGCCCAGTGAGGGTGAACCCAAGTAAAAAATATATGTGTTTTTCTGCTTGCTTCCCTGCATTGCATTTAATGCATAATCATCAGATAAAGAGGAAAAGAAGTTATCATAATAAACACACAAGTGAAATCAAAGTTAACCTTGTAATAAAGAGGTCAAGATCCAATGGGGTAGGAAGAATTTAGAAAAAGAATATCCATACCTTGATTCACCCCCCTATCATGGTATATAGGCCCCTATTGGTTCTAAAAATTGGTATCAGAGGGAAGGTTTCTTTTATCAGATTTGTTTTCTTTCACTTGGTTTAGTCGATTGCTTAAGATAACTATCTAGTCTTCTCTTATCTTGGTGTGTCATGGCAAAGGGAAGAACCTCAAATAAGAAGCAGAAGTCTGGTGAAATTCCCCAGTGTGGAAGTGTCAACAGAAAGAGTGTGATTCAGTTAAATGAATCATGTAATGAAAAGAAGAATGGTTTTGATGGATCATATAGTGAAAATACTTACTCATTGAATGACGAAGAAGGAATGAGTGAAGAACCTGACATGCCAAGTGATGTTGGAACTACTGATGATGAAGAAACTCCCAGAAGTAGAAAAGAGGAAGTTGTCCACAAAGATAAATAAGTTGATCAGAAGTTGGATGAAGAGATTAAGTCTATAGATATTCTAATCCAAGCAATGGAAATTGAGGTTAAAAAACTAAGAAGATTACATCAAAGGCTTGTTGACGTGGTCACTGATCTGAGGGAGAAGAATGATTCTCAAGATGAAGAACTGTGAAAGCTGTATATAAAGAGATAAAAGAACAAAGAAGATGTTAAGGGAAAGAATCTGGACACAGATAAAATTCAGAATTTGAAATTCAGAAATGATGTTCTTGTTACACAGTTGCTTGAGCTAGTTCAAAAGAATCAAAGCCTACAACAAAAGAATGCATCCGTCTCGAAATCTGTTTCGTAGAAAAAATTGATTGTAAAGGAGAAAGGTGGCATGGTGGATAAGATGAAACATGAATTGGAAGATGAGATGAGTAGAGGAAGGACTCTCAAGAGAGAACATGATGCTCAACATGAATCAATAGATAAAAAGATTCAACAACTGGAGGAAGAAATAGAATCAGTAAAGATTGAAATAGAGAAATCTAAATCCAAAGACAAGCCCAAGTTGATGGATGAAATAAACTTATTATTTGATTATCCTTAGGCAGGTGAATATGAAATGAAAGCCAAATATGCCAAATCAGAGGAGAAGCATGAATGGATTGTATCATCTCAAAGGCCATCCATTTTGGGGAATTCAGGAATTTAATATGATGATCTCACTCCTAGGCATGATAGAAAAAGAGCAGCTAAAATATCTTAAGATAAGAAAAACCTTGTAGGTGATGGAGATAGACCTAAAAAGGCTTTTACAGGAAGAAATGATAGCATGTGCTATTTTTGTGGGATTCATGGGCATACATCAAGCTTTTGTTCAGAGGCTCTATAATACATTTCAGGCTGTGAAAATAAGAACTTTGATAAATTTGAGAATAAGAAGAAGCATCATGAAAAATCAGAGAGAATAGTATCTCAGGGGAAACTATTCATTAGATGCTATTACTGTGGAATAATGGGACACACCATGAATATGTGTCAGGAAGATCATAATTCAATGTCAGAGGAAGAACTCAAGCTGAATCAACATCTCAGCTGAGAGATGATGAAATGAGGTATGCCTTTAATGAAAGATGTTTCATATGTTCTAGTCATCGGTATTTGGAAATATATTCCAGCATTAAGAATGAGAGAAATGAAAATGATCCTAGAAATGGATTCTTGAATCCATATATGTATCAAGAGAAATCTTAAATTGGGAGAAAAATTGGTAAGTTGGAAAATTGGCTTAGAGCCTTAGGAAAATAACATGAAGCAGAACGAAAGTTTTATTAGTCACACTCACAACCACCCTCTAAGAAAGAACCTGAACAAATCTGGTAGAAAAATGGAAGAAACGCTACAGCTATGAGTAATAAAAATGTATGTTCAGTGGAGGACCTATCACTAATAAAAAATAGTGTGGTGACTCAAAAATATGATAAAAGAAAAATAAACAAAAATGCATTGAAAAATATGCAAGTCGTGTGCCACCACAAGAAGTGGAGGAAAGAGGAAGATCCCTACAATGGAGGAAGGATCAAGGGAAGATGACAAGAAGAGATAGTCCTACCCAGAGAAGGAATCAAGGGAAATGGAATTTTAGTGGAACATCAAAGACAGAAACGTGTACTAGCGGGTTTAAACCACAAATGGTGAGAAAGGCCAGGCCTGCAGACTCTTCATATCAGAGAAAAACTCAGCATGCAGGTGTTGAATTCTTAGTCATATGGATAGATCCATTGAAGTTATATAGGAAGCTAGAAGAAGCAAGGAAATAGTGTGATGCTCTTCAAGAAAGAATCAAAAGGTTGACCCATCAGGATCAACCGCAGTCCTCATCTTGATGATTCCAGAAGAGCCCCTCTCCCTATGTATATAAATGCTATTAACTGATTATTCATGTGTTTCAGGTTTTAGGGAGATACGATCCAAGGGTAAGTGGCATCTACAGATGCAAAGTGGAGAAGTGATATTCTTTAGAGCTTCAATTAACTCAATGTAGGTTTCAAAGTTGAAGAAGAAAGGGTGAAATAGAGAACAATATGAAGTGATTGTGTTATTATCTTTATCTCGTGTTTCCTACACTGAGTTCAATCTCATTAGTCTTAGAGATTTGGTTAATGGGTCAATGTCAATTTCTAGATTAGAACAAATGATGCATGAGGAGAAAAATGGTTAGGGGCCTATGTAGTGGGCCTAACAAATGGAATAGTTACATAACACAGGGGGAGCGCTCTATATCTAAATGAGATGAAAGATATCAATTGGAAATTAAAGATGAATGTTTATGTTCATGAAGAATGATTGCGGTAAAAGTAGCAACACACAGGTTTTTCAGGATTATTTATTTGGTTATAATAATATGGTATTAGCTGACTGCTTTTAGGATACCAAGAAGATGTGAGAGAAAATAAAAGGTGCATCAACCAAAATCTGAGAAATTAGTTGAATGAAATGATGTCATTGAACAATGATAGAGTGAAAAGTTTTCTGTTAAAAGTGAGGAAGTGGTAAGAGACTCAGGGAGAGCAGAAGTGACTGAAGTTGATTCAGAAGAATATGATGATAGTGAGTAGAAGGACGTAAAATCTTTATCTTCACAAAAGACAAATAGTCGAGTTGAAATTGACAGGCAGAATATCATTGGTGATTTTTCATCTCCAATTCATTCAAGGAGAATGAAATCACTACAGAAGACATCTTTTCAATATCAGGTTGAGCCGAAATGCTTTGTTGATGCAGCTAAAGATGAAAATTGGGTTCAAGCCATGATTGAAGAGCTAGATCAGATTGAGAAGAATTAGACATGGGAGATTGTTTTGAGGCCAGCAGATAAGAACGTCATCCGGACTAAATGGGTCTTTCGCAAAAATATGAACGAAGATGGCACAGTGATTCGAAACAAATCATGAATGATGTGAAGAGGATACTCCCAAATATAGGGTATTGATGTTGATATGACATTTGCATCGGGTGCAAGGCTGGATACAATCAGATTATTTTTAGCCACAGCAGTGAAAAGAAAGTTCAATATTTTCCAGATGGATGTCAAATCTACATTTTTTAATGGGGTTTTGGAAGAAGAGGAGTACATTGAGCATCCATATGGTTTTCTCATTCATGAAGATGTGAATAAAGTTATTCGTTTGAAGAAAGCACTATATGGGTTAAAACAAGCACCAAGAGCATAGTACTCAAGGATGGATCGGTATTTGAAGAAGCTTGGATTCCAACATGGTGGACTTGATTACAATCTCTACTTCAACAACAACAGTAATAAAATTATAATGGTTCTTGTTCTTGTCGATGACATAATATTTGGCGGATCAGATGAAGCTCAGTGCATAGAGTTTAATGAATTCATGAAAAGTGAGTTCAAAATGTCAATGATTGGAGAGATAACATTTTTCCTTGGTCTACAGGTGACACAAGGAAGAAATGGAACATTCATTCCTCAATCCAAATATGACAAGGATGTTTTGAAAAAATTTGGAATGGAAATTTATAAGCAGATGAAGACTCAGGTTTCTACCTGGATGAAATTATTGAAAGATGATAATGGAAAGGAAGTTAATATCACTGAATATAGGCACATTATTGGGAGTTTACAGTACCTAACAGCGACGATACTAGATATTGTTTTTTCGACCTTCCAAGCAGCATGATATCAATGCAATCCCAAGAAAAGACACATGATTTCAGTGAAAATAATACTTTGGTATATCAAGGGCATGGTGGACTTCGGCTTGATGTATAATAGAAAATCTCAAATAGAGTTATTGGGATATACTGATGCAGTTTGGGCCAGTTCAGTGGATGATAGGAAATCAACATCATGAGGTGCATTCTATCTTGGTGGCTTTTGTGTTTCTTGGCAAAGAAAGAATCAAGATTTCATTTCATTGAGCACCGTAGAAGATGAATATATTACCGCCACTCAAGCTTGCACATAGTTATTGTGGATGAAGCAGTAACTTGATGATATGGGCATTGAAGTGAAGTCTCTTATTAGAATCCAATGCGATAACTCAAGTGCTATAAATCTCATAAAAAATCTTATCCATAACTCAAGGAAAAAGAAAATTGAGATAAAGTATCATTTTATCAAGGATAAGGTTGAGAAAGGAATTGTGAAGTTGGAGAATGTTTCTACATATCTACAGGTTGCAGACATTCTGACAAAGGCCTTACCCAAGGAAGCATTTGAAAGTCATCGACTGGATATGGGAGTTAAGTTGACTCCATGCACTTAAAAGAGTGTGAATGTGGAACCCCCTCTCCCTGAGGTATTGCATGTTTTTCTCTAATGCGCTAATATGTGTTCTTTACAATGTTGCATAATGCAAAGGGGTGACCTTTGGGTTCATTGACAAAGGGGGATATATAGTGACTCCTCAAGGGGGAGAAACTGTGGCTAAGAAAGGGGGAAATGTCTTAGTAAAATACATGGGGAGAAGCTGATAGGTGGAGCAGCGAGATAGGTGGAGATCAATGAGATAGGGGGAGAGTTTTAAATTAGATGATGCTAGACGTGATCGATCAAAGAATAGATATATCGACTGCTAAGGGTAGTGATAAAAGTAGAAGTGTGTTTGGTGTCAAGTTGGTATGAAAATTTCATTTGGTATCAGTTTGGTATCAATAGTGGTGTCAGAAATGAAGTGACTCATAGATGAACTTTTCATGATACTATTTTTTCTCACGTCGAACATTGCTCATGTGGGCTTAGAGTATGTGTTGAGTAAATCATTGATCGCTATCTGTATCGCAAGAGGTGAATGGTGGCTGAAGATTAATGAATCCTTAATGAGGTATCAAAGAATGTATAATTGTTTTGAGAAGAATTTTCAACAGACCCAAAAGACTATATTTTTGGGGAAAATCCTTCAAGGTATCATTGAAGAATTTTTGAGATGATTGTGTTTGTTGAAAATGCAAGACACCATGTTGTGTTTGTTGAAAAAGTGAGTCTCAATGACTCAAACTATTGACAAAAAGGGTTTTCCTGGATAATGGGGAAAATATTTTTTTGAAAAAGGATTTCTAATCTTGTGTTAAGGAGGTTTATAATGTTGTACGCCAAGAATTTTTCGAATTCAGAACATCAAAAGTTTCGCAAACGAAAAGTGGCACACAAGTCCAAAAGTGGAATGCAAGTGTGGCGTGCAACTCCTAAAGTGGCGCGCAAGTATGACATGCAAGTATGGAACGGAAATGTAGTGTGCAAGTCATATTTCAAGATCATCATATCAAAATAAGACAAAGGAAAGAAAGAGGCATGCAAGTCCTAAAGTGGCCCGCCAGTGTGGCGTGCAAGTGTGGCGCACAAGTCCTCAAAATGCCTATAAATAGACGGCTACTCTCCTCATTTATCAACGAGCTCCAAACTTAGTGAAAATTAGAGATATGATCGTGAAAATGGATTTGACATGCAAGTTCAGTGTGCATGCAAGTGTGGCGCACTAGTGTACCGCGCAAGTGTACCGCGCAAGTGTATCATGCAAGTGTGTCGCGCAAGTAGTGTGGAGCACAAGTTTGGTGCACAAGTGTGATGCGCAAGTTTGGCGTGAAAGTTTAGCACACTAGTTTGGTGCGCTAGTGTGGTTCACAAGTGTGGTGCGCAAGTTAGTTTTTCCGTAACAAAGGCATAGGTTGTGCACTAGTTAAAGGGGCACACAAGTCACCCTAGGGTTGTGTGAAAGTTAGAAATTACCCAGAAAATCTTTGGTAAAGCAGTATTCATCAGTGGATGAACATTGAACTTAAATAGAGAACTTATCAATAGTTGAGGATGCATTATCTCATGCAAATGAAGATACCTACAGGTCTATAAACTGTGGGTGGAACTCTTCTAAGTGCAGTGAGGAAAGGAAGAGGAAGAAGGTTATCCATTCTACCGGTAGTGAGCAGGAGAGAGAGGAAAAGGGAGTGACCCTTGGTAATGTAGTGAGCTGACCTTAAATATTGTAATGGCAGTGAGCCTGGGCATAGAATTCTTCTAGCCTGAACATTATTGGCAGTGAGCTTTCGTGGATTTGGTAGAGGGACACATCACCATTGTATGCTCCTTGGACGTAGCCCATTGAGGGTGAACCAAGAAAAAAATCTCTATGTCCACCTGCTTTCTTCCATGTATTTCATTCAAAGCATCATCATTAGATAAAGAAGAAAGGAAGTGATCAAAATAAACACACGAGTGAAAACAAATTGACCCTTGTAATAAAGAGGTCAAGATCTAGTGGGGCAGGAAGAATTTAGAAAAATAATATCCATACCCTGATTCACCCCCCCCCTATAAGGGTATATAGGCCCCTATTGGTCCTAACAGGTTTGATCCACAAAAAACGATTATCTAAATGGACTTGGGTCATAGGAGAATCACCCTTGGTAATGTGGTGTCATCCAAGGTCGCATCTAGGGTTGAAGAAGGAGGAGAGGAGGAAAATCCCGAGTTGAGCTTCAAAATCCCAGGGTGAAATTTTTTTAATTTTCAAACATTAATAGGCCGCAAAATTTGTCCACATAGTTTTCCAACCGACGCACAAACCATGAATGAGACACTATCCAAAAATCACACCCTCATATGGTTTCTTAGGATTCTCTGAACACTTTCAACTAACCATGTGAAAATCATGCAACAGGCCCATAAATCTCTTTTTTCCTCCACTTTCGTGTCTTGAACCCCCAAAACACCCCTGATCCTTCTCATGAACTTGGGGATCACTTATTTTTCCAAAATAAGGGACTCAAATTAATCATAAACAAGTAAATACCTTACAAAGAAAAATCTTTGATCTTACACGTTGATAATTATTTCTCTTTCTTGATAGCACGTGGTATTATATCCTCATATTATGAGAATGTTTGGTAGAATAGTTCTATTCAAATTAATTTCCTAAGACCATAAAATAAATTGGTAATATTTCTCTATGGACTATGTATGTAGTCTACAACATTTCTTTTCAACCACGTAAAGTTAGCTTCATACATATTAATATTTTCCTCTTCCTTTTGTATTTGACTTAAGAATTTTCTCATCATATCTTCTCTCTATTTGTGAGGAAAATATTTTTCAAAGAAATTTTACATAAATTACCTCCCTATAAAGCTCATTATTTACTCCTCATACTCGGTTTTGAGAATCAATGGCCACTATTTGTCCTCATCCCCTGAGAGATTATAAACTACCATGAAAACCTTCTCCCTTTCATTAATTCATAAATAAATAAATATCTTTTATAAGAAACTCATCCATTACTCATATAAAAAGGGATTTCTGCTCTCATTAAGGTCTAACCTTATTATATCGTCTTATAGATCATTAGGACACTTCTTATGGTCAAGGTTGTTACTCATAACCTAAGTCAGCATCCATAATATAGTTGTGATATACTCTATTCCAAAACTAACAATATTAGCTTTCTCTGTGGGGAAATACGTACATTGATTAAGTGTATTGACTTTATTTCTTCCAATAGGAACCATCAATAAATAATGGCACACATAAAGTTATCTTGTATTATAATCATCATGAATATTGAGCTAAAATAAAACATACCTCTAATGGTAAAAGTCTTCAAATACAATAAAGGATTATCAAAATTATTAGGTTACCTATGTTTATTTAAAATATTGTTCATAAGTTTTCTATCAAAATTTATCAAATTCCTATTGTAACAACCCCAACTCAAGTAACCCATATATGGTGTCTAATTTATTAAAGTTTCATAGATATAAGAAATCTGACCCCAAAGGACTGAATATTTTATTAGTCTTGAAGAACCAGATACAAACGATATTCAAATTTTATATTTTAAATAATATATAAAACATAGTAATAGATATTATTATATATCAATGATCTCATTAAAAGATTCCTTATTCATATCCTCTAAAAAGGAAAACAAAAAAATGGTGACCTCAAATGCTTAGTGAGGGTTACGTATAGCGTAATCTATCATGAATGAATAATATTTAAATCATTATTGAAAGGAAAATAACTGAAAATGAATTACATTTAATAAATGACATCATAAAAAATGAATCTATGGATAAAATAGATATACTAATCTCCACGATATAAATGACTAAATTCTAAATGAATGTATTCCATACTATTGGACATCATGATCTCATACATCATCATATCTCTATCATCAAGACCTTGTGCCCAGAATTTTAAAATTTATGGTTAAAGAGCCATTTAATTTGGCCAACTGATTTGTCTCATAAGACCTATCGATGCATCAAGGGGATATATAATTATAGTCCCTTCATATCACTACATGTATAATGAATTCCATATATGTTGAATGATTGGTGTAATTCATGAGTAATATGCCTTATCAAAAATTATATTTATTGAGTAATGAGTGTGAAATATCAATATGTACCTAGTCATCAAATAACATTCATAGTAAAACACTTTACGTAAAAATAGCATATGGTTTATGAAAAAATAATATCCATGATACAATTAATATAGATATTTAAGGGTAATTTAATAATCGATTCTCACAAGGAAGTGAGTGTTTCAAGAAGAAGTTAATAAACAAAAAATTTATAAGAGATAAAATATGACCTACAATTCATTATAAATACTTGTTTTGATATAAATTTATGTATTTTGGAGAATAATAGAAAATGGATGAGAAACAAAATCTCCAAATATTTTTCTTTGCAATTCCTTTGATTTCATGTAGAATAAGCTAAAAACCGTAAAATGGTTATAGTGGTGGGAAGGTATGTTAACACAATATATGCTAAAAAACATTCCTTTTGACTTCGTTATAAAGAGAGATGAAAGTTACCACTTTATGGAAAACATTATAAATATTCATTTAATACCTGGTAAAAAATCAATGATAACTTAAAATATAATTTATGAATTATTTTTTAAAATAAAAAAGTACTCTCAAAGAATAATTTGTAAAAATTGTGAATATGGAAGGAAAACATACCTGATCGAGAATATAATAAGATTGAATTCTATTTTAGACATTCCTCTTGAAAGAGTTACTTAAAGGTAATCATTAATAATCATGAATAAATATTTATTAATTTTTAATAACAAGAAGTGGAATTATATACACCACATAAAAGTAAAGAGGTTTATATTACCAATTATGTCTTAGTGGAGTGGAAATTGAGAGGAAGTACATTACAACAATCATACCATTGAAGAGAAAAATTAATTAATGAATTCATTATGTGTATCAACTATAAATATGCATAAAAATTTGGAAATATAACATAATAAAAATTAATTACACAAAAATTCATATAATATCAAAGACAATGAAGAAGTAATATAACCCAATGAGAAGAGATTAAATTTTAAAATACCTTACCACTTTGTGACATTAAATTAAAATACCCTTGGATGAAATAATTAAAAATAAAAAATACCAATAATTGTAGAGTATTACAGATATAGCATATTAAAGGAGCTAATATATACTATATAAAGGAAATTGGTGTATAAAATTTAAATATGACTCAATGAAAGGAAGTTTAAAAGGAATCTATTGCCTTGTATTTACTTCTAGTTGATCATGCTTTAAAGTCTGGTATAATAGTTTTAATCATGTTATTAATTTATAAAAACATCATATTAATAATTATAATATCATATATAATCCCCTTAAAACATTATATCCCTCGTTTTTTAATAAACATTCATTATAATCATTATTTTGGGTGTTAAAAGCTTTATTTTTGCATGCATGTTTTATCATGGAAGTTCCAATTCTTTTACATAGATTATGGTTAAATAATATCCATAATTTTCATCATGAAATAAATATCATAGATATTTACTAAATATATCTTTATTACATTACAATAAAATAATAAATGAAAAATGGATCACATCACTTCGTAGAGATCATAGTCCACACATATGCATGAGCAATGTAATCGATTCCCAATAGATTGGATGGTAATAAGGTATATATGATATTAAATTATAGAGGAATATTCTTTTCATAAATATCATATATATTCATTAGTTATATAATTATAACCATCCAAGTAATGTGGTGATGAAAAATTAATTACACTGCAATGTGGAGATGGTATGTCATACGTCTGCATGAGCGATGTTTTTTGGTTTTCATAGGTTAAAAAAGAGATGACAAATGGTGGTACCATATCATAATAAAATCTATTTATTTTTATGATACCATATTTATTATTTTAGTTTTGTTACAATAGATTTATAAGATGTTGAAGAAGAAAAAAATCTGAAAGTGTAGGTAAGGACGATCACATCTTCTTCGAAAGTGAACCTTCATATCTTCTATTAAAGGAATTGGGGTTGGTCTATTAGGAACCCCATAACCTCAAAAACATATCTATGGATGTTTCTAATAGAATATTCCAAGGTTGTTCTGGTCTAGATAGCTGAAAGTGTTGTGAAGATTTGAGATAAGGGGTGTCCTTTTATAAGTGAGGGGAGGGTCATTCATGGAATTTCTAAAATTAATATAAATAATTTTTTTAATGTAACAATATCTAAAAATTTATATAATATGAATAAGAAATTATTATTAGTTAAATTAATTTCACAAAATTCAATTTAGACATGTTTTGGTTATTTTTCACCCTTTTCATTTATATTTAACCCCCCCCCCCCAAATCTTTTGAAAATTAATGTCGTAATATTGTTTTCTATGCTTTAAGGGTTGATAATGTTACTATAAAATGGAAGTAATACCCATAAATTGACCATGGTTTATTTTTTTACCATTTAACATTCATTCGTAGGAATTTAATATTTTTATGAAATTTAAATCATTTAATAAAATATTACTTATTTCAAAATATTATTAATGTCTTTTTGGACACTATTCATTTTATTTGAGATTAAATACATAAAGAAAAAGTTTTATTTTGAATATAATACTTTAAAAAAGGCTCATGTCCTATATTTAATTTCAATTCTCATGAAATCAAATAATTAATTCAAATAATATTACTTTTAGTATTTTTAATATCATTTATCTTATTTTTTATTAATTAAATATATGATGTATTAGTGTTTTGAATGAATTTATGGTATTTATTTAATACAAAATAAATTAAAATAAATTAAAATAATTGATATAACTCAATTATTAATTAATTGACCTTAAATATTAATTCATAAATTGTTTTGTTTTTTAAAGCATTAGATATATTTAAAACTTATATAGTAACATTTTTTAACATTCAATACATTAAATATTATATAGGTAATTTTTAGGGAAAGGATTCAATTAAAAAAATAAATTTCAATACTAAGGTGATAATATTATAATTCCCTTCATCCATTAGAATTTAATATCAGAAGATGTGTCATTATCTCTTGGTTCTAGCCTAGATTAACCTAGTTTACCCTAACTGTGGTGACAACTATTTACTATGGTAACTGTTCAAAATGACCTAAAATAAAAGGAACCTTTCTACCAAATTTTTAAATCCTAATAAAAAATATATATAACATTTTTTAATTTAATTTATATAATTGTTAGAAATTAACTTAATACTGAAACACAAAATCTAATGATGGACAGTTTTAGAAAATCATCTTTATGAATAAAAATGTTTTTATATCAAATTCAATTATGAAATTGATTAAAATAAACTTAATTGTATTATTAATAATATAATATAACTACTTTTAGTAGTAAATCATTTTAAACAAAAATTCAAACTTGTAAATTCTTGAATCAAAAATATTGTTTTCAATACAAAAAAGTATTTTCACTATTTAATGAAAAATAAAAATTTTCTAATAAATCCCCAAAATTCACACAAAGATAATTTCAATATGATGGTTTAAAAAAAATATTTTTTTAGAAAATAAATTTTATATAATTTTCATAAATTAATTTTAATATTTCATCACAAAAATGAATAATAATCATTTTTTAAGAAAGCTTATTTGGGAAGCATAAAATAAAATTTCTAAAAATTTAGTATATATCTCCAAAAATTTGTTTAATTAATTATTGATGTTTATTTAATTCATATATATTTCATAATTTATTAAAAAAAATCATACACAACAATTCTATGGTTAGGCGATAACTTTGACCTTAATAATAATATATTAATAGTATATCACAGTTCACATAAACTCGGTGTTTCAATTCATGTATGCTATCAAACATAGTACTCGTTTATAATATTAGGATAATAAATAATTAATGTATAAAAATTATAATTATAATAAATTAAATATTCATGAAATGATATAACCAGGTTCAATTTTACCACAATCAACCTACTAATTTTATTTTGGATTTGTGAACCAAACATCTTCAAGATATCCCATGTAAACTTATTCAATGAATTGATTAAGTATAAAATTGTAATAATTGGGATTAAAGGAATAATAAACTTTTAAAATTTTATTAATCAATAAAATAATTTTCACAATTTTATCATTCATGATGATAAAGAATGTACATGTCAAGTTGAACTCGAGCTAATGGATTTCTAGTCTCAATTTTCTTTTCATTGAGACTTAATCAATTTCACAATAAGTTTTATTATATCTTGTCTATTAAATACCATATATATTTATTTTATAATTATTATATAAAAATTAAATATAAAATTATAAATATATTAAATTTTATTTCATTCAATGTTTCATTAGTTCAAAAATTATCACATCGTAAGGGATATTCTATCATAATACCTAGTTCTGACATCTTCTGAATATTTCATTCTAATATTTTTAATACATGTCTATATTTTCATATGGATCAATATATAATTAAATAAATGAAATAAAAAATCTATTTTACCGCTACTATGAATTTCTTACAATGTTTCTCAAAATGAATCTATTTTGTATTTAATATTGAATATTTGATGTTCATAACAAAGTAAAAAAAGGAATGTATTTTTAACATATATGACATTGAGATAGTTTCCCACCACTACAACCTTTATTTTCTATTTGGATTACATTATAAGGATTCAGGTTTTTTTCAATGAAAAACTTTTTTTCTATTTTCTCGTGGTATTTTAGTTTTAAAAATTGGGTTTTGATGGAAAGGAATATATAAATTTATAAAAATGTGTTTCTTATGGGTTCGAAAATAGTTTTTTAGAAGTCACTACTGGAAATCCAGCATTTCCCAATGGTTTAGAACCATTGGGAAAGGCTGCAGAACCGTTGGTATATGTTATACCAACGGTTCTGCAAACCATGGGGAAGTAAGCCGTTGGGAAAGGATTTTCCCAACGGTTTACAGAGAACCGTTCGGATAGGTTAGAAAAAATCAACCTATCCCAACGGTTTGGCCCGTTGGGAAATCAATAGTGAATTTTCTTTCCCAACAGTTTACAAACCGTTGGTAAAAAAAACCATTCAACAGGATATCCCAACGGTTTCAAACCGTTGGGATAGGGTGTTTTTACCAACGGTTCCTTGAACCGTTGGTAAAAACAGCTACATAGAGCCTATGCCAACGGTTTTCAAACCTTTGGCATAGACTTTGCTGTGCAAATTTCACAGCAGCCTGCAATTTGCACAGCAGGTCTAGTTTTTGGGCATTCACCCTCGGTTTCAATTCAATTTCCAATCCAATTATGCCCTCATTTTCAATTCATTTTTCAATCCAGTTATTGTACCTGTAACACATATAATGCATACATATAGAGAACAAACCAACACATACAAATAATGCAAACCAACCAACCAACACATATAATGCATCCTGAAAATATACACATCCATAATTAAAGTAGAATTCATAACATAATTATAAACATACATAATTCATTTAGAATTCATTTTAAAATTTAGATGACAATCATATGTGGAATCCGGAATTCAATTCATAATTTGATTGGTTTTTCATATACCATATATTTTTAATAGAAATGATATCCATTTTAAACAAAATACATACATCTGGAATGATACCGGTCACACCGTGCCTCGGATTGAGTCGAGTTTAACTCGTACACGTCACAAATGACTCATTGATCGTTGTCCTAAAGTATCAACATATTCCGAAATCGTTTGGTCGGTTTTCCGTATGTCAGTGGTTGTTTTCACTTAAAATGAAGTGTTTTTTAAATAAAAGAGAGACACTTTGAATGGTGTCGGCCACACCGCGCCTCGTATTGAGGAGGGGTTAACTCGTACACATCACAAATGACCCATGTATTGTTGTGCTAAAATATAATCACAATCAGAATGCGTTTGGTTGGTTTTCCATATGAATTTAAAATGTAGTCCATTTTAAAGAAGAGAGATACACTTAGAGTGGTCTTGGCCAAACCGCGACTCGGATTGAGGCGTGGTTGACTCGTACACGTAACATATGACCCATGAATCGTTGTCCTAAATTTTCAACAGATTCCGAATGCGTTTGGTCATTTTTTCATATGTCAGTTGTTTATTTCACTTATAATCTTGTCCATTTTTAACAAAAGAGACACAGTCAGAGTGGTACCAGCCACACCGCGTCTTGGATTTAGACGGGGTTGACTCTTACACGTCTCAAATGACCCATGGATCATTTTCATAAAGTATCAACACAATCCAAATGTGTTTGGACAGTTTTCCATATGTCAGTTGATGTTTTTCACCTAAAATGATGTCCTTTTGAAACAAAATACATACACTTTGAGTTGTTCTGGCCACACAATGCCTCGGATTGAGGTGGCATTGACTCGTACACATCACATATAACCCATGGATAGTTATACTAAAGTTTCAATGGAAACCGAATGCGTTTGGTCAGTTTTCCGTATTTACTTAAAATGTTGTCCATTTTAAACAACAGAAAGTCACTTAGAGTGGTCCCGACCACACTTAGATGACAATTAAATTAGAATTCATAACGTAATTATAAACTTACATAATTCATATAGAATTCAATTTAAAATTTAGATGACAATCATATGTGGAATCCGAAATTCAATTCATAATTTGATCGGTTTTTTCTATACCATATATTTTTACCTCAAATGATGTCCATTTTAAACAAAATACATACACCTGAAGTGATACCGGCCACACCACACCTCATATTGAGGCGAGGTTGACTCTTACACGTCACATTTGACCCATGGATCGTTTTTCTAAAGTATCGACACAATCCGAATGCGTTTGGTTGGTTTTCCGTATGGCAGTTGATGTTTTTCACTTAAAATGACGTCCTTCTGAAACAAAAGACGGACACTATGAGTGGTGCCGACCACACCGTGTCTCCAATTGAGGTGGGGTTGATTTGTACACATCACATATGACCCATGGATCGTTCCCCTAAAGTTTAATTGGAAACCGAATGCGTTTGGTCGGTTTTCCGTATGTACTTAAAATGTTGTCCATTTTAAACAAAAGAGTGACACTTAGAATAATCCTGACCACACCGCGACTCAGATTCATCCCGAGTTGGCTCGTACATGTCACATATGACCCATGGATCGTTGTGATAAATTATCAAAAGATTACAAATGCGTTTCGTCTGTTTTGCGTATGCCAGTTTTTCTTTTCATTTATAATCATGTCCATTTTAAACAAAAGAGACAGAGTTAGAGCGGTGTCGGCCACACCGCATCTCAGATTAAGACGGGGTTGACTTGTACATGTCACATATGACTCATGGATCGTTGTGCTAATGTATCGATAGAATCCAAATGCGTTTGGTCGTTCTTCTGTATGTCAGTTGATGCCTTTCACTTAAAATGACGTCCTTTTGAAACAAAAGACGGACACTTTGAGTGGTGTCAGTCACACCGCATGTCGGATTGAGGCGGGGATGATTCGTACACGTCACATATGACCCATGGATCGTTCTCCTAAAGTTTCAACGGAAACCGAATCTGTTTGGTCATTTTTCCGTATGTACTTAAAATGGTGTCCATTTTAAACAAAAGAGAGTCACTTAGACTTATCCTGGACACACTGTGACTCAGATTCATCCCGGGTTGGCTCGTACACGTCACATATGACCCATGGATTATTGGGATAAATTATCAACAGATTCGGAATGCGTTTGGTTGGTTTTCCGTATGTCAGTTGATGCTTTTCACTTAAAATGACGTCCTTTTGAAACAAAAGACGGACACATTGAGTGGTGACGGCCACACCACGTCTCCGGATTGAGCTGAAACCACCATTCAACATTCTAATTATTATTCGTGATGTTTACGCGCAGACGGCACGTCAATCGGACGTGCGGTTTGCGCGGTACGACTCAATATTCGTGTTTTAAGTGATGTATGCACTTCGTAAACTCACGTGAGGGGGGTCCAAACATGCCGAACGAAGTTGGAATGGCCTGAAATCAGACAAAAAATACGGAAGAGTGATTTATGAAGTGGTCGAGTAGACGGCACGTCAATCGGATGTGCCGTGTGCCCGCGGTGACCGACAACGTAGTTCTGGTGTCAAAAACGGTCAAAACGGGCATCCAATGGTCAAATTCATAGCGGACGACCTCAGATTGAGATGAAACCACCGTGAAACATTCTAATTATTATTCTTGACGTGTACGCGCAGACGGAACGTCAATCGGACGTGCGGTTTGTGCGGTACGTCTCAATATTTGTATTTTAAGTGATGCGTGCGCTTCGTAAACGCACGTGAGGGGGGTCCAAACTGGTCGAACGAAGTCAGAATGGCCTGAAATCAGAAGAAAAATACGGGTGAGTGATTTCTGAAGTGTTCGAGCAGACGGCACGTCAATTGGACGTGCCTTGTGCCTGCGGTGACAGAAAACGCAGTTCTGGTGTCATAAACGGCCAAAACGGGCGTCAAACAGTCAAATTCATAGCGGATGACCTCGGATTGAGTTGAAACCACCGTGAGACATTCTAATTATTATTCGTGACGTGTACGCGTAGACGGCACGTCAATCGGACGTGCGGTTTGCGCGGTATGGCTCAATATTCGTGTTTTAAGTGATGCGAGCGCTTCGTAAACGCGCGTGAGGGTGGTCCAAACGGGCCGAACGATTTCAGAATGGCCTGAAATCAGACGACAAATACGGGTGAGTGATTTATGAAGTGGTCGAGTAGACGGCACATAAATTGGACGTGCCCTGTGCCCGCGGTGACCGACAACGCAGTTCGGGTGTCATAAACGGCCAAAACGGGCGTCAAACGGTCAAATTCTTAGCGGACAACCTCGGATTGAGCTGAAACCACCGTGAAACATTCTAATTATTATTCGTGATGTGTACGCACAGACGGCACATCAATCGGACGTGCGGTTTGCACGGTACGGCTCAATATTCGTGTTTTAAGTGATGTGCGCGCTTCGTAAACGCGCGTGAGGGTGGTCTAAACGGGGCGAACGATTTCGGAATGGCCTGAAATCAGACGACAAATACGGGTGTGTGATTTATGAAGTGGTCGAGTAGACAGCATGTCAATCGGACGTGCCGTGTGCCCGTGGTGACCGACAACGCAGTTCTGGTGTCATAAACGGCCAAAACGGGCGTCCAACGGTCAAATTCATATCGGACGACCTCGGATTGACTTGAAACCACCGTGAAACATTTTAATTATTATTTGTGACATGTACGCACAGACGGAACATCAATCGGACGTGCGGTTTGCGCGGTACGGCTCAATATTCGTGTTTTAAGTGATGTGTGCACTTCATAAACGCGCGTGAGGGGGGTCCAAACGGGACGAACGAAGTCGGAATGGCCTGAAATCAGACAAAAAATACGGGAGAGTGATTTATGAAGTGGTCGAGTAGACGTCACGTCAATCGGACGTGCCGTGTGCCCGCGGTGACCGACAACGCAGTTCTGGTGTCATAAACGGCCAAAACGGGCATCCAACGGTCAAATTCATAGAGTACAACCTAGGATTGATCTGAAACCACCGTGCAACATTCTAATTATTATTCCTGACGTGTACACGCAGACGGCACGTCAATCGGACGTTCGGTTTGCGCGGTAGGGCTCAATATTCGTATTTTAAGTGATGTGCGCGATTCGTAAACGCGCGTGAGGGGGGTCCAAACGGGCCGAACGAAGTCGGAATGGCCTGAAATCAGACAACAAATACGAGAGAGTGATTTATGAAGTGTTCGAGTTGACGAAACTTCAATCGGATGTGCCGTGTGCCCGCGGTGACCGACAACGCAGTTCCGGTGTCATAAACGGCCAAAACAGGCGTCCAACGGTCAAATTCATAGCGGACGACCTCGGATTGACCTGAAACCACCGTGCAACATTCTAATTATTATTCGTGACGTGTACGCGCAGACGGCACGTCAATCGGACGTGCGGTTTGCGCGTTACGGCTCAATATTCGTGTTTTAAGTGATGCGCGCGCTTCGTAAACGCGCGTGAGGGTGGTCCAAACGGGCCGAACGATTTCAGAATGGCCTGAAATCAGACGAAAAATCCAGGTGAGTGATTTATGAAGTGGTCGAGTAGACAGAACGTCAATCGGATGTGTCGTGTGCCCGCGGTGACCGACAACGCAGTTCTGGTGTCATAAACGGCCAAAACGGGCATCCAACGGTCAAATTCATAGAGGACGACCTCGGATTGACCTGAAACCACCGTGCAACATTCTAATTATTATTCGTGACATGTACGCACAGACGGAACGTCAATCAGATGTGCGGTTTGCATGGTACGGCTCAATATTCGTGTTTTAAGTGATGTGCGCGCTTCGTAAACGCGCGTGAGGGGGGTCCAAATGGGCCGAACGAAGTCGGAACGGCCTGAAATCAGACGACAAATACAGGAGAGTGATTTATGAAGTGTTAGAGTAGATGGAACGTCAATCGGACGTGCCATGTGCCCGATGTGACCGACAACGCAGTTCTGGTGTCATAAACGGCCAAAACGGGCGTCCAACGGTCAAATTCATAACGGACCAACTCGGATTGACCTGAAACCACCGTGCAACATTCTAATTATTATTCGTGACGTGTACGCACTGATGTCACGTCAATCGTACGTGCGGTTTGCGAGGTACGGCTCAATATTCGTGTTTTAAGTGATGTGCGCGCTTCGTAAACGCACGTGAGGGTGGTCCAAACGGGCCGAACGAAGTCTGAATGGCCTGAAATCAGAAGACAAATACGGGAGAGTGATTTATGAAGTGGTCGAGCAGACGGCATGTCAATCGGACGTGTCGTGTGCCCGCGGTGACCGACAACGCAGTTCTGGTGTCATAAACGGCCAAAACGGGCGTCCAACGGTCAAATTCATAGCGTACGACATCGGATTGACCTGAAACCACCGTGAAACATTCTAATTATTATTCGTGACGTGTACGCGCAGACGGCACGTCAATCGGATGTGCGGTTTGCGCGGTACAGCTCAATATTCGTGTTTTATGTGATGTGCGCGCTTTGCAAACGCGCGTGAGGGTGGTCCAAACTGGCCGAATGATTTCGGAATGGCCTGAAATCAGACAACAAATACGGGTGAGTGATTTATGAAGTGGTCGAGTAGACGGCACATCAATCGGACGTGCCGTGTGCCCGCGGTGACTGACAACGCAGTTCTGGTGTCATAAACGGCCAAAACGGGCGTCAAACGGTCAAATTCATAGAGGACGACCTCGGATTGACCTGAAACCACCGTTCAACATTCTAATTATTATTCGTGACGTGTACGCGCAGACGGCACGCCAATCGGACGTGCGGTTTGCGCAGTACGGCTCAATATTCGTGTTTTAAGTGATGTGCGCGCTTCGTAAACGCGCGTGAGGGGGGTCCAAATGGGCCGAACGAAGTCGAAATGGCCTGAAATCAGACGACAAATGTGGGACAGTGATTTCTAAAGTTTTCGAGTAGACAGCACGTCAATCGGACGTACCGTGTGCCCGCGGTGATCGACAATGCAGTTCTGGTGTCATAAACGGCCAAAACGGGCGTCCAACAGTCAAATTCATAGCGGACAACCTCGGATTGACCTGAAACCACCGTGCAACATTATAATTATTATTCATGACGTGTACGCGCAGACGGCACGTCAATCGGACGTGCCATGTGCCCGCGGTGACTGACAACGCAGTTCTGGTGTCATAAACGGCCAAAATACTGTCCATTTTAAACAAAATAGAGACACTTTGAGTGGTGTCGGCCACACCGCACCTCAGATTGAGGTGGCTTTGACTCGTACACGTCACATATGACCCATGGATCGTTCTCCGAATATTTCAACAGAAACCGAATGCGTTTGGTCGGTTTTCCGTATGTCATTTTTTGTTTTCACTAAAAATGAAGCCCATTTTAAACAAAATAGAGACACTTTGAGTGGTGTCGGCCACACCGCACCTCAGATTGAGGTGGCGTTGACTCGTACACGTCACATATGACCCATGGATCATTCTCCTAAAGTTTCAACAGAAACCGAATGCGTTTGGTCAGTTTTCCGTATGTACTTAAAATACTGTCCATTTTAAACAAAAGAAAGTCACTTAGAGTGGTCCCAACCACACCGCATCTCAGATTTAGGCGGGGTTGACTCGTACACGTCTCAAATGACCCATGGATCGTTGTCTTAAAGTATCAACACAATCCGAATGCGTTTGGCCGGTTTTCCGTATGCCAGTTGATGTTTTTCACTTAAAATGATGTCCTTTTGAAACAAAAGACATACACTTTGAGTTGTTCTGACCACACCGCACCTCGGATTGAGGCGGGGTTGATTCGTACACGTCACATATGACCCATGGATTGTTTTCCTGAAGCATTAACACATTTTGAATGCGTTTGGTCAGTTTTTCGTATGTCACTTTTTGTTTTCACTTAAAATCTTATGGAAATTCATATAGAATATTTTTATATCATATTTAGTATGGATTAGATTTTAGTTGATCGTGCTATGAAACATTTCATAGCTAATGAAATTAAGGAAGGTGGAGGGGCTGTCCGGGGGGCTGTCCGGGGGGCTGTCCGGTGGGTGTCCGGGGGGCTGTCCGGGGACCAAGGAGGAGGGTGGGGGGGCTGTGTGGGGTCTGTCCGGGGGGTGTTTGGGAGTTGTTCAGGGGGTTGTCCGGGGTTGTTCAGGGGGCTGCCCGGGGGTTGTTCACGGGGTTGTTCAGGGGTTGTTCAGGGGGTTGTCCGGGGTTGTTCAGGGGCTATCCGGGGGGTGTTTGGGGGGTTGTCTGGGGTCCAAGGGGGAGGGTGAGGGGGTTGTCCGGGGGGCTGTCCGGGGGGCTATCTGGGGTCCAGGGTGGAGGGTTGGGGGCTGTACGGGGGGCTGTCCAGGGGTCTGTCCGCGGGGCTGTCCAGGGGGTGTTTGGGGGGTGTTCGGGGTCCAAGGGGGATGGGGGGTTGTCCAAGGTCCAAGAATGAGGGGAGTTGTCCAGGGAGTTCTCAAACACACAACCACTAAAAGACAACAACATCCATAAAAACAGACAATATATAAAAATAACTCAACTCCAATACTATACTACGAGTCTAGATAAAACCAACAACTAGAATAGATTAAACATCAAATCTCAGTAATATAAGTCACAAATGTAACGGATCAATATGTCCCACATCAGCATCACCATCACCATCATCATCATCATCATCACCCTCGTCATCGTCCTCCTCATCGTCCTCACCCTCCACAGCGCCTTCCTCCTCTCCTTCGCCCTCCTCATCTCCCTCCTCTTCCGCATCAGACTCCTCTCCATCATTATCTTCAAGCTGGACATCGGCCTGACCACCACTGGAACTGCCATCTGGTGCACCATATATATAATGTATCGACGACATGTATTCATCAATCGCTGGGCTGGCCTCTGCTGGAAGTGTTGGACGTAGAACTTCAATAAATTTCATAAATGCACTGTTTTCCCTAGCATACTGTTCTTCCATCTCTGTGGCCCTTTTCTCAGCCTGTTCTGCTTGTTCCCTAACTTGCTGCAGCTCGGTGGCACTACAACTCATACCTGAGGCATGCCAATACCTCGTCGGGGCTATCCTAGGTTGGCAGCGTACTCTGCCAGAATGATCCTCTCCCAACACCTGATGTAAGTGATCAGATGGCCCAAAATTGTCTGCTTCTTGGGCATCGTGGGCCTCTAAAGCATCCTGTTACAAATATAAATATATTATTAAGTTACGAAATAGATATTAAAATATAAAATCAACAGATTAAAACTTACAATCTGCTGCTGAGTCGCTTCGTTGACAGCACTTCCATCCTTTTTTCGTCTACTCGAGCAAAACAGTTTTACTCGAGGCACGCGTCCTTCAATATTTTGTACTTGCCTCTACAATGACATTGAAAACAAAAGTTATATAAAAACTTTAGCAAATTATTAAATAATTGAGGAAACAAAAGAAAATGTAAGTCGTAAAGAAAACTTATAAACAATTGTCATACCTGCTGCCTCTCATGATCTGGCATCGTCGTGCGTCCTAGTGTATGGAGGTATTTTTTGCATCAATGTTTTTTTTTTTTTTCCAGATGATTCCTAAATAAAATTAGATAATGAAAAGGATAATATTAATGCAAAACTTGAAAGTTATTATTTAAATACCTCAAATGTAATTCATACCTTAAACTGGGTACTCGTCCAATGAGTAATCATCTGACGATACTGCTCTATAGGAAAATCATCCACGACTGGTACCGCCCCTAACTCAGTGCCAACTCTAGCATGCCAGCCAATATACAGCTCATGCTTGTAGTCTCTCCAAAGCTCGCCTAAATCCTTTAGGCATTCCAGTCGTGCACCCTCACCATCAGGAAAATTAAATCGAAGCTGAAATCAAAATATTAATTCATATGAATACAAAAATAATTCATGGCATTAAATACAACAGATTTTTTTCCCATATATCTGCCCAAGCTCTATCTTTGACCTCATGTGGCAAATGTCTCCACGACAGCGGGCTGACGGGAATGATGTCGGAGTATTTGGCAAGCGTCTCCAAAAAACTCCGACATTGCTGCCATGTTTTCTCAACCATCTGATTGTCTTCATTATATTCCACCATAACCTGTGTGCGACGGTTCCACACCGAACGCATGCGTGTACGGACCCGCCCCCGCCTCTTGTCAGTAGATGTATCTGTCATGAAAGAAAAATAAATATTTTATCAAAGCATGTTATAATGAAAATAAATATTGCTATAAAAATTTGTTAGGGTTTTATAAATATACCTGCGCTAGTCTGATCAATGAGTGGCGCCGGATCCACAGAACCGGATGGAACACCCTCTGGTGGAACAGGAGTCGAAGACAATGGAATATAAAAGCTCGGAGAGACAGAAGTAGAAGGAAAAGAAGATGGAACAACTGTATGACCTGATGTTGACTGGGGAGTGGGAATCATCATGGGGTGTGAAAATGATAGGGCAGAAGATGCAGAAGGTAGCGAAAACATGGGAGGCCTAAATACCCCGTGTGTCCCTAACGACACACCGGGATCAGAATGTGGGAAGTCTGAAATGTCTGTGGGAGGGGCCGGGTCTAGTCAGGCACGCGCAGCTCTACGTCCACCTCTGGTACGAACCCTCCTTGTACCACCGGCCTGAGTACTAGGACCAGTACTAGGCTCCTCGTCGAATAACTGTCGATGTAATGGTGGATCCTACAAAAAAGTTTACAAAAAAAATTAATCACATGACATTATATATTCTATAAATATATATATATATATATATATATATATATTTGAAATAAAGTACTCACTGTAGGCACTAATGGTGGAATGCCCATCTCCTCCATCCGACGATTGTTCTCCGCCATTTTTTTTCTTCGTCTCTCTTAAATTGGTTGCATTTCCTGCATTTGAAAACAAATATGTAATTAATTAGAAAAAGAAAATTAATGTGTAAACCAAAAAACTAAATATATGAGGGAATTAAGGGATTCATTGGTAATTTAGCTATCAATTGTTTTATAAGAGCTTGAATGAATTTAATAAAACATACAAGTTGTAATGTTCACCAAGTTAGAAATATTGTTTGATTTGGTTTGAATACAGTTCAATTCCAAATTAGGAAATGCAATTCAAATAAAATAGCAACCAATAAACATTGAAAATTCACATAACGGTCAAGCCAGCTAAAACATATTTGTGATCAATACTAAATAAATATGAATATTACCAACCTTAACAACCGAACTCGAGGTAAACCAAAAGAATTGAGAACATGGATGAATGATTATATATATTTCCAACCACAACTTCAGGTTCACAATCAACTCTGACAATTGAGCTATTGGATTCATCAAAAGAAATAAATGGATTGGTTCCAATGGAAATAGGGACAGTGTCAATTCCATCATCAGTATAATCAAAAATATGTCTTGGAATTACTTCAACTATGACACCAAATTCAGGTTGAAGTTGATCTTTGACATAAAAAACCTGTTTATCCATTGATGCCAACACATATGGTTCTTCGGTAGCAAGAGTGCGGGTCATATTAATTACTCGAAATCCAAAATCATCAATAAATGTTCCATGTCTCGTCATCGAATCAAACCAATGGCATTTCATCATTGTGACTCGTCCGTGAGAGTAATAATCCAATATTATTATTTTCTCAATGACTCCATAATAACCCACATTTTCATGTCGTGGTCTACTATCTGATGCAATGGCATAACAATCTGTTGTGGTAGTAACCATAATACCATCATGTTGTGTTCTCATGTTTTTGGCTCGTTTAGTGACAATAAATCTGTACCCATTGATAACAATTGATTTATAGTCACGAACCACGGTATTAGGACCAAATGCAAAAGCTTTTATTTCCTCAGAGACAGAGTCAGCAGACAAACTCAATACCTGCAATATAAATGACAGTTAAACTTAAGTAAATATTGAAAAAATTAATTTAAACAGTAATATTTTTACCTTCAATTTTAACTAAGCAGAAAACTCTTTCCTATGAAAAGTCTCTCTCCTTCTCAAAGATAAAGAACAATGCTTCCTATTTATCATTGTTTTATGTTCCCTGTAGATAAAAAAATATGAATAGTTTAATAGATATATATGTAAGATATACATATTCAATTTTGTTACCTGATATAGTCATCGAACAAATCACAGTTGAACAAAACTGTGCGATGTGCCATCTCCCGCTCTTCATGGCTTAATGTCTTCAATGTATATGATCCAGGAATTCCTCCTGTTTGAAGAAGTGATGGAAAACAGGGTTCAATTTTCTCATATTGTTCTTCTTCATTTCTCATTGGTCTGTTCATTATTGTAGTAAGATCAGACAAATACATTGAACAGAAATCCATTCATTCTTGAGCTAAGTAACCGTTCACGATAGAACCTTCGGGATGATTCTTGTTTCGAACATAAGACTTTAATGTGAACATATTTCTTTCAGTTGGATACATCCAACGAAAAGAAACAGGTCCTCCGAGAAGTATTTCAGTTGGAATATGGACATTCAGATGCAGCATGCATATGAAAAATGATGGGGGAAATATTTTCTCCAACTCACACAAAATTAATGGGGCATCTGTCAACATTTTTTGCAAGAAAGACTTGGACAACTTCTTATCACAAAGATCTCTAAACAAATGGAACAACCGAATAAAACCCACCCTTACATTATTGGACAAAAGATGACGGATTGCTATTGGAATCAACTCATGCAGTAGAACGTGATAATCATGAGTCTTCAAAGATTTTAGCTTCAACTCTCTTCTGTTGACCCGTTTAGATATGTTGCTTGAATAGCCATCAGGAACTCTAATAGTCTCTAATACTTCCAAAAATTGTTTTTTTTTCAGTAGGTGTCATCACATAAGAAGCACATAGAAGTTGTCATTTATTTTCACTGATACGCACAGGATGCAATTCTGGTCTGATGCCCCAATCCACCAAGTCACGTCGAGAACGTAAATCATCTTTTGTATTCCCCTTGACATTTAGAAGAACTGAAAGAAACATTTCACATATATTCTTTTCAATATGCATTAATTCTAAGCAATGACGTAGCAAATTGGTTGACCAATAAGGCAAATCAAAAAAGATACTCCTCTTCCTCCAATTGTAACAGGTTTCTGTGGAAACATTTTTTCTCTTTCCAGATTTCATTTGACCCTTCCCGAACGAAACCTGAAATCTTTCAATTCATTAAGCACATCAGTTCCAGACATACGCTGAGGTGGATCGTCGGTCTCTATAGTATTATCAAATCTTCGACGATTCATTATATATGGATGATCCATTGGGAAAAATCATCGATGTCCCATAAAACTGAAACTACAATGATGTTTCAGTCTTCTGGATCGTGTATTCTTCATACAAACTAGACATGACAGTTTTCCCTTCGTTCTCCATCCAGACATCATTGCATAAGCCGGAAAATCATTTATCATCCACATAAGCGCAACGCGCATTTGAAATATGTCTTTCGAACATGCATCGTATGTGCGCACACCCACATCCCAAAGAAGTTTCAACTCTTTTATTAGAGGTTGCATGTATACATAAATATCAATGCCGGGATCAGAAGGACCAGATATGAGTATACTCATGAAAGTGAAAAATAATTTCATACACAACCATGGGGGAAGATTATAAATGTGTATAAAAACTGGCCATGTGTTGTGCGAAGTAAGCATCTGCCCAAATGGATTAAAACCGTCGCATGAAAGACCCAGCCTTACATTACGCACGTCAGCTGCAAAATCAGGATGTCGAGCATCAAATCTCTGCCATGCAAATCCATCTGCAGGATGAACCAACTCATCATTAGTCTTCTTTCTCTCGGTATCATGCCATCTCATTTTTATTGATATGTCATCAGACATAAAAAGATTCTGGAGTCTGGGGATCAATGGAAAGTGCCACATTACTTTCTGTGGAATGCGGGATGGTGTTCCATCAGATTTTGACTTCCAGCGGGATGTGACACATTTTATACATTCATTTCGTTCAGCGGTTTCTTCCCAGAATAAACTGCAATCTTTCGGGCAAGCATGAATTTTGTTTCTAGAAAATCCAAGTTCTTCAACTAACTTCCATGCCATATAGTGGTTTAAGGGAATATCTGCATCATCTGGAAGTAAATCCTTCAAGAGGGTAAAAATGTAATCGATTGCTGTATTAGAAATCCCATACATAGTTTTTCCATGAAACAATCGGATTAAAAATTCCAACTTTTTCATTTTATCGCATTGTCGATATACTGGAGTCGTGGCAGCATCATTCAATTTTTTCACCCTATCAATATCATCATTTTCACTAGATGCATCAGTTGTCCTCATATCAACGTCTTCTTGAGTCGAAATCCTTTCCTTTTCATGATGACGAATAAACAGAAACCTATCATCTAACAAATTCTCCATTCTAGTCCTTTCATTTCGATCATCACCAATTTGAGATTTCATTTTCTCCCCATTGTGATACCACAAAAAGTAGTTTTCTTGAAAACCATTTTTGGTTATGTGGTAGCTGACTTCTTCACGACTCAACCAAGGTCTACCAACACAATTTGAACATGGGCAGTATATACGACCACTATCTGAAGCATTGTGAAATGCAAAATCTATAAACCTCTCCAAATTGTTTTGAAAATTGCTTGAGATACGATCGATTTCATACATCAAACTTCTGTCCATTCTGTAAAAAGAATTCATATAAGTCATTTTGTCATAAACAATTCAATAGGATTGAACTTTAATAGAAAATACATTTAAGTAAACGATAAAGGAAGAAAATAATCATGGTATCAACTACACATGTGAAAAAACATACTAATGTGTTATTGAAAAAATGTAAAACCAATAAGAACTTAATGTGTTATCACATCAGAGCATGCCTCATCCCATAACCATATTAGTAGGGTATCCTCATATGCGATTTACCTTTTTGAATTAATATGCACTTCCTCACCAGGTACCTAAGTAGATTTCATAGATATAATCATCTCACATCCTGTAAGGCTTCCATTATGTATGATCTGCAGAATAATTTGAGTGATCATGAATCATGCATGGGATCTTCCCATGATCACTATAGATTATGAGAAGGAATTATGATAGGTCACGTGAAGAACATCAAACACATATTTTAGATAATTTGAGACATAATATAATAAAATAATGTATAAATCTATGGAATTTGGGATAAAAGGATGGATGGAATACTAAAATATGGGAGACTAAGGTGAAGGAAATATATGTTGACCCTAATGTTCATAACATGCATCTCCTATGAAATTTTATTGCACTAGGAAATTTCATCATGTTCACAATACATTCCATTGGAAACCTATTTTGATCATTTGATGTCCCCTTGACGTGTCAAATAAAATCAGATGGCACCCATGAATATGCCACCCTTGTAATGAAAAGCCTTTAATTCTCACCATACAGACTACATGTTTTCCAATAGATATGTATCTCCTTCTATATAGGGGAATCAATATATATTATCTCAGTCTCATATTAAATGTCAGGAATGTTAGATGGCTCCCTTAACACCCTCCAGGCACACCAACTAGGTCATGTGATGTCCTCAAATCATGTCACTGTGGACATAAATCACCCTTCAAGACATGTCACACTGACTCTAGAGTTTCCCTCCCAGTGTGTCAAACATGCCTTTTGATGAAAATGGAGAAGATCACCAAAATCAAGTGATTCCCTATAGGCATTACATCCATGATCATGAAATTGCTTCTAGGATCAGCCAGTCCGGACTTGTGATGTCCTCCAAACATTCCATCCTTGATCATTAGAGAAACATCAGACAATCCACCGTACCCCCTGGACACCCCGTACCCCCCCCCCCGGGATAGCCCCGCCCACCCTCCTAAATAGCCTACACCCCCTCCCATGCAACCCCACCACCACCACCTAGACATACCACCCCCTGGACAACCCACACAACCCTCCCCCACCAGGACACCCCACCCAGACCCCCAGGACAGCCCACACCCCCTGGACAGCCCCGCCCACCCCTGTGGACAGCCTTTCACACCCCTGTGGACAGCCCCGCCCACCCCCGTGGACAACCCACCCACCCCCGTGGACACCCCCTACCCCCTAGATAGCCCAACCACCCCCGTGGATAGCCCACCCACCCCCCTCGACACCCCTTCTCCCTATGGACAGCCCCCCACCCCCTTGGATAGCCCACCCACCCCCCCTGGACACCCCTACCCCCCGTGGTCAGCCCACCCCCCCCCCCCCCCTGGACAGCCCGCCCACCCCTCCTTGACAGCCCGACCACCCCCGTGGACAGCCCGTCCACCCTTGTGGACAGCCCGCCCACCCCCGTACCCCCATGGACACCCCGTACCCCCCCTGGATAGCCCATCCCACCCTCCCAAATAGCCCACACCCCCCTCCCCTTCAACCCCACCACCACCACCTAGACATACCACCCCCCTGGAATGTGTAGAAATAACATGAAAATACATGATATATAGATAGCACAAAATACTCAACCTATGGGTTCACATTAACTACATAATCACACACTTCACTACGACCATAAAACACATAAACCACACCACCACCACACAAGACACATAGCATTTCTCACATTCATTTATAAGCCACTTCATTCACACTTACATTGTCCATTCATTTAATGTTAAATTAATTAAATCCATTTACCACACATCCATTTCTATTCCATCTCATTTATTTAATATCTTGTTTTTTTGTTTTAACAGCATAATTTATTCCATAGATAACCAGGAAACTAATAAAACCACCACACAACAACTCACCATCTCACAATAACCATCGACACCATGTTACATCGACCAACCATCTCACCAAAACAACCACATATCACAATAAAAATATTGCACATCACAAACCACCGCACAACCAAAACCACCTCACCACATTATACACCACAACTTCATCACACAACACCTCCACACGACACAACACCACCACACATCATCACTATCATACAACTTCACATGACACATCCATGCCCACTAACCATCACATTACAACCCCACATATCACAAAGCCCAACTGGTCACCTCAATTCCCATAAAACAGCCTACAACATACAATGAAACACAACAAAAAAACCTCTCATAGAGGCAACATACCCCAACTTCCACAATTTATTTATTCAAGGTCTTTTATTACATTACCCCTTTATTTAGCATGGACATTATAACACAACTGATATTCCAGGGGAAACTAATTAATTAACAAAATATTTATTCATTTCCCTATTTTACATGGTGAAATCACATCAAAATCCAAACTTAAAACTAAAATATTAGATGAATAAAAATAAAAACAAGTTACCATATGTGTATAAAGAAACAATTACCTGATTTGAGACGATTCATATGGGTTTTCACCTATTCCTATGGGGGAGTTCGAGAGTAGCAGAGACCTGCAGCTGGATTGATAACTTAAAACTAAAATACTAGAGAAATAACAATAAAAATAATAAAGACAAGGGACCATATGTGTATAAACAAAAAATTACTTGATTTGAGATGATTCAAATGGGTTTTCACCTATTCGGATGGGGGATTTGGAGAGTAGCAGAGAGCTGGAGGTGGATTGATAACTTAAAACTAAAATACTAAAGCAATAACAATAAAAATAAGGAAGTATATGTATATAAATGAAAAGATACCTGATTTCATATGGTTTTCACTTCTTTGAATAGGGGATTTCGCGAGAGGAGAGTGGTGGAGCGGATAAAATTAGGTTTCTGTGCGAATGGGGGAGAGCATCCCCACGGCTGGATTTGGGGGATATAATTCCCAACGGTTTTTAAGAACCGTTGGGAAAGAGATGCTAAGGACCTCTTTACCAAAGGTTTGAGGAAACCGTTGGCAAAGGGGTGACCCTTTCCCAACGGTTCTGTTGAACCATTGGCAAAAGGGTGATTAACACACCCCTTTACAAACGGTTTGAAGAAACCATTGGAAAAGGGGTGGCTTTTCCCAATGGTTTCAATGAACCGTTGGGAAAGGCTTTCTTAATCCTTCAATCCCAACGGTTTTAGCAAACCGTTGGTAAACACCCATTGGGAAAAACAGCATTTTTAGTAGTGAGTTTGATGATATAAATGAAATATTTTATGTGTTTCATATATTTTATGGTCCTTGTATAATATTATGTTGGTGGGTGACACCCAATTTATCTCTCTAATGGATTTTATAATTATTATGTTCTCTAGAGAATTATGTTTGAATTGATCAAGTATATTATTCCATTTATAAGGGTTATTGTAAGGGTTCTATGAAGATGATGTCCAAAGTCACCTATATAAATTTTCTATGATTTTTAATGAGTTTCCCAAAAAATATTTTCATTTCAATAGGTAATTTAATGATATCATGTTTAAGAAATGTTTATTCTTTTTAAGGGTAGAAAGATATATTTTTAAGAAAAAAAATCATGGGGTATCATGTTTTATAAGAATCATTTGTGATTATAAGTTTTAATTTATTCTTTATTGTAATGTGTTTTATGAAAATATTTAGAAATTAAATCTGATTTCATGATTAATTATACAATTATTTGAACTAAAATTTTATTATTTTAAAGAAAAACACACATATATAATGTCATGGTTTTGAAATGGACTAATGGTTTTCTTTACACTTTTTTATATGTCCCTTACAGAGCTTTTAGTTCTCATTCCTTGTTGTCAAATATTTTTCATAGGTTTTAATCTTTTTTATGAAATATGATGATGTCAAATTGAAAATCATGGGGATTTTTCATGAAAATAAAATAGTTTTCATTTTAAAATTATTCTATTGTATAAAAATGGATAGTGATTGGATGTGTTCACTTTGTAATGTATGGGTCTTTTGTGTAAGATTTAGGACCTGAATATCTAAAACTCAATACCTGAAATGTAATTTTCGAAATAAATAACATTTATTTTTAAAAACTAAGTAGTATTGGTTGAATAAGTATTGGGTCCTTATAATGTAACAACATATAAAAATAGATATGGTTTAAAGATAGGGTTGTAACATTCCTAATCCATGGATTGATCCATTTTTCATTGATTAAAAACCATTGAGTATTCTATTCAAGGTCTTATTCATGAAGTGTTTATATCGAGCATGTGATATCCAATGCCCCTTATTATTTTATAGTGAGAAAGCACACCTATCATAGTGTAGTTATATGTTCTTACATCTATAGTGTAGTTGTTTGTTCTAGCATAGTAATACAAGGCTGCATAGATTGAGCATGTTTTATGATTTTTAGCATCAGTGGTTTCCTGGGAATATAGGTGATCCTATCTCTTTGTACTAGAGGACTGTCTAGAGAATTTAGTTAATTTTTTATCTTATTAGAACATCAATTAACTAGAAGGTAGTTCTTTTATCTAGTCTTATCTATAGTGTAGTAAGTCCCTTCAGTATTTCATCATCTAGTCTCATGATGAGTAAATTCTTTCTCGGATGGTGTTCTGAGAATCTCTTCTATGGAGAGTATATCCCTTTGACATTGGGGTCTACACATATTCATGGGTAACTAGAGTTGTAGCATAGAAGTATGATAGTTTATGAGTAAACATAAAGGCTCACTAATCTCACATGATAGTCCATTTATATGGTACGTAATGGATCCATCCAAGAAGGAAAATTCAAGAGAGTCATCTATAGATATAATTGTGTAGACATTTATCCCATATATATCCCCAACTATACAGAGGAGTTAGAGTAATACATAGTGATGGTGGGATTCCTGGTATAGGGGAAGCTGGTTTGGGTTGTTATAAATGCTCACTTTGAGGCAGAATCAATAGGTTTTTTCAGTTAACACCAAGCATCGGATTTCCAACACATGATGGAAATTCATGTGTAGTTTCATATATGAGATTTTTTAGCTCAGGGTTCATATTGGTGATTTAATTATCCCTGATATAGGAATTGATTTCCTTATAATTAAGAGATCATTTTGATAATTACTTCTTAAAATCATTATCTATATATGGAAGTTAGGAAATGTATGGACCTTCATGTTAGAGGTAGTGACATAATTAGGGATGTCTTTGGTTCTATCAGGTAAGACCTATAGGAGGAAGTTTTGGAAGAGGATATGGTGATTCACTAGGGGGGAGCTGTAGGAGGACGACTCTATAGACAGCTCCAACCAATGACACCCCCTTGCGATCCTCTCTAGGATTTTTTGGATTTTGGTTAAGGATATGTCTAAATATATTTAATGGTGGTTTATAAATATACAATGTCTGATATGATTTGAGGTAGGATTGATATCTTCTCTACTATATAACATGTAATCATAGGAACTGGTACAATCCATTTTTTCATTTTTATGTACCAAGATTATGAGCTAGGATTCCAAGAGCTCCCATGGATTTTACCATATGGATATAGACAAATATTATAAGATATCCCATGATCAATCACATCGGGTGATAGTATGAGTTTATGCTTTGTGGAGGTGGTTCTCATTAGGCATCATTGATTTTATAAATAAGTAATTGGATGAAATTATTGGTACGTACTAGCTATACAAAGTTAATTATAATATAAAATGATTCCATAAGAGAAGGAGGTGTTTCTAAATTGACAGGTTGAGATTTTAATTTTTTAGAGAGAGATACTTTCAAATAGAAGGATAAAAAATGTTTCATTGAAATTAGTAATCGGTGTCCCATAAATTTTCATGTTTAACTCTTTGTCTGGAATATACCAGGGTAAATAAAATTCCAATGGTGATGGAGTAGTACATATATTGTTTTTCAATGATGTACCATGGATTTCCCCTCATTGGGAGTTTTAATTCTATATCTATATCCACGCTCAAGATAGAACTAATTAATTATTATGATTACTGGAGATTCTATAATTTTATTGCATCATTTTATGGTGGTGTTAATCGATGAAATCCTCACATATTAAATATTATAGGATCAGAATGTGTACAACCTATGGGATATTCTATATTTACCTCAAGATCACTAGCAATACAATGTGATCATGAAGTGTACGTTCAATATTAGTGTGGTCCAATTTCAAAATCATGTAATCTCATAGGGTGGAGTTGTTATAGACATATTAAAGATTGATGAATTGATATCATAGGATCCACATAAGAGTGTGCTTTAGGTATAATGTTTCCTTTGGTGTTATGGGTACTACCAGAGTTTTATAAAATTCATATATAGTTTTGTGGGCCCTATGATTCCCCTAAACTAAAAGGGTTTGTTGTTCATCTGGAATGAGTGGTGCCAGATATATTTTGAGAAGCTAAATTATAGGTTTCTGATTACTCATGTTATATGGTTTTCATAGGGTGTTGTTGAATATGTGGTGTTCTGTGACTCTTTTTAGCTATAATTTCTTGTGTATTGATGTAAAGGTGGTGATTGATTATGGGTTCAGGTAGCTGATATCTCAAAAAGAAGAATTATTTGACATATGTTTAGGAAATAGAAGTGTTCATGTTTTCTATTAATACATGCATACATTATCATTTGTGTGAGTAGTAATGGTGTATATATACCAACAGAATCATAAGTATATCATTAATTATAGAGGTCTTAACATGGTTTTATGGTGATAGTTGAGTATCCTATGGGATTAGGACATTGAGAGAGTCAGCTCCTAGGGAATGGGAACAATTTTTTATGATTCCCTTAGTGGGAATTACAATTATATCTTATTAGATGAGACTTCAGAGTGCTTAGTTACAGTGAAACTATCCTTATTGAATGATAGAGAGATAGATTTTACTCAATTAATGGTAGTGACGTCTTCAATTCTTATGAATGTGATGGAGGACTAGCTAATGGACATTGATTGTAATATTTACTATGAAATAGATATTCTTAGGGGACACAGAAGATGGATATTCTCATGGTGGGTATCACATCATCTACTTTCAGGAAAAGAAATTTTAATAGACATGCCACCGGAGAGGGAGAAGAGGGGTTTACATACTTTTTAATTTGTGGTGCATCCAAGAGTTTTGAATATGTAATAAGACTTCATATATAATTTTTGGTTGGAAAGAATATAGAGGATTATTGTTGAAGTTATTTATCAAAGAATCACAAGTTTGTAGGTGAAGGAGGGGCATCAGGTCCTAAAAATTTTACCCCAACCCCTTGAGGATATAGATTTGATTTAAGATGGTATATTAATGGAAATTATAATATGGATTCATTTATCAAATAGAGGTTATGATTCAATTTTGGTGATCATGAACTGACTAACCAAATTATCACCCTTATTTTTTATTTTGAAGAAAATTTGATTGGAAAGAGTGGGGAACTTATATGTTGAGTATATCATTTAGTTTCATAGAGAGACTTAAATGATCATTTATAACCAATATTCATAAATTTTATACCACCTATGGAGATCCAGTTAGTGTAATTTATGTAATAATTATGTATGAGTATGGAATTACACTCTTATAAAGATGGTCAGACTGATAAACCCATTCATATTATTATGGATATGATATGGTCTTGCATGATGAAATTTATTCAAGGGTGGTAGGATCACTTGATTTTGGTAGAGTTCATTTATAATAATAGTTATCACCCCATAACTGGTATTTCACCATTCAAGAACATGTATGGGAGACCTTACAAGTCACCCCCACACTAGTGAGGGGTAAGAGAGCTATCACTTAAGTAGACACATTTCGAACAAGAACATATGGAGGTGGTGTAGTTGATCCAGTAGAAAATGAAGACAGCATAGAACCATCAGAAGTACTACATAGATAAAAAAGGGTGAACTTATTGATCGAGTAGGGACATCATGGTTTATTTAAGTTCTCACCATGGTTTGGTTTTTGGAAATAATTTCAGGATGGAATGTTATCTCAGAAATTCACTGGTTCATTCTAGAAACTATACTGAGTGGTTGAGGTAACATATCACTTGGTATCTCCCCCACATAGAGACTTGGTCCATGAATTCTTCCATGTGTCAATCATGATGAGATACATACATAATCTATCACACGTTATTGACTAGGGATATATGTAAATCAAAGATGAAGACACATTATCATAGTACCCATTAGAGATCATGAAATGATAGGAGGTGGATCTTCAGAGACAATCCATTTCACTAGTGTTTTTCCTTTGGTAGTACTTGAATCTCCAGATGATATCTTGAGAGTGTGAGTGTAACATACTTAGTTTTAAAAAAATGAACACTATGTTCAATAGCATACATGATATGCTACATCAAGCTTATATGAAAAACTAAATGTGATTATTTAAATGTTACCATTATAACCTAGCTGTTGGAATGGAGGGAAAGAGTGGTATCAAATGAATTATCAAAATATGGTTTACACATGTTTAAATAATGATTCATTGGTTACCAAATTTATTATAAACAGAAATAAAATCCAATTGAATATAAATGATGTGTTTTTATGAAAACCAATTTAAAATGAGAATAATTGTGTTTATAAAATCGTATCACTAGTTATGGATTTTTTTAATGCAAAATATGTGTTATATATTCAAAATAATGTTTTAAATTGATCTTATATGTTTTCTATATATGATATAATAATAAATTCATTTTTTCCTATAAAAGAATTTTTTTTATAAAAATGTATTTTTACCTCCTTTTGATGGATACCCTTTTTAAATTTAGTTTTTAACACCTGTATAGGTTCTATTTGAAAAAATAATCATATTATTTAGAATATGGACATAAAAATTTACTTTGGATGAATTTTTGATATTTTTCTAATAACTATCATGTTTTGATGAGTAGTAAAAATACGCTAAAATTTAATTGAAAACAACATTTTCCATCAAGATAATTTATATAGTTAAATAATATTACATAATATTATTAAAGTATAAATGGAATATATTTTTGTCATTTATTATAATTTAGTTCATTGGAATTAATTCTAATTTTAATTCTGATGTAAAAACACTCCAATCTTTTTCAATGTTTTAACCATTATAAAAACCCCTCTTTCTTGTTTTGGCAATGAGAATTAATTTTAAATTAATTTCATCAAATTATGTGTTTTGAATTTAAAAAAAATGGATTCCATAATTGTAATTATATTGTACAAATTGTGTAAATACGTAGCTTTTATTTTTGGATGTTATGAATAGTAATTTTAGTATTTATTTTTATTTTCCATGGTTAAAGGGTAAATCAGGTGAATAAGGGTAAAATAATATTATAATAATATAAAACTATTGTAAAATGTATCATAATCCCATTGGATGATATATTTCAGACCTTATGTATCCTTAGGATGAAAATTTGGCATTTGGGAGCCACTTGGGTGTGAAAATGACATCTTATAATATTTAATTTAAAGAAATGGGAAATATAACATAAACATGAATCTTTTACTAAATAACTTTTAATATATGTTTATATAACTGATCTCTATAATTATAAATAGTCATTATAAATCTAAAACAATTTCCTACATCATGGTATTTTATATATAATTTTTAGACATTAAATAAATAAATTTATTTATTACACAATGATGAGGCAATGATTACCTTATTAATAAAATATTCAAATAAATGATATTATAAATATTAAAATAAATGTAATTTGAACATTTTGATGCCATAAACAAATTTTCTGGATGCTTATGACATTATATTATATTTTATTATATTTTATTTGTCGAAGTAATCAAGTTTTTATTACTAACAAAAACAATTACTCAATAGTGTCAAAATGGACATAAATGAGTTTTAAAAAAATACTATTTTATTAAAAGATATAATTGTCCTAAAAGAATAATATTAGGCCAGAAGACTTATATAATGTTAAAAATGTCATTAATTATCATCTTTAGGTTCTTTTTTCATTTTATAGTAACTATAGTAACCATATATTATGAAAATACAAGAATACATGGTAAGACTTAATGTTTTTAACTAAGGGTTAAAGCCAACAGATATGGTTAATTTTATGCCCTAAACTTATATTAACCCAATTGTTTTAGAGTATTTATACCCATAAAAATAATATCCTCTAATTATATCACATTGGAGCTATTATAATTCTGAAATAAATTTTTAATAAAATAATATTTTATGAATTTCCTAAAGTGCCCCTACTCCATCTTTTAAAAGGCCACCACCTCTACCCACTTACTCACCCCCCTCAAGCACATTGGCTTGTCCAACATCTGATAAAATATTCTCCCAACATGCCTACCTTCCTCCTAGAGGCCACATATTGGGCAGAAATCCATCCTATGGAGACCTTTTCTGAAAATCGATAGGATATACTTTAAAAAGAAGAACAAAACGATTGTACGTGACGAGTCTGACTCGTGGTAAGGGAAATATTTACTCAATACTCATTCATTGAGTTATATATACATGTAATTGGTTTTCTTCCATGAATATGGGTGAATGAAATCTTATTGTTTTACACTGAATACTTACTTATATTTGGTGTAATTATATTTTTCATACATATTTTTGTCATTTATTTATCCTTAATCTAATGACATGATCTTTATAAGGGATATCATCTCAATTACCTTTCATTGGGTCATATTCTGATTTATACATGACCTTATTTTATATGGTCTATAATAAAACCCTATTACTTTAATTTTTATTCCATTGTTTTCAAAAGGGGTTCTTTTTTAATGAAGCCTTCTAATAAACGCTAAAAGGAATGTTTCTTTTTAACGTACGTGGAAACTACGGGATTTCCGCCACCACGAGCATTATTTTATATTTCGATAAATCTATAAGACATAATATTTTTAAAAAAGAAAATTAAACAACATATTAATTTTTTGGTATTTTTTATTGAAAATGGTGTTGAGATTGGATTGATTATATCAATATCTTGATATGATGTCTTATGATCACAATGTGGAAATTTTATTTCTGATTTATTATTGTTCATGTGTTATGATTAGGTTATGTTTCTTGGTAACTTCTTATGTATACAGGTGGTTCCATGATAAACCGATAGGTATGTGAGCTCATGATAGCTCTACAATGCAATGGGTAACATGATGGAGGTAAATTTGATGGTTCTTTCTATGAGATTTAAGGAATATACTGTGATGGGTCTTCCAAACGTAACCATAAAGGTTACTCCCTATGTAGTTATGAAAGCTACAATGTAAGTATGTTATGGATTCCACAAGTTAGTTTTATGATTTTTTATTAATATAAGTTATTCATAAATATTATGATTTTATGAGGTATGTTAAAGCGCTTAGGTTTTATGAGTGAAAAGTATGATTTCATTTAATTGTATGTTTTCATGGACTAAATTTTTCATTCCTTATTTTATATCACCTACTGAGTTTTTTATGCTAATCCCAGGTTTTAGAAATGTTTTTCATAGGTTATAAGTAAGGGTAAGATAAATGAAGAATTGAAGAAAAAATTTATCAATAAAAGAATTCTTGTTTTATTTAAGGAGTTTTATTGGATAAAGTAGAAGTGTCTACATTTTAATATTTGAGATGTAATGTTATATTTTCGGCATGATTATATAAATCTCTAAACCTAAAAAGATCATTAATGTAAAAGAAATAAAATTCTTGATTAAAAATCAAGATTATGTAATGTTTAAGGGTGGGACCTTAAAGTTGGTTTCAGTGCATTCTTTAGGCAAATTTTGGGGTTAAGACTTTTAGATAACCACATGGTAAGTCTCTATGTCTATTATTTCAGTTAAATCCTTGTTTTACAATATTTTAAGATCAAGTAAATTCAATTAAAAATGGAAGGAGGAGGATCTCAGACAACATTCCTATCTCTTCTAGGTGACATGCTTGCAATAATTATTAAAAAGTCATGTTCGGGTGATTGTGAAAATTTTTCTAGCAGAAAACTCACTTGAATGTAGTTTTTTAAGATATATAACCCCGCCACTATACCACAATACCATCGTGGATCATGGTTTTTATTTAATCGAATACTATTTTATCATAATTATCATACTTTCAAGAAAGGTAAATATTATCCAAGAATTTTCAAATATTTTACCTTATCACAACATTTTGAAGAATATTATTATTTTGAAAAAGGTATTGAACATAAAGACCCAAGTGTAACCTATTTAAATTTGATTTTAAAATATATTCTTTCATCACTTACTTATAGTATTTCAAATTGACTATTCATTGAAAGTTTCAACTCAAACTTGGTCTCACTATTTTATAAAAATCATTCTTTATCAGAAGTTTGAAAATTATATGTCATAGAGTATTATTTTCTGAAACAATTTTTATGTGAACAACCATATGACCCATGTTGTACACGGTGTGTTTGAATAAAAGAATAAAATGATTTTGAAGGATCTCTAAATCATTAATTCAATGCATGAACCATCTATCTATATGAACAAGATTACGATGAAACCAGGTGGGCACCATGATCAAGGTATGATGATCTTTCTTAGGGAATAGTTTTATTTTATCATATGGAGGTGAAATAAAAAAACATAAATATATATAGTACTTCATGAATTAAGATGTTGAGGTTATTATGAGTTGGGGTGAAAATGGGAGGTATAAGACAAACATTGAATTTAAAACATGTTAGGGGTATTTTTGAGTTTTATAAGAGGGATAACCCGCAAGATGGGTGAAAAACGGTTACATATAGAATGGCCACAAGAATCAATTTATAACTTATTCTTTTTAGTTAAAAGATTTTATCGATCAAGAATAGGTTGATTTTGGGATCTTATGTTTTATCAAACTGATATCCTTGTTATAGGAAAATGATTTGGTGATTAAGTGATACATGTTATTTTGGATGAAGTTTGCTCATTTGAGAACACTATATGCCTAAGGAAAATACAATACTATGGGATTTCATTTGTTGAGTAATGGTTGAATTTTATATTAGAAGAATCTATGTTTTTATTGTGGAAATATGTAGATTTTGGTATATGTTTATAATTAATTTTTATTTTATGATAAATACCAAATATTCGTAGTAGGTAACGGAAGAATTGAAAAAAAAATTTATCAGTTATGGTGATTATATATTCTTTGATAGAACTCATTTAGATATTATTTTAAGGATCATATGGTTAGTTTTTTTTTGAATGACAAATCCTAAATAATGTGGATAATTTTTTTGAAAATATAATTTTGAATTTTATTATATATAAGTCTCAAGGTGGTTTAAATAAAAGAATGTATGTTTTTCCGTTTATAAAATAGCATAGGGGAATTTTAGGAATTTCGTAAATGATTAAAATATAAAAAAGATGTTCTCTAGAAAAATGATTCAAAATGGATAAAGTATAAAATATTGGGTAGCATTTGGTTTAAATCACATAAACTATTTAAATATGGAAAGTTTTATTTGGTGTTTTAAACATTATCATTTCGTTTAATCTCTCAGTAAATCTATTTTTACCTTAAGAGTGATAACACCCTTTTCACTCTTAAAGGGTTATAATTTTTCATATAAGGTGAAAATTGGATAATAAATAACCAAGGGGTAATATTTTAGAACATATATTATCTAAAATGTCATATTTCAAGATTTTTATGAGTTTGAAATAACTAAATATAATATTATATTCATAAAATATCATTAATTCTATTTTGGACACTATTCATTTAACATGACACTGAAGACACCAATACAAAGATGTATTTAGAATATAATATTTTAACAGAATAATGATATGTTAAATTCATCTATAAAATTCATGGTACATTATAACTCTCTCAAACCATATTACCTTTAGTATTTTTAAAATCAGAAATTTTATTTTTCTATTAATTGAAGGAATATTTGGTTGGCATTGCTAAGAATTGAAGGTAATTATATAATTATTAAAATTATAAAAAAATAAAATTATGAATATAAATTCATTATTCCCAAAATTAAAATTAATATCAATTCAAAAAATTCTTTTTCTTTGATGTAAACACATAAGATAAATTCAAAATTAATAGAGTGAAATTTCTTATTTTTATTTCCTTTAAATATTATATAATTATTTTATTGGGAATTTTACGTAAAACAAATTATTTTTATCCTAATGTTATAATTTTTTAATTAAATTAATCCAATAATTATTAAAATGAGAAATGGTGACCTTAACATTTAGTTTTAACCTAGTTTGACCCGATTTAACCTTTACCATAGTGATAAATTTAACCATGGTTAGTATTCATAATGCCGAAAATTAAAAGGGACCTATTTGAAAATTTTGGACCTATTTATTCAAAATATGGAATCCATTTTTCAAAATTCAATTTCTATATGTGGTACAAATTAAATTTAAAATAAGTTTTCAAAAAACTATTGAAAGTAATATTTAGAAAAAAATCATTTTTAATCATAAAAAGGATTTATTCATATCTCATGCATATAAAAAACATTAGATGAATGTTAAAATATTTTATTGAATATATAATACATAAATTTCATTATTATCATCACACAATAGTGAAAATTTTAATTTATTAACTTAATGATAAATTTTTCATAAATAAATAGTTTTTCAAAAAGTTATCTCTTTAATTATCAAATGTTTTTTAATTTTATTTATTATAGATTGATGACCAAAGAATTTATTTTTTCCAACATTGTCATAATTTATTTTTTCCTACTAATAACCTCCAATCCAATTCCTTTTGGATAATGGTAACATTAAATAATAATTATTTAATATTATATCATTTTTCATTTAAACATAGTATTGTGTGTAAGGAAAGCTATCAAAAAAAGGAAATTTAATTATGGGGAAATATATCATTAAATCATTGGGAGTTAGATTATACCCCAATTGATATTAACTTTTCCCTCTAAATACCATATATATGATATAAACAACTTATGATATATATTTTTCAATACATCCTCAGGTTCCCAAGAAACTTCATTTAATTTCTAGTTCCTCGAGATAACTTTTACTCGATGAGTAGTCTAATTTTATATCACTTTATCTCTATGATCAAGGATTTTTACTAATTTTTATTCATAAAAGGATCATTATATAGTTATAAGACCTTTAGTTCAATACTTTTTAAGGATTAGGTATGAACTTCCCCATGATAGATACATGTAACAGATCATGAACTTGAGATAGGTTCAATGGAAGCGTTAAACGATAAGTTGTCATCTATACTCGATCAAGAATCTCCAAAGGTCCAATATAAACAAGGCTTATATTTTCATTATTTTCTATTATAATAACTATATTCTTTTTATAACATCATAGAAATACATTTTTAGTAACATTTATTTCCATATTTCACCAATGATTGTTGTAAAACTATTTCAATCGACTCAAAGATGCCTTTATGTGCTGCAAAAAAAACATTATTTTTCTCTACTATTCCATTAGCTAGCTCAGGTACCAATAGATTTTTTTTATATAACATAATCTGAAACCATTATATTTTTACACTTATTTATATAGAGTTCTTCATATGGATCCATATTAATATTCAAGTTAATGTCATTGTTGTAGGAAATCTCAAATATGGGATGGTGTTGATCCTAACCACCTTTGAAATACATAGAAAGTTATCTCAACATATCCTCTAGGTTTTTAATGGTTCTATTATACTCTCTATCTATCTAGATATGATAAAATGTACTGAAGCTGATCTTTGTATCATGATCCGTCTAAAGGAATCTCTTGGACTTTAAGGTAAACCACAAATCTATATTAGATACACTAAAGTATGGTACTCCATGAAACCCTAACAGTTCCTTAATGTATATCCTAGAAAGATGACTGAGATATAAATATTCTATAAATTAAATTATGTGTTTTGAAATCATAAGGGGATCAACTACAACCCAAATAAAATTATATTTTTTAAACATTTTGGGGATTCTGACAAAAAAATTTATTCTGATGTTTTCCAATTTCTATTATGGCATGGGTAATGGTTATAACAACCCATTAGACATCATTATCTTATCATTAACATTTTGACATACCAATAAATAAGATCTAATCTATAAAATATCTCTCTTAATGTTATCCCACTGTAAATACACTTTTATATCTCTATAAATCTTCATACTTCAAGGATGGATGGAGAATAATGAACTACGAGATTTATCCAATAGCTTATTCTATAAGTCTGGTATTGATGGGACACATACATGGTTTTTGAACCTTATCATTCCATCATAATCAAGGTTTAACATAGAAAATTTTCTAACCTTATTCTATAGGTCCACATATTCCTTCTATTACTATTTAGTCATCATATGAATAGATGGTTTACCACTCATTTGAGGAATATAATATTTCTCCCATTCTATCATGATCCCAAAATACATCCTTTAGAAATCTATAAATTGTTTATCTATTATATTACTTATCATTTATAATCTATCATGATCCTTTTGAATCAAATCATTGACCACCTTATTCACTTTCCTAGGGTAAAAATGTATTAATCGATCATAATCTTTAATCAACTCCAACCGTATTCTATTTCACATATTCAGTTGTTTATGAGTAAATATATACATTAGAATTTTATGAAAAGTATATATATCACACCATTCTACATAAATATAATGTCTTGATATCTTTAATGAAAAAAATACCATAACTAAATCTAAATCATGAGTTGGGTAATTTTTCAAATAAACATTAAATTGCCTTTGGGAATAATCCAGAACTATATTAGTCTACATAAGAACACGTCCCAAAATCATATTCAATCTATAAATATGATTACAGTCCCTTCTTCACAATAGGATATTTTTTATATAAATGTGATGACTAATCTTATCATTAGTTCCTTGAAATTTTCCCCACATTCATCTTTCAAAAGGAACATATCTTTATTTTGAGTTAATTTTGTGGATTGATTGTATAGTGATGAGAAATTTTCCACAAAGCATGTATAAAATCCAACCAAACCAAAAAAACTATTTATCTTAGTAATTTTGGTTATCATAGTCCCACATTAAGAAATTTCATTTACTAGATCCATAGATATACCCTCACTTCAGATTATATGATCCAAGAATGAAACTTTTTATAGATTAAATTTATACTTGGTAAATTTTTCATACATGTCCTGTTTATTTAGTTTCTTTAGTATAGTCCTCAATTTATCTTAAAGTTCATACTTTATCATTTAATATATAATAATATACTCAATAAATACTACTAAAAACTTATCAAGATAATCTCTAAATACTTTATTCATTAAATACTTGATTGTGGTGGGTGATTATTCAGACTAAATAGAATCACTATAAATTTATGGGGTCCATAAAATATACAAAAGTTGGTATTGTCTATATAAACCTTCTTAACCATAAATTCATGAGATATATACTGTTGTTAAATTTTTGAAAATTATTTACCTCCACAAAGATGATCAAAAGAATTATCAATATAGGGTTGAGGATACTTGTTCTAGATTGTGATATAATTAAGTTCATGATAGTAAATGTAGAGTCGCATTGATCCATCTTTATTCTTCATAAAAATAATAGGTAAACACCAAGGTGACACACATTTCCAAAATAATCCCTTATTACTATTCTCTTAGAGTTTCTTCTTCAGTTCCTGTAACTCTATCCAGGAAATCCTATACAGAGTACCAGAAATAGGTGTAGCATTGGGAATGAATTTATTGAAAAATCAACATCATGATTCAGTGGAATAATAAGAAAAATCATTTTGATATACATAAAAAAACTCCCAAAAAATAGGCATATCATCAATACTGATTTTATCCCTAACTATGTGAGATAAACACAGATTTTTAATAAAAATCAAGACCCATATAGTGGATCTAATTTCCATTAGAAGTATATATTTATCATCACACTGATAAAAAATCATAAGTTGGATTGGAATATCAAATGTGACTTATCTTTCTTGCTAAAAATGTGTGCTTTATGTAAAAAAATCCAATTCCTGACCAAAATAATTTCAACTTCAATTAAATGGAGAATAACGATATTTTTAAGAATTAAAATACCAAAAAACATTAATTATAGAATATATTTTTATTTTTGATGCAATAATCATACCATAAGTTGTTTTTACTACTAATTAAACATATAATTATTGGGGATTGTAATTAGAATTCGTACATACTTTTCATGATATATGTGAATTCCTATAAATAATCCCATAGAAGAAAATTTAATTTTTTCACATATCCATCCCAATCTCAAAATCATTATTATATTTTCAAACTCCATTCTAAAACCAAAATTCATTGCATGAAAATCAATAATATTTGATTAGAGTAGTTGATCATGAAAAAACATTCATATTCATAAGATTTCTAAATAATGAAACCTTGTTTTCAATTTAGCACACCATAGGTTTAACTAATGTAAATAATGGTCAAAATTTATTCAAATATTTCATAATTATTTAGAAAAAAAATATATCTATCTGAGAATATTCCCCCAAGAGAGTAAAACTAAGTGTGCAAAAGGGAACGTTTTCCTTGACATAGAATAATGGTCATTATATACTCAACAAAATATTTTTGGGGTTATTACCCCTAGATTCATATGTTACAGAAACAAATCCACATAAAGTGTCAAGATAGGGGTTTTTTCTCATAAATCTGGACTCCCTTATTCTCTATAACATATGATGTTATCCTATACATTGGATTATAAAAAGGGATGTCATTAAATTTTTCACATCATAGTTTCTAGAGGAAAATAATATTTCACTAATATTTACTTTAGTGACCCAAAATTTTCATAAATAGATATTACATATTTTTAGATTATTATTCGTTATATATCATCAAAATAAATTCTATAATCAAATAGGTCAAGTATTTTTGAAAACATGGAGACATAAGAAACTATTTCATAAGGGAAAGACATTATAACCCACTATGTTCTTTATAAATAGCACCCTTCTTAGACATATCAAGCATAATAAATTTCTTCATAACATAGTGAAAAAACATGTGAAAGGGTGATCATAGAAGAACATTATAGGAATATAAGGAAAATAATTAATCATGACATGAGTATGAGGGTTTGATAACAAGAGCATAACATTTGAAACCCGTACCTCGCATATCATAGATCATAATATTTTTACATGGAACACATTTTGGTAGTTTATAATACATGACTAATAAAAGAATAGAAGAACATAATCCATGAGATCATGACATTGAAATAATACATAGATCTATGTCATACACATAACCATAGAAAATCACTTTATTATTGGTCAAGGATTGCTTCCAAGACTTTCATGGTGGATTGGGATCGCACATAAAACCAACTTAGTAGTTTAGGATCACTTACAAGAATAATATAGTAGATATTTTACTTTCATGGAAAAGGTTAACTCCCCATTATATTCCTATTTATATCATGAGATATATATATTTACCCAATCAATTAAAAATATATAAAATTATAGTCCCTCATATAAAATGATGAAAATCATATAGATTTATGCAACCAAATCATAAAACATTTAACATATTGTAACCCGTGAAAAATAATTGGGGTTTATAAACTTTTTATCATGGAATAGCATATGGAAAAGAAATCATTTTAATAAACATTTCATCATTTCATCATAACATAAGCCGTGAGAGAGAAAAGGGCTACGTAAACACCTTATCATCATAATCAAAAGACATCCATAAAAATATTAAGTATGGTATCATTGGATAATATCCCCCAAAATGGTAGGACAGTTCAATGCATTTTAACATAGATTTAATTTTCTTATAAATGATCACAAGAGACATTTATTGAGGAAAATAACCATTTCTATTTGAACTAAATTATTTAAAATAGAAACAATTTACAAATATTAAAGAAAACAATTTCATTAGAAAAAATATTTGAAACATGTAAAGTAGTATTAACATTATTGAGTTTTCAGGATGGTGAGGAAATAAATTTATGCCAATTAAGTTAAATAAATAATTCCCTTCACACTTTTGTAAAAAAATCAAAAAATACCTCTTTCGGAAAACAAAAAAAAAGGATTCCTTATAAAAAAACAAAAATGTCAAAAATAATTAATAATTACATAAAAATTTAAATTATAATATTGATAAAATTTATGAAAACATATTTAGAAAATATATTCAAGGAAGAGAAAGAAATATTCTACCAAATAGAGAAATAAAGTCATTTTTTCTTAAAATTATTTTCTCAGTATCTTAAGTATTTAAGGATATTAAAATAAAATTAAAACATGTAATATCTATAAATAACCATAGTATATGATAAGTAATTATTTTGTTGATAATTATATCCTAAATTTGATCATTCTAAAACTTAATCATAAACAATCCCAATAGACAATGATATTGTAACATAATACCCTTAATCAGGGTTCCACGTGATTTGAAAGTGATCTATAATCATGAATATTAAATTTATATTTTTTATAATTCTACACCAGAATAATATAAATATTTATAATATAATATATGATCCCTTTATAACATTTCAACTCACATTTAACAACAATTCCATATTAAAATCGTCATTTTTGAATTTTAACTGTTTTGTTATTTCCTAAGATTATTATTTCGGTAGTTCTGGTACTTGTACTTTAATATCATTTCAATAATAACCATAATTGTAATATATATATAAATATAAAATATATTCATTATAATTATTTATTTTCATCCATTAATGTTAGAGATGGAAAAATGAATCATACCGTTCATGAAGATGGTAAGAAGTATTTATGCATGAACATTGTTTTCACTTTTCGAAGGATGGAATGAAAGAAAGGTAAAACATAATTCACCTTAAATTAATTGTTATTTTATAATATATATCAATTATATTTATAAAATAATTCTTTATTTCCATACATGTAAATCACAAATGAAAAATGAATCACATTGATTTTAGGAGGTGGTAGTTTACACGTACGCGCGACATTATCATCTTTCAATAAAATGGAACGTAATAAGTAGATATTATATGCTTATTAAATGAATATAATTTTGAAAAAAATATAATATAAAAACATCAAACCCATTATAATACCCATATATAAGAAATTTTGATAAAAAATGAAATCTATCGCTATGTGGAAACGATAAGTCGTACGTACACATGAGAGATACATTCACTTCCCATTTGATGAGAAAGAGGGTAGATAATTTTATTTTAACAATAATAAAAAGAATTAATATATTTATGATACTTGATTTATTATGTTATGATAAATACCATATATTTTTATGAGGTAAGAGAATAATTAAATAAAATTAAATGACAGATTAAGGCGATTACCTATACTTGGATGGAGCTCCTTTAGATCTTCTCATATATATGGACACTAGGATTTATATTTTAAGAACAAAAACATTAAAATGTGGATATTTATGTTTATAATATAATTTTTTAGTCTTTTTATCTTGGAGGCTCAATGCTTTTTAAATTAGAGAAATGAGAGGCTTCCTTCTATAAGTGTGGGGTGGGTAGTTTTGGAATTTCTTAAGGGATTAAAATATAAAAAGGTAAATCTATATAAAAATACTTCCAAATGAAAAAATAGTTACAGATAATTAAGGGTTTTTTTAATACCATAAATCAAAAAACAATTATAGGTTTAATTGGTGTTTTAAACCATTTATTTTGGTTTAATCCCTTAGTTAACCTATTTTCATCATAATTGTGGTAATGTATTATTCACTCTTAAATGGTTATAAGATTACATATTGGTTACAAATGGATCAAAAATGGAATAATGATGAAATTTTATACCATATATTCTCCAACTTTTCCTATTTCACATTTTTTATTATTTTTAATTAATTTCAAAAAATATTGTTATTATAAAATATCATTAATATCATTTTTGACACAATTCATTTAAATCTACACTAATGGAACCCATAAATAATGTAATTAGAATATAATATGTTAACAAAACACTAATATGTTATATCCATCTATAAAATTCATGTATCAATATAAATGACTCAAATTATATTACTTTTAATATTTTTTATATAATTTATTTTATTTTTCTCTTAATTCAAAAAACATCATGTCGGTGTTCAATAAAATTTTCACGTAGTAATATATTTACAAAAAAATTACAATAGTTTACCATCCTTAAAATATTTCCTTTAATCTAAAAACAACTATTTATATTCATTCACAGATTTCATTTTTTTATGTGAACACATAAGCAATATTTAAAAGTAAGCGTGCGATATTTTGAATTTTTATTGGCTTTAAATACTATATAGCACATTTTAATGGACAGGTATGCCTTAAAAAATTTAATTATGAGCCTAAGGTAACAAGGGTAGAATTACATACATATAATAATAATTAATAAAAAATGGTTACCATAAAATGTACTTTGAACATAGGTTAACATGACTTACCCTTCCCCATGGTAATAAATTTTACCAAGGATGCAAATCATATTTCCCGAAAATAAAAGGGGCCATTTTTACTAAATATGTAACTCATGATTAAAAAATATAATCCATTTTTTATATTTCAATTTCTTTAATTGGTACAAATTAAATCTAAAATAATCTTTAAAATGGGAAGAATCTTGTTTTTTAGAAAATTGCATTTTTAAGAATAAGAATGGATTTATTCCTATCTCATGCCTAGAAAAAAACATGACCGGAATTTAAAAACACTATATTGAATATATAATATATAAATTTCACGAAAATCATTCATCAATAGTGATTAATTAAATTTATTATGATAAAAACACATTGGCTCATAAAAAATATTTTTTAGAGAAATACCTCCCTTATTTTTAAATGATTTTTATTTTAATTTATTATTAATTGAAAAAACCAATGAATTAATTTTATCCAAACATTTTCATAATTTAGATATTCATATTAATACCCACCAATCCAATGTCTAATTGATAACCATCGTATAAAATAATTGTATTTTAAAATTATATCACGCTTCGTTTAAACGTTGTGTTACCTTTTAAGAAAACTGTCAATGAAATCAAATTTAATTAAAGAGAAATATTTCATAAATATCGGGGTACTTAATAGTTTGTGGTCATTTATTCCACTAAGTGGGGAAGTTATAATCTTCATTTATGTTGGGTCATGATCATTGAAATATATGTATCATTGTGCCTTATGTTTTCTCAGGTTATTGAGCAAGGAGTTTTATAGGATTTGAAAGTCATTGGGATTTGTTATATGACTTATGGATGTGTTATTAGGGTGTCATGGATGTTTTTTAATTCCGATTCCAAGATTCATGAGATTTTTTAAATTTTGGGGACAATTCTGTTATAATATACTATGTAAATATCGTTACACTCCAACACTTGATGAGGTATGTAAAATCTCACTTATGGTTGGATGATCATGAGTGGATAAGGTTTTGTTATATGATTTGGTTCATTATTTTTATTCTTTAATAAAATATTATATGTATGGATATTAGATAGGGAAACTATTGGAACTAGAGTATTGATTTAATACCCACACCCTGCATTGGTCCTCGTGGACAGATGTAGATTTTATGGTTTTTTGTACTGTTAGGGGAAATGTTTAGATATCGAGAACCTAGTGGAGTTGAGAGTTTGGGTGGTTCATGAGTTGGTTGGCATGATTTTTTAGATTGTTTATTTGGTTATTAAAGAAAAATATTATGATAAATAGATATTATGTCTTTTTAGATGAATTTTTAACACATTTCATGAATACATTACAACGGAACATATATTTTTAGTGTCTTTAAAGACTAGGCACAAAATATTATAATTTATTGAATGACATTCAATATTTCCTATAGAGATATTCACACATAGTAAACTTTGTATAAATACCCTACTTAAAACCTTTCTTCTTAACCTTTGTAAATAGAAATTAATAAAGGTTGAGCATGAATGATCAGTAATGGTAAACTAGGGAGATATCGACAAATCCTGAACATATGGGTATGAGAATATGAGAATAACATATGAATCCATATCATGTATATCAAATATCATAAACCAGAGTCGTGGTAAAAACTATTTGCAGTTCATTAGATAATAATCATAATGGAATTAATTAACATGAACCCTGATAACATAAAATTGGCATAAGACATATATTTGTGGTATACACATAAACATATAGAATCATTTCCTTAGTAGTCAAGTATCATTGAAAAAACCATCATAGTGGAATATATTCACTACACAAACCATTATTGTATTCGAGTTCCACTCCCAAGAATATCATAGTGGATAGAGTCCCTTACTGAACTGGGATCATTGCCCTTTCCGATCTTATTTATCACATAGAATATAAATCTTTACCCAGTATATTAGAGGGAGATATAGGTCTCATCCATATGGGTTATAATGTAACCATCGTCCTTGGTTATAATTTAACCAAAGTCACATAATGAAAATCATATATATGTGTTCCATAATATTATAAAGAACCCATAAATTGAAATCAGTTTCAGACAAATTTCACCATAACATAACCTATAGAAAGGAAACAAGTTTTGTAATCATTTCATCATTTAATCAAACTGTAACCCCTAGAAAAATAGTTGGTTTCATAATAATTTTATCACTTTATAAAACAAGTAAGAGAAATGTTTCTCTTAAACATTGTATCATCATAAACATAAACCATTCAAAGAAATAATGATAATAGTTTCCTTGGATCATATCCTCAGGAAATAATAGGTTACATTAAAGGGTATTAAATTATATGGAAAATAATTTTCAAAGATTACATAGAATATTTAATGAGGAAATTTTCATTTAAACTTTAAAGAAAACATTTTAAAATTTAAAAAATTTTCAAAATTATTTTCAATGAAAATGTATCTGAAAAAGTTTAAAAAATCATTACAATATTTTAAATAATTTATTAAGGAAAATATCCATCGACTTTCAAAAAATCCTATTAAAACAAAAAAAAGTATTAAAAATAATTTTCTTTTAAAATTAAATTGAAATATTATAATGTAATCTTCAAATAGAATAATAGTAATAATGGTATGAAATTTTATTCATGTAGTACAAGTTAAAAAATTATTCCTTTCATGTTTTCTATAAAATCCAAACGACCATTTTTAGAAAATGGAATAAAGAGTCCTTTAAAGATATTTTTTAATAAGTTAAACATGGGTAGAAATGTATTTCACAAATAATATAGATAATTTTATAAACATTATTTAATGTAAATTTATCGAACAAGGTTTTTAAGAAAAATAGGTTTTGGACAGATGATATAAATTAAAATTCATTTTATTAAAAAAATTATTTTGACATCATGAGTACATAAAAAGAATAAAATGAAGTTAAATATTTTATTTCCAAGAAATAAATATATTAAAATAAAATTTGTATGTTTTTTAAAGATGTATCATAATACTTTATCATTAGAAACATAAAAATAAGTTATCCCAGTTAACTATGAGATTGAATTATAAAACCCTTTCCTCTTTGGTAATTTTTAAATCATGAGCCCTATAAAATAACGAAATCAAATTAAACTCATAAATTAATTAAAATAAAGATATTAATGATAGAACATTTTAAAGTGGTATTATATACACATAATAATATAGGTGCATAATATAGCTTACCTTCTAAAGAATGAAATTTGAGATAAAAATCTCTTACCACATTGGTAACATTTGAACCATAAACCCCCCTAAAGATATATACTAAAATTAATAGGTAAATCCCAAGAATTTTAAGTAATTAAATAATAAAATTCATTCATTGTATGTATATACACTACATAAAAGAAACATTTTCTGAATGTGGAATGTATCTCGTAAAAAGTAAAAGTGTGGAAAAATAACTAAACATAAGTCTTGACTTCTTTCGTACACATTAGAAACTCCTATATAATAAATTTATGTATATTATACATATATTAAATAAAAATAATTATATATATATTTCCATATATTATTTACTTATGACATATCATTACTCATTTATTAGTGATTCAATGTTGAAATTATGTTTTGGGTAATAACTACTTTGTTTTTCATGTGTGTTTTCGTTTGGTATTTTCAATCCCATTACATTGATCATGGTTAAATAATCTTCAAAACGTTAAACATGATATAAATTTCATATATATAAACTACATATATATTTATATTAATCCATAAAAGTTATAGAAAAAACATTTAATACATTTTTCTTGGAGACATTAGGTAGTGCGTACACACAACGTTGTTTCCATTTTATCAGCAGATTGAAAGAAAGAAAGGTGAATAATAAATTTGAATTAAAAAATAATTACAATGTAATATATATCACATATTATTATTTAAACATATCCTTATTACTATCTATGTAAAGTGTATATGAAAAATGAATCACATCGCTTCCTGAGGCAGCAGTTCACCATACTCACGAACGAAAATATTATATCCCCCACGAAATGGAACGTAAGAAGGAATATGTGATATAATAATTAAATAATAATAGTTATATTAAAAATATATATGTATTAATTTATTAAAACCTTATTACCATCCAAGTAAAATATAAATTAAAAACACATCACATAAGTTTGCAAGACGATCATCTTATGTGTACATGAATAGTGATTTTGTATCACATTTGATGGAAGAGTATAAGGGTTTTGGTTATTAAATTAAAATAAAAACATATAAGTATATATAATATATTTAGATTATTATATAATCATTTTTTAATAATAATTAATATATTTTTATGAATAAATAAAATAAAATGCCCGGGTAGGGACATTACCTCTTCTTCGGAACACTTCTTTTGGTTTTCTCTAAAAGGATTATTAAGTTGGATATCTGAAAAAAAAGATTATAGAATCATATAAGTGAATTAAAGAATTTATTTCCATATTTATTTTAGAACCAATGGATTTTTTGAAGTATGAAGAGGATAGGATAGTGTGTGGCATTTTATTAATGAGGTGAGGGGAACACATGTAATTTTTGAAAAAGAAAGAGGTAACCATGTGTTTCACATGCCATAAGGCTCCAAATTTCAACATTCCCTATAATATAAATATAATACCTTCATATGGACCTAAAATTGGATTTTTATAAGTCTTTGGTCATTATTAACCATTATAGTTTAAGTTTAAGACCCCAAATAACCCATTTTTACCTAAACCGTAATATTTAAATTTTATTGATTTTACTATTCATAATGGTCAAATATTATGTTAACCCTACTAGATAATATAAATTATTATGATTAAAAAAATTAATAAATTTTTTCCAATTCCATTTACTAGATGTTAAAAAATTAATTCTAAAGTATTCCTATAGATGTGATGAGTAAGCAATTTTTCAAAGAGAAAATGTTCAAATGCATTAAAACATTATTATATAGAAAATTCGTTAATTAATTGATTAAAATGATATAAATAATACTTTTAGATTCCTAATTTTCCTAATTTTACAATTAATATCATCTTAAAGAAAATTATAATTGTTTAATTCTTTAAATGATATGACAATTCTTAATAAAAACTAATATTTTTTTTCTATTCATTGAAAAATTAACCTTTTCATAAAATTTTCCAAAAATCCACTCCAAGATAATTCTGATATTATGATTTCAAAAACTAATTTTATTTTTTGAAATAAATTTTCTAAAATAGGAAAAATTAATTTTAAAATAATCACACAAAAAGGTGACAAAACTACTTTTTATAAAAATATATTTGTAAGCATAAAATTGGATTTATTTTTATCTATTTTATAGAAAACACATAAGATGAAAGATAATAATTTTATTGAATATATTATATACATAAATTCCAATAAATCATTCACCAACAGTGATTTTTATAATTTATTGAGGTAAAATGCATTTTTGTGCATAAAAATTATTTTTTCACAATAATATTTTCATTAATATCAAAATGTTTTTATTTTCACATCTAATTAATCTACCACCAAATAATTCATTATATATACAGGTGTAAACCAAATATTTTATAAATTTATGTAATCATATTAATACACTCCATTATAATATCTAGGTGATAACTTTCATATCAAATAATAATATTTTAATCATATGTATTGTTTCATTTAAACTCAGTGTAGCATTTAATGCAAGAGAGACTCTGTATTTCATGTAATGCAAGATAAACTCAGTTTTTCATATAATGAAATCTAAACTCGTTGCTTCAAATAACCCAAAATATAAAAAAGAATAAATTTATTTGAAAAAATCACCAAATCTTGGGGTGTTACATTCTACCCCATAAATAAAATGTATCCTCGCAATTTAAACTTGTTCTCAGTAAACAAGGGTTCAGAATTTGAAAATACCTTTTTTGGAAAACCCAAATTGTAAAAAACTGTTAATAAAAATTCCTCTTCAAAATAGTCAAAGGGGAGTGCAAATATCTTCTAAAATAACACATAAATTGGTTCTTATCTTTGATTACATTGGTTGGAAGTTAAGACATAGACACTGAGGAGAAAAATAAAACCCAACTACTGATGGAAATCGATTTAGAACATGGTCAGGAGAAAGTTGATTACCAAAAATACATAAATTTAGGATAGGTGAAAATACTATTCTTTCATCAGAAATGAATTTAAATTTTTAACATTTTATTTTAATATACTTTACTTAATGTTGAGTAATTTTCATGATAATATATATTTACTTAATTTCATTACATTTCATATGCACAATATTATCCTTTTCTTGTACCTTGTTAAGTTTCCACTTTATATCTTACTTTAAGAGATGATTTTTTTTATTCCTAATGGACTAATAGATCATAAGATCTTTTAAATAATGATATTTCATTCCTTATATCTCTAGCTATTATGAAAAATATAATTTTTTTATAATCTATCCAATAACATCCAAAGTTAAACTTAATGCATTCAATGGATAGTTAACCATATGGATCCTCCATATCTTTCCAAAATTAAAATCCAAAAATTTAGAATTAAGGTTATAATATTTCCAAAAATAAACTTATAATTAATCCCATAAACAACATGAAGTTTCTCTTAATGTCACATAGCAAATAGTTTAATATGTTGATCATATATAATCATGCAACATGGTAACATCCTAAATTACCATAAATCCTTAATGACAACACACATTTTTTAAAAAGTAAATATCTCTTCATTCCTTAAATAAAATAATAAATTGTTGAATATATTCTTTAATTACAATTTTTTAAATCTATCAATGAAGATATAAAACACTTTTTCATCAAATCATTAATAATATCCAAGTTAATAAATATTAGCCAATTTACATTATCCATATCAATCATCAATTTATTCAAAATAATTAAAAATTTCATAACATCAAGAACATATTAAGGGTTTCCATACCTTAAAAAATATATCACCTTACTATGATGTAACAATTCTAGGCCATGAGTAGCATTTAACATATTATTCAAACTCCATAATCAAAAACTATTGTGGAATATCCCATTGATGTATAATAATTCTATAAACTAGAATAATATTGATAAAAATATAATTATATGAATCTCAATACATAAACACGTCAATCATTCAACTTTATTTTTACACCACTACCCATGATTTTTCATATTATTCCTTAAAAATTATTTCCTTTCATATGTCATTTTTAGTTTCTTCATCATCAAAAATATAACAATTACTCCTAAAAACATATTAATTCCCTTTATGAGATTTACTCTTAAAACATAAAATATTATAATTCCGTTATTTTCTACAATTTATTCATTAAACCATCAATTATATCTTAGAGAGACCATTACTCTCATGAATTGAGTTCGGTGAACTTTTTTCTTTTCCTATGTAATTTCATTCATTGTGTCCTTTTTTACATAATAAAAAATATTATTATTCCTCTAATACACACACTTTGGTTCCTCTTTCCACATTCTTATCACATAAGAAATTTAATCTTCGTACCCCTTGATCTATACCACTAAAAACTCTCAATGAAATATATCATTCTCTTCTTTAGTGAGTCTGAGAGTTTGTTAAGGTACAAGTTTTTAATCATATATCGTGAAAATTAATTATTAATAATCACAATATCTTTAACTCTATTCATCATCCAATTTTTTTTCTCCTCAAAACATTTTAAATCACATTCATCATTAATATATTCCCTTATGGTTCCCTCCATTAACTACAACGAAAAATTATAGTGTGTGAAATAGTAATCATATTCGGAAACCACATAATCATGGTAATAAATAACATGATGTCTAAATCATGAAACCATATTTAAAATTTATGTATCATTGGTTTTAATATAGGTAATCCATAGTCATTATTTAAATCTTCATGATGAATCACAAATAGATTGTGAATATCTAAAGCATATCTCTTGGGAGTGACAAACCAATAGGGTATCGAGGCGTATTGTCATAAACTAGGTGACAATCGAGTCCAGATCAATTCAACCTTTTTTAGTTATTACTTCTAAGTACCTATCTTTTATATCCACCTCCACTTATATAATATATAAGTTTTTTTCATTTCATGGAAACCAATCACTCTCTCCTTTTCAAAAATTCTAGTACATTTACCTATACTTTGACTCATCCTTAAACTTATCCTTAGATGTATCCCTAGAAATATCCTTAGAGATGTCCCTAGAGATCCTGGTTTTAAAGATCATCTAAACCAATCCTCTGATAGAAACTTTAAAGACTAGAACTTATCATTCATATATATTACATATTATTATATGTATATTCGGTAAATTTCCCAAATACATGCTCATGGACCATGTAGGTTTAGTGTATTTGGATACTAGACATAGACTATTTTTATTTATTAAAGGATCTAAAAAGTATCCAACAAATATATTCCCACATAGTACTCTTCATAGACATACCCTACTTAAAACCATTCTTCATAACCCTTGGAATAAAAAAAATAAACAGTGAGATCAGATGCTCAGTAAGGGTAAACACAGGAGTTATCAAAATATTAATAGAATATGGGTATGAAAATTCAAGAATAACATATGGATATGATTCCCTGCATATCATAGATCATAAAATTGAGTCATTTCATAAATTATGGCAGTTTATAATGTAATATTCATAATGGAATCAAGAGACATGAACCATGACAACATAACATTAGCAGAAGAAATAGATTTGATAAATACACATAAGAATAAAAAATCATTTCATTAGCATTCATGGATAAAATAAAAAACTATTATAGTGTAATGTTTTCAATCCCAAAATCATCATAATATTCACTTTCCCTTCCAAAACAATCATAGCGGATATAATCCCTTACTGAACTAGGCTCACTCCCCATTTTAGTCCTATTTATCTCAGGATATATCAATCTTTCCCAAATGCATTGGAGGTAGATATTGGTATCACCCATATTGGTTAAAATGTAAACACTATCCTTAATTATAACATAACCACTGTCACATAATTAAAAAGATACGTATGAGTTTTATAAGTATAAGGCCCCAGCCTTAAACCTTACTCAATTATTGAATTAAATGAATAATTCACATTGAGGATCTTTTCAGGTATAGAGTTTTAGAGAATTAGGTCAAAACTATTACATCTCAAAAGATTACATAGTAGACACTTCTACTAAGTTTCCATAACATAAAAAAAACATAAAAATAAATATGTCTAGTTCCATGTTTTAGATAGCATGTCTTTCCTTGATCCCATCCTTGACCCTATTCATCTTTAAGTCCTGTAGAAAACATTTCAAAAACATGGGATGAGTATAAAAATCCCATTAAAGGATACACAAAGAAGGAAAACTGTTAGTTTTTCCAAAACAACAAGTAAACCATGAGTACTTTACCAAAGTAATACTTTTCACCCTTATGAAGTAGTAAAAACTCTTCACTGAATAAAAGATCATTACTTACCCTTTTTGTAACCAAAATATTACCATAAAACCCATATAAAGAACACATAATGTAAAAAAGGTAACATGGGACATAAACATAATTAAATGGAATAACCATACGGTCGACTTCCACTCATACTTAATGGAATAGCCATACGGCAGACTTCCACACATACTTAATGGAATAGCCATACGACCGACTTCCATACCCAGTGCATTGGAGGTTATAATGTAACCACCCATCCTGGTATTCACGGCACCACCCGTCATATGGTTTATCACGTAGCCACCCATCAAATGTCCAAGTACCATTAAAAAAATCATAAGTCATAAAACAAATATAATGGAAAGAAAACATTTCCACACTTTGATCAGAATATATCACTTAAATATATTGACATAACAAATCCATTATAAAAACCATTTTCAATACCAAAATAAATAAAATAGTATATGGTATTTATTTCATTTTAAATAATCATTATGGCTTGTTCAGGAATCCAAAGACCAAATAATACTCGCGGCGGCGGAAAAGGTCGTTGTCACCACGTACGTTAAAAGAAACATTCCTTTTTGTCGTTTTGTAAAATGCTTCATAGAAAAAGATTCATTTTCTATAAAAGTAAAATTCAAAGGGGTTTATACACCGTATAATGGAAAGTTGTGTATAAAACGAAATATTCCTCAATGAAAGGATATTGAGACGAAGTCCCATACAAAGTCGGTATCCTTAGATTAAGGATAAATCAATTATATGATTATGTGGGACAAATAAGAATACACAAAATATAAGTGGATATTAAGTGTAAAACAATCAGAGGTCATTCACACATAATCATGGAAAAAAAACCAATGACATAGATATTTAACTCAATGAAATGAGATTGAGTTATGATTTCCGATACAAGTCCGTCTAAATGACATAAGAATTTATCAATGAAATGATTATGTGTAGAAATATTATATCCACACAAAAGTTTGTGGAAACTACAACATAGACATTCCACACATAATCTGGGAATAATAAAATCAAGAATTAGAGGTTTAACCCAAAGAATTGAAAGTGGGTTAAGAAGTTCCCTTACAGAAATTCGACAGCCTAACGGCGTCACTTCAAAACCTATAAAATCAGTTGATGAGAGACAAAAAGGGTTTCACATCACTTAGAAATAAACTTTACATTAATAATGATATATAAGAACATATCACAACATAATAGTATGTGAATTAAAATACATAACAAAATAAGTCCTTTAAAAAGAGGAGGGTGAAAGGTTCCCATACCGACTTGGGTAACTTTCGAAACGTACACCCCATTGAAGAAGGGTCATACAATGAATATGTAAGTACCCATAAATGAAATTATATTACAAAAATAGTATAATAATGGGCAGTACATACACCACTCAAAGGAAATTGTGGCAAATGTAGCATAAATCTCACAGGAATAAAAGTGAGATGAAAATCCCTTACGAAAACTCGGCAGCCTAACGGCGCCACTTAAAACTTCCAAAAATGGATTGATGAGATAAAATAGGGTATCTCATCACATTAAAATAAAATTTACATCAAGAGGAATATAAACGAACATCCCCCATCATAAAAAAGAGGATCTTAAAAGAAGTGACATAAAGGAGAGTACTTAAAGAGAAAGAGAGAGGTTAGATCTCTTACGAAACTTCGGCAGCCTAACGGCGCCACTCAAAACTTCCAAAATGGATTGATGAGAGAGAATATGGTCTCTCATCATATGAAAATAAAAATTATAGTAAGATTAATATAAAAGAACATCCCAATCACAAGAAAGATGAGCTTAGAAGGAATGACATAAAAGAGTGTATTTAAAAAGAAAGAGAGGAGTAGGATCCCTTACCTCGGGTCCGACTTGACTCGATCGTTCTTTAACGTCCTGAATAATAAACTTGAGTTAATTTTTATTTGCTTAAGAACCTTTTTAAAGTTCATTATTCCTTTTATATCACTTATTTACATTTTATAAACATTATGTAATCATTTAAGTTAATAATGTTTGTTTTGTCGATATTTGGTTCTTAAGTCGAAAGTGAACTTTGTACAATTACATGTTGTTCGTGTGGTAAATGGTTCATTATATCCAGAATTATATTCATGATTTGGATATCATATATATCATATATATCCAGAATATACATGTATTTATAATATTACATAATCATTTAGAGGTAGGAAATGAAATGCACCGTTCATGGAGACGGTAAGCCGTACGTACGCATGAACGCTACTTTCATTTCTTTGTCATATTAATGGAATTAAAAATAAATGAGAGGTATGTATATTTTAATTCCATAATTATATTCATCATTTTGATGTATCATTCATAATATATATCCATTATATACATGTACTTATAATAGTACATTACATTTGGGGATAAGAAATGAAATGCACCGTTCATGGAGATGGTAAGCCGTACGTACGCATGAACGCTACTTTCATTTCTATCTCATACTTTAATGTAAAGAAATAATAATGATATATAGGTATATTATAATTCCAGTATAAAATCATATATAATAACTTTAAATCAATCCTTTATACATCCCACATATGGCATTAACGAATCAAATCACTTTGAGGGGGCGGTAGTCCCCACTTCCTAAAATGAAATTATCGTGTTTACCCATAATGGAAGCCATAAAGGTATGCTCAAAATGAATAATACAGAAGCTTAAGGAAAACATACACATTTTATATATCATATATAAATATATTGACATCTTAATGGCCAACTTTGAAGGTGTTATATGAGTGTTGAACAATCATCGTTTCGTGAGGCAGAAATTATCCATCCACGGAAACAGTATGTTCTTGAACCATTAGATGTAGGTGTGTGTAAGTGTAGCTCGAATACTTCTTATAAAAACTTCCTAGTATATTGAAGATACGGTATTTGTTACAAAATAAATGAATAAAAAGAGTTTCGGGGGTTGGAGACGCAAAATAAAACAAAATGACTCAAGTGAATATATTACCTTAAAATCGGGTAACTCCCTTTGGTTTGAGCTAAAAGACTTCCTTGGGAAGACTTCTGCCCAAAGTGAGGCCTCAAGGAGTTATAGAGGGATGTGGAGAGACAAAATGGGAAAGGGTTGGTCGAGCCAAAGGCTTTGGGAGTGTGGGTAAGGAGGTAGAGGTGGGGGCCTTTTATAAGAGGAGAGGAGGGGCACTCTTGGAAAGTAAAGAAAAGTCACTTTATTTTAAAATGATATTCGGATTTAAGAGGTCCCAAATTGATATAATTCTAGGATAAGGTGATAAGAGTTCTAAATCCACTCATCCATTATGTTTTTTACATGTTTAGGTCTTATATATTACATTATCTTTCCATTTTATTTAAATCGTTAAATAATGAGGTCATCGCTGCATCATCATGATGTCATATATAATTTAATTTATTTAATGTCTAAAAATTATAAAAAAAAAATAAAATGGTGTAGGAAATATTTTTATCTTTCCAATGATTATTTATAGTGAAAAATATGACTTTTATAACCCCATGTAAAAATTATTTTAGTAAAATATCTCATGTGTGTGTCATTTTTACTTTAACATTAAATAAAAAGGTATTTATGTCATTTTCCAACCAAAGTGGCTCCATGGGGTCCCCAAGTTGAACCATGGATTTTCCTGGTCGGCCACGACACATAAAATGAGGGTAGGACATGTTTCTAGGTCATTTCATTTTATTAAAACATTATTCTTACCTTAAACTACACTAATTACCTCTAATCGCGATTAAATACATAATAAGTTACTATTCACCAAAAAATTATTTTAATCCCATTGAACCATATTTTACTTCTTAATGACAAAAATGTATGTAGGATTTTTGAAATTCAACACACAATGATGGAAAAATTTCATTTAAACGGAAATTCAATTTTTATAAGTACTACTTAGTGGTTTCACTATTCATCAAAAATTGAAGTTTTTCAGAAAAATACCAAAACATCACCCTAAGCTGTATTTGATATTCCGAATTCAAAAATTATGTCTATTTTACAAAATTCAAAACATATAAGTTTCATTAATTAATTTAATAATTAATTCCCATTGTCAAAACAAATAGCATGTTTTTATGAAACAAAATGTATCAAAAGATTGACGCTAGTTTAAGTCCGATTTCAAAGTAAAATTAATTCCAACAAACACTATTGGATTAAATGGTAAAAATATATTCTAATTTAACTTTAAAACCAATTAAAAATATAATATAATCATATAAATAAATTATATTAAAAGGAGGTTTTGAATTAAAATACAACATTTTTCACTATTCATTAAAAATTGAACTTCATCGGAAAAATACCAAAAATTTATACAAAGTAAATTTTGATGTCCCGATTCTAATGAAGAATTTTATTTTGTAAAATATAACACATAAAATTGTCAAAAAGTGGATTTAAAAGAGTTTCGCCATCAAAAGGCGGTTAATCGACCTTTTAAAGAATATTAGAATGTTTACGCTTAAAATTGGATTCATTCGCATTTTTAATCCTCTAACATTTATTGTAAAAAGTAAAAATATTTGACAAACATATATAATCATTTTTTAGTTAGTTCTGTTCATTCTCGCCATTACAACGGCTAGGTGTTAACTACCATTTAAAATAATATTATTTTATTATTAGAGTGCAACGTAAGATTTCAAAGGAACTCGTTGTTTTGTATTGGGTACGCCATCGAGCATAGTGTTCCATTTAAAGTAATATTAATATTTTTTTCACAAATATGGATAAATATAAAAATTTCATATTCTTTATTTACCTAGGGTGTTACATCCTTCCCCCCTTTTGGGAATTTCATCCTCGTAATTTTAAAATTGGGCTCAGAAACATCCTTGAAAGTCCCACATCGGAACAAGAGTCGGTAAAAAAATCACTTTAAAAGAATGGGAGAGAAGTACAAATGTCACCCGAGTTAACCCATACTAGGATTCCAAGTATGAAAATATGGATATGGAGGATAAAACAAAGGGTCATGTTCTGATGGTGAGTGATAGTAAACATGTCTTGGAGAAAGTTAACCACAAGAAAATCACAAACTTGTGATGGGTTAAATGGTATTCGATTCCCCAGTAGGAAAAGTTAACAGACAACATTTTTGTTTTAAGTTACTCTTCATTGAGGAATTTATTTTTTGAGCTTAACTAAAACATAATGAGACATACTTACTTGTCACTTAGACTTTTAACTTTTACTAGATTCTTTAATCAAACTCATATTTTCTCAAAAATACAAGTTTTTAGGAAGACTTGTTCGCATTAAGAGTACTAAAATCTACTTCCTGAGAATCACCTAATCCACAAAAGAGAACTATATACTTTCCATGTCTTTAGACATTAACCAAAACCAAAACCAAAACCAAAAATGTTAGTACAAGATCAGATAATCCAGAAAAGGATAACCCTTTATAAAAAGAAAATCTATTCTTAATCTCCAAAATTTGTCCAACAAAACCCAAAGTTCAACGAGGACCATTCGATAAACAATTGGTCCATAAAATTCTTCAAAGTAAACCAAAATAATATTAAAACCCAAATATTTGAAGGATTTAGTCATGTAATCTTCCAAGTTAAATCGTAACATTTATCTCGAAACAACATCAGTTGCTCTTAAAGTCTTGTATTTAAAAGTAATTAACCTAATCACATATCCTCCATGATAGGTTAATAAATTTCCATAGATAACCCAAAATAAACATACTCTTGATTACTAAAATCATATAACTAAAAAGAATTAGTCAAACTAACCAGGGACTTCAGGTAGTCCAGTGGTAGGCGATAAATACTAGTCGCACTTTGGTTGTGGGTTTGATTCCCACAGCTTTGTCTGACACGACGGGTTTTCACATGGTCTATGTGTTGTCCTTTTTCCAAAACTACATAATTCTTAAAACATTCCCCAAAATGAGATAAAATCTTCAAAAATAATCATAACATATTTTAACCTCAAGTTTATCGCATGCCTTTCATTTTCCATCATAACATATAATAACCCATAATTACCTCGAAAGTAAGGATCATATAAACTCTAATGGTTACCTTTATAATTATTACCTGAACTTCCACATCGATTGGTCATCTTCTACATGATTCATTACAGATCATACCAAGGTTCAAGTGGTTGATCATGACTCCTTGATAGTTGGTTTAGAACAACCACGAGTTTCCTCATTGAATTCCCCATTTTATCTAGTATCTTAATCAGAGAACCACCATAGTTTCCTTCAAACCTGTTGTCTCTTTGGTGCCTTCTAGATCCATCCATTCACTAAAAACAGAAAATTCAGTGTGAGTATGTCAACAAAACCATCATGTACTAATGAGGAAGGTAAACACTAAGATATACTTACTCATTCACTTTATCTAAAACGAGGACTCTTTTTTAAATCCTAACCATTATGGTAATGTCACTTATGCTTAGAGGATACCCTAACCTCTAAAGTTATCTAAACCGACCTCTAATACCAACTATAAGGCCCCAGCCTTAAACATTACTTAATTATTGAATTAAATGAATAATTCATATTGAGGATCTTTTCAGGTTTAGAGTTTTAGAGAATTAGGTAAAAACTATTACATCTCAAAAGATTACATAGTAGACACTTCTACTAAGTTTCCCTAACATAAAAAAACATAAAAAGAAACATGTCTAGTTCCATGTTTTAGATAGCATGTCTTTCCTTGATCCCATCCTTGACCCTATTCATCTTTAAGTCCTGTAGAAAACATTTCAAAAACATGGGATGAGCATAAAAATCCCAGTAAAGTATACACAAAGAAGGAAAACTATTAGTTTTTCCAAAACAGCAAGTAAACCATGAGTACTTTACCAAAGTAATACTTTTCACCTTTATGAAGTAGTAAAAACTCTTCAGTGAATAAAAGATCATTACTTACCCTTTTTGAAACCAAAAGATTACCATAAAACCCATATAAAGAACACATAACATAAAAAGGTAACTTGGGACGTAAACATTATTAAATGGAATAACCATATGGTCGACTTCCACTCATACTTAATGGAATAGCCATACGGAAAACTTCCACACATACTTAATGGAATAGCCATACGGCAGACTTCCATACCCAATGCATTGGAGGTTATAACGTAACCACCCATCCTGGTATTCACGACACCACCCGTCATATGGTTTATCACATAACCACCCGTCAAATGTCCAAGTACCATTAAAAAAAATCATAAGTCATAAAACAAATATAATGGAAAAAAAACATTTCCACACTTTGATCGGAATATATCACTTAAATATATTGACATAACAAATCCATTATAAAAACCATTTTCAATACCAAAATACATAAAAGAGTATATGGTATTTATTTCATTTTAAAAAAACATTACGGCTTGTTCAGGAAGCCAAAGACCAAATAATACTCACAGCGGCGGAAAAGGTCGTTGTCACCGCGTACGTTAAAAGAAACATTCCTTTTTGTCATTTTGTAAAATGCTTTGTAGAAAAAGATTCCTTTTGTATAAAAGTAAAAGTAAAAGGGGTTTATACACCGTATAAAGGAAAGTTGTGTATAAAACGAAATATGCCTCAATGAAAGGATATTGAGATGAAGTCCCTTACAAAGTCGGTATCCTTAGATTAAGGATAAATCAATTATATGATTATGTGTGACAAATAAAAATAAACAAAATATAAGTGGATGTTAAGTGTAAAACAATAAGAGGTCATTCACACATAATCATGGAAAAACAAAACCAGTGACATAGATATTTAACTCAATGAAATGAGATTGAGTTATGATTTCCGATACAAGTCTGTCTAAATGACATAAGAATTTATCAATGAAATTATTATGTGTAGAAATAGTATATCCACACAAAAGTTTTTGGAAACTACAACATATATATTCCACACATAATCTTGGCATAACAAAATCAAGAATTAGAGGCTTAACCCAAAGAATCGAAAGTGGGTTAAGAAGTTCCCATAAAGAAATTCGACATCCTAACGGCGTCACTTCAAAACTTATAAAATGAGTTGATGAGAGATAAAAAGGGTATCTCATCACTTGTACATAAACTTTACATAAATAACAATATAGAAGAACATATCCCAACATAATAGTATGTGAATTAAAAGACATAACAAAATAAGTCCTTTAAAAAGAGGAGGGTGAAAGGTTCCCTTACCGACTTGGGTAACTTTCGAAACGTACACCCCATTGAATAAGGGTCATACAATGAATATGTAAGTACCCATAAATGAAATTATATTACACAAAGAGTATAATAATGGGTAGTACATACACCACTCAATGTAAATTGGGGCAAATGTAGCATAAATCTCACGGGAATAAAAGTGAGATGAAAAATCCCTTACGAAAACTCGGCAGCCTAACAGCGCCACTTAAAACTTCCAAAAATGGATTGATGAGATCAAATAGGGTATCTCATAACATTAAAATAAAATGTATAGAAATAGGAATATAAACGAACATCCCCCATTATAACAAATAGGAGCTTAAAAGAACTGACATAAAGGAGAGTACTTAAAGAGAAAGAGAGAGGTTAGATCTCTTACGAAAATTCGGCAGCCTAACGGCGCCACTCAAAACATCCAAAATGGATTAATGAGAGAGAATAAGGTCTCTCATCATATGAACATAAAAATTAGAGTAAGAGTAATATAAAATAACATCCCAATAACAAGAAAGATGAGCTTATAAGGAATGACATAAAAGAGTGTACTTAAAAAGAAAGAGAGGAGTAGGATCCCTTACCTCGGGTCCGAATTGACTCGATCGTTCTTTAACGTCCTGAATAATAAACTTGAGTTAATTTATATTTGCTTAAGAAAATTTTTCAAGTTCATTATTCCTTTTATATCAATTATTTACATTTTATAAATATTATGTAATCATTTAAGTTAATAATGTTTGTTTTGTCGATATTTGGTTCTTAAGTCGAAAGTGAACTTCTTACAATTACATGTTGTTCGTGTGGTCAATGGTTCATTATATCCAGAACGATATTCAGGATTTGGATATCATATATATCATATATATCCATAATATATATGTATTTATAATATTACATAATCATTTATAGGTAAGAAATGAAATGCACCGTTCATGGAGATGGTAAGTCGTACGTACTCATGAACGCTACTTTCATTTCTTTGTCATATTAATGGAATTAAAACTAAATGAGAGGTATGTATATTTTAATTCCAGAATTATATTCATCATTTAGATGTATCATTCATCATATATATCCATTATATACATGTACTTATAAAAGTACATTACATTTGGGGATAAGAAATGAAATGCACCGTTCATTGAGACGGTAAGCCGTACGTACGCATGAATGCTACTTTCATTTCTATCTCATACTTTAATGGAAAGAAATAATAATGATATATAGTTATATTATAATTCCAGTATAACATCATATATAATAACTTTAAATCCATCCTTTATACGTCCCACATATGGCATTAACGAATCAAATCACTTTGAGGGGGCGGTAGTCCGCACTTCCTAAAATGAAAATATCGTGTTTACCCATAATGGAATCCATAAAGGTATGATCAAAATGAATAATACATAAGATTAAGGAAAACATAAACATATTATATATCATATATAAATACAGTGACATCTTAATGGCCAACTTTGAAGGTGTTATATGAGTGTTGAACAATCATCGTTTCGTGAGGCAGAAATTCTCCATCCACGGAAACATTATGTTCTTTAACCATTAGATGTTGGTGTGTGTAATTTTTGCTCTAATACTTCTTATAAAAACATCCTAGTATATTTAAGATACTGTATTTGTTACAAAATAAATGAATAAAAAGATTTTAGGTGGTTGGAGAGACAAAATAAAACAAAAGGACTCAAGTGAAGACATTACCTTAAAATCGGGTAACTCCCTTTGGTTTGAGCTAAAAGGCTTCCTTGGGAAGACTTCTTCCCAAAGTGAGGCCTCAAAGAGTTATATAGGGATGTGGAGAAACAAAATGGGCAGGGGTTGTCCGAGCCAAAGGCTTTGGGAGTGTGGGTAAGGAGGTAGAGGTGGGGGCCTTTTATAAGAGGAGAGGAGGGGCACTCTTGGAAAGTAAAAAAAGTCACTTTATTTTCAAATTCTATTCGGATTTAAGAGGTCCCAAATTGATATAATTAGAGGATAAGGTGATAAGGGTTCTAAATACACTCATCCAATAGGTTTTGGACATGTTTAGGTCTTATATATTACATTATCATTCCATTTTATTTAAATAGTTGAATAATGAGGACATCGCTCCATCATCATGATGTCATAAATAATTTAATTTATTTAATTTCTAAAAATTATAAAAAAAACTACTATGGTGTAGTAAAACGTTTTAGCTTTCCATTGAATATTTATAGTGAAAATTATGACTTTTATAACCCCATGTAAAAATTGTTTTAGTAAAACATCTCATGTGTGTGTCATTTTTACTTTAACATTAAATAAAAAGGTATTTATGTCATTTTCCAACCAAAGTGGCTCCATAGGGTCCCCAAGTTGACCCATGGATTTTCTTGGTCGGCCATGACACAGCCAATGAGGGTAGGACATGTGCCTAGGTCATTTCTTTTTATTAAAACATTATTCTTACCTTAAACTACACTAATTACCTCTAATCTCGATTAAAAACTTGATAAGTTACTAATCATCAAAAATTATATTAATCCCATTGAACCACATTTTACTTCTTAATGACAACCATGTATGTCGGATTTTTGAAATTCAACACACAATGATGGCAAAATTTCATTTAAACGGAAAATCAGTTTTTATAAGTACCACTTAGTGGTTTCACTATTCATCAAAAATTGAAGTTTTTCATAAAAATACCAAAACTTCACCCTAAGCTATATTTGATATTCCGAATTAAAAAATGATGTCTATTTTACAAAATTCAAAACATATAAGTTGCATTAATTAATTTAATAATTAATTCCCACATTCAAAACAAATAGCGTGTTTTTATGAAACAAAATGTATCAAAAGATTGACGCTAGTTTAAGTCCGATTTCAAAGTGAAATTAATTCCAACGAACACTATTGGATTAAATGGTAAAAATATATTCTAATTTCACTTTAAAACAAATTAAAATGATAATCTAATCATATAAATAAATTATATTAAAAAGAGGTTTTGAAATAAAATACAACATTTTTCAGTATTCATTAAAAATTTAACTTCATCGGAAAAATACCAAAAATTTACACAAAATAAATTTTGATGTCCCGATTCTAATGAAGAATTTTATTTTTTCAAATATAACACATAAAATTGTCAAAAAGTGGATTTAAAAGAGGTTCGCCATCAAAATGCGGTTAATCGACCTTTTAAAGAATATTAGAATGTTTACGCTTAAAATTGGATTCATTCGCATTTTTAATCCTCTAACATTTATTGTAAAAAGTAAAAATATTTGACAAACATATATAATAATTTTTTAGTTAGTTCTGTTCATTCTCTCCATTACAATGTCTAGGCGTTAACTACCATTTAAAATAATATTATTTTATTATTAGAGTGCAACGTAAGATTTCAAAGGAACTCGTTGTTGTGTATTGGGTATGCCATCGAGCATAGCGTTCCCTTTAAAGTAATATTAATCTTTTTTTCACAAATATGGATAAATATAAAAATGTCATATTCTTTATTTACCTGGGATATTACAATAAGATCATAAAACATTCATCATATCATAACTTGTGAAAAGAAATGGGTTTCATAAATATTTCACCATAACATTACCTATAGAATAGAAATCAGTTTCATAATCATTTCATTATTTCATAAAATCCTAATTAGTTAAAAATAGAATTTTTTTCATAATAATTTAATCATGGTATAACCCATGTAAGAGAAACAAGCTTCATAAACACAAACCATTCAGATAACGAATAAGAATGGTGTTCTTGTATCATAACCTGAGTATAATGTCAGTTATATTAAAGTATGTCATATTATATGGAAAATGATATTTCAAGATTACCTGGAACATTTCTTGAGTAAAATTTACATTCCTATTGAAAAAAAACATTTTAAAACTTAAAAATATTTCAAAATAATTTTTTTGAAAATAACATTTGAAACATATAATGTAAGATTTAAAATTTATTTATAATATTTCTTAAGGAAAATAAGATTTTCACTTTAAATATTTTTTAAAAAAATATAAAAAAAACCAAAATTATATTCCTTAAAAACAAACATAAAAATAGAAAATGTAATATTCAAAGAAAATAATGGTTATGATAGTGGGAAATTATGTTCATTTCATTCAAGTTAAAGCAAATATTACTTTCACATTTTCGGTAAAAGAAAAATGGGAATTGTTTGGAAAAAGGTATGAAGATTACATTCAAAAAATATATAATAATTAAAACTTCGGTAAATATATATTTAATTAATCTTTTTGATAATTTTATAAAGTTTTTTGAAAATATTTTCAGAAAAATTTTTTTGAAGAAAAACGGGTTTTCGACCGATAAGAATAATAATGATGTTTTTTCTTAAAAATATTATTTTGACATAGTTAGTACATAAATATAAGAAAATGAACGGAAAACATGTTTGATCAATAAATTAACATAGTATAATAAAATTATTTATTTTCATGAGAGATACATCATAAGACGTTTCATGGGAAACATAACGATAAACAATCCTGATAAATGATGAGATTGTATTATAAATCCCTTACAACATCGGTATCTTTGGAATATTTTTCCCCATTAAATAATATAATTAAATGAAGCTTTTAATATAATTAAAATAAGGTTATTAATTATATAAAATATCAAAGATTCAATATATACACCTCATAGAATAAGGTTGGTTCATAATATAACTTATGTCCCAAAGAAGGCAATTTCAGACCAAAATCCATTAACACATTTGTAACTTTTGAATCGTAACCCCATGAAAGAGATATCATGATATTGATATGTAAATCCCAATAATTTTTAGTATAATAATCTTAAAATAAATTCATATATTTTATATAAACTTCATAAAATAAACATGTGGTGAATATGACATATGTCTCATAAAAGTAAAAGTGAGACGGGAATCCATTACCTTAAGTCTTGGCTTCCTTTGTACATGTTTGAACCTCATGTATAATAAATATAATTTTTATATATATATTCTAAATAAATATAATTATATATATCATACCATATATGATATTATTATGACATTTTATTACCCATTTATTAACAATTCCTTGTTGATATTATGTTTTGGGTAATAACTTCTTTGTTTTTCATTATGTTTGGCATTCATATTTTCGGTCCTCTTATATTGATCATAGTTAAATAATTCATATAATGTCAAAAATATTGTAAATATAATATATATTAATTATATATGTATTTATAGTAATCCATAAAAGACTTATATATAAAATTAAATACATCATTCATGGAAGCGGTAGGTCGTACATATGCATGAACATTATTTCCATTTTCTTGATGGATTGAATTAAATAAAGGTAAATAACAAAATTACATTCCAAAATATGTTTTATTTAATATATATCTCATGTTTTTATTCAAATATATTCTTATTAACTTCCATGTAATTAATATATGAAATACAAATTGCATCGCTTCGTAATGCGATAGTACACCGTACACATGAACGATGTTATCATATCCACAATTAAATGGAAAGTAAGAAGTTAAATGTGATATCATAATTGAATATGTATAATTATATTGAAAATATAACATGTGTTCCATTAATCTATCCTTATTACCATCCAAATTAAATGGAAATGAAAAACACATCACATTGTTTTGTGAGGCGGTAGTCCGCTGCACACACAAATGATAGTTTCATATCCATTTGGATGGGAGAGGATAAGGGTTTGGGTTATTAAATTAAAATAATACAATATATTTATATTTAATATAATGATTTTATTTTATCATAATGTTTTAATAATAATTGAAGGAGGTGGATGAATAAATAGAATAAAATGCTCAGTTGGGTACGTTACCTCTTCTTCAGATAACATCATTTTCTTTTCACCTATAGACTTATTAGGTTTGATTTATTAGAAAAAAAACACTTCTAGGATGATGGGAGTAATTAACTAATGTATTTGGGTAGGTATTTTCTAAACCAATTGTTTTTGGAATAATTAAGTGGAGAGGAGAGTGGTGGTATTTTATAAGTGAGGTGAGTGGCACACTTGTAATTTTTGAAAAGAAAAAGGTGTACCTGCATTCTTCACAAGACACAAGGATCAAAATTGGGCTATTGTTGAACCTATAAATTAAGAGGATAAAATATGGCTATAAAATGGGAGTAGAATATATTTTAGGTAATTTTAAACCCTTATCTTTTTATTTTAACGCCCCCCCCCCCAAGTAAACCCATTTTCACCTTAACCATGGTAATTACTTTTTATACTTTTACTATTCAAAAAGGTCAAATTTATTTTAAAAAACTAATAAAATAAATTATTTTTATTTAAAATAAATAGTCAGTTTTTAAAAATTACATTCATATAAGTGAAAATGATTAGTTTTAAAATAATCCTATATATGTGAGGAGAAATTGGTTTTTCAAATAGAAAATGTTCAAAAGGTTGATATGTTTTTATATCAAAATTCAATATTAAATTGATTAAAATTAAATAAATTGGATTATTAGATATATAATTATACTAATTTTACTTTTTAAAATCATCTAAAATCAATTTGTATTTTTTAAAATGCTTTAAATAAAATAAAAATTCACAATAAAAACCAGTATATTCACAATTCATCGAAAAATTTATCTTCTAGAAAAATTATCAAAAAACTAACTCTAATATAATTTTGAAATTATAATTTACAAAATAGATTATTTTTAAAATAATTTTTCCTAATGTGGAAAATTTAATTTTATAATAAGTGTGCAAAAAGGTGACGAAACTACTTTTTAGAAAAATACAATTGTAAGGGTCAAATTTGATTTATTATAATTTACTATTTATAAAACAAATCATATGAATATAAAAAATTTGGATTAATATATAATATAAAAATTTCATTAAAATAATTCACCAAAAGTGATTTTTTTTAATTTATTGAGTTAAAACACGTTTTTTTGCATAATAATTGTTTTTCTGAAAAACATTCCCTTTATTTTCAAATTGTTTTTATTTTAATTTATAGTTAATTAGTCACTAAATAGTTCATTATATATATATATATATGTGTAACCCATATATTTTCATAATAATGTTAATCCTATCGAACCCCGTGATTGAAATTACTATCTAATAACTATCAGATTAAAATAATAATATTTTACACATTTTGTTAAAATTAATTGTTACATGTAACACAAGATACTAATAGGGTCAGTGGAGCCTGAGATCGATATTATGGTCATCTAACCCTAATGGGGTCGGCGTCTCTCCCCCCTCCGCTGCAAGCCGGAGGGGGGTAGATGAGAATGAGGTCTCGTGGCGGAATCGTTTCACCCGATTTTCTGACCCTAATTTGTACCCACCTTTTCCTGAGATTCAGATCGGTCCGAAGGTCCATGAATTTCAGAACGGAGACCCCGTAGCGCCTCTCTCAGTTCTGGAGATCTCGAAAACTGAGGGACTCCTTGATCTGACCTTGATTGTTCGCTTCAGGATGTTTCGACCTTCAGTGGATGATTTCGACAGGTTCGTCGCAAAATCTTGGGGACTTCAGTTTTAGCCGGTTGTTGGTTTGCTAGATAAACAAAGTTTGATGGTCTGTTGCTCTTCATCAGAGGACATGGTTCATGCACTGTCGTTCGCTCCCAAGAAGTGCGGAAGGTATGAGTTCCATTTAGGCAGATGGTCCTATGATTTTCATATGAACCGTGATTCCCCCCTCATTCCGGTCTAGATTAGCTTTCCCCTGCTTCCCCTTACCTTTCAAAACCCAGCAATCATGCATGTGTTGGGGAACATGGTTGGGCACTTTCTGTGCGTTGATTCCCTTTCAACCTCGGTGAGCCACCCGATTAACCCAAGGATGTGCATGGAGGTTGATACCTCGAGAGCGTCGGTGGAGACGATTTGGATTGATGCTACTGAGGAGATCCGATGCAAGAAACCAGTGATCTTTGATCATTGGATGGATTTTTGTTCAGTTTTCCGTAGACTGGGACACACCATGGCTTTCTGCTGACGCGATGGCCACCAGAAATCTGATACTATGAAGACCAGATATTTTTCAAAGGTCAGCAATGGAGGAGCTAGCGAGCCTAGAAGAAACGGGCTCAGTATTGCTGAACACTCCTCACCTGCTGCAAAGCAGGGTGAAAACCCCTCGGTGTCTAGTTTTTTTAGCAGGCTCAAGGATGATCTCAGGGTTAATGCCTTCAACACTAATGTTAGTAGGGAGGCAATGGAGCCCTCCTTGCAGACTCAAGTTAATGATAGCAGTGGTGGACACCAATTCATGGGACGTGGTCTTAACCATGCAACAAATGAATATGTTGCTGAGCAGCCCCTACTAATCAGCACTGAATTAGTCAGCGCTAATCCATGCTCCTCGAACCGGTTCTCCGCACTAGAGGAGGAGGAGAATGAGTAATTTAATGCAGGGGAAAAGGATGGGAAGTTTGTGGCCTCATTTGGTGACCATCCTCGGAATTTGGAAGATTTGGCGATCACTTCAGACTCCCCCTTTAACCGGCTGAAAACAGATCGTGTGGGAACTCCCTGCGGTAGGATGCAGGATAAAGGTAAATCCCAGCATATGGAGGTCCGGGTGGAAGGCGAGTTGGATGGGGGCCAGTTCTTGGTCTGCTCGTCTGGCAGTGCGCAAGTGGGGTTATTGGTTTGGATACTGAGAAAGAATGAAAGGTCGGGGCAGATGTCAGTAAGGGGAGGAAAGGGGGTGCAGGCTCCTCAACCCAAACCCCAATCCCCCTGGGTAATAGGTTTGAAGGTTTTGTGGAGAAAGGATCAAGAGATGTAGCACTAGTTTCGGTTGAGGGAGAGGAGACAAGCAGGAAGAATCTCGATGGATTTGGGGTGTAGGAACACATTGCAAACAGCAAGAGTTTAACTGCTGGGGAGTCTAGTCCGAGGAGAAATAAGATAAATAGGAGGGGGATGGGCAAGAAGGATCACACATCTTTACCACCTCCCATTAGGACTCGGTCTGCAAAAAAGAAATTGGATGAGAAGTTGAACAGTGAGGTCAGGTGTCAATTTGAACCTCTTGGCCATTCTGCACTTCCCTTGGAGTTGATTTTATGTTCGGATGATGAGGTGATAGAGTAGGTTTTATTTCTCAATGCGTCGGAAGAGGAAGCAGCCAAGATGATGGGTCGGGACATTGAAGTGAAGCTTAATGAAGAATAATATTTTTGGGTTGACAAACAGGACACGATCCTGGTTTGGGGCTTCAATAAGGGGATAATTAGACTGGAGGAGTACATACAGGTCTAGGACAAATTGACCTCTTCGCTTGAAGCCCTGTTAAGGGGAGACCCGCACACCCAGGTATCAGTTATATCCTGGAGGTTGTTTAGAGATACGGTTATAGGTAGAGTTGACATGTTTTTCAAAAAAGACGATTTACCATAATTTGACTAATTCTGGGGGGCTCTCTTCTTCTTGTGATTTTTGGATAGGTGGCAGTGCTTCTTCAGTTTGTGTGTATCGTGGTGTTTTCAGGTTTTTTCTAACAAGTTTTATGGTCTTCCCTTAGATGAGGTTTAGAGCACAAGGTTGTCGCCTCTGCATGTCACTTGGAGCGGAAGACTGAGAGGGTATGTCATGTCCATAGGTACCGTGCCCATGCATCCTTACACGGGAATGTTTGCTGGGTCTCATGATTGGTGGAGGCCTTTTAATGCTGAGCTGCTGGGTAGAGGCAGGACCTGTATTTGTTTGGAGTTTTTTTTTGTTTGTATTTTGATAGACTTGGGGTTCCTCACTTTCCCTTAAAAGTGATTTGATAATAAAATAAATAATAAAAATAATTTTCAGTCCATGTAACACAAGATACAATATGAATTGAATATAACACAAGTTAAACATAGTGTTTCATGAAATGTAAGATAAACTAGGTGTTAAATGTAATGAAAAATATTGTAATGATTAAATTTATTTAAAACATATTTCAAAAATATTAGGGTGTTAAATGGTTCCTTATAGAAACCCGTAATTTCCATACATAAATATAATATCATTTTAAATGAATATTCAATATATAAAATTGTGATTTTTTCTATCACTTTCTATTAGAATTGTGCTTTACACTATTTCTACTCAGCATATCCACTTTCCAAAGGTAGGAAGTCTCCACCACCTTGTTTGGTGTTATTGTATCCTTGATTTAAACAGGTTTAAATGATATCAAATCCTCTTTTCATTGATTAATCATTAGATCTAGTTCCCTAGTCTAATTCTCCACCAAATATTTATGTCATGTTCATGAATCTCAATGTCGGGTCAATCTTGAGGTGGACTCCAATTAATTACATTGCATCTGTCCCGATAGATAAGAAACCTATAATCAGAGTAGAGTGTAATGTTGGGAATGTTTGGGGATTTTGTACTTTTCTCAGGTTGGGAAAAATTAAAATATTCCCATTTTATGTTTGATGAATCTATCATATGAGGCATATTAGGTATAAAACCAAAGGTATCTCATGTAATCCAGAAGGTATTTAACACTATGGGTAATAGGAATCTAAGGATTTTTACCCAAGGAATCCCGTATTTGTTGTATGGGGTGGAGATTCTTGATCATGTAATAGGTTTTAATATCTTATGGAGATAGGTGTATCGTGGGTTTAACTTATTATGGGGATAGGTTGGTCAATGTTTTAGAATCTTGTTGGCATAGGTTCGTCATAGTTTGATAAACTTTTGGGGTAAGGTATTTTGAATTTAGTGTTTTCCCTTGAGTAAGATTTCCACACATTATCATTTCTATCTTCCAAGGGGGGAAAACAAATTTGATAGGAATATTGGAGCGTCAGGATTGAACCTAAAGGAGGTATCCAGGTTTTATTTATATGTTGGGATTGGGAATATATTAGGTTTCCTATATACCCTATTAAGAAACTGGGTTAAACCCCAATTATTTTGATGCCAGTGTTTATGTTCATGTGGAACGGTTGGTAATGCATTTTAACATCATACGGTAGGCTAGATTATATTGTGGAAGCAACGTCAATGAGGCATAGTGTGGGGATTTTGCATAGGGGTTTCTTGATGATGGATTATTATCCCCTAATAGGGAAAATAATGTCACCCCATGATAATCATACATAGGTCATCCCATGTTCTTCATACATCAAAGAGGTTAGGGGTCATCTCATTATGGTCATATGTGGGGCATCTAGAATTCATCGCATTGGGTAATACAATAGTTTAATATCATGTTTCAAGGAAATTTTCATTAATTTTAACATCATATGGCTAGGACGTTATGCTATCATGTAGATTATACATTTGTGGGACCTGCACCCAGGGAGACTACCCCCAAGTATGAGAGAAATATCCATCATAATTACTCCCTACCAAGAAATGTGGGTTGTTTTCCTTGATGATTCCACCTTTGGGGCTTACGCATCTACTTATCATGCACCTCTAGGTGGATCATGTCAGAAACCCTGTCATATAGGATTATAAATCATGAGTCTGGATGCTAGGGTACCTATTATATGGATAAAGAGGCATTAGGCTACCTATGATTAAGATGAAGAAGCAATGAAATCATGGAGTCTATGAAAAGAGGCCAGAAATGAATGTCGGTGATACTAGTCATGTAGGAGATTGAGGTGCTGGTAGACCAAGATAGAGTATGAGCAGGGAACATGAACACTCAACATTTACACAACCATTTTTGGTGGAAGGAGGCATTGGGTCAGGGGGCCATAGTTTTTGTTTGTGTCTCTATAGTTTCACATAAAATTAGTGTTGTATTGACCATAGGTTTTAGAATAAGTATATACCATGAATATAGGGCTATATGTGTGTACAAATACTAGAGTCACATGTATTATGGCATTTCGTTGTGGTATTTTATCTTTTACACATCAATTTAAAAATTAACATAGGTTTTTAAAGTACATATCAAACACAAGACAAGACATTTTGAGGCCCATGTGAGTTCATTCATGCATTCTCTATTTCTTGGAGGTTATTTGATTTCTATATTTGTGTGATACTCATGGATTTATTAGTTGTGAGAGTTATAGATTCTAGAGCGACCCCCCAAATGGGGGTGTTAATTTATTTATAGCCAAAATGTGTGGTTTGGGAAAAATATATCTATTTTTTAGAAATAGATTTTTGAAACCTTTATTCTATTGATTTAATGAGAGCATGACAGAATGCTTCAGTTCATATATGAAATTTTAGGAAAATGGTTGGCATGACTGTTAGGGTGGCATGAAATTTTCCAATATTTTACGCCACCCACATTATGTAATATTGGTCCCTCTAAGTAACCTATTAATTTTGGTCCCGTCAGTGGTTCCTTGTGCATTAAATCATGTTGTTCTCCAGAAGGAGGTTTTTTGTGCAATACCATGAAGTTGATTGATGTTCCTTGAGATAATTAAAAGTGAATCAGTAGGGCTGGTTGCATCATTGATTTTATGAAAAATAATCTTATGGGTAGAAAATCAGTTTTAAATTTTCCAAAAATTCCACCTTGGAATTAGAGCTCATGGGGAACCACTTGGTCAAGTACTGGGGAAAACGCTGAGTTTGTGTGGATTTTTTTACCTTCTATGCAACATTTTGATCATGTTTCATAGATTTGTTGTTCAAAATCAAAACTAGTGGGTCCCATGTCAATATATAGGTAGAGGGGGGAATTTATAGTCATCGTACTTTTTTGCTTGAATATTTGTCTCTGGAACATGGAACATTCAACCCTTTGTGAAACATTCCATACACTTTGGTCAGGGTTTTCATGAAGGTCACTTTAATACAATAGATCATTGTGTATACAAGCTATCTATTTTCCTGATCACTGAATGATTTGTGAGAAAAATGTCTATATTAGTAAAACTCTAAAAAAAATTATTTATCATTAGTTAATACTTATAATCACATGTATATGGATAATCATGATGAACATGTTCATACTGCTGATATTTCATAGAGAATAGAGATAACTATATATCCTGAAATTTCCTAGATACGGAGAATCATTTATGATAATGTAAAACTATTGGGGATATTGATGGAGTCCCAAAGAGTATATCTACTGAGAGATTTAATATCCTTGTACAACTTTATACTAATGGATGATGTGGACATTTGAACCATCGAGTTGAACATTCCATTATTTTTGTATTCTTTTCATGACTGACCTACCCACTGGAACACTTATATGATCATCCACCTAGTTAGGGAATGTGATGTTTCTTCTATCTACACCTTGAGTGGGAGAATGTGAAGGGTGACTGGGAAACATATATAAATTAAAGAATTCAACACCCATTATTCAAGAATCATTCAAGCCAGTATCTGTAACAACTTTTTGGGATGGGATGAAGACTGGGATTTGAAAGATGGAGGGGATATCCATAGATGTGTGGGCATGGGAATACTAAGTACGCTTCACTTTTTAAGAGTAAGGGGCTGAAATCTACTATATATGGTTGTACAATGTATTATTGAAGTCCCAATTTAATGTAAATCATCAACCTGATTTCCTTCCAAAACATATTAGTTGGTGGTTTCCATAAATGATCTACTTTCGCCTCCATCATGGGGAGGTGGGGATAATATTATGGGATATTCACTACATCAGAAGGATTCCTCAAATTGGGTTCCAATACGATATATTTATCCTAGCATCCAATTCATGGGATGAAACAGAGTAGTTTCCAATCGTCGTAGTGGCCCTCTAGGGTCAGTTAGAAGCGGTGTACGGTTATCTTCTAACTTTACAAAATGACATCTAGTACAAGATATGAGTGGGAATGTTCTTAAACATGAAATTATAGAATATTCCAAGGAGTCAAAATTAGTGTTCAGTGGAAAAGTATAAGAGGATAATAATATTCTACTAGATGATATTTTAGGAAGAAATATATTAAGAGTGTAGAAAAATTGTGAATGATTAGATCCCCTAGGTTTGGTATATGGTGTTATTCATCACATTTCTTAGTGGTTAGATACTCCTGGTTAGAGATACATGTATGGGTATATCATCTGAATCATTACTGATGGGGGTGGTTCTGGAATTATTGAATCACGTCAACTTGGGAGTACAAGATATATTATACCACAAACTATGCCATATTGTGCGTGGGGACAAGACAATGCACATTTATGGTCCATTCCAATTTTTCCTAGATGGGTTGAAGCTCACTTCTGGTGGTATGAACATCCAAACCCGATTAGCCCCACCCCCTTAACACAGGACTGTTCTCTTATCTACTCAACATTACTAGAATCAAAATAGAGACACTCAATGAGCTCAGGGTGATAGTGATCATTGGAAATGATGGGAACATAAATTTCAATCCCTTCCCAATCCCAACATATGAGATGGTTGAATACTAGAAGGGTTCACTAGAGCAGAGAGAGTTTTTTTAGGCCTTAGGGGTGTACTAATGGACACAAGCAGCTATGAAAATATATACTAGGAGTCATAAACTCTATATTGGTTCTCTCATCAATTCGGATGCATCCAATGACTGGTGAAGTTCTTTTTCATGGGGGGTGTAAGGATAGTCATTCCTATATACTCTATATTCTCTAGTAGATGGTTTTAGATAAATGTATTGGGGAATGAATAATGTTTCCTCTTTTCACTTATGATTCCATCCTTACCCAATCATTTTCTAGAAACTGGGTAACAACATATCCCCACGTGATTTTGTTTCCATGGTTGAAAAAGATTGTACTATTGGATGATAAACTAGAGTATCAGGGTGGAAGGTAGGATATACATTGAGGGAAATTTCTCTTGTTGAGGGATCAAGGAAAATAATTGGTGGTGGTAGTTTAGGGTCCTATTATACCTCTATATTTTATCTGGGAAAGGATCATTTTGAATCAATCATGGGAGGAAGTAGAGATATCTCGTGTTGGGGTAGGCCAATATGAGGATACTCTATGGAATTAGATTCACTACCTAGTATATCTGGATGATGATGCTTAGTTATATAATATTTTTTATGAATGGGGAAATTATTATTTTCTCGGATTGTGGTGTAGTTAGGGGGTAATCTTACCCATGCGGAGATCGATCTTCCGAACATCAAGCTTGAAATTGTTACAACTTGAATGAGATTCTGGAAAATGATTGACTAAATGAATGAAATAGACATCTACTTGAGCTATGAAAGGGAGTATGATCCCTTAACAGCCCTAGAATAGGAAATTTTTGGCATGGGGGCACTAGGAAATCTTGTTTCCTCAAATTCCAACCCATGATAGATTGGTTACTAGTGCTGAAGCACTAGAATCTAGTCATGTGGATGCATGGGGCACTAACACTAAAAAATAAATCAATCTAAGGAGTAAATTATTAACTCATGAAAAGGATGACCTGACTAGGATTATATCTAATGAGATAATATTTTGACCAATCAACTCAAAAATTTACTTTTTTTTAATTATTCTATGAGCACCTATAACCAAGATATTGACTCAGGCAGGGATAAACTAAGGAGGTAAAGGGAGCCTATGTTGAGGATAAAGAAATAATCTCTACAAGTACATGGTATTCTACCTCAAAATCAATTTTTGAGGCCTCAATGGGAATTAAGTATGTGTAAGAGGCTATGTGGGGAGTTCCTAAATCTACATCCCTCTGATTCATTTATGGGTAGCCTCAACCTGATATCCCTATGATGACTCCTAATACATATAGGTAAATCCTCATAGGGTGGATCATTCTTAAGATCCCAGTACTCATTAAATGTATGTCTTTGAGTCCCATTCATCCTAATTTTATCAAGATATCTGATTCTTCCTTGATAACATTATTATTTTTGTTATTAAACTTCTTCCCATATAGTGTTGAGGGGTGTTGTGGCCACAATTGTGGTTCCAATTGGGGTTTAAGGGTCTTCGGTGGTGGAATTTTCATTCAAGACCATGGATAATAATATCACTCATACCTTTTCCCCAATTAATTCTCTTCACTTTCAGATGTTATTTATACCTTGTATGTTCTTATGGGATGAGATAACATTCCTACCCTTCTATGAAATAGTTCTTGAGGTGGTGTGTCCTTTGTAATCAGACGTTGCTGAGGGAGATGGGGTACTTTCTCTCATGATAATTCTAGACCTCACAGATTGATCCTTTCAGGGTGATCCGACCTTGATCCCAGAAGAGAAACCCATTTGGATGTGGATATGGTTGCAGAGGAGAACAAACTCAAAGCTTGTGAAGTTGTTTACTCTAGTGAAGAGTCTGACCATTATAGCCCTCTTCTCTACATGGATCTCATCCCATCAAAGGGTTACCCAACAATGACCCTGTTGTCGATGTTCTTTCATATTTTCATGCTTTTGATCATGTCCCACCTAAGGATCTAGAAGATTCCAAATCCACTATCACTGGAGAGAACCATGTGGTCTGTCATAGGTTTCGGATAATCATGTGTATTTTCATCACCCACACCTCAAAGAAACATGGTGATTCAGATGGGATCCCTACACCACTTGCTATTGAACCTAATCACTAGAGGGGTGGATGATCATGCCCTTGATACACTATCCAAAAATTATCTTGTCGAGAAGGTGTGTTTAGGGCCTCAAGGGTTCGATGATTCCTTATAAAAGTATATGTATAAAGGTAAAAAGTCACTCAATGTAGTTTAACATGAAATTGTATGGATAGAGGAGAATGCTCTAATGAATGAGACCATCATCAATACTAAAACAAAATCTATCAACTAGATAAGGGAATAGATTGTGACGGTTGAGGCTAGGGCCACAAGGGTAAAATATCTAGGAGCTAAATACTATGTTGAGTAGGGTTAGATGTAGATTCATGCTGACTAGGATCACCTCACATTTTATATGAATGTGGATGGTCTGGATAAGTAGTAGTGGACCCTAGATTTCACTCGACATGGGCTATTTTTGATAGAACTATCAATCTTCAAATTCGTTCCGTAGAGATATCTATATTTTTTTAAATAAAAGAGTCGATCTAATGAGTGGATGACCCTCCCCAAACATTTTCAATTGTTTTTTTTAATTCCCATATGCTTAAGTGTTTTTTTTTGCAACATCTTGATCATATTAATGAGACAACCAAAAATAGATCCCTAAGAAAACATGGGCCATGATCAATGTACTAAGCACATGAAAAATAGAAGACCATTCACCAAAATGAGAGTGAAATAAAGGGTCCAAATACTCAGGTTCTTAACTATTTATTATCCACTAGCAGTACCCTGGTCATGTAGGCTTTGGATAGAGAGTAAGACTCTCTCTATAGCCAACTTTCTTTCTCAACATGTGTACGTGATCTGATAAATTGAAACTATAGGTGTGTAATTTTACCTATAAATAGGGAAACAAGAAATAAATTAATCTATATTACCAAGATATTTATCACAAAGGGGGGATTACTAGTTGTTATAGGGTGGATACAGATCAGTTTTGATATGTAGATTCCACCATCATTCTGTCATGGATGGGGACACACAAATTATGGTGTAAAACTAACCATGTTCAAACATGTAACATGTAAAATTGTCACCATTATACCTTCAAGTCATGTACTCAGGATGGTTGGTGAGCCAACAAGTCCATGCACCATTTTTATCAAGGGGGAATTTTGGCATGGAAGATGATGTGGATCCAAATCAAGGAAATCGTGGAGCACGATGGTGGTAGAGGGGATGTTCAGATAGAGTCCAATAGTCTATGGATTATTCCACCATGGTTCTTGAGTAAATTGGGTTGGAATTTTAGTCTAAGAAAAAAATACACTCCTTCTAAGAAGAATGAAACCTCAGTTTCTTAGTGATAATCAAGATGTTAAAGTGGTTTGGTAGGTGACAAACAATGAAAGAGAAAAAATGATATTCTTGGACAAGGTTCTAAGGTAATTTTTAGTTTTATGTCATGAAATATTGATGGAGTTCATAGAGTTTTCTATCCTGTGATAAGCACTACTATAAATAAGTCCTCTAACAGTGATAAAATAAACATTTTCTCGGTAAAAAAATCATTGAAAATCAAAGTGTCATTAAAAGCACTATGCTTTTATAAGTGCTATAAAATCACTGATAATGGAAACCATTATCCGTGATTATTTTAGCTCAGTTAAAGGAATATTTTTTCAGAGCTACTAAAAGCACTCATAAATGATCCCTTTATTAGTTATTTTAATAGTTCTACTAAATGATCGATTAATTAGTGATTTCAATAGAACTGATAAATAACCCCTTAATAGTGATTTTAGTAAAGAATCACTTTATCACCACATTTCTAGTGTCGATAAAGGGGCATAATTTTTGCAGTGTGAAGTTAAAATTATAGAACAATGCAATAGTAAACATAGAAAATATAGTAAAAAATATATAAATTAATTAATATAAAATTTACAACACAAATATAATAAAAAAACTCTATATTATAAACATTTCAAACATTCATTTTTATAATTACATTATTAAGAAAAAATTATCTCTGACATTAAAATTATCAATTTTCCTTTGTATTTGTCCCTTGACCCCGATTCATGATATTAGTTTCCAAAAAAACCACCCTAGGTCATGAAAAATAATGCACCTATATAAGAAAAAAATTCTTATCATAGTAAATCTATATTGAAATAAATTAGACACACAATGTCAATTTTAAAAAAAATTGTATACATTGAGTCATGTGAAGAACAAAGTGTATTATATTCAGTTGAATTTCATTCTTACATGTCACACCATATCTTGTTATTATCAGAAGAAGGTCCTATTCAATTTAATCTCATCTATGCTGATAAAAAATCACTACGGCTGGGATCCAATTCAAGAGGAATTTCTTGTTGAGGACAATCCTTCTATTGGCACCCCGTTCTTATTCATCTTCAATCATTATTATCTGAAATTAACTAAATAATTATGAGATAAAAATGTAAAATAAATTAACTAAGTAATAGAATATAAAATGGTTATAAATCAATCTGAGATCGTTTTCTCAATTTGGACAATGTGATGCATGTTTGAAACTGAAATGGCACCAATATATTTAATACACACACTTAAATTCATACAGATCACATCGTGTGTCAAGTTGATTTGATTTGAATTTCTATATTTAAACAATTAATTATGGATGGTTTAACTAATGTTTGAAAATAATCTTATCTCATTTTCTCGTTTTTAGCTGGTGACGTGTGTTTTAAACTAAAATAACACCACTATATTCAAAAAACACATTTTAGTTATATTGGCCACATAATGATTTGGACAGATGTGAGGTCAATTATTACACTTCAAAAATGGATTATGGACCATTTTCATAATGATTGAAATCAATATGATATCCTTTTCTCAATTTTCTCTAGTGATGTGTGTTTTAAATTAAAATTTCACATTTATATTGAAACACACACACTTTGAGTCATATTGGTAACATCATGTTTCAGATTGATGTTTGGACGATTCTTACATGTCACAAATGAATTATGACCCATTTTCCTATCGATTGAAATTAATTCGAGATTTTTCCCTAGTTTTTTATATTTGGTGTGTGTCTTAAACTAAAATAGAACTTTTATAATAAAAACATGAAAGCTGATTCAAATCGGTCACATCATGTGTCAGATTGATGTGCGGTAAATTTTAACAATTGAAAAGTAAATTATGGATTGTTTCCTTAAATTTTGAAAATAATACGAGCTTGTTTTTTAGGTTTTGGATATTTGATGTGAGTTTTAAACAAAAATGGAACTTTTATATTGAAATCCCACACTTCAAATTATATATATGGAATTGTGTATTGTATTGATGTGTGTTCAATTCTGACATATGAAAAATGAATTATGGATCATTTTTATAATGTTTTAAAACAATCAATGTTCATTTTCTCAATTTTTTTTCTATTTGATGTGTGTTTTAAACTAAAATGGAACTTGTGTATTGAAAACATGCACTATGAGTTATATCGACCAGATCATATACTAGATTAATGAGAGTTCAATTCCTATACATGAAAAATCAACTGGGGATAATTGTCCTAAATTTTGAAAATAACATGTTCTAATTTTCTCATTTTTGGTTATGTGACACGCGTTTCAAACTAATATGAAACCTTTCTATTGAAAAAACACACTTTGAGTCATACGGACCGCATCGGGTGTCGAATTGACATGTGGTTGATTCCTACATATCACAAATGAGTTATGACCATTTTCCTAAAGATTGAAAATTGTTTGTGATTTTCTTATGTTTTCGGTCATTTGATGTGTGTTTTAAACTAAAATGACACTTTTGTGTTGAGAACACACACTTAGAGCCATACAGACAACATTGAGTTTCATATTGACATGCAATTGATTCCTACAGGTCATAAATTATTTATGGACCATTTTCATAAATTTTGAAAACAACATGGGATCATTTTCTTAGTTTTTTCTATGTGATGTGTTTTAATCTAAAATGGTACTTTAGTATTTATGAAACACACTATAAGTAATATTGACCTCATCAGGTGTTCGATTGATGTGAGGTAAACTCATACATAGATAAATGAATTGTGTATTTTTTTACTAAATTATTAAACCAATATAAGTTTCTTTTCTTGGTTTTGGAGATGAGACACATGTTTTAAAATAATATGGAACCTTTTTATTGAAAATATGTGATTTGAGTCATATCAATCACATTGTGTGTCATATTGATGTTCGCTCAATTCTTACGAATCACAAATGAATTATAGACTATTTATCTAGAGTTTTAAAACATTCCATGATCATTTTCTCAATTTTGGATATTTGATGTGTGTTTTAAACTGGAATGGCACTGTTGTATTGAAAACACACACTTCAAATCATACCAAAAACATCAGGTGTCAGATTGAAATTTGGATAATTTCTATAGGTCAAAATTGAATTTTGGATCATTTTCCTATTTTTTAAAAACAATCCAAACTCATTTTCTCAATTTTGGATATGTGATGCACATTAAACTAAAATGACAATTTTATATTAAAAACACGCACTTTAAGTCATATTGACCAAATCATATGTTAGATTGGTGTGAAGTCAATTATTACATGTGAAAAATGAATTATGTATCATTTTAAAAATGTTTCAAAACAATAAGAACTCATTTTCTTAGTTTTAGCGATGATACATGCGTTTAAAACTAAAGTGGATCCTTTCTATAAAAAACAAAAACATTGAGGATATCGATCACATCATGACTCTTATTGATGTTTGGTTGAGTCTTACATGTCATAAATTAATTATACATTTTTTTCCAGATGTTTTAAAATAAGATGATCTCATTTTATCAGTTTTGGCTATTTTAAGTGTGTCTTAAACTAAAATGACATTTTTGTATTGAAAAAACACACTTCAAGTAATACTGACCACATCGGGTGTCATATTGAGGTGTGACCGATACCTATAGGTCAAAAATGAAGTGTGGAACATTTTCTTAATGTTTGAAAACCATCCAATATCATTTTATCATTATTGTATATGTGATGTGTTTTAAATTAAGATGCCACTTTCATATTAAAAACACACACTTTGAGCCATATCGACCACATCGTGTGTAGGATTAGAGTTTCGTTAACTCATATACGTGAAAAATGAATTATGGATCATTTTCCTAACTTTTGAAAATAGTAATATCTTTTTTTCTTGGTTTTGGTGATATGAAACATGTTTTAAACTAAAATGGACCACTTATATTAAAAACATTCACTTTTAGTTATATCGATTACATCGTATCTAGGATTGATGTGTGGTTGATTTTTCTACATCAAAAATTAATTATAGAATATTTTTCTAATGTTTGAAAATATTATGATCTCATTTTATATGTTATGGATATTTGATGCATGATTTTAACTAAAAGGACATTTTGGTATTGAAAACACACACTTCAAGTTATACTAAGCACATTAGGTATCAGATTGGCATGTGGTTGATTCCTATAGGTTATAAGTGAATTATTCACCATTTTCCTAATGTTTGAAAACAATACAATCTAGTTTTATTGGTTTTGGATATTTAATGCATGTTTTAAAATAAAATAACTATTTTCAATTGAAAACATGCACTTCGAGTCACACCGACCTCATCAGGTGTCATATTGGTGTGTGGTAAATTCTTTCAGGTTACAAATAGATTATTGACCCTTTTCATTATGTTATAAATCAGTTTAATATCATTTTCATGTTATGTTAAATGTGATGTGTTTTAAAATAAAATACACTTTTATATTAAAAACATGAACATTGGGTCATATCGACCACATCATGTTTCGAATTGGAGTGTAATTAATTATTACACATGAAAAATTAATAATGTATCATTTTTACAGTGTTTGAAAACAATATGAGGCCATTTTCATGGCCGTTTTTATGTTACATGGATTTTAAACTAAAATGTAATTTTTCTATTAAAAACACTCACTTTCATCCATATTCATCTCATTGTGTCTTGGATTGATTTGTGGTAAATTCTTACACCTCAAAAATGAATTATAGACTGTTTTACTAATTTTTTTAAAAAACAACTAATCGTTTTTTCCAATTTTTGGCTATTTGATGGATTTTAGGAACTAAAGTGGTACTTTTTTATTGAGAACGCTCACTTCGAGTCATACCGACCACATCGGGGTTCTATATTGATGTGTGGTCAATTAGAATAAGTCATAAATGAGTTATCAATATTTTTCCTATTATTTTAAAATTATCTAATTTTTTCCTCATTTTTGTACGTGATGTGTTTTAATCTAAAATTAAACAATTATATTAAAAAATTTACTTTTAGGCATATCGACCATATTGTGTGTCCTATTGGAATGTAGCTAATTAATACACATGAAATTGAATTATGGATCATTTTCCAAATGTTTTAAAACAATCCCTTCTCATTTTCTCATTTTAGGTTATGTGGCATATTTTTTAAACTAAAATGGCCCCTTTATATTGAAAATACTCACATTAAGTCATATCAATCACATTGTGTCTCATATTTATGTGAGGTTATTTCATACACATCAAAAAAATAATTATAAACTATTATCATAAAATTTTAAAATAATATAAGCTCATTTTCTTGGTATTGGATATTTCATGCATGTTTTAAACTAAAATGACAATTTTTTTTAAAAAAAACAGACTTAGAATCATATCAACTAAACCATGTATTGGATTGTTGTGTGTTTGATTACTATATGTTATAAATGAATTATGGATTGTTGTCTTGAATGACTAAAAATTATTATTTTATTATCAAAACACTTTTAAGGGAAATGTGAGAAACCACAAGGTTAAGACACTAAAAGATGTCACAAAACCATTAAAAAATATCTTCATCCTATTAGATTCAATATCCCTACATAATTTCCAGGCGAGGGAAGTTTTCTGCGTATCTAGATCAACCTTTCAAAGGTCTTCAAAATGATACGCCAGCATGTCCCAAGTTTTCATGTACACCTCTACATTGATCTTACCTTACCTAAATCCACATATCAGTATAATATATTTCTTTCCAATCCATAAACACTTCATACCATTTTTATTCACATTTGTCAAACTTCCCATTATCATTTCATATGCCTCAATAGTGGCATTAATCACCTGAAAAACATACACCATTTCATCTTCTGAATACATAAGAAACTCTAGAGATTGATCATGGGTTTCATCTATCTTTGGATGGTATCTAGTTAGGGAATACTTGATGGATACGGCATCATGATCCATAGTTGCATCTTGGATAATAATTCCAGTTGTCGTAGGATCACCTTCCATCACCATTACTTTTGAATTTTTGGTGGATTTTGTTTCTATTGGTAGTGGTAAGTATGAATAGTCCTTTTTCATTTTTTATTTCTTATCATACATTTCCTTTTATTGGGACTAGGTATCCCTCTACCTTGAAAATCATCTATAGTATCACCTAAAATTGGCTAGAAAACTCGTTGATGTACTCATTCTTGAAGGCCACACAATTAACATTAGAGTTCACTTCCTAAGATGCTACATAATCCTAAACTAGTCCTTAATTCTCAAGTACTTAAAAGTGATTTTAAAGCCTAATACCTGTACAAATCCTTATTTGGATTAATCTTGTAAATTTACCACCCCTATGTCCTACTATTGACCCTTTTCCACCTGATGAGTCACCTTCCCTTATTGCACTAAGATCCCATTAATGTGTTATCAATATCTTAGTCTCCTGTTATCCCCCTCTTCCATGGGTATCATTTCTTGAACGAACTCCCTCGGCATAATATGTATACATGGGAGGCATGTATCCTCCCTCATCTTCAATCTTTGACTCCACTTCAAGGTTATTTCCACTACTATATTGCACTACCCACAATGGGGACCATCAAAATATTTGCAGGATAAATAATCTAAAGAACCAATTGTCATCACCACATCAGAAACCACTACCCCAAAGGAGCCTTCATAAAAGTATTGGGATCACCCACATCCTTTCACAAGTGACTAAGAATACCATCCACTATTGGGTTTCCCTTTTATTTACCATATTTCATAGCATTTTAAAAATTTTAATTTGTAAATACACCCAATTATCTCTATCCATATGAACCTTCATCAACACCAACCCCCAATCCCTTGTAAAAATCTTCTAAGTCCACAACCTAATATTCATCAAATATCTTAATCTCGCACCTATAGGAATCCATTGAGGGGACCATTTTCATAAAAGTGTAATAAAAATAAAACCACAATTCATACACTACTAGTTGTATTCAACAGAACTGTTCCCCTACTAAAATCCTAACATACTCGGCGGGTATTCTTGAGACATCAATATCCTCACAGATTCTGGGATAAACATGGAAATAAATAGATCTTGTTATACAATTATTACAAATAGATCTTCCAACTAGGTTACCTAGCATTCTCATAATTGAGGTTTATTTAAATGATAATGGATGTTTAGGAAAACTAACCCAAATATCCTTTTTTGGGGAGTCACACTTTATATGGAAGATGGAATTCCATCTGAAGAGGTAGAACCAAGATCTGTTGTAGCTGTGGGGTGCACTGGACCATGCCTTAACCAATACTTCTTCTAATGAGAAATGAATCATAATATTTTCATTATCAATAACACCCACCATTTCTCTATCCTATAAATCCCAAGACCTGAAGATTAACCTATCTATTGACTCTGTCGAATGATGCCTCTTCTTGAATAAATCATTCAATTTTAGATCCATATGGGTCGAGGCATCATTTAACACTGAAGAATAAATAAAAATATGTATGAATCAATTAAAAATATCTTGGTTTTGGTAATGTGACATGAGTTTTAAAATAAAATGATACGTTTCTATTGAAAATGATCTCTTTGAGTCATATTGATCACATAACGTCTCTGATTTATGTGTGTTCAATTATTACACCACACAAATGAATTATGGAACATTTTTCATAGATATTGTAAAAATTATAATTTAATTTTCTATGTTTTTTCAATTTCATGCAGGTTTTAAACTAAAATGACACTTTTGTATTTAAAATTCAAACTTCGAGTCATAGAGACCACATTAGGTGTTAGATTGATGTGTGATAAATTATATTCACATGAAAAATGAATTATTTATTTTTTTCCCTAAATTTTTAATACAACAGGACATCATTTTATTATTTACCTCTATGTGACATTCATTTTAAACTAAAATGAAACTTTTAGAAAATGAATTATTTGGGTCATACTGACCCCATCATATATAGGATTTCTATAAATTAAATTCATACTAGTGAAAATGAATTACAGATCATTTTTCTAAAGTTTGAAAGCAATCCAATCTAATTTTCTGGGTTTTGGTGATGTGAAATGAATTTTGAACTAAAATTACACCTTCTTATTAAAAACCTTCACTTTTAGTCATATCGATAACATTGTATCATGGATTTTTGTGAGGTTGATTCATACAAATCAAAAATGTGTTCTGCACTATTTTCCTAAATTTTAAAAACAATCCAAGATCATTTTCTCAGTTTTGGATTTGTTATGTATGTTTTAAACTGAAATGACACCTTTATATTGAAAACACATACATCAAGTCATTCCGATCACATCGGTTGTCATATTTATATGATGTCAATTACAAAAAATGGGAAAACAATTATGTATTTTTCATAAATATTTAGAGCAATCGGATATTATTGTATTTATTTTTCTTATGTAATGTGTGTTTTAAATAAAAATTACATTTTTATATTGATGACATGTACTTTGATTCATTTGAACCACATTGTTTTTTAGATTGGTGGGTGATCAATTCCTACACAATAAAATTGTATTATGGGTTTTCCACTATAATTTTAAAAACAATTTGTGTATGTTTTCTCATTTTTTGACTATGTTCAATGTGTTTCAAACTAAAATGACACTTTTGTATGGAAAACATGCACTTAGAGTCATACTAACTACATCGTGTGTCAGATTGATGTTTACTCAATTACTACACAAGAAAAATGACTTATGGATCATTATTCTAAAGTGACAAATCAATATAAATTTGTTTTCTTGGTTTTCTGAATGTGGTGTGTTTTTTGAACAATTGTGTAAATATAAGAAAATAATTATCCAGTAAAAGTGATATGTAAATTAACTAAAAAAGAAGGTAAAATGATGAAAAAAATTAACTAAATAAGTTGTAGGAAGTCACCTCTTCCTGATGTATGTAAACATTCTAACACCGTGTAATTTTTAAATTCGTTTCTAAACAAATTTATTTCTCCACTACACTTATAATTTAGAAACATATTATAAATAATATATAATCATTCTGATACTAATTCTTCACACACTAAATAAATTTCTAAAGTCATATACCATAATAGATCACAAACATAATACGTAATCACCTAAATTTGATGTCGGTAAATATTCTGACAAGATGTATGTCGCACACTTATCACTAAAAAAATTTATTATTATTTTTGAGAATTTATATTTTTTTGAAATATTTTTATTACTTAGAAAATATAATCAAACAAATGAGGAATAATTTTTTTAATGAAATTATAATTGCCTTCAAAAATTACTTGTTTGGGGATTCTAGTCTTTTTTATCGTATATGATACATTTCATAGATTTTCAATCATAATATAAAAAATAATTTTTGTTAACATACTTAAAACACTATAGAAACATTGACCAAAATAAGAAAACATTTTTGAAATATGTTTTGATAGTTACATTTTTTATATATACCTAAATTTTTTCCATTTGAAGTAATCCGTAAGCTTATTATTTTCAATAACCAACCCTAGATCATGATATTTCCTATATTTATAGGTCACTCTATCATAAAAAAATTCTTGTTAAAACACAAATTGAAACATATAATTCAAATTTTATTTATAAAATGTTGATTTCAGTGCATTAAAATTTTATAATACACATCATGTTTGGTTGGTTTCATTGAAATCCAAGCGTTGGATACAAAAAACAAATTTGGGTATCCAAATTGATTGTGATCATCATCCAGTGCTTCCTAAAAAAACAAATACGTTATAACCAAAAAAAATATGATTAGATTGCATAGTTTTACCCCTTCATTGTATGCATCAAAATGATTCTATCATATATTTTTTTCTTTTGAAACACCTCATTTAAGTCATATTTTTTTCTTATTAATTTCATTCAAATCCATTGTAATTTCCTCCATATAAAAGATATATGGATTAATTAATAAAAATAATTATTTGCAGGGTTTCCACTTATATAGTATTAATATAAACACTTACCGAAAATATATATAGTTATTAACTTTAATGAACAAATTAGCTCGTTTTTTTGGATATATGTGTTATGAAAATTTACACTATATACCTATTCAAAACTAAGACTCCCAACCATTAAAACCTGATAATCTCATTTATACTCTCGATACTACTGCATTTATAATTAATGTTCAAAAAAAAATCTTCTTCATATGTAATATAGGACACAAATCCGTATTTGAATGTCATTGTTTCATGAAGTTATAATGATAATATATATTTTATTGGAATTAAAACAGAAAATTTAATCCTGTAATTATTTTTTTCCCTTTTTCGACTAACTGGATTGTCTTCATACTGAATTTCATTTCTCAATCGTTTTATCCATCTATAATAGCATATATTACTTTAGTCCTTTTATATAATTTCTTATAGGGTTTTTATTTAAAAAAAATTAAGTACATACCTTATGTATCATTATAGGATTATATGGCTATACAATGAATTTTCCAATAGCGTCATTGACCATTGTATTATATGGATCATCATGTAAAACATGAAGCTCAGTGCTTAGCACTTAAGCTACTTCAATCCCCACTCTCTTGTGATCTTTTGGGAGTTCTTTTTTATATAATGTCTCCCAAGATATTATACACTGTACTCCTCACAACAAGGTGGTTCATGTGTTTTTATAGAGATAAATTTAATAAAACATTACCCTTAGGAATTTTAGTAATATAAAGTTATCAAAATTTGTTTGATTCACAATGATGGTAAAGAGTAGTGAATAAATTGGTTACCTCAGGTAAGAAATGTGGTGTAGGAGGATAACTGGCCTCAAATCTAGTTATTTCATTTGGTTGTTTAGATTATAATATTAGTTCCACTTCCAATTCACTTTGATCAGATTGCATATTTTAGTCTTCCACATTATACCAATACATAATATCATACAAAGGATCTATTTGTCATTGAAATCCTTTCGTCTTCTGATGTATATCTTCTTTTGGGGTTTTCTTTTCATAATATACTTGAAGAGATGCTTTAAAACCTACACCTCTAACGAAAACATATTGTTCTTGAACACTTAAAAACTACTGAAATTATCATTTCTTATGGTATGGTCACATCCAGTTCTTGAGTCTGAACTATATAAAAATCATAAAAAAAATAAATAGATATTTTTATATAATACTATTATAAACCATAAAAATTTACTATTATGACATAAATAACATTTTTCCCATACTATTTTAATATTTTCATCTAACACTTTACCCCCATTATTTACGTGGGCCTACTTTAAATATCACATGACATGGGATGGAAGTGGATTTTGATATAAATTCATCAATATTTGTATAATCAAAGGAACATAAGTTATTTCATATCACATAAAACTTTTATTATTTATATAAAATATAAACCATTTTCTTCTCTAGTGAATAATTTTCCATGTTTTATTTACTATATAGATATATTGGTTTTAATGCACATTTTTTACTTTCTTAACTCCTTTTATGTTTCAAAAATTAATAATTTTGAATCAAATTAGATAAATAAATAGTGTAAAATAATATATTATTAACTAAAATAAACCAATAGTAATATCTTATTATAGATACGGATGAAATAATTCCATGTTTATTTCATTATAATTTGTGGATAAGTAACTGGTGGGTGGGGATTTAGTTTCCCCCCAGAAATCGTAAGATAAAACATAGTAAGAATAGTTTGGAAGACTCTATCAGATTTTTCAATGACCATTAAGTCATTTATTAAGAAAATCATATAAAATAAATGAACTCTACAAGGAATAATGAAAATTTTAATTAATATCTCATTATATAAGACCAAAAGGGCTGGCGACGCTCCCGACGAAGCTAGATGAAAGAACCCTAGTTCATGCTTGATGAATAATTTCCCCCCCTTCCTGGCAGTGGGAAGGGGGTGGATGTTTCGAATTTCTCACTGCGGAAGCCCCGAATTCCATTTGTTCCTTTATCCAACCCTAATTTCCTCCCGGATTTCCCCACAATTTCTTTAAGCCCGAAGGTTCCTGAACTTCATTTCGGTAATCCCCAGCTTCCGCTTACAGTTTCGGAGTTCTCTGAGGCATCGAGTCACCTTGTTCTAACTCTGGTGGCTCGTTTCATCCATCGAAGACCATCTTTTGATGAGTTCGACAGATTTGTGTTTTGAAAATGGGATCTGAATGATCGTGCAATCATTGGCCTCTTGGATAGTCGCCACTTCATGATTCGCTTCACCTCGGAGGAAGACTTGGTTTTTGCATGGTCCAGTGCACCCATACGATGCAACGGTTGCAGATTCTTCCTCTTTCGGTGGACATTTGATCTCTGCATGAACTGTGATCCATCCACCATCCCGATTTGGGTAAGCCTTCCGCATCTGCCTTTACCTTTCCAAAATCCGGCAGTTATACGTATGATTGGGAATATGATAGGATGATTTTTGTGTACTGATGCTCGCACCTTTTCTATGAGTCATCCCATAAATCCCCGTCTTTGTGTTGAAGTGAATGTTGCGAAACCGCCGGTGGAATGGGTCTGGATTTCGGTGGGTGAGGAGTTTAGGTGGAAGTAGGCTGTGGTATATGAGACCTGGACTGACTTCTGCACAGCTTGTAGCAGTTTGGGGCATTCAGATTCCAGGTGTCGGATTGGGGGCACGCTTAAGAGGTCTGCAGATATGGGGAAGGGCATTGGTAAGGCCCCTGTGAGGGAGAGGACACCCGTTGTTGATGTTGTAATTGGATCTGGTATTGCACCTGTTATGGTGTCCCGGGGTGATTCAGTTAGGATGAATCCGTCAAGGGCTCATATGAACCCCTTGGTTTCTCATGTGATGAGCAAGCTGAGGCATGACTTGTGTAGGGGGGATGATGCTTCGGGTCCTGCTTCACAGACTGCTCCTTCTATTCGTGATTTGGCTTCAGGTGAAACTGCAGCCGCAGGAAAGAGCCAGAAGGAAATCGTGGTCTCTGTTGTATTGGAGAGGGCATGACAGGTCCTTCTCAATCATCCAAATACTGGTGTGGTGAATCATTGCCAGGGAGGTTGCAATGAGGATTTGGCTATGATCATGCGGGGGCCTGATGCTATGGAAGATTTGGATAAAGGGCATGGGTCTGCTTCATCTGGGAAGAAATGGAAATCTGCTGGTCGCAAAGATAGAAGATTTTTGGGGCATGGTGGAAACTGTAGTGGCCAGGATACTGCTGATAAGGGTGTACAGGACACTGTGACTATGGAGAATCGGTTCCAAGAATTGAGCAGGTTAACTGGGGATGAGATGCCACCCTTATGTGGCAGTGTTGATTTGCAGAATGTGGGATAGGAGTCTGGTGTTGTTGATGCTGAACATACATTGGTGGAGCGGCCTCAATGTTTGGCCATTGTTGACACGAACAATCAGTTCCAGCAGAACCACCTTGTGAGATACCCAGAGGTGCAGTACCATGGGAAGTGGGGGGACCTCGATGACAGTGACCAGGAGAATTGTGAGAACACGGTACAGTTGTCTTATAGTGAGATTGCTCAAGTGGGGAACAAGGCGCTGCCAGTGGCCCAAGACAAGATGATTGCCCCTCCTCGCGGGAGGATGAGGAAGGACTTCTCTCACTTGCCGAAGCCGATGCCGACCAGATCTGCTGTTAGAAGTATGAAGTCTCCTAATGAGTTTCTTGAGCTGGAGAAGTTGAATCTGAGGAGGAAATATGCCAAAGTGCTGAAGCATTATGAGAGTTCTGTGTGGGAAACAGCGACGGAGGAATAGTCTGTCTATCATGGTGACGGTAAGGGGTGTGATTTTGAGGATTTTATGTGAATTTGTTGGTACTTTTTGCTTGTTACTGTCTTTTTCCTTTATTTTAATAAATGTCCAGGGGCTCTACCTCTAGCTACACCTTCCTGGTATAATTAGTCTTTAAAATAGAGAAAGTATATTGTAAAATTACCTATATATCTTCACAGATGGTTTCATTTATTACAGGTTAGACATGGCACCAAGAATATATATCAATTAGCACATTCATCCTCATTCTGACTCCAACATAACTAATGAACATTTTATTTTTAGGGTTAATAGGTTGGCTATGTTGATTCCATCCATCCTAAAATTTTATACCCTTAATTCATGCCTTCATAATTTTAGTCCACTTTGTGATGTTGTGTCGTTCTTGTTATTTTAATCAACGTGGTATTGATCCCCTAATAATTCTACAATTTTAGAATCAAACACCAATTCTTTCCTGATATTGGTAACATCATCACGTTTAGAAGAAATTGTATGCATTAGATGTCAAACATTTAATTTAAATTATGTAGATATTTTAGGGAACGCATAATATTATGATAAAAATCATAGTATATTAAAAACACTTTAACATACTCATTGAAATATCTTTATTTTCATTGAAGGATGAATGGATTTAGACCCTCTATCAAGAATCCAAATCACCAATTTGTGTACCCCTCTAATATACAAGACATTTTCTACATTGGTATCACTATGAAATGTTTGTGATCTCCTAGTGAAAGGTTCATCATCGATTGAATATTAATATGACCCTACAGTTGTTTGATTCACCAGTAGGATTATTCAAAAATTATTTTTTACTAGATGTAAGACATAAAATACTTACACTTCTTGTGATTCCATTATGATCAGATTATCAATTTCCCCTTCTACACTAAATTTCACCTTCAAAAATCTCATTTCATCAACTTTCAATGCACTCCTATTGTAAAAACATTTTCAATAGAAAATCGTCACACTATATATTATGTAATCCAACTCATATATCTATTTTATGATGCTGAAATTTGGAATATTCACATAAATTGTATTTATATCCATGGGACCATGTATGTGAATCACTTTTTCTACAAGTATAACTCTACTTTTTGCAATCGTACTATGGTCATCTATTCTATTTTAGAGATTTTATAACCATTGATTAAAAAACCAGTTTATGATATAACATTTTCATTTGTTCTACGAGATATCAATAAAAGTATTTAAACAATTGAATTTATATTTTCAAATAACTCCTTATAAATATGATCCCAAAACCTTCCTATAAACTATTTGTTTTGTGTATTTGATATCTATCCTTTAACCCCTGATGGATTAAAATGTCTAAGAATTTATTTTTTGGATTAAAAATATGGATCAACATCTTCACTGTTACATAAAATGTAAATTTGATCATTCATATGCTTTGTGATAGTAATTGTAACATCATCTCCTCCAGAACCTCCTTCACCCATGAATTTTCTATTGTGAGGTGAGTTTAGGAGACTGATCCTATCAACATCTGATATATAATCTTTATAGAATTCAACATCTTCATTAAAAAATATATTTCTTCAATAAAACCTTCTTGATGACTATAATTCATGATGTACCCTTTCCAAATCTTTATATATAGTTCAATGTGGTACATCCATCTATAATAGATAGGACCACATAGTTGAACCTCTCTAACCAAGTAAACAATCATGTGGACCATTATATCAAAGAATGATGGTCATAATAACACCTCTAATTCACATAATATGACTTCAACATCCTTATTCATGATTGGAAACTTCACTTGGAATATAACATTACGGCAAATGGATTTTAAAATTATGTAGAGTCTAGTTAATATATGTCATAAATTTTTAGGTAGAATGTATTGTAAAGTGACGGGCATGAAATAATTCCTCAAAACCAAGAATTTGAATCATTTTATTCCCTATAACATCAAATTTTTCATTGAAAACATCATTGATATTTGATAGTTACACCTCTATAAATTTTACACCATTATTTAAAATTTTAAATTTCACTTTATCATATTTTGGATAGAGTGTAAGCTACTAGAGGAAGGAACTTCTAACTTTGACCCTTCACCGGTGTTGAATCTTCCCATATCCCCATTCTAATCATGTAAAACCTGACATTGATTCTATTTTTTTAAGAAAATTTTGTAACATTCTAATGACACTATCAAATACATTCTTTCTATAATCACGACATCAACCAAATTTCTAACATACAAAAAATTATAGTACGATGATTCAATGAAAATTGATATCTTTCTCCAACAAGATTTTCTATGAATTTTCATTAATGGTGAATCGAAAACTGTTTCAATATCTATTACTTTATCGAAATTTTTATCACCCATTAGTGGAGATGGTGTTGTACCTTGTTCGGTATTCCCATCGAATGATATCATCCAATGTTGATATTTATGTCATCGAGGGAAATATTTCAAATGTCCTAAAAACATTGTCTTCCATGAATGTTTCATCAAAACGTAGTGTATGTATTATTCACAAATGGTACACCCCAACATTCCATTAATTTTAGATCCTGAAAATTTACATAAGAAGAAAATTCATTTTTCATCCCATATAGCATGACCCTCAATTTGAATTATTCACTTTTATGAGAATCATGCATTGTAACACATGTATTCCACAATAATTTCAGATCTTCGATAAATAGATCCAAATAGATATCAATATCATTACCAAGAAGTTTCTGTCTATGTATAAGTAGTGAAAACATAATGTTTGTGTGCTTCATGAATAACCATGGTGGGAAGTTATAATTCTTTAACATAACTGTCCATGTACTGTGAGTATTACTCTATAATCTAAAAGGATTTCTTACATCAATATATAATTTAATATGGAAGTTTCTTGAATCATTTACAAATTCAGGACTCTAATAATAATTTTCCATCCACTGAGGAGTGTATACTAGATGATGTAGTTTCCCATCCTAAATTCTGGTAGATACATACCATGTCAATTGTACATGGTTTTCTGACATCAATTTAGACTTATAAACCCTAGAATGATAGGAAAGTACCATACAATTCCTGATGTACTTGATTCACCTTTCTTATATGGATTTGTTCCTTATTTTGGGAATTTGTGAGGTATTCATGGTCCTTGTGAAAAAATATGTAGTCATTTGGACAAGAATGTACTTTCTTAGAGATCATACCCTTTGAACATAGAATTATTTTGGCATAATTTTTTTGAAAAGTAAGTCTATTTTCTTCTAGTACCATATCATTTAGGTTAACACGTAGTTTTGTAAATTTGGTGTTACTCTATCAACTAACAACTTTCAAATTTTATAATTTAAATATAGCTAAAACTTTTATGTATTTAGTAAAAATGGTATACAATGTCCTCTTATTATAGTTAGTTAACTTCTCAAACAAATATGGAAAATCATGTTGTTCATCTTCAATTCCCATTTTCATTTATTCCATATGATCTCCAACATTATTTACACTGGAATTTATGTTAAATGGTCTATAAACTGTAGTATCATCCTAATTACTATGAAAATTTAGTTTTTTATGGTTAGTCCAACATTTATTGATCTAATCTATTTCATTAAAAATTGAATTTTATTCCAACTCTTCTAGACTAATCTATTTTCAATAACAACAATGTAAACATGGAAAAATGATTTGATAAGGGTCGCATCCATGATCTATTGAAAACTTGACGAACTATTTAACTCCATCTTCACAATCATTTGTTATATGATTAACGTTAATCTATTTTGGATTAATATTTATCATATTATGTTCACAAAATATTCATTTTTTTAAAACATAAATAAATACTCATAAGATATTCATAATCAATAGAGAATGTTATAGGTGATTCTAATAAGGGGAACACAATATTTGAATGTTATGGGTTATGATTACTGAAAAGTTATCATTTTAGAAAAGGGTGACATGAAAATAAAAAAAATTGGGGTTAAACATGTACTTATTGGTCCAAGTTCTTGATTTGATGTTATGTGGGACAAAAAAGTGGTAATAAATATGTTGGAAAAATTATTTATTATTTGATGGAATACATACCTTGGAAATTATTGTTCTTTCTTGTAATTTAATCACAACCTTGCTTTATAAATTTCTGTAAAAATGTATTTCCTCCAAACTTATAAGGTTATATAATCACTGGATCTTGAAAAGGATTCAAGGATCATGAAATTTCATGGAATGAATTGATGAACTTTTACTTATGAAAAAAGTGAAGATGGATTCCATGTTACTTTTTTTTCTGGAAAATCTTCTAGACTATATATTATGGAAATACCAAAAAATATATTTGTACTACAACCCACTAACAAACCCCTATTTTAAAAATAGTAGTGTTATAAGTCATAGGTATATTTTACATATCCTACAATATCCAAAACCACTATATAATTTCCTTAAAAACACCACAATTTATTCTATTAATAATCATTCCAAAAAATTATGTTATCAAGGATTTCATATAGTTATGATCCAAAAAATTATGATTCCACCTCTAACAATGACATGGAAAACTATAAGCTATCTATGACATCTAGTAGTAAAAACTGTCATTGGTATATCCAAAATTTTATTATAATTCTTAGTAAAATCCATACCACATGTATGTTTAGGGAAGATTATAATAAACATTATAAAAAAAATCAACTATCTTATAATCTTGTATGTTTCTGAGATAAACTTTTTTAAAATTATAACTTTTTATGGGTGACACTAAATTCATTCCTAATGATACAGAGCAAGTCAAAATAATAACAGTATTGTGTAAATGGATTATAAAAAATATTTAATAGAAAATATACATTAATTTTTTTGGAATACCATGCATCTATAATAAATTCTCAGGTGATGCGTGTATTTCATAAATATAACTATATACTTTCGGGACACTTTACACACTAAATTCAACATATTGTAGGTGTGATTTAGCTTCTAAAAACATGACTTAATTAGTTTTACTCATTCTCTCACTTGTTTCATTATAAAAAATATTATATTTCATAGAAATTCAACAACTAAATATTCCATTTTTAAAATTCATAAGATACATCAATCAAACCCGTAACTAATATTCCCATTAAAACTTAATACACAGGGTCCTAACCTTAATTAACATTCTAAAATCTATATGACAAAAAAACAAATCCATGCCCATCAAAAATCATGTAACTAACTTAATATATTAAATTTCATACTAAATACAATAACTGAAGAACATTTTATTTTAGAGCTTCAACATACATAATAGAAATCATTACCAAGACCAAACACTTTCATAATGAATGAATCCATAAACTAAAAAAAATTTGTATAACCAAATTATATTAACCATAAAAAAATGTCTATTGAGTACTTGTTGATCAAAATTGTAATTCTAAGGTTATTTTTGTGTTTCTCAACTTCTATAGACATCCATAAAAATATCACACATCCTATAGATTCTTTACCAAGGGCCTCATAGGGTGTATTCATCATATTTACCTTTTAAGTTGAAACAATCATTTTTCATAGTAATGAAACTTTCATATGGACCTTTCATAATAACTATCTCTCAAACATTTCAATACCATATACTTTAACTCTCCAATTTAAGGTTCATTTATATAACCACAATAATTAATTAGCCTAAAATCTATTTTTTTATAATAAAAATATCTCCATTAAAAATGGTTTATGGGGAACCAAAAACTGACTCCATTAAATGAGGGGTCGATGAAAAATTTGCACACCCCCCCCCCCACCCACCCTAATGGGAAAGGGGAGAAACCAAATAAACCTGAGAATCAGGATGACAGATATACTGCGGGATAAAGTCTTCTTCCATAGGAGCCCCCATCACTATCACAAATCATACTAGAAGCCGATGATCATGACCAAAATGGGGACATGTGTTATGGGGATAGGGAAACCATAAAAATGGTTCAAGAGTAACAGGAATAAAAACTAGGTCAGCACAAAAACGAAAACATAACACTATGAACCAGATGTCATCAGAGTAAGACCTATGTGAATCGTAGTAGGGTGAAATCATGAATGCTGAGACCCAAAACAAAGGAAATTTTGGGAGAGGATGATGGATGGTGGGGAATTCATTGATAGAGATTCTAAATGTGAACTACGACACCACTGAGACAAAATAATGATGCACTATCACACGTGATAGAACATGAATAAGAACGAAATGTGAGGGGAGGAGAAATAAATAAACTATCATAGATTTGAGAGTTAATTTTTTTCAAGAGAACTTTAATGGGGAGAAGGGGTAGAGATGGACTTCTGTGAGAGATTGAATGGCACGATGAAGACTAGTCTAGTTTGGGTAATTTTTAAAAGATTAGGGAGGTTTTTATCGACACATTCAAAATAGCACTCATAAAGAGGGATTTTATCATTGATAAAATAATAAGCATTGATAAAAGATCTCTTCATCATTTTTTAGTGCTCATATAGATATATCATTATCATTTCTAGACAATCCCTGAAAAAGACATATATAACTTATTTTAATAATATAATTAATATTATTAAAATTTAAAAAGTATAGAATTATAAATAAATAAATAAAAATGTAAATAATTATAAATATATTAAAATAACAGTAAATAGGTTTTGATAAGTATAATTGTTTATATACATATATACAATTATAAATATAAATTTATATATTTGAAGATATATTTATAAATATTTGTATAAAATTATAATTATATTTATATCATTATATATATTTATATCATTATATATATTTACATAATTATATATATTTAATAATTATATATAAATATAAATATAAAGATATTATATTTATCCATTATTTAAATTTATTTATTATAATTTTAAATATATGACATATAAATATGTTAAATAGATTCATTATTTAAATATATTAAATACATTGTTGTTGGTGGAGTTGGTCCATTTTTTCATTGTGTCCCTTCTTTCCTTTTCCTTTGTTCTTTAATTTTATAATAAATTTTCGAGACCATGGATTTTGATTAATGTTTCGTAGCGTTCCGAGTATATAAGATTTCATTAGTTATGTAAAAAATTTTGTTTATGAAATTAATGAATATGCATATATACAAGTTTTATATATGTTAAATTGAATAATGAAATTATATAATAAGTAACATCTATGAATGAAATAAATAATAATAAGAATAAATAAATTTAAAAATTGAATAACTGTTATTAATTATATAGATTATTTAAAAAATGAATACTTATACAAATTAAAATGGAAATGAATACATTTTAATTATATAAATCACAACAAAATTAAAACTATTTAATGTTAATAAAAAATGTATAAATAAATATTAAAAATGGATAAAATTACAAACACATTGAAAAATGAAAAACTGAGAATGAATAAATTACAAGAATAATAATAAATAATAAATATTATTAATTAATTAATAATATTAAAAATGAAAAAATTTGAAAAAAATATTAAAAAGTAATAAATGTTATATATTCAGTAAAAATATAAAAAATGATTCATTTTACCAATTTGAACCATAATATATATGAAATATATGAAGATACCAAATATAATTATAAAATGAATATTACAAATTGAATAAATTATAGAAATATGATGTGTGTGCATTGAATATAAAATTTTATTAATTGCATATATGTATTTATGAAATAAATATAGCATGCATTTGATATATTTTAAATTAAATAATCAAACTACATTCAATTAAATGTCATTTACTCGATAAGATTAATCAATATTTTTAACTAATTTAATTTATGACTTATTTAATGTAAAAATAAATATGTTGCATTATATAAATCATATTTTATGAAATATTATATATATTGATATATATATATAAATATATTTATATATTAAAAATATTAAATATATTAATGAATAGTTTTTATAAAAACCATTGAAAATGAATCAGACATTAATATATTTTTAATTATTACATTTTATTTATTTTCTATATTTATATTCAATAGATATTATTTATTACTATTTGAAATATATATATATATATATATATTAAAGTTTTTCATTTTTATTAATAATTATTTCATTAGTAAAGTTTTTAACATTTCTTAATTTTTTAATTTTTAATTTTATTTTGTTTAATAATTACAAATTATTCATTTTAAATATCTATATTTAATATATAATATTTATTAAAATTTATATTTTATATATGTGTTTATTAAATTTATCCATTTTTATTAATAATTAATTAATATATAAAATCTTCAATATTTTAGTAAATATACTCCTTTCAAATTTTTTATTTTTTTAATTATTTCAATTTATTAATTTTATATATCTATATTTAATATATGTTATTTACTAATATTCATACTTTTTATATATATTAAATTTATTAATAATTACTTACTTAAAAAATTAATATTTTTTAAATTTATTCATTTTTATTTTTTATTTTTTAAATTATTTAAATTTTTTAATATTTTTATTTCTTATATTTTTTATTATTTTATATAAAAAATTTGGTGTCATTTCTAGCAAGGGAAGGTGGGATGTGTTGTGTATTGGCCCTGATGGGGGCAGATAGGCTGGTTCGGGACATGTATGTCCCGACCTGTGTGGACCTCGTGTACATGGGTGGGATAAAGCCTGATGGAATCATATGGTGGGCCATGGCCCATGAGGGACCATACATGTAGGAAACATGCCCATATAAGAGTGTGGAGCATGTGTACGGGAGCTCATCCCCAAAAAAACTTTTGAAGATGGGATGTTGCAGAATGGTACTTAAACAAATGGTCAAACATCCATAATATAGACGTGGTACTTATTCATGCCATCATAGAATTTATCAGGGTTAGAAAATGTGCGGATAATTTTTACCTTTTATCAGTGATAAAAATAAAGTGTTGATAAAGGTACCCTTTATTGGTTCTAAAAATACTAATAATGGTAAACCTTTATCAGTGATAATAAAACTCTAATAAAGTGTACTTTTTATCAGTTATTTTTTAGCGCTACTAAATGGTTCCCTTTCTCAGTGGTTTTTATTGTGCTGATAAAATCCTCTTTTATCTGTAGTTTTTGCAAGCACTGATAAAATCTAGCGTTGAATAAACTGAAAACTATAATAGGTAAGGACATTGAACACGTAGTTTAATTTCATATGGTGAGGATAAGTTATTGTTGTAGTTTAGGGATACATTGGTTTGACCATGGTATCATTTTTTAGCGTCATACATCCAAGATGTGTGAGCCGATGTGAATAGAGGTAGTATTTAAGGTTTGATCACTAAATTTCTTCTAGATCAGTGCGACTAGAGATCATAGCCAGAATTTTACTAGATCTTGATAATTAGTCCCACATGCATTGAGCCTCTTCTTTTTAGGCCCTCATTATTATTATTTTTTATCAAACCCACAAGGTAGACTAGGTGTGAGAAAATAAAACTTCTTCTAAGATTTCACCTAAGGTATTTTAATATAGATAACACATGTGACTCTCTACTATGATAGTTTAGGTTCATGGCAGTTGGACTAGATAAGTATGGGTGTATTTGTCCCATACCTTGGAGGTAACTCAATCCAAATATAGATGGGTCCATAGGGGGCCGATTAAATGTTGTTTAAGCTCATTAAGCTTGGACTAAAAGGGGTGTGTTCCCCAATAACATTTTTGTTGCCTAAAGGGGGGTAAAGTTTGTTGAAATGGGGGATATTGAGGACCATTGCAACATAAACCATCCCTAAGGTGATCTGAACATAGTTTATTGTTTTAATGATTGTAATGGGGACTCCTAGTTTAAGGTTATGGTGGTCAGACAATGGGATCTTAGTTTAATGTCATAGAGTTTAGACCATGTAATCCTAGATTAAGGTTGTGTAGTTTATACTAATAGGGGTTAGCATGTTTCAACAACATAAGGGGAGATACTTTCAAAGTTTCCCAATCTCTCTTGAGTCATGATCTATGTGGAAAACAAGTAGTGGTAGGGAGTCTTCCTTGTTGTATGATAGTGAATAACAAGGGTGAAAAAAGCTAACTTATGGGAACTATGGACCATTTTTTTACCCCATAAAAAGGGGTGATTGGTGAGTGGAGGTAACTATTGTCCCTATTAGAAATATACGTCCCACAAATACACAAGTCATTGATGGAGAGAACAAATGGAGTAAACTATTGTCCTTTTTCAAAACATGGAAACCATCATCCATCACTAAGGAATCCTCCATGGTGTATACCTAGGATAGTTAGTGGGAAAAAATGGTCAGGCTCCATTGCCCTGAGGGGGGCTGTTTAGATCGGTAATGTAATGAGGATCTATATTATATTAGTCACAAGATGATGGAAGTGGGAATGTGGAATTACCCTATAGTAGTTAATCACTTCAAGATCAATCTTGAAACATGCTCGAACATTCTAGTTGGACATATTGGAAAGTGAGAATTAAGAATGTTCCCATGGGGGAAGGTCCCAGAAGGAATTTTTAGTCATTTTGGCCAAAAGATATGTGATCTTTGAGATGTTGTGTATCCTAGGAATGTAGGAATCGAGACACATGTAGATCATTAACATGACCTCAAGGGATACCAATGTTGGAAAGGGAAAAATATTCTCAACTGAGGATGAAGTGAATAGAGTGGGACATTAGTTTACTCTGGAACTAGAGGCAATGTAAAATAAATGTGAATTAAGGGTTTTAGGTGTCTAGTTTCACATTAATTAAGGTTATAATTATTGGACCAAGGTTTTTTTAGTTTAAGTTCACATTTCTTGGACCATGATTATTTTCATTTTTAGGTCATACAGCTCCGAACATGGGGGTGTGTCTCAAAGGAGTGTATGTTAAAAGAAAGATTGGGAACCCAATGTGGATTTATGGTCAAGGTGGCTCAGTGCCACATGGAAATTCTCAAGACAACATGAAAATAGATTCAGGTCATAATACTTAGATCAAGGGTTCCTATATTTTACGATCATGTATCTATGACCATGATTGTGTCATTCCACTTAAGGGGCACCTGCGCATCTCAACCTTGCTCAGGGAAATTCCTTCTTGAATTCTAAGCCCATGTGATCCATGAGAAACAAGGAGCATGGTGATGTTACCATTATTTTAAGCGAGAGAACAATAAGAGGAAAAATAATTTTAGATAGGTAATTCCAACGATGTGGAAATACTTAGTCAACATATCCAAGCATAAAAGAGAATGGAAGACATGGTGATTAATTTCATATTAGGCTAAAATAATGTGTAAAGAAATTTAAATTGTTACTTCCAAGATCTATTATGTAAAAAAGGGGTGTCCCATGAGATGGAAGGATTGTTCACAATGTCCAAATTATAGCGCCCACAATTGTACAAGTTAGGGATGGGGTGAAAAAATGGGGGAAAGCATTAAACATGTTTGAAACATGGGAACTATCATCTATCTTTGAGGAATCCTATAAGTCATTTTTTCACGATTGTGGGTTAGACAATGTGGCTAGGAACCATTATAGTTAGGAGGGATGTTTGAATCTTGGGGATGATAAGGATCCAAATCTAAGGAATCACAAATCATGTATGTGGAGGATGTTCCAGAGAGGATGGATATGGAGACCACTCTACACTATTCTCAAACATAATGGATAAGTATATCAGCAGGAAAGGATCGAGATTGACCCTGAGGGGGGAGATCCAAAAATGGGTTAGTGGTGGGGGTATAAATAAGATATGATAGTTTTGTGTCACTATATATCCCATTGGAATGGGAATCAAGCCACACCTAGTTCTGGAATGTGTCTTGGTAGGTGACCAATGCTGGAAGGGTGGCATCCTCTCTCAAAAGGATGATGAATCATCTCATAGTTAACTTATGAGGCATCTTATGTTCATCATATAGAATAAGACTATAGTTTAACATCACGTTCTTAGGATATTGGTTTTTTTTTGTCTCAAATTTTTTATATGATCCATATTATGTTCAAAAGATATGGTAAGGATATATTTTAAGATAATGTGTTCAGGATAATGGTTTTGGCCATCTCACATTATTTATATGAGGCATCCTATGTTCACCATATCGAGTAAGGACACAGTTTAACTCCATTTTTTGAGGATGCTAGAATTTGTAGTTTAAATTCATACAACTCAAACTATGACCACTACTAGTTTATGGTAATAGAACTAGTACCATGGGATGTTAGTTTAAGGTTGTAGAGTTCAGACCAAATTTATTTTATGTGAAGTACTTATTTTGAAACTTGGCATTGGTGGGTGGTGTGATGTGCTACCCATCCATGGTGATTAATTAGTTTTCACTATTGGGGTAGAACTTAGGAATAACATAATGTTATCCACAATTGGGTTATATAATTTTTAGTTTCATTTCGGGTATCATTAGCACCATGATATCAATAATCATGTCATATTTAAGGATTGATTGAAGGTAATCATTTTTGTTGAGTTCTCACGCTACCTAGTTCTTATGCCTCTCCAAGTTATGTAGTACATGTAAAATGTTTCCTTTAAGGAATTATATCAAAAATAGATAGACTTATCAAATTATTTCTAGTTTATTCTATTAATAAATGTAAATTTGGATTGGTGGTAGATGAACCACTATCAATAATACTTCCTTTATTCTATATACCAATGTGTATGGGGTCGCCTAGGTAGAATTTTGGGCCTTCATCTACTACAACCCAATGTAAATTTAGAGTTTATTATGACAAATATTTTTTTCTAGACCAGCATCTTCAACAAGATGTTAGAGAGGGTCTTTTTGAACACCTTGATCTATTTATTTTCTTGTCTGTGATAGAGGGAGGTGTGATTGAATCAGATTTCGTACTTCATGTACAATTTAATCTTCTCGGAAGCCCAGAAGTTAGTCATTTTCTTTGAGAATGGTGTCAGGAACCCCAAACTGATGAGTGATGTGAATGTTCAAAAACATAATCACATACTAGATTTTGACTTCTTTTAGAGGAACTACATCATTCCATTTTGAGATGAAGTCTATTGTGGTAAAAATTAATATTTATTTTTGAGTTGTCTATGGTAGGTAGGGACACACAACATTGATCCCCCAAAATATGAAGGGAAAATAATACATGGGGATTTTGAGGAACTCTAGTGGTTAATGAAAAATATTGGCATTGATCTAGAACACATGCCATATATGGGAGAACTCAATGTAGTCATGAACCATATCCAGCTAGAAGTGACCCAACCTCTGAATTTTTTTGGGGGTCTTAGACGCTAATTGGTGGGATCTACATGATCCAACATAGATATCATGCATGAAGTGAATTATATCATTCCCTTGGATGAAATGAAGAATATTTTCATCAAAATCTTTATTATATAGAATTTGAACATTATTAGGGCCACTCTGGATGGAGAACCATTATGCGTACTAGATGATTCACTCACTCTCGGCTCGACCTGGTGAGATAATTCCATGGAGGGGTTACTAAAAGAATGGATTCATCTAATGATGAATTTCATTGACCATGGGGGAATTTGAAGGCCCTGGAATAGACGTACTAGTAGATAATTTATATACTAGTTTGTTTTCATCGTCTAAAGTAGAAGGGGTAATGAACTCGTGATGATCCACATGAATGACCATGTCATCTAGGTCATGATCTGAAAGAGGCACATCTAGGATGTCTAAAGCCTCATATTAGCCATTCTGTGACCAATGAACATGATTCACCTTTAGAAGGGAAGCTAATTGGTCTATTTATTGGAGAGTACATTCTTTTAGGGGAACCATATATTGTTTTCAGATAATATTGTCATCATTGATCTGTTTGGTGACTAACTCAGAGTCCCCCATCACTTTAATGGAGGGTACAACATTCTCATGGTCCAAATTGTGACCATTGATAAGGTCCAGATAATCTACCTCAATATTTTTAGACTTCTGATGATAAGAATGATTATTGAAAGTGGCATACTCATGTGGTGACGAAGATGATCCCTAATCTTAACTGATTGAGATTGTGTATCTTAATCCCTCTATAAATAGGCCTCCAGGAGGCACCATTTAAATTCATCTTCCAAAATGTCACATCCTGATCAATTGAGATGATGGATTCATCTAGAAAAGTTAAATCCATGGGTAGTTTCGCATGGGTCAAATTTGTAGACAAGAAATCTTCATAATCCAGGACCTAGATAGCTTTCTATGGGACAAACCTGATGTCGAAATGCTAAATGATTACTGAACACCCTGTCATTATGGTTGGTTGAGTATGTATTTTATTGGACCAATATAGGACACTAGCTTCATCTGATATTGTTTTAAGTAATACCACAACATCTATACTACAAAAATCAGAATGAGGAAACTCTTATCCATGGGGGTGTATCTGGTCTTCATATCGAGGAGCATGCATTTGAGATAACATAAGCTATTTTCCCTACACTCTTTTTATTTTGAGAAAAGAGGGTATAAAGGAACCATTCAAGAGTGGTCATGTAATGTACCAGAGGCTATCTTGAGATGGGTGGAATTAGAACTAGTGTATATTTTATATACTACTTAATATCCTCCAAGGTAGACTATAAATCCTTATCCCACAAGAAAACAACACATTTTGTCATGATCCATGAAAATTTCTTACAGTTGATAGAAATATTTTCAATAAATTGATGAATACAATCAAAGTTTTCTTAGATTCCTATAAACTTCGAGAGGTTTTATGGTGGTGTAATTTAGTTTGTAGATTTGATTTTATAAGGATCAATATGGAAACCTCTATATATGATGATTAATCCAAGAAATGTTCCATAGGTATACCCAAATGAAAGCTTCAAAGGCTCCATTTTTAAGTGGTGGGAATAGAGGAATAATAACACTTTCCCAAGATATTTTAGATGATTATAGTGATGGGGTGATTTGACAATGAAATCATCCTTTTATAACTCCCCCAGTGCCTGAAGGAGAGATTTAAAGATATGATACATGGTATAATATTATATATCTCTAGCATTAATTAAACCAAAAGCAATTACTTGATAGTATAATACTCTATCAAGTTCCCTAAAGATAGTGGTATCCTCATACTCGAGGTCCATATAGATCTAATTATACACAAAATATTTTTTAATGAAGGATAGGGTCTAGAACCCAACTAGAGAATCAAGGAAAAGATCTGTAACTAGAAGGCAGAATCCACCTTTGGGAAATAGTGGTTGTGCTATTGGAAGTCAATACAGACTCTGATCTTCCCATTCTTATTTATAGTTTGGACAATGTTGGCTATCCACTTAGGTTAATAGACCACTCTAATGAATTTGGTCTCTGGTTTGGAGTCAAGCATGGATCCCAAGGATGGTTGTATCTTTCAGAGAGGCCATTTGAACCTATAGTAACCCACTAAGAGGCCAAAAAGAAAAATGAAAATATCGGGATTTGTCCCTATAATCTCATTATATCTCTAGGTGTGCATGTCACAATGATTTTTTAAGAATCCCACGAACCATACAATCTAGGGTCTAGGCCCATTAAATTAAAACAAAAAATTACATAAGTATAGTAAGGATTTGCAAGATTTCTTAAAAATATGGGTGTGGGTCACACCCCCCATATCCTCTTCTATCAAAGACTCTAAAAATTCAGGGGTCCAAATGGACCACATTGTACTCATCTCTATGATTTCTTTCATTGTAAATGCATCCTCCACTTTATTAGCTTCTCTATAAACATGTGTGATAACTAAATTTATGTATTTAATATGATTGAGGCATACACATCATTGATTAAGGAGTCTCTAGGGTAAATTATTTGTTTTCTCTTTCAAATATTCAACATTGTGATCGGATTGAGATTAAATCTATAGTGTGTTCCAATTGTGGTACACATCATGCGCCATAGAACAAATTATTTCCCATGATTCAGCCTCATACGTAATTTCGATGAAAATAAAATGGTGGAAAGATCCTTTGAAAAATCATCGGTGGGTGCGGAAAACACTTCCATAACCTGAAAGTCTCAGTTCTCCAGAGGCTTCACCATCGACATTGACTTCTATCCATCAGTGTATTGGAGGAATCCAACAAATTTATTTCACTACTATCATCCTATTGGGTCTTCTCTGTACTCCTAGGAGTCTTAAAATATTAAGTTCATTGATATACATATTCATTTCATCAACATATACAAAAAAATTAGTGTTTACATCTCTGTGAATAGAAATAACTACCTCATGAAAGGAGGGTTTTTGGTTTTCAAAGATATATTCATCTCTTATTGTCCATACAGTGAAAACAAAACAGATGTAGTGGCTATGTAAAGAAGGTTTTGTACATTTCCACTCATTCCATCTTTTTTGATATGTACCATGAGATTCTCCAACTACATTATACTGTGAAAATTAATTTCAAAACACTACCAACATACTTCTAAAGCTTCTCGGAAAAAATAATTCCCTGAAATATGTTTTGAATTTTATCTTCCTCCAACAGAAATAAAAGACAAACAGATAAAATATATTCCATATTCTTCTTCAATTATTCATGGTTGGGTAACCAATTTATACATATTTTTCATATTAGAATATATATTGATGGCTTGATGAAAGGAATATTAAATATCAGAAACCATGATAGAGGCATGTTTCTGCAAGAACATTCCATTTTTTAATATTATTTTTGGATTGAACTAACCATTTATATTGGGAATCCCTTTATGTTTGTCCAAATCTATGAAAGCATACTTCTTGATTTCCACTCCATCCTATGTGGGAACAATTACATCAATACTATTTTTGTCTGCTAAAAACTCTTCTATTGTCATTTTGGTATTAACCTGTGGGATGTACATGATGTTTTGTAGCGATCTATCTAGCTATTTTGTTTTCCATAAGTTGATATTGGATTGTTGGTTTACCATCCATTTAGAGTTTGACATGATGTCAATATATGAGTATTTTATTTATGTATAAATAGAATATGATTTACGATTTGTATATACATCCATCATCCTCCACTTTACCGTTCACAATAAAAATTCAATAGAACAATCGTTGGAGGTTAAGAGATTCAATGGGAGTTTTTTTAGAATACTATCATTAAATATCCTAAGGTCATTAATTCCAAGGCCACATATATAAATGGGTTTTGTTCATTCCTTACATGAAATAGAGATTATTCTCTTTTCATGCATCGATCCATTTCATATGATGATCCTGGTCTTGGTGTGAATTTACTTAATGAGTATTCTCAACCATCTGTAGAGGGAGAACGAATAGATGAATTTTGAGGTGATCACTGAGTTGACAACACATACCCTTCCAGCTTGTGAAGTGGACTTTCCCTTCTATATATCCATCTAATTTATGATTCCATAGTGTGTCTATTAAATATTTTGTTATTTCACTTTTCCCCAAAATAAGGGGACCTTGAGATAAGTTAAAGGTAAGGTTCCACTCTTCACTCCAAGAAATTAAGTTATCCTGTTCTACTTTACAATCTATAAACCATCAGCAAAGATGATATAATATTTTTACAGCTAATGGATTTACCAGCCACTTCCTCATAATGTGTAAACAAGGCCTTCATATTGGATATGGTTCCCCTTGAGGCTTGTCCTAATAATATAATGTCATTAGCTTTTATTTTCTTATAATATCTAAAAAGTGAAAGATCATTGATTCATCTACTTAAGTAATGTTCAAAAATGGAAAACAGAATTTCTGACAGTGGGTCCCCTTGACTCACACCTCTTTTACATTGAAAGTATCCTTTCAGGTGTCCATTAATAATGTTGGATAACCTAGAACACCTAGGATGGTGTTTATTAACTTGATGAAAGCATTTGTGGATTTGTATTTCTTGATAAAAGCAAACAGGAATCTATTTTTCATTTTGAAAAAACACTTGGAGATATCTATTTTTATATAAAAGTTACCTTCATTCGATTTCCTCTTCAGAATATTAATTATTTTTTAGGAAGTTATTAACCATTTCTGGATGTTACTCCCTATTAAAAAACCTCACAAGTTTGGGTTGAAATGTTCTTTGACCATTCCACCCATCCTATTCATAATAATCATGATGATAATTTTTGGGATAGTATTACCAAGGAAAACCAGTGTATATTCTTTGATGTAAACTACATTCTCCATCTTTGGAAACAAAATGATGAATTAAGAGTTGTTCCCATATTCCATAAAGGCATGAGATAATAATGCTTTAACTTCATTGGTTATTTCATCTTGTATAATTTCCCAGTAAAATATATAAAAAAAAATTGGAAATCATATGGGCTAGCTTCATTATCCATGTTTAGAGAAAAAAATAGTTGTCCTTACTTCTTATTTGAATGGTTCCATGATAAGGAATTTATTTTTCATCTCCTCAATGAAAGGGTATATGTTATAAACTATTTTTAAGGTGTTTTACAGCACTTAATCAGAGTAAAAACCCTTAAATTAATCCAAAACTACACTAGAAACCTCATCTTCAAAGGTGTTGAGGATTCCATTCCCAATAATGGTCTTGTTCCACACTCTAATTCTCTTTCCCTTGTGAATCTATGAAATAATTTGAGGTTTCTGTCACCCTATTTCAGCCATCTTATATTCTTTTGGAATCTATCTAGTCTTTCTTTTATATTTATAAGGTAATCAAGATTGTTGGAAACATGAAATTCCTCACTTGGGGGTGATTTGGACATTTCTTCCTAATTTGGATGCTTGCAAGTAGATCCTCATCCATCCAAATTTACCTATCTAGATTAGAGAATAACTTTTTTACTCCATTCCTTTAGCGTTACATTTATGTGCTTAATCTTTTCAAAAAGTATCATCAGTGGAGACACACTCCACATATGTAGGTGGGGAATATTCTAGATCCTCTTCAATATGATATGTAGGGAGGTTGGAGGGAGTAAGTGACTCTCCTGGATCGAAATACCAAGATGTATCACTACTGTCTATGCTAGTAGATATTAGATCCTTGGTTAGGGGTTCCTATTTTAAAAAAAATATTTGAGACAAAAGATAATGAGATTATTCTACGTATTTATTGATTGTGAGGCCCACTTTTTATGTTAAAACACTGATTTTAGCTCAACTTCCACTAATTTAACCTCATATTATGAAACATAAATTGGTATTTTGGGCCATAATCCATGGGGGATCCCACGGTATTCTATATGGGTAGGGTTCTCAGGTAATTTTTGAGCCTTCCTCATGTAGTATTTTGAGGTAATGTACACACACTATTTCTTCCTGGAGACAATTAAATAGCTCCCCATGTCTGGGTTCATGGTTTCTAACAAGTAGATTGGGAGGAAATGTTTTTCTTAAAGTCTATCAAAGATTTTATGGAAATTGTTTTCAGATCAATGGGGGAATTGGTATGCTCAACTCCATCATTCTTGATCAGTTTTACCCACCATTTTTAGTACCAAGGATCTATATATTGGTCTTCACAAGAGTTTAAGGGGGTTTCATTTCCTTGAAGTACCCCTACATGACCATCAAGTGATCATTTGAAGTACATATTTTATGATGAGGGAACGACTACATGAATATAAAGGAAATACCTTCCCAATATGGTGTTGTAGTCTATATCCAGTAAAACTAGCATATATTTTGTGCTTTCTTCCAGGACATAAATTTGAGCCTTCATTCGAATCTTTCCATGAAGATTCTTCTATCTCTTATCATACACCTAAATTGTTTGGTTGGAGGGACTCATCTCCTCTTTTGAAATCCCCTGTGTAGGGAGCGTACATGTTGGGATAAGATTGATCATGGATCCAGTAACCACTATGCATTGTTAGACGTCCATTCCAATGACCATTACTATTATACAAAATGGGTTTATATTCCCATGAATTGTAACACCCTTTTCTCCATCAGGGTATGAAATGATATATTAACACCCTTCCTACTTGGATTCCACCACATGATAGGCCTTGGTGAAATAAAACTCAGTCATAAATTGAATGTGGAACTTCAAGGGTTCAATAAGAGCCTCACGTATCTACTTTTATATAAGGAGCACCTCGATGATTGATAGCCTCACCGGTTTGCTAGAATGGTTTTTCAGTATTTCATATTTAAATTAAAGGGGTATATTGTTTTCCCACAAAGGGTTATTTTTTAGCATGGAGAATAGTATGAATCATTGGATGAGACGATAGGACATGGATATTACTGGTTGTACTCTAGTGTTGGTTAGATTGTATACTCTGAACACATGATTTTTGGGAACCAAACAGTTGAGGTTAGACCCTGGCTAGGAATATTTGGTTAAGGTTTGATCACTGATGAGTCAAAAATTAACTAATATAGTCAAAATGGATGATTAACTGATAGATAATCTTGGGAGTGTAGTGATTTATGATCCATAAGTGAGGCTTATTTTTTCTCAGTAGTGTGAACAGTCTTTCTAAAATGTTAACTTGGACATTATATCTACCAGTGTGTCTACTGTATCTCCTTTGATGGCATCATATATAGATACATAAGTGGTTATGGTGGTGATACCCATTAATAATAATTTTATATAGATATACTAGTATAAAATCATTCAAAGTGGTATACTCTTGATCCTCACTGGTGTAATATTCCAGTATCAAATTGAATTTGGTTTCATCACCCAACATGGGGGAATGAAGTCTCTAATGGTGAGGATTGGTTTTGGAATCAATAGGGACTCTAATTTCTCTTTCACTACAAAATATTTCTATTTGGAGAATTGGAAGGATGCGACATAGATGTGAATTCAGTGGACATAGGAGTTTCGATAACTAAATGAGGTTCCAACATTCTTAAACAATCACATATAATTCCATGGGTGCAAGAAATTTTCTTTCAATACAACCAATCATAGTACTTATTTTCTCCTTAGTTGGGTGCATACTTCCCTCACTGGAGTCTTCATTTTAACTATCATGTATAGTAGAGACATGTTCTACCTATATCAGGACATCACCCTATTTAACTAGTCCATATTCCACCTGATTCTGGATCCAGTATTTGAATAGAAATTATTCATTGATGTTATGTCCATGGATCTTATTCTATAGGTAGTGGTTTTCATGTTAAAAAATTTCAGCCTCTTAGGGACTCTTAAATTCAAAAAAAAATTATGATACCCTTTTCCAGGGAACTAATAAAATAACCTGAGACATGATAATCCTTAAAAGAATAATAATTTTTATTCTTTTCTATAAAGGTAACCCTAGGTGCATATCCCTAATGGGGGTATGGAAACATTCTTTTGGCATGGTTATTGCTAACCGGGTTTCACTTGGTGATGCTATTCTTGGTGAGGTTGTTCTTGGAAAAGAATATATGGTAGTGGTACATGTAGGTGAACTACCTTGGGAGCCTTTTCATGCATGAAAATGCCTTTTTATTCATTCACAATCCTTATTAATGGATTTTTAAGGGGTAATGGTCCTAACTATTTCTTATTTCACTATGAGGGTTATTCCAAATATGGTATTTTTTAGTTAACTATTGAAATACTAATATGTAATTTATGTAGATTAGGGTAGGTTATAGATTATCTTTAACATTATCTATACACATCATTAGTATCTTCTCTTATAGAATCTTCATATAAAGATGTTATTTGATCCCCAACCATTGGGTGTTGAAGTTAGAAACATGCACATCATCCATCTATTTTTATTTAAATATTTCTTTGATATTGTTCTTATGCATGGTGGAGCTCAAATGGTAGAGGAACGGCCTACAAAGATCCTTCCAATAAATAACAGATCTCAAGGCTAGGTGGTTGTACCAAATGAATGTTTTCCCTCCATATTCTAGATAAAACATCGAAGCTAAATGGATTCCTCATATTCTGGAGTCCCCAACATTGGACCACATTGTGAGGTGAAGTGATCATGGTTTTTAAGTAGATAACCCATTCCATTTAATTGGGTTAATATTGGATTGTTTAGTTTTACCAGCGGGAACATCGGGTCCACCCAAATTGGATAAGTCATTCCTTCCGGTATAATTGACACAGGTCATGTTTTCAAATCCTCAACATGGGTGATGCATGAACCTATCATTCTATGCTGGTGAAGATTTTTTTTCATCGGTGCTCTAATCGAATCATCATCTAGTTATTCATGGTGGACCTAATCTTGAGGCGGATAAGCATGCTACTCAGATAGAGTGGGTTCTCAAATCTTGGTCATTTTCCATATCCCTTGGATTATTCCCTGATCATATTCATGGGGCCACTTAGTTCAAATATATGCACCTAACCTGGAATGATTTAGTGTTGAATGGGAGGATATATAGGCACCATTTTGACATTATCATGACCCAAAATTTTCTTATAGATAAGATTAGCAGTAATCCTCTTGTATCCTTCAAGATATTCGACCAATATAGATATCTTGGAGTCTAACATTATTTTCGGTAAGATCATAGTTGAACTAATGGTTTTAAAATGTCCCCTCGTTGGAAAGTATGGCGGTATTCATTTGCATCAGGGAACAAAGATATTGGGATCACAGTGATATCAACTATCCAAAACAGATGGTGGATGGAATCATTATTTCCTTAGAATTAAGGTTAGGTCAGCTGACTATCTTGAAGGAGGTTGACCATCTCCCAGTTACTGTAGAAGAATAATATTGCTTTGTCCTCAATGAGGGAATCTGATATGACAATATTCCAAATTTTTGGTGTCCAAAACATGACAGATAGATGATTAGAGTACAGTAACACCCACAATTCTTCTTGTTCGTTTTGAGTAGGATCATCCCTCTCTTCATTTCCCTGTACACCAATTGGAACTACTCTAGAAACAAGAGAGGGCACCAATTATGACCAAATTTTCTATTGGGTTTCTTGCATTTGGGGTTCCAAATGATCAAACCATCCACTAAATATTGGAATGTCTTTATTATGTGGGGACAACGTAAATGTCATGTTGATGTAGTATGGGTGTTTCACAATCATCTCATGATCGAGAGTAGTAACATAATTTTGAGTCTCAATGTAGTGTTCACCGTCTTCTGAGGGAGTTAGCCCATACCTCGACATCTCTCCCACTTCCAAGGTAGAGGTTGAGAGGAGGGAATATGATGGAAGAAGAGATAGTTTCTTTGTAAGTCCTGGAAAGGATGCGAAAACAAACACCACCTATAGGTACCTTTGGAGGTGTTTTGGTTATTTTGAACTTCTGATTTAAGGATTTCTATCCTCAGTGTGTGGTCTTATGCCCCCATGTTCATAATTATAGGTGAAGGTTTATTCAAATATTCATTCATCTTATCAATGTACAATAGGTCGATTGTGACATGTCATTCCCCACGGTTCTATCTCTGATGGGATGGGATTTCACCAAGGATGAGCGTATTGGATTCCTACTTCAAATGCCATATCCCAAATAATGAGAATAGTCTCTATAGTGGTTATGTTTCCTCATACCCCAGGATGTATCTTTAGAAAAGGGCTTGTATTCAGCATGAGGAGGAACTTCATAGTCAAATTCCTTATCATGGGATGCCCCGTGATGGTTTCCATTGGTTCTAATGATTGGGAGAGTCAACCCAACTTGCTCATGGGGATGCCAGGGTCTCAATCCCAATTAGGAAAAGATGAGGTCTCATGCAGTGGTTTGGGCCACTGGATTTAGAGAAGAACCCCCTAATGGTAAGGGTTTATGGCCTTCCCCTAGCATCGGAATCGGGTGTTCTGGACCATTTATAGTAGAGTAGTGGTGGGATAGACCTAATCATTGACTTTTGGGGCTAGATGACATCATCAGCATGGCTATGTGGGAGCCCTCCTAGGTGGCTCATAAGTTATGGTCATTATGGTTTCATCCTTTATGTCCCTTACTTTTTCAGCATAGGAGAGGAGGCTTTCAGAGAATTCCAGAGAAAGACTCGTAAAATTGTTCATCATTTTGATGGGGGGACTTCCCCCACTATGGCCCTCATGGGAAGTGGTGATGGTGTGGTTCCAATGCTTCCCTATCTTACTGGTCCATATCCTTGGTGAGTATGATCCCTTCTTGATCCTAGTGATGAAAAATGGAATTGATAACCCTTATCTGGATAAGATTATTAGGGGAAATGGTGTGATTGTTTCTAGTAGTTGTGGAATAAGTGGACATCATGGAAGGAGTGTAGTGGTTTGATATTTCCACAATATCAATCCCTATTCCCCCATGCGTATTGGTTGAAACTTATCATGTTTGCATTAAGTATTGAGTCCTGTGGAAAAAATATAGATCTAGACATTAGTAAAGAACACATGAAGGGTGTTCCTAATGTGTCCAATGTCATTTTTACTTATCCAAGGTTAAGGAAGGATCCATATAGATGATTAATCAAACCATGTATTCCCAATAACCTTCACATGAGCCAGTTGCAGGAGAAGAGTTCAATGTTGATCCCACCATCTATTTGATAGGGGTCCGGTTCTAGATATCTATATTAATTTATTCTCAAGAATAATTGTTCTAATAATTATTGATATACTCACTATTTAAGGGGATTATTTTCACTTTATGTTCCCCATTTTTTATTTTTTATTCTTTTAACTAAGTTTGTACATCACGCTATTTCCACCATGCATTGCCTATTTCCAAAGGTGGGTGGCCTCTACCACCATGGTTGGTGATGCTGGATCCTTGGTTGAAACATGATGGTATGTTAGATCTACTTTCCATGGATTATACCTTAGAGATTTTTTCATTTTCTTGGTCTCCCTAAATAATTAATTCATGTTCATGAAACTCATTCATGACATAATCTTGAGGTGGACGTCAGTTAATTACATTTCTTCAACCTCGACAGTGCATCAGCCTATGTTCAGAGTAGATGGTAATGTTGGGAATTTATTTAGATTTCCAAACAGTATTCATGTTGTTCAATTATAAAATAATCCCTTTTTTATTCAGAGGTGTATCTCATATAAGGCATCTTAGGTGCACAACCTAAGGCATCCCATGTTGTTCATGGGGTAGTTGATGCCCAGGGCATAAGTAATTTGAGTATTTTTATGCATAGATTATCATTTTTATTACATGGGTTAATGATTATGGATCATTTCATGGGTTTTAATGTCTTTTGGATATAATTGGGCCATAGGATTAATTTTTTGTAAAGATACATTCATCAAATATTATACATTTTGTGGGAAAAATGTTTTCATAGGTTTAACATTTTATGGTGACAAGAATGAGGATTTAAATGTTCTACCATGGGTAATATGGTCACTAATTATAGTTTTCATATTATAAGGGGAATACATGAAGATTTAATGGGAATGTTGAAGCCTTGGGATTCATCCTCATTGAGGTATCCATGGTTTATTAAGATGTTGGTATTGGACCTCTTGAAGGTGTCCAATGTACCTTATTAAGAAACAAGGATCAAAACCCATGTAGTTTGATTCTATAGTTTAGGTTCATGTGATATGACTAGTCCATGAAGTTTAACATTATTTGGTAATGATGATCATGTCATTGAAGGAGTTTCAATGAGGTATGGTGTGAATATATTTTAGAAACATGTGTTGAGGGATGTTTCATGTTGTTTAATATCATATGACTAGGACATTGGGCTAGGTAGTTTTACATCATACAGCTCGGACAACGGTGGTATATACACCTAGGGAGACCACTCCTAGTTAAGATAGAAATATCTGGACTAAGACCTATCTACCAAGAAAGGTGTGATGTTTCCCTCGATGGATAACTTTAGGACTTATACGTCTACTTATAATGATTTTATGGGTTCAAAACGGCATAAATAATGTCATTGAGGCATGGAAATCAGGGGTCCCTATATAAGGGCACCTATGTTTAAGAATAAGAGTCATTAGTGTGCCTATTATTATTATAAATATGTGATGAAACCATCTATATTGTGTATAAGGTTGAACATGAATGTTGATAATATCATTAGCATAAGAGATCGAGGAACTTGTAGACTTAACAAGATTTTTGGTAGGGAACAAGTGAACTCAACTTGTGTGAAACTGTGTTTGGAAGGAGGTGTTGGGTCTACTACTTGAAGTTTTTTTACTATGACTCTACAATTGCATGTGAAATTAGGGTTCCACAAACTGTAGGTTATAGAATAAGTACAGTCCATGGACACAGGGGCATAGGTGTGCACAATTGTTGTATTCTTGTAAAGCATGGGGTTGTGTGAAGCTAATTCATCTTGCATGTACATGTTTAGATTTTAAGGTATGTTGGGAGAGAATTTATAAAATATGATCTACGACAAGTTGGGTCCCACGTGAGGTCATTCAAATGAGTTTTCTACCATATTTGGTCCATGGTATTTGGATTTTCATGATCAATGTGGAAGTATGGGTTTCACAATAAAGAGTTGTGGCTTCATATTATGGAGTGATCCCCCAAATAGGGGGTGTTTATTTATTTATATCATAAAAGGGTGTCCTTGGGTGTTTAAATCACTCTGATTAATGCAAAAAAAATTCATTTACATTAATTCCTTTTCTGCCACAAGAGCGTTGTGTACAGCTTTGTATCATCGATTCCATTTTCACACAAATGGTTTGTGTGATTATCAGAGTTTCATGTAATTTTCAAATCATTCATGCCACTTTCATGGGTAAATAATGGTCCCTCTAGGGTTCCCATGAAACTTGGTCTCTTTAGAGGTTCATTTTTCATGCAATCATGTTATGCACCAAAAGATAGTTTTGTGAGCAATAACCTAAAATTATGTTCAATTCCTTAGGAGTCTTCAAAGTAGTTCCTTAAGGATAGTTATTTATTTTATTTTATGAAAAACCAAATTATGGGGAAAAAATTTTCAGAGTCAAAAATACTGATTCCAAAACTATAAAGGTATTGTGTATTTGGAAACTTGGATATATAAACATCTTGATTATAATTGATCTACCTCATATCCTACTAATTTCTTTATAACAATCACCCTTATTATGGATATCATACTTAAAACCTTTCCTCATAACATGGGGAAAGGGAACATAAGAAAGGGTGAGCTTACATGCATAGTAAATCCTAAACAAGGGATATTTCAATGATAACTTAAACATAACATTAGAATAAGTGTATGGGAACTTGAAATTAACCTTGGAATACCATAACCTATATATTATAGACCATAATCTTGATTCATGACATAAATCATGGTAGTTCATAACACATTAATCATAACGGAATCAAATAACATAATCCATGTGAGAATAACATTGGTATAAGACATAATTTTGTCCTATGAACATAATTATAGAAAATAATTTTCTAATTCGTGGATCACTACCAATACTATAATAGTGGACTGGGTTCACTCCCCATTACATCATATCATTAGTCAATGTTCACTCCTATCACTATCACAGTGGATAAGGTCCCTTACTGAACTAGGTTCACTCCCCATTCAAATCTTTATCATCTCATGAGTTATCCATATTTACTGAATCCAATTGAGGGCTATATAATTCTAGGCCCACCAGTCACATAATCATAATCCATTCATATGTGTTTCCAAATATTATAAAACATTAATCATATATCATAACCAATTGAAGGGAAATATGTATCATAAATATTTTTACATTTTATAATATCATAACCCATTGAAAATAAATGATTTTCATAATAATTTAATCATCATAATCATAAAAAATTTATATAAATAATAGGGATGGTTCCATTGGATTAGATCTCCATTAAATCAAAAGTAACATCAAAGGATGACATCATAGACTAAGGATATCTTTAAAACAACACCTGGAATATTTCTTTAGGAAAATACCATTTTTTTTGAAATAAATTATTTAAAATGGAAAATATTTTTAAAATAATAAGGAAAGTGTTTTCATCGAAAATAACTATATAAACCTATGAAGTATTCTATAAAATATGATGGTATCATGATGGTAGGAAATTATGTTCATGTTTTGTATGTGAAAACAAATATTCCTTTCACATTTTCTTTAAAAAGTAAAAAGTAACATTTCCATAAAATGATAAGAATAATCATTTTATACCATTACTTAAATAGTAAATTTTGGATAAAAAAATTAAATAATACAAGTATAATATTAATAAAATTCATAAAAAAATTTAGAAAACATGGATATTTAAAAGAATGATTTTCATCTAAAGTGAGAAATAAAGTCATTTTTCCCTTAAAATCATTCTCTGGGGATCTTGAGTACTTAAAGTGGGGAAAATTAAATGAAACATGTATTATCAATAAATAAACATAGGGTAATAAAATTAAAAGTATTTATTGGGAAAATATCATATGATTTCCTTTAATTAAAATTCAAGCATAATTGAACCAGATTAATATGACATTGAAACATATAAACCTTACTATTTTGGTAACTTTTGAATCATAATACCAATGAAAGATTAACTTCATATAAAACTTTAAATATCATAAAAATATGTAGAATCATGATGTAAAATTTCAACCATGTAGTATATACACCTTATAAACATAAATAGGTTCATAACATCGAACATGTCATGAAGAAACAATATTCTAGAAAATGAACCCTTACCCCTTTGTTAATCTCTAAATCAAAACCTCATGAAATAGAGAAACTTATATGGATTTTTAAAAAAAATTATGTTCATGATAATAATCATGAAAATAATTCATGGGAATTATATACACCACACATATGAAACAAGTGATGAATATGGAATATATCTCACAAAAATAAAAGCGGGATGAGAAACCATTATTATGAGTTTGAATTGCATAAAATGAGCATTGAAATCATATAAAATAAATTTTAATTTATTATTATTCTCTAAAAGAGTCATTTACATAATTTTATTATCATATATGATCAACTATTAACATTTTAACATCCATTATTTAATAACTCCTTATTAATATCATTATTTCCTGGTGTTAACTAGTTTGTTTTTTATGAGAGTTTCAGTTTGGTAGTTCAAATCCTTGTAATTTTATCATTATTGCATAATATAAATAATTTTAAAATTTATATAAATTTCATATATTTTCATTATATATGTATTTATAGTCATCCATAAAAGGTATAGATATAAAAATGAATTACACTATTCATGGAGACAGTAAATCATATCTATGCATGAACGTTGTTTTCACTTTTCTATGGATAGAATAAAATAAAGTAAAATTGTAATTAATATTTAAATAACAATTATTATATCTTATATATCAGATATATATTCATTTAATCTATCCTGATTACAATACATTAAAATTTTAATTGAAACATGAATCACATCGCTTTGTGGAGGTGGTAGTCCACATGTATGTATAAGTGATGATGTCATATTCCAAAATATTAGAAGTTAATAATGTTGATATATAACACCCCAACCCCAGGTACCTAGAGTCGGTGCATTATTATATAATATTGGCATGATCACAAAATATTAAGTCTTGAAGGACCGATTAGTTTAGTAGCCTTAGTAAAATTAGATATATTCTTAAGTCTTACATTACATAATAAAGTGAAAAAAAATACAACAACATATTGTCTTCATATCCCCTCATACTATCCCTACAGTTCATTCATAAAATACTTCTTCGCATCCTAGGAAAAATAAAACATTGAAAGGGGTGAGCTCAGATTCTCAGTAAGGATAACAATATAGCGGAAACCTTCATAAATAAACATAAACATTTAAGGCAATGTATAAATAAAACAAAAGCCTTTTAAACGTGATCTTTAGAATAATATAGCAAAGATAAAATGAAATAATGCCATTTATGTATTCACATGGATATTCTACTAGTCGAATAATCACATGCAATATCAATAACCACTTTCATAATAATGGAATGCATAATGCCAGACTATCATAACCACATAGTCAAGGCCTTCTGCCAAGACTAAAAATATGTTTTTTTCAAGGACATGTTCTAAGACACTTGTTTGTCTCATGAGACCTACCGATGAATCTAGGAGCTATAGCGGTCTTCACCCGTCACTTACTAATTCCAATTCATTCCTCATATAAACAGGTTTAATCATAACATAAACATTCGTATTGAAACTAGCATACGAAATGTCAACAATTTCTCCACAAACCATGAATGGTATAAAAATAACACATCCATATTAAAACGTATAACAAAGCCTTCAATACAATATTGATGTTTTGTATCATAATAAATCAAAATTAAATAAATTTAAAATCCATCAAAGGATGTTGACATAGATGAAATCAAAACAATTTGAGAGAAATATATCTTTTTTTGAAATCATTAAAAAGTCACATAATTATAATAGGAAACATTTACTTTGAAAATATTTTTATAAGCTTTTAAGGGAAGCTTTGACTATTTTATAACAGCGTAAAATAGTCGCACCCGCCATATAAGTTAAAAAATACATTCTTACCTTAATTCTGTCAAAAAGGATAAAAAGACCTTGTTTGGAAGAAGACAGAAAGATTCCTTTATAAACATCTTATAAAAATTCAAACAAGGGTATAAATGACTTTAACCCATAGTCTGTAAAATAGTAAGAATTATTTTAGATACATTTGTAAGAAACATGGATGTGGATGATAAAGAGGTCTCAGTAGATAATTACGTATAAACAACCTCGGATAATGAAGAGATTGTGAAATAAACCCTTATCTTGTACTTTTCCTTGGTTGATGGTAGGTTAACCACCTGTATAATAGTTAAATCATTGTTATTAAATTATATAAGAATCATATACATAAATATTATATCATATATGATCTTTTAATATTTCTTTGTTAATAATATTTTAGTAGTATCGTCGTTTTAGGTGTTCACTTACTCGTTTTATTTTATATTTTTTGTTACATAGGCCATGTTTGTTATCCATAGGTTGTATATTATTCATATAAAAGAATAATATATTGTCCTTAAACATTATTTTTAATCATCAAATGAAAATTATTCTTGAATAGATATGATTGGGAATGAATCTCATCGCGTTCATGGAGATGATAGTCCGTACGTACGCACGAGTGACAATATCATTATTTTGATATTAAAATATTATATAATTGGATGGTGAATCATATATACAGAATAAATATCATGTTATATTTATTATTTACATGAATTACACATCATTATTTTACTCATCCAAATAATAATGTATTGAATAACAAATACAGCACGATGTGGAGACAGTAAGTCGTACGTACGCACGTATGGTGACATGTCATCCAAGGGATGGATAGAATACTGAATATGGTTGTAACATATTTATAATAACATCACAGTATATATAGGATACTGGAGTTATTATTTTAGAATGGAAATAACAAAGAAATAAGAAGAGGAAGAAGAAAGGAACTTGAAAGATGGTGGTGAAAACATTACCTCTTCTTCAGGTTCTTCCTTTTGATTTGATCAAAAGGGCTCCATAGGTTGGCTTTCTGATCAAACTAAGGCCTCTAGGTTGAATTGAGGGAATCTGAGAAGATATTTTTTCAGGGGTTGGCTAATCCAAAAGGCTTTGATGGTGCTAAATTGATAGAAGGGGGGGTGCCCTTTTATAAGATGGGTGAGGGGCACCTTAGGAAAAGCTAGAAATATTATTTTATAATAAATTCATATTCGGTTTATAATGGCTCCAAAGTGGATTATTTATAAGATAAGGTGGTTATGGGTCGAAAACCACCCAACCAATAGGTTTTATATAGGTTTGGGTCACTATATTAACCTTATCATTTAGTTTTAACTCTTAGTTAATTAGTTTCACATTTACCATGTCTCTTTGTATTTTTATATTATATGGTTAATAAACTTACTATAAACTTCCATGAGAACCAAAAGTGGTTAATTAATGATACAACTATAATTATATAAGTCTCTTGGACGAACCTTAGATTTTTAGGAATTGAATATCAATTAATAATATAATATTTGTTTTAAAAACACTTTTATGTCAATTTTTACACTATTTGGTATTTTTTTCTAAATTCATAACAGCATTATTACATAGAACCCAATTCATTTAATCAACCATAAAATGTTATATTAACCTATAAAATTCTTGTAATTCATTATAAGTCTCAAATTATATTTATTTTGGTATTTATAATATCAATTATTTTAATATTTTACTAATAAGGTAATTACTGCATCATCATTGTGTCATAAATATATTAAATTATTTAATGTCTAAAAATTATAAATAAAATACCATTATGTAGGAAATATTTTTAGCTTACCAATGAATATTTATAATTGGATTTATCTTATGTATAACCCTATATTAAAAATGTTTTAGTTATTAAACATTGATTTTAACTCTTTTAACTCTTCTTTGATTTAAATAATAATAAATGTCCTAATCTAATCCATGTGGACCAAAGAGGTTCATATTTTATTCCTAAGGTTATTTTGGTCGAATTATACTTATCCAAAAGAATTAAGACATGTGATAGGGTAATAATAATATCATTTTTACCATTAATTACCCTATTTACATTTAACCGTGGTAAATAAAAGTAAAAAGTTATTATTCACCAAAAAGTATTTTTATCTTATTGAACCCCGTTTTACTCCTTGATATTAACCGTGTCTCTTGGATTTTTGAAATTCCACTCACAGAAGCGGTAAAATTAAGTTTTATGTAAATTTTCAAATTCTCCTAGGAGATGGGTAAAAGACGATTAAAAGTTCAATAAAATTTTTATATATCTAAAATTATTATAAACTAACTCCACTGAATTACATTGAACTTATATAGGTATTATGTATCTATTTGGACCTAAAATAAATTTAAATAAAATTAATAATTATTTAAATAAAAATTCAGTTTTAAACTATAACTCATTGTTTTTCACTATCCATCAAAAATAGAAAGTTTTTAGAAAAATACCAAAAATTCACCCTTAGCTAATTTTGATATTCCGAATCCAAAAATGAAGTCCATTTTGAAAGAAAATATTTATAATATTTCAAAAAGTGGGTATTACTATTCGTAACGGCTAGTTTGATTGGTTGTGGTGTGTGTTAGAACTCGAAGTTGCATACAACACACACTACTGTATTATTCAAAGAGAAGTGTGTCATGGATGCTTGGGGTGTTACATGATAAGATATTATAATTACAAAATAATAATTATTTCATAAATATAATGTGTTAAAATTATAATCATCATAGTAAACATCCATGAAATATGATGGTGTAAAATGAATTGCATCTCTACATTGAGGTGGTAGTAGTCACGTACATACGATCTATACATTCACTTCACATTTGATGGAAGAGAGGGTGAGAAATAGGGGTCCCATAATCATAGTAACACTTCAATATATTTTTTATTATAAATTAATTATTTTATTATTAATAAAAAATATTAATATGAGGTATAAGAATAAATTAATTAAAATAGGTCGATCAGGATGATTACCACTTCTTTGATAGATCTCCTTAAGATCCTTTCTTAAGAAAAACTGGAATAGTATTTTAAGAGTACCATAACCTCTAAATTATTTCTTTTTAATGTAAGAGTATAATTGGGTAGGGTTTTCATTTTATAGGTGTCTCAACGATTTGTAAAGTATATAATGGAGGGGCGTCCTTTTATAAGTGAGGGGAGGGGCACTCTTGGTCTTAAATAAATTATTCAATTAATATAAATTAGTTTTCATGGGATAATAAATAATAATTGAAATAATTTGAGTATAATATGATTAAGATTCTAAATACTCTCCTATAATTACATTTTAACAAGTTTTTTTTTATTTTTTCACCATTATCTATTAGTTTTAACCCATGTTAACCCTTTTAAAAGTTACCATGATATCAAAGTTTTATACTATTTATGGGTCAATAAAGTTAATGTAAAAGTAAAACCAAACCACAAAAAGACCATGTTGAAATTTTAAACCATATACCATCCTCAAGAATTAATATATTATTTATATAAATTTTAAATCATTTAATAAAATATGATTTAATATAAAATATCATTAATGTCATTTTTTGAAAATTCATGAAATATTATAATATAATATGTGACTAACACATGACAAATTGTCTCAAAATAAAAATTATTAGAATATAAAGAATAGGGTATCCTAATATAGTCATCCAATAAAATGTTTTATAGGATTATATGTCATTTTATAACATATCATTTGGTTTGACCCCTTAGGTAACCAATTTTAACCTTAACTATAGTAATGTATTTTTCAATATTAAAAGGATATAATTTTACATATAAAGTAAAAAATTAGATCATACATGTTCAAGGAATAAAATTTTATTCCATTTATCATCATATTTTTTCTCTTGAAATTTGTTTATCATTTTAAAATGTTTGTCGAAGTGAGTAACTCAAGAGGGGGGTGAATTGATTTCTAATAAAAATTGTTAAAAATAAAGTTAATATAAAAACCCATTAATAAAATAAAATAGCTAGTTAATAAAAATAGAATATAGATATAAGATCTTTCCTTTAAAAATATATCTTAAAGAGTGACTCTGTATCAGTTAAAATATTGTTAGAATTATCATGACTTTTAAAATCAATTAAATTAGACAAATATATAAATATATATACTCTATTTAAGATTAACTATAAAATTTATGGTTTTTTATAGATTAATTAAATCAGTTTTTTTGTAATAAAACAATAAACAATAACACATCATAATAAAAAAGTTGGTTGGTCTTAAGATGTGACTTAATCCCCTCCAGTTGGGAATCCCCAACTTCCAAAAAGATAATAATGATAATAATAAAACAAATCCAATTCCTAGATCCGGTAAACAAACTACAGCAACATGTTATTCAAGATAAAGATCATATTCCACATTTATACGTGGTAATTAAATTAGTATATTCCATGCAAGGACCTATTCAAAAAACACTATGGGAAATAGATATAAATGGAGGAGCGAATAACTAGTATTATCTATTTTGGTAAAGGAGACAGTATGTGTTTTAAAAACAAAATAACAATCCAGTGATCAAAAAAGAGAAAGTGAAATTGAAAGAATATGAAGAGAATATTTGATACTCATTCTGATATTATCATAATTTTCTACATAATTATATTATCTTTGGTGAGAAGATCAAGATTCCCCCTTGATGGTTTCATCAAAATAGAGGATCGTAAAAATTTTAAGGAAAGTTCCAGTTGATCTATGTCAGTGTCTTAATAAATATCTATAATAGATTTTGTGATTCTTTGTTGATGATCTTCAAAGTAGATGAATCGGTAAGCTTCTAAAGGTTCACAGGTTAATTTTCACATAGAAATGGTAGTCAATAATCACTAAATAGAGAGAGATGGAGAGATGAGCCTTCCCATTGATATTGTATAAATGGTTGAAGGAGATCAAAAATACTTGGATCGTCTTTGACTACATCATTAAGACTTGGTCAATTTATCCTTCAATAAAAATATCAATTGATCCATCCATATCAAAGTCCTCAGATAGAAATGGTACCTTGAAATTTGTAGTGACTCAGTATCTGATGGTATCTCTGGCTAGCGGTACCTCAGGTTGTCAATGAATCAGAGTCTAGTGGTTACTCAGAGTCTTGCAATAATAGGACCTAGCAGTAACTTGTCTAGATGGTAGCTCCTTGGTGGTGACAAGCTTGGAGGTAACTCCGCTATCAGAACTATGTCTAGCAGTAACAAGTCTGATGGTGACTCTATTGGCAGTACCTCATCCTTAGTGGTGACTCCTACCAGGAGGTGACTCAAATCAGCACTTAGATGAATTATCATATATACCATCTTATCATATAAAATTCTCTCATACAACACGTAAATTATTATTAATAAAAGAATCACAGTTTGTGATCATTAATATAAATAAATGTTAAATAGTCTTCTTATAAGTAGGTTCCAACATTCTCCCCCTTTTTTATCATCATAAAATATGGAATTTTATAGGTCATGTAAAATTTGAACATAAATAATTAGATATGTATTTTATTCAAAACATTAAAACAATATTCTTTCCATTTTAGAAAATATATGAGTGATATAAACAACTATAATATCAAAGAAATGTAAGATCGAAAAAGAGTAAACTTTTTTAAATAAATTAATATTATGTTTTTAGAGGAGATAAAATAAATAAATAAAAAAATATTGAATTAATATTTCATATAATATTTAGATTTTATATTTTCTCCCATGTAATAAATTAATGCCCGTTAAATCTCTCTCATTGAGATTGAAAAAAAAGAGAAGATGAGTAAATGAAAAAGTAAATGAAAAGGACACTAATGTATTGCATGTAATATCAACTAAAATTTCTTGAGTATATCAATCAAAAGAGAAAGAGTACATGAAAAATATCCTTATCAATGAATACATTGAATCAGATTTATTTTAGAGGTAAAATACGGATTTCCTGTGAGATTTTCTTTGGCTTTATCTTTGTCCTTGTATTTTATATGAGAGGATGAAGCTACAATAGTGAATGTTTGAGCATATGTTATGATGGAACATATTATTGTTGCAGGAGGAAGTGGGTCATGAATAAGAACTAGTCTATGGAAATGAATATCTTCATGTATTGATAAACTCAAAGGTTGAAATAGTAGAGGTTGAATACCATATTATTGAGTAATCAATGGAGGTCTATGTTGAACTATATCTATATTAGTTTATGAAAGAATAGTTGTCACTGGAATGGACTCTCTGGAAAAAACATCGATAATATGAACATGTATAAAGGTTTTCATGAGGTTGATAAATTCCATAATGACATTACCACACCTTTCCATTGAACTAAAGAAATTCATTTTCTCTTCCGTGAATCTCTACAATACCTATGTGAGAATCATCTGTTAATTCACTTGTTCTTTGAAATCTCCTATAAATGGGGTAAATCTTAAGTTCTTGGATTAAAATTTGAAATAATCATACATCTTATTCTTTGTATAAATTTGGGAAAAATAATACTTAATGTATTTCATCATGGTATCCTTATATTCCCTAAGATCAAGGTAATACTCCCTTATCATCTCGTAGATTTTATCCCCATGATATTATATTTTCTTTAATTTATCTTCATATGTTGATACATCGCCCAAATTAGTATGGAGTTCTACACTAATAACACGTCTAAGCAGCTCTATGTCAATTGGTATTAGTGCAGAAGGAGGTGTAGTGGATGTAGAGGTAGAGTCATACATGTTGTATAATTTCTGAAACATAGAGTTGAAATAGTCTAAGAAATAAGATTTCATTCCCTCTACTAAGGATTTTATGATTTCCACTTCATTTGAAAATATTCTATTCTCCACTTCAAGTTCTTTTATGTTAAATAAAAATCTTGGTTCTAAATGAGATATAAAATATTTAACCAAATATCTATTACTTTCATTATTATGTTTAGAAACTTGAGAAGACTTAGAGATCATGACATCCTTAAAATCTGAAACGAAATTTCCTCTCAATGATTCAAAATCAGAAATCGCATTTCATTGAAAATATTATAAATCTTCTTTTCTCACAACATCAAGATTCATAGAAAGATAAGTAGGAGGATGATCTATTTTCTCATGAGGCATACTAGCCTCATCTAATCTATCATTGTCCATGAGAGTAAAAGGCTATAACTCCCCAACATGATCTATTTAAGTCACTAAGGATTATTCTTATCTGATAATATTTTCATTTTCCTCATCATATGATTCACTATAATTCAATCCAAGTCTAAAAAAATTAGGATATTTTTTCCCCTCATATTAAGAACTTAAGTCTGACATGATATATGGAGGAAGAGGTGACTCTCTGTGAACTGAATGAGTTTTACCAACATAAGGTAGAGTTAAATATGGACTTTTGGTGTAATATCTATTGAATTTTTTGGATTATAAGGTTTGGAAGAATTTTCCCCCTCACTAATATCTTACTGATCATCTATAGGAATAGAAGGTAAGATATCCATCTCATCATCTTTAGATATATCCACAGCTCTGATAGTGCTTGATACCGATGATGATGATGGGTGTAAATAAACCATATCATGACCATTATCATCATGATCATGTCCATTCTGAGGAGACTTATTCTTATCATTTCTATCATCATAACCATCCTCTTGATCATCACCATGATCATCATCATCTTCACCATTTTGCTCATTGTTGTGACCATGATCCTCATTGTACTTACTTTCAATTCAATTTTATTTTTCTTGATCCAAATCACCTTCTTCTTCCCTAGAATCATTTTCATCGTTGTTATTCCCATTAACTAAATTATCATTCTAGTTCCTCGGTGATTAAGAGGAAGATTTATTGAGTTGTAATTTTTCAGATTCTTCTACTTACTCATCATCATTTTTCATCTAAAAGATATTACCTAGATGGTGGAGAACTATGTGGACTTGTAGGACCAAAAAAACACCCCTTGAATAGTTTGGTATTTCCATATCAGTTCCCACTTAAACTGATAAATATTCTTCTTCTTCTTCCACTACTTTCTCATCTTTTTCATTGTCATCATCATCAGATTATTCAACTAACTCATCGGGCTCAAGGCCAGGATACACAATGTCTTTAGGTATGGTAGGATCATAAGTAGGGTTGAATTCATTACAAAATTTTTCATTATCTATCAACCAACACTTCTTCCAAAGGCTTCCATCTTACATTCACCATTTTCTAAATTGTATTTTACAAAAAAAACCACTATATTTATCATCATATTATTCACCTTATTTGACTAGAACCTTACCATCCAAGATGAAAAATATCATCTTAGTTTATATTAGAGAGTTTTACCTTGAACTATTCATTCCCATCTCATACATATAGATCATCAAAAAAATTGAAGATTGTTCCTTTTCTTGGGTTTCATAATAAAAATAAATTAAACATACCGATACGTCACTGTGTTGAAATTTCCCTTTCTAGGACACAATATATGCTGGAAACACCATCAAGTTCATAATTTGTAGGTCTCCACAGTGTACCATCACATATAAACTAAATTAGAGATTATTTATAATTAAAAATCTCATTTCACTAGAAATTCATCCTCGAAAATCCGCATATACCCCATTATGAGGTACTCTTCGGCACTTTTCCCATTCCCTTGAAGAGAAAGAAAACTCTTCTCCATCAATTTTACTTCTTATTTAATCCTATTTTTCTTCAAAAAATAAACTCAGCATTCTGATATAAATCATATACCAACCTTTTATAATGCATATAGTGATTTTATGTAAACCATTTCATCTATTTATGATCTACTATAAATTTTAAAACAAGCATATTTCTTGATGGAATCCATTTTGAACCAATCTCCTTTTCTACTTTAGAAACTCATTTCTCTAGATATGGGTTCTCTGTAACAACTCTCAAACTGCTCATAGAGACATTACATTTCTTGGATTTACCCATATCTTTTGGATTCAACTCTATTGTATGCTTCACATGGGCCAGGTTGATCAGGTGAAGGATTTGGTGGAATGATAGAGGAAAGAATTATGATTAATCCTAGAGGAGGAAAAAGGTTATGGATTTCAAAGGATTTAGGGTAAAGAGAATTGATCAAACATATTCATAAATCATATCATTTAGGGATCTGAAATAATTGAAAACAATAAAAATTTAATTGGGAAAATTAATAGTAAAGTATTAGAAATAAAATGAATGAATACTCGTTCACAACAGCAACTCAATAGCGATGACTCGTCAATGGTGACTCATCCACAGTGACTCGTCAATGGTGACTCATCAATGTTGAGTTTCCAATAGTGTATTTTAATCTGAAATATATCATTATTAATTCATATTTGATGTATTTTAATATTTTATAATTAAAAGGATTTTTGAAGATATTAGTAAGCTGATGTTCAGTTCCAATAAATACAAAATTTATATCATATTTTTTATAAGGATCTCATAAAAAGTTGTGTATTACATCAGTGTTGTATGTTCTAGAGTGAGATACTAGATTTTTGGAAATGTTTATTGCACTTGTGTTATCACAATCTATTGGAACCTATCTAAATTGGTATTCAAAGTCTTGAAAATTATGTTTCATCCACAAAATTTTTGCACAATAACTGGTTGAGGCTATATATTCAGCTTCATTAGTGGACAGTATAATAGAATTGTGTTTCTTACTACACCATGATACTAGATATTTTCCTAAAAGATGACATGTTCATGATGTGATTTATCTATCAAACTTATATCCACCAAAATCATCATCTAAATAACTTAATAAATAAAATGATTTTCCTCTGTGATAGAACAATCCAAATTTAGTTGTATATATGAGGTATTTGAACATTCTTTTAACATCTATGAAGTGTGACTCTTTAATATTTTATTTTATGTGAGTGCACATGCACACACTAAACATAATGTTAGGATGACTATAAGTTAAGTACAATAATATTCCAATCATACCACTATAACTAGTTTGATCTACTGATTTCACATCTTCATCAAGATCTAATTTATAGGTGGAACTCAATAGAGTATCACTACATTTAGTAATATATAAGCCAATTTTTTTTAAAATTCATTGATTGTATTTATTTTGATTTAAAATAATTCCTTCTTTATTTTGAAAGATATTAAAACTAGTAAAATATTAAAGTGTACCCAACAAAATCATTTCATATTCATTTTTTATTACTTTTTAGAAATCAGTACATAAAGATTCTTTTTTAGATACAAAAATAATTTCATCCTCATATATTTTTACTATTAAAACATATGTTGAAATTATTTTTATAAAAAGAGTTTGATTGTAGATACATTTTCAAAAACATTTTGAAATACGAAAAGAGGTAATCATATCATACCAAGATCTAGGATCTTGTTTTAAAACCTGTAAATATTTTTTTAATTTAAAAATATTATTTTTGAAATGTGGATTTAGAAATATATGGGGTTTTTCTACAAATATATCCTCAATTATAAACCCATTTAAGAATTATCTTTTAACTTCCATTTGATATGGTTTGAAAAACAAATGTGATGTATAGGAAAGCATTATCATAATGGCTTCAAGTCTGGATATAGGTGAAAATGTTCCATTATAATCAATACCTTCTTCTTGATTATAACGTAGATTATATAATCTAGAATTATTTATTTCTATAGTCCCTGGCTCATTAGCATTGTTTCCAAATACCCACTTAGTTTCCAAAACTAATATATCTTTAAGTCTATCAATATTTTCCCAAAAATTACTTCTTTTATATTGATTATGTTTTTCTTGCATATATATTACCTAGAATTAATCATTGATATCATCATTGATGTTTTTTGTTTCAATCTTTGACAACAATGCTTGATGTTCAATTTGATTCGTAAGGGAATATCTAGTCTGAGTACCTCTATCTAGGTTTCCATTTATTGATTCTAAGGGGTGGTTTTTATGAGTCCTAACATATCTCCAAAAAGAGGTGCTGGTTGTCTTAATATCTTCTTTAGGTTTAGGTTCTAAATGTTAACTAGATAGACTTTCTTCAAATTTAACATAAATTTCATAAAGTTTCGAATTAAGTTTCATATTTTTCCAATCATCCTCAGGGTTATCTAAGATTTTATTAGGATTATTAGGTTCAGTTTCATCAAATTTAATGTGAACAGACTCTTCCATAGTTTTGGTTCTTTTATTAAACAATATATAAAATTTATTGGAAGTTGAGTAGAAAAGAAAAATTCCTTCATCTCTCTTGGAAGAAATTTTTTCCAGATTATCCTTTGTGTTTAGAAGAAATACATTACAACCAAAACCTCTAAAGTAATTAACCTTTGTATTTATATTATTCCATTACTCATACGATCTTCTTTTAATAGTGGTCTAATAAAAACTATATTTATTTTATAACTGGATATGTTAATATCCTCTTCCAAAATGTAGATAAATAAGTCATATTCATTTATCATAGTCCAAGATATCTTTTTCAGAGTCATATTTCTTCTTTCTACAAAAAATGTTTTCTGTAGTGTCCTAGGAGGAGAAACGTTTTGGTTATGACCATTTTGAGAACAAAATGATTCAAAGTATTGATGTTCGGTCCACTAGGTTAAATACCCTGAGAGGGGGGTGAATCAGGGTATGATGGATTAAAACAACTACCCCTATTGATCTTGTCTTGCTGTTAAGCAAGACTATCTTCTCTCTCTTTCCTGTAGCAAATTATAAACAGAAACTAAAGCATGCACAGGACATAGAGATTTTTACTTGGTTCACCCTCACTAGGCGACATCCAAGGAGCATACACTGATGATGTGCTGATGTACCAAATACACTAAAAGCGCACTACTATTTACAATGTTCGGGATATATCACTTCTATTCCCAGGATCACTGCCTTTACAATGTTTAGGGTCAGCTCACTGATTTCCCTAGGGTATCTCCATGTCTCTCTCTCTCTCTGGCTCACTGCCGGTTGAGAGGATCACCTTCTTCCTCTTTCTTTGATCACTACTCTAGAGAGGATCCAACCATAGTTTATATACATGTAAGTCTATTCATTATTACTCATGAATACATCCTTTATTGTATGTAGATGCTTTGTTGAAGTCCAACTTTCACCCGTAAATGAATCTCACTTTGAACCGAAGGTATCGGGAAATCTTCTAGCTTTGATGCAGCCCTGAATCACTGCCTGTCTTCAACCATACCTGGCACCCTTCTCCAAGCCGATGTGAAAGTCTTTACACACAAGTTACAACTAGTGCTCAAGTCCACCTCAACCACTTGCATGACACAAGCTTCTGCAACTCTAAACTTGTGTGAATCACACCCTTTTACGCCCAAACCAATTTTGGCACGCAACCATCAACTTACATGCTTTTTCAAAACATGGCGCGCAAGTGTCACCAAACCACTTGTGTGAAACCTTCTTCTTCAACTCTAAACTTGGGATACTCAATTCCTTTCTCACCCAAACCCCTCTGGAAGCACAACACTCAAGTGGCGCGCAACTTCTACTTGCGTGACCACACACCACTTGTGTGACCACCACACCTGCACGACGGGAGCTCTGATTTTTTATAAGTGATGAACTCATGAAGAATGAGGAGGGGTCGACCTCTACTTATAGGCATTCGGATACCCAGCGCGACGGAGTGCAAGTCTCCCCTTGGTGTGCAAGTCTCACCGCCCTAGTCTCTGCCGTGCAAGTCACTTGCGCGACCAAACATAAAACATGGCCGCCCCTTTTCCCTTTGCCATATTTTGATTTTATGATATTGAAAAACACATAGCACACAAGTTTCCTTTCCTTAAATTCAATGGTTTGAAAATCCCTTTTCCAAAACCCCTTTTTCTCCATTTGTCGATTTTCATGTCCAAAAATTTGGCAAACACTGGAAAACAGCGCCACCTTGTATCTGCTCTTTTTGTACCACCTCCAGATCAACCATTCCTTTGTCGATGTTCTTGAAGGAAACATGGATCTTTAAATACATCCCTTAAAATCAACATGCCACCATGAAATCCCCATTGTCAACAAATTTTTATGTCATGGTTTGGTTTGTCGACAATCACAACACAGATGTCCACTTTGTCAACAAACACAATCACCTCAAAAATGCTTCAATGATACCTTGAGGGATTTTTTCCTAACAATTGATTTTCAAAATCTCTACCATAATCACTTTTTAAGGACACAATATTATGTCCACATATATTTTCAACAGATATGGGATACTTAATAAATTTATGATATTCTTCACTTTGGTGAGCTAAAAAAATAACCAAGTGTATCTAGATAGGTCATCTACAATAAAATATACATAATGTTTACCATTTAATATAGAAAATATAAAATGTCAAAAGAGGTCCATATAAACTAACACTATAGTTTGAGATGTTGAAACTTCTTTATTAGATTTAAAATAAATCTTATGAAGTTTCACATTTTTACATTGGTCACAAACTTTATCATTAGAGAATTGAAGCTGTGGTATATCCCTAACTAATAATTTCATAGTTATCTTTATAAGTGAATGAATTTTGTAATGTCCAAGTCTCTTATTCCAAATCCAAGATTCTTTGTGAATGTCACTTAAAAAATAAATATTTTTAGAATTTAATGAATTTAAATCAGTGGAATAAATTTTATCATTTCCTAAATCTATATAAATTAAAACATTTTTATCAAAAAAAAATGAAAATTTTTATTTCCAAAATTAACATAAATTTCATCATCACATAGTTGAGAAATTATAATCATATTATATTTTAATCCATCAACAAATAATACTTTATAAATTAATACTGAATTAGAGTTACCGATTGGGCCAGGCCAGAGGATTTTTCCTTTTGCATTGTTAGAAAAACTGACATGTCCACCGTCAACTTTGATCAAATTCTTAAAGTTTGAATACTCACTAGACATATGTCTAGAACATCCAATGTCCAAATACCATAGGATTTCTCTGAATGTTTTTAGATATATTTCCTAAAAAATATATTTTATGAAAAAAAATAGTTTTGGTACCAAAATATTCTTGAGTGCGGTTATGGTAGTAATAAGATATTTTGTCACCCATAATTTCTATATAGATTTCTTATAAATAGATTTTGAGCTTCTAGAAATAAATAATTTATTAGGACCAGTTGAGTAGGTACTGGAAGTATATGAAATTTTAGAACTATTACTAGGAATAAATCTAGTTTTTATAATTTTTATATGTCTTGGTTGATAAACTATACCTTTTTTATATTTGGGAGCTATTTTCATCCCAAGTATTTGAGTTAATGTTTTCTTATCATTGGTAAAATTTTCTACGTCTTTCCATAATTTTTCATTTGAAAATTTTAATTCACTATTCTATTAAAATAATTGACTATTTTTCTCTTTTTCAATAGGATGGTTGGTATTAATATTTACTGTCAAAGAATATTGTTTTTTAAGTTACTTATATTTATGTTTTAGTTCATGAATGTTATCTTCCAGAATTTTATAGTAATCATATGGTTCTTTATTGTTAATTATTTACTCAATATCATCAATATATTTATTTTTAGAAATGTTTTTAATATTAGTAGGATAACTAGGTAGAATATTTTGTAGCTCTAGTGTGATTGCTAAAATGCACATATTTTCCCTGGTAGACTTATCATCTGGATTACTATCTGAATCACTTGAGCTATCTTCAGAGGCACTCCATGTTGAATTCACGAATATCTTGAATATTATATCATTATCCTCATATATATTTTTATATTTAAATTTTGGACAGCCAACACTAATTTTTCCTTTCATATTACATTCTTAGTAGGTGATTTAATTTTGATTATCAACCTTATTTTAGTAATTTTTCCACATTCCATTGTTTTTATAATTTCCTCTAGAATTTTCCTTTTTCAAGAACTTATTTTTCCTGTATAATATCTTAAATCTTATAACCATGTTGGTTATATTTTCATCATTATCATCTGAATATTCTTTATCACTGTAATTTTTAGATTGTACATTTTCTCATTATATAGAGGTAATAGTCTTGAAGGAAACTGATTTTCTTTTTGGTACAATTTCCTTGATATCCTTGTTGACATTAAGATATTTTTCATACATCATTATCTTTCCTTTAAATTATTTTATAGGTAGTATACTTACATCTCAAGATTCCCTAATTGACATAGAGGTTCCTCTCTATATGTCTCATAAGAATCTAAGCAGTCTCATCCGTTGATATTTGTTTTTCACTTGTTTCCCAAGTTAATTCATAGTATTCAATATTTCATTAAACCTGAGATACATATCAGAAATATGTTCATCAGAATTCATTTTAAAATTATGATACCTGGATGTATATGTATTTAGTCTGATTTCCTTATCATTTTATGTTCCTTCATGGGAGACAGATAAGGTATCCAATATTTAAAAATCATATTTTTAATTATTTATTCCATAAAATTCATCATTACCCAAGGTAGAAAATAGGGCATTCATAGCTTTACAATAATTATTTTATGTTGTTTTTATAGGATCGCTCCAAGTAGCTATAACAATTTTTGGGTATTTTATAATGATGTTCTATTTTAGTAAAAATTTAAAAACCCATACATTATAAATTCATTTTAATTTTTATTTTCCATTTAGCATAATTTGTACCATTAAAATATGAAGTTATTTTGGAAGCAGATCCTTCTTTTCTATTGACCATAAAGAACTAAAATTAAGAATTGATAGAAATTTGATATATTTATTGTACAATTAAAATCATAGTTGAAAATAAAACTAAACCTCATCTAATACCAAATATTGGTGAGAGTGAGTAACTCAATATTGGGCGAATTGAGTTACCAATAAAAATTTAGTTTAAAAAAAGTTAAAATAAAAAACCCATAGTAAAATATACAATCTAGTTAATCAAAATAGAAGATCGATATATGATTATTATTTTTAGAGTATTTTTCAATGAGTGATTATATCTCAGTTAAAATAATGATAAAATTTTTGATACTTTTGAAAATAATTTACTTAGACAAAAACATATATAAATGCTAGTTATGATTAACTTTCAATGTAATGGTTTTTTATAGATTAAAAACAATTTAGGTTTTTTTAATAAAAAACTCAATAACATAGTGGAATAATCAATATTTTTAGTCTCAATATGATATTTAATCCCCGCCACATGTAAATCACTAAATTCCAAGAATATTATAAAAATATTCAAACAAATATATAGCCTGGATCAGGTAAAAAACAAAATCAACAAATTGTCTAGGATAAAGAGCCTCTTCCACTAGTGTGTGTCGTGAGTAAAGTAGTATATGCCAAGAAAGGACTTCTTCCACAAGCATTGTGGGAAAATTTATATAAAGGAGGATATAATAACAAGTATTCTCCATGTAGGTGCAGGAGACAGTATATGTATAAAAAACAGAATAACAACACACTGCTCAAAAAATCAAAATATAAATCGAAAGAATATGAATAGAAGAGTGATGCTCAGTCTGGTATGATCATAATGTTATAAGTACATCAATTATATTTGGTGATTATTTTTATCATTCTTCTTGGATTTTGAAGAAAAACAGAGGATCATGGGAATTTACAGGCATGTTCCAGTTGATCTTTGTTAGTGTCTCAGTCAATCTATATAATGAATTACTTGATTCTATGTTGTTGATATTCACAATAGTTGAATTAGTGGGATTTTACATGTTCATAGTTCTAATAGCATATAGACTTGTTATTAATTAATTGTTGAACATAGAGAGATTTGGAGAGATGGTCCTTCTTATAGATATAGTAGGAATGGTACAAGGAGATCCAAAATCAACGGATTAGATTTGACTATGTAATTTAGACTTGGTAAATTTATCCATGAATATAAATATTCATTGATCATTAATATAAAATTCCTCATAAAGAAATGGTAGCATGAAGATAGAAGTGACTCAATATCCAACGGTATCTCAGACTGGTGGTACCGCAAGCGGATGGTGACTCAGAGTCACCCAGTGACTCGGAGTCTGGTGGAAACAGAACATGGCAGTAAATTTTCATGAGTTTATCTCATTGTTAGTGACAATAGTGGTGGTAAATATACTATAGGTAACATATCTAGTAGTAATAAATCTGGTAGTGACTCTTTTGGTGGTAGCTCATCCTTTGTGGTGACTCTTTCTTAGTGGTAACTCACTTCAACACTTAACTGAATTACCCAAAAAATTGACATATCAAATAAAATGATATCATACAACATGTAGATCATTAGTAATAAAATAATAATGGTTTTTAATCATTAAAATATGGAAGTGATAAACACTCTCCACATAAGGAGGTTCCAACACTAAATAATTTAATAAAATATATTTAACATAAAATACAATTAGTGTAATTTTAAGAACTATTCAATTAATTTGACTTTAAAAAAATTATAATAGTGTAATTAAAATAAAAACCTTTCAAACATATCTAATATATTATATTTATCTAAAAAATTCGTGACATCCATTAAATTTCATAAATAATTCTACTTTTATAGTTTTTAAAAACATTTACATGATTTTTTTACTACTTGCAAAAGTTTTGTTCCCGTGTGACATAAGAATTTAACATAATTGTTTCATCACTAAAAATTAAAAATATATTTCCATTATAGAAATGATTCATTCACTTTTATAATATCAATTTATAATTTAAAATAATGTAATAGACCAACCCGAGTCAACTAGACAAGCCACCGGAGCTGACCCATCCCAGTGAGGTATAACAAAGATAAAGGAAACATGTCTTGAATAAAAACCAAAAAAGACATACAAATAGAGTAAATCATGGAAGAGAAATATAAAACATAATCCAAAAAAAACCTAGAAAATATGATAAACTTTAAAATTTTGAGTTGGATAGGACAAACAATTCACCATTTGACCAATGGTGGCCTCCAACCCATCCTAGACCGAAGGGAGTGATGGAAAAAGAAGCTAGCATTTCACAAGATTCCCATACCTTTAACTAGATACAGTAATACAACATCTTCAACTACTAAAAATAAAAATTATAGTGTGATTAAAAATTCTAATAGAATACCAATATAGATTCTATAAAGGGGGTAATATTAAGAATGTATTAGTCCAATCTTTAAAAACTAAAAAAGTTTTACAAAGAATTTTCATAAATACAAACTCATTTGTAAATCATTTTGCTTTTTTTTAAAACATCATTAATATTCATAAATACATGATTATAAAAATTACAAGTTATAAAGTAGGGATTCACATTCATACATCATAATACAATCAATTAAATACACATCCATTACATAATCTATCATGTGAAACCATGTGATACAACCTCATGTGAAAATCATATGGGAAAATACCTATAACAAAATATATCATGAGATAGATAAACATTAATGAAAAGGAATAAAATATTAGTCCCTAGCCTATGGAAATATGTACTAGATAGAGTAGATATGAAACTAGGCATATATTGGCTCCAACCAATATCGATTCTGGCCACAGTCCATCGATGTTAGAAATAAACCCCTAGTGGTGCACACACACTGGGGTCAGTTATGTCCCTTTCCTGATGAACCCAAGGTTCCCAATGTTACATGTTTTTCAAAACCATTTTCACATTTTATAAAATATTTTCAAATATTTTCCAATATTATTTGGTGTTTAAAAACCATTTCTAAATTAAAACCACCATTCAATAATTTAATAAAACGCTTGGTGTGAAAAAATAAATTTTTAAATAATAAAACCTATAAAATTATTTATATTTTCAGTAAATACATTAAAACCACAAATCACATCTATTTGTGGAATAACCAAAACAAATTTTATAATAACAATAAGAAATTAATATAACTAACCCTTTGTGTAGAAACACAAACCTCACAATGAAGGTAAAACAATCCCCCTTAGTTAATGGAAAGCATGGAAGAGTATAACGGGTCCCCAATATCCTAGATCCATAATAAAAAAATCAAACCCCTATCAAACTCACTTAGATCCTGCATACACATTCCCTTTGGTTTTATGATATAGGAGGGAAAGAGATCTAGAAATGATCAAAAAAGAATATAAGATTCCATAACCAAAAAAACAATATACATTTATTCAATTCATCAAGAACAAATAAATTACACCTAGAATTCAAGAGGAGAAACCTCCAAAGTGATGGGGAAGGTTCTAGATGATTATATATGATATTGTGGGTGATTTTTATTTCAAATGACCAAGAGAAAATGGGGAAATCCCACTTTTTAAAAGTTCTAAAGGGGGTATCATGGTTTCCTGGGGAATTCCACATAGTTAAGCTAATCTTGTGCCTTAACCATGAACCCCTACTATCTATTCTAGGTGGGGGATGGTTTGGATGCAACGTCATTTTTACAATTCTCCAATCTTGAAAACCACTATTTCCAAAGTGTTCATGGTTTTCACTGGAGGCTCCATGGTTTCTTTCACCATGCTCAAACAATAAAAAACTCATCTATTCAAACATAGTTTCTTACCACACAGTTATCATACTATTAAACTAACCACGTTCCCTAAATGTGTGCCTGAATTTTTTCCTATAAAACCCCTTATTTTTCGGCTCTAATCCACTAAATATTCCAGAACCCCAAATTTGAAAAATCAAGGCTTGAATAATACATACCTATGACCAAGATTACATTACAGCTCTCCCAATAATAATAAATTCCTTAATATTCTGGACCCGCAAGAAGAATGTAACAATTGGGCCCCACTAACCAAACAGACACCCCACCTTAACATGGCCATTGGGTCCTATCCCACCAAGCACCCCTAGTTTTCCCACAAACTCATGGTCCCCTTCATGGATCCCACCTATGCACCAAAAACATATCATCAAACTAACTATTATCCCAATAGTACCACACTAATTCTATCAGTGAACTTTTTCATCACTCACACGCACCCTAGAAAGCGTCCTGGGAGGTCACCCATCACTACTCTAGAAATATAATTCATAAATATAAAGTTCTAATCAGGTAGGATCCAAAAAATAAACATGAACTCTGTTTACATTTTTTATATCATTTATCCTTTTAAACCATTAACAATCTAGTGTGTAACATTCACCCCCTTTAGAGAACAACATCCTAATAGTGGACCCTATATCTCAACCTAGGAAGTACCACTTGCCTTCCTTCTTGGTTCTTCATTTGATACCAATGTAAAAACATTTCCTTACTGGTAGAAAAAATACTCTCCTTAACATGGTTGTCGGTTCTTATCCCACTAGCCACCACCAATTAAGAACTTGAAAATATGATATACATAAGATAGTATTTAGGATATGGTATGTGCATTTCGATTTTCTAGTTATTCCATTCGGTCCCACCAATGCTCCTATAGTATCTAAGGATTTCATGAACTGAATTTTTCATCAATTCTTGGACTCTTTCATTATTGTGTTCGTGGATGATATTTTGGTTTATTATAAGACATAATAGAAGCATAAAAACCATTTGGATATCATTCTTCAATCCTTAAAAGAACATCATTTATATGGTAATCTTTCCAAATGTGAGTTATGGATATGAGAAGGGATATTTCTATATAATTTAATAAATGAGAGGTGTTTCTTAGTGAATCTTGAAGATTCACATGTAGTTATGTCCTTGGAGTGACCTAGAGATGTTTTTGATATCTGTAGCATCATCGGTTTACCTTTTTAATAAAAATGGATTTTTTTAGGATTTCTCTACCTGTGAACCTTCAGTGAAAAAATTAACCCATATTGGTGTTAATATTAATATGAATTTACAAACATAATATAAATTTTTAGGATTTGAAAATGATGTTTAATTTATCACATGTTTTGATTCTTTTAGAATAGGGTTCAATTTAGGTTTTTTCTATGATGATTATGGTATGGGTTTCAGATGTGTCTTGATGCAATGGAAATGGGCGGTGGCCTAAGAATCTTTTTAGTAGAACCCTCATGAGAATAAATACCCTACCCATGATCTGGAGTTGGCAGTGATTATGCATGCACTCAAAATGTGGCTTCACTCTCTCTTGGGGGATCATTTTACAGTGAACTTGTGATAAAGATGTTGGGAGGAGTTTCTTTTGAATTTTTCATTTGATATTGCATACACTCCATGGAAATGTAATTTGGTTGATTATGTGTTGATAAGAAAATTATCGACACAAGTGGTGATAGAATTGGTTGAGGAATAGTCTTTGATGAGTTCGCTTTCTAATAAGGGATTGGGAGTGGAAGAGTTTGGTGGAATAGTGTTCATGACATTGATGAAATATGAATCATATTTATATGATTGAGTTAAACTTGAGTAGGTGATATATAGAGAGTGAAAACATTTTTGTAAAAGCATTTATGGTGGGGAGACCTCGGTTTTGTGGTCTATGTCTCCCAATGGAGATTTGTGCTTCTGTAGTATGTGGGTTGTTTTGATTTATTTGAGGTTTTAGTTGATGATAAGTGGACACCGATCATTTTTGTCCAAAAAACCTTTGTAAAAAAATTGTATCATGACTTTATATATTGTTAATGGTGTCCAAGGAAGAGGTATTAGATTACATGTTTTTCTTTGTAGTGTCTCACTTATCATAAAATTTAAGTAGAACACCAAAGACATGATTGTTTGTCGAAACCTTTACCCATTGTATTATGTAATTAGGATGATATTTCCATATATTTATTCATTATTTTACCATGTAATCCTAGTGGGAAGGATTATATTTGGGTTATCATTGATCACCTTATAAAATAGTCTCATTTCCTAACTATCAAGGAGATTATGAAAGTGGAATACCTAAGGGACTTTTATGTCTGAGAGATTGTGATACTTCCTTGGGTTTCCTATACAATTTTTTCTAACAGGTACATGAGGTTCACATCTAGATTATATAAATTACTACATGAGGAAATGGGTTCCCAGAAGCATTAATCATGGATTATCATCCATGGATAGATGTAAAAATAGAGAGAACTATCCAGGGTTTTGATGATATTCTTCGGGATTGCATGCTTGATTTTGGTTGATCTTGGGAAAAGAGTTTTCCTATTATTAAATTTTCCTATACTAATAGTTGTCATTATTTGATAAATATGGTTACCTTTAAATCCATTTATGGATGACCATGTAGATCTTCGTTGTATATAGAAGAGTTGGGAGAGAGGTTCTTTTTTGTGGGGAGTCTCATTTAAGAGATGATGGAAAGGCTATATTAGGTCTAAAAGAGGATGTTTATAACACATAACTATCATAAATCTTATGTGGTATGTCGTTAATGGGATATAGAGTTTGAGTTTAGTGATAAGGTTTTTCTCAGAGTTAAACTTATTTTGGGATATCATCGGTTGAGAAACCATGGAAAGTTGGGATCAAGGTTCATTGGCCACTTTGAGATCACACAGAAACTAGGAAAGGGGGCATATCAGTTGTAATTACCATCTTGCATAACATTTTTTCATGACATGTTTAGGTTTCCTAGCTGAGGAGGTATCACCTGGGCTCTTCCCATGTGATTGTATGGGAGTATGTTAATCATGATCCTGAAATCACTCTTTTTGAGTTACGAGTTCATATTATGGATATATAGGGGGAGGCCACTTCAGCCTCATCAATGATTCCCCTACCACAAATCTTGGTTATATTATTTGAACTTATCCATTCCAAGGGAATCATTTTACAATGACATCCCTTATCTAGGCAATCCATAATCTGAACTGGTAACTCAAAAATGGTTTATTCTGTCTTAATATCAACATCCTCACATCCAATCAAATTGGAAGGATCTTGTTGATACATCCTCATCTAGGAAACATAAAACATTTCATGAATCAAAGTCAAGTGATATGGTAAGTTCAAATGATATTCCACGTTTTCATGTTTCTACACAGTCAAAAAATCTCGATGCCAACTTACCCGACTTACCCAACCGATGATGTCCCAAGTGAGGTAAAATTATGAGGACAACCGGATCACCAATCTTAAACTCTAAAATCCAATGATGATGGTCTGCATAATATTTCTAACATATCGTTTTCATGACCAAATTCTTCTAGATCAACTTCACTTTTTTAGTCATATCCTTAAAAAGACTTAACCTAAACAAGGAACTCTCTCCCAACTCTACCCAGTATAAGGGATATCTTCATATCCTCCCTACAACTCTTCAAAGGGAACTATATTTATTTAAGACTCATAACTATTAACATAGGAAAACTAAACCATAAAAAATTATTTTCCCATGATCCCCAAAAATCAAAAAAGTAATCCCAAAACATATCCTCAAGAATATGGATTTCTCTCCCTCTCTCTATGTCTATCTATATGTGAATGATAAGTCATGAGCAGTTTTATCTAGGAACTCATCACCTATTTCAAGCCTTTCAAGAACCATGATGTGAAACTCGAGTCCTTTTAAGAAATAACCATATATGGAACCCCATAAAGTCTCTCAATTTCTCAAACATACAAGTCCTTAAGTTGTTCCAATTTCATCATCTCCTTGATAGGGAAGCAATATCCGATTTTTTAAGTTGGTCAATGCTCACCAAAATTACATCCTTCCCACTAGTATTACATGGTAAAATAAAGATGAAATCCATATAAATATCATTATGATTCCATAAAAATATGGGTAAATGTTTCAAAAAACCATCAGGTGTTTGGTGTTCCAATTTACTTTTATAACAAGTGAGACACCACGCAAAACAAAACTAGTAATTTATCACCTCATCCTTGGCTACCAATACTGATGTCTCAAGTCCTTATATAGCTTGGTATCCCCATGGTGTAAGGACTAATATGACTAGTGTCCACTATCCATATATTCATGCCTTATAGAAATCAAAACAACCCACATTCTATGGAACCACAGAGATCCACTGGGATACTGAGACAACTCACCTGAGGTCTCCCCACCATAAAGTATTTTACTAAAACATTGGCAATTTATGACTATCACCACCTCAAGATGAAATAACTAATATAAATAAAATTCATCTTTTATTGAATATACGAACACTTTTCCACCAACCTCTTTCACTCCCAAGCACATCACATTGAAAAAACTCATTAGAGATCATTCCTCAACTGATTCCTTAGTCACTTCGGTAGGTAATTTTATGCTCAACACATAAGCTACCAAATTACCTTTCCTAAGAGTGTATATAATATAAATATCAAAAATCTAAAGGTGTACCACCTAGATTCTTTATCACAAGTTTAGATCCCTATGAGTAAAAATATATTTCAAGATCTTATAATCAGAATACACTATAAACCTATCCCCAAGGAGATAGTGAATCCCTATTTTGATTCAAGAATAACTACTCCCAACTCAAGATTGTGGGTAGGGAGGTACTTATCAAGAGGGAAAAACAAGTGAGATAAATAAGACACCACCTTTTTACCCTACATCAAGGAAAATGTTAAACCATACTATAAGAATCATATAAAATATGATAACCCAAAATTGGTTCCAAAATAATCAAAATGTGTTCCTAACTCAACATCACCAACATCTCCTCAAAAGATTTTTGAAATTTTTAACGGCATTCAAATTTTACACCCTTGTGGTTTTATGTTTTCCTCGAAGATGTAATATTGAAGAAATCGTTAACATACCATCTATAGTAACCAGATAAATCAAAGAATCTATTGATCTAGAACACATTTCTGTGCTTCCCCCAATACATAACTGCTTGTATCTTTTTAGGATCCATTAAGACACCCCTCTCAGATATCATATATCATAGAAATTTAAATTCTTGGATCCAAAACTCACATTTTGAAAGCTTACCATATAGATTATGTTCATCGAGGGTTTAAATAATGATGTCCAAATGGTCTATATACTCATCCTCTGTCTTAGAGTACACCAACATATCATCCATAAACACAATAATTAAATATTCTAAGAATCAGTGAATAATTAGGTTCATTGAAACCATGAATACAACATGATTGTTGGTGAGACTGAATGGAAGAACTAGAAACTCAAAATTCCTATACCAGATCCTAACACTATATTAGGTATATCCTCTTCTCATACTCTCAACTAGTAGTACCATAAACAAAGTTCAATATTTGAAAACAAAAAATTCTCTCTAATCTGGTCAAATAGATTATCAGTCCTAGGAAAAGGATATTCTCTCTTAATGGTCACCCAATCTAACTTTTGATAAACAATGAGAATTATGATACTTCTATATGACTTATTATAAAATAGAATAGGTGAAGCCCATGGTGACACCCTATGATGAATGATTCTCTTAGATTCTAGATCCTCAAGAGAAAAATTTAAGTCCCACCAACTCAGGAGGTTACATTTAATAAGATGGCATAGAAATGGGCATCATACCAAGGAGTAGGTCAATAGTAAACTTGACCTCTCTTTGTAGCAGTGAAACATAAAATTCATCTTGAAAAGAATGTGGGTATGAAGTAATTACTGTAGGAATGGTACTACCCAAAAAATGTTCAACATCATCAAGAAGTATTAATGACAATTGGCACAAGATTACCCAATAATGAGGAACAATAGGCCCCACCCTTCTTGATCTAGAGTTCCACTCACCATGAAAAACATGAGTGACCCCATAGAAAGAGATAAACTGTACTTGGAAATGATAACAGTCTATCTTGGCCTTAAGGATGATCATATAATCCATGTCAAGTATTAGGTTGAATATATAAATATCATGAAATAAAAATTCTTATATCACCTCATAGTCAGATATAATCTCCTGGTACGTGGGACACTTAAAACCTTATTGGGACCAATTTCTAAAATTCATGGATAGATTTAACAAGAATGTAATACAATCGAAGTGTAATACCAACATGTTATCTAAATTTGATGATATAAATGAATTAGTAGCCATTATATCAAGTAAATCTTGCACCATAGAAGAATAATTAGACATTGTACCTATAATAGTAGCTGGTCAAACTTTTGATTCCTATAGTGCATAATCAGTCGTGTAAATCCAACCATTCATAGCCATATAAAAATCCCACAATGGCTTGATATTAGACCCACAACCTTTGTAAGTATCTGTACAAACCAGAAAACCCTTGGTAATTATACATCCTTCATTACTTCCTTGGGATTTCCTTTTACAAAAATACTTCAGATGGCCCAATAATCCAAAATTATGACAATCCTTAGGAGCCTCCATATAATAAGGATTGGTATGACCACAACTTCCACACTAACAGTAGGAAAACTACTAATATCCTGAATAATGACCTGAAATAAGTCCTAAGGAAAACAATCCACACTTGAACTTAATTTTTTATCCATAGGACACACCCTGACTAAGAACTACAGCAACTGAATCTCCAGTCAAACCTATCTTTCAAGCAACATTTTCCTTAGAGAAATGTACTTTTTCAACCACCTCTACAATGTTAAAAAGGAACGTAATAAATAATGTTAACCAAATATCTATTCTCATTATTAAATCAATCCTCCAAGACTTTAGTTAGTAATTGGTAACTAGATTTGGAGATAGATACACTAACTTAGAAAAGTGGGTGGATTAATACAAAATTGTTAATTATGCTTTCTCCAAGGTTGGATACTTCTATATCTTTGATGCACATAACATCTTAGGGTAAAACTAATGTTTAAATATTTTATTAAAATAGGTCTTGGTAATGTCCTCGTGAAAATTATATTTCACAACATATTCCATTCATCTGCTCCCCAATCCCTTGAGCATGTACATGGAAAAACCCACATTAGAGTCCTTAGGAGTATTTAAGAATTTAAAGATCCTCCCAATCCACTAAATCTACACCTAAAATTCATGGGGGGCCTTGTCACCAAGTAATATGGGTATATGATTCCTGGTAAATTCTTTTATATCATCCACTACTCATCATGGGTTTCCAACACCCACTTGACCCATAGTCTAAATTGTATGGAATGTAGTTTCAATCAAATAAGGGTCTACTAGAGGATTCTCATATAGGTCATATCTCGTATCTTCCTCTCTCATATTTTGAAGATGTATTCTTGAATTAATTTTCCTTTAAGAACTATACAATTAATAATAATCTTTAGATCATATTCAAAAATCTTAGAACCAGCTTTAATAATTCACATCTATGCTTCAAAACATCTAGAATTTAAAAAATTCATAAATTCTACAAATTAAATAAAACAATTTTAGAATGAATTTTTCTATTTAAATAGTATCCATATATAGTTCATTAAAATGACCTCAAAATCTAAGTCGAAAACATGGTAAAAAGTTTCTGACCACCCATGGTAACTCGATTTTAGACACATAAGTGAGCTGGTCAGGCACCCTCCTGCACATACTACCCAAATTCTGACATTCCTAAATCCTTTCTACCTAAGACATAAACCCACATTTATGTAGTGTCAAACAAATTCATGTTGAGCCTCCATATGGTACCGGATTGTAACATAGTGACTCTAGTCTACTTGAAAAGACACATGAACTGGCCCATTAATGTGAGGTATTACAAATATAAATTAAACAAGTCTTGAATATAACCAAAACAATATATAAAACTAGAGTACAAAGTGGTAAAAAAAATATACAACTTAATCTATAAAACCGAATATAAATAAGATAAACTCTAAAATTATGAATTAGACAAGGACAATAAGTATCCATGTTTCCAAATTTCACCTCCATACCTTCCCAAATTGAAACTAGTGACAAAATGATAAGCCATCATGCAACAAGATTTCCATCCCTTTGCCTGGATCCTATAAAAACCACATCAATAACCACCCAAATGAAAAATTATTGTGTTAGAATGACGCCAATTAGGATACCACCATATATTCTATACAATGTATAATATCAACAATATAGAAATCCTATAATTTAAAATAAAAAAAGTTTTATACAACATTTTCATAAATCCAAACCCATTTTTATATAATTTTCCTTTGATTTTTCCTAAAACCCTTTCATATTATGAAATCCAATAATATTAGAAGTAGAATTGATAAATTAGGGATTCATATCAATACACCATAAGAGAATTATTTAAACACACATCCATTACAAAATATATCATGTGATTCTATGTGATACAACCTCATGTTAAAATACTTTTAAAAAAAAATCAATGAAAAAATACATCATATAATAAATAACCATAAATAAAAAAAGTACACCATATTGGTCCCTAGACTATGGGAATAAATACTAGAAATAATATATACTAAACCAAGCATATTTTGGTACCAACCAATATCAATTAATTCCATAGTTCATTGATATCACCAAGAAACCCCTAGTTGTACCACACACACTCTGGTCATCTGTGTCCCTTTTCTAAAGCACCAAAGGTTCCCAATGTTCCCTGTTTCTCAAAACCATTTCAAAAACATGATCACAATTTATAAAAAAATTTCAAATCCAATATAATCATATTCAATGTTTTAAAACCCATTTAAAAATGAAATCCACCATTCAAGAATTTAATCATAAGGCTGGGGTGAAAAAACATCTTCCAAGAAAAACCACTTTAAATAAATTTATCATGCTAAAAAATACCTTGGAACAAAAAATTCCTTAAATTAATTAACTAAAAAAATACTAAAATTACAATAATAAAAAAATATAATTAACCCTTTTTATAGAAACACCTACCTTAAAATGGAGGTCGAACAACTTCCCTTTAACAACGGTTACTAGGGAAGAGTATATCTGGTCCTCAAGATCCTAGATCCGTAAGAAACAATTCCAATAATCTCTAAAACCCCCATTATAACTGGAAGTAGTATCCAATCGGAGTTCCATTATGTGGGAGAAGAAGATATCTAGAGAGAATCTATTAATAATATGACAAAATGTATAAAAAATGAAACATACCTTGATGTGGTCTTTCAAGAATAATTTAATTCAACCTAAAATACAAGGGGAGAGGCCTCCATATCACTATATAAGGTTTAGTATTGGAATCTATGATATTAGGGGTGATTAGGATTTAAAAATTCCAATGAAAAGGGTTTAAATACCACTTTTTAATAGTTTTAAAGGGTGTTCCAAGGTTTACAATGGAAAGTTGCATGGTAAAACTAACTATTTTCCTTAACCATGTGGCCTTACTATTTAGTTTGGGTGCTTATCATCATTTGGTTTCACAATTAATTAAACCTTGTTCTAGCCATCAAAACCCCCCTATTAAAAGGGTTCAAAGTTTTCACTATAGGGTACACGGTTTCTTTAACCGTGTTCATACCATGAAAAATTCATTTTTTTCAAACACATTTTCAAAATACCTATTTACCACATGGTTAAATTGACCATACACCTGACCATTTTCCTCCAAAATACCTTGTTTTCATCCTTCGATAGCCTAAATATTCTAGAACCCTAAAATAGAAAAACCAAGGCTCGACTAAGTCATATATTTGATCTGTAGGGTGTCACACATAATATTTTCTTATCACTATCACAAAATACTAAAATTAATAAAGAGACATTTTTTTTAATTTATCTTTCAATTAAATATTATAAATGTCAAAGTCAATGTAAAATGACAATAAAAACTCATATTTTTGAATTTAGGATGATTATAGATGAAATAAAATCATCCAATGAAACAAAGGAATGTGTTTTAATGGATTTGAAGCCTAATAACATTATTTTTAATCCTAATTGACACATTTTTTCTTTACCATGGTAATAAATATTTACTATGGTAATTATTTATAATGAAAAAAAATTAAATGGAATTGTTTTCCAAATTTGGATCTCATATTTCTAAATATGTAATAAATTGTTCAAGATTCAATTTCCATAAGTGGTATAAATTTATTTAAGATAAAAAATCAAAATCATTAAAAATATTATTTCAGACTAATTATTTTTTATTTATAATATTTTCTTTCACTAAATTCAACTATAAAATTTATTCTAATGAATTTAATTTCATTATTCATAATTTAAGAAAACTAATTTAAATTTTTAAAACATTTTTAAAAAAATTTACATTGTAAATTCTTGAAACAGAAATACATCTTTCAATTTAAAATAGTTATTTTCAATATTCACAAGAAAATTAGCCTTTTCATAAAAATTACAAAATTTCACTCTAATATAATTTTTATATTTTAATTTTAAAAGTGGTATTATTTTTATAAAATAAATTCTCTTCACATTCTATAAATTAATGACAATATTCCCCCATAAAAAGTAATAAAAAATTTTTTGAAGAAAATATATTTTTGAAAAATAAAATGACTATTAAAAATTGAGTGCTTATTTTCAAAGATTTAAGCAATAAATTTTCATTAAGTAAGAGATTTTTTATATATTTCAAAATGTAGTTAAACCTATTCATACACACCAATTAAATATTTAGGTTATAACTGTCATAAATAATAATATTTTTAGGTTTGTTAAATCTCTGTGTTTTAGGTTGTATATTCTACTGAGCATAGTTTCCTTTTAAAATTTAATAGTGTTTCAGTTTTCCTCCCTATAATAAATTATGTCCTATAAATTTCACCTTCAACTCATTAATTAGTGGTTCTATATTTAAATTTTCATTTTTTGAAAACCCATATCATAAAAAGGTTTAATAAAACATTCTTTTGGAAAGAGGGAAAGGGAAATAAAAAGGTCACCTAGAATAACACATAAATAGGATTTAAAATAGGATAACATTAGTGGGAAGTGAAAATATAGACAATAAAGAAATTTTAATGTTTTAATAATTATAGATATTGATAGATAACATTGATAATAATAAATTGAATGATTAAGATAAATTTAATGACCATAAAACCATAAAACAATGAGGTGGTAAAAATACCATCGATTAATAAAAAAATTAACATTCTAGGATAAATTTTTTTTTTCAAGATCCTATACCTAGATTTGGGAAATTCATTTACCATTTATTTTAATAACATAAGGAAATATATCTACTTGATGAGAATAATTTCATCCTTTAATCAATTTAGATCATAAGATGAAATCTTTCTACAAATTTTGAGTATTCAAAATGAATTATTTATATTACTAAATCACTAAAATAAAATTCTAATGGATCACATGATCTACAAGATATTCCTCCCATATTTAGATATTAAGAAAAACTAAAATTCTTAGCATAAGTTTAGATAATATTCGAAATGTATAAACCTTCATTGGGATAAATAATAAACTTTACTCATAAATTTCCACAATAACACAAAATATTAAAACTATATCATATTGTAAATAAATATCCATGCATCTAAAATTACATAAATAAACTCAACATTAAATAATATTTTAACCTGAAAGGTGATCTTATACCTTTCATACTATATTTGAAAAAAAAATATTGTATTCTTCTTAAAAAATCTATCATGTTAAATCAAATATTAAACCTAATGGTTACATATAACTCAACCCAATAAAGCATCTCCCAAAATATATTCAATCACCATGATGAATCACTATATAATCATATAATGTACTGAAATTCACCCAAATATCATGAATAAGATTTAGATACTTACCTAAAAGTTAATTCTTAGAAAGACCATTAGTATCTATAAAACTATTACCATTTAAACAATATACTTTTCAACCATCCATGTTATCTATATCCCAATATACAATAGTTCATACATAACTTAACATCAAATCATATATTAAATCAAAGGGTTACATAAACCTCATTAGATTATTCCTCATAAAACCCAATAAAATTGTCATATCTACTATAAATCCCATAACATGAAACCTTAATGAGATCATAAATGGTAAAAAAATCAATATACTCCATAAATCCAAAAATGTTGTAAACATCACCAAATATCACCTAAATCAAATCACCAATCAATTCAAATATTATAAATATTATAAAATTTACTTCATCATCACTTTATTCCAACTCCACATCAATCACATATCATGTGTGCCACAAAAATATCCCACATCACTAAATATATTCCATAAAGAAATAATATTTTGGAAAAATTCATAGATGTTTCATGATTCTTATAACAAAAATATCCTTGATATAACACTTCTACAATATAATTCCCAAATCCTAATAAATAATATGAAGACCCAACCCTATTATCCCAATATCGGTGAATACATTATTATATTGTAATAATATATAAGAAATTACATCCTAAATTACTGAATAATTTACTAGTCCTGGTAAACTAGATACATATTTGAACTTCAAATTACATTTTAAACATAAAATAAAAAAATATTTTCTTTTAGAACACCATTAGTCCCCTTAATATAGCCCTATATATTAGTCATAATATAATTTTTGGAATCCTATGGAGAAATGAATCATATGAAAATGGTGAGATCATATTCTCAATAAATATATTCATAAAGTGGAAGTTATCATAAATAAGGGTAAACAATTATGGAAAGGTATATAATTGAAATTCATTATATTAAACAAATAACTTAAGTATATCATGGCTCGAATAAATGTATGCCAAATAATTCTATAATAACGTGACATAAATCATAGTCATTAATAACCAAAAAAATTGATAATAACCTGGTAATAAATAAATATTCTTATAATGAGGTATTTCAGAATGTGTGACATTATAAATGCACTATCGGGGCTTCGGCCCAAACACCATACATAAAATGGTAAGGCCTCGGCCAACACCAAAACTATTTTTTCTCATGATACCTACTTATACATAGAGTGGATATTGAGGTTCCCTAAAATAAATTAATAATTCCAATTCATTCCTCATAGTAAATAGATAAAATATAAACAATATAAACATTTGTATTAAAAACTAGCATTGAAATTTGAATAATTTAACCATAAACCATGAATCGTATAAAAATAGAACGTTCATAGTAAAAATAATCATAAAGAATTAAATAAAATATTTTATATGATACCATAATAGATCAAATTCAATTAATCATAATATTAAATAAAGGGTGTAGATATAGATGAAAATATCTAACAGAATCATAAAAAAATTAGAGAAATACCCTTTTTACTTAGAAATATTGTATTTAAAAATTAATGAAATTATAAATGAAATAATATTATTTGAAAATAAAATTATATACTTTTAAATTAATATTTAAAAAATTAAGAGTAATAACATCATAAAAATACTCTCTTTCTATATAAATTAAAAAACAGTCTTTTTTATTTTTTTCAAAAAAGTCACAAGGTGCCTTGTTTGGAAAATGACAAAAGAAATTCCATTTAAACCATTTTTTTAAAAGTAAAAATTGGTAAATAAAACAATTTAAAAATTCATAGTATATTATTAAAAACCTTCTTTGAAAAAAATTTATAAAATACTAGAATGGAATATAGATATTCCCCTGTGGAGACTTAGATAAAAATAATCAAATTTAATGATGTTGTTGTGAATTATACTCGTACCACTTTGTAATCAACTCAATAGTGTTCCCCATAACGTAAAATAAAACATTAAATACCATTAATATAGGGATATTTATTATATCATATTAAAATGTAATTATATACACCATGAAAAAGAAGTAGTAAATAAGGCATGAATCCCACATAAATAAAACTAAGATGAAAATCCCTTACCTTACATTTTCTTTAGTAAAAAATTATTTAAAATACTCTATAATGGTCATAATAATGTTATTAATTTATATAATAAACTCACTCATATTTATTATATCATATATTATCATATTATATTATTTCATCACCCATTGGTTGATAATATTTCATTATTACCTGTTTTTGGGTGTTAACTTCTTCATTTTCCTATGCATGTTTTGTTAGGAATGTATTAATTATTTTTTATAGGATATAGAAAAAATATGAAGAATTATATTAATTATATATATATAATATTTAACCATCAAATAAATTTTTATATCCATTCTTTAATTTTGGATATGGAAAATGAATTGCATCATGTTATGGAGAGGGTGGGTCGTACGTATGCATGAGTGATGGTATCATTACCGTAATGAGAGAATAGATAAAGAATATTATGGTATATTAATTTTTAATAATCCAATATAATTTAATATTTATTATATATACCCCTTATTTCTATGATTAAACCCATTCGAGTAAGGAGGTGTTGAAAAACAGATTACACCACGGCGTGGAGACGGTAAGTTGTACGTACACAAGTGTGGTGGTTTTGTTTTTAATATAATGGATTAAATGTGTAATATTTTTGTACCATAAAAATAATAAAATATAATAATATATATTATACTATATTTATTACTTTATAATGGAAAGAACCCATGAAAATGATATAGAATAAGAAATAAACTTGAAAGAGTCGGTAAAGACGATTACCTCTTCTTTGGTAGGATTCCTTTATAACTTCTCCTAAGGGACATATGTATTGTATTTTGGAAGAAACATAAAATATATATATCTCCTATAATTATTTTTTGAATATAAATGTGTAGGTTTTGGGTGAGCTATATTGCTCAAATTGGTGTGAGGAAGTGAGTGAGGAGCTGCCCTTTTATAATTGAGGTGAGGGGCACTTCTGGAAACTATCAAAATATAAAATTAATATAAATTAGTTTTCATCTCAAAAAATTTATCTAAAGTGCGATATTTATAATAAAATATAATTATTGGTAAATACACTCTCATAAAATAATTTTAGACAAGTTTAGGTCATGTTTTCCCCTTATAGTTTTGGTTTTTACCCTTATTTAATCCCTTTGACTCTTACCTTGACAACATTGGTTTTTACTATTTTATGGTCAATATAATTACTATAAAATGATAAAATAAACATAAATAAAACATGTATAAAATTTTAAAACTTATATAAATCATTTGGACTTATTTCTTATTTTTAAAAATGTTATTTCATTTAATAAAATATTATTTAAGTTAATATATCATTAATTTCAATTTTGAAAATATTATTTACATTGACTTTTAGAAAAATAAATAAAACAATAAATAATAGATAATGATATATTAAAACATCACCTGCATGTCCAATTTATATATAAAACTAATTTATGACATTAATTATTTCTAATTATATTTATTTTAATTTATTTATAGTCATTTATTTGATATTTCCATTAATTAAACAATCGTTGCATCATTATTGTGTAAGCCTTTTAGATTATTATTTATTTAATAAAAATTATAAATAAATCACTATGATGAATATAAAAATATAAAATTTCAAATAAATATTTATAGTTGATGATATATTATTAATAACAACATATTAAAAATGTAATACTCATTAAATACATGATTATGACATATTTGATTTTTCTTAAAATAAAATACTATAAAAAGATTAAAGTCATACAAGTGGCTCTAAGAGGCGTTAAAGCGAGTTTTTAAAGTTAAAATGTTCAAAATATTAAAATGTTTTAATATCTAAATTCAATATAAAAAAGATTACAATGGATTTAATTTAATTAAAATATATATTATTGATTTAATTCTTTATTCCAACCAATTTAAAATACAATTTAACATTATAAATTATTTAGATGAAAAGTTAGTTTACAATTAAAATTGACTATTTTTACTATTCATCAAAAAATAAAACATATAAGAAAAATAAAAAAATATTAAAATTTGATATTGAAATTTCAAAAATTAATTTTATTTTTTCAAATATAATTTATAAAAATTTCCAAATTTATTTTTAAATCAAGTGAGACAATAAAAGGTGGAAAGTTGCCTTTAGAAAAATATTGTTTTTGTAAGTAAAAATTGGATTTATTTTTCTATCTTCTATATAAAACAAATTGGATGGATGCTAAATATTCTATTTAATGTATTATATATTAATTTAATTTATATAATTCACTCATAGTAATTAATTTAATTTTTAGTATAAAACACATTTGGCACATTATAATAGTTTTCATAAAAATGTTTCCTTTATATTAAACTGTTTTTTATATTTATTTATTATTAATCAGAAAATAATTAATTCAATAATATATATTCATAAGTTATTTATTACTATTAAAAACCATCAACTTAATTTATATTAGATTATTTCATTTTAAATAATAATATTAATTGTATATTGTGGTTCGTTTAAGATTGGTGTTCCATGCAACATAATCTATTGAAGAGATTAAATTTAAAAAGATACATACCATTAAATCATGGGTGTCAAATTTTATGCTAATTCAATAAATTTTATCCTTTAAACTTTTTAATTCAGTTCGATAATGAGGTTTAATTTTAAAATACCATTATTGAAAACCCACATCGGAAAATTTATTTATGAAACTTCCACTTAAAAAGAAAATAAGGGAAGTCTGAACGTCACCTAAGATAACACATAATGAGATTATATATATGAAATTATGTACATGAGAGAGAAAAATATCTCTTAAATACTAATAAAGAGTGATATAGAACTTTTTATTGGGAAATTTAAACACCACAAAACCATAAATATGTGATGGGTTAAATGTCCATTGATATAAGTAAAAGGATTACCTATTTGTTTAAAAATGTTTTTCTTATAGTTAAGGAATTCATATAATTCATAGACTAAGAACATAATGAAACATACTTACTTTACAAGTATAGATTTATCCTTAATCAATTTTTACCACAAACTCATCTTTTCTCCAAAAAAAGAGTTTTTTAGATTAATTCCTCATACCTGTAGAATTAAAATAAACTTCTATGGATCAAAAAATCCTAAAAAGTATCACTATCTATTTCTCATGTGTTTATCAATTAACCAAAATAAAAATGTTTAGGATAATATAATATAATTTCCGAAAAATATTAACCCTTATATGATTAAAAACAACATAAATATATAAAATTCAAAAGTAATATCTAAATTTCAACATAGATCATTAAAAAAAACTATCCTTACTCAAATATATTATAGACTAATTTTGAAACCCAAGAATCCAATATATTTGATCACATGGTTCTAAAAAAACATAAATCACTCAAAATATCTCATACAAAAAATTTGATTACCTAAATCACAAAATATCCAAGATGTGCTAACCATTTACAAAAATAACATGAATCACCATAAGTACATAATAAAATCATACATGACTGAAAAATAAAATTATACCTTTATTCCTCATAATATTATGTTTACCTTAATCTTATAAGAATTCTGAAATAGAGAATGTCTTCTGAAATAACATTAGTCACATAATCACCAAATCATTTTCCAATCCAAAGGTTATCTTTTTGATAAAACAAATGTCCCTAAAATAAAAATAAACCATATCCATTATATAGTTTAACAAAAAAGGTCATGCTAATCAGGACAACACATAGGCTAGTAGTAGGAGTTTCACCCTTATTTCCCTTGGGTTATGGGTTCAAATCCCATATCCTTATAGAACATCACAGGTTGTCACTCAGCCAATGGGTTATCCTTTTTATAAAACTATATTAATACTATCCAAAAAATTTAAAAATTATAACGACCCATACTTTACATAAATTGTTAATACTTCAAAATTGAAGCATACTTATTACAACATATAACAAAACCATGAAAGGACTGTATAGGTATAGTGTCTTTAGAAACTGGGAAACATAAACAACTGGTTCATAAAGCGTCTAAACTCTCTCCCATTTATTTCATCATATCTATAGTCCCTTTTGGCATATCTTACTTAATAACCTTCTTCCTAACCTAGGGAAAGAAAACATACAAAAGGGTGAGCTCAAATGCTCAGTAAGGGTAAACAAAAAAATTATCAATCACATCGTATACACAAGCACATAACTTTTGGAAATCTTAACCTGCAAAAGAGATCATAATTTCATAACATGGGATAAATCATGGTAGTGAAATGTAATCACAATAATCATAACTTAAAACATGAAACATTGTGTCATACACACATAATCATAGAGAATCATTTCTTGTTAGTCAAGACTCATTGCCAAGACTATGACAAAGTCCCTTTCTGAACCAAGTCACCCTCATTTCAGTCCTGTTTCACTGAACCGGTATACACTACCGTTCCATCCATGTCTATCTCATGAGATATAAAATCTTTACCCAATGCATTGGAGGGAGATATAGGTCCCACCCATCTCATAATGATACCATTCTTATGTGTGCCACAAAATCATAAATCATACATCATTTTGTAACCCATGTAATAAAAATGGGATTCTTAAACAACATGACATCATAAAACAATTCATATAAGATAAAGGAATTCATAAAAATAATTCCATCACAACATAATCAAATCAATGTAATAATAGGGATAAAAACAGATCCCTATATTATCTTAGATGGAAAATAATTTTGATAAAACACTTGAAATGAATTCTTGAAGAAAATATCCTTTCTTCTTCAAAAACACTTTTCCTTTCTTAATATGTCATAAAATTATAAACTAAAATAAGTTGATTAAAAATAAACTTGAAAACATTTAAAGGAATATTCTTGGAAATAATGTTTTAAAAATCCATTCATGCCGTATAAGTTAAAAAAAATTCTTCGTACTTTTGTCGGAAAAGTCAAAAAGTAGCTCGTACGAAAAACGAAAAAAGATTCCTTTCATATCTTTTAAAAAAACTTACTGAAGGGTAAAATTGGATATAAACTATTGTAGAAGGATGGAAATAATATTACAAATTTATGGAACATGGATTTGGATGATAAAATACACCCCAGTAATTACCAAAGTAAAAACAATCTCGGATAAAATTGAGATTCTGATATTTCCCTTACCTTAGGTCCTACTTGCTTTGTAAGTGTCCGAACCTCCTGTATAATGATTTAAATAATGTTATTGACTTAATCCAGAATCATACTTATTTTTATGATATCATATATGGTCATATTCTTAGCTTCTTAGTAGTAATATTTCATTGCTACTTGTTATTCAGGTGTTTATAACTTTTTGTTCTTATGCGTGTTTTGTCAAATAAATTCTTGTTCTTTTCTTTAGGTTATAGATACCTCATTTCTAGAATGGTATTAGTGTAATATATATCATATTAATTCATTCAATTCATTTATATAATCATTGTGAAATGAAGATCATGTAGAACGAGTCGCATCACATCGTGGAGACGGTATTTCGTACGTACGCACAAGTGATGATATCGTTCCTATGATCGTGGAATTGTATTGGAGTATATGTATACTATTTCAGAATCAATATCACTTTATAATAGTCATATATAGTCATTATTTACACCATTATACCCATCCAAGTAAGGTGGTGGTGGAAAATAGATTACACCACGGCGTGGAGACAATATTCTGTACGTACGCACGTGCGGTGATTTCAATTTCCGTAGGATGGATAGATGGTGAAATAGGGTTGTTTAATACTTATAATAACATATCAGTATATGAGTGATACTGATGTTATTACTTCATAATGAAACAACTAAAGAATAATAAGTGGAAGAAGAAATAAATATGAAAGAATCGGTAACAGACATTACCTCTTCTTTGAAGTGCTTCTTTGAGACCTTCTTTTAGGGCACTAAAATTGGTCTTTGAAGAAGACCAGGACCTCTAGGATGTCTCTAGGGAAGTGTAGAGGAGAAAGTGGTAGGTTTTGGCCGATCTTGAAGGCTCAAAGTGGTGTGAGGAAGATGGGGAGGAGGTGTCCTTTTATAAGGGAGGAGAGGGGCACCTTTGGAATAACTAAAACTATTATTTTATTATAAAGTCATGTTCGGTTTTAAATATCTCCAAATTGATATATTTCGAAGCTAAGGTGGGGATGGGTCTAAATCCTCTCATTCAATAGAATTTAGACAAGTTAAGGTTCCTATTTTAACCTTATCATTTAGATTTAACATTAAGTTAAATAATTTTACTTTTACCATGTCTTCTTGTGTTATTATACTATAATGTTAATAAACTTACTATAAGAAGCCAAACGAACCCCAAGTTGTTTATTATTAATATATATAACCTTATCTAAGTCATTTGGACGAACCTTAGATTTTTAGGAATAAAATAACAATTAATAATATAATATATTTTTTAAAAACTATTTTATGTCAATTTTGACACTATTTAGTAATTGATTTTTGTGAAAATCATAACAGAATTATTAGTTCGAACCAAGTTAATTAAATCAATAATAACATGTCATATTAACCTATAAAATTAGTTGGATTCATAAAAAGTCTCAAATTACATTTATTTTGGTGTTTATAACATCAATTATGTCAATATTTCATTAATAAGATAATTACTGCATCATCATTGTGTCATACATAAATTAAATTATTTAATGTCTAAAAATTTCAAATAAAATACCATTATGTAGGAAATAGTTTTATCTTTCTAATTAATATTTATAGTCTAATTTATCTTATGTATAAACCCATATTAAAAATTATTTACTTATTAAACTTTGATTTTAACTATTTTAACCCTTCTTTAAATAAATTAATAATCAACGTCCTAATCTAATCCAAGTGGGCCTAAATGGTCATATTTTATTCCTAAGTCTGTTTTTGGTCGAATTACACTTGTCCAATAGAATTAGGACATTTGTTAGGGTAATAATAATATCATCTTTACCCATAATTACCCTATTTACTTTTAACCGTGGTAAAAAAAAAGTAAAAAGTTACAATTCACCAAAAAATTATTTTTATCTCATTGAACCACATTTTACTTACTGATATCAACTGTGTCTGTCGGATTTTCGAAATTCCATTCACAGAAGCGGTAAAATTAAGTTTTATGCAAAATTCAGTTTTTAACCTACCACTTAGTGGTTTCACTATTCATCAAAAATTGAAAGTTTTCAGAAAAATACCAAATTTTCACCCTAGGCTAATTTCGGTATTCCGAATCCAAAAATGAATTCCATTTTGAAAAATAAAATTCAAAAAATTTCAAAAAGTGGTTATTACTATTCATAACGGCTAGTTTTAATAATATTTTAATAGCATATCGTTGTTTAGTGAAACTCGATATTGCGTACGACGCAAGCTATCGAGGAAGGTCGCGATTTCGTGTAAAGAAATCCAAGCAAGTGTTGTGTAGAAAAAGATTCCTTTGATGATTTATATAACATAAAAGTCTCGGGTGTTACATTCTACCCCCCTTAAAATGAATTTCTCCCTCGAAATTCGTCACTTTGTAACAAACAGATGAGGATACCTCTCCCTCATCATATCCTCAAGCTCCCATGTAGATTCTTCTAATTGGTGGTTCCTCCATAAAACTTTCACCAATAGAGTGGTCTTGTTTCGTAGGACTTTTTCGCTACGATCCAGAATCTCTATCGGTTATCTTTATAAGAAAGATCTTGCTCCAGCGGTAAAACTTCTGAGCTGAGTACATGTGAAGGATCAGGTATGTACTTTCTCAGGAGAGATACATGGAACACATCGTGAACTTGAGAGAGATTCGGTGGAAGCGCCAATCGGTAATCTACCTTCCCAACACGATCTAGTATTTCGAAAGGACCGATATATCTAGGGCTCAACTTCCCCTTCTTTCCAAATCTCATAACCCTCTTCCAGGGAGATATTCGTAAGAACACTTTATCACCCACTTCAAACTCTAGGTCTTTTATTCGGTTGTCGGCATAACTTTTCTGTCGACTCTGAGCTTCTCTTATGTGTTGTTGAATAGATCTGACCTTTTCTTCCATTTCATCAACGAGATCAGGTCCTAATAGATTTCTTTCCCCAACTTCATCCCAGCAAGTTGGAGTCCTGCATTTCTTTCCATAGAGAGCTTCATAAGGATCCATCTGAATAATGGAGTGAAAGCTATTATTATAAGAAAATTCCACCAAAGGTAGGTGTTGATCCCAACCTCCTTTGAAATCCATAGAGCAAGCTCTCAACATATCTTCTAGGGTTTGAATTGTTCTCTCAGACTGACCGTCTGTCTGAGGATGATAAGTGGTGCTGAAACTCAACTCTGTATCTAGAGTATGCTGAAGACTTCGCCAGAACTTCGAGGTAAATCTCGGATCCCGATCAGATATAATAGAAAGTGGTACTCCATGCAATCTTACCACTTCCTTTACATATATCCTGGCAAGCTGATCCAAAGAGAAATCCTCTCTAATAGCAACGAAGTGTGCAGACTTTCTAAGATGATCAACTATGACCCAGATAGCATTATTTCCTTTGGATGTTTTAGGAATTACTGTGACAAAGTCCATAGTAATGTTTTCCCATTTCCATTCGGGTATGGGTAATGGTTGTAACATCCCATTAGACTTCTGTCTCTCAACTTTAACTTGTTGACAAACCAAGCATCGAGAGACATATTCAGCAACATCTCTTTTCATGCCATCCCACCAGAAGTACTCTTTCAGGTCCCTATACATCTTCGTGCTTCCAGGATGAATAGAGAATGAATAACTATGAGCTTCATCTCGTAGATCCTTCTTTAATTCGGGGATGGGAGGAACACAAACCCGATTCCTGAACTTTATTATCCCATCACAATCAAGGTTGAACTTAGGAACATTTCTCACCTTCTTTTGTAACTCGATATCTTCTTTCTGTGCCTCTTTAATCTTCACATGTATTGATGGTTGAACATTCATTTGAGAAAGATAATATTTTTCCCCTTCCATTATAATTCCAAGATCCATCCTTTGTAAATCCATAAATATTGGATCTTTTGTGATCCTCATCATGGATAAACTGGAATGGTCTTGTCGACTTAATGCATCTGCCACCTTGTTTGCTTTCCCAGGGTGGTAATGGATTGAGCAGTCGTAATCCTTAATCATCTCCAACCATATTCTTTGACGCATATTCAGCTCCTTTTGTGTGAAAATATACTTTAAACTTTTATGATCAGTATAAATATCACACCTTTCACTATAAAGGTAATGCCTCCAAATCTTTAATGCAAAGATTACTGCAGCTAACTCCAAATCATGTGTTGGGAAATTTTGCTCATGGATTTTCAACTGTCATGAGGCATAAGCTGTCACCATATCATTTTACATAAGAACACACCCTAATCCCTTCTTGGATGAATCATTATAGATCACAATCCTTTCTCCACTACAAGGCAGTGTGAGCACAGGTGCACTGGATAACCTTCTTTTCAACTCCTTGAAATTTTCTTCACATTCTTCCGTCCATACAAACTTAACTCCTTTCCGAGTCAACATGGTGAGTGGATTAGATAATCTTGAAAAATCTTTCACAAAACGTCGATAATATCCAGCCAAACCAAGAAAACTTCGGATCTCAGTTACTGTTGTTGGTCTCGACCATCTTTCGATAACCTCTGTTTTTGCTGGATCCACAGATATCCCCTCTTTTGAGATTATGTGACCCAAAAATGCAACTTTTTGAATCTAAAATTCACACTTGGTAAATTTGGCATAAAGCTTCTCCTTTATCAGAGTCTTCAATATAATTCTCAAGTGATCTTCATGTTCTTCCTTGGTCTTTGAATAGACAAGAATATCGTCTATAAAGACTACCACAAATTGATCAAGATAGTCTCTAAAGACTCTATTCAACAGATCCATGAAGATAGCAGGGGCATTAGTAAGACCAAATGGCATCACTATAAATTCCTAGTTTCCATACCATGTACGGAAAGTCGTCTTTGGTATATCCTCCCTTTTGACCCTTAATTGATGATACCCTGAACGAAGATCAATCTTGGAAAAGTATTGAGCTCCGCGTATTTGGTCAAATAGGTCATCAATGCGTGGGAGAGGATATTTTTTCTTGATAGTGATCTTATTAAGTTCTCGATAATCAATGCAGAGTCTCATTGATCCATCATTCTTCTTAACAAATAGAACAGGAGCTCCCCAAGGTGACGCACTAGGGCGTATGAATCCCTTATCAAGATTCTCTTGGAGTTGCTTCTTCAATTCCTGCAACTCAATTGGGGCCATTTTATAAGGTGTCTTTGAAATAGGCAAAGCACCCGGTACGAGTTCTATTAAAAACTCAACTTCACGATTTGGTGGAAGACCCAGTAATTCCTCCGGAAAGACATCATCAAACTCCCGTAGAATGGGCATATTCTTAATCGTGAGTTTCTCACCAACCATTTGAGATAAATAACCATCATTTACTGGAATCAATACCCATAAAATGGAAGAAATTTTCACTGGAAGGTTATGTTCATCCTTGCATTGATAGACGATCATAGATTGATCTGGAATATGAAATGTGACTTCCCTTCTTTGTCAATTGATATGAGCTCCATATAAAGAAAGCCAATCCATGCCAAGAATCACATCAAATTCCACTATAGGAAGGATCACAATATTTGCAGGAAGCACATTCCCATAAACATCGATCGGAGAAGAATTATAAACTTTTGATGCGACTGTTGTGCCATTAGGTGTTGTCACAGCTAACTCAACATCTAATTGTTGAGGTAATACAGTAATACCCTTAGAAAATTCTTCAGAAATAAAAGAGTGGGTGGATCTAGAATCAAATAAAACATTTTCTTCTTTAGAGTGGATGGTAAGTATACCTTTCACCACATCGTTATCATACTCCACATCGCTGATAGAAATTGCATGTGACTTTCCTTTGTCTTTAGCCTTGAGAGTTTGTTGACGTCGACCATCATCATCAACCCTTGGATTAGGGCATTTATTGGCATAATTCCCCATCTCCTTGCACTTGAAACATTGAAGTGTAGTAGGTTCATTCTGTGTATCCCTTCCTTTGTTTACATCATTAGACATCTTCTTCCCATCATCGCGGCATTCAAATGCCCGATGACCTTCCTTTCCACATTTGAAACATTTACTTGTCCCTTTAAGACAACTCCCTCCATGTTTCTTTCCACACTTTGAGCATAAGGGAAAGCTCATCTTTTTTTCAGTGTGCTCTTTATATTTTCCTTTGAATTCCATTTTCCTCTTCTTATCAAACCCATATGACTGATGGGTTACTCCAATCTCCATCTCGACTTTGAGAGCACATCGAACGATTTCCTCGTAGCTATTGAAGTCCCTTATGGCTAACGCCCTTCGAAGACTTGGTTTTAAGCCACTAAATAATCGATCGATCTTACTCTCAGGTTGGATAATAATACCAGAAGCGTACCTTGTAATTCTTGTAAAATTTTCTTCATAGGTACCAACAGATTCATCATCCTTTTTCTTTATTTCAAGAAACTCTTTCTCCATCTTTGTTCGGAGAATACGAAGGAAGTACTTATTGAAAAATAAGTTCTTGAACTCGTCCCATTCCATGGACTCAATTTCATCCCTTTGCCTCGTATTCTTAATAAGATTCCACCATTGATCAGCATCTCCTTCCAAACGATACACTTCTAGGATGACTTTATCATGTTCAGAACATTGAAGAACTAAAAATATCTTTTCAGTAGTACTAATCCATTGTTCAGCAACTAATGGATCAGTAGACCCGCTGAAAGAAGGTGGACGCTACCTCATGAAGGATTCAACATAATGTTGCTCCTTCCTTTGCTCGTTTGGAAGTCCTGCATGATTCATATCTTGAGAAAGTTGTGTGAGCATGGCTACAAGATTTTATATTCCATCTCCCATAACGTTTGGTTGCTCAGGGGGATAATCATTGCATTGCCCGTCGCATTCCGCATTAACACGGTTCCTTCGGGTTCCAGCCATTGACTAAAACCAAGAAGAATAGTGTGAGCAACACAAATTATAATAGGAAAACCACATAATAAAGAATAAAATTTCACACTTAAGGTCTTATCCTAGGTTATTCATGGCCATTTATAAAACACTAATATTGTGTTCTATGCTTAGACTTATCCTTAGGGTTATTACTAAGGCTTTCACATCCTAGTTTCCAAAGGTTGACTATACCTTTCCTCTGATACAAACTATAATGACCCATACTTTACATACATTGTTAATACTTCAAAATTGAATCATACTTATTACAACATATAACAAAACCATGAAAGGACTGTATAGGTATAGTGTCTTTAGAAACTGGGAAACATAAACAAATAGTTCATAAAGCGTCTACACTATCTCCCATTTATTTCATCATATCTATAGTCCCTTTTGGCATATCTTACTTAATAACCTTCTTCCTGACCTAGGGAAAGAAAACATACAAAAGGGTGAGCTCAAATGCTCAGTAAGGGTAAACAAAAAAAATTATCAATCACATCGTATACACAATCACATAACATTTGGAAATCTTAACCTGCAAAAGAGATCATAATTTCATAACATGTGATAAATCATGGCAGTGAAATGTAATCACAATAATCATAACTTAACACATGAAACTTTGTGGCATACACACATAATCATAGAGAATCATTTCTTGTTAGTCAAGACTCATTGCCAAGACTATCTTAGTGGACAAAGTCCCTTTCTGAACCGAGTCACCCTCGTTTTAGTCATGTTTCACTGAACTGGTATAACCTACCGTTCCAGCCATGTCTATCTCATGAGATATAAAATCTTTACCCAATGCATTGGAGGGAGATATAGGTCCCACCCATCTCATAATGATACCATTCTTATGTGTGCCACAAAATCATAAATCATACATCATTTCATAACCCATGTAATAAAAATGGGATTCTTAAACAACATGACATCATAAAACAATTCATATAAGATAAAGGAATTCATAAAAATAATTCCATCACAACATAATCAAATCAATGTAATAATAGGGATAAAAACAGAACCCTATATTATCTTAGATGGAAAATAATTTTGATAAAACACTTGAAATGAATTCTTGAGGAAAATATCCTTTCTTCTTCAAAAACACTTTTCCTTTCTTAATATGTCATACAATTATAAACTAAAAGAAGTTGATTAAAAATAAACTTGAAAACTTTTAAAGGAATAATCTTGGAAATAATGTTTTAAAAATCCATTCATTCCATATAAGTTAAAAAAACATTCTTCATACTTTTGTCGGAAAAGTCAAAAAGTACCTCGTACAAAAAACGACAAAAGATTCCTTTCATATCTTTTACAAAAAACTTACCAAAGGGTAAAATGGGATATAATCTATTTTAGAAGGACGGAAATAATATTACATATTGAGGTAACATGGATGTGGATGATAAAATACACCCTAGTAATTACAAAAGTAAAAACAATCTCGGATAAAAGTGAGATTGTGATATTTCCCTTACCTTAGGTCCGACTTGCTTTGTAAGGGTCCGAACCTCCTGTATAATGATTTAAATAATGTTATTGACTTAATCCAGAATCATAATTATTTTTATGATATCATATATGGTCATATTCTTAGCTTCTTAGTAGTAATATTTCATTGCTACTTTTTATTCGGGTGTTTATAACTTTTTGTTCTTATGTGTGTTTTGTCGAATAAATTCTTATTCTTTTCTTTAGGTTATAGATACCTCATTTCCATAATGGTATTAGTGTAATATATATCATATTCATTCATTAAATTTATTTATATAATCATTATGAAATGAAGATCATGTAGAACGAGTCGCATCACATCGTGGAGACGGTATTCCGTACGTACGCACGAGTGATGATATCGTTCCTATGATCGTGGAATTGTATTGGAGTATATGTATACTATTTCAGAATCAATATCACTTTATAATAGTAATATATAGTCATTATATACACCATTATACCCATCCAAGTAAGGTGGTGGTGGAAAATAGATTACACCACGGCGTGGAGACGGTATTTTGTACGTACGCACGCGCGGTGATTTCTTTTTCTGTAGGATGGATAGATGGTGAAATAGGGTTGTTTCATACTTATAATAACATATCAGTATATGATTGATACTTATGTTATTACTTCATAATGAAACAACTAAAGAAGAATAAGTGGAAGAAGAAATAAAGATGAAAGAATCGGTAACGGACATTACCTCTTCTTTGAAGTGCTTCTTTGAGACCTTCTTTTAGGGCACTAAAATTGGTCTTTGAAGAAGACCAGGACCTCTAGTTTGTCTCTAGGGAAGTGGAGAGGAGAAATTGGTAGGGTTTGGCCGAGCTTGAAGGCTCAAAGTGGTGTGAGGAAGAGGGGGAGTAGGTGTCCTTTTATAAGGGGGAGAGGGGCACCTTTGGAATAACTAAAACTATTATTTTATTATAAAGTCATGTTCGGTTTTAAATAGCTCCAAATTGATATATTTCGAAGATAAGGTAGGGATGGGTCGAAATCCTCTCATCCAATAGAATTTAGACAAGTTTAGGTTCCTATTTTAACCTTATCATTTAGATTTAACATTAAGTTAAATAATTTTACTTTTACCATGTCTTCTTGTGTTCTTATACAATAATGTTAATAAACTTACTATAAGCATCCAAACTAACCCAAAGTTGTTTATTATTAATATATATAACCTTATCTAAGTCATTTTCCCGAACCTTAGATTTTTAGGAATAAAATAACAATTAATATTATAATATTTGTTTTAAAAACTATTTTATGTCAATTTTGACACTATTTAGTAATTGATTTTTGTGAAACTCATAACAGAATTATTAGTTAAAACCAAGTTAATTAAATCAATACTAACATGTCATATTAACCTAGAAAATTAGTGGGATTCATAAAAAGTATCAAATTACATTTATTTTGGTGTTTATAACATCAATTATGTCAATATTTCATTAATAAGATAATTACTACATCATCATTGTGTCATAAATAAATTAAATTATTTAATGTCTAAAAATTACAAATTAAATACCATTATGTATGAAATCTTTGTATCTTTCTAATTAATATTTATAGTCTAATTTATCTTATGTATAACCCCATATTAAAAATTATTTACTTATTAAACTTTGATTTTAACTATTTTAACCCTTCTTTAAATAAATTAATAATCAATGTCCTAATCTAATCCAAGTGGGCCTAAATGGTCATATTTTATTCCTAAGTTTGTTTTTGGTCGAATTACACTTGTCCAATAGAATTATTACATGTGTTAGGGTAATAATAATATCATCTTTACCCTTAATTACCCTATTTACTTTTAACCGTGGTAAAAAAAAGTAAAAAGTTACTATTCACCAAAAAATTATTTTTATCTCATTGAACCACATTTTACTTACTGATATCAACCGTGTCTGTCGGATTTTCAAAATTACATTCACAGAAGCGTTAAAATTAAGTTTTATGCAAAATTCAGTTTTTAACCTACCACTTAGTGGTTTCACTATTCATCAAAAATTGAAAGTTTTCAGAAAAATACCAAAATTTCACCCTAGGATAATTTCGGTATTCCGAATCCAAAAATGAATTCCATTTTGAAAAATAAAATTCACAAAATTTCAAAAATTGGTTATTACTATTCATAACGGCTAGTTTTAATAATATTTTAATAGCATATCGTTGTTTAGTGAAACTCGGTATTGCGTACGACACAAACTATCGAGGAAGGTCGCGATTTCGTGTAAAGCAAGCCAAGCAAGTGATGTGTAGAAAAAGATTCCTTTGTTGATTTATATAACATAAAAGTCTCAGGTGTTTCAAAAATAATCATCAAAAATAACTTAAATATATTCAACATTAAATAATTTTTTTGATAACAAATTTTATCCCATGCATTTCATTTTGTATTAACAATAATAAAATAACCCATAATTTCCTTAAATTCAAATATCATATAAACAATAACGGCAATCCTTACCTTTAAACATATGTTCAAAAAATTCATAAGAATTATTCCTTAAATAACTTTTCCACGCATAATAAACCAATGGGTTTCTTTACTACAAATGTCTCCCAAAATTTCTATAATATTGATTAGCTCCCATAACATAAAACCTCAAATGTGGTATTAATAACATTAAACTCACAAAACCATTATGGTGTCTAAAAATATTAAGTTTTTGAAAATATATTAACAAAACTAATTAGAAAAATCATGATTCTTCTAAACATGATTTCATTGGTGAAATAGTTCTTCAAGACATTGTGTATCACATTCAATTTTAAATCTGTTCCTTCTAGTTCCATCCATTGAATAAAACTAAAATCACAGTGTGAGAAACCCTAATAAATGTGATAAATCGCATAGTGATGAAGAATAATTAATAGGATATCTAAATAATGACACATTATAAATCCATGAATCTTTAAGTTTATCCTAGGTTTTCCAAGGTAATTACTGAATATATAGGATTTTATCTTATTCTTATCCTCCATAGTTAGTCACAAGGTTGTTTTCCCTAATCAATGTATTTCTAAATCTAGTTCCTAAGGTTTATACTAAACTTTCTCTGATACCAACAGAAATTACCCTAAACTTTGTATCCGGGATTCAATGGTTAGTTTATTAAATTGGAAAAATATATAAGGAATTTCATCCCAAAGGACCTTATAGTTTAGTAGTCTTGGTAAACTTGATACATATTTTAAATTTAAATTAAATTTTAAATATAAAATATAAAAATTAGTTTCTTTGAAACACCGTTATTCCCCATAGCGTAACCATGCATATCGGTCATAATATTATTCCTGAATCTTGGGGGGGAAATGAGACATATTAAAGGGATGAGATCAGGTGCTCAGTAAGGATATACATATAGCAGAAGCTATCATAAATAATAATAAATAATTATTTTAAGGTATATAACTGAAAGACATTCCATTAAACAAATAACTTAAACATAATATGGAAGGACTAAATGAATGTCAGATAATGCCAGAATAACATGAGATAAAAATTATCCATGAATAAAAAAACTAATCAGATAATCACATGGAAATCATTAACTAATATTACAATGATATAATTAATAATGTGGTGCATCATAAACATACCTTCAAGGCTCCTCTCAAGACACCATACATAAAACGAGTGAGGAATTAGGAAATAACCAAACTATTTTGTATCATGAGACATATCAATGCATATAGGGGATATAGAAGGCCCCACTCATCACTTACTAAGTCTAATTCATTCCTCATTTGAAATGGGTGAAACTAAAATAATATAAACATTCGTATTAAGAACTAGCATACAAAATGTGAATACTTTAACCATAAACCATGAATGGTATCAAAATAGAACATCTATAGTTAAACTAATCATAAACCATTCAATAAAACATGTTATATTATATCTTGTTATTTAAACATCAATTAATCATAATATTCAATAAATGGTGTTGATATATATTCAAATACTATAATAAAATCATTAAAATATTTGCGAGAAATAACCTTTTTACTTTGAAATCATTTATTTAAGAAGTTATGAAAATATAAATGAAGATATTTTCTTTGAAAATATCCATGAAAACTTTTAAGTGAAGATTAAAAATATTAAATCATCATAACAGTGTAAAATCCACTAATGTCGCATATGTTAAAAAAACATTCATATTGTATTTTTGTCGAAAAATTCATAAAGTACTTTGTTTGGAAGATGAAAAAATATTCCTTTCAAAAAAATTAGAAAAACATAAAACATGGGTAAATAAATGATAGTAAAAATTCATAGAATAATTTTGAAACATGATTGAAAACATTTTATAAAACAGTTATATGGAAGAGGGATATTCCCCCATTGGAGACTTAAATAGAAATAATCTCGATTAATGGTGATATTGTAAATTAAACCCTTACCACTTGGTAATCAGTTGAATAATATACCCCATAACTTAAATTTAAACTTTAAATACCATGAATATATTAATAATCATGATATTATATTAAAGGGGTAGTATATACACCCCACAAAAGAAATAAGTTGTGAATAAGGCATGTTTCCCAGAAAAATAAAAGTGAGATGAAAATCACTTACCTTACACTTCCTTTGTTAGAAAATTATTTAACCCATCATATAATGGTTTTATGAATTCTATTAACATATATAAAAACCGTATTCATATTTTTTATATCATATATTAAATTCTTATATTATTTTATCACTCGTTTGTTGATAATATTTCCCTATTACACCTATTTCGGGTGTTAACTTCTTCATTTTCCTATGCATTTTTTGTTATGAGTGTCTCAATTATTTTATATATTTTATAAAAAACACCTCTATAATAATATTAATGTTATAAATATCAAATTTAATCATTAAATACATTTCTACACCTATTATTAAATATTGGATATGGAAAATGAATCACATTGCATCGTAGAGATGGTAGGTCAGACGTACGCACAAGTAATGGTATAATTTCTTTAATGAGTGAAATAATAAGAAATATTATGGTATATTAATTTTTTTAGAATCAATATCATTTCATATTTATTATATATATCCATTATTTAGATAATGATACCCATTTAAGTAAAGTGGTGGGGAAAATCAGATTACAACACAGTGTAGATGTCAGATTGAAATATAGATATAGATAATCAATTACAAGAAGGGTTGAGTTGGAAGTTTAAAAATATTAGTTTGTAACCATAATAAAATCTATGTTTAACAATGTTAAACAAGTTTTTTCCCAAACCTTATTTGATTCTCAATCAAAGGGACAATTGGATGGGCCCAGGTCCAATTAAAAAGAACATAAACATAAACAACTTTATCTTAGAGAAACTTAATCAGGTTTATCTTAGGGAAATATTCTACCTTAAAGTTCAGATAATGTTATTTATCAGAGTATAAAAGTATAAGAAAGTATAAGAAATTTATACATTCAATCTTTAACAAAATGCAGTGGAATTAAAACTTTTAACAAAAACATGTAAATAAGTTGGAAATCTTTTAACATAGAGATAAGGGTATCTAACAACCTTGGATAAAGGTCCCTTGATTTATACATTCAAGAAAGTTTGTATTACCCACACTAGGGTAAGCCCTTGATAATAATATCGGATTCTTTTTTTCTATCCCCGCAAGTCCTCATATTTAAGGTAGTCGGAAACTCTGTCTTTCTATTCCCGGAAGTCCTCAAACATTAATGTAGTCTGCACCTCTGTCTTGCTATCCCTGAAATCCCTAAATTGTACAAAACAACAATTTAAGTCTCACTAACCAAGTTTGAACAGGTTTTTTACGGCTGAACAAGATATTTATAGATCTTACAAGTCATGAGAGTCTCTCTCTCTCTAGAAATCACTTCACAGCATCATAACATGTAATATCTAGATATATATACATATCAACATATGTTTAACTCTTCAAATGGATGGGGTATTTATTAGAAAAGTTCCAACAGTTGGATAATTCTCCAACAGTCAAACATTTCCTTGAATTTTTAGGGACCTATACATGTTTCACTTAGCCAACGATTAGTTAGAAACTAATTTTATGACATTGTTTGATTTTAATATAACAATTTATAAGTAATTATAAAATGTAATACAAACATTCCTAAGTTTAAAAATCATAATTAAACTAGAATCTGATAAAGTTGGAATAATATCTTTAAGAAAGAAAAAAATTACTTTCACAAGTTTGAATAATCAGATTAAAAATTTATTGGGAAATAGAGTCTAAATATATATACAAATGGAGTCTGATTTAGGAGTAATTAGGAGTCTGAATTCTAATTCATTAGAAGTTTGAATGATGAGTAATTTGGAATCCAAATTCTGAGGAATTTGATGTATGAATTCTGATAATTTGGATTCTGAATTCTAAGGACCTTGGAGTCAGAATTTCAGAGAATTCAGAGTTTGAATTTTAGAAAATTTGATGTCTTAATTTCAGAGAATTCGGAGTTTTAATTTCGGATAATTTGGAGTTTGAAAATAGTGAGACTTGGTATCTAAGAAATTGTATGGTTCTAAGGTTTGAAGAAGGTTCTGGATATTTTAAATGAAATTTGTTCTTAATAGAAATAAGGTTAAAAATATATAAGGAACATTAATCATAACATAGAAGACTAAGGTAAGGTTAAAGTAAATAAATTACCTTATTGAAAGATAATAATCTATAAGGAAAAAGTTTTGTGATTTTCAAAACATAAATGAATGGAAAATATCATAATTTATCTTATTGACTTTACAATCTCCCCCTTTTTAGAAATCACAGACCACTTTTTTGAAAAATAATAATATGTTTCGAAATATTGAAATAAAAAACTTATCTCTCTTATATTTGTGGATTAGTGAATACGAATAACTCCCCCTTAGGTGTTTTCACCTTAAGGATCATATTATTTGGATTATGAAATTTATTTGAGAAGTACTTTCCCTTTTTAGGAAACTTTTATTTAAGATTAATGTCCCCCTTTCTTATGAAATTTCTTATTTTGAGTAACCCCCCCCCCCCCTCAATTTAATATGATATTCTTTTAAAACTATTCTCCCCCTTTGTGATTTACAAAAGGGAATAGAGGGGGGAAATGGTAACTGGAAAAAAAGAATACAATAAAAATTATAACAAAGATATTTCATTAGCATTGAACAAAAAGTTTAAGTATAAAAAAAATATCAATGTTTTAAAGTTAATCAATCATTCTTCTTATTTTCTTGTAGAATCTTCTTTAGGATGTATTTCATCTTTTTTATCTCCTTATGATATTATTTGTACTTCTTGAGTAACTCTTCTTGTTCTTGGTTCTTCTTCTCAAGAGTCTGAATCCTATCTTCTTGAGACTTGATAACTCTTTCTTGCGACATGAATTTATCTTATAACTAATCTAAGTTATATGATTCTCTATTCTGGTAAATTGAAACAGAGTTGTGTTTTCCATATATATTTTTATCTTCTTGGATTAGGGTGGATTTCTCTTTTTTCAATCTTTCAAAAAGAATCTTGAACTTTTCATCATTTCTTGTTGAATGTTTCTTTGGATAGATCCAAGTAATCACCAACAAGATTAATATCATCAAATATTGACTTTGACCAAGATTTAATCTTCCTTCAAGACTTTATATGAGCTTCATAGTTGATTATAAAGGTTTTGAAATCCATTTCTTTCTTGATTAACATTTCTAGCAACAAATTCTTGGAATTCGTTTTCATGTTAACTGACTACTAAAGAAGCTAACATCGGGATTCAATATTTGGATAGAACGGAATTGAATAAAGAAAATTCATTAAATATTACACCACAGCGTTATGTACCATAGACTATAAATATTCGGAATCTGAATCGCCTTTCTCCGGAAGAGTATCTCTCACTTCCTCAACAAACTTTGACTTTGATGATTCAACTACATCTATTTGAGGTGATTCAAGAAGAACTAATTTTATTTTAGCAACAAACATTTAAACAACACTGGCTACCTATTTTTACTTTTCTTGAATATTAACTTACTCTTCATCTTCATGAACAATGTTATCATTTTCCTCACTCTTTTCAACAGAATAGCCTTTGTTAACTTCCCCTTCCTTATAATTCTCATTTTCTTTTTCTAAATCAATTTTGATAGATGAATCTTGGGAAGTTCTTATTAAAAGTTTATCAGAAAGACTCTTCTCTTCATGATAATATTCCCCCATTTCAATCACATCTTCACTTTCTTCATGTTCTTCTTCTTATTCTTCTTGCGGAATTTCTTCCTCTTCAACAACCTCATCTAGTACTAAAGCTTATTTAAAGAGATCTTTCGGAACATGATCCTATTCTGAATCTTTTTCTACATCTCTCATCAGTATCTAGACAATAAAAGCTTGATATTCTTTATCTTTTTGTTTCTTATCCTTATATTTTCTTTCGATTATTTCATCTTTTAATATTTTTAATGCCTTAGCCTCCATAGGTTTGAGTATAAAAATTGGATCATCTTTCTTTCTCTTTTTCTTCTGCTCTCTCCACTTAGAAACTAATTCATCATAAAACATCTGTTTATTCTTCTATTTATGGGGTTCTGATTGAGGTTCTAGTTATTTTGATTTTATTTTCGTGGATGGTTCAACAACATCATCTTTCTTAGCTTCAGGTTGATAATCCCTATAAAGAAGACCATAAAACTCTTCTGATTCAAGATTGAATGCTATTTTCATTCATCTTAGTGCATCATCACTAAGTAGAATAATCTTGAAATTATTATCTTTTACGGTACATGGGATCTTGAAAGATTCAAAAAATAATTCAATGGCCTTGTAAATAATCACCAGATACATCAAATTCTAGGACTTTATGTTTCCATTCATAATGTTGGAGATTGTTAGAAGAATATACTTCACAAAATTTATTATCCTTAGATTCACCAAAAAATATAATAGAAAGATATCACATGTATTAATTGAATCCTTATCATCCTTCCTTGGGATAAGGAAACCTTGAATCAATAGAGCTACCATCCTATGGTTTTTTTAGATATGATAAATCATGGGTTTCTTGATATTGTTGAGTCTGAGTAATTAATAATATTTAATCTTAATAGAATATCCTTCTTTTTTAGGTAACTGATGTGAGCATATAATTACTTCACCTTCATAAGGGATATCTAGGATGCTGGCTTCCATGTTGGAAGATGGAGAGTAATATTTTCCATATCTTCTAAACTTAAACATCTCTCTCCCACCTCGCTCATAGAAACTGAATGATTCGTATAATTCCACTACTAGGTCCATATAGACTGAATCATGATTCCTTTCTTTAGCAACACAAAAACTTACTTATTCATTCAACTTGATAATATTTGAAATCAAATAACTATACTTAACAACGAAATTCTGACCCACTAACCTTTCTCTGAACAATACCATGTCCTCTGGTTCCTTGATGGATTGAGACTGCATCTAAGTCTAAGGAGAGGTTTTAAGAGACATTTGGAATGTAAGGAAACTGAAGAATCGAAATAGAACACTTGTATAGCAATAGATCTTGGGTGCAGAAAACATGAGAGAACCAATGTGGTACAAGAATATTTGGGGGGGCATTATATAGACTTCATAGTGATGGTTAAAATTCTCAAATACATCCAATGATTGAGGTTATCTTGAACTGATATGATGGTTGAAATCAATTTTGAAGAAGTACTTTTAAGGTTTCGGTCTTTTGATCTTTTAAGTAAAAATCAGATTTAAGGAATGTGAATACAATAAGGTTTTCTTAAAATAATTTAGAAATACTAACAAGTAAAAAAATGCGATTATGAAGATTTAAGTAAAGAAATAAACCCTTCATATTTCTTGGAAAGAATTATCAGTATTGATAAGGTTGTCATTAGGTTCCAAAATTTTATATTAGGGAAAGAAAATTTAGATTCCAAAAAAAATTAAGAAAAATAAAAATTTAGATTCCTAAAAATTTATAAACATGTGTTCTCCCCCTATGAAAAGGAGTAATTTAATGTTAGGATATTGGTTTCAACAAATAGTTAATATAGAATATTACATTAAGGTTATCATTCCTAAATTTTGTTTAATGTATTCAAATCTATCAGAGGGTAATTATTTTGAAAAAATGTCAGCAACTTTATCTTGTGTTCCGGTAAATTGATGAATGATATCTCTCTTAAGTGTGTGATTCCTAAGAAAGTGATGCCCAATATCTATATACTTTTCACGAGAGTGATATGTAGGGTTTTTCTTAGGTAAGCATCACTAGTATTATCACACATTATTTTTGGTATGGTGAAAATCATGTCATTTTATGTTAGTGTGTTTTGCATATACAACACTTAAGCACAACATCTTCCAGCTGCAACATATTCAACTTCAGCAGTGGAAAGTGCTACTGATTTTTTCTTCTTTCATGACAAAGAAACTAATGAATCTACTAAGAAATGATAGGTTCTAGATGTAATTTTTTCTATCAATTCTATATCCACCAAAATAAATATCCAATAATCTTTTTTTAAAAATAATTTCTAAATGAATAAAAAAGTTTTAAGTCCATGGTTCCCTTGAAAAAGAAAAAAATTATTTTCACTGTTTTTAAATGGGATTCCTTTAGATTATATTAATACCTTGCACATAAGCATACTAAAAACCTGAATTATGGATGATTAGATGTTATGTATAATAAACTTCTTATCATACCTCTAAAATATGGTTGATATAATAATTTCCCAGCTTCATAAAGATCAATAGAGTTTTAGGTACCGATTGGAGTGCTTATACTTTTAGGGTTTTTATATCTATTATTTTTTAAAATATATTTATTATACTTATGTTGAGATATATATGTTCCTTCTGGTTTTGAAAAACTTTAAAACCCAAGTAAAAATGTTAACTTTCCCTTCATACTCATTTCAAACACATATTTCATAATATTTTCAGATGAATCAGTTAAAGATTGGTGAGTTGATCTGAATATAATGTCATCAACATAAATTTGAACAATCAAAACATTTTTATCTTTCTTTATAAAATTAGTTGGATCATTAGTTCCTTTAACATAATCATTTTGTGACAAAAAGCATGTAAGTCTATCATACTAGGATCTAGGGGATTTTTTTAGTCTATAAAAAGATTTGGTATGTTTAAAAACATGTTTAAGATGTTTTGTGTCTTCAAAACTAGAAGGTTGTTCAACATAAACTTCCTCTTGAACATATCCATTAATAATAGAACACTTCACAACCATTTGAAAAAGTTTGAAATTAAAGAATACTCCAAAGGCTAGTATTATACGAATAGATTCAATTCTAGATATTGGAGTATTGGTTTCTTCATAGTCTATTCCTTCTGGTTGATTATAGCCTTTAGTAACTAATCTTACTTTATTTCTTACAATGATTCCATTTTCATCACATTTATTTTCAAAGACCTATTTTACACTAATTAAAAAAAATTCCTTAGTTATTTCAAACAAGTTCCAGACTTTTTTCCTTTCAAGTTCATTTATTTTATCTTGCATAGCTTTAATCCAATCATCATCACCTAAAGATTCATTAGTGCTTCTAGGTATTGATTGGGAAGGAAATGCTAGATGTTCTACTTCATTTATTAAATAAATTTTATCCCTTACATGTTGATTTACATCACCAATGATAATATCACTAGGATGATTCTTCAGAAACAAATAATTTGGGTTTTGTGAAACCTATTCATCACCATAGGGTAGAAAATATTTTGGGTTAAATATTTCAGATAAAATTTCATTAGTATTTTCCTTATTAAATGACTCTTCCATCAAAGGTTGATAATTTATTTTTGAAAACACATCCAGAGATGTAGTTTTGGGTTTTCAAAAAACCAAAGGATCAGTTTCATCAAATTTAACATGCACTATTTCTTCAACAGTATACTAAGTTTTGTTAAAAATATATAAACCTTATAAGTAGTGGAAAAACCTAAGAAAATTCCTTCATCAGATTTGGTTGAGAATTTATGTAAGTTATCTTTAGTATTAAAAATGAATGCTTTTCATCCAAATACTTTGAAGTAAGAAACATTAGGTTTTCAACCAATCCATAATTCATAAGGTGTTTTATTAAGAAAAAGTCTGATTAAAACTCGATTTATTGTATAGAAAGTAGTACTTATAGATTCACCACAAAAGTGTTTAGAAATAAAATATTCACTCAATATGTTTCTAGTTACTTCTTAAAGAATTATATTTCTTCTTTCAATAACACCGTTTTTTTAGGAGTTCTAGTAGCTGAGAATTTAATATTAATTCCTTTCCTACTACAAAAAGTTTCAAAATCGGAATTTTGGAACTCTCCCCCATGATCACCAAGAATTGTTATCAATGGAAGGTTTTTCTCATTTTTAACATTGGCTATAAAATATTTAAAATAATAAAGGATTCATATTTCTTTTCTAGAAAATAAACCCATATAAATATTTTGTAATCATCTACTATAAAAAATATATAGTATTTTCTTCCAATACTTCCAGTTTGTGCTAGACCCAAAAGATCCATATACACTAGCTATAAGGAATCAGAAGTTGAGACTTCATCGATTGATTTAAATCATGAATTTTGTTTCCTTCCATATTTACAAGGATCAAAAACTATTGATGAATCAAATATAAGCTCTGGTATATCCTTAAAAATTCTTTTATTTGAGAGTTTTCATAGGTTCCTAATCTTGTAGTATCCTAGTATTCTTTTCCATAACCAAGATTGATCTTCCATTTCACTAATTCAATTTAGGTCTCGGATCCTAAGGTCTTCTATGTTATGTGTATAAACATTCTCATGCCTATAGGAAGATAGAATAAACTCTTCCTTGGAATTATGTACTAAGAATTTATCATTCCTAAAATTTACAAGGTAACCTTCATCACATAATTGGCTTATGCTTATTAGGTTGTACATAAGAACAGTAATAAATAAAACTTTTTAAATTAAAGCTTTTCCAAGAAGAACAATGTTACCTATACCAACAATTTCTCCAGAAACATTATCTCCAAAAGTTACTTTTCCTCCTATTGTCTTGATAATATTTTCAAATAATTTTTTGTTACCTGTCATGCTTCGGGAACATCCATTATCCGTGTACCATGTATTGTTGTTGATACTTCCATTATTTTTTGAAAAATAAAATAATTAGACTTATTGAATCCAAAATTTCTAGGATCTAGAAATTGAAGAATGTAAAATCTTAGGTATCCACGTTTTCATAGAAAAAAAAGTGTTATGTAAACCTAAGAATTGGGTTTTATTAAAAGAACATTCTTTCTCCCAATATCCACCACATTGACACTTAGTGAAAGAAGGATCACTTTTGGAACAAAAGATTTGTGGCTAAAAATATGTTTTTAATGAGTATAAAAAAATCCAAAACAATTCTTTATAGGATGAAGTTGTGAATACATTTTATCAAATTCTTTCCTTCCAGAAAAAAAATTATAAAATTTTCTTTAAGGAAAATATTCTAGATTTTAGTTTAACGACTAAATTCTTATCCTCATAGTCATTAGTCATATATTTTGAGTTATTCACTGAAACATTTTTCATAAAAATAACATTTTCAATATCCTTAGAAATTTTATCCTTCCCAAAATAAATTCTTTAAGGTTTTTAGAAGGATTAATAAAATCAATAGTTTTTTTATCAAGATTTTTTAAATATCTGATACCTATTTTATTAAAAAATAAATTCTAGAATTTTTTTTCTGACTTCTTTTTTACCTTGTAGTTCTTATTCTTAAGTAATATATAAAATATAGAAACATATTCAAATGAAGTTAAGGTATTATCTTCTGATGAGGAAGATTCTTCATCTGATGATTCATTATATTATTCATTAGGAAAATTTTCATTTAAAGAAATATTGGTTAATGATTCAGCATTATGTAAATTATCTATAATGCAATGATTTTCAATAGGTAATATGGCTATAATAATGATATTATTCTGACCAGAAGATTCATATTTTGAAGATTCACTTGAAGAGTCACCACCAGGGGAACTCCTGATGTCATTATCCTTCAATACATTCTTAGCCTTATATTTGAAGTACTTCATTCTATTCTTTTTAGAATCCATATCCTTTTGGTCTTTTCTTTTAAGCATATGACAATCAAGTATAATATGTCTATCCCTTTTGCATTCATAACAAGTTACTTCAGAATATTTATTTTTATTTCCATATTTCTTCTTCTATCTATACTGAAAATATTTATTTATCACAATATTGTTCAACCATAAAGAATGATTGACTAGTTAATTCTCAGACTGATCATTTTCACTTGATTCAAGTACAACAACATATTTCTTATCTTTATATCTAGTTACTCTTTTTGAGTCTTGGATATAGATGTAGTAGTAAAAGAAATAGATCCATTATCATTCTTCTTCTTCTTAAAATCAGCATCTCTCTTCATTCTTGTTTTGGGCTGAAGAAGAGTTCTGAATTACTCATCAAGAGTAATGTTAGATACTTCTCTATTTTCATCAATATATATACCTTTATATTCCCACTCATTGGGAATAATATCAATTATCTTGTCCAAAATAACTTCATCATCAATACCTTTCTCTCACATAGGTTGATGATTGTTTACGATATCCATAAATCATTATTGAACTTTGCAAAAAGGTTCTCTATAATGAAATAAAAATCCATGATATTCACCTTTGAGCCTAGCTCTTCTTTTCAATCACTTTTGAAGTTCCAAAATGTGTAACTTCGAGTTTATTCTATATACTGTTGGATACATCACAGGATTATATTTAATTATATATATTTCTGGTCATGGAACATAAAAGATTATTGTGTACCTCGAAGTTTAGTTGATATTCTTTTTTTTTAGATTTATTAATTTTATGATTTCCTTATCAGGAATCTTGTATTCACTAGTACACATGACAAAATTATCCACTCAAGTGTTTATAAAAAAGGTCTTCATCATATCTCTCCATTAATCAAAATCATTACCATTAAATATTGGTGGTCTTCTAGGATTTATGTTTTCTATAGAACAGACATTCATTCCTACCATTCTTATAAGAAAAACTATTTTCCACAAAATTTATTAGTAGAAAATTTTATAAAAAAAGATAAATAAAATCGTTAAGAAAAACATTGAAAAAGTAAAGCTATTCGAAAAAAAAATTAAAAAGTAAAGATTAAGTAGGAAAATTTGAGCTGGAAAACTTATATGTAAATATCAGTATTTCATATACTAGCTATAATACCAATTTTATGATCTAAATATAGATGTATATTATCAATTACAAGATGGGTGAATTTTTAGTTTAAAAACTTTCATTTTTAACCTTAATAAAATTTATTTTTAACAAAGTTAAACAAGGTGAATTCATAAACTCTCTTTGATTATCAATCAAAGGGATAATTGGAAGGGCCTAGGTCCAATTAAAAAGAACTTAAACTTAATCAAGTTTATCTTAAACAAACTTAATCATGTTTATCTTAGGGAATGATTCTACCTTAAAGCATACAGAATCTTATTTATCAGAGTATACCAGTATAAGAATGTATAATAATTTTATTCTTTGTTTCTTTAACAAAATACATAGGATTTAAATCTTGTTAAAAAAACAAGTAAACTAGTATGAAATCTATTAACCCAAAGATAAGGGTATCTAAAAACCTTTGATAAAGGCCCCTTTATTTATACTTTCAATAAAGTCTGTCTTACCCACACCAGGGTAATCTTTCGAAATGAATATTATATTTTATTTTTCTATCCCCATAATTCCTCGAACATTAAGGTAGTCGGCGCCTCTTTCTTCTAATCCTCGAATGTCCTCAAACTTTAAATTAGTTGGAACTGTTGTCTTCCAATACCCGAAATCCCTCAATTATATACAAACAATAATTAGTGTCACACTAAAAATGTTTGAACATGTTATTCATGGCTGAACAAGATGTTCATAGATCTCACAAGGAAAATGAGTCTCTCTCTCTAGAAATCACTTCATTGCGTCATAGTATGTAATATATGAATCTATATACATATAAATATATGTTTAAGTCTTTAAAATGATGGGGTATTTATAAGAAAAGTTCCAATGGTCAGCTCCTCCTCCAATGGTTATATTTTTTCTTAAATATCAGAGGGAGTTGTACATGTGTCACTCATCCAACGGTTAGATAGAAACAGATTGTATGACATCGTTTCATTTTAACATAACCATGTTTAAATAATTATAACGTGAAAGAAAATGATTCTTAAGTTTAAGAATCCTAATTAAACTAAAATCTTCTAAAGTTGGAACAACATATTTTAGCAATAAAAAATTTCATTAACAAGTATAAATAATTGGACTCTAAATGTAATGGGAAACAGTGTCTAAATATGAATAAAAATGGACTATAATTCTAGAGGAATTAAAATTCTAAATTCTAAAGAATTTGGAGTCTAAATTTTAAGGAATTCAGAATCTGAATTACAAGGAATTTGGAGTCTAAATTATGAGGAATTTTGAGTCCAAATTATAAGGAATTTGGAGTCTAAATTTTAGAGAATTCAAATTCTGAATTTCAGAGAATTCAGAGTCTAAATTTCAGATAATCCGGAGTTTGAATTTCAGGTAATTCGGAGTTTGAAAAAAGTGAGGCTTGGTATCTATTAAACATTTAGGTTCCATGGTTTGAATAAGGATCTTATTATTGTAAATGTAATTCGGTCTTAAGAGAAATATCGTTGAACTTAGATAAGGAACATTAAGCATGTCATAGAAGAGTGAGTTAAGGTTAAAGTAAATAAATTTCCTTAGAGAAAGAAAATAATCATTAAGGAAAAGGTGTTTGTGATTTTCAAAACATAATGAAATGGAAAAAGTCATAAGATATCTTATTGACTTAACAGTGGAGATAGTAAGTAATACATACACATGTGGGGTGCTTTTATTTTTCATAGGATGGATAAAATATAGAACATGGTTGTCCCATAATCGTAATAAAATATTAGAATATACATTATATTGTATTTATTTCAATATAATGGGGAAAACCATTTAATAGGAAGTATAAGGAGAATTAAACAAGAAATATTTGGTAAAGATGACTACCACATCTTTACCGGACTTCCTTTATAACTTCTCATAAATGACCTAGGGTGGGTCTTTGAGAAGAAATATTATCCCAAAAACATTGATATGTATGTTGGAAAGATATATTTTCATGTTTTGGTGAATTTATATGGCTCAAACAGGTTTGAGGAAGTGAGATAGGAGGTTCTTTTTTATAATTGATGTGAAAGGTACTTTTGAAAACTCTCAAAATTTTAAATTAATATAAATTAATTTCCAATTAAAAAAGGATGAAAGTGATTTATTTAGAATATAAGATGAGTAAGGGTCGAAATAATGTCATCCAAAAAAAATTTATTCAGGTTTAGGTCACATTATTACACTAAACTTTAGGTTTTAACCGTTATTTAATCTCTTTACCTATTACCGTGTCAACATGGATTCTTACTCTTTGAGGGTAAATATTGTTTCTATAAAATGAAAAAATAGCCATAAATTAATCATGGATAACAATTTAAACCATATCTAAATAATTTGACCTAATTTTGGATTTTTACAAATTTTATATCATTTAAGGAAATATTATTTATTTTAATATTACATTAATATCAATTTTTACACTATTCATTAATTTGAGATTTAAAAAACTCAATAAAAAATATTCAAACTAACTTTTTTAACACATCACTAAAATGTCAAAGTGATCTATTAAATTCTTGGATGACATTATTTTTCCAAATTATATTTATTTTAATACTCTTATAATCATTTATTTGATATTTCCATTAATAAAAAGTTACTTCACCATCTGTGTGTGAGCCATTAAGATTATTATTTATTTCCTAAAAATTAAAAAAATCAACATGGTGAATAAAAAAAATTATATTTCAAATGAATTTTTATATTCTATGCTAAATAACCAAATATTTAAAAAAAATACTTATTAAAAACATAAGTATGACATATTGACATTTACTAAAATAAAATACTATAGAAGTTGTAAAGTCATCAATGTGGATTTAAGAGGTCATAAAATCAGAACTATGATTGATTTTCGTTGAAAATAACTCATCTATTAAAATTAGGACATGTTTTTAAGAAATTTTCTAATGTTTTTATTATTATTTGTACCCTTAATTACCTGATTTACCCTTAATAGTGGTTATTAAAATTACTAATTTTTCTATTCATGTAGTCCAAAAATAAAAGAGACCTATTTAATAAATTTTGTGAATTATAATTAAAAATATTACGAAAAAAGTAAAAAATTAAAACACATAATTTTCTAAAATTATTTTAAAATTAACCACATAGACAAAGTGTGAAAGTGGGTTTTAAAAGTGAAAATGTTCAAAGGATTGAAATGTTTTTATATCCAAATTCAATAGAAAAATATTTCAATGAACTTAATTGAATTAATAGATATATTATTTATCTAATTTTTCATTAAAAACAATTTCACATATAATTTAAAATTATATTTTTTTTACATGAAAAGTCGTTTTTTTCCATTAAAATGTAGTATTAGTTTACTATTTTTCAAAAAATGAAACATATCAAAAAAATAACAAAAATTCAACCAAAGTAAATTTTGATATTCCAATTTCTAATGTGAAGGTTATTTCTGAAAAATATAATTTATAAAAGAATCCAAATCTATTTTTAAAACAAGTGCGCCGTCAAAAGGTGACAAAACATCCTTTAGAAAAATAATGTTTTTATGCATAAAAATTTGATTTATTTTCCTATCATGTCCAAAAAACACATAGAATAATTTTTATACATCATATTGAAAATTATATAAATATATATATATATATTTAATTAATATCATTCAATGATAGTAATTAATTTAATTTATTAGGATAAAATACCTTTGGTTCTTAATAATAGTTTTTATAAAAACATTTCTTTTATATTATATTAGTTTTTTATATTTATTTCTAATTAATTGGTAACCAATAAATTAAATAATATATTTACATAATTGGGTAAATCATATTCATAACCAAAAATTTAATGGAAATGAGATAATTGAGTTTTGAATAATTATATTAACATTATATTGTCGTTCATTTAGGCTCGGTGTTGCATTCAACATAATCTATTGAAGAGAATAAAATTAAAAATATAGATAAAAATAAAATCTTAGTTTTTACACATAAAAACTCTAATAATTTCACATCAGTGGTTATATTAATATATATCCTTCCTTATTCTATAATTTAACCAGTATATTTGAGAGTTGGCTTGGATAAATCTCATATTCTCCATATAAAATAACTTGAACAATAAATGGTACCTAAGGATGAACTTTATATCCCTACATAAAAATATTAATTTTTTCTCAGTAATTACTTATTGTATTCCCTTATTTTCCACACACAAAATATTTTCTCATTCCTCTAAAACATTTCTCTGGGTGCTTGTTTCCACAAACTTGACATATATGAAGATGAATATGCCTCCCTTCATGGTCTTCCTAAAACTACATTTTAATATTATTTGGTATATTAGAAAATTTACCATGTTAATATTGTAAATCATATAAAGATATATATAATTATAAATAATTTATGTTTTTCACCTTCCCTGTCTCATTTTATTTTTTTTATCATGAGAAATATTGATCCCTTATCTATCATATTCAATGATAACATGGTTTTTTTGGGTTCCATCCATTGACTAAAACCAAAAATTATAGTGTGATAATTAATAGTTGTAGTGATAAATTAAATAATCATGAAAAAACATTAATAGGATATCTAAATCCTGAAACCTTATTTTCAATCTTTGAAACTATTGGTTTAACATAGGTCATCCTTTGTTATAATCTATTAAAATTCTACATGTTGGTTCTTAATGAAAATGTCAGTTAACACCAAATATATCCCTCAAGAGTGTCAAACTAGGTTCTTAGAAATGGAATAGTCACTATGCACCAGAATAATGGCTAAGATATATTTTGACCAACTCTTATTAGGATTATTACCCTGGGATAAATGTTTTCCAAAACCATGTCTACTTTCACATCCAAGATGGGGTTTTATTTTTTGAAAAATCATATAATCTCTATCTTACCAAAACTTTAGGATGTTTTCCTATAACTAGGCTTATCCCCCGAGATTTCACTAAAGTTCTCTAATCCTAATCACTAATGATTGAAAAACCCTTACTTTTATACCTATTACAGTGACCCATAATTTTCATACATAAATATCACATCATTTTAGATAAATATTCAACAAATAAAATTATGATCCACAGTATAATCACAATTGTATAATGTCTTTGGAGACATGAATACATAGAAAAAACTTGTTCATAAGAGATCTAAATCATCTCCCATTAAGTTATTCATAAATAGAACCCTTATTAGACATGTCATACATAAAACCATTCTTCATAAACAAGTGAAAGGAAACATAATAATGGGTTTGTTCATATTCTTATTAAGGATAGAGTAGGGAGATATCAATAATCACTTAATCATAACAGGAGGATAATGGTATGAAAGCATGAGCTTAAACATTGAAAACCACACCCTGCATGTCATAGATCAAAATCTTGACTCATGGAATAAATATTGGATGTTTATAAGAAAAAAAATCATAAATAAATCATATAAAATGATCTATGAGAGAATAAAATTTTCATAAGAAATTAGTTTTTTTTCATACACATAATCATGGAAAATCATTTTCGTAGTCATATTTCATTACCAATACTATCATAGTATATTGGGTTTACTTCAAATTCCATCATGTCATTAGATATGGTATACTCCCAAGACTGTCATAGTGGACAAAGTCCCTTGCTGAATTGGGTTTGCTCTTCATTCCAGCCCTTATTGTCTCATAGTATATCCATATTTACCCAATACATTAGATAGTTATATAATTATGAACTCACCAATCACATAGTCATAATCCATTCATATGTGATACAAAAGATCATAAATTATTCATCATATATCATAACCCATGGAAATGTCACATGTTTCATAAGCATCTCAATATTTCATCATACCATAACCGATGAAAAATAATTTGGTTTCATATCCACCTATTAATCATAACCATAAAATGTAACACCTTGATATTTTGTGAAATATTTTTTTTAAATTAATTTATTATATTTTTTATTTTTTATTTCACGAAACACTGAAAGTAGTTATATATATATATATATATTCACTATGATTGGACTGTGTTTTAATAAATACTGAGTTAATCATACATTAAACACAACATAAAGGTTCTACTTCCCTACATGAAACATATAGTTTATCTTATGTTAAATGCAAGACTGAGTTTTCTCAATGGATTACATAACACGCAAGACTGAGTTTTACTGAACAATAATATATTATTAAAGATATTATTATTTAATATAATAAGATATAACCTAGTCGTTAAATTATTATTTATCAACATGGTGAACTAACTAATGAAAATATATGGTTTCCATAAATATTAAATGAATTCATTGATTATAAATTAATTAATAATCAATATGAAAATAGATTGAACATAAAGGAAAATATTATTATTTTTATACTCACAAAGTTGTTTTATCCTAATAAATTAAATTAATTAAAATTAATAAGTTATATTATTTTAATATATATTTAATATTCAACCAAATTTTTTTATGTTCATACAATAGATTTTATATGTATATGTTAAGAACAAACCCAATTTTATGAATACAATGTTATATTCTTATAAAAATCACTTTTATCGCCTTTTAATAGTGAACCTATTTTAAATCAAATTTTTGGAGATTTTATAAATATTATATGTCAAAAAATAATATTTGAAATTGAAACATAAAAAAATAGTATATGGTGAATTTTTTGTATCTTTCTATGAAGATTCTATTTTAAATCAATAAGTGAAAAATACTGAATTTCATTCAAAAATTATTTTTCATCTAATTTATTTATAATGAAAAAATATATTTTATATTGGTTTCAATGTTTAAATGTATAAAATTTTTCTAAATTAATCCAATTTATGTAATTATAATCATTTTCACCTTGAAATTGGGTATATAAACTTAGAAAACTTTAGATGTTTTTACTTTTAAAACCCGCATTGTCATCCCGTCTTTGGGGTAAATTTTAAATTAATTTCTAACAATTATATGTTTTTAATTTGGAAAAATGGATTCCATATTTGGAATAATAATAATTTATAACATATAATAAGTTAAAATTAGTTTCTTACCAACAATATTAGTGAATGTAGTTAAAATTAATTATATTTGTTAAGGTAAAATGAACCTTAACAGCAGAATAAAACTTACATTTAAGGGATCAAATGACCTAAACACTTATCCAAAACCCATTTTCTAGCCATATATCATCCATAAAACTTACATGTTTTAGTTTTGTTGGTTTTTATGTCTTTTTTTAGGTAAACATGTGGGTACACCAAACTTTTTTCAAAAAAGATATGTGTGTCCCCTTTCTTCTGTATAAATGGTCAACACCTCTCCCCATTCTGCACACCTCTAAAACCACTTAGTTTTGGCCAATATATTCCAAATACACTTCAAAACATCCCTAAATTCTAATTTTAATCCACCATTTAGTCATAAATCCTTCCAAATAAGTCCTTTGATGAAAACCAAAAAGACTTACCCGATTAAGAGGTAACACCCCCCCCCCTCAATATCCTTTCTTTTATTTTATTTCTCCATCCCTCAAGTCTCATTTTCCCATGATTATAAAAAAAAGCTATTATACTCAGTATTATTATATTTTTTTATGCTAATTGTTCTACCTGCACTCACACACTCTTCAATCTGATGGGTAACGAACATAATTTTTATCAGTACACTGAACTACCGCCTTATAGAATGATGATTGTTCATTTTTATTTTACCACCTATCATGGTAGAAATTATGATAGAAAATATGTTTATATGTAATTTATAATAAATTTATTATGTATTTAATCTTATTTTATTAAATTAAAATACATATATTTATACTTTCCATTATGTGTAAATATGATAATTTCGTTCGAGGAAGTGTGGACTACCGCCACCTCAAAGCGATGTGATTCATTCCCACACTACATAAAATGTATTAAGGATGTTTTTGGTGAAATTATTATATATATAACATAATAATTATAATTTGATGATATTATATACATATATACATATACATATATTTCATTTAATTTCTCTCTTTGAATACGTCAGAAAAATGGAATCCATGTTCAAGGGTATGTACGGTCTACAGTCAACATGAACAGTGTATTCCATTTCATATTTTATATTATATAGATTATTATAATACAAATATAATTAATTTAAATTATATTTATATAATTTTACACATTATTTAAATCACGGTATAATTATAAAGATCAAAGATACAATAAATTAAGAGACAGGCAAAAAACAATCAGAATATCACCTGAAGCGTAACCATAACACAAAGTTGTTAACAAGTAGGTAATATAAAGATATAATAAAAAAATGTCGTATTAGATATAATTATATGGTTCTTTAAAATATTTATAATAAACTTAAATTTATTATAAATGAGTTTTTAATGAGTACGATGATATTCCAGACAAAGGGTGGGGGAATTTCATCTCACATTTTATTTACATGAGATACATGATTTATTTACCACCCATTCCTTTTTAGTGGTGTGTATAATACCCATTTATGTATTGTTTTATTCTTATACATAAATGTATAGATATTTAAATATCCATTTTATGATCATTCTTTCATGGGGTTTATTTTTTAAAAGTAGCCTAATTGGTAATGTAATTTTGTCTCGATTTTCCTTCTTTGAGACACATGCCAAGTTATGCACCTATAATTTTTTGATAAGGTGTATATAGTGCCTTTGAAATATTATGTCATGATTCTAATTTATTTAATGATATTTTAATATTCATTTTATTTCATTTTATTCAAAGGCGAGTATGGTTCAGAGTTACCAAGTTGTAAGTGTTTTTTGAAACAATATCATCGCTTTTCGAGATTGTTTATGATTACGCTTCTATAGATGAAATATTTTGATCCATATCTAAATAAATATCATTAATCTTATGAAATTATGTTTATTTGGGTTTTATCCAAGTAATGGTACCATTTTCCACTCTTTGGTACAAAATATGATCATTAATGTTTTTTAAGAAATTATGAATCTACCTCTCTCTTCAGTCGGAAATCTATGTTCCTTCAAAACCATGTTATAAAAAGGTTTCAATAAATATTCTAATATTATTACCTCATATTTAAATGAAAGTTCTACCCATATTTAACCTTTTTAAACAAAATAGTTTATAAAAATTAATATTCTTCCCGTTTTACAATCGAGTCACTTTTCAGAACTTTTTATGGTGCAAGAGGAATGTTCGACATGTACGAATTTACCTGCTGTCATGATCATCATTCCATTGAATATCCCTTTAAAAAATTACTTTGTTTTTCTATAAAAAATATACTTTCCTAATATTATTTAAATTATTTAATTTAAATTGTTTTTCAAGAAAGGGGTTTTCAAAATGGTTTCAATCATTATTAATATGTTTTCAAAGTGTTTCTGAAGAGATAGTTTTCAAAACGTTTTCAAGGGAAATGGTTTTCAAAATGTTTTCATGTTCTATTTTATATGTCTTCAAGTAGAATGGTTTTCAAAATCCATTTATGATCTTTTTATAAGTTTTCTAGGAAAATGGTTTTTAAAACCTTTTAAATATCCCTTTATATGTTTTTAAGGAATATGGTTCTCAAAAACAATTAAATATACTTTTCTATGTTTTCAAGAAAAATGTTTTTCAAATTTTTTTTGAATCTCTTTTTTAAAAGTTTTCAAGGAAAATGATTTTCAAAAAAATTTCAAACACCTTTTAAATTTTTTTATGGAAAATGGTTTTCAAAAAATTTTCAAACATCTCTTATAGGTTTTCAAGGAAAATAGTTTTCAATATGTTTTCTAGATCCTTTTATATGTTTCCATGAAAAATGGTTTTCAAAAACTTTTCAATACCTATTTATATTTTTACAAATAAAAATGTTTCCAAAATGTTTTCAAATCTTTCTTAGTAATCTTTCTAGGTTATTTTCATGAAAAATAGTTTTCAAAAAGGTTTTATGTTTTAAAGATTATTTTCCAAAGAAGAAAGGTTATTTTCCTCACTAAATGTTTTCAAAATATATTTCTATGTTATTTTCTATATAATATGACATTTGTTGATAATACTCTTGCCCTTAAATAAAGTGATCCAAAGGTTCCAATAATATTATTTATTTAATTGTTTTTGTTTTGGTGAAATGATTCTTATGTCACCCATTTCTCTTCCATGAGTTATATGATTTTGAAACCTGTTTATTTTTAATGGTTATGATTTTGATAAAATGATTATGAAAGTGATATCTTTTCCATAGATTATGATTTCATTAAATGTTAATTATACCTATTTCATTTCATAGAAAATGGTTTGATGTTTATAGAATCCAAATATTTGTATGGGTTATGATATGATGAAATATTTATTATCTTGTATCACATGTATGAATGATTATATTATGGGATAATTGGGACTTATATCTCCCTCTAATGCATTGGGTGAAGATTTATATCTCATGAAATATTGATGGAATCAAGTTGATGGGCTTGATGCACTATAGGAAAATGTGGAAACTCAATCCCTTACAATGAAAGTATTGTGACATGGGATGGAGGTGTGTCCAACCCAGTATGTGTAGTAACCATGAATATGGAATATGGGTAAATTTGATCCACTGTGGGAAGATGGGTTGACCCAGTCCCTTACAAGGAAAGAACTGTGATTGGGGATGGTGGTGTGTCCCACCTAGTAGGTGTAGTCACTGTGAAGATGGAAGATTGAGAAACCCAATCCACTATGGGAATATGGGGAACTTGATCACTTACAAGTAAAGGACTGTGACAGGGGATAGTGGTGTGTCCCGCCCCATAGGTGTAGTTTTTATGAAGTTACTTGATATGTTCTATCAATGCATCTTGAATTATTGGGAATGGTATCACATGTTTATGCATTCCATAATTCCATGTCTTATTCCTATGTTATGATTTCATGTCTTATGTTCTTTATTTTTGTGTTATTTATGTCTTACAAACTACTAAGAACTATTCCATTATTCTTGCTTATGATATTTGATATTAAGGGTATGAAATTTTATTTTTATGATCACATTCTCATACCCCTAGGCTCATGTTAATGCTTACATGTATCCTTGTTTTACCCTTAATGATCATATAAGATCACCCTTTCTATGTTTCCTTACCTAGGTTATGAAGATACGTATTAATTATGATGTGTCTAAGAAGGGAGATAGTCATTAAGAATCTAGTGGGAGATAATTCATCTCACTAGTGTATCATTTTTTATGTGTCGATGTTTCTGGTGCTAGTCATTAAGAACCTAGTGATAGACAATATATCTCACTAATGTACCATTTTTTATGTTTCAATGTTTCCAAACGCACTAAATGGATACAGTATTTGAGATTCTATTTGTATAATATTTTAATTATTCCACAAAAGTGATGTAATATATATGTATGTTAAGACTAGGTCGTTATAGTTATTATCAAGGTAAAGTTTTAGTAAACCTTTTGAAACTAGGGTGATAAAATTTTAGTAATATCTGTATGTATATTTCTAAGGATATGTCTAGGGATGTCTCTAAGGATAATCATAAAGATTATTTAATGTTTAGGAAAATGTCCTGCAGTTTTTGTAAAGGATGGAATGAGTGGTTTCCTAGAAATACACCCTTGTCTGGATACTAAAAGTGGATTTGGTTTTAGTACAGATATACCTAGGAGAAATAACTCTAACATAGTGTGTCGGTCCTGACTTAGTGTAACCAGGTACACGAAAATGGGGCTTACTGTGCACCAGGTTTGACACTCCTTGGGGATATACTTTACAAATTCATAAACACTTCATGAATCATCATGATGTATTTAAATGTAAGGTATCTATGAAGTACTATGTATAAAACAAAGGGGTCACACATTAAAGAATGTATCCTAGTTTAGACCTTCAATAAGTAATTTTTCATGATTATGTGGCTTTTCTCTATGAAATGAGTCTCTTGACTTTTGAATTCTGGTTTTAGTCAATGGATATAACTAGAAGGATCATGGTTAACATTGAAGGTTTCAGAAGTGTAAAGTATGAGAATTATGAAAATCAATCTCCCAAGTGTAAATATCATGAATATAATAATGAAGTTGGAATGATTATTGGTTATTATTTTGAAAATAAAGAGACCACAAACGACATGTAAAAGGTATGTGATGTTCTTCCAGTATTGTTTAAATTAAACATAAAAATAATTATTATGATGTGGTTGAGGAACCTTATGACATGATTCATATTTTATATTCTAAGAAATATGTATTAAGGAATAATTTTATGAATCTTGAGTAATGGTTCAAGAATAAAGTTGGATGAATAAATTATTTTTGTTTTGGAATTCAAATATTATGTTATATTAATCATATAATATATAAATATATTTATTATGAGTTTCTCATTAAGTATTGAAAATAATATGTTTAATGGGGATGAATATATATATAAGTCCTTTTTTTATTAAGGGAAGTTAATCCTTAAGGTGTTAAGGATGTAGAGAAAATTAGTTTAGCATGGATCAAGAGATAATTAATCTGGATAATTCAAATTGGATAGTATCAATGACCTTAGAACCAAAGAATGATTTGTTGAGAAGGTGGTTTATACCATCATGGACAAATTTTACCACTACTTGGATTCATGGAATATATCTAATAAGATTTAGAATAATGAAGCATGCATGTCTTCAAAAAGAATTAATGGTAATTTGGGTTATTACCATGTTTTAAGAGAATATACGATAAGGGTAATCACACATTCAAAATGTGACAACCAATAAATTATTTTTGATATATGGGAGATCAATTTTAAGATGATTTCATTATTTCCTTCTAATGTTTTGGATTTTCACCTTTCATACTAGTTATAAAGTTAACCTTTTATGGAAAGATTAAGTTACACTTTGGATGATGTTTTTGACATTAAAGTATTATCTCACCAAATAAGGATTTATTCATATTGGATAAACTAATCAAAAACATTTGTGTTGATTATAACTGGTGACAAATGGGATGGAATATCATGGATATCATGATATTTTTGTACTTTGGGAATGAAAAATTCAACTTATTTTTTAGAGAAATATGTTAAATGGATCAAGGAAAAAAAGGGTGAGGTTAACCTAAAATCATGGAAGTATATATTATCATGAAAATTATTCAACTTTAGGGAAAATGATATTGAAAACAATAATGTTATCCTAGTACCTTCATTTTTTTTGAATCATATTTCCCCTTAGATCATCATTGATTTGTAGATTTGTGATTTTTAATTTTCCCCTAACCATGTTTTCTATCACTATCCATCGTAACTTGATAGTTATATTTTTCTTCTATATCCATGTTTTTAGTTCCCACCTAATTCCTCCTATTAGGAAACGTATTTCTATGTTAATTTGGGTAAAAACAATGTTTCCAAATTTCCTTTTTTAAAGGAATCTTTGGTATTCATTTTAACTATGTGGGTTTGTATGACAAGAACTTTCAATTATTAAACCATTGATAACCCAGAAAAATTTTGAGGGATAAATTCATTTTTAGGAGGGGTAGAATGTAACATCCTGATATTTTGTGAAATATTTCTTTTTGAGTTCATTTAATATTTTTTCTATTTTTCATTTACCACATAACTTAAAATAGTTTTATATACATAAATATATTAAAGAAATATGTTTGGATTATGTTATACTCAACACCATGTTAATTTTTAGAGACCTGGTTTTTCTTTATAAGACTTTTGGAATATTTCTACATATATTTCTAGAGCTAGGCATTGAGATAGTGTGAGATTCTGAGGCCCCATGTGCCTGCAAAAAAAATATTAAATTATTAATTATTTTTATACTATGCACACGACAGAAATGGGATATCTCTCAAATAGTTGCTATGATTGAAAAAACGAGGGCACAATTAAGTCTAGAGAGTGTCTTTTACCCTAGGAGGGACATAAAATTTGTGGGTACATACCTTCTATGGAAAAATTATCAAGGAAGTAACTGTAAATAAAATAATAAATAATATTATTTTATTTGGATGCTACTCTTGATAACTTAGGAATGAGGATTCGGATTGAAAATATGAGAGCACCGTTGAGTTCCTAGCATGGTGTTTAACCTAGGGGAGACCTTAAGTGAGAGGGTGTGGAAGGTTCAGATTTCATGACCACTGGAATTTTATTAAAAATGGGAGTTTAGATAAATGGGTTAGAGTTATCTTATTTCTCTCATGGATGGTGGACCTCTGTCCATTTACTTCTGACGATGATTCAGCGTCCGAACTTCATCGGATTACGACGAAAATGCATATTCAGTAGATCATAGCACAACAGACACAATGGAAGATCAAAAATCAAAGTAGTATTACTATTTTGTATTCTTCATCTACCTGATTGAACATTCATTGTATAAAATCATTTTTGTTTGAATTCAATACTTTGGAATCTTTTTCTGATGGCCAAACTAAAAATAGTCACCGTCTGATTCGATTTCTAGAAACTCGTTATTATGGTTCTTCATTTTTCTTTGATGAAAACTTTTCTTCATGCTCAAACAAAATCTGATCTTGGGGAGAGGCATATATCCACGCAGCTCTCAACCCAAGTAGTCTCGTTCTATGCTTGGATTTAAGTTTTGGGCATCGGAGGAGGCGCAACAATGAGAAGAAGATCCGTTAACTTTTCATCATGCCGAAACATCAAGGATTATTCAAGAAGAGACCACCGCTATGTGGATTGGGTCCTGAGGATCCCAGATCTGGTCTCAGATAAATGTTTTGATCACCAAAGTGACCATGGTGGTCCATGAAAGGTTTTCGGTGAGGTGTCCGCCAGCGGTGGTCTGGGGAGATGGACCATAGTGGCTTCGAGTGAGGTAGTAGGCATGCAAGTAGTGGCTCTAGGAGAGGTGGTAGGTCTGAAAATGGCTGGGAACCTGGTGACGACGGAGGCTAGATGGCGGCAGAGGCCAAGCGGCCAAGACAGTGGCACAGGGTGAGGGTGGCAGCCCGCATGAAACCCTAACAGTGTAGTAAAAAAAATAATAATAAAATTATAATAATTATTATTATTATATTATTATTATTATTATTAATTTTTTAAACCCCTATAACCCCAGCTTGGGGAGTCTAAATGATGCACCCACGACGGCAGCATGTCTTATTTGTGATACGCTCTTTTTAAGACTAATTTGGATGTTTTTAGCAGACCTGTGACCTAGGGCCATGAAGTTCTCGTGTTTCAAAAAGATTAATTAAATTATTAAATCATTGTCCTACAATAACTCCTACATGGAGAATCCAATTGACGAGCCATCTACGGCAATGCGACCTAGTTTTCGAGATGGTCATTTCAAGACCGATGTTTTATGCATTTCTTTTGTTTAAGGACCGGGTCCAAAAGATTCCCAATTAATAATAATATATTATTATTATTAAAATTTGACCCACCCTAATTTCTACATGCAATGTCTGATTGATGCATAATCCGAGGCATTGTGACCCAAAAGTTGAGGAAAATATTTCAAGAATGATTTCAAGTGCTCAAACCAAAATCAAGACATAGGCCCCATGAGGCCATGTTTGGGTGTTTATAGTGAAACACAGTTATTTCACCGGGTGTCCATTTTGGAAAAATGAATATCTGATCTCATGTTTTTTACTTTGAGGATCACAATTATTCGATTTATATGATGTGCTATGGGATTGAGGTGTTCTCCCCATTAAGCATCATTCATGTACGATGTTACGAATGCAATTTTTTTGCGAGTCTGATTAGGGAAAATGAATAGTCGGTCTAATGAATTTTTCTGTAAGGATCATGATGGTGTGATCTGTTTGGTCATCTGGATCCATTTGAATATTCAAGTCGGTAGAATTATTCTTTTTCACTTCTGATCAACAACGAGTATCACATGGCCATCCATATTTTTTTCTAGAGGTTTCATGTACTCTGGGATTATACTTAAACTATTAGGGGCACTTGATCATAGTTTAGTAATTAAGGATGGCTAGGTACATGTCCAGGCAGCAAGGCGGGGTCACACATCTTGTGGGCCCCACATGTGTCTGATACCACTTTATGAAGCTTCTGCATATTCTATCTCCTTCTTTTGGACTCGGATTTTGGCATGCGAGTACCCTATCCTAAGTGTTTTTTTATATAGAATGTGATGGTTCCATATTTAGTGGCTTTAGAGATACGATGCGAGATGATCTAGATGTGAAGCCCATTCATGCAATGACTGGTGATGGTAGTGATTAGGTGTTGGCATATCAGCTCTTTTTTAGAGGTTCCATCCAGTAGGGATGGCCAATGTAGATCCTTGATGTCCTCGAGTGTAATCCCCCATTAACATAGATGTGGTACCTCTACGACTAATATGATAGTTTCATACCCCTCATGCACTAGCGTGTGGGTCCTTTATGACTACTATGAGAGTGGAATCCCCCTGACATACTAGGGTGTGGGTCCTCTATGACAATAAGAGTGGAATCCCCCATTAGAATGGAATTGGGTTCTCTATAAACTACTTCGGAGTGGAATCCTCGGATGCACTAGGGAGAGGGTCCTCAATGAACAAGAGTGGAATCCCACTGATGCATCAGGGTGTGGATCCTCTATGATTATAGTTAAAGTTGAATCCCCTTGATGCACTAGGATGTGGGTCCTCTAATTTGGGCTTACTCATTCCAACTATGAATTAGTGGTGGTACATGCTTTGATGTTACTTTGGACTAATGAGAAAGAGGGGTTCTTTTCCCACTTAGACACGACCTTGTGATGTGACCGAAAACTGTGTTGGGGAGATAGACCCACACAAATCGGATAGTATCAAGGTGTGGTGATTGATCCCCTTTGCCTCACATGTTTAGATTAGACATGAGGGATGCTAGGAATCATTGGTGGTTACTTATAGAATTGTTGGATACTCTTCTTCCTAGGTTGAGCTGTGAGATGTTGATCCCCTTACTCTCTCATTTGGAATTCTTTGACTGAGTTTATGTATATATCCTATTGAATTACCCACTCCTTGGGTTTTATTTACTCTCTCTCTCTAAGATAGGCGAAGAAGCACGGGGTATGCCACGTGATTTCCGTTTCAATATTCTCATGGTTGGATGATACTACTCTCCTACTATAGTTAGTGAAGACTCAATGATAAGTTCATCTTCTCATCGTTTTGTGCTCCTTTTCTTTGCGATGAGTTTTCTTTAACTATCTTTTTGGGTTGAGATGTACTCTTTTATTTCACCTTGTTATATCTAATTCCCCCTTATTTGGTACATCTTTTCCAACTCCCTTGGGCCTTTCGGTAATCCTAATGAGTATTTTTATACTCACTCATGCTTCAGATTTTCCTGCAATTGTTGTGACCTTAAAGACGATGGATAGGTTGATTGTTACTTTGGGGGAGATTAGGGATACGAGGTTCTTGGACTACATGCAGTGGTCATAGCTTGGGATCCAGGAGTGAGGATCACATAGATGTTTTACTTTTCCACATTTTTCTAGGTTGGGGCACATTTCTTGTTGGGCGTGTATTTTTCCCATTTTTCTCTTTCAGTTTAATTTTCTATAATTGCATTGTTTAGAGGTCAATGTATATTTTTTAATTATATATAGAAGTGTTGTATCTTTTCCTTTTCCTCTACACTTTTTCATTTTGTTGGTTTTCTGTGTTTGTATAGGTTCTTACGCAAATGCCTCCTTGATATTGTTTGCCTTCGGTTCTTGTCTCCACTCCTAGCCTATAGAGACAGACATAGGGATGTTGCAGCTCAAGCCCTGGCATGGGTCGGGTCATGAAAATGGGGTATCATAGGTAGATCAACCCTTGGGCTATTGTTCGGATGTTTCCTTAAAAAGTTCTTGGTTGGGTTAAGGGAAATAGTGTCAATATGTCTCGACTGCGTCTCTCAGTCCAAGGAGTCCAGTGATGGTGCGGAAGCCGACGTAGCCATTCACTAGGATCCTGGCTACCCGCTTGTCAACTCGACATGCTGAGACCTTTTTTGTAGGGAACATTGGTACGTACATCATATAGGATTTAGTCTTTGACTGTACTTATTGAGTTATCTCCCCATTTTTTTGATATATATATATATATATATATATATGCTCTTTGACTGTGGTACTCCTTGATGGATTCGGGATGCCTCCATGATGATAGCCAGCCCGGATACTAGATCTAGTTCATGATGAACATTCTCTGAGAGATGAGGCCTCGGTTTAGGATTCATCATATGATCCCCCTACCTCCAGGTAGATAGGTTGTAGTACATCCACATGTTGAATAGTAGTTATTCCAAGTAATGAAGGATGGGGGTTTGTGTAGGCTGAGCGCACTTCGTGAGTTCTAGCACTAAAGACCAAAGAGGTTCCACAGTGAGTCGTATCCTTAGGCAATAAAGGATTGGATAGAGTCATTGGTCTTCCTATTTAGGATTTTTTGGACACCGACATATCAGATGGTGTCTTTGATAGATATTCTTTTCCATATATTGGATGGATTTTAGTGGAGTTTGGTTACACGGATGTGTGTGAATCATAAATCATGTGGGATTCCTTTCAGTAGTTGTTTTTGTGAGGAGTAATACCCCTTCATCTTATGCTTCATTTTTATTTAGGGAGATTCTATAGATTCAGAAGGGATAGATGATGGTGGCATAGTACGCGACTAAGTTATCATATCTTACTCAGTACTCTTTGGATTTGATTTGATACGGTTACATGCAAAGACGGAAGCTTGAACGGGGTCTCCATAGAGAGATATGGGTCATCTTAGTTCCCATGTGCATCCCCACCTATGTTGGGGTGATGGAGCAGGCATTGGTGACAGAGATCTTTCTATCAGTGGAATTCTGGTTAGCTAGTTTTGGAAGTGGGCATGTCATAGTTGAGACATCATCCCCATTTGGCAGATGTTAGTTGGAAGGGCCTCGAAGTAAGATACCATCCCATGATCATACTTAGGAACATAGTCTAGAACATCGAAGAGAACTGAGGAAGCCTAGGGAGGGCTGGTGTTATGATATGGATGGGTGAGGTCACATGTCATGTGATTGCCTGGCCAGTCATACTGAGCTTCCTAGGTAGATAGTAAACAAACCAACACAGTAGAGATTGTGTCCTGATAAGGGATCTCCCAGGAGAGGATAGTGTGGTCCCCAGGGAGGTGATGATGGTAGAGAAGAATAAATAACTTTGATTGGTGGATGATTTTGTAATGTCATTCTACCACAACCAGGTGGCCCACATTAGGATCATGGAGCTGGTGGTTGGGGACATGGGTAGCTGTATTCTATGGATGTTTACGGTCATAGAGTTCGTGAGATGATAAGTGGTACGCTCTATCTATTTTCTACCTTTATTTATTATAACTTGTTATACATGGTGTGAGGTACTCTTTTCTCCCTATTTCTTTCTTTAAGTTCTACCGGGGTGATGCGGGGTGTTGGTGTAACCCTATGTCGGTGTTGTTCAACATAGCTTTGAAATAATGGGGAAGAGGGTTCCTTCCCCCACCGAGATTCATTTTTGTGATGAAAAAAACATGAGGGTGATTCAGTGCTATCCAAAGTGTATAGTATTGAGTTTTGGGGGATAAATCCCTCTAACTTGTTCCTTCATGGAAGGTTTGTGCAGTGGAGTGTCTGAATTTGTCCTGGAATTTCCAGTGGAGTTTTTCTATTTAACCTCCTTTTTCTTAGAATTTCACTGTTGGGTACAATAGAGTGTCTGGATTGGGGTTACTCTCTTTAAAATAGAGGTAAAGACACATGGGGTAATCCACGTGCATTCTGTGTCTAGCCTCTTGTGGTTGGATGTATTTACTCACCTTCCCTATTTGTTGGTACCTTTGCATACTCAACATCAACCTTGATACACCAGTTATGTACAAGTCGAGGTGATGGATACCCCATGAACATGACTATGTGACTCACTATCTGGTGCTAGAAAAATTAGTCTTATCCATGAGAATTTGGAGTCGTTACCTCTTGGGAGATCTCTTTGTGGTTTACTCAGACCACCAGAGTATCAGGTACGTCTTCACTGAAAGAGACTTGAACTTGAGGTAGAAACATTGGTTGAACTTCCAGTAAGAATATAACTTTGATATAGTCTATATGTCAAGAAAAGGGGAATGTTGTACCAAATTCCCTTAGTATAATGTTTCAATCTCAACTAGTGTGGAAAGCTTCGAAGGAGTTATCTTCTCTGCAGTTGACCCCAGCGGAGTAGGAGGGTACAGTTTTTCATCAGTCACTGATGTCGATTCCTTTACTTCTTAAGAATTTGAGAGAGTCCTAGTTGTGAGACACATATTGTGAGATATTGTGTGACTCAGATATCCCTAGTCAGTGCATTAGATTGATATTATGAAGGAGGGAATCATGAGACCATATGCTGGGGACAAATAATGGTTTTGGTTCCGATGAGGGAGGAGGTGATGAAATAGTTCCACACTTATCTCTTAGAATACATCCTATTGTGGGGAAGATGTATAGGGATATTTAGTGGATGTTTGGGAGGTCTGGAATGAGATGAATCATAGCTATGTTCATCTCATGATGCCACACCTATCAGTAGGTGAAGGTTGTGCACCTTGTTCCCATGGGTTGTCGCAACCTCTTGAAATCTCAGTGTGAAAATGGGATAAAATATAAATGAACTTTATTATAAGTATTATTAACACAACGAAGTTCCATTATGTCATCTAGGTGATAGTAGACTAAATCATGGGTCGGTGAACTACCTTGCTCAGGGAGCAGATTTTGGTGGAGAGTTTGGGTCAGACCGAGCACGCTATCCAGGTGTTCATAGATATGATATGGGCTTGAGTGTTGGTTTTTAGCTGGGGGGTGCGGTAGGTTACCCTTTATGTCCTTTGGGCCATTCTAGATCATTATGAGGGTTGCAGTGGTCGTTTACGGCCATTCCAAACCCCTAGAGTTAAAACGGGTGAATGACGATTTCCATGTGACACCGTTAAAGAGATGTGTGAATGTTTTCAAATGCACTTAATTGAAGGAACCAGACCTTATTAGGATGGACCATCCCTCGGTTCACATGTTGTGGTACCATAGAAACATGCAGGAGAATTTCTCAGAGCGGGAGATCCAGGTGAGAGATTAGTATCCCGAGTTGTCTTCCCTACTTTTTTCTTTTCGGGGAAAACAATCTTGAAGGATGGAATGATGTAGAGACCTAGTTTTTCCATGTAATACTTTGGAGTATTTATACATATATTTATAAATCTATCCCCTGAGAAGACGTGTGATTACTAGACATAATGTGCCCAGAATAATGTTTTTAAAAATATTATGAATTTTTATACTGTACCCATGAAGAAAATGGGATATCTCTCAAATGGTTTCTTGGATCAGAAAACTGAGGCAATAGTTGATTTTAGAGCGTTCCTTTTACCCTAAGAAGGAAATAACATTTTCAGGGGCAGTCCTTATGTAGAAACATTATCCAGGACGTAACCGTAAATGAAATAAATAAATAATATTATTTTATTTGGACACTACTTATGATAACTTATGAATGGGGATTTGGATTTAAAATCCAAGAGCACCATTGAGTCCACAGAACAGTGTTTACCCTAGGGAAAACCCCATGTGAGAGGGTATGGGAGGTTCATATTCTAAGACCTCTAGTAGTTTCCTATAAATAGATGTTTACAGAAATGTGTTAGTGTTAGCTCATTTATCTCACAAATGGAGGAGATCTGACCATCTTTTTTAGACGGTGTTTCAATGTCTGAAGTTCATCAGATCATGATAAAAATGTCGACACTATTAGATCATAGCACAGTAGACACAATAGAGGATCCAATATCAAGGTAGGATTACTATTTATCATTTTGCAGATACCCGATTGAAATTTCATTTTCAACAATCATTTCTGTTTGAATTTTCTTCTTTGGAATCCTTTGTTGATGACCAAACATACAACGGCCATTATCCTATTAGATTTCTAGAAAAATGTTCTTCTTATTCTTCATCATTGTTCAAAAACAACTTTTTTTCTTTCCCAAATTACATCAGATCATGGAGCGAGGAATATATCTATGAATATTTTGACCTGAGGAGTCTCGATCTATACTTGGAGTCATGTTTTGGGTGCTGGAGGAGGTGTGGAAGTGATCATACAAGATGCCAACTTTTATTCATGTCAAAACGCCAATGATTCTTTGAGCGGAGACCATTGATATGTGGATTGGGTCCCAATGATCCTATATCTAGTCCTAGATAAATTTTATGATCATCAATGTGATCGTGGTTGTCCACATAAGGTTTTCTGGTGAGGTGGATGACATAGGTGGCCTGGTGAGATGGCCCGCAGCAGATCTAGGGGAGGAGGTAGGCCTACAGGCGGTGACTCCGGGCAAGGCGGAAAGCCGGTATATAGCGGGGATCTAGGCAATGGCGGCAGGCCAGTAAATAGTGGGGATTTGGGCGATGGTGGTAGGTTGGGAGGTCGGGCGGCAACAAAGGTTGGACAGTGGCACAGGGTGAGGGAGGCGGCCCGCAGGAAACCCTGAAAGGGTAGGAAAAAATAGATAAACAAATAAAAATAAAATAAAATAATTATTATTAGTATTATTATTATTATTATTATTAATTTTTTAAACCCCTATAACTCCCAATTGAGGATTCCAAATGATGCACTACTAGCGGAAGCATGGCCTTGTTTTCGATACTCTCTTTTTCTGACCGTTTTGGATGTTTTTCTCTAACCTGTGTCCTAGGACTATGAAGCATTCATGTTTTAATAGATTTAATGAAATTATTAATTATTTGTCTCACAATAACTCCTACATGGAGCATCCGATTGACGAGCCTTCTATGGCAGTGTGACTCGGTTTTTGAGATGGTAATTTCAAGACCAACGTTGGATGCCTTTATTATGTTTTTGGATCGGGTCCATGAGACACCCAAATAATAATAATATATTATTATTATTATTAAAAAAATTCCAGTCATAATTTCTTCATGCAACGTCCAATTAACACACCGTTAAAGGTGTTGCGACCCTAGGGTTGAGGCAGACGTTTTGATAATGATTTTGAGTGCTTAAACTAAAATCAAGGCATGTTCCCCATGAGGCCTGGAGTGGGCGTTTATGGTGAAATTCATTTAATTTACTAAGTGTCCATTTTGGACATATTAATAGATGATCTCGTATTTTTTCATGAGGATCACAATGGTGTGATTTGTATGATGTGTTTTAGGATTGATGTGTAGGCCCCACAAAGCACCATTTGTGTACGATGCTACGAAATGAAGTTTCTACACTGGGAGTCTGATTTAGGTGAATGAATAGTTGATCCTAGGTGTTTTTATACAAGGATCATGAGGGTGTGATCTGTTTGGTTATTTTGAGTTGTTTGAAGAGGCATGTCGGTAGAATCGAATTTTTTTCCTTTATATCAATAATGACCATTGTACGCTCATCATCATTTTTAGAAAGAGTTTTCATGTACTCTGGAGTACACTAGTATGCTTAGTGGTACATGATCGCAAATTAGTACTTGAGGATGGCCAGGTACATGGCCGGGTGGTGAGGAAGGTTTACATGTTGTGTGGTCCCCACACATGTCCTGTACCACTCTACGAATCTTCTACCTCTTTCATATCCTTCTTTTGGACTTATATTTTATCATGCGAGTAGCCTATCCTTAGTTTTTTTGCATAGAATGTGATAGTTCTCTCCGTAGTGGATTTTGTGATACAATGTGAGACGTTCTGGATGTGACGAATATTCAGGCGACGATCGATGACTGTAGTGATCAGGAGGTGGCATATCAGTGATTTTCAAGAGGTACCATCCAGAAGGGATGGATAGTGTATTTCCTCAAAAACCTAGAGTGGAATCCCCCATTGGCAAGTGTGTGGGTACTCTATGACTACTCTGAGAGTGGAATCCCCCTGATGCATTAGGGTGTGGGTCCTCTACGACTACAATGAGAGTGGAATCCCCCTGACATACTAGGGTGTGGTTCTTCTATGAGAATAAGTGTTAAACCCCCCCCCCCCCATTGGAATGGTCTTGGGTCCCCTATCAGCTACATGTGGTTGAAATCTCTTTAATGCACTATGTTGAGGGTCCTCGATGAAAAAGAGTACAATCCCCATAACGCATCAGGGCGTGGGTCTTATATGGTGAAAATTAAATTGGAATCCCCTTGACACACTAGGGTGTGGGTCCTCTACTTTGGTTTTACTCTTTCTATTTTTTGATCAGTGGCAAGACATGATTTGATGTTACTTTGGACTTATGAGTAAATGGGGCACTTTTCCCACTGAGACGTGTCCTTGTGACGCGACCAAAAATCATATGTGTGAGACAAGATTGACTTAAGAGGATAATATCAAGGTGTGGTGATTGATCACCTTTGAATCACATTTTCATAGAATACATAAGGGATGGTGGGAATATTTGGTAGTTACTTATGGAACTATTGGCTACTCATCGTCATGTTCTGAGCTGTGAGATGGAGATCACCTTACTCTCTTGTGTGGGCTTCTTTGACAGATCATATATATATATATATATATATATAGCCTTTTTCATTACCCACTCATTGGTTTTTTGTTACTCTCCCTCCATGAGTGTTGAATATATGTGTGGTATGACAAATGATTTCTATATCTAGCTTCTCATAGATGGATGAGTCTACTCTCCTACTATAGGTAGCGAATACTGGATGAGAATTTCATCTACACCATTTTATGATCCTTGTTTTCAGTATGACTCTTATTTCACTATCTTGTTGGGTTAATCTATACTCTTTTACTGTACCTTTTTCTATCTATTTCCCCCTCTTTATTATATCTCTGGCTACTACCTTGAGCCTTTAGGGCATCCTAGTAAGTATTTTTATACTCATCCATACTTGGTATTTTCCCACACTTGGTGTTCCCTTACATACAATAGATAGGTTGATTGTGACTTCAGAGGAGCATAGGTATATGGGGTTATTGGACCAAGTTCATTGGTCATAGCTCGGGATCCATGAGAGGGCTCTCACATCAGTTTTACTTTTCCACTTATTTATGGATTGTGGCACTTTTCTGGTTGCACATGTTTTCCCCTTTTTCCTTTAAGTTTACTTTTTTGTACTTGGACTATTTAGAGATCGATGCATATTTTTTGTTTATATATATTAGTTTTGTTTATTTTTCTCTTCCTCTGCACTTTTTCGTTGAGTTTGTTGGGTGCATGTTTACAGGTTCTTAAGAAAACGTCTCCCTAAGATCGGTGTACCTTCGGTGCTAGTCGCCACCCCTGGCATGTGGGGGAGGGCTTGGGGTTATTTCGGTTTGTTCCCCGACGTGGGTCAGGTCGTGAAATAATCATACACTACATGCAAAAAAAATTATCCTTCCCTACATAGAACATCTAGGCCATCTTACGTTGCACACAAGACTGAATTTCCTCAATGGATTTCATAACACGCAAGACTGAGTTTTACCACACAATAAGATATTATTAAAAATATTATTATTTAATATAATAAGATATAAACTAGACATTAAATTACTTGATATAAATAGGTTTATCTTACTTATGAAAATATATGGTTTATACAAATATAAAAAGAATTCATTTATTAAAAATTAATTAAAAATGAATATAAAAACCAATTGAATGTAAAAGAAAATACTATTATTTTCTGGCCCACAAAACTATTTTATCTTAATAAATTAAATTAATTAAAATTATTAAGTGATATTAATGTAACATATAAATTTAATATTCAACCAAATATTTTTTATATTCATAAAATATATTCTATGCTCATAGGATAAGAACAAACTCAATTTTATGCATAAAATACTATATTTTTATAAACAAAATTACCGGCTTTTAATGGTAAACCTATTTTGAATCCAGTTTCTGGAACTTTTTAAAATATTTTATACAAAAATAAACATCATATTTTAAATAGAAACATAAAAATTAGGTTTGGTTGAATTTTTGGTGTTTTAATGTGAAGTTTCAATTTTTAATGAATAAGTGAAAAATACTGAATTTTAATTCACAAATTCTTTTTATCTAATTTATTTATAAGGGGAAATTATATTTTATATTAATTAAAATGTTTAGATAGATAATAATTATATTAATTAATCTAATTTATATCATTATAATAAAATTCAATTTTGAAATTGGGTATAAAAACTTATCAAACTTTTGAATGCCTTTACTTTTAGAACATGCATTGTCGTCTCGTCTGTGGGGTTAATTTTAAATTAAATTCTTCCACTTATATGTTTTCATTATGGAAAAATTTGTTCCATATTTGGAATAAAAATAATTTCTAATTTTTAATAATTTAAAATTAGTTTTTGACAAATAATATTAGTGAATGCAGTTAAAATTATTTATAGTTATTAAGATAAAATTAAGCTTAACAATGGAATAAACATAAAATTTAAGGGGACATATGGCCTAAACACTTGTCTGATTTCCATATTTTGGAATTATTTTGGCCATAAACCTTCTATTATTGGGTTTCTTATGACTTTTTTTTATGTAGAAACATTGGAACACCTAACTTGTTTTATAAATTCCATGTGTGTCCCCTTCCTTCCCTATAAAAGTAAACCACCTCTCCTCATTCCTCAATCCTCTCAAACCACTTAGTTTCCTACAAGATATACCCAATACACTTCTGAAAATCCCTCCCTTACACTTTGAATCCTCCCTTTGGTCAGAATTCCTTCCAAGTAATCCCTTTGGTGAAAACCAAAAGGACTTACCAGGTTAAGAGGTAACATCCTCCCTCAATATTGTTTCTTTTGTTTTTATTATCCACACCCATAAATCTAATTATTCCAAGATTATACAAAAAAACCATTATCCTAAATATACTGAGATGTTTTTATTATAATATATTAACCTACACTCACATACAATTCCATCTAATGGGTAACGAACATAATATTTATGTGTACGGAGAACTACCACCTCATGAAACGATGATTGATCGTTTTTCTTTTACCACCTCTCAGGGTGGGAATTGTGATAGAAAATATATTTATATGTAATATATATATAATTTATTATGTATTTAATCTTATTTTATTATTTTAAAACACATATGTTAATACTCTCCTTTCAATGTAAATATGATAATTTTGTTTGAGGAAGTGTGGACTACCACCCCCTTAAAGCAATGTGATTCATTCACAGACTACATGGAATGTATTAAGGATGTTTTTAGTGAACATATATTATATATATGTAACAATATTGATAATTTAATGATATTATATAATAATAAAAATATATAAAAATATTTCATTTATTGTATTTCTTTTAATACGTCAATAAAATGGAAGCTGTGTTCATACGTACATATGGCCTACTATCTCCATGAACGGTGTATTCCATTTCCTATTATATATTATATATATTATTATAATACAATTATACTTAATGTAAATTATATATATATCATGATTTAAATTTTGTAAATCATTATATAATTATAAGGACCAAATATAAAAAAATTAAGACACGAGTGAAAAACAAAGCGAATATTACTCGAAACGTAACCTTAACATGAAATTGTTAACAATAAGGTAATATAAATTCATAATAAAACCATATATAGTATTAGATATAATAATATTACTCTTTATAATATTTCTAATAAACTTAAATTTATTATACATGAGGTGTTAATGAGTACGACGAGAGTCAAGACACAATGTAAGGGTATTTCACCCCACTTTTTATTTCTGTGAGATATGTGATTTATTCACCACCGATTCCTTTTTTGTACTATGTATAATGACCATGGATGTATTCTATGATTGTTATAATTAAATTAATTTGTATTTAAAAATCCATTTTATTATATTTCTTACATGGGCTTTATTTTTCAAAAACTAACCAAATTGGTAATGTAATTTTGTCACAACATAACTTCTTTGATATAGAAGCCATGTTATGCACCTATACCTTTTCAATCTGGTGTATATATTACCTTTAAAATTTTATATCATGAATATAATTATTTTCACAATATTTTAGGCTTCTTTAAATTTCATTTTATTACATGACAAGTATGGTTCAAAGTTACTAAGTGGTAAGAGTTTATTGAAACAATCTCAATTCTTTTAAAGATTGTTTATGATTATGCTTCCATTAATGAAATATTATGATCCATATCTAAATAACTCCCATGACCCTTCTTAAATTCTCGTTATTCATGTTATATACAATTAATGGTACCATTTTTTCACTCTTTGGTATATAATATGTCAATTAAGTGTTTTTAATAAAGTCTGAATTTACCTTTCTCTTCTATCAGAAATTTGTGTTCCATCAAAAACAGGTTTTCTAAAAGGTTTCCAAGAATATATAATATTATTATATGTTATTTAAATGAACGTATTACCTATGTTTTACATTTTTTATAAAAAATCGTTTTTAAAAAGGAATATTCTTGTCATTTCCCAGTTGAGGCACTTTTCTAAAATTTTTACGGTGCAAAAGGAATGTAAGACATGTATAGATTTACCCACCTTCATAACTGGCATTCTATTAAATCTTCCATTACAATATTAAAAAGTTAAATATTTAAAAATAATTTTCTCCCTAATATTTTAGATTTTTTCTTTTAAAATTGGTATTCAAGAAATCGGTTTTCAAAATTTCTTCAAGCTTTATTTATAATTATTTGAAGAATTTTTGAAGATAGGGTTTTCAAAATGGTTTCGAGATCCTTTTATAATTTTTCATGGAAAAAAATTCAAACTATTTTCAAACTCCTTTTTATAATTTTTCATGTAAAATTTTTTCAAAATTTTTTCAATCTCCTTTTTATAAGGTTTTAAGGAAAATGGTTTTCAAAAGGTTTTCAAGTTCTTTTTTATCAGTTGTCAAGTAAAATAGTTTTCAAAACGTTTTCAAGATCCATTTATATGCTTTCAAGGAAAGTGGTTTTGAAAACATTTCTAGGTTCATTTTATAAGTTTTTTAGGGAATGGTTTTAAAAACAGTTTCAATTCCCTTTTATAATTTTTCAAGGAAAATGGTTTTCAAATTGTTTTCAAAGTCTTTTTATATGTTTTCAAGGAAAATTTCTTTCAAAATGTTTTCTGGCTCCTTTTTTCTGTTTTCAAGTAAAATACTTTTAAAAATAATTTCAAGATCATTTTTATAAGTAATTAAGGAAAATGGTTATAAAAACATTTTAAATATCCTTTTATATGTTTTTAAGGAAAATGTTTTTCAAAATGTTTTCAATCTCCTTTTATTGGTTTTTAAGTAAAATGGTTTTCAAAAAATTTTCAAACTCCTTTATAAGTTTTCTAGGAAAATGGATTTTAAAACTTTTTTAAGATATCTTTCAATATTTAGAGAGAAAAATGTTTCCAAAATTTTTTAAATCATTTTGTATAATATTTCAAGGTTATTTTCAAGAAAATAGTTTTCAAAAGTTTTTATGTTTTAAAGATCCTCTTCTAATAAAGAAAGGATATTTTCCTCAAGAAATTTTTTAAAAATATCTTTCTATGTTATTTTACATTTAATATGACATATGTAGATATTACTCATTCCCTTCTTGGAAATGACCCAAATTTTCCATTCATATTATTTCTTGAATGGTTTTTGTTTTGATGGAATTAATATTATAACACTTGTTTTACTTCCACGGGTTATATGCTTTTGAAACCTAATTATTTTCATAGTTTATGATTTGATGAAATGATTATGAAACATTTATATTTTCCATATGTTATGATGTTATTAAATTTTTTTTATAACCATTTCATTTCATGGGTTATGATTTTATTTTTATAGAACCCATCTCTTTTTATGGATCTTGATATAATGGATGTTTTATATCTTGTGGAACTCATATGAATTATTATATTATGAGATGAGTGGGATTTATATCTCCCTCCAATGAATTGGGTATATATTAATATCTCATGAGATAATTAGAGGAATCAAGTTGATGGTCATGATCCAAAATAAGAAGATGTGGAAACTCGATCCCTTATAAGGAAATGACTATGATGGGGGATGGTGGTGTGTCCCGCATAGTAGGTGTAGTCACCATGAAGATGGATAATGGGGAAATTAGATCCACTATAGGGATATGGGTAAACCATATCCTTTATAAGTAAATTACTATAACTTTTGAGGGTGGTGTGTCCCTCTTGGTATATATATTCACCATGAATAGGGAATATGGGGAAACCCAATCCACTATGGGTAGATAGGGAAACATGATCCCTTATAAAAAAAGAACTGCAACTAGGGATGGTAGTATCTACCACCTAGTTGGTGTAGTTCCCATAAAGTTCCTTGACAAGTTCTAGAAATTCATCATGACTTATAGGGATTTATATCACATGATTATGTATTCCACACTTCCATGTCTTGTTCCTAAGTTATGATTTCTTGGCTCATGTTCTTTATTTTTGTGTGATTAATGTCTTACAAAATACCAAGACCTATACAATTAGTCATGTTTGTGATATTTGATATGTATTATATGACCTTATATTATTATTATCACATTATCATACCCCTATTATCTTTTTTATGCTTACATGCCTCCCTTATTTACCTTTACTGAGCCTTTGAGCTCACCCCTTTCTATGTTTCCTTCCCTATGTTGTGAATATATGTATTAAGTATGATGTGTCTAAGAAATTTTTTATTAATTAAGAACCTATTTGTAGATAATGTATATTTCTATTATACTAGTGTTTATTTTTTCAGGTTTCCAAAGGCACAAAACTAATACAGTCTTTGGGAATCTATTTGTATAATGCTTTAAGTATTCCACAAAAGTGATGTAATGTCAATATACGTTAAGACTGGGTCATTATATAAACTATTTTTAGGAATAATAAATATAGTTTTAAATAATCTTATCCCTAGTGAATCATATATAAAATCAAAGGATTTCATATTAGATGAAAATACCTTTAAAAGATCACTTGGAATATTTAATGAGGAAAACCCATTTCATTTTAAAATAAATTATTTCAAATATTAATATTTATAAATTATTGAGAAAAAATTTTGTTTTAAAATATATATGGAAACAATTAAATTAGTATTCAAAAATAAATTTCTCATGAGAATGGAAAATTTCATTCATGTTTTTTACATAAAAACAAATATTCATTTAACATTTTTGGTAAAACGTCAAAAGTACCTCATTCACAAAATGACAAGGAGATTCCTTTTAAAAAAATTAGAAATTAAATAATTGGTAAAAATATATTTAAAAAATCATAGAATAATATTTAAAATATTCTTCAAAATAGTTTTAGAAAACATGGATATGGAAGGAAATAATTTTTGGCTGAATAGAGAAATAAGTCATTTTTCCTTAAAAACAATCTTTTGTTATCTTGAGTAATTAATGTGAGTAAAATGAAATGTGAATATCTATTGTCAATAAATAACTAAAGGAAAAGAAAATTAAAGGGATTTATTAGGGAAAAAATAATATAATTTCCTTCAATGGAAATTCATACATAAATAATCTTAATTAAAATGAGATTAAGACATAAACCCAATACCACATTGGTATCTTTTATATCATAGGCCCCATGAAATAATAAAATCCAATGAAACATTAAATATGATAATGATAAGTAGTATCTTAATATCAAATTTCAAAGGGTTAGTATGTATACCTCATAAACATAAATATCTTCATAAAATCAAACATCTTTCAATGAAACAATATTAATAAAAAGGGCCTTTGTCTCTTTAGTAATATCTGAATTAAAACATCAAAAAAGAGAGAAGCTTAGTATGATTTTTAATTCCGAATAATTTTCATTATAAGACTCATAAAACTCATTAATTTGTAGTTTATATAGAACAAAAAGGAAACAATTGGTGAATATGGAATATGTCTTGTAAAAATAAAAATGGGATGAGAAACCCTTACCTTCAGTTTTACTTGATTTAAAAACACTCTAACCTCATGTATTATAAATTTCAATTTATTATAATTCTATACCAGACTTATTTAAATACATATAATATCATATATTATCCCATTATAACATTTTAACACCCACTTATTAATAACTCCTTATTAAAATCATTGTTTTAGAGTGTTAACTATTTGGTTGTTTATGAGAATTTTGGTTTAGTGGTTCTAGCCTATGTACTTAGATCATGGTTCCATAATCTCAATAATTTTAATAATTATATAAATTTATTATTAATTAAATATACATGTATTTATAGTCATCCATAAAAGTAATTTACAGAAAAATAAATTACCTAGATCATGGAGACGGTAGATCTTATATACACATGAACATTGTTTTCACTTTTAGATAGATTGAATGATATAAAGGTAAAAGACGATCAACCTTTCAAAACAATTTATTTTATAATATCTATAATATATATATTGATTAAATTATCTTTATTAGCATCCTTGTAAAATTTAAATGAAATATGAAACACATTTATTCATAGAGAAGACAGTCCACATGTATGTACTAGCGGTGTTATCATTTTTCAAAAGATTGGAGGGTAATATGGTAGATATTATATTATAATTATAGAGGAAAAATTATTTCATATATATATCATGTATAAATATTAAACCCATCATACTAACTATATATGAAATATGGTGATGGAAAATGAATTGTATCTTTAGGTGGAGGTGGTAGTCCACAAATACGTACAAGTATACTCTCACTTTCCATTTGATGGAAAAAGGGTAAATGATTGTGGTTACAAAATCATAGTAATATACAAGTATAATTATTATAATAGATTTTTTATTTTATGATGAATAAAAAATATTTTTATGATTTATAAGAATAAATAAATTCCAATATGTCAGGTAGGATGATTACCTCTTCTTCGGTGGGCCTACATTAGATACTTTCTTAAGGACTCTTTAAATGGTCTTTTATAAATAAAATAACCTCTAAATAATGTATAGTAAGGTTTATAAGAGAATTGTTCAGTTTTTTTATTATATAAATCTCTAAAATCAATGTAAACAAGTGAAAAAGAGGGGTGTCCTTTTATAAGTGATGGGAGGGGAACTCTTTGAATTACCTAAAGAATTAAATTAATATAAATTAATTTTCATGGTAAAATTGATTTAAATTTATATAATTTAAAGATAATAGGAGTTTGATCCTTTATCCTCTCATAAAATAAAATTGTTACATGTTTTTTTATTTCTTCACCCTTATCTTTTTGTTTTATCCCCTAGTTAACCCTTTTGGAAAATTATCAATGTATCAAATATTTTACTCTTTAAGGGTCAAGAAAGTTACTATAAAAGGAAAAGTAACCAATAAATGGAGAATTATTGATATTTTAAATCATATAACATTCACAATTTTGATGCTAAGTTTTTTATTAATTTTAAATCATTTAATAAAATATTATTTATTATTAAATATTATTTATTATAAAATATCATCACTTTCATTTCTGAAAAAACAAGAAATATTATAATATAATAAGTTTCAAACTCATGTAACATGGTTTAAAATGATATTTATTTGAATTAGAGGAAGATATTATCTTAATATAATCAACTAATGAATTTTCTTACAGGTTTAGATATCATTTTAAACCTTATATTTTGGTTTAACCTCTTGGTTAACCAATTTTAACCTTAACCATGGTAATGAATTTTTCGATATTAAAGGGTAATAATTTTACTTATAAGGTGAAAATGGATCATAAATTATCAAGGGATAAAATATTAGACCATTTGTCATTGTACTTGTCTTCTTTCAAGATTTTTAAATAATATAAAAAATATTTATCATAAAATATTTTTAATGTCTTTTTAGTAACTATTCACATTATTTGAATTTTAAACCAAATTTAAAGAGATATAATTTTAATAAAAACATTCCAAAAAACTAGAATAAATTATATTTATCTTTTATATTTTATGGATACTCTAACACATCCAAAAAAAATATTGTTTTTTAGTTTTTAAAATCATTTACATGATTTTTTTACTACTTGTACCAGCATTGTATCGATATTGCCTAAGAATTTGTAGTAATTATTTTATCACTAAAAATTAAAAAAAAATAAGATAAAAAATAATTAATATATTTTTGAAATATATTTTTTTAACTAAATTTAAGATTATTTTATTCTTGTCATAATATATTATAGATATTAAAAGTGATAAAGTGATAATTTTGACTTTATCTTTTTCTTAAATATTATAAAGTTAAAAATTAATTTTAAATTGAAAAAAAGAGTAATTTTTTTAAATTTTAGATTATTACAAAATAAATATAATCATACAATGAAATAATTTATATAGTTTTAATGAATTTTATGCCTTATCAAATTTTTTTGGACCCTAGTTAACTCATTTTACTTTTACAATGGTAATAAAAATTTACTATGATTATTATTTATAATTTACAAAAATAAAAAGAAACTTTTACCAAATATTTTAATCATTATTTCAAATATGGAATCAATTTTTCAATATTCAATTTCTATAATTTTCATAAATAAATTTAAGATAAAAGTGAAAAACTCGATAAAAAACAAATTTTCATAAATTCCTTTTAATGTATAAAACATTTTTTATACCAACTTAAACTAGAAAATTGATTCCAATTAATTTAATTAGATTATTAATAATATAATAGAACTAATTTTATGTTGAAATCATTTCAAAACAAAATGGAACTATGCAAATTCTTAAAACAAAAATAAAGTACTCAATGTAAATTGGAATTTTCAATATTTAATGGAAAATATATATTTTCAAGAAAATACAAAAAACTAACTCTAATATAAATTTGAAATTATTATTTTAAAAATGATATTATTTTTAAAAAATAAAATTTCAAAAATTTCCATAAATTAATTATAATATTCACTCATAAAAATCCAAAAACCCATTTTTAAAGAAAATTAATATGAAGAATAAAACGACTTTACTAAAAATTGAGTGCTTACTTCCTAATAATTATCCATTACATTTGTATTGAGAATGAACTTTTATATATATATAAAATTTTATTAATACAATTCATATTTTCTAATTCAACTTTTATGTTGTAACGATCAAAGAATAATAATTTTTTGTGGCTCATTAAATCTCGGTGGTGTGTGGTGTATAAGATTTTGAACATAGTTTTATTTTAAAATACCAAGATGTTACATTAATCAATTCCAGGCTTGTGATTTTTTTTATTACGTTTTTTACTTCTACGAGTGTAATTCTCCTAAGGGTAATCATTTGGTTTCTATATGAATGAAATTACAAGGTAAACAATTATATGTTTTTTTTATTTATTTAAATTGATTTCACTAGTTGTTGTTATTATTATTAGTTGTCTTTATTGGGTATCATATCACTATTATTTAACATTGGATCCTCACTGATAGTCAAAAGTCTTTGGTATATGGGTTGGTGTACCTAAGGTTATGTGGTGACCTAGTTCAGACACTTGTGAGTGGTGTTAGTTTGGGGATACTACAAAGTGATAACGAAGTATGGTGGTTCCAAAGTTATACCACCATGTGGTATTAAAGCTGGGTTATTATAAGTGGTATTTTATTTATGTTTTGTAATAATATATGTTTAGGGATGTTTCAGAGCTTGGGATGGATATCATGTTGTGTATCTGGCCAGCACCTGCATGCATTGAAGCCCATGTTGCTGAGGGAAGTTGGATTTTTATTCTGTATTATGTGGTTATTGTTGAGTTAATTAAGATGGATTAAACTATTATGATATTATTATTATTATTATTTTGAACTCCTTGTCCTAACATGAATGAAGAATTACTTTTTCATCATGTTAGGTGTGTACAACTCTCATGAAATGTGTTGGATACTTGGTATTGTTATTCCACTTCTAAATGGATGGAAAGAGTTATGTTATTTAAAATTCCAATAGCATGATAAATATTTTTTTCCTATATAATATCATTGTGTGGTTATATTCAGGTAAATTAGTAAGTGAATGTGATAGTCATTTTGGATCTAAAATTTAAATGGTTTTGAACCTTTAATGATTAGCAACAATCTCTTTGATTTTTTCATGTGTAGTTTTTTGGTGGAATTCTACTCAGCTAGTCTAGGTATGTGAATCATGGTAAAAAAATATGTGATCCAATGTGTGTATAATTTAGGTGGTGGTTGACCTTGATATGGGTAAATAAGTTTGTGAGTTTTATTGATGTTTGACTTGGGAGTGGTTGGGGTGTGTAAAGGATAGTGGTTCGCGCTACCTATTACTGATTTACCTAGTTATAATATTTGGAATATTATGTCTTTATTGACTGAGGTATTGGTTCTTGGAGAGATTCCACCTATAATACATCTATTGAATCATCTAGGGGTATTTATATAGTTCCACCAAGGCATGAACAAGATAAATCCACTGAGGGAGAGGTGATCATGATCCATATGTAGGATTCGAGATAGGCAAGATATCCACAATAAGTAGAGGATCTGGGGAAGTAGATAAATGATCATATCAAGGAGATCTTAGTACATATTATCTATAGTATAATTTCTGGAGAATAGGAAAATAAAACATCTATAACATAACTTACTTGGGAGTTATAGTCGCATACTCCTCCTTTGTTACATGGTTCGGTGGACCAGATGTAGTTGGATATTAGGTAGAGATTGTGTCAATGATATTTGACCATAATGAGACACCCCTAGGGATGAGATTTAAGTTGAAAATATATGTGAAAAGAAGAATAGAAAAAAATTGGGACATATGGATACAGGCATGTATAAATAAGGGGTTAATGTTTAAAATTTTTCAGTCCATCTTTTCTGATCATTTATTTCTTAAGATACCAAAGTAGGACTGAGACTACGATTCCGTGAACTTGAAATAGGGAGATACATTAGTTATGGATTATGTTTGGAGGTTAATTAATCTATTTTTGTTTGATTTGTCTATGGTAGGAGATGATATATCCATGGTGTGATGGTTTAAGGATGGTTCATTCCATGATATTATGGAGAAATAAAATATTTTCTTGTTGGCCTCATTCTCATAGGTAGTGAACTAGGTAATTATAGTGGAGTGGAACTTGATGGGTGGGACTATACTATTCCAAACAATTGGGTCGAGTGAGATAGGTAGTGGAGCTTTAGGTATCAAAAATTGAGGTCATAAGAAAAACCTATAGGGGTTCCAGATAAGAGTCTGGATGATGAAACCATGTATTATATCATTGATAACATGTTTTCAGTGTAGGATGATATAGAATTTTTATCCCAGTTCAATCAACCACTGAGGGATTGTTGGGAATGCAGCTAGATGAGGAGTTTGGAAAGGTTTGTTCTGAGGACCTCATATAAATCTAGAAGTCATGGATATGGGTAGACTTAGGTGTCTTAGGTTGGAAAATGAAAAGTATCAAGAGCAGGTAGCTAGGATAAATCTACACATCTGGGGTCTTGAAGTGGTAGAAAGATACCTTGTGTTGGGGATAATGGTCAGTGGTAAGTATATATTTGCTGGGATGATAGACATCTAGAAATCTATCTTCAAACTAGATATATGAGATAGAATAAAAATATTCAGATTAGGATGGAGATATTATTATGGTTAGAGGTACATCATGTGGGTGTTTCTATGGGTTTTTTTAATGATGTATACTAGTTCATGAGGTGTGTATGTGTTTAGTGAATTATTCAAGAACTAGTTAATATGTGAGAATCGAGTGTGATGCATGATAAATATGGGATTCATTATCATTGGGGATAAAGTTGGGAATTTAAATAATGTGATATATAAGGGATAAATATTTATTATGTGTGATGAAAGTGGCCATCAAAAGTAATGCATGATGATAATAGGGTTTGGTAGAAAATGGTACTGTGATAACTAATGTTCGGTGGTTATGTGGGGATAATCAGCATGTATGGAATGGAAGGGAATGGAAAAATTATTTTATAGTGTTAATTGGTCATAGTTATGTGGGGTATGTGATTCATATACTATAGAGTACACATGGAAGAGATCAAGTTATAGAAATTTGGTGGTTGTGGTGACCAGGGAAGAGACTGAGGTTCCTAGGATTATATAGACCACCAAGAAAGGGGGTTGAATCAATGGTGATCTTTTACAGTTTTCTTTATCATAAAATTAACCCTTATAACTTGTTCAAATTTTGATCCTATCAACTTTATAACTAAACCTCACTCGTATGAAAAAACAAACAAATAAATGCGCCAAATTTTTTTACAATGTTTGTCCACAATGTGGGTACCTAGTCTTTATTGTGTCAAAACCTCTCAATCCAAAGATATCAATTATATAAATAATTAAATACAAAATGACTAACTCCAACCAATATCATTATATATCCTGATAGGAAATTATAATTTTTATCGCTAGTTATAAATATTTATTATTCTTCATATCCAATGGAATGTAAAAACCTTGAAAACTGTAAAAAAAATTCCAAAAATCTATTGCGTTGTACACTCATTCCATTAAATCTATTTATAGTGTGCCTTAGTCTGGTATGTGTCTATCTAGTACCTCTATATGATGATTATCTATATGGTGCACATATGTCTAGTTCACCTTTTTCTAGTGCTTATTCATCTGATACATGTAAGTTTGATGCATATTTGTTAGGTACTCTATGTCATGTACTCCTATTGTCCAACCAAGTGACTTCTTGGTTGGATACTCACACTAAACAATCTTCAGAAATTCCACTCTATATCAATAGGCATGCATATTAATGATCCTAAACCCCTTGATATAGTCATACTTCCTCCAAAAATCAAGAAGAATCCTTGGGATTTAATTTTTAATTTCCCACTCAAATCAACATTCAATTGACTCCCTTTAAAGAATATGAAACTTCAGAGTCGAAATTATTTATTAACATGTCCTCAAATATCAACTTAAAATATTAATTTAAAACTACCCTAAATCTCAGATAAATTTACAAATGTTAAAAGAAAATCACAGGATCATCACAATTAATGACTTTAAAAAATTTAAAAAGATACTCCAGACTTTTTTGAAGAAAAAATTCTCATGTTTCTATATATGGTAACATTTACAAGCCTTCCACCATCTTGGGATTCTAGAACACATGATTGTCTGATATTCTTATTCTAATCATTGCAATACATTAAATTAAGTATTCCTCTATCTAAATATTTTCACTAATTTTCTCTATATGATGGACTCGTAGAAGATTATTTGGTATGATATATATAATATGTTGGTGCATCTCTATCCATTCATTGTGTGTCTGATCAAACTTCATACATATCTTGGTTCACTAAGCTCATTCAGGTGACTAATTATCCATACAAACAAATTTTTCTTTCTGGTAAAATTCATATTTTTCCCTATCTTGTACAGCATTGTAAATGTATTTCCAGTAACATCCAAATATTTATTCATTTGGTGAAGTTATAAAGTTTCTATCTAATCATTTGGCGAATGATCATGACTTTAGAGATCAATATTTGTAAAGAAGTAACCCCATGACTTCATAACCTCTAAATTTGTATAGTTTTCAACTTCCTGAGATTATAACTTAGACTTTATACATACTATATATGATTTTAAACTTTAATGGTGAACTTAATCTTCAAAGATGATAATATTTTATTAATCATGATGTTAAAAATGTTGACTATCACGAACCTGGTTGAGATTCCATCTGACCCAACACCCAATCGGATCTAAGACATGGTCCAAAGGGCTTTCCCGATCCCCATGGGTTGGAAACTAGTTTTGGGAATCAAAATAATCAAAATGTGAATGATTTAGCCCTATGAAACCAGGATTAAATAGAGAAACAAAACATGCAAAAGAACCAACAATAACAGAATCTCAATAAATTTATAAGTTGTTTCAAATATAACTGTTGAACAAAAGAAAAACTAAATACAAAACTGAGACTAAACTACACTAACTCATTCTCTATGTGGCCTCTTGGTTTCCTCCAACAACAACACTAACCTACTCCAACAATGAGTACTTGAACCATAAACATGAACCTACAAAACATATCTGGTCTATCGACACCAAATGGTATAATTAGGGTGTGATCCTAATAGCTCAATAAGAAACCACCAAAGAATCCATATATTTCCTTTCCTGAAAATAGTACATAAACACTAATTTGAAAATACATATATGAAAATAGGTTTTACTCATTTTAATAAACAAACTCATCTTTTCCTTTTTAAAAACTTAAACACCACATCACTATTTATATAAGAGTATTAACATTTTAAAAACCAAATCCCAAAACAAAATCCAAACAGGACTATGACAAGCTATGCTAAAAAAAACAAGCAATATAAACAGAAAAGAAAGTACAAATGAATATAAAAAACAGATACATATAGTAACCATGTGAATTTTCTAAACATTCCTAAAGAGGTCCCTAGACATACTAGGGTTGGACTCACCTGTCGGCGCATGGTGCAGTTCCAAAATCAATGACTCGCTTTTCATTCTATCTACCAATAAAGTGGAATAATCCCACCTAGCCTCTAAAGAATGCATGGGGTTCCAAACTATATAATTGAGTTCAATAATAAATCATCAATAAACCCTCTAAAAGAGTACAAAGAAACCCATGGTAATGGTATTTGGTGAAAGGAGGGGCCCTTGAATGCGTGACACACCATACCTGTTGCCACCGTACTTGCCTACACCAAACACCGACACCACCAATGTCATAACCCACATAGGTAAATCCTTCATAGGGGTTACCATCTTGCAAAAATCATTTCATAAGTTCAAAATAATCCATCACATCACACGATCTTTCAAAACATTTCTTAAAACATTTTAAGATTCCAACCGAGCATTTTTACTTTCAAAACCACAATCCATTTCTAAGACAATATAATGTTCCAACAATGCCTTCAACATTTTCAATTTGTAAACAATAAAAAATTGATCTAAACCATTTCTAAAACAACATTTAAACACCTATTTCTTCTTTAAAATTCTAATCATTCCATTATGTTCCAAATCCAATTCCTCTTCTAATACCATTTCAAAACCAAGGTGAAACACACATAAAATAATTAAATATAACAAGAGGGATTTCATACCATTTTGAATGCATCCATTTATAAAAGATCCAAATTGGAATTAATTTCAAATACATTTTGAAACCACTTTCATGTCCCTTGGGAATTAATGCGGAGGAAATATTAGTGAAGCATTAAGAGTTTGAAGAATAAGGGAAGAGGGAGGGACTAAGTGTTTTGAAATCCATTTTTTTAAGTTGAGAATGTTTATCCATGACCATTATAATTTTTGTTCTCATCCATGTGTGCACTCTAGGAACACATGGATGTTCCCAAATCCAATGTATTTCCATAAGTACATATGAAATTATCCTAAAACCATTTTTAAATATCACCATATGATTTCCAACCAAAACATCAAACCACACATAAGGGCTATGCCATAAAAATCACCAATTCCCACATCAAATGCTGAATAAACATTCAAAAATTATTTCATAACATTAACAAGTATAAAAACCACTCAAAAAAAATTAATTTTAAATAAACAATTAACATTTTAAAAAACACTTAGTTTTCATAACTATATAACATTTTTAAAGAAATCTCTTTTTAAACCACTTCAACTAATTTTTTACAACATGAAAACACCATACCAAGTAAAGAAATAATACCAGAAGTATGTAAAAAACATTTCTATACTATTTAAAAACTCACAAGACTTAATGGAATGATTCAAAAATGGAAATAATGGAAACACTTACCTTAAAACAGTGTGGATGTGACAAAACTTTAGGAGGAGGAAGAATACACCCCCAAAAAATGATCCACACACCCAAACAACAAATAAATCGACCAAAATCATAAAATCCTATCCCTATGGTCTTTACAATAGGGAAACCCCAAAAAGAAACCCCAATAACATGAGAGACAATTGAGGTGGAATGGGGAAGTCACCCAAAAACTCAAAGAATCATACCTTGGATGCTTGGAGGAGGATAAAATAAGTAAAGAGAATCAAAGGGAGAGGGTTTTGGGAACCTTATCATGCACCAAAAACAACCCAATGGGGGGAAATACCTAAAGGGTCTATAAATAGGGGAGTAAAAACTTGGAATTTAAAATTATTAAAAAAATTGGGCATCTCGCATGGTTTTTCCGTACGGTTTACCAAACTATGCACAAACCGTGTGGTAGACATAGTATAAATAGAAAGAACCTCATGCATGGTTTCTATATGGTTTCCCAAACCATGAGAAACACATGATCCTTAACCCAGAGCCCCAAAACCATTTTCATGGTTACCTGGGAAATGACATACAGTTTACCCAAACCATGCGCTAACCATGCGCAGTACAAAAAACTCACCCGAGACTTCCAAAATTCAAAACATTAAACTGGGGATCAACCCGAACCTCAACCAATAAGATCCAAGATCAGAAAAATAACAAAATAAAATAAATTCCAAGGTTTTTTAGTGACAATTATCCCTAACACAACCACTTTATTCCCCTGTAAAGTCACCCAATAAAAAGATAAACAAAACTCGGTCCCAATTCCAAAATATGCTGAACAAAATACCAAACCTCAAGGTAAAATTTTTACTTCATAAGTCACACCCGGCTATTTTAGAGTAATACACATAATTAATAATAATGGTAAAATATGATATGGTTCTTCACAACACAAGATCTCAACTACCACCCTAGAACAACCTCAGATCGACCCAATAAGGTAACTCCCAACACGACCTACCCAAAACTTATTCACATGCGAAAAAAACACCTCCACCAAAACTAGACATTATACACACCATCCAAAACCCCCCATAACAAGAGGATAAACCAATTACAAGGAAACATTCAGGGTACAAAATTTAATTACAAGGAAACCCCCACTGATTATATTATATATATAAAAGAAACTCACAACAATAAGGTAATTACAGTAGGAAATATAAATTGCCCATACTCCCACACTTGAGACCAAAACTAGGACAAGGCTTCCCACACCCCTAGAAAATTATTGATTGTGCCAGAGCTTCACTTCGAGACCTATGATTGGAGCCTTGATGTCTGATGCATCTACTACCACCCAGTTAGTTTCTAATATATTCTAGTCGATTGGTTTTCTTTGGTAAATTCTTCCTACAAAACTTCTACAATTTACCCAAATGGTCACAATGATGCCAGGTCTTCAGATGATTACAGTAAGATAACTTTCAATTCCCAAATTGGCCACAATGGTGGAATAGAAGAGAACGGTCTCAAGAAATGGAATCCAACGCCAATTAAAGATGCTTTTTGTTAAAAAAATTCTAGAATACACCTTTCACTACATGTGGAACTATCACCAGCACCATTCACCATCAACTTCACCCCAATAACTAGCTCAACTAAAAATTCATCATCTACTAAATTCTCAAAACAATGATCCTTATAATAGAGGGATTTCTCCTTGGTCTCTAGAGGAAGACACAAAATGAAAACTTAGGATTTCATTAGATCATGTGACACTATTTCTAGAGAGAAGGAAACCATATCCTTTAAATTTTCAACATATTCCTTCACTGATTTCTGGTTTTGCCGAACATTAAAGAGCTCTTCTACTTTCTTTATCTTCACCTCCACATGTACAAACCAACGGACAAAAGGTATCTTAAACACTTACCACATCATCCCAACTTGCATTGATGGCCGACAAAACATCTTTAATTCATCTAAATATGGATCCTCAAACAAATGACGAACAACACAGACTCTAATAGTATTAGGAGTTCCCAACAATCTGAAGACACACTCATCTTTCTCAAGCCACTCCACTACCTCTAACCGATATTGATCACCATGATAGATAGAATTCCCTCGAGAAGAACCCAAAAATGGGCATGAATACTTAGAAACTTTGGGGACCTATCTAGGTGGAAAATTCTAATCAACATAAAGAACATAAATTCAAAATCAACATCAATATGAAACATAATAAAAAAAGGACATCAAAAGCCAAAACAACAGGCTCGTAAGCCAAACACATACAAGAACAACCAAATATATTATTTCCAAAAACTTCCATTTTATTTCAATTTAAAAAAAACCCATCATACAAGGAAACTTTTCAATGTAAAAATCCACATTTGACAAACAAACCCCACTTCACAAAGAAAAATCAATTCCCAAAACTCTTTTCCCCTTTCAAAAATAATTTTTCAAAAACCAATCCAATCCTTTGATTTGAAATAATAACCCATGGAATCCTATGAACTGTCACATATGTGTTCATCCCACTTCCACTTAGATCATCCATAAACACATGCCATTGTGCACTTTCCACACATACCCACACACATGCGAACATTCATAAGTAAAACTAAGGGCCACACAAACCATTCCACCATCAAACCCAAGCATTCACCCAATTTTCAAGTTCACTTTTTTCTTCGAATTTTTTGCATAATTTTCAAAATTTCAATTTTAACACAAACATTAAACCCAGTTTTACAAAAAAAACTGATTTTTTCAATCCAAAAATAATTCAAAGAAAACATTCCCATTTCAAAAAAAAATTGTTTTCATTTCAGAATTCCACTCATGCCGACACAAACCATAAAAAACATAACTCATGTTAACAAGGCCAACCCAAATAAGGAATTTACATCCATCCATCGAAATGTGGAAGTAGCTTCTATGCCTAGCTCAGTGACATGGTTAGTAGGCCATTCCCTAGTTAAGAATGAACAACTAAGAAGATCCTGAACAGTGTACTCAGACTCTATATTGCCACTACTCCATGTGAATCATGACATGATATCAGATCAACACCATTGTCATTCCTCATCCAAAACAAAGAAAAAAGACTCAAATCCTAGAATAGCCATGAAAACTTGAGGATCATAACAACCAAGAGTTCATGAATCTCTTCTTATACACACCTCTCGAGTCTTGAAAGTCTTAATCTCTAATCTATCTGACACCCCAAATGATAGAGGCCTCCTTTGATACCATTTTTCCTTGAACCATGATAGGATTCCATCCGACCTGACACCCGACCCGGTCTGAGACAAGGCCTGAAGGGCATTCCCAATCACCATGGGCTAGAAACTATTGTAGAGAATAAATATAATCTCAGTAGGAATGATTTATCCCAAGAAACCATGATCATATAGACAAACATAACATGCAGAAGAATAAATAGTAACTTAAACTCAATAAATATATATGTTGTTTCAAATAAAACTACTGAACAAAAGAAAAACTAAATACAAAAATGAGTCGGAACTACACAAACTTGATCTCCATGTGACCTCTTGGTCACGTCCAACCACAATACCAACCTACTCCAACAATGAGCCCTCGAACCAGAAACCTGAACATGAAAAATAGCTTAGGTCTATCGACATTTAATGGTATAAGCAGGGTCTGATCTTAACAGCTCAGTAGGAAACCACCAAAGAATCCATACATTTCATTTTCTAAAAATATTCCATAAACACTTGTTTGGAAATATACATATGAAAATATTTTTTTCTCATTTTAATAAACAAGCACATATTTTCTTCTTTGAAACACTACAAACCACATACCTATTTTTTAAAGAGGATTACCATTTTAAAAACCAAATCCCAAAAAAAAAATTAAGCAAGACAATTATAAGCTATTATGAATATAAACAGGTAGTATAAATAAAAAACCAAGTATAATATAATATAAATAAAAAATCAGATTTTAACCATGGGAATTTCATAAATATACCTAGAGAAATCCCAAGATGTTGTCGGGTCAGACTCACCTTTCAGCGTACGGTGCGGCTCTAAATTCAATAGTTCAATGGATGTTCTAACTGTCAATCCAGTGCCGTAATCCCACATGGCCCCTAAAAAATTCAAAAGGGTATTAACCTGTCTAATCAAAGGTCGATAAGAAACCATCACTCGAACCTCTAAAAGATTCCTAGGAAACCCATGGTAATATTATATCATTAAAGGAGGGTTTCCTCCCACACGTGACTTACCTTACATGTCGTCACCGCATTTACCTACCCCAAACACCGACACCACCCATTTGATAACCCATATAGGAAAATCCTTTATATTAGTTCCCCTCTATCAATAATTCTTTCACAATTTCCAACCAAACCCTCACATCATATGATCTTTTAAACCATTCCATAAAACATGCAAAGATTTCATTCGTGCTTTTTTATATTGAAAACCAAATCCAATTCCAGGAAAATATAAACTTCAAACTAAGGCTTCATCATTTTCAATTCCAATATAATAAAAAAATCTCTAAACTGTTTCTAAAACAAAATTTAAACACCACTTTATTGTGCACAATTCCATATGCGCTTATACATTCCAAATAAAATTATACTTCCAACACCATTTCAAAACCAAGGTGAAAACACACAAAATAAAAAAAGATGCCAAACAGGCTTTCATACCATTTTCAATCCAACCATTTCTCAAAGAGAAAAGTATTCCTTGATTTCAAATAAATTTTGAAACCACTTTTATGTCATTTGGGATCAAGGGGGATGAAACATTAGTGAAGCATCAAGAGTTTGAATAAGAATAGAAGAGTTAGGGATAATTGTTTTGAAATATGGGTTTTTAAGCTGAGAAAGTTTATCCAAGAACATTATAATTTTTTTACCCATCCATGTGTGCACTCTAGGAACACATGGAAGTGACCATATCCAATGTCTCACCACAAGTACCCATGTAATTTTCCTAAACCCATTTTTAAAAAACACTACATAATTTCAAAACTACACATCAAACCACACATATGGGTTATGTCGTAAAAGTCACCAATTCCCTCACCCAATTCCAAATACACATTCAAAAATGTTATAATAACATTATTTAGGCTAAAACCCACTCAAAACAGATAATTTCATTTTAAATAAATAATTTAAATTTTAGAAAACACATTATGTGAATTACTATATAACGTTTTTGAAGAAATAACTTTCTAAACCCCTTACACAAATTTTTTCCAAAAAATAAAACATTGTACAAAGTAAATAAATCATACAAAAAGTATTAAACATTCATTTTATATGATTTAAAAATACACATGCATCAATGGAATGAGTCATAAAAAAAATTAATGGAAGCACCTACCTCAAGAGAGTTTAGATGCAACAAAACTTTGGGAGGAAGAAGAACACACCCTAAAAAATGATCCCCACACTCTAACATAAAATAAATCTACCAAAATCATTCAATAATAACCCTAAGGTGGTAAAAAGAGGAAAACCCCACCAATAAATCCCATTAACATGAGGAAGAGTGGAGAGGGAAAGAGGAAATCACCTAGAAACTCAAAGAATATTACCTTAGAAGGTTGGAAGAGCATCAAAGGAGGGAACATAATCAGTGAGAGATGAGTTTGGGAACCCTATCATGCACTGAAAATGACCCAAGGGGAATAAATCTCAAAAGGATCTAAAAATAGGGGAGGGAAAACTTAGAATTTGAAATTTTTAAAAAATTGGAAATCCCCCACAGGTTGTTCGCATGGTTTACCAAACTGTGCACAAACCGTGTGGTAGCCACTATCAAAATGGAGAGATATTTATGAATGATTGTCACATAGTTTCCCAAACCATGTGAAACCCATGTACCTTACCCGTATACTTCAAAAACAGCTGCATGGTTTCCTGCGAAAAGTCACACGGTTTTCCAAAACCATGTGCAAACCATGCACAGGCCAAAAACCTCACTTGAGACTTCCAAGATTCAAAAATTTAAGCTAAGGATCAACCCAAAACACAACCAAACAGATCCAAGATCAATAAATTGACAAAATAAAATAATTTCCATGGTTAGGGTGTGACATTTTGTGTCGGTAGAGTATCATCGGACTTGTTAGGAAAAGTAGCACAAACTTCATTCTAATAATAAATAACTCACTTTCTCTTAAAACATAGAAACATTCATGGAAAATTTTGATAAAAATTAAAAAACATTATTTAAAAAATAAATACAAAGGATCTTCAATATCCCACTTTAGATTTATTAGAAAAACTATTGACAATTCATTTCTCAACTTTCATAAATCCGGAGCCATTCTCATAGATAATTTCTTTACCCCATAATATAGGATTAAGTGATTTTTTGAAGGAATTGAATCCTTTAGGGACAAAAATTTTATTCCAAATATATTGATAAACTCCCCCTAAATATTCTCAACTTTTGTAATTTTAAATTCAAGACATTTTACTCCCCCTTTCTATTATAGCACCGGATTTGGATTCAAAAAATATAGAATGTAAAGTTATAATTATTCTCCCCTTTTGTCAATAGAATCCAAAGGATTATAAAGGTAAAATCAAGAATTTTCTTAAGTTAGTGGTGGATGTTGAACAAGTTGTATCAACCTAAAATCATCAATTCTTTACCTTGGTATAGATTTGGTGAAAATATTAATGATTTTATTTTTTATTGAAATATAGTGAAGCATTGCATCTCTAATTGTAATTTTATTCTTGAGGAAAATATTTTTAATATCTATGTTTCTAGATATATAATGTTGCATAGGAATTTTTGGGGGATCTCTAGAACTCTGATTATCAAAAATAATATTCAATGGATTTTCAAAACTCACCCCCAGATTTAACATTTGAACTTCCAACCACATTATTTGTGTACATTCTTAGGTTGCTAAAACATATTCCGATTCTGTTGTACTTAATGTAATAGAACTATGTTTCTTACTATGCCCCCTCACACAAATATTTCCTAATAATAAATTTCCTCCTTCTATTAATGTTTTATAATTGAAATCCTCATCCCAATTAGCATTGGTGAAACCAAAAAAGGTCAGATCATTACTTTTTTATACATTAAACCATAATTTGATATTCCTTTAACATACCTAATAATTATTATTATTTTTTCTCTACATGTGCGATTCTTTTATATCACTCAAATATCTTTAACGTAAATTCATAGCATATATAATGTCTAGTATTGAATAATTAAGATACAGTTTTCTTATGATCAACTTTGAAAAGTCCTTCTTAATCACACTTGGGATGTATTCATCTTTACTCATCTTCATACCAGCAGAAATAGGTATAGAAAAATACTTTGAATTTACCATTCAAAATTTTTATAATTACTCATAGGAATAATTTTATTATGATAGAAAGATGTAACTTACTTTATATTGAACTTTTAATCCAAGAAATAGGTTGATCTCTCCATGTATTGACATATCAAAGTTCAAATTGATTTGTTTTGAAAATTCTCCATAATATTTATCCCTTTCACCAGAAAAAAAAATTATATCATCAAAATAAATCATGATAATTAAAGTACATGTATTCATTTATTTCACATACAAGTTTCTATAAAACTTCACATTAGATGATTTCAACTACTTTGTGGAACTATAAAGGTTGAAATACCAGTCATGTGGGTCCAATTTAAATCCATATAAATATTTCTTAAGTTTACACACAATGGTTTCATCATTATCAAGTACGAACCCACTAGGTTGATCAATATAAGATTCTTATTCAATTAATCTATTCATGAAAGTTGAATTAACATCCATCTATAATACTTTTAAATTTTGATGAGTAACAAGAGCCAAAATATTTTTGATAGTTTCAATACATGCAATAGGGAAAAAATCTTACAAAACCACAATTTTTACATGTTAATAACCTATAAAAACTATACACTATTTATTTATCAAAATTTATCCTTGTTCATTGATCTTATTTCTGCACATTAATTTTTTTACTCTTGGATTTTTTTCTTTTGTTAAATGGATAATATCCCAGGTGTTATTCTACTTAGTTTGATTGAACTCTTCATTCATCTCATTTAATTATTCTTTTTGTTCATCTTCTTTCAAAATGGATTGTGGTTTTACCTGTGAGATTAGTGATGTCTAATTACAAAATATCAATTTTAATCTTGATTTAACTAGAGCTTCATTATTTCTAATTATATTTTTGGATTCAACCAACTTTTTTAAAGTGTTGAATTTTTTTCTTATGATCTTTGATCAGAGTCGACATGTACAAAATTAGGCTTATAGTCACATTAATTTTTCCAAAATTCTATAAAAGTAATCATTCTATATTTAGTTTCACAACATTTTTCATATTTAATAATTTTTGTTAAGGGGGACCAATTTTAAATGAATTCTACATAAAATTAATCAACCAAATCATACTGTCATTTATTCCAGTATTTGTAAATTTTTCCATCTGATGAAAATATTAAGAAATTACCTTTTTATTCTTTTTCAAAAAAAATTCCTAAATTTTTTTTGTCTTTATTAAAATTGAAGTCCAGAAAATTAATTATCAAAATGTATCCAATCAATTATACCACATTTCATAAGGATTCATTTTTTATTTTGGTCGAAGAAGACATTTGATTTGAATGTGTATAGTTACACTTATAGCTTCTCTCTAGAAGAATTTGGAAAGATAATATTCAGTGTGTATGATTCTTCCCAAATCAATAGAACTTCTATTTTTCAGTTACTCTACTCCATTTTGTTATGGATTTTAGATAGAATTATAATGGTGTTTAATTTCATGTATCTTAAGGTATTACTTGAATGATATTCTTGTGTACTACTTCCCATTATGAGTTATCATATTCAATATAGATACACCTATGTCATTCCTAACTTATAATTTAAAATTTACAAATAACATTATAGTCTCTAGTTTATGTTTTATGAACATTTTTTTGGTCATCTAAGTGAAATCATCAATGAAAGTAATAAGGTAAAAATAATCATTTTTTGATTGATATATCAGTATCACATATAGATCATAGAGTATGAGATCATGTGTTCGAGTAGATGTAATTTTAACTTTAGTTTGACTGATTCTAACAATACATCATTTATGGAAAGTTTTAAAAATTTAATAATATTTCATTCTCATTTTTTTGTAAGTTTTTACAATTTCTTCTTTTGAAATAGTGCTAAAACTATTATAGATAAGATACCCAAATCCTTGGTGCCACAAATTCTTTTTATCATCAGATCATAAATAATATGAATTGAAATGATATTCAACTTTTCTATTTTTCATAGAGTTGACTAAAACTCAATATTTGTTTCTTAATCCCACCGAAAAATATAACTTACTATGACTTTAGCTTCTGAGCTTCAATCATAATCATACATATTCCACTTATTTTTAAGGAACTAAAATTTATGAAGGTGACTTATACTCCCTCATGTTATTCAATATTTTTCAATATTTTCACATAACCTATCACATGTGAGAAAGAATAACTTTCAATAATCTATGGTTTATTCAATTTTGAGATTTTAGAGAATTATCTACAATAAAATATTTCTATTCGACTTTCATTTTTCTAAGAATCCTTTTATTTTCCATCAATATTCATGAGATTGAACCAATATGTTCAGATAAATTTGGAGATACAGAGATAGTCATAGGTACATCCTGAGAGTTTTACTATGATTTTTGGTTTTTAATGATAGATATTATTTCATGAGCTATGTACGTGGTATGTGAATTATCCAGGTATTAGTTAATATGTGATCATCGACTATGATGATTGATAAATATATGATGTGTTGAAATTGAGAATAAATGTTGGATTTGGTAATAATGCAAGATAAGATTATGAATAGTCTATAATGTAGGATGAAAGTATGATTTAAATGTGATTTATGGTGATAATGGGATTTGGTAGGATTTTTTTATGATGATAATTGATTTTTTCTGGATATGTAGGGATAACCAGTGTGCATGGAGTATATGGTCATGAAATAACCACTGTATTAGTTGAATTTTTCCTCGTGATTCCAGGTAGGTGATTCTAATGGTTGGGAGTGACCATGGAAGGGATTACGTTATATAAATTGGGTGGTTGTGGTGACTAGGGAAGGGATTGAAGGTCCCCAAAAGGTTTATTCCATAGAGAATGGGGTATAATTATTGGTGATATTTTACTATTTTATTTGACTTGAATTTAACCCCCGAAACATGTTATGTTTTTATCCTATCAACTTTATAACACAAACTTAATTTTATGAAATGATAAATAAATAAATCAAGGCACACACGTTTTTAAAATGTCAATTCCTAATGTGGGTACCTATCCCTGATAGTGTTTACTCTAATCAATCCACGAATATCAACTATATAATGAAGTAAATAAAAATGATCCAACTCTTATCAAGATCCTTTTATCTCCTAATAAAAAATTATACCGACTCACACCAGTGAAAACTTTTGTTTATATTTCTCATCCAATTCAATATAAAAACATTGAAAACTTATCACAAAAAAAACATCCATAAATTATATATCTAGTACAATTAGTTTTTTGTACCTATATCAAGTATTCCACTATCTGGTATGATTCTATCTGATACCCCTATATAGTTATGATCTATCTAATTCACCTATATATGGTGAACCTAAGTCTCAAGATTCTTTGTTTGATAAACCTAATTTGGATGCAACTTCGTCGGGTAGTTTGTGTCAGGTACTCCTCTTCATTGGCCAATTAATTTCTTGGTTGGATACTCACACGATATAAATTTCAGTGATTACACTCTCTATAAATAGCCACAAATATCAATTAACCTATATCCCTTTATATTGGAATAATTCCTCCAAAAATACATTAGAAGTCAGAAGCTCCAATTTTGAATTTACCACTCAAATCAACTTTTGTTTGACCACCTTTAAAACCTCTAAAAATTAAAATTCTACATTCTACATTTAATTTTCCACAAATATTAAAATCAAAAATTTCTCTAAAACATCATTAAATATATAATAGATTTATGAATGTTTAAATAATCCCTCAATATCTTCAAAATTAATGACAGTAAAAAGTTTTGTAAAGTTCATCAAGACTCTTTTTAGAGTATAAACTCTCATGTTTATCCATCCAAAAACATTTAAAATCCATCCTCCATTCAAGGCTTCCAGAACACTTCTCTATACGATCTTTTTCATCCAATCAGCTCGTTTTGATAAACTTAGGCTTCCTTTATACAGTTCTCTTTACATGTTTCCTCCATCTAATGGACTCAAAAAATATTTTTAATCATGATCTATCTAATAATTTAGTATATATAAATTTTTTCATTATGAATCTAATAAAAATTCATATATATCTCTTTTTTTAAACATTATTTTGGTTACTTCTTCTCCAACTAGACATATTTGGATTTCTTTATCCAATAAACATAGATTTTTTCTCTATCAAGTACTACATTATAAATTCTCATCTAGTAACATTAAATGATTTATTTTTATGTTGATGTTACAATGTATCTACCAAATAATTCTAGATTCAATTATAAATTTATAGATCAAACTTCATACAATATCAACATCGTGACATCATAAATTATGACTTTGTATAGACTGAAACTTCATCGCTTAATAACTTGGACTTCGTACAAACTATCTTTATCTGAAAACATCAAGAGTAAAATTTTACATTAACCATGAGAACCTTTTAGTAATCACGATGCTAGAAATTTTGAGGATTAGAAAATCATCATATTACATGGTATGAGAAGTATTTAAAATTTTATTTGATAATCAATAACTCATATTCACAAAAAAACCATTCACACAAAATATTGGAAACAAATACAATAATATTTACAAAATTAACCCAAATGATATTCAAAATTGGATGTGTTCAGCACTATCCCGATGTATTAGGGATGTGATGTGTAAAACGCACTAGTTTCTATAAGTTTCTGGTTATCATATGGTTAGGAAGGCACAATGATGATCTATCATATACTAGGGGTGTTGAAATTCCTTGGGTATTTTTCAGGCTTACAAATTTAGAACAATTAAAGGTATTGGGGGTTTAATTATATATTAAATTTTGTATTAGTTTTAATTGAAATTATTCTTATATTTTGGGTCTTTTTGAATTATTTCATACTTAATTATCAAGTTACAATAAATTTATATGAATTTTACAATTTTTCATTTTATTTTTTAGATTTTAAAAAAAAATTGTTAAGTCTTTGAAGAAATATATATTACATATCATAAAGGGATAAATAAAATGTTATAAATGTTTTTAAAAAATTTATACAAAGAAAAATTGGCTAAGTAAGGGATGTATAAATTTTTTATTCCATATTTGAGGATTTTGGGGTGGATAGATGATTTTTTATTTATACACGAGTTTTTTTGTATGATGCATAAGTTTTAGTTCCATGATCTTCTAAATTGTTGATAAGTCAAAACCATGTGGTCATAAAATAATATCTTATATATGGACTAAAATATTACACGGGATGAAAAATATTTCATGTATTTTTTATGAGTCTAATTATAAAACCATACATGTGGGAAATAATAATATGTATCATATTTTCCTTATGAAAAATATATTACATATAGAATTTATCTAAGGGAAAAGTTTTACATATTAAGAATATATTAAATATCATATTTTCCTAAAGAAAAATATATTACATATGGATTTTTCCTTAGGTAAATATGTTGTGCATGGGGAATATACTATGTATCATAGTAATATATTATGTATTGAAATTTTTTAAGGAAAATATGTTCAGTATTGTATAAATATGTTAAGTATCCAAATAAAGTTCTACGTCTCATATTTTGGACAAGGGAAAAACCTTACGTAGAGGATAAAATGTTGCTTATAATATATGTATTATATTTATAAGTGGTATATTCGGTTTTTATAAAAATGTTACAAATGGACCATTATGGGTGATATATATGGTTTTTTTGGAAATCTAGAGTTTATAAAATTTTAAATAAAAAGGTATTTTTCCTTATTTTTTCACAAATGTTAAAAATGATTAGATAAAGGATAAATATTTCTATTAAAATGGGAAAATATGTAATTTCAAGAAAAACTCAATGTAAACCCTATTTTCTCACCTCTTATTTGTTCCCTATTTATTCTTGAAGGATATTATTTGATTCTTGTTATAATTTCATTGAGATTGAAGTAAGGGAAATATAGGGGTAATGCTAATAGTTTTTTTGGAATATTTTATCAAGGTTTATCACCATCTTCTCTTTATTTAGTGAAAATACCCAATTTAATGTATTTTTTTTATTTTTTGAATTGTATGACTAGAGTGAAATTTCCTAATGGTTATTGGAAAGTGGGGTCCTATATACACCAAGTAGGTTGTGCCAATCTAATTCCATTGTTATTCATATGTCATGTATATCTAATATGTTGGTGTGGGTTGGGATTTCTAGGTGTGACTAAGAACAGAACCATTTTTTGTTGTTGTTGTTCATGAGAGATATGAAGGGGTGGTATTAGGGGTGAAATTATGGATATGATTTGGTATGAAATGTTTACTTCTTATTGTGACATCAGTTGATGAAGGGATTGATATTGTATATTATAAAGTGATGGTATTTGAATTGAGATGATTGATGTTGTTCAATGGGGACATGCTGGGTAACTTGAGTAACTATATGTGATGTTGATCACTAGATATAGGGTGATGAGGTTTGTAGTATGATTTGGATATTGTTAACCATTATTTTAGGTGGTGAATAAGGTTCATCCATGGTGCGGCCTAGGATATCGGTGGTATCATTCACCATGGAAGATAAAGTTATTGGGTTATGAGCACACTTGACAGGACCCATGATGTGGTTCATCCTACTCATTGTGGGTAGTGAATGTTTTAGATTAAGCATTTAGGGGACTGTTTTGACCATCGGTATAGAAGAGGTTAAAACAGTACAAGGTCATGGTTAGTGGTAGTTGAGACCACCAAGTGGGTTCTTGATGTTTTTAATTTATTTTGGGGTTGGTGGATTGGGATTATAGAAATAAGGGTGTTAAGAAACCTTGAGTTCTGTCAAGTTTCTGATCTAGTATTGGTAAATTATATAGAATCCATTCGGATGTGTGATATAACTTGTGGAAATATCATTGTGGAATCATGTATTCTCAGGAATACTGATGGTATGAGGAATGGATTTTGTTTTCAAGTTCAACTGAAATTATAGTATGATAGAATATGGATACCTAATTCTCCAATGGAACTAGTTGAGGTAGGTAAAAGATCTCATGGTGTTGGTTGATAATGATTAAAGAATGTTTTATGATATGATTTTGTCCCAATTTATTTTTCTTGAATACAAGGGTATACGTATAGATATTAGTTATGTAAATCCTTAGTGGTGGCCGACTGAGTCCATACTCAAAACCTACGTGGGACCTCTAGTAATTATGCTTACTTTATAGTTCTTGGTATAGATAATGGAAAAGGATCGATATTCAGAACCTTTTGGAGTTGGGAGCATGGGTGGTTCATGAGATGGTTAGCAATATTTTATGGACAGGATAAATGGTTCTTCAATATTGGTCTGGAAAATATTTTTATTACTTTTTTACTTGTATATGTTTGATTGTATTAAGGGAAATTATTTGGATCTGTTGTAACTAATGTGAAATCGTAAAGATTTATTTTTATTATTCTATGTGTAGATTTTTCTTTTTGGATCTAATTATTTAAATTTTTTCCTCTAGTTGTATTTAGAGGATATAGTCTTCCCACTATCAAACTATGGACCCTCATTACAAGTTTTTATTGTTTTACATATAGTTATGAACACCTAAGGTCACATAGAGAGACGTTTTGGACACAAATGAGTGGTCTCAGGATATAGATGTTACACCCCCCCCCCCATGTTTGAGTTATGCACCATGTTGGTGTAGCTTAGAGATGTTGTCCTTAATCAGTGGAATAACAGTGAAGGAAGGGGTGTTACACAAGGATATGATGGTGGGGAGGAGGTCATAATCTGTTTAGGTGATGTTTATAAGGTGGTCCACCAATGGCGTGTAAAGCTAGCGACCCTTTTTTATGCCTTTGTTAAAGAACCTAGTTGTTTATTATGGTATAGATCCTTTATCTTACATCAATTCTTACTTTAAATGTTTAATTATGGCCTAATATAAATTCACTTTGAGGTCATGGAGGTATCTGGGGTTCTGGGGCTGCTTCAATTCTATGAACCCTAGTCTGGGGGTAAAATAATCATGGTTCATATTTAGTTCAAACCATGCAAGGAAACCCACATGGTTATATAAAACTGTGTGAGTCTACACACTATGGATCTACAGATCGCACAGTTAGAGAAAACCATGGGATTTGGAATGCATGTAAATGTATCCATATCTATAATTTTGGTAGTGGGTTTTTTTATGGTTATTTCATAGTTAGTTAAATAGTGTGGAAAAACCATGTGAGGTGTCGTTCCCTATAGATAAATATAAATAGTTGGTTCACGTTTTTTCAAACCATGCGACCCCTTTAAAAAGGGTGAAATTTCAATTTTTCCCTTAAATTTTATTTAAACCTAAATCTATTTTAACTTCACTCTCCCACATAGGAAAATCACATTTGGAGAGCTCCCTTGGATGTCTATCCTCTGATTTTAGCTAACTCCCCCATTCGATCATTGATTCATGTTCCGCTCATCTCATTGGATCTGTATCGAAGAGTTCCCAATTCATTTTTATTCATTCTTCATTATTATGGGTATTGGTTGTGCTATTTAGGTGCAAGATAATATGTCATAATTTCATATTTTTCATCCATTATTCATGTTTCATCTTATCTAAGTCAAATTAGAAGCCGATAATGGATGATCACTCCACTCTAAGCTATAGTATGTGATCAATACTTTTTTCCATTGGTTTGGGTGCTTTTTTAGGTTATATTTTATTTTTTATTCCCACTTGACTTTTCAGTGTGGCCCCTAAATTGAAATGGAAAATTGAATTAATGTAATTGAGCATATTAGGGATTCACTTAGGTTCCTTTATGGAACATTGGTGGTCATTTCCCAACACAAAGGCAACCCATGGTGGTGGGCCATATGAAATAACTATTCTTATGCCTTTTAAACCACCAAGGCAGTGATTTTATGGTTTATTTGTTAAATTATGCTTATTAATAAATGATTTTGGTCGAATTGGTTGAATAGAAAATGAATTTCCTCCTTTTCATATTAATGATTTCGATTAAATGCCTATATGGAATTGTATTTTCAAAATGTATTTGTAAGAAATTGTATAAATGAGTGGGTAAACTTGTGAAATTGTTTGATCATGTTTTGATAAATGCTTGGGTATACTCCTTAGTTTCATTTGAATGTGAATTTTGGTTAATGAGTGGGTGTACTCATGAGTTATAATTGGATGCTTGTGAATTTTTTAATGGTTGGAATGTTGATTGAATCTGTTAGACCCCATATATGTTTCTATTATGGGTATTGAATGCGTTAGTAGATTCCTTAGATAGACTATAATCCTTGGATCTTGATTATGTGGTATTCTTTATCCCTTTCTGACCCTTGGATCCATCTTTCTTGGACCCATATAAGGCATGTTTGGATGAAATTATCCTGGAAATCCTTCCATTTTCATTATTAAGTTTCCATAAATATGCTACTGGGACTCAACAAAGATTCCTTGGTCTTCTACCCCTCGTATATTTCCCTTTTTGGTTTGAAAATTTGATTATACGGCACAACTGTGGGAAATATGGAATGCTTGGTTGAATGGATCAGCTGTGGTTACTCTGACACTTCATTATATGGAAAGTCCATGGTTGAAATGATATTTATGGATTTACAGGGAGGCCTTGTTTGTTATTTATGTATTGATTATAGCTTCCTTGTTATCATAGAATGACACTTGTTTTATAGGGATCCTCTTGAGGCTATACAGTATCACTTGCTTAGTAGTGGATGCCATGGGAAATTATGTTCATTTATTGCATACCTACTTTACTTAAAAAAATAGATTATTATATTGCACATCTTGGATTATCTATAACTTTTTGAGGTTACATAGTGGGATTGTATCTCACACCCAGTTTGGGCCATCGTTGGCTACCCAAATAGACTATTAGGATGCAGGTTGGGAATAGGGAAAGCACTCATAGTTAGACTCTTGATTTTGTATCATCTTTAGGAGTAGGGGAGAATGGGACCAATCTAAGGATTATGGTGCTATATTGAGATTGAAATTTTTTGTTATTTTAGGATATATATTACACTCTACTATTATGTACCTATTTTGGATGCTTTTTAGAAACTTTAAATGGTCATCATTTTGTTTGACATACCTTTTTGAATTATTATCTATTCATGTTGTTCATCTAGTATCTATATGATTTATTAATTTTTCTACTTTTATGTCATTGATATTTCACTGTGTTACACTTTGTTGATGTGGGAAAAGTCTTCCCACTAACACATTTAGTCCCTCGCTACAAATTAGTAGCTTTTGGCATTTGGGGGGATTAAATTGAGGCCATATTGCCCACCGAGCTCGGGGCACATTTCCGTGGAATCCAGTTCTAGGATGTTAAAAAGTAGAATCAAAGACCTTTTCTTGTTTTATTTACTATTTGGAGACAATATAATGGGGTATTAAAGAAATTGAATTTGGTAATGAATTGTTCTCAAGAATAGCTACCCCACGTATGAGAAAAATCCAAATTCCCTTGAATGAAATTGTTATTTTTTGGATTTATGGCCATTATAGTTGATTTGATTCAACAATTGGGTGATTGAAAAGAATTATGATGTTAATATTGATATGATTTATGGTTCTATTTATGTTGAAAACTGATGAGATGTGGGTATTCCATCTCATGAAACATTATAGGCACTTTTCAAAAATCACATTCCATGCATTATTCCATGCCATTTAGAATGAATTAATTATTACATGCTATTGTGATAGGTGTTGTGATAGTTATAAATGATTTTGTTACATACATTCTATAATGTGTTACAGTATGAATTAGGTGGACACCATGCTTGGATTCATAAGGAATATGGGCCCTCATGGATCAAAATTTGGAAAACCAGTCAGTTTAACCATTAAATTAAAATGTTATATAATATAAATGAATATTTAATGAAATTGAAATGGAAAATTGAACTTGTAAACTGAGACTTGACCTAGACCCATCTTTTGAGTGGGCAAGAGGCATTGTCTCTAGTGAATTTTTTTACTATTTCTTTATACATTCCTGGATTTAGGAGTAGTGTATATGGTATAACCTATTATTAGGAGAGCATTGACCACTATTATGCTTTTAAAATGTGAACATAGATATTATTATTTTTTGAGGCATGTGTTTGGAATTGTAGAGGCATGCCACCATGACGAACTACATTCGTACACCAAGAGGGTGGTGATGACCATGCTCTGGATGCGGTGGGCCTTAGGATACTGGTGGACCCTCTTTTAATATTAGTTTCAGAACGAGCTATTACTCTAAACATAGGTTCTAAGTCAATGTTCCACAAGGTACTTTTTTGCTTCATGTATACTTTTCATGGAGCACCGCACCATACCTTGTCTTTGGATGAGATGATGCATGTGTTTTAGCGGTAGAATCCTCTCACATTTTCTGGGGATGGTGGTCCATAGGATGCTAATATGTAAATTAAGATGATACTATCAATCTTCAAGCACTTGGAGACACCTCATGATAGGAGAGTGAAGCTCGCGACTTACATTCCTCATAGAGCAGCAAATAACTGGTTTGATGTTTTGAACTAAGATGATAGACTGTGATCTATGGTTTGGGATGATTTCCCAAATAGGTTCTATGAATATTTATAACTAAAGACTCTGTGATAAAATTAGGATAGTGATTTCATGCATCTTGAGTAGGGAACTATGACGGTTATGGTGTACTCTTTATTCTTTATAGTGTTGTATCATTTTTTCCAACATACTTTACTGATGAGCTATCAAGGAAGAAACACATCGAGGAAGGTACCTGACATTCTATTAGATATTGGGTCAATGTGTTCAAATTGACCTCTATCACTGAAATTGTGAATCAAGAATAGATTACAAAGTAGAACTTGAGAGAATATGGAGGATAATATCATGGTAGTGTTGTCTCTAATACTAGTATTTATACATCCAATGGTAGGAATGATGTTGTGATAATTTATAAGAGATGATTACCTATTAGGTTGTGAATACTGGAATCTTTTTCTTCTATCATTAGTGTGGAATATGGGGGGACATGAAAAATCAGTGCGATTGTGACCTAGTCAGGTGTTAAGCTTGAGGCAGGATGGGCCACATACAACGTTTTAGCAGGACCTTCCCTGAAATGGTGAATGGTTGGGGGTCAGCTCTGACACCAAGTTATGGAGATCTTTTCTTAGCTCTACATGAGGAATGGAGATGGATAAATCTTGTTTGATCATGTCGAGGTGGTGGTAGTCGGGGTAGAGGTATCCAGGAACTAGTATCACCGAGACATAAGAGTGGGCCTTCTCTAGGCAGTGGCGTTATGTCATACGGTTTTGGTTAATGCTAGATCTTTTATGTACAGCCTACCCATGAGGATTAGGGTTCCAGACCATCTATGGTAGGAGTTATTATCTTAGTATCCTCTACTATTTCATCTGTTCTTTTTTTATATAGGTTAATCGCATAGTTATATATATGTACAAGTGGTAAAAACCCATGGTCTCTTTAAACTGTCTTCTGATAGAGATATGTTGCTATACACACCATTGGGAGTCAGAACAAATGGTGTATGCAAGTGCAGGGAGTTCCCTATTGAGGTTGGAGGTTAGTACTTAATATGGGATCTTTATGTCCTTGAGATGACAGAGTTTGATGTCATACTCAAAATGGAATGTCTAGTAGCTTATCGAGGTTATGTTGACTTATATCATTATAGGGTGACTTTCACATCACTAGAGGGTTCATTTTATACTCAAAATAGTGAATGGAATGTCAAGACGATGCGAGCTAGACCGGAGCATCGGGGGATGGGAGGTATCATAGCCCAGATCGGTAGTTTTTATCTTGATGATCACGCACCACAACAAGTGGACTTTTCTATGGTGTATTATCATTTCAGGGATGCCTTCCTGGATGAATTTTCAGGTTTACCTCTTAAGATAGAGGTTGATTTCTCCATCAATCATGTTCCAAGAGTTTCACCTTTATTCATTCCTCTTTATGGGATGGCTACGATGGAGTTGTAGGAGCTCAAGAGGTATCTAGAAGATTTGAAGGAAAAGGGGGTTTATTCGGCCCAATACTTCTCTGTGGGGTTCTCTGGTCCTTTTGTAAAAAATGTTAATGTTACCCTTAGGAAATGTTTGCATTACCAGAATTTGAACCATATGAAGGGTAAGAAATTGTATCCTATTCCATAAATATATATATCTGTTAGACAAGCTCCAAGGAGATCAGGTTTTCTCAAAGATTGATTTGATATCTATTTATCATCAGGTGCATTTTATACCATTATACATACCTTGCACATCATTTCATTGAATGTTTTGTATCTATGTGTATTTGGTTATGTTTTTCATTCTAATGAATGCGCAATAAATTTTCATGGAACTGATGAACCAAGTCTTCTATCATTATTTATATTCATTTGTGGTGGTTTTCATGGATGATATCTTGTTGTATAATCACAATTGACATGAACATGAAAAATATTTTGATATCGTTTTGAATACAATGAGATATCATCATTTATATGATAATATCACAAAGTGGTACTTCTTGAGGGATCTGATTCACTTCCTGGGTCACCTTATCTTAGAGATAAGAGTATCAGTCGACCTGGAGAATGTGAGAGTTGTGGTTTCCTGGGAGCAGCCCAAGAATTTATTTGAGGTATACAGTTTATTAGGGATAATAGGATATTATATGAATTTCATATAGTACATATCATGCTTAGTAATTTTGATGATAGGGTTGACTAAGAAGGGTGAAAAATTTTTATGGTTAGATTCTTGTGATACTGCCTTTCAAGAGAGAAATTCAGGATTAAATTCAGCAATGATCTTGATACTGATAGGTCACAGTAGGATATATACTGTGTATTGTGATGCATCAGGTATCAGTCTTGGAGTAGTGCTGATGAAAGGGTATGGAGTAATGAAATATGGGTCTAGGAAAATGAGTCCATATGAGAAGAATTACTTGATTCATGATCTCTAATTAGTTATGGTTGTTCATGATTTATGCTATTAGAGACATTACATATTGGGTGATCATTTTGTGGCGTACATAGACCAAAAAAAGGATCAAGTACATATTTACACAGTGTGATCATGATTTGAGGTAGCGTAGGTGGGTGGAGTACCTCTTGTTCTTCAACATTGAGCTTTCCTACATGTCTGGGAAAGGAAATGAAATGAATGATGCATGGAGTAGGAGGACATAGATACAAGCAGTTCTGTAGTCCAATAGTGAGTGGAAGCTTATGGAATTTCTTCCCAAGATTCATTTGGAAGTGTAGGATAGTTATGGGTAGACTTTTCTATCATCCTTAGTTGTGACCTCTACTCTTCTAGATAGAGTTAGGATAAGTCATCTATCATATTTATAGGTCCTAGTCCTAGGAGAGAGTGTGGCAGGTGTGGATCCACCTCCTAGTTGGACCATAGTCAAGGATGATATCTTGCATATCCACGGTAACATTTTGGTTCCAATAGACATATGTGATGATTCTATATGAGGGTTTCATGCCTCATCCTGGGTAGTGCATCTCTATTTTACCAAGATGTATTGTGACTTATGCCATCAGTACTAGTGGTTGATTATGAAACATGAGGTAGCTAGTTTTGTTATGAGGTGTTCCACCTATCAGTAGGTGAAGGTATAACATCAGTGTCCAACCATACATTTATATTAGTTACCTTTTCCCATGTGGAAATAGGATGATGTTGTGATGGATTTCATTACCTTTTTACCAAGTTCACCTCAAGGTAATGATTTTTTGGGGGTTGTTGTTGACAGGCTCATGAAGTTTTCTCATTTATTTCCAATCACGGATACCTTTAGTGTGGATGAGATTTTGAGTTTGTATATCGGTGAGATAATATGACTTTATGGGGTCTCATTAAATATCATTTCAGATAGAGATTCCCTCTTTATGTCTTGTTTCTAGAAGAGTTTGTAGAGGTAGATGGGTACACAGGTGCTTCTAATACCAAAAAACCACCCTCAGATTGATGGGTAGTTAGATCATACGATATAGGTGCTCGAGGACAATCTACAAGCATGTGTCCTAGATTTTAGGGGATTTTTATAAGGGAATATACCTAGGGTTGTGTTCACCTACAATAATAGTTATCGGGAGATGATATAAATGGAACCTTTTGACACTTTTTATAGTAGTTCATACTGATCATCCGTGTTCTGGTTAGAGGTAGGTTGGGGAGCTTTATTGGGACCACGTATCATGTGTGATACTTCTGAGTAGGTCTAGTTGATTCAGAGGTGGAGGCCTACTTCACATTCTTGATAGAAATATTATGCTGATCACCGAATATGACCTCTATATTTCAAGGTTGGGGATCAGGTATTTTACATGTTTCACCGAGGATGGGACACAGACAAATAAAGAGACAGGGTAATCTTTCAACGTGATATGTCAGGATGTTTGATATTTTGGAGATAGTCAGGTTGATAGCCTATCGGTTGTAGTTTCTTTAGAGGTATCAAGTTCTACACAACATCTTCCTTGTATCTCAGTTATGCCACCACTATTTAGACCCATCTCATGCCTATCAATCTAAGGAGGTTGAGTTATAGGTATATCCATCTTTCAAGGAGCATCCAATTCATATTTTCAATCATATAATGAAGGTTTCTTGAGGCTCGTAAGTTTCTTTAGTATGGGTGTTATGGTAACATGGATGAATACAGGACAAAACATAGGATTGGGAGGCCGATGTACAGCCACAGTGGCTAGAGATATTCACATAATATGCTTCACCACCATTTTAAGTGAAATTTAGGGAATAATTTCATTATGAGGGGATGTTTGTAAGAACCCAATTCTTTCTTAAGGTATTGATCATTTATTTTTCATCAATTATCAGTTTAAATATTTAAGTATGACATAACATGAATTCCCTTTGAGTTCATGGAGGTATTGGGTGTGTTCGGGTCTATTTTAGAGCCTAGAACCCATGTTTTGGGGTGAAATAATCCTGGTTCATAGTTTGTTAAAATCATACAAGAACGTAAATGTGGTTAGATAAAAATATGTGAGGCTGGTTAGTGGGGAGATACTGGATGCACAGTTAGAGAAAACCATGTTATTTGGGGTTCACAGTCATGAAGTCATGTCTACAATTTTAATAGTGGGGTTTGTAATAGTTTTCACATGGTCTATCAAACTGTGCAGACAAACCGTGCGAGGTTCCCTTCCCTACAGCTATCTATACAAGGTTAATGCACATTTTTTCAAATTGTGCACCTAAACTGTGAGACTCCTTTAAAAAGGGTGAAATTAAAATTTTACCTTAAAGTTTCTTTAAACATAAATCCATTTCACATTAACTCTATCACATAGAAAAATCACATTTGGAGAGATCCCTTGGGTGAATGTCCTTGGATTTGAGGTAACTCCCACATCAGACCTTCAATTCAAGCGTCACTCATCTTATTGGATCGGCATTAGTTAGTTCCCAATCCCATTTTAGTCATTATTCATTCTTATTAGTGTCAGATGTTCTATTTATGTTCATGTTAATATTCCCTAATTTCAGGCTCTCCATAAATTATTCATTTTCCTTTTGATCTATGTCAAATTATAATCTTATATTAGACGAGAACTCCAATATCGAGTTGTGTTATGTGATCTATTCTCTTCCCATTGGTTTTGGTTCTTTATTAGGATAGTTTTCATTGTGCTACCAACCGAAAACTCTATAACGACCCAAAAATTGAAATGATAAATTGAATTATTGGAGTTGATACTGTTAGGGATTCCCTTAGGTTTCTTTGCGACATGTTGGTGGTTATTTCCCAACCTAAAGGCCTCCCATGGTGGTGTTCCATATTAAATAACTATGTTTATGGCTTTTTAAACTACCCATGGGGTGATGTGATGATTTATTGGTAAGATAAATCTTATTAAAAAATTATTTTGGTCGAATTGGTTGAATATTAGATGAGTTGCCTCATTTTCATGTTAATTATTTCGATTAAATGCTCATATAGAACTTTTATTTCATAAATGGATTTTTTAGAAATTGTATAAATGAATGGGAAAACTCATGAAATTTGTTTGATCATGATTTAATAAATGAATGGGTATACTCATTGGTTTCCTTTAATTGTGAATTTTGGTTAATGAGTAGGTGTACTCAGATGTTATAATTGGATGGTTATGAATTGTAAAATGTATTGAATTTTTATTGAATCCATTAGATTCTATATATATTTCTCTTATGGGTCTTGAATTCAGTAGTGTAAACCTTGGATAGAGTATGCTCCTTGGGTATTGATTCCATGGGATTCCTTGGGCCTTAATTCCCCTTGGATTTGTCTTGCTAGGACTCATGTATGACATGTTCGAATGACATGCTCCTAGAACTACAACCAGTACTATTATTGAGTTTCCATCAAGATGGTTTTGGGACTCTATGAGGATTATTTGGTATTATACACCTTGAATCTGGATTTTCATGGTTTGAAATTTTGATTATACGACACAGTCATGGGAAATATTGTATGCTTGGTTGAACAGCTCGGTTGTGATTACTCTTATAGTTCACTATAAAGTAAGTTTGTGGTTGACACAATATGTATGGATTTATGGTGATGTCATGTTGGTTATTTATGTATTGATAAGAGCCGCCTTGTTATTAGAGCATGAAACTTGTTTTGAAGGGATCCTCTTGAGTCTATACAGTATCACTTGCTTAGTAGTGGTTATACTATGGTCACTTACATTCATTTACTATATACCTTCTTTACATGCACACTGTTTAGATTATTATATTCTAAATCTTGGATTGTATTGATATTTCGGTGGTTACCTACTGGGATTGTATCTCACACCTTGTTCTTTACCCCATTGGGTACCCAAATAGACTATTTGGAAGCTGGTATGGACTAGGAAAAGTTCCCATAGATTGATGTTGGGTTTCATACCATGCTTAGGAGAAGGGTAACATGAGACCGAGCTGAGGATCATGATACTATTTGTAGATATAACTTTTTGGTAATTTTGTAATTTTAGGGTAATTATTATACTATATCTATCTAAACCTATTTTAGATGTTTTATAGACACATTACAAGATCATCCTTGTTTATGAGATACCTTGTTAGTTGTTATCTATTCCTTTTGTTTATCTATCATTTGTATGATTTAATACACACACTACTTTTATGTCACTGATATTTTATTATTTTACACTTTGATGATGAGGGAATAATCCCCCCATTGTAACAATTTTACCTACTACTAGTCGTCAGCCTCTGGTGTTTTGGAATATGCACTTGATTCCATGTGGCCCACAAAACTCAGGGCACCTTTCAGTGGGATTTGGGTCTAGGAAATTATATATAGCAAGAGAAGGAATAAATGGGACAAAGGCTTCTACCCATCTATCTAATCCATCAATATTGGGTAGATCCCAACCCACCACATGGATGGTGGGGGTGAATAGGGCTTAGACACCTCATTGGGTTAGGTGGAATGGGTTGATCAGTCAGGTTGTGCATTCCGACCAAACATGAGGCCAATCGTTAGCCCACACATTATGTATTATAGGAATGGGTGCCTCAGGTTAGGTATTACTGACCTGAAATAGATGGATTTGTTCACTATGAATGGGTGACATGTTCATACTAAAGGCATTAAACCATACCCCATCATGGAAATTATCATTCCTCGGGGATTCCACATGGTGTTATCTCACCTATTTAGTGTATTTTTTAGAAACTACCTCAAAATGTGTCTATTTTAGACATATAAAGATCCTATCATGTGTTTTTTTTTCATTTATATCATAATGTTATGATTTATTTTTCCAACTAAGTATTCTTTCAAGTAAATGTAGTATATTTTTTCAGTTTTATCACTGTGAATTTATTGATGGTGTTCAATATTAATATTTTGAGTATTTTAAGGGTTTTTACTCCCTTAGAAATGTATTTAGGCTAGGAATAATTTCCCCCAAATATAAAATTGGTTTTGGTACCCCCTCACACATTAGGAGAATAGTTTTTTCTATCTTTGAAGTTGATACTACCCTGATTAGGATCTCATGTGGGGTGGGGGTCCACTACTGGGGTCGATACTCCCTTGACTAAAGCTTAAAGTGTGGTAAAGTGTAGGTCCCCCGCTACTATTTTAGAGTGGAATCATGGATTATTAAAATAGGAAATATGGATTCTCAAGTAGTGTGTTAGTTTCACCTATATTTGGAATTTAGAATAAGGACATCCTTATAATTTTTAGGTTCATCATTTGAGTGTATTTAGGTTTTTATTGATAGGTTATACTTCCCTTACTATTTCATGGTTGAGATGACTGGTTTTATTTTTATTTGTTATGGTTTTGGGATTTCCTACAGGGTATGTTTATACTCTCCTCTTCAGGGGTTTGTTTTCCCACACATGCCTTGTCTTATAAGGATGATATAAAATTAAAATTTGATATTGGTTGTCATGGTGTTGGAGAATATTAGGGGTGTTTAGAGGTTCTTTTAGTGGGATATGTTCATATTAAGAGCTTAGAATAATAGGTACTTCTACACTATCATAGATTAGGATGGTTTTTTCCTTTATATATTTTTGGGAATGTATTTTTACCCTTTCTAATCTTTAGTTTACATTCCATATATCCTTGTGGATTTTAGAGTTTTTCCAATGTATTATATATATATATTATCATCGCTTTATTTTAATTATCTAGAATTTTATATTTTTTCTTGGGTGGGGATGTGCATTTTGTATTGTTGAATTAGTATAAGGAGTCCCATATTTAGTTAAATGTGTAATTGTTTCTAGTCTACGTCTCATGACCTATTAGAAGTGGGCTTGGGGTTGTATATTCACCTTACCAACACCAATAAGGGGTCATGATAGGATGGGTCATGTCACAAACAGATTTGTGATGGGAAATAAAATTTATTTCCTAGAGTTGAAAAATTTAACAAAAAACTATTATTATTCAAAATCTTCTAAGTTATTCTATGTTTATTTATAAATATTCCAAAAATAAAATTTTATTATTTAAAATAATCCACTATGAGGTGGTAGGATCTCATTCCTTTAAATTTTGAAAAGTATCATAAATACTCTTTTATAACAAAGAATGAATTTTTATCATTATCTTCTATTTCCAATATGTTATAGAGTTTAATGATTCATAAATTATGTGTATCATTTCATTTTCTTTATAAACCCTATACATCAAAAAAATGATTTCACTTATTGGTAAGAGAAATGTGATGACTATACACATACTCTATTCAAATCCAAAGGAGATTGAAATATTCATTTTTATTATAAATATCCATGGTTGATACCTTTTCAACATTATTTTAATTAAAACTATAATATATATCAATTATTTCCATGATTGTTTACTATTTTTTATCTAAAAAACTTCAAAAAAAATAAATTTGATATCGTATACCCTTCAAAATTGAAGAATTTATTTCTATAACATCAGTAAATGATATGGACTCTCCAAAAGTTTCATCGACCCCTTTAAGTATTCAGGGTAGTTACATATAATTAAAAAAATTCTCCACCTTCCTGACACCTATTTAGGTTTCAATAACCAAGCCTAAAAATTGGAACATCCAATATTTTTCTATAGGATCACAATTTTACCCAACTTTGAGGTCAATATAGTACCAATCTTTACACATCTCTTGCCTAGTTTATATATCCTCATAACTTTTTATGAAATTGAGTGAAATTATATTGAACTCATTCATATATTTAACACTATTATTAAAATAAATAGGGAAAAAGTCCTTAACTGTATAAATATTTAATCAAAACCATAGTCTCACTAATTAATTTATATATCCAATCATAATGAGTACATGAGTAGAGAATAATATTGTATTGTTCATCTTGAATTTAATTATTTTGAAACATCAAGTGAACTCATTTATGCTACTCATAATCATCTTGATCCATTTACTAAGAAATATCAAAACTTGGTTACTCAAGAAGGTTTTATCTAAAATATAAATATTTACATATTACTAGGAAGAATAAGTGGGTTTCTTATATAATTCTAAGATTTTTCTTCCATTAATATTTTCCTTCTCAAATATTAATTTGAAATTCATGTTTAATGATAAATATATCATGTTATCAATAAAAAAACTTTTATTGAATTAGTATCATGTTTTATAATTATTTAAAAATAAATTTTATTAAATGTACTCCCACTAATTAAATAATCCCTTTTAATTACACCATTTACATTAGTGGGTTGAGATCCATAATTCACTAATATTTGGGTTACATTGGTATTTCTCCCATTACTAAGAAATTAATGTATTACATCCTGTTTATCATATGATATATGACTCTTGGATATTTTGTTAGATTAATCTTTACCCAGTACATTATATAGATAAAATAAACTATATTATTGTAGTATCATAATCATATTAGGTTTTCCTAAATATGTGTAACACAAAGTAGAAATAAAATATGGGCACCTTATCCTATTAGTTTCATCCATAACATACTTTCTGTATACAAGATTTTTTATATGCACCGTGATTTGGAATGAACCAACCAGATTGGGTGATCAACTTCTTGAAAAGTGTTTCTTTGGAAGAAATATATCACATAGTATTTAAAGAGGATTTATTACCTCACTTTATTATCTCATGTATTACATTTACATGAATTAATTATTCTAGTAATTTAATTTCATAATACAAATTCCTTTCACCAAATAAATATGTTTAAACTATATTAATGTGTAACACTTTACATAAATAATATCTTGTGTTACTTGTTCAAATTAAAATCAAACTATATATACACATATCCAATTGTAACCCATGAATAGGTTGTATAAAACCCTTTAATGTAATGTCTTGGAATCATATGAGATCAATAATCCACATAAGTTTAATCTTAGATCAATAAGTTTCATTCCCCCACGTTTCTAGATATAGCCTAATCTCCTATCACAATGAGTATTTTGACCCTAATTCTCTATACCCAAAGTTCATTACTTAGTACAGGCTTCAATTCCATCATAATTTTATCACCTAATATGTATAAACTATAAATAACCATTAAATTCAAGCTTATAACAAATAAATAATTAAAATTCCTAGTAATGGAAAACAAAATCAATTATCATACCTAGAATGTAACACCTTGAATGCATACATGATAATTTAATGTTGTAGTTTAATACTTTAGACTAAATTAAACATCCATTCATTATATAAATAATTTATATCTGTGAAGAAATCGAGGTATAACACTAAATAAATAAACAATTCATAAATCTATACATGAAATAAACATTTATTAATAATTCATAAATATAAAAATTATAAACCCTTTATAATTTTGGAATGCATTATGAACTTTTTATAAAATAAATAAACATGAACATGTCATATTTATTCTAATATAAACTGTTTTATACTATCAATTTACATGTATTTTAACATGAAGTCCATAATATTTCAGAATATGAGATATTTTATGAAAACATCTATAACATTATAAACATTACATATATTAAGTAAACATTTGTATAATTTAAATATATTTTATTTTATTTTATTTAAATATTTTATCAAATCATCTATTACACTTTTTATAATGGTTTAAATAATTTCTAGATAATTATTTTCAAAATACTCATTTTATATTATTATTTCAAAATAATTTATAAATCAATATAAGTGCTTTTATATTTCAATTTATTTTATAATTAATACATAGTTTATATATTTTTCAATATTTAAACCCAATATAAACCAAGATCATATCTACCAAAACATTTTTGGTTTTGTTTAATTCCCTGCTTCGATCTGAGGCAGGATCAAATGGTTTAAGATAGTGAAGTTTTTTAGACTTTTTACTAAATATATTTTTCTTTAAGATTTTACACCCCATGACTGATTTAGATATAGACAAAAATGTGGACTTCCTTAGTAACAACATATTCCAAGGAGGAACTATGAACATTTTAAAATATCTAATCCATTTTTTGTAGCAGTAATACTACCAAAACTATGAAAGTTTTCTAAGTAAACTCTGACATAGTTAACCCTAATTATAGAAAGAAGATAGCACCCACTTAATTAGTCTTCTTATCTTATCGAATTCATTTCATATAGAACATTTATAAGTCTAAATTATAAGTTTATATTGTGTTAATATCATGGATATTTCATGGTTCTCCTATAAAATGATTGTTTTACATGTAAACCACAACATAGTGTAATTGTATTACGATACTCAGTTTTTCCCAAAACATTTATACGGAAATTTTTCTCAAAGTAAAACAAGGTTTTAAAAAATTGTAGTATCGTGACCATTTTTTATGATACTAATGTCATGGTTTAAAAAAATTCAAAAAATATTCTTATTTTGATAATGACTATGTTGTTTTTTCCTGAAATTATCATTTTCCAGTTTTTTCATTCATTTTAATAATCAATCCAAATGAGATAAAAGTATATTTAATGCCATAGATGGGTTTTGGAGGATATAAGACTTCTCCAAACATAATATAAAATATAAATAAAATACTATAAATCATAATATATCTCAATCCATTTTAACATTTAGAGCTCAATCTGGATTGAACACTGAAGGTAGTGAATCAGTAGTATAGTTTTAGAAATTTTTTTCTTTGTAATTAAGATTGTTGGACTTGTTAAGTTTCTTGATCCTATCAGTAATATATCACATTATAACTTCATGTATAATAGTTAGATTCCCCAACAAGGATTCTTCATAATATCCACAAGTTATTTCAACAGTGGTCGGTTCGACCCCCAACTAAAATTCCCAAATAAATAGTTATACACCCCAGTTGTAATATCCTCTATAGTTAGTATTTAGATACCCTTGAAAAAAACTCCTCCTTTGGATTTTATCCAATTAAAAAAATATTACGATATGCTCTAGGATAATTTAACACCTCATTTAAATTTATCTACATCCATGACAAAGAAGGATCAAAAGGTTTTACTCATGTACAATCCTCAAGAACTTCAATAAACACTTGAAAATGTATGTATACCTAAAACAAAAATTCATATATTGAATTATTTTAATCCTTATCATCCTTATAAAAACTCTTGAAACATGTATTTTTATATAAAAAGATGTCCCCTACTTCATACTCTTCTCTCTCCTTGATACAATGGTGTATCAGTTTTCTTAAAGTCATCACTTATCAATGTTTTATTTTATACCAGCTAGTAAAAAATAATACCTTCATGAAAATATTATATAATTCATACTCATTTAACAGTTTATATTCCATTTTGTGCAATCAAATATTGTGACGATCTAATAACAAAAAACCTCATAAATTGAACACTTCAGAACTGATTTTCCATATAGTGATGCCTTGCGGAGGACCCCTACTTTGTTCTCTTAGTATGTGGTTTGTACCTTCACTTTTTGAATTTTTCATTAACTTTTTTTATATATGGATAAATAATCCTATGAAAACACTCAAAATTTTTTTACTACACACCACATAGTTAGTGAATGAGACTTAGTTAATAGGATCTATTTGGGGTATTCATACACTGAGAGGGGGTGAATCGGTGTGGGGTTTCTTTAAACCCTATTTTTCTTTTATCCCTTAAATAACACTTCACTTATTTAGTGATTGTATCTATATATCACTTTATCTCTCCTTTGGTTTTTGTGTAGATATATAATATGAAAAAAAATAAAATAGAACAACAAGATTTGTAAATTAGGTTCACCTCCCTAAGTAAGACGACGTCCCTAATGAAATGTTATTATTATACCATGTGAATGACTTCCTTATTATTAGAAACTAAATAAAAGTAAACGGTATGACATTGAATCTTTATAATATCACTAATCAATTATAGATAATGTGAATTATTGTTTTCCCTTTTTATAAGATAATAAAATTTCACCTCCTTAAATAAAGATCAACAGTATTGGCTTTATTCCCTACAGGAAATTATGAATAATATTATTTTCTCACTCATAGTAGTCAGATGGATACCTCAATATTTTTCAAACTTATATAGTTGTATTTTCTAGTTTTTTCAACTCAGTTATTTTATCTTGAATGTGATCAGTAGTAGGTTTTTCTAGATTCTCTCTTCTTCATTATTATTTCTAAGTTCATTGAAATAACACTAATACACCTTCTTATTTTCTTTGATAAATAATATCTAAAATAGGTCATTTTATCTGTTATTTTATTTCTTTATTTATTTCGAATTTAAGATTATATTTTTTTGTTTACCTATTTGATAATATCATATATATATTTAACCTACACATATACTTATATATATAATAGTTGTATCATCATTGAATATTTCATATATTTGAACTCCAAAAAATTTCTTCCATCAGTTCACAGAATCTTCAAGTTGAAGTTCCATTCAAAATCAACTTTTAATTTGGGTGAATATTCATTTATTTGTCAAGCATGATATTTAAACTATCATAGACTTTCCCTAAATTAAAATTCCCCATTAAATTCCCACCTTTTTGTTTGATATTTATACATAGACATGGTGATGTAGCAATTTATTCTATAATGTGGAACTCATCTCGAAACCCTGATATTCTCCTCCAACTGGAACTCCTTTCATTTTCACAAGAAACATGATGATTTTTTTTATCTAGATTTTTTATCCATGAATAACATCAAAAAATCATCATCATATTTGTTTCTCATTTCTTAATAATATATAAATTATTAAAACACAACATGCACGTAAGAAAAATTATCTTACGTAATTCAATTTATTATGTTGATACGATAAATTATCTTATGGGGTCCTCAAATACTCATTGCATAAAATAAATTACTTTTTCATTTTTTTCTCTAAGACTCAATTGTGTAGATGAATTTTACATTAACTCAAAATAGCTTATGCATAATTGAATTTACCTATGCATCTCAATTATTGTACACATAAGTAAATTACCTTATGAGATCTCTTATGTGTAAGTAAATTATTTTATAGGTATTAAAAATATCATATGTTTGTAACCAAATTTTATTAAACTGATCAATATAAGATAAACTCCTTTTTCATTTTCACTTGAATAGATAAAATAGCGTACATTGTTCCAAAACATTGTGTGAGAGCCTCACCGTAAGATAAATACATTTTTTATTTTTCAACTTTGGAATGATATGTAAAGGATTTATTCAAATCAACTCAACGGTTCGTGAAATAAATTCAATGCTTTCTCAAATAATCTCTTAACCATTCTTGATCTCTTAAAATCACCTTTAAAGGAATACTTTCAAGGATTGAACTCTTTTTCCACTTCACCACCCTTTTGCAGGAGCTGCACCTTGATACTCAAATTGATGGAATATTCATAACTTGGATAGATTCTAACATTTATGATCTATCTAGCCATATTTTCAAGGATAGTAGCTGATTTCTACTTTTTCGTTAATTTATTGAAACCTGAACAATATGATGGAAACACTCTCATCATAATTATTTCCTCTTTCCCTAAATAATGACATGAAACACCAATTAGTATCACATTAAAATTTTAAATGATTTCTTCCAAGGGAATAGATATTCAAAAAACTTCCAATTTTAGTATCTACTTAAAATTATCACCTCATCTACTTCAATAGATTCTGCATATGGACTTCAAATAGAATATTCACCCTATGATATATATATATAATAAAAGAAAATATAATACTACTTCTTTTTCATATATAATTGACTCTATTATTATATAAATATGATAGAATATCATAGTTCCTCCAATTTTTCTATCTCCAATCCACACTCATTATTCTTAGTTCAACAGATAAAGGTATATAGACTTAGGAACTATTCTTCTTTACCATGTGAACTATGGTAGAAATTGATATTTATTGAGACATAATTTTCTTTCCATGTTTTATTTACCATATATTGACATCATACACGTTTCCACCTTTATTGATAATAAATAAATCAAAAACAAAAGGTGGGTTCATTAATATCCTCCTTTGTATTTGTGGTCAGTTTCATTTCTAGAAAATGACATGTCAATTTGGGAACTCATTATATTATCTATCAACCGTATTGAAAATAATTACAATTTAAATGAGAGGATAAAATAATTTCATTATTAAGTATTTTATCATCAATCACTCCACTATAAGTCTAATTGAGAAATTATCAGTGTAGAAAATAATAGTATATAATTTAGAAAACAATGTTTTCCATAATAAAAAAATTATGACACAAACTATTAACTTTTTCAACTCTCTCCCTCATGGGTAATTCACATGTATCTCGGATGATACAATTTTTTAACATAAATTGTTGTAGGTATTTTCAAATATATTTTAACCTAATCTTATTATATTTACTCAACACAAATATTAAAAACATTCAGCTAAAACTAGTAGTTTTTGATTTCAAATATCCTTGGATTACTATAGGTTTCATAAAATTCTTATAATTAATAAAAGTCATATTTCCTCTTAATGTTAAATCCAATTATTTAATAAATACGGATGATATAATATTAATTATTACATTTTCAAGGATTACTGGTTAGGAACCTTATAGAAATTACAACTTTGTATGAATTGAATAAACCTGATAGCTTCTTAAGAAACTCCCCCTCAGAAGATTAACTATATATTCACATAATCATTATTTATATAATTATCAAGTAAGATTTTTAATTCCGGATTTTGAGATAATATTAAGATGGTAGAATTCATATTTTCTTTATTAGGGAAGATTCATTCTTAAAATTATCTTCATGATATCATGTACTTCATTCCCACTAAGATATGTACTTTTAACATTCATCTTGTCCAATTTTAATGGCCTCTTAATATTTATCATGGTTGGTATTTCTTATTTATTTTCTTTAGATTACTATCTTAAAAATCATACCAATATGTTGTCTTCTTCAGCTCTATAATAGTTATTACAACTTAATTTATTTCATTAGTGCTTAATTTGAAAACTAAGATGACCTTAAAATATCCTATATAGTTATCACAGAAATACAATATAAATAATAAGGTTGTAAGGAAGAACTTCTTTGTTCATCAATGTGGGAAATTTTATTGAGAATTTATTCTCAATCATTTTTCCATTATTAATTTAACTACATGTCCAAATTTACTCTTTATTCATGGAAAATAATTTTTTAAATTTGATATTTTTTTGGGGATCATGGGTTATTTGTCTTTATCCTTAGTTAGGATTTTATTTTTATCATGATCCATCATGTAAAAAGCATTACTTGGTGTATATTTCATGTTCTCCAAGATTTTTCCATATTTAATAATAAATATTACACAATTATTTTAATTGTGTCCATCCATATTACACCTTCCACATAACTCCTTGTGATCCCTCAAGTTATTCCCTTTTGATAACCACTCATAAAATTTGATTTCTTCTTCTTATGATATATTATTTTCCCTTTGAATATTTCATTTTATTGGGCTTTTAATTCTATTTCATTTTCCAAATTAAATTCCAAAATATCTATACATACTTTTGGAATATTATTATCCTTTTATTTTTTACACATAACTTTTTAAATCTTCTCTTCACCAGTTTAGTCCTTTCATTTTTCTCTTATATTGTTCTTGTATTTCATTTAAACGTATTCCTTTCAATTCACACATTAATGAATTATTTTTAAGTTTCCATGATGTGTCCTCTTTTTCCAGAAAAAATAAAAAACTTATTAATTTTGGTACAACATCAGTATTTAAATTATTGGACATTTGAATCATAGATGACTTTCCATCCTTCTGCACATATGTCTTGTGAATTTTTAATTCAGAATTTTTCTTATCATTGTTTCCAAAGATAATATTTTGTTAATTATTTATCCTCTATGATCTTATATTCTCATTTGTTCTTATTTTATACTTGAATGACATATACTTCCATGTTTACTCACTGTGATAACTACCATGAAAAATATCACATATATTTTTGAGTATTCTAAATCCATTTACAGTTTCATATATTTGTTTTCCCAGTATGTATATATTACAGCTTTTGGTACCTACCCGATATTGAAATGGGATTCCCTTTTCATTATGTAATTGATATATTATACCAAAAATACAGTTCCCCCCAAATATATTATAGATAAAATAATAACAAAAACCCCTTGGTTTGTTTATTTTCACTTCATGTTATATAATTTTTTTAAAATTGGTAGATTATTATTTTTTGGAATTAAAATCATCTGGTTGGGACTCTTTTGGGGAACCACATCTCATAAAAACTCGTTTATCCATCCTTGACATGATGGTAGGCTTCTAAAAACTTTTATCTATCCATCTTTGTATATATTTAGAGTTTAATATTTTACTGTGTATATAAACAGAAGAAGCATTTTTAATGCTTTGGGATGTGGATAATAATTTTAATTTTTGGATGAATTGGAATACTAATTATATGATCTTATAATATTATTTCCAAAATATAGAGGTATTTCATAAGAATATTTCTTCTTAAAAGTTTTTCTGGAAAAATATTTCCTTTCAACTTTTTCAGAAGACATTACTTGTATTAATTCCGAATTCTTAAAGTTAATAGAAAGCCTTAAGTATTTCATATTGAGGTTTATTTTTTCATCCTCTATTATCCTTAGTTTTTATCATAAAATTTTCATATATCTTTTATTTTATCCTCTTTTATTTTTCTCTTCTCTTAAAATAGATGGTCAAGTTATTTAATTCTCATGTCCTTGACCTCAAGTTGATAATTTTTAAGAGTATTATATTATTTATATGAATGGTTTATTTCATCAAGATATTTATTATATTCCTCTCTCTAATTTATTATGTTCAGCTACTCATATTCAAATATATATAATAGTTCCTCAATATCCCCCTTCATTTCACTTGTAACGCCAACATTTTTAGATACATTAAAATGGATTTATACACTTTATTTCAAAATACATTTCTAATATTTAATGATCATGATCATAGCGGGTGATATATTCATACATACTCCCAAAAATACTACAAATATATGATACAATTTATTTAGGTTAGTTACACAAGACATATATTAGAGAACCAATTGATTTATCTTGTGAGTCCTTAAAATTGTGATCATCCCAAAAAATATATGACTCTTCATAAGGATAGTTTTTATAAGTGAGTTTTGTTACCACTTTTCATTTATATATGGTAAAATACAAGACGATAAATTGTTTTCCAATTCCTTTTTTGGTGGATTCAACCATGATATATTCATTTTCTATACACAATCTTAATTTTTTAGGATGTTGCATTAGGAAACTGATTTTTCTCCAACCTTACATAAGAGGTTTATCTTCTTTTCACTATTATCCTCAAGTGATAACTTATTAATAGTTTAAAGAAAATTACACTCACTTTGATTAACTTTAAATAGTTGAGAGTTCTCTTTATTTTATGAGGCTATTTTTAACTTTTTAGTATCTATTTTCTTCTTGTTAATTAGTTTCTTGGTAGATATGTCTTCTATTTACACAAGCATTAAATTCATATATCCTTTGAAAAAAGATATTAAATTCAAAAAGAAATTTAGGAAAATAAATTTAAATATATGTTTAACCTACTCTAATACAAAATGATAATATATTTTTGGGATATTTTGATAATGAGAGGGGAAGAATCATTGTGGGGTAAATTTTAAACCAATTTCATTTTTATCTCGTAACTACCTATTCACTTATTCAGTTATTGAATATTTCCCTTTTTTCCATTCCTTTGGTTGTTATGAGGATATAGAATATAAAATCAACACAAGAGAACTCCAAAACAAATTAATGATGTTTACCTCCATAAGGATGAATACATCACCAGTGAAATGTTTTTATTATCCCATATGTACGAATTCATTATTATTATCAAATAAATCCCAGGAAATGGTATGAACTTAAACCTATTATCTAGGAATTGACCAATTTATAGAAAATGAGTGTGTATTATTCCTTAATATAAGATGATTTACTTGTTACATCGTGAATAAATATCACAAGTGTTGGATCGAGTATGTATGAATGATCTTGTTACCTCACTCGTAGTAGTCAAATGGATTCATTGACATTCTTCATAATTATATAGTAGGATGTTGTAGGTTGACCATATCAATTACTTAATCATGGATGTGATCAATAGTATATTTTTTAATATTCTCTATTCTTCTTTCTTTTTCGTTAGTGCATTGAAATAACACCGAGACACCTTGTAATATTCTTAGATACATAATATATATAAGTAGTTAATGGAATAGTTATTATCTTTCAAAGATATAGGTGTGTGTGTCTTGGGCATCCCTGAAGACAATGGATTACGTTAAGAGTTTCCTTGGTCTTACCGGTTACTACAAGAGGTTTTTATTTCATTTCTCTCAAGTTTTTACTCCTTTGATATCCTTGAACTAGATGGGTTAGGAACTCTTGTAGACCTAATAGTGTTAGAAATATTTTAAATACCTATAGAATATATTGTTTTTATCTCCAATCCTTTTCTTTCTGGCCAAAGGAGGTCATTTTTAGGTTTTATATGATGCTTCACATCTTGGATTGGTATGTCTTCAAATGCAGTAGAGATCATTTGTTTCTTATGGGTCTCAGTAGTTATGTCCCCATGAGTGTAATTATTCCACCCATGATATGGAGTTGGACAAATTTGTGTTTTCCTTGAAGTTACAGTGACGTTACCTCATCGGTGAGAATTTTATGGTTTTTACTAACCATAAAAGCCTATGGTTTGTATTATCCCAGTGTGAATTGAACTTTTTTCCGTGTCGGTGGATAGAATTATTGTAGTATTACTACATCAAGATTTAATATATTACTATAAAGGTAAATGTTGTTGCTGATGTACTGAGTAGGAAATCATGTAGTGATGACTCACGTGAATCTAGAGATACCTAGAGGGTGATGGATTAACTCTTAGTGATACATCCAGATATGGGAGAGGTTAGAGGAAGAGGTTGTATTTTCTGGATGACAGTGCAGTTATATTTGGTGCAATAATTAGAGGAGTCCCAATTGGGGGATTCTGAGGTAGAGGTATGGAGATACTGAGTTGTTTTGTTGATGCCTCTGATGGTTGGTCGGAGGGTAGATAGCATTGGGTGTTGTTCCAAGGAAAGATTTTCATTTCTTCAAAAATTCATAAGATAGTTATCCATGAGTTCTATATCTCTCCTTTGGTGGTATATACAGATGTGAAAAAGATGTACTAATATTTTAGAGTTTTTTTTGGTGTCCTAGGTTGAATTTTACAGTTGTAGAGTTTGTTTCTAAATGTTTGGTCTACCAAAAGGTGAAGGTTGAGAACTGTGTTTCTAGTGGTTTTATCTCATAGTTAGATGTTTCCCATTAGAATTGGGGGGACATCCTAATGTACTTAGTTACTAGTTTACCTCGATCTCAGGTAGGCTATGATTTTATATGGGTAATATTGGTTCATTTGATGTACTATGCCAACTTTATAGCGATCAGGGATTCAATCTCAGCGGAGGTTTTTTCAAGGGTGTATGTGGAGGAGGTATTGTGACTCCACAGAGTCCTAAGGATGATTATATTTGACTGGGGTCCTCATTTTACCTCTATGGTATGAAGATGTCTTTAGTATGATTTTGGTTCTCATTTATACCTTAGAAGTTATTTTCATCCATAGATGGATGGGAAAATAGAGTGGAGCATATGGAATCTTAAAGACATATTGTGTCCTTATGTCATAGATTTTTTAGATTTTTGGATGTGACACCTTTCCTTGGTAAATTTTTATTACAGTAATAGTTTCCACTACACCATTGGTTTGGTTCTATTCGAATATTTGTAGGAACAACCTTTCCATTCTCCATTATACTATACTAGGGTCGGGGAGGTAGTAAATCTCAATCTAGAACTGGTACAAAATATGACAGAGATGGTTTAGGTGATTCACAATAGGATTAAGGTAGTGTGGGATCATCCTAAATCATATGGTGATCATAGGAGGAGACCAATGGAGTTCGATGTTAGAGATCACATGTTCTTGAAGGTGAATCATCATCATGGGTAGCAAATGTTTGGTTGTGGGTGTATTACTTCTCGATGACCTGTTGGGACTTTGGAGGTGTTGGATCATGTCGGAGTTGTGGCATATCAGATAGCACCTCCACTATATTTGAACCATATACCTAATTTTTTTCCCATGTCGTGAATCTTTCATTATCTCCACGACAACTATCAGGTAATTAATTATGGAAAGATCGATATTGAAAAGATGTATCCTTTGAGGAGCATCTTTCGGAGGACCAATACCACCAGTAGAAGCTCTTCCAGGGTCATTATATTCCCTTGGTTTATGTCTTGTGGTAGCAAGATAGTGTGGAGGATGGAACATGGGAACATGAGTCACAAATTAAAACTCAGTACCCTAAGTTGTTTCATGTTTATCTCTTCTATTGTAAAATTTCTTCCCTTTTGAATGATGGCCTTTATAGTTTATGATATGGTTTCCTCTTGTTTCTTATTATGTATTTACTCTCATTTGAGAGGTATCTCCCCTAGGAGAGTGTTTAAGACTTCTTTTATTGTTGTACATTTGTTACTTATTTCTTCTAAGTGAGGTGCTGTTGAGATCCTACGATGATGAAATATTTGAGAGGTATCTCACAGGGTGGTTATTCGGATGTCACTTATTTTTCTCTCTGGTTTGGTTTTCTATTCTCAATGAAGAAAATTGTTTTAGAGGTTTATAATTTAAGGTATAAGATCTGTGTAGTGTGACCCTTTTAATTTTTATGCGGATCATGGTTCTTGGAGGAGTCATGGAGTAATTCTGGAGGGGTCTGGTTGCTAAAATCTATAAGTAGGGGGCATACATGATGTGTTTTTTTCATGTCATGTATTCATAGTTCATGTCTTGTTATGGATGGTCCATAGGGTGCTTCATAGTGTGTAAATATTTATTATTAAATGGTTTGAGGTGATGTGTTTTCAGTTATACTTGAATCCCAACATTTACATAACATATAAGGGTAAAATGACATGTAAATATCCTATGTATTTTATTTATAAATGGTACAATACCTTGGGTTTTTTCCTCAAACCCTATGGAATATCCAGATTCTTGGTGATCTAGTTTCCCTACCATTGAATTTTTGTGATTCCTTTAATATAAATTGATTCTTGGATTTCCATATTATATCTATGGTGATCTAAGTTGTGTTATTTCTCAGTTCTATAGAGGTTTCTCCCTTATTAGTCTTGTTGTCTCCTATTTCTTCTTGAAGTTCTATGGTGGTTGATCTCTACTATTTTAATGAGATTTATTTTTTTTCGTTTTTCGCACAACATCTTTAGGATATCAAAGTTTCTTCTCGGGAGAGATGATTGGAGATTAGTAATATTGGTTTTCTATCATGTGAAGAGCATTCAAACTATTTAGATAGGGGACTCGTTTCTTCTCTATTTATTTAAATAAAATCATAAATTGAGAATAGTATTTCCCTTTCTATAGATATCGAATTAACATAATAATTATTGAATTTTATTAATAAATAATTGGTAAGATAACTCATATTGTTGATTATTTATACCATGATAGTGGTTTGCCTCTTATTTTTCTATACAGTGTCATATCTACATAATGGTTTTTTTTAATGTTCTTATTCATGGAGTAGTATGTTTAAATTAATAAATAACATAAATCCATAATTAATTGAAAATTAAATGGATTATAATTAATTAAAGAAGAGGTATGTTTCTAATCTGGTGGTTGATGTAATTTGATGACAGTCAAATTGATGAAATTCAAATGTGTAATTGGGAATTATCTTCCATGTGATTAATGGAATTCATAAATAATGTGAATCAAGTTTATGATTTTTGATAATAATAAAAAGGAATGTTAATTTAGAATAGTATTTCTAACAGTTTGATAAAACTATTTTTAATGATTAGATAATGTTTAGCTTTGTGTTCCTTATTATAGCTTAATGTCTTAGGTTACTTATAGTTTTAACATATGAATAATGATTGGTTAGTTCAAGTTAGAATAATAACTGGTTGTTTGAAAAATATAATTTTTAGTGCATGGGTTTCCCATATCCTTGAGAAGGATAATTTCCTTGAGTATAAATCCATGAGATCTCATTTATATTTGAAAGATGGATTCCTTGTTTTAGATTTTATATTTCCTTGTTGGTTGTGATTTCTTGTTTCTTGTTGATTTTATAATGCGATCCAGATGTGAGACTTTTTGTACGTTGTGATATGGGGTAGGGAGGCCCAGTTTTGATATGATCATGGGATTGATGAGCCTAATATGGCTGATGTGTTTTGGGTTTAGGAGACCTAGATGTGATATGCACCTGGGATGGATAAGCTTGGGGTGGCTGATGTGATTTGGGGAGGGGAGGCCTAGATGACGTAGTGGTATTTTCCACCCTGTGAATGTGATATGAATCAAGATATGCTTGTGGGTGTTAGGCATGAAACCAGAGAATATATAAAAATTTAAATCTGGGCTTACCCATTGATAAAATTTTGAGAGTTGGGATGCTTTCATGTGAATCTATTTAATGGTTGATGGCAGGATTTCTTATTTTATATGCATTCTTTTCCCTGATTAATGAGATTTTTGGGTGTTATTGGTTGCATGTTTACTCTTTGAGGAGGGTTAGGATGTTTTACTAGTTTATCTAGATTATGGAATGATTTTAATGATGAATAAATAATTTATAACCCACAGGGTTGGTGTTGTTGGAATTGAAATCCTCAAAACATGTTAATTTTGATAAATCATGGAATTGGATTAGATTATTATTATAGGGAATGGACTTTACTCTGATGATTAATTTAATATAATTTGGATTAATGTTAATGGTTAATTAATGCCTAATAGGTTAATTAACATGTGGAAATGATAAAAATTAATGAAGTAATTAATTTAACACTTTCAAATCCTTCTGTGATTATAGGATATCTGGTCTTAGTAGTGGTAGACAGGAGAATGAGAAATGTTAGCTGAAGTTTGGTATAATACTAGGTTATTCAAATAGTGTTGTTGTGAGATATATTATATATTGTATATTTTGTGATTTCATATGCTTGACGACCCATGTTGGTTAGGGTGACGGGTACCTAGTGTACTTTGGGAGGTTGTTTTCCCAAACATCCTAGTGGGAGGATGAATGGCTAACTAACCACTTTGACCCCACTCTCTTCTCTTGGTAGTTACATGTATTGGTATGCATGGTGGCTAGTTTATCCTTATATGTTTTTATAGGGATATAATGTATTATTTTAATTCAAAAACATGTATACCTAGATATAGTATCCAAAGGATTATTATAGGTATGATGTTTATATGTTATGATGGATTGAGGTACTTACTAAGTGTATGGGTTGTAATAGCTTGAGGTATAATACCTGGTCTATGATACATGTCCTACAGGATGTGTTGGATCCCTAAAAATACTTTTTTACTATGTACGGATATGTAGAGGGGTTTATTTTATTATTTGATACATGAGGTTTATGTTTTGATTCCTTTCACAGGTGTCTTTGGGCAGGCCTATTTTGGAAAGAGATGGCTCGAGACATGCAACGTTGGGGTGGAGCTGCAAACCAGTGGGGAAGTAGGAGTGGGTTACCCTTCATATTTCATTATAATATTATATTCTCTCTTGTGTGTGATACTGGTGAGAGTTATCCATATTGAGGATGGGAACATAGTATACCTATTTATGTGATGAGTTGGTTTCAATGTTTTTTATTTTGATTTATCATGATTTCTATATATTTTTCATGAGAGGATCTTGGGAGGATCATACTAAGTATACTATTATGATCACCCTATGTATATATAAACTATTTTTTAGGATAGATGGAGAAGTTTGACGATCGGGCTAGATATTACATGCTCACGGTATTTCATGAGTTGTTTTGGCTTCTTGTTCACTATCACCGTTTTTTGGTACTTGTAGTTTTCCTTTCAGTTTTAATATTACTAAATTACATTTAATTTTTTCATTGGGGTTTTCTTTATATTTATTTATGATATAGTTTTTATTGATGTATTTATATTATCTCTCAATTCTATATGTTTCTCTTAGAGGGTAATTCATCCCATATGTATGTTTATCATACCATCAGTTCTAATCGCCAACTCAGGGCCTACTGGAGGTGGAACTCAGGCAGTCACTGTATATCTCCCTTCATTATGGAATCTTTGTGGGGATGGGGAATGAAATGGATTTTATAAACCCACAAAATAAATATATTAAAGGTGATTTTTAGGGTTATTTTTAATTATTATTATATTATTTTTAACCATTAATTATCTAATTTACCCTTACATGGGTGATATATATTTACTATGGTTACTAGTCACAATGACCAAAAATAAAAGGGAAATATATGACAAATGTTTACCTTTTTATTCAAAATATAGAATCCATTTTTCAAAATTCAATTTCTATTAGTGGAATAAAAATAATTTTATATTGAAACACAAAAGGAAATGAAAAATAGTTTTTCTAGAAAAAATAATTTTTAAGCCCAAAAATGAACTTATAAAAAATCAAGTATAATGATGATTACTTTATAATTAATAAGATTATTATAAAATAAAGTATACTAATGATAATTTAAGATCATATATGAATTTTAATTTAATTTATTTAATGAAAATAATTGACAATTATACAAAAATTGGTATTCTTCATTATTCACTAAAACCTCAATCTTTTGAGAAAAATACCAAAATTCCACCTTAAGATAATTTTTAAAATGATTATTTCAAAAATAGATTACATTATGAAAAAATTAAATTTCTATAATTTTTAAATCATTCCTTTAAAAAACATATAATATTTGTAATGAAATTTAGTAAGAATAAAATTATTTCTTTTTTTTACTGGAAAATTGAATAATATTATTATAATGAATATATATCTAGAAAATATAATTAATGAATATTAATATTACATGAAAATAACTTATTCTAAAATTAAATTTGTGTTCACAAATATGTATGTATAATAGATATAAATAAAATGGTTCATGTAGAGAGGTCTTCACAAATAGTCTGTTATAAAAAAATTTAATTATAAAATAAATATTTATTTTATTATTCACAATAGGGGTGGAACTTAAATTGATCCTCCACTCTTAGTGTCTTATTTTAGTAATTATTTTCTTAGTTTTAACCAATTTAAATATTTCTATTGGAGATGATAAGTGATGGTAAGGAATAATATTAAATTTTGTGAGATCATCTTCGAATGAGAATTCCATCAAAGAGGGTTTGATTAAAAATATTAGGTAAGGGGAGGATGTTTTAAAATTAATATTTCGAAATTTTCAAAACCAAACCATCCTTATAATTGAAAAAAATATTTTTATAATTTTTGGAGTATATTCATGATTATATGTTTTAGTCAGGGTAGATACAAGGTTTTCATAGAAGTATTTAGACTCTGAAAAAAAATGAAAATTTGAGTGAAAATATATGTGTTTTAATTTTACTATTTCACCAAATATCTAGACCTAATCAATCCTCAGAAATGTGAGGCTATATATTTTTTAGGGATATCAAATATTTTACTTTAAAATTCAATAATAATGTATAATTTTTTATATGGAACTTTTTGAATTTCTTTAAAAAATTATAAAATAATGTTCTATTTTAATGTATATTGTGTAAATGGTCCCCCCTCCTCAATAACCATTATTTGATATTTATATTCCTTTAAAATATTTCATGTTTTCTAAAAATAAAAATAATATTTTCCATTATTCAAATTATTTTCAAAAGGTGTTTTAATGGAAATGATATTTCAATATCTGAAAGATTTTTTCTTATGGGTGCAAAGAATATTTTTTGTTAAAAAAATTAGGTGTTATGGTTATGTTTTTATTTTTGGGAATTATTTATAGTGATGGGTTGTTCATTTATAAAATAGTTATGTTTGGTTCAATTATAAACCAAGCATGGGTAAATCTATTCTAAACCAAAAAACAGTGAGTCTGGTATACCTCTCTGATGCATTGGGTAAACGGATGGGGTTAACCGATTGGATTTATCTTAACAGATTATTAGAATTTATCGGGTAGGTAATTTTGTTTGTAGGAGAGATATGAAAATGATTCCTCAAGTTACATACAATAATTATTTGTTATTTCTGTGATTTTTTACATAAATCTTATGATTTCAGAATGTAAGATAATGATATTATATTTAATGGAAGGTATATGCCACTTCTTAAGAGTGAAATTTATAACTTTTTGAAAAAAATTACAAGAGTTTTTCATGATTGGGAAGGAAAAATTTGGAGTATTATTTTTCCATTATTAATTTTTATGAAAAGTTTTATAAAATTATTAAGGCAGATAAGTTATTTTTTGTGTAATAAAATGTTTATCTTGAGTGCAAATTTTATTTTTAAAAGGCAAAAATTTTATAAGTATTCAGGAACTAACAGGTTTCTTTATTTATTTTTATATGTCCCATAGTGATAGTTTTTTTCTTATTCCAGGTTTTTGAATGTTTTTCATAGGGTTTTAAGGATGGGTAAGGAAATTTATGAGATAGAGATGAAAATTTTGAATATATTTCTTGAAAAATAAAACTTTTTATATTTTAATAGTTTTATATTGTGAAAAAAATGGAAATTTAGTGGTAGTGTCCTCTTTATTTTCTAATAGAATCACAATTAGAGAACATTTTTTATTGTAAGAATTTTCATCTCCACTTTCCCTTTATGAATAACCTTGATATAAGAGAAATCATTTCACTAAGATCTTCATCTTTCTCAGCATCAGAATCACATGATTCTATAACCTCTTATTCTTTAACTTTTTTTTCTCATGGATTCAAATTCCATTCTATATTTTTAATTGTTTTTAAAGGTTTTTACCTCTATCATATCATAAAAAATGTTTACATTGTATATTTCATTTTCTACCAAATACACTCTTTCTTCCAAGTCTGATATTTTTGGGATCAAATTGATTTAAAAAATTCTTCATAAGATTTCCAAAAATTGTAGGATCATTCAAATTCTCACTATAAACTAAAATTTTGTTTACTATATCATTCACCTTGGTGAAATATTTGTTAATATTTTCATCATCATATCCATTTCAATGTCCTCAAACTTACTCATCCAAACTTGAAGTTTGGATTCTTTGACCTTGACATTACCTTCCTAATTGCTTCTAAAATTTTATGATATCTTCTTAGTGATGTAGACTCCCATGAAATTTATGTAGAAATTATACAATAGATATATTAAGATGGAATCTTGAACCCTATAATCTAAAAACATATTTAATTTATCATCTTGTGTTATACCATCATTTTTAGTAATGGGAGGAAAGCCCATTGTTTCATCATATATCATTGATAGTTCAAGTGTTAGGAGGTAGGGTAGCATCCTATTTCTCTATTTGTTATAATTATTTTCATAAAAATTTGGAACACCCCATCTATTCATAGATATAAGATTCACCATTTCATAGAAACTAACGTAGGAACTTTATAGGGAACCTTTGCTCTAATACCACTTATTGAGCCTCGAGCTAATTGATCACCAAGGGGGTGAATCATTATTATAATTTTAAAAATTATTTTTTCTTAATTAAAACTCTTAAACTTGTTATGGTTTTCAATCCTATCAGTAATATCTCAATGTAAAAACTTATGTGTAGTATTAATAAAATTGATAGAAGCATACAGTATTTACAAGTTTTAGCATGACATTCTACTCCTTTTCGTGTTGGTTAGATGCAATAATATGAATTTTTCACTATATCCACAACTGATTAAAATATTAGTGGTTTTGAAGCATGAAATATAATTCCCAAACAATTAGTTATACACCCCAACTAAAATTTTATATTCATGTATTTTCTAGAAATACCATTCACAAACTCCTTCTTCATCTTTGGTCTAATGATACAAAGATCTTGATACTCTTTGGGTTTCTCAAACACCTCCTGTAAATTGATCTCCCTTCACTTGTAGGATGGATAAATATGTTTTTCTCACGTGCAGTCATTAATAACATCAAAAAATACTTCAAAAGGTCTTACAATCTCCAGACTCACTTTAGATTTGGAATAACATGGGTTCTTCTCATCCTTCTGAATACTTATGCAGTAGGTATTCTTCCCTTGAAAGATCTCCCCTAGATTTATAATTTTCTCTCTCCTCAATATTTTGGTGTATTTATTTTCATAATTAATTCATTTATCAATTCTTTCATATGTTCCACACTACCATATATCATCCCTTTAGAAGTTTGAAAAAATGGATTTAACAGTGATAAAGTAGAATTTTTTTTATAAGCACCTTTAAAAGGGTGACCACTTTATCATTAATGATAAAGGCCCTACTATTGCAGTATGCTATTTGAATTACAAAACACTACAGTAGTAACCAATATATATATAAATTTCATAATTTAATCAAAGTAAAAGTTATAACAAAAATTCATAATAAATACTATATTATAGACATTTTAGAAAATGTTTTGTACAATTACATTATAAAGTACTATTAAAAAATTTCCAAAACATCAATGTTTCATTGTCTTTGGCACCTGACCACATCTCAAAAAATCAAAATCATGGTATGAGTTTCTGAAAAAAATGGGACCAACATGAGAAAAATAATCTATCTGTATAGAAAATAATTATTATGTTAGTAAAACAATAAAGAAATTAATTATACATAATACAAAATAATATGTGAAAAGAATTTTAATTTTAAATAAATAGACATAGTTAGAGTCATATGGGTCAGAATGTGCATCGGACTGAGGTGGGGTCGATTCATACATGTTAAAAATGAATTATGAATTTTTATCTAAAATTATTGAAACAATCTGAATATGTTTTCTTGGTTTTGAGTTTTTCACTTATCTTTTTTACTAAAATGTCATTTAAACTGAAAACAAACACTTCAAGTCATACCGAAAAAATCATTTGTCTATTTGACATGAGACTAATTCTTACACATCACAAATTAATTATGAATCATTTTTCAATAGTACCAAGATAATCCTAGTGTGTTTTATTTTTTTTCATTGAGTGACATGTGTTTTGAACTAAAAAGTCAATTTTAGACTAAGAACAGACACTTTGAGTTATATCGGGCACACCATATATCGGATTGAGGTGAAGATGATTCCTAAACATCAAAAATGAATTATGGATCATTTTACTAAAGTATCAAAATAATATGAATGGTTTTTCAAGATTTTGGGTATGTCACCTATCTTTTTTACAAAAATGTCAATTTTAACTTGAAAGAAACAATTTGAGTCATATCGGTCACACTGTGTGTAAAATTTACTTACAATAGATTCTTAAAAATTAAAAATGGATTATGAATCCTCTTACTAAGGTATCAAAATAATAAAAATTTGTTTCTCTATTTCAAGTATGCCACTTTTATTTTTTACTAAAATTCTATTTTAAAATGAAAACATACACTTTGTGTCATATGAGTCTCGTCATTTGTAGGTTTGACATGAGACTGATTCTTACACGTAAAAAATTACTTATGAATAATTTTTCTAAATTATCAAGATAATCGGAGCATGTTTACTCATTTTTCAGGGATTGACTCTTGTTTTGAACTAAAATGTCAATTTTAAACTGATAACTGACACTTTCAGTCATATCCGGCACACCGTGTATCAGATTGAGGTGAAAATGATTCCTACAAATCCAAAATGACTTATAGATCATTTTCCTAAAGTATCAAAACAATCCAAATTCATCTTCATAGTTTAGAGTTTGTTATTTAACTTTTTAACTAAAATTTTAATTTTAAATAAAAAAGGAACCCTTGGAGTCATACCGGTCAAACCGTGCATCGGATTGAGGTGAGGCAGATTCCTACATGTTAAAAATTATTTATGGATATTTTTTCTAAAGTAAAAAAACAATCCTAATACGTTTTATTATTATAGAGTATGTCACTTATCTTTTTTAATAAAATTTCATTTTATACTAGAAACACAAACATTGAGTCATATTGATCACATCATGTGTCAGTTTGATGTGACACTAATTCCTACACATAAAAATGACTTACAGTTATTTTTTTACTAACTTATCAGGAATTAACAAGTAAATTTTCTCTTTTTTAGTGATTTACACATGTTTTGAACTACAATGTCAATTTTAAACTTATAATTCCCACTTTGAGTCATATCAGGCACACTGTGCATCAGATTGAGGTGAAATTGATTCCTATAGTTCAAAAATTAATTATAAATCATTTACAAAAGTATAAAAACAATATGAATGGTTTTTCTTTGTTTTGATTATGTCAATATCTCTTCTTACTAAAATTAATGCCAATTTCAAATTAAAATACACACTTTGAGTCATACCGGTCACATTGTGTGTCATATAGAGGAGTGAATGATTCCTACATCTCACAAATGACATATGGATCATTATACTAAAGTATCAAAACATTATTAATTTGTTTGATTAGTTTTTATTATGTCTTGTGTTTTTTAACTAAAATATAAATTATAAACTAGAAACAAACTATTCTAGTCATACCAAGTACATTGTGTATCAGATTGAGGTATGGCTGATTAAGTATGTGATGTCTTGTTTTCTTTCAACTATCTACAAAAATATAGAAAATGGATAACATGTTCCATTTGTAATGAAGAGGAAATTGCATGCTAGTTGAAACACTTCAAAATTTAGGCAACATGGGATTTACTCTTCTATCCAAAAGGAACATGTTCTCTCTTTTCTGGATTCTTGTAGATAATTTGAAGTAAAATATGACTTCCCAAAATATCTTTGAAAAAAATAAATAAATAGTATCACAAAATTACTTATTATTAGTGATATTATTGGTTAAATTTACCAAATTTATTGTAATACTTGTAACTTTTGATGAAATGAAAATGAAATAGTGTTCTACCTAGAATCTTGAATGCATTGGAGAATAAAAAGAAAATTTCATCATCATGAGTAAATCATCCATATTTATTGCATGATCATAGTACATGAGTGAATCATCTGTGTTGATTAAATAATATCTTTGTGGTTTCTATGAAAATTAACAAAATATTTTTAAGATTAAAATAATAAGGAAATTAACTAAAAAAATAAATTACATGATGAGAAAGTCAACAAAATTAGTAGTAGGAAGTCACATCTTCATGATATATGTGTACATTATGAAAATATGTATGATGCCTAGTCATTTATAAACAAATATATTTCCTCTTATGAATGCAAGGACATTTTAAAGTCCTAGTACTACTGGAAAAATAAAATTACAAAAAGGATTAAAAAATATTATAAATTAAATTATAATTATCTTCAAAAATACCTCATTGGGGATGATAGTTTATTGATGTTATATTATATCTTTCATAAATTTACAAACATAATTACCATAATATTTTCCATTGGTTTGTATTAGAAACTAGTGAAACATTTAGAAAAATATGTAATTTGTTTTTATATATGTTTTGATAGTGTAATCTTATTATATACCCTAATACTTATCCACTTGTAGAAGTTGATGGGTTCCTTCTGCTCATGGACTATCCTCATTCCATGATTTTTATGATATTTAAACATCATCATATCCTAAAATAATAATAATTAAAACATAATATAAAATATATAACATGAATTCTAGTTTTAAAACATTGTATGTAGTGTATTACAAATTGAAAATTTTCATCATGTGTGGTTGGTTTTTTAGGTATCTATGTAGGGAATCAAAAAAATAAATCTTTTGGAGTATCCAAATTGGCTGCAATGAGTAACCAATACTACATAAAATGTAATAAGTGTTGAAAGGAATTAAAATATATTTTATATGATAAATTTTTAGTGTTTTACCCATTCATCGTTGATAATAAGAATAGTTTTTCATCTATAGGTTTTTTTTCAAACACTGCAAACAGTTTTTCCACATTTTCATCAATTTGATCTGAATCAAATGGGGTTTGTTGTGTATAAGTGATGTGAGGACTAATGAGCCAATATTTATGTTCATGGGTTTCTCCCTTCAAACAGTATTGATTTATATGCTTGTAAAAAATATTAATTGTATTTATTCATAATTAACATAGTAGATCATCTATTGGGAACAAAGTCACGAAGACACACTTCATGTATACATTTACAACCGAGACTCCAGGCCATTCATACTTGAGGATTTAATTTTCATTCTCAAGAAAAATGTAGTCTATAATATCCTCTTTGTAAATTTGTTCTTCAAAATCAACTATGGTATTACTACCACTTTATAATCTAGTATCTTCATGAACCTTTAATGTTAATAAATACAAAAGTTGAAAGAGATAGGTAGAGGTACTTTGTGAAGATATTTTTAGTTGGTTGGTTTTTCCTTTATATACTTTTGATTCTACATTTTTTTTCAACAAATTCCCTTTTTTCTGTAATAACATTCATCGGATCAGACCTTTTTTCATTAATTTTTAAAGGATTTTCATGAAAAATAAATATGATATGAATACCTCCTAGTTGAAATATTTTTTTACATGATCTAATTTCTATGAAATTAATGTTCCAACAGCTTACTCGATCATATGAATATAGACATCATCATGGGGAATAGGTGTCTTGGCACTCGTCTCATGAGCTATGTTAATCCCCATTATAAGATGACTAATTGGATGTTTTATTTTTTGTAGAATATCTTATAGGATATTGAACACGGTATCCCTCACAACAAGAAGATGGTTGGGTGTTGATAGATATAAATCATTACTATTTTCTCTTATAGAATATCAGAACAGGAAAGGTATCAGTGTATGTATGATTCACATTTCATATAAAAAATTATGATAATATTTATTACCTCTTCTAAGATAGATATTTGAGGGAAGGACTAATCTAAAAGATGGTGGTGTGGGGGTATCTTCATATAGTGTTTTTCATTGTGTTTTTAATTTTCTTTGATTCCTTCCCATAAAATCTTCTAGAAACTCTGAAAACAAATTTAATTTTTCTTCAAGAGTATCTAATCATTCCTGAAACTCAACCATTTTATTATCTTTATCCACTATTAATTTCTTTTCTAAAAATAGTTTTTGTGTTTCACCCAAAAACATTCACCTTTGATGTAGCTATACTGTCCTGGTTACTTCAAGGCCACTGATAATAGTTTTTTATCAAGTAATGATGATGATGATTCTTATGTCTAAGTCAAATAACATATATAGGAAAAATAAGTAATAATTCATATGTAATACTAATTTAAAGGAAGAACTATTTTTATTATGTCATAATTACACATGCCTCCCACACTTTTTGTGTGATTTATTCTATTAGTAACCCTTTTTTATTTACACTTGCCTCCTTCTATAGAACATGATGTGAGATAGAAGTGTCTTTAAATTTGGATTCATCAATATGAATATAAATATATAAACATAATTATTATTTTATCATGTCACATAAAAGTATTATAGTAGATATAAAATATGTAAAAAAAAATCAAGTAAACCATACCCCATCCTTACTTACAGTAGGGGTGTGTTGGTTTTTCTTTATGCTTCTTAATTTTAGTACTCAGTTGTTGTTTCATAAGTTAACAATTCTTAATCAATGTGATTAATACATGTATTATCAAACAATTTATTAATAGTCACAATATACCTGAAAATATATCTCCTCATAATGACTAATGAATAAATCCTATGATTCTTGGCTTATCAAGTGTGCATACATATATAGTGGGTGTGGTTTTATTTTACCCTAAGTATCTTTGAGATAAAACTTGAGAAGAATCGTTTAAAATCCTCTCTGAGCCTTTCCAGCAAAAATTTAAATACAAATTTCATTCAGGATCCATATAATATAAATATACTTTGAAATGGATATTGAAGAGTAAGTCAATGTTTCATTATTTTATTTGTTTTAGTAAAATATTGAAATTATATCATAATATTACCCAAATTCTTTCCCAAATCATTGTCTTTACCATAGGCATAATGGTAGAGATAATATTTTCATTATTTTTCAAATTTTTTCTAATGATTTAATCCCTTAAAAGTAATCATTGTAATGTAATTTTCATCATTTTAGTATTTTTGATTAATTTTGTTCTTATATGTAGAAATTTGTTAATTCTGGAAATTTTTTGGTTTCCAATTTCTTCTGTATTTTGTGAATATCATTTAAAATTTTGATCTGAATTGTGTGAATACTTTTTTTAGGCTTCAATTGTTTTTGGGCTTCAAGTTTTTCTTATAAACCAAGATTAAATTCAAAATCCACTAGCCCATAAAAATCAATGAATTTGAGAAATTTTTCAGTCTGACAAAATGGACACCACCTCAGTTAATGAGGCATAAATCATCCAAGAGAAATATAAATTAAGATATTCAAGTAGAAATAAAAATAAGACTATATGCCTCATTTCAAAATTAAATTTAATGGATAAATTCTTTCATTAATGCATCAATTTAATAAAATAAAGTTGATGGAGTTGAGAAGTTTTCTCGACTATAAAAAAGTACTCTTATGTAATTTGGGTATAAAGCTTTCCCCAATTGTAAAAATAATGTGATATTTTGATGGATAATGAATAATAGAGGGAATAAAAACTTTTAAGAAGACATATTTATGATATTAGGCCATTTATTAGGCAAAATAGACTCAATATTTCAGAGGAATTAATCTATAGGGAAAATATTCCACCCTCAAGCCTATAAATATTTGTGTTTACTTCTATTAAAAGGTGTATAAGAAGGAGAAGGAGGGGTTGTGATATAGAATTTAAAGCTTGATGTTTTATGGATTTTCTCTTTCCTCTTTTCTTTATTTTATAATGATCTCTTCTTACCCTTTTAAATCTCTTACCCTTCACATAGAGGGATAAAACCTTTGAGTGATCGGGGAATGAGGAGTTCCACTTTTGTAATTTCAGAGTATTTCCCTTTAATTTGAAACTCTATTTTTCTATTGAATGTTTATATTTTTATTGGTGTTAAATTTTCTTTAATTTTATTGTATTTTGGGTTTTGGTTTCATTCATTTTTTATATATTTAGTTGATGAACTTTAAACTCCCTCTGCCTAATGTCGTTTTTCTCGATCGAGTAGATTGTTTTAGGTGGTGAATGTCTAGAGATAATTGGCACATGTGTAGAGTAAGTGAAATTTTTCCTGATTTATAAAGAGAAAAAATTATTAATCAGGACTTTCCTTGGTTATTTGGGATTGGTTTATGAATTTTCTAGCACATGGTAGTGGTTTCCATTACTTCATTCAACCAAGGGTGATTGATAACTCAATCTAGAAGTCTTTCACTTACCATTAAATAAGAAGAGAGGGGGAATGATATTTAAGACTATAAAGAAATTTCAAAATGTGGTCCTACCCTAAACACATCACTCTCTTCATCCACTTGTGTTCAAACTTTATTTTTGATTTCCTTCTTTATTTTTAAACTCCAAAAATTTCAAAAAAATCCTATGGTTATTTCACAAGTTTAAGTGAAAAACGTGATTGTTGTGAACTAATCTATGGATAAATCATAGGTCAAAAATTTTACTACATTATAAATTAGGAAATATTTTTTTTTCACCACCTGATAGGAACATTTCAAAACTTGGTGTTGTTTCCTGGGAGGTGGTGCCAACAATTTTTTTCTTTTCTTCTTTCTCTTTATTTTCCTCTTTTATATTCAAAATTGCATGACTAGAACCTCAAACACTAAAACCTTCCCCCCTAGATCCTGAAATTGAATGAAACTTGTTTAATATACTTATAAACTTGATTTTGAATCTAAATTTGAGGAAATTTCTCTTGCAGACTCGAGTGAAACTTCAAGTGTTCACTTTAAGCCTTTCATAATGGCAAGAAACATGAACCAAACCCTTAGAGACCTATTTTCCCCATACATCCTTAATAAAAACAATAAAATTTAAATGATAGAGTTAAAAAATTATTTTGAGATGAACCCAACATGATCTTATTGATTCCAAAGTTTCATGTCTTCAAAGGTTAAGATCTAAACAAATATATTAAAGAGTTCACACATGTCTGCACTACATTCAGAACTCATGGAGTAGTTGAGGTGCAGTTAAAGTGTAATAAATTCTCATTTTCATTGGAATAATATACCAAATAGTGGTTATATATTTTAAAAATAGGATATATGAATGATTGTGATATTTATATGCTTCATGAAAAGTTTCTTTCCCACCTCTAGAAGCACAACAATCAGGAAGGAAATCTATGTCATCAGAAAATAATCTGTAGAAACCCTTTACAAGTACTAGGAAATATTTAAAAATATATTTTCCATCTACCCACATAAATAAATATAGTATCATCACTTTATAGTCTTATTTTACCAAGGTTTATTGTAAAATTATAGTAACCTTTTGGCTGCGTCATCTAGAGATGCATTGATTGACAATCCACCGGAAGAATCCAAGGGCCTAATTGATAACATTTCCTAGAACTCGCAACAGTTTGGTACAATAGGTATTAAATTATCATCTATCACCTTTACTAGAAACTAGGATCAATGATCTAACCAGTTTAGAGAGCCAAATTTCCTTGAAATAAGTGGTTGACCAAAAAACTGACTAAGGTATGTGGTTTGTGCTCATCACCTAATCATTTCACTGATCAATGCGATAAAAAATAGGGAATGAAAACTTTTTTGCAAGTGTTTCATCTGAGAAAATTCAATAAAACTTTAAGGATGAATATTTTTTAACCAAGTTCAATATGGATCTGGAAATCAGTAGAATCAAGCTAGACCCCCATTCCCAAACCAGTTTCAAAACTAACCCCCATTACAGCAATAATTCCAAAACCCACCACCATTTCAACAAAAGAAATCCAATAACCATCCTTAATAACACTAACCATAAAATTTTTAAATATCCTATGAGCAACCATCCGCCATTATAAAACACCCAATTCAATACCAATAGCATATATCTGAGTTTTTGGTGCTGAAAGACACTGTAAAATATTTTTCCACCAAGTTCAAAAGTCTCATGGACTTACTTACCAACAAAACCTGGGAAACTACCTCCCCAAACAATACCAAACCCAAAATATAATGTCTTTATGATAAAAAAAAGGAAATGTAAAATAATTATCACCATCATTAGCCCATGAACCAGAAACAAGACCACTTGAGATAAGGGAGAATAAGTTTTAAATTTAGAAAATTCTATGAAAATACACTTTTAATAAGAGAAGAAAGAGGACAAGGATAAGGTTAGGATGAGGAGGAAGAGACAAGTAACAACATTTAAAAGGTAAAAAAATGATAATAATGATTTACCCCCACCATTTCCATCAATTATAATTGAATCAAATAGATTTTATAAATAAACACTTCAAAAATAAATGTCGGACACCTTCAAGAAAGTGGAAATTAATATCCCCCTTCTTGTAGAACTCAAAAATACAAAGTATGAAAAAAAAATTAATGATATTTTCACTAGGAATAGGGGACTTTAAGGTAATTAAAGGATCAACTTGGGAAGAAGTGTCCCAGCCCTTATCACACCACAATTTTCAACCAAATTTCAAGATCTAGGGATGTTTTCCATTCCATTCACCATTGGTTATTTAAATTTATCTATAGACTTGTGTGATCTAGGTGCTTAAACTAATGTATTATATCACTCAGTATAAACATATTTATAGATTGTATACTTGAATCCCACAAGATTGGCAGTCCATCTTACAAATAGATCCAGAATTTTTCATATTAGGAAGTCTAGAGGATTTCCTTGTGAAAGTTAGAGATCTCTTATTCCCAGCTAACTTATTTTTGATAAATATAGAAGAAGATAGGGTCTTTTCACACTCACCCATAATTTTGGGGAGACCTTTATTGAATATTTCCAAAACCATCACCAATTTCCATAAAGGGACACTAACCATGGAATTTAGTGATAGCACTGTCCACTTTAATATTTTCAAATCCATGTGGCACCCATCAGATGATAACTCTCTATTTGAACTCTGAAATGAATTTGGTACTTCTCCAATTAAATAATCAGGTATATTCTATGAATTATTATCCTTAAGATATAATTTTTCCATTTAAAATATCACTGAAGATGTGGATTCCCAAAATGCTAGAGATTCTGATTTCGTGTGGGAAGAAAAGGTAAAATATGATTTCTTTGATGTTTTTTTCGATGATATAGAAGATTATATGGTTCCTTATGTGTAGGAGGTCTCAACATTGGATGTCAGGAACATCAATATTATTTCATCCTTTGAGCATCCCCCTAATATGGAATTAAAACCACTCCCTACTAATTTGAAATCTATTTACCTTAGGCATGGAGAGAAATTACCATTTATAATTGCTAATAATCTATCTAAAATTGAAGATAAATATTTTATTCATCTTTTAAGAGAGAATTTACAAGAAATATGGTGGATATTAGGTTATATCCCAAGAATAAACCTATAATTTTTCTCACATAGAATTCTTCTTGAGGGATATTGCAAACCTATCAGACAGCCTCAAAGGAGGTAGAATTACACCTTGATGGAGGTTGTGAAGAAGGAGATCGAGAAGCACTTGGAAGCTGGTACAATATTTCCCATATCATATTCACAATGTGTTATCCACATTCATGTATTTCCAAAAAACACTAGACTAACCACTATGGGGAATGAAATGAAGGAATTAATCCCTGTAAGAATTCAGAATATATAGAGAGAGTGCATTGATTTTAGGAAGTTGATTCAAGTTACTTGAAAAGATCATTTCCCCATCCTTATCATTGACTATATCTTAGAGATATTGGAATTGAGAACTCATTATTGCTTTATAGATGGATTTACATGTTATTTACATGTACTCATTGCTCGTGAGGATCAATAGAAGACAACCTTTACTTTCCCCTTCAGTACTTTTTCAATTAAAAGGAGTCTATTTGGATTATGTAATGCTCTTGAAACATTTCCAAGTAGGATGGTAAGTATTTTTTATGATCACATTGAATATTTCTTGTAGGTTTTCTTGGATTATTTCACAGTTTTTGAAAATTATTTTGACCATTTTTTTAAAAATATTGAAAATGTTTTTGAAAATTTTCATTAGAAAGAATTTTGTTTTAAATTTTCAAATGTTTCATTTCATGGTTGAGAGAGGAATTTTCCATGGGAATGTAATTTCCAAAATATTATTTAAAGTGTTAAAATAAAAAATTTAAATAATAAATTCATTTCCTTACCCAACTTGTGTAAATCATGTTAGATCCCTTTTCAGACATGCAGGATTCTATAAGAGGATTATCAAAGATTTCAGTAAGATTTATATCCCTTTCTATACATTGATTTTGAAAGATTCTGATTTTTATTTCATTGTTTGTGTTGGGAATCCTTTGATAAGTTAAAGAGGAGATTTATTACATCACCCATGATGCAGCCACCAAATTGGGAAGAACCATTCAAGCTACATTGTGATTCTTCCAACAAAGCAGTTCGTGCAGTCCTTTCTCAGTTAAATGAGGGAAAGCCACAAGTCATTAACTATGAATCTAGAAAATTATATGGGGCTAAATTAAATTACACAACCATAGAAAAAGAGGTTTTAGTATTATTTTTTCAATTTATAAATATTTAGATCTTATCTTATTTGAATTAAAGTCACTGTGTTTTTTGATCATGTATCTCTTATGTAATTGATGAATAAGTATGAAGCTAAATTGGGACTAGTGAGATATATGTTATCAATATAAGATTTAAATATATAAATCAAGGAAAATAATTGATCTGATAACCAAGTGGATGATCATTTAAGCATACTTCCCAACACTACTGAAGCTAAAATTCCATAAAAATAACCAACGAATGATCACCTTCCATGAGAGAATTTTTAGTTGATTGAAGGATAATTTACTTGGTATGCTGAAATCATGAATTATTTGGTAATATATTAGGTACCATCTCATTTCAATTCTCACCAAATGCATAAACTGAAATATGTATCTAGATATTACATTTGGGATGACCCATTTCTTTGGATGATTTGTAATGGCCAAGTAATAAGAAGACATTTTCATAAGAGTGAAATTGGTTCTATCTTTGAGTTTTGTCACACGTTATCATGTGGATGAAACTTTAGACCTAAAAGGATATCAAATAAGGTATTATAATATGGAATTTATTGGCCCACCATTTTTAAATATTCTCATGAATTTTGAAAAAGGTGTCAACAATGTCTGTTTTTGGAAACATTTCAAAGAGACAATAAATTCCCCAACAACCACTTAACTTTTTTGAGATTTTTTAAGTATGGGGGATAGATTTTATGGGACCTTTAAAATTTTAATTTTTAAATTATTATATCTTGATTTTTAGTTGATTATGTTTTTAAATGGGTGGAAGAAATAACCACCTAGACTGATGATTCTAAAGTTATTTGTTATTTTCTTAGGGATAACATATTCTATAGGTTTGGAGTGCCCAAATCCTTCATAAATGATCATGGGAATAACTTTTTCAGTATTAAAATGGAGGATTTACTAAAGAAGTATGTGTTTCATCATAAAACATCAACTCGTTATCATCTATAGACAAATGGTCAAGTTGAAGTGTCCAATAGGGAAATCAAAGGAATTTTGGGGAAGGATGTTAAAACAAATAGGAAGGATTGGAGCCAAAGGTTGGAAGAAATGTTATAGGCTTATAGGATATACTAAAATACCCTGATTGGAATGATTACATATAGGTTTATTTATAGGAAAATTTTCACCAACCTATGCAATTTGAGCATATGGAATATTAGTCTCTGAGGAAGATGAATTTGGATCCTAAAAGATCTAGGAAAGAGACGATATTATAGTTATATGAGCTGGAATAAATTAAAATGGAATCATTTAAAAAGTATAGGATTTACAAAGAGATAAAAATAGTGGCTCGTGATAAGTTCATCCAACTGAAATACTTCTATCTTGGAGAAAAAATGATGTTATTCAACTCAAGACTCAAGCTGATTCCAAGTAAACTTCATTCCAAATGGGAAGGTCCATTTATAGTTACTCATGTATATACTTTTGGTTCTATGAAAGTTATGAAGGATGGAGAGAAGTATTTTTTCTCTGTTAATGGACACGAGCTAAAGAAATTCCATGGGCCATTCCATCATATCCAATGGAGGAGATCACACTCTCCCAACCTGTTTATCAATAAAAGCTATTAGGTCATATCACTCATTTAAACTTTCTTTATTAATGTGATTTAATTTCAGATCTTATTACATATAAAATAAAATTGAATGAATATTTTACACTAAATCATTTAAGTTTGGGGGACATAACCTTTGTATCATAGGATTTTCATTTTTTGTTTTTGTTTTTTTCAAAAACAAAAAAAACAACTGTGTGTTCTTCCAATTTATTCTATGTTTTTTATTCAAATTTAGTTTTTTTTAATATTTTGAGATAAAATTATTGTCATTAAATTTATAAAACCTATTCCAATAAGTGAAATAATTTATTCCATGAAACTGAGCTTAAATGAATACTAAAAATGACTATTTTTCAAGTTCAATTCTTTGGGAATTTCATGAAAAGTACTCTCATATTTTAATCACATGGCACATATCACTATATTTATCTTTTAAATCACTCTCTATGAGGCTTATGAACCATTTTTTACCAAATTATTCACATTATCCTCACTTCATGAGAGAACCAAACCATGATTTCTTTAACCAGAATTTGATTTATTCCTGTCAAAACTTGAGAGTTTAAGGTACCTTTGTTTTAATGATTTAGTAATTACATTGGTTTTAAATCCCTTTTCAAGAAAATTAATTTCATTATGTCCTTCCTTGTACATTTAATCCTTTGAGTCTTTATAATTCATGAATATCATATTATTTTATCCACATTAAAGTAAAATTTTCCCTATCCAACCAACTCTTGAAGTGAAATTACATGATCTAGTTAAATTTAAGTGTGGGTGGAAATTGTCTTGTATTGTAATAGATCATTTAGTGAAGCTTTGGGTGGTAAATCAAATTCATAAGAGCTTATCTTTCTAATGAAATAAAAAAAATCATTCTATTTATAGTTTTTCCCTTCTAGAGCTTTAAAGATAAGAGAAGTTGTGGATTTTTGGAGCTTCTAAAGAGAAAGAATGTTGTACCTATCTTGAGATTTCAAGAAAATTTAAGTTGTAGAATATTGAAATTTTTATAATGAAATGATTAATGATGTGAATATTCATTGATTTTTCATGATTATGGAGCTGAATTTATATTAAGGGGTTAGGAGAATACCATAATTTAGTGAAAATTATAATCGTTCAATTTTTATTCAAAAAGATCCAAGCCTTCCTCATTCAACCTCAGAATTTTTTTGACATCTAATCTTACCAACTGGAATCCCAAAAAAAACTTGAAAAGTTATCATGACAAACATATGTCCTTGACTCACATCATGTGGATATGTAGTAATTTAGCAATCAAATGGTGACACTTACATTGGTTTGGATGAGAAAGGGCTTGTTGAAAATTGAAATTTGTGAGATGAGATAAAATTTATTTGAATTAGGTGTTTTTTGTTCATAGAAGGATAAATGAAGTGAAAAAATATTTAATTGTTTAAATAAATAAATTGGAATAATTTTTTTTGATGAGTCATGATACCTTTTGTTTCTTGGTGTGAAATTGGTGGATCTCATGGGTATGTGTTTTGAATTTTTGTTGATTTGATTTTAATACTTACTTATATATGAGTCCAAGTGCTAAGTGTGGAAGAATTGATAGAGATATTATTTTCATTCTTTTTCATATGAGTTTCAATGAATTAATCCCTGAAAATTAATCAATTTTATCTTATTTTCATCAATTTTATATTTTTGGAGAATTTTGGGCTTCACTGTATAAATTTGTTAATTCTAGAAATTTAGTAGTTGTCTTATGCTTCTGTATTTCAAGAAAATCATTTAAAATTTTGAACCTAATTAAGTTATTCCTTTTTTAGTATTTATTTGTTCATGTGATTTACTTTTGTCTTATGGAGAAATATCCTATTTGAAATACACTAGACCATAAAAATCAATGAATTAGATAGATTTTTCTCACCGAAAAAATGGACCACACCTTGGTTAATGAATCGTAACATGGCCTAGATATATCTAAATTAAGTGATTAAATATGGAAAAGAAATAGTACTCCACTTTTTCATGGTCATGTTAAATTTCATGGAGAAATTATATCATTAACTCATCTATTTAATGTAACATAGTATAGAGAGTTGAGAGGTATTCTTGGGAAGAAAATGTTATCTTTAGTAATTCGGGTATCAATTTTTTTACACCTATCCAAAGAACATGATATTTGGAGGTATAATAAAAAATATAGGGAGTAAAAGATTTTATGAATAAATATTTATGAAATTCTCTTATTTATTATGGTAAATAGTCTCAAACATTTGTTGTAATGAATCTGGAGAGAACATTTTTCACCCTCAAGCCTATAAATATGAATGATCACATCTGTCCAAAGGTGTTTAAGGAGGATAAAGAGGGTATTTTATGGAGTATTTGAGGATTAAAGTGTTGTATATTTTCTCTTTCCTCTTTTCTTGGTCTCATAATGCTATATTCTTCCCCTTTCAACTCTCTTACCCTTCACATGGAGGGGTAAAACATTTGAGTGATCAGGAAAGGAGGAGCTCCACTTGTGTAATGTTAGAGTTTTTCACTTTAATTTGAAACTACTTTTTTATATTGAATTATTTATATTTTTAGTGGTGTTTGATTATCTTAATGTGATTTTATTTTTGGTTTTGGTTTCATTCATTGTTTATATCTTGGGTTGAAGAACTTTAAACTCCCTCTTCCTAATACAATTTGTCTCAATCAATAAGATTGTGTTAAGTGGTGAGTGTCTAGTGATCATTGGGATGTTTTTGGAATAAGTGAATTTTTACTTAGATATTTGGGATCAGTTTATGAATTTTCATGCACATAGGAGTGATTTTCATTGCTTCCTTCAACCAAGGGTGATTGATAACTTGATCGATGAGTCTTTTACTTTTCATTATGTAAGATAAGATGGGGAATGATATTTACGAATATGATGACATTGAAAAAGGTGGTCCTACCCTGACCACATCACTCTCTTCATCAACTTGTTTTAAAACTTTATTATTAATTTCCTTCTTTCTTTTTAAACTCAAACAATTTAAAAAACGACCTCTACATGTTTCTTAAATTTAAGTGAAAAACGTGATTGTTGGGAACTCCTCTCTAGATACATCCCAACCCAACCACTTTACTACATTTTAACTTAGAAAATATTTGTTTTTCTCACACCCCATGATAGGAAAATTTAATACAACATTAGCACATAAATCTATATCAATCGGCATGCACTACCGAGTATTGAACCTAATGAAACTAATGAACATGGCCTTGTTGTTCCTCTTCATTATGAGTACCAATAGGTCGAGAAAACTGTTGTTCCTCAGGATTTTGAGCATCGTCATGTGAAGAAGTCATTAACCTAAAAAGTGGATGAATATTTAATTTAGATTATGTAAATTTAGCAATGAATAAATAATTATATGAGGTAACACGAATTATATTACAAAAAAATATAACCCAATTATTAAACTCTCTTTTTTAAGATTAAAGGTATTTTAACCCTTTATCGAGTATACAAATCCCTTAATTATGGTCTACTCTGACAAATAATACCCTCTCTATGTTGAGAGAGCTGTGAAATAATTATAGCATCTCAATGAAAGGCTCATCCTTAGTTTAATTTTCATCTGATCCTTCAGTGGTTTTGTTCGATAATAGAACAATTTACCACTTTCATTTTGTAGGATCTGGAACATAAAATAATTATATTATTTGTTATTCCATTAAAAATGGTTTATCTTTGTACCCTTCCTTACTGAAATCCACTTTCATGAATATCATTTCATTAATTTTAATATCACTCATATTATCAACCAACTTGAATTGATAAAATGGAGCATGGAATGTTGTATAATTTAAATCCCATATTTGTTTGGTGATGAAAAGGTATGAAATATTCACATAAATTGGATTTATGTTCTTGTTATAATATATATGTGTTTCTTTGGGTTTTCGTGGCGTGAAATGGGATTCGCTCATCGGGCTACCATTTTCACTTTTCCCAGAAACTCTCAATGGTTATCCCATCTACATCTGGGTACAGAACTTCTTTCCAAAGGCTAACAGTCATCTAGGTTTTTAGGCCTAGTGACTCTTGGGGACTCGAATTGGTCGAGAAAATGGAATTTTAGGCTCATCACACCCTTTTTTGGGGGAATAATTTCATACTGAAGGACTCTCTGATGGATTTAATATATGTTCGTGTATCTCTTCCTAATCCCAATATAGGACCATTTACCCTAAAAATTATTCAATGGTTCATTCTCTCATTAAAAAGGAACCAAATCCTCGTTTATGAACTATGGGGAGTGTAGTATAATTAGTGAATCTATCTGTGTGTATCAAAGGTTCTTCATACATTTACCTAATTTTTAATAGCTACTTTATGTGCTGAATATGTATGAACAAATACTTCATAATGCGCTGGCATGTGAGGAGGCAGTTAATATTCTGAGGGGATTGAGCCATTATGAGGAATCCTACATTTCTTGGTTATTGCAAGAATCAAAACACACATAGGTCATTAATCTCATGTATTTTAGCATCTTGCGGAGAGGATGTATGTGCAGGTACTGAGACGCTATGTGTTTTAGGTCGGGTCACATGGAGACATCCTATGTTTCATGATTATGGGAGGAATCAGAGTCATCATAGTTCAATTACACCCTTAGGACTGACCCTAAGGTATATACCCTTATATGAGGGGTGTTCATACTATACTTCTCATCGGATCTTACATTTTAGGATTTCCCTACTAAGTAGTGATCCATGATGCCCAATAAGGTGTTCATTGAATCTCTCAAAGCCTGCATGAGCTATGATTGATGTAATAAAAAAGTGTAAAAAGATGATTAGTCTCATGGTATATATATATATATATATGAGATAGTGTATGCTTGGATAGTCCTTGTGGTGTTTGGTAGAGAGATCGATCATGGTAAAGGAATCCTATGTATCTCGGTTATGGTAGGAATCAAAGTTCTCTTAGTTCATTTATCCTTTAAACTACTCATAGGATAAGGAGAATGATCACACTCAGAGACATTATGATCATCCTCAATGTTTCAAGAATACTAGGGGCTCATACCAAGATAGATTCCCTATTGATCAGGGACATAATATATGATGTATGTAGTTGGGTCTTACACAATGGGGTTTCCCTTGTAACCCTAGGGTGTATACTATAGATGACATGATCAGTGTGACTCTCTAAGTTCACATGAGCTATGCTCATTATGGGAAACATGGGTTATAAAGTAATCAATGTCATTGCCTTGGATAAGGTCTTAGATACTAGGATCTCCCTACATGATTAGTATAGAGATCGAACCTTGAATAGTTGGCCTACATATCTTTAATATGGTAGGATTAAGATTCATTGTAGTTCCCTTTAACAATGCTTACACATTGAGGTTTCCCTTGTGTTTGGGGCTTACACATCAAAGATGGATCAAACCTTGGGATTCCCATGTGACTTGGCCTAATTATCTAGATAGTGTCTCATGAACTTAGTTGACTTTTACAGGGGACATCACATGACCTAGTTTGCATGCCCTGGAAGCCATTTCATGACCAGTCTTGACACATATAGGGGGTGTCATAAGAGTCAGTTTGACATGGTTTTAAGGATGTCTCATGTCTTGGCTAACATACCTGGAGGTCATTGCATAACCTGAACTTCACATATGGAGGTTTTTTTTGGTCTCATATGGGTTTCCTAAAGGGTGTTGTAAGATCTTGGTTTTCATGCCCAGATGCAACGGTGAGACTTGACTGATATTAGTGAACGTTGTTATATGATTCGGTCTATGTATCTGAATGAAATCTCAGGGCCCTAGTGATAGACCCATAAGGTTTCGTGAGACTAAGGTGGTGTCCCAGAGGGGTCATGTTACTTTCTTTGACAAGTCAATAGTATTTCACATGCCCCAGATAGCATCCTGAAAGAATGTCGTGGGATCTAGGTGATGTGTCATGGCGATTTCGTGTGTCCTTGTATGACTCGTGCGAAGCATATGAGGTCCATCAAGCATGTAATTTGTTTAAGTCTTCCAATTTTGATCTTGGTTTTATCTCTTGTATTTTTAATGGATTATTTTTGTTCAATATCAGTTTTTTTAGTATTGCATGATTTGGAAAACATCTGGTATGTCATTCATGCACCATGCACGCAGCCCTTCACATGATCTCTAAACGATCACATGAAGTACCTTTCTATGGTGCATGATTTCTTTGTTTTTTATCCTGTATATTACCTGAAGGAATGTTGGCAGGTCTTGTGATCAGATAATCCAAGAATTATACTTCGATGCTAGGGAAATTTGCACTAAATAGTTTCTTTTTCATAGTAGCTGGTTCATTTTTCATTCTAGGATGGGGAATTTATAAGACTCTCCCCCCATATTCTTACCGGTTTTCCGGGAATATCTTGAAAGGTCTAGGATGGAGTTGGAAAAGGGGGATGGAACCACATGGTATTGGGAGTCTTTTTCATTTGTTGTTCTTAGTTCATCACTTGATTTTTAGTGATCGTGAGTCTCTTCCATCAGCACCTTCTTTATTGTATTATAGACAATTAATAAAGACTTGTTTGATCATGAGGGCATGTTGAAGTACATTTCATGTAACGTCCCCAACTCGGAATCCACTAAACCGGTGCTCCGATCCAGGTAGTTACAAAACCTTAAGTGTGCCTCTCTGTACGCCAAAGCCTGCCGACTAGTAGCGGGGGTCTATGTGGTCAAGTGGGGAGACTATACCCCCTTTTATCAGAGTAAGCCACAACCAAAATAAACCAATAGCGGAAACAATAATCAATAAACAAGGAACCAGTATAACAACCATTTCCAATAATAAATATGCTATGTCCTACTACAAGTGCAAAAGTGAACAAAAGCCCAAATTAAAGACAATGACCAAAATCCCCAAAATGGTCCCGACTCCAAGTCTGGATCCTCCACCAAGTTCTGCCCATGTCCACTCAACTATCTAGCAAGGAGCCTTGCCCTTCTCCTGACCTGCAAGCATGAAGTCTGATCAGGTACCCAACGGCAGCCCGAGTAGGGTGTGTGTACAACTCAGTAGGCCACCACCAACGGTGTCTAAAACAAATCTAGTATGAACAGGTAGTGTATGCAAAAGGAATATGAATGAAAATTGTCAATTAATTATTTAAGGTTCCATTAACCAGTTCAGAGCCAATGTCATTGCCACTTCCATTACCATTCATTACACACCAATTATCATCACTTACCATTTCATCAAATTTTCATGGGTTAATCACATAAATTATGTTACATGGGTCTAAGGCCAATAATAACATGCAAGAAGGTAAACACATCATTGTTCTATCTCACTAGGACCAACCCCCTCATAGAAACCATATCCTCACCACAAAACCTCAATCCGAGTGGATGCAACTGTTAAGAGAATAGATCCTCAGTCCCCATTCCTAACCCATGTAATTAGGGTGGAGTTCAGAGCATTAGTATTTACTTGACCCGTGGGTGTAGATCCTCAAGTCATACCCCACACTACCAAGCCATGTGAACATGCTTTTATATATAAGTAACCATCAACCCAGCATACCATTTCCCTTTTACAGACACCATTCACAACAAACCACACAGTAATTCACATTATTCCTTAACCCATTTACACATTACCATTTCACATCATTTAACCATACACCCAATTCCCATGTGTTATGCCTATCTCACTAAGCATTCAACACTAAACCCATAATCTATCTTATTATGGTCTTTAATTAGTTTACACATTAACCCATTTAACCTGTTCATCATTTCCATGAATCAACCATTCAACCCATTCCAAATAACCCTTAGGTTATTTCCTATCTAGGTGCATCAACTAACTTCTATTCAAAGTTCAACAAATCAGGCCAACATATTCGTCAAGGAATCTAGCATTTATCACAACAAGGTCCCTTGTTTAATAACAATCCCTAATCCCGGGAAAAGCCGGCACACCCCATGGATGGCCCCAATTAGGTCAAGTAATTGTCAACACATCCCATGGGGATCGTGAGGGTTCCCATTTACCGTTTTTAAGCATCCTTTGTACCAAACACATCCAGGTTGATCTAATCTCATCAAAAGGAAACCATGAACAAAGCCACACATGCATAAATCCACCATAACACTATGGGATAGCGTTTGTAGACCACCTACCTCAAAACTGCGGTTTAACACACACTCAATCGAGTCCTTAGACCTCAATCTGACCAGCCTTTGGGGTTTCAACCTAGAACTCACCCAAAAGAGAGGGTTTTAGAGCTTCGGAACAAGAGGGAGAGAATATACAAACCCTAACCCAAAAAGAAAAACAAGGATGGGAATAGCCTTACCCAAAGCTTCAATACGCATCCAACGGCTCCAAAAACGCCTTAGAAATAAGGGAGATCGACCTCTTGGAGCTCTTGGGTGATTTGGTTCATTCCTAGGGTGAAGAGGGAGGAATGGAGAGGAAATCCCAAGTGGGTTCTTAAAATCCTGGGGTGGAAATTTTGTAATATTTCCCAACTTTAAGAGGCCTCACAGTTTGACAAACTGTGTGAAAACCGTGTGTATACTACTATCTGGAGGAGGAGGGGTTGCACGGTTTACCTGGGCAGGCCGCACGGTTTGCCCTGGTCATGCGCAGGTCGTGCACCTAGGCTTATCTTGCCCACCTTTCCTTTCTTTCGTTCTCCAAGCCCCTGAAACACCCCCAAGACCTCTCATACTTTCAGAAGACATCCCTTGAATCCTGAAACAAGGGATTCAACCAAAACATAATGAAAACATACCCTTCCAAAAACCGGGATCTTAAAACCTCCCCACCTTATAACGGCTCGTCCTCGAGCCGAGTTTCCAAGCCTCCTTGATCCACCGAAGAGAAGAGTCTGGGCCACTAAGCCTGCATATCTGGTTCCCGCTCCCAAGTTTCTTCTTGGACTTTCCCATGCTGCCATAATACTCACACTGATGGCACAACCTTTCCTCTCAAGACCTTTTCACTACGATCCACCACACGAACTGGATGCTTCTCAAAGGACGCATCAGCCTCAAGCTCCACATCCTCAACATCAACCATGTGAGATGGGTCAGGGTGATACCGTTGAAGCTTTGACACATGAAACACATCATACATCCCACCATACTTCTATGAAAGATCCAATCGGTAAGCCACTGGTCTGATCTTCTCCACAATCTCAAAAGGTTTCACATACCTGGGTGCCAACTTACCCTGATTTCGAATCTGACAGTGAACCAACCTTGGAGACACCCAAAGGAACACTTTATCACCCATCACAAACTCAAGAAAACTATGCCTCTGATCTGCATCTGACTTCTGCCTACTCTGATCCGTAGCCATCCACTTCCTGGTCAACTTAACTATCTCTGAAATCTCCTACATGAGACTTGGCTCCAACAACTCAGATTCATCGGCCTCTAGCCAACACAACAGAGATCTACATGGCCTCCCATAGAGTGCCTCAAACGGTTCCATATGAATCGTAGCCTGAAAACTGTTGTTGTAGGAAAACTCAACTAATGATAGGTGCCTCTCCCAAGAACCACCAAAGTCCAATACACAAGCTCTTAACATGTCTTCCAACACTTAGATCGTATGCTCTGACTGCCCGTCCATCTACGAGTGGAAAGTCGTACTCAAAAACACCTGCGTACCAAGCGCCTTCTGCAACCCTTTATAGAAACGCGATGTGAAACGTAGATCTCAGACCGAAACTATGGTCTTCAGAACACCATGAAACCACACTCTTTCCTGAATATATAGCTCACCCAACTGGTCGAATGTAAAGGCCTCTTAAATCTTTAAGAAATGAGACACTTTTGTTAACAGATCCACAACCACCCAGATTGCATCCTTCTTATGTGGCATCCTTGGAAGACCCATGAAAAAATCCATTGTTACATCATCCCACTTTCATTCCGAAATGGGAAATCGATGCAATAAACCACTTGGGAGTTGATGCTCGGCCTTCACCTGCTGACAGGTAAGGCATCGTGCCACAAAGCCCACAACTTCCTTCTTCATTCTAGGACACCAAAACTACCTTCAGAGATCACAGTACATCTTGGTCAAACCATGATGCACTTCCCACTTTGATGCATGGAACTCATGCATCAACTCTTCCCGCACACACTTTGGAACAACCACAAGATCACGAACACGAACAATACCTTCCACGCTGATGGCCCAACCAGAAGGTATCTCCCCACCTTTAATATTTTCCTTCATGACCAAACACTCAGGATCATCAAGCTGAAATTCCTTAACTCGACTCAAAATTGTCGACTCCATCGTTAAGGAAGAAAGAGTGACCTGACCACTCTCCTCATGCCCCTCTAGATGCATCTCTGCAAAGAAATCCATCACCTTCCACTCGGTGTTGGACTCCTGAACCACCTGATTCTGAACCTTCCTGCTCAGAGCATCAACAACACTGTTTCCCTTTCCTGGCATGTACACCAACTCAAAGTCAAAATACTGGAGATATTCAAATCATCTTCACTGCCAAAGGTTCAGATCTCGTTGTGATAATATGTACTTTATACTATTATGGTCGGTAAACACATTAAACCATTCTCCCAACAGATAGTGCCTCCAGCACTTCAAGGCATACACCACTACAGCCAACTCAAGGTCATGAGTGGGATAGTTATACTCATGGGGTCTCAAATGCCTTGACCCATAAGCCACAACTTGCTCATCCTACATCAACACAGCCCCAAATCCGACTCCGGATGCATCACAAAAAACGATGCACTTCTTACCCAACTCAGGTAAGATCAAAATAGGTGCGGTATTCAACCGCTTCTTCAACTCTTGGAAGGCATTATCACAAGCCTCAGACCACTCAAACCTGATTCCTTTCTTGGTCAATCCCAAGAGTGGTGCTACCAAGAGAGATAAATCCTGAATGAACCTTCGGTAATACCCGGCCAAACCCAGAAAACTCCGAACATCAGAAACACTCTTGGGATGATCCCAAGATACAACTGCATGCACTTTTTCTGGATCCACTATCACACCTACCTCTGAGATGATGTCACCCAGGAAATGCACCTCACCTCTCCAGAATTGACACTTTGATAGTTTGGCGTATAGAAGATGCTCTCTTAGCATAACCAAGACGATGTCAAGATGTTGGGCATGGTCGTCATGAGTTTTCGAGTACACTAAGATATCGTCAAGAAAGACAATAACAAACTGATCTAGATAGGGATGAAAGATTCAGTTCATCAAATCCATAAATACCATCGGTGCATTGGTCAAGATGAAAGGCATTACCACAAACCCAAACAACCCGTACTGACTCCAAAAAGTTGTCTGTGGTACGTCAGAGGATCTCACCCTCATCTGGTGATAACCTGACCACAGATTAATCTTAGAAAACACTGATGAACCCCTCAACTAATCAAACAAGTCATCAATTCTAGGAAGAGGGTACTGATTTTTCACCGTCATCTGATTCAACATTCGATAGTCAACACACAGCCTCAACGACCCATCGGCCTTCTTTGAAAAAAGCATGGTAGTTCCCAAGGAGATGTACTAGGATGGATAAACCCCTTATGATACAAATTTTTAAGCTTAACCTTTAGTTCCTAGTGTTCTTCCAGTTCCATTCGGTATGGTGGAATAGAAACTAGCTCCTCTCCTGGAAGCAACTCGATCGTGAGCTCGAAATCCCTCTCGGGTGGTAACCCCGAGAAATCCTCAGGAAACACATTCTGAAACCGATCCACCACGGGAGGAAAATTATATTGTTCCCCTCCCTCATCATCATAAAGAATGAGACATGCCACTTGATCCGTGATTCCACTCATCTGTTGACAAAACAGCCCCACATTCCATGCTCAAACATCCCATTCACCATGGTGGACATAAGCATCACTCTCAAGCAACCTGAACGATACTCTGCGATAATAACAGTCTGTGTGCCCGATACAACACCAACCAATCCATTCCCAAGGTTAGGTCAAACTATGACATCTCAAGAATGAATAAGTCCCACAGAAAACAATACCCACCAAATTCCAAGGCACATCCCTTTCACTACTTGATATCCTCAACTCTCACCCCCAACAGGGTGTTAATTGACATAACTCCACACACCCTCTCCACTAGTAAACCCTGCACTACCACAAGTTGACCAGAAACAAAAGAGTGTGTGGAACCTATGTCAAAAAATGCACTAGAAAACGTAAAATCTATAAGGATCGTACCTTGAACAGTTGATGGTCTGGCATCACCATCACCAGGCACAAATTGAACTGCCTGATGCTGACCTGCCCCTCTCCCCGGGCCCCAGCCTGAGCACCTGCACCGCACTGCCCTGCTGGCATGACCGATTATTCCCTAGAGTTCCACATCCACCGCCCCTACCAGTACGGCCCATGGATCTCCAACTGCCTTCTTGATACGGGGCAACTGATCCCCTTCTCGTATCTAGTACCTTCTTTTCATCATCATGCTCACCCGTCTGCCGAGGGTTCCTACAGAACCTCTGCACATGCCCCATCTTGCCGCATGAACAGAACTCAACTAGAGTTCGAGGACACTGACCATGCATATTCCCCGGACTACCGCACTGATAACAGAGCACCTGGTTCCCACTCTGAGAGTATGGCCCTCTCTTCTGACCACCTTGCTAGAAACTTTTCAAACGGCGCTTCCGACCTTCATAAGATGCACCACTTGTCAGCCCAGCTGGCACGACAAGCCCACCACCCAAAGCTCCCTTCAGGTTCCCTTCAGAGATGAGTGCCTAATCCATCACCTCTATAAACCTCTTCAACCGGAAGATATTTACTTGAGACCTGATCTCATGTATCAACCCATCCTGGAAACGCTTTGCTACCACTGCCTCATCCCCTGCTAGCAATGGGAAAAATCATTGCAAATCAGTGAAGCGACTAGCATAGTCCATCACCGATAGCGATCCCTGAGTCAGGCTCATAAACTCTGTAGCCCGCTCCTGCCTCAAAGTCTCTGGGTAGAAATTCTCCATGAAAATTTCCTGGAAAACCTTCTAGGACATCCCCTCAGCCTACTTGGTCTGAGCCTGAATGTCCCACCAACGCCTTGCCTGGCCCCTTAACATATAAACGGACAGCTTTAATCGCTTTTGAACAGGGGTCTCTAGATGATCTAGTATCTTCTGGACAGACTCTAACCAGAACTCCACTGCCTCTAGCCCACCCTCTCCAGTGACGGTCGAAGGGTGCTGCAGCTGGAACTCCCTGGTCAGCTCAAACATACTCGGTGCAACCCGCCCTGGGTCCCGATCCATCATCTGCATAAGGTGAGCCAATTTCTCTCGAAACTTTTCTTCTCTACCTTCATTGATCACCGCATTTTTTTGCTCTTCTAACAGAGGAGTTTTCTCAGAAACATCCTCTCGTTGCCCAACTGGTAACCAACATCGTGGTGGCATTTCTCTACATTGCCAAGCATGGGATTCAGCATGCATACCATAAAACTTTCCTGACTTCATCAAAATCTCTTTACTAGCTACAAAAACCCATTTTCATATACAAATTCAACAACATTAACACATCCAATTCACCGTCCTGACATTCCCTACCGCGGGACATGGTCCACATGGGGTAAAAAACCATGCACTACCACCAAACTCACACAACATTTTACAAAAAATATATTTTCCACTTCATTTCAAACCCTTATATCTTGTTAAACATCATTTACCCACTTGTTTTATTTCATTCTTCTCATTTTTTCTTGGTTTCATGAAATGCATGTTGCATCCTACTTTCCTGCCTCACACACCCACCCCGTGCGTGTGAATAACACAATGTATGTCACCTATCTCCATAGGTTCCTACAATGATGCATGAATGAAAATCCTCGTGTTGTTAAGGACATGAGCCAAATATCATAAAACAGTCACATCAAACCACATGTGCATCACCCAACGGTGAAATATCATCAACTATAATAACACACAAATAAGAACAATATTTCCCACCCATGGTGACTTGGGTTTTCCCTCGTACATGGGTTAGATACTCCCAAGAACGAGCTCATTTACCAAAGCCTGACACATCTTAACCCTTGGCAACCTATCCCAAATAACAGGACCTCAGAGATGGAGAAGAAATACCTCCTCTGATACCACTTTATAACATCCCTGACCTGGAAGCCACTAAACTGGTGCTCTGAGCCGGGTAGTTACATAACCTTAAGCGTGCCTCCATGTACGCCAAAGGCTGCCGACTAGCAGCGGGGGTCTATGTGGTCAAGTTGGGATACTATACCCCTTTCTATCAGATTAAGCCACAACATAAATAAACCAATATCAAAAACAATAATCAATAAACAAGGAACTAGTATAACAATCATTTCCAATAATAAATATGATGTGTCCTACTACAAGTGAAAAAGTGAACAAAATCCCAAAAATAAAGACAATGGCCAAAATCCCCAAAATGGTCCCAACTCCAAGTCTGGATCCTCCACCAAGTGCTACCCATGTCTACTAAACTATCTAGCAAGGACCCTTTCCCTTCTCCTGACCTGCAAACATGAAGTCTGCTCAGGTACCCAACTGAGGCCCGAGCAGGGTGTGAGTACAACTCAGTAGGCCACCACCAACGGTGTCTACAAAATATAAAATATGAACAGGTAGTGCATGGAAAATGAATATGAATGATAATTATCAAGTAATTATTTAAGGTTCCATTAACCAGTTCAGAGCCAAAGCCATTTCCACTTCCATTACCATTCATTACACACCAATTATCATCACTTTCCATTTCATCACATTTCCATGGGTCAATCACATACATTATGGTACATGGTTCTAAGGCCAAAAATCACATGCAAGAAGGTAAACACATAATTTTCCTATATCACTAGGACCAACCCCCTCATAGCAACCATATCATCATCTCGAAGCATTAGTCTGGGTGGATGAAATCGTTAGGAGAATAGATCCTCAGTCCTCATTCCTAACCCATGCATTTAGGGTGGAGTTCAGAGCATCAGTCTTTACTCGACCTATGGGCATAGATCCTCAAGTCATACCCCACACTACCAAGCCATGTGCACATGATTATATATATACAAGTAACCATAAACCCACCATACCATTTCCCTTTGACAAACACCATTCACAACAAACCACATGGGAATTCACATTATGCCTTAACCCATTAACACATTACCATTTCACATCATTTAACCATTCTCCCAATTCCCATGTGTTATGCCTATCTCACTAAGCATTCAACACTAAACCCATAATTTGTCCCATTATGGTCTTTAATCTATTTACACATTAACCCATTTAACCCATTCATAATTTCCATGAATCAACCATTCAACCAATTCCAAATAACCCTTAGGTCATTTCAAAGTCTAGGTGCATCACCAAACTTCTATTCCAACTTCAACCAATCATGCCAACATATTCATCAAGGGCTCTTTCATTTATTACAACAAGGTCGCCTGTTTAATAACAATCCCTAATCCTAGGAAAATCCGTCACACCCCATGGATGGCCCAAATTAGGTCAATTCATTCTCAACGCATCCCATGGGGATCGTGAGGGTTCCCATTTACCATTTTTAAGCATCCTTTATACCAAATTCATCTAGTTTGATCAAGGCTCATCAAAAAGAAACCATGAGCAAAGCCACACATGCATAAATCCACCATTAAACTATGGGATAGATTTTGTAGACCACCATCATCAAAACAGCGGTTGAACGCACTCTCAATCAAGTCCTTAGACCTCAATCCGACCAGCCTTTGGGGCTTCAACCTAGAACTCACCCAAAAGATATGGTTTTAGAGCTTCGAAACAAGAGGGAGAGAAGATACAAACCCTAATCCAAAAAGAAGATAAAGGATGGTATTAGCCTTACCCGGAGCTTCTATCCACATCCAACAGCACCAAAGATGACTTAAAAATGAAAGAGATTGACCTCTTTGAGCTCTTGGGTGATTTCGTTTGTTCCTAGGGTGAAGAGGGAGGAATGGAGAGGAAATCCTGAGTGGGTTCTTAAAATCACGGGGTGGCAATTTTGTAATTTTTCTCAACTTTAAGAGTTCGCACGGTTTGGCTGTACGGTTTGAAAAACTGTGTGCAAACCGTGTGCATGATACTGTCTGGAGGAGGAGGGGTTGCACGGTTTACCTGGGAAGGCTGCATGGTTTTCTCTGGTCATGCACAAGCCGTGCACCCAGGCTTGTCTTTCCCAACTTTCCTTTAATTCTTTCCCTGAGCCCCCAAACACCCCCAATACCTCTCATACTTTCAGAAGATGTCCCTTAAATTCTGAAACAAGGTATTCAACCAAAACATAATGAAAACATACCCTTCCAAAAACTGGGATCTTATATTTCATCTTGTCCTATTAATATGGCCAAGGGACTTTGTGAGAGCCTGAGGTGCCTGTGGAAAGGTATTCGTGAGATGCTTGATGAATTTTCTGTGGATCTCCACAGGAAAAGGATGGTTTATCTGGGGGGTCTCATGGGACCGCATTTCCAGATTCCTTAGCACGTCTCAATAACTTTATAACTGTGAGTACCTTCCATATCTTCCCATTTTAATTCCTTTCTTTTATGTGAAAAAGGTTTGAAGTCATGTGAGATTTCATAAGTAATGTCAAGGAAAATTTCTCTATTTTTATGCCTCACATGACCAATATCAATCATATGGGGGTGACCAAGAATTTCATGCACAAATATATCCATATATAATTAGAGTGTAGAAGGGGGGAGCATGGAGTTTCCTAGAAATACCTGAGGACTTCCGTGTGGCAAGGCTGAAAATAAAAAAGGATTTTGAAATATGGGGAAGTCATTCCACCGAAGTCTTGTGGTGTCTTGAGGTTTGTTGGGAGTGCGTCACATGTCTTTCAATGATTATGGACACCTCTCACCTACACCCCTTTAGCTCCTTTATTTTATTTTACAATGTTCTAAGAGTCATGTGATATTTACTATGTAATTTCAAGGGAAATTACTCTATTTTTTGGTGATGCCTCATGTGTCCAATATGGGTCATATAGGGGTTTCCGAGCATGTCATGGGAAAATCTATCTGTTTTTCCTTAGAGTGTCGAAGGGGGAAGCACAATGTTTCCTAAACATACCTGAGGACTTCTGCGTGGTGATACTGACAACACAAAAGGATTTTGTGAGATGAGGTGGTCATGATGCTGAAGTCCTGTGGTTCCTTGTTGTTCACCAAGAGCACATCATATGTATTTTAGTAACTGTAGACACCTCTCACCTCCTCCCATTTATCTCATTTATTTTATTTTAAAAATTTCTAGGATTCATGTGAGATTTCATGAGTATCATAAAATAAATTTATACTTTTGAATGGTGATATGGTGCATGATATTCATGACCACTGGGGTTATCTTCCTTTGGATATAACTCTTCTTTATTATCAAGGGAATTATGGATGGTTTGATAGGTACTTTCCAATGAAAAACCAAGAGGCTTGGGGGTGATCATTAGGTTTCCATCACCTACCCATCAGTTTTCTAGAGAGACTTCGGAAGAGTAGGAAGGTTTGTTGATGGGGACTCTATAGTATTTTCCATAGTTTATGCGATGTGCTTGGATTATTCGCAATACATCGAAATGGTGACATGATCACGAGTACCTTAGAGGCTCACATGGTCTGCAAGTCTCAGTTCCTTTGCCTTTCAGGGGTAAGTAATTCCCATATTCAGGTATTCCTTCCTATATGAATTTTCTTATTCTTATTTGGTGGGCATTACAAAATCCTTCCCCCCTTAGGAGCAACATCCATGGGGACAAGGACTCGATTCTCAAAAAAATTATGTTCACTTGAGTCTTTGGAGGTGTCATTAAATGTTGTCTTTGGTGGTGATTGATCCATCAGGTGACGTTTGGTATTCCGTGAAATTTCTTATATATAGGGGGTGGATGGTAATTCATTCTTCCAATTTCCCCCTCTCTAGACTGCTCTCGTTTTAACCTCCATTAGAGTGCCTCAGTCATGAGACCTTTCCATGAATCCTGATTGTGTTCCTTGTTTGTGAGTCTTCATTACAATTAATTTTTATCAGAGTTCTCTCATAGGATTGTCTCTGGATTATATACACACCTGATCCAACCATGAATCATATGCTGGTAACCACTCAAACTTCAGTTATGAGGGTTGGGATTGTCTTGAGGATTTTGTGAGATCTGTTGGCCCGATCATTTGATCACTTGTAACTCACATGACCATGTTCAGGTCATGTAGTCACATGTCTCCAATGGGTTCATGTGGTTCGAGTGATTCTCTTCGGGGTTTATGTTCCATGTGAGTCCTTAGGAGGTCAGGAGATATGCGAACTCCTCATGTGGTTCATGAATGCCTTATTGATTCATGTTTTGCGGCTGATGTTGCTGGTCCATGTCATGATTTGAAAATATTTATTTTATTCTTCTAACATGTTCCATATACTTCTTTTCAAATGGAATCTATTTCTCATCAAGTTCCCTTGGTTTCAGCCAATCAAAGGGATTTGATTTCCAGAAATAGTAATGATGATCCCTGCTACCATGTGTATAATTCTAATGAGAGTCTAAAGGGATTCCTCTTACATGGACTTTAGGAATAATCCTTGTCTCACCAAATCCCTCTATATGAGTTTGGTTTTCTATATGATTTCAACATACCTCCCCCATACATTAATATGCCATCTCTTTGGGTGTCGAGTTCTCCCAACTGTTCGCAGAGAGAAATTATCGAGGATGACCAGTTGGTTATAGCTCAATCCTATGGTTTATCTTACCTGTTTTCTAATTATCTTCTAAGTTTGGATGATCATAAACTTTCTCAAAAACTTATTGCTCAAATTTATGTAAGCAATCTCACCTCTTCTCTAGACACTTTCGATGGTGGATAGTATTCGATATGGGATCTCTGACCTGACGTTAATTTTTCTGATGAATGGGAATGGTCATTTTGGGTGATGCAAAGATGTTTGGAGTTTATTGATGAACTATATAGGTTTAATATTTAGGAATACTTGTGGATATATCAATTAATCATTTACCTCCAGCCCGAACTTCTCTGGAAAATGATTATTTATTAGTGTCCTAGGACTAACACATTCTGTCTTTGTCACAGCGAGGTGGGTATCATCTTATAGTATATTCATTAACTGGTCATTATTCCACCTCTTTGAGAGATTTATAATGAATTCCTTCCTGCTACAGACATATGGGATTATCCCTTATAGACCCCAGTTTTGGTGAGGTATATGATTGTTATCATAAAGGAGAAATAGAAGAGAGAGATCTGACGTTGGGATCAACTATTTATTTCATAGAATGGATCCATATTTTTTCATGGTAGTGAAGCTAAGACAACTATTATTTGCTCCCATCAGTTACCTTCCCAAAACTATAAAATAGTGTTGGCTCATATTGGCCCATTCTGGAAGCGGGATACGACACTTCAGGGGGATATTGAGTTAACCCATAGGTTTCTTCAGACCTTAGGTTGGAAGGCTTTCTAGTTATGTTCTTGAACTGGTGTTTTTTCTAGATGGGGATGCATGCTCAAGAATCTGTGATAGCACATTGATGATTGTGGTGCGACTTGAGAAAGGGTGGTACCTTAACCTCATAGTACCAGTCCTTCCATTCCTCTGCCATATTTTGGGCTATATCCAACAAGGAAACACTCTTATAGGATTAGCAGTCCTCTCTAGTTCTTGTTTGGATGGATTTAGGATCACTTCTATTATTATGACTAATAAAATGCTTCTAGGATTCTGGAAACCCCATCTCATCCTATATTCCTGAGCATTTTTTGGGTTTGTGACTATGTCTCTAAGCCCTGCTATGTTTGAAGGTGTACTGTGTCAATCCAACGGCTTTGACTTTGCTACTTTTCATGCACCAGGCGGTCCGATTATTGATGATGGAAGTAGTTCCCTTAACAAAATATCTTATATGATCTCCCTTTTGGAAGGGTTCTCAATGATTGGGTGGAAGAGTTGATCATTTATAAGTCATACACATCATATCGATTCGCTCAATATTTTGTCTACGTTCAGAGAGTTTTTTCCATTCCTTTGGTTATCATTTGAGGGGAATGTCATCCTGGATTCATTCAGGAATTATGGAAGAAACTATCACATGAAGATACTAGAGACGAGATCATTCTTCACTAACTGGTAATTCTACTTCCCTTATCTAGGATTATTATCAGGATTGGGTAACAAATTATCATAATGGTTTGTTAGTCCAGTTGGTCCATCATGTGGATAATCCTTTTTCATCACCAACTCCTTTATCTGTGGTGCTGATAGAATTAATTTAAGTATTGGGAGAGGCGTCTAGAAAATTAACTCACTCCAATGATGGTCATTTTGATAGTGGATCTTATTTTGTTGAGAAGATCAGTCCTCCAACACAAGCTACGAATGATACACCTATCAAGGGAAGAGCTTATGGGGATTCCTCCCCTTCTTTTACATTAGTTCAGCTAATTATCCCTCCATATTTCTTGCCTACTCCTTTAGTTGTATAGTCTTGTGTGAGACATAGGTTGATCTAGAAATACATGCGTGCCTTGATCACTGGATCCCCCTTGGCAGTATTCCCTGATCAAGGGGAATGCCTTCATCAATTATTTCATGACATGGGGGGGCAGATGGTTTTGACCGCAAGACTCTGTATAAAATTTTGAATCAAATGGTTTTGATAAGGATATATATGGATAGGATTGAAAAATACCTCTATGAATTTGTGGATAAGTCTCCCCTTTTCAGGAAGATGAGGGAGACTTCAGAGGCATTGGATCTGGTTCGTCAGCTGATATTCACACTGTAAACTCAAATGGACATGTCGACCATAAAAATATAGAGGTGTGAGGAGATCATCATTCATTTGAAGTATGATATTTCTAAATATTCATCCTCATTGGTTTCCACTCAAAATAGGGCTGAAGAGCTTACTACCTTGGTTGAGACTCTTCATCCTGGAGTGGAAGTGGAACAAGTAGGGAGATAAGTACTCCATCATTCTATCGATTCTTCCCATCGGAGTCTTGCTGAACTTTCTAGTATATTTTATCTCCTTTTTTCATAGTTTTACCCTTGTAATGAATCCCATTTTGGTTGGATCTTCAGAGAGACTCCAAAATGTGGATATTCCTCCCCACTTTTTTTACCAATATAAATGGACCTTCTGAAATTTTAATTTTTCTTCCCAAATTCTATTTTTTCATGATGTGTATGATATTTCGTTATTCTGATATTATGATAACCACCAACACTACCCATACATTGTATAAAATCAAGAGAACATAAATGTCTGGATCTTGATATCTGGATTATAATACACCATTTTCCAAGAAGTTCTCATTAATTCCCACCAAAATCATATTATATATTATTGATCTATTCTAGTTATCTTGATATTACTTTATTTATATAAAGATAAATGGGTATAATATATGTCTCAGAGGGAGAGTGCTTCATTATTTTTCAATGACAATAGGCTTGGTGAGAATAAATTTGTTTTTCTAAGTCCATATGAAGAGCTTTACAAGATCTTGCAGATTGGATTGCAGTCATGCTTTAGTTTAGTGTCTTTTAGCTCAGACCTTCTATTTATATAGATTAAGTTCTTTTATATTGGAACTTTTTTTTCTTTAGTTTATGGTCTTTTATGTCAAACCTTGTGTTGCATTAGTTTAGGGTCTTTTAGCTTGGAATTTGTTTTTCCTTAGTTTAGGGTCTTTTAGCTCGGGCATTCTACTACGTTATTTTAGGGGATTTTATCTCAGACCCTCTATATGATCATTGGATATGGTTCATACATGTCATAAATGACCTAAAACACTCTGAGGTGATTGGTTTTTTCATGGGGTTTCTGAGGTTCATGGGTATCGGAATTCCATTCTTGTAGAGTAACGCATTCATTTGATGGCCATAGGCACATATGCAGGAGCCATAAGCATGTATTAATAGTCAATCAATGGTTCCTTGAAGCCACATATCATTTATAGTGGATATGGAAGGTTTATGGGGGTAATATTGATGATGGTGGACTGTTAGGGACACTAGGCCCACCTAGATAGTTGGAGTATGGGTAATATAAATCATAAGCTGAAATCTTGATTCTATGAATATGAGATGGTGCAGATGGGCCGGGTATTTCCCATGACATTCCAAGATACCAGGTTCTGCCATGGTGTTTCTAATGCTCACAAGGATTGAAGATCCTTTCTGTAAAGGAGAATATGTCTTTAGTTGGTGGGTTAAGGCCCTTATGCATCAGTATCATACCAAGAAAAAGGGGATATCCACTCCTCTGCATGGGCCATGAATTGTTTATAAGGACTCAATCATCCCAATGATAAAGTTAGGTATGGTGGGAAGGCTATCCAGGAAGGGTTCTGGCACCCTTGGGAACTTAACTCTTAAATCATGAAGCTCGTGCCCTATTCCCTATTGTTCAAAATCATGAGGCATGGGATATCAAAGGCTAGGAAATGAAGTGCCACAGTCCATCCATGAGAGAGGGTATAAAACATGGTGACGTAACATTGAGGATATTGAATCTGCTTGGATAGTTTGGTGAGGTGTTATTAAATCGTAACCCAGAGCACTCGAGTTAGGAGAATGATATGGGACATTCATATAAGGAATAATTCAGACACACTAAGGTGTTGAGTGCTATCACGATGATGTTAGGGCTCACGAGGATCAAAATTTCCTTTTATATAGTATTGAATTTGGTTGATGTCCATATGCACATATGAAGAATCTATATGCATACATGCATATTAAATCAAAGGGTCCTTGAAGCTAGATATCCTTTCCAAGGGCCATGGAAGGTTATGATGATTTGAGACACCCTAACTCATGAATTGTGATCTGTGGAAAGTGTAAAATCCAAGGAGGGTGTGAGTACGCTAAAAGTTGTACCACCACCTAAAAAACATATTCTCAGGGTGAGGAGATGTGACAAACCATTACTCTAACATTTTCTTGGATCAGGGGGTCGATCGAGCATTTCTTGTATTTTACTGGGGATACATGGTAGACCCTATGAGATTTTATAACTTATGTGTTGTTGCCCTAATTTATTCCTAATCATAGAGAATGAGGAGTTTAATGGGAAGAGATTCAACTTTTCATCAGGTTTCCCTTTGCGGATTTTCGACCTAACAAGTTTTGTGTCTCTTTCTTTAGTAGTTTAAGGTCTTGCAATTTAGACCATTGTAGGATATATTTTTAAGGTCATACCGCTTTGACCAAATTATAGAAAGTTTATTATCATGATGAACATTGACTTAATATGGGATATGTTATACAATATCCTAATTTGGATGCTCAGGGTCAAGAGTACTCCAACATCCTTATGAGTGAGAGGTAAAAGTGTTGTAAATAAAGGATCAAGGTTCTTAGGTCATGAGTGAGGATATGGGATAGTCATAGTGGGAGTATTAAAAAAACACTAAGGTGTTGAATTTTTTCACAATGAAGTTAGGACTTACTAGGATTGGAATGTGCCTTTTTAGAGTTACACATTTGGTTGACTAGCATAAGCACATATATAGGATCCAAAGACATGCATCCGTAGTCAAGAAAATATTCCTTGAATCCATATATCCTTTCCAAGGGCCATGTAAGATTTTGGTGATCTAAGACACCTAAGTCATGAAGTGTGGATTATGGATTGAGGTTCTTTAAAAGATGGTGGAATAACTCCGTACTTTGGTTGAGTGGGGTAATTCTGTTGAGGTCCTTTTATAAGGAATGAAAAATGGGTGATGGTTTTCCTAGTTTAATGCCATGTAGTGGAGACATACTTGCCTCCGTTTAGTTTTAACATTGTGGGGTATGTATTTTCTTACATTCAATTTAACATCATGTGATAATGATGTACTTCTATGAAGTTTAACGTCATGCGGTAAGGATGTACTTCCATGTGGTTTCATGTCATGTGGTAAGGTTGTTCTTCCATGCGGTTTAATGTCATGTGGTAAGGATTTACATCCATGTAGTTTAACATCATGTTGTAAGGATGTACTTCCATTCATTTTAACCTCATGCAGTAAGGATATACTTCCATGCCTTTTAACATCAAGCGATAAGTTTGTACTTCCATGCATTTTAACATCGTATGATAAGGACCTAGAAACTGATATTAAAGTTTGTAAATTTTATAATTGGTGCCAAAGATAGAGACTTGGGTGTCACTATATATCTTATGAGGATGATAATCAAGCCACATGTAGTTCTGAATGAAGTCTCCTACACAGGTCTGACCCATATGCAAGGAGGGGGCACATTTATATTTGTTTGTTATGATTGGGATCGGAGTTGGAAATTTGAGCATCACTAGGTATCCTTTGAGGGCAGTAATCAAGTCCCATTTATTTCTTGAATGGTAAATACTATATGCAGATATGACCCATACATAGAGGTGGACATTATTTCAATGCACTGTTATAGTTGAGACCAGGATTGGAGACCTAGGTGTCACTATGTATCTTGTAACGATAGGAATCAATCTACGCGTAGTTATTAAGAATTCATGTAGTTTAACGTCATGTGGTGAAGAAGAAGGTAAAATAACATGAATAAATTGAAATATTTTAGTTGAGCCCAAATATGGAAGTCTGGCGTCACTACAAATCTCATGAGAATGAGAATCAAACCACATGTTGTTCTTGAAATCCCATGTAGTTTAATGTCATGCGGTGAGGACGGAGGCGAACCAACCGTAATTGATGGGAATATTGTGGTTGGTCCCAAGGGTGGAAGTTTGGGTTTCACTACATATCTCATGAGAATAATAATCAAACAACATGTAGTTCTGATGAACGGAGCAGTTTTAACATCATGCAGAAAGGACATTGACCGTGCAGTTTAACGTTATGTGACGAGAACTCATGGTATGCCTTTTATGGTCTTGCATTCAATACCATCAATGAAGCTAAAATTTTCACATTTTTTATACTATAATTCAATTTTTTATAATCCCACCATTTTATTATTTAATGGTCAATTTTCACATATTTAGTTTTTTGTGTTATTTTGAGCTTAAATGAAAATATTTCCCAATTATGGAATTTTAATAGATTTTAATCACAAGGGTGTTCTGGGAATAAAATTAACAATATTATTTTTATTTGAGTGATTTTTTTGTAGGATTCCTTGATTTATTTTATACAACTTTTTATTTTGGACCAGGGGCAGATTTGAGTATCTAGAGGCCCGAAAAAATCAATCAAGTTGAAGAATTGTAAGGGTGGACAGCGTGGACCCCACCTCCATAATTGAAGTATAAATAGGGATACACGCATCCAATAGAGGTGATTAAAAATGGATATAAACTAGGACACATATATGTGATTCCTAAATGAATTTCACGGAGTTTTCACCTCATTATAATGGTCATTGGATGTTATACATTGGAAGAATAATTCTAGAATTCTCAGCCAAAAAAAGTCAACATTAGTATTTATTTCATAACTTCTTCGTCTTCTGGTAAATTATGATGAAATGTTAGGGTGAAAATATGATACATTATCAAACAACATTAATGAAGAAACCTATTACATATTATTCCATTTAATGGGACATTCATGAAAAAAATTGTGGAGAATAAATTGTGAGCGATAATTCTTCACCCCTTCTCCCTATAAATATGTGTCCCTTCTTCAAAAGTGTGGAAACTTAGTGATATCCATTTTTGGAATTTTCAGTATCATTGTTTTATTTTAAATTTTGAAATAATTTTTTACTTTTAATATATTATTCTTCTTATCCATTTCTAACTTCTTTCATTTTATTTATTTTAGGTGTTCTCCCACCATGTTCCCTTCTCAACTCCACGAAAAATGGAGAGCTAACCTTAGCATTTTTTTCATGGAGGGAATGGTGTTTTGAATAAATTTATTATTCTTAATTTTATTATATATTTATTTGATTTAGGAAATTTTTGTGGTGGTTAAATCGATTATGGTGAGTGGTCACCCCATTTTCTCTACCATCAAATTTTTCTTCTCATTTATCAATCATCCTTCCCATCACTATCTATGTCATGTATACGGTGGAGTATGACTTGGGTAATGGTTGTAAAAATATAGGACTCATAGATTTATTAAATAATATCATTACTCTTTATGTACAGGTCTTGGTATGGGGTAATGAAATTTCAAACGATAATGTGTAGGGTGACAAGTCTTGATCACTACATTGAATTAAATATTGAGAGTTCTTCTAAACAATGATTTCAACCACCATAAACTCTTAAGAACAATTGTTTCTTTCAATATTACTAACATAATTTTTTATTTCTTTATATGTATATATATTATTTATATTACCTTCATTTCAATACCCCCCATTTATATTATTATTATATTTTTATATTAGTTAGTTTATAATAGTAACAATAGAAAAGCTATGTGTTGTAAGTGTCCTCCTTGTAATCTACGTTAGGGTGTGCATTGTGATGTATTATTAGGTAAATAATAAATTAATTGAATATAGGTTCATGAAAACTTGTTATCATCAAATTGGTTCCCTTACTAGGGAGGCCAAGTGCTTCCATACATTGTTTTTCATAAAAACCCAAAAAAAATAAAATATTTCAAAAAAACTAAAAAAGGGAGATTTGTTGCATATCTTTCATTTATTCGGCCACGATTGATTTTTATAGATATTACTATAATTATTAGAATATTTAAAACTTTTATGGTGATACTATAATGGGATGCACAATGAAGATAAAAATGGAACAAAATGACATGATGCTTCAAGATAATTTCAAAGTTCTCAAAAAATAAAGAAAGCTTATTGCATCGATAGCTAATGAAGTTGAAGAAGTTAATGTTATATGGTCAGAACCACCACACACAAAAATTAGCCATAAAATATCAATATTTTTATGCCTGAATTTTAAGTTGAAGAACCCTAGGGATACTTGAAATGTAACTTGAAGATCCAATCATCTCTCCTTGTCCATTCTTGATGAGGTTCCTGAAGAACCCATGACATCTGATACAATTGTGGGAGATCAACATGATTTGGAAGTATATTTGATAGATTGTGTTGAAGAAAAAATGGTAAGTGATCCTACCATATTTTTTAAATAATAATAAGTACCTCTCTACCTATCTCTTTCTTTTAAAGAATATTAAGAATTCTCTGCGAAAAAAGAATTCCCATTGGCCTTTCCAGAAGAGATTGTGTTTCAAGCTGACCTACTTGAAGGGGAAAATTTATTTATTGATTCTTTTTATTTTAATAATATTTAAGTGGAAATATTTTAGGAATTACCCTTTTATGAATTTTCTAAAATAGAATCACATTATCATGACTTGGATCCTAATGTCAAAGTGGCCACACAAGTATTTTCCGTGAACAAAGAGGACTCATTCTTCCTCCTTCCCTTATATTTTAAGTTGTACCGCGTGGTAAAGGGGGGAGGATCTATTTCACTATATTCATGGGTTACTTCATGAAACATTTTGGATGAAGATCAATGGGATAAATAATTTCGGGCGGTTCATGATAATTGTAACGCCCTGACCCCAGTTAACCAGAGTCGGTGAATTATTACATAACATTGGCATGATCACAAGAAAGACCAAATCTTGAAAGACCGTTTAGTTTAGTAGCCTTGGAAACACTAGATATATTCATAAATTTTACATTACATCATTAATTTAAAACTAAAAAAACATCTTTTCTCCACACTCATATCCCCTTATATTATCCGTATAGTTCATTCATAAAATACTTCTTCACATCCTGGGAAAAATAAAACATAGAAAGGGGTGAGCTCAAATGCACAGTAAGGATAACAATATAGCGAAAACTTTTATAAATAAGCATAAACATTTAAGGTAATGTATAACTAAAACAAAATCCTTTTAAACTTGAACTTCAGTATAATATGGAAAAAATAAAATGAAATAATGCCATTTAATTATTCACATGGATATTCTATTAGTCAAATAATCACATGCAATATCAATAACCACTTTCATAATGATGGAATGCATAATGCCAGACTATCATAACCACATAGACAAATACTCATGCCAAGACTACAAATAAGATTTTTCCAAGGCCTTGTGCCAAGACACTAGTTTGTCTCATGAGACCTACTAATGCATCGAGGATCTATAGCGGGCTCCACCCATCACATATTAAGTCCAATGCATTCCCATATGAAAAGTTTTAAAGATAACATAAACATTCGTATTAAAACTAGCATACGAAATGTAAATACTTCATCCATAAACCATGAATGGTATAAAAATAAAACATCCACAGTCAAAAATATCACAAAACCTTCAATACAATATAGATGTTTTGTATCATAAAAAATCAACTTCAAATAAGCGTAAAATCCATCAAAGGATGTTGACATAGATGAAATGAAAACTCTTTTTGGAGCAATATCTCTTTTTATTTTGAAATCATTTAAGAGTCATATATTTATAAAATAAAACATTTTCATTGAAAATATTATTATAAGCTTGTAAGGGAAGCTTCGATGATTTTATAATGGCAGAAAATAGCTACACCCGCCGTATAAGTTAAAAAAACATTCTTACCTTAATTCTATCGAAAATGTTAAAAAGGACCTTGTTTGGAAAACGACGGAAATATTCCTTTATAAAACACTTATAAAAGTCAAAAAGGGTATAAATGAATTTAACCCATATTCTAGTAAATAGTAAAAATGTTTTGAAATACATTTTTAAGAAACATGGATGTGGATGATAAAGAAGTCCCATTAGATTATTAGGTATAAACAACCTCGGATAATGAAGAGATTGCGAAATAAACCCTTACCTTGTACTTTTACTTGGTTGGGGGTAGGTTAACCTCCTGTATAATGGTAAAATAATTATTATTAAATTATAAAATAATCATATACATTATTATGTTATCATATATGATCTTTTAACATTGCTTTGATAATAATATCTTAGTATTATCGTCGTTTTGGGTGTTAACTTACTCATTTTATTTTATATGTTTTGTTATGTAAGCCATGTTTTTCATGGATATTTTGTATCTTATTCATATCCAGAATGATATCAAGTCCTTAAAAATTATTTTCAAATCATAAAATGATAATTATACTTTAATGGATACGATGGAGAATGAATCTCATCGCGTTCGTGGAGACGGTAGTCCGTACGTACGTACGAGCGACAATATCATTATTTGATATTAAAATAATATATAATTGTATGGTATATCATATATACAGATTCATTGTCATGTTATATTTATTATTTACATGAATTACAAATCATTATTATACCCATCCAAATAATAATATATTGAATAACAATTACACCACGACGTGGAGACGGTAAGTCGTACGTACCCACGTACGGTGACATGCCGTTCAAAGGATGGATAGAATACTGAATATGGTTGTATCATATTTATAATAATATTATAGTATATAGGAGATACTGTATTCATTATTTTAGAATTAGAATAACAAATAAATAAGAAGTTTAAGAAGAAATGAATTTGAAAAAGGGTGGTGAAAACATTACCTCTTTTTCGGGTTCTTCCTTTTTATTTGATCAAAACGGATACTTAGGTTGGATTTCTAATCAAAATAAGGCCTATAGGTTGTATTTAGGGAATTTTAGAGAGTATTGGAGCAGGTTTTGGCCGAACCAAAAGGATTTGAAGGTGTGAATTAATGAGAAGGGGGAGTTCCCTTTTATAAGAGGGGTGAGGGGCACCTTTGGAAGAGCTAGAAATATTATTTTATAATAAATTCATATTCAGTTTCTAATGGCTCCAAAGTAGATTAATTAAAGTTTAAGGTGGTGATGGTTCTAAAACCACTCAACCAATAGAATTTAGACAGGTTTTGGTCATTATATTAACCTTATATTTTAGTTTTAACACTTAGTTAATTAGTTTGACACTTATCATGTCACTTTGTATTTTTATATTATATAGTTAATAAACTTACTATATACCTCCAAGAGACCCCCAAGTGGTCCATTAATGATACCCCTATCATGATATAAGTCTATTGTCCGAACCTTATATTTTTAGTAATTGAATATCAATTAATAATATAATATTTGTTTTAAAAACTCTTTTATGTCAATTTTCACACAATTTGGAAAATTGATTTTTTTGAAAATTATAACAGAATGATTACTTCGAAAAAGGTTAATTAAATCATTCCTAACATGTCATATTATCCTAGAAAATTATTTTAATTCATAAAAAGTCTAAAAATTATATTTATTTAGGTATTTATAATATCAATTATTTTAATTTTTCACTATTATGGTAATTACTGCATCATCGTTGTGTCATAAATAAATTAAATTATTTAATGTCTAAAAATTATAAATAAAATATCATTTTGTATGAAATATTTTTATCTTTCTAATTAATATTTATAATAGAATTTATCTTATGTTAAACCCAATATTAAAAATGTTTTATTAAATAAACTTTGATTTTAACTCTTTTAACTCTTCTCTGAATTAAATAATAATAAATGTCCAAATCTATTCCAAGTGGACCTAAATGATAATATTTTATTTCTAAGGTTGTTTTTGGTTGAGATACACTTGTCCAATAGAATTAGGACATGTGTTAAGGTAATATTAATATCATTTTTATCCTTAATTACCCTATTTACTTTTAACTATGGTAAATAAAAGTAAAAAGTTACTATTCGCAAAAAATTATTTTCCTCTCATTGAAGCACATTTTACTCCTTGATATTTATTTTGTATCTTGGATTTTCTAAATTCCACTCACAGAAGTGGTAAAATTAAGTTTTATGAAAAAATCAGTTTTTTAACTACCACTTAGTGGTTTCACTATTCATCAAAAAATGAAGTCTTTCCGAAAAATACCAAAAATTCACCCTAGGATAATTTCAATATTCCAAATATAAAAATGAAGTCCATTTTGAAAAATAAAATTTATAAAATTTCAAAAATTAGTTATTAATATTCATAACAGCTAGTTTGATTGGTTTTGGTGTGTTAGAACTCGATGTTGTGTACAACACACGCTATTGCATTATTCAAAGAGAAGTGTACCGTAGAAGATTGGGGTGTTAAAATAATGAAACCCCATCCACTATTATATTGGGGTTAACTACTAAAACTGCAGGACTAGGGGCAGTAAAAACCAAACACCCACATGGGGGTTCAAACCATTATCTATCCTCTTTTCCCTTCCTCTTTTTTTTATTTATTTTTCATAAGTTTTCTCTTTATTTCATGATATCTAGGTAAATATTTAGTTTCTAGGAGATCAAATCATGACTTCTATTGGAAAATAAATTAAGGTTGTATCATTCCTTCTCTTTAGTGTTTTCTACCCTTATTTTTAATTTTATTATGAAATGAGGTGTTGTCAAATTTTATGTGTGGGGGGAGTACCAACCAATTAGTTTTATTTGTGGGTGATTTTTCATTATATTTTTCATTTTATTAGGAAATTTGAGCTTCAATTAATATTCGTATCATTTTCACACATCAATTTATTTTTATAGAGTTGAAATGATTTTTGAAAGAATGGATTTTAAATGATTATTAATGTGACAACTTTTTCCCTGAATTGGATTTTTAAGAATATTTATGAGTTGAACTAAATTTTGAAATCCACACCCATGAAAACACTGACTCAAAATATTTTTCCTACCCTATGAGGTATTCTTTAGCATTTTGAAATATTCTTTCTAATACCCAAACTTTCTTGAGAGAAACTTGTATTTTGTGTGAGAACCAGAATTTGTGACTTTTCTCTTTTAAAGATTTAGATTTCATGGAATATTTTTAATATCATTGAGGAATATATTTTTCCAGATACATTTTATCTTCATATTCAAATTTACATCTATACTTTGTTAACCCTTAAATTCCATGAATTGCCTTATAGGTTTAAGCCACATTACAATCTGATTTTCCCTTACCTACCCACACTCTTGGTATTTTTTTGCATGAATATTTTATTTTTTAGTGTGGGGGAGGGAATTTAATTAGATTTCATTGGGATGTGTATCATTTCTAGGTGTTGTGAGGTGTATTTCATCATTTTGGGTTGTGTATGATGTGATAATTGGGCTCTAGTCATCATTTTATCATGCTTCATTTGTTTCATCGGGTTCTCCTTCAAAAAATTGAGATGAGCTTGAATTTCTCATTGTATTGTATTTAGTGACATATGTACCTATCTAAAATAAAGTTCATGACTTTATTTAATTCATTTTATTTAATTTTCAGCTCTTTCTCCCAAAAAATAAAAAAACTAGAAAATAAAATTAGGCCTTTCTAGAGATTTACAAAAAAAATAATAAAAGGGGGAAGAACTCTGATGACATTATTCATTTTAATCATTTCTTGTCTCACATTCCATTTAAAAAAGGGGTGGTTTTGTGTTTCAAAATTTTAAGGGGGTATTGAGTGACTAATTCTTGTGTTTTCACTTTATTATTCATGCATTGTACTTAAGAGTTTAGCCACCTCTTTCTGGCCTGAAATGTTTAAATTATTTTCCCACCAACTCAAAGCCACAGAATTCACCATGAAAATTTACTCATGATTGAATTAGTTTTCATGTTTCATGTTATGGATAAATTATAATTGTCACAATCCTATGGTGGTACATTCAATTTTCAACTATGAGAATAACTCAAGATTTAATTTCTCTTGAGAGAAGAGTGACATAAAATTCAATGTGATGTGGGTTGTGATTGGGACATGGATGGATTTATGAGGATTAAAAATTTTATATGTGAGTAATGAAAAGGAATGATAATTTTTTTATATAATATACATCATTAAACTCTATTTTGAAAAAAATCGTTGATATTTTCCCAAATATTTATTATTTTTTGGATTTTGATTTAAATATATGATGACTGACTGGGAGTGAAATGGTTAAGTGTGGGGGAGTGATAAAGCTACAATTTTTACATTTTTTATAATGTAACTCAATGTTTATAATCCCACCATAGTATTATTTAATGGAAAATTGTCACATCCTTAGTTTTTTGTGTGATTTTGAGCTTAAATGAAAATATTTTACAATTTTAGAATTTTAACAGATTTTAATCATAAGGCTATTTTGTTAATAGAGATTACATTATTATTCCAATTTGAGTGATTGTTTTTTATAAGATTCCTTTATTTATTTTCCTCAACTTTTTATTTTGGTCTAGGGACTAATCCGAGCAACTAGAGGCCCAAAAAAATCAATAAAGTTGAACAATAGTGAGGAAGGACGGTATGGACCCCATCTCCATAAAGAAAGAATAAATAGTGCCACATACCTCCAATGGAGGTGATTAAAAATTTATATGAACTAGAACACATATAACAACTTCGTAAATGAATATTTGTATTTTTACCTCATTATGAGGGTTATTGGATGTTTTACATTTAAAGAACAATTCTGTAATACTAGGAAAAAAATCAACATCCATATTTATTTCATAGATCCATCGTCCAGTGGTCCATGATGCTAAAATTTTGTGGCTAAATGTAGGATACATTAAGGAAAAATAGTAAGGAATATCTATATTACATATTATTCCATTTAATGTGATATCCATGTGGAAACCTATGGAGAACAAATTTTGGGAAATAATTTTTCACCCCTTCTCCCTATAAATATGTATCCCTTATTCATTTCAAAAGTGTAGCAAGTTGGGGATATCCTTTTTTGAATTTTCATTCTCTTTGTAGTATTTTAAATTTTAGTAATAATTGTTTACTTTTAATATATTAGTCTTCTTCTTCATATCTCACTTCCATTTTATTTATTTTGTGTATTCTCCCACAGTGTTCCCTTCTCAACTCTAATAAAAATGGAGATATAACCTTAGTTATTATTATAGGGATGGAATTCTATTTTTATTGAGTTTATTGAGCTTCATTTTATTATATCTTTATTTGATTTTTGGAATTTTGATGGTGGTTAAATCTGTTACGTTGAGTGGTCGCCCCATTTTCTCTACCATTGAGTTATTCTTCTCATTTATTAATCATCATTCTCTTCATTATCTATTTCATTAATATGGTGGAGTATGGATTGGGTAGTGATGGTCAAAAAATAGGTCTCCTAGTTTTCTTAATGAGGATAATTAACCCATATACATAGGTCTCGGTATTGGGTAAGGACATTTCAAATGAGAAGGTGTAGTGTGATAGGTATTGATCACTATATTGAATTAAATATTGAGAATTATTTTAAACAATGATTTAAACCACCATAGACTCCTAAGAAAAATTTCTTCTTTCATTCTAAATAATAGAATTCTATATTAATTTATATATATATATATTATTTATATTACATTCATTTCAATCCCCCCATTTATATTAGTATTATAGTTTTATATTAGTTAGTTTATAATAGTGACAATAGAAAACAATGTGTTGTAAGTGGCCTCCTTATGATCAACCCTAGGGTGTGCACTATGATGTATTCTTAGGTAAATAAGAAATTAATTGAGTAGAGGTTCATGAAAAGTACCTACATTAATTATAATGAACCAATTGTGTGTTTTTGTGCCTTTCTTATGAGAGTGTGTTCCTACCGTATCTCCTAAGATCATGTGATCTATGCTCGGTGTAAAAAACAAGGAAAGGCAAGGGTTTCCCTATAGTGCAGAGACACATGAGGGAACAACGAGGGAATTTAGTATCATGTAGTGTCTTGATCAAGATATAGTATCGAGTTATCCCTATGTATCTCATTGGAAATGATAATCAAGAAATATTTAGTTCTATAATAATCATGTTGTTTTACACCATGAAGAAAGGTTGTAGGCAACTCTATGTGAATGGAGATGGAAATCACGGATTCATGGAATTTTACTTTATGCGGTAAAGACGTTGGGTCACCCATCGTGAAGGAGGAAGTTATGGGTCTATGCAGTTTTACATCATGTGTTAAGGACATTGGATCACCCATCTTGAAAAACAAAATCCTATAGTTGGGCCCAATAATAGAGGTTCAGGCGTCACTACATATAATGAGATGATAGGAATAAATACATACGTAGTTCTTAGAAAACCGTGCAGTTTAACTTATTGTAGAAAAGATGAACTCCATACATTTTAACGTCATGTGCTCGGGAAGAATGATGGGACTTACTCTAATGTGGATGGCTGGGATGACAGCTTATGCAAAGTATTTCTTGATAAATATGGAATTGGTGGGTGGTGTGACATGATCCCCATCCATGGTGGTAATTGAATGGTCTCCATTATGATAAAAATTATGTATTTCATAAGGTCCTTCCCACTTGGGTTCAAATTTTAAGGGATTATTTCCTAGTATCATTGGGGTTCTGAGGACCAACACCAGTTCTCCTTGAAGGAATGAATAGAGGCAATCTTTTAATTAGAGACCAAAACTATATTGATCAAGAGTTATGTGTTTTGAAATGGGAAATCATCCTTATCCGATTGTACCCTGAGTACCCATACATGAATGAAAGGGTTTGGAAACCAGTAGTTGCATTGATCAAGAGTTATGTGTTTTGAAATGGGAAATCATCCTTTGGGAAATACTGATTAAGGTCTTTGAAATCAATGAAAACCCAAATATTCCCATTATCCTTCTTTATAGGGATGGTGTTGGAAAGCCATCTTGGATATTCCACTTCTTGGAAAAAGTTGGATTTGATCAACTCATCGACCTCTGCCTCAATATTGGTGTAATGAGAGGGATTCATCCTCCTAGATACCTTCTTTAAACCTCAATGATCATATGGTAGCCCGAGATAGTGCGTAGCCACATATGAATTCATTATAGTCATTTCTATGTAGTTCCATGTGTACACATATTAGTGTTGCTTCAGAAATGAAATGTACATATCTTTCTCTTCAAGGGGAATGGAAAGACTAATCAGTGTAGGCTGTGAGTCTTCCTCCATTCCCAGATTTATCTATCTGATTTCATCGATGTTGGTGGAGACACCTTCCTTGAATTATGTAGGGGGTTTCCTGAGGTCAGCCTTATCTCATTCCATCTCTAAGTATGTGGAGGCATCTTTAGAAAGAGATAGTAATATAGGGGATTCAATATCATCATTAGGGGGATAGGTTCCATAATAAGAGACATTATCATCCCCTGTTGATTGATTCATTGCATATGGATCTCATATCTAATAGTATTCAATGTTGTCACTGGGGATAGGAGAGGTTTGTACCATTGGGGTTATATATGTGACATCGACCAGGTTTTTTGGGAGCACATAGTCATCGTTAATCATACTCCATGGATTCATAAGGGTGGTCCCCAGGTCATTTGGGGCGACAACCTATATATCATGTTGAATGAACTAGGTACTTGTTCAGAGGTTGATAGAGTATCTACTGCTAGTGTCGCAAGTCGCGTTGGTCTTTACCATTGCTTGGGTTGATCGGATTAGACCCATGTTAAGCGTTCATGTAAGATAGTCAGATTTGGATGACTACTTGAGGGATTTGAGGCGCCTCATTTCCTATTTTGAACCTACTAGAGTGCTTACCCATAATTATCAGTCGCATATATGTCCTCCATGGGGATATGATCGAATTATTGATTCTGACCACGTTATTATTTCCCCATGTATCCTTGGAGATGGTGCATACGACCTCCCGTTCCATGGTTATGTGAGATAAAGTAATGTTATGGGAAAAACCCATCGTCAGAGAAGGGGTATGACAAGTGTATAATTTTTATAGAACCCAATATGATTTATTTTTCTCATGAAGGATATTTTTGGTGGGACAGTGCATGTTCCTCAAATTCTACAGAGCAGAAATCAGTGAGAGTTAAGGCTCTCTTCGAAGAAGAATATGACTATTCCTCTTCTACTTCATCTTATTTCTAGTGGTCACACCAAACTTTGGGAGTATATTTTATGTTCCCTCCTTAGGTGGTGGAGCTATTTTGGGTCTGTGAAACTGTTCTTTCAGAGTGGCGTGGGATCGATCGACTACCTTTTGAATCATCCAGTTATCGAATTTTTGTGCACGTATAGTCAGAACCGTCTGCTAAAAACCCTCTTCTCCCAATTGGGTGAAATTTATGAAATCCACCTACTCTGTGGAGTTATCTATCACCACTTATCTATAATTGATCATTCCTTAAAGTATGTATTTAAATATGAGGTAGTTATGTATATTATGAACCATCCTTCTATGGAAAGGTTACTAATCTGAACAGTCGATGTGGTTGACCACATCGGGCTTATAGGGTTTCAAAAGGGTGAGATGGTTATTTTCCATGGAATATAAGAAATAATCAAGGACTTGTTTATTTTTCAAGGATTATACTTTGTTCATTTTTTCCTCAAATCCTGGGAGACCATTAATTATCTACGCTTCAGGACGATGGAGATTCTATGGTTTTCATCACAAGATAGGAGGTGTTGGGAAATTCTGGGACTATCTAGGTATTTGGATATGAACTACTACTGGCTTGGGAGTGATAGCTACAACTTCTAATTTGGATTTCCTTTTTCCCTATACTGTGGGAAAGAGTAAAGTTTTGGATTGGGTCTGTTGGATGGATTATTCTAAATGTTGGGCCATTTCAGCAAACTCATGGAATCCACCTTGATATTTTATTATAATTAAAGGTGTATAAAACTCATCCCTAATATTTTCATCATAGAGTTCCAATAGTTTCTCTTGTGAGATAGGTGTGCTAAGTGAGTAGGGAAAACACTTCCACCTTGTTATAAAGTAGGACACCCTCTCATTCTCGTGTTGTTTGCAGTTTGTCAGTTTGACAATCGTCTTCTTCCTTAGTGTAGAAATGAATTGATAAAGGAATTGATGAATAAGGTCTTCCCATCCTAAAATGGATCCTGCTGGGAGACTTCTATACTAAACAAAGTTTTTCCACATTATAGTATGTACAAAACACCTCATCTTTGTTTCCTCGTGTTGATATCAAGGGCCCATCATCATCCCACATCAAGATACGAGGTGTGTGAGATATTGATTGGGGTTTCCCACACTGTCAAATGTAGAGAAGGAAAGATTAATGAAATTGGGTAGAGGAAAAGTGTTGTCCTCCCAATCAGGATATCGATTCCTCTTAGTCTACACAGGTGCGCATCACCCTTCCATGGATTTCATTCGAGTATTTAGGGACTTGATGATGTTAAGAAGCTCTAGGTGAACTATTACTTGATTTGTCTCCCATCTATAGGGATCCATTGGGGGTTGATGATGTGACCCCATTTTTATCTTCTGTCGATTTTTTATTCATCCCAAGATTTAATTATTTTCCTGGTGAGGGAGATTATGTTTTCGTAATGGAGGTAAGTCGTGATCATTTTAGACTTACTCATTTATGTGGACTGGCTATCTATATCCAGAGCCAACTTGGTCCTCAAATACCTCTCTTTCTAGATCATAGGCCATAAAAGATAGAATATTTTTCTCTACCTGAAGATGATACCCAGCATAAATATTTCCTCTAAGTAGATCCTCGTTGAGTTATCAAAGATTTTGTATTTCTATTTTATATTGTGGCAATCGTTCCTTTGGGGAAGGGACCTTGTTTCTTCTGGGAGGTGATCGGGATGTGGTTGAACCCTTCCCCTTGTAAATTCCATCATGGAGGTGGTATATCAATATTCAGGGGTTCCATTTTTTGGATCCATATTTTGTTCCTAGTGCGTGCAGCCCCATTTGGAACATCTAAATCACCCCCACCCGAAGTAAGTTTTTCATGTCACAGCCTTCTATATATGCATCTTGATCAATATTTACCATTTTGATAGTGATGACATTCACAGAGGTGTATCAGGAAATAGTGTTAATTCTTTTAATTTCGATGCAATAGGATGATTCTACAATATCTTCTTTAAGGATATTATTTGAACCCTTGGCCATATTATGCAATTTTAGATTGTGACCCTAGTGGGGTCTGCTTTTCTTTTTCAGAAATTCCTCCCACTTTGGTATATGAACAGTGGCTCTGAGGGAGTTTCCAGTCATGGTTTTCTTGTGTTCCCCAACCAACAGAGGTTTTCCTTGTGGTGGAAGGAATTAGTGGGATGTCGACCAATGATGTCTTTCTCCCATCCTAGATAAGAATGATTCCATTTGTAGTGATGATTATGAAAATACCCCAATACTTTTGGGGTGGGGGTCATTTGGGGCCGCAATTGGAATATATTAGTATAGTTGTTGAGGATCTAATGGCTCCAGTCGGGGACTTGATGATTCCCGGGAAGGATATGAAGATAAAAATTTCCACAGCCAAGAGGGGTGGGGGTGATCTGGAATCACCATTGATGTCTCCAGGGACATCTAAGGGGAAAATGTACCATGTGATGATGATTGAGATATAAATTCCCCCATCACAATGGGCTAGGGTTTACCTACGTTTTTTGGGGGTATGTCCTGAATCCTCCCAGGAATTCATGATCCAACGAGTGGAGGAAGTGTTGGATATTCTTCTAGCCTAAGGGGCTAAGTCCTCTCATGGATGGCTGCCATGGAATCTGCTACTCTGTTGAATGTGATGTGGTGTGGATTTGATCGCATAAGATTTGGGTGCAATGGAAACCCATGGTGAAAACCATTCCTTACGGGAAGTTTTCTAAGTGATCTCAACTTCGGTATTCATGTTTATAATTTCCTTATATTGTATTGAGGGGCCCATATTTAAATCCTTTTGGCTATCCTCTCTCCCTATACATGGTTTCTGGGAACTATTGAAGTGGGGGAATTCTGTTACAGTGGCTAATTGGCTCGAGCGTTATCCGGTCCCCTGATTTCACTGGAGGCTATAACATTACAGGATTCTGTAGCTAAAGGGATTTTCTATTCTATGGGCATGAAAGATTGTAAAGCCCCATACTATCCCCATCCTCGAATAAAGATTCATTTCATGGATTTGGAGATCAGTTTTCGAAAAGTTTTGATGCCATGGAGGAAAGCATGTTGTATATTTGCATTGTTCGTTTCAGGTTTTGGATCTCAGGCCATGGAGATGGCAGCTAGGTCTAGATGACAATAGAGTATATTGATTTTTTGAAGGTAAAACTCATATATTGGATGTGGGATATGTTGAAACATCATTCACTAATGATTATCCCACATATTTTTTCATAGGTAAGGCATGTACGGCTTTTCTAGATCATCTAGGATCTCATAATTAGCAGTAGAAAGGGCCAAAACATGAGGGGGAGGCCGTTTCTATCTAACTCTCTCCATATATCAATGTCGTCCTCATCCTCATCAAACTTACATGACTCCATCCATTCAAACTATAAAATATGGCTTGTATGGTCTCCTACTAACAGGAGTGGGGTGCAACTGGAAGCCGATGGGGAACCGCATACAGTTTACACTGACGATTCGAGAACCTCTCTATATGAAGGTATCAGATTTTGGTTCACCTCTCTATACGGATGTTTCTAGACCAATGAAGGATTTCCTAGGCAATGAGATATATCTTATTGGAGAGGTTAACCACTGTGGATATCATGATTAAGGTCCCTACAATCCATCTCCACACGACCATGAGGAGGACTATCATGGTAATGAATATCTTTTGCTTCTTCTTCGATAGACAATTTGACAGACCCTTTTGGTGTTGATAATGTTTCTCGAATGGACTTAAGGAAATTGACATTGAGAATATTAAGATTATGGTCCATGTTCTATATCATGGTCAGGATATGTCGGCCTACCTTTTGGGAGTGTTCATGGGTATGGGTCTGTTGTATGACGGTTTCCAAAACTTGTATACAGTTGTCTGGTGTTGCAGAAGTATTAGCCTATAGATGAGAAGCTGTGGGGATAGGTTGATGATTTGTCTCATTATTTACATGAATTTGATCCTATCCCAAGTTATATTCCATTCTCACTTAGTGGTCCTAATTCAGTATGGGAATATGAACATGATCCTGATATTTTGGAATATACCGCTCATCTTTCTTGGTAGGAATATCAGCCTTCCACGAGGCATGTGTCTCTCTCACTTGGTGGGCTATAGTTGGATCAGTAATATGAGCCTAGTATGAATATGCATTCCCCATAGGATTATTTCTATGGACCTTCATAATGGGAGAAGTAATATGAGCTTCCCCTAAGTTGCCTTGGAATTATTTTGGCACAATCGTTCATCGACGGAAGTAAGAATGTTTTCTTGGATTCTGTTATCTACCAGAATGTGTCAGGTAGATACATTGATAGGAATTTGAGTATATCCTGAGGCTTGTTCCATTATCACTTGGTAGTACTCATCCAGAATGGGGATATAAGCCTGATCTTGGGCCTTTGGAGGAAGCCACTAGACTTCTTTGATAGGAATATGAGCATATCCTGAGACATGTGCCCCTCTCACGTGGTGAGCCCCAGCTAGAACTTTGATATGATCATGTTCCTAGGCCTTTGGAATATATTTTCAGACTTCTTCGAATGGAATATTCCGCTATCCCAAGGAATGTGACTCTCTCACCTAGTGATTGTCAGTTTGAATATGAATATGAGACCAGTCTAATGCTTATTCCTTCATCAGAATATGCTGATAATCCTCCCTGGTAAGATAAATAATGTTCTCTTTCTATGGTACAAATACTTCTCTGTGATGATCAGAGTGTTGAGTTATTCTTGCTATAGGGATAGGAGTATTATTATTTCCCTTTATCATCAATAGTTATGAAATATGTTAGAAAATTTATTCAGTTGTTGCTAAAATATATTGGCATTTTACCAAAGTGTGTGCAGGAATATGAACTTTAACATTTTCTATCTCTATGATAAACTCTAATATGTATTCAATAGAAGTGGTTATATGTTCCTACTTATATCCCCCTTGTGCCACCGAAATATGACAATGGATTTCATACATGGTGTAAGATTATGAGACTCCCCCATGCTTGTTGCGGGGATATGCTCACAGACTTGTTCCAAACAAGCAGGGATATAAGCCTACTTACTAGTTATTATCTTAACAAGCTGACAGCCATCATCGGTAGGAGTGGGGGTATGATGCCTATCCTATATATACAATTCCTTCCTTCTCTGATGGGTCTTCCTCTTATCTTGTGCATGGGAATTGAATGTGGTTATGTGTCGGATGATACCCCCATCAACGGACTGATTGGTACCAGCGGGGTGGTGTTGGTGATGACAATTGACAGGTTCCCTTCTTGTTAGAACCTAAACCTAAATAGAGCCTTATTTGGCCTCTTGGTCCACATTCATCAGATATGGAAGGTGGAAGTTGTCTCACTCTAAGGATAATCTCTTGAATCTATTGGTCATGGTGATGAGAGACATTGGCTTAGAAATATCCTTTCTTAGGCAATGCAGACTCGCCAATCATTCTTCTTGGAGAACATAATGAGAAGCTTACATGTTTGGGATTTTACCATGTCAAGGGTACTCCCAAACCATCATATTTTACACCTTTCATTGTAGATTTTGAGTATGTGAAATTATCTTTCAACTCGTAGATTTTGCAGGCACAGATGATTTTCTAGAGCGAACGCTGGATGATGAAGTCATTGTCTCAAATTGGGATGTTATCAATATTTGTAGTCATGAATACAATAGGGAACAGGGTTACCGATTATTAAAATATCTTAGGCATAATTTACTCAATCAGATATGCATGGTTAACACAATTGTCCCAATATTCCCTGATTTATCCATCCTTCTTATTTAGACTTGTTAAAATGAGGATGGACTTATTTCATGAGAACCCTGACTACAGAGGATCATCTATAAGATCTTTCCATTCTTACTTATTTATTTTTGTAGGGTTTTCAAAACAAAGTGGCCTATAACATTATATCCCAATCACTCTTTTGTTATAGATATGCACATCTATTTTACCATTTTGTTTGCATATAAGAGAAAACAAAATGGCCCAATGGATAATTGCCAATCATTTTGTCATTGTATACATTCAGATTGTGTTCACCATTTTTATCATCGGGTTTTCATATCATGAAATGGTTTTCACTCATCGGGCTACCATTTTCACTTTTCCAAGAAACTCCCAATGGTTCCCTCATCTGTAGCTAGGTACAGACCTGCTTTCCAAAGTTCAGGGGTCATCTTGGTTTTCAAGACCAACGAATCTTGGGGATCCTCATGGTCAATAGGATGGGATGTCAGGCTCATCAAACCATTTTTGGGGGGAAATGTTGTCTACTTCTAGACTCTCTCATATATTTAATATATGTTCACATGTCTCTTCCTAATCCCAATACGAGACTGGTTTCCCTAAAAAAGTTATTCATTGGTTAATTATCTCATTAAAAATAAAGCTAATTTTATTGATTAATTGAGGGTAGTGTGGTCTCATTAGTGAATCCATCTATGTGTATCATAGGTTCTTCATCTATTTCCCTGATGTTCAATAGATTCTTTATGTGATGAAGTCGTATGACCAAATGCATCAGAATGTGCTACCATACAAGGAGGCAGTTAATATTCTAAGGAGGTCATTGAGGCATTTTTAGGAATCCTACATATCCTGGTTATTGCAGGAATCAAAACCCATGTATTTCATTAATCCTGTATAGTTTAGCATCATATAGAGAGGACATATGTGTGGGTACTAAGACACCGAGTTTTTCAACTTGGCTCTCACAGAGACATCTTATGTATCTGGATTATGTTAGGAATCAGATTCATCGCATTTCAATTATTCCCTTGGGACTGACCCCAACATATATTCCCTTATATAAGGGGTGTTTATACCATACATCTCATCGGGGCTTACATATTGGGATTGCCCTGGTGAGTAGAGATTCCTGATTCTCAATAAGGTGTTCATTGAATCTCCCTAAGCCCACGTGAGCTATGCCCGATGTGAGAAACAAGGGGAAATAGATGATCAATGTCATGGAATGTATATATTTATATATATATATATATGGTAATTTGTATGTTGGGACAGTCCTTGGGGTTTTTGGTATAGATCTTGGTCCTTGGAAAGGTGTATTATGTATCCCAGTTATGGCGGGAATCAAAGTTTTCATAGTTCATTTATCCCTTAACATACTGATAGGATAAGGAGAATGATCACACTCAGAGACATTATGATTGTCCTCAAGGTTTCATGAATGTTATAGTATCATACCAGGATGGATCCCCTATTTATCTTGGACATAGTATATGATGCCAGTAGTTGGGTCTTACACATGGGGGTTTCCCTTGTAACCCTAGGGTGTATAGTGCAAATGACATAATCAGTGTGACTCCCTAATCTCACTTGAGTTATATTGGTTGTGAGAAATAAGGGTTAGAAAATAATCAATGTCATTAACCTAGATAATGTCTTAGATTCTGCGATCTCCTTGGATGATCAATATAGAGATCAAACCTTGAAGAAGTGGCATATGTATCCTGAATATGGAAGGAATCAAAGTCGTCAAAGTTCCCTTTATTAGGACATACACATTGAATTTTACCTTGTGTTTGGGGATTGCACTCAAAATATGGATCAAACCATGGAATTACCTTATGTCCTAGATTACTTGTCTATAGGTTGTTTCATTATCTTAGTTGACTTTTCCAGAGGACATCGTAAGACCTAGTTGGCTTGCCCTCGAAGACATCACATGACCTGTCTTGACGTGTGTCGGGGTGTCGAAAGAGTCGGTGTGACATGTTTGGAAGTATGTTTCATGTTTTGGATAACATACCTGGAGTTTATTACAATACATGGCCATCACGTCTGGAGGGCATCACGGGTATCAACTGGCATGCTCGGAGTGTCTCAAGAGAGCTTGTTTTTCATGCCTAGATGTAACAGTGATACATAATTTATATGAGAAAATGTTGTTATATGAGTTGGAAAATGTATCTAGAGGATGTCGCAGGGCATGAATGATAGACCCATAAGGTTTTTCAAGACCAATGTGGTGTTCCCATAGGGGTCATGTGACATTTTTGACATGTATTGAGGATTTTACGTGTCCCAAATAGCATGCTGAAGGAATGTCGCAAGATCTAGGAGATGTGTTCGGGTTCTATCATGTGTCCTTACATGACTCGCATAAAGAATGTGAGGGATAGAGATAATGTATTTCATTTATTTCTTCTAATTTTGATCTTTGTTTAATCCCTTGTATTGTGAATTCCTTAGTTTTGTTCAGTATCAGTTTATTTTCAGTCTTCTGTGATCTGAAAGACATGTATTATTTCCTTTTCATTCCTTAACAATGTCCCTTCATGTGATATCTAAATGATCACACAAAGTAACTTATTTATGGTTTGTTATTTCACTGATTTTTTTCTGGTATAGTACCTGACGGAAGGCTAACTGGTTGCGTGATCGGTTTCTTCGAGAAGTCCACTCTGATGCTTGGGTCTTTTGTGCTCAAGAGTTTCTTTCGCATTGTAGTTGATGTACTTTTCATGTTGGGGTGTGGAATTTATAGGCCTTGACACCCCAGATGATCGCAGGTTTTTGTGGTCTATCTGGCACGTATCCAAGATGGAGTTGGCGAAGTGGGCTGGTACTATGCAGTTTCATGTGTCTTTATCATGGGTTGTTCCAAGTTCATCGCCTGATTTTCAGCGATCGTGATTCTCTTCCATTAACACCTCTTTTATTGGATTATATCCAATTAATGAAGACTTTTTTTATCATGTAGGTGTGTTAAATTTCTTTTCATATTGTCTAATGGACATGCCCAAGGGCCTTTGTGAGATCCCAAGGTGCCTGTTGAAAGGCGTTCGTGAAATGCTTGATGACTTGTCTGAAACTCTCCACAAGACAAAGGTGGTTTATCTGGGGGTGTCACGGGATCACAATGTGTACTTTCTTAGAATTTCGCAAGTTCTTTACAACCTAGAGTACCTTCCACTTATTCCCTTTTTATTTCCTTTTTTATGTGATAGTGGTTGAAAGTCTTTCGAGATTTCATAAGCAAGTGGTATTTCATAAGTAATGTCAAGGAAAATTACTCTATTTTTTGTGATGGATCGCATGACCAATATGGGTCATATGGGGGGTGGGTGAGCATGTCATGGAAAAATATATCCTTTTATCCTTAGATCATCGAAGGGGGAGTGCAGATTTCTCTGGACATACCTGAGGACATCCTTGTTTAAGGACTGAAAAGACAAAATGCTTTTACGAGATGAGGCAGTCCTGCCACCGAAGTGTCGTGGTGTCTTTTGGTTCTATAGGAGCGTATCACATGTATTTAATCGACTACATAAACCTATCTCCTCATCCCATTTATCTCCATTGTTTTATTTTACAAATTTCTATGACTCATGTGAGATTTCATAAGTAATTTCAAGGAAATTTACTATATTTTTTGTGATGCCTCACATGACCAATATAGGTCATATGAGGGTGTGTGATCATATCATGGAAAAATATATCAGTTTTTCCTTATAGAATCGAAGGGGGAAGCACATATTTTCTTGTACATACCTAAGTAATTCTGTGTGGTGAGGATAAAAATCCAAAAGGATTTCACGAGATAAGGCGGACATGTTGTCGAAGTCTCGCAGCTTCTTGTGGCTCGCCTGGAGTGTGTCGCATATCTTTCAATGATCGTGGACACCTCTTCCCTCCTCACCTTTGTCTCCTTTGTTATATTTTACAAATTTATGAGAGTCATTCGATATTTCATGAGTATCATCAAGTAAATTTATCCATTCTAATGATGAAATGGCGCATGATTTTCCTGACCATTGGGGGTCTCTTCCTTTGGATATCACTCCTCCTTATTCTCGAGGTAATTTCTAATGGTTTGATGGGAACTATCCAATGAAAAAAAAGTGCCATGGTGGTGTTCATTCGGTTTCCATCACGCGGCCATCAGTTTTCTAGAGAGCCTTTATAAGAGAAGGAAGGTTCATTGATGGGGATATCATGGGATTTGTCGTAGGTTATTCTTTGTGTGTGGAGTCTTTGTGTGACCTTGAAATGTTCACATGATTGTGACTTCCTTAGAGTCTCGCGCAATCTTTAAGTCTCAGTTCCTTTTCCATTATGGGGCTGGTAATTCCCATATCCCAATATTCCTTCCTTTATGAATTTTCGGATGCTTTTTTTGGTGGGTTCCAATAAAATGTATCGCTTTAGCCACAAGTTTAACTCCACTATTTTTTATGATACTGCATTCATCATGTTCATCTGTATAGAACATATAATCATTAATTACATAACCATTATAAGATAATACATGCAAAATTAGTCCTTTATATAGCCATCGAATTCATTCTAAAATTGAATCCGGATATTCAACTGACACATTGAAAATATGGTCTCAAAATCATCCTCTAAAATATTGATTATGTGTATTTGATATCCATCTTTCAGCCCTTTTTCCTTACACATGTATGCATTTATAAATATAGATACCACTTAAAAGAACCATCATGGATTATATCACACTTTGGTCCTATATAGATGTATATAGGTTTAATGTAACTAAAATTCAGGGAGTTATTTATGTGTAACTATTTATTTAATTAAAGTTTCTTTTAATAATTATAAAATTTATTTTATAAGAAGTTTTTATTTTAATTAAATTATTATTTTTAACTAAAAATAAAATTTATTATAATTAAATGGTTATTTTTTAAAAATAGATAGTATAGGATTATATATATATAAGAAAATAAGTAGTAATGTGGAAATAATAAATGATGTTTGAGAATTTATAATAGAATATTTTATAATATAGTATTTCATAAAAAAATACATTATATCATTTAAATTAATAATTCATTTATATATATTGAGTGTTTTATTTAATAAAATGCATTCCATATTTTGAATTAAGATATTGAAATTTATTAAGAGAGTAAACATCATTTATTGGTAAAAAATATATTACATGTGAGATTAGTTAATTATATTGATGAATATTAAATACAATAAAATATGGTAATTAGTAAAAATGATGTATATATTCAGAAAAAATATATATATCATTATAATTTATTAATGTAATACCTAGTTTCCATTCTTTCAAAATAAATATTAATTCATAATTATTAATTCAGATTTATTTATAAATTATTTACTTTTTTTGAAGTGGGGGATAGAGCCTCTTTTTATTATGAAATAAAAGACCTCTTTATTTTCTGGGTAAAGGGAGACCCATTTCATAGACCATAGGCCCATGTCCATGTGGCACTTGAACATCGCTTGAAGGCCCTGGGGCTGGAGAGCCCAAATTCTAGGCCGAAAAGCCCATTTTTGGCCCAAATCCCCTCTTGCAAATAATATTGCTACTTTACTCAGGCTGTTATAGTACCATCCACCACTACAGTGTCACCGCTGCTACTGTTTCACCACTACGATAGTGCCTTGATACAGTCACTTGGGAAATCACCCCTACATGGTTTTGATGCTGGGTCTTTTGGATGTAGGCTTACAGGGTTTACCACTCAAGAACCACACCAACTACATCTATATAAATTATTAATTCAATATAATGAAAATTATATTTAATAAAAATTATTTATAATTTATTTATAATTATTTATATAAACATAATTTATAGAAAAAACATCTGAATATCCCCAAAATAAAAATCTGAGAAGGCTCATACAGTTTTAACTCCACAAAAAATATAAAATCATGAAGTCTCCATCTATAAAAAAGGGTTGAACTCAAGAAACAATTGTCATACATCGAATGGGAACAAAGAAGAAGAGACCAAACACTAGCTTCATGGGTAACCTCAATTATTGGAGAACCAAAAACTAGACAAATATTGGACCTAGAATTATATTTTGAATTAACAAGAACACCCTTAAAATTTAAAGTAACATTTAAAATCAAATTAAAAACCAAAAAAGATCTTAAAATATTAAAACTTATAAATAATATCCATTTTGAACATTTTTAAAATGCATGGTGTGAGCGGTTATTTTAAAACAGATTTTTACCATGTTTCTAATTTGATAAATCCATTTCATTGAAATTAAAATCTCCTAAAATTTTATTTTTCTTTCAAATACTCTATATATATTCAATACTACTTTTAGGTATCCAAATCATTATTTTAAAACATATTATATTAGGGTTATTTAATTTAATAATAATTATGATGGGAAACTAACATCAATCAAGAATTTTGATGAAGAAGCCCTCAATTGTGGAAGAAACAAGTCTTGAAGAACTAATCACATACCCAAACAACTATGATATCAAATAAATTTATAACCCAAACCTCACCTTGGGTTTATCTGGTGTGAATGCAATAAGGGGGGATGAGGGAACAACATGAAATGAGGGGGAAATAATAAATAAAAGAGAAATAAACCCTAACCTTGTTGAACCAGACCTAAATCGAAAAGAAACCACAAAAAAGAATCATTTATTTGGATAAAAATATAAGGGAGAAGTGCAACTGGCCTTCTCTAGTATGTGTGCATTGCATAACAGGAAGAGACGATTGGAGGGAGATTTTAATTCAAGTGGGGTAATATCATAATTTTTTATTTTGGAATTTCTAGGTACATCTCATCGTTGGAGATTCCACCGAGTGTCTACGGTGGTTCTTGATGGAGGTTGGTGTGTGCAAATGGTCGGTGTCCCGCCAACGCCGACGTGAGAATAAAGATTGTGATTAAATAAGAGAAGAAATAATCACATGCATTAGATTCAGAGAGGATCGATTTTCCCAGATGTTTGATAAAGAGGGGAGAAAAGGGTTTGGTTCTGTGAAAGCTTAAAGATGTGAGGGAGGACTCTATTAGGGTTGTATTTAAAACATCGGGTAAGGCTACTATCAGTGCATTCAAAAAAATGATAAAAAAGAAAATTTTAATCAGCATTAAAATAGTAAGCACTAATAAAGACCCAATTTTATTAATATAATAAATATAATTAAAAAATAGATTTATATAATTTTAAATAAATATTTAAATAATTATAGATATGTATTTTAAATTTAATTATAAATAAATATATTTATTATAATTTTATATTTATCTAAAAATATTTATATATAATTATAAATATATTTACATAATTATATATATATATTAATATATAAATTTATATAATTATATATATGATAAATATATTTATTATTTAAATATATTTATTATAATTTTATAACTATTTGAATATATATTTAAGTATTTATAATTATAATTATAAAAAATGTATTATAAATATATTTATATATAATTATAAATATATTCACATAATTATATACATTTATATAATTATATATATTTATTAACAAATATATATATATCAAATTATAAATATAGTAAATATATTTATTATTTAAAGGTGAAGATCCTTCGACCATGGAGAATGTGAAAGGATGGAGAAACATTAGGAAAGCCTAGTCATTTGTAAATATTTTAAACGAAACAATAAATCAGGAGGCGGAGGATTCTAATGCACCTCAAATCGTGAAATTTGAGGGAGGTAAGATCTTGATCTTTGTTAATCAGGAAGCATTTGAGGAGCATCTTTACTCATGTCATTTTTTCCTAATTAGAAGACTGATTTTGGATAAGGGAGATAAACCCCTAACAGTGTATGATTTAAAGATGAAATTAAATTGATTATGGGGTTTTGAGAGTTGGAAGATCATCCCCATTGGAAGGGGTTACTTTCAATTAATTTTCCAATCTGATCTGTAAAAATCTGTAGCCTCGGATTCAAGTTTTTATTCCTTAAATCCAGGTATTCTTAGATCTTCATAATGGAAGTTTAGCTTAAATACTTTTCGTCAACAGAATAATAATTCATATGTGTGGGTTCGTTTTCATGGCCTTAGCTGGGTTGTTTGGCATCCACAGATTCTGAAATACTTTGCTTCTTGCGTTGGCGCTCCTCTAAAGCTTGATGAAAATACCATTCAGGAAAATTTTGGTTTTCATTCGAGAATTTTAATTGATATTTACTTCTTGAATCCAAATCTTGGTTGTCTTTCTATTATTGTGGATGGTCAAAAAATTGAAGTTGAAATTTAATATGAATACATACCTAATTTCTGCAAATTTTGTAAGTTGGTTAGTCATGATGTTAGCAAGTGAAGGCATGTTCAAAAGTTAAAATCCATTCCTCTCAGGGATGAGAAGGGAGGATCTAATTTATCCAAGGAAAACTTTAGGAATTATAGTCCTTCCAATAACTTGAAAGGCATGGAAAATTCCAATGTAAGGGAACACACCTCTCAGAATGAGGTTTTTCATGCATCATCAAAGGGTCCTGTTGATTCTAGTTTGGTACATCATGATCGGGTAACTGAAGTGGGCATTGTAGCTATCCACAAAGGATCTCTTAGAGACATAGTTTAAGGGATTGAATTTAGTGGATAGGAAAAGATGTTCAAGTCATTTGGTAGTGATGGACATGTGCAAGGAGCTATTAGGCAACATGAGAAGCCCCATGAAGGTGTTAATGGATCTGTTAAAGGATGTGTCTCTCAAGCAGTCAATCTCCAGCTAGTTGATGTGTTAGAGGAAAATGTAAATCATCATGTAAATGCTATTGAGTAGGATTCTACCACTCATACTGATGTCCTCGTGAATTTGGATTGTAAAAATATTGATTTCAATATTCTTACTCCTTTGCACAATCGGTCTTGAGATACTATTACAATAGAGGATAATGATGTAGATGCAAATCAAAATATGGCTTCTCTTCCGAATGTTTAGAAATATGTCAATGAATCTAAAGGTGTGGTTGATGAACAACTATTACAGGAACAAGATGTTTCTTCAGCAAATAGAGGGAAACAAATTTTTGAATCCCCTGTGATACGTAATGAGTTAACAGATGGAAAAAACATCTAAAGGTAAGAAATCAGTGGATAGAGAAGGTTTTCAAATGGTATCTAGACATCGTTCGAAGCTGATTTTTACTGGCATTTTTCATGTTGATGATGTAAAGGTAACCAATTCAAATACATTTGAAGTGTTTTATTCTATCAATATGATAAAGAGAAAATAATATGAAAAGAACAAGAAAGTTGTTCTAATGAAAGTGGATACTATTTCATCATAACTAGAAGGGACCTAGAAACAACAAAAATCCTAGAGGCGGGGTCATCTTCCAAATGTTTGTGGATGAGGGTGTGGACAAGAAGCTGTAGGGAATGGTCAAATTGGGTCTACCAGAAAAACACCGCTCACTTTAGAGAGGCTAAAGATTGGGGAAAGGTATGTGGTGATCTTAAATCAGAAAAACTCTAACTCTGAGTGGGATACTGCTGATGAGGTTAATCGATCTGATAGAGATTATCGGAATGATTTTGATTTTCCTACTATGTAGATTTTCATAGATGTGGGAATGTCCTTGTTTGACCTCATCCACCCCGCTTCCCTTGCCTCTTTTCTATAATTTACTTTTTATAATTAATTTTTGGTTATGGGTCGGCTTTCCAAATTATACTCAGACCCTATTCATATATTTATTATTTAAATATATCTTTTATAATTTTACAATTATTTAAATATATATTTATTTATTTATATTTATAATTAAAAAAAGTAGGGAATTCCCTCCTATATCTTAAAAGAATATAATTATATATAATTATATAATTATATATATCTATTAATAACTATCTTGGGTGAATTAGGTCGCCGATAACCACAAATGGGGACGTGTATAGACCTCAAGCGGCATCTTCTGGATGATGGGAAGTGATTCATCAGAAATGGGAATGTCGAGTCTATGGGTTGAAATTCATGGCCTATAACGGACATAAAAAATGGGATCTTAATATTGGGCCTTTGTGTTGTTGTTATTTGGGTACTTGTACACAATTCATTGTCCCATGGTTCTCTTATATGTTTACTTTTTAAAATAAATTTTTAGGTAATGGGTTTGGGTCACCAAATACATGGCTGAACTATCTTGATAATTTTATAAATATTTAAATATTTATTTTTTATTTATACCAAAGTGTTTCAAACCATTGGTTGTAGCCTATGGTCTCAAAATTTATTTATTTATTTATAATTATAATTATAAGTAAATATATTTATAAATATGTGTATATATTTATTAATATATTTATATAATTATATATTTTTATATAATTATATATTTATATTTATTAATATATAAGTATATATAATTATAAATATAATAAATATATTTATTATTTATATATATTTATTATAATTTTATAATTATTTAAATATATATTTATTTATTTATGATTTTTTAAATAATTTTTTAAAACATTATATAAATTTATAATTTTATAATTAAGTACAAATCATACATATACACATGGACACATTTTATATATATATATATACACACACACACATACATACATCTATACATGTACAACATCTATATATACACATGTGCAAAACACACACACACAGCATAATGCATACACATATATGCACATAGACATTCATAAAAATATATAAGTTCAAATATCATATATTAATATATATATATATATATATATATATATTAAATTAATATTAGTTATATTCATGAATACAACATGTCTAACCATCCATTAGTACCCGATAATGTGATTAGGGATGGTATTTATTGCCAAAAATGATCGAGATTAGACCTTGATTAGTCTATAAAGAACATTTAACCATCCATCTCATGTGCCGCTGAAAGACACTTCGTATTTTTTTCATTTTCATTTGGTATTGAAGTCATGAGATATGAACCCTATAGGATGAAGGTTGAAGAAGATCTTGATATGATGTCATAAGATTCAATGTGTGGCCTCATTTAAACTAGTGTATTCAGTCTAATAAAAACTAATAGTGTATGGAATAAGAAATCCTACATTGGAAATTTCAATGGAAGGCCTCCACTTAATTACTCAATTCATGGTATACAAGAAGCAATGAAATCCTCTTGGTGTTGGCGTTTTCCAACGTTCAGATTGTCTGATCCCATGGTGTAGTTAAGCATCCTTTCTCATTCATGCACTGAAACGTGTTCCAAAATGCATGTTCACTTGAACTTGTGTGTGCTTCTTACTCACTATGCTCCTCCATAGACACTTGGGATAACTATGGTTGAGATTCCACTTACGGCTTCGTGGCTATGGTAGAGCTAGCTCTCATTGATAGAACAAGTTGGTAAAACAATTTAAGACATCTCTTCAAAAACACTTAGTCCAAAATTTAAACTATATCTTCCTCCAAGAAAATTCAAGAGTGATTATAATCATTAAATTCCATGAAAATTTAACAAAAACAATGCATTATCAATTTTCAAAAACCACAATACTTCTAATAAAACAGTTCATGTATGGTGATCATATAATCATGACTTATATTTTTCATTATAATGTTTGTAACTAATCATCATATATCTATTCTACATCATACAAATTAGTGCCTCAACAATCCTTCATCCATTATTTATTCATTATCCATTGACTTTATTCCACATTATACAATGACAAAAACTACAACATTAATTCTTCAACCATTCAATTGGGGTTTTCATAACTAAAAAAACAAATAAATAAAGACATATATCTTCTTTGATGATTTGAATCTATTTAAGATCCTTGAAAGGAAATCACTAAGAAGAAACAAATGGGATCCTTCCTCCTAGATTATCCACAGGCTGGAAGGATTTTATAATGATTGGGAAGGGTATCCTTCATGACATAGTCTATTAGAACCTTTGGTTTAAAGGTGTTAAAAAGTGACTGATAGGGTGTTTTCGTTCAAGGAGTTTCCATATAATTTAGGTCCATAAATCACAATCACCCATATCACAAACTATGAGCCTCTTTATATATATTATTCATGGATGGTCTATGGAGTCCAAACATTTCTCACACATTTTTTCATCAATTATACATTTAAAAAAATCTTAATAGATCATAATTTTGCTTCATTATTTTACAATTAAACAATTTTTGGGGATATTAAAACTCAACTAAATTATTATCATATGATAATAAATCGAACAAGACAGCATGGAGTGGGAGCTAATTGAGGAATGCATCATTTGATAATATATAAAACTTTCGTGCATAATATTATGACGTGGTGATACTCACCATTACATTTTCTAAACCTCGACAACATGGTCTATCTTTTAGTGATCATATTCATCAAATGTTTTCATTCAATTTTCATAATTTCTAAATTTAGAGAACAATTTTTCTTTTCATCGGGTATTCAACAAAATTATTAAAATAACTTCATGTTATTATTTTATCTTGTAATTGAGTATAATACCATCAATAAATACTACTAAAAAATTAAAGGTAATATATAAATATTATATTCATCAAATAAATTAGGATTTATAAGATATTTATAAATATTAAAGGCATCAACATGAATTAATAGTTTCCATATCTTGTAAAAAAGGTTTTCTTAGGTGTATCCACTCTTTTAACCCATAGTTGATGATATCTTGATCGAACTTCCATCATTGAAAATAATTAAACCCCATGAATTCGATTGAATGAATCATCTATATGGGATATAGGATACTTTTTCTTGATCACAATCTTTTTAAGAACATAATAATTATTCCAAGAAAACACATTGACACGTCCTTCTTCTTACCAAAGTGGAATAGAGCACCCCATGGTTAAGTTATTGAAAATAAAAACCCTTGTTTTTCATAAATATATGAGTGAAGACCAAAAAACTCTTCAAAAAATAAATCAAAATATTCTATAAAAATTGGATTATCTTCAACGTTGAGTATTACCCAATTATTTAAGCCAAATATCCCACATTATTCGATATTGAGAACCATATTAAGGAATTCATTTTCATATAAAGTTCTTAATCATCCATGTATTCATATATGATCATTAAATAATTATGATATTAAATAAGATTTCCATATCCCTGAAGTTGATATGATCTCTATGTAGATTGATCCAATCCATTCCAAAAATTTCATTGAATTCTAAAAAAGGAATAATAACTAGATTTATAGAAAGTAACCTCACATAAATAGAAATCTTAGAAGAGTTATATACTTGGGATGAAATTATCACACCACTATTTGTTTTCATTATTAACATAATTTCCAATCACTGAGGTAGTGAATCAATAGTCTTAGTAAATTTACATGACATAAAATAATGAATACATAAAGAATTAATTATGATGTTTATAATTCATGAATGGATAATACTAATACTTGTCACAAATTTATTTTTATGAAATTGGTTCAAATAATTATCTAAAACCAAAATATTTTGTTTGAATAAAGATAATACCAAATAAAATCAAATTAAATAGTCATATGAATTTTAAATATTAATCAAAAAATGTTATAACCTAAGAATATTTTGGTTCTACGTAGGTTTTATTATGCTTTATCCTCTTATTCTTCTTAACTTAACTCCAAAAATTAATTAAAATTCACTCTGATACTAACTGAGAAAACACATACCTAATTAAAAAAATGGTCTTACACCATTATATATGATTTACATTATAAATTATTATTAAAATACACTCCTAGAAACCAAAGGTTTATTATATTTGGATATGAGCTACATATGGGATTCTCTAAACCCACACTCCTAGATCTGGTGCTAAAAACACTATATATTATTTTTTAATTTCTGAATAAAATATTTATTATCACTAAATTATATATATAGTTAAATTAATAATGATCATTTAGGTTATTATCATTAGAGAATTAAGAAAATTATAATATCTACAATCTCACTAAATTATGCATTTTTTAGGGTCAAAATACTTCAATGACAACTCTAGCTTCGCTCTGACTAAAACACATATTCATGAACTAACTCCAAAACTAATTCTAGTTATAAAACTACACCATAAAAAACATTTAAAAATTTGGTGTGAGTAAAAGGATTAGTAAGGGGGTGTAAAATCGATTCATCCCATTTTTTTAAAATTCTTGGAAACTTCTTTGAAATAATTCCTCCTAAAAATAAAATACATTGATTTTAATAAAACACTTTAGAAAGAAATAAATTCATTTTTTTATTTAAATACATTAAAGGGAATTTATAAAATAAATTTTTAGAACATTATTTTAATAGTTTTTCAAAATATTGAAAACACTTTCGTAGAAACAAAACCATTATAACACTATGAAATTATTTTTAAAATATAATTTTACCACTTTTTAAATACTTCATAATATTTCATTATATATAATTTTAGTGATTTTTTAAATAAAAATACTTTTGTAATTTGTAAATACAAATCTATAAGGTGAGATATAATACTAAAGGCTATATAAGTCATACCTACCAATTGATTTATAAAGCCCCTTGAGGATTGGGTTCACTCCCCATTATTATTTGTTTAAAATTACAAAGTGCAATAATTCAACAAAACTTGATATAGCTTGCCTATTTCTTCACATTAGTTTTCATCAAAACATTATTTTTAAAACATTGAAAATGGATATATAAACACACACATATATATAGAGAGAGAGATAAAAATATTACATTAAATAATTAGAATCAACTAGGAATCATTTTATGGAATCTTTAGACTGAGATATTTTTTCCCACATACATGGAATATTGATCAGAATAATATATTTCAGGGTCATGAAATAATTTAAACACAAAAAAACGTCATGTAATAAAATTTCTTTCAAAATAAATCATGCTTACAATAATATAGGGATTTTAGAGTTCTTAATTAGAAGAACTTTTAAAATAAAATGTTAATTTTAAAATTAGGTTTTCTTTTTTAAATAAAATATTTTAAATATGATATATTAATTTCAAAACCCTTAAAATACCATCTTTGATATTAATTTAAATTAAAGAGAGTTTTATTTTGAAACATTAAATTATTAATTTTTAGAATTATTTAACATTAAATGATAATATTAAATTTAAAACTAACATAAAAACAAAATTAACATTTAAAATAATTCTTTTATGATAATTTTTTAGAAAATATAAAATAGTAATTTTATTATAAAATTTCTTTTCATATAAGATGATAATATTTAAATAGTATTCCCCTAGAAAAGAAGGTTTGGAAAATTTAAAAAAAATATCAATTTTTAAAAATATTTTTATCCCTTATAAGGATGCTTTTGTTTGGAAATTTTAGAAAAAAATAATGTTAAAAAATTTCTCCTTACCTATTGTTTCTTATTAAACCCTACTAGATGAAATTCTTACTCGAAGATAATATCATAAAATTTATTCTACAACTTTATTGTCTCTTATCATCTGAAATGGAAATATTTATATTGAATGAAACTAATCAAAGAATTGTTAAAAAGAAAACTTGAGGAGGAGTGGCTCTATTTATAAGATATCATTATTGAAAATATTTATTTATTTATTGATTTTAATAATTTAGAAATTATATAACTTCCTATTTTAAAAAACTTATATATAGGAACCTTTGTTTTTTATGTCTATTATATATGAATCTTAGCTTATATTCATCTTTAAAATGTGTGGGAACCACCTAGCCTTATAAACTAGGTACCCCATTTTGTACTACTATTCTTATGCATCTCATTATTTTCACACTTTGACTGCCAAAAATAAAACATGTGTATATGTATACCTATATATATAACCTATAGATGACCTTATAACCGTGGTATGGGAAGATAATGTCAATTAGGGTTTTTCATAGTCATCTCATGATCTAGATGGAATCTTATTCCCTTGAGTGGGTGGAGGCACAATTTGGACTTATGCAATACCCCCCCCCCCATTTTAGGGGTTAGCAGGAACCATCCTTCACTGGTGACTGAAAAATAATCTCAAACGATGGATCAGATGAGCTAGTAAATCTAATCAAATAGATCGCATCAAGCCAACTAACCTCCCATGAACACTTCATACCAACAAGTCAAGTAATCAGGACCCCATCTTCAAAACATTAATCAACAAACTCCTTTACCATATAAGAACATCTAGAACTCATGGGACGGTGAAGATGATGATAGTGTTAATTTCTGATAGTGATATTGGTCCTTTTCCAAGTGACCATGATAGAGATGTCATGCGATTTTATGGTGATGTGGGTTCATCATAGAGCGGTGGAGGGAGAGGATGATGGGTTGGGGGTGATTTACAATTTTCAATTTTTTTAACATTCCACAATTATAATATATTTTTTTAACAAAAATATTTATTATTATTATTATAGTTTATTACTACAATTGTTCATAAATTCCTATTAAAATTTATGATTATCATTATACCTATACATTTCTAATTAAAATACTCCATCATATATTTATTTATAGTTAATATTCACTTTTTATCCTAACATATATTTTTTTTTGAAAATTAGGATATAAAACATTAATGATGAAGATCAGCAGTCGTACATAAGTAGATCCATGAAGGGAAATTATCCATCTAGAGCTGGTTGTCATCGAAGGGGCCTGAAGCTACCAGCTGATGGGCCGCATTGTTTCCTTCCCTTTTGGTAAAGGAGAAGTTGCAGCAAGAGAAGCTATGGAGAAGCGAGAAAATTCTCCTGATGATGAAGCCAAAAGACTGGAGTCTGGCGTCATTGTGGTAAATAGCATCGATCACGGTAAGGCATTCAAACTCAATGATGATATAAACCCATCCATGTTCCACAGTGAGCATCATACCTTCAAGGATGGCAGAGACCTCAACAAATGCAGGTTCCCAGAAGGCATGATGTGATTCATATTTTGCTGCAACGATTTTCCCTAGATGATTTCGGGCCAGAAGACTGAGAACAACAAGCCCATCCTTGGGGAGAGATGCGTCCACATTAATCTTAAGACTCCCTTCCGCTGTGGGGTTCTAATGAGGGGGATAGAAGGGGTTACACCTAGTATAATGTGTCCTTTGTGGTCCTTATAGCCCTCAATCCATGAAACGGCTCGTTCAATCCAGAATTCGGGAGGTTTATGAACGTGGTGAAAAACTGAATCGTTACGCCGAACCCAAATGATCCGAGCTAGGGTGAAAAGAGAACCTGCAATAGATGATGAAAGAGAGGAACACCAATGCATCAGAAGATTGGGGAGGTCAGAAACAATGTCCAGTGAAGCATCTGAAGTCAGGCCCCATTTATTCAAAATTTCCTTAGCTCCTGGGCAGTGAATGATGGCGTGCCAAGGATTTTCTGGAATATTCGGGCAGAAAGAGTAGGACTCATCACTAGCCATATGTTGGTAAATGAAAAGGCTCGTGGTAAGGAGGGTACCCATGCACACCTGCTACCAAAATTGGTGAATTTTTTGGGGGGACGTTGAGCTTCCAAAGCGCTTTACATGGTCCCTCATCACGGTCGAAAGATTGGATTCCAAGAGCCAGTCTCTATCCAAATCTCACCGTGTAATCACATGAAATATCATTGATCTAGAAAATATGGTCAAGGCCTGCATCCGAGACCCAGGGGATTCTTAGGATAATTCTTTGGTGTCTTTCATTAAACCATTCCTCGATCTTTTCCACACACCACCCTGGGCCCTGGTCTGAAAAGTGGTAGTTGACAGTGGCGTCTTCAAGACCCGGTTGGGCAGGGGATGTGGCCCGCATACCATCCTTATCGACAAGCCAGGGATTGGTCCAGATGTTGACATATGATCCATTCCCAATCCTCCAGCCCAACCCTTTTTCTAGGATATTTCGGGCCCCCCAAATGCTTCTCCAGAGGAAGCTTGGTTAGGGGCCAAGAGAGGAAACATGGAATTCCTTATGGGGAAAGTACTAGGCTTGGAGGACCCGCGCACATAGAGATGATGGGAGATTAATAATGTGCCATCCTTTCTTGGCCAATAGTGCGTCATTGAAAAGAATAAGATTCTGAAATCTCATCCCTCCCTCCGACTTGGGTTTGCAGAGTTTCTCCCAGGCCAACCAGTGGGGTCTATTCCTTCCATCATTTTTCCCCCACCAGAAGTTGGCAGTATGTGAATGGATCAGATTGAAGATGGCTACCGGGAGCTTAAACAGTGACATAAAGTATCTGAGGATAGACTGAATGACAGCTTTAATGGGGGTTCCTTTGCCAGCTTTGTAGATTCTTTTTGGTGTCCAGCCTTGAATTTTTTTTCAATCCTTTCCACCAGAGATGCAAAGATTTATTTCTTGAACCGGTTAATCACCGTGGGAAGCCTGAGATACTTCTGGTGTTTATCGACCATATGGATGCCTGCATATATACAAATTTCATCTCTCTTGGCAAGATGCACCCCTACGCTGAAGGAGATTTCCGATTTGTCGTGCTTGATAGACTATCTAGACGCCCACTCATATTGCTGGATTGCATGGATGATCACCCGACATTAATTTATAGTTGCTCTGGAGAAGAGGAGGCAGTCATCGGCAAAGAAGAGATGCGACACTTGTGAGCTTTCACGATAGACATTTTCCCCATGAATAGACTTGGAGGATGCATCCCAAGAAATAAGGTTAGAAAAAACATCATCCACCAAGATGAAGAGAAAAGGGGAGAGGGGATCTCCCTAGCGCAGGCCTCGGGTTGGGGCGAATCCTCTGGTAAGCTCCCCATTGACCTTGATTCTGAAGGAGATGGTTGAGATGCAGTGCATGAAAATATTTGTCCATTTAGTGAAAAATCCCATTCTCAACATCACAGATCTAAGGAACTGTCATTCCACTTTATCATAGGCTTTTGTCATATCCAGTTTCTAGGCCATGGTTCCTCCTTTCACGGTGGAGTGCGTTTTCATAGAGTGGAACACTTCATGGTCCACAATTTCATTATCAGTAATCAGTCTCTTGGCCATGAAGGCACTCTGGTTTTCGAAGATAATATCAGGAATCCAAGGGCGCAGCCGATTGACAAGGATTTTTGAGAAGATCTTATAAAAGACATTGCAAAGGCTGATAGGTCTAAAATCAGGGATCGCCTGAGGTTTCTTGATTTTGGGAATGAGGACAAGGACAGTTTCTTTGATGGTATAAATTTACAGCGAAAATTTATAATATTTTATAATATTTAAATTGTGTATAATTATATATATATATATATTATTTTATAATATTTAAACTTCCTAGTAAAATTTACAGCTAAAATTTATACTTATCATTAGATTATATATATAAATTTTAATTTGATGTTTTATATGTCATAATAGATATGCACTACTATTAGAATTCAATATTTTCATTAGATATATTCTTTTCAAATTATTTCTCTATGAATATATTACTACTATAATATGTAATTTTCATTATAAATTTCTATCTCTAATTAATATAATTATCCTACAATTATAATTACATTTTTTTCTAATTAATATACTCTGATTATAACTATATTTATGTAAATATTGTCTTATTAAATGTATATACTCATAAATAATATAAACCTAATATTTATATATCATTAGATTAATATTTCTCAAATTATATTTGAATTATATATATTTATTTTTTTATGTCATAAATATATTCAACTAAAATTGATATTTATATTTCTTGAAAATTGTTATATTACAATTTTAATTTTTAATATCATTTATCAACAAATAACATCTAAACTAAAAATGATTAATTTAAATATTATAGTACCCATAAAAATAAAAACTTAGTATCTCATAAATAATAATATTATTAAAATATGAATTTTTAATAAAAAATATAGTTTTGAGAATAATTACACAAATATTCATATAAATATATATTAAAAACCTGAGTCGTTACTCCACACCATTAATAAATTACATCCTCTCAATTTTAATTATCTATGGTAAATTTTTAATTCTAATTTACGTATAGAGAAAAAATATATTCTTCTAATTAATATTACTTAGAGTTTAATTAAATAATAATAATAATAATAATAATAATTTTCCTAGAAAAAAAATTAAGAATTTATTACGATGAAAATTTTCTATTTAGGAAAGCACTTATCTGATTCCTAAATTCCAAAAACTGAAAACATTGAAAGACGGTGGAATTATTAAATAGATCGTAGGTATCTCTAAGATCTATATAACCCTAATTTTCAAAATTTCTTTATAATATAATCACTAAAAATATCAAAATAATATTTATGACTCTTAAATTATCCTCAATGGCTTAATATCTAAAGTTGTCTTAACCATTAATTTAATACCAACTATGATGTACCTAACTAGTGATCCTAGAACTAGTGCTAAAAACACTCTATATTATTTTTTTAATTTCTAAATATAATATTTTACATCAATGAATAGTATATAGTCTTACATTCTTGGGGATCAGTTATGTCTATAACATTGAAGAATTAGTAAAATTAAAACACATACTATATCACTGAAATATATATTTTTTCAGAGTATAAATACTTTTATGGAAACTTTAGATTCACATGTACTAAAATACATAATCGCGAACATACTTTAAAATTGCTTTTACTCCGAAAAATACCCTCTAAAAAGACATTTTAAAATTTGGGTGATAAAAAGGATTAAAAAGGGATTTTAAAATTGATTCGGTCTATTTTTAAATATTTAATATAAAATTATTTAAAATCGATTTTCCCCAAAAATAATAATTTTATTTTAATTAAAAATTTGATAAAGTAATAAATTTACTTTTCTATTTAAATTCCATAAAGGGTTATTCTGATAATAAATTCAAGAACATTTTTCATAAAATTTTTTAAAATACTAAAAACAATTATTTCATTAAAAAAAACCTTTATCAAATCATGAAATTATTTTACAAATATAATTTTTTCCCACCTTTTAAATACTTTAAAATATTTCCTTATATATAATCCATTGATTTTTTAATTAAAAACCATTTTCAATCTCTCAAAAAAATCATGAGGCAACCTAGAACATTGACTGATATGTAAGGCCTACGTCTCACTTAGTAGAAAAAATATATTGAGGATTGGGTTTACTCCCCATTATTATCTTTTTATAATTCCCAATATCTATAATTTAAGAAAAAAAATTATTGCTTGCCACTTTTTCATTAGATATTTCCATCCAAACCTTATTTTTAAAACATTAATAATGGATATATATATATATATATTACATTAAATAATTAAAATTAATTGAAAAATGCATTTTAAGGAATATTTTGACTCAAATATGTTTTCCAAACATACATAAAACATCAATAGGAATAATATATTGCATGGCCAAATAATAATTTAAGCATAATCAAGACCCATGTGTTAAAATTTGTTTCAAAACACATATTTCTTAAAAAAAATTATGAATTTGAGATTTTGGAATTATAAACACTTACACATAAAATTTGTTTATAAAATGACGGTTTCTTTTTGAAATAAAACAATTTAAACATGAAATTATAATTTCAAAACCCTTAAAATACCAACATTGAAATTAAATAAAAATAAAGAGAGTTTTGTTAAGAAATAATAAAACAGAATTTTTTAGAATTTTTTCACATAATATGATGATATTAAATTTAAAAACAACTTAAAAAAAATAAAACAATTCATTTAAAATAAATTTTTAAAAAATTTAAAATAAAAATTCTAATAAAAAACATTTTTTATATAAGATAATAATTTTTAAAGGGTATTCCCCTTATAATGAGGGTTTGAAAAAATTAAAAACAGAAACATTAAAAAATATTTTTCTCCCTTATAAGGATGGATTTGTTTATATAATTTTGAAATAAAAGAATTTAAACATTTTCCCATTACCTATTTTTGTCCATCGAACCCTATTTGGTGGAATTCTCACTTGATAATAATCTCATAAAATTTTTTCTTCTTCCTTAACTGCACTTATCATCTATAGTGGAAATATTTAAATTGAAGTAAACTAGGAAAATAATATAAAAAATAACAGCCTAGTCAGATGGGCTCTATTTATAAACATTTTTTATCATGAATAATTATTTATTTATTTATTTTATTTGCTAAAAAATTATATAACATTCTATTTGTAAAGACCCCTATATAAGAACAATTTTATTTGTATCTATTATTTATCCATATTTGTAACAGCCCAGGTAATGTTAAAATAAATCATTTTCATATATTATTAATATTCATTAATTAGATTTTATAGATATATATTCACTATATGAATATTAAGTAATTTTCCAATCAAAATAGAAACAGTTTTATTCTTAAAAAAATTTATTTAAATATATTATATAGTTTTATTTAAATACATGATTTCCAAATTATAGAATTTGAGTTTTGAAACGTCAACAAAATATTTAAATAATCATTTCAAAATTATCTCAAGGGGGAAATTTTGGTATTTTCTGAAATGATTGATTTTTTAGTGAATAGAGAAAACTATTGATTTTTGTAAAATTTTCATTATACTTTATTTTGGTATAAGTTCATTTTTGGCTTAAAATGAATTTTTCTAAAAAAACTATTTTTCGTTGCATTTTTCATTTTAATATTTAATTAATTTACTCCACTTATAGATATTGAATATTGAAAAATAAATTCCATATTTGGAGTCATGAGGCATAAATTTTTTAAATAGATCCATTTTTTGTCGTTATGAATAGTAATCCCAGTAAATATTTTCCACCTTGGTAATGTTAAATTAGGTAATTGAGGGTAAAAATAATATGATAAGGATTAAGAATAACCATAAAACTTGTATTTAATATATTTAAGGATTGGGTTTATACCATAATCATCTTATAGTCTAATTATGGCAATTTTGTTTCATTATTCTTTGAAAATGACATATATGTAACTTTAAGTAAATATAAATTAAAAAATATCACTCTCATGCTTTTAATATATATAATATTTTATGATAGGCATAAAAGTAAATTTTTTTATAAATGGTTAATTGAAATATGAATTAACTATTTTATCATGTAAATTTACTTTTAATTTTTATTGAAGTAATAATTACATTAAATTCTTATGAAATGTCGACATAGTGCTTATGAGAGAAGTAGAAAAATAAAGTAAATAATTTTAAAAACTCTAAAAGTATTTTTTTTTTGAGTTATAGTATCAAAAAAATGTATAGATAAATATAAAATATTATATATTTCTTAAAGTTTTATATTTTAATAAATTTTCGGTAATTTTATTTTTAAAGTCAAATTAAATGAATAGTTCAAAAAATGACATTAATGATATTTTCAAATAAAAAATATTTTATTAAAAGATATAAAATTCATAAAATACTATATTAAGATAATTGGATATTATACAGTTTAAAATAACAATCCTGGTACATTTATTACTCATTTTTTCTTTTATATTAACTTTCTTGACCCCTAAAGAGTAAAAAACATTGATATCGTGGTAATTGTGAAAAGGGTTAATGGGGGTTAAAACAATGAGATAAGGATGAAAATACCACCTAAAATTATCTAAATTTTATTATATGGGATTATTTTGAATCATCCTCATATATTATTTTAAATATATAAATTGTTCTCCATTTTAAATAAAAAAAATGATATTAATTTAATGCTTTAAGAAATTCTAAGAGTGTCTGTGACCTCAGTTATAAAATGAAACCTCCTCTCATATCTTCCTCATAAATTTTGATCTTTATATATCATCCATTACCTACTCAAATTCATTAATTACATCCATCTCTATTTATTATAGTCCTCAGTTTGATCAAAAACCTATCCTAAGACGGATATAGGTATAAACTTAAAGAGGTTGTCTGACGAATATGTGTTGTTCTTAACTAGGCGTTTTCATTTTATTTATTCTTCTAACACCTTAAAATATTCTTGAAAAATTATGGAATAATAACATCATTTTATTCCATATATTTATATTTTTTATGTTATTTTAATAACCTATATCCTTCTCTTTATTTCATTAAATGGGAAAAAAATCCTCATTCATGTGTACGGAGGACTACCGCCTCGTGAACTGATGTGATTTATTTTCCATAATTTCCTCTCATAACTAGTTATAATAATTTATTTAATGTATATATATGATATTAATTACATATTTATCATTCTATAAATCTAATATATCATATATTTTAAACCATTCCATCCATTGAAAAAGGATAACGTCGTTCGTGCATACGCGTGGATTACCGCCTCCACGAAGTGATGTGATTTTTTTTGTGACCTCATCACATGGTTACTATATATAGGTGTATTTAAATAACTAATATTATATTTATTATATAATCACCATTATATAAATATAAAATTATATTTACCTTTTTCCCTCATTCTATTTGAAAAATAAAAACATTACTCATGCATATGTATGGTCAACCTTCTCCATGATTGTAACATAATTCATTTTTATTAACCATATTTCAAGGTTTATTTTAAAATTATAAATAATATATATAAAATAACTATTTAATAAATATTATTCTTTAGATGGTGTAATGATGACCAATTTGACCATATTCAACTTTCCAAATTGATTTTGGACATATGAGTTGAATAGCATCCAAACATTCGACGTGAACTTAATTAATTATATAATTATATATAACATGAAAATAGATAAAATAAAATTAATAATAAACATGAAAAGGGTTATTAATAAAGTAAATAATTAACATTATTTTATTATCTAAGAATATAGATAATATATGTGATGATTTAGACTTGTGGACAAGAACACTTTACCTTAAAAATATTATTTTAAATGTTTTAAAGACTTATTTTCTAAATATTTTTCTTCCATGCCCATATTCTTAACATATTTTTTCGAATGTATTTATATGGAAATAAATGACTTTTAAAGGAAATTTTATGTCAGTATTTACTTTCTTTAAAATGTTTTCAGAAGTAATATTTTTACATATTCAATACAGAATATTTTGAATTTCTTTATAAAATGAAAAATGAATGTTCTACTTTAACGTATACAACATTAACAATTTTTCCCACTGTAATAACCATTATTTGATGTTCGTATTCCTTTATAAAATTTCATGTTTTATTATAATTAAAATTATATTTCCCCTTGTTCTAATTATTTTCAAAATTTGTTTTAAATAGAATGGATATTTCGATATTCAAAAAATTATTTTCTTATGGCTGAAAATAATATTTTTATGCAATCTGTCATGTGTTATGATTATGTTACAGTTATTAGAAATTATTTATAATTATGGATGTTTATTTTATAAATAAAGTATGGTTGGTTCCATTATAAACCATATATGAGTACTTTCGTTATAAATCAAGAATAGTTTAGACCTATATATCTCTTCAATGCATTGGGTAAAGGGATAGAGTTAACCGGGTAGGTTTATCTTAATAGAATATTGTAATTTACTGGACAGGTTATTCCATTTGTAAGAGTGATATAAAAATTATTTCTCGAGTTACCTATAATATTTATCTATTATTTTTATGATTTTTATGGAAACCTTATTATTTACCATGTTTAGATAATGAGATTATATTTAAATAAAAGTATATTCTACTTCTTAATGGTGAAATGTATAAATTTTGGGAAAAAATCATGATTTTTTCACTAGTGAAAATTAACCCTTATGAGTTTTATTTTTAATTTATGATTTTTTATCAAGATATTTATGAAAATATTTGGGAAGAGAAGTTTATTTATTTTGTAATAAATTTTTTATTTTATGATCAAATTTTATTTTGAACATGAAAATTTTTATGAGTATTCAAGAACTAATGAATTTCTTTCTTTCATTTTATAGGCCCCTTGATGATATTTTTCACTGCATCCCATGTTTGAAAAAAAAATCATATGTATTTAAGGATGAGTATTGAAAACAATGAGGTTAAGATGAGAATTTTGAAGACATGTCTTGAAAAGTAAACTTTTTATATTTTGGAAAAATTATATACTAATTGGTATTATCTACTTGGTGATGTAATATTTATTTATATAATGGTGATAATATATTATCTAAAAATCGAAACAAAAATGTTCTTTGAGAATAAAAGGAAATGAATTATTTTCTAAATAATTAATTTTATGGATTGTTTAAGAATATTTCCCTATATTTAGTATTAGAGGAAAGGTTTATATTATTTTATAGGTTTGGATAATTAAAGAAAATACCCTTAATAGATTATAATTTATGGTTATAATGATATATCTTCTAAATGTTACCTCAATTATTTATCGAAATTATGTCTGTTTAACATGGTTTTTTGCAGTGTAAATAAGGAAATAGAAGTAGGAATGCACCAAATAGACAATACCCTCCAAAATTAGTAAACTATAATGGATGGAATTAGAACTAATAATTTTTCTATCATGACCCCCTCCCACTAAAGATTCCCCTTCTGAGCTGGAAATGGTGAAAGGGAGATAATGACCCCTGAGTCCCGCCTCCAGTAGGCCCCGGAGTGGCGACTAGCACCAAGGGTATGAGTTTTCACAAATATGGGAGGCATTACCCTTTTTATTATTTAAGATCGGAAAATAGGATGAATCAAACACCAAAAGAAAAATAAACATGTAAATGAAAGTAAACCCAAAACCAAACCCATATGCATGTTTTATACAATATTGAAACAAATGTACAAGTACAAGAAAAGCTCCAAACTATGATACCAAAAAAAGAAAGCAAAACTGCAACCATCAAAACTCCAATGCCCAACTAGCAAGGTCCCGCACGGTCCCTGAAGTCCTCCTAAAAACCTGAAAGTAATCGTAGGGTGAGCATACAAGTGTACTCAGTAGGAAAACCTTAAGCTCTCGTGCACAGGTGGGGAAACATCATAATTCCCCATGAGAAAATAGAAGGAACCAAAGCCTAGAAAGGAATATATCCACCCAACCTTATAAGCCACACTCACCAAATATCGCAAGTCTGTAGAGTAGTATAGTAATATTATAAAAGTATGGGTACCCCGCACCACCTTTTCACTGAATACTGCTCAATCCCTCATGCCTAACGCTCTAATGCTTCCCCCTCTTCCTAAGCTAGTGTCGCAGCCTATCCATACGAATCTTGAGCTAGTGTCGTAACCTGGTCATACGAAGCTTATAGTATCCTGTCGGCACTCAATCCTCGACCATAACCACATCTCATCCCAAAGACACCTGGGAACCACGTCACATCTCATCCTGAAGACACATGGGAACATATCACATCCTCATCCTGAAGACTCTTGTGAAACATCTGTCATAACCTGCCCGAAGGATCTTGGGCTATAAAACCTGGAAGAGGGAGCACAGGGAATAACAGTAACCAGCCATCCTTTAGATGTTTGAGAATCTCACCCCCACCCCGTCCCATGGGTGTTCGGCACGTAGTGCTCAACACAGGTGGTGTGCGTAAAGAAACATAAAATGTACAGATTTATATAATTATATCAACCACTCAGCCCATCCTAAGGCTTTAACACAAAATATCTGAGCACATGCCTCGGCACTACTACCTCGAAAGTATGCATACAATAAATATCCCCAAACCCCATTAAGCTTTTCATGTTTCAATAGTATTAGTTTATCGGACCATTAACTACACAGCAACTAACAACAACCAAACCAGATCAATCATTCATAAAACATATCCCTGCCAACCATAAATAAAGTTAGGGAAAACACAAGAAACACAATACCATTTTCTTTTATCATCCAATCAATTCCATTTATTTTCCGTATTTAATCAAATACCAAGACCCACAATTCATTAGTTAACTCTCCCAATTTTATTAATATGCACAAACCATCCCTAAAACTCTACTTCCAACCACCATAACCACAAACACATTGGAAACAATACCCGTACCACATCATCATCCCTTTAATACCATTTACCATAGCTCCACTGCCGATCACAACCATATCATAGACGCCAACCCACAACCAACCCAACCATAGCCCTGCTGCTGACCCGTTCCACAACAACCAACAAAACACCCCTTCACATAATTAAACCCCAACCATTAACCACAAAAATTCATTATTTCATTTAGTTTAACCGGGGTGATCATACAAGTGTTACAGGTATTCATTTAATCATCCAACTTTACATGATTAACCAATTTCCACATTCTATGAAATTCCATCAACAAAACAATACAGAAAAATAGGGAAACATTTAATTGCGCAAACAAAGGCCCCCAACGGCTGTGATTTTTAGTAGGCATTAGCCTATTAAATTCACAACATAATCAAAGGATAATAATTGATGGAAATAAAACAAAAATATCAACAAAATTTCCCCAAACCCGTTCTTTAACCAGTTATTATCTTTATTTACCGGTTCAACCATATCTCACGAAAACAAGAGGATACCCACCCCACATGATGCACAAAAGGGAGAGAGACTAAGGTAAGATCCCTACTTGAACAGGTTTTGATGTCCTTCTACGAGAACAACCACCACAAGGATTTCGATCACTCCTCCCGATGACTACGTCCTCCCGTGGACGATGCGGCACAACCACACTAACAACCAAGAGATACTTCATTAAGGTTTAAGGTTTTATTTTTCATATCATGTCAAGGAGGATCAGAAAGTGCAGATTGAGGAAAGAATAAGAACAGGGTAGAATGTACCATTAAGACGACGTTCGTCGAAGAGCATCGTTCCCATCAAATATCAGCAATATACTTGGTAGGAAACTACGAAGAGGAAGTCTAAGAAGAGGAAAAGGAATGAGGTGCACGATGTTTGCCTTGTCAACATGATCTCGCAGCCACCGACAGATCGACGATCGGAATCCAGATGAAGAAGATAGGAGGAAGGCTTCTGGGTCATCTGAGAGCATCGTCATGCGGAGAAGAAGAGGGGTCCATAAATAACACGTGACCCTCTCTTATATAGGTAATGAAAAGGTAAAATGGTATGCAACGTGTATTAATGAATACACCATGTGACCGTACAATTGTTACATTGTTTGACTGGTCAACACACGACACATTACGAGGTTTCCATGCGTTTAATGATAATAATAAATTCAATTAATAATAGGTGTTTTATTGACCTGAGACATGAGTCATAAAAAGGTATTCATCATTGGTCTTAAAATGACCTTCATAATTATAGGGTTACGCTGCTGCTGATGGTTCATAAAACCGAGTTCACACGAAGAAGTTATTGTGAAAACAGTGTTTTGTCATCAAAATTAATATTAACAATATTTTATTATTATTATTAATGACTTATTTATTTATTTTTCTAACTCCAAAATCAATCAAGATTTGGACTCCATTTTATGCTATAATTCTTCACCAAATATCCAATTTATCATTTATTTCTCATTTAATTGTATTCCCACTATTACCTTATAATTCTTCCTTCTCTCCAATCTCATTTATTCTCTTCCACAATTCCCTCACTCTACTAAAAGTGGCACCTTGCCTATACTCCATGCCCAACACGCCCTGTCTTTTCTTTCTCAATTCAATTTTATTATTAATAAAATTAATAATAATAACATTAATCATTAATGTTCTAATTTAATCCCATTAAATTAGTTTACCATGGTTATTCTCATATTAAATTAAAACCATTCTATTTAATTAAATTCATATCATTTAATTTACTAACCAAAATTAAAACCATTTAATTTTGTTATATGAACATTTTTTTTCAAACGTTATTATCATTATGAAATAATTATAATTATAATAAGACAATATTATTATTATTAAAATAATAATAATAGCACAACTCCAAAAAATTAAACCCATTTAATTTCATTTACCAATCACACGCATATTTGTGTCACCATTATCATTATTATTTAATACAATTGTAAAAAATCCTCTTTCAATTTCATAAATAGGTCTCCATCATTATCATTAATAATTATTATTATTATTGACGCTAGTTATTATCTTATAATTACTCACTCTCTCCCACGATACTCACGCGTCATGTTTGACCACATCAAATTTTTACAAAGTAATGGACCGGAGAGGTCGGGGCCATTACATTTTCTATTGTGATGGATCAGTTAAAATGGGATATAAATGGCCGTGGTATCCAGAACAAAGAGAAACTATCTATACTATAGAAGAACATTTCGTTAATGGATAATTTTATGAGATAATAGTATCAAGCATTCAATGGATATTCTAAACCAGTGGTGACTGAGGGATAGATTAAATCCTTAGAAAAGATATTTTATTTCATGATTTTTTTGGATCATAAAAAGGTAACTCTTGTTATTAACTATTTTAAAGTTGATGTTGACCGGTGGTAGTAAACGTTTAAGAATATATGAGAAAGATAATATATTTATACCTTGTAATGGGATGAATTTAATAATATCTTCCATGAGAAGTATTTTCCTAAGGCTGTTTGAATTAGGATGGAAAATAAATTATTATAATTGAGGTAAATAAAGGAAGATTTAGTGGCTGCATATGAAGTAATCTTCACCCAATTGTCAAGGTATGCACCAAATTTTATTCGGGGTCATGATAGTAAAATTAATTATTTTTTCTAAGTATTGAATCCAGAATATAGAATGGAATTGGATTCCGATGAATTTAAAAGTTTTGAGAAACCTATTCAATACAACAAGAAAGTGGAAATGAAGTTTTATGATAATCAGAGGTTCTATAATAGTAAGCAGAAAAATTGGTCCAAGTGGGAGGAAAATGGTAAGAATCCATCAAATAAATCTGGGGGTAATAAAATCAAGTTATTATTTTGTTATAGGTATGGTAAAAATCACCTTGTGGATTATTTTATGTTATTATTTATGTGCTTATGATGATGTAATTTTGGTCATATGTATTATGATTTTGATTAAAATTTTATTGGTTGTGGTAAGACTATTTCTAATAAGTATATAATAAGGTGGTTTAAATGAAAAAATATGGGTCATTATATGGATGCATGTCTGATGAAGTGAAAAAATAATGGGAAGCAGTTAGACTATAAGTAGAAGAGTGTAGTGAATTAATTTTCAACTACTTTAGTAGATTTTTTTTCATAAAATAAAGTGGTAACATTTATAGGGAGCTCTGTATTTTTCAAAGGTTGATCTCAGGTATATGTATCATCAACTAAAGTTCAAGGAGGATGACATCCCTACGATATCATTTTGTACAAGGTGTGGGAATTATGAGTTTTTTTCTTCCCAGTGGGTTGATAAAATCTCCAACTATATTCATGGAGCTTATGAACAGTGTTTTCCATGAATATCTAGAAAAGTTTTTGGTTTTTTTTATTAATGATATTTTGATTTATTCTAAAAGTTATGAGAATCAGGGAAAATATCTAATAATTTTCCAACAAACCCTGAATAAAAATAATTTATATGGAAAATTTAGTAAATGTGATTTTTTTTACATTAGATTTAATTCCTTAAACATATCATAAATATAAACAACAAAAATATTGATCCCGCTAAAACTAAAGTGGTTTATGATTGTCCAGGACCTATAAATGTGAGTGAGATTCATAGTTTTCTTGGATTATCAAGCTATCACCAGTGGTGTTTTGAAAACTTTTCATGGCTATCTAGCGCAATAACCAAGTTAACACAAAAAAGAGTTGGGTATATCTAGATAAATAAATGAGATGAATATTTCAAGAAATTTAAAGCAATATTAATGAATACTCCAGTATTTTCACTACTATATATAAATAGTGACTTTATATCTATAGATGTTCTTCTTTAAAGGAACTGTATTTTATTTTAATTTAGAATGATCGTGTAATTTCTTAGGCTTCATTTAAATTCAAGCCTCTTAAGAAAAATTATCCTACACATGACCTTAAACTAGGGATGATACTATTTTCTTAAAAAAAATTATAGACGTCATTTATATAGAGTGAAGTTTGAAGTATATACTAATCATAAAGGTTTTAAGTATATATTAACCCATAAATAGTTGAATATGAGGAGGAGGAGGAAGTGGATGTAATTGATAAAGGATTACGGCTGCTATTTTATTACCATTCGGGTAAAAAATCATAGTAGCAAATTCATTGAGTTGTAAGGATAATGGACCATTAACTATGATTCATTTGGAACATGATCATTCGGATAATTATTTAATGAATATTGATTTAGGTGTTGTGAATACAGTAAGTACCTCTATTTTTTTATGTTTCAGTACAATTATCATTTTCAAATAGAATTTAGTAATCTTAGAAGAAATACTATGAGTTATAGGAAAAGGTAGAATTTGTTAAGATATGTAAGTTTCATCAATTTAATGTTGACAAAGAAGGTGATTTGTGCTGAAGAATGACATTGATGATTTTACTATGAAAATTTTGAGTTGAAAATAGGTTAAAGTAGAACTACAATTACCAAAGGAGATGCTTCATCATTTTCCAGTTAAAAAATAAAAATAGGAGAGTATATCCATGGATTTCATGGTGGTATTACTAAATAAATCTTAAGATAATAATATAATTTGGGTAATTGTTGATTGATTAACTAAATATACTCAGTCTATTCCAATTTTATATAGTATAAATTTGGATATAATTTCTAGAATTTATGTTAACGGGATAATTATATAACTTGCAGTCCCTCAATCCATTGTATCTGAATGTTTTCCCAGTTTTACCTCTAATATTTTTAAAAGTATTCAGAAGTCATTGGGTATAGAATTAAATTTTAATACGTCTTTTCATCATCAATATTATAAACATTCGAAGAGAATGATTCATAATTTTAAGAATACGATTCATTATTTTTCAATGGATTACTTGGGAAGTTTGGATTAGTATATTTCATTGGTTGAGTTTTCTTATAATAGTGGTTTCAAATTTTTTATAGAGATGGAACTTATTGAGGAAATATATGGAAAGTGGTTTTGGGAACTAGATTATTGAGATAAAGTAGGTAAAAATAATTTTATAGGACTATATTTTGTAAAATAAATGGTTGATAAGGTTAAGATCATTCATTATCATGCAAGGATGTCTCAGAGTAGGTATAAAAGTTATATAGATAACTAGAGGAAAAATATTTCTTTTGAGGTCAGCAATCAAGTTTTCTATAAACTATCCATATGGAAAATTATTATTTATTTTAGTAAAAAGGGAAATTTAATTCCTTAATTAATGTGAACATATGAAATATTTGATAAATTGGTTCATTTTCCTTTCTATTGGACTTTCCTCTGAGTTTATCTCAATTACATGACATATTTCATGTTTTGTTGTTAAGAAAATATATACCATATTCATCTCATGTTTGAGCCCTGAAGTAGTTCAGTTAGGAGGAAAAATATTATATGAGGAATAACCTATTTAAATTATTGATTATATAGAACATGTTTTTTGGAATAATTTAATTCATCAATTTAATTTTTTTTAAAAACTATATGTTTCAAGAAGAGACATGAGAATTAGAAAATGCATTGAAGTAAAAATACCCCCAAATATTTATGTAATGAATAAAATTGAAAGGATGAAATTTCTAAAAGTGGTAAGAATATAGAAACCCATTTGATGTTATAATGAATCATTTTCATGATTTATTAATATTCATTAATTATATTTTATAGATATATATTCATTATAAGAATATTAAGAAATTTTTCCGTCTTAAAGGAGATGGTTTTATTCTTACTAAATTTGTTTAAATATATTTTATGGTTTTATTTAAAGGCTTGATTTAAAAATTATAGAATTTTAATTTGAAAATTTGAACTAGTTTTTTTTTTTGAAATCACCGTATCAAAATTATCTTAGGGTGAGATTTTTGTATTTCTCTGAAAAGACTGAATTTTCAATGAATAGTGAAAAATCTGGTTTTTAAAAATTTTCATTTCATTTCATTAAAGAAATTATTTTAAATGTTACATTTGATTCTATATTAACTTAATTATAATTTAATTATTAATAATATAATTCATTACCTAGTAATCATTATTATACCTGATTTTAATATAAGTTCATTTTTTGGATTAAAAACTCATTTTTCTAAAACATTTTGTTTTTCATTGCATTTTTTCTATTAACATTAAATTAATTTATGAAAATTATAAAAATTTAATCATGAAAAATAGATCCCATATTTTAAATCATGATTTCCTAATTTGGTAAATAGTTTCCTTTTATTTTTTTCATTGTGAATAATAAATATAGTAAATATTTGTCACTATGGTAAGGGTAAATCAGATAATTAATTGCTAAAAATAATATGATAAGGACTCAAAATGACCCTACCACTTTACTTTAATCTAATGGATGAATGGGGTTCTATATTCCTCATATAATATTCTAATTTTTTGAAATTTATGCCTTTTTCAGAATGAATTATATACTAAATATATATTCAAAAATATCACTCTCTTGCTTTTAATAATTATAATATTTTTTGATATGGATAAAAATAAATTGTGTTTTATTATAAATTGTTATTTTAAAGATAAATTATTTTTATATCATGTTAATTTATTTTTAATTTTTATTGAAGAAATGATTGCCTTAAATTCTTATATAACACTAACACAGTGCTTCTGAGAGTAGTATAAAAATTAAGTAAATGATTTTAAAAACTCTAAAACTAATTTTTGGGTTAGTTATAGTCACCTGTGAAATTTATTGATAAATATACCATATTAGATATTTTTAAAATGTTTATATTCTAATTTATTTTATATTATCTTATTTTTAAAAGTCAAATTAAATGAATAGATCCAAAAATGATATTTCAGATGTTTTATAATAAATGAAATTTTATTAAATAATTTAAAATTCTTAAAAATCCTATAAATATCAAATTTAAGGGTATATAGTTCAAAATATTAACCATGTTCCATTTATAATTCACTTTTCTTATTACAATAAGTTTTTATATCCCTAAAGTGTAAAAACATTGATATCGCGGTAATTGTCAAAAGGGTTAACGAGGGTTAAAATAATGAAATAAGGATTAAAACATCACCGAAATTTATAAAAAATTTAATAGATGGGATTATTTATAAATATACTCATTTTATATTGGAACTATGTCAATTTGATCTATTTTACCATGAAAATTAATTTATATTAATTTAAAACATTAAGAAATTCCAAGAGTACCCCTCCCCTCACTTATAAATGGGCGCCTTATATCCTATATTAATAACAAATTTTTAGCTCTATAGATCATAAAATACCTACTCAAATACATTATATACATCCCTACCCATGTTATAGAGTCCCTATTTTTATCATAAATCCAACCTACAAAGGTTTTAGGTATAAAATTACAGAGGTTGTCTGAAGAAGATGTATAGTTCTTAACCAAGAATTTCCATTTTATTTATTATTATAGCTCCTTAAAATATTATTAAACAATAATGAAATAATAAAACTAATTTATTAAATATTCTTATATTTTTTATGTTAATTTCATAACCTATATCAATCTCCATCTTACATCAAATAGGAAATGAAACCATCGTTCGTGTGTACGGTGGACTATTCCTCGAGAACTGGTGTAATTCATTTTCCATCACTGCCTCTCATGTATGGTTATAATGATGGACTTAATTTATATATATGATATTAATGAAATATTTTTCATTCCTATAATATAATATATCATTTTATTTCTTACCTTTCCATCCATTTAAAAATGATAGTGTCTTTTGTGTGTATGTGTGGATTACCACCTCCACAAAGTGATGTGATTAATTGTTTATAACCACATCACTTGGATAGTATATATATGTGTATTTAAATAAATAATATTATAATTGTTATATAATAATCATTATAAAAAGATAAAAAAATATGTATGTTCTTTTCCTCATTCTCTTTGAAAAATGAAATGGTTGTTCATGCATATGTACGGTCCACCATCTCCATGATTATAAAGTAATTCATTTTTCATAATCACCTTTCATAGTTTATTTTAAAAGTATAATTAATGTTTTAAAATTATAAATATTTCTTTATTATTATTCATGATAGGATGTAATAATTTCCTCTTTGACCATATTCAACTTACCAAATTGATTTTGGACATATGAGCTGAATATTGTCAAAACATCTGACGTGAACTTAATTGATTATGTAGTTGTATATAACATGATAATAAATAAAATAAAAAGAATAATAAAGTTGATAATGGTTCTTAATAAAGTAAATGACTGAAATAATTTTATTTTGAAGGAATCTATAGAACATATGTGATTATTCTGACTCAAGGTAAGGTATATTTTACCTTAAAAATCTCATTTTAAATGTTTTAAATGTTTAAAAGTATTTTTTTCTAAATATTTTTATTCCATGTCCATATTCATAAAATAATTTTAGGGCTGTATTTATATGTACATTAATGTATAATAAATTTTATTTTATTTCACTTCTAACTTTGTTTAAATGGTATTGAAAATGAATATTTTTCTGTATTTTACACAGAATGTTTTTACTTTATTTACAAAACTAAAAAAGAATATTCTATTTTAATGTATAAGAAATCAATTTTTTTACCACCACCATAAAATTTATTTTATGTTTATATTTATTTACAATCATTCATTTTTTATTAAAATAAAAACCATATTTCCCTTTGTTCTAATTATTTTCAAAAAGAGTTTTAAATGGAATGAATATTTTAATATTTGGAAAAAATATCTTGTGGGTGAAAATAAAATTGTTCTGAAATCTTCCATGTGTTGTGGTTATGTTATAGTTCTTGATAATTATTTATGAATATGGGTGGTTATTTTATAAACTAAATATGGGTGGTTTCATTTTAAACCAAAGACCGTTGGTTCTGTTATAAACCAAGAACGGGTGAGCCTGATATTTCTCTCCAAAGCATTTGGTAAAGATATGGGGTTAAACAGTTAGGTTTATTATAAGATATTTTTAGAATTTATTGATTCAGTTATTAAATTTATACTAGTTATATTAAAATTATTTACCAAGTTAAATATATGATTTATCAATTATTTATATGATTTTTTGTGGAAATCTTATTCTTTCACAAGGTAAGATAATAATCATATATTTTAAGAATAGTATATGATACTTGTTAAGGGTGAAATGTATAACATTTTGAAAAAACGATCATGGGTTTATCATGATTAAAAAGATACATTTATGAGTTTTACTTTTCTATTAATATTTCTAATGAATTTTTTTGAGAAAATATTTGGGTAGAGAAGTTAATTTCATGGGTAAGGAAATGTTTATTTTGAGATAAAAGTTTATTTTGAGAAAATGAAAAAAATTATCAGTATTCATGAACTCACATGTTTATTTATTTATTTTTATACACCCCTTACTGAGTTTTTGTGCTCATATTATATTTTTAAATGTTTTTCATATGTTTTTAAGGATGGTTAGGGACAAGGATGAGGTCAAGATGAAAACATTCAAGATATATCATAAAAATTATACTTGTCATGTTTTAAAAGTTTTTTTGGTGGAAAAAATAGATACTAATCCGTAGTGTCCACTTTGTGATTTAATATTTATTTATTTAATTATGATGAACTAATTATCTAAAAATATAAAATAAAAATATCTTTGGAAATGCAAGGAAATGAATTCTTATCTGAAGAATCAATATTATTGATTGTTTAAGGTTGGGTACTTATAGTTTCTATTAGAGGAAAGGATTAGATAATTTTATAGGATAGGATAATTTAATTAAATACCCAAAATAGATTCTAATTTATATTTATCATAATATATCATTTAAATAATACCATGTTTCTATATCTAAACTATGTCTCTTCAGAATATTTTCCCATAGAGGAAGCGTGAAAGTTGAAGTTGGAATGTGCAAAGAGGGAAATATCCTTCTAAATCAGTAACCTAGAATGTTTTTAATTGGAACTGAGTAGTTTTTCTCTATGATGGATCAATTGACATAGGTAAAAATGTTGGTGTTATTCATGATAAAGAGAAAACAAATCAACCATAAAGGAACATGTCGATAGTGGAAAATTTTATAAAAAATCACCCTCCAACATTTAGTGGATTATTTGAACCAGTGGCAGTTAAGGGATAGAATAAATACCTAGAAATAATATTCAATGTCATGGGTTATTTGGATCATCAAAATTAAACTCTTATTATTTACCATTTTGAAGGTGAAGTCGGCCAGTGGGGGTCAATAATAAAGAATATTAGAGAAAGAGAAGAGATTAATGCCTTGGAATGGGGTGTATTTAAGAATATTTTCCATAAGAAATATTTTCCTAATATTATTCAAAATAGAATGGAAAAATAAATTATTAGGATTAAGGTAAAATAAGGAATATTCATTTTCCATATATGAAGTAAACTTTACTTGATTGTTAAGGTATGCACTAAATTTTATTTGGGATTTTGATGGTAAAATTAATTGATTTTACTCAAGATTGGAGCCAAAATATCAAAAATATTTGGATTCCCTTGAATATTAAAATTATGAGAATTTTTTTGATGTGTAAATAAGGTGTAAATTTAGTTTTTCAATGATCATGTGTTTTATGATAATAATAAAAAAAGTTTTCCTAGGTAATAGTCGAGTGGGAATATTTAATCAATGAAATCTGAAGTTATAAAAATCATGTTTTCTGTTTGTGATGGTTGTGGTAAAAATAACCCTGGGGAATGTCATATGAAATCTGGTAAGTTATTCTAATGTGGTAAGTTTGGTTATATGACTCATTATTTCAAATAAAAATATCTTGTTAGTGGTAAAACCAATTCTAATAAGCACTCAGTAAGGTTCTTTAAATATAATGAGATGGGTCATTATATGAATGTGTATCTGAAAAGAAGCATGAATGATGGGAAGTAGAAAGACTATAAGAATAAGGGTGTGGTGAAATCCTTTGAAACTAATTAAACCCATGTTGGCCCATTAAACAAAGTGGTCACAGCTTCAGTGATTTCAATGTTTTTGAAGGTTGATCTCAGGTCCGAGTACCATTAACTGAAGGTAAAGGATTGTTACCCCCTGACTGATGCTTATTTTTAATTTAATTATTTTGGGTCTTACTTTTGGAGGTACAGTTTGAACTGGTTGTATTTTGAAATAAATTGATATCTTATACGGGTGTGTGACCATACATGTGACCGCGCACGCGACCGTGTGAAGTGTCTCACCTTAATAAATAAAGATATTATCATTTTTGTTGGTTTTATCATATTAGTTTTATCATTAGTATTATTAATATTTAAGTTAATATTTTAATTTTGTTATTAATAATGAATTTTGGTCGCAAATATATATATATATATATATATATATTTGTGGTTGTGGTTATTTTAATAATATTATTATTATTATTAAGATTATCATTATTATTTTCGTAAATTCTTTACATAGGCTTTTAATATTAAAATTGTTATTAAAATTATAATATTATAAACTTACTAATTAGATTACGGTTACTTTTAATATTAGGTTAATTTAAGTTTTTTTTTTAGTTTCATTTTCATTTTTATTTATTTATTTATTTATTTCATTAATTTTCTCTTTTTTATCTTTTTTTTCTTCTCTCTTTTTTTTCCTCTCCTTTGTTTTTCTCTCCCTCTTTTTTTTTCTCCCTCACTCTTGTGCTTCTCCCCTCCCCATGCGGACCCCCCTCTCCACTCCTAAACCTACCCGCGCTGCTAAGCCTCTCCTCTTGCCTTCCTCCGGCGCGACCTCCTCCAGCACAGAGTCCTTCGGCGCAGCGCAGCGTCCTCCGGCACAGACTGCCCCTCCTCTTCACTCCTCCTCGCCAAACTGGCTACCATCGGACCGACGCACCACATCCCCATAGACCTCCACCCACACGCATGGCCTCCCTCGTGCCTCCTCCCTCTCAGCCGAGCCACCCGGATACCCTCCTCGCTTTGAATCCCAGCGCACACCACCCCTGGCCGCACCCCCTTCTGCTGTCGGTGCTTCTTTCCTGTGACAAAACCGAACAACACCCTGCCCTCAAACCCTAGCCCACTCCCTCCTACCCTCTAATGATCCTCCTATCTGGAAATGCCTCTCCGGCCTCCTTACCCATGCGTGCGGCCTCCCCTCAGCCACCTCACTACCTTTTTTTCCTTCGCACAGCCACATTGCCCTCTTTTCCAGCTAATTTTCCAGTGCAGCACACCACCTACGGTCTTCCCCTTGCTCGGTTGTACATTCGCACCATTGATATAGGTGTGTTATGCCTCGATTGTTCATTCTTTCAATTTTATTAATCTACAGTTAGGGTTTTGGTTTGGTGTTTGGTTCATTTATTGTGTCATTGATGCGATTTCTTGTTTTTAAAGATTAATTGTGTTGTTTGTGGTGTGGTTGTCATTCGGCAGAGTTTTCACACCTCGTTTGCGAAGTTTCGATACTGAAGGTATGTTTTTTCGCATATATGTGTTGTTTGATTAATTAATTTTCTTATTTAATTAATTTAGTATACTCATTGATTAGTTTTCTTGGTTAGAATATATTTTCACTTAAGGTTTAATATGATTTCGATGTGTTTTGTAGTGTTTTTATCTAAAATAAATGTTTTGATTCTGTGAAACCTCATGTTGAGCTTTTTGTAGTGTTTTATAAACTTTGTTGTGGGTTTATTATGTCGCGCAAGGGCTGAAAATTCTGTTTTATCATGTTTTTGGTGTTGCTTCATGGTTCACTTGGTATTATAAAGAATTTTTTGAGTTCATTGATGGTATAAACCTTTAACGTGATTTTTCAAATGCCTTATAAATTTTTTAATTGTTTAATTCCTTTATTAAATTATATGTATAGTGAGTGGTCCCTTCCTTGGGAGTTCGAGTCATCGGCAGTAAGGACCTGTGTATATGAATATGCATGAAAATGTACATGCATGTAGGTGAAGCGGTCTTGGGTTACCCATGTCAAAAGAAGTATGTTTTGAGTTAGGTTCCCTATGCCTTTACCTTTAATTAGAGTTTCCAATTTTTCATGATGTTTTTTTAGAATTATTTCCTTGGTTTTAAATGAAATTCATATGAACTATACATATATATGGTTATGGTTATTAAAAAGTGGTCTCCTGTGTATTTGAACATGAAATGGGTATTTCCAAAAGGTGTGTGGTCTTCTGTTTGAATTTGTTATGAAAGTGAAATGACATGTTTGACTTTTTAATGGATTCCAAAGTGATTTCCAAAATGGGTTTTGGTGTGAACATAGGATTAAAAGATGATTTTATTTCCTAAAAATTATTACTTCATTGTAAGTGTGGTTTTATGTTTGTTTTAAAAATACACTGCCTTCATGTGTTCCAAAATGATGAATACTCCTTGTAAAGTGATGAGGCTCGTTTGGCACTTTCATTTTGGTTTGCAAAAATGGAGAGCCCCACTTGAGACATTCCCCTAGTTTGAGAAATGTGAGGTAAGTGTTTATGTGTGGTTTGTGATATGTGACTAGTCAATAATCTTGTGCATTTTTGTGTGACGGATAGAAAAAGGGGGATGAGCCCAGGGGTGAGATCAGTGGTGAGAGGGTGGTTGTGTTTTTGAATAAAGAGAAAGATGTGTTCATGTATGTTAGTTTTATTAAAACTCGCCACCACTGGAAACAGAGTATAATGGGAAACCTAGGTATCTAGGTGGGTGAACTAGGACTTGTGGGATAGTGTTCCAGAGGTGACTTGACCTGGTTTCACTACAGGTTTGATGATTTCAACACTAACTAAACATGTGATTGATTGAGGTTTGGGGCCTTCTAAGCCACGTTTTCTGAGGGTCGTGGTCTTCTAAGCCACATTTTATGAGGGTCGTGGTCTTCTAAGCCATGTTTCACCGATACATGAAGATCCTAGATCCCCATCTAACACTAGCTGCTTAGAGACTTTCCATGTTTCTTTTCATACAATTTTAAATTCAATTGTTTCATACTTGTTCCCTCTTTTTTAAAAACCATATTTGAATCTAAATTGGCCTCCTTAAATTTTGTAATGTTAAGGCGTGCTCAAAACCTATTTTTAAAAAGGAATAGAAATGTTTTTCTTGGAAATGAAAACTTTTTTTTGAATTTGAAGATTGAACAACGTTATTTTATTATGGATTATTTTCAAACTAGTAAGATTTGGATTTCTTATTAAAGGCAGTGACATAGGGAATTTTTGTATTTTTGCTTTCTTACTGAGCATCCCAGTGCTCACACGTACTTTATATTTTCAGTTTCAGGTTCTTGTTTTGGACCTCTCTTACAATAAGCATGTTTATGTGTTTGGTGGTGACCCATGAGGTCACTTAAAGGTATGTTTAACATTCTATTCTTGGTCTATTTTCAATTGCAAGTTTTTAGCTACTTTTTTAGTTTATGTTGATTTTTTATCTATCTTTTCTCATCTAAATCGTTCCTAACGGCCTCATTGTGGTGCTCAGCACTAGTTTCCAGCCCGTGGGGATCGGGAACGCCCTTCGGTCCATGTCGCAGACTGGGTCAAGCGCCGGGTTGGATGACGACCCAGCCTGGTTTGTGACAAAATGGTATCAAAGGCAGGTTTTGTTCTTTTTATTTGGGGTGTCATGTATATCAGATATAGGATTGTCGGTACTCGAGTGGTAGGTGCGGGTAGAGTGTCACGAACTCTCGCTCATTCCGATACTCGGGTAATTAGGGGTAGTCTGGGATTTAAGTTTTTGGGTTTTCTCTTTGTGGATGGGGGATGATAATAGGAGTAAAGCAGTACTACGCGCGGTCTCACATGGAGTAGCGACCCATGTGATTCCCGAGAGTACGGTTCAACACTCCTAGTGGTTGGTGCTTGCCTAGGTCATGGTCTGCTAAACCATGTAGCTGGATTAGACATGACCACTAGTCCTCTGTCTAGGTGCTTTAATGTTTGTGATGTATTGCGTTGGTTTTGGGTTGTTGCAAAAGTGTTTTCTTTAAGGAAAGTGGACCTTGGGGTTGCTCTTATTTTATTTTTGGTGTTATTTTGGAATGCTTTTTGGAGGGTGTTTCTTTTGAACCTTGTTTCTGGAAGTCGGTGTTTGATTTATCAAAGATGAATTTCTAAAAGAGCATCTTGGGTTATTTGAAATTGAAGTGAGTTATTTTGGAAATAAAAATCATTTCGGAAATTTTTCTTGAATCTTTGAAATGGTTTTGAAAAAAAAAGATTATTTTTGGAATATTTGGAATGTTTTACTTTTGAAAGCGGAAGAACCTTACTCTGTCCAGTGATATTCCTATTGGTTCTTGCATGTGCATGTGGATGTGATTGATGGATAATTGATGGATTATGTGGATGGGTGCCTAAGTGGAAAAAACATGCATATTCGCAAGGCATTATGGAATATTAGTGGTGAGTGATTGATTTTTGAGGTTGTTTATCATCTCTTGAAAAGTGGGTTTTTCTCTAAAATGGGTTTTTGTGAAAAATGGTTTTGGAAATTGGAAAGTGACATTGAGTTTAGAGTAAAGATGACTTTTTCAAAAGAGATTTTGGGCTGGTTGTGCAGTTCTTGGTTTTTCAAGAGAGTGTTTTTCTTTCAGAATTAATTGATGTTTTAAATTGGAATTACTGAAATTGTATCTGAGGTGTGGATGTTTGTTTTGTGATGTGTTTGGATTGTGGAAGGTTGTTTTGTGTTTCTTGTTTGGGATATGCCCCTTAAAAATTTCCCATGGGTTTCCAGCAAGTCTCTCGGTTCTTGGCTCAGCCCAGACTCTTAGTGGAGTGCTAGATTTGGGTTCTTCTTGGTGGTGTTGATTGTTCGTAGACTTCGAGGTCAGTTGGATATCGTTGAGTGCTTTGAGAAAGTTGTAAGTGTCTTCGGCTTTGAAGGAACTCCAAAAGTCTTGTGGTGTAAGTTGTATCGAGTACGCCTAGTGGAGCGACACTAAACCAGTGAATGGTGATCGCTCCATTTTGGTTGCAAATAAGGATGTCTTCAGAGATCCTTAAGACTAACCCCATCCCATGGTTTCACCTAAGGAAGTGAAGGTTCCTCATCCGATGAGGAGTGTGAACCAATGAGACCTTTTCTTGGAGCTCTCCTTCCATTATTTCGTGTTGCATGTCAGACAGACCGCTCAACCTCCTATCTCTAGTGTGGTCATTCAGACACTCTAAGTCATTCGCTACAATTCTGAGTTGGTATATTGATAGACTGACTGCATGGGACACGAGGAGAAGTATGCAGGTTTCTTTTTTAGTGTAATAAGTTCCAGTTAGAGGAGGTCATCTTATGACTGCGAGGCAGTAGAAGCTTCAGACATTAGGGCCTCAGCCATAGGTCTTGGGATGAAGCTTGCACGCAGTCAAAACTCATCGGACTTGGTGTGAGTTTGGTCTAAATTAAGTCCACAGTGACGGATGAGGACAATATAAATTTCCTTATTGAGGTATTTCCTCTGAAGGCTTCATTTTTGTTGTGATGGGTATGAAGGATGTGTATCCTTATTGCAGTATTAGTTTTTGGGAGTTCCTATTGGTCCTTAAAAGAGGTTTTGAAAATCCATATCCTTGTAAAGCCGGTATTCATACTCTATGAACCTCCTCGCGGTCGGTTATGCATCGAAATCATACTCATTTCAGAGATGCACATGTATTGTGGGATTGGCGTGCGCCTGTCCAGTTTTTTGTCAGGTTAGTGGATTTCACAATCAAAACCATCTCATGAAGGGAAGTTTTTTCCACTGTAGGAATAATTTGTGCAGTTCGACCTGTGTTGGTGGGTTCACAATGAAGGGTTCAGTCATTATTGCTCAAACTAAATTGGAAATTCCCGCGCTGGTTTTCTGGTGTTAGGAAATTTTAAAATGGTGGGAATACCCTGTGTGGGTCTCACTGATGTCCCCTCTTATGTTGGTTAAACATAGAGAACTTTGAGGGTCAAGCTAGTGTTATAGGTTGTATGAGTTGTGAGTTGTTTTGGTTTGAAGAACCAATGTTTGACGAGAACCGTAATATGGTGGGGAGACCACCATAGGATGAGCTTGTGGAAGACTCTGTTTCCAAAGTGCTCTTGGCGGAGCAACCCCTTGCTTCTACTCCGCCTAACCACGACTATGCTAATTTGTTAGCTCGGATAGTGGGTCACGGTATGATTGTTCTAGGAGGTCTCGAGCTACCCCGGTGATCCCAAAGATAGGTTTTGGGGTGTTCAATGTTGTAGTTTTGTTTGGAGGTGAATTCCTTGTTGTTGGTTGTTTTTCTTGATGATTCTAGTTTTGAGATCTTTGAAGTTTAAGGTCATGGGCATTCTGAATACTGGGTCTTTTGGCGATTGAGGTCTTGTTCTAAGTGTCTTTGTGGTCTCGCTTGTAACCCTTGGTTGACCTAGTCTTTTGGGACTTTCTGGGGGCAGAACGTGTCATGGTGGGGAGAATTGTTACACCCCGACTGATGATTTTTTTTAATTTAATTATTTTGGGTCTTACTTTTGGAGTTTCAGTTTGAACTGGTTGTATTTTGAAACAAATTGAGATCTTATATGGGTGTGATACCATACACGCAACCGTGCATGTGACTGTGTGCAGTGTCTCACCTCAATCAATAAAGATATTATCATTTTTGTTGGTTTTATCATATTAGTTTTATCATTAGTATTATTAATATTTAAGTTAATATTTTAATTTGGTTATTAATAATGAATTATGTTCAATATATATATATATATATATTTGTGTGTGTGTGTTGTTTTATTAATAATAATAATATTAATATTAAGATTATCATTATTATTTTCGTAAATTCTTCACATATGCTTTTAATATTAAAATTGTTGTTATAATTATAAAATCATTGACTTACTAATTAGATTACAGTTACTTTTAGGATTAGGTTAATTTAAGTTTTTTTTTTCATTTCATTTTTATTTTTATTTTTTTCATTTCTTTTATCTTTTGTTTTCTCTTTTTTTTCTTCTCTCTTTTTTTCCTCTCCTTTGTTTTTATCTCCCTCTTTTTTTTCTCCCTCACTCTTGTGATTCTCCCCTCCCGGTGCGGACCCCCCCTATCCCCTCCTAACCCTACCCGCACCACTAGGCTTCTCCCCTTGCCTTTCTCCAGCGCGGCCTCCTACAGAATAGCGTTTTTCAGTGCGGCGCGGCGTCCTCCGGCATGGACTGTCCCTCCCCTTCACTCCCCCTCGCCATAACGGCTACCATCGGACCGACTCACCATAGCCCTGCCAACCTCAACCCATGTGAACGGACTCCCTCACGCAACCTCCCTCTTGGTCAAACCACCCGGCTACCCTCCTCACTTCGAAGCCCAGCACGCACCACCCCTGGACACACCCCCTTCTGATGTCGGTGCTCCTTTCCGGCAACGAAACCGAACGACACCCTATCCTCAAACCCTATCCCGCTCCCTACTGCCCTCCGATAATCATTCTATCTACTTTGAATTTCTATCCTCCTTAACCACACGTACGGCCTCCCCTCATCCACCTCACTGCCTTTTTCCCCTTCGCACAGCCGCACTTCCTTATTTTTCGACTAATTTTCTAGTGTGTCGCGCCACTGACGGTCTTCCCCTTGCCCAGTTGTATATTTGTACCATTGAAATAGGTGTGTTATGCCTCGGTTGGTCATTCTTTCAATTTAATTATACTGTAGTTAGGGTTTTGGTTTGGTTTTTGGTTCATTTATTGTGTCATTGATCTAATTGCTTGTTTTTAAGGATTAATTGTGTTGTTTTTGGTGTGGTTGTCATGAAGCGGAGTTTGCGCACCACGTTTGCGAAGTTTCAATACTGAAGGTATGTGTTTCTGCATATTTGTGTTGTTTGACAAATTAATTTTATTATTTGATTAATTTAGTATACTCATTGATTATTTTTCTTTGTGCGAATATAGTTTCACTTAAGGTTAAATATGATTTCGATGTGTTTAGTAGTGTGTTTATTTAATATGAATGTTTTGATTTTGTGAAAACCCATGCCAACCTTTTCTTAGTGTTTTATAAACATTGTTATGGGTTTATTATGTCGTGTAAGGGATGAAAATTCTGTTTTATCATGTTTTTGGTGTTGCGTCATGGTGCGCTTGATATTAGAAAGGATTTTTTGAGTGCGTTGTTGGTATAAAACATTAATGTGATATTTCAAATGCTTTATAAATTGTTTAATTGTTTAATTCCTTTATTAAATTATATGTATAGTGAGTGGTCCCTACCTCGGGGGTTCGATTCATCGGCAATAAGGACCTGTGTATATTCATATGCATGAAAATGTATATGCATGTAGGTGAAGTGGTCTCGGGTTACCCTTGTCAAAATTTTCATGTTTTGAGGTAGGTTCCCTATGCCTTTACCTTTAATTAGAGTTTCCAATTTTTCTTGATGTTTCTTTAGAATTATTTCCTTGGTTTTATTTGAAATTCATATGCACTGTACATATATATGTTTATGGTTATTAAAAAGTGGTCCCCTGTGTATTTGAACATGAAATGGGTATTTCCAAAAGGTGTGTGGTCTTATGTTTGAATTTGTAATGAAAGTTCAACGATATGTTTGACTTTTGAATGGATTCCAAAGTGATTTTCAAAATGGCTTTTGGTGTGAACACGGGATTAAAAGATTATTTGATTTTCTAAAAATGATTACTTCATTGTAAGTGTGGTTTTATATTTGTTTCAAAAATACACTACCTTTATGTGTTCCAAAATGATTAATACTCCATGTAAAGTGATGAGGCTCATTTGGAACTTTCAGTTTGGTTTGAGAAAATAGAAAACCCCACTTGAGACATTCACCTAGTTTGAGAAATATGATGTAAGTTTTTATGTGTTGTTGGTGATATGTTCCTAGTAAAGAAGCTTGTGCATTTTTGTGTGATGGATAGAAAAAGGGGGACGATCCTAGGGGGGAGATCGGTGGTGAGAGGGTGGGTGTGTTTTCCAATAAAGAGAAATATGTGTTCATGTATGTTAGTTTTATGAAAACTCACCACTACTTGAAACACAGCACAATGGGAAACCTCGGTATCTAGGTGGGTGAACTTGGACATGTGGGCTAGTGTTCCGGAGGTGACTTGGCCCAGTTTCACTGTAGGTTTAATGATTGAAACACTAACTAAACATATGAATGACTGAGGGTTGTGGCCTTCTAAGCCACATTTTCTGAGGGGCATGGTCTTCTAAGCCATGTTTTCTAAGGGTTGTGGTCATCTAAGCCACATTTCACCAAGACACGAAGATCCTAGGTCCCGAACTAACAATATCTACTTAGTTACTTCACATGGTTCTTGTGATATGATTTTAAATTCAATTGTTTCATGCTTGTTCCCTCTTTTGTGAAAACCATATCTGAATCTAAATTGGTCTCCTTAAATTTTGAAATGTTAATGCATGCTCAAAACCAATTTTAAAAAAGGAAGAGAAATGTTTTTATTGGAAATACAAGCTTGTTATTTGAATTTGAAGAGTGAACAACGTTATTTTATTATGCCTTATTTTCAAACTAGCATGATTTGGATTTCTTATTAAATTCAGTGACATACGGCGTTGTGGTATTTTGGATTTCTTACTGAGCATCTCGGCACTCATGCCTACTTTATATTTTCAGTTTCAGGTTCTTGTTTTGGACCTCTCTTGTTGTAATCTTGTTTTTTCTTGTGACCCATGAGGTCACTTGGAGTTATGTTTAACTTTCCATTCTTTTTCTATTTTCAATTGCAAGTTTTTAGCTACTTTTCTTAGTTTATGTCGATTGTTTATCTGTATTTTCTGGGCTAAATCGTTCCCAACTGCCTCATTGTGGTGCCCAGCACTAGTTTCTAGCCTATGGGGATCGGGAACACCCTTTGGGCCATGTCGTGGACCGGGTCGGGTGCTGGGATGGATGATGACCCGACCTGGTTCATGACAAGGAGGATGAAATCCCTAATAAAACATTTCATAAAAGGTATAAGAATTAGTAGTTTTTTGTTATACCCATTGGTTTAATGAATACTATAGGAATATTCATGGATCTTATGAATATATTTTTCTATTAATATTTGGATAATTTTTTGGTTGTGTTCATTAATTATATTTTGGTTTATTCTAAAATTTATGAGAAACATAAAAAATATATAAGGATTTTTCTGCAAATCCTGAAAGAAAATAAGTTATATAGAGAATTTATAAATGTTTTTTTGGTTAAATAACATTTTATTCTTTGTATATATCATAAATAAATATTCATAACCATTTATCCTGCTAAAATTAAATTGGTCAAAAAAAGGAAAAAAACCTCCAATTGTGACTTAGATTCATAGATTTTTTGGATTAATAATTTATTATGAGTAGTTTTTTGAAAAAATTTCATGTTTATCTATACCACTAACCAACTTAACATGAAAATTAGTTAGTTTTACCCATAAAAAAGAATTTAATGAATATTTCAATATATTTAAAATAATATTAGTGAATGCTTCAGTTTTGGCCCTGCCATCTAGAAGTGGTTACTTTCTTATCTACAACAATGTTTATTTGAAGGGAATGGGTTTTGTTTTAATGCATAATTATAAGGTAATTTGTTATTATTTATTTAAATTAAAACCTCATGAGAAAAATTATCCTATACATGACCTTGAAATAGCATCTGTAGTGTTTTCTTTGATAATTTAGAGACATTATTTATATGGAGTAAAGTTTGAAATATATACCGATCATAAAATTTTTAAGTATATATTCACTCAGAAAGAGTTTAATATAAGTAATAGGAGGTGTATGGAGTTTATAAATGATTGATATTACAAAATTCATTACCATCCAGTTGAGAAAAAAAATAGAATTTAATGATTTGAGTTAGAAATATAATGAGTAGTTAACTATGATATTTATGGAAGATGGTTATTTAGTTAATTATTTGATGAATGTTGACTTAGAAATTCTACATTTAGGAACTCTATCTATTTTTAAGGTGTTATTATAATCATCTCTATTGTATAGAATTAAGAAATATTAGAAGGAATACTATGAGTTGCATAAAAAGGTAGAATTAATTAGGAAAGATAAGTTGACTAAATTTAATGTTAATAAAGAAGGTGTTTTGATATTTAGAAATTGTTTATGTGTTTCATGTGAGCCCTAGTGAAAGACATAAATATTGGGTGAGGCTCATAGCTCTATATTTTAAATTTGTCATGGTACTAAAAAAATATATAGAGACCTTCAAGAACATTTCAAATGGGAAGTAATGAAGAAAAATATTAGTGATTTTATTAAGAAATGTTTGAATTTTAAATAGGTTAAACAATAGTGATAATTACTAAAGGGGATGCTTTATACTTTTCCAGTTCCATGATTTAAATGGAAGGATATATCCATGGATTTCATGGTGGGATTGAAAAATACATCTTGAGGTAATAATGACATTTGGGTAATTTTTTATTGATTAAAAAAATGTTCTCATTTTCTTCCCATTCAAGATTGTATTTATTTTGATTAAATTTGTTGAATTTTACGTTATGGTGATAATTATATTACATGGAGTCCCTCTCCCCATTTTATCTGGACATGATCTTATGTTTAACTCTAATATTTGGAAAATTCTTCATATGTCGTTGGGTACTGAATTAAATTTCATTGAAATTCTTATTCCTCAATATAATATAGAGTCACAGAGAAAAAAAATTGAACTTGAAATGTATGCTTTATAATGATTCAATTTATTTCAAGAGAATTTGGGATCTGAATATTTCATTAGTTTATTTTTCTTATAATAACAGTTTTCAATCTCGTATACAGATGGAATCTTTTTAGGTGTTATATAGAAAGTAGTGTCGAACTCCAGCTTGTTGGGATAAATTCAGTGAAAGGAACTTGGAGATACCATAGTTGGTAAAAGAAATGGTTGAGAAGTTGAATATTATTCAATGGAATATTATGATGTATCATATAAAGAAGAAAATCTACACAGATAACCGGATGAATGATCTTTATTTTGAGATAGGCAATCATGTTTTCCTTAAAGTATCTCCTTGGAAAAGTGTTATGTATTTTGGTAAAAGGGGATATTAATTACTCAATTAATTTTACCGTATTAAATAATATATAATTTTATATTAGTTTTCTATATATTATCCTTTCCTATAATTCTATTTCAGGTATATGATGTGTTTCATGTTTCATTGTTAAGAATATATTTTCTAGATGCAGATTATGTTTTCAGCCATGGAGTAGATCATTTGGGAGAAAATCTTTCATATGTGGAAAATACTATAAAAATTATTGAACATATGGGGTAATTATTTTAGAATAAGGTAATTTATTTATTTAAGGTTTTTTGAAAAAAATATATGATTGAAGAATCAACATCTGAATCTTAAAATTCTATGAAGGAAAAATATCTCCATTTGTTTAAATGATGAATAAAATTTAGAGGATTAAATTTCAAAAATGGGGAAATATTGTAACAACCCATGGTAATTTACATTTTATTTTTATTGAATCAATAATTACCTTAAATATTTATGCAACGCCAACACAGTTCTTGTGTGCGCATTAGAAAAATGAAGAAAATGATTTTAAAAACACTAAAATTAATTTTTATTGGATGATTTATAGTGTTATACATATTTTATAAATAAAAATAACCTACTATTTACATGTTAAATTTTAATATTCTAATTCCTTTATGTTCATCTAATTTTTAAATTCAACTTAAATGATTAGTTCCAATAATGACATTCATGATATTTTATAATAAATAATATTTTACTGAATGATTTAAAATTCCTAAAAATTATATATTAAGCCAATTTAATGGTATATTGTTGAAAATATTAACCATTTTCCATTTATTAGTCACTTTTATATTTATAGTACCTTTCTTGACCCCTAAATAGAAAAAAACATTGATATTGTGATAATTGTCAAAAGTGTTAACTGAGGGTTAAAACAAATAAATAAGGGTTAAAACACCTAAACATGTACAAATTTTATTATATTATATTAATTATAATAATAATAATACTATATTATAATTATATCAATATTTATCCATTTTCCATTGAAAATTAATTTATATTACCTTAATATTTTAATAAATTCTAAGAGTGCCTCTCCCCACACTAATAAAAGGGAACCTCCTATCCTCTCTTCCTAACACCTTTTTAGAACTATATATAAAAAAATAACTACCCAAATACATTCCTTAAATCCGTCCCCACATCTTATATTACTTGGTTTGATCAAAAATCAATCCTAGGAATGATTTAGGTATAAACTTAAACAAATTGTCTGAAAGAAAAACATTATACTTCTTAACTGAGCATTTTTATTTTATTTCTTCTTCTACATCCTTAGAATATTATAAAACATTATAAAATAATAAAACTATTATTTTAATTATATTTATATATTATTATGTTAATGTAAAAACCAATATATTTCTCCCCCTTCCATCAAATGGAAAATAAAACTATTGTTCGTGTGTACGGCGGACTACAGCCTCGCATACCGATGTAATTCATTTTCCATCACTACTTCTCAAGGATAATTATAATGATATATTAAATGTATATATATTAAATTCATGATATATTTATCATTTTTTAAATATAATATGTCATATTATTTCCTTTCATTCCATCTATTGAACAGTGATAATGCCATTCTTGTTTACGTGTGGATTGAAACCTCCACAAAATATTGTGATTTGTTTTTTATGAACATGACATATAGATGCTATATATAAGTGTATTTAAATTAATAATATTATATTTATGAGATAATTATAATTTTTAATGATAAAATGATATTTACCTTTTTTCCTTATGCTTTTTGAAAAATGAAAATGCAACTCATGCATACGTACGACCTACCATCTCCATGATTGTAACATAATTAATTTTTCATATCCATATTTCAGGGATGGTTTTAAAAGTATAATTAATGTATAAAAATTATATTTATATTATGGTTATTATTCTAAATATTATTTAAAAATTTCCTCTTTGATTATAGTTAACATACTAAAGTTATTTTTTGATATAAGAGCTGAATATCATCAAAACGTCAGATGCAAACATAATTAATTATGTAATTTCATAAAAAATGGTAATGAGTAAAATAAAAGAAATAATAAACTTGAAAAGTTTATTAATAAATTAAATAATTAAAATGATATTTTTCATAAAGATAAATAACATACAAGATGATCCAAACTTGTGGTAAGTGATAATTTACCTTAAAAATATCAGTTTTAAATGTTTTAAAAACTTATTTTATAAATATTTTTACTCCATATCCATATTCCTTAAATAATTTTATGGATATTTTAATATGGGAATAAACTAATTATAAAGTAAATTTTATTTCAATATATACTTTCTTTCAAACTTTTTCAAAATGAATCTTTGTACATATTTTCTACGGAATGTTTTAACTCTCTTTACAAGTGGAAAATGGAGTGTTCTATTTTAATGTATATGAAATAAATGGTTTTTACCACCACCGTAACCACTATATTATGTTAATATTAATTAATAATATTTAATTTTCTCTTCAAATAAAAACCATATTTCTATTTGTTTTTAGTAGCTTCAAAAATGGTTTAAATGGAATAAATATTTCAATATATGAAAAACACTTTTCTTATGGGTGCAAGGAATGTTTTTTACAATATTTCATATGTTATGATGTTGTTTTGGTTCTTAGGAATTATTTATGATGAAGTTTGATTATATTATAAACCATGTATGTGTTATTCTATTATAATCCAAGGATGGATGGTTCCGTTATAAACTGGAAATTGGTGATCCCAATATAACTCTCTAATTCATTGGGTAAAGGGTGGAGTTAACCATTTAGGTTTCTCCTAAGAGATTATTGAAATTTAATAGGTAGGTTATTCCATTTGTAATAGTGATATGAAAATGATTTCCCAATTTACCTATAAGATTTATCAATGATTTCTATAAGTTTTTATGAGAGTCTTATGATTTAATAAGGTAAGATAATGAACGTATGTTGAAAAGAAAAGTATATACTACTTATTAAGTGTGAAATGTACAACTTTTTGAAATGGTTTCCATAACTTTTTCATGATTTAAAATAAACCTTTATGAGTTTTATTTTTCCTTTATAACTACTTATTAAAAATTTTATTAAAATATTTCGACATTAAAGTTGATTTATTGGCTAATAAAATTTTTATTTTGAGTTAAATATTATTTTAAAAAAGGAAAACTTTATGATCATCCACGAACTAAAGAGTTTCTTTCTTTCTTTTTATATGTCCCTCACTAAAATTTTTGTGATAATGTCGCATTTTTAAATGTTTTTAACATGGCATTAAGGATGATTAAGTACAAGGATGAGTTCAAGATGAACATTTTAAAGATATTTCATGAAAAGAAAACTTATTATATTTTAAAAGTTTTGTATTGTAAAAAAATGGATACTAAGTGGTAGTTTCCAATTTGTTATGTAATATTTATTTACATAAGGTTGATGACCTAATTATATAAAACAATAAACCTAAAAGATATCTCATAATTCAAGGAAATGAATTCATTCAAAAAAAATCAATTTTTTGGATTGTTTAAGGTTGGGTTCTTATCTTATCATGTCACCCACTTTAAAATATATGGACACCACCTATACTAGTAAAATATATACGTCATATTGTATTAATGTTCTTAATAATCTCATTATTTTTGCACACACCTACATCCACAAGTAAAATGTGTATATATGTATACCTATATCTATATAACCTATAGATGACATTGTAACAGTGGCATGGGAAGACAATGTCAATTAATGTTTTTCAAAGTCATCACACAATCTATAGGGAATCCCAATATAATGATTTTGTGGTGACATGGTTCAGCCTCTAATGATACCCCCTATTTCAAGTTCTATAAGGAACCATCCTTCATCGGTGACTAAAACTCCATCTCAAACCTTATATTAAAAGAGCTAGCAAATCCAATCGAACTAATTGCACAAAGTTTATGATCCTCCCATGCACACTTCACGGTAATAACTCATGTAACAAGGACACCATTCTTGAAACTTCAATCAACCAAATCCCTTCTCATGTAATAACATATAAAAACCATGTGATTGTGAATACAATGATGTTATTAATATATATAGGTGATGAAGGACCTTTTTCGAGTGATCGTGATGGAAATATCGTGTGACTATGACAGTGATATGGGTTCCTCTCTGAGTGGTGGAGGGAGAGGATGATAAGGTTGAGGTGACTTATAATTTTTAATTTTTTTAACTTTAAACAATAAAAATATTTTTTATTTAAACATAAATTATTATTATTATTATTATTATTATTTTAGTTTTATACCATAATTATTATTTGAAGCCGATTAAAATGTATAGTTATCATCAAATTCATCAATTTCTAATTATTATACACCATATTATATTCATTTTCAATTAATATTAATTTTTTATCAAAATATAATTATTATATTAGTGTGTCCATTAAAAATAAATCATTGGTAATTACTTTTTTATATATATAATATTTTATAATATTTGGAATTCCAATTAAAATTTAATGCTAAAAATTATACTTATCATTAAATTATATATAATTATTTCAATTTAATATTTTATATAACTGAATAAATATATTATACTATTATATTTTAATATTTTCATTAGATATATTCTTTTCAAATTATTTCCATTTTATTAAATTACTATTTTAATTTATAATTTTCATTATAAATTTCTATCACTTATTAATATAATTCTTTTAAAACTATAACTATATTCATTTATAATTAATATATTATTCTTATAGCTATATTGATGTAAATATTGTGTTATTAAATATTTCTAATTCTAATTAATATAAACCTAATAATTTATATATCATAACACTTATATGTATCATGTTATCCTTGAATTTTATTTATTTATTTATTTTATGTCATATATATATTCAATTCAAATTAATATTTATATTTCTTGAAAAATGTAATATTACTATTGTAATTAATACTATCATTTATCAGAAAATGATTTCTAAATCACTACTGATTTATTTAATTAATATAGTACCCATAAAAATTAACTACTTAGTATCTCATAAATAATATTATTAATAAAATATAAATTTGTAACAAAAAAATATAATTTTAACTTGAAAACTTATATTATTTCTTGAATGACACAAATATGCATTTAAATATATTTTAAAAACATGGATTGTTACAACATATCCATTTTATTTAATAACATAATATAAATTTCATCCATAAAATACTTCACACATGGTTTAGATATAGATATATCATTGCATAGAAAATCCTAAATAGACACATAAAAAATAAAGGGATGAGATAAATATCTTAGTAAGGGGAAAACATATTCGACATCAATTTAATCAATGTAGGTGATCATAATAAATACTATAAAATAGATAGTGTAAAATAAACATATAAGTAAGAAAACATAATCATGGTATATGAAAATATCATAAAGAAATTAGACCCAATTGCATATAAGCCATAAAAAAAATAAAAAATGAATCACAATATAAGGAAATGACACAAACATAATATAAAGATGCAATAATTAAAGTCTATTTACCAATACTATGATAACATAGTGGATTTGGTTTACTCCCCACATCCCATAAAAGTTATGGATTAGGTTCACTCCCCAAATTCCACAAACATTGTAATATCATGAGATGTAAAGCTTTGCCGAAGGAATTAGAGGGATATATAATTTAAGTCTCACCCACCACAAAAAATATATCCTTTTATATATGGTAAATGTTAATTACAAAATAATCATAAATACATCAAAGATTCATATCATAGTTAACCTATAAAAGTAAAATAGGTTATATATAGTTTTTCATGATGTATAAAAATATATCATCTATAAAAAGAAAGTAGATGATTCCATGAGAATATATAATTGGTGAAAAGGGGGAAACAAAATAAATATTAAAGGAGTATAACATAAAATTATACTAAAATAATTTAAAAATCATTTCTAATAAGATAATAAATCTTATAAAAATTAAGAATAAATATCATTTTCATTTTGATGTTTTTCTATAAAAAATAACATATGAATAAATGGTTTAGAAAAAGGTAAATTTAGTAAAAAATATTTAAGATAATGCAGAATAATAAAACATCCAACGTTATCTATAAAAATAAATAATAGAAAGTGTTCATAAAAATAAACTAAGAAAGAAGCATAAAGCAGGAGAGAAAGAAAAAAATTCCATTTCTATATTTATAAGTAATTCATAATAAAAGTAAAGAGACTATAAAAATCATATAAATAGAAGAAATAATATATAATGCATATATATAATAAAATATAACATTAATATCATGGATATATATCATAAATAATCCATTCGAAAAGAGCTAAAAGAAGAGTTCCCCTTATATTAACTTTAAACTTACTTAAACGTACTCCAAATCCCTTTATAATCAACTTAGAATTATTAATAATATATTTATAATTCTATTAATATTACATTAAATATCAATAAATTATATTTATTTATTGCATATTTATTTGTTAGCCATATTTTATATTGATCATCGAATGTTAATAGTTCTAATCATTTTTTTCTTGTTTGGGTATGATAGTATTGATCATCATTTCTTTTTCAAAAATGTATCATAAATAGAATAGTTAAGATACTAGAATTATAAGTTTAATTGATTTATAAACCCTCGTATTCATTCTATACAAGGTACATGTACAGTTTTCAAGTAATAAATTGAAAACATGATTGTTTTGGTAATTTTAACAAACATATGGTGTTATTTTAAAAATATTTTCAAATTAATAAAATAATTACCAAACTAAGCATAATATAAATTTATAAATAATACTATATAATACTATTATTTCTATTTTCAAAATCATCCATGATGGAAATGACGAAAACAGTATAGCATCATTTATGTACGTGGTAAAAAAATGACACAAACATGAACATGTTATAATGAATGAACGAGGAAGAATATGTTGTTATATTTTTATACTCTCATTTTTTTAAAAAATATTAATGATTTTAATTATATTTTATTAAAGTTTTAATTCTAAATTAAGAACTTTTTAGATGAGAATATATGTAAAAACATATAGAGAATAACTCATTACTTACTTTTATGAAATCACTTCTCTTAATGAACACCTTCATAATGAAGGTTTTGGGACACCATATGACCATAGTCTTTTAAACATGATAGGGGAATATAAGGTATGGAATTTGGGAAGTTATTGAAGATTAAACTGAATAATATGTTCATTTTGTAATGGGTGGAGGAGAGGACCTTGTATAGGTAAGATTGAGTGGTTTTTTGGTAAATAATCATTACTTAAAGGTAAATAGAATTAAATTTGAATTAAAAATGACCCATAAACATAAAAAATATATATAGGTTGTGTATCAATCATATAAAAAATTAATTATATTTTTTATGATTTTTAGATTAATTTATAAAAAAAATCACCATATTTATTGTGTTTACTCTTTTCCATCATATTTCACATTCACCTCAGTAAATTATTTTTTCCCAAAAATTAAAATCCACCCTATTATCAAATTTTGAACTCATGATTAAAAATATTAAACCTATTTTATTAAATTTAAACACTAATTATGTGAGGTTAAATGTTTATGTAAAAAATAAATCATATATATAATAATTCTTTTAGAATAATAATATTTCTTCGACCATGTGTAATAAATCATTATTTCTAAAATTTCATAATTATTTAAATGATGTTAATTATTAAGTTAAAATGTTAAATATATTATTTTTAATACATTATTCACTTATATATAGAGGTTATATTTCAGTTATAATAGAATTAATATACTCAACAACTATATGTATACCCATCTACTAAATATATACCTAATAAAAATATAAGTCATATTTCCCATCTCTATTCATATATATAATGATATATATACTTCTCTTAAAATCATCCTTTCAATTATTTAAAAATTTATATCATATTTATAATGTTTATCATTCTTTTTATAGTTATACTTGGTGGTAGGATTTTCTTGGGAGATAGTAAGGAATAATATTTCAAGATTATAGTATTTTTATTTACTTGTATGTATTGTACTCTTATATATTTATTAATTATGTTCCATATATTTTCCTTGTAATAATATTTCCCATTTAATTTTTTAAAATTTTATTCCTTTATAAAATAAAGTGTTATTTATTATAGCTCAATTTTTTGTGTGAAATAATTTATTCAACCTAATAATTTATTGAAGAAAATGAGTTCCAAAATATAGGGTGTTATATAAATATTTTAAGTTTATATAGTAATTCAAATAACTTATCTCAAAAAAAATTATTTTACATTTATCCAACATGGTTCTTCCCATTTCAACTAGGATTCTATTCATTATTTCTCAAACTCAATTTTTTTGTGGTATATATGGACTATTATACACATGTTTAATTAATTTGATTTCTAGATAAGACTCAAAATCATTTCTCATAAATTATATTTTATTTTATGTTCTTAGCATCTTGTAGAACAAAACCAATTATCCTTCACAAGATCTTCTAAAAATCATGAATTTTTGCAAATCCATTAAGTTGTGCTTTATCAACATCACATTAGTCATCTTAGTGAAATAATTAATAAATATAATGAAATGGTGATCACATTTAGTTCAATAATGTCTCATTAGACCATTTAAATTATAATATATAAATTCAAGTGGCCTTATAGGCTATATCACAACTCTCTTATAACTTTCATGAACCATATTTCTTTTCTAATAAGTCTCAGAAAATATATCTATTTATATTTTAATTTTTAAACTATTCTCTCACATATTTCCATTTAAAATATTTTCTTATGTCTTGTGGAAAAGACAACCAAGACTTTTATGATAGATATTATTCTCAAATGTTTCACTAAAATCACATAAATCATGAATTTTTCTAAACTGAAATAAATTAAAAATTGTTATTTATCCCATAGTGATAAATTTTTTATATTTTAGATTTTTGATAATGTAGGTGACTTTATTTAAATTAAAATTACTTTAATTATAACATAGTTTACTAACACTAAAATGATTTTTTTTTATCACATTAATAAAAATAACTTATTTGGACTCCAATTTTGGAGTCTTAATCATATAAATTCACATTCTTTTGATTTTCAGTGAACTTTCATTTCAAAAAATCAAGGAAAATATATCATGGCATTCAATATTCTTCAAAATCATTATATATCTAGTTATTTTATATTAACATCCATTGTTAAGAATTCATGGATTTCCCTACATACTAACTTTAAGTGAATCTTCAAAAACCAATGAACTCTAAGTTTTTCTTCTTCTTTGATAATTATTAACTCGTATATCATGTTATAATTGTTTTTAAGGAACATTAAAACATTAATTATCATAATGGATATCCTGATCATATATTATATAAAATTATTCTACATATTCATAACTATTTTTGAGTATTTAGATCTAAATTTTTTTCATTCATAGCATTTTTGTGCTCGGTATTGTTTATCATATTTATTAAGTGAATTCACATGAATTATTTCTTTCAGTGACTCTAAGATAATAACACATCACAGTATAAAACATAGGATTTATACCTATAAATCATATATCACCATCAATTTCTATAAAATATTATCATTCTAAAATAATTTCAATTTTGCCTTCAATTATTTGGTTATCTCACAAATAAAAATTTAATATCCCATTGAATATCTTTTAGGGAAATAATATTCCTATAATTCACTGAAATTCATTTGATACAGTAATAGGATTTTCATGATTTTTATCAACCTATATTCTTTAATAATAGGATTTAGAATTTGACCTATTAGATGTGATAGTATGATAAATTTTAATATTTTCTAGAGAATATTTTACTATTGTGTTTATGTTAACAACCTCAGTATGTTATGATTATTTAGCCTCAAAATCAATAAATTTTTTATTATCATTTCACATATTCTTATAAGTATTTTGGGAATCAAGAAACATTTATTAATATTCATTCTTATTATAAAAACATTGGCTTAAACATTACATAATTTTGAATTTTAAGATAATAATTCACTTTATTGCATTTAGATGATATATTCAGATTAGAGTTTTAGAGAATTAAGTCATAAATCATACATAAAAAACCATATTTTATAACATGGATACTTCTGATCAGTATAACTTTTAAAAAGAAACATGTTTTCTTTTCATGACAAATCCTTATGACTTTTAAATTTACTTTATAGTTATTCTTACCCTTCCTTAAACCCTATAAAAAACATTTTAAACCCCAGGATGAGCAGAAAAATCTCAATAAGGGATATAAAAGAAAATAAATAAATTGTTATACCATGGATACTTATAAAAAAATTCACTTTATCAAAATAATATTTGGGTTCAAAATAAACATTTTGTTACAAAAAATATTAACTTCTCTTCCCAAATATTTTCATAAAACATTTCACAAGAAATTTTAAAGTAAAAACTAAAACTCATAAATGTGTATTTTAAATCATGAAAATATCATAAAAAACTTTCAAAAAGTTATACTTTTCACCCATAATAGGTATGAAATACTTTTCTTCAAACATAAACTCGTTATATTACCTTGTAAAATCATATGTTTTCTATAAAAACCATAGCAAGAATAAATAAATCATATAGAAGAATTGAGGTATAATTTTCATATCACACTTACATATAGAACAAACTTCATGGTTATAAATTTAATAACCTTTATGATTACCAATGGAATAAACTTTATGGTTACAAATAACCTTCATGGTTACAAATAACCTTCATGGTTATAAATAACCTTCGTGGTTACAAATAGAATTACCTTCATGGTCGACATCCAACATAAATATTTTTTAATACATCAGAGGGATATAATAAACCCACATATCATTGGTTTATAAAGAAACCAAAAATCATAATAAATAATTTCTATAAACCATAACATAATCATAACACATAAAAGAATTTATTTTTCAAAATTACACTCATAAAAATATTCTTTTTACCAATAAGAAAACATTTCTAGATGTTGATATATACATTTTACTTCAAAACCAAATTTCCAAAACAAATTCCAAAAAAATCTGAAATAGGGTTTTTCTTTATATAAAACATAGAATATTATAAAGGAATATAAAACTAAAATAATAATTTTTTTGGTGGTAAAATTCATTTATTTCATATAAATGAAAATAGGGAATTCATGTTGTTATTTATAAAGTCCAAAAAATCCGTATAAAATACATAAAAAGATTCCTTTGGAAAAACCTTATAAGGAAGGTAAAAATTGACAAAAAATTTAATTTAAATTCTTTTATGCCCATATAAAAACATCCATAAAATTATTTTAATAATATTTAAATTTAAGATAAATATTTAGAAAAAAAAACACTCTAAAACATTTAAAATTAGGTTTTTAAAGTAGAGTTCCCCTTACGTAAAACCATAAAACAATTATTTCTTAAAAACATTATAAATAGGGTAAAATATGTTCAAAAATTAAATTTAACAAACATTAAATCATAAATAATAATTTTTTAAAAACATTTTTAAGAAAATTAACATGTAATAAAAAGATTTAGAAAAGAAACTTTAAAAGAGTATTTTTAAAATAATTTCCCTTACCTCAAGTCTAAATCATCATGTACATTTCTTATACTACTAAATAATAAACTTATGTTAATTATTTAATTTATTTAGAAAATTTTTCAAGTTCATTCTTTCTTTTGTTTTATTTAATACCATGTTATATAAAATTACTTAATCAATCAACTTCATGTCAATGTTTTCATGATATTCATAACATATGTCAAAAATGACTTCAGTAGGTTGGCGATAGTCAAAGAGGTAATTATTTCTTCATTTAAATAATAATAATCATGAAATAATTATCATTTTTATACATAAATTATAATTTTAAAACCAATCATGAAATATTACTATGAAAAATAAACTATGTTACAATCACAGAGACGATAGGTCATGGGTACACATGAGTTACATTTATATTTATCAACAATCATTATGGGAAGAAGGTAAGTATTGTTTTTTATTTAAATAATTATAATAATATCATAAATAACATATTATTTCCTATAATATAATAATATATTCTATCCATGTGATTTGGTGACGAAAATTGGATCGCATCACTTCGTAGAGTCGGTAGTCCACACGTATGCACGATTGAAGTTATCATTTTTGAGTAAATGAAAAGATAAGCAAAATAATGATATATTACTTATAAATAAAGATAAATATGTTATTAATATCATATATATTTATATATATTAAATCCATAATTATAACCATTCTTGGGAGGTGGGGATGGAAAATGAATTACATCGATTCATGAGGAGGATGTCTACCATACACATGAACGATGGTTTCATCTTATATTTATTGGAAAAGGGTATGGATATAGTCCATGTCATCAGCATATAAAATATCATTATATGTAATATATTGGTTATATTATTTTATCATGTTTTAATAAAGTTTCATAGAGATATAGGAACAAATAAAATGAAAATACTTGATTAAAAACTATATATTTTCTGCAGACAACCTCTTAAGATTTACACCAAAAGTGTTCCTATGTTTGTTTTATAATAAAAAAAGGACTCTAGTAAAATGTGAGGTATTTTAGTATGTTATTTGGATAGTTATTTCTCTTTAAAAAATGGTTCTTTAAGTTTGAATAGAAGATAAGAATATGTTTCTTTTTTAAGAGATGGGAAGGGAACACTTGGAATTTCTTAAAATATTAAATTAATATAAATTATTTTTCCTATTAAAATATCTAGAAGTTGATGAGTTTGGAATATAATATGTTTTTTAGTTGAAATAATCTTATTCAATAAAAATTATAAAATTTTATTTTATGTTTTCACCCTTATCTTTTTATTTATCCCATTTTAACCCTTTTTGATAGTTACCGGCTTATTAAATTTTTTACGCTTTAGCGGTCAAAAAAGTAACTGTAAAAAGAAAAAAGACCCATAAATGGATAATTTTTTATATTATAAACCATTTCCCATTAACTTGTATGAATATAATATTTTTATAGATTTAAAATTATTTAATAAAACATTATATATTAGAAAATATCATTAATTTCAATTTTGACACTATTCATTTAATTTGACTGTAAAAATATAAATAAAAAAGATGGAATTAAAATATATACCCTTACCATTTCCTTAAAATTTTATATTATTATAAAAAAAATGGAACAAAATAAATTATTCATATTATATTACTTTTAATATTTTTAAAATCATTTATTTTATTTTCCTTTGATTTAAATAATTACTGTGTCGGCATTGCATAAGAATTTTAGGTAATTATTATTTATCTAAAAATTATAAATGAATCCACATATTAAAAAAATTATATATATTTAAAATAAACATTTATAACTAAACATACCTTCTTTTTCTCCCTATGTCAAAAATTTAAAGTTAATAAAATAAAGAAAATGATATTTTTGTATCTTCATTACAAAAAGTATTTTAAAGGTAATAATCAAGGCCATATAGAAATAAAAAGTCATATATTATAATATTTTATAATTATGGATAAAATATAATCATACAATAAAATTAATATACTGTTAGGGTAACTTTTTTATCCTTATAAAATTATTTTTACCCTTAATTAACCCTTTTTACCTTTAGTGTGGTAAAAAATATTTACTTCTGTTATTATTCATAATGAAAAAAATTAAAAGGGACCTATTTTAAAATTTTATACCTATTGATTCAAAATATATAATCTGTTTTTTAATATTAAAAATAAAGAAGTGGTATAATTTAATTTAAAATCAAACTATAATAAAGTGATAAAAAACTGTTTTCCATACAAATGTGTTTTTAAGTATAAAAAAATTGATATGCCAAATTCATGAATAAAATTCATTAAAAAGTATAAATTTGTATTTTTTTTTAATAAAAATTAACTAATTAAATTTTAAAACTAATCCAAAATATAATTTTACTTTTTAAATACTTGAAAAGGAAATATAAATTTCAAAAAAATTAGTATTCTTTCAATATTCATTAAAAAAATCAAACATTTTAGAAAAATTATAAATATTCACTCTAAGATAATTTTTAATTGATTATTTAAAAAATGATATAATTTTTATAAAATACCATTTCCAAAAGTTGTACAAAATCATTATATTATCTAGTCATAAAAATAAATAAAAATGTTTTTGAAAAAAATGTATTTTTGAATCATAAAATTACATTACTAAAAATTGGGAGATTATTTACTAAGAATTTTTCAATATATTTATATTCATTATGACCTATATATATTTCATAAATTGGGTAATCCTATTAATACCTTCTAATTTCACATTATTGTTATAACGGTCATATTTGAATAATAATATTTCATTGTCCATTCAGGCTGAGTGTTTCATGTCATATACAATATCGAACATAGTTTTATTTTTTTTAATATTGGGATATTAAATTACCACCAAAACCACCCCCCCCCCCCATTTTATAAATTTTATCCTTTAAATTTTAACTTGATATTGGTAATCAAATATTTGGAATTTAAAAATGTATTTCTTGAAATCCCACATCATAAAAATAGTTAATAAAACATCCTTTTGAAAAGAGAGAAAGGAAATATGAAGGTCATCACATAACTAGGTTTCCAACTATGAGAAATTTAGTGGGAAGTGGAAATAGTGAAATGGATAAAAAAACATAAATGAAAAATAATTATAGATTGTTACAAATATCATTGATCATAAGAAACTTAATGATTAGGATAAAGATAAATAACACAAAACCATAAACCAAAGAGGTGTGAAACAGACCATAGATTCATCAAATAATGAATGTAATAGGAAAATATTTTTTTTAAGATCCTTTTCTTAGAGTTTAAGTATTTATTTTACCATCTAGATTAATAAATTAAATAAATGTACTTACATTAAAAGTATAATTTCATCCTTTAATCAATTTCAACCATAATATCTTTTTTTCCCTCTCCAAACGATGAATAGTTAAGATGTATTTTTTATACCTGGATCACTAAAATAAACTTATAAAAGATCACATAATTCCACAAAAGTATAACAAGTTATTAATTATATATTTAAACATTATCAACAACCAAAATGGTTAGGTTATATAATTCCCAAAATTAATAAACCTTTATATGAATAAATACAACAATAATCTCCAAATCCTCAACAACAACACTCAAAGTTTAACTTAGATCATTTGATAAATAACTAACATTAATATTCCTCAAAATATTCTATACTAATATTGAAACCCAAATATTATAATGATTTTATCACATATTATTCCAAGATAAATTTAATATTTATATCCAAATAACATCAATAATTCTTAAAGTATCATACCAAAAATGTATATGACCTGGTCATATAATCTCAATGATATGATAATCATTTTGATAAATGACCTGAATCACAATATTTCAAAATTAAAATCATATATTATTCCAAAATATAATTCAACTTTTAATCCTAAAATTAAATCCCATAATATTCTATTTAAATTACTCATATAAGGTTCACAAAAATTTAGTGTTATGCTTCTGAAACAACAATAATCATTGTATCACCAAATTTCATTTCATTCCTATGGTTATCTATATGATAAAATATATGTTCCCAATATTAAATTAATATTTATTTTTTAATCCAATTAAATAATTTCGTACTAATTAGAACATCATGTAGGAGAGGGGTAGTAATTACACCCTTATCACAATTTGTTTGTGGGTTTAATCCCCATAGCCTTACCAGATATGACAGGTTTTACTTTTTACTAAAACTATATTAATATAATTCCTATAATGTTATCAAAAATATGATAAACATACTCAAAAATATCATTAATTATCAAATAACTTTTTAACCTCTATGGTTTTCTATACGGATCATTTTTCCCAAAAATAAAATAATCCTAATTGAATATAATTTCATTCACATCAAGTATATATTAACCAAAGGTGTTATTTATCCCTTTATCATAATCCCTTCAATTAGTGTCTCCAAAAATTGTAACATTTTATCTACACTACTTTTCAAAGGTATTGATTTTATCTAACTTTTGTTTCCAAATTTTAAAAACAAAAAACTATTATAGAATAGTCCTTAGGTGATTCAAGATTATCCTAATATTTAGAATATATCCGAATATAATTGATATACACATCCTTTATTCAACTTCCTTCTTAAAAATTTAACAATGGTTTATTGTTTTATTCCTTAATACTTTATTCCAACAAATCAAAGATATGAAATATTCCCTTATGATTTTTCAATATCAATTAAATCAGGTATCGTACTAACAACATAAGAAAATATTTTATACATTAAATTTAGACATTGTGGTCTTATTTTATGTTGTTGATATCCCTTTATCTTTGATCATGAAATTTATATCTTCAAAAAATAAATAGTCAAGTACTTGGTAATATTTTAGTTTTCAAATGAGATTGATGAGTTGAGATTTTGAAATCAAATAAATAAATTCCATGATCCATAGATATTTTGGAGAAATTAAAAGTTGTTGTATATATTAAATAGTTTCTTTCAAGTGATTTGGATGTTCAAAAATATTTCAAAATCATTTGAACAAACTTTTATCATGATAGTGATGATTACATCATCTATAAGGGATATGAAAGTTTTGTAAGGTATTTTTCCTTTAATATTGATAAATTATATTTAATTTGTATAAAATGAAATTATAAAGACATGAAATAAATTATTTCATGTTGAAATGATAATGGATCTTGTAAATCAAATACCCATAGAAATTCTATAATGCTTTAACCTTAAAATCCTAAAAAATAACTTTAATAAATTCAACATTAAAAAATGTTTTAACCTCAAATTTTATCTCATACCTTTCCTCTTAAATCCATAAAAATATAACAATATTCTATTGAAATAATCCATTAAGTAAAACCTAAAGGTCACATATACCTCAACCCAATAAAATATCTCCCAAAATATCATTAATCACCTTAAAATACCATCACGTAAAAACTAAAAAGAATTTTATAAGACCTTAAACTTATGATAAACCTTGAAATTAGAAACACGTGATTATATCCATAACTCTTGAGATAACCTCACATGAAAAAATAATAATCAATAAATTTTTCTAAATGTTTGATCTGATACCAACTATAAGAACTCGACATTAAACATTTCATGATTTTGAATTTTAAGACAAGAATTCACTTTCTTTAATTTTGAGGATCATTTTAAGTTTAGAGTTTTAGAGGATTATTTCATAAATTATACATATAAAAACCATATTTTAAAAATTATAAACTTATTATTAGTATCCATTCTTTTCAAAATATAAACATTTTTAAAAGAAACATGTTTTCTTTTCATGATAATTCTTTATGAATTTAAAATTGACTTCTTATTTGTTATTAACCATCCTTAAACCCTATAAAAAAAATTTAAAATATTATATGAGAAAAAAAAACTCATTAATGGATATAAAAATAAATAAATAAACCATTATTAAATTAATATATACAAAAACATTACCTTTTTCAAAATATACTTTGGATTCAAAATAAACATTTTCCTACCTGAGAAATCAAATTATCTGAAAAAGTATTCTAATAAAACATTTCATAAGAAATATTAAATAAAAAGTGAAACTCATAAAGGTGTCTTCTAAATTAAGAAAATATCATTAAAATTTTTTTATAAAGATATACTTTTCACATTAATAAGTGGAAATTACTTTTATTTAAACCTAAACTCATTATCTTACCTTGAAAAATTTTAATCTTTCCATAAAAACCATTGAAAGCATAAATAAATCATGTAGGTTACTTGAGGAATAATTTTCATATCATTATTACATATGTAATAACCTCCATGGTTATAAATGAGATAACCCTCGTGGTCACCAATGGAATAACCTTCATGGTTACAAATAACCTTCACAGTTACAAATGGAATAACGTTTATGGTCAACTTCAAAAGTAAATCTTACCCAATGAATTGGAGGGATATCATGTATCCACCCATCCTTGGTTTATAATGAAACCACCCATCATCATTAAAAAATACCAAGAACTATGACATAATCATAACACATAAAATCTTTTTCTTTTCAATACTATACTCATAATAATATTCTTTTCACGCATAAGAAAAAAAAATTGGATATTGATATATCTCTTTCCTTTAAAACCCAGTTTTCAAAAATAAAATACCTAAAACAAAGATAAAGAGGGGTTTTTCTTTAAATAAAATATGTAATCTTATAATGGAGTGCAAAAATAAAATAATTATTATGACAAAAGTAAAATTCATTGATTATATATATGTTAAAATAGGATATTCCTTTTTGTCATTTATAAATAAAGTCAAAATGTTCCATATAAAGTTTGTAAAAATATTTATTTTGATAAACCTTTTAAGGAAAGTAAAAAAAGAAATAAAATTTTCTTTTCTAATTATTTTATGTCAAAATAAAAACATTAATAAAATTATTTTAAGATTATGGACATAGAAGATAAATATTTAGAAAAAAATTCTTTAAAACATTTAAAATTAGGTTTTTAAAGTAAAGTTGTAGAGATATATTTGTTCCTTATAATCCTTTGAAATATATTAAGAAATGTTTTTGGAGTCAATCACTAATATAGAACATGATTCTAAGGCCCGGTGAGCCCAAAATTAATTTTATAAAAATAATAAATATATTTTATATCATGCACATGAAATTTTTCAAAAAATAATGGAATATCTCCTAAATGGAGTCCTGAATCAAAAAACTGAGACCATGGTAGAATCTTTAGAATGGGTTTTACCCTAAGTGTAACCAATATTTGGTATGTGTAGTAAGTTCGGATAAGGAATCTCTTGGTAGGTATGTTAAGTGGATTAATTAATTTATTTATTTATTTATTTCATTTAATTCCCAAAAATGATTTTCCTTTTTAAATAGAATGCTATGGAGAATTTAATGGGTTAACCGAATAACCCTGGGATCATTGAGATGAGGTTATTTCATTATAAATTTGTGGATTGATATTGGATGACGATCGATGGTCGGATTATGGTGAATTGATAGGCAGTGGAAGTAGTGGATCATCCTCATCACTGGTGAAAGTGTTATTCACCAATGATTGATCCAATATTAAGGTAAGACTCATAAATTGTGTATTTTACCCTATTTATTAAATTTTTAAAGCATTAATTTGATCTTATTGTCTCATTTTTTTATTTCACTCCCTTCGTATGATCCCCATTAATTGAATTAAATTGTTTACTCAATTTATTGTCTTTTATATTACCACGATATCACCTTGGTTTTCCTTTCATACAATTGTTATCTGAGAACTATTATCCAATGATGTTTATCACTCTTCTTATGGTGATTTTCCCCATAATTCTTCACATTCTTAATTTTTGGTCTATTGGGTCAGAGTTCTACTTTTTCAAGCATATTTGAGTGCAATCGAACCCCCAGGTTCACAATATATTTATGTGCACTGAATGGATTGGAGATTCGAGGAGAGGTTAGGATGGATCATAGGATGTGGGTTATGAATCCCATAGATAGAGGATTTTTGACCGAGTGGTAGTGAAGGTAGGCACGTTGGGTGGTGTGTGAGTGTCATGTGGATAAACGAAATCCAATTTTTGACCATCGGATGTCCAGAATTGATGGTTAGAGGTGATCATCTTCGATTTTGAGTGGTCAAATAGAAAAAAATGATGGAAAACTAGATCTAGAGAACACGTTAAGAAACTGTAGTTTCTATGAAAAACGCAACTACACTCTGGATAGTATGGTGAACACATGTTGTGTATCTCCACCTAGCTATGTCGGCTAGGGTATTGGGGAAGATAGGAATCACATGCATTGTGGACAAACACACACACTGTGTGACCTAACCTAGGTATTCATGGTGTGTTACTAATGGCACATGTCCATGAACCCATGCAATCAGACATGCTAGGTACTTTATGAGTACATGGGAATGCCCTTAGGTGCATGGGCATGGGCTGATACCTGGGAACATCCTGATACATGGCTAGGTACCCAAGCATGGCCTAATGTACACGGACATGGCCATGAGAACATGGGAAATCCCCAGGTTGTTGAGACATGGCATGTGAAAGAACTACATGTTTTGTACATCTAAATGGACATCCAAGCCATGTGCTAGTAGGTAAATGGCTAGAAGGTTAGGAGAGGTCACATTCCTTGTGGCCCCTCATACACATCATGTAATTATTTCTAAAAATTATACCACTCATATCTCCTTTATTTTGACTTGGATTTTGGACCATGAGTAGCCTATACTTGTTTTTTTACACATAAAATGTAATAGTATCCTTTGTAGTGTATTTTTAGATATGATGGTAGATTTTTTAATATTTATTCTACTTTATATGACACTAGATGATGACATTGGTCAGGATAGATCATCGGAGAATTCAGATGGAGACGGTACTCCCTTATCACACCAGGTTGCAGGTCCTCCATACTCATTATATAGGTATATATGTGGCGATCCATTATCACACCAGGTTCTGGGTCCTCTATCCATAGATATAGTACTCCCCTATTTCACCATTTTGTGATTCCTCTACAATTGTTGGGTTGATATAAATGAAACACTTCCCTATTGCACCAGGGAATGATTCTTCTATCCATGGATATTTTACTCCCCTATCATACTAGGGTGACGGTCCTCCATACTCATTATATAGATAAATATGTGTCACTCCCCTATCTCACCATATAATAGGTCTTCTATCCATGTATATGGTACTCCCCTATCGCATCAAGGAACGGGTCCTCCATACTCATTGTATAGATACAAAGGTAGCACTCCCATGTCGCATTAGAGAGTGGGTTTTTTTATAGAGATGGTAATCCTCGAACGCACCAGAGCATGGTTCCTCCATATTCTATGCTCATATATAGATACAATACCTCTCTATCATAATAGGTGATGGGTTTTTTATCTTTTGGAGAATACCCTTCATTAAGTTGTGTAGAAATGGAGAGGTTAAACCCCTCCTGATGACTTATTTGGACACACACGTGAGATTTTGGTAAATGATGATGGACCAATAGTGTTTTAGGAAAACTCATTTTCTTGGTTTGGGTTATAATATGGATATATCCTTTCTCTCTCATATGGGTTTGTTTTATGAGCATATATCTTTGTTTCTGGGTTTCATTTCCCTCTTTCTTTGGGATGAGATGACTATTTCTATCATGTATTCTATTTCCCCCTCTTCAGTTTTCAAGTCATCATACTATGTATGTATATATTCACCCATATATGGTATTTTCCCATGTGTCATGTCTTGTATAGATGAGGGATATGTCAGAAATGTCATTGGTGGAGATTAGGGATACTTACTTGCATTTTCCCATATAGGGTGGTTAGGGATTAGAGGTCAGGAGTAGGGATCTGTTATATTTATTTCTTTTCTAGTTATTTTCATTTTGGTAATTATTTTATGGTTTGGAATTTATTTTTTCCTTTACTTCATAGATTATATTGTTTTACTCTTTTTTATTATCTATAGGTTATTACATGCAAGGTTTTTACACTATAGGTTATTGTCTTTTATTATTATTCCTCTTAACTTCTGTATAGAGATTCTTGGGTGTGTGGGTATAGATACATTAGGTAAAATATTCACATATTATTCATTCCTTATCGGTTCATACTGCTAGACCTTGGCCTATGGAGGCAAGATTGTGGTAGTTGCGGCTCGGCCTTCTTCTGGCCAGAAATACCCCAATAGGTCAGGTCGTGACATATTAGTATTATAGGTTGTTTGACATTGGTATGGTGTTTAGAGTTTATTATCATTATAAGGTTTGGTAGGGAATTTATGGGAATTGTTTCAAAGTGTATCAAGTGCAACTTTCAGGCCAAGGAACCCAGTATTGGTGCAGCGGACAACGTATCCATTCACCATGTCTATGACTACCTGCTGGTCGACTTGACATGCTAATACATTGATTGTAGGGAAAATTGGTGCATGCATAATATAGGACTGAGTCCTCTGAATGTCTTTCTTGAGCCAACTCCCCATATATATATTATCATATGATCATGGTGCATCTTGATTAATTTTTTGGATTCCTCTATTAAGATATTCATTCAGGTTACCGATTCAAGATCATGATGATGATTTGATGAGTGATGATGCCTCAATTCTGAGTCCATGTCTTAAGATCATTCCTATGAGAGGGAAGGTAGTAGATCCCCCATATTTTGAGAATCATATTATACCAGTAGAGTAGGATGAGGATCCACATAGGCTTATCACACTCTATGAGTTCTAATACCACAATCTATTGTGGATCCCTGGTTAGCCAGATCCCCAGGTATTATAGGATTTCCATAAGTTTATGATCTGATATTTCAGACTTATGCGGACCCTAAATGATCAAATGATTGCTCTGTCATCCATTATTTACTATGGATTAGTAGGTTACAAGTGGTGTTTAGTCACAAAGATGTGTGATGAGTCAACACTCTCATTATATGACTTCCAATAGATATTTTGTGATAAGCAATACCCCCATGTTTTATCTTAGTTTAAATTTATAAGTTGTTGGATCCACATTAGGGAGGGATGATAGTTTCTAAGTATATTTTAAGGTTAACTATCCTTACACAGTACTCCCTAAACATGATTTGAGATGGTTACTTCTGGGTTCTGAAATCCGAGCAGGATCTCTGTAGAGACATCATTTCTAGTGTGGTACATCTATGCATTCCTACATATATTGGAGTGCAAGATCAGGAATCAGTGATTAATGGATTTATATCTAATTAATTTCATGAATTTATTTTCTTCCGTAGGAATTTCATGGTTTAGTCATCTACAGTTGTTGATGGATGACAAGTGTCGAGGAATAGAAGGTATACTTATACTCAAAATAAAGCATGTAGTCATGCGGGTTAGGGATAGTGCAAAGGACCATGATAGCTCAGAGAGGGGAAATTCTATGCATGTGATAGGAGAGGTCATGTGGAATTTGATTATTTTAACTGATGTGATGAGGATAGTAGTAAAATAGTGGATAGACCACCATGGGTGGGGCATCACCGTAATTAGGGTTCTCCCAAACATAGTTAGGGAATCCCCCATGGTGGAGGAGCTAGAAGAGGAGTATGTGGGGATCCCAAAGGATGAGATACTAGTGGTGGATGACATTATGAGATACTTTCACCCCCACCACCACCAGGAGGAAAACTCTAGGATCATGGAGCTAGTTTTCAGGGCTATGGGAAGTTGAAAGATATATAGGATTATGACCCAACTACTCATGAGATGATTATAATTACAATTTTTGTTTATTATACTATTTCATCAGTACTAATAGACATAGTCATGATTTATTCATTCATATCCTTAAACCAGGTGCAAGATCTGGAGCTCCCAATTAATAATTTATCCCAGCAACTTCATCTTGAGGTTCCTACAAGAAATTTTTCTTCATTATCACTTATCTACTGAAAGTGTGAGATATATATTTATAGAGATATTTTCTCATGATACCTATTTTTCATCACATTGATACCATATGACATCATCTTAGTTATGGACTAGTTATCCATGGCCTGATCCCAAATCAAATTTCATCACAAATGATTCAAATGCCTTCAAACTGATGGTATTGTATTCTCCTTTGTAGGAAAGAGATATCTCATAGTGAGGCAAGTAGGTCTTGTGGGTAGGAATCTACAAACCATCACCCATCAGTTGGTGAGTTTATCCCTTTTAACAATGGGATATTCAGAAATCTGGGTTCCTCAATCACAGATGATTATATGCATGTCTTACTCGAGATTTTGAGGGACTACCTATGAGGTAGGAGATGGAGTTTTTCATTGACTTGAACCTCAGGACCACTCATATATCTTATGAAGAATATCCAGTGTGTCCCCCTCAGTTTCTCTAGTTTTGTTTGTGAAAAATTTGTAAGAGATATTATGGATTTGTGTTGATTAACATCACCTGAACCAGACCATGATAAATTAAAAATAACCCTTGATGAGGATTGATAACCTCTTTGATCGATTTCATGGTTTGATATGGTTCTTGAAGATCGATCTCAGGTCTAGCTACCACTAATTGAGGGTTTGAGAGGGTGATATTCCAAAGCTAGAATTCTGATATCTCTACAGGCACAATGAGTTCCTGGTGATTCCTTTGGGTGTGATCAATTCCCACACTTTATTTAAGAATATAATAAAACAAATCTTCTATCCATACTTATATCATTTTTTGGTTGTCTTCATTGATGACATTCTCATATACTATGTGTTAAAGGAGGATCATGCATATCATTTTAGGATAGTCCTAGATTTGATTTGGGACAACCAACTTTATAGTAAGATCTGAAAGTTCTAGTTCTAGTTCTAGATCCATCAGGTTTACTTTCTTAGGCATGTCATTTCTAAGCATGGATATGTTTTAGGCCCAGTTAAGATCAATGTAGTGATTTATTGGGAGCCACCCAATAGCATATCATATATGTAGAGTTTTCTTAACTTGGTGGCATACTATAGGAGGTTAATGGTGGAATTATCTTAGATTGAATCATCTTTGACCATCCAAATGTGGAAAGGGTAGTCTTCTACCTTGACTGACCAGTTTCAGATAGAATTTGATGAGTGAGGTTAGGTCAAACTAGTGCGCCTATTTTTAGACTACTAGATGAGTTTTTGGAGTACGTATTATATTGTGAATCCTATAGATATGGGATTGGTTGTGTGTTTCTTAAAAGATAGATAGTGATCTCATATGGGTCAGGTAGTTGATACACCACAAGAAGAACTATGTGAATCTCGACCTGGAGTTGGAAGTTGTGGTCTTCTCTCTGAGGATATAGAGTCCTTATCTTCAAGAGAGTTATTTTTTGTTTACACTGATCATCAGAGTCTTAGGTGTGTCTTCATATAGTGGTATATGAACTTGAGATAGAGGAACTAGTTTTATTTATTATAGGACTATGACTTTGAGATAGTATATACTCCTTGGAAGGGAAGTGTAGTGGCAGATGGCCTCAGTGGGAAGTCTTGTTCTCATCTAGTGGAGGAGGAGTCTAAGTAGTTTCTTTCTTTATAGCTTACCCTGGTGGAGGAGTGGGGTGAAACTTATCTTTAGTCGACGGTGTTGACTCATCCACATCTCCATAATCTGAGGGAGGCTCAGTTGGGAGACATCAACTATGATGTTCTCCATGACCATATATCCTTAGGAGATTCAATAGATAGGTTCTATGAAGGATTGAATCACATCATCCTTTTATAGTGATAGATAGTAGTTATGTTCATGATGAGAGATAAGGTGATGAGAGAGTTTCACCCTTCTCCTTTGTTTGTAAATCCCAATATAGGGAAGATGTACAAGGACACTAAGTTGTAGTTTTAGTGGGTTGTAATGAGGTAGATCATTATTAATTTTACCTCTCAGTGTCTCACTTGTCAGTAGGTGAAGATTTATTACCAAGTTCTGGTAGGTCTGTTGTATCCTATTGAGATAATATAGTGGAATAGGGATGGAATATCCTTGAATTTTTTAACAAGTATTTCAAAAATTGAGAGATTCCATGATTCCATTTGGGTGATAGTTGACGGAATTACCACGTCATCACACTTCCTTACTATTAGGGAGCATAGTTTGATGGAGAGTTTGGGGCAGTTGTACATATGTGAGATCATCCACCTTCATGGGGTTCCCTTGATGATTTTCTTTGAACGTGATGTTTGGTTCACATCATAGTTGTGGAGAGGTCTTCATGAGGTATTCGGGAATTAGTTGAGGATGAGTACAGCTTTTCACCCCAATATGGATTGGAAGACTGAGCATGTTATTTAAGTGTTGGAGGATAAGCAGAGGTATTGGATATTATACTTCATCCAAATGTGGGAGGATCACATACCTTTGGTAGATTTTTTTATAATAATAGTTATCACTCTACTATTGGCATGATGCCTTTTGAGGCCCTATATGGAAGACTTTATTGGTCACCCTTATGTTGGACGATGATTGGTAAGACATCTCTTGTCAGTAAAAATATTGTGCATACAATGAAGGAGATGGTCTAGGTTATCTGTGATCAGATGAGGACATCCTAGAATCAATTGAAATATTATTTAGATTGACATAATAGGGCCTTGGATTCAGAGAAAGGAGACCATTTTTTCTTGAGATTATCCCCATGATGAGGATTTTGTATATTCATATGGGGAGGAAAGATAACCCTTAGGTTTATCAGGTCATTCAAGATCCTACAGAGGGTTGATGAGGTTTCTAACTGACTAGACTTACCCCCAAAGTTGTAGCGGGTGCACAAAATCTTCCATATGTTATGGATGAGGAGATATGCTCATGATCCTATTCATTTCATTGACTATGGATACTAAAAATTGAGGATGGATCTGCCTTTGATGAGTATTTGATGGTGATCAAGGATTGGTAGGGGAGGATAATAAATATATAGACTATTCCTTTTTTTAATGACTTGAATTTTCTATTTATTATTTTTAAATATTATATGGATTGATTTTGAGACCAATCTTTGAGACGGCCTACGATTCTGAATCCTGATGTGCTTTGCACAAATGTTTAAAAAATATTAAAATATTAAATAGAACAAACGCATGGTATTCCTAAAAATTGGGATAACATCAAAAAAGTTTCCCAAATCAGAAATCTGAAGGTGCTGTTGAGTTTAGAATAGTGGTTTTACCCTAGGCGTGACATAATATTCATCATCATGGGTCGATTGGGGAAATTTTCCACAGATGTTTCAAATGAATAAAATAAATTAATAATATTTTATTTTATTTTATTTTTTCAATACAGAAATGTAGCGAAAGGTTTATTTTTAAATAAACCCTTAGTCAGAGATCCAAGGTTATTCTCATTAAACTGGAATCCTTTGGATACCGTAGAGAGAGATTTGGAGAATTATCTCGAGCAGGCGATGACGGAACTTCGAATCACTAATTGACGAACGTCGATCTTTACGGATCTCACCAAAGACAACAATGAGATGGCCATTCTTCATCAGCGAGCGATCCAAATCCAGGTATTATGCATTATTTTGATTTTATTCTCCCCGTTCTATATTTCTATGAAAAACATAGACTAATATACAAATATATTACCTACGGGACAATCATATTTGTGGGATGGGATTATTATGTGGGGTTTGAAGTGTGATAATTCTTGTCAAGATCATTTTTGATTCATTTATCATTATTACAAGAATAGATTGAGGCCAGAACAAACAATGTCCAAGGTTCATTCTTCATGATTGTTCCTTGTGCTTTTTCTCCCTATTTCTTGTTCATCGTGGATGACCCTTGTTTCACAGTTCGACACCCAATCGATGGATTGATCATTGTGTGAGTGGTTCTTGGCATAAAAATCCAAGGTTGTAGATCTAGACTCAGTGAAATACAATAGAGGTGTGATGGCGATGAAGGAAGATGGATCGAAGCAATTTGAGAGAACCCATTCTTTGGGAAAGTTTCATAGGAATTAATGAAATCAGATTTATAGGTAGATTGAAGTCTAAAAACCCATTTATTTGGTGTTGTGATCAAGAGGTGACCCTAGATCTAAAGTTTTGAGGCAAACGGACCACCAGAATGAGATCTGAATGATCAACTTAGGTGAGCGGGATGAAGAAGACAAGTTTCTAAAAAATATGATACACACGGCGTGCAATCCCTGCTACACGGTGTGTATCCCCAGTTGAACAAATAAGTGTTTATATGGGAAGTACACAGACATGGGATGGAGTACACGGGTTACCCACACAACGTGTACTCCCCCACATGGCTTGACCCGGACTAGTTACACGGACTACCCCATGTAAAGGTACATGGGAAAATACACACGGGTTGATGTCGTGTATTGGAACACAGACAGAGTACATAGGCGGACCCCTGATGGAAGGCCACAGCGTGTGTCTTTTTCAACATGTTGTGTGTCCATATTCTATATTCCATGGTTGAAATGACATGGCCCATTGTACACAGGCAGTACCTAGGGTCAAGGGACATGGTGTGTGGCCCTACAACATGTTGTGTTCCCCTTCTGTCATTACTTAAGCTTCTTTTCCTCCATATCTTCAAAAAGTTTCATTATGGTTTTTTCACTTTATTTTTTCCTTTAAGGATAGTATGAATCATATCCTACTCCTTAGACTATGATACCTTCAGCAGGACTTCATGGATATAGTTGTTGGAATCCCCTGAGAGGCCCAAAGTAGGATCCTCTATTCATTATTCATTCCCTAGTTGGAGTTCTTGGTATTGATGTGACCAAAACTATATAGTATTTTATTCTCTACTTAGTGGGTTAATCCAGATTGAGTTATTGGTATCATCCCATAGACATGTCTACAATCCCCATCTATTATATCGTATTCTCTTCATATCTATCAGTGTATCTTTCTCATTGAAATACTCGATGATTAGTAACTATCAGATAGACGTCATCAGTGTTATTAGACTCAGAAGTGAGTTATCCCATATGAGTACTTCATTGAATCTTTGATATTAATTACTAGTGCTGGTATACAGTGATTGTGACTTACCTCTAGACTGTGTGTCTTGGTTGAGTATATTAGGATATTCTTATTATATTTTTTGTAGACATATACCTATGTAGATCTGACGGTATCTTTCCTTTGTTGTATTTCTTTGTGGTTTCAAGGTATCCTACTAAGTAGTTTTATACTCACCCATGCACATTATTTACTCGAACTTGTTATGTATTATGAAGATAATTGACCTTTTCATAGAATCCTATGAGAACCAGGACCAGATGGTGCTTAGTGGGACCTGATAGGCTGAGGTTTGTTCCTATTGCAACAACCAATAGTCTTAGTACCTTTTTCTTACAGTTTGGACTTGTTATTAAAGACTCTTTGTGGTGGGATTGTATTATGGCTCTGTTTTACTTTAATTTACTTCCTGACACACTATGTTTGTGGGATATAGTTCTATGAATTCATTTTTTACTTAGTGGTTTTTACATTTCAACATTTTGTGGGATTAGATATTTGTGTGTGTACAGGTGCGTAGGACAATCCTCCCATGTTATTGATATTCCTAATCGTGCTAGTCATCAGCCCCTAGCCTATTGGAGGAGGCATTGGGGAGTCGTGGAATGATCCCCATTGGGAAGGGTAATGAAATAGTGGTATCAAAGGTGGTAGTTTCTACTTTAGGTCTGGGAGTCTATGATATTGGTTTGGGGAAATAATCTTAAGTGTTTCGAGTTCAGATTTCAGTCCAGGGAATATAGTGTTGATGTGTCGGCCGACGTATCCATACACCAAGACTCTGATAACCTTCTTTTTGACTCAGTACATGAGAACATTTGTTTCAAGGAAAATAATGTTACATGCATCAAATAGGAATGGGTTGTGGTTTCCATGTACTTCTTGAGTCATCTCTCCAGATATACTCATTTAACGTGGTACATCTTGTTTGTTACAGGATGAATCTGTGATATAAACCAGTTAGGATTCAGCTGCTTAATCATGAGGATTACCCCCTCAGTGAAGAGGCATTGATACAAGGACCAATTCCATAGATGTTACCTCTAGGTGGTGCACCATCCATACCGCCACCTGTAGAGCATCACATGGTGCCCGCAATACTGGCAGATGAGGAGTGAAGTCTAATATTTCTTCATGAGTTTTAACGATAGAGGCCCCACAAGTTTTCAGTTGAGCTTGACCCATAGGTGGATGAGGACTGGTTTGAGGTGGTTATTTAAGTTTTTTGTGTAGTTGAGACACCAGCAGATCAGATAGTGGTCCTGGCGGTGAGCCTTTTATATAGCTTAATAAGAAAATGGTGGAGTGTGGCTATCTAGACTCACGATGAGGCGACTCTTTCATTGACATAGTTTTAGAACCTCTTTAAAAGGGAGTTCCACCAGTCGCACTAAGAGATGTGTGTATTCAAGTGATTCTCCATCTCCAGAAGGGAAACATGGTAGTAGTTGATTATTCATCGAGGTTTACCAACATTTCTAGGTACTCGATGGATATGGTTCGAGATCAATAATTCAGGGCTTGAACCTTAGAGTGAGGTCTGTATAGAGGCCTCTGATCCAATGTTATACCTCTATTAATTCCTACTTGTGTTGGTGTGATGGAGTGGGATTTGGTGGTTGAAAGATTCTTGGTCAAGTACATACAGCTGGCGATAGTCAGTAGTTGTAAGGAATTATTAGAGACCTTGGCACCAGGGATCCGAAATCAGTCTCAGTAACCTAGATGTGGGAGATATTTCAAGTTGAGGTCACAGGATAGAGGATCTGTAGTTCATGGCTCACAAGGTGGGTCTATTCATCCTAGATAGAGGAGATGATATTCATGTGACGGTAGGGGACATCTCACTCAGGATTTTCCAACCTGTCGTACTGATAATAGGGACATTGTGGATGGACCACTAGGGTAGATACAACGATAGAATCAGGTAGATCCAAAGGGTGTAAGATATGGAAGAGGAGCTGGGAAAGATGAAGGATGTGGTCGATGTTTCTAATTTTTTCCACCACCACCCCTAGGTGGTCCGTGCCAGGATCAGGAAGCTGGAGGATAAGAGTGGGGATAGCTACATATAGTTGAGTATTATGACCCATGGGATCCAAGAATGATTCGAGGTACAATATATGTCTTTTAACTTTATCTGCAGTACTGATAGACACATGTTCTATTCATTCCTTTCTTTACCCATACCTTGTACGAGACCTAGAGATTCTGGTTGAACTGTTGACTCGACCCTTATTCTTGGAGACACTTATTAGAGGAGACTCAATGATCAAACACATGTGCTGACAGTGTGACCTGACCCTTGGAGGTGATAGTTTCGGTTGGAACCTCTTGGTAGAAAAATCAAGGCCTTACAATGTCATTATTGATATTGATTTATTATCTATAGTTCATGAAAATATTTACTATTTTGGGAAAAGGGTGTGGTGTGTCCATAGTGATGGAACTAGTTTTACCTTTTTTGGTGAAAAGGAAACCCAAGCATCATAGAATGGACTCATTCATAGGAAGGTGTGGCTGATTACTCATCGGTTAGCTATCCTGACCCTTGGTAAAGTGGATGTTATGAGTTTCAAGTTTCATGCAGTGGTGGCGGAGTATGATGAATTCTTTCTTGAAGATGTTTTAGGTTTACCTCCCCATAGGGAGATAAACTTATGCATTTATTTAAACCCTGGGATGGAACTAATATTTACACCATCATATAGGATGCCTCTTTTATAGTTTCACAATTTAAGGGTTCTATTGGAAGACTTGTAGAGGAACAGATTCATGAGATCCCATTTTTTCACCCAAGGAAACCGTAGTTTTGTTTTCCAAAAAATGAATATAGGAGATTGATGTTGTGTGTGGAATACTGGCAATTGAACCCAGTTACTGTGAAGAACAATTACCCACTACCAATAATCAGTGATCTATTTAATCAGTTGAAAGGGGGAAGATGGTTCTCAAAGGTTGGCCTCCGATTAGGCTCTCACCAGCTGTGAGTATGGGACGAGGATATACTGAAGATGAAATTCAGATGTTGTTACAATCATTATGAGTACTTGGTGATAACTTTTAGCATGACAAATTCCCCAGCAATGTTCATGGGTATCATGAACTAGATCTTTCATCCTTACTTATATTGCTTTGTGGTATTCTTCATCGATTATATCCTTCTGTACTCAGTATTTGAGGGGGAGAATGCAAGACACTTAAGGATAGTTCTTAACGTACTCTGATATCACCAATTTTACAAAAATATCTCAAATTTCTAGTTTTAGATTCAGGTGGTCCACTTTCTGGGACACATTATCTTAGTGGATGGAGTGGAAGTAGACCCAGCCAAGGTCAAGGCAGTGTTAGCATGGGTTCCACCTAGGGATTGATGGAGGTGTGGATCTTCCTTGGGCTAAAAGGATAATATTGGATATTTATAGATGATTTCCATAGGATATCATCACCTATGAAATATTTGACTTGAAGATGTTGCAACACTACCTGATGGGTGATTGGTTTATCATCTACTTCAATCACAAGAGTCTCAAGTATATCTTCTCTCACAAGGATCTTAACTTGAGACAAAGGCGATGGCTAGAGTTGCTCTAGGAATATGAATCTGAAATTTTCTATACTCCTAGGAAAGAGAACGTGGTAATAGATGATCCCAGTATGTGATTTAGTTCACAGTTTCTGAATGAGGCATTAGATAAATTGGCCTTTTTTCATTTATCCATAGTGGATAGAGATAGAGCAGCTTACCTCCAGTCGATGGTTGTCACCCATCTACTCTTATAGTGAGTGAGGGAGGCATATGTTTGGAATACTTACTGTGAGACCCTACATGCTCATATTTCCAAAGGGCATGCTTCTAATGGATATTCAAAGGGTGGGGAGCATATCATTCTTTTTATAGGATGCACAGTAGTACCAGTGACATTTCCAGAGGAGGTTTTTATGGAATTTCATATGTCCCCTTTGGAAGTGTATCTTGGTGTGGAAAATATTTACTAAGACCTCTAACATCATTTTTTGTGTCCATGTATGAAGAAAGGAGTTACAGAGTAAGTCTCGTGATACCTTAATTGTCAGAAAGTAAAGTTTGAGCACTAGGTTCCATTGGGTTTAGCTCAACCCCTTCAGGTCCCAGAATAGAAGTGGGATGGGATATATATATATATATATGTGTGTGTGTGTGTGTGTGTGTGTGTGTGTGTGTGTGGAATTAATGGTGGGATTACCAAGTACATCCAAGGAACACGATTCCATCTGGGTGATTGTTGACTAACTCACTAATTCATCCCACTTCGTAGATATCCAAGAGCAGAGTTCATTAGAGAGATTGGGATGTCTCTACATGCCAAAGATATTTTGATTCCATGGAGTTCCATTAATGATTGTTTCATATTGTGATGCTAGATTTAAATCCTGATTGTGTAAGGAATTATAGGAGATTTTGGGACCCAGTTACACTTGAGCACTACATTTCACCCACAAATGGATGGCCATACTAAGCAAACCATTCAGGTTCTAGAGGATATGTTGTGGGCATTCATGTTATACATTGGACATAGTTGGGAGGATCACCTATCATTGGTGGATTTTTCATACAAAAATAGCTATCATTTCACCATTGGTATAGAACCATTCAAGGATTTGTATGGGTGAATTTGTAGGTCACCACTTTGCTGGACTTACCCAGGAGAGTCAACACTCATGGGCCCAGAGTTGGTGAGAGTTACAACAAAGAAAGTGCAGATCATCTAGGGGAGGATGAAGACTATATAGATCTATCATATGTATTATACTAATAGGATACAAAGGCCTTTGGAGTTCAAGTAAAGAGACCATGTGTTCCTATGGATTTCCCATCGACATGGATTTTAGAGATTTGATCGGGGCGGTAAGCTATCTCCAAGGTTCATCGGCCCTTTTCAGATACTGTATAGATTTGGCGTGGTGGCATACCACATAGCTCTAATCCCACAGTTAGATTGGGTACACAATGTCTTCCATGTGTCGCAACTGAAGAGGTATGTGCATGACCCATCACACATCATCGATTGGGGTAAGCTAGACATCAAGGATGGAGAAACTTTTGTTGAGTACCCAGTAGAGATCAAGGATTAGTAAAATAGGATCATTCATGGGTGATCGATTACCTTGGTGTGTGTCTGTTGGTAGCATGGTAATCTCTAAGAGAGCACTTGGGAGTGGGAGGCTCGGATTCATGATCAGTACCCTCATATTTTTTAGTAGCCTTTGTTTTAGCATTCTGGGGACATAAAGCCCCCAGATGAGGAGAATTTAATGAATCGTATTGTAAATTTATTATTTTTAAATATTATATGGATTTATTTCAAGACTAGGTACTAAGATAGCATGATATTTTGAGGCCTGTTGTTTCCAGAAAAAATGTTTGAAAAATATTAAAATATTAAATATCATGTGACTGCAGTTTTCCTAAAAAAGTGGGATAAATTCAAAAACGGGTTCCTAGATCATAACTTTGAGGGAAACATTGAGTTCAGAATATTGAATTTACCCTAGGGTTGACCTAACATTGTTTTTCAAGGGTCAATTGTGGAAATTCTTCACATGCATTTCAAATGAATAAAATAAACTAAGAAAACAATTATTTTATTTCATCATCGTAGTGACTAGTTTATTTTTAAATAATCCCTTTATCAGAAATCCAGGTTTATTCTCATAACCTTATAATCCTCTAGAGACCATGGAGAGACAGATCTAGATAATTCTCTTGATTAAGAGATTACGGAACTTTAAATCGATGATTAACGAACACCGATATTGACGGGTCTCGCCAATGACGACGATGTAGTGACCATTCTTCATCAGCAAGAAATCTGAATCCAGATAGGATGCATTATTTCAATTTTATTTTCTCCATTATTGATTCCTACGATGAACATGGAATAATACATGAAAATATTATCCATAGATCGAACGTATTTGTGGAATGGGATAATTTGGTGGGGTTTGACGGGTTATAATTCTTGTGAAGATCCTTTTTATTCATTTATCGTTCTTACGGGAATGGATCAAATCCATAATGAAAAATGGTTGAGGTTTGTTCCTCAAGATTTTTCCTTTTCTTTTCCTCTATATTTCTCATTTATGGTGGGCGACCCTTGGTTTGTGGTTCAACACTAGACAGATAGATCGATCGTTGTACACACAGTTCTTGGTGAAAAAATCCGAGTTTATAGATCTAGATTCAGTGTGATTCAATGGAGGTGTGATGGAAACTGAGGTATATGGATCGAATCGATTAATGAGTACATTTTCTTTGGGTGAGTTGTGTAAGGATGAATGAAATAGATTTCTGGGATGATTGAAGGCCAGAAACCCATCGATTTTGTGTTTTCATGGAGAAACAACCCTGGATATAAAGTTTCAAGGGGAATAGACCACCAGAATGAGATCTAGACAATTGGATGAGGTGAGAGGGAGGAAGAATATGAGTTTCTGGAAAACCCAATAAACATGGCGTGTAGTCCCTACTACACGGTGTGTGTGTCCCCAGTTGAATGACCCAGCGTGTACATGGGAAGTACACAGACATAGGGTAGAGTACACGGGTTGCCTATATGGCATGTACTCCCCCACATGGCTTGACCTAGACCAGTTACACTGACTACCCCATGTGTAGATACACGGGCAGAGACACGTGGGCTAGCGTCGTGTAGTAGCACATGGACAGAGTACATGGGCTAACCTTGGATGGAAGGACATGGAGTGTGACCTTTTGTACAAGTTGTGTATCCATATGCTACATGAAATGGTTATAATGACATGAGAAGTTGTACACGGACAGTACCTGGGGTCAAGGGACATGACGTGTGGCCCTACTACACATCGTGTACCCCTTCCTTCATTCTTTAAGCTTATTTTCCTCAATATCTTGGACATGTTTTCCTAGGGTTCATTCTATTTATTATTTCCCTGAAGCTTGGTATAAATCATTTTATACTCCTAGGACTATTATCCCTTCAGTAGGAATTCCTAGATAGAGTTTTTGGAATCCCCCGAGAGGCCCAGAGAAGGATCCTTTATTCATTCTTCATACCCTATGTGGAGTTCTTGGTATCAAAGTGACCAACACTACATGGGTTCCAATACTCTACTTATTGGGTTAATCCAGATTGAGTTGTTGATATCAAACCATGGACCTGGATATGATCCTAATCTATTGAATCATATTCTCTTTAGATCTATCAAAGAAACATTCTCATGGTGAGACCCAACAAGCATTACCTCTTAGAAGGATGTCATCAATGCTATCGGACTCAGGAGTGTGTTCTCCCATATGAGTGCTTCGTGGAATCTTCATGTTGAATTCCTAGTGATAGTATAAAGTGGTTGTGACTTACCTATAGACTATTTGTGTTGGTTGAGTATATTTGGATATTATTGTAATATGTTTTTTAGACATATATCTGTGTAGAGATGACTATATCTCTCCTCCGTTGTATTACTTTGTGATTTCAGGGTGTCCTATTGAATATTTTTATACTCACCCATGCATGGTCCTTTCCTACACATGTCGTATCTTGTGTTGAAGATCAACCTTTTGATGGAGTCCTAGTCAGACCAGGACCAAACGGTGCTTAGTGAGACTGGACAGACCGAGGTGTGTTCATGCGGCTACAGACAGTAGTCCCAATACCTTTTTCTTACAGGTTGGACTTGTGGTTATAGAATATTTGTGGTGGTATTGTATTTTATCCCTATTTAACTTTACTTTACTTATTTTCATACTCTAGTTGTTGGATATATTTTTATGCATTCATTTTTTATTTAGTGGTTTTTACATTTTAGCATTTTGTGGGCGTAGAGATGTGTGTGTTTGTGTGTGTGTGTGTAGGTGCATAGAAAATGCCTCCCATGTTAGTGATATGCCTACTCAGTTCCAGTCACCAGCCTCTAGACTATTGGTGGTAGTCTTGGGGAGTCATGACATGAGACCCACTGATACTAGTCGTGACACCTTTGGTTCACTTGTTTTGGCAGCATGGGAGCATGTAGAAAGAATCTAGGAAAAAGAGAGCCATATGTGAGCTCAGTATTCCCACCTTTCTGCTTAGTTTTTTCTTTTTGGGGATGAAAATATTTGAAGGAGGGAATAATGTAGTGAATATTTTTTTAAATTTTAAGGATTTTAAATGTATTAATAAGTATTTCCAAAGTCAGACACTAAGACAACATGCAATTATGAGAACCAATGATCTCAGAATTAATTTTAAAAAAATATTGAGTATATTTTATATCACTCATGATCAGTTTTTCATAAATAATGCAATATATTCTAAAACAAGTCTTATATCATAAATATGAGTCTAGGGTTTAATCTGGATCATGGGTTTTACCCTAGGTCTATCCTAAAGTTAGTTGGATTAGGATGTTTGGATGAGTCAGCTGTTAGTGGGTACATTGAGTGGGTTAATTAATTAATTCATTTAATTAATTCATTTAATACCCAAAACCTATTTTCCTCTTTAAGTATCCCATTATGGAAAATCTTGAGGGTTAGTCTCATGACCCTAGGATCATTGATGGTAGATTCCTTCCTTATTTATTGGTAGATTGAGATTAGACGACGATCGATGATCAGATCGAGGAGAATCGACACACAACAGATGCATCGAATCATCCTCATCTCTGGAGAACACATTATTCACTAATGATTAATCAAGTATATAGGTATAAATCATAAATTTTGGTTTCTTCCATCTTTATTAAATTTTTAAATCATGAATTTTATCTTCTCATATCTGGTTTTTGATAGCACATCCTCCACATGATCCCCCTTAATCGAATTAAATTGTTTACTCAATTGATCATCTTTTCTTATTCCAAAGTCTCAAAATAGTTTTCCCTGCTTGCAATAATTTTCCAAGAATGCTTTGACAACGTTATTTATCACCATTTTCATGTTTTTTTTTCTCTATTATTCTTCGCGTTCTTTTCCATTGGACAATGGTTTCATGGTTTGACTTTTCTGAGAAGGTTCGTGCACGACCGAACTCCCAGATTCATGAAAGATTCACATTCCATGAATGTATTGGAGATTTTGGGATGGTTCAGTATGGATTGTGGGATGTGGGTGATGAATCCCATGGATATGGAATTCAGGACTAATAAATAGTTATGGGAGGCACGTTGAATGGTGTGAGATCTTTATACGGATCAATGAAATCTAATTCCGGTCATCGAAGGGCTGGAATCGATGGATAGAGTTGATTCCCTTTGATTTTGAGTGGTCAAATGGCATAAAATGTAGTGGCCAAACAATACCTAGTGATGTAATGAAGAGACTGGAGATTCTATGAAAAATGTGACTACACATCATTTAGTCTAATGAACACAAATCATATGTCCCCACCCAGCTACAGAGGATATGATTTTTGGAAAGATAAGGATCACATGCCATGTAGTCAGACCCACACGTCGTGGGACCCAACCTAAATAGTACAAGAATGTACGAGCTAACACATGGCTAGGACCCTATACAGTTAGAAATGTCGTATACTATGGGAGTACAAGAGTATAGCCTGGTACCCGTTCATGGATAGATACATGGTCAGGTACATGAGCATGGCCTGAGGTACACGGACATGGCCAGGAGAGCACAGAAAAGAACCAGGCAACTGATACATTTTGTGTGACAACACAACATTTTTTGTACTTCTACATAGACATCCAAGTTGTGTGATGGAAGGGACATAAACAGGAGGCTAGGTGACGTCACATTTTTTGTAACCCCTTATACACATTTTGTACTTCTTTCTAAAACTTCTAACTCTCATATATCCTTTGTTTTAACTCAAATTTTTTGCCACAGGTAGCCTATCCTAATTTTTTTTATGCATAGAATATGATGGAAAAATTCATAGTGGATTTTGAGATGTGTTACTAGATGTTATTATCATGATTCCTCTTTAAGTGATGCTTGATGATGGCAGTGATTGGTAAGGATCATCAAAGAGTTCAGATATAGATGGTACTCATATGTCACACCAGGACGTGGGTCCTCTATACTCTCTATATTGATATAGAGGCAGCACTCCCCTATAGAACTAGGGTGTGGGTCCTATATACATAGTGATGGTACTCTCCTATCGTACCATGGTGTGGGTCCTCTATACTCATTATGTATATACAAAGGCATAACTCCCCTATCACACTAGGTCACGGGTCCTCTATCCTCAGAGATAGTACTCCCATGTCATACCATGGAATGGTTCCTCCATAATAATTATAATCATATAGAGGTGGAACTTCCTTATTAAACCAAGTCATGGGTCCCCTATCTATAGAGACAGTACTCTATTATCTCACTAGGGTATAGGTCCTCCATACTTGTTGTACGGATATAGAGACGACACTCCCCTATAAAACTATGGAACGGTTCCTCTATCCATGGAGACAGTACTCCCTTATCACACCATGGCATGATTCCTCCAAATTCTATGCTTAGATATAGATATTATACCTCTCTATTATACTAGGGAATGGGAATTCTATATTTTGGAGAATATTCTCTATCAGGTTGTAGAGTAGTGGCAAGGTGATGACCCTCTTTATAACTTCTTTGGATAGACACACGAGATATTGGGAATCGATTATTGTAATTTCAAGCTATAGGTAGAATAATTTTCCTAGGATGAGTTGTGATATGAAGATTCACTTTTTCTCTCATCTAGGATTATTTTATGAGAATATATATTTGTTGTTGTGTTTTGTTTCCCTCTTTCTTTGGGAATAGATGACTACTTCAATCTTGTCTTATATTTTCCCCTCTTCATTTTTTGGGGTGTCCTACTGTGTATGTATATAATTACCCCTGCATTAGATTTGTATTCACATGTCATGTCTAATACAGATGATGGATAGGTAAGCAGTGTCATTGGTAGAGCTCAGGTATACTTGTGTACATTTGACCACATACATTGGTCGGGGATTATAGATCAAGAGTCAGGATCTCTCAGATTTCTTTCTTTTCCACTTATTTTAAGGTTGGGACATATTTTTTAGGTGGGTGTGTATTTTTTTCCTTTACTTTTCATATTAATCCATTTCACTATTTTATATTCTCTATAGGTTATTAAATGCATGGTTTTTACTCTAGATTTTATTTTCTTTTATTATTATTCCTCTGCACTTCTACATGGAGATGGTTGGGTGTGTTCATACTGGTACATTAAGTAAAGAAATCCCATATTATTTATCCCTTATCGTTTCTTTTCACCATCCCCTGGCCTATGTAGGTGTTCTTGGGGTAGTTTCAGCTCATCCTTCTACCAACTAGGTGATCCCAAGTGGTTTGGGTTGTGATAAAAGTGTCCCTTACATAAAACCTTAAAAAGATTAAATTTTAAAAAACATTGTCAAGAGGGTAATTATATGGTCAAAATGGAATTTATCATCCATTGAATCATAAATAATAATTTTATTGAAATATTTTTAATAACATGGACATGTAATAAAAAGAGTTGGTAGAGAAACTTTAAAATATGGTTTTTAAAAGAAAGTCTCTTACCTCAAGTCAAACTCATCAGAAATGTTTCTTATCTTACAGAATAATAAAATTATGTTAATTATTTACTTTCTTAATAAAAAATTTCATGTTCATTCTTCCTTTTATTTTATTTAATACCATGTTATATAAAACAACTTAATAAATTAATTTCACATCAAACTTTTTTATGATATTCATCACATATATCAAAAATGACTTTAGTAGGTTGACTATGGTCAAAGAGATAATTATTTCATCATATATAGAATAATTTTCATGAAATAATTATAATTTTTATATTGAAATTATACTTTTAAACTAAATTATGAAATTTGGTTCTGAAAAATAAACTATAATACTATCATGAAGATGGTAGGTCGTAAGTTTGCATGAGTAATGTTTTTATTTTTCAGAGATCATTATAAAAAGAAGGTAAGTATTATTTTATATTTATATAATTATAATAATATCATAATTATAATATCATTTAATTAAATATACTTATATATATCATCCATGTGATGTGGTGATGAAAAAAGGATCGCATTGCTTCCTGGAGGTCGTAGTCCACACATACGCAAGAATGACATTATCAGTTTTCATTCAATCAAAACAAATTATTTATTACAACTCCATAATGATAAATATTTCATGAATATAATATATATACATTAAATATATCATTATAACCATATGTGATAGGAGGTTATGGAAAACAAATTACATTAGTTTGCGATATGGTAGTCCTCTATACAAACAAATGATGGTTTGGTTTCTGATTTTATGGAAGAGGACATGGATTTAGGTCATGAAATCAATATAAGAACATATAATTATATATAAAATAATATTATTATTATTTAATAATGTTTTAATAAGGTTATAAGGAGGAATAACAATAAATAAAATGAAAAAATCCTGATTAATAACTATACATCTTCTTCAAACAACCTCTTAAGGTTTACACCAAAAGTATTCATATGTTACTATTTTGATAAAAAAATCCTATAAGACAATATAAGTGATTCTGGGAAAGTATTTGGGTAGGTAATTTATAAACCATGTGGTTATTTAAGTTTTAATGAAAGATAAGAAGATGCTCTCGTTTAAAAGAGAGGGTAGGGGCGCTCTTAGAATTTCTTAAAATATTAAATTAATAAAAATTAATTTTCATATTTAAATGGGTATAAATTAATAATATTACTATATAATATGTGTTTTAGTTTAAAAATTTCATACAATAAAAATTTTAGAATTTCAGGTGATGGTTTCACCCTTATCTTTTTTAACCTGTTTTAACCCTTTTTTACAATTATCATGGTATTAAATTTTTAACTCTTTAGGGGTGAGTAAAAGTTACCATAAAATTAAAAATGGCACATAAAAGGAATGTGGTTGATATTTTCAACCATTTATCATTAAATTTATATAATATAAAATTTTTGGTAATTTTAAATCATTTAATAAAACTTTATTTATTATAAAATGTAATTAATGTTAATTCAGACACTATCTATTTAATTTGACATTAAAAACATCAAGAAAAATATTTAATTAGAATATATACATTTCACACTTCCATAAAATTTTATATTTATCTAAAAATTTGGAAAATAAAAATTTATTCAATTTATATTAATTTTAATATTTTTTAAAACATTTATTTTATTTTATTTTTAATTAAATAATTATTGTGTTGGCATTACATAAGAATTTAAGGTAATTATTTCATCACTAGAAATTAAAAATAAATTACCATATTAAAAAAATATTTATCTTTCAAATAACCATTTATAACTGAACATACCTTCTTTTTATCCCTATGTAAAAAATTTAATGATAATAAAACAAATAAAATGACATTTTATCTCTTCTCTACATAAAGTATTATAAAGGTCATAATCATGAAAATATGGGGAAAAGGTCATATATTCAAATATTGGATGATTATGGACGAAATATACTCATACAATAAAATTACGTCGATTTTTAGGGTTAATTTTTAATCCTTTTCAAATTATATTTACCCTTAATTAACCAATTTTTCTTTTACAATGGTAACAGATATTTACTATGGTTGTTATTCATAATGGAAAAAAATAAAAATGTCTTGATTATTAAATTTTTACCTCCTTATTCAAAATATTTAATCCATTTTTTAATATTCAAAACATAAAAGTGGAAGAACTTAATTAAAAAATAAAATGTATAAAACATGACAAAAAATAATTTTCCAGAAAAATTAATTTTTAAGTATAAAAATACTTTTTACCAAATTAAAGTATAAAATTCATTTAAAATACTATAATTGGATTATTTTTTCAAAATTAACTAATTTAATTTTAAAACTAATCCAAAATATATTTTTAATTTGTAAATACTTTAAAAGAAAATACAATTTTCAATAAAAATTACTATCTTTAGCTATTCATTGAAAAAATAAAACTTTTCAAAAAAATATCAAAACTTAACTATAATATAATTTTGAAAATGTTATTTAAAAAATTGTATATTTTTTTTTAAATACCATTTCTAGAAGTGTAAGAAATTAATTATATTATCCACTCACAAAAAAATAATAAAAAACATTTTTGAAGTATAAAATTTCTTTACTAAAATTTGAGTGATGATTTACTAAGAATTTATCAATATATTATATTGAGTATAACCTATATATATTTCATAAATCAGTTAATTATATTCATACCCATAAATTTAATGGCTATGTTTTAATGGTTATATTTATATAATAATATTTCATGGTTCTTTTTAACTCGGTATTGCGTGTCTTATATGATATCAAACATAGTTTTATTTTTTATCTGGGGGTGTCACACTTATCCTTTTATTTTTATAATATATATTTCATCACAATTGTTTAAAAACTTGTTATATAACTTTAACCTTGAGATACCTGGGTTCTTCAGTATAACGATCTTATTTCTCAAGTAATATAGGCTTATTTTACTTTAATCACTAAACACATTTCTTCAACTGCCTGATATCCTTTTTAAGATTATAATTTTGATCAACAAAATCATCATGTTTATATTAAATTATAGTCTTATTATAACTTCCCCAATAATATTAAATAGTTTTTTAATATTCTTTGTGTTTTTCAATATGGTTCATGAAGGTTTATAGTTTTCCAAAAAAAATAATATTACTCACTACTTTGTGCAGTGTTATCTTCCTCTTATTTAATCAACAAAAATCTTATCTTTATTATTGAAAATAACTTCTTATTATCAATAGATTTATTTCCTTTCTTCAAGTTCGGATTTTTACTCCATTCCATTGATACAACCTCTAAATTTTGACCATTTTTTGAGTAAGTATTCCTTTTATTTGGGTAGTCAACTACAAAATGTCTGACAACACCATAATTGAAAAAACAACAGTAGTATACCATTGTATTTTACCCTTCCTTTTATTAAACTTTTAAATATAATAGACATACTTTTCTCAAATTCCTATAAATTTTATTAATATTATTCAGAGATATTATATGGATATTTATTATTTTACTTGAGTTTCATATTGCTAATTTCTTTGGAATAAATATACTTAATTATTTTATTTTATTTTTGAAAATATAATATTTTCTCATTTCATATTAAAACAATGTATTGTATTTATCATCAAGATATAGTTGATTCAAATATTAATTTTCCAATGATTACAATTTGATATCAAATTTTTCAAGTAATAACTTTACCACTTTTACACTATATTGGAATGTGCTAATGTATCTCCCAAGAATATTATATTTATCTAAATGTCATTAAATATAGTGAATAAATCATCCTTGGTTTTATCATCATCTATATTAACAAATTCAAACACCTATCTAGATCTATAATTTTTCTACTTTCACTTGTGAATTTCACTCATAAATATTTTCTAGATTATCCCACAATTATTTTACATTCATTAATCTCATAACATTAGTGAAAACTTTTTTAAATAGTTATATTATAATTCTATTCCTTACAGTTCAATCATTTTCAATATTATTTCTACTTTCATGTGTTAATGGATCTCTTTTCTCAATAAGGTTAAAACCAATAGTGGTAGCATCAATAACCAATAGGATAAGTGAAAAGTGATAAGGGATTATCCTATTTTTCTATTCGTGATAGTTCTTATAAAAAAAAGTGGATATACATATACATTTAAAAAAAATATGATACTATATTTGGTCTCTAAAGAATAATCAAGAAAAAATTAGGGATAAGACTCAATAATAATAAAAAATAATTTTTTTATGGATTATTCAGAGGTAACATGGTTTTCCTTGATAATACTCAATATTTCGAAGAATATTAATGTGTAAAACTAATATGGGGGTGAATTAGTGTCAAACACTTTTTATAATTTATTTTCTAAATAAAACTTTGTGATTATTTAATATTTTAATCCTCTTACTCTTTAAACTGAGTTGTTCACATATGAAAAAAATAAACAATAACATAAATCACATAATATATTTTTAAGATCCCCCCTAAATGGGTAACCATGCCCTCTATATATTTTGTGAAATCATATATAGTCCATTAAAATCACAAAGTTAATAAAAGATATATAGGGTATCATCCTTTACCAAAAATTATTTCCCAACACATTATCTGTTAGTAGTGTTATACAGGATCCCACTTATTTGTAATAGTTTAACAAAACTGAATGAAAATGATATTCACAAAGATATAGTTCAAGTTTTCAATAGTAACATCAAAGTTGTTAAGGTTCTATTGGACAAAAGAATCTATTAATTATCAACTTCTCATAATTATTTAGAATTTTCAGAGTGAATATTATCTCATTCTCCAATAAACTAATTTAGTAGTTTTCCATCATTGTATATTTTCTCATTATTCTTTCTCTTCCATATCATATATGTTTGAATTTTGAAGACCCCATGAAATTTGATCACAAAAAACTTCAATAATTAATGATAAAGTATTTTCTATAAAATAATTCATCATGGATCCTTAATAATATAGAAAAAAAATCATCTTAGTTAAGTCTCTAAAACTAATATTAAAAGATATCTAAAAATATTATTTATTTTTTTATTCATTTATTTCTCACAAAATTCTATTTTGAAAATTATCTTGAAATTCCTATGATTTAAAATAAATTAATCTTATATAGTATCTAGTTAAATGTTATGAAATTTTATATTCACATATATTTAAACTTTGGGGTACTTATTTCATTACTTCAAGATCTTTTCTTCTTACTCATTTGGCCTTTGAAAAAATACAATGTCATCTTAAGTAGAATATTTTTCATGAAATAATTTGAAAACAAATTAATAACATTCATGGTCAATTGGTGTTTCTATCATAGTAGATCTAACAATCCATGAACCAAAAAAGTACACATCCATGGTATATTAATTATTCTCCAATGTTTAGTTGAAATGACTATGAAATACTTGGATAATTATTTCTCAACTTCTCAAAAATGTAGAAACCTCAAACTTCTCTAATCATATAAAAAGAAATTCCAAATAAATTAGTACATATAAAATGATTTTGATAATAAATACAACAAACTTTATCACAACTCAATGTGTTTTCATGATTATTTATGGATTATTGTTCATAATTTAGAATAATATTGAATGATTATTTTTATGAGTTGAATTATTACTATAAAATGTGTCTCTTTGTAAACTTGATGAGTATAACTTATGTTAAAAGTGATTTTGATATTAGTTAATATTCTGAAGTGGTAGAAAATATTATTGATTGAATTAATGTTTTGAAATTTCTTCTTATAAGCTGTTAATTATTTATGATATGTGATATTTGTGGAAAATTAATAGCTATTATTAATATGTTATATTTTTGGGTTAACATTTATCAATTAACAAAATTCATTTCTATGAATTGAGTGGTAAAATATCTTGTAAACTATTATTTTAAATTGTGGTTAAATGATGATGATATGTTAATTATTCAAGTATAAAAATGAGTTAATTATCCAATAATGTTCCAGAGAAAAAGGAATATTTTGTGGATGAATTTTTTTATTTTAAATTATGATATAAATTTTATAATTTGATGTTGATAAATAAGATTTCGGTGATAAATGAATTGTTGTTTTAAAATGGGTTATGTTGAGTTAGAATGAGTTAAGGGTCGTGTAAAAGAGTCTAATATAAAAAATTCCTACTACGTGTTTGTAGGCTAGAAATTATTAATAGACTATGGTTTGGGTTATATTAATTAATATAAATTTTTAGATTTACAAAACAAGTAAATGGGATTAAATGTTAAAGTAAAATGATAGAAATGATTGGAGTGAGCTATGATTTGGTATGAATTCAATTCAAGATTAGTTAAATGATCATGTAATGTTAGTGATCATTCTTGGGGTAAATAAAATGGTATTTTACATCATGTTAGGTGCCAAGAACTATTTAAAGTGAGATGTGAAATAAATGAAATTATCATGTCATAAAAGGGGGATAATAATAGTGGGTAAACAATCTTGGATAAATAAGGGGAGTTGTAACATATGATATATATACTATAAATGTGAAGTATAAAGTTGATTTTAGCATGTATTGTTTTTAAATTCCTAATGATTTTAAAAGGGTGATGAATATCTTTTTTGATTTTGGATCTTTTGGTATATAATATTAATAAATCACGACACTTTACTGATTGGATAAATATACCATTTTCCTTCTAGTTCACTCTTGAGATATCCATGGTTAAGTTTTCTCCTCCACATGTGATGACCCTTCCATGCACATCCTTTTTCTACACACTGATTACTTACTTGGTAATATCAACTCTAGTATGTCTTAGAAACTATGGATTTTTTAATTTCATATGATTTCATTTCTACCTTGAATTTTTTTCTTTTTTTAGGGTTTAGACCCTTGGTATCTTATTTATAGGTTAATTATATTATACATGATTGATGATTATAGTCGAGGGCCTATTTTAGGCTTCTTAATCCCTTATGCCTACCTATCCTTAAGTAATTGACCTCATTTTATTTTGAGGTCGAACCTATACCAATCAAATTTTATACTTGAGGTGGAACTTAATCATATTCATTAAGGAAAAAATTTTGATTTGAATCAGTATTTTATTGATAAGCATTCATTTTTTTGGCCCTAATTTCTCTAATTTTTAATAATGAGGGTTGGGCTGGTGTAGTCTAGTAAAGTAAGAGTATAATTTGGTAGTGGATGAAATATTTGATGACTCATCAATTTCATATCCTTCTTTTTTAGTTAGGTATTTTCTTTGGTCTGGTGGTCCTCCTTTACTTTCCTTATTCATATAGATGGAAATGAGGCAATGGATCATGTTACTCTTATCCACCTTGTTACTACTGTGAATTTATTTTGGTATTTTTGGTACTGCATAGCTATTAGGATAATAGTTTTCCAAGTATATCAAGTTTTTATTCTCTGATGAAGGTAGAGTAGTGATAGTATAGTGACGGTCTCTAGTGGTGATAATGTTATGCAATGAAAATGATGGGTTAGGACATAGGGGAGATTATTTTATTTCAAGCTGTACTGTTCGGTTTTTTAAATTTGATTCTTCATCAAGTTATTTTTTTTTACTATAGAGTTGGTGTTTTAAAGGTGGTGATCATCATTTATCAATGTTGGTTAATATTTTGGTGAAAAATAATTTCCTATTTTCTTAGTGATTATTTGGTTTGTGTATTTTTTCAAAGGATTTTTGAGTTCTGCTATTTGTTTAAGGTGATGATTTTGTTTCTCTATAGGTGTTAAGCTGATGGCTTAGGGTGGCCCTTGGGTTATCCTATTTAGATCATTCCTTTTATAAAATGGGTTTGCTTGATCCTAATTCTTTATGGGATGTAAAATTTTAAGCCCCTTTCCTACCCTTGCAAGACTTGTAGTCTAGTGGGTCGCCCCACAATTTTTTCATACTTTTATTTTTAAAAATATTATTATTATTATTTTAATGTTTTAAATTATATAAAATACAAAATAAATATTAAAAACTTGTCAAAATAATATGTATTAATTTTTAAACAAATTATATAATATAAAAATTGAAATATAACTCAAAAAAAATTAGGTATAAAATATTTTAATTATAGATATTTTATATTTTTATTAAAAAATTCACATATGTGGTTTTCATGATGGACACTAAGGCCCAAGGACCTAACCACACAAATTGTGTATTTTTCATTTTGGGTCAAACGAAACTAATATTTATGAGGGACTATATTCTAGATGCCTAAGTCTATAAAAACCCATAGGGTAATAGGTCATCCCATGAGATTATGATATTTTTGACAAGAATAGCTATCTCTTGGTAGTGTTTGACTATGGTGATGGATGGTTGGAGGTGATTCAGCCATGATGATAGCATTTTGATATTATTAAATGGAATCAATGAGACTTAGGTGGATGATTGACCTCATGGTGGTGATTCTTGGTTAGCATGTCATGTGATCCTAAGAGTTGTAGGGACTGAGACACATATCATGATGATGTGACATGGGAACCCCACCTATGATTCATCATAGACCATTTCTACTTCGGATTCCCTTACCCATTTTTAGTTCCCTAATAACATACTAGTATTTTCGATTGCTTTATTTTTTTTCTATTTAATGTGCTTGGTTTAGTGTGTGCATTTTGTATGGTACTGGTCCCCACTCAACCATCAAATGTGGAATATTTTAAAAAAGGGAATTTAAGAATAAAGAATTCATTATATGATGAAAAATAATGGGAATTAATTGTTTTAAAATTTATAGAAATTTTAATACACATGAATGAGTAATTGAATGACTTGATGATATTTCCTTACTTTGATAAAGTTAAATATGAATTTATATTTTTGAAATACAATATAAAGGGGTGATATTCTTACTAAAAACATATATTTGAAATTATAAGATTAAATATTTGGAAATTATAGGTTTTATAAGAAATTGTAAAGTGAAAATGAAAATTTCATAGGTGAATGAAAGGGGATTATAACATAATTTTATGAACTAGAAATAAATTTTGATGATTAATTAATTCGGCATGTGTTTATTGATAATTCTATAAGTTTCTTAAGGTGTTTTGGCTAAAATAAACTATTTTGATGTTTAGTTTAGCACTTAATGATGTCATAAAATTAATTATTTATTAAGAACTAAATGATGTAGTATAATAAATAATTAATTTACCACTAAATGAGGTGCTATAATTTTTTTATTAACTACTAATGGGTGTACTAAAATTAATGGCTAAAATATAGATGTGGGCATTAAAAGATATGTTAATTATGATGTTGTGATTTAAGATATAGCAATATTTATATTGAATGAAGTGAAATAATTATGTGTTCAGATAAAATTCTAGGTGAACCTTAAGATAGGATATGATGTGATATAAGTTATTAGGTTAACCATGTGTTATATTAAACTTTAGTCTTAGTCATTCATTGTGTAAATGATTTGAGAAGAAATGGTACTAGTTTTAACCCTGTGTTATATTATAAATTGTTGTTTTCCATTTTCTAAGGTGAATAAGGTGACCCAAGAAAAATATACATAAATATTACATCATTCTAGATAAATATTCAATACATATGATAATTATTTATGCTTAAGTACCGTAAGGGTTTATTGTATTTAGAGAATAGATATATAATCAACTTATTTCATAAAAGATATTAAATATATCTCATAAATATATTTATATTAGTACCATTCTAGATATATCATACATAGAAACTTCCATCAAAACCTAATAAAGGAAAAAAATAAGAAAGGGTGAGATCAGATACACAGTAAGGGTAAACATGTGAGATATCAAACATAAGATCATAAGATTATTATAAAGGTATGATACCATAATCAAGTGTATATTCTCAATGTAAAATATTCATTCCCAGAAAATCTTATATCATAAACTCCAAAAACAATTTATATCTATAATTATGATCAATAAGGGGTTCAAATTATTAATCATCATTCAAGATTCATAAAAATGTCATGTTTCATAATAAGTATAATAAATCATAATGTTGTGAACATAGATATTTGAAATCATGTCCACACATAATACTATGTGAATAAATATAATTAATCATACTCACACATAAAAATGTTAACATAGTTATTTTCAATCATGTCCACACATAATCTTGTGATCATAAATAGAAGCAATCATATTCACACATCAAAGTGTGAAGAAAAAAATTAATCATGTCCACGCTTATTACCATTATCTAATGAGATAAGAATATCACATTACCTAATGAATTTAATGGAATTAATGAACCCTCCTATCATGTAATCATAAGTCATTTATATATATTCCATAATTTCATTAAACATTTATCATTTCATCATAGCTTAAACCATGGGAAAGAAAATGAGTTTCATCAAGATTTTATCATCATAATCAATAACTATTTAGAAAAATAATAAAGATGGTATCATTATATCATGTCCTCAATGAATAATAATTAAAATCAAATGATATTGTCATAGATGAAAATATATTTAAAATATCACTTGAATATTTCTTGTGGAAAATAATCTTTTCATTTTGAAATAACTTATTTAAAATCTAAAATTTTATAGAATATTAGGAAAAACATTTCTATTGAAAAGATCCAGATAAACTTATAAATGAATTTTCAAAGAGACTATTTGTGATGGTGGGAAATTAATTTGTGTGATATTGATTTTACTCATTTATTCAGAACTTTTTATTTGCTCTCTTTACTGATTTTCAATAAAAAGGTCATAATTGGTGTGAAATATTCATGTTTTTATATTAAATGTAATTTTTGAGCATTATATGAATTAGCCAAATCGATTCAGTTTACTATTTTAATTATAAATCCCACCATAATTATCCAAATTGCATGATTATTTCTATTTAGGGTTACTTACTCAAATTAAAACATTTTATTAGAAGGGACCTTTGGCCAAATCGTCCATTTGGAAGGTCATATGGTCCACACAAGAAGACCCAAAGAATCTATGAAAAAACTGGACCATCCATGATGATTGAGTTACTGGTCTAAATCCAGAATCCCAAATGTTATGAAACTCCACCATATGTTATTGATTATCCAAAATAATCATGGATAAAAATTTAAAGGTCTAACTACAACAACAATCATCCCAACTGATTCTTTGAAGTCCATCCCACCATTCTTGTCAGGAATTAAAATCATGAAACTATTCATGAATTTTAACTTGATCTTCTCATCAAATCACGCTAGGATTTTTCATTGTGAAATATAAGATATGGTAGTCCAACCTGATAGAAAAATTTATTTTTATTTTAGGGCATCGTCCTGTTCAAAAAACCATTCACATTTCATCCTTTGAAAAGTTGTAGATTGAAATGGGCAGATTGCAACTGTTTATTAAAACCTCCATAACTTTGGATCCTTAAGTCAAATGGCCGAAAAAATTTCATAGTAGACAGAAGACATTCAAATATACAACTTTTATGAAGACGATATTTCATTATTCAGCTATCGGGGTGTCTAAATTGTCGATCCAAGTGGAGGGGTGGATTTGGATTGCTAACAGTCCACCTCCTTGGGAAATATATACATCTCCCTATTCTCTATTAAAGGGGTTGGAATTTCAGAAGATAGGATCATACATTGGCATGAACAAAGCCTTTCCAAATGCTTGGTAGGACCTTCCATACTCACCTTTTCACTTGTGAGACTCTTCCTCCTCTCTTTGTTTTCATTTACTTTTATGTTCTTCTTTGTTGTAATCTTGTAAGTCTTTGTTTTGTAAATATGTTTTAATGAAATTATCATTCCCATTAACTCTTATTATCATCTACCCTCTCTTTTGAAATATTAATTTTCTTTAAATTTCTTAAATCATGTTAAAAATCAATATATTCTTTTGTTTCTTCATTCAATCGAAAGTCTGTTTTTAATTCTCATTGTTGTTCGTGTATGTGTGTTTGTTCGACGCACAACTCTTTTCTTATCCCATTATTTTCATTCTATTTATAATTAATCACCATAAAAACATATTACCAGATTAATAACTATCTTAATGTATGAGTAAATATACCATTTGGGTGAGTCAAAATTTTGAGATGTTAAGTGCTTGAGAGTATTTGCTCAATGAATATTCTTCAAAATCAACATTGTGTATGTTGGACTTAACATGTCATGGATTAATGACTTGTTTTATTTAAAGTGTCATTTCCATGGATTATTAGAACCATAAATACACTACCATAAACATGTTCTGATTGAGATTATAATTATAAGTTATGTTAAGACTTGGATTAATCCTTAACACTTAGGAATTCCAATCAACATCATATTGTGAAATGGGTGTTAATTTAATGAAATATAATGCAAATCTCAAGGATATCACAAGCTTAACTCCCTAATAATGAACTCATCCCAATATTTATCAAATTTTTCAATCAAACACCAACCATTAATCTATTCATTTAATCTCTTCAAACAAACCCCCAATCAAAATACAATCAATTAAAAATAATTCATTAATAAAAAGTATCATTGTTGAGGATTCCACCCGAGTACTGTTATACACATTAGTAGAGCTTCAAAACCTTGAATGGTAGATAGGAGAAAATAATCCATGATTTCAAATGGAGTAATTTCTAGGGATGTTGTATTAAGTAGTCATTTATTTTTTGTTATTGTAAAAAAACAAAAAAAACAAACAAATTTAAAAAAAAATTGAAAAACAAAACATAAAGAAAACCCCACCTTCTCATAAAAAACATAAACAAAAAAAACACAAAGAAACCCCATCTTCCTATTTCTTCCAAAACATATCTAAATTACATATATCCTCCCAAATAATCCCTCAGATTTGTTTGAACCTAAAATTGAGAAGAAACTTCACCAACTTAGGAGAACCATTAGGGATAATCAAAAACTCATCCAACCAATTGAATTAGATATGCCTAATCCTAGGGAACAAACCCTTAAAGAACTTTATTCCCCTGATATAAATTACCAACCCCTTGGTATTAAATATACAAACATAGAGGCTGAATTCTAACTCAAATTGTATTTGATTCATCTTCTCCCTCATTTCCATGGGTTAGCCGCTGAGGATCCACATCTCCACCATAAAGAGTTCCATGTGGTGTGCTCTACCATGAAGCCTCAAGGGGTTTCTGAGGAACAAACCAAACTTTGAGAATTATTTTTTTCCATTATATAACTCCAACAAGTCATGGATCTACTACCTCTCTCCTGGTTTCATAAACTCATAGATTGACATGAAGCGATTTTTCTTAGAGAAAATCTTTCCTGCTTCTCATGCTACTTCCATCCGAAAGGAAATTAGTGGTATCCGTAAATTACCCAATGAATCACTCCATGAGTATTGGGAGAGGTTCAAAAAGATTTTGGAAACATGACCACACCACCAAATCCCTGAACAACTCTTGATCCAATACTTTTATGAGGGTTTATTGGCTATGGAGAGAACTCTCATTAATGTCGCAAGTAGCGGTGCTCTTGTTGATAAAACTCTTGCAGCTACAAGAGATCTCATAAGAAACATGGATGAAAACACACAAAAATTCCATACTTGATCACATGATCAAGTCAAAAAATCCCATTATGGTCAATCGATAGAGCCGAAAAAGTTGACAGAGTGGATGAGTGAACTTACAGGTCTTGTGTGACAACTAGTTATGGAGTCCAAAGCCCTAACCTCATATTCTCCAAAATCTATGTTCTGTGTACCTATCAATAACTATGGAATATCTATCTCCCTATCTCATCCTACTAACACATGTCCAAAACTTCAAGAGGATCCCTCTGATTCATCCGAACCAATGGAGCTCAATGTGGCATATGCTCAGAGGAACACCAACCCTCAACAATCAGTTCAGTTCATTAGAAACTTTAACCAACCCCACTGTGAGCCCTTCTCTTCTACCTTCAGCCAAGGCTTGAGGTATGGTAATCGAATTTCTCATCCCCCTCAATTCCCTCCTCAAAACCCAAACCAATTCCAATATGGTAAAAGTGTTTCTAACTTTCAACAACCTTTCCCTTTTGTTCCTCAACCTCAAAGGATCAATCCTCCTCTTCCTCCTCCTGGATTCCACTATCCTAGTGAGCCTTCCCAATTCCCAAACCAGTACAATCACTTTCCCAAAAACCAAAATCAAGGTAATACCAATTAAGGATAATCCGCTTCTTCCAAGAAACCATGGGAAAGTACAGTGGAAGATCATGCCTCCATCACTCGTTCCAACCTCAAAAACATTGAAACCCAAATTGGTCAACTTGCATCCCACCCGAGCCAGCAACAACAATCAAATTCTTCTCAACTCCCAACTCAACCATTACCCACCCCCAAGGCTAATGTAAGTGAAATTTCATTTAGATTGGGAAATAAAATTTCTATTCCTCATGGTGAGTCCCCCAACTCTCCTTTAAATGTTGACCTAGAAAATGAAAAGAAAAAGAAACCTTAAAAGGAATATGAATCCATTCCCTCACCTCCTTCCATTCAACTTAGGAACCCAATTCATTTTCCTCAAGCCATTTCTAATCCAAAGAAGTCCTTTGAACCTGATCTTGAAATGATCGACGTGTTTAGATGTGTTGAAGTCAACATTCCCCTATTAGATTCCATAAAGAATCCCTAAGTACTCCAAGTTTCTTAAGGAATTGTACACCCATAAGAGGAAACTTAGGACCTTATAAAATGTTTCCACCCAGCATTTTATTCCCAAAAAGTGCAAAGATCTAGGGACCTTTACTGTTCCATGCCAAATTGGAAGTTCCAACTTCAATTATATACTCATATACCTAGGATCCTCAATTAATTTCATGCCCAAATCCATCTTCTCTAACCTTGGTCTTGGTCCCTTACATCCAATGGTTGTTTTCATTCAATTGGCTAATCAAATCACTGCTAGTCTTGAGGGTATAATCGAGGATGTCCTTGCTCGTGTGAAAGATATTATCTTCCCTACTGATTTCTATGTCCTTGACATGGAAGGTGAGATGAAATCTGCTATATCTCCTCTAATTCTAGGAAGACCATTCCTAATGACAGTGAGAAACAAGATTGATGTCCCTTCAGGCATCTTATCCATGGAATTTGGTGACCAACTGGTCAAGTTCAACATTTTTCAAGCCATGTGATACACATATGAGGATCACTCTCCATTCTCAATACATGCTTCTGAGGACTCTTTTGAGAGTCAATTTAACCCCATTCCATCATGTTCATCATGTTCTAACAAGAGAGGATCTTGTGAAATCTACACCATGATTAACCAAGTCATAAATGGTGAATCTAATGTGGACCTTTCATTCATAAACTCCATCAATCTAGAGGAACATAAAAACTCTCTTGAATACCACATCAACTATGATCTCTACTACTCCACATTGGATAGTATTAAGGAAAATGAATTTGAATCAACTGAAGTCCATTACTCCATTCCTGAGTTTTCTAACCCAAAAATTAAAGATGAGACTAATCTGAAACCTCTTCCTACACACCTGAAATATGCATTACTTTTCCATGATCACTCCTATCCTATCATTTTCTATGCTAAACTTACTGAAACTGAGGATTCTAAACTTTTTTACGTGTTAGAGGAAAATAAAAAGGCCTTAGGTTGGACCCTGGATGACATACCAAGAATCAACACTGCCCTTTTCATGCATCACATCCATCTTGAGGAATCATCCAAACCAATTAGACAACCACAAATAAAACTCAATCCACTCATACTTGAGGTAGTTAGGGAAGAGATCACCAAGTTTCATCAAGCTGTTATTATCTAAACAATTTTTGATAGTGAATGGGTTATTCCAATTCAAGTAGTACCTAAGAAGGGTGGGATAATTGTTGTCACAAATGAACATGGGGAGGTAGTCACAACTCTAGTGAAGAACAAATGGCATGTGTGCATCGACTATAGAAAATTGAATGTTGAAATAAGAAAATATCACTACCCTCTTCCATTCTTTGATCAGATTATAGGATGATTAGCTAGAAAGTCACACTATTACTTTCTTGATAGATACACTGACTACTTGAAAATCCCAATATCACCTCAGGACTAAGAAAAGACTATTTTCAATTGTCCATTTGGAACATATGCATAGAGTAGAATGCCTTTTGGAATTTTCAACGCTCCTAAAACATTATAGAGGTGTATGATGAGTATCTTTTCTGAATTCATTGAATACTGCATGGAAGTCTTCACAGATGACATTTCCATTTATGGTGATTCATTTGAATCTTGCTTGAATTCACTCTCTCTAGTCCTTCAAAAGTGTGTCAAGTCCAACCTTGTGTTAAATTTTGAAAAATTTCACTTCATGGTTGAAAATGGGTTTGTTCTAGGGAAAATAGTTTCAAAAGAGTGTATTGTTTAGATCCTACCAAAATTGAAGTGATCCAATCACTTCCTGAACCCACTTCTATTCGAGACATTAGTTCATTCCTCATTCATGTGAGTTTCTGTCAATGGTTCATACATAACTTTAGCAGTATTTTCCTCCCACTCACTCAGTTTCTCAAAAATGATGTCACTTTCCATTTCAATGAGGTTTTCAAGAGAGCCTTAGTTGAACTCAAAACTACTCTTACATCTTCCCCAATAATCTAACCCCTAGATTAGTCTTTACACATTGAGTTGATGTGTAAAGACCCGTAAAATTCAAGGGAAATTTTTTCTTAATTTTCTTTGGAATTTTACAAGAGTGCGGTTTCAAACGGCACCTGATTCCGAGGCCCGGAGTGCCCGGAATCAATTCCCAAAGTTTGGCTCGGGTATGTTCAGTGAACGAACGATCGGGAATTTATAACTTTTGATCCGGTGCTCGGAATTGAAATCCGGGGACACCGATGAACTCGCAGCGCTGATATTCTCTTAAGGAGACCTTTTCGGAAGTTGCGTTTATTGCGGGACGAAAGTTAATTTTTGGGAGAATTATAAAAAAGTTGAATAAAAATGTGTAACACTTTTTATTTTACTTTTGTTGGTTAACTTCTCTCAAAGGAAGTTAGGGGTGGGACCCACACCCACTTAACCTCCCTTGAGAGGATTAAGTGTGGTGGGACCCACACGAACCTAAACCTTCCATCTTCTCTCAAACTCCCTTTAACCCCTCTTTAAATGACATGACAAATTGTTATTTAATTTTGGAGTTATCTTATTTGAATTTCAAACCTTTGAAATTCAATTGTTAAGTTTGTGAATAAAATAAGACTCTATCTTATTTTATTTGGTTAGAGTTGTTTAGCCATCTTGAGAGCTTTTGGGTTCTTCTCCTTCTTCTTCAACTTTGACAAAGAACGCTCAAGATTTGACGAAGAACGCTTAAGCTCCGACGAAGAACGCCGCTCCTCTCTTCTTCATCTTCCGTGTCAATGAGAGGGAACGCCGCTTCCTCCTCGGACTCCCTTCGTCGGCATACGAAGATTCGCCAACGACATACCTCTTCGGACGTACCTCTTCGTCATCGGATTTGACGAACGATTACCGTGACGCCCGACCTCCGCGACGTTGTCTTCCACGGGACGTTGACAAATCTTCGAACCTATACCCAAGGTAGGGGTTGTTGTTAATTGTTTATTTATTTATCCTTGTTCGTGGTTCTAGCATGACTAACGTGAGGATTTTAAATATGTGTTATTGTTTAACGTGAGGGGTCCGGACCGCATGAACATGGCCAAACCCCCTCCTTCGTTCTTGATGTTTTATATTGCGGATGAAACAAGGTGGCTTGGTGCCGTCGCACCACGCGGTTATTCGCCCGATTTTATTGTGCGGCGCCGTCGCGCCGCGCCATGGAAGAATCATCAAGAACGCGACGCCGTCGCGCCGCGTTGAAGGGAATCAAAGGCGTGGCGGAGGGGCGCGGTGTCGTCGCACCGCGCCGGACGATGAACACCGCGGCCGGTTCCGGGCCGCGGTGGGACGAGAAGACCGGCGGCCGGGCCGCCGGCGTCGGAATCCGGAAAGGGGATCGGTTTTCCAGTCCCGTTGAAGAAAAATCGGCCAGCAGATGGCCGGCTGGAAGGTCAAAGGCCGGGGGAATTTAATTCCCCTGGCCAGCTCTAAAACCCACCTTTTTAATTGAGGGGGGGCGGTTTCCTTGAGGGGGGGGGGGGGGGCAGGCGGCCCCCCGGTTCCTCCTCAAAGCGGGCCCCCAGGAGGGGGGCCGTTGATTGGCAAAAAGGCGCGGCTATGCCGCGCCGCCAATTTGAAGAAGCGGGGGGCCTTGCCCCCCCGCGTGCTGCCTCCGTGCGGCGCCAGGCCGCCGCGCCGCCGTGCCGCCGTGCCGCCGCGCCGCCGGCCGGCCGGTCGGGCCGGGTCGGCCCGGACCCGGACCCCCCCGTTTCGAATCAGTTTCGGTCTTTTGGCCATAACTTGAGCCACGGACCTCCGATTGACGAATCGTCTACGGAAACGCGATCCTTGGATCGAGACGGTCGTTTTGGTATATCGCACTCAAAGTTTCGAAATACTTTGAGTTCGGCCGGGTTGGTTCGTTCACGAAACCAACCGGGCCTTCGGAGCGGAAACGCTCATATCTTGAGCTACGGACGTCCGATTGACGTGTCGTCAGCTTTGTTGTTTTCCTATTAGTGAGACGGATCTTTTGGCATACTCCGCCCGAGGTTTGGACGCAGGTGGAGTACGGTCGGGTTGGTTTTGCCTTAAAAACCAACCGGGCCCCGGAGACGAAAATGCCAATAACTCTCAGACCGGGCGTCCGATCGACGCGCCGTCTGTTGCGTTGAGTTCCTGTTGACGATACGGAACTTTTGGATACATCAACTCTGGACTTTGTGACAGTTGATGTATCAGCCTCTCGGCTCGTGGAGCGGATCCTCCTGTACGAGCTTGCTGTGTGCAGGAACCCTAGTGCTGGCTGCGACTGTGACTGCTACTACTGCTACTACTGCTACTGTGACTGCGACGACAACAGTACAGAGTTCCTGTGTGGATTCGACGACGACGACTACAGCACTCTGCAATCCTACGTGGATCAGTGCTACAGGTCCTGTGTGGGCCCGATCCTGTGTGGGTCCGATCCTGTGTGGGTCTTTGCGCTCAGCGGTCCTGTATGAACCAGCGCCTACAGGTCCTACGTGGGCCCGATCCTGTGTGGGTCTTTTGCGGGGGTTAGTTACCTATCGATCATTCGTGGGTCCGACGACTTAGATGGATCAGAGATCATCTTTATCGTCTTTTGAATAAGTATACCTGTGTGAGCTGAATACTGTTGCTTTCCTGTGTGGATTGTGTTGTGCTATCCTGTGTGGATTACGTTTTGCTTTCCTGTGTGTAATACGTTTACTTTCCTGTGTGGACTGAGTTGTACTTGGGCTCGGAGGTTGGAGTGTATTTGAAATTGATGACTTAGATATATGTATGGTCATATACCTAAGCAGTGTCGGTTTTTACTTCGTGATTTATCCTTTCTTCGTGGTTTATCCTTTGTGGATTTGAGAGACCTTCAGGGGTCTCGGGGTCCCTACTGAGTAGCTTATACTCACCCCTGCACGGGCTTTGCCTGCACTACGTTGTGTTGGTTGCAGACGATGGACAGCGTTGACCTTAGCTGAGGCTTGCAGAGCAGGACGGTACCTGGAGGTGGACCACTGGGCGGGACGTGCTCGGAGCGGACGGCGGGACCCGTGGAGCAGTGGAGCTATCTGTACCCACCCTTCAGGTGGGATTTCCAGTGGACAGCTCGGTGTAGTGGCTTTTACTTTTCAGTTGCTGTTTTCCCTTTCGAGTTGTACTTTACTTTCAGTTTGGGTTTGTATACTGGCCCATTTACTTTTCCGCACTTTCAGTTGTACTCTGCTTTTGCTTAGTGTTTACTTTCCGCTTGCTTACTATGTGGTGTTTGTTTACTTTACAAAGGCAAAGCCTTCCCTTTTTACCGGGATTTACGCCTTGGTGCTAGTCGCCAGCCCCTGGCCTATGGAAGGCGGGCTTGGGGTAGTCACGGCACGGACCCCGAGGGCGGGTCGTGACATGATGTTTGATGCTTCCGATAGAGCTGTTGAGGTTGTTCTTGGTCAAATAAGAGAAAATATTCCTCATGTCATCTATTATTCCTCAAAAACATTTGATGAAACTCAATATCACTATATTTTCACTTAAAGGAACTTTTAGCAGTGGTTTTTTTCCTTATATAAATTTCAGCCTTATCTCTTAGGTTCCAAAATCATCATCTTCATCGACCATTCTGCTATAAAGTTATTACTAAAGAAAAGTGATTTCAAACTAAGGCTAATAAGGTGGATCCTAATGATACAAGAGTTTGACCTTGAAATCGAAGATAAACCAGGAAAATAAAACCTCGCAGATGATCACCTAAGTAGAATTTCTAATTATTCTTATTCACAAATCATTGATCTTGAATTCCCCACTAAGCACCTTTCATCTCTCACTCCAAAAATACCACGGTATTCCCCAATTGTAAACTACTTGGTTGCTGGTATTTTTCCTGAAAATTTTTCAAAATAACAAAAAATGAAGCTGAAAAGTGATTCAAAATTCTATTTTAGGGAAGATAATAAACATTGGAAAACTGAGGCTGACATAGTAATTAGGCGATGTGTTGATGAAGACCAAAATTCCTCCATCTTAGAATTCTGTCACTCACTTCCTGGAGGCGGCCACTTTGGACCACAAAGGACCTATTAAAAGGTCCTAGACTCTAGATTCTTCTTGCTTTCACTCTTCAAGGACTCACATGAGTTATGTCAATCATTTCCCACTTTCCAAAAGTTTGGCACAATTTCAAAGAGAAATGAAATGCCCCAAAAGCCTTTAATTTTCTATGAGATCTTCGATGTTTGGGGCATCGATTTTATAGGACCATTCCCCCCTTCAAATGGATTCTCATACATTCTTCTTATGCTTTATTATGTTTCTAGGTGGGTCGAGTCCAAACTCACTAGAAGGGATGATTCACATGCTATTAGTGAGTTACTAACGACATGACCATGTGCCTTGATATGTGAATTAGGAACCCATTCTTGTAATAGAACCATGGAATATCTTTTGAAAAAGAATGGGGTTATACATAAAACTTCAACTACATATCACCCCCAAACAAATAGCATGGCTGAACTTTCTAAAAGATAAGTGAAAAGCATGCTTGAGAGAAGTGTAAAACCCACCAGAAAAGACTGGCCTGAAAGACTTGGTGAAGCACTTTGGAATTATTGAACTGCCTATAAAACACCCATTAGGATATCTCCTTTTAGGCTAGTTTTCGGTAAAGCATGTAATTTTCCAGTTGAAATACAACATAAGTCATTTTGGGCTATGAAAACTTGTAATTTAGATTTTGAAACATCTGGTGAAAAAATATTGTTTCAATTAACCGAACAAGAGGAGCTTCGACATGATTATTATAAGAATTATAAAATCTATAAAGAAAAATCCAAGGCACTCCAGGATAAACACATCGTGAGATAGGTATTTCATGAAGGTGAAAAGGTAATTCTCTTCAATTCTTGATTTCAGCTTCACCCAGGTAAGCTTAATTCTCGCTTAGAAGGACCTTTTGTTATTAAATTTTTTTACCCATTTGGTTAAGTGCAAGTCCAAGACCCCTCTTTAAAAAGGACATTCACGGTTAATGGAAATCGGTTAAAGCATCACCATGAGAGGACACACAATCCTAGAACAACATCAACTTCCACCAAATCCACAACTTCTACAAGAAACACACCACTGGATGGAGATGATGACCCACCAAATCCAAACTAGGGGGCACCTCTTTACCTTTAAATGTCTCTCTCTCTTCCTCTCTCTACCTCTTTATTGATCTTCCTCTCTCTTTCATTTTTTTACCACTTTCTTCATCAAACCCTTTCTTTTTATCTTTATCTTTTGTGGGGGTGTATATTTTAAAAATACTACAAACAAAAAAAAATAATAAATGCAAAAAAACTAAAAGAGTTATACTTACTCACCATCTAGTTTTGAAATTTTGTCCAACCATTTTGGGGGGTCAAAAGACATTTTTTCATCACAAAAATTTGTATTTTCATCAAAAAATTGGATAAATAATCTTGTGTCAAAACCAGAAAATTTTGAATGCTCAATTTATGATTTGGAAGATGTTTTTACCCTAACCATGAGGAACAAAATTATCTTTCATGCCAAGGCCACCTATGGCCATATTTTCAAAATGTGTGTTTTCACCCCTGATTGTGAGTCTTGAGTTTGTGAAACTTCAAGCTTAATTTCTTACTTCAGTGTGCATTATTATTATAGAGGAATTTTATTAACCACATGAGAATCACAATAGCCAAATAGTCTCTCATTTCCCTTACATTAATCCTCCTTTTGAAATCCCCATCGAGCCTATGAAAACATTTTCTTTGATATCCACATTACAAGCCCAATACCTTATCCCACCCAATATCTACAAGGACTTACATTACATAATTTATTAAAATTTTAGTGTGGGGGGAATGGATTTCATTTTGGGTACCATTTCCTTTCTTTTCAATGTGTTTTCATATTCTTGAGGGAAAGCATCAATTTTAGTGTGGGTGAGAGGTTTTCATTTAGTGGGTTTTGGGAATGTATATATGCTTATGACATATTTTTTAAATTTTATTGAAACTTTTTCAAAAAAATCAAAAAAAAAGAAAGAAAAAATAATGGTTTGTGTCTTGGGTGGGTCAAAAATCACTTTTCCTCAACCTTTGATCCTGTTATAACTATTAAAATTACTATCATGAAGAAAGAAAACATAGGTTGGGAGATGAGTGTGAGATCTGTTTCAAGTTCAACTTTAGAAGAAAAAAAAGAACACTTATGTCATTGGGAGAAGTTTTGTGTTTTGTAAATATTCCATATTCTCATTACCTTCAAATTTTCTTCCAATTTTGGATCTTGATTCACACAATTGTTCCCTTGTAAATATGTGTTTCCATTTCTTTCCATGTTTTATTTCAAAAATATTGTGCATTTCTTTTTCCATGTTGGTGTTTTACCCCTAATTCTACTATTTTGGATACTAAATTCCTGCCATCCCATAGCCAAAGAAAAACACCTTCAAAAGACCTCTTGATTCTTATGCCCTTTAGGATAGGTAATAGAAGATTACAGCTATTTCAAACTCTATGAATTTCACTTTTGGTTAGTGAATGAGTGAACCTCCAGAAATAAATTCTTATCATCTTGAGAGGAGTAAGTTCTGAGTGCCCACATTTTCTATTTCTAAATTTTATCAGGAAAAAAGAGTTGTTTTTTGGAACATTGTTTCTATAACAATTTAATGTGGGATTCAGTATGGATGAGTGAGATAGGCTAAACCTCCCCTAAGTGGGAAAAACAAAATTTTAATATTTTTTGGTGAGTAAAAGTGATTTTGTAATGTTTTTTATATTTTTTACACACAAGGACATGCATAATCCTAAGTGTGGGGGATTTGATGTTATTCATTTATTTAGAACATTTTATTTACTCTCTTTAATGATTTTCAATGAAAAGTTCATAATTTGGGTGAAATAATTGTGTTTTAATATTAAATTTAATTTTTAGTATTATTTGAATTAATCAAATCAATTCAGTTTACTATTTTAATTATAAATCTCACCATACTAATCTAAATTTCATGATTCTTTCTTTTCAGGGTTCCTTACTCAAATTACAACATTTAATTAGAAGGGCCCTTTGGCCAAATCATCTATTTGGTGGGCCATATGGTCCACAAAAGAAGACCTAAATAATCTGTGAAGAAAATCAACCAACCATGATGATTGAGTTACTAGTCTAAATCTCGAAGCCCAAATTTTATGAAACTCCACCATATGTTATTGATTATCCAAAAGAATTCTGGATAAATATTTGAAGGTCCAAGTATAAAAAGGGGCTCAACTAATGTTTTTATGTCCATACCACCATTCTAGCCTGGATTTAAAATCAGGACATTATTCATGACTTTTCTCCTAATCTACTCATCAAATAAAGATGATATTTTTCAGTGTGAAATATAATATATGTTTGGACAACTTGATAGAATAAATTATTTTTATTTGAGGCCATCTCACATTTCAGCCTTTGAAAAAGTGTATATTGAAATGGATAGATAAAAAAATTTATTAAAACCACCATAACTTTGTCTCCTTAAGTCCAATGGCTACCGAATTTTTATAGTAGATAGAAGACATTCATATCTACAACTTTGAAGAAGATGATATTTCGTTATTCATCTTTCTATATGTACAAATAGTTTATCCAAGTGGAGGGGTAGTTTTGGAATGAAAACAGTCCATCTCCTTAGGCTATATATACATCCCCCTCTTCTCCATTCAAGGGGTTGGTATTTCAGAAGTGAGGAGAATACATTAGCATGAACAAGGCCTTGAAAAATTATTTAGAGGACATTCCATTCTTATATTTTTACTTGAGAGACTCTTCCTCCTCTCTTGGTTTTCATTTACTTTTGTGTACTTCTTTGTTGTAATCTTGTAAGTCTTTGTTTTGTAATTCTGTTTTAATGCAAGTACCTTTCCCATTAACTCTTATTATCATCTAACCTATGTTTTGAAATATTAATGTTCTTTAAATTTCTTAAATCATATTAAAAATAAATCTCTTCTTTTTTTTCCTCATTCAATCGAAAGTCCTTTTTTAATTCTCATCACTATTCATGTGTGTGTGTTCGATGCATAATTCTTTTATTATCCCTTTCTTTTCATTCTATTTATAATTAATCACCATAAACACATATTACCATATTAATAACTATATTAATGGATGGGTAAATCTATCAATGGAGTGAGTCAAAATTTAGGTATGTTAAGTGATTGAGAGTATTTTCTCGATGACTATTCTTCAAATTAACAATTTGAATGTTGGACTTAACATGTCATGGATTAATGACTTGTTTTGTTTAACGTGTGGTTTCTATGGATTTTTAAAACCGGAAATACACTACCATCAACATGTACTAATTGATATTATAACTCTAAGTAATTTAAGGCTTGGATTAAAGCCTTAACACTTAGGAATTCCAATCAATGTCATCTTGTGAAGTGGGTGTCAATTTAATGAAATATAAATCAAAGCTCAAGGATATCACAAACTTAACTCCCTAATAATTAACTCATCCCAATATTTATCAAATTTTTAAATCAAATACCAACCATTAATCAATTAATTTAAGCTCTGCAAACAACCCTCCCCCCAATCAAAATACAATCAATTAAAAATAATTGACTATTAAAAAGTATCATTGCTAAGGATTCGACCCGAGTGTTGCTATACACATTAGTAGAGCATCAGAAGCTTGAATGGTCGATATGCGACAATAGGCCACACTTTCAAATATATGTTAAAAAAATTATATTTTTCACACATTTAGTGAAAAAATAACTCATTCAAAAAACAACAATAAGACCCATTTTAAACCTTTTTATAGAAACTCAAATATGGTTAAAAATTAATTTAATCTATTATTAGAGAATATAAAAAACATTCTTGAAAACATTTTAATGAAAATATTTCTATGGAAGAAAAATATTCCTAAAAAATTGGAAATAATTGATATTTTTTATAAAAACATTTTTTGTCCATTTTAAGTACCATAGAGAGGGAAATGTTACTATTACTTAAAGATTTCATGAATTACCATAGTATAATAAAATATATGTGGTTTAAAGGATAATATTTGTATAACATCCTTCAATGGAAATTTACCTCAAGTCTTATCATGATTCATATTTTTTTAAATGTCCTATATAATAAATATATATTTACTAAAAATATATTATAGAACCATATTCACACCTAACCTTTATAATTTTTAGTTTTTATTTTATTAAAAATTTCTTCATTAAAAATTAACATTCCGATGAAAACTGGTCTGTTTTTCATGAATGTTTCGGTTAAATGGTTCTAATCCTTACACCTTGGTCATGGTTTTATCATATAAAAAATATTAATCATGATATAAGTATCATATTTACTTAGAATATATTCTTTTATAATTTTTCTTATAAATTGGTTATGAAAAATTAATTGCATCCCTTCATGGAGGTGGTAGTCCACACGTATGCATGAGTGACATTATCATTTTTAAAAGGATGGAAAGGTAAGAAGGTATATAATATATTATAATTATAATAGGATAATTATTTCATAAATATCATATATAACCATTATATCAAACACAATAACCATCTATAAAATGCGGTTATGAAAAATGAAATGCATCACTTTGTGGGGTGGTAGTCTGTGCGTACGCACGAATAATGCTTTAATTTCTCATTTGATGGATGAGTAGATGAATAAATGTTTATACATTGACATAATAATATATTAGTATATTTATTATATTAAATTAATAATTTTATTATGAATACAACAATTTTAGATAAGGTTTAATAAGCAATAAAATTGAAAGCACTCAGTTCAGAGTTATATCTCTTCATTGAGAAACCTCCTTTACCATACAAACTATTATTTTAAATGATGGTATTATGATAAATAAAATAATTATAAAACATGCTGATTTATTTTAGGAAATTTTTTCGGTATTTATTGGCCTAGATAATAGGATCTTAAGTGTGGAGTAAAGAGGAGAGGGGTGTCCTTTTATAATTGAGGGAGAGGACACACTTAAAATTTCATAGAAGATTAAAATATATTAATGTATTATTCAAGAAATATTATTTAAAATGACTCATATTATGAGATAATATTATATAGGGTTGAAATATAATAATAAAATGTGATTTATATAAGTTTTTATTTCATTTTAAATCTTATAATTTTAGTTTTAATCGTTTTAACATGTTTCAACTCTTACTGTGGTAATTAGTTTTTTATGAATGTTATTATTCATAATGACCAAAAAAGAAATTGAACTTATTATAAAATTTGGAAATGATGATTCAAAATTTGGATTCCATTTTATCAAATTCAATTTATATAATTGGCATAAATATATTTTAAAACAATCCTGAAAAACGTAATGAAAAATTATTTTCCGAGAAAATGTATTTTTAAGTATAAAAATGTTTTCATACCAAAATTAAAGATAACATAAAATAAAATGGAAGTAATTAGATTATTTTAAATAATAAATTACTAATTAAATTTTAAAATAAAATCAAAACAAAATTAAACTTTTTAAATACTTGAATTGAAAATAGATTTTTCTATAAAATCAATATTTTTCTAATATTCACTAAAAAAATAATCTTCTCATAAAAACCCTAAAAGTTAAACCTCTTATAATTTTAATATGAAAATTTAAAAAAAATAACTTTTTTATAAAATAAAGTTTCTAAAAGTTACATAGATTAATTATAATATCCGTGCAAAAAATTCAATAAAAATCATTTTTGAGGAAAATATATTTCTTAAAAATAAAATAACTTTACTGAAAATTGTGTACTTATTTAATATGAATTAATAAATACATTATATAAAACTTTTATAAATATTTTTTAATAATGTTGTTATTGCAATTCATATCACTAATTTAACAAATAGGTAATACTGGTATATTATATCACGGTTCATTTGGACTCAAGGTTGTGTGTAAAGCAGGCTATCGGGGAAATTAAATTTATTTAATGAGAAATATATCATACGATTTAAAGGTGTTACATTATAACCCCTAATAATAATTTTTCCTTTCAAATTTCATCAATATGATACAAAAAACCTAGGATAATTTTTCCGTATCACATCATTGGGTTCCCATGTAGCATCCTTAAATTTATGATTTCACCACAAAAATTTCACCTAGTGAGTGGTCTTGTTCCATAGTACTTTATCTCTTTGATCCAAAATATCTACCAGTTGTTCCTCATAAGATTGATCAATAGAATATGATACTTTATGAAACCCTACCACTTATTTAATTAATACCCTAGAAATATTATCAAGATATAAATATTATCTAATTGCAATGAAATTTGTAGATTTTTTAAGGCAATTGACCAAAAACAAAATAGTATTATTCCCTTTAGATATTTTGTGGGGTTCAACAAAATAACACATGGTAATGTTTTACCATTTCTATTCTAGTATGGGTATTATTTTAAACATCCCCCTTAGACTTCTATCTCTCATCCTTAAATTTTTGGCATACCAAGCACCAAGATATATACTCTTCAATATCCCTTCACATGTTATCCCAACAAAAATACTATTTTAATTCCTTATAAATCTTCATAATTCGAGGATGAATAAAGAATAATTAATAATGAGGTTTATCCAATATTACCTTACTCAAGTATGTTATTTATAGGATACATACTTGGTTTCTAAACCTTATCATTCCATGATAATCATGGTTAAACTCAGGAACATTTCTCACCTTTTTTTACAGTTCCACATCCTCCTTATGTAACACTTTAATCCTCACATTGATGGATTTTTAAACATTACTCTATGAAATATATGATATGTCTCTTTTCCTCATGATTTAAAGTTAAATATTATAAAAATCCATAAATATTTGATCTCTTTGAATACTAATTATGGAAACAATATCATGGTCTTTCTAACTCTAAGAATCATCCACCTTGTTCACCTTCCTAGTGTAGTAGTGTGTTGAGTAGTAATAATATTTAATCAATTAAAACCATATCCTTTGATGAATTTTCAATTATTTTTTGTGAATATATACTTAAATATTTTTTTATCAGTGTATCTATCACATTTTTCAATATAAAGATAATACCTCCATATTTCCACTGTAAAAATTACCGCTGCCAGCTTCAAATCATGATTTGATTAAATTTGTTCATTAATTTTCAATGAGTGTGAGACATGAGCTATCACTATATCATTATGAATGAGGATCCATCCCACTATATTTTTTGATGTATCACTATAGATCAAAAACCCTTCTCTGTTGTAAGGTAGTGTAAGAACAGGTGTAATGACCAACCTTTTTTTCAACTACTTTAAATTTTACACACATTCATCTATCCATAGGAACTTGGATACCTTTTCTGTAAACTTTTCTAGTGGATTAGATAGTTGTGAGAAAATATTCATAAAGCATCGATGATATCCAACCAGTCCAAGAAAACAATAGATCTCAATCATAGTGGTTGGTCTATTCCATTGGTCAATATCTTTTATCTTTGAATAATCTAAGATATACCCTCACATGAGATTATATAACCCAAGAATGAAATATTATATATCCAGAATTCACACTTGGTGAATTTGGAATACTAATTATCCTTACTGAGGGTATTCAATACAATCCTCAAATGATCTTCATGATCTTACTTTCTCTTTGAAAATATAAGAATATTATCTATAAATATTATCATAAATTGATCAAGGTAATCTCTAAAGAATCTATTAATTAGATACATGAAGATAGTGGGTTAATTTGCAAGTCCAAATGGAATTACTATAAATTCATAATGATCATACCTTGTACAAAAGGCTATATTGTTTATGTCATCATTTTTTAACCCCAATTGATGATATATAGAATGAATATCAATCTTGTAAAAGTATTTATCCTCATATAGTTGATCAAACAAGTCGGAAATAAATGGTAGAGGATACTTTTTCTTGATAGTGATCTTATTAATTTATCAATAATAAATTCAAAGATGCATTGGCCCACATATATTTTTAATAAAAATAATAAGTTAACTCCATGATGATCCACTCGTTAAAATGAATCCTTCCTAGAGTTTCTTCTTCAATTCCTGAAACTCAATCAGATCCATAATATATAGAGTCTTTTAAATGGTTGTAGCACTAGCTTTGAAATATATTGAAAACAAAACTTCAAGATTTGGGGGGAAGTCTAGGAAATTCTTCTAGAAATAAATCTCCATAATATTAAATAATAGTCATATATTAAATATGATTTTTCCTCCCCAACCATTTGAGATAAATATTTCTTCTGATTAGGTATTAATACCCATACAATACAAGTAATTTCCATTATAAGTTCATGTCCATCCTTGCATCGATAGACAATCATAGGTTTATTCAGAATATAAATTGTTATTTCCCTTCCTTGGAAATTGATATGGCCTTTATATAAATAAATCTAATCCGTACCCAATATAGCATCAAATTCAACTGGAGGGAGCATAATAATATTTTTAAGAATCGTATTCCCATAAACTTATATCAGAGATGAGGTATGAAATTGAGATGCAATCATCATGAAATTGGGATTTTTTACTACCAACTCCATATCTAATCATTGATGTGGTTATGTGACACTATTATAAAATTGGTTAGATGTAAAATATTGGGTGTATCAAAAATAAATAATATATTTTCTGTTTTAGAGTAGATGTTAAGTGTACCTTTTACCATCCCATTCACCTGAACCACTTCGGTTCTGATGGAAAAGGACTTCCCATTGTCCTTTTTATTAGGGGGGTTGTTGAGGAATACTATCCTAGTTAGCTCTTGGATTAGGGTATTGATTTTTATAATTCTCAATCTCCCTAAATTTGAAACATTGAACTTTATTGATTGAATAATTCATCACCTATATTTAATTTGTAAGTATTTTTATCCCCTATCGATAATCACTAGCAAGATGGTTATCCCTTCCAAAATTGAATCATTTCCCATTTCCTTTTAGTCAATTTCCTGAGTGCTTTTCCCCACACTTTTTCATGTAAGTATTTGTAATTTATTTCTTCCTTAGAATTTTCTATTTGAGTTTCCTTGAATCCCCATTTTTCCCTTATTTTCACTAAAACCATAAGAATAATTAGATTTATCACTCTTTATTTATATATTAAAATCACATTTAATGATTTATTCATAGATACCAAAATTCTATTATAGTGAATTACATTCAAAGACTCGTTTTTAAGCCACTAAATAATCAATAAATTTTTCTCATATGATTACTTATAAATCCATAAAAATACCTTGAAATTCTTGTAATGTTTTCTTCATAGGTGATAATGGATTCATCGTCCTTCTATTTCAACTCTATAAATCCCATTTCCATCATAGTAAAAAGATTTTAAGGAAAGTATTTATTGATAAATACCCTCTTAATCTCCTCTAATTCTATGGAATTTATTTTTTCCTCTTTTCTCATGTTCTTGATAATATTTCACCATTGATTATCTTTACCTTCTAATTGATATAATTATAAATTTCTTCTAGTCTGAACACTAAAGAATAGAAAATATATTTTTCATCAAGTTAATCCATTTCATGAAAACTAGTGGATCATAAAACCCACAGAAGGAGGGTGTATGTTGTCGCATAAAAGACTTAATAGAATATTTCTCCCTCCTTGGTGAATTTAGAAGCATAACATGGTTCACATTATTTCTAAAAAATTGTGAGAGATGAGTGATAGAATATATAACAATTAGGCCCCTCAAGCACCCCAGTTTCCCCACAGACATGTGTTGTCCCCTCCCTAAAGCCCACCCACAAGCCTGAATGGGTCATCACACTAATGACTATCCCAATAGGACAGCACATGTTATTTTAGTGTTCTTTTTCCTCACTCACACACACCTTAGAAAAATTATAATGAGGTCACCCAACATAATCACTACTCCATGAAAAACCTATCTAATAGTGGAGTTCTAATCAGGTAGGATCACGAAAAGAAAGGTGCATCCTATTAACATGGGTAGTAAAATTTAGTATTTTAATTTTTCAATTTTATAAGGGTGTTATATAATATTCACAAGATATTTTATCCCATATCCAAATCTATTTGGTTTCTCGTGAGGATGGTCATTACATTGGTCGTCACATCTGTTGTTCACATGATTCCTCAAGGGTCCATCCATTGACTAAAACCTAAAAAATTATTAATGTGAGTATTATACATCATTAATTAGAGTAATAAACTATATGATTCTAAAAATAATAATTATTATGTCATAAAATATGAAACCATCTTTCAACCCATGACACTCTATGTTCATCCCATATCACTCTATCTTATCATCAGTTTTCAAAGGTTTTATCCTATCATTCATCATAATGGTTCATAAATAGAATGTGAATTAACTAAATCATATCTCCTAGGAGTTTTTGTCTAGATTTTGTATTCTTAGACCCACTCATTGTGCACAGATAATGATCCAGTTAATACCCAATACACCCCTTTAAGATTTGTTACCCCTAGGATCATCTCTGATATAGTTGCATCCACTTTATAGTATCCATATAGGGATGTATTTTCTTGGAAAATTACACTCCTTTATTTACCATAACATATCATATTATCCTATAATTTGTATTATCCTAAGGATTCTCACTAAATATTTTTGATCCTAATCCCCAAAAATTACAAAACTATGATCTGATACCAATTGAGGTGACCCAAGCATGATATGCATAAATATTACATCATTATAGATGGATATTAAATAAAAACACAATTATGAATTTGTGAGGACCATAAAGGTTTATTTTATTTGGAGACAAAAAACATAATAAACATATTTATTAAAATATCTTTAGCATATACCACAAATATCTCCATATTAGTACCCTGATAGATATATCATACTTAGAACCTTCCATAAAAACCAGAGGAAGGAAAACAATAGAAAGGGTAATCTCATATGATCAATAAAGATAAAAATGGGACAATAATAAATGAATAATATAATCATATCAGTATGATAACATAATCAAATGAATATTCTAAATGTAAATTATTCATTCTAAAAAAATTGAGATCATAAACTTCAAAATCAAGTAATATCTAAAAGCATGATCAATAAGGGTTTCAAATCAGTAATCATTATTCAAGAGTAATAATATATGAATGTGGAATCATAATCACAAGAAATCATAAACTTATGAATATAGTTATTTGAAATCATATCCAAACAAAATATTGTGATCACAACTAGAAAAAATAATACTCACGCATCAAAATGTAAACATAGTTATTTGTGATTATGTCCACACATAATATTATGATCATATATTGAAAAAATTATACTCATGTATCGAAATTTGAACAAAGATATTCACAATCATTTCCATGTTTATCATAGTCATATCATGATATATCGATATCACATTATCCAATGAATTTGAGGTATTTAATGAACCAACTTGTTACATAATTATAATCGATTAATATATATTCCACAAGGTCATTAAAACATATATAATTTTGTTATAAATTAACCCATGGGAAAGAAAATGGGTTTCATAAAGATTCTATCATCTTAATAAACAACCATATATAGAAAGAATAAGGATTTTATCATTAGATCATGTCTCCAGTAAAGCATAAGTAACATCAAGGGAGGTTTTTATAGATAAAAATACCTTTAAAATATCATTGCAACGTTTCTTAAGGAAACTAAAAATTTTTATTTTGAAATCACTTATTTAAAATATAAAAATTTATAGAAATATTAAGAAAAATATTCTTTTTAGAGAACCATGGAAACTTGTAACATTCAAATAAAAGATAATTCATGATGGTGGGAAAAATTATTCATGTGGTGTTTTTTTTCTTTTTCTTTTTTGAAAAGGTTAAGGTATTATACTCTTGATTAAACATAAAAAGAAAATACTCTTTTGCAAAATGGGAAGAGAGGAAACCCATTACAATAATAGAGGAAAATATTCCTCAATGAAGAAAGAAAAAATGGAAATAATGGTCCTAAGAGTTCAATAGTATTCTAACATTAAGATAAAAATAAGAAAAAAGTCATATCATCACCCCCCCCCCACCCTAAAAGACATGAAATAGTGAAATACAATGAATAAGTTGCATCAACCCCCCCCCCCCCACACACACACACACTAGGAAGTTTTGTTGTGATAGACTAACACAACTTGGTAGATAACTCCTCCCACCCAAAAAAATCATGTGGAATTAGGACCAGGTGATAGGTTCCAATGCACATATCTCTCTTTAAAGCTTCCCACCTGGCAGTGCTTATGAGGAACACATTGTGCTATCAACCTGATGCAACACAAAAACCAGATATAAAGCACTATGCAAAGTACAAATTAGGTTAAACATCCATCCAAAATAAGGAAAGATGGTATAATGATAGGTTTTGACATGCCAATCCCTCTTTAAAGGCCTCCCACCCATCAATACCTACAAGAAACTGTACCTCCATCCAAATGCAATGAGGCTAATTCCAGTACTCACAAATAGATTTTCAACCCAATAAACCAATAATCTCATGAACTAGAAATAGTAATCAGTGAAGAGGCCTATAAAAAACATCTAATAACCATAATATTAGATAATGATACATAACCTCTAAGTAAGACTCCCATGATGTCTATCACTATCCGTTTTTGTCACAAATGGTGCCTATAAATTGAGCCAAATACACTGGATTATCCCTGCACCCACTCATCTGCGTAAACCCACCACTGTCATCCTTCAAGTTTAAAAAATCATATAGAACCAGGTCTAACACCACACCATAGAAACTATAAAATCCCAATCCTTCACTAGTTACCAAACATCTTATAACTCGAATCACATATCAATGGAAGGAGTGATGAAATCATCCCGATCTAGAAAGATATAGAGACCACCGATGTTGACCGTCAAAGAAACAGTGAGATGTCACCGCAACCACCAGAACCAAGGAATTAAAGATGAAGAACGTATGCTATACATATAAGGATTGAGATAAAATCTCAATGATAATGATTAATGACATTGTGCAGATATGGGAATAGGATAAATCTTCAATGAATAATTGTCATAGACACCTTTGGTTAAAAAATAACTCATTTGGAAAACGATAAGAATGTTACTTTTAAAAAAATTATAGAAAGTAAAATATTGATTAAAATGAATTTATTCATTAATTTTATAATATGAAAAACGTTATTGAAAATATTTTGAAGATAATATTGACATGGAAAAAAATGATTCCCAACCAGTTAAGAAATAATGTTTGTTTTCTTAAAAATATTTTCTTGATCATTTTAAGTACCAAAGTGAGGTAAATGGTAATATTACTTGAAAATTTCATTAATAACCATAGGAGAATAAGATATATTGGGTTTAAAGGATAATATCCATATATTTTCCTTCAATATAAATTTAGCATAAATAATCCCTAAAAGAAACGATATTGTAACATAAACCATTTACCACAAGTCTTGTCGTACTTCGTACACGTTTAAATATATTATATAATTAATATATATTTATTATAAATATGTTAAATAAATATATTCATACATATATTACTATTTATAATTCCTTTATAATTTCTAATTATCCTTTTATAAACAATTTCTTCATTAAAAATGAACATTCGGATAAAAATTGATCTGTTTTTCATGTATATTTCAGTTCAATGGTTACGATACTTACACCGTGGTCATGGTTTAATAATATATAGAATATTATTAATTAAATAATTATCATATTTATTTATCATATACACTTTTCTAATTATTCATATAAATATGTGGTGAATAACCAATAACATCGCTTTGCGGAGGTGGTAATCCACACGTATGCACGAGCGAAGTTATCATTTCCTAACAGATGGAAAGGTAAGAAAGTAAATAAGATATTATAATTACAGAATTTTAACAACAAAATAAATAAAATATATAATCATTATATTCTTCATAATAACCATCCATGAAATTTGATGATGAAAAATAAAATACAGTGCTTCACGAGGAGGTAGTCTGCACATACGCATAAACAATGCTTTCATTTCCCATTTGATAGAGAAAGAGATGAATAAGGGTTACACCATTGACATAAGTACATATTAATATATTTATGATACTAGATTCATCATGTTATTATGGGAATAATATTTTTATAGAATGTGGAAGAATAAATGAGATTTAAAGTACTCAATTAAGAGTTATACCTCTTTGTTGAAAATCCCCCTTTGGATTATACCTTAATCCTTGAAAGGATGGTATTATAATAAAACTAATACCTATAAGATATGGGGATATATGGTAGTAAAATATTTGGATAGTTATTGTCTAATATAAGAGGCTCCTGAATTATGGATAAGAGAGGATAGTGGTGTCCTTTTATAAGTGAGGGATAGGACACACTTGGAATTTTTAAAATGATTAAAATATATTAATATCTTATTCAATAAAAATGCTTCAAAATGACTTATATTTTAATATGAGATGATATAGGGTCAAAATATGACAATAAAATAGGATTTATAAAAGTTTTTAGTTCATTTTATCCCTTATCATTTTTTTGATTTACCCCTTTTACCTGTTTTAACTCTTACCATGATAACTGGATTTTTATTAAAGTTATTATTCATAAAAACCAAAAAATGAAAATGTTCTCATTAAAAAATTTGAAAATTATTATTCCAAATATTTATTCCATTTTATTAAAGGACAGTTTTCTATAAAATCAGTATTTTTAACTATTCATTAGAAAATTATTCTTTTCAAAAAAATACCAAAATTTCACCTTTTGATAATTTTAATATGATGAGTTCACAAAATTTATCCTATTAATAAGTTATAATTTATAAAATTGGTAGAAATTAATTATAATATATGAACTAAATATGCAATAAAAACCATTTTTGATGAAGATATATTTCTTAAGTATAAAATGACTTTATTGAAAATTGAGTACTTATTTAATATGAATTAATCAATAAATTATATAAAAAATTATACATATTTTTTAATAATTTGGTTATTTCTATTCATACCACCATTTTAATGGATATGTTAGAATAGTATACTATATCACTGTTCATTTCGACTCGGGGTTACATGTTAACAAATCTATCAAAGAAATTATATTTATTTAAGGATAAATATATGATAAAATATTAAGGTGTTACAATGATAGTTAGATATAAGATACTAAAAATGCTATACTAGTAATATATTATGCCTTGGTATTATCTATATATTGAGGCATCAATATAGTATATAAGTATTGACTATAAATTGTTAGTGTGTTCCATGAATCAATAATTATATATATAATCTATGGGTTTGGATTTATAAAGTAATATTCATTGTGATAGGATTTGATATAATGGCGTTTTTATGCATGTGGTTGAGAACTATTTGAGTCATGTGATTAACCTTGGTATATTTAACATAGATATCACATTTACATCAACACTGGAAAGAGTATGTATAATGAAATGAATGGATGTCTTGGATAGAACTTATTGAGGTTTGAAGTATGTTATTTTAACTTAAATATATATTATGAATTACATGATACACATATGATCAAGATAATATCCAAGATACATTTGGTATATAATGTGGTATCCTAATGTGATATATTTATCACAACATATACATTCACATATCATGAACATAAGGATATCACATGTGTTTTTATAGGAAATTTGTAGGTTCCAGATATATATGGGAAGTGGAGACCACAAATATTTTAGAGGATTTAAAATGAATATAAAATTGATTAACTGACTTGTTTTTTAAACATTTATTTTAAGTTTTTTGATTTTTTTTATTTTAGGATTCTAGTACTCATGCTTTGTTATGTACTTATCGTGGTTGTATAACACTTAAAAGAATATTATGATTTATTATAGAGTTCATTTAATGATATTTGGAACCATTTTTCATTACGATTGATTTCTAATATATTTATGATTATTTTATAATAGTGATCCAATATAGGGTAAATTTATCCCCAAGAAATACTATAGACCCTTGGTTCTAGTTTCTAACCTCTGGTGATTTGGGAGTGCACTTAAGGTCACATGAAAATTATCCTCAATAGAACGATCATGTTCGGGTTTCATATTATAATATGGATATTTATTTAATCCCTCTCTAACTCACCACGGAGGGATAAACTTTGAAATAAAGAGAAAGGGATACACAAAACTTAGATTCATGTTTTTTTGCATCATTTAAAACGGAATCTCTTTAAAAATTAATATTTTTTGGGTTTTATCTTAATATATTTTTATTGGAAATACCTTTTGCTAAACATTAAATTTAATTTAATGAAATACATTCCTTTACTTCATTGGTTGACACTAAGATCATGAGTGGCGATCTTTTGTTTTTCTATTTTCAAAACACAATATTCACTTTCTCCCTTATATACTTCAGATCATAATACACCTTGGAATTCCACTAACAAATCATAATGAATGGATCTTTCCTATAAAATAATAAAGACATTTTTCATTTAAATTTTGACCATTTTAATTAGTTTATAGGATTATTGGGATCCTCTTTAAACATTGACTTATCAATTTCACTAGACCTCTTAAAATTTTATGAACTGGAAACCTTTTTATGTTTTATATAAATCTTATAAAGATTACCACACCATATTTATCTCAAATGTAATTTTAATTTTTATTTATCATCATTTGTGTTTTTACTATTTTATTTATTTTTTATTATGGATAATTATCAAAAAAAATCATCCTGTTAAGTTTTTTTATTAAATAATATTATTATTTTTTACTCTTAGACGATATCATGCCTTGGTATATGTCTTAGGGTCTTCTTTATACTATAAAAAACTTCTGTAATTAATTAATTTGATATTTAATGAAAAAATGATAACATATCCACCATCAAATCTTCATCAACTTCTCCTTTCCATCTATTTTTTCACTTTAACTAACTTTGTAGTAACAATGGAATGTTAAATAATAGAAGGTCACATGTGTTTGAACTAGGTGTGCATCAGAAGTGTAAAATAATGGGAATTAGAAAAAATTCACTAAGATCAATGATATAATGTCTTAAATGTAAACAAACACCCAATTCACAACACCATGATCTCATGTGATTTAATTAAGTGTGATAAATCAAAATTGAAACCATTCATCATTCATTTTTTATTAAATGTGTATTATTCTCATTATCGATGATCTTATCCTGAAGTAATCGAGTATAGATCATTCTAGATCATCCACACATGATTTGGGATCTTGATGGTACATCAATCATTGGTCTTTAAGTACTAACATAGAGAATAAAAGACACTTTTGATGTCCTTACAATATTTATAGCATCATTTCATCGAATCTGGATAAAGAACTTTGATAAGGGTGCTTATATTTCCTCTTTATCAGTCACTAACTTGGGAGAGAGGAGAGAGAGGCTCTCAAATTCAAGGGACTGGGTATTCTATCAAATTTAGGATTCTCTTTGCTTAAACAGGTAGGTTTAAATCTCATAAATTACTCTTAGGCCCCCTGAGTATATTTGACCTCTAAAATAATCACTAAATTGTATTTATGACCTAGATAATGTGTTGTTGATTTCATAAATATTTTATCGCATATTTATAATGTTTAAAGTAATTTTACATGATAAAATCTGAGTTATTAACTCAACTATTCTCTCTCAAAAATATTTAATGAACCTTGAATAATAATAATACTCATTTGTAAAATATTTTTCCTTGTATTCACTTAATATCTTGCAAATACACTGACTAAATAAATTCAATGTTTATTATTCAAAACTCAAATAATAATGAATTTATTTATTTTGGTGATAATTCAAAATATGACATTACCTGAACCTCATGGTGGGTCTCACAATGTCATAAACTCTTATTCCTATAATTGTTCATTCTTTTGAATATTCTTAGTGTGTAATTTTTTAGCTCCTTATCTTGATAGTATTGAATGATAATCATACAGGAGTTGTGCCAAGAAACATATTAAGGCCCCTAAGGAGATCAAATTTAGTCATAGAAATGACAACCTCTCCTACAAACATATAATGTGTAATATAATTTCTTTGCATCGTGATATCTCAAAAAGTAGGATGCATAACTTGTGTCACCATCCATACTTGCTTTATTTATTCTACTATGACCTTACTATATGGACTTACCTATTTCTACCAGGGCTGTGGATTTAATAAAGGTAATTCCATCCTAGTAAATTGGTCTCGATATATCTCTTCCTTAATGTGGAAGTGAAAAATTATTGTGTGATCATTTATCCAATTTTATACAACCAATGATGCACCTGACACAAGATAACTCACCACAAATATAAATTTCATTGTTTTAATCTTTCATAAATATTTGAAATAAAATGATAAACATTGGTAATGATATTAATTCATGAGACCAATACACGTTCTTATATATAGGAACATCATGAGACACCCAATACATATGATGTTCCTATTGGTGGATCAGTCCTCATGATATCATGCACTCGAGATGACCAAGAGTGAAATTTATGAGAATAAGTATCAATGTTTATGATCCCCTCACACCAGATAGTCAAACATTATCTATATCTTGTTAGTATGATATATCTCGACCATATAACATATATTTAAGATTATTGTTATAGCATATTGAGGTTCTCATTATAGTTTGGGACTTATATTACCTTTTTATATGACATGTAATCTAAATACATTAACAAATATATAGAATATGAAGAAGAAGTGTTACTTAATGATATGAGAAACACATTCATATATCAAACTATATACATATAATGGTAATCAAAGTGCATATAAAAGTTTGGTATAGGGAACCCACTCACACTACACTCTGACTTACACTAGATCCAACTGCTAACAACTCTCGGCCCAATAACTCTCACATAAGAACTATTATTATTTTGAGATATGGATTTAGTTAGGGGTTTTTCTACATTATCATCTAGGATAATCTTCTAATTTCAATTCATCACTCTGAGGAAAATCCCTCAAGAGATGAAACCTTTGAAGAATATTCTTTCTCCTATGTTGTGACTTAGGATCCTTGTAAAACACCACTGTTGTAGTATTATCACAATATACTATAATAGGTTTTGTGATATAAGGTACAACACTAACATCAAAGAAAAATATGTATATATAAACTACTTTCTTAGTTTCATCAGAAGTCACTATATACTCGGATTCCACTGTAGAATCAGTTGCCACAAGTTACTTTGAGATTATTTATCTCACGTAACCTCCATTCATGAAAAATACATATCTTGATTTTAATTTTAGATCACTATTATGTATATGGAATATAGAATCAGTGTATCCCCTCACTATTAGCTCCTCTTCTCCTCCATATACTATGAACATATTTTTTTTATTTCTTAAGTACTTTAGTATAGTTTTAACTACTTCCTAATAAAACTCTCTTGTATTATCTTAATGTCTTCCCACCATGGTTAAATAAAAGGAAAAAATAAATCCAATTTCATAAAATGGCATACATGATAGATCCCACAACCAAAGCATAAGGGATTCTACACATTCCATCAATCTACTTATGTGTTTGTAGATACGTTTTTATTGAGAGATTGATATCATGTGATGTCAGCAACAATACTCTATTTTATTATTACATATAGTAACTTTTGAGTACCTTGTCAATATATTCACTTTGACTTTACCTAATCAACCTCTAAAATCTATCTTGATAGATCTTGATCCCTAGAATGTAGGATACTTAACCTAAGTATTTTATGGAGAAGAATTCATTTAACCAAGTCTTCACATATTGAAATATTTTTATCTTGTTTCTCATAATTAATATTTAATAAACATATAATACTAAAAAAATAATGGAACTCCCATTAAACATCGTATAGAAAAATGGATCACTTTCATTCTTGAAGAAACCAAGTTACATTTTAGCCTCATCAAAACAAACATCAAATGATTGAAATTCCTACTTCAATATATAAATATATCTCTACAACTTGTATACTTTATCAAAACTATTTTATATTATAAATCCTTAATGTTGTGTCATATAGGAATCTTCATCCAAATTTCCATTTAGAAAATAAATTTTGATATCCATTTTGAAAATTTCATAATCAAGGAAGGTTGTTATTACAAACAATATTCTAAAGGATTTAAGAATCATTAATGGTGATATGGTTCTATCATAATTGATGCCTTTTTTTCAAACCCTTCATAACCATTCATGCATTATATATACTTTATGATCCATGTCTATATTTTTATTGAATACCCATTTATAACCAATGGTATTTACATCATCTATCAGATATATCAAAATATAAACTTGATTTTGGTATATGGACTCCATCTCATAATACATTTCTTCTTTCCATTTAATATCATCCTTTCCATATATAGATTATTTATAGGTTTAAATTTCATCATTCTCAAGGAATAATGTGTCACCTAACTCGATGATAAGAAAACCTTAACTCTCTAATTATCAAACCCCACTAGTAGACCTACACAGTGTTTTTGTCTCATGAATGTTTTCATCTCCCACTATTTCTTGTAGAGAAGTTTATTTAATAAAACCTATAAAGTTTCACTTCATGCTCTAAGATTATAGTTTTTCAATAGGTATTATCTTAAAAAATTCTTTTATCCCCAAACACAAAATTATGATAGACTTGGTTTCTTTTCATACTATAACTCATATGAAATCCCATATTCCACTCTAGTTGTTACTCAATTTAGTGTATATATCATTGTATGTAATTAATATCCCCACAAAGATAATAGTAGATTTGTATGACTATTCATTTATCTTACCATGTCATTCATGGTACTATTCCTCCTTTCACCTATACTACTCTAATAAAGTGTATAAATAAGATTGAGTTGGGATACTATCTCATACTCTTTCATGAAATCAATGAATTCTTGGTTTAAATATTCTCCACCTCATTCTGAGTGAAGATTCTTAAGATTACTACCAATATAATTCTATATTTCATTCTAATATTCCTTAAACATGATAAAATATTTTCACTTATACTTAATTAAGTAGATATATACATATCAATTATAGTAATTATTAAAATTAATGAAGAAAATTCACCCCTTGACTATACTAGAAATGGACCAAAAATATTAGTATAAACCTACTCTATTAGTTCTTTATTTCTTAATCCCTTCCAATTGATAGGTGATTCTGTCATTTTCCCTTGTAAACAATCATTAAATGAATCCAAGAGTTTTAACTAAATATAGTCTAAATACCCTACTTGATTGAATTTTATTAAAAATTTCTCATTTACATGACCTGGTATGAAGTTCCATAAGCAGGTAGGATATGATTCATTCTCTATGGATTTTTCATTGATTTCTAAAATAGGATTTTCAAGTTCCATTATATATAATATATTATTAAGATTTTACATACCATATCATATTTTATCCTTATAATAGAGTAAACATTTATTTAAAAACATGAAATAAAATCTCTTAGTGTCTACACTCGAAAATTAGATTATTTTTCTAGTAATAAATGGTATATAATAATAGTTTATTAATATAATAACCATTCCACTAATAAAAGTAAAATGATAATCCCCAATTTCTGATGCTTCCAATATTTCACCACTTACTTCTCAGAGATCCACCTCACCCTTCGCAATCTTCTTGAATCTACTTGGTTTTTGAATTTGAATATAAATGTATGAGTCACATGTTTTATCCAATACCCAACTTATAAAAATGTGAAATTTTCATTCAATTACAAACATACTTAAAGTAGAATCATCTTCTTTCTTATTTTTCTTAATAATATTCTTCTTCTACTATACTTCCTTGCCACATGAAAAGAATATTACATCATTCTTATTACTCTTACTCTATATAATTGGATTCTTGGAAGGGCAGTGCATCATTTTATTTGGTATTATTTATATCCTTATCCTTCAGTTAACTAAATCAAATAAGTTTGGGATATATTTTTTCATGTTATTCATATTATAATTAATAATAAATGTCAAAATTATAGGTAGTAAATGATGAGATTAGTTGCTGGTTCTTGTTTTAATTTTGACCCAAAGGACTCTAGACTCTTAATATACCAATACTTTTGAGCACATGAGGTCCTTCCTGACTCCCTTCTTCTCGAATGAACATATAAAGTGAACTGGATATCTCATATCTCTCTTATTGTGCTCTCTTATGGTATAACTCTTGGAGATAAGATAACATATTATAGGAATCATAATACTTGTAAATTTTCTATATATCACTATAAATAGAAGAAAACATAATGAATTTTACATCTATAACATCATAAACGTTCTTTTTAAATTTATATATATCCACCTTTCTTGGTCCTTAGGGGGACTCAGAGGGAAGTTGGGATTCCAGCATATATAGCTTCCTTTATTGGTGTAGTACTACATGCAAGAAAATATAACACTCCTTGAATTTATTTATTATTAGGATATTATATTTATCCAATATTTATCATAGTGGTTGATGATATCCATTTTATCTACAACAATTAATTTTTGGGAGATTAGTAATTTACCATGATTACTAAATTATTTACATTATTAATATATTAATATTTAAATGTCTTCCACTATTTTATTCAAATATTAGTAGCTATCAACTAATATATTAATAATTATTATTATCTTGGGTATTCTAGTTTCAATTATCCTTAAAAATATATTGATAGACTCATCTATGTTATCATCACTACGTAGAGAGTTTAAGGTAGGATTTTGGCTGGCCAATAGCTTTAACTTATGACTCTTTGATCTGTTGAGTGGAGAATCATATCTTATGAATACTGAACTTGGATTATCTTAATTAATGACTCCAAAATTTCACCAATATATCTATTTCAAAACCTCTAGAATTAAAAATAACACTTTTTTATAATGTATACGATACACAACACCGAGCTTAAACAAATCATGAAATATTATTATTTAAATATGAGTGTTATAAATTGTCCGTTGAAATGGATGATATAACTAGGAGTAACTAAATTTTTAAATATATATAAAATTTTCCAACTCAATATAAATTTATTGATTAATTATTAAGAAATAAGCACTCAATTTTTAGTAAATTCATTTTATGTTTCAAAAATACATTTTCTTCAAAAATGTATTTTATTATTTTTTGTGAGAGAATATTATAATTTATTTCATTCAATTTTAGAAATTTATTTTTATAAAAATGATGTCATTTTTTATATCATCGTATCAAAATTATTTTACAGTGAAATTTTGGGATTTTTTGAAAAGATTAATTTTTCAGTGAATAGTGAAAAATAACGATTTTTATAAAACTATGATTTATTTTAATTGAAAATCCATATTATACTATTAATTTTATATTAAAGTAATTTAATTATTATTTAATTATATATAATATAATTAATTATGAAACATCATTATAAATTACTTTGGTATAAGTTCATTTTTTGGTTTAAAACGCATTTTTCTAAAAACTGTTTTTCATTATGTTTTACGTATTTATATTAAAAATTATTTATGAAACTTATAAAAATAGAATCTTTAAATTTTTATTTGATATTTTGAGTTATTATTTTCAAATTTTTTAAATATTCCCCTTTTTTATTTTCATTATGAATAGTAATAGTAGTAAATAGTTTTCACATCGGTAAGGGTAAATCGGGTAATTAAGGTTAAAAATAATGTGATAAGACCTAAAAATAACCATAAAACTTGTATTTATTTTATTCTATAAAATATTTTAAATATTACCATAAAATTTTATAATGACACTTGACTTTGATAATGACCTTAATATGATTTAAAATAAAGAATAAAAACAAAATGTCACTCTCTTTGTTTGAATATCTTTAATATTTTTTCATTGGGATAAAAAGATGTTATGTTAAGTTATAATTTCTTATATAAAATATGAATAGTTTTTTTATCATGTTTATTTATTTTTAATTTTTATTGATGAAATAATTATCTGAAATTCCTATGCAACACTAACACGGTGATTGTGAAAGCAGTAGAAAAATCAAGTAAATTTTTATAAGATATAAAATTAATATTATTTGGTTGATTTATAGTATAACCTTAATTTTTAAGATAAATATAACATACAATTTATTTTTTAAAAGTTTATATTAGAATTCCATTACTATCTTGTTGTCATTAAAGTAAAACTATGTGAATAATCCTGAAAATGACTATAATGGTATATTATATTATATAATATTTTATTTAATGATTTAAAATTCATAGAAATATTATATTCATACAATTAAATGTTATATGATAGAAAATGTTAACTTTTTTCCATTTATGCGTCACTTTTACTTTTATAGTAAATTTTTTGACCCCTAAAGAGTAAAAAACATTGATATCTTAGTAGTCATCAAAATGGTTAATGGGGAGTTCAATCTAAGAGATAAGGGTTAAAAAATAACCTAAAAGTGTATAAATTTTATTATATTGGATTATTTAAACTCATAATGATAATATATTCTAAATATATCAATCTGGTTTCATTTTTTTATGAAAATTAATTTATATTAATTTAATACTTTATATAATTCCATGAGTACCCCTCCCCTCACTTATAAAAGGGTGACTCCTATCATATCTTCCTCACATATTTTAATCATTATAGTTCAGAAAATACCTACCCAAATATCTTATTACCATCCCTCCCCATTTCCTATAGGTCATGTTATCACCAAAATACCAAATCTAGGAGACAGAAGGTGTAAGCCAAAGTGGTTATTTGAGGAGAAGGTATAAGTCCTAACCAACCTATTTCAAGTTTATTTATTCATATATATTAATTAAATATTATTAAACCATGATTATTTAATAACATTAGCATCTTCAATATACTGAAATGTTATTATAACTATGGTAAAACCCTTTTCGTCTCCTTTTCTATCAAATGGAAAATGGAAACATTATTTGTGTGTGTGTATGGACTACCACCTCCATAAAGTGATGTGTTTTTTTTCCATAGCCACCTCTCATGTATTTTTATAATTATGGATTTAATTTATATATATAATATCCATGAAATAATTATAAGTATTTAAAGATAATATATCATCTATTTTCTTACATTTTCATCCATTGAAAAATGATAACGTCGTTCATGCGTACGTGTGGATTACCACTCACATAAAGTGATATAATTCATTTTTCATATATTAATTTCATGTATGGTTACAAATATTTATTTAATGTATAAGTATAATAATTATTTTATTATTATTATTCTAGATATGATTGAACAATTACCGATTCAACTATGGTCAATATACTGAAGTCGTTTTATAATTGTGAACTGATTATCCTAAAAACACCTGACGTAAACTTAACCAATTAGGTAATTAAATATTTCATTAAAATAAATGGAAAATTATTTAATTATAAATTAATAAATCTGTAATAGTTTCTTAAATAATTAAATAATCAATCTAAGTTTATTAAACGGATGTTTTCACCCGAGGTAAGGGATTTCATATCTCAATTTTTATTCATTAGGTTATATTACTTATTTATTATCTATGTTATGATAAGATCTTGTGTTTAATTAGATATATTAAGTTTATGTTGTATTTTTACTTTTTATATTTTTATTTACATTTGTTACACATAATGAATTCATTAATTAATTCTCTTTTCAATGTGATAGTCTTTGTAATGGGTTTCTTAACTCAATTTCCTTTCATTGAGTTATACCAATTATTTATTAATTATATTATGTTTATATTATGTGTTAAATGACATCTTTTATATATTTTTTATTTAAGAAAGTTACCAATTTACATTTATTATACATAATTACTCCATTAATTAATTCTCTATTCAATTATATAGTCTTTATAAGGGTTTTTTGTCTCAGATTTTCCTTATTTGGGACATATGTTTATATTATACACATGTCTTATTTTATGTGGAATATATAATACCCCTTGAAATTTTATATACATGGATCCCATTATATTCATGGTATTTAACTTTTTATTTGAATTCATTTCTTTCACATGCTTACGATTCAAAAATTACCAAAATGCTAAGGATTTTTATGATATAATCTCATCTTATTCTAGGATTGTCTATGTTCAAAGTTCTTTTAGGAGGGATCATATGATCTCATTAAACCACATCTATTTTCTTATAATCTATTTATAGATTTTTTTATATGTTTAATTTACATTTCCTCCCTTATTTATTAAATGAACTCCATGAAAGTTGTTTTTAAGTTATACTTATCTTATATATTCTTTTAGATTTGGAATATTTTTCTTCCATATCCATGTTTTCTAAAAAAATTCAAGATTGTTATTTTTAAAAATCAAATGATTTATTAAGGTTATTTTCAAGTTTCTTTGAATTTATTTACAAAGGTTTTAAAAGGGAATCTTTTTAACATTTTTCATATGAAACATTTTTACTTTCTTTACCAATGTATGAAAGGAATGTTTTATTATAACATATTCATCTTAACCAACTTTCTTCACAAACATGAATATTTTTTATTTGAAAATTACTTTTAATTTTTATAATATAATTTTTAAAGAAAAATAATTTTCTAATATTCATGGAATTTTTAGTTTTTAAAAGTGATTTTCAAAGTGTAAAGGGTATTTTTTTTAAGAATTTTTTTAATTTTATTTTAATGTTATTTATATTCATAAATGAAAACAAACCTTGATGTTACTTATGATACAATAGGTCTATGTTTCAATGATACCTTACTTATTCTTTCTCTATATGGATTATGATTGTTCCAAATATATTGTCTTATAACCCGTTTCTTTTCAATTGTTAAATCAAGATATGAATGAATAGTTGTTATTATAATATTGAAAAGTAAAAGATTTTTCTTTTTCAAATTCTATATTACTTAGACATATATATGGATGATTTATTTATGGTTTTGTTATAACCCAAGGATGGTTGGTTACATAATAAACTAAGGATAGGTGTGTATATCCCACTAATTCATTGGGTAAAGAGACAAATTTAACCAGTTATAGGATTCTCCTAAGTGATTGTTGGAATTTAACAAGTAGTTTAATCCATTTGTAATATTTATGGTAAGAGTTATATGATAATGATTTTTGAAGATACCAACACATTTTCTTTAGTCTTTCTATGAGTTTTTAAATGTACCATTAATTAAAATTGACATTGCATAGCTCGTGATCATTGATTCTTATGACTCTTTCCTTTGTTAAATCTTTATTACATGTCATGTGTTTAATGATCCATGTTTTGATGGGTATGAATTATATTAATCTCAGTCACTTTGATTATTTCATCATACCTTTATGATCATCCTATGATCATTGATGGAATTCAATTTTTAATGCTTATATTTACCTTTAAGGAGTGTTTGAGCTCACCCTTATTATGTTTTACATTTCTATAGGTTATGAATAATAATATTAAATGAACAATGACTAGAAAGGTTTCATGTGGTAATAATTTTATGAGATATGTTGATGATTTTTTGTCAAATAAGAAAATTTGTGTATATTAGGAAAAGTGATTATCAGAAGACATGGGTATTATCATATAATAGTTTATCCTAATTATATTAGACTCTAAAACTAAAAGGTCATCGGTTATATAAGTGATCCAATATTTTTGTTTGACATCATATGTTTTGGATAGTAAAATTTGGGTCACGTTTATTGTATCAAAGCTGGAAAATAAAATATTATATTTTTAGCACCAGATATGAGAGTGTGGGTTTGGGGATATTATAGAAATGGATACTATTTTATGCTAATTTTATTTAATTTGGCCCAAAAATTTCATAAAAACTACCCAATAGTAAGAGGTACCATCAACTTGGGATGAAGAGAACCTTGTACATATGGTTTTTTTAACTCAAGTTATGGAAGGAGTTAATGAATTAATATTTTATTTGAGGTATTTTAGTTTTCTTGGTGATTGAAATCCTTTTTAATTTATCATTCTTATTTTGTTTGATCACACTCACAACTTAACCGTATTTAAATATAAAACATTCACTATGTATTAATTCAATTTTATCAATGCATGCTCATTTATTAATCTATGTGATTATGTAAACATAACATGCTCACAAAATAATAAAACATGTATAAACATATAAAAGAAACATTGTTATTTGTGTTTTTATGATGGTTAATCCATCAAGTAGTAATGGATAAACCTAGACCCCAAGGGTAACTCATGAGTTGTGGATGAATAGGGTTAAAACACCCACCCCGTCCAATGTACCTATCTCTTTTCTAGTATTATACCTCATCTTGACATGATCTACATCTCCTTTCATCCTTTCTATTATACATAAACACTCACACTCTAGTGATGGGGTCTTAGTGGGATACATATGAATACAATCACTCATGGATACACCAGTCCTTATACATATAAGGAAGGGTTAAAGGATGATACGAAGATTGTAATTTAATAAATAATTATTATATTCCTTCATAAACATGAAATAATTAAATTAAAACATAAAATATAACACATAAATTGGTCGGTCTCACCCATGATCATCCAACATGCAATAAATTTACCAAATAAAATAAATCTATAATTAATTCTACTTGAGAGTATTAATTATAAATTAAAATAATATTAATTCATAAAATAATTTTCACACTATCCCATGACCAATTTTTAAAATAATTTTTGTATTTTGTACTGATTTCTCTCGGTATACTAGGTAATTTTTAACCCCCCCCCCCATCCAGTGGGGTTATGGGTTATACCTAGACCCGGATGGATCGGGAAGGTCAGTAAAATCCTAGATCGACTGGGTAGTCGGGTCACTGAGCTAAGTGAAACCCATATGTGGGGTGCACAAGTAGGAAGGTGTGACACCAAAATCATATAAAAAGAAATAATTATATAACAGTGACCTTTAGGCACTATTGAAGTCCGACCCCTAATTATTTGGTGGAAATATTTTGATGTGGGCATCTTTTCCACCCACCTATATATATATATATATATATTATCCACATGGTAGAATTTTTTTATTCTCATTATCTACATATATGAACTAAGAAACCCCCTATCGGTTCTTATTCTGGCTGAACACACCGGCGCCAGAAGTAACTTACCCTCTCAACCAGGTGATATATATATTAGTTTAATTTAATTTTAATACTAAAAATCAATTTTCTAATATTTTGATGGTCATATATTGGCCATATGACATTATATCAATGTTTCATTGATGGAATTAGGACCGTATCGATTCACTCTACATGAATTCATTGAAAATTTATTTTTATATTGATTTAATCAATCACATGATCACTCTAATACCAATTTTTGGGATTAGGTGTGTAGAAAAAGTGTAAAATATTATAAATTAAAAAATATCACTATGATTAATGAAATAAAATCTCCATAGATAAGAAAAATCCAATTCACAACACCAGGATCTTTGATGATTTTGTTAAGAAAAATAAATAAAAAATGAAAGCATACCTCATTCATTCTTGATTAAACATGTATTCTACTCATTTTTTGATGATCATTACTTGAAGTAACTAAGGAAGGGTATATCTATATCATCCATACACACTTCAAGAGTTTGATGGTACTTCTATATTCAGTCTATGGGTGATAGCACATATAATCAAAGACTTTTGTTATGTCCTTACAATCATTGGAGCACTATTTTATCAATATGGAATGAAGAAATTGGATAGGGGTGCTTGGATCTCCTATTTATCACTCTAGAACTTGGTAGAGAAGAGAGATAGGGTCTTAAATTATAGGTAATGAATATTCCCTCTAATTGGGGCTTCTCTCAGCTTAAATTGGTATGGTTAAGTCACTGAAATTGTACTCAGACCCCCATATATAATTAACCTCATAAATAAGCACTAAATAGTATTTTTGACTGAGAATACTTTTCACTAACATCGTAAATATTTTATCACACACTTTAAACACTTAAAATAATGTTATATGATAAAATCTAAGTCATTAACTTGAATCATAACTTCCAAAAATATTTAAAAAACCTGGAATAATAGTAATATTCATTCATAAAATATTTTCCCTTATATTCACTTAATATATTGAAAATACACTAAGTAGTAAAATTCAGCACTTATTATTCTAAACTAAAATAATAATAAATAAATTTATTTTGGTGGTCATAAAAATCATACAATGCATTAACCTCATTGTGAGGTCCACCATGTATATAACTCTTATTCACTATAATATGATAAACTTTTGAATACACATAGTGTGTAACTTTCCAGGACCTTATCTCAATAGTAGTGAGTGTTACTCATAGACTAGGAGTGGTTTATAGAACCATATCAGTGCCTCTATGGAGATAAGGTTTAGTCATAACAATGAACATTTATCCAATATACATACACTATGTAATATAATCTCTTTGAATCATGATATCTCATAAACTAGAATGCATAACTTATGTCACCATCCTTATCTTCATTATTTATTCTTTCATGACCATACTGGATGCACTTACCTCCTTCTACCATATCCATGGATTTAATGAATATATTGACATCATGGTCAATTAGTCTTGATATATATCTTCCTTAACTCAAAATCAATAAATCCCATATTAATCATTCATCTAATTTCATACCACCAATGACATACCTTATGCAATATACATTTTCACAAACATAGATTTCATAGTTTCCAACTTGTATAAAAGTAATAAATCAAATTATGATCATAGATAATAATTTTAATTCATGAGACCAATGCACATTCTTATAGATATTAACATCCAATTACAACCAATACATGTGGTTTTCCTATTGTCGGTTCATCCCTCATGATATTATATACTCAATATCACTAAGTGATAACTTAATGAGAATAAGTCTTAATGATTATGTTCCCCAATCATCTGATAGTAAAACATCATCTATTTCATGTCGGTATGATGTACCAAGACCATAGGACATATATTTAAGATTATTTTCATGGAATATTGAGGTTCACATTATAGGTGGGAACTACTATAACCTTTTAATACACCATTTAATATAAGGTAATTACCAATTATGTACCACATTCATAAAAAAATTCTATCATGGTAAGATAAACACATGTATATATCAAATTTTTGCATCTAATGGTAATCAAAGTAAATACAGGATTAAATTTTAGGGAACCCACTCTCACAACAATAGACAATAAATCATAACTAGAATATTTGAAGAGTTACACCTCAAATATTCATTCTTAAGACTTATAAATAAATACCCATGAAATAATAAACCATACAAGATTTAGAGGGAAAATTAAAGAGAAAAGAGACACATGTCTTATGAGTTTTTAAAATATAGTCATAAAAACATCGAAGTGAATGGAATATTTTCATCACTTGATCTTTAAATATATCTAAGATAAATTCATTATATATCCAATAATTTTCTGGTAGTTAATAATAATGACAAATAATTTGGAAAATTTTATCTTAAAACATAATAGGAGAGAATAATTATAAAAAATATCCTAATAATACCAAATTTATATGAAAATTACAAAAAATAAACTTTCTCCCAAATCCCCACCCTCATATAAATTTATTTGCCTTGGAATTAAATGAAATTTATACCTTAGGGTAAAAGATTAATTTTAAGATTAGTAGCACATTCAAAATATTTATTTGAGAATTATTACTAGGTAAAAATTATTTTTTCACTCATAGTATTAAATCAAAAAATACCCCTTATGAATTAACTCATGATCGAAAAACAATTTTGGGTCTCTAAACATCAAATTGTTAACTATAAAACAATAGATAAGGATAATCATATTGAAGTTGACAAAGGAACCCCTCAATACTAAACATAGCAACATAATAAAAAAATGGGTAATGAGGTCCATTTGAAGGATGAGGAGTGTGATCATACAAATTCATTTGTTAATAAAATATTTTTTGTAAAATAAATTATTATAGAAGAATATTTTGAATAATATATATATGGATTTATAGAATAAGAATAACTAGCTCGTGACTCAACTAAGTTCTTGGATTTTTTATCAAACATTTGGATTGGATAAATTTATAAAATAATGAAAACATCCAATGGTTATGGAAAAAAATATTTTTATATAAATAAATAAATTTTTCCATCCTTTTACAGAGGATATATTTATATCTAAGAATAAAACATAAAAAATGAACAATTAATATCATTTATTTTTGGATAATGAAACTAACTATATTTATAATTATCTACCATAAAATTATAGTATAAAAGATTTATAGATTAACCAAATTAATATAGAACCATCCAATTTTCCTATTTTAAAAATTAAAAAATAATTTAAATTCAATGAAAATAGTTAATAAAATTTTCCATGTTATAAAATGGCACAATATTATTCTAAACCATTACTAAAAAAATTAAAAACATATATACAATAAGAGGTGAAAAAATTAACTCTCATAGGGAACATTATAATTTAGAATGTTTTAATTTCAATTTATAAAAATATTAAATTAATGTTAAGGTTATAGGAATATGATCCATTATAAAAAAATCATAGACCATGCCAAATAATCAAGGAACCATGCTGAAAACTATCTATAAAACCAAGGTAACCCCTCAATCTAATATTATATATCAATGCCACATTTCTTTAAAAACTCTCCAATACTCTCATTTCTCACTCCTAGATACGGATAAATCTTGAACTATGGTGAAACTTAGCATTATATTTTTTCAATAATTCGACTTTAAATTCTTTTATTTTTTTTATTCTACACTTAATTAAATTTCTTTTTTTTTCTTATTTAAGTTTTTTTAGGAATCTTAAAAGTGTATTCTTAATTGTATATTCTCACAATTAATGTTTTTTTTCAATATATACTTTTCTAACTTAAATAATTATTCATTAATATTCCACCATTAACTTCAATTTAATTCTCAAACATTAATATTTTTTTCTCTATATTTAGGTTTCAATATTTAAATTATTTAATCTTTATAGAGTAAATTCTGATAAAATTATTTCATTTTAATTAATATTTTTATTCATATTACATAATTTTTTTAATTTATTTTATTAATTATTTAATAATTATTCTCTCACCTATTAAATTATTATTCAAGTATATTTATTATCATTTTTTCTCTCAATCATTCCATACTTCAATCTCCCTAGATAAAAAATATTTATTTTAAACTATTTTGTATTTTATTTACTTTTTTATTTTTTTCCATTTCAATTTATTTATTTTACTTAGATTTATCATTTCATAGGATGGGTAAAAATATAATTAAGCTAAAAATTATAAACTATTGTACAATGTAATCATATAAAAATCAAATAAAAAAATTAATATGTTGAAAAAATTACTTTAATTCCTCCCATGATATTTTTAAAGAACTTGTATTACCACTTAATGGGATGGTATAAAAAGTTATGAGATTGATTAATGGGATATTATATACTCATTTCCTTGAGAATCATTAATAAGTGTATCTAAAAATACCATTCAAAATAGTAAATTAATTCCAAACATTTTTTGATAATGATGTAGTAGATAATAAGGAAGAGATAAATGTAGAGATCACATCAATATATTTTTAAATATTTATACTAGATAATTCCATATAACTATAGATTTTTGAACATTATTGATTTACACTAAGAAATAATCTCATAATTTGGAATAAAAGGAGAGAAGTTAGCTGATTGAATTCCCAATAAAAAAGTTTTATAGGCTTTATAAATCAATATAGGTGTGTTATTTGAAACAACACATATGTATATAAATATATTGATGACCATTATGTAGTTTCCAAAATTTGGGTGTAGGGTGGTAATAAAATATAATATATTTACACTATATAGAAAATAAGGTTCTAATAAACACCATATTTTTATTGTTAAACATTTTTAGATCATTTACTTAGTAGGAAAGGGATGCATAATGGTGAGAGGATATATCAAAAAACAAATTGATCACCTTTATCATAATGATAGTTTGATTATGGAGATATTTCCTAAATATAGAATTACATATGATGTGGTTATGCTATTCCATATGGTATAACATCTATTGTGTAAAAGGAATCCGTATATCATATGTAATGTCATTTATAATGATATGGTGATATCATATTACAATTTTCCAAGACAATAATAGTGTGAAATTTGGAAATTTCTTAATTAATATAAAGACCCCAACCCTAGTAGACCAAATTCGGTTGTTACTTTATTACATTGGCACTATATATAAGGAATATTATCCTAAAGGACCAAATAGTTTAGTAATCTTGAATCTCAAAATACAAACATGATTCCCATATTAAATTATAAATATAAAATACATAGCATAAAATCATTATTTCATCCTCTATTTTATTAATAACACCCTTATTTATATCCTGGGGGAAATAAAAAAATAAAAGGGTGAGCTCATATGCTCAGTAAGGGTATGTGTACATTAGAAGCTAATAGAGAATGAATAATATGGAAATAATAGATGATGGTCAAGATAATCCCATATAAATAATTACATGAAATATAAACTCTTACATTGATATCATAACAAATAAAATAATCACTTGGATATAAATAAGTTATTTTATAATGAGTTAATTCATAATGTCATGCATTTGAAACTTACCATTGAGGCCTCAGTCAAGACATCTGAAAACACCATTGAGGCCTTCTTCCAAGACATTTGAAAATAAATGGGTAAGGCCTTAGCTAAAACCCAATATTATTTTTCTTGTGATACCTACCAATGTATCAAGGGGATATATCTGGACCCATATATAACTTAATAAGTTTAATTCATTCCTCATATAAATAAACAATATAAATTAAAAAATAAATAATTGTCTGTATTAGAAGAACTATCATATGGAATATCAATACTTTCCCTAGTAAATCTGATAATAAACCATCCAAGGAAATATATTGGATTGTATAATTATATTAAATTCTCAATATAATATTCAAAAAATTACATTGAAATATATAAAATCATTTTAAATATGTTACTGGAATATTTCTTAAGGAAAACACACTTTTCAATTTAAAAATATTTTTTTAAATCTAAAAAAATCACACATATTAAAGAAACCATTTATTTTAATAATAACCCTATAATTTTATAAATTAATATTAAGATAATTTATTGGTGATTAAGGTGGAAAATTATCTTCATGTCGTATAAGTTAAAAAAACATTCCTTTTACATTTTTTGGTAAAAGTTAAAAGGTACCTCGTTCAGAAAATGAAAAGAAGATTGCTTTAATAAAGCTGTAAAAATTTAAAACATAGATAAAAATTTATTTAATAAATAATTTTTGGATAGTAAAAATATTATTTAAAATATTTTTACAAAATATGGTGATAGAATAAAAGACTCCCCTAGCGGAGAAAATCTTAAATAGTGATGAGATTGCAAAATAAACCCTTACCACTTTAGTAAAGTTTGAATTGTAAGCCCCATGAAATAAATAACCTAAAATCAAACTTTTAAATTACATTAATATAAATATATTCATGATATAAAATATAAAATTGGTAGTATATACACCTCACAAAAAAATAGGTGGTGGATATTGCATATGTATCACAGAAGTAAAAGTGAGAGGAGAAACCCTTACCTCAAGTATGACTTCCTTCGTATTCGTTAGAACCTCATATATAATAAATATTTGTTTATTATAAATCTATTACATAACCATATTAATATATATGATAATGTATATTATTTACTTATAACCTTTTATCACTCATTTATTAATAATTATTTAATAAAATCATTGTTCTGGGTGATAACTACATCGTTTTGCATGTATGTTTTTGTTCATTATTATTGTTCCTTGTACATTTATCATGGTTAAATCATATCCATAATGAAAATAATGATATAAATATAATATATATTCATTATATACATAATTATAGTCAATCATAAAAGTTATAAATAGAAAAATGAATTACACTTTTCATGGAGAGGGTAGGTCGTACATACGCATGAATGTTGTTTTCATTTTTTAGAAGAATGGAACAAAATTTAGGTAAATACTAATTATAATTTCCATAATTGTTATTATATCATATAAATCATATATATTCATAAAATCTATCCTTATTATCATCCAACTAAAATGGATCACATCACTTTGTGGAGGTAGTAGTCCACATGTACGCATGAGAGACATTATCCTTTTCCAATAGATTAGAAGGCAAGAAGGCATATATGATATTATAATTATATAATAATATATAAGTAATAAATATCATATATATTAAATATTTACATATTTATAACCATCCAAGTGAAATGGTGATTAAAAATGAATTACACTGTTATGTGGTGATGGTAAGTCGTATGTACGCACGAGCGATGTTTTTACTTTTAATAGGATAGAAAAGAGATATAATATGGTTGTAACATAATCATTAAAAAATATCAGTATCTTTGTGATAATTTTTTCATTATATTAGTATGGTTACAAAACTTTAAGATGAAGTGTAATAAGAAATAAACTTGAAGGATACAATTACCTATTCTTTGGTAGACTTTCTTTAAATCTATTCTTAAGGGACTTAGAGTAAGTATTTTGGAATGAAAATAAATTCTAGAACTTGGATAAGGATGTTGAAAATATTAATTTATAGGTCTTGGTCAAGATATATAGGTCAAATTTCTCTAAAGAAGTGTGGAAGGAGGTTCCCCTTTATAATTAATGTGAGGGGAATTTTTGGAATTTCTTAAGATATTAAATTATAATAAAGTTATTATCAAGAAAAATGCATCCAAATTTATAGGGATTTTAACTTAGGGTAGTATATGGTTCAAAAATCATGAAAAAAATAAAAAAAAATTACAGGTGTTTTAGTATTTTAAACCCTATATTTTTGTTTAACCCCTTATTTAATTTATTTTAACATTAACTACGGTAATGTATTTTTTACTCTAAAAGGGTTATAATTTTACATATAAGGTATCTAATGACTCATAAATGTATGATTTATGACATTGTAAAATATATATTATCTAATTTTTCCTATTTCAATGTTTTTATGAATTTAAATAATTTAATAAAACATTATTTCATTAAATTATCATTAATGTCAATCTTAGCACTATTCATTTAATTTGACTTCAAATAAATCAAGATAAAGATTTATTTAGAATATAATTCATTTAAACATAAATAATATTTCATATTAATATAAAAAAATTAACACTATAAATCACTCATATTATAACATTTTTAATATTTTTAATATCATTTAATTTATTTTTTTATTACTTGAATAAATATTGTATTAGCATTGCACAATAGTTTAAGATAATTATATAATCACTAAAAATTAGACATAAAATATCATCACTCATATAATTTAATTATGAAGAAAATTTAAATTTATATTATTTCATAACTTTCTTTTTTCCCTGCGTGGATACACAATAGATATTTAAAACTAAGTGAGTGACATTCGTAACTTTATTGATTAAAATTTTATATTGGTCATTTTCATTGACAAGTTTCCATTAAACATATAAATTTAGAGACTAATGTAATAAGGGTATAATTTTATTCATCCATTAAGATTTAAGATTAAATTTTATGACCTTGTCACTTAGTTTTAACCCAGATTAACCAAATTAAACTTTTACCAAGGTGATTAATTTTACCACAGCTATTATTCATATTAACCAAAACTAAAAAAGAATTATTTAGCAAATTTGAAACACATGATTAAAATTTTTTAATAAATTTTATCAAATTCAATACTTATAAGTATCATAGTTTAATTTAAAATTAAAATTCCAAAAGTAACGAAAAATATTTTTTTTGGAAAATTCGTTTTCAAGTACAAAAAATGTTTTTATACTAAATTCAGTCATGAAAGTTATTAAAATGAAAATAATTGGATTATTAATAATATAATAAAACTATTTTTATCTTTAAATCTATTTAAAAAATGTAACTTTTCAAATTTTTGAAACAAAATTACAGTTGTCAATAAAAATCGGTATTTTTCACTATTCACTGGAAAATCAATATTTTCAGAAAAATCCTAAAGTTTCAACTTAATATAATTTTTATATTCTGATTTAAAAAATTATATTGTTTTTATAAAATAAAACTTATCAATTTTCCAGAAATTAATTATAATATTTTTTTCATAAAAAGAAATAAAAATCATTATTAAAGAAAATTTATTTTCGAAACATAAAATAACTTTATTAAAAAATGAGTAATTATTTTCTAAGAATCATCCAATGGATTTGTATGGAGTAGTTACTTTATATATGTTTTTCATAATTTAGTTTATACTTTTCATACCCACCAATTCAATGGATATGTTATAACATTCATATTTAAATAATTATATTTCATGGTTTGTTTATGAATTGTGTTTCATGTTATATTGGATATCGAATATAGTTTTCTTCTAAAATATCAGAGTGCTACATCCCTCTCACCCTACTTTAATAACTTTTATCCTCAAAATATTGATCTTTTTTTATAATCAAGGGTTTTCATTTTAAAACTCCTTTGTGGAAAACCAACATCGTAAAAAGGATTAATAAGGCTTCATCTTGAAAAGAGGGAAATGGAAATACAAAGTTCATATGGAATAACACATAACTAGGTTTCCAACTAGGTGAAAATTAGTGGGAAGTGAAAATATGGAAATGGAAGATAAATATAATACTGAATTATTAATATAAAGTTATAGAGAACTAGGTCATGAAAAATTTTAACCATCACAAAACCATAAATCTACGATTGGTTAAGAGACCATTGATTTCTTGGTAATAAAAGTAAATAGATAACACTTTTATTTCAAGGAACTTTTCCAAAATTAGAGGGATTATTTTAATATAAAAATAAATTTCTCAACAAAATGGACTTTATTTATTTCCATGTCATGAGAACAATCTCATCCTTTGGTTGTGCTTCGATCAATTTCCAATTCATCTCTTACATCAGGAAATGGATATTTGAGATGAAATTGTTTTATGCCTAAATCACTTTTAATGAATCATAAGGACCATGAGTCATTACTTTAGCCTATAAATATTTTCCAAAACCAAAATAGTTAGAAATGTTTTATAATAACACCTAAAGTTCAACTTAATCCATTTTATAAATAGTTCACCTTAAGGTTCATTCAAAATATCTCTGACCAAATTCAAAAATCTAAAAAATTAGGAATAAGGTCACTAAATTTCCAAAATCAACATTTCATTAATACCTTGTAAATTATATCTTAATGTCACATGTAAATATATATTACAGTAATAAATCTAATATCTATAAAACATTAACGAAAATATGCATGCTTCCAAGAATAAAATTTCATATTATTAAATATATTTAATAAATATAAAAATGAAGTAAACTCTATCATGAATTACTTTTTCATCAAATCACTAACCATTTTCAAATTCACCAATAATAACCTATTAACTTTTAAAATTTCAATATTATGTTTATCAAAACAAAACATTATTAACTCAAAACCAGTAATATATTAAGGGTTGTATTTTACTTATTCAAGTTTTCTATAACAATATCATTGTATCACTAAATCACATTCATTGGTTATCAATACCATTCAATATATGATTTTAAATCCTTAAATAAAAACTACTACAGATCAATCCTTTGATTATTAATGATTCTTATAACCATAATATCATTGATAAAATACTTCTACAACATAATTCTTGAATCCAAAAAATAATTCTTTAATCCAAATACACAATTAATTTAATCATTCCACTTTAGTTTTAGTAATAGAATAATATTTACCTTGATCCATTTGTTTCATTTGAGGTATGTTTCCTTGATTCTTGGGGAATTATTTTGAATAATGCATCATCTAATTGTAGTTGAAACACTGAACATTTGAAATTTCATTCTTACCATTTCATTCATGCACTTTATATCCTTTCTCTCTACACTTGAATAAAACTCGCATTCCCTTCTAGAAAGTACTAGGGTGTTTCTTTACACAATTATCACATGTGGAAAAGTTATTCTTTCCTTTATTATCCTTATCTATTTTTTATCTACCATCATATTCTTCTCTTTTTTTCCTTAAAGTCCATAAGACTTAGATAATTCTTTCTATATCTTGATATCACATGATATTATATCCTCATGTGATGAGAATTCTTGGGTGACTAGTTCCCTTTGAAGGATTGGTTTTAACCCATCAAATAAATGGTTCATATTACTCTTTTTATTATATACATAGTCTGTAGAAAGCCTTTATAACCTTGTAAATTTGGATTCATACTTAGCAACATTTTCATCTTCCTTTTGTATTATACTCGGCAATTGTATCTCCATATTTATTCGTTTTTCGTGAATAAAATATTTTTCAAGAAGAGTACCTTAAAATATTTACACTCCATGTTTTTAATTTCTTCTTTGTCCTTAGTGTTTTTAATCAATGTCCATAATTGATCTTCATCCTCTAAGATATGAAAAACTTTCATGAAAATATTCTCCCTTTCATTACTTTCTAAAGAGAGAAATATTTTCTCTAAGGAAATTATCAATTGCTTAGCTACAAATGGATTCTTAGTTCCATTGAATGATAAAGGTTGTTGATGCATAAATTGGTCTAGCATTGTTACGCCACATTTTGGATGAGTAATATGATCCATACTAGCAAGGTTATTAGTCATAACTGGAATCTTCTACCCCAAAATAGTTATAATTTTTTCATCCCTAGCTATATCTCTAGCTCCATCTCTATTATCTTTTCTAATAAGAAAATGCCTACAAAGATTACATTCACTTTAATAGTTTCCATCCTTTCCACTGAGTTCCATTTATAACCAATACAATACACTATATTATATTATAACATTATGAACCATAATTTAAAATTTAAAAACTAGTAAAATACTTAACATAAATTGAAAATTTATTTATAATATCAAAATCATAAGATTGGTTTCTTTGGGAATACTCTATAAGTTAGTCATGGGGTTATATTCCTTAATCTATGCTTTCATAAATCTAGTTCCCAAGGTTTCTAATAAACTTCCTCTGATACCAAATTTAAATACCCTGGTCATGGTATCCCAGATTCAGTGGTTACTTTATTATATTAGCACTAGATATATGGAATCTCATCCTAAAGGAACAAATAGTTTAGTAGCCTTGAAAAACTAGATATATACATGATTACCATATTACTTTGGAAATATAAAATATATAGAATAAAATCATTCTTTCATCATTGATTTTATTCATAATAACCTTCTTCATATCCAAGGGAAAATAAAAAAAATAAAAGGGTGAGATCATATTCTCAATAAGGGTATGTGTACAACAGAAGCTAATTAGGCATTAATAATATGGAAAGAATAGATAATGGTCAAAATAATTTCATAAAAATAATCACATGAAATAGAAAATCTTCCATGGATATAATAAAAAATCAAATAATAACATTGAAACCAACAACTGATTTCATAATGAGGGAATTCATAATTTCGAACATTTGAAACTTACCATCGAGGCCTTAGCCAAGACATATGAAAACATTGATAAGGTCTTGTGCCAAAACATCTGAAAATAAATATAAAGACCTCAGCCAAAACAAAATATATTTTGTCTCATGTGATCTACTAATTCATAAAGGTGCTATATTGGGCCCCTCTTATCACTTACTAAGTCTAATTCATGCCTCATATGAATAAACAATACAACATAAAAAATCAACAATTATCAACATTAGAAGAACTAGCATACAAAATATCAATACTTTACCCATTAAATATATTCATAAACCATCCATATAAATATTTTGTATGGGATAATTATATTATATCCTCAATATAATATTCAAAAAATTATGTTGACATATATGAAAATACTTTAAATAGATTACTATAATATTTCTTGAGGAAAATACACTTTTCACTTTGAAAATCAATTTACTTTTAATATAAAAACTTCACACATATTAAAGAAACCATTTTATTTGAAAATAAACCTATAATTTTATAAATTAATACTATAATAATTGATTGTTAATAATGTCAGGAATTTTTTTCATGTTGTATAAGTTAAAAAACATTCCTATTAAACATTTGGTAAAATTCAAAAAGTAACTCATTCAAAAAACAACAAGAAGATTCTGTTGAAAACATTTTAAAAAAAATAAAACATAGATAATTTTCTTTAATAAATAATTTTATAATTCTAAAAATATTATTTAAAACATTTTGATAAAATATGTATATGGAAGAAAATACTCCCGAGTGGAGATAATCTTGAATAGTGATGAGATTGAGAAATAAACCCTTACCACTTTGGTAACTTTTGAGTTCTAATCCCCATAAAATAAATAATTTCAAAATAAACTTTTAAATATCATGAAGATAAATAAATTCATGATTTAACATATCAAAGGTTCAGTTTATACACCATAAAAAAGAAATAAGTGGTCGATATGGCATATGTATCATAGAAGTAAAAGTGAGATGAGAAACCTTACATCAAATCTGACTTCCATAATATGTGTTCAAAAATTATGTATAATAAATTAATATTTATTATAAATCTATTAAAAACTATATTCTTATATATTATTCCATATATGATTTACATATAACCTTTTATCACTCATTTATTAATAATTCTTCATTAAAATCACTATTTTGAGTGATAACTACTTCATTTTTCATGTATGTTTTGGTTTAAATATTTTTGTCCTTTTAATTTTATCATAGTTCCATCATTTAAAGAACAATAATTATGATATAAATATCATATATATTCATTATATACATATTTAGATTCATTCATAAAAGTTATAGATATAAAAAATGAATTACATTGTTTATAGAGACAGTAGGTTATACGTATGCATGAACGTTATTTTCATTTTTCAAATGGATGGAATGAAATAAAGATAAATAATAATTATAATTTATAGAATAATTATCCATGTAAAACATAAATGAAAAACTGATCACATCTCTTCGTGGTGGTGGTGGTCCACACATACGCATGAGTGACATTATCCATTTCCAATGAATTGGAAGGAAAGAAGGTATATATGATATTATAATTAAATAAGAATATTTATGTCATAAAAATCATATATATTCATTATTTCTATATTTATAACCATCCAAGTGAAATTGTGATGAAAAATTAATTACACCACTACATGGATACAGTAAGTCGTATGTACGCACGAGCGATTTTTCGATTTTTATAGGCTGCAAAATAGATAGAATATGGTTGTCCCATGATCATAATTAAATATAAGTATATTTATTATACCGGTTTCATTATATTGTGATGATTATAACACTTTAATAGTAATTATAAGAATAAATAAACTTGAAGGAGATGATTACCTCTTCTTCGGTAGACTTCCTTTAGATCTCTTCTTAAGGGACTTAGAGTAGGTATTTTAGAATGTCCAGAACCTCTATAACTTGTATAAGGATGTTAATAATATTAATGTTCAGGGTTTTGTTGAGATAGATATCTCAAATTAGTTTAAATGAGAGAGGATGTTCCCTTTTATAATTGAGGTGAGGGGCAATTTTGGAATTTCATAAAGGATTAAATTTTAATAAATTCATTCTCAATTCAAGTGTATCCAAATGGACACGGATTAAAAAAATAGTGTATAATATGGTTTAAACTTTATCAAATAATAAAATTTGGACATATTTTTTTGGTGTTTTAAACCATATCTTTTTGTTTGACCCATTAATTAACCTATTTTAACATTAACCATGGTAACATATTGTTTACTCTTAAAGGGTTATAATTTCACATATAATGTAACTAATGAATCATAAATGTAAAAGGGGTGAAATTTTCAACCATATATTATCAAATTTTCCCTATTTCAATATTTTTATTATTTTTAAATAATTTAATAAAATTTTATTTTGATAAATTATCATTAATGTCAATTTTGAGACTATGCATTTAATTTGTCTTCAAATACATCAATAAAAAGTTGGATTTAGAATATAATTAATTTAAACATAATTAATATGTCATATTCATCTAAATAAATCATATAACACAATAAATTGCTCAAATTATATCACTTTTAATATTTTTAATATCAGTTATTTTATTTTTATATTACTTGTATAAATATTTTATTAGAATTGCACAAAAATTTAAGGTAATTATATAATCACTAAAATTTATCGAAAAATTATCATCATGAATATAATTTAATTATACAAAACATTAAAATTTATATTCATTCATAACTTTAATTTTTTCACATGTGTACACATAATAGATATATAAAACTAAGAGAGTGACATTTTGTAACTTTCTTTGATTTAAATATTATATTGGTAATTTTCAGGGAAAAGTACCCATTAAAAATATAAATTTATATCCTAAGGTAATAATGTTATAGTTTTATATAACAAATAATAATTAAGATGAAATATTATGACTTTATCACTTAGTTCTAACCTATATTAAACCAATTTAACTTTTACCGAGGTGATAAATTTTACCACGGTTACTATTCATATTGACAAAAAATAAAAGGTACCTATTTACCAAATTTGAACCTAATTCTTACAAATATGGAATATTTTTTATCAAATTCAATACCTATTTATTTCAAATTTTAATTTAAAATTAAAATTCAAAATGCAATGAAAATAGTTTTCCATAAAAATGAATTTTTAATTAAAAATTGTTTTTATACTAAATTCAATCATTAAATTGATTATAATTAACATAGTTATATTATTAATAATATAAGAGAATTAATTTTAGTTTTAAATCACTGTAAAATAAAATGAAATTTTTTAAATGCTTGAAGCAAAATTATAGTTCCATAAATTCACCCTAAGCTAATTTTGATGTGATAATTTAAAAATTGATATTATTTTTATAAAATAAAACTTATATAAGTTCCATAAATTAATTATAATATTTTCTCATAAAAATTAACATAATTTTTTTTTAAGAAAACGTATTTCTGAAACATAAAATAACTTTACAGAAAATTGAGTACTTATTTCCTAATAATAAACCAAGAAATTTGTATTGAGTATATATTTTATTTATATATTTCATAATTCAATTAATACTATTCATACCCACCAATTCAATAGCTATTTTATAATGGTCATATTTAAATAATAATATTTCATGGTTCATTTAGGCTCGATTTTGCGTGTTGTATACGCTATCGAAAAAAGTATTATTTTAGAATATTATGGTGTTATAAGGTAGAACTATGTATTTTATTCATTTATATTATATATAGTTTTAGTTTTTTAATAGCATGGTGATCTTGGTTTCTTGGATTCTATTTTCTTCCACTGTATTGAATAAATGTTATTTGATCCTTATAAACTCTTCGGTGGTATCAGAAATTTACCATGTTTCTTGATTTAAAAAATCATGTTTAAAATAATGAAATATTGTATATTGTATTTAATATCATTGGGATAAAATATTGAATTTATATTTAGAAATATATATCATATTTATTATTGTTAAAAAATATATAAAAAAATTACTATTTCTTGGTTTATGATATGAGATGTCATAATCTGTTATATGATCACATGTTACGATATGTGATGTCATAATAGATGAAATAGTTCAATTAAATAATTTTTTAATGTATCGTAGTATATGATGTGCAGGGTCAAAACACAATATGGAATCAATCCATCCATGCAGAATTGAGCAACATATCACCTAAATGATATAGTTTCCAATAGTAAAATATGTTTCATGGTGTTGAAGGTTTATATCATAGGTCTTGGTTATTTATCAGAGAATACGTTTGATAGTTATCTACTATCAATCATAGGCCATGGTTTCTAGTTGTAAGATGTGACATAATATCATATATTATAATATAGTATATATCATTAAATAGAATATATAAGAAAATTTATATTTTTCTTACAATTCTTAAAAACATTTTTCAATGTGTAAAAAACATTTTATTAGATGTGATGTAGGTTTAAAATAGAATTAATAGGTTGAATATTTTATAAAGGATTTATAAATTTAAAATAAGTCAAAGTATAAAAAAATTTATATTTATTTATGAAGTTTTCAAAAATATAAATATAAAATTTTTATATTAAAGCCTTATTTGGTAGTTTATTCAAACCATTCCAAAAGAAAATTTGGATTATATGATCAATGGTTTAAATAAAATCAAATATGGGATATTTAAATAATGTAAATTGTTTAAATGGAATATGAAATGTTTATTATCCAATAATAAAAGTGACCAAAAAATATATCATATTTAGAATATGAAGGAACATATATTAAAACCATGTAAATGATAATATGAAAATTTAATATTGGATAAAAGTCAATTTTCCATGTTTACCCATACCTATTTTATAATTTTTTTATAGTTTATATATGAATTGTCCATAAATTTTTTATCTTGTGTTTGAATATATGAATCATTCATTTTTTATTTTATTCTTTTCTTAATTCATGAATATAATTTCTATGTTATGAATATTTTTATGATTTATTTTAGTGAGTTAAACTTATTTTTTAAATTAGTATAAATACATGCTATATATGATTATTGATTTCATTTTCTACTACCATAACTTTGAAATGTTCATGAGTTGTGTAAAGATTTACACACCAATATGATTTGAATATACTGATTTAGTGGAAATAATAGGGTTTTAAAACTAAATTAGTAAAAGAATGTATACAAGTAAAGGTATTATATGAGATGAGATGGTGAGCTTGTAAAGACCCGTAATTTCCATGTAAAATTTTTTTTAATTAAATTATAATATTACGAGCCCGCAAAAAATGATGGTGCATGATTCTGAGGCCTGAAGTGCCCGGAATGAATTTATGAACTTTTTTTCGGGTATATTCAGTAAACGTGTGAGCGGGTTTTTCTAACTTTTGATCCGGTGCTCGGAATTGAAATATGAGGGCATTGTTGAACTCGTAGTGCCAGTATTCTCTTAAAGATACCTTCACCTCGACTGCAGTGGGTCGAGATTAAAAGTTATATTTTGTGTTTTTTGTGAAATAATGAAATAAATTAAAATATTAACATTTTTATTTTATTTGTTAGAAACCTATCATGTGGATGTTTTAAGTGGTGGGTACCACCAGAACTAAACCTCCTATGTGAGGTTATGGTGGTGGGGACCACCCGAGCATAAACCCCCCTAAACATTTACTTTAATATGGAGATAACTCTTGAACTCCCCTTTAATGGAAGATAACCTTTGGTATCCTCCCACCTTAATGGTGCCAACCACATCATAATTTATGAAATCAATTTAATTTTGTGCCAAAAATTAAATTGATGAAATACAACATATTGGAAACTTTTCTTTTTGGGTGGAATTTGGAGAAAGGATTGGAAGAGGAGAGCTTTGGAGGAATTTTTATTCTCCAACGAAGAACGCTCCTCGAATGAAGAACGCTAGTGCATGGCTTCGACTTCTTCCTCGATACATCCTCCAATGTGGGACGTCTTCAATCGACGACCGTCCTTCCCTCCTCATCGACGTCAAAAAACGAACGAGGTAGGGATTTAATTGTGTATGATTATATATTTACATGTTCTTTCCTTCTAAAACAAGGAATGTGGATCAAATCACTAACTAGTGGATCCACGAATGATTTCTTTTGCGGGTTTGGGAATAATCATTGTGGGAGGGTTTGACGTTCTTCATTCAAGATTTTTTTTGATCCACTTCCTACCACTGTAACACGGAGATTGCGGGCCAAACAAATGTGGCCCGACCTCTCCGCAATTCTTGTGATTATTTGTGTTTTCTTCACGATGAAGATGACGAACGAAGGGCAGCCGGCCAAGCCAGCCGTGGAAGAAGGCCCGGTGCACCACCACCCCGCGGCCTCCACCGCTCGCGGCCTCCACCGACTTGTGGCCTCCGCCGCTCGTGGCCTCCGCCGACCAGCGGCCTCGCCGCGCCACCCCGCGGGCTCACCGCCTCGCGGCCCTCCATGTCGCCCTGCTGCCTCGCCTCCCCGCGGCTTCGCCGCCCGCGGCCTTCGCACTGCTACCTATACTGGGCCACCAAACTAGTTCACCAAGCTAGGCCACCCATCAAGCTGGGCCGCCCAGCGTGGGTCGGACCGCCATACGCGGGTTGGGCCGGACCCAGCGGGTTGAGCCGGATCGGACCAGAGCCGGACTGGTTTCGACCCTATACTCTCTTTTGGCCATAACTTTGGCACCGGGCGTCTGATTGACGAACCTTCAACAGCACTATAAACCTTATAGCGAGATGGTCCCTTTGGTATACCCCACTAGAGATTTGGATAAAGTTGGGGAAACGGTGGGGTTGGATCGAGCATGAATCCAACCAGGCTCTTGGGACTAAAAGGCTAATAACTTACAGACTGGGTGTCCAATTGATGCATCATCTATTGTGTTGAGACCCCTATGACGTGGTGGTCCTTTGAGATACTTCTTCATGGGAATTCATGGAATTTGGAGTATTGACCAGTGTCTTGTAGAGAGGACCCTCCTGGAGACAAGCGAGATTAGTGCGTGAACCCTGTAGCTGGCTGTGACGTGAAGAATGATTAGCGATCCTGTGTGGATCAGCATCGAGCAATCCTGTGTTGGTCAGAACCTAGAAATCATGTTTGGGTTAGCACCGATCGATCTTGTATGGGTCATCACCGAGCAATCCTGTGTGGGTTAGCACCGAGCGATCATGTGTGGGTCAGCACCAAGAGATCTTGTGTGGGTCTGATGAGGATTTAGGATCCTACGTGGGTCTTCCACTTAACAGAGTAATATGATTTAGTAGTTATATCTAATAATCTTTACTATTGTACCTAAGTTATACCTGGTTTTAGTTGATTCTGTACCTGTGTGGTACATTCTTTTGTGGTAATACCTTGGTGGTATTCTTCAATGTGACGTACCTGTGTGGTACTTACTTTCGTGGTACTCCTTCCTTTGTGGAATAGTTGAGCTTGGGGCTAATGAGTCGGTCCATGTGTTTCCCCATGATTGATATGGGTTTACTTGATAACTTAGGTATATGTATGGGAATATACCTAAGTAGGGATGAAAATTGTTTTCATGATTTGTGGTTTATCCTTTGTGGATTTTGTGAGACATTAAGGGTCTTGGGGTCCCTATTGAGTATCATTATACTCACCCCTGCACGGGTTATGCCTGCACTTAATTGTGTTTGGTGTAGATGATGGATAGTGCTGACTGAGGACAAGGGTACTAGGACTGGAGGTATCTCAGAGGTGGACCTTATACTAGGTGTACCGCAGAGACGACTGTTCAAGAGTTGTACCTACCCTTCAGGTAGGATCCTTGGCAGGTGATCACAGGAGTTGTTCCAATTTACTTGTAATTTCAGTTTCTTGTAATTTCCTATTGGGCTTGTATTTTGGTCCATTTTTAATTACTGTACTCACTCTGTTTGCTATTCAGTTGCTTGAGTTTGTATCTTGATGTGTGCTTAGTCATGTGTGTTTACAGGTTATAAAGGCAATGCCTTCCCAGTTTTAGGGAATACGCCTTTGGTTCCATTCGCCAGCCCCTGGCCTATGGAAGGTGGGCTTGGGGTAGTCACGGCACGGGCCCCGGGGGACGGGTCGTGACAAATTGGTATCAGAGGAGTCGGTTCTACTGTAAAACATAGGACTCTGATCCTTTTATCAGAAATAGTGTTAAGTTTAGTGAGTGTGGTTATCAGTTTAGGGAATCCAGTGTTGGTGAGGCGGTCAACATATCCATACACCAGGACCCTGACTTCTGATTTCCGACTCAGTGCAAGAAAAAACTGATTGTGTCTATGTTTCCAGGAGTTTTCTTTGTGATCTCTTGAGTCAGCTCACAAGGTATAACTTATTGACCGTGGCGCACCTGTTTCTCTTAAGGATGCCTCCACGCAGATAGCCAGCTAGGGTTCGGAGAGTAGTACGCACTGATATCCCACCAAGTGATGAGGCCTCGGTGCGGGGCCCTCTTCTAGTAGAGGCACTAGTGGTACCATTACCCGTTGGGACACCGATTCCACCATCCCCAGCCGCAGAGGGCGCACACCGCTTGAGCATGTTTCATGAGTTCCAGCGCCAGAGGCCACCTAGGTTCAGGGGAGAAATGGACCCACAGGAGGCTGAGGATTGGATGGAGGCCGTAGTGGGAGTTTTCTGACTGGTAGGGACACCATCTGATCTCATGGTGATCCTTGTTTCCAGCCTTCTACAGGCAGCGGCAGGCAGATAGTGGAGCTTGATGCTCTAGGTTCACGATGAGGTGACGCTTCTCTGGGCAGATTTCGAGAGCCTGTTTTGGGCAATGTTACTCATGCGAAGGGTAGGGTCACATGGCTCGTGACTATCCAACCTTCTATATGGATGATCAGCAGACGGTCTAAGGACCTCCCAGGAAGAGATAGAGGTTTGATCATGGTGATCTGTAGGGAGAAGGCGGATGTGGCAGAGGAGTTGGTCGTGCAGCTAGCGGTGGGCAACAATTCGAGATGTTAACGCCACCACCACCAGGTGGTCCACCTCGACCACAGGGAGAAGGTGGATAGAGGTGATCTCAGCTCTAGAAAACTAAGGACTACGACCATGGCGCTCTAGAGATGATGCGAGGTATGATCTGTGTCTATTCCACCTTAGCTGTAGTATTTATAGACACGGGTTCTAGTCATTCTTTTATTTCCACTTCCCTTTTTCAGAGCTCGGAGATTCCGACAGAGTCATTGGCTCGATCCTTATAGCTAGATACTCTTATGGGAGAGTATTTGACGATTATACACTGGTTCCGGCAGTGCGAGATTACTCTAGGAGGCGAGAGCGTCGGCTGGGATCTCCTAGTAGCGACGTTGAGGCCTTACAATGTCATCTTGGGTATGGACTAGTTATCTACAGTCTATGTTCAGATTGACTATATTAGGCACAAATTGCGGTATGTCTGTAAGGATGGGACCAGGTTTACCTTCACCAGAGAGAAGGGATCATTTTCAGTATAGGATGGACTTACCCGGAGGAGAGTGCAGCCGATCACTCATCAGTTGGCAAGCCTTACCCTTAGAGCGGTTGATGTGGAGAATATGAGTTATCCTGTAGTGGTTGACCAGTACGCGGATGTCTTCCCTGATGATGTTTCGGGGTTACCTCCTTGTAGAGAGGTGGACTTTTACATTGACTTGTACCCTGGTACGGCACTGATATCTACACCAGCATATTGGATGGCTCTTGTGGAGCTTCGTGAGCTATGGGTACAGCTAGAGGACTTACAGGGGAAGGGATTCATCCGGCCCGGTGTTTCTCCTTGGGCAACCCCGATTTTGTTCGCCAAGAAGGCGGATGGCATCTTGAGACTTTGTGTCGACTATTAGTGCCTGAACCAGGTGATGTGAAGAACAAGAACCCACTCCTGAGGATTGAAGACTTTTTTGATCAGCTGAAGGGAGCATGGTGGTTCTTAAAGATAGACCTCAGATTAGGTTATCACCAGCTCAGAGTACGAGATGAGGATGTATAGAAGATGGTGTTCAGATGTCGGTACGGCCACTACGAGTTCTTGGTTATACCATTCGGCGTGACCAATGCTCCAGTAGTGTTTATGGGACTCATGAACAGGATCTTTCAGCCAAACCTTGATCGCTTTGTAGTAGTTTTCATCGACGACATTTTGATCTACTCAACTACTGGGAGGAGCATGCTTATCATTTGTAGGTAGTACTGGACACACTCTAAGAGCACCAGCTTTATGGAAATCTCTTGAAGTGCCAGTTCTAGATCCGAGAGGTTCACTTTCTAGTACATGTCATATCGGAGGCTGGAGTTGCATTGGATCCAGTGAATATTGAGGCGGTACTTTCTTGGGATCCACCTAGTAGTGTGACGGAGGTACAGAGTTTCCTGGGCTTTGTCGGATACTATTGGAGATTTTGTGCCAGATTTATCCAGAGTTGCAGCACCACATTTAGAATTGACGAAGAAGGGGAAACCCTTCATGTGGTCAGAGAGATGCCAGCATAGCTTTCAGGAGCTGAGGTAGAGGCTAACTAGTGCCCCCATCTTGAGGCTTCTAGAGGAGGGTATTGGGTACGTAGTCTATTGCGACACATCAGGGACCGGGCTCGGATTTTTACTGATGCAGGAGTGAGCAGTGATCGTATATGGTTCTCGACAGCTGAGACAGCACGAGCCGAACTACGCTACCCATGACCTGGATTTACCAGCAGTGGTCTTCTCCTTGAAGATGTGGTGACATTACTTGATGGGAGAACGTTTTACAGTCTACTCGGATCACAAGAGTCTCAGGTATATCTTCTCTTAGAAGGACCTCAACCTGAGATAGTGACATTGGATTGAGTTCCTCCAAGACTATGTCTTCGAGATAGTCTATACTACTGGGAAGGGGAACGTTGTAGAAGATGCACTCATCGTGAGATCTGGTATACATCTTCTAGGAGAGGCGACGGAGCAGCTGGCCGCTTTGTAGATATCCTTTGTGGATCATGATGGAGCAACTTTTCTTCAGTCTCTTACAGTCACTCCCTCACTTCTTCAGTGATTCAAGGAGGCTTAGCATGGGCACACTGACTGTGAGGCACAACGTACTCATATATCCATAGGATAGGCACCTGATGAATTATCTGAAGGTGGGGAGAATGTCATCCTCTTCAGAGGACGTACCATGGTACCAGTGTCACTTTAGGAGGAAGTGCTGAGAGAGTTCCACACATCCCCTCTAGCAGTACATCCAGAAGTGGAGAAGATGTACTAGGATCTCTGACGACAGCACTGGAGGCCGAGAATGAAGAAAACAGTAGTAGAGTTTGTCTGTCGGTGCCTCACTTGTCAGCAAGTGAAGGCAGAGAATCAGGTACCAGTAGGCTTGGTTCAGCCTTTAGAAGTCCCAAAGTGCAAGTGGGGTGGGATTTCCATAGACTTCGTGACAGGACTTCCACGTACAACCAGGGGTCATGACTCGATTTGGGTGATCGTTGACCGAATCACCATGTCAGCCCACTTCCTACTGATTAGATATTAGGGTTCAGTAGAGAGCTTGGGACGCCTCTATGTGCAGGAGATTGTGTGGCTACATGGAGTACCCTCGACGATTGTCTCTGATCATGATGCGTGTTTTACTTCTCGGCTATGGAAGGGGTTGTAGGAGGATTTTGGGACGTAGCTTCATTTGAGCACCGCCTTTCATCCTTAAACGGATGGCCAGACTAAGCGGACCATTCAGACCCTCGAGGACATGCTACGTGCATGCGTCCTCGAATTCGGTCATAGTTTGGAGGATCACTTTACTTTGTTGGAGTTTTCATACAATAACAGATATCACTCCAGCATTGGGATGAAACCTTTTGAGGCGTTATACGGGTGACCTTGCAGATCACCTTTGTGATGGACTGACCCAGGGGAGTCAGCACTCGTGGGACCAGAGATGGTATGGGCTACCACAGAGAAGGTGCAGATCATCCAGGAGTGGATGAATACTGCACATAGTAGGCAAAATTCTTATACCAAAAGGATACGGAGACCTCTAGAGTTCTAGGATGGTGACCACGGCTTTCTATGGGTATCACCTCGACGAGGTTTGCAGAGATTTGGCCGAGGTGGAAAGTTATCTCTGAGGCTCATTAGAACCTTCTAGGTCCTCAGCAGAGTTGGTGAGCTGGCTTACCACTAATCTCTTCCACCTCAGTTGCACCAAGTGCACGACGTAATCCACATATCCTAGCTGAGGAGATATGTGCACGACCCTTCTCACATCATCGACCACGGAGAGCTGGATGTCGACGATGGGGTGAATTTTACGGAGGATCCAGTTGAGAATGAGAATCGATAGGAGCAGGTCCTTCGGGGGAGTTTGATACCTCTGGTGCTCATTCGCTGGAAGCACAGGAACCTCCAGGAGAGAACATGGGAGCGGGAGGCTCAGATGCATGCTCAGTACCCTCACTTGTTTTCCTAGTTTTGAGTTGTGGCTTACGGGGACATAAATCCCTGAGGTGGGGAGAATGTAAAGACCCATAATTTCCATGTAAATTTTTTTTTAATTAAATGGGAATATTACGAGCCCGCAAAAATTGACAGTTCATGATTCTGAGGCCTGGAGTGCCCAAAATGAATTTTTGAACTCTTTTTTAGGTACGTTCAGTAAACATGCAAGCGAGTTTTTCTAACTTTTGAACCGGTGCTCGGAATTGAAATTTGAGGGCACCGTTAAACTTACAACGTCGGTATTCACTTAAAGAGACCTTCACCTTGACCGCAGTGGGTCGAGAGTGAAAGTTAGATTTTGTGTTTTTCATGAAAGAATGAAATAAATAAAAATGTTAACATTTTTATTTTATTTATTGGAAACCTCCCATGTGGATGTTTTAAGTGGTGGGGACCACCATAACTAAACCTCCCATGTGAGGTTATGGTGGTGGGGACCACTTAATCCTAAACCCCCCTAAACTCCTACTTTAATATGGAGATAACTCTTGAACTTTCCTTTAATATGATATAACATTTGGAATCATCCCACCTTAATGGTGCCAACCACATCATAATTAATAAGGTATATTTAATTTTGTTCCAACAATTAAATTTATGAAACACATAATATTGGATACTTTTGTTTTTTGATGGAATTGGGAGAAAGGATTGGAAGAGGAGAGCTTTGGAGGAATTCTTCTTCTCCAACGAAGAACGCTCCTCCAATGAAGAATGTCGACGCACAACTTCGACTTCTTCCTCGGGACATCCTCCAACGTGGGACATCTTCAATCAACGACCGTCCTTCCCTCCTCATAGACTTTAAAAAATGAACAAGTTAGGGGTTTAATTGTGTATGATTATATATTCCCATGTTCTTTCCTTCTAAAATAGGAAACACGGATCAACTCTCTAACTAGTTGATCCACGGATGATTTCTTTTGTGGGTTTGGGAATAAACATCGCGGGAGGGTTTGAAGTTCTTCATTCAAGATTTTGTTTGAGATTCTTGCTACCGCCCTAACACGGAGAGTGTGTTCCAAACAAACATGGCCCCACCTCTCTGTAATTCTTGTGATTGTTTGTGTGTTCTTTGCGACAAAGGTGATGAACGAAGGGCGGCCAGTCAAGCCGACTGGCAACGAAGGCATGGCGCTCTGCCTCCCCGCGGCCTCCTCCACCCACGGCCTCACCACCCCATGGCCTCGTCACCCCGTGACCCTCCACGTGACCCCGCGGCCCTCCGCGCCACCCCGCTGCCCTCTGCGCCGCTCTGCGGCCCTCCGCACCGCCCCATGGCCTCGCTGCCTGCGGCCTCCACGCCGCTGCCCAGGCCAGGACACTAGGTCGGGGCCCCCAGTGTGTTGGGCCGCCTAGCGTGGGCTGAGCCGGACCCATTGTGGGTCGGGTAGGTCCGACCGGGTTGGACCGGACCTGGACCAGTTTCGACCCTATACTCTCTTTTGGCCATAACTTTGGCACCGGGCGTCTGATTGATAAACCTTCAACGACGATGTAAACCTTGGAGCGAGACAGACCCTTTGGTATACCCTACTGGATATTTGAATAAAGTTGGGGAAATGGTCAAGTTGGATCGAGCAGGAATCCAACCGGGCTCTCGGGACTAAAAGGCTAATAACTTACAGACCGGGCGTCCGATTGACGCACCGTCTGTTGTGTTGAGACCCCTATGACGTGGCGGTCCTTTGAGAACTCTTTCGTGGGACTTATTGGAAGTTGTAGTATCTAATAGTTTCTTATGTAGTGGACCCTTCTGGAGACAAGCGAGCTTAATGTAGGAACCATGTAGCTGTCTATAACGTAAATAAGGAATAACGATCCTATATGGGTCAGCACCGAGTGATCCTGTGTGGGTCAGCACCTAGTGATCCTGTGTGGGTCAGAACTGAGTGATCTTGTGTGGGTCAGCACTGAGCGATCATGTGTGGGTCAGCACCGAGCGATCCTGTGTGGGTCAGCACCTAGAGATCCTGTGTGGGTCTGATGAGGATTTAGGATCCTACATGGGTCTGCCTCTTAATGGAGTAAGGTGACTCAGTAGTTATATCTAATCATATTTACTACCATACATAAGTTATACCTGGTGTGAGCTGATTCTATACCTCTGTGGAACTTTTCTTTGTGGTAATACCTTGGTGTTATTCTTCAGTGTGGCGTACCTGTGTGGTACTTACCTTCATGGTATTACTTCCATTGGGGAATAGTTGAGCTTTGGGATAATGAGTTGGGCCAGGCATTTCCTCATGATTGATATGGGTTTACTTGATAACTTAGGTATATGTATGGTCATATACCTAAGTAGGGTTGATAGTTGTTTTCATTCTTTGTGGTTTATCCTTTGTGGATTTTTTGAGACCTTTAGGGTCTTTGGATCCCTACTGAGTATCGTTACACTCACCCCTGCATGGGATATGCCCGCACTTCATTGTGTTTAGTGCAGAAAATGGACAATGTTGACTGAGGACGAGGGTACTAGGACTGAAGGTACCTCGGAGGTGGACCTTAGATGAGGCGTACCAAAGAAATGACTGTTCTAGAACTGTACATACCCTTCAGGTAGGATCTTTGGCGGGTGATCACAGGAGTTGTTCTAGTTTACTTGTACTTTCAATTTCTTGTACTTTCTAGTTGGTCTTGTATTCTGGCCCCTTTTTACTTACTATACTTACTCTATTTACTATTCAGTTTCTTGAGTTCGTATCTTTATGTGTGCTTGGTCGTGTGTGTTTACAGGTTATAAAGGCAATGCCTTCCCAGTTTTAGGTAATACGCCTTCGGTGCTTGTCGCCAGCCCCTGACCTATGGAAGGTAGGCTTGGGGTAGTCACGGCACGGGCTCTGGGGGACGGGTCGTGATAGAGATTAAATCCTATTCAAAATTACTAAGTGTAATATTCCTTCAAAATAAAACACTTGTTAAAACCTTAATCATCCAACTGAGTAGTTTTATACTAAATCTAGGTGACCCTAGATTATCTTATTTCAAGAAAGTAATAAGTGACCCTAATAGGGTTATATTCACATTATTAGTGCTTTATTTATGCTAAAATTATATGGAAAACTCTTAAAATGGATGATATAGGAATAGTTTTGAGTTTATCCATATGATGGATTTGGAAAAGTGTTGTTTGCTCAACCATCCAATAGTCATATATGATATGATTATCCTAATTTCCTATCTAAATAGAATTGGTGAGATGAACACTAAATTGAACTCATTACTTATAAAAATATGGGTCTTATCCCATTAATGGATATGATATAAAATTATAAAAGGGGTCATCATATTAGTAGAAGCATATTTTATAAAATTCCTTATTAAATTATTATAGAACATAATACTCATTTGATAAAAAAAATTATAGACTAATGGAATCAACATAGACCTTAACCTTGAGAAAAATACTATATAAATGAGGATATTAAAATAAGAAAATTCGTAGACTTGTATAGTAACTTGAGAATTGTTATTAAGAAAGAAAAAAATTATGGTATTAAAACTTGAGAAATGTTCTTAAGTAAGAAGAAAATTTTGTTTAAAAATAATACCTTCACGAGTAACCAAATGTTTAAGTTGTTCAATAATTGAATCTAGATGCTTATGATAATCATATATAAATTTAATTAAGATTCCAAAGGCATTGGATTCAATATTTACAAAGTAACTTTCATATCCACTAATATATTCAATATGATTAGATGTGTTAAAGACTTTGTGAGACTGAAGATATCCTTTAAGTCTTTGGATATATAATTCATTCATTTTGAAAGTTTTTGAAAATATAAATTATTTCTATAAAAGTATACCCAATTTCCTAAAAGTTTTTAGGATAGATGAATGACATGGGATGTATAGGGTTTAGTTTTTTGTTGAAGAGATGCAAGAGTAAAATTTTAATCCAAAAGAAAAGATTGGATGATCTAATATGTTAGAATCGGTCATTGAAACTTATTTTTTGAGTCAGGAAGGAAGTAAAATGTTTCTATAATATGGGATCTTCTTGAATACCTAAAGGGGTTAAAGAAACTCCATGGATAATACATGTTACGTATTAATGTTTTATAAATAAATTATTCAATTTTTAAGGTCATATAATACCAAATATATATGTTACCAATGATATGAATATGTAGGAGTTCAAAATCAAGGAAAATATTAATAGATCTTATAGTTTTTATTCAAATAATGGATAAAAATATTTGTAGAATCATGGAGTTAAATTTAAAGGAATATATCAAGCTCAAATGGATCCAAATAAAGGATGTATACACTATAAGAAAATCACTTTTTTGAAATGGGTTATTTGTAATGGATTTGTGTCACAAAAACATACTTGTGATGGAAATATTTCACAAATATTCCATTGTAAAAAATATCATCATAAATACTGTTATTTATTATAAATTTCAAAAATTAACTTCATAGAGATACTATTTGTGATGGATTGGTTTTTTCATTGAAATAATTATTTTTTTCAAGAATATTTGGGATAGAATACCAATTTTTTCACAAAAACATTGTTGTGATAGGATCCTGAGTTTGATACAATAAAATATTTTTATTAGAATAATAATTTCATTATAATAAGGTATTTTAAATGAAATTATAATTCCATCACAAAAAGTATTTTTGGTTATTATTTGTAACAGAATATGAATTTCATCACAAATAACTGAAAATAAAAAAAATACACTAAATAACAAAAAAATTATAAAATTACAACTAATATATTATATAAAACTTTACATATAAAAAATATAATAATAATGTCACATAGGGGGTGATGTATCAGGTTCAACTGGTGGTGGGAACTCCACACCTAAACCACATTTAAGTCAGTGGGTATACTTCATTATCTCTTTAGGTTTCTTCACATATTATTATCACTGATCATCTTACTATTTTCACTACCCTTCCTATTATTGTTACTTCTCTTCCTATTCTATATTAAATCTCTATATAACCTCATCTTAAGCTTGCAACCTCTCCTCATACTATTTAGTAGAAAATGATGATGATGAAAAAAATCTACCTTCAATTCATATGATGTCATCACTTGAATTCCATAGTAACTAGTTGGGGTTGATCATGAACCTATACCAATCACATAGCCTTTTTGAAGACCAATCATCATCGCCCACATCTAAGCTACCTCATCAAAACATGGCTTGCATGAGACCTCATCCCTACCTTATATCTTATCATGACTCTCACTCATGTGTGAAAGCTGTATTTCATATGTCTCCTATAAACATATAAATTTATGTGAAGAATATTTAAAAATTATATTATGTTAATTTAAAAAATAGAAAAAAAATACTAACCATAGTATGTTATTTTCTATCAATGACAATCTACCTAGTACTACCATTAGTGTACATTCTCTTATATAAATCAAACTATGTAATGGTGGGATTAACTAAAGACTCTATAAATTTATCATATACATTTAGTATTAAAATACATATATATAATTATTAAATAATATTACTTACAAAATGTAGATGATGTATACTGAAAGTATGAATCCCAGATCTATGTTTGACATCTTTTCTCCTTTGATTCTATCAACCAGAATCAGATTTCCTCTGTAAATTCTCTCATATATATTACATGAACAATCCCTATCAAGAATGATTGGGGACATAATCAAGTTTATGGTGTCGAAAAGACTCATCAAATATAGTTTCAGGTTCTATATTCATAGATATCTTCTGAAGGTTATGTAAAAACTGACTGAAATAATCATGCATTCAAGCCTCCCATGCCTTTCAAATAGAGGGTCTCATGCTCTCATCAATGTGAGAACATATATCCTATAAATATTTAATAATTTATTAAACTATAAATTATATAAACTCAAGGTAAAAAAAATATTTATTTATACATATCCACCAATGCTCGAACATATAATGACATAACTTGAAAGAAACGTGATCCCATGAAACCCATGGAGCAAAAAAATTGTTCCTCAAAATAATACTTGCCTAACCAATGGCTAGACATAAAAAACTATGAAAATAAGAATAATTGGTATCATAATTAATAATTAAATTAAATTAAATATAATAGAAATAAAATTAAAATTTAAACTTACTTCCTCTCAAGAGTATCAAAGTCAAGAGATATACATCGCTCTTGAGTTGGATCTGGAATCATTAATCATGAAAGGCCCCAACCCCTCCTAGTATCTGGTATCGGGTTAACTCCCCCGGCTGATGTAAGATCCTGGGTTTTTCTTTAAGTTATGTATATTATAAATTTCGGTTTTAAATCTTCTTTTTTTTGACCTATTTTGAGTATCTAATGAGATCGTGGGAGTTTTAGGGGTGTATGGGGCTTGTTCGGAGCCCGAAGTCCTGGTTTTTGGAAAAGACAGATGGGTTGCATGGTTAGTAGAAATCGTGCAACCCATGACACAAGGTTAAAAGTAAGCATGAAAGTTTGGATAGAGATAAAAAAAAAGGGATCATGGTTCTTTCTAACCATACGCCTAGGGTCTCACTTCCATACAGGAGAACCTATAATTTTTACCATAGGAAAAACACATGGTCGATGCATGGTTTGTCTAACTCTGCGCCATGACCATGTGAGGGGTAATATAGGACATAATCATATAGCATAGTTTGCACAATTTTTTCCAAACCATGCACATGATCCATGAGAGGTCCCTCTTGAGGAAGAGAAGGGTGTATGTTTTGGCCAACCATGAATCCAAACCATGTGAACCAGTAAAATTGTGGGAAAAGACCATTTTTTCCTTAAATTTTCTTAAAATCTAAATATATTTTCCCCCATTTTATTCCATCAGACAGAGGAGATGTTTTTCGCCTATTGAAGATCTTCTAAGATAGGATTGGCTCCTGAATTACCCTCCAGAATTAGAATTGAACATTGTTCATCTCATTGGATCTGCACCGGTAATTTCTATGTTAATATTACATCTCTATTCTTTTTAATTTGTATTGATATATTTATTTAGGTGAAAGATAATGTGCCCTATTTTAAGGGTTTTCATCTATTCTTCCTTCTTCTGTTATTCTAGACTTAATTAGAGGTTAATATTGGACAAGTGTTCTACCATGGGTATACGGTATGTGGTCTGTAACTTTCCCTCATGGTTTGGTGTTTTATATTCCTTTTTATCATTGTATCGCACATCGATCTTTTCGGATTTGACCCTAAAATTAATTGAAAATCTTGAATAAATTATTGGAACATAATTAGGTTTCCAAATTAGTTCCCTTTTATCATTGGAGGTTATTATCCCCAACCTATGCCACCCATGGGATGTGTATTTGAATCTACCCTAGGTTATACTTCCATGTTGGGTGAGTGTGATCTTGCCACTTATTTTTGGTGCCTTATTTAATTGAATGAGAATTGAATGAGATTTTAGGATAGGTCTTATGAATCCTTTTACATGTGACTATGTAACATCTCAGCCCATCTTACCACTAAACGGGTAGCCTAACCGATGGGTAACAAGGCCTCAAGCACGTCTCCCTGTACGCTAGAGGCTTCTGACTAGAAATTAGGGTCTCGGAAGGTGATAGTGGGAAAACTATACCCTCTTATCATAGATGAAAAATAGTATTATCAGATAATAAAAAACAAAAAGTAGTGGAATACAAATATTATAAAAACTGAATAAAAGTGTCCAACACCAGTTTATATTTGATATTCATGTACATTAATGATACATAATATTGAACAGGAAACATACAGCATGATTTATAGCATAGAACAATACAGGTATCAAGTAAATAAAAGAAATAAAAGCCCTAAGGTGACCTCTACAAGCATTCTGAGCTCCAGATCAATATTTTTCTCTTAAATCCTAGGTATAGGCGCACAGCATAAGCAATAAACCAAGGTTTGTAGTCCTGTGAAGAAGAAAAGTCTGCTCGGGTACCCTAGTGCAATATCGGTCCAAGCAGGGTGTGATATGTAAATCTCAGTAGGTAGGAGCCCATGGTGTATATCCCAATCTAGACAGTGTAATATGAATCAAAATAGTATGCAGGTATAGTAGGAATAATAAAAAAATAAAATAAAAAAATAACTACCTGTCCAGGTTTCTAAGGGACACCTGACGGCTATACCAGCTTTAGCTCATAGTCGGAATAAGAGTCTGATCATGTCACTATATATATATATATATATATATATATATATATATATTGGAGTGAACTGGAACGTAATATGCAGTCATACAACACCAGTCTATGAGCTGATAAGCTCTACTCAAGGGGTAGTAAGCACTACATCCCAATAGAGTAGGGCATGTCATTCCCAACACTCGGGATGGCGAGTGTACATGCCATGGAAACACTCTAAAAGGTAAAATAACTAATCAAGGATATCATACTCATCCCAATCATAGGATAAGGATATCTTCATCATCCCCACCACTCAGGAGATCATAGATTTCCACAAATCTTGGAAGTCATACCTAAATTAAGAGAACTCACCAATGAGATGCCATGAAACACCCCTCGAGTCTCAGAACTGATCATAAGATCATAATCATCCTGATCATAGGCCGAGTAGATCATAACCATCCCCACCACTCAAGAGAACATAATATTCCATGAGTATTTGGTTCCAAACCCATATAAATAGAACATAGTCATTTATATCATAATGTATAAGGAATAGCCTCTTATGCATGTCATTTATCAAACCCTTATAAGGGTTTTACCACATTCTTAATGCAATCCATGAGGCAGTTCCTCTCATGCTTCACATTTATATAACCCATTAAAACCATCATTTATGTTTATAATATAATTAATAAATAAAGATCTCTTATGCATTTCATTATCCTTGCTCAATTTCAATAAGAATATTTACATAAGGGGAATGGTCTAACCATCCCTTGGGTAATTTAATTTAAAACCACTTGATTATTTAAAAGAAGGATTATATTATCTATCTTAATCCACCCTATTCAAACAATTTACCATAACCAATTCATTCACTTTGGATAAACATGAAAAAAATCATTTATAAACCTCAAAGGGGGTCAAAATTAAAGTGTCATGGTAATAAGGGATATTCCTACTTAGCAATGTCATTTAAACTAAACATGAATGGAAATTCAATTTACATTATTCAAAGTGGAAATTTTTAAATTTCCACAAAACAAGAACCAAAAATATTCATATGAAAAACTCAAACCAAAACTAAGCATGATATAAATAATTATCACTGCTTTTTGTTTTGAAGACAGTGCACCTACATTGGAGGGTTTTATTATAAAAACATGATATTTCTCTTCAAACAATTCATTTATCATGTTTATAATTTCATTCAATTTACCAAGGTAAGCATTTAATCTGAAAACAATATTGCATTAATTAAAATACAAGAACAGTGTGATAAGTAATTAATTAATGCATTAAATAAATTAAAGGGAATGAAAATAGATCATACTCATGGTTCAAATCCTATATTAAATCAAGTTATTAAATTAATACATTAATACAAAGTGGAACCCCATTAAAGTTATAAGGTAACTTAGGATAAAATGGATGGTTTTCCCAAAGGGGTGGTCCAAAGCCAAGGAAAACACCCTAAACATGATTTTGTTGTATGTTACGGTCACTACGGACACTACAAGACAACGCAAACAATTTAATATGTGATAACACCATCACTAGAAGGTTCTGACAAGTATCACAATGACATGATGTCTCAATGCAATGAAATAAAGGAAAAGAAGTATAGTCACCCAACTACAAGGAAGTTCACATATCATTTTTTGATTTAAGATAATGCACCTCATTAAGGGGTTTTATTAGAAATCATGACATTATATTACAACAATTCATTTCAATAAATTTAAAGAGTTCAATTCATCTCAATGATTAGGTGTATAGTATATGGCACAAGTAAGGGTATTAAGAAAGTATTAAAATCAAGGCGGAACATGCATAAATAATTTAAAAACCTGAAAATACTAGATGAAATATGATTTAAGTAATATTTTAAAAATAGTCATAAATGGAAGGTTTATCCTACATTAATAAGTAGACCAAATTCAAGCCAAATACTTTGGAACTTGATAGTTTTACCAAAGACCACTCAAAAATGATCCACACTTGCATGCACATACATTCATATATATAAATCCCTTAACCCAATCTACATATTCCCATTTCCATGAGGGAATATTTTAATGTAATATTTATATATTTATATATATACATACCTATGTATATGAGCACAATTCTTCAAATATGATAAAAACTCACAAGAAAAATATTGGGGACTCTAAATCACCCAAAGGACACCAAAATAAAGGTGTGTAATCAAGAATCGGGTGAAAAACTTCCCTTAAAATGATGTAGATGAACCAAATCAAGCTGAAATGATTTTCCTTCAGTGGTGGTTATAGGAACACAAATGAAGGGGTCCCAAGAGACCCTCCACACAACCTAACATTGGAAGAAACAACCAAAATCGGATTAACCCTAACCTAGGGTTCGGACGAATCTCACTGGGAGACAGGAAGACCAAAACACAACTGAAAATGGATATTATAAGTAGTGGGAGAATCTTACCTTGGATAATCACAGATAAAACTGATGGAAATCGGTTGAAATTGACATGCGAAGGAGGTTCTAGAGAGTAGCATGTCGTGCGGCTCAAAGGGGAGCCCAAGTGGGGAGGTGCGACACGATTTTCAGGGGAGGAAACACATTTGGGTTCCTCTTACAACCTAAACTAAATATAATATAATAATAATGATAATAATAACATTAATATTAATAATAATAATATCATTTTTATTTTTATTATTATAAATAAAAACTTTCTTTATTTTCATTCATTTTCCATTTAATTTATTTCTATTTTAATTTATTTTTTTTAAAACACATCACATTGTTCCAACACATTAAATTATGTTTCGAAGCTCGGTTTTAAAAACTACCTCCCCAGTAAATAAAAAATTAAAATTCTTTTTCATTTTATCTGGTTCAAAAGAACAGGTCATTAAAACCTCCCCACCTTAAAACTTCTCGTCCCTGAGAATCCTTTGGAAACAATGAAAACATCACCTGACCTATAAGGGTCATGAAGTCTCATTTAAAAGGTTACATTGTGTTTCCAAATTCCCAACACACCTTTAAGCATAAATTTAAGAATTATATTCTTAATCCATCAACACTTGATCCAAAACTTTATTTCCAAACGAAACATCAAGACAACACTTACCCAAGCTTGTTTAACTAGAGACACGATCATTTTTTGTCTTGTCAAAAATTTGGCCAAAAGTGCTTGCCACCTTAGGATTTAAATTTAAGTGGCTAATTCCAAACTGTAGCACCTTCACCATTGGAATTTCCTACAAAGAACACCCCTTTTATGTGTTTAACTACACTCCTGAAAAAATTTCATTAATTGGGAAAACTCGACTTCATGCACGGCCATAACAGGGACCTCATTGAAAGAAAAGGTTGAATCATGATTGACCTAAAAGGGACTGGTCACACACAATTTCCTTGAAATATGTAGTTGACCCTTCAAACCACACTCTCCTTAACTCGACGATGTGCATAAAATGGTTTTTACCGTACATTGAACAAGGTAAACAACTAGTCAAGCCACTTCGGTCGGCCATTCAAGAAGACAATTGGCTTAAATGGTCGACATTTTAAAAACAAAACAATGATGCCTTCTCCCAAGGTATCTCACATTCACCATGAACATGCCCATTGAAGACCATAACTGAATTTTGATAACATCTTGAGATCAAACCACCAACCAAATATTTAAATTTTCGTACCTCATTTAAAAAAAGGAGGGTAACACAAACCCACACCACTGGAATTTTCACCCCTTAAGCATTAACTCTGAGCTCGTCAACAGGATCGGGGTAAACTTGGATCGAAAAAACTTGAGTCTTATGAACTTAATGAGGTAGTACACACTTCATAACTACAATTGAGATGTTTTAATAAATCCACAATGTCTTCATTGTAACTTTGACTGAACCTAGAGCGGCATCCTCCTAGCGGTCATGTTAGGAGAAGACAGTCGATATCCAAGAGTCTGTTTAAGGAATTTCTACATAGGAACCCAAGGATCACTCATGAAAACCAAGCCTTAATAGGAACCACACATCTAGTGTGCAACACTGAGAAGGATCACCCAAACAATCCCAATAGCTTTTAAAGCTTCAGTGCGGTTTAAGACTGATGAACTCTTAGAGCATCAAAGATGATGTCAACATAGGGGACATGTACATTGGTTAGTAGAAAACACTGAGAGGATTTTAAAGTTTACATAAAGGAAAATGGAAAAACCATTACTGGTCGACACCTTAAAATAAACTCAGCTTCACCTACTGATGCATCGCCATTTCAAATCGATCACAATGCCTTTTTTCACCATAGGAATTCGGTGATTGTTCACATTTAACTACCGAAGTCCATCTAAGACCAATGATGTTTCCAAAGGGTTTCGTACACTGCCAACCAAATCAAAGTCATGCTTCCAAGTAGGTACTGACATGATTTAACACTTACAAGCCTCAAAGGCATTCATGAAAAATTAAAAATTTCCAAATGGTCTGGCTTGGTTGTTCTCCTTATACTTGGAAGGAAACATTCACCCAAACCGACGTGATTATCCCCACCTTAGAAGTGTCCTAGCTGTTAAAAGGAAAATACATAATATCCTCTCACTAGTGCTCTAGATCAAAACTAACTTAACTATACATGTGTCGCTCCTCTGATCCACACTCATCTATGTCAAAGAATATAAAGAAATCCAAACTAGACCCATCGGCATGACAAAACATTGAATCTTTGAAACTTAATCTTGTTCATTAGTATTAATTGATTATTTAATGTTAAGGTCACCCTTCTTGGAGATAACCTAAGACCATACTCAATAACACAATATATTTATTTTAGAGTCACCTTACCCCATAAAACCACTAACATGGATGACGTCATACCAAGTTATCCATAACTAAGGAAAAGAAAGGGTCAAGTGACCTACGAAGCGGCCAACCATGCTTGAGGCATGTATAACTAGCTAGAAATGAGCATTACCTAATTAATATACCTAAAACAAAGGCCAAGAAAAAAAACATGATCTCCCATCTGAACAAGGTTTTATTCAGAAGTTAAGAGTCCTACTAGGGACAATGGCGCCTGAATAGAACCAAACATCATAAATATCAAAGTATTTAGCAAGGAATTAAACTCTGAGGGTTCTACCTACCATGGTATAGTCCCTTACAAAACACAAGTGTTGACCCTATCACTAGACCACACTAACAGAAGTCACTATGATCAAAATTCAATCATCAATCCATTTCTAAAAAGAAGAAAGCCTACAAAAAACACATATGATCCTGTCCCAAGTCAACTCAAAGGAGAAACTCAAACTACCATTACATGAGGTTTTTAAATATAGGACACCACTAGAGGTTCCATTTCCAATCCCATTGAATTTATTCATGTTATAATCTTTAAACATCAAAAGATTTAATCAAAACAGTAGGTACCATTTTTCAAAACAAAAACACATGGTACTTAATTTTAACCAACTACCCAAGGGAAAAAAGACAAGTTTTATAAAACTTACTCTTTAAAAGATTTTACATTTATTTAACATTCAGTCATAATTAGTAAATTTATCAAAATAGATTCTTTTTTAACTGATAAGGTCACCAACAATGGTCCCATTTTAACTAACCGGGGCTCATGAAAATGCAACCCAGTAGTAGTTTTTAAATCATTAAAATTTGAAACACCCAAATGGTTCATCTCATAAGAACATTCCCCAACTAACCTACTTGGGTCCAATTGAATTTTAAAATCTAACCAGCCCACTTTAGATTAGAATTAAATTGATTTTACATTTATAATCATTTCACAATACATCATTCCATTACATTTAATATGGGTTGTCATTTCCTAATTTATGAAGTTCCCATACACTTCATGGATTTAAAATTATCTCTCATCAATCGAAATGAATTTCATTTAAAATTATAACATACTCATATATAAGTATCCAGTCATATGGGCTACTATGTACCAACCAATAAAGCACCCATACACTTTATAGTTTGGAATTTGGCTCCCATTTACTAACCAATTTACCTTTGCATTTAAACTTTAGCGGCCCTTTTTCAGTTGTTCGAATACACTAGTTACCCTTTTCTATTTGAAGGTTCCCATACACCTTACAACTAAAAACTAGCTACTATCATATTTTCAATCAATAAATTTATCCCGTGCAACTATTTATACAAATAAAAACTAGTATGTCATTATAAACAATAAAAAATGAAGCATGATATAATATAGAAGCATGGTACTTAAGGAAATATAATTATAATTAAATAGACAATATGGAATATAGCCAATAAATTCATGCTAAGAAAGAAAAAGCATGGCATAGCACTCAAGGTGCACAATCAAATCAGCAGGAAGCCAACAAATGAAACTACATTGAATGGTATTTGCATGACATGTTAATTTCTATATGACTAGTATGATGCATGATATGATTAATCCTTATCAAACCAGGCCAAGGGTAAAAATACTAGAAATTCCATAAATCAATAAGCATTGGAAAATACACCATTCACTTTAGGTGAAATGAAATTCAACCATAATAGAAAACGGCATAAACAACAATTCTCAGCCCCGGCCACTTAGTCAATTCCCATACGTGGGGTGATCAGTCCCCATCATGGATATTAACCAATCATATAAACATTCCTATTCTCCTATATACTATCCTAAAATAGTAATAAAAAGGAAAAATAAGGCTCTGATACCACTTTGTTACATCCCAACCCAGCTTACAACTAAACTGATAGCCAGACTAGTGGGTCACAAGGCCTCAAGCACATCTCCCCATATTCCAGAGGCTAACGAATAGTAGATAGGGTCTCAGGAGGTGAAATTGGGGAGACTATACCCTCTTATCAAAGATGCACGACAATATTATTAGATAATAAAAAACAAACAGTAGTGAAAGACAAATATTATAAAAATTAAATAAAAGTGTCCAAAGTCAATTTATATTTGATATGAATGTATAGTGATGATACATAAGATCGAAGAAGAAACATATAGCATGCTTTACAATATAGAAAAATACAAGACTCAAGTAAAGAAAATAACTAAAAACCCTAAGGTAGTCTCCATGAGAATCTTGGGCTCCATCTCAGTCCTTTTCTCCTAAATCCTAGGTACAATCACACAACGTAATCAATCAATAAGGGTCCATATTCCTATGAACAAGAAAAGTCTGCTCAGGTACCTCAGTGCAATGGCATCCCGAGCAGGGTGTGAGATATAAATCTCAATAGGCCAACACCTATGGTATCTAGCCCAATCCAGAAAGTCCAATATGAATCAAAAATTGTGTAGGTGTAGAAGGAATAATAAACAAAACAAAATAAATAAATAACTACCCATCCAGGTTCTTAAGGGACACCTAATGGCTATACCAGCTTCATCTCATAGCATAATAAGAGTCGGATCATGTCATTATATATATAGTATATAGATAGATATATATATATATATATATATATTCTGGAGTGAACCAGGAACTAACACACAGGCATCCAACACCAGTCTATGAGATGATAAGCACTACTCAAGGGTTTGTAAGACCTACATCCTGGTAGAGTGGTGGATATCATTATCGACACTAGATATGGAGAGTGTGCATGCCATGGAAACACTCTAAAAATAAAAGTAACTAATCAGTGAGATTAACTCATCCCAATCATAGTCCAGGGATATCTTCATCATCCCCACCACTTGTCAGATAGTAAATGTCCACAAGTCTTGGGTTACATAACCAAATTAAGAGAACTCACCGGTAAGATGCCATGAAACATCCCTTGAGTCTCATAACTAATCAAGAGAGCATAATCATCATGATCATATTCTGAGGAGATCATAATCATCCCCAACACTTAGGATAATATAATCATCCATGAGTATTGGGTGCCATACCCATATAAAGAGAACGTAATAATTTATATCGTAATACATAATGAATAATCTCTTATGCATGTCATTTATCAAACCCTTGTAATGTTTCCACATTCTTAATGCAATCCATGAGTAAGTTACTCTCACGCTTCACATTTATATAACCCATTAAAACCATCATTTAAATTTTATAATATAATCCATAAGGAAAGATATTGTATTCATTTCATTAGCTTTTCTCAATTTCAATAAAAACATTACATTGGGGTAATGGTATAACCATACCTTGGTTCATTTCATTTAAAACCATTTGATTATTTTTAAGGAGTCTGTTATCTAGATTAATCCACCCTATTCAAACCATTTATCATAACCAATTCATTCACTTTTCCTAAACATGAAAAATTCATTTATAAGGCTCAAAGGGTGTCAAAAGGAATGTGTCATGGTAACAAGGCATACACCTACTTGGAAATGTCATTTAAACTAAATGTGCATGACAATTCAATTTATATTATTCAAAGGGGTAAAAATATAACTTTCCACAGAACAAGAACCAACAAGAGGCATATGGAAAACTTAAACAAAAACTAAGAATGATATAAATAATTATCACTAATTTTTTGTTTGAATACAGCGCACCTCTGTTGGAGGGTTTTTATTATAAAAATATGATATTTCTCTTCAAGAAATTCATTTATCATATTTAACATTTAATTCAATTTACCAAGGGAATAATTTAATCTAAAAACCATACTACATTAATTAAAATCTAAGAATAGTGTGATAAGTAATTAATTAATGCATTCAATAAATTAAAGGGTAGAGAAAGGGATCCTACTCATGGTTCAACTCCTATCTTAAATCAAGTTATCAAATTATGACATTAAGCCAAAGTGAAAACCCATTAAATGCATAAGAAAACTTAGGCTAAAATGGATGGTGCACCCAAAGGGGTGGCCCAAAGCTAAGGAAAACACTATAAACGTGATTTCTATTTATGATATAGTCACTAGAGACACTTTAAGACAACCCAAACAATTTAATATGTGATAAAAAACTTCACCATAATATTTTTATGAGCATCACAATGGAATGATGTCTAAAAGAAACAAAATGATGGGAAAGAATCATAGGAACCCAACTACAAGGAAGTTCACATATCATTTTTCAATTGAATACAATGGACCTCATTGAGGGGTTTTATTAGAAATCATGACATTATATTACAACAATTAATTTTATAAAATTTAAAGAGTTCAATTCATCTCAAGGTGTAGGTGTATAGAATACAACATATGTAAGGGTGATAAGAGAGTCTAAAAATCAATGAGGAACATGCATAACTAATTTAACAACTTGAAAATACTATATGAAATATGATTTAAGGAAAATTATAAAAAGAGGCAGAAATGGAAGGGGAATCCTACCTCAGGAAGTAGACCAAATTCAATACAAACACTTTGGCACATGACATTTTTACCAGCAACCACTCGAAAATGCTCCACACTTGCATTCACAAACATTAATATATGTATATATCCCTTAACCCAATTCACATATTCGCCTTACCATGGGGGAATACATACATGGAAGATATATATTTATATATATACATACTAATGTATTTGAGAACAAGTCTTAAAAGATGATAAAAACTCACTACATAAATATTAGGGACTCTAAATCACCCAAAGGACACAAAAATGAATGTGTGTAACCAAGAAGTAGATGAAAAACTTACCTTAAAACAGTGGCAGAAAACCAAATCGATTTGAACCAATTCACCTTCAGTGGCAGTTTTGAGAACATGAATGAAGGGGTCCTAAGTGACCCTACGCACAACTGAACATTAGAAGAAATAACCAAAATTGGATTAACCCTAACCTAGGGTTTGAACGAATCACACCGGGTGACAGGAAGACCAAAACACAGCCAGAAATAGAGATGTGGAGGAGTGAGATAATATCACCTTCGATAATCGGAGAGAAAACTAAAGGAAATCGGTTGAAATCAACATGCGAAGGAGGTGAAAAAGAGGAGGGTGTCGCATGGCTCAAAAGAGAGCCCAAGGGGGGAGGTGCGACGCGATATGTAGGGGAGGAAACCCCTTTGGGTTCCTCTTAAAACCTAAAATAAATATAATATAATAATACCAATAATAATAACAACAATAATATTATTATTATTATTATTATTATTATAAATAAAAAAATTCTTTATTTTCTTTAATTTTCCAATTCATTAATATAATTTATTCCAATTTTAATTTATTTTAAAAAAACACACCGTAGTGTTCTAACTCTTGAAATTAAGTTCCAAAATTTGGTTTAAAAAACAGATCTCCCAGTAAATGAAAAATTCAAATTCCTTTTCATTTTCTATGGTTCAAAATCATAGGTCATTACAGATTACATGATAATTAAAATGGTTAAATGTTAAATGGTAATGTGCAAAAAAAATGAATAAACTCATGGATTATGAGAGATTATGAAATGGGTTATAAAATGATTAATGATTTTATTGATGAATTGAGAATGGTATTGGATGCCTTGGACATTTCTACTCCTTGGATCCAAATTCTATTAGATTTCATGTACATTACTACTCTATGGATCTCGATTATGGTATTGGGTGCCTTGGAAATTTCTAATCCTAGGATCCTAATTCCGTAGGATTTAATGGAAATTTCTACTCCATAGATCCATATTGATTATGGTAATGGATGCCACAAACATTTATACTCCTTTGATCCTGATTCCATAGGATGCCAAGGTATTTGATACTCCTTGGATCCTGATTTCTTAGACTCACATTGGACATGCTCAATAGACATGCTCCTTGGACTCCACCCAAGTCTTTACCGAGTTTCTATCGAGATGCTTCATGGACTCGACAAGGATATCTTTCTAATTTATACCTTGGAGTAGGCCCTTTCAAGCCTAACACTTGATTACATGGAATGTCCATTATGATATTATTCTATGATTTACAGATAACCCTGGTATGGGTATATGATTTCAGTCATTAGAATATATAGTATCACACCTGTTTATTTATGCTCTAGAGTTAGCTTGTGATTAAGGGTACTTGATTATTGTTTATAGAGAACCATGTTTGGTTGGATAGAATCTCATCTGCATTTGACACTTTACTTTTATTATTATTATACCTGTGATATATTGAATGTTTCTTAATTATTTATACATAGAATGGACATGTTATAGACACCGTTGGTGGTGGCCTACTGAGTGTTATCTCACACCATATTTGTGTTATTGTTTGGTAATAATAAATACTTATTAGATACAATTAGGGGCCATAGTAAGTTCCCAATTTATAATTCTTTATTTTTTTCATTGCTTAGTAATAGGGGGTCATAGGATCAAGCAAGGATCATGATCCTAGCTGGAGATAGTTAATTTTTTCCTTTTTATATTTTGATACATGTATCGTACTGGTATTCATGTTACCTCGTACTGGATGCCTTTTTTTAGAGACATGACATGATCATCATATTTTACATGGAACTACTTTTGGATTAACTATTATTAAAGTCTTTTAGATGTTATCTTCTATCTTGATTTATATTATGCTTCTACTTATTAATTAACTTGTGATACCATTGTGTTACTCTGGTCATGAGGGTATAGTCTCCCCACTATACCACCTTAGACCCTCTCTCCTAGTCGGCAGCCCTTGGTATACAGGGAGGCGCGCTTGAGGCCATATGATCCACCAGCTTGGGGAACTATTTAGTAGTTCTTGGTTTGGGATGTTATAGAGTAGTATCAGATATTTTTTTCTAGATTTACTATTTTAGGATAATAGATGGGATATTAGGAATTGTTGGAATTTGGTAATGAGTTGTGCCTGGGAGTAGCTAACACATGTATAGTAAAATGCCAAATTTCCTGGAATGGGACATGTTTTTATAGATTTTTCCTATTACAGTTGACATGATTCTTCCATTGGGTGATGCACTTGATGTTTGATGTTCCTTATGATTATGTATTTTATTGTTTCTAGATGATATGAGGATATTATATCTCATGCATCATTTTAGGCACCTTACAGGATTCACATTCCATGCATATGTCATTCCATATAGGAGGTGTTTCTTGACTGCATGATATTTACTATGTGTTCCTTGTGTTGTAGATTTTTTATTGGCTAACGATTCTTATAGGAAATTGAGAAAACATGATTGGTACCTAGGATAGATATCGTAACCTAAATAGTATACACCCTAAATAGTATACACCCTATAATGGATATCGTAACCTAAATAGTGTTTTCCTATATTAGTTATAGCATACACCCTAAGTAGTCAATTATGGAATGTTGATTCATGGACCATTATTCTCATGCATTGGAATGCATTATGGTTAGGATTAAAAGGACTCCACACTTTGGTTTATAAGGTGTATGGTCCCTTATGGGTCAGAAGTCGTGGTCCAATTTGGTTCAACCATTTAAAGAGAATTGAGATACAAGCATGAATTTAAATGAAATTGAAATTTTGAAATGGAAATTTTGCTGATAAATGGATTTTTCAATTTCACTAGACAGTCCATATATTAGGAACCATGTTGTGAAAAAAGAGAACTTGACCTTGACCCGACTTTAGAGTAGGCAATAGGTAGTGTCTCCAGTGCTTTTTGCCATTGTTTTTATTACCTAGTCCCAGATTTAAGAGTAGGAAGAGGGGTGTGTCTTTCTTATAGGAAGTATTCGACCTATCCTATGCTTTTATTTGTGAATTTTTCACTGCTTGATTATTTTATGAGGTGTTTGTTTGAAATTGTAGAGATATTCCACCACAACATCCTCTAGTCATGTGTCAGGAGGGTGGAGATGATCATGCTCCAAAGGTGGTGGGCTCGGGGATATCAGTATAACATCCAATAGTTCCATTTATGGAATTATAGATTTTTATGAATATTTTTTATGGTTCCTAGTTTCGAGATGGTTTCCTGTGTTTCATGAAAAATGATTAAGGAGTACCATAATCTGTCACATCTACGGAAGAGTCAACACAATTATTATAGTAGTAGAATCCTCCAATGTTTTCCAGGGATGGTGGTCTATAGACTGTTGAGTTTTTTACTGATACTATCTTTTATATTTTCAATCATCTAGAGACACTGCCTGAGAGGAGAGTGAACCTCAGGAAATATATGCTTTGGGGAGCAGTTAATAATTGGTGGGATTTTTTTAACCAAGCTGATGCAATTCAAGATATGGTTTTGAGGGATTTATAATATAGGTTTTATGATTACTTATTTCTTGATAACCTTAGAGTTAAAAGGTCTGGTGATTTTATGCATCCATAGTAGGTTTATATGACCATTATGGAGTATTCATCTCGCTTTATAAAGCTTCAGTGTTTTGCACCAATTTATCTTACTGATGATCCGTAGAGGGAGAGACACTTCAAGGAAGGTCTCAAGCATTCTGTTCGATCATATTTCAGCATGTTTCTATTAACTATTGTTACAAAGATAGTGAATTAGGAATTGATTACTAAATGGATCCTAAGGAAAGATTGGGGCACAGAGCAGGGAAGTTCATCCTCTTGACCTAGTGGTTCAAAGTTAGCTGGAAGAAAGTACTATTTTGAGGCTTCTTGTGAGGGGAATACTAGCCAGAGTGCAAGTTCTAGTACTTCTATATTATGTCATAATTGTGGGATATAGGAATATATTAGTAGTTAGTGTGATATAGACCCATTAGAGTGTTGATCATGCTGCAAGATGGTCCATGTACATTACTTCTATAGGACTTTCCCACTAACAGTCAGTGGAAGGGGATCAAATATGACTCTTAGTTAAAAAGAGGGATTTAAAACTCCATGTTAGTTTGGGATATGGAGTATTTATAGTCATTTAAGTCGAGGTGGTGGTCATGACAGAGGAATCTAGGCACTAGTTGTGCCGCAATAGCAGAGTAGCCCTGATCTGGGTAGTGAGGTTGTTTCACGTAGTCGTGGTTTAGGCCATATTTTTTTTATAGACCACACCTGAGGAGTTCAATAGGTAGCTATAGGACATGTAAGAAAATGGTTTTATATGATTGAGTACTTATCAATGGGGTTCATTGGTCTTTTTTATGAAAAAGGTGGACATAACCCTTAGGTTATGTGTGGATTACCAAAAATTGAAATAGATGATGGTTAAGAATTGGTATCCATTACCACGGATAGATGATCTCTTCAACCATCTATAAGGAGTTCAGGTTTTATTGAATATTGATTTCAGGTTATATTATCATCGGGTACACATTCAACCTTCAGACATACCACATAAAACTTTCCCTATAAGGTATTTCCTATACAAGTATCTGGTTATGTCATTTAGACTTACGAACATGCCACAAATTTTCATGGATTTTATTAACCAATTTTTTCATACTTATATAGATTCTTTTTTAGTGGTATTTTTGGAGGATATCTTAGTGTATTTTTAAAATTGACACAACCGTGCCAAACATCTTGAGATTATTTTTTGATACACCGAGAAAGCATCAGTTATATGATAATCTCACAAAGTTCCACTTATTTATGGATAATATTCACTTCATAGGTCAAATTATCTCAGAGATAAGATTATTAGTTGATATATGGAATGTGAGAGTTGTAGTTTCCTTAGAGAATCCTAAGAAATTATTTGATATATAGAGTTTCCTAGGTCTAGTAAGTTATTATAGGCATTTCATACAGGACATATCATGATTAGAATCACCTCTTATGGGCTTGAATAAGAATTATTTAATGTTTTTATGGGTAGATACTTACGAGACAACCTTTCAAGATATTAAAGTGATGTTTACTTCAGCATTGGTACAAATTCTGCTAGAGCCAAGTATGAGTTGCACTATTTATTTTTATGCATCAGGTATTGGGCTAGGATTAGTTATGATATAGGAGGAGAGATTCATGGCATACATGTCTCATCATTTGAGACCACATGAGAGGAACTACTCGATGCATGATCTCGAGTTAGCTGTTGTTATCCATGTCTTACACTTTTGGAGACATTATTTACTAGGAAAGTATTTTCTAGTGAACATGGACCACAAAATCCTCAAGTATGTATTTACACAATATGAATTGAACCTTAGTAAATGAATTTGTGTTGAGTACCTATAGTATTTTTACTTCTATATCACCTACACACCTAGAAATGGAAATATAGTTGTCAATTAACTGAGCAGGAGGACTAAGATACAAGTAGTTTAAGAGGCCATTAGCGAGTGGCAGTTTATGAACTTATTCTCTAAGATGAACTTGGAGATGAGGGATATTCATGGTCATAATTTCATTTATTCTTTATTTGTGATCTCTAATCTTATAGATATAGTGGTTATGAGTTAGTGATATGATTCAAAAAGCCTAGTCCTATGGGAGAGTGTGGTAGGTGAGGAACTGCCTACTAGTTGAACTGTTCATGAGGATAAAATTATGAGAATATATGGTCACATTTAGGTTCCAATAAACATACATGAGGAGTTGATGCAAGAGTTTCATGCCTTAGATTGGGTAGTAAATCTCGGAATTTCCAAGATGTATCATGATATGTTCCATCAATATTGGTGGTCAAGGATGAAACAATAATTAGATGGTTCTGTCATGAGTTGTTCCACCTTTCAGTAGGTGAAGGTGGAACACCAGTGACCTAATAGGATATTACAACAGCTACCTATTCTCAAGTTGAAATAGGATGATGTTTTTTTTGGATTTCATTACTAGGTTTTTGAGGTTGCCTCAGGGTTGTGATGTTGTATGGGTTATTGTGTAAAGGATCACAAAAGTCACCTACTTCATGCTGATCAGGGAAACCTTCACAGAAGATGAGATTAGGATAATTTATATCTATGATATTGTGCACCCTCACAGGGTTCCTTATATCATGGTATTGGATAAGGACTCTTATTTTACATCTTGATTCTATAAAATATTACATAGGTCATTGGGTATATAGGTTCTTCTGATCACAGCATACCACCCTTAGACTGATAGAAGGTCAGAGCTGTAATATCCTGAACTGAGATCCACATAACCTGTGTCACAAGTCAGTGGGTCACATGTCCTCAATCATGCATCCCCATATTTAAGAGGTTTCTGAATATTAGTGAGGATGTAAAGGTGGTGTATTGGGGAGAATATACCCTCATGTCAGAGTAGCACATCGTATATTACATATAAACATACATAGTAGCATAATCATATACAATTATACAAAATAACCAAATAAATAGTGGAAAAAAACAGAACTGAATAGCTAAATATAATAAATAAAATCCCCTAAGGTAGTGTATTATATGTGGATTCATAGAATACTATAATAAAAAAAGAATAGGAAGATACAAGAATTCTATACAATAGTAAAAAATAAAAAAAGGACAAAACAACTCCATAAGAATCTCGAGCCTAAGATCGATCCTCTTATCCTAAGCTCCAACTAGGTAATAAAGTCAACAACATATAGCAGGGCCTTTTCCCTTATCAATACCTATAGAAAGATGGTCTTATCTGGTACCAAAGTAAATTTGAGTAGGGTGTGAGATAAAAATCTCATTCAGCCACCACCAACGGTGTCTATGTGTAATACGAGTAGTGCTCGTAACTAAACAGTGTGCAGGTATAATAGAATAAGTAAATCAATGAAAAATTAAATAACCATCCCACTCAGGTTCCTAAAGGACACCTTGCAGGTCTACCTACTTCAGATCATGGCTGGAATATGCATCTGATCATGTCAATATATATATATATATATATATATATAGTTTAGTTCTATATTTCATCCACTTATATAAACCAAGTGTGTGTGGATGCCTAATGGCCATATACCAGGAATAATAGTGCTGGACTGGACCGGGGTATAACTCGAACATCCATAACCAGTCTAACAAGCCTAAAAGCTCATGAAATATGGTACATTCTCTGCATCCCAAGAAGGGTGAGAGACGTCATGATACAACACTTGGGATGGTTAGTGAGCCACCATGGAAACACTCTATCATAGAACATGGCACGTAAATCCCATCACCCATATAGTATTATTGGTGAGAGATTCCATGCTCAACACCCGATGTAAGGGAGTGTGATTTCCCTTCTGTATTGAAACCCCTTACCATTATACACAACCTCTTTAAAAAAATATTATAATTATAACTAGCATGGTGAATTTCCTCCCATCCATTTCTTTCATATATCCCATATATATATAAGAGGCATAATCATTCATAATATAATACATAAGTCATAACCTCTTATGCATTTCATTTATCCAAGTTCAATTACAATTAAAATGTTGTCATTCTCATTGAGAAATCATATAAGTATAAACAAGGGGCATGGACTTACCATCCCTTGGGTCATTCCATTTAAAACCAATTGATTCAATTTAATAAAGGAAACCATCGTGAATTATCCATTCTATGTAATCAAGACCATTTAACATAACCAACCCATCTAATTCATTCATACATGACAATTCCATTACTAAGGCTCAAGTGTCAAGGGAAGGTGTCATGGGAAATATGGAATATTCCTAATTGGTAAATTCTAACTAGAAGGGGACCAAACACTTAATAGGTGCCTTTGGTCACATTTAATACTCATTTCTCATTGTCAATTACATTTAAAAACCAATCTGTTGGCTAATTAAGATTTCCAGTCATTTTGAACCAATTGGCCAAAATGGCCAATTCCAAGTGGTACACCCATGGGGTGACCATATAAGGTATTTTTAGCCTCTAAAACACCAAAAATAAATCAATAAACATGTATTTAGGTGAAAGGGTCAATTAGACATGATGGAATCAGTATAAATGAGATTTTTGGAAAAGGTATGCATATGGAACGATGGTAGAATTATGAAACAACCAAAAATTAATGAGAAAAAACATTTGACCACCTACCTCAATATCATAGATGAATCCTAACTCAATATAATCCTTATATTTATACTAGGTTGTAAGGGATCTGAGAAACATTCCAACACCCTGAAAATAGGGTGAATGAGCTTGTACCTGAATAGCATAAAGGATCCAAACAAAAATAGAGATTGGAAGGGTGACTGAGGTTAGACTTACCTTGATCTATAAAATGTCTTCGATGGTTTGAGAAATGGGTGTCAGATGAGAGAGATATGTATGAACTATAATGACTTATATTTTCTTGATTTTATTTTTATAAAATTTCTGGGAAAATTTTGAGACTAGGGGCTGAGACGGCGTGCAATTACAAGGCCTGGTGTGCCCCAAATGGTCTATCGAAAAATGTTAAGTTTTAAAATAGAGTGCATGATCATTTTTCTTAGAAAATTGTAATAAATATTAATTGGGTTCCCAGATCAAAAATCTGAAGGTATCGTTGCATTCAGGATAGCAGTTTTACCCTATGCGCGACTTAACTTTAGTCGGCGCAGGCCTCTAGTGAGAAAACGTGAAAATGGAATCACCATAAAAAAATAATTAAATAAAATTATTTTATTTTTCAAATATTTATAACTCGTGAATGGTGACTCGGAATGAAAATATGATACCACATTTGAGTTCGTAATGGGGTTTTTTTCTTATGCGGAGCCTAACATTGGCTGGCTTGGGTCAAATGTGGAAAGTAGTTTTTGGGATGTGATAGTAAATAAAATAATTAAATAAATATTATTTTATTTTAAAATCGTACAACTCATTAATAGTAACTCTGATTGGAAATCTCATAGTACCATTGAGCTCGTGAGGGTGTGCTTTTCTTAGGCAGGTCTATCCTCGACCGGTGCGAGTCGAGGGTAAAAGTTAATTTTTGGGTGTTTTAAGGAAAAAAATAAACTTAAGAAATTTTATTTTATTGAAAAATGTTTCACTGCAACGCAATGTTGATCCATCTGTTTCATTTCATAAATGAAACAGCATAACGATTCTATAACTCAAGCGTAACAAAAACGTTGTTTCATTTCATTAATGAAACAGTGTAACGTCGCAGTAGCTCAGCATAACAAAAACACTGAAATGTGTTTCCTGCATTAAGCTGATTAACAGAGATGTGGGATCAAGGGAGGATTCTAAAGTTTTCTCTGAAGCCTTGGAGGAAATTCATTGATGAACAATAAGTGGCGATAAATGAAGAACGATGATGGATAGACAAACATATTCGGATCATACGTCGACAGATTGACAAACGACAAACACATGATTCACCCTCCATTAGAGATCGATCCAAACCTAGGTAGGGGTTTTGTTCTATGTGATTCTATTTCCCCATTCTCTCTTTCTAAATTATGAATGTGGATCAACCCACTAACAGGTTGATCCACAATTCGTTTGTTCATGTGGGATAGATTTTTTATTGCGGGGCTTGAAGGGTTAGAAACTTTGTGTTTATTATTTCCCCTTTCATTCTAACGATACAAACAAAGGCCAAAAGAACAAGGCCAATGTCAATCCCTTGGGTTTTCTTCGTTCTTTTCCTATCCTCATTATTATGTTCTTCGTCAACAGACCCACGTGGTTGTGTCGGACTTTTTCAGGAGGTTCTGAGCACGATCGGACCCCCATATTGATGGCAAGACGAGTTGGAGCCTGCGGCAGGAGAGATGATGACATGAGGACTCCAAAACACCTTCCAGATTGAAGAACATACCACTGAAGTAAGTCTGGTGGCCTACAGAAGAAACCACTGGTGCGCTGGCATCGGCGACGGTCGGCGGCGGCGCACGGCGGTGGTCGCGTGCAAGAGGTGGAACGCACTAGCGGCGCTCTGCGGCCGCATTAGAGGACCGTGGATTTTTTGAGATTAGCTAAAATGGGATGTCGATGATGGTCGGAGGTGGTGTGGGAGAACGCAGTCAGAGGCCGCGGTCCAGCGGGACCGCCGGTGGGACGCAGCGCCCGCCGCATCCTGGGCAGATCAAACTGATCTGCTCCAATAGGTTGGTTTAGAAAAGTGGTTTGGGTCATCCTGGAGTGTCAGGTCGGATGCGGCAGACTGGGTCAAGTCGGAAGACCCCAGGCCTGATCGGTTCGGGTCGGTTTTCCTGGGTCAGACCAAACCCAAACCCCACCATCCCCTTTTCACTGAAAATCTCATAACATCTAAAATGTATGTCTAATTGACAATCCATTTGCAGTGTTGGGACCCTCGTGACGAGGTGGTCCTTTTGATATACTCTAAGTAGGTTTTCAAGGGATTTAAGATACAACCGATGGATTGTGGAGTAGATTCTCCTAGAATCAAGTGCACTATGAGAAGAAATCTTACGGCTAGTTGTGATGAGAAGACAGTGATGATCTGGTCTAGGTTCCCCAGTAGGCTAAAGTTATGATCGGGTCTAGGTGCCCCAGTAGGATGAAGTAACGATCGGGTAAAGGTGCCCCAGCAGGCCCAAGTGATGAGCAGGTCTAGGTGCCCTAGCAGGACTAAGTGATGAGCAGGTCTAGGTGCCCCAACAGGCCTAAGTGACACATTGGGGATGAGTGCCTCAACAGTGTAAGGTGTTCGGTGTTTATTACTGATAGTCTTTCTTTTCATGCTTTAGATTTATACCTATGTGAGGTGACTCTAGTGACTCTCTTGATTGTACTTCTTGGAGGGTATACTTCATGTACCTCTTTGGTATTCTGGTTTGTGTATTTCTTTGTGGTATACCTTTGTGATTTGGGGTCCCTACTGAGTATTGTTTTACTCACTCCTACATGGGCTTCACTCGTATATGTCATGTCTTATGGAGATGATCGAAACTTTAATGGATTCCTTGGTGGACTGAGGCCAGGTGGTGATTAGAGTGACCCAACAGACGAGATGTGCTTCTGCAGATTCAGATAGTTGTTTCTGTACATACCCTTCAGGTAGGGTTTTCTACGGAGGAGTTCTAGAGACTTGTACTTTTACTTTTCTGTCTCATTTGGTCTTGTATTCTAGCCCCATTTACCTTCATTTTTCTACTATTTTACCTTTTTTGGTTACTTAGTGTATTCAACTTCCAGTATCTGTGGCTTGGAGTTGTGTGTGTGTATAGGTACTTAGAAAAATGCATCTCATTTTTTTAGGATATACCTACTCAACACTATTCGTCATCCCCTGGCCTGTGAGAAGTAGGCTCGGGGTAGTCACGGCACAGGCCTCAGGGTATGGGTCATGACATAGTAGTATCCGAGGGAGGTTGGTTCAACCTTAAGAATATAGAGTCTATGAGTTTGGGTTATGGAAACAGTGTTAAGTGTTTCAAGTTTTTCTTTCAGGCTAGGGAATCCAGTGTTGGTTCAGCGGCTGACGTATCCATACACCAGGACCCTGAATTCTACTTTTCGACTCAGTACATGAAAACACTAGTTATAGGGAAAAACAATGGTAAATGCATCGTATTGGAATGGGTTTATTTTTACATGTCCTTCTTGAGTCATCTCACCAGGTATACTCTATTGATCATGGTACATCTTGTTTTGTTTCAAGATGCTTTCACATAGACAGCCATCCAGGATTCCACCACGTGATCATGAGTATGATATGTGGGGTGATGAGATGGGTACAGGGGTTCGTACTAGAGACAACACCTCCAGGTGGTGTACTATTTATACCACCACCTGTGGAGTAGAACATGGTGCTCGTACAGATGAGATGCATAGGCTGATTGCACTTCACGAGTTTCAGTGAAAGAGACCCCTCAGGTTCCGAGGTGATCCTGACTCAAAAGCTACTAAGGATTGGATTGAGGTAGTGACCGAGTTTTCCATCTGATTAGGACACCATTAGATTAGATGGCAGTCCTAGTAGTGATCCTTCTACATGGAACAGTAGGGTGATGGCAGGGTTTAGATTACTCAATCTTACGATGAGGTGACTCTTCTCTTGAAATATCTTGAGAACCTTTCTCAGATAAGGGTATCTCCATAAAAGTTTAGGGTTTTGAGTTCCCAAGAGCTTCTACTGCTTCAGCAGGATGAAATGTTGGTAGTTAAGTATTCGTCGAGGCGTACCGAACTTTCTAGGTACTCGATCAATATGATTTCACCAGTGCTTTAGGGATCAGACCTCCAAGAGAGGTTTGTTTAGGGAAATCTGATCCATCATTATTACTCTGTGAACTCCTACTTATGCTATGGTTCTAAAGTGAACCTTTGTGGTTGAGAGTCCCTTGGCTGAGTGGATACAGCCAGTGGATGCCAGTAGTGGGAAAGTAGGAGTACAGACCTTGGAAGCGGTAATCCGACATCATTATCAGATACTTGGACGTGTGAGATGTTCTGAGAAGAGGTCCTAGGATAGAGTATCCACAGCTCAGGGTTCATAGGGTGATTCCAATTAGCCTAGAGAGAGGCAATTATTTTCATGAGACGGTCGAGGGTATCTCGCTAGAGATTATCCATCCCATCAGGGTGCTGACAGGGAAATGGTTGATGGGCCACCGAAGCAGATATATTGATAGGAATATATGGATCTGTATGGTGTAAGACATGGTATAGGAGTTGGGTGATCAGAAGGATGTGGTATAATTTTCTACATATTACAACCACCACCCCAATATGGTCCACACCAGGCTTAGGGAGCTGGAGGATAGGGGAAGGGGGTATCTGTATGCGGTCAATGCATATGACCCAAGGGCTCCAAGAATGATTCTAGGTATGGTATGTTTCTACTATTAACTATTATATCAATAGAAAAAGGTGATAATCATTCCTTCTTATCATGAATCTTGTTCAATACCTAGAGTTTCCGGTTAAACCGTTGACTTAAACCTTGCATCTAGAGATACTTATGGGAGGAGACTCGATAATCACACTTATGTCGATGTTGTAATCTAACCCTCAAGGTGAGAGTTTCAGTTATAACCTCTTGGTGTCAGTTTATAAGTCTTATGATGTTAGTTTGGGTATGGACTGGTCATCCACAGTTCATGCTCAGATTGACTCTTTTATGAAAAAGGATGTGGTATGTCCACAGTGATGGAATTGGGTTTCCCTTGGTTGACGAAAAAGGAAAACCAGGAAGCATGGGATAAACTCATGAATAAAAGGGTGTGACCAATCAATCTTCAGTTGGATAGCATAACCCTTGGTGAAGTGGATGGACAAGTCCTTAGATTCCTACAGTGGTGGACGAGTATGAGGAACTCATTCCAAAAGATGTTCCAGGACTACCTCCTCACTGTGAGGTATACTTATGCATTGACTTGTACCCCAAGATGACATAGATATCTACACCAGCATATCAAATAGCTCCCACAAGGCTTTGTGAATTGAGGGTACGACTAGAGGACTTGCAGAGTAAGGGATTAATGAGACCCAATGTTTCACCATGGCCAGCCCCAGTATTGGTTGCCAATAAGGAAGATGAGATCTTGAGGTTATGTGTAGACTTTCGGTGCATGAATCTGGTGACTGTGAAGAATAATTATCCACTACCGAGGATTGATGATCTCTTCAACCAGTTGAAAGGGGAATACTTTTGCATAGATAGAAAGGTGGTCGTAGGATTTTTAAAAGTTAAGACAGAGTTTGACGAGCGCCCCAATATTGAGTTTTTCATAGGAGGGAGTCAAGTACATCATGTTCTGTGATGCATCAGGGACCAGACTTAGTTGTTTCCTGATGTAGAGTCAAGCAGTGATTGCCTATGGTTCACATTAGTTGAGACCACTTGAGCATAACTACACTACCCATGATCTTTGGTTGGGAATGGTAGTCTTAATATTGAAGATGTGGTGACACTACCTAATGGGTGGGCAGTTTATCATCTACTCAGACCACAAGATTCTCAAGTATATCTTCTCCTAGAAGGTTGTGAATTTGAGATAGAGTCATTGGATAAAATTTCCTCTCGAACTATGACTTGGAGAGAGTATATACTCTTGGTAAGGGAAATGTGGAATTGGATGCTCTCAGCAAAAGATCTAGTTCGTAGTTTCTGAATGAGGAAATGGAGTAATTGGCCTCATTACAGTCATCCTTTGTGGATAGATATGATACAGCTTACCTCCAATCATCATTTGTTACCCCTCTAATCTTAAAGTGAGTCAGGGAGGCCCAACTCGATGATACCGAATGTGAGTCTTCGAGTGATTAGTTGTCAATAGGGAATACCCATGATGGACATTTGAAAGGTGGGGGGCATGTCATTCCTTTTATAGGACACAAAATAGTAGCAGTATATTTCAAGAGTGACAAGATGCATCGGTATATGCATGTGGGTGTTAATGAGGATATCGGGGGTGAAGGAATAGGTTGATGTTGGGGTTACCTAATGATATAAAAGTTGAGTGCTTGTTTAATCAATTTTGTGGTTTTTCAACACACCGTGTTGAGACCCTATGCTTGGAAGGGGTTTCTATATTCTTCCTTAGGGTGTCAAGAAGGGAGTGAGAAAGGATATCGATATACCTCATCATGGGTTTATCACGTACGTCTAGGGGACACAGTACCATTTGGGTGATCATTGACCAACTCACCAAGTCAGTTACTTCTTAGCTTTTTGGAAACAGAGTCCCATAGAGATATTAGGATGCCTCTTTGTGTAGGAGATAGTTCGAATCCATATATTCCCATCGAGGATAGTCTCATATCGAGATGCACAATTTATATCCTGGTTGTGGTAGGGATTTCAAGAGGCATCTGGAAATCAGCAGCGCTTGAGCACAGATTTCCACCCGCAGACAGACGGCCAAACAAAGCAGACCATTCAGGTCCTAAAGGATATGTTACATGCTTTCATCCCTAATTTTGGACATAGTTTAGAGGACCACTTACCTCTGGTGTAGTTTTCATAAAACAATAGCTACGACTCCACCATCGGTATGGCACCGTTAGAGTCCTTGTATGGGAAAACCTGTGGGTCGCCACTTTGCTGGAATAACTCAGAAGAGTCAGCGCTCATGGTCCCAGAGTTCGTGAAAGATACTACAGAGAAGGTGTAGGTCATCCAAGAGTAGATGAAGACTATATAGATCTATCATAAGTCCTATGTTGATAGCTAAGGGAGACCCTTAGAGTTCAAGGAGGGAGACCATGTATTCCTTTGGGTCTCTCCTTGATGTGAGATACGAAGATTGGGTCAGGGAAGCAAGTTATCTTCAAGGTTCATCAGAAATTTTCTAATATTGTGTAGAGTGGGCAAGGTTTCATACCCCTTGGATCTACCTACATAGTTATAGAGGGTGCACGATTTCTTCCACGTATCCCAGTTGAGGAGATTCGTACATGACTCATCACACATCATTGGCTAGGGAGAGCTGGACATTGACAATGGGGAAACTTTTTCAGAGTTTCCAATGGAAATAAAGGATAGATAAGAGATAACCCTCCATGGGAGATTTATTCCTCTATTTCATGTTTGTTGGCATCACAAAAATCTCTTAGAGAGCACGTGGGAGAAAGAGGATTAGGTTCATGCTCATACCCTCGTCTGTTTGGGAATCCCTTGGTTTGGATTTTGGGGACGTAAAGTCTTAAGGTGTGGAGAATTTAATGACTCTAATTTTCTTGTTTTTATTTTTAGAAAATAAAACCGGGAAAATTTCGAGACCAGGCGATGAAACGGTGTGCGATTATGAGGCCCGGTGTGCCCAGAATGGTCCGATAAAAAATGTTAAGTTTTTAAATAGTGTACGTGAGCAATTTTCCTAAAAAAGTAGAATAAAGGTAAAATGGGTGCCTGGATCAGAAATTTGAGGGAATATTTGCATTTAGGATAGTGGTTTTACCCTCGGTGTAATTTAAATTTAGTCTGCGTAGGCCTCTAGTGAGAAAACCAGGCATAACCATAAATAAAATTATTAAATAAAATTATTTTATTTTTCTAATCCTTATAACTCATGAACGGTGACTCGAATTTAAAATCTGAGACTACCTTTGAGTTTGTAATAGGTTGTTTTTCTTAGGGGGAGCCTAACATTTGTCAGTGCAGGTCAACTGTGGAAAGTAGTTTTTGGGACATGATCGTAAATAAAATAATTAAATAATGATTATTTTATTTTCAAATCCTATAACTCATAAATGGTAACTTAGATTATAAATCCAAGAGTACCTTTGAGGTTGTGAGGGTGTACTTTCCTTAGGTGGGGCCTATCCTCAACTGGTGTTGGTTGAGGGTAAAAGTTAATTTTTGGGCATTTTAAAGAAAAATAAAATAAACTTAGGAATGTTTATTTTATTCAAAAATGTTCCTCTAGAATGAAACGTCAATCTGTCTATTTCATTTCATAAATGAAACATCTTAATGACACTACAAGTCAAGAATAATAGAAATGATGTTTCATTTCATAAATGAAATAGCGTAATGACGCGGCGGCTCAACGTAACAGAAATTATAAAACGTGTTTCCTCCATTAAGTTGATTCACAAAGATGTGGGATCATGAGAGGATCCAAGAGTTTTCTCTAGAGCCTTGGAGGAAATTCATTGGTGAATAAAGAGTGGTGATGAATGATAAACAATTACAGATTGACGAATGGATTTGGTTCAGACGTTGGTGGATTGCCGAACGACTAATGCAAGATTCACCCTCCATCAGTGATCAATCCCAACCCAGGTAGGGGTTTTGTTCTATGTGATTTTTTTCCCCATTCTCTCTTTCTAAACTACAAATGCGGATCAACCCACTAACAGGTTGATCTTTGGGTTGTTCGTTCATGCAGGATGGACTGTTTATTACAGGGCTTAAAGGGTTAGAAAATTAGTGTTTATTCTTTACCCTTTCATTATAAAGAGACGATGAAGGCTGAATGAACAAAACCAACATACATCCCTAAGGTGTTCTTGGTGATTTTCCTATAACCATTCTTACGTTCTTTGTCGATAGATGCACGTGGTCGCGTCAGACTTTTTTGGGAGGTTTCGAGCATGAACAGACCCCCAGATTGACGGCAAGACAAGTTGGAGCCCGCGGCAGGTGAGATGACAACCTGAGGACTACAGAACACTTTTAGGATCAAAGAACGGTCCACCAGAGTAATTCTGGTGTCTGTTAGAAGGAACCATCGGTGCGACGGTGCCAGCGGCGGCCTCGTGCTGGAGGCGGAACGCCTCGATGGTAGAGGAGGCATATGGCTATACTGCAAATGGCGAACAGAGGTTGCGGACAATGGCCGGCAGAAATGCAGGAGGATGTAGCCAGAGGCCGCTATCCAGCTGGACCGCAGGTGGGATGCGGTTCCCACTACATCCTGGGTGGATCAGACTTGCCCGCTCTAGTGGGCCAAGTTAGACAGGTGGTCCGGGTCGGCGCAGTGGTCTGGGCCAGGGCCAGCAGGTTTGGACCAGCAGGTTGAGACCAGCGGCTCAAAACCAGTGAGTCAGGTCGGGTTGGCCTGGTGGGTTGGGTCAGACTTTGCAGACCAGGTCGGGTCGGGTCAGTCGACCCCGAGCCAGATCGGGTTGGGTCGGTTTGACCGGGTCATACCGGACCCGGACCCAACCGACCCCTTTTCACTAAAAATCTCGTAACTTCCAAATTGTACGCCCGATTAACAAGATATTTATAGCGTTGGGACCCTCACAACGAGGTGGTCCTTTTGATATACTCTAAGTGAGGTTCAGGGGAATTTGATATACAACTGATTTCTTGAGGATTATATTCTCCCGGAATCAAGTGTGCTATGAGCAGGAATCCTGCGGCGGCTGTGATGAAAAGGTGGTGAAGAGCAGGTCTAGGTTCCCCAGTAGGCCGATGTGACGAGCAGGTCTAGGTTCCCCAGTAGGTATAAGTGACGAGCGAGTCTCGGTGCATCAGTAGGCCCAAGTGACGAGCGAGTCTTGGTTCCTCAGTAGGACTAAGTGACAAGTGGGTCTAGGTTCCCCAACAGGCCTAAGTGACTCATCGGGGATGAATGCCTCAGCAGTGTAAGGAGCTTAGTGTTTATGACTGATAGTCTTTCTTTTCATACTTTATATTTACACTTGTGTGAGCTGACTATAGTGAAAATATTGAATGTACTTCTTAGAGGCAATGCATTGTGTATCTATTTGGTAGTCTAATTTGTGTATTTATTTTTGGTATACCTTTTTGGTTTGGGGTCCCCACTGAGTATTGTTTTACTCACCACTACACGAGCTTTGCCCGCATGTGTCATGTCTTGTACAGATGATCAACGCTTTGACGGAGACCTTGGTGGATCGGGGCCATGTGGTGATTAGAGTTACCCGACAGACGATATGTACTTCTTCGACTTCATACAATTATTTTTGTACCTACCCTTAAGGTAGGGTTTTTTGTGGAGGGGTTCCAAAGACTTGTACTTTTACTTTACTATTTCAGTTGGGCTTGTATTTTGGCCCCATTTAACTTTAGTTTTCTACTGTCGTACCTTATGTTTTTTTACTTAGTGTATTCACCTTCCAGCATATCTTTCTTGGAGTTGTATGTGTGTGTACAGGTACTTAGGAAAATTTCTCCCATTTTTTTGGGATATGCCTACTCAGCACTAGTCTCCAGCCCCTAGCCTATGGGAGGCGGGTTTTGGGTAGTCACAGCACAGGCCCCGGGGGACAGGTCGTGACATTAACCTAGGTTGAGGTTTTTTTGAGTTCTATGGGAGGAGGAATCCATTCCCGGACACTATAAGAATAAAGGGGAAAATAAAAATAGGTATAAGAATAATAGAGGGTTAAACTTTTAATTTCACTCAAAAATTTGGGGGTGCATGGCTTGTTCACATGGTTTGAAAAAACCGTGCACAAACCATGATACAATCACTTCTTAATAAATTATCATGCACGATTAAGGTTCATAGTTTCCCTAACCATATGCCAACCATGTGACATCCCACTTTCCAAAAACACATTAGATTTACACTACCATGTTCCTTGGATTTCATGGTTTCATAAAAACCTTACGGCCTATAGGTACATTTTTCTGCAACCATATGGTTTTATAAAAAATAATGCGGCCCAGCTTCTTAGCCCATTTTCTAGAACTTCAGGCTCTGAACAAGCCTCAGATGCTCCTCATACCTTCCTTAGAACATAGTACACCTTTACGGTGATTAAAAAAAGGATTCAGACTGAGAAACTAACAATATGTACCTTCATTGAAAATATAGGTCGTTACAACCTCCCCTTCTTAAAGTAAATAATCCTCGATTTGGCATTCTAAGGGTATAGAGGTACCATCAGTAAAGAGTTTTGTCCATTGAGATCATATATCAACTTCCTGCTCCCATGTCTCTTCCTATGCTCGGTCTTGCTTCCATAGCACCCATAACAGAGGAATAGTTCTACCTTAGAGTTTCTTCACACTCCAATCAATATCATGAACTAGATACTCCTCGATGGAAGAATCCATATACAATTTTACTTCATCAGGTTGAAAGACATTTGTCTGGTCTGAATAGTATTAGCGAAGCTATGATACATGAAAGAAATCATTAATTTATCAATTTCTCTGAGGAATTTCCAACTCATAATCCACTTGTTTGATCTTTTTCGCAACCTATAAGGGTTTAATGAACCGCAATGAGAGCTTACCATGATTCTGAATACACCTATTCCCTAACATCGGAGAGACTCATAAGAAAACTCAGTCTCCAACCTCAAACTCAAGAGGTCTATGGTGTCTATTGGCATACGACTACTATCTGGACTAATCTATCAACATGCACTTTCTAATCAATTGGACCTTCTCTATAGTCTCTTGCAATATATGTGGTTCTATCATAGCTTCTTTCACTACCTATATCTAGCATAGAGGTGAGCGTCAAGGCCTTCCATATAAGGCTTTATAGAGATCAGTCTCAATTGTAGTGTGAAAGCTATTATTATAAGAAAACTCAATGAGGGGAATTTTTTTCTCCCAAGAACCCCCAAAGTCAAGGATTAATTCATAAAGAATGTACTTTAGAACATGAATAGTATGCTTTGTCTATCCATCGATTTGTGGGTGATGGGTCGTGCTAAGAAGTATCTGCATACCCAAGGCCTTCTACAACCCCTACCAAAATTGTGATGTGAAATGTGTGTCTCTATCAAAAATGATAGAATAAGAAGATTCATAAAGATTTATAACCTCTCTAGCATATATCCTTCTTATCTTATCTATTGTGAAGGTCTCTCACACAGGTAATAGGTGTGTTACCTTCATCAAACGATCAATGACAACCCACACTGTATTTTTTCCTCAAGGTAATCTGGGTAAACCAATCCCAAAATCCATCAAAACATCATCCCATTTCCACTATCCAAAATAGCCTGAAGGCCTTCTTTTTATTTGATTTTTTGATAACCCCCCTTTCAAGGGATGAGGGGGAACCCTTACAAGGCCCATAGGCATAGAGATTACATGACCCGTACATCTTAAGAAATATATAGGCTATAAATACATGGAACTTCTCCTCCCCAGCTTCTTCATTGTGATGTCATCTCTCCACCTTCGCATGGCTAGTTCATCTAGGCTTCCTGTGCAAGAACAGGATGGTCCTGATGGAAAATTACATACCCTCTATTTCGGAAAAATCCGCTTAAAGTTCTGCTCTGGTGAATGTGCCTACTCTGAATCCTCATCTAGAGTCTAATCCTTGTAGAGTCTATCTGGTCGTTCAGCCCAATTTTAGGTGGCCCAAAGGCCTTGAGGTGTCTCGAAAGCCTTGTGGTGGCCCAAAGGCCTTGAGGTGTCCCGAAGGCCTTGAGATGGCCCGAAGGCCTTAAGGTGGCCCAAAGGCCTTAAGGTGGCCCGAAAGCCTTACTGGCCTAAAGTTCTTGGGTGGCCTGAAGGCCTTGAAGGACCCGAGGCCCAAACCAGTGGACCAAAAGCCCAAATGGATGAATAGTTTTTGCTGATACATTACTAAACAGTGTCTTCTACAGTACTGCTACAGTACCCTGGAAATTATTTCTCCCCCCGGTTTTGAACTCAGGTCTCTTGGATGCACTTGTCGAGTCCTCACCAATTGGGATGAGGCTCTTGTGCCCATTTCCACTAGGTAATGGATAATAGTTGAAGCATCCCCACCATATGATGATGTATTGCCTTCACCTACTAATAAGTGTAACACCGTGTGATGAAACCATAAATCGCATGTTTCATACCAAGCCAACAATACTATCATCGTAGATCTCAATACATTTTAGTGACATCGAGGTGAACCGCCCATGATAAGGTAGGGAATTACTATATCATATCCTCTCTGATGTCTTCGAGGACCCATACACACCCATAGAACAACAAGGTATCATCCCCATCCATGGTCCAACCTGAAGATGTATCATCATCTTTAATGCTTTCCCTCGGGACAAGGCCTTCAGGATCTGATTATTGTCCCATTATTACCTATTCTAGAAGAGTATAAGTTACTAATAAGTCTAAGAGGATAGTATGAACATGGTCCTCCTGAACCTCAACATTAATCTCTGATAATAAGGCCATAATTTTCCATTCACCAATAGATTCCTGAATTTTTTGTGTCTGATTCTTCATGCTAGAGCATCGGCTACTGAATTTCCCTTTCTATGCGAGTAGGAAAGCTCAAAATCAAACGAATGTAGGTACTCAACCCACCTATATTGTCTGAGATTGAGATACCACTATGTAAATATATACTTGAGGATTCTGTGGTATTTTAATACCAAAAAATTATATCTAAGTAAATATTGTCTCCAACAACGTAAGGAATTCACAACAACAGTGAGCTCAAGGTTGTGCGTCGGATAATTCTTCTCATAAGGCCTCAACTAATGAGACTCGTATATGAATAATCGCTCATCCTACATAATAAAATCTCCAAGACTGATACCTAATGTGTCACAGTATATAATATATCTCCTATCTAGCTCCATAAGAATCAGTATCAGAGTTAAAGTCATTCTTCACTTTATCTCCTGAAAGGCTGCTTCACAAGATTCTGACCATAAAAATTTCGCACCCTTCTTTGTCAAGCCCATAAGTGGAAATTCAAGGAATGATAAATCCAATAGTAATAATATATAATATCTAGATATCCCCAAGAAACATTAAATGTCAAATAATTTATTGGGTTTCTCCCAAGAAACTACAGCTTTCACTTTCTATGGTTACACTGAAACTCTTAACTCTGAGATGATGTGACCCAAGAAGTGGACTTTGTCGATCCAAAAGTGGCATTTACTAATATTATCATAAAGTTAGTGCTCAATCGGTGTATTTATCATGATCTAAATATGGGTTGTATGTTCATTTATGGATTTTGAATACACAAAGATATCATCAACAAATACAACCACAAATGAATCCAGATACGGGTGTAAAACTTGATTCATAAGATACATGAAGATAGAAGATGTGTTCATGAGTCCAAATAGAATAAATAGGTACTCATATAGACCATAACTTCTCCTAAAAGTTGTTTGAGGTATGTATGAATTTTTAACATGCACCTGATAATAGCCTGACCTTAGATCTATCTTTCAAAAAAACTTTTTTTCTTCGGAGCTGATCAAATAGGTTGATTATTCTAGGTAGTGGATATTGATTCTTGACTGTGAGGTGATTCAAATGATGGTAACACACACAGATCCTAAGGGTACCATTTTCCTTCTTATAAAAGAGGACTATTAAACCCCAAGGATAAGTATTTGGGTGTATAAAACCTTTACCCTCTAAGCCCTCTAATTGCTTCTTGAGCTCCAGAAGCTCCTTAGGAACCATACTATAAGGGGAAATGGTCACTGGTGCTACTCCTAGGACAAGATAAATAGTAAACTCTACCTATCTCACTAGAGGTAGACCAGATAAGTCATAAGGAAATACATATCGAAAACACTCCAATATTGGAGGAAATAAAGTGGGTTGTTAACCCTAGTCATCTAGGAAAATACTGGGGATCCGAGCTATCACATTACTCAACCCCTAATGATCAGGCCATGTTCATGTCACACTGACATCCCATTCACACTTATGCATGTGTTTAATTCCCTATAGTGATGTAAACATCACCCTCTGATGATATCAATCAATACAGGCTCAGTAGGGAACTAACCATTCCATCACAATTATTACATCAAAGCCCATCATGTTAAGGATAAACAGATTCCATATGAAAAGGTAACTGCCTATATCAATGGAATAGTCCCTACAATGGAGAAAACCCTTTGAAAGGATACCTAATGGTGTGTCTAGCACCATAATGGCATAAAAGTGGTCGATCTCGAGTCCCAGACTCTCACTGATTACCTTAGATATAAATGATTGAGATTCTCCTATGTAAAATAAAATAGACACTAAAATAGTACCTCAAAATATATAAGGTTTAGAGCTATCCTCCTATGGTGTAGGTTGTACTACATGTAACTAGCTTGTATCATGGCCCTGAGTCACTTCCAGACTACCCTGAGAAAGCCCGCTCTTCTGGCACTGAGAATCAGAAGTCTGACTGCCTATACCTCAACCACTACCTCATCCTAATCTGCTGGTGGTATTCCGACCACCTACATGATGTTATCTTGGTAACCCTAGAACTGGCCTAGGAATAGGTGTGGATCATCACTTTCTAAAAACAGGAGGGAAAGTACTATAGAAATGTTGGATATGTCCCATCCTACCATAACCTCTACACTCGGCTATATCTCGTGTACATTGAGACCTAAAATGTCTTGGATTTCCACACTAGTGGAGGATAATAAAAATCTATAAATGAGACTACTGCTACCTCCACAATTAGTCTCAAAACACCTCTTTTTTTGAAAGAATAACCACTGGAAAGCCTAGGTACCGAACCTCACTGACTTGTACATTCGGCATCCCTAAAATCATGCTCTGTAATTTGGTCCTGGTTGATTATTTATGAAATAGTCATCAACCTGAATATATTGAACTATGATCGGATGGTGTGAACTATTAAATCTTTGAATCGTCTAGTGTTCATATGATCATTAGTATCTATAGTGGGAGAGAATCGTTGCAACTCTATGAAATGAGTATATTACTCCATAATTGACATGTTCCCTTACTGTAGATTCATAAAATATCTAGTTTTTTCATTCCTCGGAGTCTGGGGAAAGAAATAGTTGTAGAATACTATCTTTAATTCTTCCCAAACCATATCATTATGTAAATCTACCTGGGTTATAACATCCCACCACTGCTTGGCTGAGTCACATATCATATACAAATCTAACTTGAACCTTCACTCTAGAGGCATCTCTAATGATCAAAAATAGATAAGATATCCTTGATCCAAGACTCTGCAGCATGTGGAAACTATCCCCCTAAAAGGTGGGAGGATTATGATACTGAAACTCATGATTCAACTCTTCCATGCTTGGGGAAGGTCAAAGTACAACTTACATATACTACAACATATGAAGAAAACCCTCTCACAACTGGGCATCAGTTCCCATATCTGGAACTAGAAGAGGAGCCACATGTGGCTCTACAAGAGGAATCACTAATGGATTAGGGATTTCCACCTTCGAAACGTGGTCCTCACCACCTTCAGGGTGTGAGAATGGAATAAATCTTGGCAGCATGATACTAAAATTCCAAACACACACCTTAGAAAAGATTAAATAAAATGAGAATATTGCATTTAATAAACTAGGAAAGGTAAAAATACTTCCTATAGAAACAACCACACCTCTCTTCCCACTTCAAAATCTAGGTCCAGATAGTAGAACAAACCATAAGAACACAAGAGACACCCACTACCCACTACTAAGTCCGAGTTCAGGTTTAAGTTTTATGATGGATATAAAAGGTGGCTATTTAAATTTTGGAATCATATTTATTTTGAATTTGTTATTTTTTAAACATTTAAATCACTTAAAATGGTTGGATAATATGGTTTACCATTTTCCAATCCATAAGGGACCATACTTCTTATAAATCAAAAAATGGTATCCACTTGACCCACACCATGACACATTCCATATCAGGAGACTGATGGTTCATAGATCAACATTTCATAATTGAATGCTTAAGGTTTCTTATTTAACCTATTTAGGAAAACATTGTTATGCTAAGTTAGGCACTTTAAGTATCAATTATGTTTTCCAATCCCTGTAAGAAGTATAAGAACAATTCAATACATATCAAGGTGCAATCAATATGAAACAGGAAAATGCATTCTAAAACAATATGTGGCATGGAAAAATGAATGGTATATTTATCCTAGTGTTCCTAACAATGATGCATGATCTAATGAAATACCCTCATTTCATCGAGCCTAGTAAAGAAATCATAATTTCAATAACATAAATTTTAATAACATTAGAAACCAAGTGTGTCACCCAACGGTGAAGTCATATCAACAGTAAATGGAAAAATCATAAAAATAATTATAATTATGGAAACTAAACCTTTACCTCGAACATGGGTTATCGATGCCAAATCATAGCTTATGACCAAGTTCCATGCATTCCCTATCTCCAATTTATTGTCTCCAAATAGTAAAGTAAGAAAGGAACCACTCTGATATTTCTTTGTAACATCCCAACCTAGGATCCACTTAACCTGTATCCCAAGATGGTAGGTCACATAGCCTCAAGCGTGCCTCCTTGTATGCCAGAGTCTACCAACTAGCAGTAAAGGTGTAAATTTTGTATGGTGGGGAGACTATACCCTCATGTTAGAGTATCACAGTGGATATAACAGATAGACATACATAGTAGCGAAATCATATACAATTAGATAGAATAACCAGATAAACAGTGGAATAATAAATAGAACTGAACAATTGAATATAATAACCAAAATCCTCTAAGGTAGTTTATGATACATGGAATCATGTAATGTGGTAACAATAAAATAACAGGAAGATATAAGAATTCTATATAATAGTACAAAAAGAAAAAAATGAAAAAAATAGCTCCATAATCATCTCTATCTTAAGCCCAATCTTGTGCTCCGAAGCTCTAACTAGGTAAGAAAGTCAACAACCTATAGCATGGCATTTTCCCTTATCAATACATGCAGAAATATATTATTATTGAGTAATAAAGGCAACCTAATTATGGTGTGAGATAAAAAACTCCATAGGCCTCCACCAATGGTGTCTACATGCAATCTGAGTAGTTCTCATAACTAAATAGTGTTTGGGTATAACATAATAATTAAATCAATGAAAAATTAAATAACCAGCCTACTCAGGTTCCTAAAGGACACCTAGAGGGTCTACATGTGTCTTCTCATGGCTAGAATATGCATCTAATCATGTAACTATGTATATATAGTAATAATATATATATATATAGTCTAGTTTAATATTTTATCCACCTATATGAACCAAGTGTGTGTGGATGCCTAATGTCCATATACCTAGAAAACTAGTGTTGGACTGGACCAGGGCGTAACTCATACATCCATAACCATTCTAGAATTTCTAAAATCTCATGCAATAGGTTACATTCCCTATATCCAAAGAAGAGTGAGATATGTCATGCAGCAACACTCGGGATGGTGAGTTAGCTTCCATGACAACACTCTATCAAGGAACGTGGCATGTAAATATCATCACCCATATTGTATCATTGGTGCAAGATTCCATGCTCAACACCTGATGTAAGGGGGTGTGATTTCCCTCCGAGATCAACACCCCTTACTATCGTACACATACTCTTTAAATGTGTATTATAATTATAAATGACATGGGGCATTACCTCCCATCCATTTCTTTCATATAGTCCATATACATAGAAGAGGAATAATCATTCATAATATAATACATAAGGCATAAGCTCTTACACATTTCATTTATCCAAGTTCAATTATAATTAAAACATCATCATTATCATTGATCAATCGTATAAGTATAAAAAAGGTGCATGGCCTTACCATCCCTTGGGTCATTCCATTTCTAATTGATTCAATTTAATAAAGGAAACCATCATGAATTATCCATCCTATATAATCAAGACCATTTAACATAACTAACCCATCAATTCATTAATACATGAAAATTCCATTACTAATGCTCAAGTGTCAAGGGAAGGTGTCATGGGAAACATGGCATATGCCTACTTAGAAAATTATAACTACAAGGGTACCAACCACCTAAGAGGTGCCTTGGGTCACATTTAATACTCATATCTCGGTGGAAATTAAATTTAAAAACCAATTCGTTAGCTAATTAGGAGATCTATGCATTTTGAACTAATTGGAAAAAATAGCCAATTCCAAGTGGAACACCCATGGGGTGACCATATAAGGTATGTGTAGCCTCTAAACCACCAAACTTAAATCAATAAACATGTATCTAGGTGCAAGGTTCAATTATACATGAAGGAATAAATATAAATGAGATTCTCAGCAAATGTTGGAATATGGAATGATGAAATGATTATGAAACAACCAAAACGTGATAGGAAAATAATGTGACCACCTACCTCAAGGTCTTTGATGAATCCTCACTCGGTATTATCCTCAAATTTAGATTAGGTTAGAAGAGATTTGAGAAATATTCCAATGCCCTAAAAATAGGGTGACTGATCCTACACCTAAATAGAACAAAGGATCTGAACAAAAAAATATATAGGAAGGGTGATTGAGGTTAGCCTTACCTTGATCTATCCAACACCTTTGACGGTTTGAAAAATAGGTTACAGATGAGAGAGATATGGATGAACCTATGTTGAGGGATTTTCAGTTCTACGGGAGGAGGAAACCATTCATATCTATTGGAAGAAGAAAGGAAAAAATAAAATAAGGTATAATAATTAGATAGGGTTAAACTTGTAATTTCACCCCAAAATTTGGGTTTGAATGGTTTTTTCACACAATTTGAATAATCCATGCGCAAACAATGCTACAGGTACTACTTAAGAAATTACCGTGCATGGTTATGGTGCACGGTTTCCCAAACCATGCACCAACTGTACGAAATCCAAATATCCAAAAACATAGAATATCCACACGATTGTGAACCTTGGTTTATATGGTTTCAGAAAAAATGTCTGGCCTATAGGTGCCTATGTCTACAGCCACACAGTTTCCAAAAAACCGTGTGGCCTGGGTGGCACGGTTAGAACTAACAGTGTGTCCCGGATTCTTAGCCCATTTTCTGGAACCTTGGGCTCTGAACAAGCCACAGATTCTCCTTAGATCTTCCTTAGGTCATAGTACACATTTACCATGATTTAAAACAGGATTAAAATTAAAAAACTAAAAATCCATACCTTTGTTGAAAAGACAGATCATTACAAGAGAGCACTATACAAGTTCTATAGGACATGCTTAGAGCATGTGCCCTTGATTTTGGGAGATCTTGTGAGAGGTATATAGCCCTGGTTTAATTCTTCTAAAACAATAGTTGTCATGAAATTATTTATATGGAACCTTATGAGGCTTTTTAGGATAGTCCATGCTGATCACCTAGGTGCGGGTTAGAGGTAGGTGATTTAGCTCTTCTTAGACCATGTCTTGTGTAGGAGACTTTGGAGTAGTTCCAGTTTATTAGAAAGCAGATGGATACTACTCAGTCTAGAAAGAAATATTACATTGATCATCATCGATGACCTCTAGAGTTTGAGTTCGGGGATTGGGTCTTTTTTATTATCTCACCGAGGCTTGGAAACAGGAAAATTAGGAGGTAGGGTAATATTTCACCATGATATGTTAGGATATTTGAGATTTTGGAGAGATTTGGACTAATAGTCTATCAATTTTATTTACCTCAAAGGTGATGATTCAAGCATGAATTCTTTCATGTATCTCAGCATACACCATTATCACTCAAACCCATCTCACACACTATTTCCAAATAAAGTTGAGATACATATAGATTTTTCCTTCAAAGAGCATCCTATATGTATTGTTGATAAGAGCACAAATGCTCTCTGAGGCTGTTTAGTTCCTCTATTATGGGTTCTATACAATCATGGTCATTTATAGGATGATACTTGAGAGTGTTAGGGTAACGTATGTGCTCAGGGGCTGAAGTTATTCTAAGATAGTTCATGACCACCCTTAGAAAGGTAATTCAGGGATGAATTTATTTAAGGGTGTAAGACTGTAAGATCCCAGGTTTCTCTTTGAGGTAAGGATCTTTTTAATTTTGGTTTAACTCTTTGGTTTTTCCTTTTGTGAGTGTATAATTAGATCATGGAATTTCTGGGGGAGTATGAGGTTTGTTCAGAACCTAGAGGCCCAATTTTTTGAAAAGGGGGTTGTTTCACATGGTTAGTAGAAACCATGTGACCCAGGAAATGTAGTTAGGAGTAGTCGTGTGGGTTTGGAAGGGAATCTCCTTTAGAGACTATCTGGTTATGCCTCCCTGGTCTTCCCCTACCCCTTCAAAACCCAAGGATATTGAAGGTGGTAGGTGACTCCTTAGGTTTCTTTCTCTTCTCTGATGATAACACTAGGTGTCTCCAAGCGGCGACTAATCCACGTATTTGTGTGGAGATGGATCTTTCAGTGGATCGGACTTCATGTTTTATATTAAGGACGGATAACGGTTTCTAGTGGTGGAAGTGGATCTTCTAATAGTCTCCTTTATGTTTTTGTTCCTTTTGTGTTTTTAATGGGCATTTGGTGGTGATTTTTAGGAAGAAGCGCTCGAAGGTGAGCTCTTCAGGTGTTGGGAATTAGGGGGTCTGGTTAAGGTTCTGATGTGCTCGACGTTGGAGAAGGCCGATGAAGTTACCGTTGAAGAGGCGGTTTCAATTGAAAATTTCTCTGGTGGTCCCCACCTAACTAAGTTGATCCCTGAAATGTCTAGTAATTCTAAAGCAGTCACCCTTTTTTCATCCACAACCTTGGTTTTAGACCTGATTGTTTTGTCGCGTAACTCACTCGCGGTTTTGAAACCCACTATCAACATTGTCTCTCTATCTAGGGATTCATAGGTTTCTTGGGAATCCTGTGACCTCCTCTCTCATCTCTTTCCACATCTTTCCAAGGCCTTATCACCTCTTTATTCATCATTCCACATTTCAACTCAATTATCCCTGGGATTCATAAAAGGATCCCTGATCAGTAGCCTAACGTCGGCGGCCAAGGGGATCCCACAGATGGGTTGGTTCACTTAGGGTATGGAGAAGGAGTTGCAGGTTTCCCAGGGATCTCCTCAATGGATTTTTCTGGTCTCTCTACTTCATGGAGATATTAGTGTGATCCCTTCGCAGATTTTTCCGGTTAGCAAGAATTCTTTGTTGGAAGATCCAGAAGGGTCACTGAAGAAGAAGGTCCTGGTTCCCAAGAAATGTGTTATAGATGAGTCTTCACGACCTATCACTCGCTCAAAATCGAAGGAAACAGGTATGGTTTCCTCTCTCTCTCTCTTCTATATGTTTCTATCCCAAAGGGTCGGAGGTTGTTACCTTAATGATTTCTCTGCTCATCTGGAATGTTCGGGGTTTCGGGGCACAAGTAAAGTGTTAATTTATGGCATCTGAATCTAGGAACCATAATTCATCCCTTGTGGCTATTCTTGAGCCCAAATTGGACCCCTGTAAGCTTCCATAGATGTCTAGAAAAATGGGTTACCTGATTTTTTTCCATGGGTTCCCCGAAAACACTCACATATGGATTTGCTGGAAGATTTCTGTTTCAGTGGAAGTGGTTAGTGTCACTTCTCAATGCATTAATATCAAGATCACTCTCAATGGGATGGAGATCTTTTTTTATTTTTTTTATTCCATCAATGATCAGCATGGGAGGTTGGATCTGTGGTGGCACCTGGTATCCTTTCAAACTAGCATTCTTCTATGGTTTGTGGGGGGTGATTTCAATGATATTATAGACTTATCAGAGAAAAAAGGTTGTACATTCTTGTTCAATGATGGAATGTAGGACTTCAGGTATTTTTTTTCATTAGCGGGTCTTCCGAATCTGGGGTTCACAGGTTCAAAGTATACCTGGTACAATAATCGAAGGGGTCATAACCTCGTTTGGAGCCATCTTGATAGATGTTTTGTGAACATTCAGGGGATGGATTTCTTCCCCCAGACTTTAGTTATTCATATACCTCAATCTCTCTCGGATCACGCTAAGTTACTTGTGGAACTCAAGAAGGATTTACCACGAGCTCAAACTTTCCATTAATCTAATAATTGACATCTTGAGGATAGTTATATGCCTATGCTGAGAATTTCACGGGACCATGGGGGGATGGAAGGCCCTGGTGTGGGCTGGCATACCGTCTTAAATGGATTAAGGAGGATATTTTGATTTGGCTAGAAAATAGGACTCAAAATTCTTACTAGGTAGACAGCATTCAGGCTGACATTGATAGATTGGAGGAAATTATCCAGGATGAATGGGATGAGAATACCTTTATCAGCCTATGTGATAAAGGTTATTTTCTTGTGGAAAAACTATTGGAGATTTAAAGGTTGTACAAGAAAAGGTCTCGTGTAAGGTGGTTAAGGGAGGGAGATTGCAACAGTTCCTTCTTCCATGCATTCATGAAGGAGAGGAGAAGCACAAAGATAAACCTCAGTCTAAGAAATGGAGTCTATACGTCAGATGTGGAGGTGGCAGGGAGGATAGCACTGGAACATTTTAAAGGGTTTTGGATGGAGAGGTTCCCTCCAAAAAAGAATATGATTAAGGGGATGTCTAAAATGAGTATTTTATGGGATTCTTACCCCAACTGGTAGACAATTTTTATAATACCCTCCAGTCTTCATTTTCTTCAGAGGAGGAGATAAAAAATAGTTTTTATGTTTCCCCGAGATAGTGCCCTTAGCCTGGATGGCTTCTTGGGGGCCTTCTTTGTGGTAGCCTGGGGGTGGTTGGCCCTCAGGTTGTGGTGGCTGTCCAATACTATTTATGTAGTGATTCATTGAATAGGGGTGTTTTTCCTTCCAGGGTCGCTCTCATTCCAAAAACTAAATACCTAACTAGCATTAGTCACTATCGGATGATCTGTCTTTTTAATGTTTCTTATAAGATTCTAGAATCTCTAATTTCAACGAGATTGAGTGGGGTTATTCCCAAGTTGGTGTAGAGGGAGAAACATGGATTTTTCAAAGTCTGGAGCATCTAAGGGGTAGTGGGGATAGCTATTGAACTGGTGAATGATATCAAAAAGAGATAATTGGGTTCGAATGTGATCTTTCAATTAGACATGGACAAGGCTTATGAAAAACTCGAATGGAGATTCATCATCTATGTAATGTAGAAATATGGCTTCCAGGAGTGGTTTTTTGATCTATGCTTTAGGTTATTATCCTCCCCTTGGATTTAAATATCTCTTATGGGTAAATGCTTTAGTTTATTCAAGTAAATTCGAGGGCTTCGTCAGGGAGACCCTCTTTCTCCAAGCCTCTTCATTTTGGCTCAATATTCCTTATCTCGCAACCTGTACAGGGGTGTAGATTCCGGAAGGCTGGATCCATACTTTAGTAGGGTTGTAATGGAAGGAATTTCCCATTTAATGTTTGTTGATGACATTTAAATTTTCACTAATGGAAAGCGCAGGTCCTTACTTAATCTCATGGAGATAATGTCTATCTATGGGTGCCTAAGTGGATAGAGTATCAATACTAGGAAAATCCATGTTTTTATCTCCAACAAGTGTTATAGAGGGCATTAGAGGAGCATTCAGAACATTCTAGGCTACCAACAGAAGCAGATGATGTTGTTTTATCTTGGTATCCCCGTTTCTTATGGTCGAATTAAAATGAAACATTTTGAAGATATTACCAATAGGCTAATAAGGAGGATTATCAATTTGAAAAATAAATTCATGTTGTTTGGAGGTAGGGTGAAATTGGTCAACAACGTTCTGACTTCAATTCCAATGCTTGTGTTTTCATTAATCAAATCTCTAAAGGGAATCATCCAACGGATGGAGAGAATCCTGACCTTGTTTGTCTGGGAATCCAACTAGATGGGACACTGCCACTGGGATTCATGGTCCTGAATGGCTAATTCAGTGGATGAAGGGGGGGTGGGACTTCATGACCTCAATGAATCCATGTAGGGAATGCCAGGCTGGCTTTCTTGGGATATTATTTTGGGAGACTCTTTATGGGTATCCTTTTTCATGGATCGTTATAGGAACAACTGGGAGGCAGCGGGATCTCGTGGTGCTCGGTTTACAGGCTTGTCACAATGCATGATATCCCATATTTAGGTGCTTAATAGTTTAGTTTGGTGAATCATCAGGAAGGTAGATGTTAGATTCTGGAAGATCAATTGGGCGGGTGAGTTGCTGGATTTTCCAGGCTACCCTCATCCGGACATTTCCTTTAAGGAGGCATGTATGAGCCCTAAGTTCATTCAGTCGAAGCTCAATGATGAACAGGAGAAATTGTTTGAAAGTATTGTCTTGAATGAGGAACTATACAAATGTTTCTTCATGGGCTCAACTTCAGGTAGGTTCACCTCTCAGGATTACAGGAAGCTGATACATGTAGTGAACCCTACTAATGGGTTGTCATCAAAGGTTTGGTGCAATGATATTCTGAAGAAAAAAAATAAACTTCCTCACTTATAATATCAGGAACATGGCACTTACGAAGAAGGATAATATCAAAAGTAAAGGCATTCCTTTGGCGTCTCGCTACTTCTGTTGCAAGATCCCAAAGGGAAAATCCACTATTCACGTCTTTTTTAGAGAAATTGATCTTCTCATCTATGGTCCTTTTTTACTCCCCACCCCTACATCGATAGTGATCAATCCTTGCATGGTTTTTTTCAACCTGGTTCCATGGGGTCGATAGTAGGGCCATGGAATTTAAATTCCATGCAGTTATCTTTTCTTCGGTTTGCTGGACCATTTGGGAGGTGCGCAACACCACCTGCATGGGATCCAGTCGTTCTCTTGTATTTCTTCATATGAGGCTACATGCCCTTATTTTTGAGCTAGGACATATGTTAAGAGGGAGCTAGTGTTCCTCTATGGTTTGGAACTTTCTTAACCTTTCCTGAATTCCTAGTGGGGGGGAGGGTCACTGGATCAGGTGGAAGCCACCTCTCGGAGGTTTGAAACTCTACGTGGATGGTTCTTTTATGGTAGGGATGATTAGAGATGGTGGAGTTCTACAGGACTCACAGGGATCGATTCTTATGGGATTTAGTTCCTTCTATGGACCTATCATTTACTTGGGCATAGAGGTGCGGGCACTTATTTTAGGCTTGATGATCTATAGGCAGTGTGGTATCCAGGTGGCGATGGTTGAGTTCGATTAGAAAGTTATGGTGAGGTCTAATCAAGGGTACCATTCGGTGTCATGGGCTTTGACCTATCTTTTTCGTTGTTTCATTGTGGAGACTAACCACATATAGATTTTTCAGAATATTTGGAGAAAGGATAACTTTGCGGCGGATTCCCTCATACGCATGGGTAGTCCAGAGGAGGAGCTGGTAATTTATGATAGCTTGGGTTCACTTACTATTGAGTGTAAGGTTATTCTTCATGGATATTTCATAGGTTTTCATCACTTCCAACCCCCTTTAGGGTCACCCCTTTTACTTGGTTTTATTCAACTTATATAAAAAATCAATAATAGGATTGGCTCCCAAATTACCATTCGAACTCAGAATTGAGCATTGTTCATATCATTAGATCCCTGCTGGTAAGTTCTACATTCATATTGTTTCTTTATTAATTTGACTTTGTAATGATATAGTTATTCTGGTGAAAGAAAATATTCACTATTTTTATCATTTTTGTATGTTTTTCCTTTTTTTGCTGATCTGGACCGAATCAAAGGTTGATACTAGATGAGTGTTCTCTCACAAGTATACAGTAGGTGGTTTATACCTTTCCCTCAAGTTTTGGTATTTTATATTCCTTTTTTACATTATGTTTCATGTTAGGATTACTCATATCACCCCTAAAATTAATTTAATGTGTTGTATAAATTATTGGAACCTGATTAGGTTTCCCACTTAGTTCCCTTTTATCATTATAGGTTGTTAAACCCAACCTAGGAAACCCATGGGGTGTGTCTTTGTATCTTACCTAAGTTATACCACCCCATTGGATGAGTTTGAGATCACCACTTGTTTTGGGATACTTTTTAAATTGAATGAGAATTAAATGATACTTTAAGATAGGGCTTATGCCTCATTTTCCATGTGATTACATGATGATTGAAATGGTTAAATGTTTAAATAGAAATGTGTAAATGAGTTGAATGAACTCATGGATTGTTAATGATTATGGAATGTTTTATGAAATGATTAATGAATTTATTTATGAATTGATAATTTTAGTGGATTCCTTAGACATTTCTACTCCTTTGATCCTAATTTCATTAGATTCCATGGACATTACTACTCCATGGATCTTGATTATGGTAGTGTATTCCTTAGACACTTCTACTCCTAGGATCCTTATTCCATAGGATTTCATGGATATTTATACTCCATGGATCTGTATTGATTATGGTTGTAAATGCCTCAAAATTTTATACTCCTTGTATCCTGATTCCATAGGATTCTAAGGACTTTGCAACTCCTTGGATCTTGCTTTCTTGGACTCGTATTGAACATGCTCTGTGGAAATTCTCCTTAGAATCCACCCAAGTATTTACCGAGTTTATATAAAGATGATCCATAGACTTGGAGAGGATTCCATGGTCATTTATACCTTGGATCCATCACTTTTAGGATTGATAATTGGTTACATAGTGTGGTCATTGTGATATTCTACTATGCTTTATATAGGACCCTGGAACACCCTGAGCGTGGAGGGGTGAATCAAGGTGTCAACTTTTTATTTTAAAGTGATGGATAATGTTCCCACATTGGTAGGAACTTGTTAAACATGTCTTATAGAATCGTGTAGTAATCAAACATTCACATATAGATAGAAAACACATCAATTTTATTTGGTTCTCCACTAAGGGCTAGTCCAAGGAGCATATGCCGAAAGTGTGTTGATCATACCAAAATCCACTAATCTTTACTAGTTGTGGAATACCAAATTTTAGACATAGTCACTCAATTCTAAACACATTGACTTTACAAGATTTTAGGGACAGAACAATGCCTCCCTCATAACACTTTCATCAACTAACCCTAGATAACTTCTTTGGGTGAAGTCTTACTCAGTTTAACGACATGAAGGTCGCTTCATTAGATTTTAATTTACATCTTTGTACTTGAATATCATGAGACTCTTCTTGAATAAAAGTCTTGAATGGAATCACTTGAAAACACTATTCACTTAAACCTGATGTTCAATACTTCCATTTGTGAATCTTCTTCACAAAGCTCACTACCTTCACGAAGAAAATTGCCTTCACAGAACAAACTACCTTCGTAAATCTCACTGATTCATCATGGAATACCTCATCATCATGAGACACGTTTTTTCCAGATACCTAATCATTGGTCAAGACTAGAGAAGGCTTTTCATGATGATCAAGCTCACTTTGAATACTTGATTCATGAAGTTCTTCGCCTTCACGAATTCCGAGCAATTCAGCCTTTTCTCCAATTATTTTTTTGTCAAATGAAGTGGAGGTAGCCTCATATATATAGGCTTATCCCTTCACGAAGCTCCCATGCCTCCAGCCCATTTTTATTGAACCTTCAAAAAAATATTTGAGAATATCCTCCATTTATGAAGCTCCAGTGAGATTTTTTGTAGTCATGGAGATTATCATCAAATAATCGCGCATTAACAATGCTCCACTTATCATAGTCACGAAGAACACTGTCAACTCATCGCGCACTCGCTAATCTCCATGTCTTTGTAAAGCTCAACCTTTTTGAGACCTAGTCTTCATGATACCCATTCCTTTTCCATATTTATCAAGAGTTGATTCCAGAAAACATCATTTTGCGATGCTAGCCTCTTACTCCAATTTTTGAGCCCAAAAATTTGGTAAACACTAGTAAATGATTCCACCTTCAATATTGTAGTCATATTTTACTGTAAGATCAATTTCATTGTAAACTCCATGATTATCCAAGTGTGGATTGATAACAAAAACAAACCAAAATCCATTTCTAGTAAAGAAAATCCTTGGTTCCAACACTTTACAGATATCCATGGTATGGGTATCTGATTTCGATTATTAGAATGGATAGTATCATGCATGTTTATTTATGTTTTACAGTTATCTCATGATTATAGGTACTTGATTATTGTTTATAGGGATCCATGTTTGGCTAGATAGGATATCATATGTGTTTGATACTTTACTTTTATTATTTTTATACCTATGATATATTTCACATTCCTTCATTATTTTTACCCAGACTGGACATGTTATAGACACTTTTGGTGGTGTTCTACTGAGTGTTATCTCACACCCTATTTGGGATTCTGTTGGGTACCTATATAGACTTCTTGGGTTCGGGTAGAGAATGGGGAAATATCCCACTTTATAATGTCTGATTTGATCATTTCTTAGGATCTGGGGAGCATAAGACCAAAATAGGATCGTGATGCTAGCTGTAGATAGTTTTTTTTGGTCTTTTTATATTTTGATACATGTATCGTACTGGTATGCCTATTGACATATATTTCTTGATTTTTTATAGAGACATGACATGATCATCATATTGTAAATGACACTTATTTTTCCTTATTTATTATTACATCCTTTTGAATGTTATATTTTTTCTTGATTTATATTATGCTTCTGGTTATTTATTTACTTGTGATATTGTTGCATTACTCTAATCATGTGGGTATAATCTCCCCATTCTAGTGCCTTAGACCCTCTCTGCTAGTCATCATCCTCTGGTATATAGGGAGGAATGCTTGAGGCCATGTGACCCACTAGCTTGGGGCAGTATTTAGTGGCCCCTGGGTTGGGATGTTATTGCTGATTAATATGGAGTCTTATCACAGGGTATTGCATCCTCAGTCTAACTAGGAATCATTTCATCACATTTTTATCAATCCATATAAAACATATAATAAATTTTAAAACAAATTTTTTACTATATAAAAAATATAAAAAAATAAAAATTATAGAACATTTTTTTAAAGAATTTGGGTGAAAATAATGCTATCTAAAAACAATTTTTAATACATGTATCTATTATAAAAAACTAATAAATATTTATTAAAAATAAATAATACATAATTCTCAATCTTTATCTTTATCTTCATAATTAGTTTCATTAGTTTCAATGTCTTCATCTTTCTCTTCATCTTCATCAATTTCCAAACGCGATTCAATTTCATCATCCCTTGTAATATAAAATTTATTGGCTACATCATTGAAATTATCAACACCATTATCCATTAATTATGGGGTCTCATCATTGATATTTTTATCTCTTCTATTAAGAGATATATTGGGTTATCTTTCATTCAAAATTTAAATATTTTTCACTTCAACAGAACCACTTTAATTTTCCATAAACTGATGAGATTTTATTTTTATTTTACTCCACCGGTTGTTTAAATATATTGAATTATCTCATTAATTTGAATAATAAACTTGATGTGATTGATATTCCAAAAAATGGTTCATTTTCTATAAGAAGACTTTTATATTTAACATCAACAATTCTATGTCATAGATTAGTACACAACCCTCAATTGGTATCAAACCAATGACATTTAAAAAAATTATGAAAGTCTACCTAAGATAACATAACTCAATTATTTCATCCATCATGTAATAAAAGTCAACTTAACTTTATTTTTGATAATATCATTTTAAATAGACACTATTGTTAATTGATTTTTTTTATTCACCATATGTGCGTGTATGAAATAAAAATACATTAACCACATGTGTAAGAACTCAGATCTTCTTTTCAGGTATTTTTTTCCTTTTTTAGGTGTTTTTGAGAAAAGATGAGTTTCTGGAAATTTCTTAAGTACATGTTGTGTACTTTATGAGTACACACCGTGTACTCGATTACCACGGGTAGCTGGGTGATGGCCATGTAACGGCCATGCACATGGCTGTGTGTGGTGACCTGGAGACTGCTTAATGCGGGGGCCGGTTAAGGCAAGTTCACGCCATGTACTTATAAATTACATGTTGGGTACTTTCTTTTTTTCATTAAATGGAATGGGGTTACGTCTAATCAACAGAAATCCCTCCTTCTAGGTATGACTCATCCGAGAGCGTCCTTATGGCCGCGATTCTTCTCTAATCCCTCGATCCTACATCTGTTCTCCAATTTGACCGCCATCGATTGTGTTGGAATCGCCACGGTAAGCTCTTCCTTCTTCTAGAGCTTCGTTTCCTGATTCCTCCTCTTTCAAGAGATATCGTTGGTTGAGTTTTTTTAGCATTTTTGTAGATCTATGGTGTTATTTTGTGATTCAATGCTTGAGGTTCACGTATAAAGATCCTGTAATGCTGAGGTAGGTGGTTTGTGCCTCTCTATAGAAATTATTTGAATGTTGTGTGAAAAAGTTCCCAATACCCATGAACGGGGTATTTAGTGTTTATGGTTTTAGCCCTTCTATTTTCCTTCTATTCCTTGGTTGTTTGGATAGAGGTTATTTTTTTCAATAGGGTCATCTTGTTATTCTATGGAGGTTTTGCCCATGTTTTGCTTGTTTTGACCATTTGGTCTTGTTTTCCTGTTAGTCTACTATTGTTTTTCCCATGCCTAGTATTATAGGATGGTGTGATTATTTATCTGACATGTTGTTATGTTGTATATTGTTATCCAAGTAGTTATTGAGGTTTAATTTGGATGATATGCATTGCTATGCTCATTTTGACTTACACAGGGCTGTGGGAACCTGGTGTAGTAGACTATAGGGAGAATGGACATAAGGGCTTCTCCAGAGTGTATGTTTTTACTGTTACGATGCAAGACCATAGGGGGAATTGATGAAAGTGCTTCCTCAGAGTGTCTGTAGTTTCTTTGATGTGTTCCATAGGGGGAATGAGATGTAAGTGCTTCCCCAGAGCGCCTTTTAGTTACCGATACGAGACTATAGGGGGAATTGACGACGAGTGCTTCCTTAGAGAGTCTATGATAAAGCTGAACCAGAGGGGTTATACTGTGTGCACTTACCAGAGGGTTGCTTGTTCTTGTTTGGTTGAACCATAGGGGTTAGGTTGTGAGTAATCCCATAGGGTTACCTGCTTTGTTTAGTTTTTTACTTGATATATGATTTTGAATGCAATTGAACTGTAGGAATGTTTGCTGCTGAGTATTTCCTTCTTTTTTTTCTCTTTTACTTATTGTTTGTCATATATATTCACTGACTGTTAGGCACAGATCTTTGGGTGGTTGCCTACTGGGATTATTATCACACCCTATTTGAGTCATGCTTTTGGGCCCAAATAGATTATATTATTGTAGGTATTGATAAGGGCAAGCACCCTTCTACTTTGGGTACTTGACTACATTAGAGCTGGGGAGCATGGGACCAAGATAAGGTTTGCGATGCTGAGGAGTTGTTATCTGGTTTCTTTTGTACTTGTTTTAGTACTTTATTTTAGCATTGTGATGTGTTTGGATATTTTCCTAGTCGTATCTATCATGCATCATCTTTATATATATATATGTGCTCCAGTTTAATCTTCAGTCTTTTGTTGTTTACTGTTGTATGTATGTATACTACTTCTGCTATTGTATATCTGATTTACTTCCACTGTGTTACTCTACCAATGAGGGTATAGTTTCCCCACTATCACACCCAAGGCCCTCACTTCTAGTTAGCAGCCTTTGGCGTTCGTGGAAATACGTTTAAGGCCATGTGACTAACTGGGTACGGGGAACCTCTGGGTGGCTTCCAGAACCGGGACATTACAAAGTGGTATCAGAGGGATTATTTTATTCTTGAATTATTGTTTGGAGCCTATATCCATGGATAGGAAGGAATAGGTACTTGGTAATAAGTTGTTCCTGGGAGTAGCTAACCCGTGTAGAGGGAAAATCCAATCTACCTCATTTATTGCAATTTTTTTCTGGTTTTGCAATTTTATGGTTGATTTGATTTCACCATTGGGTGATTCACATGTATTGCTTATCATTCATATTATTGAGGTTCTATTTCTATTGAAAACTGATGAGATGAGGGTATTCCATCTCATGCATCATATAGGCACTTGCTAGTAATCACATGTCATGCATTCTTGACATGCCATTTAGTGTGCATTAGCGATTGCATGTTGTTGTGATAGATGTTGTTTTAGATATTCATGCGATTGGGATAGATGCCTTGATAGAATACCTACTATTTTATAGGGTATTGATTGTGTAAGGTTTTGTTTGAATGAATTCCAAACTTTGGTTCTTGAGGTGTTATGGGCCCTCATGGACCGGAATTTGGTGGATCATTACACTTTTATCCTTGTTTATGACATGTATAAGTTGACAATCTTTGATTTTCGGGGAGTATGGCCCCTCACGGATCATAATTTGGCACTTTAAATGTTCGTTTCTGTGTTTTCTAGGCTTCCAGAGTAGTTTCTGAGGCTTACTGTCTGAAAAAAACCCAGAACACACGGCGTGTAATGTTGGACACACGTCATGTGTTCTTATGTTCGGGAAGAAACTATTTTCTTAAGTACACACCGTGTACTGTATGTACATGCTGTGTAGTCTCTAACCATGACTCAGACTATGTGGGCAGAGACACAGGGTTGAGAAAATCTTGGTGGAACACACCGTGTATCTGATGTACATGTCGTGTTATAAGACCGTGTAACCGGCCATGTGACTAACAACACGGGTCGGTTGAGCCTTTTTATATACATGTTGTGTCCATGTGGAACACACCGTGTAGTGTAACCCATGTATCTGACCATGTAACGAACAACACGAGACGGTAGAAACCTTCTTGTACATGTCGTGTCTATAATAAACACGCCGTGTATAGTTAGTTGTGTGTTCACCCGTGTGACTAACAACATGGGCAGTTGAAATCCTTCAAGTACACGCCGTGTCCATCTAAAACACACTGTGTAGATTGATCCATGTAACCGGCCATGTTACTAGAAACATGGTTTGGTGGATTTCATCTAGTACACGTCATGTTTGGCACTAACACGCCGTGTAGTCTTGTTCTAGGAGAACCGTGTGGATTAGTCTTGTAGAAGGACTCGGGCAGGGGAAGGGGATTCAAGTACACGCCATGTGTTTGGAAAACACGTCGTGTGTTTGGGGTGTTACATAGCCAGTGGAGGCAGGAGTACACTCCCATGTAAAGGCTTAAGGGAACATGTTGTGTAGTAATTGTACACATCGTGTATCCATGTTTTGAAAAACTTGAATTATTTCTTTATCTTGTTCCCTTCTTTCACTTCTAGTTTTCAATCCGTGATAATATTTATCTAAGGTGTGCGCTTGACCTTACAGACTCATGCCACCGAGACGTCCTCTGGTTGTCCTCCAGGTACAGGGTAGTGATCAGACACCGGATATGGCTGATCAGGGACTACCTATGGATCCTCCAGTTTTGATGGTCTTGGAACCAACCGTCATTCTGGACACAGGTGCTGACGCATAGTTCCGAGAGAGATTTATGAGGTTCATGTAGACCTTCCATGGAGTACCGCATCCTACCCCATCTATGGCAGAGTTGACGCGGGTCTTCCAGTAGCAGCATCCTCCCACCTTCACAGGGGAAGGAGGACCTCAGGTTATAGAATCATGGTTGGAATCCATGCGTTCTATCTTCGAGCATCTGGAGATGCCTCCATAGAGTAGGGTTAAGATTTCTATGTATATGTTGTGGGATTCCTCCAATAGATGGTGGGATGTGATCTCACAAGAGGGATGCCATCAGGTCATGGCTTGGGATAAGTTTCAACGTACCTTTTATGACTACTTTTATCTAGAGACTTTGAGGGCCGATCGAGCCCGAGATTTCATGAGTCTGGAGCAGGGTACTCTTTATTTTATGGAGTATTCCTATCATTTCATAGATCTACAATGCTTCATGCCCATTCTAGGAGGTGATGAGTTATTCCTGTAAAGGAAGTTCGAGGATTGTCTCAGGCACGACATCCGATCTTAGGTGAACATCTTCAGGTTGACTTCCATTACTTCTACAGTCAACTAGGCGCTGATAACAGAGTGCAATCGGAGGGATTATGGAGTTGTGAGCTAGGGCGGCTCGACATCAGGAGCTAGTATCCCTCCTACTGACAGCAGGAAGCACCGTAGGGGGTCTTTGCATGGTGATCCAAGGAGGCGAGACACTTCTTATAGTATCCAGGTGGTGTGTTACTAGTGCGGGAAGGTCGGGCATACGAGGCCACATTTCCCGAGAGACCGATTTGAGTACCGATCTTGCTACAAGATGGTCCATCTTCAGCTATTCTTCCAGATATTCTCACCAGCAGCTGGTGATAGGGGTTCTTCTATGACTCCTCGTTCAAGAGAAGCACCACTAGTTTATCCTCGGTCAGGGAACTGGATTTCTTCCGACCATTCAGGCCGAGGTGGAGGTTGCGGTCGTGGTAGTCAGTTGCTAGGATTTCAGCGACAACAGGGTGGATTAGCTCAGAGTGGTCAGGTAGGGTCACAAGACCGCAGTACAGGCCAGGATTTTGCAGTGGAGAAGACCCAGTAGAATCAGGATCCCGAAACCCTCTACAGTTCGAGGTATGATCCTAGTTGCCTCAGTTTTATCTTCTACTCTTTTCAATACAGGGGCTTCTTATAGATTTATATTTGTTGCTGTTGTGGAGATCCTTGAGCTCTGTATCTTTTTTCTGCTAATATCTTGACACTAGACACTCCGTTGGGGAAAATAACGGCTAGTGTACATTGGTTCAAGGAGTTCCCTCTTGAGGTTGGTGGGTGTCACTTCTTATGGGATCTCTATTTCTTAGAGATGACATGCTATGATGTCATTATTGAAATGGAATGGTTAGTTCCCTTCCAGGAAGCTTTCAACTACTATCGTCATAGGGTGGTTTTCACCTTACCAGAGGGCAGATATTTTCTTCATAAGGTTGAATGGGATGTCTAGGCGAGCAGAGTAGGACCCGAGCATCATGGGTTGGGAGGAGTTATAGCCCAGATCGCTAGTCTATATCTAGATGACCAGGGGACTTCACAGATGGACTTTCCTCCAGTGGTGGATCATTTTAGGGATGTCTTTCCGGAGGACTTTTTAGGTTTGCCTCTAGAGCGTGAGGTAGACTTTTCTATTGAGCTTGTGTCAGGAGTGGCGCTGGTGTCCATTACTCCTTATAGGATGGCTACACCAGAGTTATAGGAGCTCAAGAAGCAGTTGGAGGAGTTGTAGGAAAATTGTTTCATCTGACCCAATACTTCTCCTTGGGGTTTGCATGTCCTATTTGCAAAGAAGGCGGACGGTACCCTCAGACTTTGTGTGGATTATCATAAGTTGAACCAGTTGATGGTCAAGAACCGATATCCCTTACCAAGGATTGATGATCTCTTTGATTAGATTCAAGGAGCTCGGGTGTTCTCGAATATTTACTTGAGGTCTGATTACTATTAGTTGCATGTTAGACCATCTAATATACCTCTTATAGCCTTCCGAAGTAGGTATAGTCTATACGAGTATGTGGTTATGACATTCAGTCTCACGAACGCGCCTACAGTCTTTATGGCACTGATGAACCGAATGTTTCATCCATACTTGGATTCTTTCGTGGTAGTATTTGTGGATGATATCTTGGTGTACTCTCGCACTCGACATGACCATGCCACACATCTTGATATTGTTTTGAGTATACTGAGAGAAAATTATTTATATGCTAAGCTCTCAAAATGAAACTTTTGGATGGACCAGATTAACTTCTTGGGTCATGTTGTCTCAGAGACAGTAGTATCAGTAGACCCAGAGAAAGTGAGAGAAGTAGTTTCTTGGGAGCATCCGAAGAACATCTTTGAGGTACAGATTTTTCTAAGGCTGGCTGGATACTACATAAATTTTATACAGGACTTTTCATGCTTAGCAGCACCACTGACGGGCCTGACTAAGAAGGGTACAAAGTTCTTGTGGTCATATTCTTGTAATTCATCCTTTCAGGAGCTGAAAGGGAGGTTGACTTTAGCACCGATACTAGTATTTCTAGATCCGGGAAAGAGCTACACTGTTTACTGTGATGCTTCAGGTATCGGTCTGGGAACTATGCTTATGCAGTGAGAAGGAGTCGTTGCGTACGGGTCTTGGTAGTTGAGGCCACATGAGAGAAATTACCTGAAGCACAATCTCTAGTTGGCGGCAGTTGTTTATGCCTTACGCTGTTAGAGACACTATCTTCTAGGAGATCATTTTGTGGTTTTCATCGACCAAAAAAGTCTCAACTATATCTTCACTTAGCGTGATCTAAATTTGAGTCAGCGAAGGTGGGTAGAGTACCTTCAGTCTTTTGACTTTGAGATTGCCTACATTCCTGGGAAAGGCAATATAGTAGCTGATGCACTGAGTAGGAGGACTCAGATAAAGGCAGTTCAGGAGGCTATTAGTGAGTGGAAGCTTATGGATCTATTCTCTGAGATATATTTGGATGTGCATGATAGACAAGGGCAGATGTTTCTTTCTTCTGTAGCTATTACCTCTACTCTTCTTGATCGAGTGCAAATGAGGCAGCTATCAGATTTTGAAGGCCTAGTCCTACAGGATAACATGTTAGGAGGGGATGGACCATAGGCGAGGATGAGATCTTGTGTTTTTAGGGGCGTGTATGGGTATCAACAAACATACGTGAGGAGCTAATGTGAGACTTTCATTCCTCAGTTTGGGTAGTTCATCCTGGTGTCACCAAGATGTATCGTGATCTACACCATCAATATTGGTGTCCAGGTATGAAGAGAGATGTAGCTTGTTTCATCATGAGGTGTTCCACCTATCAGCAGGTGAAGGTGGAACATCAATGACCAGTAGGGATTTTGCTGCAGTTACCCATTCCCGAGTGGAAATGGAGTGACGTCATGATGGATTTCGTGACAGGGTTGTTGATGTCGCCTCTAGGGAATGATGCAGTTTGGGTTTTCATTGACAGACTCGCGAAGGCTACTTACTTCATGCCGATCAAGGATACCTTCATTGTTGATGAGCTGGGAAGGTTGTACATCCGTGAGATTGTATGTTTACATAGAGTTCCATAATCCATTGCTTCATACAGGGACGTACGTTTTACTTCTCGGGTCTGACATGGGCTTCAAAAGGCTTTGGGTACGCAGGTACTTTTGAGTACAGCATACCACCCCCAGATAGATGGCCAGTCTGAGCATACGATTCAGGTGCTTGAGGACATGCTTCGAGCATGCATCCTATATTTTGGAGGGTTTGGGAGAAGCACATACCTCTTGTAAAGTTTTCCTACAATAATAGTTTTCAAGAAACTATTCATATGGCATCTTATGAGGCTTTGTATGGTAGGCCATGCCGATTACCCTTATGTTGGATAGAGGAAGGATAGGTAGCTATGTTGGGACCTTATCTTGTCCAGGATACCACAAAGCAGATAGAGTTGATTCGGAAGAGGATGGCTACTGCACAGTCTCGACAGAAGTCTTATGCTGGTCGACGGAGATGACCTATGGAGTTCAAGGTCGGGGATCAGGTTTTCCTACATGTCACACCGAGGTTGGGAAACAAGAGGATTATGAGACAGGGTAAGCTTTCATCGAGGTAAGTTGGGCCATTTTAGGTATTGGAGAGAGTTGGGCTGGTTTCCTATCGGTTGCAGTTACCACAGAGGTACTGGGCTATACACGATGTCTTCCACATTTCTCAGCTTTGACATTACTTCTCAGACATGTATCATGTTTTTAAACCCAAGGAGGTTGAGTTAGATGTGGATTCCTCATTCGAGGAGCATCCTATTCAGATTATTGACCGAAGTACAAAGGTTCTCCATGGCCGGTCTATTCCTCTAGTATGAGTGCTATGGCATCACAGGTGAGTACAGGACGAGACCTATGAAAGGGAAGCTGATGTACGATCGTAGTGGCTGGAGCTTTTCGAGGTTTCTTCTTCTACATCACCTTGCTAGGGAAATTTGGGGATGAATTTATTTAAGTGGGGAAGTTTTTAAGAACCCATATCTTCTTTTCAGGTATGTTTTTCCTTTTTTGAGTGTTTTTGAGAAAAGAGGAGTTTCTGTAAATTTCCTAAGTACACGTCGTGTACTTTATAAGTACACGCTCTGTACTCGGTTACAGTGGGTAGCTGGGTGCTGGCCGTGTAACGGCCATGCACACGGCCATGTGTGGTGACCTGGGACCACTTAATGCGGGGTCCGGTTAAGGCAAGTACATGTGGTGTACTTATAAAGTACATGTCGTGTAATTTCTTTTTTTCATTAAACAGACCGGGGTCGCGTCTAATCAACATAAATCCCTCCTTCTAGGTCTGAATCATCTGAGAGTGTACATACAACCATGATTCTTCTTTGAGCCCCCGATCATGTATTTTTTCTCCGATTCGACCATCGTCGATTGTGTTGGGATCTCCACGGTAAGATATTCCTTATTATAGATCTTTGTTTCCTGATTCTGTAAAGACCCGTAAAATTCAAGGGAAATTTTGTGACCTGGGACCACTTAATGCGGGGTCCGGTTAAGGCAAGTACATGTTGTGTACTTATAAAGTACATGTCGTGTACTTTCTTTTTTTCATTAAACGGACCGGGGTCGCGTCTAATCAACATAAATCCCTCCTTCTAGGTCTGAATCATATAAGAGTGTACATACAACCATGATTCTTCTTTGAGCCCCCGATCATGTATTTTTTCTCCGATTCGACCATCGTCGATTGTGTTGGGATCTCCACGGTAAGATATTCCTTATTATAGATCTTCGTTTCCTGATTCTGTAAAGACCCGTAAAATTCAAGGGAAATTTTTTCTTAATTTTATTTGGAATTTTACAAGAGCGCGGTTTCTGACGGCACCTGATTCTGAGGCCCGGTGTGCCCGGAATCAATTTCTGAAGTTTGGCTTGGGTACGTTCAGTGAACGAACGAGCGGGATTTTTCTAACTTTTGAACCGGTGCCCGGAATCGAATTCCGAGGGCACCGATGGAACCGTAGCGCCGGTAAACGCTTAGGAACTCCTGTTCTGGAGTTGCGTTCATACGAGTGTTGATAATAAAAATTGTGGATGTTTACTTTGTAATTACACTACAATTTTTATTATTTTACTCTAAGTGTTATCTCTTGTTGGAAGTTGGGTAACCACCCAACCTCCCTTGGGAGGTTATGAGGGTGGTGGGGCCCACACGAACCCCACCTCTTCATATCCTCTAAAACCCCTCAACTCCCACATAAGTTATGATATCTTAAGTTATAACTTTAGACTTAAATAAGGTGAGTTGTGTGTGTGTTTTGAATTTCAAACTCTTGAAATTCTAGTGTGTTGTTGTGTTAATAAAATATGATAGAGTCTTATTTTATTTTGGTGAATAGTTTTTGTCTCCTTGAGAGAGTTGGGAAGGTTCTTCTTGTTTCTTCATCTTCTTCAACCTCGACGAAGAACACGAAGAACGCCGTTCTTCAACGAAGAACTTCTTCGCCGAAGAACACGGTTCTTCCGTGACGGTTTTCCGCGACGAACGCCATCGACAACGACTCTTCCTCCGACGTCAAAGGAATCGACACCGATATTCCACGACTACGTCAACGTGCGACTATTGAGGTAGGGGTTCTTGAGTTCGTTGTTTACATTTTATTTGACATTCCTCAAGTATATCTAAGCCAATTGATAACAAACTAACGGGAGGAGGCCGGACCGCACAAACACGGTCGATCCTCCTCCCATCGTGGTTTAGTTTTATTGTGGTTTGAAGCGGGGTAACGCGGTACCATTGCACCGCGCGAAAAGAATTATTTAAGGCCGGTTTGGGTCATGACGAAGAACCGCGACGCTATAATGTCGCGCCTTTGAGATCGGATGAGACCGCGGCCGGAGTCGGGCCGTGGCGGTGGGGCGCGACGTCGTTACGCTGCGAAAATCTTACAAGGACCGAGCAAGAAGGGGCGGCCGGAAAACCGGCCCCCGGCAGAAAAAGAAGAACCGCAGCCGGACGGCCACGGCGGAGCACCAAGAGGCGGCCGGCCTCGCCGGCCGCCGGAGATCAGAACAGCCGCGGCCCTATGGCCGCGGCGGAGGAGCTAGGGGCGGCCGGCCTCGCTGGCCGCCGGGAATCAGGAAGGGCCGCGGCCCTACGGCCGCGGCGGAACAGCCAGGGGCGGCCGGCCTCGCCGGCCGCCGGAGATCGAAGAGGAGCCGCGGCTACAGCCGCGGCGGAGAAGAGGAAGGCGGCCGGCCGCGCCGTCCGCCGGTTTGGACAGGAGGCGGGACCCGCGGGTCCCGCGTGTGTAAAGAAACGGCCGGCCTTAGGCCGACCGAGATCCGGAAAAGGGGGGGGTTTCACCCCCCGCGTGCGGCACATGCGCGGCACGCTGGCCGCGCCGCCGCTGGCCGGACCGCGCCGCCGCGCCGCCACCGGCCAGGCCGGGTCCAGCGGACCGGGTCGGTCCGACCCGGTTCGGGTCGGACCCGGGTCGGTCCGGACCCGGACCCCCCGTTTCGGATCAGATTCGGTCTTTTGGCCATAACTTGAGCCACGGACCTCCGATTGATGAACCGTCTGCGGAAACGCGATCCTTGGATCGAGACGGTCGTTTCGGTTTATCGCACTCAAGGTTTCGGATTACTTTGAGTTCGGCCGGGTTGGTTCGTTCACGAAACCAACCGGGCCTTCGGAGCGGAAACGCTCATATCTTGAGCTACGGACGTCCGATTGACGTGCCGTCAGCTGTGTTGTGTTCCTCTTAGTGAGACGGATCTTTTGGCATACTCCGCCCGAGGTTTGGATGCAGGTGGAGTACGGTCGGGTTGGTTTTGCTTTAAAAACCAACCGGGCCCCGGGGACGAAAATGCCAATAACTCTCAGACCGGGCGTCCGATCGACGCGCCGTCTGTTGCGTTGAGTTCCTGTTGACGATACGGAACTTTTGGATACATCAACTCTGGACTTTGTGACAGTTGATGTATCAGCCTCTCGGCTCGTGGAGCGGACCCTCCGAACGAGCTTGCTGTGTGCGGGAACCCTAGTGCTGGCTGCGACTGTTACTGTGACTACTACTGCTGCGACTGTTACTGTGACTGCGACGACGACAGTACAGAGATCCTGTGTGGATTCAACGACGACGACTACAACACTCAGCGATCCTACGTGGATCAGTGCTACAGGTCTTGTGTGGGCCCAATCCTGTGTGGGTCCGATCCTGTGTGGGTCTTTGCGCTCAACGGTCCTGTGTGAACCAGCGCCTATAGGTCCTGTGTGGGCCCGATCCTGTGTGGGTCTTTGCGGTGATTATATACAGGTCCTACGTGGGCCCGATCCTGTGTGGGTCTTTTGCGGGGGTTAGTTACCTATCGATCCTTCGTGGGTCCGACGACTTAGATGGATCAGAGATCATCTTTATCGTCCTTTGAAGAAGTATACCTGTGAGCTGAATCCTGTTGCTTTCCTGTGTGGATTGTGTTGTGCTATCCTGTGTGGATTACGTTTTGCTTTCCTGTGTGGAATACGTTTACTTTCCTGTGTGGACTGAGTTTTACTTGGGCTCGGAGGTTGGAGCGTATTTGAAATTGATGACTTAGGTATATGTATGGGCATATACCTAAGCAGTGTCGGTTATTACTTCGTGATTGTTCCTTTCTTCGTGGTTTATCCTTTGTGGATTTGAGAGACCTTCAGGGGTCTTGGGGTCCCTACTGAGTAGCTTATACTCACCCCTGCACGGGCTTTGCCCGCACTACGTTGTGTTGGTTGCAGACGACGGACATCGTTGACCTTAGCTGAGGCTTGCAGAGCGGGACGGTACCCGGAGGTGGACCACTGGGCGGGACGTGCTCGGAGCGGACAGCGGGACCCGTGGAGCAGAGGAGCTATTTATACCCACCCTTCAGGTGGGATTTCCAGTGGACAGCTCGGTGTAGCGGCTTTTACCTTTCAGTTGTTGTTTTCCCTTTCGAGTTGTACTTTACTTTCAGTTTGGGTTTGTATACTGGCCCATTTACTTTTCCGCACTTTCAGTTGTACTCTGCTTTTTCTTAGTGTTTACTTTCCGCTTGCTTTCTCTGTGGTGTTTCTTTACTTTACAAAGGCAATGCCTTCCCTTTTTACCGGGATTTACGCCTTGATGCTAGTCGCCAGCCCCTGGCCTATGGAAGGCGGGCTTGGGGTAGTCACGGCACGGACCCCGAGGGCGGGTCATGACAGATTCCTCCTCTTTCAAGAGATATCTTTAGTTGAGTGTTTTTAGAGTTTTTGTAGATCTACGGTGTTCTTGGGTGATTCAAGGCTTGAGGTTCACGTATAACGATCCTGCAATGCTGAGGTAGGTCGTTTGTGACTTTCCATAGAAAGTCTTTGAATGTTATGTGCAAAAGTGCCCAATACCCATGAACGGAGTATTGAGTGTTTATGGTTTTAGCCCTTCTATTTTCCTACTATTTCTTGGTTGTTTGTATAGAGGTTATTTGTTTGAAATAGGGTCATCTTGCTATGCTATGGAGGTTTTTCCCATGTTTTTCTTGTTTTGACCATTTGGTCAAGTTTTCCTGTTAGGCTACTGTTGTTTTTCCCATGCCTAGTATTGTAGGATGGTGGGATTATTTATCTAACATTTTATTATGTTGTAGACTATTATCCAAGTAGTTCTTGAGGTTTACTTTGGCCGATATGCATTTCTATGCTCGTTTTGACTTATATAAGGCAGTGGGAACCTGGCGTAGTAGACCATAGGGAGAATGGATGTAAGGGCTTCTCCAGAGTGTCTGTTTTTACTGTTATGATGTGAGACTATAGGGGGAATTGATGAAACTGATTCCTTAGAGTGTGTGTAGTTTCCTCGATGTGGGCCACAGGGGTAATGAGACATAAGTGCTTCCCCAGAGCGCCTTTTAGTTGCTGATATGAGACTATAGGGGGGATTGATGGCGAGTGATTCCTCAGAGAGTCTATGCTAAAGCTAAACCAGAAGGGTTAGACTGTGTGCACTTCCCAGAGGGTTTATTTTCATTGTTTGGTCGAACCATAGGGGTTAGGCTATGATTACTCCCAGAGGTTTACCTTCTTTGTTTAGTTGTTTACTTGATATATGATTTTGAATGGAATTGAACTGTAGGAATGTTTTCTGCTAAGTACTTCCTTGTTTACTGCCTCTTTTAATTATTGTTTTCCATATATATTCACTGACTGTTAGGTATAGATATTTGGGTGGTTTCCTACTGGGATTAGTCTCACACCCTGTTTGGGTCATGATTTTGGGCCGAAATAGATTATATTTCTACAGGTATAGATAAGGGCAAGCACGCCTTCTACTTTGGGTACTTGACTGTATTGGAGCTGGGGATCATGGGACCAAGTTGAGGCTTGCGATGCTGAAGAGTTGTTATCTATTTTCTTTTGTACTTGGTTTAGCACTTTATTTCAGCATTGTGATGTGTTTGGCTATTTAGTTAGATGTATGTATCATGCATCATCTTTATATATATATGTGCTCTAGTTTATTCTTCAGACTTCCACTGTTTACTATTATATGTATGTTTACTGCTTCCGCTATTGTATATCTGATTTACTTCTATTGTGTTACTCTACCAATGAGGGCATAGTTTCCCCACAATTACACCCAAGGACCTCGCTGCTAGTCGGCAGCCTCTGGCATTCGGGGAAATGCGCCTGAGGCCATGTGACCAACTAGGTATGGGGCACCTCCAGGTGGCTTCTAGAACCGGGATGTTACAACATAGTCATTATAATATTTGACCAATTTGGATGGTGGATTACTTAGTGAATATAATCAATTATCAAATTTATCTTCTTGTTATGAAACCTAGATAAAAAATTTAATTTTAAATATATAAAATAAAAAATTGATTTCATATGTTCAGTTATAAACGATTTAACTTACAAGAATTTTAAAAAAGTAGATAATATTACATTATCGACATTCTTTAAGGGAGTATGAGGTAATTTGTGTGATTTTTTTTGTTATGATCATCATATAATCTAAAAAAATTAATATAAATTTAATTTTAAAAAATATTTAAAAAAGATATAATTAAAATTAGTACATACTGCACAAATCATTTCATTTATTTATAATTTAGAAGAACATATGTATGATATTTGTACAGTTCTTTATCTAAAATAAATTGTTCATGATGACCTCTAAAACCAAGCTCAGACTGATTAAATGAAAATTGGTGGTGTGTGCCATCATCAACATTTTACTCATTATGACCCATTCAATTATGTTTTAAAGGATATTCAAATTGAAAATAATAAGATAAAATATTTTAAATTTCCTCCTATTAGTATATGTCAGCAATTGACCCTTAAATTAATACCTCATTACATACCTTCTTCTTCAATTTTTTTATAAATCAATCGAATGGGTGAATCCATTGGAATTTTACTGGCCCTCTAAATTTATCTTCATATAGAAAATGTAATATTAAATGTTACATTGAGTTAAATAAGGATAGCAGAAATATTTTTTCCAATTTACATAAAATTATAACTTTTTGAAGCATACTCAATGCATCATAGTCTCTTGTTACTACAAAAATTTCTTATAAAAATAATATTTTTCAGTAAACACATCCTAGATTGAAGAATTTTATAGCCTTATGAGTCTAGTGGGCAGTAATATTTTCATAATGACATGACATTCATGAATTTTTAACCTAGTAATATGTCCATTTCTATAGCAATGATCCAAATTAGAAGCATATTTATATGGTAACCTCAAATATTTAATCCATTGAAAAAATTATAACCAACTTTATTTAGAAAGTGCATAATATTCTTTTAGATTTATTGATTTTTGTGATCTTTCATTTTAAAATAAATGAAGTTCAGGAAGCCTATATATTTTCTTAGGATCTAACTGTTCCTTCACAATATCTTTGGTCTTTTTAAGTATATCCAAAAATGATATAAAATATATTATGAAAAAAATTCTTCTCAATATTTATTTCATGTAACTTGTGACAAACCATAAAATCATACCAATATGGAAGCTCCCAAAAAATATTCCACTTTATCCAAGTGTGATCTCTCCCAATACAACCTTTTTTTTGTTGGTTTATAGTTGGTCCAAAAGTAATAAGAAGTAATGAATACATAATATATTTTACCTCTATACCTAAGATAACTATTATATGTTTGTCTCTTTCAATTCTAATTTTTATGAAAAAAAATTTATTCTGTCAAAATGGATGATCTGTTGAAAAAAATATATGATTATGGTTAAAAAAATAAGTATTTATCCTATTTACAGGATTAAATGCTTTGTTTTTATCTATGTGGTATTGATAATATTCTAGACCATGTATAATCCATTCAAATAACACACCATACAATATAAATTCACTTATTTTCGCCATTTATATATCTTTGAGTATAAAATTATGATCAAAAACTACATCATATATAGTTACATCGTCATTAAATAATAAAATTAACTCATCAATAGATGGATTCAAATATAAATAAATCTTATTTTTTGGATGTCCTAGAATTATTAATGCCAAATATATATGGTTCTTTCATCAACATCCAAGGATATAAGTTCTATAAAGTTATGAAAAACAGGACAATAATAATATTGACTATCATAATAAACAAATGGATATAAACCATCAATAGAAAGACCCAAATGTATGTTACGATATTCTAAATAAAAATATGGATTTAAATGATCAAAGTGTTTCCAAGATTCACCATCATAAGGATGATTTAATCTTTTACCGACAAAAATAATGGAATTATTTCATTTCATCAATATAGTTGTGTTGCAAGACATAAATAGATATTTTAGTCAATATGTAATTAGGAAATACCTTAATTGTTTAACAGGAATAAATATATTCTTTCCTTATTTTATCTCTTTATATATTGATTGTCCGCATGATGGATAATTAGCTAATAACCCATATTCACCATAATATAATATTTATTCATTTGAACATGCATTTATCTTTTCGATAACTAATACCAAAATTATGGACCAACTATTTTCTTTCATAGGAATTTGTATAAAATATATTCCCTTTAGGAAATAATTATTTAACCTAAGAAAATATTGGATCAAAGAAACTATTTGACATTCAAAAATTGGATTTAATAGCCATAAACTTTTTAACATCTTCAAATATAGTCATCTTACATCTGGGATATAAGGCCTCATCGGTGGATTTAGACAAATCAGAAGTTCCATATGTTTCTAATTCAGGATTATAATCATCATTTTGAGTTTATGTTTCTTAAAAAGATGGGCCAATAACATCATGCACTAAATTTTGAAATTTAAATGGTTCTAGGAAAAAAATGTATTTCCATCTAAATTTCATTCACAATGTTGATACCAAAAGGCATAATCATTACAAAAACAAAAACAAGAACAAAAAAGATAATTCTCGAATTTATCAAATGCTTCATATCTTCTGATATCACACTTCTTACACAGGCAATTAATTATTCCTTCTGAAACAAATTTTGAATTTAACAATGTGAATGATATAAATTCCTTGAAACCCTCAGTGTAAATAGGATTTATACCAAAACCATTTGGATTTCTATAATGATTTATAAAATCATGATATCATAATAAAAAATTGTTGTCTATTTCCAAGGTCCATAGTTTTCTATAATAATTACAGTAATTAGTTTATTATATAAAATATATTATGAAACTTATTTTCACAAAATGATCAATTGATTATTTTTTCCTAATATATTTCATAAAATATTTCATTTTTGGTAATATTAAATTTTATAAATTTTAAAATATGATTTTGGTGGGTATGATTTTCCTCTCATGCGACTAAATGAGGTTGATGTCACATGTGAATGGAAACATATGTAGCATTTCAACACAACATTTGTAAGTGATATATAAATTTATAATAATTTATAGTAAATTATATTAATTTATACTAATTTATAATAAAAAAGACATTTTTTATTAATTTATACTAATTTATATGATGGTATAGAAATTTTTAATAATTTATACTAATACGTAATAATTTTAATTAATTTACACTAAATTATACTAATTAATAATAAATTATACTGATTTATAAAAATTTGTATTAATTTATACTCTTTTTTATGGATTTATACTAATTTTTATTAACTTATAGTGATTATATTACCTTATACTAAATTATATCAATTTATAGTAAATTATATTAAATTATAATAGTTTTTTGAGAAATAATACTTATTTATATTAATTTATCATAATTTATCATAATTTATACTCATGTATTCAAACTTTTATTAATTTATACTAATGTATATCAATTTTCATTAGTTTATACCAAATATTACTAATTTATGCGAATTTTTTTTTAATTTATACTAATTTATATTAATTTATGCTAATTTATAAGAAATTAATACTAATTTATAGTAATTTATATTAATTTATACTAAATTTTATCAATTTATAGTAAATTATATTAATTTATACTAACTTGCGAGGATTTAATAATAATTTATAGTGATATATATTAATTTATAATAATATATAGAAATATATAATAATTTTTATTAATTTATACTAATGAATATATATTTTTATTAATTTACACTAAATGATACTGATTTAAACTAATTTATATTATTTTATACTAATTTTAGAGGAATTAATACACATTTTTAGTAATTTATATTAATTTATGCTAAATTATATCAATTTATAGTAAATTATACTAATTTTCAGGGAATTAATACTAATTTATAGTGATATATATCAATTTATAATAATTTATACTGATTTATGTCAATATTTATTGATTTATACTAGATGATACTAATTTATACTACTTTATATCAATTTACACTAATTTTCTAAATATTAATACTAATTTATAGAAATTTATACTAATTTATAGTAATTTATATTAATTTATGCTAAATTATATGAATGTGTAACAATTTTTATTAATTTATACTAATTTATTCTGATAAGTAATAATTTATATTAATTTATACAAAATTATACTAATTTATACTAATTTATATTAATTTATACTAATTTTTATTAATTTATAATAATTTTTATACTAAATTATACTAGTGTATACTAAATTATCCTAAAATATGATAATTTATACTAATTTATACACATTTATCTTAATTTATAATAATTTATACTAATTTGTATTAATTTATACCAATTTTTATACTAAATTATACTAATTCATACTAATTTGTACTAATTTATACCAATTTATACTAATTTATACTAATTTATAATAATTTATAATAATTATATTAATTTATACTGTCTTTTATACTAAATTATACCAATTTATACTAACTTATACTAAATGATATAAGTTTATACTAAATTATACTAATTCATACTAATTTATATTAAGATATACTAATTTTTATACTAAATTATATTAATTTATACTAATTTATATTAATTTATACAAAATATACTAATTTATACTAATTTATACTAATTTATACTAATTTATACTAATAAATTATACTAAATTATACTAAATCATATTTATTTATACTAATTCATACCAATTTATACTAATTCATACTAATTTATACGAATTTATAATAATTTATACTAATTTATACTAATTTATACTAATTTATACTAGATTATAAGAATTTATAATAATTTATACTAATTTATAATAATTTATACTTTTTTCATTAATTTATACTATTTTTTGTAAATTTAGACTAATTTATACTAGTACATAAAAATTTATATTAATTTATACTAAATTATACTAATTAAAAATAATCTATACTAAATTATACTGAATAATACAAATTTATATTAATTTATACGATTTTTTTTGTAAATTTATACTAATATATAATAATTTTCATTACTTTATATGAAATTATACAAGCTTATATTAATTTATACTAATTTTTTAAATTTTATATTGAATTATACTAATTGTTATTGATTTATAGTAATTTATAGTAATTTATATTAATTTATATTAATTTATATTAATTTATATTAAATTGTATCAATTTATTGAAATTCATATTAATTTATAATAATTTGTGAGGAATTAATACTAATATATAGTAATTTATATTAATTTATACTAAATTATAGAAATTTTCAGTAACTTATATCAATTTATATTAATTTAAAAATATTTATACTAATTTTTATTATTTTATACTAATTTATACTAATGTATAATAGTTTTTATTAATTCATGCTCATTTATACTAATGTATAACAATTTATATTAAATTATAATAATTTATACTAATTTATAATAATTTTTATGAATTTATACTAATTTATATTTATTTATAATTATTTATAATAACTTATATTTATTTTTAATAATTTATGCTAAATTATATGAATTTATAGTAATGTATATTGAATTATACTAATTTATAATAATTTATATCAATTTAAATTAATTAATAATAATTTATATCAGTTTATAATAAATTAGATCAATTTATACTAATTTATATGAATATATCATAATTTTTATTAATTTCTATTAATTTTTATCAATTTATACTAATTCATTCTAATGTATAATATTATTTATTAATTTATACTAAATGACACTAATTTATATTAATTGTTATGAATTTATACTAATTTTTATGATTTTATAATCATTTATATTAATTTATTGTAATTTATAATAATTTATATTAAGTTATAAAAAAAATTATGAATTAAGAATTATTTATATTAATTTATAATAAATTATATCAATTTATACTGATTTATACTAATATATAATAATTTTATGAATTTTTATTAATTTTTATCAACTTATACTAATATTTATTAATTGATATTAATTTATACCAATTTTTAATAGTTTATATTGATTTTTTATAATTTATACAAAATTATATCACTTTACAGTAATTCATATTAATTTATACTGATTTTCTATGAATTTAAACTAATTTATAAAAACAATTATGAATTTATACTAAATTATATCAATTTATTGAATTTTTATAATAATGTATAATAATTTTTATTATTTTATACTAATGTTTACCAATTTTTATTAAATTTTACTAATTTTTATTAATTTACATCAATTTATACTAATTTTTATTAATTTATATTAATTTTTACTAATTTTTATTAATTTATATGAACTTATAATATTTTTTATTAATTTTTATTAATTTAATATTAATTTATTACAATTTATGATAAATTGTAGCAATTTGTAGTAAAGTGTACTAATTTATACTAAATGTAATGTCAATTTAATAAATTAATATAACTAACAAACTATATAAATTAAAAAACTATTAAATATAAAAAAATTAATTCTAATTAAAAATAAAGTTTAAAAAATATCTCAAAATTTGTACTTTATCAAACAATTTGTAGATCTTGTCTACAATCTACTGGGTTGATGGTTAGATCTGAAATCAAAGGGTTTTTTGATAAAAATAGACGTTTATTGGGAGATCTTGGGGAGGGATACGCATATTTATAGTTTTCTTTTTTGTGACATACTTTTTACAACAGAAATTCCATCACAAAAAGTCTATTGTTTGGACTATTTATGACAAATTTCGCATTTGTGACTGATATTTTCAACAGATAGATTATCCAACATAAAAGGGCGCTGCCAAAAATAAGCTCTGGGAAAAAGTATTTGGGAGGGATTTATCACAAACAATCATAATTGTGACAGAATTCGTCGCAAATACCCAGTCATAGGTGTATTTGCAACAGATCTGTTCTAAAAAGTATTGTGATTGATCTATCACAAATACCCCTTATTAGGACGCTTATTTGCGATCGATCCATCACAAATACCCTTAATGAGTTATTTGTGACAGGCATACCATTCTATTGCAAATAACTATCCAAAATGAACTATTTTCAATGGAATGGAAATTCAATCGCAAATAGTTCATTCCCACTACCATGCGCGCATGCACACCAAATTCTTTTGTGTCATACATACCAATCTATTGCAAATAACTATCAGAAATGAACTATTTGCAATGGGATTTCCATTCCATCACGAATAGTTTGTTCCCACTGTCGCACGTGAATGCACACCTAATTTTTTTTGTGACATGCTAGTTAATCCATCGTAAAAAAACCATTGTGAAAAAATTATTTATGATGAATGAACTAGACCATTGCAAATAAGTTGACCCTATAGACTATTTGTAATGGAATTGTAGTCCTTCACAGAAAAAGTCAATTTTCCTATAGTTGTATAATTATCTCCTTTCTCTTATGTGATAAGAGAATTTGTTTATTAATAGAGTTCTTATAAAAAATATGAGATGATGGTTCTAATATACATAGTTTATGGTTCATTAGATTCTATAACATGTTTGAAAAGAAGATAAGGATAAAAGGAGTTTTATCCAGGATAAGATTTTATCCAAATGTTTTCTAAAATACGAGGGATATGATCCCACCACCCTATAGTGGTATATTTTAAAGAATAAAATCTTCTTTCCTATATATTTATTTAAACATATATAATACCATATAAGATATGGATGTTAAATAGTTTATTTGTTGAATATTCTAACTATAGGAAATAAGTGTTTGTTTCCAAACACAAATGATTTTGTACATTTTAGCATGATATTTTTTAAAGAATATATTTTCTAAGGGATTTGTGGGAGTATGTTTAGACTTAGAAAATTTCAAAGTTAAAAAATAAAGGATTATACCTGTCAAAATTTAAAGTGAATGTCACTTGATATCCTAAAATATTTTAGGGTATATCAGTAAAAAGAAATGTAAAGAGTAACATTTAGTTACTATAACGAAGTGAAAATCACTTTATATTCTAAAATTATTTAGGATGTGTTGGTAAAGAATAATTTAAATAATTATATTAGTTACTAGATGATCTCAAAGAAATAGAACTATTTTGAGATTATGATGATGAACTTAGAAAAGTTTTAATTGGACAACAAAAGTAATTAACATCATAACATTTGCAATTGTGATGTAAAGTAGTTTAGATACTTTGTTTAAAGAATTGACCATTAAGAATATGAATCTTAAGTCTCTCTATTATTCAAAAAAAGTTTCTTCATAGATTTTTCTCCCTAAATATTTTAATAGAATGGTTTTATCAAATGGTCACACATAGATATGACAAGAATTATATAGAGAAGTAATGAGTTTAACAAAACCCTAAAAGTGAAGAAAATATAAGGCTTATTTAGCAATCTGTCATATGGAATATTATTATACAAGATCTTATGTAAGGTTTTTTTAATATTCTTAAAGGAGTTTAAGAATATAAAATGCATCATATCATATAAAAGGCAGTATCCACTTTATCATTTTTCCATGTTGGGTGTGTATATTGCGTAAAGTGTAATCGATGTTAACCTCTCAAAATATAAATTTGAGTTTATCCCTAACCAATTTTCATCATGGATTATTATAGGTTGTGATGATATTTTAAGGTTAACATGAGTGGTATTTTCTATAGAGATACAGAATACGCTCATGAGGCACGAAAGGAGTTTTTTGTACTGGATAACCTACCAAGTATACCACATGGAATGTCATGCAATATGACTTTAGTATACTAGGGGTGCATGTTTTATATTAAATCCCCATACTTGATATTGGAGGATACCTAGTATGATAACCTTCATACTTTGATTCCTTTCTTATGTGAACCTTGAGGCTTAGCTAATTAGGGGAGGGTTGAGTATGTTATTGATATGTTGTTAGTTGAGGTTTAACCAAGATTGGATTTTCCTCTTGTATAATGAGTATAACATATGGGCCCTCAATTGAGATAGAATGAGTAAGTTTATATCCATACCTAGATAAGGTTCTTGTGATATTCTTGTTTTTTGGATGAGATGCATGTGATGGGATCGTCAACTTAGATTAATGACATGTGATATTTCATCAACCTAGTCATACTATACTCGAAGAATCAATAACATATAAAGAGTCAAAATGAGATTTACATACTCTGTGTCTCATGATCACTCAATGAATTAGACAAATGAATTATATGATTATGCATACTTGTAAATGATATAGTTATTGGACATAGGTATAGCGATACATGTGTTTGATGGAGATCATGCCAAATCCCTTTATAGCCTGAGTGGCACTAATTCTTTGTTTGATGCAATTTTTTCTTACATTAATGAATTTAGGAATTATTATTTGTTGTAAATACAAAAAAGGACCATGGGGTCTCACTTGGAGATTGACTTAATGTGGAATGAGTTTTACAAAACTCTGAAAGCTACTCTAAAATGTTTATAATTTATCAAAAAGGAGTTTTGGATAGATATTCACAAAGTATCATATATGATATGATAAATGGTAGCTTTAAGGATAGCTATAAAATAATTTTTAGGAAAATATCTAAAAAGAGTTTTGGATAGGTTTCATAAGTTATTGTATATGATGCAATATAGGTGAAATGCGATGAAGTCTATAAATATTTAGTGTAACTGTGAGATTGATGAATATATGTCCTAAATCCATAAGTACATATGATGCGTTTATTTTATGTAATATGATATAGAATCCATTGTGTAAAAGGCATATTTTATGTCTTAGGGAATGTCGTTTATTATGATATGGTGATATTATATTAAAACTGACCAATTCAATCATAATTTATGATTTTTCAATGTCGTAAGGCATTGTTGTGAAGAATCATATTGTACAATTTTCACTAATATTCTATAATTTATATAGGCAGTCCAACGTTAAGTGTAAATGTTTGAATTTCTTCCACATTGTATATCATTAACTATAAATGAATCATAAGATGAAATGTATAGGAGATAAAACTCGTTTAAATTTTAAATACATGTATGAAAATCTACATACATTGTAAATGGATAGCATTACTCAAACATTACATAACATTCGATAAAATTTTATTCAAATCTTGTCAGTGTCCCAAGGACTATATAAAGAAGAAGAATCCATTGATATGGTGATCATTCGAGTGAGTTCTCATCCAGTATATTCTCTATGTCAAATATATCTTCTTCCTTCTTTCATTTCCTCAAGATATGCTAGCATATGAAGACTATAAGGAGGGTCCTACCCAAGCATCGGGTGATTAAGCTAGCTCATGGATACACTGTAGAGGGAAGAACCCAATGGTTATTCCTCATGTATCTTCATCGAGAATTTGATTAGAGACATGAGTAGTAACCATATATTATGAAATGTACATGTGATTCATTTATATTATACATGGTTTCAATTTTTCATAGTATAGTGATCTTGGGTTTATGGTTTTATTGTCTTATGATGCATTGAATAAGTGTTGTTAAATCCTTCAAAAACCTTTAGTTAAAACCATACGAATCACAAAAATAAAAGTGTATATTTTGAATAACTTGGTATTGGAGAGACTAATTGAAAATAGTTCACTATAGGAGGATATTTTTTAATTAGAAGAATAGCTTCAACATAAATTTGTACCATTGTTAGAACATGATGTATTATATACATTATAACACCTCTCATGTTTATGAGGTGTGATTTAGATTTAATTTTTGTCAATCATGTGTATTTTAACCTTTTATGGATATATGATGGGTTGGAGGAGTCTTGGTATTGAAAACTAATAAAATAGGTTAGGTGGAAAAAATATATATATATTGTAAGTTTTCTACTAGAACCACAATAGAGGCCATCGGACTTCCACTGGCCATGGAAGTGGTTCTGGGCTTCTATCCACTCCACCAAAATTCTGATGGAGCCCACTAGAGGTATGATAGTATCCTGGATGGATTTTTTTAATTTTAATTAATTAATTTAATTGGTTAAATTGTTAATTAAATAAGACTTCCCACTTTTCTCCTCCCTAGTAGGCCGCTCGAGCTCCACTATCTATTCTCCCTCCATTATTTAGTTCCAAGGTCAGATCTCCCTTGTTTGTGGTCCGATCAGTGATTCAACTATATCATAGGATTTACATGGTTGATTTTATCATTGCTCCTTTCTTTTGTTATTTCCCTCACTATTGCATTGGTTTCTGTCAGTTATGCCCTAATTTTGGGATTTTTTTATATTTTTGGGAAACCTATTATTGGGGCCGAATCTGCTAAAGAATTTTTATGGGGAGGATTCTAGTGGGTTAAGTTAGGTGGTCCCTAACCAATCATGATGTTTTATGCATGATTTATGCAACATGTGATATGTGGTATCATCACCCATGTGCAATTGACCTAAAACTAGACTAAATTACTTTCCCATGACCCATATGAGTCGGTTAAGGTCTTTTAGGGTCATGATGGACCCTTTGAGAATTATGCCTTTATGTCATGGTCATCGATGGCCATAAACTTCAATTAAATTAATTTAATCCTTAAACTTAGGACCCCTTTATGGATTCCTTGAGTTATTATATGACACCTCGGACCTTGATTAAGTACCTTTAGCCTCATTGGTTACAAGAGAGGTTTGAAAATGAAATAGGTCATCTTGAGGATTTACCCTTGAGGGACTTTTGAGTTACCTTGAATAACTATTTGGATTGTTTCTCTAGGATATGGGGTGAGTGTTCCTTTCCCCTCTATATTATTGAAATATAGTAGGTTGTTCCTTGGCTATGATTATGAGTATAGGTCGAGTATACAAGGACCAACCAATTCATATTCAAAAATGAGTTGGTCTATATGAAAACCTTTAATTAAATTATTTATTTTATGAGGTTAGAGCTTATTATTATTCCACATTGTGATTTTGGTTGTGTAAGTGAGATGATATGCCCTTATTTTTAATTATGAGTATGTTTGGGATGAAATTACCACTTTTATTATGTTTTTTATGATGGGGAACATTATCCTGTTATATTATCTACTCTTAACTAGGACATTATTCCCATTATTATGGTATGTAATGCACATTAGACCGTGGAACATAATGCCCACATGTCCTTGGAAATGTTGGATATGGGACATTATTCCCAATTACTTATTATTACCCATAGAGGTGGGATATACTTCCCATGGTGTGACGCTTCCATGGAAGTGGATGAGATGTTCATATGAGTATGGTTACTTATCGGATGTGATGACCTCTCTTATTATGTGGCCCAAGACTAGGCATGTTTATCCTTTTGTGATTATTCCCATGCATAAAGATATTATACCCTCTTTTGATGATGTAGTCAGGAAACAATGCTCGATTCTGTTTGATTTCTCTGGGGTATTATGCCTTCTATGGACTAATATAATTGGGATATTATGACCACTTTTTTGACTTGATTATTGGAACATATTTCCCATGAATTTTCAGTTGTTTTATCATAGGGATGTTATACCCATTATTATGAAATGATTATCAAGACATATTTCCCAAGATTTTTATGTTATGTTATAACAGGACGTTATTCCTATTTATTAAAACTTGGAAAATGATGCCTAGTTTGTATTCTTGTGATATGTTTATATACACCCCAAAACTATGTGAAGAAGTTATGTTCACACCCAGGTGGTTGTGCAATACTTTTGGCTATGTCTTATTTATTATTTTTTTCCTTTGTTTTTGGTTTACTTATGATCATGTCACACTATATATGCACTTGTATTTAGTAGATATATTTAGATACACCATTGATGGTGGCCTACTAAGTTATACCCAGACACCCTGATTATTGAGTAGACTTCATGATTGTAGTCATAGGTAATCGAAAGGGCCTTGCATTGGATAGATGAGCAAGTGGATCCTAGATGAATTCATAAGATGGGATTGGACAAGGAGTCAAGACGGATTTTGATATAGACTCCTTTATTTTTATTTTTTTATAGATTGTACAAGGTAAATAAATATGTGACCTTAATTTTGGTGTATATCATATAGGGTTATAGTACATATAATTTTCTTATAGCAAGGGATTCATTATTTACATATTGATATCATGTTTCTATGATGTTCATTTTTATTCATTTATATATGTTGTGATGACCATTTATATATTTCTTCTCCTGTGATTTATAGATATATATACCAAAAATGGAAAAATATCCCAATGATATACATAAATACTCATATTTGATCAACAACCACTGTCATATGCGGAGGCATGCTTGAATTATGTGGCACCCAGTTCGGTCATAGTGAAGGTGAACTGAGTTGGGGAAGCAATAAAGTAATACCATACCCTTATTTTTCTTATCTTAATATTTGGGATATGTTGGATATAATATAGGATGTGGTTGAAATGTGTTATGTACCTTACAATTGGGTATAACTAACCCACATATCAAGAAAATATGGGTTACCATAGATGACATTTTTTTTCCTGGTTTTCGATGTTATGATTTTTATCAAATATAATGAATTGGAATATTGATTAATAATTTGTGGTTTCACTCTTGGTCTAGGGTGGTAAAAGAGTGTGAATTCATGCATCATTTTTTGAATATAGTATTCACATCTCTTTTGTGTGATTTCTTATGTTTGATCACATTGATTGTGATATAGGGTTCAGTTATTTAAATTGTCAGCAACAAATTATATAGTTTTTTTACTATATTACTTGATGGTATAATTGCACTTAACTAGGATTGTATTTTTATTATTTTATTATTATTTATTTTTTTATGGTGTTAATAATATATTTATCTGATTCTAACCATATGATTGTGGGTAGTCAGGACTGAGAGAACACCTAAGTTATGTGAGAACCCTATTGTTCTAGGGTTTGTGTATAGCATAACATGGCACTCTTCCTATTATTAATTATCCTTTCAGTTATGTCAAGACCTATTATAAATGTAATTATAAGTTGTTTATTTTGAATTTTAGTGTAATTCCATGATAATGACTTCATATTGAGTGTTAGGAGGGGAAGCACGAGCATGACCCACCAGTTGTTGAGTCTGATGCCCTAGTTTTGCATGTACCACAAATTCCTCTGATAGGTGATCCATATATATCAGATATAACTATATATATTCAGGTGAAACATCCATCTTTATTTTTAGGATAGAGTGGACCTCGATCTACAAAGTTTGGGGTCAGTTCTATGGAAACTATATTTGACTATATTGAGACACCCCTTTATAAGTGGGTGAATTTTACGACATATATGATTTGAGGACAAGTGAAGCATTAGTGGGGTGTCTTAGTCCAAGAATATCCACACATAGGGTTATCCTATAAGGATTTTCAGGATCATTTCTTAAATTATTTATTTAATGAGATTCTGAGATCTAATAGGGATCGGAAGTTTGGGCATCCAGTTCACAGGAAATATTAGTGATGGACTATTCAACATGTTTTATCATGTTTATTTGGTTTTATCCATTGATGGTGGGTGATAAGACCATCATGGTTCATTGTTTTTAGGATGTGATGAGAAATTAAATTCATTCTTAAGTGAACATATTTTTGATAACATGTTTTTCAAAGACCATAAATCAAGGCCTCATTATAGAGGTGAACCTGCTAAATGATAGAATTTTTGGTCATTTGGTTCTGTATGTTGTATCTGGAGGTAGATCTTCAAGTATCAATAAATTTTTTTGGTGATTTTCATAGGAGGGTGATGGGAAAGACAGTTAGGATCATGGTTTTTATTCTCAGATTGGGAGGACTCTTCCAAAATAGTATCAGTATGGAAAATTAGAGCATACTTGACCATAGTTCCACTGAAATCTAGTGGAGTGTTTTTCTTGTGGGTAGATGGGGTATCTATAACATTTTTTCAGATATATTATCATATTTCTAGTGGTTGTGGTGATGGATAAGCTCAAGGATCAGTGTCCAGATCATGTGCTTTATCAAAGGGTGGTAGTTGGAGTTCTTCTGACTGGTTAGGGCCTAAAAGTGGATGTGGGTGTCAAAAAGGTAGTAGAGAAATACTCCCTAGGGTAGTCAAGGATTTAGAGGCTAGGTCATAGGCATTGGGGAATAAAAGATCCATGTTATCGAGTTTACTCCTACTGACAGTGATGATGGTCCTTCGACCATATTAGGTACAATATTAATAGCATCTACCTTAGAATATTCTTTATTTTGTATGATTTTTCACATTCATTATTATCTCTTCAATATGATAATGATTCAGGATAGACAATCGAGTACCTGTATGGATCAATGTCTATTGATACACCCTTAGGGGTGTGATATGAGGGTATTTGTATATTTCATGAGTATATTTTCATGATCATTGGATATCGATATATTTGGGATTTTTTTCATGTTATAAATTTCTAGTTTTTATGTGATTCTAGGTATAGATTGGTTAACTCAGTATCAAGCATGCATAAACTACAAGTGAGACCTTTTAATATTCCTCATACCACTTTTGAGAGTAGGTATGTCCTATATGAGTATCTTTTGATGTCACATAGTTTGTAAAATATGTCAGTAGTTTTATAAACTTGATGAGTCTATCCTTTCATCCTTATTTGGATTATTTTTTATGGTCCTTATCGAAAATATTATGGTGCCCTATCATTCATTGAAGTACCATGATCAACATTTAGAGGTCATTTTGAGCACAAGTAGAGAGAATTGTCTATATTTTAATCTTTCACAGTGTTGGTTTTGGATTAATGAGGTTTTCTTCTTGAGGCACGTGATATTTGAGACAAGCTTATCATTGGACCCTATTAAGGTTGAGGCCATGGTTTCTTAGGCATGTTCCAAGTGAATTTTTGATATTCATAGCTTTATGGGATGGGTAGGATATTACAATAGATTCATACAAGAATTATCCTAACTTGAAGTGTCGATGATAGACCTGAAAAATAATGGGGGAAACTTCAAGTGGTTCAATCCTTGTGATATATCCTTCCATAAGTTGGAAGTTAGGTCGACTTCTATGTCGGTTTGACCTTACCTAGGTCAAGTAATGTGTATACCCTCTATTTTGATGCATATGAGGTTAGTATAAGAGTATTATTGAATAATGATGGGTGTGTGGTCATATATGGATCTAATTAGTTGAGGTAATGGTATTGGAATTATTTTACTCATGAATTTTTGTTGGGGGCGATGGTGCATGCACTGAGATGTTGGAATCACTGCATTTTGGGTAAGAGGTTAGTGGTGTATATGGACCAAAAGAGCCTTGGGTATATATTTTCCCAGTGTGACTTGAACCTTTAGTAGTGGAGGTGGGTCAAGTACCTTTATAAATTTGTATTTAAGATGGAATATACCCCTATATTGGGGAATTTCAAGGCTGATTCACTCAGTAGGAAGACTCAGGTGCATATGGTGCAGGAGGCTGGTAGCGAGTAGTAGTTGACAATAATTTTAACTAATATGTGTCTCAATATTCAAGAGTATCAAGGTATATCAACCCTTGTATTTGTGGTGATTACCTATTCACTCCTCAGGATGTTAAAGGTGATCCAGTTGTCCAACTCGAACTATAGAGTTATGGGGATGGATTATATAGTGGTGAGCCTACACCTGATTAGTTTTAGGATGGTGGTGGGATTCTTTATGTCAAAAGTCGTGTGGTAGTTCCCTAAAGCATTCATGGGGTGATGTATGAATAAAATGCCTCAATATAGGTTTTTTATTCGAATATTTTCAAGATGTACCATGATATGTAGACATGGTATCAGTTTCTTTATATAAAGAAAGACATTATAGGGTTTGTTTCATGATGCATCGCATGTTAGTGGTTGAAATATGAGAATCAAAGACCCATGGAACCTATTTATTCATTTCTCATTCCCAAGTGGATGTGGGGTGATGTGAATATAGATTTCATGATGGTATTTTCTAGGTTATCTTTTTCAATCGATACAATATGGGTAATTTTGGACCAACTAACCAAGGTTTCATGATTCTTACTGATCAGGGAAACCCCGGTCTACTGAAAAATTAGGTAGGTTGTATATTCGAGATATGGTACATCTTCATGGGGTGCCAATGAGTATCATTTTGGATCAGGATACTCAATTCATCTCTTTATTCTAGTAGGGTCTACAAAATGTGTTGGATTCTAAAGTGCATTTAAGTATAGTATATTATCTTCAGACTGACATGGATTATAATAATACTATCCAAATTGTGGAGGATATACTATGAGCATGATTCCTTTATTTTGATATTTTATAGGAGAGAAATCTCCCCTTATCTAAGTTCAAAAAAATTATCAGGAATTTATTCATATAGAACCTTTTGAGGTCTTATATAGCAAGTATTTTCGATCACCACTATAAAGTTGGAGGCAGAAGAGTATTTTGTTTTCGGGCTAGGTCTCATTCAAGATATGTCATAGCATATTTGATTGATTCAAAAGAAATTGGAAATTTCAAAGAGTAAGTAGCATTCGTATACTGAACGAAGATGCCACCCTCTTGAGTTTGAAGTGGTTAATCTAGTTTTATTGATAGTATTTCCTCTATTATGACATCATCGTATTCAAATGTAGGGGATATTGGTTCCAAGTATGTGGGAATGTGTGACGTTTTCAAGAGGTTCGGTATTATAGCTTACCGATTAGCACATACTCAATTTTTCTAATCTATACATGATATATTTCATATATCTCAACTCAAGAGATACCACCTTCATCCTTCTCACATGATCATCATCAAATAAATTAAGCTTCATTATAATGCATCATTTAAGGAATAAATAGTTTTTATAGTGGAGAAGAGTGATAATATCCTGCATGGGAAGATGGTACCAATAATATTCATGAAGTGGTAGCACGGGAATATTTAGGAGGTGACTTGAGAATGAGTGGATGATATGTGAGCATAGTGGTTAGAGTTATCTATCAAGGATTCTTGATGATGCACCTTCAGGATGAGATGTTATATGGTGGATAGGTTGTAACACCCCACATGTTTTATAGTTATAGTTTTGATTTAATTTAGGTCAACACATGTGTATTTTGACATTTTATGAATATGAGATATGTTGGATGAGTTTTGGGGTCAAAAATCAAGAAAAATAGCTAGTTATAAAAAAAATTGCATAATTTGTAGATTTTCCACTGGAACCATGGTAGAGGCCACTAGACTTATAGTGGCTCTAGTAGTGGGCTTAGGATTGTTCCCATTCCACAAAAATTCTAGTGGAGCCCACTATAGTTTCGATGGGGGTCTGGAAATTATTTTTTTAAAATTTTAATTAATTCATTTAATTGGTTAAATTATTAATTGAATGAGGCTTTCCTCATTTCTCCACCCCAGCAGGCCGTCGGATCTCCCCTCTCAATTCTCTATCAATTCTTCATATCCAAGGTTGAATCTCCCTTTTTTGTAGTCCAATAAATGATTTGTTTATCCCATAGGATCTCCATGGGTGATTATATCAATCTTACTTATTTATTTCTCTATTTTAGTCTTATTTCAGTGGTTTCCATTAGTTATTCCCTAATTTAGGTATTTTTTCAGATTTTGGGGATACCTCTTATCAAGGATGAATCATTTGGAGATATTAAATGAGAAGTCTTCTGGTAGATTAAGGTAGGTTATTCCTAAAATTCTTGATGGTTTATGCATGATTCATGCGATGTGTGACACACAATCTCATCACCCATGTGCATTTTACTTAAAACTAAACTATACTATTTTCCCTTAACCAGTATAAGTTGTGTAAGGACTTATAGGGTTGCAGTGGAACCTTATAACCCTATTAATTAATTTTATGGATATTTTTGTCCATGTAATTCAATTAAATTAAGTTTAACCTTATTCTAAAGACCCCTTTTGGGGTTTATTGAATTATTTTATGACACTTAAGACCTTGATTAGGTGCCTTTAGCTTTATTGTTTTTAGAAGAGGTGTGTAATTAAAAGAGGAAAACTTGAGGCATGAACCTTAAGGGACATTTGAGTTTCCTTAAATCCCTATTTGGATTATTTAACTAGGATATAGGGTTATTTTTCCTTTCCCTTGTATCTTTTTTAAACTAGGTATATTATTCATTGGCTATGGTAATGAGTATAGGTCAAGTATACAAGGACCGACCAAGCCATGCTCAAAAGCGAGTTGGGTTATATAAAAAATATTAAGTGAATTTTTTATGTTGTGATGTTAGAGATAATTATTATTCCATATTGTGATTTTGGTTATGTATGTGGAATGTATTGGGATGTGAAGTTTTTTTTCATCAAATTCAGTCCAATGGATTCAGGTTAATGAAATTTTGTTTACTAAAAGTTGGGGCGGTGTAGTGTTTAGACAATCATAGAAGGTCCTATCTAGAGGGTAATGGTTTAATAAAAAGTTTGTATCTTATGATCAAGGTATGATGGAGGTCCGAAAGTTCAGTGAGTAGGGTTTCACTGGGTTAGTACTCTAGATAAAGCAGTCGTGCTTTGTTGATCAGGATTTTAGGGGAGCATATTTAACTTTTTGACCAGATGACACTTAGTATATAAGTGTGTGGGACCTCGGTAATAAATAAGAGTTACATGGAAGATATCAAGAATATTTCGAGGATAGTTTCATAGCCTAGGTAGATTACTTGTACTTAGTAATCTATTTTTTAATCTCTTGTAATTTCTGATTATAATGGAAATGCAGTAGTAGTGTTTCTCTAGTGCGCACAGGACTTATTGTCAAAATCACGTAATTTATTATGTTACTTTATTTTATTATTATTATTATTATTATATTGTTTTTTATGTTTTTTAAGGTTGACTTTGAGTGGTGGGTAGGGTGTATGGACTTCCTATTTCTCATACACTTAGTAGAGTGTGTCTTTATGAATGATTGGTTCCACTGTACATCGTTTGCGGGTCTTGATTCTGGTTGGGTACTTCCATTGGTTGAAGAGGATGCAATTTTAGTGGTTTTATCAGAATGAGTGATGATAAAGTCCCCAACAAGTGGTATTAGAGCATGGGTTTTTTTAGTGAGGCAAAAAGCACACACTTTCCTTGACAGAATTTTTTTTTCTTCAGTGAGAGCTCACTTTTAGTGGAAGTTTTTTCATTGAATGATGGTAATATCCTGGTAGATAAGTTTTATGGAATATATTTTGGATTATTTTGGATGCATGAAAAGGATCATCTAATTCAAAATTAAATTGATTTTCTACACATAGGTGTGCATCTAGAGAAAATGGAGAAGTCAGAATGGGAATATATAGATAGGAAGACACTGGAACTAGTAAAGTTATCATTAACATGAAATGTATCCTTTAAAAACCAGTAAAATAAAACAACTAAAGTGATAAGGGTGTTTGAATACATGTACGAGAAGCCTACATCGATGAACAAAGTGTTCATGATGTGGTGGTTGTTTAGCTTAAGGTTGTTGGAAGGAAGACTTGCAGTAGATCATGTGAATGAATTCAACATGATCCATGAGAATCTTGAATTGGTTAAGGTAGTTTTTACAAATAATGTGTGGGTGTTACTTATATTGTCTTAAAGTTTAGAGAGATGGGATGAAATGGTGACTATTTTTAGTAATTCCAGCAGAAAAACTGATATGGTGTTTTATGATATATAGAACCTAATATTGAATGAGGATCTTTAACGTAGGGAAGTCCAAGAACCATTTGATAATGATCTTAATGATATTAGATGATGATGATCACCTCAATAGAAGATCAATCAGAAGAAACCATCAGAAGATAAGTCATGGTACAAGAGAAAAGGCAAGTCAGCTGGTCCTAATACTTCCTGTTGGAAGTGTGGAAAAAGAGGAAACTTCAAAAATAAATGCAGGAATTGTATATAAATATCTAGAATAAATTCAACTTCTGAAATATTAAATTACATTAGTACAATGAAATGAAGAAACACATTATTTCTTATCATGAATATTATGGTGGCATTATGGGTGGTTAAATCAGGTGCATCATTTCATTCAATAGGAGAGAAAAGATTTAGGAATAATTATATATTTGGAAATTCTATCAAAGTAAATTTGGTGGAAGATGAAGATCTAGAGATAGTTTTAAAAAGAGATGTTAATATTTGGATGAAGAATGAGGGTGTCTTGAGACTCCAAGAAGTTATACATATCACGGGGATATAGAAAAACTTAATTTCTATATAATAAATTGATGAAGTAGGCTATAGGACTATATTTTTTAATGAAGTATTGAAAGTGACACAAGGGTCTATAGGGGTTGAAAAAGGAGTAAAATATGGGATGTTGGATTTCATCAGAAGCATAGATGTCATTAAAATTACTAAAAGTATATCATTGGAATATCTAGAGGTTTGGAATTTTTGGATCAATCATCTCATCAAAAAGAATATGAAAGTTCTAATGGATAAAGGTATACTAAATCTTGATCACATGGATATCGAAATGTGTGAAATCTGTGTGTTAGGGAAACAGATAAGGGTGTCCTTCAATTTAGATATAAGGGATCCCAAAGCCCATAAGATGGAACTGGTCCACTAAGATGTTTGGGAACCTACCCCTATTTAGTCCCTTGATGGTTCTATTTACTTATAACTTTTATTAATTATGTGGCTATAAAATTTTAGGTGTACATTATAAAGAATAAGTTTGATATTTTTCTAGATTTCATTCAATGGAAATCCATGGGAGAAAGGTAAAGTGGTCAGAAGTTAAAATGTATATGTTCGGAAAATAGTAGAAATAAGGACACAGCCTTAAACATTACATAATCTTGAGTTAAGTCAAAAATTCACATTTAGGATCTTTTTAGGTTTAGAGTTTTATAAAATTAGGCTGTAACAATTACATTACATCTCAAAATTACAAAGTAGACACTTCTACTCTATCCAAATTTTTTCACAGTAATAAAACTCCTTAAATAAAATAAGAGTTCTTTTCTTGATATAAATCTTCTTGAATACTTATTTTCCCTTACCCTTTCTTATACCCAGTGAAAAACATTTCAAAATCTTGGGATGAGTATAAAAAGTACATTAAGGGTTATAAAATAAGGAAAGAAAACATTAGTCCATCAATACATACAAATAAATGAAATCATACTTCTCAATTATAAAATATAAGCTCTTTCACATACCTCATGAAATCATAAGATTTATGAATAACACGTAAAAATCATAAATCATAAAGGTAACTTTTTGCATATATAAAATACATACATTGTAGCTTTCATAGCTACATAGGGAGTTACATTTGGAATACCCATCACAGTATATTCTCTAAATATCATAGGAGAAACATTAACATTTACCTCTATCATGTTACCCAATGCATTAGAGAGTTATCTCGGGCTCACCCGCCCTTGTTTTATCATGGAACCACCTATATATGTACACAATTCCCAAGAACCATAACATATTCATAACACATAAATAAGCATAAAGGAAAGATAATATTTCCGCATTACAATCATAATATATCATTTCAAGATATTGACACAATTAATAATTTCTCAAAACCATTTTCAATACCAAAATACATAAAAAAGGTATATGGTATTTATTTTCCTTTTAAAAACATTATAGCTTGTTAAGGAAGCCAAATCTCAAATAATATTCATGGTGGCGGAAAGGTCATTGTCACCATGTACGTTAAAAAGAACCATTCTTTTTGTCATTTAGTAAAACGCTTCATATAAAAAATATTCCCTTTGAATGAAATTAAAATTCAAATGTTGTTATACACCGTATAAAATAAAGTCATGTATAAATTAAAATATGCCTCAATGAAAGGAGATTGAGACGATGTCCCTTACAAAGATCATTTTGTAAATAAAATAGATCTATTATGTATATTCAATATAAGTACACATAAAGCAACTATAAATAAAAGTTATTATATCAAAAGTTATTTCTCATATAATCATATCATGACATAATCAAGAAGTATAAGTTTAACCCAAATAATTGAAATTGGTTTAAGAAGTTCCCTTACAAAAATTCGACAGCCTAACGACATCACTTTAAAATTCAAAAAATGAGTTGATAAGAGAGAAAATGGTATGTCATCACATGGACATAAAATTTACAGAAATAAGGATATATAAGACCATATCCCAACATAATAAAATTAAAATTAAAATACATAACATATAATAATTCTTTTACTAAAAGAGGAGGGTGAAAGGTTCTCTTACCTTGAGTTTGACCTATCACATATGTTCCTTGTTCTTCCTGAATAATAAACTTAAGTTAGTTTCTAATTGATTCGGAATATTTTTCAAGTTTATTACTCCTTTTATATCACTTATTAAATTTCTATAATAATCATATAATTATTCAAGTTCATATCGGTCATTTTGTCGATCTTCGGTACTTGAGTCAAAAATGAACTTGTTATAATTACAAATTGTCCATGTTGTCAAAATTCCATTATATACATAATTTTATTCATGATTTAAATATCATATATATCAAATATATATTTATTTATATCTAGTGTATATGTATTTATAATAGTCTATAAAATTTGGATATAATAAATGAAATGCACAGTTCATGGAGACGGTAAGTCGTACGTACACATGAACGCTACTTTCATTTATTTTTCATATTTAAAAGAATGAAAATTAAATAATAAATTGGTATATTATAATTATATTATAATATATATGTTATATATGTTATATAATATCATTAATTTTATCCTTTATATGTTCCATGTATAGCATGAACGAGTCATATTACTTTGAGGGGGTGATAGTCCCCTCAAATGAAATTATCATATTTACGCGTTATGGAAAGTATAAAGGTATGTTTTAAATGAAAAATACAGAGGAATAGAGACAATATAAATATAATATATATCAAATATAAATATAGTTCCATCATAATTTCCACCATTAGGGGTGGTAAGAGATAATCAAACAATCATTGTTTCGTGAGGCAGTAGTTCGTCGTCCACAAAAACAGTATGTTCTAAATCCATTAGATGGTATTGTGTGTGAGTTTAGGTCGAATAATTCTCATAAAAATATCCTAGTATACTGAAGATATTGTTTTTGTTTTAAAATAATGGAATAAAGAGAGTTTAGGTGGTTGTAGAAGGAAAATAAATGAATAATCTCGAGAGAAGACATTGCCTCAAATCGGGTAACTCCTTTTGATTTAAGCTAAAAGGCCTTTTTGAATTATCTTATGCCCAAGGTAAGGATTCTAGGAGGATTATAGGGATGTTGGTAGATTATTTGGGCATATTTTGGATGATCCAAGGGTTCTTGAGAGGTGTAAGTAAGGGTTAGAGGTGGTGGACTTTTATAAGAGGGAGGAGGGGTACTTTAGGAAATTTTGAAAGGTTATTTTATTAAAAACTGAATTTCGATTTTAAAAAGGTCCAAAATTTATTTAATTAGAATATAATATGATTATTTTTTAAATACTATCCACAAATAGTTTCTAGAAAACTTTTGGCTTCAAATTTAACCTTATTATTTAGCTTTAACCCTTAGTTAACTTATTTGACTCTTACCATGTCTTTTTGTATATTCATACTGTATGGTTAATATAGTTTCTATAAAATAAAAATCGAACCTCAAGTGGTTCATTAATGACATTTTTAACATTATTTAAGTTATTTTACTGAATCTTATATTTTTAGGACTATTATATCATTTAATAAAATAGTATTTGTTTTAAAAACATATTTATGTCAATTTATATACTATTCATATCATGACTTTTAAAAAATTCATAACAAATTGATTCTTTTGAAAACCCTTCATTAATTCAAATATAACAAGTTATAATTATCTCTAAAATTATTTTATGTCATAAAAATTTTCAAAATAAATTTATTTAATTTTTAAAATCTCGTTTATTTAAAACATTTATAAATAAGGTAATCACTACATCATCATTGTGTCATAAATAAATTTATTTATTTGATGTATAAAATTTATAAATAAAATACCATGATGTAGGAAATATTTTTATCTTTCTAATTAATATTTATAGTTGAATATATAACTTATATAACTACATATAAAAAAATTACTAAAATATATATGTTTACGTTATATTTTCGTTAACTTTAAATTAAAAGTAATTAAATGTCATTTTCACACACAAGTGGCTCCATGGGGTCCTAAAATAAACCAAAGGATTCTCATGGTCGGAAATATCTCATAAAATAGGATTATGAAACGTGTTATGGTAATTTAATATTATTATAATATTACCCTTATTTACCAGATTTACCCTATAACCATGGTAAATAAAATATTTACTAAAGTTACTATTCATAATGTCTAAAAATAAAAGTTATATATTTACACAATTTGGACCTCCTGATTAAAAATATGGAATCCATTTTTCCAAATTCAAAACAAATAAGTTTCAAAAATTAATTTAAAATTAATTCTCGTTGTCAAAACCAAATGGCGTGTTTTTTAGAAGTAAAAACTACCAAAAGATTGACATGTTTTTATGTCCAATTTCAAAATGAAATTACTTTAAATGACCAAAATTGGATTAAATTGTAATAATATAATCTAATTACACTTTAAAACCAATTAAAAGTACAATCTAACTATATAAATAAATTAAATTAAAAGGAAGTTTTGAATTAAAATGCAGTATTTTTCACTATTTATTAAAAAATGAACTTTATCAGAAAAATACAAAAAATTAATCCAAAGTAAATTTTCAGTTCCCACTTCTAAATACGAATTTTATTTTTTCAAATAGAACATATAAAAGTGACAAAAACTAGATTTAAAAAAATGTACGCCATCCAAAGGTGGTAAATCAACCTTTTAAAGAATATTAAAGTATTTCATGCTTAAAATTGGATTCATTCTTATTTTAAGCCTCTAAATTTTTTTGGATAAATGTAAAAAAAATTAACAAATATGTACAATTATAATTTGGTTAGTTATATTCATTCCCAGCAATACATCGGTTATGCGTTAACTACCATTTAAAATAATATTATTATTATTTTATTTTTCGGTATAACTCAAAGTTGTGTGAAACGTAAGATTTCAAGGAAACCCATTATTGCGTGTTGAGTATGCTATCAGAAAAAGTGTCCTATTTAATATAAAATTAATATCTTATTCAAAATTATTAATAGAAATGAAAAAGTATTATTATATAAATACCTGGTTCGTTACATCCTTCCCCTTTTTGAAAATTGTGTTCTCACAATTTTAAAATTGGGCTCGGAAACTTCATTGAAACTCCCACATCGTAAAAAGTGTCAATAAAACTGTCACTTTAAAAGAAATAAGGAGAAGTAAAAAGGTCACCTGAGATAACCCATACTAGGGTTCCATGTAGGAAAACATGGATGTGGAAGAGAAAACAAACCATCAAGTTCTGATGGAGAGTGATAGAAAACATGATCAGGAGAAAGTTAACTACCAGAAACCATAAACTTGTGACGGGTTAAAGGGTCTTTGATTACCTAGTAGGAAGAGTAAAAGGACAACATTTTTTTCTTAAGTTCCTTTTCATAATGTTGAGGAATTTATTTATGATATTGACTAAAAACATAACTAGATATACTTAATTTTCAATTAGAGTTTCATCCTTTAATAAATTTATACCACAAACTCATGTTTTCTCTAAACGATGAGTATTCATGATGACTTGGTCACACCTGAAGCACTAGAATCAAATTCTAGAGAATAACATAACCAAAAAAATATGAACTATATATTTCCCTTATCTTTAGACATTAACCAAAACCAAAATGGTTAGTACAAGATCATATGATCCCCAAAAGGGATAATCCATTATAAAAAGAAATACTACTCTTAATCTCCAAAATTAAACAAACAATACCCAATGTTCAAAAAAGACCATTCAATAAACAATTTTCCTTAAAATTCTTCAAAATAATCCAAACTAAGTTTAAAACCCAAAATTCTAAAGGATTTGATCACATAGTCTTCCATGATAAATCTTAACATTTATCTCCAAATAACATCAACTACTCTTAAAGTATCATACTTAAAAGTAATTAAATAAATCACATGTTCTCTATGATAGGTTAATCATTTCCATAAATAACACAAATCACTATAAGTTCACAATAAAAACATAGATTATTCCAAAATAAAATTTCACCATTACTCCTCAAATGAAATCCCATAGTATTCTATTTTCTTTAGGCATATTGTGTTCTCAAAAGAATGAACGTCTTCTAAAATAACATTTATCACTTAATCACCAAATCATTTTTCTACATTAAGGATATCCATTTGATAAATCATAATTTCCAAAAATCAATATATTCTTGATCCATAAAATCATTTAACTAAAAAGAATTAGTCATACTCACCAGTGACTTCACGTAGTTTAGTGGTAGGCGATAAATCCTAGTCGCACTTTAGTTGTGGGTTTTATTCTCATAGCTTTGTCTGACGCAAAAGGTTTTCACATGGTCTGTGTGTTGTACTTTTTCAAAAACCGTATAATTCTAATAACATTAAAAAATTGAGATAAAATCCTTAAAAATATCCATAACATGTTTTAACCTTAAAGGTTATTTCATACCTAACATTTTGCATCCCAAAAACTAATAACCCATAATTTCCTCAAATTCATGGATCATATAAACCTGAATGGTTCTTTATGACTATATCCACAAAAGAAAATATAATTCTTCCTCAATTAACATTTTTATTTAACAAACTTAAGGGTTACAAATACAAGAAGTCTTCCAAAGTAACCCCATCATTAATACTTTTAAAAATATCATCATCCATAAATCCAACATAACTCTTAAATTCCTAAAATGTACACATCTTAATCATCGAACATTCTTCATGATCCTTTATCCATGTTTTTTCATCTTATTCTTTTATACTTCTTTCCTAAAAATAAAATGATGTCCTAATATTTTAGTAATGTCAAAACATGAGCTATGAAATAATACATACCTTTCATGGGTCATTTTCAGTTTCCTCATCTTCAGTTGGAATGGAATTTGGAATTGGTAAATATATATTTATACAATTCTGATGATCCCATTCCCGAACTTTCTTCATAGTACATCTATTTTCATAATGACCATGCACACCACATTTAAAACATTCAATTAATCCCTCAAAAAGAACTTATTTCCCTTTCCTAGAGTCAACTGAACGCTTCCTTTTTCCATGACAGGTTATTGCTTTATGATCTTTATTACCACATCTATAACATATTCTTGTCCCTTTGAAGCATTTTCCTAGGTTTTTCTTTCCACATCATTGACACATAGGTTTTTGAATATACTTACTTTTATTATTATTACCTGAACTTACATAAGGATTCATTTCTCGCATATATGATGCCTTAGAAAAATCACCAAGTTTCAAGTTGTCAATAATCACTCTAGATAGTTGGTTAAGAATAACCACAAGAGTTCTCATTATACCTCCCATTTCATTCAGTTTCTTATTCAGAAAACTGTCACAGTTTTCTTCATATCCATTATTACTTTGGTACCTGCTAGATCCAGCCATTTACTAAAACCAAAAAGATCAGTGTGAGCATATCAGTAAAATCATCATATACTATATTATGAGGAGGGTAAATACTAAGATATACTTATTCAGGTTATCTTAAACTCATTAAATTTATCTAAAATAACTATGACTCTTTCTAATATTCTAACCATTATAGTTATGTCACTTATGATTAAATAAAACCCTAACCTCTAAAGTTATCTATACTGAACTCTAATACTAACTATAAGGACTCGGACTTAAACATTACATAATCTTGAGTTAATTCAATAATTCACATTGAGGATATTTTCAGATTTAGAGTTTTAGAGAATTAGGACATAACTATTACATTACATCTCAAAAATTAAAAAGTAGACACTTCTACTCTATCTAAATTATTTCACAATAATAAAAATACTTAAATAAAACAAGAGTTATTTTCTTGATATAAATAATCTTGAATAATTCCTTTATCTTACCCTTCCTTATACCCTATGAAAAAAAATTCAAAAACTTGGTATGAGCATAAAAATCTCAGTAAGGGTTATAAAATAAGGAAAGAAAACATTAGTCCATCAATACATACAAATCAATGAAATCATACTTCTCAATCATAAAACATAAGATCTTTAAAATACCTCATGAAATCATAAGATTTATGAATAACACATAGAAATCATAAATCATAAAGGTAACTTGTGGCATATATAACATACTTGTATTATAGCTTTCATAGTTACATAAGGAGTTACGTTTGGAATACTTATCCCAATATATTCCCTAAATATCTTAGGAGAAACATTAATGTTTACCTCTTTCATGTTACCCAATGTATTGGAGATCTATCTCGGGCTCACCTACCCTTGGTTTATCACGGAACCACCTGTATATGTAAACAATGCCTAATAACCATAACATATTCATAACATATAAAAAAAGCATAAATTAAAGATAAAATTTCCACATTACAATCACAATATATCATTTCAAGATATTGAAAAAATCAATGCTTTCTCAAAACCATTTTCAATACCAAAATATATAAAAAAGGTATATGGTATTTATTTTCCTTTTAAAAACATTACGTCTTGTTAAGGAATCCAAATATCAAATAATGCTTGTGGCGGTGGAAATGTCATTGTCACTGCGTACGTTAAAAAGAAAAAATATTTTTGTCATTTAGTAAAAAAATTAGTAGAAAAAAGATTACCTTTGAATGAAATGAAAATTAAAAGGGGTTTATACACTGTATAAAATAAAGTCGTGTATAAATCAAAATATGCCTCAATGAAAGGAGATTGAGATGAAATCCCTTACAAAGATCATTTTTTTAAAAAAAATAGATCTATTATGTGTATTGAATATAAGTACACATAAAGAAACTACAAATAAAATATAGGATATAAAAATTTATTTATTACATAATCATAGCACTTCATAATCAATAAGTAAAATTTTAACCCAAATAATATAAATTGGGTTAAGAAGTTCCCTTATGAAAATTCCGCAGCCTAACGGTGTCACTTTAAAATTCAGAAAATAAGTTTATGAGAGAGAAAAGGGTCTCTCATCACATGGATATAAAATGTACATAAATAAGGATATATAAGAATATATCCCAACATAATAAAATTTAAATTAAAATACATAACATAAAATAAGCCTTTGACTAAAAGATAAGGGTGAAAGGTTCCCTTACCTTGAGTCCGACTCGTCACGTATGTTCCTTGTTCTTCCTGAATAATAAACTTAAGTTAATTTATACTTGATTAAGAACATTTTTCAAGTTTATTGTTACTTTTATATCACTTATTACCTTGCTATAACAATCATATAATTATTCAATTTCATATCATTCATTTTATCGATGTTTGGTACTTGAGTCAAAAATGAACTTGTTATAATTACAAATTGTCCATGTGGTCAAAAGTCCATTATCTCCAGAATTGTATTCATGATTTAAATATCATATATATCCAGTATATATGTATTTAGATCCAGTATATATGTATTTATAATAGTCCATAACCTTTGGATATTAGAAATAAAATGCAACTTCATGGAGACGGTAAGTCGTACGTACGCACGAACGCTGATTTCATTTCTTTTTCATATTTAAAGGAATGAAAATAAAATGATACATAGGTTTATTAAAACTCTAGTATAATATATATGTTATATATGTTACATAATTTCATTAATTCCATCCTTTATACATTCCATTTATATCATGAACTAGTCATATCACTTTGAGGGGGCGGTAGTCCGCACTTCCTCAAATGAAATTATTGTATTTACGCGTTATGGAAAGCATAAAGGTATACTGTAAATAAAAAATACAGAAGAATAGATAAAATATAAATATAATATATATCATATATAAATAAATTTCAATCATAATGTCCACCATGAGAGGCGGTAGGATATAATTGAACAATCATCGTTTCGTGAGGCAGTAGTTCGTCGTCCACAAAAACAGTATGTTCTAAATCCATTAGATGGTGTTGTGTGTGAGTTTAGGTTGGATAATTATCATAAAAACATCATAGTATACTGAATATAATGTTTTTTGTTATAAAATAACGGAACAAATAGATTTTATGTGGTTGGAGAAGGAAAATAAATGGAATAATCTTGACAGAAGACATTACCTCAAATCGGGTAACTCCTTTTGATTTAAGCTAAAAGGAATTTTTGAATTGCCTTATGCCCTAATTAAGGATACTATGATGAATATAGGGATTTTGGGAGCTTATTTAGTAAGCTTTTGGACGATCCAAGTGGAATTTATAGGTTGATTAAGGGTTAGAGGTGGCGGCCTTTTATAAGAGGGAGGAGGGGTACTTTAGGAAAGTTTGAAAGATTATTTTATTATAAAATGAATTTCGATTTTAAAAAGGTCAAAAAAACATTTAATTATAATATACGATTATTATATTTCTAAATCCTATCAACCAATAGCTTTTAGACAATTTTTTGTTTCAAATTTAACCTTATCATTTAGCTTTAACCCTTAGTTAACTTATTTAACTCTTACCATGTCTTCTTGTATATTCATACTATATGGTTAATATAGTTAGTATTAAATTCCAATATAACCTAAAGTGATTCATTAATGAAATTTTTAAAATTATATAAGTAATTTTTTAGAATCTTAGATTTTTAGGAATATTATATCATTTAATAAAATAGTATTTGTTTTAAAAACTCATTTATGTCAATTAATATACTATTCATATCATGACTTTTAAAAAATCCATAATAACTTTATTATTTCAAACAGCCTTCATAAATTCAAATATAACAAGTCATATGTACCCTAAAATTCTTTTATGGAATAAAAAGTTTCAAAATAAATTTATTTTAAATTTTATAATCTTATTTATTTAAAACATTCATTAATAAGGTAATCACTACATCATCACTGTGTCATAAATAAATTTATTTATTTGATGTCTAAAACTTATAAATAAAATACCATGATGTAGGAAATATTTTTATCTTTCTAATTACTATTTATAGTTGAATATATCACTTATATAACCACGTATAAAAAAATTAGTAAAAGATATATGCTTATGTTATATTTTCCTTAACTTTAAATTAAAAGTAATTAAATGTCATTTTCACATACAAGTGGCTCTATGGGGTCCTAAAATAGACCCAAGGATACCCATGGTTGTAAATATATCATCCAATTTTATTAGGACATGTGTTAGGGTAATTTAATATTATTATAATATTATTTTTAACCCTTATTTACCAGATTTATCCTTTAACCATGGTAAATAAAATATTTACTAAAGTTACTGTTCATAGTGTCTAAAAATAAAAGTTATCTATTTACAAAATCTGGACCTCCTGATTCCAAATATGGAACCCATTTTTCCAAATTAAAAAAATAAAAGTCTCAAAAATTAATTTAAAATTAATTCCTGTTGTCAAAACCAAAAAGCGTGTTTTTAAGAAATAAAAACTACCAAAAGAATGACATGTGTTTATGTCCAGTTTCATATTGAAATTACTTACAATGACCAAAATTGAATTAAATGATAAAAATATAATCCAATTACACTTTAAAACCAATTAAAAGTAAAATATAACTATATAAATAAATTATATTAAAAGGCAATTTTGAATTAAAATGTAGTATTTTCACTATTCATTAAAAAATGAACTTTATCATAAAAATATCAAAATTTCATCCAAATTAAATTTTGATGACACAATTCTAAATAATAATTTTATTTTATCAAATATAACTTATAAAAGTGAAAAAAACTAGATTTAAAAAGGGTTCTCCATCAAAAGGCGGTAAATCGACCTTTTAAAGAATATTAAAGTATTTCATGCTTAAAATCGGATTCCTTATTATATTAAGCCTCTAAAATTTATTGTATAAATGTAAAAAAATTAACAAATATGTATAATCATAATTTATTTAGTTATTTTCATTCCTAGAAATACAACGGCTATGCATTAACTACCATTTAAAATAATAATATTATTATTTTATTTTTTTTGTATAACTCAAAGTTGTGTGCAGTGTAAGATTTCGAGGAAACCTGTTGTTGCGTGTTAAGTATGCTATCGGAAAATTTGTCCTATTTAACATAAAATTAATATCCTATTCATAAATATTAATATAAATGAAAAAGTATTATTATATAAATATCTGGGTCATTACATCCTTTCACCTTTTGGAAATTACATCCTTGCAATTTTAAAATTGGGCTTGGAAACTTCATTGAAAGTCCCACATCGGAAAAAGAGTCAATAAAACTATCACTTTAAAATAAATAAGGATAAGTACAAAGGTCACCTGAGATAACCCATACTAGGGTTCCATGTAGGAAAAAATGGATATGGAAGAGAAAACAAACCATCAAGTTCTGATGGAGAGTGATAGAAAACATGATCAGGTGAAAGTTAAATACCAGAAAACCACAAACCTGTGATGGGTTAAACGGTCTTTGATTACCCAGTAGGAGGAGTAAATGGAGAACGTTTTTGTTTTAAGTTCCTTTTCATAATTTTGAGGAATTTATTTATGAGATTGACTAATAACATAAGGAGATATACTTACTTTTCAAGTAGAGTTTCATCCTTTAATAAATCTCTACCACAAACTCATCTTTTATCCAAACTATGTGTATTCAAGATGACTTAGTCACACCTAAATAACTAGAATAAACTTCCAGAGAATCACATAATCCACAAAATATGAAATATATATTTCCCTTTTCTTTAGAAATTAACCAAAAACAATAGTTAGTACAAGATCAAATGATCCCCAAAAAGGATAATCCTTTATAAAAATAAATACTACTCTTAATCTCCAAAATTAAACAAACAATACCCAAAGTTCAACAAAGACAATTCAATAAACAATTTTCCTTAAAATTCTTCAAAATAATCCAAACTAAGTTTGAAACCCAAAATTCAGAAGGATTTGATCACATAGTCTTCCATGATAAATCTTAACATTTATCTCCAAATAAAATCGACTACTCTTAAAGTCACATACTTAAAAGTAATTAACCAAATCACATATTCTCTATGATAGGTTAATCATTTCCATAAATAACCCAAATCACTATAATTCCACAATAAAAACATAGATTCTTCAAAAATAAAATTCCACCATTACTCCCCAAATTAAAATCCCATAGTATTCTATTTTCCTTAGGCATGTAGTGTTCCCAAAAGATCAAACATCTTCCAAAATAACATTTATCACTTAATCACAAAATCATTTTCCTATACTAAGGATATCCATTTGATAAATCATAATTTTCCAAAATCAACATATTCTTGATCCATAAAATCATTTAACTAAAAAGAATTAGTCATACTAACTAGGGACATCACGTAGTCTAGTGGTAGGCAATAAATCTCATTGGCACTTTGGTTGTGGGTTCTATTCCCGCAGCTTTGTCCGACACGACGGGTTGTCACATGGTCTGCGTGTTTTTCTTTTTCAAAAACCGTATAATTCTAATAATATTAAAAAAAATGAGATAAAATCCTTAAAAATATCCATAACATGTTTTAACCTCAAATGTTATTTCATACCTCACATTTTGCATCCCAAAAACTAATAACCCATAATTGCCTCAAATTCAGGGATCATATAAACCCTAATGGTTCTTTATAACTATATCCACAAAACAAAATATAATTCTTCCTCAATTAACATTTTTATATAACAAACTTAAGGGTTACAAATACAATAAGTCTTCCAAAGAAACCCCATTATTATTACATTTAAACATATCATCATCCATAGATCCAACATAACTCTATAATTCCTAAAATATAGACATCTTAATCATAGAACATTATTCATGATCCTTTATCCATGTTTTTTCATCTTATTCTTTTATACATATTTCCTAAAAACAAAATAATTTCCTAAGATTTTAGTAATGTCAAAACATAAGCAAAAAAATAATCCATACCTTTCATAGGTTATTTAAAGTTTCCTCATCTTCAATTGGAATGTCATTAGGAATTGGTAAACATATATTCGTATGATTTTACTGATCTCATTCCCAAACCTTCTTCATAGTACATCTATTTTCATAATGATCATGCACACCACATTTAAAACATTCAATTGATCCCTCGAAAATAACTTCTTTCCCTTTACTAGAGTCAATTGTATGCTTCCTTTTCCATAACAGGTTATTGATTTATGATCTTCATTACCACATCTATAACATCTTCTCATCCCATTGAAGGATTTTCCTAGGTGTTTCTTTCCACATCCTTGACACGTAGGTTTTTAAATATGCATACCTTTATGATTATTACCTGAACTTCTATAGGGATTTGTTTCTCACATATATGATGCCTTATAAAAATCACCAAGGTTCAAGTGGTCAATCATGACTCTAGATATTTGGTTGATAATAACCACAGTAGTTCTCATTATAGCTCCCATTTCATTTGGCTTCTCATTTAGAAAACCATCACAGTTTTCTTCACATCCATTGTTACTTTGGTACCTGCTAGATCTAGACATTTACTATAACCAAAAAGGTTAGTGTGATCATATCGGTAAAATCATCATATACTATCTTATGAGGAGGGTAAATAGTAAGATATACTTATTCAAGCTATCTTAAACTCATTAAATTTATCTAAAATAACTATGACTCTTTCTAATATGTTAACCATTATGGTTATGTCACTTATGCTTACCAAATTGTCCATGTGGTCAAAAGTCCATTATATCCATAATTGTATTTATGATTTAAATATCATATATATTCATTATATATTTATTTAGATCCAGTATATATGTATTTCTAATAGTCCATAACATTTTGATATAAAAAATGAAATGCACCGTTCACGGAGACGGTAGGTCGTACGTACGCATGAACGCTTCTTTCATTTCTTAATCATATTTAAAGGAATGAAAACTAAATGATACATAGGTATTTTATAATTCCATTATAATATCTATTTTATATATTTTAAATAATTTTATTAATTACATTATTTATACATTCCATGTATAGCATGAACGAGTCATATCACTTTGAGGGGGCGGTAGTCCGCACTTCCTCAAATGAAATTATCGTATTTACGCATTATGGAAAGAATAAAGGTGTGGTGTAAATGAAAAATACATATGAATAGAGAAAATATAAATATCATATATATCATATATAAATACAATTCTATCATAATGACCACCATGATAGGCAGTAGGATATAATTGAACAATCATTGTTTCGTGAGGCAGTAGTTCGCTGTCCAAAAAAAACAGTATGTTCTAAATCCATTAGATGGTATTGTTTGTGAGTTTAGGTTGAATAATTATCATAAAAACATACTATTATACTTAAGATACTAGTGTTTATATAAAATAATGGAATAAGGAGATTTTATGGGATTGGAGAAGGAAAATAAATGGAAGAAGCTTTAGAGAAGACATTACCTCAAATCGGGTAACTCCTTTTGATTTAAGCTAAAAGGAATTCTTGAATTGCCTTCTACCCAAGGTAATGATTTTAGGAGGAATATAGGGATGTTTGGAGATTATTTATGTAGATTTTGGATGATACAAGTGGGATTTAGAGGTGTGAGTAAGGGATAGAGGTGGTGGCCTTTTATAAGAGGGAGGAGGGGTACTTTAGAAAAGTTTGAAAGATTATTTTATTATAAACTGAATTTCAATTTTAAAAAGGTCTAAAACTCGTTTAATTATAAGATAATATGATTAATGTTCTAAATCCTATCAACCAATAGTTTTTTTACAAGTTTTGGTTTCAAATTTAACCTTATCATTTAGCTTTAAACCTTAGTTAACTTATTTGACTCTTACCATGTCTTCTTTTATATTCATACTATATGGTTAATATAGTTACTATAAAATTCCAATATAATATCAAGTGGTTAATTAATGAAAATTTTAACATTATATAAGTCATTTTTTTGAATATTATATTGTTAGTACTACTATATCATTTAATGAAATAGTATCTATTTTAAAAACTCATTTAGGTCAATTTATATACTATTCATATCATGACTTTAAAAAATCCATAACAACTTGATTATTTCGAAAAACCTTCATTAATTCAAATATAAAAAGTCAAAATTATCCCTAATATTCGTGGATTGCATAAAAAGTTTCAAAATAAATTTATTTTAATTTTTATAATCTCATTTATTTAAAACATTCATTAATAAGGTAATCACTACATCATCATTATGTCATAAATAAATTTATTTATTTGATGTCTAAAAATTATAAATAAAATACCATGATGTAGTAAATATTTTTATATTTATAATTACTATTTATAGTTTAAGATATCACTTATATAACCACATATAAAAAAATATTAAAAGATATAGGTTTATGTTATATTTTCCTTAACTTTAAATTAAAAGTAATTAAATGTCATTTTCACACACAAGTGGCTCCATGGGGTCCTAAAATCGACCCAAGGATTCCCATGGTCAGAAATATCTCATAAAATAGGATTATTACATGTGTTAGTGTAATTTAATATTATTATAATATTATTTTTTACCCTTATTTATCAGATTTACCCTTTAACCATAGTTAATAAAATATTTACTGAAGTTACTATTCAAAATATCTAAAAATAAAAGTTTCCTATTTACATAATTTGGACCTCCTGATTCAAAATATGGAATCCATTTTTCCAAATTCAAAACATAGAAGTTTCAGAAATTAATTTAAAATTAATTCTCGTTGTCAAAACCAGAAAGCGTGCTTTAAAGAAGTAAAAACTATCAAAAGATTGACATGTGTTTATGTCCAATTTCAAAAGGAAATTGTTTACAATGACAAAAATTGGATTAAATGATAAAAATATAATCCAATTACACTTTAAAACCAATTAAAAGTACAATCTAACTATATAAAAAATTAGATTAAAAGGCAATTTTGAATTAAAATTCAGTATTTTTCACTATTCATTAAAAAATAAACTTTATCAGAAAAATACCAAAATTTCATACAAAGTAAATTTTTATGTCCCAATTCTAAATAAGAATTTTATTTTGTCAAATATAACATATAAAAGTGACAAAAACTAGATTTAAAAAGGGTTCTCCATTAAAAGCTAGTAAATCGATCTTTTAAAGAATATTAAAGTATTTCATGCTTAAAACCGAATTCATTATTATTTTAAGTCTCTAAAATTTATTGGATAAATGTAAAAAAAATAATAAACATGTGTAATCATAATTTAGTTACTTATGTTCATTCCCGGAAATACAACGGCTATTCGTTAACTACCATTTAAAATAATAATATTATTATTTTATTTTTTGGTATAACTCAAAGTTGTGTGCAACGTAAGATTTCAAGGAAACCTGTTGATGCGTGTTGAGTATACTATCGGAAAAAGTGTCCTATTTAACATAAAATTAATATCTTATTCATAAATATTAATACAAATGAAAAATGTATTATTATATAAATACCTGGGTCATTACATCCTTCCCCCCTTTTAGAAATTGCATCCTCGCAATTTTAAAATTGGGCTTAGAAACTTCATTGAAAGTCCCACATCGGAAAAAGATTCAATAAAACTATCACTTTAAAATAAAGAAGGAGAAGTACAAAGGTCACCAGAGATAACTCAAACTAGGATTCCATGTAAGAAAACATGTATATGGAAGAGAAAAAAACCATAAATTTTGGATAGAGAGTGATAGAAAACATGATCAGGAGAAAGTTAACTACCAGAAAACTAGAAACTTGTGATGGGTTAAATGGTCTTTGATTACCCAATAGGAAGAGTAAACAGACAAAGTTTTTGTTTTAAGTTCATTTTCATAATGTTGAGAAACTTATTTATGAGATTGACTAAGAACATAAGGATATATACTTACTTTTCAAGTAGAGTTTCATCCTTTAATAAATTTCTACCACAAACTCATATTTTCTCAAAATTATGAGTATTCAAGATGACTTGGTCACACCTGAAGCACTAGAATCAACTTCTATATAATCACATAATCTAAAAAAGATGAACTATATATTTCCCTTGGATTCGTGATTTAAATATCATATATATCCATTATATATTTTTTTAGATCCAGTATATATGTATTTCGAATATTCCATAACATTTGGATATAATAAATTCAATGCATCATTCATGGAGATGGTATGTCGTACGTACGCATGAACGCTACTTTCATTTATTTTTCATATTTAAAGGAATGAAAACTAAATAATACATAGGTATATTATAATTTCAGTATAATATATATGTTATATATATTACATAATTTCATTAATTTCATCCTTTATACATTCCATTTATAGCATGAACAAGTCATATCACTTTGAGGGGGCGGTAGACCGCACTTCCTCAAATGCAATTATCGTATTTACGCATTATGGAAAGCATAAAGCTATGTTGTAAATGAAAAATAAAGATGAATAGAGACAATATGAATATAATATATATCATATATAAATATATTTCTATCATAATGGCCACCATGAGAGGTGGTAGGAGATAATTTAACAATCACTGTTTCGTGAGGTAGTATTTTTCCGTCCACAAAAATAGTGTGTTCTAAATCCATTATATGGTGTTGTGTGTGAGTGTTGGTCGAATCCTTCTCATAAAAACATCCTATTATACTGAATATACTAGTGTTGTTATAAAATAATGGAATAAATATATTTTAGTGGGTTGGAGAAGGAAAATAAATTGAAGAAACTTTAGAGAAGACATTACCTCAAATCGGGTAACTCCTTTTGAGTTAAGCTAAAAGGCCTTCTTGAATTGCCTTCTTCCCAAGGTAAGGCTTGTATGAGGAAAAGAGGGATGTTGGGAGATTATTTGGTCAGATTTTGGTTGATCCAAGGGGGCCTGAGAAGTGTGAGTAAGGGTTAGAGGTGGTGGCCTTTTATAAGAGGGAGGAGGGGTACTTTAGGAAAGTTTGAAAGATTATTTTATTATAAACTGATTTTCAATTTTAAAAAGGTCAAAAACTCATTTAATTCAAAGATAAGATTAGTATTGTTCTAAATCCTATAAAATAATAGTTTTTAGACAAGTATTGGTTTCAAAATTAACCTTATCATTTAGCTTTAACCCTTAGTTAAATTATTTTACTCTTACCATGTCTTCTTGTATATTCATAATATATGGTTAATATAGTTACTATAAAATTCCAATATAACCTGAAGTGGTTAATTAATGACATTTTGAACATTAAATAAGTCATTTGGATTAATCTTAGATTTTTAGGACTATTATATTATTTAATAAAATAGTATTTGTTTTAAAAACTCATTTATGTAAATTTATATACTATTCATATCATGACTTTTAAAAAATACATAACAACTTGATTCTTTAGAAAAAACTTCATTAATTCAAAGATAAAACGTCATACTTATCCCTAAAATTATTTTATGGCATAAAAAGTTTCAAAATAAATTTATTTTAATTTTTATAATCTCATTTATTTAAAACATTCATTAATAAGGTAATCACTACATCATCATTGTGTCATAAATAAATTTATTTATTTGATGTCTAAAAATTATAAATAAAATACCATGATGTATAAAATATTTTTATATTTATAATTACAATTTATATTTGAAAAGATCACTTATATAACCACATATAAAAAAATTAGTAAAAGATATGTTTTTATGTTATATTTTCCTTAACTTTAAATTAAAAGTAATTAAATTTCATTTTCACACACAAGTGGCTCCTTGGGGTCCTAAAATCAATACAAGGATGTCCATGGTCATACATATATCATCCAATAGGATTAGGACACATGTTATTGTAATTTAATATTATTATAATATTATTTTTTACCATTATTTACCATATTTACCCTTTAACCATGGTAAATAAAATATTTACTGAAGTTACTATTCATGATGTTTAAAAATAAAAGTTGCCTATTTTCACAATTTGGACCTCCTGATTCCAAATATTGAATCCATTTTTTCAAATTCAAAACACAGAAGTTGCATAAATTAATTTAAAATTAATTCTCATTGTCAAAACCAAAAAGTGTGCTTTTAAGAAGTAAAAACTACTAAAAGATTGACATGTGTTTATGTCCAATTTCAAAGTGAAATTACTAAAAATGTCAAAAAATGGATTAAATGATAAAAATATAATCCATTTACACTTTAAAAAAATTAAAATTACAATCTAACTATATAAATAAATTAGATTAAAAGGTGGTTTTGAATTAAAATGCAGTATTTTTCACTATTCATTAAAAAATGAACTTTACCATAAAAATACCAAAATTTCATCCCAAGTAAATTTTGATATCCAACTTCTAAAGAATAATTTTATTTTTTCAAATAGAACATATAAAAGTGACAAAAACTATATTTAAAAAGGTTTCGCCATAAAAAGGGGGTAAATCAACCTTTTAAAGAATATTAAAGTATTTCATGCTTAAAATCAGATTCATTCTTATTTTAAGCCACTAAAATTTATTAGATAAATGTAAAAAATATATAACAGACATGTGTAATCATAATGTAGTTAGTTATGTTCATTACCGAAAGTACAACGGCTATGCGTTAACTACCATTTAAAACAATATTATTATTTTTTTATTTTTTGGTATAACTAAAAGTTGTGTGCAACATAAGATTTCAAGGAAACTCGTTATTGCGTGTTGAGTATGCTATCAAAAAAAGTGTCTTATTTAACATAAATATAAATATCTTATTCATAAATATTAATAGAAATAAAAAAGTATTATTATATAAATACCTAGGTCGTTATAGTGGATGTAACATCCCAAGTTCTTATGAAATATTTTTTTTGAATAATTTAATTTCTTCGATATCTTACGTTTCACACAACACCAAGTTTTAACGAACCGCGATATACTATTAATATTATTATTTAAACATGACCATTATAACCAAGCCATTAAACTTGTTAGTTTGAATATGAATAACCACATTTTAAATATTAAGTATAATTATTTTATATAAAGAAAACATATTGATAAAAAAAGTATTTAATTTTTTAGTAATGTATTTATATATTTTGAAAATACTATTTTCTCAAAAAAATGATTTTATTTCTTTTTGTGACAAAATAATAAAAGTATTTTTTGAAAATTTTAGAAAATTTATTTGATAAAATAAAATTAATTTGTTAAATATACATGTCAAAATTATCTTTGAGTGAATTTTTGATAATTTTTTGAAAATATTAATTTTTTATGAATAGTAAAAAATACTGATTTTTATTGAAAAAAATCTTTTCATTTAAATAATTTACAAGATCCATTCTATTTTAATATAGTTTAAGAGTGATATTTGTTATATTATAGATTTAATAATCTAATTTAGGTAATTTTAATCCATTTCATATTGAATTTTTATATTAAAACATTTTATAATATTAAAAAGTTTCTCTATGGAAAACCGTTTTTTCATCACATCTGAGGGATTAATCTTAAATTAAATTTTGAAACATATATGATTTAAATTTGATAAAATGGATTAAATATTTGGAATTAGAATAATTTATTTTATATATTAATATCAAAATATTTTTTTTTCATAAATATTAATAAAGTCGATAATAATTAATTACCATGATTAAGGTTAAAACGGGATTTTATATGTTACATGCGGTTGTGTTAAAATTAATTTTACACACAAATAGAATTTTTATTTAATAAATTGGATTTCATATTTATAATTATTGGGTAAAAATTATCTAATAAGTATCATTTTTATTTTATTCGTAAAGGATAAATTACCTAGGTAAATAAAAAGATACAAGTTACCATAGTAAAAATAAAATGGTAAAATTATGAAAATTTAAAGGCTAAGGAATTACATGTTTAAAACATGTTTTTTTTATGGTGGAGGTGAGGATAGACTATACCATCCCTCCAATCCATTATTTATCAATTTTAGAGTCACTTTGGCTGAGATTTACTTCCCATTATTTAATAGTTTCGGGTATTTACATAAATATCACTCCTCAATTATAAAAGGGAACTTCCTCTCCTCACTTCTTCTTACATATTAAGCCCTTTAGCTCAACCAACCCTTTCCAAAATGTCTCCCCAACATACTTATACATGTTCTAGATCTGTTTTTCTTCCCAAAATAGTAATCCTGAGATCCTTAATAAGATATCCAAAGGAGGTTATTCTAAGTGAAGGAGGTTCAAACTTGTACGAAGGAAGTAAAGTCTTAAGGGATTTTTGTCTCAAATTACCTTCTTTAGGACATAAGTTATTTTATGCACCTATATTATTTTATATGGTGTATATAATGCTCATTTTATAGGTTATATCACAAATTTCTTTATTCTCATGATATCTAATGTTTTGTTTCATGTTATTATTTCATGGGGATTGCGGTTTAAATGTTACCAAAGTGGTAATATTTTTATATTATAATATCATTGTTGATTGAGGATGTTTATGATTAAGTTTTTGATGATGATATATTATGATTTATCTCTCAATAAAATCAATAATTTTCTTCTCCTTTGGTTATTTCTTGATAATACATGTTTTCCTTTCATCTTCCACTCTTTAAGTACTTAAGAGATCAAAAATATGTTTTTAAATAAAAATAGAATTTATTACACTCTTCAATCAAAAATTATTTTTATTCCATATACATGTTTTCTATAAATGTTTTAAATAATTTTTTTACTATTATAAAATTATTTTTTAAATACATTTTTACCCATGTTTGAGTTTTTATAAAATGGTTTAAAAGGGAATATTTTTGTTGTTTTTTGAACAAGGATATTTTGAATTTTATAGAAAATATGAAAGGAATCTTTGTTTTAAATTGTATGGAATGAATAGAATTTTTTCCATCATGAACAATCATTTCTTTGAAGATTCCTTTAAAAGTTTAGAAGGTTATTTTCAAATAAAATTATTTTGAAATTGTTTTATAATTTTTTAGTTTTAAAAAGTGATTTTCAAAGTGTTAAGTTTGTTTTCCTCAATAAATGTTCCAAGTGATATTTGAAAATTATTTTACATCTAAGATTATATCCTTTGATATTACATATTATTTACTATGGATATTATATAAGGATACCATTATTGTTCTTTATTTTTATGTTTTATGATTATTTTGATGAAATGTTTGTGAACCTAGTTCCTTTTCCATGGGTTATGATATGATGAAATGTTTATGAAACCCATTTCTTTTCATGGGTTCTGATATGATGAATGTTTTATGATCTTTTGGAACACATATGTATGATTTTCATTATGTTATGGGAAAGACTTATATCTATATCCAATGCAATGGGTAATGATAGATAACTCGTGAGTTAATTATGTAATACATGAACCTGATTTCATGTTTACAGTGTTATGTGTGGACCTGCTTTCATGTACATAAGGTTACATGTGGGCCTACTTTCATGTCCATAAGGTTATATGTGGTCCTGATTTCATGTATATAAGTTTAATTGTATACCTAATTTCATATCCATAATTTCATACGTAAACATGTTTTCATGTCCACAAGTTTATAAGAGGGCTTGATTTCATGTCTGCAACTTAATTAGTGAACCTGCCTCTATTTAAATATGTTTACAATGTTGTAAGCTTATGTGTATTCCACAATTCTATTTCTTATTCTAATATAATTCTCTCGTGTATTATGTTTTTTTTCTTTATGATTTATATCTTATGAACTACCAAGATTTATGTCATGGATCATGTTTATGATCTATAACATGCAGGGTATGATTTTCAGATGTTATTATCATGTTATCACGCACTTATGCTTATTTTATGTTGATATCTCCCTTGTTTACCCTTACTAAGAATCTCATATCACCCTTTATTATGTTTCCTTTCCCTAGGTTATGAATAAAGGTATTAAGTGTGATATGCCTAAGAAGGGTGCTGGTTATGAAGAATTTAGTGGGAGATGATATAGTTCACTTATGAACCATTTGTTTATGTATCCATGTTACCAATGGTATTAGTCTTAAATGATTCTGGAATGGATTGTTATGTTATGTAATGAATATTAATCTATTAAGATGTAATATCTATGTATGAAAATATGGGTTTCTATAGTTGGTATTAGAGAAAGGTTTAGTTAACCTCTGGAGCTTAGGATGAGAAAATTTTATTAAAGAACCCATAGGAAGAGTCTAAGTATAGTATATTATCCTAAAGTTTTGGTAAGTAAGAGATTATGTGGTTTTCCTAGAAATACATCCCTGCCTGTATACTATAAGTGGGTGTGGTTTTGGCATAGATGCATCTAGGGTGTACAACCCCAAAAAGAGTTGGTCGAGTATATTTTAACCATCATTTCGGTGCACAATGAGTATTCCCTTACTGCTCACCTGTTTTAACACTCCTTGGGGATATTCTATTGTTAATTTTCATTTTATTTATGAACCATCATAAAGGATTTGAATAGATGATGACCATGAATGACCTCTATTAAACCTAAGTTTTCATTTATAAAAAATGATTTTTAATAATTTAGACATCCTATAAATGATTTTTTATGATTATGTGGTTCTTCCCTATGGTTATTATTTCTCACACTATTCTTTTTAGATTTAGTCAATAATTGTAACTAGGAGGAATCATGTTAACACTGAATGTGATGGAAAATTCAGTGATCATGAAAAACCAAATTGGATTATGAATAAAGATAAAGATATTTTGATTATCCCTAATCATCTATCGTGATATATGATTAACAACATGAACTTTGGTGAGATTCCTAACATGTCAAATAAGAGGAAGATGGAATTTTATAAAATTTATTATGCTAATAAATTTAGACGAAAAAATTTCTGGCGTCCAGCATGTCAAGAAGGTGAGAAGAATAACCTAGAAGAATGTCTCAAATAGAGAGGAAGATGTTTTCTATGTGGAAATAAAGGTCATGGAGCAATTAATTTCCAAATAATTTGATGTCTTATTTGTGAGGAACATGGGAATTATCCTAGTAAATTCCCTAAACTAAGGGTTATCCCCTAGACCAAGGAAGGACTTATGTTATACAAGATTATTAAAGTAAAAGGGTTGAAGTATTTACATATTTGGATTCGGGAATTATGATGTAGAATTATTTTACCAATGGTATTTTGGTTATAAGCATCATGAAACATCTAAGGATTGTGTTAATTTTGGAAGTATATATGTCTTCATGTAATATTTACTTGAGAGTTTGGATATCACCATGGGTTTATGAGTTTAAGGTTGATTATAATTTCAAATTATTATACATCCCTTTTGAGTTTTTATGTGATGGTAGTTTATCTATATTAAGGATATTTTGAGAGACATTTATATAAATACAACCCATTAGTTTTGTATATGTTTTAGTGAAAAAGTTATTTGAGGAAGAATTCCCTTACATTTTATGGACATGAGATTAAATGTATTGGTAACCTTCAATATTTATCTTATCTTTGATGTTAAGGTAATTGTGGGTTATTGAAATTTGGGAACATTATAAGAATTATCTAGTTTTGGAAAAAGGATAACTTTCTTACCGAGCAACAACCTGTCATATCCGAAAAGGTCGTAGGGATTGAACCCACAACTGAAGGGTGATAAGGGTATAACGCCAACCACTAGCCTATATGAAAGAGTGTTTCTAGTGGGAAAACATAAAGAAATATATTGTTGAGTGTGTATCTTAATGCTTGGTATGAAAGTAAGTTAAGGATGAGATATAAAAAGTCTAAGGGGATGTTACAACCATTACCCATACTAGAATGGAAATGGGAAAATTTCATCATGGATTTTTTTTATCAGAATACCCAAAACATATAAAGGACATGATGTTATATGGGTTGAATTCGATCTCCTTACAAAGTCATCACACTTCATTGCTATCAGAGAATATTTCTATCTGGATCATCTTACCAGGATATACATTAAAGAAGTAGTAGGGTTGCATGGAGTACCACATATTTCATAAGCGTCAGGAGTCACAATGACAGAAACGAGATATGAAAGAAAATGCAGAAGAAAGGAAAAAACATGGGACACACAAATTTATGTGGTTTAGGAATAATCCCTACATCCACAGAGAGGCATAACTTCACTATTTCGGGATCACAAATTATAGAGTTTTTCAGGTAAGAAACCCTAGCCCAAAATGGGATACAAATGGAGAAGAGGGTCCACTATTCTAAATAGGAAGTCTGCATCACTACAGTGAAAGGTGTCCAACTTTGTCAAAAGTGCTACAGTGTTGTCAGCTAGAATTCAAAAGTGTTACAGTATAGTTGACTCTGAAGTCCGCACTGCTATAATGTATGTTAGTGTCGGTCAGTCAGCTCTGCTATAGTGTTCAGAGATGCTACAGTTCTGAAAAAATTGGGTCAGGGGCCTTTACCCCTCAGACCCCCAGAGTAGGGGCGCGTTTCCCCTGCAACCCCCAACGAGCTCACCACGAAGCTCAACCCGTGATAGTTGTGAGTCACAATCATTCAACCCAACTGGATCAGGCTACACCAATCCAACACCACATTCCATTATATATGATTTGGATATAAGGTTTACCACGATGTTCTAAATAAGTCTTTAGTAGGTTCTGGATACAGAGTTGATTTTTAACACTGTGTATCATCCTCAAAAATATGGTCATCCTGAGAGAACAATTTAAACCCTAGAGGATATACTGAGATCTTGCTCTATGTATTTGAAAGGTGGTTGGGATCAACACTTTCCTCTGGTTGAGTTTTTATACAATAATGGATTTCACTCATGCATTCATATAGCTCATTATGAATCCCTCTATGGAAAAAAGTGTAGAACTCCAATATACTGAGATGAAGTTTGAGAAAGAAATCTATTAGGACATGAGATAGCTAAATAAATGGTAGAGAAGGTTAGATCTATTCAGAAACACATAAGGGAAACACAAATTCGATAGAAAATTTGTGATGAAAATCACTGGTTTGATCTGGAATTTGAATTTAGTGAGAAAGTGTTTCTAAGAATTTCTCCATGGAATAAGCTGATGAGGTTTGGAAAGAAGGGAGAACTAAGCCCTGGTTATATCTGTCCCTTTGAAATTCTTCATCATATCAATAAATTATATTATCGATCGGCACTTCCACCGAACCTCTTTCAAGTCCATGATGTGTTCCATATATCTCTCCTGAGTAATTACATACCTGATCTTTCACATGTACTGGACTTAGAGGTCCTGCCATTGAAACATGATCATTCTTATGAAGAAAAACCGGTGGAGATTCTGGATCATATAGAGAGAGTTTTATAAAACAATACCACTCACCTGATCAAAGTTTTGTGGTGAAACCACCAACTTGAACTAGTTATGTGCGAACCTAAGGATACGGTGGATAGAATTATCCTCATTTGTTTGTATCAGAGTGATGAATTTTGAGGGAAAAGTTCATTTCAAGAGGGTTATAATGAAACACCCCAAGTTTTTATGAAATTTTTTTTTTCTTAATAATTTAATTTCTTTGATATCTTGTGTTACACGCAACATCGAGTTTTAATGAACCATGATATACTATTAATATTATTATTTAAACATGACCGTTATAACCTAGTTGTTAAACTTGGTGGTATGAATTGGAATAACCACATTTTAAAAATTAATTATAATGGTTTTATAAAAAGAAAACATATTGATAAAAAAGTACTTAATTTTTTAGTCAAGTCTTTATAAGTTTCAAAAATACTATTTTCATAAGAACATGTTTTTATTAATTTTTGTACAAAAATAATAAAAGTAATTTTTTCCAATTTTATAAAATTTATTTGAAAAATAAACTTCATTTTTTAAATCTACATGTAAAAATTATCTTTGAGTGAATTTATGAAAATTTTCTGAAAAGATTAATTTTTTGATAAATAGTAAAAAATATTGATTTTTATTAAAATCTTCTTTTTAATTTAAAGAATTTACAAGTTATATTTTATTTTAATATAGTTTTAAAAGTAAAATTAGTTCAATTATATATTTATTAATCCAATTTAGTTCATTTTAATTTATTTTATATTGTATTTTGGAATTAAATCTTTCTATACTTTTAAACTTTTCTCTTTGGAAAACTGCTCTTTCATCGTGTTTGTAGGATTAATCTTAAATTAAATTCTTCCACTTATGTGATTTTAATTTTATAAAATAGATTATATATTTATAATAAAAATAATTTATATTATATATTAAGTTCAAAATAATTTTTGGTCATAAATATTAATAAAGACAATAAAAATTAATTACCACGATTAAGGTTAAAATGGGGTTTTGTATGGCACATGCACTTGTGTTAAAATTAATTTTACACACATAGTATTTTTATTTAATAAATTTTATTTAATATTTAGAATTATTGGGTCCAAATTATCTAATAAGGCTCATTTTAATTTTATTCTTAAAGGATAAATTACCTAGGTAAATAAAAAGATAAATGTTAGCATGGTGAAAACTAAAATGGTAGAATTAAGTAAACTTAAAGGATACAGAATAAAATATTTCAAACATGATTTTTTATAGTGGAGGTTTGGATCTACCATATCATCCATACAATCCATTATTTATCAATTTTGGAGGCACCTGGGGTAAGAGTGAATTCCCATTATTGAATAGTTTTAGGTATTTACAAAAATGCCACTCATCAATTATAAAAGTGAACTTCTTCCCCTCACTTATTCATACCTCTTACGTCCTTTTTCTTGACCAACCCCTATCAAAATATATCTTCAACATCCCTAGCCACATTCTAGAGTTTATGGTCTTCCCAAAAGACCAATCCTAGGGTCCTTAATAAGAGATCCAAAAGATTTTGTTCTAAGCGAAAGAGGTTTGAACATGTACGAAGGAAGTCAAGACTTACGGTAAGGTATTTTTAATGTCTCAAAAATTCCGTGTAAATTTTTTTTTATTATATGGAATTATTCTAAACCACACACTTTGAATACACATGATTCTGAGGCTCGGTGATCCTGAAATGGAATTTTGAACTTTTTTTTAACTACGCTCATGTAAACATGCGAGCGGGTTTTTATGACTTTTGAACCAGTGCTTGGATCAAAAATATGAGGGCACCATTGAATTCATAACACAGTGATTAACCTAGAAAATACTTAACTTCGACTAGCAAGGGTTGGACAGAAAAGTTAATTTTTGGGAATTTTTGGAAAAATAATAAAATAAATTTAAAAAGTTATTTTATTTTTCTTTCGTACCGTTGAGTGGCGGACAACGATGTTGTGGTGTGGCGACAAGGCAATGACGATGTGCAATTAAGGAATCCCCTTAACGGTTTTTTGTGCAAGCATAATCTCTATGCTTTTTCATAAACGAAACAGTGTAACAGAAACGCTGTGACATGTTTCTTTTTATTAAATGAACGCATTGGAGAGTGAGGGAATTAAACTGCAAGGATTCTTTGAAAAACCTCTTATGAACTTCCTCTCCAACGAAGAATGAAAAATGAAAACAAATTTCAAACATCTTCGATGCACCTCTAAGAATGGAGAAGGAAGAAACGAACAACGTCGACGTCTTGAAACCTTGAGGACGTAATGTTTCAGCAATGAATGTCAAAGAGATAGGGGTTATTTGATTTTAAATTTCTTCTCCATTCTTATTCTAGAAACGACGAATGTGGATCAACCCATGAATAGGTTGATCCACGAATCATGCGTTTATGTGGGAGAGTGATTTTTCTTTTAGGAGTTATTATCTGGGATTATTTTATCTCTAGTTTCATTGAGCCACAATCCCTGAGCCTCCCCATGATTATAAACCTCTAACGCGGAGGGCGTGGGACAACACGAACAAGGCCTGAGAACCTCCTATGTGTGTTTTCTTTTTATTTTCACCCTCAAAGTGGCTACAATATTATTCCGGGACCTTTTTAGTGAAGAGGATATTCCCTGAAGAGTGCAGGCATAGGCGGCGCAAGGAACGGACCACCGGAGCGTGTCGGCGCCAGCCGCGGGCCGTGGGGGCGGTGCGCTCGTCAGCGCGTTGTGGAGGCAGTGGGGAGACACGGTGCCTGCCTAGTTCCGCATGTATGGATGGCCCATTTCCGAGCCATCTAGGTGGCTCGGCGAGCCGCGGTCACTCGACCACGGCAGGAGGGCCTCGTGCGTCTGCGGGACCAGCGGAGACTGGATGCAGCAGTCAGCTGCATCCCGACCAGGAGGCGCACCATCGACCCACACCATGCAGGCCACAACCCCTTCCAGCGGGGTGGTCTCGTAGGCTAGACCCATGTTGTAAAGCTCAACCTGCACCCTTCGGGCCGATCTGGACTAGACCGGGTCATCGGGTGACCCAGCGAGCTGGACCCTCGACCAAACTGGGTCGGGTCCAGCAAAGCCCTTTGGGCCTGACCCACTGGCTAGGCCAGATCGGACCGACCCAGACCCAAACTGGATCAATTCGAGTCATTTAGAACTAAACCGAGGTATGTGGGACCCCCAGGCTAGATTGGTGGGGTCAATCCGACTGGGTCGGACCGGGCCCAGATGCAACCAGCCCCTATTTACTAAAACGCTAATAACTTGCAAACCGAATGTCCGATTGAGAATCTATTTATGGAGTTGGGACCCTCTCGATGAGGCATAACTTTTAGCATTCCTCAAGGAGGCTTTCATGTAATTTGAGAGGTTAAAAATGTCTTGAGTAGCATTTCTCCCAAGCGCACTACATACAGAACCATGTGGTTGGCTGAGACTTGAAGACTGATGATTTTCGACTATTTGTGACTCGACTGTGGCCTAGTGGGAATCACTCATGTGTGAATTTGCAGCCCCATGGTACACGACAAGGAGGAGTACCTCATTTGGCCAAGATCAGTGAGAATTTATTCTGTGTGACTTTGCAGGCCCATTGTACTCGATAGAGGAGGAGTACTCCACCAGCCGAGGTGTTCGATGATGTGACTGGTGATTCTTCTATCACTACCCTAAATTTATACCTGGTTTGAGTTGTCTTGTCCTTCATGATTTACTTTGAGTATTTTTGTGTGGTCTTTCCTTTTTGTTATGGGGTCCCTACTGAGTATTTTGTTACTCACCCCTATACAGGCTTCGCTCGCACGTGTTGTGTATGGTGCAGACGATCGACGTTTTGACAGAGACTTTGGTGGAATAGGACCCAGAGGTGCTGAGGGAGACAGGACCGATGAACTCTATGATGGTGGACTTGGTATCCTAGGACCAGGTGGGGCCCAGTAGGATCGGGTGTATAGGATGTTCTTCTTCGGCTTCCAGTAGCTACACTACTCTCATGATTAGGTGGGTTTTTCTGAGGATGGCCATCAGAGTTTCCTTTTTTTACTTTGCTGTTTTTAGTTCTTTTGTTGGGTTTTTATTCTGGACCACTTATATTAGTTGTACTTGTACTCAAATTTTTTTAGTGATAATTGTTTCATTTTTAGTGTGTGGGACTAGGTTGGGCATGTTTGTGCTTAAAGGTACTCAGGAAAATGCCTCCCACTTGAAGGTTGACGCCTTCGGCGCTAGTAGTCAGCCCCTGGCTTCAGGAGGCGAGATTGGGGTAGTCACGGCATGGGCCCCGGGGAAGGGCTCATGATAAATTGTTATCAAAGGGAGTTTGGTCCTACCACAAAGATCAGGAGTCTGTGTTTTGTTTTGGGGCAACATGGTTAAGTGTTTCGAGTCTGACTTCCAGATTTGGGGAGTCTAGTGTCGGTGCGGCGGCTGACATATCTGTACACCAGGACCTTGAATTTTTCTTTTCGGATCTATACATGGAAACAAAAGTTGCATAAGTGTCTCCTTATGTTTTTTTGAATAAAAGTGAGCACACCAGGTATAACCTTCAAACTGTGGTTCATCTTGATCTTTCTCAAGATGCATCCATGTAGACGACCATTTAGGATCCCGAAACGAGGTTGTGAAGACAGCCAGCCTAGTGACGAGGCATCTGTTTAGGGGCCAGTTCTAGAGATGGCCCCATCGGGTGGTGCACCAGTGCTACCAGCACCTGATGGTCAACATCTACTACTGACGGTTCTAGAAGAGGATGTACGCAGACTCAGTGCCCTGCATAAGTTTCAGAGATAGAGACCTCCCAGGTTCAGGGTAGAGAGAGATCCTTAGGTCTCTAAAACTGGATGGAGGCAGTGATGCAGGTATTCCACTTAGTGAGGACACCACCTAACCATATGTAGATCTTGGAAGCGAGCCTTATACAGGCCTCGGTAGGGATATGGTGGATCTTGACCACCCAGACGCACGATGAGGCGACCCTCACCTGGGCAGACTTCAATAGGCTTTTCCAAGAGGAGTTTTTTCCCGCAACCTTGAACTCTATGCACATTCAGGAGCTGCTTCACCTGTAGCATGGAAGCATTATGGTGTATGAGTACTCAAATAGGTTCACCGATCTATCTCTCTACTCAATAGATATGGTACGAGACCCTTTCTTCAGGGCTCGAGCCTTTGAGAAGGGACTCAGGCAGGAGATCAGGGCATAGGTGTTGTCTCTCAGCATCCCTACTCAGGACAAGGTGTTGGAGAGAGCCCTTCTGGTATAGAAATTCTTAGCGGAGAAGGCTCCCATAGCTAGAGCTTCCAGAAGACCCCAGGTAGCAGAGTCTTTGGTAGGTAGTAGACAGTAGACGCCAGGGCCCAAGTGGGACAGGTCTTTCAGAGGATGACCCCAAGACTCAGGGTCAGTAGTGCGGGGCTCCCAGACCAAAGGGAGATAGCCGGGAACTAGGATTTTCTTCTCGTGTGGTGGGAAGGGACACATGGAACGTGAATTCCCAACCTTCCATATAGATGACCAGTAGACGGTCAAGGGGCCACTGAGGCAGAGGTAGTGGTTCGAACGAGGAGTTCCACAGGGCGGTGGACATGGAAGGGGAGCAGGCTAAGTAGTAGGTGGTGGGTGACAGTTTGAGGTGTTACCACCACCACCCCCATGTGGTCCACCCCAACCTCAGGGAGCAAGAAGACAGGGGCGAGTACAGCTTCGGGAAGCGTTGAATTATGACCACGATGCTCCAAATATGATCTAAGGTACAATCTGTGTCTTCTCCACCCTAGATTAATTTCTTATAAACACAGGTTCTAGTCACTCCTTCCTTACCATGGCTCTTGTTCAGAGCTCGGAGATTCCAGTGGAGTCGTTGGCTCGATCCTTACGGCTAAAGACTCCTATGGGAGGGGATTCGACGATTACACGTCGGTGAAGGTAGTGTGAACTTACTCTAGGAGGCAAGAGCATCAGCTGGGATCTCCTAGTAGCATCGTCGAGGCCTTACGACATCATCTTGGGTATGGAATGGTTATCCACAATCCATGCTCAGATCGACTGTTTTAGGCGTACAGTGTGGTGTGTCTACAGAGATGGGACCAGGTTTTCCTTCACTAGAGAGAAGTAAACCCTTGTAGCACAGGATGGAATTTCTCGGAGTATGGTGCAACCAATAAATTGCCAGTTGTCTAGCCTCACCCTCAGTATAGTGGATGAGAGAAGTCCAAGCTTTCCTATAGTGGTGGACGAGTACAAGGATGTTTTTCCTGAGGATGTTTCGGGACTACCTCCTTGTAGGTAGGTAGATTTTTTTATCTAAATGTACCCTAGGATGTCACTGATATCTACATAGTCATATCAGATGTCTCCCACAGATCTTCACAAGTTGAGGGTACAGTTGGAGGACTTGCCAGAGAAGGGGTTCGTAAGGCTCAGTGGTTCACCATGGGCACCCCAGTGCTTTTTTTCAAGAAGGAAGATGGGAGTTTGAGATTGTGTGTGGACTTTCAGTGCCTGAACCAGGTGACCATGAAGAACAAGTATACACTACCAAGAATCGATGATATATTCAACCAACTGAAGGGGGAAAAGTGGTTCTCAAAGATAGACCTCAGATCAGGCTATCACCAGCTTTGGGTACGGGACAAGGATGTACCGAAGATAGCCTGTAGGTGCCGGTATGGCCACTATGAGTTCTTAGTGATTCCTTTAAGTGTGACCAACACCCCATAAGTGTTCATGGGACTCATGAACATGATATTACAGCCTTAACTTGACCGGTTTGTTGTGGTCTTCAATGATGACATCTTGGTGTACTCGGCGTCAGAGGAGGAGCACACTATGCACCTACAGATAGTTCTGGATACACTCTGAGAGCACCAGATTTATGGAAAGCTCTCAAAGTGTCATTTTTGGATTCAGGAAGTCTACAATCTGGAATATGTCATCTTAGAGGATGGAGTTGTAGTGGATCCAGTGAAGATAGAGGTGGTACTTGCTTGGGAGCCGGCCAGGAGCGTGATTGAGGTGCGGTGCTTCTTGGGGTTGGATGGTTACTATCAGAGGTTCATGCCTGAATTTTCTAGAGTAGAAGCACCCTTATCAGCTTAACACAGAAGGGACATACCTTCATGTGTACATAGAAATTTCAACAGAGTTTCTAAGAGCTGAGGCAGAGACTGACTAGTGCCCCATCTTGAGACTACCAGAGGAGGGTGTGGGTATGTAGTTTACTGTGACGCATTAGAGACTAGACTAGGTTGTGTCCTGATGTAGGATCAAGCAGTGATTGCCTACCGCTCATGATTGTTGAGACAGCATGAGAATAACTATGTGACTCATGGCATGGAGTTAGCAGTAATGGTCTTTTCCTTTAAGATGTGGTGGCACTACGTGATGGGTGAACGGTTTACAGTTTACTCCAACCACAAGAGTCTCAGGTATATCTTCTCCCATAAGAACCTGAACCTGAGACAGTGGCAATGGCTAGAATTCCTCTAGGACTATAACTTTGAGATAGTCTACACTCCTAGAAAGGGGAACGTGGTGGCATATGCATTCAATAGGAGGACTGATTTGCAGCTGCTGAGTGAGGTGACGGATTAGTTGGCTATAATAAAGATATACTTTGTGGATGATGGTGGAGTTTCTAACCTTCAGTCGATGACTGTTACTCCCCCACTCTTACAGCGAGTCAGGGAGGCACATCTGGTGGTTGTTGACTGCGAGGCCTAATGTGCTCAGCTATCCTCGGGATGGGATCCTGATAGATTTTTGATTGGTGGGGAGCACATCAACTTTTTTAGAGGGTGCACCGTAGTTCCAGTGATGTTGCAGGAGGATGTGTTGAAGGAGTTCCATACATCCTCTTTGGCAGTACATCCTGGAGTGGCAAAGATGTACCAGGACCTCTGATGTCAGTATTAGTGGACAGGGATGAAGAAATAAGTGGATGCGTTCATTTCACGATGCCTCACTTGTAAGAAAGTGAAAATCGAGCATCAAGTTCCATCAGGCTTGGCCTAGCCACTCGAGATACCAAATTGGAAATGGGACGGTATCTTTATGGAATTTATGACGGGTTTTCCACATACATCCAGGGGCCACGACTCTATCTGGGTGATCGTTGACCAACTCACCAAGCCGGCTCACTTCCTACCTGTGTGGGAGTAGGAACCGGTAGAGGGCTTGGGACACCTCTACATCCTGAAGATATTGCGGCTTCATGGGGTGCCTTAGACAATTGTCTCAGATCGTGATGCTCGCTTTACATCCCGACTATGGAGGGGATTATAGGAGGTGTTCGGGACACAGCTGCACATGAGAATAGCTTTTCACCCCTAGATGGATGGTCAAACGGAGCGGACCATACAGACCTTGGCAGATATGCTACATGCTTTGTCCTGTATTTTGGTCACAATTGGTAGGACCACCTACCACTGGTAGAGTTTTCATACAACAAAAGCTATCACTCCACCATTGGCATGGCACCATTTGAGGCTTTGTACGGGCGGCCTTGCAGATCACCCCTATGTTGGATAGACCCAGGGGAGTCGGCAATCATGGGTCCGGATTTGGTACGGGCTACCACCGAGAAGGTGTATATAATCCAGGGAGCAGATGAGGACTGCACAGAGCAGGCATAAGTCTTATGTCGACAGGAGATGGAGACCCTAGGATTTTGAGGAGGGCGATCATGTATTCCTTCAGGTCTCACCCTGACGAGGATTACTAAGATTTGGTCAGGGCGGAAAGTTATCTTCGAGGTTCATCGGACCTTTTTAGATCCTGACTAGAGTTGGAGAGGTGGCATACCTCCTAGCTCTTCCCCTACAGATACACTGAGTGTGTGATGTTTTCCACATGTTGCAGCTAAGGAGATGCTTGCATGATCCATCGCATGTCATCGACTGGGGTGAACTGGAAATTGCTGATAGGGAGACATTTGCGGATTTTATAGTGGAGATAGAGGATCAACAAGAGAGGGTCTTATGTGGTTGGCCTAATCCTCTAGTGCGAGTTCAGTGGCAGTACAGAAATCTCCAGAAGAGCACATGGGAGCGGGAGGCTCAGATTCATGCTCAGTACCCCCATCTGTTTGATTAGTTTTTGTTTATGATTTTGGGGATGTAAATACCTAAGGTAGGGAGAATTTAATGTCTTGGAAATTACATGTAATTTTTTTTAATTATATAGAATTATTATGAGACCACACGCTTTGACGTCACTTGATTCCGAGGCCTGGTGATCCCAAAACGGAATTTTGAACTTTTTTTAAGTGTGCTTAAGTAAACGTGCGAGAGGGTTTTTCTAACTTTTGAACCGGTACTTGGATCAAAAATATGAGGGCACCATTAAATTCATAATGTCGGGATTCTCCTATAAAGGACTTAACTTCGACTGGCAAGGGTCAGACAGAAAAGTTAATTTTTTGGACTTTTTGGAAAACAAATAAAATAACTTTAAAAAGTTATATTATTTTTCTTTCACACCATTGAGCGGCAGACGATTATGCTACGGTGCGGCGATAAGGTGATGAAAAGGTGAAATTAAGGAACTTACTTAATGAATTTTTGGGAAAGCGTAACCTCTACGTTGTTTCATAAACGAAACAGTGTAATGACGCAACTTCACAGCATAACAGAAACGTTGTGACATGTTTCTTTTTATTAAATGGACGCGTTGTAGAGTGGGGGAATTAAATAGAGAGGATTATCTGATGAACCTCTGATGAACTTCCTCTCCCATGAAGAACAAAAAATTTCAACGAACATCAAACATCTTCGATGCACCTCGAAGAACGGAGCTGGAAGCGATGAACGACGTCGACATCTTGAAACCTCGAGGACATAACGTTGTGGCAACGAACGTCAAAGAGGTAGGGGTTATTTGATTTTAAATTTCTTCCCATTTCTTATTCTAGAAATGACGAATGAAAATCAACTCACGAATAGGTTGATCTATGAATCTTGTGTTTATGCAGGAGGGTGACTTTTCTTTTGGGAGTTATTATCCGAGATTATTTTATCTCTAGTTTGATTGAGCTACAATCCCTAAGCCTCCCCATGATCATAAACCTCTAACACGGAGGGCGCGGGCCGACATGAAAAAGACTCAACCACCTACTCCATGTGCGTTCTTTGTGGACACACCCTCAAAGTGGCGACAAGATGATTCTGGGACCTTTGCGGTGAAGAGGACGTTTCCCTGAGAGCACAGGTGTAGGCGGCGCGAAGAATGGACCACCGGAGCGCATCTGGTGGTCCGTCGAACATTTTTTGGCGTCGGCGGGGTGGAGACGTGGCACCTGCCTGGCACCGCGTGGAGGGACGACCCATGTCTAGGCCATCTAGGTGTCTCGGTAAGCCTCAGTCTCTCGACCGTGGCAAGAGGGCCCTGTGCATTTGTGGGGCTAGCAGAGGCCGAACGCGGCAACCAGCCGCATCCTGGCCAGGAGGCGCACCACCGGCCCACACCGCGCGATGTGGGATTTCGGCTGGCAGGTTGCACCCCCATCCAGTGGGCCGAACCCATGCCAGTAGGCCAGACCCATTCCCTTCGGGTTGGGCTAGACTAGATCGGGTCACTGGTCAACCCGACAGGCTAGACCCTCGACCAAATTAGGTCGGGTCCAGCGAAGCCCTTTGGGCTTGGCCAACTGGCCAGGCCAGACCAGACTGACCTAGACCTGAACTGGGTTAGGTTGAGTTAATCAGAACTAAAATGAGGTATGTGGGACCCCCGAGCTGGGTTGGTCGGGTCAGACCAGGCTCAGACGCAACCAACCCCTGTTTACTAAAACACTAATAACTTGCAAACCGGGCGTTCGATTGACGATCTGTTTGCAGCGTTGGAACCCTCTCGACAAGGCAGATCTTTTGGAATGACATGAGAAGGCTTTTATGGAATTTTAGAGGATAAAATGGATTGAGGAGTGGTTCTCCTAGGTGTGCTACGTATGGAACCCTGCGGTTGGATGAGACCTGAAGACTGCTGACTTTCGACTCTGTGTGACTCGACTATGGCCCAGTGGGAAGCACTTCTGTGTGAATTTGGAGGCCCATGGTGGGAAGCACTTATGTGTGGCTTTTCAGGCCCATGGTATGTGACAAGGAGGAGTACCTTAGTTGTCCAATATTAGTGGGAATCACTTCTATGTGACTTTACAGGCCCACTGTACGCGATGAGGAGGTGTACCTAAAAAGTCCAAAGTTAGTGGAAAGCACTTCTGTGTGACTTGGTAGGCCCACTGTACTCGATAGAGGAGTTATCTAGCAGCCGATATGTTTGATGATGTGATTGATGATTCTTCTATCACCACCCTAAATGTATACCTGGTGTGAGCTATCTTGTGCTTCGTGCTTTACTTTGAGGATTGATGTGTGGTCTTTCCTTTTTGTTTTGGGTCCCTACTGAGTATTTTGTTACTCACCCTTGTACGGGCTTTGCTCGCACATGTTGTGTCTGGTGTAGACAGTCGATGTTTCAATAGAGACTTTGGTGGACCAGGACCCAGAGGTGCTTAGGGAGATGGGACTGACGGACGCTACGATGATGAACTTGGTGGCCTAGGACCAGGCGGGGCCCGGTAGGATTGGGTGGAAAGGAAGTTCTACTTCGGCTTCCAGTAGCTACACTACTCTCACGATCAGGTGGGGTTTTCTACAAATTGACATCAGAGTTTCCTTTTTTTACTTTTCTGTTTCCATTTCTTTTGTTGGGTTTGTATTCTAGCCCACTAATATTAGTTTTACTTGTACTCAACTTTTTTTTAGTGATACTTGTTTCCTTTTTAGTGTGTGGGACTTGGTTGGGCGTGTGTGTGCGTACAACTACTTAGTAAAATGCCTCCCAGTTTTAGGTTGATGCCTTCGATGCTAGTCGCCAGCCTCTAGCCTTCGATAGGCGGGCTTGGGGTAGTCATGGAACGGGCCCTAGGGGACGGGTCATGAGAGTATTTTTTGTCTCAAATAAACTTCTTTGGGACTAAGTTATGTTATGAAACTATCTTCTTTTATGAGGTTTATATACTTCCCCATTCACAAATTATATCATGAATTTACTTGTTCTCTTGATATCTAATGTTTTGTTTCATGTTATTCTTTCATAGGGCTTACGATTCAAATATTACCAAAGTAGTAATAATTTTAAGTTTCAATCTCATTGTCTATCGAGATTATTTATGATTAAGTTTTTGATGATGATATCTTATGATCTATCACTCAAAAAACTCACATATTTTCTTCTCCTATGGTTGTTTCTTGAGAATACATGTTTTCCTTTTATTTTCCTCTCTTTAAGTACTCAAGATGTCAAAATATGTTTTTAAGGAAAAATTTACTTTATTCCTCTCATTGATTTAAAATGATTTTTCTTCCATATACATGTTTTCTATAAATGTTTTAAAGAAATATTTTACTATTCTCTAATGATTTTTTAAAGACATTTTTACCCATGTTTGACTTTTTTTAAAAAAAATTAAAAAGGAATCTTCTTGTTGTTTCCTGAACAAGACTCTTTTGTTTTTTACTGAAAATGTTAAAGGAATATTTTTTTAACTTGTGCGACATAAATGGAATTTTCCACCATCATGAACAATCATTTCTTTGAATCTTCCTTTATAAGTTTATAAGATTATTTTCAAAGAAAATGATTTTGAAATTGTTTTATAAATTTTTAGTTTTAAAAAGTTATTTTCAAAGTGGAAAGGCTATTTTCCTCAAGAAATGTTCCAAGTGATCTTTCAAAATAATTTTCTATCTAAGATGACATCCTTTGATATTACTTATGATTTATTAGGTATATGATCCAAGGATACCATTCTTATTATTTCTTTGAATGCTTTATGATTATGTTGATGAAATATTTATGAAACCCATTCCTTTTACATTGGTTATGATATGATAAAATGTTTATGAACCCCATTTCTTTTCATGGGTTCTAATATGATGAGTATTTTATTATCTTGTGCATATATATGTATTATTTTCATTATGTGATGGGTGGGATCTATATCTCCCTCCAATGAATTTGGGTAATGAAAGATAATTCAAGAGTTAATCATGTAATGTGTGAACTTGATTTCATGTTCATAATGTTATGCATTGACCAGCTTTCATGTACATAAGGTTACATGTGGACATAATTTCATTTCCATAAGTTTATTTTTGGTCTTGCTTCCATGTCCATAAGGTTATGAGTGGACCTTATTTCATGTCCATAATTTCATGTATGAACCTTCTTTTATGTCCATATGTTTATGTAAGGTTCTGATTTCATGTCCTTAACTTAATGAGTGAACCTGTCTCTATTTAAACATGTTCACAATGTTGTAAGATTATGTGTATTCCACAATTCTATGTCTTATTCCAATGTTATGATCTTATGGATTATATTATTTGATTCCTTTATGATTCATGTCTTATGAACTACCAAGATTTATTCCATAACTCATGTTTATGATCTATGACATGTAGGGTATGGTTTTTAGATGTTATTATCATGTTATCATACCTTTCTGCTTATGTTATATTGATATCTCCATATTTTACCCTTACTGAGCATCTGAGCATACCCTTTCTTATGTTTCTTTTCCCCAGGTTATAAAGAAAGGTATTAAGTATGATATGTCTAATAAGGGTGCTAGTTATAAAGAATTTAGTGGGAGACGATGTAGTCCACTTATGAACCAGTTGTTTATGTATCCATATTTCCAAAGGTACTAGAACTAAATTATTCTGGCATGGATCATTATGTTATGTTATGAATATTTATCTATTAAGATGTAACATCTGTTTATGAAACGTATGGGCCACTATAGTGGTGAATACAATGGATATAACTTTTGGAACTCTTGTAAAAAGAAGGGAATAAGACATGAGAAGATATTTCCCCAAACACTACAACAAAATTGTGTGGTTGAAAGGATGAATCAGACATTCATGATGAAGGCTCAAAGCCTATAGATACATTTTAGAATGTACAAAAAAATTTGGGAAAATCCAATCAACACAATTTTATACCTTGCCAATAATATTTCAGTATCGATGGTTGGGTAGGAACTTCTGAAGAATCTATGGTCTGATAAATGATCATAAATTGGTCATCTTAAAGTATTTGGAAGTTTAATATATGTTCATGTTGACGCTGAGTACATGGAAAAGATTGAAGTTAATTATAAAGTGTGTTGTATAGGGTATGAAGATGAGAATTTTGGTTTTTGGCTGTGAGACGATAATAAAATACAATCCATCGGGATCTGAGATGTTAACTTCAACAAAAGGATTTTGTGGAAGGACCGGGACTTGGAAGAGAAGGAATTTGAGGGAAATAAATCTACTAAATAATTCCAAGTTGATCAAAGTAAGAATTCCAGAGTGTATCAACTTCTAGAGAACTCATATGAGAGTGTTGAAAGCACCGGAAATCCAAGATTAATATCATTAGAAGAGATGTTATAAATTTCAAGAGTGGATGAAGATTGAGTGTGAGTATCAGAAGTTATGGCTCCAAAATATATATTAGAGCCAAGATTTTTAGGGAATTAAACTCAATTAAGAAGATAAAATAGAGTTATATGACTGGTTTAGAGGTTTGGGTGATATGAACTTTTTACTCTTGACATATATAGGAGAACTAGAGATCCTAGATGAGAAAACCACGCTTAATGATACCAAATAGTGGAAATATATTATGTATAAAGATATATATTTATTGAAATACAATAGAACTTGGGAGCTAACAGAGTTACCACGTGGAAAGAAGAAACTTGAAAATAATTGGGTTTTCTGATTGAAATATGAGGCTGATTTCAATATTTGTTTCAAGGCATGGCTGGTAGAAAATGAATTTCAACCTGAGGGATTTTATTTCTCAAAAATATACTCATCGGTAGTTAAACATACAACTACCCATACAGTGATGAGCATGGTGGAATCAGAAGATCTATAATTAGAATATATGGATATAAATATGATTTTCCTTCTTGGTGAATTGGAGGAATAAATTTACATGAAAAAACCTTTTTGTTTCATAGGTGATAAAAACTAGAATTTGGTTTATAAATTAAAGAAAAATATTTATTGTATGAATTAACCACTAAGAAAATGGAATCAAAATTTTGATTATTTTATGTCAGAAGAAGGATTCATGAAGTGTAATGGAGATAATTGTTGTTACCGTAAGGAGTGAGATGATGGGATATTCATAATATTTTTACTCTCTAAGAACAACAATTTTCTTTCCACACCAAATGTCAAAAGGATTTGAAATTTAAAAAAATATTTTTCTGAAAGATTCAAGATAAAGGACCATGGGCATGTCAGGAAGATTTTAGGGATGAAGATTGGGAGAGATAGGAGAGCTAGAATATTGGTGTTATCCTAGAATAATTGCATCTAGAAGGACATTTAAATAATTAGAATAATCAAATGCAATCCATTCTAGACTCCTTTGGTCTGACAATTTAAACTATCCAAGGAGAAGTCACCCAAAACAAAATATGAAGTCACATACATGGAAAAAGTATCATATGCGTCAGTAGTCAAAAGTTTGATATATGAAATTATTTGGTCATATATTTTGTTTGTAGTGGGAGTTGTAAGTTGATTCATGTTTCGTCCTTTAAAGTAACACGAGGAGGCTGTGAAATAGACCATCCATTACTCGCAAGGAACATAAGATACAACCTTGTTCTTTGGGATGGACAGTCCTTTGTGTGGATATGTTGATACTGACTTCACTAGTGATTCAGACACCAGGAAGATCACATGGTATTTTTGTTTATGTATGGAGGAACAATGATAAGTTACATGTCACAAATGAAATTAATTGTTACTCTAAATAAAAAGGAAGCATAGTATGTAGTTGTAATGGAAGTTGGGAATAAAATGGTTTGGTTGATGTGTTTTCTAAAGAGTCTTGGAAGAAATCAAGAAGTTAGAGTTTTATTCTATTAAAATTAGAGTTTGATCTATATGGATAAAAATCCATTTTTCATGAAAGTACAAATCATATTGACTTAAAATATCATTTCATATGAAACTTGATGGAGGATAAAGAGTCGGACCTATAAAAGATAGAAGGGATCCAAAAAATTTTGGACATGTTCACTAAGGATATAGTTAAAGAAACTCTGAGGAAACATCATGACTTAGTGGGACTTGAGTGAATATAAGGATAAAAAGGAGAAACACAACTTGTTATGGAGGAAAAGGAAAGAAAAATATCACAGTGTTAGGGATTTAGTGAAAGTTCCTTGAAATAAGCCATCAAGTGGGAGATTGTTGGGAGAAAAGTCTATTTCAGTTCACTAGATTCATTCCAATAGATTTAGCTCACCAAAATTTCAATCACCATAAGTTGAAACAGGTGTTCATACAGTGGTAGTAAGATCTCTCTAGAGGGAATCGTGTCAATTGAAAGTTTGTATCTTCTGATAAAGGTGTGATAGAGGTTTGTAAGTTTAGAAAAAAAGAGAGGTCACTGGGTTAGTACTCAATTTGAGGCATCCATTCTTTATTAATAGGAATTTCAGGGGAGTAGGTTTAACTTGTTGATCTAATGGCACTTAGTATATAAGTGTGTGAGACCTCAGTTCTAAGTAATAATTACATGGGAGCTATCAAGAGGAGATCAAGGAGAGCATCAAAGCTTGGGTAGATTACTAGTACTTAGTAATTTATTTTTTAATCTCTTTAAATTTATGATTATAATGGAAAAGAATCATTAGTGTTTCTCCCATGCACGTAGAACTCAATGTTTGAAGTATATAATTTCTTGTTTTCCTTTCTTTTGTTTTTTTTTTGTTACTAGTTGTTTACATTTGTGAAGGTTGGATTTTAATGGTGAGTAGGGTGTGATAACTTTCTACTTTCATTACACTTAGTCAAGGGATTCCTTCTGAATGACCAAGTTCCACTATGAATCGTCTGATGGTCTTAATTATAGTGGGGTACTTTTGTTGGTTGAAGAGGACGTACTTATGGGGTGATCAATTTCCCAATAAGATGATATGCCATTATTGTCAATAATAAGCATGGTTGGGATGAAATTCTCACTTGTATTATGTTTCTTTTGATGGGAAATGTTATGCTTATTATATGGTATGCTCATAGCATGGATGTTATGCTTACTATTATAGGATGTAATTACCACTAGGTCATGGAACATAATGCCCATGTTCCCTTTGTAATGTTGGAGATGGGACATTGTGCCTGATTACTTGTTATTACCCATGGAGTTGGGATGTTACTGCCTATGGTCTGAAGCTTCCATGGAAGGTAATGACATGCTCGTATGAGCATGGTGTCTTATGGGATGTGATTCCCTCTCTTATAACATGGCCCAAAACTATGGATGCTTCACCCTCTTGGGATTATTCCTGTTTATAGGGATGTTATTCCCTTTTTTATAATATTGTTGGGATGTGATTCCTTCTTGTGTTTGATTGCTCTAGGATTTTATGCCTGTTGTGGAGTCACATCACTATGATGTTATTCCTACTATTGTGACTTGATTATTGGGATATACTATCCATGATTTGTCTGTTTTATTATCATGGTGGAATTATTCCCACTTTTGTGACTTGATTATTGGGACATACCACCCATAAGTTGTATGGTATGTTATGATGGGATGGTGTGCCCATTATTTATAACTCATGACATGATACCATGTCGGTATTCTTGTGATATGTTTAAAGACACCCTAGTACTTGTCAAATCAAGTATGGTCATACTCGAGTGGTTGTGTAGTACTTGTGGTTGTGACTTATTTATTATTGTTTCATTTGTTTGTTATTTACTTATGATCATGTCGTGCTATATATGCACTTGTATGTGTTGGATATGTTTAGAGACAGTGTTGGTGGTGGCTTACTAAGTTATGCTTTCACCTTGCCTGGGTACCTCGGTACCCAAGAAAACTTCATGGTTGTAGGCATAAGGAAATTGGATGGATAAGTGGGTGGAGCCTGAATGAAGATTGGAGATGGGACCGAGCAGGGACTTGATACCTAAATTTGTTGTAGTCTCCTTTATTTTGATTTTTTTGGATAGTTTGTACATGGTTGACCTACAAGTGACTTTGCTTTTGATGTATAGCATACGACATTATAATACATATCATTTTGTTATAGCATGGTAATTTTTATTTACTTACTGATGGAATATAGTTATGATGTTCACTTTTATTATGTTATATTTATTGTGATGGTTGTTTATATGTTATTTCCACTATGATTTATGGGTATTTGTACCAAATAGGGTATGGTTGCACCATGATATACATAGACCCTCGTCGTTGGTCAGTGAACTCTAACATACGGGGATGTGTGCTTGAGGTATATGGAACTCAATTCAACTATAGTGTAGGTGAACCAGGTCAGGGATGCTATGTACAGGGTATTCACTAAGTCCCTTTCACTACACTTCCAATCCAATGAGATTTTTTCACTAGATACATCACTACCTCCACCATCCTAAAATGTTGATCCCTTTAAAATGATGCAGCATTCCATCCTTTGTGAGCTCAATGACATTTGAGGTGAGATTCAATAAGTGAATAAGGGTTTAAAAAATCATATTAGAAGTTAAATTTATTTAGAAAGATGTATGTAATGAATATGTTCATGCATGATTAGATGTCAGTATACCCTTTACCACCAATACCATCACCATTAACTAATCATTAGGTTGCATGATGAAGATGAAGAAAATTAAATGATATAATAGAAGAAATTTGCATCTTCTTTCCAATTTTTCAATCACATTTCTTTATTATGTATAAAAACTAAAAAACTAAAAATTAAGAGGTAAAATTAATAATAATTATTAGAAATATAACATTAAAAATATTTAATAAAAACATTTTAAAAAACATATTCATAACAAGGAGTATAAAAACACATATGAATAGATAAAGAATAATAAACATTTATTTTCCTTTATATTTAACATTGATATTTAGAAAAGTATTCAATTTTATGCATGGAGGGGGAATTTTTAATATTAGATATATTATTTACATCTTACAATTTGTTTAGTTTTAAATTTTCCCTAATTTTTATTTATTTTTTTCTTATTATGTAATTTTAGATATATATCCCTTAGGAAAATCATTTTAATAACTATTATAAATTTATATATATGATAATAGGAATATTAAATCCTTTATATGGATAATATGGATTACACATAATATTTATTAAAATGTCATAACAATAGAGATAAAAAATCAATAGTTTTCTGAATATTTTTATTTTAAAGGAAATTAGAATACTTAATCCAATAATCTTTTATTTAGTAGTTTACAATTATAAAATATTTGGTTTTAATGTGTATTTTATATATATTGGACATGTTTTTTTTACAAAGGCAAAGTAGATGATAAAAATCAAATAAATTTTTTGATTAACTAATAGTCATTACACCTTTTGAATTCATTCCATGGTTATAAACATAACCAAGAGAGGTGATTGATGATGGGAATAGAGATTTCAATTTGGTTGATTTTTTGGATTGATACAAATTTAAAATTAATTATTCCAACCTTATCCATCTATTTTAGTTATAATAATAACCATGGGATACAATTTATAGAGAGATTTTGGGTTGTTTTTGGATTGATTTATGTAAAATAATAAGAATATATGAAATAGAAGATAGAAAATGTATGTGTGTGTAACCAATTAAATGAATAAGTTGAAAGTGAAAAAAATTAATTTTCTAAATGACTGATAAAAACATTACATCTAGTGATTTATCATGATTTCTTATCCTTGTGCTTTTAATTAAAATTAAATAAATGTAAAAAAGTTTACCTTGAATTATTTTCAAATCAAAATTTTGATTTTATACCATGTTATTTATATATAGGTTTTTTTATAAATACCCATATTATCTATGATAGGTTGTTTAAGTTAGAGATACTTGTAAATATTTTAAGGGTGCTATGGAAATTTTCTTAGGCATAAAAAAAATTAGCATACAAGAAAATTTGATATGGTATTTTATATATAATAATTAGGTTTATTTTATAGATTATTTTTACTAATTATAAAACTAAATTTTTATTTTAGTGTTTTTGTAATGATTCGCCTTTAAGGGAGTTTTGAGTATGCTTTTGAAGAAGATGAACTAAGAAGTGTAATCTCCATGCCAAATGAAGTATGAGGAATGCTAAGAAAAGGAGATCAACAAAAGAGTTCATGGGGAGCATGTGTTGGAAATTGTTCCCCGGAGATTAATAATGATTGGGTGGTTTGGAAAATTGTTTGTATTATGTATTATTATATTTAATAATAAATATAGATTTTTCATTTATCACTACTTTTTTCCACCTTTAAAATAATGAATCATGATAATGATTTTCTCGATATTAAAATTAATTTTTATCCCATACCAAGAAAAATAATGGATGGAAGAATTGTGATGTAAGGTTGGCATGAAGAGTTTATTTATACATTTATATATACATAGTTCCTGCGTGAGTTACAAGTAAAACTCTTTGAATCGTATCTGTATCAAAATGACAAACACCACATGGATTATCTTGTTTATAACTTTCATGAAGGTTCTGGGGCATAGAGAAAGCGATCGAGCTCGTGCTCAATAATAGAAATTTGTCAACTTCTTCAAGATTTATCCTCAGATCTAAATGAATAGTAACCTCAGAATCCACATGATGAGATCTTCACATATAATTTATTATTAATGTATGCAAATAAATAATTACTTTGTGTTAAAATTCTTTCTTTATTGATGTATTGATAATGGATTCACGTCGTACTGTCATTGTGTCAAAAAATTCAAGAGTAGAATCCCTCTAGAGGTGATCCATACATGCACTATGAATCTCTTAACGTCGTCGTATAAATATTCAGGTGCTATCATAGAATATTTTGATGCTTGCATCATTCGTTGATGATTGCCAGAAAAATTGCTTCGAGGTCAGAATGGCTCTTCTTATTCTCTATAGAGTTGAGAGGGTGGAGGAGAAGGATTAATCCCCATTCTTGAGAGCGCTAGGAGAAGTGTTCTCTAGAGTTTGAGAGAATTTTCTCTAGACTTTCGTTGTACACAACAATGATTTGGGTTGAGAATGATATAATCAGGTTTACATAAATTTAGGGTTGGATAATAAATAATTGCACATTGACCCTTATTATTCTCTTAATCTCTGATGAACCACTTGTTTAAATAATAATATTATTATTTTCTTGACATGCACTAGACTCGCAGATAAATAGATATTATTTCTTGAATAAATAAAATAACATTTATTCAAATAATAGTTAATATATTATTTCTCACCAGATCATTACTCATCCTATCATTCCTTTGTATTTATCGAACCTCAAACAATGACTACTTATTTAAATAAATAAATATCATTGTATTACTCACCGATAAATAACTAAATATTATATTCACTGAAATAGAGAATAAATATTTATTAAATATTAAACTCACATTTATTTACTCGAATAACTAGTGATTGAATATTTATAACCAATCCAAATATGAATAATTATTAAACCATATATGTAAATAATATTTAATCAATATATTAAATTAATCTATAATTTAACTAAGGTTTTGGATACACTTAGTGTGTGACCATCTAGGCTCATTCTCAATAGCATTAGGCCAAACTACCTAAAGCCCAATGTTAGCATCTAGTAACATTCCAAGACACCTTTATAGAAAGAATTTGATATCTCAGTGACATAGAACCTCATATGGATGTAGACTGTGTGATATAATCTCTTTATCTCAACATCTCTAATCAAATAGGTTGCATGTCAGTGTCATCAACCTATGGGTCTGATGTCTCTTTCTTTGACTTTCCAAAAAATAACTTGTCCATAGAACATCATGGTCATGAACTTAATCAGGCAGTTTCATTCCCATCAATGATCTTGAGATATCAGCTTCCACTAAACTAGGAATGGACAAATCCTTTCTTGCATTATTCGTTAATACAATATCAGTACATCGTCATGGTTTATGAAAATACATCAAATTATATGAATCATGAAATGAATTAATAATAATATTAAAGTATAAGGATCAGTACACACGTTTGTAATTAGGAACATCCACTGACACATATAAATGTGAATTTCCTACTGATGGGTCAAGTTCTCATGGTGTCCTTTCTTGAGATTATCAAGGACAGACTTCATGAGAAGGTGTGTTCATGTCTTATGAGGCCTCTACCCCTGATATCCTGAAGAATTTTTGTCATCTATCCAAAAAACATGTATTTAAGAATATTTTCATAGTACTTCAAGGTTCTCATAGCGAGGAACTGTCATGGCCTCTTTGTGCGACAAGTTCCCTTACGAAATTATCACATAGATGTCACACAGAAGAACAATCATCATGTGATAAGACATAAATTAATATTTGACACTATAAATTTTTATGTAATATATTATTCAAAATAGTTGGTTTTAGGGCATCAACGCCAACGTTTTAGTGTATCATTAGTGGGATGTTATTTAGTATCCTTTGATAAGTGGGTTTGAGGTAAACTTAACATGGGGGATTTAATGAATTGGATTATATTTTATTCCTCTTTATAATTCCTCATAAATATATGATCATTGGTATTACTTCTAATCATGGGTGGGATATCACTCAAAGTTATATTTGAAATTTACAATCTGTGGGGCTAGTAGGCATCATAATCCACGGTTAAGTTATTCTGAAAAAGTTAATGGCCATGCCAAATTCATTTGATGTGTTAGCATGTTTAATTTACATAATGAGATGAGTGATATATTAGGGTAGAGAAATAAATGGTTGACATTATTCATATCTTATGCACATACTCGATGTTATTGATAATATATACTTATACACATGGGTGATGAGATCATGATGAACATTTTATTAGGCATATAAATATTAGGAAGTAGATTTATAATCAATTCCTATAATATAAATAGCTAAAATGAGTTACACAATTGATCTTTTGAAAATAATAAATAGAAGAATATGTTTTAGATGTATATTTTATTTAGAGCATGATATTTATTTGTGTATATGCATGTAATGTATGTGTGTGTGTGTGTAGTTTTTATGTTTGTGTGTGTGCGCGCACACAATTGATGATGAATGTTTTCAACGGTTAGGGTTCCCAAGAGAAATTCTATCAATAAGGGGACAATGATTTGATTGTGTTTTGGGTAGCTCTTTCGAGCTCCATCAGTCTTGGATTTCTTCTCATATGATTGCTTCTCCTTTTACGGCCACATACCTCTTCTTCACCATCGACATCTCACCATCCAAGGGCTTGAAGTCTTGATCTCAACTAATGGAGAGTTATAACCTCATCATTGTTTAGATCAACCATGAAATTGTTCCTTTTTTGATTCATTGGTTTTGATCTATCTCAATTTATCCATTCTCTTTGGGCATTTCTCATTAAAGGGAGGAGCAACTTCATCGAGCTATGGATCTGACGGTGATCAGTGTGGGCAATGGAGTTGTAATGTCCCGGATTTTCCATGTAATTTTTTTTGAAAATTATATGGGATTATTTCAAGACCAAATGCTGATACGGCACATAATTCCGAGGTCTGGGGTGCCCAAAATAATTGTTCAAACTATTTTTAAGTTTATTAAAAATAGCGTGCATGTGCTGTTTTAGTGACTTCTAAATGGGTGACTGGATCGGAAATCTGAGAGCACTGTTACATTCAGGATGACAGGTTTACCCTAGGCACAACTTAACTTTAGTCAGCAATGGGTCGGGCCGGCTGTGGGTCGGGGTGAGTCAGACCCAGCGGGTCGGGCCGGTTGTGGGCCGAGGCGAGCCGAACCCAACAGGTTGGGTCAACTCGACAGGTCCAGTCGACCCGGACCCAGACCCAACCGAATCCTTTTCACAAGAAAGCTCATAACTCTCAAACCATGTGTCACACCCACCTCTTTTACTTTATTTATTTTGTTAATTTTTCTGGGCATTGGGTAGTCTGAGTTTAAGCTCAACTTAAAATTTTGAGTTATTTAAAAACGTATGTTTTAGCCTTGGTTGCATCCAGCGCCCCACGGTCAAAGTCGCACTGCCTTTCTTGGGTCATCGTGCGACCTCGCCTGGTTCAATTAATTAAATAAAATGGATTAATTATAATAAAGAAATAAAATTAAAAGTGTGATGAAATAAAAATCAAATAAAATAAGAGTTTTTAAATATAATAATAATAATAATAATGTTATTCAGGGATATTATTATTATTATTATCATAATTGATATAACTTTTTATTTTATTTTAGTATCAACAATTGAGTTTTATTATTTTTATTATTATTCTCATCATTATTCATATTTTATTTTATTATTATTATTACTAGTGTTTTGGTTTTTGCGTCACCGGACGCACAGGCAAGGCACGGTTTTGAGACCGCGCGGTCTGTCCGGCTTTCAAAATGAGTTAAAACATAATGGGATGATGAAATAATAATGAATAATGAAATATAAATAAAATGGAAATAATAAGTTTAATAAAATTTAATAAATTGTTTTAATGATAATAATAAAAATATTGCTTGAGAATAATAATAAATATTATTATTAATATTATGTAATGTTATTACAATTTTTATTATTATTATTTTACTTATTTCATTTATTTATTTTATTACTTATTTTATTTTTTCTTTTTATCTCTTCTTTTTATCTTTTTATCTTTCTTTCTTTTTCTTTTATTTCTTTTCTCTCTCTCACCTTCTCTCCCTCCCCCTGGTTGTCTCGTGTGGCCTCCCCCCTAACCCTAAGCGCGTCGTGCCCCTGTTACCCGGCCAGCCCGTTGCTCTGTGCCCCTGCCTCCCGGACAGCAGAACTGGTCGCCGGACCTCCCCTCTCCCCTCGTCTCACCACCCATCTCCCGATCGGCATCCTTGCTTCGTGTCACACCCCGATTTCCTAGCCAGCTCGAGGCACCGTCCCCTTCTTCCCTGGACTCTTGCCGCAACGGCCCGCACCAACTCTCCCCCAGACCCCTTCTTTCTGTCACACTACCTACCAGCTCGAGCCCCCACATTTGGCGTAGCCTCTTCCGGTGCCTTTCTCCCATCCGGCAAACCCAGTCTGGTGCGCACACCCCTGCTGGTTGCGGCCCTACCAGGTGCACCCCCTGCTGGTCGGTTTTGTCCGATGCACCTCCTTTTGCAGTCGGCGCCTCTTTTGGAAACCGCGACCCCAGCCACTGACTCCTCTTCCAGTGCACCATCCCCCGATAGTTTCCTCTCCCTTCCTCCTAAGGGTTTGGGTTCTTGTTAATTAGAGTTTCGGTTTTCTAGTGGGAAGAGTGTCTGGATTTAGTGTTAATTCTTGATACTTTTGATTTGGTTGTTTGTTTTAGGATCCAATTCAGTCCGCTTGAAGTGCGTCTTAGGTGCGGTTGAGGTTTCACACAAGATTTGGGATTTTATGCTTCGAGGTAGGTGGTTCCATACCCTTGCATCAATTGATTAATTTAATATGTTTATTTGGTTTATAAATGTGTTTTATGATCAAATTTTGTGGTTCAAAATGTATTTTTGGAATGTTTTGACATGTGTTCAAGTGGAAAATTATTATTTTGGTGTGTTCGTCTTGTTGTGCACCCTTGAAATTAATTGAAAATTGTTTTAATAATGTAAAACATGTTTTGATAACGTTATCTTACGCATTTGGTTTAGAGTGACGTTCTATATGGAATGAATTGTGTTTTTGGTATAAACCCTTGGTGCTAATTTGATGTATTTCATAAACTGTTTAACTTGATTTATTCACTCAAAAGTGATGTGCAAAAGGGGTGTTTGGTAGGGTGAAACTTGTGTTAAATCTTAAAGTGACATTTTTATGTGAGAACCCTAAGTGTGCTATTTAATAATGTTCTTTGAGCTGTTTAAATAATTTATCAGGTCATGCATGTGATGAAAACTCGGGTGTGAAATGGTTCTTGGTGTACGTTTGGTTTCAAAAGGGGGATTTTATGTGTATTTTGGTGTGAAGTTTTTTTTTGGTTTTTCTTGAAATGATCTAATAAATAGTTTAAGGATTTATTGAATTATTTAGATGGTGTGAAAGTGGTATTTTGAAAGAGTTGAATACACGTTTGTTTTTAAAGTAGTATGTTTATATAAAATAAGACATGTTTTGGTGTAAACCCTTTTTTGTGTCACTTGGTAGTGTTTTATAAATGGTGCGAATGGTTTATTAAATTGTGCAAGTGGTGAGAAACTAGTTTTAAGGATAATTTTTTTACCAAGTGGCTTGAAAATGGTTTTTCCTACTTGGAATTGGGTATGTTTATTGTGTAATCCCTTGTTGTGTTATTTAATAATGTTTTCTAAGTTTTGAAAATTCATTATGTTATTCTTTGAGTGTTTTAAAATGGGGATTTGTGAAATGATTAAGTAACGAAAAATGTATGTTGTGAAATGGTTTTGGTGTGCGTGTGTTTTTAAAATGGTGTTTGGGTATGCAAGTGGTGGCTTTTGTGTGTAATGTCATGTTTGGTCTGTGATATGAGAAAATGATATACTATGTGAATGTGGAACTTGATTGAGCACAAGGGAAAACCCTGGGTATCTAGGTGGGCGGACTAGAACTAGTGTGCTAGTGATCCGGAGGGGTATCGTCCTTGTTTCACTTAGCTGGATTGAGGATTGCAACACTAAATAAACATATGAATGACTGAGGGTCGTGGTTTCTAAGCCACGTTTACAGAGGGTCGTGGTTTCTAAGCCATGTTTCACCGAGACACGAAGTTCTAGGGTCCCACTCTAGCTAGATAATCCTTAGGGTAGTTACCCGCAGTGCTCTACTATTCATGACGTGGTGCCTTCTATCGGCATACAGAGGACCACTTGAGTATGTGCATGTTCTATATGAATTTATCTTTCATTTTAAAGTAGTATTTGTGAAATGGTTTTTCATCCAGTTCTCTTTTCTTTTTTTTACTTTCAACCATTAAATGTTTTCCTTAAAAGCATTTTAAAAGTGTGGTCTTAAATAAGCATATTGAATTATCTTTTTGATGTTGTGGCATGAAAACTTTTTATTGGGTGGTATCCTACTGGGCTCTTGGATCACACCCTACATACACCCTTAGGTGTATGTAGATTTTTTTCCTTTGTGTATTCCAGGTTGAGACATCGTGCTCAGCGATGGTGGTTTTGTTCGTTGATGGTCTTCTCATGCAGGTTGGTGTTTGGGGCGTGTGGATATTGCACCTCTCTTATTTCTTGGTGTTTTTAATTGGAGTTTTAGTTTCTTTTTTTGTCGTTTATTTTTGGATGTTGGTTCAAGTTGTAAACCTTTAAATTTGATTTTAGTTTAAGGGTTTGTTTGGTTGTCAGTTCATAGTTTTATTTTATTTATCTTGTTAGAGGTTTTTTGTTTACTATTTCGGTTAAACCATTCCCACATGTTACTCTTGACACTCGGGCACTTTTTTCAGCCCTTGGGGATCGGGAATGCCCTTCATGCCATGTTGCAGACTGGGTCGGGCACTGGGTCGGATGGGGACCCGGCCTGGTTCATGAAAAAATGGTATCAAAGGAGGTTTTCTCTCTTGGGTCGTGTTCTTTTGGGATATAGTCATGGTAGACTGGAGTTAAGGTTGTCGGGACTCAATGTCCTGGCTATGAGTAAGGTGCCTAGCCAGCACACCTCATGGCGGGACTCGAGTTACCAAAGTAAGTTGAGGTTTGTCTAAATCTTTGGTCCGTGTGGTTAATCTTGTTTAAGGGAAATGAAAAAGTAGGGTCAGTGGTCTTAGTGAGATCTAAAGGTCTAGAAAGCCATGTGGATCTGGGGACGTTGTCCTAGAATACCCTCTATAGTGGTGGTGTGATTAGCGTATGGCCTCCAATCATATGTCCCAGTCACCCGCTGACACCCATTCCCTCTTGCATCTTTCCTCATCTCTTTATTTTGGATTCATGGAAATCTGGTTTTTAAGTAAAAATGATTTGGTCATGGAAAAAATTGTCTTGAAATGAAGCACTTTAAAAAGAAAGTGATGTATGAAGTTTGAAAAGTGTGGGTTTAATGTTTGGTTTTTCAAAATGGAAAGATCTGATTTTGATCCTTGGTGCTCTCATGGGAAACCACATGCATGGGTAGATATGGAAAGAGGAATGGTTAATGGCATGAGAGGATGAGTGCCTGGATGTACATGAGGTGGGTGTTAGTGTGGAACGGGAACATGCATGTACGAGGCCCACGGGACACCAATGGTGTTTGTGCAACCCACCAGATTTGTTTATTTTCAAAAAAGTTTTGTTAAAGGAGAGTTTGTGTTTTAATAACCGGTGATTTTGTGGTGTGTCCTTGTGTTTTGGAAATGTCAAATGTGAGGCATTTTGAGCCGAGGATCCTTTCTGACTGATTTGTGTCCTGAGTTTAAATTCTTATTTGTAAGATGGTGTGAAAGTGTGTGGTTAGTGGTTTCTTTCAAAAAGTTCTTTGGGAAGCCCTTATAGTGGTTCCCTATGCACATTTAGTGTTGGCTTGTAGTATCTCCTGATCATTGGACCAGTTTGATTGGGTCCATGGTTTTATTTCTTAACTAGTGTATGCCCCCAAAAAGCATTAACATGTGATTGAAGTGCGGCCACGGACAATTCTCCGTTGGCCGGTCCTCCAGTTGATTAAAGTATGGACTCTCCCTTTTTAGTGATAGTGCTAAGTTTGTCCCTAACCCCTTTCGGTTAAGTGGATCCTCTCACAGCGGGATGATAGACACGAGGGGAGTTGGTAGGAGTTTTAGTCTCTTTCAGTTGTCTGAGTCATCGGATATGAAGTTTGGAACCGTTGTGTCTAAAGGACCCCCTGGAAATGGTGAAAGGAATTCCAGTGGGGAAGGGTGAAGGCGATTCGGAATTATTGGTGTTGACTGATGTCTTGAAAGGATTTTAGTGCATTCATCGGCTGCAAGGGTCATGTTTGGTGACGTCTTGCAGTGTGAATTCTCTTCGAAGAGCCAAGGTGGAATTCGTAAGATCCTTCGAGAATCCCTATTTTCATAGGAGTGTGTCCTCTCGGGGAGCTTTAATTTTTCTGTTCAAAGGGGAGTGTTAGTCGTGTGTCTGTCCTTCTTATGTTTCATGGTGAAGGTGGAGAGGTGATGCATGTGCATCATGTAAACCTCTGTTCTGGTGGATGTGCCGTGAGAGAGTAGTTGTATGTTGTGGTGTGTTGTGTTTGTTGGTGTTGTCTCGATTGCGGTGTGGTTACGTGTGACACCAAAGGTAGAAGCTCCATTCGGAATTCTTCCATGCCTAACTGTGAGACAGTAGATTCTTCAAACATCAGGGCTCCAACCATAGGCCTCGGAATGAAGATGACGCATGGTCAAGAACCCCGAGAGTGTATGGGACCCCGACCTTATTTCTGTCATCGGTGTTGGAGGTAAAAGCAATTTAAATCGTTTCCAATAACTGTTCCATTCTGAATGACCCATTTGGGTGAATGGGGTTTCCCATAGACATGAGGAGGTGTGGTCATCTTGTCATCTTAAAGTCTTAGGGGTTGCTTCCCACCAGACGTAATCATTTTTAGTGGTCCTTATGGGGTCTGTTGGGTTAATCAGTCTCAAATTTGAATAGTACTTATACAGGAATGTGGAGATGATGGTTTGTCTTGGGTCATGATTTTGACGCCCCGGTAGTCAGGCCCCTCCCTCCTCGCCCCTTGTGTTGGGGTGTTTGGTCACTAACATGAAAATTTGAAGTTTTGTATCTTCTGTTAGTTCCAATGGTGGGGAGTCCGCCAGGGCCTCCCCATGTTGGTTTTCCAATTTCATCTTGGGTGTTAGTGATTTTCTAATGGTGGGGAGCCCCTTCGGGCTTCGCCATGTTGACCTTTTAGTTCTGTTCCTAGAGATGATTGGGTGATAGGTGATAAGAGTACTCCTTGGACGTGGTTGGTCTTGTTTGTTCATTCCAGTCAAATGGTGTGGTTTTTGTTTAATGGTGTTTGGGGTGTTTTGGTTTGTGAAGTTGGTTCTCGCGAGTGTGAGAGTTCCTATCCTTGATCAATCAACTGGAGGTGTTCTATCTCTTTGGGACGGGAGACACATAGTGGAAAGTCTTTTATGAGTTTCTTGATGTTTTCATTTAAGTCACTTTCTCTGAGCACGATGAGTTTGTCTCTTGTCGCTTGTTGTTTGTGGGGATCCTCTTTGAGCCTTAAGGGGGTGTCATTTTCTACTATGGGGTTCAATCTTAGTTGTGGATTTCTGGGGATGGAAAGCGATATGGTGGGGAGAATTGTCACACCCACATCATTTACATTATTTATTTTATTAATTTTTCTAGGCATCGGGTAGTCCGAGTTTAATCCCGACTTAAAATTTCGAGTTATTTAAAAACGTATGTTTTGGCCTTAGTTGCGTCCAGCGCCCCACGGTCGAAGCTGCGCAGCCTCACTTGGGTCATCGTGCGACCTCGCCTGGTTCAATTAATTAAATAACATGGATTAATAATAATAAAGCAATAAAATTAAAAGCGTGATGAAATAAAAAACAAATAAAATAAATGTTTTTAAAGATAATTATTATTATTATTATGTTATTCAGGGATATTATTATTAGTATTATTATTATTATTATTATCATAATTGATATAACTTTTTATTTTATTTTAGTAACAAAAATTGAGTTTTATTATTTTTATTATTATTCTCATCATTATTCATATTTTAGTTTATTATTGTTATTATTATTACGAGTGTTTTGGGTTTTGCGTCACCAGACACATGGGCAAGGCACGGTTTTGAGACCGCGCGGTCTGCCCGACTTTCAAAATGAGTTAAAGCATAACGGGATAATGAAATAATAATGAATAAGGAAATGGAAATAAAATGGAAATAAGAAGTTTAATAAACTATAAGAAATTGTTTTAATGATAATAATAAAAATCTTGTTTGCGAATAATAATAAATATTATTGTTCATATTATGTGATGTTATTACAATTTTTATTATTATTATTTTACTTATTTCATTTATTTATTTTATTACTTATTTTATTTTTATTTTTATCTCTTCTTTTTATCTTTTTATCTTTATTTATTTTTCTTTTCTTTCTTTTCTCTCCCTCACCTTCTCTCCCTCCCCCTGGTTGTCTCGTGCGGCCTCCCCCCTATCCCTAAGCGCGTCGCACCCCTATTGCTCAGCCAACCCATTGCTCTGTGCCCCTGCCTCCCGGCCAGCAGAACTGGCCGCCAGACCTCCCATCTCCCCTCGTCGCACCACCCATCTCCTGACCGGCCTCCTTGCTTCGCATCGCACCCCGGTTTCCCAGACAACTCGAGGCACCACCCCCGTCTTCCCTGGCTTCTTGTCGCGATGACACGCACCAACTCTCCCATGGACCCCTTCTTTTCGTCACTCCACCTACCAGCTCGAGCCCCTGCATTTGGCGCAGCCTCTTCCGGTGCCTTTCTCCCATCCGGCAAACCCAATATGGTGCACACACCCCTGATCGTTGTGAACCTGCCAGGTGCACCCCCTGCTGGTCGGTTCTGTCCGATGCGCCTCATTTTGCAGCCGACGCCTCTTCCAGAAATCGCGACCCCAGCCGCAACTCCTCTTCCGGTGTGCCATCCCCCGATAGTTTCCTCTTCCTTCCTCCCAAGTGTTTGGATTCTTGTTAATTGGAGTTTCGATTTTCTAATGGGAAGAGTGTCTGGATTTGATGTTAATTCTTGATACTTTTGATTCAGTTTTTTGTTTTAGGATCCAATTCAGTTTGCTTGTGGTGCGTCTTAGGTGTGGTCGAGGTTTCACACAAGATTTGGGATTTTATACTTCGAGGTAGGTGGTTCCATACCCTTGCATCAATTGATTAATTTAATATGTTTATTTGGTTTATAAATGTATTTTATGATCAAATTTTGTGGTGTGAAATGTATTTTTGGAGTGTTTTGACATGCGTTCAAGTGGAAAATTATTATTTTGGTGTGTTCACCTTATTGCGCACCCTTGAAATTAATTGCAAATTGTTTTAATAATGGAAAACATGTTTTGATAAGGTTATCTTACGCATTTGGTTTAGAGTGACATTCTATATGGAACGAATTGTGTTTTTGGTATAAACCCTTGGTGCTAATTTGATGTATTTCATAAAATGTATATCTTGATTTATTCACTCAAATGCGACGTGCGAAAGGGGTGTTTGGTAGGGTGAAACTTGTGTTAAATCTTAAAATGAAATTTTTATGTGAGAACCCTGAGTGTGCTATTTAATAATGTTCTTTGAGCTGTTAAAATAATTTATCAGGTCGTGCATGTGATGCAAATTCGGGTGTGAAATGGTTCTTGGTGTACGTTTGGTTTCAAAAGGGGGATTTTATGTGTATTTTGGTGTGATGATTTTTTTGTGTTTTTCTTGAAATGATCTAATAAACAGTTTAATGATTTATTGAATTATTTAGATGGCGTGAAAGTGGTATTTTGAAAGAGTTAAATACGCGTTTGTTTTTAAAGTAGTATGTTTATATAAAATAAGACATGTTTTTGGTGTAAACCATTTTTTGCGTCACTTGAGGCATCGTGCTCAGCGATGGTGGTTTTGGTTGTTGATGGTCTTCTCGTGCAGGTTGGTGTTTGTGGCATGTGGATGTTGCACCTCTCTTGTTTCTTAGTGTTTTTAATTAGAGTTTTAGTTTCTTTTCTTGTCGTTTCTTTTTGGATGTTGGTTCAAGTTGTAAACCTTTAAATTTGATTTTAGTTTAAGGGTCTGTTTGGTTGTCAGTTCACAGTTTTATTTTATTTATCTTTTTAGTGGTTTTGTGTTTACTATTTCGGTTAAACCATTCCCACATGTTACTCTTGATACCCGGGCACTTGTGTCAGCCCTTGGGGATCGAGAATGCCCTTCAGGCCATGTCGCGGACTGGGTCGGGCACTGAGTCGGATGGCGACCCGGCCTGGTTCGTGACAAAATGGTATCAAAGGAGGTTTTCTCTCTTGGGTTGTGTTATTTTGGGATAGAGTCATGGTAGACTGGAGTTAAGGTTGTCGGGACTCGATGTCCTGGCTATGAGTAAGGTGGCTAGCCAGCACACCTCGTGGCGGGACTCGAGTTACCAAAATAAGTTGAGGTTTGTCTAAATCTTTGTCCTGTGTGGTTAATCTTGTTTAAGGGAAATGAAAAAGGAGTAGGTCAGTGGTCCTAGTGAGCTCAAAAGGTATGGAAAGCCATGTGGATCTGGGGACGTTGTCCTAGAATACCCTCTGTGGTGGTGGCGTGATTAGCGTATTGCCTCCAATCATATGTCCCAGTCACCCGCTGACACTCGTTCCCTCTTGCATCTTTCCTCGTCTCTTTATTTTGGATTCATGGAAATCTGGTTTTTAAGTAAAAATGATTCGGTCTTGGAAAAAAATGTCTTGAAATGAATCACTTTAAAAATAAAGTGATGTATGAAGTTTGAAAAGTGTGGGTTTAATGTTTGGTTTTTCAAAATAGAAAGATCTGATTTTGATCCTTGGTGCTCTCATGGGAAACCACATGCATGGGTAGATATATAAAGAGGAATGGTTAATGGCATGAGCGGATGAGTGCCTGGATGAACATGAGGTGGGTGTTAGTGTGGAACGGGAACATGCATGTACGAGGCCCACGGGACACCAATGGTGTTTGTGCAACCCACCAGATTTGTTTATTTTCAAAAAAGTTTTGTTAAAGGAGAGTTTGTGTTTTAATAACCGGTGATTTTGTGGTGTGTCCTTGTGTTTTGGAAATGTCAAATGTGAGTCGTTTTGAGCCGAGGATCCTTTCTCACTAATATGTGTCCTGAGTTTAAATTCTTATTTGTAAGATGGTGTGAAAGTGTGTGGTTGGTGGTTTCTTTCGAAAAGTGCTTTGGGAAGCCCTTGTAGTAGTTCCTTCTGCACATTTAGTGTTGGCTTGCGGTATCTCCTGACCATTGGACTAGTTTGATTGGGTCCATGGTTTTATTTCTTAACTAGTGTACGCCCCCAAAAAGCATTAACATGTGATTGAAGTGCGGCCACGGACAATTATCCATTGGTCGGTCCTCCAGTTGATTAAAGTATGGACTCTCCCTTTTTAGTGATAGTGCTAAGTTTTTCCCTAACCCCATTCAGTTAAGTGGATCCTCTCGCAGCGGGATGACAGACGCGAGGGGAGTTGATAGGAGTTTTAGTTTCTTTCAGTTGTCTGAGTCATCGGATATGAAGTTTGGCACCGTTGTGTCTAAAGGACCCCTTGGAAATAGTGAAAGGAATTCCAGCAGGGAAGGGTGAAGGTGGTTCGGAATTATTGGTGTTGACCGATGTCTTGAAATGCTTTTAGTGCATTCATCGGCTGCGAGGGTCATGTTTGGTGACGTCTTGCAGTGTGAATTCTCTTCAAAGAGCAAAGGTGGAATTCGTAGGATGCTTCGAGAATCCCTATTTTCATAGGAGTGTGTCCTCTCGGGGAGCTTTAATTTTTCTGTTCAAAGGGGAGTGTTTTTCGTGCGTCTATCCTTCTTATGTTTCATGGTGAAGGTGGAGATGTGATGCATGTGCATCATCTAAACCTCTATTCTGGTGGATGTGTTGTGAGAGAGTAGTTGTATGTTGTGGTGTGTTGTGTTTGTTGGTGTTGTCTCGGTTGCGGTGTGGTTACGTGTGACACCAAATGTAGAAGCTCCATTCGGAATTCTTCCATGAATGACTGTGAGACAGGAGATTCTTCAAACATCAGGGCTCCAACCATAGGCCTCAGAATGAAGATGACGCATGGTCAGGAACCCTGAGAGTGTATGGGACCCCGACCTTATTTCTGTCATCGGTGTTGGAGGTGAAAGCAGTTTAAATCGTTTCCAGTAACTGTTCCATTATGAATGACCCATTTGGGTGCGTGGGGTTTCCCGTAGCCATGAGGAGGTGTGGTCATCTTGTCACCTTAAAGCCTTGGGGGTTGCGTCCCACTAGACGTAATCATTTTTAGTGGTCCTTATGGGGTCTGTTGGGTTAATCAGTCTCAAATTTGAATAGTGCTCATACAGGAATGTGGAGATGATGGTTTGTCTTGGGTCATGCTTTTGACGCCCCGGTAGTCAGGCCCCTCCCTCCTCGCCCCTTGTGTTGGGGTGTTTGGTCACTTACATGAAAATTTGAAGTTTTGTATCTTCTGTTAGTTCCAATGGTGGGGAGTCCGTCAGGGCCTCCCTATGTTGGTTTTCCAATTTCATCTTGGGTGTTAGTGATTTTCTAATGGTGGGGAGCCCCTTCGGGATTCCCCATGTTGACCTTTTAGTTCTGTTCCTAGAGATGATTGGGTGATAGGTGATAAGAGTACTCCTTGGATGTGGTTGGTCTTGTTTGTTCATTCCAGTCAAATGGTGTGGTTTTTGTTTAACGGTGTTTGGGGTGTTTTGGTTTGTGAAGTTGGTTCTCGTGAGTGTGAGAGTTCCTATCCTTGATCAATCAACTAGAGGTGTTCTAGCTCTTTGGGATGGGAGACACATAGCGGAAAGTCTTTTACGAGTTTCTTGATGTTTTCATTTAAGTCACTTTCTCTGAGCACGATGAGTTTGTCTCTTGTCGCTTGTTGTTTGTGGGGATCGTCTTTGAGCCTTAAGGGGGTGTTGTTTTATACTATGGGGTTCAATCTTAGTTGTGGCTTTCAGGGGACGGAAAGCGATATGGTGGGGAGAATTGTCACGCCCACATCTTTTACATTATTTATTTTATTAATTTTTCTAGGCATCGGGTAGTCCGAGTTTAAGCCCGACTTAAAATTTTGAGTTATTTAAAAATGTATGTTTTGGCCTTGGTTGCGTCCAGCGCCCCACGGTCGAAGCTGCGCAGCCTCGCTTGGGTCACCGTGCGACCTCGCCTGGTTCAATTAATTAAATAAAATGGATTAATAATAATAAATCAATAAAATTAAAAGTGTGATGAAATAAAAAACAAATAAAATAAAAGTTTTTAAAGATAATAATTATTATTATTATGTTATTCAGGGATATTATTATTATTATTATTATTATTATCATAATTGATATAAATTTTTATTTTATTTTAGTACCAACAATTGAGTTTTATTATTTTTATTATTATTCTCATCATTATTCATATTTTAGTTTATTATTATTATTATTATGAGTGTTTTGGGTTTTGCGTCACCAGACACACGGGTAAGGCACGGTTTTGAGACCGCGCGGTCTGCCCGACTTTCAAAATGAGTTAAAACATAACGGGATAATGAAATAATAATGAATAAGGAAATGTAAATAAAATGGAAATAAGAAGTCTAATAAACTATAAGAAATTGTTTTAATGATAATAATAAAAATATTGTTTGAGAATAATAATAAATATTATTGTTCATATTATGTGATGTTATTACAATTTTTTTTATTATTATTTTACTTATTTCATTTATTTATTTTATTACTTATTTTCTTTTTCTTTTTATCTCTTCTTTTTATCTTTTTATCTTTCTTTATTTTTCTTTTATTTCTTTTCTCTCCCTCACCTTCTCTCCCTCCCCCTGGTTGTCTCGTGCGGCTTCCCCCCTATCCCTAAGCGCGTCGCACCCCTATTGCCCGGCCAACCCGTTGCTCTGTGCCCATACCTCCCGGCCAGCAGAACTGGCCGCCAGACCTCCCCTCTCCCCTCGTCGCACCACCCATCTCCCGGCCGGCCTCCTTGCTTCGCATCGCACCCCGGTTTCCCAACCAACTCGAGGCACCGCCCCCGTCTTCCCTGGCTTCTTGTTGTGATGGCACGCACCAACTCTCCCGCGGACCCCTTCTTTTCATCACTCCACCTACCAGCTCGAGCTCTTGTATTTGGCATAGCCTCTTCTGGTGCCTTTATCCCATCCGGCAAACCCAATCTGGTGCGCACACCCCTGCTCGTTGTGACCCAGCCAGGTGCACCCCCTGCTGGTTGGTTCTGTCTGATGCGCCTCATTTTGCAGCTGGCGCCTTTTCCGACAATCGCGACCCCAGCCGCCGACTCCTCTTCCGGTACGCCATCCCCCAGTAGTTTCCTCTTCCTTCCTCCCAAGGGTTTGGCTTCTTGTTAATTGGAGTTTCGGTTTTCTAATGGGAAGAATGTCTAGATTTAATGTTAATTCTTGATACTTTTGATTCAGTTGTTTGTTTTAGGATCCAATTCAGTTTGCTTGTGGTGCGTCTTAGGTGCGGTCGAGGTTTCACACAAGATTTGGGATTTTATACTTCGAGGTAGGTGGTTCCATACCCTTGCATCAATTGATTAATTTAATATGTTTATTTGGTTTATAAATGTGTTTTATGATCAAATTTTGTGGTGTGAAATGTATTTTTGGAGTGTTTTGACATGCGTTCAAGTGGAAAATTATTATTTTGGTGTGTTCTCCTTGTTGCGCACCCTTGAAATTAATTGAAAATTGTTTTAATAATGGAAAACATGTTTTGATAAGGTTATCTTACGCATTTGGTTTAGAGTGACATTCTATATGGAACGAATTGTGTTTTTGGTATAAACCCTTGGTGCTAATTTGATGTATTTTATAAAATGTTTATCTTGATTTATTCACTCAAATGCAACGTGCGAAAGGGGTGTTTGGTAGGGTGAAACTTGTGTTAAATCTTAAAATGACATTTTTATGTGAGAACCTTGAGTGTGCTATTTAATAATGTTCTTTGAGCTGTTTAAATAATTTATCAGGTCATGCATGTGATGCAAATTCAGGTGTGAAATGGTTCTTGGTGTACATTTGGTTTCAAAAGGGGGATTTTATGTGTATTTTGGTGTGATGTTTTTTTGGGTTTTTTTTGAAATGATCTAATAAACAGTTTAATGATTTATTGAATTATTTAGATGGCGTGAAAGTGGTATTTTGAAAGATTTAAATACGTGTTTGTTTTTAAAGTAGTATGTTTATATAAAATAAGACATGTTTTTGGTGTAAACCATTTTTTGCGTCACTTGGTGGTGTTTTGTAAATGGTGAAAACAGTTCATTAAATTGTGCAAGTGGTACGAAACTAGTTTTAAGGATAATTTGTTGACTGAGTGGCTTGAAAATGGTTTTTCCTACTTAGAATTGGGTATGTTTATTATGTAAGCCCTTGGTGTGTTATTTAATAATGTTTTCTAATTTGTGAAGATTTATTATGTTCTTCTTTGAGTGTTTTCAATTGGGTATTTTTTAAATGATTAAGTAACGACAAATGTATGTTGTGAAATGGTTTTGGTGTGCGTGTGTTTTTAAAATGGTGTTTGGGTATGCAAGTGGTGGCTTTTGTGTGTAATGTCTTGTTTTGTCTGTGATATGAGAAAAAGATATACTATGTGAATGTGGAACTTGATTGAGCACAAGGGAAAACCCCGGGTATCTAAGTGGGTGGACTAGAACTAGTGCGCTAGTGATCCAGAGGGGTATCGTCCTTGTTTCACTTAGCTGGATTGACGATTGCAACACTAACTAAACTTATGAATGACTGAGGGTCGTGGTTTCTAAGCCACGTTTACTGAGGTTCATGGTTTATAAGCCACGTTTATAGAGGGTCGTGGTTTATAAGCCACGTTTCACTAAGACACGAGGTTCTAGGGTCCCACTCGAGCTAGATAATCCTTAGGGTATTTACCTGCAGTGCTCTACTATTCATGACGTGGTGCCTTCTGTCGTCATACAAAGGACTACTTGAGTATGTGCATGTTCTTTATGAATTTTCTCTTCCATTTTAAAGTAGTATTTGTGAAATGATTTTTCTTCCAGTGCTCTTTTCTTTTTTTTACTTTCACCCTTTAAATGTTTTCCTTAAAAGCATTTTAAAAGTATGGTCTTAAATAAACATGTTAAATTATCTTTTTGATGTTGTGGCATGAAACCTTTTTATTGGGTGGTATCATAATGGGATCTTGGCTCACACCCAACATACACCCTTAGGTGTATGTAGATTTTTGTCCTTTATGTATTCCAGGTTGAGGCATCGTGCTCAGCGATGGTGGTTTTGGTCGTTGATGGTCTTCTCATGCAGGTTGGTGTTTGTGGTGTGTGGATATTGCACCTCTCTTGTTGCTTGGAGGTTTGAGTTAGAGTTTTAGTTTCTTTTGTTGTCGTTTATTTTTGGATGTTGGTTCAAGTTGTAAACCTTTAAATTTGATTTTAGTTTAAGGGTATATTTTGTTGTCAGTTCACAGTTTTATTTTATTTATCTTGTTAGTGGTTTTGTGTTTACTATTTCGGGTAAACCGCTCCCACATGTTACTCTTGATAACCAGGCACTTGTGCCAGCCCATGGAGATCAAGAATGCCCTTCGGGCCAGGTCGCGGACCGGGTCGGGTGCCGGGTCGGATGGCGACCCGGCCTGGTTCGTGACACCGTGTATTCATTTGACGAGTCGTTTGCGGCATTGTGATCCTCATGAAAAAGTGGTCCTTTTGAGATACTTTAAGTGAGTTTCTATGGAAGTTGGTGTATGGCCTTTTGTCTTGAGGATTTGGTGCTCCCAGAACGATCATGCTAAGGATGAAATCTTGCGACTGGTTGTGACCTAGAAGGTATGTGATTACCTAGACTGTGTCTTACCTAGACTGTGTGTCATACCTAGATTGTGTGTCTTATCTAGACATTGTGTCTTACCAAGACTGAGTCGGTACTACCATGTACCACCATGGTGCAGGTCCTCTGGTCTTTGATGACACTCTGTGTGTTACCAACACTCCGGGTGTTATCTACACTCCATGTGTTACCTACACTCCATGTGTTACCGACACTCCGTGCGTTACCAACACTCTGTATGTTACCTACACTACGTGTGTTACCAACGCTCCGTGTGTTACTACTTGAGGGTAGTATGGATTCTTACGACAATCTTGTTTAAGTATCATAGAACTATATTTGGTGTAAGCTAACTCTAGTGAATCTCTTGATTGTACCTATTAGAGGCTAGACTTCGTGTGCCTCTTTGGCAGTCTAATTGGTTTATTTCTTAGTGCTCTTCTTTGTGGTATACTTTTTGTAATTCCTTTGTGGTTTGGGGTCCCTACTGAGTATTATTTTACTCACTTTTGCACGAGCTTCATCTGCATGTGTTGTGTTTTGTGCAGACGATCAGCAGCTTTGACGGAGTCCTTGGTGGGCTGGAGACAGGGGGTGATTCAGGGTGACCCGACGAACGTGGTTCACTTTAGCGACATTCATACAGCTTATTGTATCTACCCTTTAGATAGGGTTTTCTGTAGATGAGATCTAGGAGCTTGTACTTTTCTATTTCAATTGGGCTTGTATTCTGACTCGTTTACTTTTTAGTTTGTACTATCACTTTGAGTGGGTTTTCTTAGTGGTTTGCATCAATGTTTACTTAGTGTTTTCAGTTTCATCTTTTGCTTGGAGACGGGTGTGTGTGTACAGGTACTTGGGAAAATGCCTCCCACTTGTGCAATATGCCTACTCGACGCTAGTCGCCAGCCCCTGGCCTATGGGAGGCAGGCTTGGGGTAGTCACGGCACGGGCCCCAAGGGACGGATCATGACAGGAGTTCTTTTCTTTAAGGGGTGCTTCATAGATAAAACTAGGAGCTTCAGAGGTGGGTGTTTTTTTCTTCATTTATGTCATAATTCATCTGAGGATATCTATTTGGCTTTTAGCCTCTCCATGCATCTTTGGATTTTCTCTTGTTATCATAACTCCAAATAATGTCAGTCCATTAGTGACACTCATGGAGGTCAAGAACCACATTCGCATGTTTTCCACCCTACATTGCATCGACGATGATGTCCTTAATGTTTATTCACATTTTGGTTGATGAGCTTGGTATTCTCTGCTTTAGTGTTTCATTTGACGATTTCCCCAACTTTCTTATCATTAAATGGTGTTGTTAGTCCCCATATTGTTATTGTCACAATGGATGCCCAAGTTGGAGATGATCGTCCTTACTTCCGATGACATAGGTTTTTCTATGCTAGTGTTTGGATGTGTTGGGCTTAAGGGGGTGGACCTTGATTAGTTGTTTATTAGTCTATGCATACGAACTCAATGGTTAGATCACCACCCACTTCCATGCAAGCTCTCTTTGTAGCTTGTTTGTGTTTTCCTCAAACCACAAAAGGATTTTTTTTTATAAAAAAAATATAGGGTTAGATACATAAAATAAAATGTATAATTATTTAAATTTGTGAGATATATATAAATATTTGTAAAGAAAATAAAATATTACTTCTACAGTTGCATAGTGATTATTCATTCAAGAGTCTTAAATGTGTAATGTATAATTCATTGGACTTAAAATAAATAATTAACATGTAGAAATACTTGGGGATAAGAGGACAAGGGGCCAAAGGGTACCAATCAAATCAAAACAAATTGAAAAGAATAAAATCATAACATTTTAATAAAATTTTGGTTTTTAAAATCTACTAATTATACTAATCTTAGGTTTTTCTTCCTACCACATGTCCTCCCCTCCACCCTCCACGCTCCATTGCTGCCCACCTTCCACGTCCTCCCTCCCTATTCGGTGACTCATTCTCCCTCGCTCCATCAGTCTACACCGCAAAAAAACCTAGATTTACCTCTACCGCTCACACTATCCACCTGTGATTCTTCGTGCTCTCCATCCCTCTTCGCCGTGACGATACCCTGTGATTCCTCTCCCGCTCGCATTGCCCAACTACGGTTATCATTGCACTGAATCGTCGTCATCCCTCCGCGTTCAGCGAAACGCCACGCTCCCTCCCTCTTCCCTATGACTATACTGTAGCTATCGTCTCCGTCTCACGCTGTCAAACTACGGTTCTCAGTGCACGGATTCATTATCTATCTACTCCGACGTGCTGATTGATTCAGTGTCCATTTATTGATGTTCACTGTGTTGTCACCAGCGATTCTCTTTGTAGTGGACTAAGGTTATTCCAACGGTCTCTTCTGTTTTCGATTCATGTTCATGTTCTGTAAATGAAAATTTGTTTCCCCTGGTTCTTCACCTATTTCGTACTTATTTTTCTTTTCCAATCTAGCATAACATATCCAGATTTCTTAGTTGATTCTATGCGATGACTTCCTAGAAATACAGTCATTCATTTGGATTTTTCCAAGTTACGAAACAATGATATTCATCACCTCTGCAATAGGTATGCTCTCCTAATTCTGTAGAAATTTTCACCCTTCTACTTCATTTTTTTTCAGATATGTGTGCAACAATTTTAGGGTCTGAAAACAATTTCTTCCATATGAAAAGTGTTATGAAAGGAGATGTTTGGTGACATATTGGTGTTAAAGGTTTGAGACCCCCTGCTAAATGTTATCTTATTTTGATTTTGGTTTCTAAATATTTCTTTCATGTTAACATTCATATTAGTTATTCTGCAAATTCAGTAAGGTGTTATAATTTTTTAACTTTTTTTCTATGTAGAAAAGTCTGTTCCAAGCTTTTAATAGTGACAGTATTTCTGGGTGACATCCTAGAACTTCAAGTACTTTTCATGATTTAGTATTTCCATTTTTATTTGATTTCTTTACAATTGTTTTCTCTGTACATGTGAATACATAAACAGGAATTGGAAAAGGGTTTCATCACCAACATTCCAGTAGATTCCATTACAAATATCTTTAAACTAGATCTTCAACCAATTTTTCTACATGACTCATAGTCTCCAAAGTTCTTTGGCAGTCATCTATGAACCGTTTCAACTATATTTAATCATACAACCACTTCTCTGGAGATTGGGTGATGGAGACCAGACATTTTTTTTGTTCACAGCTTAACATCAATCTAGATAGCAACTCGCTGCAGGAGGAAATCTGTAACTATATAATTTCAGATGTTGTACATGGAAAGGAAGGTTCATGCTATTATCTTTTCCACTTTTTGTAGTTTTTTATGGGAAGGACGTGATCAGTCATGGGAGGGCAGACCTGTTTCACATCTATTTTTCCAGGTACATATGAAATTACAGGTTGCAGAACATGGGTTTCTGGTCGAAGGGGGAGACTCGGTTGTGGCCTTCAAAATGCTGCAACCAAGAGCTTGCATTGGGAGGAAGGCAAGGTATGTCAAATAGGGGGATATGGATTTGATGGAATGCACCCATTGAAGGGTTGATTTTAAATGTGGATTGTTGTTACTTAGCTGGGTAGATGTGTGGTGGTAAATTATTGACGGACAGTTGTGGTTTGGTGGTACTGGGGTTCAACACGTCTTTTGGTGTCGTGTCTTCTCTTAAAGCTGAGGAGAGGGTACAAACAATATCCTTGGTGGTTAACTTATATTGTTAGAAGGTGCCAAAGATTGATCAATCAAGATATCCTCATCAAACACACCGAGAGAGAAGGTAACTTCATTGTGGATGCATTAGCTTCTCAAGGTACTCTCTCTAATAATTGTATCATTTGTGATGTAATATGGTCATTGTCGGTTGATTATATGTTTTTTGTTAAGGGAGACGCCTTGGGGCTCCACTATTTGCAGCCTCCTTGATTTCAGGGCCTGTATTGTTCAGTTTTAATAAAAAGAGAGTGTTCATGTGTTAGTGTCACCTATACATTTTTCCCATTCATTATTAAAAGTTTTATATGAGATTGTGTTTTTTACATGTGCTCTACTCATTTAAAAGTAGATCATGTTTATGAATAATTGAAATAGTATGTACATATTTCATTACCTTGTGATGGAATTAGTCTCAGTTACTGAAAGTACCTTATAAAACTCATCAATTAGATAGAGTCCTCAAAGCCAGTTCTTAGGAAATACTTCCATGAATCAAGGAAACCAGGTCCCCTTCCATGGTACCTGCTTGGATCTTTGATCAAAAGCTTTTAGCACGATCACTATGTCAGTGATGAGGGAGATGGGGGTGTATTATGAAACTAAGTCTGGACTATACAAAAAAATGATGATTCATTCAAAGTTGCTCTGATGCAGAAAATAATGGTTCTGATGGAGGAATGTGCTATATCATACAAAACTTCCAGATTGCTTCAAACCAAGGCACTTACTTGGCAAGTAGACATGCTTGCAGAATCATGTTCAAAACCAAGACATTTATTCGACCATGCGATACAGAAATTCCCTTTTTTTAGTTTAAATTTTACTTCATATGATGCCATAATTCAAAGAACAATTCCTAAGGAACATTTAATAGGTACATTTCACTTACTTTTTTAAGTTACTTTTATGTGTACTTAACTTCAATAATATTATGATTGTAATGTTTTCTGTGTCATTCCTAAATTCTTCACATTAACTTTATTTCGATCATCTATGTATAGAAATAATTGGACGTCTACGATACACTCATTCAGTGCAATCTATGGGTCATTCCAACCTCAGGATGCAGATTGTTCTAGAGGATGACAGGTTATTATTTTCCTTCTCTTGCTATATTTCACTGCAGCAAATATATTTAAGACCTACTGTTCCTTTATTTCCCTATAGAGGTATGCAACTTACCTGCAGTTTATGGGGAGAGTTTGTGAACGAAATGACCAATTATTTGAAAAATAACAAAGACTCATCAACCATTCTTATATTACAACTTGTCCATGTGAAGCGACTGAGCAGTATGGTTTTTTTCTCCATTGAACCTTTTCTGCTCTTCATAAATCATTGTTCTTTGAATATGTTTCTTTGAAAGTATATTTTCTACAAATGACATCTATGTTTTCAAACTTCTTTCAGACACTGTTATTGTCACTACTACTATTAATTCTACAAAAATTTTGTACAACCTTGATATTCCAGAAGTAAACAAGTTCAAAATCAGGTGACCTTTGAATTGTTATAGCTTATGTATTTTAACATTAATCGCACTGTACATCTCTCTAATAACCCATAATGTTGTCAATATTTATTTACAATTCTCTTATTCTATATTTTCCAGGTTTGGGTTGGCAAGTGCATCATAGTTCAATACTACACCACCAACAACTAGCAACCCTTTTGAAGATGTACTATATTGGAACAACAAAAAAACAATTTCAGATGTCAAAAGCTGTAAAGAGGTAACTAATCTATCATTAATTTAGGAAATTCATTATGTAGTCTTATCAATTGTTCAGTTCTGTCCTGAACTAATGACTATAATATTATGTACTTAATTTATTGTATCCTACACGATGCTTAATTGCAGCAAACATACAAAAAATTCAAAGCACCCACAATTGGTTTTATGAGTCATGCAATTTTTGCATGAAGAAAGTCCACCTTTTAGATGACAAAATTTGGTGCCATAACTGTAAATTATCTACTCATACCAGTACTCACAGGTTATCTTCTTTAACAATCTTAAATTGCTTATTATCACTTTCTTACTTTTCAACTAATAAATAAAATAGTGATTACCATTGACACTGCGGTCATCATTTTAAATTCAACAGATATAGAGTGCGACTAAAGGTTACTGATGACACAGACTCATTCTCAGTAGTTTTATTTGACAAACAAGTCATGCATTTCATCCACAAGACAACTGCAGAGTTGAGAGCTGCTTTCATACAGGTAAAACCAACTTTTTCTATTGTGTCACTATATTTTATAATTATTATTCCTAACATTGGTTGTTTCATAATCAGGACGATGAAGAATATGGTTTTCCTCAACTTAACATTTTCAAATCAAAGAAAGTGCTCCTATCAATTGAAGTATCAAATTTCAATATTCAAAATCAGCATCGTTCAACATAACAGAACACATACAAGGTAATTTTCATTAGCGACAATGAAAACTACATCAGCAATTTCAATGATTCCTTCACAAACAATCAAGTACTACAAAATATATATTCCAAACTTCATTTATTTTCATAACCTGCAAAGCATTTGTCCTATTCTATTTTTTTTAAGGATCATCGGAGCATTGACTTTACAAAAGTAGGCACTGAAATTGAACAGATTCAGGTAAACTATTTTAAAACCGCTTAATTATTTTTCCCTACCAGTAAATAACAAGTACTGCACGACCACTTTTATCGTTCCATCGTAGGATCATCAATTTGTTGAATCTTTTCAACTCAGTGCAAACGTTGACTCAGCATTTGTAACATCAACTTCAGTTTTATCAACTGTTCAAGTAAATATATGTTATCTTCAATACATTATGTTTAGGATTTGAATTATCATTACAAAGGTTATCAATTGACCACTGGGTCGTCTTATTTTGAAGTAGTTAATAGTTTCTTTCAATTGTAGAGAAATCTTTTTACTGACTTCGATGATGATGATGCGGTCAAACACAATGTTTCATTGACTGGTGACTCAACACCACCATCAACTGATGTCGCTGATATTTGTATTCATATAAAGGATAACTTAAAGAGAAAAACATACAAACTTGACTAATGGTTTGTCTTTCAGCACTCCGATTTGGGAACACACGTTCTGTAATCTTTTAGTTTAAAACAGCATGTTACAGAAACATTCTCCAGTGTTAGCTCTACTTATATAGTAGTTTGGTAATACATTGTAATGAAAGGATAATATCCTAAAATCATTAATCTTTATGGGAAATTTATATACATTAAGACATATAATCCAAGTTCTGATATGTATTGTAATGACTTGTTATATTTGTCTCAAGTTGAACAGATTTACATTTCATGGAATTGACACTTTTTTTTGTAGTGAAACATATTTATCTACAACTGAACAGATTTACCAGTACTGGAATATTTACCAGTACTGTAAATTCTATTCAATTTACCATTAGTCATATTCAATGATGTTAGGGTCATTTTTGTTTTCCAGTATAACAGAATTAACAGTTTAATAGTTTCAGCTTTACTGTATTCATTTTCTTTCCATTAACATGATCCTGGAAAGACTCTGACATGATGTGGTGACACAAACATAGATGGGGATTACAAGTTATGTGATCTCAGTTGAACAGATTTACATTTCATGAAATTGCCTCTGTTTTTTATGTTTTGCAGTGAAACACATTTATCTACAACTGAACAGATTAACCAGTACTGGAATATTTACCAGTATTGTAAAATCTGGTCACTTTACCAGTATTGGAATATTCACTTATGTTAGGGTCATTTTTTTCCATTATAACAGAATTACCAGTATAATAGTTTCATCTTTACTGTATTCAATTTCTTTCCATTAACATGATCCTGGAAAGACTCTGACGTTATGTGGGTGACCCTAACATAGATGTGGATTACAAGTTATGCGATCCAAGTTCAACAGAATTACATTTCATGGAATTGACACTTTTTTTTTGTAGTGAAACATATTTATCTACAACTGAACAGATTTACCAGTACTTGAATACTTACCAGTACTGTCAAATCTGGTCAATTTACCAGTGCTGGAATATTCACTGATGTTAGGGTCATTTTTTCAGTTTAACAGAATTACCAGTTTAATAGTTTCAGCTTTACTGTATTCATTTTGCTTCCATTAACATGATCCTGGAAATACTCTGACATGATGTCGGTGACCCTAACCAGTACAGTCATTAACTCACAGTATTCTGATTGTCCCTGCTATTAAGTAGTTTTGTTTCATGCCTCCGGTTGTTTTTTCATAATAATATCCGTCATTTACTCACTTTCAATTTTAACATGTCATTTATTGCAGGGATCAAAATAATTGTCTATCGATTGGCTGCTGATATGTTGACTCCAATGCATACATGTGCAGGGAATTACCTTTTCAGTGCTGGGTGTTGTGTAATTTCTACGGTATCATCATCCAAGCTCTATAATAATGCCCCGCCTCCACCAGATTTGTTGGCTGCTTCATGTGTGGGATCCATCTCTAAGCAGTGTTATGTGCTAAGGCGGAGTGTTCAATTATTGACTCCTCATTTCTTAAATTAATAACATATCAGTTTTATTCCTTGATTATGTATGTCATTTTTTCCTTGATTATGTATGTCATTTTTTTCAAGTATGTCATTTTTTTCAAATATTTTCAATATTATTATGAAATATTATGTTTGATAAATGGTACTCTATTATTTATAATAACGATTAATTTATAGTGTCGTGCAAATGCACGGGCAAAGTACTAGTTTAATACAACCGCAAGTACAGCACACAACACTACAACAAAAATTACAAATAAACTGCCGGTTCGGGAACTCAACCCCGCAACCACGTCCGAAACCCCAATTCACTCTCACCACCCAAACCGACCATAGAGGATAATAAAATTTTGGTTTTTGAACATTAATAAACCTTGTAAAAGGAATTCATTTTTACTGTGTAGCACCCAAAAAATCGATGGTGATATCGAAGGCATATTACATCAAATTTTTTTGAAGAATTGTTTAGATTAATGCTTCAATTACAAAGCATTTATTTAATTAAAACTTTGAACATGGCTTCTTTAATAAAATATTTAAACATTCTAATACCCCCCAAAATGTTGGATTGGTGTTGCCCGATCCGGTTGGGCCGAATGCTTGTGGCCCGCAACTGTCGCGGGTTGAGCTCCGCGGTGAGCTCGTTGGGGGTTGCAAGGGGCAACGCGCCCCTGCTCCGGGGGTCCGGGGGCCGGAGGCCCCCGGCCCATTCTTTCGGCACTGTAGCAATGCTGACCACTGTAACGGAGCTGGCCGATCAACACTGACAGGTACTGTAGCGGTGCGGACTTCGGGGTCAACAGTACTGTAGCGCTTTTTGACTTCCAACCGACAGACACTGTAGCACTTTTTGACAAAGTGAGCCGTCGATCACTGTTGCAACGCGGACTACTATTCAAAACAGTCGACCGTCTTCTTCATATGTAGCCCATTTTCGGGCTAGGGTTATTTATTGAAATCCTCTCTGTAATTTTGTTCTCCCGAATCATAGTGAAATTCTGCCTCTCTCGTGGACGTAGGGATTTTTTCCAAACCACGTAAATCGCCGTGTTCATTGTTGTTTTTTCCTTTTCTTTCGTTTTCTCATTTTCTGTCGTTGTGTCTCCCGACGATTCCGCAACAAAAAATATGTTTGGGATGCGGCTAGCATATGGCAGGATTTCATCAAACGAATTCAAAGTGAACCACAATGTTGGGGATAAAGTGGGGAAAACATGAAAAACAATTTCATAGAGGTCTACACATATCCAAACCCAAACCGAAACCAGCAAAACAATCAACCCAATCATGTGCATGTGGATCTAAAAGATAATTATTATGATCTACAACATGGATGAGAAATAGTTTAACTAAAATGATTTTAACACCTCATTTATGATAAGTCATTTTTTGGAAAGAATTTATTTTTTATTCCATGGAGAAATATGAGTACAGTACAAACAAAAAAAACAAGGCCTGGAAGGTAAAAAAACACTACATTGAAAGACCCCTCAAGCATGTCCATACAATAAAAAGACCCAAAGAAAGAATAAAATAATACCCAGAAAACCTCACAATTATCATTAGAAAGGGACCACAGACAAACCCAAAACTTTTAATAACACCACAAGCCCCAAGGCCCAAGGCCGAAGTTCCACCACAGAATAATTCCTCCCCTTTATCCAGCCTACCCCTATTTACAACATCTTCAGCTCCTTCCTCACGTGAACAGCCCCACTCCCAATACAGCTGTAGCCAGATGTGCTTATCCCGTTTAAGGACCCCTGCTACTAAGGTGCTTTCCAGGCTGTCCAGCTGGTCTCTATCACTCTCCAGCCCTTGAGAACAGTATTGTCCACAAGACTGTGGTCCGAATTGGCAGACCTTTTCCCATGTAGCTTCAACAACATTCCTAAGTGAAAACCAAGATGTACGACCCCTGCATTTTGCGCCTTGGGCATAACCAAGCAGGCACCGCTGAAATAGGGCCGAACTGTTGTGGTCTGTTAGAATGCCCCCTACCTACGCACGCCAAGCTACCTCCCAAATGTTTTGTCCTGCTTTATGGGCCAACATTGAAGAGGAAATAAAACATCACCTGTAGCCACCTGATTGTCCCCAAAAAACAGAATGCTTCTATTGGTAACAGAACTATACATCTTTAAAGGTATTCCAGTGAAGACAAGCATTCCCATATCAGTTTTGGTCTGTGGTTCAAGTTGTCCACCATCACCAAAAATAAGCAAGCAGCAGCTCTTAACCTGTGTACTAAGAGCAGCAAATGACCGAGCCACGCAAGCATCGCTAATCACATCTGCTATAGCAACACTCATACTTGCCGCTATTAAAGTCGACACAGCGAATACAAGATGACTCTTTTTGTACACTAAGAGCAAAAGCATGGGAATCACACCAAGAGAACTGTTGAAGTATGCTGCCATATGAAGAACTGGTTCAAGTAGACTGAACGTTGGAAAAAGTCCCCCACGTTGCATCTTGAGTTGTGGTCAAAACGAGACAATACTGTTGATTCAAGTGCATACTGCTGAGGACTTTTATAACACATACTTCCCATATAGTTATTCGGCACAATCTCTCATTCGCTACTCTCTGGGCGGAGCTTTCCCCCAGTTGACAAATTATGGGGTGTCACTTGTTTGTGCATCCTTATGCTTCCTGATTTCATTAAATTGATCTTCCACTCCAAAAACGAGCCAAGATACTGTTGTCAAGAATGCTCAACGAAGCAGAAAGCCGAAACTACCCCCACCATCCAAAGTTGTCAGTTCGAGTGATTCGGCCCTGTGAATCGTGACCTTCGAGCATTGGCAACTCAACTTTTTGAGCAGCTAACATGGGATCCACAGTACTAGTAGTCACATTAGCCCTCCTGATATCATCCCTAGCTTGTGTAAAGGTCCCTCACTGTGAAAGGGGTCCCTGCTCCATTGGTCACACATAGCCATGTTGCTATTTTCTGTTCCGTTCCGTTCCATGACCAGTCTCATTTCCACTGCTCTCATGCTAGGTTTCACACTGCTCATCGTATGCGCACTCAAGCGGATGACGCAAGCAGCTACTGGTGTGGGTCGAATCGAGAATCCAACATTGCACCTATCGGCCTAGTGGGTCGCTCCTCGGCACATCTCAGCAGACTGAACATGAACTTCAAAGAGGCCAACCAATCCGTCAGAAAAGCTTTCTCCACCAACAGAGGTTCGGGCAGTGACTCCCCCTTCACGCCCTGCTTCATTATTTTCCGTTTACACAGGTTTCCCAAGTGAACGAGACTGCCTCCATCGTGGGTACTATTGTCCGTGCATGGTCCCGTAACAGACAGAGGGTGAGTGATTCATTATTGCCAATAATTTCTGCTGCCAAAACTGTGTTGCTTCGCTGCGCCCAACCGGTCATAACCACTACGTCACGCCCCTGTGTCTCTGCTTCGCCAACCTCCCCTTATCAAGGATTCAATCAGCTCTGTCATGCACGAAATTCACTCCTTTTGTGGCTGCACCGCAGTATTCTCAATGTCCACTGACGACCGCTAGGTTTCCCATGGCGAACAAAGAGTAGGAGGTGGCTCTTTATCATTTTCAGTCTTAGGTGCTGCTAAAAACACATCCAACATCCAGTTCATAAACCCCTCTCGCGCCCCCTTGACGTTGTCGACATCCGAATGCAAAACAAACTCTTCCATAACAAGCAAGGACCGCTCGTCCTCCGACGGTGGCCTCAACACCTGGCAACGCAACACGCCATCTATGAACCAGTGGAATTCCGTTCGCAATTTTGTTCTTGAAACTCTTGTTCCCAACACCAACGATCGTGCTTCAACTGGCTAGAGCAGGTCGATGCGAGCGTCGCGTTGATCTGCTTGAGTCGTTGTTCTATGTCGTCCATTACCATAGCCATCTAATCTTCCCTGTTGAGACGAAAAAATCCAGCAACACTCTTCTCCGTAAAGAAGTCTGAAAACACTCATTGATCGTGCATCCAGCAACACTCTCTCTTCTCCGTAAAGAAGTCTGAAAACACTCATTGATCGTGCTTTGCTGCACAATGTCACCCGCAGTGGTTCCCTCCCGCAGTGGTTCCCTCCCACAGTGTATTCCGACAGGTCGGACCAAGTGTTACGACCCCATATCCAAACAAGGCGTTAACCAGTATGGCTTGCATTCAATGAGTATGGTAAAAACACTTACAGCAGTAAAGCAGACTCACAGTAAGCACTGTAGGAGAGAGAAGAATTACAGGGAAGCTAATGAACTTCCCTGCCCAAGCCAGATGGCCAGCTCGCCCAAAATGGAAATATTCCCCCCTCCACGTCACACTGGTGCCCCAACAGAATCCTCGCCCAGCCTGTGGTCCCCAGCCAACAGACTCCTTCCCAAGAAAGACTATATTTACCCTTTCCTCCCCCTTCTAGAATAAACTTATCAATCCCCTTCTTTGGCATTGGCAAGGGCTTTATCAGATGCACAGTAAGGTTAATAGTTATTTAACCGTACAAAGTATCTGGACGTTATGGAAAGCCAACTCAAAACATTTTTTCCCTCAAAACTCCCCAGGCTTGGTGTCGATTCATTAATTACATTATTTGGGAAGGTTATTGATTGTGAGATTGATTTATGTGGTTAGGAATAAAAGTTGCAAATTTTGTTAAGTTGGTTCAGTAAATAGTTCTGGTCCAGGAATGGCATCTAAAAGGACTGGGGTTCAAAATCCAGCCCCTATAATGTAATCCCTAATTAATTTTGGATTATTGAAATTTTTAAAAAAAAAATCTAATGGAGAGAATCCAACTTTCTATGAGAGGCTGCACAAAAATTCTGAATATGGCAGGAATTGATACAGATTGGCTTGGTTGTGGGAACATAGAACGACAAGAATGGGCTGGGGTCAACAGAACAATGCAGCCCAGTTAAAGTATGGTTAATAATCATTCATCTAGGGCAGGCATTGGCTAGCATGAACTGTGGAGGATGTTCATGCTGGGCGCACCATGTGGAGGCATGTGTGGGAAAAAACATGGAGCATTGGTTTCAGGTGTGGCATGCAGCAAAAAACCCAACTGTAAGTGGTGAGAAGAAACATTCCAAGTTGGGATTAGTGTAAATAAATGGGCTCCCCTTGTAACCCTTTATATATAACAGGCACTTTAATTCTGCTGTGTAAAATAGGCCCATGAGCTGAACTTTGTCACGAGTCCACCCAGTGTGTGGGTCAGCCTTGGAGGGATGTGTGTGGCCTGACCCAGTTTGTACCCATTGGGTGTGGGTCATTTCTTCAGCCTGTAAACCCCTCTAGTAATGTTTCAAATTGTTGTTGTTGTTCTTCTACTGCAACCTTTTCCTCTGGACTGACTTAACTGACTGAAGACGGGTGCTTCCCTAATATGTATTTGTGGTCTTTGGGTTGACTTTGATGTTGTTGTTGATGTGCACCAATGATGATTGCTACATGAAACAGGTTCTCTCTTCCAAGTGTTTTTTGTACATTTTTACAGAATCCTGATCTACTTTGATGGCAGCATTGAAGGCATGCCATATGAAGTTTTTTTATGCTGCTGCCTAAGTGAGGTGAAGTTGATGTTGGCGACTGGGCATTGAAGCTCGTTTAATGTTGTTCAGATTTATCATTGCTGCAAGCTCATTACCCTCTGAATTTATGTTTATCATGTGTTCATTGTTTTACCTCTCATTTTCATTTTATAATTTTCTGGGGAGCATGAGTCGGGCCTTCTACTCATGCTTCATATTATTTTTGATTAACATAATGCGATCAAAAAGAAAAAGTGTGGGGGGGGGGGTGTTGGGGGTCGAATAGACGAGGAAATGGTACCTTGAGGGAAACCCGAACAAAGTCAACGCTGGTGGAGAACAGCTGCTACACCCACTCAACACTAGACGGGAAAAAGAAACCGTGACTCCATGCCACGGCTCTTCACTTCGGAATCCACCTGCGAACAAGAAATGGGCAGCAGCAAACACCACAACCGGAAAACAGAAAAGAGCGTGGGAAAACTGGGAAACGACGCCATCACCGTCCCCGCTGCCTGGGAACGAGCCCGCCCGTCGACAACTGGGGAAGAAGCCGCCTCCACCGGAACTGGGAAAGCCGCCGGACTGGGGCGAGGGAGCAACACCCTTCGCCTGGGATCGGAACAAGGCCGACGACGGAGGTGGGGCGGGGGCGCAGAAACCACAACGTCGCCTGGTATACTATGCGCCGACCCACTGGGTCGCCTGGGATGCAAGCAGGACACTGTTACCTAAAATACTCGATGAAGACGATGCACCGGGACGCCTACTTCGCTCGCAGATCGACGTCTCCAGGGACGCTGGCACAAAGCGCCAAGGACGCTTGGGGCACCGACGCCTGGGACACTCATGGAAAGCTGTCACACCTGAGACGCCGCCAGCCCAGGGTCTCCTGATATGCACGCTGAACCCGACGCGCCTGGGGCACTGAACGCCGGGGATGATAGGAACGGACGTCGCTGAAACACAGAACGCCCCGCCCGTCTGGGGTCGAAAGTGCCCGACGACACCTGAAGTGGGCGCGCCAAGCCGATATGCGAGGATCCGCACCGAATCTGAGACCGCCAGGCAGCAACGGAGCATGGTCTGCGTAAACAGCGCCACATCGGACTCATCCGTGGCGGCTTTGGGGCAGGGGAGACCTTTGTGCCAGTGGGAACAAGAGCCGACGTCGCCGATCTCGGAATAACCCTGGATCTAAAGCCGACATCCAGATCCGGGACACCGCCAAGGGAAACCGCCGAAGCCCTGCACTGACCAAGAAGCGGATCGCCATGAGAGGCCGACGCCCGTTGACTGAGAAGTCTGCGAGGAAAGTAGAACTACCGCCATCGCCGCCCATACCCACACGAAGCGGAAGCCGAAGCCGAAGCCGAAGCCGAAGCCGAAGCCGGGGAAAGGGAGGAGGGAAGAATAGGAAGGAGGAGGGAGAAGGGTGCATCGCCGCCGCCGCCAGGGCATGACGCCGACGGAGGAGCGGCCGCCATCGCCTCTCGGGAGCAGAACGCTCCCGAGAAAAAAACTAGGGAGCCCCCATTCCCATCAATGGAGAAACTGGATAGCAGTATAATAATGAAAAAGAATGCTTTGTCGAGGTATTATTTAAGAGATGTGGAAAAACCCTAATGTTCTAATGCACCATTAATGTCACTTTGTTAATTTAACTTGATTTACCTAATAGGTGAGCGGAGGTTTATTAAATGGACATTGTGGTCAAAAATATGAAAGGGTCTCGGACAGTCTATCAATCATGACAAATCGGAAATTTCCTTCAGTGCTGGGGTTCCTCCATCCAAAAAAGAAGAACTCTGCACTATTGCAGGCATCCATATGATCGAGAAACATCAGAAGTACCTTGGGCTTCCTACGGTGATTGGTCGCTCCAAAAAAGAAATCTTCGCTTCTATGCTGGACAGGGTTGAGAAAAAAATTCAAGGATGGACCCCCAAAAGAATTTCCAAAGCCGGCAAAAAGACCCTTATTAAAGCTGCCCTCCAATCCATCTCCAACTATTCCATGTCCCTCTTTAAGCTCCCAGCTGCTGTAGTCAATCAGATACACGCACGCACAGCCAATTCCTAGTGGGGAACAAACAATGGGAGGAATCGAACCCACTGGATTGCCTGGAAGAACCTCTGCTTACCTAAATCTGGGGGTGGGATGGGATTTCGGGACCTTCTTCACTTTAATGGCGCACTGCTGGCAAAGCAAGGTTGGCGCCTTTTGAACCGACCATCCTCTCTCTGTGCGCGGGTTCTCCGTGCAAAATACTTCCCTCACAAGGACTTCCATGAATCCTCTCTTGGCCCCGCGTCCTAACTTTCTCTCGAGAAGTATCTAGGGTGCCCGCAGTCTCTTGGGAAAGGGGTTGAGCTGGAGGATTGGGAATGACTCAACAGTTAACATCTGGACCGATCCCTGACTGATTGATAAAGAAGGTGTGCGGGTATCGTCCCTTGCCCAACCAGGCTTTGAAGATGCCACTGTCAGATGCCTTTTTGACGATCAGGGGCTTGGGTGGTGCATGGAAAGGATACACACATGGTTTAATGAAAGAGATAAAAATATTATCCTGAGTATCCCCTGTGTTCCAGATGTCGGCACCGACCATCTCTTTTGGATCCACGACCTCTCTGGAGCCTATACGGTGAAATCCGGCTATCGGCTCGCTATTGGCACTTAGAACGACGTGAGGGGAAGGGCCCCCTGGGAATCTCTTTGGAAACTCAATGTCCCCCCCCCCCAAATCTGCCACTTTTGGTGGCAGGTGTGCACGAGCACCCTCCCTACCATGAGCCTTCTCGTTTTCCGACATATCTCCAGCGACAGGTTCTGCCCCTTCTGCCCGACCGTCCCAGAAACTCCCTTTCACGCTATCATCCAATGTTCGGGGGCAAAGGAGATTTGGAGGAAATGAAACTCTTCTACAGACTCCTCACTGATCATGGGCTCTGACCTCCCCTCTCTCCCGATGCGATGGTGCTCCTCCTTCTCGTCGGCTGAAGCGGGCTCTCTTTGCATCATGGCCTGGATCATTTGGGTCTGCCGCAATGATGTCGTTTTTAACCATGTTCACAAACCACCCGATTTCTGGATTGATCGGGCCTCTTCCTGGTTGGTGGGCTGGCAGCACCACAATGGACAACATTGTTCCTTTGAAACCCCCTCTTTTTCCTCCCTGTGGAGTCCGCCCCCAGAAGGGATTCTCAAGATTAATGTGGATGCGGATCTCCCCATGGATGGTCATGTTGCCCTTTGCATGCTGGCCCAGAACCATCTTGGTCAAATCATTACAGCCAAACATGAGTCTCATCACGTTTTCTGGGAACCAGTGGTTGCCGAGGATGCCGCCATCCTCGCTGGAATGATGCTCGCTGTTGACCGTGGATGAGACAAAATCACCATCGAATCAGACTGTCTCACCATTATCAATGCCATCAACCTCAACGACAGCGGACTTCAGTCCTTTGGGTCCCTCATCAGGAAAATCCTCTCCAGCCATCACTGCTTTTCTCTCTGCACCTTCTCCTTTACCAAAAGGGAAGGAAACAAGGCTGCCCATCAACTGGCGGCAGCTGGTCCCTTTGATGTCAACCAGCTCTGGCTGGACCATTTTTCTGCTTGGCTTCGAGTCTGTACGTCTGCTGATTTTCATCATTAATGAATTCATCTTTTATCAAAAAAAAATGTCTACAAGGTATTGTAATACTCGAACAGAGTTTTGGGAGTTGAATGCGAGCTGTGTTGGTAGAATATCGACAAATGATTTAGGTTGATTTGGTACTGAACTTCAAATGACCATAGTTGTGGGATAAGCTATCAATGGTGTTTAATTCATGAATAGTAATTCATGAACAACGGATATGGGGAGTGTAAGATTCCATCTTTTTTCATGTATGTCTCTCTCTGTACTTTTCGTTAAATTTTTCCTTTGGGTAAGTTTTGTCTCATCTTTAAACCTTGGTGGTCATGTTTTGTCGTGGATACCTGTCATGTGAATAAACACAGTCTTAGGTTGCGAGGAAACTTGAGAAAACCAAAGAGGATCCACGTGGAGATCCTTTGTTCGGGAAAATTACCTAAAGTCCAGAGATATATGTTTATCTGAATTAATGGAGTCCGGGTAAATTGGTCAAGTGTTTTCACGGTTTCTTGGTAAGTTGAGAAGCTTTAAAGGTACATTTACACGTCATGTAAATGGATTACATGTCGTGTAATGGTCGGGTGTTTTTAATAAAATAATCTGAGGCGATTGTTTTTTTGGCGTATTCCATTAAAAAGATTTACACGACGTGTAACTACATTACACGTCGTGTAATTCCCCGATCTGTTATTTTAAAGTATGTTGTGCGGTTGAATTTTTATTCTAACTCGCTGCAACCTTCTCCTCTCGACCCTAGGGCACCTTCCAGGTGGCTTTGGAGTGCCAACCTTCCTTCCAAACGTCTTGGTAACGCCTTCAATCTCTGGTAAGTGGTTTTAGTCCAGTTTTTCTCTTCTCTCCTTTGTTCTTCCGACCGTGATAGTGTAATTTTTTGACCGTGTGCGTTGTTGGTTTTGATCTTGATCGGTTCTGATATAGGAACCTCGTTGCGATCATCTTCACATTTTTCCTCATGGGCGTTTGTCGTTGGAAGCGTTGTTAGATCATCAGTTAAAGATAGAGGGTCTAAATATTAACTCTATGGTTTGATAATTGTCAAGTATATGCAATATTGTGATTGCGCCAACGTAACATGCACCTGAATCAATTAAATAATGAATGAGATTATTCCTTGGAGTCTTTTGGTTTCAATTGGCTTTTGACCTGACTTATGGCTACCTGTTGGGTGAGCGAACCATGAATATAATTAATTTGGCTAATGGATTAAAGTGTGTTTAGCATGACATGAGACCATAAGTGATTTCTTGATATAGAGTCCCTAACTTGTGGCTTACTGCTTATTGTTTTGACTGTTGAACAATTGGGATATAAATGAAAGTGGTATATGAAAGACAAATGGTAATTCACATAATTAACCATTGAGACTTATAATGTGATATCGTGATATCCATGTTGTATGATAGGACTTGTGATCCTTGGTGAAATGCTTATATATCGGGCATGACCCTGGCACGTGCACACTTATATGTTGTAATGTTGATATTGAGCGGGCTCGTCCCAGTCCCATGTTGTAATGTTTATAGGGCTTTTAACCTGGATGTTGTAATGATTATAGGGCTTCGACCCAGATTGTTGTGATTATGTCATGTTTATGGTTATGGTTATTGTTGACATGGTTGTGAGACATGCTCGAAGATATTATGACATGACACCGAAGCAGCTTGTTCTAGTATTTTATTAATTATCGAATTCATTAATACACTTGTTTATAGCTTTATTACATACACTTCTTATTAGATTGGTTGTTTAGACACTGTGGTGTCGACCTACTGAGTTATACCCACACCCTATTTAGGTTGCCATTTTGTACCCAAGCAGATTACATGGATACAAGTTTGGACAAGGGAAAATGACTTTGTTGTTAATTGTTTGCTTGATGAATGGGATGGAGTTTGGAGGTGGGACCAACATGGGGTTCGGGATCAGGGAATGTTGAGTCTTCTAGTCTTTTATTTGTATTGTTTCTAGCATGACATTTAGTTATATTCCAACACGTCATTACATTATCCCCTTATCATTTATTTTATTATTCAATTGGTTTTTCTTATTGGTTTCCACTTTGTCTATACTCTGATTGCTTCATTTATATGGCTTATTTCTACTACAATGACACTTCATACCAGGAGGAATAGTCTCCCCACTATACATTTCACACTCTCACTGCTAGTCGGCAGACTTTAGCGTATGAGGAGGTGCACTTGAGGTCTCACAACCAACCCTTTTTGGCCACGTGAGAGAGAGCCGGATTGAGGGACGTTACAAAGTTGTATCAGAGGATTAGATTTTCTTTTCTTCTGATTTACTGTTTGGGAAAAGTAGAAATCAGACTTGGATGTGTCGTGACTTGGTAATAAGCTTGTGCATGAGAGTAACTAACCTATATATGGGGGAAATCTAAGTGCCCAGGAAAGGGATTGTTGTTTGTACCATTTGTGTGTTATAGTTGATGTTATTTCACCTAGGATGATTCACATGTTGTGTGAGGTTATTGTTTGATGACATTGTTATTTCTTGAGATTTGTACTCATGGCCTGGTATGACACGAGATGAGGATACATGCATCATAAAAGGCACATAGGGATATATTGTCATGCATTGTTCATGATAGAGGCATATCTATTTTTTCATGTGATGTATACTTGCTTGTTGAACTATGATATGAGGTATCTGTTTTACCAAATAAATGAAATGATTTAACATGTCATGCTAAAACACTTGTAATACATGTTTAGAGAGACTAGTAGTCATTGGTTCTTTGTTGTAGTCACTTGTTGAGGTTGCCATTGTTATTAGCCAGTGCTCTAAGGTGTATGTTTTCCTTATAGAAAAAATGTCTCCTCATCGTCTTCGACTTGAGCATATGGAGATTGGAAATCAACACACTCCTCGCATAACTAAACCAAAGATTCATACAGTTCCCGAGGATTAGATGGATGTTCATCTTTGCAACAACTTCCTAATGGTCATGCAATCCATGGAAAGGGAGACAATTTGTATTATGTATTTGATGTCTAAACTGACAAGAGAGTTTCAACTACATCATTTGCCTACGTTCACTGGGGAAGGAGGACCCCAAGTAGTCGGGTTCTGGATCGAGTAAGTCTAGAAAATTTGCAAACATCTCGAGACACCCACAGATAAGAGGATGAATACAATGACCCTATCCTTTTACACATATTATTACATGATTTCAACCATAATTAACCACCAAATACAAACCAAGGATAGTAAATTCTAGTGTCTTTCGAATATTAGGTACATAATTAAAAAGCATGAAACCAAAACAAAAATGTCTTTTATTTAATCTACATAATAAGATCCTAACTTCCTTTGAGCTCTTACATCTGCATATGATAACCTGGGGAATACATGAATAAAGAGATGAGCAAAACAGCCCAGTAAGGGAATTAAGCAAAGGAATAAAGCATAACACATGGGTTATATGGCATAACATGATGAAATAAAAAGGCATGGAACATAACTAAACATATGAAAGAATAAAATATAGAACACGAGATCATATAATCATGGTAACATAGAAATGTAGTAGCAACATATAACATGACATAAATATGAGTCAAGGCTAACTACCAAGACTATATCACATGGTGGACAAAGTCCCATAAAAGAATCAATTTTACTTCATGTCCCAACATGACGTCTCATGAGAATAAACACTACCCAATGCATTGGAGTGCTATCTGGGTGCACCCATTATAAAATTTTCATACATATTTGTTCCACATGAAGAATCAAACATAAGGAATAAACATAAGGGTTACCCATGGAAAGAAATGGGTATCATAACCATGTCATAAATCATAACCAAGGGGTGTATTATAATGATGCATAAGAAAGAATGTATTCAAATCATACATGTACATTCATAATGTAAAATAGTCCTAGATCATGACAAATTATGTTCAACTGAATTGAAAACATGTAAAAAAGAGTGTTTACAAAACTTTATAAATAAGCCACTTTAGTGCGGTTTAAGGAAAAATATTAAAGAGTCTTTAAAATAGAAAAAGACGTAATTTTTTGTATTAAAACATAAATGAAAAAATATAGTTTTTCATGAAAAAATGAGAGATTTTATAAAAATAATGGCAGATTAAAATAGATTATAGAATGTTCATGAGAATGGGTAAGAAATGGGGATGTTCCCTTTAATCGGGCTTGTTTATCGGGAGGAATTGAAAAAAGAACCTTATAAAACAATTATTTCCATGTCATTGAAAGAATAATTGAGCTAGGTAGATATTTGGAACATAAAAAAATATTGTAGGAGGAGTGCATAAAAAGAATTAAGAATTACATTGGGGTAAAGAGAGAGAAAGTGTAACCCGAAGGAAAGATGAAGGTTCAGAGAGAATCTCTTACCTTATGTCCAAAAGTGTTCTACACTTGCACTTAATGTCCTAGAAAATAAAATTATATCCATTAATTAATTAATTAAAAACCTATTCTACATGTATTTTATTTATTATTATTTTATTAAGTTCATTTATGGTCTTTTTTATGATTTATAAGATTCAATTTTGTCATTCTAGGAGCGTTTGTATCATGATTTTATGATTGGTTCCCTTGAGTTTAATTATGGGAGTTATTTTCAATGTAAGAAAAACTCCAGTAGTGAAATTATATGATATTGACACACCTACAGAATTTTAAATGGTTCCATATTTTTTTTCTAGATATGAGAATGATTCATTAGATAAAATGTTAATGATGAATGATAGTTTATTTTTGTCATGAACCGGATCTGGTCGCCATCAATACCGGCACCCGACCCGGTCCGTGGCAAGGACTTAAGGGCATTCCCGACCCCCACAGGCTGGAAAAAGTTATCGGGTATGATAAAGTAAAAGTTGGGAATGATTTACCCACATTTATAAACATAAAACAACAACCACAATAAATAAACTGAATCATAAAATTTAATCCAAACAAGCCTTTAATAAAAATTAAGAATTGAAATACATGGTTTTAGAAAAACCCCAAGAGGAAAACAAATCAAAAGTAGCAGCAAACACAACCCAAGAATCACCACAAGGAAATGGGTCATCATCCCAAATCCTTCTTCACAACACCGCACCGAGGATGGAAGCTAACAACCCGAACCACCGATTCTGATAGCTTTACCCAAACCTGCAACAAATATTATCAATCCTACTTACACCAAAAGGTGTAAGTAAGGTGTGAGACTAAGCCCAATATGATTCCACAAAAAAGATATTCCATGTGATAAATATTATAAGACAAAAATCTTGCATGTTTTTTATAAATAGGAAATGCCATAAACAAATTTTAAAGGATGAAACTTTCAATGAAAACAATTTTCAAGTGGGAAACTTTAAAGAATGAACACTTTTAAAGAAAATGAAAATGATACTGAGTTTTCTATACCAAACACACTGTATGACGATGGTAAATAAAAAATATCTAATGAGCACTAGTCATGAGAACACCCCTAGGCACTAGTTAGTTGTGAGCCCCAGGTACCTCGTATCTCGGTAAAAAGTAACCATAAAAAATATCTGTTCTTGTGCACGAGCCACTAATAGAGGAATCACCCATAACCTAGTGGTCCCCAAAATCATAATCATAGTTTAGTTAGTGTTGTCATCGTCAAACTTTCTACGTGAAACAGGGACAAAACCACCCCGGATCACTAGCATACTAGTACACGTCCGCCCACCTCAATACCCGAGTTTCCCTTTTTGTGCTCAAACAAGTTCCACATCTTATAAAACACCATTTCACATGTAAATTCCATTTAAAAATCATACAAACATAAAACATCCCACACAAAATCTACAAAAATATCCCTTTTCATATTCAAATTCATTTTAACATCATACTCACACCAAAACATCCCATAAACATGTCCTGCACCTTTCTCACAATTTAATAAATAATTCAAAAATTTATAAAATGTTCTCAAAACATTTGAAATCAAAAATCATCACTTTCTCTTTCAAAACCCCATTTTAAGAACATACATACTCCAAAACAGTACCTCAACATCTTTTGCATACTTTATGTAACTCAATAAACCATTTGAGATTTTTATAAAACAACTTTAAGGAGTATAACGAGATTTTTCACATAAAACCCATTAAAAACCCTTATTTCAAGGATAAAAGCACACCAAAACCCCACAAAACCAGTTTTTTCATCCCAATCCACATTTAATAAACCATTTTCATATGTTATAAAATGACACCACAAGAGTTACACAAGAAAAACACATCGTTTCAAGCAAAAATGTAACTTTAAAATTAAACACTTGACCAATTCCATCAAAAATAGATTTATCACCACAAAAAATATATAAGGAACATGATAAATAATTAAATCAATCAAGCTAACTCATCAATAAATTCTTACACATGGAATCACCTACCATTTGTGTCAAAACCCCCAAATCGTTGTGCGAAACTTCAACCGCACCACCGCCGCACCACAAGGGAATGAAAATGAACCCTAATACAAGAATATTGGACCTATAAACTCAAAAATAAACCCTATGTATGAAACTCTAGTTGATAGACATTTGAAACATCAAGTAAGAGAGAATAAACCCTGTGAAGAATGGAAGAAACAAGAGAGGGATTCACTTACTTGAGAAACTTTGAAGAAATATCCCCAAATACACCAATAGTTGAATCTACAAGTAGAAAAAATTGGAAGGGAGGTTATAATAAGGTTGAGGAGGTCAATTGGGGACTGAAATGGGGAGAAAAGAGTAAAAATGAATGATTTATGAAAAAAACAAATTACCTTTGCAAATATGGATGATTTGAGAAACTTGGAACAATTTATCCCTACTCCACATTGAAGATGATATCAAAAGAGGGAAAACGGAACATGGGGGTGTACCTAGGGTTTGTGGACTCTAGTGAGAGGTGGAATGACCGAAAAATGTTAAAAAATGAATGAGATATAAAAGAAATAAAATATTAAAAAAAAAACTGGAAATGGGATCACGGGTTGGCCCAACGCCTGAATAAATAACACAAATCCACCATGATTATGAGTTCATAATGGGTAAAAATGGATATGGTGGCTTGAATAGATTAGGGGAGGCCAATTGATAAGTGGAATGGGTGAAAAATGTTGAAAAAACAAAGGAGTTATAAAAGAAATAAATTTTGTTTTTAAATCTGGAAACGAGTTCACGGTTTGGACCAAATCTTAAAGAAACCACCGTAATAAACATGCCCCGTAAAATGTGCCACTAGGAGTGTAACAAACTCAATTACAATCCACCTCATACTTATACCTTCCATTTAAAAGAAATACAAGGTTAAATACCATCCAAGACTTCCAAGACTAATAACTTGGATCAAGAACACCCGAGACACCAAATTTAAACCCGGAACACCTGGAAACCAAGAGAAAAACTATAAAACAAAAGAATATTAAAAAAAGAATCGAATTGAAAATCTGAGTGTGATAATTCTCCCCACTATAAAGCTTTCCACCCCTAGAAATCCATAACAACATTATCCTAAAATGGTCAATGTTACCACAACCATACTTCAACAAAATCGTTGGGCACACTCCAACCCCAAATGTTTACCCTAGAAATAAATTGGTTGTTAGATAGCTCTGAACGAGAATACCCAATTCCAATCCTGTCATGACCCGTCCCCCAGGGCCCGTGCTGTGACTACCCCAATCTCGCCTTCTATAGGCCAGGGGTTGGAGACTAGCACCGGAAAGGCGTATCCCTAAAACGGGAAGGCATTGCCTTTAAACCTGTACAAACACACAGTCTAAGAACATAACAAGATGCAACCACGAAGTAAAACTGCAGTAGTAAAAGTGTGTACTGAAAGTAAAGGGATAAAATACAAGCCCAACTGAAAAGATATAAATACAATAGAAAACAGAAAACAGAAAACAAAAAATAGCTCCAGGGATCATCCACCAAGGATCATACTTGAAAGTTAGGTACAACTCGTCTCCACAGCTCTCCCCATCAACCAGTCACCTCAGTGCACCACCTGGTCTTGGATTCTATAGACTCAGTCGAGCTACTTGTCGTCTGCACAAGACACAACAAGGTGCGGGTGAAGCCCGTGCAGGGTTGAGTATAAAAATACCCAGTAGGGACCCCAAGACCCTCGAAGGTCTCTCATAATTCCACAAAGGAAAAGCACAAAGCATGATCTCAATCACAAAGCACAAAGTGAAAGACTCAGATCAAACTAGGTATAAATTAAGTACAGAAGTACAGATGATTATTCGTAAATCTAGATCATCTTATTATGTCAAGAGTTCTACTGCTGATCCACACAGGATCGCTCGGTGCTGATCCACACAGGATTGCTAGGTGTTGATCCACACATGATCGCTATGTGCTGATCCACACAAGATCTCTATTCATTCTTCACATCTCAGCCAGCCACTAAATTCCCGTACATAGTACGCTTGATTCTAGGAGGATCCGCTCCTCAAGCCATCGGTCATACTTCAACTGGAAAAAATTCTCATGAAGAAGTAACCCAATGATTTGTCATGTCATAAGGGTTCCAACTCAAAAGATGACGCGTCAATCGGACGCCCGGTCTGAGAGTTATAGGCATTTTAGTGTCGAGAGCCCGATTAGATTCGAATATGATCCAACCTGGCTGTACTCCATCTTTCTCCAAAAATCAGGTGGGGTATCTCAAAAGGACCATCTCATCCCAAAGATTCCAACTCCACAGACGGTTCGTCAAACGAACGTCCGGTTTGTGAGATACGACCTTTTTAGCGAAACCGGGCCATAAAGGGTCCGGGTCTGGTCCAACCTAGTCAGACCAACCTGACCTCAGGTCTGACTTGGCCCGACCCGAACTGGCGGGGCCACAGATTGGCCCGACCCGACCTAGCTAGGCTAGGCCATTGTGGGTTCGGCCCGTTGGGTAGCGAACCGGCCTAGCCTTCCGGCTGGGCGCGACCCGCGTGAGGGGTCACACGACCCTTCCTTCTTGAATGACTCAAAGATCCATTCGACTCTTAAACCGGAGACACCACATGGTGCCACCTTGCTGTCCACGGGACCCCGCAGGGAGCGGGTCCCCCTCCTCCATGGATTTGAAGCCACGACCACCGCCTACAGCGCGCGATGGCGTTCCACCCTTCCGCTAACGCGGACGTCCGAGAGCCGACCATCCCTTCGGCCACCGCGACATCATGCGGCGCCACCCACTTCCGTGGCCGGTGGGCGTCGGCCGCCGCCTTCGCCCACCGGCGCCACTGCGCTATTACCGCGTAGGCAGGATTTCCGCGGGCCATCAGGTGAGCTCCGGTGGTCCGTTTTCCCTTCCGAAGCACCTACGAGCCTCCTGGGATGCTGTTGTCGCTGTGTGCCTCCTGGTTTCAAGGTTCGGTCAAGTTGAGAAATCCTCCCATGAAGAACGCAATGAAAAATCAAGAGATGGAGGGTCTGGGCCTTGTTCGTTTGGCCCGCTCCCTCTGCGTTAGCATCATAACAAGGATGAGATTAATTCAACTTCAAACTCTTAGTATTAAATCAAGACAAAACCATCTACCTCGTGATCCTTTGGGTGATGCTGCAGTTATGGTAAGATAAGATTCCTCATTGGATGAAGTAACTAGTGTTCGTCGATCCTGGATCGTTGCTGCCCAAGTTTTTGTCCTCTATCAGTGGAAGATGTCGTAGTACTTCACTAGAGGTTCCTCACAGCCGTGTAAAAAACCCCAACCCAAGCCTCAATTAAATAGATGGGAAAAGGAGGTTAACACAACGAGGAATTAATGAGGTTCATTAATGAATTAACCTCTTAATTCCCAATGGTGTGATTACAAAACATGAGAGTCAATCCATTAAATGGCTTGACAACCCATCAGTCCCATCACCGCCACTCAACAGGATGTAGGAAAATAAAATAACAATTTTTATGTTATTTTATTATTATTTTTAAATGTAGTAAAAACTAAATTTTTCACCTGACCTACTGCGGTCGAAGTTAAACCTCCCTTAAGTGAATCCTATTGCTACATATTCAATGATGCCCTTGTATTTTTAATATGATCACCGGTTCAAAAGATATAAAATATCGCTTGTGCGTTTACTAACGTACCTTAAAAAAAGTTTAAAATTCCGTTCTGGGCACACCAGGCCTCGGAATCAAGCGCCATAAATTTTGGAAGACTCATAATAATCACAAATAATTTAAAAAAATTATATGGAATTTTTCAGGTCTTTACATTCTCCCCACCTTAGGGATTTTCGTCCCTGAAATCTACAACAAAACTAGGGGAACAAATGGGGGTACTATACATGTATATGAGCCTCCCGCTCCCATGTTCTCTCTTGGAGGTTCTCATGCTGCCAAAAAACTCACACCAGAGAAATCAAATGCCCACAAAGGACTAACTCCTATTGATCCTCTATCTCTACCAGGAGCTCTGCAAACGTCATCCCGTCATTGATATTCAGCTCGCCCCAGTCGATTACGTGCGATGGATCATGCACCTACCTCCTCAACTATGATACACAGAAAACATTATGCACCTGGTGCATCTGTGGGAGAAGAGTTAGACAGTATGCCACCTCACCTAATCTGTTGAGGACCTGGAAAGGTCCGATGAATCTCAGAGATAGCTTGCCGACTCAGCCAAACCTCTATAATTCTCGTTGGGGTGAGACCCGTAGGAAGACATGGTCTCCCTCCTCAAACTCCAAGGGTCTCCATCTCCTATCGGAATAATACTTCTATTAGCTTTGTGTAGTATTCATCCACTCCTGGATGATCTTCACCTTCTTAGTGGTAGCCTATACCAACTCTAGACCCATAAGTGCTGACTCCCCTGGGTCTGTCCAACATAGAGGTGATCTGAAAGGTCGCCCGTACAGGGCCTCAAACGGATCCATGATGATGGTGGAGTGATAAATGTTGTTGTATGAAAACTCCACCAATGGCAGGTGGCCCTCCCAAATATGGAGAAAATCAAGGACACAATCACGAAGCATGTCCTCGAGTGTTTGTATGGTCCGCTCCGTCTGACCATCTGTCTGAGGATGAAAGGTAGTGCTCAAGCGTAGCTGAGTCCCGAATGCCTCCTATAATCCCTTCCACAAGTGGGATTTAAAACGAGCATTGCGATCTGAGACGATCGTCAATGGAACCCCATGGAGTCGTACAATCTCCTATATGTAGAGACGTCCCAAGCTCTCTACTGATCCCTAATCTCAGATGGGTAGGAAGTGGGCCGACTTAGTGAGTCGGTCAACGATCACCCAGATGGAATCATGGCCCCTGGACGTACGTGGTATCCCTATCACGAAGTCTATGGATATACCATCCCACTTTCACTCTGGTACCTCAAGTGGCTAAGCTAAGACTGCTGGTACTTGATGCTCAACCTTCACGTGCCGACAAGTGAGGCATCGTGATACGAACTCCGTCACCGCTTTCTTCATCCCTGGATACCAGTACTAACACCGGAGGTCCTGGTACATCTTCTCCACATGAGGATGTATTGCCAAAGGGTATGTATGGAACTCCCTCAATACCTCCTATTGTAGCACTGATAAAGGTAGTCTTTATCAGTGCTTTGTTAGCGCTGATAAAATCTTAGTTCATTTTTTTATAAAGTCGGTCGCACAATGCCCTCGTTTTATCACGACCTAAAGCTCTCGTAGTACTGGAACCCTGCGAATCCCCTCTGCCACCCGTTGAGTTCGCGTTGCCGGACCTCTTCCGCCCTCGCTTCTCGTTTCTGGACCTCCTCCGCCCGCTGAGTTTGCGTTGCCGGACCTCCGCCACCCTCGAGCTTCGGTTTGCCAGACCTCCGCCGCTCACAACGCCCTCGAGCTTCGGTTTTCCGGACCTCCCTTTAAGGCATGTTTTCCAAATCATTTTTAATATTGTTCTCCTCTCCCATCACACATAACCATATATTTATTTTTCACGATAGATTTAATGGATATTTGAGATTGTGATGGTTGTAGGCTACACGATTCATCCTTTTTTGGAAACCTACGGATGTTTTAGGTTATTTACATTTAAAATCCCTTATGTTTACTTCCATGGTTGTTTTCTTTGGGTGGGTTTTCGAGACCATTAAGGCAGTTAATATTCCTTATTGTCCTCTGATTCACAACTTCTTGGTTAGATCTCAATCTTGATGTGTTGGGTGGTCTATCTTTTAAGAGATTAGTTTTCCATCTTTGTGAAAAAACCATTTTATATGATCTATTTATGGTTGGACATAGATAGGATTTTGGTGTGTACTCAAATGACTAGGATTATGAAGTCTCTTGATGGACCAGGCACTGGGAGGTATTGGTGTCTACTTCAATGAGACCATCGATGGGTGACACTCTATAGTGGGAATTCAAGGTTTCCATCGAGTACTTGATCGAGGAATAAATCCTTTTTAGTTTTTTACTTTCTTGTTGTTGGTTGAATCATTGATGGCTATTGATTGTGTTATTTCATTTGGATTCATTGGTATGTTTTGGGTGTACCTTTACTTAGGTTTCAAATTATGATCTTAGTGGTTCTTCATGGTTAGTGGTTGTAGTCTCTTATTTGGGTGAAGGGATGTGTTCTTAGTATATTTACATCTTATGTCCCACCATTTTAGTGAAAATTTAAATGGTTGGGTGACCTATGCTAGGTCTCTGGACATTATTGGGATTTTCTCTCTTCTTAGTGATGTATACATGTCATTTGGAGATGTATGATGTTCTTGGAGGATATACATTAAGGGTTCTTGGGAATATTGGTTATCTGTTCATTTTAATTTTTTCGTAGTGGTCCTATATTCGGTGAATCTTCCTATATTTTGTGAATTGTCCACACAATAATTATTGTGTGGAATTTATTTTTGTCTCATAATTTTCTATCCTTCGTACTAGAATATTTATTCGGATAAAAAGCGGAACGATGGGGAGAATTGTAACATCTCAGTATCTCTTTCATCAAAGCAATGCTCTTTGAGTTTTTTTGGTTTCTTGAAATGTCATAGGATGTCCTAGACTGTCATAGAAGGTGTGGATGTGAACATGTAGGTTGAAAAGCTTCATGTGGTCCACTGAATGGCTGGTGAGGGTAATTGGCTAGGCAATGGGATTCACAATGGATACAAAAAAATTCTATAGACATCAGCTAGATGGTGGGTCTGTAGTGACTAGCCAGTGGGATAACCTATGGTTATAACATTTATACTATAACCACTATCTAGTTGGTGAGGTCCACTATCTAGCCAGTGGTGTCGTTGTATATGAGGAAGCATCGAGGTAGTAGGGTAATTGCACCCTGATACCCCCATTTATTTATTTTATCTTCTCCCTCAAGTTTAACTCAACCCACTCAAGCCTTGGGATCCCCTTTGGATAGTTTGACTCTTCTATCCTCATCACTTGGTGGATTGAAGTTTCATTCAAAATGGTGATCCTCTTTTGGTGTTTATTTCTTTTCTTGAACTTCAATCTCTCTCCATCACTTGATTCTTTATTCCTGGGGGCTATAAAATCCTTGGTATTTACTAGACCTATAATTTTTATGGGAAATTATGGTTATAGTATCTCTTTTACCTTTTATTGAGATTCCTTTTATTTGATTCAATGTTCTTCATTTGAGTAGACTCATTCAGATTCATTGTGTTTTGATCCCAAATATTCCAAGTGGGTGTTTCTATACTATATCTTCTTTTTGGGATTCATGTGTTTCATGAATTCATATTTTATCCATTTGAAGTTGGTTAGACGTGTTTTGATCATTTTGAAGCACAAAATAACCCTATTAATGAAAATAATATATGGAATGGATGGTATCTTGTTGTGAATTAACCTTTTTCATTGAAATAAATTAGGTTTCCTTCTACCGTTGGTGGATTTGATATTATAAATGAAAATCATGGTTTAAAATAAAGATAAGTTGATTCTTTAAATAAAATTCCAAATGGTTTGGCATGTGTTTGTTTATTGATTTTTTTTGGGAATGATTTCCAAAATAAATTAAAATTTCTTGTTTTTAAATGGTTTATGGTATTGGTATTTTAAAAAATTGAGGGGGATTGATTGTCCTTTTGAACAAAATACCTTAGATCCCGGACACCATCCATTGTTTGTTAGGGGTGAATTTAATGTCATTTACAACCCAAAGGAAAGGAAAGGTAGAAGACCATTCCAGAGGAAGGCCATCATGGAGTTTGTTCATTTTATGGCTGGGAAGTGCCTCATTGATCTCAGCTTCTCAGGTGACAGTTTCACCTGGTGCAACAACTGCAGGGGCCATCACCGCTTGTGGAGTCTATTGGATAGGTGTCTAGCCAACATGAAATCCACTAAACTATTCTCAAATACCATGTTTTTCCATCTTGATTGAGGTATTTTGATTCACCCCCCTCTTGGTTTCCATTTCTTCTTGGCATGATCATTAGGAGTGGTTTCACTTCCACCAGCAGTGGGTTAACATCCTAGGGTACCCGGACATGGTTTGTGAAATATAGACTGAACCCTTGTAGGAGTATCGGGCCACCTTCAACCTCAGTGACCTGACCTCGAACCCCGATAGGTGCATGTTCTCCCCTTCCTCCTTAGGAACCTTCACCACCTGGGACTATTGTTGCATATGGGATCCTTCAGAGTATTTTGATAGATGGAATGATACCTTTGGTTTATTGTATTATTAACACCAGTTTGAGATTTATGTGTGACTATATACTTATTATATTTTCTTATTATTTCTTACACACCACCACTTGAGTCGAGTAACCTAATTGAAATCCATATTGGTACTTTGGTTTCTGATGTGGAAATGGTTTTTTATGTGTTTGTGACATGTGTATGTGTAGATATATGGGTATTTAGGCATGATGATATTGAATGTAGGGCATATACCTAGGAGTGGTAGATGTATCATTCTTGATTATTCTTGTGTTTGGTCTGGGGTGATTTGAGGAAACTATAATGAATCTAAAGTAATTATATTTAATTAAGATGAATAAATACTAATGGTTAGACTCTATTAGTCTCTATTTTTATAAGGAAGTGGTTCTCTTATACTGTATTTATAAGTCTTGTTTTGTGTACTTGAACCATAAATACTAATATTTGAGATTCAAATATGATGAAGATGAATAAAGATTGGATGGATGCTAATCATTTGACAATAGAGTACGAGAATGAAGTGAAAGAGTTCATCAAGTTTGCAAAGGATCACACAAAGGATCCTTCTCAAATCCTTTTTCTGTGTTTAAGTTGTTTTTATTCTAGACTACTTAATCCAGAGGAGTTGGAAGAAAATTTGATATGTCACAGAATAAATCGGAGTTATAAATGTTGGAATAAACACGGAGAAAAAGTTAATGTAGCTACTGGATGGTATAAAACTACGTTTTATGGATCATCAGATATGAATACAAATATGGATAATGAAGAAGACCATATGAAGGATGTGATTACAGATGTCAATGATGATGAAGATCGTATTGAGGAAATGACAAATAAAATTGAATATGAACTTTGTGATTGCCCAAAATTGTTTGAGAAGTTAAAGAGTTGTGCAAAGACGCCATTGCATGCTACTTGCACTAAGTATACAACATTGTCAGTTGTACATAATTTGTATATATTGAAAGCAGGCAACATATGGAGTGATGTCAGTTTTACGAAACTCCTTGCTCTCTTGAATGACATTCTCCCGGAAGATAATGAGCTCCCAAGCCGGACATATGAAGCTAGACGAATGCTACACTCGATGGGTATGATTTCTGAAAGAATACCTGCCTTTCTAAAAGACTGTTTATTATTTCTCAAGGAGAAAAAATAACTTACAGAATTCCCAAAGTGTGGTGCTTCTCGATACAAGAAATATAAATCCAATCCTATGAAATTTTTATGGTACTTTCCAATCATTCCAAGGTTTAGGCGTCTATATGGAAGTGAATAAACTGCAAGACAATTGTCGTGGAATGCATATAAAAGAAATAAATATGGGAAATTATGTCATCCGTCCGACTCTCCTCAATGGAAGAAAATTGATCATGAGTATCCTGAATTTGGAAAAGAGTCGAGAAACCTTCGTTTTGCGTTATCTACAGATAGAGTGAATCCTTTTGGTTTTCAAACCAGCACTCATAGTACATGGCCTGTTATATTGGTAAATTATAACTTTCCACCCTGGTTATGCATGAAGCGGAAATTCATCATGTTATCTATGCTTATATTAGGACCAAAACAACCAGGTAACGATATTGATGTTTATCTGGCTCCTTTGATCGAGGTTTTGAAGTTATTGTGGGATTCAGGTGTAATGTTGTATGATTCTTATAAAAGTGAATACTTCACGTTGAGAGCGATGTTGTATGGGACAATAAATGATTTCCCTACTTATGGGAATTTTTCAAGCTATATCATTAAAGGAACTCAAGGGTATCCCGTGTGCGAAGAAGATACAGAATCAATTAGGTTGAAACATTCATCGAAATCTATGTTTCTAGGACATCGTAGATTTCTACCTCATCAGCATAAGTACCGATCTTGGACGACATCATTCAATGGAAGTTCAGAACAACGCGCAACACCGTCTCCACTAACAGGTGATCAACTGTTTGAGAAAGTAAAAGATATGAACACTGTTTTTGGTAAACCATTTTCAAAAAACTTTACGGAAATCAGTTGGAAAAAGAGATCAGTTTTTTTTTGAATTACCATACTGGAATTGTTTGTAAGTAAGAAATTTTCTTGATGTGATTCATGTGGAAAAAAATGTATGTGACAGTGTTATCGGAACGTTGCTAAATTCCTCTGGCAAAACAAAATATGGAATTAAGGCAAGGTTGGACATGGTTGACATGGGAATACGAGAAGAGTTGGCTCCTGTGAAGGGTGAAAATCGAATGTTTCTTTCTCCAGCTGCTTATACTCTTTCTAGGTAGGAGAGATATAAGTTTTGCAACCTCTTCAATGATGTAAAGGTTCCAGATGGGTACTCATCAAATATCAAGAACATTGTTTCAATGGATTATTTGAAGTTAAAAGGTTTGAAATCACATGATTGCCATGTTTTGATTCAAGATCTAATTCCTATAGATTTACGTTGCATTTTTCCCAAGAATATTCGTTATACATTAACCAAACTTTGTTTCTTTTTCAAAGATATATGTAGCAAAGTTTTAGACTCGGCGAAATTTACAGCTATGGAAAAAGAAATTGTCATCATATTATGTGAATTAGAAATGTTCTTCCCACCAAAATTCTTTGATATGATGGTTCATTTGATGATTCACTTGGTTAGAGAGATTCGACTTTGTGGTCCTATGCACTATAGATGGATGTATCCTATTGAACGGTATATGAATATTTTGAAAGGGTATGTCAAAAATCAAAGTCGGCCAAAGGGTTGTATAGTGGAGCGATATATTGTTGAGGAATCCATTGAATTTTGTACTGAATACCTATCTGATGTGGAAAGTATTGGTCTCCCGAAATCTTGTCACACTGGATGCATTGAGGGTGAGGGAATTTCTGGAAGAGAAGTTGTGACAATCAGTATTACAGATTGAGAGTAGGCCCATCTTTATGTTTTGCATAACAGTTGGGAGGTTTCTCCATATATTGAAACTCACAAAGAAATTCTTAGGCAGTTGAATCCATCAAGGGCTAAAAAATGGTTATTAGATACACATAATCACCAGTTTATAGGATGGTTTCAGGACCATATTTTTAAGCAGTTGGATGAAAATCCGAATTCAATGTCAGAACGACTTCGATGGCTAGCCGCTGGACCAAGTGTGTATGTATTATCTTACAGTGGTTATGTAATTAATGGTTATACATTCTATACATATGAACATAATGAAGATAGTACCATGCAAAATAGTGGAGTTACACTAGTGGCTGAAGCGATGCATGTTTCTGATAGTAAGGAAGAAATCCAATTTATGCAAATATGTCATACTTTGGCATTATCAAACTAATATGGGAGTTAGATTATACGACATTCCAATTGCCGATTTTTCAATGCAAATGGGTTGATAACAATAGTGGTGTTAAAATAGATGAATGGAGATTTGTGAAAGTTGATTTTAGTAAAGAAGGGTACAAAGACTAATAGTTTATAATGGCATCACAAGCGGTACAAGTTTTTTATGTTCCAGATCCTGTAAACCAAAAGTGGTCGATTGTTCTATCATCATCCAAAACTACTGAAGGTTCCGATGAAAATTCAATTGAGGATGATCCTTTTAGTGGTTCATCACAATCATTTCGGAGCGGTCACAATGCAGATGATGTTTTGTATGTTAGAGGAGACCACAATGAAGGGATTTGGATAATCGATAGAGGTGTCAAATCCCTTCAACCTTTGAAAAAAATAAAGAGAGTTCAATAAACAAGTTATATTTTGTTTGTAATATAGATCTTGTTATCTCATGTTATTATCTTATCATTACTGAATTTATGTAATCTAAATTAATTGTTCAACCACTTTTGCAGATAATGACTTCTGCACATTCTGGTGCTCCTAACCTTGAGGCTGAACAAGTCTCTCAAGCTGCTGCTGCTGCGGCTGCTACTACTCCTGCTGCTCCTACTGCTCCTGCTGTTGCTCCTGATACAGCTCCTATTGCTCCTGCTGCTCCTCCTCCTGCGGCTCCTGCTGCTCCTGCTGCGGTTGCTGCTGCTCCTCCTACTGCGGCTCCTACTGATCCTAGTGCTGAGGTCTAACAACCATAATCACATGCTGTTGATACCATTTTATATGAACATATAGATGATGTTTGATATCGATGAAATGGTCGGGAATGAAGGACCGATGTCGCAGAAAAGACATGCGCGTCGTAGTTTGACGGTGTTAGCCAAAATTCTTAAGGCGAAAAGCAAAGGCATCAAATTTGAAGTCATATGGAATGCATGAGGCCAACATGTGAATCCCAACAAGGCTATGTTTAGCAGCTACATTGGAGTTTTCACTCGTCAACGTGTGGCGATTGACATAGATTCATGGCACCATGTTGTGTACGGGCTGAAGGCTGTGATCTAGGAAGAAATTACGGTAACATTATGAATTTATTTCTTTAATTTACTAGAAAATAAAATAATGAAACAATGTCTTACTCTTATAAATCTCTTGCAGAGTACATTTATAGTAGACGATTCACACAAGGATTATGTACTAAGGCTTGCAGGAAGGATTCAATGAGGTTTTCGCACTATTTTAATAAGATGTCACCTGAAAGATTTCAAAGGTAAAATAAACCTGCACCCACCCATTGTCTACGCTCACCTGATATCCTAAGAATCATGGGATGCATTTATTGGCCGCCGTGGGGATGAGAAGTTTCAGGTACATTGTGGGTGATAATACGTTGTTTGAGGATACCTGTATTCATCACTTTGATTGTCAATATTTCATTTATGAAACAGAAACTCTGTACTGAAAATAAGGAACATGCATCAAAACCAACATACCCCTATTGTAAAGCAAGGGTGGGGTATGCTTCATTAGAAAATAAAATGGTACGTATTTTAAATTTACAGAAATATTGTTAGGTTCCAATAAACAACATCATAATTATCTTTCTATGTTTATATGTAGACTGATGAGACTAAAACCAAATGCACTTCCATCCCACGTCATGTGCTATGGAAGGAGGAATGTGTGAACAAAGAAGGGAAGTTAGTAGATGAGAACACACCAAAAGTGTGGGAAATATGTGTAAATATGACACGACGATAAAAAGATTTGTTTTAAAATTCTATTACATAAAAATAATTAGTTATTTTCCTATATCCGACAGTCACAGGAATCAGCTACTCCTGTAGCGAATACATACCTATTATCGACGTTTTTGAAGCAGCCAGAAAAATATGGTCATGTCAGAGGTGTAGGGTTTGGGGTGACACCCCGAGTATATTTTGAGAAGAATAAAAAAACGGATGATACAGATGAAAAATTGGAACAAATGAGCGAAAAAATAGCAACCCTTGAAGAACGATTGTAATGGCAGGGAGAGTTTCTAGAAACTTTTATGGGTGGGAAGCAAAGGGAAGACACAACTCAGGAACAACCAGCGCATGAACATCCAGCCCCACCCCCCACCAGCTTTGAGGCGAGCCATTCACCTCAAAGAACTATCTTAGCCGTGGTAATCAATATTATAATAATTGTTCCCATGAAATGTGAATCAGACAAACACTGATAATTTTTCTGTACTGACCTTGTACAGGGTGATAATTATTGTGTTTTATATCTATCAACACCCACCTATCACCTTGTAGCGAGGGCTACAATGTTCAATATCCCAAATTCCACACTGCATAATAGACCACTTCCGAAAGATCATCTGAAAGTGATGATTACTGTAGCTCATGATCCAAATGCAAAGCTACCTATTCCACTTGATGATGATGATATTCATATGGTAGAAAAAGGATATTGGGATATTCATTTCATGGCTGTCACAACTTGTAAGAGTACATGCGGACAAAGAGGTATTTATTTCCTTTTTTTTCAAGCTAAACCCTTAACAATTAATAAAAAAAGGGTCTGAACCAATGATTGTTGTTATAGATGGAGAAAGGGAAGGGGGTGACAAAAGTTGGCTCAAAACCATCTAAAGGATCAACCAACCGATCCCAAGGAGCTACTGAAAGCACAATAACACCACCTGTTTTCTATCCACATTTACTAGCATTGAAGACTCATGTGGATACGAAGCTAAAAGATGGTAATAGTCATATAGTGGTTTTCGAAGAGAATATATACGAAGAGGAAAGTCAAGATTTCGTTTCTGCTGAAAATGAAAATGAGATCCTTGAAAACAGTTGGATAGGCATCACAGTTGTAAATGTATATATGAGGTATGTTTCCATGAATTGATTTTCTAAAAGCCGATCTAATGTGAAAATTATGACTAAATGCATTTTATATTGTTGACAGATGCATTTATGAAAAATAGTTGAAGGAATTTTCCCATGATCCAAGATTTGGACTCGTTAGTCCTCATATCACATCAACACACCTAACAAAAATAGAGCCATAAAAAAAGGATGCAATAGTGAACGACTCGCTGAAAACATTTGAAAGAAATATTACAGATGACAGACTTTTCCTAATACCAACCATGCATGAGTAATACTCTACGATTAAATCATATCAAATGTATTTTCACTTATTTTATTACTTATTCCTTTTTGTGTTTTTAGGCAACATTGGTTTCTAATTGCGGTGAACTTGGATACTCCAAAGATTTATTTTCTAGATTCAAAGCAAGGATATCCATCAAACTGACCACACATTATAGAGTTTTTGAATCTGTAAGACATTACATCTTACGTTTTAGGTCTAAACATCAAGTAATATAATTTATATTATCTTTTACTGAGGATTCTGTTATGATAGGGTGATGTATCATTATCGTCTAAAAAAAGGAATGAGGACAGGGGCTAATCATAAGGAGGCGAGCAAGTACTACGTCTGGACAAATATCAGGGTATATATAATAAAATTTCACTATCCAAACACATCTCAACACAATTTACTTATTCTCCTAATGATCAATTTTTTTCAGTGTCCAAAACAAAAAAACGATAATGATTGTAGTTATTATGTTTGTAAATTTATGAAAGAGATCGTTTTTCATCAATAAACTAGCATCCCTAAAGAGGTATTTTCAAAAACAACTACTAGTTCGTTTAAGTTATTCATTAATTATTTATTTTTATATTTTGCAGTACTACTCTGACTACCGAAAAGCCTCATACTCACAAGACGATATAGATGTGTTTAGAAATGAGTGGGCTGCATACCTGATGGAAGATTGTACACAAATATAATGAAGATCTGACTTGAGGACATGTACAATTGGTGGTCAATTTTGAGAGGGGTTAAGGGGATCAAAATATGAAACATTGTTGTATGTAGATGTTCGTAGGAAAATTTTAATTGTTATTAAATAAAACATTCTTTCTCCAATGAGTCATTTTCCCATTTTAACAGATGATATGCACCAACAACATGCAAGAATGCTGAACCACTCAAAGGGTCTCTATTTTGTTTAAAATGGACGCTATTTTAAGTGAAAACAACAACTAACCTACGAAAATCCGACCAAACGCATTCATATTGTGTTGATCCTTTAGAAGAATGATCCACGGGTCCTTTGTGATGTGTACGAGTCATCCCCGACTCAATCTGAGGCACAGTGTGGCCGCTATCACTCAAAGGGTCTCTCTTTTGTTTAAAATTGATACAATTTTAATTGAAAACAACAACTGACCTATGAAAATCCGACCAAACACATTAGGATTGCCTTTATATTTTATGAGAAAGATTCAAGGGTCCTTGGTGATGTGTATGAGTCATCCCCTCCTCAATCCGAGGCACGGTGTGGCCGCTAGCACTCAAAGGGTCACTCTTTTGTTTAAAATGGACACGATTTTAATTGAAAACAACAACTGACCTATGAAAATCTGACCAAACGAATTCGGATTGACATTATATTTTATGAGAATGATCCAAGTGTCCTTGGTGATGTGTATGAGTCATAACCTCCTCAATATGAGGAATGGTGTGTCCGGTACCACTCAAAGGGTCTCTATTTTGTTTAAAATGGACACGATTTTAAGTGAAAACAACAACTGACGTATGAAAATCTGACCAAACGCATGCGGATTGTCTTGATACTTTAGTAGAACGATCCACGGATCATTTTTGACGTGTAAGAATCAACCCGGCCTCAATCCGAGGCACGATGTGGCCACTAGCACTCAAAGGGTCTCTCTTTTGTTTAAAATGGACACAATTTTAATTGAAAACAACAACTGACCTATGAAAATCTAACCAAACACATTAGGATTGTCTCGATCCTTTAGGATAATTATACACGGGTCCTTTTTGACATTTACGAGTCAACCCCGCCTCAATTTGAGGCACGGTGTGGCCGCTAGCACTCAAAGGGTCTCTCTTTTGTTTAAAATGGACACAATTTTAATTGAAAACAACAACTGACCTATGAAAATCAAACCAAACACATTCGGATTGCCTTGATATTTTATTATAACGATCCAAGGGTCCTTGGTGATGTCTAAGAGTCATCCCCACCTCTATCTGAGGCACAGTGTGTCCGCTAGTACTCAAAGGGTCTCTCTTTTGTTTAAAATAGACACCATTTTAATTGAAAACAACAACTGACCTACGAAAATTAGACCAAACGCATTCGGATTGACTTGATATTTTATGATAACGATCCAATGGTCCTTGGTGACATGTAAGAGTCATACCCGCCTCAATCCGAGGTACGTTGTGGCCGGTACCACTTAAAGGTTCTCTATTTTGTTTAAAATGGACACGATTTTAAGTGAAAACAACAACTGACGTATGAAAATCCGACCAAAAGCATTAGGAAAATCTCAATCCTTTAGGAGAATGATTAATTGGTACTTTTTGATGTGTACGAGTCATCCCCGCCTCAATCCGAGGCACGGTGTGGCCGCTAGCACTCAAAGGGTCTCTATTTTGTTTAAAATGGAGACAATTTTAATCGCGAACAACAACTGACCTATGAAAATCTGACCAAACGCATTTGTATTGCCTTGATATTTTATGAGAACTATACAAGGGTCCTTGGTGACGTGTATGAGTCATCCCCTCCTCAATATGAGGCACGGTGTGGCCGCTATCACTCAAAGGGTCTCTCTTTTGTTTAAAATGGACACGATTTTAATTGAAAACAACAACTGACCTATGAAAATATGACCAAACACATTCGGATTGCCTTGATATTTTATGATAATGATAAAAGGGTCCTTGGTGACATGTAAGAGTCATCCCTGCCTCAATCCGAGGCATGGTGTGGCCGGCGCCACTCAAAGGGTCTCTATTTTGTTTAAAATGGACACGATTTTAAGTGAAAACAACAACTGACGTACGAAAATATGACCAAACACATTCATATTGTCTTGATACTTTAGGAGAATGATCCACGAGTCCTTTTTGATATGTATGAGTTAACCCCACCTCAATCCGAGGCACGGTGTGGCCTCTAGCACTCAAAGGGTCTCTCTTTTGTTTAAAATGGACACAATTTTAATTGAAAAAAACAACTGACCTATGAAAATCTGACAAAACACATTAATATTGTCTTGATTCTTTAGGATAATGATCCAAGGGTCATTTGTGACGTGTAAGAGTAAACCATTCCTCAATCCGAGGCACGGTGTGGCTGCTATCACTCAAATGGTCTCTCTTTTGTTTAAAATGGACACGATTTTAATTGAAAACAACAACTGACCTATGAAAATCTGACCAAACGCTTTCGGATTGCCTTGATATTTTATAAGAATGATCCAAGGGTCCTTGGTGATGTGTACGAGTAAACTCTGCCTCAATACGAGGCATGTTGTGTCCGGTACCACTCAAAGGGTCTCTATTTTGTTTAAAATGGACACAATTTCAAGTGAAAACAACAACTGACCTAGGGAAATATGACCAAATGCATTCGGATTGCCTTGATATTTTATAAGAACGATCCAAGGGTCCTTGGTGACGTGTAAGAGTCAACCCCGCCTCAATCTGAGGCATGGTGTGGCTTTTACCACTCAAAGGGTCTCTATTTTGTTTAAAATGGACACGATTTTAAGTGAAAACAACAACTGACCTACGGAAATTCGACCAAACGCATGAGGATTGTGTTGATCCTTTAGGAGAACAACACAATGGTCCTTTGTGACATGTAAGAGTCATCCCCGACTCAATACGAGACACGGTGTGGCCGCTAGCACTCAAAGGGTATCTCTTTTGTTTAAAATGGACACAATTTTAATTGAAAACAACAACTGACCTATGAAAATCTGACCAAACGCATTCGGATTGCCTTGATATTTTATGAGAACGATCCAATGGTTCTTGGTGACATGTATGAGTCATTCCTGCCTCAATCCGAGGCACAGTTTGGCCGTTATCACTCAAAGGGTCTCTCTTTTGTTTAAAATGGACACGATTTTAATTGAAAACAACAACTGACCTATGAAAATATGACCAAACACATTCAGATTGCATTGATCTTTTATGAGAACGATCCAAGGGTCCTTGGTGATGTGTAAAAGTCATTCCTGCCTCAATCTGAGGCACGGTGTGGCCGGTACCACTCAAAGGGTCTCTATTTTGTTTAAAATGAACACAATTTTAAGTGAAAACAACAACTGACGTACTAAAATCCGACCAAATGCATTCGGATTGTCTTGATCCTTTAGGAGAATTATACACGGGTACTTTGTGACATGTACGAGTCAACCCCGCCTCAATCTGAGGCATGGTGTGGCCGCTAGCATTCAAAGGGTCTCTCTTTTGTTTAAAATGGACACAATTTTAATTGAAAACAACAACTGACCTATGAAAATCCGACCAAACGCTTTCGGATTGTCTTAATCCTTTAGAAGAATGATCCACGGGTCCTTTTTGATGTGTATGAGTCAACCCCACCTCAATCTGAGGCACGGTGTGGACACGATCAAACAAAAACTGACCTATGAAAATCCAACCAAATGCATTCAGATTGCCTTTATATTTTATCAGAATGATCCAAGGGTCCTTGGAGATGTGTACGAGTCAACCCTTACTCAATACGACAAACGGTATGGCCGATACCACTCAAAGGGTCTATTTTGTTTAAAATGGACACGATTTTAAGTGAAAACAACAACTGACCTATGGAAATATGACGAAACGCATTCGGATTGCCTTTATATTTTATAATAATGATCCAAGGGTACTTGGTGATGTGTACGAGTCAACCCCGCCTCAATTCGAGGCATGATGTGGCTGTTACAACTCAAAGGGTCTTTATTTTGTTTAAAATGGACACGATTTTAAGTGAAAACAACAAATGACCTATGGAAATTAGACTAAACGCATTCAGATTGTGTTGATTCTTTAGGAGAATGATACAAGGGTCCTTTGTGATGTGTACGAGTCATCCCCGCCTCAATAAGAGGCACGGTGTGTCCGCTAGCACTCAAAGGGTCTTTCTTTTGTTTAAAATGGACACAATTTTAATTGAAAACAACAACTGACCTATGAAAATCTGACCAAACGCATTCGGATTGACTTGATATTTTATGAGAACGATCCAAGGGTCCTTGGTGACGTCTACGAGTCATCCCCACCTCAATCCGAGGCCCGGTGTGACCGGTACCACTCAAAGGGTCTCTATTTTGTTTAAAATGGACACGATTTTAAGTGAAAACAACAACTGACGTACGGAAATCCTACCAAACGCATTCAGATTGTCTTGATCCTTTAGGATAAAAATCCACGGGTCCTTTTTGAAATGTATGAGTCATCACCGCCTCAATACGAGGCGCGGTGTGTCCACTAACACTCAAAGGGTCTCTCTTTTGTTTAAAATGCACACAATTTTAATTGATAACAACAACTGACCTATGAAAATATGACCAAACGCATTCTGATTGCCTTGATATTTTATGAGAATGATCCAAGGGTCTTTGGTGACGTTTAAGAGTCATCCCTGCCTCAATATGAGGCATGGTGTGGCCGCTATCACTCAAAGAGTCTCTCTTTTGTTTAAAATGGACACGATTTTAATTGAAAACAACAACTGACCTATGAAAATCCAACCAAACGAATTAGGATTGCCTTGATATTTTATGAGAATGATCAAAGGGTCCTTGGTGACGTGTACGAGTCATCCCCGCCTTAATCCGAGGCACGGTGTGGCCGGTACCACTCAAAGGGTCTCTATTTTGTTTAAAATGCACACGATTTTATGTGAAAACAACAACTGTCCTACGGAAATTCAACCAAACACATTAGGATTGTGTTGATCCTTTAGGAGAATGATCCAACGGTTTTTTTGACGTGTATGAGTCATCCCCACCTCAATATGAGGCACGGTGTGGCCGGTACCACTCAAAGGGTCTCTCTTTTGTTTAAAATGGACACAATTTTAATTGAAAACAACAACTGACCTATGAAAATCTGACAAAAAACATTTCGATTGTCTTGATACATTAGGAGAATGATCCATGGGTCCTTTTTGACGTGTACGAGTCAACACCTCCTCAATACGAGGCACGGTGTGGCCGCTAGTACTCAAAGGGTCTCTCTTTTGTTTAAAATGGACATGGTTTTAAGTGAAAACAACAACTGACCTATGAAAATCCGACCAAATGCATTTGGATTGTCTTGATCCTTTAGGATAACGATCCAAGGGTCCTTTGTGATGTGTAAAAGTCAACCCCTCCTCAATATGAGGCATGGTGTGGCCGCTAGCACTCAAAGGGTTTCTCTTTTGTTTAAAATGGACACGATTTTAAGTGAAAACAACAACTGACCTACAGAAATATGACCAAACACATTCAGATTGTGTTGATCCTTTAGGAGAACGATCCACTAGTACTTTTTGACATGTATGAGTCATCCCAATCTCAATACGAGGCATGGTGTGGCTGTTATCACTCAAAGGGTCTCTCTTTTGTTTAAAATGGACACAATTTTAATTGAAAACAACAACTGACCTATGAAAATCCGACCAAATGCATTTGGATTGTCTTGATCCTTTAGGAGAATGATCCATGGGTCCTTTGTGACGTGTAAGAGTCAACCCCGCCTCAATACGAGGCACGGTGTGGCCGCTAACACTCAAAGGGTCTCTCTTTTGTTTAAAATGGACACAATTTTAATTGAAAACAACAACTGACCTATGAAAATCCGACCAAACACATTCATATTTCCTTGATCTTTTATAAGAACGATCCAAGGGTCCTTGGTGACGTGTAAAAGTCAACCCCACCAACCCCCTGGACCACCCCCACCCCCTGGACACCAATCCACCCCTGGACACCCCCACCCCTCTGGACACCCCCACCCCCTGTAAAGCCCCCCCGACACCTTGGACACCAGCCCACCCCCTGGAAAGCCCCCCCCAGAAACCCCCTACCCCAACTTGGACATCCACCCCAAACCCTTGAACATCCCCCCAACCCCCTGAATTCTGAATTGAATTCTTTATGTACTTAATTAACTTATGAATAATGTGTTAATGGTGTATGGGTATACTTGTTGTATGGGTATACTTGGTCTAATTAGCTTAGGATTTATGTGTTAATCTTGTATGGGTATACTTGATTTAATTATCTTATTGAGATGCTGATTTGTTTTGTAGGTGTTCGGGTGTGTTGCTGTAGATTTTTTCGTAGCAGCGGACAGGGCATTTATTTGCGCTTTTTTAGTGCTGATAAAGGATCAGTTTATCAGCGCTAAAGGAGCGCTGATAAAACAAGCATTTATCAGCAATCTTTTAGCACTGATAAAGGGTTGTTTTATTAGCACTCTTTGAGCGCTGATAAAGGGTACCCCCCTTTATCAGCGCTGAGCTTTACAATGCTTTTTTAGCGCTATTAAAGCCCGTTTTTAGCGATGTTAAAGCCCGTTTTTGTAGTAGTGCTCGTATCTCGGTGAAAAGTAATCATAAAAAATATCTGTTATTGTGAACGAGCCACTAATAGAGGAATCAACCATAACCTAGTGGTCCCAAAAATCATAATCATAGTTTAGTTAGTGTTGTCATCATCAAACTTTCTACGTGAAATAGGGACAAAACCACCTCAGATCACTAGCATACTAGTACACGTCTGCCCACCTAAATACCCGAGTTTCCCTTTTTGTGATAAAACAAGTTCCACATCTTATAAAACACCATTTCACATGTAAATTTCATTTAAAAATCATACACACATAAAACATCCCACACAAAAGCCACAAAAACATCCCTTTTCACATTCAAATTCATTTTAACATCATACTCACACCAAAACAGCCCATAAACATGTCCTGCACCTTTCTCACAATTTAATAAATAATTAAAAAATTTATAAAATGTTCTCAAAACATTTGAAATCACAAATCATCACTTTCTCTTTAAAAACCCCATTTTAAGAACATACACACTCCAAAACAGTACCTCAACATCTTTTGCACACTTTATGTAACTCAATAAACCATTTGAGATTTTTATAAAACAACTTCAAGGAGTATAACAATATTTTTCACATAAAACCCATTCAAAACCCTTATTTCAAGGCCAAAAGCACACCAAAACCCTACCAAACCAGTTTTCATCCCAATCCACATTTAATAAACCATTTTCATATGTTATAAAATGAAAACACAAGAGTTACACAAGAAAAACACACCGTTTCAAGCAAAAATGTAATTTTAAAATTAAACACTTGACCAATTACATAAAAAATAGATTTATCACCACAAAAAATATATAAGGAACATGATAAATAAGCAAATCAATCAAGCTAACTCATCAAGAAATTCTTACACATGGAATCACATACCATTTGTGTCAAAACCCCCAAATCGTTGTGCGAAACTTCAACCGCACCACCGCCTCACCACAAGGGAATGAAAATGAACCCTAATACAAGAATATTGGACCTAGAAACTCAAAAATAAACCCTAGGTACGAAACCCTAGTTTCTGGTCATTTGAAACATCAAGGAAGATGGAAGAAACCCTATGAAGAATGGAAGAAACAAGAGAGGGATTCACTTACTTGAGAAACTTTGAAGAAATCGACCCAAATACACCAATAGTTGAATCTACAAGTAGAAAAAATTGAAATGGAGGTTATAATAAGGTTGAGGAGGTAAATTAGGGACTGAAATGGGGAGAAAAGAGTAAAAATGAATGATTTATGAAAAAAAAATACCTTTGCAAATATGGATGATTTGAGAAACCTGGAACAATTTCTCCCTACTCCACATTGAAGATGATCTCAAAAGAGGGAAAACGGAACATGGGGATGTACCTAGGGTTTTTAGACTCTAGTGAGAGGTGGAATGACTGAAAAATGTTAAAAAATAAATGAGATATAAAAGAAATAAAATATTTTAAAGAAAAACTGGAAATGGGATCACGGGTTGGCCCAACGCCTAAATAAATAACACAAATCCACCATGATTATGAGTTCCTAAGGGGTAAAAATGAATATGGTGGATTGAATAGATTAGTGGAGTCCAATTTATAAGTGGAATGGGTGAAAAATGTTGAAACAACAAAGGAGTTATAAAAGAAATAAATTTTGTTTTTAAATCTGGAAACGAGCTCACGGTTTGGCCCAAATCTTAAAGAAACCACCCTAATAAACATGCCCCGTAAAAGGTGACACTAGGAGTGTAAAAAACTCAATTCCAATCCACCTCATCCTTATACCTTCCATTTAAAAGAAATACAAGGCCAAATACCATCCAAGACTTCCAAGACTAATGACTTGGATCAAGAACACCCGAGACACCAAATTTAAACCTGGAACACCTGGAAACCAAGATAAAAACTATAAACCAAAAGAATATTAAAAAAAAAGTATGGAATTGAAAATCTGGGTGTGATAATTCTCCCCACTATAAATCTTTCCACCCCTAGAAATTCTTAAAAAAAGAAGGGATACTCTCACCAACCAAGATTTACACCATTATCCTAAAATGGTCAATGTTACCACAACCATACTTCAACAAAATTGTTGGGAACACTCCAACCCCAACTGTTTACTCTAGAAATAAATTGGTTGTTAGATAGATCCGAACAAGAATACCCAATTCCAAGCCTGTCATGACCCATCCCCCGGGGCCCGTGCCGTGACTACCCCAATCTCACCTTCTATAGGCCAGGGGTTGGAGACTAGCACCGGAAAGACATATCCCTAAAACGGGAGGGCATTGCCTTTAAACCTTTACAAACACACAGTCTAAGAACATAACAAGATGCAACCACAAAGTAAAACTGCAGTAGTAAAAGTGTGTCTTGAAAGTAAAGGGTTGGAATACAAGCCCAATTAAAAAGATATAACTACAAAAGAAAATAGAAAATAGAAAACAAAAAATAGCTCCAGGGATCGTCCACCAAGGATCCTACTTGAAAGGCAGGTACAGCTAGTCTCCACAGCTCTTCACGTCAACCAGTCACCTCAGTGTACCACCTGGTCTTGACTTCTATAGACTAAGCCGAGCTACTTATCATCTGCACATGACACAACAAGGTTCGGGCGAAGCCCGTGCAGGGTTGAGTATAAAAATACCCAGTAGGGACCCCAAGACCTTCGAAGGTCTCTCAGAATTCCACAAAGGAAAAGCACAAAGCATGATCTCAATCACAAAGCATAAAGTGAAAGACTCAGCTCAAACTAGGTATAAATTAAGTACAAAAGTACAGATGATTAGTCTTAAATCTAGATCATCTTATTATGTCAAGAGTTCTGCTGATGATCCATACATGATCGCTCGGTGATGATCCACATAGGATCGCTAGGTGTTGATCCACACAAGATCGCTATTTGCTGATCCACACAAGATCTCTATTCATTCTTCACATCTCAGCCATCCACTGAATTCCCGTACATAGTATTCTTGATTCTAGGAGGATCCGATCCTCAAGCCATAGGTCATACTTTAACTGGAAAAAATTACCATGAAGAAGTAACCCAATGATTCGTCATGTCATAAGGGTTCCACACAAAAGACTACACATCAATCGGATGCCCGGTCTGAGAGTTATAGGCATTTTAGTGTCGAGAGCCCAGTTAGATTTGGGTATGATCCAACCTGGCTGTACTCCATATTTCTCTAAAACACAGGTGGGGTATCTCAAAAATACCATCTCATCCCAAAAATTCCAACTCCATAGACGGTTCGTTAAACGAACGTCTGGTTTGTGAGATACGACCTTTTTAGCGAAACTGGGCCATAAAGGGTCTGGGTCTGGTCCAACCCGGTCGGACTGACCCAACCTCGGGTCTGACCTGGCCCAGCCTGAACTGGCGGGGCCACAGATCATTCCGGCCCGAACTAGCTGGGCTAGGCCATTGTGGGTTCGGCCCGTTGGGCAGTGAACCAGCCTAGCCTTCCGGCTGGGCGCGACCCGCGTGAGGGGTCACACGACCCTTACTTCCTGAATGAATCAAAGATCCGTTCAACTCTTAAACTGGAGACACCACATGGTGCCACATTGTTGTCCATGGGACCCGTAGGGAGCGGGTCCCCTTCCACCGTGGCTTTGAAGCCACGAACACTGTCTACAATGTGCGACGACGAGCCACCCTTCCACCAACGCGGATGGCCGAGATCCGGCCATCCCTTTGGCCACCGCGGCATCATGCGGCGCCACCCCCTTCCGTGGCCAGTGGGCATCGGCTGCCGCCTTCGCTCACCGACGCCGCTGCGTCATTTCCGCATAGGTATGATTTCCGCGGGCCATCGGGTGAGCTCCGGTGGTCCGTTTTCCCTTCCGAAGTGCCTACGGGCCTCCTGGGATGCCGTTGTCGCTATGTGCCTCCTGGTTTCAAGGTTCGGTCAAGTTGAGAAATCCACCCATGAAGAACGCAATGAAAAATCAAGCGACGGAGGGTCTGCGCCTTGTTCGTTTGGCCCGCTCCCTCTGTGTTCGCATCATAACAAGGGTGAGATTAATTCAACTTCAAACTCTTAGTATTAAATCAAGAAAAAACCCTCTACCTCGTGATCCTTTGGGTGATGCTGCGGTTATGGAAAGATAAGAGTCCTCATTGGATGAAGTCACCAGCGTTTGTCGATCCCAGATCGTTGCCACCCAAGTTTCCGTCCTCTATCGGTGTAAGATGTCGCGGTACTTCACTAGAGGTTCCTCACAACCATGTCAGAAACCCCAACCCAAGCCTCAATTAAATAGAGGGGGAAAGGAGGTTAACGCAATGAGGAATTAATGAGGTTCATTAATGAATGAACCTCTTAATTCCCAATGGTATGATTACAAAACAGGAGAGTCAAGCCATTAAATGGATTGACAACCCATCAGTCCCATCACCGCCACTCAACAGAAGGTAGGAAAATAAAATAAAATTTTTTATGTTATTTTATTATTATTTTTATATTTCGCAAAAACCAAATTTTTCACCCGACCTACTGCGGTCGAAGTTAATCCTCCCTTAAGTGAATCCTGGTGCTACATATTCAATTATGCACTTGTATTTTTAATACGAGCACTGGTTCAAAAGATAGAAAACATCGCCCATGCATTTACTAACGTACCTTAAAAAAAGTTCAAAATTCCGTTCTGGGCACACCTGGCCTCAGAATCAAGCACCATAAATTTTGGCAGACTCATAATAATCCCAAATAATTTAAAAAAATTATATGGAATTTTTAGGTCTTTAAATTCTCCCCACCTTAGGGATTTTCTTCCCCAAAATCTACAACAAAACTAGGGGAACAAATGGGGGTACTATGCACGTATCTGAGCCTCTTGCTCCCATGTGCTCTCCTAGAGGTTCTCACGCTGCCAACAAACTCACACCAGAGAAATAAAATGCCCATAAAGTACTCACTTATATTGATCCTCTATCTCCACCTGGAGCTCCGCAAACATCGCCCCGTCCTTGATATCCAGCTCGCCCCAGTCGATAACGTGCGATGGATCATGCACGTACCTCCTCATCTGCGATACACGGAAAACATTATGCACCTGGTGCATCTGTGGGGGAAGATCTAGACGGTATGACACCTCACCTAATCTATTGAGGATCTGTAAAGTTCCGATGAACCTCAGAGATAGCTTGCCGACTCATCCAAACCTCTATAATCCTCATTGGGGTGAGACCTGTAGGAAGACATGTTCTCCCTCCTCAAACTCCAAGGGTCTCCGTCTCCTGTCGGAATAATACTTCTGTTAGCTCTGTGTAGTCTTCATCCACTCCTGGATGATCTTCACCTTCTTAGTGGTAGCCTATACCAACTCTAGACCCATAAGTGCTGACTCCCCTGGGTCTGTCCAACATAGAGGTGATCTGCAAGGTTGCCCGTACAGGGCCTCAAACGGAGCCATGATGATGGTGGAGTGATAAATGTTGTTGTATGAAAACTCCACCAATGGCAGGTGGACCTCCCAACTATGGAAAAAATCAAGGACATAAGCACGAAGCATGTCCTCGAGTGTTTGTATGGTCCGCTCCGTCTGACCATCTGTCTGAGGATGAAAGGCAGTGCTCAAGCGTAGCTGAGTCCCGAACACCTCCTATAATCCCTTCCACAAGCAGGATGAAAAATGAGCGTTGTGATCTAAGAAGATCTTCAATGGAACCCCGTGGAGTCGTACAGTCTCCTATATGTAGAGACGTCCCTAGCTCTCTACTGATCCCCAATCTCAGAGGGTAGGAAGTGGGCCGACTTAGTGAGTCGGTCAACGATCACCCATATGGAATCGTTGCCCCTGGACATACGTGGTAGCCCTGTCACAAAGTCCATGGATATACCATCCCACATTCACTCTGGTACCTCAAGTGGCTAGGCTAAGACTGTTGGTACTTGATGCTCGACCTTCACTTGCCGAAAAGTGAGGCATCGTGATATGAACTTCATCACCGCTTTCTTCATCCCTGGATACCAATACTGACACTGGAGGTCCTGGTACATCTTCTCCACACCAGGATGTACTGCCAAAGGGTATGTATGGAACTCCCTCAATACCTCCTATTGTAGCATCACTGGTACCATGGTGTGTCCTCTAAAGAGGATGGTGTGCTCCCCACCTTTAGAAAATCCTTCAGGAGCCTGTCCTAAGGACATCTAAGCACATCGAGCCTCACAGTCAATGTCTCCAAGCTATGCCTCACTAACTCACTGAAGGAGTGGGGGAGTAACCATCATAGACTGGAGGTAAAATTATCCATCACTATCCACAAAGGATATCTACAACACAGCTAGCTACTCTATTGCCTCACTCAACAACTGTAGACCAGACCTCCTGCTGAGTGCGTCTACTACTAAATTCCCCTTTCTAGGAGTGTAGACTATCTCAAAGTCATAGTCATGGAGGAACTCTAGCCATCATCGATGTCTTAGGTTCAGGTCTTTCTATGAGAAGATATACCTGAGACTCTTGTGATCAGAGTAGACTGTAAAACATTCGACCATCAAGTAGTGCCGCCACATCTTCAGTGCGAAGACCACTACTGCTAACTCCAGGTCATGGGTAACATAGTTCTGCTCGTGTTGTCTCAACTATCATGAGCCGTAGGCGATCACTGCTCGCTCCTACATCAGGACACAACCCATTCCAGTTCCTGATGCATCACAATATACTACATACCCAACGCTCTTTTCTGGTAGCCTTAAGATGGGGGCACTCATCAGCCTATGCCCCAGCTCTTGAAAACTCTGCTAGCATCTCTCCGTCCACACGAAGGGATATCCCTTCTTTTTCAAAGCTGTAAAGGGTGTAGAAACTCTGGAAAATTCAGGTACGAATCTCCGCTAGTACCCAGCCAATGCCAGAAAACTCCACACCTCAGTCACACTCCTGGGTGGCTCCCAAGAAAGCACTGCCTCTATCTTCACCAGGTCCACTGCAACTCTAGCCTCTGAGATAACGTGCCCTAGGAGGTGGACTTACTATATCTAAAACTGGCACTTTGAGAGATTTACATAAAGTTGGTGATCATGTAGTGTATCTAGAACTATCTATAGGTGCAAAACATGCTCCTCTTCTGACCCTGAGTATATCAAGATGTCGTCAATGAAGACCACCATGAAGCGATCAAGGTAAGGCTGGAAGATTCTGTTCCTGATCTCCATGAACACTTCTGGAGTGTTGGTCATGTCGAAGAGAATTACCAAGAACTCATAGTGGCGATACCGACATCTAAAGGCTGTCTTTGGTACATCCTCGTCCCGTACCCTAAGCTGATGATAGCTTGATATGAGGTCTATCTTTAAAAACCATTGAGATCCCTTCAGCTAGTTAAAGAGATCATAAATCCTAGGGAGTTGATAATTGTTCTTTATGGTCACCTGGTTCAGGCTCCGATAGTCCACGCAAAGCCTCAGACTCCCATATGCCTTCTTGGTGAACAAAATCGGGGATGCCCATGGAGAAACACTAGGCCATATGAACCCCTTCCTATGAAAGTCATCCTACTGTAATTGCAACTCACGAAGCTCTGCGGGGGACATTCGATATGTTGGCATAGATATCAGTGCTGTCTTGGGGCACAGGTTGATGTAGAAGTATACCTCTTTGCGAGGAGGAAGACTCAGAACATTATCAAGAAAGACATCGGCATATTGATCCACCACTACAGGATAACTCAGAATCCTCACTTCAATTGCTCCAAGGGTAAGGCTATCCAACTGATGAGTGATCAGCTGTAACCTCCTCCAAGTAAGTTCATCCTATGCTGTAAAGGTTCCCTTATTTCCAGTGAAGGAAAAATTGGTCCCATCCATGCGGACACACCACACTTTGCACCTAAAATAGTCGATCTGAGCATGGACTATGGATAGCCATTCCATACCCAAGATGACGTCATAATTCCTCAACGCCGCTACTAGGAGATCCCAGCCGAATCTATCACCTCCTAAAGTGATCTCACACTATCTGAAAGAGTGTGTAATCGTCGAATCCTCTCCCGTAGGAGTCTATAATTATAAGGATCGAGCCAATGACTCCATCAGAATCTCCGAACTCCGAACGAGTGTTGTGGCAATAAAAGAGTTATTGGAACCTGTGTCTATAAGAACTGCAGATAGGGTGGAATAGACACAGATCATACCTCTAATAATCTATAGAGTGTCGTGGTCATAGGCCTATGCCGCCTGAAGCTAAGTTCGACCCTGTCCACCTGCTCTCTGTGGTCAGGGTGGACCACCTGGGGGGGGGGGGGGGTGGTAGAACCTCAAACCATCGTCCACCACCTACTGCATGAACTACTCCTCTACCACGTTTTCTACCCTGTAGACCCCCTCGCTCGAACCTCAATCACTGCATCGGTGGTCCCTCAGTCATTTGATGATCGTCTATGTGAGGAGTCGGACAGTCTTGATCCATGTTTCCCTGTCCGCCACAAGAGTCACAGGATTTAGACCTCAGAAGACCTCCTCTACCTCGTGAGCTTCACACATCCGACCCTGCATTCTGAGGTCATTCTCCAGAAGGTCTGGCCCGCTTGGACCTCTACGTCATCAACCTACTACCTGCTACAGATGACTCGGATACCTGTCCTCCGGTGGTGGATCTCACTATAGGTGCTTGCTCAACTAAGAAGCTCTCCACCAATAATGCTCGCTCAAGCACCCCATCCTGCATCGGGATATTGAGTGATATCATCGATGCTCTGATCTACCACTGAAGACCCTTCTCAAAGGTTCAGGCCCTGAAGAATGGGTCCCGTACCATGTTGGTGGAATAGCGTGATAGGTCAGTGAATCTCTCCAAGTACTAGTCCATTGATAGGCTGCCCTGCTATAAGTGCAGCAGGTCCTGGATACGCACTGAGTATAAAGTCGCTGGTATAAACTCTGCCCTAAAGAGGGTCTCGAAGTCCAACCAGGAGAGTGTCACCTCCTCATGCGTCTGGAGTGTCAGCCTCCACCATCTTCCTATTGTGCCTTGAAATATGCTAGCGTTTAGGATCACCATCTGATCCACTGGCGTCTCAACTAAGAGAAAACCCATGCCATAACCTCCATCCGGTCCTCAAATGCCTGGGGATCTATCTTGCCTCAAAACCTTAGAGGCCTCTGTCTCTGGAACTCATGCAACATGTTCAGTCAGCGTGCATGGTCTGCCAGTGGAGATGGTGTAAACTGCTACCCTTCAAGTGGTGGTGCTACTGGTACACTGCCCGAAGGTGCCAACACAATAAGAGGGCCCTCCACCGAAGCCTCGTCGCTCGGTGGGCCATCATCATGTACTCTCTCTGGAATTCTGGATAGCTATTTATGCAGTGAAATCCAAAAAAAACAAGTGCGCCATGGTTAAAAAGTTATACTTGGCAAACTGACTCAAAAAATATCAAAAGTAAAACATTTCCAAAACACACATAATCAGTGTTTTCATGCACTAAGTTGGAAATCAGAATTTAGGGTCATGTTGTATGGATACGTCGGCTACCACACCAACACTGGACTCCCCGAACTGAAGACCACACTCAAAACACTTAACACCTTTTCTCCATTAGAAAGATCAAAGTCCTAGTTCTTCGGTAGAACTGACTCCTATGATACTACTTTGTCACGAACCATCCCCCGGTTCCCGTTCCATGACTACCCCAAGCCCTCCTTCTATAGGCCAAGGGTTGGAAACTAGCACCGAAAAGGCGTATCCCTAAAATGGGAAGGCATTGCCTTTAAACCTGTACAAACACACAGTCTAAGAACATAACAAGATGCAACCACGAAGTAAAACTGTATTAGTAAAAGTGTGAACTGAAAGTAAAGGGTCGGAATACAAGCCCAATTGAAAAGATACAAGTACAACAGAAAATAGAAAACAGAAAACAGAAAACAACTCCAGGGATCATCCACCAAGGATCCTACTTGAAAGGTATGTATAGATCGTCTCCACACCTCTCCCCATCAACCAATCACCTTCATGTACCACCTAGTCCTGGCTCCTATAGACTCAGCCGAGCTGCTCATCGTCTGCACAAGACACAACAAGGTGCAGGCGAAGCCCGTGTAGGGGTGAGTATAACAATACCCAATAGGGACCCAGAGACCCTTGAAGGTCTCTCATAATTACATAAAGGAAAACCAAAAAGCACGATCTCAATCACAAAGCACAAAGAAAAATACTCAACTCAAACAGGGTATAAATTAAGTACAGAAGTACAGATGATTAGTCATAAAGCTAAATCATCTTATTCTGTCAAGGGTTCTGCTGCTGATCCCCAAAGGACTGCTCGGTGATGATCCACATAGGATTGCTAGGTGCTGATCCACACAGGATCGCTAGGTGCTGATGCACAGAGGATTTCTAGGTGTTGATCCACACAGGATAGCTAGGTGCTGATCCACACAGTATCGCTAGGTGATGATCCACACAGGATCGCTAGGTCCTGATCCACACAGGATCGCTAGGTGATGATCCATATAGGATCGTTAGGTTCTGATCCACACAGGATCACTAGGTGCTGATCCACACAACATCGCTAGGTGCTGATCCACACAACATCGCTAGGTGCTGATCCACACATGATCGCTATTCATTCTTCACGTCTCAGCCAACCACTGAATTCTCGTACATAGTACACTTAATTTTGGGATGATCCCATCCTCAAGCCATCAGTCATAATTCAACCGGCATAAATTCCCACGAATAAGTAACCTAATGATCCATCATGTCATAAGGGTTCCAACGCAATATACGACACGTCAATCGGATGCCCGGTCTGAGAGTTATAGGCATTTTAGTGCCGAGGGCCCGGTTGTATTCGAGTATGATCCAACCTGGCTGTACTCCATATTTCTCCAAAACTCAGGTGGAGTATCTCAAAAGGGCCGTCTCATCCCAAGGATTCTAACTCTGCATATGGTTCGTTATACAAACATCTGGTTTGTGAGATGCATCCTTTTTAGTGAAACAGTGCCATAAAGGGTTCGGGTCTGGTCTGACCCAGTCGGACCGACATGGCCCGGCCCAGCCTAGGCCAACCCGACCCGGTTTGGGTTTGGCCCAGGTCCGGGTCTGGTCTGACATGGTCGGACTGACATGGATCGACCCATCCAGGGCCAACCCGACCCGGTTTGGGTCTAGCCCGGGTCCGGGTTCGGGTTCGGGTCCGGGACCGGGTCCGGCCCGGGTCCGACCCAGCCCGACCCGAACTGGCTAGGCCGTGGACTGACCTGGCCTAAACCAGCTGGGCCACGACGGGGTCGGCCCGCTGGGCAGTGGACCGGCCTGGCCCATCGACTGGGTGTGACCCGCACGAGGGGTCACATGACCCTTCCTTTACGAATGGCTCAAAGAGCCGTTCGACTCTTCAACCGGCGATGCCACATGGCACCGCCTTTCTATCCATGGGACCCATAGGGAGAAGTTCCCCTTTGTTTCGGGTTCGAAGCCGCGACTGGACAAGATCTAGACTCCCCTTCGGTCCACCGCGGTGCTGCCCCCTTCTGCGGCCGACGAGCGCCAGCCACCGGCTTCGCCCGCCAACACTGGTGCCACACCGGCGAGACTTCCTTGGGCCACCGAGTGAGCTCTAGTGATCTGTTTTCCCTTCTGAAGTGCCTACGGGCCTCCCGTGATTCCGCTGTCATTGTGTGCCTCTTGGTTTCAAGGTTCTATCAAGTTGAGAAATCCGCCCCTGAAGAACGCAATGAAAAATCAAGCAGATGAGGGTCCAGGCCTTATTCGTTTGGCTTTCGCCCTCTACGTTAGCATCATAACAAGGGTGAGATTAATTCATCTTCAAACTATTAGAATTAAATCAAGACAAACCCCCTACCTCAATATCCGTTGGGTGATGCTGCGGTTGTGGTGAGAGAATATTCCTCGTTGGATGAATTCACCGGCGTTTGTCGATCATGAATTATTTCCGCCCAAGCTTCCATCCTCCGTCGGTAGAAGATGTTGCAGTACTTCACCAGATGTTCCTCACATCCATGCCAAAAACCCCAAACCAAGCCTCAATTAAATTGAGGGGTAAAGGAGGTTAACGAAATGAATAATTAATGAGGTTAATTAATGAATGAACCTCTTAATTCCCAACAGTGCGATTACAAAATAGGAGAGTCAATCCATTAAATGGCTCGACAACCCATCGGTCCCACCACCACCACTCAAAAAGAGGTAGGAAAATGAAATAATTTTTTTATGTTATTTCATTATTTCTTTAAAAGTCACAAAAACTAACTTTTTCACCTGACCTACTGCGATCAAAGTTAAGCCTCCTTTAAGTGAATCCTGGCGCTGCAGATTCAACAGTGACATCATATTTTTAAACCGAGCACTGATTCAAAAGATAGAAAACGTCGCCCACACGTTTACTGAACGTACCTTAAAAAAAGTTCCAAATTCTATTTCGGGCACACTGGGCCTCAGAATCAAGCACCATAAATTTTCACAGACTTGTAATAATCCCAAATAATTAAAAAAATATATATTGAATTTATAAGTCTTTAAAAAGAAAATACCAAATAAATAACTGATTCAATGATATCATGAGACCCGAATGGACTCCCCACCATAAGATCTAACTTGATTTCCTGAGATAGAACCGAGACACCAATAGGGGGAGGCCCAAACGGACTCCCCACCATAAGGGATAGACTAAAATTAGACTTATTCCAAGAGAACCTACATGAGAACCATGATGTGTATCTCCACCATAAGAACCAACCATCTTAACCAACTAGTATGGGATGACATTAAAAATACCCTATAATACCCAAACCCCATCGTGGGGGGGGGGGGTTGATCAATAAAACTCCAGACCAATCGAGACACTAAGCGGTACACACTCCCAAGAACATTACCATCCTCAGATGGGTCTAACCAAAACCGAGATCAAAAATAGCCTACAAGTATATTCATACATGAACAACCATACTGATAATTGCACCCAAAAGGGTTCAGGAACTGGGTTTGAGAAAAAAACCACCTCGCCTCCCACACTATAGATAGAAGTTGAACGAAGATCCCTTACACCCTTGGAGATTTTTTGATTGCATGAAAACCTTCAATCTGAGGCCTATGGATGGAGCCCTTATGTTTGAAGTATCTGCTGTGCCACAGTCAGGAGCTAATGATCACAACAACTCATGAAATTCACTATATAAAAAAAACAAACCTTTACCCAATCATGGACTTGGAATATGCACATGCATCTCTTTCACCCCTAAAAATAAATAGAAGAAGAAAAACACACAGAATACATCTTCACTTAGAACAAGGAATTCAAAATTCTCAGAATAGAAACGTGCATTAATTTAAGAAGAATCCCTCAAAAGGTTCCACAACATCAACATTTTTCCTTTAAAATAAAACACAACACAATAAGACACCACCAAACATGAATCTTTTAAGTGACAAAGTCATTAATAGGAGTGTAACCTTGAACAAAGTTCCAAGTAACATGATATTACCGTAAGTGACCATTACGGACTCAAACGAACAAATTTTCCACAATGGTGGCTAATATGAACTCTTGCATCAACGAGACTAATGAAATACCCAAGGGCCCTTTAAGACATCATTCTACACTGAAAACCCAAAATTTATTTCACCTTCCTCACTGGGATTCTCCTCCACCACTTCTAGATATAACCAATAGACACAATGGTGTCAAACTTCACCTTTGACGATTCAGGAAACTTAGGGAACCAATGTGTATTTCAACCTCCCACAACCACTCTTCTACTACATGAGGATCCAGTTATCTGAAAAAGAATAGGGGTAGAGTCAATATCCAAATATCAATAATAAAGTCCTTTTGTTGATCAACTGGAGGATCTACCAATGACAAATCATCTATGGCCACACTTAAACCATGAATTAACTCTTTATGGGGGCGTGCCCTAGCCTTCAAGACAACCCAAGGACTCAACCATGATAGTCCCTTGGTCAAAAAATACAACAAAACAAAATCAAACACATAAGGGGGGAAACCACAAGGGATTCCCGAAATATTTCTCACAAAGGGACACCAATAAACACTTCAACCCAACTTACCGACAAAACAAAAACTCAAAACATCGTTCAAACAAGAGGGGTTCTCAAACTCAATACACCCCACCAAAAAATTTTCAAAAATAAATAATACACCCAACCCCAAACATAGGTTATCAAAACATCAAATTTTCTTAAAAAATCATTGCTTTGAAAGTAAATGGGGTTGGTGGTTAGCACATTCACCAATGGTATCTCATGGGCCTCACACATGCATGTTTTCATGCCACCATGGGCACCCACCTCATGCTAACCTGGGAACTCATCCACTTTTAATTACACATAACCCATGAATGTTGTCACCCATGATAACACCAAGGATCAAAACAAAGTTCTTTACACTTTTCAAAACCAAAACATTTCATTCCACTCAAAACAGAATTTCAAAACCCACTTTAAAACCATAATTGTTTTCCAAACCATCGAGTTTGTGAATCCAAAAATTCTGATTATAAAAATCCAATATAATCTTACACAAATATAATTTCATGAAAATCCACCGTTTCAAAACCTCGTTCAAAACTTTTCCAAAAACCCATTTTCAATCCCTTTAAAAATCATACCATTCTCGCTTTAAAATTCCATTTAAAACAGATTTCCAAAACCCTCTTTAACATAACTTACAATTTCCCAACAATTAATTTCATTAAAACACATGTTTAAATTATTAAAATACACTTCCAATAAACTCAACACCATTTACTCAAAATCATTTCCATTTTAAAATATAGTTTCCACAATTTTCAAACAAGAGCTTTCCAGAAAGATTTTCTAAACCCATAAAGATGCCGATTGAATCAAGGGAAAACTAGTACTGATGGGTGACTCAGACCTATGGTTGGAGGACATACACCCGTCATACCACCATCAAAAAGAGTGTTCTAGGACAATATCCCAGGCTCCACATGGATTTCCAGGCCCTGCGAGCTCACTGAGACCATTGACCTAACTCCCATTTCATTTCCCAAATAATAAACAACCAATCGAACCAAAAGAATCAAATGAAACCCAAATTACCCTAGTAACTCAAGTCCCGACATGAGGTGTGTTGACCAAGAACCTTACTCATAACCAGAAAATCGAGTTCTGATAATCCTAGCTTCGGTCTACCCAGACTCTTTTTTAAAAGAACATGATCCAAAAGAGAGAACCTCCTTTGATATCATTTTGTCATGAACCAGATCTGGTCACCGTCAATACTGGCATCTGACCCAGTCTGTGGCAAGGCCCGAAGGGTGTTACTAATCACCATGGGCTGTCAAAAGTTCCCAGGTATGATAAAGTAAAAGTTGGGAATGATTTACCCACATTAATAAACATAAAACAACAACTGTAATAAATAATCTGAATCTGAAAATTTAATCCAAACAAGCCTTTAATAAAAATCCAGAATTGGAATACATGGTTTTAGACAAATCCCAAGAGGTAAACAACTCAAAATTATCATAAAACACAACACATGAACCACCATAAGGTAAGGGGTCATCATCCCCAAGCCTTCTCCACAACACTACACCGAGGATAGAAGCTAACAACCCGAACCACCAATTCCGATAGCTTTACCCAAACCTACAAAAAAGATTACCAAGCCTAATTAAACCCAAAGGTTTGGGTAGGGTGTGAGACTAATACTAATAGGATTCCACCCAAAATAGATTCCATATGGTAAACATTATAATACAAAATCTTGCAAGTTTTTATAAACATGAAATTCCATAAACAATTTTTAAAGGATGCAACTTTCAATGAAAACCATTTTCAAGTGGGAAACTTTAAAGAATGAACAATTTTAAAGAAAATGCACATGACACATAATTTTCCAGCCCAAACACCCCATATTCCAAAAATAATTACAAAATATCCAATGATCACTAATCACGGGAACACCCCTAGGTACTAGTTAGTTGTGAGCCCTAGGTACCTTGTATCTCGGTGAAAAGTAACCATAACAAATATTCGTTCTCATGCATCATCCATTAGTAGGGGAATAAACCATAACCTAGTGGTCCCCAAAATCATCACCATAGTTTATTTAGTGTTTTAATAATCAAAATTTCTACGTGAAATAGGGACAAAACCACTCCGGATCACTAGCATACTAGTACACATTTGCCCACCTAGATACCCGGGTTTCCCTTTTTGTGCTCAAACAAGTTCTACATCTTATAAAACACCATTGAACATGGAAATGACATTTAAAAATAATACACACATAAAAAATCCAACACAAAAGCCAAAAAATACCCCCTTTAACATTAAAATTCATTTTACTAACATACTCACACCAAAAAATCCCATAAACATGTCCTGCAACTTTCTCACAATTTAACAAATCATTACACAATTTATAAAATATTCTCAAAAAATTTGAAATAAAAAATCATCACTTTGTTTTAAAAAACCCATTTTAAGAACATACACACTCCAAAAAAGTGCCTCAATATCTTTTTCACACTTTATGTAACTCAATAAACCATTTGAGATTTTTATAAAACAACTTCAAGGAGTATAACATGCTTTTGCACATAAAACCCATTAAAAAAACCCTATTTCAAGGCCAAAATCACACAAAAACCCTACCAAACCAGATTTGGCATCCCAATCCACATTTAATAAACCATTTTCATATGTTATAAAATGACCCCAAATGATACCACAAGAGTTACACAAGAAAAACACTATTTTAAGAAAAATGTAACTTTAAAATTAAATGCTTAATAAATTCCATCAAAAACAGATTTATCACCACAAAAAACATATAAGTAACATTATAAATAAGTAAATAAAGCAATATAACTCATCAATAAATGCTTACACATGGAATCACCTACCATTTGTGTCAAAACCCCCAAATCATTGTGTGAAACTTCAACCGCACCACCGCCGCACCACAAAGAAATTAAAATTAACCCTAATCCAAGAATATTGAAATAAGAATATCAAAAATAAACCCTAGGTACAAAACCCTAGTTTCTGTACATTTGAAACATCAAGGAAGAGGGAAGAAACCCTAAGGAGAATGGAAGAAACAAAAGAGGGATTCACTTACATGAGAAACTTTGAAAAAATCTCCCCAAATACACCAATATTTGAATCTTCAAGCATAAAAAATTGAAAGGGAGGTTATAATAAGGATGAGGAGGTCGAGTGGGGACTAAAATGGGGAAAAAATAGTAAAAAATGAATTATTTATGTTAGAAACAAATTACCTTTACAAATCTAGACGATTTGAGAAACCTGGAGAAATTTTTCCCTAATCCACGATGAAGATGAGATACAAAGAGGGAAAATAGAACATGGGGGTGTTCCTAGGGTTTGTGGACTCGAGTGAGAGGTGGAATAACCAAAAAATGTAAAACAATGGATGAGATATAAAATAAATAAAATATATTTTTTAAAAATGGAAATGCGATCATGGGTTGGACCAACGCTTGAAAAAATCACCCAAATCCACCATTATTATGAGTTCCTAATGGGTCCAAATGGATATGGTGGCTTGAATTGGTCAGGGTAGGCCAAGTGGGAAGTAGATTGGGTAAAAAATGTTGAAAAATGAAAGAGTTATAAAAGAATTTTTTTTTAAAATCTGGAAATGAGCTCACAATTTGGTCCAAATCTTTAAGAAACCACGCTAATAAACATAAACCACAAAAGGTTCCACTAGGAGTGTCACAAATTCAATTCCAAGCCACCTCATCCTTATACCTTCTATTTAAAAAAACACAAGGCCAAATACCATACAAGACTTACAAGACTAATGAATTAGATCAAGAACACCCGAGACACCAAATTTAAACCTAGAACACCCAGAAACCAAGAGAAAACTAAGAACCAAAAGAAGATTCGAAACAAAGCATGGAATTGAAAATCCAGGTGTGACAATTTTGGTGAATTTTTGACCACCACAAACTAGTTTTGTTTTATTATTTAATATTATGTATATATATTAGTTACAGAATATAAAACAAGTTGTAATATACATTTTACAATTTGGTTTAACCATTAAATGGTTTTATGACTAGCTATGAAGGTGGTAATAGAAAAAAAATTATCATCTATAAAGGTAGTGAATTGGCACATCATAGATGGTGTTTTTGTTTTTAAGATAAAAAAGAGAAGAGATGAGATTTGATGATAGATTTCCCATTAACATAATAACATTCCACTGTATTTATGCTAGTATATTTATCATGTCACTTTAGATAGGATAGGTGATAGAATAATAAGAAAATAAAATAAATTAAAAGAGAAAGAGGGAGGGTTTTACCTTTGTAGTGTTGTCTCTTTGAGAACCTTTTTAAGGCACTTGGAAATGGTATTTTGGTGAGACTAGCAAGACCAGAACGTGGGGAAGAGGTTTGGTAGAGGAAATGGGTAGAATATTAGTAGGCTCCAAAGCTTAGAATGTGTGAGTATAAGAGGTAGTGAGTGGTGGTATTTATAGTGGGAGGAGAGGGGTGTTTTTGATTATTTTATTCATTAGTTTATTATTTTAGCTCAAGACTATCAATAGTGTTGATCCTTATCATTAAATACATTAAATAATGATGGATATTTTGAGATTATGGTGTTTATATCAGTCATGCATTATCCATGACTCAATAATCCATGTACTTGGATTAAAATGCTAAATACCATAAATTACCATATTTCACAATTCATCAAAAATTCAACTATTTTAGAAAAATACCAAAAATTAACCCCAACCAATTTTCAAATTTCAGATTTAAAAAATGGACTCCATTTTATGAAAATAATTTTCTAAATATGATAAATTTAATTTTTATTTAAAATCATCATTTATTCGAAAAATGCTGATTTTAATATTATAACCGATTTTATGACACTTTGAAATATCAATTAAGGTCTCATAAAATTATATTATAATTATAACACATAAAAATATAAATTTATGAATATATTTTATGAAAGTAAATTTCATTTTAAATCATTATATTAATTATAAAATCGTAAATAAACATTTATGTTTTACAAAAATACCAACACTTAATTTATCATTTTTAAAACATTTATTTACTTATACTATGATATAATTATATCATATTTTAATTTATAAGATGCCTAAATTTTATTTATAATTTCATAGGTGAGGTTACTATTTTATTGGCTGAATTACTATTCCTAATGCTCATGTTACTATTCCAACGGTCATGTTACTATTTCATCGATATAGGCTCCTTAATTTCTTTAAATATCACTTATTTAATTCTTTATTTATGAGAATTTTGTTTTTATTAGGCTATATATGTATGTGTTTTACACCATAAAACATAATTATAAGAAGGTAAATTTGATTGATAAAATTCCTGGTCATTACATTCCCCCCTTATGAAATTTCAACCTCAAAATTTCATTTTACATTCTAAGTTGAAAATAGGTGGGGGTAATTCTCCTTCATTGATTACTATGATTCCCATGCCACCAATTTATACTTATGGTTATTCCATAGTACTTTGACCAGGTGAGTAGTCTTGTTGCATAGAACTTTATCTCTAGGGTCCAAGATCTTCACCGAATACTCTTCATATGTGAGGTCTTTCTCTAGTTGTACCACCTCTAAATTTAGTACATGTGAGAGATCTGTTATATACTTATTCAAGAGGGATATTTGGAAAACATCATGTACTTGATACATGGTAGTTGGAAGTTCTAGTTGATAAGCCACAACTCTAATATGATCAAGAATCTTGATGGGGATAATGTACCTGGAACTCAAATTTCCTTTCTTCACAAATATCATGATCCTCTTCCATGGAGATATGTAGAGGAATACCATGTCTCCAACATTAAACTCCAATTATTTCTGACGATTGTATACATAACTATTTTTTCGACTTTGGGCAGCCTAGATATTATCCTAAATGGTTTTCACCTTTTCCATAATTTCTTCGACCATTTCAGGTCCTAACAACTTACTCTCACTAAATTTATCAAACTATGTCAGTGTTCTATATATTTTTCCATAAAGGGATTCATATAGATCCATTTAGATGATTGAGTGGAAACTATTGTTGGATGCGAACTCGACTAGAGTTAGATGTTGGTCTCATCCTCCTTTGTAATAGAACATGCTCTCAACATGTCTTCTAGTGTATAAATATTCTGATCAAATTGATAATTAGTTTGAGGATGATAAGATATATTGAAGTTCAGTTTAGTGTTTATATCATGTTTGAGACTTTTCCAGAACTTAGAGGCAAATCTAGAATCTCAATTAGATACAATCGATAGTGGTAATCTATGTAGCCTCACCACTTCATTGATGTATATCCATGCAAGTTGTTCAAATGAGAAGTCCTATTGAATTGAAATAAAGTGAGCTGTCTTTGTAAGATGATCCACAAAAACCCATGTAGCATTATTTACTCTATATGTATTTGGAATTCCAATGACAAAGTCCTTGGCGATGTTTTCCCACTTCCATATTGGTATGGATAATGGTTTCATCATCCCCTTAAACTTTTTTCCTTTCATCCTTTACTTGATGACATACTAGAGACTTTTATGTCTATTCAATGATATCCTTATTCATATTGTCCCACCAATAGTGCTCTCAGAGATATAGATACATCTTTGTGATCCCTAGGTTAATAGATAAGGTTAAGCCTTGTGAATCATTCAGAATCTATTTATTCATCTCTGGATTGTATGATACATATAACCATGAACCAAATCTTATAAATACTTCACAATAAATTTTGAACTCTGAGGATTTACCATTTTTGATATCTTATACCTTTTTCCTAATTTCCATATAATTTATTTGAGCATCCTTTATTTTCTCCATGAGGGATGGTTGAGAAATCATTTAAGAAAGGATTAATGATGTTCCTTCCTTAATGATTACCATGTATATCCTTTGAAAATAAAATAAGATGGTATCCTTATCAATTCTAATTATTGATAATGTTGTAGGATCCTTTCTACTTAGAGTATCTTCCAGTTTATTTTCCTTACTAGGATGGTAGTGGATTGATTAGTCACAATCCTTGATGAGATCTAACCATCTTATTTGGAGTATATTAAGCTCCTTCTGTGTGAATATATATATTTGAGGCTTTTATAATCAGTATATATATCACACCTCTCCCCTTATAGATAATGTCACCATATTTCTAATTCGAAGATCATAACCGCCAAATTCAGATCATGGGTGGGATAGTTTTTCTCTTGAATTTCATCTGCCTTGAAGCGTAGGCTATCACTTTATCATTTTTCATCATTAAAAACCTAATACCTTCTTTAAAGCATCACTGTATACCACAAAGAGTTCCCCACTTTTCAAAAATGTGAGTACTGGTGCAGTGATAAGCCTCTTTTTCAACTCTTTGAAGAAGTATTCATATTCATTGGTCCAGAAAAACTTTACTCCCTTCCGAGTCAGCTTGGTTAATGGGTTTTAAAATCATAATAAATTCTCCAGAAATCACCGGTAATACCTAGTTAGACCAAGGAAACTATAAATCTCCATTACAGATGTTGGTATGGGCCACTCTTCAATTACCTTGGTTTTAGAAGGGTCCATAAATATTCCTTTGCTAGTGATAACATGCCCTAATAATGATACTTCCTCCATCCAGAAGTCACATTTTCTATACTTTTAAAAAAGTTTCTCCCTTTTCAAAGTCTTTAACACAGTATTCAAATGCTCCTCATGCTTCCCCTTGCTTTTGGAGTATATCAATATATCATCGATAACGACTACCAAATTTTTTTTGAGGTAATATCTAAAGACTTTATTAATTAATTCCATGAAAATTTTTGGAGTCTTAGTGAGTACAAAAGGAATAATTGAGAACTCATAGTGTCTATACCTCATTCAAAAGGAAGTCTTGGGAATATCCTCCTCCTTCATATTTAATTGGTGATATCCCGATCAAAGGTCCACCTTAGAGAAATACTTGGCCCCACTTAGTTGATCAAACAATTCATCTATCTGTGGAAGGGGATACTTGTTCTTTATCATGATTTTATTTATTTCATGATAATTAATGTAGAGGCACATTGATCCATCTTCATTCTTGACAAAAAGGATTGGCGAACCCCATGGTGAATCACTAGGGAATATAAAACCTTTGCCCATATTCTCTTGTAAATGATTCTTTAGTTCTTCCAACTCAAAGGTATAAATTATATAAGGTGTCTTTGATATAGGAGAAGATCTAGAAATAAGTTTAATTGAGAAATAAGCCTCTCATCCAAGAGTAATACTGGATAATTCTTTAGGGTACACATTAGTGTATTCCCTCACAATGGGCATGTCTTCGAGCATGGTTCTCTACTTTATCTCAATCATTTTAGCTAGATATGATTGCTCATAAGGCCATAATATCCACACCTGAGATGATGATTATGGAGGAGATTCATCCTTATCCTTACACTTATACAAAATTGGAGGATTCCTCAATATGTGAAGAGTGATCTCCCTTTCCTGACAGTTGATGTTGTCTTAGTATAAAGATAGCTAATCCATTCCCAAAATAGCATCAAAATACACCAAAGGAAGTAGGAAAATATTTTATTGGAGGTTTAGTCTACAAAAATTAACCATGGAGGAGTTATATACTTTGGATGCAATAATTACCCCATTTTCTATTCTCAAAGATAACTCAACCTCCATATTTTGAGGTGATGTTTAAATAGTTATATTAAGCTTTGAAGATATAAAAGAATGCGTAGCATGAGAATCAAATAGTATGTTCACTATTCTTTAATGAATAAACTGTGTAACTATCACCACATCATTTTCGGGTTTTACCTCAAAATTAGTGATAACTTATACCCTTACTTGTTTCCTTGGAGGTTTTTGTTGTTGATTGCCTCTAAAAACCCTTATCTTAGGGAAATGGCTCACATAATCCTCATGTTCCTTATAGTTAAAGTACTGAAATACATGCAGAGTGTTGATCTGAACATTCCTTTATTCCTCCACATTTTTGGGATTCTTCATATCCCTTAATCAATTATTAGCTAGATTCCCCTCTCTTCCACATTTTAAGAATCTCCTGGTTCCCTTTAGACAGTTCTCGAGATTCTTCTTCCCACACTTTTTATAAGTGGGATGTTGAATTTTATTCCCATCATGGGATTTATTTGTTGATCCTCCCATATTAAACTCTATTTTCTAATTTTTACCTCCAGAACCATGATACCACTGAGAGTCTTAGATATTAATTTAAACCTTAAGGGCACAATGGAAAACCTCATCATAGATGTCGTAGTCTTGAACCTACAATTCTTTTCATTGACTCAACTTTAGTTCAATAAAGAAATGGTCCACCTTTATTTTGGTTTTCATGAAAAAGATAGAGGCGTATCATGAAAGCATTGTAAATTTTTCCTCATACACCTTGATAGACTCATATTCCTTTAGCTTTAGCCTGAGGAACTCCCTTTCCATCTTAAGATGAAGAGTTCGGGGAAAATATTTATTGAAAAATATTTTCTTGAATGAATCATAATCCATGGAATCGATTTCCTCCTTGAACCTTTTGTTCTTGATTAGTGTCTACCACTGACTATCTTCTCCATCAAAATGATAAACCATGAACACAAATTTATCTTCTTCTGATCACTGGAGGATAGAGAATATCTTCTCAATGGAGTTAATCCATTGTTCCACGATGATGGGATCATAAGATACACTAAATATAGGAGGACTTTTTCACATAAAGGATTCGACCACAACTTTATCTTTCTTAGTAGAATGGAATTGCACTATATTCAAGTTATTATTCATAACTTGAGCTAGTTTAGATAGTTCTTTCCTAAAATTTTGAGCTCCCATTCCCATCATATTTGGCATTTCATTAGAAAAATCATTACATTCACATTGATTATTGGCACAAGTTCTCCTATTTCAAGCCATTAACTAATAAAAAAAAGTACAATTAGAGGGATTTAATACTTAACTAATAATCATATTAAAAGAAAACTTTGAACATAAAAGGATAAAATTTTAAATTAAAAGTATATCATAACATGTGATTCCCTAAGTTTCAATATAGGTTATCCATGGTGATAGAATTATCCCTAGGGTACTTACTAAAGTGATATAGTTCTAATCTCAAAAAATAACTAGACCTTTCTATAATACCAACCATAGAGACCCTATCATTTTACACATATTATTACATGATTTTAATCATAATTAACCATCCAATACAAACCAAGGATCGTAAAGTCTAGTGTCTTTGTAAGATTTGGTACATAATTAGAAAGAATAAAACCCAAAAAAATTGTATTTTATTTAATCCACATAATAATATCCTAAATTAATTTGATCTTTTACATATTCATAGGCTAACCCGAGGAATACATGAACAAAGGGATGAGATAAAAATATTAACAAGGGGATTAAACAAAGGAATAAAGCATAGAACATGGGTTAGATAACATAACATGATGACATAAAAAGGAATAGAACATGAATAAAAATATAGAAGAATAAAATATAGAACATGGGATCATATAATCATGTAAACATATGAATGTTTAAGTAACATATAACATGACATAAACATGAGTCAAGGCTAACTTTCAAGACTATATGACATGGTGGACAAAGTCCTATAAAGGAATCAGGTTTACTTCCTATCCCAACATGATGTCTCATGAGACTAAACATTACCCAATGAATTTGATCTCTATCTAGGAACACCCATCATAAATTTTTCATGTATATGTTTTCCACTTGAATAATAAAACATAAGGAATAAACATAAGGGTTACCCATGGAAAAAAATGGGTATCATAACCATGTCATAAATCATAACAAAGGGGTGTATCAGAATGGTGTACAAAAAAGAATGGATTTAAATCATAAATGGAAATTAATAATGGAAAATAGGAATATATCATGATAAATAATGTCCAATTTAATTTAAAACATGTAAAAGATTGTTTAATAAACTTTAGAAATGAACCACTTTAGTACAGTTTAAGGAAAAATATTAAAGAGTCTTTAAAACAGAAAAAGGAATAATTGTTTGTATAAATTCAGAAATAAAAAATAATATTTTTCATGAAAAAACGATTTATTTTAGAAAAATAATAGTGTATTAAAATATATTATGGACTTTGCATGATAATGGGTAAGAAACAGGGAAGTTCCCTTTAATTAGGCTTGCTTATCGAGAGGAATTGAAAATGGAACCTTATAAAACATGTATTTAACCATCAATGAAAGAATAATTGAGTCAGGTACATATGTTTGGATCATAAACATGGAATTTATTAGGATTACATAAGAATAATTAAGAATTAAATTGGGGGTAAATAGATAGAAAGTGTATCTTGAAGGAAAGATCGAGGTTCAGAGAGAATCTCTTACCGTATGTCTGAAAGTGTTATTCAATTGAACTTAATTTCCTAGATAATCAAATTAGATCCATTAATTAATTAATTTGGAACCTATTATACATGTATTTAATTTATTATAATTTTATTAAGTTCATTTATAGCCATTTTTATGAGTTATAAGATTCAATTTCGTCATTCTGGGAGTGTTTGTTTCATGATTTTATGATTGGTTCCCTTGAGTTTAATTATGGGAGTTCTTATATAATGGAAGAAAAAATACAGAAGTGGAATTATATTATATTTATTCACATTTATAATTTTAAATGTCCCCATGTATCATTTTTTTTCATATATGAAAACGATTCATTAGATAAAATGTTAATGATGAATGTTAGTTTATTTTGTTGAATTTTTGATTATCACAAATTGGTTTTGTTTTATTATTTAATATTATGTATATATATTAGTTAAAGAACATAAAAAAAGTTTTAATATACATTTTAAAATATGTTTTAACCATTATAATGGTTTTATGACTATCCATGAAGGTGGTAATAGAAAACAAAAAATTGCTGTGCACGAAGGTGTTGAATCGACACATCACAGATGGTGTTTTCGTTTTTAAGATAAAAAAGAGAAGAGAAGAGATTTGATGATGGATATCCCATTAACATAATAATATTACAGTATATTAATGATAATGAAGTTATCATGAAACTTTTTATAGGGGAGGTGAGGGTAGGATAATAAAATAAAAGAAATTAAAAGAGAAAGAGGGAGGGTTTTACCTCTTGAGTGTTGTTTCTTTAAGAACCTTATTAAGGCACTTGGAAATGGTCTTTTGGAGAGACCAGTAAGACTATAATATGAGGAAGAGTTTTGGGAGAGTAAATGAGTATAATATTATCAATCTCAAAATCTTATATGGTTTTAATATAATATTTAGTGAGCGGTGGTATTTATAGTGGGAGAAGATGAATGTTTTTGATTATTTTATTCATGAGTTTATTATTTTGGATCAAGACTATCAATAGTGTTGATACTTATCACTAAATAAATTAAATAATGAAGTAGAGTTATATATTATGGTTCTAACATTCTCTATGCATCATCCACGACTCAATAATCCATGTATTCGACTTAAAATGTTAAATACCGTAAATTACCATATTTCACTATTCACCAAAAAATTCAACTATTTTAAAAAAAACCAAAAATTAACCCCAACCATTTTTTGATGTTTATATTTAAAAAATGGAATCCATTTTATGAAAATAATTTTCTAAATATGATAAATTTAATTTTTAATTAAAATCATCATTTATTCGAAAAATACAGATTTTAATATTATAACCGATTTTATAAAGCTTTGAAAAATTAATTAAGGTATCATAAAATTATCTTATAATTATAAAACATAAAAATATTAATTTATGAATATATTTTATGAAATTTATTTTTCTTTTAAATCATTATATTAATTATAAAATTGTAAATAAACATTTATGTTTTATAAAAATACCAACACTTAATTTATCATTTTTAAAACATTTATTTACTTATACTATAAAATAATTATATTATATTTTCATTTATAATATGCCTAAATTTTATTTATACTTTCATAAGTGAGGTTACTATTCTATTAGTTGGATTACTATTCCTAATGGCCATGTTACTATTCCAATAGTTAGGTTACTATTCCATCGGTATAGGTTCCTTAATTTATTTAAATATCACTTATTTAATTATTCATTTATGAAAATGATGTTTTTATTGGGATATATATGTATATGTTTTATACCATATAACATAATTATAAGAATAGGAATTCAATTGATAAAATTTTGGGTTGTTATAGTGAAGCTTGCTGCATATATGCTTTGTGGACTAGCCAAGCGTTAGTGGGATATTCTAGAGGAAGTTGTGTAGCATAATGAGATATCTTAGAAGAAATTTGTGATGAATTTCTTAAGCCATTTCTATCCTGAGGAATTTAAGGATGAAAAATATCATGAGTTCATGCATTAGATACAGGAGGACATGTCAGTGATGGACTACGCTGGATGTTTCACCGACCTAGAGTGATTTGAACCATCTTTGGTTGTAGATGAGATCTCTGGGGTGATATTTTTTTAGGACGATCTTCGTTATGAGATCAGGTCGTAGGTGAATGTTTTTATTCTGAGCAGTTTTGAGGACATGATGAACCAGACACTCATCATGGAAGAGAATCTGAGAGAGGTCCCAAGAAGCGACTATACTATTTCAGCAGGGTGAATTGGGAGCTCTTCTTCAGGTAGTAAGAAGCACTGCTATGATAGTTTCTACCAAGGTAGTAGTGGATAGAGAAGTCAGGATAGTGGAAAACCATCTTAGGATCATGTTCCATTCCAGTGCTATTAGTGCGGAAAGTTTGACCACAAGCGCCCGCAGTGTACTTACCCCACAATTGAATGTCGTATCTGTGGAAGACTGGGTCATCTTTAGAGGTTCTATGTGAACTTTCTATAACATACCCATGACAATAGATTAGGATAGGCACCTAAGTCAATAAGGGGTTCACTTTTCCATTAATAGGTTGGTATATGGAGTTCCACTGACTGTTCAGGTCGAGACAGGGGATGTGGTACCCTAGTGTAGGAGCAGAAATACCAAGAAATGGAAATAACTCAGAGTAGTCAATATGGAGACTAGGTTAGAGGGATAAGTTATCTACACATTATACAGACTACTCCAGCTAATGTGGATGCAGAACTTTCTACCATCAAAGGTATGATTCTTGTATCATCTACATTAGCTTGTGTTTTATTTGATACATGAGCATCACATTATTTTTAATCTTCACTTTTTAAAAATGGTTTGGGCTTGGATGTGGAAATATTGGATGGTTATTTAACCATTGACACACCGTTGGGAGTGCAGTTAGAGAATATCAAACATTGTAAGGCATGTTCTCTAGATATTGGTGGTTAATATTTCTTTTGGGAATGGTTCACACTATAAATGATAGGCTTTGACTTGATTCTTGGTGAAGATTGGATAGTTCTATACTAGGATCATATTTACTATTATAAGAGAAGAGTTATCTTTCCATCTCCAGAAGGAGGCAACCATTCTCACCAAGGTGAGTGAGATCTTCAGGCTGGTTGTGCATGATCAATTCAATAAAAATTGATTGTCTCACAACTCAGATAGATGTTCATTCTCTAGATGGTGGTGGAATGTAGTAAGATTCTTTTAATATAGTGTTAGACCATTTACAAGATGTTTTTACTGATGATTTCTACGGCTTACCACCCAAGTAAGAGATTGAGTTCATGATTGAGTTGGTATCGAGAAAAGAGCCACTTTCTATCCATACTTATAGAATTACACCAACAAAGATTCAAGATTTGAAAGTTTAGTTTGAAGATCTAGAATATAAAGTCTTTATACGGTCTAGTACATCTCCTTGGGGTTCTCCAATTCTCTTCACCAAGAATCCTGATGCATCTTTACACTTATGTGTGGATTATCGTAGGTTGAACCGGATGACGGTCAAGAACCGATATCCTCTTCTATGCATTGATGATATTTTTGATTAGTTGATAGGTGATAAGATATTCTCCAAGATCTATTTGAGATAAGTTTACCACCAGTAAAGTTTGAGACCAACAAGCATACCTTAGACTGCTTTTAGAAGCAGGTATGGATTGTATGAATTCACAGTGATGTCGTTTGGGTTGACCAACACACTAGTGGTATTCATGGACTTGATGAATAGTATATTTCATCCTTTTCTGCATTAGTTTGTGGTGATTTTTTTCAACAATATATTACTAAACTCCCATTCAATAGAAGATCTTTCCAAATATCTTGACATCGTCTTGATTATATTGAGAGAGTATAGGCTATACGACAAGCTAACCAAATGCAGTTTCTGGATTAATAAAGTGCACTTCTCAGGCCATGTAATCCTAGAGGTAGGAGTGGTATTGAAAACAGAGAAAGTTAAAACCATGGTATCTTGGGAACAACCCAATAATGTATTCTAGATTCAGATATTTCTGGGTTTAGTAGGTTATTATCATCACTTTATCTAGGATTTATTCTGTTTGGAAGCACCGATTTATGGGATGACCAAGAAAGGGGTGAAGTTTGTTTGTTCCAATGATTGTGAGAGATATTTTTAAGATCTGAAAATAAGGATTACCACAACACCTATCCTCACTTTAAATGTGTTGGTTAAATCATATACCATGCACTGTGATTCATTCAGAGTTGGACTCGAAGTGGTTTTGATGTAGGAGGATCAAGTGGTCGCTTATGGATCCAGGAATCCGAGAACGCATGAGAGGAATCACCATAATCATGATCTGGAGTAAGTAGTAGTGGTACATGCCTTGAGATATTGGAAACACTATCTCATGGGTGAGAGGCTTGTGGTATACACGGACCACAAGAGCCTCAGTTACATCTTTTCTTAGCAAGACCTAAACCTTTGACAGAGGAGGTAAGATGACTATATGAAGCCTTTAGACCACAAGTTAGATTATACACAAAGTAGGGGAAACATCATTTGTTGGGAAAAAATCCCTCAAGGTACCATTAAATCATTTTTGAGGTGATTGTATTTGTTGAAAAAGTGAGCCTCCATGTTGTGTTTGTTGACAAAGTAGACCACGATGTTTAAATTTGTTGACAAAGGGGGTTTACATGGTGAGTTGTTGAGTTCAATAGATTTTTTTGACAAACCTTTACTGAAGAAGAATATCGACAAAGTAATTAATGATCTGGAGATGGTACAAAAAGAGTAGAGACAAGGTGGTGCCGTTTTTTAGTATTTGTCAAATTTTTGGGCCTCAAAATTTACAAATGGAGAAAAGTGTTTTTTGGAAAAGGGACTTCTGCACTAGTGTCTTGGAAGCTTGGAAACTTGTGCGCCATATGTTTTTCAAGATTAGAATATCAAAATATGGCAAAGGAAAGAGGGGCACCCATGTTTTGGTTTGGGTGCGCAAGGTGACTACAGCGAAAGAGACTAGGGTGGCTGGACTTGCATGCCGAGAGGAGACTTTCGCACCGACGCTCAGGGTACCCAAAATTACTATAAATATAGGGATACCCCTCCTCATTTTGATGTGAATATCAACACTTATAGAAAATTAGATCTCCAGTCACGCAGGTGGTTTGGGCGCGCAAGTGGTGGTTTGGTCACACAAGTATAAAGATATTCAAAAGTTGCACGCCAATTGATAGTTGCGCGTCAATATTGGTTTGGGCGTAAAAGGGTGTGAGTCGCCCAAGTTTTGTGTTGAAGAAGGGAGTTTCGAACAAGTTCTTAGGTGACACTTGTTCTCCAAGCTTGGAGAAGCGCGCCAAAGCAGAAACAAGCGTGCCAGACATTAGAGAAGCATGCCAAGCACATAGAAGCGCACCAGTCACTCTAGGGCTGTGAGAAAGTTGGAGAATTGCCCGTTACCTTTGGTGAAAAGTGAGATTCATCTACGGGTGAAAGTTGGATGTCAATAGAGAATCTACATAAAGAGAAAGATTCATTCATTTGTGATAATGAATGGACCTACAAGTCTTTAAACTATGAGTGGATCTTATGAAGAAGCAGTGAGCACACTTTAGTTGAGAGAGAAGTGAGATTTCATATTGTGAGTGGTTGTAAACCAGTAGGGATAGTGAGTCCTCTCTGAACTTTGTAAACAACAGTGCGCTTTTAGTGGATTTGGTACATCGATACATCGCTGGTGTATGCTCCTTGGACGTAGCCCAGTGAGGGTGAACCAAGTAAAAATTGATGTGTCCTTTGCATGATTTAATTTTTGTTTATACTTAGCTACATGAAAGAGAGAGAAGAGAGTTTTTCTTAATAGCGAAACAAGATTAATAGGGGTAGTTGTTTTAATCTGTCATACCATGATTCACCCCCCTCTCAGGGTATCTAACCTTGTGAACCTAACATCATTGCTGATGATTTGAGTCGAAAGATACAAAAATAGGTAGTACGAGAGTCTTGTGATGAGTGAAGGATAATTTCCCTATTCACATACATAAATATAGATGTTAAGGAGTCTCAAGGTTGAGAAGATTTGACTTTGACATCTATTATACCCATGCTCTTGGACCAGATTAAGACCGAGTAGTTGTCTAATACAGAGGTACTAGTTCTAAAAGAAAACTTATATGGTGGGGAGACACCATCGAGATGGTCTCTCGGTAGTGGAAATTCTATTATTTTCCATGACCAAGTATGAGTTTCTATAGGATTATGCGAGGAGCTGGTGATGGAGTATCATGCTTCCAGATGGGCAATATATCATAGTTTGAAAAATATTTATTGCGATATACATAGAAAATATTGGTGTTTAGGAATTAAGAAAGAGGTAATAAGATTCGTGGCTATATGATTCACTTTTCAGTCGGTGAAAGCCGAACATCAGAGGCCAACTGGGCTTTTGCAGCCTTTTACCATTCCTGCGTGGAAATGGGACAATGTCACTATGGATTTTATGACAGGATTACCTAGTAAAACCCATAGGAATGATACTGTAAGGGTGATCATGGATCAACTAAAAAAGGTATCACACTTCTTACCTATCAGGGATACCTTTATAGTTGATGATCTAGGCAGTATTTACATGCATGAGGTGGTTCAGTTGCACGATGTTCTAAGGAGTATCATTTTAGAAATAGATCCTTGTTTCACATCACGTTTATGGTAGGGTATTTAAAAGGATCTGGGTTCATGGGTTCTTTTGAGCACAACCTATCATCCTCAGACTGATGGTCAATCTAATTGGACTATTAGGTTATGGATGATATTTTATGATCCCTTGTTTTGGATTTTTTTTGGTTCATGGGAGAAACATATGGAATTCATGGAGTTTTCAAATAATAATAGCTTCCAAGAATCAATCCAAATGATACATTTTGAGGATTTATATGTTAGTTAATACCATTAGCCTCTTTTTTGACTAGAAGCAGGTGAGTCAACACTTGTTGGGCCTAGTCTTATGTAGGAGATATCTGAGTAGGTTCAGTTGATCAGACAATGGTTGGTAACCATGTAGAGTAGGAAGAAATCATATACTGAACATTAGAAATGACCTCTATAATTCAAGGTTGGTAATCATGTTTTCATTTTAGTGTATCCTAGATTGGGGCAATGCCATATCAGGAAACAGGGAAAGATAACACCTATGTTTTTTGGGCCATTTGAGACAGTGAAAAGGGCCAGTCCAATAACATATTGTTTATACCTTCCACAATGGTACAGTTCCATGAATTATGTGTTCCACATGTTGCATATATGGATATATCATCCAAAACCTTCCCATGAGATATAAATAGTAGACATTGATCTTTTTACTGATGTGTCCTTTGAGTAGAATCTGATATGAGGTGTGGATCGTAGTGGGAAATATATTTAGGATAGAACTATACTGTTAGTTCAAGTGCAGTGGAATAATGAGTAAGTTCAGAAGGATACCTGAGAGAGGGTGTTTGACATATGAATATAGTGGAAAAATTTATACATTGAGACCTCAAAGTGATTCTCGGAGAAGATCAAGGACGAGCTGTTATATGGTGGGGAGGTTGTAAGATCCGTTCTTTTTCCATGTATCTCTCTCTACTCTCTGTTTTTTATTAAATTTTTATTTCAGGTAAGTTTATCTTGTCTTTAAATCTTGGTGGTCATGTTTTTTCATGGATACCTATAGGTTGAATAAATAAAGTCTTAGGTTGTGAGGAAACTTGAGAAAACCGGAGATTATCCACTTGGAGATCCTTTGTTGGGGAAAATGACCTAAAGTCTAGAGATACATGTTTATCTAAATTAATGGAGTCTAGGTAAATGGTTCAAGTGTTTCATGGGTTCTTGGTAATTTAAGAATATTTAAAGGGGTTTTAGGTTGTTTATAAGGAAAATGGGATTAAAAATCATCTTTAGAACATTTACACATCATGTAAATGGATTACACGTCATGTAATTTTCAGGTGTTTTTAATAAAATAATTTGAGGGGATGGGTTTTTCAGTGTATTCCATTAAAAATATTTACACATTGTTTAACTATATTATATGGTGTGTAATTAACCGAAATGTTATTCTAAAGTATATTGTGCGGTTAAATTTTTATTCTAACTTGCTACAACCTTATCCTCTCGACCCTAGAGAACCTTCTAGGCGACTTTGGAGTGAAAAACTTCAGTCCGAACTTCATGATAACACCTTCAGTCCCTAATAAGTGGTTTTGGTCCAGTTTTCCCATATCTCCATTACTATTCAAACCATGGAGGTGTAATATTTTGACCTTGTTCATTTTTGGTTTTGATATTGATTAGTTTTGATCTAGGAACCTCATTGAGATCATCCAAACCTTCTTCCTCATGGGAGTTTTCCATTGGAAGTGTTTTTGGATCATTAGTTAAAGGTAGGGGGTCTAAATCTTAACCCCATGGTTTGGTAATTTCCAATTATATACAATATTGTGATTGAGACAACATAACATGCACCTGGATCAATTAAATAATGAATGAGATTATTCCTTGGAGTCCTTTGGTTTTAATTGGATTTTTACCTAGATTATGGCTACCCATTGAGTGAGAGAACCATGAATATAATTTATTTGGATAATGGATTAAAATGTATTTATCATGAAATGAGACCTTTGGTGATTGCTTGATATAGAATACCTAAGTTGTGTCTTATTACTTGTTGTTTTGACTATTGAATAATTGTGATATAAATGAAAGTGGTATATTAAAGACAAATGGTAATTCACATAATTAACTATTGAGGTTTATGATGTGATATTGTGATATCCATGATGTATGACACGACTTGTGATCCTTGATGAAATGCTTATATATTAGGCATGGCCCTAGTACATTCACACTTATATGCAATAATGCTAATATTTAGTAGGATTAACCAATTCCTAAGCTGTAATTATTATAGGTCTTTGACCTATATGTTGTAATGATTATAGGGATTTAACTCAGATGATGTAATTCTTATAGGTCTTTGACCTGGATTGTTGTGATTATTCCAAGTTTATGGTTATGGTTATGGTTTAAATGTTTGTGAGACATGATTAGAGATATTACGATATGATGTTGAAGTAGTTTATATTACTATGGTTATATGGTTGTGGTTGACATGGTTGTGAGTCATGCTCAAAGATATTTTGGAATGGCTATGAAGTTGGTTGTTGTTGTATTTTATTAATTATTAAATTAATTAATACACCTATTTATCACTTTATTTCATACACTTATTATTATATTGGTTATTTAGACATGATTTTATCAACCTACGAAGTTATACTCACACACTATTCGGGACACCATTTGGTACTGAGTAGATTACGTGGATGCAAATTTGGACAAGGGGAAAAGACCTTGCTGTTGATTTTTTTCTTACTAGATAGGATGGAGTTTGGAGGTGGGACCAATATGGGGTTCATTATTGGAGAATATTGATTCTTTATTGAGTCTTCTATTATTTTACTTATATTGTTACTAGAATTACATTTAGTTACATTCCAGCATGTCCTTACATTATTCCCTTATCATTTATTGGATTATTTAGTTAGTTTTTATTATTTATTTCCACTTTTTCAATACTCCTATTGCTTTATTTATATGGATCATTTCCACTGTAATGAAACTTCATACCAGGGGGTATAGTCTCTCCACTATAAATTTCACCCTTGCCACTAGTCGGAAGCCTCTAGCGTATGAGGAGGCCCGCTTGAGGTCACGTAACCAACCCTTTTTGGCCATGTGAGAGATAGCTAGATTGGCGGATGTTACAGGAAGTGAAAGAATTCTCCTTATTACCATTGTGTCACTGAAGATGATCGAGGATGCTTATTGTGCATGAGAATCCTAATGTTAGTGAGTTTACAACATCCCCCATTAAGTTGAAACTGAGAATGTGTTTTTTTGTAAATTTTTAGGGGTTATTATCCACATTTTAAGTTACATAAGTTGAATTTTAATTAGATTGGTTGGTTTAAGTTAGTTTTAATTAGTCCAAATCTTGTGAATCATTTTTTTGCTAGCATATGGATTTTAGAGGAATTTGATTTAACTTTTTTAAGTATATACTTGATCATATTGGTAAGAGTTGGCTTGGTTTTGGTAGTAGAGATCATTAAGGGTTGTAAACTTGTGAAACAACATAGTAGAGTGAGTTTGAATTGAACCGAGGGTTGTTATATATATATATTTTAAGTATATTTAATCATTAGAAGAGTGCCTAGGATTTTTTTTTGTTGATTGTGTAAATTAATGGTAAACAAATCACAGTTTACATGGCACGATGCACCATTATTAAATTTTAATTTAACCTTGTGTTGCATGTTTTTATAGGCAATGGTGGATTCATCGTTAGGTAAAAAATTATTCATCCAAGAAAAATAACCCTAAATTATGTAAAGATTAAACAAAACATTGTTTTTGGCCTCTAATTTCCCCAAACATTGTTTTGATTAAGTAATGGAATTATTTAGGATGGTTATTGACCAATGGATTAATTTTTATAGTTATGGGTGGAATTTATGAGTTTTTTTATGTTGGTTTAGTAAATTTGGATATTATTATTATTGTTTTTTTTGTTTTTATCATCATAATCATTGTCATTTTTATTATTAAATAAATGATAGGAAAGTTTATATATAATAGAAATATACACAAAAAGTTGATAACCATTACTTAGAAGAAGTGTATAAAACCACTTAATGTGGGTAGAATGGGGGTAAGAAATATTTTTCAATTTAATTTTCTTTATTAGATAAATATACATAGAACATTGTATCAAATTCCAAAGGGTCTAATTCCATTGTTAGATCTAGATTTTTGGGGAAATTTTAAATGGGAATTTTTTTCTACACAGGCTTATATGTGTGACCAACCATAAGTAATTCTTATTAAAATATCATGAATTATGTTGTTTTGATGCTTTATAATATATCACAACTTAATTTTTGGTACAATAAGTGTTTTTATGTGAAGCTATATGATATTTTTGATATACCTAACTATGTAAATAATTTCACCTTTTCAATTTCCATGAATGAATTAAAGATTCTCTATGATTATTTTCTTTCTTATATTATATCTCAAATGATGAATTATAAATTCATAGATAATGGCTTCCTCATTTAAAAGAGTCGAAGCTAGTTCCCTAGAACCAAATTCTAGGTACTTTATGATTATATGTTTTCATTATTTTTAATATTAATAAACTTCTTATCACATCATAATTATTATTCTGTATGACATGGTATGTAATAATGTCCCAAGAGTAACTATCACACTGAAAGGTCATAACAGTTCCCCGCTATGATGAAACTAGAAGTGCAATGAGAGTATTATTAAACATATATTATATAGTCAAATGATATCATTTGATAGGACACATATGATTTAGGTTATGAAGGGTGGAGACTCATAGGACTTTGAGACACTTTCTCATGGTATACACCCTTGGTAATTTCCAGTGTAGAAGATTATGAGAACATGACCTGCTAGTAGGAAATTCACATTTGTATGTGTCACTAGATGTTCCTATATATACATTTATATTTATCCTTATAATTTAATATTATTATTAATAGATATCATTAGTCACATTCTTTGATGTATTGATGAATATTGTGACAACATATGTTTTTAGAAAGGTAGGATATGTTGGGTTCATCACTGATAATAATATTTCATGGATATATTTTAGATAAAAAATTCAACGATTTTTTGGAATTAAAATGATTATTCCTACCAATTTTATTATTATTCTATTCATACTTAGGTAGGTGACATGTGAATTTAATTAAAAGGGAAAACAACAAAATATGATCATGACTTACGTCATGAGAGGGTAATTCACAACATGAGATGTTCATGATATAAGTTCATGGCTCGAAGCCGAAGTTGGAAGAGAAAATGGGAAAAAGGAATTTTTTAATAAGGTTTAATGTCATGAAACCCATATTCATAGTGTGAATATTGAAATATGCACCATTCAAGAGGAATCTATGAATAAGGAGTGCATGAAGTGATGCCTAGACTTTCAAGGCGTGAAAGTAACATTCGTGCCATGAACCTGGTCGGTAGAAAAATTAAATGTTATAAATTTTGAATATTTTGACAAGGATTTATTTTGAATCACCCAAGAACTCTTAGGATTAACCTAGATGTATTTAATAGTCACATTCATGGAAATAAATCCATAGTGTGACTAAATATATGCCTATAAATAAGATATGATCCTACCACTATAAAGGAGGAATAAAAGCTAGCCCTGGGTATGAAGTGTTTCCATTGTAGAGTCTTCCTCCATGTTCCTACATCAACATCATAATATTTCTTTTCTCTCTCCCCACATCTATCTCCCTCATGATAACATGAGGGGGTAACTCTCTATTTTTTTGGGTAAAATAATTGTAAGGGGAGTGTGTGTTAGTGAATTAATTTTATTTTATTAGTTCATTATTCAGGTTATTTCATACATAATTATTTTCTTGATCCTTTATTTTCATACAGGGAATGATAATTATTTCGGGAATTTAAGGGTAAAAATTAGTGTGACAACTAATTATTCTATTTTGTGCATGACCATTTATAAATTCAGATCAATTATGTTTAAATATGACATTAGGTCACTTGATTCAATAACTTCCCTAATTAGTTCACCATATGAATGGGGGAATTATTGGATCAGTGAGGGAATACCATGAACATTAGATTATCTTAAACCTAACCTAGATGATGAATATGGATAAATCACTTAAACTCTAATTTCACCAGTAAACAAAAACCTGAAATTTACTAAACCTGACACATCTTCTCCAATTGATTTCAAATATCACTTTCAAACTCATTATCATTCAATCTCACCCAATAATTTAAATTTCTTAAAATATATTAAAAACCTTCTTATTAGTTTAACCTCGAACTCACTGATTACTTTATCTAATTAGTTAGTTGCAACAGTTTGAGTATTTTTTATAAATTATTAAATTTGATTAGCCCCGTAGAAAATAATCATTCCTTGTGGGAAATCAAAATTTTGGTATGGTTATTGGGGACAATATTAGAGATTATTTTTAATTAATAAATTTTAAAATTTATTTTCTCATCTCTTTTTGTTTTCTGATTTTAGTGTAGTTTTTTCATTTATTTTTTTCCACGCTTTGGTGTTTTTGGTCATGTTTGTGTGGGATAAATTAAAATATGTAGCCCCATAATTTAATGAAAATAAAAATAGATAACCTCTATCAAAAAATTTAAACACTCAAGAAGAAGGTTCAAATAAGCTGTGGATGTGGCCAACAAATACAAATATGGGCATCACAACTACACTTGTGTATGGTTGAGATGATCCTCCAAGGAATGAATGATACATTTAAAGAAAGATTGAAACTTCTAAAAAATATGGAAATGGAAGCTGAAGAGTCCAAGGAGTGAACCAAGGAAGAATCTTATTTTAAAGATGAAATTAAAGATCCAACCACAATAGTTAAACTTGAAGTTAAATATGAGGTAATTATTCCTTCTGATTCTAAAGTAGAAACTAACTCTAAACATTTCATTAAAGGTAAATACACATTTATGTAGTTGGAGGATGAAGAAGAATAAGATGAAGCTATTGGTACCGGGGCACGCAAAAGAATCATATAGTCCGAGTATTTAAAATTTTTATCGCATGATCGATGTAACTTCATCATATATGGTGATCTGAGCCCTAGTAAAGGAAAAGGAACTCATGTGAATTAATTCAAGAAAAAAAAATAAAATAAATGATCACCTATTTAGAACTGATGGAGCATTCATCAACAACTTGTAATTGGTGACCATTTCTCAAAATATCCAAGGTTAAATCCCTCTAGATCATCCAAACACAAATCAAGAGTCTAAAGGAACATTGATCTTCAAATTCCAGGTGCTATCATGGAGATTCTATGACACATTCGATGTGCTAACAATCACTACTATCCTTTTCCATCAATCTGCGATGACGATTAAAGATTGAATGCTTGGAATGACCCTTTGTCTCTCTAGGATGCAAGAAGGAGGAGACAAGAGCTCTCAAATTACAGTGGATGAATAATCCCTTAGAAATGAGCTTTCTCTTGCTTATATAGTGGAGGTTAAACACCCAAAAAGAGTTCCCTGACCCCCCGTATAAATAACACCCACTAAATAATCCATAAATGACACGTTATGAACAATTGACCACATCATAATCTTCATTATATTTAATCAACTACTAGTAATATATAATAAATATATTATGTGATAAAATAAAGTCTTTAATTCAACTCGTAATTCCTGTAAATATTAAAAAAACCTTGAATATTAAAATAACATTCATTCATATAATATTTTTCCATGTATTCACTTAATACCTAGTGAATACTTTTAATAAATAAATTAAACTCAAATTATTCTATAATTGAATAATAATTAATTCATTTATTCATTAATAATCATTTATTCTCTAACATATCTCTAACCACCACGTCTTATACTCCTATTTATCAAAATAGGGAATACTTTTGAATATGTTAAGCATGCGACCCTCTAGGAACTTATATCTATAGTAGTGAATACTATTCACAGACCAGGATCAGAGTCTAGTAACCCATCAAGGCCCCTAAAGAGATAAGGAAAAATCATAGGAATGATAAACTTTCCTATGAACACACACCATGTAATATAATATCTTTGTCTCATGATATCTCATAAAGGAGGATGCACACCTTGTGTCATCATCCATTCATGATTTATATATTCATTTAACTAACTGAATAGGCTTACCTTCTTATACCATGACCAAAGATTTAGTAAAGGTACTGTCATATTGATCAAGTAGGCTTGAGATATCACTTCCTTTAGAAAGTGATAAATTATATCTTGATTATTAAATCAATTCCATACAACCAATGACACACCCAATGAAAGATACCTTTCTATGACATCAATTTCATAGTTTTCATCTTGCATCAAGGTATACAATCAAATAGTATACACTGATAATAATCTCATGTCAAGAGACTATTACACACGTTTATAGATAGAAACTACCAACGACAACTAAAGTATGTGGAGTTCCTATTAGTGGTTCAGTCCTCATGATCTCATCTACTTGATATCACCAAGTGAAAACTTCATGAGAAGAAGTATCAATGATCATGAGACCCCAACACATGATGGACACACATTATTTGTGTCCTATAATCATGATGTATCTGGACCACAATACATTACTTTAAGATTACTATCATGGTATCTCTAGGTTATCATTATAGTCTGGGAACTGCTATACCCTTTTGATATGACATGTAATCTAAGCTCACTATAAATATAGTGGACAGATAAGTATCAATACTATTATAGTAAGGTAAAATATGTATATATAAAACTGTATACATATAATGGTAATCAAATCAAACACATGATTTGGTTCTAGGTCACCCACTTACGACACTCCCACTTACACTAGAGCCAACTGTTAATAAGTCTCAATCTGTTACCTCTCATAAGATAATCATTCTTCTGTTGAGATATGGATTTATTCAGGGGGTCTTCCATGTTATCCTCTATGGACACTATACTAACTGAAATTTAACCTCTCTCATTAATCTTCCAAAGTATATTCTTTGTCCTCTGGTGTGACCTAGTCTCCTTAGAAAGCACCATTACTACAATATTATCATAATAAAATAGAATATGGTCTATAATTCTAGGTAAAGCACGAATGTTTGAGAGATTTTTTTATCCAAAATTCCTCCTTAGCTACATTAGAAGATGATATATACTATTATTCTGATGTAGAGTCAAAAAACATAGGTTTCTTCGAGCTTCTCTAGCTCACTACACTGCCATTCAGGCAAAAGAAATAGTTTGAATGCGATTTCAGATGATCATGATCTGTTTGGAAAATAACATCAATATATCCTCTCACTAATAGTAACTCATCTCCTCCATACATTAAGAACATGTCCTTTGTACATCTTAAGCACTTTAGGATATACTTTATAGTTACCCAATGCATCTCTCCTAGATTAAATTGATATCCGTCCACCATACTTGAAGAAAATTCCAAATAAAACCTACTATATAACGTGACATACATGACATATCCCACTACTGAAGAATAATGGATTCTACTCATTATTTCAATCTTACCATGTGTTTGTGGACAAATTTTCTTGGAGATATTGATATCATGTGACATTAACAACAACCCTCTCTTAGATTTATCTATATTTCACCTTTTGAGTACCTTGTTAATATACTTACTTTGAATTATCCTAAATAATATATAATATCTATATCAATATATCTTGATCCCTAAGATATATGCCTCTTCATCCAAGTCTTTCATGGAGAATAATTCATTTAACTAAATCTTAACTGATTGCAAGACTTGTACTTCATTTCCCATAATTAATATTTTATAAACATATAATACTAGGAAAATGATGGCATTACCTCTAACTTTCTTATAGAAACATGGATATCTTTTGTTCTTGAATAAACCAAATTATCTTATGGCCTTATCAAAATGAACATTCCATGATCACAATGCCTAATTCAACCCATAAATGGATCTCTACAGCTTTTATACTTTGTTTACACTCTTTGACTTAATTAAACCTTTAGGTTGAGTCATATAGACATATTCAACCAAATTTCCATTTAGAAAAGAAGTTTTGACATCCAATTTCCAAATTTCATAATCATGGAAGGCTTCTATTTCAATTAGTATTCTGATTTATTTTAGCATCACTACTGGTGTGAAGGTTTCATTATAATCTATGCCTTAATGTTTCCTAAAACCCTTTAAAGATAGTAATTCTTTATAAGTATTAATTTACCACCTATGTCCAGATTTTTCTTAAATACCCATTTTCACTCAATGGTTTTTACAATAGTTGGAGGGTTTACCAAAACCCAAAATTGATTTTGGTATATAGAATTCATCTCAAAATGTATGGATTCTTTCCATTTAGCAACATCATTACCTTATACTGCTTCCTTGTAGGTTATAAGTTCATCATTTTCTAGGAGTATGTGTCACCTAACTCGGTGAAAAGAAAACCACATCATTCTAGTTCTCTAACCTATTGAGTTGACTATATAGTACTTGTGTCTTAGGAACATCTTCATCTCCCACTATCGCTTATGGATATGGTTCATGTACAAACTCTAGTGCATATAGAGCATTAAATTCATCAAATTCAATATTTCTCCCACTATTTTTATTGTAAATGTGTTCCCTTTCTAAAAATATGGCATGTTTTCCATAATCACTTTTCTATCAGAATGGTTATATAGGTAATATCATTTAGTTTCTTTAGGATAACATATACAGATACACTTTGTGCTTCTAGGTGCTATTTTTTCACAAGGCATAGTCTTGAAAAAAATCCTCACATCCAAAAAAATGTATGTGTGATATATTGGGTTTCTTTCCATACCATAACTCTTATGGGATTACATATAAAAATTTAGTTGGTATTTAGTTAAGGGTATATGCCAATGTATAAAATGCATATCACAAAAAGGATGATCTAAGAGTTACTTAAATCATCATTGATCTGACCATGTCAAGAAAGGTCTGATTCTACCTTTCACTAACACCATTCCATTGAGTTGTATAAGGAGTGAGTTGGGATACTATCCTAAACTCCTTTAAGTGATCAATGAAAGATTTGTTAAGATACTATCAACCTCGGTATAAGAGTTAATATTCTCAAAAATCTAATTTTATACTTAATATTGGTATTCCTTAAACATCTAAAAAGAATCTAACTTATACCTCATTAAGTATATATAACCATACCTACTATAATCATCGGTAAAAGTAATGAAGTAAAAAAACCCAATGGAAACCCTAAGATGAACGACGACGACTCCCACCCTTCCTAGAGGTAGGAGGGGGGAGGAGGATTTAGTCCTTCCACCTCTGAGCTCGTGGAAGGCTTTCATCCCCTTTTCTAACCCTAATTTTCTCCCAGATTTCCCGATGATATCTTTAATCTCGAAGGTCCCCGACTTGTATCTTGGTGGTCCGAAATTACCGATTACGATGTCAGAGTTCCTTGATGCCTCAAGTTATCTGGATCTTATGCTGGTAGCATGTTTCAACCAGCTAAGACCCTCGGTTGATGATTTTGATAGATTTATCTTCAGTAAATGGGACTTGATAGATTGTGCGGTAGTCGTTCTCCTTGATAAGTGACAATTCATGATTCGGTTTTCTTCAGAAGATGGCCTGATTCGGGCCTGGTCCAGTGCACCCCGATGATGCAACGACTACAAATTCTCCCTTCTCATATGGTCGTTCGATCTCTGCATGAACCATGATCCACCCTCTAGTGCGATATGGGTTAGCCTACCTCAACTTTCTCTACCTTTTCAGAATCCAGAAATTCTTCATATGATTGGAAACATGGTGGGTCGCTTCCTCTGTTCAGATGTTCGCACTTCCACAATGAGTCACCCGATTAACCCTCGTATATGTGTTGAGGTAGATTTGTCGAAGCCTCTGGTGGAGTGGTTTTGTATTGCAGTCGGTGTAGAGTTTAGATGGAAACAATTAGTCGTTTTTGAGTCTTAGGTCAACTACTGTTCGAACTGCAGTCGCTTGGGGCATTTGGCGTCTGATTGTTATAGTGAAGGTGTCACTAAGAAGGACTATGTTCCAAATGTGATACCAGATGAGGGGCAGAGGTGGGTGCATGCAGTTGATCCTAGCAAGGATTCTGGTTTGATGAATCAGGGTGCACTAGCAGTGGGCAAGGATGTGGAGGCCTCCTTCAACCCATTGGTTGCTGCAGTCTTTGATCAACTGAAGAGTGATCTTTAGGTGAGGGATGATGTAAATCAGGATGACGATAACTGTGTCTCTAGTTCTAGGGGAGAGATGGATTCTAGCAGTAGGGCTGAGGGGTTATAGCCTATGGCAGTGGAGATTGTTGCCTCTACAGTGCATGATGGTCCTGTTGTGGGGGATTTGGAAGCATGTGTTGATGGGATAATTGGCTGGGATGATGATGATAGAGGGATTATAATTACAGTTCCTACAAGTAACCGGTTTCAGGGCTTCGAACATGAGGATGTGGAGATGATTAACCTGGTAATCAATGGTTTCAATGTGCAGATTGGGTCTCAGGAGGCTGCTGTTAGAAATAAGCAAATGAAGATGGTTTCCCATGAAGGTCATGAAATGGTGGAACATCCCCAATGCTTAGCAATGATCAACCCTAACATTCAGTCTTAGCAAATTCAATCAATGAATTATCAAGAGGTGGTTATTCCTGGAAAATGGGGGATATTTTTGAGAGTGATAAAGAAAATAATGGTGGTGTGGCCGGGCCCTCATGTAGCAACATTGTCCAGGGAGGGAAGGTGAAGATGTCTGGGAACCAGGAGGTGATGATTGTCTCGCCATGAAGAAGGACGCAGAAAGATTACTCATTTTTTTCCAAATCCGATGCCTACTAGATCATCTGTCAGAAAGGAAAGTGGGACAGGATTAAATAAGAGCATGCCATCTCCTAATGAGTTTATTTCTTTGGAGTAGCTGAATCTTAGGAGGAAGTATGCCAAAGTCTTGAAGCATTATGAAATCTTGGAATGTGAATTATCTACTGCGGAGGAAGAGTTCTACCATGGATGTGGTGATGGGTATGGTTCTTATGATTTCTAGTTGTTGTTTTTTTGGGCATGTGTGCTTGTTACTGAAATTTTATTTTATTTTAATAAATGGTCAGAGGCTAGCCTTTGACTGACTTTCTGGGTACAAAAACCCAACCCTTTTGTCTACTGGAAATATACCACATACTTTAGTATGAATCAATTACATTAATCCAGTGGTTCTTAATCCTTCCCAAGTGAAGGGTTCTTTGGCCACTTTCCCTTATAAACAAGCATGACATACATCCATGGGTTTTAACTTAGTTGAGTATAAAAACCCTTGTTGATTTATGTTTTGTAAATGCTTCTCATTTACATGACCAAGCATGAAGTTCCATAGGAAGGTGTTATATGAGTCATTTTCATTATTTTTTCATTGATTTCCATTATAGGGTTTTCAAGTTCAATTATATACAATTCATTTTTAAGATGCACCATACCATAACACATGTTATCCTTATAAAAGAGACAACATTTATTTCTAGACTTAAAATTAAATATCGCGTTATCTAAAACTGACACTAAGATTATGTTTCTAGTAAATTATGGAACATAATAAAAATTATTTATTACAATAACCAAACCACTAGTCAAATTTAGATGATAATCTCCCACAGCTAAGACTGCTAGTCTCACACCATTTGTGGCCTGATGACCCACCTTGACCTTTGCTATCTTTTGGAATATACTTAGTTCCTATATATGAATATAGATGTGTGAATCACACATTTTATCCAACACCCAACTTGTATATAAATATACATTTAATTCAATGATAAAAAATACCTGAGGTATAAGCATAACCTTACTTATTTTTCCCAACCATGAAATTCTTCCTCCAGTGGACTTTCTTTCCACTTACAAAGTATAAATCCTATTTCTCACTGCCCTACCTCTGCATCTTTGTATTTTTTTGAAGAATGGTGAATTGGTGTCTTCATCGTGGGTTTAACCTTAGAACCCTTGGCCTTGATCTTCCTCCCCCTTTTCACTATAAGGACATTATTTACATCCTTATCAGTTTGAAAAAAATACAATAGGTTTAGGAGAACATTTTCATGTAATTAATGTTTTAATTAATAATAAAATTCAATAAGACTTGTGGTAAAGAGGAAAACATGTGTTTAGTATCTAGTTCTTGGTTCATCTTAAACCACAGAGATTTAAGTTTCTTGATGTACCCAATCATCATGAGTACATGAGGTCCTGTTGATTCCCTTATGCTAGCTTGCACCAATACAATGAAATTGATATTTTATATATTTCTTGACTTTATCTCTCTTGATATAACTATTGGATATGGGTTAGAATATTGTAGGAAACTTCATCCTCATGCATTTTCTGCAATTGAGTGGACATTAATGATAACATTATATACTGATATGAAGTTTTCTAAGTTGGTTTAGTAAATTTGGATATTATTATTATTATCATTTTTGTTTTTATCATCATCATCACCATCATTGTTATTAACTAAATGATATTAAAGTTTATATGGGCTAGAAATATACACAAAAAATTGACAACCATTACTTCAAAGAAGTGTATAAACCACTTAATGCTGGTAGAATAGGGGTAAGAAATATTTTTTCAATTTAATTTTCTTTAGTAGATAACGATACATATAAATTTTTATCAAATTAAAAAGGGTATAATTCATTTGTTAGATCTATATTTATGGATAAATTAAAAATGGGAAATTTGTTCTACATGGACTCATTGTATGGATAACCATAAGTAATTCTTATTATGATATTATGAATTATGTTTTTTGATGCTTTATATTCTCTCACAACATAATTTTTGGTATAAAAATTGTTTGTATGTGAATATATATTATATTTTTGATACACCACACTTTTTAAATAATTTCACCTTTTTAATTTTCATGAATAACTTTAATATTATTTCTGATTCTTTTCTTTCATATATTATATCTCAAATGACAAATTATAAATTCATAGAAAATGACTTCCTCATTTAAAATAGTTGAAGTTGGTTACCTAAAACCAACTTCTTGGTACTTTATAATTACATGTATTCATTTTTTTGAATATTAATAAACTTCTTATTACATCATGATTGTTATTTTATGTGAAATAGTTTGTAGTAATAACCTAATAGTAACCATCGAACTGAAAGGTTATAATAGTTCCCCGCTATGATGGAAATCTAGAAGTTCCATGAAAATATTCTCAAACATATGTTATATAGTTTGATGATATTATTTGATGGGACATAAATGATACAATCTATTAGGGGTGGAGACTCATAGGAATTTGAGACACTTTCTCATGGTGTATACCCTTAATAAAATCAAGTGCAAGAGATTATGAGAACATGACCTACAAGCAGGAAATCCACATTTGTATGTGTTATTGTATGTTCCTATATATATAAATTTATATTGACACTTATAATTTAATATTATTATTAATGGATATCATTAATCATGGTATTTTATGTATTGACAAAAATTGTGACAACATATGTTCATGGTAAGGTAGGATACGTTGGGTGTGTCACTGGTAACAATATTTGATGTATATATTTTAGATAAAAAGTCATTGGGTTTTGGAATTAAATGATTATTCTTGAAAATATTTTTATTATTTTATTCATACTTTTTAAAGTTACATGTGAATTTAATTAAAATTAAAAACAAAAAAATATAATCATGCTTATCATTATGAAAGGGTAATTCATGACGTGAGAGGTTTGAGATATGAGTTCAAGGATTGAAGTGGAAGTTCAAAATGAAAATAAGAAAAAGGAATTGGGAATAAAGGTTTCAAACTGTGAAACCCATATTCATGGTGTGAATATTAAAATATTCACCACATGAGAGGAATCCATGAATAGGGGGCATTGAAGTGATGCCTGAACTTTCATGTAATAAAAGTAACATTCTTGCTGTGAACCTGGTCGATAAAGAAATTGAATGTTCTTAATTTTGAATATTTTAATAGGGATTCATGTTGAATCACTCGAGAACTCTCGAGATTGGCCTAGAAAAATTTGATAGTCATATTCATGGAAATAAATCCACCTAGGGAATGAATCTATTCCTATAAATATGATATGAGTTTGCCACTGCAAAGGAGGAATAAAATCTAGCCCTGGGTATGAAGTGTTACCACTAGAAAGTCTTTATCTAGGATACTTCATCAACAATATAAGATTTATTTTCTCTCACCACTCCTATCTCTCCCTCATGGCTAACATGATAGGGAAACTCTCTATTTGTTTCAGGTAATGTAATTGAAAGGTAATTGTGTGTTTATAAATTCATTTTATTTTATTACTTCATTATTTAGGTTGTTGCATACATAATTATTTTCTTGATCCTTTATTTTCATCTATGGAATGATCATTGTTTAAGTAATTTAAGGGTATAAATCAGCGCGACAACTAATTTTTATGGGTAGTTCATTACCATTGTGAAATTTAGATCAATTATGTTTAAATATGGCAATAGGTAAACTGATTCGATAATCTAATTAATTAGTTGACTAGATGGAAGGGGGTATTATTGGATCGGTGAGAGAAATACATTAACATTGGATTATATTAAACCTAAATCCAATAATTAATATGGATAAATAACTTAAACTCTAATTTCACTATAACACACAAACTTGAAAATTACCAAACCTAACACATCTTATCCAATGGATTTAAAATATATCTTTTTCTCACATTCTCATTCAGTCTCACTCAATATTTTAAATTTCCTAAAATCTCCTAAAAACAACCTTAGGGATTTGACCTCAAAATCATTTCTTACTACATCTAATTAGTTAGAAATAATAGTTTGAGTCTTTTTATAAATTATTAAATTTGATTATCCCCGTAGGAAATAACGACAACTTTCTGGCAATAAATTTTTTTCATTGTTATTGGGGATAATATTGGAGATTATTTTAAGTTTATAATTTTAAAAAATATTTTATTTTCTCTATTTATTTTCTTATTTTAGTTTAGGTTTTTCTTTTATTTTTTATACAGGCTTGGGTGTTTTTGGTCATTTGTGTGTGGGATAAAGTAAAAGGTGAATCCCCATATCTGAATGGAAATAAAAATGGCTAATCTCTCTCAGTAAATTGAAAAACTCAAGAATAAGTTTCAAACAATCTATAGATGGGAGAATAAAATAAAAACATGGGCACCACAACCACCCCCAAGTATGAATGAGTAGATCCTACAAGGAATGGAAGACACATTTAAATAAGGGTAGAAACCACTAGAGAATATGGTAAATGAATATTAAGAGTATAAGAAGGATACCAAGGAAGAAGCTTATTTTTAAGATGAAATTTAAGATCTAACCACAAAAGTTGAACTTGAAGTTAAATACGAGTTAATCATTCCTTATAATTATAAATATGAAACTAAATCTAAAATTTTTATTTAAGGGACCCTCACATTTATTGAGTTGGGGGAAAAATAATAATAATAAAAAAGAAAAAAAAGAAGATGTTGAGGAGTTTGATAAAAAATTGAAGGGTTCATTTCCAAATTTGAAAAAACACAGCCAATAATTGAAAAATAAGAACATCACCAAGTCTAGATAGATTATGAAATATTTCTTCAAACTTTCAAGCTATCCAGAATTTTTTCACCTCCTAAGAGTTTCAAGATTATTTCAATGAGGAAGATACAAGATACACTGAATGTGCCTTAAATTTAGAATTGGGTAAACCCTAGATTGTTTTATTTATACCACACTTCAATCATCTAACAAAGGAAAATGCAAAGTTAAATGACCATAAAAAAGAGAATCTCTCAGGAGGAAACCCATGTTTTTTTCAATCTTGGACTACATTATTTATTGATTTTCTAGGAATCAATTACTTTCATAATAAAAATTTAGTTTCAATTCACCTTATTATTTTTGAGATTTATTGAATAGACCTTGTGCTTTGATGTGTTGTTTTTATTTTATAAGTTCATATTGAAGGTACAAAGAGAAAAAATTTAAGAAAAGGTGTTTCAGAGAATAAGAGAGTAATATTTTATTTTTTCTATTTTTAGTGACCCCTATATTCTTTTAAACATATGAATTTTAATTGGAAAATACATGTCCCACACTTGACATTATTATTTAATCACTAATCTAGGAGAAAAAAACATCTTATGATAATCATAATGCTATTTTTTAAATTTATTTTTTAATAAATTTGAATGAGTAAAATGGTGGAATGAATTAGTAAAGTAAAAAAATATGGGATTGGATTTGAAAAATCATGATTTAAGGAAATTGTTTTATTTTTGTAAATGAAATTATTATGATATTTTCCAAGATTTGAATCCCTAAAATTTGTGTTAATTAATTTTTTATTATCATGTATTGTCATTAGTTATTATCCCAATAACATTTTCTCATTCTATATAAATTTTATAAGCATAATATTTACATTCTTTTTTTATAATACTTCTTGATAAACTCAAACATGCTTTCTTCTAGAACTTAATTTGCATATTTTTGAATCTATGATTTTATAAAATCAATTTTAATATGATTGATATATTTTTATTATTTAGATATTATCCCGATACACACTTTTACATTTAATCCTACTTAGCTCATAGAATCCATGAATAACCTTGTTAAGAAATATCCAAATTAAAATCCAACTTTATCCTTTCCCTATCTACTCAGAGTTCTTTGCATGATTATAAAGAAGATGAGTGTGGGGGTGATGGTTCCATTGTTTAAGGGATGCGTATATTGAAACTGATAAGTGTGATGGAATTTTAATGGGATTTATGGTAAAATGGTCATGATTTTCATTTATTGAAATCTACCATGTACCCCTCTTAAAAAAATAGAAAAAATTGAAAAAAATAAAAAAAAATGGGTTGTATCTTGGGAAATTCAAAAATAACCATTTCTTGGCCAATGATCTTGTTATAACTATCATAGATAGTGTCTTTAGGATATTTTTTTGGTGTTGGGTGATGAATCTAAGATTTTTCCTAAGCATAAATGTCAAAAAAAGAAAAAAAAACTGAAGAATGAAAAAATCAAGAGGGTGAATCATTCATTATACTTTATTGATTCATGATCTTACTTTGAGTTTGAGATAAAAGGGAGTATATTAATTGATTTTATTTTGATCATCATGCAAATTTATTTAAAGAATAACCACCCTTTTGAAATTTACTTTTTTTACATTATTTACCCACCTACCCCGAAGCCTAAGAGTTATTTGAACCTTACAGTGATGATCCCATGATTAATTGTAATTTATCTCTCTATGGGGTAGAGAAAGTTGATGATTTTCAAGCCTATGGTTATGAGTATGATTCTAGGTATGTGAAAAAATCCATTTATATTTTTACCTTGAGTGATGAGTGAAAATAATTCAAAGAAAATTAAATTACAAGTGGCACACACATTGATGTTGAATTAAGAAATATGAATAAAAGAGAAGAAAGACATGGTTATTTCAAAAAATGAAACTCAAAATATATGTTTACTCGATTTCTTTAAAAAATGAGGAGTTTTTAAAAATTTTATTGTGTGAATCTTAACATTTAATTCCCCATTTAATACCTTGATCCTATTTAAATTTAATTTAAATCAAGTTAGGGTGATATTACTTTGTAGTATTTGGATATTTAACTCTTAAGGACAATCATGAATTCACATGTGGGGGGATTTGATAGTAATATTTCATGAATATATTTTAGATAAAAAATTCATTGATTTTTGGAATTAAAATGATTATTCTTGATAATATTTTTATTAATTTATTCATACTTTGGTAGGTGACATGTGAATTTAATTCAAAATAAAAACAATAAAATATTATCATGATTCACATCGTGAAATGGTAATTCATAGTGTAAGAGGTTCAAGATATGAGTTCATGGATCAAAGTGCAAAATGGATGTGAAAATGAGAAAAAGGAATTGGGAAGCAAGTTTTAATGCTATAAAACCCATATTTATGGTGTGAATATTGAAATATTCACCATGTGAGAGGAATTCATGAATAGGGAGCACAAGAAGTGTTGCGGAAACTTTCATAGAGTGAAATTAACATTTATTTCAAGAATCTAGTTGATGGAAAAATTGAATATTCCATATTTTGAATATTTCTATGGGGATTCATGTTGAATTGCTTGGGAACTCTCGGAATTGACCCAGATGCATTTAATGGATACATTCATGGAATTAATTCCACCTTGGGACTAAATATATGCCTATAAATAAGATAGGAAGCTGATCCTATAGCGGGGACAGAGACCAAAACCTAGGGTAAGGTGTTGAGTTGATGTATAGTCCTTCAGAAGACCATCTCCACAAATACTTTAGGGGGTTATTTTATTATTTTCTCACTTTTCATGGAAAGAATGAGGTGGTGATTTATTTGTGATAAGTATGTTATGTTAAGGGAAATTGAAATTATTAAAAGGTTGGTTCATATTTATTTTAAGTTGGTTTTTCATTTTTGACATCAATCCTTTGAATTCCATTCTTTTATTTTTCTATGCATGCCCATTATATGTCAAAGTAAGAGAGAGATAATTTAAAATTGATTACTAGAACCAGGTCTTCTCCATGACTATTGGGTGGGACAAATTATACATTCATATATGTTTTTAGGTAACATAATTTATTAATTAATTGAAGTATCACAACCATTGGGAAATGGGTGGCTAGTGAGAGAGAGAGTGAGAGAGAGTATTTATCCAAACCAAGGAAATTTCTTGAAATTAATTTTGATGATAATTTAGATGAATGATAGTCCTTCCCACTTTACTAATTACATGAACCTGTATCTTTCATACTTGGTACTCTTGGATTTGGTGACCTAGAAACAACTTCTGTGTGATTTATGATTACCTATATTCATAGTTTTGAATATTAATAAACTATTTATTATATAATTATTTTTCTTTTTCATGACATAGTATGTGATAATGTCCTAAGAGTAGTCATCACATTGAAAGGTCATAGAAGTTCCCTACCATGATGAGAACCCAAAAGTTTCATAATAATATTCTTAAATATATATATTATATATCTAGATTAAATCATTTAGGGATACAAATGATACAGGATACTGGGGGTGGAGACTCCTAGGAATTTGAGACACCTTCTCATGGTGTATGCCCTTGGTAATTTCTAGTGTGAGAGATTATGAGAATGAGACCCGCCGATTAGAAATCCACGTTTATATGTATCATTAGATGTTCCTATCTATGGATGTGTGTATTGATCCTTATACTTTAAGATTATTATTAATGGATATTATGAGTTGAATAATTTTATGTATATATAAAAACCATGAAGACATACATTCATGGTGAAGTAGGATGTGTTGGGTGCGTCATGAGTAATATTTCATTAATGAATAACATGTGAAAATATTTTTACCTTATGTTCTTTAATAGAAGTTGATATCTCAATCCCTTTAATAGAAATGATACTGCCTAAATAAATCCATTACCATGGTGTTCTATAGGATAGTTCAATTTATAGAAATTTAAAGAAAGATACATCGATCACATAGGTTAATGACACCAACATGCAACCTACTTGACTAGAGATATCACAATAAAGGGATTATATTATATATTAAGTGTTTGTATGAGGTTTTATGTCATTGTGGAATTAAATTATTTCTTTTTGGGTGCCTTGGCCTATTGCTATATTCTAACCTTGGACTTTGGGTTTCTTTGTCTAATGCTTCTAAGAAAAAGGCATAGAGGGTCACACACAAAGTGTATTCAGAACCACAATTAAATAATAAAATTATTTATTATTTAACATGTTGAATAAATTTTATTTACACACATGGTTTAATAATTATTTATCTTTTCTTGATAATATATATTCCATCATTAGTTATTCAAGAGAATAATTCATGAGTAGAATATTTAATAAGTATTTATTTTTTATTTAGTGAATATAATATTTATATATTTGTTCGTGAATAATACAATGATATTTATTTATTAAATAAATATTCATTATTCAAGGTCTAATAAATATCATGAAGGAATAGTAGACCGAGTTTAATGGTTCAATGAGAAATAATATATATTGAATATTATTTGAATAAATAATATTTAATTAATTTATGAATTTTGTGCATGTTAAGAAATAAAAATAATAATAATATTATTATAGACATGGGGTTCTTTAGGGATTAAGGAAATAATAAGGGTGCATGTGAATTTTTTATTTTCTAACCCTAGTAGTATATAAACACAATTATATTATTTTCTTATTATGGTTTCCATTTGTTTTGGTTGTGCACAACAACGTCCAGAGAATAATCCTCTCAAATCCTTAGAGAGATCCCTAATGATATCAACAATGGATAATGATCATCCTCTATCACCAATCTCGATTCTAGAGATATGAAGTAGAATCCTTCTTAAAGCGATTATTGGGGTGATCAAATACAAACAACGCAATCATTAAGATTTACCACAATAGCACCCAAAGAATCCTACAGTGACATTTAGAGGTTTTGGTGCCTATGTGGATCACCACTGGAGAGAATCTAAACTTGATTCATACAAAAAAACTATGGTATGACATAGAGAAATTTTTAGATTCATCAATGAAGAAAATAATTCATCGTTATACAATTCTTTAATTGTTTAAATTGATTATAAATAATCTGTGATGCTCTTGCGATTTGGTTCCTCCCTTCTCTCATCAATTAATCTTTTATTCAATTATATTGGTCACAATGTTTATCATTGATTTAAATCTCAGATTAATCATCGATCATGAAAAAAATATGATTTGGACATGCCCTATCTAGTGCTTTAGCTATGCCCAGAACCATCAAGTGGCATCAGAGGGGCCACATAATTATTTATAATTATTTAAATATCATTGAATGATTTATGCATTTATAATTGGTTTTCAATTCTAGTTTAATAATTATTTAATTAAAACCATGAGATCGACACTTATTCCTCTTCATTATTGTATATATAATCAAAATTGATTAATTTTATGAATCAAAAATCATTTAAAGAACTCATCTGGAGGTGTCGAGGATCCTGGATGGATAAAACAAGAGTACACGCCGTGTAGCTTGGGGGAACACACTGTGTACCATTTTTAATGAACCATAAATAAATTCAAAATTAATTCAAGTTGTGTGTTTATTTATTACATGCGGTTCATATTTAAATACACCACATATTGACCAAGACATCCTGGCACACAGTTAGCCAAACTACATGATGTGTAACATTCATACATGATGTGTAGTCCGTTAGTCAAAGATGGGTTGTGTGCTCTCTTACACAACCTATATGACTAGTGACCATGTAACTTAGAGACCAAACTATGTGTATACCAAATAAAAACATAGTTTACTCCATTAATTTTCATGGAATAGTTACATGATGAGTCCCAAGGCGTACGCCATGGATAGACAGTGATAAATATAAACATTGTGTAGCTGGATTATACATGTCATATATATTACCAAATTACACAAAATTAAAATTAATTTATTATACTTATTAAAACTCATTATCATGTGTTCATTTTTCCATTTAGTTGACTATGTACACGTCATTTGATGAGTTATATATATATATATTAAATGTTTAATTAATTTTTGCGTAATTTTCAGTACTATATATCATGTATAAGTTATAATATAGTTATTACTCTGAAAGCATTGAAACATAACACGTTACATTAATAAAATATGTCCCATGTTCCATTTATTTAACTATGTACATGCCATGAAAATACATGATAAGTCATGTATGTCACATGCCGCCTAAGAAAATAGTATACGAATACAATACACACTGGGTAGTTCGAATGGGTACTCAATGTGTTGCCTCCAAGGCACATTTATTGTATATAGTTAATTTTAATTTTTTTTTTAAAATTATGATGTATGAGAATCAAAAGAAAATTCATATGATAATTAAGATAAAATAAGATATTAATTAAAGAATATAATTAATTTATTCAAGCATGATTTATCTAAAATAAGAATAATTAGAATTGAATAATGTTTTATTAAACGCATAATTAATTTCATGTATATGGATGATCATGATCATATAGAAGACCTTTTTATGTGATTGGTTTCCTTTTAATTTATTATTAAATTAAATAAATGTTATGTGCATCATCCCTCCCCTCATTATGTAAGGGATTGCGTACCCACAATTTCCTTTTATGTAAACCCCTTAAATAATCATTTGGTTCCCCTCACCTGTGTATGTGTAAAAGATTATGTAATGTATGGATATCCCAAGTGAGTAGAGGTGGTTTAAGTTTGGAGTCTAGTTAAAACAAATTTGGGAGGTACATGGGTGGATAGGTGGAAAGCTGCAACATGAACCAAGTCATGGTTCAAGGTGTCTCCCCTAGGTTGATGGTTAGTTTGGCATCCACAATATAACATAACCATTAGTAAAATATCATGATCATAACACTTATTATTTTATTTATGTCAGGTAAATGGTTAATTTTACTATGGATTTTTTGTTGTGATTACATGAATTAATTAATTAACAATCATGCAAGATAGAACTAAAATAAATTGGATTATGCATTAAATTTATCTAAGACATAGTTAATCACTTAAGTAAATCCAATTAATATTGAAAATCATGTAATAAAAAAATGTAAAATTTAAATATAAATATAAAAAACCCTAGATTATATATATTAAGTACGTATAGCCTTCCACTACTTAAGTTAAAATAAAACCATAGTTCATAGTTATTGATCGACCCAAGTCAGGGTTCTTTCAATTATTGGAGAATTCTAACTTTAATTTTTAGGTCAACCTAACTTAGTTCACATCAAGGGTTAACTTTCAAAGAAGTAATTGGTGTAAATAGGAGGAAAAATTTTAGGAAATACAATTTAAAGATTTTAGGATTGGGGAGTCCACTCAACAGATTAAGGAACTATTAGTTAATGTAGTTGGAATTTTAATGACAACTTAAAACCCTTCACATAACTTTTTAGGCCCAAACCTGAGTTATAAGAAGGGGAATATGTTTCATTTACACTATAATTTATAAGAAACATGATGTTATAAATCCAATGGAGAGGGCTATTAGGTTTTTATAAAATATTTGTAGATTAGTAAATATAATATAATATTTATTTATCTAATTTTATCAGATAAAATACTGAAATCATGCTCTTATTATATGTAGAACTGGTAATAAATATGACTCCAAACATATCACTGATATACATACTTGAGAATTATAACATTCTCATAGGCACTAATTTCCAAGAATGGAAAATTCACTTACATGTTATCTTATTCCATAAAAGGAAATTATATGTGCTGGAAGAACCTATTCCTGAAGCACCAAAAAAATGGATAGTGATGAAGAGTTGTCTCCCCATGAGAAAAATTTTAATGATGCCACAAATTTTAAGTGTTTAATGCTATCATCCATGACCAATAAGCATATAAAGCAACATGAGGACATGGATTCATATAGAATGATGTATCACCTTCATGATCTCTATCAAGAGAAGATGAGACAAGAGAGATAAAAGATCCCCAATACTCATTTTACATTAAAAATTGGAGATTAGATCTTAGTTATGACTCATTTAGTAAATATTATTGGCTACATTGAATGCTTAGACATATTTAGGATTAAATTCCCAGATTAGTTTCACAATATCTCACAATTTTCTCACTATCCAAGTACTTTTGTAGTTTTATTGTTAATTATAACATGTGTAATAATGAGAAGAGTATTTTAAAACTTATTACTCTTATTCACCAAGTTGAAAAGGACATGGGGTGTGACAAACCCACAATCCTTTTGGTGAATATGATAAGAAAGAACAAGGAAAAGGGGACCAAGAATCATAACAAGTCTAAAGCTCCCGAGCGCCCTCCTTCCAAGAAAAGGAAGTCCAGAGTAAGAGAAATGAAAAGGAAGAAATATGTTTTTCATGTGGAAAGAAAGGCCACTAGAATATGAAATTCACCCAGATGAAAGGGGAAGATAAAGGTTCATTCATTATCAAGTGTAATCTTTCAATATCTACACATTGGGTATTAGATATATCTTGTGTTGATAAAATATATATCCAAATTCATGAAGTAAGTAGATTTTGAAATATTTCTAGATTAGAGGTGGATTTGTGGGATGCTAATGGTGCGAGGATAGATGCTCTATCCTTTTAATAGTACCACCTTTCATTTTTAATATGAATGATTTTGTTTTTAATATATTTTTATTATGCACTAACTCTTACTAAAAACATAATTCTTGTATCCTACCTAGATACAGATGGTTTTGTTTTCAAGTTTGGAAATAAAAGTTGGTCCTTTTATAAACACAACATATGTTATGGTATAGAACATTTAAATAACAGTATTTATACATTAAATAATGAAAACCAAGTATTTGAAATTGATAACAAATCATGTTCAAACATCTCATATTATACCCAGATATGGAATCACCATCTTGGTCATGTAAATGACAATAATTTAATTTTTTTTATCAAGATGGTTATTTATAATATTTTAAGATAAAAACACTTGAAATATGTCATTGATTTTTACAAGGAAAATTACCAAACCACCATTCAGTGGACATGGTGAAAGGTATATAGAGATCCTAGGATTTGTACACACTGATGTGTGTGGACTATTTCTAGTAGAATCTAGAGGTGGGTATTCTTACTTTATAAGTTTTACTGATGACTTGAGTAGATATGGATATGTATACTTTACGAGTTATAAGTCTAAGTCCTTTGATAAATTCACAGAATTCATGAATGAAGTAGTGAATCAACATGGAAAGTAGATAAATAAGGTTTGATCTGAACAAGATGGTGAATACCTTAACAAAGAGTTTATCAAATTTTTATGGGAGTTTAGGATTCTTTATTAACTCACTCCACCTTACAAACCATAGTAGAATGGTGTTAGTTAAAGGATGAACCATAACTTTCTATACATGTTAAGTTTTATGATGGGTTATATATATCTTTCATTATCCTTTTGTGAATATGAATTCCAAACTATGGAATACACACTAAACTGATCATCAACTAAAGTGTTAAATAGAATTCCCTTTGAATTATGGAGTAGAATTAAACCATTTTTATCACATACATGTGTATGGGGATACAATGTGTTTGTTAAGGCTATATCAGGTAATAAACTATCAACATAGGGAACAAAGTGTATATTTATAGGGTATCCTAGGGAAATAAGGGGATACTACCTATATAACCCCTCATACAATAAATTTACTATCACTAAACAAGTTGTATTTCTTGAGAGGGATCACATAATCAATAAGGATAATGGGAGAAAGATTGAATTTGATGAAGTTGATGCTCTAGATACACAATAGTTGGTACAATACCATATTTCATAGTTCCTTGTGGAAGAAGTAGTTACTAAAACATAAGTACTATATAATATCACCAAAGAGATAAGTGAACCATTGAGATATGGTTTTCTAGTCACCAAAGACAGTGACTCATTATTGGTTGAAAATAATGAACATATCACTTAAAAAGAGGTAGCAGAGAGCTCAAAACCTATAATATGGAAAGAATCCATGAATTTTAAAATGGATTCCAAGTATCAGAACCATGTTTAGGTTATAGTCAATCTACCGATTAATGTAAATCCTATTGGGTGAAAATGGGTATTTAAGAGAAAACTAGACATGGAAGGTAAAGTACTTATAAAGTAAGGCTAGCGGCTAAAGGTTTTAAACAACATCAAGTCATTGACTATGATGAAAACTTTTCTCTAATTTACATGTTTAAATTCATCATAATTCTACATTCTATAAAATATTACCATGACTATGAAATTTTGCAGATGAATGTCAAAGTAGATTTACTTAAAGGGAACCTTTTAAAAAATGTCTATATGACACAACCATAAGGTTTTGTGACTCTAGGTGATGAAAAATATATATGAGAGTTTCAAAGATCCATTCATGTATTGAATAAAGAATCCAAGTCATGTAACATTAAATTAAATGAAGTTATAAAATAATTTGGTTTAATTAAGAATGAATACGATTCAATTGTTTACAAGCAGTTTAGTGGGAATGTGGTCAGTATACTAGTAATATATGTTGATGAAATCTTACTTATTAGAAATTATATATTAGTCATACAATCTATTAAGGATTAGTTAAAAAATTCTTCTCTATGATGGACTTAGGTGAAGCAGTCTACATTATTGGGATTAAAATCATTCATGATAGATCCAAGAGGCTACTTAGAATAAATCAAGGCATATACATTGACCATATACTAAAGATATTTAGTATGGAATAATCCAAGAGGGTATTGGTTCCAATGTCACACGGTATACATCTTTTCAAGAAAATGCATCCTTAGACATAGAAGAATAAAGATATAATGAGTAAGATCTCATATGCTTCGGTGATAGGACCAATTATGTTTGAAATGTTATGTAATAAACTTGAATTTTCCTATTAATTGAGCATGGTAATAAGATATCAAGAATATCCAAGTGAACAATATTGGTCTGCTATTAACGCTATCCTTATGTATCTAATAATAACTCAAGATATGTTTCTAGTGTGTGGATGAGACATGGATATAGTCATAAAGGGTTATATTGATGCTATATTTCAAATAGATCAAAAGGATAAAGTCATGGTTAGGATATGTCCTCAGTCTCAATGGAGGAGCATTGAGTTCCAAAAGTTCAAAGAATCCAATTTTCATTGATTCTATAGTGTATTCTAAGTATATAACCGCTTCTAATACAACCAAATAATCTATTTGGATATGAAACTTTTTTCAGGATCTTGATGTGGTACCTAGAATTAAAGACTGCATGACATTATATTGTGATAATAATCACGTGGAAGCTCTTATAAAAGAGCCAATGTCACACCAATAGACAAAACACACACTCCGAAAGTATCACCTCTTGAGAGATTTTTCTTAAAGAGGTGAAGCTATGTAAAATAGATTTTTCATAGAAGAAAATGTGGTGAATCCCTTGACTAAAGAAATATCTCATTAGAATAATGAGTATCATGTGAGAGCTAGTAGAATAAAGGTTTTTAGCTGTTGGATCTAGTGTAGGTGGGAGTCTGCTGGAGTTGGTTCCTGAGAACCAACTCTTGTGTACTTTATGATTACCTATATTAATATTTTTTAATATTAATAAAATACTTATCACATCATGATTTTTCTTTTACATGACATAGTATGTGATAATGTCCTAAGAGCAGCCATCACATTGAAAGGTCAAAACAGTTCCTTACTATGATGATAACCCAGAAGTTCCATGACCGCATTCTTAAATAAATATATTCTATATACAGATTAAATCATTTTAGAGACATAAATGATATATGCTATCAGGGGTGGAGACTCATAGTGTATTCCCTTGGTAATTTCCAGTATAGAAGATTATGAGAACGAGACCCACCCATAGGAAATCCACATTTATATGCATCATTGGATGTTCCTATATGTAGAAAAGTGTATTGGTCCTTAGACTTTAAGATTGTTATTAATGGATTTTATGAGTCATGTACTTTGATGTATTGATGAAAACCGTGATGGAATATGTTCACGGTGAAGTAGGATATGTTGAGTGTGTCACGAGTAATATTTTATTAATGAATAATGTGAGAAAGTATTTGTGCCTACTATTATTTAATGGAAATTGATATCTCAGACTCTTTAATTAAAATGATACAACCTAAATAAATCCATGGCCATGGTGTTCTGTAGGAAAGTTCAATTTATGAAAAGTTAAACAAAGATACACCGAGCACATAGATTGATGACACCGACATGCAACCCGATTGATTATAGATATCACGATAAAGATATTATATTACATAGTAAGCATCCATATAAGGTTTTATGTCATTATGACATCAAATCCTTTCTCTATGGGTTCATTGGTATTTTTCTAGGCACTAACCATGAATATTGGGCTGCTTCACCTAATTCCACTGATAAAGATCCCTAGAGGGTAACACACTAAGTGTATCTATAACCTTAGTTAAATAATAATAATATTTATTATTTAACATGTTGAATAAATATTATTCTTGCACATGGTTTAATAATTATTCACGTTTTCTTGATCGTATGTATTCCTTCATTGGTTATTCATGAGAATATTTTGTGATCAGAATATTTAATAAATATTAATTTTCTATTTAGTGAATATAATATTTACTTATTTATTGTTGAATAAAGAAGTGATATTTATTTATTAAATAAATAGTTATTATTCATGGTCCAATAAATATTGTGGAGGAATGATGGTCCAATATTAATGGTCTAGTGATAAATAATATCTACTGAATAGTATTTGAATAAATAATATTTAATTAATTCTTGAATTTTTCACATGTCAAGAAATAATAATAATAATATTATTATTATAGACAAGGGGTTCTTTAGATATTAATGAAATAATAAGGGTGAATGTGTAATTATTATTTTCTAAAACTAATATTATATAAACCCAATTACATTCTTTTCTTATTATGGTTTCCATTTGTTTTGGTTGTGCAAAACAACATATGGAGAAGAATCCTCTCAAATCCCTAAATTTATCCCTTATCCTAGAATTATATCAAGAATAAAGAGTGATTCTCCTCCCCCACCACTATTGATTCTAGAGATATAAAATAGAATACTTCTCAAAGCAATTATTGGGAAAATAAAAGAATAATAATGAAATTGTTAGGATCTACCATGATAGCACCCAGAGATTCCTATGGAGACATTAAGAGGTTCATGGATCACATGGGGATAACTAATGGAGGAAATCTATACTTGATTACTGCAATTAAATGATGGTATGATATAAATATTTTTTTTGATTCATCAACAAAGAAATAATTAATTGCAAGATAATTATTTAATTGTTTAAATTAATTATAAATAATATATAATAATCCAATGATTTGGTTATGGAGTTCTATAATCAATTAATCATTGATTCAATTTAATTTTTCATGACATTTATCATTGATTTACATCTCATATTAATCATCAATTATGAAAAAAGTTGAGTTGGGCATGCCCTATCCGGTGCTTCCACTGTTCCTGGAACCTTCAGGTACACTTTGTTTTTATTATCTCCTATAAATTTATCAAAAATTATCATGACTGATAGTTTATATTTTATTCTAGTATTTTTTCTTAGTTTAGGCATTGATTATTAAATTAATTGTATTCTTCAACCCTTTCTCATGGGATCAACCTTAGTACTTGAAATATCCTATACTATTTAATTTTAGAGTTTGAGAGTTTCAATTTTGTTCATATTATAAATTTCTAAATTTGATATCCCTAATGGAATTAAGGATTCCCTTGATAAGTATCAATTATGAGTTATATCTAATTAATACATATTTTGAGAAAGTATTTCCCCTATTATTCTCTAACCGAAGTTGATATCTCATGCCCCTTGATAGAGATAAGATAACATAAATAAATATATGGACATGGTATTATATAGGGAGTTTCAACTTTATAAAGTCAAATAAAGAGTTATCAAGCATATATGTTTTTGACACTGGTATACAACTTGATTTATTAGAGATATAATGATAAATGGATTATATTATGTAGGAATCATTTGTATGAGATAGCATATCATTGAATCATTAACTTCTTTCAATATGAGTGCTTTGGTGTATTAATAGATGATAAACTTGGACTTTAGGCAATTCCACCTAATTCCAATGAGAAGGAGGCATGGAGGGCCACACACTAAGTGTGCCTAGAATTTCAATTAAATTCTATTTGAATTTAGAAAGTTAGAATAAATATTATTCCTAATTTGTGGTTTAATAATTATTTAGGATTGGTTAATCACCAATATTTAATCACAAGTTATTCAGAAGAATAAATATATTAATTAAATAATAATAAATATTCATTTACAAGATTTAATTAATAAAATATTTATTATATTTATCAGAAAATAATATAGTGATATTTATTTATAAAATAAATAGTCATTAATTAATGCTAGATAAATATTGAGGTGGGTTGTGGACCGAGTTCAATGGTCTAGATAGAAATGATATATTAAATATAATTTAAATAAATAATGATTTATTTTTTAATAAATGATAATTATTTATCTGCAGGTGTTGCACATGTCAAGAAAATAATAATATTATTTATATTATTTATATTGATAATATACATGAGGTTTTATAAGGAATCAAAGATCGTCTAAGATCCTATATGAAATTACTAACTCTAGCCTAACTTTATAAATACACAGTTATATCACATTCTAGGGTTATCCACTTTTCATGAATAAAAAATCCAGAGAAAATTATTTCAAACCCTAGAGAGAATCATCTCAACAACGTTCTCAAGAACTATAAAACCCATCCTACTCCTTTCACTCAATATTTTGACAGAACACAAAAAATATTTTATTCATGAAGATATTCCTACTGTAGTAAAAAAAAAATTAAAGTTATCAGAATCGATCGCGCTATCACCCGATGATTCTAAAATTATGTTTTGAGATTTTGGAGCACGTTTGGATCACTAATAGAGGGATTATACCCTTAGATACTACGACACAATGACAATACAATGAGAGTGTTCTGCTAATTCATCAATTAATAAAGAATTAACAAACAAGGTAATTCTTAAACTATCTATAAATTAATTATAAATTATATGTGATGATCCCACCTTCTTATTTCTAGAATTCTTAAAGTCAATTAATCTTTAATTAATTTTTTTGTTTATGATGTTCTTCATATAAATCTCAGATTATTCATCTATTATGAAAAAAAGACAAGTTGGCTATGCCCAATAGGTGCTTTCACTATACCTGAAACCTTTAAGTGATATTAGAGGGTTTACAAAATTAATTTATAATTATTTATTAATTTTTGATTTATAATATTCATTTTTAGATATTTTTATTTATTTATTATTATTTATTTAATTTTGAACATCAAAATCCCCTCTTCCATTATTCATTCTCACTCATATAACTAATAAATGATTAAATTAATATGAATAACTTCTTAAGACTCTATAAATAGATGTTGAGGGTTATATATAGATAACACAATAGTATATAGTGTTTAAATAAAGGTATACTCTATGTACCCATGTTCAATTCACCAAGATGAATCACATTAAAAACAGGTCATCATATATTAACTACACACTGAATGCCTATAATGCACATCACGTGTATACTAGGAAATACTGACATATACTTTGTTCAGACTACACACTATGTAGCTAGCTTACATTCCATATAGTCCACATGCTTTCTCGGTGTAAAACACAAGGGTTCCAAGTTGTTTCATGTATTTACTACACAACATGGGAACTAGAAATCCATGAAACTCCGAGGACACATGATGTGTAGTTGGTATACATTCTAAGTACCACATACACATCTTCTATTAAAAAACATTCCCAAACCCTAGGTATGTGTCACATACATGGGAATAATATATTATATGTTGTGTATCCCAAGTAAAATTCATATAATCTACTATACCTTATGTAAATAATTTAATACAGAGAGAAACATTAATGATATAAATAAACCTATTCACGTGTGTTATATGGTTCATTTATTTGATAATATATGCAATGAGATAAGATTATTAATTATATATTAAATTAATTTCCATGTTAAATTCACAACTACAAGCAGTTTAGGGTCTTTACTTGCAGTGTACTCTGGGTACGTTAATAAAATCACATGTCATATAATTTATATATGCCATCTATTGATAAATTCATGCCTTGTAATTATGGCCCTTGAAATGTATACCGGATTTCATGTGAATACATAGTACAAGGACCCTGCTGAGTAGTTTAGATGAGTACATACCATTAACTCCAAGTACAATTTTGTGCTTTGTTAATTTTAAATAAAATTAATTAATAAAATTTATTTTTAAAAATTATAGATGAGGGAAATTTTAAGATAGTTTGGATGGAATTAAGATAAATTGAATTAATTCATTAATCAGATAATTAATTGGATTAATTTAAGTAATTTCTAGATAGATCTCAAATGTATATTCATTTATTTTATATGGGTGATCATGATGTTATACCAAACATGTGTATGTGTTTGGTTTCCTTTTAATTTATTATTATTAACTTAAATTAATGTCCTACACGTCATCCCCTCTTCTTATTATGTAAGTGTTTTCATGACCTGAATTTCTTTTATATAAACACCTTTAAACCAATCCTTTGGTTCCCCTCACCTGAGTGTGAGTAAAAATCATGTAATGGATGGAGCTCCCAAGTGAGTAGAGGCAGTTCAAGTTTGGAGCCGAGGTGAAACCAATCTAGGAGGTTCACAAGATTTGAGGTGGAATTCCATAGCTTGGACCAAGCATATGTCCAAGGATTTATTCTCTTAAGGTTAAATTTGGTTTACCATCCACAAGATAAACTAAATATTAGATAAATCTCATGATCACATCACTTTATTTTTTTTATTTATGCTAGTTTCATGGTTAGTTATTTATTTAAATAGATGGAATTCACATTAAATAAGTGAATTAACAAAGCATTCAAGATGGAATAAAATAATTGGATCATGTGTAATTTTATCAAGACATGTCTAATCAGTTAAGTAAATATAATTAATATTACCAAACATGTAATAAATATTAAATGAGTTATTTAAGCATAAAGATAAAATCCCTTAAATTAAATATTAAGTCGTTATATCCTTCCACTACTTGGTTTGAAATCGAACCATAGTTAAAAGTGCTTGACTAACCTCTTTTGGGGTGATTTAAATTATTGAGGAATTTATAACTTGAGTTTTAAGTTGTATTAACCTAGTTAAAATTAAGGGTGGATCACCTCCATGAGAATTAGTGAAACTAATAGAAAAAAGTTAAGGAAATATTTATCCATTATTTTAGGATTGGGGGGTCCACTCAATATATCAAGGAGCTATGAGTAAATACAAATGGAAATTTATGCCTACCAAAATACCTTTGAATGGATTATCATATATCCATTTGGGTTATGAGAAGGGATATATGGATCCTTTCAACTATAATATCCATACAACAAGATATTCTAAAACTAATAGTGAGGGATATTTGGTTTTGAAAAAATATTGGGACATGAATAAACAAATTTATTTATTTATCTAATTTTATAATATGAATAATGTAATAAAATTATAATCTTAATTATTTTAGAAATTAAAAATCTCACAACTTAGATTATATCACTGCGATCTATACTAGAGAAGAATAACCTTCTCACTGACTTGAATATCCAAGAATGGTATAGGTGCTTTCAAATTATACCATTGCATGAACAAAAATTATATGTCCTAGAAGCCCCACTTATGGAGTCGATTTCTATAGAAGATAGTGAGTAATAAGTAACTATATACTTAAAACACATGTATGATGATTTTAGGACCAATGTTTCATTCTATCCTCTATATACAATGAGATTTTAAAGCAACATGAGGATATGGATGTGTATAACATCATGTATCACCTTTGTGATCTTTATCAAGAGAAGTAAAGACAAGAGTGATATGAGATCTCTAATGCACTATTCACATAAAAATTAATAGATTCAGTACTATTTGGTCCTCATGTATTCAAGATGATTGGCTACTTATATCACTTAGAAATATTGTGATTTAAGACCCCTGATGAGCTGCACATATATCTCATTTTATCCTCACTACCTAAAGGTTTCTCTAGTTTCATTGTAAACTATAACATGAGAAATAATGAGAAGAATCTTTAAAAACTTATTACTTTAATTAACCATGTTAATGAGGACATAGTATGTGAAAAACATATGGTTTTTATTGTGAATAAGAAATGGAAGAACAAGGAAAAGGGACCTAAGACTCACTCCAAGTCTAAGGCTCCCGAGCACAATCCTTCCAAGAATAAGAAGATCCAATGACAAGAAAAGGAACAAAACACAATATGTTTTGTATATGGAAAGACAATCCACTAGATTAAGAAATATACCTATAATAAGAATTATTAAGCTTTAGGTAAATTATTTATCAATTTCAATATTTCCATATCTATAAGTTGTGTATTATATATAGCTTATGGTGATCACATTTGTATTCAAATGAATAAACCAAGTAGATTTTAGAAAATTTACATAATAGAGGTAGATCTTAGAGTAAACAATGGTACATGACTTGCTTCTATGGATGTATGATATTACCACCTTCTATTTACAATAAGGATGATTTTGGTTTTATAAGTTTTTTATTACATGGCAAATGTTACCAATAATGTAATTTCTGCATCCTTTTAATAAATAAATGGTTTTATTTTAAAGTTTGGAAATAAGAGATGTTTATTTTATAAAGACAACATATGTTATAGTATGAAACATTTAAATAATAGTATTTATGTATTAAATAATGAGAAAAAAGTTTTTTCAATTGACAATAAATCATGTTTGCATGACTCATTTAACACCTAGTTGTGGCATCAACATCTTGGTCATGTAAATGAGAAGCATCTAACAAAACTATATCAAGATGGTTATTTAGAATCTTTTGAGATAAAACCTCTTGAAATAGGTCATGATTGTTTACAAGGAAATATAATAAAACCACCTTTTGGTAGAAAAATTTAAAGGGCCATAGAGCTTCTATAATTAGTATACACTGATTAGTATGGAAATTTTCCAATAGAATCTAGAGGTGGAAATTATTACTTAATAAATTTTACTAATGGATTGAGTAGATATGGATATATTTAACTGATGATTTGTAATTTTGAGTCCTTTAATAAAATAAAACAATTCAAGATTGAAGTAGAGTATCAACTTGGAATGAATATAAAGAAGATTTGATCTGATTAAGGTGGTGAATATCTCAAACAAGAGTTTATTTACTTTCTATGGGAGTTTGGGATTCTATCTCAACTAACTCCACATTATACACTATAGTGGACTGGTGTATGTGAAAGGAGGAACAATACATTTCTTGAAATGGTAAGTTAAATGACGAGTCATGTAGACCTTTCATTATCCTTTTGGGTATATGCATTACACACTACAACACACATTATAAATAGAGTGAAAAATAAGGTGGAAAGTGGAATACTATATGAATTAATGTATGGACAGAAATCTATATTGTCACATACTCATTCATGGGGGTGAGAAGCATTTTTTAAGACCTAATCAACCAAAAAACTAACACCCTATGACACAAAGTTTATATTTACACGGTATCATAAAGAAACAAGATGGTACTATCTATAAAACCCTCATTCAATAAGGTGATCATCACAAGACAATATATTTTTATTAAGAGGGAGTATATCATTAAGATGGATATTCAAATAAAGATATAATTCAATTAATTTGATACTCAAGATACACAAGAGTTGGTACAGAAATTGATTCTATAAGTCTCTATGGAAGATCTTGTTCCTGAAACACAAGTACTACATATGAGTACTGCAAATGTTAAAGAACAAAAAAATATGTTTTTCTAGTCACTGAGTATGGTGACTTAGTATTAGTGGATAATAATGATCCTATTTCCTAAAAGGAGGAAGCAGAGAGAATAAAAGTTACAATATGGAAATAATATATGAATTTTGAGATGGATTCCATGTATAAAAACCAAGTTTGGGTTTTTGTTGATCTGTTAGTTGATGTAAAGCCTATTGGGTGAAAATGGGTATTCAAGAGAAAACTGGACATGTAAGGTAAAGTGAATACCTATAAAGAATGATTAGTGTATTAAGGGTTTAATAACATCAAGGAATTAAATATGATAAAACCATTTCTCCAGTTTCCATATTTAAATCCATCATAATTATACTTATTACAACAAATTTCTATTACTATGATATTTGGAAGATGGATTTAAAAAAAAAAGCCTTCCTTGATGGGAACCTTCAGAAAGATGTCTATATGACACAACCATAAGGGTTTGTGACTCTAGGTATTTCCAAAAGGGTATAAGAGTTGTATAGATCTATTTATGGATTGAAGTAAGAATCTAGGTCATGAAACATTAAATTTGATAAAACTATAAAAGAATTTGGTTTCATTAAGAATTAATGTGATCCATGTGTTTATAAGTTCTTTAGTGGAAGTGTAGTTGTTATCCTAGTAGTATATATCGATGAAATATTACTTATCAGAAACAACATACTAATCTTATAGTCAGTTAAGGACTGATTTTTACAAGTTTTTATTCATGAAGGACTTGGGTGAAGCAACCTACATTGTATGGGAAAATATCATTCATGATAGATCCAATAGGTTTCCTAGACTAAGTCAAAGTACATAAATCTACCAGATGCTAAAGATATTTAGTATGGAACAATCCAAGAGGGGATTGGTTCTAGTTTCACATGGTATATATCTTTATAAGAAAATATTCCCTTTAAAAATCTTTAAAGAGAGATAATGAGCAAGATACTATACACTTCTGCAATTGGATTAATCATGTAAGATATGTTATGTACTAGGCTTGATTATTCCTATGCTTTGATCATGGTAGGAAGATATCAAACTGATTAAAGTGAACAATATTTGTCTATTTTAAGTCCATACTTAAGTATTTAAGGATAAATAAGTATATTTTCCTGGTGTATAGAGGATATGATAATATAGTCATTAGAGGTTATACATATTCTAGATTTCAAACAGATCAAAATAATCTAAAGGAATAGTTAGGATATGTCCCTAGTTTCATAGGAGGAACCATAGTCTATAAGTGTTAAAAGAAACTAGTTATTGTCGATTCTACTATAAGACCCCCCCCATTTTCAGAGGTATGATACCATTTTTAAATTTTAGAGAAACCACTTTTATCCTCCGTGTTTAGGTTGGAATTGGGGGTTTAGAGTTATCTTTGAAGTGTTTGAGGGGTCTAGAAGAGGTTGGAGCCTACAACAAGCCAGTTGTAGTGGCATCAGTTAGCTGATACAGAGCCACTGACTAGCCAGTGAAAAACTAGTGTCCCTAAACAAGGAATGGGATCAATGAATAACCATTGATACCAAAACGAGATAACCACTATCCCACCAGCTATCCATTTTCCTCATAGGATTTTTTTAAAAGGGGTAGGTTGGTAATTTTCCCTTTTCCCATTTTAACCCCCTTACTCTAGTTTTTTCTTAATTTTGGGCTAGTAGATCCATACTACATGATCCCCTCCATCACCTCTTCCCATGATGGAACTCCTTTGATCCTTGGTAATTTGTCTTTCTATTTGGTTTCATAAAGAGTTATATGTAAGGCTATGAGTCTTATTGCCTCTTTTCTTAATTTCTTTTCACTATCAATAGAACTCTTTCCATGTTTGTATTATATGCTCTATTTATAGGGATTTTTATTTACATTGTTGGTTTAATTAATTTCAAGATGAACTAAAGGATAATATTGAATGGCTTGACTTATTTATGACTAAGTTTGCTAGTCCCTAGTTTTTCCCTAAATACATATTAAAATATAATTGCACGGGTAGTGCGGTCACACCAACTTATTGAGCATCAAATCTAACTTTAATTAAATAAATACCATATAAAATTACCACGAATTAAATACATATTACATGTGTTTATAACTCATAGGATGGGAGAATCCAATGGAATTACCTTATTGATTACTTTAACTTAAAATTGGTTTAAATGCAATGGTAAATATAAATTGATCCTTGTAGGATATGGGGTGATTTTAAGAGGAATCCCTAAATTAGAATTTTCTTGAAATTGATTAATTCAATGTTAAAGATTTTTATGTTATTTATTTTAATAATAAAATTGATGATAATGTGATAATGGTTATTTTTATTTATGGTTGACCAATATCCAATGAAATGCTAATTATTTTTAGGATGAAAATGGTAATTTAGAAGCTAAAGTGGTGTTGTAACCTGATATGGTAAATGTTTATGTGAGTAGGATTATTTAATCATGAGAAAAATACAAATTACCTTTAAGGAGTTGTTGAGTTACTTATAATAAAAATTCCCTCATAGGAGGTGTTGATATAATTATAATGAAAAAACCCTCATAGGTAGTGTTGAGATACTTATAATGAAAAAAACCTCATAGACAGTGTTGAGATACTTATAATGATAATTCCCTTATAGGAGGTGTCGAGATACTTATAACATAAATAAACTTGTAGTAATTCTTGATACTTGGTTAGGTTATTTGGGTTGTCATAGTAACATGACATGCTTAGAGACATTTGATACTGGTAAAAGATTTCATGTTTTACTATGGGTGTCATCATAGAACCTGTGCATCATGGTTGTTTATTTTTCCTTCAGTAATTTATCTGTTAACTATTAAATATTTAGTTTATAGAACTACTTTATTCACTTATACTTTTAGACTAGATTTATTTAGGGATTTTGTTAGTGGTGTTCTACTGAGTTATACTCACATCCTACTTAGGACATTGTTTGATACTCAAGAAGACCTCATGGTTAAAATTCAGGATAAAAGAAAATGTACAAGGACTAATGTTTGATTATCGAGATTGGGATGGAATATTAGAGATAGGGATTGGGATATAGTGTGAGACATTTTGGGACATGTGCTGATTTTTTGGTATTTTTTCGTTTGCATACTCTTAGACTCAATATATATAACCTTGTTTTATATATATGACTCTCTTATCAAGTATACAACTATATATTAATACTACAAGGTTTGTATTATTATTTTGATTTTACTTTGGTGTTTTTTCTTTAGTATCTATTGGATGATATATCCTTATTTATATTGTGTTTACACTTTTATTTGAGGGTATATTCTACCTAAAATACTCATATAGACCCTCACCATTGGTCTATAGCCTCTAGCGTATGGTTAGGAGTGCCTGAAGTTATATAGAATAATGGGTTGGGGCACCAGTTGAGTAGAATTTGGAGCAAGATGTTACAAATTGGTATCATAGGGATGTATGTTATTTTGTATTACTATTTGGGTGAGGTATACAAGAGAATAGGTTATTGTTGGGGCTTGATAATAATCTTGTTCTTGGGAGTAGCTAACCCATGTATAAGGGAAAACCCAAGTTTTTTTGGGATAAGACTTTTTATTCTTGGAATTAATTTATTAGATTTTTATTATTTCACCTTGATTGATGAAAATAGTGTTTATTATGGTTCATGAGATTTTTACTCTTGGCCAGTATGGTAATAGGGTGTGTGGATTAATGCATCATTCTAGGTACATAAGATTTATATGTCATATGTATGTTGCCTATGATTCATAGCTATCTGTGATTTACATATGAAAATGATTTATATACCATATTTGATTTATATATACTAGTAATTTATATATGCTAATAGATTAAAATAATTGAGAGGGGTTGGTTATTTAAAGTGCCAACAATGATTTATATGGTGTTTTCCCATATAATTTTATAGTGTCATATTACTTGACCAGATATATGAATGATTTATTATTAAATATGTAGATGTAAATAAATTATTAAAAGATGATTTTGGTTAAATAAAGTACCAGTAAGAAACTTATAAGGTGTTTTATTTTATAACTTGTATATGAAATTCTATATAACTAAACCTAGAATGTGATATCCTAATGAATGATGAACGGTTGAAACATAAAATCTTGAAAAATATTGGATATAATTAAATTGTGAACCCTATGAAAAAATTATGATATATGGCCTTTAAGTGTAAATGGGGCTCAAAATATCACCTAATTTACAAAAAAATTTGGTTGAAATTATACAATTACATATTAATTGTGGAAATTTTAATTAAAGTGAAACGATAAATGATGAACCTTAAATAAATATGAAAACTTAGATCCATTATGTACTTGAATTGAACCTTTATATGGGTAGTGGTAATGTAGAGGGTACATGATTTATGAGATTCCTATTATATGAGAGAAATGAATAGTGTGGCTTAGGCCTATTATCACTTCCTTTAAAAATTTGATGTTGGAAAAATATCTAATTATAATGTGTCCTGATATTGGTCACATATGTGCACAACCTAATATTGGAAATGGATAAATGGTATTATATAGATAAACTCTGGTGGTGATACCCTTTTGATATGGGTTTTATTAGATAGTAGGATTCTACCCTGATGTATCCTTGGTTTGGTTTTTAAGCATGGGAGTTATGATATGTTATGATGTGTTGTGGTTGCTTGTGAACCCTGTGAGTTTATACCTAACTTGAGAGTGGGTTGGAAGGTTTGAAATTAAACATGGATATTTTTAATAAAGTATATCATGTTTCTTGTAATGTAGTTCCTAGTGATGACAAGTATATATATTGGTGTGTGGGGCACTAGAGTAAGAGTTTGGTTTTGGTGCATTAGTTGTCTTGTGTTTTGAAATGGGGGTAGAAGTGATGCTTGTAGGTGGTGGCTTGTATGAGACCTGGTTTAAGGGGATGGGTATGAGAGCATAGTAGATATTAAAATATGACTCATGGTGGTAGTGAGTTGGCATGTTTTGATGATTAAGGGAAACCCATGGAAGGTAGGTTAACCTGAGTTTATAAGTTTTTTGGACATGTGAAACAGGTTGGTGATTTGGTTTATGAAATCATTGCATAGAATGTGATAATGAGTATGTGTTTTAGGTATGATAAATTCCTTTATATTTTATGAATAAAATAACCTTGTGTTCTAATGTCCTGGGAATTAAGGCTAGTTTCAAGAAGGGAATGATCATTTTGATACACAGCCCTATCAATTTCTAATGTAGTTTTATAAGGACCTAACCTTAAAAATTACATAATATAGAGTTTTAAGTTAATAATTAATTCTACTAAATTTTAGTATATTTTTAGGTTTATAGTTTTAGATAATTAGGATATAAATCATTCATAAAAAACTATAAATTATAAAGTAGACACTTCCAATTATTATGCATTTTTATTATAATATATATTTTTTTAAAATAAAGCATGTTTTCTTATAATGTAAAATATTTATTACTTTTAAATTGGATTCTTCCTTTACTTTACCCATCATTAAACCCTATTAAAAACATTTTAATATATGGGATGAGTACAAAAAGATCAATAAAGGACATAAAATAAAGAAAAACCATTAGTCTAGTGAAAAACATGGAAACCTATGAAATGTTTTACCTTTATTTGAATGTTATTTAAGTGAAATAAATAAATCATTTTCACATTAAAAAAACAATTTTTTCTCAAATAAAATCATTAAAACCCATAAAAAACAAATCAAGATCTTTTTTTTGGAAACTTAGAACATCACATTCACAACCCATTTTAAACTTGTGTCATAAATAACTGGACCCTAGTTAAATCAATTAGAGAAACCCTTTAGTAACCCCCACCTTATTTATTATCAAGAAAAGGAAAATTACCAAATTAATTTTATTTATATCCAGGTTCACCCATCTTATAGGCTATATCAGTCTCACCCATCACTATATGGTTGCACCCACTATATAAGCTATAACGGGTTCACTTGGTACTATTTGGATGCATCCTTTTCTCATATAATTCTCAAGTACCATATAATGAATAAAACATTTTATGATTGAATTTTTTTCATCATAAAACATTTGAAAAACTATTTTAAACTCATATACAAATTAATTTTTTATATTAAAACATCCATTTATTTTAAAACCCCATTTTCAATACCAAAATACCATTTTATTAAAAAAAAATCAATGAACAAATACCTAGAAAAAAGGAATGAGATTTTTTATTTGAATAAACATGAAATATTATAAAGGAATCCAAACTTTAAATAATGGTTATATTAGCAGAAAAGTTGATGTCACCATATATGTTAAAATAGAACATTACTTTTGTTGTCTATAAAGGAAGTCGCACATTCCATACAAAGATTCCTTTTTTTTTTGAAAAAATTGAAAAAATACCCTTTATAAAACTCTCATCTTCATAATAAAATAATTTAAAAAACATGGACATAGAAGAAAAAGATATTTATAATTAAAAAATTAAAATATATTTTTTTAAAGAAAAGTCCCTTCTCACTTTGGAAATATTTTAATCATAATCCCCATGAAATAATAAAATTAAAAAAACATTAAATAATATTATAATAAGTAAATTAATGATATAAAATTTTAAATGTGTTGTATATACACCCCATAAAATAATATAGGTGCATAAAATTAATATATTCCCCAACAAAAGGAAATTGAGACGAAGTCCCTTACCTCATGTTCGATCTGTCACGCTCGTTCTTTATCTTCCTAAATAATAAACTCATGTTTATTATTTACTTTATTGAGGATTTTTTTTCAAGTGTATTATTACTTTTATTTCACTTATTGTATTTTAATATATAATTACTTAATTAATTAAGTTTATTTTGTAAGTTTTGATGGTATTCGACTTATATATCAAAAATAACTATGGTAGGTTGCGTATTAGACAAAGAGGTCATTATTAAACAAATAAATAATAATAATAATGAAATATTTATCATATTTATACATAAATTATACTTTTAATACCAATCATCAAGGTTTTTTTGATAAATTAAGTACGTTACGATCATGGAGACGGTAGACCATACATACACATGAGTAACTTTTCCATTTTTCAACGATCGTTATGAAAATGAGGTAAGTAATATTTTATCTTTAAATAATTATAATAATAAAGTATATAATATATTATTTATTTAATATAATTATATATATATATATGTATATCATTTTTTTTGATTTGGGGATGAAAAAAAAAAAGAATTGCATCACTTCATGGAGTCGGTAGTCCACACGTACATGAATGACGTTATCATTTTTTAGTGTAAGAAAAATATTTATTTTATTTTAAGAATGATAAATATCTCATTAATATCATAATTATGTCATGTATATCACATATATTCATTATCTTTATATTTATTACATTCCTAGTAAAGTGTTAGTGAAAAACAAATCACATCGCTTCGTGAGGTGGTAGTCCATCGTACACACGAGCGACATTATCGTATCCCCAACAGAATGAAAATTAAGAAGGTATATGTGATATAAAAACTAAATAAGTATAAATATGTTAAAAATATCACACAAATATATATATATAATTTAAATCCACCATTAACATAGTTCATGATTGGTGATGATGGAAAATGAATGATATCGGTTCACGAGGCGGTAGTCCGCCATACACACGAATGATGATTTCATATCCCATTTGATGGAAGAGGAGATATATTTTGGTTATTAAATTAAAATAATAAAATATAATTATGTGGAATATACTGGTGTTATTATATAATCACAATTGAATAATATTTTAACGATGTGTAAGAATAAATTAAATAAAGATGCTCGGTAAAGCATGGTACCTATTCTTCGGACAACCTTCTTAGGTAAGCACCAAAATCCATATTAGAATGGATTTATGATAATTATAAGGGATATAGGTTTTGTTTGGAAAGTTATAAAGGTATTTGGTTAGGTATTTTATTATAAAAATTGATTTTAAGGTGTGAAGATGTCAGTATAGGGGGTGTCCTTTTATAAGTGAGGTGAGTGACACACTTGTAATTTTTGAAAAGAAAAAAGGTGTACCCATGTTTTTCACATGAAAAAAAGGTAAAAAATGGATAATAATAGAGAATTATACATGATAAGGTTTAAATATTTCCATATAATAGATTTTAATCAAAATGTTAGGTAATTTTAACTCTTCTCTTTTTAGTTTAACTGCTTGGTAAATCTATTTTTACCTTAACCATAATAATTGATTTTTACTGTTTTAACTATTCATTATGGTAAAAAATTAAGATTAAATTATTATATAATATAAATTATTTTGATTAAAAATATATAATTAATTTTAATAAATTAAATTCACATAATTGAAAAAATTTAATTTAAAACAAAACCCGCATATGTGAAGAAAAAGTGTGTTTTCTAGAAGTGTATTTTTCAAGAAAAATATGATTTTATATTAACTATATGATTAATAATAATATATGTATGAATATAAATTAATAATTATTGATATATAATCTATAAATTTTATTTAAAACATTACTCATGAGGTATTATCTTAATTAATTAAAATAGAGAAACACTGTGCACTTTGAAATAGTTTTCTGAAAAACCATGTTTTTAAACCCAAAACAAACTTATACTAAAATCCAATATAAAGTTGATTAAAAAATAATAAAATGGATTAAATATAAATGAAACATACTTATATTACTTTCAATAATAATCAAAACATAATTATAATTTTAAATTACTTAATTTATTGAAAAGAAATGACTTTTTTTACAAAAAATCACTATTTTCACTATTCATTGAAAAACCAAAGTTTTATGAAAAATCCCAACATTTTAACCAAAGTAAATTTTGATACTATGATTTCAAAAATGATATTAATTTTTTCAAATTATAATTATAAAATTTAGAAATTAAACTTTTATATAAAACCTTATAATAAAAGTGTCCAATTAAAACTATTTCCATTTTTGATTTAAAAAAGTTACCTAATATTTTTATAATGAATATAACTATATTAATAAACACGAAATTGATTTATTTTATCATTATATAGGTTTTTACAGTCTTACCCCCTTTTGTAAATTATTTCCTCACAATTTTATTCACATATTAAGCAAATGGTGATATCTTTCCCACATAGCATTTTCAAATTTCCATTTTGCCTCTTCAACCATATGGGATTTCCATAAAAACTTAACCTGTGAATCACCTTATTCAATAAAAATTTATCTCTCTAATAAATTATATTAATAGTATATTACACATAATAAATTTTCTCTTCCAATTAAATTACTTCAGGGCTCAAACATGAGATGAATCCGGTACATATTTTCTTAACATCGAGACATAGAAAATGTTGTGTACCTGGGATAAACTCAGGGGTAAAGAAACTCTATAGGAAACTAATATGAATTTATATAATATTTCATATGGTCCAATTAACCATGTACATAGCTTCCCATTATTTCCAAAACTCATAACAATTTTCCCTGGAGATACTTTAAGAAAAATATAACCACCTACCTTAAAAAGAAAGATCTTTACTCTTGTTATCTGTATAAATTTTCTACCCACTTTGATCCATCCTCATATATTACTGAATAAATTCCACCTTATCATCCATTTAATCTACTAACTATAGTCACATCAACTTCATTTCTCCTAATTCATCCTAAAAAGCTGTTATTCGACACCACTTTACATATAAATCCTCAAATGGTTCCATCTATATATTAGAATTAAAACTATTATTATAAGAAAAATCAAACAAAGAAATATGTTAATAACAAATTACCTTATAATCCATTTAATAAGAATGAATAATATCTTCCATGTTATGAATTTTCTTCTTAGACTGACCATCGATTTGAGAATGAAAAGCTATATTGAAATTTAATTCAGTACCCAATGATTTTTAATCCCTTTACAAAAATTAAATGTCAACCCAAGATCACGGTTTTGATATAAAATAGAGGAGAAATCCATTTAACCTAAATATATCCTTTATATATAATACATAAAGATGATCTAAATACATAGTATCTCTAATGAGAAAGAAAAGTGCAGATTTAGTTAATCGATCAACAATAACCCAAATCATATTATTAACTTGAGAAGTCTTTGGAAATCCTACCATGAAATACATTGATATATTTTACCATTTTTACTCTATCACTAAAAAAGGTTAAAGTAGTCCCTTTGTTAATTGTCATTATGCTCTAACCTATTGGAAAGTGAAACATCTCATGGTAAAGTTAGTAATATCTCTTTTCATACCATCCCATCAATTATACTTCTAAAGGTATCATTACATCTTAATGCTGTCTAAATGAACAAAAAATGGAGAACTATGAGCTTCACTCAATAGATATTTCTTTAATTGGCAATCACATGACACACATAATCCTTTTCAAAATTGAAAAAAAACCTTATTAACCAATATTAAAATCATGAAACTTACCCTTCTTAATGGATTATACCCTTTTCTACAATTCATGATCCTCCTTTTTAGCCTACTTATTTCTTTCTAAAAAAGTCAATTGTACTAAAACTTAAAACAAAATAAATAATGTCCCTTCATACACAACTTCTAGACTAAAATTAATTAAATAATTAACCAAAGGGTTATGTTCCAAATGTAACATAGTTAATGTAGCATTATTTTTCCAACTCAAATCATCAACCACCTTGTTTTCTTTTCCAGTATGGTAATGAACCATGAAATCATAATCCTTGATAAGTTCCATCCATATTATCTATCTCATTTTTAATTATTTCTGAGTGAATATATACTTTAAAATTTTGTGATCAGAATATATTTCACACTTTTCTCCATACAAACGATGCCTCTAAATTTTTAAATAAAAAACTACAATAGCCAATTCTTGATTAGGTGTAGTGTAATTTAACTCATGATGTTTCAATTTATGTGAAACATAAGTAATTAACTGATCATTCTATATAAAAAAACAACTAATTACCTTCAATAAAGCGTCACCGTGGATAAAAATTATAAATTTCTATAAGGTAGGACTAAAACCAGATAATTCACCAATCTTCTTTTTAGTTCATGAAAACAATGATCACATCATTTTATCTATAATAATTTAACTCCTTTTTAAGTTAACTTAGTCAGTGGTCTAGAAAACTAATAAAGTTTTCATGAAACCACCGATAATAACCCAATAATTCAAGAAAAATATGAATCTATATGATATTTTTGGGGATTGGCCATTCTTTAATAACTTTTGTTTTAGTAGGGTCAGTAGTTATGACATATTTAAAAACAATATGTCTAAGGAAAGAAATTTGTTGTAACCAAAATTCACACTTACTAAATTTCATATACCATTTATTTTCTTTTAAGGTTTGAAAAAAATCCTTATATGTGTTTCTTGTTACTCCTAACTTTTATAATATAACAAAATTTCATCAATAAACAAAACCAAAAAATTATCTAAGAACTCATAGAAAAATATATTCATAAGGTTCATAAATATATCAAGTTCATTAGAAAACCCAAATGGAATAACTAAAAACTCATAATGCACATATCTAGTCTAAAACACAGTCATCAGAATGTTATCCTCCTTCACCTTCAACTGATGGTACCTAGAACTTATATTAACCTTTAAAAAATACTAAACTCCCTAGATATGATCAAACAAATCATTTATATGAGGAAAAATATATTTGTTCTTAATAGTGATGTTATTCAAGGATTGATAATCAATGAAAAGTCTCATTTAACCATATTTATTTTTAACAAACAAAATTAGAGAACCCCATTGTGAAGTGCTAGGTCGAATGAAGCATTTATTTAACAACTCTTATAATTACTTTTTCAATTATAAAAGTTCTACTCAAGCCATTTGATTGGGAGGTTTAAAAATAGAATTAACATCAGGCACTAAGTAAATAATAAACCCAACCTCTCGATTAGGAATAACACCAAAAAAATCATCAAGAAATACATCCATGTATTCATTAAATACTAGCACATCACTAATTTGAATAGTTTCTTTATTTTCAACAATATCATCTAGGTAAATTTCATTACCATCTCTAATCAATTTCTCAGATTCTTGGTAAGTTATCAAAGATATGAAATCATTTAATAAAACTTTCTTAGATCAATAATCTATCTTAGTAAGATAAATTAGAATCCAATCCATACCAAGAATGATATAAAACTCTACTATGGCCAATTCAACAATATTTTTAGGAAAGATCATCCCACTGATAACAATAGAAAGATTCCTATAAATCTTGGTTTCTTTAATATTTCCACCTGGAGTTTTCACAAAAAATTCTATCTTACTTTCAGGAGGTGACATTCTCAATTTACATGAAAATTTCTTAGAATTGAATTAATACGAAGATCAAGAGTCAAATAGGGTATTGGAATAATTAGAATAAACGAGTAACATACATGTCACCATTTCATTTGATGTCCCAACTATCATGACCCATCCCCCGGGGCCCGTGCCGTGACTACCCCAAGGCCGCCTTCCATAGGCCAGGGGCTGGCGACTAGCACCAAAGGCGTATTCTCTAAAACTGGGAAGGGATTTCTTTTATAACCTGCAACACACACATCCAATCATACAACAAGATACGAACTCAAGCAAACTGAATAGTAAAAAAAATGAGTACAGTAAGTAAAAGGGTCCAGAATACAAGCCCAACTGGAAAGTACAAGGAAACTGAAAGTACAAGAAAACTGATAGGTGAAAAGAAGCTCCTAGATCATCCACCACGAATCATAACTGAAGGGTAGGTACAACTCATGTACGACTATCTCTATGGCTCACTTCGTCTAACGTCCCCCTCCGAGCTACCTCCAGTCCTGAAACTCTCGTCCTCAGTCAGCGCTGTCCATCGTCTGCACCAAACACAACAGGGTGCGGGCATAGCCTGTGCAGGGGTGAGTATAATGATACTTAGTAGGGACCCCGAGACCCTCAAAGGTCTCACAAAATCCACAAATGATAAACCACAAAGTACAAGAACAACTATCAACCCTACTTAGGTATATTCCAATACATATACCTAAGTTATCAAGTAAACCCATATCAATCATGAGGAAAACACAGAGTCCAACTCAAAGCCCAAAGATCAACTGTTTCACAAAGTAAGGAATACCACGAAGGCTAGTACCACACAGGTACGCCACACAGAATAATACCACCAAGGTATTACCATGAATGAAAGTACCACATTGGTATAGAATCATATCACACCAGTTATAACTTAGGAACGATAGTAAAGATGATTAGATATAACTACTAAATCAGCTTACTCCGTTAAGAGGTAGACCCATGAAGGATCCTAACTCTTCATCAGACCCAAAAAGGATCTCTAGGAGCTGACCCACACCGGATTGCTTGGTGCTGACCCACACAGGATCGCTCAGTGCTGACCCACACAAGATCTCTCAGTTCTTACCCACACAGGATCACTAGGTGCTGACCCACATAAGATCGCTCGGTGCTGACTCACACAGGATGACTATTCATTCTTCACATCACAACCAACTACAGGGTTACCACACTATGTTCGCTTGTCTCCTGGAGGGTCCGATCCACAAGCCACTGTTTGATACTCCAACTTCTGATAAGTCCCATGAAGAAGTATCTCAAAGTACTGCCACATCATAGGGGTCTCAATGCAATAGACGGCGTGTCAATCAGACTCCCGGTTTGTGAGTCATTAGCCTTTTAGTCCGGGGGGCCCTGTTGGATTCGTGCTTGATCCAACCCAACCATACCCCATATTAACCCAAATCTCCAGTGGGGTATACTCAAAGGGACCATCTCACTACAAGGTTTCCAGTGCCGCTGATGGTTCATCAAACAGACACCCGGTGCCAATGGTATGGCAAAAAGAGTGTAAATTGGTTGAAGTGGGTCCGACTCCGGTCCGAACCGACCCGACTTCCTGGGTTTGGCCCAGCCCGCTGGGCGGCCTGACTTGCTGGGTTAGGCCCGGCCCGTTGGGTTTGGCCCGACCCGTGTTGGGCAGCCCGAAAGGCCGCGAGGGGCTACAGAGGGCCGTGAACGGCACGGAGCCGTGTGGCGGCTCGGCCGTGGGGCGGTTCGGGCGCGGGCAGCACGAGGCCACGGGGCGGCTCGGACATGGGTGACGTGAGGCCGCAGGGCGGCTTGAGTGCGGACGGTGCGAGGCCACGGGGCGGCTCGGCCGTGGGGGGTGCCGCTAGGGCGGGGGGTGGCTCGGCTGGGGGGCGGCTCGGCCGGGGGGCGGCTCGGCCGGGGGGCGGCTCGGCCGGGGGGCGGCTTGGCCGCGGGCAATGAGGCCACGGGGCGACCCGATGAGGCTGCCGAGCGGCGCAGCAAGGCCTTTGTCGGTGGCCGGCTTGACCAACCACCCTTCGTTCGTCGCCCTCATCACGGTTCTCGAATTCCATCGATGCCAACCACCGACACTGGTCACCGTCACCATCATGAAGAACACACAAGAACCAAGATTTGCAGAGAGGACATGCCATGTTTGTTTGGCCGCACCCTCTGCGTTAGGGCGGTAGCAAGCTACTATAATTTCTTCCTTTATTCATGAAGAATTTTCAAGAACAGAAAGGAGACAAATTCAAACATCCACCCTACCTCGTTCGTTTATTGTCATCGAAGAGAAGGGAATGATGGTCGTTGAAGACGTCCTACATTGGTTGCCTCCGCAAGGTGCTTCCGATCTGGCTCGGGTTCGGTTTCCTCATTCTTCGATCTCTGGTGGTTTTTCTTCGTTGGGAGGAGCGATCTTCATTGGAGAGATTTCTACCAATAGTTCTTCTCTCCCCAATTCCACCAAAATGAAAGGTAGCCCACATAATATAACAAGTTATCTATTATGTTTATTGGAATAGTTTCAAAATAGCTTAATTAATTAAATGATGGGATGGCTTAATTAATTAAAGGGGAGAGTTGGCATAATTAAGTGGGGGAGCTCAAGAGGTTTCTCCCCATTAAGAGAGAGTTCAAAGGGGTTCAAGGGGTTTTATGCCTCGGGTGGTCCCCACCACCATAATCTCTCATGGGAGGTTAGTTCAGGTGGTCCCCACCTATGAAACATCCACATGGAAGTTTCAAAAGAAAATAAAAATAAAATGATACACCATTTTATTTTATTTTTATTCTTTCTCAAAGAAGTGAAAAACTAACTTCCACCCTCGACCTACTGCGGTCGATGTGAAGGTCTCCTTAAGCGAATACCGACACCGTGAGTTCAACGGTGTCCTCAAATTTCAATTCTGAGCACCAGTTCAAAAGTTAAAAAAACCCACTCCCACGTTTACTGAACGTACCCGAAGAAAAGTTCAGAAATTCATTCCGGGCACACCGAGCCTCAGAATCATGCGCCGTCAATTTTCACAGACTTTTAAAATTCCCATTTAATTAAAAAAAATTACATGGAAATTCCAGGTCATTATACCAATATCAACCATAGTAGTAGAAAATGATTTTTCCACACCCTTATGTTTCTGATATTGCTTCATTACCCTTAATTAACTAACTTCAGACATGTATTAGAATAATGACCAAAATCATTGTAACTAAAACATATCACCATAGGATGGATATTAGTTACCACTTTCTTTGATTGTTTAGGACTCTTTTTATTGTAGTCATAAGCCTTGTGACTAAACTTGACACACCAGAATCACTTTCGAGATCATGTCAAACATTCCTTGAAATGTAGTTTACCAAACTTAAAACATATTGGGGGCTTATCTCTGGACTTATTATCTTGTTTCTTCTCCATTTACCAACACCTTGACCTTTTATAACTATTTTCATCTTGAGCAACATATGTGTCAATAAACTTCATATTAAATTTCTTAGTACAATAAACCACTTTCTGATAAAATTTAAATTCTCATTTGGCCAAATATCTTCATTAACTTGGTTTCAACCCTAAGTAAAATCTACTAATTTTACTTTTAGTATCCCAAATAAAATCTAGTATATACCTAGAAAATCTTGTAAAGTTTTCTTCAAATGAAACTATATAATATTTATATCTTTTCCTCAATTCTAGGAATTGTTTTTCCATCCAGATTCAAACAACCTTAAGGAAATATTTCTCAAGGAAAATATCCTTAAATATTTTCCATTCCACGAAATTAAGATCATCTTTCTATATGGTATTATTAATTAAAGACCACTATATAAAAACTTCACCTTCAAAATGTTAAATGAAAAGAGTAAAATTTTGATGTTCTAAACATCCCATGACTTCAAATATCTTCTCCAGTTCATTGATCCATCCTGTAGATACCATAAGGTTAAATGATCTACTGAATGATAGGGGATGTTTCCTTATAAAATTCTCCATAATATGCATGTTTCTTTATGGTAGATCAGGTTTATCTCTAGCATGGATACCACCACTATTAATATATTGTTTTAACTGATCCATCATCATAACAAACTATTATATTCCAATTCCAACCATCTCAAGATGCTAATTTGGAAGGATATTTTCCTCTTAGCATCTTCCCACTACAACTTCTCTGTTTCCTATGTGGAAAACTATTCTAAATAGATATATTTTAGATAAATAAACATGGTAATATTTAAATTATATATCATTTCAAATTATCTATAAAGTAAATATTTCAAGGGTATGCTATTATCATTATCTCAAACTCAAAATTTATCAAAATTGACCTTTGATAAAAATTATAAGGACATGACCTTACACATTACATAATATTGAGTTTTAAGTTAGGAATTAATTATCTTATATTTAAGTATCTTTTCAGGTTTATAGTTTTAGATAATTAGGTTATAACTCACACATAACAAAAACTATAAATTACAATGTGGACACTTCCAATTAGTATCCATTTTTCCCATAATATAAAACTTTTAAAATAAAGGAAGATTTGTTTTCATAGTAAATCTTCATGACTTTCAACTTGAATTATTCCGTTCCCTTACCCATCCTTAAACCCCATGAAAAGCTTTTTAAAATGTGATATGAGAACAGAAATTATATTAAGGGACATAAAAGAAAGAAAAATCATTAATTTAGTGAAAAAACATAGAAACCCATGAAATGTTTTACCTTTATCACAATGTTCTTTTATAGAAATAAATAAATCATTTTCATATAAAAAACACACCTTTTTCTCAAATAAAATCATTAAAACCCATAGTAATCAAACATAAACCATTTTTTGGAAACTTAGATTATTATATTCACAACCCTTTCAAACCCATGCCAGAAGTAACTAGAGCCCAGTTAAATACATAGGAGAAACCCTTTGATAACTCTATCCTTCTTTTTTATTAAGATAAATAACATTAACTAATGCATTAGAGTGCCATATGGGCTCACCCATCGTATAATCTATATTGGGCTCACCCGATGATATCTTGGCACACCCATCATATAAGCTATAACAAGCTCACCCAGCACTATCCGGGTTCACCAATTTCTCATATAATTATCAAGTACCATATCATGAATAAAAAAATTTATCCTTTCATTTTTTCATCATGAAATATTTAAAAAACTATTTTAAACTCTTATTAAAATCATTTTCTGATATAAAAATACCCTTTTCTTTTAAATGCCTATTTTCAATACCAAAATTACCTTTTATTTAAAAAAACTTCAATAAAAAATAACTAGGAAAAGGGAATATGGTTTTTTATTTGAATAAAACATTAAATATTTTAAAGGAATTAAAATTTTAAATAATGGTTATAATGGTTGAAAATTTGTTATCTCCATATACTATAAAATAGAACATTAATTTTTTCATTTGTAAAGAAAGTCACACATTCCATAAAAAGATTCATTTTTTTGAAAAAAAATTAAATAAAGAAAAAAATTCCATTTATAAAACTATCATTTCCATAAAAAATAATTTTTAAAACATGCACATGGAATAAAAATATATTTATAAGGAAAACATTAAAAGATATTTTTTAAAGAAAAGCATCTTATCACTTTGTAAATATTTGAATAATAATACCCATGAAAGAATAACATTAAACAAAAATTTAAATACCATGATAATAGATAAATTAATGGTATAACATGTCAAATGGGTTTCATATATACCTTATAAAATAATATAAGTTCATTACATCATAATATGCCCCAACGAAAGGAAATTGAGATGAAGTCCCTTATCTAGAGTTCGATTTGTCATGTTTGTTATTTATCTTCCGAAATAATAAACTTCTGTTAATTATTTAATTTATTGAGAAAAATTTTCAGTTATATTATTCATTTTATTTCACTTATTACCATTTCATGTATAATTTCTTAATTAATTAAGTTTATTTTATAATTTTTTATGGTATTCAGCTTATATGCCAAAAATGACTATGGTAGGATGAGTATTGTTCAAAGAGGTAATTATTCAACATATTGTGAATAATAATCATGTAATAATTATAATATTTAAACATAAATTATACTTTTAAGATCAATCATGAAATATTGTTTTCTGAAATTAAGTACGTTACGATCATAAAGATATTAGGTCATACATACGCATGAGTAACATTTCCATTTTTCAACCATCATTATGGAAAGGAGGTAAGTATTATTTTATATTTATAAAATGATAATAATATCATATATACCATATTATGTCTTTAAATATACTTATATATATCATGTTTGTGATATGGTGATGAAAAAAATAATCACATCGCTTTGTGATCGCAGTAGTCTACACGTACACGAACGACGTTATCATTTTTCAGTGTAAGAAATAAAATGATATATTATCTTATAAGAATTACAAATATAACATGAATTTAATAATTATTTAATTTACAGAACATATATTCATTAAATTTATCTTTATTACCTTCCAACTAAATCATTAGTGCAAAACAAATCACATTACTTCATGAGGTGATAGTCCGTCGTACACACAAGTGACGTTATCATATCCCCCACCGAATGGAAATTAAGAAGTTATATGTGATATAATAACTCCATAAGTATATATATATGTTATAAATATCATATATATACTTTAAATCTATCATTAAAACAATCCATGAGAGTTAATTATGGAAAAATAATGACATTGGTTTGGAAGGTGGTAGTCCACCGTACACAAATAATGATTTTGTATCCCATTTGATAGAAGATCAGGTGTATTTTTGTTATTAAATTAAAATTATAACATATTAGTATATTTTAGATACTTTTGTTATTATATAATCATAATTTTATAATATTTTAAGGGTGTTTAAGAAGAAGGATGCTCGGTAAATCGTGATACCTCTTCTTCGGTCAACCTGCTTAGGTTAGAACCAAAAGCCTTCTTAGGATGGATTTATAATCAAAATAAGGGATATATGTTATGGGGAGATGAGTAATAAAGTTATTTGGGTAGGGTTTGTCTGAGATAAATTGTTTTTTAAGGTTTTAAGAGAAGAGGATAGAGGATGACCTTTTATAAGTGAGGTGATTTGTACCTTTGTAAATTTTGAAAAGAAAAAAGGTTTAACCACATTTTTCATAATAAGAAAGGGTAAAAAATGGATTATAATCAATAATTATACATTATAAGATCTAAATATTTATATAAAATATATTTTATACAAGTTTTTATGTTATTTTAACCCTTATATTTTTAGTTTAACCCCTGGTAAATTCATTTTTACCTTAACTACATTAATTATTTTTTAATTTTTCACAATTCATTATGGTAAAAATTTATGATAAACTTATTAGATAATATAAATTAATATTATTTAAAATATTTAATCTATTTTACCAAATTCAATTAAAAAATTTGGAAAAATTTAATTTAAAACAAAACTCGCAGACGCGACTACAAATCGAACTTTAAATAAGTGTATTTTTCAAGAAAAAGATGATTTTATATTAAATCAACGATTAATAATAATATTTATATAAATATAAATTTAAAAATATTTACATATAATATATTAATTTAATTTCAAAATTTTCTTATTAGGTATTATTTTAATTAATTAAAATATAGAAACATTGTCCACTTTAAAACAGTTTTTGGAAAAACCCAATTTTAAACCTAAAACAAACTTATACTAAAATCCAATATAAAGTTTAATAAAAAGTAATTAATTGATTAAATATAACTAAATCATACTTATGTTACTTTAAATCACAATCAAAACACAATGATACTTTTATATTACTCAATTTATTGAAAAGAAATGACTTTTTTACAAAAAATTGTATTTTTCACTATTCAATGAAAAACCAAAATTTTCTGAAAAATCAAAAAAATTAACCCAAAGTAAAATTTAATATTCTTATTTAAAAATTTATATTCATTATTTTTCAAATTAAAATTCTAAAATTTATAAATTAAACTTAAAAAAAACCTTATGATAAAAGTGTTTAATTAAAACTATTTCCTTTTTGATTTTAAAAAATCACTTAATATTTTTATAATGAATATTACTATACTAATAAACATGAAAGTGATTTATTATATAATTACCTGGGTCATTAAATTTTTTTGATAGGATATTAAATGGTGATACTAGTTTTTTGGATCTAGGACCAATAAAGCATAGGTAGATGCTCTTAGTTTTGAAATGACCTTGGCTAGTAGGAGATTGTGTGATGGGCCTTAGCATAAGTAAATTGATGATTATATAAAAGGGTACCAAGGGTGATCTAGTTAGTTTATTTAATTAATATTCCCAGTGTCTTGTTCAATTGTTTTATTTAGTTCATAATACTAGAATCATATACGTGTGAATCACGTGATCGTGAGTCCAGGTTTGTGATTGGTCATATGTGAGTGCGTGACCCCTAGGTTTCAATGAGATCAGTGTGTTTATCACCATTATTTGATTTTAATGATCACAAACACTCTTAAAAGTGATTAATATTTTCATTTAAGTGATGTGTATCTAGACTTTAATACATCATATTATAATTCATTAAATATTTTTGGAGATATCTTAATGGACTTATTAAATTCATATAGTATAGTTCCAAGATCTATAAAAGGATTTTGAACAAAGTAGAGGAGACACTTTATGAATCCCAATATTTTAGGTATACCGTATATTTGATAGTATACCCAATAGATTCCTTAAGCATTAGGACCCCATAAAATTACCAATGGAGGATAATTGGATAACCAATGTATATGGATAATAGGAACTCAGCTAGAAATATTCCACTAGCCAGCCAATGGAGGATATTTGATTGGATAGTGGTAGTTGATAGTGAGTATATAGTAGTAGAATCCCCACCAACTACATGGTGGAGGATACCAAGTAATCGGTGGTGTTGGTCCAGTAGTTCCAAGCCCAACTTTTATGATGTTCAAATTGCATTGAATGCGGTCTTCAATAGCTTAAAGACCCATGATGATTTATATAATATTACCAAATCTTTCTGGCCTATAAATAGAGACCTTGGTGTCATTTTCAATATAAATTATCTTCCAATATCTAACACCAATGTGCTTCGTTCACAAAATCTCTCTCAAAGTACCCTCTCTTCTAATTCCTCTCATCTATAATCTAGAGTGTGCACAAACTATAAATATCTCCTCACTCTATTATTTTCATTCTTTCATAGTTTTTTTTCATATTATTTAGAGATAATGGAGTTGTACTACAAAGTGATTGCTTCCTAGAAATCCTATCTTATTTCTCTTTATTATAAAATTGGTTCCCACTATTATTAAAGTGAGGGAATTTTATTTTCTTTACATTTATTTTAAAAAGGAAAGAGACTATTTTCTTTGATGTTTCTAGTTTTCCCATTAAATAATTAGTGTCTAATATATTTCTAGTTTCTTACTATAACCTTAAAAGTAAGTGGAAATTTTGGTATCTTGGACACCATTAAATCTAAGAGACTAATATATTAAATCCTCAAGAAATCAAGGTGGTGGATTTAGGGTAACTTTTAGAGATATTTCCAAACTTCCTTACCAAATAATGGTACTTATTTACATTATACAATTTTATTTATTTATCACTTTCATTCATTCAATTCAATAATTGTTTAATCCATCAAACATGTTTAATTGTTTATTCTAAAACAATCTTTATTTTATTATCCTTATTATCCTTATTATATTTAATTATATTTTTTTTATTTATTCTTTGATTATTTTGTTTATATCTTCAAAAGGTTTTAATTTATTAAATCTTTTATAAATAATTTTTTAAAATTGTATTGTTTTCCTTTAATTTTTTAAGGGGAAATTCACACCCCTATTTCCATTTTACTATACTCTTACCTAAATTTGATATCAAAGGGATTTTTAAAATTATTAATTTATTTGTTTTCAAATTATTTCAAATATTATTTTATTTTCAAAATCTTTAGCATATTTTTTCAAGAAAACATTTCTTTTTAAACTGATTTTTCAAACACCCTTGGTGATCTCGAAGGATAGTCCTTGGGTCATGATATGCTTTTTATGGTACTAATTATTCTTATTTGAAATAAATGATTTATAATTTTATTTGATCTATTGGTTATCCTATTTATATTATTATAATGTATGGCTATACTATTTAAATTGAAAAATAATAAAAATGGACCCCTAATGATATTTCTACTTTTAAACTTAATAATAAATAAATTAATGCATCAAATTGTGGTTTATATTTTAATGAGTTCAATAGAGTTTCTTTATGTAAAACCTCTCATGAAATCTTGAAATTATTATAATTTATACATTAAGGTACAGATAAATTTAAGGATACAAGGCTTGACATGTATAGAAAATACTTTTGGAGTTTCTCAATGAATCCTAATGATTTGATCAATGCTATATTTACTAGGTTTACTAATACTTGTAATGGTCAAAAATATCTTGGTGAATCTCTTTATACTAAAACATTGTTCAAGAAAATTATCTGGGTTTTACTAAGTAGCTAGGTACCATAATTTATTGTGATCCAAGAAGTTAAAGAAGTTAAAAATATGATGGTGGCCAAACTCATAGGTTCTCTAATGAAGTATGAGTTAACCATGAAGAGTCAATATGAAAATAAGATTAAGGAGGTCAAGTAAACTAAAATAATAATTTTTGTAAGGAAAATAACAATGAATCATCTGAGAGTGACAATGATATTTCATACTTTACCAATATGATAGAAAAGTATAAGAAAAAGAAGAGATCCTCTCAAAAATTCAAAAAGAAAAATCAATAATTTGAGGTTACTTGCATCAGTTTTGAAGATAAGGGCTACATCAATCCAAATTGTCCCTTGAAATAGAAAAAATAAAAATATAGGATGAAATGTAAGAAAGATATAAAGGTTTCAACTTGGATCTTTAATGAGGACTCAATTAAAATAAATTAATTTGTTTATTAAATTCCTAAGTGTCTCATGGCACATGTTGAGGAAGGAATTGAGGTTATTTCTAACATTTCTCACTCTCTTTTTCATTACTCTTATTATTCTTCAACCTCTTCAAATTCTTTAACTTCTTCTTTAAATTATAAGGATATTATTCATGATAAAATTAACAAATTTTTTATGTGATATTATTTAAAAATTAAAATATCTTAAAAATAAACACAATCTTTTTGTTTCTAAAAAAAGAAACTTTTAAAAGAAAAATTGGATTTGTTTTTAAAGTTATAAGAACAAACAAATGTTGAAATTTTTTAATTTAAAATTAAATATATTAAAAATATTTTTTCTCATTTTACCCAAGGGGAATAAAATTTCAATAATATTTTGGGTTCCCAATAACTTATTAAAAATTTATACAGTTTTGGTTTTTCAAAACAATCTAGTTTTTCCAAAAATTATAAAAGGATTACTTTTGTAAATAGAATTTATCAAAATAAATTTTGTAATTATTATAAGAAACTTGGTAATATTATTTATTAATGAAATTATAAAAATTATAGATATGGTTGAACTAAAATAATTCATATCTATTATCATATTTATAAGGTAAAATATTTCTCTAAATAATTTTGGGTTCTAAAATTATTTATTGTCTAACTTAAGTGGACCCAAGATATGGGTATCAAAAGATATAGTTTTTTAATATTTTATAGAAGTAGTGAAGAACCTAAGAAGCTACATGGTATATAGATAATAGGTTCTTAGGGCATATTTATGGTGATCCTTCTGAATTTAATCATCTAGAAAAATTTGATGGAGGCTATATGAGTTTTGGAGATGATTCCAAATGAAAAAAATACTGGTATAGGTATGGTTGGTTTCTCATACTCCACTATAACTAATGATGGTTTATTTGTTAAAGGATTAAAACATAATTTAATAAGTATTAGTAAATTATGTGATATAAATTTTAAAATTACTTTTAAAAATGTTTTTATAATGTTTTTAATTCCAAGGGTATGCTTTTATTTACCACACCTCGATTTAAAAATGCATATATTATAGATTTAAAATATCTTGAAAGTTAAAATGTTAAGTATTTAAGAGCACAAGATAATGAATCTTGTTATTTTAATCAACACTTAGGCCATTATAATATTCACACTCTTGTCAAAACTCAACTATTACTAAATAGTATGAGACTTAATGAAATTTTCATTTAATAACTTATTTTGTGAACCCTTTGAACTAGGCAAGGAACACATGTATTATTTACAACCTAAAAACCTTTTTACCTCTTATAAAGACTTAGAACTATCACACCTTAAACTTTTTGGACCAAATCAAATTTCTATAATTAGAGTTAAAAATTATACCTTTTTAATTATCAATGACTATACTATATTTACATGGGTTTACTTATTAGCTCATAAAAATGAGGTTTGTAATGTCTTTATAAACTTTTCAAGGAAATTTGAAAATGGAAAATTCTACAAAATATTTTTCCTTATAAGTGAACGTGGTAGAGAATTTGATAACAAATACTTTGATGGGTTTTTTTCTTCTCAAGGTTATCATCACTACTTCTATGTATGTAGAAAACCTCAAAAAAATGGGGTTTTCAAAATATGAAATAGGCCCCTCCAAGAAATGTATAGGACTCTATTTAATGAGTTTTCCTTTTCTAAATTATTTTATTATGATATTGTAAATACCAATTTCTTTATCCTTAAATATGTCCTCATAATACCCATATTAGGGAAAACCCCTTATGAACTTTGGAAAGGTAAAATTAAAAAGGATAGCTTCCTTAAAGTATTAGATTGAAGATGATTTATCCTTAATACCAAGGATAATATAGTAAAGTTTGACCATAAATATGATGAAGGTGTATTTATTGGATACTAAAACTCATATAAATCCTTATTAGTATTAAATAAGAAGACTAAGACCTTAGAAGAGTATATTAACATAAAATTTAATGATAATATTCCTAAATCACATCCCCAAAGTGATGATAATGTTGACAAAAAAAATTTGACCAATCCTAAACCTCAATATTCTAAAAAATTAAAGATGTTATAGAACCTCTTTCTACTCCTTTACCCAAGGCTTGTATTCAATCCAAATACCATCCTATTGATAATTTTATTGGTGAATTATAATCTAGAATCCATACTAAAAGGTAGGTCTTAAATGAGGCTGAACATCAATATTTTATATCTGACCATAAACCCCGTTACCTTTATGACACTATTAATAATAATAATTAGATACTTTACATTCAATATGATTTTAATCAATTTCAAAGGAACAATGTTTGTAATCATACAGAACATCTCGATAATCATCATATTATTATCACTAAGTGTGTTTTCAGAATAAACTTGATGATCAAGGAATAATCATTCCTAAAAAGGTTCAACTTTCTTCAAAAGGATATAATCAAGAAGAAGGTATTGATTATAGTGAAACCTTTTCTCCAATTACTCAACTTTAATCCATTATAATCTTTTTAGAATTCACCACTCATTTTTATTTTTAAAATTTCCAAATGAATGTCAAAAAGTGATTTTCTAAATATTAATATTTCAAAAAATGTTTTTGTTGATCAACCACCTAGTTTTGAAAATCCTAAATTTAAAAATTATATTTTCAAGTTAATTATAGCTCTATACGGTTTAAAACAAGCCCCTTGAGCTTGGTATGATAGGTTAACAAAATTTATTTTACCAAATGATTTCAAAATGGGAAAGGTTGATTAATTTTTTTTCTATTTTTTTTTTATAATGGTTTATTAATTGTTAAAATTTATATTGTTTTTATTATTTTTGAATTAACTAAATAAAATATTTATAATAAATTTTATTATTTAATGAATAAATATTTTGAGTTGTTTTTTATGGGAGAACTTAAATTATTCCATGGTAATGAAATTTTAATAACCATGAATATGACTTGTAATATAACATTGGATGAAGATAGATAATTAGTTTACAATAATATTTATAGATGTATGATTGGAATTATACTTTACCTCACCATGACCCAAAAATATATAATGATCATTGTATGACTTTTTTCTTATTTTCAATAAAATCTAATGGAATCACATTTAAAAGAGTTTTTTGATATTTTAAAATAACTATTTGATTATTTTATCCTAAGGAAATATATTTTAAATTTTTTTATTTTTAAAATACCGATTTTGCAGAATTATGACTATATAGGAAAAGTATTGGTGGAATTTGTCACATACTAGAAAAATCCCTCATCTCTTAGAGTAGTAAGAAGTAAATATTTGTTTCTCTTTCTATTACTAATGTGAAATATAGAGTCATTGGGTGTTTTTTTATCATGTCATATGGATGAAAAATAATCTATTAGACTTTGGGATGACATATTCTCATGTCTCTATCAAGTGTCATAACACTAGTGAAATTAGTATCTCTAAAAATCCTATCTAACACTATCACACTAAGCACCTTGATCTAATACACCACTTTCTATGTGATCAATTTAAAAAATTTAATATCATTCTTGACTTTTTTTATACTAAACATAAACTTGATAATAACTTCACTAAAATCCTTCCTCATGATAACTTTAAGTTTATTAAAGTTGATTTAGGTATGATTATCTTAGGATGCCTATATCTTAATCATGGAAAGTTTAATAAGTTTCTCATTTTTTTAGTCATTCTATTTACTTTCAAAATTATTTTCAAAAATGTATTTCAATTTTTTTTAATTATTCATAAATTTTTAAAAGTAAAGTGAGTATGATATTGTAAGAAATTTTTTTCTATCTAGATACAAACAAGTGGATATGGTTTTGGAACAAATTCATCTAGGTATTTTATCCTAAAAAATGTTATTGGGGTTTTAACCCTTTCTATATCATAGGAATAAGAAGTTGTAATTTACTACACACCATGTTTGACACTCCGAGTGAATTTTCTATGGTTTATTAATACTATCATTTCAAATCCTTAATCATGAAATGTTTTTGAAAATATTTTCTATGTTTTCATTTATTTTATTTTTTATTGGCTATTCTCCATATATCTCACCTGATGAATTAGTTAAGGGGGTGTTAATCTTGTAAATACTGAAATGATCTTAGAAAGAGACACTATTTTTTTTCATTTTTTTTTCAAAATTTATTTAATTCTTGGTATTTTTAAAAAATTACTTCATGAAGTTTTTCAAAATATATTTGTTTTTATTTTCCCTAATTATTTATTTAAAATCACTCCTTATAAAATTTTATTTTAAATTTTATTTTTAGTTTTTTTATCTTTTTTCAAAATTTTATTTTCATATCTCTCAAAAGATCATTAATGATGATAAATTTAGTTTAAAATATAATCTCTCTTTTTTTTATCTAACACCATCCATGATACATTTTTGATAATATCAAAGTGGGTTATATCTTAATAAATCTTGTATTTATAATGTAACGACCCAATCTTTTTGAGTAGTATATTAACTTACTCTTAATGATTTAATAAGATGTTAATGGTCAATGCAGAAAGAGGAGTCGATGGCTTCATCCAGTAGACTCAACCCTTATGAAGCCCACTTATCAGAGCTTGGGAAGGAGGTAGCATCTGTGGGCTTCACTTTGGACCAAGACCAAGCCGAACTCCAGCGTGTCAAGCTTGAACGGAAACGCCTACAGGAGAAGTTCAAGTTAGTAGAGATTACTAATAGGGCAATGTTATCTGAGCCTCCCTCAGATTCTCTCACCATAGCACACCTTACACTTAGGTCTTATGCCGGTGTTATAAGGGGCTATGTGACGAGACCCTAGCTTCCTTGTGTAATCCTTTCAGGTGAATAAATTGAGATATCTTCCTTTAGTGATGTTTGTGGATTTTCTTTTGTCCGGATAATTTTAGGATATATTTTATTGATGAATTTTTGAAAAAGGGATATTTTAAAACATTTATGTAAACCCTAAATAACTAATGATGTGTAATGATTTTCAAAAAATGGTCTTCTACAAAAGTGTTCATTAAGGAATTTGGAGTCTAATAAGATCAACTTAATTTTTGATGAATAGTAAATTATGAATAGTGATTTTACGCTTAGGATTAGTAATATGACCAAATGGATTTGTAATTTCACTCAAATAAAGTTTTAATATAATTTAGACACCTAGATTAAGTAATGTGATTCAATAAAATAGGTAAATAACGGTTTCATAAATTATTAGTCAAGTATTAGTTTTTTCGGATGAATAGTGTTTTTTAATTAAAAATTTAATTAAAAATAATTATAAAATTATTTTTATAAAAAGGACTTTATTTTTGAACTCAGAGCATCGATATTATGTTAAGGTAATTTTTGGGGATTTTTCTGAAAAAAATGAATTTTTGATGAATAGTGTTTTTATTTAAAAATTAAATTAAAAATATTTAGAAAATTATTTTTATAAAATCGATTTAATTTTTGAAATCAGAGCATTGATATTTGGTTAAGGTGAAATTTTGGGATTATTCTGAGAAAGTTGAATTTTCAGTGAATAGTAAAAATAAAGTTTTAGGGTTTCGGTATGTTTAATGACATCATAACTGTGTCATGATGATGTCATGAGATATTTCAAGGGTTGGCCGGCCAAGGGTGATGAATTATTGTTTTGGGGGCCCCATGTGGCCTAAATTTATGAAAAATATCATGAGAGAGCACATGGGTTTGAGAAAAGCACTTATGAGGTGTCCCTTGGCCATTAATGCCTTGTCCCCTCACTTTCCCTATAAATACCCACCCTTTCCTCCTTTAGTTTTGACTCCCAACTCTCCCCCAACGAAGTTCTGGTCTCCTTACCTCCCAAGGAGTCCTTCCAAGGTGCCCCCAAGCCCTCAAGGTCCAAACCTTTGAGTTTCAAGAGTCACGTTTTAAGGTAAGGGATCCGACCCCTCTCTTTCTTTTCATGTAATCTCTTTTATGTCATTCCTTTTATGCTCCATGTTCTTATGTGAGAGGATGTTCTTTTATATTCCTCTTACTGCCCTTTTCATTCTTATATGATGAAAGATCCCCTCTTACTCTCATCATTTCATTTTATGAATGTTTAAGTGATGCCGTTAGGCTGCCGAATTTTTAAGGGATTCTTTCACCCTTCTCATTTTTCAAGTTCGATTTTCATGTCAAGTATTTCAAGTTCCTTTTTATTATGTTGGGGTGTGATCTCTATATCTATCATACTTATCTCTTATGATCATATGATGAGAGACCCTATTTGATCTTGTCAATTCATTTTTATTGAAGTTTAAGTGACGTCGTTAGGCTGCCGAATTTTCATAAGAGAAATCTAATTTTTGTCTTCCTTCCATGTTTTTCATTTCAAATGGTATGTCCTTAAAATTTCATTACCATGTCCATATATCCATCTTATTATCTCCCCCTACTGTTGTATGGATCATTTATGAGTGGGTGACCCATTTCCCCTCTCTTTTCAATGTTTTCTAAAACCTTGTAATATAGCCGTTATGCTGCAGAATTTTCATCTCAAAATGCCTCTCTCTTTTCTAAAAAATTATTTTATGTTATAAAGTGAATACAAAAAGCTCTTATTTCTACAAGGGTATTTACATATATACCAAAATTTTCTATTTTAAATTCTGGGATTTACATACATGAAACCCGCTTTCCCTTCTGTGGGTTTAAAGTGACGTAAAGATCATATCTTTAAAGCAGTTTTTAAAACATTATGATTATGAAATGAAACCCATTTATTTTATGCTATATGGGTTATTTATGAAATGATTTATGATGATATATGTGGCTCACATGATAATAAAGGAGAATTTAAGGGTGCGCCCTGATAGCGCTCCAATGCATTGGGTAATGATGTAACCACTAGAGATTACAATTTTCACGATACCTTGGTGAATAACCTTGGTAATTTTCAAATGACACCTTGGGGATGGACCTTGGTGATATTTTCATGATTGTCTATGTTAAATGATGTAGCCACATCTTCAAGTTATGGAAAATGTTATTTTTATTATGAAATGCCTCATGATTTCTTTCTCATGACTTAAAGTTCTTTTCATGTCCTTATTAAAGTATCTCAAGTTCACATGTAAAATGTTCCTCTTGTTTCCCTTACTGGGCCTTCTGCTCACCCTTTCTTTTGATGTATGTCCCCAGGTTATGAGATGCAGTAATGAACCTAGAATGAACTTAAGGAGACTCCTTTCAAGTGTTTAAGAAGAATGTTTTATGTTGTTTTCATGTATTATGTTCCTGGTTTCCAAGACACTAGACCTTAAAGGTCCTCATTTTTGTGTAATGTAATGAAAGTTTATGTTATAAAATGGCGGGATGCTATAGTTGGTATCAAAGGATGGTTTAGTTATTTGTGGAAATTAGGATATAAAAACTTTAGGAAGAACCCTATAGAAAAGTTTAAATATAGGAAAACTTCCTGGTATTTTGGTAAGTATTGAGTAAGTGGTTTATCAAACAAATACATCCCTATCTGGATGCAAGCAGGTAGAGGCGGCTCTGGCACAGATGTACATAGGGGTAAAACCCGAAAACACCGCTTTGAGCTAGACTCGAATGGGAACTGGTGCACGATAACGGGCCTTGCTGCACTCTTGGTTACGACACTCCCGGGGGATATGTTTGGTTAATCACAAGATTTTTATGAATCATTATGAAGGAATTATAGAAAAGTGTAATTGTATAAGAATGAAGTCTTAGTTAAAAGATCCATAAATGAAATAAGTTTCTCACTAAGGTTTTATTCTTTTAGAAAATGGCGGGCAATAGGAGGAACCGTGCCGATGGTGACCGCAATGCACCATGTGCTGACGGCCCTCCGATGGAAGCCGGAATGGAAACATTCATGCGAATGATGAACCAACTGACTCAAGTTATGAGTAATAACTTGAATCAAGCTGAGAGGCCGACCTCACCACTAAGGGAACAACTTTATGTTGAGTCCTTCATGCGTCAACGACCACCAACATTCAGTGGATCTACTGACCCATTGGTTGCGGAACAATGGATAAGCTCCATTGAAAAGATCTTTTCTGTACTTCATTGTTCGGAACAAGAAAAAGTCACCCTTGCTGTTTACCGCCTAGAGGGAGAATCTGATCAGTGGTGGTCACTGATCAAAAACACAAAACCACGAGGAGAGATGGAATCTATGGAGTGGGAAGAGTTCCGGGGAATATTCTTTAATAAGTATTTCCCTCATTCGATGAGAACGAGAATGGAGAAAGAATTTCTCGAGCTGAAGCAAAAGGAGAATGAATCAGTTGGAACCTACGAGATGAACTTCACAAGGATTTCCCGTTATACCTCAAGCTTCGTCATGGACCCTAATGGGAAGGTTGATAGATTCTTCGGTGGACTACGACCTCATCTACGGAAGAATCTAGCCAACAGGGACTATGATAGCTATGAAGAAATTGTTCGAAGTGCTATGAAAGTTGAACTAGAGTTTGGGGAGACACAGTGGTCTCACAAATCTAATGAGAAGAAGAGAACTCTAGAACCAAGCCTGGGAAGAAGTTTTGATCAGGAAAGAGGTGGAAAGCATATGCAACATGCCACATGCAATAAATGTGGGAAGAAGCATTCGGGGAACTGCTTGATCGGAAGTGGTAAGTGCTATAGGTGTGGAAAAGAAGGCCATATTTCTCAGAATTTTTGTAGTGATGTGAAGCCTCAACTTCCCAACACTAACAACAGAGGAAAGATGGTTCTGGCTCTACCCGAAGTCATATGCTTCAAGTGTGGACAACTTGGGCACTTTGCTAATCAATGTCCAAATCCGAGGGCGGTGGAGGGGAATCACCATCAACCTCAGCAGAGGCCAAGGGAGCAAGGTCGTGCTTTCGCTATCACAACAACTGAAGTTGAAGTTCCGAATGATGTGGTAGCAAGTACTCTTGTTGTCCTCTCAAAAATAGCAAGTACTTTATTTGATTCTGGTTCTACGCATTCCTTTATTTCCTCCAAGTTTGCAAGGAATATAGAATCAATCCCCGAACTGCTAGAGGTAGAGTTGTCAGTCAAGACTCCAAGTGGGATTATCCTTGCATCAAAAGTATTTAGAGACTCTAGTGTTTACTTTGGTGAGCACAATCTTATCGCAAATCTAGTAGTCATTCCCATGATGGAATTCGACATTATAATAGGGATGGACTGGCTCTCAAAGTATAATGCTAAGATCAAATGCAGAAGTAAGTAAATCTCAGTAGTCTTGAATGAATGACCTACAGTTATCTTCCAAGGAGAGATATCCCGAACTGATCCCTATCTAGAAGCACCTACCATATCTTTCTTTATGGAGTTAATCGGTGATGATGAAGAAGGGAAAGGGAGCATACAAATTGAAGATGTTCCAATTGTTCAGGAGTACATGGATGTATTTCCTGAGGAGTTACCTGGACCTCCCCCAGAAAGAGAGATAGAGTTCTCCATTGAAATCGTACCTGGGTCCCAACCGATATCAAAGACTCCGTATAGAATGGAAAATGTGGAGCTAGAAGAGTTAAAGAAACAACTCCAAGACTTGTTGGAGAAGGGGTTTATCCGACCGAGTGTGTCTCCTTGGGGAGAACCAGTTCTCTTTGTGAAGAAAAAGGATGGATCAATGCGGCTATGCATTGATTATAGAGAACTAAACGGGATCACAGTGAAGAACATATATCCTCTTCCAAGAATTGATGATTTATTTGACCAACTTCGCGGGGCTCAATTCTTCTCTAAGATTGACCGTCGATCTGGTTATCATCAACTGAGGGTGAAGAACGAAGATATTCCAAACACTGCCTTCCGATCAAGATATGGGCATTATGAGTTTACTGTTATGCCTTTCGGCTTGACTAATGCTCCTGCTATTTTCATGGATTTGATGAATAGAGTCTTTAAGGACTACCTTGATAACTTTGTGGTAGTTTTTATTGATGATATTTTGATATATTCAAAAAGTAGTGAGGAGCATGAAGATCATCTGAGGGTTATTTTGAAAACTCTACGGAAGGAGAGGCTCTTTGGGAAGTTCAGCAAGTGTGAGTTTTGGTTACAACAAGTGGCTTTCTTGGGGCACATCGTAACCAATGAAGGAATCTCAGTTGACCCTGCAAAGACAATGGTTGTGGAGGAGTGGCCTCAACCCACAACAGTAACTGAGATTCGTAGTTTCCTTGGTTTAGCGGTATATTATAGGAGGTTTGTGAAAAACTTTTCACGGCTTTCTAATCCACTAACCAAGTTGACTCGAAAAGGGGTTAAGTTCATCTGGACAAAGGAATGCGAGGAAAGTTTCCAAGAGCTGAAGAAGAGATTGGTTACTGCACCTGTGTTAACACTACCCTCTATCGGAGAAGGATTCATTATTTTTAGCGATGCATCTCTGAAAGGGATTGGGTGCGTCCTCATGCAAAATGACAAGGTAATTGCTTATGCATCTCGACAGTTGAAGATTCATGAGCAGAATTATCCTACGCATGATCTAGAGCTGGTAGCAGTTGTTTTTTCTCTAAAGATATGGAGGCACTATCTTTATGGGGAGAAATGTGATATATACACTGACCACCAAAGTCTAAAGTATATTTTCACACAGAAAGAATTGAACATGAGACAAAGGAGATGATTGGAGCTTATTAAATACTATGATTGTTCAATTCATTATCACCCTGGAAGAGCAAACAAAGTTGCGGATGCGTTAAGCAGGAAAGATCCTGTTGTTCTGGAAACAATGAGGATCCTAGGGGATCCCTTGATTAAAGATCTAGTAAAACTGGACATGGGAATTATAAGTAAAGGGACATCATCAACCCTATCCCAAATGATTTCTCAACCTTCATTACTAGAGAAGATCAAGAAGGCTCAAAAAGAAGATCCTTTGCTGCAGGAGAAGTTCGAGGCTATAAAGGATGGTAAGTTCCCTGATTTCAATGTTGATCAAGAAGGTGTATTGAAATTTCGTACAAGACTATGTGTTCCATCTATTCCGGAGATAAATAAAGAACTGATGGATGAATCTCATAGCTCTACTTTCTCTATACATCCGGGAAGCACTAAGATGTATAGAGACCTTCGTGATCATTATTGGTGGGATAACATGAAGAGGGAGATTGCTGATTACACTACAAGGTGCCTGGTGTGTCAGAAAGTAAAGGAAGAACGACAACTTCCTAAGGGGGTATTACAACCGCTACCCATACCAGTATGGAAGTGGGATAATATCACTATGGACTTTGTAACTGGTCTCCCGAAAACATCCAAAGGAAACAATGCGATATGGGTTATTGTGGACCGTCTCACCAAGACAGCCCATTTTATCTCTATTCGGGAAGATTTCTCTCTAGATCAGCTTGCCAAGATATACATGAAGGAAGTGGTAAGGCTGCATGGGGTACCACTATCCATCGTATCTGATCGTGACCCAAGATTCACATCAAAATTCTGGAGAAGTCTTCAACATGCTCTGAATACTGAATTGAATTTTAGTACGGCCTATCATCCTCAAACTGATGGCCAATTTGAAAGGACTATTGAGACACTCGAAGACATGATGAGATTATGCTCAATGGAATTTAAAGGTGGATGGGATCAACACTTCCCATTAGTTGAGTTCTCCTATAACAACAGCTACCATTCGAGTATTCAGATGGCACCCTATGAAGCTCTGTATGGAAAGTGATGTAGAACTCCTACTTGTTGGGATGAAACTGGTGAGAGGAAGATTCTTGGGCCTGATCTCGTGCAAGAGATGACGGAATAGGTTCATGCCATCCAACAACACATAAAAGCTGCTCAAAGTTGGTAGAAGAGCTATGCTGACAATCGTCGAAGGGACTTGGAGTTTGGTGTTGGCGACAAAGTCTTCCTTTGAATTTCTCCATGGAAGAGAGTCATGCGGTTTGGGAAGAAAGGGAAGCTCATCCCTAGGTACATTGGCCCCTATGAAATCCTTGATCGCATAGGAGCAGTGGCCTATCGTCTAGCACTTCCACCAAACCTAGCTCAAGTTCATGATGTCTTCCATGTATCTCTCTTGAGGAAGTACATACCCGACCCTTCGCATGTACTGAACCCAGAGGTGGTACAACTGGAACATGACCTCTCTTATGAGGAGCAGCCAGTGGAGATCTTGGACCGTAGAGACAAGGTCCTACGAAACAAGACTACCCACCTTGTGAAAGTGTTGTGGAGGAATCAAAAATATGAAGAAGCGACTTGGGAGCCTGAGGAAACAATGAAGCAAAAGTACCCTCACCTTTTCGACTAGGCCTCAAGTGTAAATTTCGGGGACAAAATTTATTAAGGGGGGAAGAATGTAACGACCCAATCTTTTTGAGTAGTATATTAACTTACTCTTAATGATTTAATAAGATGTTAATGGTCAATGCAGAAAGAGGAGTCGATGGCTTCATCCAGTAGACTCGACCCTTATGAAGCCCACTTATCAGAGCTTGGGAAGGAGGTAGCATCTGTGGGCTTCGCTTTGGACCAAGCCCAAGCCGAACTCCAGTGTGTCAAGCTTGAACGGAAACGCCTACAGGAGAAGTTCAAGTTAGTAGAGATTACTACTAGGGCAATGTTATCTGAGCCTCCCTCATATTCTCTCACCATAGCACACCTTACACTTAGGTCTTATGCCGGTGTTATAAGGGGCTATGTGACGAGACCCTAGCTTCCTTGTGTAATCCTTTTGGGTGAATAAATTGAGATATCTTCTTTTAGTGATGTTTGTGGATTTTCTTTTGTCCGGATAATTTTAGGATATATTTTATTGATGAATTTTTGAAAAAGGGATATTTTAAAACATTTATGTAAACCCTAAATAACTAATGATGTGTAATGATTTTCAAAAAATGGTCTTCTACAAAAGTGTTCAGTACGGAATTTGGAGTCTAATAAGATCAACTTAATTTTTGATGAATAGTAAATTATGAATAGTGATTTTACGCTTAGGATTAGTAATATGACCAAATGGATTAGTAATTTCACTCAAAGAAAGTTTTAATATAATTTAGACACCTAGATTAAGTAATGTGATTCAATAAAATGGGTAAATAACGGTTTCATAAATTATTAGCCAAGTATTAGTTTTTTCGGATGAATAGTGTTTTTTAATTAAAAATTTAATTAAAAATAATTAGAAAATGATTTTTATAAAAATGACTTTATTTTTGAACTCAGAGCATCGATATTATGTTAAGGTAATTTTTGGGGATTTTTCTGAAAAAAATGAATTTTCGATGAATAGTGTTTTTATTTAAAAATTAAATTAAAAATATTTAGAAAATTATTTTTATAAAATGGATTTCATTTTTGAAATCAGAGCATTGATATTTGGTTAAGGTGAAATTTTGGGATTATTCTGAGAAAGTTGAATTTTCAGTGAATAGTAAAAATACAGTTTTAGGGTTTCGGTATGTTTAATGACATCATAACTGTGTCATGATGATGTCATGAGATATTTCAAGGGTTGGCCGGCCAAGGGTGATGAATTATTGTTTTGGGGGCCCCATGTGGCCTAACTTTATGAAAAATATCATGAGAGAGCACATGGGTTTGAGAAAAGCACTTGTGAGGTGTCCCTTGGCCATTAATGCCTTGTCCCCTCACTTTCCCTATAAATACCCACCCTTTCCTCCTTTAGTTTTCACTCCCAACTCTACCCCAACGAAGTTCTGGTCTCCTTACCTCCCAAGGAGTCCTTCCAAGGTACCCCCAAGCCCTCAAGGTCCAAACCTTTGAGTTTCAAGAGTCACGTTTTAAGGTAAGGGATCCGACCCCTCTCTTTCTTTTCATGTAATCTCTTTTATGTCATTCCTTTTATGATCCATGTTCTTATGTGAGAGGATGTTCTTTTATATTCCTCTTACTGCCCTTTTCATTCTTATATGATGATAGATCCCCTCTTACTCTCATCATTTCATTTTATGAATGTTTAAGTGATGACGTTAGGCTGCCGAATTTTTAAGGGATTCTTTCACCCTTCTCATTTTTCAAGTTCGATTTTCATGTCAAGTATTTCAAGTTCCTTTTTATTATGTTGGGGTATGATCTCTATATCTATCATACTGATCTCTTATGATCATATGATGAGAGACCCTATTTGATCTTTTCAATTCATTTTTATTGAAGTTTAAGTGACGCCGTTAGGCTGCCGAATTTTCATAAGAGAAATCTAATTTTTGTCTTCCTTCCATGTTTTTCATTTCAAATGGTATGTCCTTAAAATTTAATTACCATGTCCATATATCCATCTTATAATCTCCCTCTATTGTTTTATGGATCATTTATGAGTGGGTGACCCATGTCCCCTCTCTTTTCAATGTTTTCTAAAACCTTGTAACATAGCCGTTATGCTGCAGAATTTTCGTCTCAAAATGCCTCTCTCTTTTCTCAAAAATTATTTTATGTTATAAAGTGAATACACAAAGATCTTATTTCTACAAGGGTATTTACATATATACCAAAATTTTCTATTTTAAATTCTGGTATTTACATACATGAAACCCGCTTTCCCTTCTGTGGGTTTAAAGTGACGTAAAGATCATATCTTTAAAGCAGTTTTTAAAACATTATGATTATGAAATGAAACCCATTTATTTTATGCTATATGGGTTATTTATGAAATGATTTATGATTATATATGTGGCTCACATGATAATAAAGGCCAATTTAAGGGTGCGCCCTGATAGCGCTCCAATGCATTGGGTAATGATGTAGCCACTAGAGATTACAATTTTCATGATACCTTGGTGAATAACCTTGGTAATTTTCAAATGACACCTTGGGGATGGACCTTGGTGATATTTTCATGATTGTCTATGTTAAATGATTTAGCCACATCTTCAAGTTATGGAAAATGTTATTTTTATTATGAAATGCCTCATGATTTCTTTCTCATGCCTTAAAGTTCTTTTCATGTCCTTATTAAAGTATCTCAAGTTCACATGTAAAATGTTCCTCTTGTTTCCCTTACTGGGCCTTCTGCTCACCCTTTCTTTTGATGTATGTCCACAGGTTATGAGATGCAGTAATGAACCTAGAATGAACTTAAGGAGACGCATTTCAAGTGTTTAAGAAGAATGTTTTATGTTGTTTTCATTTATTATGTTCCTGGTTTCCAAGACACTAGACCTTAAAGATCCTCAGTTTTGTGTAATGTAATTAAAGTTTATGTTATAAAATGGCGGGATGCTATATAGAAGAAGTGTTTGTTGGGGAGAAGTATCTTGGTATTTAAAAAGGTCTTTTGGGAGAATTTATTTATTTTTCAAAGGGATATGAATCTCAATTTATTGGTAAATGTCTTTTAATCATATCATTATTATATTACTATACTTGTTATATTTTTTTAATTCAAGTGTTTTTAATCATCTAAAAGAAAATATTGTTGTACTTCTCTCCATTATTTGATTTTAATGATCACAAACACTCTTAAAAGTGATTAATATTTTCATTTAAGTAATTTGAATCTAGCCATGATGACATCATGTTAGAACTCATGAAGAATTATTGGATATTTATTAATGGACTTATTAAATACATGGAGTGTAGTTGTAAGATCCATCAAAGGATTTTGAACAAAGTGGAGGAGACCTTTATGAATCCTAGGTTTGCAGGTATCACTGGATAGATAGTGTAGGGCCATCATTTAGTAGGTGGCATGTCTGGTAGGTTCTTTAAGTAGCATAACTCCACTGAATACATAATGGAGGAGTATCGACTAGCTGGTGATAATGTAAAGTAGGATCTTGGCCAGTAGGAATCCACTAACTAGCCAGTGAAGGATCACCGACTCATCAGTGGTAGAAAATAGTGAGCATGTAGCAGTAGTAGCCCCATCGACTACCCAGTGGAGGCTACTAGGTAACTAGTGGTGTTAGGATTGTATCTTTGAGCCTAGATTTTATGATGGTCAAATTGTATTTAATGCGATCTTCAATATCTTAAACACCACAGTGACTTATAAAATATTACCAAAGATTTTCCAGCCTATAAATAGAGACATTTTTGGCCTTGTAAACATAAATTCTCTTCCAATATCCAATGAAAATATAATAAAATAAAAAAACATCTCTCAAAGTTCTCTCTCTTCTAATTCCTCTCATCTCTAATCTAGAGTGTGTGAAAATTGTAAATATTTCCTCACTCACTTTTTTATTCTCATTCTCTCATAGTGTTATTCATATTATTGAGAGAGAATAAAGTTGTAGTACAAAGTAATTTATTCCTAGAAATTATTTCCTTTAGATTAATTCTAAAATTGGTGATCCTTACCGTTAGAGTGAGGGACTTTGATTTTCTTACAATTTCTATTAAAAAGGAAAGAGTCTATTTTATTCGAGTTTTCTAGCTAACTTGTTAAAGAGCCAGGGTCTATTGTATTTTTTTCTTTCTATAACATTAAAAGCAATGGTATTTTTTGGTATATTGGATACCATTAAATCCAAGAGAGTAATACATTAAATTCCCAAGTGATTGAGGTGGTAAATATAGGGGATATTTTAGAGCTATTTTTGAACTTCCTTACCAAATATTACACCTTATTTAATTTCCAAAATTTTATTTATTTATCACTTTCATTTTTTAAATTTATCAATTATTTAATCCATAAAACGTTCTTAATATTTTATTCCTTAAATCACTCTTTTTTTATTATTGTTCTTATATTATTATTCTTCTTATATTATTATATTTAATTATATTATTACACTTTCTTCTTTGATTATTTTATTTATGTCTTCAAAAGGTTTTAATTTCTTCAATATTTTTTAAAAGAGTTTTTAAACTTGGATTGTTTTAATTTAATTTTTTAAAGGTAAATTCACTCACCCTATTTTAATTTACTATACTCAAACTTATAGGGGTAGAAAAAACTTGATTGATATATATAGTGCTATTTTGTTTATAGATCGGGTGGCATGGAAGGATACACCCGTTGATTCTAAATGTAACTGAGGGGGTATGTTCTAGCTACATACCAAGACTGTTTGGTTTTATATTAGTAAAATAGACATTTTCAATCCCATTTTGAATTGTTTGGTTACTTAGATAAGCTTTAGTGGTGTAATGGAGGTAGTGTTATGATGATCCATGTTTACGGCTGTTTGGGAGAGAGTCACATGCCCATAACAAGTTTCAATTAATGAGTCCCTCCTAGATAAAGGTGAATAGGAAATTGATGATTACATTATGAATGGATCTGTGTACTATGAACCATTTGACTAAGGTTGAACCTAAAATAAGTGTCATGTGTTGTTGGGATGCATTTATTGTGGCTCATAAGGACTATCACACATATTTTTATGATAAAACCAATTGAGGAAACTCTTGAGGAGTGACATAAGTAAATCTGTGTGGTGGGGATTGAACTATTGGTCATTTAGGGGCATAACCCTCATTAAGAATAGGTATATGGAAGATGCCTAAGATGATGTTATATGACTCATGAATGGATGGTAATGATGTGTTGTGGTTGTGCTTAGGTTATGATCAGAATGACCACATCCAATATTCATATTAGGTAATAGACATGGCATGGGATATGGATTTCAATATTTTTGTTATAATGGAGTGACGATAGGACACTATTATGGTGTGGAGCATCGTTTCATCCATATAAATTATGACCCTTTTATAGGTAGATTCATGGTTGTGATAACACCATTCTTATATCTTGAGCTAAATACATTATGAATAGGTGTATAGTGAAAAACTGTTAATTGAATTGGATAACAGTTGTATGGGGTACCATGACATTAATAGAGTACGAGCATTGACTTTATATCATAAATTCTAGTATTGGGATGATGATGGATATATAAAGGATCATTATTGTAAATTATTAATAAGGAAGTCCCATGTTGGGGAGGGCACTATTGAATATTTGAAGCATGGTTCTCATTTTAAGGAGTTCTTAGTAAATGTTGAGAGCGATGTGTTGATAAACCTAGAATAGAGGTGGTTCAGTTTTATGGAAAACACCCTAGTATGAGAATTATTTTTTTTTGGTTTTGGGTAGAATTTATATGATCAGTAATTGATAACCAATTTTTATGGGATGATGGGAAGGTGTTATGGCTGGGTGGGTTTATTTGGAAATAAGTTGGTAAGGTTATCGAGTTTGTGGGACTTTCATGTTTTGAAATGGTGCACCGACATGAATATTCAGCAAAGGCCCTAATCTATAAGCATTAAAGAGAGTGAGACTGTGGGATCACATTCAGTTATTCGGATCTGGAATGTAATGGTGTGAACTAGTGGTGTCAACCAGTGAGGGGTGATATCGATAAATTGAGAATTTAGTGATTCCACTTAAGGTGGGGTATTATGTGTGAACCAGTAGCCATGATTATTTACCAATCAGACTCAGTGATGCTTGTAAGTACATATTAAAAATTATATGTTATATGGTGTAGAGGTTTTAAGACCCCAACCATTCCGGAGGTGCACACCCATTTTAAATTTTTGGAGTAACCTCTTTAAGACTCTATGATTGGGTTAGCTTTGGGGGTTTATAGTGATCTAAAAAGATTTCAAGGGGCCCGGAAGAGGTTAGGGCCTACATCAAGGCTACTATAGTTCCACCAAATAGCCAGTATATAGCCACCTACTAGCTAATAGAGAACCAGCGACCCTATTTGGGTCTTGGACTCACTAGAGAGCTGGTGAACCCAGTACCAGTTAGCCACTGGCCGGTGGACTCCTGGGAGATTTTTTTAAAAGGGGGAAGTTTTTTACCCTACCCCCTTTTACCCCCTAACTTAGGTTTTCCCTAATTTTGGGATAGTATCCCCCTCTTACACACTCCCCTCTCCATCCTCTTCCCTTGATGAATGTCATTTGATCCTTGGGAATTTGGAACACCATCAATTGAGATCAAGATATAGAGGTAAGATTATGAGTCCTCTAGTATATTTTATATGTTTTTTTCACCTTAAAGCAATTTATAGAAATGTTTTTCTCAGATTCCTTATTTTTCATGGATTTTATCTACTTTCTCAATTTATTTTGTTTTAAGCCAAACTAGATGCCAATATTGGATGAGTGGACTTCTCTATGATTAAGGTAGGTGGTCCCTAGTTTTTCCCTAAGGCCTTAAAATACAATTTCACTGGTAATGTGGTTGGGATGAATTACTGAGCACCGAATCTAAATTTAATTAAATAACATCCTTATGTAATTACCATGAATGAAATCCCTATTACATGTGTTAATGACCCATAACAAAGGGGATTGTAATTGAATTCTCTTATAGAGTACTTGGCCTTGAAATTAGTTTAAAGTCCATGGTTAATATGAATTGACCCTTATAGGATGTGGGGTGATTCTAAGAGAAATACCTAAACTAAAATTACCTTACAATTGGTTAATTCATTAGTAAATATTACTATGGTTTTTATTTTAAATGGTGAACTTGATGATAATGTGATAATGGTTTTGGCTGTCAAAGGTTGAATAATGAGCCATGAAATGCTAATGATTGTCATGATGAAAATGGTAATTTGGAAGCTAAATTGTTTTTGTAACATGATATGTTAAATGTATGCATCATTTGGATTCTTGAATCACAAGATAAAGTCAAATTCTCTTTGAGGAAGTGTTGAGTTACTTGTAATGAAAAAATACTCATAGGTTGTGTTGAGATACTTATACTGAAAATACCATCATAAGTGGTGCTGAGATACTTATAATGAAAATTCCCTCATAAGTGGTGTTGAGATGATTATAATGAAAACACCCTCATAGGTTGTGTTGAGATACTTAAAATAAAAACTCCCTTGTTGGAAGTGTTGAGATATTCATAATGACAACTCAATCATAGGTGATGTTGAGATAATTATAAATTAAATTCCTTTATAGGAAGTCTTGATACTTGGTTTAGTTATTTAAATTGGCACAGTATCGTGATGTACTCAGAGAAATATGAAACTATCCAAATTAGGTACATCCAACCTTGGGTGTCACCATGGAACTCGAGAACCATGGTTTTTTATTTTTAATTTAATAATTTGTCTATTAATTATTTAAAAGTTAGTTTATACCACTCCTACATGCACTTATACTTTTATATTGGATTTATTTAGGGAAAACTTTGTTGATGGAAAAATGAGTTGTACTCACACCCTACTTAGGACAATTTCTGGTACCTGAGAAGACTTCATATTTTCAGGTTAGGATAGGCGAAAATATCTGATGGCTGGTGTTTGATTTTGAGGCTAGGATGGAATATTGGAGATGGGGTTCAGGATATTACATGATCCATTTTGGGACATGGGCTTTTTTATTTATGATTTTATTACTCTCAGGATAAATATGTATGAACTTATTCTATATACATAACTTACCTATCAGTTATACAAAAAAATATTGATATTTCATGGGTTTTATTATTATTTGGATTTTACTTTAGTTTTTATTTCTCTAGTATCTATTGTATGATATATACTTATTTTTATTATGTTTACTCTCTAACCCAAGAGTATAGTCTTAACAAAACACTCATTTAGACCCTCACCATTGGTTATAAGCCTCTGGAATATAGGGAGGTGTGCCTGAGGTTATGTAGCATACTTAGCAAGGGCACCGGTTGAGTGGCCTCTAGAGGAGGATGTTACATATACAATGGAGTATGAGTATATAATGGCTTCTGATACAGCCAAATAAGCTATATGGATACATATGTTTTTCCTAATAGGTTGATGTGGTTCCTAGTAGCAAATTCCTTATCACATTATATTGTGATAATACTATAATGTTGCCTCCCAAAAAGGATCCAAGGTTACACCAACAAACAAATAACATACTTTGGAAGTATCACCTCTTGAGGGATTTTTCTTAGAGGGGTGAATTTGTGGTGAATATATTTTCCACGTAAAAGAACACGGATGACCCCTTTACTAAATCATTATCTTAGCAGAATCATGAGTATCATGTGATAGCCAGCGAACTGAAGGTTGTTAGTAGTAGACTCTAGTAAAAGTGAGAGTGTATTAGAGCTGGTTCCCTAGAACCAACTTTTTAGTACTCTATGATTAAATTTATTCATTATTTTTAATATTAATAAACTTCTTATCACATATTTATTATTCTTCTATGTGATATAGTATGTGATAATTTCTTAAGAGAAACTGTCACATTGAAACGTTATAATTTTTCCCTAATATGATGATAATATATAATTATCATGAAAATATTCTTAAATATATATTAAATAACTAGATTATATCATTTTACATGACATAAATGATATAGTATATCATGGGTGGAGAATCATAGGACATTGAGGATCTTTCTCATGGTGTATTCCCTTGGCAATTTCTTGTGGAGTGGATTATGATAACATAAATCGTGATAGAAAATTGAGATTTAGACGTGTCATTGAATATTCCTATATATATACATGTGTATTGATCCTTAAATTTTAAGGTTACTATTAATGGATATCATTAGTCACATGCTTTGATGTATTGATTAAAATTGTGATCACATATATTTATAGTGACATGGGACACATTAAGTGTGCCCCGAGTGATATTGCATTAATGAATAGTGTGAGAAAGGATTTGTCCCTTATTTTATTTAACAAAATTGGATATCTTAGGACCTTTAATGTGAGTGTAAAAACCTAAATAAATCTATGTCCATGGTTATCTATGGAAATATTCAACTCTATAAAGTCAAAGAAAGATTTATCATGCATATATGTTGATGAAACTAGTATGCAACCTGGTAGATTAATGATATCATGATAAATGGATTATATTACAAAACATGAATTTTTTTGAGGTTTTATATTGTTGTAGTATTAACTTCTTTCTATATTGGTTCCTTAGCATGTTGCTAGATTCTATCCTTATACTTTAGGTGCTTCCACCTAACACCACTGAGAAAGAGGCTTAGAGGGATACACACTAAGTGTGTCTAGACTCTTAGTTAAATTCTATTTGAATTTAAAAAGATAGAAAAAATATTATTCATGATTTGTGATCTAATAATTATACTAGATTGGTTGCTCATAATTATTTAACCATGAGTTTTTTGGAAGAATAAACAATTAAATTTAATAATAATAAATATTTATTCATAAGATAAAATGAATACAATATTTATTATGTATATCAGTAAATAATGAAGTGATATTTATTTATTAGATAAAGAGTAATTATTTATGGATTGATAAATATTAAGGAGGGTTGCAGACCAAGTTTGATGGTTTGTCTAGAAATGATATATTAAATATAATTTTAATAAATATTAATTAATTTATTTAACAAATGATATTTACTTATTCACTAGTGTTTCGTATGGAAAGAAAATAATAATATTTTTATTATTATTAGAAATTAGGATACCTAAGGAATAATGGATCTTATAAGGACCTATGTGTAATTATCCACCCCAGCCTAGCTTATAAATACATGATTATATCACATTATAGGGTTAAAAAATTGTTGTGAACAATAAACCTAGAGATAATTATCTCAATCCCAAGAGTAAATATTCTCAAGAACACGCTCAAGAACTAGAGCATTCATCCTACTATTTTCTCTCAATCCATTTATATAATTAAATGAATCATTAATTCATGAATATATTTCTATTTCAATCAACAATGAATGATACAAGTGATTATAATCAATCACACTAGCACCTAATGATTCTATGGTAATTTTTTTATATTTTGGAGAATGTGTTGATCACTGCTATAGGAATTCTACCCTTGGATCCTATAACACAATGATATTATGATGAGAGTGGTCTAACGATTCATCAATGAAGAAATAATTACAAGACAAAGTAATTATCAAACTTTTTATAAATTAATTATAACTTATATATGAAGATCCTTCCCCCTTATCTCTATTATTCTTTAAGTAAATTAATCTTATATTTAATTCTGCTGGTCATGAAGTTCTCATTCAGGTGAACATCATATTATTCATTGATTAAAATAAAAATTTGAGTTGTTTATGCCCAATAGGAACTTTCTTTGTGCCTAAAAAATTAAAAACTTCCACTCATTTTGGTTTTATAACAACTAAAAATTGGTATAAATTCTTTTTTAGAACACCAATTTAAGAAATAACTGGGAAGAATTCTTATATGAAGAGCTTTATAACCCAAATTTGATCACTATTCTTATAGAAAGTTTAGAAAAATCAACTAACAACTGATGATAATTTACATGCATTGGCATCTCCTAATATTCAGTTTAAGGTATTTATAATATTTTTTTTGAATCTTTATAACATAACTACTTTGAATATTAATTTTCCCCTATTTAGTGATACATTGAAAAAAAATTTAAACTCTATTGTATTTTGAAAATGTATTTAACAATTTTCTTCTTTATATTTTGGATCTATCTCTTGGTGAACAAATTAAGAATCTTCTAATTTTTATTTCACTTATGGGGTTTTATCTCATTTAGAATGAAACAAATTATCTTTGATTTTTTGGTAAAAATAATTTTCTTAAAGGATTTATAATTTCTATTTATATGTACATTAGAGTATCTATACAAATTCACAACAGTGAAATGAATTATGATGCATATAATTAAATAATTAATCAATTTCCTGGTACTAGTGGAATTAAAAAATTATTGCCTCTAAATTTATCACAAGTATTACACCTTTTCTTTAATAGTTAAAGGTTAATTTTTATGCAGTTTTAATTGTTTCATTGGGTACCTCATAATGCGTTGGATTTTATCATACATGAAAAGGGTTTATAAAAGGCCAATTTATCATTCTATCAAATCTTGAATTTCATAGGAAGTTGAGTTTTGGATTGTTATTTGTAGCACCTAAGGTTTTAGAAAATATTTTATTTCTTTAAACTATATTTATATAATTCCAAAAAATGTTTTTATATTCATCAAAAATAATTAAAATTGATAGGAAATAAGTCATGAATTAAAATAACACTTTATTAAATCAAAGTGGATAATTAGAACCATAACATATAAAACTAAGTATTACATACCATGAATTATTACACACCGAGGATGATTAAATATATTAAAAGTTCATAACTAAAATGGGAAAATAAATAGAAAAGAATATATGTATTAGATATTGGTTATAAAATTACAATAATTCACACACACACACACACACCTGCACTCTCTATATACTATGTATCTCATTACCCCCAAGGGATGAGTACCAAGTATAAGAACTTATTATATGATATATAGGCCCATAAAATCCTCTACATAAGAATTAATCCTAGGACCAAAGTGAATACCCTAATGCCTCCACTAAATAGGCTCATAAGATTCATAACACCCATCCTAAAATCCACAAAATCATTCTAATAATGTAACTTGGATTTCTGTTAAGCCATCCAACTGCAAACCACCGATGAATGGACCCCTACTATAGTCCACTAACAATCAGGCTCACCATGCCCACATTGCGTGTTGACCGTGCTAACATCACCTTTGCATTCACCCACCCTAGAATCACTAGCTACCATGTGTGAAGCTTTCTTAACTACATACCCTATGATCATACCCCCTTCCATCAAATTGCTAGCCTCTTTGAATCCCCCCACTATACACGTCCATTAGGCCACCACCCCATAATCGAGCGGGGTTCACCTGCTTCGCCACTAGTGTATGGAACACCGCTATCAGCCTTTGGATTATATTCACCCTTTAGAATCACCATTAGTATAAATAAACCTATAATGAGAAAGAATATCATGAAAGGATAAATCATGCTATGAAATCTAAATTGAAAGGGAATGAGAAGTGCGATTTAAGAGCTAAAAATGGAATGAATTTATAGATAGTAAAGGTGATAATATAAATGTTATAAAGGGAAATATGGTTATTGGATATGAATGTATTTGATAGGCATACTGAAGTTGTGTATTTTCAGAAAAAATTTCAAATAATATAATACTAAAATAACAAAAAAAAAAACAAAAACATAATATTTAACTAAGATATTTAATTATAAAAATATTTTTATGTGTTAAATATTATTATTATAAAAGTATGTTATGATGTATTTATATAATTAAAATAAATACTTTAATATTAATGGATTGATAAAATTAAATGTTTCGGATATAAATAATTAATTTTAATGGCATTTGGTAAAAATTATTTAAAATTGATGTTTTTTTGAAGTGTTGAGTATATTTATCCTAATAAAATTAATAAATATTAAAGAATGAATTTAAATGATTTTTTTGAAAATATATATGATAAAATAATTAAAATTTCATCCTATAGTTATAACTAGAAATATAATAAGAACAAATTCCTTTTATGCTTAAAAAACAATTTTTTTTTCTAAAAATTGTTTTTATGCGTTATGCATGCCTATATTAAAATTAAATTTTTATCACCTCTAGAAGTTAAATTTGAAAAAAGGTTTTAATATTTGGGATCATAATATTAGAATTATATAATAAGTTCATTTTCCTTTTTTGGAACCAAAATAGGTTATTGAGACTAAAGTTAATTATAATGGTAATGGTAAAAGGGTTATTTTCAACGATTTTTTTATAAACATTTTATGATTTTTTAATTAATTATATTAAAATATTTATTATAACTATAATATGATTATTAAAAAAATAAAAAAATATATTAATACTCATTTAATTTAAAATTTATATTAAATAAAAACAAAAACACTTAATTTATAAAAATACATTTTTCTATAAAATAGTTTTTTTCTATGTATTATGTTTAAATTAAAAAGTTATTTTTCTCATTTTTATAAATTGAATTAGATAAAATATATTATAAATTAAAAATAAAAATTTTCAAATTTTGTATTTAGGGTTATCTTATGTTTTTAGTAAAATAATAATTACCATGGTAAACATTTAAATAATGTTAATGAGGGTAAAAAGAGGTAACTTAATGTGGCTCAAATTTTGTTAAATTAATATAAAACTTAGACCTTATAAAAGAATTTTATTTAGTTATAAATTAATAAAAATATGTATCATATAATTTTACTCACTTAATTCACCTAACTCCTTGGTGATTCCATCTTTATCCCTCACATAACTTGAGTTTCTAAAGAAAAGTCCCTCATTTTCACCTAAAAAAGATGCTCACTTCCATCCACTTTAAGACACACCTATCCTTCTAAATTCACTGGAAAATCCACCCATTTTTACTAACATCGATACATATTACATATTATTCAGACCCTGTTTACATTAAATTATCCCAAGTACTCAATTTCTAAGAAGTATTTCAAGATAAGATTCAAGTATTCCATGTGAGTATTATCCACTCAAAAACCTTTTATTCTTTAAATTTCTCATCCAGAATCCTCCAAAAATAGTATAAAAATTATAATATAATGAAATAAATATAATTATTATACTTAAATTAATTTATATTTATTGAAAAACCATTATCTATCTCCCTCCCATATATTTAAAAATGAAAATGTCACTCATTTTATGTGTGGACTACCACCTCCATGAACAATGTATTTCATTTTTCATCACTGACTCACATTGAAGGTTATAAGAATGTATTTAGTGAATAAAAATAATATTTATTAAATTATTAAGATTTTTATAGATAAAATAGGCTATCTAATAATAATAATAATAAATTTATTCACCTAAACTGAGCATACAAAGAGGAATACAATTTATTCTTTATAAGTCACACATTATTATCATTTTTTTTCAGTCATATTATTATTTTACCTCTTAAAAATTATAATTTATCACATTAATAACACATAAATAAGATAATCATACTTATGTGATAATTAAATAACCACTTTTATAATCATAATCACTCATATATTGTAGCATGTTATTGTTTGAGTCAGTTTAACCACCTATATGAATGCTACTATAAATTTCCATCATTGATGAATATTAAAACTTAATTACTAGTAATATTGGATATTTATAATTAAATAATTATTTTTTTTATATTTTTTGGAATGATAATATTAATATCTATCCTATCATTGATATACTACCTTTTCTTCATTAAAAATATCTAAAACAAGATCCTCACACATTCCATCTTTACAAATCATAACTAAAAATCCCATGGATTGAAATTAGAACTTTATAAACCATAATATAACACATTTTATATAAATTTAAATAATATATTATAAATTAATTTGGTATCAAATTACAAGGATCAATATCTACATTACAAAGCAGGTGTGAAATAATAAAAATTACTAAGATTGGATGATGAAAATAAACTATAACTAACTAATAAATATATAATGAATGATTATAATTAAAGTTTAGAAAAATAAATATATATGAATATAATTATGAAATAAGTTATTAATATGGTTATGTTTTTTATACATGTGTTTAAAACACTTTAGTGGAAACCAGGAGAAAAGGTAAGAGTTTTATTATCTATATTTCCCTTCTTTGAGACATATGATGTTTTCACTATTTTTATATTTTGTGTGGTGTATATAATTCCATATGGATTTATTTTAGCATAATTTTCCTAAAATTTAAATGTCTTTCAAATCTATTTTATATTCTCTCTTTCAATTACTTTGGATTCAAAAGTCACTAAAACCGTGAGGGTTTTGTCGATTCAACATCCTTTTCATCGAGTCATAGTTTCCCCCCTTTAATATGTTATTATAATTTTCTTATATTATTCCATTTATTAATTTTATATTTAAATTTATATTTCCCTAAAAAAATTATCATTTTCTCATAAAAATATTCTTTTTGATGAATTTATTTCTTTAATAAAAAATGACTATTGTTAAGAATAAATATCATCCTATCTAATAAGAACTTTCTATTCTATATCCATATTAATTATTTCCAATTTTTTTTCCTTTATTATTTTGAAAAAAATATTATCTCATGTGATCTTCATTTTTATACTTACCTTTTTTTAAAAGGATGTTATATTGTCCTTTTTATGATGCGAGTTTCAATAAAGATATTTTAAAATATTAAAATAGTATTTAATTTCATGATCAAATATGTAATGTTCCACTTGAAATTTCTTTACTCCATTATTTTCTTTAAATTATCAATTATTGGAATTTATTTTAAATTGGTGTTTTAAAAATGTTTTCAAGTTATCTTCTTGAAAATGATCGTTTGAAAGTGTCTCGTAACTTTATCTCTTTACATTAGTGTTGGGAAATGTTTTATAAAGAACCTTTTTATATTTCAATTCCATTTTACTATTTATCTCAAAAATATATATCTTCTTTGGAGTTATGTTTCATGAATAAAACGTTAAATTTACTTATGAAATACTTATTTTGGATGATTTAATTTTGATATCATCCGATCAAAATCATGATGTAAATTTTTATGATACCATTTGAAATGATACAAAACCCATTTTCTTTCTATAGGTTTTTCATGATATGATATATGGGTGCTTTATTATGAAAAAAATTCATATGGTTTATCATTTTTTTATAGGTTGGGTCCATTAAATCCCTAAGATGGGTTAGGTCTGTTAAAGCCTTGATACAGGTTGGGTCTGTTAAAGTACTAAGACAGATTAAGTTTGTTAAATCCCTTAGAAAGGTTGGGTCAATTAAAATACTTAGATGAGTTGGGTATATTATATCCCACTAATGAATTATTTAAGGTTTTATATCTCATGAGATAAGGATGATGTATGTACATTATTGTTACATTCATAACATTATGTGTGGACATTATTGATATGTTCACAACATGATGAGTGGACATTATTGGTATGTTCAAAACATGATGCGTGGTCATTATTACTATGTTAACATAATGATGTGAAAATATTATTGATATATTCATGATATTATCCATGAAAATTATTGTTATATTGCTAATATTATGTGTGTATATTATTGTTATGTAAACAAATATCTACATGGAATTAGTTAAAGTCAACTTTACCTATAATGTTATGATTTCTATGATTATATATGTTCAACACTACTATAAAAAATTTATATTTTTTTCTACATACCTAAGACATGTGATACAAATCATGTTAATTATATCATATTTTCAAGCTCTTATGCCATGGTATATGTTTGATTATTTGATATTACACATTCTTTTTATTTTTCCTTGTGGACAACTCTTACCCTTGATGACATATTGATAAGTTTTTACCTTACTAAGAATTTAGACCATCCATTTCTTATATTTTTCATTCCTTAAGTTATAAATATGAGTATAATATGTGTGATGTCTAGAAATAGGTCTAATATGGTGAAATTATAGAGAAATGTTCACAATTATATGCAATATGATTTTTATGTAGATAATATTTAAAGATGACAAACCTTTGGATTCTAGGATTTGTGAGTTTATTTGTGAGATTAAATGTTTAAATATAGATATTATATGTAAAATTATGTATGTTATATTGGGTTATCTCATCCTATATCAAAGGAAATTTTTAAAGAATGTGTTTTTTCACCAGATCTAGGAGTGTGATTTCGGGGGAATCCTAGTTTGTATCATAGAAGGGTTTAATTATTTTTGTTGATTAGTTTTGTGTTTTTGGGTATTAGGATGATAAAAAATTATTAAAAAAACATATGTATAAGTCTATGTATAGTAAAACATTCTATTTTTTTTGAAATGTATAGATAGTGTGGTTTCTTAACAATAACATCCCTATCTAGATATAAACAATTAGATGTAGGATCTAGATCATATGCATCTAGGGATAATAACCCTAAAAGGATTGGTTGGGTATTAGATTGATCTTAAATTAGTGAAAAATTAATGGTCCTAAATGCACACTTGGTTTGAAATCCCTAGGGGATATGCTCTAGTTGATTCACATGCTCGTTATGAACTATTATGAAGGATTTAAATAGAATTTGAGGATATAATATATAACTAACGAGTTTAGAAAAATTCATAAAATTATGACCACGTATAACCTATATTGAAAACTAGAGATCATAAGTTAGATTATAAATTCCATTTATGAATTTTTTCTTCCAATTTTATAGTTTCCTTTTATACGCTTATTAATTCAAGTATTCTCATACTTCAACTTTCCTTTATTCAAGTAATGGATAAAGCTAGAAGAAACTAAGTTAACAATGAATGCGATGGAAAATATAGTGATTGTCCCAATAAGAAACCAAATGGTATGTAAGAATGAATTTAAAATATTATATAAATCATTACTCATCTATCTTGAGTTTTTATTAACAATTTGAACCTTTAAAAACTCCAAAAAACAACAAATAATATAAAAATAGAGATTTATAGAAGTTCAGATGACAAATACCATGTTGAAAAGAAGACTAAATATCCCACATGTCAAAAATGTGGGAAAAAGCACCAATTAAAGTGTCTCAAATGAACTAGAAGGTGTTTTATTTATGGTAATGAGGTTATAGAGCAGCCAACCATTGAGAAAAAAATTAAGATTTCAGTTAACAAGATGGAGAAAAATAATGTTCTTCCTAAGGTAAAATTAATAATTCAAAGTTTTAAATGCAAGTAGTTTGGTTATTATGAAAATATATTCCATAAACTAAGGGTTAATGAATATAATAGGCATAAGAAACCTCTAAGACCAAGGGAGAAACAAAGATCCTATGTAATGACTACCTCTAAAGTGGATTGTGATAATTAAAGTACACTTACCCTCCACTTAGAATTTGTGGATATCTAATTATATTATGGTTCTAGCCACTCCACTATATCTAGGAAGTTTCAGAAGATCATAAAATCACCACCTTATTGATTTTATATTTAATTATTGAAGAAAAATTCTAGTTATATGATTATTTTATCCTGAGTTGAGGTTTGTGGTAATGTTCTTCATGTAAATTTTATCATTCTCTTTTTAGATAAATTTGAGATGATTTTGGGAATATATTGAATATCCCTATATAGAATACATATTAATTACTAAAATAAGGAAATAACAGTTCATATTCCAAATAAACCTATAATAATATATCAGTGCAAGGCTGACTATGGACTCTCTAGGAAAATTAAATCCATTATATGAATTTTAATACCCAATCATGTGGGGAATTAAGCATGAATTATTAGATTAAAACTCAATATTTTGAATATAATGACTATGGTGGAAAATATATGATTACTAGTAATACCTAATACATCAAGATACATATCACATCAAAAATTATATCTTATGTTATGTATATATTTTATACAACCTTAACTATTTTTTAATAAGTAATAATTAAAATTGAGAGGATGTAATTTTTTTATTGGGGGAGAATGAAAAACCCAAAGTTTTAGGAAATATTTTATTTCTTTAAACTATATGTCCATAATTGTAACATATATTTTTCAATTCATTCAAAAAAACTAAAATTGAATATGAAATGATTCCTGAATTAAACTAACAACACTTATTCACTCATAGTGGAACATTACAATAAAAGGAAATGAAACTAAGTATTACATACCATGGATTATTACACACTATGGATGATTACATATCCTAAAAGTGAATAATTTAAAACGGGATAATAAATAGAAAAGAAAACTGGATATCCCTTGGATCATAATCACCCTTGAGAATCACCATTAGTAGAACTAAACCAACATTGAGAAAGAAAACCATGAAAAGAGAAATCGTTGGTAATATATTCATTATAAAGGGAAATATGGTCATTAGAAATATGGTTGTTGGAAATATGGTTTCTAGAAACATATTCATTGGATATATATGTATCTTATAGGTATAATGAATTTATTTATTTTTAGAAATAAATTTACAATAATATAATTCACAAATTATAATGAGCAAAACAAAAACATAATATTTAACTAAAACTTTTAATTATAAAAACCTTTTTATGAGTTAAATATTATTATTATCAAACAATGAAATGATATATTTATAAAATCCAAATAAATTTTTCTATATAAATGGATTTATAAAATTAAGTGTTTGGGAAATAAATAATTTATTTTAATGGAATTTGGTAAAGATTATTTAATAGTGATATTTTTCAATGAATTATTTTTTAAGTGTTGAGTATCTTTATTCGAATAATATTCCTCAATAAAAAATAGTTATTTTAAAATAAATGTATTGATAATTTATATGATATAATAAATTAACATTTATTAAATATTTCTTACAAAAAAATAATAATAAAAAATTCCATTTATTCCTAAATACATATTTTTTCTAAAAATTGTTTCTATGTGTTATGAATGCACATATCAAAATTAATTTTTATCACCTATAGAAGTTGAATTTGAAAAAATTATTTTCAAATTCAGAATTAACATTTTCAAATTAGTTAATATGGTTGATTTATTTTTTAGGTATAAAAATTAGTTACTTAGGTTAAAGTTAATTATCACAGTAATGGTAAAAGTGTTATTTTCAACGAATTATTTTTATAAATGCTATGTAATATTAAAAAAAAATTAACCTATTTTTGATGACTATAATATGATTTTTAAATATTTATACAAATATATTAACACTCATTTAATTTTTAATTTATAATAAATAAGAATAAAAAACAATGAATGTATAAAAATACATTTTTCTACAAAAATAGTTTTTTTTCTATATCTAATGTTTTAATTTAAAAGTTAATTTTCTCCATTTTATAAATTAAATTATATTAAATGAATTCCAAATTCCAAATCATAATATCTAAATTTGTTAAGTATGGCCATATTATATTTTTAGTTAAAGAATAATTACCACAATAAAAATTTAATCAAGGTAAATATGGGTAAAGGCGGTAACTTAATGTGGTTCCAATGTTTCTAAATTACATTGAAACTATGAATTTATAGAATACCTTTTTTAGGTTAAAAAATCATAATCACATGTCCCACAAACCATTCCTCACCTAACTTACCTAACTACCATGTTATTCTATCTTTACCCCTCACATAACTTTAGTTTCCAAGGAAAATTCACTCTTTTTCACCTATAAAAGGAGATCACTTACACCAACATCAAGCCACACATGTCCTTTAAAAGTCCATTGAACATAAAAAAATTATTAGAAAAAAATACCCTTATCCAATTTTGTTATCCCTTGGTTATAATAAATCTTCCCAAGTCCTCTATTTCCAAGAATCCTTTCAAGGGAATATTAAAGTACTCAATGTGAGTATATTATCCAGTCCCTAACCTTTTATTCTATAACTTTCTCATCAAATATTCTCCAAAAATATTATAACCATACTAATATAATGAAATTAATATCATTATTATAATAAAATTTTATTATATTTATATACAAACCATTAATATCTCCCTCCAATCCATTGGTAAATGAAAACATCACTCGTGTTATGTGTGGTATACCGCCTCCATGAATGACGTATTTCATTTTTCATCACCGCCTTATATGGATGGTTCTATGAATTTATTTAATCAATAAAAATTATATTTATGGCATGATTAATATTATATAAATATAAATTTGGCATTATATTAAAATTATTAACAATAAACTTACCCACCTAAACCTAGCATACCACGATGAAAAAAAATTTCTTCTTTATAAGCAATAAATTCTTATCGATACTCTTCATTTATATTATTCTTATAACTACTAAAAATTATGATTTATCATATTAATAAAACCTAAATAATATCATTTTACTTATGGAATGACAACATAATCACTTTTATAACTATACTCACCCATTGAATGTAACATGTTCTAATTTAGGTCATTTTAACCACCTACATGAATAATGATGTAAATTTACATCATGGATAAATATGGAAACTTAGTCATTGTTAATATTGGATATTAATAAGTAAATAATGATATTTTTGGTTCTATAATGATAATATTAATATCTAAACCATTACTAATATACCACATTTTCTTAATTAAAATTTACCAAAACAAGATCATCACCGATTTCATATTCATAATTATAACTCAAATTATCATTTAATGAAATTAATATTTTATAAATAATCATAAAAAAATATTCCAGCACCTTAAATAATCAGGGAAATATGAAATTGGTCTCAAATTATGGGTATCAATGTCAACAATACAATACAGGTGCAAAAAAATAAATTTATTGACATCCGATGATGAAAATAAACTATAACTAATTAATAAATGTATAATGAATGATTATAATTAAAATTTAGAAAAAAAATATATGAATAAGGTTCTAAAATAATTTTTTATTATGTTTATGTTTTTTATATAGTATTTTAAATCACTTTTGTGGAAGTCCATAGTAATGGTAAGGGTTTTATCATCTAAATTTCCTTTTTTTGATACATATGAAACTTCACCACTCATTTTCCTTTTTATGGTATATATATTGTAATAAAAATGTATTTTAACATAATTTTATTTAAATTAAAGTGGTTTTAAAATTAATTTTAAGTTTTATCCTTTAATTATTTTTTATTCAAAAGTTACCAAAGCTGTAAGGATTTCATCGACTGAACCCCACTTTTATTAAGTTATAGTTTTATCCCTTAAAAATGTTCTTATAATTTTATTATATTCATAAATTTCTTTCCAAAATATGTAAATTTCTATGTATATCTTGAGAATTTACATTTTTAATCAAAATATTCTTATTTAATGTATTTATTTCTTTAATAAAAAATGATTATTATTAAGAATAAATATCATGCTCTCTAATAAGCTCTCTCTCTTCCATATACAAATTTTTCATTCCAAAAATGTTTTCCTTTCTTATTTTGAAAACCCAAATATATATTATCTCATATGTTCTTAATTTTTATTCTTACCCTTTTTCAAAACAATTTTTTATTATCCTTTTTATGATTCGGGTTTCTATAATGATATTTTAAAATAATAAAATGACATTTGTTTTCACGATCATATTGTCTATCTTCCACTCAAATTTTTTTAACCTAACCATTATTTCCTTTCAAGTATCCATTATTCGGATTTTTTTAAACTAGAGTTTTAAATGGTTTTCATGTTAACTTATTGAAATTGATCTTTTGAATGTGACTCATAACTTTGTATCTTTTCATGAATGTCTATAGGTTTTGTAACTTTGACTCATAAATTTTTCCTTTTTTCTATTTATATAAAAAAATATCACCTTTTGAGTTTTGTTTCATGAATAATTCTCTAAATAATCTCATGAAATACTTATTTTGGGTGATTAAATTTTGGTACCATATAATTGAATTCTTGATGATTTTTTTATGATACCATTTGAAATGGTACAAAACCCATTTTATTTCCACGAGGTTTTCATGATATGATGTATGAGTTATATTATATGAAACAAATGAATATGATTTATCATTTTGAGATGGGTTGGATCTATTAAATCCCTAATATATATTGGATCTGTTAAAGCCTCGAGATAGGTTGGGTTCATTAAATACCTAATTTGGGTTGGGGTCATTAAATCTCTGAGATGGGTTATGCCTGTTAAAGAACCCAAATGGGTTGGGTTTATTATAGACCTCCAATGAATTGGTTAAGGTTTTATGTATCATGAGAAGAATATGATTAATGGAAATTATTGTTATGTTCACTACATGATGCATGGAAAATATTTCTATGTTCATAACATGATGTGTGTTCATTATTATTCTGTTCACAACATAATGCATGAACATTGTTTTTATGCTCACAACATACTTCATGGAAAATTATCAATATGTTCCAAAAATTATGAGTGGTAATTATTATTATGTTCACAATATATTGTTTGGACATTATTTTTATATTCACAACTATATACATATACTTATTTAACATTAAATTTTCGTATAATGTTATTATTTCTTATGATTATTTATGTTCCACACTCTTATGCCAAAATTTCTATGTTATGCTACATGCCTAAGATATATTCCATGTCTCATGTTTATTGTCTCATATTTTCATACTCTTATGAAATTGTATGTGTTTGATCACTTGATATTACACGCTCTTCTATTATGCCTTGTGAACAAATCTTATTATTATAGGTTCTTTTTAATTATATATTTGTCCCATACTCATGTTTTATCACACGATTATGATCTAACCCTTGATGAAATATTGATAAGTTTTCCCTTATTGGGTAATTGATCTCATACATTTATTATGATTTCTATTCCCTAGGTTATGAAGATGAGTATAAAATATGAAATGTCTTGAAATAGGTCTTGCATTGTTTAATTATAGAGAAATGTTCACAACTATATGAAATAAGATTTTTATTTAGCTGATATCTAAAGACACCAAACCTTTAGATTTTGGGTTTATTTTATTTTATTTTTGAGATGTAATGTTTTAATAATAAGATGATATGTAAAATGATTTAAGTGTTATTGGTTATTCTTAGTTTGTATCAAATAAAATATTTAAATAATGTGTTTTTTTCACCAGATATGGGAGTGAAGGTCTATGGGTATCACATTATTTATGCCATGAAGTATGAGAAATTATATTTGTGATATAAAATTTTGATTGAAGGAGTCACAAAATATATTTTCAATGATCTTATTATATGATGATGATTGGTTTTTATGAAAATATTTATTGATCATTTTGAGTTCCTTTCTATTATTAGTATTATATAAATTATTGTTTTATCTATCCATAGATATGAGAACCAAGTTTGTAATGTATTATCAAAGAAATAAGTGGACACTAGGGAATATTATTAGACTTTTGGAATTCCTAATGATTTTATCTCTTTTTTACTTTTATAAATAATGAGAGATATTTATACCCATGTTAGTAACACATCTCTATAAAATCAATATTTTTTTAAATAAATTTCATGCAACACCCCGAGCTTCCACGATACGCTTCTCATTCAATAATGCAATAGCTTGCATTGTACGCAACTTCGAGTTCTAAAACACCGCGACTAATCAAAGTAGCCGTTATGAATAGTAATAACCACTTTTTAAAATTATAGAAATTTTATATTTCAAAATGGACTTCATTTTTGTATTCGTAATATCGAAATTATCCAAAGTTGAATTTTTTGTAATTTTCTGAGAACTTCCAATTTTTTATGAATAGTGAAAATTACTTAAAAACAAAATTTTTAATAAAAATAATTTATAGTGATAAATTATACTATTTAGTGGTTTTAAAGTATAATTAGAATATATTTTTACCATTTTATCCAATGGTGGTCATTAGAATTAATTTAACATTGAAATTGGACATAAACAATTGCCAATCTTTTGATATAAATTGTTTCTTAAAAACACGCTATTGTTGTGACAGCGGGAATTAATTATAAAATTAATTAATTCAATTTATATGTTTGGCATTTTTTAAAATATACATCATTTTTGAATTCGGAATATGAATTATAGATTAGGGTGAAATTTTGGCATTGTTCTGAAAAACTTCAATTTTTGATGAATTGTGGAACCACTAAGTGGTGGTTAAATAACTGATTTTTCGTTTAAATGAAATATTACCACTTCTGTGATTTGATTTTCAAAAATCCGACATACATGGTTTTCATTAAGAAGTAAAATGTGGTTCAATGAGATTAAAATAATTTTTTGGTGAATAGTAACTTTTAAGTTCTTAATCGCGATTAGAGGTAATTAGTGTAGTTTAAGGTAAAAATAATGTTTTAATAATATGAGATGAGCTTGAAACATGTCCTACCCTCATTGGATGTGTCATGACCGACCAAGACAATCCATGGGTCAACTTGGGGACCCCATGGATCCACTTTGGTTGGAAAATGACATTAATATATATTTATTTAATGTTAAAGTAAAAAATGAAACAAACATGAAATGTTTTACTAAAACAATTTTTACATGGGGTTATACAAGTCATATTTTTGAATATAAATAGTCATTGGAAAGATAAAAAGATTTAATACATCATAGTATTTTTTTATAATTTTTAGACATTAAATAAATTAAATTATTTATGACATCATTATGATGGAGCGATAACCTCATTATTTAACGATTTTAATAAAATGAAAAGATAATGTACACTCCAAGGCTTACACTTGTCCAAAGACTATTGGATGGGTAGATTTAGAACCCTTATCACCTTATCCACGAATTATATAAGTGTGGGACCTTTAGAATCCGAAAATCATTGTATAATAATGTAAAATTTCCTTACTTTCCAAGAGTGCCCCTCCTCTCCTCTTATAAAAGGCCCCCACCTCTACCACCTCATTCACACTTTCAAGCCATTTGGCTCGGCCAACCTCTTCCCAAATACTCTCCCAACTTCCCCCTCTTACTCCTATAAGCCTCACATTGGGCAGAACTCTTCCCAAGGAAGCCTTTGGCTCAAATCAAAAAGAGTTACCCGATTTTGAGGTAATGTCTTCTCTAATGTTGTTTTGTTTTATTTTTCTTCTCCAACCCCCTAAACTCTTTTTATTCATTTCTTTTGTAAAAACACCAGTATCCTCAATATACTAGGATGTTGTTATAATAAGGATTCGAGCTACACTTACACACACCTACATCTAATGGTTAAAGAACATACAGTTTCTGTGGATAACGAATTTCTGCCTCACGAAACGATGATTGTTCAACACTCATATAACACCTTCAAAGGTGGCCATTAAGATGTCACTATATTTATATATGATATATAAAATGTTTATTTTTTACTTATGCTTCTGTATTTCTCATTTATGTCATACTTTATGATTTCCATTATGGGTAAACGCGATAATTTCATTTTAGGAAGTGCGGACCACCGCCCCCTCAAAGTGATTTGAATCGTTAATGCCATATGTGGGATGTATAAAGGATGAAGTAAATGGTATTATACACTATATTATACTAGAATTATATTATACATTTATATCATTATGATTTCATTCCATTAAATATGAAATATAAATGAAAGTAGCGTTCATGCGTACGTACGACTTACCGTCTCCATGAATGGTGCATTTCATTTCTTACCTCTAAATGTTACTTAATATTATAAATGAATGTATATACTGGATATATATGATATATATGACATCTAAATCATGAATATAATTCTGGAGATAATGGATATTCTACCACATAAACAACTTGTAATTATAAGAAGTTTATTGTTGACTCAAGTACCAAAGATCGACAAAACGATCGTTATTAACTTAAATAATTACATAATGTTCATAACATTGTAATAAGTGATATAAAAAGGATAATGAAACTGAAAATGGTTCTTATTAAGGTAGATATTAACTCTAGTTTATTATTCAGGAGGTTAAAGAACGATTGAGTCAAGTCGGACACGAGGTAAGGGAACTTCTTAACCCAATTTCTATTCTTTGGGTTAATCTCCTACTTTCAAATTATGTCATGATATTATTATGTCATATCTTGTATTTTTACATTATTTATGTGTACTTATAGTGAATACACGTTATAGATGTACTTTATTTTAAAAATGATCTTTTAAGGACTTCGTCTCAATCTCCTTTCATTGAGGCATATTTGGTTTTATACACAACTTTCTTTTATACGGTGTATAAACCCCTTTGACTTTTACGCTTATTCAAAAGGAATATTTTTTTATACGAAGCGTTTTACTAAGCGACAAAAGGGAATGTTTTTCTTTCCGTACATATGCGGCGATAATGACTTCTCCGCCGCCGTGACCATTATTTGAGTTTCAGCTTCCTCTACAAGCCATCACTTTTTTTTAATGAAAAATAAATACAAAGTTTTATCTTTCTTTTATTTTGGTATTGAAAATGGTTTTGAAAGCGTTTTTATTATATCAATGTGTTGTATTGATATCTTGTGATTGAAATGTGGAAATGTTATGTTTCCTTTATGCATGTTTTATGTGATACGATTATGTTATGGTTTATGATATGTTTAAACCTATTCATATGAGGAATGCATTGGACTTAATAAGTGACAGGTGGAGCCCGCTATAGCTCCTCGATGTATCGGTAGGTCTCATGAGACAACTAGACGTGGAATTGGCCGAAGCCCTTTCCCAATTTGATTTATGGTTTTGGCCGAGGCCCTAATCATTTTAGACGTCTTGGCCGAGGCCTTGACAAAATGTTTCAGAATGTCTGGCATTATGCATTCCATCATTATGAAAGTGGTTATTGATATTGCATGTGATTATTCGACCAGTAGAATATCCATGTGAAGAAGTGAATGACATTATCTCATTTTACTTTTTCCATATTATGTTGATGTTCAAGTTTAAAAGGCTTTTGTTTTAGTTATACATTGCCTTAGATTTTTATGTTTATTTATGAAAGCTTCCGCAATATTGTTATCCTTACTGAGAATCTGAGCTCACCCCTTTCAATGTTTTAATATTTTCCAGGATGTGAAGAAGTATTTTATGAATTAACTGAAGGGATAGTCATAAGAGGATATGAGTGTGGACTATGAAGACTTTGTTATTAGTTTTTCACATTATGATGCAATGTAAGATTTATGAATGTATCTAGTGTTTCCAAGGCTACTAAACTAATCGGTCTTTCGAGACTTGATCTTTTGTGATCATGCCAATGTTACGAAGTAATGCACCGACTCTGGGTAGCTGGGTTCGGGGCGTTACATTTCATGGTGGTATGGGTTTGGTATTTCCATTTCATTACTTAGTTTATTTATAATTATTAACTTAATGAGTTAAAAAAATATAAAAGTGGGTTTTGGGGGTGGGTTGTGTTACCATGAATAATGGGAACACTCCCTATCTCTACCCATCTCCCCTCCCTGTCTTTATTTATTATAATATAAATTCTTTAGGTGATAAAATCAAAATCTATATTTGATAATTGGTTTTTATTTTTTATACAAAGGTAATATCTATAGTTTCATCAATTGTATCTTCCTATATCATTTTTATTATTTAATATATAATCTTATGGGTTTTGTGCCAGGTTCATTAGATTTAACTCAATTAAGAAAATTTAACTACTTATGTTCAACACATGGACTGCATTCACTGTACGATGTAGGTGGATCAGACCATTTTTCATGGTTTTTTAACTTTACAAGTGTTAATATAAGTGATAAGTATGGGATGGACAAAAAGTACCTGAATGGGTACTCCAAGTGTTTGAAATTTTGTAAATATTTTTTTATAGAATAATATAGACAATGTTGTCCCTATTTCATGGCCATTTAATTTTTTGGACTATCCAATGACATCATCTCCTAGGAATATTGTATAAAATTTAATAAAAACGAGATATGAGTGAGTACCCTGGGTACCTAATTTTTTTAAAATTAATCATACAAATTAATATAAATGAAGATTAAACTCTGCCACAAGTAGAATAATTTTTGGATATTTAGCGATGATACCTATTATTGAATCTTTATGGGGGTGGGGTGTTGGGAAATAACATCAAAACCTGTATTTTGTGTGTCTATAATGTCATAATAATATTCATGAAATATAGTGGGACTGATACAATAATACTATACAAAGAAGAAATATTATTAGAGCACCCAATGCTGTAGCTAGATATTGGGACGATATTTTTTTATTTAATTTATATTATATGTTGTTTACATTAGTAAAAAAAGTAATTATAACATCAGTATTTTACCACAAGTTATTTAATAACCACATTTAAATTTATTTTACATCATTTATTTAATATTTTTCGTAAAATCGACTACATTTTTATTTTTAATAGTGTATTTTTAATTAACTAACATTAAAAATATTATGGATTTTTTTAATGTCAGTTATTTTAATATCTGACATTAAAAATCAAACCTTAAAGAATAAATTTATATTTTTTAATTTCAAACCCATGAAATTTCACTTTTCGGCCTACAAATTCATCCCACTAAACATTAAAATTTCATTTTTTCACATTACACCCATGTTTTTTTATTCACACCTACAAATATATCTCATTGTTTAATAATTCTTCCATTTCTATCCCCAAATTCAATTTCTTCCTCTATATTTAAATCATTCATCCCCACATGATTTTATCTAAATTTTTTATTTATCCCTCTATTTTCATTCATAGATTTCATATTACGAATGGATATCCATTTATAAGATATAGAGGGTGGTGTTTTATAGAGAAAGGGTAGAAATAATTTATATAATGATGAATTCATTTGTTTGAACATTATGATTTATCAGAGGTTCTTTCATGGATGTAAAATTCATAAAATTATTTCTTTTATCCAAATCTAGTTTTTTATAACATTTTTGTTAATATTTATTTATTATTATCATTATATATTTGTAAAATCATTAATTTTTTTAGTTTCATAATTGTAAACTAATTATTTTATCATATAGAACTATGATCACTGTATTTGATTCTATAAAACTTTTCATTATCCTCATAATTTATTATAAAAACAAATATTTTTCATGTATTTTTTTAAATAACCAATGTGAAAAATGACCTTTCGCATTAGTTATTTAAATAAACATTGCAAAAAATAATATTTCATGTTTGTTTTTAAATAACTGATGTGAAAGATCAATTTTCACATTGATTATTTAAAAATTGACATGAAAAATTATATATTTTTTAATTTTAGTAACAAATGAAGGTGTAAATATTTTTAACACATTTTCTAAAAATCGACATTAAAAAATATATCTACCATGTCACTTTTAATGATGTCATAAAAAAAATAAAATTAAAAAAAATAGAAAAACCAATGTAAAGAACAAGTTTTTATACTTTTGTTAATGTTTGATATTTCTAATTATACTAATGAGAATGTTGATGTGTGTTTCTTATACCATGTATAATATATTATTATGATCTTTTTTTATATACATTAGACCACAACATCATTGATTGGATTATTATTGTTATAATACTTTATATATTCATGTGTGTGTGTTATGATTCATGATAAATATTAAGTTTAATGGGATACGAGGTGATGAGTGATGGAACCACTTAACAAGGGTAAGTGAATCATGTCAGGGAGTGAGTCCGATTATGTTATATATTTGGTTATGTGATATTAAATTATATTTTATTTATTTATTGAGAAATAAATTTATTTATCCCTCTTTTATTTACCTTTTTTATATTATTTAAACATAATGGGATTCCTATGTTATTTGATGAGTTGTTTAACCTAATGATTTGATGGAGTATATCACTTGTGGTGGGTTAACTTGGATAGATTTATTCTTGACCTAGGGAGGTGAATTTCTGAAGCAGATAGAGATCATATCCTAAATGAATTAGTATTGATGCTAGTTTTCAAGTCTAACTATGGAAACCCGCTTGAATCGAGTTATGGGTTGTTCCCATATTTATAATAAATAGTGAAATCTTCTTGATGATATTTTTTGTTTAACATGGTAGTGATCCAATGTGATGGGATATGGTTAGTTTCCAAGGCGGTGAACTAGTATATCAAGATATGGTTATTCACCAGGGAATGTGACAATGTGACCAAGCTTTATTATTTTATTGGTAGGCTATATTATATCACAACCCTAATTACTATATAGTGGGAAAGTAATGTTATGTTGTAACACATTATTAAACAGGGAGGTGATTTAGAACTAGGCTTGACTATGTTATGTCATGAACCCTGTGTTGATATATTTAATGAGTAATATAGTGAAGGATAAAGACATACAATCATATTTACTATTTTATGTATAGGATGTTTGGAAAGACATTGGGGGTAGAAGTCCCAATGATTTAGTCTATATATGGAATGTATTGTGAGGAATTGAGATCTAGAATCCATAGTGTTGATCCATGTATGGGGGTTTTGGTGAGGCATCATGATATACAACATATGGTACAAATATAAAATTAGAAGATTCTTATTTATGTTGGGCCTTAGGGTCAGTACAATATAATGATGTTCACCAAGAACTACAACTCAGTGAAATATTTCAACTACTCTTCCATCTCATTAGATGATAAAATATTTATTAAAGTAGGTATGATCCTTAATTGGATGAATTAGGTATAATATTTGGTCAAATAAGGGATATTGAAGAACCATGGTGGGGTGTAAAAGTCATAACTAATTGAATTGGTATATTATCATCATTCATTATTGTATTTTTATATTATACCACTTAAGTTGTTCATTGGATATTTACTACATAAGATCTCATGACACAAGCACATTCATATACACAGATGTCATATAATATGTTAAGAGTCTTTTAGTGGTGCCTAATAATATTTTTTACTCACACATGACATGTGCACCTCATTATACATGTGGTTCTATTATTTCATTGTAGGTATTAGATAAGTGTGTTAGAAATAGGAGGAAGTACACATCAAGGGTCCATGAGACCAAATAAGTGTTAGTGAAAATTTGTCACATGGTATTCTAGGAAGATCATTTTGACATAAATTATTTTATTCATTTATTTATTCAATTATATTAATCATCTTAGGTGTTTTTATTGTGTATGTTTTAGACACCTGATTTATTTATCAAGTTATTTATTTATTATTGTTTCATCATGAGTTGATGATGGGTGAATGAGTTTTATTTTTAGTTTCACATGGAAATTATATATATTTTTATTTTTACATCATCATTTATTCTTTAAGGGAATAGTATTTTTCAGAAATAGAATCCATTATCCCATTAGGAAGAAATCCCCAGGTTATACGATGTTCTAATTTGGGATATTATATTAAAATTCAATAAATATATTTATAATTATCTTGAGATTTATAGAACTATCATGAAAAATAAATACGATTTATATTTATCAATAATGATCCAATCACTAATAAGGAAATCATTCTATGATTTGAATATGAGAAATTGATTTGATCCATGAAGTATAAGATGGAAGCTATATCGGATATCTAAACTTGGGATTTGGTTGATTTACCTAATGGTTTAATACTTATAGGATAAAAATGAGTATTTTTGATATCAATCGATCTTGTTGAGGAACCACCATGGTTGTTGACAAGTTTGAGAGTGAAAAAGCATTCCTTACTCTAATAGACTAGAATATGGTGACTAGCACTAATAGTCCATCCACACAAAATGAGATGAAAATTTCTATGAATAATATATTATCATATCACTAAACCACCAATAATATCATACATATCTATTATGATAAGATAAATCAAACTATAGATTTTTAATTACATTCATTATTTTCAAATAACTTAATATATTGTTATGATGAGAGTTATATTTGTTGTCAATAGTCAATAAAATCAATGATTAAGAAAATAGAGTTATTAAAGATGTAGATTGATCTATCTATGTATTGGAAGCCTATGGTCTAAAAGATGTTATTATGACATAAATAAAAGTCTGGGTTCTGGATAACATCACTAGTTGAGATTTTGATTTTGAATGAGAGTTAGTCCATTGTGTGGTGTAGCTAGATCATTTGGACTGCTAGCAGTCTAGACTATACATAAGACCATAACTCTCTCTATATCATTTCTTAATGATGATGATGAAATAGAACTATAGTAATGTGTACTTCGATATGGTACTCTAGAAAAATGTGACTGGGGACACCTAAAACTCACTATAGCTTCACAAACTTATAGACACTGGTTATTGTATCACAGTAGACTTACTATGTAGTTGGTACAACTCTAGAAATGTAGGTTATTGTAGCACCATGTTGATTTATAAGGCAACCTCAAGCTAGGGTTTTTTTACCCTTTGAATTCACCCTATAATCTTGATCCTAAAATCAATGAAATCATTTACCTCTCAATATACATTGAGGTTATTCCAAAACCACATAAATCTCTATATCTATGATCTTTTTTTATTTTCTCCCTTTTAATATTCTTTTTCATAATCAATTATCATGTTTTCTCCCAAAATGTCCTAAAAAACTTGTATAAGAGTCCGAGTAAAAAACATTTAGTTTATTTTTCTATTGAATTGAATTATGGATAAGGAAGAAGTCAAGGTGAAGATCAATCATTATGAATAAACTGAATTCAATTACAAGAGGATTCAAATCAAAGACCATATTTATCAAAAAAATATACATTTGTTTTGTCTAGGTGAAAAACTAACAGAGATATAAAATACAAAGCGAGAGATACTAGATCAATAGGTTTTAGGAGTTATGTTCATCACGTTGGAAAATCATAGAATTTAGTATTGTTAAGGAGAATATGATGATTAGGTTGAAAAAATATATCATGAATATATATGAGAATCCTTCTTCATTGAACAAAGTGTACCTGATGTCAATACTATTAAATATTAAGATCATTTAAGGGAAGATTGTTACTGATCTTGTCAATGAATTAAACATAATCACAATTCAATTATAATTAGTGTAAATCATGCTTAATAATGAGGTATGTGAACTGGTTTTACAGTCTTTATTACCTAATATTTGGGAATCTACTGTAAGATACTTGATTATTTCTTCAAGAATTAAAAAGTTGATTCTAAAACATGTGTGAGATCTAGTCCTCAATGAGGATATTCAGAGAAGATAATCAGTCATATTCTCTGGTTCTATTTTGAATGTGAAAGGAAGAGGTAGATACATTTAGTGAGATAATTACATAGGATGATCAAAATCAAGGGGGAGGATCCAATATAAGGCAAGGGGGACTAGTGAAACCTAATAGATTTTTGTGAAGAAATGATAAATCAATAAGGATTATAAAGAAAAGTGGAAGGCACCTGAAACCAATACAAAATAACATACAAGCTAAAGGAACTAATGATGTGTTTCCATTGAGTATGGATAACCTTATGGAGTCTTGGATTTTAGATTAAAGGTTATATTTCCATTCTATTTTGGATAATGTTTTTTTTGAAAATTTATATTTCTAAATTTTTTGGAAAGGCACATCTTGCTGATGATGAAACCTTATAGATTATGAGGAAGGTATATGGATAGATTCAAAACAATAGTGGTATTTTTCTTATTTTTTAAAATGAAATTTAAATTCTTGGAATTATAAGGGTTCTTATTTCTATAGGGAATATTTATGATGTTATATTTATTACTAAATTCACTATTGGTTCATTGAAGATTACTAAGAGAGATATGGTCAAAAATCATGGAGAAAATAATGGAACCCTATATAATATTATAGAAACATGCATGAAAATTATTGAAACAATAAATTCTATTGGGTATTTTCAATTGTGGAACTACAAGTTAGGCGACATAGGTAAAAAGGTGATGAAGGAATTGTCAAAAAAAGTAATGATCTCAGAGCTAAAGTTAGTGTAAGTTGGATTGTGTTAAGATTGTATCTTTAGAAAGTAGAAGAAGATATCATTTTTAAAAGGAGAAAAAACACAGAATATAGAGAATATGAACATGGTGCACATAGATATTTGGGTTCCTACACTAGTACATTACCTTGGAGGGTCATAATATTATGTGACATTTATCAAGGAATCAAAAAGGAAGGTATGAATTTACTTTCTAAAAATAAAATTTGATATATTTAACATGTTTCATAAGTAGAAGACTATGGTGGAGAATGAGTTATTATCAAATCTGAAATGTTTGAGGTTTGATAATTATAGAGAGTATGGCATTAAAGAGTCTAGATAATTGTGTGATAATAATGGAATTTAGTGGGAGAATAATATTCAAGGTACACCATAACCGAATAGTGTAGTTGAAAGGATGAATAGGACACTGAATGAATGTTCCAAGAGTATGAGGCTGCACTCAGGCTTACCCACGAGTTTTTGGGTAGAGGCAGTGAACATGGAAGTATATCTCATCAATATGAGTCCATTTTTACCAATGGGAGAATGTCTACCCAAGGAGATCTGGTCAAAAAAGTAGGTAATACTCTCATTTACAAGTCTTTGGTTGTTTTTCATATGTACATATATATGTTGATGTAAGGGACAAGATTAAGGCTAAGTCTAAATCATGTTTCTTTATTGGTTATGGTGCTGAGGAATTTGGTTAGCAGTTCTAGGATAATAAAAACAAGATGATCATAAAAATAAAGAACATGATGTTTAATGAAGGTATTTTATATACGAATTGAAATTATAGTGAAACTAATAGTGGGAATAAAGAATTATAATACTAAGAGAAAGTGTATCTTGAATGTGTATGTGATCATGTGACACCAGAACCAATGGATCCTACCCATCAAGTGGAGTTGAGAAGATAAAAAAGGGTAGAAGATCCATGTAGAGGTATTCATCATTCTTAAACTATTTCTTATTAAATTATGGATGAGATCTAGAGTTCATTGAATAATAAATATAGTTAAAGGATTAAATAAAGTGGGTGTTGGATTTAAAGAAGTAAATTTCTTTATCGCATGATGACAATACTCGGGAGATGAAAATTTTTCCATAAGAAAAGAAATCAATGCATAATAAATGGGTTTACTAGGTCAAGTAAGAACATTATGGTAAGAGGTGGTAGAAGGAAAGTCTGGTAGTGAAAGTATTTATATAGAAGTAAGGTATAGATTTAACTAAAATTTTCTCCCCTGTAGTGAATCTTACCACCATTTTGGTGGTTATTATTATTATTTCATCAGAGGGTTTACATCTTGGACAACTTGATGTAAAGGAAAATTTCCTTTATTGAGATTTGGAGGAGTAAATTTATATGTATTAGTTAGAGGGATATGTTTATTTATGAAAGAAAGAATTGGTGTGAAAACTATAGAAGTGTTTATATGGGTTAAAGAATACACCCATCCAGTGGAACAAATGTTTTGAAACATTCATGAGAAAAAATTCATAAAAATGGTATGACATGGATCAATACTACTATTTCAAGTCCTTTGGTGATGGATACATTATAATGATTTTTTATGTATATAACATACTAAATACATGATCATGTATGCAGAGGATTGATGAGTTGAAAGGGAAGATGGTTGAGGAGTTCAAGAAGAAAGATCTTAGAGGAGTTGGAAAGATTTTGGGGATGAAGATCAAGAGAGACTGTACAACTAGAACCTTGATTTCATCAAAGGATGACTACATTAAAAAGGTTTTGAGAAGGTTTAGTATTATAGAAGTAATGAAATTTTATGTTCCCCTAGAAAACCATTTTAAATTATCAAAAGAACAAGAACCAAAGACAATAGAATAGGTTGAGTACATGGAAAATATTCCATATGCATCAGTTGTTAGAAGACTTATATATTCTATGGTCCAAACCTGACCTGATATTTATTATATAGTTGGAGTTGTGATTAGGTACTTGGATAACCTTATAAATAAACATTGGGAAACTATAAAGTCGATACTGAGGTGTCTAAAGGGAAGTAAGGAAGCATCTTTGTGCTTTAGGAAAGTAAAGTCATTGTATATGTATATTGATACTGACCTTAGAGGTGATGATGATAATAAGAGGAGTACTAAAGGTTATGTACTTACTTATGAAGAAATTTTAGTAATTTGGATATCTCAATTAAATAATTTTGTGGAATTATCCACTATAGAGTTTTAATACATTATTATAACATAATTCAGAAAGAATATAGTTTGGATGAATAAATTACTAGGGTGGATGGATAAAAAGAAAGATAAAAGTGTATTACACTGTGATAGTCATAGTTCTATACATATTATAAAGAAAATAATATTTGATTCATATATGAATCATATCTAGTTAAAGTACCATTTTATTAGAGGCTTAATACATGATGTACTATTGAGATTATAAAAAATTCATAGAACCAATAACTTGACATACATGTTAAAAAATAAGATGGTTATAAAGAATTAGAAGCACTCATATGCCTTTTTTGGCCTGTATTGATTAATGGAGGATTATAGGAAGGATATAGAAGAATAAAATGAGAGAATGGATTTTAAAACCACTGGTACTTCATGAATAATCATCTTGAAATTGAATATTTGATGGTAAGTTCCTGTTGGTGAGTGAAGAAGTGGATAATATTAAATTATGTAAGAAATTTAATTTGGAACCATATAAGTATGTTAGTTTTCTAGATCAGGATCCATGTGGTATATTGTTGGGTTGTGTATCTTGATCCTTTGGATGAATTTAGTGAAAGTTCTTGTAGCCTAGATTGCACATCGGTATGAAATTATCACTCTATAATTACTGACTGAAAACATTGACATGTAACTTTAGCAATATGGACTTAAACATGATACTATAGAAACATGTGACCCATGAAATAGACAATTCACTTTATCTATTAATACTTCTATCCACAAGTTATTGTAGTATAGTAAACTTACTATATATTTTGTGGCATTATAGAAATGTGGGTTACTATAGAACTACATTTCTTTTTGAACTCACCTTGATCTAGGGTTTCTATACTCTATTAAATATCTCTATAATATTTCTCTTGAAATTAGTGAAATAATTCCACCTCTTCATAGATATAGCTATAATTCTAAATCAACATAAATCTATATGCCTATGATCTTATTATTTTTTTCTACTCTCTTTTATATTTCTTCTATAAAATAAATTTTCATGGTTTATCCTAAAGTTTATGCAATACAACCCAATTAGAAAGAAGCTTAAATATGTGATGATTATTGAGATAAAATTATTTGATGAATGATAAGTGATAAAGGTGAAGAAAGGATATTCTAGAAGAACTATCTACTATAGTTTTAGAACATGTATTTTAGAAGGATATTGAATGTACTTTCTAAAATATATGAGATAACTATAAGAAAGTAGTTTCATTAGAAGAATAAGAAGAGAAAAATATTTCTAGAAAATGAAGAGTTCAATAGACTATGAACATAACAGAGGTAAATTATAAATGATGAATAATGGAGGAGGATATATGAGAAGTAAGTATTATTTACTCAGAAGGAAGCCATAAAGAATATTATGAATACATTAAGTTTCAAAGTGTTGAAGTATCATGCATTGGAAACTCAAAGTATGTAAGATATAATTTGGAAGATTATTTGAATCTAGAAAATTCTAAAGGATGATATGAGTAAGAAGTATGAGATATTACTACATATATTTATGATTTTATGTTAAGGGTATGATAGATGAACTCCAGGAATGTTTGAGATATGAAATATTGTGTTAGAGAAATGAAAGAAAAAGTAAAGGCCTTATTTTTAAGATTCTATAAGCTATCAAAACTTATAAAAGTCTTTATATGGAATACATTGAGTTAATGAAAGATCTAAAAGGCTATATAAGTGTAACCTAACACTTATCTAAGGGTTGTCTATTTGAAGAAGTTTGAGAGATATTCCAAAGGGGAATTTGGAAGAAACAAACCTGGTGATGCTTTTGTAATCTTTCAAAGTAAAAAATATCATGGAAGTTTGAGAATAAATGATAATTCAAGTTAAGATAATTAGTAAATGCATGTAATGGTCCATGTATTAATTCTAGAAATATTGAATCCAAAAGTTGATATTATTAACAAGTTATGTAGCTAAAGGTTGAAGCCAAGGATATAGAGAACCTAACCCAACAGTCCAGATTCAATGGTTAATTTATTACAATGGAATAATATATAGGGAATCGTGGATCCATTCTCTCTAGGGTTCCCCCTCCTGCTCTTGGCCTCAGCTTCTTGAATTCACCTAGGGTTTCCCTTTGAAACCCTTCACTACGGGTTCAATGGCGTGCCTATGTGTCATCCCTTTCTCCCCTTCTTCTTTTCTTCCCCTATTTTATCCTACCCTACCTTCTTCCTGCCCCATAATGTGGCTTCTTCATGAGTTATTCCCCCTTTTCTATTTTTCATCTTGTCTGCACCTTGCTTGTTCTCCTTTATGGTTTTGTCTTCAGCGGTGGTTTCTGTGATCACTCAGGTGTTGGTGTTCTAGTTTTTCCGTTGTCATATTATTTATTTGGTGGTTTTGTGATATGGTGAAGGTTGTGTCAAAGACCTTTGTCGCTCATCTACTACTCTGAACTGACAATCCTTAGCATCTCTCCATGTCATATTTTCAATGGTGGATTCAACAGTGTTTTGGGAATTGCGTTTTGGTGGTTGATAGTTTATAGGAACTTTCAGAGTCTTCTTGATTTTGTTTTGTTGGACTGGGTTTTCGGCCTTGTCGATGAAGCACTTTGGAGCCCTCAGCCACCCATTCCCTTCTTTGATCTCTCGATCCTCTACGCCTCTCCAAGGCAGACTGGGTGTGGTGTTAATGAAGGAGTTTTGGGTGTGTGGTTCGGTGGATGGTGGCACTCCAAGTGAAAGTCCCTTTGACGATGGTTCAGAGCTCATGTCGGATTCTTCTTCATCTCTTTAATGTTTCTATTTTGTCTATTTTGTTTGGTGTTTCTTCCTTGGACACTAATGAAAGTTTGTTTTTTTTTCTATGATTCTTGTTATGGTTGTTTTATATTCAGTATGATTCAAATTGTGTCTTCAGCAGTCTATGATTTTATTCTTCTTCATGGTGGTTTGATATGACGCTGTGCTTATTATCGGTGACGAGGTTGGTTTCTGACATGCTGTTTTCCGTTGAGCTGGTTTCGATGATGGTTGGATCCTGAAGTGGTAGGCTTGAGAAGGTGATGATGGTCTCTTTTTTGAAAATTGAAAAAGGTGACGTGTCATGGTGAACATAGTGAGGCGAAGATGATGGATCTTGTTTGAATTTTGAATGAGGGTTTGTTTTGAATGATTGTGGCACGATGTTGATGGTTATGGCTGATATTTTGAATTTTGAAATCTATAATGTGTTTTGGATTTTCTGTAGGTTCCCACTTTCCCTTAAATTGGTTTATTCAATAAAATAAAAAAATGGATTGTAAGGTATACAAGGAATCACATCTTGAAGGAACAAATAGTTTAGTTGTCTTGGAAAACTAGATACATACTTCAATTACACATTCCATTTGAATATATAAAATAAAACTAAGTATTTTCATTAAGATCATATTTAATCCCTCTAGTATATCCCTTTATATCAATGAAAAAAACATTTCCTGTCATCATGGGGAAAGGAAACATATGAAAGGGGTGTGCACTAATGTTGAGTAAGGGTATGAATACAGTGGAATATATCATGAATAAATAGGTAATAATCAATATGTGAAGGTAAATATATAAAAACACATTCCATTTAATCAATAAATTGAACATGAAGAATAATATGGAAGTAATAAATAATGATCAAGAAATGCAATATAAATAATCACAAGATCTTGAAACCTATCCATAGATATTAAAACTAATTAAATAATCACATTTTTATAAAAAATTGAATTCATAATGATGGAATACATAATGACGGACATCTGAATCTCACTATCGAGGCCTTATGATAATAAATATGAAATATATTTAAGGACTTGTGCCAAGATATCCATATAAATGGAAAAGACATTATCCAAAACCCATCTAGTTTTTATCATGAGACCTACTAATAAACTAAGGGGATATAGTGGGACTGCTTATCACTTACTAAGTCTAATAAATTATTCATATGAAAGGGAAAAAGAAATAATAAATGTAAAAATTCATATTAAAAAAATGTCATATGAAATATTAATAATTTCCCTAATAAATAAACATAATAAACATAAACATTCTTATTTGAAAACTATTATATTAATGTTAATACATTCCCCAATCAAACTTATCATAAACCATCTAGAGAAAGGATAAGGATTGTATTAAAACAGTACATCCCCAGTCAAACTAATCATAAACCATATATAAAAATAGAAAGTATTATATCATTATAACATATTACCAATGGATCATAAGTAAAATAAGGGTTTTTTTCCTTGATGAATAAAAATACTATAAAAACTACATTAAAAATATTCTTGAGAAAAATATCATTTTCACTTTGAAAATTAAATTTTAAAACTAAATATTTCTAGAATATCAAGAAAAAAATTTCTTTGAAAATAATATTGTAAACTAGTAAAGTAATATTCAAATAAATGATTGGTCATGATAGTGGGAAATTATATATATGTCAAGTATGTTAACATAAATATTCCTTTCAAAATTTTTCAAGAAAAGTAAAAAAGTAACATGTTTAGAAAATGACAGAAAGACTAATTTTAAACCATTTTTTAAAATTAAAACATGGGTACAAATGAATTTAAAAAATCTTTTGAGAATAGTAAAAAAAATGAAAATATTTATAGAAAATTTGGATATTTGTTTTTCAAACAAATAAATTTTATTAAAAGGAAATAGCCTCTAGATGTAGGAGGAGGGCAAAGGTTCTACATGGGCCTAAAATAATTAATCCCAATAGTATCACCAATAACAATAATAACACACTCTTGAGGAAGAAAACCCAAATTAGAAAATAAAGTAAAATCTTCATCAAGAAGATCCTTGGAAGCATGGTAGTCAACTGCTCTATTACCGCTGCACCATGTGTGGGAAATATCTATAACTATTTTGATTAGATTCTATATTTCCAAATTTGATACAAGATAGGCCATAGAGTGGGACTAATACCCTGTAGATACTTATGAATGATTTGAGAGTCTGTTTCCAGTGTAGCCAAAGAAATATTTTCCCTCCTGCAAAAATTAAGTCCAACCAAAATAGCGTTTGATTCTCCCTTTAAAGAGTTACCACTCCCGAATAACACTGAGAAGGCTATGATGACTGATCCCCTAGAGTCCCAAACCAAACCACCACCCCACATGGCGCCCAATGTGTATAACCACCAATGTGGAGTTTCATTCCCCTACTGTGTGGATACCATTAGATCCACCAGCCAGAATTAAGAATAGGGAAAGAATCAGTGCCTTTTCTGGAGCCTAGAATGGATCAAAAGGAAGGAGAATAATCCTAGTTATTAATCAGGTGGGCTAAGTCAGCCACCAAATACCTTGTTATAGTAACAATTTCCATCCTAGAAGAGGCATTACCCTCAAATTGGGCCTTGTTCCTAGCCCTACATAAACACCATCTTCCTACTACCAAAATGGATGTGTAAGATTTCAAATCCATCCTGCTCCTCCCCATACCCCAAAACCAGTAATCTATGAAATTCGACCCTATGGATTCACAAATATCCTCAACAAGGAATCTTCTAAAAGAAATAAAAACCCACCTTTCTCATTTCCCCTCAAAGAAAAAATGACATATGGATTCCTCCTGATGATCGCTGTAGTAGCTACACCAAGACCCCATGTTAATAACGGTGCATTTAATGTTCCCATACATAGGAATATGTTTATTCCAAATATGATAGAATAAAAAGTTTAATTTGGTAGGGATCTCCTTACACCACACCACCTTTATCCACCTGACTGGATTGACTAGCACATGCAAAATATTATGATAATCCTTCACCGAGAAATCTCATAATTCCAGCCTCATAAAAACACTAGAGTCATGGATCAAAGAAAGATCAATGAAATTGAAAACATTCTAATATATCCTATACAAAATGGCCTGAATAAATTATGAATGACTACTAGCTTACTAAAATGCTAGGTCCAGGGTGGGGAAGGCCAGAAAAACCAACATAACACCAACCTAGTTATGAAACCAGAAGCTAATATCTCCCTAGAAAACCATCTAAAAAGCATGTTAATCAATCTAAGGGATGTGAGGTTGATACATGCACCAAATATAGGATGATCTACCCTTCATAAACTCATGTATATCACCATATTTTTTCAAAACAAAACTTCCTCATAGGAACTATCCTTCCAACAATTCACATGCTAATTTTCCATGAAGCCCATGCATCGTATCTGCCACATCCCTGATACCAATACCACCCTCCCTAACTGGATGAGCCATTCCCCCCAGATTTCTAGTGGTGTTTCCCCTTTGCATGGGCATACCAGATGAATGTGAGCATCATTTTTTCCAACCGTGACAGGACCTAGAGGGGTACTTTAGAAGCAGACAAAATGTTCATTGAAATTGAAGATAATACAGATTTAACTAGTATAATTATTCCTCTGAAGATAAAAATGGATCTTCCAGTTTCCGATCTTATTGTTTATCTTATCCAAAATCTTTTCAAAGGGATGCACATATAGTATTCCCATTAAATTCAGGGCTCCAAGATACTTCATTAGGAAACCCATTCTATTGAATCCTAAACTAGCCTCAATAGCCCTTTCTCTTCTATATTTACACCAATCTGAGAGAAAAACATTTATTTTATCAGAATTCATCACCTGAACACCCTACTTTCAAAATTAATCAATGAACTCCTTGATACTTCATATGGATCTCTTGTATCCATTAGCAAAAATAATCATGTCATCGATGAATATAAGATGATACAGTCCCTATAAATTATATCTAAAATGATATGACATCACACTTCCAATTTGAATGGTATTGTTGATTTCTTTACTAAGAGTATATTTCATCATAATAAAAAATTCAGGGATAATAGGTCACCCTTTTTTAGGCCCCAAATAGATTTAAAGAATCCATGAGTATTCTCATTTACATCAATGAAAAACTAAAACACCTAAAAATAAGGTTAATGAACCAATCATAGAATCCCATAAATGACATAACTCTGATGATGAAGGAAAATACGATATGGTCATATTCCCTATCCATATCCATCTCAATAATAATATTTGAGCCATGCGTTCTCAGTTTAAGGTCGTTGATAATTTCTTGAACTAAGCATATTTCCCCTAAAATTGTTCTACCACTCACAAAACCATGATGTTCATTAGAGATCCATCAATGGAGGTGTAGAGAGAGAGTCCTGTTAATCATGGTAGATAGAATTTTATAAGAAAAGTTACACAAGTTTATTGGCCTATAATATTTAAGATAATATGGGTATTTTATCTTTGAGAGTAAAATCATTGACATTACTGAGGCTGTTCAGGGGATATTTCCACCACAGAAAACATCTAGAACCACCTCCATGATACTATATTTGATCAGGTCTCAAGACACTACATATAAGAAACCAAAGAGACCAGCAGGAATCAGAAAACTAGAGCCATTGAGAGCATGCACTGCATAGTTAATCTCATATTCTCTAGGAATAAATTCTAGTCTAGATTTATCCTTAGTTGTCACCAATTGGGAATCAAGTTGAACAACGCTGCATGGTCGGATGGAAACCCCACACGAATACAGGGGTTCATACCAAAAAGGATATCTTTGAAGAAAAATTAGTCCATACTCCTCACTACTTCATGATCATTTGAGAAAGAACCATCCTCTAGAATGATATTCGGCCTAACGATCTATCGTTTTTCTTTGATGCATGATTGGAAATACATAGTGTTCTTATCCCCTTATTTGAGCCATTTGATCCTCGATTCCTCATGTTCCAAAAAATCATGTTCCAAAAGATTCTCCACAAAAGCATACTTATTTGTAAACAAAGAATTTTATTTGGAAAAAAATCATGAAAAGGATAGAGATTTAAAATAATTCCCCTAAGAGAGACTTAAACATAAACAATCTCAAATAATGACAAGATTGTAAAATAAACCCATACCACTTTTTTAAATTTTGAATCATAATCCCCATGAAATAATAACTTTAAATGAAACTTTAAATATAATGATAATAAATAAATTCATGATATAATATATCAAAGGGGTAGTATATACACTACACAAATTTAATAATTTGTGAATATGGAATATGTATCACAAAAGTAAAAGTGAGATGAGAAACCCTTACCACTTTGGTTACTTTTGAATCATATTCCCTATAAAATAAATAATTTCAAATGAAACTTTTAATACCATGAATTAGAATATATTCATGATATTAAATGTAATAAGGTAACTACATACACCATATAAAATAAATTAGGTTCATAACATTACAATACAACTCAATGAAAGGAAACTGAGACAAAATCCCTTACCTCAGGTCCAATTTCCTTCAAACGTGTTCAAACCTACTATTTAATAAATATAGATATATTATAAATCTATTAGATAATTTTAATCATATATATAATTCCATATATGATTTACTTATTACTTTTTATCACACTTTTATTAACAATTCTTTTTTAAAATAACTATTCTGGGTGATAACTACTTTGTTTTTCATTTATTTATCGATTCAGTAGTTTTAGGTCCTTGTAATTTGATCATGGTTATATCATCCAAAGAATGAAAGACATGATATAAATATAATTTTTATTCATTATTTAAGTATTTATAATAATCCATAAATTATATATATATAAATGAGCTACATTGTTCACAGAGATGATAGGCCGTACGTACGCATGAACATTGTTTTCATTTTTTAAAGGATATAAAAAAATAAAGGTAAATAGTATTTAAATATTAAAAAAAAAAATTATATAATAGAAATTGTATATATTCATTAAATCTATCCATATTACCTTCCATGTAAAAATAAAATATAAAACGTTTCACATCACTTCGTGGAGTTGGTAATCCATAAGTACACACGTGCGACATTATCTTTTTCCAACAGATTAGAAGGCAAGAAAGTAAATTTTATATTATAATTCCAAAAGTGTAATTATTTAATATATATATATATTAAATAAATCATTATATCAATCTGTGAGAGGTTGTGATGGAAAAAAAATTACATCAGTTCGCGTGGCGGTAGTCTACCATACACACGATCAATAGTTTCTTTTCTAATTTGGTGGAAGAGGAGATGGATATAGGTTATTACATAAACATAATGACATCTTAGTATATGTTATATATTTATATTATTGTATTATGATTATTAGTATGTGAAGACCCGACCCCAGAACACCCGAATCCGGTGCCTTCAGAACATGATGTGTACATTTTAACAAAAACACGCACTGACAAATTACATATCATGTCCCATCCAGAGGATCGAATTTGGTTCAGGTTCTGAGAAACCCGTCACTTCTGTCGTATTCCTTTAACTCAAACTGAAACCTGAAAATTTTTTAATAAAAAATGTAGGGTGAGCATACGAATGCCCAGTAAGGGGTTTTAAAATAAACCAATATAACTTTTGAAAACATTCTTTAAAAGTTTCCATAAAACATTTTTCTTAAATAAGAGCGGTAAAACATGTAAAATATTATAAAAAAATTCTCAATTAAAATAATATGCTAATAGGATTACAAGGATACAAGATTCAATTATAGGCATTCTCATTTGGAGTAATAAATAAAAGAAATTCTAAACCTGTATGACATATGAATGTGTAAGCACCAATTAAAATGATTAATCAGAGTTGCACATAAAGGTAATAAATTCAATTTCATACACTGAAAACTAATTAAATTATTGCTAAACATATTTCATGTCATAATCTTTTACCTTTATGATACTCATAAGTACTGGATCTTAACCATGGATATTCTACTAGTCGAATATCCATTTAGTTAATTAATTATCATACAGACAATGAGGGAAATGTATAATGCTAGACTTTTGTGCCAAGGCCTTGTGCCAAGACCTAGGGGCTAACTATGACCAAACCCCAACCTGGAGAGCATCTGTAACCAGACTCCAACCCGGAGGGCTTACTTTTACTAGTCCCCAACCCAGAGGGCTTAATTTTATAGGTCCCCAACCCGGAACATACTTGTCCAATACATTCCTCATATGTCAGATCAGGTCGTTTATTCAAGGTGTCCCATATCACCTTGAATTATTAAATTTTATTTCATATTACTCAAGGTGTCCCATACCACTTTGAGTAATTTGATTTCTTATCTTATTATCAAGTTATTCCACATGCATGAATCATTGAGTGCAACTATAAATTGGAGAATGAAATCATTTAATCCATAGATACATAATATGATAGATAACATTGAAAATAAGGCTGTAAAAGTTTATTGAAGGCATACATGGTTCAGTATAAATTATTTGCACACGAGAAAATTACTAAATCACATCAAATTATGGGTGAGAAGGGGTTTTCCATATGAGGTGTTAAAATGATAACTATTCAAGATCAAAAATTTAATTACATCACGACTCAACTAACAACAATCTCCATAGTTGACACAACATTAGGTGAGCTTAACATGATTGTATGGTTTAACACAACCTTTGATCCCTTAAATATATTTTGGTCAAAACAAAAGTTTACTGTATTTTTAATCATAAAACACAACAAGGTCCATCATACAATGCCTTTGAAACATAGAATAATAACAAGGCTCATATTATTAAGAATTATTTAACTAAAACAAGTTTGACATACTTTATGGATTAGGACATAAACTTTTATGTAAATACCTCTTGGTTTGGCTTGCAGAGAGACTAACATTAATTAAATCCTTATAAGTATTAATCACATCACTTAATTAATTAAATTCCAATAATCCCTTCATAAAAAAATTAGGTTGTTGGAAACTATAACCGTATATATATATATATATATTAAGTATAAATATGAGTTTCCAATATTAAGCTAAGTTTAATAATTTCTCATTTGTAATAGATACTTAAAAAATATTTATTACACCATTATTAAAAACCAACCCATATTAGGTTATAACATACGTGACCATATATATATATAATAATTATAAAAGGTATTCATATATATATTTCATGAGGAGATGAATTATTTCTTCAAGTTTGCATAACCCAAAGATCCAAAGGACCTAGAATCAGGTATTTTAGGATTTCCACCCAATTAAAATGACTATACATGCCTTCATACATTTATAAACTAAAAATAACAACCGCATGCACATATATATAGTACATAATTATTTTTTTTCTGGTATTAAAATACTCCCCTATGTTTGTACAACCTCTTGAACTCAACCATATGATTTAGATTCAGTTTAAGGAAAAGTTTTTAACTAAACCATAGGACTAAATATATATATATACTTATGAGTATATATGTGTTTATACTCCCAAAGAAACGATACAAAAAAAATTTAAAACCCTTACATCCTTTATACCATTTGAACTCGAAAACCCGAAGACCTAGGTTCATCACAAAAGAACCTTTAAACTACACCACAAGTTATAAATATATTTTTATGAGTATATGTGTATATATATATATATATACTCTCAAAGAAACGAGATAAGCATAATTTAAACCCTTACTTTTGGTCCGAGGAAGAGGAGGACTTGAGGAAGACTAGCTAAAGCTTGATATAGGTTTTGAGAGCAGAAGATCCGAGAGGTTCCTAAGGTGAAACCAGTTACTTATAAACTATATAAAATATAGAAAGATTTTAATACAACTGTTAAGAAAACCGAGCCCAACTAGTTCATTAATTGGCTAGGGAAGACTTATTGAAAAGGGGGACAAGGATGGTCCACCCGACTATCATGGTTCAAGACGAGAAAAAAGAATGGTGCACGAGGTGTAGGGTTCGATGCAGCGCACGCCACGGGGAAGAAGAAGACGACACAACGGGGTGAAACTGGGAGAAAAATGGAAGGTTAGGATCTTATCTGGGTTTGATCTGATGGTCGAGATCCATCTGTGGGTTTTAAAGGTGATGTATGGCTTGGATTGATCTGTGGTAAGATTGGGTGGATCATGATCCGTGCAGAATTTTAAAAACCTCGAAAGGCCACAGTTAAATTGCACCAGATCGAATGGTCCCCGAAAAATGTGGAGAGGATCATAGCTTCCAGGGATCGAACCCCAGATCAAAATCTATGGGACAGATCACGTACGACATGACCCAACAATCCAGATTTGATCCGAATAAATTTTTAGCAATCCCACATCGAAACGGTGAGGGGTTTGGCCGTTCTTTATAACCCTGAGCCTCCTGCAACATCACCGATAACACAGCACACACCAGGGAGCCTTACACACAATCTCCCACCTTCCCCCGCAGGCTTCAGCCTACCTATGCCTCGCCGCGGCCTTGCGCCCCGCGGTGGCACGCTCATGGGATCTTGCTCTCGTGCACCCTTCAAGGAACCTATGCCCAAGCTTGGGAATGTCTTCGATTGGGTTGAGGGCTAGGCTCAGCCACTACACGTGAGCTGCCTCTCTTGGCCCAACCATAAAGGGCTGTCCCTAGTTGGCCCATTTTTTTTAATAAAATCCCACATTCAAAAAATATAAAGTCTCAAAGAATAAAAAACAATACACTTATTATAACTATATAGAAATTATTTTTTTAAACATAGATTTTGTTAAACATTAGAAGGTTAATATAATAAAAATTATACTTTGTCTTAAAAGTATTTCTAAAATTATTTATAAACACTAAATTTTTAACATAAAAGTTATAAATTGAGATTTAATAAACCTACATGATAATTCTTATACTAGTATTATAGAAAACTTAGTTTAATGAAAAACGTAACATAATTTGAAGAAATTAAACATTGTTTATAACATTGTTTAAGAAATAAAAATCTTTACAATATAATTAAAATACTTGCAAAGTGTTTTTAATTCCTTATTATATTTCAAAACCTAAGTGTAATTCAAAGCATTATATCACAGTTAGGGTTTATCTTATAATTTTGTAATTCATAACGTAAATTTTGGAAAAATAAGTTGTACTTAATTGTTCTTTAGTTAAATCACCACAAAGCCAACGACTATAATTATAGCCATTGTATTTCCAACGGTCATCCAAGGTAATGGTTGAGTTGATGCCTTATAAAACCTTGTCTTAGGGTGTCCTAAACTCAAGAAAAAGAAGAAGAAGAAGAAGAAGGAGAAGAATAAGGAGAAGATGGTGCTTTCCATACCATTGATGCTCAACACAATTTATTTGATCATGGTGGTGTTGTTCTTCATTTTCACTAGCTGGAAGGATATCCTTTATTTACCATGTCTTGTTGTCTTTGTAGGGGGACTTCTCATAGTTCTGATAGGGCTTTTATTAGGCATTTTTGGGTAGGATGGTTGCTTGTGATCTTGAACCCTTGTATACACTACATTGTTCTTTTTATTATGAAAATCCTTGTGTCCATTTGTGTGTTTTACTCGGTTGAATTCTAATATAAATTAAAACCATATTATTACTTTCTCATGAGAAATAAGTTTTGTTTAGTTTTTATGAAATTAAAACAAAATGTAAGAATAAAAATATCAATACATGAGGTTTGAGTTTTGGGGGTGTTACATTATCTCCCCCTTCAAAGAATTTCATCCTCGCAATTCCTTTCACATAACCTTGCTAAAAGACTCCCTTAAAACTTCACCAAAACACCCATCATGGAGGATCCTTAGGTAAGGCTAGATAAATACCCAAGTTGGTGTTTAGTTATTCTATTTATCTGGCCCAAACACACTTTAGATAGTATGGGTTAAACTCATGTTGTGTGCACTTGGGATTCCAAAGAGAGGCTCGAAATGTGGAGAGTTCAGAAATTTATGAATGGACAATTTCTTTGAGAACTTTTCGGGTTGAATATTGTATGAAAATGTTAATGACATATACATGGTCATAAATACTAATGCTCAGGATCTGGTACATGTAGGCTGCGTGTAAGTCCCCTTCCAAGGCAGCATCTTGAAACCTCATCCTGGACATGAAGTTTTAGGACTGGGTGAAACATAAGAAAAGACCTTCATGGTACTTTCCCCTTTATCTATACACAACAAGTTGAGTATTAGCTATAACATGGTAAATATAGGCATTCTCTTGACATGAACGGAGAATGTTCAGACTATTTGACACTTTGTAAAATTTCTTGCACGTTTTTCGTAAGTTTGCGAAAGGTCAGTACTCTTCCTTACATGTTTTGATCAAGATGATCTCAAGTATCTCGGTAGATAGTGATAAGATGTGAGTCCATCCTCCCATATAGAAATTAAGAAAATCCTCATATTTAGTAATACCTAAGTAAATTTATCTCTGTTTAAGTTCTTGTTTTCCAGAGTTATCTAAACCAAACCCTCTGATACCAACTGTGAAGACCCAGCCCCAGAACACCCAGAGCCGGTACCTTCAGAACATGATGTGTAAATTTTAACAAAAACACACACTGAAAAATTACACATCATGTCCCATCCAGAGGATTGAATTTAGTTCAGGTTCTGAGAAACCAACCACTTTTATCGTATTCCTTCAACTCAAACTGAAACCTACAAAATTTTTAATAAAAAATGTAGGGTGAGCATACGAATGCCCAGTAAGGGGTTTTAAAATAAACCAATATAACTTTTGAAAACATTCTTTAAAACTTTCCATAAAACATTTTTATTAAATAAGAGCGATAACACATGTAACATATTATAAAAAAATTCCCAATTAAAAGAACATGCTAACAAGATTACAAGGATACAAGATTAAATTATAGGAATTCTCATTTGGAGTAAAAAACAAAAGAAATTCTAAACTGGTATGACATATGAATGTTTAAGCACCAATTAAAATGAATAATCAGAGTTGTGCATAAAGTTAATAACTTCAATTTCATACACTGAAAACTAATTCACTGAGTGCTAAACATATGAAATTTTATAAGCTTTTACCTTTCGGATACTCATAAGTACTGGCTCTTAACCATGGATATTCTACTAGTCGAATATCCATTTGGTTAATTAATTATCATACACATAATGAGGGAAATGTATAATGCTAGAATTTTGTTCCAAGGCCTTGTTCCAAGACCTAGGGGATAAATGTGACCCGACCCCAACCCGGAGAGCATCTGTAGCCTGATTCCAATCCGGAGGGCTTACTTTTACCGGTTCCCAACCCAGAGGGCTCACTTTTACCGGTCCCCAACCCATAAAATACTACTCCAATAAATTCCTCATATGTCAGATCAGGTCGTGTATTCAAGGTGCCCCATACCACCTTAACTAATTAAATTTTATTTCATATTACTCAAGGTGTCCCATACCACTTTGAGTAATTTTGATTTCTTATCTTATGCATCATTAAGTGCAACTATAAAATGGATAATGAAATCATTTAATCCATAAATACATAATATGACAAATAATATTAAAAACAAGGAAGTAAGAGTTTATTGAAGGCATACATGGTTCATTACACATTATTTTCACAAGAGACAATTACTAAAGAACATCAAATAGTAAGTGAGAAGGGGTTTTCCATATGAGGTGTTAAAGTGATAACTATTTAATTTATGAAACCTTATTACATGAATGCAGACACATGTTATTTAATAAGATGCTAAGAAGTGTTAATGATCAAAAATTTAATTACATCACGACTCAACTGACAACAATCTCTGCAGTTGACACAACATTAGGTGAGCTTAACATGATTGCATGGTTTAACACAACCTTTAATCCCTTAAATATATTTTGGTCAAAAAAAAGTTTATTGTCTTTTTAATCATAAAACACAACAAGGTCCATTGTACAATTCATTTGAAACATAGAATCATAATAGGGATCATATTATTAAGAATTATCTAACTAAAACAAGTTTGACATACTTTATGGATTAGGACATACACTTTTACGTAAATACCTCTTGGTTTGTCTTGCATAGAGACTGACATTAATTAAAGTCTTATAAGTATTAATCACATCACTTAATTAATTAAATTCCATTAATCCCTTCATAAAAAAATTAGGGTGTTGGAAACTATAACCGTATATATATATATATATTAATTATAAATATGAGTTTCCAATATTAAGCTAAGTTTAATAATTTCTCATTTGTAATAGATACTTAAAACATATTTATTACACCATTATTAAAAACCAACCCATATTAGGTTATAACATATGTGACCGTATATACATATAATAATTATAAAATGTATTCATATATATATATATATATTGCATGAGGAGAGGAATTATTTCTTCAAGTTTTAATAACCTGAAGATCCGAAGGACCTAGAATCAGGTATTTGAGGATTTACACCCAATTCACATGACTATACATGCCTTCATACATTTATAAACTAAAAATAACAATCGCATGCACATATATATAATACATAATTATGTTTTTCTTGTATTAAAATACTCCCCTATGTTTGTACAACCTCTTAAACTCAACTATATGATTTAGATTCTTTTTAAGGAAAAGTTTTTAACTAAACCATAGGACTACATATATATATAGTTATGAGTATATATGTGTTTATACTCCCAAAAAAACGAGACAAAACAAATTTAAAACCCTTACATCCTTTATACCATTTGAACTTGAAAACCCAAAGTCCCAGGTTCAGCACAAAATGACCTTTAAAATATACCACAAGTTATAAATATATTTTTATGAGTATATGTGTATATATATACTCTCAAAGAAATGAGACAAATAGAATTTAAACCCTTAATTTTGGTTCGAGGAGGAGGAGGACTTGAGGAAGACTAGCTGAAGCTTGCTAGAGGTTTCCAGAGTATAAGATCCAAGAGGTTCCTAAGGTGCAATCAATTACTTATAAACTATATAAAATATACAAAGCTTTTAATATGACTGTTGAGAAAACTGAGTCCAACCAGTTCATTAATTGGCTGGGGAAGACTTATGAAAAAGGGTACAAGGAGGGTCCACCCGACTATCACGGTTGAAGAAGATAAAAAATAATAGTGCAAGGGGTGTAGGGTTTGGTGTAGCGCACTATGTAGGGAAGAATAAGACAACATAGCTGGGTGAAACCAGAAAAAAAACGGACGGTCCTGATCAGATCTGGGCTTGATCTGATGGTTGGGATCCATCCGCGGGTTATAAAGGTGATGGATGGCTCATATTGATTTGTGGAAAGATCGGGCGACTCACGATCGTCGTAGTGTTTTAAAAACCTCAAACGACCACGGTTAGATTGCACCAGATTGAACAGTCCTCAAAAAACAAGGAGAGGATCGAGACTTCCAAGGATCGAACCCAGGATCGAAATCAACATCCCGAATCATGCGCGACGTGATCCAATGGTCTGGATTTTATCTTAGGTGATTTTTAGCCATCCCACATTGAAACGGTGAGGGGTTTGGAAATTCTTTATAACCCTGAGCCTCCCACAACATCACCGATAACACAACACACACTAGGGAGCCTTACACATGGACTACCACCTTCCCCCACAGGCTTCGACCTATATATGACTCACCACAGCCTTGCTCCCAATAGTGGCATTCTCATGGGATCCTTCTTCCGTGCACCATTCGGGGAACCAATGCCCAAGCTTGGGCTGGACTTGACTTGGGCTGAGGGCTAGGCACAGCCACTATGCGTGAGATTCCTCCCTTGGCCTAACCATAAAGGTCTGGCCCTAGTTGACCCATTTGTTTAATAAAAGCCCACATTCAAAAATATAATGTCTCAAAGAATAAAAAATAATACACTTATTATAACTATATAGATTTTTTTAAACATGGATTTTGTTAAACATTAGAAGGTTAATGAATACAAATTAGACTTTGTCTTAAAAGTATTTCTAAAATTATTTATAAACACTAAATTTTTAACATAAAAGTTATAAATTGAGATTTAATAAACATATATGATAATTCTTATACTAGTATTATAGGAAACTTAGTTTAATAAAAAACATAACTTAATTTGAAGAAATTAAACATAGTTTATAACATTGATTAAGAAATAAAAATCTTTACAATATAATTAAAATACTTGCAAAGTGTTTTGAATTATTTATTATATTTCAAAACCTAAGTGTAATTCAAAGAATTATATCACAGTTAGGGTTTATCTTATAATTTTTCAATTCATAACGTAAATTTTGGAAAACTAAGTTGTACTTAATTGTTCTTTAGTTAAATCACCACAAGGACAACGACTATAATTATAGCCGTTGGATTTCCAATGGTCACCCAAGGTAATGGTCGAGTTGATTCCTTATAAAACCATGTCTTAGGGTTTCCTAAACTCAAGAAAAAGAAGAATAATAAGAATAAAAAGAAGAATAAGAAGATGGTGCTTTCTATACCATTGATGCTCAACACGGTTTATATGATCATGGTGGTGTTGTTCTTCATTTTAACTAACCTGAAGGATCTCATTTATTTACCGTGTCTTGTTTTCTTTGTAGGGGGCCTTCCCATAGTTTTTATAGTGTTTTTATTAGGAATTTTTGTGTAGGACGGTTCCTTGTGATATTGACACCTTATATACACTACAATGTTCTTTTTATTATGAAAATCCTTATGTCCATTTGTGTGTTTTACTCAGTTTTATTCTAACATAAATTAAAACCATATCATTACTTTCTCATGAGAAATAAGTTTTGTTTAGTTGTTATGAATTTTTAAAAAAATGTAAACATAAACGTATCAATTCACGAGGTTCGAGTTTTGGGGGTGTTACATAGTACTTGAATGAATGTGGTAATAGAAGAAGTAAAATAAAGAGTTTAGTGAAAACAATTACCTTTTCTTAGAAAATAATCCTTTGGATATCTTATTAAGGACACCAAGATTGATATTTTGGGATGAAAAAATCTATATAATGTGTATAAGTATGTTTTAGATATATTTTGGTAGGGTTTGGTTTATCTAAATGGATTAATATATGTAAACAAGTGTGGGAAGAAAATTCCCTTTTATAATTTAGGAAGAGTCACATTTTTGCAAATACCTAAAACTATTCAATAATGGGAAATCAATTTCAAACCAAGTGACTAATAAATTGAAAACTGTTGTATCGGAGGTATGATATGGTTGGTATAAACCTCTATAAAAAACATGTTCCAAACATTTTATTACTTACCGCTTAATTTTTCTTTCTTTTACTGTTTTAGTTTTCACTAATATAACTAGTTTTTTTATTTATCTAGGTGATTTATCCCTTAATACTAAAAATAAAATGAGCCTAATTAGATTATATGAACCCAATTATTATAAATATTAATTAAAATTTTTCAAATAAAAAATCCTGTAAGTGAGGAAAATAAATTTTAACACAGGTGCATGTAACGTGCAAAACTCTGTTTTAACCTTAGTCATGATAATTGATTTTAACATTTTTCACTATTTATAAAAAAAAATTAAATTGGACTTATCATATAATATAATTTTTTATGTTTCCAAATATTAAATCTATTTTACCAAATTCAATTCACAAAATTAGAAGAATTTATTTTAAATTAAACCCGCAGATGTGATGAAAAATCATTTTTCCCAAGAGAAAATTTTCCAAAATATAAATTTTTTTAATATTAAAATTGAACATATAATTAATTAAAATTATTTAAATTGAATTTATTATAATATAATTTAACTAATTTTACATTTAAAACAATTTTAAATCAAAATCTAACTTTTAAATGCTTTAAATGAAAAGGTAATTTTCAATAAACACCAGTATTTTTCACTACTCATCGAAAAATTAATATTTTCAGAAAATTATCAAAAATTAAATCTAAGATAACTTTTAAATACTGATTTAAAAATTTAATTTAATTTTTTAAAATAATATTAGAAAATTGGTAAAAATTAATTTTAAAATATTTGTGCAAAATAGGATGAAACTGCCTTTTAGAAAAATATAGTTTTTCAGAAAACATTTCTTTTTCTTTCAAATGATGATTATTTTAATTCCTAATAAATATAAAATTATTGAAATTATTTTATATATGTAAGAACCATATAATTTTCACAATTTAGTTATTTCTATTCATACCCACAATTTAACTACTAGTTTATAATGATATACGATTCATTTAGACTCTCGGTTGAATGTATTACAAGCTATCAAAGAGACTAAACTTAATGAAATTTATTTCATGGATTATTTAATTTGAGTGTCGTATGTCTCATATGGTATAAAACACAATGTTATGCTTTTAAAATTTTGGGGCATTACTTTCTCCCCAACTTCAATAAATTACATCCTCACAATTTGAACTTTATCTCGGCAATAAAGGTACATAATCTGAAAATACCCTTGTTGAAAACCCACATCATAAAAAGGGTTAAAAAATTCCTGTTGATAATAGGTAAAGGGAATTATGAAGTTCATCAAGAATAATACATAACTAGGTTTACAATTATGAAACCATTAGTGGAAATTGAAAATATGGACACAGAATAAAAGCATAAATAGTTTTGGAGAGTGATACATATCATTGATCATAAGAAAGTGAATTATTAAAGGAAAGTCAATGACCACAAAACCATAAATCCATGATTAGTTTAAAGGCCATTGATTCATCACATATAAAGATAATGGGATAATATTTTTGTTTCAAGATCCTTTTCATAGAGTTTATGGATTATTTTACTACCATGATAGAGAACACAAGAATATATACTTATAATTTTATCACTTGGTTATACTTGGATCAATTTACACATCAATTATTACTCTATTAAATGAATATCCAAGATAAATATTTTTATGTATGAAGCACTTAAATTAACTTTTAATGGATTATAAGATCCATTAAAGAGTGAAAGGTTCTTTCATATGTCTCTAAATATTTACCAAAAATAAAATGTTTAACACAAGTTTTCCAATATAATACGTTAATATCCTAACCTTGATTGTAACCCCAAAGATAAAATTAATCCATTTCGTAAATAGTTAACCTTAATACTCCTCCAAAATATGTATGACCAAATTCAAATCCCAAAAATTTATAAGGAAGTTCACTACATTTCCAAAAGCAACTTAACATTTGATTCGATAAACAAGTTATCTCTTAATGTCACATACCAAATACGTGAATACCTAAATCACCATAAAAACTTAATGAAAACATACATTATTCTAAAAATAAAACCTCAAATTTTCAAATATATTTCATAAATCCAAAATATAGTAAACTTAATCAAAGATAACATAATCAAATTACTAACCAATTTTAAGGTTAAAAATACTATCCCATAAACATATATTTATCATTATTATCTTAACATAGAGAACATATTAAGAGTTATCTACCCTCAATAATGTGTTTTACAAAAATATAAAGTTTCCATTGAATTTATTTTCTTATCCATTAGCACCATTTAGTATATTCTTTCAAAATTAACACAATCCTTAGATGTTTAATGATTCATATAACCAAAATACCATTGGTAAAAATATATCTACAATATATTTATTGAATCAAAATACAAAATCACTTTAATTATTCCACTTCAAATATATTAATAAAATAAGATTCACCTTGATCTCTTATCTTATTCTAATGTATATTCCATGGATTCTTGTGTAATTAATTTATGTAGTGAACTATCTTTTTACAGTTTAAACATCGAACATTGAAGGTTTCTTTATCACCCTTTCATTCATATTCCTAATGAAATTTCTCTCCACACTTGAAAAAAACACCCATTCCCTTTAATAAATTACTATGGTGTTTCTTTCCATAATTACCACATGTGGGAAAATCCATCTTTAACTTCTTCCCCTTATCCATTTTTTCTCTACTGTCCTCTTCCTCTCTTGCTTCCCTTAAAATCCATAAGACTTGGAGAATTATTTCTCTATCTCAATATAACATGATACAATGTAATAGTATAATGAGAAGGTTTAAAAGACTAGTTTTATTTAAAGTATTAACTTTAACCCATAAAATAAATGTCCAATATTTCTCTTTTGATTACATATTTAGTTCGCAACATGACTTTCTAACCTTGTAAAGTTAGATTCACACTTATAAAAAATTTTCTCTTCCTTTTGGCTTGTAATTAAGAATTGTCTCTCTGTATCCTCTCATTTCTCGTGAGGAAAATATTTATACAAGAAGAGTACCATAAAATCATTCTATTCCATGATTGATATTTTCTACTCATCCTTAGTGTTTTAAATCAATAATCACCATTTATCCGCATCCCCTGAGATATGATAAACTTCCATGAAAACTTTCTCCCTTTCATTACTTCCTAATGTGAGAAATATTTTTTCTAAGGAAACTATCCATTGCTCTATTACAAATGAATTTATATTCCCATTTAATGATGGAGTTTTCTAACACATGAAGTAGTATATAAGTTTTACACAACAATGTGGATCCATAGGCTGATCTATACAGGAAAGGTTGTTGGACATAAACTGATTCAACTTCCCCAAAGTAACAATAATTTGTTCATCTCTAGTTATAGCTCCAGATTCAACTTCATTATCTTACCCAATAGGGAAATCCCTATATAGAATCTATGCATTGATATGATTTCCCTTCCTTCCACTATTTCCATTTATAAATATTTTCATATATTGCATTAGATCATAATATTCTAAATCATAATATATAATTTCAAAACTAGTGACACACTTATCATAAATTGAAAAAATTATGCATAGATAATCTTATAATCATAAACTGGGTATCTTTGAGAATATTCTCAAGTTATAAAAATATTTTCAAATTCTTAATAAGGGGTTATAAATAAAATTTAAATTAACCCAAGAATATTCCTTAGGAGTGCCAAACTAGGTGGTCCTCAAGGCCCATTTTCATGCACCAGGTGATGATCAAATCAAATCCCAATGCACCCTTCTCAAAGTTATTATCCCTAGGTACATATGTTCCAGATCCATAACCACTTGTAGTATCCAAAAAATATGTGTTTCTGTGAAATCCGTATAATCTCTTCCTTACCACAACTTTTTGATGTTATCCCATAATTAAACTCACCCTTATGTCAGTCATAGGGTTATATTCTCTAATATATATTCCCTTAAATTTGGTTCCTTTAGTTTTTACTAAATTTCATTTGATACAAACTATAAAGACCCTAAACCTCGTAGACTCATCCTTATATTTCACACACACATATAAATCTTTATGGAATATTCCCATAAAAAATCCCATTTTAATGAGGAAAAGTACACAAAAGAAGGTAAATTAGCTTACTTTCTATAGATTTGAATATCTTGAGAATTTATATGGAAATTATAATAAAAGTGGTCATTTTGGTAGCGAGTGATGGTTTACACATACTAAGAATTATTCATCTTCTATTAATGGAAGAAATCAAAAAATATGAATAAAAATCATAGGAATAAAGATGGTGAGTTAACCTTGGGTTGTAAGAAAAAATAAGATACTAAATAGAACACACCAAATAAGAATGTAAAGAAAGATGATAAAACAAATAAGATATGATTATATTATGGAAGAAACGGAAACATCAAGGATAGTTAAAAGAAATCCATGAACATTAATGATAATGAAATATGGAATAATAAATAAAAATAAATCCATGAAATAAACAAAATTATTAGTTTGTTGGAAGAAACCTCTGAAGAAGAAGTTGAAATTCAAGAGAAGTTTCTTCAAGTAGGTAACTTAAGTACTCTTGATAAATTATATGGAAGATCCAAGAAATATGGAAATATACCTAAATAATGCTTGATTATATGGACAACACAATTAGAAGAGGAAAATAAAATGAAGCAAGAATAAGAAAGTGTATGACGTTTTGAGCCCAAATCACTCATAAGTAATCAAACCCAAGGGCCACATGGCCTCAAGCACACCTCCCCATACACCAAAGTATATTGATTAGAAGTGATGGTATAATGGTGGTATGATGAGGATATTAAACCCTCTAGTTCAATATTAATATAGTATATGAATAAATAAAAAGAACAAAAGGTAGTTAATAATAATAAACTGATAACTTTACAAGTTCCAATAAAATACAACCATCTGTGAACATAATATGCTACATGTATAGGGTAATCCAAACTAATAATTAGAAATTCATATACAGTATGGATAGATAGGGAAAATAATAAACAAATAAAAGACCCAAATCCTCAAGGAAGTTTGAGTACATTCTTGGTCTACATCTCCAACGCCAAGTCCTAACCCAATACATGTACTAGTAAAGAAGAATCAGTCAAAGTCCTAACATATAACTAAGATATTTTAGCAGCTACCAAGTAAAGGCTCGAATAGGGTGTGTATAAAACTTAATAGGCCACCACTAATGGTGTCTAATATACTACAATCCATGAGTATAAAACATAATAGTGTGTAGTATATAAATAAGGAAATTAGTAAAGTGGAGGAAAACTAAGGAATTCCAATTTCTTTAGCCTAAGCAGGGTTATATTTTGAACATAGGGATACTAATATAGACATAGTACCCATGGATTTAAGTCTAGGTGTCTAAGAAAACGTATCAAAGTGAATCCAAGGAGTAATCCAAGACATTACACTTTTTGAAAGGGATTTAACTGATCTTGAGGAATAATTCCAAGGTAATATCATGATATAATAGATTGAAATCCAAGGAGATAATCCGGGGTAGTCTATATTTGAGGAAATCAAGGTGAATCCTTAGATCTCATCACAATATTTCTGTTTTTTTGAGTTTGGTGGTGAATCATCAGTGCTTTGACGAGGCATTCATGAATGTAAGACATTGAATGAATCCAAGGTTGAATTACCCATCATCATCTTCATCAATGAATCATGTGATGTCTGTCAAGTTTTCACATGGAATTCAAAACTAGAATCCAAGTCTTACTTATGGTAAACATCACTATAACTATAACTAGTCTCATTATATTAACATAATTAAGGCTTATAATTAACAAGAACTAGTTAATCAAGTATTATTCAGGATTATTTCCTTTCATTGAAAATATACCTAAATTCTCATTAATTATAAGTCTTTAGGATCCATGTATACATTCCATAAATTATATCATTTAAAATTATTTGAAAAATTACCAACACAAATACTTTAATTTACATATTCCAAGGCACCCATAAAAATAAGTCAAAAGTTACATGGCATTCCAAGAAGGAAATCCAAAGAATTCATTGAATGTCATAGGCATAAGTAATTAATTAATTAAAAGGATCTTACTAAATTAAACCAAATCCATGGATATGTCTCCCATGTTTTCCCATAATATACTCATAAATTTTGATAATAAAATAGTCTATTTATTTTTAAGAGTACAAAACAACAAAAAAACTTGGGATTTAGCATTCAGTCATGACACCTAAGTTCAATCAAAGAGTTATATTATTTAAGTGACATTCCAAACACACCCTAAGGGTTGGTTTCATCACTTAGGGGAATATTAAAATGTGGATTTACTATGTTTCAATCCAAGCACACCTTATAAAGTGTTTTTGTTTCATAAAAGTAATTTTATTAATGGTGTTAATACAAAATCACCCTAAGGGGTAGTCTGAGTAGAGGTGGTCAACCTCCAATGATGTAAGAGAGGAATATACTATATCTAGGTAAGTATTTAGGTGGAAAATTAAAGGAATTTATAATTTTAGTGCAATGATTGAAATTACCAATGTGAAGCACCATGGAAAATTTTATAAATTGAAATTATTTTAGGGAAATACATATAGACCACCTACCATAAGCTCAGGATGCTTTAATCATTTGGTATCAATCCCTGATTCAAGATGAATGGGAGAAAATGAGAAACCAAAAAAATGACCAAGAAATAGGGAATATTATCCAAAGAAGAAATTTGAAAAATTAACACCAAAAGAAACTAATAAAGAAAACTAGAGGAGAGATAGAATTACCAAAATATCTTGATCATAAGTGATAACATTTGATTCAGAAAAATAATGAAGGAGATCTATAATGGATTAAGGGAGAAAGAGGAGGGCATGCTTATGGGAGCTCCTAGCTAAATGAGGGAAGGAGATAGGGTGAAAACTATTTAAAGTCATAAAGTAAATTTTTTCATTTCCACATTTTAATGTGGTGTATAATTTAGTCACATGGTTTAGAAACCCATGTAGAATAACTTTCTAAACTCACCCCACATCACATGGTAACAACACATGTTTTGAAAAACTATGCACCAACTTGGTGGGTTCCTCTATAATTGTACATATAACATTATAGTTATTTTAGAGACTCTCCCATGGTTTAAACAAATAGTGTGCCTTAACAAACAAACTAGAAAAATCTCCTGAAGAATTATTCAGTCTCCTAATACACCTATCAGACTCAAACCATATATAAAAAATACTTTAAGGTTCTTTAACTCTCAGAATTCCATTCTGAATCTTAGTTTTAAAAACAACCCATTCACTAGATTGAAAATTTAAATTCTTTTATAATTCTAAATATGTAAAAAATATAGGATCTTACAGCCTCCACACCTTAGAACTTATTATACCCAAGAATACCTAGTGGACATAAAAAAACCAAACAACCTATTTCATTATTAAATCCCAGTTTAAAATAAACTATTCCATTTTTGATGCCCAACACACTCCCAAATCACATAACCAAGCACAAGGAATGATACCACCTAAAACCAATCCAATTATTTTCTTCCTCATCGAACAAAAAAAACTCTACGGATCTCTTATAACCTAAAAAATCTATTTTTTATCCCATTTTATTAACCAGACTATGGTTCTCACCACCTTAGATATTATCTTACAAGGACAACTCTAAATATTATCACGCACCACCATTATAATTTCTTGTCCAAGCATGATTTTAGTGGTTCATTGAATTACTCAACATTGACCCCCATTATATCTTACTTCCACACACATGTAATCAATTTCAACATGGTACCATCTCTTTATTTTTTCCCATTTTATAGCTAAACAGATGTGCCTTCACTGCCCAGGTACAAACTGAACATGATGACTCTTCCTTTAAAAGATTTTCTAACCACCAAGAAAAGTCTACTACCTTTCTAGGGATGATCCCAATATGTTTTCCAACTGAACACATCTAGTTACATGATTGAATAACAGTCAAACCAATTCTAGCTAAATCTTCTGAAAAATGTCTGGTTGTACCCACCAATGCATTATCACTACCCAATAACGATGCTTTTTACCGCTAGAGGCATCCCTTCATCATCTAATAATGTTATGGGAGGTTCATACCCAGACCTTGGTGGAGTTCTATGACTGAAATCTAAAATTATGTTACCCTATAATAACCTAATAAAATTTTGGGTTTCCCATTATTAACCTATGAAAAATTTAAGGTACCCTTTATTAAATTAATAAAAGTTCAAGTTAACCTTTAGTAACTTAATAAATTTTCAGCTTACCCTTTAGTAACTTATAAAATATTCAAGTTACCCTTTATTAACTTAATAAATATTCAAGTTACCCTTCAATAACTTAATAAAACTTCAATTTACCCTTTTTTAACTTAAGAAACTTTTAAGTTACCCTTCAGTAACTTAAGAAAGTTTCAAGTAACCCTTCAGCAACTTAATTAAATTTCAAGTTTTCCTTCATTAATTTAATAAAACTTCAAGTTAATATTCACTAACTTAAGTAAATTTAAAGTTACCTTTTAGTTACTTAAGAAAACTTTAATTTACCTTCAAGTAACTTAAGAAAACTTCATATTAACCTTCAAAAAGGGGGATACACTAGTGGTAGGGTGAAAGTTAATCATAACTGACTCATGGATGATTTCTTTCTACTTAAAAACTATAATCATGCCTCAATATGAGCATAAAAGCTACATGAGAAATAATCTTAATCGAGTCACCATTAGCTATTCTGTTCCTATAGAAGACATTTAAATTTACCCAAAAGCATGCCTAAGTCCAAACCAATCATTTACTAAGTAATCCATATTTTTCAGCTCCACATATTTTCGAACATCATGATACCAAAAAAATAATCCCATGACTAAACTTTAATACATGGGATCTCCCTTAAATGAGGGCCATATCCCAATATCATCATTCCACTCCCCACCTTAGGAGCATCCTAGGATTCATTTCACTAAAAATTGAAAATTTACTCCCATGGAACATGCTCCATACACTACCAAACACAATTTCTAGATGTGGCCAGAAAACTTATACCAAGTTACAAAATGAAACTACAGATTTTCGTATATAGGAACTTTAATCATAATGAGGATTCATTTATTACGCAGGTTGTGGGGTACCTCTCGCTACATGGATTTACTTTGGGAACTTGAATGCATAACTAATATTGGTACATTCATAGATGTATGTGTGTAACTCTTACCAAGACATGTTCATGGGCATCATTAGTAGTAGATATAAAAACCAGGCCTCTAACTCAGATCAATGGTGTTACAATGCCTAATCGTTTTACATGGTTATCCATAACTTAGCTTTTCTCTACATGCCCAGGTTAACCTACTCTGAAAGTGACCCATGAATGTAACCTTAAAGAACTCATGACCATTTTCCAAGTAGTCATGAACTAGAATATCTCAAGGTGTTACACAATATTATTACTCAAAACTCATCATACTTAAATGACTACCACCAAATTTCACACAACTCATTATGCCATTTCTTAATTCAATGGGAACCACGTATAGAAATTTACACTTACTTTATATTTCACCAATGTATTAGGCACACCCTTTTCAAGTGATTCTCACACCCAACCAAACCACGTATTCTAGGTATTCGATAGCCTATATAGAATATCAACATAGGGTCACGTTTATCCCACATGACTATTAACCTAACTAATGACTGATTTAGTTGTACATCATCGAAAAAGAGGAAAGGTCACATGACTAAAAAAATGTTTGACCATACCACAGGAATGTTAGTCCCATAAAACTCAAACATCCAATATGTAGAAATATATAACAAGGACCAACTTACCGCATGACCAACCGTCTACCAAGGGTATTGTTCCACAAACTAAGACTCTTACCCAAGCGAAACGAAGTATGAACGATACTTACTGTGCCTATAAACTAGTGTAAACATCCACCAATGCTTATTATTTCTAAGGGAACTACCCAAAACATGGGTAACCCTTCACTTTTTAGAAGGCATCAAATCTAAAACTATGGTAATTCCAAAAAGGTCGTAAGGTTTTCCAACCCAACATCTAGGTATAACGAAAATGAAAAATCCAACTGAGACTCATGGGAAATGTCCATGTTCCCATCAAATGAATTTCTCAAGGCATCTTAAAACCAATTCCCACAACGGGGTATTTGATATCAACATTATAAAAAGGTTTTATTTAATAAATTCTATCAATTCAAATTTTTTATAACCATTATGAAGTCTCTGAGAAATGAGATATCAAGTAATATTTATAAAGGAAAATATTTTAAAAATTTTACTTAAGAACTTTACTTCATTCACACCACAAGTCCCTCCAATAAAATTATCTTATAATTCCATATTCAACCATTACTCATCCAAAATTTTTCACAACTAGGCTCAGTTAAAGAAAATTTCAATCAAAAGCTATAGTGGAAAACACACTTTAGGATATGACTAGAATTCTAATTAACTGATGCCTCATACAGTAAGGATCATAAACAACAAAAGGTCTTTTATTAAATTAAGTGGATTAGTAAAGTAATATTCCTATATAAAATTATACTAAACACTGTCTGAGTGGCTGAAGACACATTAAATAACCATCCCATTTAACATAAATTTACCTTCAATGGGTTACATACTATGACATGTAAAGATAAATTTGACCTATGAGGGTCAATTCATGACAAATTGGGACCAATTATATGGGAAACCATTTACAATTTATAGAGTTAATACTATATGAATTAAAAATTTCTTCAAATTTAAGTAAAAAAAACTAATGGTAAATTCATTAAATATTTTAACACACCCTTATTGAGTTTATAATATAGGAATAATATTACAAGATCATCTTACAAGGGTCAAGTTAGGCATATTAGGATTTAGTTATATGGGTTTCCATTCCCAAGTTATAAAGGTAAAAGCCTTTATAAGTTGCAATTGGAACACCATTTAACTGACATGCATCTTTGAACTTTGAATTTATTAAAAAAGAAAACTTACAATTACTTTAACCTTAAAGGAGTTTATTATATAGACATATATTGCTAATATTTACCTATAAGGATCAAATAAATCATATAAGGATTTAGTTATGTGGGAATCCATTCCCAAGTTATGGAGGAAACTACTCCATAAGTTGTAATTGATATCCTATGCAGCTAACATCTGTAAATAATCACTTGGATTTTAAAAAAATCTAATTCTATTGAAATTTAAATATCCAAAATAAGTTATTTAATTAAATATTTTATGGTTAATTCATTTATTTATTTATTTTTAGTTTTTTTAGATACAATGACATCATAAAGATATGCAGAAAAACACCATTTAGGTTGATGTTGACATTTTATTTAACTAACCCTATTCTATAGTTATAACAAGTCCAATAACTATACAAGTAAGGAATATCAATAAACCTAGAATTCATGATAATGAAGTGAAAATCCTATATGCCTAAAGGATTAATGAACACACTTAATCTCTTTCCAACATAGTTAAAGAGATAAATACCATAAATAGTAACTAGTGGAAAGATGAAAAACAACCACTCAAGGTGAAATAATACTCAACTATAAGTGATAATAACATGAAAAAAAATCCTATCCTTGGAAACTTGATCCTTCCCCTATGCATGGGTCAGAATTTACCATAAAAAATCTATTTACCAAGTTCTGAAACCTTTCTAGTCTTATGTCTTCCAGTCCAAAATATTAAGAAAAGGAAAAAGATACCTTTGATACCACTTTGCGACATATTGGGTCCAATTTACTCATAAGTAACCAAACCTAAGGGTCACATGGACTCAAGTGTGACTCCACATGTGCCAAAGACTACCGATTAGAAATGAGGGTATAATGGTGGTATAGTGGAGAGACTATATCCTCTGGTTCAATATCAATACACTGAAGGAATAAATAAAAATAATAGTAGACTGATAATAATAATAATAAACTAACAACCTGAAAATTTATAACAACATCTAACCATACATGATAAGAAGATTCTACATATACAAGGAAATCAAAATAATAGAAGGTAATACATATATAATAGATATATATGGGAAAATGAATAAAAAAATAAAGACCTAACTCCTGAAGGTAGTATAAGTACATGCTGAGTCCCCAACTCCTATGCCAAGTTTAAACCCTAAATTCATAGTAATAAAGAATCATAAGCTAAGGTCCTAACCTATAACCAAGACATCTTCTTGGGTACCAAATGGTGGCCTGAAATTAGTGTGTGTAAAACTCAATAGGATACCACCAATGGCATATAATGCATTCTGATCCGTGAGTATAAAAATGTGTAAAGTATATAAATAAGGAAATATATAAAGTAGAGGTGAACTAGGGAATACCACCTGATTTTGCCTAATCTGGATTATAACTAAACATAAGTATAATAATGTAGTCAAAGAACCCATGGCTATAATCCCATGTGCCTAAGAACAAGTATCAAAGTGAATCCAAGGAGTAATCGAAGGCATCCCAATTTATGAAAGGGATCTAATTGATCTTGAGTAAAAAGTACAAGGTAATTTGGTGATATACTTTATTGGAATCTTAGGAGATAATTTGATAAATTTTGTGTCTATGGAAATAAAGTTGAATCCTCAGAGATCAACACATGAATTATAATTTTGTAGATTCTGGAGGTGAATCATCGATTCCATGCTGAGGCATTCATGAATATAATCTATTTACCAGATCCAAGGAGGAATTAACCCTCAAAATTCTCATCAATGAATTGTGTGTTATCCATAGAGTTTTCACTTGGAATTCCAAATTGGAATCCAAGTCTTACTCATGGAAGGCCTCACTATAACCAAAACCAGTATCATTATATTAATAGGATCAAGTTTGTAAATTAATAAGAAATAGTTAATCAAGTGGTGATATATCTCATGGAATTTAATTGAAATTATACCATAATTCTCATTAATTATAAATCTTTAGGTTCCATGTACACATTTCAAAAATTATATCATTAAAAAGGATTTCAAAAAATTAACAACACCAATACTTTAATTTATATACACCAATGTTACTGTAGAAATAAGTCAAAAGTGTAAAGGCATTCCAAGAAGGGAATATAAGGTATGCATGGGATAAATCATTGGGGAAATTAAGGAATTCATTACAAGGATATTATTAAATTAAAGCAAAACCTTATAGGTTTCTCCCAAGGTTTCCCATAAAGTACTCATAAAATTTGATAATAAAATAGAACATTTATTTTTAAGAGTAAAAAACAACAAAATAACTTGGGCTCTATCATTCATTCATGATACCTAAGTACTATTTAAGAGTTAAATTATTTTTGGAACATTCCGAACACACCATAAGGTGTAGTTTCATCGCTAAGGGAAAGAGTAAAATGGTGGATTTACTAAGTTCTAATCCAAACACACCATGTAATGTGTTTTAGTTTCATAAAAGTATTATTGCCAAGGGTATTAAGACAAAATCACCCCAAGGGGTGGTTTGAGTGCAGGCGGTCAACCAAAAATGGTGTAATGGAGGAATATATTACATATAGGTCATGATTTAGTTAAAAAATTAAAGGAACAAATAATTTTAGAGAAATTATTAAAATTATCATAATTCGACACAATAACAAATTTTATAAATGACATGAATTTTAGGGAAAAATATTTATACCAATAACCTTAAGCTAATGAATATTCACTCATCTGGTATTGACCCTCAATTCTAGATGGAATGAGAGAAAAATATAAACGATAAAAATACCCTGGAAATATGAAATATTATCCAAAATAGAAATTTGACAATTTTAAACCAAATGAAAATAAGAAAGGAATCTATAGGATAAATATAATTACTAAATTATCTTGATACCAAGTGATGATATTTCATTCAGAAAAAAATGAAAGAGATCTCCGATGGAGGAATGGAGAAAGTGGAGGGAGCATGTGGGGGAGATCCTTTCTGAATTAGGGATTAAAACAGGTGACACCAATTTAAAGGCAGAGGAAAAAAATCATCATTTTTAAATTTTTAATGTGGTGCATGGTTTGGTTAGCTGGTTTGGAAAACCATATGGTAACTATGAAAACTCACTATTTGAAACTCACTCCACAATGCACAGTTATAGTTCAAAGTTTGAAAAACCATGCACCAACCACATGGGTTTCTTTTAAACTATACAGATAACCACATGTATTTCTAGATCCTCTCATAGGTTTTAATCAAACCATGTTCCTTAACAAATAATCCACATGATTTGGGGGCACAGTTAGCACTAACCACATGTTAATTGTGCACCCGAGGTTGTTTTATACCAAAACTGATATTTTTAAGTTTGTAGTTCACAAGACTTATATGTGATATTGAAACAAATCTCATCCTTAAACCACATAAAAAATAATTTAATATTCTTCAACTCTCAAAATTACATTCCGAATCATGGTTTGAAAAATGAACAATTCACCATATTGAAAATTCAAATTCCTTTGAAATTCTCAACCCATGTGAAGCATGAGATATTATAACCTCACACCTTATAAATTATCATCCTTGTAAGGACCTAGTGGACATCCAAAAACATCACCCAACCTAAAATTTAATTGAACTCCCATTCAAATTAAAACATTCTATTTTTGAAACTTAACGCAGTCCCAAAGTACATAACTAAGAACAAGGCATAAGAGTGCTTGAACCAGAGTAAACACTCATGTTACTTATCGAATAAAAGATGATGCTCAATAGATATTTTGTAACCAAATAAATCTATATAATTTTACCATTATATTAACAAGAATTTTATTCTCCCCACCCTAAAGCTTTGCTTACAAGGCCAACTCCAAACCTTGGTACCTCATAATGCTAGAATTTTCTATCCAAGCACGATTTCATTAGTTCAATGACTCACTTTCAATGTCCCCAACATATCGTACCTCCACACTCATGATATCACTATAAAACCAATACTATCTCTATATTTTTTCCATTCCATAACCAAAAAGATATGCCTTTATTATCGAGGATCAAACTGAACACACTGACTCTTCCTTGAAAATCTCAACATAACCCTAAAAAAGGTATACTACCTTTCCAAGGATGATATCAATATAGTTTCCAAATAATCTCATCCTATTACACATGGGAATGTAATTTGATCCACTTATAGTTGAATCTTCTTAAAAAAACCTGGTCGTACTTGTTTACGTGTGATCACTACCCAATCACGATGCCTTTTACCCTCGGAGGCATCCCTTGACCATCTAAGCATGTTACCTGAGGCGTATACCGATCCCTCAATGTAGTTCCATGATTAGAATCCAAACTTAAGTTACAATATAGTAACCTAAGAAAATTTCATTATACCCATTATTACTTAATAAAAGTCCAATTTACCCTTCAGCAACTTAATAAAAGTTCAAGTTACCCTTTAGTAACTTAATAAATTTTCATGTTACCCTTCAATAACTTAATAAAATTTTAATTTACGCTTTAGTAAATTAATAAAATTTTAAGCTACCATTTAGTAACCTAATAAAAAAAAAGTTTCCCTTTAATTATATAAGATATTTTCATGTTATCCTTTAGTAACTTAAGAAATATTCAAGTTACCCTTTAGTAACTTAACAAAATTTCAAGTTACCTTTTCATAACATAATACAACTTCAAGTTAACCTTCACTAACATAATAAAATTTCAAGTTACAATTTAGTAACTTAAGAAAACTTCAAGTTACCTTTTAGTAATTAAATAAAACTTTGATCTACCATTTATAAAGGGGGATAAAATAGTGGTAGGATAACTGTTTATCATAACCGAATCATGGTTAATCACCTTCTACCCAAAAACCATCATTTTTCCTCAACATGAGCATTGACACTACATGAGCACCGATCTCACTTGGATCACCTTGAGCTATTTTGATCCCATAGACGACGTTTTTATTTACCAAAATCATGTTCGAGTCTAAATGTAAAATTTAATGAGTAATACAGATGTTTTAGATCCACCCATTTACTAGAATTATGATTCCACAATTATTATCCCATGATTGAAATTTCATACACGGGATCAACCTTACATGAGGTCCGCATCCCAAGATCATCATTTTTCTCCCCACCATTGGAGAATCCTAAGTTTTTCTCCACTAAAAACATAAAACTGGCTGCCATAGAACACACTCCATCCACCACTAAACATAGTTTTTAGATATTTTCATCACACTTATACCAAGTTCAAAAATGAAACTCCACCTTGTTTTTCATAGGAACTTTACCCATGATAAGGATTTCTTCCTGACACAGTTTCTGGTATAACTCACACCATATGGATTTACTTAGGTCACTCGAATGTGTTACTAGTATAGGTCCATTCATAGATGCACATGTGTCACTCTTCTCAAGCCACTCTCATGTGCATAATTAGTAATGGAAAATAAATCCAAGAATATAACTTAGATTGGTGGTGTTATAGAACATGATAATTTTGTAATGTCATCCCCAACAATAGTATAACTAATATTTTCTCCACACACCCAGGTTACCCTACTCTGGAAGTGACCTATGAATGTAGCCTTAAAAAAATCATGAACCTTTTCCAAGTAGTAATGAACTAAAATTACTGAATTTTTATACGATATTATTTCTTAAACCTCCTAGAGACTTAAAATATTACCATATAACCTTACATGACTCATTGCACCATTTCTTTATTTATCAAGCACCATATATGGAAATGAGCACTGCCTTGATATTTAACCAATTCAATGGGAACACCCATTTCAAATGATTCTCATTCCCAATGGTACCACACATTCTAGGTATGTGATAACCAATATATATGATCAACTTAATGTTGTGTTTATCCAACATTACAATGAACCTGATTAGTGACTGATTGATTCATACATCGCCAAAAAATAGGAAAGTTCGTATGACTAACTAAATGGACGACCATGGTATAGTCATATCAGTCCCATAAAACTCAAACATATAATATGATGATATTTATAACATGGATCAATTTATCTCACGACCACCCATCTACATGGGGAATCCTTACAAAAATTAATAGTCCCTCCTAATCTAAATTACATAGGAATGCCACTTATTATACCTATAACTTGATGAAAGAATCCACTAATGATTATTATTTCCAAGAGAACTACCCAAAATTGGGCCAACTACTTAATTTATAGAAGGAATTAGCTTTGAAACTAGGTTCATGTAAAAAAGGTAACTAGGATTTCTTGACTAACGTCTAGGTCTAAGAAAATGGAAAAATCCAACTAAGACTCATAGACAAGGTCCATGTCCCCATCCAAGGAATTTCTAAAGGAATCCTAAACCAATTCCCACACTAGTGTCTTTGACATAAATATAACAAAAATGTTTTATTTAATCCATTACATCAATTTAAAATTTTCATAACCATACCAAAGGCTCATAGAAACGAAATGTCAAGTAATAGTTATTAATGAACACTTTTTATAAATTTTACTTGGCACATTATTTTGATAACACTATAAGAAACTATAGGAAAATTATCTAATAGTTCTCTATTCAAAAATTACTCATCCAAAAGTTTACACAACTGGGCCCAGTTAAAGAAAATTTCAATCAAAAGATCTATAGTAAAACACCCTCTAGGTTTTTACTGAAATTTTAATTAACTAATGCCTCATACAATAAGTCCCAGAAATAAAAAAGAGTTTTTATCAAATTAGGAGGATCGATTAAGTGACATTCCTCTATAATCTTATACTAAATACCATACGAGTTTCCAAATACACATTAAATAACCATCCCATTTAACATAAAAATACCCCCAAGGAGTTAAGTACTATAACATGTAAAGATAAAGCTAACCTAAGAGGGTCAAGTCATGCCAACTTGGGTTCGTTTATACATGAAACCATTCCCAATTTCTGTAATAAATAGTCTATAAATTACAATTGACATCCCATTTAAGTACAACCCCATAATGGTTAATTTATTAAAGATTTTAACACACACTTAGTGGGTTTATCACAAAGTCATAATATTCCAAGATCGACCTATAAGGGTCAATCATACAATGATTCAATTACATGGATTTCCATTCCCAAGTTATAAAGGTACCATCCTTTATAAGTTGAAATTAGAACACCATTTAACTAAAATATATCACTAAACAATGAATTTATTATGAAATAAAACTTCTAATTACATTAATCTTTAAGAAGTTTATTATATAGATATATACTGCTAAGATCAACCTATAAGGATCAGATAAAGCATATTGGGATTCATTTATACAGAAATATATTCCCAAGTTTTGGAGGAAAACACTCCATAAGTTGAAATTGACATCCCATTTAACTGAAATCTATAAGAAATCCATTATATTTGTCAAAATATCCAATTCCCATGACATTTAAAGATTCCAAATAGGTTAATTCCTTAACTATTTTAAGGTTAATTCATTTTTTTAATTTATTTTAGGTTGGTTATATATAATTTCATCATCAATATATGTGTGAAAACACCATTTATGTTGATGAAGACACTTTATTTAACTTACCCTATATCATAACTATAATAAGGATAATAACCACACAAGAAATTCATATCAATAAACATGGAATGAATGCCAATGACATATAAGTCTATGTGCCTGAATTATTTATAACACACATCCTCTCTTTCCATACTAAGATAAGATATAAATCCCATAAATTAGTAACTAGAGGAAAGTCAATGAATATTTACTCAAGGTGTAATAATAATAAAATATAATAGTGAATAACATGAAAAACAATCACATCCTTGGAAACTTGATCCTTACACCATGTGTGGGTTTTCCATTCACAGAAACAAGCTATTTACCAAGTTAAAAAACATTCTTAATCTCTTATTTACCATCCCAAAACTATAATATAAGGAAAAAAGAAATATTTGATATCAATTTATGATATCCTGGGCCTATATCACTCATAAACAACCAAACCTGTGGTCTACATGGAATCAAGAGATTCTCCCCATACATTAGAGGTTGCTAACTAGAAGTGGGGATCTAATGGTGTTATACCGGGGAGACTATACCCTTTGGTTTTGTATTAATATAGTGGAGGAATAAATAAAAATAATAACAAGTAGATAATAATAATAAACTAACATCCTGAAAATTGATAATAAAATCCAACCATGCATTCACATAAGATGAAACATGTATAGGGAAATCCAAACTAATTGCATGTAATACATATATAGTAAGGCTAGATGGGTAAAAGAATAAAAAAATAAAATACCTAACTCTTGAAGGTAGTCTGAGTAAATTCTTGGTTTGTAGATCCCATGAAAAGTCCTAACTGAATATGCATAATAAAAATGAAACATTAGTTAAAGTTATAACTTGTATCCAAGATATCTTATTGGGTACCAAGCGGCAGACTGAACAGGGTGTGAGTAAAAATCAGTATTCCCCCACCAATGGTGTCTAATTCATTCTGGTCTATGAGTTTAAAATATAATAGTGTGTAGTATATATATATAATAAAAGTATTAAAATTAAGGTGAACCTAGGAATAACTCTTATTTTGGTCTAAGTCAGACTATCCCTAAACACAGTGATAATAGTGTAGTCATAAGACCCATGGACATAAGCCCAAACATCCAAGAACAAGTATCAAAGTGAATCCATGGAGTAATACAAGTTATTAAACTCTATGTAAGTGTTCTAACTAATACCGAGGAATAATTAAAAGGTAATATTAGGATATAATTTATTGGAATCCTAGGAGATAATTTGAGGCATTATGTGTTTGAGGAAATAAATCCAAATCTTGGGAGATCATCCTAGGAATTCTAATTTTCCTAATCTTGGAGGTGAATTTTCAATTCCATTCTGATGAATTCATGAATGTAAGGCATTGAATAGATCCAATTCCAAATTACCCCTTGATATTCACATCGATGAGACTTGTGTAATCCATCAGGTTCACACTTGGAATTAAAAACTAGAATCTATGTCTTACCCATTGCAGGCCTCACTATAACCATAACTAGTATCATTATATTAATAGGCTCACGGATAATAATTAACAAGAACTTTTTAATCAATTAGTTCTCAGGATCATATCCTTTCATTTAAATTATACTAGAATTATCATTAATTATAAATCTTTTGGTTCCATGCACACATTCCACAAATTATCTCATTCAAAATGATCTCACAAATTACTGACACTAGTACTTTAATTTAATTATTCCAAGGTGCCCATATAAATAAATCAAATGTTCCAAGGCATTCCTAGAAAGGAATCTAAGTAATTCATGGAATATTTCATAGAAACATGTAAGGAATTCATTAAAAGGATCTTATTTAATTAAAGAACAACCTTGGAGGTGTATTCAAAGTTTTCTCACAAGGTACTCATAATATTTGATAATAAAATAGTCAATTTTTTTTAGATTACAAAACAAGAAAATAACCCTGGCTCTAAAATTCATTTATGAAACCTAGGGTGTATCTAAAGTTATGTTATTTTAGTGACATGAATAATAAATCCTAAGGGGCAGTTTCATCACTAAGGGGAAGAGTAAAATGGGGATTTACTAAGTGTCAATATAAACAAATCTTATGAGATGTTTTGGTTTCATAAAAGTAATTTTGTCAAAGGTGTTAAGATGAACTCACCCTATGTGGTAGTCTGAATGGTGGTGTTCAACCTCCAATGGTGTAAGGGAGGATTATACAACATCTAGATCAGGATTTCAGTGAAAAATTAAGGGAATTAATAATTTTAGAGAAATTATTGGAATTAACAGCATGTAGTACAATGAACATATTTATAAATGGAAATAAATTTAGTGAAAAACATGTATAACACCTATCTTAAGATTATAATGCTTAACTTGTCTGGTATAAACCCTCTATTTTTGATAGAATGGGAGAAAATGAGAAAATAGAAAAACACCCTAGAAATAGGGCATATTAACCAAAATAGTTGTGAGAAAACTTGACACCAAAAGAAACTAATAAATGAATCTAGAGGAGTGATAGACTTACTGAAGGATCTTGATCACATGTGATCACATTTTATTCTAACCAAGAATGAAGGAGATCTCACATAGAGGAAGGGAGAAAGAGGAGGGAATGCATAGAGGAGAACCTGACCAAATGTGGGAGGAAAAGGGGTGAAACCCATTTAAAGTAGTAGTGGAAAAATAATAATTTTTACCTTTTATTGAGGAACATGTTTTGGTCACATGGTTTAGAAACCTTGCACTAAACATATGGTCTCACTATCTAAAAATCACCCCACATCACATGGTTACAAATCATGGTTTTAAAAACTGAATGCCAACTATATTGGTTCCTATATTACTATATATAAAACCACATGGTTTTCTATAGACTCTTGTATAATTTAAACAAACTATTTTCCTTAACAAATATGATTCAACATTTGGTGTACACGGTTAGCACTAACTGTGCACCCCGAATTTTTTCTACCAAAAATGATATTTTGAATCTTGAAGATCCTATGACCTATATAGGATCTTGAGACATCCCTATTACTCAAACCACATAAATAAAATAAAATTTAAGGATCTCAAACTATTAGAATTTCATTCTAATGCTCAGTTTAAAAAATAACCCATCCACTAGATTGAAAATTTAAATTCATTTGTAATTATCTACCTGTATGAAAGAAAAGATCTTTTAATGTTATATTTTTATGATCAATTCTTTCAAAAAGGGGGTTCTACATGTGAAAAAAGATTACAATGTAGGTTCTGGGTGCAGTGAAAGCACGTTGGTGGGTTTACCCAACTTTAATTTTAGCATTAACAACGTTCAATCTGAGATCCATCATGATAATAAAATGCCAGATCTTTGGAATAGAACAAAGAAGTAAAAATAAATAGGAGAGTCTCGGAACCATTGAGAGGATCATCATATGTTGGTTATAATTAATTTAATTAATTGACAAGAATTACCTTGTTTGGATTCTTTCTTTGTTGATGTTTCTGATCACGATCTGATGTGATCCATCATTGCGTCGTAGAATCCAAGTGTAGGATTCCTCTAGTGGTGATCCACATGTACTCCTTGTATCTCTGGACATCGACGAAGGGATCTCTGGGTGCTAGTTTGGAAGAGCCTACGCTTGTGATGTCCGCCTTCGATCACCTTGATCCGGTGGAGGTGGATCTCTCTCTCGTAGCTTGAGAGCGTTCTTGGTGGAAAAAGAATTCTCTCTTGGCTTGAGATTTTTTCCAAATCCGTTGTGCACAACCAACACCAAAAATGTCTAGGATAATGAGAAATATATAATTGGGATTTTTAATTACATAAAATAATAAAATGAATTAATTACCCAAAAGTATTTATTCATTTCATTTAATTCTTAACAATAACCCATGTCTAATAATAACAGTTGACTATTATTATTACCTGAAATGCGCCTAGAAAATTACACCTTATATTATTTAATTAAATAAATAAAATTATTTCTCATAAATTCCTAGAAAAAAATACACAACGTGTATATTTAATATACATGGTGTGTACTTTTATTTTTCCATTTTTTTTATTTCCTCCACCACATTTATTAGACCTTGAATAATGGCTATTTATTTCTAAAATAAATATCAGTTCATTACTCGATAATAAATTAATTATTTATCCCACAATATATTATCTCGAATAACTAGTGTCGAAATAAATGCGATCAGGCATCCTTAAATAATTATTAAACCACAATCGATAATAATCTTTATTTAACTTGTTAAATTAATATTTAACTGAGATACTTGGACACACTTAGTGTGTGACCCTCTATGCCTATTTCTAAGTGGAATTAGGAAGATCCTGCCTAAAGTCCAAGGTTAGCTTCTAGAAACACCCCAACGTACCCATAGAGAAATAAGTTAACGCCGTAATGACATGTCACCTCCTACAAAAGCTTACAGTGTAATATAATCCCTTTGTCTTGATATCTCTAATCAAGTAGGTTGTATGATAGTTCCATCAAACCATGTACTCGATTATTCTTTCTTTGACTTCCCAGAATTGAACTCTACCATACCTTACCATGGCCATGGATTTTTTTAGGTTATATCAATTCCATCAAAGGGCCTGAGATATGTACTTCCGTTATGGAACAGAAGGTACAAATCCTTTCTTGCATTATCTATTAATGTAGTATTACTCATGACACACCCAACATATCCTACCTCACTGCGAATAGTGTGTCATCATAGATTTTTTCAATACATATAAGTGCATGAGTTGTAGTACCCATTAATAATAATCTTAAAGTCTATGGACCAATACACACACCCGAAGATAGGAACATCCAATGACACTATGAAATGTGGATTTCCTACTGGCAGGTTTCGTTCTCATAATATCCTCCTGGATATTACCAAGGGAACACACCATAATAAGGTGCCTCAAAGTTTTATGAGTCCTCACCCCTAACGGCCTGTATTATTTGTGTCCCTCAAATAACATCATCTAACCATAGAACATATATTCAGGAACAATGTTATGGCACTTCCAGGTTCTCATCATAGCAGGGATCCACTATTACCCTTTAATTTAACAACTATCCTTAGGACATTATCACATGCATTGTCACATAGAAGAACAATCAAGACGTGATAAGGTATTTATTATTGAATAAAGTACAAATTAGTTGGTTCTAGGCCACCAACTCGAACAGACTCCCACTTGTACTAAAGCTAACTACTAACAACATTTAACCCGCTAGCTCTCACATGATATTCATTCTTCTGCTGAGATAGGCCTTTAGTCATGGGGTTTTCCATGTTCTCTTCTGTGGACACTCTAATCACTGCAACTTCACCCCTTTGATAGAAATCCCTCAAGAGGTGATACTTCTGGAGTTTTTTCTTTGTCCGTTGATGTGACCTTGGTTCTTTTGCAAGATCCACCATTGTTGTATTATCACAATACAACGTGATAGGATCATTACTTCTAGGCACCACATCAAGCTTCTGGACAAAGTTACGAATCCAGATAGCTTCCTTGGCTACATCCGAAGCTGATATATATTCAGACTCCTCTATAAAATCTGTGACAACTGGCTTCTTTGAACTCTTCCAGCTCACAATTCCTCCATTGAGATGGAAAACATATCCAGATTGTGACTTTAGATCATTCTAATTTGTTTGAAAACCAGAATCAGCATAGCCTCTGATGACAAGCTCCTCGTCTCCTCCATACACTAGGAACATATCCTTAGTTCTTCTCAAATACTTAAGGATAGTCTTAATAGCAGTCCAATGCTGTTCTCCTGGATCTTCTTGATATCTACCTACCATGCTCAGTGCATAGGAAACATCAAGCCTGGTATATAACATGGAATACATGATGGATCCTATAGCCGAAGCGTATGAGATCTTACTCATTATATCTTTTTCTTGTTGTGCCTGAGGACCCATTTTCTTAGAAAGATGTAGGCCATGTGACACTAGAACCAATCCCCTCTTAGATTGTTCCATACTAAATATATTTAGTATCTGGTCAATGTATATACCCTGAATTATTCCAAGCATCCTCTTGGATATATCACGAATGATCTTGATCCCTAGAATGTAGGATGCTCCACCCAAGTCCTTCATAGAGAAACACTTGTTCAATGAGTCCTTAACTGACTATAAGACTGGTACATCGTTTCCAATAAGCAATATGTCATCAACATATACTACTAGGATAAAGACTGTATTCCCATTAAACCACTTATAAACACATGGCTCACGCTCATTCATAATGAAACCAAATTCATTTATGGCTTCATCAAATTTAATGTTCCACGGCCTCGATGCCTACTTTAATCCATAAATGGATTTCTGAAACTTGAAAACTCATTTGGCTTCACCTGGTGTCACAAAACCTTCTAGTTGTGTTATATAGACATTTTCCAAAAGGTTCCCATTAAGGAATGTTATTTTGACATCCATTTTCCAAATCTCGTAGTCATGGTAAGATGCTATGGAAAGTATGATTCTTATGGATTTAAACATGGAAACTGGAGAGAAGTTTTCATTATAGTCAATTCCTTGATGCTGTCTTAATCCTTTAGCCACTAGCCTTACTTTATAGGTGCTAACTTGACCTTCCATGTCCAGTTTTCTATTAAATACCCATTTGCATCCAATAGGCTTTACATAAACTGGCTCATCAACCAGAACCCAGACTTGGTTCTGATACATAGAATCCATCTTAGAATTCATAGGTTCTAGCCATCTTGCAGCTTCTGAGTTTTATACTACTTCCTTGTAGGAGGGACGTTCATCTTTGTCCAAAAATAATGATTCACCATCCTTGGTGACTAGGAAACCAAATCTCTCTGGTTCCCTTACCTCTCTTGAGCTCCTACGCAGTACTTGTGTTTCTGGAACCTCTTCCACAGGGACCTGTGGAACTTGTTCCTGTACCAACTCCTGTGTATCTTGAGCATCAAATTCGTCAAAGTCAATCTTGCTCCCACTATCCTTTTGAGGATGTGCTCCCTCTCAAGAAAGATGGCTTGTCTGGGGACATTCACTTTCTTGGATGAAGGGTTATATAGGTAATATCCTTTAGTTTCCTTAGGATATTCTATAAAGATATACCTCGTGCCTCGGCGTGCTAGTTTGTTGCTTGAGAAGGCCTTAACAAATTCCTCACATCCCCATACATGTGTGTGTGATAGAATATGTTTCTTTCCATTCCATAACTCATAGGTAATTCTATTTTCTTCTTTGGTTGGTACTCAGTTTAATGTGTATGATGCAATTTGTAATGCATATCTCCAAAAAGATAATGAAAGATCTACACGACTCATCACCGACCTCACCAGGTCCAACAAGGTGCAGTTCCTCCTTTCACTAACACCATTCCACTATAGTGTATAAGGAGGAGTGAGCTGAGATAGAATACCAGACTCCCATAGAAGATCGATGAGCTCTTAGTTCAGATATTCTCCATCTCGATCCGATCGAAGCTTATTTATCTTCTTACCAAGCTGATTCTATACTTCATTCTTGAATTCCTTAAATTTCTCTATGGATTCTAACTTATACCTCATTAAGTAGACATATCCACTCAAATCATCATCAAAATTAATGATGTAAGAATATCAACCTATAGATTCTATTGGAAATGGTCCACACACATCTGTGTGCACCAATCCTAGAAGCTCTATGGCCCTTTCACCCTGTCCACCAAAAGGCGGCTTAGTCATTTTACCCTGTAAACAAGCATGATATCTATCAAGTGGTTTTAGCTCAGTAGAGTCTAAATAGCTATCTTGGAAGAGCTTTGTCAAGTGATTCTTGTTTACATGACTGAGACGGTGATGCCACAATTGGGTGATGTATGAGTTATGTGAGTCTTTTTTGTTATCGATTTCCAACACTTGGTTTTCATAATTTAATACATACAAACCATTATTTAAATGCGCCATACCATAACATACGTTGTTCTTATAAAAGAGATAACCCTTATTTACAAACTTGTAAATAAATACTTTTATATCCAAACAAGATACAAAAATTATGTTCTTGGTAACACTAGGACCATAATAACAGTTATGTAAAACCAAAATCATCTCAGTCAGCAATGAGAGGTGGTAATCGCCAATGGCTAACATAGTCAGCCTTGCGCCATTGGAAGCTCAAAGATCCACCTCTCCTCTGAAAATATTTATAAATCTACTTGGTTCCTGCTTTTGAATACATATGTGAGCCCCAAAATCTGTATCTAATACCCAATGTGTAGAAATGGAATGATTACACTTGATAATACATGCACCTTTAGCATCCCCATGCTTCTGGGTGTAGTTCCTCTTCCAATGGCCTTGCTTTCCACATGAAAAACATACCACCACCCATTCCCTACCCTGACTTTGGATCTTCCTCTTCTTGGAGGGACGACTCTCGGGGGCATCAGACCGTTTATAAGTCTTTGGCCCCTTTTCCTTCTCCTTCCTTTTCTTATTCACCATAAGGACTATGAGTTTGTCACGCCCCATGTGCTTATCTACCTGGAGAATTAAGGTCATAAGTTCTGATATACTTTTCTCATTGTTTCTCATGTTGTAGTTGACAATAAAGCTAGAGAAGGTCTTGGGCAGTGATGATTGGATGAGATCTATACACAAGTCATTCGGGAACTTAATCCTTAAGATGTCTAGGCATTCAATGTAGCCAATGATCTTGACTACATGAGGCCTAGCTAGTAAATACTATCCAAGTTTATTAGTAAACAAAGCATTGGAGATCTCAAATCTCTCATGTATCACCTTCTCTTGATAGATATCCTTAAGGCGAGACGTCATTCTATACATTTCCATGTTTTCATGTTGCTTCAAGAGCTCATTAGACATGGTCGATAGCATGAAACTGTTAGGTTGGTATGGAGTATGATATTCTCCTATGATACCAAATATAGGATCGAAATGATGATATAGATGCTCAATATACAAGAGGGGGGTGAATTGTATACTTTAAAAAATTCCTTTGGAACTTTTAAAGATGGTAATGTTTAAAAAAGTTAAACAAGGTAAATTCACAAGACCTCTAAGCTCTACAAACTTGCTTGATTCTGGAAAAGTGATTCTAAGAAGGTAATTCTGAAAATGTGGTTCCAGAAATGAAACTGAAAAAAACTTTACAAAGATAAAGATTCTACCTTAAAGCATATAGAATATTACTAAATCATAGTGTACAAGTATAAGGAAGTATAATATAGTTATACTTTCCTCGACAAATAAAATGCAGCAGAAAACCTGAAATAAAATAAGTACAAGTAGTAAATCTTTTAACCCAAAGAGAAGGGTATCCAAAAAACTTGGATAAAGGTCCCTTGATTTATACTTTCAAGAAATTCAATCTTACCCACACCAAGGTAAGACCTCGCTACAAAGATAGGGATCTATCTTGCTATCCCTGCAAGCCCTCAACTTCAAGGTAGTTGGCACCTCTGTCTTCCTCAACAAGGAAGTCCTTGAACTTTACGGTAGTCGACACCTCTATCTTCCTATCCACGGAAGCCCTCGAATGTACTCAGCAACATTCAGAGTCGCGCGAAGAAATATAAACAAGATGTTCAGTATACACAAAGCAAGAAAGTCTCTCTCTCTATAAATCACTTCAGTAGCATGTAATATCTAGATTGATCAACTTGTTGTGAGATATTTCAAATGAGATCGTATTTATAGGCGCAGCTTCAACGGTCAGCTCCCTCCTCCAATGGTCATATTTTTCCTTGAATTTTAGAGGAACCTGTACACGTGTCACTCAAAAAATGTTTAGTTAGTAACTAAATGCACGACATCATTTTATAACCAAAACATGAGTAAGAAAAAATATGATTGCTTAACCAAATTCATTTTTCAGAGTGTAAGGAAAAAATGAAAGTTCAGAGTCAAATCAAAAACAATTCGTAGTCTATAATACATGGATATTCAGATTCTATTTATCAAGAAATTTGTAGTTAGAATTCTATAAACTTCAGAGTCTGAATTCATAAGAATTCGGAGTCAGAGTTTATAAGAATTCAGAGTCTGAACTCATAAAAGTTCGGAGTCCGAATTTAGAGAACTCAGAACCTGAACTCATAAAAGTTTGAAGTCTGAATTCAGAGAACTCATAATCAGAACTTATAAAAGTTAGAAGTCTAAATTCAGAGAACTCAAAACCTGAACTTATAAAAGTTCAGAGTTTGAATTCAGAGAACTCGAAGTCAGAACTCAGAAAGTTCAGAGTCTGAATTCAGAGAGTTTGGAACCTGAATTCGGATCCTGAAAACAGAATGCTTTATATCAAAGTATATATATGATTCCGAGGTTTTGGATAAGAAACCAAATTTTATACTTTATAATATAAACAATGAAAACATGATAAGGATACATTTCCTTGGGGAAGGAAAATTTTCCTTATGAAGATAAAACATAAGAAAAATAAATTTTCCTTAAGAAAGAGTGTTTGTGAATTTCAAAACTTGAAGGAATGGAAAATTCATAAGAAAACATTATCGACTCAACAGAAACATTGGAAATCTGTGGAATCATACATATGTTTTGCATAGAGAGATAGTTCCTCATCACTGGCCTGTTTTCCAGGTGAAACTGGAATAACCTCTTCCAACACATACAATTTCCTCTCGTGGCGAAGTATGACGCATAAACGTCTCTGCCACTCTTGGAAATTGGTGCCGGTGAGAAGGTTTTCCTTCTCAGGTATGATTCACAATGATATTTTTGAACTATTTTTTCTTTCCATTTCTACAAATTAAAATGAGCAAAGGTTTAGTACTTTATTATAAAATTGAGACAAATAAATAAATTAATACTTATTAGTCTCCCACTATTTTATCGAAATCCAATATCCCTCGCCATTGACTTCAGAATATTCTGTTTCCTGAATATTTTAGTGGAAAGGATCCATATTGTCCTTCGTATTGACCCAACTGCATTAACCTGTAGCTCCTTGATCCACTGAGTGGACTCCCCAATCCTGAAATACTTTTTTTTGAATTTTCTCAACCTTTGCCTCTTGGTCACACCAAGTCCTAATGTGGTAGTCAACCCTTGATGTGAACCAAGTTAAGTCAACCCAAAACCTTGAATTATAATTCCCTGATAATTGAAATCACCCCAACTAGGGCTGGTCAAGCACTTTGAACTATGGTTCGATTCTAACCAAGATTATGGAAGGCTATACCGACTAAATATTTATTTGAGGGATTTTATCCTTATACGTAAATTACCAATTTATTATCTTTGATTACATGCTTTTTAATATTAAGTGGGATATACTTAAGTGATTAACCATGTCTAAGATAATATTTACACATAAGCCGGTCTTTATTTTAGTTCCATCTTTCATGATTTTTTTAATTCATTAATTGTGTGATCGTGAGAACACACCCACAATAAATAAACCATGAAACTGATATAAATAAAATAAATAGTATTACTATGATCTTGTTCTTTTAGTTAGTTTATCTAATGGTTGATAAACTAACCCAAGACCTAGGGGAGAAACACCTTGACCTTTTAGGTTCGTGTTTACATCTTTCCACATGTCTACCTTTGTATCTCCTTGGATTGGTTTCACCTTGGCTCCTAACTTGAGCCGCCTCCACTATCTTGGGAGCTCCATCCATTACATATGCATTTATCTCACACGCAGGTGAGGGGTAAAAAGGGGTTTTTACATAAAATAAACCTTGGGTGCGCAGGCCCTACATATTAATGAGGAGAAATCTCACATGCCAACAAATTTAATTTAAATAAATAAATTAAAAGAAACCATTCACATAAAAAGGTCTTGGTCTAGCTCATGATCATCCATACATGAAACAATATTACACCTAAATAAAACTAACATTCAATTCTTTAATAGTTCTTGTTTAAGATAAATAACACTCGAATAAATTAATTATCTTTAATTAATCAATCCTTTTATCTTAAACCTCTTTTCTGAATTTCCTTGATATTCTCATGTATCATAATTTTAAAAAAATAAATTAATTTAAAATCATATTTGTATGTAACTTGTACCTTGGAGGAAACCCAGTGAATTCCCATTCATAACTTCCCAATGAGTAGAAATGAACATTACACAGATGTTAAATTAAACACACATATATAAAACACCTATCACGTGTTGTGCCTCAGCTTTATGCCTGCACTATGGTACATATCTCAAGGGTTTGTATAATATAATAATAAATTTTAATAAATATGTATAATTTGGATGAGTACACAGCATGTAGTTCCGACTATACAACGTGTACTTTTGTTCACCGTCCATCCGAAGTACATGCCCGAGGACATGGCTTGTAGACGTAATTCAGAAATTTTCAGAGTACACTACGTGTTCATTGGGACACACACCGTGTAGTGTCCACGTTACACGGTTTCTGGCCAGGAAAGACATGTACGGGGTACACGGTCCAACCCTAACCCGAAGGGACTACACGCCGTGTTCAGTGGACCACTCAACGTGTAATCCAGAAACCGTGTGCCACCTGTTTCGGGTCAACACATGGTGTCATTTATGACTTAGAAAGGATCCACTTACATGACCTGATTTGGCGGACCAGTCCGATGCATTGAACCTAGAATACACAGCGTGTACTTCCGAATACACACTGTGTATTCTAGTGTTGTACGACCATGAACGTTTGGAACCTCAATGATATCCTCTATTTTATTTTAATCAAAATTAAAATAAAAATTCATTTTTTCGAGGTGAACAAGAAACGAGAAAGGAGGAATAGATATCGAGAATCAGATTTTAAAGAATGATTAACTTGAATTGAAACAACTAAATTATTAAATGTGTAAATCACCAATGAAAAACTAAATACTTATAATCAACGATATGATCCCTTTTATACCACTTGTAGGTTCCATTCACAGTGGAAGCGCATTGGTGGGTTTACCCAACATTAATTTTAGCATTGAAAACATTCAATCCGAGATCCATCAGGATAATAAAATTCCAGATCTTCAGAATAGAATGAAGAATGAAAAAGAAAGTGGAGAGTCCTAGAACCATTGAGAGGATCATCATATGTTGGTTATAATTAATTTAATTAATTGACAAGAATTACCTTGATGTAATTCTTTCTTCGTTGATGTTTTCGATCACGATCTGATGTGACCCGTCATTGCGTCGTAGAATCCAAGTGTAGGATTCCTCTAGCGGTAATCCACACATGCTCCACATATATTTGGATGTCTCCTAATGGATCTTCGGGTGCTAGCATGGAAGATCCTTCTCTTGATATATCCTCCTTCAACCGCCTTGATCCGGTGGAGGTGGATCTCTCTCTCGTAGCTTGAGAGCATTCTTGGTGGAAAAATAATTATCTCTTAGCTTGAGAGATTTTCCGTATCTGTTGTGGAAAACCAACACCAAAAATGGCTAGGCTAATGAGAAATATAAAATTGGGATTTTTAATTACATAGAATAATAAAATTAATTAATTACCCGAAAGTATTTATTCATTTAATTTAATTCTTAGCAATACCCCATGTCTAATAATAATAGTTGACTATTATTATTACCTGACATGCGCCTAGTGAATTACACCTAATATTATTTAATTAAATAAATAATATTATTTTTCATAAATTCCCAGAAAAAAATACATGGCGTGTGTATTTCATATACACGGTGTGTAATTTTATTTTTCCATTTTTCTATATTTCCTCCACCACATTTATTAGACCTTGAATAATGGATATTTATTTCAAAAATAAATATCACTGCATTACTCGCTAATAAATATATGATTTCACCCACAATATATTCTCTCAAATAACTAGTGTTGAAATACATGTGATCAGGCATCCTTAAATAATTATTAAACCATAATCGGGAACAATCTTTATTTAACTTGTTAAATTAATATTTAACTGAGATACTTGGACACACTTAGTATGTGACCCTCTAGTCCTCTTTCTCAGTGGAATTCGGCAGATCCTGCCTAAAGTCTAAGGTTAGAGTCTAGAAACATGCCAACGTACCCATAAAGAAAGAAGTTAATGCCGCAATGATGTGTCAGCTCCTACGAACGCTCACCATTTAATATAATCCCTTTTTCTTGATATCTCTAATCAAGAGAGTTGAATTCTAGTGCTATAAACCCATATGCTCGATTATTTTTTCTTTGACTTCCTAGAATTGAACTCACCCATACCTTACGATGGCCATAGATTTATTTAATCTATATCAATTCCATCAAAGGGCCTGATATATCTACTTTTGTTATGGAATAGAATGGACAAATCCTTTCTCACATTATCTATTAATGAAGTATTACTCATGACACACCCAATAGATCCTACCTCACTGTGAACAGTGTGTTGTCACATTTTTCTTCAATATATATAAGTGTGCGTGTTGTAATACTGATTAATAATAATATTAAAGTATAAGGACCAATACACATGTCCACATATAGGAACATCCAATGACACTATGAAATGTGGATTTCCTACTGGCGGGTCTCATTCTCATAATATCCTCCTGGATATTACCAAGGGCACAGACTATGAGAAGGTGCCTCAAAGTTTTATGAGTACCCACCCCTAATGGCCTGTATTATTTGTGTCCCTCAAATAACATCATCCAACCATAGAAAATATATTTAAGAATAGTGTTATGACACTTCCTGGTTCTCATCATAGCAGGGATTCCCTATGACCCTTTAATGCAACAACTATCCTTAGGACATTATCACATGCATTGTCATGCAGAAGAACAATCAAGACATGATAAGGAATTTATTAATGAATAAAGTACAAACTAGTTTGTTCTAGGACACCAACTCCAACATACAATAGGAAGAAAAATATTATTCCCAATAAGAATAGTGTTTGGAAAATCAATGGTGAAAATATGAATAAAAGTGGGTCTATTAAGGGAGGAGTTTTTAGTTTGATAAATATCTTTCAACCTTTTTTCTCTAATAAAGGATACTTTGGAGAAACCATCTTATTCCTTATATAATATGTTTGTTTCTCTATATTGGGAATTGAAGGTAATTCATGTGTTTAGGGGGAGACTTAAAGTAATTAATTATTTAGATTTCATACAATAACCTTGATTACATTTATCATGGAGTTCTATATTTCAATTTGTATTATCCACGATGAAGGATATTAATAAATCTTACCCCATAATGGGGATTTAATATTAAATAGATTATAGTTATCAACATCTTATATAAATCTTAAATTTTGGTAAGTTATGTAATTTAAGATACTATAAATTTAATAAGTTTAGGTGAAGGAGTATATATTATAGAAAAATTAGAGAGTTGAAGTTCTAGACATTTCAGTTTTGGATGTTGAGATTTTGGATATAAAAAGTTTTGAGAAATGAATTCTACCATTTAAGAGGTATATTGATCAAATTTTATCATCATTTTATGAAAAAACAGAATTTTTTATAGGGGAAGATTGATTATTTAATGATAAAATAAAAGTAACATAATGGAGGATAAACCTACTTTGGTTTGAATGATTTTAATCTATTTATTGAGATGTATGTAGGATATAACATGAAAATATTTTGAACAAAACCTCATATAATATTTATGAGTTGGTATCATTGGATGGATTATTTATAGAAAATCTGATATCTTACTTAGTCCTTCTTATTTTCCTCACCGTACATTTCTTACACAAGATTAAATTTGATTAATTTGAAGCTCATTACCATAAGAAATGTTATACCTTCCATCTCTTTAGAGAATCATGTTTTATTTTAAATAAAATGGAGAATATGAAATTTCAAGTCATTATCAAAGCATGAAATGAGAATGAATTTACCTTACTACTGAACATTTAATTTATTTTCAATAATGGGGATAAAGAAAAATGAAAAAAACTTTTGAGATCATTGAAGTTAGTTTGTATTGGGTATTAACAACAAATCCAAAGGGGGAGATTGAATAACTCTATAGATTGAGTCGATGAGTATTTTATTTGTTATCAATATTTTATAAAGTCAATGATTAAGGAAAGTGGGATATTTAAGATGAATATAGTATTTTATATGGTTTGAAATCATATGGTTTTTATGATATCATTATAGAAGAAATAAATTTCTTGGGTCCTGACTGTATCATTAGTTGAGATTGTAATTCTAGATAAAGGACAAAATAATCCAAAAGAATCTTAAATATTTGATGATTTTTGAGTTGATCATAGTTTAATAATGAAAATTATATAAGTTGAATAATGTTTTTTTCTAGAATATCTATCTACTATAGTTTCAGAACATTCATTTTAGAAGGAGATTGAATATATGTTTTGAAATACATGAGATAACTATAAGGAAGTAGTGTCATAAGAATTAGGGTAAGAGAAAGATATTTTAGGATAATAAAGAGTTTAAGATACCATTTGAATCACTAAGGTAATACCCAAATGATGAATAATGGAGAGGAACCCTAAGAAATAAGGAAGAATTACTCGAAAGGAATACAGGAATATACTTACAAATATATTGAGTTTCAAAGTGTTAAAAGTATCATGAATTAGAAAATAAAAGTATATAAGATATATTTTGGAATATGAGTTGAATCTAGAAAATTTGATAATATGATATCCAGAATAAGTATGTAATTATACTTAAAAAAATATAGATTCTATGTTGATGATACAATTTATTAGATCTTGGCATGTTTGATTTATAGAAGGTTGAGTTTGAGATGTGAAATAAGAAGTAAATACTGTGTTGTGAATAGCATGGTAGCTATCATAGATTATATAAGTTTGTATTTTAAACATATTTAGTTAATGGAAGAGATCAAAGGCTATGCAAGTGTAACCTAAAATTTACTTATAGGTTTTCTATTTGATTTTTTTGGGAGATGTTTCAAAGGGAAATTCAGAAGAAAAAAACTTGATAATGCTATGCCGATATTTTAAAGTAACAAATATCATGGTGGGTTGATAATCAACTGTAACTTAATATGAGATAATTGTTAAAGGAATGTGATGGTCTATGAAGTAGTTCTAGAAATGGTTACTCTGGAAGCTGATATGCTAAACCAATTAAGTACCTAAAGGTCAAATCCAAGGAGACCAAAATCTAAGAAGTTGATTCTAAGTTAATGAGTTGGATATACCAAAATATAAAAAACTTTACAAGAAGTAATTTTTTAAATAATTCATTCCAAATTAGTTTATTAGAAGTGGTTTGATCCACATTGAGTTTATGATAACATTGTTGAAGTTGAAAACAGAATAGAAAAAGTGGTAGGTGATGAAATAAAATTAGAGGAAGATGTGACTTATACAGAAGGTATCATATCTAAAAAATGAATTTAGGAGAACCATAATATCCTATATGGATGTTAAAAAGTTTAAAATATCAGTAATGATGATAAATTAGTTTATGTAAATTGAAAAGTGTCAGAGTGATGCATTTATAATAAACCGATTTGGATAGAGGTAGAGATAGAAGAATCACTAATGATTGATGTGAAACAAAAAAATTAGTGACATAGATGATGGATTTATGAATTGAATTTTGTATAAGTATTGAATAATGAAAGATAAAATAAAAACTAAAGAATAATTTTAGGTATTATGAGTATAGTATGGAAGGTAAAAATCATAGGCTGGAGTAGAAAATCTATATGATTTATTTTTAGAAAAGTGTTGAAGATTAGAAGATAAGGTAGATGATAGAGCTATACTATCTGATCTAATTTAAGATTTTGGAACATCTATATGATTATGCTATGGTATAATTTATGAAATAAATATCAGAAATTATAAATCATGATTCTAGCCAAGATATTTAGAGGTGTTAAAAAGGTTTTACATAGATAATTTCATAAGTTATAAAGAAGGACTAATTCAGTATTTTTATAAGTTTACAAGTCCTAATTATGAGGATTATAGAATTTAGGATGGTGGTAAAATAATATTCAAGAAAATTTTGGTACCTGTAATCTGGTAATTTTCAGATATTTCATAGCGATTCACCACCTATAAATAAAGGTGATCTCATTCAAAGTGATGTTGATGAGACATTAAGAGGAGATATCAAGAATAAATTATAAACATTCGAGTTACATGTTTTGAAGATATATTTTATTGAGGAAGCTGAGGTACTATAATTTGAGTTTCATAACTTCAAAGTTGAGTAGTATATAGAAGTTTAGAATCTAAAATTTAGTGAGAAAGAGCAACACCCTACCAGTACCAGTGTATCATCTATACACTAAAGTACTTAAAGAGATTTGGATATTGAGTTATTCAAAATAAATAGACATGATTTTGATATCTGAATGATTTTATGAAGAAGATAACATATATTTTTATATTCCAATGAAAACATCGATCGTTATAAATGTTTTATAGAATAAGGATGATGTATATACCATTGAATTTATACATTCATTACAAGTCAAATAACTACTATTTAGGAAGAATATATTTGATTATGATGTAGATACATCCTGAAGATTAATTAATATCTCATTAATAAGATTTGAAGTATTTTCATGACCCACCCCCACCAGTACCTCTCATGGGTTAGAATTGAAGACAATAGTGATAAATTATAATAGAGATTTTGGTTTAGAGATAGGACATATCTTGGAGATAGAAACCGGGGAGGATTGTATGGGTTGGTTGGAAAACAATATCATCTTAGTTTAGTATATGATGTAAAAAAGGATACTGTCTAGGAAACATTATTTTTTTGGACCCTTTGAAATTTAATGAAAATATCTTGATCTTAATAAACATATTAATCATAATTATTCTTCTTTTGGGGTAGAGAGCTAGGTAAGGATCATGTATCCTGATTTATTTCACATGTGATTAAATTGGGAAAATTAATGGAATTAGGATGATTCGTAATTAATTAATATTAATCATTCTATATTCTAGTTTAAGGGGTCTCTAACATTTTCTATTTTATAGGTATGCATCTATGTTTACATCCTCATTAGGGTCACACTGATTATGTTAAACATGAACTAATATAAGATCACTATAGAGTTAAATTGGATGAAGATTATTCTTTGAGGAACATTCTTTGTGAGTTTAAGTTCTAGAAACTAAAAAAGTATGAGGGATCTGTTTCAGATCAGTAGGCTGAGGCTTGGTTGGAGGATATAGGTATTTCTTTCAATTTGATTCATTCTTAAACAGATCACTCGATTCTATTGGCTATTAATATACTGGGTTGAGTTTCTCAGTAGTGATGGTCATGTTCCTTAGTGATCTTAAGGAGTAAATCATTTCATCAGATAAGTTTCATGATTAGTTTCAAGCTAGGATCCTTTCTTCTACCATAACGGTAACCTGCTTGGTAAGAGATGCTTACTCTCCATTAGGGAAAATATAGTGAAGGATATTTTAGTATCTGATTAAATAATCTTCAATATTATTCTTAGATATTTTTTTGATATTATTTGGACAGAGTGAAGAATTTTGAGGAGTCATTGTGTATAGATATCCAACATCATGTTAGCTCATTCATAATTTCAAAGTATCTTTAGTTGATGGAAAATATAGAGGTTATCGATAGGATGATAACTTAGACCAGATCATCATGGGCGGGGAGTCTTCAGGAACCTCTACAGAGAATATCTATAACCATAAGTTATTATTTTCTTGGTTACTATAGGTTTTAGACAACATATAGTTAGTTATGTCCATATTCATCCCATTTCACCAGTGAGAATAATTCTGATAATTCTTATGGTTGATAAAATTTTGTTTTTTTTACATGAAAGTATCATTTAAATTGGAATATTGCATGTATGAAATTTATCAATAGTCATCGTGGGGATGGAGGTCCATTATAGGATCATCAGTTGAAATAGTTTACTCAGAGGAAACATCAACAACTTTCTACAGGATAAGATCAGCAGAGAGGAGATAAAGTAGAAAGAGTAAAACCCCATGAATATCCTCATCCATAGGGAAAGAGAATAGATAATATCCATGCAGGTTTACATTATCAAATCCTGATAGGTTGTAGAGTAGGACGCAGTCCTATGTGTGCCTTGGAGTGGGAAACATTAGGTGAGTTAAACATCAAGTGAGATACTATCTGTCTATATTCTATAAGGCTATATGAGATGTTCAATTTATTATTTACACATCCCTTTATTTTTACAACACTATTCCTTACTCTAGTAATTTAGGTGGATATGATTATAATTCCATTGGCATTGAATTTTCTAGTTGGAGACCAGGTTGGGTTTTACGATGCTTATAGATATTATGATCTAATGTTAGGGAAAAATTACTCGGTGAGACATTTATATATTTTTGAATAAAACCATAAGATATCATCATTTTAATGGAATGAATATATTTAATATAGTTTATCATTGATTGTTTCAAGAGGTTAGTTATATTATATGATGAAAAATGAGGGCATGTCATGTTAATTGGTGAGAGAAATCATCATATGGGTTAAAGGCATCCTAAGTCCCTATCTTTTATAATAACCAAGAAGATACTATGTTTAATAGAGGTTAAGTTGATATTATTTACCAAAGTTTTAAAGGATTACTACAATTCCTTTTCTGAAGATGTTCCGACACTAACCCCTTAGAACATATTGAGTTTGGGGTAGAGTTGTAGCCTGGTGTATATCTGATATCAATGTACCAATATAGGATGGAACCTTATGTGTTTCCAGATATGTGTATTCAAATTGAATATCTTATACAGATAGGTTTTATTCAACCTAATATATCTATTTAGAGTGCTCTAGTCTTGTTTGTGAAGAAGGAAGATGTTGTTCTATGACTATCTATTGATTATCATCATGTGAACTAGGTGACCGTGAATAAATACTATCCCCCTCAATAGATTGTTGATTTATTCAATCACATGAAAGTATATATCTAGTTCTTAAAGATCAATTTGTGGTATAGATATCATCACATGTTGGTAGTGGACAAAGATATTCCAAATATTTCCTTCAAGTGTCTTTATAGGAACTATGAGTTTGTGGTAATTCCCTTTGGTTTCATGAACACCACAAAATTATTCACAGGGATGATTAATTTTATATTCTATGAGTTTCTAGACTAATTTATAGTGGTGTTAATTGATTATATCCTTGTTTATTTTAAGTATGCGGAGTATCATATAGAGTATTTGTGAGTTTTTTTGAAGGTTTTTTGGTGTCATCAGCTATTTGGGAAGTTTTTGAAGTGTATGTTATAGGCTAGTGAGGTGTATTTTCTAGGAAATGTTTGTCTTAGTGTGGAGTAGTTATAAATCCTTCAAAGATTGAGGTGTTTTTTCTTTTCTAACCCCCAAGAATGTTATGGATTTTTGGATTTTCCTTGGTCTCACATATTATTAAAAGAGGTTCATGAATAATTTTTCTTGGATTACAACTACTCTAATAGTATTGACCAGGAAAGATAAAAATTTTGTATAGACTAACTAGTGTTGGAATTTTGAGTATTTTAAGGAGAATATGGACATTACTTATGTTCTCTACCTTAAAAAATAAGGTGTTGTGTTTGAGATTTATTGTGATGTCTCACATCTTGGTTTGGGTTTTTTTGAAACAATAAAGAGAAGTCATATTCAATGGGTCTCAATAGTTATGGACTTATGAAAATAATTATTCTACCCATGATATCGATCTTATTGTATTTTTTTATTTAAAGCTATACCAAAATTACCTCATCTGTGAACACTTTATGGTCTCCACTAATCATAATATTTTGAGATATATATTCTCCCAGTGTGATTTGAACTTATGATAGAAACTACAGATGTAATTTTTATTGGATTATGATTTCTATATTTCATGTACACCCGATAAAGAAAATGTTGCGGCTGATTCACTGAGTAATAATTTTCATGTTGATGATATTTTTAAATATAAGTATTCTTAGAGAGTGATAGAGGATATTTAAACAATACACATTGATAATACATAAGTGTATGGTAGAAGTTGTCTCTACCACATAACCATGGGTGCATCAGGTAGAGGAATCTCAGTTAGGGGATTACGAGGTGGATGTTTTGTGGGATTGAATTATTAATGGTGAAACCTCAAGGGATGGTGTGAGGATGATTACCATCAAGTGTTGTATCATAGGAGACTCTTCATTCCCTAGATGATGTGTGATATGGTTCTCTATGAGTTCCATAACTTACATTTGACATTACATACCACTTTGGATAACATGTATCATGCCTTGAGAATATGTTTCTAGTGTCCAAAGATGAATCCATCAATTACAGATTTTGTGTTTTGGTGTTGGGTTATCTAAATGGTGAAGGTTTATCAACATGTGACTTGTGGGTTTGTTCAATCACTTGATATTCCCCAGTGGAAGTTGGGGAAAATTTTGATGGATTTTTCACTAATTTTTCTCGATATCAGGGTGGATATGATGATATTTGGGTGATTGTGGGACATTTGATAAAATTGAATCACTTCTTGGAAAACAAGGAGTTGAGAATATTGAATTTTTTATCAAGGTAATATCACTAGTGGATCTTGAGGATTCTTTAGATTTTTAAGATAATCATTTCTAATTATGATCCCCATTTTACCTCTTGAGAATAGAGAGATCTCCAACATGATTTTGGATCTTAACTATGAATCACTATAGTTTTTCATCCATAGATGGATAGTTAGAAATAAGAGACTATACCGAATTTGGAAGATATGTTTCATGTATGGGACTTGTATGTCAAATGATCATGGGTAAATCACCCACCTTTGGTTGAGTTTACCTATAATAACAGTTTTTACTCCATTATCGACATGTCATTATTTGAAGAATTATATGGACGAACTTAAACATATTCATTATATTGGATCAAGGTTGGATGACTAGTTATTCTCGGATCAGTATTGGCATAGAGAATGAAAATGAAGGTGTAAGTGATTCATGAGAGGATGAAGGTAACTTAATATTTCTATAAGTTATATGATGATCATAAAAGGAGGCCCATGGAGTTATATATTGGAGATCATGTGTTCTTGAAGGGATATCCTCATTATGGGTATTGGAGGTTCGATCATGGGAGTAATATTTGTTATTGGTTTGTTGGGACTTTCAATGTTTTGGAGAACATCAGTGAGGTCACATATCAATTAAGACTTCTACCATAGATATATCAAATTCACAATGTTTTACATGTATCATGAATTTTCTGATATATTCATGATGAATCACATATCATTGAATGAGGTTAGTTGATATATTGATATTCATCATCATGATAAGTTGTTTCATGGGAATTAAATTTCATTGGTTCATGTATTATGTTGAAACAATGGGTTAGAAGAGAGTATTTGGGAACTTGAGTCACAAATGAGGCCTCAACATCCAAATTTGTTTGATGATTTATTTTTTTGTTATGAAATGTATGAACATAGATTTGTTTATTATATATTAATGATTATGTTCTCTTTATGTATGATGGGTTGGTTGAACTCTTGTTATAGAAGGATCCCTGAGAGGTATCTCATGGGATAATTGTTCCTTGGCCCCTTTTTATTTTATATTCTGAGTTTTGTTTTTATTCTTAATGATGAGAATGATTTTAGATGCATCTAATATAAAATAATAGTTTTTCCTAACCCTTTACATTATATTTTTGGGATTTAAAAGTGTTTCAAAGGTATAGAGTTGATTTTTGGGTCTCTAAGGTCTAAAAAAATTGTGTTGATAGTCTTAGGGGAGGCCATTTTGGAGATGTTACTATAAGAGTTGTTGATTTTTATGCATGGTGAACCTTGGGTATGAAGTGATCATTTTGGGCGAGTATTCTTTCCATGGAGGTTCTACATGACATGGTGCATCCTATTTTGAATGATGTGGTTTTAGAGGGAGTCTAGTGAGATCCCCATGTAACCTAGGGAGAGGCTTAATTCCCATTTTGAAGGACATGTCATTATGGGGAGTTTGGAAATTTTCCTTACATATGGCCCCTTGTAGTGTTCTAGATTTTCATGAAGGGGGTTACTTTTTTATAGGTTTACTTATATGTTTTCCTATTTTTGTGTTACACTACTAAGAGGAAATCATACCATGGTGATTCTCATTTCATGGGCATGGAATTTAAAATATTTCTTTATGGGGAATGAGGAAGTCTAAAATAGTCATGTTAGAGGCCATGTGGTGTTGTTTCGAGGCATGTTTGAGTTTGGTAGGCCTAATGGAAACAATGAGGATGGTTCCCACATGTTGTAGCCTAATCTATGGTGTGATGTAAATGACATGGGGGATTAGTCCATATTGTGGTGGTTTTTTAGGGAAGTCGTTGTTGAGGGTATGTTTTTCCTAGATAGAGCAATGAACTAACAGTCAGAATGGGTATTAATTTATAATTTTTTAAAAAATTAAAAGATTTATTAGAATTAATGATATGTAAGTAGAAGAAGATAAAAATATATACACATGAAATTTTATATTATTTCTAATCAAAGTGATCCTACATATACTCTTCATTTCTCTTTATCCGTGAGAGAAATTATTAAGCCCAGATTTAATTTTTTAAATTATTCAATATGTGAAGTGATGATATTGGATAATTGTTATGACTTCATTGAACAATTATCCTTGATTAAATGTGTTTATTGTTTTTGTTATTCTTCAAAGGAATAAATTATATAAAGTTGAAGAATATCTTGAAAATATTAATTTGAAAGAGGATTTAAAGTCCATAAAAATACATTTTTTTCATGAGGAGTTTTTATTTTATGAAGAATTATTGAATATTTGAAGAAGCTTTGGTTTGGAATATATTTTTATACAGAATGTTAAAATAAATACTTTCTAAGTGATTCCCATGAAATTTTCCAACCACTTGAGATAAGATATAGTTTAACCCCACATTGTGTAGGACCCTATAACACCCTAAAAGGGGAGGGGTGAATAAAGGTGTCAAATTTTTCATTTAAAGTGATGGATCTTGTTACCACGTTGGTAGGAACATGTAAAACCTGTTTGATGGAATCGTGAAATTATTAAAAAATTCATATATATAGAGAAAACAAAATAGTTTTACTTGGTTCACCACTAAGGGCTAGTCCAAGGAGATTACATAGATAGTGTTTCAGTTGTACCTAAATCCACCAATCTCTACTAGTTATTGTGGAATAAAGAAGTTTAGACACAATCACTCTATGCCAGACACACTTCCATTATAGAAATTTAGGGACAATACACTAACTTCCTTGGAATAATTTCATCGACTCCCCCTATATCACTAACTTGGATGAAGTCTTACTCAGTTTAATGACTTGAATTCCACTCTAGTAGATTTTGAATTTAATTCTTTTTCCTTGATTAGCACGAAACTTTAATTTCATCGTAGTCCTGAGTTAATGCACTTGAAATCAGTATTAATTGAAACTAGATGTTCCAAACTACTGTTAGTGATGCTCTTCACCTTCACGAGACCCCCTTTATGTTAAAAATAAATTCCAATGTTCACAAAACCACACACTTTCATGAAGCTACAAACCTTATAAAAGATACCAGCCTTCATAAAGCTCCCTGCCTTTGTGAAGCTCCCAGCCTTCATAGAACACTAAGTCTTCAAAAAACTTCTAGTCTTCATGAAACTACCTATTCTATTATTCCTTAGAAACAATCAGTTCATATCCATTCCTTTCATGATACTTAAGCTCGTGAAGGATTATTAATTCATAAATATTTTCTAATTAGGCAGACCTTCTCGAACTTAGAGTGATTCAGACTTTTCTCCAATTCTATTCATCTCAAATGAAATGGGTGTGGCTACATATTTATATACTTTTCCTTTAATGAAGATTTGAATCTCCCAACAGATGTTTCAAAAACCTCTTATCTCCTATTTGTAAATATCCTTTATTCATTAAGGTCCAGTGAAATTTTTCCCGTTTGCAATCCTTCTCATAGTCATGAAGCTTTACCGTCATGCCATCACATATTTGTGAATCTTATCATAGTCTCAAGAATACTGTCTTTCCATCGCTTTTCCGCGATGCTCTATACCTTCATGAAAATCCAAAATTTGTGAAACCCAACTTTCGCAAGACCTAGTATTCACCAAAATCACGACCTTACTATATTTACAAGGATTCAATCTTAGAAATCCACCTTTTGAGAAGCTTTCTACTTCCTCTTAATTTTGAGATCCAAAAATTTGGAAAACACTGGGAAATGATGCCTCCTTAAATAATGAACCCATATACACCGTAATATATATTTTCTTGCATACTATTTAATCAAACCTAGTGAGGATTGATGAAAACACAACATACACTCCATTTACAGCTATGAAAAATCCTTGGTTCCAACAATATCCCTATTTGGTTTTATTGTAAATATACAGATAAGAACAATAAAGCATAAGCCTCAACCAAAAACCTAGTTAAAATGAAATAACTCTTCTATCACTCTAAGTCTATGTGAGTAGAGCTTAGTGTACAAAACAAGAGTGTTAAAAGAGAATTTTATGACTCCATATATTACTGACCAATCCTTTAAACCAAACACTCATTAAATTTCAATTATACCCCCCTTTGGAAATAAACCCAAAGAACTTGTAATAGTACTCTAATGGCTCCAAAAAAACTATCCTTGGATAATTTATCCCCCATTAACATGAACCAAATATATAAATATATTAAAACTATTAACAAAAATGGGGATAAGGGACCAACCATAACCTCCTCATTCATTGGGAGGTGGCTGAACAATGAGGTACACTCGATGTTTCTCTAACATTCGTGATACTAAGGGATTAGTTAGGATGCCATCCACTTGGTCATCAATTCCAACATGATATATTTTAATCATTAATCATTTAAATTTTTTATTTTATGAATTGATATATGATATCGATATGTTTTCATATGAGAGTGATGAACCAAATTCTTCATAAGATCTTTCACACTCTTATTCTTATAATGAATCACCATCGGCTGTTTCACCTATTCACCAATATCAGTTTTTTTTTCATCCACAATAGATGATTTCATGCCTTTATAGTTGAGATATAATCTGATTCATCCATACTAAGAGAATTTCTTTCTTGTTTCTTGTTCAAATGTACTACACATTTGTTTCTAATAAATAATTATCTACCAATCTTGAACTTTCTGTACACTACATCTCCAACCCAGTCAGTTTCAGAAAATGTTGATAGTTCATTATCTCTTCCTACTAAAAATTATTAGAAAAAATTGATACTACCTTGAATATAACTCATGATTCTTTTAACAGATGAAAATTTATATTTTTTCATACTATTTTGGAAACAAACAGCTAATCATGTTACAAAGAAAATATCTGGTTGTGTTATAGTTAAGTATAATAATCTTCCAATGATGATCCTATACAAGTTCGGATCCATAGATTTCCCATCCTCATGATTTCTATGTTTTGTTCCATCTGTAATCATATTTGACATTGTTTTGGAGTCATGTATGTTTTATTTCTTCAAAAAATCTCTTGAATATTATTCATGAGAAATGAATGTGTAATACTTATTTTGAAGCCCTACAACCCTAAAAATTATTCAAGTTGATTAATCACATACATTTCAAATTCATATTTTAGGTGATTAGAAAATTCTTCCACTGATCCCTTCCCGCTTCAACTGAAAATAATTCCATCCACATACATAAGTTCTATAAATTTATCTCTCTAATAATTATTCATATAGAGGTTATGGTAAAAACCTCATATTTTTAATTATTGATTTTTAAGATAAGCATCCAATCAAGAATAACATGCTCATATTTCCTTCTTTAGACCATATATATATTTATTTAATCTACAAACCTTCATCTCATCATTTCCAATAATAAATCCTATTGGTTGTTAAATGTAGACTTATTTATCAAGAACACTATTTAAGAATGCTGTTTTGACATCCATCTAATAAATTTTTTGTCCTCATTAAATTTCCATGGCAAGGAAGATCTTAACTGAATCCAGTCTAGCTACTGAAGAAAAGGTTTCTTCAATATCAATGCCTTAAATATGTGCATAGCCTTTATACACCAAGATTTCCTTGTTTCTAATCACATTTCCATTCTTATAATTTTTTTAAAGATCCACTTCGTTCATATCACACTATGATTTTTTGGGTCTCTTAACAAGATTCCATGTCCGGTTTTTATCAATTTGATCCAGTCTTCATTCATAGCCTTAACCCATGATTTATCCTTCATTTATTCTTCAAACAATGTTGGTTCCACAATTGATAGGAAGGAAGAATGTGCTTCATTACTAATTCTCCTTGTTTGTGTAGGTATGGTCTAATCCTCAATGATATTGGATTGATAAATTTCTTCTCTTCAACTTCTCTTGTGATATTCTGATGAAGTTTATTCAGAAATGGGTTCCTCTCATGATTCTTCTTCTGAATCATCATAATTTTGTGAGACCTGAATGTTTTTCAAGCCTTATACTATTTCTACATTTGAATATATAACTTATCCAATTTATTCTTAATTTTCAATCATATGAACATATGAGATCCTTTAGGTATTTATGGTTTTATACCCTATGATATTGACATCATTTTTTTCCAAAATATTTCTAAGATGATTGTTGTCGCATTTATAGACTTTACTCTTCATTGAATATCCAAGGAATATTACCTCAGCTAGCGCATCACCATACTTTCCTTGATTTCCTTCTATGTTTCAGATGAAACATTTACTTCTAAAAACATGAAAATAATTCAGTTATGGATTCCTTCTAGAAAATATCTCATATAGTGTCCCAGTTTCTCCTATAAAATACTTGTTTTATTTTGAGTGTACACCGCTACCTAAACTTCCACTTTCCAATAATTATGAGAAACACGACTCTCAATCAACCTAGTCCTAGACATATTATTAACATGTCGATTTCTATATTAAAAAACTCTATTTTTTGAGGGGTTCTCACTGAAGAAACCTCATTATTTATCCTATATTTTTTTAGTTAGTTTTAAAATTAATGTATGTGTATTTTCCACCGTTTTCAGATCATAGAATCTTAATTATACATCTAGTTTCATTCTCATCTATTTCATGATAACCTTTAATTCAATCAAGCACTTGTAATTTACTCTATATAAACATTTCACAATCAATTATAATATAATCATAAATAAAAATAATTAATTACCTCTCTCCATATGTTCCATCCATGTTTATTGAACCAAAAACATCAATATGGATGAGATTAAGAAGATCTGATGCCCTTTTCCTCTTTGGGAGATATAAAATCCAAACCATCTTTCCTCGCATGCATGCATCACATGTATTTTCTCGATCATGCTTCATATTTGGAATATAGACAACTATCTTCCACTTAGATATGTATTCCATGCTTTATTGATTAATATTACCCAATATCTGGTTCCACAAGTTGTTTTCTTCTTCAATTGTAATGTAAAAAGTGTTTTCTTTACTCTAAAGCTGGTATAAATTTCAATATAATATACAGAATTTCATGATAAAATTATCTACATTTCCTTTGATTGTGAAACCCTTATAATTAAATGTCACTAATAGTCCTGATTCATATAGTTGAGCCACACTCAGAATATTTTCACGCAAACCATTTACATAGAGAATATCAGTTTTCCTTAGCTCATCATTCTCTAGTTCTTTATTTTATCTTCCTTTGATCTTTAATGCAACATAATTTCCAAATCTTACTATTTCAAAAACCTTTTTCATAACATTTTTCAATAAATATGCATTTCCTATCTTGTGGGATGAGCATCCACTATCAAGAATCCAAGTGCTACTGTTACTTTTATCTTTAATATCTATTTCTACAAGGTTTTCTTTCTCAATTATCTTATTTTCCATCCATGATATACCTGATTGAGTGGCATAAAAAGATGTCATTTATAGTCTATTTTCAATATACATGGGTTCATCATGATTATATTATTCTTCTATAGAAGAATTCCTATTATCAAGAGTAACTCTTCTTGGGAGACAAATATTAACTCGTCTCTAAGTTATTTAGGTATTGTTATAGCTATTCATTTACCTATAATGAATATCTTTATGTCCATAGTTTTATCAATGAAAAAAATATCTATAGAAACTATTTATTATATATGATGAAGGATATGGTATCATTCTCCTTCGTTGACTTTTGGCACTTCACCATTAAGATAGATTCTTTCATATTCATAGTAAGACATGGTATGGACTAGAAATCCAAAGAATCAACATTTAAGGGGAAATATATTATTACTTTCATTCCTCCACATTTACCCTTATTTTATATGTGTATTTGACTGTAGATCCTCTTTGAATACATGAGGATTATTTTCATCACTCTTTTTTTTGGGTTTGAATCTTTCATTGTTAGTAAAATAAGAACTTTGTGATATGTTCAAATTTATACTTCCTTTTTTTTCTCATCCTGTTTCTATACTTTTATGTTTCTACATCACAACCAATTACACTTTTTCCCATACATATAGATCTCTGATTATCCAAGGCCTTATCTACTCCTTCAAAACCATGTTTAGCTCTTTCTAATAACCCTGCATATGAGAATATTCCAAAATGAAATTTCTTCTTTGTTTCACTTATTTTTTGATTCAGTTTTTAGTTTACTTGTTAGAGTAAAAAATTCTTCTTAAAGTCCTTTAATTGTCTTAGGTATTTTCTTCAGTATCGATGTAATATCATTTATGAAATTTTCTTTCTCTTAAATCTTGAGTTTAAATTTCCAAAAATATTTTAAGCTTTCAAGAGTTCTTAAATGTCTTCCACCTCTCCTTTCACTTGATAAATTTACACTTTAAGTATATAAACATACTCTTATGACTCTTTTAGAACATCTCTCATATTTTTGTTTCTTTTACATTGATTGTATATCATATAAAGAGAACCCTCAAGTTCCACCTCAAGATTAACAGCACTATGAAACTGATTATCTTCACCTTTTGTAGGTTATACTTTTTCAAATTTATCCACCATGGATGCTTCAGGTTCAGATTTAAACTTTGGTTCCACATACTCTAAAATCCATTATCATCTTGTTCTTTTTTGCAGAAGAAACTATTCCTCAAATATTTCTTTCTTGATTTGAATTATAATTTGTTAGATAAACTCTTTTTAGGATTTTTTATGATTTATTCTTCACTTTAAACATCATAAAATCTCCTCAAGCATCAAGAGGCAGTTTGACCTACCTTACCACACCAAAAACAAGCCAACGAAAGCTTACCTTCAAATCTCTATTTTCCTCTCCTAAATTTCTTGGAAAAAAGAGACAGAAGTTATTATTCTTCATCATCACTAACTCTGGAAATATCATGTTTCTATATAGATTTGAATTCCATTTCCTTGTTTACTCAAGTGGGAAAATCTTATAGTTTTATTCTCATTTCATAAGCCACAAGACTTCTTAATAGATCCTTAAGATAAATCCTAGACAAATCTATTTCCTCAAGAGCTGATTTTTTTTGATTTTATAGATATGGGAGCTTTCTCAGGATTTTATTTACAATTTGAATACCCTTAATTTATTATCCATGTCCTCGAATCGATTCAATGACTTTAGTTATGAAATTAAATAATCTATCTATGATCATCCAAATGATTATGAAATACTTGAAGTTTGGCCTCCATCACTTTTCTATCACCTTCATAAATATTTTCTAGTTACTCCCCTATGGATATGGATATAGTTAAAATCATAAATTTTTTTAAAAACCTTCCTTTTCTTAGAGATTCTTGGGAGTATAGCTCAAGGATGAGCTGTTATATGGTAAGGATATTGTAAGATCTTGTATTTTTTCAAGTATGAGTATTTTTAAATTTTTGTTCAAGATGGGTTGTTTTTAATTTAATTCACAGATTAAATTAGTTCAAAACCTTGAAAATTTACACCCCCTATAATTAGTTTCCACAGTGTGTCAACATTTCACGAAATAAGATTTCACGACGAGTAATATTTCACCATGTGTAAGATTTCACCACATGAAAATAGATTTCAACATGTGTAATATTTCACCACATGTAATTGGATTTCACGACATGTAATATTTGATTAATTTTTTTTAATGATTTGATGGTATTTCCTTATGGAAAAGGGGAAATCAGTTACAAATCATTATGTGACATTAAATAAGGATTCACATAATGTAATTATGACACCCAAATTTTTAAAATAACACCCCTAGCATCGCATAATCCTACAGACACCCCTTTTCCCTACTATAGAGCATTTGAGGACCTCCCTCTCTGCTGTAGAGCCTCCACACACCTCTTCCTTGGGACAAAACTCCTTGTTGCACCTCCTCCATGGAACAAAGATCCTCTACAAAGTATCCACCTTGGACCAAAACTCCTCGGTGCACATCTTCCATGGACTAAAGATTCTCCATAGAGCCTCCACCTTGGACTGAAACTCGTCAGTGCATCTCCGGCTAGGACCAAATCTCCTCCACGCACCGTTGTCTTTGATCGAAGACCATCCATGCACCTCCCGAGTATGGGTGTTCTTCCCTTTTAGATCCCTCTTTCTCTCCCACTTCTCTTCCCAGATAATTGAGGGATATTTATCCATTATTGGATCTAGATCTAGTATTATAGTATCTAGATCTAGGTTTATTATATTTTGATTTATTTTAATCTTGGATCACAAAATTGAATCAAGATCTTGTTCTTCATCATTATTCTGAAAAAATTGAGGAAATCTATTGGCGAGCGTTCTTGATCATCATTCTTGAGGTAGGTGGTCCAAAATTCAAATCCCATAGTCTTGATTACAATTATGTGTATTTAATTTTAAAATTTCTATTAGATGTTTAGAAATTATGTTCTTGGTTAAATTAATTAGTTTTATGAATTAATTTATTAAAATATATGTGAAATTGGGATATTGGGATTTTAGATGAGGAATAATTAATTGTTAAATTAATTATGGGATATTGACATTATGAATTGAATAATTAATTGGTGAATTAATTATGAGACTATGAAATTGTGATTTGGATAATTAATTATTGAAATTAATTACGGAGTTATTGATATTATTGAACATGATTAATTAATTATAGAACTAATCAATGGGAATTGTTAGGATTATGAAATTTTAATTCAGTATAATTAATTTTTGAATTAATTATGGCGAGTTAGAGATTGTTGAAATTGAATAATTATTTGAAAAAAATAATTACTGTTATATTGAAGTTGTTGAATATGGATAATTAATTGTAGAATTAATTATTGGAGATATTTATGATTATTAAATTGATTGATATGGAATAACTAATTAAGGAATTAATTGGGGTGGTTGAATTAAAGGATATAGAATAATTAATTGATGAATTAATTGGTGATATTGGATTGTTTGAGATGTAATTAATTAATTGATGAAATAATTAATGGGTGTATTGTAATTATTTAGTTGTTGAATTAAATAATAGGATTAATTAATTGGTGAATTAATTAATGTGATAAATGTGATTATTTAATTGTTGAATTAAATTATGCGATTAATTAATTGGAGAATTAATTAATGTGAACAATGTGATTATTTAATTATTGAATTAAAAAATGGGATTAATTAATTGGTGAATTAATTAATGTGATCAAGGATATCATTTAATTATTGAATTAAATAATGAGATTAATTAATTAATGAATTAATTAATGGGGTGTGTTGTGTAAATTAAATTGAATGATTTAAATTAATTAATTTTTGAATTAATTAACAAGGACTCTTGTGTTACAAATTTTGATAGATAATTAATTGATGAATTAATTATGAGGTATTGATATTTGTGAATTATATAATTAATTATGGAATTAATTATGAGATATTGATATAGATAATTTGAGATAATTAAATGTGGAATTAATTATGATTTACTGAGATAGAAAATTTGATATAATTAATTGTGGAATTAATTATGAGATATTGAGATAGATAATTTGATATAATTAATTGTTGAATTAATTATGAGATATTTAGACTGTTTATTTTAATAATTAATTGGGGAATTAATTATAGGATTTTGAGTTTGTGGATATTTATTAATTAAATGATGAATTAATTAATGGGATTGACATGTTTAGTTAATTGGGGAAACAAATTAAGGGGATTTATGTGATAAAATATTTTTTTAATTAGTGGTGTAATTGATTTGATTGGTTAGTTGTTGAACTGACTAATAAAATTGAAGTAATTAATTAATTTTTGAATTAAATAATGTATTTGATATGATTAATTAATTTTATAATTAATTAATATTATTGATTTGATTAGTTAATTCTTGAATCAACTAGAGGAGTTGATGTGATTAGTTAATTATTGAATTAACTAGAGTAACTAATGTGATTAGTTAATCGATTATTTAACTTGATAAATTGATGTGATTAAATAATGGTTGAATTAATTAATGTTATTGTTGTGATTAGTTAATTGTTGAATTAACTAGAGGAGTTGATGTGATTAGTTAATTGTTGAATTGACTAGAGTAATTAATGTGATTGGTTAATGGATGAATTAACTAGAGAAAGTGATGTGATTAATTAATGGCTGAATTAATTAATGTTATTGTTATGATTAGTTAATAGTTGAGTTAACTAATGGAATTTTTGTGTTTAATTAATTATTGAATTAGTAATGGCATTGTTGTGAATAATTAATTATTGAATTAATTATGAATTAAATAATGGTAACATGGTCATTCTAATGTGTGATGTGTGAATAGAAACATGGTCATTTAGTATGAATTAAAGTATGGTAACATGGTCATTCTAATGTGTGATGTGTGAATGATAACAAGGTTATTCTAATGTGTGATTTGTGAATGGTAACACAGTCATTTAGTAGAAATTAATGGATGGTAACATGGTCATTGTAATGTGTGATGTGTGAATGATAACATGGCCATTCAGTAAGAATTAAAGGATGGTAAAATGGTCATCCAAATTGTGTGATTAAATTAATGGTAACATGGTCATTCATTTGTGAAATAAGGATGGTAACATGGTCATCCAAATTGTGTGATTTAATGAATGGTAACATGGTCATTCATTGTGTAATGAGGACGGTAAAATGGTCATCCAAATTTTGTGATTTAATGAATGGTAATATGATCATTAATTGTGAAATAAGAATGGTAATATGGACATTCAGATGCATGTTATCCCTTAGGGATAGTTCAGACTTAGGCATGAGACAAAAAAGGTATTGAGGTTCAAGTGTCTACAGGAACCCCGAGTTTTATGTAGTTAAATAGATAATATTTAATAATTTGATAAACTTTTTATTTATAAATTATATTTATTATTATTATAACTACATACACTTGTTATTGACTAGATATTTTTTAGACACTGTTGGTGGTGGCCTATTGAGTTGTACTCACACCCTATTCAGGCTGCCTGATTGGTACCCGAATATACTTTGTGTTTTATGGATAGGTTAATAGAAAAGTCCCTATGATTGATGTCTGAGTTGGGATGGAGTATAGATGAGGGAACTAGATGTGTTTTGGGACCCTATTGGGAGTTTTTAGTGTATTTACATTTGGGTTTATATTTGACACTTGGCATGTACTTAGTGTGGCATATCTACTATTCAGTTTTGATTCTGTATTTCCAGTTTTGGTCATCTTGTGATATTGGTTTTGTCTATGGTTATAAATATATTTCCTCTATAGTTTATTTATTTCCACTAGTGTATTAGTCTAATAAAAAATAGGTTATAGTATCCCTATGATTTATATTATACCATCGATTCTAGTCAGTATCATCCAACATACAAGGAGGCTTTCTTGAGGTCATGTGACGGTCCATCTCAGGGCACCAGTGCTTAGAACCCAAACTGAGAATTTAAAATTTTAAATAGATTTGATCAGATAATGATTCTGTAAGAGAATTTTGAGCTTTGTCAATAGTATCAATCATTTTCCTTTCTATTTCAGTCTTAAAGATACTTATCATATCACTATAATGAATCCACCGAGTAGTGGAAAATAGAACTTCCATCCCAAGGGACCATAGATGATATCTCATTCAATTATTCCATATATGTAAGTTTATTATATCAAAGAGGGGGACTCCCCTAACATTCATTGAATTCTACATAAAAACGAAAGATGACTGATTTAACACATAGAACCTATTCTATATTATACCAGTTTTACGACCCTAGAACACCCTAATAGAGGAGGAGTGAATCTGGGTGTCAAATTTTTCTTTTAAAGCAATAAATATTGTTTCCATGTTGGTAAGAACTTGTAAAATCTATCTGATGGAATCATGCAGTTATTAAACATTCATATGCAGAGAGACACCACACCAATTTTACTTTGTTCACCACTAAGGGCTACTCCAAGGATCATACACCGATAGTGAGTTGGTCATAACTAAATCCACTAATCTTTACTAGTCATTGTAGAGTATATAATTTCATACACAATCACTCTATACTAGGAACACTACCTTTATAGGAATTTTAGGGATATCATACTTCCTCACTTAGAACACTTATATCTAATCTCCCTAGCTCACTACCTAGGGAGAAGTCTTAATTAGTTTAATGACTTGAAGGTCACTCCAAAAAAATGGGCATTTAAGTATTTTTACCTGATTAGCACGAAACTTTGATTATACCGTAGTCTCAAGTTGATGAACTTGAAAGCACTATTCACTGAAACTAGTTGTTCAATACTACTATTCATGATGCTCCTAGCCTTAGAAAAACCCCCTTTATGTTATAAATAAATTCTAGAATTCACAAAAGCACACACTTTTGTGAAGCTTCCAACCATCACGAAGCTACCAAACTTCATGAAGTTTCATGTCTTCTAAAAAAAACCTTTTCTAATATGCCTTAGCATTAGTTGGTTCATATCCATTCCTTTCACGATGCTTAAACTCATGAAGGATTCATGATTCACGAATATTTCCCAATTAGGTATTCCTTTTTTAACATAAATAAATTCATAATTTTCTCTATTTCTTTTCATCTCAAATGAAGTGGGTGTGGACGCCTATTTATAGAATTTTATTTTCGTAAAGCTTTGAATCTCCCAATGTCCATTTCAAAAACCTCTTCTATCCTATTCATGAAGATCATTTATTCATGAAGATCCAGTGAAATTTAACCCATTCACGAAGCTTCTCATAGTCACAAATATTTACCATCACCCATCACACATTTATAAATATTCTCATAGTCATGAGAACATTGTGTTTCTATCGTGCATTCAGAATGCTCCATACCTTCATGAAAATATAACCTTCATGAAACCCAGCCTTCATGAAACCTAATCTTTGTGAAACTCTTGCTTTTACTATATTTTTTAAGATTCAATATTAGAAATAAACTATTTTAAAATGTTTCTCCTTCCTCTTGATTTTGAGATCCAAAAATTTGGAAATCACTGGGAAATGACACCAACTTCAACACTGAATCCATATGCACTATATGATTTATTGTCTTGCAAACTCCTTGATCAACCTTAGCGAGGATTAAAAAAAACAGAAAAATAAAATCCATTTCTAATTATGAAAAATCCTTGGTTCCAACACATTGTGGGAGGAGGACGTTGACCACACATAAGTGCTGGCTCATAGGTCCACATGATGATAGAGGTATAGGTGGGACACATAGTATCTACATGATCATGGTCGGGTGAGAGCGCTAGGTCTAGTGTGTTGGTGGACCAGAGAAAGTGTGACAAAGCCCATGGGGAATGTGTGAATGGTGTGTGTAGGTGCTAATCCCCCACTGCCTGCTCGAACCAATAATGACACAAAATTGTTTATAAATCAGGGACCATCCAAATTCAAGTTAGATATGGGGAAATTGGAAAACTTTTACTGTTCCTCTATATTTAAAGATACATAAATTTCATCCACCATATGATCAAAGCCATTCAAGCTATCCAATCGTCTCGACAATTTTTCTTCTACCACCACCAACACCTAAAGTCATATGTCCACTGGAGTAGATAGTCGTACCACCATCTATAAAGATAAACCATTCCATGATCATTTTTAGATTTATATTTTTAGGAGATGAGGCCTCTAAAATCCATTCATGAAATATCCATCTTGCATGCATGCAGATGCTCCAAGAATGAGCTACTACCGAATGAAAATGAAGTTTCAATAAGATGTTTGAGTATCCAAAATGCATGGATTAATTTGAGATTCAACAAATAAAATCATGTGATTATAATAATTTACATACTTTCAAGAAATAATCTATTATCATATAAGATAACATTCCATGAAATTAAATATAAGATTGTTTTTGACGCTTTTGCTGGGGCACACATCCGTCTATTGAGGACGTGCTGATCTGTTGCCCTGCATTCCCTCTTTCCAAAGGTGGGAAGCATCCGTTGCTTATTCAGGGACATTTTCTCCTTGATCAAAACAGTATGATGGGATGTCGGTTCCTCCTTCCATGGATTCCTCCTCCGAACTCATTTCCTAGTCTAGGTCTCCCTTAAAGATTTGAGTCGTGGTTCGTGAATCTCATTCCCGGTGCCATATCTTTGTGGACACTGGTTAATTACACTACTTCCATTAGGAAATTCCATAGGGTCTTGACATGGTAGCAACCTTTTGTAGGAGTAGATGAAAACATCAGGCATGTCGAGGCGTCTCTATATGTGTGGACATTGGGGAACCTGTATTCTTCCTCCTAAGAGGGAATCTCAAGGGCATAGAACCCAAGGAATCCTACATGGATTGTGGGGTATCATATGCCAGAGGCATGTCTCTGAGGTTTTCCTTAGCTTACCATTTTTAACACGAGGTATTCCATGATTTTAACGTCTTACGAAGATATAATAAGATTGATCATAACATCCCATAAAGACAGATTAGACTGGTACATCTCTTGGAGGGAGCACTTGGATGGTTTACAATATGGATGGATCAAAACGCCCAATGAGGACGAATTTGAGGTGTTATGTCTCATATAGGGATGATATCTCACCATGAAGGATGATCTAGACACCATTGAGGGAAGATCAGAAAGAGTGCACCCCATAAAGGGGAACACTAGATGGATAAGTCAGAATGCCCAATGAGAGAAGACCCAGGGTGATGTGCCCCATAAAGGGAAGATGTCACACCATGATGGCTGATCTTAACACTACTGAGGGTGGATCAGGGAGAGTTCACCCCAGAATGGAGGACACCAAGGTTTACTATTGGGTGGGATTGAACCTCGTGGAGGTTTCATATGTACCCTATGTAGACAACAGGGATAAAACCCCACATTGTTTGAAGGGATGATGAATTTGGGTGTTCAAATAAGAAAACAACCCGAATACATGCTGGGGACTACACATGGATAGTGACCCAATTGCTGCTAGGAGCAGTGAGGAGGTGGATGACATGATCCCACCAGGATGTGGTGGCCTGGGTAGGAATCAGGATGAATATGGAGGTTTGAATGATGTGGATGGGGAATGAGATGGAACCTATGTGAGGACAACGATGATGTTGGGATTGAGCCTCAAATACACTTTCTATGTATCCCCATGGCAGGGAATCAAAGTCCACATAGTTCAGTGAGATGATGGGACACCCGAAGAGGCGGCCCATGAGAATGGAAACATGGATGGGACCTGGAGGAAGTGGAACCTCTGGGTTGGGGCATGAACTTCCCAAGAAATAGAGGCTCAAGGGAGAGACCAGGTTGAGACATGAATAATGGGCTTGAACCTCAGGGATGCTTCCTACGTATCCCTGTGGTAGAGAATCAAAGTCCGCATAGTTCAGGATGGGGGAATGGAATCAGGGTGTGCGCAGAGTACAACGACCCGATGATATACTAGGGCTTACGCATGTTAGAAGCCCAGGTTGGTTTGACACCCGAGGGGCGGACCATAGATGTGGGTCCTGATAAAGGGGACTACAATGGCTTAACATCAATTACAGATCATAACGGCTTAACACTAGGTGGGGTGATAATGGCTTACCGCCGGGTGGGGTGACAACGGCTTACCATTGATTGGGGATCACAATAACTTACCTTCGATTAGGGAACACAATGGATTACTGCTAATTGGGGTTGACAACATCTTACTGCTGAATGGGGTTCCAACGGCTTACCGCTGGTTGAGAATCACAACAACTTACCATCAATTGGGGAACAAAACAGCTTACCGTCGGTTGGGATTGGACCTCAGGGAGGATTCCTACGTAACTTTTCTAGGAGAAATGGATCAAAGCCCACGTAGTTCAAACATGTACTGTTTAACATCTTGTGGGACAAAAAGGGGTATATAGTTTAACGTCATGTGGAATGAGGGTGGACCAACATGAATGGGTCAGGACCGATGAAGGCGTTGGAATTGTACCTAAGGGAGGATTCCTACGTACCCTTCCTTGTAAAGGATCAAAGTCCACGTAGTTTAGGATGGTGTTGGTGAACCGATGTGAAGGGGGTCGGGACCAATAGGTGTTGGGATTGAACCTTAGGTAGGCTTCCTACGCACCTTACCTTTGAAAGGATCAAAGTACCCATAGTTTTTAAGAGTGTTGGTGAATCAACATGAAGGGTTCGGGACCAACAGGTGTTGGGCTTGAACCTCAGGGAGGTTTCCTACATACCTTGCCTTGTTAAGGATCAAATTCCACGTAGTTCAAGAGTTGTTTGGGGCTTACATGATAAGGCATCCCAGGTGCCGCTAAAGAGTGGAAATGGTGAATGGGGCTCATGCATAGAAGTTTCTCGTGTTCCACTAAGGAGAGGAAATGGTTGATGGGGATTACGCATGGATGATGCCTGGGTTCCGCTAAGGAGGGGCAATGGTGAATAGGGCTTACACATGGAAGCTGACCGGGTGCCGCTATGGAGCGGCAATGGTGAATGGGGCTTACACATGGAAGCTTTCCGGGTGCCGCTAAGGGGTGGAAATGGTGGATGTGGCTTACACATGGATGCTGCCTGAGTGCCGCTAAGGAGCAGAAATGGTGGATGGGGATTACAAATGGATGCTGCCTAGGTGCCGCTAAGGAGCAACAACAGTGGATGGGGCTTACGCATGGATGATGCCCAGGTGCTGCTAAGGAGAGACAACGATGGATGGGGATTACACATGGAAGCTTCCCGAGTGCCGCTAAGGAGAGGCAATGGTGTATGAGGCTTATGCATAGAAGATTATCGGGTGCCATTATGGAGCGAAAATGGTGTATGGGGCTTATGCATGGAAGCTGCCTGAGTGCCTTCCTCATGTCTCTCCATGAGAGCATCCCAACTCACTGGTGGGTTAAGGTATATAATTGAGGCCTTCAACAATGCGCTAGTGCACAAATGGTATAATGGAATGGGTGTTTGAATCAATCTGAACAAAGTGGGGGGGGGGGGTGAAAAGTGTGAATCACATGCCCAATATTTGGAACGCGGTGAGAGTGGCATGACAATGGAAGATTATTGTTGACCGTGTTAGAAACACATAGTCCATATCGAATTATCCTGAAATGGGAAAAAAATGAGGGTCGACTGTTGAACATGTTCAAAAAATAGGACCTGACTCGAAGTGTCATCCAAAGTCTTTCGGGGCGTTGGCCCAGAATGGTAGGTGAGCAGATGCGGCATGGGACCAGGCTGTTAGGGGGTCCCTTCAGACATGAAATAGGTTGAAAATCTGAATTAAGGACATACGAAGCATGTGGTGGAGTGGTGGAATGATCGAACAGATTCCAACGCTCATGAAATTATTCCACTGTAATCATGGGATGAGGCATTTTATACTTAGCACATAAGGAATCTCTTATTTGGAACAAGAGGCATCCTATTATTGAATGATAGGGCATGCTACATCTTAGATTCATGTAGTGAGGAATCTTAGCATCTTATGCTTGGAACATAAGTCATCTCATGTTTGGAATAAGAGGAATCCTATGCTTAGAACATAGGGTGTGTTATAGTTTATAGTCATGTAGAGAGGACTATTGGCATCTTATTCTTGGTGCATAAGGAATCTCTAATTTAGAGCAAGAGGCATCCTATATTTTTCATATAGGGTGCACTACAGTTTATAGTCATGTAGATAAGACTGTTAGGCATAAGGTTCCTAGCAATGGATGGTGTTGAGAATTACACAAAATTAGCCCTTTTTGGTTCAACCTGGCATAAGAGCCAAGTGATAGGGTTTAGCAGAGTTGCTTGAGGAATAGTTCGACTCAAGGTACTCGGGGGAAATGAAGATGAGAACCTCGACTCATGACACGTGTGAGGTACCAAGAGGAATATTTCAACTAAATGTATTTCATGGAGTGTTGAGAAGTATCTCAAATCATGGTACTTCATAGGTGGAAGGTGGGTGTGCATAAGGGTGAAATTGAAAATACCGATGTCCCAGCCCGAAAATATCGCGGTGTGACTCTCCATTTTTCATGGGGTTCAATGAAAGAAGTTAAGGGACCAAAAATGAACTTGAGTGGGGGTTCAGGGGCGCAAAACCCCGCGGTATGGACCGATGGGCACGAAGGAAGGAGCTTTGCGAAGGACAAGGCTTTGCGAAGTAGCTTCGCGGAGGAAAGGTTCTCACGGAGCATGGGGTCTCGCAAAGCATATTTACAATAAAAAGGTACTTGCAGAGCATGGGGTCTCGTGGAACATAGGGGGTCACAGAGAGAAGCATTCCACGGAGCATAGGGGCTCATGGATCAAAGCGGCTCACAGAGAAAAGCAGCTTGCGAAGCATAGCAGCTCGCCGAACCTCAAGCAACCCGAAGGGGATCCCTATTTTGAAAAGGATGAAGCCCTTTGTGAAGGGCATCACTTCGTGGTGTTCATGAGATCCATGAAATGGGATATCGTCCGCCCAAGGGGTGGCGTGACCATGCTTATGAAGGAGGTGAGCTGGCTATTTATAGGCGATGGAGGTTGGCAGAGCATTCCATGGAGCACAAATGCGCACCACGAAGAGAAAATCACACCGCAAAGGAAATTGCACTCTGCAACTGGAGGGAGTTCTATCAAGTTTCTCATAATCACAGATTCGACCATAATCAACCTTCGCGGTGCCCGCAGAGGCTCTGGTCAAGTTCCTCTGCTCCGCGATCAAGGAGGGAGCTTCGCGAATGGGCCCTGCGAACCGGGTTTTTATCCCAACTTCAAATGTCCATGACTTCTAATCTATAACTCTGTTCGGGCCCTACAAATTTTCAAATAAAATCTTGAAAAACGGACTACGATCTTGGATCATGTGTGGAAGAATTTGTAATATTTTTTGGATGTGTTTTCTAGTTCCAACAAAGATATTTGAGGATCCCTGAGATATTTTTTGTTTATTAAAGTTATGACATGACATAATTTTTGAAGCTTTTAGGACCTCCCTATCACAAAATTTTTATCAGAGTAAATTTGGTTAGTGAAGGACTATAAATGGAGACAAACCATTAGTTATGGGTGTTACTAATAATCCCTATATTGAGTGAGCTCTCAAAAAAACATATCCACCCTGATCTTCCATTACGCAAAGTGTTGATAAATATGTGAAATTTTTTATTTCACAAGGCTGAGATATGAGAATAATTTTATTGTATGAAGGAGAATAGGAGATCCTATGGGTCTATAAATTTTTTTCTAACACACTCAAAGGATTTATGAAGAACTGGTTCTGAAAATACCTTTGGATTTTCATGAGTTCTCTAAGAAAAATGTAAAAATAATTCTTGGTTTTCATGATATCACGGTGATGTCACATACACACTTATGAAAAGATAATAATAAATGTAAAAGATATTTAAACTCTCTTGTAGACTCACATAAACTATTTTACATAAGGAAGAGGAGGATAATATATTTATACCCATTCATGTTTGCACAAGAAGATAATGACTCGGAGGAAAATAGTGGATAGTGTTTTAATTTTCATGCATACGTGAATAAATAGTCACTTGAGAACATTGATTAACCCAAATAGAATACCTAAATAGATTATAAAATATTAAATCAATAAATTACATGTGATAAGGTTTTTGGTTGAGGAGGCCATGTAGTGTATCACACATACATGAGGATTGATAATTCATGAATAATGTGAATTGAGATTGTACAAGATTATTCTTGTATAAATAATAAAAAATAATTTGTATACACTACTTGAACGCATCTAAGTTAGGAAAGGCCTTCATCAAAAGAATAATTAATTATATCCTAATAAGTGTTTCACTGATAAATCTGATTATATACTATTATTATTAGTGTTTTGAGAAAGACCATCATTTGTGAAAAGGTACTTGAATTGCACATGATCATGTGTGATATAGAATGATCATGGAGGAGGATCATCATAAAGTTATTTATACAGTGGATCTTTACATTTGACAAGGAAGGATACAATTGGGGGTATAATTGGTTGCTAGAATATTATGATTGGGGGTATGACCAATCAATAAAGAAGAAGGTACAATTAGGGGATATTACCAATTGCTGATGGTGAATTAGACCTAGGGGGTATAACCATATTGTAATTGGGGGTGGGGGTGGGGGGTATAACCTATTAATATTTTAATCTCTTTCCTATATAGTAAAGAATCCATGTTTGTTGAATCACTAACATATAAAAGAGTAGGTATTTTTAACAAACATTGTAAATCCTTGTGTTTTATGCCTTTGATTTAAAACTTCATTCTAGGTAAGGATGAGAGACACAATAAGAGTGGATCAAGGCTTTAACCAACCATATAGTTTTAATTGAAGAATTATAATTTGTAAAAATAAAAAGGGATCAATGATTAAACCATCCCCCTCTCAGTGATCACACACATATTCACACTCTAAAAGTGGAATCAGAGGGAAGGTTTCCTCCAAAATATCAAAAAACTATTAATTATGGAGAACACGAATTCAGTAAAAGTAAGGGCGTTTACATTTCCAATGATTGTGACTATAATGGTTAGAGGAATAGGATTATAACATATCTCATTTATCTTGGTTTATAAGTAAGAGATAAAACTACAATGGGATTTCCACACTATGATGAGACTGATCCTATGATTTTCTCAAATAAAAGGAACTTATATATGGATGATAAGGCATATAATTAAATCTTTATGGCTTGATTAGAAAATGTATACACTAAAGTGATGGGTATATAAACTTTTAAGCATATCTAGTATAAACTAAGAAGCATATATGAAGGGTATATTGAAGTAAAAGAAGCTATGTTACAAATTTGGAGAATTATATTTTAAGATATAAAAATGGGATATGATAAAAGGGTTGATGAATACTTTACAAGAGTAAATTATATTTTTAGTAGAATCAGTAGTTTTGGAGAGAAGTTGGAAAACTCAACCATTATGAAGAAGATGGTGAGAAAATTTCTAGATATATTTTATCCAAAGGTTCCAACTCTTTAAGGTCGAGAAGATATATCATTGGATGAACATTATAATATTCTCATAACATATGAAATGAGAAAAGTACCAGTATTCAAGAATAAGGATAGAGATGAAATGGAATTTGAATCCATGATAGAAGGTAAATACAAATTTATAAAAGAACATGAATAAAGTGATTTCAAGGATGAGGAATCTAATAAGGAATTCAATAATACGTTTTCATTATTTATAAGAATGTTCAAAAGGGGTATATGGAAATTAAGAGGCAAACACTAACTCAAATGCTGAAATTTCCAAATCAGTGGTCACTTTTATAGTAACTGTCTAAAGAAGAATGATTTTGACACTAAATTAAATTAATAAGAAAATAATTCCCAAAAAAGGAAGTGAAAGAAGAATAAAAATATTTTTACCTATAATAAGAGAAATACAATGAGTAGAAAAATAGATGAATTTTCATCAACAAGTAGTGAGTCAGAAGATGGAAGTTCTTCTAAGAATATTATGTGACTTATAGGAAAAACCAAGAAATAAAAAGACTCACTTGAAGATGATTAATTTGATGAGATAATTTAACTATAATGGATGTTAAAATAAAATGTTAAAGATAAAATTGTGGCCAATATGAAAATAAATACAGAAAATAAAAGTATGAAAAAATAAGTTGATAAGATAACCTTTTAAAATAATTATCATATCAAGAAATATGAGACACATCTTAAATAAAAAAGGGAATATAATATGCATATGGATGATTTATAAGGAAAGTTAAAAACTATTAAAGAAAAAAACAGAAAAAGGTTGATACTGATAAGAAATAATAAACACTTATTGAAGTGAATAAACAAAATAGATTGAAGTGAGCTGAATTTGAGAAGATAGTAAATGATCTTAGTAAAAATATGGCTTAGAAATAGGAAGACTTGTTTGAGAAACAATGAATGTGTATCGCTACTCAAAATGAGTTAAAAAAATTAAAGAATTATTCACCAAGGTAGTTAAACTTAACAGTGAATTATTACAATCTATTAAGAAGAACATTTCACAAATACATGTTGTCTCTACTCATAATAAGTCTCAATGCACATTTGTTATCTTTAAAAGTTAAGGTTTGAGAGGTAATATTAAATCATTCAAAACCAATATAATAAAGAAAAATATCTTCCATAAAGGAAGTGTCAACCAATTTAGCTAGAAGGTTTCCTCACAAGTAGAAACACCCACAGTCTACGAAAACATAACAAAAATAATATTTAAAAAAGAACTACTATCAGTATTAAAGGCCAAGGTTTAATGTAATGTCCCGGAATTTCCATATTTTTTTTAATTATATGGAATTATTTTGAGACCGCGAAATCTGACAACGCGTGATTCCGAGGCCCAGAGTGCCCAAAATAATCTGTCGAAGTTTTGGTAAACTTTAAATAGCGCGCGTAAGTAGTTTTCATGAAAAAGTGGAATAACTCTTAAACGATTGCCTAGATCAGAAATATGAGGGCACCGTTGCATTTAGGATGGATGGTTTACCCTAGGCACGACTTAATTTTAATCAGTGCAGGCCTCCTGTGAGAAAACCCAAGAATGGAATAACTATTAATAAAATAATTAAATAAAGATATTTTATTTTTCAAATGCTTATAACTCACGAACAGTAACTTGGAAAAAAATTTGAGACCCCCATTGAGCTCGTCAGGGTATGATATCTTTAGGAAGATACTAACATTGACCACCTCAAGTCACCAGTGAAAGTTAGTTTTTGGCTGTAAATAAAATAATTAAGTGACAATTATTTTATTGTAAAATACATAACTTCTAAATGGTAACTCAGATTGAAAATTTGAGAGTACCTTTGAGTTTTTTGGGGCCTTTTCTCCTTAGGCGGAGCCTAACTTTGACCATCATAGGTCGAGGGTGACCGTTAATAATTTATTGAACTTTTTTTTTGGGTACGTTCAGTAAACGCGTGAGCGGCGTTTTATAACTTTTGAACCAGTGCTCGGATTAAAAATACAAGGGCACCGTTGAATCCGCAGTGCCAGGATTCACTTAAGGGAGACTTTAATTTGACCGCTGTAGGTCTGGAGAAAAATTTATGTTTTGTGACATTTTAAAATAAATGAAATAAAATAATTTTGTTACTTTATTTCATATCCTCCAACGGACAAGTAAAGGGGGTGGGGCCAGCGATGTGTCAAGATAATAAATGGCGTGACCTACCAACCCTAAGTAATGACGTCGTTGAGGGATTATGAAGCTTCCTAATTGATGAGCCCCATTAAACTCCAACGTCGTTACTAACCCTCCCCCTCTCCTACATATATGGAGCTTGTGGAGGGGTATTAGCACAGCTTGACCAAGCAACGAAGTGCTGAAGGAGCGCCACAACACCAAACCCTTAGAAGACGGAGCGAACCCAGTGGGAGGTGATGGAAGAAACCAAACCACGAACTGAAGGGCAACGTATGAGTGGCGTCATTGGGAACTGGTTGCGGGAAGTAAGAACATGATCCAATTTCAAGAGCAAGCATTTTCTCCAACGTTTCAAGGTAGGGGGTTTATTAATTTATGTTTCCTTAAAAGATTCCCTCTTCCCCGTCCTTGAAAATTATATGAAGAGCGCGTGTCAACTGACTAATGGGTTGATTCACGAATCATTCGTTTTGTAGGAGGTTGTTATAGGGTATCCTTGTGGGGTTTTGTTTGCTGTTTAATATTAGAAATTATTAAACCCATTTTATCCTCCCTTTGATCATGAGATAACATGGAGGGCGCGAGCCCAATGAACTCGGCTCGAACCCTCCGCAACTTTGTTACCATTGTGACTTCCACAGGAGACCGCTGGCACAGCGGCACCAACCGACTACAACAGAGGAGACGTGCCAAAGCATGCCACTAGAGGAGGCCACAACACAAAGCCATGGTGGACATCGGAGCAGCCGACACCAGCTGGTAGCGGAGGAGGTGCGGCATGCCGTCCCGCACTGCCGATGTGCAAAGGGGCCGCGACTCGTCAGCCGTGGTGGAAGGGGAAGGCGTTCAGCTCATGGGCCGGCTGCAGAATGGAAGGTCGGCGCGCTGTGGAGTGCCACTGAAGAGCAGGACACCACGACCGAAGTCATGGAAGAGGAGGTGGAACCCACGCCTTCAGCAGGATCCGCAGTGACCGGGCGACACCCACGTGGCACTGCTGCTTCAAAGGCCGAACAATCTTTGGATGTTCTGGATCTCGAGGGAGAGGCTCCCCCGAGCCACCTGGCGGAAGCACCATGGGCCGCCCCATTCACAGCCAGAATGCCCTCCAATGGCCTGATGCCAGCGGGCCGGGCCCAACCCCCCGTGGGTCGGGCCGCCCCTTTGCGGGCCCCACCCTATATGAACCGGGCCTCCCTTATGGGCCATCCCTTTTTGAAGGATGGGCCGGAATTTGGCCCAGTGTGCTGCGTTCGCCGCAGCCAAGCCTAGACCGAGTCAGTCCGACTGGGTCGGACCGGACCCGGGCCCAACCGGGCCTAGAAACACTTAAAGGGCGTTATCTCGAGAATCAGACGTCCGTTTGACGAACCGTGTGCGGCATTGGGATCCTTGTAGTGACACGGTCCTTTTTACTTACTCCATGAGAGTTTTGGAGAAACTTAGAGTACAGACAGGTTAGATCAGACCCAAATCTAACCGGGCCCTCGGCACTGAAATGCCAATAACGCACAGACGGGGCGTCCGGTTTACACGCTGTCTGTTGCATTGGAACCCTTGTGACATGACAGATCATTGAGTTACTTCTTTGTGAGAATTTGTGCTGGTTGAAATACATCTGATGGGTTGGGGAGTGGTTCTCCCAAGCATGCTACGTACGGAACCCTGCGACTGGTAGAGACCTGATGACTACAGACTTTTCAACTCAGAGTGACTCAACAGCCACGGTACGCGATGGGGAAGAGTACCTCAGCAGACCACGGTGGGGAGAGGCCGTGGTACGTGATGGGGTGGAGTACCTCAGTAATCCACAGTGAGGGAGGGACTCTGTGTGACCCGAAAGACCCACAATATGTGATGGGGAGGAGTACCTCAGTAGTTCAAGGTTAGTGGGAAGCACCTCTATGTGACGCGACAGACCCACTGTACTCGATAGAGGATGAGTTCTCCAGCATTCGAGCTGTTTGTCATTGTGACTGGGAATGTTACCTGTTCCTAGGCCTAGAGAATCCATGGCTGGCTATCAGCATTCATAGCGATCCTATGTGGGTCAGCATCATAATCCTGTTTCTCTGAGTTGTATACGTGGTTTGTGTTGAGATTCTATTTGAACTAAGTATTTTACCTTCATGGTACTATTTTCACGGTGATACCTATGTGGTACTCTTAAATTCTTGGTACTATCTTCGTGGTGAAACCTGTGTTGTACTTTTACCTTCGTGGTACTATCTTCGTGGTGATACCTGTGTGGTACTTTTACCTGTGTGGCACTTTTACCTCCGTGGTACTATCTTCATGGTGATACCTTTGTGGCACTTTTACCTATGTGGTACTTCTATCTTCGTGGTGTTACATGTGTGGTACTTTTTACTTCGTGGTGTTACCATTGAGTTATAATTCCCTCATGTATGAGATGAGTATATTTTGATAACTTAGGTATATCTATGGGCATATACCTAAGTAGAGTTGATGTCTTGCTCTGTGGTTTTTCCTTCGTGGAACTTTAGGAGACCTACGAGATCTCGGTGTCCCTACTAAGTATCATTATACTCATCCCTACATGGGCTTTTCCCGTACCTTGTTGTGTCTTGTGTAGATGGCGTACAACATTGATCGAGGCTGAGGGAGCAAGGACTGGACGATGCTCAGAGGTGGACCATTTGTTGTGACACGACCCAGGGACTACTGATCATGATCTGTACCTAACCTTCAGGTAGGATCTGGGGTGGACCATTTAGTGTGACGTGATGAAGGGACTACTAGTAGTGAGCTGTACCTACCCTTCAAGTAGGATCTATGGTGGACGATCTATAAGATGATTTTCACCATTTCAGTTGTTTTGTACTTGTACTTTTCTAGTTGGGCTTGTATTCTGGCCCCTTTACTTTCAAAACTCTTTTTACTACAGTAGTTTACATCATAGTTGCCTCTTTTCGTGTCCTACTCTATGTGTTTGTACAAGTTTAAAGGTAATGATTTCCCAATTTAGGGATCCACCTTTCCGGTGCTAGTCGCCAGCCCCTGGACTATGGAAGGTGGTCTTAGGGTAGTCATGGAACGGTCCCCAAGGGATGGGTTGTGACAAAGTGGTATCAGAGGAGTTCAGTTCTACTGAAGAACTAGGACTATAATATTTTCTATGAAGCAATAGTGTTAATTATTATGAGTGTGGTTTTTATTTTTGGGAGTCCAGTGTTGGTGCAGCGGCCGACTTATCCATACATTAGTACCCTGGATTCTGATTTCCGACTCAGCGCACAAAAACAAATATTGTGTGTGTTTTTGAAGCGTTTTTGTTATTATTTCTTGAGTGAGCTCACCAGGTTTTACTTAATGACCGTGGTGCACCTGTTCCTTATTGGGATTCCACCGTGTAGATAGCCAGCTAGTATTCCTGATAGAGTACATGATAACGGCCCACTGAGTGACAAGGCTTCAGTGTAGGGCCCTCTTACTATGTTGGCACCTTCAGGTGGTGTACCAGCAGCATCACCACCCATTGGGTAACAGTTACCACCAGATGCACTGGCGGATGATGCACGCCGACTAAGCGCATTTCACAAGTTCCAGCCATAGAGGCCTCTGAGGTTTCGAGGCGAGATAGATTCCCAGGAAGCTAAGGATTGGCTGGAGGCTGTGGCTAGAGTTTTACTCTTAGTTAGGACACCATTAGAGCACATGGTGATCTTAGCTGCTTGTATTTTTACTGAGTGACCATGAGGATGGTTTGTATAGTGATGAGGCTTCAGTACATGTACTGTTTCTTGAGATGGTACCTTCGGGTAACGTGCCAGCTATATCACTGCCCATTGGTCAGCAGTTACAACCATAGGCACCAGTAGAGGACACATGTAGGATTAGTTCTTTACACGTGTTTCAGCATCAAATACCCCTCAGGTTCTCAGGTGATCCCTACTCATAGGAAGCTAAGTACTGGCTTGATGAGGTGGCTAAGAGTTACCTATAGCTTCTATAGCTTCGGCAGGACGACATGTCGGTAGCTGAGTATTAATCGAGGCGTATCGACCATTCCTAGGTACTCAATTAATACAGTATGGTTTATGCTTCAGGTCTCGGACCTCTGAGAGAGGTGTGTTTAGGGACATATGAGCTAGCACTATTACTCTATGTGTTCCTACTTAGGTTAGCGTGCTAGAGATAACCTTTGTGGTTGAATATTCTTTGGTTGAGCGGATATAGCCAGTGAATGTTAATAGTGGGAAAGCAATAAACTGATGCTAGTCTCAGAGACTTGGGCATGTAAAATGTTTCAGGAAGAGGATGTGATAGGGACAGACGAATCTACAGGGCTGCAGATGTGGAAGCAGGTATAGGAGAGTATCATGAGGTGGTGTACATTTCTACATGTTACAAACCACCCCCTATGTGGTCCCCACTAGGCTCAGGGAGCTAGAGGAAAGGGGAAGGGAGAAGCTGCATGCAGTCAAGGAGTGCGATCCAAGGGGTCTAGGAATGATTCGAGGTATGGTCTGTGTCTACTACTAACTTCCATATCAATAGACATAGGTACCAATCATTCCTTCCTTCCATGAATCTTGTCCAAGATCTAGAGTTTCCGGTTAAACCGTTGACTTGACCCTCACGTTTGGAGATACCTTTGGGAGGAGACTAGATAATCACACTTACACCAAAGGTGTGATATAACCCTTGAGGCAAGGGTTTCAATTGTAACATCTTGGTGGTAGTGTCGAGACCTTATGAAATTAGTTTGGGTATGGACTGGACATCTATAGTTCATACTCATATTGACTATATTAGGCAAAAAGGGTTGTGGTTTATCTACAACTTTGGAATGGGGTTTTCCTTGTTCAGTGAAAAAAGGAAAACCAGGAAGCACATAATAGACTCATGCATAGGTGGGTACAACCAATCACTCTTGAGGCAGCCATCCTTACCCTTGTGGTATCATGAGTTTTGAGTTTTTAGTTCCCAATAGGAGTGAAAGAGTGTGAGGACATTTTTCAAAGGATGTTTCCAGGATTACCTCCCCGAAGGGAGAGGGAATTATGCTTTGGATGGGTACTAACGGAGTTTTTAACTTGACTTACCTAGGGTAGTGGCACACTTTTCTACATTGACGAAGAAGAGGATCCTTTCCTCTGGACGGAGAAGTGTCAACAAAGATTTCAGGAGCTGAGACAGAGACTGACGAGTGCCCCCATTTTGAGGGTACCAGAAGAGGGAGTCGGGTATGTAGTCTAATACGATGCATCAGGGACCAGACTTGGTTATTTCTTGATGTAGGAGTGGGTATTGATCGCCTACATCTCATGACAGTTGAGACAACACGAGCAGAACTATGCTACCCATGACCTAGAGTTAGCAGCACTGGTCTTTGCACTGAAGATGTGGCGACACTACTTGATGAGTGAATGGTTTACTGTTTACTCTGATCACAAGAGTCTCAGGTATATCTTCTCATAGAAGGACCTGAACCTGAGACACTGACGATGGATAGAGTTCATCAATGACTATGACCTTGAGATAGTCTTTACTCTTGGGAAGGGAAACATGGTAGCAGACACACTTAGAAGAAGGTCTGGTCTACAACTACTGAGTGAGGCGTCAGAGCAGCTAGTCGCGTTGCAGATATCCTTCATGGATAAAGATAGGAAAGCTTACCTCTAGTCTATAAATGTCACTCCCCCAATTATTTAGCAAATTCAGGGGGGAACAACTTGAGGCACTGACTGCGAGACTCGACTTGCTCAGATATCCTCATGACATGCACCTGATGGATTTTCTGAATGTGGGGAGCACATCATCTTCTTCAGAGGTCGTACCATGGTTCTAGTGATTATTTAGGAGAAGGTGTTGAGTGAGATCCATAAATACCCTTAAACGGTACATCTCGGAGTGGAAAAGATGTACCAGGACCTCCGACGTCAGTACTGATGTCCAGGGATGAAGGAAGAAATGGTAGTGTTTGTATCACGATGACTCACTTTTCATAAAATAAAGACTGCATAGATCCGTTAGAAGTCATATGCCGACAGGATGAGGGATACCATGTCTTCCTACAGGTCTCAACTCGACGAGGTTTGCAGATATTTTTCCAGGACGACAAGTTATCTTCGAGGTTCATAGGAACTTTCTAGTTTCTCATTAGAGTGGGCGAGGTGGCGTTCCATCTATCTCTTTCCCCACAGTTGCACCAGGTTCACAATGTTTTCCATGTGTCGTAGATAAGGAGAAGCGTACACGATCCATCACACATTATCAACTAGGGAGAGTTGAACTTTGATGATGGGATGACTTTTACGGAGTTCCCAGTGGAGATAGAGGATCGACATGAGTGTGTCCTTTGTGGATGGTTGATCCCACTGGTGGGAGTTTGTTGGCAGCACATGGACCTCCAAGAGAGAACATGGGAGCAGGAGGCTCAGATTTGTGCTTAGTACCTCCATTTGTTTCCTTAGTTTGTGTTTTGGATTTCGGGGACGAAAAGACCTAAGTATGGGAGAATGTAATGTCCTAGAATTTCCGTATATGTTTTTAATTATATCAAATTATTTAGAGACCATGAAATCTGACGGTGCGTGATTCCTAGTCCCGGAGTGCCCGGAATGATCCTTCGGAGTTTTGTTAAACTTTAAATAGCATGCGTAAGCAGTTTTCCTGAAAAGTGGAATAACTCTTAAACAGTTCCCCAGATCAGAAATCTGAGGGCACTGTTGCATTTAGGATGGCGGGTTTACCCTAGGTGCGACTTAAGTTTATTCGGCACAAGCCTCCTGTGAGAAAACCCAAAAATGGCATAACCATAAATAAAATAATTAAATAAAGTTATTTTATTTTTCAAATGATTATAACTCACGAATGGTAACTTAGAAAAAAATCTGAGACCACTGCTAAGCTCATGAGGTTATGCTCTCTTTAGGAAGATACTAACATTGGACGGAACATGCCACTGGTAAAAGTTAGTTTTTGGTAGTAAATAAAATAATTAAGTGATAATTATTTTATTTTAAAATAGATAACTTCTAAACGGTCACTCAGATTGAAAATACGAGAGTACCATTGAGTTTTTTGGGGCGTGTTATCCTTAGGTGGAGCCTAACCTTTATCGGCACGGGTCTAGGGTGAGCGTTAATAATTTATTAAATTTTTTTTGGGTACGTTCAGTAAACACGTGAGCGGCATTTTCTAACTTTTGAACTGGTGCTCAGATTGAAAATCTGAGGGCACTGTTGAATCCACAGTGTCGAGATTTGTTTAAGGGAGATTTTACTTTGACCGCAGTAGGTCTAAAGAAAAAGTTATGTTTTTCGACTTTTTAAAAGAAAAGAAAAGAAATAATTTTGTTATTTTATTTCATATCCTCCAACGAAAAAGTAAAGGGAGTGGAGAAAACAATGTGTCAAGCCAATAAATGGATTGACCTTCAAACCCTAAGTAACGACATCATTGGGGAATTAGGAAGCTTCCTAATTGATGATCCCCATTAAACTCCAACATCGTTACTTACCCTCCCCATATCCTACATATATGGAGCTTGGGGAGGGGTTTCGGCATAGCTTCACCAACCAATGAATTGCTGAAGGAGCACAACAACGCCAGACCCTTAGAAGATAGAGCCAACATAGTGGTAGGTGACGGACGACACCAAACCACGAACCGAAGGGTGACGTACAAGTGGTATCATTGGGAACTGGTTGCAGGAAGGAAGAATAGGATCCAACTTCAAGTACAAGCATTTTCTCCGATGTTTCGAGGTAGGGGGTTTATTCATTTACGTTTCCTTACAAGATTCCCTCTACTAAGTTCTTGATAATTATATGAAGAATGCGGGTCAATCGACTAACGGGTTCATCCGCGAATCATTTGTTTTGCGGGTGGTTGTATGGGGTATCATTGGGGGGTTTTGTTTGTTGTTTAATATAAGAAATTATTAAACCCATTTTTTCCTCCCTTTGATCATGAGATAATGTGGAGGGCGTGGGCCTAATGAACCTGACCTAAACCCTCTCCAACTTTGTTATGCTTGCACCTTCTGTGGGAGATTTCCGGTGGGGTGGCACCAACCGACTATGACCAAGGTGACGCACCAATGCACTCCGCTAGAGGAGGCCACAACATGAAGCTGCGGTGGACATTGGAGCAGCCGACACCGGCCGACTGCAGGGGAGGTTCGACGCACCGTCACACGCCGCCGGTGTTCAAAGGGGTTGCGGCTCATCGGCCGTAGAAGACAGAGAAGGAGGACGATTTGTCAGCTGGTTGTGGAAGGGAAGGGTGGCGCACCGTCGTGCAACGCTAGAGAGCAGAAGACTGCGACCGAAGCCGCGATGGAGGAGGCGGAACCCGCGCCTTCGGCGGGTTCCGCAGTAACCGGGCGGCACCCACGTGGCGTCGCCGCTGCAAAGGCCGAATGACCTTTGGCCACTCCAAATATTGGGGGAGAGGCTCCCCCGAGCCACCTGGAGAAAGCACCATGGGCCGCGCTCTTCCCGGCTAGACCACCCTCCAATGGGTCGGGCCGCGCCCCACATGGGCCGGGGCGCCCCTTTGCGGGCCCCAACCTATATGACCTTGGCCAGCCTTGCAGGCCACCCCTTTTTGCGGGTCGGGACAGACCTCGGCCCAGTGGGCTGAGTCCGATGTGGCCTAGCCAAGACCAGGTCAGACCGATTGGGTTGGACCGGACCCGGGCCCAACCGAGCCCAAAAACACTTAAAGGGCCTTATCTCGAGAACCAGACATCCGTTTGATGAACTGTTTGTGGAGATGGGATCCTTGGAGAGAGAAGGTCATTTTTTACTTAATTCATGAGAGTTTTTGAGAAACTTGGAGTATGTCTGGGTTGGATCGCACCCGAATCCAACCGGGCCCTTGACACTGAAATGCCAATAACGCACAGACCGAATGTCTGGTTGATGCGCCGTCTATTGCGTTGGATCCCTTATGACACGAAAGATCACCGGGTTACTTATTTGTGAGACTTAGTGCTGGTTGAATTATGAAATATGGCTTGGAGAGCGGTTCTCCCAAGCGGGCTACGTACGGAACATTGCGACTGGCTGAGACCTGATGACTGCTGACTTTTCAACTCGGAGTGACTTGATGGCCACTGTACACGATGGGGAGGAGTACCTCAATAGGACACAGTGGGGATCGGCCACAGTACGTGATGGGGAGGTGTACCTCCGCAGGCCACGGTGGGGGAGCAGCTCTGTGTGACCTGACAGACCCAGAATATGCGATGGGGAGGAGTACCTCAAAAGTTCAAGGTTAGTGGGAAGCGCCTCTGTGTGACGCATCAGACCCACTGTACTCGATAGAGGAGGATTTCTCCAGCAGTCATGGTGTTAAATGTTGTGACTGGGAATGTTACCTGTTCCTATTCCTAGAGAATATATGGACGACTATCAGAATTCATAGCGATCCTATGTGGGTCAGCATCATAATCCTGTTTCTCTGAGTTGTATACCTGGTTTTAGCTGAGACTTTGTTTGAACTAAGTCTTCTATGTTTCTGGTACTATCTTCGTGGTGATACTTATGTGGTACTTTTACCTTTGTGGCACTATCTTCGTGGTGATAGTTGTGTTGTACTTTTAACTTCATGGTACTATCTTTGTGGTGATACCTATGTGGTACTTTTACCAGTGTGGTATTTTTACCTTTGTTGTACTATCTTTGTGGTGATACCTATGTGGGAATTTTACCTGTCTGGTACTTCTATCTTCATGGTGTTACCTGTGTGGTACTTCTACCTTCGTGGTGTTACCTTTGTGGTATACTTACCTCATGTATGAGATGAGTATATCTTGATATCTTATGTATATGTATGGGAATATACCTAAGTAGAGTTGATGTATTGCTCTGTGGTTTTTCCTTTGTGGAACTTTAGGTGACCTACGAGGTCTTGGGGTCCCTACTGAGTATTTTTATACTCAGCCCTGCATGGGCTTCGCCTGCACCATGTAGGGTCTTGTGCAGACGACGTACAACATTGATTGAGGATGAGGGAGCAAGGACTAGACGGTGATCATAGGTGGACCATTTGTTGTGACGCGGCGCATGGACTACTGATCGTGAGCTGTACCTACCCTTCTCGTAGGATCCAGGGTGGACCATTTGGTGTGACGTGACGTAGGGACTACTAGTCATTAGCTGTACCTACTCTTCAGGTAGGATCTATGGTGGATGATCCATGAGCTGCTTTTTACCTTTTCAGTTGTTTTGTACTTTTCATTTGTACTTGTACTTTTCCATTTGGGATTGTATTCCGACCCCTTTACTTTCAAAACTACTTTTAATACAGTATTTTACTTCACAATGGCTTCTTTTTGCATCCTGATCTGTGTGTTTGTACAAGTTTAAAGAAAATTCCTTCCCAATTTAGGGATACACCTTTCCAGTGCTAGTCTCTAGCCCCTGGCCTATGGAAGGCGGGCTTGGGGTAGTCATGGAACAGGCCCCGAGGGACGGGTTGTGACAAAGTGATATCAGATGAGTTCGGTTCTACCGAAGAACTAAGACTCTGATATTTTCTGTGAAGAAATAGTGTTAAGTGTTATGAGTGTGGTTTTTAGTTTGGGGAGTCCAATGTTAGTGCGGTGACCGGCGTATCCATACAAAAGGACCCTGAATTCGGATTTCTAACTCAGTGCATGAAAACACTAATTGCATGTGTTTTTGAAGAGTTTTTCTTGAGTCAGCTCGCCAGGTATAACTTAATGATCATGGCACACCTGTTCCTTCTCAGGATTCCACCACGCAGACAACCATCTTGGATTCCCAAGATATTACACGATGACGGCCCACCGAGCGACGAGGCTCTAGTGCAGGGCCCTCTTACTATGTTGGCACCATCGGGTGGTGTACGAGTAACACCACCACCCATTGGGCCGCAGTTACCACCAGATGCACTGGCATATGGTGCATACCGACTGAGCGTGTTGCATGAGTTCCAGCAGTAGAGGCCTCTGAGGTTTCAAGGCGAGACAAATTCCCAGCCAGTTGAGGACTGGCTGGAGGATGTGGCTAGAGTTTTCCGCCTAGTTGGGACACCAATAAAGCAGGTGGTGATCTTAGATGCTAGTCTTTTCACTGAGTGACCATGATAATGGTCCATATAGTGATGAGGCTTTGGTATGTGGATCGTTTCCTGAGATGGTACCTTTAGGCAGTGTGCCAGCTATATCACTACCCATTGGTCAGAAGTTACAACCGGAGGTACCAGTAGAGGACATGTGTAGGCTTAGTGCCTTACACGTGTTTCATCATCAGATACCCCTTAGGTTCCGAGGTGAGCCCGACTCACAGGTGATTAAGGACTAACTTGAGGAGGTGGATGAGAGTTCCCTAGAGCTTCTATAGCTTGAGCAGGGCGACATATCAGTAGCTGAGTATTCATCGAGGCATACTGAACATTCCTAGGTACTCGATGAATAAAGTATGGTTTTTTCTTCAGGTCTTGGACCTCTTAGAGTGGTGTGTTTAGGGAAATCCGAGCCAGCAATATTCCTCTATGCATTCCTACTTATTTTAGGGTTCTAGAGAGAACCTTTGTGGTTGAATGTTCTTTGGCTGAGCAGATACAACCAGTTAATGTTAATAGTGGGAAAGCAGAAAACTGGTGCCGGTCTTAGAGACTTGGGCGTGTAAAATGTTTTGGGAAGAGAACTTGATAGGGATAGATGAATCTTCAGGGCTACAGACATGGAAGTAGAACTAGGAAAGAAACATGAGGTGGTGTACATTTCTACATGTTACAAACCACCCCCAATGTGGTCCCTACGAGGCTCATGGATCTTTAGGACGGAGGAAGGGAGAAGCTGCATGCAGTCAAGGAGTGTGACCCAATGGATCTAGGAATGATTCGAGGTACGATCTGTGTCTACTACTAGCTTATGTATCAATAGAAATAGGTACCAATCATTCCTTCCTTCCACAAATCTTTTCCAAGACCTAGAGTTTTTGGTGAAACTGTTGACTTGAACCTCACATCTGGAGATAACTTTGGGAGGAGACTCGATAATCACACTTATGCCGATGGTGTGATCTGACCCTTGAGGCGAGAGTTTCGGTTGGAACCTCTTGGTGGCAGCGTTGAGGATTTATGAAGTTAGTTTGGGTATGTTCTGGACATCCATAGTTCATACTCAGATTGACTGTATTAGGAAAAAAGGGTTGTGGTTTATCTAAAACTTTGTGATGGGGTTTTCCCTGGTCGGTGAATAAAGGAAACCCAGGATGCGTAGAATAGACTCATGCATAGGAGGGTTCAACGGTTCACTCTTGAGTCAACAAACCTTACCCTTGTGGCAGCACAAGTTTTGAGTTTTCAGTTCCCAAAAGGAGTGAAAGAGTGTGGGTACATATTTCAAAGGATGTTTCTAGGATGAACTCCCTGAAGGGAGAGTGACTTCTTCTTTGGATTGGTACTACTGAAGTTTTTAAATTGACTTCCTCAGGGTAGCGACACCCTTTTCAGCATTAATAAAGAAGGGGGAGCCTTTCTTGTGGATGGAGAATTGTCAGCAGATCTTTCAGGAGCTGAGATAGAGACTGACGAGTTCCCCCATATTGTGGATACCAGAAGAGGGCATCGAGTATGTAGTCTACTATGACACATTAGGAACCAGACTAGGATTTTTTCTGATGTAAGAGCGGGTAGTTTTCGCCTATGGATCATGACAGTTGAGACAGCAGGAGCAGAACTACGCTACCCATGACCTGGAGTTAGCTGCAGTGGTCTTTGCTCTGGAGATGTGGTGGAACTACTTGATGGGTGAATGATTTACTGTTTACTCTGATCACAATAGTCTCAGGTATATATTCTCACAGAAGGACATGAACCTGAGACAACAACAATGGCTAGAGTTCATCTAGGACTATGACCTTGATATAGTGTGTACTCCTGGGAAGGGGAACATGGTAGCAGACACACTCAGCAAAAGGTCTGGTCTACAACTACTCAGTGAGGCATCCGAGAAGCTAGTCACGATGTGGATATCCTTCGTGGATAAATATGGGGCATCTTACCTCCATTCTATGACTGTCACTCCCCCAATTCTTCAGCAAATTCATGGGGGCACAACTTGAGACACTGACTGCAAGACTTGACGTGATCAAATATCCTCAGGACAGGAACCTGATGGATTTTCTGAAGGTGGGAGAATGTCATCCTCTTTAGGGGATATACCATAGTGCCAATGATGTTTTGGGAGGAGGTGTTGAGGGAGATGCATACATCCCCTTAAACAGTACATCCTGGAGTGATGAAGATGTACCAGGACCTCTGATGTCAGTACTGATGGCTAGGGATGAAGGAAGTAGTGGTAGATATATCATGATTCCTCACTTGTTAGCAAATGAATACTGCATATATCCGGAAGAATTCTTATGCCGATAGAAGGAGGGATACCATGTCTTCCTATGGGTCTCACCTCGATGAGGTTTGTGGATTTTTGGCTAGGGTGGCAAGTTATCTCCGAGGTTCATTGGAACTTTCTATTTTCTCAGTAGAGTGGGTGAGGTGGAATTCCATCTATCTTTTTCCCCAAAGATGCACCAGGTGCATAATATTTTCCATGTGTAGTAGCTGAGGAGATGCGTGCATGATCCATCACATGTTATCGACTAGGGTGAGTTGAACTTTGATGATGGGGATACTTTTACTGAGTTCCCCATAGAGATAGAGGATCGACAGGAGTGAGTCCTTTTTTGACGGTCAATCCCTCTGGTGTGAGTTTGGTTGCAACACGGGGACCTCCAAGACAACACATGGGAGCAGGAGGCCCAGATTCATGCTCAGTACCCCCATTTGTTTCCTTAGTCTATGTTTTGTATTTTAGGGAAGAAAATCCTCAAGGATGGGAGAATGTAATGTCCTAGAATTTCTGTATTTTTTTTAATTATATGGAATTATTTCAAGACTATAAAATCTAACGGCGTGTGATTCTGAGGCCCAGAGTGCCCGAAATGATCCGTCAAAGTTTTGTTAAACTTTAAATAGAGCACATAAGCAGTTTTCCTAAAAAAGTGGAATAAATCTTAAACGGTTTCCCGAATTAGAAATATGAGGGCACCGTTGCATTTAGGATGGTGGGTTTACCCTAGGAGAGACTTAAGTTTAGTCAGCGTAGGCATCCTGTGAGAAAACCCAAAAATGGAATAACCGTAAATAAAATAATAAAATAAAGTAATTTTATTTTTCAAATGCTTATAACTCATGAACAGTAACATGGGAAAAAAAATCTGAGACCACTGCTGAGCTCATAATGTTGTTCTCTCTTTAGGAAGATACTAATATGGGCCGTCATGGGCCACCGGTGAAATTTAGTTTTTGGATGTAAATAAAATAATTAAGTGAAAATTATTTATTTATAAAATCCATAACTTCTAAACGGTAACTCGTATTGAAAATCCAAGATTATGGTTGAGTTTTTTGGGGTGTGTTATTCTTAGGAGGAGCCTAACCTTGACTGGTGTGGGTTGAGGGTGAATGTTAATAATTTATTGAACTTTTTTCGGGTACATTCAGTAAACGCGTGAGTGATATTTTCTAACTTTTGAACGGGTGCTCGGATTACAAATCCGAGGGCACCGTTGAATCCGCAATGCTGGGATTCGTTTAAGGGAGACTTTAATTTGACCGCAGTTGGTCTGGAGAAAAAGTTATGTTCTGTGACTTTTAAAAGAAATAAAATAAAATAATTTTGTTATTTTATTTGATATCCTCCAACGGACAAGTAAAGGGAGTGGGGCCAATGACGTGTTAAGCCAACAAATGGATATAACAACCATCCCTAAGTAATGAAATCGTTGGGGAACTAGGAATCTTCCTAATTGATGAGCCCCATTAAACTCCAACATCATTACTTACCCTCCCCCTCTCCTATATATATGGAGCTTGGGGAGGGGTATCAACACAACTTTGCCAAGAAACAAAGTGCTAAAGGAGCGCTGGAATTCCAGACCCTTAGAAGACAGAGCCAACCCAGCGGGAGGTGACAGACGACACCAAACCATGAACCGAAGGGCGACGCACGAGTGGCGTCATTGAGAACTGGTTTTGAGATGGAAGAATATGATCCAACTTCAAGAGCGTGCATTTTATATGACCTTTAGAGGTAGGGGGTTTATTAATTTACATTTTCTTAAAAGATTCCCTCTTCCCTGTTCTTGAAAATTATACGCAGAACGTGGGTCAACCGACTAACAGGTTGATCTGCAAATCATTTTTTTTGCGGGAGGTTATTACGGGTTATCCTTGTGGGGCTTTGTTTTTTGTTTAATACAAGAAATTATTAAACCCATTTTATCCTCCCTTTGATCACGAGATAACGTGTAGGGTGCGGTCCTATCAAACCCAACCGGAACCCTTCACAACTTTGTTACCCTTGCGCCTTTTGTGGGAGACCGCCAGCGCGGCGGCACCAACCAGCTACGACGGAGGCGATGCACTAACGCACGCCGCTGGAGAAGGTCGTGACATGAAGCCACGTCGGACATCAGAGCAGCCGACACCGGCCGACCACGGAGGAGGTGCGGTGCGTTGTCGCATGCCGCCGATGTTTAAAGGGGCCATGGCTCATCGGCCATGGAAGACGGAGAAGGGGTCCGGCCGCAAATGGGAAGGGCGGCGCGCCGTCGCACGCCGCCGGAGAGCAGGAGACCGCGACTGAAGCTGCGGCAGAGGAGGCAGAACCCGCACATCCAGCGGGTTACATAGCGACCGGGCAGTGCCCACTTGGAACCACCACTTCAAAGCACGAATGAAATTTGTCCGTTCAGGATATCGGGGGAGAGGCTCCCCCGATACTCCTAGAAGAAGCACCGCAGGCCGCGCCCTTCGCGGCCGGACAACCCTCCAACGGGCCGCCGCCAGCGGGTCGGGCCACCTGCCTAATGGGCCGACGCCAGCCGGCTGGGCCGCCCCTTTTTGTGGGCTGGGCCGCCCCTTTTTTTAGGCCGGGATAAACCTCGGCCCAGCGGGCCGAGGCCTCCACGGCCCAGCCCAGACTGGGTCGGGCCAGGTTGGACCGACTAGGTCGGACCGGACCCGGGCCCAACCGGGCCCGGAAACACTTAAAGGGCCTTATCTCGAGAACCGAACATCCGTTTGATGAACTGTATATGGAGTTTGGATCCTTGGAGCGAGAAGATCATTTTGAGTTACTCCATGAGAATTTTGGAGAAACTTAGAGTACGTCCGGGTTGGATCGCACCTGAATCCAACCGGGCCCTCGACATTGAAATGCCAATAAAGCACAGACCGGGCATCCGGTTGACACGCCGTCTATTGAGTTGGAACCCTTGTGAAATTACAGATAATTAGGTTAATTCTTTGTGATATTTTGTGCTCACCGAAATATGACCGATGGCTTAGGGAGCGGTTCTCACAAGTGTGCTACGTACGGAACCCTGCGACTGGTGAAGACTTGATGACTGCTGAATTTTCGACCCGGAGTGACTCAACGACCATGGTATGCGATGGGGATGAGTACCTTAGCAGGACACCGTGGGGGAGAAGCTCTATGTTACCCAAAAGACCCATGGCACGTGATAGGGAGGAGTACCTCAACATTCAAGGTTAGTGAGAAGCGCCTTTGTGTGAGGCGGCAAGCCCACTGTAATCGATAGAGGAGGAGTTCTCCAGCAGTCGAGGTGTTCGACGTTGTGACTGGGAATGTTACCTGTTCCTAGGCCTAGAGAATCCGTGGAAGGCTATCAACATTCATAGCGATCCTGTGCGTGTCATCATCATAATCTTGTTTCTCTGAGCTCTATACCTGGTTTGAGATGAGTCTCTATTTGAACTAAATCTTTTACCTTCATGGTACTATCTATGTGGTGATACCTATGTGGTAATTTTACCTTCATGGTACTATCTTCATGGTGATACATGTGTTGTACTTTTACATTCGTGGTACTATCTTCGTGGTGATACCTGTGTGTTACTTTTAAATGTGTGGTACTTTTACCTTTGTGGTACTATCTTCATGGTGATTCCTGTGTGGGACTTTTACCTGTGTGGTACTTCTATCTTTGTGGTGTTACATGTGTGGTACTTCTACCTTCGTGGTGTTACCTTTTTGGTATACTTCCCTCATGTATGAGATGAGTATATATTGATAACTTAGGTATATGTATGGGCATATACCTAAGTAGATTTGATGTCTTTCTCCGCGGTTTTTCCTTTGTGGAACTTTAGGAGACCTACGAGGCCTTGTGGTCCCTACTGAGTATCATTATACTCATCGCTACATGGGATTTACCTGCACATGGTTGTGTCTTGTGCAGACGACGTACAACATTGATCGAGGATGAGGGAGCCAAGACTGGATGATGCTCAGAGGTGGACCATTTGTTGTGACGCGATGCAGAGACTACTGATCGTGAGCTTTAGCTACCCTTCAGGTAGGATCCAGGGTGGACCATTTGGTGTGACGTGACACAGGGACTACTGCTCATGAGATGTACCTACCCTTCAGGTAGGATTTGTGCTAGAGGATCCATGAGCTTCTTTTCACCTTTTCAGCTATTTTTTACTTTGCAGTTGTACTTGTACTTTTCCAGTTGGGCTTGTATTCTGGCCCCTTTACTTTCAGCACTCTTTTTACTACAACAGTTTACTTCGCAGTTTCTTCTTATTGCATCCTAATCTGTGTGTATGTAGAGGTTTAAAGGCAATGCCTTCCCAATTTAGGGATACGCCTTTCTAGTGCTAGTCGCCAGCCCCTAGCCTATGGAAGGAGGGCTTGGGGTAGTCATGGAACGGGCCCCGAGGGACGGGTCATGAAATTTAAAGGATTCTAATAGTGTTAAGGATTATTTTTTCATAAATCTTTTTTATTCTAGCATAATATTTCACTTCAAAGAATGAGTCATGAATTTTGGGGGAGAAATGATAAGCATATTAGAACAAGTTTTCAGAAAGTGAATCCTATAACTAATACATCATCTATCATATCAACACAGAACACATATGAGTTCTTGAAACAAGTATCTGGTAGATCTGGTCAAGATGTTCACAAAGCAAAGAAAAGTATATATAACTTACAATGTGATATTCCTCACCATATAATTAAAAAGAGATGTTAGTTGGTAAAGAACGCTACAGTCTCCAGTAAATTGTGTAGAAAGTTAAAAAAATAAGGAAATATAAAAAACTTGTTCATTAAAAATAAATTAAAGTGGTAATAGCTGAAGAAGTATAATTTGATGATAATTCATCTACAAAAAATTATTTGAATATTTTTACATGTGAAAGGTGTGAAAAAACTAGGCAGGATACAAAATATTATATGAAAATACTATCAGCTCAAGAAAGAATCATGGAGAAGATGTTCCAAGAACAAAATAGTGATTCTAATAAGGAATAATAAAAGAAATCCATATCATAAGTGTCAACTGATGTGGAAAAATCAATCACACATTCTATGAAATCTAATAAGAAGAATAATTATAGATTGATAGAAAGATCTTAGTCTGAAAGTTGTTTCTGAAAAACCAAGAGGTCCCTCCTTATTCACTTACTCTTTTTATATGAGCTAACTTTCACTAAATTTAAAGATAATATTTTTTAATCATGGAGAATATTTCTTTCCATGATGATTAATGGATTTTATCCCTTAATATGGAGAAACACTAAAGATGTGGTATGGTCAACACACTTGAACATCTTCCTTGATTATGTCAAGCTACTACTCAAGGGGGGGGGGGGGCGATGGATCATGAGAAGATGAGATATAGGAGAAGTAATATTTTATGCATTTGAAATGTTTTGATGTGTTTGTTAAGTTTTGTGAAGTACATATCTTGAAAAACTTTCTCATATATCCCATTAAATTAAGAATATAAATGAGATTAATGATGGTGTCATAGATAAATATTCTTTAAGTACAAATTTTATGCTTTAATAAAATCAATTTTGTTTTCTACACCAAGATTTACCAAATAGACTTATATTTTATTAAATAAAATATCATTGATTTAATAAATAATGAGGTCCCATTATTTAAGTTGAGATGAACCCCCAGATTATTCTTTTAATTTTATTATCAATAAGGGGGATAAAATAATTTAGGAAACATATTGACTTTTCTAATGTGAATAGATATTGACAAAAATACAAAGGGGGAGCTTTTTAGGCCTAAGTTTTATTTGTTGTCAATATGTCAATATGTGGAGTGATGATGCTTGGATAATTGATATGAATTCATTGAACAATTATCCTCTATTAAATTTGATGATTTTTTGGTTATTTTCTACAAAGGAATAAATTACATCAAGTTGAAGAATACCTTGAAATATTGATTTACAAGAGGATTTTTAAGCCCAAGGAAAATATATTTTCTCATGAGGAGTTTTTATTTCATGAGGAATTATTGATGATTTGAGGAATCTTTGGTTTGTAATTATCTTTATATTTCATGTTCACTAATATACTTTGTAAGTGATTCCTAAAAAATTGGCCAACCACTTGAGCTAAGAGCCAAATAAACCCCACATTATGGGAGGAGTACCTTGACCATTCAGGGGAGGTAGATCATAGGCTCATATAGAAGAAGAGAGATAGGTGGGATGTGTAAGTCCCATAAAATAATACTCAGGAGATAACACTAGGTCTAGGGTTCCATTGGGCCAGTGAAGGTGTGGTGTGGTCCATGGGGTGTTTGTGTATGGTGTGTGTGAATATTGATCCCCCGCTACAACCTTGAATCGATAGTGACACAAAATTATTTATAAATAACGGCCTAACCAAATGCAATTCCTATTTTGGTCAAGTGGAATGCAGTTACCATTCCTCCTCCTTTAAAGGTATGGACAAGTCATCTGCCACACGATCAAATCCATTAGAGCCATCCAATCATATTTTTAGATCTTATTCTACCTCTAGAAACAATAAAAGTCATCTGTCTACGGGATTAGATGTCTAGAACTTCATCAATCAATCCTAATACTTCAATGATAATTTTGAAATTGATATTTTGAGTAGATGAGGCCTCAAGCCTCCATGCATGCAATATCTGTATTTCTTGTGTAATGAACCAAAATCTTATCAATGGAATTTACCTTATTATAGTTATGTTATACACTATAAAACACACACATAGAATACATTATTCTCATAAATTAAGAATGAAATAAGTGGAATTTATTGAAATTAAGGAACCTATACCAATAAAATAATAACTTGACAATTTGAATATTAATATGACCATTAAGAACAGTAACTCAACCAATAGAATAATAAAATCACCTATAAAATTATAAATAAAACATAGGTATCTTATCAATGAAAATATAATATAATTATATCATCGAACAAGTAAATAAATTTTTAAAAAATGATAAATTAAGTATTGGTATTTTTGTGAAATGTAAAGGTTTATTTATAATTCTATGAACAATATAATGATTAAAAAGATTTTTTTCTTCATAAAATAGATTCATAAATTAATATTTTGTTTTATTATTCTTATAATATAATTTTATGAGACCTTAATGAATTTTCAATGTGTCATAAAATAAGTTATAATTTTAAAATCAGTATTTTTTTTGAATAAATGATGATTTTAATTAAAAAATGAAATATTTATAAAATTATTTTCATAAAATGGATTATATTTTTGAATTATAAATTTTAAAAAATGGTTAGGGTATTTGTTTTGGGATTTTTCTAAACAGTCAAAATTTTGGTGTATAGTGAAATACAGTAATTTACGGTATTTAAAAAATACCTGAATTTTTGAATCATGGATGATGTGTGGATGATGTAAGCACCATAATCTGGAACTATCATTCATTATTTAATATATTTAGTGAAAATAATCAACACTATTAATATTCTTCATCCAAAATAAAAAAATAATGAAAATAATAATAAAAAATACCCCTCTCTCCTATAAATACCACCCCTCACCAAATCTTCTCCTCACACCTTATAAGGATTGGAGTTTTATTATATTATAACCAATCCATGTCAAAATTATATTCACTACATTATGGTCTTTAATTTCTTAAAAAATATAATTTCCAAGTTCCTTAAGGAGGTTATCAAGGAGATGACACTCAAGAGGCTCCATCTTTTTCTTTTAATTTATTTTATTTTATTATCCTCCTCTCTCATACCCTATCCAAAAAATAATGATAAATAAAGTATTATATAGAAACTATAATCTTATTATGTTAATGTAATATCCATCATCAAAAATTTTCTCTTCTACTTCTATTATAAAAATGAAAACATCGTTTGTGAGGTGTCGATTCACCGCTTTTGTGGGCGATGATTTTTCATTACTTCTTTCAAATCATTTCATAAAATTATTTTTATGGTTAAAAAAATTAAAATATGTATATTATAACTTTTTTATGTCATAGAACTAATATATATACATAATATTAAATAATAATAATAATAATAAAACACTAGTTCGTGATGATCGAAAATTCACCAAAATAAACTAGCATTCATCATTAACATTTTATCTAATGAATCATTATCATATATGAAAAAATGATATATGGTACCATTTAAAATTCAGTAGGTGAATAAATATCATAAAATATCAATTATGGAGTTTTCTTTTATTTGATAAGAACTCCCATAATTAAAATCAAGGGAACTGATCATAAAATCATGAAATGAATGCTTGAGGAATGATGGAATTGAATCTTATAACCAATAAAAATGGGAATAAATGAAATTAATAAAATTATAATAAATAAAATACATGCATAGTTGGTTCTAAATTAATTAATTAATGTATTTAATTTGATTATACAGGAAAATTAAGTACAAGTGCAGAACACTTTCAGACATAAGGTAAGAGATTCTCTCTAAACTACTCAATTACATTTGGTTATGCTTTCTCTCTATTTAAATCTATGTAAATTTAAATTATTTTTATATAATTATACCATATTCTTTATATGTGTTTCAAAATTATTTATCCATATCCATTAATCCTTCTTTGATGAGGAAATAAATGTTTTTAAGGTTCCCTTCTCGATTCATCCTGATAAGAAAGCCCAATTAAAGGGAACTTCCCAATTTCTTACCCCTTTTCAAGTACACTCCATAATATATTTTAAGCCCCAAATTTTATTATAAGAAAATATATTTATCATAAAAAAATATCTAAGTTAATTTCTGGTTTTATGAAAACAATTATGCCTTTTCCCACTTTAAAGACTCTTTAATATTTTCCCTTAAACCACACTAAAGAGGCTCTTTTCTAAAGTTTCTTTATCAATATTTTTACATTTTTTCACTAAATTTGTACATAATTTATTATTATTTATGACTATTTCACCTTATTAATGTCCATTTATTATCTAAATCCATTATTTCATGGATAATTTTATGATACGCCATTTGTTAGGCTCTGTGACATGATTATGATACCTATTTCATTCCATGGGTAACCCTTATGTTTATTCCTTATGTTTGATTCTTAATGTGGCACAAATATGCATGAAAATGTTATTATGAGTGATCCTATATAGTGGTACAATTCATTTGGTAATTATTATTCTCATGAGGTGTCATGTTGGGACAAGGAGTAAACTTGATTCCTTTATGGGACTTTGTCCACCATGTTATATATTCTTGGCAGTTAGGCTTGACTCATATTTATGTCCTGTTTTATGTTGCTTTAATATTACTATGTTTCCATGATTACATGATCCCATGTTCTATATTCTATGCTTCTAAATGTTTATTCTTGTTCCATGCCTTATTATGTCATCATGTTATGTCTTCTAACCCGTGTGTTATACTTGGTTTCTATGTTTATTTTCTTACTAGACTTTTTATCTCATACCTTTTGTCTATGAATTCCCCATGTTATCCTATATGGATTTAAGAGATAAATGGAATTTAGGAGATCACTATGTATTATTAATATAAATATGTTTTATTCTACTTCTTTCTTTTCAGTTTTATATACATAATCATCCAAAGACACTAGACTTTCCGATCCTTGCTTTATATTTTATGGTTAATTATTCTTAAAATCATGTAATAGTATGTTTAAAAGCATAGGGACTCTATAGTTGGTATAAAATCATGATCTAGTTATTTTTAGAGATTATGACTAGTAAATTTTAGTAAGAACCCCAGGGATAATTATTTCACCATGGATAACCAAGATTAAAACTTATAAAATCACATGTTAGGACATAATTTTCATTTTTAAGTTTATCCTTATATGTTTGAAGTTTCATTATTATATTATTATTAGATTAGTATTCAATCCCACATAATTTATTTTTTTATTTTTTATTTAATTACTATAAATAGAAGAACCTATTTGAACAATCATCTTGATAGGAAATGTGATGATTACCCTAATGAAATTCCAAATTTGATGGGAACATGAGATCAAAATTTTATGAACGTACTTGATCAACTGGATCAATTTATGAAAAATGAATTGAATCATATGGAACTCTCTCCTTCTCCTAATAAAAATAAATTTAAGGTTGAATAATTTATGAAAAAGGAATCCCATAGTTAATGGATATTCTCACCCCATCATCACAGAACAATGGATTAACTCCATTGAAAATATATTATCTATCCTCCAATTATCGGAAGAAGTGAAAGCCATGCTCGTGGTCTATCATTTTCATGGGGAAGCTGTTCAGTGGTGGAAACTAATAAAAAACACAGATTCTAAGGAGTAAATTGATTCCATGGATTGAGAGGAATTCTATAAAATATTTTTCAATAAATATTTTCCCTGAACTCTCCATCTTAAGATGGAAAGGGAGTTCCTCAGACTGAATTAAAAGGATTATGAGTATATCAGGGTGTATGAGGAAAAATTTACAAGTCTTGCACAATACACCTATAGGTTTGTCATGAACACTGAAATCAAGGTAGATTACTTCCTTAGCAGACTAAATCTAATTCTACTAAAAGCGTTGGCGATTCAAGACTTCAAAAACTTTGAAAAGATTATCCGTTGTGCCCTTAAGGTTGAAATATAGATCGGAGACTCTTAGTGGTCTCATGGGCCCAGTTTTAAAAAGTGTCAAATAGATTTTAATATGAGAGGATCAAACAATAAATCCCTTGATGGTAAGAAAACCCAACATCCCACGTGTCAAAATTGTGGAAATAAGAATCCTGGAAGATGCCTAATGGGAACCAGTAGATGATTCAAATATGTAAGATAATGGAATCTAGTTAATAATTACCATAGGGATATGAAGAATACCAAAAAAATGGAGGAATATAGGAAGGTTCAGATGAACACTTATCTTATAGTGCAGTGTTTCAACTTCAAGGAACATGATAATCATGCGAACCATTTCCCTAAGACAAGATTTATTAGAGGAAATCAACAACAAAAACCTACAAGGAAAAAAGGATGTGAATATGATATAAATACTACTGAGGTGGAGCCCGACAATGATGTGGTGATAGGTACACTGATTATTCATGAAATAATAGAAATCATACTATTTTATTCTTTTTATACACATTATTTTATATCTTGAATGTTTATTAGAACTATTCAAACACCACCTCAAAATATACTGGTTGAGTTATCAGTGAGAATAGAAAATTTTGAAATTATTACATCCAAATTATATAACTTATCCTAGGTTAATGTTTGTAGAATAAATCTCCTAGAAAATATTATATCACATTCTTTGGGGGAGTTTTATTCTATTTTGGGCATGTATTGGATATCTTTATACAAAGTCAACATCAATTGTTAGGAAATGGAGATCACTATTTACATTCCAAAGCATCCTCCAATTTTTTACAAGTTAAAGTCGGAGGATGAATCTCCTTTATAATCATCATATCAATTGTGTATATTATTGCCTTATGATCAAGAATATACAGTGAAAATTATTTAGACAAATAAGAGGATCTAGATTGAATACATTCCCATTACATGGGACCACAATGATATGTTCCCTATAGAATTTAATGGTCTTCCTCCTAAATTAGAGTTTGAGTTCTCAATTGAACTTATTCATGGATCTATACCTATATAAAAGACACCTTATATAATGGAAACCATTGAGTTAGAGGAACTAAAGAAGTAGTTACAAGATAATCTATAAAAGGGTTTCATATGCATGAGTGCTTCACCTGTGGGTGATCTAATCCTTTTCGTCAAGAATAAGGATGGATCGATGCACCTCTATATTGATTATTATGAGCTCAAAAAAATCATGATAGAGATCAAGTATCCACTTCCATGGAAAGATGACTTGTTTGATCAACTATTTTAGGCCAAGTATTTCTCTAAGGTGGACCTTTGGTTGGGATATCACCAATTAATGGTGAGGAAGGAAGAAATTCCCAAGACTACCTTTCGAATAAGTTATAGGCCCTTTGAGTTTAAAGTGATGCATCTTGGACTCACTAATGGTACAAAAATATTCATAGATTTAATGAATAGAGTCTTTAGAGATTACCTCAACAAATTTGTGGTAATCTTTATCAATGATATTGTGATATTCTCCAAATGAAAGAAGTTGCATTTGAATACTATTATAAAGACTCTGTGAAAAGAGAAACTATATGAAATGTACAATAAGTGTGAGTTATAGATGGAGGAGGTATAATTCTTGGGGAATGTTATCACCAACAAAGGAATATCTGTGGACCCTTATATGACAATGGTAATCAAAGAGTGGCCCAGGTCAAAATCTGTAACTGAGATTCACAGTTTCCTTGGTCTAGCTGGGTATTATCGGAAATTTGTGAAGAAATTATCATGATTGTTAAACCCACTAACCAAGATGACATGGAAGGGAGAATAGTTTTTCTAGACCAGTGAATGTGAAGACCGATTCAAAGAGTTGAAAAAGAGGATTATCATTACACCAATACTTACACTTCCAAAAAGTTGGGAACTCTTTATGGTATACAACGACGCTTAAAAGAAGGGTTCATGATGTGTACTGATGAAAAAGGATAAAGTGATAGACCACACCTCAAGGAATTCAAATATTCATGAGTAAAACTATCCCATGCGTGATCTAGAGTTAGCAGCTATGATCTTCACATTGCAAATCTGGAAGCGTTATCTCTATGGGGAGAAGTGTGAAATATATACTGATCACAAGAGCCTCAAATATATATTAACACATAAAGAGATTAATATTAAATATAAAAAATGGTCATATATCATTAAGTATTATGATTTCTCAATCCACTATCATCTTGATAAAGTGAATAAAGTGAAAAATTCTTTAAGTAGAAAGGATCTTTCAACTTTATCAATGATGATAATTGAGAAGGGTCCAATATTCTTGGATTTGAAAAGGATTTACATGGGAATAATTAAGGAAGAAACATAATCGATCCTTTCTCAAATGATTTCTTAACCATCCCTTGTATATAAAATAAATGATTCTCAAAGAAATGATGAAGAAATTCAAAAAATGTAGAAGCTATAAGAAAGAGGAAATACTTAGAGTTCAAAATTGATGAGGAAGAAGTTGTAAGATTTGGGTCATAACTATGTGTATCATCCAATATAGAGATAAGGAAAGAGCTTCTAAATGATGCATATAACTCAACCCTATCTATTCACCTAGGGAGCACAAAGATGTATTGAGATCTCCGAGTGAACAATTGATGGAACAATATGAAGAAATATATCACCGAATATACATAAAAGTGACAGGTATGTCAACAAGTGAAGGATGAAAGACAAAATTTTAAGGGGGTGATGTAACCATTACCCATACCAACACAGAAATGGAAAAAAATCACTATGGAATTTTTCACTAGACTTATGAGGACATCAAGAGGAAACAATTCTATATGGGTTGTTGTGGATCATCTTACAAAGAAAACTCATTTTATCGCAATTATAGAGGAATTATCACTAGATAAACTTTCCCAGATATACATCAAAGAAGAGGTAAGGCTACATGGAGTACCAATATCAATTGTATCTGATTGAGATATGAGATTCAGCTCCAAGTTTTGAAAAAGTATCCAACATTCTATAAACACTGAGTTGAACTTTAGTGCGAATTATCATCCTCAAACCGATGGAAAATCTAAATGGACTATTCAGGCACTAAAAGAAATGTTGAGATCATATTCTATGGACTTCAAAGTAGTATGGGAACAACATCTACCTCTGTTCAAGTTCTCTTACAACAATAGTTTCCACTTGATCATCCAAGTGGATACATATGAATCCCTTTATGGGAAGAAATGTACAACATCGATATGTCGGGATGAATTCATTGAATGTAAGCTGCTAGGACCTGAAATGGCTGAATAAATGATAGAACAAGTGACAACCATGTAGTTTCAAATTAATACAACCCAAATTAGATATAATAGATATGCATTCAATCATTGACATGACCAAGATTTTATGTTTGGAGACATGGTATTCCTCCACACATCTCCAGGGAAAAGGATCATAAGATTTGGGAAGAAAGGAAAGTCGAGTCCCAGGTATATCAGCCCCTTCGAGATTCTTGATCGTGTTAGAGATGTTTCCTATTGAATAGAACTTCCACATACCATGTCTCAAATAAATGATGTATTCAAAATATCCCTCTTGAGGAATTACATACCAGATCCCTAACATGTACTGAATCTATAAGAAGTACAACTAGAGAACGACCTCTCATATGTAGAGCAGTCAGTGAAGATCTTGGAACGTAGAGATAAAGTTATATGAAACAAGACTACTCACCTGGTCAAATTAATATGGTGGAATCATAAGTATAAATAAGAAACATGAGAACCGAAGGAAGTTATGAAGGAGAAGAACCCTAACCTTTTTCACCTTAGTATGTAAAATGAAATTTCGAGGTATAAATTTCATAAGGGGGAAGAAGGTAACGAACCAGAATATTATCAATCGAATTTACCTTATTATAGTTATGTTATATAGTATAAAATACATACATAACATATAATACATTATTATTATAAATGTAGAATGAGATAAGTGGTATTTATAAAAAATAAGGAAACTATACCAATGGATTAATAACTTGACCATTTAAATAGTAATGTGACTATTAATAATAGTAACCTAGATAATAGAATAGTAAATCACCTATGAAATCATAAAAAAATTAGGTATCTTATCAATGAAAATATAATATAATTATATCATGGACTTAGTAAATAAATGTTTTAAAACTGATAAATTAAGTATTGGTATTTTTGTGAAGAGTAAAGGTTTATTTATAATTTTATAAATAATATAATGATTTAAAATAAAATTTATTTTCATAAAATAGTTGCATACATTAATATTTTTTATTATTATTATAATAATATAATTTTACAAGGCATTAATTAAATTTTCAAATTGTTATAAAATCAGTTGTAATTTTAAAATCAATGTTTTTCGAATAAATAATGATTTTAATTAAAAAATTAAATATATCATATTTATAAAAATATTTTTATAAAATGGAGTCCATTTTATAATTCTATACATCAAAAAATGGTTAGGGTTATTTTTTGGGATTTTTCTAAAATTGTTGAATTTATGGTGAATAGTGAAATATGATAATTTACGGTATTTAACAAATAAATGATTTTTTGATTCATGGATAATGTATGGATTATTTAAGAATAATATATTTAAATGTACTTAATTATTTAATATATTTAGTGATAAGGATAAAAACTATTGATAGTATTGATCCCAAATAAAAAAATAATGAATATAATAATAAGAAATACCCATCTCTTCTCTCTATAAATACCACCCCTCACCACCTCTTATCCTCACCCCATATAATCCTTAGATATTTCTTATATTATAAGAAAATCCTCTCCCAAAACTTTTACTTACATTAAGGTATTTATAGTCTCACAAAAATACTATTTCTATGTTCTTTAAGGAGGTTCTCAAGGAGACGACACTCAAGAGGTAAAACCCTCCCTCGTTTTATTTTAATTTTATTTCTTTTCTTATCCTCATATAACCACCTTATAAAAAGTATAATGATAAATATAGTATTATATATATACTATAATTTTATTATGTTAAATTAATATCCATCATCAAAACTCTTTTCTTTTCCTTTTAGTCTAAAAATTAAAACATGATTCGTATGGTGTCGATTCACCGCCTTCGTGGACGATGATTTTTCATTTTTCGTTACCACCTTAAAGGATGGTCATAAAACCATTTGTATGGTTAAAAAATATTATAATATGTATAGTAAAACTTGTTTTATTTTCTATAACTAATATATATACATAATAATAAATAATACTAATAAACCAGTTCTTGATTATTGAAAATTCACCAAAATAAACTAACATTCATCATTAATATTTTATTTAATAAATCAGTCTCATATCTAAAAAAATGATATATGGGACCATTTAAAATTCTATAGGTACATAAATATCATAAAATTCTAATTATGGAGTTTTTCTTTCATTTTCCAAGAACTCTCATAATCAAACTCAAGGGAACCAATCATAAAATCACGAAACGAATGCTCTCGGAACGACGAAATTGAATCTTATATCCCATTGAAAACCCATAAATTAACTTAATAAAATTATAATAAATCAAATAAGTTTTGAATATTTTCTGAATTAATTTACTAATGAATTTAATTTTATTATCCAGGACATTAAGTGCAAGTGTAGACCAATTTCAGACATAAGGTAAGGGATTCTCTCCAAAACCTCCCAAATACCTTTGGGTTGTGCTTTCTTTCTCATTACATCAATGTAAATTTAAATTAGTATTATATAATTCTTCCATATTCTGTTTATATATTCCCAACTTATGTATCCATATCCATTCATCCTTCTTTTAGGGGGAAATACATGTTTTATAAGGTTCCCTTCTCAACTCTTCTCGATAAGCAAGCCCAATTAAAGAGAACTTCCCAATTTCTTACCCATTGTCAAGTACAATAAATAATATATTTTAATCCAAAAATAATTTTATAAAAACACTTTTTTATCATGAATAAATATCTAAGTTCATTTCTAGTTTTATGAAAACAATTACGTCTTTGCCTACTTTAAATACTCTAATATTTTCCCTTAAACCACAGTAAAGAGGCTCTTTTCTAATGTTTATTAAACACTGTTTTCACATGTTTTCAATTTAGTTGAACATAATTTATCATGATATTTTCCTATTTTATCTTATTAATTTCCATGTATTATTTAAATCCATTATTTCATGGATACTTTTATGATATGCCCATTTGTTATGCTCCATAACATGATTACGATACCCAATTCCTTCCATGAGTAACCCTAATGATTATTCCTTATATTTGATTCTTCATGTGGCACACATATGCATGAACATGTTATAATGGGTGAACCCATATAGAATTCCAATGTGTTGGGTAATATTTAGTCTAATGAGAAGCCATTTTGGGACAAGGAGTAAACCTGATTCCATTATGGGACTTTGTCCCCCATGTGATATAGTCTTGGCATTTAGCCTTGAATCATGTTTATTTCATGTTATATGTTGTTTCAAAATTCCTATGTTTCCATGATTACATGATCCCATGTTCTATATTTTATTCTTTTATATCTTTATTTATGTTCCATTCTTTTTTATGTCATCATGTTATGACTTCTAACCCAGGTGTTATTCTTTATTTCAATGTTTATTTCCTTACTAGGATTTGTTAGCTCCTCCATTTTTTATGTATTCCCCAGGTTATCCTAAGTAGTTTTAATATCTAAAAGGAAGCTAGGATCTCATTATGGATGATCAATATAAATATATTTTATTATAGTTCCATTTTTCAGTTTTATGTACGCAATCATCCAAATACACTAGACTTTACAATACTTGGTTTGTATTTGATGATTAATTAGGATTAAAATCATGTAATAGTATGTGTAAATGGATAGAGTCTCTATAGAATGCATGTTGAAATTTGATGAATGAGCTATTTCTGAATGTAGACGAAGTCAAAGTTGGCTATTTGAGCATCCAAAATGCACAGACATGTTTGAGCTTCAAAAATGTGAATCATGTTATTATAATCATGCACGTGCATACAAGGAAGAATCTAGTATCACATAATATATTATTCCAGGAAATTTGGTTTAAGATCTTTTAGGATCCCTGATATATTTAGTGATTATAAAATTCATGCCATAGAACTATTTTTAGGGATTTAAAGACCTCATTGACATGACATGTTTATTAGAGAAGAGGTGTTGGGTACATGCTTATAAAAGGGGAATAAACCTTGACCCAGGGTGTTGCTACCGATCACCATATTTATTGATCTCTCAAAAAATAGAGCCACTGTGAACTTCCACAATTTTAATGGAAGAGAGTTTTTTGAAGCTTTTGATTTCAAGAGGAGGAGATATGTGAAGTATTTTATTACATGATGGAGAAGAGGAGATCCCATGGGTCTTTCACTACAAAATAAAGGGTCATTAGTTACAGTTATTTAGTGGAATAACTATGGTTTAAACTGACTCCTAATAGTTTAGCGGCAGTTCCTACAACCATTGTGTATTTCATGGTCTCTAGTTAACTAGAAACAGTTTATTTTCCTTTGCGGAAGTTTTTTAGGTGTTGTTTTTAGGGAATTATGTGGCAGTTTTTTGTTTAATTAACAAAGGTAATTTAATAAAAACATTATCTTCTAGGAATATAAATAAAATAAAATCAACCATTTCAAAGTATTTAGCAGTGGTTAATATGAACCTCCTCTAAATACATTCAATATAATATATTTAGTGGGGTTACTACAAACCACCGGTAAATCTGTTTTGATTTTTTTAGAAATATTTAATAAAAAACTATAAATATAAAAATACTGACAGAATATAAACTAAAACATAAATATATGATAAAACCATCATTTATACATCACTCATCCACAATCATATACAAACAGCCATAATCATCATAACCCAAGTCTCAGTCTCTCCATACATCAACCAATACCTTAGTCATCAATATATATATATATATAGAATATGTTAAACAAAAAACAATGCCTAATATACATCCATGTCATGACCTCCACTACATTTTTATGCCTCTACATCATCTCATAAACTGAAACTGATTACGTCATCTCATCAATTGTAATAAAAAATGAATGAAAAATTAAAACTAAACATAATAAATCAAAATTACAATAGTATAATTAAATTTTTTTTACATAACATGGAAACTAAGAACCATCATGAATTCCTTCAAAAAATGGAATGGATCAGAATGGTCAACCTCCTGTATACTTCCAACATCTTCCACTTATAATGAAAACCAAAACATTTAAGAAAAGATATAAAAAAGAGAAAAGATATAGAATATATTTAGAATTTTTCACATAAAATTTGATATTTTTTCAATAAAACAAAATTTATTTTAACATAAAACAAATAATATATAATTAAAAACACTTTGAAAATAGAAACATACATATTTAAGATAAAATTCAATACTTGTAACTGAAAAGGGATAAGTAAATATTCTAATTTATTTTTAAAATGACGTACAATGTTATTGAATTTTTTTAATAATTCTTTTAAAGATTTTGAAATAAAAACATGTCCTATATTTGAAAAATAACTAATTGGTGGTTTTACCAAGATTTCACATCAATCTGAGTTCATTTACTATGGTTTTAACTGTTCCACACACGTTTTAGTGTTTTAAAACACTAAAAACACATTTACGGTCATAATGGGAAAAATGTCATTCAGAATGACGCGACATCAGTTCCTACATTTCACAATTAAATATTCAGTCCTTATCCCCTAATTTCAAGACAATTTGACATTGTTTTTCTGGTTTTGATTGTTCCACACTCATTTTAGTGTTTAAAACACTAAAAACACTTTTATAGCCATAATAGTAAAACCGTCATTCAGAATGACATTATGTCAATTTCTATATTTTAAAAATAAATCTATGGTTATTGTCCCCTAATTTTCAGGCAATTGGATGTCGTTTCTCTGGTTTTGATCGTTCCATGCATGTTTTAGTGTTTTGAAATACTAAAACGCATTTATATCCATAATGGAAAAACAATCATTCAGAATGATGTGTCATTGGTTCCTACATTTAAAAATTAAATCTACGGTAGTTTTCCAATGATTTCATGAGAATCTGATTTCATTTTCTTATTTTTTTCTATTCGACACATGTTTTAGCGTTTTAAAACACTAAAAATGTGCTTATGGACATAACGGGAAAACCGTCTTTTGTAATGATGTGTCGTGAGTTCCTACATCTCAAAATTAAATATATGGTAGTTTTCCCATGATTTTAAGAAAAAACAATTTCATTTTTCTAGTTTTGACCATTCCATGCACTTTTTATTATTTTAAAACACTAAAAATCCATATATGACCATAACAAATAATCATTATTCAGAATGATGTGTTATTAGTTCTTACATTTCAAAATTTAATCTAGTGTAATTTTCCCATTATTTTAGGATAATATAACTTTGTTTAGTTTGTTTTTATCATTCAATACACGTTTTAGTGTTTTTAAAAAACTAAAAACGTGTTTATGACCATAATGGGAAACCCATCATTTGAAAAGACGTTTCATCAGTTACTAAATTTCATAATTACATCTACGGTGGTTTTCACCTAATTTTAGTACAATATAACGTCATTTTCATGGTTTTAACCATTTCATGTATTTTTTAGTGTTTTAAAACACTAAAAATGCATGTACAACCATAATGGTTACTTTCCCATGATTTAAGGAAAATTAGATGTTGTTTTCCTGGTTTTGACTATTCCACACATGTTTTAGTTTTTTATAACACTAGAAAGGTGTTTATGGACATGATAGAAAAACATTATTCAGAATGACATGCCGTTAGTTCCAAAATTTCAAAATTAAATCTATGGTCATTATCCCCCGATTTCAAGGAAATTCAACTTCAATTTTCTAGTTTTTACCCCCTAACACTTGCTTTTAAAAGCTTTTGTACCTTTTATAAGTGTTTACTGAGTAAGTTCGAACAAAATACATGTTGTATTGATGTGTTGTATGGACATACACATAAAAAAATATGCAGTAGTTTTCCCTTGATTTCAGCACAATCTGATGTCATTTTCTTAGTTTTGACCGCTTCATGCATGTTTTTGTGTTTTAAAACACAAAAAATGAATTTATGATAATAATAGGAAAACCACCATGCAGAATTAATTTCTGTTGGTTCCTATATTTTACAATTAAATATATGGTTATTTTACCCTGATTTCTAGAAAATATGACATCATTTTACTAGTTTTGACCTCCTCACACTTGTTTTTAAAGGTTTTTGTATCTTTCATAAGTGTTTATAGAGTAATTATGACCAAACCACACATTAGATTGACATGTTTTCTATGCGTACACATCAAAAATAAATAAATAGTGGGTTTTACCTGATTTCATGGAAATAAAATGTCATCTTCCTAGTTTTAACCATTCCACACATGTTTTAGTGTTTTAAAACACTAAAAACACATTTACAACCATAATGGGAAAACCGTCATTTGAAATTATGCACCTTCAGTTCCTACATTTCAAAATTAATTCTATAGTGGTTTCCCACGATTTCAATATAATATGACATCCTTTGTATGGTTTTTACTATTCCATACATTTTTTAGTGTTTTTAAACACTAAAAACGTGTTTACATCCATAAAGGGAAAATCGTCATTCAGAATGATGTAATGTTAGTTCCTACATTTAAAAATTAAATATATGGTCATTGTTACCTAATTTTAAGACAATCCAACATCTTTTTCCTAGTTTTTACCAATCTACACGCGTTTTAGTGTTTTAAAATACTAAAAACATGTTTACGACCATAACGAGAAAACAATCATTCAGAATGACATATCCTCTGTTCCTATATTTCATAATTAAATATATGATCTATTCTACACGATTTCAAGGAAATGTGATTTATTTTTCCTCGTTTTGACCTTCAAAACCTGTTTTTAATTCTTTTGTACCTTTTATAAGTGTTTACTGAGTCAAAACTGAGCAAAAAATATTGTATTGTTTTCAAACTTATAGATAATGATCTATAATTTATTTTTTATGTATAGGAATCAAACACACATAAATCTTGAACAAGATGTGGTTGGTATAAATTTAAATGTGTGTTTTCTATATATAAGTGTCATTTTAGTTTTTTATGGATGTTGTATGTGTTCTTTGAAAAGTCCATGGGCATGAAATGGAGTAAAGGACATCAAAATGAAAAAACATCAAGAAATAAAAAACATAAAACTTTATAAGGATATTAAAAAATTTTACTCATGTATTTTAAATTATTTATGAAGGAATATTAAATTAATATTACATTTAATTGAGTATCAAAGACCTCATTTTTCCAAGATGTAGGAATATGCCTCCAATCATTATAATTAATGGGAAATCTCCATGTCATGCAAGTAAGATGACCAAGAATCTGCCTATATATTCATGAAGCATCATCAGCAGATACCATAAACTCATCAAATAGAAAGATAATATTGAAGTCCTTCAGGTCCCATACATCTTCTATGTTCATATTTTTATCCCTTCCATGGTTGTATTTATCTATTTGAAAAATAAATTAAATAATTAATAAAATATAAAGTTTTTTTTGAAAAATGATATACATACCAGTCATGGTAACTCGCCAATATCCCCTAGATAAAGGAGTGACCAACTACTACATCATCAGAGGTGAATTAGGTGGTGGGATACCAATGAAATATAGGGAAATAGAAGGCTTGCTATCATTCTTGGGTACAACAGGATCACTAGGATCCATATAAGATGAGGACAGTGATGGCATACTCTGAGATGCCGACCAACTAGAATTTGTATTTTTTTATTATCATTCCTACATTTCAAATGGTTATGGTATATTAAATATATAAAAAATGAAAAAATAAAATCTTCTTAAAAAATTAAAAAAAAAATAGAACAATTTATATATGTACGAAACACTTATCAATGAGATATTGTAATATAATTTAATTAATAGTTTATACATTAAATTATATTTATATTCATTATATTCATTGTTACTAACCTCTATTGTGATGATTCATTCATTTTAACCCTCTCTTGAATGTTCTACCATTTTTATATTGTCAGGAAAAAACTGTTCAATATTTTGTGGTTGATGAGGTTCACTGTCATAAAGCACCAATTGATCTTCGTCACCCATATCACATAAGTCTCTCTGATTTAAGTGAACAATAACACTCCAACCTTCATGTATTTCATCATCTTCATAATAATCCATATTCTCTTATGAATCCAGGATAAATGGATCATGATCTACACACTAACTAGTATCTATCAAGAGATAGAAGTTGACAGAAGTAAAATGTAACAAATCTTTCATTATGCCCCTATCAATGTTGACCCACTTGTATTTGAATAACACAACCAAAAACTAGCCATGATATTTTAATTAAATTATATCAACTATATTCCTATAGTATCCCACCTCTTCAAATGTTAATACCCCACTATTTTGAGTTTTCAAGTCCTCTTCATGATAAATTGTACAAAACCTAAAGCTATGAATATTGTAGGCATCAAATCTCTTAGTCTGTCTTAGAGGACGTCAAGATAAAAACTTCAAATCATTCTATATTTTAGATCAATTTTTAAAATAAATTATCTTGAAAAAAATATACAAGACTTTACTTTTAATATAGTCAAAATAACTACACATCAATAATATGAATATGAGTATATACATACATGACATTCAAACCATTCATCAAGCTCTTTATTAATAGTTTTTTTGTTAATTACAACTTATTTCGAGCTCGAACCCATAGTTTCCTATTTGTTTTTAGTCATAATTCCTCAATAAATGGATCCACAATAACACTATTGAGTAGCATATGTCTATATGATTGTATAAATTCCAATTCAGTCAGTGTAAAATTTGAATTCTTTAAAATTGGTCGTCCAATAGTTATAAATAACGATGGCTGATTTTCGAAACTATAATTAGAGGAGATGTCATTAGCGCATCCATCACAACTGAATATAGTCTCAATCCCATAAAAATACCTAGAACATAAGGTCAATCACTCTTCATCTATGTAGCCTTTAGAAATAGATCCTTCTGGTTGAGATTTATTCCTCACATATGATTTCAAATGACCTAAGTACCTGATGAAAAAAACTAGAAACATTTTAAAAAAATTTATGAATGTTTTTGATAAAACATAATTCACCAATGAAAATAAAAAAATATCAACATAACTATCAATTGGATATATCCATAGATAGTGTACTAGTCCACTAAGTTTAAATTCATCAACCAAATGAAGCATTAAATGAATCATGACTATGAAAAATGAAGGGGGAAATAACATATTCAAATGACATAGTGTCAAAACAATTATTTCATGAAGTTTATCAAGCTCGATTGGATTTCGAGTTTTTCTAAAATTCTCTATGAAAAAGGTAAAAAACTCAACTAGAACCAGATTTACTTTTTAGGTTAAGTATTATGTAAAAACAATAGAAAAAACTACTCCATAAAAATATGAGAGTCATGAATTCTCAATCCATGTAAATTTTTATGTTTTAAATCAAAACATCTTGATATGTTACTTGAATATCGATTTAGTACTTTTAAATTCATTAAAGTTCAAAGGAATACATATTTCTCATGATTTTTAATTATAAAAATAGTTGAAGAATACTTTCCATTCTCATTTTCCCACAAACCATGATTTATATTTATCGACTCCCAATCCTTATGACCATTAATGCAATCCTTTGATTTACCCTGCTCATTAAGTACTGTAAAAATTAAATTCTCATAGAAGTTATTCTCAATATGAATTACATAAATATTATGACGTATCAAATTAAACTCCCAATAATGAAGTTTAAAAAATATACTCTTCTTCTTTCATTGTTGTGTTTCAGATTCTTCCGATACTTTACCTTATACCATTACCCCTTCTTTAAACTAATGAAATGTTCCAAATTCTCTAGTGACATTCATTAATTATCCCAATATTTTTGAACCAGATTAAACCTCCAGTGAATTTCTAATTTCAATATCTCTATTGAATCATGTCTCATTAAACTTGAATTTATGAGAAGCATCAAGAAATTAATGATGACACATGAAACACAATTTTCTACAATGAGGTAATCATTGAGGTTCAAAATAAAAATTACAAATTGGAAAAGCCAAACCAGTTTGAGTGTTCCAAATAGATAAATTTCTTAGTCCAAGAAAGTCGCTAATTTTCCACATTAAAGTATCATGCACTTTGAATAGTTTTCTTGTTGAATAATCATATGTTTCCATGCCATCATCCCATAATTCTCACAATTATTTAATTAGAGGTTGAAGGTATACATTAATTTCATTTACAGGAATTTTTTTATAGGAATAATCATCAAAATAATGAAAGGAGTATTCTTCATACACATTCAGGGTGGTAGATTATAAGAGATTAAAACAACTATCCAAATGCAATAATTAGTACTTAAAACACTAAGAAAGTAAAATCCATCATAATCCAATCCCAAAACTATATTCCTAGGATTTGATGAAAAATATGGATACAATTAATCAAAAAAAATTCTTGATGTTGAATATTTTGGATGTCTCAAAAAGTCATCGTTAGTATCTTGAGCATTCCACTTCATGTCATTTACAGTCTTAGATGACATGAATAATGTTTTCAAGCATGGGTTTAGAGGAAATTAACACAATACCATTACATGAGTTTTATTATTCTATTTCTTCTTGGAGTTTCATTGATTTATACTCTCACTATTGTTCATTGACTTCCATAAGCTTGTATTACATCTTGTGCATTATTCTTTATTTGACTCTTCTCATAATTAAAGTATGTAATCATTAGGGCCAGCATGTATCTTTTTATAATCAAGTACAAGTTTGTTGATGGATTTCTTCATATCATAGAATGTTGTAGGGATATAAGATTCATTAAATGAGTCATGAATAAAATCTAAACTAATTGAAATTTCTTTGTCAAGAACTCCATATAGACACTTGATATAATACAACTTAAGTAGAAAATACAACTTCAGATACTTGGAACAACCTTCATACAATTCCTACTTTTCATCTTCAACTAATTCATAAAAAACATTTTTGGTTACTAAAGTTATGAGAAAGATTAACATGATCAGGATCAATTGAAGGTTCTGTTGATCTATTGAAATATTAGACATTGTATTATGAAAAACCAAATGCATCATTTAACAAATTTCAAACTGAATTATCCTCTACCGGGTCACTTTGTATTTTGTTGAAAGTATTTTCATTGTTTTGACTTTTCATAACATTTGATTCACCATTACGAATCCAATATACATATCAAGTAGGAAACTATTTCAATATAAAAAGATAATATATTTAACTTCTATTCAACTAACTCTTGATTTTACAATCAAGACATGAACATTTTGTTCTACCATCCACTGATCGGTTTGCAATGTCATAATCTAAATATTCTTCCAAACCCTTGGCATATCGAGGTGTGTTTCAAGGTAAATTAATCCACCTTTTATCCAATGTGTAACACATCAAGTTTGAGTGAACTAATTTTTTTTGAATAAATTAATTTTCATTGAGGTATTGGATTTCACTATGTAAAACATTATTTTCACATGGGACTAACTTGGCATGCGCTACACAATGCCAACTTGGACCGAGTTACACACAACACTGACTTGGAATTCGTTACACACAACACCAAGTGTAAAAGGGAATATAATAACCTGATAATTTACAATATATTTACCATCTTAAATAAATACAATATATTATATAGATTGTAAGGAAAACCGCTTATATTAATCTTTCATTACATACAAGATCGAATTTCTTTGATAGCTTATACTACACACAAGACAGAATATTACAAGACAATGATATATTATTAAAATATTATTATTTAATATAATAAGATATAACCTCAACATTAAATCAACATTTATGAATATTATTAACTAAATTATGAAAATTTATGTTCTATATAAATATAAAATGAATTCATTCGTTACCAATTAATTATAAATGAAACTAAAAACCAAATGAATATAAAAAGAAATATTATTAGTTTCATGCTTCTAAAGATTTTTGTCTCGATAAACTAAATTAATTAAAATTAGTGAGTGATTTTAATGTAATATATATGTTAAAAATTCAATAAAATATTTTTTATATTCATCCATTAATTTTTATGGGCATAAAATAATAACAAACTCAATTTCACACATAAAAAAAATATTTTTATAAAGAAAAATTTACCGCCTTTTAATGGAGAAACTATTTTAAATTTAAATTCTGATAATTTTATTGATTTAATATGTCAGATAAATTTAATTTTTGAAATATAATAATCAAAATTATTTTTTGGTGATTTTTTTTATATTTTTATGAAATATTTCATATTTAGTGAATAGTGAAAAATACTCCATTTTAATTCAAAACTTCTTTTTCATATAATTTATTTATATAGATAAATTATATTAAAAATTAGTTTTAAAGTGTAATTATATAATATATAAATAAAATAATATAATTTAGGTCATTGGAAATAATTTCATATTGAAATTGGATATAAAATCATTTCATCATTTTCAACATTTTCACTAAAAAACCTACTGTCAAGACACTTCTATGAGATTTAATTTTAAATTAAAAATTTCCACTAATGTGATGAGAATTTTGAAAAATTGATTCTATATTTTGAATAATAATAATTTATAATTTTTAATAAGTTCAACTTAGTTTTTGACCAAAAATATTAGTGAAAGTGATTAAAATTAATTATAGTGATTAAGAGAAAAATTAGCCTAACAAAGGACTAAACCCTAAGAATAAGACCCAAAAATACCTAGAAACATATCCAAAATCTATTTTATGGAAATATATTGAACCTATAATCTATTATATATACATTTAACTATTACTGGATCCACTTTCAACATGAAGAATGTGGGTGCAATTCTCTCACCAAATATTTACAAGAGTGCTAGTCCTCCTCCACTATAAAAGGGATTCTTTAATCCCACTTTCTCACACCTCCCAAGCCATTTTTCTTGAAATATATATTCTAAAATATCTCCTAAAAATCCCTATATTATACCTAGAATCCTCCCTTTATGCATAAATCATTCAAAGGAATACCTTTGGTGCAAACAAAAAGGAATTACCCGATTTAAAAGGTAACGCTTTCCAACGATCACATGTCTTTCATTTACTTCTAAACTACATAAAATATACTTATTCTATTTTAATATAATAAAAAAGTATCCTTAATATAATAATATGTTTTAATTGAGTTTTGTACCTAAAATTACACACACTTCCATATAATAGGCAATGAACTTACTGTTCTTATGTACGGTGAAATATCGCCTCACGAAACGAAGTTGTCCGTTATTCCTTTACCACATATCATGTGTGGTAATTATGATGGAAAATATATTTTTAAATAATATATATGATATTTATGTTTTAATTATACTTCTTTAATTGTTAAATAAAATATACCTTCTTGCTTTCTGTATTGTGTATATACAATAACTTCTTTTGTGGACGTGTGGACTACTCCCTCCTCAAAATGATGTGATTCATTCACACCTTACCTAGAAAGTATTAAGGATTTTTTAGGAAAAATATAAGATATAAATTAAATTTTAATTATAATTTAATTATATTATATAATATATGTTTATTTTTATACATTTCATTTACTTTATTTCTTTCAATATGACAAGAAAACGAAAATAGAATTCATGCGTACGTAAAAACTACCGTTTCCATGAATGTTATATTTGGATTATCATTAAATATTATTATAAATACTTATATAATGAATATATAATATATTTATATCATTTATTACATTATTTAAATAAATAAATCATGATATAATTAATAAGACTAAGAATAACAAGTCAAATCATGTACGATTAATAAGGCATTTATCACCCGAAACATGGAGTTAATGATAAACAGGTAATATAAAACATTAATAGAATCATATATGGTATTATATATATGAATATGGTTATGTTTTATATTTATAATCAGCTTATAATTATCATAAATGAGTTTTTAATGAGTACGAAGAAAGTCAGGACAAAAGGTAAAGGAATTTCATCTCCCTTTTATTACCATGAGATACATGCCATATTCACCACTCCCTTTTATTGTGAGGTATATAAACTTACCATTTAAATGATATATAATTAATCTTATTATTTTCATGATATTATTATATTCATGAAATTTCATTTTATTACATGGGGATTATTATTCTAAGGTACCAAATAATACGAGTCTATTGAAATAATATCATTGTTTATCGTGAATGTTTATGATTATGCTTCAATTGATGACATATCATGATCCATATCTCAAGAAAACCCATGAATTATATTATAATATGGTTTTTAATGATATATTAATGTATTATTACCATTTTAAACTCTTTTTTACTTAGGATAACTAATAAAATGTTTTAATGAAAGTCCAAATTTATTTCTCATTTCAGTCAGAAATTTGTGTTCTTTTAAAACCACGATTTCTAAAAATGATTCTAATAATATTTTATGATGTCAAATAAAATTAGTAACAATGTTTTACATTATATTGTCTTAGAAGGAATATTCTTGTCATTTTCCTATCAGGTCACTTTTCATATCTTTCAGGGTAAAATAAGGAATGTTTGGCACATATAGACTTACCACCATTCCAACCGTTATTTCCTAAAAACTCCCATTATACATTTAAAAGTATAATTTAAAGGATTTTTTTATTAATATTTTGAAAATTTATTTTTTATATAGTGGTTTTCAATGTAAAAGGTTTTCAAAAATGTTTTATGATTTCTCAAATATTCCTTTAAAATATTTCAAAGCTATTTTCAAATAAAAAGGTTTTCAAGAATGTTTTATGTTTAAGAAATGTTTTAAACATTTTCAATCTTTATTTATATGTTTTAAAAGAAAAATGTTTCTCAAATGATTTCAAATATTTCTTTATAAATTTTCAAGTTTATTTTCAATGAAATGGTTTTCAAATGGTTTTATGTTTTAAAAATGAATTTTTCAAAGAAGAAAGGATATTTTCCTCAAGAAGTGTTTTAAAAGATCTTTCCAAATTATTTACCATATAATATTACATTAATTGGTGTTACTCAACCATTTATAGGGAAATTATTCAATTATTCCATTCATATTACTTCTATGAATGGTTAATGTTTTTATAGAAATATGTTTATGAAACCCGCTTCTTTAAATAGGTGGTGATTATGAGACCTACCTATTTTATATACGTAATGATATGATTAAATGTCCATGTTTCCTATCTCATTTCATAGGTTATGATATTATTATTTTTTATAATCTTGTAGAACTAGTATATATTATTTTTTTATATATTGGGTTGGATCTATATCTCCCTCCAATTAATTGGGTAATGATGAATGAATCATTAGTATATATGTTACGAATGAACTTGATTTCATGTTCAAAATGTTATGTGTGAACCTAATTACATGTTTAAAGTGATATGAATGAACTTGGTTTCATGTTCATAAGTTTATTCCTGAACCTTATTGCATGTTCATAATGTTATGAGTGAACCTTATTACATGTTCACAATGTTATGCATGGACCTGGTTTCATATCCATTAGTTTATGCATGAGTCTGATTACATGTTCGCAATGTTATGTGTGAACCTGATTACATGTTCAAAATTTTATTCATGGATATGGTTTCATGTCCATAAGGTTATTCATGAACCTGATTACACATTCACAATGTTATGAGTAGACCTGGTTTCATGTATATAAGTTTATGTAGGGGCTTGATTTCATGTCCTTAACTTAATGAGTGAACCTGTTTCTACTTATACATGTTTACAATGTTATAAACCAATATTCATGTCACAAATTCCATGTATTATTCCTATGTTATTCTTTCATGACTTATGCTCTTAATTATCTCACGATCCATGACTTATGAAATAAAAATATTTATTATGATCTCTAATTTGCAGGGGATGATCTTTAAATGTTATGCTCAAGTTCTATACCCTTTTTTTCATGTTATGCTTATGTATTTTCTTTATTTAACCTTACTAAGAATCTAAGATCACCCATTTATTATGTTTCCTTTCCCCAGGTTATGAAGAAAGGTTTAGGTAGAAGTACTAATGGTGGAGATATTTGTGGGATATTTTCAAGATCTTTTACTAGGATAGAAGGTTTTGTTTCTATGTTTCCAAAGGCACTAAACTATTTTGGTCCTCGAACATGTATTTTTGTAATGTACTGAATATTCATCTAAAATGATATAATATCCATGTATTTTAATCCTTGATAGCTATACATATGTATTGAATTTTATTATTATTGTAAATTCAGATAAAAAGATATAAATGTTTAATCAAACAAGTAAAATCATAATTAAATATCACCCAACATTTCCATTGAAATTTTCATAACAACTAAAAAGGAAAATGGGATGAATCAAATAATGAACTTTTTATTACTAAAATTATAATATAAAAACATGAATCAAATAAATTATTATTTCTCACAAACATAGATGAATTAGATGAATAAAATAAAAGATAATGGTCTATTCTACCCTAGTGTTTTAACTAAGGATGGCTCATTCTATTGAAAAATTAGCTACATTGATCAATGTATGAACCATTTCCCATGATCTAACTAAAACTAAGAGAACCCCTTTAAAAATATGAATGAAAAGTATACTTTATTTGGCAATCATGATATTTCATACATACCCAAAATATTCAACTATATATGTCTATATTCTATTAAACTAGTTTAGTGCAACTTCATGTCGTTCCATGAATTATATAAATCAAATCTGTTCATATAACTTAAAATTATATGGTCCTTTAATTTGATCTAAACATAAAAAACATGATGTTAACATAAATTTGAATAATGTTTATTGTGATTTTCAAATCAAATGAAAAAAAATATCCATTTGACTTAACAAAAACAAACTACACACTATAATTTGTTATATTAAAAATCATTTAAAATAAAATCAGTGAAACTATGTTGGATGTTCTAGTTACCATAATAAATAATCGATTATCATTCATGAAAATCTTAACCCTAACTACTCTAACATTATTAGATATATTTTATTAAACTAAATGATTCCTCACATATTAATAAAAATGAAACATTATGATAAATTTAAAAAGGGTATAACATCTCATTTTCAAGGCCTTTATCCTTAGAGACCTTTCTAGGGTTGGTGATGAAAAAAATTGTGACCCCAAACCCTACCACCAATTGGCCATGAGTTAGAAAATAGCCTCAATTACATATCTATAAAAAATTGGATTCCTTAACATATATGAAACAAAGTGGAATTCATTAATATCAAATAAAAAGCATGGAATTATAAACGATCTAGATTCCATAACCATCATATATCATTAATGAATTTATTTTTTCAATTAAATACAACACAAACAAAATTAATGATCATTATAACTCTAAACAATTAACTAAAAAAAATACAAATAACACATTATAAAGAAAAATTACATATATAATTAATGTCCAATGAATAAAAAACAAATCCTATATTGTTTTTATCACCCATTATTGTCCATCTAATTATACTCAATAATTAATTTAGGGTGAAGATGATGAAACTATTAGGGGGGGGGGGTCTACATCACCATCAAAGAGGGGAACCAAGCCGAGATGAGATAGGTCGAAGGGGGAAGTTCATGTCACGAGCGAGCAGACCATAAAAGAGTTCAAATGGGTGGGGTAGAGGGTAATGGGTGTTGAGGTTAGAGTGGTGTTTGTGGGGGTTAGGGTCAGGGGATCTAGGTTCGCACTGGGGAAAGTATAAAAGGTGGGGTGGGTTGAAAGGGGGTTGCAGGCTTGGGGTCGCCACTGGGGAGAGGAGAGGAGGAGCTCGGGGGAGGTGGGGGGGGGGGGGGTTGGGGGTTGGGAATGGGTCAGGGTCACATAGAAGGAGTGGGAAAGGGGGAGGGGGGATTTGGGTTTTTTAAATAATTTAGCAGTGTTTTAATTGAAACCTCATCTAAATGAAAACATAAAAAAATTACAGCAGTTTTATGAAACCACCAGCATATTATATTTTTTTAACAAGATTTATTTCGAGGAGGCTACTAGAACCATTGTGAATAAAACAATGATAACCATATCTTTTTTTATTGTGTTGAATTATGTCTAACACACTCGAGGCTTCACTAAGACCTGGTTCAATGAAGCCCTGTGAATTTTCATGAGTTCCTTGATAAAGAGGCGCAAATAAATATTGGTTTGTGCGGTATCACTATGATATGATGTAAACACTTATGAAAACGTAGTGACGAAGAAAAGAGACAACATAACTATATTTAAGTCTCACATACAATATTTCACTTAAGGAATAAGAGGTTATACATTTTCACCCATTTAGGTTTGTGCAAGAAGATAATGTCTTGGAGGAATACAATGGACATTGTTTATAATTTCATTCATATATTCATTCATATTCACTTGAGAATATTTATTTGACCAAACTAAATTTCTAAATATTACATAAAATAATAAAGAAGAAATTACATGTGGTATGATTTTTGGTTCATATTTCCATGAAGTGTATCACACATACATGAGGATTGATAATTCATGAAGAATATGAATTGAGATTGTGATAGATTATTATTGCATAAATAATACAAAATAATTTGTATGCAACAGATTCACACATCTAAGTGAGATAGATTATTCATCAAAAGAAGAATGAATTCCATATAGAGTAGTGTTTCTCTAAGGAAGATGATTATATATTGTGATAAGTGGATGTTTGAGAATTAATATCATTTTTTCAAACTTAATTAAATAGTACATGATCAAGTGTGATCCAACATGCTCATAGATGAATATCATCATAAATATATTTCCATAGTTGATCTTTCTATTTTAAGAGGAAGGCTATATCAGGGGGTATAACTAGTTAATAAAGATTGTGATGGGGGGGGGGGGTATAACCAATCACTGAAGAAGAATGTGTATTTGGGGGGGGGGGGTATAACCAACTACTAAAGATGAATTAGATAAGGGGGTATAACCAGCTTGTAATTGGGGAATATAAACAATTACTGTTTATAATCACCTTCCAATATAGTGTAAAATCTATGTTTGGGGTAATAACTAACACAAAAAGAAGTATTTGTTTGTACCAAACCTTGTAAATCCTTGTGTTATATGCCTTTTATTTACAACATCTTTCAGGGTAAGGTTTAGAGACACAACAAGAGTGGATTTACGCTTTAACCAACCATAAAGGTTGAATTAAAAAAGAACAATTTGTAATAAGAAAAATATAAAATAGATTTAACCCTCCCCATTTTAGTGATCACACACTAATTCAGGATCTACATAAATGACACACAATATAAAAGATACAACTTTTGAATGAGAGTCACAACCCTTTAAAAAAACATTTTTCAACCTGGAGGCACAACCCAAACCCTCCACTACCTTTTTTTTCAACTGGAGGAACTACCCAGAACCTTGATTTTGAATTGAAGGTATATAGTGACCCAAGTATTATAAAAATTTTATTTTATTATTTTTAATATAAAGTTTCATAAAATAAAACAACAAAATATAGAGGTATTGTGTCTTTGAGAGATTATAAACATAATATTACAACTTAAACATAAGATAACTCATGTTTAATTTAATATCAACTAATTTATCTTAATACATTTGAACTTATTTTACATTATAGGATATCCTAGTGAATACATAAAGAAAGGGGGTGAGCAATAAAACCTAGTAAGGGATTAAACATGATAACAAAATATAACAACCAAGATAAGAGGCATAACATGATATCCTGAAGATAAGGATAATATATCATCAATTGTAAGAATATAAGAAGAAGAATGATATCATGAAATCATGAAATCATAATTATGAAACAACAATATAAAACATGACATCATAATTAGATGTCAAATATCACTTTCAAGACTATATAACATAGTGTACTAGACTACCCACCCGTGCACCATACATAAAATCTCATGAGATGAAAAAATTATCCAATGCATTGATGGGATTTATAATTTTGAGCACACCCGTCACATAATAATATGTATATGAATATTTTTTTATATAAGTAAATAATACATAATGAATAATCATAAGAAAAACCCATGAGGAAGAAATGAGTTACATAATCTTATCTCAAGGAATAATCAAAATATATTTCATAAATATTACCAAGAGAAAAAGTAATTAAAGATTTTTTAAATTAATATTTGAAATAAAAATAATAGGTCTTAAATATAGATTTCAAGTAGAGAAAAATTGAAAAGAATTGGTGGAGAATTAGGTATTAAAATGAAAATATAAAATGATTATTTAAGAAATGGATGAAGAATATATAAATAAGAAAAATACATGGAGTTTTTATTAAAACTAATAGTAAAATAGAATGTTTTCCATAAAATTGTTATCATTTTAAGAAATAATTGAAGGGAACAAAATTTAAATTATTATCATATGAAAAGTAATAATTAATAGGAAATCTAACATTAATCAGGTTTGCTTTAGAGAGATTATTGAGACAGAAAATTAAACAATTTATAATCCCAATAAAGAAAAGGAGAAAAAGATATGTATATTCGTAAGAAAATATATAAATATATATATATAATGTTATTATAATAATAACGAGATAAAGTTATTTTGAGAGGAAAAGAATCACCCAAATAAAAAAAGTGGTTTAGAGAGATCCCTTACTACATGTTTTGATTTTATCAGTATGTTTATCTAACTTCATAAATAATTTTTTTTAATATATATTCGATTCAAAGCCTTTTTCTTATATATTTTATTTATTTTATTATTTTATTCTAAATTATAACTATTTTATTATGATATCATGTTTATATTCACTGTCCTGAGGATGTTTGTTTCATGGTTCTGAGGTCACATCAGTTTGTAGATAATTAAAAAAGTTCCTAATATATGGTTCCATAACTAAAAAAGTGTGATGGTATTATTTTAATTTAATTAAAAGAGTTTAAATGGTTCAAAGTATCCATAAGTTCTATATTTCATGTATATTTCATTCAGTGTAAATGATATTTCTTAATAGTTAGTTAACTTAGATGATTTTTCATACCATAGTGAACTTATTTGATCTCATTTAATCTCTATGTTTACTTTACTACTAAAAAATATGAAAAAGAATAAAATATAATAATTATTATATTAATCCATTACAATACTATTATATCTATTGATTAAGGTAGTGATGTGAAATGAAATATTATTTTCAGGGAGGTAGTGAACCGACCATAATGTAAACAACATGTTCATTTTAGAATAAAATGAGAGGAGTTTAAATAATGAATATTCCATTAACATAATAAAATTTCAATATATTTATGACATTTATGTAATTATATCAAATTTTATGGAATAAATTTGGGGGTGATAGAATAATAAATGATTAAAAGACCCTGGTTAAGAACATTTTCCCATCCATTGGATGTCCTCTATTAGAATACACTTTAAGGATCTTTTGAATGGTATTTTGGTGAGACCAGGATATCTATAATGTGGGAAATAGGGATGGGGAGATATTTTTGTAGATCTTGGTAAAGGGAAGGTTATTTAAAAGTGAATAGAAATGGATGGTGGAGGTTGATATTTATAAGGGGAGAAGATGTGCGTTTTTGAATATAATATTCATTAGTTTATTATTTTTTCTCTAGATTACCAATAGTGATGATTGTTGAAACCATACAAAAAAATTTGGTACATTTGATTCCAATATAATGGGTTCTTACATCATAAAATATGTAATTAATCATGTATTTAAATTATAATGTAAAATATCATATTTTATCATAATTTAGTATTCACAAAAAATCAGCATTTTTAGAGAAAATAAAAAAAACACACCAAGATAATTTCAACTTATTGATTCCAAAAATTATATCCATTTTATAAAAATAATTCTTTAAATATAAAAAATTTAATTTTTAAACTAAAATCCTTATTTATGAGAGGACCAGTTTAGGATATACTTAACACTGAGAGGGGGGTGAATCAGTGTTGGGGAATTTTTAAACAAATTCCAAATTTTTATCCCTGTACCTATTGAAATGTTAGGATCTTGATTCTATTGTTCTGTTTTCCCAGTTTCATGCAATAATATAAAGTTTTAAAAATATGCACATGATATTTTTACAAGGTTCACTACTTAATAAGAGCAGCTACTTCCTTGCCATGTATGGTGATGACCAATACATGGATTCTACACTATAATGTGATAAATGTTACAATGGATTGGATAGGGAGACAATAATCTAGACAATGTGAGTCCCTACACTTTGGAGGGGGATGGTAAAGAATCATATCTTCCTGAACTGGTGATGACCAAGTTCAAATTGCAACTTCTTTTCTGGTTCTTTATACTGCTTGTAGAGACAATATTCTTACTTCTTGATAAGGTAGGTTCTTCTCTTGATTTTATTCATTTCTCTTCACTTGGTTAATTTAAAAGTAGTAGGAAATAAATTCTTCTTTCTTATTCTCTCTTCTTCTCTAGTGAAAATCAAAATACACTACTTCTTCTTCTCTAGTGCAACAACCAACTGCACAAGAACTTCTTCTTATTCAAACACTGAGGATCAACTTACTTGGAATCATCAAAATCAGCTTATTCTATTCTATTCTTTTCATATATTCATGAGATCATGCATGTGACATTTAATTAAACGTCTCTTTTTCTTCTTCTTGGTGCAGTTGATATTTATTTAAATGAATTTCACTATTTTTACGTATGTATGAAAGAATGCATATTCTATTCACTCCTTCTTCTTCACACATGTGCACATATAATTTTGGTTTTTTCTTTAATTATCTTCATGTGTGCATGTAAGAGTGCATTCAAAATTTACTTCTTCTCTCTTGTGTGAAAACCCTAATGGGTATAAGTCTTTATACACACACATGACCAATTCTATTATAAAATACTTCACAAAAACACAAACCCCTACAGATAGTAGGATATATTGTGTAACCAGAGGGTGTTTACCTTTGTGAAGGCCGTGGGATCACGGTTCTTCTTCGTGCAAGGAGTGCACAGCTTTGCCTCTTTGAAAGGAACAATGAGAGTGAAAATCAGGCAATGGATCACATTTATATGGCCTTAGAAAATCAAAAAAAGGGTGAGTATTCACCGATTGTTAACCTATATGATCTTCTTCACAAATCATGATGAGGGTTTGAGTAAACTTGTTGTGTGTATGCAGATCTTCTTCGCACAAAGGGTGCAGTTCTTCCTTCTTTGTAAGAAAACTTCAAGGGTGAATAGAACTTGTTGAAGGCCCATGGCCCTCCAATATTTTTTTAACCCCTTTTGGGTGTCTTGTGCACAACTTTGTTCCCTTTCATGCAAGATTCAACTTTTTTCGCAAAACACCTCTTGCGGTCAACTTCAATATTTCACACAACTCTATTATTACGTGAAACATCCCCTTATTACGTAGAACTATATTTCTTTCATGAAACTCCTTTTACATAAAATTATTCCATGCATTAGAGATTTGGATTTATCTAAGTGTCGAGCTACTCAAATGAGTGGGGGTCACTTCTTATTTATAGGCATCACTGACCCCTACACGCAAAAACCCAGACGCGTCACACAAGATCCTGACACGTCATGAAAAACCCCATTTGATGCCGCATTGGGTGCATAATTCTATTTCACAAAAACCTCACATTTCGATCACTTCTTTAATCTTTTTCGTAATTCATGCATTTTCCATTTTTTGATGTTCTGACCTTGAATCATGCATTGCGCACAACATTCCAAACTCCCTTCAATCTTGCTCGCAAAAAAAAAATATTTCACATGGGTATTTCCATTGCTAGATTTTGATGTTTAGATCTTGGAAATCCACTTGCATGCAACATACCAAGACATATTAAAACTTTCACGCAACATCCTTTGGCAAAATAACATTTCTACATCTCCCGATTTTCAGCCCCAAAAATTTGGAAAACACTAGAAAATGACACCACCTTAAAATCTACTTCAATAAGAACACCCATGCTTCTTCACTGTCATCTGGATTATTAACTAAACAACTGCTTTAATCATGAAACTTATCTTCCATGATATATATTCTTCAATTGAACACTTTTAACATCGTCATATTTTCAATGGAAAGTACTACAACTTCCCTGTCTTCCAGCAACATCATTCTTTCCAATCAAAACTGAATATGATTGGCATAAAATTTTATACCCCTTTCCTTCATAATGATTTCATCACAAGTTCTACATATTTATGATATTGGGGAAATAAAAAACATCAAAGCATCATGTAGTTTGAATTAACCATCAAATTTGACTTAGTATAGCTCCTTCTTCATATTGATCATCATTTACAACCTCATTGACATCTTTGACAGCAAATACAAATCAATACACTAAAGTGGTCTTGAAAATCTCCCCCTTTTTATTTTTGGCCATACCCAAAGTTCTATTTTAAATGAATGTGTCAATGTGATTCATCTCTCTCCCCTTCACTTATTTCCCTCCCCCAAGATTTAATTTTACTTCTCTCCCCTTATTGATAAGAAATACAAAGTTCATGGAAAAAGGGTATCAATTCATACATAAGTAGTGTGACATCAATCATTTCACTCTAAGTCTACTTGAGAAATTCTTAGTGTAGAGAACAAGAGGATTTGATTTAGACAAAAAATCAATCCATTACACATTGATATGATAACTTATGAGACGAGAACTCATATACATGTCTTCAAGAGTTTTACACTTTCATTCTAGGCTAAGGATAATAAATGTGAGATGAAAATTTCTAGAAATAATCAACATGAAACTTATGAACTCACTTAAACAAATGGATAAAAAGCATTCAAGTGCAATAGGTAGGATAAGTGACCTTGGGGCACTTCCATTATTCTTATGTCACTAAACAATTCAGTTACTTCCCCTTTATAAGATGATCTTTATTTTGAGTAACCAAGGATGAGAGATTAAGGAATGAAATACCTTTTCCAATGATATAATCATCAAACAATCTTTAGAGTAATTGATTTTTATACCAATTTAATTTGATATTAATTGAAATAATAACTCTGGAAGCTTCTTCACCTTTGCTCCCCCACAAGGGAACACTTATCATCACTGAATCTTAGGGTCACCCCTAAGATCTTTCTTCACATTTAATTCTCTATATTATAAGAATAAATACAATAAAAAAATATTTAAGTGAATAAGGTGGATCCTCCTTGATTCATTAGTGTAAAAAACTATGTTGAGATGATTATCCCAACCAAGATACCCCACTCTTTTCACTTTTACATTTGACCTTCAATTATGACTATTCTTTTTTAGATCTCAATACTTCTTCCACTTCATTGTGTGTGAGCCTTATTTATTCAAGTGATTTTAGATCACTAGAATATCCTGATACAACTTTCATATTTTTGAGAAATTCTTTTAGAGTTTGAATAAGTTTAATGAAATTTATAATAGTATGACCATCCTTGTTTCACCTCATATATAGAAATTATTTATCTTCATGTGAAATCTTATGTTTTATTTTTTCACTTTCCTTAGCTTATGCATCTTCTATTTCCCTCATTCTTTTCAAATATTCTGACCAGATAACCAATAGGTCATTAGAAATTGAGGCATCAAGATTGGATCTTCCACATGGATTATTTTGAGTACATCCTTCTTAGGATTTCTTTTGGATGCACCACTATTCAACTTCTTGGATTTAGAATCCAAGGTCTTCTCACCTTTATTTCTTGGAATATTCTTGGGAGAATCTGTTTTTACAACATTCTTATGGTTTCTTCCCAAGTTTTCTTCTTTATTACTAGCCATATTTTTTTATCTTCTTTTCTTGTCAGTTTTGGATTCATGTTGAGATTAACATGTACCAATCTTTTTACCACCCTCATTGCATACATCATAGATGTTATCAAGAATTCCAAATCTGTTTGCAACATACAAATGCTTCTAGATATGTGGATATTTCTTCTTCTTCTCTAGATTTATCCTCCTTGATATATTATTTTTTTTATATTTTTTCATTTAAGGGATTGTACCAATAATCAAATGCACAATTCCTAAATTTATCGCAGCACAAACATTGACCCAAAAATCTTGACTTCTTGATATATTTTGTATTATATTTCTTGGAATTCTTCTTGAAGTGTTGTGCTCTCTGTTGGGAGTTATCTTCCAACCTCTTCTTCCTATCCACCATAGCTAGGGTGGTAGGTATCTCATTACTTTTCCTTATCCATACTTTTTTAGCATTTATCTTCCAACCTACACTTTTTGTGGAAATACATTTAGAAACATGAGTACAAGATGAAATAGATGGTACCTTTTCTTTATCAACTACTTGTGATATATCATTGAGTGAAGTCATGATATTATTATTACATGTTGGAGGTATTTTACCCTTATAATCCTCTAATGAACATTGAATACCAGTAAAAACTATATCCTTATTTTTTGAGGGCTCAATATGTGTCTTCTCTAGATTGACATACTGAGCTTCCGATTTTAGACATTCCATATTGAGGATGATCTCCTAGTCTTCAATCATGATCCTATTATATTCACAAGTATTATTTAATCTTTCAACTTCCACTTCATGCATCAAAACTTTATTTTTTAACAAAGAGTCAAGTTCCATGATCTTCTTGGAATTAGCTTCCAAATATAAACCCTTGAAATCAGTGCTCTTCTTCAGCTCATCTTCAAGTGAATGGATCTTCCCTTTTAGAGTCTCATTGACTCTATATTTCTCTTCAACATATTTGATCCATTTTTAGGAACTCGTGTCAAGTTCCCTCTTTGTTTCTTCAAAGGTGCCAATTTTTTGGGAGATATTCAAACATTCAATTTTATTTATTTGTAATCCTTTATACAAAACATAATTTTCCTCTTCTAGATGGGTGATATATTCCTACATACATTGAAATACTCTACAAAACAGGGATTCACTTTCTTCATGAATATTATGAAGAGTGATTCTTAATCTATAAACTGATAATTCTTGAGAATTTGTAGATTTTTCATCGCCACTTGTGCTAGTATTTTCATCCTGAGAATAATGTCCAATTATAATAACACGTACCTCTTGATTACTTGATGTAGGAAGGTTATCCATATTCTTGGTGGAAACTTGATCCACCTGATCATTACTTTCAAATATTGATATGTATTCATTGTCAATAAGACATGGAGATACAAATACTTCCTCTTCTTTAGATAAGAGGTAATTATTCAGTTTTCCCTTCTCCTTATTTTTCTTGTTCATCATGGTCTTGGTAGATATGGACTTCTTCTCAGAGATAACTGAATCTTTACCAAAGCTTCAATTCATTGTTGACTCAGGAAATAAACTCAAGTATTAATAATAGAATAACTTCACTATACAGAATCCAACATAGGTGAACCATCCCTCTGATACCAATTGATAGGACCGGTTTGGGATATACCTAACAATGAGAGGGGGTGAATTAGTGTTGGAAAATTTTTAAACAAATTAAAACTTTTTATCCCTGTACCTCTTGAATTGTTAGGATCTTGATTCTCTTATTCTATTTTCCCTGTCACATGCAATAATAGAAAGCTGTAAAAATATAAACATGACATTTTTACAAGGTTCACTACTCAATAAGAGAAGCTAAATATTTTCCATGTATGGTGATGACCAATAAATGTATTCTACACTATAATGTGATAAATGTTACAGTGGATTGGATAGGGAAATAATCCTCTGGCCAGTGTGAGTCCCTACACTTTGAAGGGGAAGGGAAACAATCCTATCTTCCTGAACTGGTGATGACCATGTTCAACTTGCATCTTCTTTGCTGGTTCTTTATACTACCCATAGAGAAAATCTTCTTCTTTATTGATAAGGCAAGTTTTGCTCTTGATTTTATTCAGTTCTCTTCACTTGGTTACTTTCAAAGAAGTAAGAAAGAAACTCTTCTTTCTTCTTATATTTTCTTTTCTAGTGAATAACCAACTGCACTACTTCTTATTCTTTCTTCTTGTTTAGTGAAACAACCAAATGCACTAGAACTTCTTCTTCTTTCTTCTTATTTTAGTGAAATAACTGAATGCACTAAAACTCATTATTCTTTCATGGAAATAATCACATACACCTATTTGATTATTCAAACACTGAGGATTAGATTACTTGGGATCATCAGAATCAGCTTCTTCTCTTCTCTTCTTTTCATATATGCATGAGATCATTCATGTGACATTTAATTGAACTTATCTATTTATTATTCTTGGTGAAACTAATATTTATTTAACAAAATTTCACCCTTTTTACGTATGCATGAAATCATTCATATTCTCTTGAATCCTTATTCTTCTTCACACACATGAACATACAATTTTGGTTCTTTCTTTAAATATATTCACATGTGTATGTGAATGAAAGAGTGAATGCACAATTTAATTATTCTATGTTGTGTGAAAACCTCAATGGGTATAAGTCTTTTCACACACACACACACACATGAAATCTTCTCAGGAAATCTCCTTATTCACCAAAACACAAAATCCTGCAGACAGTAGTATATATTGTGTAACCAGAGGGTGTTTACCATTGTGAAGGCCGTGGGATCACAGTTCTACTTTGTGCATGGTGTGCATGGATCTACCTCTTTAAAAGGAACAATGAGAGTGAAACTCAAACACTAGATCATAGTTAGATGGAATTTTTAAAGCACAAAAGGGTGGGTATTCACTGTTTGTGTAACCATGGGATCTTCTTCACGAAGCATGATGAGTGTTTGAGTCAACCTGTTGCGTGTACGTGGATCTTCTTCGAAAAGAGGGTGCAGTTATTCTTTCTTTGTAAGGAAACTTCAAGGGTGCATAACAATTGTTGAAGGCCTATGGGACTCCAATCTTATGGGCACCCCTTTTCGGTGTCTTCCACGCAACTTTGTTCCCTTTCACGCAAGATTCAACTTGTCTTGTGAAACACATATTGCATGAAACTTTAATATTGCACACAACTCTCTTCTTGCAAAAAACTTCCCCTTATTATGCGCAACTCTATTTTTTTTTCAAGAAACTCCCTTTACATAAAATTATTCCACGCATGAGAACTTGGGATGTCTCTAAGTGTCAAGCTACTCAAATGATAGGGGGTCACTTCTTATTTATAGGCATCATCGACCCCTATGCGTAAAAACCCTAATGCGTCATGCAAGATCATAACAAATTGCTCAAAACCCCATTTGATGCCGCATTGGGTTCATAAGTCTCTTTCACACCAACCTTATATTTCATGAACTTCTTGAATATTTCACGCACTTCATGTCTTTTCCATTTTTTGATGTTCTGACCTTGAATCATGCCTTTCGTGCATCATTCCAAGCTCCCTTCAATCTTGAAAACAAAAAAAATCTCTTGCGTGGGTCTTTCCTTTGCTAGATTTTGATGTCCAGATCTTGGAACTCCCCTTGTGTGCAACATACCAATCCATATTCAAACTTGTACGCAACATCCTTTTCCAAAAGAACATTTCTACATCTCTCGATTTTCAGTCCCACAAATTTGGAAAACACTGAAAAATGGTGCCACCTTAAAATCTACTTAAACAAGAATACCGATTCTACTTCACTATCATATGGATTATTGAAAAATAAATTGCATTCGTCATGAACTTCCATGATATATAGTCTTTGATCGAACACTTTAAGCATCATCAGATTTTCAATGAAAAGTACTGCAACTTCCTTGTCTTCCAATAACATCATTCTTTCCAATCAAAACTGAATATGATTGGAATAAAATTTTCTCTCCCTTTACTTCATGAGTCTTTCATCACAAGTTCTCTAAAATTATGATATTTTGGAAATTAAAATCATCAAATCATCATCTGGTTGCATTATCCATCAAATTTAACTTAGGAGAGCTCCTTCTTCAAATTGATCATCATTGAAAACCTCATTGACATTGACAAAAAATACACCTCAATACACTAAAGTGGTCCCAAAAATCTCCCCCTTTTTATTTTTTGGCAATAACCAAAGTTACCTTTCAAATTAATGTGTCAATGTGATTCTCTTCTCTCCCCTTCTGTTCTTTCTCTCCCCCAAGCTTTCATTTCACTTCTCTCCCCCTTATTGACAAGAAATACAAAGATCAAGGGAAAAGGGTATCAATTCATACCTAAGTAGTGTTCCATCCATCATTTCACTCTATGTCCACTTGAGAAATGCTCGATGTAGAAAAAAATAAGATTTGATTTAGACAAAATAGTTGTCTATTACCCACTGATGTGACACCTTATGAGATGAGAACTCATATTCTTGTATTCAACGGTTTTCCACATTCATTCCAGGATGAGGATAATAAATGTGAGATGAATCTTTCTAGAAATAATCTACCTAAAACTCCTTCACTCACTTCAAAAAATGGATAAAAACATTCAAGTACAATAGGCAGGATAAGAGACCTTAGGGAACTTCCATTCTTCTTATGAAACTGAGTAATTAAGTTACTCCCCCTTTATAAGACGATATTTATTTTGAGTAACCAATGATGAGATATTAAGTAATGAAAAAACTTTTCCAATGAAATAATCATAAAATAATATTCAGAGTAATTGGATTTGATACCAACTAAAGTTGATAATAATTGAAATAATAACTCTGGAAGCTTCTTCACCTCCCCCCCCTCAAAGGGAACACTTCTCATCATTGACTCTCAGGGTCTCCCCATGAGATCTTTCTTCACCTTAAGTTCCCTTTATTATAAGAATAAATAAATTACAAAAAAATTTAAGGAAATAAGGTGGATCGTCCTTGCTTAATCATTGTGATTAGCTAGGTTGAGATGATTTTCCTAACTAAGATGCTACACTCTTCACACTTGCACATTTGATCTTAAATTATGATTGTGGTCGTGTGGATCTCAAAACTTATTCCACTTCTTTGTGTACGGGCCTTCTTTATTCAAGTTCTTTTAGAGAACTAGAATCTCCTGATGCAACTTTTATCTTTTTGAGAAATTCTTTTTGAGATGGAATAAGTGTAATGAAATTTCTAATAGTATAACCAGCCTTGTTGCACCTCACACAAAAAAAATCTTTATCTTCATGTGAAATATTCCTTTTTCTTGTTTACTAGCCTTAGCTTGTGTATCTTCCATTTCCATCATTCTTTCCAAATCTTCAGTCCAAATAACTAATAAGTCATTAGAATTTGAGGCATAAAGATTGGATCTTCCACACAGATTCTTTTGAGTGACATCCTTCTTAAGAGTTATATTGGATGTACCACCCTTCACCTTCTTGTATTTATAATCCAAGGTCTTCTAAACATTCCTTCTTGGAATCTTCTTGGGATATTTTTTTACAAAATTATTCTGGTGTCTTCCCAAGGTTGGTTCTTCATTCCTATCCAGATTTTGTGATCTTATTTTCTTGTCAGCTTTAGATGCAGGTTGAGATGAACATGTACCAACCTTATGACCAATCTCATTTCAAACATCATATATGTTACCAAGAATTCCAAATTCTTTTTCAGTATACAAATGATTCTGGATTTTTGGATTTTTATTCTTATTATCTAACTTTCTCCCCCTTGATATAGTCTTTATCTATGCATTTTCATTTAATGGATTATACCAATAATCTAATTCACAATTCCCAAATCTATTACAGCACCAACATTGACCCACAAATCATAACTTCTTAATATCTTCTATATTAGATTTTTGGGCCTTTTTATTGATGTTTGTTTCTCTATGTGGGGAGTTATATTCCAACTTCTTCCTCCTATACACTATAGCCTGGTGGTAGGTATCTCATTACCATTCCTCATCCATACTTTTATTACCATTTTCATCCAACCTGCAATTTTTGTGGAAACATATTTTGAAACATGAGTACAAGATTGTAACGCCCCGACCCCAGCTACCCAGAGTCGGTGCATTAGTTCGTAACATTGGCATGATCACAAAAGATCAAGTCTTGAAAGACCGATTAGTTTAGTAGCCTTGGAAACACTAGATACATTCATAAGTATTTCATTACATCAAAAAGTAAACAAACTACAATAACATGGTCTTCATAGTCCACACTCATATCCCTTTCTGACTACCCCTGCAGGTCATTCATAAAATACTTCTTCACATCCTGGAAAAATATTAAAACATTGAAAAGGGGTGAGCTCAGATGCTCAGTAAGGTTAACAATATAGCGGAAGCTTTCATAAATAAATATTAACATTTAAGGCAATGTATAACTAAAACAAAAGCCTTTTAAACATGAACTTCAACATAATATGGCAAAAGTAAAATGAGATAATGCCATTCACTTCTTCACATGGATATTCTACTGGTCGAATAATCACATGCAATATCAATAACCACTTTCATAATGAGGGAATGTATAATGCCGGACATTCTGAAACATTTTTTCAAGGCCTCGGCCAAGAAGTCTAAAATGATTAAGGCCTCAGCCAAAACCATAAATCAAATTGGGAAAGGGCCTCGGCCAATTCCACGTCTAGTTGTCTCATGAGACCTATCGATGCATCAAGGAGCTATAGCGGGCTCCACCCATCACTTATTAAGTCCAATGCATTCCTTATATGAATAATGGTATATAAAAATTTAGGAATACCATTTTTTAAAATACCTTTTAAAATTAATTGCGGTATCAAAATACCAGTTCGATTTTTAGAAGATACTTACATTTAAAATTACTCAAATATACTCCAGTGTTTTTCTGAAAACATTATGCAAGCTTCTGAAAACAAAAAAACTTATTCTGAGACTGCTCGACTAATTACAGGACATGATGGGTACACGCCCAATCCCTTCCTGTCTACCACACTCGAGAGTCGGGTTTTTTGAAAACATTTTTAAGCTTGCGTTAAATACGTATACATTTTCCCTGGATTTTCATATATTTGAGATAAATATCTCTCTCTTTTTTTTGAAATCATTTATAAAAATGTTATGGCTTGTAGAGGAAGCCAAAAACTCAAATAATGGTCACGGCGATGGAGAAGTCGTTGTCGCCGCATATGTATGACAAAAAAACATTCCCTTTTGTCGTTTAGTAAAATGCTTCGTATAAAAAGATTCCTTTTGAATAAACAAATATTTCAAAGGGGTTTATACACCGTATAAAAGAAAGTTGTGTATAAAACCAAATATGCCTCAATGAAAGGAGATTGAGACGAAGTTCTTAAAAAGATCATTTTTAAAATAAAATAGATCTATTATGTGTATTCACTATAGGTACACATAAAGAATACAAAATAAGAAATAATAATATCATGACATAATTTGAAAGTAGGAGATTAACCCAAATAATGGAAGTTGGGTTAAGAAATTCCCTTACAAAGATCATTTTTTTAAATAAAATAGATCTATAATGTGTATTCACTATAGGTACACAAAACGAAAGTAAAAAATACAAAATAGGACATAATAATATTATGACATAATTTGAAAGTAGGAGATTAACCCAAAGAATGGAAATTTGGTTAAGAAGTTCCCTTACCTTGCGTCCTGTCCTGACTCGACCGTTCTTTAACCTCCTGAATAATAAACTAGAGTTAATTTATATTTACTTAAGAACCTTTTTCATGTTCATTATTCCTTTTATATCCCTTATTACCATGTTATGAACATTATTTAATTATTTAAGTTAATAATGGTCGTTTTGTCGATCTTTGGTACTTGAGTCAAAAATAAACTTCTTATAATTACAAGTTGTTCATGTGGTGAAATATCCATTATATCCAGAATTATATTCATGATGTAGATATCATATATATCATATATATACAGTATATACATTCATTCATAATGTCACGTAACATTTAGAGGTAAAAAATGAAATGCACCGTTCATGGAGACGGTAAGCCGTACCTACGCATGAACGCTACTTTCATTTCAATTTCATATTTAATGGAATGAAATAATAATGATATAAATGTATAATATAATTCCAGTATAATATAGTGTATAATACCATTTACTCCATCCTTTATACATCCCACATATGGCATTAACGATTCAAATCACTTTGAGGGGGCGGTAGTCCGCACTTCCTAAAATGAAATTATCGCGTTTACCCATAATGGAAATCATAAAGTATGCCATAAATGAGAAATACAGAGCCATAAGGAAAACATTAACATAATATATATATCATATATGAAAATAGTGTCATCAAAATGGCCACCATTATAGGTGTCAAAAGAATTTGAACAATCATCGTTTCGTGAGGTAATATTTCACCACCCACAGAAACAGTATGTTCTTTAACCATTAGACGAATGTGTGTGTAAGTGTAAACCAAATACTAATCATAAAAACATCCTAGTATATTGTAGATACTTTTTTTGTTACAAAATAAAGGAATGAAAAGATTTTAAGGGGTTGGAGAAGCAAAATGAAACAAAACAACATTAGAGAAGACATTACCTTAAAAATAGGGTAGCTCTTTTTGATATGAGCCAAAGGCTTCCTTGGGAAGAATTCTGCACAAAGTGAGGCTTCTAGGAGTAAGGGAGGGATTTTGGGAGATTATTTGGGCAGAGATTGGCCGATCCAAATGGCTTGAAGGTGTGAATAAGGTGGGAGAGGTGGGGGCCTTTTATAAGTGGAGAGGAGGGGCTCTTTTGGAAAGATTGAAATGTTACATTATTACACAATGATTTTCGGATTCTAAAGGTCCCACACTTATATAATTCGTGTCTAAGGTGATAAGGGTTAGAAATCTACCCATCCAATAGTCTTTGGACAAGTGTAAGCCTTGGATTTTACATTATCTTTTCATTTTATTAAAATCGTTAAATAATGAGGTCATCGCTGCATCATAATGATGTCCTAAATAATTTAATTTATTTAATGTCTAAAAATTATAAAACAAATACTATGATGTAGGAAATATTTTTAGCTTTCTAATGAATATTTATAGTCAAAATTTTGACTTGTGTAACCCCACTTAAAGTCTGTTTTAGTAAAAAACTCATGTTTGTGTCAATTTAATTTTAACATTAAATAAATATATATTAATGTCATTTTCCAACCAAAGTGGCTCCATGGGGTCCCCAAGTTGACCCATGGGTTGTCTTGGTCGGACATGACTCATCCAATAGGATTAGGACAAGTGTCAAGCTCATCTCATATTATTAAAACATTATTTTTACCTTAAACTACACTAATTACCTCTAATCGCGATTAAGAACTTAAAAGTTACTATTCACCAAAAAATTATTTTAATCTCATTGAACCACATTTTACTTCTTAATGACAACCATGTATATCGGATTTTTGAAAATCAAATCACAGAAGTGGTAATATTTCATTTAAACGAAAAATCAGTTATTTAACTACCACTTAGTGGTTTCACTATTCATCAAAAATTGAAGTTTTTCAGAACAATGCCATAATTTCACCCTAAGCTATAATTGATATTCCAAATTCAAAAATGATGTCTATTTTACAAAATTCCAAAAATATAAGTTGCATTAATTAATTTTATAATTAATTCCCGCTGTCACAACAAATAGCGTGTTTTTAAGAAACAATTTATATCAAAAGATTGGCAATTGTTTATGTCCAATTTCAATGTTAAATTAATTCTAATGACCACCATTGGATAAAATGGTAAAAATATATTCTAATTATACTTTAAAACCACTAAATAGTATAATTTATCACTATAAATTATTTTGATTAAAAAAATTGTTTTAAGTATTTTTCACTATTCATAAAAAAATTGGAAGTTGTCAGAAAGTTACAAAAAATTCAACTTAGGATAATTTCGATATTACGAATACAAAAATGAAGTCCATTTTGAAATATAAAATTTCTATAATTTTAAAAAGTGTTTATTACTATTCATAACAGCTACTTTGATTAGTCGCGGTGTTTTAGAACTCGAAGTTGCGTACAATGCAAGCTATTGCATTATTGAATGAGAAGCGTATCGTGGAAGCTCGGGGTGTTACATTCTCCCCTCCTTCAATAAATTGCGTCCTCGCAATTTGAAATTTTTCTTTGAAAGTAAAAGGTTGAAAAGAGAAAATACCTTTGAGGAAAACCCACATCAGAAATAAGATTAATAACATTTAGCCTTAATAAGAGGGAAAGGGAAATGAAAAAGTCACCACCCAATTATGATCCCGATTAGGAGAACATTGGTGGAAATTAGAGAAATATAATTGGAGGAAAAACGTAAATATTTGTAGGGAGTGATTGAGGTCATCAATCACAATCAACTGTCAAATTGAGGGCCTCAAAGCCTTCAATCTATGTTGATTTAAAATATCATCAGTTCAACAAGACATAAGGTATTAGGATAACACATTTTTTTTTTGTTTTAATATCCCTTTACTAAAGTTTAAGAATTAATTTATTATTTGAATAAGAGATAGGTATATATATATTTATGCTTGACAATTAGAGTTTCAACCTTCAACTCATATTTCACTCAAAAAGATAATAGAACTCAAAAATATTATACTTATCCTAATTGTATAAGGTTCCAAATGTTAACACATACCATTTAGATTAGTAAAATTATTTTGTAATAACCAGGGACTTCTTGTAGGCTAGTGGTAGGAAATAAAGGCCTGTCGCACTATGGTTGTGGGTTCGATTCCTGCAGCTTTGTCCGACGCGACGGGTTATGCCCCACCCTGCAGGTTGTCCTTTTCCTAAAACTATAGTATCGTAATATTCCAAAAATAATCTTCATAAATGCTTTAACCTTAAACAATACTATCCATGGTTCAACTTAATCCATTCCAACCTTAATAGTTATCCAAAATACCTCCGTCCAGACTTTCTCTAAAAGGTCTCTAAATTCCAAAATCAATTGTAACATCAGATTCCCCAAACAAAGAAAAGTTTCTCTTATTGTCACATACTAAAAATATGATTACCTTAATCATATTAAAACCTTACTGAAATCAAAAAGTACTGCAGTACAATCCATATATATATATCACATTATTCTTATAACCAGAATATAATCCTTGAGTCCAAAAGCACCAATACATTAATTATTCCGCTTCAACTGTAGTCACAGCATAAGATTGTCCTTGATCCCTTGGCCTTTTCTGAGGTATGTTTCCCTGACGCTTAGGACATTCATTTGCATAATGACACATTTCTCTACAATTGTAGCATTCAACTTTGACAGCCTCTTTCTTTCCCTTGCAATCACGAGCCTAGTGACCCTTTTCTCCACATTTATAACAAACTCCCATTCCTTTTAGGCACGTACCAGGGTGATTCTTCCCACAATTATCACATAATGGAAAATCCTTCTTTCCCTTTTTCCCTTTATCTGTCTCTTGTTCCACCATTCTCTTCTTCTCTTGCTTTACTTTGTTGTCATAAGACTTAGAGAATTCCTTTTCTGTCTTGATAGCACACGAGACAATATCTTCGTATGATGAGAAGGATTGTGATACTAAAGCTCGACGAAGAAATGGTTTTAACCCATCAAAGAAACGATCAATCTTACTCCTTGGGTTATGTATATAATCGACAGCATGCCTCGCTAACCTTGTAAAGTTAGCCTCATACTTTGCGACATTCTCATCCTCCTTCTGCCTCAGACTCAGAAATTGCCTTTCCATATCTGCTCGATGGTCACGAGGAAAGTATTTTTCTAAGAAAAGCTCTTTGAACTCCTGCCATTCCATGTTTGTTAATTCATAATCTTCCTTTGTGTTTTGAATTAGTGACCACCATTGATCGACATCTCCAGTGAGGCGGTAAACTTCCAGGACAACTTTCTCCCTTTCACTACCCCCCAAGGCATGGAATATTTTCTCTAAGGAATTTATCCATTGCTCAGCTACTATAGGATTTGTACTCCCATTGAAGGTTGGTGGTTGTTGCCTCATGAAATGTTCTAGCATTGATCCTCCACGTTGCGGATCAGGGTGCTCCATACGAGTAAGGTTATTATTCATAACCTGAGTGAGTTGTCCCAGTATGGTAATAAGTTAATCAGCACCAGTTGTATCTCTAGACCCACAACAATTATCTTGAGCAGGAGGGCAATCCCTACACGGAGTGCGTGCATTGATACGGTTTCCATTCCTTCCACTAGGCGCCATTTCTAAAAAATAGCATAAACTAGATTAGTTTATGAAATAAAATACATAATTCCATATTTGTAAAACACTTTACATAAATTGAACTATTTATGGATATAATCCATAATCATAAAAATAAATGTTTCCTTTGAGGAAGTATATACTCATAACCCTTCATAGTGGTTTGTAAAGAAAATGAGAATTATCCTAAGCATATCCCCCGGGAGTGTCGTAACCAAGAGTGCAGCAAGGACCGTTGTCGTGCACCAGTTCCTGTTCGAGTCTAGCTCAAAGCGGTGTTTTTGGGTTTTACCCCTAGGTACATCTGTGCTAGAGCTGCCTCTACCTACTCGTATCCAGACAGGGATGTATTGCTCGGAAAACTCACAACATCTCTACAATACCAAAATTCTAGGAAGTTCTTCTATACTAATCCTCAAAGTCTATCTTCGGGATATGTTCTCTAATCAGAGTTTATCTAAATCTAGCTTCCAAGGTTAGTACTAAATTGCCTCGGATGCCAACTGTAACGCCCCGACCCCAGCTACCCAGAGTCGGTGCATTAGTTCGTAACATTGGCATGATCACAAAAGATCAAGTCTCGAAAGACCAATTAGTTTAGTAGCCTTGGAAACACTAGATACATTCATAAGTCTTTCATTACATCAAAAAGTAAACAAACTAAAATAACATAGTCTTCATAGTCCACACTCATATCCCTTTCTGACTACCCCTGCAGGTCATTCATAAAATACTTCTTCACATCCTGGAAAAATATTAAAACATTGAAAAGGGGTGAGATCAGATGCTCAGTAAGGTTAACAATATAGCGGAAGCTTTCATAAATAAATATTAACATTTAAGGCAATGTATAACTAAAACAAAAGCCTTTTAAACATGAACTTCAACATAATATGGCAAAAGTAAAATGAGATAATGCCATTCACTTCTTCACATGGATATTCTACTGGTCGAATAATCACATGCAATATCAATAACCACTTTCATAATGAGGGAATGTATAATGCCGGACATTCTGAAACATTTTGTCAAGGCCTCGACCAAGACGTCTAAAATGATTAAGGCCTCTGCCAAAACCATAAATCAAATTGGGAAAGGGCCTCGGCCAATTCCACGTCTAGTTGTCTCATGAGACCTACCGAGGCATCAAGGAGCTATAGCGGGCTCCACCCATCACTTATTAAGTCCAATGCATTCCTTATATGAATAATGGTATATAAACATTTAGGAATACCATTTTTTAAAATACCGTTTGAAATTAATTGCGGTATCAAAATACCAGTTCGATTTTTAGAAGATACTTACATTTAAAATTACTCAAATATACTCCAGTGTTTTTCTGAAAACATTATGCAAGCTTCTGAAAACAAAATAAATTATTCTGAGACTGCTCGACTAATTACAGGCCATGATGGGTACACGCCCAATCCCTTCCTGTCTACCACACTCGAGAGTCGGGTTTTCTGAAAACATTTTAAGCTTGCGTTAAATACGTATACATTTTCACTGGATTTTCATATATTTGAGAGAAATATATCTCTCTTTTTTTTGAAATCATTTATAAAAATGTTATGGCTTGTAGAGGAATCCGAAAACTCAAATAATGGTCAGGACGGCGAAGAAGTCGTTGTCGCCGCATATGTATGACAAAAAACATTCCCTTTTGTTGTTTAGTAAAATGCTTCGTATAAAAAGATTCCTTTTGAATAAACAAATATTTCAAAGGGGTTTATACACCGTATAAAAGAAAGTTGTGTATAAAACCAAATATGCCTCAATGAAAGGAGATTGACACGAAGTTCTTAAAAAGATCATTTTTAAAATAAAATAGATCTATTATGTGTATTCACTATAGGTACACATAAAGAATACAAAATAAGAAATAATAATATCATGACATAATTTGAAAGTAGGAGATTAACCCAAATAATGGAAGTTGGGTTAAGAAATTCCCTTACAAAGATAATTTTTTTAAATAAAATAGATCTATAATGTGTATTCACTATAGGTACACAAAACTAAAGTAAAAATAAAAAATAGGACATAATAATATTATGACATAATTTGAAAGTAGGAGATTAACCCAAAGAATGGAAATTGGGTTAAGAAGTTCCCTTACCTTGCGTCCTGTCCTGACTCGACCGTTATTTAACCTCCTGAATAATAAACTAGAGTTAATTTATATTTACTTAAGAACCTTTTTCATGTTCATTATTCCTTTTATATCCCTTATTACCATGTTATGAACATTATTTAATTATTTAAGTTAATAACGGTCGTTTTGTCGATCTTTGGTACTTGAGTCAAAAATAAACTTTTTATAATTACAAGTTGTTCATGTGGTGAAATATCCATTATATCAAGAATTATATTCATGATGTAGATATCATATATATCATATATATACAGTATATACATTCATTCATAATGTCACGTAACATTTAGAGGTAAGAAATGAAATGCACCGTTCATGGAGACGGTAAGCCGTACGCACGCATGAACGCTACTTTAATTTCAATTTCATATTTAATGGAATGAAATCATAATGATATAAATGTATAATATAATTCCAGTATAATATAGTGTATAATACCATTTACTCCATCCTTTATACATCCCACATATGGCATTAACGATTCAAATCACTTTGAGGGGGCGGTAGTCCGCACTTCCTAAAATGAAATTATCGCGTTTACCCATAATGGAAATCATAAAGTATGCCATAAATGAGAAATACAGAAGCATAAGGAAAACATAAACATAATATATATATCGTATATGAAAATAGTGTCATCAAAATGGCCACCATTATAGGTGTTAAAAGAATTTGAACAATCATCATTTCGTGAGGCAATATTTCGCCACCCACAGAAACAGTATGTTCTTTAACCATTAGACGAATGTGTGTGTAAGTGTAAACCAAATAATTATCATAACAAAATCCTAGTATATTGTAGATACTGTTTTTGTTACAAAAGAAAGGAATGAAAAGAGTTTAAGGGGTTGGAGAAGCAAAATGAAACAAAACAACATTAGAGAAGACATTACCTTAAAAATAGGGTAGCTCTTTTTGATTTGAGACAAAGGCTTCCTTGGGAAGAATTATGCCCAAAGTGAGGTTCTAGGAGTAAGGTAGGGATGTTTGGAGAGTATTTGGGCAGAGGTTGGACGATCCAAATGGCTTGAAGGTGTGAATAAGGTGGGAGAGGTGAGGGCCTTTTATAAGTGGAGAGGAGGGGCTCTTTTGGAAAGATTGAAATGTTACATTATTACACAATGCTTTTCGGATTATAAAGGTCCCACACTTATATAATTCGTGGCTAAGGTGATAAGGGTTCTAAATATACCCATAAAATAGTCTTTGGACAAGTGTAAGCCTTGTATTTTACATTATCTTTTCATTTTATTAAAATCGTTAAATAATGAGGTCATCACTGCATCATAATGATGTCATAAATAATTTAATTTATTTAATGTCTAAAAATTATAAAAAAAATACTATGATGTAGGAAATATTTTTAGATTTCTAAGGAATATTTATAGTCAAAATTTGGACTTGTGTAACCCCACTTAAAGTCTGTTTTAGTAAAACAACTCATGTTTGTGTCAATTTAATTTTAACATTAAATAAATATATATTAATGTCATTTTCCAACCAAAGTGGCTCCATGGGGTCCCCAAGTTGACCCATGGGTTGTCTTGGTCGGCCATGACTCATCCAATAGGAGTAGGACAAGTTTCAAGCTCATCTCATATTATTAAAACATTATTTTTACCTTAAACTACACTAATTACCTCTAATCGCGATTAAGAACTTAAAAGTTACTATTCACCAAAAAACTATTTTAATCTCATTGAACCACATTTTACTTCTTAATGAAAACCATGTATGTCGGATTTTTGAAAATCAAATCACGGAAGTGGTAATATTTCATTTAAACGAAAAATCAGTTATTTAACTACCACTTAGTGGTTTCACTATTCATCAAAAATTGAAGTTTTTCAGACCAATGCCAAAATTTCACCCTAAGCTATAATTGATATTCCAAATTCAAAAATGATGTCTATTTTAAAAAATTCCAAAAATATAAGTTGCATTAATTAATTTTATAATTAATTCCCACTGTCACAACAAATAGCGTGTTTTTAAGAAACAATTTATATCAAAAGATTGACAATTGTTTATGTCCAATTTCAATGTTAAATTAATTATAATGACCACCATTGGATAAAATGGTAAAAATATATTCTAATTTTACTTTAAAACCACTAAATAGTATAATTTATCACTATAAATTATTTTTATTAAAAAAGTTGTTTTAAGTATTTTTCACTATTCATAAAAAAATTGGAAGTTCTCAGAAAGTTACAAAAAATTCAACTTAGGATAATTTCGATATTACGAATACAAAAATGAAGTCCATTTTGAAATATAAAACTTCTATAATTTTAAAAAGTGTTTATTACTATTCATAACAGCTACTTTGATTAGTCGCGGTGTTTTAGAACTCGAAGTTACGTACAATGCAAGCTATTGCATTATTGAATGAGAAGCGTATCGTGGAAGCTCGGGGTGTTACAAAGATGGAATGGATGGTACCTTTTCTTTCTCAACTGCTTCCAATATATCATTGATTGAATTCATAATCTTCTTATCACATGCTGTAGGTTTTCATCCTTATAATCATCCAATGAACATTGAATAAAAGTATAAACTTTCACCTTATTTTGTAGGGGGTCAATATATATCTTCTCAAGATTAGCATACCGAGCTTCCAATTTTAGACATTCCATATTGAGTATGGTCTTATGGTCTTAAATCATGATCATCTTCTCTTCACAATTCTTCTTTAATATTTCAACTTCCACTTCATGCATCACAACCTTTTTTGTAACAAAGAGTCAAGTTCCTTGATCTTCTTGAAATTTTCTTCCAAATATGAACTCTTGACATCAGTTCTCTTCTTCATCTCATATTCAAGTGCATGGATCTTCACTTTCAGTGTATAATTGACTCTATCTTTCTATTCAGCATCATTGATCCATTTTAGGTAACTTATTTCAAGTTTTGTCTTTGTTGATTCAAAGGCTCCAACTTGTCTAGAGGGCTTTAAACATTCAATTTTTTTACTTGTAATCTTTTCTCCAAAACATCATTTTCTTCTTCAGATGAGTGATATCTTCCTATATACATTGAAATAATCTACAAACATGGGATAAAACTTCTTCAAGAATATCTTACAGAATGATTCTTAATCTATCAAGTGATAATTATTGAGAATTTATAGATTGGTCATCACCACTAGTGATAGTATTTTCATCATCAGAATAATTTACAATTGTACTAACACATACCTACTAATTACTTGAGGTAGGAAGGTTATCCATATTCTTGATGTAAACATGAGCCACCTATTCATTAATTTCCAAGACTAATATGTCTTCATTTCCAGTAAGGCATGTAGATACAAATACTTTCTCTTCTTTAGATAAGAGGGGCTTCTTCAGATTTCTCTTCTCCATATTTTTTCTATTCATCATGGACTTTGTAGATATGGCCTTATGCTCAGAGATAACTGAATCATCACCAAAGTTTCACTTCATTGTTGACTCAGGAAAGAAACTCAAGTATTTAAAAGATAATAATTTCATTGTAGATAATCCAACAAAGGTGAAACTTCCATCTGATACCAATTGAGAGGACCAGTTTGGGATATACCTAACACTGAGAGGGGGTGAATCAGTGTTGGGTACTTTTAAAAAAATTCCAAATTTATCCCTATACCTCTTGACATGTTAGTATCTTTATTATCTTATTATCTTTTCCCTATCTCATGCAATAATAGAAAGCATTAAAAATATGCACACACTATTTTTACAAGGTTCACTACTCAATAAGAGAAACTACATCATTTCCATGTATGGTGATGACTAATACATAGATTATTCACTATAATGTGATAAATGTTATAGTGGATTGGATAGGGAAACAATCCTCTTGCCAGTGTGAGTCCCTACACTTTGAAGGGGGAAGGGAAACAATCCTATCTTCCTGAACTGGTGATGACCAAGTTCAACTTGTAGCATCCTTGCTGGTTCTTTATACTGTTAGTGGAGACAGTCTTCTTCCTTCTTGATAAGGTAGGTTCTACTCTTGATCTTCTTTAGTTCACTTCACTTGGTTACTCGAAAATTAGTAGGCAAGCAACTCTCCTTTCTTCTTCTCTCTTCTTTTATAGTGAATAACCAACTACACTACTTCTTCCTTCTTCTTCTTTAGTGCACAACCAACTACACTTGAAATTCTTCTTTATTCTTCCTATTTTAGTGAAATGATTGATTTCACTAAAACTCCTTCTTCTCTCTCGGTAATAATCACATACACCTATGTGATTATTCAAACACTGAGGATTATCTTACTTGGCATCATCAGAATTAGCTTATTCACTTCTATTATTTTCATATATGCATGAGATCATGCATATGACATTTAATTGAACTTATATCTTTATTATTCTTGGTGAAGATGATATTTTTTTACTAAATTGAACCATTTTTATGTATGCATGAAATATTTCATATTCTCTTCACTCTTTCTTCTTCACACACATGCACATAAAATTTTGGTTCTTTATTTAAATATATTCACGTGTGAATGTGCATGAAAGAGTTCATGCACAATTTACCTTTTCTCTCTTGTGTTAAATCCCCAAGGGGTATAAGTATTTACACACACACACACACACAGAGAGACTCTACAACGTGCTGAAATACAACTGAAACCAAGTGAAAAAGGAAAACAAATAGTCTCCTCAGCATCGCCAGCCACAGCTCAGTCCCATGCTCCCCAGCTCCTGATGCAGTCAAGACCCTGAAGTAGAAGGGTGCTTTTCCTTGTCTATAACTGCAGCAACATAGTCTGCTTGGGCCCAAAATCATGGCCCAAACAGGGTGTGATATACAAATCCCAGTAGTCAATCACCCAAATATTTGTGCCTAATAGTCAATGAATATACGACAGTACTAAAACAAGAAGCAGTAGACAGAAAAGCACAAATAGCTACAATCCACAGTTCTAACAAGTATAACACACAAGTAAGCAGCCAACAACAAGAAGAAAATAGGTAACCCTTTGGGTAGCTCTCACAGTCTAAACCCTATGGTTCAACCCTTAAGTACTAGAAACCCTATGGGAGGCACACACAGTCTCACCCCTCTGGTTCAGCTACGTAAAATAAGCACTCTTTGGGGAAGCACTCACCGTCAATTCCCCCTATAGTCTTGTATCATGATAAAGGCTCTCTGGGGAAGCACTCAATGTCAATTCCCCCTGTGTCCTGCATCGTAGTTAAAAGACACTCTGGATTAAGCCCTTCCGTCAATTCTCCACTTGGTCTCGCATCGTGATTAAAAGACACTCTCGAGAAGCCCTTCTGTCAATTCTCCCTTTGGTCTACTACTCTAGGTTCTCACAGTCCTGAGTGTAACTAAACATGCTCAACACATGTGTATCATCCAAGTAAACCTCAAGAACTACTTGGTTATCAACTAAGGATCAACATCAATAAATAACAACAGTCCACAATCCTACAACTAGGAATGGCACTGGCTAAACGCCAAATAGGCATAACAAGCATGGAAAACAAACTGAGCACAACAAAATACTCTAATCACAAGAAATAACCTCTACTAAAGAAATCAATCCAAGCAGGCAAGTAATAAGGGAAAAACAGGAAACACGCAATACCCCGTTCAAGAGTATTGGTGGAAATTACACAAAATAACCATCAACTTTCCACGGAAAGGAACAAACCACCTACCTCGATCCTAGGAGATCGATATACATGAACCTTGATGAAAGATTCCCCTTAGAACGACGTAGATATGAGAAAACGGACAAAACGTTCACCCCACGATAACTTGGAAACGAGGAGGAATCAAGAAAAAAGGCTCAAGCAGAAGGAAGAACTCACCGCTGCGATTCAAATGCAATCAATCATACTCGAATCAGAGAATGGACGGCGAGGAAGGATCCTGTCGAAGATCCGGCCGTACGGTTGCTTCCGGACGATTGAAAACTGAAGAAGAAGACGTATTTGGGGGTTAGGCACGACCTCGGTCCGTTTAATGAAAAAAAGAAAGTACACGCCGTGTACTTTTTGAGTATACGGCGTGTACTTCGAATTTTCCGTACTCCAAAATAACCGGCCTCCACCTCAGCCTTATACACCGTGTGTGTGGCCCGGACACGACATGCACACGGATTCGAGCCGGGGAAGAGTACACGACATGTACTCAGAAAGTACACGATGCGTACTTCTGAAATTTCCAGAAAATTCATTTTTCTCAAAAAACTCCAGAAAAAGGAAAACATAACTGAAAAGAAGATCCGAGTTCTTACAAACTTCCCCCCTTAAAGAAATTAATCACCGAATTTCCTTAATGAGTCGGAGAAGAAGAAACCCCGAACAGCTCCGGCCATTGCGATCGTACATCGGCCTCCCTCTCCCAGGTCTCGTCCTGTACTCGCCCGTGCTGCCATAGCACTCGTACCAAAGGAATAGACCTCCCACGGAGAACCTTCATAATACAATCGACAATCTGGATAGGATGCTCCTCGAACGACGCATCCACTTCAAGCTCGAATTCCTCAGGCTGAAAGACGCGAGAAGGGTCTGAAAAGTAATGTCGGAGTTGAGAGACGTGGAAGACGTCGTGCATGGACCAATACCTCTGAGGTAGCTACAACCGATAGGCGACCGACCCCACTCTCTCCAAGACCTCAAACGGCCTGACGTACCACGATGAAAGCTTAACCTATATCCGAATCCTTTTGTGTCCCAACCTCGGTGCAACACATAGGAAAACCTGATCAACGACCTCGAACTCCAGAGGTCATCTCCGCTGATCAGCATAAGAATTCTGCCAAGACTGTGCTGTAGACATCCTCTTCCGAATCAGCTCTATAGGCTCTGAAGTCACCTGTACAAGATGAGGTCCCAGCAATGCTGCCTCTCCTTCCTCCCGCCATCATAAGGGTGATCGACATGGCCTACCGTACAAAGCCTCGTATGGCGCCATTTGAATGGTCCCCTGGAAACTGTTGTAGTAGGAAAACTCCACCAGAGGAATATTCTTCTCCCAAGAACCGCCAAAGTCAAGGATGCAAGCTCAGAGCATATCCTCAAGCACCTGGATCGTGCGCTCAGACTGGCCATCAGTCTGGGGATGGTATGCTGTACTCAAAAGTACCTATGTACCCAAGGCCTTCTAAAGTCCCTGCCAAAACTGAGAGGTAAAGCGTGCATCTCTGTTTGAAACAATAGAGCGCGAAACTCCATGCAGACGCACAATATCTCTGATGTAAAGTCATCCCAGATCATCGACACTAAAGGTCTCCTTGATCGGCAAGAAGTGATCAACCTTTGTAAGTCTGTCGACAACAACCCAAACAACATCGTTCCCTTGAGGTGATCTCGGCAACCCAGTCCTGAAGTCCATCGCAACATTATTCCACTTCCACTCCAGAATGGGTAACTTCTGTAAAAGGCCTACTGTTCGCTGATGCTCTACTTTCACCTGCTGATAAGTAGAACATCTCATGACAAAACCAGCAACATCCTTCTTCATACCTGGACACCAGTACTGGAGATGAAGATCCTGATACATCTTGGTGACGCCAGGATGAACTGTCCAAATTGAGGAATAGAAATCGCACATCAGCTCCTTGCGTATGTCTACTGGCACCCATACGCGTCCTTGGAAACACAAGATCTCATCCTCGCCCACTGTCCATCTAGGAAGAGGGTCCTCTCCTGACACACTCTCCCGCAGGACTAAGCCTTCCGAGTCTGATAGCTGCCTCATTCGTACCCGATCAAGTAGCGTGGAGGTAACAAATACATAAGATAGAAAGGTCTGTCCCCGTTTGTTGTGCACCTATAGATGCATCTCAGAGAACAGATCCATCGGCTGCCACTCACTACTAGCCTCCTGAACTTCCTGAATCTGAGTTCTCCTTCTCAACACATCTGCCACGACGTTGCCCTTTCCCGGAATATAGGCAAGCTCGAAATCGAAGGACTGTAGATATTAAACCCACCTGCGCTGCCTCAGATTCAGATCACGCTGAGTGAAGATATACTTGAGACTCTTGTGGTCAGTGAAGACCACAAAATGCTCTCCTAGAAGATAGTGTCTCCAACAACATAAGGCATGAACAACAGCTTCCAACTCTATATCGTGCGTAGGGTAGTTCCTCTCATGTGGCCTCAGCTACCGAGACCCATACGCAACGACTCCATCTCCCTGCATAAGCACAAATCCTAGCCCGATACCCGAAGAATCACAGTAAACATTGTAGCTCTTGCCTGGATCTGGAAAGAATATTATCGATGTTGATGTCAACATCCCTTTCAGCTCCTGAAAGGCTGAACCACAAGAATCTGACCACAAGAACTTTCCCCCCTTCTTGGTTAGACCTGTCAAAGGTGCTGATAGATGAGAAAAGTCCCGAATGAAGCGTCTGTAGTATCCATCCAGCCCTAGGAAGCTCCGTACCTCAAAAACATTCTTCGGATACTCCCAGGAAACTACAGCTCTCACTTTCTCTAGGTCCACAGATACTCCTGCCTCTAAGATGACGTGACCCAAGAAGTGAATTTGATCCATCCAGAAGTGGAACTTCGAGATTTTAGCATAAAGCCGATGCTCTCTCACTGTACTCAGAACGATCTCAAGATGGGTGGAATGGTCGTGTCGAGTGTGAGAGTACACCAAGATATCGTCCACGAAGACCATGAAGAAGGAATCCAAGTAAGTATGGAACACTCGGTTTATCAGCGCCATGAAAACTGCAGGTGCGTTCATGAGATCGAACGACATGACTATATACTCATAAAGACCGTACCTGCTTCTGAAGGATGTCAGAGGTATATCTCATGGTCTAACGTGAAACTGATGATAACCGGACCTCAAGTCGAACTTCTAGAACACTCGGGCTCCTTAAAGCTGATCGAAAAGGTCATCAATCCGTGGCAAAGGATATCGGTTCTTGACCGTCAACTGGTTCGTCTTCCAATAATCCACACAAAGCCGAAGGGTACCGTCTGCCTTCTTCGCAAACAGAACAAGCGAACCCCAAGGAGAAGTACTGGGTCGGATGAAACCCTTAGCCTGTAACTCCTCCAACTGCTTCTTGAGCTCTTGCAACTCAGGTGTGGCCATCCTATATGGAGGAATAGACACTGGTGCTGCTCCTGGTACGAGCTCAATAGAGAAGTCTACCTCACGCTCCGGAGGCAAACCCGAAAAGTCCTCTGGAAAAACATCCCTGAAGCGATCCACCATTGGAGGAAAGTCCAACTGTGGAGTGCCCTGATCATCCAGATAAAGACTAGTAATCTGGGCCGTCACTCCTCCTAGCCCAAGATACTCGAGTCCTTCCCGACTCGCCCGAACATCCCATTCGCCTCTATGAAGGAAAGATTCACCCTATGGTGAAATGAAACTGACTCTGCGGCGATAGAAGTTGACGACTTCCCGGAAGGGAATCAACCAGTCCATGCCAAGGATGACATCATAGCCTGTCATCTCTAGGACATAGAGATCCTATAAGAAGCGATACCCTACAACCTTGAGGGGGAACTCTCTACACTGGCATACACTAGATGTCCTCGTTCCCAAAGGTGTTTCTAGTGTCAACGAGTCAGTAGAAGAAAAGATACAGAGTCCAAGGATCTCCACAACAGAAACAGAGATAAAGCTATGCGTATCACCAATATCGAAAAGGGCTGAAGATAAAACTGAGGCTACTAAAATTGTACCTCGAACAGTAGAAGGGCCGAGATCCTGATCATGATAAGTCTGCTCCACGATGAAAGACTGGCCTGCACCGTGGCCCTGTGCCCCTGACTGACCACTCTGAGCTGAACCTCCCTGCTGGTGCTGAGGAACTGGTGGCTGACTACCACGACCTCGACCTCCACCTCGGCCCGAATAGCCGGAAGAACTCCAGTTCCCTGACTGGTGAGAGAGTGGTGGGGCTGCTCCTGAAAGAGGAGTCATGGAAGAACGCCGGTCACCTGCTGCTGGTGAGAAAAACTGGAAGAAACGCTGAAGGTGACCCAACTTGCCGCAAGATCGGCACTCCATGGGGTCTCTTTGGCACTACGGCCTCGTGTTCCATGTCCGGCCACACTGGTAGCACGTCACATGGCTGCCTGATTATGCGTCTCGCTTCCTTAAATCACCACGCGTAGGCTCCCTACAATGCTTCTTGCTGTCATCTGAAGGAAAGATACCTTTGGAAGAAGAACCTCCCTGACTCGCGGCTCTAGATTCTCTCATATTGCGCTCCGCAATCAGTGCCTGGTTGACGATAGAAGTAATGGAAGTCAGCTGGAAGATGTTCACCTGTGAGCGAATATCCCGCCTGAGGCCATCCTCAAACTTCCTTGCAAAAAACACCCCACTCCCATCCCGAAGGGGTGTAAAACGCTGCAGCTCAGTGAAACGAGAGGAAGACTCCATGAAAAATAGAGTACCATGCTATAAGCTCATGAACTCCTCGGCTCGATCGGCCCTCAGGGTCTCCGGGTAGAAGTAGTCGTAGAACACGTGCTGGAACTCCTCCCAAGTCATAGCCTACAGCTGACCCACATGTGAGATCATGTCCCACCACCTCTTGGCGGAGTCCCGGAGCATGTAGGTGGCGAGCTTGACTCGCCTCTCTGGAGGCGTCTCCAGATGCACACATATAGTCAGCATGGCTTCCAGCCATGACTCTACAGCCTGAGGTCCTCCCTCCCCCGAGAACGTGGGAGGATGCTGCTGCTAAAAGACCCGCGTCAAGTCTACCATAGACGAGGAAGGAGGCGGTGCTCCCTGGAAGGCCTGTATCATCTTCATGAAACCCTCCCTGAACTGCGCATCAGCGCCCGCAACTGGTACAATAACCGGTGCCAAGGATGGCTCGGCTGGGGGATCAACAGGAAGTCCCTGATCAACCATGTCTGGCGTCTGATCACTGCCTGACGACAGACGTACGACCGGAGGATGTCTCGGAGGCATAGCTCTGAAAGATCAAAATCACACCTTAGATCAGGAAAACAAGGACAGAGAACACAAGAGTACAAATGGGAACAGGGGAAAAAACACACAAGATTGCAAAACCATGACTACACGGCGTGTATATAACTACACGACGTGTCTTCTTAAAACACTGACATGGGCGTGTACTCCTACCCTACAAGTCGTTTACACTACAAACTACACGGCGTGTTGACCCCCAAACACGGCGTGTACTTGAAAACTATTACCCTGCCCGAGTCTCCTTACACGGCTAACCCACACGGTCCGACTCAACCCGAGACTACACGACATGTTCGAAACAAACACGGCGTGCACTAGACAAGGATCCGGCAGTCCGTGTTGTTGAGTACACGGCCGTCTACAAGGATGGACCTTACACGTCGTGCTCCAAACAAGCATGGTGTGCATAGGCGAAGGAGACACCGTTCCGTGTTGTTTGTGAAACGGCTGGGTACCTAGCAAGACTACATGGCGTGTTCCGAACAAACACGTCGTGTGGAAAAGAAGGTCACACCGGCCCGTGTTGTTCGTGACACGGTCGGGTACCTGGAAAGACTACACGGCGTGTTCCGAACAAACACGTCGTGTGGAAAAGAAGGTCATGCCGGCCCATGTTGTTCGTGACACGGCCGGGTACCTGGACAGGACTACACGGCATGTTCCCTACGGACACGACATGTTCTACCCGAGCTTCCCCGACCCGTGTTGTTAGTGACACGGCCGGGTACACGACCCCAAACTCACACGGCGTGTACCACTGGTACACGGAGTGTTCCCAAAGTTACTCCCACGACACCGTGTTATGCTCACATGGTCAGTGACACGGCCTGAAAACTACACGGCGTGGATACAAAAAGTACACGCCGTGTATTCTTGGTTTTTCTGGGCAGTAGCTCGGAAACTGCGCAGAATTCCAGAAACACTAAAAAAGAGGGAAAAGATGCCAAATTACGATCCGTGAGGGCCCATAACACCTAAAGAACCAAAATTTGGCGTTCATTTTAAGAAAAGAACAAAACAAAAACTTTTCTAGCATAACAGCATAGAATATATCAAGAAACTATCACAACAGCATGCATAATCTACACATAGTCTATCACAACAGCATGCAATCACTAATGCACCCTAGATGGCATGGTAAGAATGCATGGCATGTGATTCCTACAAGTGTCTATATGATGCATGAGATGGCATACCCTCATTTCATCGGGTTCTGACAGAAATAGAACCGAAATATCAAACCAATAACCAAACAATTCATGCGAATCACTCTAGGTGAAAACATATCAACCATAAAACTCAAAACCAGCAAAACTGCAATTAACGAGGTAGTATGGATTTTCCTTGTACATGGGTTAGCTACTCCCGAGCACAGATTAATTCCAAGTACCAAAACCTTCCTATCCTTGGCTAAAGTCTCCAAACAGTAAAGCAAGAGAAAATAACCCCTCTGATACCACTTTGTAATGTCCCGAGTCTGGAGCCCCTCCACTGGTGCCCCGTACCCGGTTCGCCACATGACCTCAAGCGCATTTCCCCAAACGCCAGAGGCTGCCGACTAGCAGCGAGGGCCTTGGTGAGTCGATGGGGAAACTATGCACTAATTCGGTAAGGTACACAAGGTAAGAAAACAATAATAAACAACGAAAGCAGTAAACGACATGCACAACAACAGAAACCAAACAACGAAAGCAATGTAGATATATAACTATGATGAAAATGATGCAGCAGGTATAAGTATATAAGGAAAATAGCAAACACAACAACGTGCTGAAATAAAACTAAAACCAAGTGAAAAAGAAAAACAAATAGTCTCCTCAGCATCGCGAGCCATAGCTCAGTCCCATGCTCCCCAGCTCCTAATGCAGTCAAGACCCTAAAGTAGAAGGGCGCTTTCCCTTATCTATACCTGCAGCAACATAGTCTGCTTGGGCCCAAAAGCATGGCCCAAACAGGGTGTGAGATACAAATCCCAGTAGGAAATCACCCAAAGATTTGTGCCTAATATTCAATGAATATACGACAGTACTAAAACAAGAATCAGTAGACAGAAAAGCACAAACAGCTACAATCCATAGTTCTAACAAGTATAACACACAAGTAAGCAGCCAACAACAAGAAGAAAACAGGTAACCCTCTGGGTATCTCTCACAGTATAACCCCTATGGATCAACCTCTAAGTACTAGAAACCCTCTAAGAGGCACACACAGTCTCACCCCTTTGGTTCAACTACGTAAAATAAGAAGACTCTCTAGGGAAGCACTCACCGTCAATTCCCCCTATAGTCTCGTATCATTATAAAGGATCTCTGGGGAAGCACTCAACATCAATTCCCCCTGTGGCCCACGTCATAGTTAAAGACACTCTAGAGAAGCCCTTCCGTCAATTCTCCACTTGGTCTTGCATCATGATTAAAAGACACTCTGGAGAAGCCCTTCCGTCAATTCTCCCTTTGGTCGACTACTCTAGGTTCTCACAGTCCTGAGTATAACTAAACATTCTCAACGTGTTTGTATCGTCCAAGTAAACCTCAAGAACTACTTGGATATCAAATAAGGCTCAACAGCAATAAATAACAACAGTCCACAATCCTACAACTAGGCATGGCACTTGCTAAATTCCAAATAGGCATAACAAGCATGGCAAGAAAACTGAGCACAACAAAATACTCTAATCACAAGCAATAACCTCTACTAAAACAATAAAGCAAAGCAGGAATGTAATAAGGGAAAAATAGGAAACACACAATATGCCGTTCAAGGGTATTGGTGGAAATTGCACAAAATATCCATCAACTTTCTACGGAAAGGCACAAACCACCTACCTCGATCCTAGGAGATAAATATACGTGAACCTCGACGACAGATTCCTCTTAGAACTATTTAGATCTGGGAAAATGCACAAAACATTCACCCCACGATAACTTGGAAATGAAGAGGAATCAAGAAACAAGGATCAAGAAGAAGGAAGAACTCACCGCTGCGATTCCAACGCAATCAACCGTGATCGAATCGGAGAACAGACGACGAGGCGGGAGACCGTCGAAGATCCGGTCGTACGGTCACTTTCGGATGGTCTAAAACTGAAGAAGAAGACATATTTGGGGGTTAGGCGCGACCCCGGTCCATTTAATGAAAAAAAGTACACGGCGTGTACTTTTTGAGTACACGACATGTACTTCGAATTTTCCGTACTCCGAAATAACCGGCCTCCACCTCAGCCTTACACACTGTGTGTGTGCCCCGGACACGGCCAACACACAGCTTCGAGCCGGGGAAGAGTACACGACGTGTACTTAGAAAGTACACGGCGTGTACTTCTGAAATTTACAAGAAAATTCAATTTTCTCAAAAAAAACCAGAAAAAGTAAAACATACCTGAAAAGAAGATCCGGGTTCTTACATAACCAAAGGTTGTTTACCTTTGTGAAGGCCGTGGGATCACAGTTATTCTTCGTGCATGGAGTGCACGAATCTGCCTCTTCATAAGGTACAGTGAGAGTGAAACTCAAGAACTATATCATGGTTAAATGTCCTTATCAAGGCACAACAAGGGTGAGTATACACCAGTTATGTACCTGTGGGTTCTTCTTCATGAAGCACGATGATGGTTTGAGTAAACCTGTTGCATGTACGTGGATATTATTCGCACAGAGGGTGATATTCTTCCTTCTTCACAAGGACACTTCAAGGGCACATAACACCTTTTGAAGTCCTATAGGGATCCAATATTTTTCACACCCCTTTTGGGTTTCTTTCATGCAACTTTGTTCCCTTGCATGCAAGATTCAACTTTTGTTGCAAAACACCTCTTTGATGCAACTTCAATCTTGCGCACAACTATATTCTTGTGCACAACTTCCTCTTCTTATGAATAACTCTATTTCTTTCTCACAAATCCCTTTACATAAAATTCATTCTTGCATCAGGGCTTGGGATTTCTCTAATTTCTGAGATACTCAAATGAGAGGGGTTCACTTCTTATTTATAGGCATTGCCGAACCCTACGTGCAAAAACCCTAACACATCACACTGAAACGTCGTACAAAACCCCATTTGATGCCTCATTAAGCGTGTAAGTTTATTTTTTGCTAACCTAATATTTCACTCACTTATTAAATATTTCATTCACTTGATGAATTTTACATTTTTTGATGTTATGACCTAGAATCATGCCTTGTATGAAACATTCCAAACTCCCTTCAAACTTACGCACAAAAAAAAATCCTTTGCATGAGTATTTCCTTTGATATATTTTGATGTTTGGATCTTGGAACTCCAATTGTGCACAACATTCCAAGACATATTCAAACTTTTAAGAAATATCCTTTACAATAAGCACATTTCTCTATCTCTTGATTTTCTACCCCAAAAGTTTGGGAAACACTGGAAAATGGTGCCACCTTAAAATATGATTCAACAAGAACACCAATGTTTCTTTACTATAATATAGTTTATTCAACCAAAAACTTCTTTCATCATGAACCATATCTTGTGTGATATATATTCTTTGATCAAATACTTTAACCATTATCAAATTTTCAACAGAAAGTACTGAAACTTCCCTATCTTCCAACAACATCATTATTTCCAATAAAAACTGAATATGATTGGCATCAACTTTTCTCCCCCTTTCCTTCATGTGGCTCACATCACAAGTTCTCCAAAATTATGATATTTAGGAAATACAAATCAGAAAATCATCATCTAGTTTACATTCTCCATCAAATTTGACTTAGGAGAGCTCCTTCTTCATATTGTTCCTCATCGGCAACCTCATTGACATCTTTGACAACAAATTCAACTCAATACACTAAATTGGTCCCAATAATTTACTAAAAAATGCTAGTTTTTACGACGCAACCAAATTTATGATTGTTATAAAAATTAATTTTAATTTCATAAAATTTTATTATCATTTATATTACAATATCTAGTATTTTTTTAATTAAGTATATAAAAATAAATTTTATTTCATAATTTTAAATCTATCATGAAAATATATTTTAACAAAAATAAAACATATATGTTAAAATTAAAATTATTCTTTCTTTATGTCAAACATTTATTTTATCATATATGATGATTTTATTTAATAGACTTATGATATAAGTTTCTTATATTTTTTTTATTTAATAAGATACTCAAATATAATTTTATTATTCCATTTATCATGTTACTATTCTAACACCTAGGTTACCATTCCTAATGTCTTGATTATAACTCTTAATTGTTAGATAACTATTCTAATGGGAATATTCATTATCAATTTCCAATAAATACCCCCAAATTACATCCTTAATCATTAAATATTGTACCAATAAAGGTTATATATTATTTATTTTCATAAATTTCAATTGGATTAATAATGGTTTTATATTTTTTACATTTTTTTTCATGAGTTTGATTATTTTATAAGTCCAAGATTATCCAAATTTCCCCATTCTAGTTATTTTAAATTTTTTTGTTTATTTTCCCATTATAAGAATTTCAATTTTGATGACCATTTTTATCCTCAATATGCATTATTAAAATCTAAAAATATATTTTTTTTTTCATTTTTATTATGTATTTCTTGTATTTCATGTATTTTATATTATACTAAATTACCCAACCATGAAACATGTATATATTCAGAAGGGAAATTTTATTTATAAAATTATAGGTTGTTATATTCTTCCCCCATTTAAAAATTTTGCCTCAAAATTTTATTATACATAATAAGGTGAAAAAATATAAGGTTACTTATATTCCATTACTTCCACAAGAACCCAGGTTTATTCCTTTCACATATGGTTTTTCCAAATAACTTTGACCAGTAAAATCATCTTATTGTGTAGTACTTTGTCTCTACAGTCTAAAATCTTCATTAATTTCTATTTATAAGAGATGTAATGCTTCAGCTTCACCACCTATGGATTTAGTAAATGTGTGGGATCTAGTATATACTTCCCTAATAGGGATACATGGAACACATAATGAAATTGAGATAGGTTTGGTGGGATTACTAGTCGATATGACATCACTTTGATGTGATCAAGAATCTAAAAGTGTCCAATGTATCTACGAATTAACTTTATCTTCTCCCAAACCTCATTAATATCTTACAAGGAGATATACGAATCATAAATTTATATATAAAATCAAAATATAAATATTATTGATGATTTTCAACATTAATCTTATATTAACTCTATGATTCTTTGATGTGTTTCTGAATGAAATTAACCCTTTTTTTATTTCTTTAACTAGTACAAGTCCCAACATCTTACGTTCACCAAATTAATCTCAGAATGTGAATGTTCAACATATATTAACATAGAGGGATTCATAAGGATCCATTTAAATACTTTATTTGGAGATGTTGTTGTATGATAAATCAACCTGAGGAAGATGTTTATCCCAACCTCCTTTGAAGTCTATAGAGAAAACTCTCAACATATCCTCCAGTTTCTAGATGGTATTTTTAGATTTTCCATTAGTTAGGGGGTGATAGACCATAATAATATTCAAATTTGTGTTCAAGGTGTATTAAATAAATTTCCATAAGATTGAGGTGAACCTAGTATGAGGATTTAATATAATAGACAATGGTGTTCCATATATCCTCACTAATTATCTAATGTATATCATTATAAGAAGATCGAGTGAGATTCCTCTCAAATGGTGATAAACTGTCCAATATAACCCAGATGACATTGTGTCCTTGGGATTTATTTGTAAGATACATGAAAAAATACACCACTACTATAAAATGGAGGTATCCACATACATATATACCCATGGTTTAGAGAAATTACAGGTATAAAGTTTCTTCCCATAGCTATACCCATAGTTTAAAAAAATCGTTGGTATAGGTTGATCTATACCAATAGTTTTTCAAAAACTATGGGTATATCTCTTTAAAATTTTGTGATCACCATTATTCTTCTCCTCCCCTACTCATCAAAGTCTTAATAGTCTCTCCCCTCTTACGATCCTTGGGCTCCTCCCTCCCCTCCTTAGGCGACATTGCCCCATCATCCATACATTCTTCGTCTATTTATAGAATTTTTGTTGTTGTGATCTTTGATAGGTAATATTTCCTTCCATCAACTTCTTTATTATCCCATAACCTGAGTGGAGTCGAGTTGTCTTCTCTAGAATTATCCCCTAATTCAAGGATTTTTTGATTTTTATCTTCATTGACATTAGATTAGTGAGTTCAAAATCATTCTTGTCTTGTACTGAATGTTATTTATATTTTTATCTATGCATGTGTTTATACCAGAGCATGTTGGAATCAGTTTTATCAGCATATGTTTAAATTTATAGCCCAATAGAGATCAAATATAGTCTATGAAATTCTTAAAAGTAATTTTTTAATTATAATTTCTTCAGTTTGAAAACTATCCTATGGATTATTATGAATTTAACTTAAATTTGACAATATTTTGGTGAAATATTTTATGGATTTAGAAATTTTTAGCGTTATGAATCATATTTAAGTAAATTACATGGGTTAATGTTGGTTTTTATTATCCTTGAGTTATGGGATTTAACTATTGAAATTTTTTTTATCATGAGCCATAGTTAAACTATTAATTAGATTGTTTTAACCCAAAATAAATAATTGTATGATGATTTACATGAATATAATATTATAAGTAAATCTAGAATATTGATTTTTATATGAAGGTTGGTTCTCCATGAATTAACTATTATATTTATAGTACTTGTCAAGCATATTTCTTATAATTCATTATTCTGATTTATACATGAATGAATGATAAAATATTTTTTCAAATAATTAAACATTTAGATTTTAAAATTTTAAGAATTTTAAAACCTTTATCATGTATAAATATTTATAGAATCCTTTAGTAAATGTCCCGAAATAAATTTGTAAGTTAAAATGGAAATATTGCTGGATCTGTAACACCCTGAGATTTTATGAGAAATATATATTTTTTTATGTCTTATGTTATACGCAACACCAAAGGAATCTTTCAAAACACACAATACTGACTTGTCTTGCATTACACGCAATCGCGACCTTCCTCGATAGCCTGTGTAGTACGCAATACCAGGTTTCACTAAACAACGATATATTATTATGGACTAGCCGTTATGAATAGTATTAACTAAAATTTGAATTTTATAACATTATTATTCATCTTACACATTTTCTAGAACATGGTAAGAGAAAAAAATAAATTTTTTGGGTAAAATAAGTATTTTTCAAAAAGTGCAGTTTTGCTGCCTTTTGATGGCGCACCCAAATTAAATATAGTTTTTGACATGTTTATAAGTTCAATTTGACAAAAAAAAAATTATTATTTGGAATCAGGATATAAAAATTTACTTTGGATAAATTTTTGATATTTTTTCTGATAACTTTCATATTTTGATGAATAGTAAAAATACGCTAATATTTAATTAAAAACAACTTTTTTCATTTAGATAATTTATATGGTTAAATTATAATATTGAATGATTTTAAAGTATAAATATAATATATTTTTACCATTTAATATAATATATGTCATTATCATTAATTTCACATTGAATTCATAGGTAAAAACATTTCAATCTTTGGCAATATTTTAACTTCTAAAACCCGTTTTCTTAACAACGAGATTAATTTTAAATTAATTACTACAACTTATATGTTTTGAATTTTGAAAAATGGATTCCATATTTGGAATCAGCGGTTCCAAATTATGTTAATAGGCTAATTTTTATTTTTGGGCATTATGAATAGTAACTACGGTAAATTTTATTTACCATAGTTAAAGGTAAATCGGGTAATTAAGGGTAAATATAAGATTATAAAATTACCCTAACACCTGAAAAAATCCTATTGGATGACTAAAAGTCGACCCATATCACCTAAGGGTCGGATTAGATTCATTTAATGGTATTTTGTCCATGAAAATAATTTAATTATTATTAAAACCAAAGAAAGTGACAACATGTCACTTTCTTAAATCTTATAATTATAATAATTTTAATTTAGTGATAAACTTAATGAAACTTAGAACAAGAATAGTATCCAAAAATCTAATACAATTATCTACATTATATGAATTTATTTAGAATTTTTAGGGATTAAATAATTATCATTAATTATGACACAATAGTGATGTTGAAATTATTTTATTAATTAAAATATCAAATAAATGGTTTTACAAATATTAAAATAAATATTATATGAACTATTTAATGTGCTCCACTAATTTTATAGATACATAAGACATTTTATGAATCTATTAAATCTTTTAGTTCCCACATATCTCTTTTATATATTTTATTTAAATTCAAATAGACGAATAGTGTTAAAATTGACACTATTGTTATTTTATAAAAATAACATATTATAAAATTGTTTAAAAATCACAAAAATATTTAAAAATTATAAATTAAAATTTATATGGTCGACAATGTCATAAAGTGTAAAATTATGGAAAATTCACAACACATATGTAATTATTTATAATAATTTAAAATTTAGAATATTATTATTACAAATAAAATTAAATTGATAAATAAGGATAAATGAAGTTGATAATGTTTAAAATAAATTCCTAACATGTCTAAATTTTATTGTTTGATTATATTAAAACCCTATCTCATATAATCTTTGTATATGAGTCATTTTGGAAGTCTTTAAGTGGGGTTGGGATTTAATATAAACTAATATTTCTTATATTTCCAAAGGTGTCCCTCTCCTCCCTTATAAAAGGGAACCTCCTCCCTCTCCTAATCACACCAATTTGATCCTTTAATCTCGGCCAAAACCTGCCCATTTCACTTTCCAACTTCCATAGAAACATCCTAGAGGTCCTGGTCTTCTTCAAAGACCAACTTTAGTGCCCTAAGAGGAGGTCTCAAAGAGGCACTTCAAAGAAGAGGTAATGTCTGTTACAGATTCATTCAACTTTATTTCTTCTTATACTTATTCTTCTTTAGTTGTTTAATTATTAAGTAATAACATAAGTATCAATGATATACTGATATGTTATTATAAGTATTAAACAACCATATTTCACCATCTATCCATCCTTCGGAAAATGAAATCACCGCGCATGCGTACGTACGGAATACCGTCTCTACTCCGTGGTGTAATCTATTTTCCACCACCACCTTACTTGGATGGGTATAATGGTGTAAATAATGACTATATATGATTATTTTAAATTGATATTGATTCTGAAATAGTATAAATACACTCCAATACAATTCCACAATCATGGGAATGATATCATCGCTCGTGTGTACGTACGGAATACCGTCTCCACGATGTGATGCGACTCGTTCTACATGATGTTCATTGCATAATGATTATATAAATGAATTTAATGAATAAATATGATATATATTACACTAATACCATTATATAAATTATGTGTCTATAACCTAAAATGAGGAATACGAATTTATTCGACAAAACACACATACGAACATAAAGCAATAAACACCCGAATAACAAGTAGCAATGAAATATTACTAATAAGAAGATAAGAATATGACCATGTATGATATCATAAAAATAATTATGATTATGAAATAAGTCAATGACATTATTTAAATCATTATACAGGAGGTTCGGAAACTTATGATGCAAATCAGACCTAAGGTAAGGGAAAATCTCACAATCTCATTTTTATACGATATTGTTTATACTCCAGAATTTACTGGGGAATATTTATCATCCACATCCATGTTTACTAAATATGAAATATTATTTACATGCACCTAAAATTTTTTAAATCCAATTTTACCCTTCAGTGAGTATTTAGTAAAAGATATGAAAGGAATATTTTGTCGTTTTTCGTACGAGGTACTTTTTGACTTTTCCGACCAAAGTATGGGAAGAATGTTTTTTTAATTATACGGCATGAATGGATTTTTAGAACATTATTTCCATGAAGCTTCCTTTACAAGTTTTCAAGTTTATTTTTAATCAACTTCTTTTAGTTCAAAATTATTTGACATGTTAAGAAAGAAAAATGTTTTTGAAGTAGAAAGGATATTTTCCTCAAGAATGGAGTTCAAGTGTTTTATCAAAATTATTTTCCATATAAGATAATATAGGGTTATTTTTATATCCCTATTTTTACATTGATTTGATTATTTTATGATGGAATTATTTCTACGATATCCTTTTATGGATTATGTTATGATGACTTGATGTTTAAGAATCCCATTTTTATTACATGGGTTATACTATGATGAATGGTTTATGATTTTGTGGCACACATAAGAATGGTATCATTATGAGATGGGTGGGACCTATATCTCCCTCCAATGCATTGGGTAAAGATTTATATCTCATGGGATAGACATGGCTGGAACGGCAGGTTAAAATAGTTCAGTGAAACAGGACTGAAACGAGGAGTTAACTCAGTTCAGAAAAGGACTTTGTCCGCTAAGATAATCTTGGCAATGAGTCTTGAATACTAAGAAATGACTTTCTATGATTATGTATGTATGACACAAAGCTTCATGTTTTAATTTATGATTATTATAATTACATTTCACTTCTATGATTTATCCAATGTTATGATCTATTTTGCAGGATAAGATTTTCAAAATGTTATGTTCTTATAAATATGATATGTTTGATATTTATTTTGTTTACCCTTACTGAGCATTTGAGCTCTCCCTTTTGTATGTTTTCTTTTCCCCAGGTCAGGAAGAAGGATATTAAGTAGGATAATCCCAAAAGGTACTCTAGATATGATGAAATAAATGGGAGACAACGTAGATGATTTACGAACAAGTTGTTTATGTTTCCCAGTTTCTAAAGACACTATACCTATACGATCCTTTCATGGTTTTGTTATATGTTGTAATAAGTATGCTTAAATTTTGAAGTAATAACCATGTATGTAAAGTATTGGTCGTTATAGTCAGTATCAGAGGAAAGGTATAGTCAACCTTTGAAAACTAGGATGTGAAATCCTTAGTAAGAAATGTAAGGATATGTCTAAGCATAGAACACAATATTAGTGTTTTAGAAATGGCCATGAAGAACCTATGACAAGACCTTAAGTGTGAAATTTTATTCTTGATTATGTGATTTTCCTATTATAATTAGTGTTTCCCACACTATTCTTCTTGGTTTTCGTCAATGGCTGGAACCCGAAGGAACCGTGTTAATGCGGAATGCGACGGGCAATGCAATGATTGCCCCCCCGAGCAACCAAACGTTATGGGAGATGGAATGAAAAATCTTGTAGCCATGCTCACACAACTTTCTCAAGCTATGAATCATGCAGGACTTCCAAATGAGCAAAGGAAGGAGCAACATTCTGTTGAATCCTTCATAAGGCAGCATCGACCTTCATTCAGTGGGTCTTATGATCCATTAGTGGCTGAACAATGGATCGGTACCACTGAAAAGATATTTTCAGTTCTTCAATGTTCTGAACATGATAAAGTCATCTTAGCAGTGTATCGTTTGGAAGTGGATGCTGATCAATGGTGGAATCTTATTAAGAATACGAGACAAAGAGATGAAATTGAGTCCATTGAATGGGACGAGTTCAAGAACTTATTTTTCAATAAGTATTTCCCTCATATTCTTCAAACAAAGATGGAAAAGGATTTTCTTGAACTGAAGCAAAATGATGATGAATCCGTTGGTACCTACGAAGAAAATTTTACAAGACTTGCAAGTTACGCTTCCAGAATTATTATCCAACCTGAGAGTAAGATCGATCGATTCTTTAGTGGCTTAAAACCAAGTCTTCAAAGGGCGTTAGCCATAAGGGACTTCAATAGCTACGAGGAAATTGTTTGATGTGCTCCCAAGGTTGAGATGGAGATTGGTGTAACTCATCAGTCACATGGGTTTGATAAGAAGAGGAAAATGGAATTCAAAGGAAAATCTAAAGACCACACTGAAAAGAAGATGAGTTTTCTCTTATGCTCAAAGTGTGGAAAGAAACATGGAGGAAATTGTCTTAAGGGGACAAGAAAATGTTATAAGTGTTGAAAAGAAGGTCATCGGGAAATTGAATGTCGAAATAATGGGAAGAAGATATCTAATGATGCAAACAAAGGAATGGATACACAGAATGAACCTGCTACACTTCAATGTTTCAAGTGCAAGGAGATGGGGCATTATGCCAATCAATGCCCAAATACAAGGGTTTATGATGATCGACGTCAACAAACTCTTAAGACCAAAGACAAAGGAAACTCACATGAAATTACTATCAGCGATGGGGAGTACGACAACGAAGTGGTGAGAGGTACACTTACCATCCACTCTAAAGTAGAAAATGTTTTATTTGATTCTGGATTCACCCACTCTTTTATTTATGAAGAATTTTCTAAGGGTATCTCCATATTACCTCAACAATTAGATGTTGAGTTGGTTGTGACAACTCCTAATGGAACAACATTCGCATCGAAAGTTTACAATTCTTCTCCGATTGAAGTTTGTGGGGAAGTTCTTCCTGCAAATCTTGTGATCCTTCCTATAGTGGAATTTGATGTGATTCTTGGAATAGATTGGCTTTCTTTATATGGAGCTCATATCAATTTCCAAAGAAGGGAAGTCACATTTCATATTCCAGATTAATCTACGATCTTCTATTAATGCAAGGATGAACATAACTGTAACGCCCCGACCCCAGCTACCCAGAGTCGGTGCATTACTTCGTAACATTGGCATGATCACAAGAAGATCAAATCTCGAAAGACCGATTGGTTTAGTATCCTTGGAAACACTAGATATATTCATAAGTTTTACATTACATCATAAAATGAAAAACTACTACAACAACATAATGCCTCCATAATTCACACTCATATCCCCACATAATATCCCTGTAGGTCATTCATAATTTACTTCTTCACTTCCTGGAAAAAATAAAACATAGAAAAGGGGTGAGCTCAAACGCCCAGTAAGGATAACAATATAGCAGAAACTTTCATAAATAAGAATAAACATTTAAGGCAATGTATAACTAAGACAAAAGCCTTTCAAACATGAACTTTCAACATGGTATGGCATAAATAAAATGAAATAATGCCATTTACTTATTCACATTGATATTCTACTAATCGAATAATCACATGTAAAAATCAATAACCACTTTCATAATGTTGGAATGCATAATGCCAGACTATCATAACCACATAGCCAAGGCCTCGTGCCAAGACTACAAATAAGATTTTGTCAAGGCCTTGTGCCAAGACACTAGTTTGTCTCATGAGACCTACCGATGCATCGAGGAGCTATAGCGGGCTCCACCCGTCACTTATTAAGTCCAATGCATTCCCATATGAAAAGGTTTAAACATAACATAAACATTCGTATTAGAACTAGCATACGAAATGTCAATAATTTCACCATAAACTATGAATGGTATAAAAATAGCACATCCACAGTCAAACATATCACAAAACCTTCAATACAATATAGAAGTTTTGTATCATAATAAATCAACTTCAAATAATCTTAAAATCCATCAAAGGATGTTGACATAGATGAAATCAAAATTCTTTTTAAAGAAGTATCTCCTTTTATTTTGAAATCATTTAAGATCCATATAAAATAAAACATTTTCTTTGAAAATATTCTTATAAGCTTGTATGGGAAGCTTCGACGATTTTATAACGGCTGAAAATAACCGCACCCGCCGTATAAGTTAAAAAAAACATTCTTACCTCAATTCTGACGAAAAGGTTAAAAAGGACCTTGTTTTGAAAACGACGGAAAGATTCCTTTATAAACCTCTTATAAAAAGTCAAACAAGGGTATAAATGACTTTAACCCATATTCTTGTAAATAGTAAAAATGTTTTGAAATACATTTCGAAGAAACATGGATGTGGATGATAAAGAGATCCCAGTAGATTATTACGTATAATACAACCTCGGATAATGAAGAGATTGTGAAATAACCCTTACCTTGTACTTTTACTTGGTTGGGGTAGGTTAACCTCCTGTATAATAGTGAAATAATTGTTACTAAATTATACAAGAATCATATACATTAATATGATATCATATATGATCTTTTAATATTGATTTGATAATAATATCTTAGTATTATCGCCGTTTCGGGTGTTAACTTACTCATTTTCTTTTATATGTTTTGTTACATAAGTCATGTTTGTTGTATCTTATTCATATCCAGAATGATATCAAGTCCTTAAACATAATTTTTAAATCATTAAATGATAATTATACTTGAATGGATACGATGGAGAATGAATCTCATCGCGTTCGTGGAGACGGTAGTCCGTACGTACGCACGAACGCTACTTCCATTTAATTTTTATTTTAAAAGAATAGAATACCAATGATACATAGGTATATTAATATTCCAGTATAATATAATATTTTATACATGTTACTTAAGTTCATTAACACCATCCTTTATACGTTCCATGTGTGGTATGAACGAGTCATATCATTTTAAGGGGGCGGTAGTCCGCACTTCCTCAAATGAAATTATCGTATGTATATACAACATGAAACGAATAATGGTATGAAATAAAATGGAATTACAGAAGCTTATATATAAAATATATATCATTAATATCATATTTAATTACAGTGCCATCATAATGGCCACCATGAGAGGCGGTAAGATGTATTTGAACAATCATCGTTTCGTGAGGCGTTAGTTTGCCATCCACAGAAACATTATGTTCATCATCCATTAGATGGAGTTGTGTGTATGTGTAGTTTGAATCCTTCTTATAACAAAATACTATTATATTGAGGATACTGGTGTTGTTACAAAAGAAAGGAAATAAAAAGAGTTTGGGGGTTGAAGAAGCAAAATAAATGAAAATAATTTAAGAGAAATCGTTACCTTTAATTTAGGTAACTCACTTTGGTTGGAACCAAAGGACTTCTTGAAATGCTTTCTGCCTAAGGGGAAGCTTCAAGGAGGAGGAGAGGGATGTTTGGATCTTAGTTGGGCAGAGTTTGGACGAGCCAAGTGGCTTGAGAGTTGTGAGGAATGAGTAGAAGTGGTCTCTTTTTATAAGGGAGAGGAGGGGCTCTTTAGGAAAGAGTGAAAGTATTACTTTATAATATAATTATATTCGGTTTATAATGGTTCAAAAATCATTGAGGTCGAAGATAAGATGACTCATATTCTAAATAACATCAACCAATAAGAATTGGACAGGTTTTAGATAATATTTTAATCATTATAATCTTATTTATTTAAATGATTTATTAATGAGGTAAACATTTCATCATTATTGTGTCATTAATAATTTAACTTATTTGATGTCTAAAAATTATAAATAAAATATCATTATGTAGGAAATCTTTTTATCTTTCTAATGAATAATTATAATCGAAAATCCAACATGTATAACCCTATGTAAAAATTGTTCTTCTAAAAGATGTAAGCTTATGCCATTTTTATTTTTATTTTAACTTTATTAATATAATGTGTCATTATCACTTACAAGTGGATCCATGGGGTCCCAAAACAGACCCAAAGATGCCCATGGTCGACCATGTATCAACCAATAGGGTTAAGACACATTTTAGGGTAATTTAGTATTATTATAATATTATTTTTTTTAACCCTTATTTACCGGATTTACCCTTTAACCATGGTAAATAAAATATTTACCGCAGTAATTATTCAAAATGTGTAAAAATAAAAGTTACCTATTTACATAATTTGGACATCCTGATTCCAAATATGGAATCCATTTTCCTAAATTCAAAACACAGAAGTGGCAGAAATTAATTTAAAATTAATTCCCGCTGTCAAAACAAAAAGCGTGTTTTTAAGAGGTAATAACTATCAAAAGATTGACACTTGTTTATGTTCGGTTTAATTGTAAAATTATGTCCAATGACCAACATTATATTAAATGGTAAAAATATATTCTAAATATACTTTAAAACCACTCAAATTCACAATTTATCACTATTAATTATTTTGATTAAAAAAGTTGTTTTTAATTAAAATTTAGTAATTTTCACTATTCATCAAAATATGAAAGTTATCCGAAATGTACCAAAATTTCACCCTAGGCTAATTTTGATATTCCGAATCCAAAAATGAAGTCCATTTTCAAATATAAAATATATATAATTTCAAAAAGTAGGTATTAGTATTCACAACGGCTAGTTTAATTAGTTGTGGTGTGTGTTAGAACTCGAGGTTGCGTACAACACACGCTATCGCATTATTCGAAGGGAAACGTACCGTGGAAGCTTGGGGTGTTACATTCTCCCCTCCTTCAAATAATTGCGTCCTCGAAATTTCTAGGGTATTACTGCATAAAAAGACTCGGGTGGTTCTTCATCATAAGTTCCTCAGGTTCCCACGTTGCCTCTTCCATCTTATGGTTTCTCCACAAAACTTTTACCAGACGCGTCGTCCGGTTTCTCAGTACTTGTTCTCTTGTATCAAGAATCCTGACGGGCTCTTCGCAATAAGACAGATCGGGTTCCAGTTCTAATTCCTCATAGGTGAGTACATGCGTTGGGTCAGGCATGTATTTTCTCAATAGAGATACGTGGAACACATCGTGAACTTTGGAGAGACTTGGCGGCATTGCCAATCGGTAAGCTACAGCCCCAATTCGTTCTAGAATTTCGAAAGGTCCGATGTACCTGGGACTCAATTTACCTTTCTTACCAAAACGTATGACTCCCTTCCACGGAGATACCTTCAGGAAAACATGATCACCGACTTGAAATTCCAAATCCTTCCTTCGATTATCGGCATAGCTCTTCTGCCTACTTTGAGCTGCTTTGATGTGATTTTGGATTACCTTCACCTTTTCCACCGTTTCCTCCACCAGTTCTGGGCCTACAAGTTTTCTTTCACCAACGTCATCCCAACAGGTTGGTGTACGACATCTCTTTCCGTATAACGCTTCATATGGTGCCATCTGAATACTCGAATGGAAGCTATTGTTATAGGAAAATTCTACTAGTGGTAAATATTGATCCCACATACCCTGAAAATCAAGTGAGCAAGATCTCAACATGTCTTCTAAGGTTTGAATAGTCCGTTCTGATTGTCCGTCTGTCTGAGGGTGGTAAGCAGTGCTCAAATGAAGTTCAGTATCCAGGGATTTCTGAAGACTTTTCCAGAATCTTGAAGTAAAACGGGGATCACGATCAGAAACAATCGATAGGGGTACTCCATGAAGTCTCACAACTTCATTAATGTATAGTCTTGCTAGAAGTTCCAGGGGTAGATCTTCTCTTATAGCAAGAAAATGTGCTGACTTGGTAAGACGATCAACAATAACCCATATTGCATCGTTCCTTCTAGGAGTCTTTGGTAGCCCCATGACAAAGTCCATTGTAATATTGTCCCATTTCCACTCCGGTATGGGAAGAGGTTGCATGACTCCTCCAGGCTGTTGCCTTCCAGCTTTCACTTGTTGACAAACCATACATCTTGACACAAAATCAGCAATCTCCCTCTTCATGTTGTCCCACCAAAAATGTTCCTTCAAATCTCTATACATTTTGGTGCTCCCAGGGTGTATAGAGAAATTGGAACTATGAGCGTCATCCAGCAATTCCCTTTTTAGATCAGGTATATTGGGAACACAAAGTCTCTTCCCGAATTTCAAAATTCCATCTTCATACACAAAGTCTCTCAATCTCCCATCATTCACAGCTTTAATCTTCTTCTGAAATTCTTCATCATCGGTCTGGGAACTCTTAATCCATTCTAGTAAAGATGGTTTGGAAACCATTTGAAAAAGCATTGATGTTTCACCTTCCCTGGTTATTCCCATGTCCATCTTCTCTAGATCCATGAAAATTGGATCCCTTTCAATTCTCATCATGTTCAGAACTCCATGGTCTTTTCTGCTCAAAGCATCTGCTACTTTGTTTGCTTTCCCCGGGTGGTAGTGTATCGTGCAATCATAATCCTTGAGTAATTCAAGCCATCTCCTTTGCCTCATGTTGAGTTCTTTTTGTGAGAAAATATACTTCAAACTCTTGTGATCAGTATAAATCTCACATTTTTCACCATAGAGGTAGTGCCTCCATATCTTAAAAGAAAAGATCACAGCTGCTAACTCAAGATCATGAGTAGGATAGTTTTGTTCATGAATTTTCAACTGTCGTGATGCATATGCAATAACTCTATCATTCTGCATAAGGACACAACCAAGTCCTTTCTTTGATGCATCACTATAAATAACGAACCCATCATTCCCCGATGGTAGAGTCAATATAGGAGAATTGACTAATCTTCTCTTCAGTTCTTCGAATCATTCTTCACACTCTTTTGTCCAAACAATTTTAACCCCTTTACGTGTGAGCTTCGTTAATGGGTTAGCCAATCGGGCAAAATTCTGGACGAAACGTCGATAATAACCTGCCAAGCCAATAAAACTACGTACCTCAGTTATAGTCGTAGGTGCTGGCCATTCTTGGATTGCTTTGGTCTTAGAAGGATCAACAGAGATTCCATCTTTAGAGACAATATGGCCAAGAAAATAAATCTCCTGAAGCCAGAATTCACACTTGCTAAACTTTCCATATAATTCATGCCTCCTCAGAGTCTTCAAGATAATGCGCAAGTGATTTTCATGATCTTTGTAGGTTTTGGAGTATACCAAGATATCATCAATAAATACCACCACAAATTCATCAAGATACTCCTTGAAAACTCTATTCATCAGATCCATGAATACAGAGGGTGCATTAGTCAATCCAAACGGCATTACAGTAAACTCGTAATGCCCGTACCTGGTTCGAAATGCTGTCTTCGGAATGTCTTCCTTCTTTACACACAACTGATGGTATCCAGATCGAAGGTCAATCTTTGAAAAGTATTGAGCTCCATGCAGTTGGTCAAATAAATCATCAATACGAGGTAGGGGATACTTGTTCTTTATCGTTATAGCATTGATCTCCCTGTAGTCGATACATAACCTCATAGATCCATCTTTCTTTTTAACAAAAAGAACAGGGGCTCCCCATGGAGAAACACTAGGGTGAATAAATCCCTTATTACTCAATTCCTCTAGTTGTTTCTTTAGTTCGACTAACTCTACAGTGGCCATTCTATAAGGGGTCTTCGATATAGGCCTTGATCGAGGAATCAAATCAATGGAAAACTCAACTTCTCGTTCTGGAGGATGTCCAGGTAAATCTTCCGGAAATACATCTACAAATTCTTTCACAACAGGTACATCCTCTATTTGAACATTAATTTCCTCACCGACAGTTATTTCATTCTCTTCCTCCCCAATAATTGAATTAAGTTGAGCTACTGGGGGTGGATCTAAATAAGAATTAGGTGGTGACGATTCTGCGCTAAAAATAAGGTGTTCCTTATCATTATCATCAAGAATCGTAACCTCTTTCTTCTTACAATAAATCTTCGCATCATAGTCCGAAAGCCAGTCCATACCGAGGATTATATCAAACTCAATCATAGGTATGACGATGAGATCAGCAGATAAAGAAAATTTATGTGCTCTAATGGGGACTGATTCACAAAACTTTGTTGCAACGATACTTCCCTTAGGAGTTTTGACTGACAACTCCCTTATTAAATCAAATTGGAAATATCTAATTTTCTTAGAAAACTGGGAAGATATGAAACAATGCGATGATCCAGAATCAAATAATGCATTTGCTATACTTGAGGAAACCATTAAATTACCTGCCACCACATCTTTCGGAGCTTCTACCTCAGCAGTAGTGATAGCATAAGCCTGGCCTTGATCCCTTGGCCTTTTCTGAGGTAAGTTATCCTGACGCTTAGGACATGCATTTGCATAATGCCCCATCTCCCTGCAATTTTAGCACTGAACATTGGTAGCTTCCTTCTTCCCCTTGCAATCATGAGCTTGATGGCCTTTTTTCACCACACTTGTAACAGACTCCCATTCCCTTCAGGCAAGCACCGGGGTGTTTCTTCCCGCACTTACCACAAGATGGATATTCAACCTTTCCTTTCTTCCCCTTATTTCCATTCCCAGATTGATCAGCAGGTCTCTTCTTCTTTTGCTTTGCTTTAAAGTCATAAGACTTAGAGAATTCCTTTTCGGTCTTGATAGCACATGAGACAATGTCTTCGTACGATGAAAAGGATTGTGAGACTAATGCTCGACGGAGAAATGGTTTTAACCCATCAAAGAAACGATCAATATTACTTCTTGGGTTGCGTATATAATCTCCAGCATACCTCGCTAACCTTGTAAAGTTATCCTCATACTTTGTGACATTATCATCCTCCTTTTGTCTCAGACTTAGAAATTGCCTTTCCATATCCGCTCGATGGTCGCGAGGGAAGTATTTTTCTAAAAACAGATCTTTGAACTCCCTCCATTCCATATTTGATACTTCATCATCTTCCTTTATGTTTTGAATCAATGACCACCATTGATCAGCATCTCCAGTGAGGCGGTAAACTGCCATGATAACTTTTTCCCTTTCACTGCTCCCCAAAGCCTGAAATATTTTCTCTAGGGAAAATATCCATTGCTCAGCTACTAATGGATTTGTATTCCCGTTGAAAGTTGGTGGTTGTTGCCTCATGAATCGATCTAACATTGATCCTCCACGCTGCGGATCAGGGTGCTCCATACGGGTAAGGTTATTATTCATAACCTGAGTAAGTTGTCCCAGTATGGTGATTAGCTGATCGGCACCAGTTGCATCACCAGCCCCACTATAATTATCTTGAGCAGGAGGGCAATCCCTACATGGAGTGCGTGCATTGATACGGTTTCCATTTCTTCCACTAGGCGCCATTTCTAAACAATGGCATAAACTAGATCAGTTTATGAATCAAAATACATAATCCCATACTTATAAAACACTTAACATAAATTGAACTATTTATGGATATAATCCATAATCATAAAAATGTTTTCTTTGAGGAATTATATACTCATAAACCCTTCATAATGATTTGTAAAGAAAATGAGAGTTATCCTAAGCATATCCCCCGGGAGTGTCGTAACCAAGAGTGCAGCAAGGCCCGTTGTCGTGCACCAGTTCCCGTTCGAGTCTAGCTCAAAGCGGTGTTTTCGGGTTTTACCCCTAGGTACATCTGTGCCAGAGCCGCCTCTACCTGCTCGTATGCAGACAGGGATGTATTGCTCGAAAAACTCACAAAATCTCTACAATACCAAAATTCTAGGAAGTTCTTCTATACTAATCCTCAAAGTTCATCTTAGGTCTACGTGCTCTAATCAGAGTTTATCTAAATCTAGCTTCCAAGGTTTGTACTAAACTTCCTCTGATACCAACTGTAACGCCCCGACCCCAGCTACCCAGAGTCGGTGCATTACTTCGTAACATTGGCATGATCACAAGAAGATCAAATCTCGAAAGACCGATTGGTTTAGTAGCCTTGGAAACACTAGATATATTCATAAGTTTTACATTACATCATAAAATGAAAAACTACTACAACAACATAATGCCTCCATAATTCACACTCATATCCCCACATAATATCCCTACAGGTCATTCATAATTTACTTCTTCACTTCCTGGGAAAAATAAAACATAGAAAAGGGGTGAGATCAAACGCCCAGTAAGGATAACAATATAGCGGAAACTTTCATAAATAAGAATAAACATTTAAGGCAATGTATAACTAAGACAAAAGCCTTTCAAACATGAACTTTCAACATGGTATGGCATAAATAAAATGAAATAATGCCATTTACTTATTCACATTGATATTCTACTAATCGAATAATCACATGTAAAAATCAATAACCACTTTCATAATGTTGGAATGCATAATGCCAGACTATCATAACCACATAGCCAAGGCCTCGTGCCAAGAATACAAATAAGATTTTGTCAAGGCCTTGTGCCAAGACACTAGTTTGTCTCATGAGACCTACCGATGCATCGAGGAGCTATAGCGGGCTCCACCCGTCACTTATTAAGTCCAATGCATTCCCATATGAAAAGGTTTAAACATAACATAAACATTCGTATTAGAACTAGCATACGAAATGTCAATAATTTCACCATAAACTATGAATGGTATAAAAATAGCACATCCACAGTCAAACATATCACAAAACCTTCAATACAATATAGAAGTTTTGTATCATAATAAATCAACTTCAAATAATCTTAAAATCCATCAAAGGATGTTGACATAGATGAAATCAAAATTCTTTTTAAAGAAGTATCTCCTTTTATTTTGAAATCATTTAAGATCCATATAAAATAAAACATTTTCTTTGAAAATATTCTTATAAGCTTGTATGGGAAGCTTCGACGATTTTATAACGGCGGAAAATAACCTCACCCGCCGTATAAGTTAAAAAAAACATTCTTACCTCAATTCTGACGAAAAGGTTAAAAAGGACCTTGTTTTGAAAACGACGGAAAGATTCCTTTATAAACCTCTTATAAAAAGTCAAACAAGGTTATAAATGACTTTAACCCATATTCTTGTAAATAGTAAAAATGTTTTGAAATACATTTCGAAGAAACATGGATGTGGATGATAAAGAGATCCCAGTAGATTATTACGTATAATACAACCTCAGATAATGAAGAGATTGTGAAATAACCCTTACCTTGTACTTTTCCTTGGTTGGGGTAGGTTAACCTCCTGTATAATAGTGAAATAATTGTTACTAAATTATACAAGAATCATATACATTAATATGATATCATATATGATCTTTTAATATTGATTTGATAATAATATCTTAGTATTATCGCCGTTTCGGGTGTTAACTTACTCATTTTCTTTTATATGTTTTGTTACATAAGTCATGTTTGTTGTATCTTATTCATATCCAGAATGATATCAAGTCCTTAAACATCATTTTTAAATCATTAAATGATAATTATACTTGAATGGATACGATGGAGAATGAATCTCATCGCGTTCGTGGAGACGGTAGTCCGTACGTACGCACGAACGCTACATCCATTTAATTTTTATTTTAAAAGAATCGAATACCAATGATACATAGGTATATTAATATTCCAGTATAATATAATATTTTATACATGTTACTTAAGTTCATTAACACCATCCTTTATACGTTCCATGTGTGGTATGAACGAGTCATATCATTTTAAGGGGGCGGTAGTCCGCACTTCCTCAAATGAAATTATCGTATGTATATACAACATGAAACGAATAATGGTATGAAATAAAATGGAATTACAGAAGCTTATATATAAAATATATATCATTAATATCATATTTAATTACAGTGCCATCATAATGGCCACCATGAGAGGCGGTAATATGTATTTGAACAATCATCGTTTCGTGAGGCGTTAGTTTTCCATCCACAGAAACATTATGTTCATCATCCATTAGATGGAGTTGTGTGTATGTGTAGTTTGAATCCTTCTTATAACAACATCCTAGTATATTGAGGATACTGGTGTTGTTACAAAAGAAAGGAAATAAAAAGAGTTTGGGGGTTGAAGAAGCAAAATAAATGAAAATAATTTAAGAGAAATCGTTACCTTTAATTTAGGTAACTCACTTTGGTTGGAACCAAAGGACTTCTTGAAATGCTTTCTGCCTAAGGGGAAGCTTCAAGGAGGAGGAGAGGGATGTGGGGAGCTTAGTTGGGCAGAGTTTGGACGATCCAAGTGGCTTGAGAGGTGTGAGTAATGAGTAGAAGTGGTCTCCTTTTATAAGAGAGAAGAGGGGCTCTTTAGGAAAGAGTGAAAGTATTACTTTATAATATAATTATATTCGGTTTATAATGGTCCAAAAATCATTGAGGTCGAAGATAAGATGACTCATATTCTAAATAACATCAACCAATAAGAATTGGACAGGTTTTAGATAATATTTTAATCATTATAATCTTATTTATTTAAATGATTTATTAATGAGGTAAACATTGCATCATTATTGTGTCATTAATAATTTAACTTATTTGATGTCTAAAAATTATAAATAAAATATCATTATGTAGGAAATCTTTTTATCTTTCTAATAAATATTTATAATCGAAAATCCAACATGTATAACCCTATGTAAAAATTGTTCTTCTAAAAGATGTAAGCTTATGCCATTTTTATTTTTATTTTAACTTTATTAATATAATGTGTCATTATCACTTACAAGTGGATCCATGGGGTCCCAAAATAGACCCAAAGATGCCCATGGTCGACCATGTATCAACCAATAGGGTTAAGACACGTTTTAGGGTAATTTAGTATTATTATAATATTATTTTTTTAACCCTAATTTACCGGATTTACCCTTTAACCATGGTAAATAAAATATTTACCGCAGTAATTATTCAAAATGTGTAAAAATAAAAGTTACCTATTTACATAATTTGGACATCCTGATTCCAAATATGGAATCCATTTTCCTAAATTCAAAACACAGAAGTGGCAGAAATTAATTTAAAATTAATTCCCGCTGTCAAAACAAAAAGCGTGTTTTTAAGAGGTAATAACTATCAAAAGATTGACACTTGTTTATGTTCGGTTTAATTGTAAAATTATGTCCAATGACCAAAATTATATTAAAGGGTAAAAATATATTCTAAATATACTTTAAAACCACTCAAATTCACAATTTATCACTATTAATTATTTTGATTAAAAAAGTTGTTTTTAATTAAAATTTAGTAATTTTCACTATTCATCAAAATATGAAAGTTATCCGAAATGTACCAAAATTTCACCCTAGGCTAATTTTGATATTCCGAATCCAAAAATGAAGTCCATTTTCAAATATAAAATATATATAATTTCAAAAAGTAGGTATTAGTATTCACAACGGCTAGTTTAATTAGTTGTGGTGTGTGTTAGAACTCGAGGTTGCGTACAACACACGCTATCGCATTATTCGAAGGGAAACGTACCGTGGAAGCTTGGGGTGTTACAATAACCTTCTAGTGGAAATTTCTTCCATCTTATGGGTCTTGATTCCACTAAATGAAGGTTATTTATCTCAAATGGATGGAGAGAAACTCACGATTAATAATATTCCCATTGTATGGGAATTTGATGATGTCTTTTTGGAAGAATTGCCGGGTCTTCCACCAAATCGTGAAGTTAATTTTTCAATAGAACTCGTACCGGGTGCTTTGCCTATTTCAAAGACACCTCATAGAATGGCCCCAATTGAGTTGCAGGAATTGAAGAAGAAACTCCAAGAGAATCTTGATAAAAGATTCATACTCCCTAGTGTATCACCTTGGGGAGCACCTATTCTGTTTGTTAAGAAGAAAAATGGATCAATGAGACTCTGCATTAATTATCGAGAAGTTAACAAGATCACTATCAAGAAAAAATATCCTCTCCCATGCATTGATGACTTATTTGACCAACTACGCGGAGCTCAATACTTTTCCAAGATTTATCTTTGTTTAGGGTATCATCAATTAAGGGTCAAAAGGGAGGATATAACAAATACGTCTTTCCGTACAAGGTATGGACACTATGAATTTATAGTGATTCCATTTGGTCTTACTAATTACCCTGCTATCTTCATGGATCTGATGAATAAAGTCTTTAAAGACTATCTTGATCAGTTTGTGGTAGTATTTATAGATGATATTCTTGTCTATTCAAAGAGCAAAGAAGAACATGAAGATCAGTTGAGAATTGTATTAAAGACCCTAATAAAGGAGAATCTTTATGCCAAATTTACCAAGTGTGAATTTTGGATTCAAAAAGTTTCATTTTTGGGTCACATAATCTCAAAAGAGGGGATATCTGTGGATCCAACAAAAACAGAGGTTGTCGAATGATGGTCAAGACCAACAACAGTAACTGAGATCCGAAGTTTTCTTAGTTTCTCTAGATATTACCAATGTTTTGTGAACGATTTTTCAAGGTCATCTAACCCAATCACCAAGTTTACTCGGAAAGGAGTTAAGTTTTTTTGGATGGAGGAATGTGAAGAGAATTTCAAAGAGATAAAAATAAGGTTAGCCAGTGCACCTGTGTCACACTACCTTGAAGTGGAGAAAGGTTTGTGATCTACAGTGATGCATCCAAGAAGGGTCTGTGGTGTGTTCTCATGCAAAATGATATGGTTATAGCTTATGCCTCACGAAAGTTGAAAATACATGAGCAAAATTACCCAACTCATGATTTGGAGTTAGCTGCGGTCATCTTTGCATTAAAGATTTGGAGGCATTACCTTTATGGTGAAAGGTGTGATATTTATACTGATCATAAAATTTTAAAATATATTTTCACACAAAAGGAGCTGAATATGCACCAAATAAGATGGTTGGAGCTGATTAAGGATTATGACTGCTCAATTCATTACCACCCTGGGAAAGCAAACAAGGTAGAAGACACATTAAGTCGACAAGACCATGCTTGCTTATCCATGATGAGGATCCCAAAAGATCCAATAATTATGGATTTACAAAGGATGGATCTTGGAATTATAATGGAAGGGGAGAAATATTATCTTTCTCAAATGAATGTTCAACCATCTATACATGTGAATATTAAAGAGGCATAAAAAGAAGATGTAGAGTTACAAAAAAAGGTGAGAACTGTTCCTGAATTCAACCTTGATTGTGATGGGATAATAAGGTTCAGGAATCGGGTTTGTGTTCCTCCCATCCCAGAATTAAAGAAGGATCTACTGGACAAGGCTCATAGTTCTTCATTTTCTATTCATTCTGGAAGTACAAAGATGTATAGGGACCTGAAAGAGTACTTCTGGTGGGATGGAATGAAAAGAGATGTTGCTGAATATGTCTCTCGATGCTTGGTTTGTCAGCAAGTTAAAGCTAAGAGACAAAAGTATAAGGGGTTGTTACAACCATTACCCATACCAGAATGGAAATGGGAAAACATCACTATGGACTTTGTCACTGGACTTCCTAAAACATCCAACGCAAATAATGATATCTGGGTTATAGTTGATCGTCTTACGAAGTCAACACACTTCATTTCTATTAGAGAAGATTTTTTTCTTGATCATCTTTCCAGGATATATGTAAAGGAAGTGTTAAGATTGCATGGATTACCACTTTCCATTATATCTGATCAGGATCCGAGGTTTACCTCGAAATTCTAGTGAAGTCTTCAGCATGCTCTAGATACAGAGTTGAGTTTCAACACTACTTACCATCCTCAGATAGATGGCCAGTCTGAGAGGACAATTAAAACTCTAGAAGACATGTTGAGAGCTTGTTCTATGGATTTCAAAGGTGGTTGGGATCAACACCTATATTTGGTGGAATTTTCTTATAATAATAGATTTCACTCCAGTATTCAAATGGATCTTTATGAATCCCTCTATGGAAATAAATTCAAAACTCCAACTTGCTGGGATGAAGTTGGGGAAAGAAAGCTATTAGGACCTGATCTTGTTGGTGAGATGGCAGAAAAGGTTAGATCGATTCAACAACACATAAGAGAAGCTCAGAGTCGACAGAAAAGTTATGCCGACTACCGAAGAAAAGACCTAGAGTTTTAAGTGGGTGATAAAGTGTTCTTACAAATATCTCCCTGGAAGAGGGTCATGAGATTTGGAAAGAAGGGAAAGTTGAGTCTTAGAAATATCGGTCCTTTTGAAATTATAGATCGTTTTGGGAAGGTAGCTTACCGATTGGTGCTTCCACCGAATCTCTCTCAAGTTCATGATGTGTTCCATGTATCTCTTCTAAGAAAGTACATACCTGATCCTTCACATGTACTCAACTCAGAAGTTGTACCGTTGGAGCAAGATCTTTCTTATGAAGAACAATCGAGAGAGATTCTGGATCGTAGCGAAAAAGTCCTACAGAACAAGACCACTCTCTTGGTGAAAGTTTTATGGAGGAACCAATAATTAGAAGAAGCTACATGGTAACTTGAGGATATGATGAGGGAGAGGTATCCTCACCTGTTTGTAATGAAGTGACAAATTTCGAGGGCGAAATTCATTTTAAGGGGGGTAGAATGTAACACCTTGAGATTTTATGAGAAATATTTTTTTTATGTATTATGTTATATGCAACACCAAATGAATCTTTCACAACACACAATACTGACTTGGCTTGCATTACACGCAATCATGACCTTCCTCGATAACATGTGTAGTACGCAATACCATGTTTCACTAAACAACGATATATTATTATGGACTAGCCGTTATGAATAGTATTAACTACATTTTTAATTTTATAACATTATTATTCATCTTACACATTCTCTAGAACATGGTAAGAGAACAAAATAAAATTTTTGGGTAAAATAAGTATTTTTCAAAAAATGCAGTTTTGCCGCCTTTTGATGGTGCACCCACATTAAATCTAGTTTTTGACATGTTTATAAGTTCACTTTGACAAAATAAAATTCTTATTTGGAATCAGGATATAAAAATTTACTTGGGATAAATTTTTGATATTTTTCTGATAACTTTCATATTTTGATGAATAGTAAAAATACGCTAATTTTTAATTAAAAACAAATTTTTTCATTGAGATAATTTATATGTTTAAATTATAATATTGAATGGTTTTAAAGTATAAATAGAATATATTTTTACCATTTAATATAATATATGTCATTAGCATTAATTTCACATTGAATTCATAGGTAAAAACATTTCAATGTTTGGCAATGTTTTAACTTCTAAAACCCGTTTTCTTAACAACGGGATTAATTTTAAATTAATTACTGCAACTTATGTGTTTTGAATTTTAAAAAATGGATTCCATAGTTGTAATCGGTGTGTCCAAATTATGTTAATAGGATACTTTTTATTTTTGGGCATTATGAATAGTAACTACTGTAAATTTTATTTACCATAGTTAAAGGTAAATCGGGTAATTAAGGGTAAATATAAGATTATAAAATTACCCTAACACCTGCCAAAATCCTATTGGATGACTAAAAGTCGACCCATATCACCTAAGTGTCGGATTAGATTCATTTAATGGACTTTTTTCTGTGAAAATAATTTAATTATTATTAAAACCAAAGAAAATGACAACATGTTACTTTCTTAAATATTATAAGTATAATAATTTTAATTTAGTGATAAACTTAATTAAGATTTAAACATGAATAGTCTAAAGAAATATAATACAATTATCTACATCATATAAATTTATTTATAATTTTTATGGATTAAATAATTATCATTAATTATGACACAATAGTGATGTTGAAATTATTTTATTAATTAAAATATTAAATAAATGGTTTTAAAAATATTAAAAGAAATATTATATGAACTATTTAATGTGCTCCACTAATTTTCTAGATACATAATGAATTTTATAAATCTATTAAATCTTTTAGTTTGAACATATATTCTGTATACATTTTATTTAAATTCAAATAAATGAATAGTGTCAAAATTGACACTATTGTTATTTTATAAAAATAACATATTATAAAATTGTTTAAAAATAACAAATATATTTAAAAATTATAAATTAAAATTTACATGGTCTACAATGTCATAAAATGTAAAATTATGGAAAATTCACAACACATATGTAATTATTTACAATAATTTAAAATTTAGAATATTATTACCACAAATAAAATTAAATTGATAAATAAGAATAAATCAAGTTGATAATGTTTAAAATAAATTCCTAACATGTCTAAATTATATTTGTTGATTATATTAAAACCCTATATCATCTAATCTTTGGATATGAGTCATTTTGGAAGTTTTTATGTGGGGTTGGGATTTAATATAAACTAATATTTCTTATATTTCCAAAGGTGCCCCTCTCCTCCCTTATAAAAGGGAACCTCCTCCCTCTCCTCCTCACACCAATTTGAGCCTTCAAGCTTGAAAAAACCCTGCACATTTCACTTTACCACTTCCCTAGAAACATCCTATAGGGCCTGGTATTCTTCAAAGACCAATTTTAGTGCCCTAAGAGGAGGTCTCAAAGAGGCGCTTCAAAGAAGAGGTAATGTCCGTTAACGATTCTTTCAACTTTATTTCTTCTTCTACTTCTTCTTCTTTAGTTGTTTCATTATTAAGTAATAACATCAGTATCAATCATATAATGATATGTTATTATAATTATGAAACAACCCTATTTCACCATCTATCTATCCTACGGAAAATGAAATCACCGCCCGTGCGTACGTACGGAATATCATCTCCACGCCGTGGTGTAATCTATTTTCCACAACCACCTTACTTGGATGGGTATAATGGTGAAAATAATGACTAAATATGATTATTTTAAAGTGATATTTATTCTGAAATAGTATACATACACTCCAATACAATTCCACAATCATGGGAACAATATCATCGCTCGTGCGTACGTACGGAATACCGTCCACACAATGTGATGCGACTCGTTCTACATGATCTTCATTGAATAATGATTATATAAATGAATTGAATGAATAAATATGATATATATTACACTAATAACATTCTGGAAATGAGGTGTCTATAACCTAAAAATAGGAATAAGAATTTATTCGACAAAACACACATACGAACATAAAGCAATAAACACCCGAATAACAAGTAGCAATGAAATATTACTAATAAGAAGCTAATAATATGACCATATATGATATCATAAAAATAATTATGATTCTGGAATAAGTAAATGACATTATTTAAATCATTATATAGGAGGTTCGGACACTTACTAAGCAAATCAGACCTAAGGTAAGGGAAAATCTCACAATCTCATTTTTATCCGAGATTGTTTATACTCCAGAATTTACTGGGGAATATTTATCATCCACATACATGTTTCCTCAATATGTAATATTATTTCCATCCACATACAATTTTTTAAATCCAATTTTACCCTTTGGTGAGTTTTTAGTAAATGATATTAAAGGAATCTTTTGTCGTTTTTCGTACGAGGTACTTTTTGACTTTTCTGGCCAAAGTACGGGAAGAATGTTTTTTTAACTTATATGGAATGAATGGATTTTTAGAACATTATTTCCATGAAGATTCCTTTACAAGTTTTAAAGTTTATTTTTAATCAAATTCTTTTAGTTCAAAATTATGACATGTTAAGAAAGGAAAATGTTTTTGAAGTAGAAAGTATATTTTCCACAAGAATGGAGTTCAAGTGTTTTATAAAAATTATTTTCCTTCTAAGATAATATAGGGTTCTGTTTATATCCCTATTTTTACATTGATTTGATTATGTTATGATGGAATTATTTTTACGATATCCTTTTATGGATTATTTTATGATGACTTGATGTTTAAGAATCCCATTTTTATTAGATGGGTTATGCTATGATGTATGATTTATGATTTTGTTGCACACATAAGAATGGTATCATTATGAGATGGGTGGGACCTATATCTCCCTCCAATGCATTAGGCAATGATTTATATCTCATGAGATAGACATGTCTGGAATGGCAGGTTAAAACGGTTTAGTGAAACAGGACTGAAACGAGGAGTGAACTCAGTTCAGAAAAGGACTTTGTCTGCTAAGATAGTCTTGGAAATGTGTCTTGACTACTAAGAAATTATTTTCTATGATTATGTGTGTATGCCACAAAGATTGATGTTTTAAGTTATGATTATTGGAATTACATTTCACTTCTATGGTTTATCCCATGTTATGATCTCTTTTGCTGGATAAGATTTTCGAAATGTTATGTTCTTATAAATATGATATGTTTGATATTTTTTTTGTTTACCGTTACTGAGCATTTGATCTCACCCTTTTGTATGTTTTCTTTTCCCCAGGTCAGGAAGAAGGATATTAAGTAGGATATTCCAAAAAAGGGACTCTAGATATGATGAAATAAATGGGAGACAACGTAGATGATTTATGAACCAGTTGTTTATGTTTCCCAGTTTCTAAAGACACTATACCTATACAGTCCTTTCATGGTTTTGTTATATGTTGTAATAATTATGCTTAAATTTTGAAGTAATAACCATGTATGTAAATCATGGGTCATTATAGTTGGTATCAGAGGAAAGGTATAATCAACCTTTGGAAACTAGGATGTGAAAGCCTTAGTAAGAAACCTAAGGATATGTATAAGCATAGAACACAATATTAGTGTTTTAGAATTGGCCATGAACAACCTATGATAAGACCTTACGTGTGAAATTTTATTCTTGATTATGTGATTTTCTTATTATAATTAGTGTTGCTCACACTATTATTCTTGGTTTTAGTCAATGGCTGGAACCCGAAGAAACCGTGTTAATGAGGAATGTGACGAGCAATGAAATGATTATCCCCCTGAGCAACCAAACTTTATCGGAGCTGGAATGAAAAATCTTGTAGCCATGCTCACACAACTTTCTCAAGCTATGAATCATGCATGACTTCCAAATGAGAAAAGGAAAGAGAATTTTTTTTTGAATCCTTCATGAGGAAGCGTCCACCTTCATTCAGTGGGTCTTCTGATCCATTAGTGGATGAACAATGTATCAGTACCACTGAAAAGATATTTTCAGTTCTTCAATGTTCTGAACATGATAAATTCATCTTAGCAGTGTATCGTTTGGAAGGTGATGCTGATCAATGGTGGAATCTTATTAAGAATACGAGGCAAAGGGATGAAATTGAGTCCATGGAATGGGACGAGTTCAAGAACTTATTTTTCAATAAGTATTTCCCTCATATTCATCGAACAAAGATGGAGAAGGAGTTTCTTGAGCTAAAGCAAAAGGATGATGAATCCGTTGGTACCTACGAAGCAAATTTTACAAGACTTGCAAGGTACGCTTCCGGAATTATTATCCAACCTGAGAGTAATATCGATCGATTATTTAGTGGCTTAAAACCAAGTATTCAAAGGGAGTTAGCCATAAGGGTCTTCAATAGCTACGAGGAAATTGTTTGATGTGCTCTCAAGGTTGAGATGGAGATTGGTGTAACCCATCAGTCACATTGTTTTGATAAGAAGAGGAAAATGGAATTCAAAGGAAAATCTAAAGACCACACTGAAAAGAAGATGAGTTTTCCCTTATGCTCAAAGTGTGGAAAGAAACATGGAGGAAATTGTCTTAAGGGGATAAGAAAATTATATAAGTGTGGAAAAGAAGGTCATCGGGCAATTGAATGTCGAAATAATGGGAAGAAGATGTATAATGATGTAAATAAAGGAAGAGATACACAGAATGAACCTACTACACTTCAATGTTTCAAGTGCAAGGAGATGGAGCATTATTCCAATCAACACCCAAATACAAGGGTTGATGATGATCGAAGTCAACAAACTCTTAAGGCCAAAGGCAAAGGAAAGTCACATGCAATTACTATCGGCGATGTGGAGTACGACAACGAAGTGGTGAGAGGTACACTTACCATACACTCTAAAGTAGAAAATGTTTTACTTGATTCTGGATCCACCCACTCTTTTATTTATGAAGAATTTTCTAAGGGTATCGCTGTATTACCTCAACAATTAGATGTTGAGTTGGCTGTGACAACTCATAATGGCACAACAGTCGCATCAAAAGTTTACAATTCTTCTCCAATTGAATTTTGTGGGAAAGTTCTTCCTAAAAATCTTGTGATCCTTCCTATAGTGGAATTTGATGTGATTCTTGGCATGGATTGGATTTCTTTATATGAAGCTCATATCAATTTCCAAAGAAAGGAAGTCACATTTCATATTCCAGATCAATCTATGATCGTTTATCGATGCAAGGATGAACATAACCTTCCAGTGGAAATTTCTTCCATCTTATGGGTCTTGATTCCACTAAATGAAGGTTATTTATCTCAAATGGTTGGAGAGAAACTCATGGTTAATAATATGCCCATTGTACGTGAATTTGATAATGTCTTTCCAGAGGAATTGCCAGGTCTTCCACCAAATCGTGAAGTTGAGTTTTCAATAGAACTCGTACCAGGTGCTTTTCCTATTTCAAAGAAACCTCATAGAATGGACCAAATTGAGTTGCAGGAATTGAAGAAGAAACTCCAAGATAATCTTGATAAAGGATTCGTACACCCTAGTGCATCACCTTGGGGAGCACCTGTTCTATTTGTTAAGAAGAAAGATGGATCAATGAGACTCCTCATTGATTATCGAGAACTTAACAAGATCACTATCAAGAACAAATATCCTCTCCCACGCACTGATGACTTATTTGACCAACTACGCGGAGCTCAATACTTTTCCAAGATTGATCTTCGTTCAGGGTATCATCAATTAAGGGTCAAAATGGAGGATATACCAAATACGTCTTTCTGTACAAGGTATGGAAACTATGAATTTATAGTAATTCCATTTGGTCTTACTAATTCCCTTACTATCTTCATGGATCTGATTAATAGAGTCTTTAGAGACTATCTTGATCGGTTTATGGTAGTCTTTATAGAAGATATTCTTGTCTATTAAAAGAGCAGGGAAGAACATGAAGATCACTTGAGAATTGTATTAAAGACCCTAATAAAGGACTAGCTTTATGCCAAATTTACCAAGTGTGAATTTTGGCTTAAAAAAGTTGCATTTTTGGGTCACATAATCTCAAAAGAGAGGATATCTGTGGATCCAGCAAAAACAGAGGTTATCGAAAGATGGTCGAGACCAACAACAGTAACTGAGATCCGAAGTTTTCTTGGTTTGGCTGGATATTACCGACGTTTTGTGAAAGATTTTTCAAGGTAATCTAACCCACTCACCAAGTTGACTCGGAAAGGAGTTAAGTTTGTTTGGATGGAGTAATGTGAAGAGAATTTCAAAGAGCTAAAAAGAAGGTTAGCCAGTGCACCTGTTCTCACACTACCTTGCAGTGGAGAAATGTTTGTAATCTACAGTGATGAATCTAAGAAGGGACTGTGGTGTGTTCTCATGAAAAATGATATGGTGATAGCTTATTCCTCATGACAGTTGAAAATCCATGAGCAAAATTACCCAACTCATGATTTTGAGTTAGCTGCGGTCATCTTTGCATTAAAGATCTGGAGGAATTACCTTTATGGTGAAAGGGGTGATATTTATACTGATCAAAAAAGTTTAATGTATATTTTAACACAAAAGGAGTTGAATATGCACCAAAGAAGATGTTTGGTGCTGATTAAGTATTATGACTGCTCAATTAATTACCACCCTGGGAAAGAAAACAAGGTAGCAGACACATTAAGTCGACAAGACCATGCTAGCTTATCCATGATGAGGATCACAAAAGATCCAATATTTATGGATTTACAAAGGATGGATCTTGGAATTATAATGGAAGGGGAGAAATATTATCTTTATCAAATGAATGTTCAACCATCTATACACGTGAATATTAAAGAGGCACAAAAATAAGATGTAGAGTTACAAAAAAAAGTGAGAAATGTTCTTGAATTCAACAGTGATTGTGATGGGATAATAAGGTTCAGGAATTGGGTTTGTGTTCCTCCCATCCCAGAATTAAATAAGGAGATACTGGACGAGGCTCATAGTTCTTCATTTTCTATTCATCCTAGAAGTAAAAAGATTTATAGGGACCTGAAAGTGTACTTCTGGTGGGATGGCATGAAAAGAGATGTTGCTGAATATGTCTCTCGATGCTTGGTTTGTCAGCAAGTTAAAGCTGAGAGACAAAAGTCTAAGGGGATGTTACAACCATTACCCATAACAGAATGGAAATGGGAAAACATCACTATGGACTTTGTCACTGGACTTCCTAAAAAATCCAAAGGCAATAATGCTATCTGGGTTATAGTTGATCATCTTACGAAGTCAGCACACTTCATTGCTATTTGAGAAGATTTTTCTCTTGATCATCCTGTCAGGATATATGTAAAGGAAGTGGTAATATTGAATGAAGTACCAATTTCCATTATATCTGATCGGGATCCGAGGTTTACCTCGAAATTTTGGCGAAGTCTTCAGCATGCTCTAGATACAGAGTTGAGTTTCAGAACTGCTTACCATCCTTAGACAGATGGTCAGTCTGAGAGGATAATTCAAACTCTAGAAGACATGTTGAGAGCTTGCTCTATGGATTTCAAAGGTGGTTGGGATCAACACCTTTCTTTGGTGGAATTTTCTTATAATAATAGCTTTCACTCCAGTATTCAAATGGATCCTTATGAGGCCCTCTATGGAAAGAAATGCAGAACTGCAACTTGTTGGGATGAAGTTGGGGAAAGAAAGCTATTAGGACCTGATCTTGTTGATGAGATGACAGAAAAGGTCAGATATATTCAAAAACACATAAGAGCAGCTCAGAGTCGACAGAAAAGTTATGCCGACAATCGAAAACATGACCTAGAGTTTGAGGTGGGTGATAAAGTGTTCTTACGAATATCTCCTTGGAAGAGGGTCACGAGATTTGGAAAGAAGGTAAAGTTGAGCCCTAGATATATCGGTCCTTTTGAAATTCTGGATCGTGTTGGGAAGGTAGATTACCAATTGGCGCTTCCACTAAATCTCTCTCAAGTTCATGATGTGTTCCAAGTATCTCTCCTGAGAAACTACATACCTGATCCTTCACATGTACTCAACTCAGAAGTCGTACCGCTAGAGCAAGATCTTTCTTATGAAGAACAACCGATAGAGATTCTGGATCGTAGCGAAAAAGTCCTACAGAACAAGACCACTCTCTTGGTGAAAGTTTTATGGAGGAACCACCAATTAGAAGAAGCTACATGGGAACTTGAGGATATGATGAGGGAGAGGTATCCTCATCTATTTGTAATGAAGTGACGAATTTCGAGGGAGAAATTCGTTTTAAGGGGGGTAGAATGTAATACCCTGAGATTTTATGAGAAATATTTTTTTATGTCTTATGTTATACGCAACACCAAAGTAATCTTTCACAACACACAATACTGACTTGGCTTGCATTACACCCAATCACGACCTTCCTCGATAGCGTGTGTAGTACGCAATATCGGGTTTCACTAAACAACGATATATTATTATGGACTAGCCGTTATGAATAGTATTAACTAAATTTTGAATTTTATAACATTATTATTCATCTTACACATTTTCTAGAATATGGTAAGAGAACAAAATAATTTTTTCGGGTAAAATAAGTATTTTTTAAAAAATGCAGTTTTCCGCCTTTTAATGGCACACCCACATTAAATTTAGTTTTTGACATGTTTATAAGTTAAATTTGACAAAATAAAATTCTTCTTTTGAATCAGGATATAAAAATTTACTTTGGATAAATTATTGATATTTTTCTGATAACTTTCATATTTTGATGAATAGTAAAAATACGCTAATTTTTAATTAAAAACAACTTTTTTCATTGAGATAATTTATATGGTTAAATTATAATATTGAATGGTTTTAAAGTATAAATAGAATATATTTTTACCATTTAATATAATATATGTCATTAGAATTAATTTCACATTGAATTCATAGGTAAAAACATTTCAATCTTTGGCATTGTTTTAACTTCTAAAACCCGTTTTCTTAACAACGAGATTAATTTTAAATTAATCACTACAACTTATGTGTTTTTAATTTTGAAAAATTGATTCCATATTTGGAAAAAGTGGGTCCAAATTATGTTAATAGGCTACTTTTTATTTTTGGGCATTATGAATAGTAACTGTGGTAAATTTTATTTACCATAGTTAAAGGTAAATCAGGTAATTAAGGGTAAATATAAGATTATAAAATTACCCTAAAACCTGCCAAAATCCTATTGGATGACTAAAAGTCTACCCATATCACCTAAGGGTCTGATTAGATTCATTTAATGGACTTTTTTCCATGAAAATAATTTAATTATTATTAAAACCAAAGAAAGTGAAAACATGTCACTTTCTTAAATCTTATAAGTATAATAATTTTAATTTAGTGATAAACTTAATGAAACTTCGAACATGAATAGTCTCCAGAAATATAATACAATTATCCAAATCATATTAATTTATTTATAATTTTTATGGATTCAATAATTATCATTAAGTATGACGCAATAGTGATGTTGAAATTATTTAATTAATTAAAATATCAAAAAAATGGTTTTAAAAATATTAAAATAAATATTATATGAACTATTTAATGTGCTCCACTAATTTTCTAGATACATAAGACATTTTATAAATCTATTAAAGCTTTTAGTTCGAACATAGTTTCTGTATATATTTTATTTAAATTTAAATAAATGAATAGTGTCAAAATTGACACTATTGTTATTTTATAAAAATAACATATTATAAAATTGTTTAAAAATAACAAAAATATTTAAAAATTATAAATTAAAATTTATATGGTCTAAAAGTTCATAAAGTTTCAAATTATGGAAAATTAACAACACATATGTAATTTTTTATAATAATTTAAAATTTAGAATACTATTACCACAAATAAAATTAAATTGATAAATAAGGATAAATCAAGTTGATAATGCTTATAATAAATTCCTAACATGTATAAATTTTATTGGTTGATGATATTAAAACCCTATATCATCTAATATTTGAATATGAGTCATTTTGTATGTTTTTAAGTGGGGGTGGGATTTAATATAAACTAATATTTCTTATATTTCCAAAGGTGCACCTCTCCTCCCTTATAAAAGGGAACCTCCTCCCTCTTCTCTTCACACCTATTAGAGCCTTCAAGCTCGGCCAAACCCTTCCCATTTTACTTAACCACTTCCCTAGAAACATCCTAGAGGTCCTGGTATTCTTGAAAGACCAATTTTAGTGCCCTACGAGGAGGTCTCAAAGAGGCGCTTCAAAGAAGAGGTAATGTCCGTTACCGATTCTTCCAACTTTATTTCTTCTTCTACTTATTATTCTTTAGTTGTTTAATTATTAAGTAATAACATCAGTGTCACTCATATACTTATATGTTATTATTAGTATGAAGCAACCCTATTTCACCATCTATCCATCCTATGGAAAACGAAATCACCGCGCGTGCGTACGTACGGAATACCGTCTCCAGGCCGTGGTGTAATCTATTTTCCACCACCACCTTATTTGGATGGGTATAATGGTATAAATAATGAATATATATGATTATTTTAAAGTGATATTGATTCTGAAATAGTATACATACACTCCAATACAATTCTACAATCATGGGAACGATATCATCGCTCGTGCGTACGTACGGAATACCGTCTCCACGATGTGATGCGACTCGTTCTACATGATCTTCATTGAATAATGATTATATAAATTAATTGAATGAATAAATATGATATATATTACACTAATAAAATTCTTCAAATGAGGTGTCTATAACCTAAAGAGAGGAATAAGAATTTATTCGACAAAACACACATACGAACATAAAGCAATAAACACCCGAATAACAAGTAGCAATGAAATATTACTAATAAGAAGCTAAGAATATGACCATATATGATATCATAAAAATAATTATGATTCTAGAATAAGTCAATGAAATTATTTAAATTATTATACAGAAGTTTTGGACACTTACGAAGCAAATCAGACCTAAGGTAAGGGAAAATCTCACAATCTCATTTTTATCCGAGATAGTTTATAGTCCAGAATTTACTGGTGAATATTTATCATCAACATCCATGTTTCCTCAATATTTAATATTATTTCCATCCACCTACAATTGTTTAAATTATATTTTTACGTTTGGTGAGTTTTTAGTAAAAGATATGAAAGGAACCTTTTTTTTTCATTTTTCGTACGAGGTACTTTTTGACTTTTCTGGCCAAAGTATGGGAAGAATGTTTTTTTTAACTTGTACGAAATGAATGGATTTTTAGAACATTATTTCCATAAAGATTCCTTTACAAGTTTTCAAGTTTATTTTTAATCAAATTATTTTAGTTCAAAATTATATGACATGTTAAGAAAGGAAAATGTTTTTGAAGTAGAAAGGATATTTTCCTCAAGAATGGAGTTCATGTGTTTTATCAAAATTATTTTCCATCTAAGATAATATAGGGTTCTGTTTATATCCCTATTTTTACATTGATTTTATTATGTTATGATGGAATTATTTTTACGATATCCTTTTATGGATTATGTTATGATGACGTGATGTTTAAGAATCCCATTTTTATTACATGGGTTATGCTATGATGTATGGTTTATGATTTTACGGAACACATAAGAATGGTATCATTATGAGATGGATGGGACCTATATCTCCCTCTAATTTATTGGGTAAATATTTATATCTCATGAGATAGACATGGCTGGAACGATAGGTTAAACTGGTTCAGTGAAACAGGACTGAAACGATGAGTGAACTCGGTTTAGAAAAGGACTTTGTCCGCTAAGATAATCTTGGCAATGAGCCTTGACTACAAAGAAATTATTTTCTATTATTATGTGTGTATTCAACAAAGATTCATGTTTTAAGTTATGGTTATTGGAATTACATTTCACTTCTATGATTTATCCCATGTTATGATCTCTTTTGCAGGATAAGATTTTCAAAATGTTATGTTCTTATAAATATGATATGTTTGATATTTCTTTTGTTTACCCTTATTAAGAATTTGAACTCACCATTTTGTATGTTTTATTTTCCCTAGGCCAGGAAGAAGGATATTAAGTAGGATATTCCAAAAAGGGGCTCTAGATATGATGAAATAAATGGGAGACAACATAGATGATTTATGAACCAGTTGTTTATGTTTCCCAGTTTCTAAAGACACTATACCTATACGGTCCTTTCATGGTTTTGTTATATATTGTAATAAGTGTTCTTGAATTTTTAATTAATAACCATGTATGTAAAGTATGGGTTGTTATAGGATCATATTAATTTTAGGAAACATGTTTTCTATTGATAAGGTTTTACATAATAAATTAGTTCTTTAAGAAAACTTTAATGTTAAGAACCTTAGCTTCACCTATTTTGATTTAATATTGAGTATAAATTAGTTATTTGTTAATAATTATTCCTTAGCTTACTTATAATGTATTTATTACTTATCCATTTATTTCCACTACACTTTCAATGAATTAAAAAAAAATCTAACCACACTTTACTTAAATCAAGAGGTTTCATTAGTTGTGAAGTAATGGATATGTTTCATAAAGTGGGATGGAATGAATTAATTATTTAGATTTGATGTATCTTCCCCAAATTAAATACTTTATAAATTGAAATAGAACATCATGGAAAATATATTTTACTTGTGTTTTAATAATATAATTATTGTTAACCTTAAATAAAATCCTTTCATGATTAAATTTTATCCTCAATTATGTTTTCAAATGAGAATACCTATATGGATAAGAAATAAACATTTTTCTGTATGTATTCCATAGTTTCTATTTATTCTAATATATGAACTATGTTTGCATTTCAATGAGTTTGCCTTATTTATTTCTTATGATTTACCTTGTTCTTTTTTTTGTATGGATAGTATTATTCTATAATGGTCACTTGCATCATGAATTGTATTTAATTTAATTTTCTATTAGTGTTCTTTAATTTCCTCTACACTATAATTTTAATTTGTCTTTAAATTTGGATATCATTGTAATTGTGGTTTACATTGTTTATTGGAACTTAATTTTTTTCTCAGTAATAGAATGGATAGAAGCTTTATATATCATACCAATCAGATTTAAACCGAGATTCAAAATAATTTTGATGTTTTTTTAGATTTTCCAATTAAAAATGCTTCAGATGGAGGTCATATACAACGTTCATGTTATAATTGTGATGTAAGACCATGTTTAATCTAGGTATAAGTAAGATACCATATAAAAAAACTTTGTATTTAAAACAAACTATTATGTTTGGTATCACGACTGAGATATGAGACAATCTTATACTCTTCATGAATATAAAGAAGGAAGTGGTATGATGAATTTGATATTTGATCAGTTTCCATTTTTATATCATCAATACATAGATAGTATGATAGTTCAAGAAGTCAATTATATCAATACAAATGAGTAAAGTAATGAATATAATGATTTTGAGAGATTCAAAAAATTAATATATGATGCCAAAACTCATGTATATTGGGAATGTACTAAAGTGAAAAAGTTGGAATTTTTAATGTAGTTGTATCATGGGAGATTTTTTATGTAATTTATAATACCTCCATTTATTATATTATTACCTTTTTGAAGGAATTTTATCCTGATGGTGAAGATATTCCCTCAAATTATTACAAGGTATAGAAGTTAATTAAGAAAATTGGATTTTCTACTAACAAAGTTCATAATTGTCCAAAAGGTTATAATTTATTTTAGGAGGAAACGACAAAACATAATGACTATAAAGAATGTGGTACATCTTTATGGGAGGAAAATTCATATATAACACCATCTCCTATTCCGTAGAATGTCATGTTCCACTTTCCATTGATTCTTTGGATTTAAAATTTATTCATGTCCTCATAAATCTAAACCAATATGTGATGGCCCAATACTGAGATAATTTAAGTTAATAATGAGTTGGTTCATACTGAATATATATTATATTGGAAGGAATTTGATGCAAAACATCCTGATTTTGAAGATGAGTTATGCAATACCAGGTTGGCACTATCCTATGATGGTTTTAATCTATTTGATCAAATGCTTACTGCTCACAACATGTGGCCAGTTTTTATTCATGTCTAAAATATTCTTTCATGGACGTGTATGAAAAAACCTTTCAATTTAATGATTATACTAATATCTAGAACTCATGATCCTTGAAACTATATGGATTTATACTTGTAACCTTTAATAAGAGTGTTTAAGCAACTTTGGGATATTGATGTTCTCACATTCAACACTTCTTCAAAAAATATATTTCAAATGCGTGCTACCCTTCAATGGACTACAAATGATTTAAATGATTATACAATTATTTTTTTTGGATCATAAAGGTAAAAATATCGTGTACTATTTTTATGAATAATAAATGATCGAGAAGTCTTAAATATCATCACAGTTTCAGTTTCATGGGGCATCAAATATTATTTCCAATGAATCATCAATATAGGAAGAATCACCAGAGGTTTGATAATACCATTAACACTGAACATCCACCTAAATGTATGTTATGAAATTATGCACTTAATGAATTTAAAGATTTCAATTTTTCATTAGGGAAAGGTCAGATGAAATCTAAAAAGATGAAGAATATTTACATTGAATCAACTTATTATTGAAAAAAATAAAAGTATCTTTTTTGAGTTTTCATATTGGTCTACCAATTTGTTATGGAATTTTTTAGACAAAATTAAAATTAAGAAAAATATATACGAAATTTTCATTTAAATTATTCTAAATATTAAGGGGAATGCCAAATATGACTTTTTAAATCACCAGGAATTGTTGGATAGTGGTATTCGACCATAATTACACCCTATGTGTATTAGTGAAAACAATTGGAAAGTTCCTTATACTTCTCATATGATGACACATTTTGAGAAAAATCAATTTATAAAAGTATTGGAGAATATCAAGGTTCTTGATGGCTAGTCCAATAATATATCTAAACGAGTCAACAGAAGGGAGTTGAAACTAAAATCCCTAAAAACTCATGATTGTCACATCCTTTTTCATGAACTGATTCCAATAACAATCCAACATTTAATATCCAATAACTTAATAGTAAAAGTGATTATTTACCCCATTTTTTGAGTCCTTTTGGATAAAAATTTATCCAAGTATTTCTGGATAAAAATGAATCAAGATCCCCCATTAATTTTGTGTGAGTTGTAAATGTTTTTCTCTCCATATTTTTTTGCTTGAGAATTTCATTTAATAGTTCATATTCCAACTAAAACACTTCTTGGGGGACCCTTTTATTTTCAATGGATGTATCCCACTAATATAAATACATTCACAATGAAATTATATTTCCAAAATAAGAATCATATAGAATGTTACATTGTGAGAGGTTATCTAGCTCAAGAATGTATGGGTTTTTGTTCAATGTATTTATCTAATGTGAGAAAACCACATAATTGGAAAATGAGAAATAAATATTAGTAGTATGAAAAAATTGATCCCTCACTTTCATATCTTCCCCAAAAATGAGGAATTCTTGGGTTATATACATTGACTAAAATGATCCTTGAAGTGCAGGATATGGCACATTGCATAATCTTGTGTAACCGTGGTTTGTTCAATGACTATATCAAGTAAGAAATTTGAATATTTATATTTTATCTCACACTATATCATTTAATTTATAACTTAAAATTTTATTATCATTTTATGTAGGGAATATAAACAATTTATAAGTAGATTTCATCGATCTTTTCCTTCGAGAAGGGTAGAGTCCTGCAAATAATTGAGAGCATTGGATTTTTGTCCCAATTCATTGGTTCATGAATGAAAATATTTAATAAGAAATGAGTATAATTTTTTTACAATTGATTGAATGGTGAAGATGAGAACACAAAATGATGGCGTTATGTTAATTCCTTCAATCTTCTATTATTCCAGGGCATCAGATAATATTCCTCAATATGAAAATTTATCTTATTATGGACTTATTAAGAAAATAATATTATTGGATTACCACTCTCATGGACGAGTCACTATGATTAAATATAAATGGATTGATTCAATGACACAACAAGGTACATTTATTGATAAATATGGATTCATAGTTATTAAAATTAATTAGTTCTTGGATACTAATGAACCATATATTTTGGAATCAATGTAAAAACAAGTTTTACATATGAAATATCATCCGAGAACTGATTATGGTGTCATTATTGAAGTAATCATAAGAAATATTTTTTATGATGGTGGGGAAGAAATTGACACCAATGGCCCCACATTGGTGTTGACCAAAATATTTCATTTGATAAATAAAATTTTTCAATTCTGAGAGTTGATGTTGTACCTTAAGTTGTGGTGGAAAATATATAGAAGCAACCATATATGTTCAAAGTTCATTTAGTTTACCTTGAAGTGGGTTCCTCAGGTCATTAATATTTTAATTACGTTAATTTTGTTTCATTTTTAAATGATATGTTTGTTTTGGTATTTTTTTCATTGAATTTAATTAGATTTATTTCAATTCATAAAACCAGGTTTAAAATGGGTTTTTAAAAAATGTATAACTTGGTTTAAAATTATAGTTTCTAAAACATGTTATGACATTTTTATGAATTTTTTGACTTCTAATTTTTATGACTGATTTTTAAAAAATATTTCTAAAAAATTTAAATTTCATTATTATGAAAATTATGAAAAATATTGATGAAGTTCGAAGGAAGCTATTATATGATAATGACCGACATATGCACGAGCTTGGTTTTCCTCCTATGGTTTTTTAGTGAGTATAATAATTGCAACATTTTCCCTCTACATTATATTCAATGTCATGTTCTTATTATTTATAAATTTTTTATGGACATAAAGTTGATCCAAAGTGAATTCTTTTCAGCCTACTAGTATGGGTCTGAGCGGGGGTCCTCCAAGAGCTAGACAAAGCACCCACCCCACCCATTCTCACCCAAAACCACCATCAAACACCCCATATATTGAACCTTTCCATCCTCCACTTGAGCCTCAAGGGATGCTCTCACCCATGCCTCCATCATCATCTCATTTAGCCTCTTCTTCCCATAATATGTCTACGCCGCCTCAAGGGATGTTACCACCTTTACCATATCTATATCCTTTGATGTATCCCCAACCCTACTACCCATATTCCACCATGTGTATGATGCATATATTTCTTACTATCCATCTAGGATCTGATGGTTCTATTTCTTCAGCATCCACTCCAGTGCATGCAGATTACCCATTACATGCATTGGAACATAAACATCCTTCAAAGGATACCGATTCATAACATCCCACGGATCCATCAAAGCCCAATGAGCAGTTTGCATCAGGTTTTTTAATTATTATTAGTGTGTAAAATCATATGACATCATTTTTTTGTATGGATATTTAATTATTATTCTTTACTTTGATCTTATTCAGTGGGATTTTTTAGTAGGCGATCTGGGAACAGTCATATGTGTGAATTATAGAATCACCAAACAAAATAATGGTGGATTAAAATAAATATAATTAGATTACAGGTAAAAATACTAGGTAGTTTAGAAGGTTCATGGGAACTTTATCCAAGTACAATGATATAATTTCAATGAAACTAGTCTCATGGAAGCATATTAGTAATGAAATCAAGGAAAAACATGGGAGGATATATGGGTAAGAATATTTATTAAATATTTGTCTATATTGTTATTGTATTTATTTTAATTAACATATTCATTTCATTATTAGTTTAACTTTACCAATATTTATGCTAATAAGGTTTCAATATTGATGGATCTTGGAGTGTTTTTGTGATCATACAAGTAGGAGTTATATATTGGTTGGACGATTAGAGTTGTTTCTGATTTAGAGGGTGTACCAATATTCCTCAACTACCCAACAACACAATATCAATAATTTATCGTATATTATAAGATTTTTAATTTGGAGGAATTCCTATTATTTAATGGTTTTCATATAAATTTTAACTCTTATTAATTATAATGATTTTTTTAGGATGCGTCGGGAAAAAAAGAAAAAAGATTCAATGAATTATATGCACACTTTGGGACGCACTACAATATCCGATCATGATAGGTTCTTGGTACTTTAATATGAATTTAAATAATATGTATATTTATATTATTACTCAGTTATATTTTCATGCATAAATTTATGATTTATTTTCATTAATACCTTTAATATAAGGCTATAAATACACCTTTCAAATGACCAAATAGCCAAATGTCCAAATAGAAGAATGAAAAAATTACCAATTGGAAAAATAAAGAAATGATCAAATGACCAAATAACCAAATGAAATAATGAAAAAAATGGTCAAATGGTCAAATGAACAAATGAAAAAATGGACAAATGGCCAAATGGACAAATGTTCAAATGAAAAAAATGGGAAAATAGCCAAATGAAAAATGGCCTAATGGCCTAATAGTCTAATGGACTAATGAAAAATGAAAAAATATACAAATGGATAAAGGAAAAAATTTCCAAAGGGAAAAATGTCCAAAGGGAAAAATGTCCAGAGGTCCAAATGGAAAAAGGGCCTAATGGAAAAATGGAATAATGAAGAAATGGCTTAATGGTCAAATGTACTAATGGCCAAATATCCAAATGGAAAAATGAAAAAATGTCCAAATGGATAATTTTCCGAATAACCTAATTCTATAATTGCCTAATGTCCAATCAGACAAATGAAAAAATGGCCAAATAGTCAAATGGATAAATGGCCAAATGGCCAAATGGCCAAATGGACAAATGGCCAAATGACCAAATGGCCAAATGGCCAAATGGCCAAATGGCCAAATGGCCAAATGACCAAATGGCCAAATGGCCAAATGGCCAAATAGCCAAATGGACAAATGAACTAATGTCGAAATGGCCAAATGGACTACTTAGGAATTGAAAAAATTGCCTTATGAACAATTAAAGAAATGGAATAATGTAATATTTTCCAATTGGACTAATAGAATAATAACCTAACAACCCAATGTCATAATGGATTAATGGACTAATGACTTAAATGGCCTAAAAGGCCTAAATGACCTAAATGGCCTAAATAGACTAAATTGCTTAAATGACATAATAAACCAATAACCTAATGGCCAAATTGACCTAATGGACTAATGAACAAATGACCTAATGTCCTAATATCCTATTATCCAAATGGAAAAACGTCCTAATGGACTAATGGCCTAATGGACTAATGGCCTAATGTTCTAATGGACCAATGGCCTAAATGGCCTAAATGGTTTAAAAGGCCTAAATGGCCTAAATGGCATAAATGGACTAAATGACCTAATATAATAATTGAATAATGGCCTAATGGACTAATGGGATAATGAACTTATGATCTAATGGCCTAATGACATAATGGAATAATGACCTAATTGCATAATGGCCAAATGACCAAATGGCCAAATGGTCAATTGGAAAATTGGACTAATGAAAAAATGACCTAATGGACTAATGGGATAATGTAATAAATGGACTGAATGGACTCAATGGATTGAATGTCCTGAATGACCTGAATGGCCTAAATAACCTTAATGGCCTAAATTGCCTAAATGGTCTAATGGAAAAATTGTAAAAATGAACTAATGTTCAAATGTACCAATGGCCTAATGACCTAATGGACTTATTTTATAATGTACTAATGGCCTAATGAATAAATGGGCCAATTTAAAAATATCCTAATGGCCTATTGGCTAATTATCGTAATAAACTAATACTATAAATGGCCTAAATTGTCTAAATGTTCTAAAATCCTAATGGAGAAATAACCTAATGAGACATTTTCTTAATGGCCTAATGGAATGAATTCCTAATGGAATAATGGCCTAATTACCTAATGGCCGAATGGCATAACGGTCAAATGGAAAAATGGACAAATAACATAATGGCCTAATGGCCTAATGAAAAAATGGCCAAATACCCAAATGGACAAATGGACTAATCACATAATTCCCTAATGGAATAATGGAATAATGGCCTAATGGACTAATGTTAAAATCAACTAATATCCTAATGGAATAACGGTCCAAAGGAAAAATGACCTAATGGTTTAATGGACAAATGAAAAAAATGACCTAATGGACCATTGGAAAATTGGTCTAATGACCTAATTGCCTAATGATCTAATGGATTAAATGACATAAGTGGAATAAAATGCCTAAATGGCCTAAATAGAATAGATGGACTAATGGAATAATGTACTAATTGCCTAATGGAAAAATTGGCCTAATGGGAAAATGGATAAATGGACAAATGACCTATTGTCCAAATGGCCTAATGGACAAATGGCCTAACAACCCTTTAGAGAATTAACCTAATGGACAAATGGAATAATGGATTAATGGTATAATGACCACAATAGACTAAATATACAAATGTAATAAATGTACAAATGGCCTAATTGGCTAATGACCAAATGGACAAATGACCAAATGGAAAAATGACCAAATGAAAAAATGGCCAATTTGGCCAAATGGAAAAAATTATCAAATGGCCTAATGGCCAAATTTACTAATGGAATAATGGATTAATATATTAATGGAATAATGGACTAATGGACTAAATGGAACAATGTCCTAATGTCCTAAATGTCCAATGGCCTAATGGGCCAATGTCCTAATGGCCTAATGTCCTAATGGCCTAAGGGCCTAATGGCATAATGGCCTAATGGCCTAATGGAATAATGGCATAATGTCCTAATGGCCTGATGGACCAATGTCCTAATGGAATAATGGCCTAATGACCTAATGGACTAATGGACTAAATGGACCAATTATCTAATTGTTCAAATGAAAAAATTATCCTAAATGGACTAAATGACATAAATGGACTAGATAGCCTAAAGGGCCTAAATGGAGTAAATGACCTAATTGGCCTAAATTGACCATTTGGCTTAAATTGACATAAATTGGTCTAATTGGCCTAATATATTCTAGGATTGGGATGAATTGTCTTGAATTGTCCTGAATTGGCCTAAATGGACCAATTATCCTAAGTGACCTAATTCGTCAAAATTGGCCTAAATGACCTAAATTGCCCTAAATGGTAAAACTGACCTAAATGACCTAAATGGACTAATTGGCCTAAATGGACTAAATGGATTAATTGAAATAATTTTTCTAAATGGACTTATTGGATTAAATGGCCTAATTGGCCTAATTTTCTTAAATGGCCTAATTGGCCTAAATAAATTGCCTAATTAGACTAGTTGTCCTAACTGACCTAATTGGACTAAATTGGCCTAAATTGGCCTAAAAAATGACCCAATTGGTCGATATCACCTAATTGGCCTAAATTGGCCTAAATGGATTAAATTGTTATAATTTCCCTAAATGGCCTAAATTGTCATAATTAGCCTAATTAGCTTAAATTGGCCAAATAAATGGCACAATTAGCATAAATTGGCCTAAATGGAATATTTGTCCTAAATGGCCTAATTGGCTTAAATGGACTAATTGGGACAATTTTCCTAATTTTCCTAAATGGCATAATTGACCTAATTTGCCTAAATGTCTTAATTATGAAAATGGACAAATGAAAAAAATGGTCAAGTTGAAAAATAGTCAAGTGAAAAAATGACTAAATGAACAAATTACCAAACAACCAAACCAAAAAATGAACTAAATGAAAAAATGATCAAAATTAACAAATGAAAAAATATCCAAATAATGAAAACAAAAATAAAATTGGAATAAAATGAATATACAAGAGTAATGCATATCATAACTATATTTAACTTGATAATTATTATGAATTGTTTATGTTATGACATTAGTTTTAAATTTCAAATTAAATGTATATTTAGATGCTTATTCATTTTATGCATTTCTTCAACAAATACTATTTTAATTCATTCTAGGTATATCAATTTTATATTTTTCAATAATATATTATTATTGTAATCAATTTCATCTGTAGCAAGCAACATTGTGCATCGAAGGCTGTGTGCCTTGAGAAAAATTAATTTCTCAAGTAAGAAGAAAAAGGATGGAAGTGCTTTAAATTCACAAACAAAACAAAATATTTTATGTTTTTTATTTATATTTGAAACTATGATACATAATCCATAATTAAATTTATTTTTTATGTTTTCCATAGTGTGCCATGGAGACCCTTAATGAGAAAGAATATGATAACATCGGAAAAAATGATTATTTGAGATAGGTGTTAGGTGAGGAACACTAGGGGAGAGTCCAATGTCGACCTTGGAAAATCATCATACCCACTAGGTATTGGACCTAATCAAGTGCCTCTCAAACCTCTCAGACCACAAAGCTGAAAAATGCTCACGCAGAAGCAGATAAGGTAAAAAAATTTCTATAAAGGTCGTGAAAGAAGTAAACTGGTTATCGAACACTTTCAAAAAGCTATATTAGTTATAAGTGCATCACTTAAATCATAGGATTCTATTGTTTTTTTTATTAATTTATGGAATCAATATGATATTTATATGATTCCCTGAGTGATGTGAATGAGATTACACATGGTGGTCGAGTTGATGGTGATGGCGGCGACAATGGTGATAATGATGATGAAGATGATGATGATGATGATAATTCTGGTGCTCGAGGAACTGATGCTGGTTATGATTATGATGGAACTAGTGGTGATGAAAGAGATTTTGATCCCCTCAATTTTAGGTTTAATTATAAATATGTGTGGATGACTAAAAATAATTGATGATGTGTATCGTATATGCATGTTACAATATTGTGAATGGTCTGAAAAATATTATATAATTTGATGGTTGAATACTAAATATATAATAAGTATACTACATTAAATGTGTACCATGGTTTATAATTTATTTTCATGTTGTTTGAGAGGTAATGGATGGTGTTGAAACTGTTGAATGGGGGTAAGACACTATACCCACAGTTCATAAAACCATGGGTATTGATGAATTCTGGATAGCCATCTATACCCAAGGTTTCAATAACCATAAGTATAGATATATACCCATAGTTTCAAGGAAACCACGAGTATATCTTTCTCTATTCCTTAATCAACCAAAGATCATATAACCATGGGTGTCAGCTATACCCATTTTTTCAGGGATATACCCATAGTTCTATACCATGGGTATAGGCTATGATTCTAGCAGTTCATTTTTACATTCTCTTATTTCCATGAAGACATGGGTAATTATTTCATCATCCCCTTGAAATTTTTACTTTCTTACTTTACTTGATATCATTCCAAGTATTTATATTTATATTAATCAATATCCTTCTTAATATTATCCCAAAAATAGTATCCTCATAGATCTTTATATATGTTTGTTCTCCCTAGGTGGATAGAGAATGTTGAGATATGGGAATTATTTAATAACTCCTTTATCTCAGGCCTCGATGGTACACATAGTCATGTCCCAAAGTTCAAAACTCCTTATTCATCAATGATTAACTTTAAATATTTCCTATTTATTATATCACCCACCTTCTTCTATATAATTAAATTATCCCTTTGATCTTCCTTAACCCTATTTAGAAAACATTTTTGGAAAAAAATTTGAGTAAGGTAGGATGTGGTTCCATAATTTATGATTCCAATTTCAATCATTTATATACATTAGAATATTTGATCCTTCTAAATCCTTATCATGGATAAGGTTTCATGATATTTTATACTTTGATAATTTTAAAATTTATTCACTTTACTAAGATGGTAGTGGATTGAGCATTCATTGTCTTTGATCAGCTCTAACTATCTTCATTGGAACATATTGACCTCCTTATATGTTAATTTACAATCGATGATCTTATTAATTGTATATATATCACACTTATCTCCATAGATATAATTCCTACAAATCTTCAACGCGATGATTATTATAGCCAACACCAGATCATGTATTATATATTTCTACTTATGGATCTTCAATTGTTGAGAAGCATAAATTACCACTTTATCATTTCTCATGAGAACACAACCCAATAACTTCTTTGAGGAATCATTATAGATCACAAATCCTTCCATTCTTGATGGTAGTGTGAGTACAGGTGTACTGATAATCCCCATATTAAACTCCTTGAATCTCTCTTCACATTCATTAATCGAGATAAAATATACTCCCTTACAATTTATCTTGGTTAGTGGGTTTGAAAATTGTGAGAAGTTCCTAAAAAATAATATATAGTACCTAGATAATCTAAGTAAACTATTTTTATACATTATATATGTAGATATGGTCCATTTAACAATTTAATTTTTCTTTAAAGGATCCATAGATACCCCCTTACTAGTCATAAGATTCCCCAAGAATGTTACTTTCTTCATCAAAAACTCACATTTATAGTTATTTGTATATAAATTCACCTTTCTTGAAGTATTTATCATAGTACTCAAATTAGTGTCATGTTCCTCCTTTATTTTAGATTATATGAGAATGTAATCTATAAAGTATACCTATTTTTTTGAGGTAACCTCTAAAGACTCAATTAATCATGTCCATGAAAATATATGGACCATTATCAAGTCCAAATGTCATTACTATGAACTCATAGTCTCTATACCTTATTAAAAGAGTGGTCATGAGAATATTATCCTTATTCAACTTTAATTGATGATATCTTGACTGAAGATCCACTTTAGAGAAGTACTAGACCCCACGTAGCTGATCAAATAAGTCATCAATCCACGATAAGGGATACTTGTTTTTTTATCATGTTTTTTGTGTTCATGATAATCAATGTAGAGGCACATTGAGAAATACTCCTTAATGATAAATAGGTCAAGTTCACCCCATTTTTAATCACTTGGGCATATAAAACCCTTTTCCCGATTCTGTTGGAGTCGATTCTTTAGTTCTTCCAGTTCAATGGGGGCTATTCTAAAGGGACTCTTGGATATGTGATTATATACAAGTTTAAGTTAAACTGGGAAGTCAACATTTTGACATGGATGGAGGCTTGAAAAATATTTAGGGAATAAATCAAAATATTCCCTCACAATGGTCATTCCTTCCAAGATGATAATCTATTTTTTCATGATCATTTAAGAAATATATGTTGCTCATTGGGAAATTGTAGCAACCTGATATTTTATGAGAATTATTATTTTTAATTTCATTGATGTCTTGTGTTGTACGCGACATCAAAATAATCTTGTTCTATACGCAACGCCGTATTAGTTTGCAGTATACACAACACAAATCTTGGATCGTGTTACACACAATTTCAAGTTTGTTTGATAGAAGTTATTTTACGCAACACTGAGTGTGTATATATATATATATATTCAATGTATAAATGAAATATGGTTGGATTCTATTATACGCAACAACAAATGAATCTTGCACTACACGCAACCCTGACTTGACTTTCATTACACGCAACCGCGACCTTCCACGATAGCGTGTGTTATATGCAATACCAAGTTTCACTAAACAAGATATTATTATAATATTATTATGAACTAGATGTTATGAATAGTAATATCCACTTTTTGAAATTTTATAAATTTTATCTTTCAAAATGGACTTTATTTTTGGATTCGGAATATCGAAATTATCCTATGTTGAATTTTTGGTATTTTTCTGAAAACTTTCAATTTTTGATGAATAGTGAAAACACTGGGTTACTATTTAAAAACTAAATTTTTATTTAAATAATTATTTATTTTATTTAAATTTGTTTTAGGTCAAAATTGATACATAATACCTATATAAGTTCAATGTAATTCATTTGAGTCATTTTATAATAATTTTAGATATATTAAAACTTTATTGAACTTTCACCATCTTTTACCAACCTCCTAGGAGAATTTGAAAATTTACATAAAACATAAATTTACCGCTTCTGTGAGTGGAATTTAGAAAATCCGAGAGACACGGTTAATATCAAGGATTAGAATGTGGTTCAATAAGATAAAAATAATTTTTTGTGAATAGTAACTTTTTAATTTTATTTACCACGGTTAAAAGTAAATAGGGTAATTAAGGGTAAAAATGATATTATTATTACCCTAAAACAAGTCCTAATTCTATTGGATAAGTTTAATTAGACCAAAAACAACCTTAGGAATAAAATATGACCATTTAGGTCCACTTGGATTAGATTAGGACATTTAATATTATTTTATTTAAAGAAGAGTTAACATAGTTAAAATCAAAGTTTAATAACTAAACCATTTTTAATATAGGGTTATAAATAAGATAAATTCGACTATAAATATTCATTAGAAAGATAAATATATTTCATACCTAATGGAATTTTATTTATAATTTTTAGACATTAAATAATTTAATTTATTTATGACACAATGGTGATCTAGTAATTACGTAAATAATGAAATATTAAAATAATTGATATTATAAATACCCAAATAATTGTAATTTGAGACTTTTTAAGAATTATAATAATTTTATAGTTTGATATGACATGTTAGTATTTATTTACTTAACTTTTTTCTAACTAATAATGCTGTTATGAGTTTTAGAAAAATCAATTACCAAATAGTGTCAAAATTGACATAAAATAGTTTTTAAAAAACATATTATATTATTAATTGTTATTATATTCATAAAAATCTAAGGTTCATCCAAATTAATTCGATAAGGTTATATATATTAACAATAAACCACTTGGGGTTCGTTTGATAGGTTATAGTAAGTTTATTAACCATATAGTGTAAGAAAACAAGAAGACACGGTAAAAGTTAAATTATTTAACTTAGAGTTAAATATAAAAGATAAGGTTACAATAGTAACCTAAACTTGTATAAAACCTATTGGTTGAGATTATTTCTACTCATCCTCACTTTAGATTCTAAATAAATCAATTTGGAGCTATTATAAACCGAATATGACTTTATTATTAAATAATATTTTAAGTTTTTCCAAAGGTGCCCCTCTCCTCCCTTATAAAAAGGGCACCCCTTCCCTCTTCTCTTCACACCATTTTGAGCCTTGAAGCTCATCCAAACCCTAAAAATTTCTCTTCTCCAATTTCATAGAAACATTATGGAGGTTCTGGTATTCTAAAAATACCAACTCTACTTCATTAGGAGGAAGCTTAAAAGAGGTGCGTCAAAGAAGAGGTAATCTCTACTACTGATTCTTTCAAGTTTCTTTCTTCTTCTACTTCTTATTATTTAGTTGTTTCATTATTAAGTAATAACATAAGTATAACTAATATAATGATATGTTATTATAAATATGAAACAAACCTATTTCACCTTCTATCCATCTTACGGAAAACGAAATCACCGCACGTGTGTACGTACAGAATACCGTCTCCACACCGTGGTGTAATCTATTTTCGACCACCACCTTACTTATATGGGTATAATAGTTTAAATAAATAACTATATATTATTATTGTAAAATGATATTAATTATGAAATATTATACATACAATTAATACAATTCCACAATCATGAGAATGATATCATTGCTCGTGCATATGTACGGACTACCGTCTCCATGACGCGATGAGATTCATTCTCCATGTTAACCATTCTTGAATGATTATACAATATATATAATGAATAATAATAAAATATATGAAATAATATTGATACTGGATTTATGTATATATATATGTATTTCATCTACTTAATTCCATTCAATTCAATAAGGAAACGAAAACAACGTTCTTGCGTACGTACGACCTACCGTCTCCATGAATGGTGTATTTCATTCCATTTATCGATCTATCATATATATATGTATATGATGAATATATATTATATATAAATCATGTTTTACATTCTATAATTAAGTAAATCAGTATATAAGTAATAATATCAAGAACAACAAGTCGAAACACGTACAATAAATGAAACGATTTTACCCAAATCGTTGTTTTTTATCGAATTTACAAAAGAACGGGTAATATAAATTCATAAGTAAACTATATATGATATCATAATAATGAATATGATTCTTTAATAAGTCAATAACATTATTTAAATCATTATACAGGAGGTTCATATACATACGAAGCATATCAGACATAAAGTAAGGGATAACTATTCCAATCTCACTCTTATCCGATATTGTTTATTCGTAAGTATTTACTGGGGTTTTTGTTATCATCCATGTCCCTATTTTCTAAATTTTTTTTCATGCATGTTTAATGGACTTTTTACCCATTTTTTAATTTTACCACATGTTATAAAAGGAATTTTACTTTTGTTTACCACACGAGGAACTTTTTAACATTTCCGACAAAAGTACGAGGAGAATGTTATTTTTAACTTATACTGCATGAACAGATTTTTAAGGTTTCATAATGCCTCATTTTCATGAAGCTTCCTCTACAAGATTGCATTATTATTTTCAAAAAAACCCTTTTATTTTAATATTTCATGACATTTTGTGAAAATAAAATGATTTTGAATAAGAAAGGATATTTTCCTCAAGAATTATATTCAAGTATTTTATCAAAACCATTTTCCATCTAAGATGAAATTATTTCATATGTGTATGTTTCAAGTATAATATCTCTATTATTTACATGTTTTGATTTTTCTTATTATGAAATGATATCCATTTCTTTTATATGGATTATGTTATGATGAGATGATGTTTATGAAACCCATTTTATTTTTTGGGTTATTATGAATGATGTATGTTTATTTTGTGGCACACATAAGAATGATTTAAACATGAGATGGGTGGGACCTATATCTCCCTCAAATGCATTGGGTAAATATTTATATCTCATGAGAGAGACATGGCTGGAATGGTAAGTTAATCTGGTTCAGTGTTACAGAACTGAAACGAGGAGTGAACTCGATTCAGAAAGGGACTTTGTCCACTAAGATGGTCATGATAGTAATGCCTTGGCTACTATGGAAATCATAACATGTTCTTAATGGTTTCCACAATTAGATGATTTATTCCCATGTTATTTTATCATGATTGATGATCCATTATGATATATTCCTTACGTACTTCCAAGATTTATGTCTTTGCTCAAGATTTTGATGTTTAGATTTTATGTTCAAGTTTTTGCATTCAAATGTTTATGGATTGTTTTATGTTCTCTATGTTTACCCTTACTGAGCATTTGAGCTCACCCTTTTTATGTTTTCTTTTCCCCAGGATATAAAGAATGGTTTTAGGTAATAAAACCAAGAGGGGAAGATATTTATGGGAGATGTTGAAGATCTTTCACCATGATTAGAATATTACGTTCCGAGTTTCCAAAGACACTAAACTAATACGATCTTTGGGCATCTGTTTTTGTCATGTATTAAATATTTCGAAAAAGTAATATAATGTCCATGTACGTCATGCTTTGGGTATCTAAAGTTGGTATTAGAGCAAAGGTTTAGTTAACCTTTGGAAACTAGGATGCACGAACTTTAGTGCGATCCCTAGAGATATTTCTAAGGTATGTCTAGGGATGTCCCTAAGTTTAAGTATAAGTATAGGTTATAGTCTTAGGATTACGATAACGATATTAGAATTAAACCAAAGATGTTAGATATTGAAGGAACACCCCCTTGATTATGATTTTTTCCTCTCACACTATTTTTTTGGGGGGTTTAGAAAATGGCTGGAAACAGGAAGATTCATGATAATAGAGGATATGATAGACAATGGAATGATATTCTTCATGAGAAACCAAATGAAATTGGATCTGGAGGTCAACATATCTTTATTATGCCTAATCAGAAATCTCATAATATGATCAATAATATAAACTTTGGTAAGTATCCCAACTTAGATAATAAGAGAAAGATAGAGTTTCATGATGATAATAGAGGAAAGAAAGTTCAATTCCCCTCATGTAAATCATGTGGGAAGAGGCATCAGGGAGAATGTTTCAAAGAAACTGGAAGATGCTTTGGGTGTGGAAAAGAAGGACACAAAGCCAGTAATTGTAAAGGAAAAGGTTCAGTTAACACTATGGACACAGATAATGGTATTTCAAATACATCAACAATGGTTAAATGTTTTAAATGTGGAATGTATGGGCATTATGAAAACCAATTCCCTAAGGGAAAGTCTCATGAAGAGAATCAGCATAGTCGTATGGGTAGTATTTATGTTGATGATGATGAAGAGACTACAAAGGATATGTGAGATGAAAGATTTGTTGATGCTCGGTCAATGGTTTAAGAAGGTAGTGGAATGATTTTATGTTTATCAAGAGTTATGTTGTATAGGTAATTTAATGGTACTATGGAATAAAGACACATATAAGGATTTTTACACTATTGTTTTTCCTAAAGTATTTGAAAGTATATGTTGAATGGTACCAGTTAACATGAAAGGTTAATTCATATATTTTTGGAAATTAGATGATATGCGAATAATGAAGGGATTATGAGATAATGAGATGTTTTATAGTATTGATGAGATCATGGCTGGTATAAGGACAATGTGATATCATGGTTTGAGTATATAAATTTTTTGGGATTTTGGTATGTGGAAAGAGTTAACTTTTGACAGCATTCATGTTTTCACTAAGGTTCAATGGGTATTAATTTTTCAAGAGAATACATGATTAAGGAATTCACATGTTTGGAATGTGACCAACAAGATATATCTTATATGGGGGATAAATGATGGTATTCACATGCTTGGTTGATGACATTTCTAGTAATCGCTTTATTTATACTATAAGATTAGAAAAAAGTATTTTCGATAAGCTTAAAGGTTGGAATGGATTAATTTGGACATAAGATAGAATTGTTTAAGGCTAGAACTTTTTTTGATATTATTTATGGAATGTTATAATAATGTAGTTTTAGAAAAAGGACAACCTGCAGGACGGGCGACAACCCGCTGCGTCGGACAAGGCTGTGGGAATCGAACCCACAACTGAAGTGTGACAGGCCTTTATCACATACCAATGGCCTACAGGAAGTCCCTGGTTAGTTGAAACTAGTTTTATTTTATTAAGCGGTATGATAGATAAAGTATAAGTCCATTGTTGGAATCATATACGATTAATCTCACCATAGATGGACTTATGTATATTTAATAACTTATGCTAACCATTTTGTGATAGAAACAGATGGGATGACTTATCATTCTATCGCATGATCTGCTAACACTTCATGAATGAAAAATTCAACTTCATTTCTTTAAACAGAGATGAAGTGGAAATTGTTCATGGAATGACCAAAAATGATATTACACTAAAATCAAGTAATTATTTCTCCTTATGTAAAAGTTCATCAACGTTAGGGAAATGATCTTGGAAACCAAAAATGTTGTTCTAGTACTCTCATATCTGATGAATCAGATGGTACCTTAGATCATCACAAATTTATGGCTTTGTGATTGTTGTATTTTTCATAGCCATGTTCTCTACCACTCTCCATCAGAACTTGATGGTTAGATTTCTCTTCCATATCCATATTTTCACCTATGTTCTCCTTTGTGGAAACCCAGGGATAAGTTAATTTGGGTAACCGTTACGTTTCATACATTAGTTTTTAAAATTAATCTTTATTATTACTTTTTACGATGTGGGTTTCTATTAAATAAAAATTCAAGTAGTAAACGATTTATAACCCCTGACGAATTTCGAGGGCGAAATTCATTTTAAGGGGGGTAGAATGTAACAACCCGAGATTTTATGAGAATTATTATTTTTAATTTCATTGATGTATTGTATTGTACGTGACACCAAAAATTATCTTGTTCTATATGAAACACCATATTAGCTTGCAGTATACACAACACTAATCTTGGATCATGTTACACACAATTTCAAGTTCGTTTGATAGAAGTTATTTTACGCAACACTGAGTGTATATATATATATATATATTCAATGTATAATTGAAATATGGTTGGATTCTATTATATGCAACAAAAAATGAATCTTTCACTACATGAAACCCTAACTTGTCTTTCATTACACGCAACTGCGGCCTTCCATGAATGTGTGTTATACGCAATACCAATTTTCACTAAATGAGATATTATTATAATATTATTATGAACTAGCTGTTATGAATAGTAATACCCACTTTTTGAAATTTTATAAATTTTATCTTTCAAAATGGACTTCATTTTTGGATTCGGAATATCTAAATTAGCCTAGGGTCAATTTTTGGTATTTTTCTGAAAACTTTCAATTTTTGATGAATAGTGAAAACACTGGGTTACAATTTAAAAACCGACCTTTTATTTAAATAATTATTTATTTTATTTAAATTTATTTTAGGTAAACATTGATACATAATACCTATATAAGTTCAATGTAATTCATTTGAGTCATTTTATAATAATTTTAGATATATTAAAATTTTATTGAACTTTTCACCGTCTTTTACCCACCTCCAAGGAGAATTTGAAAATTTACATAAAACTTAATTTTACCACTTCTATGAGTGGAATTTCGAAAATCTGAGAGACACGGTTAATATCAAGGATTAAAATATGGTTCAATAAGATAAAAATTATTTTTGGTGAATATTAAATTTTTACTTTTATATACCACGGTGAAAAGTAAATAGGGTAATTAAGAGTAAAAATGATATTATTATTACCCTAACACATGTACTAATTCTATTGGATAAGTTTAATTCGACCAAAAACAACCTTAGAAATAAAATATGACCATTTAGGTCCACTTGGATTAGATTAGGACATTTAATATTATTTTATTTAAAGAAGAGTTAAAATTGTTAAAATCAAAGTTTAATAAATAAAACATTTTTAATATAGGGTTATAAACAAGATAAATTCGACTATAAATATTCATTAGAAAGATAAATAGATTTAATATCTAATGGTATTTTATTTATAATTTGTAGACAATAAATAATTTAAGTTATTTATGACACAATGGTGATGCAGAAATTACCTAAATAATGAAATATTAAAATAATTGATATTACAAATACCCAAATAAATGTAATTTGAGACGTTTTATGAATTAAACTAATTTTATAGGTTAATATGACATTTTAATATTGATTTACTTAACTTTTTTATAACTAATCATGCTATTATGATTTTCACAAATATCAATTACCAAATAGAGTCAAAATTGACATAAAATAGTTTTTAAAACAAATATTATATTATTAATTGTTATTATTTTCCTAAAAATATAAGGTTCATCCAAATGACTTGGATAAGGTTATATATATTAATAATGAATCACTTGGGATTCGTTTGTTAGGTTATAGTATGTTTATTAACCATATAGTGTAAGAAAACAAGAAGACACAATAAAAGTTAAATTATTTAACTTAGAGTTAAATCTAAACAATAAGGTTAAAATAGTAACCTAAACTTGTCTAAAACCTATTGGTTGAGAGGATTTATACCCATAATTACTTTATCTTCTAAATAAATCAATTTGGAGCTATTATAAACCGAATATGACTTTATTATTAAATAATATTTTAAGTTTTTCCAAAGGTGCCCCTCTCCTCCCATATAAAAAGGGAACCCCTTACCTCTTCTTTTAACACACATTTGATCCTTGAAGCTCTTCCAAACCCTAGCCATTTCTCTTATCCACTTCCCTAGAAACATTTTGGAGGTTCTGGTCTTCTAAAAATACCAACTCTACTACCTTAAGAGGAAGCTTAAAAGAGGTCCGTCAAAGAAGAGGTAATCTCTTCTACCGATTCTTTCAAGTTTCTTTCTTCTTCTATTTCCTCTTCTTTAGTTGTTTCATTATGAAGTAATAACATCAGTATAACTAATATAATTATATTTTATTATAAATATGAAACAAACCTATTTCACATTCTATCCATCCCACGGAAAACGAAATCACCACACGTGCGTACATACAGAATACAGTCTCCACGTTGTGGTGTAATCTGTTTTCGACCACCACCTTACTTGGATGGGTATAATGGTGTAAATAAATAACTATATATTATTATTGTAAAGTGATATTAATTCTTAAATATTATACATACACTTAATACAATTCCACGATCATGATATTGATATCATCACTCGTGTGTACGTACGGACTACCGTCTCCATGAAACGATGAGATTCATTCTCTGTGTTAACCATTCATGAATGATTATAAAGTATATATAATGAATAAAAATTAAATATATGACATAATAATGATATTGTATTTATTTTTATATATATTTATGTCATCTATGTAATTCCATTCAATTAAATAAGTAAATGAAAACAACATTCATGCGTACGTATGACCTACCATCTCCATGAACGGTGTATTTCATTCCATTTATCAATCTATCATATATATATGTATATGCTGAATATATATTATATGTAAATCATGTTTTACATTCTGGAATTAAGTAAATCAGGATATAATTAATAATATCAATAACAACAAGTTGAAACACGTACAATAAATGAAACGATTTTACACAAATCATTGCTTTTACATCGAATTTACAAAAGAATAGGTAATATAAAGTCATAAGTAAACTATATATGATATCATAACAATGAATATGATTCTGTAATAAGTCAATGACATTATTGAAATCAATATATAGGAGGTTCGGATACATATGAAGCATATTATATATAATGTATGGGATAACTATTCCAATCTCGCTCTTATCCGAGATTGTTTATTCGTAAGTATTTACTGGGGTTTTTGTTATCATCCATGTACCTATTTTCTAAAAATGTTTTCATGTATGTTTAATGGAATTTTTTACCATTTTTTAATTTTACCACATGTTATGAAAGGAATTTTACTTCTTTTACCACATGAGGAACTTTTTTACTTTTCCGAAAAACGTACGAAGAAAATGTTTTTTTAACTTATACGGCATGAACAGATTTTTACGGTTTCATAACGCCTCATTTTCATGAAGCTTCCTCTACAAGATTGCATTATTATTTTCAACAAAACCCTTTTATTTTAAGATTTCATGGCATTTTGTGAAAAGAAAATTATTTTTAATAAGAAAGGATATTTTCCTCAAGAATTATTTTCAGGTGTTTTATCAAAACCATTTTCCATATAAGATGAAATTATTTCATATGTGTATGTTTCAAGTATAATGTCTATATTATTTACATGGTTTGATTTTTCTTATGATGAAATGATATCCATTTATTTTATATGGATTATTTTATGATGGGATGATGTTTATGAAACCCATTTTATTTTTTGGGTTATTATGAATGATGTATGTTTAATTTGTGGCACACGTAATAATGATTTCAACATGAGATGGGTGGGACCTATATATCCCTCCAATGAATTGGGTAAAGATTTATATCTCATGAGATAGACATGGATGGAACGGTAATTTAATCTGGTTCAGTGTTACAAGACTGAAACGAGGAGGGAACTCGATTCAGAAAGGGACTTTGTCTACTAAGATGGTCATGGCAGTAATGCCTTGGCAACTATGGAAATCATAACATGTGCTTAATGGTTTCCACAATTAAATTCTTTATTCCCATGCTATTTTATCATGATTGATGATCCATTATGATATATTCCTTACGTACTTCCAATATTTATGTCTTTTCTCAAGATTTTGATGTTTAGATTTTATGTTCAAGTTTTTGCATTCAAATGTTTATGGATTGTTTTATGTTCTCTATGTTTACCCTTACTGAGCATTTGAGCTCACCCTTTATATGTTTTCTTTTCCCCAGGATATAAAGAAAGGTTTTAGGTAAGAAAACCAAAAGGGGAATATCTTTATGGGAGATGTTGAAGATCTTTCACCATGATTAGAAGATTACGTTCTGAGTTTCCAAAGGCACTAAACTAATACGATCTTTGGGCGTCTGTTTTTTTCATGTGTTAAATATTCCAAAAAAGTAATGTAATGTCCATGTACGTCAAGATTTGGGTCTCTAAAAAAATAATATCCATTTTTGAAAAGAAGTTTTCAAAGGAGATTCATCATCCTCATTACACTTGTATTGAACCAGAAGACGATTTGGGACATAGAAAGTGATTTACTTATCCTGAAAGTTGATGTTGGATCTATATGAAGATAACAAATCCAGGACCAATATAACATTGAATTATACTAAAGGGAGTATGATAAGTTTTATAAGGATATTAACCCCACAAATATTGACTTTTTAGGAGTTATATACTTGATATGAAGTGCTTAAAATACTAAGTGTTCTCACTGATAATTTAACCACAATTTCTTGAGGTTTCATTTCAGTGTTTCTACTAAACTTTAATGATGTGAAAAAATTCATAAAAGTCTGATCAAATAAAAAATTGTATATTCTTGAGTGAATAAAAAGTATACCTATAAACACATAATTGGAATAATCCACCTTAGAAGTAGTGATGGAATAATATCATACTTGATATCATGGATTTAGAGGTTTATTTTAATTGTTATATTCGATAACCCTTGTCTTAGAACATTTACATTCATAATGAACATTTTCCTTGTACTTAAAACATTAGAAAGTAGGTTGATGATTGATCAGACCCATATTTTATTCCATAAAAATAATGGGATTCTTCATCTCCATTCAATATTAATTACATTTATTCACCTCTATTCCACACTTGAAACTTATCCTTGTTCCATTGAAGAAGTTTTTGGGATCTTCTTTCCACATTTATGACATATGGATAGTTGGATTTTCTTCCCTCCATGAAGGATATACTGGGTGAAAAAAGGATTGAAAATCTCTTGAATCAAACAAAGTGAAAGCAAGAATACTGAAAAAACTGATAATACCTCGAACGATCTCTGGCCCAACTGGAACTGCTACCTCTACAGTGTGCAGCTGACCATGCCCATCTCCTCTTCCCCTATACTGAAGACCAACCCATGATAATTCCTAGGTCAAAGTCCCTGAGGAACACCTTGATTTTAGACTCTACCTGATCCATCTCACCTTGATGGAGCATGATCCTGCTTTCCTTGCTATTGGAACTACCATACTAGCAACTGCTACTAAGACATGGACTAGACCTACCCACCTCCACTATTCTAATCTAAAATGGCCATCATGCACTAACTCTGAAGATGTTCATTGGCTCCACAAGTGAAACACCTTGGTCCCATGTTCATGGGAAATGAATAAGTATGTGAAGGCCGACATGGGAATTGCAGAGATCGACTCCCCACTATCCGAAACCTGGAAGGACCTGACGACTACGACCTTCTGCTGGTATCATTTCCCATAGAAGAACCCCAATGGATCCCCTATAACAGTAGATCTCCTCGTGAGTTCATCTTCTCAACTTCATCTACCTTTTTTTTAACATACAAGTTCATCGATAAGGTAAATGGAGTAACCACGTATTAGAGAGAAAGACGAAGTGCCTCCTCTAGGTGTCTCACATGATACTCCTCATCCAAAAAGAGATCTGCAGAAAATAGGAGGAGATCCTTGAAATTGATCACCAACTATCATACTGAAATACTCCCTTATTAGAGGGAGAGTAACTCTTTCCTCTTCTTAGCCTTCATGGTCGATGAAAGGAATTCCGCATGGAACACATTCTCAAAGTCTACCCACAAAATATCATCCTCTTTACACTCCCCTAGGTATGACATCCACCACTGACATGAAGCTCCCCACATCTGACTCACTACCAACAGAACCCAATAATCTGTTGAATCCTAAATAAAACTGAAGGTGACCACAAGATCCTCAAGCCATCTCTCTGTTTCCATATTTTAAATTCTTCCCTCATACTTCCCCAGAGCCATCCACTAGAAAGCACATAATGTTATCTTACAATATTTATCCTCCTCAATTGAATCAACCCTCCACTGATCGACTGGATCAGCCTATTGAGCCTCAACTACCCTAGCCACATGTGGATGAAAACTAGGTGCCATAGTTGAAAAAGGTAAACAAGCTATTATTAAGCCTGAGTAGTATGGAATTTTATTTAAGATTCATTTTAAATCATTTAGTTATCCATTTAAATTTCCCAAAATTCTCAAATTTAAATAATAACACAAGTCATTATGATGCATGAACCTTTCCTATGGTCTCTACCCTACAAATGGTGTAGCCTCACTTGGTCGTTTGGTAGGTTCAGAGTCCTTACATCAGATCATGGGGGGACTTAAAATTCCATGTCCTAGCTAGTATTCCCTGGCCTATGTCATGCACCAATATTACCTAACATATTTTCCTTACCAACCCATGAAATACTCATTGTGTCTAACTCAAAATTACATCCTATCTCTTAACCTTCACCTATGATACTATTTTTTCATGTCCCCTACTTCCAAAGATTCCCCTACTGAGATGGAAATGAAGGAAGAGAGATAATGACCCCCTTGAGTCCCACCTTCAGTAGGCCCCGGGGTGGCAACTACAACCAAGGGTACAAAGATATCACAAAATGGGAGACATTACCCTTTTTATAGTATCCAATATCGAGAGATAATATGTATCATCCACAAAACAACTCCAAGGTACATATATTAAAGAAATCCAAAACCATACCACTTGCATGTTTTCAATAAAAATATTACGAATGAAAAAAAAAATCCAAAGTAAATACCAAAATAAAAGCTATGTAGTGATACAACAACTTTCCCAAATTCCAAGCTAGTAATGCCGAACATGGTCCACATAATTCTCCTAGAAACATGAAAACAGTTTTATATACGTATGTTTAGTATACAATTATACTTAGTAGAAAAAACCAAGGTCTCTCGTGCGAAAGTGGGAGAAGCATAATAATGCCTCTATGAGAAAATAACAGAAACCAACAACACCTAACAAGGAATACTAGACATCCCAACCTCACCAAGGCACACTCACCAAATAACTCAAGTGAAGTAAATTAATATAATAAGAACATCGATATTTGGGTACCCCACACCACTTTGCACTGGTTAAAAAATCATACCCTAATGAACAAATTCATGGCGCTTCCACACTCTTACATAAGCCCCATGTCACAACCCACCCACAAACACATGGGAATAAGAGCTAGTCCCAAAAACTGGGAAAATGAAGCTCACCACGTCCCATCTGCATACACCCGGGACACAACCATACCACATCCCACCCCCAGACACCTGGTCCATAACCATACCTCATCCTTCCCGCATACACCTGGTCTACAACCATAAATCATCCCTAAGACACCTGGGAAATAACACCACATCGCACCCCATAGGCACCTAGGAAATCACACCTTGACTATAGACACTTGGGCCTCACAACCACACCAAAACCTACCAAAAGAGTCTTGGGAAACCAGTGCCTAGAAGAGGGAGATGGGAAGAACAAATAAACAACCATCCATCCTCCCACTATGATGTTGGGAAATGACACCCTCCCCTATGACGATGGGGGTGTTCAATACATAGTGATAAACTAGGGTGGGGTACATATAGAAATCACAAGTAAGTACAAGTATATATATAGGTATCAAACACTCAACCCAACCTATGGGGTTTTCCAAACAAACAACCAACACAAAAAACTACCTTTGCTGCTAGCTCTAAATGCACATCTAAACAAAAACCCAAAATTCAATTAATAACCCCAGAAATATCATTTAAAAAATATAATTCTTTATTAATAAATCCATTTATTCACTCCATCCCAAACCGGGTAATTACAAACCATAGCGCACAATAACCCACACAACATAAACCTTTTAGAGGAAAAAGAACCACTATAAAGAAACTCACTTCATATTTCTACTCTGTTTAACACCCATACCATACAATTCCATCATCATTTTTCAAATTAATTCCACCCAAACCATCCCCCAAAATTGAACAACCGCCATCTCATTCCCACATCCATTAACTCCCCTTATCACAACCAAAATTGACATTCCCACTATAAAAACTCACCACACCCAACAACACAACCAAAACACAACCCCGTTGTAATCCCACTGCACAACACTAATCATCCATTCCATAATCAATAAATCTTTCAACCTGAGATTCCATTACACCACCCAAACCACCCCATACACACAACTGTGCACCATACCACCGCACCACACAACCCACATAAGGAAAAAGACATAGAAATATCACACACAACACAATACCACACCAAACAAAGAAGGGTGTATTCAGATTTAGAAGATACTTGTTATTTAATTCCACTTTGATAATTCAAGTGTTATCAGATAGAAAGTTTTATCCTGAGGAATCCATTTATTTAACTAAATATACATGGTTAGCCGGTTTTTTATATTTATAGCTGTTCAATACATGATCAAAAAAATCCATCACAATTCATCTTCATTGCAAAAACAAGGACCACCAACAATAATGATTTTTAGTAGGCATAAAACCCATACAAATTACAATATCAATAAACAATAAAATAGAAGCATGCACCACATTTCCCTAGACCTTGTTAATTTATTTAAAGCTGATTCAATTATCTTTATTAAATTTGGATCCAACTGCCTTAACATGGGAAACATTCTGACACCCACCCTGCATGATACACAAATTACAGGGATAAATGGATCCCTACCTCTAGAAATAGACAATCATCACCTTCTCCTTGCACCAAATAGGGGGTGCGTAAGGCTTTAGGGAAACATGATCCAAGGGTGAAACACGGACACATGGATCCTCAGGGAAGAATGGTTTTGGGGGAACTTAGTAGAAAGGGTAAAGGGAAATTCATATAGAAGAGAGGATCTAAGATTTAGAAATTCTAAATCCCATATCAATGGAATAAACATTTTAAAAATCCATTAAAGGCAGATCTTGACCAAGATCACACATCTTGGACATTTAAAATACTCGAGACTTTAGAAAGGTGGAATATATGATTTTTGGAACATGAAATGACTTTAAAAATACTTAAATAAGGTTTTAAACTCATTTTATGTCAAATAAAAAATTAAAGGGGTGAAAATAGTAAAATTGGGAGAAAATAGAAATTTGAAAAACTGTGGAATTTACTCACCATTGGGTGAGTCACTGTCGTGAGTCACCGGTGTGGGATACCAGTGGATGAGTCACCGTTGAGTGAATCACCATTAAATGAGTTACCAATCAGTGAGATACTAGGGGATGAGTAACCATTAGGAGACTCACTATTGGACGAATCACTATTAGATGAGTCACCATCACGAGTCACTAGTGGATGATCTATCGCTGGATGAGTCACTATTGGGAGACTCACCGCCGGTGACCTACCATTGCAAACTACCATCATCGACTCACCATTACGAGTCACTGGTGTAATTCACTATTCTGGCTCACCGATCTTGACTCACTATTGTGACCTACTGGTGGATGGCCCACCATTAGGTGAGCTATCGTTAGAGACTCACCATCATGACTCTCCATTAGAAAAACTAGATTTTTGACAAACTATTGAAATGAGTCACCGTTGCCTCCTAGAACACCACAAACACTGGAATTTCATAAAGGAATGGAATAGAGAGGTACAATCCATTATAGACCCACAAATCACGTGATCCACCCAAGAAACCCTTCTTCAAAGATGTCATGTAACACCCTAAAATTTTGTTGAATTATTATTTTTGAATTAATTTAATCTTTTTAATATTTTTAATTTCACACAACACTAAAAAAAATTTATTTTATATTAAATACCAATGTATCACTATAATTATAAACAACAAAAAGTTAATTATGAACTACATGCAACATAAATTTTCCTTTCTCTACATGTAACATTGAGGTTATCTTACGTTACATACAAGACTTAATTTCCTCTATGGCTTGCGTAACTCGCAAGACCAAGTGTTACAGAACAATAATTGATTGTTAAAATAATATTATTTTATAGGATATTACATGTCCATTAAATTGAATATTATAGGATTAACTAATTATGAATATATATATTTTAATTAATTTGTTACCTATTAATTAGAAAAGAATATGGAAACCTAATTTATATAGACTGATTTTATAAGAGTTTATTTTTATGTGAAAAAGAAAATTTATATTAATAAGTTAAAGGAATTACTAATAGTTCATTATATTACTTAAATTTATATGTTATATAATCAAACAATTATTTTTTATAATCATCCGATATATTTGATAGATATAATATAAGAAGAAACCCAATTTTATAATTAAAAACCATATTTTTATAAAGGTAGTTTTACCGCCTTTTAATGGAGAACTAATTTCAAATACAAATTTTAGAACTTTTACAAATTAAATATTTAAAAATAAATGGAGTATTTGAAATATAAATTTAAACACTAGTATATTATTTTTTTGGTATTTTTCTGTAAAGTATCATTTTTTAATGAATAGTTAAAAATATTGAATTTTAATTCAAAATTATTTTTATCTAATTAATTTTGGAGGTGAAAGTATATTTTAAATAGGTTTTAAAGTTTAATTAGATAATAATTTTAAAAATTAATCCAACTTTGGTTATTGGAATCAATTTCACTTTGAAATTGGCTATAAAAATTTAGCAAAAGTTTGGATGTTTTTACTTTAAAAACCTAATTGTCCACCCATTAGTGGTATTATTTTTAAATTAATTTACACTAATTATGTGATTATAATTTGGTAAAATGGATTCCATAATTTAAATAATAACAATTTATAATTTTTAATAAATTCAACTTAGTTTTTGACCAAAAAGATCAGTGAGGGTGATTAAAATTAATTTAAACAATTAAGAGAAACATTAATTTAACAAAGTACTAAACCTTAAATTTAAGACCCAAAATGACCTAAAAACTTATAAAATACCCATTTTTTAAATTATTCATTCATAAAACTTCCATTATTTATTTTGGTTGGTTTGGTATGACTTTGTTTAGGTAAAAACGTGGGTACACCTAACTTGTTTTCAAAAATGCCAAGTGTGTCCTTTCTCTTCCCTATAAAAGGCCACCACCTCTCCCTACTCTAAAAACCTCTCAAACCACTTATTTTAATCAAATATATACCCAATAAACTTACCATATTACCTATATTCATCATTTAAGTCTTACCTTGGGCATAAATAAATCCAATGAAGCCTTTTGGCATAAACCAAAAGGAGTTACTCGATTATGAGGTAACATCTTCTCTCAAGCTCATTTATTTTATTTTCATTATCCAACACCTCCAATCTATTTATTCAATTATTTTATAGAAAAAACATTATATTTAATAAAATAGTATTTTTTATGATCATTTTTCTAACTACACTTACCCACACCTCCATCTAATGGGTAATGAACATACTGTTTATGTGCACAATGAAAAACCGCCTCACAAAATAATGATTGTTCATTTTCAATACCACCTATCATGATGGAAATTATGATGGAAAATATGTTTATATATTTTAAAAATTATATTTATTATGTATTTAAGCTTATGCAATCCTTTTACAACACATATCTTTATACAATCTATTTGGTGTAAATACAATAATTTCTTTTGAGGAAGTGTGGACTACCTCCCCCTCAAAGCGATGTGATACGTTCACACACAAGATAGAATGTATTCATGATAGGTTTAGTGAAACTGTACGATATATATGATATAATAATTATATGTTAATAATTATATACATACACACACATATTTCATTTACCATATTTCTTTCAATGCGACGGCAAAAACGGAAACAACGTTCTTGTATACGTACGACTTATCATCTCCATGAACGGTGTATTCCATTTCATAATTATATATTATATAGATTATTATAATAAACAATAAATGAATATAAATTATATTTATATCACTATTTAAATTATTTAAATCATGATATAAGTATAAGGACCAAAGATATAAAAATTTAAGACACTTGCGAACAACAAAGCGAATATTACCCGAAGTGAAACCTCAACATAGGAATTGTTAACAAACGGGTAATATAAAGTTATAATAAAACAATATATAGTAATAGATATAGGAATATGATTATTTAAAATATTTATAATAAATATATATTTATTATATAGGTGTTTTTAATGAGTATGATGAGAGTCAAGACACAAGGTAAGGGGATTTCATCTCACGTTTTAATTTTGTGGGATACATGCTTTATTCACCACCCATTCCATTTGTGTGGCGTGTATAATTCCCATGGTTGTATTAAATTATTATTAACTATAAATTTATGGGTATTTAAATATCCATTATATGTTATTTATTTAATACGGTTAACATTTTAAAAGTTACCAAATCGTAAAGACAATTTTGTGTCAATTTTTATTCTTTGAGATATATGTTTTATTACGCACCTATATTATTTTTTGAGGTGTATATAATTAAATTTGACATGTTATATATTGAATATACTTATTTTCATGGTATTTTAAGCTTTATTTAATTTAAGTTTCTTACATGGAGAGTATGACCCCATGTTACCAAGTGATAAGAGTTTATTGAAACAATCACATCGCTTTTCAAGATTGTTTAGTTTATGATTAATTTGATGAAATATTATGATCCATATCTCAAGAACACTCATTATTTTAATTATAATATTATTATTTAAGTTATATCCATGTATTAGTACCATTTTCACTATTTAATACTTAATAGAATTAATAAAATGTTTTTAATAAAAATCTGACCGTATTTATCTCTTCAGTCAGAAATCGATTTTATTCAAAAACAAAGTTTTCAAAAAAGTTTTAAAAAAAGTTTTCAAATGATCCTTGAAGATAATTTTCAAGTATAAAATGATTTATAGTTTATAAATCTTCTTTTATATGTTTTCAAATAATTTTTTTTAAATTTTTTTCAAATATTCCTTTATAAGCTTTCAAAGAGAACCGTTCTAAAATTTTTTTAAGCTTATTTTATAAGTTTCCAAAGAAAATGGTTTTAAAAATGATTTCAAGCCTTATTTATAAATTTTAAAAGTATTTTAAAAGAAATTATTTTCAAAAAAATTTCAATATCCTTTTATAAATTTTTAATAAAAAGGTTTTTGAAAGTTTTTTATTTTTTAAAGATCATTTTTTCCAAAGAAGAATGATTATTTTCCTCAAGAAATGTTTCTAAAATTTATTTCCAAGTTAGTTTCCATCCAAGATGAAATATTTTGATGTTACTCATTCCCTTCAAGTAAATTAACTAAATTTTCCATTCATATTATTTCTTTAATGGGTTATATTTTTATGGAATTATGATTATGGCACCCATTTCTTTTACACGTGTAATATGATTTTGAAATCCACTTCCTTTATCGGGTTATTATTTGATGAAATGATTATGAAACCTGTATTTTTCCACAAGTTAGTATATTATTACATGTTTATGATACCCATTTCATTTCATGGGTTATGATATGATTATTTATGATCTTGTGGAATTTGTATGTATGATTTATTTTTGATATGGGTGGGACTTATATCTTCCTCCAATGCATTGGTTAAAGATTTATATCTCATGATATAGACTAATGTGGTCTTTCTAATGAAACTTGAATACTAATATGGACATGTGAGTGAACCATGAATACCAAGATGGTATTAGAAGTGAAATCGTGCTACTAGGATGGCCATGGGAGTGAACCATAACAACCAAGATGGCATTGGGAGTGAAACCATACTACCAAGATGGTTGTGGAAGAGATGACTTGGATACTATAGAAAATAATATTATATGATTATATATCTACCACAATTATATGTTTTATTCCTATGTTATGATCTCATGGATTATGTTTTTTATTTTTGTATGATTTATTTCATATGAACTTCCAATATTTGTGGCATAATTCATGATTATGATCCTTCATATGTAGGGTATGATCTTCTATTTTCACAATAATGTTATCACACCCTTTTACCATGATTATGCTTACATATATCCCTTTGTTTACCCTTACCAATCTTCTAATCTCATCCCTTTTATGTTTCCTTAACCCAAGTTATGAAGATATGTATTATGATTGATGTGTCTAAGAATTGTGATAGTCATGAAGAACCTAGTGGTAGATTATGTAGCTCATTTATGTACAAGTGTTTATATTTTCATGTTTATAAATGTAATAAACTAATACGTTCTTTGGGAATCTATTTGTATGTTTTTTTAGGTATTATTAAAAAGTTATGTATGTATTTTTATGTCAAGACTCGTTTGTTATTATTGGTATCAGATAAAAGGTTTAGTTAAACTTTTGAAGCTAGGATGATAAACCCTTAGTGAGAACCCTAATGACATGTCTAGGGATAACTCTAAGGATAAGGAAAAGTATAGGAAAATGCCGTTGAATTTTGGTAAAGGGTATAGTGAGTGGTTTCTTAGCAATACATCCCTATATGGATACTACAAGTGGATGTGGCTTAGGAAGAGATATACCTAGGAGTAACAACTCCGATAAGATATTCCAGACCTAACTCGGGGTAATCTGGTACACGACAACATGCCTTGATGCACACCTAGTTTGAAACTACCAGGGGATATTATTTGGAAATTCACAAACTCTCCACAAACAATTATAAAGGATTTGAATAGAAGATAACTACTAATAACCTAGAAGAAACCAAAGGTTTCATATATTAAGGAATGTGTCATGATTTAGATATATTATAAGTAATTATTTAAATGACTATGTGGTTTTATTCTATGATAAGTAATGTTCAGACTAGGTTTATGGTTTTAGTCAATAATGGGAACCAGAATGAACTAGATTAACATTGAATGTGATGGAAGATTTGTTGATGGGTAGTGAAGAGGGATGATCATTGGAGTAAAATATGTTGTGATCATGACTAATAAGTTTTCATAGAACATGATTAACAACATGTACCTTACCCAACTCTTGGACTCACCAAGGAAAAGGAATGAGTTTGCTAAGAGTTTGGTTAATGGAGACCATGGAGGAAAAAAGATTTGGTTTACTTTGAGTCAAGAATGTGAAAAGTATCACCTATGTGAATGTATTAGAGGAACAAGAATATGTTTTGAATGTGGAAAATAACGACACAAAGCAAGTGACTAAAAGGAAAAATGAAGAGTCTGATTAACTAAATGGATGAGAATATTGAACTCCCTAAGGCATAATTTAAGGTGAAGTGTTTTAAGTGTGGAATAAATGGTCATTATGAATCTCAATGTCCCAAGAGGAAATATCCTAAAGAGAATCATCAAAGTGGTGTGAGTAATGGTTTCATTACTGATGATGAAGAGAATACATATTAAATGTGAAATGAAGGAGGTATTATGTAATAGGATTATGTATCCCTGTTAATGGATTAATAATGAAGTAAAAAAAGTTTTTATGTATTTGGATTCAAGAATTATGAAAGATGAAATATGTAAGGATTGTCCAGTTTATGTTTTTTTCTAATGATTTGTAAGAAAATTTTCAATGGATATAATGAAATAGAAAATTAATTTAATGGAAAGGTTATGTCCATGGAAAACACATGATTAAGGGAAAGATAACTCTCAATATGTTCCTTATGTTACTATAATGTGGGTTGGATAAAGATATGTTGGATATAAGTAAATTAGATAGTACTGATTACCTTGGAACTAATTAAGAACTTGTTGAAAAGTAGTTTATAATATCATGGATGATGTTTACAACTTCTCAGATTTATGGAATATATCTAGTAATCAATGGAATAAGGAAGCATGCATGTTTTCCAAAAATATTTATGGAAATTCAGGTTGTTACCATGTTCTAAGATAATTTACCATGATGGTATTCACATGCTTGGAATGTGACAACAAGGAAATACTTTGTGATTTAATAGGGATCAATGTTAAGTTAACTTCATGAATTTATTTACAAAGTTTTATATTTTCATCTTTGAGAAGGTTTATAAGGATAAACATTCATGAAAAGTTTAAATTAAACATTGGAGGAAGTGTTTATTTATTGAGATTGTATTTAAAACCCTAGTTAAAAGGCTATTTAGTGATTAAACTTATTTCAAGGATGTCCATAATATTTATTTTGGAAATTATATTAGTGTGGTTTTATAAAATAACAACATGTATTTTGGGTGATAACCAATCAAGTATAGAAACTCTGTGGATTTTGAAACCATAACCGAAAGATGATAAGGGTTTCATGCCTACCACTGGCCTACGTGATGTCCTAGTCAATGAATAATTTTTTTTGATGAATAATTATTTATGTTGAAACAATAGTGGTACTTTTTATGTTTAGAAATTAATTTATTATCTATATTGAGTTTTGATAATATTTATGGATAAAATGTTATACTTTTTATTCTTTTATGAGCCTTAATATCTAACAAAAGTGTCTTTTAGTGCTTCAGGCATCAAAGTTAATTTGTAGAAATCCATTTCTTGAAGTAATGGATGACTTAGAAATAGATAAAAGTAAAACCAAAGAATGAAATTTTGTTTATAGAAACATAACAAGTAATTATATTACCTTACATTCTTGTTCTATAAAATAATTACTCAATGATAGGATAATGATCAAATAAATGTGTTGTCGTAATACCTTATTTTTTATTGAATCAATAGCCTTTTAAATAATCAAAGATTTATAACTTTGAGTCTCTAAAACGTTCATTGATCATTAAACAATTTGTGATTTGTGACTTTAATCACTCACCATGAATATTTACGCTTTTCCTCTAACTCCATGTTTTCACTTTCTACCTATGTTCTCCTTTGTGTAACCCTAGTTATATGTTACTTTGGGTAACCATTTTGTATCCAACAGTCCCTTTTTAAATGAATTTTTAGGATTTAGTTTAATGATGTGGGTTTATTTGAAAGGAACTTTCAAGTATAAAACCTTTGATAACAAAGACGAATTTTAAGGGTGAAATTAATTTTAAGGGGGGAAGAATATAACACCCTGATATTTTGTGAATTATTTTTTTTCAAATTAATTTAATATTTTTGATATTTTTAATTTCAAGAAACACTAAAAATAGTTAATTTTATAACCCGAATAGCCTGAAGAACTTCATTTTTTTATTACTTTTGATAACCACTCTTTCAAGGGACGAGGGGGAACCCTTACAAGGCCCGTAGTCTTAGAGATCACATGGCCCATAGGCTTAAGATACATTACATGACCTGAAGGTCTTAGGGAATTCAACCAGACTATAACTAAATGGAAATTACCCTCCCCAGTATATACATCATGATGTTGATCTCCCCCTTCACATGACCGTCTGGCTAAGCTTCCCGTGCAAGCACAGACTGGTCCCGATGGCATAGCCATACCCTCTCATTCTTCCAAATTGATTGATTCTGCTCTGGTGAGTGTGCCTGCTATGAATCCTTTTCCAGGGCTTCTTCTTCTTTTTATATTATGTCTAGGACAACTGCTTGTGGCCCAAAGGCCTTGAGGTGGCCTAAAGGCCATAATGGTAGCTCAGAATCCCTACTAACCCAAAGGCCTGGGTGGCCCAAAGGCCTTAAGAACTCAAAGCCCAAACCGGTGGCCCAAGGTGAATAGTTACAGCAGCTACAGTGCCGAACATCACCTACTATAGTACCGAAAAATACCTGCTACAGTACCTACTATAGTACTGCTATAGTACCCCCGAAAATATGCCTCCACCTGGTTTTGAACCTGGGACTCGTGTATGCACTTAAGGATACCTCACCAACTGGGCTGAGGCTCATGTGCCGTTTTTTTATATTAATTCACTATGTCTAAATTACATTATAGGCAATATAAATTTCATCATGGACTACAAACAATATAAATTTTAGATTTCTCTATAAGGAACACTGAGGTTAGCTTACGTTACACACAAGAATGACTTTCCTTAATGTCTTACATAACACGCAAGACCGAGTGATATCAAACAATAATTCATTATTAAAATATTATTATTTAATAGGATATAACATTGAAATTAAATTGAATATTATAGTATTAAATAATTTATTAATATATATAGTTGAATTCATTGGTTACCTATTAATTAGAAAAGAATATATAAACAAAATGAATATAAATGACGGATTTTATAAAAGTCTATTTTTATGTGAAAAAGATGATTTATATTAAAAAATTAAATTAATTACTAATAGTGAAATATATTAATTAAATTTATATGTCATATATTCAAAAAAATATTTTTGATAATCATCCAACAGATTTTATAAATATAAGATAAGAACCAACCTAATTTTATGCTTGAAAACCTATATTTTTATAAAGGTAGTTTTTCTAGATTTTAATGGATAGCCCATTTTAAAACCAATTTTGGAACTTTTATATATTTACTATGTCAAAATAAAATTAATATTTGAAATAAAAATATAAAAATTACATTAGGATACTTTTTTGGTATTTTTCTGTAAAGTTTCTTTTTTTAATGAATAGTTAAAAATACTGAATTTTAATTCAAAAATGCATTTTTATCAAATTAATTAATAAGGTTAAAGTATATTTTAAATTTTTTGTAAAATTTAATTAGATATTAATTTTATAAATTAATATAATTTAGGTCATTGGAATCAATCTCACTTTTAAATTTGGTATAAAACTTAGTAAACTTTTGGATGTTTTTACTTTAAAAACCCACAATGTTGTCTCGTTAGTGGGTTTGTTTTTAAATTAATTTCTACCAATTTTTTCATTATAATTTGTAAAAATGGATTAAAAATTTATAATTATCTTAATTTATAATTTCTAATATGTTAAACTTTGTTTTTGACAAAAAATATTAGTAAAAGTGATTAAAATTAATTACAACAATTAAGAGAAAAATTTGGTTAGAAAATTACTAAACCTTAAATTTATGGCCCAAAATGACCTAGAAACTTGTAAAGAACCCATTTTATGGACATTATTATTCAATTAACCTTAAATTATTTAGTTTTTTGTTTTATTATTTTTTTTAATTAAAATTTGGGAATACCTAACTTGTTTTAAAAAATTCCAATTGCGTCCTTTCCCTTCCCTATAAAATGTCACCACCTCTAAGTCTTCTTAACACATCTCAAACGAATTATGGATAGAAAAGATATACCCAATAAACTTCCCAAAATACATACCTTACTCCTAGAATCCTCTACTTGGGCAGAAATCAATCCAAGGAAGCCTTTTGGTACAGACCAAAAGGAGTTACCCGATTAAGAGGTAACATCTTCTCTCAAGCTCCTTTCTTTTATTTTCTTTATCTTCCCTCCAATATCTTTATGAAATTATTGTATAACAACAAAAATATATTAAATATAATATAATTTTTTAATCTAAGTGTTCTAACTACAGTTACACACACCTCCATCTAATTGGTAACGAACTTACTATTTATGTGTACGATGAACTGCCGCCTCACAAAATGATGATTTTTTATTTTCCCTTACCTACTATCACAGTGGAAATTATGATGAAAAATATGTTTATATATGTTATATATTATATTTATTATTTATGTAATCTTATTTAATCACTTTAAAACACATATCTGTATACTTTCCATTTAGTGTAAATATGATAATTTCGTTTGAGAAAGTGTGGACCACTGCCCCTCAAAGTGATGTGATTCATTCACACACTACATGAAATGTATTGTGGATGGGTTTAGTGAAATTATATGATATATATGATATAATAATTACACTATAATAGTGATATATATATATACACATATATGTTCACATATGTCATTTACCTTCTTTCTTTCAATCCGATAATAAAAACAGAAACAATTTTCATGCATACGTACGACTTAACATCTCCATGAATGATGTATTCAATTTCATAATTCTATATTATATAGGTTATTATAATAAAAATTTACTAAATATAAAGTATATTTATATAATTATTTACATTCTTGAAATCATGATATATTTATAAGGACCAAATATATAACAAATTAAGACACATATGAAGAACAAAATGCATATTACCCGAAGTGAAACCTTAATATAGGATTTCTAACAAGAGGGTAATATAAGGTCATAATAAAAAAATACATGGTATTAGATATAATAATATTGTTATTTAAAAGATTGATAATAAATTTATATTTATTATATAGGTCGTATGAATGAGTACGATGAGATTCAAGACACACAGTGAGGGGATTTAATCTCACTTTTTATTTTCGTAAGATACATGTTTTATTTACCACCCATTACTTTTGTGTGGTGTGTATAATACACATGGATGTATTAAATTATTATTATTATTAAATTTATAGGTATTTACATATAAATTTTGTGATATTTATTTCATGTGGATAACGTTTCAAATGATACCAAATCAGTAAGATAATTTTTGTCTAAATTTTTCTTCTTTGAGACACATGTTTTATTATGCACCAACAATATTTTTCTTGGTTTATATACTTCCATTTTACATATTATATATTGAATATAATTATTTTAATTATATTTTAAGTTTCATGTAATTTCATTTTCTTACATAGAGAGTATGATCCAAAGTTAACAAGTGATAAGATTTTATTGAAACAATCTAATCACTTTTCAAGATTGTTTATGTTTATGCTTCCTTGGATGAAATATTATGATTCATATCTCAAGAAAACTAAATATTTTAATTATAATTTATTTATTCAAGGTATATCCATGTATTATTATCATTTTCCCACTCTTTGGTACTTTATATAATTAAGAATTGTTTTAAGAAAAATATAACCGTATTTCTCTCTTTAGTTGGAAATCCATTTTATTGAAAAACCGTGTTTTCAAAAAAGTTTTTAAGAATGTTTTAAAATTATCATTGAAGATAATTTTTAAGGAAAAAATTATTCCAATTTTCTTTTATGTTTTTTAAATATTCCTTTATATGTTTCCACATCAATTTTTTTTGTCAAATGTTTTCAATGATTCCTTTATAATTTTTTAAGAAAAATTAATTTCAAAATGTTTTCATGATTATTTTATAAGTTTTAAAGGAAAATAGTTTTGAAAATAATTTCAAGTCTTATTTGTAAGTTTTAAAAGTATTTAAAAAATATTTTTTTGAAAATTTTTTCAGTCTCCTTTTATATGTTTTAGAGAAAATGGTTTTCAAAAGTTTTTCTATTTTAAAGATCCTTATTTCTAAAGAAGAAAGAATATTTTCCTCAAGAAATGTTTTCAAAAATATCCTTCCAAGTTATTTTACATATATGATGGAATCTATAGATGTTAATAATTCCATTATATGAAATTATCCAAAGGTTCCATTCATATTATTTCTTGAATTGTTTATGTTTTTATAGAATGATTCTTATGTCACCCATTTCTATTCCATGGGTAATATGCTTTTGAAACCAAATTCATGTCACATGATATGCTTTGATTAAATGATTATGAAACCTTTATGTTTCCAAAGGTTAAGATATGAGTACATTTTTATGATACCAATTTCATTTCATGGGTTATTCTATGATTATTATTTATCTTGTGGCACATGTATGTATTATTTTATTATAAGATAGGTGAGACCTATATCTCCCTCCAATGCATTTGGTAAAGATTTATATTCCATGATATAGACTAAGATGGTATTGGGAATGAACCTTGATTACTAATAAGGGCATGGTAGTGAACCATGACTACCAAGATGGTATGAGGAGTGAAATCATGCTACTAATATGGCTAGGGGAGTGAATTGTGTCTACCAATATGGTATGAGGAGTGAACCCATACTACTAAGATGGTATTGGTAGTGATTCCTTGGATACTATGGAAAATAATATTATATGCTTATGTGTCTACCACAATTACATGTTTTATTACTATGTTATGATTTAATTTATTATGTTATTTATTTCCTTATGATTATTTTATTATGATATTATAAGATTTATTACATGATTTATGCTTATGATTTATCATATGTGGGGTATGATCTTCTATTTTCACGATCATGTTCTCATACCATTATGCTCATGAATATGCTTATGTATCTACCTTGTTTACCCTTAATGATAATATGAGATCACTCCTTTTTATGTTTAATTACCCCAGGTTAGGAAGATACGTATTATGTTTGATGTGTCTAAGAAGTGTTCTAGTCAAGAAGAACATAGTAGGAGATGATGTAGTTCATTTATGTACCAGTTTTTATATTTCCATGTTCCCAAAGGAAATAAACTAATATGGTCTTTGAGTGTTTATTTGTATAATGTTTTAGGTATTTCGTAAAAGTTATGCAATGTCTATGTAATTCAAGATTGAGTCGTTATATTTCATGACAAGACCAATGCACAAATGACTACATCAACACCATCATCATATCACCATCATCACCAACATGTTGCCGTTATCCACTCCAATCTTATTTGTCATCACCATCATCAGGGCCATAAGCAGAAATTCCTTACAGGACCAAAGGGGTCCATGCCTCCCCTAGAACTTCACACCTAAAATTGCAAACCCCTGATACCAACAATATAGGAAACACCATTCTATAAAACCACTAACTCTATGAAGAAAGAACCCTACATCACATCGACCAACTCCAAATGAAGAATGACAGAATGTTCCACCAAAACGAAACCTTCAAAGATGAGCAGAAACCGAAAACCATCGCCAAAAAGAAAACCCACAATAAAGAGAAGCGAACACACAATAGAAAATAATAAGTCGATGCCGAATAATAACAATCCTTGAAACCACCATTACTTTAAAGTGAATCTCATATTACATTAGTAAATTTTCATCAGTGGAAGGATAAAACATTTGTGTTTTGATTCTAGAGAGATTCATGGGGTTGTATTGGATGATATTTGATTTTATTAAATTCTCAAATTAGTTCTATGATTTGATAGTTTCTTTATTTGACTTAATTTATTCTTCATCTTCATCAAATTTAACAACTACACATTTTTAGTGGTAGTAAGATCCAATTATATGGAGTGATCATGAAAGTGATCCTCTACTTGCGTTATTAACTAGCCTTGTAATTGTGTATGGATTAAATTAGTGAATGAAGTTGGGTACTTATCTCATTGATTAGATACTTCTTGAACTAGTAAATGAATAATTCATAAGAAAACAATTACATATATTATAACCCTAAAAAAACTAGGATCAACCCATAAATATTATTTTTTAGTTCAATTAGTTGTGTGTTTTTTTGGTTATTTAAATTAAATCACTATTTATTCAAATTAAATCAATCCAAATAGTTGGCCACTCAATAGAATGCATGTTTCTGTAGGTTTCTTTTTTAGGTCTCTATGGATTTGATCCCTACCTATATTAATTTTTTTTTTCTAAATGTAGGGTAAATTTGGATGACACAAATATTATTCTTACCCCAATTATTTGTTCTCACACCGAATTTCACTTCTATGGATGACTATTTTGAACAAATCCAAACTTGGGGAACCTCTCCCTATGTTGACTAACGCACACCATGTGTGATTTACAATGACTATCCAAGTTTCTAATTGTGGGAAAATAAAAAAACAAATCAAATAAAATATTTAAAATCCTATTATTCAAAAAACATATAAAATTATAGTGAGTTTCAATCCCAAAAAATCCAATATGAAAATCCTACAGTGCGATTCTTAAAATATTATTATCCTCCTAAAATAGTCTATTTGGATCAATCCATTTTACAGCCTTATCCACAACCATTACTTGAGACAGTATGTCAAAAAATATATAGAATTAATTATAAGGTTTCATAATTGAGTGTAGAACTAAAAAAAGTATTGAAACTGTTATAGAACCCTTTGCCACTAAAGTTGTCTCTTCCTCATCATTGATAGAAGAAACTTGTTACAAACAATATTATTATAAATAAATCTAAGATGTGACTATTTACAGGGGTGTAAAAAATAATGAAAAACCTGAATTAATGATTCCCAAACCATTAAAAGCTTCAAAATTAGAAGAAAATGTTAAAAACCCAATTTTAGAATATGAAAAATCATAGCATGATAATGAGGTGAATTGGATAGGGAATGTTGAAATTCAACCTTAGGAACATTATGGGAATGTTAATGAGTGTTTAAATTATAAGGAAATTGATTTTTTGGATTCCAAAGATGACAATTTGACATCATGGATTGTGTTTCGTGGATATAGGTCCATTGATGATTTTTTTAGAAACACTAATCACTGAACCATTGGGAGAAATCAGAAATTTCGATTTCATACACATTAATAATACTTATCTATACAATTTTGTGTTCAAAATTATTAAAAAGTAACTAATTCTATTCATAAAGTTGTAAAATGAAACTTAGTTAGATTCAAAGTCTCAACCTCTGTCTGAAGGTGCTAGTGAACCAAATCTCAAACTCAAGGTCCATCATTCCTCTCCTAAGTATTCCATCATATGGGATAATAAAAAACATTAAATTTTAATTTCATCCTCTCTCAAGGATAATGATAAGAAAATTATCCTTGATGTCTTATGTATGATTAAAAAAATAAATTGGATGGAAGCTTTTTGATATTCATGATATTAGACTATTCACTACGGCCTATATGATTTTTATTGAGTCAATTTCCATACCTTCCCACAAAACACAACAAAGAACCAATTTAAATCTAGTATAAGTGCTGAAAAATGTGGTTCTTAAGATGAAAGAAGTTGGTATTGGGTAGGTTGTGAGGTCCAAGTGGAGTTAAAGACTTTAAAATATTTTATTTTCGAGAGGCAACACAATTTTTGAATTGTTTTTAATTTTTTTAATTTTATTTTTAATTTTTTCTTATTAAGGTTCTCCTGGGGTTTATAATATGATATAATGTTTCTTGTGTTTGGGATTTAATAGATGAAGAAGTTTAGTATTTTCAAATAAAACATATTCCTTCTAGAGTTCAAACCCAACTTTGAGTTTCCCCTAAAGAGGATACATGTAACTTGAAGCCAACGTGATAAATTTATTATTTATGTGTTATTAACTTCAAACCAGGTGGTTTTGTTCCATTATTTAATTACAAATAAAATCCCCATACCTCTTCCCATTTATAATCTATCCCGTAACATCTCTTTCAACACTAAGGGTAGTGTTATTCTAAGCTGGGGGGAGTGAAAATCCATGATTTTATTATTTTTTAGGGTTTTATAGAAAATTTATTTAATATTGAACATGATAATACACATTTCAAACTTAAAATCTGAATTTCAAATAATGTTTCATTCCTTGATTATGATTTTAATGCACATATGAGTTCCTGAGCATAATTTTTGGACAGTACAGTTTTCTAAATTGATTTTCATTGCTAACATTTTCATCATTTTAATAAAAACCCCATAATGAAAATCCATAGTATTTCTTTTGTGTAATTTTGAGTTATTGAGTCCTTTTTATCAGAGAATAGGGTTTGGGGAAAATTTTAGTTTAATTTGTGTATTAAATAAAGAAATTAAAAAAAGCCACATAGAGAATTTGTTTTTTCAGATGTGTGGAGTTCAGAACTTGGGTATCCTAACTCCATTGTATTCTTACCTCGATTTAGGATTTAAATCTCTATTATAGTGCATGTAATTGAAAAAATGTATGGTGTTTAGCACTTGAAGATCATGAATCCTTAATTTTTCTTCCCATGGGATGTCTTTTCATCTATATTTTAGTTCAAAAAAACCCAAAAAAAGTGAGAAAAAAAAATAAAAGGAAAAAATTGGATACTCATCTTAAGGTTTAATGTGATTCACACTTAGATCGTCAATTTTTTCCCATTATACAATAAAATTGAGCCCATATCTATTGTAATTCACAACACATCATCATGCTTAATTTAAATTGGATAAAAAGTATCAATGAATTTTAACAAAGGAATGGGATAGGGATTGGGATATTCTTGTGAACCTATCTTGTGATAAATGATTTTGATTGTTTAGTGATTGTTTTTCATGATTTTTTTGGTAATAATTGTATGATAGATGTTTTTTGAAAAGGGGAATATAATTTCACATTTTTAAGATAATTTTTTCTCAGGATTAGAAAAAATCAAGTTGGTAGGTGTGATTATCCACTAAAAGAGGATTATATTCATTTTTTATATTTTAATATTCATGTGATTAAATGTATATAAACACCATTTTAGTTCATTTTATTTTTTTAACCCTATTTCACATCATTGTACAATTCATGTTTAAAGTGTATTAATTTCATCCCAATTAATATTCAACTTGATGAATAAATTATTTTCATTACTTTATTTTTTATTTTTGTATATTATTGATAAATTTATATGGAAGTTGTTTCTTTTTTGGATCAATGGTTGAATAATAATGGAAGATGGGAATTTTTGTCATGGATGCAGACATTTCTAAGCAAAGCATAATGGGCCCTAGGAACATCAAATAAAAGTGGAGCCAACAATTCATACCCAATGGAGCTAATATTTTGAATAAAGATAGATAAAATTATGGGGAACATTTAATTTAACTATGGACAGAGCTAGTTTTGAAGTTTTCAAGGATATACCAGGATCCCAAGTTGAAGTTTAATCTATGGGCCAGATTTGAAGGCCATTAAAGTCAGAGCACTGATTTTATCATAACATTCGAATGTAATATTAAATTTGGATGATATTTATACATAGATTAGAGTAAATATAGAAGAAAATATTTATATTCTAAGACCATCACAAATTATGTCATATTCGATGCCAAATTATCATGTCAAGAAGGGTAATGAAACTTGATCCAATTTTTCTATTCAACATTGAAAATTCCTCTTTCCCTTTTTTCTCACCAACCTTTGACTATACTAATTAAAAGTGATGATATTGAATTATAGGATCTAAAAATAGGGCTAAGAAATGATTATTTAAGCTGTGGTATTGAAGTAATTATAGAGTATATTTTATTATTTCAATTTAATTGTTATGATTTAATTTTGTAATCGTATTTTCAATTTCTCTCATGTAAGTTGTTCAAATCAGTTTAGTTTCTTAATAAAAATTCTTATTATTAACTTTTTATATAACTTTTATTAATAAGTTTATAACTTTTAATAATTTTTTGAATTTATTCACACCAATAATTGGGAAATCTCTCACACAATGGATTGTTCATTATTTCGTTGTTTTTACTTCTTCAATCCCATTTCTTTAAGTTGAATCTCATATTACATTGAGAGAGTTTCATCAATGGAATAATAAAACTTTTGTTGTTTTATTCTAGGGAGTTTATTCAAGATGTATTTGATGTTATTTTATGTAATTAAATTCTTTAATTAGTTCAATGGTTTGAGGCTTGCTTTCTTGGACTTATCTTCTTCTTCATCTTCATCGAATTTAACAACTACACATTTTGAGTGCTAGTAAGATATAATTCCTTGGAGTGATCATGAATTTGATACTCTAAGTTAATTTCTTATTATCCTTTTTATTTTTTATATATTATATTCTGGAATGATTTTGGGCACTTATCTCATTGATTAGATACTTCTTGAACTAGTGAACTCAAAATTCATAAGAAAACTATTACATCCATTATAGCCCTAACAACAACCTAGGATTAACCCATCAACATTAATTTTTTAGTTCAATTCATCATGTTTTTTTTGTTATTTAAATTAAATCACTTGTTATTAAAATAAAATCAGTCAAAATAGTTTTCCACTCTATATAATGTACATGTTTGTAGGTTTCTTCTTAGGTCTCTATGGATTCAACCCCTATATATACTAAAACAACCGCTTCTATCTATAGGGTAAATTTGGGCATCACTAACACCAATTGTTTTGTCCAATTTCCTATATGTGTAGAATATTTGAATTATACAAGTCAATTACCTAATCCTAGGGTTAAATAATAGGCTAAATAAGGAAAAATAATATAGAAATAATTGATTTATTAGGATTAAAGTGATTATTTATTGGTATTTTAGAGTTATGTTATAGAAGTAATATATAAATGAAATTATGTATTTAAGAATCACGAAACATATAAGTATTATTTTATATTAATTTTTATTTAAGGACTTGATATATATGTTTAATGTTACCAATAAACTATAAAATTGATTTAGTGTTTGTGATATTTTCGGAAACACATGATTGAGGGATTGATAGAACTTTATAGCTGTTTGATGTTAGGATAATCCTAAAGATTCTTGGGATGATATTTATAAGGATAATATTATGTTTAAAATAATTGATAAATATTTTAAGGTTTATATGATGTATTTTTGTGTGATATTTTGGGAAAAAAATTATTGGATCAACTCATTTTGATTTTGAGTGATTAATGATATTTTGGGTGATGTTTTTTTACTGTTTAAGGTATATAAACCCATTAGGATTATTTGAGAAGAATGATATTATGTTTTTTAGGTTTAATATGAAGTGTATGATAAAATATTTTAGGATAAAATAATATTTAATTTTGAGGTTATTAGTATTATATACGGTTATTTATTTAAGGAATGATCTTTGTCAAACCTTTGAGATTATTTGTTGAATTTTGAAGATTATTGTATTAATGTTTATTCATTTTAATTATTTTCTTAATTTATCCTAAATTTTTTGGATTTATAAAATATAATTGGAATAGATTGTAATTATTTGGTGTATTATGTGATCCATTATAAGTTTATTATAGGGATTCAATCATATTTTTTTATCTTGAGTTCTCATCTTTATTGAAAAATATGAGATTATAGTGGAAATTAATTAAAGGATGAAATTATACTTTTCAATAAAGTATATTTCCTTATGATTATAGTATAGATGATAAAGTAATTCTTTAACTCTAGAAAAAATGTATTGAATCATTTTATGATCATTTCCTATGAATTGATGGTCATTTTATCCATCATATATTTATGGTTTTGTGGTCATTGACATTCCCCAGACAATGTTCTCTATCATAGTCAATTATTTATTTTATATTAGTTTTTATCTTCCATGTATATGGTTTCACTTACCATTAATTTTATTCTTGTGGGATTACTAGAAATGTTATGACCTTCATACTTCCCTTTATATCCTTTCAAGTGGATACTTCATTAACCCTTTTTATAATGTGTGTTTCAGTAAAGATATTATCAAGTGTCAGGACATTTATTATTCTATTCAAGTTTATATTGAAATGATACATGTTAATAAATTAGGGAAGAATTTAACACCCTATTTTTTTATAATATAAAACTATATTTGATAGCTTATGCGATACACAATACCAAACCCAAACAAACAATGATTTTTTAAATACGATTATTTTATTTAAAATATATTTTCTTCAAAAATGTTATTTATTTATTTTTATAAAAAAAATATTATAATTATTTTAAATAACTATTATAAAATTTATTTGGTAAAATGAGATCCATTTTTTATATCACCATATCAATATTATCTTAGGGTGAATTTTTTTGATTTTTTTGGAAAATATAGATTTTTTCAGTGAATAGTGAAAAACACCGTTTTTAAGTAAAATTGTCATTTATTTTTGAATCATTAGTAACATAAAAGTCCCAATATTATTTTCATTTTATTTAAAGGTAAAATAAATATTATTTATTTATATTTAATTCAATTAATTATATTTAATTCATCTTTATTCTGGATTTTAATGCAAATTTATTTTTAGGATTAAAAATACATTTTTATGAAAAATGTTTTAAAATGCATAATGTTTCTCAATTATAATTAATTAAAAAAACACCTAATGATAAATTATTTAAATGATTTTTTAATTACATATCTATATTTATAAATTTAAATTCATATAATAAATTTTACTTGTCATATAGTTAAAGTATAACCATCTTTTCCTTGAAAAATGAATTTTTGGAAAACTTCTTCCAATTGTGCTTTCAGGTTTTATTTTAATTTAAATTATTCAACCTCAATTAATTTATTACTAAAAAATGTATTCAATATTTGGAATAATATTAATTAATATTAATTAATAAGTTCAACTTAATTTTTTCACAATATGAATTGTAACATTAGAAAATATTTATTACCACGGTAAAAGGAAAATAAGTAATTTAAGGGAAAAAATAATTTATAAAAGACTAAAAAAATGTATAACTAACAATATAAATATTTACATTTTCTTTTCATTGAAATAATAATTATATTTATTCTTTATTTTTTTACTTTATAAGTGATTGATTAATTAGTTTTATAAAAATTATATTTTGATACGATAAAACACAATTGGTATTTTTAAGTAATATTCAATTTCAATTAAAACATTCATTTTGATGAATTAATAATTTTTTGATTTAAAATATAATTTCATAAATTATTATTATTAAATTTTTATTGATAAATTTAATTTATAATATAATTTTTATGATATCAAATGTAATTTATATAATGGTTTGAAAACTTTTGTAGTAAAAAAAACCATCATTTCTCAATAAATTCCATTTCTATTTTAATTGTGAAAATTAATAAATCTGGAAAATTACTTTTATAAAATAAATATTATTTTTTGAATCATCACATTGAGGTTATCCAATGGTTATTTTTTCATAATTTTCCAAGACAATTTATTTTTTAGGTAAAAATTAAATATGGTATAAATATATGGTGCGTATTATAAAACCATAATAATAAAAAAAAGTGATGTAATAAATGTTATAAAATGAATCCAAGACCAAATATATTTTTTAATTTTAAAATAATTTAATTTTGAGATTATTTTATTAATTTTATGAAGCCTTTATGAATCCACCAAAAAATGTATTTATTTTAAGGTTTTAAAATCATTTATTTATAAGCATGACTCACCTACCCATCAGAAAGTGTAATATTTTAATAATTTAGCACCTTTTACATATAAAATAATTAAAATTAATTCTATTTTTTTACAAAAACCATGGGAAAAAAATCACAGGGAGCTTTGTGGTTTTTATTATTTTATTTTATGGAGTCCAAAACCTATGTTTTAGAAATAATAAAGAACTATCCACTATTTTCCTATATAAACGCACCCAAGATCCCATTTATATTCACTAAAAAACCATTTATAATTTCTTTATGCTACCATATCCTCTTTAGAGTCCTCTAAAAGGGACCCGACCTCTCAAGAATCTCCTCCCAGGATTTTTGAATCACCCTATTAAGTTAAGAGATTTATCGCTTCTTATTTCCATTCAAGAACCTTATTTATAATTAAATTTTTGAATCTAAATTGGTTTTGTTTTCATGTATTTATAATTTTTAATTCCACTAGGTCAAATACCCTGAGAGGGGGCATGGGGGTGGGATTGAATTAGGGTATGAAATATTAAAATATTTCCCCTTTAGATCTTGTTTCTTCAAAAAACAAAAAACTCTTCTCTCCTTTTCCTGTAACAATATTTGAATAGAAATGAAATCACGCACGAGAGACATTGATTTTACTTGGTTCACCCCCACTGGTCTATGTACAAGTATCATACAATGGTAATGTTCCATTGTACGAGATCCACTAAATCACACTACCAAAGTACAAGTTTCAGGATATATCACTTCTATGCCCATGATCACTACCTTTACAAAGTTTAGGGTTAGCTCGCTACTTTCCCAAGGGTCACTCCCTCTGTCTATTTCTCTATCTCACTGCCAATGAAAAGGATCATTGTCTTCCTCGTATTTTTCTTAATACTCTTGGAAGGGATCCACTCATATTTTATATACTTGTAGGTACCTTCATTATCACTAATAAATGCATCCTCAATTATAGGTAGATGCTCCGTTGATGTACCACTTACATACAACTGATGAATACCACTTTACCATAAAAGTAATGGGAAACATAAATCTTTCACACAACATTTGGGTGTCCTAAATTCATCTTTAATTTCTTTTGCACAACATTAATTCTTTTTCATGAAAAAACTCCTGCGCTCAACTCCCTTATTATACGCAACTCCCTTCTTACATAAAACTCCAATTTCATGAAATTATTATTCGATTCAGAGACATGGACTTCTATAAGTGTTTGGATAATTAAATTATGGGGTTAGATGATTATTTATAGGCATTACCATCCCTGCACACAAGATTCTTTACCACCAACTTCCTTGTATGCAACATTTCCCCGAGTGCAGAAAACCCATTTTGATGTTGCATTGAGCGCATAAGTCTCTTTCACGCAACCTCAACTTTCGTTAAAATCAAAATCTTTTTCACACTTATTTACTTTTCCATATTTGAATTTAGTAATCCCAAAACATTTCATGTGAACAACTTGCTAAATTACCTTCAATCCTGTGTGCAACTTCCCTTTTCAATAACACCATTATCCATTTTACCGATTTTGAAGTCCAAACATTTGGAAAACACTGGAAAACATAGCCACCTTGTATACAATCTTTTTGTACCCCCTATAGAGAATCCATTACCTTATCATTGATATTTTTCAATATATCTTTTTAAAAACATCTCTATATCTACCCAACTAATCAGGGAAACCTTCTTTGTGTAAAAACAGAATCAAGCTGACAGGTGGAGAAACGAGATAGGGGGAGCAGAGAGATAAGGGGAGTTTTAAATCTAATAATGCCAAAAGTGATCAATATAATGATATATATCACAAAATATGGAGTTTGTGATGAAATAAGTTTAGTGGTTTCATAATGAAGTGTTTCATTGATGAACTTTTCATGACACTCTTGTTTCTCACGTTGAGCATTGATCATGTGGGTTTAGAGTATGTGTTCAGTAAATATTTTACCACTATATATATTGCAAGAAGAAAATATCTGTAGATGATGGAAGAATAATTAATGATATATCAAAATGTAAAGAGTCTTCAAAAAGACTAAAAGGGGAGATTTTTGGGAAAAAATATCTCAAGGTATCATTGAAGCATTTTTGTATTGATTGTGTTTATTGACAAAGAAGGTTTCCATGATTAGTTGGGGAGAACTAGAAAGATTTATGAAAATATATATTGAAAAACATACATGAAAAAGGAATGTATTCTCTATAGATGTTACAAGAGGGTCATATAAAAGGTGGAACTGTTTTCTAGTGTTTAAAAAAATGGGCCTCAAAATCGAAAAAATAGAGAAAAGTGTTCTTGATAAATAAATTTTCATGCAATATTTAAGGTGATTTAGAAAGTTTCACGCAAGATATGTTTTAGGATTACTAAATAAAAATATATAAAAGGAAATAAGTTTCGGAAATATTTGGATTTTCATGAGATATGAGGTTGTGAAAAAAAAATACTTACATGCTCAATACGACGTCAGAACCTGTTTTCTGTACTCGAGGAAATGTTGCACACAAGGCAGTCAGTGGTCAAGAATGTTGTGCGAAGGGCTAGAAATGATTATAAATAAGTGTATAATCCCTCATTTTAGTAGAAAAAAGCATATATAAATCTGAGTATTTGAATATTCTGATTTTGATTCATGCCAATATCAATCTTCAATCATAGAGTCGGTTCTTGTGGTATGAATTCAACAATTAATGCTTTGTATTTTTGATCTGTTCCCATACTAGCCTTATCATTTGGATTTCACAATTTCTTATATTCTACTAGACCACTATTCTCCACATTCAACTTTTTTGTTTCATGTATGATCTTCTTTCTCGATGTTATACTGAGAGGCAATATTTTTTCTTGATCCTTGAAACTTCTTCACAAACTAATGAATTCCTCTTTAAGTTCATCGATATGTTTGATTTGATCTTTTCCAATTCATTCAAACTATGAATTTACATTTTTTGTTCTTTAATTTTGAGATTGTACTCAAAAACATTTTCTAATCTCTCAAGAATTGATGACTTCAATTTTTCAATTTCTTCATTCAACTCAGAATTCTCTTCTTCCTATTACTACATAAAATTTTTATCATCACAAACCACTTTGTTGTCTTTTTTTGTTTTGGATATCCAAACATCTATCTCTTTAAGAGCATCTTATAATTCAATATGAAGGTGAAATATTCTTTCAACTTATCCTTATTCATTTTATCTTTATTATTATTTTTATATAATATATGATAATTGGCGCGAAAGCATTGGCTTCATGATCCTTATAATCCTCCAATTCTTTTGCCTCAGATTCTTCTGAACTATCATCTTCTCTTGAAAGTATATTATTCTATTTAAAGAAATTTCTCTCAAATTTTTTCCTCCCTTTTACATAGGGTGAAGTATTATTCATGGGAATTTCAAATTCATTCTCATCATCTTCTTGAAACTTCTTGGGGAACCTTACTGCAAGATGTCCAACATTTCTACATCGAAATCATGCAAGTGGTAGTTTCCCTTTGAAAGTTCCTTTTCATCTTCAGAGATTTGAGGAAAGGAATGACATAACCTCATAAGTATCTCCATCTTCCTGACTATCTTCAATGGTTATCTTCTTTATTTATTTGAACACCACATATTTGAACTTTCCCTTTTCCAAAACATCATTATCATCATTTCTCATTTCATATTCCACAAGAGTACTATGTAAGCTATCCAATGTCAGATCCTTTTGATCCTTATCATTCAATATGGAAACCCCCAAATTAAACCATGGTGGTAGTTTTATCAGGATGTTCTTAACTATATTATGTATTCAATAATTTCTCCAAGACCACATATGTATTCAACAACAATGTTTACCTAGTCAAAGAATGCATCAATAGACCCATTAGGGTGCATTCTATGATACTCATATTTAAAAATAGAACATGCATCTTTTCTTATATGAATTTTTAGTCTCCCTCATAAATATTCAACAGATTTTTCCACATAGTATGTGATGAATTACATGATATCACCTTCATATATATTTCATTGTATAGGGCTCCACCTAAAGTAATGATCCCTTTAACATTAGCATCCAATTCCATTTTATCATATTCTGATAATCAACCACTGTTGATATTGATTGATATTCCATGTATATATTCTATAAAGACATCCATTATTAATGATCAGAAGTAGTTCTACATTCGATTCATCCATAACTGAAAATTTTTTCCATCAAAGATCAGAATCCCTTTGTGATTGACAACCTCCATTTCTTCTACTAAGAGAGAACCAATTACTTTTAAACTTTATGATCTAATACCAATTTGTAGGCCCAATAAATCAAATACCCTCAGGGGGGGTTGAATCAGGGTATAAAATATTAAAACTACTTCCCCTTCAGATCTTGGTTTGTTATAAAAAACACTCTTATATATTTCTCTGGTAATAAGATATAAACATAAATGAAATCATTTACCTGACATAATGATTTTACTTGGTTCACCCTCACTGGGATACATCCAAGGAGCATAAAATGGTAATGCGCCGATGTACCAAATCCACAAAATCTCACTTTTAGAGTACAAGGTTCGGGCTTGATCACTTCTATGCTTAGGCTCACTGCCTTTACAAGGTTTAGGGTTAGCTCACTGCTTTCTCAAGGGTAACTCCCTCTATCTCTTTCTCTGTATCACTATCAATGGAAAGGATAAATATATCCCTCTTTCTTTTCTCAATTATCTTGGAAGGGATCCACTCACAATTTATATACTTGTAGGAACCTTTATTATCACTAATGACTGCATCCTCAACTGTAGGTAGGTGCTCTTTTGATGTGCCACTTTCATCCAACTGATGAATACCAAATTAATATAGAAGTTCTGGAAAATTTCAATCATTTGAGAAACTTTGGGGTGTCTTTTGGGAAAATTTAATTCTTTTAGTTCAACATTTATACTTTTTCTCTAAAAACCTCTTACACACAACTCCCTTATTACGCAAAACTCTCTTCCAACACACAACTCCCTTTGTACATAATTATTACATGATTTAGATCCTTAGGATTATCTAAGTGTTTTGATACTAAAATGAGGGGGTGGTCTCTTATTTATAGTCATTTCCATCCCTATGCACAAGATCATCAACCACAAACTTCTTTGCACGCAACATTTCCCTGATCACGGGAAACCCATGTTGATGTTTCATTGAACACGTAAGTCTATTTCGCACAACCCCATCTTTTGTGAAAATCCAAATCATTCAAGCACTTATTTAATTTTCCATATTTTTATGTGGTATTACCAAAATTATTCTTGTGTGAAACTTTCTAAATCACTTATAATATTTCACGAAACATCCTTTGTCAAGAACACCTTTCTCTATTTTCTCGATTTTGAGGCCCAAAAGGTTAGAAAAAACTAGAAAATAGATCCACATTGTATATTATCTCTCTGTACCACCTCCAAAGCATCCATTCCTTTATCTTAGATCTTTTTCAACATATATTTTCAAAAATATATTTTTATCACCATAACTAATCATGGAAACCCACTTATTCAATAAACACAATCAACCAAAAAATGCTTCAATGATACCTTAAGGGATTTTTCCCAATAATAATGATTCCTATGAAATCCAATTTATTCTATAAAACTTATATATCATATATCCCCTCTCATTATATATTTTACTTAAGCCATTACTATGAGGAAATTTAGTAAGGGACCTCCCTCTCTCATTTTTATTCAAAAACTATTTTTATGTTATGTATCTTAATTTACATTTATTTATGTTTGATTATGTTTTCAAATATCCCTATTATTGAAATTTTTATTTACATTTGATGAGATACCCATTTAAATCTCAGTAATCCCTCTCATGAAACTTTATGTACACCCATTACTATGCCAAAATTTAGTACAAGATCCTCACATTCTCATCTTTATTCAAGTATCTTCATTTTCTTATGCATTTTATCTCCAATTAGTATTTTTTGGATATGTTATTACATATCACCCTTATTTACCTTTTATTTTTAAATTATTAGAGATTTTTTCACTCTCATTAAGCCCTCCCATGAACATTTATGTGCCCCTATTATTCTGCCAAAATTTCACCATGATTTCTCATGCCAAACAAATATACAGTGAATACCCATACCAATTTCCTATAAATAGTGTTCACCTTAATTCATTTATACTTATTTGATTTGGTACTTACATGTACATATTCCATAATCTTTGACCATGGAATTAAATGTGTTGAAAAATGATTCCATGTTGTATAATCTATGTGGAACACTTATGCTTGTCAATGAAATGAAAGTGATGGGTGCGCCCAAAATTATATTAGGCTCCAATGCATTAGGTAATGTTTTAGTCCCATGATACATCTTTAAATGTATTAGAGAGTGATCCTAATCCATCAAGGAAATTTTTCCTTCATTATGTCCTAGTGGTGATCCATGAACTATGTTTATTATTCCATTTTGGAAGTTGTTTATACATTTACCATGTTTTCTTTATGTTATCATGATATATAATTCCTAATTTTTCATGTTTATGCTTCTCACCCATTTTATGTATCATTGATATTCCTATTGTCTAACCTGTAATACTTTGTTCATGTTATGCCATGTTGATTCCATTACTGTGATTTAGGCCTCACCCCTTTCTTATGTATGTCCCTAGGTTATCCCATACAGTTCTAAGTATGATGGAATATTATGAGAATATTAATTAAGTTTTCAATAATGCTTATTTTTTCCCTATTTTATGTTTTTATATAATGTACCTAATCCCCAAAGACAATATACTTCTCAATATTTTGGGTTGTATTGTGTGTAATAGTATGTATTAAAATCATGAATGACTGTTTAATAAATACACGGGTTGTCACACTATAAATGTCTTGAATCAATGAACCCTTTTGAGTACTTGACTTTATTCCACTAAATAAGTGTTAAAACTTAATTTTATAGTCTATGAGAAAGTTGGAGGTGTACTATGAAAGGATTGTGAATTTTTTTCATAATAACCAATTGATTTATCCTCATTTTTTTATTGAATCCAAGGAACTCCCTCTCCATTTTAAGATGGAATGTGTGAAGAAAATATTTATTGAAAAATATTGTCTTGAATCCATCCCACTCCATTGATTAAGTTTTTCTGCGAGATTTATATTCTTGATCAGTGTACACCACTGATTGGAATATCCCTTTAAGTGATAGAAAACCAGTATGAATTTATCTTGCTTAGATAATTAGAGTACAAAGAATTCTTCTCAATGGAGTAAATCCATTATTCCATGAAAAAGGGGATCAAAATATGTACTAAAAGTAGGAGGCATTTGTCACATAAAGTACTCAGTCATAACATTATTTTTATTAGGATAAGTGTGATGTTCCACATGATTTAAGTTATTATTCGTCACTTGAGTCAATTGAGAATGTACTTACATGATGTTTTCATCTTCCACTCCCATTTTATTAGGTATCTCATTAGGGGAATTGTTACATTTACCAATGCATTGTTTTTTGGAATTATTCCTCCTATTTACAACCATTAACTAAAATAAAGGAATATCAAGGATGAGAATATTAAAATTAATAAGTATATAAAAGTGAAATTATGAACTTAGAAGGAACAAACAATATATGAAAAGTGTACCCTATTTCTGGGTTTCAAACTAGGTTATCCACAAGAATTTTATTATTATATTCTATAACCTAATTTGTTATTTATTAAATCATCAAATTATAAAATACCAAAATAATATATATTCAAATCCTTCATAATGGTTTGTAAAGAGTCTGTGAATCAACCAATGAGTATCTATTGAGAGTTTAGAATTAGGTGTGTAGCTAGTCATAGTTTTTTATGCAATTTTAAGATCGAGTTAATACCCATCCAATATTTTTAGGGTTATTATGTCTAGGTGAATCTATGCCAGAGCTTTTATCCACTTGTTTTTATCCAGACATGGACGCCATTTTTAGGGAATCACATGATTGATACTTTTCCAAAATTTAAGATGTTTTCATTAAATTTATCCCTAGGGTTTTTAATAATATAATCTTATCCTAATATTTATGAAATTACTATAATTTTATTTGATACAAACTATGGAAACTCGAGTCTCTTATACATATTTTTTCATGTTTTTTAAAATAATTTGTAGGATCGAAATAATGATGTAGATGCTCAATATACAAGTGGGGGGGGGGGGGGGGGGTGAATAGTACACTTTAATAGTTTCCTTAAACAAGGAAATATATAAGTTTAAGAAAGTTAAACTAAGAAAATTCACAACACCTCTAACACTAATTGAAAGATTGGGACAAAGTATGAAGTTACAAACATCTAGTTCTATACACTTGCTTAAATCTGGAAAGTGACTCTGAAAAACCAGTTCCGGAAATATGGATCTAGAAAATAAAACTTAACCAAAGTTTACAATATGAGATTATACCTTAAAGCGTATAGAATCTAACTGAATTAGAGTATATAAGTGTAAGGAAGTATAAGATAGTTATAATTTCTAAAACATACAAGATGTAGCGGAAAAGATAAACTTGTAACAAAAACAAGTAACAAGATATAATTCTTTTAACCCAAAGAGAAGGGTATCCAACAACCTTGGATAAAGGTCCCTCGATTTATACTTTCAAGAATGTCTGTCTTACCCCCACCCGAGTAAGCCCTCGATAGGAAGATCGGAGTCTCTGTCTTGCTATACCCGCAAGCCCTAAACATCAACGTAGTTGGAACCTTTGTCTTCATCAGCAAGAAAGCCCTCAAACTACAAGGTAGTCAACACCTCTGTCTTCCTATCCCTGGAAGCCCTAAAATGTAATCACCAAAATTCAGAGTCGCACAAAGCAATCTAAATGAGATGTTTAGTATGCACAAGGCATGAAAAGATTCTCTCTCTAGAAATCACCCTAACAGCGTGTGGTCTCTAGAGTGATAAACTTCTTATCTTTTTGATCTCTTTAAAATGAGCTCATATTTATAGGCTCGGTAGCAACGGTTGGATCCCTCCTCCAACGGTCATATTTTCCTTAAATTTCGGAGGGACCTGTACACATGTCACTCAACCAACGGTTAGTTAAAAACAGAATGGACGACATCATTTTATAAAAAAACATGTGTAACTAAAAGCACGACATATTTTTATAACAAACTTAACAAATAAGAGTGTAAGTAAAAAGTTCATAGTCTAACTAAAAATTATATTCGGAGTCTATATTACAAGGATATTCAGATTCTGTTTATCAGAATAATTCAGATTCGAATTTCATAAAAGTTCGTATCTATAATTTGTAATCAGAATTCACAACCTGAATTCGTAATGAGAATTATGCACTAGAATTCGTAATGATAATTCGTCAGAGAATTCGTAATGAGAATTCATCACAGAATTCGTAATGAGAATTCATCACAAAATTTGTAATGAGAATTCATCACAGAATTCGTAATGTGAATTCATCATCAGAATTCGTAATAAGAATTCGTCATCAGAATTCGTAATGAGAATTCTTCATCAGAATTCGTAATGAGAATTAATCTTCAGAATTCGTAATGAGAAATCATCATCAGAATTCATAATGATAACTTCATGATAATTCTTAATGAGAATTCTTCATCAGAATTCGTAATGATAATTCTTCATCAGAATTCATAACGAGTATTCTGCATCAGAATTTGTAATGAGAATTCGTGATCAGAATTCATAATGAGAATTCATTAGAGAATTCAGAATGAGAATTTGGATCCTGAAACAGAATTCTTCATATATAGGTATTATACGATTCTGAGAATATAGATATGAATCTTATTTTTATACTTAAGGAAAAAATTGATATGAACAATGAAAACAAGAAAGAGGTAAATTTACTTAAGGAAATTTTCTTTATAGAAGTAAAAATGAGGTAAAAACATATTTTCTTAAAGATAAGGTGTTTGTGATTTTCCAAACAAGAAGGAATGGAAAAGTAATAAGGAAAACCTTATTGACTCAACAATCTCCCTCTTTTTGGAAAGCACAAACATCCTTACAAAAAAGAATATAAGAGCTTAGAATAAATTTCTAGACTTTGAAATTAAAGATTATCTCCCTTTGTTTATGAATGATAGTGAATACGACTAACTCCCCCTTAGGCTTTGGAACTCTAAGGATCATATTCTAGATTTCTAGAAAGGAATTTTCATCATCATAAGAATGAAAAACTTTTTAATGAGAAGATCCCCCTTAGATAATATCCCCCATACTTAGGGATAGTTCTTCTTTACATAGAAATTTTTCTTCTCCCTTTTAGATTCTTCATTCTCCCACTTTTGAGTAATTGTTTCCTTCTCCCCATTTGTGATTTTGAAAAATAATTGAGGGAATGGAAAAGATAATAATGTACCTGAAATATTAGTACATGCAACCAACCAAAAAACAAGTTACCAAAATTTCATTAATATTGGAAAGAACTAGTACATAGAAAAAAGTACAACAAAAGATTGGAGTGGTCTATATTGTTTCTTTTTCCTTGGGAATAAGAATTTTGACAATTTTCTTCATCTTCTTCATTTCTTTGTGGTCCTCCTCCACTTTATTCTCTGAAGCAATGATTCTTGCATCCTGAGCCTCCATTACCACTTCCTGAGTTTTAAGAGCATCATCTTGCATTACAACCTTTTATTCCAACTCAGTATAAATATCCTTTTCTTTCCTGTAGTACTGGACAAGAGAACTTAGCTTCCCATTCAGATCCTTGACCTCCTGCATCTGAACATCCTGCACAAGAGTTAACTTCTTCTCAAAAGAAATTGTAAGATCCTTGATTTTAGAGTCTTCGGTATCAAAAGAATATTTAACATCTACTTGCAATTGATCAAGCTCTGCCATCTCTTGAACAACTTTCTTAGACCACTTTGTTATCTTCTTGCAAGAAAATCTATGAGCATCATAACTGATAAGAATGTTTTTATGATCAGCCTCATGCTTAGAACACCTATCTATCACCATGGATACAAAGTCCGGTTTTTGATTTATGCTATGCTGAAGCATCTAGCATCTGGATTCTATTGCTGGAAAAATCGGAATGATGTCAACCAGCTTCTTTAGGGACTGTTCAAAAAAGTCATTTCCAAAGACAAGATGACTCCGAATCTGATATTCTGGTTGGATATGGTTCTTCCTCTGACTGTATCAGCTTCCTTTTGGATGATCCTCCAACTTCATTCCTTCTTATAATATTTTTCTTTGGAGTGTCAAAAACCACTTTCTTACATTTATTAACTTTTGGAACGGTCTGTTCATCAGGAGATTCTTTCTCACTTTCTGAAAGTTGAACAATCTCATCTTCATCAACTTTCTCCTTCTCTACTCCAGCTTCAACATCCTTAGGCTGTATAAATTCATGATTGTGACTTTCTTCCTCAGACGGCTTGTTCACTTCCTCTTCACCATTCTCATCAACTCTAGGTGTAAAATTTTTTGAAGATCCGGCTTGGGAAGTCTGGAGTGAAAATTTCTCGGAAGAACTATCCTTCTCATGATAGTCTTCAACTTGTTTTATTACATAACCAGATCCACCACTGTTCTCTGTTTTCTATATTTATTCCACAACTTGCTGAACTCTCCACATCAAATCCTTCTCAGCTTTCTTCTTTTTAGAATTTTCCAGAGTCTTCTCACCCGGAGTTTCAGGCAAACCATCAACCAAAAAGGATTTTGGAATGGGTAAATTTTCAGATTCTACCTCAATGGCCTTCAGAAGAGATTGAAAAATCTCTGCCTCTGACATCTTATTTTTCAACTTCTTCTCTTTGGCTTGCTTTTCTAATTCATCAACCTCTTTCTCCTTCAAGGCCTTAGCCTCAGTAGGGTCCAATCTGAATTTTGCCTCCCCTTATTTCCTTTTTTCTTTATCTTTCCTCCACTTTGCAACCACCTCATCTGGATAATCCTTTTGTTTCTTGGGTTTAGGGGGTGCGGATTGAGTTTCCTTAAACTTAGGGGTTTTCTCAGAAACTTCCACTTCCTTCAATTTCCTTTTCTTTCCATATTTCTTTGATGGTTACAAAGTTTGTTGATCTTTCTGAGATGCCTCAGCCTCTTCCTCTGGTTAAAAAAAGAATTCTCCAGATTCAACAGAAAATTCCAACTTCATCCTCTTCAACATATCATCACTAATAAGCATTTACTTGCAAATCCTTGGCTTAGAAGTGCAAGCAACTTTAAACGAATCAAGACACCTGATAATAAGCTTGGAAAGAAAAGATGGATAAATTATAATATGAGCTTTCAGATTCCCCTATTTAATATTCTTAACTGTAATCAAAACATGCCTCATCAAATTTAACTTCTTTAGATTTACCAAAAAATCTAAGATGTATATACCAATCTTTTTGAGATTATCCTTATCACCTCTTCTCGGTATGACAAAACCTTGTACCCACAGCTGTAGAATCCGATTATTTGAAGAGAGATGAGAAATATTAGCGATCTTGACATCTTTAAGTCCAAGGAATTCCTTGGACTTCACATTATTAAAACTTCCTTGCTCATCTGGAAGCTTGTGTGAGCAAAATTCAGCTTCACCTTTATATGAAAGACCCACCAAGCTTTCAGCCTTGGTGTAAGATAATTTTTAAGTCTTCCCATAAGACTTGAAAGAAAACTTCTCTCTACCATCTTCTTCAAGGAAGGAAATAGACTCGTAAAACTCTACAAGCAAATCTGAATAAACCAAATCCTGATTCGCTGGCTTTGATAAGCATACATCCTCCCAACCATTGATCTTGATGTTCTTAGATTTAAGAGAATCATACTTGTAGAAACTCGGATGCACCAACCTCTCCCTATAAACTAACCACTTAGAAATGGGATTCCCAGTTGACATATCTTGAGAAGTGGCTTCTACATACATCCGGAACTAAACTCTTCTGAAGAAATCATAACGGACTTGGGAAAGATCGGAGCGTCCTTAAGTAAGGATGACAGAGCTTCGAGATGCAAAATCTTGATATCTGATGTGGGACAACCCTCGGGGGTCCCCTTTATATAGGCATTGAGGTGACGGTTCAACTTCCATGGTTGATTGAACGGTTGAGAAACATTGATATTTGATCTGACAGTTGAGATACAATCTGCAAGGAAAACTTGACTCCGATCTTTGGAGCTTTTAAGAAAAACATTCGGATTTAAGAAAATTATTATCTGAAAAATTTAAAAACACATAAGAAAATACCAGCAAGTAAAATATGATTACAATGACTTAAGTAAGGAAATAATACCTTTAGAATTGGCTAGAAAGGTTGTTCGTAATAGGTGACATTCTTCTTGAAGAAAATTTTTCTACGAAAATCTTACTACGAAAAAATTAGTACAAAAAACATGAGTATGAAAAATTTTATTACAAAAAAAAATCGCAGTAGAAAATTTCATTACGAAAATTCTCAGTGCAAAAATTTCATTAAAAAAATTCTCAGTACGCAAATTTCATTACAAAATTTCCAGTATGAAAATTTCATTACAAAAGTTCCAATACAAAAATTTCATTACAAAAGATTTGAAAAGTTCATTATGAAAAATTTGAAAAGCTTATTATGAATTTTTTTTTGAAAAGGTAACAAAAAAATTTACTCCCCCTATGAAATGGAGTTTATTACTATAAAGATATTGTTTCAACAAGAAGTTAATGAAGGAGAATTACCTTATGGTTATCATTCCTAAATTCTGTTTAATGTATTAAAATCTATCGGAAGGTATAGATTTTGTAAAAATATCAGTAAGTTGATCTTTCATTCCGATAAAATGAAGAATGATATCTTCTTTTTGTGTGTGATCCCTACGAAATTGATGCCTAATATCTATGTGCTTTTCACGGGAGTGATGTGCAGGGTTTTTACTAAGGGAAATGGAACTTGTGTTATCACACAAAATTTGAGTCTTAGTAAAACTGAAGCCATAGTTTGTGAGTGTGTGTGCATACACAACACTTGAGCACAAAAACTTCCTGCTGCTACATATTCAGCTTCAACAGTGGAAAGATCTTCCATTTCACTTAGACAAGGTACGTCTTGGCTCTTTAGGTCTTCTAAGTTCAATGTGTAAACATTCTCTTGCCTATGGGAAGAGAGAATAAACTTTTCCTTGGAATTGTGTACTAAGAATTTACCATTCCTAAAATTCACAAGGTATCCTTCATCACATAATTGAATTATGCTAATGAGTTTGTGCTTAAGACCCTTAACAAACAAAACATTTGAAATCAATGTTTTACTAAGAAAAACAATATTACTTATACCAACAATTCCTCCCTGAGCGTTGTCTCCGAAAGTTACTTTTCCTCATTTCGTCTTGATAATCTTTTCAAAATATTTTTTTTACCAGTCATATTCCAGGAATATCCACTATCCATGTACCATGTATTGCTGTTGGTACTTCCTTTATCTTCCTCAAAATAAGAAAATAATTAGACTTTCGGAATCCAAACTTGTTTGGATCTGTGATTTCCAGATAACAAAATTTTGGGCACCCACATCTTCTTAGAAAAATAATCCTTATGAAAACCTAAAGATTGGGTTTTATTTAAAGAACAATTCTTTGCCCAATGACCACCACATTGACACTTGGTACAAAATGTGACACTTTGAGGAACAAAATAATTGTTACTAAAAGTTGTTTTTTCATGGATATAACCAAATCCGGATTTGTTTCTTAAAGGTCGTATTTGTGAATACATCTTATCAAAATTTTCTTTACCTAAGGTAAAGTTCGACAAACACTTCTTTAAGGAAAATATTTCAGACTTGAGTTTTATAAACATGTTTTTATCTTCAAAATCATTAGATTTGGAACTAGATCTAGGCTCAAAAACACTTTTCTTAGAAATTACTTTTTCTATATCTTTGGAAAGTTTATTCTTCTCAGAATTTACTTCCTCAAGAATTTTTGAGATACTTATAAAATCATCATTTTTCTTATCAAGATCTTTTGAAATATCTGATATTTCCTTAGTAAAAATAGTATTCCTAGAATTTTCCTTATCAAGTTTTTATTGAGTTTTGAATTCTCAATCTCATGAAGTTCAGCAAACCTAGAAACTTCTTCATAGTTAGGTAAAGTATTTTCTTCATCAGAAGAGGATTATTAATCTGAAGAGTTATAATATTTACTATGATTATAATTTAAAGAAACATTGGTCAATGATTCAACATTGTGTACCTTAACCATAAAGCAATGATTGTCAATAGGTAATCTGGCTATAAGACCAAGATTCTTATGTCCAGAAGATTCATAATCCAAAGATTCATCTGAAGAGTCACCACCACTGGAACTCCAAGTATCATTAGCTTTCAGAATGTTCTTAGCTTTAACTTAATAAAACTTCTTCCTATTCCTTTCAGAATGCTTCTCTTTTCTTTCTTTCTTCTTGAGCAAAGGACAATCAGGTCTTATGTGTCCATATCTCTTGAATTCATAGCATGTGACTTCAGAATCTTTCTTATCTTTCTATTCCTTCTTTTTATACTTGTATTGGAAATTTCTTTGTCCAGTTATCTTGTTCATCCACCAAACAAGATTTGCTGACTCATTCTATGAGACTTCACTCTCACTAGATTCGGATTGGATAAAAACCTTCTTAGATTTGGATCTAGTTACTCTCTCAGGAGTCTTAGCTTTCATGTGATTTGATGTTGTAGTAAAAGCAACAGTACCATTCCCATTCTTCTTTTTGATGTTGTCAGCATCTCTCTTCGTCCTTGTTTCATGTTGGAGAAGAGTTCCAAACAGCTCATCTAAGGAAATTTGAGTGACCTTCCCGTTTTCATCAATTGCTGTTCTCTTTGATTCCCACTCATTGGGAATAATATCAATGATATTATCAACAAGAGATTCATCATCCATACCATTCTCTCCCATAGATTTTAAGCTATTCACGATAGTCATAAACCATTGTTTCACCTTATAAATGGGTTCTCTATAAGTAAAGTTAAAACCATGATACTCATCTCTAATCATAGCTCTTCTAGTCTCAATCACTTTGGATGTACCAATATGTGTAACTTCGAGTTTCTTCCATATACAGTTAGGTACTTCACAAGAATAAATTCGGCTATATATATTCCTAGTCATTGAACATAGTAAAGTATTGCGTACCTTATAGTTTAATTGATAATCATGCTTCTCTTGGTTGGTGAAAGTACTAACTTCCTTATCAAGAATTTGATAACCTCTAGTAAGAATAACAAAATTTTCTACACCAGTATTGATAACGAATGTCTTCATTTGATCTCTCCAATAATCATAGTCATTACCATAAAAAATTGGTGGTCTTGTAGGATTTAGGTTATCGATAGAAGCAACATTGATTCCTGTCATCTTAAAAATATTTCAACACAAAAACTTGTTAATAACAAAAGTTCAGATTCAAGGAGAATATTCCTAAGTAAGAAAAATATAGAACAATGAAAAACGGAGTAAGAAAAACTTATATGTGAGTATAAGTATTTAAATACCTCCATTGATACCAATTGTAGGATCGAAATAATGATGTAGATTCTCAATATACAAGGGGGGGGGGGTGAATTGTACACTTTAAAAATTTCCTGATACAAGAAAAGATCTAAGTTCAACAAAGTTAAACTAAGGAAATTCACAACACCTCTAACACCAATTTAAATATTGGGACAAAGTATGATGTTACAAACTTCTAGTTCTATACAGTTGATTAAATCTGGAAAGTGATTCTGAAAAACCGGTTCTGGAAATATGTATCCGGAAAATGAAACTTAAACAAAGTTTACAATATGAGATTCTACCTTAAAGCATATAGAATCTAACTGAATCAGAGTATACAATTGTAAAGAAGTATAAGATAGTGATACTTTCTTAAACATAAAAAATGAAGTGGAAAAGATAAACTTGTAACAAAAACAAGTAACAAGATATAAATATTTTAACCCAAAGAGAAGGGTATCCAACAACCTTGGATAGAGGTCCCTTGATTTATTCTTTCACGAAAGTATGTCTTACCCACACCCGGGTAAGCTCTCGATACGAAGATCGGAGTCTCTGTCTTGCTATCCCCACACGCCCTCAACTTCAAGGTAGTTAGAACCTCTGTCTTCCTCAGCAAGGAATCCCTCGAACTACAAGATAGTTGGCACCTCTATCTTCTTATCCCCGGAAGCCCTAAAATGTAATCACCAACATTCGGAGTGGCACGAAGTAATCTAAATGAGTAGTTCAGTATGCACAAGGCATAAAAATATTCTCTCTCTAGAAATCACCTTAACAACATGCGGTCTCTAGAGTGATCAACTTCTTATCTTTTTAAGCTGTTTCAAATGAGCTTCTATTTATAAGCTCGGTAGCAACAGTCGACTCCCTCCTATAACAGTCACATTTTCCTTAAATTTCGGAGGGACCTGTACATGTGTCACTCAACCAATGGTTAGTTAAAAACAGAATGGACGACATTGTTTTATAATAAAACATTTGTAACTGAAAGCACGACATCGTTTTATAACAAACTTAACAAATCAAAGTGTAAGTAAAAAGTTCTGAGTCTAATCGAAAATTATATTCAGAGTCTATATTAAAAGGATATTCGGATTCTGTTTATCAGAAGAATTCGGAGTCGAATTTCATAAAAGTTCGTATCCATAATTCGTAATCAGAATTTACAACCAGAATTCGTAATGAGAATTCTGCACTGGAATTCGTAATGAGAATTTGTCAGAGAATTTGTAATGAGAATTCATCAAAAAATTCATAATGATAATTCATCACAAAATTCGTAATGATAATTCATCACAGAATTCGCATTGAGAATTCATCACAGAATTCGTAATGATAATTCATCATAGAATTCGTAATGAGAATTCATCACAGAATTCATAATGAGAATTCATTACAGAATTCGTAATGAGAATTCTTCAAAGAATTCATAATGAGAATTCATCACAGAATTTGTAATGAGAATTTGTCATGAAAATTCATAATGAGAATTCACCATCAAAATTTAAAATGAGAATTCGTCATCAGAATTCGTAATTAGAATTCATCATCAGAATTCGTAATGATAATTCGTCATCAGAATTCGTAATGGGAATTTGTCATCAGAATTCGTAATGATAATTCGTCATCAGAATTCGTAATGAGTATTCTGCATTAGAATTCGTAATGAGAATTATTCATCAGAATTCGTAATGAGAATTCATTAAAGAATTCAGAATGGGAATTCGGATCCTGAAACAGAATTTTTCATATCTAAGTATTATACGATTCCGAGAATATAGATATGAATCCAATTTTTATACTTAAGGAAAAAAAATTGATATGAACAATGAAAGCAAGAAAGTGGTAAATTTTATTTAAGGGAATTTTCCTTATAGAAGTAAAACTGGGGTAAAAACATATTTTCTTAAAGATAAGGTGTTTGTGATTTTCAAAACAAGAAGAAATGGAAAAGTCATAAGGGAAAAATTATTGACTCAACATAATTGTCTATAAAATAAAACTCCAAAATCTAGAGGTATAACATATTTAGGAAATTAGAATCATAATAAAACAATTTAATCACAAGTTAGATCATATTTATTTTAATCACCATTAAGTGATATTTAAATACCATTGAACTTATTTTAACACATAGGGTATCTTGGGGAATATATAAAGAGGCGGTGAGCTATAAATCCTATCAAGGGAGTAAATAAGATAAAAAAAATATAATAGCTCAGACAAAAGGAATAACATAATATCATAAAAATAAGGATAATACATTATAAAATGTAATCGTAGAATTAAAATAATGATAGAATAAAATAACGGGATCATAAGAATGTGTAAAAAATATAAAACCTGAAATCATAGGAATAAGTCAAGGCTCACTATTAAGACAACACAACATAGTGTTCCAGGTTAACTACCTGTTCACCATATATAGTATCTCATGAGATACAAACATTACCCAATGCATTGGGGGTGGGGGTATAATTATAGGACCACCCATCACATCATAATATATACATTAATATGTGATCCCCATAAGGAAATCATACATACGGCACAATCATAAGAAAAACCCATGAGAAAGAAATGCGTTACACAATCTTGTATTAAGGAATAATAAAAGGATATTTCTTAAGGATTCCGAATAGAAGATGGAATTAAATCTTTTGGATATTAATATTTTAAATAAATATAAAAGGTTATATAATTCAAGTAGAGAGATGTTTATAAGATGTAGTAGATAAGTATGTTAGGATGGTATGACTCTGAGTATGATATACTCTGTGATACCAAACGTAGGATCGAAATAAGAATGAGATTCTCAGATACAAGAGGGGGGGGGGGTGAATTGTACCTTTTAAAAATTTCCTTAAATAAGGAAATATCTATGTTTAACAAAGTTAAACTAAGAAAATTCACAAGACCTCTCTGAGTACTAAATACTTGCTAGATTTCGGAATAGTGATTCTGAAAATGGTACTTAACAAAGGCTACAAGGATTAAGATTCTACCTTAAAGAATATATAATCAAACTATATTAGAGTACAAGTAAGGAAGTATAAGAAAGTTATACTTTCCTTAACGATACAAAATTCCGTGGAAAAGATAAACCTCTAACAAAAACAAGCAACAAGATATAAATCTTTTAACCCAAAGAGAAGGGTATCCAACAACCTTGGATAAAGGTCCCTTGATTTATACTTTCATGAAAGTCTGTTTTACCCACACCAGGGTAAGCCCTCAATACGAAGATCAGAGTATGTATTGCTATCCCCGCAAGCCCTCAACTATCATGTAGTCAGCACCTCTGTCTTCCTCATCAAGGAAGCACTCAACTTTAAGGTGTTGGAACCTCTGTCTCCTATCCTTGGAATCCCTCGATTGTAATCAACAACAATCAGAGTCGCACGAAGAAAAGTTTGAACAAGCTATTCAAACTTTCTACACGAAGATTTGAGAGTTGATAAAAGCCTCTCTCTCTAGAAATTACTTCAATAGCATGTAAGCATAGATGTCAAGATATATGTCAAACTTATTGTCAACATTCAAATGAGCTCCCATTTATAAGAAAAGCTCTAACGGTCGACTTCCTCCTCCAACGGTCATATTTTTCCTTGTATTTCAGAGGGACATGTATACATGTCACTCAACCAACGGTTAGTCAATAACCGAAAGTACAACATTGTTTTTTAATGAAACAAATGTAAGCATAAGTAAAACTAAAGTTTGGAATGTAGGAAAACAAAAGTTCAGAGTCTAACTAAAAAAATGAATTCAGAGTCTATAATAAAGAGATATTCAAATTCTGTTTTGTAGGAATTTGGAACCTAAATTCTGTAGAAATCTGGAGTCTGAATTTCTAAGGAAATTCGGAGTCTGGTTTCACTAGAATTCAGAACCAGAACATACAAATTTCGGAGTCAGAGTTTATAAGAATTCGGAGTTAGAATTCATAAGAGTTCGGAGTCTGAATTCAGAGAACTCTGAGTTAGAGCTTAGATAAGTTCGTAATCAGAATTCAAAGTTGAACTATATGAGAGTTTGTGTCCCTAATTCAGAATCGAACTATATGAGAGTTTGTATCCAGAATTTAGAATGGAACTTCATTATAGTTCGTATCCAGAATTCGGAATGTAACTTCATTAGGGTTCGTATCTAGAATTCAGAGTGTAACTTCATTGGAGTTCATATCCAGAATTCGGAGTGAAACTTCATTAGAGTTCATATCCAGAATTCGGAGATGAACTTCATTAGAGTTCATATCCAGAATTCGAAGTTGAACTTCATTAGAGTTCATATACAGAATTCAGATCCTAAAACAGAATGCTTCATATCTAAGTATTATATGATTCCATGTTTTTTAGGTATGAATCCGATTTTTATACTTAAGAAAAATATTGATACGAGTAATGAAAATATGGTAGGGGTAAATTCCTTTGGGAAGGAAAATTTTCCTTATAGAAGTGAAATATGAATTTTCTTATGTACAAGGTGTTTGTGATTTTAAAAACAAGAAGGAATGGAAAAGTCATAGGGAAAACCTTATTGACTCAACAATCTCCCCCTTTTGGAAAGCACAAACAACCCTTCGAAAAATAATATAAGAACTTTGAATTTTTTTTAGACTTTGAAATTAAAACTTATATCCCTTTGTTCATAGATGATGGTGAAGACAACTACCTCCCCCTTAGGTTTAGGAACTATAAGGATTGTATTATGGATTTCCGGGATGGAGTTTTCATTATCATAGGAATGAAAACTTCGTAATGAGAAACTCCCCCTTACTTAAGGATAGTTCTTTACTTAGAAATTTTTCTTCTCCATTTAAATTTTTTCCTTCTCCCCTTTTGAGTAGTTCTTTTTCCTTCTCCCCCTTTGTGATTTTCAAAAAGAATTTTAGGAAATGGAAAAGAAGTATGGTACCTGAAATATTAGTAAAGACATGCAAGGAAAACAAGCAACCATAGTTCTATTTTAATTGGAAGAATTTTTACAAAGAATATCAAATGAAACAAAAGATCAGATTGAGTCTATTTGTCTTCCTTTTCCTTTGGGATCAACATCTTCAAGAGGGGTTTTAGATTCTTCAAAACTTTCTGATCCTCCTCAGATTGCTTCTACAAAGCTGTGCTCCTTTCTTATTGAGATTTCAAGACTTCTGCCTAAGACTTCATGGCGTTTTCCTGCATTTTCAGTAAATCATCTAGCTTTTGTAGCTTCTCTGGAAACTCAATCCGGAAATATCTTTCCCCTTTCCAGTTTTGAGCAACCGAGTTAAGCTTCCTATTCAAATCTCTAACCTGTTGATTTCGAGAATTTTGATCAAGGGTCAGATTTTCCTGAAGATTCATAATCTTGGAATCCTCAGTGTCAAAAGCATATTTAACATCATTTTGAATACAATCAAACTCATCCAAGTCATCATCAACTTTCTTATACCACAAAGTGATTTTGCTACATGATTTTCTATGAACATCATAATTGATAAGGAAATTTCTATTATCTGCTTCAATCTTCACACACTTTTCCATCACCATAGATAAGAATTATAACTTCTGATTCAGACTGTGTTGAAGCATCTGACATCTGTAGTCTATGGTGGGAATGATCGGAATTGTGTCCACTAATTTCTTCAAATATTCAACAACAAAGTCATGTCCCAGTGCTGATGACTTCGAATCCAATAACTTGATAGGGGATTGTTCTTCATCAATTTCTACCAGATTTCTTCTATAATAACCACCAACATCTTTCTTTCTAATGACATATTTTGTTGGGGTGTCTATAAGCACTTGCTTCCCCTTTTCAACTTTTGGAACTGCCTCATCAGGAGATTCTTCCTCACTTCTAGATACTTGAACAATCTTATCTTTATCTGGTTTCTCCTTCTCTGCTCCTTCTTTAAGAAAATGATTTTCAAAGCTTTCTTCCTCAGAAAACTCATTTTCCTTTTCTTCTAACTCAACAAAATCTATTTTACCATTTTTTTCATCCCCATTTCCCAGAGTGATAGGATTTGAGGTCTCGACCTCATAAGTTCGGAGTGGAAGTTTTTATGATAGGCTTTCCTTCTATTGATAATCTTCCACTTGTTTAATCAGGTCATCAAGATCGCCACTTCCTTTTTCTAATACTTCTTCTTCTTCTACTTCCTCTTCTTCCTCTATGTCTTCAACAACTTCTTCCACTTTTTCTTCAGCTCCTTTTTCTACTTCTTCAACAACCACTTTCCCTTTGGACTTTTCCAGAGTGAAGTACTTCTTCCCTGGGGTCTCTGGTAATGGCTCAACAAGAAAATTTTCTGGAATGAGAATCTTCTCAGAAGCTACTTCTGTGGATTTTAAGAGATATTGAACAATATCTTCCTTTGACATCTTATTCTTTATATTTTTCTCTTAGGCCTATTTTTTTAACTCATCTGCAACTTTTTCTCTTAAGGCCTTAGCCTCAGTAGGGTCCAATCCGAACTGTGGATCCCCTTCTTTCCTCTTCTCCTTATCTTATCTCCATTTAGTAGCCACCTCATCTGGATAAGATTTTTGTTTCTTCAACTTGGGAGGTGCAGATTGGGTTTCCTTGGCTTTGGGGTTCTTGTCTTCAGCAACCACTTCTTTCAATTTTCTCTTCTTACCAACCTTCTTCACTAGCTCAGGTTTCTCCACATTTTCTGGATTTGTTTCAGCCTCTTCCTCTGGTAAATTATAAAACTCTCCTGTTTCCTTGGAATAGGCCATATTCATTATTTTGAAGGTATCATCACTAACAATCATAACCTTGCAATTCTGAATCTTATATTTACATGAAATCTTGAAAGAATCTAGACACTGAACTATCAACTTTGATAGTAAGGTATAGTACATGATGATTTGAGCTCTCAAATTTTCTTCCTTGATGTTCTTGATAATCACAAGGACATGCCTCATTAGATTGATTTTTCTTAGATTCACTAAGAAGTCTAAGAAATATATATCACTTTTCTTCAGGGTATCTTTGGTACCCTTTCTCGTAACCAAGAAACCTTGTACCCAAAGCTGAAGGATCCGATTATTAGAAGATAGATGAGAAATCTTGGCTGTCTTTACATCATGAAGCCCCAGAAACTCCAAGACCATCACTTTAACAAAACTACCTTTCACATCAGGATGTTTATGTGAGAAAAATTCATCCTCTACAGTATATGTCAGCCCCACCAAGCTTTCTTCCTTGGTGTAAGTAAGTTTGTAAGTCTTGCCATTAAACTTGAAAGAAAACTTTTCTCTTCCCTCTTCCTCATATAAGCTTGCTGTTTCATAGAACTACACAAGTAACTCTGGATAGACCGCATCTTGATCACCTATCTTAGATAGACATACATCTTCCCAACCATTCAACTTGATGTTCTTAGAGATGATGGAATCGTACTTATAAAAGTTAGGATGGACCAGTCTTTCTCTATAGACTTTCCATTTTGAAATTGGCTTCGTGGAAGTCATATCCTGGGAAGTGGCTTCAACATACATTAGGAATGGATGAGATCTGAGATATTCGGAACGGGCTTTAAGAACAGAGGAAGAGCTTCAAGACTCGAGATCTTGGAGATCGATGTGGGACATAAAAGGGGGTGCCCTTTATATAGGCAATGGAGCTGACCTTTGAACTTCCAAAACCAATCTAATGGTTGCAAATTTTTCTAATATGATCTGACGGTTGAAATCATGCTTGTAAGGAAATATTGAATCTGATCTTTTTAGGTTTTAAAGACATTCATATTTAACTAGAAACATATCCGAGAAATTTTAAAAGAAAAGGAAACTAACAGTGACTAAAAAAATGACTACGAAAACTTGATTAAAGAAATCATACCATTCGGATTGGCTCATAAGTTTATTCGTAATAGGTAATATTCTTCTTGAATAAAATTTAACTATGAAAAACTCATTACGAAAAAATCACTACAAAAACTCACTACGAAAAAATGAGTACGTGAATTCCCATTAGGAAAATTCTCATTATGAAAATTCTCATTACAAAATTACAAAAATTCTCATTACGAAAATTTTCATTACGAAAACATCTATTACGAAAATTTCTAGTACGAAAACTTCATTACAAAAAAAAATTGAAAGAACCCATTGTGAATTTTTTTGAAAGACTCATAATGATTTTTTTTGAAAAACTCATTACGACAAATTTTAAAAGACTCATTACGATTTTTTTTGAAAAACTCATTACGAAAAATTTAGAAAAACTCATAAAAAACATACTCCCACTATGAAAAGGAGTTTATTACTGTAAGGATAATGGTTCAACAAGAAGTTAATGAAGGAGGATTAAATCACAGTTATCATTCCTAACTTTTGTTTAATGTATTAAAATCTATCATAGGGTAAAGATTTCGTGAAAATATCAGCATGTTGATCTTGCATTCCGATAAACTGAAGAATGATATCTCCATTTAGTGTGTGATCCCTAAGAAAGTGATGCCTAATATCTATGTGTTTTGCACGGGAGTTATGTGTAGGGTTTTTACTAAGGGAAATGGAACTTGTGTTATCACACAAAATTTGAGTCTTAGTAAAACTCAAGCCATAATCTGTAAGTGTGTGTTGCATCCACAACACTTGAGCCCAACAACTTCTAGCTGCTACACAGTCGGCTTCAGTAGAGGAGAGTGCTACAGAGTGTTGTTTCTTGCATGACCAAGAAACTAATGAATCTCCTAAGAAAAAACAAGTTCCAGATGTACTCTTTCTATCCATTCTATATCCACCAAAGTTAGCATCTAAAAAGCTCTTTAAAATAAAATCATTTCCAGAAGTATAAAATAGAACTAGATCCATGGTTTCCTTTAAGTAGCGAAAAATTCTATTCATTTCCTTTAAATGAGATTCCTTAGTATTGGATTGATATTTTGCACATAAGCATACTAAAATCATCATGTCTGGTCGGCTGGCTGTCAAGTAAAGTAGACTTCCTATCATACCTCTAAAAGATGTTTGATCTACTAGTTTTCCAGCTTCATCAAGATCAAGTGTGTTTGAGGTACCAATAGGAGTACTTATACTTATAGTGTTGTCATACCCATACTTTTTAAGAATATATTTAATATACTTATATTGGGATACATAGATTCCTTCTATTTTTTGAGAAATTTGAAAACCATGAAAAAATGTTAACTCACCCATCATACTCATTTCAAACTCAAATTTCATTAGATCTGCAAAGGAATCAGTTAAATATTTCTAAGTTGAACCAAATATAATGTCCTAAACATAAATTTTAACAATCAAAACATTTTTCTTAGCTTTCTTTATAAAAAGAGTTGGATCTTCATTTCCCTTAACATATTTATTTTGAAGCAAAAATTCTGTAAGTCTATCATACCAAGCTCGTGGGGCTTGTTTAAGGCCATACAAAGCTTTAGTAAGACTAAAAACATGATCAGGATGTTTTGTATCTTCAAAACCAGGAGGTTGTTCAACAAAAACTTCTTCTTGAACATAACCATTAAGGAAAGAACATTTCACATCCATTTGAAAAAGTTTAAAATTGAATAATGATGCAAAGGCAAGTAGAATACGAATAGATTCAAGTCTAGCTACTAGAGAATATGTTTCTTCATTGTCTATTACTTCTTGTTTATTATAGCCTTTAGCAACCAATCTAGCTTTATTTCTTATGATGATTTCATTTTCATCACACTTATTCCTGAAGACCCATTTTACTCCAATAACAGAAGTTTCCTTAGGTCTTTCAACCAAGGTCCAGACTTTATTCCTTTCGAATTCATTTAGTTCATCTTGCATGGATTTAATCCAATCTTCATCACCTAAAGCTTCATCAGTGATTTTTGGTTCTAATTGGGAATGTAATGCTAGATGTTATACTTCATTTATTAAGGAACTTCTATTCCTTACTGGTTGATTGACATCACCAATGATTCTATCACAAGGATGATTCTTTAGAAATGATTGATTTGGGTTTTGTAAAACCTGTTCATCAACATAGGGTAGGAAATCTTCTAGGGTAAATGTTTCAGAAGCATCATCTTGAACATTTCCCTTATCTGAAGGATTTTCTATCAATGGTTGATAATCAATTTTTGAAAACACATCCGAAGATGTAGGTTGGGTTTGTTTGAAAAAAAGGGATCAGTTTCATCAAACATGACATGTACTATCTCTTCAATAGTGCAAGTATTTTTTTAAAAAAATCTATAAGCCTTAGAGGTTGTGGAGTAGCCTAATAAAATTCCTTCATCGTATTTTGGTGCGAATTTGTGTAAGTTATCTTTAGTATTCAGAATAAATACATTGCATCCAAAAACCTTAAAGTAGGAAAGTATAGGTTTTCTCACATTCCATAACTCATAAGGAGTTCTATTAAGAAAATGTCTAATTAAAAATCTATTTATAGTATAACAATAATTACTTATAGCTTCATCCCAAAAATGTTTGGCAACAGAATACTCAGTCAACATGGTTCTAGTTATTTCTTGAAGAATTCTATTTCTTCTTTCAACGACACCATTTTTTTGTTGTGTTCTAGGTGCTGAAAAGTTTTGAGTAATACCATATCTACTACAAAGAGTTTCAAAATATGAATTTTGAAATTCTCCTCCATGATCACTATGAATAGTTTTCAATGGAAGGTTTTTCTCATTTTTAACTTGGGCTCTAAAACTTTTAAAATAAGAAAAATATTTAGACTTCTTTGCTAGAAAATAGACCCATGTAAATCTAGTGTAATCATCAACTATGAAAAATATATAATACTTTCCCCCAATGCTTCTAGTTTGTGTAGGACAAAAAAGATCCATGTGCACCACCTGTAATGTATCAGTTGTTGAGACTTCCCCGATTTATTTAAAACTTGATTTATGTAGCTTTCCATATTGACAAGGTTCACAGACTTTTGAAGAATCAGATCTAAGCTCCGGTAGATCCTTAACTAAACCTTTTTTAGAGAGTTTACATAAGTTACTAAGGTTACAATGTCCTAAACTTCTATTCCATAACCAATAATGATCTTCCATTTCACTAAGGCATGTAAGGTCTTGGATCCTAATGTCTTCTAAGTTTAGTGTGTAAACATTCTCTTGCCTATGGGCAGAAAGAATACATTCTTCCTTGGAATTGTGTACTAGGCACTTATCATTCCTAAAATTCACAAGGTATCCTTCATAACACAATTGAATTATGATGATGAGGTTATTCTTAAGACCTTTAACAAACAAAACATTTGAAATTAAAGTTTTTTAAAGAAGAACAATGTTACCGATACCAATAATTTCCCCCTGAGCATTATCTCTGAAAGTTACTTTTCCTCCTTTAGTCTTGATAATATTTTCGAAATAGATTTTGTTACCAGTCATATGCCAGGAACATCCACTATCCAAGTACCAAGTATTTTTTTTGGTAATTTCCCTATTTCCTGAAAATAAGAAAAGGTTAGGTTTTCAGTATCCAGACTTTCTTGGATCCAAAAATTTTGGAAAGCAAAATGTTGGGTACCCACATCTTCTTAGAAAAGTAAGACTTATGAAATACTAAAGATTGAGTTTTGTTTAATGAACAATTATTTTCCCAGTGACCACCACATTGACACTTTGTGAAAAATAGGTCACTTTTAGGAACAAAGTAGTTGTTACTAAAAATTGGTTTAGAACTAGTGTAACCAAAACCAGAAGTATTCCTTCGAGGTCGAATTTGTGAATACATTTTATCAAAATTTTCCTTACCATGAGTAAAGTTTGAAAAACACTTCCTCAAAGAAAATATTTCGCATTTGAGTTTTACAACTAAGTTCTTATCTTCACAAACATTTTAACTAGAGTTAGGCTCGAAAACATTTTTCTTAGAAATTATGTTTTCAAGTTCTTTTGAAAGTTTGTTCTTCTCAGAACTTACTTCCTCAATCTCAAGAAGTTCAGAAAAACTAGAAACTTTTTCATAGGTAGGTAAAGTATTTTCTTCATCAGAAGAAGATTCTTCATCCAAAGAGTTATAATATTTACTATCATTGGTATTTAAAGAAACGTTGGTCAAGGATTCAGCATTGTGTACCTTATCCATAAAGCAATGATTATCAATTGGTAGCCTGGATATAAGACCATGATTCTTCTGTCCAGAAGATTCACAATCAGAAGATTCATCTGAAGAGTCACCACCACTGGAACTATATGATACATTATCTTTCAGAACATTCTTAGCTTTGGACTTGTAATAATTCTTTATGTTTCTTTCAGAATGCCTTTCTTTTCTCTCTTTTCTTTTGAGCATAGGGAAATCAGGTCTTATGTGTCCATCTCTCTTGCATTCATAGGATGTGACCTCTGAATCATTCTTATATTTCATTTCCTTCTTCTTATACTTGGATTGGAAATTTATCTATCCAGATATCTTGTTCATCCTTTGAGCAAGATTAGCTAACTCATTTTCAGAGACATCACTCTCACTAGATTCGGATTGAATAATAACTTTCTTAGATTTGGATCTAGTAACTCTTTCACGAGTCTTTGATTTCATATGATTTGAAGTTGTAGTAAAAGCAACACTACCATTCCCATTCTTCTTCTTTATGTTCTCAGCATCTCTCTTCATTCTAGTCTCATGTTGAAGAAGAGTTCTAAATAGTTCATCAAGAGAAATTTGAGTAACCTTTTCTATTTTCATCAATAAGAGTTCTCTTTGATTCCCACTCATTCGGAATGATATCTATGATCTTGTCAACAATGGATTCATCATCTAGACCTTTATCTCTCATAGATTGTAATCTATTCACGATGGTCATGAATATCTATTTCACCTTACAAATTGGTTCTCCATAAGGAAAATTAAAACCATGATACTCATCTCTCAACATAGCTCTTCTTGTCTCTATCACTTTCGATGTACCAAAATTTGTAACTTCAAGTTTCTTCCATATACAGTTAACTATTTCACAAGAAGAAATTTGGATATATATGTTCCTAGTCATTGAACACAGTAAAGTATTGCGTACCTTATAGTTGAGTTGGTATTCATGCTTTTCTTGATTAGTAAAAGCACTAAATTTCTTGTCAGGAATTTTATATCCACCAGTGAGCATGACAAAGTTATCTACCCTAGTATTGATAATGAAAGTCTTCATATGATCTCTCCGATATTCATAATCATTACCATCAAAAATTGGTGGTCTGGTAGGATTTAAGTTGTCGATAGAACCACCATTTAAACCTGCCATCCTTAAGAAAAACTTTGGCACAAAAACTTATTAGTAGTATATGTCTGTAAATAAGAAAAAAAATTCTAAGAAAGAAAAATTGCATCTCTAAGAAAAAGTGAATCCGAATAGTGATTCCAAACAATATATTCCGAAAAAAATATGAATTGAGAAGTATGTATCCAGAAATGTGGATCCGAAAAAGAAAATCCAAGAATCCTCTTCTGAATCTAATCATGAGATTAATTCAGATTGAACCAAATACTCTGATACCAATTTCTGGATGGTATGACTTTGAGTATGATATAATCTGTGATACCAAATGTAGGATCGAAATAAGATTGAGATTCTCAGATACAAGAGGGGGGGGGGGGGTGAATTGTACCTTTTAAAAATTTCATTAAACAAGGAAAGATCTAAGTTTAACAAAGTTAAACTAAGCAAATTCACAAGACCTCTTTGAGTACTAAAGACTTGCTGGATTTCAGAATAGTGATTCTGAAAATGGAACTTAACAAAAGTTATAAAGATTAAGATTCTTCCTTAAAGCGTATATAATCTAACTATATCAGAGTATAAGTAAAGAAGTATAAGAAATTTATACTTTCCTTAACAATAAAAAATGCAGAGGAAAAGATAAACTTGTAAAAAAAACAAGTAACAAGATAGAAATATTTTAACCCAAAGAGAAGGGTATCCAACAACCTTGGATAAAGGTCCCTTGATTTATACTTTCATGAAAGTATGTCTTACCCACACCAAGGTAAGCCCTCAATATGAAGATCGAAGTCTGTCTTGCTATCCCCGCAAGCCCTCAACTATTAGGTAGCCAGCACCTCTGTCTTCCTCATCAAGGAAGCCCACAACTTCAAGGTGTTGGAACCTCTGTCTTCCTACCCCGGAAGCCCTCGATTGTAATCAGCAACAATCAGAGTCACACAAAGAAAAGTTTGAACAAACTATTCAAACTTTCTGCACGATGCTTTGAGAGTTGATAAGATCCTCTCTCTTTAGAAATTACTTCAACAACATGTAAGAAAAGATTTCAAGAGATGTGTCAAAGTTATTGTAGACTTTCAAATGAGCTTATATTTTTAGGCAAAGCTCCAATGGTCAGCTCCCTCCTCCAACAGTCATATTTTTCCTTGAATTTCGAAGGGACTTGTACACATGTCACTCAACCAACTGTTAGTCAATAACTGAAAGAATGACATTGTTTTGTAATGAAACAAATGTAAGCATAAGTAAAACTGAAGTTCGGAATGTAGGAAAACAAAAGTTCAGAGTCTAACCAAAAAAATAAATTCAGAGTCTATAATAAAGAGTTATTCGTATTTTGTTTTGTAAGAATTCAGAACCTGGATTTTGTAGAAATCTGGAGTCTGAATTTATGAGGAAATTCAGAATCTGGTTTCACTAGAATTAGGAACCAGAACTTTAAATGTTCGGAGTTATAGTTTATAGGAATTCAGAGCCAGAACTCATAAGAGTTCTGAGTCTGAATTTAGATAACTCTGAGTCAGAACTTAGATAAGTTCATAATCAGAATTCGGAGTCAAAATATATGAGAGTTCGTATCCATAATTCGGAATCGAACTACATGAGAGTTCGTATCCAGATTTCGGAATGGAACTTCGTTAGAGTTCGTACCCAGAATTCAGAATGGAACTTCATCAGGGATCGTATCCAGAATGCGGAGTGGAACTTCATTAGAGTTCATATCCATAATTCAAAGTGGAACTTCATTAGAGTTCATATCCAGAATTCGGAGTTGAACTTCATTAGAGTTCATATCCAGAATTCGGAGTTGAACTTCATTAGAGTTCATATCCAGAATTCGGATCCTAAAATAAAATGCTTCATATCTAAGTATTATATGATTCTGAGGTTTTTAGGTATGAATCCTATTTTTATACTTAAGAAAAATATGGACATGATTAATGAAAATATGATAAATGTAAATTCTTTTGGGAAGGAAAATTTTCCTTATAGAAGTGAAATATGAATTTTCTTAAGTACAAGGTGTTTGTTATTTTCAGAACAAGAAGGAATGGAAAAGTCATAAGGAAAACCATATTGACTCAAAAAATTATGTGTAGAAATGAACCTATTAAATGATGCTTTAATAAATGGGTGAAGAACCTTTAAAGAAGGCATGAATAAGGTGTTTTTATTAAAAATAGAAGTAAAATATAACAGTTTTCCATAAAATATTTATCATTTTATGAAATAATGGAGGTGAAAAAACTTGAAATGATCATCACATGAAAAGGAATAATGAAGAGGACAGTTTCCATTAACCAAGTTTTCTTCAGAGAGAAGTTTGAGGAGGAAAATTAATAAAATTTATAAACCCAGTAAATAAAGGGAGAATATATATATATATATATATATAAGAAAAAAATAAATAGAATATATATAATTTCATTATAATAATAAATAGATAAAGTGAGTTAGATATAGATAACATAACCCAAAGAAAATAAGGTGGTTTGGAGAGATCCCTTACCTCAGGTCCAAATTCTCTCAATACATCTGTCTAACTGACTGGATAAAAAAATTAAGTTTATTAAATAATCGATTAAAAACCATTTTTTATACATTTTATGTATCATTATTCTTTTTCATGTTCATTTATTTCCATCTTATTGAGACATCAAGTATATATTCACTATCCCGAGGTCGTTTATGTCATTATTCCAAGGTCACATCAGTTTGTAGATAATTATATAAATTCTCATGAAATGGATCAATAAATAAAAAAGTGTGATGAAATTATGTATTTTTAAATGGTTTCATGAATATATAATTTGTCTATTGTAGTCACGGTTCATTTAGATTAAATATTATTGGTTAATGGTTATTTTATCTAGACGGGTTTTTCAACAATGGTGAACTTATTTGTTTTCATTTAGTCCTCATTTTTATTAACAAATTATAGAATATGAAAAATAAAATAAAATAAAAATATTATTATCCTATTTATCCGTTAAATTATTATTATATCCAACCATGAAGGCAGTGATGAAAAATGAAATACATTGTTCATGGAGGAGATGAACCGACCATAATATGAATAACATCGTCATTTTAAAAAAAAAATATGGAGGTTAAATAATATACATCAAATTAAAATAATTACATTTATGTATATTTATGATACTGATGTAATTATTATAATTTGGATTAAATACCTTTAGGGGAGGTAGAAGAATAAAATATTAAAAGAGCTCGATTAACAAAATTACCTAATCCTTTGTAGTACTCTCTTATACAACACCTTAAGTCTCTTTAGAATGGTATTTTGGGGATAAAAGAAGACCGAGATCATGAAAAAGCGTATTAAGAATATATTTGGGTAGATATTTGGTAAGTTAACGTGTTTTGAATATGAAAAAAAGACAGGTAATGGGTGGTATTTATAAGGGTAGGAGAGAGATTCATTTGAATAAAATATTCAGTAGTTTATTATTTTTTCACAAGAGTACCAATAAAAATTCTTCTTGTGACTATATACAATAATTAGTTAATGTGAGTGTAATATAATGGTTTATTATATCTTCCCATATGTAATTAATCATGTATTTAACTTATAATTTTAAAATATCATATTTTACTAAATTTTAATATAAATCAAAAGTTCAATGTTTTTAGAAAAAAAAAATCACAATTGAATAATTTTTACATGCTAATTCATAAAATTATATCCATTTTATAAAAATAAGTATATAAAATTAAGATTTTTTAAAAATTAAAATTATTATTTACTAAAAACTTCTAGATTTTACGACACCACCAAATTTACGAACCTTAGAAAAATTACTTGTAATTTCATAAAATTATATTAAAAATTATATTAAAATATATTGTGTTTTATTGAAGCCATTATATGAAAATAAATTTTATTTTAGAATTATAAATTTATCATAAAATTATATTTAAAAAAAATAAAACATATATATTCTACCAAAATTATACATATGATTTATTTATATCAATCATTTATTTTATCTTATTTAACATATTTATTTGATTTTATAATGATATAAGTTTCTTATATATTTTTTATTTAATAACAGATTCAAATAAAATTTTACTTTTCCATTAGTCATGCTACTATTCTGACGGTCGGGTTACTATTCCAAACGGTCATATTACTATTCCTTATTGGTAGACTATTGTTCCAATAGTCATATTGGTTTTCTATTTTTTATAAATATCTTCAATTTTCATACTTCATTATTCACTCTAAAACACCTAAGGTTCTATATTATTTATGTTAAAAAATATTTACTCAATTCCTAACGCTTTGTATATTTTTTACAGTATTTATCAGGAGTGTGATTATTCTAAAAGACCAATATGATCAATATTTTTTTTATTTTAGTTACTTTTTTTTCTATTTTTTTCCAAATTTAAACACTTCCAATTCTTATATACTCATTTATTCTCTAAATGTAATATTAAAATTTATATAATAAAGTATTGTTGTTTTTTATTATGTGGTGCAGGAATTTTACATTATACTACATTACCCAAATGTGACACACATATATATTCAAAAGGGAAATTTCATTCATAAAAGTTTGGGTAGTTATATGGAATAACTAACTTTTTCTTTATTCAGAACCATGACACAACCAGAAACCCTTTCCTTTTACCAAACCAAGGCACAACCAGTGATAACTTATTTTTAATTAGGTAGGTATAACTGAATACTACCATTTTAGGGTTATATAATCCAGGGAAACATACACAAGTGAATAAATTTTTAGTGAAGAAAGTTACAAAATAATAAATAATAAAATAAGTAAACCTATAAAAGATTGTAGATAAAGATGCTAGGGTTTGGAATAGGCAGAGCTTCAACCCTCTTAATGTATATAATGAAGCTCATCAAAACCAATTTTTTTTCAAGAAATTAGTGTAAATAATGAATCTATATGGTATTAAATTATTAAATCCAACATGTGTTTTATTTTACCTTTAAATAAATAAAATAATAATTTATGTTTTTCTCCACAAAGTCTATGACTATGATTCATAAATTATCAATGATCATTATTCATGTGAATACTACCTTAATTTATTTGGTACACTAAAAAATAAAAAAACCTTTAAAGTGAGTCATTAATAATAAAAAATTAATCTACTCTTAATTACAATAATAAATAGTCTCACTAATTATCCTTTAATAACACAAATATTTCCCATAATCTATGTGAAATAAATTTCCTTGATAAAACCAATAATATTTGAATTAAAAAATATTTATAGGTATTCAATAATAAATAATCATTTAAATAAAATATCTAATAATATAAAAATCTAGTCTCTTAAAAAACAATAATTCCTAAACTTAAGAATTTTTATTTCACTATGTAAGACTATATTTTCATATGATATTAATTTTTTTTAGATGATTAATTTTTGTAAGATATTAGATCTTCACATAATATATTAAAAATTTTATAAGATAATTTTTTTTCTAGTAAGATATTTAATTTTTTTTAATAATTTCAAATCCATGTAATACATTTATTCTTTGTGAAATTTTAAATTTCATAATAAATTAAAAAATTTCATAAGACATTTATAACCACATAAGATATTAATCTTAGTTAATTTTTTATAATACATTAAAACATAAGGATTTTAATTCTAATTTTTTAAACCAATAAATAAATAAATTATAAACAATATATACCAATTAATTAAATAATAAATAATGAATAATAAGAAAATGAAACATCATGATATTATTCTAGAGGTAGTGAAATATTAAAACAATAAAATCCTATATTATTTTCTTAATTCATGTTAGAGGGAATAATATAATTATAAAAAAATAATTAATGTGAGGAATTGATAAATAAATGAAGTGGGAAGGAACCGATCAATAATATCTCCCCATTTGATAATTATACAACTGAACATAATTACCAAAATTATCCCCCATTTTTTAATTGATTAAAAAGATCAAATCTAAAAAACAATGATTAATTATCCCGCATTCTAAATTCACCAAAAAAATATAAAAAAATGAAGAATAAAATAATTGTCCATAAAAAAACAACAAATTTAATTAACAAACATTTTTTAAAAAAAATTTCCCCCAGCAGTTCTAAATATTTTCCTTCCAACCAAATATAATTAAAATACTAATAAATATATACATGATCCCCCTATGATAAATAATAATAGAAAAAGATAAAAATCAACTTTATTAAGATTATAATATAAATATGAAATTATTTAAAAATCAAAAAATAATAAATAAAAAATATTTTACAAAAAAATAATTCTCAAGTTTTATAACAATTAAAAAACATTCTCATAAATAAAATGGGTCAATTTTAGGATGCTTTAAACATAAATAAAAATAACAAGATTCTCCCTCTAATTTATTATAAAATTTAAAAAATATTCAATTTTGGCTATGTGTATTTTTCAACAAAAACTCATAGTGAATTCCTCTTGTGTAAAAATAAAAATTTATACAAGGAGATAAAAAATAGATTAATTATTTTTAGTAAATTAATAAAATATTTGAAATGAAGTAAAATAAACCAAAATTTTTATCATATTCTATGAAACCAGATAATAAAATAGATTTTTCTTACTCACTAGACAAAATAAAATTATAATTACATTACTTTTTCAGCCATACTATCTTTGTTCTAATCGGGTTCAACTATGAACCTTTAGGAACCCAATCTATATAAGGTTTATATATTTTAACCTTGAAAGAATATTTAGAAATAATTTATTTCTTATAAGAAAAACATTGAATAAAACTTATTGAACAATTAGATGCATAATGACTAAAATTACCACATTTAAAATAATTAACTAATGAAATTCCATCCTTTTTAACATTTAAATTTTTTCCTTATACATATGAGGTAAAAATACATCACAATCAAGTCTATTTTTTTGTTAATTTTATTAAATGACACAAAACTATCATACATTTCTATTCCATGGAAAAAAGTATATTTTTTTATTCAAACTCTCAATTAAAAATTTTTAACTTTTCATTATCCATTTGAACATATTCTAAATCATCAAACAATTCTCAATTAGAACTAGAACCAGTATTTCCCCACTTTTAATTTTCCTCCACAAGATTCAAACATTTTTTATTTACTTGAGAAATATCATATAATAATAAATTGAATTTATTTTATTCCTCTTCATTATTCTTAGAAATAAAATCTTTAAACTTATCATTTTACTATTTAAGATTCAAAAATTACAGAATCAATATTTTTATCTCTTTGAAAAACACATCATCATTTTTTTATATAATGGGCATACCTTCAAGGATGAATCTTCCCTTTACCACAATTATCTGAGCTATATGTGTTTCTCATATGGGAATTGTAATGTCTCGAACCCTCCATACTATTACTTTGTGGGAAATCTAGTGGTTGAAGTGTTTAGGTAAGGTCTATAGGTGTTTTGTGGAGGAAAAAGGATTTGTTTTTTCTATTATGAAAAAGGGTGTTCTAAATCTCTTAGCTAATAGTAGATATCAATGGTAGATCTACAATAAATTTTAGTAGTAGACCTCCATAGTAAATTTATAGTTAATTTTGGTTGTATATCTAAATGACAGATCTACTGTGAATTTTAACAGTATATCTCAATGTAAGATCTATAATAAATTATAGAGTTAGATCAAAAAACTATATCTACTGTTAATTTTGGTATTAAATATAAATGGTAGATCTACAGTGAATTTTAGCAACAAATTTTAATGGTCTATCTACAAAGAATTATAGCAGCAGATATCAATCAAATATCTATAATGAAATCTGGTTGTAGATATCAATGGTATAGATATAGTGAATTCTGGTTGTATATCTATAGTGAATCCTGGTGGTAGATCTACAGTGAATATAGTTTTCCAAGAATTTCCCAATTTTTACATTTTGACATCATTTTTGTTTAAAAATGGGTTTAATGCCTTAATTAATGGAATTTTAATCCATTTCAAAGGTGACTAATCATATATTCAATTTTTAAAAAGTCCAGAGGCCTTTTAAAATTTTAAAACATGTAAAATTAATGATATTCGACTTTAATGTACAATTAAAACCATATCTAATCCTACTGGTTCTAGATATAATATTTCAAAATAGGAGATCTTTCCTTTTTCTTTATGTTATATCTCTTGAGATGAAGGGTTCTAGAGGGTTTTCCCTTGGAGTCGTGGAGCCCTATATCCAGTGTAGGTTTAAGTTCTCCCTAAAGACAGTTTCCTATTGTACATACACCTTGTTTTTGGTGCAGTAAGTGGGTGTAAATTTCTTTATTACAAGTAGGATTCCATTCATTCTTATTTATATGTATCATATGGTACAAGTTTATTATCTTTATCCTTATAAAGATGCGTGCATCCATATTAAGAAATATAAATTAATTTGTTTATATTAATTTTAAGGGTAAGGGGAATGTGAATCATTATCTTATGGATTTATTATAATTGATTTGATGTTTTGAATTATATGGGATAAATAACCACTAAAAAATATGTCCATTGGGGTCTTTTTTATTACTAAGTGATATGTACTTTGACTATTGTGTTGTTTTTATTGTTGTGATATAACCCTAAAAAAGATATTGTGTAACCACTTATACTCAGATAAAGAAATGGTTTACCATGGATATATGGAATGTTTGATAACACCCTTAAATAAAGAAGTTTAATTAAATTAATGAACTTATGAAAAAACTTGAAAATGATATGTGTGTGCTTTGGAAGGTTCTTATGGAATCAGATGCATGACAGGTCATGGTTTTGTTAATGAGATTATTGGGGAGTGGATATATTTTCATGCATGTGTAGTCGGGTTGTGATGGTGGTTGTGTATCGGGGATATGGAAACTGATATTGTCCTAATGGTATGTGGAAGTTGAGTTATCTATTTTTGTGATATGATGTGTTACACTAGTATCTCGATTAGTAACAAAATTAAATACATGATAATGATTTCAAATGGGGGTGTTTTTCCCAACATCCTGGTGGGAGGATGGATGGATGACCACCCGCTCTTCCCCACTCCCTTTTCTAGTTGATGAGAAGGACATACATGAGTTGTGATGGACAATCGAGATGTGATGTGATAGTCCAGGTGTATTCAGGTGAGATGTAATGAGATGTCTTATGGTGGGGGTCATTCATGCCAGGAGGAGGGAACAATGTTTACTTCCTTTATGTTCATGATACCCTAATACACTATTTATGAGATGAAATGTCATGAGATGTCTTATAGTGGGGGTCATACATGGTAGGAGGAGGGTACAAGGATTATTTCCTCAATGTTCACAATAAGCTACTACACCGATTATGATATGTGATGGTCTAGGAGTTTTTGGGTGGGATGTGATGTGCCATGATGTTATTCTAAAGATTTGAGAGAACTAGGATATTTTTTTGGGGTGTGAGAGTGGATAATCAGTGAGGAATTGGTGTGGTGTAAAATTCATCAATATTATTTCCTTTTATGTTATTATAGTTGGATTTAATTATTTGGTAAGTGGTTCATGGTGAGGATGGGTTTGGTTAGTGTACCTGTATAGGTATTTTTTGGTGCTATTATTTTCTCACGGGTGAATTTGTATTCTATTTTCATGTGTTCATGAGAGACTATGGTTTTCCTACCGAGTATACTGGTATGATCATCCTATAAATGTAAAACTATTTTTAGGTTTCGAGAAGGACTGCATGGATGATTATAGACATTATTATCTCATATCTTTGGGTAATTTCTATATCATTGGATTATATTTTATTTCAGGTTTTCTTTTAGATACTTTTATCTTTATTTTTTATTTATACATGCATTATAGAATGATTTTAGTTTTCCTTTGTTATTATTTCATGGAGTTTATTGATTTTGATTCATCCTATCTCCTGATCCCATTTTATTATAGAGGACAATTCATTCCATTTATGGGATTTTTATACCCTTAGTTCTATTCGCCAACTCAGGGAATACTGGAGGTGGGACTGAAGGGTCATTATCAATCTCCCCTAATTGCAGTATTTTAGAGGGAGGGGTTCATGATAGAGTGGTGTCATAAGTGATTATTGAGATATAGGATGGAGTTTGGAGTTAGGAATTGTGAGGATTTCATTGTTTTTTTATGGAAAAAATGACATTTGAACTTGGTACCTAACATAGGCCAAGGAGTCTAGCTAGGGCATGAGATTTTAGGCTCCCCATAAACCAACACATAGAATCTAAGCCTATAAAATGACCAAGTGAAGTGAACCTGTTTGTAGGGTAGAGACCTAGGAAAGGTACATTCATCATGGTATCTTGTGTTCTTATTTTAATTGGGTGGTTTTTGTTCTAGGAAATATGAAATTAGTTAAAATGAATTAAATAATTATTAATAAAATTCCATACTACTAGGTTTAGGAAATCTTTATTTCCCTTATAAATACGGATCCTAGTTTTCATCTATGTGTGTCTCAACTAGTGGAGGTTCAACAAGTTAATCTAGTTGATCACAAGAGGGTTGGTCTAGATGTGGATGATGACCAATGGTAGAGAAAATTGTGAGATTTTCGGTGGCAGGATTTAGGGAAGTATGAGGGTATCATTTCTATCATAAAGAAAGAGAACATTCTTAAGGAGTTAGAGATTGATTTCAGTTTTATAGGGGGACTAACATAGTACTGGGTCCCCTTATTAGTTAGTGATATGATAGGATCATCTCATTAGTGGTGAAAGTTGTACCTTGGTGAGAGAAAAGAGGAAGATATTTCATGGGTTTATTCCAAAAGGAGTTTCAGGAAGAGGTCCTTTCATCATCCATGAAGGATATAGTAACCCAAGATTAAAATACATGAATATAACATCATTTTAGATGAATATTTGGTACATTACAAAAATAAATGACCAAGTACCATAATAGTTTAGTGTCTTTGGAATCTTGGAAAAACAATATTCTACCCTGGTGAAAGATCTTCAGCATCTCCCATAAAGATCTACTCCTTTAGTAATTCTACCTAAAACCTTTATTCAAAAACCAGGGAAAGGAAACATAAGAAAGTGGTGAGCAAAAATTATGAATAAGGGAAAATAAAGGAAATACGTAATCATAACATGAAAAAATGGTCTAGAACTTGATCAAAGCATTTGAATATCATACCCTACATATTAGAGACCATAATAAAGATTGGCAGTTTATAAGACATGGATCTTAAGAGAATTCAGAGCACAAGTCATGAAAGAATAAAATAAGAATAGGACATTGAATTTTTGGCATGCATATTGGTTTATAACATTGTGAACATGTATAGGTCGAAATAGGTTCACTAATTAAGTTAAGGACATGGAATTAGGCCCCCGTATCAACTTATGGACATTCAACCAGGTCCATGCATAAAAATTTGAATGTGTAATAAAGTAAATAAATAAACTTATGTACATTAAACCACGTCCATTCATAACATTTTGAACATGTAATCAGGTTCTCACATAACCTTATGGACAAGAAACCAGGTCCCTGCATAACATTGTGAACATGTAATTTGGTTCACACATAACATTGTGAAAATTTAATCAGGTTCTCCCATAAACTTATGTACGTGTAACCAGGTCCATGCATAACATTATGAATATATAATAAGGTTCACTCATAACATTGTGAATACGTAATTAGGTTCATGCATAAAATTATCGACATGAAACTAGATCTATCCATAACATTTTGAACATGTAATAAGGTTCAATCATACCATTACGAACATATAATCTAGTTCACACTTAAATTTATAGATGTGCATCCAGGTCCATACATAACATTGTGAACATGTAATTAGGTTCATGAATAACATTTATACTCATGAGTTATCAATCATTACCCAATGAATTGTAGTGAGATATAGGACACATATATATCATAATAAAATAATTAATACATGTGCCAGAATTGAATAAAAATTTCATCATATCTTGACCCATAAAAAGAAATAAGTTTTATAAAGATCACATTATAGCCCTTGAAATGAAATGGGGATCAATAACATTTTATTGCATCATAACCTATGGAAAGTAGATAGGTTTCATAACCATTTCATCGAAGAATAAGCCGTGAAAAGAAATGAGTTTCACAATAATATAACCCATGGAAGAGAAAAAGGCGTCATAAGAATTATTACTTAAAAACATAAACTATTCAAGAAAGAATATGAATGGAACATTTGGATCATTTCCTAGAATGTTTTTATTAACATCAACAGATGTTATCTTATATGGAAAATAACTTTTTAAGATATTTTGAAAACATTTCATCAGGAAAATATCCTCTCTTCTTTGAAGAAATATTTTTAAAGCATAAAACCTTTTAAAACCATTTTATTTGAAAATACTTCTAAAACATATAAATAATACTTGAAATCATTTTGAAAACATTTTCCCTTGAAAACTTATAAAATGTGCTTCAATAATTTTTAAAAACCTTTTTCTTTGAAAATACTTCAAAAACTTATAAAGACATATTGGAAATGTTTTGAAAACATTTTTACATGAAAATATATGAATGGAGCATTAAAATGTTTTGAAAAAAATTTATTTAAAAATCATTTTTTATAAATATTTTCTGAAAAATTAAGTTTTGAAAAATGAAAATGAAGCATCAAATAAACTACAATGGCTAAATTCGTACGTGCCGTACGAGGTAAAAGAACATTCCTTTTGCACGGTAGAAAAGTTATAAAAATTCTATGTTTATAAATAGTGAAGAATATTAATTTAAATATATTAGTAAAATAAAAAAGGTAAAAATTTCTTTTAAAGATTATAGGATAATGGTACAATATTATTGGAACCCTTTTTAGAAAACATAGATTTCCAACTGAAGAGAGGTTAAAGTTGAGCTTTCTTAAAAACACTTTTATAAATATATTATCTACCAAAGAGTGGAAATATGGTATTGATACATGAATATAGCATTAATAACTAGAGGGGAATAAAATTTATGAATTAATTGATAGATGGGTCATAATATTTCATTAAAGTAAGAATATACATAAACAATCTTGAAAATCTACAAGATTGCCTCAATGAACTCTTATAACTTGGGATCATACTCTCCATGTAAGAAAAAGAAATTATATGAAGCTTAAAATATCATTAAAAGAATTAAATTAATGATATAACATATAAAATAGATGTATATACACCTTGAAAGAGAATTTAGGTGCATAACAAAACATGAGTCTCAAAGAAGGCAAACTAAGACAAAACTATTTCACGAATTTGGGAGATTTTGAAATATAAACTCCATGAAAGAAAGATCATTTGATAAATATGTTAATACCCATAAATTTAAATATAATATAAATATAATATAATAATGGGTAGTACATAAACCACACAAAATAAAAGAGTGGCCAACATAGCATGTATCTCACAAAAATAAAAAGTGAGATGAAATCCTCTTACCTTGTGTCTTGATTCTCTTAGTAATCGTACAAAAATCCTGTATAATAAATATAAATTTATTATAAATTTATCTCAGAAGAATATTATTACTTATAATACCATATATGGTTTGATTATTTCTTTATATTACCTGCTTGTTAATAATTCTATGTTAAGGTTTCACTTTGGGTAATATTTGCTTTGTTTTTTGCACTTGTCTTAATTTGTTATATCTTTGGTTATTATATTTATATAATGATTTAAAGGATGTAAAAAATTATTTAAATATAATTTATATTTATTATATTTTTATTATAACAATCTATATAATATATAAGTATGAAACATAATTCACCATTCATGGAGACGGTAAGCCATACATACCCATGAATGCTATTTCCATTTAATTGTCGTGTTGAAAGAAAGAAAGAAGGAAAATGAAATTTATAAATATATATTTTTATATATATAACATTATTATAGTAGATTTATAATATCATAAATATCATATATATTCACTAAACCCGCCCTTAATACATTCCATGTAGTGTATTAATGAATCACATCGCTTAGAGGGGGCGGTAGTCCACACTTCCTCAAACGAAATTATCGTATTAACACAAAATAGAAATTAAAAGAATATGAGTTTTAAAATGGAATAAATAAGATTAAATACATAATAATTATAATATATTACATATTTAAACTTAATTCACATCATAATTTTCACCATGATAGGCGGTAAAAGAAAAATGAATAGTCATCATTTAGTGAGGTGATAGTTCACCGTACACGTAAAAAATATGTTCGTTACCCATTAGATAAAGGGGTGTGTAAGTGTAGGTTGAAACATTATCTTAAAAAAATTCTAGTATATTCAGGTTAATCGTGTTGTTATACAAATGTAATAAAGAGAGTGGAAGGGATGGAGAAGGAAAATAAAAGAAAAGAGCTTGAGAGAAGGCATTACCTCTTAATTGGGTAACTCCTTTTGGTTTGTGCCAAAAGGATTCCTTGGAAGAATTTATGACCAAGGATAGGATTCTATGAGTAATTTAGGGAATATTGGGATCTTATTTTAGTAGATTTTGGAAGATCCAAGCATCTTGATAGGTGTGAGGAAGTGGGAGGAGAGGAGGCCTTTTTATAGTGGAAGAGGAGTGTTACTCTTATAAATATTTTAAGAGAGAATTCCACCCACGTTTTTCAAATTTAAAGTGGATCCAATAATTCTCCAAAGTATATAAAATTGAGTATAGGGTCAAAATATGGCCATAAAATGGACATTGGACATGTTTATAGGTCATTTTGAGTCTTAAATTTAAGGTTTAGTCCATAGTTATGCTTAATTTTACCTTAATCGATGCAATTAATTATAATTACATTCACTAATATTTTAGGTAAAAAACTAAGTTGAACTTATAAAACATTATACATTATTATTATTCCAATTATTTAATCCATTTTTTCAAATTATAACCACATAAATCACAGAAATTAATTTAAAAGTAATCTCACTGATGAGACAACACCGTCGGTTTTTAAAGTAAAAATTATCAAATGTTTACTAAGTTTTTATATCCAATTTCAATGTGAAATTATTTATAATGGCATAAATTAGATTAATTGATAAAATTATTATCTAATTAAACTTTTAAACCAATTTAAAATATAATTTTACCTTATATATATATTAAATAAAAAAGAAATTTTGAATTAAAATCCTGTATTTTTACTGTTCATTAAAAATGACCCCTTATAGAAAAACACCAAATATTTATCCCAAAATAATTTTTTTATTTATAATATATATATATGATGTTTATTTTGTCATATTAAATATATTAAATTTTCGAAAAATTGGATTTAAAATGGCTTCACCATTATAAATTAGTAAAACTACCTTTATTAAAAAGTAGGGTTTTATGCATAAAATTGTGTTTATTCTTATCTTACTTCTATTGAATCTATTGTATGAATATAAAAAATATTTTATTGAATATATAAAATATATATTAAATTAATATCAATCACAAATTTTAATTAATTTAATTAATTATTTTAAAATATCTTTGTGACTATAAATATAATAATATTTTCCTTTATATTCAATCACTTTTCATATTCTTTTCTAATTAATTGGTAACTTATGAATTTATATTATATTTTTCAAACCATATATTTCCATAAATTAGTTAATACTATTAATAACCACTAATTTAATGGATATGTTATATCTTATTATTTTAAATAATAACATTTTAATGATAAACTGTTGTTCAGTAAAAATAGGTCATACATGTTACACAAGACATAGAGGAAAGTCATTGTTGCATGTAACAAAATATAAACTCAGTGTTTTATGTAGATAATTCTAAAATATATATTGTGTGAAATTAAATATTCACTTGGTGTTGTTTATTTCTCAATCCAAATATAGTTTTTCAATATAAAATAAACTATTTTCCGTGTTGCATGAAATGAAAAATTTCAAAAAGATTAAATTAAATAAAAAAAATCACAAAATCTTGGGGTGTTACAAAGGATGTGAAGAATAAATATATCCTCTCTCTTTATTAGGGGATTATTTCTATTCAATATCTTGATATCATGTTTCTATTTTTACCTATATATTTTCCTTGATGAAGAGTCTCGTGTGAGACATCTTGAAGAGGCACTCTATCATTCAATTCGGTACAAAATTACTCATTTTATATTTAAAATATATCTTGAGGTTCAAAAGAAGTAATATATGATCAAATGGATACACTCAGGAGGTGGTTTACCAAGAGAGGTGAACTAGTAGAGTTCTGTGAGGAGTTGAGTTATCAGTGGTAGGTCTTGGGTGCCAAAATCATCAAGGTTTGAAACAGACATGGATTGGTCTTAGAAGTTTCCTTTCCGGAATCTTAGGAGTTTTGGGACAGTTTGTTTCACCTAGGGAGGCCATGATCATTGTCAGGATCGGTTCCCAGTGGTTCTAGAGGCTCATCTTGGTAGAGGTGGCCAGTTTTAGTGGATGTTTCAGTAACATTTTCCAGCATGTGCATTTCAATAGTAGGGGGAAAAAGATTATCCTCCACAAAGGGAATATGTGGTATACATAGGGTGACCTTATAATATTCCTCATGATCAAGGATAAGGACATAACATGGTCATAGAGGTGGCCGTCAATAGAGAGGCAGAAGAGCTAGGCATGACCAGTTGCATGTAGTAGAGGTGGTGGTGCCAAATGGGCTATAGATCATTATAGGTATGATCAGTTAGTCATGTGACCTTGTTTGTGCTTATTTATTTATGTTTTGTTTTTTTGTGATGTTTACTTGTGTGATGTGTGATTAAAAAAATCAATAATATGAAGAAGGGGAAACCTAATCCCTGATTAGAACATGTTATACTTTGATGCGATTAAAACCATACGGGTGAATCAGTTCGATAAAAAGTGGATAATATCTTGACATGGGAAAGTGAATTACTTGATTTTTATACTTTGAGATTGGATTTTTGATGTTAGGTATTGGTGCTTTATGATATGTTCAATTTTCTTGATGTGTGATAAATTTTCGACTCATAAAAATGGGAGGACCCAATTCCTAATCGAGATGAATTAACTGCAATATAGTAAAACCTATGTGGGTGAGTTAGTGTCAACCAACAAAATTATTATATTAAAATGAAGGATGTAATTACTTGATTCCTATGTTCAAGAGTGGTGTTTCATATGTAACAAATCCTTGAGAGGTATCTCGAGGGATGGTTGTTCGTACCTTTTCCCTATTTTTGGGTTGGTTTTAAATTTTTGAGGATGCGAATGGTTTGAGAGTTATCTAATATAATGTATTGTACATTATAAACTATTACCGTTTTGAAAATATAGTGTTAGAGGTGTCTAGGGAAGGTCCATAGGTGTTTTTTTTGGAGGAAGGTGGATTTTTTTGGTGTTTTAGCAGAAAATCTGTGTTTAAATCTCTAAACTAATGGTATATCTCAATGTTAGATCTAAAGTTAATTTTAGTAGTATATCTCAATGGTAGATCTACATTTAATTTTTATGGTAGATCTCAATAGTGTATCTATAATGAATTTTGGTGGTAGATCGTAGTGGTAGGTCTATAGTGAATTATGGCTATAGATATCAATGTTAGATCTATACTGAATTCTAAAAGTAGATCTCAATAGTAGATCTACATTGAATTTTTGTAGTAGATCTCAATGGTATATATATATAGTGATTTCAAGTAGTATATCTCAATGGTAGATCTATAATGAATTCTGATGGTAGATCTATAATTAATACTAGTGGTATATCTATAGTGAATTCGGTTTTCCATAATTTTCCCAGATTTTCCCTTTTTTACATAATTTTTGATGAAAAATGGTTTTAATGTTTCAATTAATGGAATTTAAATCCATTTCAAAGGTTCTTAATCAAATATTAAATTTTTAAAAAGTATGATGTCCTTTTTAAAATTTTAAACCAAGTGGAATTAATTGTATTCGACTTTAATGGCCAATTAAAACTATATATAATCCCATTAGATCTAAATCTAATATTTCAAAAGATAATATATTTATTTCATTCATTCCATATTTATTTCTCTTGATATTATGGGTTCCAAAGTATTTTTTTACTTGGATTCATAGAGTCCTTTTTTCGACGTTGATTCAAGTTCTCCATTTAGGCAGTTTCCTCTTATACAGGAAGCCTATTTTTGGTGTAGAAAGTTAGCATAAAGCTTCTTTATTATCAGTTGGATTTCCTTTCTTCCTCTTTATGTATATCATAAGATATGGTTTTTTGTTATTAAACTTATAAATATGGTGAATCTATCTTAAAAAATATTAATTAATTGGCTTATATTAAATTTAAGTGGGAAGTGGAATGTGATGCATTATTTTATGGTTTTATTGTTATTTATTTAATGTTGTGAATTCAATGGGATAAATGACCACTAAAAATTGTGGCTATTGGGGGATTTTGTGTGTTCTGGGTGATATGATCTTTTACCACTACATGTTTATGATATCACTCAAAATAGAGAAACTGGATAACCATTTATAATTAGGTAATAAAATGGGTTCCCTTGGATATATGGAACACATGATAACACCCTTAAATAAATAATCTTAATTGAATGAAATCCATTATACATAAACTATAAAATTCTATGTTTGTGGTGTGGAATCTGTTTATGGAAGTGGATTCATGTTGTGACTTAGTTGTGTTGATGAAATTCTTAGGAAGTGGATATGTTGTGATGCATGTGTAGTAGGGTTATGATGGTGGTTGTGGTTCAATTGTGAAATGTGGCCCAAAAAGTGGTTGTTATCCTATTGGTATGTGGAAGTTGCTCTATATATTGTTGTGATATGATGTTCTACAACATTATCTTGAGTAGTAACAGAATTAAATACATGACAATGATTTCAAATGGGTATTATTAACCAATTAATTAAGTATGGGATGTGTAGTTTAAATGGTTAATGTTTATATATGAACTAATGAGATGGAAATACAAAAATATGTTCTTGTATTAATAAAATGGGTTGGTAACTGATAATTTTGAAAATAGATTAATGATAACTAAATATTGAAATATTTATTGTTTTTTGTGTCTTATTGTGTGGTGTTTTGCATTTAATTTTAGTAGTTGAAGTAGAGGATCTTGTGAGAGGGATTATTTCTTAGTTGGGAAACCTTAGGATGAGGCTTGTGTGCTATAAATTTCTCTCTATATAAATTTTATATTTTTTGAGATTTATATACAATCCCCACCCACGTCGAGTGCCATGTGAAAACAAAAAATGTTTTGGGTGTTTTTTACCAATATCTCAATGGGAGAATGGATGGATGGACAAAAACTATTCTTCACTCCCTATTCCAGTTGATGGAAAGGAAATTCATGGGTTGTGATAGCCAGAAGTCAAAAGTTTCACTATTGAGATGTGATGTGATGAAATTTTGTGGCTGAGGTGTTTTGGAAAAAATGTGGTGAGATGGATTATAGTGGGGTTCGTTCATGGTAAGTGGAGGGAACGAGGTTTATGTCCTTCATGATCAAGATACCCTACTAAACTATTTATGGGATTAGATGTGATGATATGGATTATTGTGGGGGTTGTGCATGGTAGGAGGAGGGAACACGGTTGATGTCCTTCATGTTCACTATACTCTACTAAACTGGTTATGATATGTGATGTGTTGTGATGACCCAAGTTTCTGTGAGTGGGATGTGATGAGTTGTGATGTTATTCAGAAGATGTGGGAGAGATATAAAATTTTACATTGGGATATGAGAGTGGCTAAGCAGTGGGAAAGTTGTGTGGGGTACCCTTCATAGATATGATTTATATTATGTTATTAAACTTGGATTGAATTATTTGGTGAGTGATCCATAGTGAGGATTTATTTGGTTAGTATACTAGTATAGGTGCTATTTGGTTTTACTATTTTCTCACTGGTGCATTAGTATGCTATTTTCAAATTTGTGAAAGAGATTTTAGTTTTCCTACTTAGTATACCTGTTTTCTCACCCTATGTATATAATTTTTTTTCAGGTTTAGAGAAGGAATATGTGGACTACGTTGAACATTACTAGCTTGGATCTTTGGATAGTTTCTATTTCGCTTGTTTTTATTTTATTTTGGTTTTTTCATTTGGAGACTTTTATCTGTATCTATTTAATTTCTACAAGCATTATAGGATCATTTTTTTTACCTTTATATATTATGTCATGGAGTTTCTTGAAATTGAATCATCCTACCCCTAATCCTGTTTTACTATAAAGGGAAATGCAACCCATTTATGTGATATTTATACCCTCAGTTCCAGTCATCAACCTGGGATCTACTGAAGACACGACTCATGGGTCATTACACTCTCCACTAATTGCGGTATATTTGGTGGGAGGAGGTCTTGATAGGAATAATTTCTGTTTTTGATATGATTATTTCAAAGTAGATTCATCCTCCTCATTAAAATTGTATAAAATTTGTAGATTATTTGGGATATGGAAATTGATTTCCTTCTCCTGGAAGTTGATGTTAGATCTATTTGAAGATAATTAATCCAGGACCTATATAGTATTGAATTCTACTTAAGATATTATGAAGAGGTTTCATGGGATATTAAACTTAAAAAAATTGACTAGGAGGAGCTATATACTTGAGGTTAAATGATCGAAACACTTGATATTATAACCAATAATTCAACCTCAATATCTTGAGGAGGTATTTGAATAGTTTTACTAAACTCTCATGATATGAAAAAATTCATAGAACTATAATCAAATAACAAATTTTCTATTCATGAATGAATATGAATTGTACCTTTCACCACTTCATTATCATGATCCACCTTAGTAGTAGTGATGGAATAATATCATACTTTCTCTCTTGGACTTAGAGTTTATTACCATTGGTAATCTTTGGCAACCCTTTCATATTATCTGTGTTCCTTGTAGCTAAAACATTATACCATCAGTTGAGGTTTGATCATACCCTACTTTTCTTCCATTATATCACTAGGATTATTTAACTTCCTTTTACATTCATCAAAATAATTCCGCTTCATTCCACACTTAAAAAATCTTCTTATTACCTTGAGGTAGTTTTTAGGATTCTTTTTCCCACACTTAGGACAAGTGGGTGGTTGTATTTTATCCCCTCTATAAAATTTATCCATTAAAACGCCATAATTTAACTTTATTTTTACTTTTTTATCTCCAGAACCTTATTACCATTGATAATCATTAATCTCCATCTCAACTTTAAGGAAACATCCTACAATTTATTTATAGATATCAAAGTCACGAATGTTGAAACAATATAAAACAAGACATCATAAGAATAAGTCAAGTTTCACTTCCAAGACAAAATAACATAGTGTTTCAGGTTAACTGTACATTAAAAATACATGGTAAGCCGGAGATAAAAACATTACATAATGCATTGTGGGGGGGGGGGAGGTGTATAATTATAGGTCGAACCATCACATAATAATATGTACATGCAAATTTTCTCTACATAAAGAAATCATATTTCATAAAATGGAATCATAAATTAAAAATAATGATATCATTAGATCGTGGGATCAAAATAATGTAACCACAATATAAAACATGACATTATATGAATAAGTCAAGCCTCACTACTGAGACAACATAACATAGTATGCTAGGTTAACTTCCCATTCACCATACATAGTATCACATGAGATACAAACATTAACCAATCCATTGGGAAAAGTGAATAATTAAAGGACCACCCATCAAATCATAATATGTATATTCATATTTTATACCTATATTGAAATCATACATAAGGCATACTCATAAAAACCCCCATGAGAAATAAATGAGTTACATAAACATATCTCAAGGTAAATTCAAAGGATATTTCACAAAGATTCCGAAGAGGAGAGGAAATTAAATGTTTTGGATGTTACTATTTGAAATAGAGATCATATAGATTATGTATTTATTTCGTGTAGAGATATATTTATAATAAATTTTAGAGAAGTAGGTATAGAAATTAACCTCTTAAATTTTTCATTAATAAATGGGTGAATAACCTTTAAAGAAGACGAGAACATATTGTTTTTATTAAAAAAAGTAAATACAATGGTTTTACATAAAATAGGTATATTTTTTAGACATCATGGAAGGGAATTTTTTTTAAATGATCATCACATAAAAAAGAATAATTAATAGTAAAGTTCAAATTAACCATATTTTCTTTAGTGTGATGATTGAGAAGGAATCTTAAAAACATGTAGAACCCCTACAAACAAAGGGAAAAAGGTGTGTATATATAAGATTAATATATAAATAATAAATAATATTTAATTATATTAATAAATAGATAAATTTAGTTAGAGAGATAAATCATAAGCTAAAGAAAATAGGGTGGTTTGGAGAGATCCCTCACCTATGGTCATAATCTTATCATTACATCCATCTAACTTACTAAATACACAATTAAAGCTTATTCAATATTTGATTAAGAACCATTTTCAAGTATAATTTTTTTATTATTAATTTTTATATTATTTCATAACCATTTTATAGATATATCATGTCTATATTCACTATACAGAGGTCGTTCATGTCTTGGTTCCAGTGTCACATTAGTTTGTCCCTAATTATGGAAGCTTTTATGAATTGATTTAATAACTATAAAATCATGACTATTCTTATGACTATATATAGTAAATGGTACATGTGAGGTTGTGTTAATAATTTCTTACATCATATCATATGTAATTAATCCTATATTTAACTTATAATTTAAAATGCCATATTTTACCGTATTTTAATCATTCACAAAAAATTCAATTTTTTTTTGAAAAATACCAAATATAATCCCATTGTAATTTTAACATGATTATTCATAAAATAAAATCTATTTGGTAAAAACAATTATATAAATATAATAAATTTAATTTTTAAATGAAAATCATTATTTACTTAAAAATTTCCATTTTTATGACACAATAAAAATTATGACCCTTAGAAAAAGTAGTTGTAATTTAATAAAATTAGATTATAATTTATATTAAAATATATAGTGTTTTATTAATTCATTATATGAAAAACATTTATTTTATAATTTTAAATTTTTCATAAAATTATATTTTAACAAAAAATAAAACAAATATATTTTACCAAAATTTTAATTCTAATTTCCTTGTGTCAAACATTTATTTTATCATATTTTTAAATTTTATTTAATTTTTCTATTATATAATTATCTTATATGTTTCTATTTAAAAATAGATACAACTATCATTTTACTAATCCATTGGTAAGGTTACCATTATAATGAACAGTTTACTATTACCAACAGTCAAATTACTATTCCCAATGGTCATGCCACTATTCCAATAGTATTATTGGTTTTCTATTTCCTATAAATATCTCTAATTTACATCCTTAATCATTCACTCGAATACCTATTAAGGTTCTGTATTATTTGTTTTTGAAAAATATTTTATGGATTACTATTTTTTTATATCTATTTTATAGGGTTGTTCATGAGTGTGATTAAACTAGGAGACCAAGATGATCTTGATTTCCATATTCCTATTATTTTTTTATTTTTCCATGTTTTCTATCCCATTGTAATAGTTTCAATTTTTATAGAAGTATTTATTATCTTAATGTAATATTCACATTATTATAATAATGCGCTTCTAATTTTTATCATGTTGTTAATGTGTTTTATATTATACTATATAACCCAAAAACAACGAAATTATATATTTAAAAAGTAAAATACATTAATAAAATTGAGGTTCACTACAAATAAGAATTAACCATTTATTTATTTAGTCCCAAGGTTTAACCGTAAACCCATTCCTTTTATCAGAACAAGTTAGAACTAGTGAGAAATACTTTATAATTAGGTTAGAATAACTAAATAGTACATTTTTATGGGGATATGACCTAGTGAATCATATAAAAGTGAATGAGTTTGTAAATAAAAAACAAAACAAGTAAACCAGTAAATGATTTTTGATGAAGATAATGGGGTTTGGATTAGGTAGAGATTTAACCCTCTAAATGCAGATGATGGAGCCCGAAAAAACCAATCATTTTTTCAATAAAACAGTTTATATAATAAAGCTCTAAAGTGTCAAATTATAATGTCCAAGATGTGTTTTATTTGAACTAAAAATAAATATAATAACATTGGTTATTTCCGCTTTCAATGTCCTTGATCGTCCTTCATAAATTTCCAAAGATCATTATTCACGTGGATACTACCTTAAATTTATTTGTTACTTTTTAAAATAAAACAACATGTATAATGAGTAATTAATAATAATAAATGAATCAACTATTAATTAACGTAATAAATAATCTGACTAATTACCCTTTAAGAACACAAATATTTCCCACAATCTATGTGAAATAAATATTTTAGATAAATCCAAAAATATTTGAATTCAAACAATTATACCAATAATCAGTCCTAAAAAATTATTTAATTAAAAGAGATAATAATTTAAAAATACAATCTCTTGAAAAAGATTTTTTCATAAACATAATATTTTTTTATTTTATAAGATGTTTAATTTCATAAGATACTTGTTCCCATATAAGACTATATTTATGTAATATAGTTATAATTTCATTAGAAACTTCAATTTTGTGTGATGTTTGATCTTCACATAAGATATTCATAATTTTGTAAGATATGAATTTTTCAAGTTTGATATTTAGAAAACATTTAATACTTTCAAACCCATGTAATATATTTATACTTTTAAAAATTTCATATTTTTTAAGAGATTATAAAATCTTTAAATACATTTATAGAATGTATGATATTTTATATAGTGAAATTTTTGGAATAATTCCAAATATAAGAATTTTACTTTTCAAATAAATTTGACCCAAAATAATAAATAAATGTTAAACAATAAAGACCAGTTATGTAGAATACAAATAATGAATAATATTCAAATTAAACACCATGATTTTCTTTTATAAGTAATAAAATATTGAAATAAAAAAATCCTTTATTATTTTATTAACACATGTTAGAAGGAATAATATAATAATGAAAAAATAAATAATTAAATTAAGGATTTGATTACTAATTTTAGTATCAAGGATCAACTCATAAATATCCCCTTTTGAAAATTATAAAAATGGATATAATTACAAAAATTCTCCCAAAATTTTTGTTGATCAAATAGATAAAACCAAACAAACTCGGTTTAATTCTCCACCATTTTAATTTCCCTAAACAATATAGAAAATAAAAAGTGAAACATGTTTCTTTAAAAAACATAATTAATAAATAACATTTTTTTAAAAACTTATCACCTTAATTGTTCTAAGCATTTTTCTTTCAACCTAATATAAATAAAAAATTAATAAACATAGACATTCTCCCCATAAGTGAAATACTAATAAAAAAGGTAAAAGTAAGATTGATTTTACTCAGAAGATAAATATAAAATCACAATATATTCTAAGAAGAATAATTAAGTAATAATTTTTATCAAATCAAAATAACAAGAAAATCATGCTCAAGCTATATGAAAATAAAAATAGCATATTCAAAAATAAAATGAATATATTTCAACATTATTTATGAAAAAATAAGAATGATTAGACTTAGCCTCTAATTAAAGTTTCACTTTCAAAAAATAATAAAATCAGGTAATAAGTATCTTTGAGTGAAAAATCACACTGAATTCCTCATATATAAAAATAAGAAACTAACACAAGAATCCACAAAATAGATTAACTATTTTTAATAAATAAATAATATATTTAAAAATAATTAAAATAAACTAAATTTTTTAACATATGCTAGAAAAATAGATAATTAAATAGATTCTACATGCACACTAGCTATAATAAAATGATAAATACATTACTTTAGAATCAAGCCACGATTTAGTCTAATATTTTTAAAATATTAGCCTCTAGGATACCAAGATAAAATGGTTTAAAAAATTTAGGACTAAAATAATATTTAGAAAAAATGATTTATTATGACCAAATTTTTTGAATAAAACATAAAGAACAATAAGACTGATAATGATAAAAATGGACATATTTAAAAAAAAATTATCTAATGAAATTCCTTCCTTTTTACCTTTTACAAATTTTATTTTATATATATAAGGTCAAAATTGTAGGGAAAAAATCCCTCAGGGCATCATTGAAGTATTTTTGAGGTGATTGTGTTTGTTGACAAAGTGAACATCTGAGTGGTGATTGTTGACAAAGAAAAACAATGACATACAAATTTGTTGACAAAAAGGATTTCATGATGGAATGTCGAGTTCAAGAGATGAGGTCAATGATCCTTGTTTGACTCAAGAATGCTGAAAAAAGGATTGGATGATCTGGAGGCGGTACAAAAGAACAGATACAAGGTGGCGCCGTTTTCCAGTGTTTGCCAAATTTTTGTGCCTAAAAATCGTCAAATGAAGAAAAGTGGTTTTTCTAAAAGGGACTTGCACGCTGTGTACTTGAAGGCTTGGAAACATACGTTCCATATGTTTTTCAAGATCAGATCATCAAAATGTGGCAACGGGACAAGTGTCACGCAAGTATTGGTGGTGTCGCGCAAGTGACTTGCGCGCCGTGAAAGAGACTTGTGCGTCGTTGCCTTGGAAGCTTGAGAACTTGCATGCCTGTTGTTTTTCAAGATCATAAGATCAAAATATGTAAAAGTAAAGAGGTTCGCGCAAGTTTGGAATTAGGTCGCGCAAGTGACTTGCCGGAGAAGAGACCTGCGTGCCGAGACTTGCGCGTCGAGGAGAGACTTGCGCACCGTCGCGCAGGGGTGACCAAATGCCTATAAATACTGGACCACCCCTCTTAATTCTTCACCGGAGTTCCACAATTTGAAGATTCAGAGCTCCCATCGCGAAGGTGTGGTGGTCACACAAGTGTTGTGTGGTCGCGCAGGTGAAGTTGCGCGCCGGTGGTTGAAGTTGCGCACCAGTGTGAGAAGTTGCGCGCCAGTTGGTAGTTGCGTGCCAATATTGGTTTGGGCATAAAAGGAAGAGAGTCGTTAAAGTTTGGAGTTGGGGAAGCTTGTGTCGCGAAAGTGTCTGAGGTGTACTTGTGTGCCCGTTGTGACTTGCGCGCTGATACTTGCGCACCGAGGTAGACTTGCACGCCAAGTAAGGTTTAGTTCCGACATTGATTTTCAGGCTGCGTGGAAGATGGAAGTTTGCTCGATACCTTCGGTGCAAAGAGAGATTCATCTACGGGTGAAATTTGAACTTCAATAGAGCATTTACATACAGAAGAAGATTCATTCTTTCATGCAAATGAAGAGACCTACAGGTCTATAAACTGTGAGTGGATCCTTTCCAGAGCAGTGAGCGAAGGAAGAGAAAGAAGGTGATCCTCTCCACCGGCAGTGAGCCAGAGAGAGAGAAACAGGGAGTGACCCTTGGGAAAGTAGTGAGATGACCTTAAACCTTGTAAAGGTAGTGAGCCTGGGACAGAGTGACTGTGCCCGAACTTTTTAATCCACATCTTGTGAAGAATAGTGGAATTTGGTACGACCGGAAACTTGTCAGCGTATGCTCCTTGGACGTAGCCCTTAGCGGTGAACCAAGTAAATATTGCTGTGTCCTGTGTATGCTTTACCTTCTATTTATATTGTGAAACAGGAATGTGAGAGAAGATTGTTTTGCTTAACAGCGAAACAAGATCAGAACACACTTTAATTTCGAATTAGTCATACCCTGATTCACCCCCCTCTCAGGGTACTCATCCCAGTAGACCTAACAAAAATCCATTACAATCAAGTCTATTTTTTGTTAATGTTATTCAGAGACATCATTTTGTTACACATTTCACTACCTTAAGATAAGTAAATAAATGTTTCTTCACACTATAAATTTCATCTTTTAACTTGTCAATATCCATTTGAAAAACTTCCAAATCACAAACAAATTCTATTATGACTATAATTAACATTTACTAACTTTTCATTTTACTATAAAATGTTTATACATTGTTTATTTACTTCACAAATATTATTTAAAAATATATTTAATTTACTTTATTTTCCTTTATTGCTCTTAGAAATAAAATATTCAAACATATCATTATCCTCTTTAAGATTCAAAATTTTAGAATCAATATTTTTCACCTCTTAGGGGAATACATCAATATATTCCCTCACAATGATTATTCCTAAAAAGACAATCTTCTCTATTTCCTCAATCATCCATGAAAGAGATTCTTACTTATAGGGAAATAATATCCATGTTAGAGAATAAGTTTTCAAAGTAGAGTCAATATTCTTCTTATTATTTTATAAAATCTGAGGATGATTTGGCATATAGAAATTGATTTCTTTATCTCAAAATTTTATGTTATATTAATATGAAGAAAGAAAATCCACTACCAATATAGCATTTAATTATACTAAATTTATTATGACTAGTTTTTATGGATTATTCACCCCATAAATACTAACTATTTAGGAGTTATATATATGAGATGTAATGATTGAAACACTTAGTGTTATCATTGATAATTCAACCTCAGTGTCTTGAGGTGGCATTTGAATAGTTTTACTAAAAATTCATGATAAGTAAAAATTCATAGAATAAGAATCTAATAATAAAATTTTTATTATTGAATGAATAAAAAGTGTATCTATCACCACTTCATTGTAATGATCCACCCCAGAAGTAGTGATTGCATAGTGTCATTCTTGATCTCTTTGCCCTAGAGGTTTTTTCATTGTTTATCTTCGAAAACACTTAGCTCAGATCATTGAATTGTATAGCTTCCATATACCTTGTAGTTGAAACATTAGACCCTATGTTAATGATTGGTTAGAAAATTATTTTATTCCATTATATTAGTGGTATTATTCATCACCCTTTGATATTCATCATCTTTATTCCCCTTTATTTCACACTTAAAACATATCCTTGTTCCCTCTAGGTAGTTTCTGGGATGATTAATCTCATAGTTATGATAGTTGGGTCATTGAATTTTCTTCCCTCCATGATATTTATCCTTTGACACTCGATAATTAAGCTTCATTCTCCACTTTTTATCTCAAACCTCTCATTACTATTGAAAACCAATGAAGTCCATATTAAATTTAAGGGAACATCAATAAATTTACTTATATATATATATATATATCAAATTCTCAAATCACTAAAGATTACTAATACCTCATTTTAGTCCACTAAATATGTGGCCAAACTTAATTTTGGTGTAGATGAAAAATCCAGAGGTTTACGATGAATACCCTGTGGATTTTCCACCTACAAATCAATTATTTCAATATAATTTTTCATTACCACAAGGAAAACCCTCTTTATCTTAATTTAGAGAGTGCATGGAAAATATTTATTTGGAAAAATAATTTATTAAATCCTTCCCACACCATCAATTAATTTTCGTCCTTGGGATTCATATTCTTGATCACTCTACACCACTAGATGGATTCTCCCTCTAAGAGATAAATGATTGGTAGGAATTTATCTTTTTGAGAGTATTGGTGGATAGTGAGTATCTTTCTTAGGGAGTTAATCAGTTATTCTATGACTAGGGGAGTATAATATCCCCTAAAAGTAGGAGGCCTTTTTTACATAAAGGGATAAACTGAAACTTTATCTTCTTTATGAGAAGTGGGGGGGGGGGGGGGGTTCCAAAATATTAAATTTAATATTCACAACTTGAGTTAGTTGGTCAAGTATGTCAATAAAGTCCTTGACTCCCACTACCATTATGTTAGGTATCTCATTAAGGAAATAATTACATTACCAATACCATTGTTTTTAGAACAATTTATCGTATTTCTAGACATTAACTAAAATAAATAAAAATTAGGGATGCAAATAGTCAAATTAATAATCATATAAAAGTAAAACGATAAAATTTTAAGGAATAAATCATAAATGAAATGTGTAAACTATTTATAGGTTTGAATATATTATATCAATAAGAATTTTCTTATTATATAATCTATCATAACTAGATACGTATTACATCATCAAATTGTATAATACCATAATAATATATATTAAAATTTATCATTATGGTTCATAAAGAGCATGTGAATCAAATAAATAATATCAACCGAGAGCGTCAAACTTGGTGTGCAGTTAGGCCTAGTTGTTGTTCACTTAATGAATAATGAGTTAATACCCATCCAACCATTACCTGGGCTGTTAACCCTAGGTTCATCTATGCAAGATCTTTTATCCACTTTTTTATATCCTTATAGGGATATCATTTCTATTAAATTTCATTTTCTATACTTTATCAATATTTTAGGTTAGTTTCATTAATCTAATTCCTTGAGTTTTCACTAATGTATTCTTCTCCTAATACCTTAAAAATAACTTGTTTTTTATCTAATAAAAACTATAGAAACTCGAGTCTCTTATAAATGTTTTCTATGTTTTTAATATAAATTTCCATAAAATACAACCCAAAATATAAAGTTCAAGTTTCTTTAGGAGATTAGACACATAATACAACAATTTAAACATAATTTACTTCATATTTATTTTAATCTTTATAAAGTGATATTAAATTCCAATGAAATTATTTTATGACATAGGATATGTTAGGGAATAAATAAAGAAAGAGGTGAGATATAAATCCCAGTTGGGGAGTGAACATGATATACAAATATAAAAACTAAGAAAAAAGATATAAAATTATATTATAAATGGAAGGGTCATATATTATCAAATGGAAGAAAAGAACAAAAATGATATCATAACATCTTGGAATAATAAGAATGTGGAAATAATTTAAAAATTCAAATCATAAGAATATGTTAGGGCTCACAGCCAAGACAACATAACATAGTGTTTCAGGTTAACTCCCGTTCACTATATATGGTATCTCATGAGATACAAACATTGACCAATGCATTGGAGGGGGGGGGGTGTAAAATTCCAGGACATATCATCACAACATAATATGTACCTGAATATCTTTTCTATAAAATTAAATTACATATAATGCATAATCATTAGAAAAAACCCATGATAAATAAATGAGTTACATAATATTATATAAATGTTTAATGAACAGATATTTCATAAGGATTCCCAAGAGAATAAATAATTAAATATTTTTTTATCTTCATATTTGAAATAAAGATCATAGGTATTAAATTTAGAGTTTGTGTGGATAAATATTTATAATAAATGGTGGAGAATTAGGTATATAAAGGAACCACTAAAATGATTATTTGATAAATGGGAAAAGAACCTTTTAAAAGGAGAAAAATGTTTTTATTAAAAAAAATAAGTAAAATAGAATGTGTTTTCATAAAATTATTATCATTTAAAAAAATTATGGAAAGGAATGAACTTGACATGATCGTAACATCAAAATTAATAATGAATAAGTAAGTTCCTATTAATCAGGTTAGATTTAGAGATAATACCGAGAAGGAAACATTAAAACATATAAAACCACAAAAATGAAAGGGAGATAAATATATATATATATATATATAAGTTACATATATAAAAACATATAGAATTTAATTAGAATAATAAATAGATAAAGTGAGTTAGTGAGAGAAAGAATAACCCAAATAAAAGAGGGTTGTTTGGAGAGTCCCTTACCTCAGGTCCGAATTCACTCGATACATCCTTATAATTTATTGAATAAAAAATTAAGTTTATTAAATACTTTATTAAGATTTATTTTAATATATATTTTATTTATTATTATTCTTTTTTATATTATTTTATATCCATTTTATTGAGATATCATTTCTATATTCACTTTCCCAAGGTCATTTGTATCATGGTTCTAAGGTCACCTCAGTTTTTAGATAATTAGGGGTGTTCTTATGAAATGGTTGAATAACTAAAAATGTGTGATGACATGATATCCATGTCATTCTAGGTGTTTAAATGGTTTCAATTATCTATATTTTATCTATTAAAGGTATGTTTCATTTACTGTAAATGTTTTTTAATGGTTATTTAATTTAGGTGGAGTTTTTCGACCATGATGAACTTATTTGATTTCATTTAAACCCCATGTATATTAACGCATTATAGAATATTAAAAAGAATAAAACTACGGTTATTAACCCATTATTTTCATATTTATGCATTAATTCATTGTTATATCAAACTATGAAGGTAGTCATGAAAAATAAAATACCGTTTTCAAAAAAGTGATGAACAAACCACAATATGAACAACATTTTAATTTTTGAAAAAACTTATAGGAGGTTAAATAATTGATATACCTTTAATATAATAAGATTCTAGTATATTTATGATACCAATTACATTATGTAAGGTTTTATAGAATAACTTTAGGGGTGGTAGAATAAGAAAATATTAAAAGAGATCAGTTAATGACATTACCTCCTCCTTTGGATGTACTCTATTAGAATACTCCTTAAGTCTATTTAAAATGGTATTTTGGTGAGTAGATAACACCTATGATGTGATAAGGAGGGATGCAAAGTGTTTTTGGTGGATCTTTGTATTGGGATTTTTTTGAAAGTGATGATTAATGATCAGAGGAGGGTAGTATTTATAAGAGAAGGAGAGGGATGTTTTTGAATACAATATTTATTAGTTTATTATTTTTTCTCTAGAGTACCAATAATAATGATTATTGTGACTATATAATGTAATTTTTGTATGCGAGTTAGAGCCAATGGTTTCTTACATTACTCTATATTTAATTAATCAGGTGTTTATCATTAAATGTAAAATAAGTAAGGGCCAAAAATCCATGTGGTCTAACCTTTTGTGAGTTTCCAAGTCTCGTGGAGTTTTGATGGGGCTTAGATTAATTACAGAGGTGTTGGATACTGAAAACATAAAAGAAGGGTGAATATATAATGTGTAAAGGTTATATGTTGTGTAAGTGTGGTTCACGACTCATTAAGGCCAGTTCACAGGATTCTTTATGATGTGCAAATAATTAGGGTTAAATAATAATTGGTGACACATTTTTTGGGAAAAGCTGACACCTGACATTTACATGATGTGTAAATGGTTTAAACACTATGTAAATAACTTGTATAGCACATTAATAAAAGGTATAGTGGCTTAGGGTTTTTCAAACCCTACACTTCATCTCATTTACAACGTCCAGTGGCTCCTCCCATCAGGGTGTCAAGATCAAATCAATCAAGGATAAAATCTTGGATTACATCTTTGATCCATGGAAATCTGTGGTGATCCAAGGTGTGTTACTCCTTCATTTTCTAGCCTTTTCTACTAGTTTAATCTCATTTCCTCCCATATATTATTTCCATGATATAGAGTTTGTTCTCCCATGCTTCTAATGAGGATTTTCTTGGTTGTGGTTGGTATGGTTGTGCCATGGAATCCTCGGATGGATGTAGTTATTCTTGGAGAGGTGATTAGAGATTTGTAACATGGTCCATTATCATGTGAGGAAAATTGATGAATTGTGAGGTAGGGGATTAATTTCTTTTCTTATATCATTTACTCTCAACCATAAATTGAGCATGGTTTTCCCCCTTTTATAGAAATGAAATTAACCTAATAAATATTAAATCGGGTTAAATAAATTGGATAGTGATCGTATGTTGACGATGTTTTTACTTTATACCATGATAGTGGGTTACCTCATGTTTTGTTAGATAGTGTGATTTATATGCCTTAATTTGTTAAAATTTTGTTCTTGATGGAAATTAGTAAAGAACATAAGGATGAAATTTATTGATAATTAATTTTATTAACAAATTAAAGAAGATTCATGTTTATAATTCAATGGTCAATGCAATTTGATGTTAATAAAATTCATCATGTGCACATGTTTAATTGAAAGTGATCTTCTATAAAATTAATGGAATTGATATATCATGTAAATCATGATAATGCCTGTTGATAATAATTAAAAATGAATGTTAATTGAGAATGGTATTTCTCTAGATTTTGAAAATAGAATAAATTCTAAGATCATGTTTTTATTTTGATAGATTTTTATAGATTGATTCCTTAGGTTTCCCATAGTTGGAACTTGTTAATAATGAATTGGTTAATTCAATATGGAATAAGAAATGATTGTGTGATAAACATAATTTTCTAGGTCTTGAGTTTCCTTTTTATTGAGATGGTAGAGTGACTTGTTTTAGAGTGTCGAGAGATTGTTTTCAGGAGAAGATTGAATGTATTTTTTAAGGGACCATTTTCCTTGTTAGTTCCCTGCTACTTGTGATGTTCTCCTGATATGATCCTAGCGATATGATCCTGATACAACTAATCTTGGGGAGAATATGTTTGATATGGGGTGGGGAGTCTTGGATGTGATACGAGCCTGTGATGGCTGAGTTGGGGATCACTATTCTGATATGTGGTAAGGGAGGTCAAAATTATGCTATATAAGATAATTCCTATAATAGAGAGATGCATCTGTATATGCATTTTTGTGTCAGGTATGATAGTAGAGATGATGAAACATGATAAAGCTGGGCTTACTCGTTGGTGAGATGCTGAGTGATAGTATGCTCACTTATAAATCCGTTTAATGGATGATGCCTAAGTTTATTATTTTATCTAAATTCCGTTACCTATTGTTTGAGGCAATTGAATTTTCTTGTTTTTATGTTTTCTTCTGGTGGTAGATTAGGATGGTTTTCCTAGAGTACCAAAATATATAATGACGCTAATAATGAATTAAATAATTATTCATTTTCATCCACTATGGATGGGGTTCAATTCCTGGCTAAAAAAATTTAAAAAAATCAAATAATTCTTAATCCATAGGGTGGGTTGTTGATGGAATGAAAATTATTTAAATGTGTTAATATAAATAAACCAAGTCCTTGGTTTGGACTTATGATTGGAGGGCATGTACTTTACTCTGATGATGTAATGTAATAAAATGTAGTGTAATATGGAATAATGTTAAATGGTTAATTAATAGATAATTAATTAATTAACATAAAATAAATTATTTAATGAAATAAGTAATTAATGTATCACTTTTATATGCTTGTGTTCTGATAGGATATGTGGTCTTATTAGTGGAAATTGGGAGTTAGAGCGACATTTGCTGTATTTGAGTCTAAGACAAGGTTATTCACACTGTATGATTATGATCTATATTATATCATGTATATTATCTGATTTCATATGCTACACCACCCATGTTGGTTAAGAAAACTAACATGCAATGGAATCTGGGATAGTATTTTCCCCAATATCTTAGTGGGAGGATCGATGACTAACTACCCCATCTAGCCCCGCTCTCTTCTCTTGGTAGTTACTTGTGCTGATATGCATAGAGGTTAGTTTTACCATATATATATATAGATGGATATGATGGATTGTAGTTATTTTACACACAAGTATTACTGGATATAGTATCCAAAGGATTATTATAGGTATGATGTGTATATAATGTGATGTCTTGAGTTACATACTCTATTCATGGGATGTAATCGACTGAGGTATAATACCCGATGTTTGATACATGTCATTTGGGATATGGTGGATCCTAGAAACTAATTTTTTTACAATATGGATTGTGATATGGAATGGTGTAGTTATTTGGTACATGAGGTTCATGTTGTGATCCATTTCTTAGGTTTCTTTAGGTTGGATTACTTTTGGAGAAAGATGCTTAGGACATTCAATGTTGGGATAGAGCGGTAAACTAGTAGGGAAATAGGAGTGAGGTACCCTTGAAATTTCATTATTATATTATATTTCTTCTTCTATGAAATACTTGGGGAGAATTATCCATGATGAGGTAGGGAAATTAGTATACCTGTCTTGGTGACAATTTAGTTTCACTGTTATTTACCATTCTTTAGTATGCTTTCTTTATCTTTTGCATGAGAGGTTCTGGTGGGGATCCTACTGAGTACACTATTATGCTCACCCTATGTATCTATAAATTGTTTTTTAGGTTATCCATAGTTTATTGGTGTGTGGGATGGATTTTACTATCTTGGGGTTTATCAGGAGGTATTTGGGCTTCTTGGTTGCTTTCATCTTTACCTTTTTGGTGGTTGAATTCCATTTTAGTTATTTATTACTGTCTGGAGTTTCATATTTGACTTTAGTTTTATTGTATAAATATACGTATTAGTAGGTGTCAGTTTTTGTATCCTTCTTATCTATCTCTTTCACATGTTTCTCTCAGATGGTAATACCTCCCATTTGTATGTTTTACTATACCCTTGGTGCTAGTATCCAACCTAGGGCCTACTGGAGGCAGGAATTGGGCAATCACCATCTCTATCCCCTAATTTTAGCATCGTTATGGGGAGGGGGGTAATGATAGATTGGTATTAGAGGTTCAGGTTTTGGGGATATGATAGAGTTTTGAGTTAGGCATAGGTGAGGTTACATGAGTTAGTAGGGAAACAATGTCCACTAATTTTAGTCAGTGATGTAAACATGGGATACCGGTTGAGACATTGGAATTTGTCCCCCCTATTATATGATGAACATAACTTTAAGTTTACTAATCATAATAAATTTATTAATACTGGTTGTAGGGTAGATAACTAGGAAAGGATCATGCATCATTCTTCATTATGCCTATGTTTGAAATGGGTAGAACTTGGGATAACTTAAAACCTTACAAAAATTAACAAATAAATAAATACATAATGTTAATTATTCTATATTCAAGGTTTAAAAGTTATAAAAAGTATGTTATTTTTATGGGAATGGATCTAGGTCTATGTTCTCATCAGGTTCACACTGAAGATGTTTAGCAGGATGTGCCAACAGATTTCTACAATGTAGTGGTTGCTGATGATGAAACTTGGAGGAGGAAACTCCAAAGGTTTCAATTCCAGAGTCTTCAATAGTATGAGGGATCTATTTTAGATGAATTTACATATGATTTGTTTGAGGAGGTTGATATATATTTCAGTTTGATCTGTTCTTGATAGGATAATAGGGTTTTTTTGATTGTGATGATGCTGCATGGAGCAGTGAGGAAGTGGTGGTTCTTATTTCTTGTAGATCGTGGAAAGTATGTAGTCTCATGGGAGAAATTACAAGTCCAATTCAGAGTAGAGTTTCTTTATTAGACTATTAAGGAGGTTAGTCGACAAAATATACTTACCCTTCGATGGGGGAGATCAATTGTGCGAGAGTTAGAGATACATTTTATGACCCTTTTATGATATGATTCATACCCATTTCTAGATGAGGAGTCTAGGGTGAGGAATTTTGAGGAGGCCATTCAACTATATATCCAATGTCGGGTCATACCATTTATTTTGAAGGCATATCTGAAGGTTCTATCTAGAGAATAGGTTATCAAGATGATTATACCCAAAACCAGTTCATTATGAGAGAGGAGTCTTCATGATTCCATACAAATAAGTTCTATTTTCTGGGGTTCCTAGTTATTAAAAAAAATAGTTTTTGGTTTGATAGGGGTAGGTCTAAACCCTCTTCATCTCATTTAACTAGTATAATATTATCTTACAATCATTCCAAAAGACTAGATGCATGTTTTTCATGTGGAGGATGATGTCATAATTAGGGAGAGTTCCTGACCTTTCTGAACAGTTATTGTGTGCTAGTTATTTGGCTTTAGGTCCATCCTTTCAGGTAGTTTCAGATGAGGCAGAAGTAGAAGGGTGTTCTAGTTTGTGATTAAAAAAGATCAGATGTGTAATTATAGGATAATACCGAGATACTCATCACTCTTAGATACTAGAGTGCATCCATGGAGGTAGTTTTCATCAGGTTCATAGAGGTCGTGGAGCAGGTTGTGGTTAGCTTCATGATTTAGCATTTCCAGCACCAGGTGATCCAAATGTCATTTGAGGTACCCTTTTCTTGTTTTCTACTTGGGTGCATGATTTTTTTTGATTTAGGAGCAAAAAAAATACTTTATAATACCTACCCTTTTCCATGATTCGAGACATGAGGTTGAGATACTTCCAATTCTCTTGGTGTTGACTATGCCATTTGGAGGCCGAGCTAACTTGTATGAAGTATGTAGAGACTGTGTTCTTATGTTGGGGAATAAACTCTATTTTGGATATTTAGTATGTTTATGGATATATCCATATGAAATTATCATACACATGGATTGGTTTTATTTAGTTTAGGTTATCATATATTTCTTCAGGAGGCGGGTTGTGTTCTATGATGCTGATGGAGAGCTAGTAGTGTTTTTTGGAAAGTGATACACTCATATGGGTTAGAGGTGTGTTCCATATTGTTCATATTTTATGGATGATTTGATTATGATTTCATCATAGGTTTAGTATTTGGTGTTTCTTTGGGTTTTGGAAGAATAAACTGATGTATTTCTATATGAGGTTTTAGCATTACCACCTAGACGGGAGATCGAGCTACAACCAGTCAGGTCTCCTATCTCGATGTCACCATATAGGATGATTACTTTTGAGTTGTGGAATATGTTATTCCATCTTGATGATCCATTTCTGTGAGGTTTTTTGTGGCTGAGTGTTTCCCCTTGGGGTAAACCAATTTTGTTCATGAAGAAAGGTAATAACTATTTTTGGATTTTTATTGATTATCATTGCTTGAACCATGTGAAAATGAAAACCCTATATCCTCTTATGTGGATTTATGATTTATTAAATCAATTGAAAGAATAAATTTGGTTCTCAAAGATAAATTTGTGGTAGGATATCATTAAATATTGGTTAAGGATGTGGATATTTAGAATACTTCTTTCCCTTTTCATCATGAGAATTATGAGTTCATTTTGATTTCATTCAATTTAAAAAATGATAGAACTGTGTTCATGGGGTTAATGAAAATAGTTTTCAAAGAGATCCTAGATAAGTTCAAGGTGGTTTTCATCGATTAAATTCTTGTGTACCCCATGTTGGAGGAAGAGCATGCAAAGTATATGTGTTTTGTTTTGGGATTTCATCTTCGTGAACAAATATTTGGGAAGTTGTTGAAGTGTGAGTTCTATTATCATGATGTTTGTTTCTTGGGGAATGTGGTATCCTTATAGGTAATATATATGGATCCTTCAAAGATATAGTTAGTTGTGTTTAGGGGTACCCAAAGATAGTGGCATAGGTATGGTGTTTTCTTAGTCTTGTAGGCTATTACAGGAGGTTCATAGCCGACATATATCAGGTTGTGTATCCTCTGATAGATTTTACTATAAAAGTTCTTGCATTAATGTGGACTAAATAGTGTTATAAAACTTTTTATTACCTGAAGGAGATTTTTTTAGTGCTCCAGTTCTTGGTTTTCTAGTTTATGGAGTTCAGTTTGATGTTTTCTATGGCACTTCACATATTGGTTTGGGATGAATTTTGATGAAACATAGATTAGTTATTTCTTATGGGTCTTGGTAGTTATATAATCATGAGTGTAACTATGCCACCCATGATCCTGAGTTGAAAATAATGTTGTTAGATTTGAATTTGTGGGGAGATTACTGCATCAAAGAGTTTTTTTTGATTTTTATTGACAATAAAAGCCCAAGGTATGTATTCTCCCAGTGTGAAATGATATTGAATCACAATATGTGGATTTAATTCATACAGGATTATGAATTTAATATTTCTTACATGCTAGGAAAGAGTAATTTTGTAGCTGAAGAACTTAGTAGGAATTCCTATTGTGTTTCGATGAATGAATATGGAGATTCTTATTGAGTGATGGAAGAAATATGAGTGATGTATCTTTATATGAGAGAGTTTGGATGTAAAGTTTGTATTTTACACATGAAAGTGTAGTATTATTTGGTTCAAAAAGTGGAGTAGTCCCAATTGGTGGATTCTGAGTTAGAGGTTTGGTGATACAAAGTTGTTTTTGGTGATCCCCCTGATGGTTGGTCTGAGGGTGGACATCACTGGGTGTTGTTCTAGGGAAATATTTTCATTCCTTCAGCAATATATTAGGTGGTTATACATGATTTTCATAGTTCTACTTTAGTATTAAATATCAGCACGACAAATATGCACCAAGAATTGTGAGTTTACTTTTGGTAGCCTAGATTGAAGCATGAAATCTTAGAATTTGTTTCTCGATGTTTGGCCTTCTAGAAGGTGAAGTTTAAACACCATGTTCCCAATGATTTACTCCTACCATTAGATGTTCCCTAGTGGAAGTGGGAGGAAATATAAATGGAATTTGTTACCAGTTTAACTCAACCAAAAAGATACTATGATTATATATGGGTGATAGTGTATCATTTTATAACATTATCCCATTTTATATAAATTAGGGATCCAACATCAGTGGAGGTTTTGTCAAGGCAGTATCTGGAGGAGGTGGTGTGATTCCATAGCGTCTGGAGGAAGATCATTTCTAATTGAGATCCTCATTTTACCTCAGGGGTGTATAGGTCTAAAACATGATTTTGGTTCTCAGTTATGACTTTGAAATATTTTCCATCCATATATGGATGTTCAGATAGATTCGACCATCCAGAATCTTGAGAAGATGTTGCATTCTTGTGTCCTGGAATTTAGAGGTTTTTGGATAAGGCAACTACCTTTTATCAAGTTTTCTTATAATAATAGTTTCCACTTCACCATTTTTATGGTCACATTTGAATATTTTCTTGGTTTTCCTTGATGTTCTCTATTTTTATAGACTGGGGTTGGAGAGGAAGGCATTATTAGGTTAGAACTGGTCTAAAATACGATAGAGATAGTTCAGGTGATTCAAAAGATGATGAAAGACACACAGGTCATCAGAAATCCTATGTGGATCATAGGAGGAGACCTCTAGAGTTTCAAATTTTGTATCAAGTGTTCTTAAAGGTGACTCCTCGTCTAGGTAATGAAGGTTTGGTCATGGATGTAAGCTTTCTTCTCGGTTTGTTGGGCCCTTGGAGGTGTTGGGTCGTGTTGGAGATGTGGAATATCAAATAACACTTCCCCCACATATGATCTAGATACATGATGTTTTTCATGTGTTCCATCTCCATCGTTATCTCCATGATGAATATCATGTCATTGATTGGGGAGGCATTGACGCTAAAGATGATGTGACTTTCAAAGAGAATAATGTGGTGATCCAGGATCGATAGGAGAAGATGTTTCATGGGCTTTATATTCGATTGGTTTGGGTTTTTGGAGGTATGGTGGAATGGAGGAGATTAATTGGTAATGTGTGTCGTAGATGTGCACTCAGTACCTCGAGCATGGTTTTTCACTTAATCCCCTGGTGAGGTGGTTGAACTCCTTTGGTGGTGAGATCTTTGAGAGGTATATCGTGGGGTGGTTATTTAAATGACCCCTTTTCGTTTCCTCTTTGGTTTTGGTTTTGGATTCTTGAGGATAAGAATTATTTTAGAGGTATTTAATGTAAGGGTCTAGGTCTAGGTGGTCCAACCCTTTTTTATTTTCCATGTCTAGTTTATCTTGGCGGAGGTTTGGAATAAGTTTGGAGGTTTTGTCTTCTGAAAATTTGGGAGTAGGGTGAATACAAGATGTATAAATCTTACATGTCATGTAAGTGAGGTTCATATCTTGTTAAAGACAATTTATGTTATGTTTCATGATGTGTAAATAAATAGGGTTAAATAATAAAAGGTAATTTTTTTATAGAAAACTAACACTTGACATTTACATGAGTGTAAATGGTTTATACATAGTGTAAATATACTTTTTAGTTCATTAATAAAAGGTTCAGTGGATCAGGGGTTTCTCAAACCCTATGATTCATCTCATTTTACAGTATCCAGTGTCTCCTACCATTAGGGTTTAAAGATCCCTTCATCCAGGGATTGATTCTTGGCTTTCATCTTCAATATGTAGAAATCCATGGTAATCCTAGGTGCATTCTTACATTGTTTTCTTACAGTTTTTCCTAGTTCGATCTTATTTTCTCCCATATATTATCTCCATTCTATGAAGTTTTATCTCCCATGGTTTTAATAAGTTTTATCATGGTTATGTTTGGTGAAGTTGTGCCATGGAATCCTTATATGGATGTAGTTATTATAGGATAGGTGATCAGATATCAGTAAACTGGTCCATTCTCAGGAAAAGAACATTGACAACTTTTGAGGTAGGGGATTCATTAATTATCTTATTTCATTTACATGAAATCATAAAATTAGCATGGTTTATCCCCTAGAATTGAAATGGAATGAACATAATAAATATTTAAATCAGGTTAAAGAAATTGGATAACTATTGCATGTTGGAGATGTCGTTACTTGATACCATGATAATGGGTTGCCTCATGTTTTCTAGATATTGTGATATCTATGAATTTATTTTTTATCACATTGTTCATTATAGAAATTGGTAAATAACGTGATGATGGAATTAATTGATAATTAATTGGGTTAATAAATTAAAGAAGATTCGTATTTTTAATATGATGGTTAATGTAATTTGATGTTAATCAAATTGATATAGTGTACATGTTTAATTGAAAATGATCTGACAAGAAATTAATGGAATTGATAAATCATTTTAAGTAGTTTAATGCTTGTTGATAATAAATAAAAATCTATTTTAATTGATAATGGTACTTCTCAATGTTTTTGGAAACCATAATGAATTATAAGAGCATGTTTTTTTTGATTTCTTGTAATAGATTAATGCATTAGTTTACCTATAGTTATAACTATTTAATAATGAACTAGTTAATTAAATATTTAATAACACTTAATTGTATGATAATGATAATTTTCTAGTTCCTAAGTTTCCTTTTTCTTGAGAAGGTCGAGTGCCTTGTTTTGGAGTAATGAGAGCTTGTTTTTAGGAGAAGGGTGAATGCCTCATTTTGATGGCTCATTTTACCTATTAATTGGTTTCTTTCTCCTTATAACTATGATATGATCTAGATATGAGCCTTTATATATAATCTTGATGTGGTTGAGCTTGGGTTTATGATATGTGATATGGGGTGGGAGACCCGAATGTGATATGAAAATGATTATTGTGATGGATAGATGCATATGTATATGCATGTGGAAATCAGGAATGACACTAGATATGGTGAAATGGGACAAATCTAGGATTATCCATTGATGAGATTCTAAGAGATAGTATGCTCATTTATGAAAATGTTTAACGAATGATGGCTGGGTTTCTTGTTTTATCTGCTTTCCATTTCTCATTAATTAGGGTGGTTGGATGTGTATGATTTTATGTTTTCTCTTGGTGGTATATTAGGATGGTTTTACAAGCATACCTAGATAATGAATTATGTTAATAATGAATTAAATAATTCTTAACCCATGTGGTTGGTTGATTATGTAATGAAAATTCTTAAAAGTTTTTAATCTTGATAAACCAAGCCCCTGGTTTGGACTTATGACTAGAGAGAATAAGCATTAATCTGCTGAATTAATGTAATGAAATACAATGTAATCTCAAATAAAGTTAAATGTTTAATTAATGGATAATAAATTAATTAACATAAATTTATTTTTTTAATAAAATAAGTAATTAATGTAGCTCCATTATATTCTTGTGTTCTCATATGATATCTAGTCTTAGTAGTGGTATCTAGGAGTCCAAGAAATGTTAAATATAATTGATTCTAAGAATAGGTTATACCTATAGTATAGTTATAAAATATATTATATCATATATATTATATGATTTAATATGATTCCACACCCATTTCGGTTAGGGAAACTAACACCCAGTGAACTGTGGGAGGGTTTTTCCCCAATATCCTGGTGGGAGGATGGATGACCGACAACCCCCTCAAGCCTTATTATCTTCTCTTAGTAGTTACTTGTATAGGTATGCATGGTAGTTTGTTTTAATATATATGTCTGTAGTGGGAAATGATGAATTGTGGTTATTTAACATGCATGTATTACTAGATATATTATATTAAGTGTTATTATAGGTATGAAATGTATAGGTTATGATGGATTGCAGCTGTTACCCAATGTATGGGATGTAATGTATTTATGTATAATACTCGATGTTTGATATATATAATTTGGGATATGATGGATCCAAAAAACTACTTGGTTACTACATTGATTTTGATATGATATGGTGTGGTTATATGATGCATGAGGTGAAAGTTGTGATGCATTTCCCAAGTTTCTTCAAGCTATATTACTTTTGGTGAGTGAAACTCAGGACATGAGACATTAGGGATGAATGAAAAACCAATGGGGAAGTAGGAGTGGGGTACCCCTGATGTTTTATCATTATATTATATGATCTATTGTATATGATACTTTGTGAGATTTAGACATGGTTATGTTGAGAACTTAGTATACCTGTTTAGGAGATGAGTTAGTTTCACTGTTGGTCAATGTACGTTATCATGATTCATTTATATTTTTCATGAGAGGATCCTGGGAGGATCATTTTAAGTATACTATTATTCTCACCCTACATGTCTATAAATTATTTTTCAAGTCATCTAGAGAAGATTGGTGAGACTACTGGATATTACGAGCTCAAGGTTTAGCAGGAGCTGTTTGATCTTCATGGCCGCTACCATCTTTAACTTTTTGGTACTTCTTGTTCCCTTTAGTTTTTTATTATTGTATTTCATGTCATGTTGAACTTGATATTTATTATATATATATTTTTCTAAGAAGGTTTTGGTTATTTCATCCTTCTTATATCTCTCTTACTCAAGTTTATCTTAGAGGGAATTGTCTCGCATTTTCATGTTTAACTATATCCCCGGTGCTAGTTTCCAACCCAAGACCTACTAGAGGAGGGACTCGAGGAGTCACCAGCTATATCCCATTATTTTAGTATCTTTTTGGGGGAGGGGTTCATGAAAAATACTATATTTTATAGTATTTTACTTTTCACAAAAAAAATCAACATTTTCAGAAAAATACCAAAAATAAAATTAGGATAATTTTGAAATGATTATTCATAAAATTAAATCCCTTTTACTATAATTGTTATATAAATATAATAAATTTAATTTTTAAATTAAAATCCTTGTTTACTAAAATATGATAGTCTTTATGACATAACTAAATTTTAGATGCTTAGAAAAATTACATTAAATTCAACATAATTATTTTATTATTTATATTCAAATAGATAGTATTTTATTAAGTAATTATATGAAAATAAATTTTTAGTTCTTAACATTAAATTTATCACAGAGATATATTTTAATAAAGGTAAAACATATTGTTTTTACAAAGATTATAATTATGATTTATTTGTTTCAAATATTTATTTTATAATATTTAACACTTTTATTTAATTTTATTATGATATATGTTTCTTTTATTTTTTATTTAATAATATATTGAAATATTATTTTAAAATTCCATTGGTCAGGTTGCTATTCTAATGGCTATGTGACTATTCCCAATGGTCAGATTACTCTTCCCAGTAGTTAGAACACTATTCCAATATTCATATTGTTTTTTTATTTCATATCAATATATATGATTTACATCCTTTATCATTCACTCTAATACCTATTAAGGATCTATATTTTGTATTTTCAAAAATGTTTACTGGATTACTAATTTTTTATGTTTTTCATAGGGTTGTTTTAAGTGTGATTATTCATGGAGATAAAGATGATACAGATCTCTTTATTCTTGTTATTTCATTTTCCCATGTTTACTATCTCATTCTAACAATATAAATTTAAATGGTTTTATTTATTCTCTAAATGTAATATTAAAATTGATATAATAAACCATTTTTGATTTTTATAATGTGGTGCATGTGTTTTATATTATATTATATTACCAAAATACGACACACATATATATTTGGAAGGGAAATTTTATCCATAAAAGTTTGGGTCATTACAAGGAAGAACTGACTTTTTCTTTATTCATACCCAAGGAACATTTGAAAACCCCTATATTTTACTAGAACATGGCACAACCAGTGAGACCTTATTTTTTATTAGTTTAGAATAATAAAATATTAACTTTTGATGGTTATCTAACCTAGTGAAACATACACAAGTGAACGAATTAATAGTATAGATAGCTAAAACATAATAAAAAATAAAACAAGTTAACCTGTGAAATATTATTAATGTGGATGCTAGTGTTTGGAACATGTAGACCTTTTACCCTCTTTATGCAGGTGATAAAGCTCCAAAAAACAAAAAATATTTCAAAACAGTAGTGTAAATAGTGAAGATTTAAGGTGTCAAATGATGATGTATAACATGTATTTTCACTAAAAGTTTAATTAAATAAACTTCTACTTTCCTCTTTAAAGTCCATGATCCTCCTTCATAAAATATCAATAATCATTTTTCACATAGAAGATACATTAAATTTTTTTAGTACATTATAAAATAAAACAACCAGCATAATGAGTCATTAATAACAATAAAAGAAACAATTATTAATTATAGTAATAAATACTCTCACTAATAATCCTTTAAACACACAAATAATTCCCATTATATATGTGAAACAAATATCCTTGACAAATCCAACAATATTTGAACTCAAGCATGTATACAGATAATCAGTCCTAAATAATTATTTAAATAAACCAAATAATTACTTGATAATCCAATCTCCTAAAAGGTCATAAGCACTAAATGTAATATTTTTTTTGTTTCATAAGATGTTTGATTTTGTAAGATACTTGTTCCTACATAAGAAAATATTTCCATAAGATATTCAAAATATCATAAGATACGTTATTTAAATAATATATTTGATCTTCATGTAAGATATTCATAATTTTGTAAGATAATGTTTTTCAGTAATGTATTTATAAAACATGTAATACTTTCAAACCCATCTAATATATTTAAACTATGAAATTTTGGACTTTGCTAGACAATACAAAATATCATCATACATTTATAGCTATATAAGATATCTGAATTCATGAAATTTTTAGAATAATTCAATACATAAAACTTCTAATTTGAATTTTTTTTAATAAAAATAATAAATAAATGATAAAAAATAAATATCAATTAATTAGAATTAAAATAATGAATAATAATCAATTTAAGAATAATTATTTACTTCAATAAACAGTGCAATCTTTAAACAATATAATCATTTATTATTTTCTTAACTCACTTTATGGGGAATAAAATAATTATCAAAACATAAATAATTAATGTGATAAATTAACAAATAAATAAATTGGTAGGTATATACTCAACAATATCCCCTATTTTGATAATTACAAAACTGAACATAATTACCGAAATTATCCTTATTTTTTAATTTATCAAAGATATCAATAAAAAAATGATGTTCCATTCTTATCCATTTCTAATTTACTAAAACAATATAAAAAATGGTGAATAAAATAGCTTTCCATAAAAAACAAAAAAAGTTAATTTTTTTTAAAAAATCAAATCTCCCCCAAATAGTTTTAATCATTTTCCTTCTATACGAATACAAAGAAAAAATTAATAAATATATATATTCTCCCCCTATGAAAATTCATAATAAAAAAAAACCATATTTCTTAGGATTAGAAGATAAATATTCAATTACAACACATACAAAGAAGACTAAATAAGTAATATTTTTAAACAAATAAAAACATAAAATAAATAATTCTCAAGATGTGTGATGATAAAAATATCATGATCATAAATAAAACAATATGATTTCAGCATGATTTAAGAAGAAATTAAAAATGTGCATGTTTCCCCTAAAATTTATGCTTCACCTTCAAAAAATAGCCAAGTTATTTTATCTATATATTTTAGCAAAAATTCACTGTGAATTCCCCCTGTATAAATATAAAAACTTCTATAAGGATCTACATAAAAATTAACGATTTTTTTGAATTAATAAAATAATTTAAATACATTAAATGAAACCAATTTTTTTAGAATATTCTGTTAAAATAGATAATAAAATATATTTTTCATGATGATTGGAAACTATAAAATGATAAATACATTACTATGCCATTTAAGGTATCTTTGGTTCAATCAGGGTAAAATATTAACCTTTAGAAAGACAAGATGCAGAAGGTTTAGAAAGTTTAGCCTTGAAAGTAGATTTAGAAATAAAGTCTTTCTAATGACCAAAATTTTGAATAAAATATAAAGAATAATAATCTTCATAATGAAAAAATAACCATATTTAAAATAATTCGTTGAAGAGATTCCTTCCTTATTACCTTTTACAAATTTATTTTTCTACAATTGTAGGAACAATCCATCATAATAAAGTCAATTTTTTGTTATTTTTATTCAAATACATAATTTTGTCATATATTTATCTTCCTTGAATAAAAGTATATATATTTTTCTTCTAAGAATAAATTTCATATTTTAACTTGTCATTATCTGTTGGAATAGATTCTTATTCCTCAAAAAAATTATATTATAACTAGAAAAAGTATTTCTTAACCTTTTATTTTCCTCAATAATTTTCCTACATTTTCTCTTTACTTGAGAAATATCATTTAATAATACATTTAATTTGATTTATTTTTTTCTTTATTCATAGAAATAAAATATTTACACTTATCATTTTGATATTTAATATTCAAAATATCTAAATAAATATTTTCCATATCATTTAATAAAAACTTATGTTGTTTATTTAATTTATTATAATCATATCATATAGTAACAATATTATCTTGTAGATCATAAAACTTCTTTTTTAACTCTTTACCACCAGGCTTAGAATTTTGAAAAAAAGTTTAAAATCAAAATTAGAATCATTATTTTAGCTTAATAATCCCATCAATATTTTTTTAATTTTCCTAGTAGGCTCTACCTAATCATTTAAAAAGTATATATGATAAAGTGAAAAATATATTACCATATTTTCCTATAAGAAAAAAATTATTAGACACCTTTGCACTTTTAAATTTAGTATGTGAATATAAACTTCCTAAGTCACTCCATGTATCCAAAGAATTGTTTTCTTTATTATCGAACTTATTTTTATTTTTTAGTCTTATAAAATAATGTTTGATGTGTCCTGTATTCTTGAACTTATAATATATAGGATCAAAATTATTTATATTTTAAAAAGAACTACCTTTATTGTACTTTTTTCATTATATTCTTGATTTATTCTTCTTGATCACTTAGTTAATTCCTCTTACAACGTTTATTATCCACTTATTTTTATTAGTTCATAAACCTTGATCATCAGAAGATCTATATAAGGTAATAATAGTTTTTAAAGAAATAACTTTCTTCTTTTCATTAGCTTTATTCTTAATCTTTTTCAATTCATGATCATATTTAAGAATTGAACTAATAATCTCATCCAAAACTTATTCCTTAAAGTTTGTTCTTTTATATATTATAACATTATTGGTGTTCTATTTTTTAGGTGGTGATTTCAAAACTCTTTAAACCATTACAGTGCTATGAAATCCACCCTAAGAGAACTTATGCCATTAAAAATAACTATGAACAAATAAAATATTTGGTTGATAGTTTAATTTTATCCCATATTGAAATCTTTTTTATACTAGAACATTCTAGGATTTTTTCTTATCAATTTTTTTAATCCATAATGAGTAAATTGAAAATTTCCCTAAACATAATAAGTAGTTCTATATAAAAACTATCACTAAAAATATTTCTACTAATATAATAGTAAATAATATTCATGATCCTATAATTAATCACATACTTAACTGTATCATTACCCATATGTGAATTAGGGTCATATTTAGGCCATTTATAAGGTTTTACCATTATGTTCAAATAATCAATTCTAAGCTACTTGAGATAAGACTCATTTCATGCATTCCAATAACCATAATAATTTCCCTAAATATAAGGTGGTTTAATGGAAATATATCCTTCATTTTAAAAATTTCATTCCATATCAAATTATATTTCCCTTAGATAGTCAAGTCTAGGATATTTTTTGTAAAAAAAATATATCCACCAATGACAAGATTTGATACTAATTATTTTCCTAGATATAGAGATTGATGAAAGGTAATGAGGTAGTGAATTGGATAGTTTATAAAAATTTAATATAACTATTATTGTTAAATATATTTGATCAACATAAGATAAAAATACTAATATAGTAATTTTTATAGTATTTTGAATCAAATTAATAAAAAATATACGCTTCACTTATTTCTATTTATGAGTGAAATGATATAGACTATAAAATACATGAATTTTGAAGGGGATTCAAAACACCATACAATCGGTATTTTTCAACTTGGGAGAAAAAAAACCCCTCTCATCCTTTTTATCACATGGAAGAATAATCCTGAAACTTATTTTTGAAGTAGAGGAATAATCATCCTAGACTTTATCTACACCCAAGGAATAATCAGAAATAGATTCCTTTTACCAAACCAATGCAAAACTAGTGAGACCTAATTTTTTATAATGTAAGTATAACCAAATACTACCTTTTTTATGGTTAGTATAACCTAATGTAATATGTATAAGTGAATAAATTCATAATGATTTTTTACAATAGAATAAAAATAAAACAAGTAAACCAATGAAACATTGTCAATAAAAATAATGGGGTTTACCTCAGGTATAGATATAAACCTCTTTATGTAGATAATAAATTTCTAAAAACAACCTATAGTGTTTCAACAAATCATTATAATCAATGAATATCAAAATTATCAAATGATTATGCCCATAATGTGATTTATTTTGAATTTAAATATAGAAAAAAAAACAAAAACTATTTTCCTCTTCAAAATCCATGATCCTCCTTTATAAATTATTAATTATCATTATTAATGTGTATATATCTTTAAATTTATTTGATACTCTATAAAATTAAACAATTTGTATATTGATTCATTTATAAAAATAAATAAATAAAAAATATTTAATATAATAAATACTCCCACTAAACATTCTTTAATCAAATAAATATTTCCCATAATATATATGAAATAAATCACCTAAAAAAATCCATCAATATTCAAATACAAACATTTATACAAATAACCAGTATTAAATAATTATTTAAATAAAATAGATAATATTTATAAAATAAAATATCATGAAAAATACTAAGTCTTAAACATAGAAATTTTTATTTCTTAAGAAATTTTATTTTATAAGATACCAGTTCTTGTGTAATAGTTTCTATTTCCATATAATATTCATAATTTGATAAAATACTTGGTTTTCTTGAGATATTTGATATTCACATAATATATTCAATATTTTATAAGATAATTGTATTTTTTATAATATATTTATAAAACACATATAACTTTCAAACCCATGTAATATATTTATTCATTTGAAAATTTATGATTTTTAATACATGACAAAATCTCATATGACATTTGTAGATTCATAATATATTTGACTTAGTGAAAATTTTACAATACTTCAAAATATTAGACTTTAAATTTTTAAAAACAATATTTAACATAAAATATTAAATAAATGATAAAAAATAATGATGAACTAATTATAAATTAAATAAATAATAATAATTAAATTAAACATAATTATTTTCTTTTGGAAAAAGTGAAAGCGAATAATAAAATACCTGATTCTTTTATTGATTAATGATAGAGGTAATATTATAATTATCAAAACATAAATAATTAAATGGATGAATTGTAATTATCAATACATAAATAAATAAAGAGTCAAGGTTCCACTCAATAGGCATCATAACTAGGTTGGGTAGAAATATATTATGTTATTGATTAAGCCTATTTTGAATCGGATAACTGAACACTAAGAATAGGGGGAAGATATTTTGTTTTGAAGGATAGAGTCTCAGATTTAGGTTATCTAGAGACACCATGACCCTGGTTAAAGTTTCACTAATATGGGGAAGGCCCATTGGACTTGCTCTATAAATTGGGGGCGGGGAAAGCTTCCTTTGGATAGAATTTTATTTCCTTACCTTAATCCCTAAAAAAACCCACACCATCATTGGATCCTTCTAGCTATAACATAATGGATATAAACCTCTTGATTATTGGGTTAGATTCCCACTTGATACATGGATCCCCACTTATCCCCTTTTGTATATTTCTATCAATATCTCCCTTTATAAAGGTTATGGTAGTGATTTTTTTTTGTTTTGAATCACTAATCAAGTGTGGTTAATTATGGTTCATTGTGGTTAGATACCGAGATGGTTTCTATATAGTTTAGTGGTTGTTTAACTATAGTTATTCCTTCCTTATACAGTGTTCCTCATCATTTCATATCAGGTAGGGGATTCAAGAATTTTATTTTGATTATGTGTAAGGGATTAACATGATTTATCTTCAACTGGAAAATGTTTGAGGTTAACCTAATAGAGATAATAATCAATAATTAATGAATTTGAAGAAAATTAAAGGGTTATGTGAAACAAATGTGATTATGATTTCATCCATTGTAATGGCCCGGACCTCTCTGGCCCATTCCTTTGTCGAAAATAAGGTCATGAAGTGTTCTGGAGGGTAGACTGGACTTTCCCACACTTTTCAGAATTTTGTAACTACACATCGTGTAATGTGAGTACACGCCGTGTACCACCTTTCTGAGTATACCCCGTGTTGAAGCCGTGTCCTTGCCAAGTGGAATAAAAAAGTACACGCCATGTAGCCCATCTTACATGCCATGTATTTTCTCTCCACATACGCGTTACCGTGTGTTTACCAGTCGACGACCGTGTGCCATGTTGAATCCGTGTCCTTTCCGCGTGAAATAAATAAGTACACGTCATGTAGCCCATCCTACATGCCGTGTAGTTTCTCCCTGCGTACGCGTTACCCTCAAACCATGTGTTGACCAGTCAACGGACGTGTGCCGCGTTGAATGTCGCATTGGAAGCCGCGTGCCGACCGTGTGGAATGGATGAGTACACGTCGTGTACTAGGAAGTACACACCATGAACTTTATTTTTTCTTGCCTATAAAGGGAGGGGGCCTCTCCTCCTTTTCAGACCATTCCTCACCTTCCCATTCCTTCGGGCAGAGCCCTCCTGAGAGACTCCAAAGCTCCTTTCTTCCATAACTTCTTCGTCTGAGCTCTGATTTACGATCCGTCAGCGGACATGAGGTTGTAACGACGAGGAAGAACTTCTGAGCATGGATCTATTTTTTTCCCTTCGGCCTTTCTTTCTCAGCTTCCACCCGAGGAGGTTTTTCCAGGTTTTGACTGAAGCGACAGACGCCGACGGACGTCTTATAAAATTTATCTGGGGGAGCGTTGTGATCAGAACCTGTTGAGGTAGGGATTTTACCTTCATCTCTATAATTTGTGCATCGTACGGGATGAGTGTCCTCTTGATTTCACGAGACATAGTTGAACCAAATTAATGTAGATAATAAATGGCTTAAAGAACAGGGATGGGAAAGTTGTTAGGTTTATCTTTGTTTATCATATTGTTATGTTGTGATTTGAATATGATTATGCCTACTGAAAATCATGGTCGTTGGGGGCCTTTGCTTGCGCAATTAAATGCTAACCTATCTTTTTCGACCGTTTTGTGGATGGAAACTTTGTGGAATATGGAAATTGGTTAATCACGTAAATTTGTCTGATTAAATGAATATCCAGAACCCTTGTGTGATCACCCCAGTTGAACAAAATGGAATAATCAACATGTGGGTGTTGGTTTGGTTAAGTGGTGTGTGAAAGGGGGGGGGGAATCCTGGGTTATTACGAATAGGATGGGCAACGGGGATGCGGTAAATGATATTAAAGGGGAAATGATGTGGCACGAGCCTGGTTTTGTGATACGGTTGTGGAGTAGTGGTTATAGTGGCAGCAAGGCTGCAGTAATGGGTTGTGATATTAGAATAAAGTGGAAAGTTGATAAATGAACTGTGGGGAATGATAATGAATTAAATGTGAGAATAATCATTGGGGATTGATTGATGATAAAAAGGTTGGTTTTGTGTTTCTTGTGTTCTATCTAACTTGTTTTGTGGTTGGTAGGGTTTTGTTCTAAGAAATGCTTGATCTGGTTTGATAATTGCCCAGTAGTTAAGGAACTAATAAACTAATACTGTTGAAGCATGAAAACCTAACTGGGGTTGGGATTGTTTGTTGTATGCATGCTTCGTAGTAGCAGTGCTGAGGCATGTGCTCAATTCTCTGTTTAGAAGCCATAGGTTGGGTTGTGTGTTTGATATACATATATGTATATGTATCTTTTTGTTTTGTCGCACACCACCCATGTTGAGAACTTAGTGCCAAACACTCCCATTTCATGGGAGAGGGTGTTTTCCCCTTAGTTACTAGCACCTTCCTGCTCCTTCTTCCATAAGATGTGATGGCTTGAGGCGGCCTTACACCCAAGACTCTTCGGGAAGGTTTCGATTGGAGTGATTTTAGCCCAAGACTCTTCGGGCAGGTTTACTATTACCAAGAACCTTCGGGATGAGGCCTAGGTGTGTTTGGGCGGGGATGTGATTGTGGTTTGTAAGGCCCAGGTGTGTTCGGGCGGGGATGTGATTGTGGTTTGTGAGGCCCAGGAGTGTGCGGGCAGGAAGAGTGTGGTAGCATCAGGACATTCTCCATTAGGAAGAGTAGGTAGCTAGTGGGGGGAAATTGTGCGGGGTACCCAATACTCTTGTTCTTATATACTACTACCTGTTGTTTGGGGTTTTTGGTGAGCGTGACTAGTGAGGTTGGGTGGATAGAATTCCTTGCTAGGTTTTGGTTTCTTCTGCTGTTCTCCCAGGACATTAGGATGTCTCTCCACCTGTGCATGAGAGCTTTAGGTTTCCCTACTGAGTATACTTGTATGCTCAGCCTACGTTTACTTTCAGGTTTTCAGGAGGACTACCAGGGCCATGCATGACCCTACTAGTCGGGACAGTTGGAGTTGTCACATTTTTCTTTACTCTTATTTCTTTTGGTCTTGTACTTTTGAGTTTTCTTGTACTTTTACTTTGTTTTAGAATTTTTTAAACATGCATGTTGGATTGGTTTGGGATTATTTTCATTTAATTGTTCCTTTTTCTTTTGGTGTTTGAGTAATCCTATTTCCTGATCTTAAGAAATAAAAAGGGTAATGCATCCCATATTTGTGAAAACTCATACCCTTGGTGCTAGTCGCCACTCCGGGGCCTACTGGAGGCGGGACTCGGGGGTCATTATCTCCCTTTCACTATTTCTAGCTCAGAAGGGGCACCTTTGGTGGGAGGGGGTCATGATAGAATGACATTAGTGGTGATGGTTGAGAGATAGGATGGATTCTGGAGTTAGGCATAGAGAGGATTGCATGGTATGGTAGGGGAACATTGTTTGCTGATCTTGGTGCATGACATAGGCCAGGGAAGATCGGCTAGGACACGAGATTTTAGGGACCCCCGTGATCCGATGCAAGGACTCTGAGCCTACCGAACGACCATTTGAGTCTACATTGATTACAGGGTTGAGACCCTAGGGAAGGTACATGCATCATCATGTTTGTGTTTTACTTGATTTGGGTGTTCTGGGAAAGAAATTGAAATAAAGTGATAAAATTAAACCTTGATAAATTTCCTTGCTACTTCAGCTTAGGCGATCTTGGTTTACCATACAACTATGGCACCTGGACATCATCCCCAGGTGAATCAGACAGTCGAGGCCCACTAGATTCAGGCGGTCGATCAGTTGAGTATTGACTGAGATAAGGAATATGGTCAGTGGCAGAAGACTCTCCGTTCTTTCTAGCGACAAACCCTCAAGAAGAACGAGGTTAGTACTTTGGATATGGAGATGGAGGTGTGTCTTGAGAATCTAGGGATCAATTTTACTTTGATCCATTCTCCGAGGGTGTATTGGGTTCCCCTATCAGTCAGTCAGCTGAGAGGTGCGGCGCGTCAGTGGTGGACGCTCTACCTAAGGGAGAGGTCAAAGGAAGTGGTTCCATGGTCTGACTTTGATAAGGAGTTCCGAGAGGAATTCCTTTCTTCCATGATCAAGGTAGAGAAGTGGCAGGAGTTACTCTCCCTCCAGCAAGGGAGTATTTCAGTACGAGAATTGGTGATCAAGTTCAAGGGTCTCCTACGCTTTGCTCCAGATCTCTTTCCGGATGAGGAGTCTCGGGCGAGACGTTTGGAGGAGGCGCTTCGTCCTTCGCTTTAGTATGTTGTCACCCCCTTCACCCTTTCGACGTACTTGGAAGTACATAAGAAGCAAGAGGTTGTAGAGAGGATGCACTCATAGGGAGGTGCACCATGAGAGGGGATCCAACCGGGTTTGTCGAAGGTGAAGGCAGTCAGCAGCAGGTCTCCTGCGACAGGACCTTCCAGATTCAGGCCAATAGGGATCAGGCCCCAGTAGTTCCAGTTTAGATCCTTGGGTCCTCGTCCCTTTTTCATGAGACCAGGACCGAAGTGTTTCTCTTGTAGAGTTCTCGGGCACATTCATAGTCGATGACTGACCCGAGCTCAGTACGGTGGAGGTGGGAAGGTTCAGCGCCCGCCTCAGCAGCACTAGTTGTCGGCGAGGCCCTTCCAGCAGCAGCAGGACCCACCTCCTCCGAGGGTAGACTTTGTAGGAGGAGGCCGACTTCCGGGTGATCCTCAGGGACCTCGACCTGGGCGTGGTTGAGGAGGTGGTCGACATCAGAGAGGTAGAAGATCTGGGCATGGACAATTGCACGCTGAAGAGTTGGAAGCTCTAGTGGGACCAGAGGTGGTGCGAGGTATGATTTTTTGGTTCAGCACTCTCGTTTCTGCTTTGTTTCATTAGGGAGCTTCACACTCCTTTGTTGCACCTGGTCCAACCCATGCTTTGGGTCTAGACATAGGGAGACTTTCCGTACCCCTGGTGCTAAGTACACCAGTTGAAGGTCAGACCAGTGTATCATGGGTTTGTCGGGGATGTGGGCTGACGTTGGGACCACATCAATCTAGTGGGGATCTTCTTTTGCTACAGATGCAGCCATACGATGTCATCCTAGGCATAAACTGGCTGTTTTCTGTTAGTTTCATTATCGACTGATTTTGAAGAAGAGTCATGTTCTCCGACATGGATGATAAGTGCATAGCTTTTTTTGGTGAGAGGAGCAATCAGGTGGGAAGCCGGCATGTGAAGCCTCCCCTTTCCTTGTTAGGCGGGTTATCAGTGGTCTCAGCATTTACAGATATGATGGATGTTCCATAGGTTGTTGAGGAGTTCCTCGATGTTTTTCCTGAGGAGTTTGTTACTCTACCATCCGACGTGATGTTGAGTTTGGGATATACTTATAGCCTGGTGCCCGTTCGATTTCGATGGCCCCTTATCAGATGACACCTTCGAAGTTGCGGGAGTTGCGGATTCAGATTGACGATCTGATGGAGAAGGGTTTTGTTCGACCCAGCGTGTCGCCATGGGGTGCTCCAGTTTTGTTCTTGAATAAGAAAGATGATGGTCTCAGGCTATGCATAGACTATCAAACGTTGAATCAGGTAACAGTCAAGAACCGTTACCCCCTTCAAAGGATAGATGATCCCTTCGACCAGCTTAAGGGAGTAGGTTGGTTTTCTAATATTGATCTACGATCTGGATATCATCAGCTAAGGGTAAAGGATAGTGACATCTCGAAGATGGCTTTCAGGTGCAGGTATGGGCACTTAAAGTTTGTAGTGATGCCGTTTGGAGTTACGAATGCACCAGCTGTGTTCATGGGGCTTATGACCCTTGTCTTTTGAGTGTTTATAGACCTGTTCGTCGTTGTGTTTATCGATGACATCCTGATCTAATCAAGATCAAAGGAGGATCATGTTGATAATCTCAGGGTAGTCTTGGATGTCCTTCGACACCACCAGCTTTATGGTAAATTGTCAATGTGTAAGTTCTTGACGCAAGAAGTACACTTCCTTGGGCACGTGGTGTCTCAGCATGGAGTGTCAGTGGACCCGTCGAAGGTGGAGGCAGTTGTTTCTTGGGTGAAAACCAAGAGCGTGGAAGAAGTTTGTAGTTTCATGGGGTTAGCAGGTTATTATCGGAGGTTCGTTACAGACTTCTCTCGAGCTGCTGCTCTATTGACAACTTTGACCAGGAAGAACCAGGTCTTCCTATGGAGCGAGCAGTGCCAAAAAGCATTCGACTACCTGAAGGAGATGTTGGTCTGTGCTCCAGTACACAGGTTTCCAGAGGAAGGGTTGTTGTATGAGGTGTTTTGTGATGCTTCTAGCCTTGGTTTGGGGTGCGTACTGAGGTGTGATCTGTTATGGGTCTAGGCAGTTATGCCCTCACGAGCGTAACTATGCCACCCATGACCTAGATATTGCAGCAGTAGTGTTCACACTGAAATTGTGGCGACATTACCTCTTTGGGGAGAACTTCGTGGTCTTCTCAGATCACAAGAGCTTATGTTACATCTTCTCCCAGCGTGACGTGAACTTACGATAGCGGAGATGGGTTGAGTTGCTCCAAGACTCTGACTTCGAGATCTCTTACACTGAAGGTAAGGGAAATGTTTTGGCTGATGCCTAGAGAAGGAAGTCACATAAAGAAGTGGTTTGAGAATCCACTGATCCTTGGAAAGTGATGGGAGAGTTGACTGCCTTGTACTTGGATGGAAGGGTAGAGGGTGTTAGATGCTGTTTGTTTCAGATGACGGTGTAGTCCTCCTTGTTGCAGAAAGTGGAAGAGTCTAAGTGGGGAGACTCTGAGGCGGAAGTAATGCAGGATCATATCGTTCAGGGAAATGCTCCAAAAGGATGGCCAGAGGACAACCGACATCAGATGCTTTTTCATGGAAGGTTGTTTGTCCCAGAGGTGATTCATGAGGGAGTTATCTGTGAGTTCCATAGCTCAGCCTTGGTGGTACATCCGGGAGTTTAAAAATGTACCGAGGCCTAAGGGAACAGTTTTGGTGGCCCGGTTTGAAACGAGAAGTGGCAGAGTTTGTGGCTAAGTGCCTAGTGTGTCAGTAATTAAAGGCTGAACACCATGTTCCCAGTGGGTTATTGCATCTTTTAGATGTCCCCGAGAGGAAATGGGATGACATCTCAATGGACTTCATCACAGGACTACCCAGAGATTAGGGTGGTTATGATTCTATCTGGGTTGTGGTGGATCGACTGAAGAAATCAGCTCACTTCTTAGCAATTAATGAGTCGGGCTCGGTGAGTACCTTAGCACAGAGGTACTTAGACGAGGTGGTGCATTTTCATGGAGTTCCGAAGACTATCATCTCAGGATGAGATACTCGGATTACCTCACGAGTCTGGAGGGGGTTACAACATGCTTTTGGCACCTAGATACGCCATAGCACTACTTTCCACCCCCAGACCGATGGGTAGACATAGCGGACTGTCCAGACGTTGGAGGACATGCTGCGAGCATGTGCTCTGGATTTTTTTGGATCATGGGTGAAACACTTTCCTTTAGTAGAGTTTTCCTACAACAACAGCTTCCACTCTACTATTATCATGGAACCATTTTAGGCTTTGTATGGAATACCATGTCATTCACCCATTCACTGGGCAGAGGTTAGTGAGACAGGTGATATTGGGCCAGAGGTAGTACAAAGCACCACAGAGAAAGTCTATCTTGTGTATGAGAGGATGAAGGCGGCTCAGGACTGAAAGAAGTCTTATGCTGATCGTCGAAGGAGGCCCTTGGAGTATGAGGTGGGAGATCATGTGTTCTAGAAGGTTTCCCCTCGACGGGGGCAGCAGAGGTTTGGGAAGGGGAGTAATCTCTCCTTTAGGTTCATCGGACCTTTCGAGGTGCTGAGGAGAATTGGCGAGGTGGCATATCAGATGGACCTGCCACCTTAGTTGGAGAAGGTTAATGACATCTTCTACGTCTCCGAGCTTCTTCGGTACTTACATGATGAATCTCACGTTATCGACTGGGGAGAGTTAGATATTGGGGAAGACGCGACCTTCGAGAAATGACCAGTCGGAATTGAGGATCTTAAAGAGAAGGTGCTCTATGGACGAACCATCACCTTGGTTCGTGTGTTGTGGAGGCATGGTGGCCTCGAAGAGAGTACATGGGAGCGGGAGGATCAGATACACGCTCAGTACCTAAATTTGTTTTGACTTGTGTTTTTGATTTGTTCTTCTGAGCTTTGTTTTGATGTTATACCTTATACCTTTGATATATGGAATGCTTGGATTGTCGGTTGTGAGACGTTTTTTTTCCTTGTTCTATGGAAGTGTGTAATGTGTCCGGATGCATGGGGAAAAAGAAAAACCTGATACTTAATCAAGACGTATTAATGCGGATGCGATTGAACCCGTGAGGGAGAGTCAGTGCCGCCTAAAGTGGATAATATCTCGACATGGGAGATGGAATTCCCCAATCCATGTGTTCGAGCAATGTATTGGTTGTAAGGTGTTGGGGACAGTGTAAGGTGGAAACAAATCCGAATATATGGAAGTGGGAAGACCCAATTATTAATCAAGATGCATTAATGTGGATGCGATTAAACCCGTGCAGGTGAGTCAGTGCCACCTAAAGCGGATAATATCTCGACATAGGAGAAAGAATTCCTAACACATATGATTAGGGTTATTGGTTGGGTTCCTGTTATAACGAGAGCCCTAAGAGGTATCTTGTTGGGTTCCTATGGGTTGGTTTTTGAATTCTCAGGGACGAGAATTTATTAAGAGGTATATGATGTAATGGACTGGACCTCTCAGGCCCATTCCTTTTTCGAAAAGGTCATGAAGTGTTCTGGAGGGTAGAATGGACATTTCCCACACTTTTCAGAATTTTGTCACTACACGCCGTGTAGTGTGAGTGCATGCCATTTACCACCTTGCCGAGTATACCCCGTGTTGAAGAAGTGTACTTGCCGCGAGAAATAAATAAGTACACTCCACGTATCCTATCTTACACGCCGTGTAGTTTGTCCCCGCGTACGCGTTACCATGTGTTGACCAGTCAATGACCGTGTTCCGTGTTGAAGTCGTGTCCTTGCCGTATGAAAAAAAATAAGTACACGTAGTGTAGCCCATACTACATGCCGTGTAGTTTCTCCTCGCGTACGCATTACCCTCAAATCGTGTGTTGACCAGTCTACGGCCGTGTGCCGCATTGAATTCCATGTTGGAAGTCGCGTAGCGACCATGTGGAATGGCCGAGTACACGCCGTGTACTAGGAAATACAAGCCGTGTACTTTAGTTTTTCTCGCCTATAAAATGAGGCGGCCTCTCCTCCTTTTTAGACCATTCCTCACCTCCCCATTCCTTCGGAAAGAGCCCTCCCGAGAGACTCCAAATCTCTTTTCTTCCATAACTTCTTCGTCTGATCTCTGATTTACGGTCCATCAGCAGCCACAAGATCGTAACGACGAGGCAGAACTTCTGAGCTTGGATCTGTTGTTTTCCCTCTAGCCTTTCCTTCCCAGCTTCCACCCTAGGAGGTTTTTTCCGAGTTTTGACCGAAGCGACGGATGCTGACGGACGTCTTCTAAAGTTGATATGGGGGAGTGTTGTGATTAGAACCTGTTGAGGTAGAGATTTTACCTTCGTCTCTATAATTTGTGGATCATGCGGTATGGGTTTCCTCTTTCTTTCACAAGACATAGTTGAACCAGTTTAATGAAGATAATAACTAGCTTAAAGAACGAGGATGGGAAAGTTGTTATATTTATCTTTGTTTATCCTATTATTATGTTGTGAATTGAATCGGCTTATGCCTACTTAAAATCACGGTCGTTGGGGGCCTTTTCTTTCACAATTATATGTTGCCCTATATTTCTATACCGTTTTTTGGATGGAAACATTGTGGAATATGGAAACTGGTTAATCACGTAAAGTTGGATGATTAAATGAATATCTGGAACCCTTGTGTGATCACCCCGGTTGAACAAAATGGAATAATTAACATGTGGTTGTTGGTTTGGTTATGTGGTGTGTGAAAGGGGGGGGGGAATCCTCAGTTATTACGAATAGGATGAGAAACAGGGTTGCGGTAAATGATATTAAAGGGGAAATGATGTGGCACGAGCCTGGTTTTGAGATATGGTTGTGGAGTTGTGGTTATAGTGGCAGCATGGCTGCAGTAATGGGTTGTGAAATTAGAATAAAGTGTAAAGTTGATAAATGAACTGCGGGGAATGATAATGAATTAAATGAGAGAAAAATCAAGGGGGATTGATTGATGATAAAAAGTTTGGTTTTGAGTTGCTTGTGTTCTATCTAACTTTATTTGTGGTTGGCAGGGTTTTGTTCTACGAAACACATGATCTGGTTTGATAATTTCCCAGTAGTTAAGGAACTAATAAAATAATACTATTGAAACATGAAAATGTAAATGGGGTTGGGATTGTTTGTTGTATTCATGCTTCGTAGTAGCAGTGCCGAGGCGCATTCTCAGTTCTCTATTTAGAAGCCATAGGTTGGGCTGTGTGTTTGATATACATATATGTATCTGTATATTTGTGTTTTTTCGCACCCCACCCATATTGAGAACTTAGTGTCGAACAATCCCATTTCATGGGAGAGGGTGTTTTCCCCTTAGTTACTAGCTCCTTCCTTCTTCTTCTTCCATAGGTTGTGATGGCTTGAAGAGACCTTACACCCAAGACTCTTTGGGTAGGTTTCGATTGGTGTGATTTTATCCCAAGACTCTTCAGAAAGGTTTACTGTTCCCAAGAACCTTCGGGATGAGGCCCATGTGTGTTCGGCCGGGGATGTGATTGTGGTTTGTGAGGCCCAGGTGTGTTTGGGCGGGGATGCGATTGTGGTTTGTGAGGCCTAGGTGTGTGAGGACGGGATATGTGGTTTGTGAGGCCCAGGTGTGTGGGGGAGGGATATGTGGTTTGTGAGGCCCAGGTGTGTGCGGGCGGGATATGTGGTTTGTGAGGCCCAGGTGTGAGTGGGAAAGAAGAGTGTGGTAGCGTCAGGATGTTCACCGTTAGGATGAGCAGCTAGCTAGTGGGGGGAAATGGTGCGGGGTACCCAAAACTCTTGTTCTTATATACTACCACCTGTTGTTTTGTGTTTTTGGTGAGCGTGGCTAGTGAGGTTGGGTGGATATAATTCCTTGCTAGGTTTTGGTTTCTTCTATTATTCTCACGGGACATTAGGATGCCTCCCCACCTATGCACAAGAGCTTTAGGTTTCTCTACTGAGTATACTTGTATGCTCTCCCAACGTTTACTTTTAGGTTTCTAGGAGGACTATCAGGGCCGTGTGGGACCCTACTAGTCGGGATATTTGGAGTTGTTGCAGTTTTCTGTACTCTTGTTTCTTTGGGTATTATACTTTTGAGTTTTCTTGTACTTGTACTTTGTTTCATAATTGTTTAAACATGCATGTGGGATTGGTTTGGGTTTATTTTCATTTACTTTTTCCTTTTTATTTTGGCATTTGAATCATCCTATTTCCCGTTCTTAAATAATAAAAAGGGTAATGCCTCCCATATTTTTGAAAACTCATACACTTGGTTCTAGTCGCCACTCCGGGGCCTACTGGAGGCGGGACTCGGGGGTCATTATCTCCCTTTCACCATTGCCAGCTCAGAAGGGGCATCTTTGGTGGGAGGGAGTCATGACATCCATGATGGTTACATCATGTGTTTTTCAAGATAATGTTAATGTTTTCTACTATGGTTAATGATGTTTCTCAGCTGGTCGAGGTTTTCCTGAAGTTGACTAAGCAATGTAAAGATGGTATGATAAGGAAGACAATGAATGAGATATTCATTGAACTTTATAGTTCCTCATTATAGTTCTTATAATGAATAATGGTTTCTTTGAACATGTTTATTTAAAGAATATATATATTATTGGTTTCTTATCAATATGGCATATTGATTATTGAAAAACACCGATAATGAAACTTTAAATATATAAATTAATAAAAATGTTGATTATTGGAATTAATAACAAGTGGTTGACTAGTTTAGGAATTATATGTTATATGTTTTTATGCTAGATTGAACCATTGTTGATTTCTCCTTGATATATTTTATTTCTAGAAATATGATACAATTCCATTAATATACTTTGAATAATATCTCTCTTCATTTTAATTTAAATGAATCATAAAATATTTGGATTATTTAGTGAGGGATTATCTAGTTTTACCTTACAGTGGTAGCGAATTGATACGATGGATGATATGAGAGGGTTTATGGATGATTATAAGATGGTTGGTTTTATTGGGGATCCTTTCTTGTTTGATTCTCTCTTATTTTTAATACACCGATCTTAATTTTTGATTATTATATATTTATTATTATATAAACAATGAATCTATTCTTTGATATCGGATTGGTTGAGTTATGGAATACCTAGATTTATGGAATATTAATGAATTTTAGATGAATTAATTGGAATGGGAAATGATGATTAAATGATATGTTAATTAGGAACCATAGATTTGTTTGGATGAATGATCTAAGAGAATGGTTTATAAATATAGACTTTATATGAATAATTAAAAAGAAACTTGGTATTTTATTGCTAATGAAATAGTTAAACTAGGAATTATGATGATTTATTATGAAATGATAGGTAAATTAACTATATTAAATGATTATGGTTAATGATGAATCTTTATTCTTGTGTCCTTAGAATGACATTATCTTTCTATTAATTAGCAATAAAAACCATGTTTCCATATGAGATGTTAACTATTGTATGAGTGTATGGAAGGAAATTTTCCCTATACTATTTATGTGCTATTATATCATATGTTTTTTATTTATTATTATCTACCATAAGATATGATAAGGGTCATTGGTACCCATATTTGGCCTTGGGTTATAGGTGTTATTCCCAACATAAAGGTTATCAAGGATTCGTATGAATTAATACTAACCCTACCTTACACTCTATTCTTAGTGTAGTATAGTATGTAGGTATATCCATGATGTAGTGGATTATAGTATATGGTATGTTCTTATACATGCTTGTATGGATCTCAACTATGACATACATGTATATGTGGGTTATGGTGGATTAATTTTTAATGTATGCGTATGTCCAAGATGTAATGAATTATAGTTGTACATGTGTAATCATGAATGAGGTATAATGGCTTAAGGTATAGCTTTTATTTACATTGCTTGTAATGGCTATTAGTCTTATTATGGTATTTTTGGAATTTGATGACATTGTGGATGTGATGTGTGTAAATGAGTGTGTAGAATAAAATTATGATGCGACGGTGATATTTTAGAATGGATATTCATTATGAATTATGAAGGTTCTAATAACTCCAAGATATAATGATTCAAGGGTTTAGGGTTACTAGTTCAAAAAAAGTGATAGAGATGTCGAGTACCACTATTTTTTCTTTTGATATGGTGATACATACTTCCATACATTACTCTGTGAGTGAGAAATGGTGATTCTAGGATATAATTCACTTGATTTAGGAAATGAGTTGTTTTATTTGTATATTAATGGGGGCCTATTTATGCTTCTTTCACATTTTCCTGTGATGTTTTGAGGAGGATCAAACTAAGTATACATGTATTGGGGTTGATTTATTTATATTATGGAGTTTATTGGTGGATTATTTATTTATTTAATGGGATATATTGAGGGTAACAAATCATATATTTTTTAGATCAAATACCTCAGTTCTAGTATCCACCATATTTTATATTAGAGGAGAAATTAAATGGTCACTCCCATATTCACTACTAGCCTAGTAGGGGCACCAATTGGGGTGGTTCATGATAACGAGTATTGGAAATTGGTAGGATCCAAAATAAATAACCTATAAAGAGACATATACTATCATGAGATAGTAATTTTCCTTAGGGAAGTGGATATCAAACCTATAATATAGTCTCTCTGGGAGTAAAAAACAAGTGTTTGTGATGGGTTAAGGGTGATAACTTACCACATATTTTAATAAATTTTATACCAACTAGTGATAAAATACATTTCTTATATTAGACCCAAACATTGTGATGATCCCCAAATATTTTGAGGGATGATAGTGCCTTCATTTTATGTGATGAACTATGCTATGAGAATAAAATATATTTAGAAATCATTTCATGAAACCAATAATCACCAACAAATAGGATGGATCACAATCATTTATATAGTCATATTAATACTCTCTATTAAATGAAAAAATGATCCAAAACATAACTAAACACCCCTAGATTATATAAGACAATTTTTATCTGTGAAATTAATTTATTAAGGTATGAAGGTTCTTATTATAGGTATTTCAAAAACCTCATGAAATAAGTATTTATTATAAGAATACACACCTAAGTATATTGATGAATTTATAACATTCCATGGTATATAGTTGTGGGGGTAAATCTAAGAAATAAGTCTCCAATTATTACCTCATTAATCTATTCTTCATATATCATATACAAACATTTTTAATGAGTACACAATTCTATTCATGCTAATCTTAATATACCACTACAGACCATAATAATCCAAGATGATCATTGACTAGGGACAACTCAAACTCGTTATTTAAGGGAATATTATCATTTTAATATTCATATAAATTAAATTTTATCACACATGAATGAATTATAAATAGAAATTTGCTTTATTATAACAACATGGTACAATATAACACCATTAAATCAATATATTATGTATCATATAACCTAAGACTCCACATGACCCTCATACTTCTACTATGATAATGTTTTCATTTATGGATCCTCTATACTATCTTATGTATCCCCCCATTTTATCTTTACATCATTACTCTCAATGAAATCTCATATAATATGGTCTTTTATGATTTTTTTGGTCCTTTAGTGAGACCAGGGTTTATTAACTAGAGGAATAGTTTGATTTTTTCACAGTAAAGCTTGATTACTCAATTATTGATGGGAACCACATCTATTTCAGATATGAAACCCTTGATTCAAAAAACATCTTTTGTAGTATTTGATGTAGTGATATAATCTATATATTTTTTCTAGTCTAATATGGTGGTTTTTAGCACTCTTATAATTAATATCTCCATCATTTAGACAAATTATTAAACCTAACTGAGATTTCATATCATATATGTCAAATTGAAAAATAAAATATGTGTAACCCATTAGATATATATCGTCCTCTCCTGAAAGGACATGAACATATCCTTAGTCCTTCTCAAGTACTTTAGGTTCTTCATCACATCAATTTATTGGCTACCACTAAGATGTAATTACTATCTTGTAGTAATTTTTAGAGCGTAGGAAACAACAGGCCATGTATACAGTATAAAATTCATAATTGATCCTATGGTGGGTGAATAGGGAATTTAATTTATACTTTCTTACTATTTATAAGGATCCTTAATCTTTATATGATTCAGGACATGTAATATTGGTAAATAAAACTTATTGGAGTTCTCTATGCTAATATTTTTTAGAAATTTACCAATGTATGTTTCCTAAATGAGTCAAAGAATCCCCATATATCTATCTCTATGGATCTTTATACCCATTTTGTAGAAAACATCACCCATTTATTTAATTGAGAATCATTCACCCAACCACATCATCATAGAGTGAAGTGTCCGTATGTTATTTCAAATAAGTAGTATCTAATCCACATACAATATTATAAACACTATAAAAATCCAAGAAGTCCATTTGTATATAGAAGAATCACCAAATTTTTTGATGAAACTATACTCTTTGATTGTGTAACCAAATTAGATATTATATGTCCAATAATCTTTCTTTAATCCATAAGTGGTTCATTGAAACTTGCATACCTTAATAGTATCATTTGGTTCTCATAAAAACTCAAGATGTATCATATAAATGTATTAGAATAAATTCACATTAGGGAAACAAGTTTTTACAGGCATTTGATATATCACATAATCAAAGTAATCAAATATTGCAAGAAAAATACAAATGGAAATTATCATCACAATAGGAGAAAAGGTTTATTTATAGTCAATACCATAAATATACTTGATTTATTTTTCAAATAGTCATGATTTATAATTAGATACTATACCATACATTTCAGATTTCTTATGAAAAACCCACTTGTACCTCATAGGTCTTACCCGTTTAGGTATTTCCACAATGTTACAAACTTGGTTAGTGTACATTAATTCCATTTTAGATTCAATATATTTTAATCATTTCTCATAATAATAATTATCTATGACCTTCTATAAGGTGGTGGGTTCATCTCCTATGAACTCATCATCATTAGATATGAGAAATATATATCTCATGAGTTCTTGATGAATCCTACCAGACCATATAGGTTATTGTGTAACTAGAGTTAGTTCTTCTTCCATAAATTTCTGTGGAACTAGATCAACTTACATCTTATGAAAATTTCTTATTTGTTAGTCTTGATATTCTCTATATTCAACAATCCTCCCACTGAATACATTCTTGATAAATTCCTTCTCAATGATAAAAATAAATTTATCAAAAACATTTTCTTCATAGTAGGATTATAGAAGCAACATCCCTTAGTTTTATTAGGATAACCAATAAATTCGTATTTTTTAGATTCAGAGTCCATATTATGAGTAGCGAGTTATCATAAGAATAATTCACATCCCTAGATCTTAACAAAATACATTATGGGATGTTTCTTAGAATATTTATTATATGGTGTATTTATGATTACATTAGATATAAAACAATTTAGTAGAGATGTAGTAGTCTCAAGAGAAAAACCCCTGCATTAAATATGAATGTTAATTAACTTATCATCAATTGAACCATGTATATAAACATAAAATTACTCCTCTCAAACACACCATTCCATTGTGATGTTCTAGGAGGAGTGAGTGTGAAACAATTACAGAATCCCTTAGATGATAAATGTCATGACCTGTCCTCAGGGCCCGTGTCGTGACTACCCCAAGCCCGCCTTCCATAGGCCAGGGGATGGCGACTAGCACCAAAGGCGTAAATCCCGAAAAGGGAAGGCATTGACTTTTTATACAGTAAACAAAAACACAACAGAGTACGCAAGTGAAGTAAGAACTAGTAAAACTAGGTATAAGGTAGGTGCTGAAAAGTAATTGGGCCAGTATACAAACCCAACTGAAAGTACATTACAACTAAAAAGGAAGTACAGTAGAATTAAGTAAAGAAGAAACACCGAGTCGTCCTACGGAAATCCCACATGAAGGGTGGGTACAGTTAGTCTCCTTAACTACTCGGGTCCGGCCGCCCGCTCCATATACGTCCCACCAAGTGGTTCACCACCGGGTACCATCCAGCTCCACAAGCCTCCACCTCGATTAGAGCTGTCCATCGTCTGCATCCAACACAACGTAGTACGGGCATAACCCGTGCAGGGGTGTGTATACGATACTCAGTAGGGACCCCGAGACCCCTGAAGGTCTCTTAGAATCGAAGAAGAAAAAACTAAAAAGGAAAGGTACAATCAAGAAGTATCAAACGACTCCACTTAGGTATATAACCATACATATCCCTAAGTCATCAGTTAAAAAATGGCTCCAACTCTCGAGCGCAAGCACAACCTAGTATACACAGGAAAACACAACCCAATCCACACATGAATGAAATTCAATCACATCGATGATAATGATTGAGAATAAATACTCAACACACATAGGTATACACTTCATAAGGTGATAGAGATGATCAGATGTAGCCACTGATTCATCTAAGCTATCAGACACACATAGGATACAAGACCAGCTAAGCTGTCGTACCCACAAAGGATACAAGACCAGCTACTCTGTCGGACCCACACAGGATACAAGTACATAGGTCAATACTACCAGACCCACATAGGATACAAGAATAGTAGTCATCGACGTCGAAACCACATATGATTCTAGTACGGTCGTCGTCGCTACCGAACCCATGGAGGATCCAAGTACAATCGTCCTCACTGCCGAACCCACGAAGGATCCAAGTGTAGTCGTCATCGTCGCTGTCACAACCAGCTCTAGGGTTTTCGCACATAGTATGCTCGATTCCGGGAGGGTCCGCTCCTCAAGAAAAAGAGTTGATACATAAACTGTCACGAATTCCAGAGTTGATGTATCCCAATGATCCGTCTCGACAAACGAAACCCAACACGATAGACGGTGCGTCAATCGGACGCCCGGTCTGAGAGTTATTGGCTTTTCCGTTTGAGGGGATCGGTTGGTTTTTAAGATAAAAACAACCCAACTGTACTCCAACTACGTCCAAACCTCAGGATGATTAATCCAAGTGGACCGTATCAAAAAAAGGATCCCAACGCAATTGACGGCACGCCAATCGGATGTACGGTCCTTGAGATATAAGTGTTTCCGCTCCAAGGGCCCAGTTGGTTCGAGTTCGAACCAACTCGGCCATACCCAAACTTTTCCAAAACCTCGAGTATAATATACTGAAATGACCATCTCGATCCAAGGATTCCTACGCAATAGACAGTGCGTCAATCGGAGGTCCGCAACTTAATTTATGGGAAAATGACCGAGAAAAGGCCGAAAGGGGGGTCTGGGCCCGGTCCGACCCGGCCAAACCCCCTGGGTCGGCCCGAACCGGGTCGACCCAACCCAAGTCCGGGTCTAGCCCGGTTGGGCGCGGCCCAACCCGAACCATCTGGGCGTGGCCCGACCTGGTCCGCGCGACCCACCCCGGCCCGGCCGGGGGGTGCGCTGGCTCGGCCAGGGGCCGAGCATGGGGGACAGGGTCCCCCCTTTGTGTTCTGCGGACGCGGTGACCGACGCCGTGTCTCCCCTGGATCCCGCACGGCCGCAGGATCCAATTCCTCTCCACCGCGGATTTAGCTACGGTGGGATCTTGATGGTGGTAGGCCAGGGCACCGCCGTCTCGGGGTTGCCGGCCTGTGCCGGCCGCCGCCTCCGGCCATCGGCGCCGCTGCGCCGGCGACCGGCGCCGCTGGTGACTTTCGCGGGCCACCGAAGTCTTTCCGGTGGTCCGATTTTTCTCCCGTCTATGACAGCGGTCGTCTCGGGTCCCGTACATCACTGCGAAGGATTCCAATTTCCATTTCGTTCCTGATTCTTCATCACCAATTATTCCGCATATCAAGAACAAAGAAGCGGTGGGTTCAGACTTGTTTGTTACTCTACAACCACCCCATTAGTGGTTCAAAGCATCACCAAATAAATACACGCCATGCCGAGGGTATAATTCTCATAAAAGAAGAATATAAAAATTCTTTCCCCTACCTCAACAAATAAGACGTTCTTCGGCATCGCGGTAGACGACATCGCGGGGAAAGGTGTTCGTAGGCGTCGTCAGAGTGCACCGAGGAGGAAGCGATGTCTCCTCTCTTGTCGCGGGGAAAATGATTGGTTGCCAGTCGTTGTTCTTCGAGGAACTGGCATTATTTGTCGTTCTTCTTTGAATAATGGTTCTCCTACATTTTTAATTCTTTCCAGAGCCTTCCTCAAAAGTGTTTTTCCAACTCCAAAAGTTTAAGGTGGATCATAAATTAATAGAATTGTCATGCAATTCTTATTAATTTCAACTTGGTGCCAAATTAATTTACGCTGACATAAAATAATTGGTTGGCATGTTAAATGGATGAGAAAGGTAGGAATGCTCCATCAAAATCAATATGTGGAGTTACCAATGAATTAAACAAGGGGTATTAATGGGGGAAAAGTCAAAGGAAACAGGAGGGGAATAAATGAGATCAGAGGAAATTAAATGGTGGGGCTCGTGTAAGACCCACCTCTCTAACATCCACATTTGGGTAGTTAAGTGGATGTGGGCCCCAATATTAACTGCCCATGGGAGGGAAAAACCACCTTAATAAATAAAAATTGTTTAGATAATTTTTATTTACTTCTTAAATAAACCCCCCAAATTATCTTCTCCTCCTTTGCGAACGCAACTACGTTAAGTGTCCCCTTAAGCAATTACCGGTATTGCAAGTTCATCGGTGCCCTCAGATTTTAATTCCAAGCACCAGTTCAAAAGTTAGAAAAACCCACTCGTTCGTTCACTGAACGTACCTGATCTAAACTTCCGAAATTGATTTTGGGAACACCGGGCCTTAGAATCAAGCGTCGTTAGAAGCCACAGACTCGTAAAATTCTAAAGTATTTTTTTCAAAAAAACCTACATGAAATTTATGGGTCTTTACAATCAATGAATTTTTAACTCAAGTATTCACCACATTGATTTGATCAGTGGATCATTAAAAATATTCTTAGTGGATTCTATAATTTTTTATAAAAATATTTTAATTTTTTAAAAGTTTCATAGTTATGTATCATCAAAAATACATTTCCATACTTACTAAAATCACCGGTAAGGGTAATGAAGAACCTAAAACCATTACTTTCTTATGTTCTCATTAGTCTACATACATCACTATGTATGAGATCCAATATTTTACTATCCAATTCACCTTTTCCTCTAAAATGTTCTTTGGTTATCTTTCCTAATAAAAAATATTAATAGTTTTCAAATGATTCATAATCTAATGGTTCCAATAATCTATCTTTATGAAGTCTTTAGATGTATTTCTCATTTATTTATCCATGTAGACAATATAAAAGGTAGGTGGGATTAAAATAACCACTGAACATCTTATTATGAACATTATAGATATGATTATCCATATCTAGAATATATAAATATTATACTATCTTCCAGATTTGATAAAATATTTCATTCTTATATATAGAGATACTATTATTCTTAATAGTTAATAAAAATCCCATATTATCCAAAAAAAGAATATAAAATCAAATTTCTATTTATTTGGGGATTATAATAAAAGTTTTATAATTCTATAGTTAATCGAATAGGTAAAATAAAATTATTAGTGTTATCTTCTAATGCATAAACTCTTTCTCCATTGCCAACAAGAAGATTTAATTATACCTTTTTAAATTATCTTCTATATCTAAATCTGTGTTTCTTAGCACAAATGTGTGATAAAAAATTAGTATCTAATAACCATGAGTCATAGTTGGTGAAATTGACCGCAATTACATTCATATTTATATTCTTAAAATTATTCACTTTAATAACACTTATCAACTTTAGATAACAATCACCAACTATTTTATAGGTCAAACCATTGAGAGATCTCAATTTGATTATGATGACATAATCCACAACCTATGACAACGTGATACCAATGGGTGAGTATCATGTTTTATATCAATTTATCAAGTAATTTTAAAGAAATTTTCCCCATTAAAATGATGACCCAATACATCACATCTATTTACTAATACAAGATCCATATTTCACTAAGTAATGTGTCGAATTTGTCATTTATATCACCACATAGTTATTTAGGTAGAGAACCTTTCAAACCTTTACAATTATTATTCTTATATAGGTAACTTTGAAACTATTTTTACCAACCTATCATAAGAAAAAACTTAACTCTATTACTTTTTTCATAACTATTAAGTTTTCACAAATAATTTTCACCTTAATTAAACACCAAGAACAAGCTAAAAAAATACAATACATGAGAACTTTTCTTTGGAAGAATATACCCAAAGATTATCCAGTGTTAACTATTTCTTGATTTCTTTAAAAAATATAATCTAGGGACACCCTTCTTTGAAAGAACCCTCATGGATGAATGATTTAGGTCTTGAAACATTGATCATTAGAAGGAATCCCACACATAGTATTTGAGATGACTCATTTTAAAAGTCTCACTAACTTAATATAATTCATTTTTATATTAAATTTATAATTGTTTCATCTTATAAAATATTTATCCTTCTATGTTTTATTCCTTTATTTTTGTATGCTAATAATTATTTAGTTTTGGAATCCCTATTCCATACACAAAATTAATGTGTTCACACCACATTAATGTGATACTATTTATATAAACCAAAAGTTTTTGTTATTTTAGTAAAAAAAATAAAAACATATTTATACATAACAAAATGTATGTCATTTATAAGTTATATGAAATTTTATTGTAAATACATGGAGTTATATGAGTGAAACATTCATATAATGGAGAGTGGAAAAAAATTATCTTCTACGTTAGAATGTAACGTAGTGATTAACCAAATTTGATTCCATAGAGTGGTGTCCCAATAGAATGATAAATGAAAGATCCCTCGATTGAGTTTCCAATCACCCTTAGTTGAAGGAAATAATGGAAACCAATTTTTTTCAATGAAAATAAGTTAACTAATCCTAAACTACTGAGACAAAAAACTGATTAGGAATTGGTTCTTCTTAGTTATCTAGAAACAAATAATGACTTCCAGACACATTCCAATGATCGGTAGACACTCACTACCCAACATAGCCAGCTCAATTGAGATAAGATTGACTAGGTGGAAGGAGTTTTAAATAAATTAAACAAGATATGTAAATAATGAATTACACCAAAACCCTAAATAAAATATCATTAATATTATTAAGAACCACCATAACTAAAATATTTTAATAGAAAATTAGAGTTTAAATTAAATCACAAGACTCTAGAATTACAAAAAAGGTTTCTACTCCCTGCCCATATCAATAAAAAATTACCCTTATATTAGAGGTGTCATAGATAAGAAAGGGGAAGTGGGAGATGTAAACAATAGAGAAGAAAATTAAAGTATCACTCTATCATGTGAATTCAATAGTATATCCCCTCTAAAATTCTCTAAAACTTGAAATGGATGTGGGTAATCTTATTTATAGAGAGGATTAAGGAAAATTTACCTATAGTTTCCATCCATCAAAAGTTGGATTAGTTTTGGACCAGTAAAAAGTAAAATATCAATATAGTTTCTTATTTGATGTTTTTCTAATGTGTCTTACATCTTGACCCATAAGGTTTGAGGTCTATTTAAAATGTGGTTAAAATATTATGATCTAACAACTCCAAAAAAAGTTTATGAATAAAAAGAGTATTAAGTCACCTCGTTTTTAATGTGTCTATAGACTACCTTAATTAATTAACTTGAATATTATATTTGTTAAACATATATTACACTAAGTACTCATTCCTCTCTATATGAAATTACCTCATTTTGAGGTTTATAAATTAAGTCATACCTCATTTACTTAAGATCTGTTAATTATATCAGCCAAAATATTTTACAAACTTGTGTAATTTATTTATTATTTATAAATGTCAAACCACCACTTGGTCTAGTTAGAACAAATGAATACCCCTAATAAAAGGAACTTATAAAAAATATTTTCACAATTAACTTATTAAAAATCTATTTCCAAAAGACCAAAGCGATAAAAAATGTTAAAATTCCACGATTATAGTATTTTCAAAACATATCTCAAAATAAAAAAAATGAAATTCCACTTAAAAATACAAATTATAGTGGATATATTTATTTTAATACACATGAAACATAATGAAAATATCAGATCTATTAATTCCTCAACAATTTTCACTTGGACTCCTAGACAAGTAAGCATCGATATCAAATGAATGAAAATTTAAAACATATACCAATTAGTTCCAAAAATCGTACATCATGTAATAAAATATATTATCCCAAATTATAGAAAATAATTTCGAGCTATCCATTAATCACATTAAATCTATCTATACTTCATTTTTCCTCCCATGAACATAAAACACTTAGATCACATGAAATTTACCTCACCAAAAAATTGTATATATTCAAAAAATATTTTTTCCTCAAAACACATGAAATATTTACAATTGGATTGATAAATTTCAACATCACCACCTGATATTTGTTAATGACTTATGTAAATCATGAGGAATTTCCAAGGCTATTCAATGAATTGTGATTTGTAGGTTTTGGATGTCAAAACCTATGAGGAAGAATAAGTAGGGTTTACCTATTTTTGATGCTAAATTTCATGATTATAATTTTCAATAAAGTATGTTATACACATTACTATCCTTTGAAAAAACCATGTCCAAAAATCTTTGAATATTCATTAAATATACCACCTCATTAATGTTTCATTAGTAGAAATGATATCCACTCAAACGACTTCAACATAATTGTATTTTTGATAGATATTTTCAAATTCCATACAACTTGATTTTTGAAGGTAGTGAAGTTTATTTTAATTTAAAATAGGTAGTGTGACTCATCATACATTATATTGAATTAAAAAAAATCATTTCAACTATATAAAAAATAAATTTTTATACTTTTTCAGTAGCTATAATCCATGAATTTTTTAGAATAATGGTGAAAAGTTGTAGCAAGTCACAAATTTTAACAACAAAAGAAATATTATTTAGATTATTATTTCCCTCCCAAAATTATAAATGATGTAGATTGGCACAAGATATCCATTACACACTTTAATTCAACTAGATCATGAAATTTTACTTCCTAGAAAAGTGTGTGTATGGAAAATGGTTTGTAATGTGGTGAATTAACATGTAATTCATAGAAACCAAGGGATAGAATGATTAAATATATTGGTATTTCAAAATAAAAATGATTTTATTTAAAAGGGGGATTTTAAAATAAAATAACTACATCAATAATTTTAAACAAAAGTACCTCTAGCTCTCAGGTTTTGAAAAATATATATATTAAATTATGGTGAAAGGAATTGTGGATTGGTTCTCTCAATAAATTAGGTTAATGTAAAGAATATGAAAAAATGATTTAGAAGCCTCAAATGAAGATTATTTTAAAGATAAATATAGAGATACATGTCATTATATTAAAAACTAGATGTATTTTTATGAAATATCCAAAGTTTTTAACTTGAAATAATGTCACGTTATACATTCATTTATGTTTATTTTCCTGGGATAAATTGGTTCACTCATTTACATGAGTTTAAAAATGGAAATTATAATAATTTGATCTCACAAGTTTCAAGGACATACTAAAGTTGAAAAATAAATACGCAAAAATTTCAAAAAGACACAAAAAATTGAAAAACATAAATTTTCAAATCATAAACTATAAAGGTTCTCTCCCCCACACATAAACGTTGAAATCTACTCAATGAATTCAAGTATATTTAATTCATAAGAAAATTTGGAATTGAATCATAGAAAAAAAATTATGTGATAAGGTAATGTACAACATGATTGGTTTTATCAATAATCTAGTTAGAGGAGTGTGATCTCCTCCACTAGATCTGATGGAAATTTTCCATGGAATTTCCTCAAACTCTATACATTAATAGAGAATGAGATTTATTTTCCTTATTTTTATAGATAAAAAAACTAAATGGATATACATGAGTGATTATAAATCGACCATACCATTTTGACTGAAGTTTACCTAGATTCTATTTGAGTCTTGAATTATAACAACACTTGATCTCCAATATGAATGTATTTATGTTGGATGATATTATCATGATCCAATCTTGTTCTATTTTTATAAATCATGTAATTTTAAAAAATTTATCTTCCAATTTCATATAGACATTTAAACCAAATATACTATTTTACAGCTCTATCCAAGCCCAAATTCATCTGTCTCACTACCTAGTATTTATTGTGGTTTAATTCCATATGAAGGTAAAAATTTATACTGTAAATAATTATTTATGAACTTATTACTTTGAGGGTTTTTAGGATATCCTATAAGAACAAATGCTGTCTTCCAACCTTTGGAACCAATCCCTCATGTTGTATGTAATATACTTTTCTAGAATTCCTTTGATTTCCCTATTAGACACCTCAACTTGAACATTGGTATTTGAATGATAGCATGTAAATGTTTTATGATGGCATCCATTATTTCTCATAAAATAATCCATTTTAATTTTTCAAAAAGTATCTCCCTTAATAATTGATGATGGATCTAGAACTTTAAACCTACAAAATATGTTATCCTCTATAAAATCATAAATAATATGTGAATCATCAATTGTGGGGGATTTGAGTTCTACCAATTTTGAAAAATAATGTACTAAAAAAAGATATAATAATTTTAAAATGGAATTAAGAAAGGTCCCATAAAATATGTTCCATAAAAATAACAAATTTCCTAAAATATAATGGGGCTTTTTATGTATTTCATTTATTTTTCAAATTTTTTCATAAATTGAAAATTTTTCAATTTTGTTTACAAAATTTATGTGCATATTTAAAAAGACAAATAAAATAAATTATATAATCTAAAACATTTATTTGTATACATTAATATCCAAAGTGGCCTCCAAAAACTAAAGCATTAAGAAACTAAAAAAGAGAATCAAATTAACATTTAAGAAAGTATATTTTTATCTCTTGGTCATTAAATTGTTTCCCTATAAATGGATCCTACAAATTCAAAAACATGAATTTAAATGTAAATTTTTTGAATTTTGATTGTATTTAAGTGACATGGGACCTAATATGATACTATATAATTGAATATATCATCATTACAAGAAACGTATCCTTAAATAAAGTAAATCATCTCTCCTGGAATGTGATTATTTAGTGGTTCTTGGTCTGTAATTTCCACTTCAAAAATATTGAGTTGTATACTCAAGTGATTGACCACTTGATTCTCAAATACATTATTGTATTTTATTTATATGTTTAACTCTAATAATAGTGGTATCTATATCACAATCCTGATCTAGGTATCTTTATTGTTCATCAAATATCTAATATCTTTATGATAAAAAATCACTGTGACTTTAGTTCTAAATAAATATGACCTAGAACTATCTTAAGAAAATAAAATGGGAAAAAACTCTGTTTTATGGTTGTTTAGTTGAATTAGGCCACATATAATGTTCTTTAGGGATATAAAATTACTTTTAGCCTACCCTCATTCTTTAATAATGTAATTCTCCAACTACTTAATCAAAGGCATCTCAAAGAAGCTTGAATGGTTCTTCCCAATTTAGTGGATGCATCACTAGTGGAGTTATCAGTCTTATATTATACTCATAAATGGATTATTTGGACTCACCATTAATATTAAAGTTATAATATTTCAAAATAAATAAATAGATAAGGAGATAAGTCATACTAAAATATCTAATAAACCTATCATAGAATCCTGGATGTCCTAAAAATGATCTAGAATATTTTAGAAAAGCTGGGTAAAGTAATGAATTTATCACTAAATTTTTTGATTTATCCAATGAAATGGATATATATGAAATGAAATAGACCAGAAATAATCCTATCCCACACATAAAATAACACTTTATAATTTTAAAAAATGATTATTTTCAATGAATGTTTTTAATAACTTTTCCATAATTTTCAAACAATGGAGAAAATAATTTCAAGAAACTATGAATTTTTCCAAGAAAAATACCACGAAAAACTCAATGTGATAAAAAATATAATTAACATAATCCTATTATATGAAATTTGAGAATTATATAATCCAAATGGAATATTTTCATAGTAATTCCCCGAATGGGCAAGTAATAGTAGCCTTATCTTGATCTTCGTGAGCAATGGGTACCTAGAAATAACCTAAAAAACCAACCAAAAAGTAAGAATGCATTCTCCCAACCAATCCCTATAATATATGGTCAATGGAGTGGATGGTGAAATGACATTTCTTAGTAACCTAAATTAATTTCCTATAGTCTGTACACACTCTCGAGCTATTTTGAATTCTTATAGGGATTAATTTATTATTTTCTTTCCTCGTTATGGTTAGGTTAGGTTTTCATGGGAAATATGTTTATGGGGATGAAATATTATAAATATAAAATGAGATAAATTATACATAATTCCCATATAATATCAATAAACTTATTTACTACCTCTATCAAGGTGTGATTTAGCCTCATTTGGGGCTGTGTGACATGTTTGGAATCTCCATCAAACCGAACTATATGTGAGAATATTTTAGGGTTTAATTATGAGATATATCAAAATATAAACAGTATTTATTTGATATTATTTCTTAAAATGTAAATAATATACTATTATTGGGATTTTGACAAATTATTGTTAATTATCACTGGTAATTTTTCACCTTCTATGAAGTAAAAATATTTTAAATTAGTGGGAAGTGGTTTTAATTCCAGATTTGGGGGTTTGTCAAGAGATAAAAATAAAAAAATATTGCATAATAATAAATCTTTAATTTCATTAAAAATAGGTAACATACCATATTCTTTTTCAGGAGATAAATTATAATATCATTAGAAACCTCATAGGTTACCTCTTCTTTCAATTTGAAATAAACATTACCAAAGTTTCTAGACTTCTCTAAAACCTCATATTCTATGGAATTTTCAATCAAAAAATTATTTCCTATGTATAAAAATTTATGAAACATACCCAAATATTTAATTTTTTAAGTATCCTAAAAGTGGGAATATTTAAATATTGAGTGATAATCTGATGGGTGACTCATGAAGTGGAAATTGTTTAAGTGGACAATGTAAGCTCAAAACATCACTGTGAGGGTTATTTTATGTATATTGGTGAAGTTATTGGAATTATTTGGGAATTGTATCCCAGAATGATGATTTTCTGTGATATGATCGTATATTTTTCTATTTTTATCATATAGAAGCTATCTGGGAATATTATATCTTGGAATTTTCTAAAAAATCTTTAAAAATTCATTTTGGGAAAACTGTAGATATGTATGTGAAATGGACTAAAACTCACGTGAGATTAAAGTATACCATAGGAAAATAATTATATACTTAGTCTGAAAATACATTAACTAAAGCACCTAGATTACATAAATCATTAGATAAAGTTAAAAATCCAATGGTGCATGAAATAGAAAATTTCCAAAGATCTTGAAATTTGGTTAGAAAAAGTGGTGTGATAAGGGATTAAAAACATCTTAATATTATGGTAATCTCATTCAATTTAAGTATCATATATTTAGTGTAAATATCATTTAAAAATTTATAATCTCTTTTTTTAGTGATCCCAATAGGGGATATTAATTTCTATTTTTTAGAAAGTTTCAAAAAAAACTTTTTGATGTTCTGCCTCATGTATTTTATTTGATTATATCACAGTTGATATAAATTGTGGGGATAATTTTTTATTATCCCATTTTTTCTTTAAAATAGTGTTTATTTTCTCATCCTCCTTGACCTATCCTTCTCCCATTCCACTTTCATTTTATCTTCTTGGAGAATTAAAAAAAATTCTGAATTCCCAACTTCATTCTCCTCAAGCTCGAATAGACTTGGTTTAGGTTCAAGGGTGATTGGTGGTGGGATTTTTTTTTTCAAATTATTTTTGTTATAATAATAAAATTATCATTATTATTTTTCACTATTTGGGATGGTAGTTTTCCACGATTTATGGATAGAAGGTTCACACAAATTTCTATTATCTTTTTCAACTTATTTACTCTATTATTCAGCTCCTCAACCGATAATACGTTATATTTCTATAGAAAATCATGTTCACTAGTGTATTGGTATTCATAGGTTATATTTTACTAGAAATGGGTGATTTTTTTGGTAAAGAGGTGGATTATATGATTTCTTTTTTTAAAGGGTGGTGGGTTTTGGAATTGATGTTAGAATATGGGTTGTTTGGGTAATGATTTTGGTAGGGTTATATCCAAATTATGATGATTTAAAAATTCACATTGGACTTGGGTAGGATTTATCCATCCTTTTTTAGATATAATTTACTCATTTTACAGGTTTATACACAACTTTACAATCCATACACTTCAATACATTGGCTAGTGAAATGATTAGTTGTGGAGCATAAACTGGGTAAAGTAGTTGGTTATTTTTTTTTCACACACTTGTGTTAAGGACATAAATATCACCAAATAGTTTATATCATCATGTATAGTTTATAATAAGGGTGATGGATGAGAATTTATTACCTCATGAATACCACTTTTTTAAGTGACACCTTTTTTGAATTGTTGTGACTTTTGAACAATCTTCTTAATCAAACATTTAGCTTTTTCTAGTGAATTTTCAATCAAAGATCCTCTAGAGGATTCATCCAATAGGTTTATATCATTATCTAGCAATCTATATTAAAATAAAATAATTAAGTGATTATCCTCGATTATTTGATGTGGAAAGAGAGAATATAGCGTCTTATGAAGGGTATCTGTAAATGACTATTGGATGGTTGTACTTTTAAAGGTGGGAATGAATCTTTATATTAATAATTTCTATAATTCATTAAAATAATTCACATGACCTGGATGTAATTTGTACAACCATAATTTATTTTCTCTTTCAAGTGAAATGGAAATTGTTTCCACTTTACCTGCTCCTCAGTTACTCCTTGTGGTCTGAAAGTGGAGTAGAAATATGTGAAATCTTTAAAATACGAGATTGGGGTTTATACCACCAAGATATGAAGTATATTAAATAATTCGATTATTCTAAATTTTATATTACAATAACTATTCAATTCTAGAATAGAAATTTTATTTTTTTGATTAAGGAATTCTTGTGCATAAAGGTCTCTAAGGGTTCGGTTGGGATTTATAGAAGCAATGACATGATCAAAGTTAGCACTTGAGGTTTCACTCAAGTTTGAAAAAAAAATTTCCTCAAATTTATATTTCAAACTAATGTTTCTTTTTTAATTAAAAAAGTTTCTTTCAATTTCAGGATTTAGTGGGTATAGATTAGTGTTTGTGGTTTTAGTCATGGAATGTGAGAATTAAATTTCTAGTACTGACTCCCTGAAAACAACAACATGTTTTGACATTGGCCTATCATGGGGTATGTAAAATGAAATTATCTATAATTAAGATTGTAGTTTAGTGGTTAACCTAATTTTACTCCATATAATATTTCAAAATACTCAACTTTTATAGTTCTAATTAGAGGAAGAAAGAGTTGTTTTTTGTTGTGATTCATTAAAAAACTATAGTGATGTGCTAAGATAAGGGAAAAAAAATAAATTGCTGAAGTAATTAATAGGGTTAGGTATTTATTACCTCTTGTAATTCCATAATAGAATTAAAATTTATTTTACCATTTTTTTAATATAATTATAAATGGAATAATCCTCGATCAAGTTCCTAATCACCCTTAGTTGAATAAAAATAATGGAAACCACATTTTTTGTGCATGAATATTAGTAAAGTATTCTTAAAATAACAAGTCAAATATAAATTGTGAATTGGTTCTCGTTATAAAACCATAAAAAACTCATGTATTATGCATATTTTCTAGAAATCACTAGATAACCACCACCCAATATAGTCTTCTTAATTGAGACAAACTGCACTAGGTAGAGGGAGTTTATATAACTTCAACCAAAGATGTAAATATTTAATAACATGAAAACCCTAAATAAAATTGAATTAATATATTTGTGAATAAATATAAAAAAATAATTCAATATAAAAAAGAGTTTAAATTAAATCACAAGAATCAAGCATTACAAAAATACTTCTCCTCCCTTCCTCAATCACGAAACAATTACCCCTCTATTTAGGGGGTCACAGAAAAGAAAGGGGAAGTATGAGATGTTAAAAACAATAAGAAAATTGAAGAATCACTCCAAGATATGAATTATATTTAATATAACCTCTTTACTTATTTAAATATTGAAATGGAAGTGTAGAATCATTTTAATAGAGACAATATAAGGTAGATTTACCTCTAGCTTTTATCTATCAAAAGATAGTTCATTGTAAGCATTGTAGAATGAAAAATATTGACAGAGTTTCTTCTTGAAAATTGTTTACAAGTGTATTAAATATTCACAGACAATATTTGAGATTCATTTCACACATGCTGAAAATTTTATAACCAAATTACCCCAGATAAATTTTCTAATTGAACAAACTGTTCAGTTTATTCCTTTTGAAAGTACCCATATACCACCTTAGTGAAAAAATTTGAATGTCATATTTAATGAAAAAATGAACCACTGATTCATATTTCATATCCATATAGAATAACCTCATTTATAAGTGTATATATTATGTTATTAATCATTTAATAATGGAATTTAATTTTTTTTATCAAAAATATTTTCTAATATGAGTAATTTATTTAGGTATTTTAATGGTTGATTCAACACTTAGTATAATTAGAAGAAATTAAGCCCACTAATAAAAGAGACATAAAATAATTAATTTAAAAATTCTATTTTAAAAAATTTATGTCTGAAATACCAATGTGATAAAATACTTATAAAATTACATAATTAAGGCATTTTAACAATTTAGCAAAAAACACATCAGAAAACAAAAAATGATGAATTTTCAGTAAAAAAGACAAAATTTTAGGTGTATATTTATTGAAATAAACATTAAAAATATTGAAAATATTATCCCTTTAGACCCCCACACTTTTCAATTTCAATCCTCATAAGCAATAATCAGAATAAAATCAAGAAAACATTAAATCATATGCCATGAGATCCACCAATTCTCCACCAATAAACAAAAGATATCATAAATCATCAAAAAACATTTTTCTATGTTCTCCAATAATCCCATTTAATCCATTTACACTTCATTTCTCCTCCCATACAAACAAAAAACTTACTTCATATGAATTTTCCTTAATCACAGAATGGTTTATATTTAATAAATCGTTTTTCCTCCAAGAAACAAGTAAGTGTAAACATATGATTGATAAATTCCTACATATCCACCCAATATGAGTTAAATATTTTTTTTTATCATGAGTTATTTTTAGGGATGTTTAGTGGGTTTTGGTTTTTAGGATTTAGAGTAGATAAATTTTGAGGTAGAATAAGGATGAATTTACTCTTTTTGAAGCTAAATTGCATGATTCTAATTTTTTCTATAGTATGGTCTCTTCAAAATTATCATCAAGAAAAAAATCAACTCCTATAATATTAGAAAATTTAGTGTACATCCCACACTATCAAAATTATAGTTTGAAAAATGATATACACTAAATTTTATTTAATAGAATTGAATTTTTATTGATATTTTCAAATTTTGTACAACCTAATTTTTTAGGAAGTGAGGGTGCCTTGAATTTAAAATAGTCAGTGTAACTTACCTACACCTATTTTGAATTAAAATAATTATCTTCATATTAAAAAAAATTCTTCTTGTATTTTTTTCAGCAGCTACTGAACATTAATGTTTTAGGATTTAACTCAAAAGATCTAGTAAGGCACGGATTTTAGTAGCAAAAGAAACTTCATCAGATTCTGATTTTCCTACAAAAAAATAAATGATGTAGTAAACTGTAAGGAAACTCTCCCTCACTTGAATTCAACTAGACCATTCAATTCTAATTCCTAGAGTAGGATAGATAAAAAAAATTGATTGTAATGTTGTTTACTAATAAGTTGTTCATGAAAAAATGAACTCAAAGGATTAAATGCATAATTCCCAACATAAAAATGACTTTTTTGAAAAGTGAGATTTTAAAATAAAATAGCTTCCTCAATAATTTTCAATACAAGTACCAATATCTCTCTGGTTTTGAAATAAATTAATAAAATTATGGTTAAATAAAGCTTTGATTATTTCTTTTTATAAATGAGGTGAATGTAAATAATAATTAAAAGGGGTTCATAAGACCCAAAATAAGGAAATTTTAATGATAAAGATACTGATATGTGGCACAAGATTCAAAAATAAGTGGTCTCTTCATCAAATTCACATTTTTTTGAATATGAAACAAAGTCGTTTTTAGTATTAATTTATGTTCAATTTGTTGGGATAAATTGGTTCACTCATTTTTCGTATTTATTTATTTTCAAATTCAAAATTTTTTTATCACAATATTTTTTTGAAAAATAATAAATCTAAAAAATAAATATACAAGAATTTGAAAAATTCACAATATTTTTGAAAAACTTTTGTTTAAAATTCCAAAACTAAAAAGGTTTCCTCTACACTTAAATGATGAATAGTAATAAATACATTCAATTAGTGTTAACACATAAGATTATTTTTAAATGAATAACAGTAATAAAGTAAGTGATAAGGAGAGGTACAACATGATGGATTTTATTGATAAATATACTGGAGTGTAATCTATTCCACTGGATATAATGAAAATTCCTCGCATAATTTCATCATCCCGTGTCTGTTAATATTGAATGAGATTTCATATCCATCTTTCACTACCCTAAAAACAACAAAATGATAGACATGAGTGAATATAAATAGACCTTTCTATCTATAATGAAGTTTGACTAGAATAATATTGATTATTTAATTTTATAAAAATAATTGATCTTCTAGATTAAAGTATTTATGTTGTTTGATCTTATCATGATCCATTCTTGATATGAATTTTTAAATCCATAAATTTTCAAAATATTCTCTTATAATTTCCCCCTTACCGTGTAGCTAAAATATCCCCTGTTTTCTAGTTTTTTATAAGTCTAAATTTATCATTCTATATACTATTACGTCTTGTTCTCTAATTCCACAAGATATTGAAACATTTTCCCATAAATCACCATGTATGTGCTCATTACTAAGGTATTTTTATAGTTCTTCCTATAAAAGCATAGGTTTAATTACAACCTTTGGATCCAACACATTATATTGTGTTTGGCAGTGTTTTCCAAAATCCATTTTATTCCCCTATTGGACACTTCATCATGGATATTGATCTATTGATGATAGGGTGTTTTTTAGGCTAGAAATGGAGATTCCAGATGGTCTATAGGGAAGGGGGTTGAATAGAATAGATTAAAAATCTAAAGAGATAGATTAATGATCTAAATTAATTATCAAAGTTAATTAGTAGTCGAAAATAAAATAAAGAAAACATGTAATTTTATAGTAGTTTGATCTAAAGTTTAATTACTATACTCTAATACCTCTATACTCTACAAGAGATACATTATACAATATACTATTTTTTGAATGGGAATTTTCACCTAAATATATCCCACTTTTTCTACTGGACGTATAACTATGTTACCTGACTTTTTTATAGAGATCAAAAACCTAATTAAAAAATTGACATTAGAAAATAGGATTCAAAACCTGACTGGTCATGATTTTGGTATCTAGGATTCAAAACCCAATGAAAGGAAATATAAAAGCATAAAGAGAAAGTGAAATAACATGTGATAGATTGGAAGTAGCATTATATCCAAAAGAAACTAGGATTAAATAGATAGAATCTAAACAATAAAATAAATGTTAATTGTCCTTAGCTATTGTATTGAATTATCTCGTTAAGGTATTAGAGGTCAAAGGAGTCTAGTTACATTCCTTGACATATCACCCAATATAGGAAAAGGTGATTGCACATGACATCATAGTATCAGACCACAACACTTTTGTTCACAATGACACTTGATAATATGTAATGAAACCTCAAAAAAGTATTACTTTGCTATTTTTTATATCATAGTAAACATTGAAGAAATTATTGAACTCCTTAAATAATATATAAACATAACACAACTGTGCCAATGGTCAGATAATGAAAAATTAAAAAATATAGTTACAAAATTATCATGGAGAGAGAGAAGGATATTTTCATTAAAAAATACCACCAAAATATCATCCAATTTCAAAAGACATGTATAAAAATTCAAACCAATTTTAAATAATCATTAGAATATAAAAAACTCCATATAAATAGGTCAAAGACAAACCCATGATAATTGCAGAATGGAATCCATTTAAAATTTAAAATATAAAAACATGTAGAATACATGCATATAGATATATATAAATTAAAAAATATATATAACACCACATTAAAGTATATAATTTTTTCGAATGAGTTTTTTTGACAACTAAATCGAATTTAGAAACATTAAAAACAAAATAATGAACTCAAAATAAATAATTTTTAATTTTTTAGTTTCATACTAGAAATTCATGCCTGAAACGAAGAAACAACTCAATATTCATATAATTTGTTTAAAACACTATAAAAATTCTTATAGGTTCAATATATTTAATAATAATTTGTAAAATCAGTTCGAAATTTTAAACATTTGAAACAAACATATAGAAATAAAAATACCATTAAAATACTGAAAACAAAGTGATATGAAAAAAATTATATTTTTATACCTACATAAGGATAAGTGTACATGCATTTGTAAGGGCATAATAAAATTTTAACATATTGAATAAAGGTAAAAAATATTTATATATGTAATCTTTAAGTTATATAATTTATGTAAGGGTAATATGAAGAATCTTAAACATTCATAAGGGTAACATGTAACCATGCGTAAGGGTAACTATGAAATTCAACAGGCTGTGTAAGGGTGCATGAAACGAAACGTAAGGTTAAATAGTACTTTATAAAACTCATGTAAAGGTAAATCAAATGTAATATATGTTATATAAGGGCAAATAATAAAATATTAAGGTCACGTAAAGTTATAAAATAACTCATGTAAGGTTAAACATAAGAGTCAAATACATGTGTTAGGGAATGTAAAATAATTAGAAATAATAAAAAATATAAATATATTTTTATAAAATATAATTAAAGAATAAATAATAATAATAATATACTCCAATAAACAAAAAATAAAATATTGGTTAATAAATAACTAAATAATAATAATAATAATTTCTACAATTATAAAAATATAATTGAGGGTAATAAAATAGAATAATATTTTGAAAAAAATAAAAATATTTTGACAAATTTGAAATATGAAAAACATAAAACAAAAATAAAAAATATATACTTCAAAATCAGACAAACAAACACCATATCTCCAATAATCTCCCGTTCAAAAAACATTAAAAGTCAAGAAATTATTTTCAAAAAATTATCAATTTTTTTGAAATTTATCAAAAAGTAATATAATATATTAAAAACTAAATATCACCCTGAATTAAAGAAAAATATAAGAATATTTTCAAACTAAATTTCTTGTATTCCAAAATCAAATTTGATTTTCTCAAATATTGCACAATCTATTGTTTTGGTAAAAATATCACTAAGTTGATTTTTATTTAGAGAATATCCAACAATAATATCTACTTTATTAACATAATATTGAATAAAATTAAATCACATGTTAATATTCTTGTTTTGAGAATGCTGTAAAGGGTTTTTTGAAATAGAAATAATATAATAATTATCACAAAAATAGGTATATTTTCATGATTAAAACCAAAATTTGACAATATTTTTAATCTATAATAACTGAGAACAACATGAAGTAGAAGAGATATATTCTATATTAGTGGTTTATATAGTAGTAGATATTTTTCTTGAAATCTAAGAAACTAAATTATTTCTGATAAAGTGAGATTACCTGAGGTTATTTTTTTTCTGTAAAGTCTGCAACCTCTAAAATTTGAGTTTGAGAAACTAATTAAATTAATTTTTTTATAGAATATAATAATCCATAGTTAAGAGTTTATTTAGTACATAAAATAATATATTTAACAACCATTAAGTTAGATTCCTTAGGATCAGATTGATATTGAGAACATAAATAAACACTTAACATAATATCTGGTCTTGAAGCAGTTAAATAAAAAAAAGTTCCAATCATGCCTCTAAACAATTTAAAATCAATATATTTTCTAGAAACATCAGAATCCAATTTAGAACTAATACTCATAGGGGTTTTAAATGTTTTATAAGAACCAAGACCAAAATGATGAAAAAAATATTTAGTATATTTAGATTGAGACACGAATGTAACAACATTTATTTGATTAATTTGAACACCTATCTAGAATTTATTTTCATCAATAAGACTCAAATAAAATTCCCTGGTCATAAAATTATAAAATTATTTAAAAATAAAATTTTTTATAGATCCAAAGTCAATATCTTTAGCATAAATTTTCACAATCAAAATATAATTTTAAATCCTTTTGATAAACAAATTAGGATATAATTTACCTTTAAGAAAATAATTTTTCAACAAAAACAAACTAATTATATCAAACAATACATAAGGATCCTATTTAAGATCATAAAAATCGTTAGATACATTTAAAACATGATTTGGAAAATTTTCATTTTTAAAACCTCGGGGCTGAGAACATAAATATATTCATAAATAAAACAATTTAAAAGATCACTTTTAACAAACATTTGAAAGAACATAAAACCTTCAAAATGTAAAAAATATAATAAAAATATAATAGATTTAATATAAAAAACATGAATAAAATATTCACTAAAGTCTATATATTCTTCTTGAGAATAATATTGAGAAACAATCTTAGCTTTATTTATTACATTTTAACAAGATTCCTCCATTTTATTTCTAAAAATCCTTTTAGTTACAATAAAGAAACTCATCAACATGAGGAACAAATAAAGTCCAAGCATTATTTATAGAAAAATAACTGAGTTAATATTTCATAGAAACAATCTAAATAGCATCATTCAATTAATCATCAAATTATTAGACTCACAATAAAAAAAAATCCTAATTTTCATAAAAATTTAAAATAGAACATCTAGTTTTAATACCTGAATCATAATTACTAATAACTTTACCAACACAGTGGTTTCTATGAACCTGTCCAAAATTAGGAATAGAATAAGAAGGATTAATCTCCCCCTAAAAAGTTTCATCATCTTGATATTCTTCTTTACTAAAATTAAAATTAGTACAATCATCTTGAAAGTATTCAAAAAATAGAAACATTATTTAATAAATTTTAATAAACATAAAATAAATATATTCATCTAAAACAATTGTTAATTTTTTAAACATTAAAATATTTACTTTTATTATAATTATCAAATAAAATACCTTAATAAATTTTGGAATAAAATTTATATATATTATCATTATTATTTAAAAAAAATACTTTACACAATTTTTTTTGAATAAATGACATTAGGTTTTTTCTGTTAAATAATTCACAAGTGGTTTTCTTGAAAAATGGTCTAATTGAAAAATTATTAAAAATTTGATAATATGAACTAATATATTATTCCCAAAAATATTTAGGTAAAGTATATTAATTTAACATAGTTCTATCCATTTAAGTGATGATTTTATATTTCTAGTCTAGAAAACCATTTTATTATAGTGTTCTAAGAGTAGGGAAATTATAAAAATAACTATTTTTTTCACAAAAAATTTAAAAATAAAAATTAACAAATTCACCTTCATTATCACTTCTAATAGAAACAATTAAATAACATTTTTGATTTTGTACTATCTTACAAAAATTAGTAAATATAGACAAAGTGTCACTTTTATGAGATATTATGTAATTCCCCGTAAATATAATAAAATCATCAACAATTACAAAAATATATTTATAACCTCCATAACTAGTAACATGAATAGGAAAATATAAATCAAAGTTAATATTTTCAAATCGTATAGAAGTTATAACTTCATTAATATATTTAAAACTAATTCTAAACTTTTTATCTTATAAACCAGAATCACAAGTAAAATTCTTATTTATTATCAAAATAGGCAGCTTATTAACATATCCTTTATTTGAAAGTTTTTGTAATTGAATAAATTTCATATGTCGAAGAAAATGATTTCATAATATATAATCTATTTAAATTGAATTAATAAAATCAAAATTTTGGTTAGTTAATTCAAAATAATCAATAGAATAAATATTATATTTCGTATTAGAATAAAATAAAAAGTTTTCATATTTAAAAAATAAACATGTATTATATTTAAATTTAACACTCATTCCATCATCTAATAATTGTGAAATAAAAATGAATTTATACTTTAAACAATCAATATATAAAAAATATAAGTTAAAATAATATTAGAAATACCTACTTCACTAAACCTGTTAAGCTTTCCTTTTTAGTTTTCACTGAATGTTATAGAACCTACTTTATAATGATTATATAATAAAAAAATAACATCTCAATAATTATATCTTGAGAATAAATGTGGTCTATGTACCATATATATTTAACACTCTTAAGTCATGTTTCCTGAAAATATTAATTAAATAGAAAAACGTTTTGATACCCATGCTATATTGGGTCCGATCTATTTGGTATATGAAGTTTTTTGGTAATCATAAATATTTTTAAAATGTATTCACATGAAATATATAAGATAATTTTTTTAAATGAAATTCATAGTACAACCATAATATTGAGGAAACCTTAATGAACACTCATTATTGTAATTATCATTCAGACAACATTTAAAACATGAAACATTTCATATAATTACTTTATAACTTTTATCAAAATATGATTTGAAATTTAAGGAATTTTAGGGTTGTAACTAAAATGAATTTAATATTTAATTTAATTTATCATGACCACCATATTATCATATTTTTATTTAACAAGAAAAAATAGATAATGTTCCTTTGAAACTATAAATTTTTTTTATGAAACTATCATTATCAATTTGAATAGCATAAAAATACTTGTAAATATTTTTTGAACATGAAGTATAATTTATCAATATATTCCTTAAACATATCATTTTACATTGAAAAAATTTGTATCTCATTTTATTTACATTTATTTAAATAGGAAATTAATTTTCTTAATTTCTAATTTTCCTTACAGACTTTCTTACATTCCTTAAGATTGTTCTTAATTTTTTTATATAATCTAGTATCCCTTAAAATATTCTTTTAATTTTTTTCATTTTATTTATATAGGTCATCAAATATATAACCATCCATATCAAAATAAAAACGAGAACTTGAATATGAAATGTTACTAACCACATATATATTTTTCTCTATAAAATATAGGATGAAAAACTCATTTTCTCTACTATATTCATAACTAGAATCTAATTCATCTATAAATATCTAACCCATATATTCATGTAACTATTTTATATATTTTTTTTATCATTTATATCATGTTTTTTCTGAATATTGGATTTTTTGTGTAACACCCCAATATTTCATAGTATGTTACCCCATTAAAGTAATTTAATAGCTTACGCTACACGCATCACCGGGTTTGAGAGAACCACATTTTATAAAACTAGATATTCAAAAAGTGGTTATGAATAACATTCACTATGTTTTGAATACTTCGTATAATTTTAACATCCATATTATGTGTTTCTTAGACATAATAGAATAACAAATTCAAATTTTCAGATAAAAGAAGTATTTTTTAAAAAATGCAATTTTACCTCCTCTTAATGGAGAACCATTTTTAATTCCAATATTTGACACTTTTATATATTCAATTTGATAAAATAAACTTCTTCTATAGAATAAGGAAATAAAAATTTAGTTTGGATATTTTTTGGTGTTTTTATGATAGCTTTCATATTTTGATGAATAGTGAGAAATACTAAATTTTAATTGAAAACAAATTTTTTTAATCAAAATAATTCATATTGTTAAATTAGAAATTTGAATAGTTTTGAAGTATAATTATATTATATTTTTATAATTTAATCCAATTATAGTCATTAAAAGTAATTTTACATTTACATTGGACATAAACACATATAAATCTTTTGATAGTTTTTACTTCTCAAAAACCCGCTTTCTTGTTTTAACAATAGGAATTAATTTTAAATTAATTAATAAAACTTATATATTTTTAATTTTAAAAAATATACATAATTTTTGAATTCAGAATATCAAAATTATGTTAGGGTGAATTTTTGTCATTTTTCTGAAAACTTTCAGTTTTTGATGAATAGTGAAAAACACGGTGTTATTGTTTAAAACCGACTTTTATTTAAATATTTATTATTTTTATTTAAATTTATTTTAAAGATAAAATAGATACATAATACCTATATTAGTTCAATTTAATTCATTAGAGTCATTTTATAATAAGATTAGGTGTATAAAATTTATTTAAAAATTTTAACGTCTTTTACCCACCTTCTAGGCACATTTGAAAATTTACATAAAACATAATTTTACCGCTTTTGTGAGCTGAATTTAAAAAATCCGAGAGACACAGTTGAAATTAGTAAGTAAAATTTGGTTCAATAAGATGAAAATAATTTTTGGTGAATAGTAATTTTTGAATTTTATTTACCACGGTTAAAAGTAATTATTGTAATTAGAGGTAAAAAAAATATCAAAATTACCGGAACACATGTCCTAATTCTATTGGATAAGTGTATTTAGACAAAAATAAATATTAGGACAAAAAAAGATCCTTTTGATCCATTTCGGTTAGATTAGTAAATTTATTGTATTTTATTTAAAGAAGAGTTAAAAGTGTTAAATTGAATGTTTAATAACTAAACCATTTTTAATATAGGGTTAAACATAAGATAAATTCAACTATAAATATTAATTAGACAAAAAAAATATTTTCTACATCATGGTATTTTATTTTTAATTTCTAGAGATTAAATAATTAAATTTATTTTTGACATAATGATAATGTAGTAATTACCTTATTAATGAAATATTAAAATAATTGATATTATAAATATAAAAATAATGTAAATTGAGACTTTTAATGACATGAAAGAATTTTCAAGGTGAATATGACATGTTAGGTTTTATTTAACGTATTTGTTTCTAAGTAATCAACTTGTTATGACTTTCACAAAAACCAAATATCAAATCGTGTCAAGATTGACATAAATGAGTTATTAAAACAAATACTATATTATTAAATGATATAACAATACTAAAAATATAATGTTCTTACCAAGGGATTATTTAATAATATATATGTCATTAATAAACCACTTGAGGTTTTATTGGTATTTTATATTAAGTTTATTAACCATGTAATATAAAAATACAAGAAGACATGGAAAAAGTTAAACTATTTAACTAAGAGTTAAATCTAAAAGATAAGGTTAACATGATGACCTAAACTTTTCTAAAACTTAGTGGTTGAGAGGTTTTAGACTCAAACCCACCTAATACTCTAAATAAATCCATTTGGAGCCATTATAAACCCAAAATTATTTTATAACAAAATAATATTTCAAGCTTTTCTTATAGTGACCCTCACCTCTCTTATAAAAGGGAACTTCCCATTCTCTTAAATTCACACCTCCAAAGCCATTTTACTTAGATAAAAATGACTAAAATCTCCCTCAAACTACCCCCAATTCAACCTAGAGGTCTTAATTTGATCAGAATCCAACCTAAGGATCCATTTTGATCAAATCAAAAGGAAGAACCCGAAGAATAGGTAATTACTTCATCACCTCTTTTAATGTTTTTTCTTCTTCCACATCCTCTTTATTTTTTGTTTCCATACTAAAATAAAAACCATAGTACCTTATACATATTGAGATGTTATTATAAATAAGGTACAACCATATTCATTATTCTATCCATCCTATTAATGACAAAGTCACCATACGTGCGTACGTACGACTTCCCGTCTCCACGTCGTGGTGTAGTTTTTAATTCAACACTTCATTATTTAAATGGGTATACTAATGAGTATAATTGGTGTAAATAATAAATATAACATGTTAATTATTTTTTATATATAATATACCATATAATTACATAATATTTCACCATCAATATAATGATATCATCTCTCATGCGTACATACAGCTTACCGTCTCCATGACATGATGAGATTCACGTTCACCATTCAAAGATGATTATAAATATACAAATTATTAATAAGTATGTAATATATGACACAATAATTTGACTATATATATATATATATGTATTTCCATATATATCATTCAGTTAATTTCCTTTAATACGATATGAAAACGGAAACAACAGTTAAGCGTACGTACGACCTACCGTCTCCAGAAACAGTGTTTTACATTTCATATATAAATATATTATACGTACTTATATTCTGAATATATATGATACATAAATAAGATTTTAAATTATGGAATCAAATAAATCATGATATAAGTTATACGATAAAGAATAACAAGTTAAAAAACGTATGATAAAGAAAGAAATTATTACCCGAAATGTTATTTTAACATAGAAATTATTATTAAATGGGTAGTATAAAGCCATAAGTGAATACTGTATGATATCATAAATATGAATATGGTTCTTTTATAATTTAATGACATAATATGGTCATTATACAGGTGGTTAAATGTACCCTCAACCAAAGGAAATTACAAGGTAAGGGTTAATTCATCAATCTCATTATTATCTGAGGTTGTTTATGTGTAAGTATTTACTGGGATATTTTTATCATCCATGTACATGTTTCATAAAAATGTTTTCAAAATTAATATTTTAAGGTTTTTTGGAAGGTACCCTTTTTTAAGATCATCATTTAAAATGTTTTAATGATTTATTTTTCTAAATATTTTTAATTAATATCCATGTTTTAAAAATTATTTTAAGGATTTATTTATATGGACATGATTGTTTTAAAATGTTAATTACATTCAAAAGTTTCAAAGTGGTATGGGACTATTTGATTCAAAAGTATCTTTTAAATGACTTCCTTTATAAATGCATTACTTTTAAATGATTTCACAAAAGGGATATTTTTCTCAAGAAGTTTTAATTATCATTTTCAACTATATAAACATCATTTATTGAATATTATTCTTGATTGAGGCTGATTTATTATAATAAAATATTCCATATTGTATTTAATGAGTTATGGTATGTTTTACTGTGGATGTGATATTTTTGTACCATTTATTGTTTATGGATAAATTATTGACATTTTTATGCTAGTTTCAATACGAATGTTTATTTTATGTTTCAGCATTTTCATATGAAGATTGCATTGGACTTAGTAAGTGACGGGTGGAACCCGCTATAGCTCCTCAATGCATTGATAGGTCTCATGAGACAAACTAGTGTATTGGAACATGGCCTTGACTATGTGGTTATGATGTTCGACATTATGTATTCCTTCATTATGAAATTAGTTTTTACATGTTATTATTCGACTAGTAGAATATCCATGTGCATGTTTATATGGTAATGTATGATTTATTATTTCCATATTATGTTCAAGTTTATGTTTAAAAAGATGTTTTTATTATATATCCTACCTTAAATGTTTTTAGCTTTAGCTAAATTATTTACCCTTACTGACCATCTGATCTCACCCCTTTATTATGTATTATTTTCCTAGGATTCCAAGAAGTGTAATGTGATTGATATGCGGGGTTAAGCTAGGGGAATAATGGTTCTCTAAAAGGATTATTTTGTTGTTTTTTAGGTTTGAATGTGTAATGTAACATTCATGTATGAAATATATTTTCCAAATTTGCTAAACAAATCGGTCCTTCAGGACTTGATTCCTTGTAATCATGGAAATGTATTAAAATAATGCACCGGCTCCAGGCTTCTGGGGTTGGGGCATTGGAGTTGGTATCAGAAGAAGTTTAGAAACAACCTTGGAAATAGATTTAGATATACTCTGATTTGAAAACATTATCCTAAGATAGACATTGATGATTAGTATAAAATAAATTATTAGAATTTTGGTAATGTAGAGATTTTGTGAATTTTCCAAGAAATACATCCCTGTATAGATACGAGAAAGTAGAGGCGGATCTGAAACATATATATCTAGGGGTAAAAATCGAAAACACCGCTTGGAGCTAGACTCAAACAGGAACTGGTGCATGATAACTGGCCTTGCTGCACTATTGGTTACGACACTCTTGAGGGATATTCTTAGGATAATTTATATTTTATTTAAAAAACATTATGAAGGATTTATGAGTAAATATGTTAGCTAATAAACCATTTTTATGATTACGAGACTAGATATTCAATTAATTTTGATAATTTCTCATGTTTTTGGATTATACATTATGATATGATCTAACCTAGTATACTTCTTCATTTAGAAATGGTTCTCAGTAGAAAGAATGAGAACTCCAGCAATACACATGACCCAAAGAGTAATAAGGATCATATCATTCATGGTCTTAAGCCGACATTTAGAGGGGAAATATTCTTCCACATATTATCATCATATGAAGAATTAGTATCGTGTGTTATTAAAATAAGTAAAGAATTCTATGAGTATTATATCTTTGAAGGGAATCCAGACAAGAAGAGGATGGTAGAGAAAAAGATGGATAAAGGGAAGAAGGGAAAAAAGGATTTTCCCATATGTGATAACTATGGAAAAAATCAACTTGGGAAGTGATTGAAAGGAATGAGAGTTTGTTATATGTTTAGAGAAAAAGGACAATAAGTTTGTCACTGCAGGTGTAATAAAAATGTTTCAAATGTAAATTGATTCATCTTCAAGGAGTTGATACACTACCTGAATCAATGTATCAATCATCAAAGTATTTCCCAAATGATGCTATTGGATAATAATCAAGTTATGATACCACTGCAGATTAAGAGGAATGATTAGTGTTCTTAAGTTTTTATTAAAGAATTGTGTCATTTCAGTACAATTTATAAGAATTATAAAGTATATAAGGATTGTACTACAGTATGTTTTCATTAAGGATTTGAGATTTTATGGTACCAAGTAAAGTGACACAATTTCAAGTTAAACATTTTGGAAAATATATGGTTGGGGGAAATATAACCCTTAATATGTTTCAGAAACTGATTTAATGATTTCATAAAAAGATATAATTAAGTTGGATATATTATATTGGATATTATTGAATAACTTGGAACAAATTAATTGTTTTTTTATTCCATCATTGTTTGAGTTTACAACTTTTTTGGATTTAAATAGTATATCCGGTATTCTATAAGGAATAAGGGAGCATGAATTCATTCAATAAGGTTTTATGGTAATTTAGGGCGTTACCATGTTTTAATAAAATAAATGATGAAGGTATTCACATATTATTATGTGGAAAAAAGAGATATTCATTATGTTGAACTCCCATAAAAATTTTTAGACTGTGAGTTTGGACATAATTATTGTTGGATAAGTCTAAAGGTTGGAATGGAGTAAGTTGAGAACATGATATTTTGTATGAGGTTAAAGTATAATTTATTGGATACTCTGACCCAACATTTTGGATTTCAGTAACAATATATAGGATTAAGTAAATACTTTTGGACCTTATGATTTATGAAATGCACATTAGGAAAAAAATCCTTTTTGAACATTCATTTTCTAGTATAAGGGATGAAGTGAAAATAGATCGAAGCACAACCAAATGATGAGATTATGATTAACATAGGTAATGAAATCTTGTATGTTTTCTTAAGTTATTTCTTGATAGTAAATTAATACCTCCTCTTCCAAAAAATAATGTATCTACAAAACGTGTTATCCTAATACCTTATGTTTTGTTGAACCAATGATATTTTAAATCATAATATATTTATGGCTTTGAGGCCCTCAATTTTTTCCAATTATTGTTCACTTGTTTGTTATTGATGGAATAAATCAATGCCTATAAATATTTAAAATTTTCCTCCAATTATGTGTCTATAATTTCCACCAATGTTATCCTATTAGAAACCCTAATTTGGTGTTGACTTTTTTCCGTTCCATTTCCCTCTTATTAAGACTAAATTTTAGTAACCTTATTTTCGATGTGGGTTTTCCACAAATATATTTTCTATTTAAAACCTATTATTTTTTAATAATAATTTCAAATTACGAGGATGCAATTTATTTAAGGAGGGGAGAATATAACACCCCAAGACATCATAGTACACTATCCCATTTAATTAATTTTATAGATTGTGCTACACGCAAAACTAAGTTTGAGCGAACCACGACTTACCAGAATAACTATTCAAAAATGTGGTTATGAATAGTATTGACTACGATTGAATAATCCATCTAATTTTTACATACATATTATGTGTTTTGAGACAAAATATAGAAAAAAATTCAAATTTTCAGATAAAAGAAGTATTTTTCGAAAAATAAAATTTTACATCTTGTTAATGGAAAACCCCTTTTAAGTACAATAATTGAACCTTTTATATATTAAATTTGAAAAAATAAAATTCTTCTATAGAAGAGGGATATAAAAATTTAGTTTGGATAAATTTTTTGTGTTTTTCTGATAACTTTCATATTTTGATGAATAGTGAAAAATAATAAATTTTAATTGAAAACAACTTTTTTTAATAAAAATAATATATAGTGTTAAATTATGAATTTAAATTTCTTTCAAGTATAATTAGATTATATTTTTATCATTTAATCCAATGATGGTTATTAAAAGTAATTTTACTTTTAATTTGGACATAAACACATATCAATCTTTTAATAATTTTTACTTCTCAAAAACCCACTTTCTGGTTTTGACAACAGGAATTAATTTTAAATTATTTAATTAAACTTCTATGTTTTGAATTTTGTAAAATATAAATCATTTTTTAATTCAGAATATCAAAATTATCTTTGGGTTAATTTGTGGCATTTTTTCAGAAAATCTTCAATTTTTTATAAATAGTGAAAAACACCGAGTTATTGTTTAAAAAAAACTTTCATTTAAATATTTATTATTTTTAATTAAATTTATTTTAAAGTAAAAATAGATACATAATACCTATATTATTTCAATGTAATTAATTAGAGTCATTTTATAATAATATTATACATATAATTTTTTTAAAAAATATAACGTCTTTTACCCACCTTTAAGGCACATTTGCAAATTTGCATAAAATGTAATTTTACCAATTTTGTGAATTTAATTTTAAAAATCTGAGAGATATGGTTGAAATTAGTAAGTAAAGTATGGTTCAATGAGATGAAACTAATTTTTGGTGAATAATAACTTTTTAATTTTATTTACCATGGTTAGAAGTAAATAGGGTAATTAAAGATAAATATAATATTAAAATTACCCAAACACATGTCCTAATTCTATTGTATAAGTGTATTTCGACCAAAATCAAACTTTGGAAAAAAATATCCTTTTAATCCATTTGGGTAAGATTAGGACATTTATTATATTTTAGTTAATGATGATTTAAAAGTGTTAAAATCAAAGTTTAATAACTAAAACAATTTTAATATAGGGTTACACATAATATAAATTCGACTATAAATATTCATTTGAAATATAAAAGTATTTACAACATCATGATATTTTATTTATAATTTTTAGAAATTAAAAAAATAAATTTATTTATGACAAAATGATGATGCAGTAAATACCTTATTATTGAAAGATTAAATTAATTGATATTATAAATATAAAAATAAATGTAAATTGTGACTTTTGATGACATAAATGAATCTTATAGGTTAATATGACTTGTTAGGGTTTATTTAATGTATTTTTTTTAATTAATCAACTTTTTATGACTTTCAAAAAAACCAAATACCAAATATTGTCAAAATTGACATTAATGAGTTATTAAAACGAATACTATATTATTAAATGATATAATAATCCTAAAAAAATAATGTTCATAAAATGACTTATATAATCATATATATGTCATTAATGAACCATTTTAGGTTCTCATATCATTTTATAGTAAGTTTATTAACCATGTAATAGAAAAATACAAGAAGACATGGTAAAAGTTAAACTACTTAACTTAGTGTTATATCTAAAATATAAGGTTAATATGTGACCTAAAATTGTCAAAAACATATTTTTTGAGGGGTTTTCGATCCATACCCACCTTATCCTTGAAATATATCCATTTGTATCCATTATAAACAGAAACCTATTTTATCATAAAATAATATTTCAAGCTTTTCCTAAAGAGACCCTCACCTCTCTTATAAAAGGTCACTTCCCCTTATCTTAAATTCACAACTCCAAATCCATTTTTATTGGCCAAAAACCACTCCAATATCCTCCATAATACCCCCAATTCAACCTAGAGGCATTAATGTGATCATAATCCAATATAAGTTTCACTTTTGATCAAATCAAAAGGAAGAACCCGAAGAAGTGGTAATTACTTCATCACCTCTTTCAATGTTCTTTTCTTCTTCCACTTCCTATTTCATTATTGTTTCAATACTAAAATAATAAATACAGTACCTTCGAAATATTGAGATGTCATTATAAATATGGTATAACCATATTCATTATTCTATCCATCCTATGAATGACAAAGTCACCATACATGCATACGTACGACTTATCGTCTCCACGTCATGGTGTAGTTTGTTATTCAACACTTCATTATTTAGATGGGTATAATAATGAGTATAATTGATGAAAATAATAAATAAAATATGTTAATGATTATGTATATATAATATACCATCCAGTTTCATAGGATTTCACCATCAAGATAATGAAATCATCGCTCGCGTGTATGTACAACTTACCATCTCCATGATGCGATGAGATTCTCGTTCACCATTCAACGGGGATTATAAATATATATATTATTAATAAGTATGTAATATATGAAATAATAATTCTACTATATATATATATATATATATTTATTTATGTACATATATCTCATTCACTTACTTCCATTCAATACGACATGAAAACAGAAATGGCTTTTACGCGTATGTACGACCTACCGTCTCCATAAATGGTGTTTTCCATTTCATATATAAATATATTATACATACTTATATTATAAATATATATGATACATAAATAATATTTTATATTTTGGAATCAATTAAATCATGATATAAGTTATACGATCAAGAATGACAAGTTAAAACACGTATGATAAAGAAAGCGATTATTACCCGAAATGTTATTTTAACATAGAAATTATTATTAAATGGGTAGTTTAAAGACATAAATGAATAAAGAATGATATCAAAAATATTAATATGGTTCTTTTATAATTTAATAACATTCTATGGTCATTATACATGATGTTAAACATACCCTTGACCAAAGGAAAGTACAAGGTAAGGGTTAATTCCTGAATCACATTATTAGCTGAGATTGTTTATGTGTTAGTATTTATTGGGACATTTTTATCATCCATGTCCATGTTTCATAAAATTGTTTTCAAAATGAACATTTTATGATTTTATATTGACATGATTGTATTAAAATTTTAATTTCTTTAAAAAGTTTCGAAGTGGTATGGGACAATTTGATTCAAAAATCTATTTTAAATGACTTCCTTTATAAATGCGTGAATTTTAAATGATTTCAAAAAAAGGGATATTTCTCTCAAAGAGTTTTACTGATAATTTTCAACTATGTCAACATCCTTTACTAGATATTATTCTTGATTGAGGTTGATTTATTATAATACAATATTCCATATTGTATTGAATGGGTTGTGTTATGTTTGACTGTGTATGTACTATTTTTATACCATTCATGTTTTATGGTTAAAATATTGACATTTCATATTATTTTTTTAATATGAATGTTTATGTTATTTTTCAACATTTTCATATGAGGAATGAATTGGACTTAGTAACTGAAAGGTGGATCCTGCTATAGTTCCTAGATGCATCGGTAGGTCTCATGAGACAAACTAGTGTCTTGACACAAGGCCTTGAATTTTTTTATTTGTAGTCTTGTAATGAGGCCTTGACTATGTGGTTATGATGTCCATCATTATGCATTCCCTCATTATGCAATTAGTTTTTACATGTGATTATTCGACTAGTATAATATCTATGTGAATGTATATATATTAATTCATGATTTATTTTTTCCATATTATGTTCATGTATATGTTTAAAATACTGTTGTCTTTATTACACATTTTTCCTTAAATGTTTATAGCTTCCACTAAATTATTTACCCTTACTGAGCATATAATATTACCCATTTCTTAAGTTTTATTTTCACAAGATTCCAAGAAGTGTACTATGATTGATATGCATGGTTAAGCTAGGGGAATAATAGAACTCTCAAAGAATTTTTTATGTTGTGTTTTATGTTTGAATGTGTAATGTAACATTCATGTATGTAATATATTTTACAAGACTGCTAAACTGATCAGTCCTTCAGGACTTGATTCCTTGTAATCATGCCAAGGTATTAAAATAATGCACCAGCTCCAGGATTATAGTGTTGGGGCATTAAATTTTGTGTCCCTTTTTTCTATATTAATAACATGATAGTTATTAAAAACTATTATACTTACTTTGGTTACCTTTATTTCCTTTTCATTCATCCTTTTGATCTTTTCTGTTTCACTACTTGAACTTTCTCTTTTTCTTCATGATATTATAAATATATTTTATTATATTAACAAGTTCTAATTTGTCACTTTCACGTGCCTAAAAATTATAATAGTTAGAAGTAACAATTATATTTTATTTTAAATTAATATATTTATTATTCAAATTCTATTCTTCCAAAATATTCTTTAAATCAATTTCATATTAAATAAGTGATCTGATGAGTTCACCCAATGTGTATTATTTAAAATTAAAACTCTCATTGATTGAAAAATTCTTTTCAATCCATTTATTTTCTAGATATCTTATTATTGTTTCAGCAAGAACAAGGTTCTACAAAGTTTATCAATGGGAATTCATTCCATTTTTAATTCTTATAAACTAGTGGAAATTTTGATTAACACTTTCATCTTTACCCATATTGAATCCTTAATACTCCACTCAAACCATTCCATGTCTGGTTATAATATTTTTATCTGATATAAGGTGAGTAACTTATAGAATATTTTATATATCACAAGCTATCTTATATGAAATAACATTACTAAACATACTTATGTTAATAAAAAACTAAAAAATATTTATTATTTTGTAATTCAGAACATATTTAGAATCATAGTTTTCTATAATATTATCTGTGTTAGCTTCTGGTAGTTTTTATGGGTTTACTATGATGGAATAATATTATATTCTTAACTACTTGAGCTATACCTCAATTATGGATTTCTAGAAACCATAATCGATTCCCTCAAAGTGAGTTGGATTATAAGGAATCCATGCATAGTTTATGTTCATTCCTTACATATTAAAAATATTTCCCTTAGACTATGTGGTCTAGAGAATTTTAGTATAATAAAATATAAAATAATAAATTCCACTTGATCTGACCATCTAATAACAATTATTATGTTAGAGATGGTGATGAAAGATGGTCTGGGGGTGGGGGGTAGGGTGGGGTGGATAGACCAAATTAAAATCATAAAGAGATTCGTTAGTTATCTAAATTAATTATTATAGTTAATCAAAAAAGTTAATTAGAATCCATTACCTTAAAAATATATAGATGGTTTTTCATGTTTAGGATACATGATGCCCAATTCCTATAATGATTCAGTTATTCTCTCATTACAAGCATCCATATTGGGTTCACCATATCTATTTACTTTAGAGAGATATGATATATTTATATTAGTTGTGGGGGGGGGGGGGTGTATGGTTTCCAAAACATTAACATTAGTATTACCTTTTTTATCATTTATATAAAATCATAACAGTTACCACACCCATAATAACATGAAAACCAACTTTCTAAAGGTAGAAGACCTTTTGGGGTTTCAAACCTAATGGTACTCAAGAACTCGCATTGTTCTAGAGGATGTGAGGTCAGGTTCAAAACCAAATTTTGGGGGGAATTATTATATATTAGGGGACTCTCTTATAGATTTAATATATGGTTGTGAATATCTTCTAAATCCCAATACGGTATTGGTTATCCTAATAAAATGATTGGGTGTTGAATTATTTTATGTGTAAATGGTATTCTATCGATGGGACCATCTGTATGTATCTAAGGTTCTCTATCAATTTCCCATTATTTAATTGAAATGATTATATGATTATATTTGAATTCGTATAACTATTAACTATAGATTTTACTACCACATAGGGGTGTGATTGGTGATTCAAGGATGGTATTGAACCTTCAAGAGGTGTCCTAAGTATCCTATATATAATAGGAACAATCACCCATGTAGTTTTTTAAGATCAAGATATTAAATTTAACTTCTTGTGGAAAGGAGATATATGAACTAGATTCATCATAGTTTTATCCTCCCCAAACTTGATTATGGATAGGGATAGATGATTAATGCATACAAGGGTTATTTCATTAGGGTTTACCATAATGGAAATGCCTTCAAGAATTACACTGTGGTGGATGGAATTACATAGAGGAAATTGTATAATTTCATTAAATGAGGCTTATACATTGAGGCTTCCCTAGTTGGGGTATATTTATGAAAAGAGTGATATGATCGTTGTAAATCCTTATGCTAATTTTATTAAGGATCGGTTTGAGAAACAAGGGATATAAAGTGATCGGAACCACCACATAGGATACAAGACTTATGCATTGGGGATACCCTAATAAGATGTTTGATATAGAGACCGGGACTTAGTAAGGTGTCTATAGAATATTTATTATGTCAATAATTATATTACTCATTGTTCAATTATATTCTTGATCTAATGATGGTTGAGGAAGAATGATAAGAGAGTTTCAGTCTCATGGGTTGGATTGTTTGAGATATAGAGGGACTTATACCCAGGTGGATACCCTTTTTAAAACATCTAACCCTTACAATCTTATGAAAAAAGAGTAGGAATGATGAGTGGACATCTGACCAAAGCTCATGGTTTTGGGTTCACATGGTTTAAGGGAACATTCTCATGTACTCCTCTCAAACAAGTCAGACATGTCAAAGGGTGTACACCAGACATGTTTGAAGTGTCTACCTAACTTGTACTGATTTTCTGCCCAACATGTTTTGAGTGTCTACCAAAAATGTACTGGTTTTATACCTAATATGTCTTGATTTTCTTCTATAAAAGATTTAAATTTCTTAGGTTTCTTCTAATGATCAAATCTGATATGTAAATGGGATGTCACATAACAATACTGACATGTCATAGGTTCTTCAGATGATCCATGTAAACAAGTCTAGGTACTTTAATGTTATCAAGTGCAAAATTTCAGAAGTATGTTGCATGAGCTAAATGGCGTATTCATAAGACTTCATGTGATTTGGCTCACATGTTTACAGGGATTCAAATGAATTTTTTGACATTTTCATAGGATTTTGTGTGACTGGAAGACATGTATGGAGGACTATCATAAGACATTGATAAAATTTATTGGTAATGTCATAAGACTAATGAATAGGTCATGCAAATATCATGATCTCAGCACATGAAAATTATTATATCATTCTTCATGTAAGACTTCAAAATATTTCAAACTTTATTATATAAATGCCTCAATGTTCATATGGAATTGGCCTTTTGAGACATCCTGTGAATATGTTGATATGTGTACAAACCTTGGAATAATATATACGATTCACCTAAATTCCTTTTCATTATCAATAGGGTGATCTTGTGATGTGTATATACATGATGCACAATCCCTTAACTTGTTCTGTAGGTTTAACTAGTATAAGGCCCCTGAAAGTTCATGTCTTTTCCATATGAGGAGTCCTCTATTTCCTCTACACTATTGTGTGTGTGTTTTGTGAATATTGGGATTATTTTTTAGGCTTTTCCACCCTATATATATGATACTTCATACTAAGTGTATACTATAGATATGAGCCTGAGTTAATGGATCATCACACATATCACATGAACCTTACATGGGTCATCCATGGTGTCATATTCTGGTTTCATGATATATAGAATCAATCATATTATCACATCATCACCATATTTATCTTACCCACAACTTATTAATGGGATTTCTCTATAACAGCACATATCCCACACTCTCAGATCCGGTACTGAAATCATAATCTTGTACATTTCCAACTTCGATGCCGATAATAATGTCCCATTTTTTCACATCCAATCCTTACACCATCAAATGAAAAAATTGGATCACTTACATTCTCAAGGAACTTTATGGTTTAGAGTTTTAGAGAGTTAGTAAAAACTCCTATATAAATAATACCCATGTTGTTAACAGATAATTTCTCCCCCATAACCTAAATTTTATTATTTCACATTAAGTCATTATAACCATGCATAATAAATACCTTATTGTCCTAATTTTTTCAACCTATTTATTTATAACCTAGGGAAAAGGAAACATATAAAGAGTTAGATACAATTCTCAGCAAGGTAAAACATGAGAATTAAAAAATTAATTTCATCAGTGAACACAAGAAGAGAATATGGGCATGATGACATAATCAAAGTTAATGAGAAAAAAATTAGAATATTAACACCCATCAATAACTGGATCATCAAACATGAAAATATTTCATAAGGATTTAACAAAGTAAATAGTCATAAGAATTAATAATCACAAGCCATGTGATATCAATCTAGAACAAATGTAACATCATAAACCCATTTAATGAATAGAAAAAAACATATTAGTTTATTTGAACATCATCTAGAATAACCCTTATAGAACCATTACAAAACCCTTAAATACTTGAATATATATATAAACAACTTCTAATATAATTCTTCAGAAAAAATAATCATTACCCAATTCATTGATGTGATATCGGGGTGCACCCATCTTATAAGCTATAATGGGATCACCACATACTATCTTGGTGAACCCATCATTTATAATTTCCCAGAATAAAATAATGAATAAAGAAAATATAGAATTTATTTATTCATAACTCATTTAAATAACCTTTATTCTATTGATATCATGATTAAACCATGGAAAATAAATGGGTTCCATAACAATATCTTTGAGACATGATGGACCCTATGGAAAAGAAACAGGTTCCGCAACAATATCTTTGAAACATGATTAACCTGTGGAAAATAAATGGGTTACATGAAAATATATTTGATACATAATGAAATCATGGAAAAGAAATGGATTCTATAAAAATCTTTTTGATACATGATTAACCCATGGAAGAGAAACAGGTTTCAAAACAATGTCCTTGAAAAAATATTATTCTGTCAAGAGAAATAACGAGGATGGTATCAACACCAAATATCTCTAATTGAGGATAATTAACAACAAGGGTTATTGATTTTGATGAATGGAAATACCATTATAATATCATTAAAAAATTCTTAAGGAATATAACCTTTTAAATTTGAAAATAAATTTTTAAAACATAAAACATTTTGAAAATCATTATCTTTAAAAATAATTTAAAAAAAAAGAATTTATAGAATATAAGAAAGATTTTTAAAAAAAATATAATTATAAACTTGTGAAGGATTCTATAAATAAATGATGGCCATGTAGTTGGGTAAATCTGTATATTCCGTAAAGAAAATTCCTTGTGTATAGTAAAAAGGTTAGAAATGTGCCTTCTTGAGAAAGTGATGAGGTGATTTATTTGAGAATATTTTTTAAAAAAACAAAATGGGTAAAAATTTATTTAAATAATAATTTTTAAAAGGTTAAAAACATTTTTGAAATTTTTTTTAAAAAAATTCTTTTGGAAGAAAACAAATTTTTGATCAAAGAGAGAAATGAAGTCATATTTTATTAAAAAACATTTCTCAATTATTCGAAGTTAAAAAATTATAAAAATGTTACTATTACAAGAAAATATTTTGAATAACCATATATGAATAAAATTAATTATTCTATTAAGATATATATTTTAAGGTCTCATCATTTTAATCATAATAAAAAATAATCTTGATAAATGATGAGATTTTAATAACAGACTCATAACACATTGGTTACTTCGAATCATAATACCCATAAAATTATATCATTAATTGAATATTATATTATCATTAAAATAATTATATTTATTATATGACATGTAAAAGAGGTATTATATACACCCCATAAAAGAATATATGTGTATAACATAACATACATCTCAAAGATGGAAAATTGAGACATAAATTCCTCACTAATTTGGTATTTTTGAATATGCAAACCCAGTGAAGTATATATACTAAATAGGATATATAAATCCATGTAAATTTAATTATAATAAACATAAAATACATTCATGGGAATTATATACACCACACAATAAAAACTTATTGGTGAATATGACATATATCTCACAGAAATAAAAGCGAGATGAGAAAAACCCTTACCTTGAGTATGACATGTCATGTGTTCCCTTGTATTCTTGAAAAATAAACTTATTTTAATTATTTAATTTGTTTATAATTTTTTTAAAATTTATTATAAATTTTGTTTCACTTATTAACATGTTATATACAATTACATAATTTATTAGTTTTATGTTAAATATTATTACCATATTTGGCTTATGTGTCAATAAGACTTAGGTGGATTGTCTATGGTTAAAGAAGAAACTATTTAAAAATATTAAAATAATAATAATAATTAAATAATAATCATATTTATAAATAAATTATACTTTTTACACACATTATGAAATATATTGATTAAAAATTAACTAACATTATGATCATGGAGATGGTAGGTTTTACAAACGTGTGAAAAATGTTTTTATTTTTCAATGATAATTATGGAATGAAGGAATTTAACAGTTATCTTTCCATAATTATAATTATATCATAAATAAAATATTATTTAATTACTTAAACTTATATATATAACTTTGGTTATGTGAAGATGAAAAAGGAATCACATCACTTCAAGGAGGCGATAGTTCACACATCCCCGAATGACATTATCATTCTTTTTCAGTGAGAGAAAAGGTAAAAGGAAAATGATATATTATATTTACATAATGTAATATATATTTAATTAATATAATAAATATTTCCATTATATCACATATATATATTATCTTTACGCTTATTACATTCCATGTACCATGTTAGTGAAAAACGAATCACATCGCTTCACAAGACAGTAGTCCGCTGTACACACGAGTGACGTTATCATACCCCCTATGGTATAAGATATAAAAGGGTATATATGATATACTTAGAATATAGGTATAATAATGTTATAAATATTATATATATAATTTATATCCATCATAATCCCCAACCTTTAGATGTGGTAATGGAAAAATGAAGGACACTGCTTCGTGAGGCGGTTGTCCACCGTACACATGAATGCTGATTCCACAACCCATTTGATGGAAGTGTATGTGATTTTAGGTCATACCATTAACATAAAAAAATATAAAATTATATTTATGATACTTAGGATATTATATAATCCTGGTATACGAATAATTTAAGGGGTGGAGAGTTAAATAAAACAAAAATTATCATTCATGTATGTTACCTCTTCTTCAGGTTATTACTTTTGGTTTTCCCAAAATGACTTCCTTGGCTGGATTTCTACCCAATGTAAGGGTTATAGTATTATAGGAGGTAATTTTAGTAGTTATTTTTTAGGGATTTTATGATCCAAAATTCTTGAGATGCGTTAATAAAGGAGTAGATGGGGTGGCCTTTTATATGTAGGGTGAGTGGCACACTTGTAACTTGTTTGAAAGAGTGTATTCCACGCACATTATTTTCCTATAAAAGACCCAATAATGGTCCATTATAGATAATACAATTCATAATATCTAAATATGTAAATAAAATGGGTTTTCTAAAAGATTTTGGTAATTATTAAACCTTATATTCTAACATTAACCACTAAGTAAACTTATTTTTACCTTAACCTTTGTAATTGATTTTAATTTTATTTCTCAAATAAATTTGTTAAAAAAATGAATTGACATTATTATAAATTATAAATTATTTTTATTCCAAATATGGAATACATTTTTATAAATTAAAATCATATAATTTAAAAAATATAATTTAATATTAATCCCATAGACACAATGAAAAAATGAGTTTTTAAAAATCATATTTTATAGAAAACAAAATACTTTTTACAAAAAAGTTGTATTCTTCACTATTAAATAAAAAATAAATATTTTCTAAAAAGTAACAGAATGTCACCCAAATTAAATTTTGATTTTTAAACTAAAAAATAGAAGACCATTTTATCAAAAAAAAGTTTCTAAAATTTTACGATATTGAATATTATTTTTTTGGGAAAATCAATAATAATGAATTTTGAAGAAAACATACTTTTAAAGAATAAAATCACTTTACTAAAAAATGATTTATAATTTACTAAATTTTTATCAATAATTTATATTGAGTCATAAATTCATACACAAATATATATATATATATATATATATATATATATATATTTCATAGTTAATTCTATCTATACCTACCAATTTAATAGTTAGGTTATAATTATAATATATATCATGAGTTTTTTATGTTCATTATTTCATGTTGAACACACTATAAAACATAAAAAAAATATCAGGATTGTGTGTAAAAAATGATAAATTATGTTTTTCATGTAATGCAATTTGAACATAGTGTTACATTTAATGAAAGAGATAATCAGTGATTCATGTCCTTTATGCTATCGAATATAATTTTCTTTTTTTAAAATCACAGGGTGTTACATTTCCACCTTTAATAAATTACATTCTTTCATTTTTAACTTTATGTTGGTTACAAAAGTTTTTACATTTGAAAATAATTTTCTTGTAAACCCACATTGCAAAATGGTTTAATAAGACAAATATTTAATAAGAAAGGAAGGGAATTGAAATGGTCATATATAATAACGCATAACATGGTTTCTAAATAGGAGAATATTGTTGGGAAAAGTGGAAAATAATAAATAATTATAGAGATTGATTTAGGTCATTGATCATAAGAATGTGAATGATCAATAAAAATTTATGGGCAAAAAAACCATAAATCTGTGATGATAAAAAAGAACATCGGTTTATCAGAACTCCATGTATTAGGATAATACTTTTGTTTCAAGATACCTTTACAAAAGTTGAGGAATTATCTTACCATGTTGACTAATATAATATGGAAATATACTTACTTGGTGAGTATAATTTCATACTTTAGTCAATTTTCACCATAACCTCATCTTTTTCTATAAACAATGTGCATTCAGGATGAATTTTTTAATGCATGAAGCAGTAAAATATACTTTTAAATGACCACATAACCCCCCAAAGACTAACAAGATATTCCGTATATCTTTAAACATTAACCAAAACCAAAATGTTTCAAACATGGAAAGATAATTCCCAAAATGAATAAAACATCATATGATACAATAATATTCAAAATTCTATTGTAATACCCAATTTTTAAAATAAATTAGTCCATAACCCTACATCCCATATAACCTCAACAACCTCAAAATTAATGTGTGTTTTAACTTCATAGGCTATCTCATGCCTTTCCAATTCCAAGAAAAAAAATACATAGATATTATATTGAATTAACATTAATCACTTAGTCATTAAATAAATTTTTAATCCTATTGTTATGAATATTAAGATTTTTTTTTTCAATATACAAGATAATGTAAACCATAAAGGTTATAAATACCTTAAATCTCATTTACAAAACATTTATGTACACAATTTATTTTAAAAAATAGATTTACAAAAACATTAACTTATTAAAATGCATAATATATTTCATTAATCAATTTAAGATCTCATATCTTAAAACCAAAAAAGGATTATCTTATACTTTGAACTAGTTATAAACCTTAATATTATAAACCTATGATATTATCGATAAATCCTAAGACAACCTCACCTACAAACATACTAATTTCTAAAGTTTTCTAAACCATTCCTTTGATACCAATAATAACAGCCGAGAACTAGAACTTTTAGAACTAGTGTTAAAATCATGATCTTTTACATTTCTATCTTTTATGCTGATAATTGTGACCCATTTACCATCTAAACCTTAAAAAATAAAAAGGAAAAATTAGACCACTTACATTATCATGAACTTTTAAGTTTTATAGTTTTATATAAATTGGACATACTTGAATATTAACAATACACATGTCATTAAAAGATCATCCATCCCATGTAACCCAACTATTCTTATTTCAAATTATGTCATCATCATAATCAAAATAAAAAAAATTATAAACATAATTCATTCATCCTCTTTATTTATATCATGGTCAAAATGACACAGTTGAAGGGTGATCTCAAATGCACAGTAAGGGAAAACATATGTATTAACTAGTGAATGTTATCAGTGAACATAATAAAAGCATAAGTTTAGGATGAAATAATTAAAGTGAATGAGTATAAAATAATAATATTAATACCCATCAATACCTAGATCATAAAACATGAAAAAATGGAATAAGGATTTAACAAAGGAAATATTCATAATAATAAATTATCACGATCTATGTGATATCAATCTTGATAAAATGAAACATCCTAAACCCATATCAACAATAGATAAAACATATTGTTTTCTTGGATCGTATACTCAAATAATCCTTACTGAACCCTTAAAAAACTAGAATAACCATACTATCTAATTCTAATATAATTAATTAGAGAATATAATCATTACCTAATGGATTAGAGCGTTAACTAGACTCACCCATCATATAATATATTATGGGATCATCCTGTGCAATTTGGGTTCAACCATAATTTATAATTCCAAAAAAGAGAATAATAAATAATGAACATTTAAAATTAATTTCATCTTTACTCATTGAAGCAACATTTATTCTTTTTAGAATATGATTAACTCCTTTATAATAAATAGATACCATAAAAAATAGCTTTGAAACATGAATAACCTGTGGAAAATAAAAAGGTTCCATAAAAATATCACTGAAACATTATTAATATTTGTAAAATAAATAATTTCCATGAAAATATTTTTAATACCAAATTAAAACATATAAAATAAAAGTGTTCCGTAAAAATCTATTTGAAAATTTATTAACCCATGGAAGAGAAATTTGTTTTATAAAAATTTCTTTCAAAAAATATTATTCCATCTAGAGAAGGAATAATGATGATATCAATAAAAAACATCCCAAGTGGAGGATAATTTACAATAAGGGGTTTTGATATTTATTAATGGAAATAGAATTAAAATATCAATAAATTTTTTTTTGCGGAAAATAAAATTTCATTTTGAAAATAAAATTTCAAAACATTTTTGAAAATCCTTTTCCTTGAAAATAATTAAAAAATTATAATTTTTAGAATATTAAGAAAGTATTTTATGTAAGAATAATATTTTAAAATTGAAAATGAAGCTTCAAATAAATTACATTAATTTCATCAGGTAAATCCATATATGTCGTAAAGAACATTCATTTTTCATAGTAAAAAGGTTATAAATGTTCCTTGTTCAGAAATAGACAAGAATATTCCTTTGAGAAAAAATTGTAAAAAGAAAAAATGGGTAAAATTTCATTTTATAAATAATTTTAAAAGTTTAAGAAAAAATTTAAAACATTTTTGGAAAACATTTTTTTGGAAGAAAACTTATTTTTGATAAAAGAGAGAAATTGAGTTGGATTTTATTAAATACATTTTCTCAATTATTCCAAGAATAAAATTGTGGGAAAATTGTACTATTACATAAAAATATATTTAATAATCCTAGGAGAAGAAAATTCATGTGTTTTTTAGGATATTGATTGAAAGGTCTCATCATTGGAAGTATAATCATAATGAATCCTGATAAATGGTGAGATTGTGACATAAGACTCTTACCACTTTAGTATATTTGAATCATAATAATCATGATAGAATATAATTAAATTAATATTATATTATCATTAAAAAAATTAAATTCATTATATAACATGTAAAATTAGAGGTATAAATACATCATAGAAGAAGATTGGTGTATAACATAACATAGGTCTCAAAGAAGGAAAATTGAGATAAAAATACCAGACTACTTTGGTAACTTTGAAAATACAAACCCCATGAAAGAGATATCCTAAAATGGATTTATAAATCCACATATATTTAAGGATAGTAAAAATAAAATACATTTATGAGTAGTATATACAACTCAAAATAAAAAATAAGTGGGAAATATGGCATATATCGCAAAGAAATATATGTAAGATAAGAAAAACCATTACCTCGATTCTGAATTATCATGTGTGTCTTTATATCCCTAAAAAAAATTTATGTTATTTATTTATTTTCTTGATAAAATTTTTAATGTTGATTATTAATTTTATTTCACTTATTAACATGTTAAATAAAATTTGTTAATTAATTAATTTTACATTAGATGTGTTGGTTTGTGTGTCAAAAACAAATTAGGTAGGTTGACTATGGTCAAATAGGTCATTATTTAAAAATATCCACAATAATAATCATGAAAAAATTATAATATTTTCAAATAAATTAATCTTTTAAAAAACATTATGAAATATAATTATGGAAAATTAACTAACATTAGGATCATGGAGACAGTAGGTCGTACCTACACATGAGTAACATTTTCATTTTCACTGATCATTATAGAAATATGGTAAGTAACATATATCTTTAAAAAATGATAAAAATATCATAAATACCATATTTTTTATTATGTTTACTTATATATATAATTATTTTTATGTGGATATGAAAAAAGGAATTACATCAAGTCGAGGAGGTGGTAGTCTACAAGTCAATTAATGATGTTATCATTTTTTAGAGTGAGTGAAAAGGTAAAAGGAAAATGATATATTATATTTAGAGAATGATATATATATATATTTCATTGATATCTTAAATATTTCATGTATACCACATATAGTTATTATCTCTACCCTTATTACCTTTCATGTAATGCATTAGTAAAAAATGAATTACATCGCTTCACGAGGTAGTAGTTCGCCGTACACACGAGTGATGTTATCGTATCCCCTATGGTATGGAACATAAAAGGGTATATATGAAATAAGGAATCTATAGGTATAATTATGGTTTAAATATAATATATAAATATTATATCCATCCTCATAACCACCCATGATAGCTGGTAATAGATTAATTCAATGTCATAGTTTTGCGAGGTGGTAGTCCGTCATACATACAAATAATGATTTCATAACCAATTTTATGGATGTGTGTCTTGTTTTAGGTCATAAAATTAAAATAAAAAATCTAATCATATTTATGATACTTATTTTATTATATCAGTATGGTATAATAAGAATTTAAGGGGATGGGGAACATAATAAAACAAAAATTCTTATTGATGAACTTTACCTCTTCTTTGGGTAACTGATTTTAGTTTGAAACAAAGGAATTCATTGGTTAGATTTATAACAAAATTAAGGATTCTATTATGAGATTAGGTAATTTTAGATGTTATTTTATAAGTTATTTTAAGATCCATAATATTTTAGAGGTGTGAAGAGAGGAGGAGAGGGGGTGGCCTTTTACAAGTGGGGTTAGTGGCACACATGTAATTATTTTGAAAGAGTGAATGAAAACCACATTTTTTTTCCTGTCACAAGGGATAAATAATGGTAAATTGTTGATAATATAATAATAAGTTCTAAATATGGCCATATAATTGGTTATTGACGAGTTTTGGGTCAGTTTTACACATTATATTCTATGTTTAACCACTAAGTAAACTCATTTTTACCGTAATAATTGTAATTAATTTTAATTGTTTACACTAATAAATTTTGTAAATAGTTTAATTTACCTTATTATACATTATAAATTATAAATATTCCAAATATATAATCACTTTTTTCAAATTCATTTCAAATAAGTGGAAAATTTTAATTTAATATTAATCCCGCAGACGCGGTGAGACAACGAGTTTTTAAGAAGAGTATTTTTTAGAAGAAGATGATTCTATATTAACCCTATAACTAGTAGTATTCATTTTAGGAAACTGAATTAATATTTAATAATATATATTACAAATATTTAATTTAAAACATCCCCAATTAGGGATTATTTTAAATAATTAAAAAGAATAAACATTATTCATGTTAAAATATTGTTTAGAAAAACACATTTTTAAACACAAAAACAAACTTACACTAAAAACAAATATAAATTTAATTAAAAAGTAATAAAGTGAATTAAATATAACTAAATATTAATAATGTTACTTTAAAACATATTCAAAACATATTTTGACTTTTTAATTACTTAATTTATTGAAAATAAAATACTTTTTATAAAAATTAGTATATTTCACTATTCAATGAAAAATCAATATTTTATGAAAGGTACCAATATTTAACAGAAATTAAATTTTGATATTTTTATTAATGAATTTAATTTTATCAAATTCATTATGTAAAAGTTAAAAAAATTTAATATAATATTTTTTCATAAAAATCAATAAAAATCATTTTTGAAGAGAAAATATTTTTAATAATTAGATCACTTTACTAAAATGGTTGATTGATTATTACCTAAAAATTTATACATAATTTATATTGAGTAAGACATATATATATATATATATATCATAAAATAGTTAATACTATTCATACCCACCAATTTATTGACTAGGTTATAATGGTAACATATATTATGGGCCGTTTAAGTTCAGTGTTGCATGCTGAACATGCTATCAAATATAAAACATTATCATGGTTTCATATAACATAAGATAAATTGAGTTTTTTTTTGTAATTAAAGATTAACATAGTGTTTCATGTAACAAAATGTAGACTCAGTGTTGCATTTCCTTTATGTTATCGAATACAATTTTCTTCTTTTAAAGTCACCAGGTGTTACCCTAGCATAATCAAATCATCATGTTAAAGGGACTTCACAAGATCAGGATAACATGTTACAGAGTATTTACGAGATATGGATTCAGATCAAAGAGGATCTCACATGATCAATAGAGGCTTATTTGGGGCCCTTCGTGATATCAAGTTGTCTCATCGAAGTGCCTTCACATGAAAAATAGTGAAAATCTCCATTTGCATGAGGCTTCAACATTTTTTTATATTTTTATATGTTATTTTACAAGACCTTTGAAATTTTTCCCTTGGTTATCCAGTAGGGTGTCACATGATGAATAATGGATCACATTACAACATGCAATAATTATCATGGATGGTCACTCTGCTTGTTTGTGAATCCTAAGGGGTGTCACATGATCAAATAGATGTTTAAAAGATCCTTCAAATGATGAAGGTGAAATACCCAAAGCATTCTTCACAACTTGAATGAAATGATCCTAGGTATATTGAATTATTGGTTAACTAATTATGCAATTAATATGATCCCTTCACTTGAAAGTCAACGTAACATCCATCACATGAAGCTTCCGTCTCTTTCATATTTTATCATCTATTCCCCTTTCCTTCAACATTTTCCATTGGTTATCCATTAGGGTGTCTCATGATCAATAATGGATATCATGAAAATATGAGATCATTTTCATATATGGTCACCCTACTTTTCTATGTATCCTAAGGGGCATCACATGATCTGATGGATGTGGCCAAGAGACTTCACATATTGAAGGTGACATACCCAAACGATTTCATGTGGCATAAGTTACATACCTCTAGGAATCTTAGGTGATTGGTGAATTAAGGACATTAGACTATGATACCTTCATATGAGAACCAATGAAACTTCCATTTCATGAAGCTTCCAACTTTTTCATATTTTCTATGCTATTTTTTGAGAACATTGATATTTTCTAATTGGTTTTCTATTAGGGAATCGAATGATCAATAATGGATCTCATGAAGACATGTGGGAATTTCCATGGATGGCCTCTCCACTTTTCTATGGATTAGTAGGGGCACCACATGATCAGATTTACATGTTCAAGATCCTTCACATGATGATGGTGACATTCCCGAAGGATTTTTCGTAGCATGGATAAGATACCACTAGGGATATCACATGATTATTGAACTGATCACATGATCTACATAATCCATTGACGCAGAAACCAACATGACTTCCATCACATAAATATTCAACCTTTTACAACTTTAATTTTATAAGAGGATTTGTGTGATTTTCAAGCATCTATCAGTTGAAATGCATCCTAATAAAAGGAAATCATTTGATGGAGGTTTGAATAATCAATAATACTTGTAGAAAGGGATTCACATAATGAAGTTGTATATATAATGGGTATTCATGTTATCATTATTTGATCACATGGAATTTATAACTCTACTGTGTGACATTACTAGGTTCATACAACCATGTTTATGACTTGGGGTCATGTGATTCACGTGATCCTGCAACACGATCTTCATGTAGTCATGATTCTCCTTCCTTTATTTTTTTTGAGGAAACAATAACTATGATTCAGGTATTTATTAATCCTAAAAATACCAATGCTTATTTGGTGGGTGTTAATAAATTCCTTCTGCCCTTAAGAGCATGTATGTTGGGAGAAGGACTCAGTTATGAAGAAATTAAATGCACATTCGAGTCCTTTGGTCTTTTGTTGGTTAGTGTTACGAATAGATGTCGGCCTTCTAGGTGACCTTTTGTATTCATGAAGGGACTTTATAAATAGCAGAACAAGGGTCCATTCATTCCACTAGAAACATAGACCTTTAGAGCTCGTGTGACCTCCTCTCTCATGTGAATACTTCAAAAGAAATCATCACAAGAACCATTCACATGACATGATCATGTGATATGATCACATGACCTCCATATCTGAATGAAATTCTTAATCGATCTATGAATTAATAAATAATAATTTCCTTAGGTTTTACTATATGTATTTGACTATAGGGTTGTATCATGTGATTATCATGGTCCAACACTGCTTTGTCGCCTGATCTCTTTATCATTGGGAAACTTGAATGACCTGTATATGGTCACATGATTATGAGGTGTAAAATTAGATCATGTGATCCTGATGAGTTACATGGGTCATGCACTTTATAATACTGGTAATGGTTCTTGTGACTGTGAACCCTTATATGGGTTATTCAATTTGCGCGATGCTTCATGTATTAAAAATTTCTTTCAACTGATTCCACTTTATACGATGGTATTATATCTTTTATATTCATCATACTCTTCTGTATATTTCCTCCAGTTCAAAAAAATCTCCTAATGCATCTAGATAGAGGGATATGATTTACAGGAATCATAATATTGAACCTCAGAACCAGTTATTTTATAATTTTTTTAATGGGGTTCTTATTACTAAACTTTAAGCCTACCCTTTATCACATAGACTTCTATTGTATGTATTCAGTCTTCTGGATAATACTTCCAATCCTTCTTTTGAATATAATATTCCATCTCACTGGTTTTTATATTCACTCGATTACATTCAAACACCAATTTCATAATACAATCAATTGATCATGGTTCTACTATAGGGGTTGTCTCATATTTTATCCAACTCCCTTCTAGGTCCACATGGTCATGATATTTCCCATAAACTAATTTCTTGTATTTACTCAAACATAGTTGTCTCCTCTATGGAAAATATGAGAAGTGTATGGAGTTAAAAATGGGATGCACCGTGGTGGTAAGTTATATGATGAATGGTAATTAACATTTTGGCATATGTATAGTTGTCTACATTTCTTCGATCAATGGCATGCTATCCATATTTATGAGGTGACATGGGTTATCTAGTTTATCCTGCACCATAATTTGGGAATCTATTGAGAGATGATTATCTACTGGTGTCCTGAAACTAACTCCTTTTATCAATATCATGGTGAATTATGGATTAATCAGTAGGATATTTTTTAGTTGTGAGAGATACCTCCTCTTGGGGAGATGTAAGATGAATCCATTCCTAATATGAATGTTTTGGATGAACATAATCAAACTCCAACCTTGGAGATACACATTCTCAAGTATTCAGTTAGCATGGGGTTTTATCCATGTTTTTAAATAGATTTATTTTTCCAATAGGGGATGCATGATTGGGCATTCGAGTAGAAAAATTGGTGATCGTATCCTGATTGATAGAGGGGAAGACTCTTAATCTAGTCACACAGACACTTACTCATATTTATTAGCTATTTCATCATATCCAATAAGGAAACATCTCCTGTCATATTGGAAACTCTTTCCAACTCATATTTATCTACATAGGAGAGAATTTATAGTTTAAAAAATATTATAACACTATAGATATCCATCATTCATTATTTTTTCCCAGGATGTTGAATGTTTTTGGCTTCAGGGTGATTTCATTAGGTCCCAATATGGTTATTGATATACTGAGTCAATATGACCATTTCCAATTCATGGTCTATCCCACACATACTAGGCTATTTTTTGATATTGATAGTGGTTATTTCATTGATAGGATTTATAAAATATATCTCCAAGATAGAGTTCCCACAACTCACATAGATTAAAAAAATATCTACAATCCATATTCCGCTTACCAAAGTTTTCATTGATTTTTAAATATTTTGAAGTTCTCGACTCTTCCCTTTTCTAGAACATATGGAGAACAAAATCTAGGGATAATTTTACAATTTTAGGTTATGATGGCATGTGAAGGTAAAAATTTTTAAATCATTCTTCTACCTTTCGATTCCCCTATTATTTTTATCTTACATATAATCCCATGTTTGGGTGGAAAACTTCTATAGAGGTATATTGAATCGACTGATTCATTAAGTGGACAATTCTTATGCTTACCCGGTCCCCTTATATATGGAGGTAATGGAGTTATTTCGGGATTTTGGGGAGACCCCAAGTAATCAATTTCTCCATAGTGAAAAAGCTCCCATTAGTGGGATATGGTTTGTTATGGAAGCTATAAAATCAATGAAAATGATATATGATATACTATTTAGAGGATAAATACCTAAGACTACTTCTCTTACTTCCTCATCACCTCGGATGATCCATCCTTCAATAGTTTTAATAAAAAAGTATAATTTCGTAACAAATTCACAACTTGATTACAAAGACTCCGATAGAGAATATTAATGAATAAGAATAATTTATTCACTAAATATTTAATGAGTTGGGAGATGATGGATTCCACTATAATAAATTTTATGATATCATACAATAGATTGTCCTAAATTGACAATAATTGTCCAACAATGAGATTGAATATGTGATTTTGATGACATGACTGTGCTGGCCGAATTAATTAAGGAATCTCCAGATGCTCTTGAATAGAGGTATCAAAAGATATCTTAGCCGCATGTATATATGGATGACTTGATTTCATACATATAAGGATAAGAAGTGATCATATCTCACACAAGATCCCATCTTTAGATGTATTAACTTTATTATTTACCACTTATAAAGGAGGGGAAGAGTTATCTTCCTTTATTTAGACTATTCATCCTTAGAAAGTGGCTGAATAAATGGAGGGGATGAAACTTCAACGCTCAATTGTCACCTCTCACCAGACTCTAGATCACTTATCACACTCAACAGTTATGATTTTATTATAATTATTTCAATCTTTTTTATTTAACCTTGGATACACTCTAGGATGTGGATATTCCCCCATCCTCTGCACATTATCAATGAAAACATCTTCTGGAATTTATATGTCATTTCCATGATTTATCTCATTCACGATGTGCATGGAAATTCATTGACTTGATATAATATAGATTTTTAATGATACCAATCCTCTATATAATACCATGTAAACCTTAATTCTTGAATCATAAAATATTTCTCTTGAAAATTTATTTTGAACAACTAATGAAATGATTTTATTCATTAATTTATCTACTTTAGTTGTCCGGGGATCACCTTGTTCCAAAGGATCATTTGGGTAAACATATATTCCATATAGAGAGTGATCTAATTTATAACAAATTTAGTGGACCTACTGAGCATAGATTAAGTTTTTATTGGAAAAAATAATGATCCCTAAAAGATTTATATCCTTTTCATATTGTTTTAACTTTTTCCTAAGATTCATATATGGAATTCTTAGCAAGAATGGACATGTATTTTTCTCTATCCTCCCTTATGTAGGTTTTCAATATGATAATTTTATGGATTTTCTATTTTATAAGTGTTCAATATTTTCTGAATCATACAAAGTGCATGTCTAGAGAACATAGACTCGACTTTGTCCTAGGCTTCCATTTTTTGGGGTTTCTACATGGTAATCATTTTGTCTCTTTCAATTGGTTATTTAAGGTACTATAGACTATACTATTTCAATAGATTAGGGTATTCTAGCATGAATAACTTATTACTATATTTTTGAGTCTTTTATATTAGACTATCTATTACTATAGTTGAAGGTCTTTTATCTTGGGCCATCTATTGTTTTAGTTTAGGGTATTTTAGCTCGAACCGTCTATTTATGTAGTTTTGGGTCTCTTAGATCTAACTCTATATTAATATAGTTTAAGGTATTTTAGAACAGACTATCTATTACTATAGTTTAGGGTCCTTTAACATAGAAAATATATTACTGTAGTTTAGTTACTATTAGATCAGACCATTTTTCATTGTAGTTTAGGGTCTTTTAGATCTGACCATCTTTTATTTTAGTTTAGGGTATTTTAGATCAGACTATTTGTTTTTGTAGTTTTGGGGTTTTTTTGCTTAGAACATCTATTTCTAGAAGTGAATGATGGTTATTAATGAAGGGTTCAATAACCCCATACCATTGATGGGATTCCAAATGATGAGTTTCCATGAAGGGTTATGATACCCACATTATTAATTTTCATTATAAATAATGCTTGTTCATTAAGGTTTATAAAACCCTACACTCTTGATGAAAACATGAAGGATGAATATCCATGATATGTCATGACACCCAGAATCCTTACTGAGATTAAGTTTGATTAAATGGTGAAAAATTAGGGATGTTAATTCCACTTGGATAGTTGGAATATGGGTTGTGTAAATCATGTGTCTAGGAGATCGAACTGGTGAATATAGAGTGGGGAATACATGTTGAGGATGATTGAAGAAAACCATAAGGTTCTAATTTCTTTTGAGATGTTGATGGGGCTCATGAGGATTAGAGATCCTTTCCTACAAAGAGGATATTCCTCTAGTTTATGGGTTAGATGATCCTATTCATGAGCCCATAATGATTACAAGTATGGTTAACAAGAGGGGTCCTTGATCTTTTCCATGGTCCATGAGAGAACTATGAATATTTAAATGTTTGGATGATGTAGTGAGATGTGGAGAAAAAATATATCGAAGAAGGGTTCTTGAACCCTAGAGAAGTCTAATTTCTATTTGGGAGGCTTGGTCCCTATGCCATGTGGTTTTGAGCCATGCGATATGGGCCATCAAACGGTTCAGGAATGGAATATCACATTTCTTCTCTAATAAAGGGTATAATACATAGTGATGTAACTTCAAGTATGTTAAATCCTCTTGAATATTATGGTTAAAGGGATTGTAAATCATGGTTTAGGAATATATGAGTTAAATGAAAAAGGGGGTTAGTGGATATATGATGAACACTAGTATTGGTGGAACTCAGTATTATAAATAGATGAGACAATAAGTCATGGGTTTAATGGTGTCATATCTTATGGGACCAATCATCCTCTAATAATATTCTCTTTGTAAGTTTTTTCAATTCTCCAATAAATCCTAATGGGGTCCTTTTCAAATCATCTAGTCCCTATTTCCAATACACTACAAGGAATAGCCAAGAGAAATGATTCAAAGATACGGGGATCCAGGAGAAGGGTATCAACTCAAGGAATTGGTGGTGTCACCCCACACTTCAAATATATGAATATGGTTTATAGAAAATATAATACTCAAGAAGGGTTTGGGAACCCTAAAATTTTTATCACTACCCAGTGAATGCATTATCATGAAAAGAAGATATGATAAAAAATTTCTCTAAATTTTTCCAAGACCAATGGGTCCAACATGTATAGGTCAGATTTTACTAAGGCCACATGATGGGCCCCATGAGATTTGTGACTTTTTATTTACACTCTATTGTTTTCCTAAAATATAGAGATGAAGAGTTCAGTATGTGGAAACATAAATTTTTCTTAGGTGTCCCTTTGTGGGGTTTCATCCTAGAATGTTTTATGAATCATTCACTATTATTTTTGGTTCTTTCAATTTGGAACATAAAAGGATAATGTTTAAGGTTTTAAAACCTTGACTGAGGTATATATAGTTTAATTTCAGGATGATGATGGAACTGGTATGAGTGGAGTGTCACAAAACAATGAAATTTGGGTTACAAAGATCAAGAGTAAATCCATATCCTTTTGAGAAGATGTTAGAGTGATTTAAATAATGGCTCAAAGTTCTTGGGTCATGAGTAATGGTATGATATTGTTACTCCAATGATGGTCACAGATCACTCTAAGGTGATGAGCTCCACTATGATGATGTTTGAGCTCAAAAGGACCTAGAGATGTTTTTTCAAGAAAAAGATACATTTGGTTGAAGATAGTGAGATCATAGGCAGGAACTAGGGGTATACATGTATAATCAAAAAAAGGGTTCCATGAATTAGGGTGTCCCTTTACAAGGGAAACAGAAGGATTATAGAAGTATGAGGATCTCAAGAAATGAAGTGTGATTTATGGATTGAGGTTCTTAGAAAGGCAATAGAATAACCCAAAACATTGGTTGACCAGGGTCAGACTCTTGTGGACCTTTGATAAGAAGTGATAGTGGATGATGTTTTATATAATTTGATGTCATGTAGTTGGGATATATTTTTTGTGATGTTTAATTTCATGAATTGAGGATGCCTTCCTTTTAGTCTAGCATCTTATGGTAAGGACATTGGTGCTGATATAAAATTGTGAAATATATCCTTGGAAGAAATTTTCATTGTTATAGGGAATTTAGATATAGGAAAAAACTTTTATCCATGAACAAGATTATTGATGGCTAGCCATATTCTAGATACCTTCTTTCACAGGTTTATCTCATGCACAAGTAAGACTAAGTACATCAGATTCATATGTAGAAGATCCAGTTTTTATCACTTGGCCCTCTTTAAACATAGATATAAATCGTTTTTATGGATGGGATTACTTGAGTTTCACAATGAATATTGTAAGGGTAGGAATCATTCCATAGTAACCTCCTTTAAGGAGATCCCTCTGCCTAAATTTGACTCAAATGGAGGGAGAGGGTCCAGTACTACAAATACCCCTTTTATCAAATGGAATTTAACAGCTCTAGAAAATCGATGTTATAGCCGATAAAGATAGGGGGTTCCTTTATCAGAGCTCCAAAAGGCGTTGATAAAGACCCCTTTTATCAGCGCTAAAAAAGCGCTGATAAAGGTAAAAAAATAAAAATAAAATAAAAATAAAATTAAAAAAATCATGCCAATCGGGGTAGCTTTTATAGAACTTGAGCCCCCCTTTTAACAGCATTTTACAGCCCCTCCAGTGCCTTCACGAACTCCCCGCCACCCTATATCAGCACTACAACCACCCCCTTTATTAGTTCTAGCCCACCAAATTCACCCCCATGCGCACGCCATTGCCTCCACCAATATTCAATCTTGAGACCCCCCCTTTGCACGCCTAAATCCTTTACCACTCTGCTATATTGATTTTTTTTCCAGTTAATGACATATCTATTTGTTTATATATATATTTATTTATATCTATTCATATAGTAATATATACTTATATTAATATATATAGTTATATTATTATATATATTTATAGTGATATTAATATATATATTTATAGTTATATTAATATATATATATATATATGTAGTTATAATAATATATATATAGTTAGATTTATATATAGGTATATTAATATTCATATATTTGTATTTTAAATAAAATGAATATTAGTTATTATTTAGATAAAGCTAATATATTTTATATGTAAATATATTTTATTATTTATATTTATAATTAAATTTTTATATGTGAATTTATAAAAAATATGAATATATTGTAATATATTTGATTTTAAATAGCAGTGCATTATAAAAAATGATAAAATTTCAAATAACTAATATCAATATTAATGTAATACCTTGGAATAAATTCAGTCCCCACCCAAAAAATCCAATAATATCCCCTTAAATGAGGATGATAATCCACAAAATGTTAAAAAATAGGGGTATCCCGACTAAAAAATCAGTTTTCGGGGCCTTATGGGAGTTTTTTGGCCTCTAAAAAATCATTATAGGAGTTCCCCCAACTTATAAGGGTGTAGAGCTCGTCACAGGCTTCGATTTGATATGAGCTAGAGATCAAACGGACACCCAGATCAAAAGTTATGGCCGTTTGATGTTTGATTTGCGTTTTCAACATATTTTGGATCTTGTTTTTATACTTTTTTATTTTTTTGTCTTTAAATTGTTATTAAATGACTATTACTCCATAATAATTAGAAAATTATTAATTAATTTTTTTTAATTTTTTATAAGCCATTTTCACTAAATATCTTATATATTAAGTGTAACTGTATATTTATACTTATCTAAAATATATTTAAAATTACATTTAAAAAATATATATTATATTTATATCAATATAACTATATCTATATATTTAAATATTAATATATTTTTTTAATTATTTTTTTGGAAGTAGACCCTTTATCAGCACTTTTAAAAAAAGCGCTGATAAAGACCCACCTTTATCTGCACTAATAAAAAAAGCGCTGATAAAGGGGTACCCTTCAACAATGCTAAACAAAAGAGCTGTTAAAGGGGGTACCTTTATCAGCACTAAAAAATCACTGATAAAGGGGTACATTTATCAGCCCTTTTTCTTTAGCGCTGATAAAGGGTGGCGCTAGCCATGCCCCGTTTTGTCGTAGTGGTCATTCTATATTCTTACCTTAGTGAGTGTCGACATCAAGGATGGATAAGAGGTCCTCCACATAGATCATGATCATTTATAGGGATAGTTAATTTACATATTTTATTATGGTATAGAGATCAAAAATTCATTCCCAGCACAGATTCAGGGATAGGATGGCCTGGTGTAAACAATTTTAGGTTTTGTTTGATGGACCATATGTTATGCAGTTTAATTCCATGAAACTAAAATATTTTCATGGAATGCAAGGTCATGTGACTAGGATGTATCACTGATAGGAATGACTAACTAAGAGTAATTGGGACTTTACAGATATTATATACCCTAAAATGGAAGGGTACAAGAATGTGATGACATAATCATTCTATGACAATGGGTATAACGCACATATGTGTACCATTGAGGGTATCTGAATCCACATGAATAGTCGGTTCATGGGGAGTGTAAATCATAACTCAAGAATATTTTAGTTAACTAGAGGTTGTAAATAGTGGGTACAATTCAACCCTTGATAATGGTTGATTCACTCATTCTATACAGTTAGGAAAATAACTCGGGGTTTAAGCTGGACCTCTCCCTAGGGACCAAACATCCCCTAGGAACAAGATCTTAGGAATTTCTTCATTCAATAGTGAATCCTAGAGGGGTCAATTTTAATTATCTAGTCCTTGTCACCAGTTTTTTATAGGGGATAACCAAGAGAAAGGAATCCCAAGTTCCATGGGGTTCCAAGAGAAGGACATTAAATCAAGGAATTGGTTGATATAAACTCACATACTGAGGATATTTGAAGTTGGTTCATGGAGAACATAAGATTAATGAAGGGTTTGAGAAACCTAAATTCCATTATAGCGTGTATTGAACACATGTTTTAGCGAAGGGATAAAAAATTTGATTCTTGATTAAAAAGTTATTAGGGGTACGTTCTATTTGGCATGAATACCTCATATCATGTAGTTTAGTGTTATGAGACTAGGATATTTTTGTGCAGTTAAAAAACACATGATAAGGATATTTTCATGATGTTAATGCTATAAAAATAGGATGTGGTTCCTTATTCAAGGCTCACCTCAGTCATTCTGGATAGAGTCGCTTTATAGATTCCATAAGCTCACATGTGCCATGATCAATCTGAGAATAAAGGGATAGCTGGGAATTCAGTTAAGCTACATGTGGGTATGTGATGGGGGGATATGTGGGTTTGTTCACAATTTATTTTAAAATTGAGTCTCTACATGGATCTAACTCTCATATAGAAATAATATTGGGGATGATGGAAATCCATAGTTAGGCCTGAAATGGATGATCCAAGCATCACTACATATCTAGGATCATAGGAATCATGCGACACATAGTTCTCAGGAAGTTCCTTGAATAGGTCTTGCCCATATATAGAGGGGATGGTGGGAATTTTTTGTTATTCTTTATGCTGCATATGGACCCAAGATTGGAGATCCATCCATCACTACATATAATATAGTAATAAGTATTAATCTATATGTATTTCTGGAAGGGATAACTATCCATAAAGGTCTGACCCATATGCAGGGGGGATATATTGATATAATGGATCGACCCCAGATTCGAGGGATCTAGAAATCTCTAGGTATCCTACGCTAATATGAATCAAGACACACATATTTCTTTAATTTAAAAATATCCTCATAGGTATGACCCATATGCAGAAGAATGGTATTTTTCTTGTTTATATTGTTACTGGACCTAGGAATTGGGATCTGAGGGTCAATACATATCCTGTGATAGTAGGAATCAAGTCACACATAGTTATTCAATGAAAACATTTCTACACAGGTATGATCCATATGATGAGGGGGGATTGTTTTTGTTTATATTGCAAATAAAACTAGTATTTGGGATCTGAGTGTCACTATGTATCATGTGATAATAAGAATCAGGCCAAAAATAGTTCTTGGAAGGAAAAATCTAAATGCAGTTCTAACCCATACTTTGGGGGAGGTATTTTATCTGTTTATATTGTGTTTAGACCTAATATTAGATATCTTAGAATAACTCAATATCTTATGATAGTATAAATTAATCCACATGTTGTTCTTAAAATTAAATCTCTCCATGATGTTATAAACCATACGTATAGGGGGAAACAATTTTCAATTTATATTGAAACTTGACCCAGGATTATAGATTCAAGCATCGCTATGTATCCTATAGTAATAGGAATCAATCCACAAGTAGTTTTTGATTGAAAATATCTCCCCGCAGGTCTGACCCATACACAAAGGAGGGTTTTCTTCTATTTATATTTTGTATAAACCCGTGATTGGAAAACCAAGAATCACTAAATATCTTATAGTATTAGGAATCAATAGTTCTTGAATGGAAAACTCTCCACTTAGTTCTGATCCATGCCTAGAGGGGGTCATTGGTTTCTTTTAATAGTGTAGCTGGACTGAGCAATGGGATTTGGGTGTCTTTATGTATCCTATGATAGTAATAATTAAGCCACACATAGTTCTTGAATGGAAAACTCTCTATGATGGCCTGAGCCATATGTAGAGGGGTGATTTTTCCATTGATATTGTGGAAAGGCCCATTATTAATGATGCATACATCACTATATATAAAGTGATAGCAATAATCAAGCCACAAATTGTTCATGAATGAATAAAAATCCACATTGGTCTGAACCATATGCATAAGTGACATTTTTCCATTAACACAAGGTATGAACATATTATTTGAGGTCTGGGTCTCACTATATATCTTGTTATAATAGTAATCCAGACACACAGAGTTCTTGAATGGAAAACCCTCCACATAGTCCTGACCTACACATAGAGGGTAGGGGGTGTTTTTTTTTCCATTAATATCATAGCTGGACAAAGGATTTGAGATTTGGGTGTCACTACATAACCTATAGTAATAAAAATCAAGACAAACATATTTCTTGTATGGAAATTTCCTATGTCGATCCAACTCACACGCAAGTACATGAGTAATTCATTTTTCTTTCACATAGATCTGAATCATGGGAAATTAAGAAATGTTGAAGTAAAATTCTCTACATAGTTTCACGTCATATGGTGAAGACATACTCTATAAAGTCTGACATCGTGTAGTGAGTATGAAATTTGTTGTATAGTTTATAATCTTGATGCCAAGACTTTGGATGTTGTGTTTTAAATTATTTCTTCTAGGGAACAGGTTACCATATAGTTTAATGTATTACTACCAGGACTTAGGATGCTTTATGGAAGCTATGGAAATTAATTCTTGAGAAAATTTACATTGTTGGGGGTGTAATGAATTCCCCATCCATTGTGTCCAATGACTAAGATCCATTTGAATAGAAATTATATATGACATAAGGACCTCCCCACCTAGGTTCCAGATTTGGAGGTTTTTTTCTTAGTATCATTAGGGTTCTAAGAGCTAATACCAATTCTACATTAAAGAATGAGTGGAGGTAAAAAAATTTATTGAGGGCTCGTGTGATCCAATTCTAATGAACTTTTAGGTTTTGCAGTGTTTGCAACATTTTTACATCAAGATGTTCCAACTCATCCATCTAATTTTTTGATTTCTCATCACCAGAGAGATGTCTATAGATTTATATTTAGAGAGATGGAAACTGGACTTCAATGGGAAACACTATTTCTTTTCTATAGAACATAAAATATGGATTATCTTTCATAAAAGTTCACCTAGGGGTATAATATCCCCATAAAGCATGAAGGAGCTTATTCATCGAGGCATTCTTGTCCCTGTACACTATTTTCAAGAGTATTTGAAATAGAGTCTTATTGAAGGCCTCAATTTTCCATTTTCCACTACATGATAGTTGGAAAAATGGTTAGATTTGATGTTGTACTCTTAGTATAATTTATTCAATTGGTTAGAATAGAATTTTTCAATGTTTTCCATCAATATCATATGAGGCACACTGAATCTGGTAGTGACATTGGACTTTATGAGGTTAATGATATTATTCATCTTTACTTTTTTGAGGGGTATTGCCTTATCCCATTCAGAAAATAATTTGATGGAAGTAAGATATACTTAAAATTCTTAGATGTAGCTGGGGGATATGTCCCCACAACTTCCATTCCCCATAACAAATAACCAGGAATATTAATTATTTGTAGAAACTTTGGTGGCTAATGGATGATGTTTTCATGAATATAGAATTCATGAAAATTCTTGGTGAATTACACACAGTCCGATATCATTATTTTATATTAGTAATAAATCCTCCTAATTTGGTGGGAGAGTATGGTGTTAGATAGATTAGCATAATAAGATCCTGAATGGACTTCTTCTATGATGGTGGGAATCTATCCTACTACAATGCATATGAGAAGGATTCTATAAAAGCCTCATTTTTAGAGGATTTTTCTCTCATTTGTCCCATCACAAAGGGTGAAGTTCACTGATCAACATCAATTCTATTCCCCTAGACTCTATCTAATGGGAGGGTCCCATTTTGGAGGTAATCGAATACATGCTCAATCCATCCAGGGGTGGATATCAGTTCATCACACTCTAGGGAAGTGTTGAAATGATCCATTTCTTCTATGTCGCAAATGATGACTGATGAGGAAAACCTTCGATGATTGATTTAGAAAAACACTTCTATTTTCTTGGGGTTAGAAATTAATATGGCTACATTATCAAGTGCATTGACATGGGAATTTTTTGGATCAAGGTACATGATGAAATGTTGATTCAAAAGTGAACTATTGCATGAATCCTATTAAATAACCAGTTAAAGGGTCCAAATCTTACTTCTTGATGGAATTTTCACTTTAGATATATTTTTATCACTAATTATGAATCACATATGATGTACAAGTTGGAAAACTGCAATTATAGGGATCACTCTAAACTGATAATGAGGTCCTGATATTCTACCCCATTATTAGTGAAGACTTGGGACAATGAGAAGGAGTAAGGAAAATTTTCTTTATTTAGGGAAACAAACACAACACCTAGAACAAACCGATTATGCTACATGTTATCCACCCTCTTGAAAATAGCACTTCAAGAGGAACTATCAAAATACATCTCCCCATTAAAAGAGTTTAATGGGAATAGAAACGATCTTCATTTAGAGGTTTTATGTCTACTAGTGTTATTTCAATGGATGGATGTTCTATAAGGAAATATTCCAGGTCATTCCCATTCAATTAGATTTATGACACAAACTAAATGTCATATTATTGTATAATAACCATCTACCGAGTGAAACAACCAGTCAATATAGGGAGACCAAGGATGTACTTGAGCTGGTCAACATGAGAGACCAAGTGAACTCTCTGATGCTACAAGTAATGTATCATTTTTTTCACTATGAATATGGGTGAGAGGAATTTATTCTTGACATCATAATACTTAGTATCAGTACCAAGAATTGTTATACTAAGGTATTAAATGAATTTTTAATTCTTCAAATAATTTTTCTATGTGAGAAGAGCACCGAGTGATTGTTCAATGGTAGCCACATTTATGATTAGAGTCTGTCCTTATACTAGTTTCATCAAGACCAGTGGGTGTAGTATGTTTTTATTGAGACTCTGAATGTATTATTTGTAGTCCGTGTATGATCAGTATGTGAATCTCTTCTTTATTAACTTAGTGAAGGGAAGTGATGTGTCAGCCAGGTTATCTATAAAACGCTGAATGTAAGTGTGGTTCCCTTAGAGCTCTCTCAGTTCTTTAATATTCTAAGGGGGTGTCATTTATATGACTTCACTAGTATCTTATGGGTTTAACTAGATTCCACATTTGAATAAAAAATCCCTAAATAATTTCCTTGATGTTACTCCAAATAAAAATTTAAGAGGATTCATCTTTAAACTATGTATTCGTAGCTGAAGATTGTTTGAATATCCAAGAGGTGATCACACCACTATTGAGATTTGACTAATAGGTCATTGAAATAAAAATATTCTATTCATCCCAAGAAATGATTAAAGATGTGATTTTTGGTTCATTATTAAGTAATCACAACATTATTTAATCTAAATGGCATAACCTAATAGAAAAATATCCCTTCAGGTTCTCTGAAGGAGGTGGATTCTTTTTCTTCAGGGGATATCTTTATCCAATTATACCCTGAATACCCATCCATGAAGGATATGTCTTGGATGAAAATATTTTTATCAATTAAAAGTTCTATGATCAAAAATGGGAAATTTTTATTTTAGGTAGTATCTGTTAAGTTCTTTGAAATCGATACAGACCTTGATCTTCTCATTATTTTTCATAATAGGGACAATGATGGCGAGTCATTTTAAGTACAACACTTCCCTTAGAATGTTTTCTTAGATCAATTTTTAAAATTATGATTCTACATTTGTATTATTAGATGGGTACATCCTCCTGGATGCCTGATTGAAACCTTGATAGTCATCAGGTAATCCATGGTGGTGCGTAACCACATAAGAGTTCATCCCAGGAATTTCAATATAATTATACGATAAAAAGTATCAGTTATACTTTATTAATTCAATATACATCTAAATCTCATCAAGATTCAGGGATTCAATAATCAATGTAGGCCATGAGCCATATTCTCTTCCCAGATTCACCTACATGAGCTCATAGATGGTGGTGGAGATACCTTCCTTAAATGTGGGAGGGTTTTCCTAAGTTCATCCTCTTATTCTTCCATCTCTTAATCTATGGATTTATTTTTAGAAATGGTGGGTAATTTGGGGGAAAGTATATCAAAATCTATGTAAGAGAGGCCATAGGAAGAGACATTTTTATCTTGAAATTATAGAAACATTGTATATTGATTCTAGGGTTGATTTTCTTCTTTTATGCTGCCATAAGGGGTAATATAAGCCTATGAATTCTAACTTGAAAAGAATTCCTTGAGGGTATCATCAATTTTTTTATGCTGGATAAAGGGAATTATTAGAACCATATATTGAATTATCTACATCCACTTTTTATGAACCCCCTTCAGTTGATGTTACTAATATCACATATACATTAGATAATAAAATTTTTGGTCTATGACAACTTACAAGGATTAAGTCTTCTTCCTCGATCCAGTTTATGGGTAGCACATAATGCCTAACAATCATACAATAGGGATTCAATGGGTGTTCCCCGATACATTAGAGGCTACAACCATTATATTATCATCCACTATTTTTTATTTTTATTCACTCTTATAGAAACCCACCTCAACATATATGTATTCATATAAATCAAAGGGGGAACTATCACCATGGTGTATGTCGACCTTCCCATCAATAGATCATTTCAAGAAATGTTGAAAATTTGAAGGTACCACTACGTGGATTTGAAGTGAAAGTATTAAAAGATGGAAATTATATATCATGTCTTATTGAATAACCATAAACTCAACATAAGACATGATATCCCCAAACTGAGCCTTCATCTTGATTTTCTCTAGAGGTTTTTCTAAATCTCATAATACCCTTGAATGGTTATATTTTTTTGCACATAATCCCCCATCCGTATACCTAAAATGTTTTTGGTAATGAATCAGGATGAGGTTGTTCCTAATGAAATATTCAACCATATCCCTTCAAATTTCAACATTATTGAGTTTTCCAGAAACATAAAAGGGTCTAAAATGCCTCTTGATAATTTATTTCTGATTATATTCTTTGAACATGATGGTGAAAAGAAATTCTAATGGCATAATATCCACTCCATAAAGATCAATTGGAGAAAATTTGGTCTTGAACTCTTTTTGGCTATGGATGTCCTCAATGAGTGACTCTATGAGTTCTATAGAAATATAGAGATCATACAAGATTTATAATTTTTTTGGAAGAACCACCAACTACTTCAAAATGTCATAATTTTTTGCTAGATGGTTGATCCTCCCAAGGTGGAGTTTCTCCTTATTACAGGGCTTAGGTATTGAGGTTTTTGAGGTGTATGGACTTGGTTCTTGAGTAGAGTTTGAAGGATCAACTATTGCAAGTGGCATGGGCCATGCCGACCTTTCCTTTGTCTAGGATGACCAGACAATCGCACCCTTTCTAATAATTAATGTAAAATGAATGGGATTGAATGACCACTGGAGGGCTCTGAAGAATATTCGTTCATCCTTTTATCTTGGTAGAGTTTTAATTCATATATCTTTGTTGAATATATGGATTCCCTGGGTATGTGGAATTTTTTTATGTCTGACCATGCCCTCACTGTCCCTTATGTCCTTGGATTCTGCGTCCTTGGGTTCCATCTCCCTAGTCAGGAAAATGGAACTCATACTTGTAAGTGTATTCATCACCTTAGAATAGATCTGTTAAGTGAAATATGTTAATATAACCAAAACATGATCATCATCCAATGGGGGTTTTGTTTGATGGGGTGGTTCCCATTCTCTGGATGTTGGAGGAAGTAAGGCTGCAAGAGTAAGAGCTTATACGACTGATACATATGATTCTTTATCTTTTGTCTATTCCTATGTTCAATAATTTTTTCTACATTTGGGAGGTATATTCGATGATTCATCCATTGGTACTAGGATTGTTGTTGGTTTGTGAAGCTATGTTCTTAGGGTGGAATGATCTAGGTCAACAATCTTTCAAGTCATCCAGTTATCAAAATTTTATCTATGCATGTATGAAGTTTCTTTCCAATCACCCTCTTATTCTAGTACATTGATGTTTACACAACTCACCTATTCTAAAACCTTCTCTAGTATCTCATTTCTATAATCAACCATGATCTAGAAGAATTATTTAAAGAAAAAGTAGTCATGGATGGTGTGACCTAGACTCTTAGGAAAAGGGTGGTAGTCATGATATTCTGTGAGGTTGAACTCATTGGGTTTCCTAGGAATCAGTAGCTTGAGTAGGTTATTTTCTATTGATAGAAGAAAATAATTGGTTACATGATCATTTTTGAAGGAGTAATATTTATTCAAATGTTCTTTAAATTAATGGAGACCCTGATCTCTTTATGCTTTTAGTCAAGGTTGATTTTGTTTCTACTAGAGCTCTAGGAGAGGCACCAAATGATCTGAGGATTGTATGGGTGATTGAATGATAATTTATACTAGTTTTAGGGTAGGATAAGTAGTATCTTACAAACCAATAATTATTCATCGTGCCGATGGAATGGGATGAGTTTTGGCTTGGGTCCTCTAAATGGAATCTTATAACCATTATTCCATTTCTACAAACTCACATAATCATCCTCGATACTTCATCGAGATCAAAGGTGTTTGCAGCTCTTCTAGAATATTTTCACCACAAAGTTGAAAAAATTTATATTATGATAGAAGGATACTGAATGAATAGGTTAAACCTTTCCATCTAGCTATGAATTCATGAACTCTCTCATTTTTTCATTTCTTATAAAATTTTAGGTCAAAAATTGTCATTTTCTTTAATGTGGAGTTGTACTGATAAAGGAAGTAATAAAGATGGTATTCTCATCCTATAATAGATCATGCTGGGAGGATTTTTTATTATTAACGGGATGGACTGATTAGATTCTTTTAAAATATCTTACTTTGGTCACCTACTATTGATCTTAGGGGCCCATCAGTGTGCCGCATCGAGACATGAAGTGCGTGAGATGTTGTGTTGGATCTCCCACACCATCAAAGGTTGAGATGATAAGATATCCAAAATTGGGTGGTGGAAAGTGTCTTCCACCCATTTGGGATATAGCTTATTCTTGGGATGCATGGGTCCATACCACCCTTTTATGATTTCCATTCAAGAAAACAGGGATTCAATAGAGTTTAGGAGTTATATATATAACACTATTTTTAGTGCCTCCCATAAATAGGGAGAAGGTTAGGGTTGTTGAGGTGGAACTATTTTCAAATCTTGCTGATTCTTGATCCTTGCTTGGACTGAAAGATCACCCTGACAAGGGAATAGATTTCACTATAATGGAGGAAAGTCATGATCAACCTCAAATTCATCATTTATGTTGATTCATTACCTAGATCTAAAGCTATCATGACGATCATATGATTCTCTTTTAGGTGTATTATATATCTCTTTATATGTTTTAGGAGGGATATTCTTGTCTATCATAAGGAAATACCCAGAGGGAATGTTTCCCTGGAGTAGATCCTTATTGAGATGTAGGATATTTTGTATCTAAGTCTCATAATGTTCTATCCATACCTATGTAGAGGAAATTTAATCTCCTATGGGTTCTATGTGGGATGTAGCCACTAATTTCCTTTTATCCTTAGTAGTTTTACACTATAGAAGTGGAAATTCATCATTCGAAGGTTCTAGGTTCTGGATCCTTCTCTGATTCTGTGTTTGTGCATTATTAGTTTGTGCATCCAAATCACCTGCCTCTCAAGTTATGGTTCCTTCATTGCATCCATCTGCATTTATTGGGTCCATATAATTTTTATATTGATGTTTATAACATTCAATAAGGTGTATCAAGCAATTGTAGTTAACCCATTTCTCTCCACACATCAGGGTTATTCTTAACTACTTACTCCTCTATCGAGGGGTTCATCTGGTCCATTTCTTTGACCCATGTCCATGTTGGACCATTTTTCCTTATGACCCTTATAGGGTTTCATTTCCTTCACCAAACATTCCTTCTATCTAGGTTTATGAATAGTGACCTTAAGGGAGTTTCCTGTCCTATTTTCTAAAATGGACGCAAATAGAAAAGGTATGTCTTTTGGTGAGAGGAATAGATGAGATGACAACCATCAATACATTCTTACAAACCTAGAAAATATTGATTCCTTTTAGAGTGGTGATTATGATAAAAATGACCCCATCTTCATGATATGGGGATTATTCTGGGCCGTTATCGACACATTTTGACAATATTGGTGAGGATTTGATGATTTAAGTCAAGCATATGATGTCTCTTGAGATAGAAATTGTGAAATAAATACCCCCAAACCTATGGGATATGGTTGATCTAGAACCTCAACTGAATTCTCTAGGATCCTCTTGAGGTGTGATGAACTTGGTAATGATGATTGAGGTAAAAATATACCCAACACTACAAGTTGGCTTAGGTTTGTAGTAGCCATCTATATTTTATGGGTACTCTCATGGTTTGATGACTTGAGTGGTGGATGTGGTGTTAAAAATTTCCACAACCTTATGGGGTGGGTTCTCTCTCGGATGGCTGGTATAGTGGCTGCTATTGCGATCTGTCTGATTTTGAACAATTATGAACGTGTATGATCTAGGTGCAATGGTTATCTATCATGTGATTCATCTTCCATGAGAAACTATTGGGTAGTCCACAACTTTATATTCTGTGTCAAAGGTGTTTTACCATTTTCTCAAGGGGCCCAATGTTAGAGTGTTTTGGAGGCCCTTTCCCTCCAGTCATGACTTATTTAGACATTCAAAGTAGGGTAATTTCTTTATATTAATCAACTTTCCAATGTGTTACTCGGTCTCCCTAATTTCCCCCATGGGTATAACATTACAACATTCCATATCTAGGGATATTTACTATTCTTGGGACATAATGATGTACAAAGATTCATATCTTCCCCATCATTTTATATTCACATTTTAAGAGGCTCTGGAAATCACTCAATAATGAGTTGTTATGATACAAATACAAACACTACATATAATTCTTCAATACTCTTCGATCCCTAGTTCTGGGTTATGGGGAATGCAACCAGGCCAAGATAAAAACAAAGTGTACATATGATTTAGATATTACCCTCATATCCTTTATAAGGAAGGTTTTTATCAATCAACCTTTGATAAGTCACCCACATGTTCTAGATAAAGTAAGGAATGCAATAATTATCTATCCCATTTGTGATCTCAGGGTTGGAATTGGTGAATACCTAGAACATTATTGGGAGGTTGCTTCCAATTAACTCTCTCCATATATCAATTTGGACATATTTTTTTATCATAATTACATGCCTCCACCTAGTTTGACCACACATGTTGATTCTTTAGGTCTAATGTTTTCCGTGATGATGTTCTATTGAGAGTTGGTGGGGAACTATATACAATTAACCCTAGTGTTTCAATCATCTCTCCATATGAAGGTGTCTAATTTTTGAGCAACCCTATTTATAAAGGCGTCTGGTAAAGGGGAGTATTTCCTTATATAAGAGAGATATCATCATGGGGAGGTTGACCATGATGGATGTTAGGATTAGAGTTCCTATAATATACCTACACACTACATCAAGGAGGAGTATTGAAGTATTCATCACCTTAAACATTGGTTGAAGATTCTAAGAAACATCATGTTGTTTCAGGTATGCATAGAACAACCACAAGGACACTAATACTGAGAATATTAGGGATATGATCCTCATTCTATGTCATGGAAAAAATATACTGAACTAAATTTTATGGTTGAGTAGGGACATGAACATCATTCATGATTTTTGACAACATATGTTGATAAATGTTAGGTTCTAATGGGATATGATACCACTTATGAGAAGCTACTGAAGTATATCAATGATCTTATGTATCATTAGTAGAAATATAAGCCTGTATATGGGCAGTTTTTAGAAAATTCAGGTCAACCCTTTATGAATCAGTTATATGAGCCGAATTCAAATATGAATTCCCCATCAAAATATATTGATGTACCTCCATAATGTGAGAAGGGATATGAACCACATTCTATATAGCCTATAATGTTTATTGGTGCATTTTTTCATTAAAAAAAGTAGGGATATGATCTTAGATTCCATAAGCTAATTGAATATGCTAAGTAGTTTCATTAGAAGGAATATGATCTTAATCTAAGGGTATTTACATATTTTACAGATAAACATTAATTGGAGAAGGGTTTTGAGCCTAGTCCTATGCATTTTGATTATGTCATTGGTCTTTTTTGATAGGAAAATAAATATATCATGAGGCATGTGAGCAATTTAGATGGTGGTCCCCTCCGATCCTATGCCTTTAGTGTATTGCACCGGTTACTTTCAATAGGAATGAACTCCTATCATGAGGAATATGACAAACTGAGTTGGTTTTCCCCGGTTAGAATAGGGATATGATCCTAATACAATGAATTTGGAGTATGAAGGTGATATTTTTCAATAGTAATGTGGACATGTCCTAAGGCATGTTCCAAACTGATTTGTTGAGTCATGGTTGGAATAAGGATATGATCCCGGTCCTATGCGTCATCCATTTTTATAATACACTGAAAATCTTCTTGGATGAGAGATACAATTTGTTATTGCTCTAGAGTAGTCACCTAATCAAATTGATCATGATGATATGCTACTAAGGATATCGAGATTGTAATATGTACATATCCCTATATTGGGACAAATTTCAGAACATACCGATGGAGATATTTTTCTATTTCTAGAATGTAGTGACCCTTTAAAAAAGTATGCGAAAGAATGTAAACCTACACATTCATGGTCTAAAAGATATAATGGTATATGTGTTCAATTGAAGAAGGTACATAAGCCCACTCTTATCCTCCTTGTACCATTAGAATAAGATGATCAGATTCATGTATAGGGGAAGAGATATTTTCTTACCCCATTCTTATTGTAGGAATATGCATGCAGAATTTATCCGAGTGAGAAGAGAAATGAGTCTTCCCACTGGCTTCATCCAGAATATACTAACGGGATTCATAAAAAAAGCATGGATATGAACTAATTCCAATTTATCCATAGATTTTTATGTCTGGAGAGACCTCATTGTTACCCATTCATGAGTGTCTTGTGTGGAAATATGTTTGGTTGTTCCCACAGCAGGTGACTGAGAGGCACTGGTGGGATGATGCAGTTGATGGAAGTTGAGAGTATCCTTCCAAATAATCTACTAAATAAAGGTAGAGACAATGTTTATTCCTCGATCCACCTTCCTAAGATATAGAATGATATTATTTCTATACTCTAGGGATAATATAATGAAGATATTAGTGGCTTTGATTGGTTCCATTGGTTTCATTTTACCTTTCCCTAAATTAGATTGAATTGTGAGATTCATAATATTTAGATATATATGTGAATCCTCGAGGGTCAGGATCATACCATGTCAGAGGTATTCTCTAACCATCACATTATCTACCTGAATATGAAGGTGTCAGGTAGGTGAGGTTCCTTTTCAAACCATACTAGTTATTCTCGTAACTGAGTTTCCATAAAATTTTCTTCATGAATACATGATCTCGGGTCAAGATGTATGTGAAAGTAGTTTTTGTAGTCATAATAAAAACTAGGAACAAGGTCCCCGATTATTGGATCATCACAAGTGTGGAATATGATCAATTTGATATGCATGAGGAACAAAATTTCCCTTTCTTGTTCTTGGGTTGGCCATTTTTCTTACGTCGAATCTTCATAGTGAGAACAGACTTATTTCATGGGAACCAAAGTTACATTTTATTGTTAATGTATTTCATGTTGAATTTGACATTTTCATTTCTGTAGGGGACATGAATCAAAATGTTCTAACACATGATCAAATGATCATTTTTATTATTTTATAGATTCAAAATGGGTTCGACATTTTTTTTCCATTGGAAAGATGTTGATGGTTCCCTATGTTTAGAAGACATAAAGCTCAATTCATATAATGATTTAGTTATTCTGTAATTACATTCTTTCACTTGGGGTTCACTATTTATGTTTCCTTCAGAGAGATATAATCATTGACTATTGTTTGTGGGGGGTTTAGGTATTGTTTCACAATCATTCAGACTGATTTTAACATTTTTATCTCTTATAGAAACTCTCAATGGTTCCCACATCCATAAAAAGGTATAAACCTACTTTCCAATGATAGGCGATCATTTCGGATTTCAATCTCAATGGACATTAATAACTCACATTGGATGAGAGGATGGTAGATTGGAATTATCACCCCATTTAGTGGGAATTATTTCCCATTTCGAGACTCTCTTATAGATTTAAGATATGTTCATAAATCTCTTCCAAATCCTGATATGGTATTGGTTACCCTAATAAAATTATGAGGTACTGAATCCTTCAACATGTAAAGGGGTTTATATTGATGACCATATTTATGTGTATGAGGTTCTCTATTAGTTTCCCATTAATACTTGATAATGGGGTTTTGATTATATTTTGAATCTATATAACCATACACTCTAGAGTTTACTACCATCTAGGGAGGTGATTGGTGGTTCAAGGATGTGATTGAGCCTTCATGAGGTTTCCTATGTATCCTATATATAAAATAAATCCAAACCCACATAGTTCACTATATTTCAAATCTATGAAGTTTTTCTTCATGATGAAATTAAAAATATGAGGGAACTTAGGTATGAAGTATGGAGATCATGACTTAACAAGTTATCCTATGTATCTTACTTATATCAGGAACCAGAGTCAACATAGTTAAATATTCTCCCAACCCAATGATGGGAATGGATTGATGATTGATACTTATGAGGGTTATTATGATAGGTTTTACCAACATGGGAATTTGATCGATACATACACCATGGTGGATTCCCTTATATGGGAGATGTTGTATCATGTAACTGAAGAGGATCACACACTGAGGTTTCCTAGGATGGGGGAGATTTATGATGTGAATGATATGATCATTGAGAATCCCTAAGACCATAGGATTCATTCTGAGTGTGAAAAATAAGTGATAGAAAGTAATCATACCCACAATATAGGATTGGGGACTTATGATTTGGGGTGGCCTTAATGGGGTGTTTGATATGATGATTAGGCCTTAGAAAGGATCCCTACATATCCTAATTATGAAAGTAATCATATTCCTCATAGTTAAATTAGAATCTTGATCTACTGATGGATAAGGAAGGATGATAATACCATAAGAGAGTTTGGGTCCCGTGGTTAAGAGTTTCTAAGATATGGAGGGACTTATACCCAGGTGGATTCCCTTTACTAAATATCTGACCGTTACCCTCTGATGAATAAAGTGTAGGATCAATGAGTGGATATTTGTGTAAATATCATGGTTTGGTGTTAACATGGTTTGAGGTCATATTCTCGGGAACAAAAAATAGTAAAGGCTGACATGCTTTAGGGTGTCCGCCTGACATGACCAGAGTGTCTTCCTGACATTTCCTGATTTTTTCCAAAAAATGTCTTGAGTGTCTTCCAGACATGTCCTATTTGTCTACCTGACATGTCCAGATTATCTTCTTAAAAAGGCTGACATACCCAGGGTGATTCGTATTATCAAATATGACATGTCAATGGTATATTTCATAAAAATTATGATATATATGAGGTTCTTTGCGTGATCATAGAAAACATGTCTAGGGCATTTCACATGATCAAGGATGACGTGTTGGAGTCTTGACTCATGATCTAGATGACATGTCTGGAGGGAATTATATGACTTGGATCACATGTTCGGTGGAATTCACATGACTTGAATGATATCTCTAAAGGACGACAAATGACTTGGTTGACATGTCTGGAGGGTTTCATGTGACTTGGATGACATGTCTAGATAATTTTTACATGACTTAGCTAGAATTTATAGGTATTGTCACATGAATAATGAATAGTTCATGAGAATTTCATGATCCCATCACATGAAAATCATCGAATCTATCTTCACAAAAGGATTCTATATTTTTCAACCTTTACCATATAAATTACTCAATGTTTATTTGGAATTTTCTTAATGAGATGTCGTGTAACCAAGTCAATATGTAGAAAATCCATTTCATAATCTTGAAGATGTATTGAAATTACTTCATGTGACCAATAAGGTGATCACGTATAGTATATAGAAATTATGTATAATCCTTTATGTTATTCCATGGGTTAACTTAATGGGAGACCCTGGTGATTTCTTTGCTTTTAAATCAGAGAATTACTCTCTCACTTATATGCTCCCATGTCCGTGTCTGTTTATTTTCTGGTGTCTAGGAGGATGAATTTATAGGACTTGATTCCCTATATATATGCCTATTCATATGGAACATATATAATAGATATGGTATTGAGTCGGTGGATTATCACGTGTTTTTCATGAACTCGTGGTGGGTTATCCATGGCATCATCTTCATATCACATGATAGATAGAGACCACAATATCATCAGGTCATCTCCATATGTATTGAACCCACAAATTTTCAAAGGTATTTCACATAATAAAATATACTTGTTGATGGTAATTTATAAGAGAAATCAGACATTTTCTAGGAGTCTTTGAGAGATCAAGATGCATACTGAAGAGGATTTCACATGATAAAGGGAGACTTGTAGGGGGACCTTTATGAGATCAAGTTGCCTCTCTAGAAGGGATTCTCATAAAAAATAGTGTAACAATCCTTTTGAATGATTATTCTACATTTTCAACTTTTTTTATCTTCTATTTTACAAGACCTTTATCCTTTTCCAATTAGTTATTCATCTTGGTAATGCATGATCAGTAATGGATCTCAGGATGACGTGTGAGAATTGTCATGGACAATCTCTCTACTTGTCTATGGATCTTGAGGGAGAATCAAATGATTGGATAGACATGTCTGAGAACCTTCTCATGTTGAAGGTGACATAACCAAAGGCTTTCACATAAAATGATGGACATACCACTAGGGATCTCATGTAATTATAGAATTCATCCTGTGAGTCATATTATCTCTTCAATTGAAAATAAATGTAACTGAAATCACATGATGATTCTATTTTTTAGATCTTATCTGATATTTTCCATGACCTTAGATATATTACTGATAGTTTTTTATTAGTGTATAAAATGATAAATAATGGTTCTTGCGATGAAATGAGATCATTTTAATTGATGATCACACTGCTTGTTTTAGTTATGGAGGGGAATCACATGATCAGACGGATAATTTTGAGAACCTTCTCTTGGTGAAGGTGAAGCACCCAAAGGATTTCTTGTGGAATGACTGAAATTCTTCTTGGTATCTTGTGTGATTGGTGAACTGATCACACAAGGTGTATGTTCTCTTTGGATGAAAATCAATGTTACCCCTATCTCATAAAGCTCATTCTCTTTTCAGATTTATATACTATTTAAAAGACCATATACATTTTCCCATTTGTTGTCCTTTAGGGAATGTCAAGATCAATGATGGATCTCATGATGGAATCTGGGAATTGTCCTGGACTGTAACACTACTAATTTATGAATCTGAAGGGGAGTCGCATGATCTGAAGAATGTGCCTGAGAGACTTTGCATGATAAAGGTGACATAACCCAAGAAATTCATGTGTCATGGATGACATAATTATAGGGATATAACATGATATTTAAACAAATTACATGAGCCTCATAAGCCCTTTGGGTGAAAATAAATGCAAATTATATCGCATGAATCTACCCCATTTACAACTTTTATTTTATAAGAGGATTTAGGTGATTGTAAATCATTTATATGTTGACATGTCACCTGATTGGAGGAGATCATCTGATATAGGTTCTTATAATCATGAATACATATTGGAAGGGATTCACATGATAAAGTGGGATCTCTAATGGGTATTCACATGATCATTATCAGATCATGTGTAATTCATAATTTATCCGTGTGAAATTCCCGAGGTCATGTGACCGTGTCCCTTCTAAGGGGTCATGGGATTCACGTGATCAAACCAGCTGATCATCATGTATCCATGCTACTACTTCTTTTATATTTTTTGTAGAAAATAATAACAATGATTCATGTATTTCTTTGATCTTAAAATTATCAATTGTCATTTCATGGGAATCAAAAATAATAAAAAATATAATAAAGAATACACGGAATTTTATAGTAGCTTGGTACAAGGTGGACCTACTCTATACTTATAAATCCTTACACTATGATAGATACTTTTTCACTATAAATATTTTTTAAGGGTAACAATAACCCGATTATCACATACTTTTTATAATAGAAGTGTAACCACAAAAACTGAATTTTTTAAGGGGAGTCAAAACCTAATTAAATATTTCAATTTAGATCATGAGAGTCACAACATAAATGGTCCAAAATTTATAATATAGGATTCAGATCCTGAATAAATAAAATGATTTTGTTTATATAATCATAAACAGAATGTGAAATCACATGTGAAAGATAAGAATTAGTGCTATAGACACAAGACAATAGGATGAAATAAATAAGGGATAAATAATAAAAGCATAGGTACTGGGTCTTATGTATTGTATTAGTGTGTCCAATCAAGGTAGTAGAAGTTGAAGTAGTCTAGGTACATTCCTTGAGAGATTGTCTAGTATATGGAGAATTATTTCATAGGACTTCACATTATCCAAGCACAAAACTTTTCACATAGTATCACCTTAAAATATGTATGTTAACATCAAATAATTATTGTTTTAGTATTTATAAATAATTTATTCTAATTTTAATAAATGATATAACTATTTAAAAAAGATAGAAACATAAAAAAGTTGATCCAATTGATAGATTAATGAAAATTGAAAATGATAGTTAAAGAATTATTAGACAGATATAGAGAAGGATATTATTATTTCAAAATTACCTCCCAGATCTCATCTAGTATTCAAAACCATGAATACAAATTCAAACCATTTTGAAATTATAATTAGAAAAGATAAAAAAACTCCCTAAAAATTGGTTAATGAAAAACCCATCACAATCTCACTTTAGTTTCCATTTAAAATTTAACATTTTAAAACTTATCGAATATGTCATATAGATATGTTAAAATTAAAAAAAATTAATAACTCTACGTTAAATACTATAAAAAAATTTGGAATTTTTTTAACATCCAATAAAAATTTAGGAACATTAAAAACAAACAAATCAAGAAAAAAATAATAAATTCGAAATTTTTAGTTTCATACTGAATGTTTATGCGTTGAATAAATAAAAAAATATATCTTCACATAAATATGTTTTTATGAATATAAAAACACTCCAATTAAATTCTATATAATTAATATGAATTTATATAATAAATAGTAGAATATGACCATTTGAAATAAACTTACATGAAATTAAAATACCACGAAAATCATAAAAATAGAGTGATCAAAATAACGGTAAGTTTACATGCATGCATAAGGGTAGAATAAAATTTAAACATATTTAATAAAGGTAAAAAAACTCTATATAGTTAATCTTTAAGTTTTAAAATATATATAAGGGCAATAATAAAAACCATAAACTTGTGTAATGGTAACATTCAACTATGTGTATGTGTAACTATATATTTCAATAGGATGGATAAGGGTACATTAAAAACTAAGTGAGGGTAGAGTGAAATTTATAAAACTCATGTAAAGGTAAATAATTTGTAATATATGTTATTTAAGGGTAAAAAACATACTATAAATCTTGTGTCATGGTATAAAATAACTTACATAAGGGTAAAAACAAGAGTCAATGTCATGTTGAAGGGTAAGTAAAATTCATAGAAATTATAAAGACATGAAATATATTTTATAAAAAAGTATTAAAGAATAAATAGTAATAATTATATAATAATAAATAAAAAAATATAGCATCCCACCTTTTATTACATTATATTTTATTACAATGTACAAATAAAGGATCTTTTAGTGTTTAGTTTCTTGGAAAAAAGGTACATAAAACATGAAAAATTAAAACATTACTCTAATCCATTTAAAAGGATTTATCAGAGGTTCATCCTTAGTAAATTTACAACATCTATTAACCTGGGGACATACATCAATGGAAAGGGTGAGCATAAGGCCCATAAGAGAAAGGAAGGGAACCAGTTTATATGTGACCATGAGAAATATCAATAAGAACTTTAGGAATATAATAAAAGAATGAGAAAAGGGAATAGGGGAATATAATAATAAATATAAACTGAATCATAACATAGAAATATGTATAAATGATTTAATTTAGGCATTTAGAATCATATCACCAATGTTTTCTACTAAGGTGTCATAAAAATTACTAATTTTATTCCCCAAGGTATCGAAAAACATCTCATCTCCAGAGATTAAATTTTTTACCCAATGTGTTGGATCACTATTAGAGTTAACCCCTCATATATGTTAATTAATATGACAAAAATTGTCCATAATAAAAAATTTCATGAATAATATTTGGAGAACAATAGAAATGGGTTTCATATCAAATTCATGGAATTTCAAAAGTGCCTAAAAACAAGAATATTATGTCCTTTTCAACCCACAGAAAAGGAATGAGGGTTTAATATATGTTAATCATAGAATAAAATAAATAAATTTTAAATTTAATGAATAATATTTTAAAATAAATAATATTGTGTAATAAACAAAATAAAATGAAATAGAATCTCTTGAGGAGAAGAGGGAAATTTGGAGAAGTAAATTCGACAACATAATGGGTATAAAATGTGGTTGTGAATTTTTTTTAAAAAGAGTGGGTGAAATTGACTTCCATCGATAACACATAATTTTTACCTAAGGGGATTATCTAAAGGTTAATATATGATAGTAATCATAACATTTAGAATAATGATATGAAAAGAGGTTCTTGAATCAAAAATAAAAGAAAGGACAATTCCATTACATTGAAATGTTATTCCTAAAAATTGAATATTAGATCCTTTGGGAATTAAGAAAACATTGGGAGGAAACGATACCAGTTATTCATGGAATATGAATTGTGAGTAAAATAAAATAGATAAATTGGTGGTTATTAATAGAAAAAGTTGATGATTTGTTTATTAATTTCCAAATACAGGAAATGAAAACATAGGTTGTTGGAAATGAAAAACAATGGTATTAAAAATATTATTTCACCATGATTTTGGAAAACTAGGTCAAATTTATGTTGTTTTAATCCAAAATAGTCTATCATAATTTTATATTACATCTTTTGGCATGTAAAAGTAACGTTTCAACAAAAAAAATGTTATTAATGTTAATGTTTCTATTTCAGACTTTGAATAAAAAGTATATGTTTTCAAATTTATTAAAATATATTAATCATATATTGTGTTTAATTAGTTATTAAGTCATTATTATATAATTAAGAAGGAATTAAACATACTAACAAACTCAAATTGTATTTTTTACTATTCACGAAAAAATAAATTAATTTAGAAAATTATCATAAATTAAAACTTACCTAATTTTTGTGTGATGATTTAAAAAATGACATTTATTTTAACATAATAATTATATAAATATGATAATTATAACTTCTAAATATAAAAATCCGTATGTATTAAAAATAATAACAGATTGAAAATGTATAGTAAAATTTCTCACACTTGAGAAAAATAAAATTATTTTATAATTTATATTTAATTTATATTTTTTATTATAATATTTCATTAAAATACGTATTATTTATAATATATTAGTTTATTATAAATATTTATATATTTTTCTGATAGTACAACTTCTATATGAAAAATCAATTTATCATACTCCATGTCAAATTTATTATGAAAAACTATTCCTAAAACAGAATTGATGGAATAAAAATTTTATTTATATAGTGTATTAACACTTTAATTAACCAGTTCCTTGAGACTTAACACCTTATAAAACCTTCATATGACATAAGGGTAAGATTTACGGGGGTGATAGATTCATGGGGAGACTCGACTAACATCACCCGAGTGGTAATTTCCACTAACTTGAACTTCTCCCCTAGGTGATTTCATTCAATGTATACTTGTTGAAGCTTGACATGGGCTTCATCAAGGGAAAACCCATGTGATGATACCCTCCCCCATGTCCTTACATATGAGATTCAAATAGCGTGACTCTACTAATTAAGGACAATGACTCTTCTTTCTGTATTAATTATCCTTTATCAAAATTTAAATACAAACACCAATTAAAAGGTCAAAATTATTATCATGAGTATAGTTCCCAATGGTCATATTTACCAAGGGTCATAATTGACTAGCAATTATATAAAGTATTAATCCAGATTGTCACATTTCCCTTTATATTTAATTTATTATTAATGAAATGTGGCTTTATAGTGTAATAATATAATATAACACACATTTTTGGAAAATAAAATACCATTTAAAATGTATGGGACATTAAAAAATTATGATTAATAATCAACTAAATAATAGCTATATAATAATAATAATAATTTTTAAAAATCATGAAAAAATATTTTGTGGCAATAAAATAAAATAATATTTTGAAAAAATAATAAAAAATATTATGTAGTGTTTGAAATATGAAATATAGAAAATATATATAACACATATATAATCCAAAATTAGACAAAAAATCTCCCAAGCCCAAAAAATATTGATGTTTTATGATGCATCCCATACATCCTAAGTAATGTCTCTATTATTCTATTGTAAATGTGTTTCCATTGATCATTGATGATGGATTTGGGCATTCCGAACCTATAACATATGTTATCCATGATAAAATAATAAAGAACATGAAAAGAATCTATTTCAGTGGATTTGGATTTCGCCTATTTTGAAATAGAATCCACTATAATAAAAATATTTAAAATTGGTAATAGAATTGGGAAATTTCCCATAATATATACTCAAAAAACTTCAAAAACATCACAAAAGATAATGGGTATTCGAGTGATTTCCCATCCTTTTGAAATATTTTAGAAAAATTGGCAGTTTTCACATCCTTTACAAAATATATGTGCATATTTTTAAAAATTTAGGATAATAAATTATAGATTTTAAAAAATTTATTATTTTCCTTTGAGGTACAAATTGTCCATCCCATGATAAAGGAGGAAAAAACTAAAAAATATATTCACTTTCACTTTTAGGAAATAATCTTCACATCACATTGTAATTGAAAATTTTATAATGAAATGGATTTTTTAAAAATGTAAAATATCGATTTAGATTTATGTTCTTTAATTCGGTGGGTATTTAAGAGGGATGATACCTAATATTTTATTTGATAATTAACTATGTTATTATAACAAGGCACTTATACTTTAATAAAGTGTAATTACTCTATTGGAATATGATCATTTAGTGGTTTTTGGTATGAAATTTCAACTCCAGCAGCGTTGGGTAGTCTACTCAAGTGAGCAGACAATTGGTTCTTAGATATTTTTTGAATTTTATTTCCATATTGAACTCTTACAATAGTATAATTTATATTACTTGTCTGGGCTTGGAATCAACCTTATTCATCAAATATCTAAGATCTTTATGATTATAAAACACATTGATTTTATATCTAAGAAGATGGGATAAAAATACATCCAAATCAAATAAACCTACCAAAAACTCTTTTTCTATGGTTGTGTAGTTGAATTTGGCCACATATAATATTGTTGAGGCATAATAAATAGATTTCAATTTACCCTAAATTATTTAAGAAAGGAACTTCATAAGTACTTGGTTGGAGTCATTAAAAAGTATATTGAATAGTTCTTCCTAATTTTGTCAATGCATCACTGTTGGAGTTAATAATTTCCTCTTTAACTAATCAAAGGATTCAATGCACTTACCATTGAAATCAAAATTAGCATCCTTTAGAAATTATTTAGATAGAGGGAGATAAATATTTCTAAAATATTTAATTATCCTCCTATACAATCCTATATGTCCTAAAAATGATGTAATATGTTTCACACAAGTTGGTAATGGTAATGAATTAATCACTTCAATTTTTGATTTATAAACTTCAATAATTTTTTGTGAAATTACATGACCAAGGAATATTCCTATATCAAACATAAAATTATAAATTTTAAAATTTATAACAAGATTCTTTTAAATGTAAATTTTCATGACGTTTTTATATATTTTTCCGACAAAGTTCAAAATAATTCTCAAAAACCCTGAAATCATACAAGAATACATCCAAGGAATACTCAATGTGATTAGAAAATATACTTACAATAAACCTATAAAATGTACCTATATCATTACATAATCAAAATGTAATCCTTTTTATGAAAAATAATGAAGGAATAAGTAAAATTTGTCATCTATTGATCCAATGAAAAATGGGTATCTTAAAATAACATTAAAATCCACCATAAAAGTAATAAAGAGTTATACCTATCAATATAGCTAATATCAGGTCAATTAATGGGATAAATAAATAATCTTTTGAATGACATAATTTAATTTACAATACTTTAAATACACACAACAAATATTTTAAATTATTATAGGGATTAATTCATTCTTTTTTATACATCATAATGGTTAGGCCATTTTTATTGGGAACAACATGGAGAGGGATTAACTATAGTGAATATGAAATGGGATAAATGATATTTTCCACCAAGTTATTCTCAATATTCTTATTTAATACGCCCATTAAGGTGGTATTTAGCCTCATATAGTGTTGAATGATAGGTTTAAAATCTTCCTAAAGAAGAATTATATGTGGGAAGTTTTTTGGATTTATTCATAGAATATCACATAAGATCCACCATTTTTTATTTAAAATTATTTCCATAAAGTTTATTTAAATATTGTTATTGATTTTAGAAAAATTATTGGAAATTATCAATCGTAATTTGTCTCCTTCCTTGAGGTACACATATTTCAAATATGTAGAAAGTGGTTTTAATTCAATATTTTGGGGATTGTTCAAGAGATGGAAATAAATTGAGGTTCTCCACTTATAAAGAATTAATTTACTATAAAATGTAACATATCGGATTTTTTTTTCCGAAAACAAACAATTATATCACCAAAAAACATTGACATTACCCCTTCCTTTAATTTTAAAATAGAATTACTAGAGTTCCAATAATTCTATATAAACTCATATTTTATGGAATTCTCAGTCATAAAATTCTTACCTAAGGATAAATATTCATGAAAAATACCATAATATTCAAAGGTTTATGTATCCTCAAGGTGGGAAATTGTAAATAGTGAGTTATCATATGAAGGTTGCCTCATAGAGTAAAAAATATTAAAGTTAAGTGTGTTGTCTTCGAATTATATGGTGGGTTATTTTTCATGGGAATTGATGATGGTATTGGATTTCGTTAATAAAGGTATACCAAAAATTATTGGTTATAGTGATGTGATTATATATTCTTCCATATTCAATACATAGAAGACTTATGAGAATAATTGATCTTAGAACATCATAATAACATATTCCAAAACTCTTTTTAAGAAAATTATTGATATGTTTTCAAGCTAGACCAACACTATTGTTGGACTCAAGTCTCCAATTTTTAATTAATTGTATACTAATTATGTAAATACATTAACTGAATTAACTAGATCACATGAAGAATTTTATAATGTTAAAGATCTAATTTTTTATGTAATAAGAAATGTACGTGGATATTGAATTTTCTTTTTGAAATTTTCTTGTGATAAGGGAAGAGAAACTTATTCCCAATCTAATCATATCATTACATTTAATTATCCTCATCTTGGTAAAACTATCCTTAAAAAATTTATCATAACTTATGATTTTTTTAGTATTTCCAACAGGGTATATTAATTTACACTTTCAGAATTGTGTACAAAATCTATTTTCTATATTCTTTATCCTTCAGTTTATATGATTTTACTTTCCATGATATAAATGGAAGGGTAAAGTATTTATTATCACTATTTTTTTTAATGTTATTTCTTATCACTTCCTACTTGTTATATCCTTACTTTCTTCTTCTTTACTTTCTTCTTCATGGGTAATTTTCCCAAAATTTTCAGAATTAAATTCTTCATTTTCACATAGCTCGAGTGGACTTTGTTCATGTTTAGGGGTGACTGGTTATGGGAGTTGTTTTCTATTTTTTCTGTTATCATACTAGTACTCTTGATGGGGTTTGAAATTATTTGGATTAGTATTTGGCGTAGGTTTTTGTATGAATTTTCTATAATACTTTACAATAAAAATTATATATAATCTATTATTCAACTCCTCAACCTAAGATCCTTATTGTTGCTTCACAGAAGAAAGTACACTAGTGGATTACTATTCATAGTGTGACTTTTTGTAGAGTGGGTGATTTGTGTAAGTAAATATGTGGATTATAAGATTGTTTTTATTGAATGGGTGGTGAATTTTGTAATTGAATGATTTTATTCTGATTTTGTGACTGTTAAATCCATATTTTTCATGGTTATGATCTCTCCATACTCGTTTTTTTGGAATTTACTTGGTTTCTAGGCTACTACACTACTTTATTTCATTACACTTTATCATACTCTTTAATAAAATGATTAAGTGATGAGCATAAACCGCATACCATAGTTAGTTTTTATTGTTCAATAAATTATTTTAAGTCCATCTATATCACCAAAATGATTAGAGATTCATACATAATTTCTAATAAGGGTTATGGATGATAAATTCTTACCACATGAATTCCCCTTATTCCAATACATTTTGTGAAGATTTTTTTGTGAGTTACAAGATATCTTTCCAATTAGGTTATTATCTTATATTGGTTAATTTTCAATTAATGATCCACTAGATGGTGAAACCAGTAGGATTATATTATCATCCAATAATCCTTGGTAATGTAAAACAAGGAAGTTATTATCCTTGTTTTTTATATAGTCAATTTCCACATATCTTATTGAACTTTACCAGTACCAGTGTAGGGTATCTCAAGATGACTGTCTCATAACATAGTACTATTTTCTAATGGATGCACTTTTTTAAGTGGGGAAAAATATTTGAATAAATAATATATGTAATCCATACAATCCTTATATTAACCTATTTATATTCTATAAAACCAATATTTGGAATCTTATATAATTTAAAATTGGAATATCCTATACTTTGTAATCCTCAATAACTCTTTGGGGTATGAAATTGGAGTATAAAAATGTAAAATCTTTAATATAATTGGTTGGGTATTCTCATATGAAGACATTCAATTTAAGAAGAAATTATATTATTATAATTTTCCTTTCATAATAATTTTTCAATTATATCATAGAAATTTTATTTTTTTGATCAAATATTTTTTTTACAGTGGTCTCTAAGGGTTTGGAGAGAATATTCTTCCATGATGATAGGATTAGAGTGAACACTTGAGGTTTCAATCAAGTATACAAGAGAAATTTCCTCAAATTAATATTTGAAATTAATTTTTCTATGTCTATTCAATAATTTTATTTCAATTTTAAGACCTAGTGGGTATGTATTAGTGTTTATGGCTCTAGTCATGAAATGTGAGAATTAGATTATTGATATTGGCTCCCTGAAAATGACAAAACATTTTGACAGTAGACTATTTAGGGGTATAGAAAGAGAAATTATATCCTTTTTAGAATGTAATATAGTTGTTAAAATTGGTTTTATATATATTAGAGTGAACTATAGTAAATCTTTTCACATTAAATTAAAGTAAATGATTCTTTGTTGTGATTCATTAAAAATAAAAGTGATGTAATAAGAAAACGATTGGAAAAATATTGATAAGGAAACTGATATGGTTAGGGTTGGATTAAATTTTATAATTCAATAATATTAATAAAATTAATTTTATCTATCTTATGATAGAATGATAAATGAAGGATGCATCGATCAAGTATCCAATCACCCCTGTATGAAGCAAACAATTGAAATCGCTACCTTATGCTTGAAATTCAGTTAACTATTCTTAAACTACTAAGGAAAATACCATTTGGTATTTGTACTCCTAAAAAATCTAGAAACCACTCATTGATTTTTCACATGTTCCAACAATCTCTAGACCATCACCACCTATCACAATTTGTTTAATTAAGACAATTTTCACTGGGTGTAGGATGTTTACATAACATCAACCAAAGTTGAAAATAATGAATAACATAAAAATCATAAATACAAATTCATTAAGAGAAATAAAAATCACTATAAATAGAAATAATTTAGTAGTAAATGTTATTTAAATTTAAATCGCAATAATAAAGAATTAAAAAAGGGTTCTCTCATATTTCCCGATCACTCAACAACTACCCCCTATTTGAGGGGCCATAGAGAAGAAAGGGGAAGTGGAAGTTGTTTAAAAAAATGAATAAAATTAGAGTATCCCTCCATCTTGTGAATAATATAGAATATCCTATATATACTACTATAACGATTGAAATGGAGGTTTATAATATTATTTATAGATAAATTATGAGGTATATTTTCTTGTAGTTTTTATCCATTGAACACTGGTGAACTTCTTCATAGTATAAGGATAAATTTTGGTAGTTTTCTTATAAATTATTTTTTCAGGAATCTTAAATATTATCCTACAAAATTCAATTTCTGCTTGACATTTGCATAAAATTATATGAGTGAAATACTCAAGATAAATTTTCTATCTTAAGAGAATTTCCAATTTCCTCTATTTGTATACACACATAAACCACATTAGTGAATTAATCTAAAGAGATATTTAAAAAATAGATGAAAGGTTGAGTATTATTTCTTATACATATTTATTTACCTAATTTATATTTATATATATTTAATAATTATTCAATTATTGAAGGTATGGACAAAATATTTTCCAACTTCAGTAATTTATTTTGGAATTCTATAGGTTAATTCAACACTTGGTCTAGTTGTAATAAATGAATCCCACTAATCATAGGAACCTATAAAAAATTTATTTAAAAATTTTTATCTAGTTTTTAAAAGTTATGTATGAAATATGAAAGTGATAAAAAACTGATAAAATTCTATAATTAATTAATTTTATCTATTTTTCTCAAAACTCACAAAAAAAATGAAAAATGATACTATTTAACTTAAAAAGAAAAATTAGTGGGTATATATTAATTAAAATAAATATAAAAAATAATCAAAATCTTATCTATATATGCTTTAATACCAATTTATAATTTAATACCAAGTCCCTCTCCCATGGGAGACATTAATCAACATATAATTAAATTAATGAAATATCTAATACCTAATATGAAATACTATATTTAAAAACTATTCTTAAACTTATACCTATAAAAAAAGACTAAGGCCAAGGAAGATGAAAAAAAATCTTATGAAATCACACCTGACATATAATGTAGGGATCTTGGTCTTAGAATATGTTTATCAAATAAATATAAAACACAAATTATTAAAATTCTAATTAAAATTTATAAAAATGAATAATATAAATGAATAAATTACTAAATAAACACTTTATTTAATATTATCAACAATTTTTAATATTTTATATTTAATATATTCATGTTAGAAAACATTTTTTAAAGCCTAACATGTATTATTTAATTTTTTTTAAGTTGTAAGAGAAATTATTTAAATATAAAGTCTAATTTTTATACTATCACTTAGAATTAAATTAACCCTCAATGTAGTGTCACAATACAAGGGGATAATGTGGGTTGGGTCTAAAAGTAAGATCATGGGGTGATGTTAGGGAAAATAACCACCCTAAATGAAGAACAAAAAAATGGTTGTATAGTGGGGTGGCTGTATGGAAATTCAATAACCCCCATAGAGTTCACTAGGTAATGAATAGTAACTCTCCCAATAAGATTTCAGTTGTGGAACTCGATTTAAGTTTCCATTATTTATCATTTTAATGCATGAACTACATTCCACACTTGAAATTATATTTCCTTAGGATGTAATTTCATGCCCCCTCCCTACATTATATAAACAATTAATGCAATTTTATGTAGATGAAATATGGTTCTCTATTTTCTATGGTGCGTGATGTAGGCTATGTTATCCCAATAAAATACTATGTACTTCAATATCTATAATATGCTAAAAACTTAATGAAATTTCAAGTTACAAGTGCATACTATGTTATCTATTTAATGTAATTTAAATGTGAATAAACCATCATAATTTCAATATATAATGTAAAATTAGGAAGGGGAAAACCATTATATGTTTGATAAATTATTTTCCTAACAAATAAAGATATTATGATACGACTGATGGTTTTTTGGTGCCCATCATATAAATTATACTAATGAAATCATCCCATATATATGACCTATCTTTGAAAGAGAGAAGATGCATAAAGATATAAAAAACTGTACCTATATCATAATTATAGAGTCCTTCATCTTAGCGAATAAATGTTGATAACGATATTTGAATAAAAAAAGCATCTTTCCTTTGATGGATTATAATAACTAAATCCTCACTAATTGTATCTTGATGACTCCCATATATCGAGAGAGTAGATGGTATATTCACTGTACTTGATGAATGATGCAAAAATAATAAAATATCTTCAAAATTCATTGTATTAAACATATTATCACCACCACCCAATAGGTGGGATCGCATCCCTTTTATATATCCATCCTCAACCATCTTCATTACATGAATAGGATGATGGCACCATGAAACATATTTTGTGTTGAAAAAGTAATACTTATTGTTCAAAAAATTCATTGATTTAATTTAATGTATTTTAAAAAAATATTTAATCCACTAAAAATGGATTATAATTGGTAAAAAGTATTCAAGGATTCCATGGTGGAAGTGTCAACTAAATTCTCACAATATCTTGGGTGCAATGTAGTCTTGTGTAGCATTTCCTGCACAATAGATTATGTTTATAAAAAAATAATATTAGGCTCATTATTAAGGATATATTGAAACAAAATTTTCTTATTTCATATGCAATATATATATATATATATATTTATAATTTTAGCTTTACATCCAATAGATTCCCACATCGGGATCGAACCTTGTGAGTATACCATGTGTTTTAATCTATTTACATTCTATCTTGCATGTTTTGTGAATGTATTGGTGAGAATATGATATCCATTCATCCATACATGTTGAAAGGTTTGAATATTTAAATGGGATAATTTTTTTGTAAAAAATAATTTAGTAAAAATTTTCTCCATTGATTCATCCACTATCAATGGGACAACATGGCCCAGTGAGCACATAACATATAATTTCATATCATTATTAAATATTCATTGGAAAATATATAATAGTTAAAATATAGTTCACAAAGGAAAAACTAGGTTAAACAAAAATACATGGATGTAAACTCTATAACAATCGATCATCTCTAATGGACACTATTAAATAAACTCTATAAACTAACACCACCTACGCTATGAATCACCTTCTCTTACAAAAAATAAGTCCTATATATAACTAGAAATACATCACCACAAAAGTTCTCATGAAAGGTTTAGTATAAAAATACTTATTAGGATACAAAATTTATAAAATAACAGCAAGAAAACACATATATGTATAATAATAAGTTTTTAAAATCATGATATACTTAATGACCCCACCAGTGTAGAATTCTAATCACATGCATGAATATATTGAAATATAATACTCATGTATTAAATATCATGAAAGGAACTATCAAAATATAAAAAAAATTAATAAATGAAAAATTATAGTAAATATATAAACATGGATACCGAAATCATAATAATGTATCCCCTCTAATGGATGCTATTGAGTCACCTCTATACATTAACAGAACCTATGTCCTAACCTTTACAATCAATTATAAAATGAAGTATGTGTATCTACACATACATCACTATAAAAACACCTATATCGAGGTGATTATAATAATACATAGTCAGATAAGAAAAAAATTAAACAACACCAAGAGTTATATCGGCTAAACCAATATCGCTCAAAGGTCATCTTGGTTAAATCATTAATAAGAATACTACCTTATTCTATAAGTTTCATATTTTTCCATATATGAATATAGGTCATCTAAGAAATTTATCCCCCAGAGCACTAATGAACCCCCCCCCCAAATAAGAGTAATCATAAATAAATTCACATAAAAATAGGGATCCTATAGAAACACCCTTATACATTGAAGAAACATTGTTAAACCTATGGGGATCAAACACTATCAAGAAATATCTATGGTTAAGGAATGATTATAAGCCCACCATGGTGGATATCACCTTAATAAAAACATTGATTAGAGTAATAACTAAAATTAATGGGTTAATTTATGGATGATCACACAATAGATAAAAAAAAAATTTATATATAAGAATAATTGAACTCCATGATAACCAATTATCCACTAATAGAAAAACAAAATAATAGTTTTAGAGTATCAACCAGAATAACATGAGGTGATGGTCAACTACTATGTAACAACAAATATAACAGAATACTATTGGTGAATATCCAATTACAATATTTTTATGACATTATCACTTAAATGAAAATTCTTTCGTGTCATCTAAAAATATCATAAGTTATATCTATAGAACAATATATCATCGACATTATTATATCTTGATGGTAATGAGACTAATTCCATCTACTAAGGAAATTATTTTTTTAAAGAGAATGTATTTTCATCCCAATGTCATTCTTTTGTTCAATATATATTCATTATCATAAATCCAACCATCAAGTAACTTCCTTTTAGAACAAATCCATGTCTTATACACATTACTAGCCTATATTGAAGGAAACATTTATAAATAAATCAAACTATTATTCCAAACTATATTTTTGATCCAAAAACATCTTAATGAATGTTCCCTAGATCATGGGACAAAACCAACACTCTACATTGACCAACATCTCTATAAACATCTATGGATTAAAAACGACATGCATTTGTGACAAAAATATTATTTTATCCAACCAACTAAGTTTTAAATCAAAAATATTAATAGATCCATTATTTTAAATTCCACTTAAGAAAATGAATATAACATTATTATTTGAGTGTTTATTGTTTACATAAATTACAATTAAGTAAAAATAATTAAAATGTCCAAAATCACATTTTTTATGATACGTTTTCTTTAAAAAATACCACTTTGTGATCTATGTAAAAAATAAGTAAAATAACTAATCAAGTATCTTAAATAGATACCAGGAAAATGTTTTAGTTTCCTAACATGAGAACCAATAAAACTATTCCCTAAGAAGTTGGCCACTAAGAATGAACAATGCCTATCCATATGTTAGAGGCCTCTAATAGCAGTGAGGGTCTAAATTAGGTATAGTGGGGAGAATACAACCTATGTATTAGTAAAAAATATAATGGAAGAAAAATAAGGAAATGTAGTGGAATATAAAGGCAACTAATAATTAATAATAAATGAATGATAATCTTGCCTGAACATGATTTGACATAAATATATGAAAATATGTAGAGTACATGACATGGATGGAAATAGAAGTTAATGAATAAAAGAATTAGTGTCTATATTCAATAGCATCACAAATATAAGTTCAGTCCTCTTCTCCCATACTCCATCTTAGCTAGAAGGATAACAACAAGAAAGTAAAAACTATAATCCCGAACCTGTAAACATGATGTATTTTTGGGTACCCTAGTGAAATGGTTTCCCAAAAATTATTTGATATATACTCATTAGGACACCACCAAATGTGTCAAAATATTACTAACCCATCTATATAAAATATAGAAGTGTGAAAGTATAACTGATTAATCCAGTAATAAATAAATAAAAATATAGTTGGGCTCAGGTTCCTCATGGATACCTAGAAGACCATACCTTTTTTTAGCATAAGACAAAATATATCGGCACACATTCCATCATGTATATATATGAACATGTAATTAAATCATTTGAAAATATATATTTTCTCTGGTGTGTACATGAGGTTTAGTATAAAGGATTCTACATAAAGATATCATATAAGAATAGTGGTATCATACCCTTGTGCCATACCTATCAATATAATATAAGTAATGTCATTCCTGAAGGTCTCAATGAAAATATAAAAATATATTATATGAATAAAAAAGCACTTTAAATAGTAAATCATCAACCATGACATACATCTGATATCTCCTGTATTAAGCATCTGACTTATGAGGGAATGGTCCCCAGCTGATAACCAGGATGACCTCATTGATACCTAGGAACTCTTCCATTGGTAATATTGGTATAGTATTAGACCTATATGGGCCATTTCCCAAGGAAAAAAATAGCGTGAACTATTTTGGGAGATATGGATGTATATGGTGGTTTTGGGTTCCAAACCTCAATCTCCCTCATCTGTTCCGTACAATATGTAATCAATCACATGGGTCACATGTGCCATACCTTAATCTTCTAATTGGTTCCATATAATAAGTAATCATACCAAGGGGTCATAGGTTCCATAAATATTTTCCATTATTAGTTATATAACATGATACAATATGTTTCCTACCTTTATAAGAAGTTAGTTCCATATAGTGATGACCAACATCAAGAAAGTTGTATAAAATTACATGGAATCTGTTAGTTTTCATACCCAATGACAATTTAATAAGTTGTAATCAATTAATTAAACAACACACTTATAATTAATAAAAAAGGGTTATGTTTGTGTCTATACCCTTACAGTTTCCTTAACATGTTATTATGATCATTTTCTAATGAGAAAAAAGGTTTGGTGAACTTTTTATAGACAATTACACTATACATGACAATGGTATAAGATAATCCATTCTAACATGAATTCCTTATACACATCCTCAAGTTCATTCAATATGAATTATTCTATAACCACTTAGTATATGGTTTGGTTAATAGGTGATGATATAGAATAGTTTCACACCCTTCTATATTTCAAATAATTCTATTTTATTAAACAATTTACATTTTATAAGACAACACACCTTGATATGTGGTTTTATTGGAAAATAAATTACATAATTTATACGGCCTTTTAATAATACACCTTAATCAGTGGTCTAAATTGAGGTAAGAAATCTACAATGATACAATTTAATCGTAACACCCATTTAGTTAAAATTATTAGGATCTATAACATAAATTTCACATTTTATAGGTATCACATAGAAAATCTAGTGTGCAACACATCGTTGAAAATCATAAATAAGTGATAATTAAGTGAAAATGATATAGACTGAATACCTCATATTTATATTGGTACAACCATCCAATATTGAGATTTGATTCGAGCTGGTTTTAGTAAAATCAATGAAACCAAAAAATGACATGAAAATAAGGTGAATTAGCTCACATGAATATAATTCCAATGACAGTGAGATAAATAAAAAGAGAAAGAAAGAGCAGTGAATCACTAACTGAGAGGCTTAAATTTTGTTAGATGAAAATTAAATTAGAGGACATACAGAATAGGTAGCTCAAAAACTACCTTGAAGGGAGGAGGATGTTGAGTGGGAGAGGGAGAGGTGTTGTATGTGAGGGAGGAGTTAAAATATGGGTGGAGACTTTATAGGATGAACAAAAAAACCATCATTTCCCCCACTTTTAAAGGATTCAAAGTTTGGAAAATTTTACACCAACTATGCACATGTAATATCCATGGGGAAGACACCTTGAATTGTCATGCCACATGGTTTGAAAAGCTGTGTACATGACCATTCATAGATACTAGTTAAGTGGTACTAATGTTGTGGGATAGGTGTATGGTGTTGGAAAACCGTGTGCAAACCATTAAGGTTATCCAATTCACACCTATACCAAGATGCACGACCTTCTAGACCCCTTGTATAGTTTACAAAAACCATGATCATTACATAATGGGGCCGCATTGCTGACCCACATGGTTAAACTAATCATGCGCCTACCTTACGACTTATGCTACCTTTCCAAAAACTAGATAATTTGGAGGCTAATGCCTTCAAAATTTAATATAACTCATGGGAAACCATCTAAGACCTAAAACTCACTTATAAATAACACCTTTAAGTATTACAAGGTTCATATTTACATTCCGATGTTTAATTAAATAATTAACCCATCCAATTTTTTTTTTCAAATTCAGTTAGAAAATTTCACATGGTTCAAAACATAAGTTGACACAACCTACAAAACATTGAACACGTCCTCTCTAAGAATCCTTGGCGAAAATAAAAATTACACCTCACCTACTAGGGTCATGAAGTTTCATTAAAAAATGTGAGTTTTTATTCCAAACTGTCAATGAACCACCAAGAATCCCTTAATCTGACAATACATAAAACATTAATCACTAGCCAGTGATCATATTCCACAATGAAATAATGAAACTCTGCTTACTGAGGCTCATGAAACTAGAGATTTAGTCACGTCATCATATCTTTAATAATTTAGCCTTGGTTCTCCGAACCATATGTTCTAGAATTTAATGACCAACATTGAACCAAAGAATCACCACTATCATGATTTATTATTTAAAAACACCCTTATTTCTCTAATGATGCTAAAAACATGATTGCCAAAATTATCAAATAGTTGAATCCCATTCAAGCTTAATTAGCATGGTCATGTCAAATTTTACATGAAAATCCCCAACTAACATTTACTACAATCACCTTTTGTCGATGATGTGTTAGAAGTGGATCCTCAATGAACACATTTATTCCATCAAGAGTGAGTGAGTTGAGCCACATCCGAGTGACTTCTCTAAAAAACTCCTAACTTAGATGACTGTGACATTTCCAAAACTAGATATCGATTCCTTTTAAGTGAATTTCCCTCAATATTTTTCTGATCATGTTCTCAAAGGTGTTTAACTAGATTCTAGTTATGTCTCAAGAAAAAAATACACATAAGTGGTTGTGCCCCGCATGAACCCAAATGTATACCCATTCTATAAAACTTATATCATCACCCATAAAATATCCCATCTGAGACAAACTGAAGTTTTAAGTAATCCTTGGAACCATCAACTGGTGTTCAAGGATCACATTGAATGTATCCCAAACTCCAATACTTATAAGTGAGATGTCGATATATAGTTGAAAAGTACACACATCAAAATAACAACTGATCTGAATGACAATCAAGTTAAGAATCAGCTAGTTCCCATGAGTCTTTCTATGTAATTCATACCCACGAACCCAAGTATCACCAAGAATGATCATGTTTCTATAAACAACCACACTTCTAGTGTGTAACCCCTATAGTGTCTATTTATTAAAATTCATGGGTATTTCTATTTGTTCTTTATCTCGGTGAATAACCAACACACTCTTAGTGTGCCATGGATGATTCCAAGATAGGGGAAATGATCAATACTAACACAAGAGTGCACTAAGAGGGTATGAAGAATTACCAGGTAGTCTAGAGAAACTTCTGCCATATCCAATCATAACAAGGGAAGTCTGAGCAAAATAACAATATATTCAAAGGCTTTATACACAGTATACCATATCATCATCATACTGCATTGCAAGAACATATACAACAAAAAACTTACTAGCCCCAAGGGGATTTAAATGAATCACTGATCATTTTCAAATGGTCCTCCTCAATTGTGCTCCTTCTACTTGGAAGGACACACTTTCCCCACACTCGACATGATTCTACCAACATTAAGAGTGTCCTAGTCATTATTTATTGAAAATGAAAACTCATCCCACAACACACACTCCATAAACTAATAACTGTGGGTCTCGGACATGGACACCACACTTTTACCAAGCCTAAAATGAAAATAAAAATAAAATATATTCTTTAAATCATGCTAGATCAGGTTCACCTTTAGAAATATGCATGACACTCCTCTCGAGTTATGTCCACTTGCGACATAACATCTTGTGTAAAATCCAGACCAACATGACCAATTGTGTTACTACACCAGATCTTTTTATATAATCATCTCGATAATTAGGAAGATTCATGTTTCCTTTAATTACCATGTAATTATACCTTAGATATGTAATGTGATCAAAGTGTAATTTCTCATGGATTAAACAATTACCACTGAACTCATACATTTTTTTCCATTTATCAAATCGATGATTTTTATTTATATTGATGCATCCACCACTAAATTTCATTAACAAAATGACCCACCCTTGATACTATCCATATGTTTATTGACCCTTTGTATCCAAAAAAAATGGTCTATAAAATAATTATCCTAGGGTCATATTATCCTATATTTGTTTAATTCGACTGATGAAATACCATGTCACCCGTCACTAAAGAAGAATCAGAGGGGTTAGACAACCTACTATGTGGTTGGCCATTTCCAACACAAGTCTAACCCACGGAAACTAAGAATTAAACGATGATATTTTCTTTTAAAAGGTCCAAATTATCGAATTAAAACCCATCAAGACAAGGGTTTTGTTTCCATACTAAGATTCCTACTCAATACATCGACCCCTGAATGACACCTTCCATCTGAAACGGCTGACATACATTTAGAAATGATTTAAACTCTATCGTTAGTACCTAAAATTGGCTAGAAAACCATTAAAGCATGAAGCATAATGTCTTAAGAATAGAGTTACCCTATACAATCTCACTAGTCTCTACCACCTATCACTTAGGTTCAACAAAACATAAGAAGAGTTATAGAAGCCTACGAGAAATACTCCAGTTCATATTTCAAGAAAAATCCAATGGAAGGTTTAATCTACTCTTACATGAGGGTTTAATCTGAGAACACTACTTAAAGTTTCATTTGAGTTGATTCATTTATATACATTTGATCTTTAAACCTTTTTAAGGGATCAATTTAAAAATCAAGTACTAGTTATAATGAAAACTATACATAAAAAATATATTTAGATAATGTGGCTAGGAAAATAGGCATGTTTTATCAAACATCCTTTCAAGTATTAAATTTTAGTAAATATCCCATCATATTTAGAAAGTTTATATTTTCAAATAACATAATTTACTAAGGATTATTAAAATAAATGAGACCATCAAGGTTACCTTCAATCCATTTTGGGTTCATGTAAATGTAACTTGAGACATTTTAAATCATCAAGATTATAAAAAACCTCAATGCGTTCATGGGATAAGAATTTGGCACCATGAAAAACCTACTCAGGTTGATTTATGTTTATATTATAATCAATATGACCCAACTAAACTACTTGGGTCTAGTTTTTTATTTAGGAATTTAGTCATATGGGTCTTAATGCCCAAGTGAAAGAGGTCAATCCTTTAAAAAGGAATCAATTTCCCACAAAATCAAAGCTTCTTTTCTTTCACATTTATACAATGATCTCAAATCATATCAAGATCATATATGATGGTTCGATTATATAGCTCACCATTTTACAATTTATAATGAACTCATACACTTTATAGATTTCAAATTTCCTCCCATATAATTTCAACCAGAATATTTCATCCCATGTAACAAATTTTCCATGATTCAAACATGTCATGATCGATTAGTCAAATATAATGACACTATCAAGCTATGTAGAAAAAACTTATTAGGTTAATGAAGATATTTTACTTAACAAAAAATTTACCATAACTATCACAATGCATGGTATACCATAGAAATAAATATACATAACCATAGAAAGTGAATTAATAAGTGGGGAAAAAACCCACGCATGGTATATAATCAATATGGTAATAATAAAAAAATCATGGAATATAATTACCTAAGAATGGCTGGAAGATAAGCATGATAAATAAATCATAGGACTGTGAAAAATAAGAATTCATGCTAAATAATCACCTAACATTTTATTTTGATAAAAACCCTAATCATAATATTATAATCATCAAAACACGTTATACAACAAAACATGCCAAAAAACTACACATCATGTTATACAAAAAAGAATGTGGAATAAATCACACAAGGCACATCTATAATTGAATGTAAATGGAATGTGAATATCTATGTTCCAATAAAGATGCATATAATGCTACATCCTGGCCATACTGAACCAAGGGTAATGTACTTTAAATATCATAAATCATTAATAGTGTAAATTGCCTCAATAACTAAAGGTGAAATCATAATAAACAATCATAAGAACAACATTAAAAGTAACAACATCCCTAGAAACATTATATTTTCCCTGTGCATGGGTTAATATCTCCCATACATGAATATTTACCAAGCACTGAAACATTACTAGTATCCTATCTATTATACAAAAACATTAATACAAAGTAAAATAAACACCTATGATACCACTTGTAGTGTCCCAACCTGAGAGGCACCAGAATGGTGCACCAAGCCGATTATCCCCTAAGCCTCAAGTGCACCTTACTATACATTAGAGACTAGAGAATAGTAGTTAGGGTCTAAAGGAAGTACAATGGAGAGACTAAACCTCTAGACCAGTAATAAATGTAGCTGAAGAAAAATAAAGAAAGTCAGTAGAATATAAAATCAACTGAAAATAAACAATAGAATAATGATAATCATGCATTAACATACTCTAAAATTTATACAATAATATATAAAGAGTACATGAAGTTAATGAAAATAGGATTATATGAATAAAAAATCCTTGGATATATCTAATAACATCGTGAGCACAAGATCACTCCCCTACTCCCACACTGTATCCTAGATAGAAGGATAACAATAATCAGGCACAAACCATAGATCTAAACCTACAAACATGAGGTATGTTTGGGTACCCTTGTGAAATGGTGTCCTGAATAGGGCGTGAGATGTACTATATAAGAAACCACTAATGGTGTCTAAATCAATCCATAACTTGAATATAATACAAAATAGTGTACATTTATAACTGATTATGTAGTAAATATGTAAATAAAAATAAATTTGGGCTCAAATTACTCAGGGATACCTAGTCGACCATGCCTACATTGTCCTCATCTAGAATATCTCTACACACCAACCATCATGTATATATATTTATATTTTATATTACCATTTTCAAAAATATACATGCACCGACATGGAACCAAGGTTTAGTACCAAGGAATCCACATGAGGGGATTATATAACAATAGTGGTGTCATGCCCAGGTGCCATACCTATTTGAATATTATAATGTTTTTCATGATCGATTATTTTAAAGGAAAAAGACTAAGGTAGTCTATGAATAAAAAGAATCTAAATTAAATAGTGAAGCATAATCAATGAAATATACCAGATATATCATGTATTACGTATCAGAGCTATGAGGGCCAGCTCCCATGTTGATAACCAAAGAGAGCTCATTGAGACAAAGGAACTCTTATAATGGTAAGCTTGGTATAGTATCTAACCTACATGGATTAGGACCCATGAAAATAACAATGTCAACCTATATATAGAGATAAGGATTTATTTAGAGGTTGAATATGCCATTCCTCGATCCCCATCATCGATTCCATACAATATGTAATTATACCTTGGAGTCGAAGGTACCAGACCTCGAACCCCTAGTCGGTTCCATGCTATAAGGAATCATACCTAAGGGTCATGGGTTACGTACCTCAATTCCATAGTTGGTTCCATACCATGATACACCATGTTTTATACCTTCATAAGAAGTTGGATCCTTACCTAGATGTCCAACATCAAGAAAGTAATATAAAATGACACAAGACATGTTAGTGTACATATACAATAATAATTAAACAATTCATAATCAATTAATTAAACAAATTAGTTATAAGTGATGTAGAAGGAGGGTGAAGTTAGTATCCATGCCCTTTTAGTTTCATTAACAAGTTATGCCAAGAATTTTCTAATGATAGGAAAGGACAGGTGAAAAATCCATAGGAAGGTACACCATACATGATAATTTATAAGACATGCCTTGCTGACTTGCATACCTCACAAACATCCTTAATTTCATTGGAAAAGAATTTGGCTACAATCACTTAAGAGATGTTATGTAAACTAGGTGATAATATATTGGAGTTTCACACGCTTACACATTCCAATTAATTCCATTTTATTAACACATTTACATTTTATAAGACAAAAAAAACAACATGTGGTTTTGTAAGAAAAGTAATATCTTAATTTATAAGGTATTTCAAGAATACACTATAAGGGGTGGTATATATTGAGGTGAGAATGATCCAACAATAAAATTTAATTGTGACATTAGTTTAGTTCAATGAAATAGGTTATATAACATTAATTTAACATTTTGGAGGCATCACATAAAAAATCTAGCAAGTGGAACAATGGAAAAAATTATAAATGAGTGAGACATAAATGGAAAATATATAGACCACCTACCTCATATTTAGGATGGTCCACTCATCCAATACCAACATTTGATTCAATATGTTTTGAGATAAATCAATGAAATATAAAAACAACATGAAAATAGGGTGAATAATATTCCAGAAAGATAGTGCCAATGATGTTGATATAAGAAAAAAAAAGAAGAAAGATGAGTGAAGAACTTACCGAGAGGATTTAATTGTGATAAATGAAAGTCAAATCAAATTTCAGATAGATGAGGTATCTCAGACCCTAACATTGTGGGGGGTGGAGCTCGAGTTGGATAGAGAGAGGTTCTTTATGAGAGGGAGGAAGAAATATATGTGTGGAGGATTTAAAGGAGGAAGGTAAAAATCATCATTTTCCCACTTTTAAAATCCACATGGTATAATATCCTAGTTATCATAGAGGTATATATTCTATTATATCCAATGAAACCATCATTGAGTTTTTCTTTTAGATTATACTTTGGTGACCGGGCCTTTAGGGTTGTCTGTTTACTTCGTGGAAGGAAAGGTTATAGGGGGCTAGAGCCTGGATGCATACCAAATACATGATGCGTATTTAAATACATGGTATGTATTACATACATGACATGTATTAGTTTTGATAGATCCCTTTAATTACATGTATTGGTTTTTACGTATAGGGAATAAACCAAGAATTACATGAAATGTAAATTTTAAACATCGTGTAATTTCATTGGATATATTTTTTCAAAATGAGGGAGGGCCTCTTATTTTGAAAAAATCAACCTCCTCTTTCTTTAGCAGGAGGCTAGCCATTCAAGATCTCCATCCTCCGCCTAACTTAGGCTTTGAAGGACCTTCCTTATTCGAACTCCATTTTCTTCTTCATCAGTAACATTGGATCCATAAAGATATCTTCCTCATTCATCTTCCTTATTTCCATTATTTATCTCTCCGTATTTGGTGTTATTATAGTGTGAGATCATATACCCTAATTTCTGGGATTTTTTCAATTTTTTATGCAGCTCGTTTCAGAGGCTGAAAATGGAAAAGTTTTCATATACCTACCTAAGGTATGTGGTCTAATTCTTTTTACCTAAATGTATTATTTTACTCTGTCATTCACCTTTGTACCATGAACTAGGATTCTCTGATAATGCCTAATTTTTTTAATAAATTAAATTAAATGGGTTTTCATTTCTAATTTAAGAAAAGCAACCCATAAATAAATTTCATGGAATTACTACCTCAACATGATCTACTGATATGGGTGTACCCTTCTTAAAGTTTTAATATCTTTATGCCTTAGAACCATATTTAATTACTTTTACCTTGGATGTGTGAGTTTAACTAAGGGATATGATTGGCCACCTGCTTCGACCATTGGGATTTATTCCACATTCTTTCTTTAATTGAATTAATGATATGTCCATCTTGATTAAAGTGTGATGAATATAATGACTTATGAAATGGTATGAGTTCTTTATAGCTAAACCGTACCTTCATTTCATGTTATGGGTGATACAAGGGTTCCAACTTCAGTATTCCTTGGATGAGTTCAATACGATTTATAATTATAAATTTAAATAAATGTAAATGTGTTAGGAGTAACACTTATAATCTTTATGTGATGAATTTAAAGGGATTAGCAGTGGATGTTTTACTTACCCATGATTGATACCAGTTCCCTAGGAGATTTACTTAAGATGGGCTATGTGGGAGATATGGTTATACCATTCCACAAGTGATACAATGTCCCTCATGTAATATACATTGGATCTACTTAAAGGATAATTATTACTCTATTACAAGAGTGATACATGGGATTATACTTATGGATTTTTGTTTAAATACTCTTATGGTGATGGGTATTTTATATTTCTCCTGGAGAGATAGTTGGGTTCCACTTTACAGTTCTCCTTGGATGGGCTCAATATGGAATCTATATTGAATTCTAAGGATGCTTTTAATTATATGAAAAATTTAGAATTCCAGTCAATTAAAACTATGGATGTGTCTATCAAGCCAAATAACATGATTGGGGTCATTCCATTCTTGATACTTGACCTTTGAAAACAAATTTATACACACATATTATATAAAAATATCTCGAATATGGTTAAAAATTATATATCATAGGCCAAAAAAGGTATTTTCGGTTGAGGGTACTGTGATAAACCCAATTCAAAGTGGTTTATTTATTTATTTACTTATTTATTATTCTACCCTTACCGGCACACTGCTCATTTTATATACACAAACTATAGAGTTCTAGTGAGCATTAGTGGTGGCCTACTAAGTATATATCACACCATGTTGGGGCTACCCTTTGAACCTGAAAAAAATTCATGGTTGTAGGCATAGATAGAGGGAATCACCTAGCTTTCAGTGCCTGATTTTTAATACTAGGATGGAGTAATGGATAAGAGGACCTAGCCTATTCTCATGATGACATTGGAGGAATCATTTGGATGTTTTATTATTTTTCAATTTATCTTATTGTATATTCTTGTAACCCTCTATCCCACGTATTTCCCTTTTTTTGTGTAATCATTTCATGATCATATTATTTGTATATGATATTGATTCAGCTTCCAACTATTTGTTATATTGGATGATTTATTATTATTCTACTGCATCTTAATTATTATTATTTACTTTTCTTATCATTATTATCAACCTCTATACTATAATATAATCCTGAGGGAATAATATACCCATAGAAAAAACCTAGGCTCTTGGTGCTAGATGGTAGCCTCTGACATGTGAGGAGGTGCACTTTTGGTCATGTGACCAATTGGCTTGGGGCACTATTTAGAGGGTTTTGGGTTAGGATTATACAAAGTGGTATTAGAGAATTTCCTTTTTTCCACTTGTATTACAGTTTTGTTTTTATACATGAGTGTAAAGACCCGAAGCATGACGTACATAGACATTACATTACTTTTTCGGAATACTCATTACATAACAAAAACACACACACAAGGACCGTAATAGTTTAGTGTCTTTGGAAACTTGGAACGTAATCTTCTAATCATGGTGAAAGATCTTCAACATCTCCCATAAATATCTTCCTTTTTTTTCTTACCTAAAACCTTTCTTTATATCCTGGGGAAAAGAAAACATAAAAGGGTGAGCTCAAATGCTCACTAAGGGTAAACAAAAGAAAAATCAATCACATCATATTCATAAGAACATATCTTTTGGAAATCTTAACCTGCAAAAGAGATCATAATTTCAGAACATGGGATAAATCATAGTAGTGAAATGTAATACCAATAATCATAACTTAAAACATGAAACTTTTTGGCATACACGCATAATCATAGAGAATAATTTCTTATTAGTCAAGACTCATTGCCAAGACTATCTTAGTGGACAAAGTTCATTTCTGAACCGAGTTCACTCCTTGTTTCAGTCCTGTTTCACTGAACCGGTATAACCTACCGTTCCAGCCATATCTATCTCATGAGATATAAAATCTTTACCCAATGAATTGGAGGGAGATATAGGTCCCACCCATCTCAAAATGATACCATTCTTATGTGTGCCACAAAATCATAAATCATACATCATTGCATAACTCATGTAATAAAAATTAGAATCTTAAACATCGTGACATCATAAAACAATTCATATAAGATAAAGGAATTCATAAAAATAATTGCATCACAACATATTCAAATCAATGTAATAATAGGGATATAAACAGAACCCTATATTATCTTAGATGGAAAATAATTTTGATAAAACACTTGAACTCTATTCTTGAGGAAAATATCCTTTCTACTTCAAAAATATTTTCCTTTCTTAACATGTCATACAATTTTAAACTAAAAGAAGTTGATTAAAAATAAACTTGAAAAATTATAAAGGAACCTTCTTGGAAATAATGTTTTAAAAATCCATTCATGCCATATAAGTTAAAAAACATTCTTCTCGTACTTTTGTCGGAAAAGTCAAAAAGTACCTCGTACGAAAAACGAAAAAATATTCCATTCATATCTTTTACTAAAAACTCACCGAAGGGTAAAATAGGATTTAAAAAATTTTAGGTGGATGGAAATAATATTACATATTGAGGAAACATAGATGTGGATGATAAAATACAACCCAGTAAATACCAAAGTATAAACAATCTCGGATAAAATGAGATTGTGATATTTTCCCGTACCTTAGGTCCGATTTGCTTCGTAAGTGTCCGAACCTCCTGTATAATGATTTAAATAATGTCATTGACTTATTAAAAAATTATATTCATTGTTATGATATCATATATGGTTCACTTATGACTTTATATTACCCTTTCTTTTGTAAATTCCATGTTAAAGAGTGTTTTGGGTAAAATCGTTTCATTTGTCGTCTGTGTTTTGACTTGTAATTATTCATATGATTACTTAGATCATGATTACATGATTTCAGAATATAAAACATTATTTATATATAATATATATTCATTATATACATATATATAATAAATCAGTAAATGGAAAGAAATACACCGTTCATGGAGACGGTAGGCCGTACGTACGCATGAACGCTGTTTTCGTTTCCTTATTGAGTTGAATGGAATTAAGTAGATGACATACATATATATACAGATAAATACAGTATCATTATTATGTTATATATTTCATTATTACTTATTATATATAATTTATAATCATTCATGAATGGTTAATCATTGAGAATGAATCTCATCGCGTCGTGGAGACGGTATTCCGTACGTACGCATGAGCGATGATATCGTTCCCATGATCGTGGAGTTTTATTGGAGTGTATGTATACTATTACAGAATCAATATCACTTTACAATAATCATTTATAGTTATTATTTACACCATTATACCCATCCAATTAAGGAGGTGGTGTAAAATAGATTACACCACGGCGTGGAGACGGTATTTCGTACATACGCACGCATGGTGATTTCGTTTTCCATAGGATGGATAGATGGTGAAATAGGGTTGTTTCATACTTATAATAACATATCAGTATATGAGTGATACTGATGTTATTACTTCATAATGAAACAACCTTATAAGAAGAAGTGGAAGAAGAAATAAAGGTGAAAGAATCAGTAACAGAAATTACCTCTTCTTTGAAGCGCCTCTTTGAGACCTCCTCTTAGGGCACTAAAATTGGTCTTTGATGAAGCCCAGAACCTCTAGGATGTTTCTATGGAAGTGTATAAGAAAATTTGGCATGGGTTTTCCGAGATTGAAGGCTCAAAGTGGTGTGACGAAGAGAGGGAGGGGGTGCCCTTTTATAAGGGAGGAGAGGGGAACCTTTGGAATAACTAAAAATATTATTTTATTATAAAGTCAAATTAGGTTTTAAATAGCTCCAAATTGATTTATTTCGAAGCTAAGGTGGGGATGTGTCGAAATCCTCTCATCCAATAGAATTTATACAAGTTTAGGTTCCTATTTTAACGTTATCATTTAGATTTAACATTAAGTTAAATAATTTTACTTTTACCGTGTCTTCTTGTGTTCTTACACTATAAGGTTAATAAACTTACTATAACAAGCCAAACGAACCCCAAGTTGTTTATTATTAATATATATAACATTATCTAAGACATTTGGCCGAACCTTAGATTTTTAGGAATAAAATAAAAATTAATAATATAATATTTTTTTTAAAACTATTTTATGTCAATTTTGACACTATTATTAATTGATTTTTTTGAAAATCATAACAGAATGATTAGTTAGAAAAATGTTAATTAAATTAATAATAGAATGAAATATTAACCTATAAAATTAGTGGAATTCATAAAAAGTCTCAAATTACATTTATTTGGGTATTTATAACATCAATTATGTCAATATTTCATTAATAAGATAATTACTGCATCATCATTGTGTCATAAATAAATTAAATTATTTAATGTCTAAAAATTAAAAATAAAATACCATTATGTAGGAAATATTTTTAGATTTCTAATGAGTATTTATAGTCGAATTTATCTTATGTATAACCCTATATTAAAAATGATTTACTTATTAAACTTTGATTTTAACTATTTTAACCCTTCTTTAAATAAATTAATAATAAATGTCATAATCTAATCCAAGTGGGCCTAAATGGTCATATTTTATTCCTAAGGTTGTTTTTGGTAGAATTAAACTTATCCAATAGAATTAGGACATGCGTTAGGGTAATAATAATATAATTTTTACCCTTAATTACCCTATTTACTTTTAACTGTGGTAAAAAAAAAGTAAAAAGTTACTATTCACCAAAAATTATTTTCTTCTCATTGAACCACATTTTACTTACTGACATCAACCGTGTCTCTCGGATTTTTGAAATTCCACTCACAGAAGTGGTAAAATTAAGTTTTATGAAAAATTCATTTTTTTACTACCACTTAGTGGTTTCACTATTCATCAAAAAATGAAAGTTTCCAGAAAAATACCAAAAATTAGGCCTATTCTATATTTGATATTATGAAATCAAAAAATGATTTCTATTTTACCAAATTCAAAACATATCAGTTACATTAACTAATTTAAAAATTAATTCCCGTCGTCAAAACAAATGGCGTGTTTTTAAGAGATAATAACTATCAAAAGATTGACACTTGTTTATAACTGGTTTAAATGTGAAATTACATCCAATGAACAACATTGTATTAAATTGTAAAAATATATTCTAAATATAATTTAAAACCACTCAAATTAATAATTTATCACTATTAATTATTTCGATTAAAAAAGTTGTTTTTAATTAAAATTTAGTAATTTTCACTATTTATCAGAATATGAAAGTTATCCAAAAAGTACCAAAATTTCACCTTAGGCTAAATTCGATACTCCGAATCCAAAAATGAAGTCCATTTTAAGAGAAAAAATTTCTAAAATTATAAAAGGTGGTTATTACTATTCATAACGGCTAGTTTTAATAATATTTTAATAGCATATCATTATTTAGTGAAACTCGGTATTGCGTACTACACACGCTATCGAGGAAGGTCGCGATTGCATGTAATGCAAGGCAAGTCAAGGATGCATGTTGAGCAAGCTCCTTTTTTTGTAGCGTACAACATAAGAAATTAATGAAATTACAAAGAATATTTTTCATAAAATCTCGGGGTGATACATTCTACCCCCCTTAAAATGAATTTCGCCCTCGAAATTCGTCGGGGTTATAAATGGTTTACTACTCGAAAGATTTTTTAATAGAAACCCACATCGTAAAAAGGAATATCAAAACCAATCTTTAAAAACAAAAGTATGAAACATAACGGTTACCCAAATAAACTAATCACTGGGTTTCCACATAGGTGAAAATATGGATATGGAAGAGAAATCCTACCATCATGTTCTGATGGAGAGTGGTAGAGAACATGGCTATGGAAAAGCCAGCAATAACAAAGCCATGAATTTGTGATGATCTAAGGTACCATCTGATTTATCAGATATAAGAGCACTAGGACAACATTTTTGGTTTTCAAGATCATTTCCCTAAAGTTGATGAAATTGAAATTAGAAGAAATACTTTCATGATTTCGGTATAGTCTCACCGTTGGTCGTTCTTTGGACAATTTCCACTTCATCTCTTAAATAAATGAAGTTGAATTTGTCATTTATGATGTGTTAGCAGATCATGTGATAGAATGATGGGTCATTCCATCTGTCTCAAACAAAAGGTTAGAAAAGTTATCAAAAAATACATAACTCCATCTATAGTGAGATTAATGATATATGGTTCCTAAAATGGACTTATACTTCATATATCATACTGCTTAATATAATAAAACTAGTTTCTACTAAATAGGGACTTCTTGTAGGCCAGTGGTAGGCGATAAAGGCCAGTCACACTTCGGTTAAGGGTTCGATTCCCACGGCCTTGTCCGACGCGATGGGCTGTCGCCCGTCCTGCGGGTTGTCCTTTTTCTAAAACTATATAATATCAAAAGTTCTATACTAAAATAATACTAACTTATGTCCAACATAATCCATTCCAATCATTAGGATTATCTAAAATACTTTGGTCCAAGCTCATAATATAAATAAAATGATTACTTGAAATATCATTAACTAATCATGTGAATACCATCATTTATCCCCCATATATCTTGTTGGTCATATTCCAATCATGTGAATACCTTAATCATGTATTCTCTTGAAAAATCTATACCCATTAAACCTTAGTGAAAACATGAATGCTGTCAAAGTTTAACTCTTTCCACATACCAAAATCCAAAAATTCTATATACTCAATCAATTACATAACCTTCTCCTTATATCAATCATGAGCTCATGAATACTATCAAACATTTAATTTTCTCCTTATCCCTTCATTATGTGCATATCATATATATTCCAAAAATATCTGAATATCCTTTAATGGATACTGGTACCCTTAATCATACACTTTCCAAACTCAAGGAAAGAAAACAGTGTAACAATCCTTAGATGTCTCTTTATTCCATAGTACCATGAGATTACTCATACAACATTACACTTGATAAACATGTGATAATTATTTCAACTCACATATCATTTGTAGTCTATTCATCATCATCAACATAAATACTACTCATACGGCCGTTCTGATTATCTTCGTGAGACTTTCCCTTAAGGAATTGGTTTGCATAATGCCCGTACATTCCACATTTAAAACATTTAACCATTTTTGATGTCGTAGCAATACCATTATCCTTATCCATAGTGTTAACTGAACCTTTTCTTTTGCTCTTACTGGCTTTGTGTCCTTTATTTCCACACCCAAAGCATCTTCCAGTTCCCTTGAAACATTCTCCTCGATGCCTCTTCCCACATGATTTACATAGGGGAAAATGAACTTTCTTTCCTCTATGATCATCATGTAACTCCATCTTTCTCTTATTAGCCGAGCCCGAAAACTTACCAAATTTTACTTTATTGATCATATTATGAGATTGCTGATTTGGCATAATAATGATGTTTGGACTTCCAAATCACATTTCATTTTGTTGCTCATGAAGTATATCATTCCATTGTCCATCATATCCTCCATTATCGTGAATCATCTTTTTTCCAGCCATTTTATAAAACCCAAAAAGAATAGTGTGAGAGGAAAAAATAATAATAAAGGGGGAGTAACTTCAATATCTAAAATCTTTGGTTTAATATAATATCGTTACCATAGTTCTAGGACTATATCCTATATGTATACTTATCCTTAGGGGCATCTCTAGTCATACCTTAGAAATATCTCTAAGGATCTCACTAACGTTTTCGCATCCTAGTTTCCAAAGGTTTAATAAACCTTTCCTCTGATACCAACTATAATGACCCGAAGCTTGACATACATAGACATTACATTACTTTTGCGGAATACTTATTACATGACAAAAACACTCACATAAGGACCGTAATATTTTAGTGTCTTTGGAAACTCGGAACGCAATCTTCTAATCATGGTGAAAGATCTTCAACATCTCCCATAAAGATATTCCTTTTTTTTCTTACCTAAAACCTTTCTTTATATCCTGGGGAAAAGAAAACATAAAAGGGTGAGCTCAAATGCTCAGTAAGGGTAAAAAAAGAAAAATCAATCACATCATATTCATAAGAACATATCTTTTGGAAATCTTAACCTGCAAAAGAGATCATAATTTCATAACATTGGATAAATAATAGTAGTGAAATGTAATCCCAATAATCATAACTTAAAACAAGAAACTTTGTGGCATAAACACATAATCATATATAATCATTTCTTATTATTCAAGACTCATTGCCAAGACTATCTTAGTGGATAAAGTCCCTTTCTGAACCGAGTTCACTCCTCGTTTCAGTCCTGTTTCACTGAACCGGTATAACCTACCGTTCCATCCATGTCTATCTCATGAGACATAAAATCTTTACCCAATGAATTGGAGGGAGATATAGGTCCCACCCATCTCATAATTATACCATTCTTATGTGTGCCACAAAATCATAAATCATACATCATTGCATAACTCATGTAATAAAAATTGGAATCTTAAACATCGTGACATCATAAAACAATTCATATAAGATAAAGGAATTCATAAAAATAATTCCATCACAACATAGTCAAATCAATGTAATAATAGGGATATAAACAGAAACCTATATTATCTAAGATGGAAAATAATTTTGATAAAACACTTGAACTCCATTCTTGAGGAAAATATCCTTTCTATTTCAAAAAAATTTTCCTTTCTTAACATGTCATACAATTTTAAACTAAAAGAAGTTGATTAAAAATAAAATTGAAAAATTATAAAGGAAGCTTCTTGGAAATAATTTTTTAAAAATCCATTCATGCCGTATAAGTTAAAAAAACATTTTTCTCGTACTTTTTTAGGAAAAGTCAAAAAGTACCTCATACAAAAAACGACAAAAGATTACATTCATATCTTTTACTAAAAACTCACCGAAGGGTAAAATAGGATTTAAAAAATTTTAGGTGGATGGAAATAATATTAAATATTTAGGAAACATAGATGTGGATGATAAAATACAACCCAGTAAATACCAAAGTATAAACAATCTCGAATAAAATGAGATTGTGATATTTTCCCTTACCTTAGGTCCGATTTGCTTCATAAGTGTCCGAACCTCCTGTATAATGATTTAAATAATGTCATTTACTTATTAAAAAATCATATTCATTGTTATGATATCATATATGGTTCACTTATGACTTTATATTACATGTTCTTTTGTAAATTCCATGTTAAAGAGTGTTTTGGGTAAAATCGTTTCATTTGTCGTCCGTGTTTTGACTTGTAATTATTCATATGATTACTTAGATCATGATTACTTAATTTCAGAATATAAAACATGATTTATATATAATATATATTCATAATATACATATATATAATAAATCAGTAAATGGAAATAAATACACCGTTCATGGAGACGGTCGGCCGTACGTATGCATGAACGCTGTTTTCGTTTCCTTATTGAGTTGAATGGAATTAATTAGATGACATACATATATATACACATAAATCCAGTATCATTATTATGTCATATATTTCATGATTACTTATTATATATACTTTATAATCATTCATGAATGGTTAATCATTGAGAATGAATCTCATCGCGTCGTGGAGACGGTATTCCGTACGTACGCACGAGCGATGATATCGTTCCCATGATCGTGGAATTTTATTGGAGTGTATGTATAATATTACAGAATCAATATCACTTTACAATAATCATATATAGTTATTATTTACACCATTATACCCATACAAGTAAGGTGGTGGTGGAAAATAGATTACACCACGGCGTGGAGACGGTATTCCGTACATACGCACGCGCGGTGATTTCATTTTCCGTAGGATGGATAGATGGTGAAATAGGGTTGTTTCATAATTATAATGAAATATCAGTATATGAGTGATACTTATGTTATTACTTCATAATGAAACAACCTTAGAAGAAGAAGTGGAAGAAGAAATAAAGGTGAAAGAATCAGTAAGAGAAATTACCTCTTCTTTGAAGCGCCTCTTTGAGACCTCCTCTTAGGGCAATAAAATTGGTCTTTGAGGAAGACCAGAACCTCTAGGATGTTTCTATGGAAGTGTATAATAGGATTTGGCAGGGGTTGTCCGAGATTGAAGGCTAAAAGTGGTGTGAGGAAGAGAGGGAGGGGGTGCCCTTTTATAAGGGAGGAGAGGGGAACCTTTAGAATAACTAAAAATATTATTTTATTATAAAGTCAAATTCGGTTTTAAATAGCTCCAAATTGATTTATTTAGAAGCTAAGGTGGGGATGTGTCGCAATCCTCTCATCCAATAGAATTTATACAAGTTTAGGTTCCTATTTTAACGTTATCATTTAGATTTAACACTAAGTTAAATAATTTTACTTTTACCGTGTCTTCTTGTGTTCTTACACTATAAGGTTAATAAACTTAGTATAACAAGCCAAACGAACCCCAAGTTGTTTATTATTAATATATATAACATTATCTAAGACATTTGGCCGGACCTTAGATTTTTAGGAATAAAATAACAATTAATAATATAATATTTGTTTTTAAAACTATTTTATGTCAATTTTTACACTATTTAGTAATTGATTTTTGTCAAAATCATAACAGAATGATTAGTTAGAAAAAAGTTAATTAAATTAATAATAGCATGAAATATTAACCTATAAAATTAGTGGAATTAATAAAAAGTCTCAAATTACATTTATTTGGGTATTTATAACATCAATTATGTCAATATTTCATTAATAAGATAATTAATGCATCATCATTGTGTCATAAATAAATTAAATTATTTAATGTCTAAAAATTAAAAATAAAATACCATTATGTAGGAAATAGTTTTATCTTTCTAATGAGTATTTAAAGTCGAATTTATCTTATGTATAACCTTATATTAAAAATGATTTACTTATTAAACGTTGATTTTAACTATTTTAACCCTTCTTTAAATAAATTAATAATAAATGTCCTAATCTAATCCAAGTGGGCCTAAATGGTCATATTTTATTCCTAAGGTTGTTTTTGGTAGAATTACACTTATACAATAGAATTAGGACATGCATTAGGGTAACAATAATATCATTTTTACCCTTAATTACCCTATTTACTTTTAACCGTGGTAAAAAAAAGTAAAAAGTTACTATTCACCAAAAATTATTTTCATCTCATTGAACCACATTTTACTTACTGACATCAACCGTGTCTCTCGGATTTTTGAAATTCCACTCACAGAAGCGGTAAAATTATGTTTTATGAAAAATTCATTTTTTTTACTACCACTTAGTGGTTTCACTATTCATCAAAAAATGAAAGTTTCCAGAAAAATACCAAAAAATAGGCCTATGCTATATTTGATATTATGAACTCAAAAATGATGTCTATTTTACCAAATTCAAAACATATCAGTCACATTAACTAATTTAAAAATTAATTCCCGTCATCAAAATAAATGGCGTGTTTTTAAGAGATAATAACTATCAAAAGATTGACACTTGTTTATAACTGGTTTAAATGTAAAATTACATCCAATGACCAACATTGTATTAAATTGTAAAAATATATTCTAAATATTCTTTAAAACCACTCAAATTAATAATTTATTACTATTAATTATTTCGATTAAAAAATTTGTTTTTAATTAAAATTTAGTAATTTTCACTATTTATCAGAATATGAAAGTTATCCGAAAAGTACCAAAATTTCACCTTAGGCTAAATTCGATACTCCGAATCCAAAAATGAAGTCCATTTTGAGAGAAAAAATTTCTAAAATTTTAAAAAGTGGTTATTACTATTCATAATGGCTAGTTTTAATAATATTTTAATAGTATATCATTATTTAGTGAAACTCGGTATTGCGTACTACACACGCTATCGAGGAAGGTCGCGATTTCATGTAATGCAAGACATGTCAAGGATGCGTGTTGAGCAAGCTCCTTTTTGTGTAGCGTAAAACACAAGAAATTAATGAAATTACAAAGAATATTTTTCATAAAATCTCGGGGTGTTACATTCTACCCCCCTTAAAATGAATTTCGCCCTGGAAATTCGTCAGGGTTATAATTGGTTTACTACTCGAAAGTTTCTTTAATAGAAACCCACATCGTAAAAAGGAATATCAAAACCAATCTTTAAAAACAAAAGAATGAAATGTAACGGTTACCCAAATAAACTAATCACTGGGTTTCCACATAGGTGAAAATATGGATATGGAAGAGAAATCTTACCATCATGTTCTGATGGAGAGTGGTAGAGAACATGGCTATGGAAAAGCCAGAAATCACAAAGACATAAATTTGTGATGATCTAAGGTACCATCTGATTTATCAGATATAAGAGCACTAGGATAACATTTTTGGTTTTCAAGATTGTTTCCCTAAAGTTGATGAAATTGGAATTAGAAGAAATACTTTCATGATTTCGGTATAGTCTCACCGTTGGTCGTTCTTTGGACAATTTCCACTTCATCTCTTAAATAAATGAAGTTGAATTTGTCATTTGTGATGTATTATCATATCATGTGATAGAATTATGGGTCATTCCATCTGTCTCAAACAAAAGGTTAGAAAAGTTATCAAAAAATACATAACTCCATCTATAGTGAGATTAATGATATATGGTTCCTAAAATGGACTTATAATTCATATATCATACTGCTTAATATAATAAAACTAGTTTCTACTAAATAGGGACTTCTTGTAGGCCGGTGGTAGGCGATAAAGGCCAGTCACACTTCGGTTGAGGGTCCGATTCCCACGGCCTTGTCCGACGCGATGGGCTGTCGCCCGTCCTGCGGGTTGTCCTTTTTCTAAAACTATATAATATCAAAAGTTCTATCCTAAAATAATACTAACTTATGTCCAACATAATCCATTCCAATCATTAGGATTATCTAAAATACTTCGGTACAAGCTCATAATATAAAGAAAATGATTACTTGAAATGTCATCAACCAAGCATGTGAATACCATCATTTATCCCCCATATATCTTGTTGGTCACATTCAAATCATGTGAATACCTTAATCATGTATTCTATTGAAAAATGAATACCCATTAAACCTTAGTGAAAACATGAATGCTGTCAAAATTTAACTCTTTCCACATACCAAAATAAAAAAATTCTATATACTCAATCAATTACATAACCTTCTCCTTATATCAGTCATGAGCTCATGAATACTATCAAACATTTAATTTTCTCCTTATCCCTTCATTATGCGCATATCATCTATATTCCAAAAATATCTGAATATCCTTTAATAGATACTGGTACCCTTAATCATACACTTTCAAAACTCAAGGAAAGAAAACAGTGTAACAATCCTTAGATGTCTCTTTATTCCATAGTACCATGAGATTACTTATACAACATTACACTTGATAAACATGTAATAATTCCTTCAACTCACATATCATTTGTAGTCTCTTCATCATCATCAATATAAATACTACTCATACGGCCGTTCTGATTCTCTTCATGAGACTTTCCCTTAAGGCATTGGTTTGCATAATGCCCGTACATTCCACATTTAAAACATTTAACCATTGTTGATGGCATAGAAATACCATTATCCTCATCCATAGTGTTAACTGAACCTTTTCTTTTGCACTTACTGGATTTGTGTCCTTTATTTCCACACCCAAAGCATCTTCCAGTTCCCTTGAAACATTCTCCTCGATTCCTCTTCCCACATGATTTACATAGGGGAAATTGAACTTTCTTTCCTCTATGATCATCATGTAACTCCATCTTTCTCTTATTAGCCGAGCCAGGAAACTTACCAAATTTTACTTTATTGATCATATTATGAGATTGCTGATTTGGCATAATAATGATGTTTGGACTTCCAAATCCCATTTCATTTTGTTCCTCATGAAGAATATCATTCCATTTTCCATCATATCCTCCATTATTGTGAATCATCTTTTTTCCAGCCAGTTTCTAAAACCCAAAAAGAATAGTGTGAGAGGAAAAAATCATAATAAAGGGGGAGTAACTTCAATATCTAACATCTTTGGTTTAATCTAATATCATTACCATAGTTCTAGGACTATATCCTATATGTATACTTATCCTTAGGGGCATCCCTAGACATACCTTAGAAATATCTCTAGGGATCTCACTAACGTTTTCGCATCCTAGTTTCCAAAGGTTGACTAAAACATTCCTCTGATACCAACTTTAAAGACTCAAAGCTTGACGTACATGGACATTACCTTACTTTTGAGGAATACTTATTACATAACAAAAACACTCACACAAGGACCGTAATAGTTTAGTGTCTTTGGAAACTCGAAACGTAATCTTCTAATCATGGTGAAAGATCTTCAACATCTCCCATAAAGATCTTCCTTTTTTTTCTTACCTAAAACCTTTCTTTATATCCTGGGGAAAAGAAAACATAAAAGGGTGAGCTCAAATGCTCAGTAAGGGTAAAAAAAAAAGAAAAATCAATCACATCATATTCATAAGAACATATCTTTTGGAAATCCTAACCTGCAAAAGAGATCATAATTTCATAACATGGGATAAATAATAGTAGTGAAATGTAATCCCAATAATCATAAATTAAAACATGAAACTTTGTGTCATAAACACATAATCATAGAGAATCATTTCTTATTAGTCAGAACTCATTGCCAAGACTATCTTAGTGGATAAAGTCCTTTTCTGAACCGAGTTCACTCCTCGTTTCAGTCCTGTTTCACTGAACCGGTATAACCTACCGTTCCAGCCATGTCTATATCATGAGATATAAAATAATTACCCAATGCATTGGAGGGAGATATAGGTCCCACCCATCTCATAATGATACCATTCTTATGTGTGCCACAAAATCATAAATCATACATCATTGAATAACTCATGTAATAAAAATGGGAATCTTAAACATCGTGACATCATTAAACAATTCATATAAGATAAAGGAATTAATAAAAATAATTCCATCACAACATAGTCAAATCAATGTAATAATAGGGATATAAACAGAACCCTATATTATCTTAGATGTAAAATAATTTTGATAAAACACTTGAACTCCATTCTTGAGGAAAATATCCTTTCTACTTCAAAAACATTTTCCTTTCTTAACATGTCATACAATTCTAAACTAAAAGAAGTTGATTAAAAATAAACTTGAAAAATTGTAAAGGAAGCTTCTTGGAAATAATGTTTTAAAAATCCATTCATGCCGTATAAGTTAAAAAAACATTCTTCTCGAACTTTTTTCAGAAAAGTCAAAAAGTACCTCGTACGAAAACCGACAAAAGATTCCTTTCATATCTTTTACTAAAAATTCACCGAAGGTTAAAATAGGATTTAAACAATTTTAGGTGGATGGAAATAATATTACATATTGAGGAAACATATATGTGGATGAAAAAATACAACCCAGTAAATACAAAAGTATAAACAATCTCGGATAAAATGAGATTGTGATATTTTCCCTTACCTTAGGTCCGATTTGCTTCGTAAGTGTCCAAACCTCCTGTATAATGATTTAAATAATGTCATTTACTTATTAAAGAATCATATTAATTTTTATGATATCATATATGGTTCACTTATGACTTTATATTACCCGTTCTTTTGTAAATTCCATGTTAAAGAGTGTTTTGGGTAAAATCGTTTCATTTGTCATCCGTGTTTTGACTTGTAATTATTCATATGATTACTTAGATCATGATTACTTAATTTCAGAATATAAAACATGATTTATATATAATATATATTCATAATATACATATATATAATAAATCAGTAAATGGAAAGAAATACACCATTCATGGAGACGGTAGGTCGTACGTACGCAAGAACGCTATTTTCGTTTCCTTATTGAGTTGAATAGAATTAAGTTGATGGAATACATATATATACACATAAATCCAGTATCATTATTATGTCATATATTTCATGATTACTTATGATATATACTTTATAATCATAAATTAATGGTTAATCATTGAGAATGAATCCCATCGCGTCGTGGAGACGGTATTACGTACGTACGTACGAGTGATGATATCGTTCCCATGATCGTGGAATTTTATTGGAGTGTATGTATACTATTACAGAATCAATATCACTTTACAATAATCATATATAGTTATTATTTACACCATTATACCCATCCAAGTAAGGTGGTGGTGGAAAATAGATTACACCACGACGTGGAGACGGTATTCCGTACGTACGCACGCACGATGATTTCGTTTTCCGTAGGATGGATAGATGGTGAAATAGGGTTGTTTCTTACCTATAATAACATATCATTATATGAGTGATACTGATGTTGTTACTTCATAATGAAACAACCTTAGAAGAAGAAGTGGAAGAAGAAATAAAGGTGAAAGAATCGGTAACGGAAATTACCACTTCTTTGAAGCGCCTATTTGAGACCTCCTCTTAGGGCACTAAAATTGGTCTTTGAGGAAGACCAGAACCTCTAGGATGTTTATATGGAAGTGGAGAAGATAATTTGTCAGGGGTTGGCCGAGCTTGAAGGATCAAAGTGGTGTGAGGAAGAGAGGGAGGGGGTTCCCTTTTATAAGGGAGGAGAGGGGCACCTTTGGAATAACTGAAAATATTATTTTATTATAAAGTCAAATTCGGTTTTAAATAGCTCTTGATTTATTTCGAAGATAAGGTGGGGATGTGTCGAAATCCTCTAATACAATAGAATTTAGACAAGTTTAGGTTCCTATTTTAACCTTATCATTTAGATTTAACATTAAGTTAAATAATTTTACTTTTACAGTGTCTTCTTGCGTTCTTACACTCTAAGGTCAATAAACTTACTATAACAAGCCAAACGAACCCCAAGTTGTTTATTATTAATATATATGACATTATCTAAGCCCTTTGGCTGAACCTTAAATTTTTAGGAATAATATAACAATTAATAATATAATATTTGTTTTAAAAACCATTTTATGTCAATTTTGACACTATTTAGTAATTGATTTTTGTGAAACTCATAACAGAATGATTAGTTAGAAAACAATTAATTAAATTAATACTAACATGTCATATTAACCTAGAAAATTAGTGGAATTCATAAAAAGTATCAAATTACATTTATTTGGGTATTTATAACATCAATTATGTCAATATGTTATTAATAAGATAATTACTGCATCATCATTGTGTCATAAATAAATTAGATTATTTAATGTCTAAAAATTACAAATAAAATACCATTATGTAGGAAATATTTTTATCTTTCTAATGAGTATTTATAGTCGAATTTATCTTATGTATAACCCTATATTAAAAATGATTTACTTATTAAACTTTGATTTTAACTATTTTAACCCTTCTTTAAATAAATTAATAATAAATGTCCTAATCTAATCCAAGTGGGCCTAAATGGTCATATTTTATTCCTAAGGTTGTTTTTGGTCAAATTAAACTTATCCAATCGAATTAGGACATGTGTTAGGGTAATAATAATATCATTTTTACCCTTAATTACCCTATTTACTTTTAACCGTGGTAAAAAAAGTAAAAAGTTACTATTCACCAAAAATTATTTTCATCTCATTGAACCACATTTTACTTATTGAAATCAACCGTGTCTCTCGGATTTTTGAAATTCCACTCACAGAAGCGGTAAAATTATGTTTTATGAAAAATTCATATTTTTACTACCACTTAGTGGTTTCACTATTCATCAAAAAATGAAAGTTTCCAGAAAAATACCAAAAATTAGGCCTAAGATATATTTGATATTATGAACTCAAAAATGATGTATATTCTACCAAATTAAAAACATATCAGTTACATTAACTAATTTAAAAATTAATTCCCGTCGTCAAAACAAATGGCGTGTTTTTAAGAGATAATAACTATCAAAAGATTGACACTTGTTTATAACTGGTTTAAATGTGAAATTACATCCAATGACCAAAATTGTATTAAATTGTAAAAATATATTCTAAATATACTTTAAAACCACTCAAATTAATAATTTATAACAATTAATTATTTCGATTAAAAAAGTTATTTTTAATTAAATTTTAGTAATTTTCACTATTCATCAGAATATGAAAGTTATCCGAAAAGTACCAAAATTTATCCTTAGGCAAAATTTGATACTCCGAATACAATAATGAAGTCCATTTTGAGAGATAAAATTTCTAAAATTTTAAAAGGTGGTTATTACTATTCATAACGGCTAGTTTTAATAATATTTTAATAGCATATCATTGTTTAGTGAAACTCGGTATTGCGTACTACACACGCTATCGAGGAAGGTCGTGATTGCATGTAATGCAAGGCAAGTCAAGGATGCGTGTTGAGAAAGCTCCTTTTTTTGTAGCGTACAACACAAGAAATTAATGAAATTACAAAGAATATTTTTCATAAAATCTCAGGGTGTTACAATGAGACTAGGAAAGTGTTATGATTTGGTAATGAGGCTATGCTCATAATTAACTAACCCACATAAAGGGGAAACCCAAATTACACGCGATTGGTTATTATTTTTATTGGTTTATGAATGTTTCAATTCTATTTATTATACTATTTGGCGACACACATGTTATGTGAAATTATTAGTATTTATATTATTTTCATGGAATTATTTTTTCCTTAGTTTGGTATGAAAAAGTTTTATCACCCCATGAATCATATTAGGCACTTAAGTATTCACATCTCATGCATTATACTATGCTATATTTATATTACTGCATGCATTGTATGTATTTCCTGTGATCGTTGTGAGTGCCTTGATTAATATAAATGTAAATATACTAAATTTTTTTGTACTGATAAAATAACTGGATTAATTAATGTGTATGCGTCAATATAAATTGTTTTACCTTATATATTGATAATAAAACCTTAATTTACCAATTATTCTAGTTTTGAACCCTAGACCACAAGTTTTATGGACCGAAACATTGTATGTTTTTTATGGGATGAATGCCAATTTAAATTTATGAAGCATGTACTTATATAAATTAGGATTGATAATTAATTTAATCAAATCATTTTACATGACCTGTTACATCCTGATACCAAATTTACATGATGTACCAATTAAAATTTTTAAAGAGTATCTTCCTTTATAAATTGGGAGTGGCCATGCATCTAACTGAACTATGATATATATATATATATATGTATGTATATAAGTAAATATGAACATAAATAAATTTAAAAAATAAATTAAACGGTTACTGTTAAATGGGAATTCCAATTTCAAAGTAAAAGGTGTTTTCCTATATACATCGAAATTGACACTCCATATAACAACAAATCTACTGTGTTATATGAGACCTTGACCCTGACATGACCTTAGTAGTGGGAAGTGGAAAGTTTATTTTTGGAATTATTTGATCTCTCTTATCAACTAGACCTAGCTTTAAAATCATGCAGAGAGGTATGGATCATTTATAATAAGGCTGTTTATATATCCTCTTCTGTTATCTATGATCCTATTTATAATTAAATATTATTTTAGGCATGCATTTAATAATATTTTAGCACTACCTCCATTACATCATCAAGTCGTAATATAGGATAGTGGAATAGACCATACTCTAGAGGTGTTGGGACTTGAACCACTAGTATTACCTCCCATAGATTCACTAGAACATCATCATGTTGATCCTCCATTGGGAGATAATTCTTATCTTTGAGAGATATTCTTGTATTTATTGTAGTTTTCATAGGGATATATATGACCAAACCCTTCTATGGAAGAGTTGTCATGGGAATTTCAGAAGAAGTATCCTCCCACCTTCTCGGGGGATGGTGTTCCTCAGGCTATCGAGTCATCAATAGAGGCCATGTTATCAATCTTCGATCACTTAGAAAATCCTCTAGAGTAGAGGGATAATATTTCCAACTATATGATCCATGAATCCCCCAAGAATTGGTGGTATTCCATCACTCATGATGATTGAAAACAAGTTATGTTCCAGGAATAATTCTAGGATATATTTTATGACTACTTATTTCTGTAGGTGTTGAGAGTAGACCAAGATAGCGAGTTTATACACATACATTAAGTCACTAGGTTCATGTTGGAGTATTCATCAAATTTAATCAAACATCGATGTTTCCTGATAACATTGATTGGTGAATGTTTCTGAATATGATTTTGTCTGAGGATGGGATTTCATGCACCATCTTCTCATAGGTGAATGTTTTCTGACTGATCACCTTTTTAGAGATAGTGAACTTAGGACTCATCCAGGAATAGAAACTAAGTGAATTTTGAAATGTGAGACAAGGAGGTTCAACATCAGTATAGGGAGATGGTTTTTCTAGCAGTGGGAAACTTTATTTCAAGGTTTCTCATAATGGAATATATAGTTAGATAACACACACCAACAATTATGTGGTGTATCAGTAGTGTGGTATGAGAGTTCATAAGAATTTATAGTGTATGAGGAACCTAATCGAGCACTAAATATGTAACATGATGGGTTTCCTTAAACATTTCATATGAATGTTTCCTCAAGTTTCTAGTGAGAATGGATCTTTACCCACACCATATTCTGGTAGGGGATCCATAGCTCTACATTAGGGGGTGAGCTGGTATACTACCGAATGATCAGGCTAAGGAAGTGGTTGAAGCTGAGGTAGTAAAAACTTAGAGGTTTAGTTCTAACTGAGTGGACCATCCCAAGTTAGTCAAGTTGAATCTCAAGGCTCTAGATTTGAGAATATATATGTAGTGAATCTTAATGTAAAGGAGAACATCCCAACACCTTCTATAGTATGACATACTATTCTCGTATCCTCTACTTTAGTTTTTTACATATTCAATATATGTGATTCACCTAATTTTATATCCATTAAAATTATGGAAATTATGGGTGTAGAGAAAAAATATTTCTTTCCCTATTTTGAACCATTTTTTGTATGACATAATCTTGATTAACTTGAATTAATGAGATTTCCAACTTGACTAATGTGTAAAGAATACAATTACTTAGTACATTTTATGTGTTCATTAAATATAAACAATACCATAATTTCAATATGGGGGTAATACGATGGTTCTAACTTAAGGACACCGTGGATGGGCCTGATGTGAATAATAATTAGAAATTTAAATAAATCTAAATATACTAGGAGTGATACTTGGATTCATTACAGGATTCCTTATATGGGATCAATGGATAATGTTTTACTTGCACATGAGTGATATCTGTTCCCTAGTGGAGTTAATTTGGATGGGATTTGTGGGAGATAAGGTTATACCATGATTTGATTGATACTTAGTCCCTTATGTGGTATAACCTTGAAGAGATCATAGGGTCATGCTTACACCATGTAGAGAGTGATACAAGGGATTCTATTTATAGATGGACTTGGATCAACTCTTAGAGTGATGGGTATTCTACAGTTCTTCTAGAGCAATACTTGGATTCCTCTTTACAGTTTTCCATAGAAAGGATCATGAATCCATCTATATTAAATTATAAGGATTTCTTCCTTTATATGAAAAATTTATAATGATGTTAAATTAAAACTAAGGAAGTGTCATCCAATCCCAATAAATTTGTTGGGGTCGGTCCATTCATGAAACTTGAACTTTAATGATAAATTTAAACCCCCATATTCCACTTGTACATGTTGAATATGCTTTAGAATTATCTAGATTAGCCAAAGTAGGCAGTGATAGTTAGTGGTCTTTGAGGAAGCTGGTTTGACATGGTTTATTTATTGATTTATTATTCTATATTTCCTATAAACTGTACATTTTATATGCACATACTGGATAGTTATAGGCCTAATTGGCGGTGTATTATTGAGTATATCTCACATATTATTTGGGAAGCCCTTGGTACCTGAACAGAATTCATGGTTTTAGGTATTTATAAAGGGAAACACCAAACCTCTGATGATTTATTATTTATACTTGGTCGGAGTACAGGTGTATAGGATTGGGTGTGGAGGACTGAGCCAATTATCCTGAGGCTAGTGAAGTAAGCTTTTGGTATTTTTATTACATTTCTTTTTAACATTTTGTATATTCTTGTACCCCCTATATCCATTTTCCCCCTTTTTTATAGCATCATGACATGATTATAAATTTTTATATGATATTGATTCAACTTCCACCTGTTGGTGATATTAGATGAATTATTTATTATTATTTCTACTGCTTATCATTATTATCTACCACTATGATACACTATGATCATGAGGTAATAGTAATCCCATAGACAAAAACTAGGCCCTCGCTACAAGTTATCCGTCTCTAGCATACATAGAGGTGGACTTGAGGTCATGTGGACAACCGTGTCGAGACACTTGTTAGTGGATTTCAGGTGAGGATTCTTTACATAGTTGTCTTGCATGGTTTGGAAAACTATGCACCAACTCTGGACACAAAATATCTAAGGGAAAGTCCCCTTTCATTTTCAGGATGAAATTTTTTACAATTAGTGAACCTCACCATGCGTAGCAATTTGTTAAGTGATACTAAGGGTGTAGGACAACATCAAAATTTTGGAAAACCATGTGCAAACCTTATAGGTCACCCCATGAACACCAAAAGAAATATGTAATACCTGTTACTCCCTTAAAATAGTTTAGAAAAACCATGCTCCTAATGTAATGGGGCCTCACAGTTGACCCACATGGTTGAACTAACCATGCACCAACCATACGCCTCATGATACCTTTCCAAAAACCAGAACCTTTGGAGGCCATCACCTACCAAACTAAAACAAAATCCCATGAAACCTTAGGAAGCATAAAACAAACCAAAAAAACACATTTAAGTGTTCAAATGTTCATATTCTCATTCTGCAGCTCAATTTAATAATCTAACCATCCACAAAAGTGAAATTAAAATTCCTTCATAAAATTTCAAATGATCCAAAAATATCACTTTTGGTCTATGTCAAAAATTGGTAAAATCAATAATTAATGTATTTTAAATAAATATCAAGATACTTTAAACTTTTAAATTTAGTTACCATAGAATAATATTCCATGTATCAATCCCCAGATTACATTAAAAAAACATTTTTGAGTGTTCATGTGGAATGACTATAAACATTTCAATTTTAAGCTGTGCATTGCACATATGTTGTTTTTACAGACCTTTTCCTCCCCCTCGCGCTCCATCCCATATTTGGTCACATAGTTAGGATCTAGACGCCTCATATTATCCTATATAATCATGCACCCTCAATCTATCCCGCTCCACTAATCCATTTTCTTACACCTCTCATTTATCATAGACTTCCAATAATATTATACTTTGGGTTTTTCAACATCATGTTGTTCCCTTGTTGGAGGAACTTAGAAATCCAGATCATCTAGATTTTCTAATTTCATCGAAGTCCCCTTGTATTTCAATTACATGTATCTAATATATATAGACAATATATTAAATTTAAACATTAAATTATGTGCATATTATAAAATTTAATTTAAATATAAACAGATATATGGATTGATAATGTTGAGGTTGTTTTTGATGTGTTTATATTTATTGAAATATGCTTATATGAAGGAAAATAAATGTATGTATGTGTTTGTATTGAAGTTGGGAAATGTGAAAACCATAATGAATGAATGAAATTTAGGTTTCCCATGCTTGATGAATAATTTAATAAAATGAAGATTTATTCTTAAAGTTTCCACCATTATAAGATTAATGAGAATATTATATTAATTTTAGACGTATTTTTAAGTGAAATAATAATTTTTTTGTAAGGTAACATTTAAAACTAATGAATATAGAGTTGGTATTAATGGGAAATATAATATAATATATTTGGGATAATAAAAATATCTATATCTTGATAAACATGAAGTTGAGTAGCTATCTAAAAGTATATTTATGAATACATAATTGGTTTATATAGAATGAAATCAGCTTCAATTAGTGATGAGATACACTTGTATTGTGTTTGGAAAAGTCTATTTTGAATATGTGAGTTTAATATAGAGTTGAATATGACTGTGAAGAAATAATTTTTGACATGACTTTATATTTTTTTGGGAGTACCTAGGATTTTGGACGAGTGTAATTGAAATATTCTGAAAAAGGAATTTTATAAGGGGGGCTTGCCACCTCTCAAATCCAGTATGCTTGAAGTAGCTATCTGCCAAAGGTATGTCAAATACTGACAAGGTAACTAACCGATAATTGATATAGTTTAATTTTAGAGAAAAAACATGGGTTTACATTGGTTCTAGGAGAGAAATAATAATAGGGTGATTCTAGGGAAAATCCATCATGTAAGATGACACCATATACTCCTAGTATGGGGTGGTAAAAAGTGTTTTAAAAAATGTGTCCCTTGAGAAACAATTATTATTAATAAACACATTCCTGAGTTTTTTCTAGATATGGGGTTTCTCAAAAACCAATTATTATTCACATTTGTTTTAAAAAATATATTTACTTGGGTCGTAACGGTGCTGCATCAATCATCATCTTCACTAAGTGCTCAAGATTTTCATGTGATTTTTATTTCATATACTTGAATACCATACAACATATAAAATATCTGGTAGAATCAATCTTGAGTAGCTATGATAAATATGGATTTTGATATTGAATACTAGAGTGCATGAAGGTTATATTTAACATAGATTCTATTATGAACGTTTGAAAAAATTATTGTTGGATCCATGAGGTAATGAGTGGATCAATATGATTTTATTTCAGAAATAAAATTTAGTGAAAATATTTTATAAATTCAGCTTGGAAATATCATTTTTAGAGTTTTGGGGGAGTGAACTAAAAAATAGATAGAAATTATAATGATAAATGAAGAGTATATATGATCACATAAATAGGTTTTATTGTGAGAACATTAGAATATGTAAATACCATGAAATGAAAAAAGATATTATGTGATACACAGAGAATATGTAGTATGTTTTCATGATACAATAATTTTGAACATGATGTTATTAAAATATCATAAATCATAAAATATTTACATAATATATAGATAATATACCACACACCCTAGTTTTCATGATGCTGCTAAGAATGATAAATTATTTTTTACAGTTACATGAAAGAAGAATCAATATGCCATTTAGTTATGAAAATAAGATTGAGAGGACCATGTGATATTTTATATTTTCATGGAGAAAAATACGAAGAACATAAATAAATATATGTGACATAAATAAAATATACCATGAACAGAGTTTTGGATCAAGTGTTATAGAAAAGTGGTCTATGAAGCTATATAAAGTGTAACTAATAAATTTTCACAATATATGTTTGCATGAATACAATGTTACATGTTATTAGTTGTGAAAATTCATTTATATAAAAAAGTCTATGAAGCTATTATATAAAATTTATTTTCGTTATAAGTTGTGAAAAATAACAACTATAAGTCAATTATGACATGCATTTGTAATGAATATACATTGAGTTAGAGAATTAATTGATAAGTGAGGAAGAAAAATGTTTTGTTTTATTATATCTATATTATAAAAGTTGAATTTGTTGAAAAAGTTGAGATTCCTAGAAAATAAATATTTAGTGACAAATTGATAATGATCAAGAACAACTATAAAATTTAGAAGTTAGGTTACTTGAAAAATTTTAGGACATTAGAAATTTACATCATCTGATTATATAGTTAACTAAATCAAAAGCTACATCATCCAATATATTCAAAGGAGAACATAACCTACTTGAATGAAATTAGGTTGAATTATTAAAGGTTCTTTGAAAGGTAGTGTTTCTAATAATTTATATTTTTATTGATCAAGATGGATTTAGGAAGAATATCTACTTTAAGCTATGAAGAAAAAACTAGGAAAAAATGAGAACTTATATTTTTTTTTTGAATAATTTTGTAGTGAGTAGAGAGAAGATGTAATTTATAGTGGGAATCTAGAAGAATAATAATATGAATCGATTTTAATGGTATCAATAAGATTCATTGTGTAACCACTTGTATTTATAATGTAGAATTTGTGATTAGGAAGGGGTGTGGGGGTTATCCAATCAAAATATAGTGTAGACTCTCACATTGAGGTTAGACCTTGTAAAAATAAATGTGTCCTATTACATTTGCTGTTTTTATATCCATGTACGGATGAGAGAAAGAAATTTAGCGGATAAATATATTAATAATTCACAAAGTTTTAAAAAAAAGAAATAATTTCCAAAAAAATCATTGATTCACATCCCCTCTTAGTGATCTAACTATATCTAAGAATTTTAAAGAAAAAATAAAACAAATATAAAATCATCAGTTAATATTCTTCCTTGGATGTCATTAAAATGTTATCGGACAAGTGGAGAACTTTTTGATGAAATAATATATAGTAGTGGCCCCATAATATTCATTTGATCATGATATTAATTTATTTATGCATTATTTACTTTTCTAACCAAATATCATCAATGTACGATATGGGAAGACCATTATCTCTACCCAAATAACTCTAAAATGAAAAATATATGATTATATAATATCCTAATATTCATGAATAATTTTCATTATTTTCACATTCATGTTAAAAAACAATCTATACAGGATTTGGTGAAATTTAATGATCATTAATATGCATAAATACCCCTATCTCTACAAAAAAATCAACTCTTAAATAGTATGGAAATGAGAAGACTTCATCTTCTAATCAATAATAACCCAAATATTATCTTGATTATAAAAATAATGAACATGCTAAATCATGATTCCCATAAATATACCATCCCATTTACATTTTGGGATGAATAAATATATAACAATACAACTAGGATCCTAATGATCATCATTTACTCTTTGATAGGAGATGAATTTAGCTATGAACTTGATGAAAATCTTCATATCATTTCAAAAATACCATCACCTAATCTGTTGGTATATACTTATAATACCTTTATGTATCATTAATCAAGCTAGTTTGAAACTATCTTAACACCTCTACTATATGTGTAACTTGTACCCCCACACAGCTTTGGAAGATAACTTGATTGTTCAAAAATTTAGAAAATCTATCTAAATTGTCACATAATAATATATTATAATATGTAACCTCTTACTCAATATTCCATAGATAACACTAAATATCTTAATAAATAATTTGGGGAGTCACTAACATTGAAATTAAAAAATTGATATCTTCTATGTCTAATATAATAATACATGTAGTTTTCAACTTCTCCATTTGAGAATGCCTAGTAGGATCAATGTATCATTAAGTGTGGGAGTGAAAATTAATGATATCTTTTTTTTATTTTGAGTTTTATTTCTTTTGAAAAAACCTGAACCTCATATTAAATAGTTGTTATATTTCTAAAAAAACCAATCAAACATCTACAAGAACACCGAAAATATAAGGTTCACTGCACAATAAGAGTAGCTATATCCGTATTATGGTTTGGAAACAATCCAATTATAATGAGAAAAATTTTTATAAATAAAATTCTACTTTTGATTTAATTAAATGTATTATTAGGTAATAAAAATATAGAATAAAAAAGAACTTATTTGGTTTATTATATCCTATCTTATTTAAAGGACTATTAATGTTTTTTCGATTGATAATATAGCCTTTGAATAGTGATCACATTATTAGTATAAATATAGGGTTTTAAAAAATCCAATAAACACAAAAATGGAAGTGAAGGCCTCAAAAAACAAGATCATACCCTATGAAGCCCATTTATCATTGCTTGTAAGGGATATTGAATCACTAGGATTTGTTCTTGAACAATCTGAAGTAGAGATCCCAAAACTTAAGAATTAACAAAACCATTTATGAGAGAAGTTCATGCTCATCGAGATCATGAACCAAACCATGTTTGACGAACCCCCTCATGAAAGTCTCATCGTCAAACACATTAATATTAGGGTGATTTTTGGTGTATCAGAGTGATATGTATCAATACCCAAGGAATATGATAATGTAAATTATTTTTTTTGAGAATAATGTAAACATTTTATTTTTATTATTGTTACTTTATAAATGTTTTTTATTTTTTTACAAAAAATGGTTAATATTCAAATTAAATTAAGGAATTTATTTTCATGAATCAAGGGATTTTTAAAGAAAATATATTTCAATAAAATATTATTTTTAGGTAATTTTAATGAATTTTAAATGGTCATGTAATTTTTATGAAGTCAAATATAATTTTTATAAGGGTTTGAAAATTGCTATTGGAAAAAATTAAAAAATTTCTGAATAAATGCCAATTTTATTTTTAAAATTGAAAATTAAAATATTTATAAAATCATTTAGATATTTTTTTAATCATAACATCAAAATTATCCAACAGGGAATTTTTCATAATTTTATGAGACAGTCGAATTTTTGGGTAAAAATGAAATATAGTATTAATATACTTTGTGTATAATAATATCATAATTACCCAAGAGTGATGTAATAAATACTATAAAGGTTATCCAATATAAAATATATGTTTTAGATTTAAAATAATTAATTTATATGTTATTTAATTAATTTTATAAATCCATTATGAATCTTTCAATACCATTAATATATTTTGAGGCTTTAAAATCATTTCTTTTATGAGAATGACTAAAATCCACATAAGAAAGGGAATTATTTTATTGTGTTTGGACCATAGAATTATAAAATAATTAAAACCACTAAAATTTGGTAGAAAACATTGTAAAGAACTATGAGAAGGTTTTTGTTTTTCATTATTTTACTATATATATATATATCCACAACCTATGTTTGAGAAACGATAAGGAATTTCCCACACTTTTCCTATATAAACCCACCTAGGATCTCATTTATCTTCTCTAAAAATCCCTATATAACATATTTTATTTAAACTAACATCTCTAGAATCCTCCAAAGGTTCCCCCAATCTCTAAACAACCCCCTCCCAATATTTTTTTGTCACACACTCAAGTAAAGGGGTTTTTTACCTTGTCCTCTTTATTCAAGTATCTTCTTGACCATATTTCATTTATCTTCACTTCATCATGATGGGATATTTTATAAAATTTACCCATTTCATTCCAATTTATTTACAAGTTATGAGAATCCTTTATCTCTCATCAACCCATTTTTATGAATGTTTAAATGATGTCGTTATGCTGCCGAAATTTGACCACGATTTTCCATGCCAAAAAAATTATATAGTGAATACCATGCCCATTTACTATCAATGGTATTAACATATATAAAATTATACGACTTTCAATTTGTAATTACATGTATTTTTTTGATACTGAATTATCTTGTAATAAATTAGGAATATGAATGACTTCATGTTGTATGATCTATATGACACACTTAAGCGTGAGAATGAAATGAAAGTGACGGGTGCACCCAAAATTATATAGTGATACAATGAATTGGGTACTGTATAGTATCATAAAATGTCATGTTGAGATAGAGAGTGAACCTAATTCCTTTATTGAACTTTTTCTACCATGATGTATTTGTGGTTTATCCATGACTTTTGTTTATGATAAAATGTTTTAAGTTGGTGCCACATTTCCAATGTTAGGAATATCATGGAATATTGTATCTCATTGTTAATTTTCATGATTCGTACTATTTTTATTACCCATTGATATGCCTATTGTATAAAATTTATCACATTATTCCATTTTTATTCCTTTATTAGGATTTATAGCTCACCCCCTTCTTTTTTTTCCCAAGTTATCCCTTGAAGTTTTAAAAGCCATGGAATTTTAGAAGACTATAAAAGATGTTTTCCGTAATGTTGTTTTATCCCATGTTCAAGATGTTATTCTATGTAAAAAATTCCCAAAGACACTATACTTATCGATCATATTTGATGTATTATGTGTAATTTTTTTATAATAAATCATGTATTAATTCATAATAAAGTGTATGGTTTTTATAGTTTGTATCAAAGAAAACTTATCGTTATTTATTGGATTAGGATTAGAAAACTATGGAGAAAAAAAACGGGATAAGACCAAGTATAAGAAAAAATCCCTAAATATTGGTAATTATATATTAAGTGGTTTATCAAGAAAATAAATTGATTTCTGGATACTATATGTGTCCGTGGTTCTGGAACAAATGTACCTAGGGGTAACAACTCCGTTAAGGTGTGTTGGGAATGACTTGGTGTTACCCAGTACATGAAAACGAGCCTTACTGTGCACCTTGTTTGACACGCCTAGGGGATATTCTTATGAAAATTCACAATCTGATTACAAAAAATTATTAAGGGAACAAAAAAATTATCATAATATTATATATTAGGAAATAGATCATGGATAACATAGATTGAAGGATAGAAACTCATAAGTTAAAAAACACATATAATTTATAAGTTATCCCTTTAATTTCATTGGATCCTCCATTTATGTGTTTAATAGTTTTTAAAAAATACTCATCCATAATTTTACTTTTATTCTATCCAATGGACAAATAGATAATTAGCTGAGTAAAAAATCAATGTGAAAGGAAATGTGATGACTGCCCCAATGAAAAGCCTAGCCTGATGGGAGAAAGAAATGATAACTTCATGAAGATACTCTCTCACATGATTCCAGATCTAAATATAAACCTAGATCAAGATGACCATCCAAACCCCCCCTAATAAAGAACAATCTATGATTGAGTCCTTCATAAGACGAAGGCCTCTGACTTTCATTGGATTATCTGATCCCTTAATTACCGAAAAATGGATCATCTCAATTTAAAAGATCTTATACATCCTTCAATGTTCTAAATGACAGAAGTTAATAATTTCTTTTTATCATATAGAAGGAGAATCTCATTAGTGGTCGTCATTGATAACGATTACAAATCTTGAGGAAGAGATCAAAGTGAAAGGTTGGAAGGAATTCTGGAAATTTTTTTTGAAAAATATTTCCCTCAAAATCTATCCCATAAAATGGAAAGGGATTTTTATTCTCTCAAGAAAAAAGAGAATGAATATATTAGGGCATACTGGAGAAAATTTACAAGAATTCCCTAATTAGCCTTCGACTTCTTCATCACTCCCAAATTCAATGTTGACCGATTCTTTGGTGCGTTAAAAACTAGTCTACAAAAATACATAGTGACCCATGAATTTGATAGATATGGGAAAATTATCCGAGGTACCCTCAAAGTCAAAATAGAGAAATGAGATTATCAAGAAATCATGAGGATAAAAATAGGAAAGTGAACTATAATTTTTAGGGGTCGATGGAGAAATATAATGGTTCCCAGAAATTATAATATCCCATATATGAAAGGTGAGGAGATAAGCACCCTAAAAATTTCCTAATGGGGAAAAGAAAGGATTTGGGTGTATGAATGAAGGGAACCTACCTAGCGATTTACAATAGGAGAAATCTCCTAATTCAAAATAGGAAAAGAATTCCCCATTTAACCCTCATTACGTTGTTTATTTCTTCAACCGTAATGAACAATGAAAATTTGAAAACCAATTCCATAAGCCAAGGGTTTTTGGAGACAACTAAAAACCTCCAAGAGAATAACATTGAGATTTTCCGTCACAACCACTAAGGTGGATCCTGACAATGAAGTGGTGATAGTTATGATAACTATTAATTCAAGAATAGAGAATTTACTTTTTTACTCTATTTATAAACATTCCATAATATCATTAAAGGTTATTAGAACTACTAAAAGACCACCAAAAATCATGGAAGTTAAACTGTCTATGAAAATAGAAAATAAGTAAATTATTGTATCTCAAGTATATAACTCATCCCCTATCACAATTGTTGGGATGAAATTACCAAAAAAACATTTTCATACCACCTTTGGTAGGATTTGATGCAATTTTGGGTATTCATTGGATTTCCTTATATAGATCCAACATAAATTTCTGTGATAAGTAAATCATTCTCCATATTGCGAATCAACTCCCGATTCTATAAAAGTACAAGGAGGATGATGAATCTTATTTAGCACCAAAATTTCATGCATGGATATTATTTCCCTATGAGTAAGAATTTATAGCTCAAATGATTGAGTCTAAGGAAATAAAAATCCTTGAATACATGCCTATTGTGAGGGAATACACTGATGTGTTTCCTGAGAAATTTATGGTCTTTATCCTTGTTGAGAGGATTAATTCTCAATAGATCATGAACATAGGTAATTACCATTTTTCAAGAATCTATATAGAATGGTTGTTGTGGATTATGAGGAAATGATGAAACAACTATAAGAGAATCTGGATAAAGGGTTCGTATGCCCAAGTGCTTCGCCATGGGGTGCACCAATCTTCTTCATCGGGAAGAAGGATGTGTCAATTTACCTTTTCATTGATTATCATGATCTCAACAAGATCAAAATAAAGAACATGTATCCTAAACTATAGATTGATGAATTGTTCAATAAAATTTTTTGAGAACAATACTTCTCTAAGGTGGATCTGCAGTCGGGATATTACCATGTTATGGGAACGAAAGAGAATATCTCCAAGACTACTTTTCTTATGAGGTATATGAACTATGAGTTCATAGTTATTTATTTTGGGATCACTAATTCTCCATCAATAAACATGGACTTTATGAACATATTCTTTATAGATTAACTTGAAAATTTTATGGTAGTCTTTATAGATGATATTTTAATATGATTCAAAACCAAGGAGGAGCATGCAGAGAATATGAACACTATTCTAATGAACTTGTGAAAGTAGAACCTCTATGAAAAGTATATAAAATCTGAGTTATAGTTGAAGGAAGCCTCATTCTTGGGGAATATCATCCCAAGCAATGTGATATCAATGGATCCTTAAAATACAGAAGAAATTGATGGATGGTTGATGACAAAATTTGTTATTGATATCTATAGTTTCATTGGACAAGTTTGTTATTATTATCGATTTTTGAGAAACTACCCACTATTTTAAAACCCTCTATCCAAGATAACTTGAAATGGAGTCAATTTTTCTAGAAATGATGAATGTGAAGAGAGACTTATAGAGCTGGAAATGAGAATTATCACTACCCATGTGCTCACACAACCCACAAGTGGATAGCTTTTCGTATGATTCAATGTTGCTTCGAAAATGTGATTGGGATATGTGTTAATGAAGAATGAAAAAGTCATCGCCTATGCTTAAAGTATATTTAATGTACATGAGAAGAAATACCCAACACCTGATCTTGAGTTGGATGCAGTGATCTTTGTAATGGAAATTTGGCATAATTATCTCTTTGGGGAGAAATGTGAGATATATACGGATTCGAAGATCCTCAAGTATATATTCACATAAAAAGAGATAAATATGCACCCGAAATAATTGTTAAATATGATCAAAGAATTTGACTACTGAATTAAATACCATCATGGGAAAGAAAATAAAGTGGATGATGCTATAAATTGTAAGGACCCAATAATTCTATCATTGATGATAATTTAGAGGGATGTAATCTTATTATATTTATAAAGGATGGACATTTGAATCATATAGGAAAGAACATCCTCAATCCTTTTACAAATTATTTCTCAACTATGAATTCTGGAAAGGTTAATTTATTTTCAAAGAGATGATGTGAGAATTATAAAGAATGTAGAAACTATATGTAAAGGGGAATCCTAGGAATTAGTTGTTAATGAAGAAGGGGTTGTGATATTTGGGTTAAGACTTTGAGTACCATCAAATCATGAGTTAATGAATTAGTTTTTGGATGACACATATAGTTCACCCTTCTTCATCCACTCACGGAGGAAAAAAATTACTGAGAACTCTGAGAACACTTTTCTTTAGACAAATATGAAGAAGTAGAACACTTAATACACTTGAAGACGTCTTTTATGTCATAAAGTGAAAGAAGAATGGAAAAAATCCAAGGTGATGATGCAACTAATACTCATGCCTACATGGAAATTAGAAAACAACACCATGGAATTTGTCACTGGTCTTCCAAAGATATCAAGGGGAAATAAATATATCTAGATTGTGGTGGATAGTCTTACAATTATTGCACACTTCATTGAAAATTGAGAGTAATTCCCACTCAATAAACTTGTAAGGATATACATCATAAAATTGGAGGGTCTTCATGGGGTACCACTATCTATTGTATTCTATTGAGATACTAGATTCATCTCCTTGTTCTAAAAAAGTGTTCGAGATTCTCTAAAAAATGAGTTGAACTTCAACAAGACTTATCACCTTCAAATTGATGTCCAATCTAAGCATTAGATCTAAACACTTGATGACATGTTGAGAGAATTATCCATTTATTTTAAAGGAGGATAGAACCAAAACCATTGTCTAGTTGAGTTCTCTTACAACCACAGTTTCTACTCAGTCATCCAAATGGATCCTTACGAAGTTCATTATGGGAAGAGGTAAAGAACACCCACATGTTAGGACGAATTTGGGGAAGGAAAGCTTCTAGGTCCTAAAATGGTTAAAGAAATGGTGTTAAAATTTAAGAACATTTAGTAGCACATCAAGAATGCTTAGAGTCGACATAACAGTTATGCCGAAAATCATCGAAGAGGCCTAAAGTTTGATTTTGGAGACATGGTATTCTTCCACATATCTCCATGGATGAAGTTGATGATATTTGGGAAGAAGTGAAGGATTAGTCCAAGATACATTGTCCCCTATGAGATCCTTGATCGCATCAGAGTTATGTATTACTGAATTTCGCTCCCACCTAACCCATCTCAATTATATGTTTCATTCTATATATCCATCCTAAAAAATAACATACCAGAACCCTATCATGTAATCAATCCATATGTGGTACCATTAGACAATTATATTTCCTATGAGGAGGATCCGATGAAGATCTTAAATTATAGAGACAAAGTCCAATTAAATAGGATAATGCACCTTATCAATGTGTTGTAGAGAAACCAAAATTTTGAAGAAGAAACATGGGAAATAGAGGAAGTGATGAAACCTAGTTACCCTCATATACTTTAGTATGGGAAATGAATGTTTCTAGGAGGAAATTTCTTAATGGGAGAAAATTTTAATTACCCGAACTCTTATAAATAAAATTTCCCTTGTGATTTAATTAAATGTATTATTATGTAATATGGTTATAGAAAACACATGAACTTATTTGGTTTATTATATCATATAATATTTAAATTACTATTAAAAATATGAACCATAGATAATATAGATGTTGAATAGTGATCAAACGATTAGTATGAAAATAGGAATTTAACAAATAAAATTGACACTAAAAAAGGGAGTGATATCCTCAACCAGTAGGATCATACCCTTTGAAGCCCATTTATTGGAGATTCTTAGGGAGATAGAATCACTAGGCTTTTCCCTTGACCAAGACCAATCTATGATCCAAGAACTTAAGCATGAGTGAAACCATTTATGAGAGAAGTTCAAGATCATTGAGATCATGACCCCAACTTTGTACGTCGAACCACCCCATGAAAGCCAAATCATATTGCACCATACTCTTAGTGAGGTTTTTGATGTATTAAAGAGATATGTATCCAGACCCTAGAAATAATATTATGTCCATTATTTTAGTGACAATAATCAATTTATTTTCATCCTATTATTTGTACTATATAAATTATTTTTATTTTGATATAATAATTTTTTTTGGATAATATGAAAATATAATTATGGGATTTATTTTTATGAATTAATGGATTATTTAAATAAATAATATTATAATAAAATAATATTTTTATGAAATTTTTATTAATTATAAATTATTGTTTAATTTTTATGAAGTCAAACGTAATTATAATAAGGGGTTGGAAACTTTTATTATCATAAAACCCTACATTTATTAATAAATGTCAATTTTATTATTAGAAGTGAAAATTTAGATATATAGATAATTATCTACATAAAATTAATATTATATTTGGAATCATAATTTTGTAATTATCCAATGGTTAATTTTTCATAATTTTCTGAGACATTCAAATTTTCTAGTAAAAATTAAATACCATATAAATATACTTTGTGTATTATGAAATCATAATAACCAAAAAAGTGATATAATAAATATTATAAAAGGTATCAAATACCAAATATATGTTTCCCTTTAAAATAATGTGATTTTATTTTGATTTTATTTATTTTATAACCCCATTATGAATCCTCCATAACCATTAATATATTTTAAGGGTTTTAAATCAATTTTTGTAAGAGTTCAACTCACATACACATAATCTAGAGAATTATTTTATTAAGTTAGGACCTTATACTTTTAAAAAAATTAAAACCACTCCCATTTGTAATATTCCAAGGGCAAAACCCATGGGATGTTTTGTGGTTTTTAATTTATTATATAGAGTCCAAAACATAAGTTTGAGAAATGAAAAATAATTCCCCACTATTTATCTCTATAAATCCACCCATTCTCACATTTTCACTGAAAATCTGTAGAGAATATACTTAATATTTTCTCCTTTCTCTAGAGTCCTCCCAAGACAACCCCAAGCTATCAATAATCCCCTCCCAAGCATTTGGTGTCACACACTCAAGTAAGGGAGCTTTTCCTTTATACTCTTTATTCAAGTATGTTCTTTACCTGATGTATTTTTACTTAATGTAATCAGGATAGGATATGTTATTCTATATCCCCCTTATTGAAAAATTTATTTATAAATTATGAGAGACCCCTTTTTCTCTCATCAACCCTTTTTGATGAATTTTTAAGAGACACTGTTTTGCTGCTGAAATTTCACCGCGATTTTCCATTTCCTATCATGGGTATTCACCTTTATATGATTATAACTATATTTATTGGGACGTAAATTTATTTGTTACACAATACTTGGTCGTGGAATACATTATGACGATGAATTAATTCATGTTTTGTGATATATGTGTCACACTTAATAATGAGAATGAAATGAAAGTGATGGGTGCACCTAGAATTAAATAGTGCTCCAAAGCATTGGGTAACGTTTTGTCTCATGATATGTCTTTTTGGGACATGGAGTGAAACTAATCCATTTATGGTACTTTTTCCACCATGATATATTGGAGATTTAGCCTTGAATTATGATTTATGATGAAGTGTTTTAAGTTGTTTCCACATTTACCTTGTTATGATCGTCATGTTATATCAAGTGTCATTGTTCATGATTATGATTCTTACTATTTTTATATCCCATTGATATACCAATATTCCAACAGTTATCACCTTATTCCTTGTTTATTACCTTACCGGGCTTTATAGATCACCCCATTCTTATGTTTGTACCTACTTTATCCCTTTCAGTTTTAAAAGTCATGGAATTTTAGAAGCATGTTAAATAATTTTTCAATAATGTTTTAGTTTCCCATGTTCACGATGTTATGATATATACCTAATTCTCAAAGGAACTAGACTTATCTATCGTATGGGTTGTATTATGTGTACATTAATGAAATAAATCATATATTAATATATAATAAAGAGTAGGGGTTTCATACCAATACGACATGATACAATAGAAAAAAATACCTTTATATAGATACAAAGAGTATGAAATTACCTTACAATCATATAACACTTTGTCCAATACAAAAGATCATGTTTTTTAAGTATCATAAACGATGTAACAAATTTATTTGTAACAAGTTAATAAACATTCACCAGATGATTCAAAACATGTCACCGTGTTCCCTTGTCAACATTCACAATTGTGGTATTCGAAAACAATTCCCCACTTTCCTACCAAATAGTAGGTAAGAGCTTCCTGGACTTTATAATGATACTCAGAATGATTTCCATTGTCCAATATTCCTAGTCAGATTGGTCAGACCGATAATGTTCCTTTATCAGAATACCACTAAAAAAAATCTGGACTGATTCTTTCTCAGTCAAAAAATCTCAATCTGATTAATAATATGATGATCCATACCAATAAGACAATAAGATAAATATGATCTTCTATCTTATCCATTAATTATTCTATCTGGAAAAATTCCTCAGGTATGTGCAATCCAAAAACTCCTTCTATTTAGAAATATTCAGTGCTCCACCTTACCTCTTGAACAATATATCCATTTCAAAAATTATAAAGTACTTATTCGTTTTATAGCTACGCTAATTATGGTTTGGATGGGATTATGAAATTTTTTCCATCTCAACCTAATTTAATGAAACATCAATTATTCAATTATTCTTTTCTTCACACTAATGATCTGGCATCAAATGATGTTATCGATGTTAGTTTTCATCAATTTGATCAAACATTATCTTCCAATAACGGATCTGTGTCACCTTCATTCTAATAATCAGCACCACATGAAGTTTGATGTCTCATGAACCACTTGAGAACATATTAGAATTCCTCTTTCTGGTTTAAACCAATTGAAAACAATTAAGAATTCATTGTGATGAAAATAGTTTACTATATCGTTTATCGGACTCTAAATTTATTCCTCGCATCATTCAGAAAACATTCAATTATTTTATTCTTCAATGGTCCCAAAAAATTTCAACACCAATTATTATAGCTCCAATGATATGTAGAACACCATGTAATATGGACCAGGATCACCATCATCAACTTCAACTCCTTTTTTTTTCAAATTATGATACCCACTACTAAATTATTTTTAGAAAAATTTCTTCCCTGGGGATTATTGGTCTGAACAAAAACTAGCATCTTCATATTAGCATTTTCCAATCAACCTTCTCAGCCTTCAAAAAAATCTGTGCCTGATGATTTCACACTGATGAACTGGGACCAGAAATCTTTATATTCATCAAATTTCTTATTTCACAAAACTTATACTTATATCATGAATTCCTCATGACTTTTAGCATGTTAAGGATCAATATATCATCATCTGACTTAAATTATGAAGTATTATAACTTCCCAGTATTCCAAAACATCTTTCTTTCCAACCACCAATACAATTGGAGTAACTTATTCCTCCATTATCCTTTATAAGTATTGCATCCCAAGTTCATATACAAATTATGAATTTTGTGAAATAAAAATTAGAAAATCATCATCATATTTTAATAAAAGTCATTCAGATTTTGGTTATCTTCTTTATTACGATCAAATCTTCATTAAAGACTAAGGGTGAGTTCGATGAACCTTTTTTTCCAGTAAATTTATTCCTAACATGAGGGAATTACTTAAGCATTATGTGTCCGATAACTTTATTAAAATGGTGTTTATGATTTCTAGATTCTATAAAGTGAATTTATTTCTTTTTTTTTTCTAACAAAAGAAAACAATTTCAATGAAAACATATTTCAGTTTCCAAAAACATCTTCCACTCAACTTGGTACCAACAATCTCCCCATTTGGATTTTGTTGTCAACCAAGGTTCATAAATCATTGAACATTTTAAACTTAAGATATGGATTATTTATCAAAAAATATAAACTCACTTGAGCTAACTCTTTAAAAGAAATAAGAATTATTGACATTAAATCCATTCATTCCAAAAGTAACATCTCATGAAACTTCTTCATAATTTCTTCACATATATCTTCACCTCTTTCTTTTCATCCTCTACCTTCCTATAAAAAAAAGTTTCGTACAACCCCTAAGAAAATTGTTAGAATGGTTCACACACTTACATGATGGATTAATAGCCTACCCTCAACTCCCCCTTTTTACACGATTCCTTAAAAGGTTTACAACATAACAGTGGATAGATTTATGAAATAGTTATCCCCCTTTAAATAACTATCCAAAGAAAATATGGGAGAGTGAAAAAAACACATAACTCATCCTTGATGAGAGACAGGTTCGACGCCCATATTCAACCTCATTTTATAATTGGGATCCTTTGGTAAAGTTTTGGTGAAACTATCAACAAATTGTTCTGATGTAAGAAGATACTACAGCTTCAATTAATTATTATCAATATTTTATTTAATGAAATGATATTTTATATCAATATTTTTTGAAATAGAATATTTTAACATATTTCTGGTAAATTTGATGGACTTTTTATCATTACAACCCAAGATCAACAATAACTTAATTTCAATAAATAAATCTTCATACCGAGTCTTCATCCACATTAGTTGAGTAGCAACATGTGTAGAAGTATCATACTCAGCTTCATCCATGAATAAAGTTACTGAATTTTGTTTCCTTATATTCTAAATAACAAAATTTTTACTAGAAATAAAACTACACCAGATTTAGGTCTTCTATCATCAACATTTCCTACCCAATCATCATCTAAAAACCCAAACAATTCAATATTTTATGAATTATTAAAGCTAATTTTTAATTTTTTGAGCTATTAATATAGTTGAGAATTATTTTTTAATCCAATATATGGGATTATTTTATAGAACTCTGAAATCATTCACATAATGTGACAATATAAATAATTTCATGTATTGATATAGTCAAACATAAAAAACATCCATCCAATTTTTGAAAATATTTAGGATCAACTTCCTTGCCTTCTCCATCTTTAGACAACATGGTTATCACTAAAAGCGACGTGGAAGATGGTTTCAAAATTTTAATTCCCAACATTTTAGGAAGTTCCTCAGTATAATTTTCTTGAGAAAGAAATATGTGTTTCTTCTTTTGTATGATTTTCAACCCAATAATTTATTTCATTTCAACTAAAATGGAAATTTCCAACAATTTTTTCATTTATTCAGAAAATATCTCACAAGTTCTTTCATCATTCTTAGCAAAGATAATGTCATCATCAAAAAAAATCAACGGGGGAAAACTTATGACTTTAATTGATGTACATATTATAATTAACCATTCCTTTGATATAACACATATTTCTTAAGCTTGTATCCAATTTGGAATACCATTCTCCCAGAGCATGTTTTGGCCCATACTAGGATTTATTCAACTTACACGCATAAATATAATATTTCCCAATAAAAAATACACATGATTTTTAAATATAAACTTCCTCATCAATATCACCATATAAAATGATTATTTTTTCAACCATCTAATTTTTTAATTTCATTTTTTATAAATTTAGAGAAATATTCGGGTTATTACTAACCTTTCCACCAGAGAAAAAATTCACATAAAAATCAATTCATTCAATTTGTTAGTAACCTTTTTCTACTAATATTTATTTTTTTCTTATAACATCACCATCTTCATTCATCATTTTACAGAAAAAACCACTTTTTACTAATAATTTTTTTTCATTTGGTTTGGGTATGAGTTATGAAGTATCATTATTTTCTATTTGATCCAACTCTTTTTTCATTGGATGAACCCATTTTAGATAATCAAAATATTAATTCAAATATTTAAGATCTACTTTTGAATAAAAATAATTATGAATATAAACTTTTTATATTCTTATTGTATGAAACTTTTAATTTTGATCACCAATAATGGTTTGAGCTTCGACTTGCTTCATCAACCTAGGATAATATTTTTGAGATTATACATCATCACTAGAAATAGTTTAGTATGATTTTTCTTTAGTATTATTACAATTGTTTTCATCCTTATCAAAATTATTATCTGCAAATATTTCTTCCTGCTTATTTGCATTATTTTCATGAGTTGTTTATCTTCCTTAGATATTTCAATAATTTTTACATCAATCAAATAAACTAATATTCTTATTTATTTGTTGAAACCTCTATAACCTATTACTTTTAGATCATAGCTAAGAAAAATTATATCTTTACCTATCTTATCAAAATTATCAAAATTTACAACTTTATTCTTTATAATGTTTGGACTCCAAAAAACCCTTATGTTTTTCAAACTCAGAGTTTTGGTATATAAAATTTCATATGGAGTCATATCTTAGCTTGTACTATAGAAACATCAGTTTTAAATTTAATCAACACTAGTCATGGATTAACACTAAAAGTAATGAGAGAGACCATTTTCAAGTAACATAGTTCACCCCATTTCCACCAAACTTATATTCTTCCTTTTAAATACACCATTTGTTTAGGTGTGTATGATGTACTAAACTCATGCCAAATTCCTTGATTCTGAAGATAATGTTCTAAAAATTCATTTTTTTTTCACCACCGTCTCCATTTCTCAACTTATTCACCAAATAATCACATTTATTCTAAGATTTCCTCCCAAAACTTTTAACATTTTTAGATAATCTGACGTATGTTTCATATACATAATACAATTAATGTGAGTAAAGTTATCAAAGAAAATAATGAAGTACATATATCCACGAGGTGATTTTTTTCTCATGAGACTAAAAATATCTAAATGAATAAGTTTAAGAGGTCATTTTGAACAAATTTAAACTTTTATATGCACATAGTTTGTTATATTTCCCTTATGAAATATCTCACACAAAAAAATATATTACTCTTGACATATAAAAAATTCCACAAATAATTTCACTCTTGGATAACATTATCATGTTTCTCTGAAACATGTATCCCATAATTTTTTTCCATAATATATTTTCTTTCACCATTCATAAGTATTAAGAGTTTTGACCCTCATTACATTGGAATGAATTTCCTTTTATACATTGTCATATGGTAACTATTTTTCCATCTTCATCATGTACCACACCAATCCAATATTTTTTGAATTTTATTTCCTTCATAAAAAAGTTATTAAACACTTAGAAAGTTCTATTTTATCCTATAAAAAACTATTTCATGGATTTCCACTTTTCTTACCCAATGATGTATAATTTAACACCTTTGATTATGATAGATTCATTATTAAAAAATTCCATCATTCCTTCTTTGAAATCTTTCATATTATTCAAAAATTTAAAATTTCCTATCCTATAAGAATAATACCCACTCTCTAGAATCCATGTTCATTATTCTATTATAGATTGAATAGTTGTTTCTGCAAAAATATTTTTTTTCTTTCACTTTTTCTTTCTTCACATTCAGCTTCCATGATTTGTTAAATTTTTTACCACTAATAAAAAATCAATAAAACCTTTTTTAAGGTTTCCATGTTATTTATATATCTCACAAAATAGTTTGAAAGGTTGGAACCTATTATCAATTATCACACTAAACTTATGAGGTTTCTTCAAAAAATATTTCACATATTTCAATCATTGAGAAGATTTAATCCCACCTAAAATGTTTCCTTATATAAGTTTTGGAAAAGTAATAATGATTTTTGTTAAACCAACACATATTTTAGGTGTACCTAAATACAAGTCAATACAAGAGGTCTCCACAGAAAGAATATTTTCCTACGAAACATCCATATTGACCAGAGTTATGAAGATGTTTCTAAACAACATTATTTTATTTCTTATTAGGATTTATTCGAACAACAAAATTTATATTATCAACCAGAATCACATTTTTCAGACCCTTTTTCATTTCATCCTTATCAAAACCATAAGTAATAGAAACTTTTTCAGAATCATTAATTTTTGAAACATCTAATTTATACTCTTTATTGGTCTTATCCACATACATAACATTATCATATTTCTTATTTTCATAAATAATTTCAGATTTATTTTAAACATTTGGAGGTAATGTTTGATCCTTCTTAGGTTTATCCTTTAAAGAGGTTTCACCAATTTCAAAAATAAATTTCTTAAAACCTTTAACCCACTATTCATATTTAGAATGATTTTTGTACTAGTTCAATATATTATTCTATAGATTTCATCATAAATTCTAGATGTTCAATATGATTACTTTATTTCTCAAGATATTTTTTCAAATCATGAATCTCTTTTATTATCTTAAATTTATCGTTAGGGAAAAAATCTTGATTTTTTTTTTAAGAGTTTCATTTTTCTGCATCCAAATTTATTTCTCAAGCCTGCAAACAATTCTCAAAAATTATTTCAACACTTCCTTCAAATGAAATTATAATTGAGTTTCTTATTTTTATGAACTACCACTTCTAAAATAATCATTATTAACAGTTGTAATGAAATTATTTTATCCGGCCTTTTAATTATATTTTTAAGATTATACTTCACTATCTTCTCCTATATCATTTTAAGATATAAAACATATCCTTTTGAATTTGGAGATTTTTTTTATCTTTCCCATTGTAATAGGATTTATCCTTATCACCCTATTTCTTAAAAAATATTCCCTACCTTCCATCATATTCATCACTATCCTCTTGTTTATTTCTTCAAATAAAATCCTAAGCATAGCTGCCAACAACACCACATTAAAACCATTTTAAAGGTAGTTTCCATTTACAATTTTCTATACCATTTATAACATTTTTATAAAATACGGATAAAATTTCATTAAGATTTTTACAAACCTCATTTTCAAAATTAGAATCAACTTTATCTTCTTCAAGAATATTCATTATCTTTTCCTTCATGACAACTTTGAAATAAATTTCCCAATCAACTTTTTTTTATTCCAGAACCTTATCCATTATCATTTAATAAGTAATTGGAGTTCTATAAAAATAATCAAGAGATAATTTTTCTAGAACTATATTTTTTAATGAAGAAAATTTTCCATAAAACATGTCGAGAAGAATTGTCATGATCTTCAAAAAAATAGTATAATATTTTAAATATTTACCAAGACATATGATTATTCTGAGAATGTCATTTACCATGATAAATAATTCCACAGTGGATTCATTCTCACCCATATTGACATCTTCATACTTCAAAATCCATATTTTTAATTTTTCCTTCTTCAACTTTTTATTAACTTCATACACGTTCTTCAGATTATCGAAAATACCTTTGGTAGTGGAGACTCCTTTCTCTCTTATAGAATCATTTTCAGAAATTGATGATAGCAAAGAGTTCTTAGATAATACATCATTCTCAAGATACTTATTTCGATAAATGTAAGAGGTAATTTATCATCAATAGTTGGAAATCCTTCTATTGTAGCATCAAGAACCTCATACCCAATATACATAAGGTAAAAAAACAATATATATTATTAGATATGATAGTTCTTACCATCAAAGACCATAATTCCTTTATTATTCACAGAATTCAGATTCTCTATCACAACATCTTCCTCAAAACCTCATTAAATATTAAATTAAGGAAAATTGGATCTGTTACCAATTGACAATGCCCAATAGTAACAATGTATCACTGAGAGGGGGAGGAGTGAATATGTGATATCATTTTTTTTCTAAGTTTCCTTTCTTTTAAAACAAACTTCACCTCCTATTAAAGAGATGTTACCGTTTTGAAAAAATCTAATCACATAACAACATGAACATAATAATATACAAGATTCACTAATCAATAGGAGTAACTATATTATTTCTATGGTTTAGAAATAATCCAATACCATATAATCCACTAGAAACAAAATCCATTTGTGTGGATACATTGAGTAGGATAGGCCCTTACACTCATGGTACACTATATTCAATTCAACAATGCATGTGATTTATGTATAAAAATTATGTAATACAATTTTTATAAAAAATATAGAAAATTTCAAAGAAGATTCAAAATATGTTACTATGATACCTAATAAATATTCACAAATATGATATTTAGAACTAATTCCACACATTCCTACCCAAAATTAGGTAATAACTTCTTGGAATTCATAATGATAATCAGTCCGATTTCCCTTGTCTGATATTCACTGTCTGATTTCTCAGTATGATAATGTTACTCTATCATAATACCACTAAAACAAATATAAACTACTTATTTCTTATCCTGAATATTCAAATCCAATTCCCAGTTCGCTGATCCATCCCAATACGATAATCAACTATATATGATCTTCCCCATTATCCTTTACTTATTTGGTCTAGCAAACATCCTTAGGTATGCTTGATCTGGAAACTCCTTATCTCAAGAAATATTTATCACTCCTCCTTCTCTCTTTAATAGTACATCTATGTCAGAAAGTAAAATGTACTTCCACCTTTTATAGGTGCACCGAATATGGTTTTGGAGGGATTCTGAAATGTTTTCCCACCCAAATTTGTTTCCCAAAACATCAATTCACCTTTAATATAAAATCCATATTTGACTTCATTGACACCTATTACCTATTCTCTTTTACTCTCAAACCATCTATAATATTCACAACTTCATCTCCACTTCATACATTCTTTAAAAACCTCATTTGTGTTCTGATTTCCATCATGATTTCCCCATTATGTTTAAGGTAGATGAATATTCCTTACATTTCTCCACACTGATTAAAAAAAATATGAAAAAAATTCCTTCTCATTATGATTCTCGGAATCAAACTGCATAATATGATTCTTTGTACTAAGAGATAATAACACATCATTAAAATCCTTCTTCCATAAATATAGAGGAAAGGTCTATTGATTCTATCAATCACTCAACAACATTTCAACATCTACTTCAAAATTATTTGGGAAAAAATTTCTATGCTCTTAAAACTTAAACCTCCCCTTTAAAACACATTTATAATTACTTCAAATAGTTCTTCTTTTCTTATTTTATCAAAACCGATGATCCTGTGTCCGATGATGTTATCAATGTCAGTCCTCGTTAGATAGATCATCCTATATCTTCCTCTAATGTATTGATGTCACCTCTAATATGAAAGTTGGAAACACATGAATTATGATGTCCCTTGACCCACTTGAGAACTTATTATATTTCTTCTTTCTCTCTTTAACCAATTGAAAACAATAAAATATTCACCTTGATAAAAATGGTTGACTAAATTTTTGATCAGTATCTAACTTTATTCCTCATATCAGACCCAAAAACATTCCATTATTTTATTCTTAAATGTCCACCAAAACTCCCAACAAAAATTATTATACCTTAGATGAATGGTGGAAAACTACATTTGATGGACTGGTATTAGTAGCTTTGACTTTAGTAACTTATTTTCTCTTACAATTATGATACACACTGCTAAATTATTTCTTTTAATATTTATTTATTTTTTCATATTGTTCTTAGTAAAAACCAGAATCTTTATCTTCTCACATTCCAATAAACCTTCTCAAACTTCATACCAATATGCGTCTGTTGATCTCACACCAATGAACTACGACTAGAAATCTTCAATTTTAGAAAAATTATTCTTCAAAAAAAATTATATTATATCAAGACTTACTCGTAAATTTTAGAATGTTAGGGTTCAACATAACATCAGATGAAATACATTGGGAAATATTATAACTTCCTAATATTCTAGTAAAATATTTCTTCCTAATCATCAATATGATTGGAAGAACATGTTCTCCTTTATCCTTTATAAGTCTTGCATCAAATTTTCTTGACAATGTATGGATTTTTTGAATTACATAAGAGTAAAGAATCATCATATTTTCATTAGAGTCATTCAGACTCTGATTCCCTTTCTTATTATGATCGAATCTTTACTCCAGACCCAAGTTGAGCACGATGGACATTTTCTTTATGAAAACATCCTCCCAATATGATGTAACTACTTAAGCATTTTGGGTTAGATAACCTTATTACGATGTTGATTCTAATTTCCATCTTTTACAAAGTGTATTTATTTATTTATACTAGAAAAAATAGCACTTTAAATGAAATTATCTTTCATCTTCCAAAAACATCATTCACTCAAATTGGTCCCAACACCATCATCCAATTAGTGAGTTTAAAATCACTACCACATGAGGGAAAACCCGTCTATAACATCACCAATAAAAGAGATATATTAAAAGCTGGGAATATCATAAAATTCAATGATTTAATAAACTTTTATAGAGTTATAGTTAAATATTTAAAATGACAATATTAATGATACATTATTTCCACTAAAAAAATCAATTAATAAAAACATTCATATCCCAAATTTCATCATTAATTTTATCTAACTCTCAACATCGCTAGCCTAATACCAAATTTGGGGTTATTATAACAATGATAAAAAGACATCTGAATGTGAATAATTAAAAAATATATTGATTTACTATTATTAATCTCACCAAAATGAATTCCGCAGTGATTTCTTTTACATCAAAAATATAAAATATCTACTTGAAAACTGTTCTTCAATGTTGAATTTATTATCTATTCTAATATCTCTGTTAAAAAATTACAATGTTTTAGTATATATTATTTTTACTATGAAAAAAACATTGTATAAATGTGTATATATCTTGCTAAAGTCACATACAACCACATGTGAAGTGGAAAACCACATATATATACATATCTTATGGTCATGTTTTACCTAATCCTAAAACTATGATAATAGTGATATAATTTGGCGAATCTTACTAAGGCATAGATTGATCTTATCATCTACCATGTACAACTATCTACCACTTATAATTAGTTTCCCTTTTCTATATTAACTCTTCATAATGGCATCATGAAGTTTATGTCCATGACGCTCAACTCAAGGAAAACCATTATTATTATAGAAAATTTTCACCTAACTAACTTGAATACACCTCCGTTTGTTTATTATTCACTAAGATTATGAATATTTATCTAAATCCAAGAGCATCAACATAAACTCTTCCCTTTATCAATAGATCATCATCACAATCAGGTGTGTTTGATATCATTGTTACATAATTTTATGATATAGAAGGGAAATAATATAGAAATACCAGTACTCTTATAATAATAAATGATTGAAATTATTTATCAAAATAAAATAGTTTTTTCTCTAGTATATATTTTTGAGCCCTTGGATTATGTATAAGATTCATTGAGATAATACCTTATTTATCCTACAATTCAAACATTATATATCTTGTTTTGATCATGAAATGAAATGTTAGGTAACTTCCTTCTTTCAAAAAACCCACCCTCTATAAATATAATTATTATTATGTGAAAACAAGATAATCACACTGATAAATATTCACATTTAGAAAAAAATTTCAATCTGATAAGATCTAAATAAATATAATATATAATATTATATATACCATGATATCTTTACTAACCACCACCTTTGTAAATGCCATTGGATAATAAATTTTAAAAATAAATATAAAAAACTAATTTTATATAATTAACTGTGTATATATCTTCATTAACTTCATAGAGGAAATCAATGATGTTATAGTTGAGAAAAAAAAAACAAAATGGTGTTTAAAAAATTTTTATCTCTAAAATTATAATAACTCCGAGTTTTACAATTGTTTATTTTTTATATAAGTTAAATTTAATCACATAATTAATTTTTATTATTTAATTATGATGTTTAGTGTGAATTGGGGTAAATTAGTTAAGGGAGTGTGGGTGATTACAATAATGAAACAAAATGAACCATTGGGTACCTCATGGGAAGGTATTGGTTACTTGTTTTCTAAGTAAGAGGGAAGTGTGTGTTTTTAATGTAACACCCCAAACTTCCACGACACATTTCCCTTTGAATAATGCAATAGCTTGCATTGTACGTAACTTAGAGATTCTAACACACCGTGACCAATCAAAGTAGCTGTTATGAATAGTAATACCCACTTTTTGAAATTTTATAAATTTTAACTCTCAAAATGGACTTCATTTTTGAATTCAGAATATCGAAATTATCCTAGGGTAAATTTTCGGTATTTTTCTGAAAACATTCAATTTTTGAAAAGTAGTAAAAAACACTAAGTTATTGGTTAAAACCGAATTTTTATTTAAATAATTATTTATTTTATTTAAATTTATTTTAAGTCAAAATAGATATTTAATACCTATATAAGTTCAATGTAATTCATTGGAGTAAGTATATAATAATTTTAGACATATAAAAAGTTTATTGAACATTTCACCGTCTTTTACCCATCTCCTAAGGGAATTTTCAAATTAACATAAAACTTAATTTTTATCACTTCTTTGAGTGTAATTTCAAAAATCCGAGAGGTACTGTTAATATCAAGGAGAAAAATGTGGTTTAATAAGAAAAAATAATTTTTGATGAAAAGTAACTGTTTACTTTTATTTACCACAATAAAAAGTAAATAGGGCAATTAAGGGTAAAAATGAAATTATTATTACCCTAACACATGTCCTATTTTTATTTTATAAGTATAATTAGACCAAAAACAACCTTAGGAATAAAATATGAACCTCTTTGGTCCTCTTGGATTAGATTAGGACATTTATTATTATTTAATTCAAAGAAGAGTTAAAAGAGTTAAAATCAAAGTTTAATAACTAAAACATTTGTAATATAGGGTTATATATAAGATAAATTAGATTACAAATATTCATTAGAATGATAAAAATATTTCATACATTATGGTATTTTATTTATAATTTTTAGACATTAAATAATTTAATTTATTTCTGACACAATGGTGATGTAGTAATTACCTAATTAATGAAATATTAAAATAATTGATATTATAAATATCCAAATAAATGTAATTAGAGACTTATTATGAATTAAAATAATTTTATATGTTAATTTGACATATTATAATTGGTTATATGAATTTTATTCTAAGTAATAATGATATTATGAATTTATCAAAAACAAAATACCCAATAGTGTCAAAATTGACATAAAAGAGTTTTGAAAATAAATATTATATTATTAATTGATATTATATTCCTAAAAATATAAAGTTCGGAAAAAGGAATTATATCATGATAGATGTATCATTAATGGACCACTTGGGGGTATCTTGGATGTATATAGTAAGTAAATTAACTATATAATATAAAAATACAAATTGACATGTTAAATGTCAAACTAATTAACTAAGAGTTAAAACTAAAATATATGGTTAATATAATGACCAAACATGTCTAAAATCTATTGGTTGAAAGTATTTCGACCCATCCCTACCTTAGAATTTTAATAATCCACTTTGTAGCCATTATTAACCGAATATTAATTTATTATGAATTAATACTTTAAGTATTTCCTAAAGAGCCCCTCCTCCCCCTTATAAAAGGACACCACTTATAACCAATATTTCACAACTTAAAAGCTTTTTCACTCAGCCAAACCCTGCCCAAATACTCTCTCAACTTCACTAACTTCAACCCAGAGGCCTTAGTTTGATCATAAAGCCAACCTAAGGAGCACTTTTGAACAAATAAAAAGGAATAACCCGAAGAAGAGGTAATGTTTTCACCACCCTCTTTCAAGTTCCTTTCTTCTTCAACTTCTTATTTCATTGTTATTTCAATTCTAAAATAATAACTCCAGTATCTCCTATATACAATGATGTTATTATAAATATGGTACAACCATATTCAGTATTCTATCCATCCCTTGAATGACATGTCACCATACGTGCGTATGTACGGTTTACCGTCTCCACGTCGTGGTGTAATTGTTATTCAAAAACATTTCTATTTGTATAGGTATTATAATGATATTTAATTTTTGTAAATAATAAATATTACATGATAAGGATTCTTTATATATGATATACCATACAATTATATATTATTTTAATATCAAAATAATGATATTGTCGCTCGTGCGTACGTACGGACTACCGTCTCCACGAACGCGATGAGATTCATTCCCCATCGTATCCATGCAATTATAAATTTCATTTAATAATTAAAAATAATGTTTAAGGACTTAATATCATTATGGATATGAATAATATACAACCTATCCAGAACAAACACGGATTATGTAACAAAATATATAAAGGAAAACGAATTCATTAACACCCGAAACAATGATAGTACTAAGATATTATTAACAAATCAATGTTAAAAGATCATATATGATTTCATATTAATTTATATTATTCTTGAATAATTTAATAACAATTATTTAACCATTACAAAGGAGGTTAACCTACCCTCAACCAAGGAAAAGTACAAGGTAAGGGGTTTCTTATCTCACTTTTAATTTCGTGAGATTTCTATTGTTCACCACTTATTTATTTCATGTAGTGTGTGTACTGCCCATGATTGTATTCATTGTGTAATATAATTTAATTTATGGATGTTTACATAATCATTGTGTGATACTTATTTCATCGGTGTATGTTTTGTAAGTTACCAAATCGATAAGGGAATTTGAAATTTCAATTTCCAGTCATTCGGCTTTACGCATACTTCATTGATTATTTTACTCCACGATTATGTGTGGGATCACTCTTTATTATCTTATGTCATAAATTCCACTCCCCTTTCTGTGGATATTATTTTGATACACATAATCACTCCATTGATAAATTCTCAAGTCATTTATATGAACTTGATAAGAGTAATTTTATCTCAATCTCCATTTATTTAGTTAAACATCTAATTCATTGGTGTTGTTTTTACAAGAATATGTGTGAATGTACATTGATTGTTTTAGAATGAATATCCAATAATATTGAGTGTATTTATATTTTTGACACATAATTATGTCGTTGATTTATTATTAACCTAAGGATATGGACTTTATGAGAGATTTCATCTCAATTTACATTCCATTGAGACTCCTTTGTTGTTATGCACCAAATCACTTTTATATGGTGTATATAATGTACTTTGAAAAAGTATATCTTGAATCCATTTATTCTCATGATATTACAAAGTTTTTTTACCTAAATTATTTGTATTCAAGTGTCTCTCTTTTTGTTAGGAACTCTAACTAAAATATCATTTTAAAATATTTTAAAGATTTATTATTCTAAATCTTTCTCATTAATGTCCATGTTTTAAAAAAGGTTTTAAGGATTTATTTATATGGAAATTAATGTCTTCAAATAAAAATTCCTTTTTAAATTTTCAATGTGGTATGGGATACTTTGATTCAAAAATATATTTTTAAATGGCTTCTTGACAAATAGTGTGAATTTTAAATGATTTCAAGAAAAAGGGGGATATTTCTCTCTAATAGTTTTGATGATTATTTTCATCTATGTCAATATCCTTCATCATTCCCTATTGAGGTTAATCTGATAAAATAAAGTCTTATATATTGTATCGAATGAGTTATGTTTGACTGTGGATGTCCTATTTTTATACCATTCATGGGTTGTGGATAAAGTACTTACATTTCTTATGTTAGTTTTAATATGAATGTTTATGTTATATTTCAAACTTTTCATATGAGGAATGCATTGGACTTAGTAACTGACGGGTGGCGCCCACTATAGCTCCTCGATGCATCAGTAGGTCTCATTGGACAAGCTAGTGTCTTGGCATGAGTCCTTGACAAAATCTTAATTCTAGTCTTAGCATGAGGCCTTGGATACCTGGTTATGATAGTCTGGAATTATGCATTTGTTCATTATGAAAGTGGTTATTGATTTCACATGTGATTATTCGACTAGTAGAATATCCATGTGAATAAGTAAATGGAATTATTTCATTTTATCTTTTACATATTATGCTGAAGTTCATGTTTAAAAGGATTTTGTTTTAGTTATACATTGCCTTAAATTTTTATTCTTATCTATGAAAGCTTCCACTATATTGTTATCCTTACTGAGCATCTGAGCTCACCCCTTTCAATGTTTTATTTTTCCCAGGATGTGAAGAAGTAATTTATGAATGACCTGTAGGGATAGTATGAGGGGATATAAAGACAAGATGTTGTTGTAGTTTTTTTACTTTATTATGTAATGTAAGACCTAATAATATATCTAGTGTTTCCAAAACTACTAAACCAATCAGTCTTTCAAGACTTGATGTTTTGTGATCATGCCAATGTTATGTAATAATGCACCAAATCTGGGTAGCTGGGGTTGGGGCATTACATTTAAGCTAACAATAGAGTAACTATTATAATAACATAGTATGTATGGTATTCATTGAATATTTTAGGGGTTTTAAATGGGTTCATAGTGTTTTTTGCTGATCTCATTTTTATATTGGGTATTTTTATAATTTTACAATTTTAAGATTTGGATTAGAACATCAATTTCCCTCTCCTAGATTAATAGTGGTATATGAATTTTTTTTATAAAATATATATCTTTACAAATATATATCCCCTTACCAATAAATCCTCAAATTCTCAATAAAATTATGATCCAATAGCTAGGTTTCAATTGTAATGGTAAGAGAAATTTTTTCCATATGGTTATGATAGAAAGTAATTGATATTTTGAACTAACATTTTATAATTATTTATCATCCTTATAGTCTGACTTAGATAATTTTTTTATTGATTTAATATAATATTAAAATTTATATTTAGTGAAAATAAATAATTAAATGGGTTTTAGATGATATCTATAATCTATTTGAGGTTTAATTGGAGGTTTTATTAAAATTACGAAAATTTTATATGTGATTTTAGTAATGTGTGTGTCAAATATTGTTAGTGCCATAAAAGGATGATACCCTAATGGGGGGGGGGGAGTGAATAATGCCATTTTAATTTAAATTATTTCCTTTTAATGATATTGATTCATGGTTATTAAAAAATTTTCCTACTCACCAAATATAAAAGCATTAAATCATATGGATATAAAATAATTTAAATGGTTCATTAGTCTGGGGATATGTACAATGAGTATATACCATTAATTAATTGGTATATAAAAATAAAATAAATTTCATTACTTATAAGATGTTTAGAGTAGAATCATAAACCATCTTCTTCCACAGGAACATAAAATATTAGAACACACAACTCTCTCAATCAAGAATAATTCAATGCCCCTAAATAGTACAAGTTTAGACCACATAAATAAAAATAAAAATCATTACACTTTCATTAGTGTAGAAATAGACTTTATGTTCATTAATATTTATGATAATCTCTTAAAATTATTCATATTTTGATTTTTTTTACAATAAACCAAACACTCTTGGGTTTTCTAGAATACTATATTTTGAGAAGGCTCTCTTTTGGTCACATCTTATATTTTATATTATAGAAAATTTTACCCTTTATCCACTTCAAGATATTTTCATTAATAGATAGGATTGATTCATGTAAACCAAATCTTGCAAGCTGATGATACATGTTCTAAAATCTTATTAAATAGTCTAATATGTGAAATATGGTCATTTTTATATCTCATAATCGCATTCCATAACTTCCATGTTTGAAGGATTTTGAAATATTCATAACAATAAACACAACCATATGATGAAATAATATATTATGTTAATATGTAATGCCTTCAAAATATTTATCTCACTAAAAATCAGGGCCTAATCCTTACATAACCATTGAAAGTTATGGAATGAATGAACTTGTAAAAATATATCAGATCAATTCATTTCAAAATAACCATAATCATCAGGGGATACTTTATAAATTATATTCCTCCATTATAGTGTAAGACATAAGTTGTAATGAAATTATTTTCAAACCTTTGTTAATAAAATTGTCTAACAAAAACTGTGGGTCCTTGTTATAATGTGGAAATTTACCTACAATCAACAATGTTGCACCCATTTTCAGGGTTATCTCCAACAGAAAATACCATGGTTTGATATTTTAATACTATTCCATAATATATAAATTTCCATTTCACTAAAAATTATCCATAAAATATCATGAACTTCATATAAATACTATGATTCAAGGTTTAGATAATAATATTAAACCTTGTATGAAATATATTTTTTAGTAATATATGACTCATTGTAGTGTGATTTTGGATGGGTTTTCATAGAGTATGTTACCATTTTATCATAATAGTATAAGAAAAAGACCATGAAAAGTGATCTCCATGGAAGAAATATAAAAGTACATATAGATTTTGAAATTAATAAAATTAATTCCATTCATTAGAGAAGCCTATTTAGAATTCTTTATATTCATCTAATGCATTTGATGACCATCACAAAAGTGAAATACAATGGCCTCCCACCTCGAGAGGTATCCACAGAGAAAATGAATATTTCATCATACAAATGGTATCCTTATTCCCTACATGGTAATACAACACCTCACTATGCTATGGAAGAGGAAGAATATATCTTTGTGTTGAGGGATAATCAGACAATAATTAAAATAAGTACACACACACACTTACATCATATTAAAGTGGATTTATATAGACATTATGATTCTCCTCATAAATAGTTTTTATTTACTCAAGCATTAAAAATATTGAGTGAATGAATTGGATAATTTATTCATAATATGAGTTAATTATCTGACAAACCATTTCATCTAATGAAAGAGTTTGATAAATGATAGCTATATGGAAGAGAATAAATATTTAAGTAATCAAATCTAATTATTTTCATCGTATGAAGGATGTTACTTTATATAGTGACTTCAGATTCATCATAACACTATGTTGATTATTTTTTTAACAAATAACTTTTTATGCACTACTAAAAAATATATGGATCCTATTTTAGAACATATCCAAAAATCTCCCACATGTACTAAATCCGAACTTACTCTTTTCCATTTGTCTATATATTGTTTCATATGCAACTAAATTTGAAATCATATCCAAAAATCATTTTGGATTAATTAAAAACCACTTTTGGAAAACTATCATTAACTTTACCTTGAATTTCATCATAGGTAATACCATGTGAATACCCATCCAAAACACTTTTGGATTAACTGTAAATAATTTTAGAGTATATTTCTGAGTTAAACTAAATCCCTATTTACTCAACCATAAAGTGTTACCCCATGGTATATTATAGGGTTGAAAAAATATGAATATCTAGATCAATATGTATATATGAAAAATGTGTAAATTAGAAAAGATTCAATGCTACTAAATCTATAAAGGTACCTGGCATTGTATCTATAAAACACAAGTATCTATATATATATATATCTTTCCACCAGTTTTTATCATTTGAAAACATGCATTATCATATCTTCCATTTTTCCATGACATTGAGTGACCATGGGTCATAGAGTATGCGAATCCCATGAGCACGTCACATTCCACTCATCCAAATAGAAAAGAACACCATATGTACTTTATTGTGTGTTTGTACACTCAATAGTATATGTCAATCGAGGGCTAAGATTTTACCATCATAAAATGAAAGAACTAATTTTATATTTATTAAGATACAAAAAATTTCATGTTTATCAACATTTTGAACTGTACCTAATTAGATATTCCAATATGTAGACTTGTGAAAGTAGGGTATGAAAGTATGAAAATTACCATGCTAGGTATCTCACCAACCGTATCTAGTGGTGAGTAAAATATAATACATGCACCCCTAGTATTCCAAAAAACTACATAAAACTCCATTAGTATACCCAATGGGTAATCCAATACACAAAAAGAATCCTATTATTTGTTTTGTGTCACATGAGCATATTTTTATGGCTGGCAGAGTCTGTCTAGTTAAGTCTACAATTATTTCCAAGATGGTTTGCTTGATGATGGTTTATAACTGGCCTGCCAGTCTTCTCAAAAAAATCAACGTTTACATTAAAAATTTTGTTTGGACTGGTAGTACGATTGAAAGAAAACTTTTCACCATACCTTGGTCCACTTGTTGTAAACCCCTGGATAAAGGAGGTCTTATAATTAATAATCTTAAGCTCTTTAATGAATCTCTGCAAGATAGAATGACTTGGAACCTGATTCACAGCAACTCTGACTCCTTGGCCTTTATTAAGAAAAGATTTGTTACCAAACTTTGGAATGATAACCTGGGATACATCACCTCTTCCATCTGGCCATCCATTAAACACTCTTTTCTCAAAATCATGAACAATTCCAGATGGATGGTTAGTGCTGAATCCTCTATGAATTTTTGGATGGACAACTGGACTGGTGTTCCTTTAATTTCTATGCTAACTTCCACTACTAGTCTTGAGAACACCATCTCCAGTATTAGAGAGGCTATCAACTCACATTACATCATCCTTATGGGTCACATAAGTCACATTATCGATAACTATCCTTTTTCGGACACTGATGATTTCCTTATCTGGGAACCTGCTTTTAATGGAGTCCTTGACTCTGTAAGCTTCTAAAAAAATAATGTTAATGCTTCTGTCTCCTGCTTTTCTTGATTGAAATCATTTAACAATCCTTGGATCAAACCCTCGTCCCACTCTCTCATTTGGTGAGTTGCGCATAATAGAGTCCCCACTGATGTGTGTCTTCAATCTTTTGGGACCTCTCTTTGCTCTAGATGTCATCTTTGCAACCAACACCGCGATGATGCTAATCATCTGTTCTTGTCTTGTGCTACAACTGCATCTCTTTGGAATTACATTTCTAACATTTTTTGTTGCATATGGCCTCTTCTTGCTACTATCAACTCCCAACTTCATCATTGTGTGACATGGGATTTCTCCCAGAAAATCAGGAACCTTTTCTTGGCTGTAGTGGCGGAACTCATACATGTGACCTGGTATGGTAGAAATAATTTTATCCATAATAATTTCTCTTTCAATCTCAATGCAGGTAAAATGTGTATTCTCATTACCATTAAGGATGCCGCCTCTCTTCAGAATGATCATTTTGAAAACTCTGTTGGGGATTTTGAGATCCTTCTCCGTCTTCAGATTGTGGGCTCTTATAGGCAACCTCAACGTACTTTTGAGGTTTTTTGGCAAGTCCCTCTTTCTGGTTGGATCAATGTGAATGTCGATGGTGCTTCTAGAGGAAATCCGATTCCAGAACGATGTGGGGCCATCTTCAGATATTCTCTTGGAAGATGCCTTGGCTGCTTCTTCAGTGGATGTGGTACGAGCTCGGCTTTAGAAGCAGAAATGTTAGCCGTAATTCATGCTGTAGATTTTTCCATGAAAAAGGGATGGATCAAGCTGTGGATTGAATGTGATTCAACCACAGTTTTCCATGCTATCTGGAAGGGTGTGGTACACCTTACATGATCGCTTACCTCTCGATGGATGAAATGTCTTTCTTCGCTCATGGATCTCAACTACATTTCCACACATGTGTTTCGTGAAGCGAACATGGTTTCAGATATTCTAGCCAACAAGGGAGTCAATTAGGTCACTACTTGGATGGATGATTTGCATGATGACTTACTCCCTCTTCTTAATAAAGATTGTAATAAGATTCCATCTTTCATACTTTTGTAGTTCCTTTTCTTTTATTAATAAATTGTTCCTTGGTCTTTGACTGAGGCACCACCTTTAAAAAACATGATCATATTCCATATCTCTTTACAAGAATCTGACTCATTATAACCTTAAAATTTTATCATTACTAATAACAATCCATGATAAACATTAGTTTGGGATAAAATAAATGTCATACTTTGAGAGGTAAATTATCATTACACTACATGAAATTTTTATTTATATATAAATTTTTTCATCTAATTAGAATGTAAAATAATGGGGATTTTTACTTCTAAATATTATGATACATTTTATATTCTTTTAACTCTCTTACAAATATTTATCAAATCCAACATAAGCATGAGTTGATCATATTATATATATAAAACTTCTAGACCAACCTTATTTTTGCTACAATTTTTGTGTTCTACTAATTTATTTAATAGAAATTTAGTACCTATCACATCTCTATGTGACTATCTAGTAAAACCCACACAATAAATATTTTGTGTGAAACATCAATGAAGTAAGGAAAATTGAAAAATACTGAGATCTAGGAATCATATTCCCAAATATTAAACTCTTTGAACATGTTAAAGATTCAAAAATTCATAACATATAATTTTATGATTTTATCATTAGTTATCTACGTATAGACCTTTCTAAGTGAATCATCATCATCATTGGAACTCTTTCCACCAAAATTTTCAGTTGAAATTTTAAATAACTTTTGTATTATTAAAATACCAGAAAATCGCAAACCCTTTTAGGATAAAGTGACATTTACTTTGTTATAGTAACTAATGTAACTTGTTAAATTTTTATTTACTACTATACCATAAAATATTTTAGGACATAAAGAGTTATTCACATTTTAATTTTACAAGTACAATACTAATGTGATGTTCACTTATTTATGTTAACTAAATGTAACTATTTAAATTTTTAATTGTCACCACATATCCAAAATTCCTTAGGATACTATGTGAAATACTATTTAAGCTTATAATGGTTTAATAATTTTTTTCTTTACATTGAACTTCTGTAAGTCCAAAAATGATACCACTATCATCATATTCAATATATTAATTTCAAAATATCTTTCCAATACACATAAACTAATTTTCTTTAAAAAATAAATTTATTTTCCTATTAGTAGGAATATTTAAAAAATAAACTATTGTCTCTACATCACATATGGTATTCTATGTGGTCAAAGTATTTTTTTATTACAGTCTTATTTTATTAAAATAAACCACTAATTGGATGGAATCATATTCCATCATATTTTAACAAATTTTTGGATAATATGTTTATCCTAGATAAAAAATTTCATCCTTATATTCTTCTCCATAAATGTTATATAATCTGAGGAATCATAAACCATGTTTATACAATCAATCATCTCAAATTTTTATTCATAATAACTGTTTATTATTAAACCACTTATTTTATCATATAAAAGAAGCTAGATGAGTATACTCATATTTTAATTAAGTTTATATGATCTTGATATATTACTTTGAATTAAAAATGTATGCAAAAACTCTTCGCTTCATAACATAAATATAAACTAAAATCTCAGAAAATTATTATTTTAATTTTAACTTCTATATATATATGACACTTTAAAAAACCAATTTGTATTGTATACCATTAAAATTTAATGAATTTATTTCTATAAAACCTATAATTAATATGGAAATTTCATAGAGGTTCTAAAATACCTTTAGTTATCTATGATAATCCATGATATGGAATTAATACTCGTATTTGATAATCCTATATTTCAATGAGCTCAACTTTCTTCTTGAAGAAACATTGTTGAACTTTTCAACCAATGTTTATTCTTATGGTTGGAACATTACCCACTTTTGTTTATAAAATTAATAGAAATAAATCATATAATAAGTATAATTATTTTAAAAACGTTGAAAATATTAGTTAAAAAGTACATAAATTCAATTATATTTTTAGAAAACTTCAATCAACGATAATAAGTTAAACAATCAAACCAGAATAAGATATGTTTAGTCACCCTAAAAGAATGTTATAGAATCATGAATATTTGAATTATAAGTATTCCTAACATTTTAAACTATTTTTTATATTCTCTTCTCATGAGAAAAATGAGACAATACAAAACTTATGAAAAGTCCATAAAATCTTGAGGCAACCAAGTTAGTAATATAAAAACTCCCTTTATCAGTAACTTTAAAGTAAAATTCAATCTTTAAACATAAATTATTTATCACACTCTGACATATGATATATTTAAAAACATGTAAATCATATAACCAAAATAGTATATATATATATATATATATGAATAATAGAGTTTAAATCTATAAGATTTATACTTGATGTTGACTGTCCACTAGGATTATTATAAAATTTCATGTAATTTAGAAAATTTTCTTCTCCAATTGATAACTTTCAAGTAATTAAATCACTTCCTTCATACTTCATAATTGATTTAGTTGGTTGTGTAGAATATCTAATTTCTATTTTCTTTCACTTCTAAAAAAACTTTCATTTCCCTTTCTATACCATCAACATAGTACTTTGTCTAGGACCAACCAAGTACTGCTCAGTTATCCTCAACATATTGAGGATATTTTGTAAATTTTTACAAAATACATTCATATTTTAATTAACAAAAAACTCTTAGAACATTTCTAGTAGTGGTTTCATATTGAAATCGGAATCCAACTCCAAATTAATAGGAAACCATGGTATATTGAATTCATTTATGTACCTAATCATATTGAGAACATGTAAAGAGATTAAAGTAACTTTTGTTATCTTTCAAAAAATTTGGGCCTTATCAACTTTATACCGTTCATTTCTAACCCGATCCTGATATATCCTTTTAAGGTTATCTATAATTTGATATATATATATATATTAGATCTTATGTTTTTTAAACTTTGAATCATATTAACAATCATGAGTTTAGATACTTCTTATGCATTTTTTAGATGTTTAATGTCATCTAATTCATTTTGTGGAACACCTTCACTAGTTGGTTTCAGAGAACAAGGTTTATTAAAAATGGTTTATTTCTTATTTTTAAATTAATTTCAAATTTTATTACCAATAAAAGAAAATTTCTACCATTTATATATTCCTTGGAAAGTATTTATATCAAGATCAAGTTTGATGATGATTAAATTTATCCACAACATATGCTTTTATCAAATTAGTATCAATTTTAAAACCAAGGACCTTTTTAAATGGGATCCCATAAAATGATGAAACTTTTTTAAAACATAATATTTATTAGTAGGAAAAGATATATATTTAAATATAAATTACACCTTTATGATTACATAAATGAGAAATGATTATTTTTTTAGGGAATAATCCCTATCACAATTATTGTGATTCTTGGATAGTTTAGTGGATAACATTTTATCCAATCTATTACATAGATGAACTCAAATATATTCCTCTAGGATCTTAACCATTAGGGTTTCATGAATAATTTAACCCAATAAAAGGAAAATTATAAGATAACATAGGAAAATAATGGAACACTCATGTTGACACAATAATACCAAATAAGATATCCCAAATTCACTTATATATTTATTTCCTTACAAAAGATAATCTAGGGGTAATCATGTTATGCTTGAAAAGTGCTGCATAAAGGGAATATAACACGTAGTATTTATAAGGAGTTTTAATCTAAACATCTTATCTCTTGTTATTCCATTTGGTACACATTATTCTATTAATTTATTTTTGGAATCTTATTCACTCCAACAAATTAACATTTTCAAACCATATTGATGTGTACATCTATACACAACCCACAAGTTTGTGTTACTCAACCCAAATTTTAAAGTCAAACATATTCATACATATCCAAATTCATTATATGTATATGTAAAATAAACAATTCATCTAAATTAATATATTTATATGTGATTGAAAATGTCCACAAGAAGAAGGATAGAGCCATAGATAACTGACCCCATTCAATTTTCTAGAAAAGGCATAATCCTCCAGACTGGTAGGTGGTTCAACCACAAATCATTATACCCCTGGGGGTCTTTACTCAAGAGTGAATTCAATTCCTCATAAATATAAAACCTATTCTCCATAAATTATATTCAAAAACTGAATTCAAGGTCATAACATTAACAATAAACCATGGTAATGGTAGATGAAAAAATAAATTCATTATGGGGTCATTACAAACATGTAAAGAAAGGCTATATCCTAGAAGAAAATTATGATATAAATCTGGTCATACAAATATTTACAATATAAAAATTTATAATTATAAACAAAATCAGTATTAAAATTTAAATAAATGAAAAATTCAAATACTTAAAGAAGAGATAATATTTTACAAACAATTCATAAATAAAAATTAATTATAAACACTTTATAATTTCACACTTATTCATTATGGAAATTCCATAATAATGAATATAACACTTTACATTCATTTTAATAATAATATTTTAGATTCAAAATTAAATGTAATTTCATTAAATATATGAAAATTTAATTAATTATAAATAGATTTAAAATCCAATTTATATTATGTAAATATTTCATATATTCTATATATCACAAAAATAAGTATTTCAGAATAAGACAATTTTAGTTTTCACTAATTCAAAATAATTATGAAAAACTTATATTTTAAAAACAATTTTATATTTCAACATTATTTATTTAATTTATTAACTTTTTAGAAATTATTCATTTTATGATTATAATATAAACCCATTTATTTATAATCCATAAAACATTCAATAAAAATATTAAAAAGGTGTTTTAATATTAAATTTCAATATTTAAAATGTTTTAATAATAAATAATTATTATAAATATATTAATTAATTACAAACCTTTTCGAAATTAATTAATTAATTAACCCTTTATAAATTAATAAATATCCTTAAATATATTTTTTAATAATTTATATACCATATATAAATTATTATGTTCAATTTGAAATTAACAATTTGGGATTTTTTTTCTGAGCACCATGGATTGTATTAGGTCGTGGTAGTGAACATAGTGGAATTACCCACCATATCATACACCAATATTTGGTGTTCATTTTGAAGGTGTTTGGAAGGAACAATGTCTTGTACTATGTCATAGTGTTCTTTCTAAAGCTGTTGTAAAGAAACACTTCACTTGGGTAAAATAGAATCATCACCACACCCTGGTTGGAAATTTGACTTGTGTTAATGATTAATGAAAGATCCAAAATAGTTTCTCATTAAACCCTAGTAACAAAAAACATGTTATTTTTTATTTTTTATCTATTATAAAATGAATATAAATGGATAACCTTATGGTGGGGTAATTCATTGGTTGACCTATTTCAATGTAATACAAGATGCTATTTTCTTTAGTTTTCTCTTTTTCTCAAATGCGATTTCAAAATCTGGGAACATGGATTGATCTGATACCACTGATGGGTTTACTTGGATTATATAAAAACCAAATCATCATAAAATTAAAAAAATAAAATCTAAAATAGGATCACTATGGGAAAAATTTGAAATTTCATATAAAACCATAAATGAATAACCCACATACTATTCACTAGAGAAACCTCTTCAACATACTTTATCTTTATCTAATCTGTTTAACGAAGATCACCACATTAGTAGACAAAGGCCTCCCACCTCTAGAGTTATCCAATGACCGACTGAATCGTTTTTCATATGAACAAAATCACACTTCAGTACAAGGTTTACTATAACCTCAACATGCTAAGGAGGAGGGAGAAGAAAAATTCAGGTCTAGGGAGTATTATCTATGAATAAAAATAATCACACATGTAAATACACACTACCATTTCATGTAATTGAATTTATATATCCATTAGGAGTCTCTTTATACACCTTATTTATAATTCTTGAGTAAATTCTATGTCTATTTCATGCATTGTATTCATGATTGATATCCAAAATTGTTTCATTTTATGAAACTATTCCATAAATGATAGCTAAATGGAAGTGAATAGAGGACCGATTCATCAAAATACAATGCCTTGCATCATATGTTGGATGTTTCTTTAGACAAAAAATTTCCATGGACTACCATACCATGGTGATACCAAATATTAATGCACAAATTCATATACACCTCCAGGAAATGGTGGTGCTTGTTTTAGTGAATATCCAATGATTTTCTATTGACTGAACAAAACCACTCAATCTTCATCCAAAATCAATGAATCCTTAAAAATTAAAATCCCAATGATTTCATAATTATTTTAAAGGGTTTCTACCATAATTTTATCTAAAAACACAACCAAACAATTGACACCTAGATGTTTTCCTACAATACCCCCATTTGTGTTTGATGACAACATACTTCATCAAAGTTTTTAATAAAATCATTAACAAAAGATCTCATAAAAAATATTTTAGTGTTATATTCATAATAAATTAATTCATCCATGAATCATTTATTCTATACCCCTTATTCCATACTTTTCTTTATAAATAAGAGGTAAGGGAAAATTTTATCATTAAATAACTTCAATAACCTCATGTTTGGAACCACTCATTACTTGTTTCCTAATAATTCTAATCAATATTTAGTTTTTTCAAAACTATGATATCCTACTAGTTAAAAAATCATGTATTCGATATTAAGGAAACTTCCTCATAGATTATTATCTCCCTTTAAATACTAATTGGGAAAATAAACCCTCTTGATTCATTAGGGGGGAACAACATGAGTATTTCTCCCTCAATAATCCAATAAATTTGTGTATTTTTACCCTAAAAATGATTATTTATCCTTATATATCAATGAAAAAATAGATCTTATTTTAATGTTAAAATAAGGAATAAATAACTCAATTTATTAACTCATGAGAGAAAACAATCCTTATAATGAACAACATTTTGATAAAAAAACACTTATTAAAAATAAAACATGGAATAAAAATCACCTTCAGGGGTGGGGTACCAGTAGCACCACCACCAGTAGGGTTGCATTTTCCACCAGCCCCACTAGCGGACAGTGCATGACGATCAAGCGCATTGCATTAGTTATCGAGACATAGGACTTAGAGGTTTCGAGATGAGACATATCCGTAGGAAGCAAAGGATTGGCTGGAGGCTATGGCATGAGTTATCTACTTGGTTGAGACACCAGTAGACCAGATGGTGATCGTTGCTGGTAGTCTCTCTCATGGAACAACAGGTAGGTCGGGGAGCCTAACACTCTAGACACAAAAGGAGACAAATGTTTCCTAGATGGATTTAGAGAGCCTCTTCAGGGTGGAGTTAGTACCAGAGAATCCATGCTTTGTGTGTATTCCGGAGCTACTGCACTTGCAGCAGGGAAAACTGATGGTGGCTCAGTACTCAGTGAGTTTCAATGACATCTCTCTATACTACACTGATATGGTACATGACCCTTTCATCAGAGCCTAGACAATTGATCCGGGCCTCTGATAAGAGATCAAATCATCAATGATTTCTGCCATCATCCTGATGTAGGTTGGAGTGAATGAGTGAGCACTATTGGGGGAGAGTTTACCAGATGTGCAGGCACCGTCGGTGAGAGCCACCACCGATCATAAGTAAGCCGAGTCATCTACACCAGGCAGTAGACAGATGAAGCTAAGACCCAAGTAGTCCAGACCTTTCATAGGATAACCCTAGTATGTAGGGTCATAGGTGCAGAGCTCACAAGGCATATGAGGTCAGCATAGGAGCAGACTATGCTACTCGTGCAGTGGGCAGGGTGACATGGCTCGTGATTATCTGACCCATCATACAAATGATCAATATACGAGCGAGGGTCCTCTACTACAGTGACACAGGTTCGAGCGAGGTGGTCCGAAGGGTGGAAGACGTGGCAGAGGGGAAGGTCATGCAACATGCGATGGGCGAAGGTTTGTGGTACTACTTCCACCGCCTCCATGTCGTCCACCCCGACCTTAGGGAGCAGGTGGACATGGATGAGCTCAGCTTCAGGTGTCAAAGGCCTACGAACATGGTGATCCGGAGATGATTCAAGGTATGATATGTTTCTACTCAACCCTAGATGCAGTTCTTATAGACATAGGTTCCAGTCACTCATTCTTTTCCATGGCTCTCATTCGGAGCTTAGAAATTCTGGTGGAGCCGTTGGCTTGATCCTTATGATTAGAGACTTCTACAGGAGAGGATTAGACGATTACACACTGGTTACGGAAATGTGAGATTACTCTAGGGGGTAAGTGCTTTGATTGAGATCTATTAGTAACAACATCAAGGCCTTATGACGTCATCTTGGGTATATACTAGTTATCCAAGTTCCATGCACAGATCAACTATTTTATGCAGAAAGTGCGGTTTGACAGCAGGGATGGGATAATGTTTTCCTTCACGAGAGAGGGGAATATTTGCAGCACATGATGGATTTTCTCAAAGCAGGGTCCAGTCGATTACTCATCAGTTGGCTAGCCTCACCCTCAGTGTAGTGGATGGGGGAGTCCGAGCTATCATGTAATGGTGTACTAGTATACATATTTATTTTCTAAGGATATTCGAAGACTACATCCTCATAAATAGGTAGAATTCTATATCGACCTATACCCCAGGATGACAACAATATCTACACCAGAATATCGGATGGATCCCTTTGAGCTTCATGAGATAACGGTATTTTTGGAGGACTTGTAGAGGAAGGGGTTTGTAAGTCCTGTGGTTTCTCTAGGGTTAGCCCCAATTTTGTTCACCAAGAAAGAATATTGGAGTTTGAGGATTTTCATGGACTATTGGTGCCTGAACTAGGTGACCGTGAATAAAAAGTATCCTCTGCTGAGGATTGGTAATCGCTTTTATTAGTTGAAGGGAGCACCTTGGTTTTATAAGATAGACCATAGATCAGGTTATCATCATCTCAGGGTATGGGATGAGGATGTACCAAAAATAGCCTTCAGATACAGGTATGGACACTATGAGTTCTTTGTGATGATTTTTAGCATGACCAACACCCCTCTAATGTTCATGGGACTCTTGAATAGGATCTTCCAGCCTAACCTTGATCAGTTCGTGGTGGTCTTCATTGAAGACATCTTATTGTACTCAGAGTCAGAGGAGGATCATGCCACACATTTGTAGATAGTCTTTGATACACTCCGAGAGCACTATCTTTAAGAAAAGATCTCGATGTGCCTGTTCTGTATATGAGAAGTCCACTTTCTGGGACATGTTATCTTGAAGGATGGAGTTGTAGTGGATCTAAAAATGTTATAGGTAGTGCTTTCTTGGGAGCCATCCTGGAGTGCTAACATGGTGTGGAGTTTCATGGGGTGAGATGGGTACTAACAAATATCTGTACCTAACTTTTCCATAGTAGAAGCACCCTTGTCAATTTTTATAAATAAAGGAAAACCCTTCGTATTGACGGAGTGATGCCAACCGAGTTTCCAGGATCTAAGGTGGCGACCAACGAGTTCCCCCATCATGAAGATACCAGAAGAGGGCATTGGGTATATACTCTACTGTGACACATCAGGGACCTGACTAGGGTGTGTCCTGATGTAAGAGCGAGCAGTGATTTCCTACGACTCACGATAGCTGAGGAAACACAAGAAGAACTATGTGACACATGACATATAGTTATAAATTGTGGTATTTGAGTTGAAGATGTGGTGACAATACTTGATGGGTGAACGATTTACTATCTACTCCAATTATAAGAGTCTTAGGTATATCTTCTCATAGAAGGACCTAAACCTGAGACAACAGAAATGGATGTTGTATCTTCAAGACTATGACTTTGAGATAGTCTGAAATCTTGGGAAGGGAAACGTAGTAGCAGATGCACTTAGCAGAAGGTTAGGTCTACAACTACTACGTGAGGCAACAGAACAGCTATCCACGTTTCAGATATCCTTCGTGTATAGTGATTAAGTAGCTTACCTCTAGTATATGGTTGACACTCACCCACTCCTTCAGCGTGTTTGGGAGGAATAACTTGGGGACATTGAATATAAGGCCCAAAATGATCATATATCCTTAAAGAAGTCTTCTGATAGACTTTCAATAGGTGGGGAGGACGTCATCATTTTTAGAGGAAACAAAACAGTACCAGTGAAATTTCAGGAAGAGGTGTTGAGGGAGTTCCATACATCCTCTTTGGAAGTGTATCCTAGGCTGACAAAGATGTTCCAGGGCCTCCGATGTCAGCACTGGTCACCAGGGATGAAGTAAGCAGTGGTAGAGTTCATTTCCTGATGCCTCACTTGTATGCAAGGGAAGGTTAAGCATCAGGTTCCAGCAGGCTTAGTGCATCCACAATGGGAATGAGAATGGAAGTGGGATAGTATCTCCATGGACTGCATGAATGGGTTACCACATAGTTAAAGGGGCGATGAATTTATCTGGGTGATCATTGAACGACTCACCAAGTCGACCCATTTTCTACCCATCCTCGAGCAGAGTTTAGTAGAGGGGTTGGGAAGCTTCTATGTTCAGGAGATAATATGACTTCACGGGGTACCATAGATGATCTATTCAGATCGTGATTCTTGTTTTACATCCTGGTAGTGGAATGGATTACATGAGGAATTCGGGACTCAGAAATACATGAGAACTACCTTTCACCCTCAGATAGATGGTCAGACGGACCGAACCATAGAGGAACATGAGTACATGCTTTGTGCTTGTGTCCTTGATTTTGGCTGTAGTTGGTAGGACCACCTTCCACTGGTGGACTTCACATTCAACAACACCTATCACTCCACCATTGGCATGGCACTGTTTAAGGCCGTGTACGGGCGACCATGTAGATCACCTCTATGCTAGATAGACCTAGAGGATTCAATGCTTTTGAGTCTAGAGTTGGTAGGGGATACGATTGAGAAGGTGAAAATCATCCAGTAGAAGATGAAGATCGTATAAAGCTGGAAAAAGTCTCTGCCGATAGGAGACAGAAACCCTTGGAGTTCAAGGAGGGAGACCATGAATTCTTATGGGTCTTGCCCCGATGAGGATTGCAGAGATTTGTCCAGGGTGACAAGCTATCTCTGAGGTTCATCAGACCGTTCCAAATTCTCAATAGAGTTGGTGAGGTGGTGTACCACCTAGCTTTCCCCCCACAGATGCACCAGGTTTATAATGTTTTCCACGTGTCGTAACTGTGGAGATACTTGCATGATCCATCGCACGTCATCATCTAGCGCGATATGGAAATTGGCGATGGGGCAGCTTTTACAGAGTTCCTGGGGTAGATAGATGATTGACTGAAGAGAATCCTTCATGGATGGTTTATCCCTCTGGTAAGAGTTTTGTGGTAGCACAAGAACGTCCCTGAGAGAACATGGGAGCGGGAGGCTCAGATTCATAATCAGTATCCCCATTTGTTTTCTTATCCATTGTTGTGGTTTTCAGGGACATAAATCCCTAAGGTAGGGAGAACTTAATGACCCAGAAATTCTGTATATTGTTTTTAATTATATGAAGTTTTTGCAAGACTGTAAAATTCAATGACAGGTGATTCCTAGACCCGGATATCCTGGAACGTAATTTGGAAACATTTTAAAGTAAGTTTAGTAAAAATGTGAGTGGGAATTTATATCTTTTGAACCGGTGCCCGGATTGAAAATATCAGGGCACCATTGAACTCGTAGCACCGAGATTCACATAGGAAAAAATTAACTTTGACTGACAAAGGTCGGATGGAAAAGTTAATTTTTTGGACTTTCAGAAAAATAATAATAAAATAAATATAAGTTATTTTATTATTTTCTTCCAACGGTTAAGCGATGATTGGTGGAACAACATCATAAAAGAAGGAATAAAATGAATATCAATAAATGACCTATTACTTAGACTATGTAACCGCAATGCTCATGTGATTAATTGGTTCATTAATAAAGGATAATTAATGAACCTATCATTTTTCTCTTTAATTCATTTTATTAATCAAACCGTTGGCAATCAAACTCACAACCCATAGGAGAAACCTTTGACAAGAAACCATTGACTCTCATCTCTAATGAAGAATGTAGAATGAATGAAAAACATTGGAGGAACCCATACAGAGATCGACAGGTGACGACGAACGTCGAACAACAACTAACCCAAAATTATTTGCTTCGTCCATTGCGGATTCCACAGAATTGAGGTAGGGAATTTATGTATTTAAATGATTACTCCATCCTATTCTTAAAAAATAAAATTAACGTGTATCAACCGACTAACGTGTTGATCCAAGACTCATTATTTTTTTCAGGTGGTAGTTTTGGGGTCTTAATTTGGGGTTTACTTAATCAAAATTATGATTGGTATCACTCCCAGACAATAAAATGATAACACGGAGGGTGCATGCCAATACAAAAAAGGCTCAGACCCTCCAAAAATCTTAGATGTTGTGCATTATTTGTGGGAGATCGAGCAACATGGATGCAAGATGAATCCAAAGAGCTCATAGTATAGGAGGCAACCAGAGAGGCCCTCAGGTATAGAAGAGAAGAAAAACGGACCATTGGAGCATCTCTGGTGGCCCACGGAAGTAGCCTCCAGCGCGGAACCACCGGAGCGGTGGTTTCGGCAACCAGTGGTGGCGGCTGGCCTGTGCCGGCCACGTGGAGATGGTGGTTCCAATAAAAACCTTGGTGGAGGTAGGGTGATGCATCCGGACGGTCACGGTTGGTGGAAGACACATGACTGGTGCGCCGCATGGGAGAGGAGCGACTCGCTCGGGACACTTGGATGGACGCACAAAGGAAAACTCTATCCGGCCATTTCGGAAGATGGGGCGGTGCCCCCTTGGTTCTTCTAGATGTGGAAAACCGGACACCCAATGTTTGATTCGGTGTGACCGGCCTGCATCTGTGCGAGACGAGTTCTCCAGGAAGGCCGGACCCGACAGGCGGCCCGGGTCTGCTAGTCAGGTCGGGTCCACCATCCGGGCCAAACCCACTAGTTCGGCCATACCCATTAGCTGGGTGGGACCCATGGGCCTAATGGGTGGGCCAGGCTGGACCCCTACTGGACAAATACATGACTGACTCCGTTTTACTAAAACTGACATAACTTATAGACCGAGCATCCGATTGACACACCATCTACGGTCCGAGGGCCCTTGCAACGAGACGGTCCGTTTGAGATAATCCACTTGAGTTTTGGAAGAAGTTAGAGTATGTCTAGGTTGGATCAGACACGAATCCAACCGGTCCCTATTTACCTTTTTTCTTATAACTTACCGACTGGGAATCCGATTGACGCACCATCTGTCATGTTGGAACCCTTATGATATGTCAGACCTTTGGGATACTTCTTTTTGAGACTTCGTGGTAGTTGAGGTAAGACTTATATCTTGATGATCAGAATATATGGAACTCAAGAGTGCTATGTTCGAGAATCCTATGGGTGACTGTCAAGTGAAGGGCGACCCTATATGGATCAGCATGAGAGAAACCCTTTCTGGATTGACAGTAGTGCGACCCTTCATGTATCATCAATGGTGTGATCCTACTTGGATCAACATGATAGAAACCCTCCATGGATCGACAACAATGTGACCCTCTGTGGATCGACAATGGCGCGACCCTCCGTGGATCGACATGAGAATGACCCCCTGTGGATCAGCAGTAGTGCAACCCTCCATGGATCAGCAATGGCGCGGCCCTCCATAGATCATCATGAGAGAGACCCCCCGTGGATCGACAGTAGTGAAACCCTATATGGATCAGCAAAAGTGTGAACCTCTCTAGATCCATAGTAGAATGACCCAACGAGGACCATCCATAGAGAAACCCATCGAGGATCAGTGGCAGAGTGACCTTTTATGGATTGACAACAGAGCAACCCTTCTTGGATCAGTAGATGAGCCAGCCAAGAAAATAAAACAATATTTCTTAAGTCTAATCATCTTTATTCCTGTTATCTAAGTTTTATACCTGGTGTGAGCTGTCTTTTACCTTATGCTTTGTTATTGAGATCATGCTTTGTGGGTTTTCCTTTGTGAAATTCTGGGAGACCTTCGAAAGTCTCGGGGTCCCTACTAGTTATTTTTATATTCACCCTTTCACGAGCTTCACCCATACCTTGTATTGTCTTGTACAGATGACATACATCATGACTGAGACTTGAAAAACCAATGATAGACAATGGTCGGAGGTGATTGATAGACTTTGTGAGCGATAGTGACGACAGACAATGAGCTCTACCCACCCTTCAGGTAGGATCCATGAGAGATGATCTTTAGAGCACATTTTCCCTTTTTGATGTACTTTCTTTTCTGTTGGCCTTATATACTATACCCTTTTACTTTCAGTACTTACTTTTACTCTTAGTGGTGGTTTTTAGTAGTGGTTGTACTTTTCCTCTTCCATTGTGTTTTACTTGTGAGCAGCATGCCATGTCTATGTGTGTACAAGATTAAAGTCAATGCCTTCATTTTTTTGGGTTTCTCCTTTCTGGTGCTAGTCACCAACTCCTAGCCTATGGAAAGTAGGCTTAGAGTAGTCACGACACGAGCCTCGGGGAACGGATCAAAAAAAATTTAATTTTTTTAAATTATTTTATTTAAAGGATATTGAAAGGGGAGGGGTTGAAATACCACATTGGAAAATGTGAGAGAGCAGGGATACTATTTAAATGGTAGAAATTTATCATTATATAAAAAATGATAATTTATGGAATTGAAACAATACAGTGATGGTGCATTGCACCATCCATGCACATGCATGTTCACACACACATATGATTACAAAACACGACACTTTGACAATTCCATTTTCACCTCACACAACATATTTATGTGAGGTTCTGAAAAGTGGATCAATTTTTTAAACATATTATTTTGATCCTAATAGTTTATGTTTATGGATAAATAAGTGAATACAATGTTCTAAACCAATTTATTTACATTTTTGATATGGACCATATATCTGATCAAGAATGATCTATCAGACACATCTACTCACTAAGTTTCTTGGGTGTGATAAAATAAATTTTGGGTTAGATATACCACTAAAAAATAAGTTTTTTTGCCAATCTAAAAATTATAATTGTATATTCATTGTGGTGTTCCTATGCATATAAAATGATAATACATATGACAGAAGAATTACTCTCACTTTAACTCACATGTACTGTTAATCTCTTTTGTTAATATAAGAATCAAATATCCTTCATTAAAACATAACAATAAATATATTTCTTTGCATTATTTTTTCAAAATATTTTTAAAGTATTTATCTCTATTATATACTACTATCAAATAGTGATACATAATTGAATTTTAAAGATTTACCCAATAAGGTATATATTTTTTTCTAGTGATTGTGGGGGAATTTACCATCCTTCTTTTGTTTGTATCAATAATTAAAAGATATTTAAGAGATATCTTTACTTTATTTGGTGTTCAATTAGATGTTTTTATGATTTTTTTAAATTTAGAAATTTGATTTAGAAATGTGTGTTCGGAATATGATGGAAAATATACATAATATAATTATGAGTAAATATAATGAATTTTTGAGGCCAATGAATTTATGTTTATTTTCATTATTTGATGAAAATGTATTTTAATATTGTAATAATGTTTAATAATTAATATGTTAAGTGATTATAAATAATAGATAAATGAAATCATAATTATTGATACTAAGAAGGATATTTTGCGTGCTAAAATTTGAGGATTTACAATTCATTAATGTTTAACTAAATTATTTGGGGATTTTTTTAATTCGCAATAATGTAATATGACTTTATGAGATTTAATGAAAGTGAAATAATATTAATATACATGTTTTAACTTTTTTCCATGTTCTAGAGAATATATATTTTATATATTAATTAAATATTATATTTTAAACACATGGTTTTGAGTATGAAAAATAGTTTTTATGATTTGATAAAGTGAATGTTATTTTATAGAGAAAGTTTTTGTTTTTTCAAGGGGATTTTGGTAGGGTTTTCATGATATAATTATTTAAAATATTATTTATAATTATTTAAATTTCAATTAGATGTGTTTGATGGTGAAATTATATTTCAATATTAGATAGTGATTATAATGAAATAACTTGAATTATGAAATCATGTTTTGGGTATTATATGTTAATCACTATTTATGAAATTATGAAAATTATATTAAGGGAGAATAAAATAAGAGAAACAAATAACAAAATGGATTTGAAAATTCTTAGAAAACAAGAAATATGGATTGAGGCATTTTAATTTGATTTAAAATGGAAATTTACTTGATACAAACATGAGTTTAAAACACCAAAATTGTTTTCAGAATTTTATTAGTTTGTTCTTATTTTTTAATTTGAATGTATAGTTTTAATATTTATTAAAAGATAATAAGAAGAAATATTTAAGTTAAAAATTATATTTTATACTTAATTCAAAGTATTTAATGATGTTAAATCTATCATATTTTACTTATTTTTTGTTTTTTGATGAGTGATTAACCATTTTTTTTTATACTCAATTTGATATTTATTTTGTGATGTGATGATATATATACTTTTGAAATGAAAATTATTTGGGTTTCGTTAATATATAGGGAACTATTAGGTTAGGTTTTGATATAGAAAAACCCATTGGATTCTCTAGGCCATATTTTAGTTGATGATATCTATATGTACATTATGTTGGGGATGAATACAATATAATACGTATGTTAGGTAAGGGAAATATAATCCATGTGTTTAGATATGATATATAATGATCCACATCTCTAATATTAGAAGTAATTAATATTTTAATATTTAATGACTTTATGATGGATTTAATTTGGTTAAATTATAGAATTTTTGTATTTAAGATAGGTTACTATGTAGTGAAAACATAATATTATTTCACTTTTTATATTTTTATCAAGTTAGATTTTAGTTTTGATATATTAAAAAGTTTAGAGTATGTATTTAGAGATGGATTGGTTGTTGAAAAATAATTTAAGTGATATTTTTAGTGGTTGAAATTTCAATGTTTTATAGAGGTGATAGTAGGTGGACACCATGTACTTCATAAATTTCCACTAGGTACCCAATGATCAAACCAGTGGGTATATAACTAAGGGGTTTCTAGCAGATAACTAGTGGGATTACACCCGACTTTCAATGGTCTATTGAGTTTCTAGTGCAGAAACACATGGAACCTATTCATTCACTATTTAGTTTAAAGAATTTATTTGATAATATTTTGGTATTTATAAGATAAATAGATTTTATCTCCATGGGGGTTCCACCAGGCCTATTTCACAACAAAATTTTTAATCTCTCCTCCCATCATCACACCTATGTCCTTATTCTATTCACTATCCTCTCATGATCCATAGTATTCTAAGTGATTTTGAAGCACTGAATCAATTTGTTTCATTACTAGTATGTATTTATTGTTATTCCTATCAATTTTTTGTTTTTTATGGTTTATTTATTTTGGTATGTGATTCAAATAGATCATGGTAAAATCAATTTTGATTCAAAGGGATTTTTATGAAAGCTTTAGTAAAGGTAAATGAAGGTTGATTCTATTCCATTGATCAATAAATTAATGAGAATGAGTTTATAAGTTTATTTTATTTGTAATTTATTTTATTTTTGGTTAAATTGAAGTTTATTTGGGGTTTATAACATTTATAGTGTATGGTTATTAGAATTATGGGTCTATTAGGGGTTATCTACATGGGTTTTATCTTTGTAATTTTTTAATCTTGTTTGTGGATATTGGTTTACTAGTTGAATGAAGATGAGTTGCGATCACTAATATTAGACGAGCTCGCTATATAGGTTATAAGGGTATAGTGTGTCAACCCAATTATGTTTAATTATTTCATTCTAGTGTTGTAAATGAATGATTATTTTTTAAACTTTTATAAAATTTTATTTAAGACTTTAAAAATATAAAAGGAAGGTTTTATTAAGTAATATAACATTTTAAATTTACTTTTTAAGTATAGTGATGTGATAAAGAATTCTTACTTATTCCTGTAATATTTTTTGTTTCTATATCTTTACAATATTACCATATAAATTATTGAAGTCTCTTATAAATCAGTCATTCTCATTATTCATGTATGTTATGTCACATAAACTATTAAATTAATAATTTTGGATTATTATAGAAGATTAAATTTGTTTGTAATTTTATTATCTATTAAATCTCTCATTTATTATATAATTGTTTACATAAACTTGGATTAGATTTAAAAAAAATTAATTTGTATATTTTTCATTGTTAATAATGTTTTCTTGAACTCTTTATTAAATTATTTTAAAGGATAAATCATTATTTCCATTGATAGACTATATTAATTAAAATTCAATGAAAAAAATTAATCCATTGTCTAAGAGGTTTCATTAATTGTTTTTGTAATGGATGGGTTCAGTAGATGAGGGACATAATAATATCATGTATTGATATTTATTGAATTTTATATTAAAAAATAATTATTTAAATTGTAATTATTTGTCACATCGAACAACCTTTCCAAAGGTATAGGTAATGAGTGTTATAACTTAAATAGTAGTAACTGTTTTAAAAGGTTATCCTATATGGTGACTTATGATAAACAATTGGAGTGTATTTATTTTAGGTGTTGTTTTTAATTTTTGTTAATTTTGTCTTACTTTTCCTCTTATTAATTAATGTTTTGTATTTTACTCCCCTAGGAATTTATAATAATTATTTCCAGGAATTCTTACTTAAATCCAATGTCAATTGGAATTTATATTTCTCTATTAAATTTTTATTTTTTTCAGGTTTATTATTATATCCAATTTATTCCATTATGGTTTTCATGGTGAGGTATGATAATGCAGGTGTCATTATGAAAGATTGATTGGGGTAGTAATACTGAAATTACAGTAAGTGAGTGATAACTAGGTGGTATAAAGGTAAATGGTATAACTATTATTAAGTGTGTAAAATAAAGAGTGTGTTATCGTGTATCTTATGGGAGATTTGACTCAACCATAAATGAGTTCAATGTGGTCATGAATAAATGGTAATTAAAATTAGCATAGTGTAATTGATGGGATATTTGTTTTTGAGATATTTATTGTGGAAAGATATAACCTATTAGGATTAGTTTTATGATCCTAGGAGGTGCATGATGTATAATTTCTTTAACTGAATTAGGTAATCATATTTTAGGATTTTTTAATATTTGACAATCCTATTGTTAGTTGTGATGAATTTTATGATTGGTTATGCTATGCATAGATTGAAAATTGTTTACTCTTGTGTTTTTATTCTATCTTTTAAATGATATATCTCCTGTGGATTTCTTAGTATTAAAGACTTGTTTGTTCAATTTTTTTTAGAATATCTTAAATTTTTTCTATATTTTTTATATAATATAATGATATATATTATTTATTAATTTACATAACAACTAGTATAAATGAATAATTCATGTGGATATTATGAATTTATATTGTTTCTACTCATGACATGAATGGTATCCCTCCTTAACACCAGTTTATTTTTTCATTATTGTTACAAATGGATTATTTAGGTTTAACATACCATTGTGAAAGTAATATATATATATTGGTTATGGATTATGGATCCTTTATATATGAAATATATTTTCTATTATAAAGGACATAGAAATGTGATTAGGAATATATTTCCTTCTAAGAGAGGATGTAATATATTTATGGTTATTTCCCATTATAGATGATGTATTATATATATACATTTACCCTCATGGTTTATCCAATGAGGATATAGTCATGTGTTTTGGATTTCAATTTTTTCTTAAAGTAAGAATGGATCCTTTTAGTGATATGGTAGTTATCCAATGTTATTCTATAATTTATATTTTGGGTGATAATTGTAAAGATATTTCTCCATATTTTTTTAATAAAGAGTATAGATGTAAATGTTATAGATAATATCAAATAGATGCACGTAATTATTTATAATTTTGGGAGTTTTGGTCTATTAGTGGTGTATCTTGGTCTTTGTAATCCCACCTACATGTGAAACTCAATGGGAAAGTAGTTTCAAATTTTAAATTTCAACTATAAGTATGTGTATGAGAAATTGTTGTATCATTAAGAGTGTTCATTGCATTATAAATTTGATTGTTTTTTCGGTACTAGAGTTTCTCATTCTTTAATTATATTATACTTGATAAATTGTGGTATTATTTATATTGATATGTGTTATTCTATATTTTAAACATTTTTGAAATGTTTTTTCACACTATTATACATATTATATGTTTTTGGGGAATCTCCCCAATATAGATGGACCATGTTTGATTTTAGATAAAATATGATTTTGTGATAATTATATGTCCAAAGAAGGTAGGTCATTCCCAAAAATTTAACTTAGACACTTAGTAGCAGTCACTAGCGCATTAAAATATAGAAGCATGCTTAAATAACGTGTTAGTCATATTTTAATTAATAGAATAAATTGATTAGGTAATTATAAAGTTGTATTAAAAAAAATATGGGTTCTTTAGTCAATGATAGATAAGAGATAATATTTTTTAGACGTTAAAAGTAAGTCATAAATATTCTTATATTGTATAATTATGTTGTCAGATTGAGTTTCCAGGGTATTTCTATTTTGAATTTGATTTTACCTTTTAATTGATTCATTAGGAGTCTCACCCATCATTTGTAGGTGCATATGTTAAAACATTCCTTTCTTTGTTAGTATAGTTTATTATTGAAATAAAATAAATATTTATATTTATTGAAACTAAATAATAAACAAATATTGTAATCCTAATTGTTTATTCTTGAAGATTAGATAAAGAAAAAATATTTAAGTGATTCTCTTTAGAAAGGAATTAATTTTAATTATTATTATTTATTAGATCTTTAATGATTGTTCCTAGAATAATAAATTTAAAATATATTTATTTTTATCTAAATTCTATAAGAGCATGAGAAATAAAATTTTAAAATATGTTTTAATTTATATAATTTTTTATTTCAAACGAATATTTTTGGTCATAATTTTGAAAATTAAGAATTATATTATAAGAAACCATTTTTATTTTCCTATATATTTTTAAATTGATTTGGGAAAGTTTGGATATATTTTTAGTTTTTGAGCTTGATAAATTTGGAAATAATGTTTTAACAGAAACAATAGTAAACCATATATGATTATTATAGTTGGGATAACCCTAAAATTAGTATTTATTTGATCAATTATTTATGAAATTAATGGTTGTGTTGTTATCTTCAATCATTGTTAGGAGTTTTTGAATTTAGTAGTGTGCTGTGATTTTTGGAGTTTTCATAGAAATAAAAACAAGAATATTAGGATAGGATTTAGATTTCATGTTGTGTAATATGGATTAATATTGACTGTGATTATTAGGATATAGTCTTTATTGGATTTTAAGGATTAAATATTCTATAGTGGGGAGTTTAGAGTAACTTTTAAATTAACGAAATATTTAATTATTTTTTAAATATTGTTTTATTTTATGATTGTATTTATTTGGGGAGTTCTCGATTCATTAGATATATGTTGAGTGATTCAGTTATGAAAATAATTTTTTTTAATTTTGATCAAGTGTGAAGCCATTTCTGATATTTTAGGATGTTTAGAATGACTTTTTAGAGATGGTGAGGTGGTCAGAGAAGCCTATAAGATATATTTAAAGTGATGATAATTTTAAAGCTATAATGAGTTGGTAGTATTGGGAAAATAGGTTCATAATTTATTTCTTGTATGTAGTTATTTTTCAATATAATGGGGGCTTTAACCATTGGTTTGACTTTAGATGGGTAGTGGGATCACACCTAGAATCCTATAGGCACCATGCGGTCGGTGGAGATCCATATGGTAACCTATTATTCCCAATATTTTTTTAATTAGTTATTTTTAATATTTTTAAATTGAATCTATTTTTTTAATCCCTGGGGGTCACATTAATATAGTTAAACTATATTCTTGGGGATCTCTCCTCCCCTAATATCCCTCTAATCTTGCTTCCTTCCACAATCCCCATATGAACCTTGGTGTCCTTAGTGTTTTTGATATGAAAAATCAAGTAATTTATTTCCCCAAATTCCTTACCTATTATTCTTATATATTCTATAGTTTAGTATATTGGTTTATGGGTTTTTATATGATTTCAAAAGTGAAAAGTATAATCACACTCAATTCAATGTGATAAATTATGTGATGTTCAAAGAAGGATAAAAATGGTTGATTCTATTCAATTTATCAATATTTTTGTGAGGGTGAGTTCATTAATGTATTTTGTTTATTATTTATCTAATCTTGGGATGATTAAGGTTTTTTATGTTATATAGTTTAGATATGTTTTTGGTTAGAAATTATGAGAGTTTATTAGAACCTATGTGTGTGTGTTTTATCTTGGTAATTGTTTTTCCATTCTTATTGATATCATTTTATTAATTCTAGGAACTTTTTTTGTTGCCCTCAAATTGAATTAGATCACTATAAGGGATATTGAGGTTGGTGATCTCAATATAACTTGGGGTTTATTGGGGTTTTCCTATGATGTACTTGCACCTTTATTTTCTAAACATTAAAAAAATCAATTGATGATTTTGGAAATAGGAATGGTGGATTTTGTTTAGTGAATTTATATTCCAAATTTAATATTAATTTTAATGATATTATCAAGGATGACTAAATTTTTCTATAAGACATATTTATTTTATATCATGGTAGTGCTACCCTATAAATTATTAATGTTAATGATAAATCCACCATTTTTATGATTAATTTATAGAAAATAAAATGTAATATTAAATAAATTATTTTTCAATAGGAAAGTTAATTAATGAATGTATTTATTATTTTCCAACTGATTATATCTACGATTATTTATGTTATTCTTTACATGGTCATGGATTGGGTTTTGAACTATTTTTTATTTTATTATTGTTTATTTTTAATCATGTTTTCTTGAAATCATTATTCAAATATTTGAATGGGTAAATAACTATTTCCATATATAACCTATATGAATTATAAGTCAATAAATAATACTTAACCTTTGGTTAATGGGTTTCATTACTGGTGATTAAATGGAGTAATATGGTGGATAATGTAGAATGATTTGGATTTTTTATGTTTAATAAATTTCATTGAAGTAAATTTTATTTTAAATTTTTTTATCCATAATTTCCAACCAATTTTCACTAGGTATTAGTTTTTGGTAACAAAATTGGTAAAATTAATAAATATAAAATATTATCATACTGTCTATTATAGGATTACTAATTAAAGTGAAATCACACAGAGGTTTACTTTTCAATTTAATCTTATTTCCTTTCAAATCTTCCTCCCCTTAATTAGCTTTTAGTCTATTATGACATTGTGGAATTTTATGATCATTTATATGTATTTTTTATTTAATGATATTATCATTTATGATTTATATATATTTATTAATTATTTAATTTCTTATTTGGGTTTTACCTATATCTGACTGATAAAAATTTTTTTTAGGGAGATTAATATTAATTTTAGTGTATTTATGGGTGGGGGATTCACATAGTGGCCTAGAAAGACTATGGATCATATGTGTCTTGGTGGTAGTGATGTAGAGGGTATAACAAAAGTCATGAGTCGAGTATAATGATTGTGTGATGGTGTGAATTTTTGGATATTTCCTTTAATATTAAACAAGTTAGTGAGGTTAATAACTCATGGTAATTGAGGGGGAGATATAAAAAAGTATGTGATTCTTCTTTAAGATATTGATAATGGTATGGTAAAACCGATTAGGGTTAGTGTTATAATCAATAGAGGTAAATGGTGTCTAATTTGGTTATCCAACACATGTAATCTAATTAAAGGACTTATTTAGTGGTAAACCTTACTGATTTTAATTTTTATGAATTAGATAATGGGTTTTGTAATGAACTGTATCATTATTATTCATGCTGGTGTGTAAGTTTTTTCATTCCATTTAGATATAATATGTGTCTTTCTTGTACTATCATTTTTGATTATATAACTTTTTTTTGATATATTGGATTATTGTTAAACTTTTTTATCTTTTAAAGTGTTATATATTATTTATGGTTAGATATAAAGACAACAATACATTGTAATTTCATATAAATGTTATGAATTTATGTTATTTGTACCTATGGAAAGAGTGGTATCCATCCATATGTTATTTATAGTTTACTAGTATTTTATATATGGAATATATAGGTTTATCATGTCATATAAATTGTATCATACTACCCAAAAACATATATATTATATATAACAGATGTATGATATGTGGAATATTTTCCCTCTTATAGATGATATAGGTATGATATAAAGTGTATTTTGCTTCCTAAGAGAGAATGTACTATATTTATGGTTAATTACACTAATATAGATGATTTTGAATGCATTAATATTTTCCATATTTCTTAATCCAAAGAGTATGTACTCATTCATTCTAAATGTTGATATTTTCTCAGTGAATGTATGGATCCTCTTGGCGATGAAGGTGTTGTACAATTTTATTATGTGATGCATACTCTAGGTGATATATGGTATTATGTCTCTATTTATTTGTTTTAAATTGATTAAATTATGTATAATAAAATTACAATAACAATTTATCATGATTTTATATGATTATATGTACCTGTGTGAGTTAATAACCATTGATGGTGCTTATTGGGACTTTGTACACATACTCTGCATGTACTTATCAATTGTAATAAGGTTTCATATATGAAATTTTAGGTACAATTGTGTAGATAAATAGATATTTTAATATACTATATATGAGTTTTCTAACATCTTTGAATGCAAGGATTCAACCATGTTATGGAGTGTGGGATCCTAGTATAGGTAAGAGATTTTTTTTGGTGTATGTCAACATATCATTTTTTTTAAGATTTTGAGACTATTTTTCTTTTATCGTATAATAAATTGATTGTTTTTCTTTTCTATTTTCAGGAACATGTATGTATTTTCCTATATATTTATACATGTTTAAAAATTTCATTATATTTTTTAAAAAAAATTATATTATTTGGAATGTCTAATATATGCATGGGTTATGATTTATTTTTTGGGAGAACGCCATTTATACATAAGTTAACTCTAAAATAGAGTAAATCATTCCCTAATGTTTGAATTATATCCTCAATACTAGTGACCATCCACTGGCTATCTAGGAACTAGATTATGTTATGTGGCTATCTAGTTCAAGTTGATGAAGAATTTGGGTTCACCATTACATGACATAACTTTAAATATGTAGCAAAATTTACCAACATTGGAGAAAACATATACGTGTGGTATCATAGTTTCTTTCTTGATACTAGAACTTATATGTTGTGTGATATTTTTAATATTTAGGAAATCATTATTAAAAATTAAACCACTCACATTGGAATAAGATATGATCCATGCGATTATTGGGGACATTGTGTTTTCTACTAATATTTCTTATATCACCTTGTATGTACATGACTTGTCTGTTGTAACACCCCAATTTTCCACGGTACATTTCCCTTTGAATAATACAATAGCTTGTGTTGTATGCAACTTTGAGTTCAAACACACCACAACCAATCAAACTAGTCTTTATGAATAGAAATACCCACTTTTTTAAATTTTATAAATATTATCTTTCGAAATGGACATCATTTTTGGATTCGGAATATCGAAATTAGCTTCGGGTGAATTTTTGGTATTTTTCTAAAAGCATTCAATTTTTGATGAACTGTGAAAAACACTCCATTATTGATTTAAACCAGCTTTTTATTGAAATAATTATTTATTTTATTTTAATTTATTTTAGGTCGAAATAGACAAATAATACATATATATGTTCAACGTAATTTGTTAGAGTCATTTTATAATAATTTTAGATATATAAAATTTTGTCAAACTTTTTACCGTCTTTTACCCACCTTCTAAGAGCATTTGAAAATTTGTATAAAACGTAATTTTACCACTTATGTGAGTTTAATTTCAAAAATCCAAGAGACACGGTTAATATTAGTAAGTAAAATGTGGTTCAATAAGATGAAATTTTTTTTTGTGAATAGTAATTTTTGACTTTTATTTAACACGGTTAAAAGTAAATAGGGTAATTAAGGGTACAAATGATTTCATAGTTACCATAAAAAATTTCCTAATTCTATTGGATAAGTATAATTCGTCCATAAACAACCTTATGAATAAAATATTACCCCCTCCGGTCCACATGGATTAGATTAGGACATTTATTATTATTTTATTTAAAGAAGAGTTAAAAGTGTTAAAATCAAAGTTTAATAACTAAACCATTTTTAATATATGGTTTCCCACAAGATAAATTAGACTATAAATATTCATTAGAAATATAAAATGATTTCCTACATAATTTTATTTTATTTAAAATTTTTAGACATTACATAATTTAATTTATTATTGACACAATGATGATGTAGTAATTACCTTATTAATGAAATATTAAAATAATTGTTATTACAAATATCCAAATAAATTTAAATTGATACTTCTGATGAATTACACTAAATTTATAGGTTAAAATTACATGTTATTATTGGTTAAATAAATTTTATTCTAAGTGATAAAGTTTTTAAGGATTTCAATAAAATCAAATACTAAATATTGTCAAAATTGAAAAAATTGATGTTTTAAAACAAATACTATATTATTGATTGATAAAATATTACTAAAAATATACGGTTTCTCCAAAATACTTTGATAAGGATATATATCTTAATAATTAACCACATGGGGTTCATTTTTCTTGTTATAGTAAGTTTATTTACCATATAATAAAAAAATACAAAGAGACATGGTAAATGTCAAACTATTTAACTAAGAGTTAAATATAAAAGATAAGGTTAATATGATGACAAAAAACATTTTAAAACATATTTTTTGTGAGGTTTTCGACCCATACCCACATTATTATTTTCATAATTAATTTTGGAGCCATTAGAATCCGAAAATGAGTTTATTATAAAATAATATTTGAAGCTTTTCCTAAAGTGACCCTCACCTCTCTTATAAAAGGGAACTTAACTTTATCTTAATTTCACACCTCCAAAGCCTTTTTTCTCGGACAACCCCTACCCAAATATCCTCCCAAATTTCCTCCCTTAATACTAGAGGCCTTCCATTGGTCATAAAGCTATCATAAGGAACCCTTTTGATCAAATCAAAAGGAAGAACCTGAAGAAGATGTAAATATTTCATCACCTATTTCATGTTCTTTTCTTCTTCCACTTCTTATTTATTTGTTTTTTCCATTATAAAATAATAACTCCAGTATCTTCTATATAATGTGATGTTATTATAAAAATTTTACAACCATATTAATTATCATATCCATCCGATAAATGACAAATCCACCATTCGTGCGTACGTATGGATTACCGTCTCTACGTTGTGGTGTTGTTTGTTATTGAAACACATCATTATTTGGATGGGTATAATAATGAGTATAAATGATGTAAATTATAAGGTCCCAGACTTAAACATTACTTAATCTTGAGTTACTTCAAGAATACACGTTGAGGATCTTTTCAGGTTTAGGGTTTTAGGGAATTAGATCATAAAACATGCATTACATTCCACATTTAAACAAAGTGGTTACATAAAAGATAGTACTCATTTTTCCCATCAACGGAATCATATTTAAAATAAAACATGGATTCATTATTGACACTTCCTTGACACTATCATCACATCATGTACCTTTCCCTTGACCTGTGAAAAAATATCAAAAACTTGGGATGAGCATAAAAAGCTCAGTAAGGGATATAAAAGTACGAAATGAAAACATTAGTCCATGCATGGAATCATACTTTACTCATAAAACATAATCACATACCTCATCAAATCATGAATAAATCATAGAAATCATTAGACATAAAGGTAACTCGAGGAATTCATATCATTTTTACGTAGGGAGTAACCCTCATGGTTACGTTTGGAATACCCATCACAGTATATTCCCTAAATCTCTTCGGAGAAACCTTAATGTTTAACTCCTTCACGTTACCCAATGCATTGGAGAGTTATATCGGGCTCACCTGATCTTAATTTATCACAGAACTACCCATCTTCATAACAATGCCCAAGAACCATAATATAAACCTATCACATAAAACATGCATAAAGGAAACATAACATTTCCATATTTCAATCACAAGATATCAATACCACACATTGATATAATAAAAACATTATAAAAACCATTTTCAATAAAAAAATAAACGAAAAGTAAAACATGGTATTTATTTTTCATTTTAAAAAAAAGTTATGGCTTGTCGAGGAAGCCGAAACTCAAATAATGGTCATGGCGGCAGAGAAGTCGTTGTCGCCGCTTACGTACAACAAAAAAACATTCCCTTCTGTCATTTAATAAAAAACCTTGTATAAAAAGATTCCTTTTTAATAAATGTAAAAGTCAAAGGGGTTTATACACCGTATAAAAGAAATTTGTGTATAAAACAAAATATGCCTCAATGAAAGGAGATTGAGACGAAGTCCCTTACCTCGTATCTGACTTGACTCAATCATTCCTTAATCTCCTGAATAATAAACTTGAGTTAATTTAAAGTTTCTTAAGAACCTTTATCAAGTTCATTATTCCTTTTATATCACTTATTACCATGTCATGAACACTATTTAATTATTGAAGTTAATAACGGTCATTTTAACGATCATTGGTACTTGAGTCAAAAATAAACTCTTTATAATTACAAGTTTTTCATGTATCCATTATATCCAGAGTTATATTCATGATTTATATATCCTATATATCATATATATCCAGTATATACATGAATTGATAATATTACATAACATTTAGAGGTAAGAAATGAAATGCACCATTCATGGAGAGGGAAAGCCGTACGTACGCATGAACGATTCTTTCATTTCTATTTCGTATTTTATGGAATGGAATCATAATGATACAAAGCTAAATTATAATTCCAGTATAATATCATATATAATATAATTAATTCCATCCTTTATGTGTCCCACATATGGCATTAACGAATCAAATCACTTTGAGGGGGCGGTAGTCCGCACTTCCTAAAATGAAGATATCACGTTTACCCATAATGGAAACCATAAAGGTATGCCAAAAACGAAAAATACAGAAGCTTAAGGAAAGAATAAACATATTTTATATCATATATAAATATAGTGTCATCTTAATGTCCACCTTGGAAGGTGTTAGAAGAATATTGAACAATCATCATTTCGTGAGGCAGAAATTCGCCATCCACGGAAACAGTATGCTCTTTAACCATTAGATGAAGGTGTGTGTATGTGTAGCTCAAATCCTTCTTATAAAAAAATCCTAGTATATTTAATATACTGGTTTTGTTACAAAATAAATGAATAAAAAGATTTTAGGTGGTTGGAGAAGCAAAATAAAACAAAATAACACAACTGAAGACATTACCTTTAAATCGGGTAACTCTTCTTGGTTTGAACCAAAATGGTTTCTTGAAGAGCGTTCTGCCTAAGGTAAGGCTTTTAGAATGAAGAGTGGTATATTGAGAGATAAAATGAGTAGGGCTTGGCCGAGACAAATGCTTGAGAAGTGTGGGTAAGGAGGTAGAGGTGGGGGCCTTTTATAAGAGGAGAGGAGGGGCACTCTTGGAAAGGTATAAAATGTTAAATTATTTTCAATTGATTTTTGGATTTTAAAGGTCCAAAATTAATGTATTTCTAGGATAATGTGATAAAGGTTCTAAATATACTCATCCAATAGGTCTTTGACAAGTGTAAGGATTATATTTTACATTATCTTTTCATTTTATTTAAATCGTTCATTAATGCGGTTATCGCTGCATCACCATGATGTCATAAATAATTTAATTTATTTAATGTCTCAAAATTATAAAAAATATACTATGATGTAGGAAATATTTTTATCTTTCCAATGAATATTTATAGTAAAAAATATGACTTGTATAACCCCATGTAATTTTTTTAGTAAAACAATACATGTTTGTGTCATTTTTTACTTTTACTTTAAATAAAAGGAATTAATGTCATTATCTTACCCAAGTGGCTCCATGGGGTCCCAAAGATAGACCCATGGGTTGTCTTGGTCGGCCATGACTCATCCAATAGTTTTAGGACAAGTGTCAAGATATTTTCATATTATTATAATATCATTTTTACCTTAAATCACCCTAATTACCTTTAATCGCGATTAATAAAACTTAAAAGTTACTTTTCATCAAAAATTATTTTCATCCCATTGAACCAAATTTTACTTAATCATGAAAATCATTTATATTGTATTTTTGAAATTAAAATCACAGAAGTGGTAAAGATCCATTTAAATGAAAAATCAGTTTTTGTAACTACCACTTTGTGGTTTCACTATTCATCAAAAAATAAGGTTTTTCAGAAAAATACCAAAAAATCACCCTAGGCTGTATTTGATATTCCGAATTAAAAAATGATGTATAATTTACCAAATTCATAACATATAAGTTCCATTAATTAATTTTATAATTAAATCCCGCTGTCAAAACAAATAGCGTTTTTTAAGAAACAATATCTATCAAAAGATTGACACTCGTTTATGTCCAATATCAAAGTGATATTAATTCCAATGACCACCATTGGATTAAATGGTAAAAATATATTCTAATTTCACTTTCAAACCAATTAAAAATATTATATAACTATATAAATAAATTATATTAAAAAGAGGTTTTAAATTAAAATACAACACTTTTCACTATTCATTAGACAATGAACATTATCAGAAAAATACCAGAAATTTATCCAAAGTAAATTTCAATGTCCCAATAATAAAGAATAAGTTTATTTTGACAAATATAGCTTATAAAATTTTCAAAATTTAGATTTAAAAAAGGTTCTCCATCAAAAGGCTGTAAAACAATCTTTTAAAAATATTAGAGTATTCCATGCTTAAGATTGGATTTATTCTCATTTCAAGCCTCTAAAACACTATCTAATTCATAAATAGACATAAATAAGAATATCTATTTTTCATTACTTACTTGGGATGTTACATCCTTCCCCCCATTAGAAAATTGCGTCCCTTCAATTTATTTACTTATCGAATAAGTGGGGGTATTTATCCCTCATTGCATTTTCAGATTACTATGTTGCCTCTTCACTCATGTGGTTATTCCACAAAACCATTACTTGATGAATCACCTAATTCCGAAACACTTTCTCCCTGTGAACAAAAATCTGAACCGGTTGTTCCTCATAATATAGATTCTCTTCCAACTGAACTACCTCTGGACTCAAAACATGAGATGGATCTGGCATGTACTTCCATAACATTGATACATGAAAAACATTGTGTACCTGAGATAAACTCGGAGGTAAAGCCACTCGGTATGCAACTAATCTAACTCTCTCAAGAATTTCATATGGTCCAATGAACCTTAGACTCAGCTTTCCTTTCTTACCGAATCACATGACACTTTTCCATGGTGAAACCTTGAGAAAAACATGATCACCTACCTCGAAATAAAGATCCTTCCTCCGGTTATCCGCATAACTCTTCTACCTGCTATGTGTTGTTCTCATGTTTTTCTGAATCAACTAAACTTCTTCTGCCATCTCTTCTACCAATTCTGGTCCCATCAGCTTCCAGTCACCCACATCATCCCAAAAATCTGGAGTTCGACACCGTTTACCATATAATTCGTCAAATGGAGCCATCTGTATACTGGAATGAAAACTTTTATTATAAGAAAACTCAACCAAAGAAAGATGTTGGTCCCAACTTCCATGATAATCCATCGAACAAGCACGTAGCATATCCTCCAAAGTCTGAATCGTTCTTTCTGACTGCCCATCTGATTGAGGATAAAAAGTTGTACTAAAATTTAATTCAGTACCCAACAACTTCTGAAGGCCATTCCAAAAGTTAGAAGTAAACCTGAGACCACAATCAGATATAATGGAGAGAGGAACTCCATGTAACCTGACTATATATTTAATATACAAATGGGAAAGTTGATCTGGGGAAAAAGTATCTAGTATAGAAAGGAAATGAGAAGATTTAGTCAAGAGATAAACAATAACATAGATTGCATTATTACCTCAAGGTGTGTTCAGCAATCCCACAACGAAGTCCATGGATACATTCCCCCATTTCCACTATGGTACTGGTAAAGGCTGAAGCATATCTTTCGGTAACTTCCTATCTTCTTTAACTTGTTGACATGTCAGACACTTCACAGTAAAATCAGCAATATCTCTTTTCATTCCATCCCACTAGTAATACTCTTGAAGATCTCTATACATCTTAGTACTACCTCGATGAACTGAAAATGGAGAACTATGAGCTTCACATAACAACTCTCTCTTCAACTGTGAATCACAAGGCACACACAATCTATTTCAAAATCTCAAAACACAATCATTATCAATATTGAATTCAGGAAACTTACCCTTCTGAACCAGCTCTACCTTTTTCTACAACTCGCTGTCTTGCTTCTGTGATTTCTTAATTGTATCTGATAGAGAAGATTTCACTGATACCTAAAACAAAACAAAAGGAAATCCTACACCAACAACTTCTATGCCAATGTTCATCAAATCCTTAACCAAAGGATCACGTTCCGAATGCATCATTATTAATTAAACATTACTTCTTCGACTCAAAGCATCAACCACTTTATTTTCTTTTCCCGGATGGTAATGAATTTTACAATCATAATCCTTGATTAATTCTAGCCATCTCCTCTGGCTCATGTTCAATTCTTTCTGCGTGAATATATACTTTAAAATTTTTTGATCGGTATATATTTAACACTTTACTCCATACAAATGATGCCTCCAAATTTTTAAAGCGAAAACAACAGCAGCTAATTCCAAATCATGTGTAGGGTAATTTACCTCATGAGTTTTCAACTGTCGTGAAGCATAAGAAATTCTCTGATCATTCTGCATTAGGACGCAACCAAGTCCTTTCAATGAAGCATCATTGTATATAACAAACTCACCATTATTGGAAGGTAGTGCCAACACTGGAGCATTCACCAATCTTCTTTTCAGTTACTGAAAACAATAATCACATTCTTTTTTCCAGATAAACTTAACACCCTTCCGAGTTAGCTTAGTCATTGGACTAGATAACCGTGAAAAATTTCTAACAAACCTTCGGTAATAGCCTACCAAACCAAGGAAGGTACGAATCTCAGTTACATTTGTGGGTCTTGGTCATTATTCAACAACCGCTGTTTTTGCAGGATCAACAGTTATCCCATCTTTAGAAACAATGTGACCAAGGGAAGAAATTTGTTGAAACCAAAACTCACACTTGCTGAATTTCCCATACAATTTATTTTCTTTTAAGGTATGAAAAATAACCCTTAATTGTCTTTCATTCTCTTATTTACTTTTATAAAACACCAAAATATCATCAATGAAAACAACCACAAACTTATCCAATAACTCATGGAAAATTATATTCATAAGGACCATGAATACAACAGGTGCATTGGTTAGCCCAAAAGTCAATACTAAAAATTCATAATGGCCATATCTTCTTCGAAACACAATATTTGGAATATCTTCTTCTTTTACCTTCAACTGATGGTACCCCGATCTCAGGTCAATCTTTGAAAAAAACTGAGCTCCCTGGATCTGATCAAACAAATCATCGATATGAGGAAAATTATACTTTTTCTTAACAATGATATTATTCAAGGCTATATAATCAATGCAAATTCTCATAGAAACATATTTTTTTTAACAAATAAAATAGGATCACCCCATGGTGTTGTGCTAGGTCGAATGAAACCTTTCTCTAATAAATCTTGCAATTGCTCCTTCAACTCTAAAAGTTCAGTTTGAGCCATTCGATAAGGGGGTTTTGAAATGGGATTAGCATCCGGAACTAAGTCAACAGTAAATTCAACTTCCCGATCTGGTATTATTCCAGGAAACTCATCACGAAAAACATCAGGATACTCATTTTCCACTGGCACATAATTAATCTGAACAGTTCCCTTTTTTTCAACGATATGTGAAAGGTAAAATTCATTTCCATATTTTACAAGTTTCTCTGCCTGTTGATATGTTATCAACTGTAAGGGTTCATTCGTGTACACAAACTGAAAGTATTTCTGAAAAAAAACTTCTTTATCTCTACATTCAATCTTAGCATGGTAAATAGAGAGCCAATCTATACCCAGGATAACATCCAACTCTACTAGAGGTAAAACAATAAGGTTTGCGAGTAGGTTCTTTCCACGGATAAGGATATGAAGATCTTTATAAATTCTTTTTGCCTCAATATTTCCCCCAGGTGTTTTTACCACAAGTTCAGGAGTCATTTAATGAGATGGTATTCCCATTTTACTAGAAATGTTTTGAGAGATTAAATAATGTGTAGGCCTCGAATCAAACAACACACTGGAATAATCTAAAAAAACAAACAAAGTACCTGATACAACCTCATTTGATGGCCCGACATCTACTGAAGTAGTTGCAAATGATTTCACCACCCCTTTCTGCTTGTATTTTAACTGCTTCCCATCACTCGAGCTCTTTTTCGTACACTAGTTTTCATAGTGACCAATCTCGTTGCACATAAAAAATTTCACTAAATGTAAATCAAATTTGGTCTTACCATCACCTTGATCTTTTCCAGTGCAATCACGAGCCTTATGTACCATCTTACCACATCAGTAGCACTTTCCAAAATTCAAAAGACAATCCCCAACATGACTTTTACCACATTTATCACAAACTAGAAACTTAGTTTTCTTACCATCATATTTTTTTGATGAATTCTTTCCTTTCTCCTGCCACCTCGGTCTCTACTTCTTCTTGTTGTTATATAAAACTTGATCATCGGAAAAATCCATTTCCTCCTTCTCAGCACACCGAACAAGCATTTTATAACTCTTGAACTTGCGAGAATCTAGATCGCTTTGATATTTTGGATTTAATCCTGAGTAAAAACGATTGATTTTACTATCAAGGTCTCAGATAAAATTTGGAGCATACCTTGACAATCGAGTGAACCTTTCTTCATAAGCAGCCACTGAGTCTTCCTCTAGACTCAATTCCAAGCATTGTTTTTCCATCCTATGTCGAACAACCCTAGGAAAATAATTCTCAAGAAACAGACCTTTGAATTCATCCCAGTCGAGAGCATCAATCTCATCAGCGTCCATGATTTTTTTAACCATCGACCACCACTGATCTGCTTCACCCTCCAAACGGTAAATAGGAAGACTAACATTTTGATTGTCTGAACACCCCATGACATCGAAAATATTCTTCGGTGCCTTAATCCACCCTTCAAATAGCACATGGTCAGATGATCCTCGAAATGATGGGGGATGTTGCCTCATGAAATGTTCCACCACTGACATGTTCCTCTGCGGTTGATCTGGCTGATCTCGTGCATGGATACCACCACCATTTATCACTTGAGTCAACTGTGCCATTACTGCAAAAAACTGTTCAGTTCTAATTCTGACCATCTCAGGATGATGATTAGGAAGGTCATTTCCTTCTGTATGCCTTCCTAGCACTACTTCCCTGTTTCCTCTGTGGAAAACCATTCTGAAAAACATGTCTTAGATGAAGCAACAAGGTAATATTCAAATGCTATATCATTTAAATTTGACCATAAAAAATTATTTTTGGATAATCATTTAATATAATTCTAACTCCTAATGTTATCTAAACCGACCTCTGATACCAATTATAAGGCCGCATCCTTAAACGTTACATAATCTTTAGTTACTTCAAGAATACACATTGAGGATCTTTTCAGGTTTAGCGTTTTAGAGAATTAGATCATAAAACATGGAATACATTCCACATTTAAACAAAGTGGTTACATAAAATATAGTACTCATTTTTCCCATCAACGGAATCATATTTAAAATAAAACATGGATTATTTCTTGACACTTCCTTGATACTATCATCACATCATGTACCTTTCCCTTGACCTGTGAAAAACATTTTAAAAACTTGGGATGAGCATTAAAAGCTCACTAAGGGATATAAAAGTATGAAATGAAAACATTAGTCCATGAATGAAATCATACTTTACTCATAAAGCATAATCACATACCTCATAAAATCATTAATAAATCATAGAAATCATAAGACTTAAAGGTGACTTGAGGCATTCATAACATTCTTACGTAGGGAGTAACTCTCATGGTTACATTTGGATTACCTATCACAGTATATTCCCTAAATCTCTTCAGAGAAACCTTAATGTTTAAATCCTTCGTGTTACCCAATGAATTGGAGATCTATATCGGGCTCACCCGCCCTTAGTTTATCACGGAACCACCCGTCATCATAACAATGCCAAAGAACCATAACATAATCATATCATATAAAACATGCATAAAGGAAACATAACATTTCCACATTTCAATCACAAGATATAAATACCACACATTGATATAATAAAAACATTATGAAAACCATTTTCAATACCAAAATAAAAGAAAATTAAAACATGGTATTTATTTTTCATTTTAAAAAAAAGTTATGTCTTGTAGAGGAAGCTGAAACTCAAATAATGGTCACGGTGGCAGTGAAGTCGTCGTCCCCGCATACGTACGACAAAAAAAAACATTCCCTTTTTTTGTTTAGTAAAAAACATTGTATAAAAAGATTCCTTTTGAATAAATGTAAAATTCAAAGGGGTTTATACACCATATAAAATAAATTTGTGTATAAAACAAAATATGCCTCAATGAAAGGAGATTGAGACGAAGTCCCTCACCTTGTATCTGACTTGACTCGATCGTTATTTAATCTCCTAAATAATAAACTTGAGTTAATTTATACTTTCTTAAGAACCTTTTTCATGTTCATTATTCCTTTTATATCACTTATTACCATGTCATGAACACTATGTAATTATTTAAGTTAATAACGGTCATTTTAATGATCATTGGTACTTGAGTCAAAAATAAACTCTTTATAATTACAAGTTGTTCATGTATCAATTATATCCAGAGTTATATTCATGATTTAGATATCATGTATATCATATATATCCAGTATATACATGCATTTATAATATTACATAACATTTATAGGTAAGAAATGAAATGCACCGTTCATGGAGATGGTAAGCCATACGTACGCATGAACGCTACATTCATTTCTATTTCGTATTTTATGGAATGGAATCACAATGATAAAAATGTATATTATAATTCTAGTATAATATCATATATAATATCATCAATTCCATCCTTTATATGTCCCACATATGTCATTAACGAATCAAATCACTTTGATGGGGTAGTAGTCCGCACTTTCTAAAATTAAGATATCGCGTTTACCCATAATGGAAATCATAAAGGTATTACAAAAATGAAAAATACAGAAACTTAAGGAAAACATAAACATATTTTATATCATATATAAATATAGTGTCATCTTAATGTCCACCTTTTAAGGTGTTATAAAAATATTGAACAATCATCGTTTCATGAGGCAGAAATTCGCCATCCACGGAAATAGTATGCTCTATAACCATTAGATGAAGGTGTGTGTAAGTGTAGCTCGAATCCTTCTTATAAAAAAATAATAATATATTTAAGATACTGGTGTTTTTTTAAAAATAAATTAATAAAAATATTTTAGGGGGTTGGAGAAGCAAAATAAAACAAAATAATACAAGTGAAGACATTACCTTTAAATCAGGTAACTCTTCTTGGTTTGAACCAAAATGGTTTCTTGAAGAGCTTTATGCCTAAGGTAAGTCTTCTAGGATGAATAGAGGGATGTGGAGAGATAAAATGACCAGGGATTGGCCGAGCCAAAGGCTTGAGAAGTGTGGGTAAGGAGGTAGAGGTGGGGGCCTTTTATAAGAGGAGAGGAGGGGCACTCTTGGAAAGGTATAAAATGTTACTTTATTTTCAAATGAGTTTCGGATTTTAATGGTCCCACATTGATGTATTTCTAGGATAAGTTGATAAGGTTTCTAAATATACTCATCCAATAGGTCGTTGACAAGTTTAAGTCTTAGATTTTACATTATCTTTTGATTTTATTTAAATCGTTCATTAATGAGGTAATCACTACATCATCATGATGTCATAAATAATTTAATTTATTTAATGTCTAAAAATTATAAAAAAATACAATGATGTAGCTAATCTTTTTATATTTCCAGTGACTATTTATAGTAAAAAATATGACTTTTATAACCCCATGTAAAAATTGTTTTAGTAAAACAATAAATGTTTGTGTCATTTTTACTTTTACTTTAAATAAAAGGCATTAATGTCATTATCTTACCCAAGTGGCTCCATGGGGTCCCAAAAATCGACCCATGGGTTGTATTGGTCGGCCATGGCTCATAAAATAGGGATATTACAAGTGTCAAGATATTTTCATTTTATTATAATATCATTTTAACTTAAATCACACTAATTACCTTTAATCGCGATTAATAAAACATAAAAGTTACTTTTCATAAAAAAATATTTTCATCCCATTAAACCAAATTTTGATTAATAATGAAAATCATTTATATTGTATTTTTTAAATTCAAATCACAGAAGTGGTAACGTTCCATTTAAATGAAAAATCAGTTTTTGTAACTACCACATTGTGGTTTCACTATTCATCAAAAATTAAGGTTTTTTTAGAAAAATACCAAAAATTGACCCTAAGCTATATTTGATATTCAGAATTCAAAAATTATGTCTATTTTATCAAATTCATAACATAGAAGTTTCATTAATTAATTTTATAATTAAATCCCACTGTCAAAACAAATAGCTTGTTTTTAAGAAACAATATCTATCAAAAGATTGACATTTATTTATGTCCAATATCAAAGTGATATTAATTCCAATGGCCACCATTGGATTAAATGAAAAAAAAATATTCTAATTTCACTTTAAAACCAATTAAAAATATAATATAACTATATAAATAAATTATATTAAAAAGAGGTTTTGAATTAAAATACAACACTTTTCACTATTCATTAAAAAAATGAACATTATCAGAAAAATACCAGAAATTTATCCAAAGTAAATTTCAATGTTCCAATATTAAATAATAAGTTTATTTTGACAAATATAGCTAATCAAATTGTCAAAAGTTATATTTAAAAATGGGTCTCTATCAAAAGGTGGTAAAACAATCTTTTAAAAATATTAGAGTATTCCATGATTAAGATTGAATTTGTTCTCATTTTAATCCTCTAAAACACTATCTAATTCATAAATAGACATAGATAAGAATATACATTATTCATTAGTTAATTGGGATGTTATATAAATAATAAATAAAAAATGTTAATGATTATGTATATATGATATAACATCCAATTATATATGATTTCACCTTCAATTGAATGATATTTTCACTCGTGCGTATGTACTGATTACAGTTTCCACGAATGCGATGAGATTCATTCCCCATCGTAATCATTCAAGAATAATTTTAATTTTATGATTAAAAATAATTTTTATGAACATAACATAATTCTATATATGAATCAAATACATCTTATCCATAACAAACATGGCTTACATAGCCAACCATATAAAGGAAAACGAATCAGTTAACAACTGAAATGATGATACTACTAAAATATTATTAACAAAACAATATTAGAGGATCATAGATGATATCATATTTATCTATATAGTTATTGTATAATTTAATAATATTTTTTTAACTATTATACAGGAGGTTAACATACCCTCGACTAAGGAAAAGTATAAGGTAAGGGTTAATTTCACAATCTCTTTACTATCCGAGGTTGTTTTTATGTAAGTATCTACTGGGACCTCTTTATCATCCACATCCATATTTTATTAAAAATGTATTTCAAAACATTTTTTTACCATTTACTTAAAAAATGGGTTAAATTCATTTATACCCTTATTTTACCATATATGTTTTGAAAGTAATTTTTCCTTCATTTTCCAAACAAGGTACTTTATGACCTTTTCGACCAAATTAAGGTAAGAATAATTTTTTAAATTATACAGTGGGAATGACTATTTTCCGCCATTATAACATCGTCGAAGCTTCCAATACAATATTCTAAGAATATTTTCAAAATACAAGTTTTCTTTTATAATTATGAGACTTTTAAATAATTTCACAATATAAAGAGTTATTTATTTCAAATAGTTTTCATATCATCTATGTCAACATCCTTCGATGGATTTTAAACTTGTTTGAAGTCGATTTGTTATGATAAAAATCTTCTATATTATATTGAAGGTTTTGTGATATGTTTGACTGTGGATGTGTTATATTTTACCCCATTCATGTTTAATGGATAAAGTATTGACATTTTGTGTGCTATATTTAATACGAATGTTTATGTTATGTTTCAAACTATTCATACGAGGAATGCATTAAACATAGTAAGTGACTAGTGGAGCCCGCTATTGCTCCTCGATGCATCGATAGGTCTCATGAGACAAACTATTGTCTTGGCACAAGGCCTTGATAAAATATTATTTTTAGTCTTGGAACATGGCCTTGACTATGTTGTTATGAAGTCTGGAATTATGAATTCCATCATTATAAAAGTGGCTATTGATATTGCTTGTAATTATTCAACTAGTAGAATATCCATGTGAATAAGTAAATAGAATTATTTGATTTTATCTTTTCCATATTATGTTGGAGTTCTTGTTTAAAAACTATTTTTAGTCTTATACATTTCCTTAAATGTTTATGCTTATTTACAAAAGTTTCCGCTATACTATTATCCTTACTGAGAATCTGATCTCACCCCTTCCTACGTTTTATTTTTCCCATGATGTGAAGAAGTATTTTATGGTTGAACTTTAGGGATAGGCTAAGGATTTAAGTTTGTTCAAAAGGGGACAAAATTTTGTTGATGTTTTTATTTCATGATGTAATGTAAAACTTATGAATGTATCTAGTACTTCCCAGGGTACTGAACTGATCGGTCATTCAGGACACGATTCCTTGTATCATGCCAATGTTATGTAATAATGCACTGACTCTGGGTTACTGGATTCGGGGTGTTACTGTTGGTATCATAGGAAGTTTAGTACAATCCTTGGATGCTATATTTAGAAAAACTTTGATTAGAGAACATTACCATAAGATAGACTTTGAGGATTAGTGTAGAATGACTTCCTAGAATTTTGGTACTGTGGAGATTTTGTGACTTTTCCAAGAAATACATCCCTATATGGATACGAGCTAGTAGAGGTGGATCTGGCACAAATGTACCAAGGGGTAAAACCCAAAAACACTGCTTTGAGATAGACTCGAACAAGAACTGGTGCATGACAATGGGCATTGCTGCACTCTTGGTTACGACATTCCCAGGGGATATGCTTAGGATAATTCTCATTTTATTTACAAACCATTATTAAGGTTTTATGAGTATATACTTTTTTCAAATAAAACATTTTATGATTATGGATTATATCGATAAACTGTTCAATTTATGTTTATTGTTTTACAAGTTTGGAATTTTGTATTGCAATTCTTAAACTAATCTAGGGTATTCCATTATTTAGAAATGAAGCCTAGTGGAAGGAATGAAAACTGTATCAATGCACATAATTCATGTAGGTATTTCCCTCTTACTCAAGATATTTATAGTGGAATGGGTGAAGAAACTGGTTCTGATCAACTTATAACCATACTGGGACAAATCACTCAGGTTATGAATAATATCCTTATTCGTATGGAGCACCCTGATCCACAGCGCGAAGGATCATTATTAGACTGATTTGTGAGAAAACAACCACTAACATTCAATGTGAGTAGAAATCCATTAGTATATGAGCAATGGATAAATTCCTTATAGAAAATATTTCATGATTTGGGGAGTAGCGAAGGGGAAAAAGTTGTCATGGCAGTTTATCACCTCACAGGAGATGCAGATCAGTGGTGTTCATTAATTCAAAAAACAAATTAAGATGACGAAGTATCAAATATGGAATGGAGGGGTATTAAAGATATTTTTTTATAAAAATACTTTACTTGTGACCATCGAGCAGAAATGGAAAGACAATTTTTGAGTATGAGACAAAAAGAGGATGAGAATGTCACAAAATATGAGGCAAACTTTACAAGGTTAGCAGGGAATGCTTCAGATTATATACATAACCCACAGAGTAATATTGATCTATTTTTTAATGGGTTAAAACCATTTATCTGGTGAGCATTAGTCTCACAATCCTTCTTATCATACGAAGATATTATCTCATGTGCTATCAAGACATAAAAATAATTCCGTATGTTTTATGAATTTAAAACGAAGAAAAAGAAGAAGAGATCTGATGAACACTCTGGAAAAGGAAATAAGGAGAAGAAGGGAAAAGTTGAATATCTATCATGTGGTAAATGGGGGAAGAAACACCCTAGTACTTATCTGAAGGGAATGAGAGTCTGTTACAAGTGTGGTGAAAAAGCCCACCAAGCTCGTGATTGCAAAGGGAAGAAAGAGGCTGTCAATGTCGAACGATACAATTTTATAGAAAAGGGTAATTATGCAAATGAATGTTCTAAGAACCATCAGAACTTACCTAAGAAAATGCCAAGGGAGCAAGGCCATGCTTATGCGATCACTACTGATGAAGTTTAAGCTCAAAAAGACGTGGTTGCTGTTAATTTAATGGTTTTCTCAAGTTCAGACAATGCATTACTTGACTCTGGATCATCGTATTGTTTCATATCTTTCCAGTTTTCTAAGAAAATTAGATATTTTCAATTTGACATAACAAGGGATTTTTCAGTCAAAACACCTAAGGGAAGTATCATTGCAACAATTTTTTGTGAATCAGTTCCCATTAGGACATATAAATGTTCTTTATCCGCTGATCTCATTGTCATACCCATGAATGAATTTGATATAATCCTTGGTATGGATTGTCTTTCGGACCATGATGTGAAAATTTATTGAAATAAGAAGGAGGTTACAATTCTCGATGATAATAAAGAGTACCTTATCTTTAGAGCATAAACGTCACCACCTGATTCTTATCTAGTTCCACCCCACATAGCTCAACAAAATTCAATTATTGGGGAAGAAGAGAATGAAATAATTATGGGCGAGGAAAAGAATATTCGAATATAGGACGTACCAATTGTGCAAGAATATATTGATGTGTTTCTAGAGGCTATACCTGGACATCCGCTAAAACGAGAAATTGAGTTTTAGATTGACTTAATTTTGGGTTCAAGGCCCATATCAAAGACCCCTTATAGAATGTCCACTTTGGAATAAGCGGAACTAAAGAAACAAATAGAGGAATTGAGTAATAAGGGATTTATTCACTCTAGTGTTTCTCTATGGGGAGCCCCTGTCCTTTTTATTAAAAAGAAAGACAGATCTATGAGGTTGTTCATTGACTACAGGGAGATCAATGCTATAACAATAAATAACAAGTATCCCCTACCCCGCATTGATGATTTATTCGACCAACTTCATGGAGCTCAATATTTTTCAAAGGTTGACCTTCGATCTAGATATCATAAATTGTGTGTGAAAAAGGAAGACATTTCGAAAACAACATTTCGAACTAGGTACGAGCATTATGAGTTTATAGTAATGCCTTTTGGGATGACTAATGCTCCCTCTATTTTCTTGGATCTAATGAATAGAGTTTTCAAGGAATATCTTGATGAATTTTTGTGGTATTTATTGATGATATATTGGTATACTAAAAAGCTACGAAGATCATGAAAATCACTTGCGCATTATCCTAAAGAGTCTTAGGAGAAATAAAATAAATGGGAATTTTAGAAAGTGTGAATTCTGGCTTTAGGATATTTCTTTTCTTTTCCATATTGTTTCTAAGGATGGAATCTCTGTTGATCCTTCTATGAAAAAGTCAATCCAAGAATGACCAGCACCAATAAGTATAACTGAGGTACACAATTTTATTGTTATAATAGGTTATTATCGATGTTTTGTCCAGAATTTTTCCCGATTGGATAACCCATTAACCAAGCTGACATGTAAAGGGGTTAAATTTGTTTGTACAAAAGAGTGTGAAGAATATTTTGAAGAACTGAATAGAATGTTAGTTAATGCTCCTATCTTGACTCTACCATCGGGGAACGATGGGTTTTTTATTTATAGTGATGATTCAAAGAAAGGACTTTGATGTATCCATATGCAGAATGATAGAATTATTGCCTATGAATCATGAAATCTAAAAATTCATGAGCAAAACAATCCCACTCATGATCTTGAGTTAGCAGCTGTAATCATTGATTTGAAAATATGGAGACACTATCTCTATGGTGAAAATGTGAGATTTATACTGATCACAAGAGTTTGAAGTATATTTTCTCACAAAAATAACTCAACATGAGGAAAAGGCGATGTCTTGAACTACTCAAGGATTATGATTTCACTATACACTACCAACCGCGGAAGGAAAATAAGGTGGAAGATTCTTTGAACCGAAAGGATCATGGAGTTTTTAACAAGATGAGTGTTGAAAAGTATCCAATTTACATGGATCTAGTAATGATGGATATGAGAATAACCATGTAAGGTGAAACATAAATGCCTTTTCAAATGGTTTTCAAAAAATCATTACTAGAAAGGATAAAAATTTCTTAGAGTGATGATGAGGAATTTCAAAAGAAGATTAGATCTGTGAATGATTGGATATTGATCGACTTTGTATATGAAGATGGAATTTTGAAATCTTAGAAGAGACTTTGTGTTCCTAACATACCTGATCTAAAAAGGGAAGTTTCAGATGATTCTCATAGCTCCAATTTGTATATACACCCTGGTATCACTAAGATGTATAGAAATTTGAAAGAACATTTTTTGGGTGGGAAACATGAAGAGAGAGATTTATGATTTTGTGTCGAGGTGTATGGTTTGTCAACAAGTGAAAGCTGGAAGACAACATCCTAGAGGAGTCATGCAACCTCTTCCCATACCTGAGTGTAAATGGGATGATATTACGATGTACTTTGTAATGGGACTACCAAAGACTTCTAGAAGGAATGATGCAATATGGGCCATTCTTGATCGGCTTACCAAGTCAGTACATTTTCATGCTATAAGAGAAGATTTACCACTTGGAAGTTTAACAAGACTATATATTAAGGAAGTAGTAAGACTTAATAGAGTACCCCAATAGATTATTTCTAATCGTGATCCCCATTTTACATCAAGATTTTGGAAAAGTCTTCAGAACGACTTGGATACTGAACTTTATTTGAGCACTTCCTACCACCCTCAAACTGATGGGCAATCAGAACAGATTATTCAACCTTGGAAGACATGTTGAGATCTTTCTCACTTGACTTTCAAGGTATGCGGGATCAATATTTAGCTCTGTTATAATTTTCCTATAACAATAGATTCCATTCAACTGTTCATATGGCACCATATGAAGTGTTATATGGAAAGAGATTTCGCACACCAACATGTTGGGATGATGTTTGTGAAAGAAAACTCATAGGCTCAGAACTTGTTGAGGAAATGATGGAAAAGGTAAAGGTCATCCAAACCCACATCAATGCAGCACAAAGTAGGAAGAAGATCTATGCCGATAATCGAAGGAAGGATTTGGAATTTCAGGTAAGAGATCATGTTTTCTTGAAGGTATCTCCACAGAAGGGTGTTATACATTTCGGTAAGAAGTGTAAATTGAGTCCCTGGTAAATCGGACCATTAGAGATTCTAGAATGAATTGGAGTTGTAGCTTATCATTTGGAAATGCCTCCAAGTATCTCCATAGTTAATGATGTGTTCCACGTATCACTATTGAGAAAATACAAGCCTGAAACAACGCATGTACTCACTTATAAATAATTAGAAGTAGAATCTGATCTATCTTATTGTGAAGAGCCTATCAGAATTCTTCATACCAGAGAACAAGTGATGAGAAACAGGACGCCTCATCTGGTAAAAGTTTTATGGGGAAACTATAAGATAGAAGAGGAAACATGAGAACCTGAGGAACTTATGATAAAGAACCACCAAAATCTTTTTATGCAGTAATATTCTAGAAATTTCGAGGGCGAAATTATTTTAAGGAGGGTTGAATGCAACACCCCAATCTTCCACGGTACGTTTCCGTTTGAATAATTCAATAGATTGTGTTATACGCAGCTTCGAGTTCAAACACAGCACAACCAATCAAACTAGCCATTATGAATAATAATACCCACTTTTTGAAATTTTATAAATTTTACCTTTCAAAATGGACTTCATTTTTGGATTCAGAATATCGAAATTATCTTAGGGTGATTTTTTAGTTTTTTCTGAAAACATTCATTTTTTGATGAATAGTGAACAATACTGCATTATTTGTTTAACCCACATTTTATTTAAAGAATTAGTTATTTTATTTTAATTTATTTTAGTTCAAAATAGATAAATAATACCTATATATTTTTAACATAATTAATTGGAGTCATTTTATAATAAGTTTAGATATATAAAATTTTATCGAACTTTTTACCGTCTTTTACCCACCTTCTAAGAGAATTTGGAAATTTGTATAAAACATAATTTTACAGGTTCTGTGAGTTGAATTTAAAAAATCCATGAGACACGGTTAATAACAGTAAGTAAATTTGGTTCAATAAGTTGAAAATAATTTTTTGTGAATAGTAACTTTTGACTTATATTTACCGCAGTTAAAAGTAAATAGGGTAATTAAGGGTAAACATGAAATCAAAACTACCCTAACAAATGTCCTAATTCTATTAGATAAGTATAATTAGACCAAAAAAACCTTAGAAATAATATATGATCCCATTTGGTCTACTTTAATTAGATTAGGACATTTATTATTATTTTATTTAAAGAAGAGTTAAAAGAGTTAAAATCAATGTTTAATAACTAAACCATTTTTAATATAGGGTTACACACAAAATAAATTCGACTATAGATATTAATTAGAAAGATAAAAAAAATTTCCTACATAATTGTATTTTATTTATATTTTTAGACATTATATAACTAAATTTATTTATGACACAATGATGAGGCAGTAATTACCTTATTAATGAAATATTAGAATAATTGATATTATAAATATCCAAATAAATCTAAATATAGACTTATGATGAATTAAACTAATTTTATAGGTTAATATGACATGTTAACGTTGTTTAAATAAATTTTATTCGAAGTGATAATGTTTTTATGGCTTTTAAAACAAATCAAATACTAAATAGTGTCAAAATTGACATAATTGAGTTTTTAAAACAAATATTATATTATTAATTGATATAATAATCCTAAAAATATAAGTTTTGGAAAAAGGACATAGATAAGATTATATATATTAATAATTAACACATGGGGTTCTATTGGCTTGTTATAGTAAGTTTATTAACCATATAATATAAAAATAAAAAGAGACATGGTAAATGTCAAACTATTTAACTAAGAGTAATATATAAAAGATAAGGTTAATATAATGACCTAAATCTGTATAAAACCTATTGGTTGAGAATTTTTCGACCCATAAACTCCTTTAAATTTAAATAATTAATTTTTGAGCCATTAGAAACCGAAAATTATTTTATTATAAAATAATATTTCAAACTTTTCGTAAAGTGACCCTCACTTCTCTTATAAAAAGGAACTTCCCCATCTCTTAATTTCACACATCCAAATCCTTTTGGCTCGGCCAAACCCTGCCCAAATATACTTCAAAATTTCCTATATTCATCCTATAGGCCTTAATTTGATCTGAAATCTAACCTAAGAATCCCTTTTGATCAAATCGAAAAGGAAAAAAAACCCGAATAAGAGGTAAATATTTCATCACCGCTTTCAAGTTATGTTATTCTTCCACTTCCTCTTTATTTGTTTTTTCCATTATAAAATAATAAATCCAGTATCTTATATATATTGTGATGTTATTATAAATATGGTACAATAATATTCATTATTATATCCATCTTATAAAAGACAAAGTCATCATACGTGCGTACGCACAGATTACCATCTCCACGTCGTCGTGTAGTTTGTTATTCAAACACATCATTATTTGGATTGGTATGATAATGAGTATAAATTAAGTAAATAATAAATATAAAATTTTAATGATTTTGTATATATGATATACCATCCAATTATATATGATTTCATCTTCAATTAAATGATATTGTTTCTCATGCTTATGTACGGATTATCATCTCCACGAACGCGATGAGATTCATTCCCCATCGTAATAATACAAGAATAATTTTCATTTTATGATTAAAAATAATGATTATGAACAGAATATAATTATGTATATGAATCAAATACATTCTATCCATGACAATACTAGCTTACATAACCATGCATATAAAGGAAAATGAATCAGTTAACACCCGAAATGATGATACTACTAAAATATTATTAACCAAGCAATATTAGAGGATCAAATATGATATCATATTTATGTATATAGTTCTTGTAAAATTTAATAACAATATTTTAACTATTATACAGGAGTTTAACATACCCTTTACCAAAGGAAAGTACAAGTTAAGGGTTAATTTCACAATCTCTTTATTATCCGTGTTTGTTTTTACATATGTATCTACTGGGACCTCCTTATCATCCACATCCGTGTTTTCTTAAAAATTTATTTCAAAATTTATTTTTAATTATTTAATATACAATGGGTTAAATTCATTTATACCATTATTTGACCTTATATTTTCTTATAGGAATCTTACTGTCATTTTCCAAACAAGGTACTTTATGACCTTTTCAACAAAATTAATGTAAGAATTTTTTTAACTTATATAGCGGGTGCATCTATTTTATGCCAATATAACATCATTGAAGCTTCCCATTCAATATAATGAACATATTTTCAAAATAAATGTTTTATTTAATAATTATGTTACTTTTAAATGATTTTAAAATAGAAAGAGGTATTTATTTCATATAGTTTTCATTTCATCTATGTCAACATCCATTGATGGATTTTAAAATTGTTGGAAGTAGATTTATTATGATAGAAATATTGAATATTATATTGAAGGTTTTGTGATATGTATGACTGTGGATGTCTTATTTTTACACCATTAATGGTTTATGGATAAAGTATTTACATTTCTTATGCTAGATTTAATATGAATGTTTATGTTAGGTTTCAACCTTTTTATATGAGAAATGCATTGGAATTAGTAAGTGATTGGTGGAGCTCGCTATAGCCCCTCGATGAATCAATATGTATCATGATACAAACTTGTGTCTTGGCATAAGGCCTTGACAAAATCTTATTTGTAGTCTTGCCAAAATTCCTTGACTATGTGGTTATGAAGTATGGCATTATGCGTTCCATCATCATGAAAGTGGCTATTGATTTTTCATGTGATTATTCGACTAGTAGATTATCCATGTGAATATGTAAATGGAATTATTTGATTTTATCTTTTCCATATTATTCTGATGTTCAAGTTTAAAAGGATTTTGTTTCAGTCTTATACATTGACTTAAATGTTTATGCTTATTTATGAAACTTTCCGCTATACTGTTATCCTTTATGAGCATCTGAGCTCACCCATTTCTATGTTTTATTTTTCCCAGTATGTGAATAATTATTTTATGGTTGACCTATTGGGATAGGCTATGGATTTAAGTGTGTTTAGTGGGGGACAAAATTTTTTTGATGTTTTTATTTCATGATGTAATGTAAAACTTATTAATGTATCTAGTACTTCCAAGAATACTAAACTGATCGGTCTTCTGGGACATGATTCCTTGTATCATGCCAATGTTATGTAATAATGCAGCGACTCTATGTAACTATGGTCAGGGCATTTACATGTTTAACCATATTTTATTTGAAGTAATGTAGGGGTAGTTAAGGGACCCTTGTAGATTGGAGTTGAGGTAGAGTGACAACTTGGAGTTGAATTGAGTATGATATTAGATTCTTATAGTGGAACTATTTTTTCTATTTATTTGGGATAACAATCAATTATACAATTTCATTACATCAATACATAGGTTGTAGTTTCACTCTTTTTGATACATTACATCATTGAGAATTTATGCTACAGTTTTATTTATTAGTAATAATTTTTTTCTACAATTTATGATTTTTTTATTTTGAATTATCATGTGATGATCCAATTGGGAGTAAATCACCCCAAGAAATTTATTTAATCCTTCAATGTTAGTTTCCAACCAATGGTGACTAGGGAGTACCCTAGAGGACATGTATAACTGTTCCTCAATAGTATGATCATGTTGGGGTGGTACGTTGCCAGGATTGGTGTGAAAATTCTTTTTTGGGATAAGTATTACGAATCATAAGAAGGAAAAACTTACAAATGTATGATGTTAAGAAAGGAAGAATAAATTGGTCTGAACCATAGTCTATAACTAGTTGAAATAACAATTCCTAAAAGTTTTGAAGTGGGAGGATGTCTTTAATTCACATGTATTATTTTTTGAGAGAGGAAATTATGTTATTATGATTTTTGGGTTATTTGTGGTGTACTTGATCAAGTAGATGGTCATCTATAATGAATTGATGGAAGTAGAACCGACATAGCCATCTTTTTACTTTGTGGGACTATCTATAAATATATAGGCATAGTAACTTTCATGATAAATGTTATATTATTTTGAGTGATGTCAAAATTAAGTACCACATCTCTAGAGTTGGGATCCTATATTTACGAACATGAAATGTAGTTTGGCGATTATAGTATCTTATTCCACTTTTGTTAAAGTTTATTATTTCCCATGGAGTAACACTTTCTCCAAATTAGATAAAACCCTATTTTCCTTTGTTGAGTTAATTAATTACCTTTTATTTATTAGATTTCTCTTTTGTTCTTTGGGTGATTATAGAAGGTGTATGCACAATGCATGGATTGTCTGTGAGTCTTATCAGTTCTGAATACACTATTACAGAGTTTTATATGATTTAGACCTTTCCAATATATTATTTCTGCTTTTATGGGTTATGGTGGTTTTCTCATTTCTGATAACTGGTTCTGGAACAATAAGTGGTATCATATATTGATATTATAGTGTTATAAAAACATATATAGATACATATATTATGTAGTAAAATTAATTTATGATTTTCTATTTCAGTGAGATTTATGTTTTTGATTGTGGCATTGGAATAGTTTACAACGTGGATATAAATTTTTAATGGAACAAATATTGATTTATAGAAGGTTATATTTGTGGATTACTTAATCTAGAGATATATAGAGCTTCCATTATCAGGGGTAATTCTAGAATCAATGTAAAAATAATAATGAGAAATGATCAATAGTAAGTATCTAAGTGTGATCTAGATGATGTTATCCCAAAACATGTTCTTAATGACACATGAGGTGAAGAAAACTTATAAATTGAATCTAACACTTAAAAACTTTATTATATTTATTATTAAATAAATAACATTTTTTTGATGTGGTTAATTTTCAACATGGATATTTTATAATTAAGGTTGGTGGCTAATTGTATGAATTACTTCAATATGATCCAGAGTCATATAGAGTTTTTTGGTTGATTTTCTTTGGAGGTGGGTGGGAATTGATGTTTTTTCATTACTTCGAGAATCATGGTATATCTTGGTTACTTTTATGAGTATTTCTAATGGTAAGAATAACTTGTAATTTTAGGTGATCTATGATCCAATTATGAATAAAGAGATATGAAAAAAGGAAGCACCATGTGATATCTAAATTGATTTTATAATATAATATAAGTGATTTTCAACATGATAAATCTAGAAAAAAGGATAAAATTCAAGGGAAAGGATTCATGAAAAAACCACAAGTCTAGTTGACTCTTCATGCTATCATTTTATAAAAAAGGCACATTTTTAGAAAAAATATTAATAAATTTGAGTTAAATCCATAAATAATACATCTATTTTATCCCCAAATTCCATAGTTGGATGAAACTTCGATCATATGTGAATGAGTTTGATGGAGTTATGGATTCTTGATTCTAGAGATTCATTTCACTCATAATCTAAGAAAGGGTATATAGGGAACTGTATATAAAAAATAAATAGTAAGGATTACCATGTAGATGGGTAATATCTATAGATTATTATAAAAGGTGATGTGAATTGATGGATGAATAATGAATGTTTTTTAATTTTTAAGGAATTCAAACACCCTTGGTTTATGGAAGAATTAAATTTCCATTAGTTAATTTGATGATATGGGATTTATTTTTTTTCATTTTTCATGGTGTAAAAAATATGTCATAGGTTTCCATGGTGTTAATGATAAAAAAATTTATTTGACTAAAAATTCAGATAATATAATGCATAAAAGAAGAAAAACATAAAAAATAGTAATTTTGTGACATAACTTGCTTTGGAAAATTTGTGAGAAAGGTATGTAGACCTCGATTTTAAAGGTATTTCCAAATCATTATCACATAGAGCATGTAATATGTGAAAGTTATATCCTTCGGAATATATGAATTGTGTCCTTCATTCCACTATACAGGGAACCAAAAAGTAAAATGACTGAGTTTGTTTATATAGATTCATGGGGACTAAAATCAGTTCAATCTCATAGGGTAATAATAAAATATATTACCGTTAGTGAAGATCCAATATGGAGTGTATGGTTGTTTTTTCAAAACAAATTTATAATTTTTTTGTACTAGATGGAGAATATTATTCCAATAACACTTGAGAAAAATGGTTTTGTGTAAAATATGTACAAGAATTTACATGTGAGAAAAAGGGGAAAGTGGTTATGATTTAGATTTCCAAAAGTGTTATGTTCCAAAGAACATGGTTGTGTCATTTATCTTTTGAATCAAATTCCTTATGAACATAGGGGAAGAAACTTTTTATATAACTATAGACAAGAAGATTGGTTGATTTGATTCATATGAAGGGTTTTAGATCAATTGTTTATGCCCATGTGAACCTAGGAAGGGGTATTTTTTAGAAGATAAGTTATATACATGTTTTTTAATACGATATGATGATTATAGAATTGAAATTTATCTATAGGATAACAACCAAATAATTGTTATCATAGTCAATAATATCCCCATCAATTAGAATACCCTATTAAAGGATTAAAACTATATTGAAGTTGTAGTTGGTATCAAAGAACTAATGTTTATCAAGGTTGATATGATTAGAGGATGAATAATTTTTTATTTTTCAAGGAGCATAAAATTTATAATGATACAAACATTTTATGAATGGAATTTTTTGGTCAGGTTTTTTAAGTACTAAGGGAGATGAACTAGAATTCTCAAGGACTCTGGAACCAATGGGTAGGGTTTTGTAAGTGCATGTTCTAGAAGAAGCTTAACCTCAAGAGTTGAGTTGGTCTACTATGGTCATATGTTTAGAAAAAATATTTTGACTCTAATTTTTTTTAATAATTATAGATGTAGGGAACACAAACTCCTATACAAATAATGATTTTGAGAGCCTTTTTTTGGGAATTTTAATAAATTATGAGTTGTATTACATTTATATTCCCGATAAAATTTAAAAAATAGAAAAACCACTTTTAATAACATAATTGTATAAAAAATGGGTTAGTAATCTAATTGAGGAATTAGATGGTGGAAACGGGTAAAATTACCAACTAACAGTGATGGGATTTCAAACTCCAAAAAAGTGGATTCAATGATATTTTCTCTCATATTTTAAAGCACAAATTGATCCAAATAAATATAATCTTTGTTACAATGGGGGATTCTTTATAAGAAATATTTTTGTTAGGAATTTTTTTTCATGAATATTTTTTGGAGGATATCTAAAATTATCAAACATGAGGATTTGAAATAAAATACATATAAGGTTTATAGTGAAAGATCAAATAACGTTTGTATGGGATTAAATAGGCACCATGACATGAAAACAAAATTTCGATACCGTTATGGAAGAATGAATGTTCATCTAGTTTAATCAAGATCATTTCATCCACTGTAATATGTTTAATGATAAGAGTTATAGAAATAACCATACCTTTCATACATTGATATTAAATCTAAATAGATGAATATTTATTAAATTAGATAAAAAAACACAACATAACCATATGGGTTTAGTGACTATGGAAACATGGAAGAATAAACAACTGGTTTATAAAACATCTACATCATCTCCTACTTATTACTTCATAACATGAACTCATTTTGATATATCATAATTAATAACATCATTCATGTCATGAGGGAACGAAAAATAAAAATTGGGTGTGATTAGATTCTCATCAAGGGTAAAATAAAGAGATATCAATAATCACATAATCATAACATGAGCATAAGGGTGTGAGGATGTGAATTTTACTTTCTAAAATCTATACCTTTCAGTTTATAGATTCACAATCTTGATCCAGGACGTAATTATTGGTAGATCATAAATCTAGATAAAACAACAAAGGAACATAATAAATGAGAGAATAAAATTGACATAAAACATAAAACTATGGTATACACATAAACTAATAAGATTATGAACATGAATAAATATAAAATTGTTAACTTATTTTGTTAAGGACATGAAATTAGGCCCTAAAAAAACTTATTGACATGGAACTAGGTGTAACACCCTAAGGTTTTCTAAAAGTAAATTTAAATGCATGAAACTTTTTTTTAATTAGATATTTATAACTAGCCTTTAATCTCAGTTTTCCCACTTCTGTGTTTTGAATTTTGAAAAAAAGGACATACACGGTTGCGATCAGGGTGATATTTAGAGTCTGATAGAATTAACACAATCTTTTTTGAATAGTAACCAGCCCTTGTGAATAGTAACCCACCCTTATGAATATTAAATTACCCTTATAAATAGTAATATGAATCTTATGAATGCTATATATACCCATGAATGTATAAATAAATTTCAGCACTTTAAAAATGAAGATGAATATTTTAGGTGTTTATATTTTTTGAATAAATATTGATTTTAATTAAAAATTAAATTTACTTTATTTAGAAAATTGTTTTTGAAAAATGGAGTTCATTTTTTTATTCTACATGTTGAAAATTTTTTAGGGTGAAGTTTTGTATTTTTCTGAAATACGTGAATTTTTTATGAATAGTAAAAGAAAATAAATTACAATAAATGCTAAATACTTGATTTACTGCATCATAGGTGATGCAGTGATGATGTAAGACCACTTGTTTCGAACTCACATGCAATTATTACTATTTAGGATCAAATTAATCAAGACTATTCATAGTCTTGAGCAACTATATTAATATAATAATTAAAACAATGTAAAATCCCTTCCCCCTCGACTATATAAACCACCATCAACCCCTCTTCCTCCCACACCACTCAATCATCAATACTTTCCTATATTCTGCCAAATAATCTTCTCAATCCCTTTACCCACGTCCAAGGCCTTTTGGTCTCACCAAAAGGCCAAAAAAAGGTCTTTATGAGTTTCTCAAGGAGGATTACTTAAGTAGTGAACCTCTCTTCCTTTTTCTTTCAATTTCCTTTAAAAGTTCCATTATTTTATTCTCTATTCTCACCTCACCTCATCCAAATTCCATGATAATTAAATTAACTTAAATATACTGTATTTTCATTATTATAAAATAATATTTCATCAAAATTTCTATTTCCCCCCTTCTTTTATAGTATAAATGAAAACATCATCTGAGATGTGTTAATTTATCACACTCAAGAAAGATGAGTTTTAAATTTGCATTACTATCTTCAAGACTGGTCATGAAACCTTTTTAATGGTTTAAAAAGATCATAATATTTGTATTTTATCTTATTTAATTTTCTTTGATCCTTACACACTCATAATATGGAATAATAATACAAAACAAGTTCATTGTGCACAAAACCACCAAGATAAATCCAATTGTTTATCATTTACATATCGAATGAATCAACCTCAGTGTATATAAAAGAAATAATTATAAGATTATTTATATATATTTAATTTCACTAATAATATATACTAATAATTTAGTACGTTTTACAACATTTCAAATTAACTTCTATTCATGAATACTAGTAAACAGATGATGAAAACCAGGGAAGAAAATTCATCCAAAACAATAAAGATAAACCTATTAAACCCATCAAAAAGTATATTAATGAACCTAATAAGGTTATAAAATATTATTTACATGTTTATGAGGTTCTGGAATTATTAATTAAGGAATATAAATTTTATTATTCAGGTTATTAAGAAAAATCATGAACACCTTCGAACATAAGGTAAGGGATATGTTAACTCAATTTCCATTCATTGAGTTAAACATATTTTTCATTGGTTATATTTTTACAAGAATATGTGTGAATGAAATATCATTTTTTATGTTGTATATCCAGTTATATTGTGTGGATTTATATTTTTGACACTTAATAATTTCATTGATTTATCCCCATTCTAATGATACGTTCTTTGTAAGGGATCCCCTCTCTCACCTTTGTTCAAGACTTCCCCCCTATGTTGTGTCCCAGAATTTTTAATTCCTAGTGATGAGAAATGTTTTTAAAACTCTATAATACTACCCTAATGATATATAATTGATGGTATACCCCTTTAACTCTCATTAATTTCTCTCAAGAATACCTGTTACCATGCCGAAATGTTTGTAAGGGGATTCACCTCTCACTTTAAATTCCATGAGAATTCTATTGTTCTCCACTTATTTCATGTATGTGGTGTATGTGTACTCCCTATTGATGTATAATATAATGATTATATTTATATTCATGGTATCAAATGATTAATTTTTTATTTTAAACCTAATAATAATTATGTGGTGTACCTACTTCCCATTTGAGATAACTTTTCATTTGAAATTATATTTCTATTAAATATCCATATTCTTCTATCATGTATATGTTTATTGTCTAAACCGTATAATATTTTACATATGGTGTTTATTTGGAATGATGTTTTAAATATGGAAATATTGATAAATCTATTTCCTCTACTCTATACGGATATAGAAAAATAATATTGATCTTGTATTAAATCAATGAATAAATAATTTTTTGGGCATCAAATGATGGGTGGGGCCTTCTATAGCCCCTCTATGAATCGATAGGTCTCATGAGATAATAAGTTGGTGACAAACCATTTGAGTTTGTTTCAAAACATTAGATGGGTTTCTACCCACAAACTTAAACCGCTTCAGTGGTATAGTGGTATCATGTTCTAGATACATGAAGTCCAAATAATAAGCATTATATTTATTAATTATCAGTTATTATATACGCGAGGTTTTCATTATGACAACATCTATGGATGCATTTTCATTCTCAGTTTATTAATGGTGTGAGTTTTTCATTTATTCACTATGCCATATTGACTATGAAATGTTGTTTATGATTCAGTTATTATTGATTCATGATTACGATATTTGAAACCCTTACTGATCATTTGATCTCACCCATTTCATTTTTTACCTTCAATAGGTTATGAAGAGGAGATCATTTATGGCCTTTTTGTGGATGTAATTAATAGGTTTTGTTATGTATTTTATTTTTTTACCTTTCCCAATGTAATTTTAATTACATCTATGAATCTAGTTTCATCAAGACTACTATAATGATCATTCCTTCACGATTTCATTCATTTTATGTAAGCCATTGTAATAATTAATGCACTAGCACTGGTATAGATAGGTCAGGGAATTACAGTTGGTATCAAAGGAAGTTTAGTAGAATCCTTGGAAACTAGATTAGAAATTGTATATTATGGAACAAATACCTAAGGTAGTATTTTATGAAAAACATACATGAATGCCATGAAATTTTTCTAAGGAAAATATTATGTGGATCCTTCTAATAAATACATCCCTGTATCGATAAAAATAGGTAGAGGTGGCACTGGTATAAATGTACATAGGAGTGAAAACTCTGAAAGAGTTTCTGGCTTGACTCAGGGTATCTTAGTACATGAAAATGGGCTTTGATACACTCTTGGTATTGAAAATCGTAGGAGATATGTTTTGGATAATTTATATTTTCATTACAATCCATTATGATAGATTTTAATGTAAAATTTTTCTCATAGAAACCACGTTTATGAGATTATATATGCAAAGAATTTTAATTTATTCTAAGTAAATTTCATGTTGAGAGTATAAATTATGATTAATAACCTAATCTAGTGTATGAAATTATTTATAACTGGAACCAAATGGAAGAAGAGGAATCAATAATTGTAGAAAAATTTAGGGATTATGAGTTTTATTTAAACATATGGTTAGTATCTATGTATATTATTTAAGTTAAATCCTTGTTTTATAACTTTTCAGGTTAGGGAATGTCAGATAAAAATGGAAGGAGGAGGATCTCAAATGACATTAATATCCCTACTAGATGACTTTCTTGCAATAATTATTGCAATGTCTTGTCCATACAATTATGCAACACTTTATAACATACAACTCACTTGAAATCAATAGTTTGAGATATCAAACACCTCCACTATAACTCGATACCATCGTGGATCATGGGTTGTATTTAATCAAATCATATTTTATCAATATTTTTATATTTTCAAGAAACGTAAATATTATCAAGAATTTTCAAATATTTTACCTTTTCTCAAGATTTTGAAGCATACTATGATTTTGAAAAAGGTCCCGAACAAGGAGACCATTGTGCAACCTACTTATATTTGATTTTAATATATAGTGTTGCAACAAAAAATTATGGAATTTTAAAAGGACAATTGATTGAAATTTTCAACACAAACTTTGTCTAACTATTTTATAAAAATCAAGTTTTATCAGACATTTTTAGATTATATGTCATACCTGATTATTTTCGGAATCTATTTTTCTGTGAACACCCATATGACCCAAGTTGTACAAGGTGTATCTGGATAAAGGAAGAAAATTATTTTAAAGGATCTCTAAATCATCATTTAAATGCATAGACCTTCTTTTTATGTGAGAAAGATGTTGATGGAACCATATGGACACCACGATAAATGTACCCTCACTTTTTTAATAAGTAAATAAAATTTTTGAAAAGAAATTTCCAGAAGGTGGGGATAATGTAACACCCCATGGTTTTCTAAAAATAAATTGAAATGCATGAACCTTTTTTAAGTAGATATTTATAACTATCCTTTAAACTTAATTTTCCCACTTATGTGATTTGAATTTTGAAAAACGGATATACACGGGTGCGATCAGGGTGATATTTAAAGTCTGATATAATTAACTTAATTTTTAGTGAATAGTAACCTACCCTTATGAATAGTAACCTAACCTTATGAATAGTGAATTACCCTTATGAATAGTAATATGACTCTTATAAAGGGTATCAATGACCATGAATTTATAAATAAATTTAGGCACCTTAAAAATGAAGATGAATATTTTAGGTGTTTATATTTTTCGATTAAATAATGATTCTCATTAAAAATTAAATTTATTATATTTAAAATATTATTTTCCAAAAATGCAGTTCATTTTTGGATTCTACACATTGAAAAATGGTCAGGGTAAATTTTTGGGATTTCTCGGAAATAATTGAATTTTTTATGAATAGTAAAATACAATAAATTATGATAAATGCTAAATACTTGATTTACGGAATCATTGGTGATGAAAGTATGATGTAAGCCCACTTGTTTCAAACACACATTCCATTATAACTATTCAGTATCACATAAATCAATAATATTCCTAGTCTTGAGAAAAAATATTAAAATAATAATTAAAATAATGTAAAATCCCTCCCCCCACTATATAAACCACCCCTCACCCCCCTCTTCCTCCCACCCCACTCAATCATAAATCCTTGCCTAAATTCTGAAAATAATCCTCCCAAGACCTCTACCAACGTCAAAGTCCTTCTAGTCACACCCAAATCCCAAAAAACAAAGGTCTTTATGAGTTTCTCATGGAGGATTACTCAAGAGGTGAACCTCTCTTCCTTTTTCTTTCAATTTCTTTTACAAGTTCCATTATTTTGGTCTCTCTTCTCACCCCACCTCATCCAAATTTCAAGAAAATTCCATTACCTTAAATTTACTATATTTTCATTATGATAATTTAATATTTCATCATAATATCTCTTTCCCCCCCTCCTTTTATAGTATAAATGCAAACACCATCTGAGAAGTGTTAATTTATCACACTCAAGGATGATGGGTTTTAAATTTTCATTACTATCTTCAAGAATAGTTATGAAACATTTTTAATGGTTTAAATATATATCATAATATATTTATTTTATCTTACTTAATGTTCTATAATCCTTACACATTCAAAATAATGAATAATAATTCAAAACAGTTCATTATGCACAAAACCACCAAGCTAAATCCAAGTGTTTATCATTAATATATCGAATGAGTCAACCTCATGGTATATAAACAAAATCATTATATGTTCATTTATAAATATTTAGTGTCACTAATAATATATATATTAATAATTCTGGATTTTTGACCACATTTCAAATGAACTTCCATTCATGAATACTAGTAAACATATGATGAAAACCAAGGAACAAAATTCTTCCAAAACAATGAAGTTAATCATATTAAACCAATAAAAATGATATTAATGAACCTAATAAGGTTATACCATATCAGTTACATGTTGATGAGGTTATAGAATTATTAATTATTTAATATAAATTTTATTATTCATGTTATTATGAACAATCAAGAACACCTTAGAGCATAAGGTAAGGGTTATGTTAACTCAATTTCCATTCGTTGAGTTAAACATCTTTGTCATTGGTTATGATTTTCAAGAATATGTGTGAATGAAATATGATTGTTTTATAGTTTATATCCAGTTATATGTTTGTGGATTTATATTTTTCACACATAATTTTTAATTGATTTATCCCCACTCTAATGATACGATCTTTGTAAGGGATCCTCTCTCTCACCTTTGTTCAAGACCTCCCCCCTATGTTGTGTCCTTGTATTTTTAATTCCTAATGATGGGGTATGTTTTTGAACGTCCTTAATACTACCCCTATGATATATAAATGATGGTACAACCCTTTTCATCTCATTAATCTCTCTCAAGAACACCTGTTACCATGCCGAAATGTTTGTAAGTGGATTCACCTCTTACTTTAAATTCGGTGAGAATTCCATTGTTCACCATTTATTTCTTATTTGTGGTGTATGTGTACTTACTATTGATGTATAATATCATTATTATATTTATATTCAGGTTATATAATGATTCATTTTATAGTTATTTAGTTTTGGTCATATAGTTTGACTAATTACATTTTGGTAAGGGACTTTGTCTCAAATTCCATTTCATCGTGACTTACTTTGTATTATGAACCGAATAATCCATATGTGGTGTACCTACTTCCCATTTGAGATAAATTTTCATTTTGAAATTATATTTCTATTTAATATCCATATTCTCATATCATGGATATGTTTATTGTCTAAACTGTATACTATTTTACATACAATGTTTATTTGGAATGTTGTTTTAACTATGGAAATATTGATAAATATGTATCCTCTACTGTATACGGATTTTGAAAACGCATATTTCTATTGTATTAAATCAATGAATAAATAATTCTTTGGACATAAAATGATGGGTGGGGCCCACTATATCCCCTCGATGAATCAACAGGTCTCATGATATAATCAGTTGGTGACAAACCCTTCAAGTTTGCTTCCAAAAATCACACGGGTTTCTACCCACAAACTTAAACAGTTTTGACGGTATAGTGGTATCATGTTCTAGATACATGATGTCCAAATAATAATAATTATATTTATTAATTATCAATTATTACTATCCATGAGAATTTTACTATGAAAATATATATGGATATAGTTTCATTCTCAGTTTATTAATGGCATGAGTTATTCATTTATTCACTATTCCATATTGACTATGCCAAGTAGTTTACGATTCATTTATTATTGATTTGTGATTCTGATATTTTTAACCCTTAATGAGCTTTTGATATAACCAATTTCATTTGTTTACCTTCAACAGGTTATGAAGAGGAGAGAATTTATTGAGTTTTTGTGGATGGAGTTATTAGTTTTTTGTTATGTATTGTATTTTGGTACCTTTACCAATGTAATTTGAGTTATATATCTGTATCTATGTTTTTTAAGACTACTAAACTGATCATTCCTTTGAGATTTCATTAACTCTAAGTATTCCATTGTAATAAGAAATGCATTGGCACTGGTCTAGAGGGGTTAGGGTGTTATAGTTGGTATCAATGGAAGAATAGTAGAATCCTTGGAAACTGGATTAGAAAATGTAGATTGGGGAACAAAGTAATAAGGTAGTATTTGAGTAAAAACATACAAGAATGCCTTGTAATTTTTCTAAGGATTAGATTATGTGGACCCTTCTAGGAAATACATCCATGTAAGGATACAAATAGGTAGTGGTGGCAGTAACAAAAATGTAGCTAAGAGTGAAAGCTCTGATAAGGAGTTTCTGGCTTGACCCGGGGTATCCTGGTATACGATAGCGTGACTTTCTACACTCTTCGTATTGACACTCCTGGGAGATATTCTACGGATAATTCACATTTCATTACAATCCATTATGACATATTTTAATGTAAAATTTTCCATAGAGAAACCATGTTTATGAGGTTATCTATGCATATAATTATAATATATGCTAAGTACTTTTCAATTTGGCATTACAAATTATGATTCATAACCTAATATAGGGTATGAAATTGTTTATAAATGGAACCAAAAGGGAGAAGATGAATCAATACATGTAGAAAAATTTAGGGATTTTGAGTTTTCTTTAAACATTTGGTTAGTATCTATGTCTATTTTTAAGTTAAATCCTTGTTTTATAACTTTTTCGGTCAAGGAGTGTTAGTAACAAATGGAATGAGGATGATCTCAAATGACATTCAGGTCCCATACTAATGAATTTCTTGCAATAATTATAGCAAAGTCATGTCCAAACAATTATTAAAACACTTTATAACATAGAAATCACTTGCAATAAATTGTTTGAGATATCAAACACCTCCACTATACCTCAATAGTATAGAGGATCATGGGTTGTATTCAATCAAATATTATTTTCTCAATATTATGTTATTTTTAATAAACATATGTATTATCATGCAAATTTAATATATTTTATCTTATTATAATATTTTGAAGTATATTATGATTTTAAAAAAGGTGCTAAAAAAGGAGACCCTTATGGAACCTATTTACATTTTCTTTTAAAATATAGTCTTTCAACACATAGTTATGGAATTTTATAACGATCATTGATAATAAATTTCAACTCAAAATCGGTCTGACTATTTTATAAAAATCAACTTTTATAATATTTTTTTATATTATATGTCATACGTGATTATTTTCTGATACTATTTTTTTGTGAACATCCATATGACCCAAGTTGTACAAGGTGTATCTAGATAGAGGAAGAAAATGATTTTGAAGGATCTATAAATCATTGTTTCAATTCATAGACCTTGTATTTATGTGAGAAAGATGTTGATGAAACTATATGGACACCAAGATAAAGGTACCCTCACTTTTTTAAAAATTATATAAAATTATGAGAATGCAATTTCCATAAGGTGGGGATAATGTAACACCCCAAGGTTTTCTAAAAATAAATTGAAATACAAGAAACTTTGGTTTAAGTAGATATTTATAATTATCCTTTAAACTTAATTTTCCCACATATGTGATTTTAATTTAGAAAAATAGATATACAAGGTTGCGATCTTGGTGATATTTAGAGTCTGATATAATTCACTTAATTTTTAATTAAATAGTAACCTACACTTATGAATAGTAACCTAAACTTATGAATAGTTACTTACCCTTAGGAATAGTTATATGTCTATTATGAATGGTATCCATTCCCATGAATTTATAAATAGATTTTGGCACCCTAAAATGAAAATGAATATTTTAGGTGTTCATATTTTTCGATTAAATAATGATTTTCATTAAAAATTAAAATCAATATATTGAGAAAATTATTTTTGAAAAATCGAGTTCATTTTTGTATTTTACATGTTAAAAAATGGTTAGGGATAATTTTTTGGATTTTTCTGAAATGCATGAATTTTTTATGAATTGTAAAATATAATAAATTACGATAAATGCTAAATACTTGATTTTCTACATAATAGGTGATGCAGGGATGATGCAAGCCGACTCGGTTCAAACTCACATGCCATTATTACTATTTAGGATCACATTAATCAAGACTATTTATACTCTTTAGAAAAAATATTAAAATAATAATTAAAACAATGTAAAATCGCTTCCTCCCTCCACTATATAAACCATCCCTCACCCCCTCTTCCTCCCACACCACTCAAGCATCAAACCTTACCTAAATTGTGCCATATAATCTTCCAAAGACCTCTCCCCACACCCAAGGCCTACTGGTCTCACCAAAATGCCAAAAACAAAGGTCTTTAGGAGTTTCTCAAGGAGGAGTACTCAAGAGGTGAACCTCTCTTCCTTCTTCTTTCAATTTCTTTTACATATTCCATAATTTTGTTCTCTATTCTCACCTCACCTCATAAAAATTCCATGATAATTCTAGTACCTTTAATGTACTTTATTTTCATTATGTTAATGGAATATTTCATTATAATATCTCTTTTCTTCTCCTTTTATACTATAAATGCAAACACTGTCCAAGATGTGATAAGTTATCGTCGTCAAGGAAGACAAGTTTTCAATTTGCATTACTATATTCAAGACTAATCATGAAAACTTTTTAATGGTTTAACCAGATGATGATATATTTCTTTTATCTTATTTAATGTTCTTGAATCCTTACACACTCATAATATGGAATAATAATACAAAACAAGTTCATTGTGCACTAAACCACAAAGCTAAATCCAAGCGTTTATCATTAAATTGTTGATTGAATCATCCTCGTGGAATATTACCAAAATAATTATAAGATCATTTATATATATTTAAGTTATATAATAATATATATTAACAATTTGGGATGTTTAATTACATTTCAAACGGACTTACATTAATGAAAACAAGTAAATGGATTATGAAAACCAATGAAGAAAATGATTCCAAAACAATAAAATTGAACATCTTAAACCCATCAAAAATTCCATTAATGAACCTAATAAGGTTATATAATATCAATTAAATGTTGATGAGATTATTTAATTAAAAATTAATGAAGCTAAATTTGATTATTCAGGTCATTAAGAAAAATGAAGAACACCTTCGAGCATAAGGTATGGGATATCTTAACTCAATTTCCATTCGTTGAGTTAAACATCATTGTTATTGGTTCTATTTTTCCAAGAATATGTGTGAATGAACTACGATTTTTTTATATTGTTTATAAAATTATATTTTGTATATTTATATTTTTCACACATAATTATTTCATTGATTTATCCCTTCTCTAATGATATGATCTTTGTATTGGATCATCTCTCTCACTTTTGTTCAGGAATCCCCCCTTATGTTGCGTCCTTTTATTTTTAATTCCTAATGATGGGGTATGTTTTCGTACCTCCCTAATACTGCCCTTATGATATTTAAATGATGGTATACCCCTTTACCTCTCATTAAACCCTCTCAAGAACACCTGTTACCATGACAAAATGTTTGTAAGGATATTCTCATCTCACTATCAATTCCGTGAGTATTCCTTTGTTCACCACTTATTTCTTGTATTTGGTGTATTTGTACTACTTATTGATGTATAATATCATTATTAACTTTATATTAATGGTATATAATGATTAATTTGATGGTTATTAAGTTTTGATCATATGATTCGACCGATTTCATTGTGGTAAGGGACTTTGTCTCAACTTCCATTTCGTTGTGACTTGTATTGTGCACCTAATAATCCTTATGTGGTGTACCTACTAACCATTTGTGATGAATTTTAATTTGAAACTATATTTATATTAAATATCCATATTATCATATCATGGGTACGTTTATTTTCTAAACTGTATACCATTTTACATACAGTGTTTATTTGGAATAAAGTTTTAACTGTGGAAATATTGATGAATATGTATCCTTAACTCTATACGGATATTGAAAAGGATTATTTATCTTGTATAAAATCAATGTATGAAGAATTATTTGGACATGAAGTGATAGGAGGGGACCTCTATATCCCCTTGATGTATCAACGGGTCTCATGAGACAATCTTTTGGCGACAAACCCTTTGAGTTTGTTTCAAAAAATCAGATGGGTTTCTACCCACAGACATAAACTGTTTTGATGGTATAGTGGTATCATGTTCTGGATGAATGATGCCCAAATAATAAGAATTATATTTATTCATTAACATTTATTACTATCCATGAGGTTTTCACTATGACAAAATCTATAGATGCAATTTCATTCTCAGTTTATTAATAGCGTGAGTTTTACATTTATTGACTATTCCATATTGACTATGCCATGTTTTTTATGATTCAGTTATTATTGATTAATTATTACACTATTTTGAACCCTTACTGAGAATTTGAGGACACAATTTTCATTTTTTACCTCTAGCACGTTATGAAGAGGATATCATTTATTGAGTTTCTATAGATGCAGTTTTTAGTTTTGGTAATCTATTGTATTTTATTACCTTTCCCAATGTAATTTGAGTTACATCTATGTATCTAGTTTCTTAAAGACTACTAAATTGATTGTTTCTTTGGGATTTCATTCCTTTTAAGCATGCCAATGTAATAAGTAATGCACCAGACTTAGTATAGAGGGGTCAAGGTATTACACCATGTCCAAAAATAATGTTATGGACATGTAGTATATGTCCCTTAATAACACTATGAAGATATAAAGAGGATAACAGATAACATTGTGAACTTGTAACCAGGTTCACACATAACATTTGTGAACATGTAATCAGGTTCACACATAACATTTTTAAATATGTAATCTGGTTCCCACATAAACGTTTTAGTCATTATATATCTATATTTACCCAATTCGTTGGAGGTATATATAGCTACCAACCATTAAAAAAATAAAATTACACATATGTGTGCCTTAATATCATAAAAAATTCATTATCTTTGAGTTCATGGTATGAAATGAATTTCTTCAAAATATAACTTATGGAAAAAAGGGAATGAGTTTAACCACAATCTTTTCATCATAAAAATAAACTATATTAAGAAATTATAAGGATGGTATTCTGGGATCATATCCATAAAAAATAATACGTAACATCAAATAATTTTATCTTATATGTATTTTTTAAGGATATCTTGAAATAATTTCGAATAAAACATCCTTTATGTTTTGAAATAAATTTTTAAAACTGAAAAATTAAGAAGAAAAAACTTTTATTTTAAAATAACATTTTATACTTTTAAATTAATCTTCAAAACATTATGTAATTATGTAATTAGTAAAATACAGTCATGATGTATAAGTTGAAAAAGACATTTCTTGTAGATTTTGTTTTGAAAAAATACTCAAAGAACCACATTAGGAAATAATAAAAAATAACCCCTTCAAATAGTTTTGTAAATAATAAAACATGAGTAAAAATTAATTTAAAAAATCATAATATAATATTAAAAACATGTTTTAAAACAATTTTATAAAAAATTTACATGGAAGGAAAATATAGTTTTAAGGGAAATCTTAAAAAGATAATTTTTAAATGAAAGTCTATTATAAATATCAAATAATTAAAAGTGAGCATTAATCAAATGAATAAATTACATGTATCATCTATAAATTCATAAAAAATGATTGTATATAGAACATAATATAACAAAAAGTCATCTCACACATAATCTTAACATGGAATAATCAATGACGTAGATTTTTAACCAAATGAATGGAAATTGAGTTAAGAAATCTCTTACCATTTTGTATTCAGTCGAATCGTATGCACCAGAAAAGTAATAATTATAAAATAAATAATTTAATACCATGAAGACAATGAGAGTAATGATATGATATTTCAAATGGTATTATATAAACCACATATAATAAATAAGTGTTGAAAATGGAATATATCTCCCAGAAGTAAAAATGAGACGAGAATAATTTATCTTACACTTACCTTTAGTTTTGAATACATTAACTTGCAATATAAAGGTTTAAATAATTTTATTAATTAATTATAGAAATATATTAATATTTATAATAGCTAATATGATACTTTTATAACATCTTATTATCTGTTCATTAATAATTTTTCATTTTTTTCATTGTTTTGGGTGTGATTGTTTCATTGTTTCATGGTCGGTTCATTTGTGTCTAATTGTATGTTTTCTTGTAAAATATAAATAAAAATACAAAAAGTAATTGAAATGGTATTAAAGAACTTAATAAGGTGTAAATCTTCCCATATATCATTTTTTGTTCCAAAATTAGGATGAATCATTTGAGAAAATGTTAATGATAAACGTTTAGATTAATATGGCGGGGTTTTCCACCATCATGAACTAGTCACATTTTGTTTAATATTATGAATATATATTATTTATATGAAATTAAATAGGTATTAAAATACATATTAGAATATTAAATAACTATAATTATACTTTTATAACAAACCATGAAGTTATTAATGGAAAAAAATCATCATCCATAGAGACGATTCACCACCATAATTTAGACAATGGTCTCATTTCATTGAGTAAGAGGATGTAATAAAAGAGATGGATATATGGTATTACATTAGAAACATAAAATTATAGTATATAAAATATACTATAGTTATTATGACTTTATGGATGAATTAGGAGAGGATAAGGTTTGAAAAGAAAAGAAATCAACAGTAGTTGTTTGAGAAATTTACCTCTTGAATATCACCTCCTTGAACGACCCCTTAAAGAACATGGAATTGGAGATTGGGTTAGAATATAAGAACATGGACATGAGGGAGAGTGGAGAGGAGATTTTTTAGTGGATATTTAAAAATATTGATGTCTTTTAAGTTTAAATTATGTGTTGAGTGGTGGTATTTATACTTGAGGAGGGGTGGTTTTATGTGATTTAATAATGATTATATTATATTTAAAGCCAACCACATTTGAGTGGAATTGATTCCAATGAATTTGGATAATAATTATTGTTTTAAATACTAGTTAAGGTCAGTAAACACATAAACTACCAATTTAATACTGTTGGTTTTATGTATTTTAAGCCTTTACATTTTAATGTTAACCCATTATATTAGTTTACCAATAATGTGGTAATTTATTCTACCAGGGTAGATTTTTATACCTAAAAATGAATATGAACTTATAACCTATTTTTTACCTCCAAATTCAAAAAATAGAATCCACATTAGAAAATCGAAAATATTTATGTCAGAAAATTACTTTTAAAACTAAACTCTTAAAACATAATAAAAAAAACATTTGGTAATTTTTTTTAATCCCAAAAACGTACTAATGAAAAAAATAAGGTATAAAGATTATTTAAATATAGTTAATTACATTATATCTAACTAAATATAAATTAATTTACTTTTAGATAAATTTTAACTCAAAAAATTAATTTTAAATGTAAATAAAATGAGGGTTTCATAAAAATAAATATTTTTTACCTTTCACTAAAAACAATAATATTTTCAGAAAATTATCAAAAATTAATCCCAAGATAATTTTTATATTTTGAATCTAAAAATTATATTAATAATATAAAATATATTTTTAAAAATTGCAGAAAAATAATTATATTTATATTCTCAAATAAATAAATAATTTTTTTTGAAGAAAACATATATTTGGAGAAGAAAATTACATTACAAAAATTATGTTCATATTTAAAAGGAATTAATTAATAAATTCCATAATTTGGTTAATAATATTAAATCCCACTAATTTAATGGCTAGGTTCTAATATTTTTGTTAAAATATGAATATTTTGGAGTTTGTTCATGCTCTGTTTATTATGGATTGTAAGCTATAGAAGAGATTAAATATATTTTTTTAAAAGAGACATATCATAAAATCTTTGGTTGTAAAATTATACCCCATTAAAATGAATTTATCCCATGAAATTTTTCATTTGGATACAAATATATGAGGATACCTCTACCTCATCACATCCTTAGGTTCCCACGTAGCTACCTAAAATTGGTTGTTTCTCAACAAAACATAAACCAAGTGTGTGGTATTATTTCGTAGAACATTATCTCTATGATCCATAATATCTATTAGTTGTTCTTCATAAGAAATACATTTCTATACCAGTATGACCTATGAGTTTAGTACATTTAGAGATTCAGGTATGTACTTACTCTAGAGAGATTCATGGAACACATCATGAATTTGATGGAGATTAAATGGAAGTACCAATTTATCAACTACCATTCCGATATGATCAAAAATTTCAAATATTTTCATCCTTTCATTTTGAAATTACACTAAAAGATTAAATGGGGATATTTGAAAATTAATTAATGGGAAACCACAACATAAAAATCCCCAATAAAATATTCTCTTAAAAAATAATTAAAAGGAAAAGGTCACCACAAAATTTGGATTCTAATTAGGATAGCACTAGTGGGAAGTGAAAATATGGACAAGGAAGAGAATTATAACTATGATTTTATGATGAATAAAAATAGAGGACATGGTCAATAAATGGTTAATGACTACAAAACCGTAGAACAAAATAGTTTTTAAAAGCTCATTGATATCATCGAAAATGATGATAATAGGATAAAATTTATTTCAAAACCCTTTAAGAAGATATAATTACATGATTTCATCTCACAAGCACATTATAAAACTTTGGTTATGCCTTGATCAATTTACTCTTCATTTATTACTCCAATAAATAAAGAATAAATTATAATTCCTGAAGACCTAGTGGATCATAAGATCTATAATAGGATTAAAATTTATTTATTCTATCTCTAGTAATGATAAAAAATGGTTACCTTTATGAACCTTCCAAAAAATTAAAATCCAAAACATTCAAACAAAGTTCAGTAAATTTTCAAAATCAACTTGCTGTTAATACCCCCAACAACTTGATGTAGCTCTTAATAATCACAAAAAAAAAAATGTGAATTTCATTTTCTATTTTTCCCTTTAAACATGTTAATAACATTAATTACAATAAAACCTTAGTTAAAGAACTATTTCCTTCGAAAATTAACACTTTCCCTATAACATAAATGAAAAAATTCTATAAAGTTAGTCCATAAATCACCATGTAATCATATTAAGAATTAGTTATAATGTCATAAATACTATCCCATTTATTTTATTACAATAAAACATACATTTATCACATTATTATCCCCTCATCATGCACATATTAAGGGTTATCTTTCCTTGAATCACATGTTCTCTAAAAACATGACCTTACCACATCAATAACATCTTATGGTTACCAGTACCGTTGACCATATAATTTAAAATGCAGATGGAAAGCTACTACGGGAAAATACTTTGATGTTTTATTATATCTGAAAATTTGTTATAAAATACTATTCCTATATTCCATTATATAAAAACCCAGTAATTTCACCTTTTTTTTAAACCATTAACCACGATTCATCATTTTATTCCTTAACACTTCTTCTATCTCATATGTCATTCATAGTCACTTCATCATCAACAATATAACCATTACTTATACAAAATTTAAAATTATCTTCACGGTCCTTCACCATAGGGAATCAATTTTCATAGTTCCCATACATTCCACATTTAAAATTTTAATTATTTATGATCCCTTACAAATACCATTTTTATCATCCATTGCATCAACAGAACTTTTCACTTCTACATTGAAATTACATAAATTGTTTACTTCATTTCATACCAAATAATATTCTATTTCATTTGATACATTTTCCTTGTTAACTCTTCCCAAATTCTTAACATTATAAAAATTTATCATTATTTCCTCTATTGTCACCATGAAGCTCTATATTTCTCTTATTAGATGGGTTAATATACTCACTAATGTTGAGATTATTGACCATATTATGAGATTGATTATTAGTAATAAAAATAAGGATTATCAATATACTCCAATTACATTTGGTTGATCATGAGTAATATCATTCCATTCACTATTAACATGAATCAGCATGGTTTCGACCATTGTCTAAAAACCCAAAGGCATAGTGTACGAAATAATAATTATACTTGGAAAACACATAATTATAACAACTAATTTTTAGAATTTCTAAATTGTTACACCTTCTTCCATGAAACATTATATTTAACCTAGATTTTTCATTATCATTATAAAACAATTTTTATTTTATCTTATACTTAGTCCTATCATTAGGGGTTTATTAAATGTTTTCTAATCCTAATCTCCAAATATTTTCTAAACCAAGTATAATAAAACTAAAAAACCAATAATTTTGATAAATTTACATTAAAACTAATCATATGACTATTCGTTTCGTAACATAAATAAACCATGTTAGAACCGTATGGGTTTAGTGTCTTTAGATGCTTGAAAATATAGAAAACCAATTCATAAAATATCTACATAGTCTCATTTTTATTTATTCATAACTAGAAACATTTTTGAAATATCATACTTAATAAATTTTTTCATATCCTAGGTAAAATAAACATAATAATTGGGTGAACTCAGATTATTATTATGTGTAAAAAAAAGATATTAATAATACCATAAGCACAACAAGAGTGTGAGGTTATGAGAAAATGAACATAACATTTGAAAATATTTACTTTGGATATCATATATTAATAATATTGAGTCATGTAATAAATATCCATAGTTAATAATACATAAATCATAAAATAAATAAAGAAAATAATTCATGAGATTATAAAATTGAAATGAAACACGAAATTGTGGCATACACATAAACATAATATCAAGAACATGCATAAATAGAAACAGGTTCACTTATTATGTTAAGGACATGAAATAAGGCCCTCTAATAAACTTATGGGAATTAAAACATGTACACACATAATCTTATGGACATGAAATTTTGGTCTATGAATAATTCTATGAACATGTAATTTGGTTCATGCAAGACATTGTGAACATGTAATTGTGTTCACACATAACATTTGTAAACATGTAATTAGGTTTACATATAAAATTTGATAACATGTAATCTGGTTCTCATATAAAATGTGTACTCATGAGTTATCTATATTTTCCCAATTAATTTTATGGTTGTATACTTCCCACTCACCACATAAATAAAACTATAGATATGTGCTCTACAAGATTATAAAACATTAATCATCTTAGAATTCATGAAAAAAAATAATTTATTCAAAGTATAACCAATGGAAAAAGGGAATGAGTTTCATCAATATATATTATTCTTAAAGATAAACCCTAAAAAATAATAATAAGGATGGTATCCTTGGATATTTTACCCAGTAAAGAAAAAGTAACATCAAATACTGTTATCTAATAATAAAAATTATTTTGAAATATCATTTGAAATAATTCATTAAGAATGTATACTTTCTGGTTCATAATTATTTTTTAAAAATATTAAAAATTATAAAGGAAAAATTTTCATTTAAAATAAAATTCTTTAACTGGTAAAAGAAGATTAAAAAAACTTGGCATTATAAAAGTGAGAAAAACCTCTCATTCCATATAAGTAAAAAAAATATTCCTTTCATTTTTTGTAGGAAAATTCCTCCAATAACCTCATTAGAAAAAGAAAAAAATAATCCTTTCAAAAAATTTTGATAAAATTCATACATGATTAAAAATTATTTTAACGAATCCTAATAGTATAAAAAATAGTTTCATAATTTTTTTTTTAAAACATGTACATGGAAGAAAAAGGATGTTTTAAAAGAAAAATTTAAAAAGATAATCTTTAAAATAATGTACCTTATAAATAACATATCGTTGAAGTTAGAATTAATAAAATGAATTGATTATGTATATAAGATATAAATACACATAATTTTTTTTGTAAATAAAAAATAAGATAATAAAAGGTAATCTCACACGTAATCTTAAGATATCCTAATCAATGAAGTAGAAGTTGTTCCCAATGAATGACAATTGAGTTAGAAAATCCATTAACGCTTTGTATTCGGTTAGATCCTATTCCCCATAAAAGAAATAATTATAAAATGAAACATTAAATACCATGAATATAATGTAATTCGTGATAAAATATTTCAAAAGTCAGTATATGACTCACATAGAATAAATAAGTGGTGAATATGTCATATATCATAAAGAAGTAAAAGTGATTTGAGAAACCATTACCATATGATTCCTTTTAGTTTATAATAATTTAACCTCCTATATAAAGGTTTATATAATCTTATTAATAAGTTTTTAAATCATATTAATAGTTATAATACCTTATATGATAATTTTATAATATCTTACCACTCATTCATTACTAATTTTTCATTTTTTTACTGTTTTGGGTGCATTCATTTCCCGATTTCATGGTAGGTTCATTTATCTATAATTTGGGATTTTATTCTAAAATAGAGGTAATAATACATAAGTGAAATTAAATGGTATTTATTTAATTAAATAAGTTTAAATGACCAAATATATAATTTTCATTTTTAAATGAGGACGATTCATTTGATAAAATGTCAATGATAAATGTTTAGTTTAATTTGGCTGTTTTTCCGACCATCACAAACTAGTTTTGTTTTCTTTAATATTTGGTATATATAATAGTTACATAACATGAAATAGATTTCAATATAAATAATATATTCTTATTTAACTATAATAATACTTTTTATGAACAAACTTAAAGGGGGTAATGAAAAATGTAAAATCATTATCTACAAAGATTGTTAACGTCTATAATTTGGAAAATTATTTCTTTATTTAAATAAGATGAGGTAATAAAAGGGATATATTTAATATATTACATTATAAACAAATTAATTATATACATGATAGAGAAGTTATTATGCCTTTATGGATGAGGAGGTGATTGGAATATTGAAAAATAAATGAAATTAAGATAGGTTTTTTTGATAAAGTTACCTTATGAATATCACATCCTTATAGGACCCTTTAAAAACTTGGAATTGGTATTTGGGTGATACCATAAGAAGATAGAATTTGGTTGATTGGGGATTAGATGTTCTGACAAGATTTGAAAAGATTCAACTCTTTTTTAGAGGAAGGGTGTGGTGATGGGTGATATTTAGACTTGATGTGGGGTTGTTTTAAGTTATTAAATAATATTTATTTTATATTTAAATCCAACCATATTTGGGTGGAATTCATTACAAAAAATTTGGATGATAATTATTTTTCAAATTATTTTCAATGTCTATAATCAAATTAAACACCCATTTAATTGAGTTTTAAGATATTTTAATATTTTACCATTTAGATTTAACTTACTACATTATTTTACCAATACTGTGGTAAATCATTTTTTACCATGGTAAATTTTTTATGTATAAAAATTAAAATTACCTGATAACATAAATTAGACATAGTGATTTTAAATATTGAATCCATTTTTAAAAATTAAAAACACATAAATTTAAAAATTGCATTTAAAAATTAACTATCAATATGCAATAAAAAATCATTTTTTTGGAAAAATGTGTTTTCAAGCCGAACAATGTGTTTATACTAAAATATGGACTAAATATTTGTTAAATTTAATTCATTTAATATATATAACAAAAAATTTCTTAATTTACATTGAGATAAAATTAAAATTTTAAAATGACTTTTAAATATAAAGAAAATGTGGGGTTTATAAAATTTGTTATTTTTTACTCTTCCCTGAAAAATTATACTTTTCAAAAAATTATAAAAAATCATCCTAAGATAATTTTATCGTGAAGAATACTAAAATTATAATAATTATATCAAATAAATTTTATAATGGAGTCAAAAATTAATTTTATTTATTTTTTCATATAAAGAAATACAAATCACCCTTAGAAGAAAACATATATTTAATGAAAAAAATGACTTTACTAAAAATTATGTGTATATTAAGAAGAAATTAATTAATACATGAACAATGAGTTGGAAAATTATATATTTCATAATATGGTTAATAATATTCATTTTCTGCAATTTAATATCTAGGTTATAATGATCTTGATAGAAGAATTATATTTTAGATTTTTTTAGGCTCAATTTTATTTATAACATAAGATATGAAAGTGATTAAATTTATTTAAAAAAAAGATATACTTTAAAATATTAACGTTTTACAAGTTTCATCATAGTTGTTATCTATATTGATGACATTATTCTAGCTTGAACATTGAGGGAAATGGTGAAAGAGTATAGGTTTTATTCATCATGAATATTTCATATGATGGTTCATGGATTTGTAAAGTTGATATTGGGAATGAGGATCATAAGAGACATAAAAGTCTATAAATGTTTTCCGAGCATAGTTTAAGTACATCTAAATGGTGTTTTGAAAATTTAGAATGAGTTAGTTGAAAGCTGAGATAACCCCCTGACTAAAGAATTAAAAATTTTCTAGTATAAGGCATGTGAAATAGATTATGAGTCTATATACATGGGAAAATATTCAAATATATCACGTATACAATGTATAGTTCATTCCATGGATTTTATAAGGATTGATATCGTCTTAGTGGATGGTGTTGTTAGTTGGTTCATAACTAATTCAGAAAATAAATATTGGGAGGTTCTTAAGTGTATATTTCTACATCTATAGTATTCAAAAAAACCAACACTTTTTTTATAATGGATGATCTCTTACAAGGATTTTTAGATGTTTAATTTAGTGGTGATATAAATTGATGAAAAATAATAGTAGTCTATGTGTTTACTTTCAAAGCTACTATCTTGTGATGGATGACAATACATCAACCTATAGTAGCATTATCAACCATAAAATTTGAGTACATTTTAGTTTGGTATGTAGGAAATGTGTTGATGTGGTTGAAGGTGTTTTTTGAGGAAATAAAAATAAGGACATAATTTTTTTTATTTTATAGCCAAAGTTAAATTCTATTAGATAAAAATATAGTGATTCATTGCTGGTTGAAACACATTTAGTCAAGTCACCACTACAACCAAATGATTATATAAGATAGAAATTTATAACTATTTAATGTTATTGGTGGTTAAAATTCCATTTAAATTATGATAGAATTCATAGTTTAAGAAATTATTTAGTGGTTTGATGTTTTAGTGGGGCTTATACGACTTGGTGGCCGAGTGATCACTAAAGAAAAAATAGAATGGAAGATTTGAACTAAATAAGTGATGTTTTGGAAAATATATAATCATAAACCCTTGAAAATTATAGTTAATAATTGAAAATGATGGTTTTATGTGAGATTGTTAGGCTTGTTGTGTGATTCCATTTTCTAGAGAAGTATGGAAAATTCTAAAAATAAGAATATTTCGGAATTTTGATATAGAAGTTGGATGGATTAGTAGGGTGAAACCTTATTTAGGAACCAATAATAATAGCATGTATTAGAAATATAGATTTGGGAGGGTATGTTCTGGTTTCAATCAATATTCAGTAGAAGAGGAAGTTAATTCGGCTTGATTAGTGGGATGTTGATAGTAGAAATGATCAAATAGAGGTTCATCCATAAAGATCAAATGGTAGTGGAAATGACTAAATTTTATGGTCATTGTGGGAGCTCATATATAAATATATGGTTGGGGTCACTTGTGAAATACATGTTGTATTATGCTATGGAGTGTTGTTTAGTATATGTTTTCTTACTCTTTAGTTGAAAACCAATCTTTTGGAAGCTTTATCTCAATCGAGTGTTTGTAATCTATTGTCCATTTTCTATTAAATATTCTTATTTCCCATTGAGTATGATTTGTTCTAAACCACATAAATCCATGTGTTCTATTATTGAGTTATTTACATTCAATTTTCTTTCTAATGTTCTTGTTTTGTACTATGAGTGATTATGAATTGTGTAAAAATATTTCATTTCTAGGGTGTGAGGCTTCCTAGTTCTGGATAAACTTATTCATGGAATTTTATGGTTTGGATATTCTAGATATCCTTTTCTCTTTACGCATTTTATATTTGAGATCATTCTACATCAATGGTTTTGATGGTATATTTATCCCTTAATTCATCCCCAATAATGCTAAATAAACTTTTAAATATATATAAAAAATTAATTTACATTATTTTCTATAAAAAATATCACCATTATGATGTTTGTGAAAAAATGATTAAAATGTACACTTTATGCATGTCTAACTGACATTGATGATTTTGAATGTGTATATTTAATTAAATTATCATAATGAGTTACACAACTTTGTGTGTAAGATAGGGATCACATAGCTCAGTTATATGGATCATATGGAACATAGACATGGTACCATATAGACATACTATTCGTAACTCTCACACCCAACCTCACTCCATCTATCCCCCACTCACAGCAGATAATGTTCCCCCACCATAATTGGAGTCAATCGAACTAGATTGAACCATCCTAATTAAACACCTTCCATCTATCCCAATGAACTCATGAATGAACCCTCATATCTCAAATAATTCTTTATATATCCCCTTTCCATGTAGATTGCACAACATCAAATAGTTCCTCTATTGGGTGACTAGGTATTTCAAATCATTATATATTTTTTATCATGCCAAAACCCCATCTATCAAAATAGGGGATATTTAATATATATATAATTTATCAAACTCAAAATTTTAATATATATATATATAATATAAAATTTATTTGAAATATTTTTAAAAGAAATTAAATATATGTTAGATTATATAACCATTTCCCCCCACGACGTCATAAAAAAACATTTCCACCAATGATGATCTATATGATATCAACCAAACCAATCGTTAGTTATGACCCCATATCTTCCACCTCTTATTTACTATAATATAATACCATAAAATTTATATAGGGACCTGAAATGATTTAAATGGTATGTAATCCTCTTATATTTACCTTAAATAAATCCCAGTGGTGTCTATGGTTGTATTGGAGGGTTGGTCAGTAGCTATCCGACCACTAAACTAAAATTAATAATATTCTATATTATTTAAAATTATTTACCGAGAAAATGAAAATCATTATTTTTGATTGATGTGTATCACGATTATCTTGATATTGAATTAATAACATGAAAATTATATCATTTTCTATTAGAGATATTGAATAATGAATGAGTTATTATTTCGAATTTTAATGTGATTTTGAATTGATATTTTTTAATTTTATGATCTTTATATGTCATAATTATTTTCAATATTCAAAGGAGATAAATAAATATTATCACTGTTTCTCTCAAGATGTTTGAAGAGCTTAGAATGTTTCATGATTTTTCTGAGATGTTTGGAGTATGATAGAATTTTTTCATTAATGTAATGATTTGAATAAGAAAACAAAATCTGCTTCAACTCAGATAATCACCTTCCATGAGATAGGATTGTGAGAATCTATTCAGTTTAGATGATTTTTAAAGAGATTATATCATAGTAACAAACAATAATGAATTGTAATGTATTTATAAATGAGAAATGTGATTCAATCATTGACATGATAATTAATATTATCTCATAGTGTTATAGATTTAGCTTATATATGTTATTATTGAGGTTTCATTAAATATGATTTTTATAGATGATTTCTTACAAGATATATAAGTTTTTGAGTCTTATTCAATTCATATATTTACATAAGATAAATCACTAGAAGTTATAGCATGTATATGATTGATTTATTTAATTCATTATAAGACATGGGATAGATCATATGGAGTTATCACATATAGTATTTAGAGTTACTATACACATTGAGATATGTGGGACAGATAAAAATAATTTCTTTTTGATACAATATGAAAAATTTGTACATGAATTGAGATTCTACTCAACTCATTCATGTTTTTTTCTCCACATAGTGCCTATGTAAAAAGTTTCTTTTCATAGTTATGACACAATTTAATTTTTTTTATTTAACTTAGTCTGCATGATATCTAAAATCTATACCTCACATGAAAAATTCTTTATACATGTAATCAAAACCTTTCCTTTGTAAAATATCTATTTATTCTAGTAGTTATAATTTTTAGTTAATCACAAAATTGACACTGTTATATATCATCATTTGAAAAGTATAAAATTATTCATTTACTTTATCAAGAAATAATGTGATTTTTTAGAGGGTGAAATATATGTGGGTTAGTTAGAAAATAAGAATATAAACATATGATATTAAATAGAGGAGAATAGACTAAGATATATTCATGATAATAACAATATGACCTTATGAAAGGATTTTAGTCATTAAAATTTTGATATGTTATTTACCAAGTCTAATGAGTTTCTAGGTGGGAATCAATCTTTTATATTTATAAATATGTTCTATTATGGTTATTAAAATATTTTGGAAGATAGAAAAGTATGCATTTTTATTATACATCTCAGAATCTATTAAATAGTGAGTTGGTTCCATTTTATAAAATAAGGATGAATTGTACTAATAGTATTATAATAACTCTAGTTTTGTTGGATTAGTAATTTGAATATTTATATGCATGTATTTTATTATTCATTAGTGTCAGCATGGTGTTTGGGTCTCTCAAGACCATATAATTAATATATTGAAAATATTAATATATTTTAAATAATACACACCCTTCATTTTGATATAATAATTTTTCCAATTTTTTAGACCTTGTATGGGAAATTAATGATCACAATTGAATATAGAAAGTCAGGTTTACCCTTGGCGTGGCCTAAAGTTAGTTGCAATCATATGTTCCAAGGGAGGTGACACTTGGGGGATGTATTTAAAAAACAAGTATATTTTTTATTTTTATTAAATGACATAAGACCCATGCCTCCCTTATAAATACACAGTGATGGAAGATTTCCAGGGTTAGCCACATAACATTAGGAGTATTTGATAGGAGGATGAGAAATCTTCATTGGAATTGGAAATCACAAGGAAATATATCGACAAACAGATCCAAGTGGTCAGTGATACAAATAAAGAACATAGAATATATTCATCTACACTTCTAGAATACATGTTATTCACTAATGAACGGTCTATAGACAAGGTAGGGCTCATTATTTTTGGTTTCCACCCCTTTTATTAAATTTTTAAAAAGTTGATTCTATCTAATTTTTATTTATTTATGTTATTCACATGTTCCCATTACTTTTTGTGTTTATTAAACAAATAATGTTTTTCTAATTGGACACAAATATCACACGCTAGTTGTTTCCTTGATTCTTAGTCGTTGGAAGATATTGTACTGTCTAACGATGGTATTAATTTATACATTTTATTTTCCTCCAATATTCATCTTGTTCTTCAACATTAGATATTGGGGTCAGTGATTCAACATTTTTGATTAAAATTCAAGTGAGATCAAACCCAGAAATGCAAGGTGGATGTGTACATTATAGGTTTCAGATAAATTGTAATGGATTCATGGGAGGCAAGTGATGGATACAGAAAATAGGACCCTTGAATAAAGGAAGACGCATGGAATACTCTCATGTGGGTGATCAGATTCATGATTTCTATCCACCAGAGGTAGGAAATCAATGATTGGAGATATTTTCCATGTTTTTAGTAGATTTTAGGGGTCGAACTGGCACTATTGGTTGTAGAGATGAAAAATATAGAATCTATATGAATGATGTTAGTTTCTATAAATTTCCCAACTATACATAATATACTCTAGAGGAATACACACATTGTAATATGGGTTCTCACGATGGTTAGGTATTTAGAAAAGATAAGTATCAAACACCATGTGGTTGTGCCCACACACCATGTGATCTTGTTTGGGTTTCTAAGACATGTGCTGACTGTACATTCCCTAGGAACCTATATGATCAGACATGTTATGTCATCTTAGTGACACACTGGGTGGATTTACATGGCTAGCTGAGTCAAATTCATAGTGAATATACCTCAGACCCTGGGTAGACATACATTAAATGTTCCCATGAGGACACACAATGTTATACGGCATGGATTCCTAAGCCATGTGAAGGATAAAAAATACAAGGAAATGGGGATAGGTCACATATTATTTGACCCCATATACAGGTAATATACTTCATTTATAAACATCTACCTTCTATATATTCTTCTGCTGGGATAATTTTCTTTATGTAAGTAGACTATCATGAGTAGTTTTTTTCATAGGTCATGAAGATGGACACCTTTTCGGGAATCATAGATATGATATAAGGTGTTACAAGTGAGAAAATTCACATATCAATACTTGGCTGATGGAAGTGATCATGTTGATTTACCAGAGAGATGATGGGGTTGGTACTCCCTTGTCTCACTAGGGAGTGAGTCCCCTATAATATTTTCATATGTAGAGTTGGTACTCCCTAATACTAAATCAATTAATAGTTCCTCTTTCTAAATATTGGCACTATCCCATATCCAATCTTTAGTGGGGGGTATTCCCTCCACTAGAGTTGTTACTCCCTTGTATTTGGAGCACATTGATGAGGTCTGATCCAATCCACACAGATTTTATCAAGGTTTAATGTGATTTTGGGAATAATTTATGGAACATTGAAGCTATAGGTATATGAATTATATTTTGAGGTTTTTAGATATTGATATTCCATTTCTCTCTCTCCCTCTTGGGTTTATTTATGAGAACATATTTTGGGTTTAATTTCCCTCTTTTCATGGGTTGAGATAACTTCTATTGTATCTTTCTATTAATGCCTTTGTGGGTTTTGGGGAACAATACTAGGTATGTATATACTCAACCTTGTATGGGAGTTTATTTCATGTGTCTTTTCTTATGTAGACATCAGACATATTAAAAGTCAACTTGGTGCACTAGGATATAGTGGAGTATAGTATTACTTTGGTGCATTAACTATGTTCAGTGGTCAAACATAAATATTAGGAGCCGAGATCTTATTAGTTGTCATTTTTTGGTTGTTTTTTTGATTGGAATTCATTTCTAGTTGGGAATTTATTTTTCCCCTTTATTATTTGTTTAATATTATTATAATCTAACATATCCCTAGGAGGGTATTTACTGTATGGTTATACTCTATATGTTTCATTATTTTATTATTCCTTTGCATTGTTACATGTAAATGGTTGTGTGTGTGCATACAATTATGCTAGAATGAGGCTTCCATTTTTGATTATTACTTCTTGTTTCTTGTTGCAACCCCTAGACTATTATAGGTGGGATTGGAGTGTCACACTTGGAATTCCATTGGAAAAGCTAGACCCAGTCAGGCGGGCCATGACAGAGTGTTATCAGATAATTTTTCCCTCACAATAGTTTTTGAGTGAGACGCATAGAAGGGATTAGTTTTGGAACTTAGGGAAACAATGTCAGAGTGTCTTAAAGTCTGATTTTAGTCTAGGGAACTAGTGATCCTATGACGACAGGGATATCCTTTCACCAGGACTCTTATTACATGATAGTAAAGTAGTCATATCAAGACATCAAATTCAAGGAGTAAATAATATATTAATTATATAGGATTGAGTCATTTGACTATCCTTCTTGAGTTATCTCCCCATATATTATAATCTAATCATATTCTGTATTGATCACTTTTTATATTCTTCCATGAAGACATCCATCCACTATAATGACACATGATCGTGATGATGATCAGTTGAGTAATGAAATATGAGTTCAAATATCATCTCATGAGGTGTATAATCACGGAAGCCAGTGAGAAGTTTCCATTATTTTTGAGTATTTTATAGTTTTAGAAGGTAAGAATGATGATTCATGCTTTATTAGCATGCTACATGAGCTCCAGTGATAGAGACCATTTATGTTTCATAGTGATCTAAAACTGCATGGAGTTGAGGAATGGCTTGATTCGGTTATTCAAGTATTCAATATTTTTCAGACATATATGGATCATATGGAAGTTCTTACAGCCATCCTCTTCATAGGGATAAAATGGGATCATGTATTATGATAAAACATACCCATGATGAGGCGATGCTCTCATGATCATAATTACAACAACTATTTTTCAATTAGTATTACCCTTTATGCATGTTCTCGGTATGGATATTAGATATTCTCATGATGAATTAGGGTGATATGATTGTTACTGAGTATGACAGGGGGTCACTGAACTCATTAATTACACCATTGACATGGTTTTAGATGGTTTCTTTTGGGTAGAGAAGTCTGAGTAGGGCCTTCATTGTGAAATTCATGCTAGTGTAGTCTCCTTGTTCCTTCCATATTATGTTAGAGTTCTATAGTGGGATGTGTTTACCCAAAGTTTCTTGTAGAGGGATTCAGAGAAGAAAGGGCCAGTAGTGGACATCATGTGGCTGAGTTGTCTATTGAATATAGTAGGCATTAGGCATTATGTTCTTGACATAGGAGGCATACTCATACCCTGACATAGATGTAGGGATCATATGTTGAATGATCATGTAGAGGATCTAGTCATCTATGTGAGGGAGAAATATATTCTAATTATGGGAATGGTTATATAGATCATGATTAATCAACCCTACATACTAATGATTGTAGGATGATAGTGGATGGACCACCATGGTAGAGGAAAAAATGTGATATAGTATCTCCTAGGCATGGTTAGGGTGTCCCATATGGAGGAATTGCTGGAAGAGGATGAGGTGGAAATTTGGAAGGAGGAGATGCATGTCAGGGTTGATGCTATGAGGTTTTACCAACACCACTACCATGTGGACCATTACCCGCTTAGGTATCTATCTTTTGAAGTTGTTGTAAGCTATATTCTATGAAGGGATATCACCACGATTCTCACGAGTTGATTTGAGGCATTATCTGTGTCTTTTATAATAATACTAAAGTACTGATTGACATTGGAACATGTTTTTCCTTAGTCTCAATATCGTTCATGCGAGATATCGAGCTCTTCATTGAGAATATATCCCAATAGTTATGGATATAGTTTTTTATGGGGAATTATTCTTTTATATCACACATCCATCGAATGTGCGAGCAAGTGCTCGGTGGATAGAGATTATAATGGGACCTCTTGGTTATCATGATGAAACCTCACAGAATCATTTTGGGTATGGAATGGTTATACACAGTTTGTGCCTCAATCTATAGTCATGATAGAGGACTTAAATGCATTCAGGTGGATGGGATGAGATTATCTTTTACGGTTGAGAGAGATATAATGGTTGAGAGAGTGGTCCTAGTAAATAGGAAGCTATATCACATCATTCATCAGATGGCCAGTTTAACCCTTAGAGTAGTGGCCTCTTCCGGAATCCGACATCCATTAGAAATAAAAGACTATATAGACATCGACCTTAAGGATGTACTATGACTACTAGTAAAGTAGAGATATACTTATGCATTAATATACACATCAGTAAATCCCTGATATATTCTATGGTATATTTAATGGGCCCTTATAAGATTTCGAAAATTACGGTGTAGTGGACCTTCTAGAGAAAGAGTTTATTAGACATAGTGTATCCCCCTAGGAAGCCCTAGTTTTGTTTTTGAATAATGTTAATGAGTGTTTTAGGATTCTCATGTATTATCATATAAAAAATATGGTAATACTATAGAAAAATTATAACTTTCTAAGGATTTATTACCACTTCGACCAATTGAGATGATCAAGTTGGTTCTCAAAGATAAATATTAGGTGCAGTTACCACCATTTGAGGGTTCTCTATAATGATATTTCAAAGTTTTAATGATGATGTCACTATGGGCAATATGACATCCTAGTGATTCCTTTCTACGTGAAGAATTACCCTATTGTGTTTATGGATATCTTGAACCATATATTCTATCTTTAATTGGACCAATTCATAGTTGTATTCATCAATGATAGACTCATTTAATCTGAATTATAGGAGGATAATGTAGATCATTTAACTATGGTTATAAACTAACTTTGGGAGAACCATATTTATTTTAAGATCTTAAAGTGCCAGTTTTGGATCTGTTAGGTTCAGTTCTTGGGGCATGTCATATCTGATCTTGTTTTAGTTTTGTAACCAATGAATATTGAAGCAATAATTTCTTGGGAGTCTCCCAAGAGTGTGATGGAGGTAAAAAGGATCCTTAGTTTGGAGGGGTATAATAAGAGGTTTGTAGAACAATTATTTAGGTTTTCTACTCCATTAATTTCCTTTCTGTATGAAGGGTATCATTTTATGTAGACTAAGCAGTTTCAAAGATCCTTTGAGAAGATAAATTATATACTTAAAAGTTATCCAATGTTGATAATACCAAAGGAGGGTGTTGATTACATTGTGTTTTGATATTCCTATAGAACTCAGATTGATTTTATATTAATGATGAGGTTAATAGTGATCTCTTTTTGGTCAGGGAAGTGAAGTCCCCAAAATAAAAACTATGTGACTCATAACCATGAGTTACCAGTAATAATCTTTGATATGAAGATTTTTATAAACTACATTCCAGGTGATCATTTTTTTGTTTTCTTAGACCACTAGAGTCTCCGGTAAATCAAAAATTAGATATATCATAATCAAAAAAAGGAGTTGGTTGGAGTTCTTATCGGACTATAACTTCAAGACAGTCTATACTCATGTAAATGGTAATGTGGTGGTATATTCCTTTAGTATGAAGTACCATCATCACTTGGTGGGGGAGGCATTTGAGCTTATGGATTTGTTACATCAAACCCTAATAGAGGAGAGTGGTGTAGTTTTTCTCCACCTAATGATGGTGACTCATTTTCATATTTGTTATGTGCGAGAGGCTCAATTGAGAGACATCAAATATGATGTAATACTTGATCATATTTCCTAAGGAGAAGAACTAGATGTATTGTCTAAAGTATTGGAGAACATTATTCTTTTCTTGAGGATGATCAAAACTTATAGTTACATTACGTGCGGATGAATTGGGGGAGTTTTAAACTTTCCCATTATATGTACATCCAAGTTTGGAAAAAATGTACTAGAAATTGAATGGGTATTTTTGGTGGGATGACATTAGGTGGAGTGTCACCAAGTTCATTTATTGGTGTCTCACATGTCAGTAAGTAAAGTCTAAGCATCATGTTCCTGTATGTTTAAAAAAACCTCTTGAGATCCTTTTGTGAAAATGGGTTATTATATCTATAGTGTTTGTAATGGGGGTCAATGGAAAATAAGAGTCCAAGAAACTACATTAGAGATTATTAATTGACTTATCAAGTCAGCACACTTACCTTTCATTAGGGATCATATTTTGGTTGTGAGTCTGGGGTAGTTGTACATGCAGGTTATCATCCAGACTAATGGTTTATCATTAATCATTATCACTAACTATGATACCCGGTTCACATCATGGTTGTGGATAGGATTTATGGAGTCTCTTGCAATCCATTTGTTAATGAACACAATGTTTCACCCCTAGAATGGAGGGGTAGACCTAGTAGATCATCCAAATGTTGGAAGATATAGTGAGAACCTATGTGTTGGAATTTATATGTAGTTGATGGGATCACATGCCATTAGTAGAGTTTTCTTATAATAAAATCTATCAATATACTATAGGAATGATACCTTTATAGACCTAGTACATGAGACCCTGAAGGCCACCCTTGTGTTGGAATGAGGTTAGAAGGACTTCTCTTATTTTCCCTAAGATGGTGTAGGTGATGAAATAACGGTTTTTGGTGATCTATGAGCATATGAGGATATCCCATTATAGAAAAAAACCTTACAGATATTGATTTATTTGGACTTTAGATTTAATTTCATGAGACCAATTTTTCCTTATAGTATCCCCATGATGAGGATTATAGATATTTGATTAGGGAATAAAGTTATCTCTGAGTTTCTTTAGGCCATTCGAGATCTCAAAAAAGGTTGTGAGTTTACTTACCACTTATCGTTTCTCACAAAAATGGAAATTGTACATGAAATATTTTATCTATCCCAATTGAGGAGATTAATGCATTATCCAACCCATATTATTAACTAGGTTGAGTTAGACATTGAGGATAGATCCACTTTCATAGTTTACTTGGTGTTGATTGAGGATCAGCAAGAGAGGATCATTTGTGGGTGGACTATTCTATTCTTTCATCTTCTTTGGTAGCATGGGTGCATGTAGGGGAGATCATGTGGACTTGATATCCATACATAGGCTCAGTAGATGAACCTTTTTATATATCTTGTTCATTTTGGGGAAAAATTAATTGAAGGAGTGGATACTATAATGACTCTAGTTTTGTTGGATTAGAATTTTGAATATTATTATGCATATATATGGATTTTCCTTTGATTCAGCATGGTGTTTTGTTGTCTCAGGCCACTAGAATTAATAAATTAAAAATATTACCATATTTTAAAGCACATGATCCATAATTTTGATCTTTATGGTTTTTCCATTTTTGGGGACTTAGATGGGAAATATGATACCACAATTGGTTCTAACATGTATGTTTTAACTTACACTTGACCTAAAGTTGGTGGGGGTTAGACATTCCATGGGAGGTGATCAATGGAAGTTGCGTTTAATAAAATAAATATTTTTTTATTAGTTATTATTAAAATACCCAAAACCTAATCCACCCTTATAAATATAGAGTTATGAAATATATCTAGGGTTTGTTGAATAACCTTGGGAGGATTTGAGAGGAGGAGGGGAATTCATCATTATAATAAACAATCCAATGGATATTGATTGATTAATAGATCAGGTTGAACCATGATACAAAAATGAATATACTGTATCTTCTTCTATGTCTCTAATATACATGATCTTCATCAATGAAAAATCCATAACTTAGGTAGGACTCATTATTTACTATTTCCACCCCTTTGATTAAATTCTTAAATAATGACTTTTATCGCTTTTTTTATTTATGTTCATCACATGTGACAATTGATTTCATTGTTTCTTAAGAAAATAATTATTATAATATTGCACACATGTTTTAGAGACTAGTTGTTTCCATAATTTTGGGTTGTTATCCATGATTAGAATAGACAGTGATCATATTAAATTGTTCATGTTCTTTACCTACATTATTCAACATCTTCATCATCATTGGATCATGGGGATGGAGATTCAATATTTCTTAGTTGGATTTTAGTGCGATCAAAACCCACAATTTATGGAGGATGTGTGAACTATGTGTATATCAGAGGTTGAGGATGAATCATAAAGGATTCATGATATTCATGTGTTGGCTAAGACAACAGGGCCCCTGAATGGTGGAGGATGCATGACATACTCCTATGTGGGTGATCATATTCAATATTTCTGGCCACCAGAGGATGCAAATTGATTATCAGAGGTGTTATCCGTTATTTTTGGTAGATTCATGTGTTATAATAGGAATAATTTGTGATTGAGATGGATATCATGGAAGCTACATGAATGATCTCAATTTCTTAAAATTTCTTGACTACATGCCAAATACTTGAAGGAAAAAACATTGTGTACTTAATCTTGGGAATTTGTCTAGGTTTTTTCCCATGTTATGGATCACAAATTTTTTGGCTGGACCCACATTTATTGTGACCCTACATGGGTATCTAATCTATGTTAAAGCTATGCATGTTCCAAGACATCATGTGTTTAGAAACACCATGTCACCTTGGGGACCCTCCAGGTGTTTGTACATTTCCATTCAAGTTGTGTTATAGGTATACACACCCTGGACCTCTGGTAAACACACATGTAGTGTTGCTTTTGTTGGAAAAAATTTGTTCTTTACTAAAAATGGAGTATAGTTTTGGTTTATTGCTAATACTAAAATATAAAATCATGAATTTTTTAAGGAAAAAGACATCACAGTTCAAATAGATAATGGTTTTTAAGATGGTTCCATTTCCCAATGTTTGCCAAATTTTTGGTCCAAAAATTGGATAATGAAGAAAGGTGTTTTTTGGAACAGGAAGTTACGTGAAGTGTTAAGGAGGTTTCAAAAGTTATGTTCCAACCATTCTTCATGATTAGTACATAAAAATATCTAGAATCATTGAAGGGAATGAAAATTATGGATTTTATTCGCAAGGTGAGTTTGTGTGAAAGTGACTTTCATGAGTGGACTTTCGCGCTCGGGGAAAAGTTCCATGAAGTTTCACATAGGTATGGAAATGCCTATAAATAGGTATCTAACCATATAATTTATTATAGGTTAAAAACTTTGAGAAAATCGAAGATATGAATCTTGCATGTGGTGAGTTGGGTGCAAGCATGGATTTGTGTGCAAGAAGAGAGTTGTGTATAAGCCACGAGTTGCACAAGAGTGATGAGTTTCATATAATAAGGGAGTTCTATGCAAGGTTTTATTTATGTCTATAAAGAAAAAGTGTATATTATGGTGTATCTATGTAAAAGATAAGGGTTTCATAAAAAATTAAGGGTCGCGTGAAATACAACATTCTCTACAATACCAAAAATTGTGCGCCAGTAGAGGTGTTCCGCACAAGTGTTGTGTTGATCTTCTTTCCGTCTTTTGATATCTTTCCTGTTTGTTAAGTACATAAAATGGTGTCAATTTAGGAATTAGATGTGATCCAATTATTGTGGTGGATAGATACAAATAATTCATTGAAAATCTGTTAAAGACACTTTCATTTTTATAAAATGAGTAAGACTTTGACTAGGGTAGTGAGTTAGGGTGATTTGATGGAAGTGCTACGTGGGACGAAATGAGCTATCCCTAAAAACATGTAAAGCTAGTGTTCCTAGCTTGAAGTGATAATGTATGAATTCTTGTATTCCATAACATAGGAGGATTAGTGTATTTTGTTATGACTGACACACTGTTGGAGAATTCTCCTTGGACTAGCCCTTAGAGGTGAACCAAGTAAAATTTTTTTTTGTCTCTTTCATGAGAATGTTTTATAATCACTATTATAATAGACAGTTTTAACAAGTTCCTACTAATGTAGGAACAGAATCTGTTGATTTAAAAGAAAAATTTGATACTTTGATTCACCCCTCCCCTTAAAAGGATCTCCATGGTCTTTCACCGATGTGGATGTGTCGTGTAGTATGATATGGCTTCCCAAGCCAAGTTGAAAGAAGAATATGCCTAGTAGACAAGGTACTGTCACACGCTGTGTGACCCCATATACCCACAATATACTATTCATAGTAAATTTATCTTTAACAACCCATGTAATTATAGAATAAATAAATATCTAGTTTATAAATAATTTTTTATTCAATATAAAATAATTAAGTAATTTTTTAAATCAAAAAGTGAATACTTTGAATTTAAATATATTATTATGGGGTTTTATTTAAAAGGTTAATTTCTAAATTTTAGAATTTAAATGTGAAAAAAGGAATATAAATTTTAAAATAATAATATCAAAATTTAATTATGGTTAAATATTTGGCTTTTTAAAAAATATTAATTTTCAGTGAATAGTAAAAAATACGGAGATTTATAAAAAAGTCATTTGCTTCAATAAATTAAGTAATATAAAATTACCCTTATGTTTTTAAAATGATTTTAAGTAAACTAAATATCATATATATTTTTTTAATACTATTAAATAATTTTAAATGATCTTTATATTAGATATTAGTATTACATTATTTTTTGGGCTTAAAATAGGGTTTTTTTTCTTAAAATAGATTTAAGGTGCATAATGTTTACCCATTATAATTAATTAAAAATAACACATAATGAGGAATTTTTTAGTTGAAATTTCTATTTTATATATCAATATATATTAATTTATATTAATAAAATTATTATTATTAGTCATAGAGCTAATATATAATCTTTTTTCTAGAAAAATACACTTCTTGAAAATTTTCTTTTTTATCACTTCTATGTATTTAATTTTTAATTAAAATTGTCCACATATATGAATTGAATTTGAAAAAATTTATTACATATTTGGAGTCAGAATAATTTATATTATTTGGTAATTTTAACTTAATATTTTACTATAATGAATAGTGAAAAAATAAAAATTAATTACCACACCTTAGGTGAAAATAGGTTTACCGAGGGTTGAACTAAAAATATAAAGGTTAAAATTATATAAAAACTTGTATAAAATCTATTTTATTAAAATATTATAACCTTATCATATATAAGGATAAATAATGATTTATTTTTTACCTTTTTGGCATGTGATAAAAAATGGGTACACCTTTTTATTTTCAGAAATTATGTGCACCACTCACCTAAATTAGAAAAGGCCGTCAATCTCTTCTCATACTCACACCTTTAAAGATATATTAGTTGGCCAATAAGTTCAAAAATACCTTCCAAAATTACTTACCCATGAATTAGATTACTAATTTTTATCATAAATCCATCACTTATACTCTTTTGGTGCTAACCAAGGTGGTTTTCCAAAGAAGAGGTATCATTCTTAACCATACATCTTTATTTTATTTCTTCTTCCACCTCCATAAAATATTATTAAATTATTATAATATAATAAAAACATATCTATAATATAATTAGTTTTTTTTATGTTAACTACATATCCAAAATCCATTTCTTCTTTCTTCAAATGGGATATGAAATCACCATTCTTGTGTACAACTAACTACCGACTCAGGAACTGATGTCATTCATTTTCCATAATCACATCTCATGTATTGTTATGATAATGGATTTAAATTTTGTATATATATATATATATTATATTTTTGACATATTTATACTTATATATTTATTATATCAAATATACCTTCTTACTTTATATTCTATAGGGGATAAGGTAATGTCGATCATGTGTACTGAAGACTACTACCATGCAAAGAGATGTGATTCATTTTCTACTAACACATTAAATGAAAGATAATAAGTAAAAATTAATCTAATATATGTGACATAAAATAAATAATTATGATATTAATTAAATATTTATCATTATGAAAAGATAATATATCATTTTTTTCTTACACTGATAAATGAAAACATCTTTCGTGAGTACCTGTGGACTACCACCACCACAAAGTGATGTGATTCTTTTTTTAATCAATAAATATCATAGAAAGTATATATATGTATATTTAATGTAATAATATGGTATTTATTATATTATTATAATTATATAATAATAAGAAAATACATACATTCATTATATAATGATCATTGAAAAATGGAAACGTTACTCATGTGTATATACAACCTACCATCTCAATTTGTTTGTGAAAGTTGCGGTAAAAGACTCATTATTATTTAATGAAACGAACTATTTTTTACTGGGTACAGGGAGACCCATTACATAACCTAAAAGACCAAGGATAATTTTCCTGTATATAAGGATTGAATGTCAATTTTTTGGCCCAAAGAGCCCCTTAGTGAACAATACTGATACAGTACCCAGACTGCTATAGTACCTTCTATATTACCATCACCGCTATAGTTCCTGCTACAGTCTACCGCTGCTACAGTCCTGCTACAATGTAATGCTACAATGATCCTATAATACCCCGAAATTCATCCCTTCCTAGATCTGATCCCGCATCTTTTGGATGCCAAGAAGGAGCATGTACCACTTGGGTATATGCTCGTTGGCACCTACCATCTCCATGATTGCAACATAGTCCATTTTTAAAAACCATATTTCAATATTAGTATTAAAAGTATAATATATTTATATATATTATAATTATTTAATGATTATTAATACTGATATATGGAAATAATTACCCCTTTGACGAATGATCAACCTACCATAGTCATTTTGATATATAAGTTGAGTACCATAAAAATTATAAAGTAAACTTAATTAATTAAGTAATTATAAATTATAGGGTAATAATTGAAATGAAAAGGAATAAAAAACCTCAAAAAAATTCTCAATAAAATAAATAATTAACAAAAGATTATTTTTTAGGAAGATTAATAATGAATGTGATGAATCAAACCTAAGGTAAGGAAATTTTTCTCAAATTACTTTCGTTAATGCATATTTTTGTGATATAAAACAATAATATTTTAGGAGGTGTATATACATAGCCTTTTAAATGTTTTATCATTAAATTTTCAATTTTAATTTTATTTAATTTTTTAATGTTATTATTTCATTGGGATTATGAATAAAATGTTTCAAATGTGATAAGGGACTATTCTTTAAAAAAAATATTCTAATGTTATTATTATACATCTACTTTTTTTTATATTTCCTTGTTTTTAAATTGGTTTTTATGGAAATGAGAGTTTTATATATGAGATTTATTTAATTTTATCAATGATTTTCAAAAAGGAATATTTCTATGGAATTTTTGACTTTCTTTACAAATGAAAAAATAAATGTTTTATTTTAACATATAGAATAAAAATTAATTTTCCCACCACTGTAACTATTATTTTAAGTTTTTATATATTTATAATATTTAATTGTTTATTCAAAAAAAACTCTCCCTTTCTTTTTTCTGGGTATTTTTCTAGTGAAATTTTGTTTTAAAAGAAAGGGGGTATTTCGATAGCCAGAACCATTTTTAAATATGAGTTAAAAACTATTTTTTAAAAAGTATTTTCATGAAAATGGGAATGTGTATAATTTAATTCATGATATAGTACTAGAGCACTACATGGAAAGTGGGTGATCTCAATACCACTTGTACAATGGGTTGAGCCCCATTATTGCTCATGAGTCAGCTTGATATAGCTTATTCGAAGGGTTGAGACCCATTATAGCTCATGAAAAAATAGTTATGAAGATATATATTATATAAAGGGTGAGACCCATTATATTTATATAGTGAATTGGGTAATTATTATGCTCTCTTGAGAATTATAATGGAATTATAACAAATAATTTTAATAATATCAAGGGGTTTGAGAGGGTTTTCTGAATATGATACTCTAAAGGGTTTATATTTTATTAATATGGATTTTAAATGTGTTAATTGTGAATTTTTTTTGTGCATTTAATATTAAATATTTGTGTAGATAAAGGTATACATTACATGGGTTTTCATGTTTTTCAGTAGACAAAGAATTTTCATTCCTTGTTCCCCTTACTGAGTTTTTGTTGTAATACCATGTTTTTAAAATGTTTTTAATATTGTTTAAGGAAGGTTAAGGAAATTAATATGTAAATTTTAAAGTCATGAATATTTTTCAGGAAAATAATCAGGTTTTTTTAAATAGTTTTATGTTATTAGAATAAGAGGTTCAGATTCAAAGTGTCTTCTTTGTAATATACAGTTTTTATGGATGAGTTATGACATAATTCTCTAAATTTCTAAACCTACAATGATTCTAAAAGTAAAATAAACATATTTATTTACTAAAATTTAGGATTTTGTTATGTATATATATGTATACTTACAATTGTTATCATAGTACGGTTTAGATAATTTTAGAGGTTAGGACAATGTTAATAGCATAACCTTGAATAATTTTACATTGTGGTTAAGTTTAAATGATATAGAATTTAAATATTACAAAGTTTATTCATCTAAACTATGTCTAATATAAATGCCCCCCCAATTAAATATGGAATCTTTAGTGGTAAGGCACTGGGAGGAAAATATACTTCCAAATAAGTATCTTGAGATGATTAGAATTGTAATATAATTTTATTCATAGTGATGTATTAGTTGAGAAATATATAAATAGCGGTGGTATACATGATAGAGGGAATTTAGATATACCATATAGGAAAATGATGATAATACAGAATTTTATGAGACAACACTCCCATCATTCAATGGATCATCTGACATAATAGTAACTGAATGATGGAATAATTCCTTGAAGAATATTTTTAAAGTTTTGGGGTGTATGGAATGTCAAAATGAAACCCTTGAAATTTATCATTTTGAAGGTAGAGTTGATACATAGTGGTATTTGGTTAATAATTCCAAAGATATAGGTGAACTTGATTCCATGGGATGGGACACATTTAAGAATATCTTGATTTTGAAATACTTACCTATTGGTTTTCAACAATATATTGAGAAAAAATTACTATATTTGAGACAAAAAATGAGGATTATATAGATGGATATGAATAAATATTCACAAGATTAACCTGGAATCTACCAGATTTTATTCGGGACACTGATAGTAAAATTGATATATTTTACCCAGGGCTGAAACCATATTAACGAAGACATTTGGCCACCTGAGACTTTAAATGTCATGTGAAATTTTTTCATTATGATGATATTATTGAGATGGATTTTCCCAATAGTTATGTTCCTTAGAGAACATTAATAAATGACAATGTTAGAAATCCGAAAAGACGCATCCAACCAAGAATTATGGATTTAATCCCCCAACATGTTCCAATTTTGGTAAAAGACATTTCGAGAAAAGTTTTTCAATATCTGGAAAGTTCTATCCATGTGATAATTTTGGTCATGGGGATCATGTCTGCATTGAACATATTCTTGAAAAATTAAATAATGAGATAAAAGATGAACAATAAATAGTGGCATGTTTTAACTATAATGATAAAGGTTATTGTGCTAACATGTTTTCAAAAGTTACATAATCCAGGTGTAAATCATCAAAATTAAAAATAGAAAGGTGTGGAAAAATATTTTTCTATGACTGCGGTTGATGTTGGTCCATCCAGTAATGTGGTGACTTGCATGTTTCTTGTTTATTAAAATTATTCTAATACCCTATTTAACTTTGGATAAAAAAATCATTCATTTCTATGAAATTTTAATTAATATTGGGAATATCACATCATGAAAAAATGATAAAACCTTTGTTGAAAACACTGGGTGGAAATATTAAAGAAACCAGGATTTATAAGAATGTCTGTATTGTTATTAGTAGAATGTTATTTCCTATTAATCTACTTATATTATCAATAGTGGTGTTTGATATTATTTTAGTTATGTATTGAATTTCAGTTTATCATGATAATATGGACTATAAAGCTATGAAATTTCTATTCAACAATTTTATGCCTTTGATAAAATAACAAGATGATGATAAATTGATTAGAGATGGTAGTGAACGTTTCCTACCTCATATTATTAAAAATAATGAAAATGTTTATATTATTCATATTCTAATAGTGAATGAATTTAAGGATGTATTTCATGATGATTTACCTAGTTTTATCCCTGATCAGGATGTAGAGTTTCCTACCGACATAGTGCCAGATTATAATCCTATTTATAAACTCCCTTATTAAGTGGATCAATAACAAATTTTAGAATTGAAAATGATATTTTTGAAGTTATTAGATAATGGTTTCATTGGACATAGAATTTCCCCCATGTAGTGCTTTTTTTCATTAAAAGGATGATTTAGCAATGATCCATTTCATTGACTAAAAATCCTTGAATGATGTCATGGTTATGTTAAAACAACCTTTAACCCATATTAATGATTTGTTTGATCATACATAGGGTGATAAATATTTTTTGATGGATCATCCATGTTCCTGGTACCATTGGTTTATGTTTAAAGAGGATAACATTCCAAATACTGCATTTCAAATTATATATAGGAATTATGAGTTTTTTGTTATTCACTTTGGGTTTTATAATACCATAGATGTATTTATGGACCTTATGAATAGAGTTTTCCAGGATATCTTGGATATGATTGTGGTTGTGATTATTGATGAAATTATGGAATATTCTAAACGTAAAGAAGAATATGAAAGACACCCAATTATTTTTTTGAAACCTTATAATAAAAGAAACTTTATGTGAAATTTTGTAAGTTCAAATTTTGGTTGAAAAATATTTATTTCCTAGATTTGTTTTCTAAGGATAGATTAAATATTGACCCTTCTAAAAGAATAGTTATTGAATAATGACCATGAACTATCGGTATCACATATATTCATAGTTTTATTAGATCAATGGGTTAATACCGACAGTTTATTGAAATCATTACTTGGTTATCTATCACATTTACGATGTTATCATAAAAAGTAATTAAATTAATATGGATAAAATAATGTGATGATTATTTTCAGTAACTAAAAAGAATAATGGTGTGTGATCCAATTTTAGACCTTCCTTTTAAAAACGAGAAACGTTCCATTTATAGGGACTCTTCATTGAAGGAAATTGGTTATTTCCTAATGCATAATTTTTTAATAAACATGGGTTCATTGGACCTTATAATAAATAAAGAACTTTTACAAGAGGTGAAAATAAGTGATTTTACATTTTTCTCAGTGTAAATAGGAGTCATATCAACAGGTAAAGTGTGTACGTGAATGCAGCTTTCCACATTGACTCTTTTTTTGGCCATCCCATCAGCAATATAGTTCACCTCCCTGAAATTGTGGGTGATGAAGTAGTTCAAAGAGTGATGCTTGAAAATATAGTTCACCCATTTAATAGCCAGCTTCCATGAGAGATGCCTCCAATCTGCTCTAACAGCTTGCATGAGGTTAGTGGAGTCACAATCAAACCATATACAACTCTAATCCTTTTGTATTTCAAGATCAAATGCCATTATAAGGCCCACCATCTCTGATTCCATGGCTATGATATTACCACAAGGACCAAAAAGTCATTCAATTACATCCCCATTCTCATCCCTGAATATAACACCCTATCTCGGGGGACCTAGGTTACCCCCAGATGCTCCATCGTTGTTGCATTTTAACCATCATGCAAAAGGTGTTGTCCAAAAAACATTCATAGTATAACGAGGGGCTGGATAATTACCAGAAATATTCAGTCTCCTAAAGATCATCCAATCATCAAACAAATTTCTTCATTTTTCGAATCAATATTGTTTGCATCATGAAATACAACACATATGATTTCTAGCGTGTGACAAACCATGAAGCTGGACCTACTGTGTACCGCTTAATTCCTGTAGCTCCAGATATAGTGGACGAGTTCGACACAAGCAACCTGAAAAAGTACCATCACCTTCTATGAAATTTGAACATTAACCATGGCATAAAATAGATCTTGAAAAGACTCAAAAGGAGGAGATTTCAGGCCGAAAATCTGATGTACTTCCATCCATAAATAAGAGGCAGCATTGAAACTCAAAAGGAGATGGTCAACATCCTATCTATGTTGCTTGTATAGGGTACATCGAGAGAATAAAGAAATAACAACACTTTATAGATTGGTATCCACTGGTATCTTATTGAGGGAAAACCTCCAGAAGAGCGTAAACCATGAGGGTGTCATCTATTTGTTGTTTAGTTTTCCAATCCGCTGTTTCTCACCATTGATCAAATGATGGTATAACTTTTTCAGTAAAGCAGTCTAGTGGGAGAGCCTTCCCATATAAGAACATCCTCCTGATCAACGAAATCATAATTGGTCACCATATAGATAATATCATCCTCCACCATTTTCATATTATCCAACTACTCCTTAATCATGATGTTGTTGACAATGCCAATTCTTCCAGGTTAACACAATTAATGAGATTCTCCCCTATCCAGTTATCATACCAAAACCTCAGGGAAGACTTCATGCTTACTATCCATTTAGAGTGACCGATAATTTTATGAAAGATAGACTTTATTCCATGCCATATAAAAGACTCAACATATCTGAATATTCCAGCAATAAGCTCTTCCACAAATCTGAATCTTATAAATTCCAGGGAAGTAGATTTGGTGTTGATCAGCTTCCAAACAAATTTTTCTTGCAGTGATTGGTTAAAGGCCTCCAAGTTCTTAATTCCAAGTCCTCCATGTTTAGAGGGTAAGTAACAATTTTTCCATGGTGCAAATATTATATTTTGTTTTGTAATATTTCGACTCCAGAAAAAGTTTTTCAGAATTTTATTCAGCTTTCTAATAAAAGAGACCGGAAAAAGATAAACCATAAAAGAATAGACCAGCTTTGAGATGACGACATGCTTCACCAGAAAAATTCCCCAAGCTATTGTTAGGGACTTCCCTTTCCATGATTCCAGGGGTTTTCTAACATTATCCAAAGAATTTGATAAGTGTGACTATCATGGAATTCCCCAAAACATTGGGACACCCATATAGATAAAAGGCAGAGTACCCTCTTTAATTCCCAATTTGGTGATGAGGGGGATCTTATTAGAAGATAGAATGGCCTTACCAAAGTAGATAAAGGATTTCTTCCAGCTTATGACTTGGACAGAAACATCCTCATAATGTTGTAGAACTTGTTTAATATTGTTGAAGTTCCTTTGTTCTCCCTGTGTAAAAATGACAATGTCATCAACAAATAATAGATGGTAGGGAGCAGATATACCTCAAGAAGCTCTGATGGTTGAAAATTCTCCCTTGTTCACCATGTCCAAGAGAAGTCTACTAAGATAGTCTTCGACGATAGAAAAAATAATGGCTAAGAGGGGATCCCATTGTCGCACACCCGGGAGCAAGTGAAATATCCCTCCAGTGATCCATTGATGAGAATGGATATGTGTGCTGACTCAAGAAGGATCCTGAGCCATTGTGTAAGTTTCATACTGAATCCGAAGCTATTTAGCACCCTGTCAATAAAACCCCAGTCAATTGTGTCAAAATCCTTTGTGAAATCTAGTTTGAGAGCTATGTTTCTACCTCATGATGATTTCCTAATAATATTGACACACTGTGAGGAAGTGAGAAAACAGTTTTGTATGTTTCTCCCTCTCACGAATCAAAATTTATTTAAAGAAATAATTGAATATGAGAGATATAATATGGAGGGATTTGATCCAGGATTATGATTTCACAATTTATTACCATCATGGTAAAGAAAAAAAGTGTCTGATTATATGATTCATAAAAATAATTTGATATTAACAATGTTATATTTGTAACATGACTCTTTTGTTTAATATTTTATGTTTTTTCCTAGAATATTTGGATTCATGGATATCCTTTATTTTTATTCATGTTTTAGTGTACTAAACTTTTTTAGAACGAATTAAGAAGGTGTGAATGGAGTATCATTCCTTGAAAGAAGAGGTAAAATCCATTAACAAGGTTAAGTTGCCTAATTTTAATATTGATAAAGAATTTTTTTTACAATTCATGAAAAGGCTATGTGTGTGTTCTGATTCCCAGTTGAAGAAAGAGTTATTGAGTGAAACTCATAGTTTTACGTTTTCTGTTCATCTAAGAAACACTAAGATGTACCAAGACCCTCTGGAGTATTAGTAGTGGGATGGTATGAAAATTGGTATTATTGAATTTACCATGATATTTTTGAATTTTCAGTATGTTAAAGTAGAATGAAAAATTCTAAAGTGTATTCTTTATCTATTTTCAATGTCTAAGTGGAAATGGTAATATATATCCATGGATTTAGTAGTGGTATTACCAAAGATATCACAAGGTAACTATATTATTTGAGTTATTGTTTATTGATAAACTAATTCTATACATTTAATTACCATTAAATGAGATAATTAGGTTACATTCTGTTTTTATATCTATTATATTAGTCTCTGATCCTAGATTCACATCTAATTTTTTGAAATGAATTCAGAAGTTGTTGGTTGTGGAATTAAAATTCCATAAAGGTTTTCATCCTCAAACTGATTGATATTCTACGTAAAAAATTCAAACCCCATAACATTTGGTTTATTCATGTTCGATGGATTACCTTTGAATTTGGTATCATCAAATTATTTATTTGAGTTTTCTTATATACATATTTTCCATTCTAGTGTACACATGTCACCTTTTGATTCATTATATAGAAATAAATGGTAAATGAATGATTTTTTTGGATGAATTAGAAGAAATGAAATTGATAAGACCACAGTTGGTAGAGGAAATGGATGAGAAGGTGCAGTTGATTTAGTAACATAGAATGAATACTTAGAAAAGGTAGAAAAGTTATGCAGATAACCTAGGGAAAGATATTGTTTTCATGGAAGGTGATCATGTTTTTCTTAATTTATCACCATGGAAAAGTGTTATGAATTTAGTTAAAAATTAAAAAATATAATATAGGGTCATTGGACCATATTGAATTCTGGATAAAGGTGGAACAATTGCCTAATGAGTTTCTTTTTCCCAAATTTTATCACAGGTACATAATGTTTTTTATGTTTCATTGATAAAGAAATACATGTCGAATTCATCTCAATTTTTGAGCCATAAAGTGTTTCAGTTGGAAGAGAACATTTATTATTATGAATATATCTTTTAGATTCTATACTATTGAGATCAATTTTTTTGGAATAAGTTGATTCATCATGATACTATTTAATGGAAAAAAGATATTGTTGTTGAGGAAACATGCAAATATGAAAATTCTCTAAGGGAAAGATATCCCCACTTGTTTGATAAGTGAATAAGATTTTAAGGGTGAAATTTAAAAAAATGGGTGAAGAATATAACAACCCAAATAATTATATAATAAATCGCTTTCCTTTTCATTAATATAGTTGTATTCATTATAAAAATATTAAGTATTTTTTTTAAATTTAAAAGGTAATAGTTTAAATTATACTCTATTGTTATAAAGTTTTATTTAAATGTTTAATTTATAAATATTATAATTTGAAAAAATGAGTACCACTTTTGAAATATTTATATCAAAATTTACTTTTGGTGAAATTTTTGGATTTTTTGAAAAATAATAATTTTTCATTGAATGTTAAAAAATTCTGATTTTTGTAAAAAGAAGTCATTTATTTGCAATGAATTATGAAATTTAAAATTTACATTATGTTTTGAATATTATTTAAACTAACATAAATATTATTTATTTATATTTAATCCAATTAATTAAATTTTAATCAAATTTATTTTGGATTTTAGTGTAAGTTTATTTTTAGGTTTGAAAATGGGATTTTTGGAGTACTATTTTAATGTGCATAATGTTTCTCTATTTTAATTTATTAAAATAAGACCTAATCATGAATGTTATAAATGAAATATTTAGATTATATATCAATATATATTAATTTATATCAATATATATTAATTTTTATTAGAATAATGATTATTATTAGTCATATTGTTAATAGAAAATCAACGTTTTCTTGAAAAATACACTTCATGAAAACATGATTCTTCATTGCGTCTGTTGGTTTAATTTTAAATTATAATTATCAACATATTTTAAAATAATTTGATAAAATGGATTATATAATTTTAATAATCATAATATCTATTTTTTATAAAGGTGGAATTAAATTTTGACCATAATGAATAGTGAAAATAGTAAAAATTACTTATTGTAATTGAGATGAAAACAAGGTTTTCAAGGGTCAAACTATAATTATAATGTTTAAAATGACCTAATAACTTGTATAAAATGAAATTTATGGAAATATATATACCTTATTATTTCTTATGATCTAAAATTCCCTATTTTGGACCCTTGTGGATTATAAAAAATGAGGGTTAACATTTTTGGTTTTCAAAAATTATAAGTGTGCCACTCACCTCACTTAAAAAATGCCACCCAACCCCTCTCCTATTAAAATATTAATACCATTTAGATCAGAAAATACCCACCCAAATAAATTCCAAAATTCCCTAAACATGACCTTGATCCTTTATTTCTATCATAAAATCATCTTATAAAGGAATTTGATGCTTACATAAAGAGGTTTCTAGAAGAAGAGGCTTCATGATTATTCGACCATCTATATTTTATTTCTTCATCCACGTAAACAAAATATTATTACATAATGATTATATAATATAACCATTATATAATATATATTAATATGTTATTATGTTAATGTAATAAGATAAATCCATATACGCTTCCATCAAATTGTATATGAAATCATCATTTATGTGTATGATGAACTACCACCCCACGAACTGATGTCATTAGTTTTTCATCCTCACCTATAATAGATTGTTATAATTTTAGATTTAAAGTATATATATATATATATATGATATTTTTAATATATTTAAACTTAATTATTTATGATATCATCTATAAATTTTTACTTTACATTTGATTTTGGATTTGATAATGTCACTCCTGTGTATATTGGACTATCGCTTCATGGAGTGATGTGGTTTGTTTTTCACAATCTTATTAGATTGAAGGTAATAAGGATATATTAATTGAATATATGTAATATAAATTAAATAATTATGATTTTAATGACATATTTTTCATTCTTCAATATAATATATCATTTTCTTTCTTACATGAAAAAATGATAACATCATTCGTTCCTACATGTGGACTACCGCCTCCACAAAGCGATGTAACAAATTTTTGATCACTATATCACATGGATGATATATATATTCATATTAAAATATATAATATTTTATTTATGATTTTATTATCCTTATGGAATAATAAGATAATTCATACCGTCTTTCTATAATGACCATTGAAAAATGGAAATGTCACTCATGCATTTGTAAGATCTATTGTGTCCATGATTGTAACATTTTTTTTCAAAATAATCTTAAATAATATTTTATAAATTATAATTAATGTATAAATATTATAATTATGTCCTTATTTTTATTCTATAGATATTGGAATAATTTCCACTTTGACAATTACTCAATCCACTACTGTCATTTTTGACATATAAGCTGAATACCGTGAAAAAATATGAAGTAAACATATTTAATTAAGAAATTATATATGAAATGTTATTAAGTTAAATAAAATTAATAATATACTTTAAATATTTTTCTCAATAATGTTAATAATTAACAAAATTTTATTATTGATGAAGATAAAAAATGAATGTGACGTGTCAAACAAGAGATAAGGTACTTTGTCTCAATTTACTTTTGTTGAGGTATAATTTAATGTTGTGAACCTATATTATATTATAAGGTGTGTTTACATTTCAATTGACATGTTATATAATGAATTTATCTTTTATCATGGTATTTTTTTACAATTTTATTCTTTCACGGGTCTTATGATAGAAATGTTTCCAAGTGATAAGAGACATTTCTTTAAAAACTTTTATTTTAATTATATCACCGTAACTCTATTTTTATTCTATTTACATATTTTTAATATTATTTTATTATGGATATGAGAGTTTTATAAATTACATTTTTTTATTTCATTCAATTTGTTTAAAAAATGAATATTTTTACAGAATCATTAACTTTCTTCATAATCAAAAAAGAAATGTTCTATTTTAATTTATATAGACTTAATGAATTTTTTTCTTACTATAACCATTATTTAATTTTTACATTCATTAATAACATTTCATTCTTTATTCAAATGACACCAATTCCCACTTTTTCTCAGAATTTTTCTATTGCAAATGTGGTTTTTAAGAAAAGGGTACTTCAATAATCGAAGGCATTTTTGTATAAGGGTTCTAAAGTGTTTTCAAAATTGGTTTATGATGTAAAAGATCAAGAATAAATTTTTTATTCATGATATTGTACAAGATAATTATATTAGAAATTGGTGATCTTGATATAGATTATATGATAGGTTGAGTCCCATTATACTCACTATTGATCTTGATATAGCTTATACAAAGGGTCAAACCCCACTAAAGATCATGAAAAATGGGTGATCCATATATGACTTATATGGAGGGTGAGACCCATTATATATCTATAATAAATTAATTAATGGTTATGATCTCTAGATAATTATATTCAATGTTGGACGTACATTTATTCCAATTGAAAGTGTTCTGAAAGAGTTTTATGAATATGATGCTCCAAAAAAAATTCTATTTTCCTACAATGGTTTTAAAAGATTTCATTGAGAAATTTTTTTGAATGTTTTTAATCAATAAATTATTTAAAGGTAAAAGTAAACATTACATAGGTTTTCATGTTTTTCACTGACCTAACCGTTTTATTTCCTTCTATCCTCCTTACTAGGATTTTTGTTCTCATCCCACATTTTTGAAATTTTTTTCATAGGTATTATGGATAGGTATGGGAAAGGAATAATCCAAGTTTTAAGTAATAAATATTTTCCTATAAAATAAATCATGGTTTATTTTAAAAGGTTTATATTATGGGAAAAATAGCTACTAATTAGATGGGTACAATTTTTAATATATGGTTTCGTTATGTATGAGTTGTGACATAATTATAAAAAATAGAAACATAAATATATCCTCAAAGTGGAATAAAGAGAATTATTAACTATATCCCAAGATTTTGATATTTATAGTGATTGTTACTGACATTCATCTTTCATAAATCCTGCTTCTAGATTCTGATTTTGGTCTTCGAGTAGTCAGTCATGATATGTTTTCTATGCAGGACACGATGATATACACTATTTTTAATGTATAGATATAATGCATTTTATTATGAGTAGGATTATTCAGTTAGTTATTCTTAGATGATGGTGTTGTTCTAGGTGGTTTAACAGAGAGATTTCGGGTTTGGTACTCCCCTTTCACACTAGGTAATGGATCCTTGATACTCTTTACACAACATTTGTTGGAACTCCCACATAATACAATTGTGCATGGTTCCTCTATCTACATAGAGGAAATCTATCTTAATCATGATCTAGAGTTAATAGGGTACTCCATTTCCATTATGGATCCCTCTGCTATAGGAAAAAATGAATAGTTATAGGCCCCTCAAAAAAATTCTTATGTGGTTGCACGTGATGTTGGGAATCCAAGATAGACCTTTTGATCTGTAGGAAGGCTCATTATTCATAGCTGGGTTGTAGAGATGGATATACCATTTCTTTGTCTCTTTGGATTGCTTATGAGAACATATATTGGATTTTATTTCCCTTATGCTATGGGTTGAGAAAAATTTTATTGAATAATTTTATTTCTCTTTTATAGTTTTCATGGATTCCTACTAGGTATGTATATACTCACCCCAACATGGTTTTTCTTCCACACGTGTAATTTCTTATACATATGAAAGATAGATTGGAAATGACCATGGTGATTGAGGATAAGATGAAGTATATTAGTATTTGTGTACATTATCTATGTTATATAGTATCATATAGAGATTAAGAGATATGATCTCTTGAGTTTTCCTTACCCAGTTGTTGCGATTTTGGGACGTCATTTCTTCATGGGTTTTTATCTTCCCCTTTCTTTTTTTGTTGTACTCTGATTTATTCCCTATAGGTTATTTCATGCATGTTTTTACTCTAAATGTCATATTCTATTATTATATATCTTCACATTTTCATATATATGGATGGGAATGTGAATATACATATGTTAGGCTAAGGCATCACATTTTAGTTTATTCTTTCTCAGTGATTTTCTCCAGCCCCTTATCGATTGGAGGCATTCTTGGGGTATGACACTCAATATTCCACGACCCATAGGGTCCATAGTAAGGCGGTTTGTAACAATTATACATTTTAAGGGTTAATGAAACCTATTTTAATTGAAAGACAAATTTCATCATGGAATAAAAAGGTATCTCATTGATGAATAGGGGTGACAATATCATTATGTTTCATTAAACTATGAACAAAATTTTATCTACCTTTATTGAAACATTATAAGTACAAATATAAAAGTGTTGAGAAGTATAAAATGAGTCAATATTCATTCATTGAATCATTAATTTAAGGATGATACCTACTCTTTTAATTCACTATTTTTTTATAGTGGATCATGTATCAATTGATTATTTTGGGTTGTTACAATTATGTAATCATTTGCAAATAATTTTGAGCCCTTTAAATGATTTTTTAATTCTTTAGAATCTAATTTTATAATTATATCAAATTATTGACCAATTTTATCATATTATTTATAATTAATAAAAAATATTTTTTTAAGTAAAGTAAACTAATTGGGAAATGAAAAATTTTAAAATTATTCACCCCTCGGTGTATTAACATCCAACATAGGGCCTCCATAATTGGTATCAAAGCATGTTCCATGTTAACCTTTGAAGAGAAAATCAAGTTGTTTTTAATGAGTTGATAATAGTGTTTGTTTTTATAGATAATAAAAATTAAAATAATAAAAATGGTATTCCCAGAGTGATGGGAATGGATATTAAATATACCAATAATTCTTATTGTGATTTATTTTTCTTTTCAATGATTCTGTATATTGTTAGAATGGTCAATTTTTTTTATTTGATAATAAAGGAAGAGGGTGTGAAGAATGTTTTGGATCCAATAAATGTTTAAATTGATAAGAAATCCAAGAATTTTATCTTTGTATCACTTTTATTAAATTAATTACACAAGTTAATAGAATCCTAGACCACCAAGGGTATAAGGGATAATATCATTAATATTTTTAAGGGATATAATAATGTTATATAAAAAAGTTACAGATTTTAGAAAATATGTTTGATGATTTCTATATTATTGAAGATGATTTCATGGTTTATTTTTTAAAAAATGAAAATGATATTTTAGTATTATAAGGTGTTTTAATGAAAATGCCCAATACATTACAAATTTTAAATGAAAAATTGAATTCTATTATATTAACATATAATAAAGGTTATGAAATATAAAGTCCATAACTTTGATATAGTCCTTGTATAAGATTTTCATAGTTTGAATGTTTATAAAAGTTTCAGAAAAGTATTTTTGTGATTATGATGGAAAATTATATATATATAATACCTTTAAACATATAAAAAGTGTGAATTATATTAAATAACGGAAGATTTTATAAATTATAGATAATTGTGAAGGGGTGATGCAGATATGTTTAAGAATATGTTTTCTCTCTTCTATAAATATATTACAAAGGATAATTACAAAGGTAAACATCCCTTAAAATGTTTAAAATATGGATGTATTAAACCTTTTTTATATCCAAAGATGAAATAATATGATAGCGAAACAGATGATTTCACAAATCTAAAAATTGAAACAAAATAAATAGTTATATAAAAATATATTTATGTGAATGAGGTATAAGATTAAATCTAAAGTAAATAGAATAAATATATTTAAAATAATTATGAAATAAATAAGATATTAGATTGAAAGTGTTTATAAATCCTCATCCTAACAAGATATGAATCTGCTTATTTATATGGTTAGTGAGAAATATTTCTCAATCGATCATGAATTTGAAATTAACAATGAATATTTATGAGATTAAAATACAAATTTGTTAAAACACATGTTAAAGAAATGAAATTTAATGATATAATTTTTTTAAAAGTGAATAATTATTATTTTTAAATCTAATTTAATAATGAATAATTATAGTATAGTATTTTAATATAATTATCCATAACTACTAATGAATTTGGATTAATTGAAATAATCTATTATTTTTAATGAAAAGGAAATTAATTCCTTAAAAGTTGATTGAAAATGTATAAAAAAATGTGGAATAACACAACAGAAATTGTTGGATACTAAAAAACATATGATGAAAATTCAATTTTGATTTTGAAAATTTAATACTAGTGATTTTATATTGGTCAATGAATAATGATAAAGTGGTTACATATTTAAATATTATTTATGATTGTGATTATCTAAAAATATATTTAATGGTAAATTGTCATATATTTATAAATAAAAGGTATAATTTTGTTTAAAGGTAGTTAAAGTGAAACTTATAACCAAAAAAAGTTATTTCAAGAAATATATTTTATATAGAAACACTAATTTTAATGGTAAAAACTATACAACATAAGAGTTAATATTTAGGATATATATATATATTGGAACGTGAGGGAAGATTACAATATCATGTAATACTTATTTATTAAAATTACTTTAGTGATGTTCTTTAATAGTGGGATTAAAATAATTAATTTCCTTTATATGATTTCTTTTTTTAGTTATTATATGAGAACATGGATAATAAATTTAGGTTTAGTGTAATAACTTATTAATCTATTAGAATATCATTGAGGTTTTATTTGTGGAATATAAAACTAACTAAAATCATAAATATCAACAAGATGTTGAAAAATAAATACTAAATTTGAAAATAAATTTATTTTATAGAATATAATATATATAATATGTGGAAAAATGGGTAATGTGGATAAATATTATCTCATCATGTTGTTGGAATCTTTTATTATGAAAAAGGTTGTATAAAAGTTTCAAATTTCAAATAAAGGTAAAGAATTAAAATAATTTATTAATACTATATTGAAGGAATTATATAATAAAAACCATTTATTTTAGAATTTTTTGGTCTATCCCTTATGTAAAAATAGATAACGATATTATAAAGAAGTGAAAATTAAAAATATTTCTATACCACATTTGGTAATGATGACTCTCATTGGATCAAGAGAGTTATATTGTTCAGAATCAGTGGTAAAATAATGATTTTATAGAAATTTTTTTTCATGGATGTCTTAAAGAAAAATAATCAAAGTCTTTCAAAGAAATTTTGATGATATAAATGAATAAATTAGCATAATAGGTGAAATTAAATTGATAATAATAATTAATGGTTTACTATTGACTGAATTTTGAAAAATAAGTGTTATTTTTTTCACTTTAGTTAGTTAAATAATTTAAGTTTTTTGTGTATGAAGTAGAAAAATTATTTTTGGCATTGATAGATTTTTTGTATTGGATAAAAAAATATTAGTAATCAAAATAATTGTTATTTAATCCATAAAATTCATAATATAAAAAGCAATAGAAAGTAGATTTGAAATACTTTAAGAAACATTGATGGAAATTATTCACATGAGAAGAAAGAGATTCAAATATCATTGAATTTAGATATTTTAAATCTAAAAATTTGTGTAATTATAAATAATAAATTAATAAAGATATATATTTATTATTATTTATGAAACAAATAAAATTAGATTCACTATATATATCCAAAATATAAATATAAGGATATGAATAAATTCAAATGTTTTGATGAAGTTGATTAATTATTAGGGCTTTCAATTGAATAAAATTCAAATAGACAATTGTGATAAATTGATAAATATAATCTTTTGAATCTTATATTTAGAAAAATATAAATCAAATTGAGTATATATCTTTTTATAATCCAAATAAGAATGGTCACGTTGAAAAGAAGGATTGGAATCTTGTGAAGATTTTGAGAATTTATCTTATGTATCAATAAATATTATGTTATTTCTAGATATAAAAATTGAAATAATGATTCACAATAAAAGATGATGTTTTAAATGTCCAATTTATTTCAATATCCCTTGGGTGTGACGAAGTGGTAGTGATCATATAGGGTGTTGAGGAGGCCTTGAGTTCATGTATTCTTAGCTTCTAACATGTATGTGCGGTGAATTTTTATATACATTTTTAATTTCCCTATCCCTTACCATTTTTCATTATTAAATGAATCCTTATAATATTTAATACCATAAGAAACATTGATTGATGTATTTTTTTTGTGTTTGAATGTCCACAAGTTATCAAACTAAAATACATAAATCTCAAGAAATTTTAATAACTAAGTGATTGATGGAATCATATAAGGATTCCCAAAAATTGTGTTTAGAATTATTTTAAAAATATTCATAGTTTTTTTGTTCATTGTATTTTTTTAATATCATTTAACACTAATTCAGGGGGTGTATATAAGAACATGTAACTGAGAAATATGATGATGAATGTAATAAATTTACTGTACCTCAATGAAATAGTTTTGATAATCAAGACATTTAACTGATGATGATATTATTTTATACTATTAAAATGATTCATGTAAGGAATAAAAAATAAAAAAATAAAAAAATAATAATATTTAGCTATTAAATTAATGCTAAAAAAATTATTAAATTTAGTTAATCACCTGTTCAAAAATGTAGACCAGTGATGATAAAAAATACAGATTGTGTTTTTCTCAAGTTAAACCAAAGAGTTTAAATGAATAATTGAAATATAAAGAGTGCCTTGACACATTAAAGGAGTATTCAAATCACATTTAATTGAATAATACATGGTAACTATTTATGAATACAGAGAAAAAAAATATCATCATAATAATGTAGTTTTTAGATAATAAGATAAAGAAAATAGGTGATGATTCTAGTATCAAGGAATGAATTATTTGTCTATGATATTATAGTTAAAAGGGATTTATTTATATGATATATCGATATTGGTGGAAGAGATAGAAAATATAAAAAACTTCTTTTATATATTAATTCATTATAACTAAAAAATGTTTTTAATGTATGTAAATTATAACATACCTAATAGTGATCTTGAAGAAGATGTTGAATAAGAATTTGTATGATATGAAATTTTCTTTCAGAGATTTTTATTCTAATATAGATGAATTTTTTAAGAGGATAAATATTCAACAAAAAGATTTTATAAAATATTATATATCAATGATACGTAACAAAATATTTTATAATTATTTTCTATGTAAATGATATCAATTTTTAGGTAATAGAGAAAAATTTTGTAGTAAATTTTTACTAAAAGGAATCAGTTGTTTGAAAATTTCATTTTTAGAGAGAAAGTTATTTTTATGTCATAAAATTACTTAAGGGAGGATTATATTTTATTGAGACATACACCTAAGAGTTATTGAAGAGTTGTGGAATTATGGGTGTGAAGGATATTTCTTCTTCAATTCAATGGGGAATAAATCCTTCTAAGGATAATGAATGAAAGATATTCAACCAAATAGATTGCAAAAGACATTATAGATGTCTATAATATTTTAAAACTATAATACAGAAAATCATATATGTTGTGATGACGTGCAATAATTTATAAAGTAAAAAAATGGAATCTAATTTAATTACACCTATGATAATTATTTTTTATATTTAATAAATTAAAGAATATATTTTAGAAGAGACCACTTTTTGTATGAGTTTAATTTCTTTTCAATGGTTAATATTTTTTTCAATGGTTGTCAATGAAATAATAATATATCATTGATGTTAATATGTTGAACATGGTAGAAATAATGATTTTTTGGAAGTATCCAAGATATTTAGGAATTACATGAATTTTTATTAGATGAATACATGAAGAAGAAAGTACACAAGTCATATTATCTAAATTATTTTATTTTGATGACTTTGAGATTAAAAGTATGATGATTGTTTAATATATCATTATGTAAAAACAATTTTTTCCATTTTGTCACATTTTTTAAAACAATAAAGAGATGTTTGTAATTGATATTTCAAAATTACAAGAAGAAGAATTGAATAAAACCATGAAAACCAATTTTTTAATGAGGATATTATTTGAAGAGAATAAAAATATTCATTTTTATGAAGAATAAATCAATGTAGATGATGAAAAATATTAGATTCCATGAGGTAGAAGAAATATATTCAACAAAAATATTACATTCATGAGAATAGATAAAAAGAATTGATTTTCTTAGTTTATAACATCAATATGATAATTAAAAATATAATATATTAGATTTGTATATGAGGGGTTTATAAATTTTTTTCCAACCATAGTCCAACCAATGATCACCTACACCACATGTGTGGGACCCAATAAGCAAACCGCATGGAAGTGGCCTTCCTGTCCAACCCATGGTGACATGTGAGGAGAAAATAGTGCCCACATAGATGATTTGGATCAATAACAATAGGGTGTGAGCATTACACACCTAGATCATGCACATGGATTACAACAGGATGCATAGGTAGACCAACCAAGGGTGTGGTGCAGCCTGTGCGTTGAGTGTGTGGAGTGTATCTGGGTTTTGAACAATGCGTTGTGGCTTAATGCTATGATGAAATCGAGTCTATTATATACCACCATACAATAGAGAATAATGTAGATGTGGGATGAGAGGACACACATAATGTTCACTAATGTTTAAAATATACAGATATTTCACTATCATTATGATTCAATCAATTATATCCTTCTGATATAAACCTATTCGTCATCATCTTCAACTAACATAAGGTATACTTGAACCCAACATTTCGATGATCGAACATCACCGACGACCAGGTCATGCATTGGGAATCAAGTCTTGTGTTTGAATTGATCATGAAAGATCCTATTATATGGGTCTATATGTGTGAATGGTACAATTTACATGATCATACTACAATAAAGAAATATGTGATATTATTCTAAGATAAAACTAATGTTATAGTTCAATATTAATTCATCTCAAATAATGAAGGATTTTGTGATGTGTTATGTGTTTAGTTTCATATTTACATGAATCTGCATATTATACAAAAATATTATGCGATTTTTGGTATCCTCTAAGATGTAAACCTGAAACCAAATATTGGATTTAGTGAGGTCTTCAGTGATATTGAAACGGTGATTGAAACAACATAAAACTCAGGATTATAAGGTCATGGAGATATGAAGGAATAACGTTCAAAACTTATATAAAAATAATGTATCACAATGCCAAGGATATGCTTCTGATACATGAAATTTTGAATAATTTTATAATTATTTATAAAAATAGATAATTTCATAGTATTATTTACATGAAGAGGAACAATATCCATAAGCCTTCAAAGCTATGTCAATATGGTAGTTCAACATATTGATTTATGTGAAGAGTAAGAACCACACATTGACATACATGGATTGGAATAACTGTGGAAACCTGACCTATAATAACACACACTCAAAGGATTTCATGGTGAATAGTTTTGAAAACCAGTGCATGAGTATTATACTCTAACTATGTTACATTATGAGAACACCATGTGTGTACTCTTTTCATACATAATGTACAATGAGTAGTATCACACATTATTGTGTTGTGAAAAGAAGGACGTGTCCATGTAATATACTATAAAAAATTTCCTATGTGTGAGATCTAAACCATATAGATTAGCATGTACATTTATACTGGTTTTTTATGGAAAGTGAGAAGAAATAATAAGGAGAAGTTAACGGTGAAGTGTGATTTAATGGTAATTAGAATGATAATTCATGCATGAACCATGAATAAAAACTGTAGTGGTAAGAAAATAAATCGATTATGATGATGTTTTTTAGTGATAATTCCATGAATAATTAAAATACATGCATAATATGATGTGGGATGTTTAGTTTAGTTAATTAGTGTTTACAAATTATCAATTTCACTAATATTAAATATATACTACACTCAATTGATTCTATTTTGTATTGAATAAAGATAATACAACACTACTATACCACCACATATCTTTGAGTTTCAAGTATTTCAAGAATAATGAGACAGTTGAAAAATATATATTTAGTTGATTAACATAAGAGTTGAAGAATAATTTTAAGATATCCATTATTCTACACATTCATATCATTCTGAGTGAAGCATAAATAGAATGTGATGAAGATCAATTAAAGATTCATTATTTCAATAATCGTGAAGGGTGTTTTTTATTCTATCTAGAATGAGAAATATTCCTCCCAATATGTTTTAAACTAAATAAGAATTAATAGAAGATAGATATATACATATATACTTTTAATTAAATAAGAAGAAATAAAGGAATTGGGAATAGTGGATCTATGCATAACTGTTTCATAGAAATACGATGAATAATAAGTGAAACATTCATGTTTCCACTATAATATATAAGAAGAGTTTATTTTTGACTAATATGAAAGTAAAAAAATAATTTGAGAATTAATTGTAAGAAAACAATAAGCAATGTGACATCCAATAGAAGTATCATACAGTGTAAAAAATATTGGTGTTACAAAGTACCTAACTATTATGCTGAATACTATCTTAAGAGAAAGTATAAAAACCTCTGGGGTTCTGAAAGTTGGATATTGTCTTCAATAGTCCAAGTATTTGGATTTTTCCCTCCCCCTCTTAATGTAGAGGGACCCACACAAGGATAGAGATTTTTTTCATATATAACCAATATAACAGATTAATTATTATAGTAGAGAATTCATGTATTGTTCATCACCAAAAATTACAAGGAAAAGTTTTTTGTTGAATAGTGAACCTTGAAAAAATATCATGTTCCATATTTTACATACTTTCGAACACATACATTATATATTGAAACAAGAATAAGAGAATCAGTATCATAACAGGTCTATGAGTTAAAGTGATAAAAAGTTATAATTTGTTAAAAAATAACCTCCCATTATTTATTCACCCCTCTTAGTGATTAGAATATCATGGAGTTGTCCTCTTGAATGGTATGAAAGGGATTTTCTCCTGTATTAGATTATATTTATTATATTTATTCTCTTTTAAATATTTTTAGGTTCATTCATATAACAAAAATTCCTAAATGTCTAGTTATCTCTACAAAGAACTATATTTCTACCATGACCAAGATGAATAAGAAGAAGAAAGAGAAAAAATAACTGTAAGAAGAAGTCTATATTATCCAATAAATATGATTTAATAGATTTTTTGACTTCTAAACAATAAATATATATGAGGCTTGGAAAGTTAAGTGTATATGAATCATGTTTCCACCAAGAAGAAGGATAGAATTCCTACCACATGTAATAATTGGGGATGTCATAATTATTATACAAACTATCCTCAAGAAGAAGATCTTAAATAAGTGATGATGATGGGTGATCTTCAAAATCTCATTATATAACACTTGATCGATTAAAATATATTCTAAATTATATTCCCATATAAATATTCTCTCTTGTTTGTGGAGTCTTTTAAATCAGGTTGGAAGAAACCACCTTTATGTAAGAAAAAGAATACTGTATAGAAAATTATTTACAAGAAAACAACAATACCGAGGGAAAATGAAGTAAGTTACTCAAATTGTATTAAAGTATTTGATAAACAAATATGGAGTTAGGAAGACTATATAAGAATAGATCCATGTACTTGAAGAAATATTGGAAATATACACTGATATGAAGGACTTATAAATGGAAGAAAAATACCAGAATATTCAATAACATGAATCTTTATGATAAAATAAATTTAAATAGTATTATGTGGAATTTAAAATAATGCTGATAGTTTGTGAAGATAATGTTTTTATGATTTAATATACGAAAAATACCCTTAATATGATATGTCTATAATTGGAAGTATCATCCATTACATATATTAATATTGTTTCTATATTGGGTTCAATTAATAGTCTAGGTTTGAAATCAAAATATGTAGAAATATGGATGAATAAAGGTGATGATAAGCCTATAAATTTGACTATGGTGGATAAGAATAAGATAGTCGAAGCTAGAAAACCATGAAAAGACCTACAAGCTATGAAGAATATCCAAAAACATCATAGAGAATAAATAAAATGATCAATGGTTTTTCTGATTTTTGTGCTCTAATACATTCAGGTATTTTTAATTATATTCATGGTAGAATCCTAGAAATGAAAAATTACAAAGGAGTCCCAGGGAAAGGGGTAGGAAGCTAGAAATTATAGAGAAACATAAACATAATAATAAAAATAATTATATTGCAAACACGTTTTGATATACTTAAAGTATCCATGATGCATACACTGGTAGTAGTGACATGAAAGCTTCATGCTCATATAAAGATGTATCTCAAGCAGATGATAAAATAAGGCCACTTAATTTGGCTATAAAAGAAGAAAATACACGTGAATAAATAAGAAAAAAATTATAAAAAAAATTATAAGAAGAAGGTATCAAAGAATAATAGTGATAGGAACTTGGATTCCAAATTCAAGAAGTTAATTAAAGGTAAAGCATCAAATAAAATGACATATATTGATGGAACATTGAATAATTCATGTGAAATATCCAAAAATAAATCCAATATTTATAATGGGATGTCAGTTATGTAACATTAATATTTAGAGATAATAAGGAAAATGGAATTATAATAGGAAAAGGTTAGTTAAAAAGGAAAAGAAAAGATCCCACATTAAGATATAGACATTCTGTCTGTGATTTGCAACATAGATTGTTACACTCTAATAAATTGTTTTATAATAATTACAATAAAATAATAAGTTTTTAAAAAGGGAAAAGTTTCATCAGGTTATACAAGTTATTTAAAATATCTTGAAGAAATTATATTCATACATAAATGAATTTAATAAATGATAAGTTTCCCCAAGCCTCAATTATATTTTAAGATCATATTTTCAAATGTGAAGGGTGAAGGAAACATTGAAACATGGATGGAAAAACCATATCAATAATTCTATTAATATTAACAATCGAGGAAGATCCACCTTATTCCTATAATCTTAAAATATTTTATATATTTTTATATTTAGGGAATTTAAGGTAAGAAATTTCTTAAATGGAGAATATAAGAAGTAGTGAGTGCTGTCAATTCTTAATTGCAATGATAAAGAATTCATCATCCTTGAATAAATTCTCAATTTGGAATTCAAATAATCATATGATATGGGAATATTGTTTATTAAGTTAAAGAATGTGATGTAATATCCTAGATAATAAGGATAAAGAAGATAACATCTTGATTTTATCTTATATTTAGTATCCAGAAAAATAACAATCAAAGAAGATCATCCTTGGTGATGTTGTGGAATCTGTAATATATTGATATTCACAATTTAAAGTTCCATTTTTTGGATCATTATCGACAAATTATTTATTTTAATCCATTCTTGAAAATATATACCCTTATGAAGATGTTTAGGAGTGTTTCCCTGGAGGGAGAGATAGTAAAGAAATATGAAGAACGCATTGAAATAATTATTTATATTGGTATCAAATATGATTATTATGGAACTTTATTGAAGATCATGTCATTGGAAGAGGTATGTTTTTATATATATCATCATTGGTAAAAAAAATGATAAACTTAATAAAAACCTGGATTAGTTGAATCAATAAATTAAATAAGTAATGTGTAAGTATAGAAGTAATTTAAGAATGATTTTACAACATATTGCACTTGAATTATTCGGATATGTTTGTTGAATTTTGTGTATGAGTTTAGCTTTATTTTTCTTAAAAAGGTTTCATATCTCATTTACTATATTCTTCATATAATAAATATTGATAAACCTTGAAGAAAAGTATATGTTTTCTCAATTCATATGCTCTCATGATAATTTGGTAAAGTATAAATTTATTTTAAAAATGAAATTCTGTTGTTTTCTACACTGAGAATGGATCACGCTGACTTAGTGTGAAATGATGGATTTCACATTTATTAAGTATGAAATGATACACTTTACCATGAAATTTTAATTTCATGTCAATAATGGGGAGATAAATTGGAATTAATGTTTTGAAAAGTAATGGGGATATATTCACATATTGACACACTCATTTTGAAATAACATGGAAGGTATTTTCAATAAACACAATTGGGGATATTGGACAACTCAGGTTTTCAATGATTTGTATTTTTTTAAATGGGTGATATTTGTTTTCAATAATGGTCAATAAAATATTAATATTTAATTATTTTTAATATATTGAACATGTTATAAAGAATGAAGTTGCTAGAAGTATCCAATATATTTAATATTGACATAAATGTATCTTGGGTTAATGTATGAAGAATAAATTTCTCAATTATTATTATCTGAAAGAAGTTATTATAAAGACTTAGAGTTTAGAAGTGTAAATATTTTTGAATAGATTGTTATTGGAAAATAATTATGTCAATGGTGACACATTATTTACAATAATGAAGGCCTCTTTGTAATTGATTTTCTAAAAGGAGAAGAGAAGGAATTGAAGAAAATCATACAAACATTTTTATAAATGAGGATAATATAAGAAGATCATTAAAATATTAAATCTCTGGTAGAATAATTTACTGAATATGTTGCAAAATATTATTATTTAGGCGGAAGAATAAGTCCATTGCATAGGGGATGGTGAAATATAATTGAGTAACTTGGATTGTCAAATTATGTTCAGAATTATATAGAAAATTATGTTATATTTAGGTAACTCTATATGAGGAGTTTATCAATAAAAATTCCATCCATAATCCAAGATAGTACCACCTCAACAGAATCTTTAGTACCTATGGGTCAACCATTTGGGTTGTAGTCTACCTGGACATCCCATTATGACAGTTGTGGAGAGCATAATGCCCATTGGGAGCACATGGAGGAACAATATGAGGGTGCGGGTATAGATCCCACAAGGCGTGTTTATAGTGAAAAGTAATGTGCTTGGGTAGAAAATTTAATTGTGTGAAATTTCCCATGATGTGTATGGAGTGTATTTGGGTGCTAACCCCAGTTTTGTGGCTCTAATTAGTGATAGAAAAAACTGTTATATAGCATCACAAAACCAATATTAATGTCTATGTGGGAAGATAGGTCACACATATAGTTCACCCATTTTTAAAATATATAGATACTTGTATGAATTTTTTATTAAATAAATTATGTCCATTAGATCTAAATATTTTCAATGTCATCTTTTTTTGGACCTGAGGACTACATGACTTAAACATTTTAATGTATTAATTAAAAAACATCTCACTAATATTTTTCCTAAATGATTTTGATAGTGAACCACTTTTAAAGGATAATTATCTTTATGATTATGTTCATAAAAATTAATTTTCAAAGATTCACTCTCTCACACTATTAGAATATAATATTTAGAGATGAAAAATATTATATGATAAGCCAAATAATGATAAAAATAAACTTCATAATTAATACTAATACAATAGGGGTGTTTTCACTTTAATAAAAAATTGTAATTAACCTTTTTATTCATTATTTTTTAGATAAAACACATCCATTTTTAAAAAAAATGACAAATCCTTTCATATTTTAATTAATTTTCCCTATTCACTTCTTCTTTTTTAATTCTTCCCGAACAAAATATTTGATTTCTAAAACTATTTTTCAATGATATATAAATAGAACCTCCATTAAAAATAAACCATTTTTATATTTACAATCCTCACAAAGATATCATATATTTTATCTAAAAATTCTAAAAAATATTTTAGTTTAATATTATAAAAATATTAGTGAATATTATATTCAAATCCAAGATTATTGTTTTTAAAATTCCAAAAAAGCTTCAATAAATATTTAAATTATATCCAATGATTTAATAAACTATGCCTTATATATATCTTATTTATTTATATATGATATTTTCAAAATTTAGTTAATTCTTACATAGTATCAAAACTATATCATGAAAACTTATAAAATTATATCCAAATATGAGTCTTATAAATGCATATATTCTTCAACAACATAAAATATTATATTCCCAGTTCAATGATATAATCTCATTAACATAACTTTTATTTAATGTTTTCTCACATAAATGGTGAATTCAAACCTATAATTTCAATTATTCAAGAATATTTAATCTTAATAAAAATTTTTATTTTTTAAGTTTCACATTGATAGATTTAAAATCATTCATTTGTTATAACATCCTTTTTTCAGAAAAATCCCTAAACATTTTCAAACATCTCCATATATTTTAAAAATAACTTTTTCAATAATAATCTTTATGGATATTAAATTTTTGATGTTAAAAAAGATACTATATTGACCATTGAATCACTAATGTCAATACCTTGTTATACCATCTCCATTATGAAAGGGTACATGATATCTATATAATTCAAATAAAAATTATTAGATTAATTCATTTATAATAATTATATTAAATTGGTTATCATGGACCATAAGAAAATGTTACTTCACATCAACTATAAAATATTTAATTTTAGACTATACCCACATCATTTGAGTCATTAATTTAGAAAAATACAAAGATACAAGTTCTATAGTTATTAAAATCAATAAATTTTACCTCTTTATTTTTATATGATACATTACTTTCTACTAAAAATAATATATAAGGAAACCCAAGCTTAACATACATAAATATAACATCATTGTATATGAATATTCAATACATCTCATAATGATACCAAGTATTATAATGGTTTAGTGTATTTAGAGACTAGATATATTGTCAACGTATTTCTTAAAATATATTAAACATCCCCAAAAATATTCTTCTCCCATAAAACCCCTAATATAAATTTCTTACATAATTCATTAATTCATTACCTAGGTAAATGGAAAAAAATAAATTGTGATATAATATTATAAATAAGGGTAATCTTATGAGATATCAATGAATTATCATAAGTTATTATAAGTATAAGGGTATGAGAACATGATCATAACATATGAGATTCACACCCAATTTGTCAAAGATATTTATCATGAATCATGAAATAATTTTTTTAAATAAGATATGAGTTTATGGAGTAATAAATAATCAGTCATGATGTAAGAAAATATATCATAAGCATAGGACCTATGTTTTTTGAATAAAAATACGAATATACAATATTTTTCTTGGTCAAGGCTCACTACCAAGGCTATCACCGTGGATTTGGTTCAGTCCTTGTTACATTATTTATATAGTCAATAATCACTCCAAATACTATTATAGATCATATTGTATCTTACTAAACAATTTTCACTCCCTATTCGAGTCCTTATTATCTCATTAAATATAATTCTTTACCCAAATCATTGGAGGGTTATATAATCTTGGTCCCACCTATGAAATTATTAAAACCATAAATATGTGTTATATAAAGTTATAAAACATTGTCTATATAATAAAATATCAACTTGTGGAAAACATGGTTTTTATAAACATCTAATTTTCATATAATCATAATTTATATAGAGAAAGGAAATGGACAATACCATAAGAGCATTAATAATCTCATCATTGCTAAATTAACCCATGAGATAGAAATGGTTCTCATGTAATCATCTTAACATCATCATAATAATATGTAATATAGAAAAGGGTATGGAATACTAATACCAAATATTTTGTGAAACATGAAAAACCTAAAATAATGTTGATAAGGATAAAAATACCTTTAAAATAAAATTCAATCCTTTTTTGAGAACATGATGAAAATTTAATTTTAATTACTTAAAAATAAAACTAAAAATTTTAAGAACATTGATAAAATTATTTTATTTGAAAATAACAATTTAAAATATTAAGATAATAATCAAATTAAATAATGTCTAGGATGGTGGTAAATTATATTCATACTATGTGCCTCAAAGCGGAACATTCTTATCAAACTTTTATAAAAATTAAAAAATTACTTCTTCAGAAAAAATTCCTTAAAAAATATTCCCTATTAGAACTTTTTAAATAAATATATATTAAATGAAAATAAAATTTTTTGAACATTTAATCTATATATAATTACTTCCTTATAAAAATCTATAAGATAATGGACATGGAAGAAAACATTTTCCAGCCAAGGAGGAAATAAGTCTTTCTTTTCATTAAAAATATTATCTTGAAAATTTTAAGTACCAATGATATGTAATAGTACTAATATATGAAAACTATAGGAATTAATATAGTATAATAAAATATATGGAATTTAAATGATAGTATCCATATAATTTTCTTCATCGTAAATTTAGTATAAACCATCTTAAAAGGAAATGAGATTGTAATATAAATCACTTACCTCATGTCACATCTTTCTTGGTAACCCTTAAAAGAATATATAATAAATATAGATTTATTATACATATATTAAATATTTATATTCATAAATAACTTTTTATTAATAATTTCTTTATATTTTCTAATTGTCCTTTTATTAATAATTACTACAAGAAAATGAACATTCAGGTGAAAACTGGTATATTTTCCTTGCATGTTTCAGTTCGATGGTTGCATTAAAACATCCATTTTCATAGTTTTATTTTATATATAATATTAATTATAATAAAAATATCATATTTATTCATTATTTACACTTTTATAACATTTCAGTATTATTATATGTAGAAAATTAATTACATCACATTATAAAGATGGTAGTCCATATATATGCACGAGTGATGTTTTCACTTTTCGATGGATGGAATGAAAGAAAGGTGAATAATAATTTAAATTTAAAAAATAATTTTCAGATAAGAAATTACATATATTCATTAAATATATCCTTATTACCTTTTATGTAAAGATGAAATGAAATATGAATCACATTGCTTCATGGAGGTGGTAATCCACCCAAACACATGAGCGATGTTATTGTTTCATAATTGATGGAATTGTTATAAGGTAGAGGATAAATTATAATTAAAGGTGAATATTAATTTCATAAAAATAAAATATAACAATTAAATTTATCATAACAACCAATCATGAATGATGGTGACGGAAAATAAATCATATCTTTACGCGGAGGTTGTTGAAAAGAAGTTGAAAAATGTTTTTACCATAAAAATAATAAAATACAATAATATTTATGATATAAGATTCATAATTTCTGAAATATAAAATATATTTAGATAATTTATAAGAATAATGAAAACTTAAAAGTATTGGTAAGATCATATATTTCTTCTTTGAGAAACCTACTTTGAATCACTTCTTAAGGGTCATTGAGTTGGTATTTCAAGAAAATAAGTACCTCTAGAATATATATAGAGAATTTTATAATATAATTCGGTAATTTTTTATTTATATAAAGGGATTAAGTTGTGTGTATAAGAGAGGACATAGGTTCCATTTTAAAAGTGAGGGAAGTGGCACACTTGTAAATATTAAGAATATTAAAAGATAATAATGTCACATTTAAAGGAAAGTAACTCCAAATAGGATTATATCAAACATTGTATGAGACAAAATAGAAATACATTTGTAAAATAGAATTTATAAAATTTTTTTAGGACATTTCAACCATTATCTCCTTAGTTTAACCCCTCATTAACACCTTTAAGCCCTTTCCATAAGAATTATTTTTAAACTCAGTTACTCTTCATAATGACCAAAAAATATGTTGGAGTTATTAAAAAATACTAACTATTTTATTTTGAAATATGGAATCAATTTTAAACTGTCTAATTTATATAATATCAAAAATAATTTTTTAAATATGTGTAGAGAGCACAATAGAACTATTTTTTGTAAAATGCACTTTTAAGCCTAAAACTGAGTTTACCTTCATTCAATTCCATTTAAAAACTATTTTATGAAAGTTATAATATTTTATTGAATATATTTTATATAAATATAAATATAGTCATTCATTAATATGGATCAATTTAATTTATTAATATAAAAAATTCTTCTCATAAAAAAATGTTTTTTAAAAACATCACTTTTCACTGTAAATGATTTTAGTTTAATTTCCTACCAATTGAAAAACAAAGAATAAATTGTATAAATAATTAAATAATAATTAATAACAATTTAGTTTTTTCTATTAATAAAATCCAATCCAACCGATAGGTGTAAACTATCAAATTAAATAATAATAATTTAATTGTATACCACAGTTCATTTGAACTCGGTGTTGTGTGTAAAGAAAAATATCAAAGAAATTAAATTTACTTATGGTATAAAATCATTGCATGTTACAATACAACCAATGATAAGTAATTATATAAATTTAAATTCCTAAACGAATTATTATTGGAATAATAAAAGAACCCAAGATTAACCTTCCTATTACGAAGAAAACATGATAAGACCACTTCTTGATATACTCAGCACTGAGAGGTGGGGAGAATCAGTATTTGGGAAATTGTCAACGAAGTATATATTTTTATCCCTTTACCCATTAGACCTGTTAGGAACTTGATTCTCTTAATCTATATTCCTTATCAAATGCATGTATATGAAAGAAGGTAAATTTTATGAAATGATATTTTTACAGGGTTAACAACTCCATAAGAGAAGCTAGTCCCCGACATGCATGTTGATGACCATTACATGGATTATCTACTATAAAGAGAACATATCAATAGTGGTTAGGAAATAGAAAACCCTTAGCCTTGTGTGGGTCCATACACTTTATGATGGGGGAGGAAAACAATATGCATCACTGAATGAGTGGAAACCTCATCCAATATACTTTTCCTTAATGGTCATTTATACTACCTCTAAAGATAGCATTCACCTTATTTTTAAGGTAATTTGTAACAAAAATAAATTATTATAATACATGATACTTCTATTATATTAAATAGTGATAATTTTTTATTTTACTTAACTCTTTTTCTCTTTGTTACTTACACTGTAGTAGGAAAGAAAATTGGATTATTTTTAATAGTATCAAAATGAAATTTTCACTCATTCTTCTCCTTATTAATTTGAAAATAGATAGAATCAGATATATTGTTATATATTATTATATTTCATCTTATTTTATTGAAAATATATGTGTATAGATCCCTCTTATTTAATTTATTCTTCAGTGAAAAAATAGACTACATTGAATATCTTTCTTTCCAGATAGAATCACAAACATTCTTTATTATTATTGCAACAGTGAATTTTTATCTCAACATCATCACAATTGATTTATACTTTATACAAAATGATATGAATTTGAATAATAATTTATATCCTTTAATTCTTCTTTGACTCAAATGATAATCAGTTTTATATAGAATGGACACTCTCTTAAACTTCTTTTGATCTTCCACAATCAATAACATGTAGTAGTGTACCAGTGTCATTGTATCATTAATATATAAAAAATATCAATAATTGATCATACTTTTGATTTCCTATTAGTTCAATATTTAAATTTTTAAACACTAATTACATTTCACTAAACATATCACACCATATTAATCATGTATTTGAAATATGCATAGCAATATCACCAAAATCACATGTGAATCTAATTAATTTCATTCATTATCAATTTATTTTTTGTTACAGATTCTTGCATGAATCCTAAATCTCATTACCATGAACACACAAATTATTGTTCACTTCTCATTCTCCTTATTCTCACTTTCCATTGTATGAACCAGTGTATATGTAGACACTATCCTCTATAGTTTATTTCACATTCATAGAACCTTTATGATAGTATATTACATGGTTAACTCATCCTTCATGCAACACAAAAATGTGAGATACACCTTATTGATCTTCATTCATGTCACTGGTGTCTATTTATAGTGGATAATTTATGTACTATTCATCACCTTACATGTGGAGGACTAGCTTCTCTTATTGGGTAGTGAACCTTCTAAAAATATAACGTTCCAAATTTTACCCTCTTTAATATACTTGAATATATGAAGGAAAATAGAATTGGTGGATCAAGATCCTAATAGGTCTAATTGGTAAAGGTAAAAAAGTTTATAATTTGTAAAAAATGTTCCCAACAATGATTTAGCCTACCTCTCAGTGGTGAGTATATCAAGAAGTGTCCTCTCATGTTTTCTTTATAATAGGAAGGGGAGGCTTGGGTATTTTTATTATTCTAATAATAATTTTTTTGGAAATTTAAATTACTAAAACTATATGTCATGGGGTGTATTTAAACACCCCAAGGATTTATGATATAATTAAATTAAATTATTTTATATCTTTCTTTACATGCAACACCGAGTTCAAATGAACAACGATATACTATTAAATTATTATTATTTGATGTTGTAGTTATCTTGTATATATTTTATTGGATTATATTAATAGGACAAAATAAATTATTAAAAAATTTTATTTAGAAATTTATATAATGAATTAGTTAGTTTTACCCACGTTATAAATTATAAGAAAGTATTTTATGGCGAGAAAAGTTATTTATATAAAGTATTTTTATGTGCACATTTTGTTATTTACGTTACTAAATTTAATTATTCCATATTAATGAATGATTTTAATTAAATTTTTATATAATATATTATTAAAATATTATAAAATTCATCTAATAGTTTTTACATGGAATTTAATGAAGTTAAAGTTAGTTTTATAGAGAAAAATGCATTTTACTAAAAACTGTTTTGTTCTTTTATGAGCACTTATTTAAAAATTCATTTCTTCATTTAAAGAAATTTAATATTTTAAAATGGATTCCATACTTTAAAATAAAATAATTAATATTATTTAATAATTCCAACTTAATTTTCCATCACTATGAATTGTAACTGAGGAAAAAATCATTACTACAGTAAAGGTTAAAAGGGGTTAACAAGTGGTTAAACAAAGGATATAAGGTTTAAAATGACATAAAAACTTTTATAAATCTGATTTTATGAGTATAGTTATAATATATAACATATAATGTTGGATATTAATCCTATTTGGAGCCACGTTCCCATGAGGTTGACTTTATTATATTTTAATATTCTTAATATCTACAAGTGTGCCACTCCTCTCACTTATAAAAGGGAACCTCTATCCACTATTATATAAACCAATTGATCACTTTATATCTATAAAAAATTACCAAAGTATATTTTTTATTTACTATAAATATTCTATATGTACTTCTTTTCTTAAAATACCAACCTAAGTGTTCTTAAAAATACATTCAAATGAGGTTTCTCAAACAAAAGGTATATGTTTTTACCAATCCTTTCCAAGTTTCATTCTTCTTAAACATTATATAGATATATTGTATCTAAAATAAAATTATGAATATAATACCATAAATATACTAATATTTTATTATTTTTTGGGACAATAATTTTTGAAATCCTTTTTAACAAATGGGAAAGCAATGTATCAATCGAGTGTACTTGTGGACTACAACCTCCACGTAGGGATATGATTCATTTTCCATCAGCATAATTCACTTTTTGTTTTCATGATAAATTTAATTGATAAATTTTTTATTTATAAAATAATTATTCTCCTTTAATTATTATTTCTTATCGAACTTATTCCAATCCCATTCATTGGGAAACAACAATGTCGCTCTTGTGTACGTGTGGACAACCACCTCCACGAAGCAATGCGGTTCATATTTCATTTCATATTTACATAGACAGTAATAAGGATAGAATTAATGAATATATATGAAATTTATTATATAATAATTATTTTTAAAAAATTAATTATTAATTAACTTTATTTCTTTCTATCCATGAAAAAGTGAAAACATACCTTGTGCATACTTACATACTACTGTATGCACAATGTGATGTAATTAATTTTTCACCATCACTTTTTTTGAATGGTTATAAAAATATATATAATTAATTAATATTATATTTATATCATTTATACTGTTATTTATATAATAAATCCATGAAAATGTACAATTAATGTAACCATCAAACTGAAACTTTCATGGAAAATAGACCGATTTTAACTTAAATGTTCATTTTAATGTAGTAATTGTTAATATAATTATAGTTATAAATTTTAAAGGATTTATAATTAGTAAGTTATAAATATATATAAATCTATAATATATGTATAATAAATATATATTTATTATATAGGATTTTTTAAATCTTAAAAAAATGAAACATAAGGTAAGCGATTTATGTTACAAACTCATTTCTTTTTGGGCTTGTTTATAAAATATTTCGGATGAAGTAAATTATATAAATATTATCCTCTAAAGACCATATAATATATTATTATATATTAATTACCATATTTTCAACATATTTTTAATATTTTACTGTATTTGTTACTTAAAATGGTGAAGAAGATATTTTTAAAGAGAAGCAACTTTATTTCCTCATTAGGTAAAAAATTTTCATTCCATGTTCATGTTATTAAAAATTATTATAAGAAATTCATTATATATAGAATAAATTCCTTAAAAAGGTAATTTTTATTAATTTTTTCTTACATACAAATTATTAAATTGTTTTTATATTAAAGGAATGTTTTCTGAACAAGTAATGTTTGAATTTTTAGAAAAGTGTGATACAAATGTTCCCCATTAAGGTACATGGTGTGAACATCTTTTAATAACATCATGATAATTATTTTATTTAAATATTATTTTACAAATTTCCATGATTATTTTCAATTCTTTTATCTTTTAGTTAAAATGTTATCAAAAGAAAAGAGCATTTCTATGTTGTTTTTAAAAAAGGTTATAATGTTATTTTAAAGGTATTCTTATCCATGTAAACATTATTTCTAGATTGTTACGTTTCACTAGGGATATGATATTATGATTCTATACATTTTATGGATTATATATAATGATGATTATGTCAGGTTGATTACATGAAAGCCATTTCTTTCCCATGTGTTAATTTAGTTATGATGAGATTACGGATGCTCTTATGATACCGTATACTTTCTTTCTCTAGATGACTTATTATTATATAGTGATTAGTTTTTTATGAAATCCATTTATTTTACATATGTTATACTATAATTATATGATTAATTTTTTATAATCATATGGAACAAATATGTATGTTTTTAATTATATTTTTAGTGGGGCCCAAAATTAAATAACCCTCCAATGCATCAGGTAAAGACTGAAATCTCATGACATAAAAAGGACTTGAATGGGGGTGAAATCTGTTTAATAAGAGACTCTATCCACTATGATAGTATTAGGAGTAATCATTGAAAATGTAAATGATGGAATGGGGAGTGAACCCCAACCACTATGAAAGCCTTGGAAGTGAGCCTTAACTAGGGAAATTATTTTATGATCTTATGTGTATTACAAAAACTTATATATATGATTATGATATGTTCTCATAGATCATAATTGATTATTGGTGATTCCAAAATCTTATATCACATTTCTTTTGATTGAAAAAAAAGTATTCCATGATTCATTATAAAAAACCATTAACAGATTGGCTATGATTTTGTTATGTTATGATCATGTTGTTTTAACCTTATGCTTGTGATCACTTATGATCATTGAATGATATATCATATCTTTAATCTTATTTATAATCTAAGATCACCATTTATTCTATTTCCAAATACCTAGGTTATGAATAAATTTATTATGTGAGAAATTTCTAACATTGGTTTTATGGTAGAATAAACTTATTACATATGTTGAAGATCTTTTAGGAAATAGGAAGATTAGGTATATAGTCTCCAAAGAAACTAAACCTTTATAGTCTTTGGGAAATTATCATTTTGAAATTGTATTAAATATTCATCTAAAATGATTTAACATTTATCTATGTTGTGATTGTGGTTCCTTATGTTTTATTTTTAGGAGAATGGAATGTACCATGGAAAAAAGACGAAGTAAAATTTATTTATGTTAATCATTATAGAAGTTTTGTACTTTTATGTCACTCAATTAATGACTCATATGATGTGGATATATTCTAAAATTAAATTATTTATGGTTGAGGTGATTTTAAATTTTAATATGACTTATTTTAAATACATCTAAGAGAAACCAAAATGAAAAAAATGATTCTTAAGGATAAATATTCTTTAATAATTGAAATTATATGTTTTAATTAGCCACATGTTTGAGAAATCATGAATTAAAAGTTATGATAATGAGATTATATCATTGAACTGGCTATATATGATTTTATGTAATTGAATAAAATTTTCATATATAAGACTCATATAATGAATATGTTTTGGGATTTTGTCTTAAATCATTAGAAATAATTTAAATATTTATGGAATAATTGTTTTGTATTTTTTAAAAAAATATTGAGAGATTTCAATATAAAATTGAAAGATATTTTTGGGAGTTTAATATTGTAAAATTTTTTAGATCTGGATATTGAATATATGATATCTATGAAGGGATTTTTAAAAAAAATATGGTTTATTTTTAATTGAAGTTATATTTTTATATTATTGAAAAATATTTTAAAAAATTTAATATGTTGTTAGGGAAGAATTTAAAAAAAGAATAAGTGAAGATAGGAAATTAATTAAAATTTTAAAGGATATTTTGTTTATTTTATTCTAAAAAATTGAATTTTTCTATCTAAATAATAATGAATAAAAATTTTCTTATATTTTTATGATGAAGATAAAACACCCAAATTACTTTAATATTTATTATAGAGTTAATTTTTATCAATATATGGATTATAAACCCCTATTTTTCATCTCAATACATTATAGTCTAAGTGTATGATAGAGTGACTCTTTGCAATGTCATTTTCTTGAACGTCATTATAAAGATAATTAGCCTTTACATGGGGTTTAGTATGAAAATTCATTAAAAATATATTAGTGAGATGGTGGTTAATAAATACATCTACACCAAGCTGTGTGTATTTTCATTATATGTATACTTTTTGGGGAACCAATTAAATATGGTATTCTTTTTATAATTTTAATTTATTTTTATATATGATGTTCTATAATAATTTTTTGTATGACATGTGATTTTTTATATTTTTGTTTTTAAAAAATAAAGTAAATCCCTTTCATTTTTAGGGGTGTTTTTTAGAACATTTCATACCCTTCATCACCCCATCATAGGCATCCTTTTAATATATAACCACTATCTATTGGTATTTCAGAACAATTTTAAATCATGATAAATCGATCAAAATCTAAAGTTTCTTTTATTGAAATTTGTTTTAACCACAAAGCTATTGTAAATTTTTATGTTCAAAATTATCATATCTAAAATATTAGGGTGAAATTTTATCTAAGATCAGCCATGAATGATTCTTATAATCCTATAATATATAGTATTCAAATCAATGTTCTAATGTAAATGGATTTGATAAAATCAACTAAATATTTCTTTATTGTTTATTAAATTATAAAAAATTATTTTTATAATTTTCTATCCAATAGGATTTATGTAATTTTAATATATAAAATTTCTTCTAAATCCTTGAGGATATTTTTTAATAGCATATATAAATTGGATCATTAGGTGATGGAGGAAAAACTTTTGTATTTATTAAGTAAATTTCAATATTTAAGAATTATTCTCAATAAGAGCATGGATACATTATTTAATACAATCATTGAGGTTATTGGTACAATGAGAATAGTTGGATAAATAATTAAAGATGTTGAAATTATAAAAACAGTAATTTGGAATAGGATTTTATATAATGTAAAGGATTTAATAATTGAATAGATATCCTTATGTCTAGTGTCTCTATATTATTTTCAATTTTTTTAGTTTACAATGAGATGAGAGTAAATTCATAATGTCATTTAATTCAAAAAAATTACTGGAATTTCGAATTTATGGATAGTTTAAAATTGAGTAATGAGAATATTGAAAAATACATTAGTAATTATTTTATTTCACTGATTTTCCGAAAGATGAAGTAAATAAAATTCATATTTGAAGAAAAAATTACATGTTTCATATTTTAAATTTTATAAAATTAGATATTTGGTTCCAATAAAATGTTGTAGAAAAATAATTATATTCCATAGATATTATATCCAATAAAATTTCCATAAAACAAGCAACACATAGATTAAAACCTAATGGTAATTTTTTTTAAAGAATTTGTTTTGTTTACTAAGAAAAAGGGAATGTTTAATATTCTCATGGAAAATATGAAATACAATTTCAATATAATGATGAAGAATTCATGGAATATATGATTACTGATATAACATAACAAAAGAGAGTTTTTATAAATTTAATTATGATATTTAAGATTCTCTTAAGGTATTTAATGTATAGAGGAAAAATAAAAAGATAAAAAAGTTTATAAAATTTGTTATTTTTTCATGTGGATGAACATGGAGCTGATATTTCATGCCTAGAACCGATGGTTGAAGATAAATCTTATTATTCAAAAAAATATTGAATACATAGTTGATTTTAAGAAAAATATTAAATGCTAAGCTATTATTATTGAATATATTAATTCTTTCATCAATGAGAAATAAACGAAGATTCCATATCTTAAAGGCGAGTGGTTGTAATGAAATAAAATATTTCAATAGAAATAAAATTTGGAAAATCTAGGAAGAATTTATTGGTTAGGTGTTAAAAAATTATAGAATTAAAAGAAAAATATAATATAACTACAATATAATTAACATGTAGTTTAATATTTCAATGTTCTACCAAAATTTTCAATATCAATTTTTTAGAATCACTAAAAAATGTAGTTATAAATAGTTAAATAGTAGTTTTTGAAGAAAAATAAAATCATAAAGTTGAATAAAATTATCATAAAAAGACTTTGAGAATATTTTAAAACCCAAAAGAGGGTTTTTTGAATCCACAAGGATAAAGAATGAAAATGTATTTCATTAGGTGTAATATTAATTTCTTGGCTACCGTGAACATAGAATAAAATATTTTAATACAGCTAAAATCTATTTGAGAGGAAAAATTATTGGAATTAAGCGATGAAATTTTTTTATCTTATCAATGTAAGGGAAAATATTTTTTATGGAAATTTAATTAATTATAATGATTTTTTCCATAATAAATTAAATTATAGAATTAAAAGTGTTACTGATGAAGTATTATTTATAATAAGAAGATCTAAAAAATAAAATATATTCCATTAAATAATAAGTTATCCATTTTGGATAAAAATTATATAATAGTGAAAATATTGTTTAAGGTAGTAATAATTATAAAAATACAAAAAGTTGTCAATTTATTTTGTTGAAAAAAAGGAGAAAAAATAAAATCAAAATATTATAGGTGTATACTTTAAAGTGGGTAAACAAAATACATGGATTATTGATAGTGTATGTTGATCCCATCGAATTGGAAACCTTGTACTACAAAATAATGTTAAGAAATGTGTTCATGAAAATTTTATGTTTGTGGATGAAAGATATCAAATAATGAAATGAATTAATGGAATTAAAGTTTTTGGGAATGATTTAAAGAATATTGAAATTATATTTATGGATGGATTAAAATGAAATATTTTATGTGTGAGTTATATTTATAATTCAGGGATGAAATTAAAATGAAATAAGAAGGGGTTATAAATTAAATGTAAATATCTAATCACTTTAATGTACTTAATAATTTCCCTCGATAATATATTTCATATTTATAAGAAATAAAACAGCTTTTTATTAACAATTTATGAGTAAAATAGATTTTAGCATAAGATGTTGATCCATATACACCAAAATACAAGAATATTATCTTAAAATATAACATTTAAATTAAAATTCCATTATTGTCATGTTAAAGAATAAAAAGTATGATTAATTTAATATGAGGGATATTGTGAAAAAACCCTATCATTTTTAGAAAAAAATTTCTAGAAGTATTCTTGATCTTAATCAAATAAAAATGTGTGATCCTATAAAAATTATTATAAAGGTTCAATATATAAAATTTTATTTATCTATTATTATTATATAATGATATGTATTATAGTCATATAATAAAATAAAGAGTAAATTTGATCAATAATAATATATTATAGGCTTGTTAGAAACTACTATTGAAGAACTATTAATACTCTCTAATTTGATAGTGACACTAAATTTATCATAGTTAATGTTTAAAATTAACTTGATAAATTTATTATGAAATTTGATTTCTGATAAAATAATTTTTTATTGAATATTTTAATGATAATAGATGATATAATTTTATCACATTATGTTAAATATGTTTATTTATAAAATATTTGCGATTAGATCATTCATTTGAAAATATGGTGAAAATTCCAGTTTTACCTCTCTAAAATTAAATGTAGGATTTCAAACATAAATATTTTAATATGAATTATTTGAATATAAAATTTTGTAAATTGTTACTCACCTAATTTTTACAACTTTTATTGAGGTCACTAGAGCTAAAGAGTGCTTTTTGATGGAGTAAATGGGACAATAAGTCAATGGTGGGATGGACACGCGAGATTGGACATCACTTTGGTGTGTGGGCCATATCTTCTACATACTTGCATGGATTGAGCCCAAATATTGATAGGGGATCGAAAAACCAATGGATCACATATTATCCTGTAGGAAGGATAGCGAATTCATGTGTTTTAGGTGTCAATAAGTCGGATCATGTGGGATTAAAATATTTGGCAGAATCTCTTCATTCACACTTGAAACCACTTTTAACCTATACTCCCCTCCTTTCTATAAATGTTTATTTTACTCAGTTGGAAGGGTTGGGACGTGCATTAGAAATTTTAGGGAGAGGAGAAGTGGATCCACTCCAATTCTCCAACCATTTCAACAAGGGTAGCTCTGGAAGCAAGGATACCTTCAACGAAGCCTTCATCTTCTTCTTCGTGTTGTAATGATTTTGTTTGTGTAATAAACTTATTTGTTCTTCTTTAATTTATTATCATTTATTATATTCTGTTAAATTTTATTATTCTCTTAATCTTACTAATTGGGTTAGAATCAAGAGTAGAAAGAAGATTGGGTTCTACCCTCTCTAAACCATTCCAAAAAGAAAACTTTCTATGATGACTACACCACCCATGGAAGAGAAGTTCTTTTTAGTTATCAATCTACCTATCACCTCCTTCATTAATTTATTTTGAATCAATGAGATAATTTAATTCAAATAATACAATCTATTAATTGAGTGTTTAATTTAAACGAAATAAAGAAAGAAATTGATCAACAAACACAAATCACGCGAGGTCGAGAATTGTGTGAATTGTTAGGGTATGAACTTAATTAGTAATTAAAAACCACACGGGATCAATTTATAGTGTTCTAATATAATCCCTAGACATAATTAATTATTATTTCTTGAGAGGATATGTGCCATAATTTACCAATGACCAAATGATAACCTTAGAACATCAATCAGAGCTGGGTGTTGTGATTGCATGTTCCGAAGTTAGCCTAGGGTTAAATTCACTTAATCTTTGTGGTAAAGTTAATTCTCATAGGGTTTAAGATTCATGTTCTGAAGTTAGGATAGGGTTAAATTCAATTCTACTTTTTGGTAAATTTAATTCTCGTAGGGTTTGGTTTTTAACAAATTAAGGGATCATAATTAAGTGGATATTAATTAAAATAATAATGAATAATAAATGATTTAAGAGGTATAGTTAGATCGATTAAGAATTTTAAAATATTTAAAAAAAACTTCTTGTTGAGTCTTTTTAATTGAATATTATTTCAAAAAAATAAATAAAAAATACAATCATCTTCCAGAAAACTTCTTATAGCTTTATGAATGGTAAATAACCCCACATCCTTTCAAGTAGTGTTATTATTCAATTTTATGTTATTTTTAAAATATCTTTAATAATTTGTCAAATTTTCTTCCTCCTTTCAGAGAAGACATGTGTCAGCTACTCTGCTATACCTATGTACCCAAAAACCACTAATCATTTGAGGTAACCCACGATAGTGCCTTTCAAATTGGCATTGTTTCCAGGGAGGAAAGTAATTATTTCAACCATTTGGAGGTATTAATTTTATTTTAAATTTTATTATCTTCTTCAATTCTTTCTCAATTCTTTACCCACTCAAAATTTTTATTTTTCTTTGGTTTTCTTCTTCTTCTTATTTTTGGACCATCAACTGAAACTTCTCATATTTATTATGGTATAATTTCCTTCTTTTTATTATTTATATGATTTATGATACGAACTAATTCCTAAGATCTCATAGATATTGATCCTGAGATTGGACGTAGCATTCAGGCTCAAATCAGATATTCTCAATCTATGGGATGTTTCAACATTCAACCGGTTTGAGAATTCCTACACTCCCAGAACATTGAAATTGGAAGAAATTCAAATTCAAACGTAAACAAATAACCAATGGCTGAAAATAATGGAAACGAACTTAATAGAACCATTCAATAATTGGTTGTACCTGATATTAATTATCAACCAAATAGCATTGCATGCCCAAATCTCAAATCAGACATTGAACTGAAATCTGGGTTAATTCACCTACTTCCAAAATTTCATGGCGTATCTTGCGAGGATCTGAATAAACACATTAAAAAATATAATGTGATTTTCTCAACCCTAAAACCCAGAAATGTATTTGAAGACCAAATAAAACTAAGAGCATTCCCATTCTCACATGTTGGAGCTGTGAAATATTGGATGTATTATTTATAACTTGAAGATGTAACTTTTTGGAACGATTTGAAATGACTTTTCTTACAGAGATTTTTTCATCATTAAGGAGCACTTCCATTTGTAAGGAGATCTCTAGGATACAAAAATCCTAAGGGGAGTCAATGTTTGAGTACTGGGAGCGATTCAAGAATTTGTGTGCAAGTTTCCCACATTACCAAATCAGTGAGAAACTCCTCATCCAATACTTATATGAAGGACTCACACATATGGAGAGAAGTATGGTGGATTCCACAGATGGAGGAGAATTAGTGGAAAAGAAACTAGTAGATTTATGTGCATTGATCGACAAGATGGAACAGAACTCTTAACAATTTGGCGATTGAGGTATGCCACATGTTCGAGGCATACATTAGGTAAGTCCTGATTCTATTGAAAGTCATATTATTGATACCATGTTGGAAAAATTCACCACTATGGTGTTGCAGATTGCTTTGGCCCAAAAGACATCCCAACCCCCTCCTCAAGGCCTTGTGGAATTTTCACTATGACAATCCACCCAACTGATTGTTTCCCCCAACTACAAGAAACAAAAGATTGTGCAACAGTGTATCCTCGGAGACCATATAAGCAGCAGCAACAATAACATCATTAAAAGGTGCTTGATTAATTTGTTCCAACATACAACCAAGGGTGGAAAAATATATCATCCTCCGCCTTACCTATAGGGTTTCAAACAAACCCAAAATAGATTTTAAGCCCAAACATCAATAAGAAAACAACAAGGGAATCCCAAACCAAAGGTAGATTCTAATACTGATGATCTTTTGAATCATATTTTTCTTAATCAATAAAATGAGTGGAAGAGTCAAGGTTCCGAGATGGGCAAGTTAAAAACTCAAATGAGCCATATTTCAACCATCCTCTATGAACTGGTAAGTAACAATTCTGTAAATCTACCTTCCCAACCTACTCCAATTACAAAGGGGAATGTCGGTGGAATCACATTGAGAAGCGAGAAGCAAACAACTATTGTTTCTCCACCTAGAATTCCTTCAGGATTCACCTCAACTCCAGAGAAGCCCCATTGAAAACTAGTTGATGAGAAACCCAAGGACAAAGATAAAGGTTAGAAAAATATTAATGATGTTTCTCCCAAACCCCTTACTTTTCCAAAAAGGGCTGTTCAAACCAAGAATATGGCTGATGAGGCAATGCAAAAGGAGGCTTTTGACACATTCAAGCGCGTTGAGATAAACACCCCCCTCTATGATGCCATTAATAAAATCCCATAGTATGCCAAACTTTTAAAATAAAATTTTTCAAATCAAAGAGGGGTCAATAGAAATGAGAGGATCAACCTTGGAAGGAATGTGTCAGCACTCATTACACCAACTCTTTCAATGCCATCAAAGTGCAAGGATCCAGGGACATTCACTATCCCATGCACTAGAGGGGATTTGCAGTTTTCTGGTGCTATTTGAGATTTTGGAGCTTCCATAAATGTGATGCCTCACTCTGTATTCTGTTCTTTGCAGGTTGGTGAGTTGAAACTGATGAGAGTAGTCGTACAGCCGGCAGATAGAGCGACGACATAACTGGCGGGTGTCCTTTGGGATGTACTTGTTCGGGTAATAGACATGATCTTCCCAATAGATTTCTATGTGCTTAACATGGACGATGATCACATTAGTTCACATGTTCCCATTATCTTAGGTAGTCCCTTCCTAAAAACTACAAAACTATCATAAATGTCTATTAGGGTACACCTTCTGAGGAATTTGGAGATGAATTTGTGATATTTAGTGGCTTGGAATCCATTAAGTACCCCTCAGAGGATGATTCTTCATTTTGTATCTCCCATTTTCAACCACAAAAAATACCCCATGGAATTTGATTGTACTATGCTTAGGGAGATTATGAGTATTGGTTCTAGTTTGATATCTAAGAGTACTTCCACACCTATTTCAAATGCACAAGAATCTCTTAGATTTGATTTTGAAATGGATTCATATTCTGATTTTGATCATGTGAACTCTGATTATGACATGGCTGTTGAGTATTCTGATGTATTTGATGCTTTATTCTCTGATTTATATGATGTATATTCAGATACTGATGTTTACTATGCACATATTTCTGTTCCTTCCATTTATCCATCCATACATCACCCCATACATTGGAACTCAAGCCATTTCCACATAATCTCAAATACTCATACTTGTTATGTGGTGAGAAATTACTTGTTTTCATTGCTAATAATCTCCATTTTGATCATGAATAAAAACTTTTGAATCTTTTTAGGGAGAACATTAAGGAAATCAGGTGGTCCTTGGATGACATATCTGGTATTATCCCCTCAATTTTCATGCATAGGATTCTTTTGGAGGATAAGGAAAAACTGGTTAGGTAGCCACAAAGAAGACTCAATCCAAACCTTCTGAGAATTGTTAAAAAAGAGGTTTAAAAACTGATTTAGGGAGGTATAATTTATCCAATTTTAGATTCTCAGTGGGTGAGTTCTATTCAGGTTGTGCCTAAGAAAAGCGGTGTTACAGTTGTTAAAAATGAGAATGATGAGTAAGTTCCAATGAGGGTGAAAGATAGGTGGCGTGTGTGTATTGATTATAAAAAACTAAATCAAACCACTCGAAGGACAATTTCCCCCTCCCATTTATTGATCAATTTCTTGAGAGACTTGATGGAAAAACATAGTATTTTTTCTTGGATGGATTTTCTAGATTTTTTCAGGTTCCTATAGCCTCATACGATCATCAGAAGACAACATTCACTTGTCCATTCAGTACGTTTTCCTACTGAAGGCTGCTATTTGGACTTTGCAATGCCCCATGTACCTTTCAGAGATGCATGGTGAGTATTTCTTCTGATTTTATTGAGACTCTCATGGAGGTATTTATAGATGATTATATAGTGTATGGATCCTCATTTTATGAATGTCTAAGTAGTTTGGTAAAGGTGTTGAATCGTAGTATTGAGAAGAATATCGTCTTGAACTTTGAAAAGTTTAATTTCATGGTAGGGCATGTCATTGTCTTAGGGCATGTAGTGTCAAAACATGTGATAGAGGTTGATAGATCTAAGATAGATAGTATTTCATTTTTACCCTATCCTTAATGTGTGCGTAATATTAGATATTTCCTAGTGAATGTAGTATTTTATCAAAGCTTCATTAAATATTTTAGTAATATTTCTCTTCCTTTTTCATGATTACTTCAAAAGGATTAAGATTTTTTGTTTGATGATTCATGCAGGGTAGAATTTGATGAGATGAAAAAGTGTCTCACCACTCCACTGATCATACATCCCCTACAATGGTACATTCATTTTGAGATTATGTGTGATGACTCCAACTTCGCGGTTAGAGATGTCTTATCTCAAATGGTGGATGGAAGTTCACATGTGATTGCCTATTAATCGAGGACACTGGATTCAACCCAATCAAACTAAAAAACAACATAAAAGATGTTTCTTGCTATTATATTCAAATTAGAAAAATTCCGTTCATATTTATTGGGCTCTAAGGTAGTGGTTTTTTTATTCATGCAGCTCTAAGGTACCTCTTGAAGAAGCCAGACGCAAAGCCTAGAATTATCCAATGGATGGCTCTTCTTTAGGAATTTTATATTGATAGAAAGGACAAGAAGAGGTTAGCAAACTTGGTGGTGGACCACATGAATAGGCTTACTCATAGACTAGAGGATGACAGATTGGGCTTGGTACCACTTCGAGACACTTTCCCAGATGAGATTCTTTACTCCATCTCCGGTACGCATCCTTCCATCCAACATTAAATTTTTTATTATAATCACTTTAAAGGGGAAAGTGAGAACCCTTACATCTTTCTAGTTTCAACACCAAATCACACACAAGATTTTTTGAAAAAATGTTGAAGTTGGTTGGAGACAATCTCTCCCTAAAAAAAATCCATGGGATAGAATGAACATGGATGTCAGGGTTTTGCACTAAGGTGCCTTCATATAGATGAGCCATGTTGTCCCAAGATTGTCTGTATTCCTCTTTTTTGATCTTCCCCATGTTGTGTCCCCTAAGAAAAATACGGACCTGCTTATAAATCCACTCACTTTTCTCTTTAGTAGTGTTCACCTGGAGAGGTCTCATCTTCTTTGACTCCTTAATATCCAGATCGTCCTCAATCGTTTCATATGAATGAATTAGAAGGTCCATGTGTTCTAGCAACTAAGACACTTGTTGCTGAGGGAATTCATTGAAGCCTTCATCATGCTTCTTCCTAGGATCAAGTAGCCCCCTATCACCCGAAGGAGTGATAGGATCTATGTCCTTATATCCAACTTCCACCAGGTCCTTGGATATGTTGACCACCTCATGCTAGTCAGAACCTTTGAGTTTGTTCGGGGGGGATGGAGTCGCCAACTATAAGAGCCTTCAGTGGCAACTTACCCTTGATTGTGGATCTAGTAACTAGAGGACTAGGAATATTGGATAAGTCCTTCCTATGTCATACCCTCTTGTTGCCCATTATGAAGCCGTTTGAATCCATAATTAAGTTCTTTCCCTTCCATGAGGAGGATCTAATGTATTCCTCCTATATGACTCATTCCTTGGGCTCGGCGGAATCCGTGGCCCCGTCCATTTCCTCTTGATATGCTACCATATCCACCTGGGGGCCCTCTCTATTATCCATCCCTATGACAATATCATTATCCTGGAAAGCCTCTTCCCCTAAAACTGAAATCCGGTTTTGAGAAAACAAAGTCGAATCCCGAGATTTAAGCTTCTCCGCATAGGAAATTCTAGCCAACATGACCTTCATTGGTTCTTCTGCAGCCCCTGTCTGGTCGAACCCTAGACCCATGAATTGGAATACTGGTGAGTGTTTCTCCAGAGCCAGGTGCTGGGAATCCTCTCCAGTGTCTTGGGGACCCAAGATGACCCCCTCACCTATCCTCATTTTTTCAGATTCCACTACATCAAACAGCTAGGGCTCCTCCTGCTCTGATCCTGGATGCACAACCTTTCTCCCCTCATCATGGCTTCATTGGTCTAGTTGAAACTCTTCATCCCTTAGAAAGGAAACCTTCTAGAATAATTTTTACAGATACTTGACCTCCACACAGTTTTCAACCCTTTAGAAACACTACCCGGGGCTCTGTAAGTGATATTCTTCTTCTCTATAGAAGCATTGACTGAGGTCATTTTCTTAAGCTTGATGCAAGCATGCTATCCGAGAAACTACTCCACATTAGCACTCAGATCCTGCAACGACATCCCCAGGTCCTGTTTCATACAATTGAACACAACTACCACCTTTGGGTTCCCACTCGACCTTATTTCTTTACACTTTAAAGGAGCCATCATCCACGGCTCAACCTCCTTGTGTTCCACAACCCTTGTTGCCACTAGAAGAGATAGGGAAGGACACTACTGGTGAGCCTCCCATTTACTAGCCTCCGTACCTGGACTGTCACAATCCAACCCCTCTGGAACAACCCTATACACCTCCATTTCCTCATCCATACCATCAAAAACACATACATTCTGATTTAAAACATGATCAACCTGCACCATAAGCCCCTCTGAGGCACTGGTCTCGGCATGCAACACCATGTGCCCATGGTGACAGATTGAGACCGAATGTTCAAATCTGTGACACCCTAGGAGAATGCGGGCCACATTTCAAATACTACCCATTGTCTCAAGCGAAGCTCTTCTCTGATAAAAATCATTATCCATTCTGTGGGAACCTTTGAAACAACCGCCTCGATGCATTTGCGGGGGGAGATTGGGTGGTAGACTATAGACGTCTGGCTATCAGAACACAAGTATGTACATACCATATTTCCTAACATTCGAATAATTGAAGGGTTTTGTAATGGGAGAGGAAGGTCGAGAAAGCTTACCCAAACCGAGGACAGAGGCTCATCGTGATTCATGTTGAATGTGAAAGACCAGGGAAGAAGAAACAAGCCGCATCCATTGATAGCTCGTGGGGCTCGGGCCCAGGAAGAAGTCAGATCATCCTCCAAGGCGAAATGAATCATTAGGTGACACTAATCGAGGAGACCCACCACCACATGATCTTGGAGATCCCGTGAGTCAAAGAGAAATCGATCAAATTCATAGACAGAGGGACGGTGGCCCCTGAAATGGGCTATGAGAGTCAACTGGTGAAGATCGGAGGCCTCGTTGAACTCTTATGTAGAGATCGAAAGATGGGGCGAGAGGTTGAGAATATCAGGAACCTTAGGGTAGAGTGATATCAAAGGAAAGGGGGAAAGGAAATCTAGGTTTGTAAAAGGGATGAAGGTTCGCACCAACAAGGATGAGGGGATGGCATGCCCCCGTCCCCCCACTGTGGAGGAGGGGGTCGGATCAACGGGCATCACTGTTACGGCATCGCTGTCGGGCTGAGCTCCTCCTTAATAACCCTCCCAGGTACACATCCTTAGTATGCTGATTTAGTTAACTTCATTGTTGCCTCTGAAATCCCTAAAAATTTAAAGAAACATAAAGTCCAAAAGTTAAAGAGTGAGTAAAGATTTTATGTTTGGGATGATCCATACCTATGGCTCATGTGTAGTGACCAAGTTATTATGCGGTGTGTTCTTGATCATGATTTGGAGTCTGTTTTACATTTTATTTCGTACACTTGCTTATAGTGCAAACTTTGGACCTCAACCGAAATCTAGGAATGTTTTAGACTCTGGATTATATTGGCCTAGCTTATTCCATGATAACCATGTGTTTTCTAAGTCAAGATCTCATTGCCAAGACACTGGGAACATTTCTAAGAGACATGAGATGCCCCAACAACCCATAATTTTATGTGAGATATTTGATGTATGGGGCATCAATTTTAAGGGTACTTTTCCAAGTTTAGTTGGCTTTTTCTATATTTTGGTTACTATTGAAAATGTGATCAAATGGGTGGAGGCTAAGGCCACCAAGACTGATGATTCTCATGTTGTTGTGGAATTTATCAAAGCATGCATTTTTTGCAGTTTTGGAGTACCGAAGGCCATAATCAGTGACCCAGGGACACACTTTTATAATCAGAATTTCGCTTCCTTGCGATCTATGTATGGGGTGACACACAAAACATCAACACCATACCACCCCCAAACAAATGGTCAGGATGAGGTTTCAAATTGGGAGTTGAACTAAATTTTGGAGAAAACTGTGTAGCCAAATAGGAAGGATTGGACCAAGCGGTTTGATGCTGTGCTTTGGGCTTATTGGACTGCATACAAAACACACATTGGAATGTCCCCATTTCAGATTGTTTTTGGCAACTCATGTCATCTCCCCATAAAAGTTGGGAATCCGGCTTATTGGTCTATAAAGAAATTCAACATGGATTTGGTACAAGATGGAATCCAAAGGAAGTTGAAAATTCAATAGCTTGAGGAGATTCAATTGTATTCATATGAGAAGTCAAGGATCTATAAGGAAATATCAATAAAAGATCATGATTGAATGATCCAACGAAAAGAGTTTCATGTTGGAGAGAAATTCCTTCTCTACAGTTCACGACTGAAGCTGATGCCTGGTAAGTTACGTTCCAGATGGTTAGGTCCTTATGTTGTGACTAATGTTTTTCCATATAGTGAAGTGGAGATCACACAAGATGACACAATAAAGATCTTTTCAATCAATGGGAAATGTTTTAAGAAATACATTAAGGGACTTCCTATTGGTGCAGTGGATTTCATCACACTACACGACCCCATCATCACTTGACCATATCATCCTATTCCTAACCTTTTCACTTATTTATTCTTTGTCCAATTTAAAATCATAAATTTCATGTGCATATATAATCTCATGGGTTCACATTGAGGGCAATGAAATATTTTATGTGTGGGGGAGGGAACCTTTTAGTTTATTCATTTCAATTGTTTTTTTTATTTTTCAATGTTTTTCAAAAAAAATATTTGTGTTTCTAATTTTTTGTGTTTATTTTCCAATGTATTTGCGTTTTTTTTTTGAGACTTTTGAGCTAAAATTATTCGTATAACGATTTTTAAACTCATATCAATAAGTTAAAAAAATTTATCTAATGAAACTAAGCTTAAATTAATGAAGGAAATGGCTTCATATCATGTTCCAATCTTTAGTAATTTCATGAAAAGTACTCTGAAATTTGAATCCCATGCCTCACTGTCTTTATATTTTAAATCACTTTCTTATGAGGCTTATGAACCGTTATTTTCATATTATTTAAATTTATCTCACTTCTTGAGAGAACCAAACCATGCATTATTTAACCATAATTTGGTTTATTCTTGTCAAAACATGAGGGTTTGTGGTATTTCTGTTTAAATTATAGAGGCATTTGTTTGGTATTAAAGCCCCTATTTCAAATATTCTTTTTTTATAATGGCTTACCTTGAACATTTAATCATTGAAGCCCTTATAATCCATGAACATTCTATTAGTTTATCAACATTACAAGCTAATTTTCCCTATTCAACCAACTATTGAAGTGAAATTGCATAATATAGTTGAACTTAAGTGTGGGGGAAGTTGTCTTGTGTTATCCTACCACATTATTTGATACATTGGGTGGGAAGTTAAATTCTAAAGAGACATGTTTTCTACTAAATAAAATCATTATATTGAAATATTTTCTTTTTTTAGAGCTTTCATGATAAGTGAATTTGTGCCTTTCTGGAGCTTCTAATAGAGGGAGAAAGTTGTTCCTATCAAGAGACTTCAAGAAAATCATGTTTGAGAAGATTCACATTTTTACTACTAAAATGTTGAATGGTGTGCTCATTCCATTATTTTTCACGATGATGGACATTAATTGATGTTATGGGGATTTAGGAGGAGACCATATTTATGTGAAAATATATTAATGCAATTTTTCTTCAAAAAGAGTCAAGCCCTCTTTATTCAGCCTCAGAATTTTTCACATCTAAATCCTACCAACCAAAATCCACAAAACAACCCATAAAAGTTCTCATGATAAACATATGTCCATGACTCACGTCGGGTGGCAGTGTAAGAATCTATCATGCCTATGGTGACCCTTGTATGAGTTTGGATGAGAAAGACATTGCAGAAAAATCGACATTTGTTTGATAAGAGACAATTCAAGTGAGGTAAGTGTTTTGGGCATGAGAGGATAAATAAAGTGGAAATATATTGAATGATATAAATGGAGAACTTGAAATAATGGTTTTTATCCAAGATAACTTTTTTCTTGGTGTAGAATTATTGTATCTCAAGGATATTTGTTTCAAAATTTGTTATGATTTGATATTGATGCTTACTAAACATAATTTTTTGGAATACGTGATATGAGGTTTTTCCCAGGAGTGAAAAGGGGTATGTGTGGGAGAGTTGATAAAATAAATTTTAATTAAATATTTTATTGATAATAAATTATATAATTTCCTCGTATTGTGTTAAATATTTTTATTTATAAAATATTTGATATTAGATTATTCATTTGAAAATATGGTGAAAATTCCAGTTTTACCCTTTTAAAATTCACTGTGGTATTTCAAACATAAATATTTTAATATGACTTATTTGAAATGAAAAGATTGTAATATTGTTTCTCACTTATGTTTATACAACTTTTATTCATGACACTAGTGATAAAGAGTTCATTGGAGTGGAGTAAATTGGCCATTATGTCAATGGTGGGCTGGACACGCGAGATTGGACATCACTTTAGTATTTGGGCCATATCATCTACATCCGTGAATAAATTGAGCCCAAATATTTAGAGGGGATTGAAAACCTAGTTTCTCACATATTATCCTTCTATAAGGACAACTAATTCACACATGTTTATGGTCAATAAGGTAGTTCTAGTGGCATTAAAATATTTGGCAGAAATATCTTCATTCACACTTGAAACCACTTTTAAACTAGACTCCCCTACACTCTATAAATAAGTATTTTTCTTATTTGGAAGGGTTGAAACGTGCATTAGGAAGTTGAGGCCAGAGTAGAAGTGGAACCAATCCAATTATCCAACCATTTCAACAAGGTTGGATCTTGAAACAAGGATTCCTTCGATGAAGCCTTCTTCTTCATCTTCGTGTTGTAATGCTTTTGTTTGTGTAATAAACTACTTTGTTATTATTTAATTTTTTTATCTTTTCTTATGGTTTGTAAAAATTTATTCTTCTCTTGATCTTAAAAATTGGGAAGGAATCAAGAGTAGAAATGAGATTGGGTTCTACCCTCTCTAAACCATTGCAAAGTAAAAATGTTTCTACGATGACTACACTGCCCATGGAAGAGTAGTTATTTTTAGTAATCAGTCTACCTCTCACCTCCATCATTTGTTTATTTTTAATCAATGAGATAATATAATTCACATAATATGATCTATTAATTTAGTTTTCAAATTAAATAATACTAAGAAAGCAATTGAACAATAAACACAAATCATGCGAGGTCGAGAATTGTGTGAACTGTGAGAGCGTGAATGTAATTGGTAATTCAAAACCACACATAATCAATTTTCAGTGTTCAAATATAATACCTAAACTAAATTAATTATAATTTCTAAAGAGTATATGTTCCATATTTTACAACTGACCATAATCTAACCATAGAACATCAATCAAAGTAGGGTGCTATGATTGCATGTTCTGAAGTTAGCCTAGGGTTAAATAAACCTCATTTTGTGGTAAAGATAATTCTCATAGGGTTCAGGATTCATGTTACGAAGTTATACTAGGGTTAAATTTACTTCATATTTATGGTAAAATTAATTCTCGTAGGGTTTGGGATCTAAAAAATTAAGGGATCATAATTTAGTGGATATTAATTTAAATGATAATGATAAATAAAGTACTGAAGAGGTATAGTTAGATCGATTAAGCATTTTAAATTATTTTCTAAAAAAACATCTTCTTATTGTGTATTTTTAATCGAACATTATTTCAAAAAAAAAACAAAATAAAAAACTATTATACAATCTTCTTCCAACACGCTTCTTCTAGATTTATGAATGCTAAAAAAACCCCACATCCATTCAAGTAGATTTATTATTCCATTTTATGTTATTTTCAAAATATCTTGAATAAGTTGTCAAATTTACTTCCTCTTTTGACAGATGACCTTGATCAGCCACTCTGTTGCACCTAACTACATAGAAACCGCTAATCATTTGAGGTCACCCACAACATCTCCTTTCAATGTCTCATTTTTTAGGACTCCACATCAAAATGAAATTTTATAATAGAGAAAATATAGTGAACACAATAGAAAATGATTCTTTTAGGATTGTATTGTTAAAAAACTTTCGAAAAGAATATATTAATATTGTTAATTATATTTTTAATAGTGATAATTCTTAATAGAAATGTGGCTATACGAGTAATGAACGACATTGTTAAGTATTGTTGGAATGAAGAAGTATGTTTTTTTACATGGAAGGAAAAGTTGGGATGATTTTAATTCTTATATTTGGATTAATAATTATCATTTATAGACACATCTTAAATATTTTATAGGATATTTCTATGGTAGTTTATTAGGTTTTAGACCTCCAAAATTGAATCATGGAGTTGGAAAATCTATGTTGGTGGATGTAGTAAGACACTGAGTACCTGGTTGGGGTCACTTGGTACTTTATGGAGGTCCTAAGGGACCTTATTACTAGTTGAATCCCATGAGAAACTTGTACATTACATTCTGTTCTTAGTGAATCACCTTGGGTCCAGTGTTAATAAACTTGTTACCTGGTGCTACCCATACCCATTATTTTAATTATTGAAAACAATTTCTCATTTGGGGGTTTATTTTGAAAACCCATCATGGTGTTTATTTTTCTAGATAACAAAATAAAGGGGAGAGGTTACCACTTATCTTTATTCCCCCCCCCCCCATTAACTTCCTTTGATCCAGGGAAACCATATCTATTTTTCTTCATCAATTGAGGTTGTTTATTCTTCTTGTTTCCTCTATTTATCCCATATTTCCCTTTTTTCTAATTCTATTTGATTGTAATTTTTTTCTTAATGTTGAATACATTAGGGAATATTATAATCATACCATATCAATGGAAATTTTTATGTCTTGGAATGAGGAGGTTATAGGAATATAAATGTGCATGGTTTTCTGTGTTTTTTTATGAGGCCATCCACTACACTAGATATTCCTTGGGTTTTCACTAAATAAAAACATAAGTGGTTAATGATTCAAATTTTAGAGATTCATTTGGAAAATTTGGTAACATAGTACTAGGAGTGAACCACATCATATTGATTGAGTCATTTATATTATTATGATATTCAATTATTTACCCCTTGTTTATTCCCAATTGAATTTTTATATGTTAATAGAGGTAATTAATTATATATTGTTTATGATTTATCTTTATTCCTATTGGATGAGTTAGGGTAAAAAATTTGATGATGAAACATATAAAAGCCTAATATGAGGATAGAACGAGAATTCTGTAAGGGGTAATCTAGTTTGAAAAAGGTGGTTTACGATAAACTATTAAAACCATTTTTTGGACATGGATTTAGATCCATTGGAATAAGAAATACTCGAGTTCAAATTTTTGATAAAATATATGGTGATGGTGTAGAGAAAATTTCTAGGGTCCAAGGGTTCAAATATTTTATGACCATAAGCTGATGATTGAATGATAAAAAGGTACTACCATAATATGTGAATAGAAGTTATATCCTTGACTCAGTTGATGGAGGCAGTGTAGAAAATGAAAACTATTTATCAGAGTTTCATATCATGAATAGTTTACTATCTAAAGTAGTTATGGTATTGGATGTCTTTTAATAGGTAGATATACTTATTTGGACATATGATCTGATTGACTTATACCTATGAAGATCGGTAGGCATTGATTACTGAAAGAATTAGCTAATTCCTACTTCAAATAGTTGGATGAGTAATTTCATTAATAAATGTGTACTTAATAAATTGTAATAATATTATATATACTTGAATAAGGATAATTTTAGTGTTATCCCCATGTATTAGGGTATATGTTTGAACAAAATTACAGTTATTTTCCTACCAAATTACACATGTGTTTTTATATTTTTATTTTTATAAATCATTATATTCTAATAGTTATTGTCTATATTAATACAGAATTTGTGTATTACAGTATAGATATTTGGGTGTGGGTTGTCTTTCATGTTTCATTCTCCACACTGTGGGATAATATTTCGGTACCTAGTTCTCACCAGTTATGTTTTAGTGTATAAATTTTTATAATATGAATTTATATATGGATTCAAAATTTGGTTTCAGAGTTTATTTAGAGTCTATTAGATTATTAGTCCCTGAACTAGGTGTTTTAAATATTTTAGTATCACAGTTTTTTCATTATCCTTGGAGGATAATAAATTTAATAAATTATTGAACTCCCTTGTAAATTAATTAAAATTTAGTGGTAGCTCAAAATTTTCAAATTAATTACACTGTAAGAGAATAAGGTATGTGTGAAGAATATAAAAAAATCAATTTTGTTCTGTGAAGATTTATGATTGAAAATTTCTTATTACTGAAATAATTTGATCATTCATTGATGGGTACAATGACTTAAGTGATAAAAAATGATTGATGGGAGATTATAGATAAGATAATGTTATAGTTTATTTGAATACATTGTACCAGAATGTGTTTTAAAACATTCTTGAAGGGAAGACCACTATAGAACTTTTAAAGACCCACAATTACATGTATGAGATTCCTGTTATGATGAACAAAGTGTTCTTACTAAAGAGATTATTAAACATGATGATTTCATGAGATAATTTCTATTCTAATCATATTAATGAATTTAACATGATATCAATAAATTTGGAATTAGATAATGTTAGTTTTAGAGACGCATAGTTAATGTTGTTGTTACACTCATCTGTCCTTGAATCTTTAAAATTTACGGTCACTGCATTGAGTAACTCAAGAAAGAAAAATGAACTAGTGTTTGCGTATTTCATGTATTTAATTTTTGAAGAATAAATTATTCATAATGATATCCTTATTGAAAGAGTTAAATATGTTTTAATTTTTTTTCTTTAAGTAATATATTAGCTACCTTGTTGTATATGAAACATCGAGGTTAAATGATCTACAATATACTATTATTTTAATATGACCATTATTAAATAATAATTTGTTTGTTGGATATGAATAAGATTGAATGTGTTATGAAATATGTGAATAAATTTTTTTTGTAATAAAATTAATTATCAATCATTATTTGAATATTGATTAGCTGGAAATGAATATCAAACCACTTGAAGGTAAAATATATATTTTTTATAAAACTATTTTTATGGGTATAATATATTTTGATCTTAATACAATAAATTAACTACTAGGGATAAATGATAATAATTAAATAAGTTAATTATATACCCAAATTAATAAAAAACAATAATTTAATTTTGGTTAGTAAACATGAAATGAGAATAATTTTATTTTCTACTTTAAAAATACATTTACTTAAAAAAAATATTTTAATTGCATTTTGTGTGTGGATAATATAATCAATATGAAAAAAAATTATAAATTTAATTTGATAAAATAGACTTTTTTTAATATCATTATATCAAATTTATCTTAAAGATATTTCTTGATATTTTTCGAAAATAGTTGATATTTGGATGAATAGTGAAAATATTGATTTATAAAATATGGTTACTTTATGAAATGATTATGAACTAATCATAAATTAATAAACTTTGAAACATTTTTTTCAAACATATACATTTAAAAGGATTTATTTAATATATTTTAAAACAATATTCAGAATTTGGTAATTCAATGTTTTCTTCTAATAACATATGTTTTATTTTATTCAAATTTAAAACTATTTTGTGGTCTTAAATTTTAATGGTATGGTTGAAAGAATCCACTAGATTTTATAATGTTACAAAAGTATCAAAAACATAATTTTTTTATTATTTGACTAAAAAAATCATTTAAATCAAATTTTTACATGATTTCAAGGTGAATTGATTTTTCCACTTACATTAAGCATTTTCCTAAAACTATTTATCATTCATTTTATATAAATATATTAAATTTAATTTATGTATCTTATAAATTTTAATCAAATAAAATTCATTCTAAAATTTTAATAACCATGTAATTTTTTTTACAAGGCCCATTTTATTTGTTCATATATAATCAATTTATCATAGTAAAAACATAAGTTATCACGGTTATGGTTAAATTAGGTTTATAGGGGGTTTAACAATGAGATAAAGATTACCATTTACCAAAAAATATCTAAATAATACATTTGCTTCTTTGGTGAAACTTAACTATGAATAAAGCCTTATATTTATTTAAAAAACTGAATAATTACAAGAATTGCACTCTCCTCATTAATAAAGGGAACCACTTATCCTCTCATATTCACCCATATTGAGATAATTATATCTACCAAGGCCCTAAAAATACCTTCCCAAACTTTTTCCCCTAGACCTATAGTTTTTGGTCTAATAAAAATACCCACCCATAAGGTTTAACATGCAAGACAAAAAGTTTTTTTCCAATGAAGTGGTATAACAATTAACTAAACACTCTCATTTTATTTCTTATTCTAACGCACGAAAATATTATTTAAAAACAATTTAATAATAAAATAATTCGAATAAATACTATTAATGTTTAATATATTTATTTTATAACCCTTTTTATCTCTTTTCCCATCTTATGAGGAACATAATCATTGTTCGTGCATACATGTGGACTACAGCCTCCGCAAAGCATTGTGTTTCCTTTACCATTACTATATCTCATGAATGTTTATAATAATGGATTTAGTATATATACATATTATATTCATTAAATAATAATCATTATTTGTATATAATATATCTTCTATTTTCTGACCCATCCATCCATTGAAAATGATACAGTAGTTTGTGCATACTTGTTGATTTCCACCTCCCTGAAGCAATGTGATTAATTTTTCATAGAATAATTTCAAGGAGGTTTATAAATTTTTTTATAATGTATAAAATGATAAATATTTTATTAGTAATATTATTTATATGAAGAAAAATTTACCCATTTGACCATTGAAAATGTGCTGATGTTGTTTTTAGATTATAAACTGGACATCCTCAAAATTTCTGACATGAACCGAACTACTTTAATAAATACATAAGTCATGGTAATAAATGAAATAAAATGGAAAATAATAATTAAATATAACTAAAAAGGGTTTAAAATAATGTATATAGTTAATATATTTTTATCATACAAGAGTTAAAGTACATACATGGTGTGTAAGAGTTTAGGTAAGGGGGTTTTCATTAAAACCTTATTTTAAAAGTTTTAAAGTTTTCCAATAATTTTACACCATATCCATGTTATTTAAAATATTTAGGTATTTTATTATTATATTGAAATTTATGTTAAAATTATTATTAATCCATGTTTTATTTTTTTGATATGGTTTTAAAAGATGACTTTCAAACATTTTCCAAACACGTTGTTTTTTAATGTTTTTACATAAGTGTGAAAGAAATGTTTTCGACATATACGACATGAGTGGAATTTCCCTCCATAATGACTATTATACTAATATAATATTATAGTATATTATTTCTATGTTTTTTCATAATTTTATACTTTTTCCATTCATATTGGAATTTTTTAAAGAGTTTTCCAAGAAAAAGGATGTTTTTTTGTTTTTTCACGTAAAGTATGAAATTTCATCTTTATGTGTATTAAGAAAATTTATCTACAAGATTTTACAATATAAATAATATATTTTTTTTTCATGTATTTAATATTCCTTGGAATGTATACATGATGATGGGTGATCCTAATATATATCTCCAATACATTGGGTGATAATTATGTTTTAGAGGAATTATGTTGGAATTATCCGAGTATGTTATTATATTTGTAAGAGTTCTTTTAAGAGTGGTCATTATAGTGACAATATGATGATTTTCAAAGGTACCTATATGAAGTTTCTATTCTTAAAAATTTGTTTTCATGATTTTTATTTTATTTCATAAGGTATGATAATGATCTTATGTTTATTGTAATGTATATATCCCTTTTAAGGGATAAAAGTATATTTTTTGAAGAGAATGCTTTCATGAGTACCCATGGTTTTAATGAAACACTCATGAGTATGGTTTTGGATTTAACATTTCTTATGAGATGTTTTATGATATTATTTAGTAGTTGAATATTATTTCATGAGTAGGAAAACAATTATTCGTGATGAATGTTTGTTATGTAAAAGGGAAAATTTTCTTATGCGATTACATGATTTTAAAAATGGACTAGTAGGTTTATTTATTATTGGTATCCCTTAATGATATTTTTGAGATCATCCAATGTTTTGAAATGTTTTTCAAGGATGAGTAGAAACTATAAAAGGTCCAATATTCTACAATTGGGATTCAAATTTAATGAATAAAACATATATATAATGAAATATGACATTAAATGTTGGATTCCTATTAAAAAAATATATTGAGTAGAATTTTACACTTTTTATTGTAAGGGCGTGTAATTTATGTTTTATCCCTAATTCTCTGAAACATTAAACTGAAAATATCATCCAAAATATAAGAAAATCAAACAATTTTTCTAAATCATGTAATTATGGTATTTTTAAGTAATATGGCATTGTTTTCGGTATAAAAATGAATGGTATAGATAAATTTAGAGGTTAATTTGATTTAGATAATTGTATTTTAAGATATTTTAATACCATATTATCTTAATATGTCTAAGGTTAACCATATTTTTAAAGTCTTAAATATCCCTTTTGAGGTTTTATGTAATGGGTGTTTATGATTATTAAGGATGTTTTGGGAGACATGTATGGGAATACAACCCCTAGGTTTATTATATGTTTCAACAAAAAAGGAATTTTAGGAATGATGATTTTATATATTATGGTGATATGATTAAATGTATTGATAAACTTTATAGTTAATATGATATTTGATGTTGTTATAATTAGGGGTTATTACATTTTGGGAGCATATGATTTATCATATAGATATCCTTGGGGTTGAAATCCATTTGAAGACTATGTGATTAATATTATTTTTATAGAAGTTTACAATTTTGGTAACATTATATATTTAAGGTAAATGGAAATTCATTTGGATAATATGGGATTTCATTTTAAGAATAAATTATATATTATATATTGGATGTATATATGATTTAATTTTGGATTTTAGTTGATTGAGATTATTTATATTAAAGGTTTTATTATTTTAGAGATTTTATTATTAGGGAATATAAATATTTACTATTTGACATTAGTATTGATTGATTCCATTTGGATATAAATTTTATGTTTATAATGGATGAATATGTGAATAAATCATTCTAACCATTTGGTTTCAGTTTTGGTCTATAATATTTTGAGAATTTTAATGTTAGTTATTTATGAAATGACTAATGTTTAACGACATGTGTTCTTTGTTGAGTAATTTGAGATAAATTTAGTATTTCAATATTTGATATTATCTTAAATTCTATTAACAATTTGGTTTTTTATTAATATATAAAAATAAGTGGAATAATTTTTTATCCTTTTGGGTATATTGTTATAAATTAAAGGTAAATTTTAGTGATTTGGGAATGAAAAATTAATCTTCACTATTCTTATCAAGGAGTATGAGTTGATAGAAAAGTGTAAATTTATTAAAGCCTAATTTATGGATGAAATTTTTATTTTGATATATAATTAAATAAAGGAAGAATATTCTATTTTGTTCTCTAACTTGAAAAAAATTTAATCCCAAAAACACTATAATAAGTATCTGGAAATGAAAATGTTTGTATTTTAGAATAATTTCTGATGAATTAATGGAATATTCTTCTTTTGGAGATTTTTTTAAAATATAAATTTTATAACTTGAATAATTTTTTTATAAAACTATAATATTATCAAGATTAATTTCTATCATAATTAATGAAAAATTATCTTCCATATCTATATTTTTACTTCCCCTCAATGATCTCCTTAACTGGGAACCCAATAATGTGTTATTCTTGGAGACATTTATATTTTCCTTTTCAATTTTTAAAAAATGATGTTTTATTATCACTTTTAATGGATTGGGATTTCAATAGAGGTATTTATAAATATTAAAAAGGTATTACTTTCATGATTGTATGTTTTATCTTAAAATCCATTGAATTGATTTAAAAAAATGTTTTGAAGTATTTTTAATGAGGACAAGATAAAATTGTAAAGATTAAATTTATTTATGGGTGTATAATTTAACACCCCAATATTTTTTAAAATATTTCTTTACGTAAAATATTTTATAGTGTATGGTGTATAAAATACTAATGTTAAACGAACAATACTATATTATTTTTAAATACTACAATAATTACCTAGTCTTTAGTTTAGAAGGAATGGAGAGTAATATCATTTTTATGAAATATATTAAGAACATTTTTACTTAATATAATTAATAATAAATCATAGTTTTAATATTAATCTGTTAGAAATGAAAATAATCATTTTAAAGTTAGAAGAGATAACTTTCCAAAAACTATTTTTATGTTTGTAATGTATTTTTTCATTAATAAATTAAATTAATTAAAATAAATAAATGAATAGAATGAAATAATTTAATTATATATTAAATTTAGTGAATTAACATCCATTTAATTATGGATATGATAAAATTTAAGAGAAAAATGTCACTTTATACTTTAAGAATTCACTTTCTTTGAAAAAGTTATATATTTTATTTTTTGGAAGGGAATTATAGTTAATTTATCCAAATTTTATAAATTTAATTCAAAAAAATGGAATTTATTTTTAATATTAGCATATAAAACTATGATTAATTTAATTTTTTGGAATATTTTAAAATAGATACTTTTTTCTAAACATTTAAAATATTAATTTTTCAAATATTATAACTTTTAAGACATTATAATGATTTAAGAAGGGATTAATAATTTTATGAACAATTAGATCAATCAATTATCTGTTAAGGGAGTTAAATAATTTATTCTAAAACATTATTTTTAATTTAGGAATCTAGTCTTTACTTTTTTGAAATTAAGTAATATTTTAGTCAAATTTAAAACTATATTTGTGTCATTATATTTAATGGTATACTTGTAAGTTTAAAGTCAGCTTTTTCTTTATATAAATGTTTAAAAACCTTATTATATTTTTAATTTACCCAAAAAATATTCATGTAAATCTAATTTTTTACTTATTTCAATTGGAATTTATTTTTACACATAAATCAGGAATTTTTATAAAAATTGTATTTTATGCTTTTTTAGACTTGTAATAAATGTAATTTATACCATCTATAAATTTTCAATTTAATAAAATTTAATAATAATTTTTAATCACCATGTACCCTTTTTTATATGTTCGCTTCTATTTTAAACAAATAACTAAGTTATCATTGTAAAAAGTTAAGTGATTGCGATTAAGGTTAAATTTTGTTTAGAGGGAGTTAACTAAAAGGTAAGCACAAAAATTTCCTAAAAACCTTTATAAATATGGATGATTTATTTTTTCATTAATATTAAATCTTATCTATAAATTTTTTGTGCTTTAATTTCACTTAACCAATAATAAGATCTTCTAATAATTTAAAATTTTGAATAATGAAAAGAGTGCCACTCTCCTCACTTATAAAAGGGAAACACTTGTCCTCTCTTGATAATACATATTGATCTAAATATATTGAACAATCGAAACCCAAATCCCTTTACAACCTTCCACCACATAAACTAGAGGATCTGGTCTCATTAAAAGGTCATCCTTGAATGATTAAGGTGTAAGTAAAATGTGGTTTTCCAATGAAGAGGTATAACTCTTAACCGAGCAATTTTGTTTTTTTATTATTCAAAATTATGAAAATAGTATTTAAACAAGTTAAAAAATAACATATGTGTCTCACATATAATTAAATTTTATTAATTTTATATTATAAACCTTTTCCATCTCATTTACCATCCTATGGGGAATGAAATCATAGTTCGTGTGTACGTGTGGACTATAACTTTTACATAGAGTTGTGTTTTTCTCCATAACTGCCTTTAATGGATGTTTATAATGATGTATTTAATTTATATATATTATATTTTTTTAAAAATTGTTATTTATGAAAGATAATATGTCATATATTTTATTACTCTTCCATCTATTTAGAAAGGATAATGTCGTTCATGCATACATGTTGATTAACACCTCCATGAAGCAATGTTTTTTCCCATGTACAAATTTCATAAATGGTTATAAAATTTTATTTAATTTACCAAAATTATTAATATGTAATTATTATTATCATTTAGATGATGGAAAATGACATATTGTACCATGTTCAACCTATTTATTTTTCTATTAAAGGCCCTTAAAACATTTGACACGATATTAACAAATTAATTAACTATATAAGGAACATTAATAAATGAAATATAAGAAAATATAATAAGGGTATATATCATAAATATTTACTTAATAAATAATAAAATTATTATTTTATACTATAAAATATTTAATGGATATATGATGTGATTCTGACTCGAGGTAAGGGGTATTTCAAGAAAAAATTATTTAAATTTTTTTATAATTTTTCTTTTATCATCCTCTATATACATATTATTTAAAATACTTAATGTATGTTATTATTATATTAAATTTTATGTTTAAATCTTTCTTAATCCATGTTTTAATTTCATTATATTGGTTTTAGAATAATGATTTTTAATTTTTTTCTAAATGAGTTGTTGGTGTCAATTTTTACGAAAGTTTAAAATGATTTTTAGCCTACACAACATAATAATATTATCCCAACATCATGTAAATTATTATTTAAGGATATTACTTTATAATTTTTCTTGTTTTTCCAAATAATACCCTTTTTAGTTATTCTATTGATTTTTTAAAGAGTTTTTGAAGAAATATTTTTTCTTTATTTTTACGTGATGCTCGAATGTGCTTCTACAAATGAGTTAAAAAAATAATTTAGGATATTTTAATGGAAATTCAGGATTATATGTGTTTTATGTATGTTATGGTCCTTAATTTTTTTTATTATGATAAGTGAGCAGGACATAAATCTCTAATGCATTAAGTAATGATAATGATCACTAGGGAATTATATTTGAATTAACAGAAGATGTTATTCCATTTGTAACATTTCTTGTATGTGTTATTATAACAGTGATATGGAAAAAAATTCCAGGGGTGCCTACATTAATTTCATATTCTTTCAAATGATTTTTCATGGATTTTTTAATTTAAAAATATAATCTAATGATATTATGTTTAATGATATTTTATTCTTATTTTAAGGTTGAAATGATTTTTTTTAAGAAAATGTTTTCATGTGTACCCATGTTATAATGGAAACTCTAACTATTATTTATTTTTACCTCATTATTTCTTAGAAGATGATTTTTAATTTTTTGGGAAATTAATCTTATTTAATGAGTATGGAAATAAATATTTTATCCCAAGATATATTTGACAGAATTTTTAAAAAAATATTGTAGGATTACAAGATTTTCCAAATAGACTAATGGGTTTATTATTTTATATCCCTAATTGAGATATTTTGTGATCATAACATGTTTTCAAATTATTGTAATGGGGAATAAAAATGAATAGGAATTATAGGATGTTCTAAAATTATTTTATAAGGAATCAACTTTAATGAAGTGAGTATGTTTTTATAGAAACATGACATTAATTATATGTATCGTGTTTTTGAGTAAAAATAGATATTAAGGGAATTTCCCCACATTTTATTGTAATGGTATGATATGAAAGTGTTTTAATAATTATCTAAATCTATAAATTGAAAATTTTATCAAAATTAAAGAAAGTAGAACCCTATTGAAAAAATATAATTATGGGTTATTTAAGTTATGAGGAATTTTACTATAAATTATAAGAATAAAAATAGCATGGAAGGGAAGGGGATATCCACATTATGGAAGGGTAAAATTAAATAAAGTTGAAGGAAAATATAATATTGCATTTTCTTAGTGGAAGGTGGTCCCATGTTCTGGAATTATAGGAAGAAAAGCCATATCATGAAATATTTCAATAAGTATAGGGTAAATTACATGAGATATTTTTCGAAAAGTGGATCTATGAATCCCATGTCATAATATATGAGTGGATTAATCCTATGTGGAATTAGTTAACCAGGGTAATGGGTGATAGAATCTAGAGCATTAATTCCCTCATAATCTATCATAAGAAGTATGGATAACTATATTTTTTGATGTTTTGATTGTGCATATCTAGTGGATGATGAAGCGATAGAGATAGTTAGTATTAGATATAATTCTATTTAGACAAGGAGTATAAAATTAATTTTCAAATATTTTATCACATATTGGAATTAATGTATAAATTTATTTCCCCTAGATAGCTTGATGACATTGGTTTATGGAAAATATACATGGATAGAGAATGAAGTATTTCACAAAATCACATTTTTGTAGAAAAAGGAGTGATAAAGAAAACCTTGTACCTAATTGGAGTATCAAAAGGTGTGATGGATTCCAAAAAAGTTGTATTCATGCAGTTATGAAATGAAATGTTGGCTCACTAAATAAAGAAGAAGATTAAATACATGAATGGTAATGGGAATCTAAAGTCTAAATGCATGGAGTGAATAACATTTGATTAATGAATTTTTGGGATGAAATATAAATTATTCATTTAAATGGTATAAAATATTCTGAAGAACTAGATTTTAGAGATGATTTATAAATAAATTTGGGAACCAACTCTGGATTATTCTATTTAATTTTTACTCTAATACTTTTCCTTTATGTATTCTATAACATAAAAAGTATATGTTTTCATTATCTATTATAAGTATGAGGTATATATAATCATAATCCAATAAAGGGATTTGGTGGAATAGGAGACCAGATGAAAAGTAAATTTATTAATGTATGCAAATTTTTGGGAGTATGGAAGTAGGGAATTCCATAGGTTTTTCTTATAGAAGGGAGTAAGGTTTGAGAAGACTTACCAAGTAATTCAGAACATAATTCTAACATAGGGATATTGATTCAAATATTTTTTGAAAAATAAAAAATTATGATAATTCAAATGGGATTCATAAAGGGTTTTTAGGTAGAAATAATGAATTACATCATACAATTAATCTATATGATTTCTTATTCTATATTGTGGTATGAAATTCTGGAATTCTATTAGTACAAAAGGAAGGATAACTTCACCCATCATAAAGTCATTGATAAACTTACTAATATCTGTGTTGATTCTAAGTAACTAACATATATTGAGTATTAGTCTCATATGTATTATATTGATGGCCATTTATATTTAGAGTTATGATTCTGGACATATGAAAGAAATATTTTATGGTTGTTAGAATCATGAATGTGATCTTCAATAAAGAGTTCTTGGGGAAGGAAAACAACTAAGAAGTGAATTCTAATGAGAATAAATTATCATCAGAAGATAATCATGAAATGAATTTATTTTTGGATGTTATGTACATTATAAGGAATTAAATAATAATGTTAGTGTAATAAATAATATAAAATCATAATGAAGTTCTAAAAGTTAGTCTTGTTCTTAAGGTGTTTTCAATGCCGAAATTAATTAAGAGATCAAAGATCAAAAAATATCATTGTTTCCCCAAAGTAAGAATACAATTTATTTTAAACAAGGAAATATTTATTTTGTAAATGAATGTGATTTTTATTCATGAAGGATTGTAATGGATCCATGACATAGAATTTAATTTCATGATTTACAAAAAAACCGACCTCACGTCCTTAAATGGGTAATGGTGCTACTTTTTAAAGACCGTGGCTGGATAAATTCTACATAACAACTTACAAATATAATAATTAATGTGTCGAAATTCAAGGAAAGTAAATTCATGTTTGTTTTGGAAGTATAGAAACAACCTACAATATCTTGGAAGAGGTTTTAAATTGAATGAAGAAGTATGAAGATTTTTTGGGGAGGTATTCATTTGAGTTGTATCATGTCTGTGATTTTTCAACTAAGACATACATACAGATGGTTGGATGCCTCACAATTAATCCTTATATTAAATTAGAATGAATTTATAGTCATCGTTTATGGTTTATTTTTATGTTTAGTTGATTAGAATAAACTCATGGTTAATATTGGACTTTCCCAAAAGGCACAGTCAATTAGGCCTCTGTATATAGTTAATACATACAACTTCTTACCCGGAAATATTTCTAACATCTTGACCCAGAAGACACTAAATTGATAATATGAGTCTATTCATTATGAGACCTCAATAATTCCTCTCTGTATTATAGATTCTACCTAATAACATTGAGGGACAATAGCATGTCTATGGAGAGAATATTCCCTCACATTGGAGTAATCAAAATTGAAAATAACGAGATATATTCTAAGAAGTAAATAAAAAGAGGGTAAAATTAGTGAATTAATTGAATTAGAACATGGAATATTTAATAATTAAATTCTATTGAATCCTGAACATCGATGTCATATATAAAATGTTGGTCATCCACTAGGACAACCATACATGAATGAGTACATATATAAACTGAAATAAAGTTCATTTCTATAAAAAAACTCTGATATAGTTTAGATACCCGGTCTCCAGACACTATCAAATTGCATTAGTATAATCATAATAATCCACATGAGTAGCTCTGACCGATCATGCAACACCATACCCCATACCTAACCACCATACATCTGGGATCAACCAGAAAATAAGATATGAGGTCTACACACACACACATAGGTTCATATTTTGGGGTGAGAATATAATTTTAGTAGGATACACGACTTATGTATCTATAAATCTTATATCATAATTGAAATCTCATGAAATATACTTATCCTTGATGAGACAAAACTGAAATAAAAAAATAAATTGAAACTACCGTTGATCCCAAGGTTTGTAATACCTATCAACCGGTCAATGTTCCATCATGTATATTTATATTTATATTCACAGATATATATATATATATATTCCCATAAATAAACCTATATACATAAATAGTAAAATATGTGATTAATGTGAAAGAAATGACATAAATCAGTAGTAGTAAATCCATGGGTCAGTAATCCAAATCTTTTGGACATATTTTTCAAAGGGCATTGAGCAATAGGTTTCACCACACAATCCATTTATCATTAGGTTGATTTATGGGTATATATTCCCAATCGACGACAATTACTTTTTCATAATAGGAAATTCATCTGAGGAAGATTTTTCACCAAAATGAGAATACATGTCTTACCCCTGGGTTCACTGATACTCTCCTCTAATAAATATAATGCTATATTCTAGGATGTTTTCTGTACAACCGATAAATGGAAATTAAGCTCGATGTTACACCACTCATGAAATGTAAATCCAATCTGATGTTTGAGCCCTAGGTATAGGTCTATAGGAGGTTACTGTAATGCCCCGACCCCAGTTACCCAGAGTCGGTGCATTATTATGTAACATTGGCATGATCACAAAAGATCAAGTCTCGGAAGACCGATTAGTTTAGTAGGCTTGGAAACACTAGATACATTCATAAATGTTACATTACACCATAACGTGAAAATCAAAAAAACATAGTTTCCATAGTCCACACTATTATCCCCTTCAGACCATCCCTGTAGGTCAGTCATAAAATAATTCTACACATCCTGGAAAAATTAAAACATTGAAAGTGGTGAGCTCAGATGCTCAGTAAGGATAACAATATAGAGAAAACTTTCATAAATAAACCTAAACATTTAAGGCAATGTATAACTGAAACAAAAGCCTTTTAAACTTGAACTTCAGCATAATATGGAAAAATAAAATGAAATAATTCCATTTACTTATTCACATGGATATTCTACTAGTCAAATAATCACATGTAATATCAATAACCACTTTCATAATGATGGAATGTATAATGCCAGACTATCATAACCACGTAGCCAAGGCCTCGTGCCAAGACTACAAATAAGATTTTGTCAAGGCCTCGTTCCAAGACACCAGTTTGTCTCATGAGACCTACAGATGCATCGAGGAGCTATCGCGGGCTCCACCCGTCACTTATTAAGTCCAATGCATTCCTTATATTAAAAGGTTTAAACATATCATAATCCATAACATAATCGTAACACATAAGACATGCATAAAGGAAACATAAAATTTCCACATTTCAGTCACAAGATATCAATACAACACATTGAGATAATAAATCCATTGTCCAAAACCATTTTCAATACCAAAATAAAAGAAAAGTAAAACATGGTATTTATTTTTCATTTAAAAAAATTTATGGCTTTTAGAGGAAGCCGAAACTCAAATAATGGTCACGACGGCCGAAAATTCGTTGTCGCCGCGTACGTAAGAAAAAACATTCCTTTTGGCGTTTAGTAAAAATGATTCTTATAAAAAGATTCCTTTTGAATAAATGTAAAAGTCAAATGGGTTTATACACTTCATAAAAGAAAGTTTTGTATAAAATAAAATATTGCCTCAATGAAATGAGATTGAGACGAAGTCCCTTACCTCATGTCTGACTTGACTCGATCATTCTTTAACCCCCTGAATAATAAACTAGATTTAATTTGTACTTTCTTAAGAACCTTTTTCATGTTCATTATTCCTTTTATATCACTTATTACCATGTTATGGACATTTAGTAATTATTTAAGTTAATAACAGTCCTTTTGTCGATATTTGGTACTTGAGTCAAAAATAAACTTCTTATAATTACAAGTTGTTCATGTGGTAGAATATCCATTATATCTAGAATTATATTCATGATTTAGATATCATATATATCATATATATACAGTATATATATGCATTTATAATATTACATAACATTTAGAGGTAAGAAATGAAATGCACCGTTCATGGAGATGGTAATCCGTACATACGCATAAACGCTACTTTCACTTATATTTAATATTTAATGGAATGAAATAAAAATTATATAAAGGTATATTATAATTCCAGTATAATATCATATATAATATCATTTAATCCATCCTTTATTTGTCCCACATATGGCATTAACGATTCAAATCACTTTGAGGGGGCGGTAGTCCGCACTTCCTAAAATGAAATTATCGCGTTTACCCAAAATGGAAATCATAAAGGTATGCTATAAATGAAAAATAAAGAATCATAAGGAAAAAATAAACATAATATATATCATAAATAAATATATTGACATCTTAATGGCTACTATGAGAGGTGTTAAAAGAAGATTAAACAATCATCGTTTCGTGAGGCAGTAATTCGCCACCCACAGAAATAGTGTGTTCTTTAAACATTAGACGAAGGTGTGTGTAAGTGTAAATAAAATCCTTCTAATAACAACATCCTATTATATTAAAGATATTGTATTGTTTGTAAAATAAAGTAATAAAAAGAGTTTAAGAGGTTGGAGAAGCAAAATAAAACAAAATAACATAAAAGAAGTCATTACCTTAAAATCGGGTAACTCTTTATTATTTGAGCAAAAGGCTTCCTTGGGAAGACTTATGCCCAAAGTGAGGCTTCTAGGAGTAATAGAGGGAAGTTTAGAGAGTATTTGGGCATAGTTTGTCCAATACAAATGTCTTGAAGGTGTGAATAAGGTGGTAGATGTGGAGGGCCTTTTATAAGAGGAGATGAGGGGCACTCTTGGAAAGTCATGAAATGTTACATTATTATGAAGTGATTTTCGGATTTCAAAGGTCCCACAGTTATATATTCCGAGGCTAAGGTGATAAGGGTTCAAAATATACCCATAAAATAGGTTTTTGACAAGTGTAAGTCTTAAATTTTACCTTATATTTTCATTTAATTTAAATCGTTTATTAATGAGGTAATCGCTGCATCATCATGGTGTCATAAATAAATTTATTTTTTTAATTTCTAAAAATTATGAAAAAACCATGTTGTAGGAAATATTTTTTTCTTGTTAATGAATATTTATAGTAAAAAATGTGACTTGTATAACCCCTTTTAAAAATTGTTTTAGTAAAACAATACATGTTTGTGACATTTTTATTTTTACTTTAAATAAAAGGTATTAATGTCATTATCATACACAAGTGGCTCCATGGGGTCCCAAAAATTCCCCATGGTTTTCCTTGGTCATCCATGACTCATCCAATAATATTAGGACATGTGTAAATATATTTTTATATTCTTATAATATCATTATTACTTTAAATTACCCGAATTACCTCTAATCGCGATTAATAGAACTTAAATGTTACTATTCACCAAAAAATATTTTAATCCCATTGAACCACGTTTTACTTCTTCATGACAATGATGTATGTCGGATTTTTGAAATTCAATTCACAAAAGTGGTAAAATTTCATTTAAACAAAAAATCAGTTTTTTAACTACCACTTAGTGGTTTCACTATTAATCAAAAATTGATGTTTTTCAGAAAAATACCAAAAACTCACCCTAAGCTATAATTGATATTCTGAATTCAAAAATGATGTTTATTTTAAAAAATTCAAAACATATAAGTTTCATTAATTAATTTTATAATTAATTCCCGCTGTCAAAACAGATAGCGTGTTTTTAAGAAACAATATCATTCAAAAGATTGACAATTGTTTATGTGCAACTTCAATGTGAAATTAATTCTAATGAACACCATTGGATAAAATGGTAAAATTATATTCTAATTATAGTTTAAAACCACTCAATATTATAATTTATCACTATAAATTATTTTTATTTAAAATGTTGTTTTTAAGTATTTTTCACTATTCACCGAAAATTTGAAGTTCTCGGAAAAATACCAAAAATTCAACATAGGCTAATTTTGATATTCCAAATCCAAAAAAGAATTCCATTATAAAATATAAAATTTATATAATTTCAATAAGTGTGTATTACTATTCATAATAGCTACTTTGATTGGTCGCGGTGTGTTAGAATCTCGAACTGGCGTACAATGCAAGCTATGACATTATTGAAAGAGAATCGTATCGTGGAAGCATGGGGTGTTACATTCTCAAATCCTTCAATAAATTGTGTCCTCACAATTTGAAGATGTTCTTCGAAAATAAAATATTAAAAATACAAAATACCACTGTGGAAAACCCACATTAGAAATAAGGTTAATAAAATTTAGCATTAATAAGTGGGAAGGGGAAATGAAAAAGTCACAACCAAATTATGATCTCGATTAGGAGAACATTGGTGGAAATTAGAGACATATAATTGGAGGAAAAACATAAATATATGTAGGGAGTGATTGAGGTCACAAATCACAAACAAGTGTAAAATTGAGGGTCTCAAAGCCTTCAATCTATGTGGATTTAAAATATCATCAGTTCAGCAAAACATAAGGTATTAGGATAACACATTTTTTTGTTTTAATATATCTTTCCTAAAGTTTAATAATTAATTTATTCATGGATTAATAGATAGGTATATATATATATATATGCTTGACAAGTAGAGTTTCAACCTTCAACTAATTTCTACCACAAACTCATCTTTTACACAAAAAGATAATAGAACTCAAAAATATTATATTTATCCTAATAATACATGGCTCAAAATATTAACACATGCCATTTAGATTATGAAAACTATTTTTTAATAACCAGGGACTTCCTGTAGGCTAGTGGTAGCTAATAAAGGCCTGTCACACTATGGTTGTCGGTTCGATTCTTATAGCTTTGTCCGACGTGACGAGTTATCCCCCAACTTGCAGGTTGTCCTTTTCCTAAAACTATAGTATTATAATATTCCAAAAATAATCTTCAGAAATGTTTTAACCTTAAAAAAAACTATCCAAAGTTCAACATAATCCATTCCATCCTTTATAGTTATCCAAAATACCTCTGTCCAGACTTTCTCTAAAAGGTATCTAAATTCCAAAATCAATTGTAACATCAGATTCCCCAAACAAAGTAATGTCTCTCTTATTGTCACATTCAAAAAATATAATTACCTTCATCATATTAAAACCTTAATGAAAAAATTTAGTACTTCAGTACAATCACATTATTCTTATAACCAGAATATAATCCTTGAGTCCAAAAGCACCAATACATTAATTATTCCACTTCAAGTGTAGTAACAGCATAAGATTGGACTTTATCCCTTGGCCTTTTCTGAGGTAATTTTCCCTGAAACTTAGGACATTCATTTTCATAATTCCTCATTTACCTAAAATTGTATCATTCAATATTGATAGCCTCTTTCTTTCCCTTACAATCACTAGCCTGGTGACCTTTTTCTCCACATTTATAACAAACTCCTATTCCTTTTAGGCAAGTACTGGGGTGATTCTTCCCACAATTATCACATAATGGAAAATTGTTCATTCCCTTTTTCCCTTTATCTATCTCTTGTTCCACCGTTCTATTCTTCTCTTATATTACTTTATAGTCATACAACATAGAGAATTCATTTTCCGTCTTGATAGCACACGAGACAATATCTTCGTATGACGAGAAGGTTTGTGAGAATAATGCTCGATGGAGAAATGGTTTTAACCCATCAAAGAAACGATCAATATTACTTCTTGGGTTATATATATAATCTGTATCATGCCTCGCTAACCTTGTAAAGTTAACCTCATACTTTGTGACATTCTTATCCTCCTTCTGCCTCAGACTCAGAAATTCCCTTTCCATATCTGCTTGATGGTCATGTGGAAAGTATTTTTCTAAGAAAATTTCATTAAACTCCCTCAATACCATACTTGATACTTCATCATCTTCCTTTGTGTTTTGAATCATCGACCACTATTGATCGGCATCTTCAGTGAGGTGGTAAACTGCCATGACAACTTTCTCCCTTTCGCTACTCCCTAAGCTGTGGAATATTTTCTCTAAGGAGTTTATACATTGCTTAGCTACTAATGGATTTGTACCCCCATTAAATTTTTGCGGTCTTTTCCTCATGAAATGATCTAACATTGATCCTCCACGTTGCGGATCAGGCTTCTCCATACGAGTAAGGTTATTATTCATAACCTGAGTGAGTTGTCCTAGTATGGTGATAAGCTGATCAGCACCAGTTGTATTACCAGCTCCATTATAATTATCTTGAGTAGGAGGGAAATCCTTACATGGAGTGCGTGCATTGATATGGTTTCCATTCCTTCCACTAGGCGCCATTTCTAAACAAGGGAAAAAACTATATTAGTTTATGAATCGAAATACATACTTCTATACATGTAAAACACATAACATAAATTGTACTATTTATGGATATAATCCATAATCATAAAAGTATTTTCTTTGAGGAAGTATATACTCATAAACCCTTCATAATTTTTTGTAAAGAAATCATGAATTATCATAAGCATATCCCTCGGGAGTGTCGTAACCAAGAGTGCAGCAAGGCCAGTTGTCGTGCACCAGTTCTCGTTCAATTCTAGCTCAAAGTGGTGTTTTTGGGTTTTACCCCTAGGTACATCTATGCTAGATCCGCCTCTACCTGCTCGTATCGGGATAGGGATGTATTTCTCGAAAAACTCACAAAATCTATATAATTCCAAAATTCTAGGAAGTTCCTCTACACTAATCCTCAAATTCTATCATAGGGCTATGTGCTCTAATAAGAGTTTATCTAAATCTAGCTTCTAAGGTTAGTACTAAACTGCCTCTGATACCAACTATAACGCCCCAGCACCAGTTACCCAGAGTCGGTGCATTATTACGTAACATTGGAATGATCACAAAAGATCAAGTCTCGGAATACCGATTAGTTTAGTAGCCTTGGAAACACTAGATACATTCATAAATGTTACATTACATCATAAAGTGAAAAATAAAAATAACACAGTCTCCATAGTCCACACTCCTATCCCCTTCAAGCTATCCCTGTAGGTCAGTCATAAAATACTTCTTCACATCCTGGAAAAATTGAAACATTGAAAGGGGTGAGCTCAGATGCTCAGTAAGGATAACAGTATAGCGAAAAATTTCATATATAAACATAAACATTTAAGGCAATTTATACCTAAAATAAAATCCATTTAAAGTTTAACTTCAGCATAATATGGAAAAATAAAATGAAATAATTCCATTTACTTATTCACATGGATATTTTAATCGTAAAATAATCACATGTAATATGAATAACCACTTTCATAATGTTGGAATTCAAAATGCGAGATTATCATAACCATGAAGCCAAGGCCTCGTTCCAATACTACAAATAAGATTTTGTCAAGGCCTCATGCCAAGACACCAGTCTGTCTCATGAGACCTACCAATGCATCTAGGAGCTATAGCGTGCTCCACTCGTCACTTATTAAGTCCAATGCATTCCTTATATGAAAAGGTTTAAACATATCATAAACCATAACATAATCGTATCACATAAAACATGCATAAATGAAACATAACATTTCCACATTTCAGTCACAATATATCAATACAACACATTGATATAATAAAACCATTTTCCAAAACCATTTTCAATACCAAAATAAAAGAAAATTAAAACATGGTGTTTATTTTTTATTTAAAAAAATTATGTCTTGTAAAGGAAGCCGAAGCTCAAATAATGGTCACAGCGGCAGAGAAGTCGTTGTCACCTCGTACGTAAGACAAAACATTCCTTTTTTCATTTAGTAAAAATGATTCTTATAAAAAGATTCCTTTTCAATAAAAGTAAAAGTCAAATGGTTTTATACACTGCATAAAAGAAAGTTTTTTATAAAATAAAATATGCCTCAATGAAAGGAGATTGAGACGAAGTCCCTTACCTCGTGTCTGACTTGACCCGACCGTTCTTCAACCTCCTGAATAATAAAATAGAGTTAATTTATACTTTCTTAAGAACATTTTTCAAGTTAATTATTTCTTTTATATCACTTATTACTATGTTATGAACATTATGTAATTATTTAAGTTAATAACGGTCGTTTTGTCGATCTTTGGTACTTGCGTCAAAAATAAACTTCTTATAATTACAAGTTGTTCATGTGGTAAAATATCCATTATATCCAGAATTATATTCATGATTTAGATATCATATATATCATATATATCTAGTATATATATTCATTTATAATATTACATAACATTTAGAGGTAAGAAATGAAATGCACCATTCATGGAGACAGTAAGCCATACGTACAATGAACGCTACTTTAACATATATTTCATATTTAATGGAATGAAATCATAATTATATGAAGGAATATTATAATTCTAGTATAATATCATATATAATATCATCTACTCTATCCTTTATCCGTCCAACATATGGCATTAACGATTCAAATCACTTTGAGGGGGCGGTAGTCCGCACTTCCTAAAATGAAATTATCAAGTTTACCCATAATGGAAATCATAAAGGTATGCCATAAATGAAAAATACAGAAGAATAAATAAAACATAAACATAATATATATCATATATAAATATAGTGAAATCTTAATGTCCACCACGAGAGGTGTTAAAAGAATATTGAACAATCATCGTTTCGTGAGGCAGTAATTCGCCACCCACAAAAACAGTATGTTCGTTAACCATTAAACAAAGGTGTGTGTAAGTTTAAATAAAATACTTCTCATAAATACATCCTATTATATTAAATATACTTTTTTTCACAAATAATGTAATAAAAATAGTTTACGAGGTTGTAGAAGTAAAAAAAAAACAAAAGAACATAAGAGAAGACATTGCCTTAAAATCGGGTAACTCTTTTTGATTTGAGCCAAAGTCTTCCTTGGGAAGACTTATTCCCAAAGTGAGGATTCTAGGAGTAATAGAGATAATTTGAGAGAGTATTTGGGCATAGTTTGGCCGAGCCAAATGGCATGATAGTGTGAATAAGGAGGTAGAGGTGGGGTCCTTTTATAAGACGAGAGGAGGGGAACTCCTGTAAAGTCATGAAATGTTACATTATTATGAAGTGGTTTTTGATTTCAAAGCTCCCACAATTATATATTTCGAGGCTAAGGTGATAAGGGTTCTAAATCCACCCATCCAATAGGTTTTTTACAATTTTATGTCTTATATTTTACCTTATCTTTTCATTTAATATAAATCGTTTATTAATGAGTTAATCGCTACATCATCATGGTGTCTTAAATAAATTTATTTTTTTAATGTATAAAAATTATAAAAATAAACCATGATGTAGGAAATATTTTTATATTTATAATGAATATATATAGTAAAAAATATGACTTGTATAACCCCTTCTAAAAATTGTTTTACTAAAACAATACCTGTTTGTGACATTTTTATTTTTACTTTAAATAAAAGGTATTAATGTCATTATCTTACACAGGTGGCTCCATGGGGTCACAAAAATCATTTCATGGTTTGTCTTGGTCTTACATGACTCATCCAATAAGAGTATGACATGTGTCAATATATTTTTATATTCTTATAATATCATTTTTACCTTAAATTACCCTAATTACCTCTAATCGCGATTAATAGAACTTTAAAGTTACTACTCACCAAAAATTATTTTAATCCCATTGAACCACATTTTACTTCATAATTACAATGATGTATGTCAGATTTTTGAAATTCAATTCACAGAAGTGGTAAAATTTCATTTAAACGAAAAGTCAGTTTTTTAACTACCGCTTAGTGTTTTCACTATTCATCAAAAATTGAAGTTTTTCAGAAAAATACCAAAAATTCACCCTAAGCTATAATTTATATTGTTAATTAAAAAATGATGTCTATTTTACAAAATTCAAAACATATAAGTTTCATTAATTAATTTTATAATTAATTCCCGCTGTCAAAACAAATAGCATGTTTTTAAGAAACAATATCAATCAAAAAGTTGACAATTGTTTATGTCCAATTTCAAAGTTAAATTAATTCTAATGACCACCATTGGATAAAATGATAAAATTATATTATAATTATACTTTAAAACCACTCAATAGAATAATTTATCACTATAAATTATTTTGATTAAAAATGTTGTTTTTAAGTATTTTTCACTATTCACCAAAAATTGGAAGTTCTCAGAAAAATACCAGAAATCCAACATAGGCTAATTTTGATATTCTGAATCCAAAAATGAAGTCCATTCTGAAATAAAAATTTATATAATTTCAATATGTGGGTATTACTATTTATAACTGCTACTTTGATTGTTCGCGGTGTGTTAGAATCTTGAACTTACGTACAATGGAATTTATTACATTATTGAAAGAGAATCGTATCATGGAAGCTTGGGGAGTTACAATTACAAAATTGATTCTTGAATAATTAGTAAGGTTATGATTCATAGGAAATCTCTTGGGTAACTGACTTATTAGACATCATACCCACCCATCGAGGTATCGTGTCAGTGAGTGCATTATTATCCCAATCACTCGGGAGAGAATAATAATCCATGAGTATCCAACTATATGAAATTCCATGTCCAAAACCATAGTCAAGTGACTGAACATGGATATCATAATCATCATTATCGCTTGGGAGAGTTTAATCATCCTTGAGTAAAATCATACCAAGGAGAGTGTAATTATACTAATCAAAAGTCAATCATATGAGAGAACGATCATTCTCAACATATAATAACTATTAGAGAAAGTTTTCAACCATATCACCCAAGATAGTGTAATCATCTATTGGTATCATTTCGTTGGATGTAATTCCTATATATCATAATCATAGGCTCAAAATTAGGTTCCAAAGAACCACATATTTTGATCCAAATAATAATATAATAAAACACACATGCTCAATATCCAAATCCTAATTAGTACATATTGGAATCTTAGTGATAAAAATAACAGTATGGATCAGAAGTTAGATCCTAGGAAATACATTTGGGCATCTAAATAAATGTATAATAAGGATCTTTAGAAATATGTTCAGGAATCCTAATAGAGAGAAACACATGTAGTGAGGCTCATTTTCCAACAACCATGAAGCATTTCCTATTATCATCATTGCATCCGTAGTAAACACATGAATGGATAAATAAAAGATTGTGGGTGGATGAATGATAAACCCACCACTACTATCACAACATCACAGGCTTACAATTTTCGTATGGGCTATAAGGTGACACCAAATTGAAACACTACCCAAACCCAAAACGCACTAGCTTAGGGTTGGTCAACCACTGGGGACTGGGTCCCTTATGTTAATACATGTGAGTGGTATCTGAATTGGGATCCTCCTCAGAGAAAATGCAATGAGGAATAAACAATGGGATCCCTTAATAAAAATAAACCATAAGAATACTACAGAAGATCCAAATAATGGTTCATTGGAAGTGGAATCTTGTCGGGGACCCTCAAAAGAAGGATAAGAAGTATGGGAATCCTACTATGGATCCTCATAATGGGAAACAGGTAATGGGATCCTACAAGGGATTACCTAATTCAACATTAAATTAATGTCAAACCAAATATAACCCTCAGTAATAAAAAGAAGATATATATATATTCTACCCAAGAACCTCTAGGTTGAATCATAAGTAGAGATATCCTAAATGGGATCCTAAGAATGAAATAACCTAAAATCCTCACAAGATAGAAGGGAACATATCATATGTTATATGTCCTTAAGGAGGAATTCTATAAATTAATCGGTCAATATATTTTTCTCATGGACCTTCTTAGATCAACGTCACACTCTGAGGAGAAAATGATATTCAATTACTAGAGGAGTATCCTCTATATTAAAGTAAATAATGAAATGTCATCAAGTAGTCCTTAAATAAACTTAAGAATTTTTACATCATAATATATGAAAAAAGTATACTTAAAATGGACTATTAATGAGTCCAATTCAAACTTTTAGATATAAAATATGAAAACACTAAAAAATTTGAAAGGGATAAGTATGCGGCGTGTGTATCTTAATACATGGTGTGAACCCAAAATCCTTACCTTAGAATGTACTCCATCATGAATTGACATCTAAAACCAAAGTACATGGTGTGATGATTATGTATATAGTGTGAAACCGACATGGGGTACTTTCCCATGTAATGCCCATGGACTAAAAATTTAATTGACCTGACTTGTACCTCTATATGGCATGCAACAAAAACAGGGTGTGTCCTTGTATTCTACATGACCATGGGCCATGATTGGGCTGTATGGCCAGTTATGATTTTATATGGACGATTCCTAGTAAATGGAATGTATACTATATACATGTCATGTAATTATTCAATAATCAAACTTCCCCAATTTAGAATAAAACATGATGTATGTTACTAAACTACATGATGTGTGGTTGAGATTTTCAAATGGGAAATCCTTCTAACTCGCCTAAAACCTCATTTTCTCCACAAAATATATAGACCAAACCACTAGGGTTACTAATATATCATATAAGAGGTTTAAAACATAAAATTTGTAAATCTATGAGGATTTATGGGATAACATAAAACATTCAACCTTTGGGTGGAATTTGCAGAATCTTCGCCTGTTTCCATGATCCACAACTATCATGCGATGATCCAACGTGTCCTGAGCTTTATGGAAGTGCCTATTTTTCCCTCTATATATTTTTCTCTCTCTATATCCATTATTATCTATCATATTTATGCCAATGTATTCCATTAGTGTCATACATGAGAGTCTAGAGAATATGGATGAAATGAACAAAAGAAGAAAAAATGAAGAAAATAACAGAAGAAAAAAATGGAAGAAAAGAAAAGAAAAAGAAGGGGTTTCCCTAGCCCCTGACTTAAATATATGCCCTGTATGGGAAACAAAATCTATTCTGGACTGAAAATTTTATAATTAATTCCAATATCATGATTTTTTCAAAATATATATATAAAAGAACCTTTGAGAATAAATTTTTATTTAATTGATCAAATGTACAATATTAATTATTATGTTATCATTTGAACGGTTTGGATTTCCATTAAACTCTTTTGGTAGGGTAATAAAAATTCCAGGACATTTGGAGTGGTTAGAGAAACTATCTGAGTTCATATTTTCCGGAGAAATAACCATTTTACCCCTTATATGAATCCAAAGGAAAAATTCAAATTGATGCTCAAAATTATGGTCTAAAAAAACATGGGTCCTTTCAATCTCCCCACCACAAACCTTCTCATACCTAGAAAGTCTTGGTGAAAAAATGAACCCATCCTATTATATCTATCATCTACACAAACTTCTTTCAATAACATCTAATGACCAATATCCTTGAATCAACCACTATAACCTATATAGAATACCTTTTACTGAATCAAATATGGTATTCCCTGTCATAGGAATACCCTTATCCTCGTCTGTAAAACCAGAATCATGACCAAGGACTAATGGAAAACATTGAATTTCAAATGAATGTAATGGTCACCAACCTAAAATGGTCATACGTACACTCCCCCCCCCCCATATTCCATTCCTAATATTTCACCTTGATCATAACCCCAATAGTTTTCCTCATATACAAGGAAGGATATTTAAAATAAAAGATTCTTTGCATAGATCCTATCATCCACAAGTGTAATCAAGATGATATCAATATATATCATGATCATCTCTATATATTATTACACTAATATTCCATCAAAAAGAATTTATATCCCTTTTCGAGCCATCATGACATACGACATGATAACTTTCCTTAAACCAACACATGACACCACATCTCCTGACAATGAATGCTCATTTCCAAACATAGGTTTACCATCTCATAGAAACTGGTTTTTTTATAATTTCTACACTACCATAAAGATAATTCATCCTTATAATCAAAACTATTGGGAACCATTCCAATATAAATTCCATGAAACCATTGGTCCATGACCATCAACCAAACACTCACTTATCTATGATTAAAATGGTACCATGGAAAATTGACATGTTCCTTTATAACCCGAATCATACTCCAGCGAGCCATGTAATACAAAAATAAATTTAACCATGCTACAGAGTGTGTAATATCAAACAATCTAGAAGCTACGTTGGAATTTGTCTTTAAAATTTGGAACCTCACTTGTTCCACAATTTCTCCAATGACCACCCATCACCCAGCATCATCTGTTTCATATGAATCTTCCATTACTCATAATACATCAACAGTAGTGGAAACACCAGTCAACTGGTCCATACACCCGAACATTCAAGTTATTCAAATCCAGTATTGATACCAAAGAACCATATGTTATTCACCAAAATTTTATGACATCAATATGCCTATATTGATATAATCAATAAAATACCATGCATCGATCTGAAAATTAGAATATAACCAAGATCATTTCTTAATAAGGAATCCAAAAACATAGGACAAACCCACTCATATGTTAACCTTAATCAAAATAAATGTCAACCTACAAGGTTCTGACACAAAACTATAAACTTATAGGTCTCCTAGCTAGCCCTACAAATCAAGTATCATATTTAGGTAACCAGTTCAAATTACATAGCTGAAATTTCAATCCTATCTATGAGAGGTAAAAAAATGACCTATAAGGGTTAGAACTATCAATATGGCCTACAAGGGCCTGATCCTCACCACGAATCCTCATAAAGTACTTCTCTCTAGTGGTCATGATATAAAATAATAAGAGATACTGAACTAACAAATGAAAAGATTCCTTATATGGTAATTTCCCCTCGAATTCTAGTTTAGTAGAAATGTCGTGGTACCTATCGACATCGTACTTAATGATTTAAATAGATAACCACGACCAAAGGCCAGTTTAGTATATTTTAAATCCAATCTATGAAGTAAAACATTGTATAGATTTTTACTAATAATTAAAATGACAGAACCATAGAAACAACACCCTACAAGCGGTATAAAAAATGGGAATAATGCAACATAATGATCTACTAGGGTCACTGAACCTCCCATACATTAGTAACGAGTCATCAGCCTCACAAAAAATTCCCCAATGTAGATTCACATCACAAACCATTAGAAGTAAAATTACATATGCAGTTCAGGTGAATTTAGTATAATTCCACTAACAACCTCTATGGGAAAACAAAATTTAGGTTTTTTTGGAAACTATAAAAAATTTACTTTTTTCCTTAGTAGGATCACATACTAGAAGGCATAGAACATATGAATAATACATTCCAAATATGAATCATGGATGCCTCTTTCCTTTTAGAGCCAAGAGTTAAAATCAATCACATGTCTCTTATAAATGGTCAAGATCAAAAAATCCGTAATAAATCATAACATTCCCAAACATTTGTTTCACTCAAAGAGAAAATAATATACAATTGTAACAACATAGATCTGAATATCAATACCATATCCATGGAATCCATGAATTATATATAGAACAAGTTTTATCAATGTACTAGTCCATTATCCACAATAGGTTCCAACAAATTCCTAACACTCCAATATACCATATCCCAAATAGTAATACAATAAGAAAGGAACATATTTGATATAACTTTATAACATTATGACCTAGATAACCCAAAATAGGTTCCCCAAGATAGTTTTTTATGAGGCCTCAAGTATTCCTATATATATGCTTGAGGAAGCTATCTAGTAGCGAGGGCTATGGGTGTGTCTGTGGAGAAGATTCCCCTCATATCAGTTTAGAAGACATTGAAAATAACTAGAAATCATCCATGTATTTAATAAATAGAGAGTGAAATTAGTACATAAATTGATATAGAAGATGTAATAATAAATATTTAAATTCTATAAAGTCCCAAGGAACCATGACTTATATACAACACTGTTCACCCACTAGGTCGACCATACAATGATGAGTACATAAAGAATCTAAAATTATGTGCATGGATCTAATTATAACACTAATACAAACCAAATAATTTATATCTAAACAGTGTCAAACAACATCAGTCTAATCATTAGAATCCACATCAGAGGATCTTCTTGATCACGAATCACATGGACCTATCCCTGACCATCATGCATCTATACTCAACCTGAACAACCAAGAATAATGTATGAATGTACACTGAAGTATGTGTATAGGTTTGAAGATTTAATCTTAGTAGTCATCCCTAATGATGAACCTACTAATATGCTTTCATAATTGCATTCTCATTCAATATTCTCAATCTTTCTTAGAGACAACAGAAATAATAAATAAAAAATTCACAAGAAACAAAAATCGACCCCTCGATCTGTAATCCCAATCAACTATGAAATATTACCCTCTTTATATTTATATTTATGTTGTTATTATATATATATATATTCAAATAATTATAATAATATACATATTTATTAATATACAAGAGTAAGGTCAAAGAAATAACATAAATCAACAATAGTCGGTCCTTGGTTCAATAATCATGATCACCTAGTAATCATATGCAAAGAGCATTGAAATAGATGATGTACTACTCAAGTCATGTATCATTAAGTCAATATATTGGTCCATAATCCTAATTAACAATACCTACTTTATCCAATTCAATAAATTTCTCAGAGAAGGCTATGTTATTATACAAGGAATACATTCCCCACCCATATGATTACCCATACTTGGATCTAATGAATATAATGTTAGAATCAAAGAAGTATCAGGACATCCTGTAAATGGAAACCTCTATGGATTCCTTACCACTCATTCCACACGAATCAAGTTTGATGTCTGATCCCTAGTTACCAGTCCATAGGCAGTCATGACATTGAGACTCAAAAATTACTAATGGTCTTACCCTTATGCGATCTTCTAGAGAGCTCATCTGTGATATGTCATGCCCACCCATAAAGGTATCTAATTTGAGAGGGAATAATCATACCTATCACCTAGGAGAGTGTAATCATTCATGATTATCCAATGATGTGAAATTCCATGTCCAACACCATAATCAATTAATTGATCTGGGAGAGTGTAATAATACATATCACCAAGGGGATTACAATCATCCATTAGTAAAATTTGAACAAGGAGATCACAATCATCCCCATCACATGTCAAATAGGGGAGAGTGTGATCTTCCTCAACATATAGCTATTGGGGGAGAGTTTATTTATCCCCATAAACTAGTATAGTATAATCATCCACAAGTATCATTACTAGGAAAGACATTCCCATATATAATAATCATATGCCTAAAAGTTAGATCCATGGAAGAACCTATAGAGATACCAATAATAGAATATTCAAACATATAAGATCGACATCCATATCCAAGGAAGTACAAGTGGGCATCCCAATAATAAAAATAACAACATGTATCAGAATCTAGATTGTAAGAAATACATCTGGGAATCTCAATAAACAAATAAGATGAATCCAAGGAAATATGCCTATAAATACAAATATAGAGAAACCCATCTTGTTAGGATCATTAGCCAACAACCAAGAAGAACCTATGGTAATAATCACTACTTGAGAAGTAAACATGTGAATGAATAAATAAAAGAGTGAGGGTATCTGAATGCCTAACCTACCACTACGATCACATCCTAACATGATTATATGTTCATTATGGGGTTAGGTTACACCTTCTACTGTTACTACCCAAACCCCAAATGCAGCAGTTGAGGTTTAGTCAAGAAATGGGGAACCCATTGGGTCCCTTAATCTAATACACATGAGAGGTATCATACCCAGGATCCTCAATAGATAATTTATATTTTGGAATCCTACATGGGATCCTCTAACAAAATATACAAGAGGCTTCGTACATGGGATCCTTAGAATGGTTCATAAGAAGGGGAATCCTACAGGGAACCCTCAAAAGTATTGTAAGATGTATATTCATCCTACTAGGGATATTTTTAATGGTACATAGGTAAAGAGATTCTAAAATGGATTACCTAAGTCAACATGTAAGAAAAGGCACCCTATAAGGGACCCTTGGTAATAATAATAAAATAAAGTGGTCTTACATGAGATCCTTTTGTTTGAAACGTAAGTAGAGGAATTCTACAGTGTATCATTAGAAATAACTAACCTTGCGACCTCATGGGTCATAAAGGCACATATAACAATAGAGAATTAATTATAGGGGAATCTACAAAGGAATAATCCATGAGATATAGCTCATGGTCCATATCTTATAAAAGGATCAATCATTGGATAAAAATTGATTCAATTCCCTGATGAAGAACGTCTTTAATTAAGAAAAGAACAAAATTCATCCTATGAGTTATTTAACCACCAAAAGGGTTTTAACAACATGATACTCGAAAAAGATATTTAAAATGGATTCAAATGGGTTTGATTCTTACTCTGGGGTGTAAAATAGGAAAACCCTCAAAAGGGCAGCAATGGAGGAGTACACAACATGTGTCCCCCAATACACATTGTGTACCCTTAAGGCATCACCTGGGATTGTACCCCAGTCAGACATGGAACGTAAAACCCATTTATACAACATCATGATAATGTACATGTCATTTACCCTACACAGGGTACCCACCTATGAGTCTCACATTCCCTATAAATGTATATCTCCTGACTATGTACCTCTATATAGTCTTCAACCCACACGATGTCTGGCCTTGTACTCTACACTACTATGTGCCTTGACATGGGCCATCTAGCTAGGTACTCAGCTACACAAATGAGTCCCAATAAAAAACCAAGTACCAATACATATAATTTACTTCTAAAAATAACATCTTATCAAAATCTGAAGAACATGTTGCATGTGTTCCTATACCAAATGTTGTATGATTCAGAATTTGGAATGGTAAATCCCTTTAATCAATCCAAAACAATGTTTTTCACTCATAAAGATAAAGATCGACACAATAAAAGTATTACAAATGAATATAAGGGATTTAAAAAATAAAAATTAAAAAATTATGAGGCTTATATAAAAACATAAATATGACCTACCTTCTGGTATAATTCTCCAAATAATTTCTTGTTTCCATTATCAATGACCGCTACATGACGATCCAGTGTGTCCCAAGCTTTGTAGAGGTACCTATATTCCCCTATAACTCTTTGCATCTCTACCTATCCATTTTTATCTCTTGTTATAATAAAAAGGTCCCCAAAATGGGGTTTAAATGAGAGGCCCTATAATAAATAAGACAAGAAAATAAGAAAATAAAATGATGAAAAGAAAAGAGAATGAAAAGGGGAGGCCCGACATAGCCCTAGTGCACGAACTGAGTTTACGCCCGACTTAGAATAAACTCCCTATTCCATATTGGGTAGAAAATATAGAATCATAATCTGATGCTATATAAAAAATATATACATCAGTGAACCTACATGAATAAATTAATATTTAATTAATTAAATATTAAATTTTAATTATTCCACTAAAATTCAAACTATACATATTTAAACCAAACTCATTTTCTAGGGTAACAACACTAATTTGGGACCGAGGGAGTGGTAAAAAAAATTAACCAAGATCATGTAGTCGGGGAAAATGGTTATTTTACACTATACAATCATTTGAAGGAAAAAATTAAAATATATGCTCCAAATTCTAGTATGCAGAAACATAGTTCCATATAAAATCAATTGAGGACATTTAACATGTGATCGATCTATATTGTCACTTATCTACTTAATAAATTTAATCCAAAAAAAAGACACGTGGTTGATATTCATAGTTATTATTTTGTACATTTTTACAATTCATGTGGTCCATAACACATATTTTATCATTAAATAAACCTTTATACCATTCAACCAGTCATGTACTTAGAGTATTTTAATGGATCTACTGGGTGAAAATATGAGTTTCTAGAATTATAATTTTCTAATGAAACATAATCATTTAATGTTTCTACTACTTTTTTATCATAATATTAAGTATATTGATCACTATATATGATCATGATCATTAGATACGATCATAATCATAGATAATGGGAATCAAAAATCAAAAAATTAAAGTATTTGATGTGGATGAGATGAGTAACACACAATTGAAAAAAATATCCATGTCCTAAAACCATACATTAGAATATACATGAATATGAAGATAGACATATTATTAAATATTTAAATAATCCTATTTTTCTTATGTTGAGATTGGGATAACTAAATTTCACATACCTATGTGAGGACCAAGCCTTTGGATGTTTAAAAAAAGCAGATTTACCCATGGGTTTTGAATAAGATTTAATAAAGAATAAAAGAAGGAATTAAATTAGATCTTATATAGATTTAAACAAATATATGTGTGTTATAGTTTAAATATTTTAATGAAAATATAAATTAGGAACTTCTCAGATAAATTTAAATGATCATATAACACTTTCATTTGAAGATGGTAGAGATTCCATTTTTATAATATTGAGAATAATATACCGTTGATATTATTTTATTAATATATATATGATTTAAAAAGTAAATAAGAATTTTTCAGGATAATTTAGACCTTTTAAAATTTTTTGAGAGTTTTTTAAGATCTGGATACATGTTTTAACCAAAGGAAGAGAAGGTATTATAATATAGTAGTTGCTTAATGAAAAAGGTTATTTGATATTTTTTTATGGGGAAATGGTTTTGTGATGAATAAGAGTTCTGAGAAATTTGGATATCCACATCATGAATAATTCTTAAGTGTGTGATACTAGAAGAACTATAAACATTTAGATCTTCAGATCAATCTTCTAATAGAGGAGGACCATCTTTAAGATGTGTAGTGATCACCAAGAGAATTATGGAGGTATTTCTTTACTATATCATTTTTTTAAAATATTTATATCATTCAGTTGAATCAAAAAAAATTAGATAATAATGGACTCTATGTTGTAGATGATTTTTTATGATAGTATATAATCCATGATGGGGGGTATATCTAACATGGTAAGGAGTAAATTTTTTTCCCAAATATTGTAAATATTATCACTTTATATATTCTTTTTTATTACTACACATAATGGTTATCTCCCATGAAATAATTGAATGGATAGATAATCTTGAAAAATTCATGAGTCTGGGTTAAAGTGGAATAACTCAAAAAAATATAATAAAAGATTATATAGATTTACTCCCTCTCACACTAAATGATTCAATCAGATATGGGAACATTCTGTGTTTTAGAGCATGTTCTATATCAAATAACAAAATAAGAAACTTAAAATAATGTAATTTTATTTTTAAATAACTTATGAATACTTACATGTAATGGAACAAACTACCATAATTTAAGGAATAAAATACTTCCCTACTTATTATCACTCAACCTAGAATTTACAGATGCTATTACATTGGGGTTTTCACCAATTTCTCTATGTAATTTTTTTCCTCATGTTGATAAAATAAATATGGAGTTATATGATGATACTCAAAATTAGATATTTATATCCCTATAAAAAGGTCTACATCATGGTTATGTTTCATAAAATAGAAAAGGGGATATGAGATAAATTTATAAGAAAATTTTGAAAGATAAAAATGAATGACGAGGCGACCATTGTTGGAAAATTTACAATTGTAAATGATATTGTGATCAAAATTCAGGGTTTTTTAAAATTTTAGAGGATTTCATCATTGTTAAAAAAACTGGTGCGGAATTTTTAGGATTGATTTGATTGAAAATTATCATCCTTATAAATCATAGACTATATGACACTTAATGAGTAACAAAATGTAATTATTTCTTATGATATGATAATAGATCCAACTTTCACTAAGAAAGAAAATTTTGAGACAGTGATTGAAACCTTGAGAAAAGGAAAAGTCATAGAAGAAGAGGATGTTTAACCAAGTGATTGAGGTAATGACTAGGATGTGTATGATTACCACCAAATTATATATTTTCTATAGAATATATTTATGAAGAGAAAATGGAAAGGGAAATATAATAAATTACTTATGTGTTATAATTTTGATGGTATTGTTCATATTTAAAATTATTTCCCAAATAATCTGGATTAAGAATCAAACCTTGATGAGGATGATGAGAAAAATACAAAATAAAAAAAATAAAAAAAAATATACATTTAAGTATAATATGAATAAGTTTTGTGTGAAAGAAATAAATGAATAAAATATCAAGTAGTTTAGAATATGTGATCAATTTCTTCAATAATCTTTAAAAATAATTTGATTCATCAATTAGTGATGATTATGAAGAATAAAGGATAGAATTGTAGTGGGAGCTATGATGGAAGTTATAATATTATATTGAAAAGATCACACAAATAATAAAATAAAACAGGAACATTTTAGAGAGGAAAAACAAGGAGGATGATGAAAAAGAGGAGATAATAAAAATAAAGGACAATTTTTTATCATATCAATAAGAAACAATTAAAAATAGTTGACCATTAATAGATAGTGTGTGATCACGATAAAAATATGGAAGAAACGGAAGAATATTTTTACATTTCATAATTGGAATGTATCATAATTTAAAATGATGGGAATATGACCAGATATGAGTTTCCTAAGGCTATTGAGGTTAAAGGTTAATCTTCTCAATATAGTGTGATTAAAACATCAAGGGAACAAGGTGAAATTGTACATAATCAATTTTAATATATATTTAAAAGAACTAATAGTGTAGGTTTAAAAAAATGTCTGAGAAGTATTATAACAAAAAGACTAATGGACGATAATATTCCCCATTAAAGGAAGATATATTATCAGGAAAACCAATTCCCCTATGTATAAGGAGACTCATTATATAATAGGAAAACATTGTAAAATTTTTGGAAAGACTTCATATCCAAATAGAAATTAAAATTTTTCATGCTATTTCTAGCGATGTAGAAGATATGGAAAAATTACTTTAATTATTTCCATAATGTTTAATTGTTAGGGAAGAGGAAAAATATTGGGCCATTTTTCATGAGAATTCATAGAAATATCTAATGAATAATAAATCAAGTGTTTGAAATGAACCAAACCTATCCAATGAAAATACATTTATGATTTTTATAAGAATTATGTAGTACATGTTGAATCAAAAGACATAAATATGAGAAAATCATGACTATTAATCTTGGTGAAGTCATATATGGTGTAAAAGATATGATAAATCAAGAGTTAATGATAGAAAAATTAATCAATACTCGGGAGTCTATGAAATTATTTTGGAAATGAAAGATATAAGAAAATATCAATAATGAGTTCTTGTAAGTGACGCCAAAACAATTGGATATGGATAAGAAAATAGAAACATAGAATATATTTTTATGTTAAATGAAACAAGTGGTTACACATGATGTGTTTGGAATTCTTGAGGAGTAATATATACATGGCGACTTAACAATTCCAAAGAAGATAAGATAAAGATGTGAGAAAATTGGACATGATATGATGAACTGGGTTACTATTTTTTTCATATCAAGAATAATTTCTATGAATAAGTTTGAAATAAAAAGGAAATAATTTTTCCATGACTATTAAGGTGGATAAAATCAATACAAAAAAAGATGTTTAAGGGATGAAAAATACAAGAAATCGACTCAGGATCAAAATACAAAAAAAGTCTGTTAATAAATCCCCCATGATGAATTTTGAAGAAAATAGAAGTCAATGTTGATGGGAAACTCTCCACATGAGTGGTTTTCATATTAATAAAAGGTCTCCACTTATTTCCTATTATTATTTTCTATTTGTGCTAAATTTTAAGTAAATAAAAGAATATTTTCAGGCTATCAAAATAAGAAAACATGAATAAATTATCCTTTATGAAATCTATTGAACACCATAAAATTGGGGAATATGAGTTCTTCCATTGACAAAGATAAAAATTAATGATAATCAATCACTTTACGGAATTCTAGTGAATCAAAAAATTATAGACATATTTTGAAATAGAGAACTGAGGTATGAAGACAATCCATAAAAACCTATGTTGTGATTGTATTAAATTATTTTATTAAGGTGTAGTTTTTTTGTAAATACATTATATAAAGAGGGATTTTTATGAAATGAACATGAACTGTTTTGTTGGATTTATTGATATGTATATAGGATACATATTTCTCATGATAAATTTATATGAAAATCCCCTATAATGAGTTCTCAGTGTGGTATAACATACATTTATATATGAATTTCAGGGTTAATATTTATTATCTTGGTTATATATATCTTATATTACAAACTAGGTATCCCATGTATATTTAGATTATGGTAAATATCGTCACTTTTCTAAAAAACATGTTGTATCATCGTTCTATCATGAAGATAAAGGATGTTATTCCGATTTAAAAAACAGATAATATTATGTTATTTTAATATTTATTGATGGATTAAAGTGAAATAAGTGGCTCCCATTTTCTTATTCATTTAATTTTAACTAGGTAGATAAGTAAAAAAATATTTTTATGTATATAATGATATTGGTGAGTTAGGAATTAATAATAAATTCATGGGGGGTAATTTCATACATTTTCTAATGAGTCAATATGTTTTTGGTGAAAGAATTTTATGATGATGCTTGGAGGACAGTTATTGATTCATTAGTTGGTATTTTGTTTCATTATTAATAATAAAACTAATAATACAACCAAAGTAGATATTAGTTCTGTTTCTTGAAGACCTTTTCTGGACAACTTCAATGTTTTAGCATGTACATGTCATTATTTATGTGTCTAATCTTTATGGAAACTAAAGGAAAGTTTTGGTTGATGTAAATAAACTATAAATAACATATTACAAGTGGTTTTGTTTTTATTATTTAATATGGATGATAGTTTGATGAGGCCTTGGTTCAATTTGAATCATGTTTGGAATTTCTATATTGAGACAAACAAATATTTTATTGACATCCATATGATTGTTCCGCATAATTCATGGGAATTAAAGGTTTACTCACTTATCTTAGTTTATTATTCATCAAGAATTATTTAAATGAATTTATGGTTAATCTAGGACATTATATATAGGCATCATTTATTGAATCATTATATGTTGTAGATCTATATGATCACATGTAAGGAATGGTTGATTTAAGACATTCTATATGCAGTTGAACCATATGTTATCTCGTTTACTTTATATAGATGATTCAGACTAGTCCATATGGTCGATAATCATATTTATACATTTTTACATATAATTTATTCATATTTACACTTAAATAAAGGTCAATCTTCACCTACTTTTGTCTACCTCACTTGTTGGCCACATAATAAGATAATTCTTAATTTATCTAATGGGTGAAAATTTCAATTAAAAGAATTTAAATATTCTAAAGAAAATAACAAGATGATTCAACTACTATATTTTTCATAGGAATTATCCTTATGATCACTCAATATGATCAGGATCGTAGTTTCGGGGACTCAAAGAATCAAACCATAGGTCATGATTTTTAATTGAAGGATTCGATGAGAATGAGATGAATACAATGTCAAAATATGAATGATACATATAAATGAAACATGTATTAGAATATAAATTCATACATGGATAATGATATTATGAAAGATTAAACGAGGAATAATTTTTTAGAGTTGATATTATGATAATTGAATATCGTATAACAGAGTGAAGACTGAGACTTTAAAAGTTTCAAAAAGGAATATTTGGATAGGATCTTTTAATTGGATTTCATGGATAATGATAGTAGGAAGTAAACTGAGTCCTTAGGAGATTTAAAGGTAAAATATTTACTCATATTATAAAATGTTTTAACGAAAAGATAAATCATAAATGATTATAACAGATTGAAATGGGAATATATCACATGTATTAAAATATAATAGAGTTTCCATATTTCAAATATAGAGAATAATATTCACATGATATTATTTCTATGATTATATATGTTTCAAGAACCAAAGAATAAATATTGGGTAGAATTTAGAAGTCATATACACTGTTTGTGAGACATCAAAGAGCCTTATATAAATTTTAATCATGGATAGAGAATGATTTTTAATCCATGAGTCAATTAAAGAAGATGATTCTAGAGTATTTGATATGTTTATGGAAACCAATTCATGAAAATTACTTGAATACTGAGGAAGTTAGAAATAAAATGAAATCGAAGTTCATGGTGTATGATACCTGATGAAATGTCTATGTGAAGATCTAATGATCGATATGATCATGCAACAAGAATATCATTAAGTGGTGTGGAGTTAAATATATGAATATTGGTAGTAATTATTTATTGTATATTTTATTTAATATATTTTTATCTTCGAGTGGAATCTATTATATATTTATGAATATTTAACTTTGTGTTGTTTACTATTATTGAATATAGTGGACAATATATATTGGGTCATATTACCAGCAAAGTTTGAATCATCCATTTCAATTGTACTCTACAATTATTTCATAATTATCTCTTCCTTATTATTAATACAAAGTAAAGTGAGGCTTTGATAAATCATTGAGGGGATTGAGAACATAAATAAGTTCAAGAGGTTGGGTTAAAAGAGGAAAACTCATAAAAGGAATATATATCATTGATTTACCCATCCACCTTTAAGTGATCCAATTGGACCTGGGAAGAACAAGTGGTATTAGGATAGGGTCCCTCTTAAATATCCAAAGACGAAACTAAGAATGTGGAACACAAAATCTCTGAAAAACCCAGGAGTAACTACATTTTTTGGAATCAACTACCACAATCAGAGGAATATGATGTTTCCATACATGTTTTCTCTCAACCTAGAAGTTAGAGATTCTATTATAGGGGGATTTCCCCCTAATTATGAATTTGTTTTGAATCAAGTTGATATGAAAAATATATAGTAAGATGAAAATGCTCAAAATTCTATCTTGATATCAATAAAAAAACCTCTTTATAATGGTTCTGGGTTATTGAATAGAAAATGATAAATGAGATAAATTGAGAAACAACTATTAAAGAAATATCAGAGTCATGGAATCCAAGAAATAATTCATGATTATTAAATTCAAATACATAAAAATAGATGATATATTGACTATTGATTACTAATTTACAAGGTTCAATGTTATTGTAGGAAATATCAATGGATTTGGTGAGTTGATAAAGGATTCTATCATTATTAAAAAATTAATGAGGAATTTTCAAGATTAGTTTTATTCAAAAATAATATAAGTAGAAGAAAGATAATTTTTAAAACATGATGATTTTCAAAATATAATCATATCTTATAAGATTACAATGTCTCTAGATTTTATATTTAAAGAAAAATATGATGTAGCCTTTTATGTATTATGAAAAGAAAATGTCAAAGAAGAATAGGTTGCTAAATAAAGAATTAAAGATGGTGATTAGACTGAAGTAGACTTTAAACAAATTTTTTCTCTGCTATCAAATATATTCAAGAAGTGAAAATATAAATAAAAAAATATTCAATTAAATTTTTGTAATAACAGTGATGATAATAGTAAAATTTCCCAATATTTTCATAATAATGGGGTTAATGAAACATAATTAAACGAGGAATATAAGTAGAAATAAATTAAAGACTTTAAAAATAATAAGAATCATTCCATAATAAAAATAATTACTTTTATGGGAATGAAATAATTGAATGAATCATATGTAAATTTAGAAGATAAATTTAATTAATTTTGTCATGGTGAAAAAGGATTATATTCCTAAATAAATGATGCTTATTGAGAAAAATGTATATAACATGAGTGAAATCTAAAATGTATGTAACAATCATATCTCATGAATATTACACAACTCAAGAGGTAAAATGGTAATCTTTTGACAAAGAAAAATAAACAGGCCAAATAAAAGAATTATATGATCAATAAAGAATGATACTATGTTGATGATATCAAGAATAAAGTTAAAAAAATCTAAATAATTAAATATAGTGTGTGATCGTGATGAAAATTTGTTTACCAGGGAATATGAACTAGACTAGATGTAATAAATTTATATCATAGTTCAAAATGAGGTGAAAATATCTAAATAATAATTTAGTTAGGCTATTAATGTTAAAATTTATTTTTCATAGGTTTTTTAGAAGAATGAAAAAAGAGGATAGGGTATAACTAGGTCTAATCAATTTGAATGTAGATTTGATACATCTAATATTGCATGTTTCAAAAATAGGTCTGAGGAGTTTTAGAATTGAAAGACTAATAAGAGACATTCATCCCTAATAAAGGAAGTTAAAATTTCCATAAAACCACTCCCCCATAGAATGAGTATGATCTCTTTATAGGATGATGAAAACACATGAATTATGGATATATTGTATATCAAAATAGAAAATTTATTTTGAAAGGCTATTTCTGGTGCTAAGGAAGATATAGACACAAATCCTTTACGTTTTGGTGTAATATGTCATTTACATGTTTGAGAAAAGAGTCAATGGGGATTTTTATGAGGATTCATGGAAAAGTTTAAAGAAGAAGTAATATGGTTTCTATAATGATGGAATTATATCTAAGAAGAATATTGTTGGATGTCTATAAAAAGTACGAGGCCGATGTTGACTAGAAGACCAAAATGTAAAGAAGTGTATGATTATAAATCATGTTGTAGTTTACTATGTTGTAAAAGGGAACGTAAGTTAATAATTAAGAGGTGAAAATAAGGCAATACTAAGTAGGATAATAAAGAATATTGGAAATAATGTAAAATTGAAAATTTAAAGAATGAATTCGTGGTAGTGATGGAAAGATAGTTTTAGATGGCCAAAAAATAAAATAAGAAGAGATTAATACTTATGATAAAGGTAAAATGGTTTTCCAATAAACAATTAGAACTCTTGAGGATTCATTTCCACGTGGTTATATAAGACTTCAATGAAGTTGTGTTAAACATATGAGTATGTTGGACATGATATGAATAATTGTATGACTATTACTCCAATTCAAGAATAATTGTTACGAATATGATTGAAATAATAAGTAAATGAATTTTTCTGGAATATCTTGGTGGAAAATACCAATCCACACAATTAATAAGTTCATAGTAAGATAAAAGACAAGAGAATAGATGAGGCCAAAAATAGGAAAATGTATGAAAATAAATACTCCCATAACAACTTTGAAGGAAAATGTATATTCTAGGTGAGGGTAATATCACAAACCTAGTGTTTTATCTAGATGAAAAAATATCCCTCCTTATTCCCTATTATGATTATTTATTTATTATAACCTTTGAGTCACTAAAGTAATAGTTTTAGAATATCACAATTGGAAAAAAGAAGAAACTATCCTTCATGGATTCTACTAAACATCATGAAATGGAATAAGAATAATGCATCCCTTGAGGGAGGGAAAAATTTATTATAATCTATCACTTTACTATATTCTAGTGAATCTTGAAATTATGGATTAATATTAAAATTGAGGATTAATGTATGAAAATTACACTTAAACCCCTTATTTATAGTTATATTAAATCCACCTATTAAGGTGGAGTTTTGGTTTAAGATGAAAATGAGACAATATGTGGGGGAGGTTATGAGATTCTCATGGCCATTTTGGATGGGTTTGATGATATGTGTGGTTGTTACATATTTCTCGTGATAAATAAATATGAGAAGATATAGAATGAGTTTTGAGCATGGTATCACATGTATAAAAATAATGTGGAAAAATTTTACAATCTAGATTATGTATCTCTTATTTTATACATAAGGTTATCCCATATAGTTTTAGATTAATATAACTAGAGATATTTACTAATAAAATCATGTATTATTATCCTTCTATCAAGAAGATAAAGGCTATTATTAATTTTTTAAAAGGGACAAGGGCATATTATTTTGAGATTTATTGAAGGAATAAAGTGAGATAAAGAGTCCCCACTATTTCTTTACATTTATATTCAAAAATAGGAGAATTAAGAATCCATAGAGGTAAACATATTATCATTGGTGAGTCTGGGTATTAAATATATGTGTAACTTTTTTGAGCATAAGTAAGAATTTCATTAGTTGTTAACAAGTTAATATGATTTTATTAAATGAATGTTATAGTGATTTATGGTGGATTGTCATGGTTTTATGAGTTGGAAAATTATGTAATGTTCGATTATAAAATCAAGTTCATAGTCTAATATGGATATTGGTTCTGTTTCTTGAATACCATGGATGGAGTTGTTAAATGGATCTAATTTTAAATTTGATTATTTATGTGTTGATCTTAAATAAACTAATGTAATGTTTTTGTGGATGTAGAGACACTGCCTAAAACATATTGGAAGAGGTTTTGAGAAGATTAATAGAGGATAATGATTATTTTAAGAGGATATTTTTTGAGTTGAACAATCTCTAGAATATCTTAATAGAGGAAAACATATGATTGATTGATTTCATCATAGTTTATCATCATTGTTTATTGGAATGAATGTTCAATATCTCTTTATGGTCACATTTCCCACATAGTATATTGGAATTAACTCATGGAAGATCCATGAATTTATAGAAAGGAAGGGTAAATTAGAAATCTAAATGTACTCAATCGACAATATCTATTTTCTTCTTCATATGATTGGTCCAAATTAATACATGTGTTCAATACTCAATGTTAAAAAGGTATACATATGGTAGATTCATACGAACTCTATCATCATGATGAAGAATCACCATATCCTTGTCAAGGGGAATCTCTTTCCCTTTAACTCTTTATATCTTTTGTAAATTATCTCCATATCTTTTTTTTCTCTCTAATTATCATGTTATCTAAAAAAGTTTAGGTTTTAGAAATGTATTCATCCACTATTTTTTTATCTTTCTATTTTTTAAGTGTGTTAATAATGTAAATCTAAATTACTAAACATAAAATAATGATTTTTTCATCCATTTTGGTGATTAAAATGGATTATTTTTATATCAAAATTCTTATATTTTCATCATAAACTTGGATAAATAATTTTATCTCAAGACCAATCATTTTTTAAGGATTAATTTTTAATTTAGAAAATGATTTTTTCCCTACCATGAGTAACAATTTCAACATTCATACCAATGTTATCTATGAAATTATTTTTATATGGTGTGTCTTTCACCACCAATTTAAAGTCTTTATATTTTAAAACACCATTCTAAATTTATTATTTAATTTTGTAATAATATGATAAAGGCATTTTCCAGACCACATAAAAATCAAAATAGATAAATATCCTCCCATTTACATTATGTTAATCCACCTTTTTAAAGTCCCTTTGATCCTATATAGACCCTTTTTATAGCCTCATTAAAATCCAAAAACCTTATCCCACCCAATATCAACAAGGTTTCTAATTCTGTGATCTATTAAATTTAAGTGGGGGATAATTTATTTCATTTTCGGAAAAAGTTACTTGATTTATAATGTGTCTTCATATGCATGATTGAAATAATACATTTAAGTGTGTGGGATAGGATTTAATTCAGTGATGTTTGGGAAGGGATTTGGGTTAATGTTATTTTTTACAAATGTCATAAAAATGTCTTCAAAAATGAAAATATTAAAAAAATAGAAAATATCGGTTCTATCATGGGTTAGTAAAAAACCAGTCTTTATAAACCTTCAATATTTTTATAGCTATTTGAACTTGTTCCATGATAATATCAAACAAAGGTTGGGACATAAGTGTCATAAATTTTTCCAATTAAATCTTATGAAAAGGGGGGAAATAAAAATAGAACACTTGCACCATGTTTTTGTGGGTCATTTCGGGATTTGTTTTAATTTATACATATTTTATCATTTATTACTCTTATAATTTTCTCTTTTGGTTGTCTGTTTCTTCACACATCCACAACCTTGTAAATATGGGTTCCTACATCCTTTCATGTCAAATTTCATAAATTGTGCATTGATTTTTCTATGTTTGTTATTCATTATTTTTTCTCTCTTTTGTCCAATATATTCCTAAAATCCCATATAAACTAAAAAACACCAAAGTCTACTTGATTATTTTGAACTTTTGAAAAGGTAATGAAATATGAGGGCTCTTAAAACTCTAAAATTTAAACATTTGGTTGGTGAATGAGTGAAACATCATGAATAATCTTTAAATCGCTGTGAAAAGTGTGAGATTTGTGTGAATAGATTTTTAGTGTATAATTTTGAGTATGAAAAATTAATTGTTTTTGAGAAATTATTTATATAATATTTTTTTGTGGAATTATTTATGGATGAATGAACAAGTATACACTACAACTTATTTATGAAAAAAAAAATTAAATATTTTTTGTTGAGTAAAAATGATTTTTTTGTGTTTTTGTTTTGTGTGCCTAAGGATGTGAGCTACACTATGTGTGGGGGTTGGTATTACATATCGATTCATGATTTTATATTACTACCATCACTTGGTTATTCATTGAAAAATTGATCAATTTCAAAGAAATGATCATGTTTTGATCATAAACATATGATGAAATATTTTCTGGAAAATATAATATAAAATGTCATTAGAGGACCTACAGAAATTAATTTTAAAATTTATACACCCATAATCCACTATTTCTTTTAATATACTTTAGTTTTCAACTGTAACTGTGTATGTTTGATTATATCCTCCTTTAAAGTTTAATATATATATATATACCATAATCATATATTCTTATTCTAATCCAAATTATATTTTTTTAATATTCAAGTTATTATAATAGTTTAAATAAATCCAAAAAACCTTCCAAATTTCACATTATCATTCAATCCAAAGTGATTTTTTAACTTTTTTCATCATTCATGTGTGTGTTCTGCACAGAAACCTTTTCTTTCCTCATTAATTTTATTCTAATTTAAATAATCATAAAATAACTCATAAAAATTTACTAACAAAGTAAATGGATATGTAGAAAATATATTAGCGTGAGTCATAATTAAGATAAGTAATGTGTCTGATATCTTTCACTTGTTTGTCACTATATTAATAAATATTGTGCATGTCAAAAAATATATGTTATGGATTTATGAATTTTTTTATTTACATGTGTATTAAATTGATTAATGGAAAACAGAATTATATATGGTTTCATGATATATTGTACCTTACACCAATGAGAATTAATAACTATTAGATCTCTATTCAAGTCTTGAATTAACGACAAAACAATTAGGACTTCTGTTCAAAATCCTCTTGTGGAGTGGATGCTATTTTAATGAAATGTTTTGAAATGATTATGGATATCATAATATTATATCCTTACTAAAGAATTCACTCTAATAATTCTTAAATTTTTAACTGAATTAATCAATCAATCATTTTAACAAATGATTTTAAATCAAACCACCCATTTAAAATACACAATTAAAACAATTTAATCTAAAATATTATACTATTGATGATTATTTGAACAGAGTGCCACTAAACACATTTTAACAGAGTAGCAGACCTTTGAATGGTAAATGAGAGATAATAAAATTAACTTTATATAATTTTACTCAAACCTTAAATATGTTTCGTATGAAATTCATATAATATTTATACCACCAAAAATTTTCTATTTATATATCAATACATAATTGGTGAAATATTCCACAACATAAGAAATAAAAACGTCTAGTGTAAAATATCAATATCTACTTGGAAAAAATAAATTGAATAGGATTTTCATTTTTCCCTTGACCTAGAGGATGGTTGGTTTCAATAATACACCTAAGCCCTTGTATTAGGGAATTGGGTTTCATAGTAACCAAATTCTGCACATCCAAAACATCAAACAATGCATGGATCCTTAAGAGTTATTTTATATTCATTCTTTTTGTCATTCCTTTTACATCAATAGATAATTTCGTGACATCCCAATTTACCACAAGTAAATCATATTTTATTCCCCTTAATGAAATTACCATAATGATTTTTCCCATATTTTTAACATATAGGTGATTATATATCTATTATTTAATCATCTTTACATCTTGAATATTCACGAGTCTTTATAAATTTCTTATTAAGTGCTTTTAGGATAGAAACTATGGTTACATTGATAATAAATTTTTAGGATATTTTATTTCAAAAAAACTCTATATTTCTTATCCAATATTCAATTCCAATGGGTTGATCATTGTGATAATCATCATTTTTTCCTTCACACCAAAGGTTAACTCAGTTCCTTCAAGTTATAACCATCACTGAAATCAAAATAAATTAATGCAAGTGATGAAAATTATCATTATAAGATATGTTTGTTATATTATCAAATAAAAATTTAACCTAAATTTTTATCACTTTATTATACCATCATGTAATCATATAATTCTTTTTTTTCAATCTATATCACTCTTTTTTAACCAATACCTCTCATAGTTTTTCCTATATCATTCGTATATAAACATATATCATCCATTTTTGAACCAATATCATTCTATATTCATTATAATTTACCTTTAGTTGGGTTATCTTATAATCCTAAACCAAGTCCCTCACTGTAACTAAGAAATCAATCCCTTATAGCGGTTCATAAAGAGTATATTATTAACCAGAGAACACCCGCCAGATGTTTCTAATGAAATGTGAAGTTAGTAATCCTTGTCATACACCATTTCATAGTTGGGTTAATACCCCAAAAAAACTCTTTGAGGTTATCACCAATAGATATAACTATGTCAGATCCAATATCAACTTTCTTGTATTTATAAAGGGATTTAATTATTAAGAAAACCAAAAAAATTAAAAAAATTAAAAAAATTAGATGTTATCCAACACTTCCGATTATCCCATATATTTATCCCAAGGTTTTTCAATAAAGTAATATTATCATATTCTCCCAAATAAATGAACTAATAATCAAAAATAACTGAACCATCTTTTTATACTAATTATGATGGACCAAGCTATACAAATATTTATTTTACATTATTTATATAAATTAAACTCTACATATCATAATAATATCACATAACTTGGGGAAGCTTTTGTCTTAGAGTCTTTGAGGACCTTTTAAATTGGAAAAATATTTTAAAAAACTTGTGAAAATTTTTCTATAATGGAATTATTCTAAACACCCTTTTAGAAATATCATTATTTATACTTATGTTTATAATATAGGGAATGGGAACATAAGAAAGGGGGGAGATCAAATGCCTAGTAGGGGAATTTTTTTCAACATGTCATAAAGGGTTAGATGATATAAATATGATAAAATAAGATCATAGATAAATTTATTATTTAAATAACATATGAAAATAATTTTTTTCTTTAAATAATGAAGGAAGGACATGTAATCTCAAAAGAACGCACATGCTCCATGATATAAGAGTGTGAGATAATCATGTAGACATGGAATAATGAAATTATACAATGAGATCATGAGATTATAATCATGTGGAAACATAATAAACCTTGTCATCATAAGGATATTTCAAGGATATATATGAAGATATAATAATATAGGCTAACCATCATCATAATGAAGGTATGATATGACTAACCACCATAATAACATTGTGTTCTTAGGGTAATAGTTTGTACACTAAACATGATTAGGATAACCGCATGTGTATCATACATGGTATTTCACGAGATATTAACATTACCCAATGCATTGGTCGGATATAACATACCCAATAATCACGACATAAAGTATTATAATAATATGTATAATAAAATATATTCCACAAATGAAAAAATAAACTATACATAAATCATAAGCACGATATAACCTAAAATGAAGAAAGTACGATAAAATCAGGTTTAATTAGAGGTGATAATTTTGAAGGGAAATAATAACATATATAAAACCATAAGTGAATAGTATATGAAATAATGAATATATATAATGTAAATATATAAAAAATATAAAAGTAACAGTATAAGTATACTAAAAAAATGGGTAAAAATAAAAAGAATGTGTGACCAGTAAGTCACAAAGGAGCTACGGAAGATCCTTTTTATGTTATAAAAATCATTTTTTCAAAACCCAGATCATAAAATAAAATAATAAAATATTATTTTAAAAAAAGATAATTTAAATTACTTGTTATAAAGATTTAAATTTTAATGATGTCTCTAATTGAAAAGGATACAATTTATAAGAAGGGAAATTGAGGACAAAGAGGGAAAACCATTGTTTAAATGTAAGTGAATTATTCATAATGTAATTTAATATAGAAAAAATTATTATAAGTCACAAGTAAGTAATAAATGAATAAAAAATTGATCTCCCAATATATTAATAGGGAATTCTATATGAGAAATGGAAAATTTCAACAAAAACATTATAACTCAACAAATCAGAGTGAGTCATGAAAGACCCTTATGACATTATTAAATTTTCAATCAAATGTCACTGGAATCTTGAAAATCATATGGTTATATAAATACCATGTATTAAATCATTAATTAATCCAAAATAAATTAATTTAAATAATATGAATCATAGAAATATTAAATTTGTGCAAAACATTCAAACATGTCTCAATTAAAGGGAATTATTTTAAAAACCCCTATAGCATAAGAAATTTTATAATAAAACCCCATGGGAATAATTACATATTTTATTTGAAGTTAAAATAAAATTGTTAAGGTTAATACATGATATTAAATATCCAATTGGACATATATTAACTATTTAAAATAAATTACGGGCATAAAATAAAATGTGTCTCAAAGAAGGATGGTTTATAATTATACCCTTCAATATATCTGAAAGTGTTCTTCACTTGAAGTTAACATCACGAGTTATTAAATTAAATTAAATAGATGAATGGCTAATAAAAATAGTTATATATATTTAATATTCCATGTTCCTTTTAACTATTATATTCTTTTTTTATGATATAGTTTTTTTTCTGATGTCAGTTACATGAGATTGTTCAGTCAATTTTCTAGTAACTCATTATGTATAATGATCATGTTAGAGACCATTTTAAAATAGCTTAATAATATAGAAAAGGTTATAAATTTTTTAAAATTAATTTTTATATACTAAATATAGATTTAAATCCAGCCATCTTGGTTGGTGGTGACAAATAAAACTCATTTCTCACGGAGGTGATAGTTCATTCGTACAAATGATTGATGATTCCATTTTTCAATGATAGAGAGGGAAATTAATTATATTAAAATTTGAAATTTCATTATCATATTTATATTTTAGATATAAAATTTATTCATCCATTAAATCCATTTTATCATCCATGGATGGTAGTGATGAAAAACAATAGATGTCTCTTAGTGGATGTGGTAGTTTATGAAACACATTAATGAAACTTTTGTTTTTCTTTTTCAAATAGAGAATAATAAATAACAGTTTTTTCATTAATATTATAAAATCTAAATATAATATTGATATTTATTTTATTATATGTTTATGGGTATAATAGATTTGGAGGAGGATTGTTAAGGAGGAATGTATCGACCCTACCCTCGTAACCTAGATTTGGTTCCTTCTTCCATTACATTGGCAGAAGATAAAAGGAAACACATTCTGAGGGACTGATAAGTTTAGTTGTCTTGGTAAACTAGATAAATAAATGGGTCTTATATTACATTAGGAATAAAAAAATTATATAATATATTTTTTAAGAAAAATATTTTCATTCCATATAGTGTATCCCTATATATCATGCATAATAAACTTTATGGAATCCCAGGGAAAGGAAAAAATAAGGGTGAACATAAATTCTCAGTAAAGTTAAGTGTAAAGTAGAAGATATCATTAAATTAGAAATAATAAAAATGTTAAGGTAAATAACTGAAATATATTCCATTAAATTAAAAACTTAAAAATAATATGGAAGGAATAAGAGGATATCAAATGATTCCATATAAATAATAATAACATTAGAATGAAACATAATCATGGATATTCTAATTAATCAAATAATAACATGGAATATCGATAATAGAATTGATAGTTATTTAATGTATAAAAATGGATATCTAAACCATACAATCTAGTCCTAATTCCAAGAATATAATACTATCAAGGATTTATTCCAAACATATAATACTATCAAGTCTTCATTACAAGAATTAAATACTATCAAGGATCCATTCCAAGAGTTTAATACAATAATGTCTTTGTTCCGGGAATCTAATAAATGGGTAAGGAATATGCGAAAACCATATCTAGTTTGTTTCATGAAACCTAAGGACACATCATGGGGTTATAAAGAATCCAAAAATTCACATACTATGTCCATTGAATTAATCATTTTAAAGGAGTAAAATATTTACAATATAAAAATTATTATTCAAATTTGAGCTTAGAAAATGTGAATACTTTCCTAATTAATAGACATAACCACAACTCAATCAAAGTAAAATGGGAAATGATATCAAAATATCAAATCCATACATAATTGATCATTAAACATCCACATAAAGATAAATATGGTAATAATACAACATATACCAATTGGATTACAAATATTTTGTTTTTCTCTTTGACAAATAGAAATTTCATTAAAATACCTTTTGAAACATTCTTGAGGAAAATGTATTTTTTATTTTGAAATACATTTAGAAAATAAATTTCTTTGAAAAAAACATTCAAATTTTTTTGTAAAGATTAAAAATGGGTGAAAATTTATTTTATAAATCATTTTAAAATGGTTAACATGTTTTTGAAAAAAAATTTGAAAACATTTTTAGAAAACATGTTTTGGAAGAAAATATATTTCTGACCGAAGGTAGAAATGAAATTGGATTTTCTGGAAATTTTTCATAAAACATATTATGTACTAAATATTGAAAATTTTATTATCAAAACAAAATATCATGAATAAATATAGGATGATAAAATTATAGGGTTATTTAAATAATCATAAAATAATTTTCTTTAATGTAAATTCAGGAATAAACAATCTCAATTGGAATGGGATTATGAAATAAACCATTAAAAACATCACAATGTTTATGTGAGAATTAATAAATGAATATATTATGTGTCTAAATTTTAAATAAAAATAAAACAATTATAAAAACATAAATATATAGGAAAATTCTTTATAAAAATAATAATATAATTGTAACATCAACGAGGAAATAATATAACCTAATGAAAAAGAATTGTGTTATGAAATTTCTTTACCTCTTGGTAACTTTATATCCAAATACACTTTGATGAAGTAATTAAAATTGAAATAATAGATACCTTTAATAATGAATTATTCATGATAATAAATTTCATATGGTAATTATATACACCATATAAAATTATGTATGTGAATATCGTTATAATATCCCTTAATGGAATGAAATTGAGATGAAATCTCTTACTACTGGAGAAACTTTTGAATAATGAGATCCATGAACTAATAACCTAAATTTAAACTTTTAATATCATGAAATAAATTAAATTCATGATATAACATGTCATAGTTTAGTATATACACCTCACAAAACAAACATGTGGTGAATAGTGAATACGTCTAACTGAAATAAAAGTGCGACTAGAGATCCGCTTAACATACACTTATTCTTAGTTAAACTAAATTTAACCTCCATTATAATGGTTTTTATAATCATATTAACATAGACCATAAAAATATTAATAGTTATAATCTTATTACCCAATTTTTAATAATCGTTCATTACTATCACTATTTTTGGTGTTACTTGCCTAGGTTTTCGAGTATGTTTTGACTCATTATTTATTGTTCCTATTATGTTGATCATGATTTCATCATCTCAAAAAATTTAAAAATGATTTAAATATAATATATATTAATTACATATATATTTGTATTAGTTCATAATATACAGTGATATGATATGAAATACACCATTCATGGGGATGATAAGCCATACATACACACAAAAGCTATTTCCATTTTCTAGTTGTATTAAAAGAAAGAACAATAAATGATATATATATATATATATTATCATTACAATATCATTTTTTTGTCACGTAAATCACATATATGTATTAATTCCATCCTTAATACATTTCATGTAAAGAATGAATGAATCACATCGCTTTGAGGAGGAGAAAGTCCATACATCGAAAAATGATGTAATTGTATACCTACAAAATGGAAAGCATGAAGTTATTTGCAATATAATAATTTCATAATCCTCAAACCAAAAAATATCATATATAAAATATATAAACTAAAAATATATCATTATTCCCAACCATGAAAGGTGGTAATGGAAGAATGAACAATATCAGTTAGTGAAGTGATAGTACTCTGGACACACTAACGATGATTGTGTATCCCATTTGATGGAAGTTTGTGATGTTTTATTTCATAGCCGAAAAATCCTTATTTAATATACTTATGTTATTATATATTCATGATAAAATATATTAATGAGTTTGAGAAATAAATAAAATGAAAATTCTATTAGAAGAACATTATATAATTTTAAGGAAATTCCTTTTTCTATATACAAAAAACCTTCCTTGTTTTGTTTTATACCCTAAAAAAGATTATAGGATCAGTTTATCAATTTTTGGAGTTTATTTGGACAAGTATCAGTTACAAAAAAGGGCTTGAGAGGTGTGAAAATAGGTGGAGATGTGGCGACCTATTATAAGGGAGGTGAGTGGAAAACAAATAAATACCCAAAAGGTAAACACTATTGGGTGGTATTCATTGCATAATTTGACTCCAATAATGATATAATTTATAATAAATATGGGATAAGGTCAAAATATGTCCATAAATGTAGTTTTGGACATGTTTCTAAGTCATTGTACACTTTAATATTAATGTTGAATCACTAAGTAAACTCATTTTTACCATAATAACTGTAATTAATTATAATTTATTTCACTAATATTATTGGTGAAAAACTAAGTTGAAATATAATTAAATTATACTATATTTTGATTAAAAATATTTTTTCCATTTTTTCAAATTAAAATCACATAGTTGGAGGAAATTAATTTTAAATTAATCCCACGTATGGGATGAGAAAGTAGGTTTTTAAAGTAAAAATGTTCAGAAGTTTGATAATTTTATATATAAAAATTTATTATAAAATTAATCAAATTAACTTAATTATATTTATATATAAGTAATTTATTTTATTTTAATTTAAAATTAATTCAAAATATAATTTATAATTATAAATTCTTTAGATGAAAAGTACATTTTCAATTAAACTTCAGTATTTTTTATGATTTATCATGAAATGAAACTTCTCATAAAAATACCAAAATTTCAGCCTATGAAAATTCTAAAATTACAATTTTTGAAAAAAAATATTTACTCTTTCAGACATAAATTATTAAATTATAAAAATTTCTATTTGAAACAAGTGTTCCCTTAAAAGGCGGAAAAATCGCCTTTAAAAAAATATTGTTTTTTTTGCGTAAAATTGGATTTTTTTTTTCTTATATTATGTCTAACAGATCAATTGGATGAATGTTAAAATCATTGATTAAATATATAATCCATAAATTTTTAAACATAATTCAACAATAGTAATAAATTTAATTTAATTTTAGAAAATTCCTTTGGGAAAATAAATATTTTTTTTATAAAAATACTTCCATTATATTTTATAGGTTGTTATTTAAATTTATAATTAATTGGTAACCAAAAAATAAATTTATTATTTGGATAGACCAAATATTTTCATAATATATTTATTCCTACTGATACTCTCTTATTTAATGACTATGAGATAATTTTATTTTATATAATCATATTCATATTTTTTCAGAAAAAAGCGATCATATATGTTATGCAACCTATTAAAGAAATTAATTTTTGTGTATAAAACAAGCTAAATATGTGTTGCATTCACTGAAAGATGTATCATATATTTAATAGTATATATATCATATTGTATTGGGATGTTATATTCCCTTCTACTCTTAGTGTTTTTTGTCATATATACTCTTGAATAAAGAGTTGTTCTTTTTGAACTTTTGCAGTGTTACATTTTCCCCACCATAAATAATTTTCATCCCCACAATTTAAGCATAGTATCAATTATTAAGGGTTCAATAAATGGAAATAGATTTGTTAAAGAACCCAATATAGTAAAATATTTAACAAAAAAACTTCTGAACAACAGTGAATTGAAAATGTGAAGGTCACCATATAACTATGCTTTTGAATAAAAGAACATTATTGAAGACATAGACATGAAAGATAAATATAACTATAATGTTATATTGGAGAGTGATAGAGAACATTGATAATAGGAAAGTATCTGATCTAGAGTATATTAGTGACCACAAAACCATAAACCAAATAGGTGTGAATAAAGTCATTGATATAATCAGAAATGACGGTTATAAGATTACACATTTTTTCAAGATTCTTCTCCTATTATTGAGGAATTATTTTACTGTCTAAGAATATAATAAAATATACTTATTTCATATGCATCAATTTCATAAGAACAATTTCAATTATCGATTTTTCTTTGATGAGATTACAATTACCCCCTTAATTCATGAAACAAATATCAAAAATTAAACTTTTATACCTGTAGTAATAAAATACACTATTAACATATCATTATGTCCATAAAAGAGTGAGAAGTATTTCAATTTTATATAACTATAATCCAAAACAAATATATTTGGCACAAGTTACCCAATATAATAAATTAATCACTAAAACCTCATCGAATTTTCAGTATAATCCATTTCAAATATAATTAATCTTAAGATCCTTCCAAAAGTATAAGATCAGCAACATTAGAAAGGAGGCGGCTGAATTCCTAAAATGAACATATCATTATAGAGTTCCAAAGTAGTTAGTACTATCCAACATACATTATCCATATCAATCATCACTTTATCCCTACATAATTTTATTAAAATTATAAATATATAAAGGGTAATATTTCCCTCAATCATATGTTTTCCATGTTGTTCAACATTTCAATAAATAATTTTTCTTATTTATCGGCACCCTTTAACATATTCTATAAAATAGATAGTGAAATATTATTGCAGTAAAATCCTTATATATTTCATGATTCTCATAACTATTAAATCATTAATAAAATAATCAAATAACATAATTATTGAATTGAAATGAAAGAAAATTAATCATCCCACTTAATCAGTTGTAGTAACATACTCTTGAATTTTATTCCTTATATTCTTCTAAGATATATTTCCTTACATCCTGTAAAATTCATTCACATAGTTCTCATATCGTTATAGTTGAATAATTAGACATTGGAAAATTATTTCTTTCCCTTTTTATCCTAAGAATGGTGCCCTTTTTTCCCATACATGAAGAAAACTCATTTACCTTTTAAGCACGTACAATGGAGTTTCCTTCCACAAGTATCACATGTTAGAAAATCCTTCATTCCGTTATTCGATTTATCCACATTTTTCTTTATTATCCTCTTACTCTCTTACTTTACTTTAAATCCATAATTCTTGGAGAATTATTTCTTTGTCTTAATGGAATGTGATAGTATATCCTCATAAGATGATAATGTTTGGGAGACAGGTTCCAGTCATATAATTATCTTAATCCCTTCTAATAAATAGCTATTTGTGCACCTCATATTTCATATGTAATCCATAGAATACCTAGATTAACTTATAAACTTATCTTTATATGTTGAAACAAGTTCTTCCTCCTTTTACCTCAATCCCAAAAACATTAATTTAATCTCAGTTTTTTCTCATGAGGTAAGTATTAGTGAAAAAATATGTCTTGAAAATATTTTCATTCCATTAGTTATATTTCCTCTTCATTCTAAATCAATAACCATCATTGATCAACATCTACAATGAGACAATACACTACAAGTGTAATTTTTTTCTTTTCACCACATCTTAATTCTATAAATATCTTCTTTAAAGACATAATCTATTAATGATAGACCATTAGATCAGTATCCCCAAAAAATTATAGGGGCATGTGTCACATAAAGAGATCTAAAATTAGATAATCCCAATTCGGAATAGGTTACTCCATCCTATAAATTTTATTTTTCATAACTTGATTAATGTTTTCTAATATATCTATAACATTATCTGTTCGAATATGATCTATATTGGCTTATTTAATAGGGAAACCTCAACATTGTCTATGAGTATTGATACCATTTTTAATTCCATGTTCAGTTTATAAATAATGTTAGACACTAAATTTGATCATGACATTACGAAACATAATGTATAATCACAAAAAAGTGTAATTCCTATAATAAATTGAAAATTTTAAGCATATATAATCTCATAATTATAAATATGGTTTCTTTGGGAGTTTTTCTCTATCCATATTCTCAAATTATATCATAGGAATATTGTCTGTAATCTATGATTTCCTAAATTTAGTTCTAAACGTTTCTACTAAACATACCTTTGATGAAAATGTAGCAACATGACACCCATATCCTAGAGCTGATGCCTACTATATTTACATTGGAATAAGATTCAAGGAAAAAATCCCTAAGGACTAGCAATATTTTTAGTATTGATTAACAAGAGATTTACATGAGTCTTAAATTAAATTAAGAATACACAAATTAAAACACAATTTTTTTTAAGAATAATAAATTTAATCTATTTAGATTAATCGGGAATATCAGTCATAGAAAACATCATCAAATACTGGGGAAAGGTAAAAAATAATGGTGAGCTCAAATGCCCAGTAATGGTAAGTGTATAGTTGAAGATATAAATAAATAACTCATAATAAAAATAGAAAGGAAAATAAATAAAATAAGTGAAATAAAATTAATAACTTATCCATAATATGAAAAAAAAAAGGTGATAAAATGATTCCATATAAATAATCACATGAGTATGAAACCTAACCATAGAGATCAAAATAATCTAATAACCATATGGAATATCAATAACAATGTATAACTAAACATTACCATTGAGGTTATTTCCAAGAATATAATACTGTCAAGGTTTCATTCCAAGAATTTATTACTATGAAGAATTCATGACTAGAATCTAATATATTCGAGGCTTTATACCAAGAATCTAATACTATCAAATCTTCATTACAGTAATCTAATAAATGGGTAAGGCCTTAGCCAAACCATATCATATTTGTTTCCAGAAACCTACCAATGCATTGAAAGGCCATAAAGGACCCCGAACTTCACATAACAAGTCCATTTATTTTCTTATATGAAATGGGTAAAACATTAAAAAAATCATTTTGAAATTATAACATACGAAATATGAATGCTTACCAAATTGGAATGAGAGTAAAAAATAAACCCTTAAATGATCAAAACATTGAAGTAAGAATTAATAAATTAATTGATATTTCTAATCAAGTATAAATCCACCTAAAAATAGTAAATAAATAATTAAATATTCAAATTAATTATACACATCATCATATAATATTAAAAACAACAAGGAAGTAATATAACCCAATGAAAAGGAATTGAGATATGAAATTTCTTAACCAGTTGGTAACTATAATTTCAAATACCCCAAGATGAAATAATTAAAAATGAAACTAAAAATAACATGAATAAGGAATTATTAATTATAATAAATTTAAATTAGGAATTTTATATACTATATAAAATTAGTTTAGTGTATAACATTATAATATGACTCAATTGAATGAAATTGAGACAGAATCCCAACTACTTGAGTTACTTTTGAATTATGATATCCATGAAATAGTAACATCAATTGAAAAATGTAATATAATGAAATAAATTAAATTAATGATATAAAATATCATAGGTCATTACATTCACCACAAAAAATAAACAAGTGTTGAATATGGAATAAGTCTTGTACAAATAAATTTGAGACTGGAAACCCTCTTACCTTACACTTCATTTTGGTTGAACGATATTTTACATTAGTTATAATGGTTTTAATAATTTTATAACTTATAAAATAACCATAATATTATTTATAATATCATATATGATCGTATTATAATATCTTATTACCTATTTTTTAAAAATCATTCATTATTTCCACTATTTCTGGTGTTATTTTCAATGTTTTTTTGAGTATATTTTGACTTGTTATTTTCTATTCCTCTTATGTACATCATGATTTCCTCATATAAATAATGTAATCAAGGATGTAAATATCATATATATTCATTATATATGTATTTATATTATTCCATTTAGTATATATCTATTTATAGTAATCCATAATATATATTGATAGGAGATGAAAGGCAATGTTAATGGAGGCAGGGGCCATACATAGGAATGAATGATGCTTCCATTTACTTTTTATATTACATTAAATTAAAATAAATGATATGTATGTATATTATAATTCAATTTTAATTAAATTATAATGTTTTTATCATAAATATAAAATATTTTTATTAAGACTGTCATTAATACATTTTATGTAAAGCAAGAGCGAATCACATCGCTTTAAGGAAGTGGTAGTCCACCCATCCATAAACAATGTTATCATATTCCCACCAAATGAAATAGATGAAGTTTTGTGTAATAGAACAATTACATAAGTATAAAAACATATTAAATATAATATATATCATATATAAACTATAAATAAAATCATTATTCACAAACATTAAAGGTGGTAATGGAAGAATGGATTAAATCAGTTTGCGAGGCGGTAGACCGTTGTACACATAAACGGTGATTGCATTCCCCATTTAATGGAAGTTTTGAATTTTTATTTAATAACCAAACATAAAAACATATAATTTAATTTAATATACTTAGTTTATTATATAATCATGATATAAAAATAAATTAATTATTCAGAGAGGTAAATTAAATGATAATTCTATTAGAATAACAAAACCTCTTTTTCGAGTAACTACTTTTGGATTATACCAAAACCCTTTATTGGTTTTGTTTATGTAAAAAAGGAATATTTTAAGATTAGTGGATGGATGTTGAGATTTTCTTTTAGAATGGTTTGGTTGATCCAAATTGATTAAGTGGTGTGAAGATAAGGGGAGAGTCGGTTTCCTTTTATAAGGGATGTGAGTGGAAAACTATTAAATACCAAAAGATAAACACTATTGGGATTTTCCCTTATATCATGTGACTCGTATAATAAACCATTTTCGATAAAATTATATATATAGTAGAAATATATATCTATAAAATCAGTTTTGGATAAGTTTCTAGGTTATTTTCCCCTAGTGATTAAAGTTTAACCACTAAGTAAACTAATTTTTACCTTAATTATTGTAATAAATCTCAATTGCTTTCACAATTTTTTTTCCAAAAAAATTAAATATTAAAATGAATTATAAATTATTCATATTCCCAATATTTAATATATTTTTCTAAATTTAAATCACATAATTATTAGAAATTAATATCTAATTAATCCTACATATGGGACAAGAAAGTGAGTTTTTAAATTGAAAATGTTCGATAGTTTGCTAAATTTTTATATCGGAATTTAACATAAAAATGATTAAAATAACCTAAATTGTATTAAAATATTTATAATTTAACAAATTTAAATTTAAAACCAATTAAAAATATAAATATAAATTATAAATTATTTAGCTGAAATATTAGTTTTCGATTAAAATTCTGTATTTTTCACTATTCATAAAAAATTAAAGTTGTCATAAAAAAATAAGAAAAAGATGATTTAAGCATTATTATTTAAATAATTAAGTATATTTTTTCATAAAAAATTTATAAAATTTTCAAAATTTATATTTAAAATAAGTTCACCATTAAAAGTGGTCAAAAATGCCTCTATAAAAACATAGTTTTTTACACATAAAATTGGATTTTTTTTATTATGCATGTAGAATCTATTAAATGTATTTAAAAACATTTTATTGAATACATAATATATAAATTTCATTAATATCATTAAACAAAATTAATTAATTAAATTTATTTGGATAAAACACCATTGGGTACATTAAAATAGTTTTTTATAAAAACATTTCCTTTATATTATATTAGTTGTTATTCTCATTCCTAATTAATTGGTAACCAATGAATAAATTTTTTATTTGTGTAATACATATATTTTCATAAGATATTTTAGTATATTGATACTAAACACTTTAAATACTATGACATAATTTAATTTTATATTATAATATTAATAGTTTTCAATCAAACACGATATTGCGTGCAATGCAAGCTATCAAAGAAAGTCGTTGTTGTGTATAACAAAAGCTAACTCAGTGTTACATAAATTGAAATATATATCATATATTTAATAGTACATATAAAAAAATTTCTTAGAATTACATATTTCCTTATACACTTGGTGTTGCATGTCATACATGCTATTGAATAAACTTTTATTCTTTTAGAATTTTTGATGTGTTACAAAGAAAAAGATGAATGAGATAATGATTATATTGAAGACATTATTATGTCATAGAAATTAACTTAGAAGTGAAGGAATTAAGATAAAATATAGAGGATAGGTTTTTACAGTTGAGAAAAGGAATTCTGGTAGGGGATATTTGGGAAGAGTTTAATGTTAATTTATAGTGTTATGTGTTTGTTTGAAGTGGTGTTTGTGATCCCATTTCATTAGAGAGGAAAATGGACTTTTGGGAAAACCATTTATGATTTAATAATTTCGTGACACTATCCCAAAAAAATGGATCCAGTTTCTCAAAATAATATGGTATGTAGTTTAATTGGTTCACGATAGACTCAACCAATTCTTTTGAAACACATTTTAAACATGTTATAAGGTCTTTATCATTTTTTTTACAATTTACTCTTTTACTTTTAAACTAGGTAACTATTTTTTTATCTAATTAATTTTTTGTTTTATTTAAAATTTAAAATAAACCATATTACAAAATTTGGGTGTGATATAACTAAATTTAACCTATATTTCATCTAAATGTATTTATAAATAATAATAAAATTTATTTTTAAATTAAAATTGATAATGAGTTGAAAAAATATTTTAGTATAAAAATAAAATTTTTTCTATTATGGATTTTTAATATCATTTTGTATTGATTACAAATTAAATGAGTGGTAATATATACATATTTATTTATTTATAAATCAAATAAAGAGATCAAGTATTTAAATGAATTAAATTTAATTGATTAAATGGAAATTCCAACATATTTATAAAATAATAAATTTGAAAATAATTCTTTCACCGCTATTGTGGAAATTAACATTAATATTACTAATATTTTAATTTTTCCAAAAAATTAAAATGACGTTTTTATATAATATTGGAACGGTAAACTAAAATTGGGAATATTAGTTTTTTTATTGAATATATAAATGTTCTAATGTCTAATTTTTTTTATACGCATGTAAAATCAGTTTTTATGGTGAAATATTACATGAATTTAAAAATGATAAACATTTGTCTAATAAATTTATCATTTTATGGTGATATGATTTATATTAATTTTTTAATTTTTTTTAAATAATGATAGTTTCTTAATCTTTTAAATCATTCTTATTTAAAAGTGATAGTATTTTTCAAAATCAGTACTTTTATTATTCACATTAAAATATATTATTTATGAAAAGTATCAAAAATGAATATTTAGGTAATATTATTATTCCAAATCCAAAAATAAAATTTATTTTTTAAAAATTCAATTTCTATAATTATTTATTTTCATATATAAATAAAATTAAAAAATACAATGAGAAAATGTGTTTATAGGAAAACAACTTTTAAAATACTTATTGTTATTATTATTATTTTTTATAAATCAATAATATTTCTAGAATTAATCAATCAATATTTTATTTTATTATCAATATTATTTAAAAATAATATACATATATTTATTTATTAAAAATTTCATTACATAAAAATGATTGATTATTTTACACATTAATTATTTTAGTAAATTTATATAATATATATATATATATATATATTAATATATTTTTCTAATTATGCTACTAATGTTAGAACCTACAAATTTAGTGACAAAATATTTAATGGTATAAACATATTGTGGTTTAATTTTAGTTTTTTGTTTCATGTAGAGAAATATATTGACCATATTTGACTTAAATTGAGAAAAACATATATTAAAATATTGGGTTGTTACAATAAATCATCCACACTTACTATTATTGGGTGGTAATAAATCATTCATTTGGAGAGATCATGTTATGTTGTTGTGAATGGTTACTTGTTGTTCACCATGATATATATCATTCACTATGCATATTGTTTTTATGAAGATACATGGTTCACCTAGTGATAAATCAATTTCCAGGATTTCATGTGGTGAAATATCAATCACTTGAAGAAACGGCATTCACTGAAACTGCAAAAATGTTGTGATGCATCATTATCCTAATGATACATAATTTTCCATATTTTATTGTGGTGCATTATATAACTTATTTAGTGAGAGGTGATTATGAGGATCTCTACGCCTATAATTAATTTTCAAAAATATTAAATATAATTTATATGATGAATGCATGGTTTCTTAATGAAAATTATATAACACTTAAAAGGAAGATCAGATCATAAATAAAAGACCATAGTTGAGTTCATAACATGTTGTTTACCCTAGGTGAGACCTGAAATATTTTGGCCTGGGGAATTTGGACATCTCGCTTGTCAGAGGTAAGTTCAGTTGGTTAAATAATTAAATTAATTAATTTAAATTATTATTTTGACGTAAATGAAATGTATATAAATACAACACCATGGATAATCCTACATGGTTATCAAAATAAATATTGGGACGTTTCAAGAGCTTCTTATACTCCTTCCATTTGAGAATCCCCTCAGACGACAACAAAACTCTGGATTGGAGATGATCGAGATGCATCAAACACAACGACTTCTTTTGATCATTGGAGAGCGTGTTCATTGATGATGAACAATCTAATATCTAGGTAGTACTCATTAATTTCTAATTTACACCCTTTTTATTAATTTGATTGAGTACATTAATCCCTTCTATTAATATGTGATAATTTTTGATCCTTTGAATGATTATATATACCTATTTAAATAGGTTATTCTTGTTTTCTAATCCAAATATCCCTTTTCTTGACCATTAGTCAAGAACACTTGGATAGAAATGGTTAAACCTATGTTATTTTTCCTTTATCACTCAAATTATTCACGTTATTCATTGATATGGTCTTTCAGTCCCAGTTCAACATTTCCAGGTGGTACCAAGCTCGATCGGACCCCCAGAATCGTGAATAAATAAAAAATAACGCATGAATCGATGGAACAAGGAAAAATATCAGATTCTTAGAGATTTTGTTTGTTTTTTTATTATTGGTGGTCAAATCCCTAAAGGTTGAAGGATAAAAAATGTGTATTGAATAAGAGTTCTTAAGGAATCAATTCAAAAAAAAATTGTCAATGGAGGGCCAAACTACACTGGCTGATGCTAGATCCAAAAATATTGGGTGGAATTAAAGCTGAAATCAAAGTTGAAGATTAGATCTGTCGTGTAGATCACAGATCTGAGAATCTTTGAAAAAACTGACAACATATCATGTACCAAGATGAAAACACAATTTTTTTCCTAAGGATGCGACAGATAAGGTTTTATGATTTTATAAAGATGGCTTAGAATGTATCCCCCCAAAACATCATGTACCACCTTCCCCATGTAGATGATCCTTGTGATAAAGGCACATTCAAAGAAACTCCTTGTGCCTGATTAAACTGGTATGAACATATCACACATGAGGCACCCCATGTGAAGAGGCATGTCGTGTAGTGATATACACGGGCATGAGGAATATATACGGACACCGGGTTGTTACACATACCTTACTAAGAACACTAGCAGGACACTAGATGGAATGGACACATCGTGCATATCCCATAAATGTCGTGTATCTCTACACAATTGGGGAGTTTTTCACTACCAAGGAAATAGATAGAAGAAGGTGTGGCTCCACATATCATTTGGGTACACTACAGTTGTGTACCCCATAGTTTCTTTTGAGGAAATGTCATTCATTTATAATTCCTTCATTTGTAGTTAGACTTTGTCCCACGATTAGCCAATCATGAGTTTCGTTTATTTATATAATGTGATGATTCCCCCAGTTTTTTATTTCAGGATACAATGTTAAATGTTTTGGGGATAATTATTAGTTATGTGACAGTCGACAATATAAGTGATCACGCATGATCATTAGATACATCCCAAGTGGAACCCTACATGTGGGATGGATGTGGGCCCTCAATGAATCCTCGTGTAGAACACTCTAATTGGGATGGGAATGTGTCCTTTACCACTGGAGTGGAACCCTCATGCTGGATATGGCATGATTCCTCCATCATCTCTTAGATTGGAAACCTCTACCAAGGTTGGGCATGGTTCATATAAAATTAGAGTAGAACCCTTATTTCGAAACATGGAATGGGTCCTATATAGACGTTCAAGTGGAACCCCCCATCTATGATAGACTTGGGCCATTAATGAATAGAGTTGAACCCTCTAGGTGGGCTGCGTTTGAGTCCTCCACCACTATAGAAGAACCCTCCTTCTGAGAAGGGAATGTGACCTCCATCGGCTATCATATTGTAACTCTCCTAGTGGCACAGGGCATGGGTCCTCTACTATCATGACCCCTACCCACAAATTGTACTTCTCCTAGGATGAAAATGTGAGAATAAAGATAATAACCCCCATGCCCCGCCTCCAATAGGCCGTGGGTTGGTGATTTGCACAGAGGGTATAGTAAACACACCGATGGGAGGCATTACCCTCTTAGAGAACACATGCGAAAGAGAGAGATAAGATAGTAACCAAAAAAATCCTCCTTAGAACACAATATATAAGAAATCACAAGTACACATATATAATTTCCTATAAAAATACTACAACTGAAATTGAAAACTAAAAGTACAAAAAGAAAGTAAAACAACAGCAACCACAAATCCTGAAAAGCTCTTATAAAACCCACAAGCTAGTGGTAACAAGCCTGACCTTTATCCATCTCCAAGAGACCTGAAAATAGTTTATACATTGTAGGTTTAGTGTAATAGTATTCTCATTATGATCCTCCATGAATCCTCTCAGGAAAAATAAAATAAATCATGCTAAAGCATAGTTAACAACAAGTGAAACTAACTCATCACCAAAATAGGTATACTATATTCCCAGACTCACCATGACTACTCTCATGAAGAATCACATACAAGAGTACATAATATAAGAAATAATTTCAAGGTTACCCTGCTACCACTTCCCCATTAGTTTTTCACATTTCTCCAATGTCACATGTCCTGAGCATCTCTATCCAAAAGACTTTCCTGCTGACACATGGCCGAAGCACCACAACACGCACCTCATGCATCAACATGCACCTCGTTCATGACCACACCACATCCATGTAACCAAAGAAACCAATTACTTTTTGGGATCCAAAATTTCATTCAAAACGTGTATCGTACATTGGCTATTATACCTCAATCCATTACAACCCATACACCGATTAAGGATCCTCAATCCATCATAGCCTATAAGAGTTATTCATATCGTACTCTATAAGAAACTATATCCAAAATATAAATGTGTGAAATAACCAGAATATATCATAGCCCTAACACACATATATGAGAAAAATAATCGCAATGAATACCGACACAAGTAACCATAACGAGAAGAGAGTGGGGGGAAAGGGGGTAGTCAACCATCCAACCTCCCCCTAGGATGTTGTAGAAAATACCACCCATGGATCAGAATCCCTGGGGTGTCAGTTCTTCTAACCAATATGGTGGGGTAGAATACAGTATCAAAAAAGGTACATGATATAATATATTTAACCACCAAACTATGGGATAATCCTATTCTTAGACTCAACTGGAACTAATGTCTCTCGGACTCCTAGTTACCACTACTAAGACTAGATATCCTATAAGCACATAACCATTTCAAGAGTTTTATTAAATCATCTTGTCCCTTTTTATTAGATTCACTGTAATTTGATTAATTATTTACCAATTATCATTTCTAGATTAAATATCATTAGCATCCAAACATAAATTTCATCCCCTCTAAGCACAACCAAACTGAGTCCACAATTCATTAGAAGTATAACCTCAATTTGCATCGAAGAAAGATCCAAGCATATGGTTGAACATCATTGATTCAATAATTTATTAAAAAAATTATCACTTTTTCATAATTCTAGTTACTCTAAGAAAACATTCTAATGTAAAAAACACAAGGGGATCAACATGGTGGGTTAATGGACTACTTGTTGAGTGTTTTCCACCTATAACAAGAGCATAAACCAATCCATCATTGAGAAACTAAACACAGAAATCACATGTAATACCCCATGAGTCTTCACCTATTTTGAAAGGATTGAAATAATGAGAATATACCTCAAGAAATGGGGAAACTAAAGTAGATAAAAAACAAAAAAATCAATAAGAATTTAACTTTCACATCAATGTTTTAGCCCATCTTCAACCCATTCCATCACATCATGTGTCTTCCCCGATACCCTTATGCATAAACTATATCATCTCAGCACTCTAGGCATCAACTGGTACATCAACCATTTGGCCTCCGTACCCCCACATATCACAAAACACCTCCAGGATCGGTCGTCCTAGACTCACACCACAACACAAGCATCAGGAAACAAACAACATAGAAACTGGGCTCTTGGCCCTAAATAAGGCATTCAACCTTAACACAAAACGAGCACTCACAACTCCAAAGAATAAGGCACTTGGACTTTACAAGAAATAGGGTAACTCATAAACCTACAAGGCATTATCTTTATCTCACAACTACTTATTTATTTCATGTTTAATTAACTGGTCTAATTAAACATACATAACTATATCCTTTTGATTATCATCAAAGAATAACAACAACAACCAGATTCATTAAACATTCATCTTTATTATTTGGAAATTAATTGAAATTAATCCAAACATTAGGTTCTTTACCAATTTAAATCAATAACAACATCATAAAAATCAATGAATAGATATCACACTATATAGAAAAACTAGATACAATAACATCTTTAAGGAAATTGATACCAATTATTTAATCCAGTTTACATATTTATTATGTCAATTTCAATTTGATATAGTGGGATAAATAATTCTAACTCAAATATTGCACGTAAATAGAGTATAGAAGCCAAAAATATCCTACCTCAAAAGGTTTTCGACATTCTTCACATGAGAATGGGCCAACAAAACGGATCACAATCACCTCTTCAGTAATGTCTGCATCTAACTAAGGACATCGTGAAAAAACCAGGTTGACCCACACCCAAGATATATCGATTAGAAACTTGGATATCACAAACCATAACATGGAAAGGATAAATGAGAAGAAATAGATTGAGGAATCGATATGAACTTACGTATTACATACCTTATATCGAAGAAAGATCGACACTTTCTGGTTACACCCAAACAGGGGGTGTGAATACCCTAGGAAAAACCCCAAGGGAAAATGGTCCAAGGATAGAAAAATCACACAACTCCTCTGGAGAAATGGTTCTGGGAGCCTCACACCAAGATAAAGGATAATAATGAAAAAGGGTGGAAGGTATCTTAACCATTTTGAAAATCTAAATACAGCAGCAGTTTTGAAACGATTTAGATTTTCCATTAAAGGAAGATTTGGTCAGGACTATGCGTTTTCACCGTGTAAAGGAATATGGACCCTTGGAAAATTAATATGGGTGTTATGGGCATTTAATTAACCTTAAATCTCTTAAAATGTGTATTTGAATGTGTTTTATGTCAAATATAACATCAAAGTGAAGAAACTGCAGGATGCTGGAAACACTGTTCAGTGACGACTCACTAACACGAGTCACCCACATGACTCACCGACATGAGTCACAGATATGGGTCACTAACATGAGTCACCATCATGAGTCACTGACATGAGTCACCGAAGAAAGTCATTGATTCATGTAACGGACATGACTCACCGATGAAACTCACCGACGCGAGTCACAACCGTCAGTGACTGACACAAGTCACTAATGTGACTCATCGACATGAGTTCTGACATGACTCATCGACACAAGTCCCTGATGTTACTCACTGACACGAGTCATCGATATGACTCACTCACATGATTCACTGACATGACTCATTGATACGAGTCACTGACGCGATTCACCAATGTGACTCACCGACATGACTCTCTTATGATACTATTAACATATGACTCACTCATGACACTATTGACATCGGTATCACTGATGACATTATTCTAATCTCTCTCATAGATAACACTTTTCACATCTATCTAACTGATGAAACTATTCACATAACTATAAACACTATTCACAAATCTGGGACAACTATTCACAGAACTGGAAATTTAGAAAAGTGTTTGGAATAAGTCACCTTGACCTCCCAAAACACTATAAACACCAGATTTTCACAATGTAAGGGACCAAATATTTCTGGGTCATTATATTTTATACCTCTCAAAACATTCTCATCCTCAAGAATCCAAAACCAATGTAGAGAGGAAATAGAAAAATGGGTCTGAGAAACCAACCTTTGGCATTCCTCACAAGTATCTCGACAACAATGGAGCTCAATCACCTCACTAGAGGAATAAGTATAAAGCTAAGAAACAACCACAACCAGCACCAAAACACTCTCCCTAGGGAGATAACTCTCAGAAGATAGCAAGCCACAAGAGGCATCAAGAGAAATCCATATCATAAATAAGAATGTTCTACAACCACAATGGTAACAATATTACAACAAAAGAGATAAACATCAAATAGCATTGGGTAATTATTACGTATCTGTGACTCACATTCCCAAGTACTCTCCCCCATTCCCAGATGCTTCCACAAGACACAAATCAAGGGGATAAAACACCTATGAAACACCTTCTCCTTGTGTTCCTGGATATCTACAATCTTCTCGTCAAATGTTGCATCATTGTCAACATTGATCTCACCTCAATTGATGAAATGATATTCATCGTGAATGTAACGAAAGAGATGTGACACATGAAAAGCATCGTGTATCCTACTAATATATGGGGGAAGTGCTACCTAATACACAATGACTTTAACATGATCCAATGCCTCAAAAGACCTAAAAACTAGGGATAAAGCTTACTCCCATGACCAAACCATTACATCCCACGATGGGGAGTTACCTTCAAAAACACTTGATCCCCAACATCAAACTACAAAGGTATCCTCATATGATCAACATAATACTTATGATGATCATGTGTTTACCTCATGCTATAATGAATTACCTGAACCATTCTATCATGTTCTGTACCAGTTCCGGCCCAAGAATTTTTTACTCTACCACCTCATTCCCGCACAATGGAGAACAGAATGTTTGACCGTACAAGTATTAAAATGGAGCCATACCCTTGGTGGAGTGGAAATTATTATTGTAGTAGAACTCTACCAAGGTCATGTGCCTCATCCATGAACCTAAAAAATCTAGGATACAAGAGTGAAACATGTCTTTAAGAGTTTGGATTGTTCGTTCTATCTGACAGTCTGTCTGTATAAGAAAAAGTGCTAAGGTGTTGTTGAAAACCAAAAGTATGTTAGAGACCTCCCCATACCTTAGAGTTAATATGAGAATCATGATCTGAATTGATTATCCTTAGGACTCCATGGAGTCTTAACACCTCTTCTATATATTACCTTGAAAAAACATCCACCAAGCTTGACTCCTTGATTTCTATGATGATGTAAGATTTCGTCAAATGATCCACTACCACCCATATAGGGTCATGGCCTCTCTGAACTTGAGGTAAACCTGTAACAAATTCCATTGATATTTCCTCCCAATTCTATTGAGAAACATCTTACAGTTAGAGAAAACCACCAGGAATATGGTTCTCAGCCTTTACCTTCTGGGAGACCAAATATTGAGACACAAACTCCATAACTGCACACTTCAACCCAAGCCACCAAAACTGACTCCTCAAAAATCAGTACATATTTGTCACTCCAATATTAACTAATATGGGAAAACTATGTAACTCTTTGAGAACCATATTAGGAATCATCAATGGAAAAAAATAAATAACTTAAATAATACCCAGTGTTTTTTATCCTTAGAGCATACATTAGGGGCCTCATCACAAATAACTCGGTCTCTCCAAACCTCTACTTCAAGATCCCCTAACTGGGATTCCTCCACCAACTGCACCAGAGAGGACTACACCTTCATCTAAAAAAACAACCTCTACCCCCAAATTCTCCTATATCGAGATGTAATGATGAAATTTATTCCATTACTCTCAAAGAATCACATGATTCATTCACTTTATCACTACACAACTTCTTTCATTGCGCATTAGCTACAAAATTCCCCTTAATATTTGTATACGAGATTTTGGAGTCATAATCCTATAATAATTCCATCCATCAACACCCCTATAAGTTCAAGTCATGTTGGGAGAAAATGTACCTCAAGATCTTATAATCGGTGAAGACAGTGATGTGATCTCCAATGAGTTAATGTATCAACAACTTCAGGGAATAAACCAATACTGACAACTTGAGATCGTGGGTGGAATTTTTAGTTTCCGGGGGATGCAACTATTGAGACCCATATAAAATGATTGATCTCTACTACATCAGAACAAAACCTAACCATAGACGTGAAGCATCACTAAAAACCATGAACTGAACCCCTTCTGTTGGAATAAAATGAATTGGAGCACTGACCATATTCTCCTTCAGATACTAAAAAGATGCTTGACACTGATCAGTCTATATGAATACATAATTTTTTCTAGTCAACGCTCTTTTTGGAGTCACAACCTGAGAGAAATAAGCTACGAACCTCCTACAATATCCTGCGAAACCAATGAAACTTCACACTTCTACCACTATCTTGAGGGCTTCCCAAGTCAAAAAATTTTCTATCTTTGACAGATCCATAGTCACTCCCTACTAGGATACAACATGCCCTAAGAAACAAACTTCTTGATCCCAAAACTAACACTTTAAAAACTTCACAAAATGCTTTTCATGGTGAAGAACTCCCAAAACAGCACACGGAAGTCCTACATGCTCCTCCTCAGATGCTGAGTACATAAGGATGTCATCAATGAGAACCACCATGAACTTATCTAAGAACTCATGGAACATAGTATTCATTAACCCCTTGAACATAGTAAGATCATTAATCACACCGAATGGAATCTAAAAGAACTTGTAATTCCCATAATGACAATATAAATCAGTGTTCGGAATATCCTCATCCTTTACTTGAATCTAATGATATCCTGACTGAAAATCGATCATCGAGAACCAAATTTCACCCTTCAGTTGATCGAATAAATTTCCAATTCAGGGAAGGGGATAGAGATTCTTCACTATGACCTTGTTATTATGATGATAATCGACACAAAACTGAATACCACATTAATCCTTCATCATGAAAAAACTGGTGCACCCCACAGAGACATGCACGGCCGATCAAAACCTTACTCTAATAGGCCGTAAAGTTTTATATGTATATATCTCAACTCATAAGGGGAAATCATATATAGAGAAATAGATATATGAGATGTTCCGAGCTATATATTGATCCCAAACTAAATCTCTCATCAAGGGGGTAATGATACAACCTCTTCCGTAAAGACATCAAGGTACTCTTCTATGACTCTGGGAAATGACAACTTTTTAACCTCCAACGAAATCGGAATCAGCTCAACCATCAATGATGATAAGTGAAAAACATGCCTCTAACTCATCTAAGGGTCTTTATTTCCAATAAACACTATAGGATCTCCATTGTCATCAATGAAAACCACCTATCTCTAGAAGAAATCCACTATATCCAGCACCGAATACAACCAATCCATGTTGAGGATGACATCATATGGTTGTATTCATTAACATAGTAAATGTCCCCAAGATACTTACTACCCTATCACTAGATCACAATCTCCACATACTTCAAAAAAGTCATCTCAACATCCAACTAGTGTAGTCAACACCGAGGGCACTAGAAGCCTCTATAACTCAAGTCCCACGATATAGACTAGGGTAGGTGATATTAAAGAGTGTGTTGCTCCTAAATCAAACAAGGCATGAATCCATGTAGAAAAAAATAAATGGGTACCTCAAATGACATCTAGCTCTCCTATCACTATAAACACTAACACATAAAGATGACCACGGCCTATTTCGTGGCCTATCTGACCCTGATGACCACCACCACCAAGGTCGTGAAACGATCTCTAAAGAAGGGGAGAATCCAAGGGCTATCCACTACCTACTCCATCTTCTCTATGGTGATCCAAAGACGGTACAACTAGTGACTACTGAATTGAATGGAACTTCCTCAATGGAGGAACCCAAACCCTAACACCTGACTGAAAGTTATTTTTTATTAATATTTAACAAAAACAAGAAACAAAAAATAAAACCCTTCAAGGGGGACAGAAATGGTGCAGACCCAGGGCATCCCCTCTAACCACACACTGAAATTCGAGGGGAAGAGAGAGGGGGCTATCAAAAACCACAAGAGGATCCTCCTGACTACCCTGGCGGGCTAGCAAATCGGCTGCGAAGTTAGCTTCTCTCCAGCTGTGATGGATAAGTCTTCCATGGTTGGATTCTGCCTTGCACCTTCGTATAATGTAAGTCAAGTCCCAAGGAATCCCAAACCTTCCTTGTACCGCCTTAACCAGGACCTCTGAATCAGATTCAATTTCTGAAACTGCCAATCCCTTATCCTTGCATATCAAAAGGCCTAAGAGAAGGGCTCGAGCCTCTGCCCTCAAGGAATTTCTAGGTCCATAAAAATCACTAAAGGCAACGTACACCGATCCCCAACAGTCTCGCAGCAAGCCTCCACCCCTCATTACTCCCTCCATGCAAGAACCATCAACATTGAGTTTCAACCCATGTTTAGGTGGCTGCCATTTTATCCAACCACCAAGATTCTTTTGAAGTCTGCATGGTTTCCCAAGGAAGTTACAAACCTCCACCGACTCCCTCCCCCCTTTGATCAAGGACGCCAACTCTGCAAGGTCATCAGCACTCTCGCTGCTGATGACCTATTCCTCCACAGGAAAAACATGCACCTTATCCATTGGAATAGGTCTGAGGGACACTACATCTAGATAAATGAGAAATTGAGGGCTATGACCTACCCCCAGCTGAAATAAAATTATTCTTCCAAATTAATTGGGAACCCCAAACTTCAAAACTTCTTCATGAGGAATCCAATAAACTCCCCTTCATGATGATCAAGATCTAGCTAATGTCATCTCGAAGAAATATCCCCTCTCTAACACCTCATGTTAAGTCTTTATCATAAACGGGGTGACCTAACATCATATTTATGGATGAAAATCCACCTTGAAATGCCTCACCCAGACCTCCTCATTTTGAAACAGGTCTGGAGCATATCACAAAAGGTTCCTGAAACAAATTCTAAATTCTCCCACACTGGATCTCTCCTGTCAATGGGTAAGAAGATTTGGGTGACTGGCCACCTTCATGGTTGAATAATGAATCTTAAATCTGAAATTGTGTCAAAACTCCTCACACAAGACTTCTGAATCCTCGTAATACATGAAAAACAAGAATCACAACTACCTCGCTACCCCACGCATGATTGTCACAGCCAACGACACCCAGTTCTTATTCTAAGAATGAATCAAACTGAAATATATCTCAACCTCCTACAACCATTCTTCCATTATGGAATCAAAATTAGTGCCCTTGTACTTTTTTGGAATTAGGCTCTAAATCTCTTGGAGTTTCCTCCTCCAAGTTTCCTCATTATCAACCTCTACTCTATGGTAATCTGCCAGTGCAACCTTTTAAACATATTCTACATGATCCTGATGAGGATGTTGACCTAGATCCATACCTAAAAAATAAAAAATAGTTAGATCTCCTAAACCTATAATATGTAAGACTATAATATTAATTAATTATTTTCTTTTATTCCCTTTTGGTTAACATATGCCAAGGTTTACTATTCAAACACAGGCGCAAATAAAAATGATGCATGATCATTTCCTAGTTCTCTACCCTGTAATAGGTATCATCTCTTTTAGTATCCACTGTAAATATAAAGGTATGTTCATAAGATCACACAGGGCCCTAAATACACATGTCTCCGCTAGTCTCTTGTGTTTATAGAACTTTCTAAACATGTCTGACAACGTTTCCCTACCAACCCATGAAAGCTCGCCTCCGAATAACTACAAACGCCATCCTATCCCTAAACATCCGTCTGATAACACTTTTTCATGACTCAATTCCAAAAAGGTGTAACCCCCTTAGGCCAATAATTTGAGAAGAGTGATAATGAATCCCATTTACCACCTCCATTATGCCCCAGGATATTGATTTGAAACGAGTGTATAGTAAACACACCGATGGGAGGCATTACCCTCTAAGGGAACACATGTGAAAGAGAGAAATAAGACAGTCACCAACCAAATCCTGGTCAGAAAATAATACAAAACAAGTCCCAAGTATACATATGTAATTCATGGAAAACTACTAAAACTAAAAAGGAATACTAAATATACTAAAATAATGTAAAATTTTAAGGACCACAAAGCCCGAACAGCTCCTGAAAAAACCCACAATCTAGTAGTAAATATCCTCACCTCGAACATACTCCATGTCACCTAAAAAAAGTTTATAAAACATAGGGTGGGTATAATAGTATACTTAGTGGGATCCTCCATTGAGCCTCTCATGAATAAGTAAATAAAGAATGCTAAAGAAAACTGAAGAACAAGTGAAACTAACTCATCACCAAAACAAGTATGCTATGTTCCAAGTCTCACTATGTATATTGTCACCATGAATTGAATAAAATAGTATATTATATAATAATGAATGTTAAGGGTACATCGCAACCACTTCCCCATTGGTTTTCCTATTTTCCCCAACATCGCACATCCTGAGTATCTCTCTCCAAAAACTATTTCTAACAGACACCTGGGTGAAGCACCATAACACGCACCTCAAGCGTCAACATTCACCTCGTGCATGACACCAAAAAATTAATATATCCAAAGTAAAAAAGTAGTTTTTGAGATCCCACACAACTCACATAATGTGTATCATATGTGGAGTATTATACCTTAAGCCATTACAACCCATACAATGAGTAAGGATCCTCATGCCATCACAGACTGTACATGTTATCCCTATAGTAGTATGTTGGAAACTATATCCAAAATATATGTCTGAGAAATAACCAAAACCCATCAAATCCCACTACAAACATATATGATAAAACTAACCACCTTGAGTACCATAACAAGTAACTACCAAGAGAAGATAACAGATCCAAAGTGGGTAGTCAGACATCCATCCTTCCACCGGGATGTTGGGGAAAATACCCCTAGGGCTCAGAATCCCTAAGGTCTTAGTTTCCCTAACAAAGAGGGTGGGGAGGCATATAGAAACACAAAACATAAATAATATAATATATATCACAACCACACTATGGAAAAACCTTGTCTTAGACTCAACTATATCTAACGTCTCTCGGAATCCCGATTACCACAGCTAATATTTTCTATCCTATAAGCACACAAACATTTATAGAGCATTATTAAATGATCTTGTCACTTTTTAACAGTTTCAATTTAGGTGGATTAATTATTTAACCATTTTCATTTCTAAATTACATATCATTAGTATAACTAAAATGATCCATACCCTCCATGCATAACAAAACTGAGTCCACTTTTCCTCACAAGTATAACCTTAATAGTGGATCCCAGTAATATCCAACCCCATGGATTCAACATCATTGATTCAATTATTTATTAATAGAACTATCACTTTTACATAATACGAGGAACTCTAAGAAATCAATGTAATCTACCAAACATAACGGGCTCAACACGGTGAGTAGATGAACTACCCATCGGGTCTTTTCCACCTATAATAAGAGCGTAGATGCATCCTTCCTTGAGAAGCTAAACATGGAAAGAAAATGGCATACCTCATACATCTTCGAATCTTTTGGAAGGAGGGTAAGCAAGATCATCTTACCCATTATGCGGGGAAAGTAAATTAGATAAACCAACACCAAAATCAACAAGCATTCAACATTCACATCAATGGGTAAGCCCATCTTCATCCCATTCCATCCCCTTCTATATCCTCCCCGACACCCGTATGCATAAAAAATGCATCTCTCCACTCTAGGTGTAAACTAATCCCACAACCACCAGGGATCCATTCCCCCACATACCACAATATCCCTCTAGATTCATCCATCCTAGGATCACACAACAACATAAGAAGCACAAAACAAGATACATAGAAACTGGGCTCTTAGACCTAAAAAGGCATTCATCCTTCACACAAAGTGAGGAATCATTGCCCCAAAGCATAAGTCTTTTTTCCCCCATAAGATAGAGGGTAGCTCAGAACCCTAAAAGGAATTATATTTGTCATAAATATAGTTCTTTATTCTATCTTGAATTAACTGATTCAATTAAACATGCATAATTGCATCCCATTGATTATCATCAAAGCACAGCAACAAATACCAGACTCATTAAACATGTCTCATTACATTTGAAAAATTAATTATAATTAATCTCGAATTTATGATCTTTACCAATTTCCGTCAATAACGACAGGCTAAACAAGGAAAGCATAGATATCAAACAATCAATAAAAATAAGGGGAAATATCATCACTAAGGAAATTTATACCAATTCTTTAATCCAATTCAAATATTTATTAAGTCAATTTCATTGTGATCCGGTGGGATAAATCTTGATAACTATTATATTTCACGTAAATAAAATAGAAACCCTAGGAATTACTTACATCCAAATATTTCTGACATTCCTATAATGAAAACGGTCCAACATAAGGAATCACGATCAACTCTCCCGAAACGATTACATCCACCCAAGGACGCCACGACATAACAGCATCAACCAACACCCCTGAAAGCTCCATTAGAAACATGGATATTAAATTCTATAACATAGAATGGAGAAATGGGAGGGAAAATATTGAGGAACCCAGAAGAATAGAGGTGTAACATACCTTATATCGAAGACAGATCCACACCTTCTGGTTGCAACAAAATAGGGGGTGCACATAAATCAGGAAAATCTCCAAGGGGAAAAGATCCAAGGATATAAAAATCACAAAAATCCTTGAGAACAATGGTTTGGGGAACCTCATACCAAGATATAGGAGAAGGAAGAATAATGGTGTAAGGTAGATCAGCCCTTTGAAAATTGAAATGGATTAGTGATTTATATACAATTTAGATTTTCCATTAAAGGTGGATCTAGTCAAGACTATGAGGTTTTACTGAGTAAAAGTATTATTACCCTTAAAAAATTAAGATTTGATTTATGAGATTTTAATTTGCCTTAAATCCCTTAAAATGGGGCTTTGAATGTGTTTTACGTCAAATATAACATCAATGGGGCGAAATTATAGGATGTTAGAAACATTGTTCACCAACAATATAGGGACATGAGTCACTGATGCGACTCACCAATGCGAGTCATTGAAGAAACTCATAGACATTATCCACTAATGTGATTCACTATCATAACTCACCGAAATGAGTCACCAACATGATCCACCAATGTGACTCCCCAATAAGATTCACCAACATGACTGAACAACACAATTCACTGACGTGATTCATTGACACAACTCACAAACATGACTCATCAATGACACCATTCACATTTTTCTCGATAATGACACTATAAACATGTGTCTCAAGGATGATATTGTTCAAATCTATCTCACTGATGATTATGTTCACAAAATTGGAAACACAATTCACATAACGATAAAATTTAAAAAAGTGTTAGGAATAAGTCACCTTGACCTCCCAAAACACCTCAAACACTAAATTTTCACAAAGGGAGTGAATCAGTTCAGGACATTAAATCTATATACCTCCAAGGTGGAACCATCCAACTAGGATGATAATGGGTCCTCAATAACGTCTAGAGTGGAACCCTCTAGGTAGGGTGGGAATGTGTCCTATACCACTAAGTTGAACCCTCATTTCATACCAGGTAATAGATCCTCTACCTAGAGATTATAGCCCCTTTAATATGTGACACAGTGATGGTGAGTTTCTTGACTTTGATATATTATTTTGAGAATATGTGTGAGATGTTGGGAGTCATTGATATTTTTTTGGAACTTTTGGAAACTCTTTTTATTAGGATCATCTATGAGATAGAGATCACTAATCTCTCACATTTTTTGTATCTTTTGACTAAGAATATATATATATATATATATATATATCAATGCCATTGGATTTGATTAATCTCATACCATTGGTAGTGATGATGCACGGGGTATTCCACATTCTTTCCTGGATTATATTATACGGGTTGGATGAGTTCACTCCCCTTACTTGGGTGGAAAATACTCGACTTGTAGTTCATAAACAAATTATGTTGAGCCCCCTATACTGGTACAAGGATACTCTTTCACTTTCATGGGTTGAGCTACATTATGTTTTCTATCTAATTTCATTTTATTATTATTTTATCTGTTACTTCTACCCCTTCATGTTACACTAATTTCTACTATACATGTATATACTCACCACTGCATGGGATTTTCATGCATGTGAGGTGTCTTATGTAGATGATGGACTGGTTGACGGTGACATCAGATGAGCTTAGGGGTACTTGGTACTTTATACCACATACGGTTTTCATATCTTAGAGATTAGGATATGGTCTATCTCAACATTTTACATTTTATTTTTTTCAGGATGAGGCATATTTCTTTTTGGGCATGTATTTTTCTTCACCACTTTTTAGTTTATACTATCGTACTCTTTTAATGTCTAGATGATTTACATGCATGGTTTTTCCCAGTGTTTTTCATATTTTAATATTTTTATTATTTACATATACATAAAGATGGATATGTGTGTGTATACAGGTACTAAAGAAAAAGAATCCCCAAATTTTATATGTCTTCAGTGTTGTTCTCCAGCCACTGGCCTGTGGAGGCAGGCTTGGGGTAGTTGTGGCTCAAGCCCTGTCTTGGTTCGGGTCATAAAAGAATGGTATCAGAAGTCAATTGATCCTTCGGATGATGGTTGGAGTAGTCCCCTTAGAAATATTTGGTTGGGATTAGGGAAACAAGGTCAAAGTATATCGATTATGTCTCTTAGGCCAGAGATTCCAGTGATGGTTTGGTCATTCACTGGGACCATGACTACCTTCTTATTAACTCAACCTACCAAGAAATTGGTCTGATAGTTTAATGGTACATGAATCGTATAGGATTAAGTCTTTGACTTACCTTATTGATTCATCTCACCATTTTTATATATAAATATATATTCTCATCTAACTATGGTATGTCATAATAACTTTAAGGATGCCTTCACGATGCCATCCATCTAGGATTCCAGTTTTGGATCATGGTGATGATTCAAAGAGTGATGAGGACACATTTTAGGGTCAATCCCATGAGATTACTCCTACATGTGGTCATATAGCATCACCTATACCTTTTGAACAACATATCATCCCATTAGATAAGTTTGAGGATGCATGTAGGCTTAGCGCGCTGCATAAGTTCTAACACTAGAGACCACTGAGGTTCTGTGAAGATCTAGATCCTTTGGAAGCATTAGATTGGCTAGAGTAGGTGGTTCATGTCTTCAGGATCTTCTGGAAACTGGCAAATAAAGTAGTTACTCTGGATGATAGCCTTTTTAATAGGTTAGTTGGGAACTGGTGGAGTCTTTTTCCCCAGATGCACGACGAGTCGACACTACCCTAGACTAACTTCTAAAAGATATTCTATGAGGAGTAATACCCCTCCTACATTCACTCAGTTTAGATTCATGAGATTTTAGAGATGAATTAAGAGGGATGAAAATGGATGATTATAGATCAATGTTCATAGATGTTACCCAGTAATCCATTGACATTATACATAATGCCTACTTAAGAGCATGAAATATTGAGTGGGGAATCCTCAGAGAGATCCATGACAGTGTGGTGACCTTTTTCATCCCCACCTATGTTTGGGTGATATAGAGGAAACTTGTGATAGTAATATTTCGTTAATAGGGATGCCAAAGAGATAGAAATGGTATTGTGCATCATAAAGGTGAGTCATATACAGTATCTAGAAGGTGCCAGTCATCAAGATCTTGGTACATGAGATCCTTTTGTGATCAGAATCAAGATTGTGGTCATGAAATACATGGATAGTGTAGATCAATATAGATTCTCATAGAAGGTTAGTGATATGATATTAATGACCTAGGTCATATAACAAGAATCTACCTGACCAAACATATTGAGGAGTGCATGTAGGTTTCTCATAGACGGCCATGAAAGAGGCAACATCATGATTTTGGAACACCCAGATGATAGAAGGGTGGTCTATAGGGAGGAGGAGTTGGCATAAGAGTAGGAGGACTTTTGTTTAGTAGATGATGTTATTAGATCATTCCATAACTACCCCTAAGTAGGCCATGTCAGGCTTAGGGAGATGGCTTCTAGGGCTGAGAAAAGTTGAAGGCTTTAAAGGTTTATGATCCCATGAGGCATGAGATGATTATAGGTATGATCCTTGTGTTTCATACTCTTTCATAGATATTATTATACACTAGTTCTTTTCATTTATTTATCTATTTTATCCTTATGTGAGAGATGGATCTCCCAGTTGAGGTACTATCCTAGTAGTTTCATCTTTAGCTTCCCACAGTGAACAGTTCTTTTGTATATTTTACCTATTAGTAGTAAAAGCTATCTCAGGGTGGAGGGATGTTCATGTGATACATTTTAGTCATCAATATTTAAAACTATTAGGGAATATTGGTTATTTATTAGTTATCCATGGTATGATAACATACTGATGGTCACCATAGATGACTCAGATTCCTATGCACTAATGGGATGATATTCACCTTTATGTGCGAGAGAGATCTAATAGAGGGATAAGTTTCTTTTTTCAGAAAGATGATTTAAATGATCACCCAAAAATTAGAGAGTATATCCCTTCGTGTCTTAGGCTCTTCATGAATCTAGATTCCTTTAGTTGTGGAGGATTGTATGGATTCTTTCCTTGAGGACTATTCAACACTACCTATGAGTCAAGAGATGGATTTTTTCGTTGAAATACATTCATGAACTACTCCAATATCTTATTCAGAATATTATATAGACCCTACCATGATTTGGAGATGTGGTTGTAGTTGTAGGACCTTCAAGAGAAGGTTTTCATTAGGTCCAACGTGTCCCCCTCGGAAGTCCCATCAGTGTTCATGAAAAGAACAAATAGTTGCATATGGATTTTCATTGCCTGCACCATAACATGATGAAGAAAATGTACCCCTTGGCTAGGTTTCAAGACCTTTTTTCTAGTTTTGAGCCACGATATGGTACCAGAATATTAATCTCTAGTATGGATACCATCGATTGAGGGTTCACAAGGGTGATATTCATAATCTAGAATCATTATGCTTCTATAGAGACTATGAGTTACTAGTGGTGACCTTTAGTGTGATGAAAGCCCTAACTGTGTTTATGGATTTAATGAACAATGTCTTCCATCCATACTTAGTATAGTTTGTGGTTGTCTTCATTGACAGAATACTCATATACTCTATAACATAGGAGGTAAATGAAGATCACTTAAGTATGGTTCTTGATATTCTTTGTGAGAACTATCCTTATTTAAAGCTCAAGATGTTCTAGTTATGGATTTATAAGGTTCACTTTATAGGGTATATCATTATTGAGAATGGTTTATCCATGGAAGCAACAAATATTGATGCGAATCTTGCAAGGGATACACCCAATAGTGTGTCAGAGGTGATGTGCTTTCTTGGTTTGGAAGGTTATTGTATGAGGTTTTTTGGAAGAATTCTCCAAGGTCAAAGACCATTTCACCAACCTAATGTGGAAATGACTTAATTTTACCTATACTGATCGGTGCTAGAGGTCATTTGAGTATTTGAGGCTGATGTTAATGATTTATCATGCATTGAGACTACGAGAGAAGGGTGTAGAGTTTGCAATGTATTTTGATGGCTCAGGAGCTAGGCTCGACTGTGTGTTGATGCAGTGGCAAGATTATATAGAATACAGGTTGAGTCAGTTGAGATGCCATGAGGGAAACTATGAGACTCAAAAACCTAGAGATGGCAGTGGAAATATTCTTCCAAAGGATATGGATGAACTACCTTCTAGGGGAGCGGTTTATGGTTTACTCAAACCATCAGAGACTTCGGTAAATATTCACATAGAGAGACTTGATCCTGAGTGAGAAGTGCTAGTTGGAGTTGTTGTAGGACTATGAATTAGAGATATTTTATAAAATGGGGAAGGACAACTTAGTAGTCGAACACCTTAATTGGAATTCCCAAGCTCTCATGGTGCAGGAGGCTTCATATAAGTTAACTTCATTATAGATGACCTTGTTAAAGAAGTAGGGTATAATTTTTCTTCAGTCAATGGGGTTGAATCCTCTACTTCTTAAACATGAGATAGATTCCCAACTAGGATACATAAAATATGATGTATATAATGAATATATATTCATGGGATTAAACATATGGATATTATAAATAATAAAATCACATCATCTTTTTTCTTGGGATAAATTGTGGTCCTAGTCATGATGTGGGAGGAGGTGATGCTAGAGTTACACACTTCTCTCTTAGTTGTACATATTGTTGTGGGAAATATGTACATACACCTTCTGTGATATTTTTGTTGGTATGGAATGAGATGGGGCATATATGAGTTCATCTCATGGTGCCTTACTTTTCATCAGGTGAAGGATGGGCACCGTGTTCCAGCAAGTTTGTTACTTCCCATTGAGATCCATGAGTGGAAATGAGATAGCATATCTATGGACTTTGTTACATGGATTCCATGCACAATGAAGGTCCATGAAAACATCTGGGTGATTTTTGATCTAATCATGAAGTTGTAACAATTCCTTTATACTAGAGACATGAGTTTAGTGGAGAGTTCTAAGAATTTTTACAAACATGATATCATTCTACTTCATTGGTTTCCCTCGATGATTATATCTAATCAGTATGAATGGTTAATTCCATGATTTTAGAGAGGCCTACAGGAGGAATTAAAGACCCAAATAAGGATGAGTAAAACCTTTCACCCCATTTAGATGGAAATACCAAGTGCAATATCCAGGTGTTTGAAAATATGTTGAGGGCATGCGTGTTAGACATCGTTCAGAGCTGGTGGGATCACTTTCCCTTGGTATAGTTTGTATAAAACAATATATACACCTATACTATTGAAATAAAACATTTTGATTCCTTGTTTGGGTGACCCTTCAGGCCACCCTTGTGATGGAAAGAGATTAGTGGGACATATCTTGTGTGTCTAGAGATAATGTAGGTAAAGAAAAAGAAGGTCAACGTCATCTGTGAGCATATGAAGATGGCTACGAGATGGTATAAATATTACTCATATCACTATTATAGGCCCGTATAGTTTGAGTAGGGATACCATGTTTTACTCGGAGTCTCCCCACAATGATGGGTACATAGGTTCAGATGGAGAAGAAAACTATCCACAAGGTTCATCTTCCTATTCGGTATTGTGCAGAGGGTTTTCAATGTTTCTTAGAACCTCTCTAACCCCCGCTGCTGGAGCAGGCTCACAACATCTTTCACATGTCACAGTAGGGGAGATACATGGATGACCCTATACTTGTCATCGAATGGGGGTGAGATGGACATAAATTATAGAACCGCCAATGCAGAAGACTCGATGATGATCGAGGATAAATAGAAGTAGACTTTGTTAATAGATCATCTTCTTATTTCACATGTTTTGGCTACTCAGGAATGCCTAAGAGGTTTACTAGGAGTGGGACTACCAAATTCAAGCTCAATATTTTGAGATGTTTTTTACTTTTTATTTTTGGGGATGAGAATATTGAATGAGAGAATGATTTAGAGTCCATTTTTGATTTTAATACTTTTATATAATTATATATATATTTCTAGATCCAGGTGCTGAGAGGACATGAAATTCTGATGTCAAGTGTATACGAAATTAATTTTATAAAATTACTAAATATATTTTATGTTTTGTGCATGCATAGTTTCTTAAAGAAAAATCGATAAATCTTAAATATAATATTTGATCAGAAATCATAAACCACATTTATGTATGAAATACATTGTTTACTCTCAGCGTGACCGAAATTATGTTAGTGCATGGTGTTTAGACATCTCTCCCATTAGAGGTACAATCATTGGATAAAATAACTAAATAAAATTAATTTATTTATTATTTTATCCTAAATGAAATATATAAAAATACATAACCATGGATAATATTCTAAGGATAGAATCATAAACCCTTGGTGGGTTCCAGATCTTCTTCTTCTCCTTCCATTGGTGAATCACCTTAAATGACGAAAAAACTCTAGATCAGGGAAGATCAGTACATAGTGAATGCAGATCATTGGAGAGCATGTTTTTTAATTATGAATGATCAAATATCTATATATGAATCTTCAAATTTGGTTTATGACCTTATTGATTAAACTGATTGAGCATATAAATATCTTATATTGATCTCCACCAATTGAATATCCTTAGCATGCTCTGATGTACCTATATAAATTGATTGTCCTTGTTCTCTAATCTAGATATCCCCGTTATTTATCATTGGTCAATAATTCTTGGACAGTAATGGTTAAAACTTTTTTCACGTGCCTTTCTCTATCAAATGCTTTATGTTCTTCATCGTTTGGACCCTGTAGTCATGTTTCAACATTATTGGGCAGTACCAAGCCCAATCAGACCCCTATAATGATGATTATGCGATGAATGATGCATGGATTGATGAAAAAGGATATATCTAGGTTCTTTGTTGGTTTTGGATGTTTTTGGATGATCGGTTCCTGAATAATCAAATGAGGAATGATTTGAGGCATGCGGTGCATACCGGTTCACAAGAAATAAAATCATATGTGAGTTTCCATCCATTGTAGTTCCAGAATCCCCTGACCAATGCTAGATCCACAAATCATGGGTGGAATCAAATATGAAATAAAATTCTTAGATCAAATGTATCTTGTGGATCTAGGATCTGAAAATATTTGAAACAACTTAATAGATACTATGTACCATGATAAACTCAAGGCGTATAGCCACTTGGCTGAAGTGTCTAAGTTTTTATGATTTTATAAGTATGGAATGACTTGTATCCCTATTACACATTGTGTGCCACCTTCCCTATGCGGAGGAGCTGTGTGAAGAAACACATGGCGAGGAACACGATATATGCTTGCGTACAAAGGAATGGCTAGAGAACATGAACAGAATCCTATGTGAAGAGTCATGTCGTGTAGTAATGTAAACAAACGTGGGGTAAAGTACAAAGTCTTGGGGTTGTTACATAGACATGTCCATGAATGCAAGAGGCACCACTGGTGGCATGGTCATGCCATATATATTCTTTACAGACCATGTAAATCTTCAAGAGTGGATCCCTCCTACAAGGAAGAGCATGGGTCCTCTATGGAATCCTATAGTGGAACCCACCAACTGGGATGTGCACGGGTCAACTACCATTTGAGTGGAACCCTCCTATTGGTACAGGGTGTGGGTCCTCTATAGACTTCTGAGTGGAACCCTCCACTCATGTTGGGCATGAGAACTCAATGATTAGAGTGTAACCCTTCACCTGAGCTAGGAATTGGTCCTCTTCCACTGGAGTGGAACCCTTCTACGGGGTAAGGCATGGGTAATCCATTATCTATCATATTTTAACACATCTATTGCAATAGTTAATGGTTCCTCTATAGATCTCCTGAGTGGAAACATACAATTAGGATGGGCATGGGTCCACTATGACTTCTAGAGTGGAACCCTCCAACTGGGATGGTTATGGGTCCTCTACCACGAAGTGGAACCCTCATGTATTACCAGTTCATGGGTCCTCTACCTAGATATTGTGGCCCATAGCATGTGTAATATAGTGAAGAGATGTGACTTGACTTGTATAGGTTCTTCTGAACAGACATGTGAGATTTTGGTCATCATTGATGAACTTTTAGAATGGTTGGAAACTCTTCTTGTTCGGATAATCTGGGAGATGTTGATCCCCATTCTCTCTCATTTCAACTTATTTTCACTAATAATAATATATTAATTTACTTAAATATATACTTTTGTATCAATTTCTTTGGATTGGGTTACTCTCCTACCATAGGTAGGAAAGATGCATGAGGTATTCCACGTGCTTTCAATGTTTAACTTATCATGGTTAGAAGAGTAAACTCTTCTATTATGGGTGGAAAAGACTTAACTTTTAGTTAATATACTTACCATGTGACACCCCAATGTTGGGACAATGTTACTCTTTCTCTTTATTGGGTTGACTTGCATTTTTTTTATTGTCTACTATCATCATATTCCAATTATTTCTCTTACTACTTCCCCTTAACATTTTGGGGCATCCTAATGGGTATGTATATACTCACTCCTGCTTCAGAGTTTCCTAAACATGACATGTATTGTGTAAATAATGGATGGATTGGTAGTGTCTTCGAAGGAGCTTAGGGATACCAGGTACATTGGACCATGTACGGTGGTCACAGATTGGAGATCAGAAGCCGGGTATCTCGACATTTTAATTTCCAATTTTTCTAGGTTGTGGAATATTTATATTTGGTAATTTATTTTCCACTTTACTTTACTATTTACACGTCTATACTCTTATACCATCTAGAGAGTTTACATGCATGGTTTTTTCTATAGTGTTTTCATGTTTTACTCTTTTCCCTCTACACATCTGCATCGAGATGGACATGTGTGTGTGTGTATAGTTACATTGGAAAAGGCATACCTATATTAGATATTCATTTGGAACTGGTCACCATTCAATGGCCTATGGAGATGGGAATGGGGTAGTTACGTCTTGAGCCCCAACTTGGGGTAGGTTGTGATAATTCACTTAGACTAATAGAATGAGTGGTGATGGATTTATCACCCTATTGTTGTGTTGAAACTATGAAATCATTTTACCATTACAAGACTATACAAAATAGGTATGTGTTGACTATTTGAGTGAATCCTTCAATACTCAATGGGTTTTCAGGTGTATGCATGTCATATTTAGTGATACATTCATTCAATATATAGGAAAACATATATCCCATTTTTTTAATAGGAACACTATTGGTGGAAAAATATTGTATTTTTTCTCTCACCCTATACAATAATTATGGTGCACACATAGATTATATAATTATCAAACAGGTTTTAGGTAATGACCCTCTTACTATTTGATGATCTTGAGGATCTCAATGTTGTTATGAAAATATGTGGAAATAAAGTTCAAGTAAATTGGTTGAGTCACCATTTATTCTAGTTTTTATTATTAATATGATGTATATGATCATATCATTGATAGATCAAGTTCTACTATATGAATTTATAATCTATATTTAAATTTTATTAAAAAAATTATATGTTATTAATATGGTATGATTTATTTGGTTAATATATTAAATATAATTTGATGCAATCTACTTTATGGATTCTTTTTTATTTTTCTATTATTATTTTTGATAATACAAGATGGAATAATCACTGCACAAGGTTTTTCAAACTCTCAAAACTAGTAATTATACTTTGGTTTATAAGTAGGAATTCCTATGGTGATGTTCACCACTAGTTTAGTTAATAATTAAGTAGTCGAAAGTACGATATTAAAAAAAGACATAATTTTTTTTTCATTGTATTACTATTTGGGACATGATGGATATAGAAAGGACATGTAAATAATTTGGAATGAAACTCTATTTAAGAATGTCCAATATATGAATAAACTAAAGTAAAAAAGTTTCCATGATGTTGGGGTTATTATTTTTTGTTTACATTTTTACAATGAAATCATTGTCATAATGGATGAAGTTTTTTTCATTAATCATTGGTTTTCTTGTAGATCAAAGTAGAAAGATCCATGGTTTTACAAATTATATTCATCATGTAGAATTTACATAAAATTTATTTTCTTTATATGATCAATGATTTCAGTAAGAGGTAATTTTAGTTTTTAAATTATTAAAAAATATTTATAGAGTGTATTCTCATATAACATGTTGGTGGAATTATATTGAAACTAACCATGGAAACCATATCTGGTTTTGTATATGATGCATAATTATGAGGATCTAGGTTTATTTGTTACCAAGCCTCATGAAATGGATGTTTTGGCTAATTTGACAATCGATTGATGTGAAAACCTAATGTCACTATGGGTGTTCATGTGTGTGTGTGTCTAGAGGGGTGTGGTGTGTTGTATATTTATATATTTCTTCTACTGTATGGGAATTTAATTTTTATGATAAACCAAGATTTGATGGTTTAGTATAGTTATTGGGATTCATGATATTGATAAGAACCCTAGGATGGGATGATTAATTGTGATCTTCCTTGAGTTTAAAGATAATGAATCATGGAAGCTTCATTGTGGAGTGTGACTATATGTGATGTGATAATAAAATAGGTTGGAAGGCCGACTGATGAAATGTTTTATTTAATATCATTATGAGTAGAGTATTAGTTATGCAGTGGGACATTTTTCCTTGTTTAGGCCTATAATAGGTTTTGGTATATGAGGGTAACCATTGAGTGTAACACCTAAATACTTTATTATATTATTACATTTTAAAAAAGTTTATTCTTTTCGATAGCTAGTTATACATAAAACACTGTGTTTAAACAAATGACAATGACCTATTAACAAATTATTATTTAAACACTACCATTATAACATAGAGTTAATGATGGATGGTATGAAAAGGAATAAATAAATTATGAAAATACATCTTTTACACATGTTAATTTGTTATCTATTTATTTTAAATTAAAATTAAATATCATTCGAATGAAAAAGTTTTTCTTAGAAAACAATATTATTTTAAATGGAGATTATATTTCACTTTTCACACTTTTTTAAGAATTTATTTTTACAAATTATAGAAAAATTATTTTATAATATGAACTTAAATTTTTTAATTATCACATCAGAATTTACTTAGTTTGAAATTTTGGGGTTTTTCAGATAATGTAGATTTTTCAATGAGTAGTGATAAATAAAAAAGTTGTATAATGGTCATTTATTTTTAAAAAATAAATTAATTTAAAAATACCATTATCCAATTAATTTAATATAAAAGTAATGAATGTATTATTTATTAATATTTAATCCAATTAATTACATATTAATCATCTTAATTCCATATTTTTTATATTTTTATTTTTGGTTTTAAAAACAAATTTTTCTAAAAAAATATTTTAAATTGCATAGTGTTTACCCACTTTAATTAATAAAAAATAACCACTAATGTGGTATTATTTAAATGAAATGAATAGATTATGAATCTATATTTTTTATTATTAAATTTATTTAATATTTATTTCTATTCATACATTTTTTTTAAATGATATTTTCCTTAAAAAACAATTATTTAAAACCTATTGTTTAACGCATCTACGAGATTAATTTTATATTGAATTCTACCACTTCTATGAATTGAGATTGTAAAAATAGATTCCATATTTTGAATAAAAATAATTAATCTTATATAATATGATGAACATACTTTTTAACCATAAATAATAGTCAAAATAGTAAAACATTAATTACCACGGTTAAGTTGAAAATAAGTTTATCGGGGGTTAAACTAAGAAGATAAGGGTTATATATGATTTTAAAAAATGTATAATTATTATTTCATACCATATTGAAACCTTATCCTATATCAAATTACAAAAAAAAATTATTTTAAATAATTTTACTGGGAATGTTTTTATCATTTTGGGTTCTTTTTGGAAATTTCCATGTTATTTCCTTGAAGGTCCCCTTTCTACACATAAACAAGGGAGCCACACACCTTATTTTTTCCCTACCACTAAAACCAAATAGTTCATAAGAACCCTAAAAAACCATCATGAACATCCTTATACATGTTCTAGAGGTGTGGGTCCTCCTAAAAGATAGTCATTATGATCCTTAAGAAAATATCAAAAGGAGGTTTCTCTAAGAGAAGTTAAATGTGTTCACCACGCTATCTTTTTTTCATTCTTCCGTTAAAATTTTAAATTTCTATTTACACATACAATATTATAAAACCATTATATATAATATTTTTTTTTGTTATTATATTTTTTCATAATATTTAACCATGTACCACTACATCAAATGGAAAATATAACCATCGCTTGTTTGTACGATGTAATACCACACCACGAAACGATGTCACTTAGTTTCCGTCAATCACTCACATGTATAGTAATTATGATGAAAATAATGTATAAATATGATAAATATTAAATTATATTAATTATGTAGAATTAATGTACCATCAACTTCCTTACCATTTCAATCATTAATGGAATGATATCGTCGATCATGCATACGTACGACCTATCGTCTCCACAAAGAGTTTTGATTCATCTTCTGTGTATAACTTATTAAATAGTTTTAAAAATAAAATTAATATGAAAAAATGATATTTATATTATTAATATCAATCTTCATATGATGTATATGTATCCTATTAAGACGAAAATAAATTTTTATGAAAAAAAGCATGAGAAAACAAGGAAATTAACTCTCAAAAGAATGAAAATAATGAAAAATTATAGAAAAAAATATTATAAAAGGTTATAAGAGGATAATATATAGTATTATAAATATGAATTAGATTTTGGAATAAACTAATAACTTGAATTAATAGTTTATATAGGGGATTAGATCACGTTCAAACAAAGAGAATCATGAGGTAAGAGATTTCCTCTAAATTTCTATTTCATTGAGATATATTTGTTAATTTCAACTTACTCACTTATATTTGGTGTATATAATTCACCATTGAAGATTTTAACATGAAAAAAACTTCAATTGATAATGGAAAATATTTTAATAAAATTTTATTCTTTCAAGGGGGCACAATTTTAATATTACCAAAGAGGTAAGAATCTATATTACAGTCTCACATTCTTTTGGGACTGAAATTAATTTTTTTATGGAATCATACCATTTATTCTTAATAATATCCTTTAATTTTATTATATATATATATATATATATATATTATCATGGATATCATTATTTAATAAACTATATACCATTTCTACATTTGGTGTTTCAATTGAAATTCATTTATTTAACTAAGTAAATATTGATAAATATCTATCGTTCACTCAATATGGATATTTATTGATAATCAATATTGTTCATGAATTATATCAATCATTAGATAAATAGAGAATGTTTTAGATATGTAGTGATTGGTGGGGTTCAGAATTATATATACCCTTCATACATCGACATGTGTCATGAGACAAATCAGTTTGCTAAATTAAATGAGGTTTTACCCGTAGTTTTAATCTCTATTGTGAAATTTATTTACAGTAGAGTTATCATAAATATTGAGATCATTATGTCTAATAATTAAGCATTTTATTGACTGATAATTAAATTATTATTATAATATATGATATTTTCATAATTATATTATCTCTTAATTTATTTCATTCCTTGTTTATTGATTAAATGGAATGTGTGTTTAATTATTTACCTTAGAATATTAATTATGAATTATCTAGCTATTCTATCATTATTGATCAAATATAATGAGTATTATATTATTTACCTTTATATATTGATATAATTTATTGATTTTTTATATATTCTGTTATACAGAATCATTATTGAGCATTTCATCTCATACGTATTTTTGTATTCCCCATAGTTTATGAAGACGAGTTCATTGAGTGAGTTTCAAGGATACTGAATGTTTTATATTAATATTTATTGTATTGTATTCTATATTTAGAATTGGTAACATGTATGTATCTGGTTATCCAAATCTACTAAACTAGTCTATCCTTTTGAATTTGACCCCATGTATCTATACCAATCTAATAGAGTAGTCTCCAACCTACTGGGATTGGGGTTATTATTGTTGTTATCAGATGAAGTTAAGTAGAAATCATGGGAACTAGATTAAGAAAAAAATAGATTATGGAACATAACCCTATTCTAAAAATAGATAATAATTATAGAAGAATATACTAATGATATGTTAAGGAATAGATTGTTTTATTTTTCCTAGAAATACATCCTTTTTGCATACTACAAGTGGACATGGTTATAGAATAGTTTTACATAGGGTTAGTAACTCAAAAAATGGCGCATTTGCAAAGAACTAATCATCACCTAATGTATGAAAATGATCCTTACTTCACACATGGTTTGACACTCTTGGGGTATATCCTTAAGATATTACAATTTTTTTACAAAGTATTATGAAGGATTTGAAAATAATAGTATCCCCAATAAAACTATGTTTTTTATTTTGATATTAACTGTAATAAATCGGATTTCCCCAGGCTCTTCCTTTGTGAAAATCCGGTATTTGAGGTGTTCTGGGAGAAGTTAGTGGCTTACTTCTAGAGTTTTCAAAATTCCTAGTTTTTCTGTTGATATGGCAGTGCGTCGGTATGTCAGTGTGTCAGCATGTCAGTGCATCGGCATGTCGGTGAATTAGCATTAGTGAGTCGGCTGCATTGACATCGGTGAGTCAGGTGCGTCGACATCAGTGAGTTAGGGGCATTGAAATCGGTAGGATAGGGCATCGGTAGGCCGAGGATTTGGTATCTTAGGGTGTCAGTAGGTTGAGACGTTGGTAGGTTATTTCATCAGTAGGTCATACCATTAGTAGTTCAGCATCGGTGTCTCAACATCAGTATCTCAACATCGGTGGATTGTCATCCGTAGGTCATGTCGATGGCTCAATGTTGGTAAGTCACGTCTGCAGCTCACCCGTTAGTGGTGTAGCCTTACTGACTCATCCATCTGTGACTCATTTACTGTTTGTGTAGTTTTTCCTAGTTTTCCATTTTATCCCCAATTATGTCTTATTTGATGTAAAACAAGTTTAATGACCCTTTTAGTCATTTTAATAGCATTTCAAAGGGGTATTATTGTATCTTTAAATATCCTAATGTCACATGTGCTTTGAGATACTCAGACCACGTAATCTTGACCCTGATCACATGATGATGTATTTTAAAACCATTCTTCCTTTAAAATATGACTTGAATCTTAAAATCCAATATCTTACCTTTCTTGCGTGTTTTCCATTTCCCCTAGGTGTGCCCAGATCTTTTCTTCCTAGATGAATCGTTCACCTATTTTAGATCCCTTCTGGCTCATTTTTCTTGGAGTTCTTCCCTACTGCTCATCTGACCCCTATTCATGGAACAAGGAGGAACTTCAATCCTTTGATCATCCATGTAGGGATTTATTTTTCTTCTATTTAGTTTTGAATCATGAAGGGTGTATATGATAATGAATCCTTGTGAGGAACAATTGAAAAATGTTCATAGAAACAAGAAATAGATAAGGGCTAAATGTGATCAAAAGATAACACGGGTAAATAAAATAATGGGCAGAGAGTGGATTGATGTTGATGACCCATTTTATTTTTAATATTTTATTCTTTTATTGTTTTCATGGATATATTCTTTCTTAAAATCATTTCCATTGGTATTCTTTTCTTGCATACTAAAAATGGTCCATTTTGTAGACATGCTTGAATAAATTACTATAACACGAAATCTGATTAATCATGTATAATTGGTTAAATAAATGAATACCCCAGGATCAAGGCCATTGTGTGATAACTAATGTTTTAATTAAGTGGAATTAAATAACCTCTGTTGGTGAAATCTGAATGTATACGCATATTTTTGATAGGTGTGGTTGAGTGTTGTGTTATGTGGATTGTTTCAACATTGTGTGAGTTGTGTGGTGCTGTTGTTGGGAGAAAAGTTGATGGTATATGGTTGGGTAAAGGATTGGGATCTATGAGAAGGGTGTGGTATGAGTTTTCAGTGGGTATGGGGTTAATGGTACTTATTGTGGGATTTGTGTGTGGGGTGGTACATGTGTCGAGTTGGCCTCTCAGTCTGAGAGATTGATTGATTGTGGAATAGATGAACTTGTGGGAAGCAGAACTACCTTTGATGTATTGTGGTCTTAGAGTAGCATTGGGAAGTGGGACTACTGTGTGGATTTGGACTTGATGTGAAGTAGGAATATAAAAATATAGGTTTGTGTTGTTGTTCAGTGGGACTGTAGTTGGTTTTTTCAATGGTAGTTTTTAGTGACCTTTATCCTTCTAAGGACGGCTGCAGATATTGTTCTTATTAGTTTCCCCTAGTAGTTTTAGAACAAATTAAATTGAACCCCTTAATTAATAAATGTAAATTGATTAAATAAAAAAATATTTTTCAAGTGTTTTATTATAGTTGTGCATGTGTTTGTGCATATAGGGGTAGCAGCAAAGGTGGTTTGTGTGGGTTGGTTTCTTGTTTGGAAACCCATCGGTTAGGAAGAGTGTTTTTTACCTATATATATATATATTGTAGTTTCTTATGATTTCAATAAGTTCCCCACCTTTATTGAGAACTATTTGTTGAACACCTTCATTTCATGTGGGATGGTATCTTTCCCAAAATCCTGGTGGGAGGATGGATGGATAATTACTAACCTTCTTCCTCTCACCCCCTTTCAGGTTCATACTGCTCGAGCATATATAGGTAGGTTGTAATGGATTGAGGCTTACTATATTCCATGATTCCTTGGTTGAGGGTTTTTTGTAGATGGTAGGCCTAGGTGTTTGCAGGCAAGGTTTTTTCCCATGTGTCTTCAGGATATGACCCGCATTTCGTTGGGAGAGTTGTGTGGTTGTTGTGGTAGATGTTTTTTGTCAGCATGATTTTGTGTGGTTTCATACCCCCGTGAGTGCGGGATGTTTGTGTCAGTTGGAAAGGTTGTGGGAAGAGTGGTAGCATCAAGACATTATCTATTATGGATGGGAATCTAACAAATGGGAAATTGGTATGGGGTACACAAATATCGATGTTCATGTACTATTACTCTACTTTACTTGTGTTATTGGGTGAGTTTTTCTCGATGAGGCTTGACTGGTTAGTATTCCTTTGTTGGTGCTTTGAGGTTCAACTAATTTCTCAAAGGGACGTTAGTATGTTCCATCAGTTGTGCATGGGTGGCTTTAGTTTTTCAACTGGGTATACATTCATACTCACCATATGTAAATAATTGTTTTGAATTCCAGGTGGAATTTTAGGACTGCAGTGGACATTACCTACTTGGGTGGTAGGATTAGTTGTTGTTGCAACTTGTTATCTTTTCTTTTGGTACTTTACATTGTAGTTTGTTTGTACATTGGGTCATCTTTACCTTTTGAAATTCATGTTGGAATGGATTTTTTATTTTCTTCTACTTTTATTATTTGGAGTGTTTTGGGATTTACCATCTTATCTCCCAATCTTGTTCTATAAAAAGTGTAATGCCTTCCATTTCTGTGGGATATTCTATACTCTTTGTGCTTTTCACCACTCTGGGGCCTATAGAAGGTGGGACTCAGGGGGTCATTATATCTCCATCGACTAGAGGAAGGAAGGGTGTGGAGCTTGGTAGTCCCTTCCCTCATCTTGAAGAAGGAGGGTCGTGAAAAAATGGTTTCAGAGGCAGGTTTTGGGAGTTTGAGAGATAGGATGGATTTTGGTGTTATGCACAGTGAGGATTTCATGGGATGGTAGGGAAATGGTGTCCGAAAATCGTGTCATGTGAAATTGGCTAGGGAAGACCTGCTGGGACACAAGGATTTAGGGCCCCCAATGATTCGAAGCAAAGAATCTAGGCCTACTGAATGACCAAATGAGGCTACACTGATTATAGGGTAAACACCCTAAGAATGGTACATGAATCATAATGAATTGTGTTCCTATGTGTCTTGGGTGTTTTATAAATTTAAAATAAATGAATGGTTAAAACCAAATTAAAATAAATTTTCCACACTACTTGGGCTTAAGAGTTCATTGTTTGATTTTTCAAAAATGGTGCCCCGACATTGCCCCCCCATGTTGTACATGTAGTTGAGGCCCAACATGTTGACACAATTGTTCCTCAGAGGGTTGATCAAGAAGAGGAAGATGTATAGTGGTAGAAGATGCTTCGTTCCTTCCAGTGGTAGACTCTGGGGAAGTACGAAGGAAGTGTCTCATACATGGAGACGGAATATTGGCTCAAGTAGCTGGTGACCACTTTCAGCTTGATCTAGAGTCCATAATAGTACTATGTTCCTCAATAAGTGGGACAGATATGAGGAGAATCACATCAATGGTGGACGCTTTACCTCGTGGAGAGGATGGAAACTGAGGTCTCGTGGGATGACTTTGATAAGGAGTTTCAGGCGGAATTCCATTCTTCCGTGAAGAAGGCTGAGAATAGGCAGAAGTTACTCTCCCACCAGTAGGGGAGTATTTTTCTAAGGTAGTAGGGGATCAAGTTCAAGGTACTCCTATACTTCATATCGGATCTCTTCCCGGATGAGGAGTCTTGAGCTAGATGCTTTGACGAGGCACTCTGACCTTCTCTTTAGTATATTGTTACTCCATTCACTCTACTAATGTACATAGAAGTTCAGATTAAGGTTGAGGTAGTGGAAATGATTCACTCTATAGGGAGGTGTGTTGCGAGAGGGAAGCCAATTGAGTTCATCATCGGGGAATTCCATTAGCATTAGGTCTCCGACGTCAGGGTCTTCTAGGTCTCAGCTAGTGGGAAGTAGGCCACAACAGTTCTAGTTTTGATCTCCTATTCCACTAACTTTTCATATGGGAGTAGGACCAAGTTTCATTATCTATGAAGTCCATGTAAATACTCAAAACTAGTGCCTGGTTCATATCCAGTAAAGTGGGTGTGGGAAGGTTCAGCACCCACCTCAGTAGTAGCAGTTTCCAATCAGGCCCTTCCTCCAGCAGGGGCCAGGAGATCCCGCTCCACCGATGGTAGATGGTGCTATGGGAGGATGACCATAGGGCACTCCATAGGGACCTTTTCTAGGGAGTGGTCATGGAGTTAGTCAATAGCAGAGAGGTAGAGGATCAGGGAGTGGGAAGGTACATGCCATGAAGGTAGTAGTTCCACCATGGCCAGTGGTTGTTCGAGGTATGATCAGTCTGTTTAGAACTCTGGAATGTGCCTTTTTTTGATTCAAGAGATTCAGACCCCTTGTTGAACCCAGTATATCCCATTCTTTAGGCCTATATGTAGAGAGACTTCCCATTCCCCTGCTGTTGAGTATTCCAGTTAGAGGTCAGACCAGTCTTTTTAATGTTTGTCAAGGATGTAGAATAATGTTGGGGCCACCTCAGTCTAGTGGGGATCATCTTTTTCTATAGATTCACCCATATGATGTCATTCTAGGAATAAAATATTTGTTTTCAATGAAATCTATTATCGAATAATTCCAAAGAAGAGTCGCATTCTCATATGTGGTTAGCCAGCGTGTAGCTTTCATTGGTGGGAAGAGTTGTTAGGAGGGCAGCCAACATGTGGAGCCTCTTCTTTCCTTGTTGGTTGAACTATAAGTGGGATCAAAAGATACAGAGATGGAAGAAATTCTGGTGGTTTTCAATGACTTCTGGGATGTATTCCCTGAATAGGTTGTAACTCTAACCCCTCTACGTGACATTGAGTTCAGAATATACTTGCAACCTAGTGACTGTATGATTTCGAGGGATCCTTATCGAATGTTTCCTTCTATGTTGTGGGAGTAACAGATTCAGGTTGACAAACTGATGAAGATGTGTTTTATTCGACCAAGTGTGTCATCGTGGGTTTATCCAGTCTTGTTTGTTAAGAAGGCGTATGGTGGTCTAAGACTGTGTATAGACTATTAGAGACTAAATCTGGTGACGGTCGAGGACCATTACCCCCATCCAAGGATCGATGATCTTTTTGACCATTTAAATGGGGGATGATGGTTCTCTAAGATCGACATGTGGTATAGATATCATTAGTTGAGCATAAAGGAGGGTGAAATCTTGAATTCCTCTTTTAGGTGCAGGTTTGGGAACTTCAAGTTTGTAGTCAAGCCCTTTGGTGTCAAGAATGCACCATCCATGTTCATGGGGCTCAAAAAATCTTTTTTCCATGAGGGACTAGATGAGTTTGTTGTTGTTTTCATCAATGATATTTTGATCAACTCGAGGCCAGAGGAGGATCACGCAGGGCACCTGAGGACTATCTTGGAGTTCATATGACACCACCAGCTCTATGGAAGGTTTCCCAGTTGCAAGTTATGGATAGAAGAGGATCACTTCCTTAGACATGTGGTGTCTCAGCAAGGGATAGAAGTGGACCCATAATATGTCAAAGTGGTTGTGTCTTGGGAAGAACCCAAGAATGTGGAGGAGTTTTGTAGCTTCTTGGTTCTTGCAGGCTATTATTGGAGGTTCGTATCCGACTTTTACCGAGTTTTAGATCCATTGTTATCTTTGACCAGAAAAGACCAGGGCTTCATGTGGAGTGAGAAGTGTTCGGTACCTGTCATCAATCTGATGGAGAAGCTGATCAGTGCCCCAGTGATCAGGTGTTGGAGTAAGGGGATATGTTTGAGGTTTTCAGGGATGCTTCCAGCCTAGGATTGGGATGTGGACTAATGTAGCAGTGAGTAGTCATATCTTATGGGTCTAGGAAGTTATGTCCTCATGAATGTAACTATGAAACCAATGATTGAGAGCATTATTCAGTCATTTTCACATAGATTTTGTGGCAGAATTACCTCATCGGGGAGCACTTTATGGTCTTCACTGATAACAACAACCTGAAGAATATCTTCTCTCAACATGACCTGAAATCATAACACTGAAGGTGGATGGATTTTCTCTGGGATGATGACTTAGATATCTCTTTCACCCAAAATAAGGGGAATGTTGAGGCCGATTTCTTGAGAACGAAGTCAGAGAAGGAGGTAGTTCGGGAATCCACAATTTCGTTGAAGGAAATCGAAGAGTTGGACTCTTTGTGCTCGGATGTTAGGGAGGATAGTAGAAGAGGCTATCTGTTTTAGATGAAAGTGTAGTCTTCCTTGGTTCGGTTGGTATAGGCATCGCAGAGGGGAGACTTAGAGGCTAATGTGATTCTTGATCATGTTGTCTAGTGTGATGCTCTGGAAGGATGATCCGAGGATAGCCAGAATCAAATGTCGTTCCATGGGAAGTTGTTTGTCCTAGTTGGAATGCATGAGGGAGTTCTTTGTGAGTTTCATAGCTCACCCTTAGTGGTGCATCCAAGAATCTCTAATATTTAACGAGGTATATTGGAATAGTTTTGGTGGCTTGGGCTGAAGAGGGTAGTGGTGGAGTTTGGGGCATGGTTCCTTGTGTGTCAATAGGTGAAGGCTGAGCACCATGTCCCCGACAGTCTTCTGTATCCCTTAGATGTTCCCGAGTGAAAGTGGAATGAAATATCAATGGATTTCATCATAGGATTACCTAGGTCTCCATGAGGATTTTATGATCTTTGGGTAGTAGTGGATCGGTTGACGAAGTTGGATAACTTCTTGACGGTCAAGGAGTGGGGTGTCGTAGATTCCATGGCAAAGAGGTGTGTGGATGAGGTTGTGCGACTGTATGGAGTTCCAAGATTCATTGCCTCATATATGGTTACACGTTTTTTGTCACGAGTTTGGATGGGATTGAAGTATAATTTTGTCTCCCAATTACACCTTAGCACAACATTCCACCCTCATATGGATATGAAGACAGAAAGGACCATCCATACATTGAAGGATACGCTATGAGCATGTGTTCCGGACTAGAAAGATCATGGGTATGATAATTTACCCTGGTATAGTTTTATTAAAATAATATATATCACTCTACCGTTGGCATGGCACCATTATAATACTTTTATGGAAGATCGTTTCATTCACTAGTATGTTAGACAGAGGTAGGGGAAGAAGCCCTTATTGGACTCGAGGTAGTGTAGAGAGCAAAGGAGAAGGTTCAGCTTGTGCATAAGAGGATGAAGGTGGATCAGTATCGGAAGAAGTCATATTCTAATTGCTGGAGGAGGCCCTTGGAGTTCATGGTTGGGGAACATGTTTTCTTGAAGTTTTACCCTAAGCGCAGACAATAGAGGTTTGGTAAGGGAAGAAATATTTCTCTTAGGTTTATTGGACCTTTCGAGGTGTTGGGAGTAGTTGGCAAGGTATAATATCAGCTGGAATTTCTACCATGGTTGGATAAGATCCATGAAATCTACCATGTCTCTGAACTATATCAGCATCTAGAGGAGGACTCCCACATCATTGAATGGGGAGAATAAGATATCAAGGACGACACAACAGTCGTGGAGCGACTAGTAAGAATCGAGGATCATGAGGAGAAGGTAATGGCTGGATGGACCATTCCATTCCATTCCATTCTATTATTTTTTGAATTTTGTCAAAGAGGTGAGGACCACAGCATCCGCACGAAGAGGGAAAAGAAAAAAAGGGGAAGAATCAGACAATATAGAGGCATAGTGGCCTTGATTAGAGTAATTGGGAGTGAGAAGCACAGATTCATGCCCAATACCTATAGTTTTTCTGAGTTTCTCTTGTGTTTTTATTTGGACTTTTCCTTTTATGAAATGTTTGACCACACTTGTTATATGATAATTTGTTTCCTTTTTCTCTGATTTGGGTGAAATTTCCTGACTATGGGATGGAAATAACCTGATATTTAATAAAGATTCATTAATGTATATGTGATTAAACTCGTGCATTTGAGACAGTTCCACCCAAAGTAGATAGTATCTTGACATGGAGGAATGAGCTCCCTAATCCATGTGTCTGGATGTTGTGACTTTTTGTGTTTGTATTGTTACTTGAGTAAGTGGATCAGTTGTGTTTCTACAGTTTTTCAGAAGATAGAGGAGAATGAGGTGTTCTAGGATATTATGGTTTTCACTTCATCATTAGAATAAAAGAAGTTGTTTTACTGATGAGAGTTATCTTAAGGGATGGTTGTTCGGACCCCCATTCTTCTTGGTTAGTTTTGAAATTCTTGGGGGTGAGAATTATTCGAGAGGTATCTAATGTAAAAACCTGAAATTCTACAGGCCCTTACTTTTTGAAAATCCAGTTCATGATGTTTTTTGGGAGATATCAGTTACTTAATTCAAGATTTTTCGAAATCCCTAGTATTTACATCGACATATCAGTGCGTCAGCATGTCTGTGCGTCGGTATGTTAGTGTGTTGGCATGTCAGTCGGTTAGCATCAATGAGTCGAGTGCATCAGAATCGGTGAGTCGGATGCGTCAGCATCAGTGAGCCTGGTGCGTCGGCATTGGTTGGTCAGGGCATTAGTAGGTTGAGGCATCGATCAGTCATGGGTTCGGTAGGTCGAGGGGTCAACAGGTTAATGAATTGGTAGTTCGTAGCATCAATAGATCAGCCTTTGTGGATCAGCATTAGTAGGTCAATGTTAGTGGCTCAACATAGACAGGTCACGTCGGTGGCTCATTGTCGGTAGGCCGCATCGGTAGCTCACCCATTAGTGGCTTAGCGTTAGTGACTCACCCATCAGTGACTCATTTTCAGTTTTCCCTGTTTTTTCCAGTTTTCTTGTTTCACCACTCTTATTCCCTATTTTATGTAAACAAAGAGTATGGCCTTCTTCAGGTGTTTTAAGAGCATTTCATAGGGGTATTAATTGTCCCTTAACATCCTATGAAATTTGTGATACTCAAACAATGTAATCTTGACCGTGATCCCACGATGATGCCTTTTAAAACTACTTTTCCTTGAAAATAGGATCTGAATCTTCAATATTTGGATCTTCTCTTTCATTTTTGTTTTCCATTTCCCCTTGGTGCGCCTAGATCCTTCCTCCCTAGACGAGTCGTGTTCCTATGTTAGAGCCCCTCCATCTCAGTTTTCTTGGAGTTCTTCCCTACTGCTCACTCGACTCATATTCTTGGATCAAGGAATAACTTATATCTTTTGATCATCCATGTAGTTATTTCTTTTGGTTTTATTTAATTTTGTTTCATGCGGGGTGGGTATTCTAATGAATCCTTATGGAGAACAGTTGAAAAGTTTTCATAGAAACTAGAAATAGATAAGGAATGAATTTGATCAAAAGATTACACAGGTAAATAAAATAATGGTAAGAGATTGATTTGATGTTGATCACATATTTTATTTGTTATCTTTGATACTGTTATGGTTGTCGTGGCTATATGCCTTCTTAAAATCACAGTCTTTTGTGGTGTTTTCTAGTGCAATATTAATTTTTTTCTGTTGAGATTCATGAATAAATGGCTATAACACGAAATATTATTAATCATGTATACTTGGCTAAATAAATGAATTCACTAGGATCAAGCCTATTGTGTGATCACCCCAGTTATAATTAAGTGTGATTAAAGAAACTCTGATGGATAAATCTGAATGAATACCCATCCTATTGAGATGTGTGGCTGAGTTCCATGTTAAGTGGAGTTTTGAAACCTTGTGTGAGTTGTGGGGTGTTGCTGTTGGGAACACGGTTGTGGGTACAACGTTGGGAAGAGAAGGTGGATCTGTGAGAAGGGTATGGTATGAGTGTGCAGTGGGGTTGGGGTTAATTGTAGGTATTATGGGATTTGTTCATGGGGTGGTACATGTGGTGAGTTGGCCTATCAGTCTGAAAGATTGATTTATTATGGAATTGAAGAACTTATAGGCTACTGAACTGCTTTTTTTGTGTTTCGGTCACAAAGTGTCACTGGGCAGTGGGAATTCTATGTAGATATGGACTTGTTTTGCAGTGAGACTGCAAAAATATTGGTTTGAGCTATTTTTTAGTGGGATTAAAATTGGGGTTTTCATTAGTAGTGTTTAGTGTCCTTTAGCCTTATAAGGACGATTACAGATGTTGTGCTTGTTATTTTCCCCTGGTAGTGATGGAAGAAATTAAATTGAACCCCTTAATTATTACATGAAAAGTGGTTAAATGAAAATTGGTTAGTCTTGTGTTTATTTATGGTTGTTCATGTGGTTGTTCATATAGGGGTAGCAGCAAAGGTGATTTGTGTGGGATGGTTTCTTATTTGGAAACCCATAGGTTGGGTTGAGTGTTTATTTACCTAGATAAATATATTTTAGTTTCTTTTGATTTCTATATGAACACCACCCTTAAATAGAACTACGTGCCGAAAAACTCTATTTAATGGGGGGTGTGTTTCCAATATATGTGTGGGAGGATGGATGGCTGGTTACTAACTTTGTTCCCCGCACCCTATTCTAGGTTCTTACCGCACAAGTGTATTCAAGAAGGATGTAATGTCTTGAGGCTTACCATAGTCTGGGATTCTTTGGTCAAGGTTTTTTTTGGATTAGAGTCCTATGTGTTTACATTCAATGTTTGTTTTCCCAAGTTTTTTTGGATGAGGGTTTCTTTAGGTGGGTGGTGTGGTTGTTGTGGCCCAGGTGTCTGCTGGTGGGATTGTGTGTGGTTTGAGGTCCAAGTGAGTGCAAGTAGGTTGTAGCAATATGACTGTATATGGGATGTGTGGTATCTTCAATACATTAACTTTTAAGAATGAGTAGCTAACCAGGTGAAATTGGTGAGTGGTACCCAAATATTTATGTGCATATATTATTAGTCTACTTGACTTGTGTTATTTGGTGAGTGTGACTTGGTGTGGCAGGGTTTGTATGTATTCCTCGGTAGGTGCATTGAGGTTCAACTGGTTTCTCATAGGGATTTTAGTATGTTCCCTCACTTGTTCATGGGTGGATTTAGTTTTCCTACTCAGTATACTTGAAAACTCACCCTACGTATATAAAACTGTTTTCAGGTTTCCAAGAGTACTTTGAGGACCGTGTGGGTCTTTACTAGCTCGAGCGTCAGGATTAGATGTTTTTTCTGATTAGTCTCTTTTCTTTTGGTACTTTAATTTGGTGTTTTTGTGCACATTGTATCAACTTTACTTTTGAACATGCATGTGGGAATGTATTTTATCATAGCATATACTTTTAGTATTTGGATTTTTTGGCATTTACCATCTCATTTCCCAATCTTGTTCTATAAAAGGGAAATAACTTCCATTTTTTGTGAAATTATATACCCTTGGTACAATTCAACTCTTCGGGTCCTATCGAAGGTGAGACTCGGGGGGGGGGGTCATTATCTCTCCTTAGACTTGAGAAATGGAGGGCATGGAAGTTTTTTATCCCTTCCCTCATCTTGGAGAAGGTGGTTAATGACATTAACAGTGTATAAATTGAAATTTTATGTTATGAAATATATATTATGATTTATAATTCATAATTTTTTTGAGCTAATATAGTTTATACCACTGTCTTGAAATGAATTCTGTAAGAAATAATGGTCACATGACTCATGTTCAATGTAGATATTTCCCTTCAAAGCATGAAGATAAAACTAGTAATGGAACTAAGAAGATCATAGATATATTATAGAATCTTATTCAGGTTATAAAAAATAACATGTCCTAAATAGGGAAAACTGGTATTCTATAGTGTTATTTTTCTATGTTAAATCGCATCATGAAAAAACAATTCCCCGTCATTTTGTGGGACAACTAATCCAGTGGTTTTCGCGCAATGGACTAAGTCCATTTAGAAGATATTTGTATCCTTGGGATGTGATGAGATGGAAAAGGTCAAAATTTAATTTATTATCTCAAAGGATATGCAAATCATTGGTGGTATTTGATCTTTAATGCTATGGAGGAATATCAAACAGAACTCAAGTAATTGAATGAATTTAAAGATAATTTTTTTTAAAAAATATTTCATATATTCATATCAAACTAAAATAAAGTTAATTTTCCAAATATTAAATCAAAATGGAGGAGAATGTGTTTTGAGAGTATAAGTCTTCCTTTACAGGTCTATATATGTATGTTATAGATTATATATACAACACATAATTAAAGATTAACCATTTCATTAAATGGATAAAACCAAGTCTATGAAGATAGATGGTCTCTCAAACATTTTCACTATATGTTGAAATAGTTATACATTCTATAATAATAGAGAATAAGTTTTATAGAACCTACATGTTCATGGGGAATTAGGAAAATAATAGGTTAACTAAGAAAGAAGAAAAGGGTAATGTGTTAAATAGGAAGATAACGAAGCAATTTCCATCTTGTGAAAACTATGAAAAGAATCATTCTATAAAATTCATGAAGTGAAATGGAGTTTTTTATTAGTGTGATGAAAAGGTTCATCTATTTCGTTAATGTGAGGGGAAGGATCAAATAAAGGATTTTTATTTCTTCAGCTATAAATAAATGGGGAATTATTCAAAAAAATCCCTAAGTTCTAAAGGAATATACTATAGAATAGGCTATAGGGAGATGGCCATGATTATGTGATTATTGCAGCTGAGGTGGAATCACCTAGGGATGTGGTGGCGAGTAGTTTAATAATAGGAGCAATTTTATTAAATTATTTATTTGATTCTATATATTCACACTTTTTTATGTCTTCAATGTTTTCTAAAAAATTTATATATTTCCCTAGAATCTTTAGATGGTATTTTCCTATCAAAACTCTTATTGGACGTTTCATGGGAACAATGATGTGATAGGGAGTCCCCATTACCACACATAACAATTATATATTTGAGGAATATATTATTATACCAAAGGTTTAGTCTGATATAATCTTTTGTATGGGATATATTTCAACCTATGATGCAATGACATTTTTCTTCGAGAAGGGAAGTGACGATTCATGATAAGGATGTGGAAATATTTATCTATAGAGGGGAAAATCCATTAGCTATGCCAGTTTTAGATCCACCCCTATTATCAATCCAGAATTATATTATTAAGGATAGAGATAAAACAAAACCATTGACTAGAGAAGGTAATATTTACATTGAGTATGTTCCTATTGTATAGGAACGCCAAAATATATTTCAAGAAGAATTAACTAGACATCCATTGCAGCATAAAGTCAAGTTTTCCATTAATTCATTCCCTAGTGTGAGACCAATATAAAAGACTCAATATATATTGGAACTATAGAGTTAGTGTATTTGAATAAATAAATAGGAGTTTTTGGAGATAGAAGATTCATATACCCTAGTTTTTTACCTCAGGGATCCCATGCTCTCATTGTTAACAATAAAAATGGATACATGTGGTTGTGAACTAATTATTGTGAAATCATTGATATTAGGATAAAGAACAAGTATCACTTGCCTCATATTGATTCCATATTGAATCAAAATCACATAGCACATTATTTTTCAATTATTAACCTCTTTTTTGGGTATCATCAATTTTCTATAAATAAGGAAGACATTTTGAAGACAACTATCAAATTGAGGTATAAACATTCTGAGTTAACAATAATTCCATGGGGATTAAATAATTCACCCAATAACATTATGGACATAACGAACATAGTATTCAATGAATATCTTTAAGATTTTATTGTGGTATTAATTGATGATATCATAGTATTTTTTTAATTCTATGAGGACCATGAGAATTATTTGAAGATCTTTATTGAGACACTTGGTGGAAAAGAGTTGTATGGGAAATTTAAGATGATTGATTTTTGGTGTCAAGAATTTTATTTTCTAATCCATATTTTCTACAATGATGGAATATCAGTTGATCCTGTAAAGACAAATGAGTTCATTTAATGTCCAATGCTGACATACATAAATGAGGTATGTAGTTTCATTAGTTTGGCATGTTACTGTTGACAATTTGATCATAATATTTTCAAATTGGATATTTAGTTAACCATTCTTAAACCTAAAGGGTTTAAGTTCGTTTGAAAAAATTAAGGTGAAGAATGTTTTGAATAATTTTAGAATATATTGTTCAACTCTTCAATTTTTAATTTACCATCATAAAATTATGATATTGTGATATATAGTAATGCATCAAAAAAAATAATGTGTTTTATCCATATGAAAATGATAAATTTATTTCATATGAATCAAAGTAGTGGAATACTCATGAATAGAACTATCCAACCTAAGATGTTGAGTTAGCATCTATAATATTTTTTGAGGATATATAAACATTATCTCTATGGTTAAAGATTTTAGATATACACCAACCATATGAGCATAAAATACATATTTTAATTGAAATATCTCAACACGGGGCAAGGGATATATCTTGAGTTACTCAAGGATTTTTATATCTCAATACACTACAACCAAAAGAGGGAAAATATGGTCTCAAATGCATTGAGTGTGAAATACTATGCAGTTATGACACAAATGAGGATTGAGAGGGATTATATTTTCAATAATTAAGTAATATTGAACTGGGAATTATTAAGAAAATTGATACATCACTTTTTTAAAATTTAATTCAAAAATATCTTTATTGGAAAAGATAAAACATTCTCAATATGGTGATGATAATTATTAGAAGAAAAAAATAAAGCTATTAACGTGGTAATTTTGGAAGAATTTTTTTGTGAATATTGAGATATAAAATTATCAATGAGATTATGTGTTCCATCTATACCTGAGCTAAAAAGATAATTATTGGATGAAACTAATAGTTTGAATTTCTCTATACACCATGGTAGCACCAACATTTATATGTAATTGAAGGAAATTTTTTAATGGGAATGAATGAACTGTGAATTTTCTGATATTTTTTTCAAAATTTTGGTTTTTAGAAAAGAAAAAGTTGAGAGTTAATATGAAATATGATCCATGTCACATCTTATTACATCTGTGTGTAAATGAAGTTAAATTTATATGGAATTGTTCATAATAATTCTAAATACCTCTAGAAATAATTATTTAATATGGGTAATTATTGATGAATTACCAAAATATATTGGGACCTAGTTGGATGGAAGTTGTTCTTAGAAAATGGAATATGTTTGGTATTTTATTTTTTGGTCAAAAAATTTTCAAGGAAACTAAATCACCTCACATTATATTTTTTTATAGTCAGGCTCACAATTGTATTTTGGATTTTGGAACCATAATGCTTAAGAGGGTCCATTTTATTTGGAATATGTTTTCTGGATGAAAATGCTCATCGGACTCACCATTATTCCATATTGAGGTTCTCAACATAATAATGAAGAGAATCAAATTCTACGTGGATTTGATGTAAACATGATGATTCTAGGATAATCTTGGAGTTATCATAAATCATAAATGTTCTATAAAACTTATAATAAAATATTGATAAAATATAGTAGGAGAAAATATAACGAAAATCATATTGGGGCTGGTTGGAATGAAAGATGTTACAGAAGCATGAGAAGTTACAATACTTCCCAATACATGTCAGATGACGATGAAGCAGATATTTTAAATATTAAATGTTATGAGGAAGTCGTGATATAAGAAGTGGTTTGTAGATGAAAGAATATCGTTTGCATTGAATATGTCATGTCTCAATTCATCGGTGTGAGATCACTAGACCCATAAGTGTTTTTTGGATGGGTTGGTTGATAAAAACATGAGGTTATGAAGATTATGGTTTTTAGTTAGACCAATAAGTCATCAGAATAAATTTATTTATAGAGAAAAGGGGTTTGAATAGTAATCAGTGAAAGAAAGAAGTTTTTGAAGTTTAAGCTATTGAAACTAGTCCATTAGACCATGTGTGACACTAATTTTTTGATTAATACCGACAAAAACCATTAGATAAAAATTGTAGGAAAAATATTTTTGTGTTGGGAGTTTTTTTACCTTTTCTGAATAAAATAAGTGAAGCTTGTCGGGACAATACAAGTAAAAAGATAAAAACCAATCAAAAATATAGTAAACCATTTTCATCAAGATGAATTGTTTATTGTTTTCTATGTGGGAGATTTTTTTCATTACAAGTATCTTAGGATAAATAACTCTAAATTGTTCTCTAGAGTTTTCCTTATCATATTGGCTAAAAATATTGGACTAAAACTAACAATGATGACATCATCAGACCCAAGATCATTATTCTGGGAAAATAAGAAAAGAATAATTTCTTAAATCCTATCAATGTATTATCAAGGGGATCATAGAAGCAGTTGAAGTATTTCAAAGAATTTTTTCATGTGTTTTATTTTTTTAGATAAATGTAATGGATAATTTTCTATCATCATGATAATAAAGAAATTGGATTAAGAATTTGTTTCCAAGAATCAAAATAATAAGACATTTCGTTGTTTTTCAAGTGGTGTGGAGAAATTGAATTATTTGTAAACATCTTAACGAGAAAATCAGAATGGAGAATTAGAATGAAAAAGAAGATTGAAAAGAAACATTAAATAGAGTTAGAGTTGTGTGATGATTTGAGAATATTTGAGAAGAGTTGAGAAGCGTTGAAGAAGCCAAGATAAACATGAAATTCAAAGAGAAGTTATGATATAAGAAATTTGGTTAAGCATGATAGTTTTTCATAATCCCACCCAAACCATTTCCAGGATTCTTAAAAAAGAGGAAGTACATTTTTACATTCTGACATAGATATACTACTGAATAGAGAAGTTATAGTACTAAATAATTATAGGGATAATAATTTCTCATGTCATTCTTGATTTAAAAAGTTTTCTAGATAGAATAAGAAAGAATAAAAGATAATATTATATTCAGATGATCATCGTATTAGTCTGAATCATCGAACATAGAAACAAATGAGGATTTATAGATTCAGATAGAAGTAGTTCCATATTGTCTGAATCATATTCATGAATAATTATATTATCATACGGACAAATAGAATAAGAAAATCAGACTAGGAATTCATACTTAGTTTCATGAAGAAGTGCAGAATAAGTTCATTATTGGTGCTGGTTAAGGATGTGAAGAATTTTTTTAATGATTATATTTTTGAATGTTGATCAAGTAGGACTATAACAATTTTTTTATATAAATTTTATTGCATAATTTCATGATACATGATGTAAATGAACTATTATATTGAACATAGTGCCAAAAACGTGTAACTGAATATCCTATTAGTTGTATTCCATACAAAAGGATATGTAATCTACTGGATTTTGTGGTATTGGATTGTTTCCAAACCATAAAAGGACATATCTACTCTTGTTGAGTAGTGAACATTATAAATTTATATTTCATGTGGATGTCTAATTGTTTTATTTTTAATGAAGTTGGTAACACTTTAATGGGAGGTGGAGGTATTTTAGAAAAGTAGGAAAAATAAAATTAAAATATATCTCTAATTTACCCTATCCCCCTCTCAATGATACTTTATTCTGACTGGTCATTTACAAGTGGAATTAGAGATAAAGGTTTCCTTCCTTTACTCTTTACATATGTTTTGAAGAAGAATGTTTTGATTGGTAATCTCAATTGTGTGAACAGTAAGGGGATTCTAATTTTAAATGGTGACAAATATCATATGTAGAATGATATAATGTTTCTTTATCTTAAGTATATTGGGTTTGATGTTCTTGAAGATGCAACAGATGAATTTACTAATTTTCATAATAAATTTCCCCTTACATATTTTGAAAGGAAAAAACATTATAATGATAGAAGGGCCAATAATTGTTAACTCTGATCAATTTTTGGAAGAAAAGTTTTAAGACTGAAAGGTGTTTCCACTTCTAAATGTATATGGAATAAAATAAAAAACATTTATAAAGGAAATACCGAAGTAAATAAGGAAAAGTTGGAAATATGGAGGCTAAAGTTTGAATATCTAAATATGGGTGAGTGTGAATCTATTTATGACTTATTTATTAGGTTGAATGACATTTTCACCACATTCACATGTCTTGGTGAAATGTTAAAAGATTCTACAGTTTTTGAAAATATCATTAGAATTATTCCGGATGAGTTTGATGTTAATATTTTCTCATTAAAAGATAGAAATCCAAAAACATTATCTCTAGATTATTTTTATAGAAATTTAATTTCTAATTAAATTAAAAGGGAAACTTTTATAAATGTAAAATACAAAAAGTTAATACATAAATATATTTTAATATTTCTAGGAAGAAAAAGTTAAAGAGTATTTTTTTAAGTATAATCCAGTAAATCTGATTTTAAAAATTAGATATGTAAAAATATTGATGAATATTTATCCCTTTTTTCTATGAATTTGAAAATATGTAAAATAAAATACTAGGAAAAAATTCACATGATTGTTTTTGAATGTGGATCCATTGGGAACATTGCGATTAATTTTCCATGATGAAATAAATAAGATAATAGTTAAAATTTTGACAAAATAAAGAGAAGATCATGGAAGAAACTTTGTGATAAGTCTAAATGTTATTTCAAAGGGAAAGAAATCAAATTTTCAAGTATAAAAGAATAATTTTATTATCTAAAGATGATGTAGTATAATATTGTGAGGATGAATTTTAAAAATATTTGAAAAGGATGGAAAAATAATATCATTATAATAGTGAAAAATAAAGAGTTCAAAAGTAGATGTTTTGAAGAAGAAGAAACTCAATTAGAATTTTATCTAAAATAATGTTTGAGGAAGATTAAGGGGATTGAGAAAGAAATAAAGAAGCTAAAAAGTGAAGAATCATCAAAATATAATTTATATTTTATAAGGACAAATTCATACTAATGGAAGGGATTGATTATTTGAGTAAATCTCTTAAGACAACAAAAATATTTGTAATTCACATATGAGTGTATAGCTGAAGGAAAAAAGAAGAAGAGTTGGAACTTGTATAACAAAAAGTTTATGAAGGTAAATATAGGGTTACAAGTTTAATAATTCTATATCTTATGTTTTAAAATCTCTGTAAAGGGTTAACCTTATAAGGATCAAAATTTACCTTCCAAGGTTGTGAACAAAGTAAAAATTGTTTCTGATAAGAAGATAGCTGGGAAAGTTATGTATATAGCCAAGACAAACAAATTGGAGAATTCAGAAGTCTCTAAATATTCAATTATTGAAAAGTAATATAAAACTATTTGTTCTAATAAGACTCAAAATATAATTGTTGTAAAAAATAATATTTTGATTGGTAACAGAAAGGATGGTGTCCAAAAATGTTTTTTTTAAAGATAAGAATATTGTTGAGAAACATGTTCACAATGCCAGACAAGATGAACATTTCAGAGGAAAATATTATTTCTATAGATACTAATGGTATTTTTGTGGATTCAAATAAAAAAAAATTGTTGGTAGAATCCAAAAAATGAAAATTATTACATAAATTATAAAAGGAAATTTTTGAGGTGGATTCAATCCCCTCATAGGAATAAGTCTGATAAGTATGTTCTGAGGAAACCTGAGAAGCTTGGTGTCAAAATTGAAAATAGGTTCTAAGCTCTAGAAACAATTTGCGAAATATGTGAACAACCTATAATCCTTGAAAAATTTTGTGTTTTTTTATTACCGACAAAAAAAACTTATTACCAATTATCAAAATCTGGAAGTCATGAAAGATAAAGGGAAAGAAATATCTCTTGTTTTGGAAAACGCTTTCATGGATATAAAATGAGAACAACCCTAGATTATGGATATTGGGTGTTCTTATCATATAATAGGAGATTTAATATTCTTTAACAATGTCAAAGTATTTAAATAAGGAGAAGTGACATTTGGCAGTGATGAATCTCTCATAATTATATATTTTCGGATCAACCATAACTGGGGAAAAAACATAAAATCCAAGAACTATTTGTATGTTTATAGTATGAAACAAAACATTTATGTGATTCAAATTATGATAAAAGAAAGAAAATTCATAAAATATGGATTTTATTTAGTATGTTAGGAAGATGTAAAGATATTTACAACCAGAAAATGTACAAAAGTAAACTTGTTCCCTATTGGTGAGGTTCAAAACTCTTATTACATTGTCATAGAGGAAGAAACTAAGTTGTAGAATAAAATTATAGGACACATCTATTATAGATATGTGAGAAATTTATAAAAACGTGAAAGTTTATGGGGAATTACTAATTTCTCATGAATAAGATATTGGTGTTTCACAATTTTTCAAAAAGAAAATATTACTAATTATGTGCATAAGAAAGTTGAAATTTTTTCAAGGAGACCCTAAAACTTATTCATTCATATATCTGTTATCAAATGAGAAAAAAATAAAATTGTGGTGATATGTAATTCATTACTTTTATTGATTAATTTACATACATTACTTGTGTTATATGTATGAAACATAACTAATATTATCAGAAAACATTTAAAAGTTTCATGAGAAAGGTTGAGATGGAATGTGAGTATCCAGTGAAGAATTTTAGAATAAGAAATGGTGGTGAATACTAGAATTATGAGTTTGAAAGTAATATTAAGAAGAATGGAATTCATTATGAGTTTAGTATACCATAAATTCCTCAACAAAATGGTATTTTTGAAAGTAAGAATAGAAGTTTGTTTGAAATGAGAAGAATTATGTTACTAGAACATGGTCTCTCTCATTACTTTCGGTGGCATTCCATGTGTACTTTTTTCTATATTCAAAATCAATGTTTCTACATACAAAGTATTGATATGAATCCATAGGAAATGTTTTATAGAAAAACTCCATGTTTTAAACAGTTAAGTGTTTTTTGGAGACTATGAATCATAAATAAAAAAGGTGAAAACTTGGAAAATTTTGAGAATTGAGGTGGAGATTGAATTTTTCTTAGTTATGATATATATTAAAGAGTATATATATTATTCAACAAAGGCTCAAGAATACAAGTTGAATTTTTTCTGCGATTATTGTTGAAAAGGATTAGGAAGATAAACAGGCTCTTGTTGATAATAAAGATTAATAGGAATAAATAACTTCTGATAAAGATGAAAACATTGGTAATCCAACATAAGAAGAAGAATATGACTCATCTATGTCAAGTGATGAACAAGATTTTTGAACATATCATCCAAGGATGAGGAAGAAAGTGGAGGCTAAAAATATAATTGGTGATCAAAATCAAAAGGATCAAAAAATAAGAGCATAAAAAACAATTACACAAACATCCTTTTATAAAAAAATTGAGCCAAAAGATATAAATGAATATTTTTAGAAACCAGAATGGGTGAAGGCTTTGAATGAAGTGATTAATCAGATTGAAAAGAATGATATTTTGGAACTCTTACAAATTTCATATAACAAAAATATTATTATAACAAAAATGGTTTTTTTAAACAAGATGAATAGAGATGGTGAAGTGGTAATGAACAAAGTCAGGTTAGTTTCAAAGGATACTAAAAAATTTAAGGCAATGATTTTAATGAGGATTTTTATACAATTTAATGGTTTGAAAAAATAAGAATCTTCATTATTATAGATTCAAAACGAAGTTTCAAAATTTTTCAAATGGATTTTAAATTAACATTATAGAATGGTGTTATTGATAAGGAAGATCACATTGAACAAACATGTGGATTTTTTATTAAGAAAGATGAATTTGTTTCATGCAAGTTGAAGAAAGACTTGTATCGGTTAAATTAAGCTCCATAAGAATGGTATTCCAAATTTGTAAATTTCTTAAGGAAGATGGGTTTTAAAAAAATAAATTTTGATAAAAAAAATTATGTTAAATAAAGTCATATTTTTATCTTCATCATTGTTTATTATGCTTTCGCCGGGGCGTGTGCATCCGTCTGTGGAGGATGCACAGCTATTGCCCTGTATTACCGCTTTCCAAAGGCAGGCAGCATCCATTTCGTGTTCAGGGACATTTTCTCCTTGATCGAAATGGGATGATGGGATGTCGGTTCATCCTTATGTGGATTCCTACTCGGAACCCATCACCTAGTCTGGGTCTACCTTATAGATTAAGTCATGGTTTGTGAATCTCATTCCCAGTGCCATATCTTCATGGACACCAGTTAATTACAGTACTTCTATCAGGACAATTCATGGGATCCTGACAAGGTTGAAACCTTCGGTTGGAGTAGATGACAACATCAGGAATGTTGATGCATCTATGGATGCATGGACCTTGGGGAACCTATATTCTTCCTCTTAGAGGGCATCTCAAGGGTGCAGAACCCGAGGCATCCCACGTCGAATGCAAGGAATCATATTCCATAGGCATGTATCTGAGTTTTTCCTCTGCTTTCCACATTTAACACAAGTTATACCACATGTTTATCATCTAGAAGAGACAGTTACACCAAAAGCGTGTCTTCTGAGGTTTTCCTCACGCATCTCATGTTTAACACGGCGTAGGCTGCGAGTTTAACCTCTTGCGAAGATGGTATGAGAGTGATCAGAATGTCCCATAGAGATGGATCATATTGGTACATCCCAAGGAGGGAAAACATAGAAGATGGATGGATTATAACACCCAATGAGGACGGATCTGAGGTGGTTCACCCCATGGGGAGAGATGTCCCACCATAATGGCTGATCTGAACACCATTGAGGGTGGATCATATAGAGTGCACCCTAGAATGGGGGACACCAAAGTTTACCATTGGCTGGGATTGAACCTCAGGGAGGTTTCCTATTTACCATATGTAGAAGATAGGGATCAAAACCACATAGTTTGAAGAGGTGATGAAACAATGATTACACAGAGGACAACAACCCAAATACATGCTGGGGTTTATGCAGGGTTAGCTACCCAGGTACTACTAGGAGTAGTGAAGAAATGGATGACATGATCCCACCAGGACGTGGAGGCCTGAGTAAGAATCAGTATGGATGATGGAGAGTTAAATGAAGTGGAGGGAGAATGAGATGGAACCAACATGAAGGACTATGATGATGTTTGGATTGAGTCTCAAAGAGACTTCCTATGTATCCCCGTGGTAGGAAATCAAAGTCCTCGTAGTTCGGGTATGGGGTCGGTAACCCGACATGAGTAAGGACCTAGGGTCCAGGTGGATGGTGAGCATGAACCTCATGGAGGCTTCCTATGTACCTTGCCTTGGATAAGATCAAAGTCCTCATAGTTCGGGGGAGTATTTTTGTGCAACGACTTACCACTGACTAAGGAAACAATGACATACTTCTGATTGGGGTCCACAATTTATCGCCATGTGAGACGGGGGAGAACTGACATGAAAGAGGACATGGGGCCTAGATGGATGGTGGGCTTAAACCTCAAGGAGGGTTTCTATGTACCATGCCTGGGCATGGATCAAAGTTCTTGTAGTTCATTTTGGTGTGGGAACCGACGTGAAGGGGGTCGGAACCAATGGGGTGTTGGGATTGAACCTCATGGGGGATTCCTATGTACCCTGCCTTAGCAAGGATCAAAGATCTTCTGGTTCATGTTTTTGTTGAACCAATGTGAAGATGGGGTCGGAAGTATGGGGTGGTTGGGATGGAACCTCCGGGAGGCTTCCTACATACCTTGCCTTGGCAAGGATAAAATACCACGTAGTTCATGATGAAATAGGGCTTACACTCTAGGCAACCCAGGGTGTTGGTGAACTGACATGAAGATGGGGTCGGAACGACCAGGTGCTGGGCTTGAACCTCAGGGAGGGTTATTACGTACCCTGCCTTTGCAAGGATCAAAGACCTCATTGTTCAGGATATGGGGGAATGAGTCGGTGAACCAACGTGAATAAGGACCTGGGGTCCAAGTGGATGGTGGGCTTGAACCTCAGGGAGGCTTCCTATATACCTTGACTTAGCAAAGATCAAAGTCCTCGCAGTTCAGATGGGGTTGGTGAACCAATGTGAAGATGGTTGGAACGACTGGGTGTTGGGCTTGAACCTTAGGGAGACTTCCTACGTACCTAGCATAACAAGGATCAAAGTTCTCTTCGTTCATGTGGTGGGGCATGGGGCTTACACTCTAGGCTGCCCGAGGTGTTGGTGAATCGACTTAAAGATGGTCGGAACGACCGGGTGTTGGTCTTGAACCTCAGGGAGTCTTCCTACATACCTTTCCTTAGCAAGGATCAAAGTCTATGTAGTTCAAGAGGTGGCATGGGGATTACACTCTAGGCTTCCCAGGGTGTTGGTGAACCGACGTTGAAGATGGTCGGAATGACGAGGTGTTGGTATTAAACCTTAGGGAGGCTTACTACGTACCTTTCCTTAGCAAAGATCAAAGTACATGTAGTTCAGGAGGTGGCACGAGTCTTAAACTCTAAGCTGCCCAGGGTATTTGTGAACCGACGTCAAGATGGTCAGAATGACCGGGTGTTGGGCTTTAGCCTCAGGGAGGCTTCCTACATACCTTGACTTTGAAAGGATTAAATTCCACATAGTTCAGGAGGTGTTGGCATGGGGCTTACACTCTAGACTTCCCAGGGTGTTGGTGAACCGACGTGAAGATGGTTGGAATGACCGTGTGTTGGGCTTGAACCTCAGAGAGGCTTCCTACGTACCTTTTCTTAGAAAAGATAAAAATCCATGTAGTTCATGGGGTGGCATGGGTCTTACACTCTAGGATGCCCAAGGTATTGGTGAACTGACGTTAAAGATGGTCGGAATGACCCGGTGTTGGGCTTGAACCTCAGGGAGGCTTCCTATGTACCTTGCCTTATCAAAGATCAAAGTGCCCGTAATTCATGAGGTGTCATGGGGGTTACAATCTAGGCTGCCCAGGGTGTTGGTGAACCGATGTTGAAGATGGTCGGAATAACCGGGTGTTGGGCTTGAACCTCAGGGAGGATTCCTACGTACCTTTACTTAGGAAAGATCAAAGACCTCGTAGTTCAGGTATGGCATGGGTCTTACACTCTAGGCTACCCAGGGTGTTGGTGAACCGATGTGAAGATGGGGTCGGAATGACCAGGTGCTGGGATTGAACCTCCGAGAGGCTTTTTACGTACCTTGCCTTAGCAAGGATCAATGTCCACGTAATTTAGGAGGTGTTAACATGGGGAATACACTCTAGGCTGCTCAGGGTGTTGGTGAACTGACGGAAAGAAGTCGGAATGACCGTGTGTTGGGCTTGAACCTCAGAGAGGATTCTTACGTACCTTGCCTAAGAAAGGATCAAATTCCACGTAGTTTAGGATATGGGATGTGGATTACACTCTAGGCTACCCAGGGTGTTGATGAACTGACGTGAAGATGGTCCGAACAACCTGGTGTTGGGCTTGAACCTCCGGGAGGCTTCCTACATACCTTACCTTAGCAGAGATCAAAGTCCACGTAGTTTAGGGAATGGTATGGGGCTTACACTCTAGGATACCCAGGGTGTTGGTGAACCGACGTGAAGATGGTTGGAATGATCGGGGGTTGGTCTTGAACCTCAGGGAGGATTCCTACGTACCTTTCTTTAGTAAGGATCAAAGTCCATGTAGTTCATGAGGTGGCATGGGGCTTACACTCTAGGCTTCCTAGGGTGTTGTTATAGTTGATTCTTACTCTATGCCCATGTGAGTCATGCTCGGTGTGAGAAAAAAGAGGCAGTAAGGACCTGACGATCACAGTGCAAAGGTGCATCCACGAATAGTGGTGAATGGGGCTTACGCAAGGAAGTTTCACAGGTGCTACTATGGAGCGAAAATGGTGGATGGGGATTACAAAAGTAAGCTTCATGTGTGCTTCTATGGAGTAGCAATGGTGGATGGGGGTTAAGCAAAGAAGCTGCTTGGGTTCCACTATGGAGAGGCAATAGTGGGTGGGGCTTACGTGAGGAAGCTGCCTCGGTGCCGCTATAGAGCGCCAATGGTGAATGGGGCTTACGCGAGGAAACTTCCCATGTGCCGTTATTGAGAGGTAATGGTGAATGGGGCTTACGCAAGGATGTTTCCTGAGTGATGCTACGGAGTGGTTATAGTGAATGGGGATTATGCGAGGAAGCAACCATGGGGATGCTATGGAGTGACAATAGTGGATGGGGCTTAGGCAAGAAAGCTGCCCAGGTGCCGCTATGGAAAGGAAATGGTGTATGGGGCTTACGCAAATAATTTGCCCAGGTGCCGCCATGGAGCGGCAATGGTGGATGGGGCTTACGTGAGGATGCTGCCTGGGTGCCTTTATGGTGCAACAATGGTGGATGGGGCTTACGCAAGGAAGCTGCTCGGGTGCTGCTATGGAGCGGCAATGGTGAATCGGGCTTACGCCAGGATTCTTCCTGGGTGCCGCTATAGAGCAGCAATGGTGGATGGGGATTATGCAAGGAAGGTTCCCAGGTGCCGCTATGGAGGGGAAATGGTGAATGGGGATTATGGAAGGAAGCTTCTGGGGTGTCGCTGTGGAGCGGCAATGGTGGATGGGGCTTACGCAAGGAAGCTACCCGGGTGCCGCAATGGAGCGACAATGGTGGATGGGGATTATTCAAGGATGTTTCCCGGGTGCCACTATGGAGGGGAAATTGTGGATGGGGATTATGCAAGGAAGATGCCCGGGTGCTGTTATGGAGCGGCAATGGTCCATGAGGCTTACACAAGGAAGCTGCCCGGGTGGCGCTATGGAGTGGCAATGGTGGATGGGGCTTACGCAAGGAAGTTACCTCGGTGCCACTATGGAGCGGAAATGGCGGCTGGGGATTATGCAAGGAAGCTGCCCGTAATGTCTTCCTTATTTCTGGCCATGAGGGCATCCTAACCCACTGGTGGGTTAAGGTCTTCCCCTTTGCACTAGTGCACAAGAGGGATAATTCCAAGGGCAATGGAATCGGTCCAAACAAAGGGGGGGTGAAAAGTGTGAATTACATACACGACATTCAAAACACAATGAGGGTGGGGTGCAAATGAAGGATAATTTTTGATCATGTTCGAAACACAGCATCCATATCGCGTTATCCAGAAATGGGGAAAAACAATTGAGCGTCGACAGTTGCCCGTGTTCAAAACACGGGACCAGACTCAATGTGTTGTCCAAAGTCTTACGGGGCATTGGCCCAGGACGACAGGTGAGCCGATGCGGAATGGGACTAGGCCATTAGGGGGTCCCTTCAGACATGGAAGTGGATGATGATATGAATGAAGGACACACAAAGTGTGAGGTGAAGTGATGGAATGTTTGAATGGATTCCAATGCTCTTGAAATTATGCCACTGTAATCATGGCATTAGGCATCTTATACATGGAGCATAAGGAATCTCTTGTATTGAGTAATAGACATCCTATGTTTGTAAAATAAGAAATACTACAGTTGATAGTCATATAGATAGAACTATTGGCATCTCAGGCTTGGTGCATAAGGCATCTCTTGTTTGGAGAAATAGGCATCTTATGTTTGGAACATAGGGTACACTACAGTTTATAGTTTTGTAGATATGACTGTTTTCATCTCATGCTTGGATCATAAGGCATCTCTCGTTTAGAGAAAGAGGGATCCTATGTATGGAACATAAGGTGCATTACAGTTTATAGTCATATGGAGAGGACTGCTAGCATCTTATGAATGGAGCATGAGGCATCTCTTGTTTTGAGTAAGAGGAATCCTATGTTTGGAACATAGGGGGAACTACAGTTTATTGTCATGTAGAGAGGACTGTTGGAATATTTTCCTTGGAGCATGAGGAATCTCTTGTTTTGAGTAATAGGCATCCTATGTCTGCAACATAGTGGGAACTACAGTTAATAGTCATGTAGAGAGAACTGTTGGCATCTCATTCTTGGAGCATATAGCATCTCTTATATTGAGTAATAGGTATCCTATGTTTGTAAGTTAGGGATAACTACAGTTTAAACTCATATAGATACGATTATTAGGCAAAAGGCACCTAGTAATGGTTGGTGATGGGTCTTACGCAAGGGTGGCCCTTTCTGGTTCGACCTGGCATAGGAGCCAAGTGATAGGGTTTGGAGGAGTTGCCTGAGGAATGGATCGACTCAAGGTACTCAAAAAATTGATGATGAGAATCTCAAATCAGGACATGAGAAATGAACCAAGAGGAATATTTTGACTCAAGGAGTTTAATGGTGTGCGTAGGAGTATCTCGAATCATGGTATTCCATAGGTGGAAGGTGGTTGCGCATACGGGCGTAATGGAAAATATAGACGTCCCGGCCTGAAGGGCCGGGATCGTAGCCCGACACTAACCATGAGTGGTGGTGAAGGGGTGTAGCCCCTGCCGTATGGACTGGTGGGCGCGAAGGTAGGATCATCGTAAAGGATAGGTATTTACGATGTAGCTTCACGGAACATGGCCTCGCGAAGCATGGAATCGCAGAGCAAAGGTCTCTCGCAGAGAAAAGGGCTCTCACGGAGCAAGGGTGGCTCGCAGAGCAATGGTCTCTCATGGAGAAAAGGAGGTTCTTGCGGAGGAGCATCCCTAAGGAAGCTACTCATGGAGCATGGACTCATGGAGCAGCATCACGAAGGAAGCTGCTCGTGGATCAAGGGCTCACGGAGCCGCTTCGTGAAGGAAAGAGGAGCTCTACGAACTGGGAGATTGGCTGCCCAAGGGGCAGAGTGACCCCCTAGCGAAGTGGGGTGAGCTTGGTATTTATAGGCAAGGGGCACCGCGATGCAGAGATCACTCAGTGAAAAGATGGATCTTGCTCCGCGAAGGATCACGAATGTCAAATGTGGTCCTGGAGCATCCCGCCTCCTTGCTTCACGGCGGGTCTTCGCAGCGGGTCGCGAACATCAAAGGGGTTCACAGAGCATCCCGCATCATTGCTTTGTGGTAGGTTCGCAAACATCAAAGGGGTTTGTGGAGCATCCCACCTCTTTGCTTCATAGCGGCACTCCGCGATCACAGAGGGGGCTTCGCGAACGTGCTTCACGAACTAGTTTTCCAGCCCAACTTCAAGTGTCCATAACGCCTAATATGTAACTCTTTTTGGGCCCTACAACCTCCCAAATCGAAGATTGCGAAATGGGAAACGATCTTGTATCCTGTATGGAAGTATCTGAAAAATTTTGGGGATGCGTTTTTTGGTGTCAACAATCATAATTTTATATATTGGTGGAATTATCTTTGTTGGTAATCATAACAGAACATGTAAAGTATTTGATAAAGAGATGAATATTTTGCTTTAGATTTCTATGATGTGTGAAATTAAACACTTTCTTGGGTTACAGATCTCACAAAAGAAGAAATGAATTCTTTTTTTCGAGGAAATGTATGTTAAAGAGATTCGTAGGAGGTTCCACAAGGATAATTTGAAACTTATTTCAACACCAATTCTAGTGGGAACCATGTGGACTAATGATGGAGAAGGTATCGAAGTTGAATAGAAAGATATTAAAAAGTGTATATGAAGTTTTTTTATATTTTATTGCTTTAATACATGGAATTTTGTAGGTTTTCACATTATGTGAAATATATTTTAGTTCACCAAAATAAAATAAAAATTTCTGGAAAAATAATTCTCATATACATAAAAGGAATGTTAAATTTTCAAATTAGGCATGAAATCTCAGAATATATTGACTTTTTTGGGTATTCATATGTTCATTGGGCATGAAATGATGATAATTTAATATACACATCCAGTGGAGTTTTTTTAGATAAAAGTTGTTTTAGTATACATATATAAAAATTGAATTTAGTAACTCATTTCATGGATAAAGAAGATTATGTTTCATCTATTCAAGTTATTACCCAACTTATGTGGATGAAGACCCAGTTGAAAGATTTACATGTGGAAGGGAAGTTACCCTTTCTCTTGGGTTGTGGTAATCAAAGTCCAATCAACAATTCAATAAATATGATACAAAATTATCATTCAAGACACATTGATATAAAATATCATTTCATCAAAGAGAATGTCGATAATAGTTATTTTAATTTGGAGTATGTTCCTATATTAGAACACGTTATTGAAATTTTCACAAAATCTTTACCAAATGAACCTTGTTATAAACTGATGTTGAACATGGGAATCTAACATCTTTCTCACAGTGGTTGAGTTCTGTGTTTCTACCATCACCCATCCCTTCTTTGGATAGATTTTTCAAGGGGTATTGTTTTATTAAATATATCAATTTTTATGTGCTAAAACACTTAATGAAGCATGTATAAAGGGGAAGTTTTCAGTATACTGGGAATCCATCCTGAAACCATGTGAAATATTATAATTTTTTTAGAGTGTTTTGGTGTATATTTTTTATAGTGTAGGGGATGAATAAAATAAAGAGGTGAAGAAATATATGAAGAAAACCTAAGGAAGATTCATGATTGAATACTTTTGGACAACATTATTTTCTTGTCAATGATTCTTGTTTCTACAATGAGTTAGATCACATAGGCTTTTAATTGTAGATAAGTAATCCACATATTGAATTTTAAAATGTTCTATTATTTATGAACCTTGGTTTAACGAAATAAAAGAGGGGGATATTATTGGGACCATGATGGTTGGAAGTTGTTTTTATAAGGTAGGATATGTTTGGTGTTGTATTTTATTTTCAATGAAATTTAAATGAAATTAAATAAAATTACTTTGTATTTGTCAGTTATTAGACTCAAAATCCTAATTAGGATTTCATAATCACAATGCAAAAGAAATTATATTAGACTGGGATGATGTTTTCTTGAAGAAAAGGCTCATCGGACTCACATTGGGCCCAAAATGAGGTTCTGATCATAAATAAGAAGAGAATCAGACACTACATGAATCTGATGTAAACATAAATATGTTATGATGCTCTTGTAGTTATCATAAATCATAATTATTTTGTAAAACTTGTGATCAGATATTAATAAAGTTTATGAGGGGAAAATATGTTTCCAATCATAATGAGGTTGGTTGGAAGGAAATAGGTTTCTAAAAGATGGAAATTTAAAATACGTCCCAATGTCAGTCGGATTATGATGAATCCAATCATTAAATTATTCAAAGTAATTATTATTGTAGGATTCTTGCAAAGGTTTTTTAAAGAAGGAAAATTGATCGAGACAATCCTTTTTGGTCCCAGTTCATAAGTTTGAGATCACTGAATACAGATATCTTAGCGGGTTGTGATGGGTGACTAGAACATTAATTTATTAAGATGATGGTTGTAAATTAGGAAAACAATCCATGGTAAATAAATATTTAGATAAAGAAGTTGTGAGAATAAAAATAAGATTTGGAAAGATGTTGTTGATGTCGAATCTGTTGGAACCATCCATCAGACACTATGGACCACTGATTATCAGAGTCATATTGACACCGATCATCAGATGAAAATCAAAGATAGAATTGTTTTTTGTTGAGATTTTTGATACATTTTATTAAGAAAATAATTTATGTTTTTTGGGACTCATGTGAGGAATAAATTTATAGACTGATTAACAATATAGTTAAGAATTTTCATCAAGATGAATTATTGATTTCTTTTAGAGGGGGAACATTATTTTTCTCAACAAGTTGGTCAAGAGAAATAATAAATCTAAATGGTTCTCATGTTTTTTTGTATCAAAGTGGGAAAATATTATCTTAATGAAACCGACACTGATAACATCATAAGACATAATATAATTGGTCTTAAAAAAGTAAAAATTAATAAATTCTTGATGTTTTTCAAATTATTATCATTGGGATCATAGAAGTGGATAAAAAAGATTAAAGAATAGTAATTGAATGTTCCATTTGGTACAGATAAATAAAATTTAGAATATTATATCCTTAACTTAAATAAGAAATATAATGAAGTAGGTTTTTAGAATTATAATAAGTAGACATATGTTTGTCATTCAAGTGGTTCAGAGAAACATAATCAGTCGTCAACATCATAATGAGAAAATCAGAATGAAGAATCATAATTAAAATAAATATTGAAATGAAATTTTAAAGTGGGATGAAGTTTTGAGAATATTCAAGAAGTCACGATAATAGGTGGGAAGCTTTGAAGAAGTCTAGATACACCTGAAATTCAAGGATAATTCATGATTCAGAAAATTTGGTTGAGTAATAATGTTTTCCAGAATCCCACCAAAACCATTTCTATGTTACCTATAAAAGTAAAAGTACTTTGTAATTTATGACGGAGATATGATATTGAATAGAGAAGGTGGAGAACTGAAGATTTATAGAGAGAAGAAGATTCATGTTCATAATTAATTAAGGATGTATTTTAGACTAAAGAAGATATTTGAATACAAAAGATCATATATAGTTAATCATTGTTTTGGGATGAGTCATTGGACTGGGAAACAGAATGGGATTTCATGATTCAGATAGAATTAGTGGAATATTGTCTATACCGTATTATGATGGAATTATATTATCATATTAATCAATAAAATTATTGAATTAGATTGGGAAATGGGACTGAGTTTATTACAAAGTCCAGAAGAAGTTCCTTCCTACTACATGGTAAGGAAGTGAAGAATTGTTTTAATGAACACATTTGAGAATGTTGATCAAGCATCACCATAACATGTTTCATACTGAAATTTTATAACATAATTTCATTCTACTTGAAGCACATCAATTTATTTATTGAACATAGTGATACATTAGTGTAAGAGGATATCCTACTCTTTATATTCCACACAAAAGGATTGTTTTTAGTGGATTGTGTGGTATTTTATTTTTTCCAAACAATACCAAGGATGTAGATACTCTTTTTGCATATAGGAAATTTTAAATTCTTGTGTTGTTGTGGATGTGTGGTTATTTTTGTTTTCATTAAATGTGATAACACATAAATAGGAGGAAAATGTTGTTTTAGAAACAAGAAAACTTAATAGAAATATATATCACTAATTCACCCACTCCCCCTTTTATTGATACTTGATTATTATTGGAATCCTAAAATATCTATGCATTCCCTCAATATATGAGATTATTTACCTATTGAGTGCATCATAAGACACTTTATTAATTATTTTTTAATATTTTATGAGGAATCAATTTCAAATATTTATTATTGTGATACTTGTTTTACATCAAACTTCTAGAAGAGTCCTTAGAAGGATCTTAATACCGAACTTCATTTCAGTTACACCTAGCCACCTCAAATTGATGGGTAATAAAAAATGACTATTAAAACAATGGAATGGATGTTTAAATCTTGTTCATTTGGTTTTCATGGTTTGTGGGGCCAGTATTTACCTTTGGTTGACTTTTTCAATAATAATTGTTTCCATGAATGTTTTCAAATGGTTATGTATAAAGCATTATATGGAAAGAGAATTTATACTCCTATGTGTTAGAATGAAGTTATTGAATGGAAATTTGTCAGACCAGAACTCATTGAAGATATAATAACAATGTTAAATACTATTTGGGATCACGTTAACATATCTTAATGTAGGAAAAAGTGTTATGTCGATAATGGAAGGAAGGATTTTGAATTTAATTTGGGAGATCATGTTTTCAAAAAATTACCTCCATGGAAGGGTCACATATGTTTAGATAATAAGGAAATATTAATACCTAAGTTTATCAGACCCATTGAAATTATGGAAATATTTATAGAAGTTGCTTATCGTTTGGAAATTCCACCAATCATCTCTATAATATACGATGTTCTCTATATATCACTTGTTAATGAAGTACATGCCAAACCGAGTGCATGGGATGACCATTGAAGAGATAGAACAGTAACCTAATATATCATTCTTTGAAGAAACTAACCAATTTTTTTATTATATAGGTCAATTATTAAGTAATAAAATGACTTGACTGGTAATGGTACTTTAGAGAAATCCAAAAATATAAGAAGCAATGTGGGAACAGGAGGATGTTATGAAGTTGAATTTTCCTCATTTGTTTAGAATGTAATATCCATGAAATTTTGACGCTAAAAGTTTTTTATGATATAATAATATAAAACCCCAATACAATATAATATTTCCCCTTTTAAATAGGTTCAATCTCTTCTATAGCTTGTGTTGCACGCAACACCGGGTTTAAATGAAAGATAATAATCTATTAAAATATTATTATTTTAATGGGACCATTATAACAAAGATGTTATGATGGTGGGTATTAATTGGAAAAAATAAATTATGGAAATATATTCTTTACACATTTTCATTTATTTATCTATTTATTATAAATAAAAACTAAACACCATTCAAAATTAAAAGAAATGTTTTCAGGAAAACAGAAATTTAACTAAAAGGTTGTTTCTTCATGATTTGCACACTTATTTTAAAATATATCATGAAAAATTTTAGAAAATTTATTTTATAAAATTATATTTACTTATTTAATCATCCCATAAAAATTTACATAGTAGGAATGTTTTTTATTTTTTAGAAAATATTGATTTTTCAGTGAATAATGAAACATATCAAATTTTGTATAACTATCATTATTTAAAAAAATTAAGTAAATATAATTTCCTCTTATCATATAAATTTTACATCAATTTCAAATAATTAATATTTATTAAAATATAATCCAATTAATTTATTTTGAATCATCATTATACTATATTTTTGTATAATTTTTGATTTTGGTTTTAAAACAAATTTTTATGAAAAATGTTTTAAAGTTCAAAATTATTCCCCATTTTATATTTTTGTCTTGAAACATGTTTCTGATGAGGTTGATATTTAACAAGGAGTACCATCCCAGATCTGGATACAAAATAAAAACTATGGTTTCTTTTAGGGAGTGGTATGTGAAAATCTACCGGATTACTGCAATGTTTGTCTTAAGATTAGGAACACTTCAAAGAATTGTAAAAAAAGGGCACTACATCATAAGGTTCAGAAAATAACATTGTATTAAAACGTTAAATAGAATCTGGATCTAAAAGAATGTAATTATATACTTGCAGTCGGTGCTGGTTCTTCTGGAGTTCAGGATCCTATAGAAATGAATAAAGCTAATGGTAGGACTGATGAGTTTAAGAGTCAAGATGTGGCCAATGACCAAACTATTTTGTAATATGTGATTCACCCTATTTTGGCTAATGATATTTCTGGTTTTTTGGATGTAGTTCACATTTCTATAGATGCCACCAACAATTCCTCCACCATGGTAGGAGATAGGGAGGCACCTAGTGACTCATGAAAAAACCCACAGGATGTTCTTGATAAAGTACATCAAGATGAAGAATATTTCTTCATCCCAAGTACCCAAAAAGCCAAAAAAAACATTGGTGGACTCATATTAGTTCATAACTCCTCATCCTAAGAAGATGAGGAGGAGGAAAGATTTTTCTAGATTAGAGTGAACCATTTCCACTAGATACATTGGGAAATACACTGAAAAATTGAATCCTCTTCCATAGGTACAAATCATTAAGGACCACCCCCCCACTCTTTGATGATAGAAATCTGGATGATACTTGAATGCTTAAAAATCATTATAGTCTAGTCAATAAGGTTCTTAAATAAAATCTTTATCCTTGGTTAGAAGAGCATGGCACATTAACCTTCCAAAGAAATCAATAGGGTGAGATAACTTTTCATGAATATTTGCTGATTTGAGAGTGAATGCATTCTAAAATCTAGCTAGGATTTCAACATGACTCCTAATTTTATTACATTTGACTTTATTGGGAATATATTATGGATAATTGATATAAGTCTCACATGTGGATATGATATTGATGCTACTCAAAATTAGAAACTATGATTTTATCAATTCTGTTTTGTCTCCGGCTAGGTGTTGAAATTTATGAACAACCTAAAGGCTTGACTTTACTTATAAATGACTATGTAATAGTTTTTTATTCCATTGTACAGGATATTACTCATCTTGAGGTCTAGGATTATGAATTTTCATCTATCGTATTACAACAGAGATTTTCATGTTGGTCTGGTTTTTGGTTTGGCACAAGGAATTCATGAATACACTTGATAGCATTTTTTATGTCTTTTCATAATATCGTTACATCTAACTTTATGTGATATGAAAACATTTTAATGAAAAGTATAGAAGTAAAATCATCCCTTTTGAATAATTTACAATCAGAAATGCCCTCTTTTTTTCTTGCAGATCTTCAAGGAACGAATGAGGGGATTTTTTCTACATTGTGATCACAAATTGGAGTTGTGGTGTGGGTGAATTATGATTGGAAATGTGTGTTTTTGGGTGGATACATTGGTGACTCATGACTCTATTAATTTTTCTCTCTCCCATGTCCCCACATGGATGATCCATAGGTGCCACTATCCTTTCTTTTCATTGATTCTCTTATTGGTACACGCCCATTGTACCTCATGTATTCATCTAACATTTATACTTGTATTTAATAAATTTTAGGGATCATGGGTTTACTCATGCTCTAATCCTTTTGAGTATTTTCAAGTTAAAATTTCAATATAATTAATTTTGAAAACATTAAAAAGGTAATTATCTTATTTAAGGTGAAAATAGGATTACCAAGGGTTTAAACTAAGAAGATAAGAGATACAATTGACTTGAAACTTTTATAATTTTTATTCCATTACTATAGTTAAACCATATATTGTCCCAAATTAGATTATAATGTCATTTTAAATAATTTTATAGGGAATTAATTAATTATTTTGGATTCTAGGAGAAATTTACAATTGATTTCCAAGAAGGTCCCATTTCCACACTTATAAAAGAGAACCACCTCCCTCGACGTCTTCAAACCTATAAAACCATAATGTTCTGAAAATATATACAAAAATACCTCTAAAAATTCTCAAAATATGTTCTAGAGGTTTAGATCCTCCCAAAATACCGACACTAGGGTCCTTAAGTAGATATCAAATGAGGTTTCTCTAAGCACTTGAAATTTTCTTCACCATGATCTTTATTTCTATTTCTATTTTTAAAAAGTTAAATTATATTTTGACACATACCTTATAATAAAATTTTATATCCCATATAATGAGATTTTATTGTATTTATGAAAAAAAATTAACCATCTCCCACTCTATCAAATGAATAACAAAACCATCGTTTGTATGTACGGAGAACTACCGCCTTGCCAACAGATGTCAATTGCTCTCAATTAATGACTCACATGTATATTCAAAATTATGGAAATAAAATATATATATATATATATGATACATATGACATGATATTAAATCAATAAAATTATTATCCTATAAAATTCCATACACATTCACTCGTTAAGGGAATGATTTTGTCGCTTTTTCGTATATATGATCTACTATCACCACAAAGAGATATGATTCATTTTCAATGTAAAATTTCATAAATATTTATAAAATAGTATCCACTAAGTAAATATGATATTTATATCATTAATATATTTCTATATATTATGGATATATATCTCATGCATAAGAAAGAAAGGACTTACAAGACATAACATGCATAACAAAACAAGGAAATTAACACCCAAAACAATGAAAATAATGAAATGTTATTGAAAAAAAATCTATACAATGTTATAATAGGATAATATATGTTATTATAAATATAAATATTTATATTTAAACAATTAATATCAATATTAAAACCATTATATATTGGTTCAAAGAGTGTCCAACCTTAGAAAACATGATGTATGATATTTCGTATCAATTTCCATTTCATTGGGACATATTTGTTAATATACACATATTCACTTTATTATGGTTTATATAATACCCCATTTAAGTATTTAAATATAAAACCTATTTATTCATGGTGGAAAATGTTTCAAGACAATTTTAATTTTACCAAGGATGTAAAATTTTGATTGAAAGCCTCACTTTATTTTTGGATCTCTTTTACACTTGTTGTAGGAATATTATCTATAATCCTTAATAATATCCAATAATATTAATATACATATTATTTTTTTCATGTGAATTATTATTTCCAAAATCACATACTATTATTACATATGTTGTTTAAATTGAAATTTATTTTATTAACTGTGGAAATATTGATAAATCAATATCATTTACCCAATACATATATTTTGTTGATATGAAATATTGTACATAAATTATATCAATAATTAGATATATAATGCATGATTTCAACATGTAGTGATGGCTGGGGCCTTAAATTATATATCCCCTAGATGCATCGAAAGGTATCATGAGGAAAATCATTTATCAAAATTAAATGAGGTTTTACCAATAGTTTTAAACCATCTTGTGAATGTTCTTGATAGTAGAGGTATCATGATTCCTAATATCATGGATTCCAATAATTGAGAATTTTTTTCATCAATAGTTATATTATTATTATTATACATGATATTTTCACAATGGTTTTATCTCTGCATCCATTTATTTCTTATTTTATTTATTAAATGGAATGTGTGTTCATTCATTTACCTTGATATATTTATTATGCCATATATAATTATGATAGAAAATTTATTGATTATATTAAATTATTTTTTACGTATTTACCTACACAAATGGGTTATTTTTTATTGATTCATGATATTTACCTTTTATGTAACCCTTATTGAGAATTTTATCTCACCCTTGTTTTGTTTCCTTTCCCCAGGATATGAAGAATAGTTCTTTGAGTGTGTTTCAAGGATGTAGACTGTTTTTCATTACTATGTTTTTTTATTCACACCATAGAATGGGTATCATGTATGTATCTGGTTCTCTAAAACTAATATAATAATAATTCCTTTGGGATTTTACCCCTTGTATCTATGAAAATATAGTAAAGAAACACTACCGCTTGGATACTAGGTTTGAGGCCATTATATCAAGAGTGATGGGTTAACCCAATATTTTGGATACCTTATAGATAGAAATATAGGGATATTCTTTTTGTTATGGATTTATGCATAGAAATTATGATTTATTATATGATATAGGCATATGATGGTGCCCTGGTTGCATATCTAGGGTGTAAAATTAATTATTTATATTTTTGAATGAAATTTATTTGACATGAAAGATAGGGATAGTCAACTATTTCATTAGTAATGTAAACCTTCCACCTATAGGATATGACACATGATTTCATGTGTTGAGTTTTATAGTGGGGTATCACGGATATGGATTCCTTTTTGGAGATTTAACGGTTGGGAAACATGTGTAGTTATGCAACATTATGAGTTGTATATTGAATACACTATTGACTTAAGAATAATAGTGTGAGTTTCTGGTGAAAATTTGAGGGGTGTGAGATCATGTAATTGAAACTCAACCATTAGATAGTGAGCTAGTGAGTTTTTTTAGGAATTATCATTATTGAATAGGATATGGTACATAAAAAATTGGAAGATTTGGAAATCATATAAGGTAACAAAATTTAAGAGGTCGGAGTCACATGAATTCCATGGAAAATTCAATATAATGTTTATTTTTATATATAAATTTTAAAATAAGGATTTCATGGTTTTTAAGGTTATAAAAACTAGAAATAGTGTTTGGTTTTTTTTTATATTTCTATATGTTGTAAGAACATGATAGGTGCCTATATATTGTTATGAAGTCTAAGACACCTTAGTTCCCAAAATTTTTTATTCTAGTTCATGGGATTCATATGTGACTTACTAGATAATCACTCCATTGTGTGGTCAGGTGTGTGATCTCACATGATGATGTGTCAAATACCATGTCGTGACTTATGAATAACTAAGGGTTCTAGCCATTTCATTTCAATTATGATAATTAGAAGAGTGGGGGAGGTTTTAGAACTGTATGAGCATGTATCTACCAATGTGGACTGCTGTATCAAGATTTTACTAGAGTATGGGATTGATTCTCTATGGATTGATGATAAAAAATAAAGGGTCGTGGGATTTATGAAATAACCTAGAGTGAAAAATAATATGAGTGATTTGTGGTGACCATTTGATTATTATTTTATGCAGTTGGGAGACCTCTCTATCTTGTGAAATATTAAGGGACTAAGTGGCTTAGTGTGGTCACTATATGATTGGGAAATTTCCATAACAACATGTAGTGGGGATTAATGTGATTAATATATATATTAGGCTATTTTTATAGACCTTTGAAATATAGAATATGACTGTTTTATAGTGGTGAGAAATTATATAGTCCCTGATATTTATCCATCAATTCCATGTCCCATTATTGTGGACTAGTAGCTCAATGAAAAAATGATATTATGGATCACTATTGTGTCATGATCCATATATATAGGATAATGGGATGGGTCTATCATGATATAACAACTGAGGATCTTGAGTTTTAATGGTTATCTAATAGAATATGTTGGGATGGTTTATTATCATTGATTGATAATGAGATAAATTTTATGTTGGAGAGTACACCCTAGATTGTAGGATTGTGGGTTTCTTAGTTTTAGAGAGTGTTAGTAGGCATTGGGGTGGTGTTTTGGAATTTACAACCTAGTTGTTTTATCTAATTTTCGTTGGTTCTAAAATTAAATTGGCTTGAGAAATTTTAGTTAATGGAAAATACCCAAATATTGGTATCTATCTATGAATATTGGGTAATGCGAGTGCATATTATAACTGATCAACATAATTTTCATGGTCTGTTGGAATGACCAGTTATGAATTTTGGGAAGCAGACTAGTAGGGTGATTAGGACTGTGGATTATCATTACTTATGATATATAATTTCTTCCAGTGTAATGAAGTGAGGCTTCATGTTATAAATGTAGTCTTTAGTTTTTGGTTGTGTGTTTTGATGGAAATAGTTAGGATGTGAAAAGGAGCATCACTATACAAGTGATGATCTAGTTTTAATCAATAAATACAACCACAAGTGTATGATACTATAAAATTTAGAAATTAAAAATTCTGTTGAAAACGGTGTATGGTAAAAAATTTGGTAAATGTATTGAAAAACACTATGTGTGAGCCATTGTGGTTTTATAGTTAGTAAATTTTATGGGGTATTAGATAGTGAAATTACTGAATTATTTAGCATGATAAATTTTATAAGCATCAAAATGTATCATTCAGGTAATAAAAAAATTATTATGTACTAGAGAAAGATTAATCCATGATTCAAGTAGTTTACAAATTTAGGTGTGGCATTTATATTACCATAACTGACAAGAGATCATAAATTTGAGTGTACATTTGATATCGAGGTCAAATAAGGTCTATGAAAAATTCATGTGTATTCCTATAGGGGATGAGAAGTGTTATGGTGAGGAGGTTGTAATTACTCACACAAGTATATGTGGTTTGAATAGAAAGTATCAAAGCTTAAATTCAAGAAGATCTTGGTAAAAATTAAATTATTCAATTTTAGTCAATAATTGGGGTTTGTAGATAATGTTTAAATGGTACGGTGGATATTTTTTGGTTGGTAACATATGAGGTAGATTCCTTGAGTGTAATTAAAGGGTTTAATAGTTATAGAATGTATGATAGATGATAAAATTAGACACTAGGTACCCTGTTGTGTGTCACTGGGTACCCAAAAGAGGTCTTATGGGACATTCTTCTTGGCTAGGATTAATGGGTAGCTGATGATTTCCATCAAGTCCTTAATGAAGAACAATGTAGTTGGTGTTTTTTGAAAAGGTAATTGATGTTTCCCAATAATTTTTTTAACATCTATTAATTTTGGTTTGTTATGGGTTCGTTTTTAAAATCCCTCTCACTATTCCTTTATATCAAATGAAAAAAACAAGGTGAGATGTTCACACTTCTCCTTATTTTTCTCTCCTGTAAAGCTACTTCAATACATAGTATCCATGGTTGGTTTTCATTATTGAGTAGTGATGATTCCTCTTCTCTCATTCTCATGATATATATCAGTTCCATTGTTTTTAATTCTAGTGGTTTTGAATTAGTTTTTAAGTGTTGATTCCAATGGATCATGGTGTAATGATCTCATATTGTTGGATCTTTGGTACGGTTTGGCTAGAGGAGGATCCAAAAGGGTTGAAACATATGATTGTATATGGTTTTACTTGAGGTCATACACTATCCTAGTTATTCCTTGGGGATTTTATTAAATTATAATATAATTGTTTAATGTACTTGGGTCATAAGTTAGGTATTTTTTTGGTAGTGGTATCAGGGGTAAACCAAGAGTGTACCACACCCCATTGATTGAGGTATTAATGTCATCATTCCGTCCAATTTGTTACCCACCATTAAGTCACTATAGAATATTTATGTGGTAATTGATTTAATTAATTATAATTTCGTAGGACTAATTTTGCAGACTATTGAATGGGTTAGGGTATTATGATAATGATGGTTATTAGAAAATTCTTGGACAAGGATTGAGTGAGTTTTATTAAGGGGATAACTTTGATTATTGATAGCTGGTTCCTAATATTACAGCATTATAATCTTTTTCATATATTGTGTGAATATAAGGATTTGGTAAGTATGTGTGAGAGATTTGAATAGAAACCATTAGTGGTTTTCCCTATGATAGGAAAGGCTGGGATGTCCTGTTTGACTCATAACACATCCTCTTGTGGTGCATATTATTATGAATCCACTGATGGTTATATCACCCATGTAAGGGGAATGATAAGTTTAATTGGACACCTATGAGGGATTCTATCATAGATCAATATATTTAGTGACCAATAAATGCCTTGTTATGGATATATATAACCCACCTAGAGTGATGCCTATGTGTGAGGCTTTTGGATGATGTGAGTATGACAGTACAATGTATGGGTGATAATGGGAATGAAATAGTGACCTAAAATGGAACCAAATCATGTTCCCCCACATAATGAGTGACGAGTACAAGATATCTGGATAACTATAAGTCCCACAGTCCTTATGTGTTGAACATAAAGCCAGCGATGGTCATGTTTCCTAGGGAAGTTACTTGTTACATATGTAATAGAGGCATGGGTGGTTTACATTATCCTAGAGTAAGAGGTGATCCTTATATTGAAAACATTCATGTTTCTGGATGACGGGAATTCATATATTGGGTAGGCTTTGTAGTAATATATCCTTCCTATGGGAATTATCATAGTGAGTTGTTATGATTGTACAACCCTTATTGATGGGTAGTGTTATTGAATCCTATGTGATATTTAGTGTATCCATAATTGAAAAATGTGTCCTCAGTGTAAATTATTTTAGTAATGGGATTCTATGTGAGTAATTTTAATTTGTTTGAACCAAATTTTAGTGTGATGATCTATTCACCATTTCTATTTGAAATTATTTTGATGTATAGGTTACACTAATAATTTATTCAACCTTATTATTGTAATTATTATACTGATAGTTTGTTCACTATATTTTTATATTCTTATTCAATTATAATGATCATTACATGGTCTTCAATTGGTTGATTTTATACATTGTATAGTGATTGTGGCGATTCATCATTCACCAATCACAACATTATTACCCCATTATGTATGGGGATACATAATTAAACATGTGTATAATGGCCCATAATTTAAATATAGATATTAATTCAACATTGAAGAATATTTATTACAAAACATAACAAAAATCACACCAGAACCATATATGTTTACTGTCTCTAGAAACTGGGAAACATAAAAAACTGGTTTATAAAACATCAACATTGTCTCCCACTTAATTATTTCAAACTAGACTCCTTTTTGACATATCTTAATTAGAAACCTTTTATATAACCTGGGGAAAAGAATAATATGAAAGGGTGAGCTCAATTTCATGGTAAGGTTAAACAAGGGAAATATCAATCATATCATAATTATAAGAACATAACATTTGAAAATCAAATCCTGCATATAAAAGATCAGAATATCATGTCATGGGATAAAGCATAAAAGTGAAATGTAATCCCAATATTCATAACATGGGACATGACATTTCGTGGCCTACATACATAATCATATAAAATAATTTCAAATTATTCGAGGCTCATCTCCAAGACCATCATAGCGGACAGAGTCCATTACAAAACTTACTTCACTCCTCCTTCCATTCCTTTATTACTAAATAGAATTTACTTTCCATTCCATTAATGTCTATATCATGAGATATAAATCATTACCTAATGAATTGGAAGTAGATATAGGTCTCACCCATCTCATAATGAAACCATTCTTATGTGTTCCATAAAAACATAAATCATTTATCATTGCATAACCCATGAAATAAAATGGGTTTCTTTAACATCATTCAATCATAATACATTTAAAATAAATTGGTTTTATAAAAATAATTCCATAAAAATCACAATAAAATAAAATATTAATAGGGACATAAACATAACCATATGTAATCTTATATGGAATATAATTTTGATAAAACACTTGAACTTAATTCCTGGGGAAAATATCCATTCTATTTCGAAAAAATTTTATTTTATCAAAAAGCCATATAATTTTAAAATAAAATAATTTAGGTGAAAATAATACTGAAATATTGTAGAGTAACCATCATGGAAATAAGGTTTCATGAAACTGTAAAATTCCATTTATGTTGTATAATTTAAAAAACATTCTCATCATACTTTTGCTAGAAAAGTAAAAAAGTGCCTCAAATCGAATAATGACAAAAGATTCCTTTCTTAAAATTTAATAAAAAATCACCGAAGGGTAAAATTAACATTAAAAAATTGGGGATTAATATAAATAGTATTAAATAATTAGGTGACATGTTTGTGTATAATAAATATACCAAAGTAAATACTTACGTATAAAAAATTTCGGATAAAAATGAGATTATAAAATTATCCCTTACTAATTTATAATCAGCCGAATCATAAGCCTCATAAAATAATAAAAATTATAAGAATATTTAAATATAATAACCTTCATAATAAGTATAATATATTAATTCATGGGTAACTAAACACCTCAAAAATGAATTAGATAGTGTATAAGGCATATGTCCCAAAGAAATAAATGTAAGACAAAATAATCCCTTACCTTAGGTCTAATATCCTTCATATGTATATGAAAATCCACTATAATGATTTAAATAATGTTATTGGCTTATTCCATAATTGAAATTAATTTTTATGATATCATATATGCTTATATTATCATTTATTTGTTAGTAACATTTCATTTGTACTCGTTATTTGGATATTAACTGCTTAATGTTATTATGTAAGATTTGTCAGATAGGTTCATGTTTCACTTCTTGGGATATATTTAAATAATTTACATATTGATATTAGAATAATATATATCATTATTATTAATTAAATTAAGGTATATTATAATGGTATAATGAAGATCATGTAGAATGAATCGCAACACATCATGGAGATGGTAGGTCGTACGTACGCACGAGCGATGATATAATTACCAAAATTGATGAATGGTATTGAAATAGATGTTGTATAATATTAAATAATTAGTAAAATTTTATTATAATAATTTATAGTTATTATTTCTATAATTATACCCATCCAAGTAAGGTACTAGTGGAAACAAGATTACACCACAACATGGAGACGGTAAGTCATACGTACGAACGCGTAGTGATTTCATTTTTCCTTGGATGGATAGAAGGTGAGATATGGTTGTTCTATAATTATAATAACATATAAGTATATGAGTCATACTTATGTTATTACTTTATAATGAAACAATAAATTAATATGAATTACAAGATGAAAGAAGTTTAAATTAAATGGTAGAAGAGATTAACTTCTCCTCGATGTGCTTCCTCTAAATCTAATTTTAGAGCACTAGAGTAGGCCATTAAAGATGAAAATAAACTATATAATGAAAATAGAAAAAGTTTATAAGGAAAAAAGTTAGGGGATGTCCTAGCTTTGAGGCTCAAAATGAAGTGAATATGTGAGAGAGAAGCTTCTCTTTTATAATTGAGGTGAAAGGTACTTTTGAAAACTCCCAAAATAATAATTTATAATAAAATCAAAACATACCAAAAAAGCACCAAAATGTGCCAATTTAGATGATGATATGAGATAGGTTTTTCATATAATCAACCAATACATTTTGGACAAGTTATTTTATATTTTTATACCATATCTATTTAATAGACGCTGAGTTATTCTTTTAAATGTTAATTGTGGTAATAACATTCAAAATATATAATGGTTATAAATATTTACATATATGGTGTTAATTGACCATAAATGGATATTTTATGAAATTTCAGACCTTATAATTTTCACTTTGTAATTTTTAAATGTTTTTATGATTATTAAATAATTTAAAAAAATGTAATTTTTATAGAATGTAAATAGAGTCAATTTTGACACTACTCATTTATTTGACTCTATATAAAATCCACACGGAAGATAAATTCGAAACAAAATATTTAATACATTCCAAAGATGTAATAATCTGTTAGAAAATTCATTTAGAACATTAATTAGTTCATAGGATATTTATTTTAATATTTGTTAAAACATTATTTTGATATTTCAATTAATAAAATAATTTCTACATCACTATTATGTCATCGTTAATGGTAATTATTTAATCTATAAAATTATAAATAAATTCCTATGATGTATATAATTTTTTTTATTTCTATATACTATCTATAGTTGATATTACCATGTAGTTATCCATATATTAAAATTAATATACTTATACAAAATGAGATTGTGGCATTTTTTCACAATCATTAGTTTTTATTATATTCATGTCATATTCATATGTAAGTGGACCTTAAGTTATTTAATTTATAAAAATAAATTATAAGTGTCGAATTCAGTCATCCAATAGGATTTTAATTGGTGTTAAGATAATTGTATAATATTATTTTTACCTTTAATTACTCAATTGACCTTTAACCATGCCAATTAAAATAATTACCAATAATTTGGACCTATTAATTCCAAATATGGAATCTATTTTTTAAAATTCAAAACACAAAAGTTGCAGAAAATGATTTAAAATTAATCCCATTTTTCAAATAAGAAAATGAGTTCTAAAAGTTAAAATATTACAAAAGATTGAAATGTTTTTACATCTGAATTTAATGTTAAACTAATTTCAATAGCCTAAATTATATTAAATAGTGAAAATATATTCTACATATACTTTTAAACCATTAAATAATATAATTTAACCATATAAATTATTTCAATGAATAAAATATATTTTCAATTAAAATTTAGCGTATTTTTACTATTCATCAAAACATGAAAGTTATCATAAAAATATAAAAAATTCATCCAAAGTATATTTTTATATACTACATCCAAATAAAATTTTTATGTTGTCATATAAAAATTATTAACGTGTCAAAATCTTAATTTAACTGGTGCTCACCATTCAAAGGTGTAAAATTAAACTTAAAAAATAGGTTTTTATACATCAATAGGGTTTATTCATACCCAAAGGATAAAATATCCATTTGATTAGTATAAAAAATATTTTATTAAGTATATAACACATACATATCACATTAATTACATTACCACAATTAATTCACTCAAAAATAAAAATATCTAATTGATTTATATTTTTCATAAATAATTTATAGCTAATGAATTAACAATGCATTTTCATAAGTTAGTTATAATTATTCCCAATAAACTAACGGATATACTATAATAGTAATTTTATACTAAGGGCGTCTCACGGGTTGTTTAATGTCATTATTACGTGCAATTGTAGTTATTGAAGACTAAAATTATTTAACGAAAATATTTCATAAAAATTCCAGGTGTTACATTCTACCCCCCTAAACTGAATTTCAACCTCAAAATACATCACATGGAAAAAAACAGATGAGGATACCTCTCCCTCATCATATCCTCAAGGTCCCATGTAGCTTCTTCAAAATGGCGTTTTCTCCAAAAAAAACTTTAACCAAGCGAGTGGTATTGTTTCATAGACATTTTTCACTACTATCCAGAATATCTATAAGTTGTTCTTCATAAGAATGATATTACTCCAATGGTGAAACTTATGAGCATAGTACATGTGAAGGATTTGGTATACACTTTATCAGTATATATACATGGAACACATCATGAACTTAAGGCAACATTGGTGGTATCATCAATCGATAATCTACCTTCCCAACATGATCCAGAATATCAAAAAGACTGATATACCTAGGGCTCATCTTTCCCTTATTTCCAAATCTCATTAATCTCTTCCAGGGAGATTTTTTTAAGAAAACCTTATCATCCACTTCAAACTCTTGGTATTTTCTTTGGTTTTCAGCATAAATTTTTTGTCGACTCTGAGATTCTCTTATGTGTTGTTGAAAATATCTAACATTTGTTCCATTTCATAAAAAATATCAAGTCCTAATTGCATTCTTCCCCAACTTCATCCCAACATGTTGGTTTTCGTCAATTTTTTCCATAGATAGATTTATAAGGATCAATCTGAATATTGGAGTGAAAGCTATTATTTTACGAAAATTCCACCAATGGTATGTGTTGATACGGATCACCTTTCAAATCCCTATAGAAAGCTCTCAAAATGCCTTCCAGAGTTGGAATTTTCCTCTCAGGCTGACCATCTGTCTGAGGAAGATAAGCAGTACTGAAACCTAACTCTGTATCTAGAGTATGCTGAATACTTTTTTTGAACATCAAGGTAAACCTCAGATCCTGATCGGATATAATGGAAAGTGATACTCCATTCAATCTTACCGCTTCCTTTACTTATATCATAGCAAGGTGATCTAGAGGTAAATCCTAACTAATAGCAATGAAGTGTGCTGACTTCATAAGGCAATCAACTATAAACCAAATAGCATTATTTTATTTGGATGTTTTGGTATGTTTGATGACAAAGACTATAGTAATGTTTTCACATTTCCATTCTAGTGTGGGTAATGGTGGTAACATACCCTTATAATTTTACCTATCAGCATTAACTTGCTAAAAAAACAAGCATCGAGAGACATATTCAATGACATCTCTTTTCAAGCCATCCCACAATAAGTACTATTTCAGATCTCTATACATCTTTGTAATTTCTGGGTGATTGGAGAATAAATAACTATGATCCCCATCCAACAATTCCTTCTTTAATTCTGGTATGGGAGGAATACAAACCCAGTTCCAAAACCTTATTATTTCATCACAATCAAGTTTGAATTCAGGAAAATTTCTCACCATATTTTGTAGCTCTACATCTTTATTTTGTGCGTCCATAATCTTCACTTGATATTATGGTTGAACATTCATTTTAGAAAGATAATATTTCCCCCTTTCCTTTAAAATTTCAAGATCCATCATTTGAAAGTCAATAAATATTGGATTTTTTGTGATCCTCGTCATGGATAGTCTAGTATGGTTTTATCAACTTAATTCATCTTCCTCCTTGTTTTCTTTTCCAGGGTGGTAATGTATTGAGCATTCATAATCATTAATCAACTCCAACCATCGTCTTTGGAACATATTAAACTCCTTTTGTGTGAATATATTCTTTAATCATTTATGATTAGTATAAATATCACTCCATTCACCATAAAGATAATTCCTCTATAACTTTAATGCAAAGATTACAGCAGCTTACTCCAAATCTTGAGTTGGGTAATTTTGCTCATTGATTTTCAATTTTTGTGAGAAATAAGCTATCCCCATATCATTGTACATGATAACACATCCACGGACCTTCTTGTATTCGTCACCATATATCACAAACCTTTCTCCATTACCAGGTAGTGTGATCACATGTGTACTAGCTAAAATTCATTTCAGTTCATTGAAATTATCTTCACATTCATCCATCTAAATGAACTTAACTCCTTTATAAGTAAACTTGGTCATGGGATTAGATAATTGTGAAATATATTTCAAAAAACATCAACAATATCCATCCAAACCAATAAAATATCAAATATCAGTTACTGTTGTTGGTCTCGACCATCTTTCAATAACCACTGTTTTTTCTAGATCCATAGATATCCCCTCTCTTGGTATTACGTAACCCAAAATGAAACATTCTGAAGCCAAAATTCATACTTAGTAAATTTGGCATAAATATTATCCTTTCGTAGGGTCTTAAGTACAATTATCAAGTGATCTTTATGTTCTTCCTTGATCTATGAATAGACAAGAATATCGTCTATAAAGACTACCACCAACAGATCAAGATAGTCTCTAAAGACTCTATTAATTAGAACCATGAAGATAGTAGGGGAATTAGTAAGACCAAAATGAATCACTAAAAATTAATAGTGTCCATACCTTGTACATAATGTCATCTTTGGTATATCCTTCTTTTTTACCATAAATTGATGATATCCTAAACGAAGATCAATCATTGAAAAGTATTTAGCTCTATGTAGTTTGTCAAATAATTCATCAATATAGGAAAGAGGATATTTGTTATTGATATTGATCTTGTTATGTTCTTGATAACCAATGAAGAGTCTCATTGATCCATATTTGTTATTAAAAAATAGAACAAGTTCTACCTCGGGTGACACACTAGGGTGTATGAATCACTTATAAATATTCTCGTGTAGCTGCTTCTTCAATTCCAATAACTCAATTGCGGCTATTCTATAAGTTCTCTTTGAAACAGGAATAGCACCAGGTATGAGTTCTATTGAAAAATCAACATAAATCTTTGGTGGAAGAATTGAAAATTCTTCTGGAAAGACATCATAAAACTCCCATACAATGGCTGTATTCTTAATCATGAGTTTCTACCCAACCATTTGAGATAAATAACCTCCATTTATAAGAATCAAGACCCATAAGATATACGAAATTTCTAATCGAAGGTTATATTCATCATTGCATTGATAGATGATCATAGATTGATATTGAATATGAAATGTGACTTCCCTTAATTGTAAATTGATATATGCTCTATATAGAGAAATCCAACCCATGCCAAGAATCATATCAAATTACACTATAGGAAGGATAACAAGATTTGTAGGAAGCAAATTCTACTAGAGAAGAATTATAAACTATTGATGTGACCGTTGTTCCATTAGGACTTGTCATAACTAACTCAACATATAATTATTGAGGTACTACGGAAATAACATAATAATTTCTATAGAAATAAAAGTGTGGGTGGATCCCTAAACAAATAAAAAAATACTATTTTAGAGTGGATGGTATGTGTACCTTTCCCCAATTAATTTTCATAATACACGTCCCTGATAGTGATTTCATGTGACTTTCATTTTTCGCTGGCCTTAAGAGTTTGTTGATACTGATCATCATCAATAACCCATGCATTATGGCATTTATTGGCATTATTTCATATTTCCATGCACTTGTAGCATTGAAGTGTAGGAGGTAAATTCCGTATAAACTTTTCTTTGTTTGAATAATTAGACCTCTTTTTCCCATCAATTATGCATTTAGATACCCAATGACCTTATTTTACACACTTAAAACATTCAATAGTCCTTTTAAGACAATTCCCTCCATGTTACTTTCCACACTTTGAGCATAAGGTAAAACTCATCTTCGTTCCAGTGTGGTATTTTGATTTTCCTTTGAATTCAATTTTTCTCTTCATATCAAACACATATAACAGATGGGATACTCCAATATCCATATCAACCTTGAGATCACATCGAATAGTTTTCTCGTAGCTATTGATGTCACTTATGGGTCATGCTCTTTATATACTTAGTTTTATGCCACTAAAGAATCTATCAATTCCATTCACTGGTTGGATAATAATTCCAGAACCATACCATGAATGTTTTGTAAAATTTTATTCATACATACCAATGAATTCATCATCATTTTTCATTTGTTCAAGGAACTCCTTCTCCATATTTTTTCAAAGAATACAAGGAAAACACTTGTTGTTAAATAAGTTCTTGAACTCATCCCATTCCATGGACTCAATTTCGTCTCTTTTCCTCATATTATTGATAAGATTCCTCCATTTATTTGCTTCACCTTCCAAACAATATACTACTAAGATAGATTTATAATGTTCAGAACATTGTATAACTATAAATATATTTTCAGTGGTACTAATCCATTTTTCATCCACTAATGGATTAGAAAGCATGCTGAATAAAGGTGGACGCATCCTCATAAAGGATTGTAACATCCCGGATAATTTAAGAATATGTTATTTTCATATTTATTAAAATTTTTGAATTAAATATTAATTTTACATTAAAGGGGTTTCTATGTACGATAGCGTACCCGATACACAACAACGAGTTTCTTTGAAATCTTACGTTGCACACTAATAATATAATATTATTATTTTAAATGGAAGTTAACTCTTAGCCGTTATATTGGAAAGAATATAAAAAACTAACAACAATATGATTATACATATTTGTTATATGTATTTTCATTTATCCAATAAAATTTAGAGGCTTAAAATGTGAATGAATCTAATTTTAAGAATAATTTACACTAAAAGGACGATTTACCACCTTTTAATGGCGAACCTTATTTAAATATAGTTTTGGTCAAATTAATACATTCTATTTGACCAAATAAAATCCTTCTTTAGAATGGGGACATCAAAATTTACTTTGTGTAAATTTTAGGAATTTTTCAGATAAAGTTCATTTTTTAATGAATAGTGAAAATATTGTATTTTAATTCAAATCTATGTTTTAATATAATTTATTTGTATGATTAGATTATATTTTTAATTTTTTTTAAGTTTAATTAGAATATATTTTCACCATTTAATCCAATTTTGGTCATTGGAATTAATTTCACATTGAAATTGGACATAAACAAGTGTCAAAATTTTGATAGATATTGTTTCTTAAAAACACGATATTTGTTTTAACAACGGGAATTAATTTCAAATTAATTAATGCAACTTCTATGTTTATAATTTATTAAAATAGACATCATTTTTGAATTTGGAATATCAAATATATCTTAGGCTGAATTTTTGGTATTTTTCTGAAAAATTTCAATTATTGATGAATAGTGAAACCACTAAGTAGTAGTTTAAAAAAACTGAATTTTTCATTTAAAAGAAATTTTACAACTTCTGTGAATTGAATTTCAAAAATAGACATACATTTTTTTTATTAGTTAGTAAAATATGGTTCAATAAGATGAAATTTTTTTGTTGAATAGTAACTTTTGACTTTTATTTACCGCGATTAAAGGTAAATAGGGTAATTCAAGGTAAAAAGAATATTATAATAATTCAAAATTACCTTAACACTTGTCCTAACCATATTTGATGATTAATGGCTGACCATGGGCATATTTGGGTCGATTTTGGAACCCCGTGGATCCACTTATGAATGATAATGACACTTTAGATTAATTAATTTAATGTAAAGGAAAAAATGACATAAACAAAAAACTTTTAGTAATTAATTTTTATATGGTGTTATATAAGTCATATTTTCGAATATAAATATTCATTATAAAGCTAAAAATTTTCATACATGATTTTATTTTTTTATAATTTTTAGACATCAAAAAAATTAAATTATTCATGACACAATAATGATGTAGTATTTACCTCATTAATAAATGATTTAAATAAATAAGATTATAATGAATAAATATTACCCAAAACCTGTCCAATTACTATTGGATGATTTTATTTCAACCATTATTCATCCTATATTCTACTTTAATGATTTTTGGACCTTTAGAAACTGAATATCATTATATAATAAAATAATATTTTCACACTTTCATAAAGAGCCGCTCCTCCCCCTTATAAAAGGAGTCCATTTCTATCCAATTACACACACCGCTCAAGCCTTTTGGATCATCCAAACTCTTCCCAATTAAGATCCATACATACCTCTCCTACACCTATAAGCCTTACTGTAGGCAGAAGGCACTTAAAGAAGTCCTTTTAGTTCAAACCAAAGGCAGTGACCTAAATTAAAGGTAACAATGTCTCTTAACTTATTTTCTTTTATTTTACTTATCCAATCACTATAATCTTTTAATTCATTTATTTTATAACAAAAATGGTATACTTAATATACTATTATTTTTTTATGATAAGGATTATAACTACACTTACACTCACCTCCATCTAATGGGTGAAAAACATACTATTTCTGTGGATGGAAAACTAAGGCCTCACGAAACAATGATTGATTGATTATCTCCTACTTTCTCTCATGGTGGACATTAAAATGACAATATATTTATATGTGATATATATTATGTTTATTTTTTCTTCCTTCTTATGTATTTTTCTTTTATATCATACCTTTATGGTTTCCATTATGGGTAAACGCGATAATTTCTTTTGAGGAAGTGTGGACTACCGCCCCTCAAAGTGATATGACTCGTTAATACTATATGTGGGACGTATAAAGGATGGTGTTAATGATATTATATTTGATATTATACTGGAATTATAATATAACTATGTATCATTATTTTTTAATTCCATTAAAATAAGAAATAGAAATGAAAGTAGTGTTCATGCGTACATACGACTTACCGTCTCCATTAACGGTGCATTTCATTTCTTACCTCCAAATGATATGTACTGTTATAAATATATATATATATATATATTGGATATATATGATATATATGATATCTAAAAAATGAATTTCATTCTGGATATAATGGATTGTTGACCACATGGACAACTTGTAAATATAAGGTGTTCAATTTTTTACTCATGTACCAAATATCGACATAATGAACGTTATTAACTTAAATGATTACATAATGTTTATAACATTGTAATAAGTGATATAAAAGGAATAAAAAACTTGAAAATGGTTCTTAATAAATTATTAATTAACTTTATTATATTAATCAGGAGATTAAAGAATGATCGAGTCAAGTCAGACACGAGGTAAGGGATTTTCTTATCTCACTTTTATTTCCATGAGATTTTCATTGTTCGCCACTTATTAATTTCTTGTTGTGTATTTTGTACTACCATTTGATATATATTATCATGATTTTCATTATATTCATGGTATTATGTGATTCATTTGGTAGTTATTAACTTTTTTTCATAAGACTCAGTTGATTACAACGTGGTAAAGGGTTTCATCTCACTTTTTATTCCTTTGAGAGTCATGCTATATTTGCCTCTATTTCGTTTTGTGTGGTGTATTTACTGCCCATTATTGTACTCTTTGTGTAATATACTTCCATTTATTAGAATTTACATCTTAATTTTATGATCCTTCTTTCATTTGGCGTATGTTTTGTAAGTTACCAAATCGGTAAGGGAACCTTTCACCATCCTCTTTTTAAAAGACTTCTTTTTGTAATGTCTTTTAATTTACATATTATTATGTTGGGATATGTTCTTATATATCATAAATGATGTAAACTTTATTTCCATGTGATGATATTCCCTTTTTATCTCATCAACTCAATTTCTGAATTTTAATGTGATGTCGTTCGGCTATCGAATTTTTACAAGGGAACTGTTTAACACAATTTCAATTCTTTGGGTTCAACTTGTACTTCTTGAATATGTTGTCCTATGAATATGTGTGAATGACCTCTGATTGTTTTAAAATTAATATCCACTTATATTTGGTGTATTTATATTTGTCACACATAATTATGTGATTCGTTTATCCTTAATTTAAGGATACCATCTTTATAAGGGACTTTATCTCAATTTACATTTCCACTGATACTTCATTGTTGTTATACACAAATTCACCTTTATATGGTGTATATACTATCCTTTTACATATTATATTATGAATACATTTATTCTCACGATATTATAGAGTTTTGATTAAATTTTATTCTTCAATTATTTGTATTCAAGTGTTTCTCTTTTTGTTAAAGAACTCTTTAACTAAAATATCATTTTAAATGTTTTAAAGATATATTCTTATAAATATTTCTCATTAATGTCCATGTTTTCAAAATGGGTTTTAGGATTTATTTATATGGACATTAATTTATTCAAATGATAATTCATTTAAAAGCTTCAAAGTGGTATGTGACACTTTGATTCCAAAATCTTTTTTTAAATTGTTTTGAAAAAGACATTAATAAAGCATTGTTTATTTCAATATATTTATTGGATATATTAGAATGTGGAAATGTTATATTTTCTTTATAATTATGTTATGTGTTACGATTATGTTATGGTTATTGGGAATTGTTTATGTATACAGGTGGTTCCGTGATAAACCTAAGGCGGGTGAGCCCAACGTAGCTCTCCAATGTATTGGGTAACATGACGGAGGTAAACGTGATTTTTCTCCTAAGAGATTTAGGGAATATACTGTAATGGGTATTCCAAGAGTAACTACCTATATAGATATGATATCTATAATGTAAGTTTGATATGGATTTTGTAAGTAAACTTTATGATTTAGGATTTGTGTTTGTTATTCATAAATCTTATGATTTCGTAAGGTATGTTATGATTGAAAAGTATGGTTTCATTGATTTGCATTTATTGATGGGATAATGTTTTCCTTCCTTATTGTATAACCCTTAATGAGATATTTATGCTCATCTCAAGTTTTGGAAATGTATTCCACAGTACATAAATATGAATTGGGTCAAGTATTGGATCAAGGAAAAGTCATGATGTCTAAAAAATGGAACTAGACATGTTTCTTTTTAAGAGTTTTTATTTTATGATGAAAATGGATACTGAGTAGTAGTGTCTACATGTAATATTCAAGTTATTATATAATAGTTATGGCCTAATTCTCTAAAACTCTATATCTAAAATGATCCTCAATGTGAATTATTCATTTAATGAAATATTATGTAATGTTTTAAGGCCGAGTCCTTATAGTTGGTATTAGTGGTTGGTTTAGATAACATTAGAGGTTAAGGTATTATTTAAGCATAAGTGACATTACCATAATGGTTAGGATTTCATAAAGAGTCATAGTTTTTTTGGATATAGTGAGTGAGTTTAAGATAACATGAATAATTATATCTTAGTATTTACCCTCCTTAAAAGATATTATATGATGATTTTACTGATATACTCACACTTACCTTTTTTTTAGTAAATTTTTGGATCTAGCAAGCAAAAAAGTAACAATGGATGTGATGAAAACTATGACAGTTTTCTAAATGAGAAATTGAATGAAATGGGAGTTCCAATGATAACTCTTGTGGTTACTCTCGACCAACTATCTAGAGTCATGGTTGACCACTTAAACCTTGGTGATTTTTATAAGGCATCGTATATGAAAGAAACAAATCCCCACGGATGTTCACGTAATAATCATAAAGGAATGTATGTTCAAAAACCTATGTGTCAAGGATGTGGAAAGAAACACCTAGGAAATTGTTTTGAAGGGATTAGAAGATGCTATAATTGTGGAAATGAAGGTCATACAGCAAGAACCAGCCATGGAAAAAGGAATCATCCAGTTGACTCTAGGAAAAGAAAAGAAGTTCTTTCTGAGGGATCAATTGAATGTATTAAATGTGGTGTGCGTGGTCATTATACAAAAAGATGTCCTATGAAGAAATTTCGGGAAGGGGATCACCATAATCGTACAAATATATATTTACCAATACCTAATTCCATTCTGATTGAGGATTAAGAAACTGACAATGACCAATGAAAGGTATAGATTATTTCTTAACATATGTTTTGACATTATTGAATCTTAGGATATGATTCGTGATTTTGTTTGTAGGAAAGAAGTATTTCAGAATAATTTGGAAATGAATGGTTAATTGATCATGAAGAATGTTTAATGAGTAAGATTTCAACATATATGGGATTCAAGTGTTATGGTATATTTTAGGATGGTGAAATTCTTAAAATTATTAAGGCTATTTTAATGATTGGAATTCTATTAGAAGAATTTTTATAGTATGTGTAACCATGATGTTTTATATATGAAAATTTTATTCAGGGAATAATTATCTTTTCTTTTTTGGATATAGATATAAAGAACAATTTGGGTTTATATGATCCTTGAATTTGAGGCAATTACAGGTTAATACATTTTTGGGATGCAAAATGAATGTTATTAGATAACATTATTGGTTGAAATATGTTATGGTTATTTTGGATAAATTTATCTCTTTTTTGGGAATGTTAAAAGTTTATATAGTTTTTGAAAAAAGGACAACACGTGGACCGTATGACAACCCATCGTGTCGGACAAAGCAGCGGGAATCAAACCCACAACCAAAGTGCGACAGGTATTTATCGCCTACCACTGGACTACGTGAAGTCCCTGGTTAGTATGACTAATTATTTTCAGTTAGATGATTTTATGAATCAAGAATAAGTCTATTTTGGGTTATCTATGGAAATTATTAACCTATCATGGAGGATATGTGATTAGGTTAATTACTTTTCAATATGAGACTTTTAGAGTAAATGATGTTATTTAGAGATAAATGTTAAGATTTATCTTGGAAGACTATGTGATTAAATCCTTTTGAGATATGGGTTTCAATCATAGTTTGTATTACTTTGAATAATTTTAGGGACAATAGTTTATTTAATGGTCTTTTATGAACTTTGAGTTTTGTTTGACAAATTTTGGAGATTAAGAGTTGTTTTTCTTTTTGTAAAATATTATCTTTTTTGGGGATTATCTGATCTTGTGATAACTATTTTGGTTTTTATTATGGTCTAAAGACATGGGAAATATATATTTCATCTTTTTTTGGATAATGTGATTCTCTCGAAGGTGATTATAGTGCTCTTAATGTGAAAAAAAGTCATCGTAAATACTCATCGTTTGTAAAATATATGAGTTTGTGTTAAAAATCTAGTAAAAGATGAATTTCTACATGACCAGTAAGTATATTGCCTTATGTTTTTAGTTAAGCTCAAAAATAAATTCCTCAATTAAAATTAACTTAAAACAAAAACCTTGTATGTTAACTTTTCTTACTGGGGAATGAAAGACTGTTTAACCCATCACCAGTTTGTGATTTTCTGGTGGTTAACTTTCTCCTAAACCTATTTTCTATCACTCACCATCAGATCTTGATAGTTTGTTGTCTCCTCCATATCCATGTTTTCATGGAATCCTAGTATATTTTATCTCAGGTAACCTTTGTACTTCTCTTACTTTATTTTAAAGTGATAGTTTTATTGACTCTTTTTCTGATGTGGGGCTTTCAATGAAGTTTCTGAGCCCAATTTTAAAATTGCGAGGATGAAATTCCCAAAAGGGGGGAAGGATGTAACATCCTGGATAAATGAAGAATATGAAATTTTCATATTTATTAATATTTTTGAATTAAATATTAATTTTAATTTAAAGGGGTTTCTATGTTTGATAGCGTACCTGATACGCAACAACGGGGTTCTTTGAAATCTTATGTTGCACACTAATAAAATAATAATATTATTTTAAATGGCAGTTAACTCCTAACCATTGTATTGGAGGGAATGAATAAAACAAACACCAATATGATTATACATGTTTGCTAAATGTATTTTCATTTATCCAATAAAAGTTAGAGGCTTAAAATGTGAATGAATCTAATTTTAAGCATAATTTACATTAAAAGGCTGATTTACCGTCTTTTAATGGAGAACCCTATTTAAATATATTTTTGGTCACAATAATAAATTCTTTTTGACCAAATAAAATCCATCTTTAGAATGGGGACATCAAAATTCACTTTGTGTAAATTTTTGGAATTTTCCAGATAAAGATCATTTTGTAATGAATAGTGAAAATATTGTATTTTAATTCAAAACTACGTCTTAATATAATTTATTTATATGGTTATATTATCTTTTTTATTGTTTTTGAAGTGTAATTAGAATATATTTTTACTATTCAATCTAATTTTGGTCATTGTAATTAATTTCACTTTGACATTTGACATAAACAAGTGTCAAGCTTTTGATAGTTATTATTTCTTAAAAACACGCTTTTTGTTTTAACAATGGATATTAATTTTAAATTAATTAATGAAACTTATATGTTTATAATTTGTTAATATAGACATAGTTTTGGAATTTGTAATATTGAATATATCTTAGGCTGAATTTTTTGAATTTTTCGGAAAAACATCAATTTTTGATGAATAGTGAAACCACTTAGTAGTAGTTAAAAAAACTGAATTTGTCATTTAAATAAAATTTTACCACTTATGTGAATTGAATTTCAAAACTCCAACATACATGGTTGTTATTATTTAGTAAAATTTGGTTCAATAAGATGAAAATAATTTTTGGTGAATAGTAACTTTTGACTTTTATTTACCGGGGTTAAAGGTAAATATGGTAATTCAAGGTAAACGAATATTATAATAATTCAAAATTATCATCACAATTATCCTAACATTATTTTATGAGTAATGGCCGACCATGGGCATCTTTGGGTCGATTTGGGGACCCCATGGAGACACTTATCAATGATAATGACACTTTTGATTAATTAATTTAAAGTAAAGGCAAAATGACATAAACAAAAAAAAAATTAGTAAGCTGATTTTTATATGGTGTTATATAAGTCATATTTTAGACTATAAATAATATTTATAAATATAAAAATGTTTCCTACATGATTTCATTTTTTATAATTTTTAGACATCTAAAAAATTAAATTATTCATGACACAATAATGATGAAGTATTTACCTCATTAATAAATAATTTAAATAAATAAGATTATAATGATTAAAATATTATCCAACACATGTAAAATTACTATTCGATGATTTTATTTCGACCATGAGTCATCTTATATTAGACTTTAATGATTTATGGACCTTTAGAAACTGAATATCATTATATAATAAAATAATATTTTCACACTTTCCTAAAGATCCCTTCCTCCCCTTTATAAAAGGAGACCACTTCTATCCAATTCAACACACCACTAAAGCCTTTTGTCTCATCCAAACTCTACCCAATTAATCTCCCTACATCTCTATACTCATTTTAAAATCCTTACTATAAGCAGAAGGCACTTCAAGAAGTCCTTTTGGTTCAAACCAAAGAATGTTTCCAAAATTAAAGGTAACAGTTTCTCTTAACTTTTTTTCTTTTATTTTACTTCTCCAACCCCTCAACTCTTTTTATTACTTTATTTTATTACCACAACAGTATCCTAAGTATACTATTATGTTTTTATGATATGTATTCGAACTAAACTTACACACACCTTTATCTAATGGGTGAATAACATATTGTTTCTGTGTATGGTAAACTAACACCTCACAAAACGGTGATTGTTCGATTATCTCCTACCGCATCTCATGGTGTACATTAATATGGAACTATATTTATATATGATATATATTATTTTTATGTTTTCTTCATTCTTATATATTTTGCTTTTATATCATACCTTTATGGTTTCCATTATGGGTAAACGCGATAATTTCATTTGAGGAAGTGCGGACTACCGCCCCCTCAACGTGATATGACACATTAAGACCATATGTGGGGTGTATAAAGTATGGAGCTAATGATATTATATATGATCTTATACTGTAATTATAATATAACTCTATATAATTATTTTATAGTTCCATTAAAATAAGAAATAGAAATGAAATTAGCATTCATGCGTATGTACGGCTTACCATCTCCATTAACGGTGCATTTCATTTCTTACCTCCAAATGATATGTATTGTTATAAATATATATATATATATATATACTGGATATATATGATACATATGATATCTAAATAATTAATTTCATTTTGGATAAAATGGACTATTGGCCACATGGACAAAATGTAAATATAATGTGTTCATTTTTTACTCAAGTAACAAATATCGACAAAATGAACGTTATTAACTTAAATGATTACATAATGTTTATGACATGGTAAGAAGTGATATAAAAGGAATAATATACTTGAAAAAGGTTCTTAATCTATTAGCAATTAACTTTAGTTTATTCTTCAGTAGATTAAAGAAAGATCGAGTCAAGTCAGACATGAGGTAAGGGATTTTCTTATATCTCTTTTAATTCCATGAAATTTCCATTGTTCTCCACTTATTCATTGCATATGGGGTATTATGTACTTCAATTTGATATATATTATCATTATTAACATTATATTCATGGTATTATTTTATTAATTAGGTGGTTATTAACTTTTGGTCATACAAATCTGTTTATTACAACGTGGTAAAGGGTTTCATCTCACTTTTTATTCCCATGAGATTCATGCTATATTTGCCACTATTTCGTTTTGTGTGGTGTATGTACTTCCCATTATTGTACTCTTGGTGTAATATAAATTAATTTATGAGTATCTAAATCTTCATTTTATGATCCATCTTTCATTTGGAGTATGTTTTGTTTGTTATCAAATCGGTAAGGGAACCTTTCACCCTCCTCTTTTGAAAAGACTTCTTTTTATTATGTCTTTTAATTTTCATATTATTATGTTGGGACATGTTCTTACATATCCTAATTGATATAAGATTTATTTCCTTTTGATTATATTACCTTTTTAACCCATCATCTCATTTTTTGAATTTTAATGTGACACTGTTAGGCTGTCAAATTATTACAAGGGAACTTCCTAACCCAATTTCAATTTTTTGGGTTCAACTTGTACTTCTTGAATATGTCATCTTATGAATATGTGTGAATGACCTCTGATTTTTTTACACGTAATAACCACTTATATTGGGTGTATTTATATTTTTCACACATAATTATGTGTTTGATATATCCATAATTTAAAGATACCATCTTTATAAGGGATTTCATCTCAATTTACATTTCCACTGAGAATTCATTGTTGTTATGCACCAATTCACTCTTATATGGTGTATATAATGTCCTTTGACATATTATATCATGAATCCATTTATTCTCATTATATTATAAAGTTCTGATTAAATGTTATTATTCAATTATTTGTATTCAAGTGTCTCTATTTTTGATTAAAAACTCTTTAACTAAAATATCATTTTAAATGTTTTAATGATTTATTGGTCGAAATATTTCTCATTAATGTACATGTTTTAAAAATGGGTTTTAGGATTTATTTATATGGACATTAATATTTTCAAATGATAATTCATTTAAAATCTTCAAAGTTGTATGCGACACTTTTATTCAAATATCTTTTTTTAAATGGTTTTGAAAAATATTTGATAAAGCATTGTTTATTTCAATATCTTGATTGGATATATTAGAATGTAGAAATGTTATATTTCCTTTATACTTGTGTTATGTTTTATGATTATGTTATGGTTATTGGGAATTTTTTTGTGTATATGGGTGGTTCCATGATAAACCAAGGGCGAGTGAGCCCGAGATAGCTCTCATATGCATTGGGTAACGTGACCGAGGTAAACATGATGTTTCTCCTAAGAGATATAGGGAATATACTGTGATGGATATTCTCAGCGTAACTCCCTATGTAGTTGTGATAGATACAATGTAAGTTTGATATGGATGTCGTAAGTAACCTTTATGATTTAGGATGTTTGTGTCTTATTCAAAAATATTATGATTTCGTAAGGTATGTTATGATTGAAAAGTATGGTTTCATTGATTTGTATTTATTGATGGTATAATGTTTTCCTTCCTAATTTTATAACCCTTACTGAGCTTTTTATGCTCATCCCATGTTTTTCAAATGTTTTCCACAAGACTTAAATATTAATAGGGTCAAGTATTGGATCAAGGAAAAGTCATGCTGTCTAAAACATGGAACTAGAAATGTTTCTTTTTAAAAGTTTTTATTTTATGAAGAAAATAGATACTGAGTAGTAGTGTCTATATGTAATATTTAAGTTGTTATGTAATAGATATGGACTAATTCTCTAAAACTCTAAACCTGAATAGATCCTCAATGTGAATTATTCATTTAATTCAATATTATGGAATGTTTTAAGGTCGGGTCCTTATAAGGAGTCAACAGAATTTTTCTCCCACCTTTTCTCGTTTGGAAGTCTATAATGATTCATAGATTGAGAATTTTTTCTGAGTAAGGCTTCAATATTTTTCATTGGATCTCCCATAAAATTTTGTTTCTAAGGGGAAAAATCATTGCATTTCCCATTGCATTCTACATTAATGTGGTTCCTTCGAGTTCCATCCATTAACTAAGACCAAGAAGAATTGTGTGAGAAACACTAATAATAATGGTAAAACCACGTAATTCAAGAATAAAATTTCAAATTAGGACACTTTAGTTTTTTTCCTAGGTTATTCATTAACATCTTTAAAACACTAGGATAGGATTTTAACCTTTACATAGACATATCCTTAGAGTTATTACTAAGGTTCTCTCATCCTAGTTTTCAAAGGTAAACTATACCTTTCCTCCAATACCAACTATAAAGGCCCATAATTTACATATATATATATTACTTCAAAATTGAAAAAAAATTATTACATAAGACAACAAAAACCACACCAGGACCGTATATCTTTAGTGTCTTCAGAAACTAGGAAACATAAAAAACTCTTTCATAAAACAACTACATTGTCTCCCGCTTAATTCATCAAAACTAGAACCCTTTTTGACATATCTTCCTTAGTAACCTTCTTCATAACCTAGGGAAAATAATCATATGAAAGGGTGATCTCAAATTCTCATTAAGGGTAAACAAGGGAAATATCAATTATATAATAATCATAAGAATATAAAATATTAAAATATTATCCTTCATATAAAAGATCATAATATCATGTCATGGGATAAATCATAAAAGTGAAATGTAATCCAATCCCAATAGTCATAACATAAGATAGGAAATTTCATGTCATACACAAATATGAATATAAAATCATTTCATATTAGTCAAGGCTCATCACGAATACCATTATAGTGGACAAAGTCCATTACTGAACAGAGTTCACTCCTCGTTCCAGCCCTATATTACTGAAATGGATTTAGTTTTCATTCCATTCATGTTTGTATCATGAGATATAAATATTTACCCAATTCATTTGAGGGAGATAGAGTTCCTACCCATCTTATAATGAAACCATTCTTACATGTTCTAGAAAAACTTAAATCATTTATCATAGCATAACCTATGAAATAAAATGGGTTTATTAAACATCATTCCATCATAATCCATTTAAAATAAATAGATCTCATAAAAATAATTACATCATAAAAACAATAAAATAAAATTAATAATAGGGATATAAACACAACCCAATTTCATAATACGTTTAATATAATTTTGAAAAAACAAAAGAACACAATTCATAAGGAAAATATCCTTTCTTTTTCAAAAACGTTTTCTTTTCCCAAAATGAAATGTAATTTTAAACAAAAATAATTTAGTTGAAAATAATTAAAAAAATTGTAGAGTAAGATTCATCGAAATATGGTTTTATGAAACCGTAAAAATCCATTCATATCATATAAGTTAAAAAAACCTTCTCCTCCTACTTTTTCCGGAAAAGTTAAAAAGTACGTCAAATCGAATAATAATAAAAGATTCATTTCATACCATTTAATAAAAATTATCCAAATGATAAAATTAACTTTAAAAATTTTGGGAATAATAGAAATAATATTACATAATTAGAAACCATGGGTGTGGATGATAAATATATAACACTTAATACTTACTTATAAACGATCTTGTATAAAAATGAGATGGTAAAATTATCCCTTACCAATTTATAATCAGTCGAATTTTTTGCCTCATAAAATAAAAAAAATTATATGCATATTTAAATATCATAACCTTTATAATACAATTAATAAAAAAAATTATGTCTAATGTAAACACCACATAAAATAATTAGACGTTGTATAAGGCATATGTCTAATAGAAATAAAAGTGAGGAAAAATAATCCATTACCTCAGGTCTAATATCCATCATATGTATTTGAACCTCATGTATAATGATTTAAATAATGGTATTGACTTATTAAAGAATCATAATCATTTTTTTATATCATATATTATTATATTATAATCCGTTTGTTAGTAAAATTTCATTGTCACTAGTTATTCAAATATTAACTATATTATGTTCTTATTCATGATTTGTCGGATAAGTTCATGTTACACTTCTTAGGTTATAGTTAAACCATTTACAGAATTATATTAGTATAATATATATCATATTTATTCATTCAATTAATTTATATAATCATGGTTAAAAGATGATTTTGTAGAATAAATCACATCGCATCGTGGTGATGGTAGGTCGTACGTACGCATGTGTGATGATATCATTCCCAAATTTGTTGAATGGTATTGAAGTGGATGGTGTATGATATTTAATAGTTAGTAAAATTTTATAATAATCATATATAGTTATTAATTCCATCATTATACACATCCAATTAAGGTGGTGGTGAGAAACATATTACACCACAGCGTGTAGATGGTAAATCGTACGTATGCACGCACAGTGATTTCGTTTTTCATAGGATGAATAGAAGGTGAGATATGGTTGTTTCACATTAATAATAACATATCATTATATGAGTGATACTTATATTATTACTCTATAATTAAACAACTAATGAAGAGAACGTTGAAGAAGAAATAAGTTTGAAAAAATTGGGAGAAGAGATTACCTCCTCCTCAACGTGCTTCCTCTAAATCTATGCTTAAACCACTCTAGTTGTCCTATGAAGATGAACATAATCTCTAGAATGAAAATAATTTGATAAGTAATAATGGAATGGTATGTATTATAATTAAGTCTCAAAATGTAGTGAATAGGTGAGGGAGGAGGTTCCCTTTTATAATTGAGGTGTGGGACACTTTTAAAGACTCCATAAATAATAATTTATAATAAAATAAAACCCTACCAGAAAACCTCAAAAATTTCCCAATTTATAAGATGAGATGATATAGAGTTGTAATATCGTCAAAAAATAAATTTTGGATAAGTTATTTTGTAAATTTAAGCCATATAGTTTTAATTGAAACTTAGTTATTCTTTTTAATTTTAATTATGGTAATGAAATTCTAAATATTTAATGGTTAGAAATATTTACTTATATGGATTTGATTGACAATAAATGGATATGTAATGAAATTTTAGACCTTATAATTACCACTTTGTAATTTCTAAATATTTTTTTTTTATTTTTAAATAATTTAATAAAATTTTATTTTTATAAAATATCAACAGTGTCATGTCTAATAATATTCATTTATTTGACTTTAAATAAAATCTACAGAGAAGATAAATTAGAAACAAAATATTTAATATACTAAAAACATGTCATAAGAACCTAGAAAATTCTTGTAAAACCATAATTAGTTCATATGATATTTCGTTTCATATTTTTAAAACTGTTTTTTTATATTTCTATTAGTGAAATAATTTCTACATCACAATTGTATCATCATTAATGGTAATTATTTAATCTCCAAAAATTATAAATAAATTTTTATTATGTTGATAATTCTTGTATATTTCTAGAGACTATATATAGTCTATATTATCTCTTAGTTATTCATATATTAAAAATAAAGTACTTATATAAAATGAGATTGTGACATTTTGTCAAAATCGTTAGTTTTTATTATATTCATGTCATATTCATGGTTAAGTGGACATTAATTTATTACATTTAGAAATTTAAATTATAAGGGTAAAATTTAGTTATCCAATAGAATTTTTACAGGTTTTAAAGTAATTTTATAATATTATATTTACCTTTAATTACCCGATTTACCTTTAACCATGGTAATAAAAGTAATTTCCAAAGTTACTATTCAAAATGACCAAAGGTAAAAGTAGCCTATTAACATAATTTAAACCAAATGATTCCAAATATAGAATCCATTTTTCAAAATTCAAAACATAGAAGTTGCAGTAATTAATTTTAAATTAATCCCATTGTTGAAAGGAAAAAACATGTTCTAAAAGATAAAATATTAGAAAAGATTGAAATGTTTTTACATATGAATTTAATGTACAAATAATTTTAATGACATAAATTATATTAAATGGTAAAAATATATTCTATTTAAAATTTTAAACCATTAAATTATATAATTTAACCATATATATTATTTCAATGAGAGAATGTATTTTCAATTAGAATTTAGCGTATTTTTACTATTAATCAAAACATGAATGTTATCAGAAAAAAACCAGAAATTCATACAAAGTAAATTTTTATATTACACATAGAAATAAAATGGTTATTTATTCATATAAAAATTATTAATGTATCAAAAAATTAATTTAAATGGGGTTCACCATTCAAATGTGTAAAATTAAACTTTAAAAAAATTAGGTTGTTATACATCAAATATGGTTTTATTCATACCCTATTACTAAAATATCGATTGGATGATTATAAAATATATTTTATTAAGTATATAACTCTTATATATCAAATAAATTTCATCACCAAAAGTAATTCACTCCAAAATAAAAATATTTAATTGATTTATATTTTTCATAAATAATTGATAGCCAATGAATTCACAATGTGTTTTCATAAGTTAGTTATAATTATTCCTAATAACCATACGACTTGTGTATAATGTTAATTTTATAACAATGGCATCTCACATTTCTTTTAAACTCATGATTTCATGCAAAGTAAGCTACTAAACAAAATAAAATTATTTATAGAAAATATTTCATAAAAACATCCAGAAGTTACAATGTGATTTATCATTATCCCTTTATATTATTGTATGGTGTTAAATAATTCTCCTAGTGATACATAATTTTCCCAATATATTTTTGTATGGTGATACCTAATTATACTTTAGGTACATCATTTTCGCGGACAATTGTTGTTTTGTGATACCTCATTCACCTTGTGATACGTCATTCTCTTAGTGTGATTGGTGATAAATCATTCACCATGTGGTATATCAGTTGATGTATTTAGATAAAAAAAATTCATTAATAGATATATCGTTATCTATGACTTTGTGTGGTGATATAATGTTCTTCAAAAAATAAATAATTTTCCTTGACTTTTTTTAGTGCTTTGATACATTATTCACCAGATGATACATCATTTTCGATGATGGTTTTTGTGGGTCATTGTCCACATTTAATTATGGAAGGTGATACATTATACACCATCATGTTGTGATATAGTTATTTCTAAAACAAAAATATTTATTGAATGATTAAAAATGAATCACTTACCCTCTTATTGTATTCAGCCTTTGGGAACATTATCTCATTCTGATACCAATCGTAGTAGTTATGTATCAACTATTGAAGTGATTTAGTGAGTAAACAATGGTGTTTATTTTGTATACACATGTATTTTATGGCTTATTTTCTTTCAAAATATTAATGTACATATATTTTTGGGTTTTTAAGAAATTAGTTGTGGTGGACCACTATGTTTTATGCTCACACCCTATACAGTCACTTTACAGTGTACGTAAATATTATAGTCTTCATGAAGACTCGAGCTAATGTTCCTGGTATAAGATGATGATATTTAGAATCTATATTGGGTTATATATATAATTCCAAGGTGTGGCCAATGAAATTATTTAATACTTCTTTTATTATTACCATATTCTTTTTTCTGCACTATATAGAATCATCACAATGGGAGTTCCAATTCTATTATGTGACTGTGTGACCAATATGTACTTTTTGTTACAATATGTACAAGTTACTATTGTAGTAATCTTTCTTCAATAAATCCATTTGATATATTCTGATGTTATCAACATTATTGATGGACATTTATTTAATAGTTATTCTGTTTAACGTCACTTGGGGGTATAGTATCTCAACTTTTTTCATCAAAACCTCGCCACTAGTTATAAATATCTATAATTATAGAAGGTACTATTGATTTCATGTGGTTAATATAGTTTAGTAACTATTTAGGTTGGATATATTGAGATGCTAAAATATGTTATGAAATTATTAATAGAATAAATCTAGATCTAAATCCATTTAGTCAGTTTAAAGAAATCCATAATTTAAAATAAATGTGGTACTCATTTTATGTTTAGTGATGATGATGATGAGTGAATATTTCATGGATATTCAATTAAGATAAATATATATAAATTATTTTTCAAGTGACTTAAAAAATAATTAATGTATTAATTTAATTATTATTGTGATTGAATCCTAAAATATTCAAGTATATCATAACCGAAATTTATTAAGAATGTCAAAGTGATACCAATTTTAAAAAACTATAGAATAATCCACAAGGAAAATCATTTTAAATTTATTTTGAAGATGATGATAAAGATAATGAAACATCTTTATATACTGAGAATAAATTATAAGATTATAAGTAGATAAATATAATATATTTGGTGACAAAGAAACAAGTATTTTTACTAGAAGACTAACATGTATTGAGATAATTTCACTATTATAAAAAATAGAGCCTAGTTAATTTATAGAGGTATGGAAACATGAATCATGGGTTAAGTCAATCAAGGAGGAAATTGACTTGATTAAAAAGAATAATACATTAGAGTTATTAATATGTCCAAATATACAAAAATATATGGGATCTAAGTGTGTCTTTAATAATAGGCTGATGAAAAAGGGAAAGTGGTGAGAAATAACACTTGACTTATGGGAAAATATTATACACTGGTTAATGGAATTTAAGTAAAGGGGAATTTCTCTCTTGTTTAAAGACTTGAAGAAATAAAATTATTCTTATAAGTTTATATTAAATGATTATATAAAATATTTTGGATGGATGTCAAGATAAATTTCTTGAACAGTATTCTTAAAAAAAATATATAAATTTAACAACCAAATGTACCTTATCTTAATTATGTTGATTCAAAATATGTCACTTGAATAAGAATTTATATGTTATAAAATGGGAAACTCATTCATGGTATTCGGGACTTGACCCATTCTTAAAGAAATTAGTGTTTAAAAAATTATGGTAGATGTCAATATTTTTGTGATGAGAAGATATGAAAGAAATTTTCTATTAGTGTTATATTTTGATGATATCAAATTTTATTGGAGTAATAATGGATTACTTTAGTAGTTTTAAATTATTTTAAAATCAAAATTTTATAAGACAATGATTATAAGACCCACATACTTTCTAGGATTGCAATTAAATCAATAATTTGGGTAAACTTTTATCTCAAAAATGAATTATGCTAATCAAATATTTATGATATAATATATAAAGAATATAAAAATATTATCAACACTTATTATATTTTTACAAAATGATTAGATAAAATACAATTTTATTCAACCCACTATAGTAAAAATGATTGGTGATTTATTGTATCTGACATCAAGTAGCCTTGATATTATGTATACAATATAGTGAACTACATGATTTCAGATTGATAATAAGGAAGAATACATCATGGATATGAAGAGTATTTTAAAGGATTATATGGTTTGGTTTTTGTTATCCATATGGAAATAAGTAAGACATAATGAAATATAATGAAACTAATTCTAATGGAAATATATTGGATAAAAACTCATTATGTGGGGGATATTTTTATATTAGAGAAAAAATCAATCAGTTGATTTAGAAAGAATAATGAAACTATAAAACATAGTTCAATAAGGGTTAATATTTTTTATCGTAGCCTCTAAGGATATTAATCAGTTGTTTTGGATGAAGTAAAAATTGGATGTTCTTTATGAAGATTCTAAGTTATCGATGAAAATTCTATGTTTTAACAAGATTTATATTAATATCATAAAGAATAATTTTTAATTTTATGGGATAGAAACATTTAGATAAGTTGATTTTTTATCAATGAAATTGAAGGGAAAAAATTTGTAAAGTATAAATATACTGAAACCAATTATTATATGGATTTAATTTTTACCGAACCTTTGTAAACAATTGTATTTTAGAAGAATAGGTTGACCCATGGTATTTAACCATCTACTCTTGACAGAGGATGTTTGGAACATACATTATGAAAAAATTATATTTTAATAATCTCATATTTGGTTTAACCTTCAAACATATTTGGGTGAAATATGATTCATGCTGTTTAAATACCAGATAGATGAATAAATATTAAAAAATATTAATCACTATATAAAAAGGTGTAATAGTATGTAATATAGAGTGTTGATTAGAATTAAAAAATAATTATCTATCATGTTTTAAATAAATCTAATATTTATCACACATATACTTGACATTAGTGAGATTAGATAGTATTATTAAGAATCATTTTCGTAGGAAGGTTAACATTTGGATTTTTTTCATAAAAATGGGAGAATGGATATGGATTATTTCTACCAAATAATCTTTTAGATATAAAGATAATTTGACTGTAGGATATGGGATAAGATAAAGGCTAAAATAATTTTGTAATAAATATTTGGATTGGATAAAAGGAGATCGTTATAGTGGATTAAAAAATGTTTATAATGTACTATAAGGATGTTGGGGAAGAATTCAATGATTACAAGATGTATAATGTTGATAACAAAATCCAATTAGTGAGATTGATGAAACTAGTTATTCAATATTTGATACATTGGTTATATTGTTTTCAATATTTATATTATTATTTCTATACAGAATCATTTTTGGAAAACTATTATTAAAAATTATTGAATTTTTTAAATATTTCTATTTTTTAAAAGTATAATTTATTGAATTATAATGGTTTGGAATTAATTTGAGAAAAACATTAAAAATAAATAGGGTATATAAAAATAAAAATAAAGTATAAGTGATAATATAACTTTTAGTTTGATATGTATGTATGAATTAATGGAATAAATATCACATTAGTGAGATATTAACATTAAACTAGATACATATTATTTCATTATATAAAAATATAGCTGAGTGTGCATATCAGATTTTATCTTGTAGTTTATTTTTTCATGATAAGGATGAGATGATTCATAAGAAGGAATATTTTTTTATAAATATTATACATGTTAAATATAGAGTTTCATTATAGTTATGTGAATATATAACTATGATGTTACATAAATTCACTAGAATAGATTTGAATATTTTATGATTAAATGTTACAGTAAATTAATAGAGAAAATTAATTGTTTTTTTAATCGAATTTTAAATAAGATATATATAATTTAAAGTTAGATGATTGGTTTCCTAAATTAAGAAATATATGTTTTAACATTTCTTAGTGAATTTGAAATAGTAAGTATGGTATTTTATTGATAGAGACTCTATTTACGTATCTTTGAAAACAAATATGAATTGAATAATATATAAACATAGAGAAGGGGGAAAATAAGATATGAGATGAAATTAATGAATTGGTGAAATAAGTGTTGATTTATATTTTTCTAAAAATATATAATTATATAAGTAAAAAATTATTAATAAAACGTTTATTGTATTCTTACGATGAAGATAAAATATCCCTATTTATTCAATTTTAGTTTATGGATTTTTAATTGGTTATTTTTATTTGATCAATGAGACAATATGTTTTTTGTTATCTCATTATAGCATGTGAATATAAGAAGAAATGAAACTCTTTGGGATGAAATATATATGAAAAAAATAAAATACATGATCATATTCTCAGAATAAATTAAAAAATATATTTTAATAATAAAATCATTGAGATAGTGGTTAATTAGTATACTAGTACCCTATTATATATATGATCTTTGGGTATAACCCATTTGGTTGGACCAAGTAAATCTATTATTATATTGTTATACTAGTTTATTTATTTATCAATTAGATATTTAGAATAAGAATTGTGTTTGGAAGGTGATTATTTATGTTTTTTTACTAAAAATAATATAAGATAATTTTTTAATTAAATAATTATATTGGAATTTTGATACCTATAATAAAGCTTTTCACTGGTTATCCTTGTGAGACCTTTCCACCAACATAATGATTTCTTATGTTTTTATTTTTTTAAGAAAATATTAAGTAATTCATAACATAAAAAATCAATAAATAAAATTTTATATATGTTAAAGTTACTGATGTGTGTTAGACCTTCTTCAGCAGAAGTTTTTGTTATATAATCCATTATATTACTTCCTTTCATTAGATTATAATTTTAAAATTATTAGAAAAATTGAAATAATTTTTTTTTATTTTTGTAAAGATAGAGAAAACATTTAAATTGAAATTCATATAATACAAGTAAGACATATTTCACATCAATACCACAATAATATTAAAACTAAATGGGATAGTTTTATAAATTTTATAAATTAATTTAGGATTATTATTTTTTAATTAATTTAAATTAATAATAAAAGAGTGATATAAGAGACTTGAGAAAGATTTATGAATGATTGTTTCCAATGGAATAAAACTATAGATTTTATTAAAACCGTTGAAAATAAATTATTGGATATTAATGTGAATAGTTATTATATTTTTTTTAAGTATTAAGATGAATGTGATATTTTTATAAAATACAAATATATAGGAATGAATTAATTCTATAGTTGATCTTAAAAGGTTATTACAAAGTGATATTTATTAATTTCATGATATTTATGTATATTATTTTTTCTCACATATGTGAAAGATAGTATGATTGATTATATAATATTTCCTCTAAGTGTTTGATGAGTTTGAGGTTCTCTATAAAAATCTAAATGAAATTTGAAGCATAATTGATTTGTTATCATGTTTAAAAATTATATAAGGAATTATTTTCATTAACTAAATTCAATTATTTGATTGGTAATGGAAATAGAAAATCTGTATAATGAAAAAGGTTCCATTCTATAAGTTGACATGACTATAATAATGAAAAATGAAATGTTTGATGAGATGAGTGAGAGAAATAACGTGAAGATACTTAATACAACACTAAATAAAAGATAATTGATGCTCATGTCCTAGTATTGATGTTGTGTGAAATAATATTTCTTTAGAGATGAAGTACTTATCATACATTATATACATAGTTACTTAAAACATTGATATTAGTGGGGAATAAATGAAAAACATTATCTCACATAGTTCTAAATGTTACTTAATGCGGTAAGAAGTTACACTACATATTCCAATTAGATGTATCCACACAACAATATAATGAAAATTTACCCCATATACAGATGATTAAACATGATTTTCTATTGATTTTAATCTACACATATAATTTTTATTGTCTATATCCCAATAATGTTTTTTAAAATATTAGTGTGACATAAAAAACTACAATATATTTTATGATCCATAATTTTTTAACATACTTTCCAATAAATTGAAAGATCTCATGATCTATAAAAGAGAAAATTATTTTTTATAACTAAGAGGAATATGATATCATAAATATTTTAGTCATTAAGAATTTTATTTCTGATTAATCATGTTAAACATTATTAGATAGAATGAAAGAGGGAAGTGATTGAATAAGTGATATTTTAAGTATTTTTGACTTTTATAAAAATAATAAATGATGTTTTGTAGTTATACATCTCAAAACTTATAAATAGTAAATTGGAGTAACTCATTGAACACTTCCAACCCATTCCATTGTGTTTGCAATAAATCAGAGGTGTTTGAGAGTCTAAATAATACATTTTCCATCATAAGAACCATGATTCCATAATAGTAGGTTTTTTTGTGTCTTTTTTTAGTGATTTGAATCTTTGGTCACATGGAAATGCTGGTTAGATAGGAATTTTGAGAGGAAGTGGGAAATTTTGATTTCTTATATGGTTCTGAGTACACCATAGTAGAGAAATGGATAATCAGGCCATTGTAGAAGGATTGTTTTCCTAAGGAACCCACAATTTTTTAAATTTCAAAGAGAAATTTCCAAGGTGTTGGGAATGTCACTGTGTAAGGGAGTAGTGATTCCTAGCACATGAGAAAGTGTAAAAGAATGAGAGAGATTCCTCTACATCATGTCCTTCAGCATAGTGGGTCCAAATTGTAATTCATTCATCCCTATGTTGTATTAGAAGATGTAGTGGTGGTTTATTTTAGTCTTTTAGTTTTGTTTTAAGCTAAGTATATTTTTTGGTCCTTCATTTCAATGATTTAAATCCTCATGTGAGGATAGTTTGGGATTTATAAACCTCATATCATATTCTCATGTAAGGTTATGTCTCAATCTATATATTTCTTTAATTACTCAGACGTAGGTAATATGTTTGAGTGTAGTGCCTCATGGCATGGTGATTTTGGAGTCTCATCTTGAATTAATCACCCTATTTAAATGTAAATCTTTTTACCCATATACAATGAGCCTCACTAGTGTGTAGGTGGAATTTTGAGGAAAAGAACTATAATTTCTATGTTACATCCTAAGTATTCTTTATAATGGATTTTAATTAATAAAAATGTAAATAATAAATAAAAAATAATGGTTTTAAATATTTATGAAACATTTGAATTAATTATTTTAATTTTTAATTTATAGGACAATAAATTGGATCATGTGATACCAATTAAAATTATAAGTAAATTACTTTAAATTAAATGGAGAGTTAGATAATTATTTTGGAAATATATGTAGAACATGTATATGCTATTATAAAATAATTCATTTCCCTATTTTGATTTCCATTTTGTTTCTATCAAACCTAAGTGATAAAAACAACACTATTCAAAAAAAATTACACTTCTAAGATTTTGTCTAATCCATCTATGGTTAATTTTAATACCTATAAATATTTTTCTTCATCCAATGTTTTTTTATAAAATATGTAAAGATTCTTGTTCTATAAGATTCAATAACTACTCTATTCATTTTGGTATATATAATGAGTTTATAAATATTTTTCCTTTCTTGGGTAACTATTTTGAATTAAAATAATTAAGATGAGATACTATAAGATGAAAATGAGGAAGGGAAGTGATACACCTTTAGTTTTTAATATATTTATATGTTATTTTATTCAGATTTATTGTTTTATTTTTACCTAAAATAATATAGTATCAATAAATAAGAGTGGAAATTTGGTAGTAAAGTAGAAGAATGTAATTATGATAAAGTATAATAATGTTTCCCCATCTTCTTTATGGTTTTCTTAGACTTATATATTGTAATTATCGTATATTATGTGTCTTTTTTTTTAATCCCCTTGATTGTTGTGAAATTTTTTCCACTTAAAATATGAGTTGTTTCTATATTTTTTGTAGAATAAATTAACATAATGAAGTAATATTTAAAGATAGTAATTAAAAGTTTTGTTTGAATAATCAGTACTTTTACAATTTTGATGTTGGACCATGTCATATAGATTATTATAAAAATGTTTATTATTATGTTTTTTTGGTGGTGAAATATGATGTAAAGGTTTTATAGATTCTGAATAGTGTGTATGAAACTAAAATAAATTAATTATGGGTCGTTAACTAATATATTATAAGGTGATATAGAATAGTATTGAATAATGTGTAATGAAAATTCACGTGAATTAATTAAATTAATGTCCAAAATGTTAATGAATGGATAAGATCTTACTGGAATCACTTGTAAAGGTTGGTAAGAGAGTTTTTTTATTCAATATATGATTAAAATGGTTGAATTGAAAAATATTGGTTGTTAATGTGATTATTTGGAAAATTGTGGAATCAATGAATTTTAGAAAGTGAACTATGGTCTCGGTATGGTCATTTCACAAGTGATTTTACTTTATTGGCGGTATAGATTGGAAAGAGTATGCTGTAACATTAGGGTGGTTCTGATAGAAGAAATAAATATTAATATATTTATGTGAAACCTTTACTTCAATATTGTGTTAGTGTATGTGTGTATATATATACATATATTGTATTTTCCATGTAATTTCTAAATATACTCCACTATATTTGAGTATTGTATAAAAATGACAATTATTTAGTTCTAGGTGTTGTCCCTAATAGCTATTTTAGTGAGGGTAGTTAAGTAAATGATACATCTTCCCCATTCCACCATTATCTATAGAATAGATATGATGTAATGGAGTTTATATAACCAGGAAAGGAGTGGGAGTTTCATATATTGTACCCGATTAGGTTCCCATGGTGGGAAAATGGTTATGTTTCGGGGGGATTGTATAGTCGTAAGATATAATTGGGTTTATGTATTTTATTTTCACGATGACCTACTTATCAGGTTCTATGTTGATAAATGTGTATATGATGTGGTATTTATTTTTCTTTGATTCAAACATGTGATTATGTAACTTACACGCATTGGGGTACGTAGTGTTATGACTGAACCTATATCATAAAATAAGGGATGGGATCATAAGACATTTTATGTTGGGGTGTGATAGTGGAAAACACTTGGGGAAGTGGTTTTAGTAAACCTATGATTATATTATTATGATATTATCCTATTATACATAGATTTGATACTCAGGGATTGGGCCTTAGTGAGGTTGGGAATGTTTAGTCCAACAAATAGGATTATGAATCTTCTTCTATTTACTCATGGTAGCATTAGTATGATTTTATAACATTTTCATGAGAGGTCCTATAGAGGATCCTACGGATTATACATACTATTAAACCCCTATCTGTATATTCTCTAGCTTATTTGTAGTGTTTTGGTGAATGATCTAGACTAGGATAGTTTAGAGCTCGAGTTGATATTTAGAGGTTCTACATTAAGTGTGGTTTGAGATTTTATTTTTTCAACAGATTTATGATGTATGAAATTTTATATATGTTTATATTTACTTCTATATATATATATATATATATATATTAATATGATGTGATCTTGATGGGTTTTTCACATCTTATCTCTTATCTCAAATTTAAACACCATGGGTATTGTGTACCATTGTGTGTTATATACCCTTGATGATAGTATCCAGTCTAAGGCCTATTGAAGGTTGATATTGGGGTTACCCCATATCTTCATTTTTGGAACCAAAGGGGTGCCCATTAATGGGTGGGGGGAGGGGTGTGTTAGGTTATAGTGGTATCCAAGATGATAGTTGAGATATATGATGGAAATGGGAGTTATGAACTTTTAGAGTTTCAAGGGTTGGTAGAGAAATAAAAACAATTGCTCTTAGGGTATGAAATAGTACAAGGAGACCAAAAATAATATATGATTTTAATTCCCCCTTTGGACTAAAATAAGGACTATAATCCTATCGAACAATCAAGCATGGTTGTCCTATTTATTGGATAGAGACCTAGTAATGTTATGTGCTTCATCTCTATTTTAACTTTTGTTTAAAGGGGATGACCATAAGAATTAAATAAACCTAATTAAATGAATTTAAATTAATTTCATGCTACTGAGGTTATGGATTTGTCTTAATTGGGTAACATGTGTAATGGATTCAAGAAAATTAAGATTGGGTACACCGCCTCTATCATGAAACAATTTTTTATAATGTGTTTTAAATTTATGTTGGTGAGTTAGGGATTTCTGAAGATGAAACTATTTTAGTGTGGTGTATGGGGTCCCTTGGATTGTATACTTGTTTTATATATTTTATGATATGAAGGGTTCATTTATTTTTTGAGAAATATAATGTGACATTGGCTTAAAACTATGAGAATTAATAGAATTCAGATATAATAAATAGTAAATTATTGTGTTAATGATTTTATAGAGTTAACATAGGTGTATTCCTGGTAGTTACAAATTTGTTAACAAAATGTGAATATATTTCAACATTAAATTTGTTTTTCAACCTTATGTTTTATGATTCATGTTATATATTAATTTTCATTCTAGAAATTCGATTTTCTTTATTTTAGTGTTAACTTGAAAAAAAATAATGATTTGATATTTTCATGTAGTTGGTTAAAATATTCAGTAATCACTTCGTAAATTTCATTATGCCATGATTTTTTTTTTTGATTGGTGGATGGTTTTCTTTTTAAAATGGTTTTAATTATTTTCAAGGGAATAATAGAATAGGTTTAAATTTTTTTATAAAAGGATTTGTTTTCCTCACGATTTAAAATAATACATTGTAGTTTTATTTAAATTTATTTGGATAATGATTAAAAATTTACTCATTAATATGTTTTCAGATACATATAATTATTTTAATTCATGGGTTTTAATGAAAATTTTTCATGTTTTTAAAATGATATTCCATTTTTAGTTTTTTAATATTATTTTAAAGTGATTAATATTTTAAGGATTCGTGCATCATTTTCTTAAGTTTTATTTAAATTAGAATTTAATTTTAATCAGTCTTAATTTATTTATTAAAATTCTTATAATTATGTTTCATTTATTTTTAATAAATTAATTCATGGTAGTTAAAATATGCTTTCTTATAACCCTTTTTGTGATATAATTTTTAGTGTATCATTCACGATATACCATTCTAGTTTTAATTTGAGGATAAATATATGTTAATTAATAAACTTTTAAATCACATTATATAACAATTTGTTTAAAAATAATATGAGTTGAAATTTAATAAGATTTATTGAGACATTTAATCGATTTTATTTTTTATGAATAATATTTTCTAGAAGATTCTCAATTAATTGAGTCACCTATAGATTATTTATTAATTAAGTTGAAATTATTTCAGCGAAATGTTTTATGTATCATGTTTTATATTTTAATATTTCATAACATGAAATATTACGTTTCTTATTAAAATCAATTGGTATTTTAAGGATTTTTTTAAAAATATGTTTTCGCAAATGGGTTCCAAGTTTCATTTTAATAAGTTTGAGTTAATTGGTTATTTTAAATAACCTTGTTTATTTAATGATTGGGGTGATGATATATTGATGGAACATCATTGGAATTTTTCATTCGAACAACAAGAGATGCATTCGTGGGTTGAGGTGCTTTGCCAATTTCACAAGTAGAATATTCCAATGTTCTTGGGCGTAACATCAGGTCCCATTGTTAGGGAATGATGGGAGGAGGTAGATTCCTCCTTCAAGTTAATAAGGACACTATAACTAATTTGGTATGAAATATAAACTGTTAATATCTGTGGGGTAGCCCACACATGGTGGAAAGTGAATGATAGTCTGATGAGGAGAGTCTCTTAGGATATATTCCTTTTATTTTTTTAAGGTGGAGTACATTCACTAGGAGATGGATTATGATTAGAATTATGAGGCTGATAATTTGAATTCTTGCTCTTTCAATAATTGTAGGTAGAGATCTAAGAGGATTATTAATACTTGGGTGCAACCCCGAGTATAGGATTAGCCCAGCTCCTGGAATTTTGCATAGGTTCGGTTGAGGTGCTTTCTCTTTGGTGTGATTGTAAACTAAATATCCTAGCGCTATATGTAACATTTGGTTCCTATTTTTTTGGTAAATTAGTTGGTTTTATAATTGAATGATCATGTTTTCCCTAGGAATTTTCTATTGAATTTTTCCTTTTTTTAAAAATGTTCATTGTGTTTTTATATTGAAATAATTTTCGATGTATTCATGATTAATTGATGAATTTTAGTTTATCCCAATGTGGCTATGATTTTAACCTTCCTTACACCGATATTTTGTTTCCAAAATGGTATTACCACTATTTTAAAAGTATCTCTCAAGGTGATTTGGTTTGATTTTGATGTCACATATTATCTGATCCCTCAACTTCTTAAGTGGTGATCATGTTTAGGTTATCGTGACATATCTGAGATGTGTTCTACATGGTGGTTTTCAGACCTAACATCCAATGTAATTTCTAGATTAATTTTTTTTCTTGTGTAAGATAATTTTTTGGATGTATATAGTTAAATGGATAGGTTTCATCAAGAATGTTACACTGAATTTATAATAATTCAATAGTATATAAACTGATCGAGAAAAGTTTAGCCATCATAGGGACAATAACAAGTTATTAGTAGAAATGGTTCAGGTTATTTTGAGTTACATGGAAATTTTATCCTATGGTGATAAAATTTTACTAGGAATATTGAAAGGGGTGTGTGTTTTGGAGTGCTTGTGTGTCGGTGGGTGCACCATAGAGAGTGAAGTTGATAAATAGTCCCTTTAAAATTTATTTTCCCTAGGGAACCCACTTATGTAAAATAGATAAGTGAAATGATCAAGGAATTGATAATTTTATCATGTGAGGGAATGGAGAGTCCACGAATGTGGGTGATTAAGAAATGATGAGTGGTGTTACTCTACCTAATTTTCTTTGGTAAGGTTGGTTAAAACTACAAGGAATATCTCCCTACACTATGGTGTAGTCTATCATGGATGTTTGAGTTAGTCGTTGAGATTAGTTTGAAGGTAAGGTGTATTTATTTTGTTAGCATGTGGGTGATTTCCAAAGTCATGTGATCCTATTTATATATTTGTAAACCTCACATCCAGTTAAGTTCTTCAAGCATAAGGGTAAGTTTATTGCTTCATGTAGGTAGATTTACTAAAATATATACATCAGCTATCAATAATCTAGAGCCACATATCAATGTGGGTTTAGATTATACCATTAAATTAATCCCACTACGTAAGGTTAAATTGATTTACACATACAAAATATTTCTCTCTAATGTGTATATGGGATTTTAATGACCAAAAAATATATAATTTCAATATTCAATCCCTACTCCACTTTTCTATTCCTTCCAAGGAAAACAAGTACAAATAATTAATGAAATTTTATTATTTTAAATTTATTATGAAAATTTTTAATTGGATATTTCACTTCCAAATTTAAAAAGGTTTTAATTGGATCAAGATTGGTCAATTAAAGTTAACATAAAATTAATGTGAATTAAATAGATAGTTTGATGAATATTTTTGAAATATTTATAGAACCAATATCAAACATTATGAAATAATATATTCCCCCCATTTGAGTTCCTTTTCATTCCAATAGAACCTAGGAGATCAAAAAATCACTATTCGTGATATGCTGCCCCTCTGTGACTTGATCCTCATATATACCTATGCATTTCTAGACCTATGCATATTTGTCTCCATTCTTGAATTTTTATGTTATGGTGTGTAAAGGTATTTTATGTAAGGTATTCTAGAACAAATCTCTTTTTTCTTTTTTTATTGTTATTTTACAATGATATTTTCATCGCTAGGTAATTATAAAGAGTTTAATTATAAAAGATAAAATGATAAAATATTAAAATAAGGAAAGGGAAGGGTCGAACATGTATTTTTTTACATATATTTGTGTTATTTTATGTTCCACTTATATGGTAATTTTATCTGAAATAAAATATAATGACTAACTAAAATAGGTAATTTGGTATTTATAAATAAGAAATTAATTTTGAGAATGAAGTGGAACATGAACCTTGAGATCTCTATATTGATAGAAGCTTTCTAAATTTTAAAGAAATTCTACTTCATATCTTGTTTCTTTGTTCGATTGAATTTATTGTTGTGAATTTTGTTTCCATTTAAAATATTAGTTTTCTATATAATTTTTTTATAATAACTTTTTATAAAAATGTTTTAATTAAATTTGGTTATTAAATGATCTGTTTTAATAATCGGGACTTGAATGACTTTTAGGTTGGCCCATGTAATTTAGATTCTTGGAAATATGTTTGTTACTTATTTCTATGTGATTATGGTTATGATAATTTATTGAAGGTCATATAAATTCTTTATAGCGTAGAATGAATCTAGAATAAAGTAATAGTGGGTTGTTAATTAAAATTTGGTTTGATAATAAGGACTATAATTGGATAATGTGGTCCAAAAATTACTGTGGAGTAATTGAATTAATGTTTTAAATTTTTGTTTGAATGCTAAAGCTTAATGGAATCCCTTGATGGGGTTGGTTAGATTTGGTTTTAATTAAATATATTTTTTAAATGGATCAATTAATCAATTTTCATTGGTAATTTGATAATATGGATATTGGGGAATTAGTGAATTTAAGAATATGAGTTGTGGTCTTTTTCTGGAAGTTTTGATGGTGAATTGCATTTAATGGTGACATCATTCAGTGGGAGGATGTGGTAATTATATTTTATTATTTTTGGTAGACATACATGAAAAATTATTTATGTTAAACAATTATGATCGGATTATGTCAGGGTATGAGTTTGTTTTTGTGTACTGTATTTTTCTTGTTATTTTTAAACCCAACCAACTAGAGTTGAGTATTTTATGCTGATACAAAATGTTTTTGTACAAGGTGTTTCCCCAACATCTAGGTTGTAGAGAGAGTATGTATAATTATCCCCTCTTTCCACTATACCTTTAATAATATACTATATGTGATGGTCCAAGGTTGGTATGATCATGAATGGCATGGGAGTGGCATATGGTATACCCAATGAGGTGGTGATGATGGGATGATGGTTATGTGGTGGGGGTCATGCGTTGAAGGAAGAGAGAATGAGGTCTATCTCCTTTATGTTTACGATTCCCTACTACTATTTTTTTGAGGTTATGGATGTGGAAATGATGTGGTATGTATTTTTCCCTAAAACAAACATGAGATATTAGACCTTGCAAGCATTGTTATAGGTAGTGTTATGACCAGACACACATCCAAAAGGAAAGGATGGGAGAACAAGACATTGGTCATTTGGGTGTGATAGTGGAAAACTAGTGGGTAAGTTGTTTCTAGGTTCCTATGATAATATTATAATGATATTATTTTATTATACTTGGATGAAATACTTTTTAATTGAGCCCTAACATGGAAATGAATGTGTAGCTGAACTAATAGGTTCATGTTGGATCTCATATTTCATCATTAGATCATTGGTATGGATTTCTCACATTTTCAAAATTGGTTTTTAGTTGGTTCACATTGACAATACATATTATTATCACCCCTATTTATATCTTTGATGTGATCAAGTGTGTTTTTGTGACCGAGTTGGAAAAGGATAGCATGGAGTTGTAGTTAATGTTCAGAGATGTTGTATCAGGAGTGGTTTGAGATTTTTGATTTTTGATATTTTTCATGAAGGAAATGGATTTTATTCTTGTGTTTATTTTTTTGGATCTTGGTTTATTTTAAATTATTATTTTTTGATGTTTTTTTCTCCTATTATCTTTTTTCCTAAAAGTATAAATTAATTTTAAGGACTACCTTTGTTTTTTATATAACCTATGAGCTAGTCACCAACTTGAGGCCTATTGGTAGTAGGGATTAGGGGTAACCCCTTCTCTTCATTTATAACCCAATAGGGGTACCAATAGAGGGGAGTTGGGTGTCATTACAATTAGAACTATCCCATAGATTTGAGAAGAACTAAATTAATATTAATTAGAACTAGGGGTTGATGAAACTTATTTTAATTAAATTAAATATTTTTTAATAGACTAAGAAGGTGTTTCATAACTGAATGGGGATATATATCACTATTGGTTGTCTAGTATTGAGTTTTTATATATTATATTAATATTATATTATTTTTATACTTTTAACTCTAAATTGATTGAGGATACTTTCATTGAATAATAATATTTGGGATAATTCCAACTTATTATATATACTATGTGACTAAATGGGAATATTTGTCCAATGGTTATTCTATGTTTTTCTATTGGTGTTATAATTCACAAGTTTTGGAAACCATGTATTTTTTTATTTCCTTATAATTTCATTTTATTGTTATCATAATTTTTTAAAAAAATAGTTAATTTACATGTAATCAAATAGAAAAGTTTTATTCATGTTGAATACCAAAAATATTTACAAATGAAAATATTATAGTGATTCCCCCCTCTCTTATTATACTAACATCACACCTCAATCCTCACAGTTAATTATTTTAGAATAAAAATATATATTAAAAACATCACTCTATCATTAAAAATTAATAAATTAACATTAAAAAAATTATGTTAATAAATCCAAACCCTGTGGGGTCATCACTCTTTATCATTTATATAAAATGTATATGTCTTTATAATCATTTTCTTAATAGCAATTAAAGAAAGAACTGTCTATTTTTATAAAAATGATCTCTTAAGGGTTCCAAAATTTAAAAGAAAATAAACTTCACCCCTTATTGAGATACATTTCCCCATGAAATACTAAAGCTATGGATTTATTCATATGATATATGGTTTGAGAGATATTTTTTTCCACTAGGGTCCCCTGTTCATGAAAATAATAAATTTTCTTAATTTCTTTTATAGGAAATTTATAAATTCATAGTAAAATGTGAGGTTAATTTTCCTTATGTCATCTTCTTATATGAGGTTACATAAAAATAATTACAATTAATATATTTTTTAGGTTTTTAAAAATCCATTTCAAATTATTTTTTTTATACTTTTAATAGTGAGTTTTTATAAATTGAATACTAATTCAAACCAAAAATTACATTGTCAAACCTTTTCATAATTATCCTTCCTTCATCCATAGATCTTGTTAATATCTCCATCACCAACACCCTCTAAGGTACTTTTTTATCACCACACACACTTCTCTTATGGTCTTTAATAGCCACATTAGTGTATCTTCAGTCCTCTTGATTTCATACCATCCCTGGTATCATTCTTTAGTATTCTCGATTATCCAAAACCCCATCATTCCCTCTCCATTCAATGTTTTTCACTCTAATAAACCATTTTAGCATACCCCATTGTTATATCATTGGGATTTTTTAGTTTTTTGGTATATCTGGTTGAATATATTATGTCATTTTTATTTCAGAATCTAGGTAATGTTTTTGATATAAGGAATTATTTGATTATGTTTTAAAAGTTGTTTAGGATGAATTTTTGGCATAGAAAACTATTTGAAATAAATATAAAAATTATTTTTTGAGTTCATTTCATTTCACTATAATTTAATATAATTAAATTTAATAAATATTTATCTTGAAATTATATATTTTAAAAAAATCATATGATATATATGTTATTATTTTCATGTTTATTAGTACTTTTATGAGTTATATATAATTTTATAATATTTCATTTCTAATTTTTTTATTTATTTATTTGTAATGTTGGGTTGTTTAAAATTATATATATAATAATGTTTCCAATGAGCCATTACCCAAGTGGTAAAGGCTCTTGATTGGCTTCCATATGATCTTGGGATCAAGCCCTAATGGGGGAAGGTACTATTACAGTACTATGCAGGCAGTGATGCAGGAAGTCAGTGATGCTAGAATGATGTAGTAAGGTGGTAACACAGGCATGACATAGGCAGGATGACGAATCCATGAGGATCTACAAGGCTTCCAAACCTTATAATGGGATTCATGCCCACGGGGACTATGATCCTGGTACTAAATAAATTCGACCTGATGAGTGGGATATCCCTTTCAGGGGGTATATGGTATGCCCTTCCATCATCTATTTGTGGTGTGTGTTTTTTTCAATGCAATGTTACCACCAAGCAACTAATATATATATACACTAACATATATAAAATAATTTTTTATAAATTTTGTATATTTTTTTTATTAAACTTTTTATTATTTTATTGTAATAAATAATTTTTATCAATGATTTATTCTCCATTATATACATATAATTATTATTTTTGGATCGCCGTATGCTTATTCTAGTCACTTCGGATAGTCTCATGCATAGATATCCAAAAAATTCAACCATGCAATATAGCCTTTATTAATTTCAAACAAACTCCATTCCACATTTTATAAACAATATTATAATTTTATTTTTCATAATATGATCTAAGAATATTTTATAAAATAGTGAAGTGTTTATTTATCATAAAAAACATTATATAAATGAATATTTAACACATAAGAAACCTATAGATATAAACCACTTGATAAGCCTTGGAGTATATATAATAATATTTCACTACCAAGATATGTTTCATCTTAAATTACTAATATTTCTCAATGTTTTTCTTTGTGAAAAACATGTAAATCATAATTCTTGGGGTTGTTATATTTTTAAATTTATTAAATATGTCATACTCTAATGATAAAATTACATAACAGAAGAGGTATTTATGTGAATAATTTAAATTTTATTCCAAATATTTACTAAAAATTTATATAACTATATATTTATATTTTTACAAGGACTATAGGAAAACAACATATTATAATTTGGAAATTTCTTTGTTTAAGAATTATTTGACTGCTTATGTGGTGTTAGAATTTATATAGACATAAAAATTGGTAGTTTCCTTTCAGATATGTAATTTTTTTACTTAGATATTTTACTTCATATGGGAATTATCCACACATTATATAGAGATATTTATATATTTAATTATATTCATATCTATATATATATATATATATCTGTGTGTATGTGTGTGTATAATTTTATGTGTTTAATCTCTTTTTATGAGTTTATATGTGTGTTTGTGTTACTCTCTATATCAATATGCTATTTTTTTATGTTATATATATTTATAATTATCAAAATAATATTTTCATTGTAGATGACATAGAATACTGAATTCTTTGATGATTTAAAAAAAAATCTAAAAAAGGGTACATGTATAGTGAAGATATTGGATTCTCAATAACTATATGGTAGTTTGTCTTCAATCTAGAAACTATTTCCGGAAACTTTTGTTCATTTTTATGTGAATAGATATCTCTCCCACTATAAATATCATTAATTTAAATCAGGTTATAAATTGTAATTTTTTTAATTTATGGTACTTATTATGTAAAATAGATGTGTTTATACAAAAAATATAATGTTGTGGACCGAGATACCATTGAACTATTCCCTAATCTTGGTTGGTCACATGGCCTTTGGCATATATCCCTAAACTATAGAGGATTCTGGCTAAAAGTGAGGTCATGGGTGAGTCTTAGGGAAGACTATTCCCTCATTTCTAGGGTGTATCATAGCATAAATATCATAAAAGATAAAAATAGTGAAATAAGAAAACCATAAAATAGAAGTAAACAATGGAATAACAATCCTTTAAACAATCTAAAAATTAGATCATACACAATATGATGACACATGTCACATATTTATAATAAAACAAAAAATGAAGGAATACATGGTAGATGTACAATCCCTATAAAAAACAAAAAAGGCTAAAGGAATCCCAACAGCATCACAAGCCTATGCTTGGTCCCATGCTCTCTTGCTCCTAAGAATCATATCAAGTACCTATAAGAGGGTGACTTCCATTATCCTTACCTATAATAATATAATCTGTCTCATCCAAAATGTGAACGATACAGGCTATGAAACTAAATCTCAGCAGGTAACCACCTAAGGTATGTTCTAATCAGTTAGTGAATATATTTAGAAGGAAGTGTGTAATAATAAAAATATTATTCAAGGGAGAATTAAAAGGTAAATAAACTAAATTCTATGGTTTTCATTTCATATTCATTTATCATTTTAAGTGTGTTTAAATATACAAGTCTTGAGATACAACTAAAAACTGACATCCCCCATATAGCTAGTAGCACAAGAAATTATTTAAAGGCTCATCTAAAAAGTAAAAGTGAAGACAAAATCCAGGCATGTACGTTGGCTTGGTAAAAGCTTCATAAGTCATTCCATTTATAATTCAATTTACAACCTAATCCAATATTCGATATTCCTATGTTTAAATTAAAGTATCACACTTGGTGAAATATCAACCAACATAGTATAAACCCATTCCTGGATAATCACTTAGGAACCCAGTATCGCTCTAGGTGAGGTATAATTTCCTAGCCAATCAACATCATCCTAGGTTCTCCTCAACATAAACTCGAGTATCACCCTTGGAATAATATTAAAATTCCCTTTGAGTCTATCTATGAACTTCTCATAATAATCCATGTATCACTATGAATATAAGTCTTGGCTAAATGATTTTTTCTTTGGAATCTTTCATTTGGATCCTTGTATCACTCACTACAATATAATTTTAACCATTGATTCAGTCCATTGAATCCATGAGTTGATCCATGTGTAACCCAAGGTATAGAGGTCTATAGTCACATGAGAGTGTCCATGGCATACAAAATTGAATCCACATATCACCCCAGGATATTTATCATTTAACCAATTAAATTCCATTTAAACATATCATTAGACATGCTAAGTTAAAAACCTAGAGCATCTCGTATCAAGATCACCTCAAAAGGGGTATCAAGCTATGACCAACCTCAAAGGGCTTGGCCATTCATTTACACATGTGGTAATATTTTGTATAACATGGTTCAAAGGGATAATAAGCTGCTACATGGATTGGTTATCCTATAACTCACATGTCCAAATCAATAAAATGTGCAATTTATTCCTATTAAGGTAATTGAAAAACATGTCCAAGATCGAAGGGATTTATGTCAAATACTCACATGATAAATTTTATAATAACATGACTAAAATGTATAACAAGTTGTCCAAGGGCTTGGTTATCATATATCTCACATGGGAAAACCAACATTCATGGGAATTCAATCCAATTTCATCAATTAATGTCATAACCTTTAGTCCACTCACATGGGAAAGGCATTGACAAAACCATCAAGATTAAAAGAGAAATGACACATGTGGGTTAAGCTTCAAGTAATCCATCCCATAACCTTAATTTTTTCAATTAAAATCTATCAAAAATGCAATTTAATTCTCTCGTGAAGTCATATTTTTACATCCTATGACATGGGATAAAAGGCATGCCTCATGGGAATCCAATGAACAAATCCATAATTGGTCATTCAACATAACTCACCCTTGGGGTGGTCCTTATTTTAGGTATAAAACATATAACATACAAAAACACGCCTATTCAATTACCTAACTCATGATCGTTAATAACAGGGTTCAATTCTAATTATGTAACCACCTAGAAATTGGGAGCATATCATGCCAACACATATAAATGATCTGAAATTCAAGGAAATAAACATGCCCCTACCTTAGGCTCATTATATATAGCTCATCCAGAATCAAGGTCTAATTAATCCTGGTTTGGAATAAATCTAATGAATGAATGAAGAAAACAAAATACGGCGTATGATCCTAAATACACATAGAAAAGATGATATCTAGAAGAATCTATAAAGTATGAAAGGAATTGAGGCCTCGCCATTATGGATCCAACAAGACAAACCACATTCAAATCAGATAACGAATAGCGAGTAGATCTAAAATTGAAGAATAGTTCAGGTTGAGAGATTTTACAATGGGAAAGTTGTAGCCTGTTTGAAGAAAACCCAAAATAGTTTTAAAATAAGATTTTTTTTTAAAATAAAAATATTAAAAATCAGACACAGTAGGGCTCACATGGCTTATCTTCAGGGTTTATCAAACCCTGTGGAAACCATGCACGACATCATGTAGCATTAGGGAGAATTGTACAATTACCCTAAAAGTTTTATAAACCATGTGCATGCTATGCTAAAATCCTTTTTCAATTTCTGCTTTAATTGTAGACCTAGTCATACGGGGGTGCGGATCATCTATCATGGTTTACCCCAACTATGGGGATTATAATCCCACCAATATCCATCTTATAGTGTTTATTCAAACCGTGCGGCCTTCCCTCCACGGTTTTCACTAACCGTGAGCCACCCTAAAGACACCCATACTTTTCATTCCAGGATCCATACCATCCCCATACACCCCTGAGACCTTTGTGACCTCTATGGGAACTCACATTAGACCATATTTATGAAATAAATATGAGAAAATAATGAAAAAGATACATTTATACCTTAATGAAGAATTGAGTTCTTACAAAAATGAAATCAATTTTATTATTATAGTGGTTGGATTCGAAAAAAAAACTACCAATTAGTTATTGAAAACCTGATAGCAACATGATTAGTTAGGGTCCTCTTCCACAAATTAATATATTATATTTTTTAAAAAAAATTATACTTATTGATTTACTATTTATATTATTATTTCAATGGAGTGTTATAAAATTATTTAAAAATTATCATATAGATAAATTTTGGGATGAATTGGTATGTTATGGTTTGTTGTAATGTTAAAAAAGTTAATTTTTTATCTATCATTTGTCCTTATTTTTATTCTTTAAAACTACATGATTTCAATATAAAACTGATATTTTAGTTTAAATTTTGTTTCCTGTGTTCGAATATGAGAAAACATGATAATATATTTTTATAAACATCGGAACATAGTTCATAATTTATTTTTAACATATAGAATTGAAGAAAATATTATTTTGATGTGTGGTGTATTCAAAATTTCAAAATTTCTGTGTTTTTAATTTCATATTCAGAGTATATTGATATAATTATCTTTATTAAAAGATATGTTATTATATTATTCATAGTATAACATAATTACTGATAATCTTGCTGTAAATTTAAATGATTTGAACTATTTTTCTTCTATAGAATGTTGATTGGAATAATTAAATTAAATTATCATATAAGATTATCAATTTTATAAATTAAATTTATGTGGGATGATGTTTTATGGGGGAAGCAGGAATAAAACTTTTATTTATATTCTAAACTACTAAAATTGTGTCTGCAATTATACAACTTCATAAGGTTTTTACATTTCAAGAGGAAGTATATTCTAGAGTAAAATTTCTCTTTTTTTAAATTTTCCAAGATATTGACATCAGTTTAAACAACCGTAGATAAAATTATTAAGTGACCATCAATAATTGACTTTTTTACGAACTTTTCCTATTAAAAAACCTATGTTAATTATTTAAATTCCATCAACAACTAATTTTTAGTTGTTCTAACTACAAAAAATTGAGTATCATAAAATCATTTCCTGTAAAACCACTACTATAAGGAATGTGGTGATTACAATTACCTCTAATTTATTGTAAAAAATAAAAAAACTCCCATGAAAATTAATGTGGTGGTTTCAAAGTCACATACTATTTTTTTTATTTATAAACGTTTTCAGAAAATACCATAAATTAAAATAATAGTTAGTAATTTTTAATTGTTATGGATATATATATGGTGGATTGATAAAATAGTATAAATGGGTTTTTCTCATACATTGTATATCATCACTGAATTAGAAATATGATCTTGATCATATTGATAATAAAAAAATATCAAATAAAAAATCAATATTATAACAATTAAATAATAAAAACTATTTAAATAATAATGTGTATTAATTTAATGTTAATGTTTTTGGAAATAGGTTTTAAGAAATTCATGGGATTGACTATGAACATCCTTAATCATTGTGATATTTAAATACAATAAGATTATCCTTGAAATTATAATATTCTATTATTATTATATGTATATAGAATAAGTAATAAAAAACAATAATAACATAAAATTGATGCAAATGAATATACTAAAAACCATTTCCAAAATTATGGACCAAAAGAACCCACTCATTCCATAATAGATCTAAATAAACCCACTAAATGAAAAATAAAATCATGGATAAAAGATATAACCCTGACCCAAATCTAAAAAATGAAAAAACACACACATAATTGATTTGGTGAATTGCATGTCATGTTCCATGTATCTTAGTTTAAAAAATATGAACATGGTCCTTGTCATGTCATGAGATTTATAAGGTAGATATTGATTTAGATGTATCATTTATGGAATAACAAGGGTGGGTCATTGATTAGAGTGAGAAAACTCTAGTGCCCAAGAATTTTGCATTGGACTATGTGTTATGAAAACATGGACTTGATTATTAGGGTATGTGAGCATAAGAATTGTATATTATAGATTAATGGGCAAATTTTTTAACTAGAGATTCATAGTGACATTTATCAAGGATGAAAATAATTGTGATATATATTTCACAAAATCTCTAGATATATATATATATGATTTAAACATTTATTTTCTGTTTTATATTCCTTTAAGGGAGAATGTTTTGTGAATAATAGTAAAACTAAATGGAAATGAAGTATTTATTTAATAAAAGGAGGGATGGTAGTACTATATTCTATAATAGAGATAATCAGGTACCTTTTAAAATTACATCAAGATCTTGGTAACCTTTATATAACAATGGTGACCCTCTATATTAAATAGCTAGAAGACAGTTTAATTTAATTGGATACATGGTGTCTTGTTCTTAGATTTTTTTTAATGAGGACATTTAAATAATTGTGTTCTTATATTTTTTATAATTTTTCATTTTCAATTCATTTGTAAATGGATGAATACTACTCTCCTAAATTGTCTCTACTTTCATTAACATTAAGTCCTCTCCTAGCATCTCACCTCTCAAAAAAATTCATCTATTTATTACATTGGAACTATGAGACAAAGGATATTGTATGGATTAATATATCACATTTTATTATATTTTTTTCAAAAAAAAACAATAATATTATTATGTTCTTCTAGAATGATAATTTTCTTGAATATTAGGTGTTTTCCCCTGCTTTAGATGTTCTTTCTTCATGTGACTCATGGATTAATCAATTCGTAGGTGAACTAAAACTTATATTATGATATAATATAATTTTTATATGCAAATTTATGTGTGTGAAATGAAAATCTTAAATAGATAGTATAATTAAACATCTAATTTATTTGTTTTAAATATAATTAAATACATTAGTTATCATAACTATAATGATAATTTCATAAAGGTTAATTTTTATAGCATGCATATATCATTATGAGGCTTAATGCATTATTTTTACAGTTCACAAATATTTTATATAAAATAAATAATTAATTTTAAATGGTAAACCTAGAATATTCTTATTAATTATTAATAATTTCATTTCTCATGGTTTTCAATGTTATTTAATAATATTTTTCAAAATCATGGTATGCATATTGATTATATGAGTTTTTTTTATTTATCAAATGTTTTTCATAGATAAATTATTATAATTTAGTTTGAGTGGTTATATGATATTAAGTATGGGGTTTATCAAATTGATATGTTATAAATTTGGAAAATATGATATTTTCAACAACTATGTCATGTTATGGCCACAAAAGTGGTATTTCCATCGGCTACGTTATTCCATGAATGGGATGAGATTTATTACGATATTTTATGATATAGATGGCATGTTTTATCATGTATGTTTTCTCATGGGAATGACATAAATATTCCATGTTCACTATTTTTCCTAAATTTGGTATAAGGCTAAATCAATAAATATTAAGCATTGTAGTGTCTTATTTATCACATAATATATTAGTGTATTTATTATTGATTATTAATTACTGAAAAAAATAATATAAAATATTTCATAATTATATATATATACATTCCATTTCAAGGGATATTTTTTAGGAAATTTGGTTCCATCTTACTGAGTTATGCTCACACATTCTACATAAAAATCTCAGTAAGTTAAGACTTTATGTATCATCAAATAAGTAATGGAAATACTCTTTTTATAGATATTTAATCATTATAGATGATAGGTATATGAAGACTGGGAAATGGGGAGAGTATAATGCTCATTTTCAAAGAACATTTTTTTTCCATTTTACTTAATTATTTCAAGTTTAGTTATCAATTTGAAATTATATCATGGTGAAAGAATTTTTGTTTTATCAATACATAATATTTCATGCATGTTTTAAGGCTTTATAGATTTGTTTTATTTTATTTTATTATATTTACATTACTATTGAATATTATTTACTATTTTTTAATTTTTTTATGATATCAGAGGATAAATCATCACCTAATAATTTTATAATAACCTAAATGATAGTAAATAATCCCTAATGATATAGGAAACTATTAAGGCTTTGATGAATTTTTATATGGAATTATGATAATTCAATGACAGAATTTTAGATACAATAATTAAAAAAATTGATTATTAGTTACCAAATTAAAACTATAAAGATCATTCAACATCACCAAATATTAAAAAGGTAAGGAGAAATATGAACTTATGAGAATTGAGATGAATATAATGTCCTTAAACCAGTTGGACAGGAATCTATGGGACATAGCTACAGATGTGAATTAGTGATCTTGATATTCAATAGATTTCCACATAATAATAAATATAGAATTTAAATTCTAACATAAAAATTGTGGTAAATAATTAAAAACACCATAAATAAGGACAAACGCATAAAATATAATAACGTTTATGACATATTCCCATATATTAAGACAATTAATGGATAATTGAAAAAATAAAAATAATTTATTTATCAATTGAAAAATAATAACTATAAAATGATTAGGGTGATAAAAATAATTAATATTGATCTATATAGATATATGCACCTTCCCCATCCAAACACTCTTCTTAAATACCCGAGAATGATTACTCAGAAAAATAAAAGAACATTAGATAAATATAGTAATCCATTCTATAAAAAATTTGCAATGGTCCCTATAATTATTGACCAAAAATGGATATATAATCTTCAAAAAACAACCATATCCATCAAAATTTATCTAACCATGTTCTAATATATAGTATAGTAAGGATCCAATTAGTTTTTCCTTAAAAGATTACATCCTAGTGTATGTTTTAAATAATAATAATATTATTATTATGAGAGTCCCACCATCACCCAACAATGAGTATATAGTTGTTTCATCTAAGGGAAAGGAAATCATAAGGCAAATAACCAACAAGTTGAAAAAAATAACTACCACAATATGAACTCTTTTTTAATAATCATACTAAAAGGACTTAAAATGTGTATATATATAAAGAAATATTATAGTATACAAATATAAAAGATCTATATCAACTAATAATTCTTCAAAACAGGAATACAATGAATTTCTATTTCTATAATCTAAATAATATTTCAAAATTTAAACTCCATATAAAACCCAATGTAATCCCAAAACGAGTCTCAATTTTAACACCCCAACAATTAGTATCCCATGGTCGACTAGAAAGCTAAAACAATAAATTTATCAATATGAAATCATACAAAAAAAATACAGAAGTGGAAAATGATGATCCACCACCAAAACCAGATTCCACTATATAAAATGGAAAAAATAAGTTTATGAAACAAATAATGAATTTTATTTCACATTATGACATAAATGAATTTATGGTCATGTTTAAAACAAAGATAAATCCCAAAAAAATCATAACTAATAACCAAAACTAAAATCATTTGAAATTAAGAAAATATTAATATACATGAAGGCAAAATTAATGTATAAATATTTTAAAATGAAATTTGAATTATCACTTTAACCCCCATATGATTAAGCAAGAAATATTAAGTGTGACCACACCGTCACTAAAATAATAATAAAAAGAAATTTTTCTACCAAATAAATCACAAAATTGAAAAGTGGAATGATGAAACATTTCATCCAAACCTTATATGTAACACATAAAAATGATAAAATAATTAAAAAAGTATCCCTCTAATTATAATACTTTAAATCTTCCAAAAAAATAACTATGAACCAAGGTTTACAATAATAAAACCATTTTAAAGGTAAAACTATCACTGATTTTAACACATAATCACTCTAAAACACTTAAAACAAAGTCCAAGATAATAAAAAAAGTATTAATGATAAAAATATCATTGATCATAACCCATATATATACATGGAAATTTGAATCAATGTCCAAAAAAATAACTTGAACATTAAAAACAGAAAAAGAATTGATTAAACAATGAAATAAAATTGGTTCCCACCATAATCAATGAATACTTATCACTTATTCTTAAAATATTGCTAAATTAATAGATACAAATAGTTTTCATTACTATTTTTTAGATAAAAATAGTAAAGAAAAAAAATCAAAAATGCTACCCAAATTTTTTCTTCACAAACTTGATGTGCAAATGTGGGAATAAAAACAACATTCAAGAATAGAGATAGAATTTATAGAATACAATTGAAAATAAAAGAATCATATTTGTAAGAATAAAATGATATACCCATAAAATGTTTTCCTAGTATAATTCTTAAACTCATAAAAGACCTGTGACCACCTCAAAAAAATTAACATGAACTTACAATAGAAACTAAAACATCATGTATTGAAGATATATTCATTTTTAGTCTTCATATTCACTCTTCCATAAGAATTACCATAGAGAAAAATTAAATTTTAAAATAGATAAAATAAAAGTAAAACAAGAAACCAATAATCCATTAAAATCATAATTTATAGAATGACTACCTTAAGGCATTTTCTGGGAAAAACTTTTCATTGACATTATCGATCATTAGAAAAACTTATGTTTAACATAAAATAATAGTGAATAATGAATGCCATATTTATCATTTAAAAATACATCCTAAAACCAAATTATACTAAATATTAAACACTACCCATGGAAATATGTATATAAATTCTACAATTTAAATATATTGGAACCCATTATAAAATTCATATATTAATGGAATGATATCAAAAACTTATAGGAATTAAAGGGAGTGGAGGGGGAGAGATAGTTGAAACGTGATTGAATATTTGAATTAAGATATAGAACATACTATATTTTGTGATAAATAAATATGTTTAAAAACAATAGTTCATGTTTGGAACTTTATAGAGGATGTGTCCTTAAACCAACACAATGCTTATTCAATACTAATGAATACCAAAATGTGACGTAATATATGAAGATATATTTATATACTTAAGGCATGGAAATATTACTTATAATGAGGTAACTAATTATATTTTATTTATCAAGAAAAATTAATACAAATCCATATAATTTGGATTAATAATATCACTATTATATATCTATCACTAAATTTAATTAATATATAAATTAAATGGATAATATAAATTCTTCAATAGTTTTCCCTAGATAAATTGTTCTGATAAAATTCTTAGGATAAGTAACTTATTTACTATATTGAAAAATAAATAAAGATGTATTAAGGTTACATATTAAAAAAATAAAGAGAACATATATTCATAAAAATTGAATTGATTTAAGGAGAATTATTATAAATAAATATATATACCAATGTTACATTGAATGATCCTTTTAAATTATCAATTAAAAATTAGTCAATAATTAAAGTCTAAACATCTATGTGATACCTTATAAATCAAAAATATTATCGATAATATATTCCATGTTTTTTACTTTACTATATAAGTTGTATTATTTTAGAAGAATGAGAAGGTAAAAAATTTATCCATATTAAAGGGCCTGTGATAATAGTAAATAACATCCTAAAATAACTTTACAATATATTTTTTGTTATAAAATAATGAATTAATAATAGAATTGGATTATAAAAATATTGTTTTTAAAACATACAATTATATTTTAAAATCCAAATATACTGTTATTTTCATATTAAAATTCTCGATCAAGATTATGAAAAGATCTAAGAAAACAATAATAGATTAACATATAATCAAATATAAATATATCTCAACAATGGATAACTAAAATATGATGTTTTTATTAAAATTTATATTACTAAACAATCGGGGAATTATGTATGTTTTGGTACAACTATCTCACCATAAATATAACCACATTATTCTAGAATATTTTCTATATTTGTGATATTGTAAAATATTAAAATATATGAACATGTAATCCAATTGAAAATAATACTATAGAAATTAATTATAACATACAATTTTCTCGATTGATATATAAGAGACATGTAAATTATCTATTTAACAGATCAATGAAAGATTTGATCTTGTGAAGTTTTGAATGCTGGATACTATTACCTTGCTACCAATTATTTGATGATACTTTTGGATAATGTTTTTCTCTGGTAATAATTTATTTATTAATAAAGATACATGCTTCCATTTGTACTAATTTGTTCTATCTTTATTGAAAAAATATATCCTTATTATAAATAATTATATTTGAGAACATGTTTTTTCTCTAGTTAAGGATAATATTAGAGTAAAGTGTTGAGATACAATATCTTTTCCTAAATAGTTCTTGTATATAATTAACTATATAGAGTACCCAAATGTGTAATAAGAAGAATATATATAATTAAAGATGATTGAACATTTAAAACACCACATAGATTGTTAATTTATTTATTTGTACTATATCTCATGGTGTGATATCTATTTATAATTTTACTAATTGTTTGAATGTATTATCATGATATAAATATTAATTTATTCAATTATATCACAAGACCCATTCAAATTATAGATAAACTAATGGTCAGTGATTATGATACTAATAATGGGTGGGACATATATCAAATCCATAAAAGAAATTATTTTCTTCTATGACCTATTAAACTTACCTATTTTCATTTATGTTATGGTATAAAATTTCTTATGCATTCTAATTCCTTAAGATGCTAAAATAATAACCTTTTATTTGATAGCGTCAATGACATGCAACACCAAACATTGAAGGAAATATAACAACCAGAGGATTTATGATGTATTTATTATTTTAAATAATTTAAATCTATTATATATCTTTTAATTCACAGAAAAATTACTTTATCATGTGTTATACATAATAATGATTTTATATGATAATTTACATTGCACTCAAGACGGAGTTTTACCGAACAACAATATAATATTAATATTATGATTTATTATGATAGTTATTGCCAAGTTTTTTGAATGGAAGGTATGAATATGATTAAATAGATTTTAAAAATATATATTTTACAAAAAAAAATTATCTATTTAATATAAATAAAATAAAAGCAAATCAAAATAAAAATAAATTTTTCTTAAAAACTGTATTTTTCTAAAAGTGGGTTTAATCAAGCTTTGTGCACATAATTTATAATTAAATTTTAATAATCCTAGAAAATTTATTTGAAAAAAACATAATTTTTTAAATTATTATACAGAAATTATCTTAGGGTGACTTTTTTATAAAAAGTTTCATTTTTTGATGAATAGTGAAATTACAAAATTTTAATAGAAAACTACATTTTCATATAAATAATTTATAAGGATAAAATATATTTTCAGTTGGTTTTGAAAAAAACTTTTTTCAATTATATATAAATTAATCCAATTTGTCTCATTTAAATCATTTTCATATTGAATTTAGATAAAAAGAAATTTAATTGTTTTAATATTTTTATATTTAAACCCCACTTTCTCATCACGTCTACCATATTAATTTTAAATTAAAATTTTCAACTATGTAAATTTAATTTGGAAAAATGTATTACATATTTTAATGATAATAATTTATAATTTATACTATGGTTAATATATTTTTTGAACAAAATTAATAGTTAATGCAGTACAAATTAATTATCACAGTTGAGGTTAAAATGGGTTTATCATGGGTTAAGCTAAACCGAGAAGGGTAAAAATTACCAATAAAATTTTATTTAAACTATTTTGTAAAATATTTAATCCAATAAACCTATACCTTTCATTAATGGTCCATTTTGGATTCTTTTTTATAAATACATAATGATGGGGCACTCAATTATTTTCAAAAAAACCATGTTTATCCTCTCTCCCACTTCTAAAAGGTCACCCTTATCTTCTCTTCATCACACCATTAAAAGTAATTGGATTTGACAATACCTTCCCAAATAACCTAACCAGTTCCCTACCCTCTTACTAGAATACTAATTTCAGTTATAAACCCTACCTAGGAAGGCTTTAGTGAAATCATAATGAGGATACCCAAATAAGAGCTAATGTTCTTCAACAAGAATCATTATATTATTTCATTCTCCAAATCCTTAAATTAGCATTAAAACATAATAATATAATAGTAAAAATATATTTAAAATAATAATATGTTGTTATAACAATGAAATTTCCTAAAACCATCTCAACTTCCATAAAATAGGTTACAAAATCATTGTTCATGTGCACGACAGACTAACACCTCATGAACTGATGTCATTCGTTCTTCATTTACCACCTTTCACTGTTGGTTATGATGGTGGATATCAATTATATATATATGTGTGTGTGTGTGTGTGTGATATTTATAAAATTTTTATACCGATGTATTCATTAAATCATATATATCCTTTTCTCTTCTATTCCGTAGGATATATGATAATGTAATCATGTGTAAGACAGACTACCATCTTGTGAAACGATGCGATTCATATTTCACTAACTATTCACATGGAAGATAATAACGACAAGGTCATTGAATATATGTGATATAATTGAAATAATTATAATATTCATAAAATATTTATTATTCTGTAAATACAATATATATCATTTTATTTCATACAATTTAACTCACTTAAATATGATAACATCGTTCTTGTACGTGTAGACTACCACCTTCACAAAGCGATCTAGATCTCCTTACATCACCAAATCACTTGGATGATATATATAAGTATATAATATTTTATTTTTCAAATTACAATTTTTTTTTGTAAAAAGAATATATTACTTACCTTAATTCCTTAATGATCATTAAAAAATGGAATCTTTACTTATGCGTACATGAGACCTATATTCTCCATGATCGTAACATACTACATTTTTCATAACTACACTTCTTTATTGGTTTTAAAATAAAAATGTATTTAGAAATATGATAAATATATATTTATTATTATTCTATATATGATATAACTATATAATATTCATAGGTACCATATCTTTCATGACAAATCACTCATGTGAAAACCAGGCAATGAACACCTGTAACAACCCAAATAATGAGATATTGTTAATGAATGGGTAATAAGATGTTATAAAGGGATAATATATGATATTAGAGATATTAATAGAGTTAAATTATAAGTTAATAACAAATTTATAACCACTACATTGGTGGTAAAATAATTATCAACCAAAAGGAAGTGGGAGATAAGGGATTTCTTAACATAATTTTTTCCATTGGATTAAACATATTCTTCATTGATTTTGTCGATATAAGATTATATGTATATTGAATTTTGATAACCTTATGTTTTATTTACACATTTTATGCGTATTTAAAATAAAAAAAATCTATTCATTTATTAATTCACACTTCAACATTATTATCATGATCTATGTTTATTTCACAATCACATTATAAACTATATTTTTTGTTCTTGATTTTCATTTGAAGGAAAATATTTTACCATTTACTGATAAACCCATTTAATTTTGTTATAATATGTCTATTAATTTTATTTTTAAGTAGTATTGGATTTTATAGACTCTTTGGTATTTAAAATAATTTTAAACTATTTTCATGAAAATATGACTTCATTTCTCTCTTCTATCCGAAATTTGTTTTCTTCCTAGAAGTTTGTTATGAAAATTGTTTTCAAAAAATTTTAAATGTTTTAAAATTGGTTTATTAACTAAATTTGACCAATTTTTACATTTTACATTTGTTTTAAATGAATCATTAGGTCGTTTCCAAAAATAATGCTCGTTTGGATTTTACCAAAATAGTTAAAGGAATAATTGTTTTAATGTTTATGGAATGAAAAGAATTTACATCTATCATGGAAAAAAAATGTTTTAAAAAAATTATATTTTTAAAATATAATTTTAAATAATATTAATTTTCCAAATATTTTATATAACTTTTAGTTTTAGAATTATATTTTCAAAATAAAAATGATGTTTTCCTCAAGAATAATTATAAAGATTTTTTTATGTTATATCTATCATCAATAAAAAGATTAATTTATTATTACTCTAATTGGTATGTGTTGAATTAATACCACACCTAATATTCCATGGTATGGTTCTTTATTTATTTGACCAATGATTTTTTTGAAAATTCACTTCCTTGTTACATTTTGGTAATCATTAACTTCTCCTTGAAATACTCGCTATACTATGATCATTAGACATTAAATTTCCCCGAAATATCAATACTATTTATCATGGATATACATATATTTTATAAACCATATATAATTTCTAAATATTATGTTTTATTTTAAATGTTATTTGATTTTCTAAAGAAATATTGAAAAATCTATATCCATTACTCTATTAAAATATATTATATTAAGGAATATTGATTCTGGAATTAAATTGATTATTTGATATATAATGAATGTTTTAGACCAATAGTTATGGGTGGGGAGACGTCTTGATGCATCTATATGACTCATGAAACAAACCATTAAGCTATCAGTAAATGGGGTTTTACCTATAGTTTTAAAATTTCTCATGAAAGGTCTTGATGGTGGACGTATCATGATACCATAGATCACGTCTTCTAATTATTCATAATTTCATTCATTAATAATTTAGATATTATTATCCATATGATTTTCACAATGATATTATCTATGGAATTAGTTCACTCTTAGTTTATTGATTAAATGACATGTTTTTTCTGTTATTTTACATTCCATATTGATTTTTCCTTATCATGTTATTTAAATGGAATGTGTGTTCAATTATTTACCATTACATATTGACTATTCATTCTCTTTTAATTATAGTCAAGTTATTTAAATGGCATGTGAGTTCAGTTATTTAACTTCCCATCTTGATTATACTTTTCAATTCATGATTTCTTCTCTTATATATTACCCTTACTAACCATTTGAGATCACCGATATTTTTTTCCTTTCCCCAAGAATCCATGAAATGTTCTATTATTGTAATGAATGGATATTCTAGAGGGAATAATTATATTTTGAAAAAAAATATGTTGTAATTTATTTTTTCAAATGTAATGAAAGTCTTAATTATGTATCTAGATTACCATGAATACTAAAAAATTCGGTCTTTTGGGATGTTATTCCTCATATATTATTCCAATGTAATAAAGTATACATTAGATTTAGGCTAATAGGGTTGGGTTCATTACATATAGGATAATACATTATATATATTAATATATTTAGTTAACTCAATGAGATAATAAATAAATTTGAATTATGTGATATAATATTTATATTCTCTATGCCACATGATTTTTCTAAACATCATATTAAATAGATACTGGATTATATATACACATGGATGATGTTATAAAATTGAACCTATTATTATTTTTATTAATATTAGGAATATGGTTCATAATTAGTAAGTATTTTCAATTAATATAATAATGTGGAACTCTATGAGAGTGTAAATCAAGGTGTTGGAAATTTATTCCTCTTCCAAAACATTGTTTACGTTGAACACACAATGTCTAATAAGATCATGAAATTTTAGTGGCAATGGTTACAATTGTAATTATTTATTAACATCCCTAGCATTATAATACTCAAGTGTTTACATCACACTCAAACAATTATTCATTAAATAGAGTTATCATGATTGTATTGATTTACCAAATGTATGGTATGTGTATAGTGTAATGGATTCCACTACTCCTATGAAATATTTTTAAAACAAATTATTCATTAAAATGTTATAGATTATTAATTTACATATTAAAAAAATATTTTTATATATAAGAAACTCATTAGTAATAAATTTAATTATTCATAGAACTATATTGTCTATAATTTCTATCATACAATAAATTTTATGAAACTCTTAAATTTTTTATAATATTATTTAATTTACTACATTTTTAAATATATTAGTGATTTTCTAAACTATTTTCTAAAAAATATTAAATTATTATTTTATTAAAAATTTATTTTTTTCAATTAATTCAATAAACATAACTTTTTTTATTATGGTATATGTATTTATGTAAAGTGTTGAAATGGAGATAGCTAATAATAAAATGAAAACAATTTCATAAATTAAGGCGTGAACCAGTACTATGAGATGAGAGGATACATCATCATATTGACATAACCTTATAGAAAAGAAAGAAGTATTGAAAAAACCATATTTTTGAAAATTGTGATGTCAGAAGAAGGAAAAATGATATAATAAATTGATATGGAACTTTTCTTGAATAAACCATGATATCAAGGATATTGGAAATGGAATGTGGTCACTTGTATCAATATCAATGAGTATGATGGGGAAATATAATTTTTTTTACTTGATGCAACCTTTTATAAATCATTCTTATCATCAGGTATGTACCTAAAAAAATAAAATAAAATATATCACTACTTATAGATGATGAAATAGTTACCTTTGAAAAGATAACTATTTAGATATTCCCATAGAGTGAATAAATCGTGACAATTTATTTTTGTTGAAAATGCCCATAGAGTATATCACCATATAAAATGGGAAGAATTCATCACTTGATGAGGGTTGCAAAAAATATATTTTGTTATGATAGGTAATTGTACATATAACATGATGGAGCTTGCAGAATCTAGTAATGAAAAACTTTTATAAGTGGTTATGTCATTCTTATATCAGTAATTGTGATATAAAAATGAAAAGAATTATGTCATAAGAAAAATTTATATCATTGAAGTCAATTGATGTATTTAACTACTGGAATTATATTGTCAAATATATATATACACATATAATGGCACATGAAATTACTAAATCATAAATCCCTACTATCATGTCACCAAAAAAATACAAGGGAAAAGTTTTATAGCCCTTATCATGTACATTTATTTTATTTCTAAAAGTTTGAGGATAAAAAAGCCTTGGATGGACCCAATTCATCAATAAATAAGGATTTAAATATATAAGATATGTGTATACTAAAGGGGAAAATCGTTTTACATTCCATTTTCTAATAAACTCAAGTAAAATGATAGGAAACATATTATCATGCAGATACTAAGGGATATTTTTTGAAAAGGTCATCGAATCCCAAAAAAATAGATAAATTAGTCATGAAATAGAATTCTCGAAGATTCCTACCCTGGTGTAAGCATAATATAATACATCCAATTCAATTTTGGTAGATCTTATGTCCCTAAGACTCATAATTGTGCTCATAAAAGGAGAAAGGTTATATGGGGAGCACTTTCCTGGATTATCGATTCATAATGTTTTTATATTTATTTTTTATATTTATTTTTTTTCTTGTGCTCATATTTTTCTTCTTCTTATTTTCACCTCATTAATAGAGGGATCACCATTAATGTTGATTATATGGGTAAGAAATGGTTATTAATTTCTATTTTTCATGATAGTATATTATATTACTATTTTATCTTTACTCTAAGAATATTATAAAGAGTGATTTTTTAATAAAATTGATATTTTCAACTATTACTCATATCATCTGTCTACGTTATTTCTTTTCGAACTGACACAATAATTTGTTAAAACCAAATTTTATCTTGTATAATATAGTTGTGTGTATGTGGAGGGAGTAACTCACAATTGCGACAATTCATATTGGGATATAATACTTTTAAATCCAATATTTTAGAGATATATCTATCAATTGAGATAATATCATGCAGTGAAATCTAAGGTGTTATTGGATCACATATTGATTACTGACTGATCCACATCAGTACACAAAAGATGATACAAGGGGTTTTACACACAATCATTGTTGATCTTTACTTCTTACAAAAGTGAAATAGTGAGTGTTGATTGCATGAATGATATTGAGTGTAACAACTATGTGTAGATGTAGAATAATTTTTATGAATAATAATAGAGGAATACACCAAAGGAATCACCATTGGTTCATCATAAAATATATTTCATTTTCATCTCATTTACATTTTTTATTCTACACAAAAAAACAATAAAATATATTTATCATATTTCCTTTATTTAAAATAAAACAATGCTAATAATTAAAAATGAGAATGATAAGTAATTAATATCATCTTCATATATGGACTAGAGGTTTCAATAATATTTTAATTCTTTTGAATATTTTAAATACTATTCTCATAAGATAATGAAAAAAATCAATTACTTTTTATATATACATTAGATCAAATGTCTATACAATATAACCAAGAATGTTAATATAATGAATCATAATGTAAATGTATGTAAATTTTGGTTTCATGATAATATTTCTACATTCATATGACCATCCACCTTCTTCATACTTATCTTCCTTCTAGTGGTGGTAATTATATATGGAAACATGGAACTTATTGTTTCAAACTCTCCAATATATATCTTTTAAACCTTTTACATGAGCACACATATATGAAATTTATATAAGCTATCCTCTTAAAATCTTAGTAGGTATCACCACAATGACAAAATACAACTTTTTCTCTCATCTCACTATCTGTTTTTTTATCCTCAATTTTTTTTCTCCAATCCAAAATCAATTATGGTGTAATTTTCATACATGTTCATTATATATCATTGATTTTTTGACCTCATAGATAATAAAAACAAATGTGTTTCTCTCATCATATTTAGTCTATAATGAATGATGGTTTTCTATAATAAATCATTATTTATGTTCATCCATTATATTTTCATCCAATAAAATGTATTTTCTTGTGTTCTTCATATCCAAACATCATCATACACTTTTTTGATACAATAGAACACAATCGAGGAATGTCTTGATTAATTCTTAAATGATATTAGTCCCTTATTTTTTTTCCAAGGGTTCAAATATCATATTGAAATCCTTCATAAAATATTATAGTTTTAACTCCATCCATTATTACCTAACTTAATTAGTTTTAGAATATAATCCCCTGGCCACCATCTCAAATAATTATCTTACACATGGTCAATATATTACACAATGATCTCCTTTACTAAGAAAGCTTTCCGTACATCTTGATATCCTATTAAGGTAATTTAATTTTCATTAAAAATATCCACCACTCATGTAAAAAACATATTATATAAATAGTTATAAAATACTTTATACAAACCATTTTCTCTATATTTCTATATCCTTAAAAAAATTCCTTTATAAAAACTTTACTACCAATGATTTATATTTATATTCATGGACCATTCACTGCATCATTTGGTGATTCTTGAACATATAATAAAATTTTGATATAGTAATATACTATTCTACACCATTTAGGTCAATGAAAAAGTATACCTATATCACCAACTATGATATGCAGGTCAAAAGTGGATCCATATATTATAATCTATAAAACTATCATATTTCTATATATGGAATGAACTAGTTCTTCCTCACAACATAACTATTTTTCATATATAAATATATGTAAAGATCATTTTCTGTGATATCAAATTATATTATAGGAGATCTCTCGCCATTTTAACAATCCTCATTACATTATTACCTCCTACAAACACTTTAATCTCTATGTATAATAACTTATTATCATATTCATTCCCCTATCACCATATGAATTTAATCATTGTCATTTATTATTTTTGATTGTGTTGACTATGATATATGTTGTCACTATATTTGACAGAAAAGAATTTTATATCATGACTTATATTTCTTCTGTATTAGTGCCAAGCATGCCTTATATCTCAGTTTTATTATTAATAAAAAAACATATCTCCATAACATGTACAATTTCACCCCATTCATTATTTGAAATATATGGTGTAGTAAAAAACCATTCACATTTTTAATTTTTCAAATAATTATATATTCATATAATTTTCTATGTTTCATAACAAGTCTTGGGGTACTCATTATAATATTATCCAATATAAGTGTTATATGAAACCATATCCTTCAATTTTCAATTTTTTTCTTCGCATGGTATACTAACTCCCTTATGGAATCATTCTTTTACTCTTTCAAAAAATCCCATATTTACTTTTTATCACTTCACATCAACACCTCTACCTTTTAATACACCTATATTGAATATTTATAACCAATATTACTTCCAAAATAAATATATATGAAAATATAAAATTCATGTTTTCTAAAACACCATTCATATCCACTATTAAAAATTCATGACCTTATCATAGATATTAACATTGAAAAATATATATTATTGTATCTTCATTAGATGTGTATATGAATAATTGGGTATGATTAAACATAATTGATTAATAAATTATATTCTATATCATATTGAGTGATAGACTATGGTATCACTCTAATATTTACTTCAATGCTTAAAATATAATCTATTTTACCAATAAACAACCAATTCGTCTCTCAAAGAACTATCCCAAACATTATGATAAACTATCACTACTACAGAACAGGCCATTAATAGCTCTATAAAAGCCTAACTAAATGACAGAAGTTAAAAGCCCGGGATTTTTATCATTACTTTTAGAAGCACTGATAAAGTTAATATTTAGTAGCACTGATAAAGGTCCATCCTACATTATGCTATTACTGCACACTACAACACCAGAAACACACCACATATCAATTAAAAAAGTCTCAATTCATAATTTAAATGAAATGAAATTTACAACATAAATACCCAAAAACTATATTATAGACATTTTAAACATTGTTTTATACAATTAAAAAATTAAAAATTATAACATACATTAAAAACAATCTTAACTGTCAATGTTCCACAATTTCTATTGACTTTATTTATTGAACTAGAAACACTACATGAGTAGTTTCGAACAAACCACCTGAACTTGAAGAAAATAATCCACCTGTATAAGAAAACAATTATTTTTGAGTAATATGAAAACTAAATAAATTAAACACAAATATGAAATAATACATTAATGTTATGAAAAATGATTTTACTATGCTGATATCAAGATTACCACTATTATTGAGTAATTGAGGTAACTTGAACGAGATTGATAAATGTAAACACTAAATGAGTGAAAGTTTTTGTGGGAGAAAATGTTTGTGGATGTTATAGTGTAGAAAGGGATGAAATATGGATAGAGCACCCCAACTCATACAAAAGAATCCACCAGTATAAGAAAAGAATTATTATATGAGTAATACTAAAAATATATAAATTAAACATACTTATAAAACAATACATTAATTCTATGGACAATGATTTTACTATGAAAAAATTAATATTTCCCTTGTAACTGAGCAGAGGTAGTGTCTTTTCTCTTACTACAAATTTTGAAGAGGTAACTTGCAAGAAAGTGATAAATAAACCACTGCTTGGGTAAAAAGATTTTAAGGGAGAAACATAATGAATATTAGATAGATCACCCCAAATCGAAAAAAATAATCCACCTGTATAAGAAAACAATTATTATCTGAGTAATAATAAAAAGAAATAAATTAAACATAAATATGAAACAATACATTAATTTTGTCAACAATGATTTTACAAAGAAAACATAAATATAAAGTTTTGGATTGAGTAGAGACAATGTTATTTCTCTTCTTAAAAATGCATGAAACATGAATAAATATATTATAAAATAAATGAACGCTATAAGGAATGATTAAAATTAAATAAACAGTCTATTATATAATTTTTTAGAAAAGTAGAGAAATTATATCATATCATTACAATTTTAAAGACCCGTAAAATTCAAGGAAATTTTTTTTCTTAATTTTCTTGGGAATTTTACAAGAACGCAGTTTCTGACGGCACTAGATTCCGAGGCCCGGTGTGCCCGGAATCTTCTTCCGAAGTTTAGCTCGGGTACGTTCAGTGAACGAACGAGCGGGTTTTTCTAACTATTGGACCGGTGCTCAGAATCGAATTCCGAGGGCACCAATGGAATCGCAGCTCCGATAATTGCTTAGAAACACCTTTTTCGGAGTTGCGTTTGCTCGGGTGTGGTTTTTAATTTTTGGGGTTAAGTTAAGAAATAAAATAAAAGTGGTGCGACACTTCATTTTATTTCACTTAAAGTAGCTTAACCTATGTTAAGCGGATAAGGTGGGACCCACAATATCCTACCCACTTGGTAGGATATTTGTGAGGTGGGGCCCGCATGAGCCCCTCCATTTCTTCCCTTCTAAGTAACGCACCCACAACCCCCCTTTTAATGAAAGTCAAACCTTACGTTTTCTCTGATTAAGAAACACCTCATTAAATGGGCTGTTAAATCGTTACAATTAATTCATTGAATTAATTGTTCGTTTCTTATCTTTTGAATTTCAAATTCTTATGTTGATAATAAAATAAGCGAAGGACTAATTTTATTATGGTTGGGTTTGTGTTGTGTTAAGACTTTGGGAGAAAAAGGGAAGATTCTTTATTCTTCGACGAAGAACGCGAAGAACGCACCACCGCCAACAAAGAACGCCAACCTTCGATGGTGAACGACGACGATAGATGCCTTCCTAGGAGATCACCTAATTCCAACAACGATCCTCTTCTTCTGCGGCGATCCTCTTCTTCTGCGGCGATCCTCTTCTTCCGCGACGGTTAATTCCGTGACAGACGCTTGTTCGATGACAACGTTGAGGTAGGGATTTTTTTTATTTGTTAGTTCGTGAAATCTTCCATCGCTTTCTCCTTTTCTTTGAACCACCTGTTATCGTGATAACGGGAGGAGGTTGGACCGCATGAACACGGCTGACACTCCTCCACTTCTTTGGTGGTTGGTATTGATGCGGCGAGCAAGGAAACGTGGTGCCGAAGCACCGCACAGAATTTTGATAAGGAAAGGGGGAGAAGCGCGGCGTCGTCGTGCCGCGCCGTTGAAGACGAACCAGAGACGTGGGCCCGTCGTACCTCACTGGTGACCCACAAAAGCACCGCGGATGGAGTGGGGCCGCGGCGGAGGGGCGCGGCACCGTCGTGCCGCATCGGACGGACGAAGGCCGCGGCCGGTTCCGGGCCGCGGCAGAGCAGGGTAACCGACGGCCGGGTCCGGGCCGCCGGCATCGGAGCCAGGGGACCGGCCTTGCCGGTCCCGTGGCGGCAGAAGCCGGCCGGCCAGAGTGGGCCACCCAGACCATGGAAGAACCGGGGGTTCGAAAACCCCCGGCCGCGCCAGACGAAGTGGCCCAATTATGGGGACGCGGTTGCTACATGCGGGGGCAGCGCCCCCCACTTCCGAAACGGCTCGGCCGATCGGCCGAGCCCCTGGCCAGTGCGCCGCGCGCCGGGCCGGTTGCCTGGCCGGTCCACCAGACCGGGCCGCCAGACCGGGCCGCGCCAAAGCGGGCTGGACCCGGACCCAGTTCGAGTCGACTCAGTTCGGGCCGACCCTGGGGGTATCGGGCCGGGTCGGACTGGGCCTGAACCCCCTATTACCAAACCTATTTTGGTCTGTTTCCCATAACATGAGCTATTGGCCTCCGATCGACGCACTGTTAGTTGCGATGCGATATTTGGATCGAGACGGTCGTTTCGGTATATCGCACTCAAGGTTTCGGAGAACTTTGGGTTCAGCCGGGTTGGTTCGTACACGAAACTAACCGGGCCCTCAGAGCGGAAACGCTTATAACTTGAGTTTCGGATGTCCGATTGACGTGTCATCGACTTTGTTGGATTCCTCTAATTGAGACGGATCTTTTGGATTACTCCGCCCGAGGTTTGGACACATGTGGAGTACAGTCGGGTTGGTTTTGACTTAAAAACCAACCGGGCCCCTGGGACGAAAAAGACAATAACTCTCAGACCGGGCGTCCGGTTGACGCGCCGTCTGTGACGTCGAGTTCTTGATGACGATACAGAACTTTTGGATACATCAACTCCGGACTATGTGTCAGTTGATGTATCAGCCTCTCGGCTCGTGGAGTGGACCCTCCCGAACGAGCTTGTTGTGTGCGGGAACCCTAGAGCTGGATGCGACTGCGACGACGACGACTGTACAGATATCCTCAGTGGATTCGACAGAGACGACTACAGCACTCAGCAATCCTACTTGGATCAGTGCTACCAATCCTGTGTGGGTCAGATCCTGTGTGGTTCAGCGCTCAGCGGTCCTGTGTGAGCCAGCGCCTACAGATCCTGTGTGGGTCCGATCCTGTGTGGGTCATTGCGGGGGTTAGTTACCTATCGATCCTAAGTGGGTCAGATCCTTTGTGGGTCATTGCAGGGGTTAGTTACCTATCGATCCTTTGTGGGTCAGATCCTTTGTGGGTCATTGCAGGGGTTAGTTACCTATCGATTCTTTGTGGGTCAGATCCTTTGTGGGTCATTGCGGGGGTTAGTTACCTATTGATCCTTTGTGGGTCAGATCCTTTGTGGGTCATTGCAGGGGTTAGTACCTATCGATCCTTTGTGGTTCCGACGGCTTAGAGTGGCTATATCTGATCATCTCTATCGTCATATGAATAAGTATACCTGTGTGAGCTGATTCTTGACTTTGTTTCCTATGTGGATTAAGTTATGCTTTCCTGTGTGGATTGGGTTGTGGTTTCCTGTGTAGACTGGGTTGTACTTGGGGCTCGGAGGTTGGAGCGAACTGGAATTGATGACTTAGGTATATGTATGGGCATATACCTAAGCAGTGTTGAATGTTACTTCGTGATTGTATCTTTCATTTTTGGATTATCCTTTGTGGATTCTGGGAGACCTTCGAGGGTCTCGGGGTCCCTACTGATTAGCTTATACTCACCCCTGCACGGGCTATGCCCGCACTACGTTGTGTTGGTTGCAGACGACGGACAGCACTGATCGTGGTTGAGGATTGTGGAGCAGGACGGTACCTGGAGGTGGACCACTGGGCGGGACGTACTCGGAGCGGACGGCTGGACCGAGGAGCGGTGGAGGCTATCTGTACTCACCCATCAGGTGGGACTTCCAGTGGACGGCTCGACGCGGCGGCTTTACTTTTCAGTTGTTGTTTTCCCTTTCCAGTTGTACTTTACTTTCAGTTTGGGTTTGTATACTGGCTCACTTACTTTTCCCCACTTACAGTTGTACCCAGTTTTTACATAGTGTTTACTTCTATTGCTTTCTTGTTCTGTGGTGTTTGTTTACTTTACAAAGTCAATGCCTTCCCTTTTTATCGGGAATTACGCCTTGGTGATAGTCGCCAGCCCCTGGCCTATGGAAGGTGGGCTTGGGGAAGTCATGGCACGGGCCCCGAGGACGGGTCGTGACAAATTGGTATCAGAGGAGTTCGGTTCTACCACGGAACTTTGGACTCTTATCTTTTTCCTAAATGAAGCAATAGAGTTAAGCATATTGGGTGTGGTTATCAGTCCAGGGAGTCCAGTGTTGGTGCGGCGGCCGACGTATCCGTACACCAGGACCCTGACTTTTGATTTCCGACTTAATGCACGAAATCATTGATTTCATGTTTGTTTCAAGTTTTCTTTGTGATTACTTTATGTCAGCTCACCAGGTATATTGTTCTGACCATGGTGCACCTGTCTCTTTTCAGGATGGCCCCACGACGGCAGCCAGCTAGGGTTCCGAGAGTTGTGCGTGACGACATCCCATCGAGCGACGAGGCCTCGGTACAGGGCCCTTTGACAGCTGAGGCACTGGCAGTACCTCTACCCGTCGTGCCACCGATGCTTCCATCCCCAGCCGCTGACGATGCATGTCGCCTTAGTGCACTGCACGAGTTTCAGCACCAGCGACCACCCAGGTTCCACGGGGAGACGGACCCCCAGGTAGTCAAAGATTGGCTAGAGGCAGTGGTACAAGTTTTCAGGTTAGTGAGGACACCAGCAGACCTCATGGTGATCCTCGCAGCGAGCCTACTACACGCGGCCGCAGGCAGATGGTGGAGCTTGATGCTCCAGGTGCATGATGAGGCATCTCTCCTCTGGACTGACTTTGAGAGCCTATTCCGCTCGGAGTTCGTCCCAGCCACCCTCTGTGTGGTGCGCATCCAAGAGCTTCTACAGCTGCGGCAGAGTAGCATGACGGTCGCCCAGTACTCGGCGAGATTTACCGATGTCTCGCGCTACTCGACAGACAAGGTACGAGACCCATTCTTCCGGGCCCGGACCTTTGTGCAGGGATTGAGGCATGAGATCAGGGCATCGCGGATCTCTCTCAGTATTTTGACTCAGGCAGGAGTGCTGGAGAGAGCCCTTTTGATCGAGAGATTCCTTGCTGAGCCTTCATCAGCAGCGAGACCTACCGCGGGGCGGCGCGTAGCAGAGTCTTCTACAGCAGGCAGTCGACGGATGACCCATGGGTCAAGGCAGACAGACCCTCAAGCAGACGACCTCAGGACACTGGCTCATCAGTGCGGGGAACACAGCGCGGAGCCAGTCTTTCGAGAGGCAGACAATGCTACACATGCGGCGGGCAGGGCCACATGGCTCGTGATTGCCCGACCCGCCGTGCCGAGGAGCAGCAGATGGTTGAGGGGCCACCGAGGTAGAGGCAGAGAGTCGACTGTGGCGGTCCGCAGGGAGCAGGCGGACAAGGCAGAGGAGCTAGTCGAGCAGCAGGTGGTGGGCGATGCTTTGAGGCTCTACCACCACCACCACCAGGAGGTCCACCCCGACCACAGGGAGCTGGCGGGCAGAGACAGGCACAGCTCCAGTCAGCGGAGGCCTACAACCACGACGCGTATGAGATGATTCGAGGTACTATCTATGTCTATTCCACCCTTGATGCAGTTCTTATAGACACAGGTGCGATTCATTCTTTCATAGTCGATGCCCTTGTTCGGAGCTCGGAGATTCTGACAGAGCCGTTGGCTCGATCCTTACGGCTAGAGACTCCTACGGGAGAAGACTCGATGATTATGCACTGGTGCTGGCAGTGTGAGATTACTCTAGGAGGCGATAGCTTCGGCTGGGATCTTCTTGTAGCGGCGTCGAGGCCTTACGACGTTATCTTGGGCATGGATAGGTTATCTACAGTCCATGATCATATCGACTGTATTAGGTGCAAGGTGCGATGTGTACGCACCGACGGGAGCAGGTTCACCTTCACCGGTGAGAAGGGAGCCTTCGCAGCATATGAAGGACTCCCGTAGAGGAGAGGACAACCCATCACTCTTCAGTTGGCTAGCCTCATCCTAGGAGCAGTTGACGTGCAGAGTCCTAGTTTTCCTGTAGTGGTGGATCAGTATGCGGATGTCTTTCCCGACGACGTTCCAGGACTACCTTCTCGCAGAGATGTAGACTTTTATATTGATCTGTACCCTGGGACAGCCCCGATATCCACCCCAGCATATCAGATGGCTCCCGCCGAGCTTCGAGAGCTATGGGTATAGTTGGAGGACTTGCAGGGAAAGGAATTCATCGGACCCAGTGTTTCACACTGGGCTTCCCCGATATTGTTCTCCAAGAATGCGGACAGGAGATTGTGACTTTGTGTCGACTATCGTCGCCTGAACTAGGTGACAATGAGGAACAATTATCCACTACCAACAATTGATGACCTCTTCGATCAGCTCAATGGAGCACGGTGGTTCTCAAAGATAAACCTCAGGTCAGGCTATCATCAGCTCAGAGTTCGGGACGAGGACGTGCAGAAGACGGCCTTCAGATGTCGGTATGGCCACTTTGAGTTATTGGTTATGCCCTTCGGCATAACCAATGCTCCCGCAGTGTTCATGGGCCTCATTAACAGGATCTTTCAGCCATAACTCGATCGATTTGTCATGGTCTTCATCAACGACATTTTGATATACTCGACGACTAAGGAGGAGCATGCCTACCACTTGCGGGTTGTACTAGACACACTCCGAGAGCACCAACTTTATTTCAAGATCTCGAAGTGTCAGTTCTGGATATGTGAGGTCCACTTCTTGGGACACGTCATCTCTGAGGCGGGAGTTGCGGTGGATCCTGCGAAGATTGAGGCAGTGCTAGCTTGGGAGCCACACAGGAGCGTGACAGAGGTGCGGAGTTTCTTGGGACTAGCTGGATACTATCGGATATTTTTGACAGACTTCGCCAGAGTTGCGGCACCACTCTCAGCTTTGTCAAAGAAGTGGAAACCCTTTGTGTGGTCAGACAGATGTCAGCTGAGCTTCCAAGAGCTGAGACAGAGATTGACCAGTGCGCCAATATTGAGGTTGCCAGAGGAAGGAGTAGGGTACGTAGTATACTGCGATGCATCAGGGACCGGACTCGGATGTCTCCTGATGCAGGAGAAGGAAGTGATCGCCTATGGATCACGCCAGTTGAGGCCGCATGAGCAGAACTATGATAATCATGACCTGGAGTTAGCATTAATGGTCTTTGCTCTGAAGATGTGGTGACACTATCTGATGGGCGAGCGCTTTACAGTCTTTTCTGACCATCAGAGTCTCAGGTACATCGTCTCTCAAAAAGACCTGAACCTGAGACAGTGGCGATGGCTCGAGTTCCTCCAGGACTATGACATTGAGATTGTCTATACTCCTGGGAAGGGGAACGTAGTAGCCGATGCTCTCAGTAGGAGGACGGGCATTCAGCTACTTGGGGAGGAGACAGAGCAGCTAGCTTCTTTGAAGATATCCTTTGTGGATAGAGATGGAGCAGCCTTCCTTCAGTCACTCACAGTCACTCATCCACTACTACATCAGGTCAGAGAGGCACGACGTGGGGACGCTGACTATGAGACGTGGCGTGCGCAGATATCCTCAGGACAGGCACTTGATGGTTTCTCCTTTGGAGCAGAGCACGACGTCCTTTTCAGAGGTAGTACTTGGTACCAGTTTCTTTATGAGAGGAGGTGCTGAGAGAGTTTCACCGTTCCCATTGGGAGGTACATCCTGGAGTGGCGAAGATGTACCAGGATCTCAGACGACAGCACTGGTGGCCGGGCATGAAGAAGGCTGTGGCAGAGTTCGTTTCTCGATGCCTCACCTGCCAGCAGGTGAAGGCAGAGAATCAGGTACCAGCAGTCTTGGTACAGCCCTTGGAGGTCCTGGAGTGGAAGTGGGACGGGATATCTATGGACTTCATGACTGGACTTCCATGCACTTCCAGAGGTCATGACTCCATTTGGGTGATTGTTGACCGACTCACCAAGTCGGCTCACTTCTTACCAATCAGAGATCCGGGCTCAGTGGAGAGCTTGGGATGTCTCTACGTTCAGGAGATTGTACAACTTCATGGTGTGACGTCATCTATAAACTCCGATCGAGATGCTCGCATTACTTCCCGGCTTTGGAAGGCGTTGCAGGAGGCGTTCGGGACGCAACTACGTCTGAGCACCACCTTTCACCCTCAGACAGATGGTCGGACGGAGAGGACCATTCTGACTCTCGAGGACATGCTCCACACATGTGTCCTCGACTTTGGTCATATCTGGGAGGACCACCTACCCTTGGTGGCGTTCGCGTACAACAACAGCTACCACTCCACCATCGGGATGGCACCATACGAGGCATTGTACGACCGACCATGCATATCTCATTTTTGCTGGACAGACCCTAGGGAGTCAGCACTTGTGGGACTGGAGATGGTCCAGGCCACGACAGAGAAGGTCCAGATCATCCAGGAGCGGATGAGGACAGCTCAGAGCTGGCAGAAGTCTTATGCTGATAGGAGGCAGAGGCCACTGGAGTTCGAGGATGGTGACCACGTCTTCTTGCGGGTCTCACCTCGACGTGGATTATGGAGATTTGGTTGAGGCGGCAAGTTGTCTCCACGCTTCATCGGACCATTCTAGGTCCTCAGCAGGATTGGTGAGGTGCCTTATCGCCTGTCTCTACCACCTCAGTTGCACCGGGTGCACGACGTCTTCCACGTATCTTAGCTAAGGAGATACGTGCACGACCCGACGCATATCATTGACCATGGGAAGCTGGATGTTGATGATGGGGAAACTTTTGTGGAGGTCCCAATGGAGATCGAGGATCGACAGGAGCGGGTCCTACGTGGATGGTCTATTCCTCTAGTGTGCATCAGTTGGAATCACGGGAACCTCCAGGAGAGCACTTGGGAGAGGAAGACGTAGATGTGTGCTCAGTACCCACATTTTTTTCCCTAGTTTTTGATGTATCTTTACGAGGACATAAATCCTCGAGGTGGGAGTGATGTAAAGACCCATAAAATTCAAGGAAATTTTTTTTCTTAATTTTCTTGGGATTTTTACAAGAACGCAGTTTCTGACGGTACCAGATTCTGAGGCCCGGTGTGCCCGGAATCTTTTTCCGAAGTTTAGCTCGGGTACGTTCAGTGAACGAACGAGTGGGTTTTTCTAACTTTTTAACCGGTGCTCAGAATCGAATTCTGAGGGCACCAATGGAATCGCAGCACCGATAATTGCTTAGAAACACCTTTTTCGGAGTTGCATTTTCTCGGGTGTGGTTTATAATTTTTGGGGTTAAGTTAAGAAATAAAATAAAAGTGGTGCGACACTTTATTTTATTTCACTTAAAGCAGCTTAACCTATGTTAAGCAGATAAGGTGGGACCCACAATATCATACCAACTTGGTAGGATATTTGTGAGGTGGGGCCCGCACGAGTCCCGCCGTTTCTTCCCTTCTATGTAACGCACCCGCAACCCCCCCCCCCTTTTAATGAATGTCAAACCTTACGTTTTCTCTGATTAAGAAACGCCTCATTAAATGGGATGTTAAATTGTTACAATTAATACATTGAATTAATTGTTCATTTCTTATCTTTTGAATTTCAAATTCTTATGTTGATAATAAAATAAGGGAAGGAATTATTTTATTATGGTTGGGTTTGTGTTGTGTTAAGCTTTTGGGAGAAAAAGATAAGATTCTTCGTTCTTCGACGAAGAACGCGAATTATGCACCACCGCCAACGAAGAACGCCAACCTCCAACGGCGGACGACGACGAGAGATGCCTTCATCGGTGATCACCTAACGCCAACGGCGATCCTCTTCTTCCGAGGCGATCCTCTTCTCCCGTGACGATCCTCTTCTTCCACGACGGTTAATTCTGTGACGGATGCTCGTTCGACGACAACGTTGAGGTAGGGATTTTTTTTATTTGTTAGTTCGTGAAATCTTCTGTCGCTTTCTCGTTTTCTTTGAACCACCTGTTATCGTGATAACGGGAGGAGGTCGGACCGCACGAACATGGCCGAAACTCCTCCCCTTTTTTGGTGGTTGGTATTGTTGTGGAAAGCAAGGCAACGCGGTGCCGAAGCACCGCGCGGAATTTTGATAAGGAAAGGGGGAGAAGCGCGGTGCCGTCGCACCGCGCCGTTGAAGACGAACCAGAGATGTGGCGCCGTCGCACCGCGCTGGTGAACCACAAAAGCACCGCAAACGGAGCAGGGCCGTGACAGAGGGGCGCGGCGCTGTCGCGCTACACCGGACGGACGAAGGCCGTGGCCGGTTCCAGGCCGCGACGGAGCAGGGGAACTGACGGCCGGTTCCAGGCCACCGGCATCGGAGAAAGGGGACCGGCCTTTCCGGTCTCGTGGTGGCAGAAGCCGGCAGGCCGGAGCAGGCCGGCCGGACCATGGAAGAACCGGGGGTTCGAAAAACCCCAGCCGCGCCGGACGGAGCGGCCCCATTATGGGGTCGCGGTTGCTACACGCGGGGGCAGCGCCCCCTGCTTCCGAAACGACTCGGTCGATCGGCCGAGCCCCTGGTCAGAGCGCCGCGCGCCGAGCCGGCTGCCTGGCCGGTCCGCCAGACCGGGCCGCCAGACCGGGCCGCCAGGCCGGGCCGCGCCCAAGCGGGCTGGACCCGGACCCAATTCAGGTCGACCTAGTTCGGGCCGACCCTAGGGGTATCGGGCCGGGTCGGACTGGGCCCAAACCCCCTATTACCGAACCTATTTTGGTATGTTGCCCATAACATGAGCTATGGGCCTCCGATCGACGCACTGTTAGTTGAGATGCGATATTTGGATCGAGACGGTCGTTTCGGTATATCGCACTCAAGGTTTCGGAGAACTTTGGGTTCGGCCGGGTTGGTTCGTACACGAAACCAACCGGGCCCTCGGAGCGGAAACGCTTATAAATTTAGTTCCGGACGTCCGATTGACATTCCGTCGACTTTGTTGGATTCCTCTAAGTGAGAAGGATATTTTGGCTTACTCCGCCCAAGGTTTGGACGCATGTGGAGTACGGTCGGGTTGGTTTTGACTTCAAAACCAACCGGCCCCCTGGGACGAAAAAGCCAATAACTCTCAAACCGGGCGTCCGATTGACGTGTCGTCTGTGACGTCGAGTTATCGATGACGATATGGAACTTTTGGATACATCATCTCCGGACTATGTGTCAGTTGATGTATCAGCCTCTCGGCTCGTGGAGTGGACGCTCCCGAACAAGATTGTTGTGTGCGGGAACCCTAGAGCTGGCTGCGACTGCGACGACGACGACTGTACAGAGATCCTCAGTGGATTCGACGGCGACGACAACAGCACTAAGCGATCCTACGTGGATCAGTGCTACTGATCCTGTGTGGGACAGAACCTGTGTGGGTCAGCGCTCAGCGGTCCTGTGTGGGCCAGCGCCTACAGATCCTGTGTGTGTCTGATCCTGTGTGGGTCATTCCGGGGGTTAGTTACCTATCGATCCTTTGTGGGTCAGATCCTTTGTGGTTCATTGCGGGGGTTAGTTACCTATCAATCCTTTTGGGTCAGATCCTTTGTGGGTCATTGCGGGGGTTAGTTACCTATCGGTCCTTTGTGGGTCAGATCCTTTGTGGGTCATTGCGGGGGTTAGTTACCTATCGATCCTTTGTGGGTCAGATCCTTTGTGGGTCATTGCGGGGGTTATTGCTTATCGATCCATTGTGGGTCCGACGGCTTAGGGTGGCTATATCTGATCATCTCTATCATCATATGAAGAAGTATACCTGTGTGACATGAATCTTGACTTGCTTTCCTATGTGGATTACGGTATGATTTCATGTGTGGATTGGGTTGTGGTTTCCTGTGTAGACTGGGTTGTACTTGGGGCTCGGAGGTTGGAGCGAACAGGAATTGATGACTTAGGTATATGTATGGGCATATACCTAAGAAGTGTTGAATGTTACTTCGTGATTGTATCTTTCATTTTTGGATTATCCTTTGTGGATTCTGGGAGACCTTCGGGGGTCTTGGGGTCCTTACTGATTAGCTTATACTCACCCTTGCACGGGCTATGCCCGCACTACGTTGTGTTGGTTGCAGACGACGGACATCGCTGATCGTGGTTGGGGCTTGCGGAGTAGGATGGTACCTGGAGGTGGACCACTGGGCGGGACGTACTCAGAGCGGACGGCTGGACCGAGGAGTGGTGGAGGCTATCTGTACTCACCTTTCAGGTGGGACTTCCAGTGGACGACTCGATGCTGCGACATTACTTTTCAGTTGTTGTTTTCCCTTTCCAGTTGTACTTTACTTTCATTTTGGGTTTGTATACTGGCCCACTTACTTTTCCACACTTACTGTTGTACCCAGTTTTTACTTAGTGTTTACTTCTACTGCTTGCTTGCTCTGTGGTGTTTGTTTGCTTTACAAAGGCAATGCCTTCCCTTTTTACTGGGAATTACGCCTTGGTGCTAGTCGCCAGCCCCTGGCCTATGGAAGGTTAGCTTGGGGTAGCCATGGCACGGGCCCCGAGGACGGGTCGTGACAACAATTTTATCTTTCCAATGTTTTTCCATTATTATAATTTTTTCTTCCATGGTATTCGTAACATCCTCATGTGTATAAAACATTTCCTGTATGAGTATTCAAAATTTTAATTTAGATTATGTCAGTATAGTAGATAGCATATAATATTATGTGTAAAAATATATATATAGGAAAAATAATTTTACCTTCTCATTGAACACTATTTATTTTTTAAAAGGTTTCAAGGATTTGGCTCTACTTTAGAGAATCCAAATCCTATATTTGTAGTCCCCTATAACATACAAGAAATTTTATACATTGGGAATAACATGAACTGATTGTGATGTCCCAATAAATGGTCATCCTTGATTGAATTTTCATCTAACTCAACATTCGGTTTAGTCCCCAATAGGAAAATTGACAAATTCTTTTTTATTGTATTAGAGACATAAAATACTTGCACTTTTTGTGATTCCATTATAAATGGATCTCTTTTTTCCACTTCTACACTAAAATTCACCTTCATGAAGCCCATTTTATTAATTTTCACTCCATTGATATAGTTAACCCATTTTTAATGGAAAAGTGACACTTGAAATTTCGTATAATCTAACTCGTATATCTTTTCAATAAAGTAAAAATATGACATATTTTCATAAATTATATTTCTATCCTTAGAAAAAAATAAGTGTATCGCTTCAACCACAAGTGTAACACCACTATTTTGTATCAAACCGAATTCATCATGTTCTTTTGTACAGAATGTATAACCATTTATTACAACACCAAAGTAAAATATTTCATTTTAATTTGGTCCTCTAGCTATCCATTGAAGTCATTCAGCAACTGAAGTCATATTTTTAGATAAATCTTTATAAATTTGATCTCTGAGCCATTATATAAACTATTGATTCTGTATATTTGATATCCATACTTCATACCTTGAGTGATTAAAATCTCTAAGAATTTATTTGTGATACTCAATGTTTGGATAAACATATTTATTATTATGCAATATGTAAATATGGTATTCCTCTTGCTCTATCAAGGTAGTTGTGAAAATATATCTTCTGGAAATTCCTTCGCCCATAAGGTGTTCACTTTGATGAGATTGTGGGAGATTGTTGCTTTCAGCATATGATATGTAATCAGTACATGATTTAGTAGCTTCTTCAACAATATAATTTTCTGTAATTCAACCTTCTGGGTGACTTCGATTATTGAAATAACCTATCAAAATATTCATATACTATTCAATGGGGTACATCCATCTGTAATGGACAGGACCACCTAGTTGAACCTCTCTGACCAGGTGAACCATCAGGTGGACCGTTATATCAATGAATGATGGTGGTAATAACATCTCTAATTCACATAATGTGACTACAATCTCCTTATTCATGATAGGAAAATTCATCATTTCTACAACATTACTATATATGGCTTTAATAAAGAAGCAGAGTCTGGTTAATTTATGTCATACATTTTGAGGCAAAATGCAACGAAAGGAAACATGCATTAAATCTTTCAACAAAACATGATAGTCTTGTTATTTTAGTCATTGTAACTACAAATTATTCATTTAAACAAAATTCCTGATATTTGATGAATACCCATGTGGAAATTTTAAACTAATAAGGAATAGTGAAAATATCAATTTTCTTATTTAGATAGAGTGTGAGCTGCTGAAGGAAAAAAAATTATGCCTTTTACCCTTCCCTAGTGCCAACTCTTCCCTTATACCAATTTCAATCAAGTACAACCTAGCCCTGATTCCATATTTAATTTTTTCAATAACATTTAGTAACATTCCAATAACACTATCAAATACATTTTTTCTATATGCATGACATCATGAAAATTTCTGACATAAAAAAATTAATAATATAGTAATTAAAAGAAAATCGATTTCTTCTTTTAACCTAATATTTTATGGTTTTTGAAAATTATTTACTAAAAATAGTGTCAACATTTTTTACTTTTTTTGTACAGTTAATATCCTATTTTTGGAGATGGGGTTTTACCTTGTTCGATATTCTGATCGAATGATGTCATCCAATATCAATGTTTATTTCATCAATCTTCAAGGAATGTTTTAATTGAACTGAGTATGTGCATTTTTCACAAGTGGAACACCCATATATTCTTTTAATTATGTAGTCTAATAATTTTCCATAAGTAGGGAAGTCATTTATCATTCCATACAACATGGGCCCCAATGTGAATTATTCACTTCTATGAGCATTATACATTATAAAACCAATATATCACATCAATTTTCTATCTTCGATCAATGGATCCAAATAGACGTTAATATCATTTCCAGGTTTCTTTGGTCCATATATAAGAATAGGAAACATAATTTATTTTCACTTCATGCATAACCACGCAGGCAAGATAATATTTACCAACATGAAGGGCCATGTACTATGAGAACTACTCTTTACACCAAAAGGATTTATTCCATCTGTATATAACACAAGATGAATGTTTATCAGCTCATCCAAATTTAGGAAACACTTAATAAATTTTCATTCATTGAGTAGAATCTTAGGGATGATGTAGGTTCCCATATTTAATTCATGTATCTACATTCCATGTTATTTATCTTATGATTTACTAAAATCCATATCATATTTTAAACAATTGAATGATAGGAAAGTACAACAGATATTTAAAAGGACTTTATTCATTTTTCTTATATCGATCTCCACCACACTTAGGTCATTTTATGAGTGATTCATGATCCTTGAGAAACAACATGAAATCATGTGGACAAGCATGTATTTTTTTAAAGATCATTCCCATTGAACATTACATTCTTTTAGTATCATATTTTCATCATGGTAGTTCATTTTCTTCTTCTAGTATATATTTTGGAAGACTATGAATTTCTTTAAAGCAGGTGTCACTCCATTCACTATTATATTTCAAATTAATAACTTTAATACAGCTGACAATGTTGTGTATTTAGTATATCAAGTATATAATGGTTTCTTGGAACAACTATTTAACTCCTTAAACAACTTTGGACAATCACTAAGGTCATCTTAAATTTCCATTTTCATTTATTCCATGTGATCTCCATCATCCTTTACAAATGTATTCATATCAAATGATTCATAAACTATAGTATCATCCCAATTGATGTCGACAATCAGTTTTTCCATGGTTTAATCCAACATTTATATATTTTTTCAATTCCATGAAAAATCAAATGTTCTTCCAACTCTTTCGGATTAAATTTTATTTGAATAACAACAACAAAAACACATTTAGAGGATTGTAGAAGGGTCGTCTTCATGCTCTCTTAAAAAATGTGATGAACTCTATAACTCCATCTTCATATTTGTTTTTCAAATGATTAGAGTGCATCTATTTTTTGTTCATATCCATCATATTAGGTTTATAAATGATTAATTTTATACCATATATAAATAATGACACTTAATATAATCATTATCAAAAGTGAAAGTTATAAACAATTATAATAAGGGAGATATGGATCATTTCTACTAGAATATCTGAGTGGTAAGATATTCCAAATCAAATAATAAGGGTTTTTGGAATTTGAAAAAAATTATGGAGATAATGGCAGATAATAAATGTTATTACCACTAATATTTATGTGTGTAAAACAGAAGATGGATAGTGTAATTACTTGAGCCTGAATTACCCAAAAAACATGAGGTCAGATCATCTAATAACCTCTAATGCACCTCAATGTTACTAAAGGATAGTTTAAACATTGGGTGAAAAAAACCATAAATGGGAGGTCCCCCCCCCCAATAGAAACAATTAGTATAAGAGGTTTAACAAAAATACAGCATGACCCATGGGGTAAATAGACATGAAAACCAAAAGGCATTATTACCCGATATAGACGTACCTGTTAGAAAAACAACTATAGAAATAAATAATGGAATTACTATATAGACAAAGATAAATTTCATACCAGTTTAAAAACTCACTTATAGTATATAAGAAATATCAAATATATAAAAACCTTATATTCAAACATAGCATGAAATATAAAGGCACCATAATGATTCAACATGTTAAGGCTTGATGTGATAAAACCTCATGTGCTTAACTGTGGATGACCCCATTGAATCTGTTCCATAAAAAACTATAGACAATAGTGAATTATTAGAGGAACTATATCCTATGATACATATAATCAATAAAGGAATATAAATCACTCCAATAACTTGGTTCCTAAAAAATAGCATCTTAAGCTACATGTCAACTGAGGTGTCCTTGAAAGGTTTAAGCATATATGTAATCATCAGGGAACCACCAATGTGCCTAAAATAAATATTAAATAAACAAGAATATACATGAAAACATTCCCCCTGGATTTTCTTTAGTGTTAAGGGTTGGTACGGGTTTAGGGCATGGTCGCGGGGTCAGGTCCCCGTGCCAATGATTTACCTATATTTTCTTTATCACGTTTTGTTTTTCTTTCACAGTTATACACAATTTTTAAAAAATAATATATATGAAAATATCTACACATTTTTTTAAAAATCTGAAAATATTATTTAGTATAAAGATATAAAACATAAGATTAAAACAAAAATGAAAAAATCCATGGTTCAGGGTTAGATATAAACAACGGATCACACATCGATATTCAATACAAACAACAGACCACAAATCGTTCCTTAAACAATGGATCACAATAAATCATAAACAACGGATCATAAAAAATCATAGGAGAAGAAATAAAAGAAACATAAAATAAATAAAGAAAATAGGAAGGCCTACCTCACTATATTATAGAAAATACAAGATGCACTTTGGAAACCCAAATTGTAATAGAACAATGGATGTTGAACGTGATATTGGAGCAACTAGTGGTACTCGAGTGTTGTGATTTGACCTTCGATTCACCAAGGAGGAGGAATAATAGTAGGCAGATTCTACGGAAAGCATCTTTATCATGACGAGTTCGCAAATGGTTAGGGTTTTTCAAATAGATTGCGAAACGTTTATTAGTGTATACAAATAAGTGATGATAAATATCCCTTTTATCAGCGGTTATTACTTATGCACTGATAAAAGGGATCTTTATCAGAACATAAAAAGTACTGATAAAATAAATATTTATTAGAATTAATAAATATTAATTTTATCAATGCTTTGTTCAGAGCTAATAAATCCAATATTTATCACCTCTAGAAAAGCGCTGATAAAGGATTTCTGATTATAATTATAAATAAAAAAATTTAAATATTTATATATACATAATAAATATATATAAAAATAAATATAGTACATATATTAATTTTTAGATATATTTATTATTATTTTATACTTATTTATTTATAATTATAAATATATTTTGAAAAAAATTATATTTATATCATTATATATATTTATATAAATATCCATATATATATTTAATAAATATATATATAAATATAAATATAATAAATACATTCAATACATAAGAAATTTATTATAAATTTATCAATTATTTAAATATATTTATTTATTTATTTATAATTATGTAAATTCTTTTAAAAAATGTTTATTTATTTATAATTTTAAATATATAAATGTATAAATATGGTAAATGTACATTTATAAATATATTTATTTATAAATATTTTTTTCAAATATATTTTTAAAATTATTAATTAAAATCTAATTTTATGTGCATTCATATATTTTAAAAACGAGTGAAGTTGAATAAACTAAGAATCAGTACACTTTAACAATATTGAAAAAATGGATATGTTTTGTGTGTGTGCGTTGTAATATATAAAAATGCATTAATTACATATATTTGAAATCAATATAACATAAATTTGATCTATATTAAATTGAAAAATAAAACGACATTAAATTATATGCTGAGTACTATGTAGTTACTCAATAATTTTAATTCATATTAATTTTTAATTATAAACCATTATTAAATAAATATTTTACTATTAATTGTAAAGTGCATAAATATTTTGTAATATATAAATCATATTTATATACATTAATATGTATCTATATATTTAATATAAACAATTTAATAGCATTAATTATCATAATTATTAATTAATAAAATATTTATTATTTAATAATGTATAATCAATCTATTCATTTTTATCAAACACTATTTAATTAATAATTTTTTTAATATTTTTATTAATAAACACATTTTTTATTTTTTATTTATTTCATTATTTTATTTTATTTATTCAGACCATTATCAGCGCTAAAAAAAGCACTGATAAAGGATACCCTTTATATGCACTCAAAATAATGTGCCCATAAATGATACATGTAATCAATCTTAAAAAGAATTCATTGAAAAAGGATACCCTTTATCTGAACTAATAAAAAGCACTGATAAAAGGTAAAAAATTTCATCATTTTCTTTAGCGTTGATAAGTATGACATTTATTAGTGTTTTTTCTTGTGCTGATAAATACCAATACTATTAAAGTCCTATTTTTTAGTAGTGTATGTCACCATAAGATTCACCAATCAAAATATTAAATTACATCTTTTAAAGATAACAATATAAATTTCCCTTTAATATCCTATTATAGACTAATTTCATATAATATGATATATGGTTCATTTTAATTTATTTTTAATTCATCTATATCACTATAAAGATTTCATTCCTCCTATAATATACCTCACATTTAGTATGTTGAATTTGTAGAACTCTATGAATCATTTAATCTCATCCATATAATTCATTTATTCACATAAAATATAAATATATTAAAATTAATATATTTTCAAGGCTATGAAATTTATGCTTTATTCCATCATAAATACTCTATAAATATAAGACAAAATTTTTATCCATTTCCCCCCGGGGATCTATTTCACTATACTTATAATTAAAATGACCACTTAATAAAATATTATACCCACAAGATGCATTTATTTGTTGTCAATAAAGAGTACTACTTTGTGATGATAATATGCTAGTATGTGCTATTGAGTTACTATGATGTTTTGTATGTACTTCTATGTGAGATGGTAAATTTACTTGATGTTACAACATGGATAACTCTTTTGAAGATATTTAACATATAGTGGCACATTAATATGATGTTTACGAGGTTGATATTCCATAGAATTAATAACATGTGTTGGTGGATGGAGGAACACTATCTATAACAGTTGAGAGGTATACTTGATTCTTTTAGAAGGTCTATAATTTAGTAGAAATTATTTAAGTTTGTTTTATGTCATTTTTGGAATTTGAGTGTCAGGACAGAAATTTCAAAAAGGGATTTATCCCATATGGTCTACCCATAAGATAATATATCTATTCATGGTAGATTTATCAGCATGTATGATATATGAGAGAAATTTCTAAAAGGTATATATCCTCCATGGGATTTCCATAAAACAATTTACCTAGTCCCGATGGATTTTTAAGCTTATATGATATTTTAAAGATATTTGGAAAAGTGATTTCTTCTATGTGGGTTGATCTTATGATAATTTTATAGTGAACATTTTATTTGAGATGCTTGTAAGATAATTCACCTATGTGGAAGTCAAATCGTCTTCCATTATGATAATTTACTTTTGTATAAGAGATTTGGGGTTCTTGTAAGAGATTTAATATATATGTGAGTGAGGTGGCCATCTCGTATGATATTCTAGAAATTTGTAAAGGTAGTGTGAATATTTTTCAACTTATTTAATGGTAATCCTTAGATGGTTCAATATAAATATTGACCAATATAATAGTTACTAAAAGAGTTTTCCGAATAAATTTTTTATAAATATTTATAATTAAGAGGATTGCTTCATTCGGAGATTCATGGATAAAAAATCATAATCACACATGGATCAGGATTCAAGATGAGATGGAAGTGTAACTGGTAGAGGAATAATTCAATGTTATTGAAATGAGTTCCACATTTTATATAATATATCAATTGGGAAACTGAGAATGTTTTTATACGTGTATAGTTTTATTAAAATAAATTAAATTAATAAGATTTCATAGAGATTTAAATGAGTTTTGAAATGGGTAAAATCATGGATATATTAAGGAATATTGACTAGATATTTTTTTTAGAATATAGGACATGTTTTAGGGTCGTTTTTAAATATCCCAAGAGAATCAACGAGCTGAATTTCCTTCAAATAAAATATTATATAAGATTTTTTGGATGATAAAATACCCCAATAATCATGTGCCTTTAAAGGAAGTATTTATATGGTTTCTATAAAGATAAATATTTAAAATAATATTCATTCAAAATTAAATAAATATAAAATGTGATAGTTTGAGGAATCTTATGAATGTGTTTAATATTTTCTAAGAGAAGTCGATACATGTTCGTATCAAAGAGAGAAGAGGATAAGAGTTAAATATGGGAGATTCTATGAAGAGTAAGACATATTATACCTATGTAATTGAGAAGGATGAAAGAGAACACAATTATACTCAGTCTGGAGTGAGGTTTGATGCCAATAGAAATATTCATGGTGATGATGATATTTTTGAATAATATATATGAGAAACACTAACCCAATACTATTTAAGTGGAAGATCTTCTTAAGGAAGAATGGAAGCAGCTTGAAATAAGAAGGTTATTTTCTATTCCGATATCAAAACTAAAAGAGATTGTGACTAGGGAGTCTAAATAGTTTCTGAGGTGATTTTTGAATTTATTATATAACCAATATTTATATTGGGAATTTTTTGAATAGGTTATATATCCATTTTACTCGAAATTATATCTAGGGTTCCAAACCAACATTTATTTTAATCACTTTCATCCATAATGATTACTTCATGTTGGGGTGTCTAACCAACATGACAAATAGTTTGTATTTATGACAAATAATTGATAATATAATGTTATACAATATATTTATATTTATTATATATGAGGTTAGGAAAAGATTTTACATATTATATGATCTAATTTTTAACATTCCATAGAGGTTAAAGTTTAAATTGAGAAACTATGCTAAAATGAAAAATGATCATTGATCACCCCCTTCATAATGATCCAAATGAGACTTATCCAAAAAAAGGTATTGGAGAAATTGTACCCTATAAAATATACGATAAGTAGTTGAGTATGGAAAATATAATTTCTATGAATAGTTGGGTTGATCCTATATTTGAGGTAATTTACTATCATAACTAGAGGAATATTTTGTTACTCTACCCCATATCACTTTACCTCGAATCTAAAGACTCAGATCCCCAGTATCCCAAATACAGTTTATAATTTAATAAATAGTCCTTAGATATAATAAATCACATATTTAATATTTTATTATTCAAGTTAAACAAAATAAATTTATGAAATTCACATTAAATATTAAAATATAAAACAAAAATATAATTTTCTTTAAGAATTCCATTATTCACCTAAGCTTATCCTTTTTTATCAATCACAAAACACATAATGTTATCCCTGGGAAACTAAAACATAATAAGGGGTGATCTCATATAATTAGTAAGGGTATGTTTATAGTGGAATATATCAATAATAATTTACCATAATCCATTTGGTAAGGTAACTAACTAAAAACATTCCCATTAAATAATAACTTAAGTAGAATATGACGAGAATAAATGATGACCAAATAATGTAATATAAATAATAAAATAAGAATAAAACTTATCCATGGATATTATAATTAATTAATTAGTCACATGGATATCAATAACTAATATCATAATTAGGGAATTAATAATTTTATGCATTTGAAATATTCTGTAAAGACCTTTTACAAGATTTTTTAAATATTCAGGTAGAAATTTGTCTAATGTTTTAAACGGATTTATTTCATAAGACCTATCAACGCTTAAAGAGTATATTTATAATAAGGTAACACCTGTTACATACCAAGTAAAATAAATTTTTCATATTAATGTGGTGAAACCTAATCAACATAATCATTCATATTAAAAAACTAATATATGGAATGTTAAGACTTTTCGCAATCAAATAAACATAATCATAAACAATTTAGAGTAATATGGTGAATGGAAATAGAATATTACATCCTCAGTCAACCTATTAATAAATCATCTAAAGAAATAATAATGAAAAAATCAATATAAAATATCCCTATTCTATTATAAGTGCAATTAAATTTTGATTTCAATGATGAGTAGAAATTCTATAAAATTGTTATTAAATAATTATTTAACAAAATAATCTTAATATAAAAAATATTTTTAAAATAAGAACTTCATGAAAAATTTAGAAAATAATTCCTGTTGAAAATAAAATTTTAATACATGTAATATATCCTTTAAAATATTTATTTGACATGATGTAAGAAAATTATTTTCATTCCATACACAATTAAGATCATGATTCCTTAAAAAATTGTTAAAATCCAAACATGAATTGTTTGGAAAATTACTTGAACATTTATATAAAAACATTTAAAAAATATATATAACATGGGTAAAAATTTTCTTAGAAAATATTTTTGGTTAATATTAAAAATAATTTTTATAATGTTTTTATAAAACATGTTTTTTGGATGAAAAAATATTTTTTAATGAAGAGAGAAATGAAGGAATGTTTTTTTAAAAACATTTTCTCAATAATAATAATCCAAAAAGAGTGGTAAAATGGTAATCTTAATTTCAATATTATTTAATAAACCTATTAAAAATAAACAGATTTATTTTTTGAAATAAATATTAAATAATTTTTCTAAATGATACTTAAACATAAATAATCCTGAAATAATGATGAGATTGAAAAATAAACCCTTTCCACTAAGATAAAATTTGAATAAATATCCCCATGAAATAAATAATTTCAAAGTAAAAATTAAATGAGATTAATATAAATATATTAAAGATATAATATATAAAAAATGGGTAGTATGTACATCACACAAAAGATGTCGTCCACAAGCTTGGCTCACCGGCCATGGCGGATGCACGGCGGTCGGGGAGGGTTCGGGTTGGTTAGGGGGAGTCGTTTTGTGGTGGGGTGATGTCGGGGGAAGACTATAGCGTCACTAGAGGTGCACTAGTGTTCAGGATGGCTGCAGGTGAGGCGGGGGTGGGGTGGCATGGGGCGGCGCGGCGGCGGGCGGCGAAGCGGTGGTGTTACAGGTCTTGATGAAGATGACGAGGGAAAATCCCACTTATTTTTTACTTCAGTATTAGAGGCTTCCATTTGGTGGATGCTAATACACCCTTTATCGGCCGCCAAATGGCAGCCGCTAAAACCCCTTTTAGTGACCGCCAAATGCCGGCCGCTAATACTGACACGCTCAACTGCCCAGAATTTTAGTAGTTATATGATTTCCTTTATACCTATAAAAAACTTCTGTATTAAAAATATAGAATTTTTATATGTATAATAAATATCCATACTCATATATTTCATACCATAAATTATTTACTTATAATCTTTTAACACCCAAACATAAAACACTTCTTTGTTAAAATCACTATTTCGGGTGTTAGTTGCTTCATTTTTATGTATGTTTTAGTATGGTAATTTTATTCCTTTTACATTTATCATGGTTCTATAATCTAAAAATAAATTATCCTTTATTTAAATATCTTATATATAAATTATATATGTAATTATTTTAATATATTGAAGTTATACATTTGAAATGGATTAGACCATTCATGGATATAGTAAGTTGTATATATGCATGAATGTTGTTTCTAATATTATTAAAAGATGGAATGAAAGGGAAATAAATATTAATTAACCTTTAAAATATAATTGTTATGTTATATATATATAATTTATAATTGTAAAATCAATCCTTATTATATTACATTTAAAAATAAAATTAAAAACATTTCATATTTCTATGTAGTGGCTGTAGTCCACACATACCCACAAGAGACATTATTGTTTTCCAAAGGATTGGAATGTAAGAAGTTAGATGTGATATTATACATAAATAATTATTTATATCTCCAAAATAACATATATATTCATTAATTTTAATATTACTACATTCCATGTAAAGTTTAAGTGAAAAACAAATCACATCGCATCGCGAGGTGGTAGTCCACCATACAAACACGCGACATTATTGTATCCACCTATAAAAAGATAAGTAAGATGGGATACGTGATATAATAATTAAATAAGTATAATGATTTTATTAGTATCATATAAATATGTTAAATCCATAATTATATCCATCCTTTAAAGGTAATAATGGAAAAAATTGCATCGGTTCATGAGGAGGTATTCCACCATACACAGGATTGATGGTTTTGTTTCCCATTTGATTGATGGGGAGATGGATCTGGTTTATTACATTAACATACTAATATATCAGTATATAGTTTATAGTTGTTTTATTATATTATCATAATCTAATATTATATTAAGGAGGAGGAGGAATAAATAAAAAAATACACACATTTAAGAATTTAACATCTTCTTTGGAGAACCAATTTTGGTTTAAACATTTATCCTTATCATTATGGTTTTCAAATCCAAAAAATTCCATTAATATGACGTCAAAAAATTTAATATGTTTTTTGGGTAGTTATTGGACTGAAAAGTGGTTTTGGAAGTGTGAAAAGGGGAATACATGGGCTTCTTTTTATAAGTGGGGAAGAGTAGAAACATTGAATTTTTGAAAAGAAAAATTAATAACCATGTTATTATCCTAATAAAAGCCTCCCAAATGATTAGGATTCTAATATTATAGGTTATATGGTTTAATGTTCCCAAACATTGTGTTTTGGACAAGTATTAGGTCATCTTTAACACTTATATCATTAGTTGAACCCTCGTTAAACCCATTCTCATCATAACCATGACAATTAATTTTTACTATTTTTACAATTAAATATAGTAACAAATTATGTTAATCTTATCAAGTAATATAAATTATGAATATTTAAAATTTGGAATGAATTTTTCAATATTAAATTCTTATAATTGGTAGAATATAATTTAAAATTAATTCTACAAGAGTGTTGATAAAATGATTTTTCTGAAAAAGCATTCAAATACATTGAAGTTTTTTATATTATAACTAAATATGAAATTTATTCCAAATACATAAATTAGGTAAATTATAATATAATTAAACTAATTTTTCATTATAACCAATTTAAAATATAATTATACTTTAAAAATAATATAAACATAAAAGTAAATTTTTAATAAAAATTAGCATTTTTCAGTACTAATCAAAATGGTAATATTTTCAGAAAATTATGAAAAATTCACCTGAAGATAATTTTGAGATATAGAGTTAAGAACTGAAATTTATTATCTAAAATAAATTTTTTGAAACCGTTGAAAATTATTTTTCAATTTTGTACAGAAAACATGAATAAAACTATTTTTAGAAAAGTATAATTATTCAAGAAACATTTATTTTTCATTCCAATAATTATTATTTTCTTATAATAAATATTTAACATTGATTTTATTTTATTCACATTTAAAAAACATATTTTTTTTCAATTTATTTGGTCATATTTATACCCTCTAAATTAACAAATAGGTTATAATGGCTATGTTTAAATCATTATAATTTAATAGAGTATTATGTTTCTTTTAAACCAAGTTTTGTTGGAATCGCAAGATGTCAAAGCGATTGAATTTATTTTAAAATATATATCATAAATAATTAAAGTTTTATATTATCTTATAATATTTTATTTTTATGTAATATATTATATTGAAAATTATTGTCCTCTTTTAAATTCTTGGGGTGTCACATTCTACCCCACTTAAATAAATTGTGTCCTCAAATGTTAATCATGATCTTAGTAAACAAGTGTTTGATATTTTAAAAACTATTGCTAGAAACAATATTTTAAAAAGGGGTAAATATTTCTCTTGATAATATAAAAAGGTAAGTACAAAGGTCATCAAGAACAAAAAAGTACTAGGTTTCTAAGTAGGATAACATTAGTGGGAAATGAAAACATGAACTTGGAATAGAATAATAATGCTCAAGGATTAATATAAAGTGATAGAGATCATTGATCATAAGAAAATGAATGATAAATATAAATTTTAAACCCTTGAAAATTTAAGTCTTTGAGGAGTTAATAGTCCATTTGATTCATCAGTATTAAAGGTAATATGATAAATGTTTTTGAAGATTCTTTTCCGTGAGTTCAGGAATTACATTTCTGTTATTATAGAAAACACTAAAAATATACATTTACTATAATACTTTGGTTGTTCTTATATAAATTCCACATCATTTATTAAACTAATAAATTAATATACAAGATGAACTTTTTATTCATAAAGCTCTAAAATTAACTATCCATACATCATAATATCTTTAAATGTGTATCAAGCTAGTCCCCATGTCTCTCGATATTTTATAAGACCAAAAAGGTTTTAAAAAGTTATCCCATATCACCTAAAGCTTAAATTATTCCATTAAATAATGTTTTAACCTTTAGACTCATCCAAAATATGTTTGCCTAAATACAAAGTACATAAATTTAATGGGAGGTCACTAAACAAAAATTATATTACCTAGAAAATATAAAGTGCACTTAATGTCACAATTTAAATATGTGTATACCTTGGTCACCATGAATATTTAATGAAAACATGCATGATTCCAAAAAAATATAATTTTATTGAATATGTTATATAAATTAAAACATGATTTAAACTCTAGAAAGAACTATATAACTCATCAAATCACTAACTAGTTTCGATGTCACTAATTATGTCCCATAGAAATATCTTTAACATTATTATCTCAACATAGAGAACATATTATTGGTTATCTTCTCTAGATATTGTGTCTTACAAGAAGTTATACCTACCATTGAATCAATTCTCATGGTCGCTGGTACCCTCAAACATATGATCTAAAATCCCTAAAGAAAAGTACTATAATACAATCCTTATATATTTTTTAATTATTATAACAAGAATATCATTTATAAAAATAATCCTATACCAATATTATTTAATCCAAAAACAATCATGTTAATCATTCCATTAAATCTATTGGAATCATAAAATCTTATCCTTTATCCCTTAGATTATTCTTATGTATATTCTCTTAATGTTTTGGCAATTCATTTTTTGTAGTTCCCCATCTCCTTACACATAAATCATTGAACATTGAAAACTTATTTCTTTCTTTGAAAACATGATCATGGTGGTATTTCTCTCCAAACTTGTAGAAAACTTACATTCCCTTCAAGAAACTACCAACGTTTCTCTTTCCTCAAATATCCTATGTGGGAAAATACTTCAATACATTCTTCCATGTATCTATATTTTTATCTACCATAATCTAATTCTCTTTCTTCCTTTGAAATCGATAAGAGTTGGATAATTATTTTACTTTCTTGATAGCTCATGATACAATGTCCTCATATGATAGTAATCATTGGGAGATTATTGCACTTAGAAGTATTGGATTTAATCCATTAAAGAAAAATTAAATATTTATCATTTAATAACCTATGTATTCTATAGAATTCATTGATAATATTATAAGGTTATATCTATACTTAGATAAATTTTCATATATATTTTTTCCGAGATTCAGGAGTTTTATCTCCATATCTACTTTTCAATCACATAGAAAATATTATTCAAATAATTATACTTTAAAATAAATCCATTCTACGATTTCTACATCTTAATCATCTTTAGTTTTTTTAAGAAATTACCACCATTGATCATTATCTCCTAAGAGATGATAAACATCCATGAAAACATTCTCCCTTAAATTAGTTTCCAAAGTGAGAAATATCTTTTACATAAAACATATCCATTTATCAGCTATAAATGGATTTTGAGTCCCATTTAATGATGGATGTTATTTATGTATAAATTGGGATAACATTGTTACAACATGTTGTTTATCATAAGGATACTCTTTAAGGGAAAGATTATTTCTTATAAACTGATAAAGATGACCCTATATGATTTTAATTTCTTTATTTATTTCTATATCTCCAATTCCATATTCATTATTTTTCACAAGAGGGAAATCCCTACATGGGTTTCATGAATTGATGTTGTTACCATTCCTTTGACTAGGCTCCATTTCTAATCAATTAATTCACTAAACTATATTATAAAATTATTAAACATAATGAATAATCCCAATAATAGTTATATACTTTACATAAATTGACAAAAAATTATACATAGTAAATCTCATTATCATAAACATTGTTTATTTGGGAATGTTTTCAAATCATAAAATATTTTCTAATTGTTCATAATGGGTTTTAATTAAAATGTGAAATGATGAAACAAAATCCCCAAGAGTTTCAAACAAGGTACATAGTAAAGCATATTTTCATATACCAGTTAATTCTTGAGCCAAGACTGACATGTTGTTTTCAGAGTTATTACCCTAGTTATATCTATTACAGAACTATGTACACTTGTAGTATCCATAAATTGATGTATTTTTATGTAATCTACATAATCACTACCTTAACAAAACATTAGGATGTTTTCATATCGTTATCCTCAATGACTTTTATAAATTTCTATTCCCCATTCTATTTTTTCCTTAATCTAGTTCCCATGTTTTATAATATATTTCCTCAAATGATAACAATAAATACCTCTCTCCAGTAACTTGTTTCTAATGTCTACTTTTTTACCTTATAATTAGATACAGGAAATCAAATCCTAAATGATCAATTATTTTAGTAGTCTTGGTAAAACAATTACACACTTAAAATTAATAATAATTTTAAAAAACTAAAATACAGAAAGGTATTTTATTTGATAACATCATTATTACCCTTAGAATATCCTGGAATATAAATCACAAAACACATCCAATAATCTAAAGAAAAATAAAACAGAAATGGGGTGAGGTAATATGCTCAGTAGGGGAATGTGAACAATGAAATATAATAGGAATAAATTATCATAATTAATATAAAAAGATAAATTAACATGACACATTCAATTTAAACAATGACATGATCAAAACCTGGCATGAATAAATAATGATAAAAAATCCACATAAAAATCCACATAATATTAAAACTTATCCATTTATATTTTAACAAATATAATAATAACGTTGAAATAAATAACCGATATCATAATTATGGAATGGATAATGTTAGATATATAAAACATACAATTGAGAACCTTTATAATGAAATTTAAATATATGGGTAAAAACTCAACTAATTTGGCCAACTGATTTGTCTCCTGAGAGATCTTGATGCGCCGAGGGGATATCTATAATAGGGCCCCAAAAATCACATACTATGTCTAAAACATTCATCATACGAAAGTGGTGAAACATAATCAAAATAAACATTCATATTGAAAAATAAATATATAAAATGTTAATACTTACCCAAATCAAATAAACATAATCATTACCCATCAAGAGTAATAAAGAAAATGGTAATGAAATTATATAACCTTAGTCAAAATAACCAAAAAACATCAAAATAAATTATATTTATGTTATCAATATAATATATAACTAGAGGATCATAAGTAAAATAATGGGTTGAAGACATTTATAAATAGAAATACCATAAAATGGCATTAAAACATTTTTTAGGAAAATAACTTTTTCGCGTTGAAAAATTTTTTAAAACAAAAAAGTTCAAAAAATATTTTGAAAATGATTTTCTTTGAAAATGATTTTCTTTGAAAATGAAATTTTGAAACATAAAAATATTCATTAAAAAATTGTTTCTCATGATGACTGAAAATTTCTTTCATACCATAAAAGTTAAAAAAAGACTCGTTTCATATTTTTAGTAAAACATGAAAATGAATTTTTTAGAAAATGAAATGAAAATTAATTTAAAAAGATTTATTAAAAAATTATAAAATGGGTAAATATTTATTTAATAGTTCACTTGGAGAATTTTAAAAACATTTTTATAAAAATGGTTTTTAGAAGAAAAGGTTTTTCGACCGATGGGAAATATAATGTTGGATTTTCCTAATAACACATTTTTAGTCACTTTAACTAAAAAAGAGTGGAGAATTGTTAATATTAATTGATAATTTCAAGAATGAACATAGGATATGGAAATATATTGGGTTTATGGCATAAATATAAAAATAATTCTCTTAAGGGAGATGTAAACATAAACAATCCTAAAATATTTATGTTATTGTGAAATAAACCATTACCACTTTTGTGAATTTAAAATCACAATATCCATGAACTAAATAACATAATATGACACCCTAAATACCCTAAATATAAATATATTGATGATATAGAATATAAAAAGTGGTATTATATCCACCACACAAAAGAATAAGTGGTAAATATGACATATATCTCTCAAAAATAAATGAGAGATGAGAAATCCTTACCTCAGGTCTGATTTCCTCTATACGTGTTAGAAAATCTATATAATAAATATAGGTTTATTATAAATATATTTATTATCCATAATAAAATATTTAATATCATATATTATTTATTTATAGTCTCTTAAAACCCTTTTATTAACATTTATTTGGTAAAATCACTAATTCAAGTGATAATTTTTTTGATTCTCATCTATTTTTTAGTTATGTAATTTTGGTCCTTTTTCATTGATCTTGGTTCCATATTATCTAACAATTTAAAGATTAATTAAATATTATATATATTAATTATATATATAATTACAATAATATTAGATACAAGAAATGGATTACACTATCTACGAAGACAGTAAGTTATAGGTACACATGAACACCATTTCCATTTTTCTTGATGGATTGAATGAGAGGAAAAAAATTTAATTAACCTTTACTAAATAATTATTATTTTATATATAATATACTGTTATAAAATACATATTTATTAACTTACATGTAAAAATCAAATGAAAAACATTTCACGTCACTATATAGAGCTGACAACCCACACAAACACAAGAAGGACATTATTTTTTTCAAAAAAATTATAAGTTAAAAAGTTAAATGTGGTATTAAATTTATAAAATAATTATTAGTTTATTAAGTCATATATGCTAAAAAAATTTAATGTTACTATTTTCCATGTAATGAGTATTTGAAAAACAAATCACATCGCTCCATGAGGCGGTGGTCCGCGATAAACACAAGCGACATTATCGTATCGCACTATGAAGTGGTATGTCATAAGGTATATGTGATATAATAATATGATAAGTATACTAATTTAAAAAATATAATATAAATATATTAAATCCATCATCATATCCTACATTTAATGGTTGTTATGGAAAATAGAATACATCGGTTCAAGAAGAGGTAGCTATCTATACACACGATCAGCATTTTTGTTTCCCTTTTGATAAAAGTGGAGATGGATGAGGGATATTACATTAAAAGAATCATATCAATATATATATGTGTGTGTGTGTGTGTGATATTGGTGTTATTATATTATAATAGTTTAAGATCATTTCATGTATTTGGAAGAAGATATAAAAAATACACATGTTTATGAATTTTACAGCTTCTTCTTAGTTCCTATTTTGGTTTATACCTAAATATTTATTAGGAGGGATGCATAATAAAAATATGGCCCATAGGATGTTATGATTAATTTTAAGAATATATTTGGGAATTTATTGTCTGAAACAATGTGTTTGGGAAGTTTGAAGAGCGGAGAAGAGTGGGTGGCCTTTTATATTGGAGAAGAATACCCACATTGAATTTTTGAAAAGATAAAAAGATAACCATATATATATCATGAAAAAATCCTCCATAATGGGTAATTTAATAACAGTAGAGGTTTTAAAGTTGAATTATGTCTAGAAAGTTTTTCTTGGACATTGTTTAGTTCATTTTTAACCTTATCAGGTTAGTTTATCCTCAAGTAATCTCATTTCCAACTTAACCCAAAAAAATAATTTATATTTTTTAAAAAATTCATTATGGTAAAAATTTAAGTTACCATATTAGATAAAAAAAAGTATGGTTTTTTGAAATAAGGAATCTATTTTTTATAAATTCAATTAAAAAATGTTTTAGAATTAAATTTAATATTAAACTCGTATATGCATCAAAAGACTATTTTTTGATGAAAAACATTCAATATTTTCAAAGGTATTTATATATGAATTAAATATTATATTTATCCAAAAACCTAAATTAGTTAGATTTGTAATATAATTGAACCAATTTTAATTTAAAATTAATTTAAAATAAAATTTTACTTTAAGAATAATTTAAATTAAAAGTATGTATTTTAATAAAAATCCATTTTTCTCTATTTATCAAAAAAATAATATTTTCAGAAAATTATAAAACATTCACCTAGTGATAATTTTGAAATGTATTTTTAAAAATGAAATTTTTTTAAAAAAAATTAAAAAGTGAGAAAATTTTTATTTTAAATTATTTCCATAAACCATGACTAAACCTATTTTCAGAAAATTACTTTTTCATAGAAAACATTTCATTCTATTTAAAATTATTCTTATTTTATTTATAATCAATATATAACCATTGAATTATTTTATACATGTGCTAAAAATATAATTTTTTTATAATTTAGTTAGTATTAATCATACCTTCAAACATAATGGCTATATTAGAATGGTCTTGTTCAAATAATAATATTATAATAGATTATAATGTTTTATTTAAACCTAGTGTTGCGTGAATTTCAAGATATTAAAGATAATTAATTTATTTAAGAGTAAATATATCGTAAATTCTTAAGGTGTCATATTATTCTTTATGTTTGGTGTTGCATAACATGCATGCTATCAGACATGATGTTTCTATTTTAGAAACATATGTTATTACATAGATATTAGAGATTTTTTGAAAGTGGAGTTTTCACCTATCAATTAGGAATACACTATTTTAACACCTCTAAATTTTATAATAATACTATGTTTGATAACATATACAACATGCAACACCGAGCTTCCATAAATCATGAAATACTATTTAAATAAGAAAACAATGATATAGAAACAAAATTTGGAGGGTATGAATATTATTAATTGAATTTTGAAATATATATATATATATATTAAGGAACTACTCATAAAAAATCTATTGTTTAAATATTATAAAATAAGTACTCAATTCTCATTATTGTTATTTTTTGTTTCAAAAGTACTTTTTATTCAAAAATGATTTGTATTTAGAAAATATTAAAATTAAATTATGGAATGTATATAAATTTTATTTTATAAAAAAATAACTTTTCAAAATAAACATATCTAAAATATATTATGGTAAAATTTTATCATATCTCTGAAAAGATTTATTTTCCAATGAATATTGATAATATTTATTTTTATTACTAACTATATATTTGTTCTGACAGTGTGAAAATTTATAATTTATTTTAAAATAGGTTCAATGTAAAAAAAATTATATTATAATATTAATAATAAAATTATGTCTTTTAGAATATCTTTCCTTTTTGAAATTGGTAAAAAAAATTATATTTTAAAAGAGGATATGTCAGGAATTTTTTTTTTCTTTGCATTTTTAAGTTTAATATTAAATTATATTACTCCACTTATATGTTTTTAAAATTTATAAATGTAATCCATATTTTTATTCATGAAGTCCAAATTTGCTAATGAATAGTGAAAAAATGATAATAATGATATTTTATAAAAAAATAATATATTAATTTATTTATAAATCATATATAAGGAAAAATTGGGTAATATATGGTCTATTAAGTCGTTAAATATGAATTTATGGTCTATATGGAATCATTTTTCTCCAGTGAAGTCTTATTATATTTTAGTCTTCTGGGAAATTCCAAAAGTCCCCCTCACTTCAATTATAAAAGGGAACCTCCTTCATCAATTATTTACATCACTTTGATACATATATATAAATAAATAAAATAATTTTAATTCCTTTTCTAAACATACTTATCCATATTCCAGAGTTTATGGTCCTTACGCAACACTTGCCCTATATACATTAAGAAGTGATCTTAAAGAAGTCCATTGAAGAAGAGGTAATCGTCTTTACCAACTATTTCAAGTTTATTTATTGTTCTATTACCTATTGATGTGTTATTTTCATCATAAATTTATAAATACAATATAATATATATATCTACAACTTATTATTATTATGAGACCACCATATTTCACCCTTTATACATCTTATGATAAGTGAAAGCATCATGCATGAGTACATACGACTTGACATTTCTATGCACCGATGTAATTTTTTTATCACCAATTTACATGGGTGATTACAATTATAGAAATAATGGATATATATTATATTTATGAAATTATTTTTATTCAATAAAATTAATGATTCGTCCACTTTTACACAGTTTCAATCATTTAGAAATGATATCATTGCTCGTGTGTACGTACACCTTATCGTCTCCATGAAGTGATGAAACTCATTTTATATGAAAAAATTCAATAATGATTTTAAAAATGTATATAATGAATAAATATTATTATTATAAAATTAATATCATTAAAAATATTATGAAACTATATCCTATGAGAAATAATATGAACTTAAATGAAAAACCTTTCATTGGAAAATGAATTTGACACCTGAAAAAAGGGTAATAATGAAATATTTTTAAAAAATGGGTGATTACATGATTTAATATGATAATATATGCTGTTATAAATATTAACATGGTTTTGGTAAAAATTAATAACATGTTTTAATCTTTTTTATAGGATTTTAAGGTACGTTCAGCTAAAGGGAAGTGTGAGGTAATATATTTCATCCCAATTTTCACGCAAATGTGATGTATTTGGTATTATAGACATGTTTATATTAATTTGGTTTCAATATGAGGTAGTGGACATGAATATATACTTATTAATGATGATTAATTTGAATTTCATATTTACACTCTTTAATATTTTCATTATTTTCTTCAAAAAATTTATCTCTTTAGAACTTAAATCAAGCAAAGAAAGGTTTTCGAGGAAAACTGATCTTATTTATCTTTTCATCAGATATATTTTTATTAATTTAAATATTTTCTATAAAATGTTTCTAAATTTTTATTACACTTATTAATATATTTATTAAAATAAAATCCATCCATGATTGATCTTTTAATAAAATGGACTGAAACAAATCATTTTGTCATCTTCCAAACGTGGTATTTTAGGAATTTTTTGAAAACGTATAGAGTACCTATTTTGAGTGGATTTTCCCACCATTTTGAATTATCTTTTCTTTAAATATTCCTTTATGATTTTATAAAGTTAAATTCAAATAAAATGTTTTACTTTATATTTTCACAGTTATTTATTTGGTGATTTGAAAAATTGAAATGTTATTTTCCTCAAGAATGTGTTAATGATCTTTTAATGGAATTTACATTAATCAATGAAAAAACTTTATTTTACTGATTCACCACTAGGTATATGTCTTAAAAATACTTTATTTGACATATTTACTTACATGTGATAGTTAGATATTTTATTTCTCTTAAATATTCATATTCTTTTTATCGCGGATATAATTATTTTCTAAACTATATACCATTTTCCACATAATTTTTTACTACATAAATTATAAGTTTTAATGTGGAAAATTTTGATAAATATATATTATTTATTGAATATGGATAGTTTCTTATTAGAAATATTTTTTATAAATTTAATTGATCTTTCAATATAAATAAAATGATTTGGACATGCAGTGAAGGGTGGGGCCTGGTAGTAGATAGGCCCTTGAGGAATTTGAAGTTATAAGGAGATAAATCTATTGGAAAAATTAAATGGGTCTTTACCCATAGTTTTGAACTGTATTGGGAATGTTATGGATGATATATGTATCATGAATCCTAAGATCCTGAAATCCAATATTAAGTATTTAATTCATTAATAATTCAATTATTTTTATTATCCATGAGATTTTCACATTGATATTATCTATGGATGTGTTTACATATAATTTTATTGGTGAAACAGATTTTGTTTTTAGTTATTTATATTTCCATATTTATTATGCCTTATTTTCTCATAATAATTTCTTTAATACATAACCATTACTCTGCATTTGAGATCACCCTTATTTTGTTTTCTTTCCCCATGCTATAAAGATTTAACTTTGAAAATTTCCATGTACATATATTACATTCATTCTATATGTTCTATATTTTATTATAAATGTAATAAGGGATCTATATATTATCTCTTTTAATAGGACTACAAAACTAATATATCATCAGTGATTTTCTACCTATATCTTATACCATTATAACATATTAACTACTTATTAAAGGCCTCTAGATTTATGGTTGTTTCATTTAGCTATAGAATAATTTTACTAAAAACCTTGGGAACTAGAATTAGGAAAACATATATTATGTATCATAACCCTATGATATATATTTATAATATATATAGACGAAAATATTAATGTTTTGGAATATATAAATTTTTTGTTTTTTCTTAGAAATACATACTAGTATGGATACTATAAGTGGACATGGTACTGGAATATATATATATCAACGGTTAATAACTCTTAAAAAGGTTTGTCATGATTGACTCAAGTGTTACCTAGTACATGAAAACAATCCTTACTACACCCATTGTCTGATACTCTTGTGGGGGGCGGTATTCTATGGTTATGATGACCATGAATAACCTAGGTTAAACCTAAGGTGAAATATATTGAAAATAATTTTTCATGATTTAGACATATTATAAATTATTCTTCATAAAAATTTGATTTCCCACAATGATTAGTATTACTCAACCTGTGTTTTTTAGTTTTTTGTCAATGAATGAAAACATAATGAACTAGGTTAATATTGAATGCAGTAGAAAATATGTTGATGAGTAACCAAATGAGATGATGACTGGGGTTACAGTTAATATGATCACACATAATTAGTTATCATGATATATGATTAATAATTTTCACCTTAAACAACTCCCAAACTCACCAAAGATGATAAATATGGAGTCCAATAAGATCTTGAAAAGTGAATACCATGGAGGAAAGAAATATTTATTTTATTAATGTTATAAATTTTGAAAGACATACTCTAAAGAGTGTCTTGAATGAATTATAACATTGTTTAGGTGTGTAAAATATGGACATAAAGATATTAATTTATGGGGAAAAAATAAATGTTTTTTTAATAAAAGGATAAGAAGAATGGTATATATTTGATATTATTGAAATTTTAATGTTTCAAATGTAGAATGAATAGTCATTATTAAAATCGATGTCCTAGGGAAAAATCCCATGAAAATAATCAGCGGGGTTATAGGAGTAATGGTTATATTTCTAATGATTAAGAGACTATAAATGACATATGAACGGAAGGATGTATTCAAGAATAAGATGATGAATCTTATTTAATGGTTTATGAATTAAGTGGAATTATTAATGTGCTTGTTCTGGTATTCTATAATGATGTTATATGAGTGTTTTTTCATTGAAATTAATCTCATTATAATTATGAAATGTATGAGGATTTTATTGTAGTACTATTTATTAACAGATTGGAGATCATATTTTCAATGGTATAGATGACAATGAAAAGTGACTTAGTGAAATGTTTATACTTTTGTAAATCACATGATTTATGGAAGATACCCCTCAATATATTCTCGATATTGATATAATAATCATTAATATTTTTATGGGATAATATTGGTTAGTATGAAATTTATTAGTAATTTTATGGTTTATACCTTTAATGGAGTTTAAAACATGTTTAGATTTAAGGAATATACTAAACAACTTGATATTTTATTTTTAAAAGAATTAATCTCATTATAAAGGTTTTAAGGTGTTCATGGAAATCAAATATTTGGCATGTAACCTAGAGAGGTAATTTAAGGGGGATTAATGGTAAGTTGATATTGGAAATTTAGTTACATTATTCTAGAATTTTTGTTTTTTTGTTTTTGGTTAGACATGGATTTGAGGAGCCTTAATATTGAGTACTTATAGAATGGATTAAATTGATCTTTGGATATTATTATTATATATAGTTAAAATATGATTTATCATATTTAATAACATGTGCTGGCCTTTTTAGTTTTTGTAAATATTTATAGGATGATGGAATGTGACCTGGATATTTTGATTCATTAAAATTTCTTCAGACTTAGAAAAATTCATCTTTAATATCTATTACCTAGAATAATAGCTAAAGTGGAAATAGATAGAACCACAACAAAAGGATTATATTATTATTATGACACAGAAAGAATCAAGTATGATTATTTTATAAGTGATTTATATGGATATTAAAATAATCCATCAAAATTTGGAAAGGGGGTCATGAAATAAAAACAATACTAGTTTACTTTTATTACTCAAAAATAATTGATCATTTAACTCGTTAGAGATTTATATTTTTTAAATGGTTAAATATCTCTCTATAATTTTGTCAATCACTCGTTATTAATCTTTTGGAATTATTTTTCTCATTCATTTCCATATTTTCACTTCTAACTAATGTTCTCCCATTCAGAAACATAGTTTTGTTGTTACTATAATACTTTGATTTCCACTAAAAATAATTAGATTTTTCCAGTAAGGATATATCTTTTGCTAAATTTGAATTTTATGTTTCTAAATCATTTAACCTACACAAAATGTTGTGCCACTAATTTTTTGGTAAAAACTCTATTTCTAAATGTTATTTCCATAGATAAAATAGTTATTCTGTATTTATATTAATACCAATAGATAATAAATATGTATTGGTTAAAATATTTTGGGATAGATTTATCTATTGATAATATTATCATTAACATTTATAAAAAATACCAACAATTAATAAATGTTTTTGAATTATATTTTCAATAAAATATTATGCGTGAATATTATAATATTTATTACTAAAGTTTTATATTATATTTATTATTATAATTACATATAATATATTTTATTTATATATTATATAATCGAAATAAAATTGGATTATTTTGAACTCTAAAAAACTAAAGCCTTATTTGAAAAAACAAGTTCAAACAAATTTTAAAAAATCAAAATCCTTGAATGGTCATGAAGATATAAAAAAACATGTTACAAACATGTTAACATGTTCAAAATCCAAGAGACATAACACGTAACTTCATCACACAACATCCACAATTTGTTTCTCTCACACATCATGTTTCACTATCATGGTTTACATGGTTGGCATGATCCACATTTGAAATTAAACGTGTATTGATGACATGGTCACAATAATAGGGATCACTTTTCCAAGATTATATTTTATCCACTGCTACTTTTAGAAATTGATGTGTAATTTGGGTTTTCACCCAAAAACATTCACATCCCTTATTATCTTCACCATAATCCTTGTCTGTACAAATTTCTTATTTCCCACACTCTTGTAGATCCTCCAAGACTTAACTACCAACATATAAAAATTATATTAACAAAATAATACCAAAAAATTAAATTTATAAAAAATAAATGTTTCACTATTTATATGGAAACCAATTAAAATGGTTGGAAAAAATAAATTCATCACAAATTAATATGTATTATAAAAAATATTTATTATTCAATATCTATAAAATATTCAATTTCACAATCAATGGAATCAATTTTGTGAAGATTTAATTAAATACTACACTTTTTCATCTATTTCAAAAAATTAAAACTTATTTCCTTATTAATTGGATTAGAAATAGTGATAAAAACATTTGGACGAAAGAAACATAATTTTTTTACATATTCTATACTAGAGTGGTTGAATCCATATTATGTGAAATAAAAAACTAAAAAATATCATAAACAATATCCAGGTTAAAAATATAATGGTATCTTTTTAGATAAATATGCTTGTTGACAAAATATTTTATAATATAATTAAGGTAAATAACAAAAAGTATCAAAACTAAATTAATTCAATTAATTTTATTTTATTTGATGAAATAAATAATTTTAAGAGTAAATTAAAAGAAAATATTGAAAACTACAAGTATTACTTACCAATAATGATAACCAAATTTGGATAAGTGTATCTGGGTAGGTTAAAATCTATTAAAAAACTCTAAATATAAACTAAACGTCATATTTACCACTTACGATGAGTGATTATACACAAATATTTTTATATTTCTTATCAATAACTATTAATTTGCATATAAAAATGCACAGACATGTTAACCGTTTATTTAATTCAGTTAGAAATTGTTTTTATTATGAGTTTAATATGATTATTATTATTATTTTGAGTTCTCATGGTAACCCAAAAAATTTAATAAGAAAACATAAATTAAAATATAAAAATATATCACCAAATGTCATAGAATATTTAATATAATTAAAAAATATCCATCAAAAATAGAACATGTTATGTTTCTTATTTGTTTGTTTATTTATTTATTTATTTATTTATTTTTAAGTATACTGAGAAGTAATAGTGAACAAATATCATTGAAGTTATAAACTCACCCAAATACTAATATTAGTCAAATAGAATAGGTAATAAGAAAATAACAACTCTAAAAATAATAATGGTGAATCCAGACAAAATAGGCATCACTAATTGAGCATAACACCACATGTTGTGTGACATAGCTATATGATAAATGTTGGTCACATATAATGTAATCTATTACACTAAAAAAGAAATATATATCACTAACATAACACATTGAGAAGAGAAACTAAATTGAAATAGTAACCAAATAATATTTAATACTTGTTAAAATATGATAACTTAGAAGTAAAAGAATCAAATAAAATAAATAAAATTAATATACATTACATTAATTTAAAAAAAACACAAAAAACCTATAATTAAAAAAATATAGAAATGGATAATTATGTAAAAAATATAGGATTATTATATATGAAAAAATTGAAAATGAAATGAAATATAATTTATATTTTTGAATCACTTGAATAATTAAACATAAAAATTATAGATTTCATATTGAAAAAGAATGTGGATAATTGAAAAGGAAAGGACAATTATTGTCACTATTTTTAAAAAATGATATATTCATTCAGTTATTGAAGGTATTGGATCCATTGAAACAACAATGAAAATAATATATATATATATATTACATATTACATAAATTCTGGATTCAATATTCTATACACAAATAAAATTTAATAATGTTTATCATAGGATATTTAAGTATTAGTGAAGCTTTTTATTTACAGTGTACTTGATGGAATAGTGTAATGGGTGATGGTGCACGTGTAGAATTTTGATGAGAAAGAAGTTAAGGTGTTTGGGGGAGCCGAAACCAAATCCATGGGTAAAATTGAATTTCATTGGGAGGGCAATGAGAAAGTGAGAGATGGCACATTGATGCATCTAAATTACAAAAGTCAAGTGAGTCAAATTATAAACATTGATGCATCTAATTTAAAAAATATCTATAATATTTATAATGTTGTGTGAATATACGTCACATAATAGAAACTAAAGCGGATATTCTTAGAGCACATATCCAACTTGATTTCTCAAATAATGCACTGAGTTTCATATAAATTATATATAATACATGATACTAGTTTCTCTATATCAAGAGGTATATGATCATAATATCCATAACCATCTACAAAAATCATTAGAGTGTATTTACAGTAGCATCCAATCATTCAAATACAATGGCCAAAGCACAATATTATCATTTAGATAGTATTCTTGAAACATATCCCCCCTTATCCTTATCTTCCATTTGTAAAACATGGTTGAAAAAATCTATAGATTATGGATGAACAAAAATATCCAATAAAATATTCATCATCCATAAAGATATAATCATTAGGGAATAAATAGTTTATCTATGGAGACAAAAATAATAGTTGAAAATTGGTTTATTCACTATGATTATTTACAAGTAGCATCATATTTGTTTATATATATGTCATTATAATCCAATAAAAAACAATAGTTAACAGTTACAGACTCTCAAATATATGCACTATGAGTAAAAATATGGAAATTTAAGGTTATTATTTCAATAATTTAAGATAATATATTATCCATAGTCCATAAAAATGGAAAACCAGTCCAGAAAAATCAATATTATATACAAATTTAATCAATGTACATATTCAAATAAAATGTCAATAATAATAAAATCAAAGAAAATATTTAATTGAAATAAAATTAATTTATCCATGAAAATGATCAATTTTTCTTTAATGATTAGTGAGATGATTCAAAAAATAAAAATGAAATTGATATATCTTTCGATTTAAATGTTTTGAATAAAAAATAAGAACTAGAAATTATAAGAGCAAACAAGAAATAATGAAAATAAAAAATATTATAGTATAACGAAATAATTTTAAAAACCATTTTGAACATTTTGTCAATTTTTTTGAAAAATTAACATACTATAGAAGTTTATTTTATTTCATAAAAAAAATAATGACAAACAAAGATATTATGAAATTAAAATACATTGACTATGTGGAATAAAGTAGAAAGCATAAAGAGATGCATGGAAATAAAAATAATAAAAAGTTATAGAAAAATTGTGAAAAACTAAAGAAACACAAGAGGAATAAAATAAATTAATGCTTATACAGGATCATATAAAATAAAATCTAGAGTATTGCTACAGAAATACATGTTTTAATGAAATATTTTGCTTATATGAATGTTAAACAATTTAAATAAAACATCAAATGTTATAACATGAGACGTAAATGTTATTAATGAGTAAAATAATGATGGAAGCTAAGAAAACATATACCTTTTCCTTTCACCATGGTATGGATGTGATCATTTGACAATATATATTTACCAAATGTCAAATGTTTGGTAGAAGAATCAATATTTAAAATTAGGTCATATATGTCTAATGATGTAAGAGTTGATTCTATGTATGAATTACAATGCAGTTAACATTTTAATAACAGTTATGAATAATATATAAATAAAACATAGACATATTAGAGTGACATGTCATATAAGTTCTAGAAAAATAAACTAATGTCTTATAAAATACTAGTAGATGTATATTGATTGAAAATAAATTTGCATATAAATCATAACAAAGAACAGGTTAACTGAATTTAATGTATACATGGAAAACATTAAACCGGTCATAATATTTATTGAAATGACTTATTTGGAAGATAAAAATGAAGATTATACGTGTTTACATGGAATAATTCTACCTTATTGATGATATCTAGTGGTCATCATCTTGTGAATAATTAATGTTGCAATAGAAAAAGATATTTTCAAAAGTAGTTAATATCACAGATGGTATTTATAAAAAATTGTCAAATATTTAAAAATATAAAATGAATTGGTGTAACACCCCGACCCTAGTTACCCAGATTTGGTGCATTATTACATAAAATTAGAATGATCACAAGGAAATCATGTCTCGAAAGACCGATCAGTTTAGTATTATTGGAAACAAGATTCATACATAAGTTTAACTTTACAGCTTGAAGAGAAATACAACACAAATATATTTCATTAGAAATATCCAAGCCTCCTAGATAATGCATGAAGGTCACTCATAACTAACTTCTTCATATCCTTGGAAAATGAAACATAAGAAAGGGGTGAGCTCAAACGCTCAGTAAGGGTAATTTATACAGCAAAAAATGACATAAATATTAAGCATGGTAAATAATTGAAACCACATGCCTTTACCAATAATAAACATGAATACTTTTATGGTAAGAATATGAGCTGAGTAAATAATGAAATAATAAAAAATAATCATGGATATTCTACTAGTCGAATGACCACATGAAACATCAATATTATTTCCATAATGAGGGAATGTATAATACCGGACATTCTGAAACATTTTGTCAAGGCCTTGGCCAAGACATCTAAAAATGATTAAGGCCTCGGCCAAAACCATAAATCAAATTGGGAAAGGGCCTCGGCCAATTCCAAGTCTAGTTGTCTCCTAAGACCTACCGATGCATCGAGGAGCTATAGAGGGCTCCACCCGTCACTTACTAAGTCCAATACATTCCTTATATGAAAAGGTTAAAACATATCATAAACATTCTTATTAAAACTAGCATACGAAATGTCAATACTTTAACTATAAAACGTGAATGGTATAAAAATAGCACATCCACAGTCAAACATATCAAAAAACCTTCAATAAAATATGGAAGTTTTGTATCATAATAAATCAACATCAAATAAACCAAAAATCCATCAAAGGATGTTGACATAGATGAAATCAAAACCCTTTTAGAGAAATATCTCTTTCAATTTTGAAATAATTTAAGAGTCACATAATTATAAAATAAAACATTTACTTTGAAAATATTCTTATAAGCTTGTAAGGGAAGATGCTACGAGGTTATAACGGTAGAAAATAGCTGCACCCGCCGTATAAGTTAAAAAAGACATTCTTATCTTAATTTTGTCGAAAAGGTTAAAAAGGACCTTTTTTGAAAAAGGACTGAAAGATTCCTTTATAAACATATTATAAAAGTCAACATGGGTATAAATGACTTTAACCCATACTCTATAAAATATTAAGAATGTTTTGAAATTCATTTTTAAGAAACATGCATGTGAATGATAAAGAAGTCCCAATGGATAATTACGTATAAAGAACCTCGGATAATGAAGAGATTGTGAAATAAACCCTTACCTTGTACTTTTTCTTAGTAGAGGGTAAGTTAAACTCATATATAATAGTTAAATAATTTTTATTAAATTATACAAGAATCATATACATAAATATGATATCACATATGATCTTTTAATATTGCATTGTTAATAATATCTTAGTATTATCGTTGTTTTGGGTGTTAACTTACTAGTTTTATTTTATATGTCTTCTTATATAAGTCGTGTTTGTTATGGATAGGTTGTATCTTATTCATATCAAAAATGATATCAAGTACTTATATATTATTTTTAATCATCAAATAAGAATTAGACTTGCATGGATACGATGGGGAATGAATCTCATCGCGTTCATAGAGACGGTAGTCCGTACGTACGCACGAGAGACAATATCATTATTTTGATATTAAAATAATATATAATTGGATGTTATATCATATATAAAGAATCATTATCATGTTATATTTCTTATTTACATCAATTACACATCATTATCATACCCATCCAAATAATAATGTTTTGAATAACAATTACACTACGACGTAGAGACGGTAAGCCGTACGTACGCACGTATGGGGACATGTCATTCAAAGGATCGATAGAATACTGAATATGGTTGTACCATATTTATAATAACATCACAGTATATAGAAGATACTGGATTTATTATTTTAGAATGGAAATAACAAATAACGAAGAAATTGATGAAGAAAGGAACTTGAAAGAGGGTGGTGAAGACATTACCTCTTCTTCGGGTTCTTCCTTTTGATTTGATCAAAAGGTATCCTTAGGTTGGATTTATGATCAAAATAAGGCCTCTAGGTTAAATTGAGGGAATATTAGATAATATTTGGGTAGGGTTTGGCTGAGCCAAAAGGCATTTAAGGTGTGAATTAGAGAGAAGGGGGGATTCCCTTTTATAAGAGGGGTGAGGGGCACCTTAGGAAAAGCTAGAAATATTATTTTATAATAAATTCATATTCGGTTTCTAATGGCTAAAAAGTGGATTATTTAATGTTTAAAGCGGTTATATGTCGAAAACCACTCAACCAATAGATTTATACTGGTTTGGGTCACTATATTAACTTTATCTTTTTTATTTAACTCTTAGTTAAATAGTTTGACATTTACTTTGTCTCTTTGTATTTTTATATTATATAGTCAATAAACATACTATAAACTTCCAAATGACCACCAAGTGGTCCATTAATAATACACCTATCATTATATAAGTATTATTTCTGAACCTTAGATTTTTAGGAATAGAATATCAATTAAATATATAATATTTCTTTTAAAACTCATTTATCTCAATTTTGACAATATTTGATAATTTATTTTTGTTAAAGTACTAAAAACTTTATTAATTAGAAAAAAATTCATTTAAGAAATACTAACATGTCATATTAACCAATAAAATTCGTTTATGGCATCAAAACATTCAAATTATATTTATTTTAGTATTTATAATACTAATTATTGGATTCTGTCATTAATAAGGAAAATATTGCATCATTATTGTGTCATAAATAAATTTAATTATTCAATGTACAAAAATTAAAAATAAAATACCATTATTTAGGAAATATTTTTATATTTCAAAGGAGTATTTATAGTCGAAAATATAACATATATAACCCTATGTAAAAATTGTTTTTCCAAAAGATATATGCTTAGGTCATTTTTGTATTTACTTTAACTTAATTAATATAAAGTGTCATTATCACTTAAAAGTGGATCCATGGGGTCCCCAAATCGACCCAAAGATGCCCATGGTAGGAAATTTATCATCAAATAGGGTTGGGACAAATTTTAGGGTAATTTATTAATATTATAATATTGTTTTTTACCCTTGTTTACTGGATTTACCCTTTATCCATGGTAAATAAAATATTTACCGAAGTAATTATTCAAAATGTCTAAAAATAAAAGTTACCTAATTACACAATTTGGAACTCCTGATTCTAAATATGGAATTCATTTTTCTAAATTCAAAACACATAAGTGGCAGAAATTAATTTAAAATTATTTCTCGCTGTCAAAACCAAAAGTGTGTTTTTAAGAAATAAAAACTATCAAAAGATTGACACTTGTTTTTGTACAGTTTAAAAGTGAAAATTTGTTTAATGACTAACATTGTATTAAATGGTAAAAATATATTAGAAATATACTTTAAAACCACTCAAATTCATAATTTATCACTATTAATTATTTCGATTAAAAAAATTTGTTTTTAATTAAAATTTACTGATTTTCACTATTCATCAAAAATTGAAAGAATTCAGAAAAATACCAAAATTTCACCCTAAGATAATTTCGATTTTCGAAATATAAAAATGAAGTCCATTTTGAAAGATAAAATGTATAAAATTTTAAAGTGGGTATTACTATTCATAACGGCTAGTTTGATTGGTTGTGGTGTGTGTTAGAACTCGAAGTTGCGTACAACACACGCTACTGTATTATTCAAAGAGAAGCGTACCATTGAAGTTTATGGTGTTACATTCTCCCCTCCTTTAAAAATTTCACCCTCTAAATTTTTAGAATACTACCGCGGGAAAAGACTTGGGTGGTTCTTCATCATAAGTTCCTCGGGTTCCCACGTTGCGTCTTCCATCTTTTGGTTTCTCCATAGAACATTTACTAGACGAGTCGTCCGGTTTCTCAACACATGTTCTCTCATATCAAGAATCTTAACAGGCTCTTTTCATTAAGACGGATCGGGTTGCAGTTCTAATTCCTCATAGGTGAGTACATGCGTTGGGTCAGGCATGTATTTTCTCAACAGTGATACGTGGAACACATCGTGAACTTTTGAGAGACTTAGCGGAATTGCCAAATAGTAATATACATCCCCAATTCATTCTATAATTTTGAATGCTCTAATGTACCTTGGACTCAATTTTACCTTCTTACTAAAACTTATAACACCCTTCCATGGTGATACCTTCAAGAAAACATGATCTCCTACCTAATATTTCAAATCCTTCCTTCGGTTATCGGCATAGCTCTTCTGCCTACTTTGAGCTGATTTGATTTGTTTTTGGATTACCTTCACCTTTTGCATCATTTATTCCACCAGTTTTAGGCCTATGAGTTTTCTTTCACCAAAATCATCACAACATTTTGGTGTGCGACATCTCTTTCCATATAATGCTTCATATAGTGCCATCTGAATACTCGAATAGAAGCTATTGTTATAGAAAAAGTCTACCAGAGGTAAATATTGATCCCAGATACCTTGAAAGTCAAGTGAGCATGATCTTAACATGTCTTCTATGGTTTGAATAGTCCGTTCTGATTGTCCATCTTTTTGGGGGTGGTAAGCAGTGCTCAAACGAATTTCAGTATCCAGGGCTTTCTGAATACTTTTCCAGAATCTTGACGTAAAACGGGGATCACGATCTGAAACAATTGATAGGGGTACTCCATGAAGCCTCACAACTTCATTAATATATAGTCTTGCTAGAGTTTAAGTGGTAAATCTTCCATTATAGCATGAAAATGTGTTGACTTGGTAAGACGGTCAATAATGACCCATATTGAATCATTCCTTCTAGGAGTCTTTGGTAGTCCCATGACAAAGTCCATCGTGATATTATCCCATTTCCACTCAAGTATGGGAAGAGGTTTCATGACTCCTCCAGGATATTTCCTTCCAGCTTTCACTTGTTGAAAAACCATACATATTGACATAAAATCAGCAATCTCCCTCTTCATGATGTCCCACCAAAAATGTTCCTTCAAATCTCTATACATATTGGTGCTCCCAGGGTGTATTGAAAAATTGGAACTATGAAAATCATCCAATAATTCCCTTTTTAGATCAGGTATATCGAGAACACAAAGTCTCTTCCCAAACATCAAAATTCCAACTTCATACACAAAGTCACTTAATCTCCCATCATTCACAGCTTTAATCTTCTTTTGAAACTCTTCATCACCGGTCTAATAACTCTTTATCTTTTCTAGTAAAGATGGTTTGGAAACCATTTGAAAAAGAATTGATGATTCACCTTCCATGGTTATTCCTATATTCATCTTTACTATATCCATATATATAAGATCCTTTTCAACTCCCATATTTTTCAAAACTCCATGGTCATTTCTACTCAAAGCATCTGCCACCTTATTTTCCTTCCTAGGGTGGTAGTGTATCGTGAAATCATAATCCTTATGTAGTTCAAGCCATTGCCTTTGCCCCATGTTGGGTTCTTTCTGTGAGAAAATATACTTCAAACTCTTGTGATTTGTATAAATCTCACATTTTTCACCATAGAGGTAGTGTCTCTAAATCTTCAAAGCAAATATTACAGCTGCTAACTCAAGATTGTGATTAGGATAGTTTTGATCATGAATTTTCAGTTGTCATGATGCATAGGTAATAACCCTATCATTATGCATAAGGACCCAACCATGTCCTTTCTTCGATGAATCACTATAAATAACAAACCCGTCTTTCCCCGATGGTAGAGTCAATATTAGAGCATTGAATAATATTCTCTTCAGTTCTTCAAAACATTCTTCACACTCTTTTTTCCAAACAAATTTAACCCCTTTACATGTGATCTTCGTTAATGGGTTAGCCAATCGGGCAAAGTTCTGGACAAAACGCAGATAATAACCTGCTAAACCAATAAAACAGCGTACCTCAGTTATACTCATCTGTGCTGGCCATTCTTGGATTGCATTGGTTTTATAAGGATCAACAGAGATTCCATCCATAGAGACAATATTTATAAGAAAAGAAATCTCTTGATTCCAGAATTCTCAATTGCTAAACTTCCCATATAATTCATGTATTCTAAGAGTCTTCAGGATAATGCGCAAGTGATTTTCATGATCTTCATGGCTTTTGGAGTATACCAAGATATCATCAATAAATACCACCACAAAATTATTGAGATATTTCTTGAAAACACTATTCATTAGATCCATGAATACAGAGGGTTCACTAGTCAATCCAAAAGGCATTACTGTAAACTCATAATGCTCGTACCTGGTTCGAAATGTCGTCTTCGGAATGTCTTCCTTCTTCACACAAAACTGATGGTATCCAGATCGAAGTTCAATCTTTGAAAAGAATTGAGATCCATGCAGTTGGTCAAATAAATCATCAATGTGAGGTAGGGGATACTTTTTCTTTATTGTTATAGCATTTATTTCTCTGTAGTTGATACATAAACTCATAGATCCATCTTTCTTCTTAACAAAAAGGACAGGGGCTCCCCCTGGAGAAACACTAGGGAAAATAAATCCTTTATTACTCAATTCCTCTAGTTGTTTCTTTAGTTAAACTAATTCCACAGTGTCCATTCTATAAGGGTTCTTCGATATAGGCCTTGAACAAGGAATTAAATCAATGGAAAACTCAATTTATCATTCTAGAGGATGTCCAGGTAAATCTTCCAGAAACACATCAACATATTCTCTCACAATAGGTAAATCCTCTATTTGAACATTCCTTTCCTCACCCACAATTATTTCATTCTCTTCCTTCCCAATAATTGTACTTAGTTGAGTTAGTGGAGGTGCATCTAGAATAGAATCAGCTGGTGACGCTTTTGCTCTAAAGATAAGGTGTTCTTTATCATCATCATCAAAAATCATAACCTCCTTCTTCTTACAATAAATTTTCACATCATGGTCTGAAATCCAATCCATACCGAGGATTATATCAAATTTAGTCATGAGTATGACGATGAGATCAGCAGATAAAGAATATTTATATGCCATAATAGGAATGGATCCACAGAACTTTGTAGCAATGATACTTCCCTTAGGAGTTTTAACTGAAAACTCCCCTGTTAAATCAAATTAGAAATATCTGATTTTCGTATCAAACTGGGAAGATTTGAAACAATGCGATGATCCAGAATCAAATAAATCATTTGCTAAAATTGAGGAAACCATTAAATTACCTACCACTATGTCTTTCGGGGCTTCAACCTCAGCAGTAGTGATTGCATAAGCCTGGCCTTGATCCCTTGGCCTTTTCTAAGTTAAGTTTCCCTGACACTTAGGACATTCATTTTCATAATGTCTCATCTATCTACAATTGTAGCATTGAACATTGGTAGCATCTTTCTTTCCTTTACAATCACCAGCTAGATGACCATTTTTTCCACATTTGTAGCATACTCTTTTTCCCTTTAGACAGACACCAGGGTGCTTCCTTCCGCAATTATCATAGGGTGTAAATTCAATTATTCCCTTCTTCCCTGATTCCTTATTTCCTTTCCCAGAGTGTTCAGCAGATCTCTTCTTCTCTTGCTTTGATTTAAATTCATAAGACATTAAGAATTCCTTTTCTATCTTGATAGCACATGAGACAATATCTTCATATGATGAGAAGGATTGTGATACTTATGATCAACGAATAAATGGTTTTAACCCATCAAAGAAATGATCAATATTACTTCTTGGGTTACGTATATAATCTGTATCATTCCTTGAAAACCTTGTAATGTTAGCCTCATACTTTGTGACATTCTCATCCTCCTTTTTCCTCAGACTCAGAAATTGTCTTTCTATATCTACTCGATGGTAACGAGGAAATTATTTTTCTCAGAAAATATATTTGATCTCCCTCCATTCCATATTTGATACTTAATCATCTTCCTTTGTGTTTTGAATCAACTACCACCATTGATCAGCACCTCCAGTGAGGCAGAAAACTGCCATGATAACTTTTTCCCTTTCACTACTCCCCAAGGCATGGAATTTTTTCTCTAAGGAATTTATCCATTGCTCAGCCACTAATGGATTTGTACTCTAATTGAATGTTGGTGGTTGTTTCCTCATGAAGCGATCTAACATTGATCCTCCACGTTGTGGATCTGGTTTCTCCATATGGGTAAGGTTATTATTCATAACCTGAGTTAGTTGTCCCAGTATGGTGATTAGCTGATCAGCACCAGTTGTATCACCAGCTACACTATAATTATCTTGAGCAGGAGGGAAATCCCAACATGGAGTGTGTGCATTGATACGGTTTTCATTTCTTCCACTAGGTGCCATTTCTAAACAGTGGAATACACTAGATTAGTTTATGAATCACAATATATAAGTCCAAACTTGTAAAACACTTAACATAAATTGAACAGTTTTGGATATAATCCATAATCATAAAAATGTTTTCTTTGAGGAAGTATATACTCATAAACCCTTCATAATTGTTTTTAAATAAAATGAAAATTATCTTAAGCATATCCCCCGGGAGTGTCGTAACCAAGAGTGCAACAAGGCTCATTATCATGCACCAGTTCCCATTCGAGTCTAGCTCAAAGCGGTGTTTTTGGGTTTTACCCCTAGGTACATTTCTGCCAGATCCGCCTCTACTTGCTCATATCAAGACAGGGATGTATTTCTTGGAAAACTCACAAAATCTCTACGATACCAAAATTCTAGGAGGTTCTTCTATACTAATCCTCAAAGTCTATATTAGGGTTATGTGCTCTAATCAGAGTTTATCTAAATCTAGTTTCCAAGGTTTGTACTAAACTTCCTTTGATACCAACTGTAATGCCCCGACCCTAGTTACCCAGAGTCATTGCATTATTATATAACATTGGCATGATAACAAGGAAATCATTTCTCGAAAGACCGGTCAGTTTAGTATTATGGGAAACAAGATTCATACATAAGTTCAACTTTACAGCTTGAAGAGAAATAAAACACAAATATATTTCATTAGAAACATCCATGACTCCTAGATTATTCCTACAGGTCACTCATAACTAACTTCTTCATATCCGGGAAAAATGAAACATAAGAGAGGGGTGAGCTAAAACGCTCAGTAAGGGTATGTAATACAACAGAAAATGTCATAAATATTAAGCATGGTAAATAATTGAAACCACATTCCTTTACCAATAATAAACATGAATACTTTTATCGAAATAATATGTGATGAATAAATAATGACATAATAAAACATAATCATGGGTATTCTACTTGTCTAATGTCCACATGAACCATCAATATTATTTCCATAATGAGGGAATGTATAATGCTAGACATTTTGAAACATTTTGTCAAGGCCTTAGCCAAGACGTCTAAAAATGATTAACACCTCAGCCAAAATCATAAATCATATTGGGAAAGGGCATTGGCCAATTCCATTTCTAATTGTCTCATGATACCTACCGATGCATCGAGGAGGTATAGCGAGCTCCACCCGTCACTTACTAAGTCCAATACATTCCTCATATGAAAAGGTTTAAACATATCAAAAACATTCATATTAAAACTTGTATACGAAATGTCAATACTTTAACCAAAACCCATGAATGGTATAAAAATAGCACATCCACAGTCAAACATATCACAAAACTTTCAATTCAATATGGAAGTTTTGTATCATAATAAATCAACATCAAATAAACTAAAAATACATCAAAGGATGTTGACATAGATAAAATCAAAACCCTTTTTATAGAAATATCTCTTTCTATTTTGAAATAATTTAAGAGTCACATAATTATAAAATAAAACATTTACTTTGAAAATATTCTTATAATATTTTAAGGGAAGCTTCGATGAGTTTATAATGGTAGAAAATAGCCGCACCCGCCGTATTAGTTAAAAATGACATTCTTACCTTAATTTTGTCGAAACGGTAAAAAGGACCCTGTTTGGAAAAAGACGGAAAGATTCCTTTATAAACATCTTATAAAAAGTCAAAAAGGGTATAAATTACTTTAACCCGTAGTCTATAAAATAGTAAGAATGTTTTGAACTACATTTTTAAGAAACATGGATGTGGATGATAAAGAGGTCCCAGTAGATAATTACGTATAAACAACCTCGGATAATGAAGAGATTGTACAATAAACCCTTAACTTGTACTTTTCTTTGGTAGAGGGTAGTTTAACCTTTTGTATAATAGTTAAATAATTGTTATTAAATTATAAAATAATCATATACATAAATATTATATCATATATGATCTTTTAATATTGCTTTGTTTATAATATCTTTGTATTATCGTCGTTTTGGGTGTTGACTTACTTGTTTTATTTTATATGTTTTATTACATAACCTGTGTTTTTTATGGATAGGTTCTATATTATTCATATCCAAAATGATATCAAGTCCTTAAATATTATTTTTAATCATAAAATGAGAATTAGACTTGCATGGATACGATGGGGAATGAATCTCATCGCGTTCGTGGAGATAGTAGTCCGTACGTACGCACGAGCAACAATATCATTCTTTTGATATTAAAATAATGTATAATTGGATGGTCTATCATATATACAGAATCATTATCATGTTATATTTATTATTTACATCAATTAAACTTCATTATAATACCCATCCAAATAATAATGTTTTAATAACAATTACACCATGATGTGGAGACGGTAAGTCGTACGTACACACGTATGGTGACATGTCATTTAAAGGATGGATAGAATACTGAATATACTTTTAACATATTTATAATAACATCACAGTATATAGAAGATAATGGGGTTATTATTTTAGAATGGAAATAACAAAAAAAGAAGAATTTGAAGAAGAATGGAACTTGAAAGAGGGTGGTGAAAACATTACCTCTTCTTCGGTTTCTTCCTTTTGATTTGATCAAAAGGGATCCTTAGGTTGGATTTATGATCAAAATAAGGCCTCTTTGTAGAATTGAGGGAATTTGAGAGAATATTTGGGTAGGTTTTGGCTGAGGAAAAAGGATTTTAAGGTGTGAATTACAAATAAGGGGGGTTGCACTTTTATAAGAGGGGTGAGGGGAACCTTAGGAAAAGCTAGAAATATTATTTTATAAAAACTTCATATTCGGTTTATAATGGCTTAAAAGTGGATTATTTAAAGTTTAAGGTGGGGATAGGTCAAAAACCACTCAACCAATATATTTTAGACAGGTTTGGGTCACTATATTAACTATATATATTTTATTTAACTCTTAGTTAAATAGTTTGATATTTACCATGTCTCTTTGTATTTTTAAATTATATAGTAAATAAACTTACTATAAACATAAAAAATACCCCCAAGTGGTCCATAAATAATAAACCTATCATTATATAATTCCTTTGGCTGAACGTTAGATTTTTAGGAATATAATATCTATTAATAATATAATATTTGTTTTAAAAACTCATTTATGTCAATTTTGACAATATTTAATAATTGATTTTTTTAAAGTCTTAACAACTTTATTAATTACAAATAAATAATTTAAGCAGTCATAAAATGTCATATTAACCAATAAAATTCGTGGATGGCATCAAAACTTTCAAATTAAATTTATTTTAACATTTATAATACTAATTATTTGATTCTTTTATTAATAAGGAAAATATTGCATCATTATTGTGTCATAAATAAATTTAATTATTAAAATTCTAAAAATTATAAATAAAATACCATTATGTAGTAAATATTTTCAGATTTCTAATTAAAATTTATAGTTGAAAATATAACATATATAACCCAATGTAAAAAAAATTTTCTAAAAGATATATGCTTATGTCATTTCTGTATTTACTTTAACTTAATTAATCTAAAGTGTCATTATCACTTACAAGTGGATCCATGGGGTCCCAAAATCGACCCAAAGATTCCCATGGTCGGAAATGTATCAACTAATAGGGTTAGGACACAATTTAAGGTAATTTATTATTATTATAATATTGTTTTTTACCATTATTTACCGGATTTACCCTTTAACCATGGTAAATAAAATATTTACTGAACTAATAATTCAAAATCTATAAAAATAAAAGTTACCTAATTACACAATTTTGACCTCCTGATTATAAATATGGAATCTATGTATCTAAATTCAAAACACAGAAGTGGCAGAAATTAATTTAAAATTAATTCCCGCTATCAAAACAAAAAACGTGTTTTTAAGAAATAATAACTATCAAAAGATTGACACTTGTTTATGTCCGGTTTAAATGTGAAATTACATCCAATGAAAAAAATTGTATTAAATGGTAATAATATATTCTAAATATAATTTAAAACCCCTCAAATTCATAATTTATCACTATTAATTATTTCGATTTAAAAAGTTGTTTTTAATTAAAATTTTGTGATTTTCACTATTCATCAAAAATTAAAAGTTTTCAGAATACAAAAATGAAGTCCATTTTGAAATATAAAATGTATAAAATTTCAAAAAGTGGTTATTACTATTCATAACCGCAATTTTGATTGGTTTTGGTGTGTGTTAGAACTCGAAGTTTCATACAACACACACTACTGTATTCTTCAAAGAGAAGCGTACCATGGAAGATTGGGGTGTTACAATTGGTAATATAAATATATCCAAAATGGATGATCGTATGGTATAGGAGATTAAAATGCTATTAATTGAACTCCATGAGACCATGAAAGTCCTATAAGATTTTTACCCCTTTTCTTGTGTGGATGGAGGCTGTAGTTTCTTTCAAAACCTAATATTCAATAAAATAACAATATAGATGAATGGAAAGAGAAAATACTATCCAATTAATCTCTAAAATAAAATATTCATATTAGAAAAAAAATATATATGTATAAAACTAAATTCAAAAAGATTGAATTAAATGCATGATTCTTCGGTAGACCCATTGAAATGATGTCAATGCCCCTTTCCCATCTTAATTTACTAACCTCATGAGGGAATCAATAAATGATAGACTTCTTCTTCAAGAGTGAATGAAAAATGTATGGCTTCAATGGGAAGTGGTAGGAAACAAAAAATGAACACATGTGTGATGAAATAATTATTAGGGATCTTAGATGAAAAGCATGAGTAGCACCCCGAAGATATGCACAGTAGAGGACTTTGTCTTATAAATGAAATGAAATTAGAATTTTTAATCATTTATTCCCATATCATTGGAAAAAATGGATACAGAACATAGACCAATTGGAATCAAAGGCTATTATATGGTGTGTCGATTGGGAAGTGGAGACGCAGGAGCGGAGGCGAGGAGATAGGGAGTTGAGACAGAAGTGGAGGTGGATGCGGAGGCAGAAGAGGCAGAGGTTGGGAAGTGGAGGTAGGGAGCCGGTAGCACAGGCAGGAAGATGGGAATCCAGAGGCTGAGGAAGAGATCCATAGGTAGAGTGGTCAGGTGGAGGTAGAGGTAGAGGTAGGGGAGGTTAATGGGGATGTGATTGGGGAAGAGGGGAGATTCAGGGAGAGACTGAATTGGGAGATCATAACCTATTTTCATTTTCACTTTTATTTTTTATTTTTTACATTTTCTTAAATGAATTGTTGTTATATCATGTTTATTTACAATTTTTGTGTATAGTTGTAAAAATACCGTATAATAATTTATTTCAAATATAACATATTAAAAATACTTATTTGATTTAGTTTTAAATAGAACATGTCATTTTACAAATATTTATCAAAATATTTTTGATAATATCAATATTCTTTTTACTAAATCATTAAATGATAGTGATAAAAATATATACTTAAATAGTTTATTTATGGTGAATAAATATTATTATTAGATTTATATGTGTAAGAGAACTATTAGTAATAATAATTAATAAGTATATATTCATTTATTGGTAAAAACATTATTGGTATATATATTATATATCAACAAATTTAATTATTAGTAAACCATATGTTGAAATAAAATAATTAACAACAACATATACATGTTTTGGAAAAAATAATTATTGTTACTTGAATTTAATTTTAATAAAACTTAATATCAATTGGTATTTCTTATTTATACCATCACATATATTGTCTATTACTAAATTTATAATGGTATAAGTAAAATATTTTATAGTGGTCCCCTTTTGAGAGGAATTATTATTAACCCTTTCTACATTCTAGGTTTCCATAATGGAATTTTCAAATTCCAAACCGATAATTTCAAATAAAAAGTATTAAATATATGGGTGAAATTTATTTAAAAAGGGTACAATGTAAAACTGAGATATTTTAAAAGAACCCTACGTTCGATAGTGCATAGAATATTCAACACAGAACTTCAATGAACCACAACATATTTTTAAAATATGAAATTCATAATCATGCCGTTAAATTTTACTGTATGAATATTATTAACCAAATTTTCAATTATATATAAAGAAAGTTATCTATAAAAATTTATTGATATATTCTTATGAAATAATTTCTCAATTTTCAGTAAATTTATTTTATGAATCAGAAATACATTTTATTCAAAAATGATTCTTATTATGAAAATATTATAATTAAATAATGTAATTTTTAAAAATTTTAATTTATAAAAATAATATAATTTTTTAAAATCAAAATATTGGGAAAATCTTGGGGTAAAATTTTCAAATTTTTCTAAAATGATTTATTTATCATAGAATAGTGAAAATAAGGATATTTATTGAAACTGTATTTTTATTTCAACCATTTGAAAATTTAATTTCATTTAAAAATTAATTCAATGTAAAATTAGTTATATTATATTTTGAATACTACAATTTATTTCATTTGAATTAATTTCATTGTTGAATTTGGTATAAAAATGTATTTGTACTTAAAAGTCTATTTTTCTAAAAAAGAGTTTCTGTTGTGTTTTAAGGATTTAATTTTAAATTAAAACTTTCCCATTATATATTTTGATTTTGTAAAAGTAGATTCCATATTTGGATTTAATTTTTCAAAATTATGTAAATATATCCCTTTTATTTTTTGTCAATTGGAATAATAACTTTAGTAATTTTTGTTATCAGAGTAAAGGGTAAGTCGGGTAATTAAAGTTAAAAATAAAACTTTGAGGATTAGAAAACAATCCTAATAGTTTTTTCAATCTTATTTCATGAATAAATTTCGTCCATATGCATCAAATTTTCAGTTATATGTCATTTTATGGCATATTTTTTGGGACTATGACTTTTATAGTATTTTATTTCAAGAAAATTCAAACATATCACATGTTTATTTTTAATTAATATAATATTTTTTATATGGGGGTAATTCTGAGGATATTGAAGAATTAAAATATAATTTTGAGTGATAAAAGTGTTATATTAAGCATTTTAATTTATTTTTAATTTTTAGTTAGGAAATAATTAACTTTAATTCCTACACAACATAGACCCAGCCATTATTTAAGAATTGGAACTATCAAATTAATAATATTTTAAATTTTACATGTAATAAAATTTGAGATAAATAATTTAATACATGAATTTTATAGATTAACATGAAACTTTAAGGATTTATTAAACTATTTGGTTTGAATTTATATTGGTGTATTGATGTTATTAATGAAAAAGAGTGTCAAAGATTGTAGTAATGATATTTTATGAAAATAAGATTTTATTGAATTATTTAAAATTTATTAAAATATTAAAATGGAAAAATGGAATAATGTGGGTCCAAAATGTCATCCTATATGAATTTATTGGCTAGTAGGAAGCATTTTCATCTATAATAGTCTTATTATATTTTAATCTTTGGAGAAATTTCATAAATGCCCCCCGCTTCAATTATTAAAGGCTCCTCCTTCTTCACTAATTTACATCACTTAGAATCATTTATCTTGACCAAAACATGACCATTATTATTATTTAAATATTTATACAAGTTATATAGGTTATTTTCCTACAAATGACGAACTCTATAACCTTTAATAATAGATCTAAATGAATTCCATTAAAGAATAGGTAATCATCTTTACCAACTCTTTCAATTTTATTTTTTCTTCTACTTCCTCTTAATGTGTTTTATCCTTCCAAAATTAATAACTAAAATATAATTTATATAATTAGTTTTTATTTTGATTATTGTACAATGATATTCCACCTTTTATTCATTATATGAAACATGAAATCCCCATGTATGCATATGTATGACTTACTGTCTCTACACAACTGTGTAATTTGTTTTCCATCGCACCTTTACATGGATGGATATAATGATAGAAATAATAGATATATATGATATTTATTACATTATTTTTATTATATAAAATTAATATATCATCATATTCCATACCCTTCAAATCATTTATAAATGATATCATTGATCATGAGTATGTATAGTTTAACGTCACCATGAAGCAATGCAACTCATTTTCTATGTACATCATTCATGGATGATTATAAAAATGTATATAATGAGTAAATATGATATATATAACCATAATATAATTCTAGAGTATGAAACTATATCATATCAATAAGAACAAGAACATACATGGAAAAACATGCATGAGGAAATGATGTAGTTAGCACCCAAAACAATGGTAACAATGAAATATTATTAAACAATGGGTCATAAAATGATATAATAGGATCATATAATATATTATAAATATAAATATTGTTTTATAAAAACTTAATAACATGCATAAACCCATTATACATGATTTTAAATAACATTAAATTTAAAAGAAGCATGATGTAATATATTTCCTCTCAATTTCCACTCTAGTGAGATATATTTGGTATTAAGAAACTGTTTATTTTTATGTGGTTACCATTTGAGGTAATTAAAAAAATATAAATCTATTCAATAAGATTAATTTTCATTTCATGTTGTAAATATTTATTAGTTTCCATATTTTCTTCTAACTTTTCATCTCTTTAAAACATAAAACATGCATAGAAATGTTTAATTGAAAAACCAATTTTATTTCTCTTTTTATTAGATATTTTTTATTAATATCCATATTTTCTATAAAATGATAAAAAAATTGTTTAAAATTCATACACTTATTTATAAAATTATATTTTTATCAATGTTTCACCTTCTAATAAAATAGTTTGAAAAGAATATTTTTTCATTTTCCAAAAAACGAACATTGTATATTTTTTAAAGAAATATGAAAGGAGTTTTTTAACTTATACAAAGTGATTGTATTTACCCACCATCATGGATAATATTTTATTTGGAGATTCCTTTACATTTTTAAATGGTAACATTAAAATAAAATGTTTTACGTTATATTTTCATAATTTTTTAAAAAGTGATTTGAATAATGGAAAGGTTATTTTCCTCAAGAATATTTTAATAATATATTAATGTAATTCCTCTTCCTTAATGAAAAAAACCTTAATTTTACTTATTTAAAAGTGGGTATATGGTGTAATGATACCATCTTATAACAAATTATCTTTATTGGGAACATTAGATAGTATTTTTCTCTTAAATACCCATATTCTTTGTAACCTGGATATGATTATTGACTATACCATATTCCATTTGACATAGAGTGTTTTAATATTGAAATTAAAATAGTATTTATCCATATTGTTTAACTTTCTTATGAAATGTATTTATATTAGAGGTATCATGATTCTTGATATCATAACATCCAATATTAAGAATTTCATTCATTGAGAATTTATTAATTATTATTATATATGATATTTTCACATTGATATTATCTATACATTCATTCCATTATAATTTTATTGATTAAATAAAATGAATATTCAGTTATTTATCGTTCCATATTGATTATTCCCTGTTTAATTTTAATATTTTGTTCTACACATATCCATTACTGAGCATTTGAGCTTACCCTTATTTTGTATCATTTCCCTGGTATGTGAGTATAAAATCATTGAATGAGTTCAAGGATATAATTAATTTCTTTATTATGTTATATTTTTTTTATAACTGTAATAAGGGATCAATATATGTATATAGTTCTTCGATAATGCTAAAATAATTGATCCTTGGTGATGTGATCCCAAAATATTGTGCTAATATAATAAAATAACTAATGATTCTATGATTCTGGAGTTGGGGTTATTATAACTATGACACTATCTAATTGGAGAGACATGGAGAATTATGGTAAGGCTCCAAATGAATTTTTGATTCCTCTTTTAGAAAAGGTCCACACAAAATTATGAGGACTTATAACCCCCAAATAAATATGTGACAAATTAGAAGAAGTTATGGAGGAAATATCAATGTTAGAGAAGAAAAACTATTTGTATGGAGTTTTATATTTTAGGATATTAAAATTAATACTAAGGATAATATATATGACTATTTCACTAGGGTGAATAAAATATTCCTCAAAATTTGAGGTTTTGGTGAAAATATGTATGATTCAACCATTATAAATAAAAATACAAGAATTTTTTTCAACATATTTGATCAAAATGTTTCTAATTTAGAGGATAGAGAGGATATTTACATTAATAAACATTATAATATTCTCTTATCATATAAAAATAAAGAAATAAACATTTAAAAAGAAATAAAATGATGATATTGCCCCTTAATCCCTAATAAAAGTTAATTTAATAGATGAGAAATCTTTAAAATCAATTGATTCATATGATGAGGATGATAAACATCATAATGAGATTATTTATATTAAATAAAAACGTTTCTAAAAATGAACATGGAAAGGAAGGTGAAAAAATTATGAAGGTGTAGTAATTGAAATAAAAAGGGAAGTTTCCCAATAATAGTCTAAAGAAGAATGTAATTGAATATGAATCTGATGAGGAAGGTGAAAGGACTTAAAATAGAAAAAGTTAAAATAATTATAAGAATAATTATTAAAGTAAGAAAATAAGTTTGATATGTATGAATAGGGATAATGGCTCAAGTAGCTCATTAAATAATGAGTTAAATTTCCAAGACCATGTTGATAATGATTTTAATTCATCAATTAGTGATGATTACTGTTAAGAAACAATTGATATTTAATGAATATTGAGTAAAATTTTATAAAAATAATTTGTGAACAACACACAAATAAATAATGAAAAGAGGGATCATGAGAAATGGAAAAAAATCAACCATTTAAAAAGGAGGAGTATGATAGAAAAGAAACATATATTTTTTATTAGAGATATAAAATAATTGAAGGTGGATGAGATTAATAAAATTGTAAGTGATATTATGGAAATAATTTATTCCAAGTAGGAATATCTATCTAATACCTAAAATACTTGTTTAAAATCCCAAATGAGATAAAAATTAGTAGAGGTGATTTGACAAAGTAAACTGAAGTTAAAGGTGAGTCTTCTAAAACTAGTTAGAAGAAAATATCAAAATAACCAAGTAAATATATGCCCAATATGTTTGAATAGATATATATTACTTATAATACCATAGGGGTTAATAATGAGTTTAAAACAATTTATAATAATAATAAAATTAAGAGTCTCTCTTCCATATTAAAGGGAGAGTTGAATATTCCAAGAAGACTATTTCTCCATGGAAAAATAAGAATCAATTAGAATAAATGAAACATAAAAAATGTTTTTGGATAGATTTATTGAAGATCATGATTCCAATTATTTTTTGTATTATTGAAATTAGGAACATAAAGATTTATATTATTTTATAACATGTCTTTATGGGAAAAATCCAAGAACCAAGGGATATTTTTGGTGAGAATGAGGTTTGATGTGTGGGGAAGATGTTTATAAGTGGTTCAATAATAAAAGATATCTATAGAAAATATACTAATATAGTGTACCTATTCTAAAAATCAAAGTTATCTCTATTGGAAAAATCTAGAATGGCATCTTCATAAGAGATTTTCAAGAAGGAAAGTGTGAAACCAATGAAAAATGACAATATCAAGAAATATTTCTTAAAAATATAGCATGAACAATTGACCAAGGCCAAGTAATAGAGAAAGTAAAAAATTATTTCTATGGTAAAGTTAAGTTGGTGATTTTTTAGAGCATAAGAAATATTTCATGAGGAGACATCTTTGAAAATTCAATAAAAACATGTGAGAGTTGTGAGAAAACTAGTAATATATCAAAATATTATACAAAAAACATTCTATCTCCCAAATTTGTCTAGTTAAAAATGATTTATGTATTGGGAAAGGATTCTTCATTGATATACATGATGGAAAAGAAAACTTCTTTACCTAGTAAATCAGTTCTAGAAACGAAATTGGGAAAAAAACATTTTGTGGCCATTGAGAGGAGGAGTAATGAAGAAAATGGAAAGACCAAGAGTTCTTTGTTGAGATAAAACTATCAACCATGATGTTTTTTATTAATTAATCAATTAATTTCTTTATTATTCAATTTAATTATTTTATTATTTTTCTAACATGTAGGGAATTTAAAGATTGGAATATTGATGTTACTTATGTATGATAATTAAGATGTTATCAATAGTGTATTTTTATTTTAATGTGTTAAAAGAAATAAGTGAATCTCTTAAGTGGGGAGGGGTGAAATTGAGATGGAGCTATCAAAAAATCACAAGCTATATGAATATTAGAAATCTAAAATTTCTAGACAACCCAGTGATATTTGGATAATGTGTTTTGAGGATAAAACATATATCCCTTTTTTAATGTATCAAATATATTATTGAAGATGGAGTGTTTATTAACAAAATAATAAGATAAAGGAGAGGTTATTCTACATACACATGAAAAGTTCTGTTAGTTATTTGATATGTGAATAGGTTATTTTTTTATCCTTATAAATATATTTTAAACAACTCCGAGAGGGAGTTTTTGAGTTGGCATCAAAATAATGGTTGGTTATTAACAACACCGAAAACCTTGTGTATGTAGTCTTATTTTCTAACAAAGATTATCCCATATTGACCTAGAGTTGTGTGAGTAAAGTGTAATTTCTAATAAAATAATGGGTTTCATACTTCTCCCAAATAGAATTATTTTTATGTGATAATACCCCTCACTATTATTTAAATTTCTCTTCAATAAGGAGATGAAAGAGAATATTACAAATGGAAATATAATTTTCTTGGTGGTATTAACATCAAAATACAAAGGGGGATATTTATTCCCCCATTAGATTTATTATATTTATTTTCAATAAGGAGGACTAACTTTATGATGAGAATATTTTGATATGTTTTTTTGAGTTTCTATGAATATTTAGACGGAATTTGACATTATATTGTAAAGGTATTTGAGGTTATTGCTTGAAGTAATTATTTAGAGATGTTCAAGACATAGTGGAACATTAATGTGATGTTTCCAAATCTGATATTAAAAAATATTATTGACATGTGTTGGTAGATAAATGAAAATTTTTTATAATATTCTGGAAGTGTTTTTTGTGTAGTTTAGAAGGACTGTAATTGAGATCAAATGATTTCATTTTGACATATGTGATGTTTTAATTTTTTTTCAAATAAGAAATTTAACCAAGGGATTTATCCTAAATAGGCATCCCATAAGATAATATACCATTACATAGTGCATTTCTATGTGTGTAAGATATTTTTTAAAATTTTCATAAAGGTCTTTTTCCTATAAAGACTTTTTGTAATAAAATTTACCTATGTGAATTATATTTTCCAATGTGTATGGTATTTCCAATAAATTTTGAAAAGGTATTTATCTAATGTGTACCACCCATAAGAAAATTTACTTATTCCTAGTTAATTTGAGATTACTATATGTTAATTATATCTATATAGAAGCTAGTTTAATGTACCATATGATAAATTACTTATCCAAAAGTGATTTGGGGAGCCTGTAAGAGAATTCATATTTTTAGGAGTAAAGTGGTTAACCTTTATGATTTTGTTGACCTACATAAAGTTAGATTAAATATTTTAATACCTTTATAAATATATTTTATAGTTATGAGAATATAAATCAATTAATTTGTAAATTTTATAAATAGAGATTTAAAAATTAATTAATTTTGAATAATTGTAACTAGAAAATACTTTCAGAGCAAGATTCATGAGTTATTCCTCATGATCACACATGTATCAGGATTCAATTTGAGATAAATGATGAATAATTTTTGAAATAATCTACTATTTTAGGATTTTGTTCCATGAAATAAAAATGAGATCCATGTTGAAATGAAAAATATTTTCATTCATGGGAATTTTTATTTAAGGAAATTAAATTTAGTGGATCTCATAGAGATTTAAATTTGTTTTATTGTAGATAAAATCATGGAGAACATGAGGAATGTTGACCTTATATTTGAGTAGTGTAGATATAATATAATTTATAGTCTATTTCAATGTCAATGATAGAATCAAGGAAATGAATTTTCCTCAAATAGATTATTTTGTGTGATTTTGTAGAATTTAAAATATTCCAATAATCATTCAATAATCTAATAAGGATTTGTAGAGTTTCCATAAATAAGAATATTGAGAAAAATATTCCTTTATAATTCTATAAATATAAAATATATTGGTGTGAGGAATATTCTGAGTGTGTTATAAATTTTATTACAGAAGGTAAGACTATAAAGACCCGAATATAAACATTACATAATGTCGAGTTAAGTAAAGAATTTACATTGATGATATTTAAATGTTTCTATTTTTTGAAAATTATTCCATAAATTATACATAACAACTCAAAAAAAGTAAAAAGTATACACTTTTAATCACTATTCATTGTTTTCATAAAACAAAAAAAAATAGAAACAAGATTTTGTTTTATGTTTAATCATCATAAATTTTACAAGATCAAATAATTGACTCTATTCTCCATGAAATCTTGTAAAAAACATTTCAAAACATTGGATGATCATAAACATATTAGTAAAGAATATAAAATAATAAATGTAACTGTTATTCCATTAATATTATAAAGTCGTATAATCATTCTCAAAAAGTCATACTTTTCACCCATAAAACAAAACCTATTTAACATACCTCATGAAATAATATTATTCTTAAAAATACTTCATAAAAATAATAAATGATAAAGTTAACTTGTGGAATCCATATTATACTTACTTTTTAACTTTATTAACTACAAAGGGAGTAACCTATAAGGTTACGTTTGGAATACCCATCACAATATATTCCCTAAATATCTTAATAGAAACCCAATACTTTAACTCTGTATCATTACCCAATTCATGGGAGATCTATCATGGGATCACCCTCCCTCATTTTATCATCTTACCACTCATATACATAAGAAATTCCCAAGAACCATAACATAATCATAACACATAAAACAAGCATGAAGGAAAAAAACATTTCCACTTTGTAATCACATTTTATTTTTACAAAGCTGCACACTCTTAAATAAAAACACATAATTTGGAAACAAAAGTTTCAGCTAGTAAAATTAACATCAATAAATTAAAGAGATATAGAATCAATAATTTCAGTTCAGGATGTATATGTTAAAAAATAATCCATTTTATTGGAATAATCAATTCATTTTTAAAACACAATTTAAAATTTTAAAAAGGATATTACTGAATCAATGTGTCCCATACCACTTTGAAATTTTTTAAAGAAATTATGATTTTAAAACATTCTTGTCCATATAAATAAATTCTTCAAATAATTTTGAAAACATGGAAATTAATGATTATGATTTAGAATAATAAATCTTTAAAACATTTAAAACAATGTTTTACCTAAATATATCCTTACAAAGATTAATTTATTAATAAAATAGATATATTATTTTTATTCGCTATAAATACAATAAATAAAGTATAAATACAATATAATATATCCAAAATTCATTTATTGCATAATCATATCATGACATAATCAAAATGATGAAGTTTAACCTAAACAATATAAATTAGGTTAAGAAGTTCCCTTAACACTTGTAATATCTCAAATCGTATGACCCATAAAAGTAATAATATTCAAATGAAATATATAATTACATGAATATAAATATATTACTGATATTTAATATCAAAATTATTTATATATACTTCACAAAAAAATTAATTAGTGTGTAATAATTCATATATCTCAAAGAGGTAAAAAGTGCGATGAGTAAATCCTTACAAAGTTGGTATCAATGACGTAAGACTCTATCAATGGGGTGATTATGTGTAGAAATATTATATCTTCACATATTAAAGTTTAAATATGTTATAAGCTAATAAAAATTGATTCCACACATGGACTAGGCATAATAAAATCAACGAAGTGGATGTATAACAAAATGACTGGAAATTGAGTTAGAAAAATTCCTTACCTCAGGTTTGACTTGTCTTGTAAGTTACTTGTTCTTACTAAAAATTAAACATAGGTTAATTTTGACCTGATTCAAAAAAAAATTCTTTTTTATTATTACTTATATATTCTTAATTATCATGTTATAACAATTACATAATTATTTATGTTCATGTCAGATGCTTTGTCGATATCAGATAATTGAGTCGAAAATCAACTTTGTATGATTCATCATATCCAGAATATAAAACATGATATAAATATCTTAAATATTAATTATATAAGTATTTGTAATAATATTTCATGAAAAACTGTAAACACGGTTCATAGAAATGGTAGGTCGTACATACGCATGAACTCTATTTATGTTCTTTCGATCGTATTGAATGAATGAAATTAAATGAAAAATACATAAATAAGTATAAATTTATAATATCATTACAGTAAAATTAATATTCCATTTATATCATTTATGGTTACTAAAACAATCTTTAATACATTCCATGTGATTTTTGAATGAATCACATCATTTCGAGGAGGTGGTAGTCCACACGTCCCCAAACGAAGTTATTGTATAAAAACAATATAAAAAGCATGAAAGTATGTTTAATATAAAATATCCATAATATTAAATAGGTTATAATATAAATAATAAAATATTATTTTTACCATAATAATGGTTCTAGTACCACAAATGAAGTTAGTAAAGGAAAAAAAGAACAAAAACGTTATTAACGGAGGGGATTAACCGGAATAACTTGGACAACAATTTCATTTCTTTGAATAAGAAGAGGTGAGAAATGAAATGGACATGATATATTCAATTAGAAACATAAAACTCCAATATCTACATGATTATTGATTTATCATGTATTAAAGGATGAAGGAGGTGAGGATAATGTAGAAAAATAAAACAGACTAAGAGAGGCACTTTGAGAAAATTACCCCTTGAATATCCCCTCCTTGAAAGACCCTTGAGGACCTTGGATATGATATTTTGGTAAGATCAGGAGTCCTGGACGTGGGGAGAGTAATTAGGGTAGGTTTGGAAATATATTTGAGGAGATAAAATGAATTTTTGGTCGAAATAGGGTGGTAGAGACTTGGTATTTATACTTGATAAGAGGTAGGTTCAAGTGATTAATTTATTGATTATTTTATTTTAAAAGATAAAAAAATATAGGTGGAATTAAATTACAAGACATTGGATTTTAATTAATGTTTTATATTCTGGTTATGGACGATCCACAACTAAATCTCCCTTTAAAATTGGAAATTTTTAAGTATGATAAGCTTTTACCTTTTAACTATATCCCTTGTCTCAATTTCACCTATACAATAGTAAATAATATTTTTACCATGGTAAATATCTAATAAATAAAAATTAAATTAACTATAAAACCTAAATTAAAACTTATGATTTTAAATATAAAATCCATTTTACCAAATTCAATTCATATAGTTGGTAAAATTATTTTTTAAAGTAATTCTCCAGGCTAGACTAAAAAGAGTGTTTTTTTAAAGTGAAACATTCAAAAGAATGAAATGTTTTTATATGTATTTTCAGCATGAAATTGATTAAAATGACAAATATTGGATTAATTTATAAAATAATATAAATATAATATAAAATAAATTAGAATTATACTCTTAAAATATAAATAAATTAGATGAAAAGTAGTTTTTAATTAAAATGTAGTGTTTTTCATTATACATTAAAATATGAATATTATCAGAAAAATAACAAAAAATTATCCAAATTAAAATTCTATGACCCTATTCCAAATAAGATGTTTATTTTTTAAAAATAAATAAAATAAAGGAGTTAAACTATATTTAAAATTATTTTACCATCATAAGGTGGTAAAACAACATTTTTTCGAAAAATACTACTTTTATCCAAAAATATTAATTTGTTCTTTTTTCATGTAATGAAAACATATAAGATTGTAATGGCTCGGGTTTTGTGGGGATCCTTTACTTTTTAAAAATATCGTGTGGGGTTTTCTGGTCTGGGGATCATGGTGGTGTAGGCCTATCGGTCGCCTTAGCCTACCGGTAGCAGGCCTACCGGTAGCTCGGTCTACCGGTAGCCTTAGCCTACCGGTAGCAGGCCTACCGGTAGAAGGCCTACCGGTGGCTCGTTCCACCGGTAGCTAGGGCCTACCAGTGGCCTTGGCCTACCGGTGGCCTTGGCCTACCAGTGGCCTTGGCCTACCGGTAGCCGTCACCCACCGGTCGCCTTCAGCCACCGGTGGCTCTGGCCTACCCCAGGGGTTCTTTCCAGTGGCGTTTGTGCAATTAGGGTTTTAAACTCTATTTTGACCTACTTGAGCGTGTTTTAAAGACTCGTAATTCCATAAGAGTTTTAATAAAATACTTAATGAATTAATGAGTCGGTTTAAACCACCTGACCCCCATTAATGACGAGTGGGGCCGCGTGGTCAACCCACGACCCCGCGCCTTACTCAGTTTGGCATTCTCATCTCAACCGTCTGTGGCTCTTAGAACCTAAGGGTTAGTCGTGGTTTCTTCTTTCCTGGATCACGGCTTTTCACGAACAGCTTTTGGTGCATCGGGCGAGCCGCATCGTTATCCGTAAGGTTCCTCGCCCAGCCTAAGCGTCCATCGTCTATCAACAAGTAGGGAATTTTCTCCTTCGTCTCTCTCTTTTGTGTATCATGAGGGGTGGGCGTGCTTTTGTTTCCGTAGAATCGGATAAACCAGACCAAAATAAAGATAATGAAAAGATTCTATAAGGAAACAAGGGGGGTTGTGATCGTTGATGTTGTTTATATTATGATTATCCTTCTGAGTTATACTGGCTTATGCCTTCTGAAAATCAAGTCCATTGGTGGTCGTTGTATGTGCACTAATGACCCCTACTAGTGCTTTAAATGGATTGTTTTGTAATTGTAAACTTCTGCTGTGAAAATTAAATCGGTTAATCACGTATACCCGGCTAAATAAATTGAAAGCACCGGGATTAACCCTTCTGTGATAACCCCCGGTTAAAACACATGTAAATTTAAATCATGGAGCGTGTAAAATCTATAAATCTGGAAATACCGCATGGGCATGTTTTGATTGATGGTGGTGGTTTGTTTTTTCTTATTCCACGGGCCGGTTGCTGGAGATTTGGGAGGGGATGGGATCCCCTGTTTTTGTAATTTCGGTGGTTGTGAGTTTTGTGGATGGGTGGTTACCTTGTTATATCAATAATTGTGGTGGGATCCCCTGTTGATGAAAAACCTTTTTGGGGGAGGGGACACGGGGCAGTGTCTCGGGGTTGTCTGGTTCCAGTACTTCGCGGGTTCTCACTTTTCCTTGTTGTTGTATCATTACAAGAGAATCTAGTGTGAATGTTTAAATTGACGATTGGCTGGATCCTTTTTCTTGGTTATGCTTATGGTGTTAGTTTCCCAGAAGTGCATGAACTTATTTGAACGTTATCACTGAACATGAAACAATAATGGGACAATGGGTTTGTTGGCGAGAGTCGTGACTCAGACTTGAGTGTTGTTGTGATATGTAGGTTGTCTGAAGAAAAACCTATCTTTGGGTAAGTTCTTGTTACCTATATATATACTTGTAGCTTTTTGTTTCTTATTCGCGCCCCACCCAAGTTGAGCACTTAGTGCTGAACACCCCCATTTCATGGGGGTGTTTTCCCAACACTATTCTTAGTGGCTGGTTTTTAGCTCCTTTTCTACTCCCTTTCCCAGAAACCCCAAGTATCTTTAGGTAGGCTGTGATGTCCTGAGGTCCATTATTAGCCCAAGAACCTTCGAGCGGGGTAGTCTGGTGGTTGGCCTGGTGTGTGCGGCATGTGGTTTCCCAAGTGTCTTTGGGATGAGGCCCAGGTGACTTCGGGCGTGGTAGTGGATATTATAGCCCAGGTGTCTTCGGGCGTGGTGGTGGTTGTTTTGGCCTAGGTGTTTGCAGGCGTGGTTACCTGTGATAGTTGTGGCCCAGGTGTTTGCGGGCGGGATTCGACTATGGGATTGCGTGTGGTTGTGGCCCAGGTGTGTGCGGGCGGGTTTGGCAGTGGGACTGTGGTGAGAATGGCGGGATTGGTTCGATGCGTAGGATGTCTCAATAACCAGTGGTAAAGTGGCGCGGGGTACCCAAACATCGATGTGCTCTTATTATATATATTACTTGACTTGCATTATTTGGGGAGTGTGCCTTGGTGAGGCTTGGGTGGATAGTTTACCTTGATAGGTGTTTGGTTTACTCCTTTTCTCACGGGACTTTAGTACGTTCCCCCACTTGTGCACGAGAGTCTTTGGTTTTCCCTACTGAGTGTACATGTATGCTCACCCTATGTATATAAAACTACTTTCAGGTTTCCAGGAGGACTTTGAGGATCACGCAGGACCATACTAGCTCGGACCTTTGGGGCGGTTGCATTTGATGTTTTTCTTCTTTGGTACTTACCTTTGTAGTCACCTTTTGTACTTGTGGCTTTTAATTTTGGAACATGCATGTAGGAATGGTTTACTTTTGGTTTCACTCTTCTTTTACCTTGGTGTTGGTGAGTTTCATCATCTTATGTCCCGATACTATAAAACAAAAAGGGGTAATGCCTTCCATTTGTGAGAAATTTCTTTATCCTTGGTGCTAGTCGCCACTCCGGGACCTATTGAAGGCAGGTCTTGAGGGTCATTATCTCTCCTTCAACATAAAGAAGGAAGGGTCTGGAAATCTGCTGACCCTTCCATCCTTTTGGTGAAGGCGGGTCGTGACAGAATGGTATCAGAGGGGAGGTTGAGAGATAGGGTGGAGTCTAGAGTTATGCACAGTGAGGATTTCATGGGATGGTAAGGCAACAGTTTTGGGTGACCTTGGTGCGTGAATTAGGCCAGGGAAGACCGTCTAGGACATGGGATTTTAGGGCCCCCTGTGATCCGACGCAAGGACTCTGGACCTACCGAACGACCAAGTGATGCCACGCTGATTGCCGGGTAGAGACCCTAGGAAAGGTACATGCATCATAATGGCATGTGTTCTCATGTTTCTGGGGTTCTTTGGGAATTAAGAATTAAAAAAAAGTTTAAGAAGTTTTAAAGACAATAATTTGCACTACTTGGGCTTAGGCATTCCTTGTTTACCTTGAAGCTATGGCACCTGGAAGGAGACCATGTGTCGTACAGACGATCGACGCCCCACAGACTACTTTGGCCGATTGGAAGAGAGAAGATCGAGAGGAAGAGGATGACCAGTGGCAGAAGACTCTTCGGGCCTTCCAGCGAGAGACCCTCAAAAAGTACGAGGGCAGCACCTTTGACATGAAGACGGAAGGCTGGCTAGAGGATCTAGTAATAGCCTTCGGCCGGATTTGGGCCCCGACCGAGTACTGGGTTCCTCTGGTCGTCATCCAGATGTAGGGAGTGGTGCGTCAGTGGTGGATGCTTTACCTGGGGGAGAGGAGAGAGGCTGAGGTGGCTTGGGCGGATTTCAAGAGGGAGTTCCGGGCGTAATTACTCTCTTCGATGATGAAGGAGGAAAAGAGACATGATCTACTCTCCTTCCAGTAGCGGAGTATGTCCGTGAGGGAGCTAGGGATCAAGTTCAAGTACCTCCTATGTTTTTCTCTGGACCTCTTTCCCGACGAGGAGTCTCGGGCAAGTCGTTTGGAGGAGGTGCTCTGACCCTCCCTCCAGTATGTTGTTACCCCCTTTACCCTTCCGACGTACTTGGACGTCTAGAATAAGGTCGAAGTGGTGGAAAGGATGCATTATCTTGGAGGAGTGTCACGAGAGGGGATCCAGCTGGGACCATCGAAGGGGAAGGCCGTTAGCACCAGGCCTCCAGCATCAGGACCCTCTAGGTTCCGACCCGTAGGGAGCAGGCCGAAGCAGTTTCAGTTTCGATCCCCTGGTCCTCCCCCCTTTTCTTTGAGCCCAGGGCTACGGTGCTTCGCTTGTGGGGGCCCTAGACATCTCTGAAGTCAGTTCCTGGACCGGGTACAGTACGGCGGTGGTGGACAGCCCCACCCCCCGCCCCAGCAGCAGCTTCCAGCCAGACCTTTTCAGCAGCACCAGCAGGGACAGCGAGCTCCCGCTCCTCCGAGGGCAGACGTAGGAGGAGGAGGACGACCTCAGGGTGCTCCTCAGGGACCTCGACCGAGGCGGGGTCGGGGAGGTGGCCAACAGTCGAGGAGAAGAGGAGCTGGGTGTGGACAGCTATACGCCGCAGAGGCAGCAGTTCCAGCAGGGTCGGAGGTTGTTCGAGGTACGATCAGTTTGTTTAGTACCCTTGCTTATGCCTTGTTCGATACCGTAGCTTCTCACTCCATTATTGCACCCAGTCTAGCATGTGCCTTGGGTCTATATGCCTAGAGACTTCCAGTGCCCCTTGTGTTGAGAACACCAGTCAGAGGTCAGACCGACTTGTTGTTTGTTTGTCGGGGATAAATACTGATGATAGGGCCACATCAATCGGTTAGGGATCTTCTTCTGCTATAGATACAGCCATACGATGTCATCCTGGGCATCGAATGGCTATTCTTGTTGTGTTTCATCATCAATTGTTTCCGAAGAAGAGTCGTGTTCTCAGATTTGGGCGACCAGCGTGTTACCTTCACCGGCGAGCGGAGCGGTCAGAAGGGCAGTAGGCGAGAGGAAACCCTCCTCTCCTTATTAGCCGAGCTGTCAGTAGAGTCAGTAGATGCTGAGATGGTGGAAGTGCCAGAGATCGTCCATGGGTTTATGGACTTCTTCCCTAAGGAGTTGACGACTCTACCCCCTCGACGTGATATCGAGTTCGGGATAGACCTGCAGTCGGGCGCTCATCCGATCTCGATGGCTCCGTACCGGATGGCACCTTCAGAGTTGTGGGAGTTGCGAATCCAAATTGACGATCTGATGAAGAGGGGTTATGTTCGCCCGAGTGCGTCACCATGGGGCGCTCCAGTCTTGTTCGCGAAAAAGGCAGATGGTGGTCTCAGGTTGTGCATAGACTACAGGAGGCTGAATTAGGTGACGATCAGAATCTCTACCTCTTCTGAGGATAGACGATCTTTTCAACCAGCTGAAAGGGGCAGGATGGTTCTCGAAGATTGACTTGCAGTCTGGGTACCACCAGTTGAGAGTGAAGGAGGGGGACATCCTGAAGACGGCATTCAGGTGCAGATATTGACACTTCGAGTTCGTAGTCATGCCCTTCGGTGTTACGAACGCTCCGGCTGTGTTCATAGGGCTTATGAACTCCATCATCCAGGAGTACCTAGATCGGTTCGTAGTTGTGTTCATCGACGACATCCTGGTCTACTCAAGATCAGAGGAGGACCATGCAGAGCACCTGAGGACGGTTCTGGAGGTCCTCCGACATCATTAGCTCTATGGGAAGTTGTCAAAATGCAAGTTCGGGACACAAGAAGTGCACTTCCTCGGGCACGTGGTGTCCGAGAAGGGGGTAGAGGTGGACCCATCAAAGGTTGAGGCAGTTGTTTCTTGGGCAGCACCCAAGAATGTGGTAGAGGTCCATAGTTTCCTCGAGTTGGCAGGTTACTATCAGAGGTTCATACCCAACTTCTCCCGAGTTGCAGCCCCTTTGACAGCCCTGACCAAGAAAGACCAGGTTTTCGTGTGGAGTGAGTAGTGTGAGTCATCCTTCAGCTATCTGAAGGAGAAGTTGGTCAGTGCCCCAGTGCTGAGGTTACCAGAAGAAGGGGAGGCTTATGAGGTGTTCTATGATGCTTTAGGATAGGGCCTATGATGTGTGTTGATGCAGCGACAATGGGTGATCTATTATGGGTCCAGGAAGCTATGCCCTCATGAGCGTAATTACGCCATCCACAAACTGGAGCTTGGAGCAGTCGTTTTTGAGCTAAAGCTATGGCGGCACTACCTCATCGGAGAACGCTTTGTGGTCTTCACGGATCACAAAAGCTTGAGGTATATCTTCTCCCAGCGGGACCTAAACTTGTGATAGTGGAGATGGGTGGAGCTCCTCCAAGATTACGATTTCAAGATCTCTTATACTGAGGGAAAGGGAAATGTAGTGTTCGATGCCTTGAGCAGAAGGACACGGAAGGATGCGGTCCGAGAGTCGGCAGATGCCTGGAAGGCGGTGGAGGAGTTGGGTTCCTTACACCTGGATGTGAAGATGGATAGCGGTAGAGGTTTCCTATGTCAGATGACAGTGCAGTCATCTATGTTTCAGCAAGTGGAGGAGTCTCAGTGGGGAGACCCAGAGTGCGAAGTAATGTGTGACCAAGTTGACCAGGGCAATGCTCCGAAAGGATGGACAGAGGATGGTCGGAACCGGATGCTTTTCCAGAGAAGGTTGTTTGTTCCGGAGGCGATGCGCGGAAATGTTCTTAGTGAGTTCCACAACTCACCCCTGGCGGAACACCTAGGAGTTTCCAAGATGTACTAGGGACTAAAGAGGCAGTTTTGGTTGCCCGGAGTTAAGCGAGCGGTGGAAGATTTTGTGGCCAAGTTCTTAGTATGTCAGTAGATAAAGGATGAACACCGAGTACCAGGCGGGCTACTACAGCCTCTAGATGTCCCCAAGTGGAAGTGGGATGACATCTCAATGGATTTGGTCATGGGACTACCCAAGTTCCATGGGGGATATGACGCCATCTGAGTGGTAGTGGACAGGTTGACGAAATCGGATCACTTTCTGGCGATCAGGGAGTCGAGTGCAGTGGATGCTCTGGCACGAAGGTATGTGGATGAGGTGGTGCGGTTGCATGGAGTTCAGAGGTCTATAGTCTCGTATAGGGATGCACGGTTTACCTCGCGAGTCTGGAGAGGATTGCAGCATGCTTTTCGCACCCAGCTACGCCTTAACACTACTTTCCATCCCCAGACAGATGGACAAACCGAACGCACCATCCAGACCTTGGAGGATATGCTGCGGGCATGTGTTCTGGACTCAAGAGGAACATGGGTGCAATACTTGCCTCTAGTAGAGTTTTCCTACAATAATAGCTACCACTCTACCATCGGTATGGCCCCGTTTGAAGCTTTGTACGGGAGGCCATGCTGTTCGCATGTGTGTTGGACCGAAGTTGGAGAGGTAGGCATCCTTGGCCCGGAGGTGGTGCAGAGCACGACAGAGAAGGTTCAGCTCATACGGGAAAGGATGAAGGTGGACCAGGACCGACAGAAGTCATATGCTGATACCAGGAGGAGGCCCTTGGAGTTTGAGGTTGGAGACCACATGTTCTTGAAGGTCTCCCCTTGGTGTGGGCAGTGAAGGTTCGACAAGGGGAGTAAGCTTTCTCCCAGGTTCATCGGACCCTTCGAAGTATTTCGGTGGGTTGTTGAAGTGGATTATCAACTGGAGTTACCACCACCGCTACTAAGGATACATGATGTCTTCCAGGTGTCCCAGCTCCGTCGGTACATGCACGACGATTCGCACGTCCTTGATTGGGGTGAGATGGACATCGAGGACGACGTGACTTTTGTGGAGAGACCAGTGATGATCGAGGATCGCAACGAGAAGGTGCTTCGTGGGCAAACCATTCCCTTGGTTCGTGTGTTGTGGAGACATGGTGGGATTGAGGAGAGAACATGGGAAAAGGAATCACATATGCGTTCCCAGTACCCAGAGTTGTTTTGAGTTTTTTTCCTTGTTGTACCTGTTGTGGTAGAACGTTTTTCCTTGTTGACTATGAAATGCACTGGTTTTATTCCTCTGAATGCGTGTGAAAATCCCTGGTTATGCAGGAGGAGAGCACCCGTCCCCTAATCAAGATGCATTAAGGTGGATGCGATTAAACTCGTGCGGGCAAGTCAGTGCCTCCCAAAGAGGATAATATCTTGACATGGGGGAGGAGACTCCCCAACCCACATACCTGGGCAGCTTGCCTTGGTATGTTGGATGTGTGCGTGGGTTCACTCCTAAGAGGTATCTTTCGAGGTGGTTGTTCGGACCCTCTCTTTCCTTCTGGTTTGTTTTGATTCTTGGGGACGAGAATCATTTAAGAGGTATCTGATGTAACGGACCGGGTTTTGTGGGGATCCTTTACGTTGTGAAAATCTCGTGTTCGGTTTTCTGGTCTGTGAATCACGGTGGTGTAGGTCTATCGGTAGCCTTAGCCTACCGGTAGCAGGCCTACCGGTAGCTCGGTCTACCGGTAGCCTTGGCCTACCGGTAGAAGGCCTACCGGTAGCAGGCCTACCTGTGGCTCGTTCCTCCGGTAGCCGGGGACTACCGGTGGCCTTGGCCTACCAGTGGTCGTGGCCTACCTGTGGCCTCAGCCAACCGGTGGTCTGGGCCTACCGGTGGCCTTGCCTACCGGTAGCCATCACCCACTGGTCGCCTTCAGCCACCGGTGACTCTAGCCTACCCCGCGGGTTCTTTCCAGTGGCGTTTGCGCAATTGGGGTTTTAAACCTTATTTTGACCTGTTTGAGCGTGTTTTAAAGACCCGTAATGCCATAAGAGTTTTAATTAAATACTTAATTAATTAATGAGTCGGTTTAAACCACCGGAGCCCCTTTAATGACGAGTGGACCGCGTGGTCAACCCACGACCCCGCACCTTACGCGGTTTGGCATTCTCATCTCAACCGTCCGCAGCTCTTATAAACTAAGGGTTAGATGCTGTTTCATCTTTCCTGGATCGCAGCTTTTCATGAACAGCTTTTGGTGCATCGGGTGAGCCGCATTGTTATCTGTAAGGTTCCGCGCCCGGCCTAAGCGTCGATCGTCTATCAACAAGTAAGGAATTTTCTCCTTCATCTCTCTCTTTTGTGTATCATGCGGGGTGGGAGTGATTTTGTTTCTGTAGAATCGAATAAACCATACCTAAATAAAGATAATGAATAGATTCTATCAGGAATGAAGGGGGGTTGTGACCATTGATGTTGTTTATATTATGATTATCCTTCTGAGTTATTCTGGCTTACGCCTTCTGAAAATTGAGGCCGTTGGTGGTCGTTGTCTGTGCACTAATGAACCCCTAGTAGTGCTTTAAATGGATTGTTTTGTAATTGTAAACTCCTGCTATGAAAAGTAAATCGGTTAATCATGTATACCTGGCTAAATAAATTGAAACCACCAGGATTAACCATTCTGTGATAACCCTCGGTTAAAACAAATGGAAATTGAAATCATGGATAGTGTAAAATCTTTAAATCTGGAAATACCGCATGGGCCAGTTTTGATTGATGTTGGTGGTTTGTTTGTTCTTCTTCCATGGGCCGGTTGCTGGAGATTTTGGAGGGGTTGGGATCCCCTGTTTTTTTACTTTGGGTGGTTGTGAGTTTTTTGGTCGGGTGGTTACCTTGTTATATCATGAATTGGGGTGGGATCCCCTATTGATGAAAAACCTTTTTGGGGGAGGGGACACGGGGCAGTGTCTCGGGGTTGTCTGGTTCCAGTACTTCGCGGGTTCTCAATTTTCCTTGTTGTTGTAACATTACAAGAGAACCGAGTGTGAATGTTTAAATTAATGATTGGCTGGATCCTTTTCCTGGTTATGATTATGGTGTTAGTTGCCCAGTAGTGCATGAACTTATTTGAACGTTTTCATTGAACATGAAACAAGAATGGGAAAATGGGTTTGTTGGCGAGACTCGTGACTCGGATTTGAGTGTTGTTGTGATCTGTAGGCAATCTGAAGAAAATCCTAGCTTTGGGTAAGTGCTTGTTACATAAATATATACTTGTAGCTTTGTGTTTCTTATTCTCACCCCACCCAAGTTGAGCACTTAGTGCCGAACACCCCCATTTCATGGGGGGTGTTTTCCCAACACTATTCTTAGTGGCTGTTTTTAGCTCCTTTTCTGCTCCCTTTCCCGGATAGCCGAAGTATCTTCGGGCAGGCTGTGATGGCCTGAGGTCCATTATTAGCCCAAGAACCTTCAGGCGGGGTAGTTTGGTGGTTGGCCATGTGTGTGCGGAAGGTGGTTTCCCAAGTGTCTTCGGGATGAGGCCCAGGTGTCTTTGGGCGTGGCAGTGGATCTTCTAGCCCAGGTGTCTTCGGGCGTGGTGGTGGTTGTTCTGGCCTAGGTGTTTTCAGGCATGGTTATGTGTGACAGTTTTGGCCTAGGTGTTTGCGGGTGGGATTCGGCAGTGGGACTGCGTGTGGTTGTGGCCCAGGTGTGTGTGGGCGGGTGTGGCATTGGGACTGCGGTGAGAATGGCGGGATTTGTTCGATGAGTAGGATGTCTCAATAACCAGTGGGAAAGTGGCGTGGGCTACCCAAACATCGATGTGATCTTATTATATATATTACTTGACTTGCGTCATTTGGGGAGTGTGCCTTGGTGAGGCTTGGGTGGATAGTTTATGTAACACCCCGAGATTTTATGAAAAATATTCTTTTTAATTTCATTAATGTCTTGTGTTATACGCTACACCAAAAGGATCTTTCACAACACACATCTCTGACATGTCTTGAATTACACGCAATCGCGACCTTCCACGATAGTGTGTGTTGTACGCAACACCAAGTTTCGCTAAACAACGATATGCTATTAAGATATTATTAAAACAGGCCATTATGAATAGTAATAACCACTTTTGAAATTTTGTAAATTTTATTTTTCAAAATGGACTTCATTTATGGATTCGGAATATTGAAATTAGCTTAGGGTGAAATTTTGGTGATTTTCGGATAACTTTCATATTTTGATGAATAGTGAAAATTACTAAATTTTAATTAAAAACAACTTTTTCAATCGAAATAATTAATAGTGATAAATTATTAATTTGAGTGGTTTTAAAGTATATTTAGAATATATTTTTACAATTTAATACAATTTTGGTCATTGGATGTAATTTCACATTTAAACCAGTTATAAACAAGTGTCAATCTTTTGATAGTTATTATCTCTTAAAAACACGCTATTTGTTTTGACGACGGGAATTAATTTTTAAATTAATTAATGCAACTGATATGTTTTGAATTTGGTAAAATAGAAATCATTTTTGAGTTCATAATATCAAATATTTCTTAGGCCTAATTTTTGGTATTTTTCTAAAAACTTTCAATTTTTGATGAATAGTGAAACCACTAAGTGGTAGTTAAAAAAACTGAATTTTTCATAAAACATAATTTTACTGCTTCTGTGAGTGGAATTTCAAAAATCCGAGAGACACGGTTGATGTCAGTAAGTAAAATGTGGTTCAATGAGATGAAAATAATTTTTGGTGAATAGTAACTTTTTACTTTTATTTACCACGGTTAAAAGTAAATAGGGTAATTAAGGGTAACAGTTATATTATTATTACCCTAACACATGTCCAAATTCTATTGGATAAGTGTAATTCGACCAAAAACAAGCTTAGGAATAAAATATGACCATTTAGGCCCACTTGGATTAGATTAGGACATTTATTATTATTTAATTCAAAGAAGAGTTAAAAGAGTTAAAATCAAAGTTTATTTACTAAAAAAAATTTAATATAGGGTTATACATAAGAAAAATTCTATTTTAAATATTCATTAGAAAGATAAAAAGATTTATTACATAATGGTATTTTATTTGTAATTTTTAGACATTAAATAATTTAATTTATTTATGACACAATGATGATGCAGTAATTATCTTATTAATGAAATATTGACATAATTGATGTTACAAATACTCAAATAAATATAATTTGAGACTTTTTATGACTTACACTAATTTTCTAGGTTAATATAACATGTTATTGTTGATTTAATTAACTTTTTTCGAACTTATAATTCTGTTATGATTTTCACAAAAATCAATTACTAAATAGTGTCAAAATTGACATAAAATAGTTTTTAAAACAAATATGATATTATTAATTGTTATTTTATTCCTAAAAATCTAAGGTTCTGCCAAATGACATAGATAAGGTTATATATATTAATAATAAACAATTTGGGGTTTGTTTGGCTTCTTATAGTAAGTTTATTAACCTTATAGTATAAGAACACAAGAAGACACGGTAAAAGTAAAATTATTTAACTTAATGTTAAATCTAAATGATAAGGTTAAAATAGGAACCTAAAATTGTCTAAATTATATTGGATGAGAGTATTTCGACCCATCCCCGCCTTAGCCTCGAAATAAATCAATTTGGAGCTATTTAAAACCGAACATGACTTTATAAGAAAATAATATTTTTAGTTATTCCAAAGGTGCCCCTCTCCTCCCTTATAAAAGGACACCTCCTCCCTCTCTTCCTCACACAACTTTGAGCCTTCAAGCTCGGCCAAACCCTGCCAAAATCTCTTCTTCACTTCCCTAGCAACATCCTAGAGGTTCTGGTATTCCTCAAAGACCAATTTTAGTGCCCTAAGAGGAGGTCTCAAAGAGGCGCTTCAAAGAAGAGGAGGTTCGGACACTTACGAAGAAAATCGGACCTAAGGTAAGGGAAATATCACAATCTCATTTTTATCTGAGATTGTTTATACTTTGGAATTTACTGGGGTGTATTTTATCATCCAAATCCATGTTTCCTCAATATGTAATATTATTTCCATTCACCTACAATTGTTTAAATCCTATTTTACCCTTCGGTGAGTTTTTAGTAAAAGATATGAAAGGAATCTTTTGTCGTTTTTCGTACGAGGTACTTTTTGACTTTTCCGACAAAAGTACGAGAAGAATATTTTTTTTAACTTATACGGCATGAATGGATTTTTAAGACATTATTTCCAAGAAGCTTCCTTTACAAGTTTTCAAGTTTATTTTTAATCAACTTCTTTTAGTTTAAAATTGTATGACATGTTAAGAAAGGAAAAATGTTTTTGAAGTAGAAAGGATATTTTCCTCAAGAATGGAGTTCAAGTGTTTTATCAAAATTATTTTCCATCTAAGATAATAAAGGGTTCTATTTTTATACCTATTATTACATTGATTTGATTATGTTGTGATGGATTTATTTTTATGAATTCCTTTATCTTATATGAATTGTTTTATGATGTCACAATGTTTAAGAATCCCATTTTTATTACATGGGTTATGCTATGATGTCTGGTTTAGGATTTTGTGGAACCCATAATAATGGTATCATTATGAGATGGGTGGGACCTATATCTCCCTCCAATTCATTGGGTAAAGATCTTATATCTCATGAGATAGACATGGCTGGAATGGTAGGTTATACCGGTTTAGTGAAACAAAACTGAAACGAGGGTGACTCGGTTTAGGAAGGGACTTTGTCCACTAAGATAGTCTTGGCAATGATTCTTGACTAACAAGAAATGATTCTCTATGATTATGTGTGTATTCTACAAAGTTTAATGTTTTAAGTTATGATTATTGTGATTCCATTTCACTGCCATGAGTTATTCCAGGTTATGAAATTATGATCTCTTTTACAGGTTAAGATTTCCAAAAGTTATGTGCTTATGTATATGATGTGATTGATATTTCTTTTGTTTACCATTACTCAGCATTTGAGCTCACCCTTTAATGTTTTCTTTTCCCCAGGATATAAGGAATGGTTTTAGGTATAAAAAAAGAAAGATCTTTATGGGAGATGTTGAAGATCTTTCACCAGAATTAGAAGATTATATTCCGAGTTTCCAAAGACACTAAACTATTACGATCCTTGTGTGTGTGCTTTTGTTATGTACTAAGTATTACTCAAATGTAATGTAATGTCAATGTACGTTAAGCTTCGGGTCTCTACAGTTGGTATCAATGGAAAGGTTTAGTCAACCTTTGGAAACTAGGATGCGAAAGCGTTAGTGAGATCCCTAGAGATATTTCTAAGGTATGTCTAGGGATGTCCCTAAGGATAAGTATACGTATAAGATACAGTCCTAGAACTACGGTAACGATTATATAATTTAACCTAAGAAGTTAGATATTGAGGATACTCCCCCTTTATAATGTTGTTTTCCCTAGCATGATTTTTTCCTCTCACACTATTCTTTTAGGGTTTTAGACAATGGCTGGAACCCGAAGGAACCGTGTTGATCAATGCAATGGACAATGCAATGATTGTCCTCCTGAACAAACCAATGTTATGGGAGATGGAGTGAAAAATCTTATTGCTATACTTACACAAGCTATGAATAATTCTGGACTTCCAAATGAGCAGAGAAGGGAACAATATTCTATTGAGTACTTCATGAGGCAACGTCCACCTTCTTTCAGTGGGACTTCCGATCCATTTGTTGCTGAACAATGGATCAGTACCACTGAAAAGATATTTTCTGTTCTTCAATGTTCTGAACATGATAATGTCATCTTAGCAGTATATCGTTTGGAAGGTGAAGCTGATCAATGGTGGAATCTTATCAAGAATACGAGGCCAAGAGATGAAATTGAGTCCATGGAATGGGAAGAGTTCAAGAACTTGTTTTTCAGTAAGTACTTCCCTCGTATTCTTCGAACAAAGATGGAAAAGGAGTTTATTGAGTTGAAGCAGAAGGATGATGAATCTGTTGGTATATACAACGCGAATTTTACAAGACTTGCAAGGTATGCATCTGGCATTATCATCCAACCTGAAAGTAAAGTTGATCGATTTTTCAGTGGCTTAAAACCAAGTCTTCGAAGGGCATTAGCTATAAGAGACTTCCGTAGCTATGAAGAAATTGTGCGTTGTGCTATCAAGGTAGTAATGGAAGTTGTTGTTACATATCCATCTCATGGTTTTGACAAGAAACGAAAGATGGAGTTCAAGGATAAATCTCAGAATAATGGTGAAAAGAAGATGAATGTTTCCTTATGCACAAAGTGTGGAAAGAAGCATGGTGGAGATTGTCTTAAAGGGACTAGAAAATGTTTTAAGTGTGGAAAAGAAGGTCATCGAGTAGTTGAGTGTCGAAGTAATGGAAAAAGGGTTTCTAATGATGTGAATAAAGCAAACACTGCAGAGAACGCACCACCAACACTTCAATGCTTCAAGTGCAAGGAAATGGGGCATTATGATAATAAATGCCCTAATCCAAGGGTTAGTGATGATCGACATGAGCAACCGCTTAAGGCAAAGGACAAAGGGCAGTCACATGCGATCACTATTGGCGATGTCGAATATGACAACGATGTGGTGGAATGATTAAGTGTTTATGTAATGGGATTTCAAAATAGTATCATGGAATCTCATTTATGGTATTGTGGAATTTTGAAATATCTATGTATTGGTTCTTAATAATTATATGATACTGGTAACCAGGATAAAAAAGTGATTGAAATATTTTTGGAAAGTAGATGATATGCGCATAATGAAGGGACAAGAAGATAATGAGATGTTTGATTGTATTCATGAGCTCATGATTGATATAAGGACTAAGTGATATCATGGTTTGAGTATATAGAATTTTGAGGATTTTGGTATGTGGAAAGTGTTAACTTTTAACTGCATTCATGTTTTCACTAAGGTTCAATGGGTATTCAAGAGAATACATGATTAAGGCCTTTGAATGTTTAGAATGTGACCACCAAGACATATCTTATGATATATGGGGATCAGCGATGGTATTAAATCTCTGGTAATCATTTTCACTATATTATAAGAGTTGACTGAAGTATTATCGATAAGCCTAAATATTGGAATGGATTATGTTGGACATAAGTTAGTATTGTTTAAGGATATAATTTTTTTAGATATTATTGATGGGATGTTATAGTAATATAGTTTTAGAAAAAGGACAACCTGCTGGACGAGCGACAGCCCATCGCGTCGGACAAGGCTGTGGGAATCGAACCCACAACCGAAGTGTGACTGGCCTTTATCACCTACCACTGGCCTACAAGAAGTCCCTGTTTAGTAGAAACTAGTTTTATTATATTAAGCAGTATGATATATCTAGTATAAGTCCATTTTAGGAACGATATATGATTAATCTCACTAAATAATGACTTATGTATATTTAATAACTTTTGCTAACCTTTTGTTTGAGACAGATGGAATGACCTGTCATACTAACACTTCACGAATAAAAAATTCAACTTTACTTATTTAAGAGATGAAGTGGAAATTGTTCAAGGCACGAACAACCGTGAGATTGTACCAAAATAAAGTAAGTATGTATTCTAATTCAAATTCTTCAACTTTAGGGAAATGATCTTGAAAACCAAAAATGTTGTCCCAGTGCTCTTATATCTGATTAATCAGATGGTACCATAGATCGTCCCAAATTTATGGATTTGTGATTGCTAGCTTTTCCATTGCCATGTTCTCTACCACTCTCCATCAGAACATGATGGTTAGATTTCTCTTCCATATCCATATTTTCACCTATGTGGAAACTCAGTGATTAGTTTATTTGGGTAACCGTTACGTTTCATACTTTTGTTTTTAAAGATTGGTTTTGGTATTCGTTTTTACGATGTGGGTTTCGATTAAAGAAACTTTCGAATAGTAAACCATTTATAACCCCGAAGAATTTCGAGGGTGAAATTCATTTTAAGGGGGTAGAATGTAACACCCCGAGATTTTATGAAAAATATTCTTTTTAATTTCATTAATGTCTTGTGTTATACGCTACACCAAAAGGAGCTTTCACAACACACATATCTGACCTGGCTTGAATTACACGCAATCGCGACTTTCCACGATAGTGTGTGTTGTACGCAACACCAAGTTTCGCTAAACAACGATATGCTATTAAGATATTATTAAAACTAGCCGTTATGAATAGTAATAACCACTTTTGCAATTTTTTAAATTTTATTTTTCAAAATGGACTTCATTTATGGATTCGGAATATCGAAATTAGCTTAGGGTGAAATTTTGGTGATTTTCGGATAACTTTCATATTTTGATGAGTAGTGAAAATTACTATATTTTAATTAAAAACAACTTTTTCAATCGAAATAATTAATAGTGATAAATTATTAATTTGAGTGGTTTTAAATTATATTTAGAATATTTTATTACAATTTAATACAATGTTGGTCATTGGATGTAATTTCACATTTAAACCAGTTATAAACAAGTGTCAATCTTTTGATAGTTATTATCTCTTAAAAACACGCTATTTTTTTGACGACGGGAATTAATTTTTAAATTAATTAATGAAACTGATATGTTTTGAATTTGGTAAAATAGAAATCATTTTTGAGTTCATAATATCAATTATAGCTTAGGCCTAATTTTTGGTATTTTTCTAAAAACTTTCAATTTTTGATGAATAGTGAAACCACTAAGTGGTAGTTAAAAAAACTGAATTTTTCATAAAACTTAATTTTATCGCTTCTATGAGTGGAATTTCAAAAATCCGAGAGACATGGTTGATGTCAGTAAGTAAAATGTGGTTCAATGAGATGAAAATAATTTTTGGTGAATAGTAACTTTTTACTTTTATTTACCACGGTTAAAAGTAAATAGGGTAATTAAGGGTAAAAATGATATTATTATTACCCTAACACATGTCCAAATTCTATTGGATAAGTGTAATTAGACCAAAAACAAGCTTAGGAATAAAATATGACCATTTAGGGCCACGTGGATTAGATTAGGACATTTATTATTATTTAATTCAAAGAAGAGTTAAAAGAGTTAAAATCAATGTTTATTTACTAAAACATTTTTAATATAGGGTTATACATAAGATAAATTTGATTGTAAATATTAATTAGAAAGATAACAAAATTTAATACATAATGGTATTTTATTTGTAATTTTTAGACATTAAATAATTTAATTTATTTATGACACAACGATTATGCAGTAATTATCTTATTAATGAAATATTGACATAATTGATGTTATAAATACTCAAATAAATATAATTTGAGACTTTTTATGACATACACTACTTTTCTAGGTTAATATGACATGTTATTGTTGATTTAATTAACTTTTTTCGAACTTATCATTCTGTTATGATTTTCACAAAAATCAATTACTAAATAGTGTCAAAATTGACATAAAATAGTTTTTAAAACAAATATTATATTATTAATTGTTATTTAATTCCTAAAAATATAAGGTTCAGACAAATGACTTAGATAAGGTTATATATATTAATAAGAAACAATTTGGGGTTCGTTTGGCTTCTTATAGTAAGTTTATTAACCTTATAGTATAAGAACACAAGAAGACACGGTAAATGTAAAATTATTTAACTTAATGTTAAATCTAAATGATAAGGTTAAAATAGGAACCTAAACTTGTCTAAATTATATTGGATGAGAGTATTTTGACCCATACCCACCTTAGCCTCGAAATAAATCAATTTGGAGCTATTTAAAACCGAACTTGACTTTATAATAAAATAATATTTTTAGTTATTCCAAAGGTGCCCCTCTCCTCCCTTATAAAAGGACACCTCATCCCTCTCTTCCTCACACAACTTTGAGCCTTCAAGCTCGGCCAACCCCTGCCAAAATCTCTTCTCCACTTCCCTAGAAACATCCTAGAGGTTCTGTTCTTCCTCAAAGACCAATTTTAGTTCCCTAAGAGGAGGTCTCAAAGAGGCGCTTCAAAGAAGAGGAGGTTCGGACACTTACGAAGCAAATCGGACCTAAGGTAAGGGAAATATCACAATCTCATTTTTATCCGAGATTTTTTATAATTTGGAATTTACTGGGGTGTATTTTATCATCCACATCCATGTTTCCTCAATATTTAATATTATTTCCATTCACCTACAATTGTTTAAATCCTATTTTACCCTTAGGTGAGTTTTTAGTAAAAGATAGGAAAGGAATCTTTTGTCGTTTTTCATACGAGGTACTTTTTGACTTTTACGACAAAAGTACGAGAAGAATATTTTTTTAACTTATATGGCATGAATGGATTTTTAAGACATTATTTCCAAGAATATTCCTTTACAAGTTTTCAAGTTTATTTTTAATCAACTTCTTTTAGTTTAAAATTGTATGACATGACAAGAAAGGAAAAAAAATGAAGTAGAAAGGATATTTTCCTCAAGAATGGAGTTCAAGTGTTTTATCAAAATTATTTTCCATCTAAGATAATAAAGGGTTCTGTTTTTATACCTATTATTACATTGATTTGATTATGTTGTGATGGAATTATTTTTATGAATTCCTTTATCTTATATGAATTGTTTTATGATGTCACAATGTTTAAGAATCCCATTTTTATTACATGGGTTATGCTATGATGTATGGTTTATGATTTTGTGGCACACATAATAATGGTATCATTATGAGATGGGTTGGACATATATCTCCCTCCAATGCATTGGGTAAAGTTATTATATCTCATGAGATAGACATGGCTGGAACGGTAGGTTATACCGGTTCAGTGAAACAGGACTGAAACGAGGGTGACTCGGTTCAGGAAGGGACTTTGTCCACTAAGATAGTCTTGGCAATGAGTCTTGACTAACAAGAAATGATTCTCTATGATTATGTGTGTATGCCACAAAGTTTAATGTTTTAAGTTATGATTATTGTGATTACATTTCACTGCCATGAGTTATTCCAGGTTATGAAATTATGATCTCTTTTACAGGATAAGATTTCCAAAAGTTATGTGCTTATGTATATGATGTGATTGATATTTCTTTTGTTTACCCTTACTGAGCATTTGATCTCACTCTTTCATGTTTTCTTTTCCCCAGGATATAAGGAAAGGTTTTAGGTATCAAAAAAAAGGAAGATCTTTATGGGAGATGTTGAAGATCTTTCACTAGGATTAGAAGATTATATTCCGAGTTTCCAAAGACACTAAACTATTACGATCCTTGTGTGTGTGATTTTGTTATGTACTAAGTATTCCGCAAATGTAATGTAATTTCAATGTATGTTAAGCTTTGGGTCTCTACAGTTTACCTTGATAGGTGTTTGGTTTACTCGTTTTCTCACGAGACTTTAGTACGTTCCCACACTTGTGCACGAGAGTCTTTGGTTTTCCCTACCGAGTGTACTTGTATGCTCACCCTATGTATATAAAACTACTTTTAATGTTTCCAGGAGGACTTTGGGGATCGCGCAGGACTATACTAGCTCGGACCTTTGGGGCGGTTGCAGTTGCTGTTTTTCTTCTTTGGTACTTACCTTTGTAGTCACCTTTTGTACTTGTGGATTTTACTTTTGGAAGATGCATGTGGGAATGGTTTACTTTTGGTTTCACTCTTCTTTTACCTTGGTTTTGTTGAGTTTCATCATATTATCTCCTGATCCTATAAAACAAAAAGGGTTAATGCCTTCCATTTGTGATAAATTTATTTACCCTTGGTGCTAGTCGCCACTCCGGGACCTATTGAAGGCGAGTCTCAGGGGTCATTATCTCTCCTTTAACTTAAAAAAGGAAGGGCCTGGAAATCTGCTGACCCTTACCTCCTTTTGGTGAAGGCGGGTCGTGAAAAAGATAAATATTAAACCTTACATTTAATATTTTACATATATATTTCATTAATAAAATCCATCAAGAGTTATTTTATTAGTTTATAAACGCACTTATTTTCATTTAAATAGTTTTTTTTTCAAAAAAACACATCTTTTATATTCAATTGGTTTTTAGTTTCATTTATAATTAATTTGGTAACAAATGAATGACTATATAAACATTTTTAAAACATATTTTCATAATTTGTTTAATACAATTCATTCATATAATTTCAATTACTTGGTTATAATAGCATCATTTAAATAATAATATTTAGTTGGTTGTTTAAGCTCGATGTAGCATATCGTTTTTTTTATCGAACATAGTGTTTCTTTCTTAAAAAACCGGATGTTATATCCTCCTCCCCTTTAATAAATTGTGTCCTCAAAATTTTAATTTGGAGTTGGTAACTGTGGTATAACATTATTGAAATCCCATATCAGAAAAATTATGAACAAAACTATGATTTTTAAAGAAACAAAGAGAAGTTAGAAGATCACTTGAGATAAAAAATAATAGGGTTCCTTTAAAAAAACGTGGTCATAGAAGAAAAAATAACCTTAATGTTCTGATGGAGAGGGATAAAAAACATTTTTACATGAAATTTAACAATCAGAAAACCTTAAATCTACTATTGTTAAAAATTTCATTGATTTCCCTTTATGTTAAGAAATTAGATAATTATTTTTTTAGGATCCTTTTTAAAGAGTATAAAAATTATTTTACTTCTTATAATATCAAAAAAAATATACTAAATTGAAATGTATTAATTCACCCTTTAATCAATTTCCACCACACACTCACATTTTTTTCAAGTCATGAGTATTGGAGATGACTTGGTCATACATGAAGCACTAGATTCAACTTCTATAGAGTCACATAATCCACAAAAGATGAACAATATATTTCTCTAATATTTATAAATTAACCCAAAACAAAATGGTTAGTAAAGTATAGGTCAATTCCCAAAACAGAATAAAGAAAATTTTGATGAAAAATTACATTTTATCTCTAAAAATAAATAGTAATACCCAAACATCAACATAGACAATAAGAAAAATAATTATTCATAAAATTCCTAAAAATTATCCAATCTAATATTGAAACCCAAAATCTAGAAGGATTTGATTTCATAGTCTTCCAAGATAATTTTTAATATTTATCTCCAAATAAAATTCATCACTCTTAGTGTCTCCTTCCAAATATATAATTTCCAAAATCTCAAATTCTCCAAGATTGGTTAATCATTTCCATAAATAACCTAAATCTCCATAAGTCGATAATATAAACATAGATTCATCTAAATTAAAATTCAGTCATTACTCCTCGAATAAAATATAATATTATTCCATTCACCTTAGTCATATAGGTTTCATAAAATAGTGAACATCTTCCAAAATGAAATTTATCACTTAATCCCTAAATCATTTTCCAATACCAAGGTATCCATTTGATAAAAAAATAAGTTCTAAAAATCAACTTATTCCTATTCTATCAAATATTTTAACTAAAAATAAATGCTCAAACTAATAATGGAATTCTTATAGTCCAATCATAGGCAATACACCCTTGTCGCACTTTGGTTGTTGGTTCTATTCCCGCAACCTTGTCGGATACGACGGATAGTCACCCATCCTACGGGTTCTCATTTTTATAAAACAATATAATTCTTATATAATTCTTAAAATGAGATAAAGTCCTTAAAAATAACCATAACACATTTTAATCTCTAGGTTTATATCATATTTTTCATCTCAAAAACTAATATCCCATAATAAACTAAAATCAAAGATCATATAAACCTTAAAGGTTATTCATACCTTTATAATTATGTCCACAAAAGTAAAGGTAATAATTCATAGAATAATATTTTCACATAAAAAACATCATGGTTACACATACTAAAAAAATTATTCTAAAGTAATCCAATCATCAAAAAAGAATTAATATTTTTAAACATTTCCTCATCCATAACACACGAATCCCTTATATGTAGACTTCTTAATCATTAAAATTCTTTATGGTCTACTAAACACAATTTTCCATCTTATTACCTACCCTTATTCCCTACAAACAAAAACATGAATCATTTACCAAGATTCAATAATGTAAAAAACATGAGTCAAGAAATAATATATACCTTTCATATGGTATTTTTGGTTTCATCATCTTCAAATGGAATGTCATTAGGTATTTCTAAATGTATATCTCTATGGCCCTACTAATACAGTTCCCAAACCTTCTTCATAGTACATCTATTTTTGTAATAACCATACTCTCTACATTAAAAACATTCAATTTATAACTTAAGAATAACCTCTTTCTATTTCATAGATTCAACTAAATGCTTCATTTTTTCCATTGTAGTTTGTTACTTTATGACCTTCATTTCTACACCTAAAACATCTTCCAATCCCATTAAGACATTCTCCCAGGTGTTTCTTTCCACATTCTTGACAAATATGTCGATGAATTTATTTTTCAATTATGATCATTGTTACCTGAACTTACACATTTATTCGTTTCTTTCATGTATGATGAATTAGAAAACTCACCAAGGTCGAAGTGGTTAATCATGGATCCTAATAGCTGGTTTAGAATAGCCACAATATTTCTCATTGCATCTACCATTTTAATCGGTTTTTTATTTAGAGAACTACCACATTTTCATTCACATCCATTTTTACTTTCATGCCTACTTGATCTATCCATTAACGAAAACAAAAAAGACTAGTCTGATTATATCAATAAAATTATCATATATTATTTTGTGAGGAAGATAAAAACTAATATATATGTATTCATTTTATCTAGAACTAATTAAATTTATCTAAAATTACTATGAATATTTTTATTATTCTAAACATTGTGTTTATATACAACTTGTAAACTTATTCTTAAAATACACCCTAACCTATAATGTTATCTAGACCAACCTCTGATACCCACGGTAAGGACCTCGCCATAAACATTACATAATCTTTAGTTAAGTAAATAATTCACATTCAGTATTCTTTAAGGTTTAGATTTTTAAATAATTTGGCCATAGCATATACATAAAAAATCAAAAAAATACTAAGTAGACACTTCTACTCACAATCCATTTTATACTTCAACCAAAAAATTTTTTAAAAGAAACATAGTTTTGTTTCATGTTAAATCGTCAAAACGTTTCCCTGATCCTATCATTGACTCTATTCTTCTTTAAATCCTATAAAAAAATTTCAAAACATTGGATGAGTATCAAATTCTCATTAAAGGATATAAAATAAAGACATTAAACCATTAGTCCATGAATATTTTAGACTCGTGAAAACATTCAAAAAAATCATACTTTTTAACCATAAAATATAACCTCTTAAAAATACTTCATGAAATCATAATATTCCTGAAAATAATTCATAGAAATTATAAATCATAAAGGTATATTCTGGAATCTATATCATTATCACACTGTAACTTTCAAAGTTACATAGGGAGTAACCAACAAGGTTATATTTGGAATACCCATCAATGTATATTCCCTAAATATCTTAGTAGAAACCCTATCATTTAACTCTGTCTCATTACCCAATTAATTGCATAGCTATTATAGGCTCACTCACCTATGTTTTATCCTATAACTGCTCGTATAAATAAGCAATTCCCAAGAACCTTAACATAATCATAACAAATAACACATGGATAAAAGCAAAAAATATTTCTAGTTTTCAATCACATTTCATTTTTACAAAGATGTGAACATTTAAATAAAAACACATAATTTGGAAATAAAAGTGAAAACCTTTAAAATTAACATAAAGACATTAAATGTATATAAAAGTTAGAAACTCGGTTCATGATGTATATGTTAAAAAACCAATTTATTTTCATAATAAATCCATTTTTAAAACACAATTAAAACATTTAAAAAAGATATTATTGAATCAAAGTGTATCGTACCAACTTGAAACATTTGAAATGAATTAATATTTTAAAACATTCATGTTCATATAAATAAATTCATAAACCCAATTTGAAAACATATACATTAATGAGAAATATTTATAATAATAAATCCTTATAATATTTAAAAGGATGTTTTAGTTAAAGAGTCATTTAGCAAGATTATTTGGTTAATAAAATAGATATATTATGTGTATTTTTTATAAATATAGAGTAATAAATTATATATAAATGATAGTATATCCAAAATTCATTTCTTACATAATCATATCATAATGAAATCAAGTTGTAGATGTTTAACCCAAAGAATGGAAATTGGGTTAAGAAGTTCCTTACCACTTGTAATCTGTTGAATCGTATGACCCATAAAAGTAATAATCGTAGAATTAAATATTGAATAACATGAAGATAAATATATTGATGATATTTCATATCAAATTTCATTATATATACACCACAAAAAAAATAATTAGTGGTGAATAATTCATATATCTCATAGAGGTAAAAAGTGAGACGAGTCAATCCTTAAAAAGTTTGTATCAATGACGTAAAAATTTATCAATGGGGTGATTATATATAGAAACAAAATATCCACTAAAATTAATGTTTAAATACAAATAAACCAATAAAAAGTTATTACATGCATAATCTTGTCATAATAAAACCAAAGAATTAAACGTATAACCCAATGAATGGAAATTGAGGTAGAAAAGTCTCTGACCTCGAGTTCGACTCATCTTGTATGTTCCTTGTTCTTACTGAATAATAAACATAGGTTAATTTATAGTTTACTCAGAAAATTTTAATTTTAATTTTTACTTTTATATTATTAATTACCTTGTTTTAACAATTAAATACCTATTTAAGGTCATGTTGGATGGTTTGTTGATATTCGGTACTTGAGTAAAAAATGAACTTTGTATGATGTCAATAGTCCATGTGGTAATACTTTCATCATATCCAGAATATATAAAATGATAAAAATGACTTATATATTCATTATATAATTATTTATAAAAATATTTTAAGAAAAACTGAAAAACACCGTTCATGGAGACTGTAGGCCCTACGTACGAATGAATTCTACTGACATTTTTTATATCGTATTGAATAAAACGAAATTAAATTAAATTTACATAAATATATCCAAATATATAATATAATTATAGTATAATTATTGTTTCATTTATATCATATATTTTTACTAAAAAAATATTTAATGCATTCCATGTGATGTGTGAACGAATCACATCATTTCGAGGAGGCAGTAGTCCACACGTCCCCAAACGAAGTTATCATATAACAAAAATATGGAAAGCATGAAGGTATGTTTAATATAAAATATACATAATATTAAATAGATTATAATATAAATATTCATATATTATTTTACCTTATGAATGATTTTAAGACTAGCCATGAATTTGGTAAAGGAAAAATAAACAAAAACATTATCCATATAGGCGATTAACCGACATAACTTGGACAACAATTTAATTTCATTGAATAAGAGGAGGTTAGAAATTAAATGGACCTAATATATTCAATTTTAAATTTAACACTACATTATAAACATTATTATGGATTCATCTTGAATTTATTGATAAAGGACATGAGGATAAAGTAAAAAAAGAAAAGAAATTAAGAGAAGTAATTTGAGAAAATTACCTCTTGAATATCCCATCCTTGAAAGACCCTTAAGGACCATGGACTTTGCCTTTTGGTGATAAAATCATAACTTTTACTTGGTATACAGATGGGCTAGTGGAATGATGTTTTTCGCGTGGAAATGCTTCTCGAGGTGGTCACGTGGCTCGAGGCCGGCACGTGGTTGGTGGGATTTTTTAATTTTGAATTTCTGAGGATGTTTGCATTTGGATGATTTGTTGTTTGATTGTAAGGTTTCTAGTTATCCTAAACCAGATTTATGAATATCAAAGAAAAAGGATTTGCAGGTTAGGTATAGAGATGATTATAAGTTTTGGAGTATAGTTTAGGAGCTAAAGGTGTTTTTGGGTCGAAGTAGGGTGGTAGAGAGTTGGTATTTATACTTGAGGGGTGGTGGGTTGAAGTGATTAATTTATTTATTATTTTATATTAAAAACTAACCACATTGAGGTGGAATTAAATTATACACATTTTACTTGTAATTAATGATTTATATGTTTTTTTGGTTGATCCACACCTCAAAAACCTTTTAATGTTTACAATTTTTAGGAATGTTAATCTTATACCTTTTGACTTTAACTATTATCACAATTTTACCTGTACAATAGTAAATAATATCTATACCATGGTTAATATTTAATAAATGATAATAAAATTGACCTTAAAACTTAATTTGGACCTTATTAATCCAAATATGGAATCCCCTTTACCATATTCAATTCAAAAAATTTGAAAAAATATATTTAAAAGTAATTCTATAGGCAAGACTAAAAAGCGGGTTTTTTAATGTGAAATGATCAAAAGATTGAAATGTTTTTATATATATATTGAACTTGAAATTTATAATGATGAATATAATTAGGTTAAATTATATAAAATTAATATAAATATACTTTAAACCCAATTATAATTATAATCAAACAATATAAATAAATGACATGAAAAAGCAGTTTGATGTTTTTCATTATTCATTAAAACATGAATATTATCAGAAAAAATACCTAAAATTTATCCAATGTAAAATTTTATGTCCATTTAAAAAATATGAAGATTATTTGTTCAAATTGAACATATGAAGGTGTCAAAACTATATTTAAAATGGTTTCTCTATCAAAAGGCAGTAAAACTTCATTTTTTTGAAAAATAATTCTCTTATCCAAAAAAAATTGAATTTGTTCTTATATCATGCCTAGAAAACAAATAAGATCAATCTTAAAAAATAAATTAATTAAATTAAATATATATTTCATTTATAAAATCCATAAAAAATGATTTTATTATTTTATAAACTCATTTATTCTCATTTAAATAGTTTTTTTCAGAAAAACACATCCTTTATATTTAATTGGGTTTTAGTTTCATTTATAATTAATTTGGTAACTAATGAATAACTATATAAACATTTTTAAACCATATTTCATAATTGAGTTAATGTTATTCATTCCCTCCATTCCAATGGCTAGGTTATGATGGTATCATTTAAATAATAATATGTATTTGTTCGTTTAAACTCAATTTAGCGTGTCATGTATGCTATCGAACATAGTGTATCTTTTATAAAACTAGGGAGGTTACAAAGACTTGTTTCTATTAAATATATAAGATAATAATAGAGGATGTTTCTAGGATCCCATAAGAAGAAAATATATCATTCTCAAGTATATGAGAAGGTCAAGGGCGAACCAATTTACATAGAATATAGAGTGGGGTTTGATATAGATATACCTATTCAAGTGCATGTTGATGTTCATGAAGACTATACATGAGAAAATATGGTCTTATAGGATCATGTAGGAAGCTCATCTCAAATATTTAGAAAAAAATCCCATAAGAAGTTATAGATATTTTAAATACCAGATCAATACTAATTGAGCTTGTGACTAGGGTGTCTAACCAGTTACTAAAGATGTTTGTTATTATAGTATATAATCAATAATTGTCACAACCCGCCTTCACCAAGATGAGGGAAGGGATAGTATATTTTCAAACCCTTTTTTTGTTAAGTTGAAGGAGAGATAATGACCCCTAAGACTCGCCTTTAATAGGCCCGAGAGTGGGGACTATAACCAAGGGTATAGAATCACATGTAATATAGAAGGAATTACCCTTTTTTATTTAGTAGGATCGGGAGATAAGATAGTAAATCCCAAAAAACACCAAATATAGTAGTAAAAGTAAATCCAAAGCAATCCATTCCTATATGAATGTTCCAATAATAAAGTGCTACAAAGTACAAGAAAACTCCAAAGGGAAGCACCAAAAGAAAAGAAAAACAGCAAGGTCAACGGTCCCGGTGTCCGAGCTAATAGGGTCTATCACAGTCCTCAATGTCATCCTGGAAAATGAAAATAGTTTTATATACGTAGGGTGAGTTTATAGGTTTACTCAGTAGGGAAAACCAAAAGCCCTCGTGCATAATTCGGAAGGCATTCTAATGCCCCGGTGAGAAAAGGAGATCACCAAAGTACCTAGAAAAGAAACTATCCACCCAAATCTCACCAAGGAATGCTCCCCAAATAATGCAAGTCAAGTTAGTAATATTAATAACACAGTGATTTTTGGGTACCCCACACCACCTTCCCACTGGTTATTGAAGAAGTCCAATGCGTCAGACCTCTCTCGCCATTCTCACTGAGTCCCACTGTCATACCCCGCTCGCACACACCTGGGATACCACAACCACACATCCCGCCTGCAAACACCTGGACCACAACCACATGTAACTATGACCACATAAACTGTAGGACCCCGGGACACCCTGAGAGGGGAGGGGTGAATCAGGGTGGAAACTTTTTCTTCTTAAAGTTGTGGATCTTGTTCCCACGTTGGTAGGAACTACTTAAACCTGTATGATGGATATGATCATCAATTAAACATTCACATGCAGAGACAGATGACACAGCTATTTTTACTTGGTTCACCACTGAGGGCTACGTCCAAGGAGTATACGCCGACAGGTTTCCGGTCGTACCTAAATCCACTATGCTTTACTAGCTGCGGATACAAATGTTCGGGTACAGACACTCTGTCCCAGGCTCACTTCCTTTACAATTGTTCAGGGATAGCTCACTGCGTACCTCGGGTCACTCCCGTTGACTCCCCCTGGCTCACTACCGTTGGTGAAGTCTCACTCAGTTTATAGACGTGAAGGTCTCTTCAATAGATATGCATTGAAGTCTTTGTCTCCTGTTCAGCATGAGACTTTGCTTGCATCAGAGTCCTGAGTTGATGCTCTTTTGAAATCAATATTCTACTTCAGTGCAATACCTGAATGCACTAAATCTCCTTCTCTTCCTTCAATTCCCAGTTCTGACACCTGAGTGTATCGATATATTTCTCTCTCTGTGCAGATCAGATTTTGGTTGCACGATCGTTCTTCTTCTCTTCGCAAAGCAGATTTGAGAGTGCTAAGCACCTGTCAAAAAGCCTGCGGGACCCCCAAATTTTCCGCGCACCCTTCCCGGGGGCTTGTGCATAAAATTCAAACCTTGCGCGTAAAAATAACTTTTGTCGCGTAAAAGGCTTTTCGCGCTACTCTTCTTTTTCGCGCAAAACTTCCCTTTATCGCGCAAGGCCTTCTTTTTCGCGCAACCCTCTGTACCTTAATTTTTCCGCGCACCGGAGCTCAGGATTTGTCTAAGTGTCGAGCCTCGCCGAATGAGAGGGGTTCACCTCATATTTATAGACGTTTTTGATCCTGCGCGTAAAACCCCCCTTCTTGCGCACAGCTAACTTTACGTGCACCAGTTCGATTTTCCGCGCACATGGTGCGAACATCTCTGATTTTTCGCGTGCCTCTTTCCTTTGCCGATTTTCTGTATTTCTGATTCGATACGCTGATTGCGCGAAAAATTCACCCAGCTTTTCTGCGCACAACATTTTTCGCGCACATTTCTGGTTTTTCGCGCACAGCTCTAGTTTTTCGCACAGCCCATGCCTTTACCATTTTACAGCGTTCTGATTCTGAAACACTGTTTGCGCGAAAAATTTCGCTCCACTCATTTCGCGCATCCCGCTGTTTTTCGCGCCTAACTTATGTATTTCGCGCAAGCCTCTCATATTTCGCGCACCACTTCCTTTTTGTGCGAACCTCCTTTTGCAGACAATCCATGTATTCATTTTCCGATTTTGAGGCCCAAAAATTTGGCAAACACTGGGAAACAGCGCCACCTTGTATCTGCTCTTTTTGTACCGCCTCCAGATCATCCATTCCTTTGTCGACGTTCTCTGACAAAACATGGATCATTAACCACATCCCTCGAACTCGACTTGCCTCCATAGAAACTCTTTTTCCAACAAATTTTTATGTCGTTTTTTTTCTTTGTCGACAAGGACGATCACCTCAACAGCGCTTCATCTTGGTGATCTGTATACTTCAGCAACTCTTCTGCTTTTATCACAACCTCCACTATTGTGATATGTAGTCTTTGAAGGAACAGCTTTAGCATCATCATCTTCTATGACAATGTGATGTTCATGACTATCTCAGAAGTCCAATCTTTGCACATTGTCTTCTTCATCAACCGGTATGATGTACTTCATGCAAACCGATTCAATTCGTCAGGAAGTCTCTTGCATGGTTCTCATGCAATCATGAGTAATTGCATGGACTTCATCCAAAGACCTCATTCTTCTTTAATCATCCTTGGATGGATTATACCTCACATTCTGCATTGTTGTAAACAATGTATCACCTTTGACACATGTTCTTTGAACTTCCGATCAGTACAACAATCGTCTGAATCACCACTCCTCTACTTCATCGGAGTACTTCATGATCTCCTTCATTTCGATATTCCATTGACAACAAATACAAACCTATACACAATGTGGTTCCAACATAAACTTGGTCCAGAACAACTACCTCCACACCTGAATACACCTTGTCCATAAAAACCACTGCCATGCCCGAAGACACATGGGCCTCATCCTGAAGACAGTTGGGAACAATCTGCTCACACACACCTGGGCCAACTAGCACAACGTAACCTGCCTAAAGAATCTAGTTCTATAATGGACATAGAGTCATCACAGACTACCTGAAGTGTCTTGGGATACTTGGTAAATGGGGAACAAATTGATCTAATAACCAGTCACTCATAGGAGTGTTGGGAAAACACACCCTCCCCCATGAAATGGGGGTGTTCAGCACAATGTTCTCAACTTGGGTGGGGTGTGAATAATAAAAATAAGAAATAAATTATGCATATAGGTAAGAAAGAACTCATCCCAACCTAGGGGTTCCAAAAGCAGCCCAAACACAACACCCTCGTTAATATTTCTTCATAAAAATCACAACAGCCACAGCCAAGTCACAACTCATTCCAGGAAAAAAAACACCCCATTGGAACCATTCTTGTTAACATATTCAAGTGATTCCATTTAAAAAATTCTTTACTACTGAAAAATTAACAGGCATAGCCACAAGACAAGGGAGGAAAAACAACCAAACATCGATTTAAGAATTCACGTCCAGTTCTCTTGTAAAGTTACAAAGACAAAAGGGATCTGTGAGATCCCTAAAAGTACTGGAACCAGACCAAGCCCCCAAATATAGCCCCACACGGCCTCATATCCACAAACGAAAAGCTGCACTATAACCAGGGATTTCATCCCCATCCTCTTCACCCCACAAGCTTCAAGAAGAAAAACCATAAACATCACTAGAACAGAGAGAGAGAGAGTTTTTAGATTTAGACACACCATTCCTTCAGTTCTGTCTATCCATTTGGTTAGTCGGGGTGACCACACAAGGATTCTTATTCATTGAGAATCCATTTAATCAACCAAGTTTATGTGATTAACCAGTTTCCTTGTTTCTACCATTAAATCATAGAATTATCAACAAAAAACATAGGTTTATTTCTGCACAAGAAAGGACCACCAACAACCATGATTTTTAGTTGACATAATCCCATACAATTCACAACATATAAGAAAGGATATAAATGTATAGAAGAATCATCAAACACACCCCCTCATTCTTTAAAAAACATTCATTATCTTCGTTAATGTTTGGCTTCATCCTTACTGAAAGAAACACTGTCATACCCACCCCAAATGATACACATTAAAGAGATAAAAATTAATAACCCTACATGGATGATCAATAATATATTTTTTTCTCCATCCGCCAAGAACTGGGGATGCGCAACTTGCAGGGGAGGAACTCCAGGGACTCCAAGTGAAAGTAAGAAGGGCTCTAGTATAGGCACACCACTAGCGTTGGGAAGCGGGACTCTAAATGAACCAAGGAAAGGAAAAGAGACTAGCCAATAAGAAGAATAAGAAAGAAAAAATAATCATCATTTGAAATAAAAGGTGAGATCTTGTAGTTACAACATTTGAATTTTGAATGGCATTAAAGGAGGATCTTGGTTTCTCCATATTTTTGGGTGGTAACACATGATGGGATTAATTGTTATTTAATAATTCTCATCGGAGAGGTGTCCATAAATGCTGTGAGTTAAAGGGTTTCCTTTAAATATAGAAAAATGCATAACCGGGGTGGAATTGGAAACTATGTGAAAAGGGTGAGACACTGTGGAAAAACCACTCATTTTTGTATGTCAAGGTTCTCCCAAATCTTGGGGGATTTTAGATATAATTTATGGGATTTAAAAAGACTAAAAAAGGGGTATTAAACACTTTTACGTCTAAAAGATATTTTGTGTGGACTGAACTGGGAAAACAACTCAGGAAAATAGAAAAAGAAAGGTGAGATGTCATAACGGTGCCACTGTCACTGTGCAATATTCACAGTGCCATCTTTTTGGTGTGAGATCGTCACGGTTCCACCTGTTCGGTGATACACTGTAAGTAGTGCCACTATTTCGGTGAGAAACTGTCACGGTGCCACCCTCGCTATGCCACTGTTATGGTCATGTCATGACCGGTGCCACCATCATGGTGCTTCTGCGACCAGTGCCACTGTCACAGTGCAACTGTGACTGGTGCCACCACCACGATGCCGCCGTGACTGGTTCCATAATTTCAGTGGAACAGAGTTTTTGGAAAAGTAATGGAGTATGAGGGTTCAGGCCATTACATCAGATACCTCTCAAACTTTTCTCATCCTTGATAATTCAAGGATAATCCTAAAGAAAGAAGAGGGGTATGAAAACCCACCTCATAAGATACCTCTTAAAGAAAAACCACGCTAGAGTAGTTTGAAAGTCTGAACAACCTTGATATTTAGGAACACCTATTCCTCGTCTATCTCCTAAACAATAACGAATTCACTACCGCTCCTCTCCATGAAGTAACCACTCAAACACATAAAGGTCATACCGTCTAGTCATAAGGATAAGGGAGTACCTTCCTCCAAGTAAAGATATTATTTTCTTTTTTGTGGAATTGACTCGCCCGCATAGGTTTAACCACATCCACTTTATTGTGTATTGATTAGGGATCAGGTCATCCCCTCCCCACAATGCAGACTCTTCACACACATCCATAGGACAATGAAAATATCACATTTCATAGATACCAAGGTCTACCACTACATCACAATCAAGTACAAAACAAAACATAGAAAAACTAAAAACAACTCTGGGTACTGGGCATACATCTATTCCTCCTATTACTTGGTACTCCCCTCAAGGCCACCATGCCTCCACAACACATGAACCAAGGGAATGGTTCATCCATAAGGAAACTTCTCCTCACGATCCTCGATCCTCATCACTCACTCTAAAAACATAGTGTCATCCTCAATATCTAGCTTTCCCCATCCAAGGATGTGTAAATCATTATGTAGATACTGATGGATATGAGATACATGGAAGACATTGTGCATCTGATAAGCCACTTCTCTAAGCCACCACAAAACTTCGAAGGGCCCGAAGAACCTAGGAGAAAGCTTATTCCCCCTAACGATCCTCTGTTGCACACTCTGAGGGGATACCTTCAAGAACATGTGGTCCCCAACCTCAAACTATAGGGGTCTCCCCCTATGATTGGTATATGACGTCTTCCGGTCCCGATCCACCTAAACCTTCTCTCGTACGAGATAAAATTTCTTTGTTGTGCTCTGCACCACCTATGGGCCAAGAACACCTACTTCCTCAACATCTGTCCAGCATAAGGGTGAGTGACACGGTCTCCCATAAAAGGCTTCAAACTGAGCCATTCCAATGGTAGAGTTGTATATATTGTTGTAGGAAAACTCTACCTGAGGCAAGTGTCATACCTACGATCCCCCAAATTCCAAAACACATGCCCATATAATATCCTCCAACGTCTGGATGGTGCGCTCTGTCTACCCATCTTTCTAGGGGTGGAAATCTGTGTTCAATCATAGTTGGGTGCCAAAATCATGTTGTAATCCTTTCCAGACCCGTGAGGTAAACCAGGTATCCTGATCGGAGACTACGAACCCTGAAACTCCATTAAACCACACCACCTCATCCACGAATCTCTATTCTAGGGCATCCACCTCACTCAAATCCTTGATCGATAAGAAGTGAGCTGATTTCATCAGTCAGTCTACCACTACCCAGATAGAATCACATCCTCCTTGAATCTTGGGTAGTCCTGTGACAAAATCCATTGAGAGGTCATCCCACTTCCACTAGGGGAAATATAAAGGTTGTAATAACCATCCAGGGACGTGGTTTTTAGCCTTCACCTACTGACACATGAGGCACCTTTCCACAAACTCTTCCACTGCCTACTTCACCCCGGGCCACCAAAAATGACTCCTCAAGCCCCGGTACATCTTGGAAACTCATGGGTGCACCGTTAGGGTTGAGTTGTGGAACTCACCCAGAACACTCTTGCACATTTCCACCGGGATGAAAAACTTTCCATGAAACAACATATGATTCTTCTCATATTCCGACCATCCACTTGGAGAATCACACTGGATAACACGGTCGCGCATCACTTCAGCCTCTAAGTCCCCCCAATGAGACCCCTCCACCCACCACAACCTAGAGGACTACACTATCATCTAGAATAGACATCCTCTTCCATCCTCCACCCTGGAAACTAGGTGTAGGGAAGCCAATTCCTCCATCACCTTCCAAGCATCCATAGATTCCGGAGCAACTTCTGTCTATGACTTCCTTCTCAAGGCATCAGCCAAAAATTTCCCATTTCATGAGGTTTAGGAAATATCTAGGTTTTTTTTCTAAAGAAACTCCATCCACCTCTGTTGTCACAAGTTTAGGTCCTACTGGGAGAAGATATACCTCAGGATTTTATGATCTGTGAAGACCACGAAGCGCTCCCCGATGAGGTAATTCCACCACAACCTTAATGCGAACATGTCCACTGCAAGATCCAGATCGTGGGTGGAATATTTACGCTCATGGGGTTGTAATTTCCTAGACCCACAAGAGATCACCCCCTACTATTGCATCATCACAAACCCCAAACCTTATCCTGAGGCATCACAAAACACCTCAAACATCACACCTTCCTCTGGAAACCTCAGTATTGGAGAACTAACCCACTTCTTCTTCATATAACTGATGGTTCCCTAGCACAACTCACTCTATACGAAATCCTGGCCTTTCTTCATCAAGGCTGATAAAGGTGTTGCAACTCGGGAGAAGTTCAGAACGAACCTCCGATAATATCCTACCAGACCCCATAAACTACGAACCTCCATCACATTCTTGGCTTCTTCCCATGAAACAACTACTCTTAAATTTGACGGGTCGACCACTATTCCCTTCTCAGACACCACGTATCTAAGGATGTGCACCTCTCGTGTCCAGAACATGCACTTGGACAACTTCTCATAGAGTTTTTGCTATCATAGGACCTCTAAAATTATTCTCAGATGCATGGCATAATCCTCCTATGATCTCCAGTAGATCAGGATGTCTTCAATAAACACAACTACCAACCAGTCAAGAAATTCCTAGAAGATGGAGTTCATGATTCCCATGAACACGAATGTTATGTTCGTAATGCCGAAGGGCATGACTACGAACTCGGAGTTCCTATATCTGGACATAAAGGCAGTCTTCAAAATCTCACCATCCTTCACCCTCAACTAGTGATATCCTGACCATAGGTCGATCTTGGAGAACCATCCTACCCCCCTTTAACTAATCAAGAAGGTCTTCGATCCTCGGGAGGGGGTAATGGTTCTTGATCGTCACCTGGTTCAGCCTCTAGTAGGCTATGCATAGCCTGAGACTACCATCTTCCTTCTTCGCGAACAAGACCAGATCACCCCATAGTGATGCGCTCGGTCGAACAAAACCCTTATTCATCATATCGTTAATCTAAATATGTAACTCTCTTAACTGAAAAGGCTCTATCTGATAGGGATCCATTAAAATCGGATGGGCATCGAGTTGCAGGTCTATCTCGAACTCAACGTCACGTCGAGGGGGTATAGTTACAACCTCCTTGGTAGAAATGCCTAGGAACTCTCGGAAATTTCCTAGAACATCCATCATCTCATCATCAACTGACTCTGCTGAAATCTCAGCCAACTTAAAAAAAAGGAGCTCCACATGTTGTCTCCCCACCTGACAACTATGTTCACCAATAAATGTCACACGATGGCCATCCTCATCAGAGAGCATGACTCTTCTACAAAAGTAGTTGATAATAGAATGCACAAAAAAACCCAGTTGATGCCTAGGATGAAATCATATGGCTTCATTTGTAGCAAAAGGAAATCCTCACTAGACTAATGCGGCCCCAACATCAGTTTTCATCCTCGACAAACATTAAAAAACTACTTTAACTCACAACTTGCATACTCATCACCAGGGGCATGGAGAGTCTCTCTATGTCTAGGCCTAAGGAATGGGATAGACTGAGTGTAACAAATATGTGTGAAGATTCTGAATGAAACAAGTCACATTAAAGAGTGCTAAACAAGCTAATCATACCATGAATGACTTCTGTCCCTGCTGGAACTGCTGCCTCTGTGGCGTGCACCTGCCCACGCCTAAATCCTCTTCCCCTCAATTGTTAGTCGCCTCCCCGACCATGCCATGTTCTTGGTCCCTAAGGAGAACCCTAAGGTCGGAATCCTCCTACAAATTCTGCTCTCAGAGGAACGAGAGCTCGCTGGCCCTGCTACCACTCATGCAGGGTCCTAGCTAGAAACTACTGCTACTGAGGTGGGAGATGAACCTGCCCACCCTCACTATACTACACACAGTTCGGGACCTGATTCCAAATGTTCCCAAGACTTACACAGACAAAGAATCTCAGTCCAGGGCCTATAAAGGGGTGAGGATGAGGGGATAGAAACTAGAACTGGTGGGGCATGCTCCCCACTGGCAGAAACCTAGAAGATCATGATGCTGGAGTCCTACGGCTGACGGACATTCCTTTTGACAAGCCCAGCTGGCTCCCCTCTCATGGCACACCTCCCATCGTGTGCTTCCTCTACACTAATTAGTTCTTCTTTTAGACCTCCAAGTATATTAGTAGAGTGAAGGGAGTAACAGTATACTGAAGAGATGGTCGGAGTGCCCCCTCTAAATGTCTCACCTGAGACTCCTCATCCATAAAGTGGTTTGTAGAAAAGTGAAGGAGATCCCTGAACTGGATCCCCAACTCCCTCACTAATAACCTCCCCTATTGAAGGGATAGTAATTCTTGTCTCTTCTCTACCTTTATTGAGGAATTCTACCCGGTACTCCCTCTCAAATTCAATCAATGAAACCACAGCCTCCCTCTTCTCCCCGAGATAGAGTGTCCGCCACTGATGCATCGCACCCCGCATATGGCTTCCAGGTAAAGGAACCCAGTACTCCGTTGGATCCCAGATCATGCTGAAATATATCACCAGCTCCTTGAGACAGCTCTATGTCCCCATATTTGAGACACTGCACTCATACTTCCTGAGGGTCTGCCGCTGAAAGGCAAAACGCGACATCTTCCACAGATCGTCCTCCCCCACACAATCAAGCTTCTATCGATCATCCAAATCAACCTCCTGGGCCTCGATCACTTACACCACCCATTGTCACCTTCTGGGTGCCATAGCTGCAATGTAAACAAGAAATTCCTCATCTCGAGTAGTTTAGAAGATTGATTTTAATTTTTCATAGACTTTTTATTTATTTTAAATCCCCAAAATAACCAAGACACGCAAGAACACAAGTCATTATTATGCATGATTATTTCCTAGGGTATCTACCCTACAATCAGTGTAGCCTCACCTGGTCATTCAGTAGGCCCATTGTCCTTGAATCAGATCATGGGGGGGGCTAAAATCTCGTGTCCTATCCGGTCTTCTCTGGCCTATTTCACACACTAAGATTTCTAAACACTATTGACCTATAATCCTATGAAATCCTCAATGTGCCTAACCCTGAGTTCCATCCTATCTCTCAACCTCTACTCCTCTGATACCATTCTGTCATGACCCACCTTCACCAAGATAAGGGAAGGGAAAACATATTTCAAAATGCTTCCTTCCTCAAGTTGAAGGAGAGATAATGACCGCTGAGACCCACCTTCAATAGGCCCCAGAGTGAGGACATGCACCAAGGTTATATAATCACATGTAATATGGAAGGAATTACCCTTTTTTTATTTAGTAGGATCAACAGAAAAGATAATAAATTCAAAATAACACCAGAGATGGAATTAAAATTAATGCCAAAACAATCCACTCCCTTATGAATGTTCCAATAATAATGTGCTACAATGTACAAGAAAACTCTAAAGGGGAGTACCAAAATAAAATAAAAACAGCAAGGTCAACGGTCCCGGTGTCCGAGAAAATAGGGTCCGGCACAGTCCTCAAAGTCCTCCTGGAAACTTGAAAATAGTTGTATATACATAGGGTGAGTATACAAGTATACTCAGTAGGGAAAACCAGAAGCTCTCATACACATGTGGGGAGTCATTCTAATGCCCCGGTGAGAAAAGGATATCACCAAAGTACCTACCAAGGAAACTATCCACCCAACCCTCACCAAGGAAAGATCCCTAAATAACGCAAGTCAAGTAAGTAATATTAATAACACATCGATGTTTGGGTAACCTCCACCACCTTCCCACTGGTTATTGAATACATATTATGTTTCAGACCTATCCCGCCATTCTCACTGTTGTCCCACTACCAAACCCCACTCGTACACACCTAGGATACCACAACCACACATCTCTCCCACAAACATCTGGGCCACAACCACAAGTAATGTAACATCCCATGTAAATAAAGAATAATGCATTTTCATAATTATTAATATTTGTGAATTAAATATTAATTTTTCTTTAAAGGGGTTTCTATTTTCAATGGCATACCTGATACACAACAAGAGGTTTCTTTGAAATCTTATGCTGCACGCAATGCTGAGTCATAATGAAAAATAATAATATAATATTATATTAAATGGTACATAACACCTAGCTGTTGTATGGGCGAGAATGAATATAACTAACTACAATATGATTATAAATGTTTGTTAAATATTTTTAGATTTACTCAATAAAAGTTAGAGGCATAAAATGTGAATGAATCTAATATTTAAGCACAAAATACTCTAATATTCTTTCAAAGGTCAATTTACCACCTTTTGATGGTGAACCCTTTTTAAATATAGTTATTTTCACCTTTATATGTTATATTTCAAAAAATAAAATCATTAATTTGAATCGGGTCATCAAAATTTACTTTGGGTAAATTTTTGGTATTTTTCTGATAAAATTCATTTTTTAAATGAATAGTGAAACAATACTGTATTTTAATTAAAAATGGATTTAAATATAATTTATTTATATGGTTATATTGTCTTTTTAATTGGTTTTAAAGTGTAATTAGAATATATTTTTACCATTTAATCCAATTTTGGTCACTAGAGGTAATTTCACTTTGAAATTGGACATAAACAGGTGTCAATCTTTTGATAGTTAATATTTCTTAAAAACACGTTTTTTGTTTTGACAACCAGAATTAATTTTAAATTAATTAATCCAACTTCTATATTTTTAATTAGGTAAAATAGAGATCATTTTCTAATTCATAATATCAAATATATCTTAGTCTGAATTTTCGGTATTTTTATGAAAAACATCAATTTTTTTATGAATAGTGAAATCACTAAGTTATAGTTAAAAATATGACTTTTTCATTGAAGTAAAATTTTACAAATTATGTGAAATGAATTTTGAAAATCCAACATACATGGTTGTTATTATTAATTAAAATTTGGTTCAATAAGATGAAAATAATTTTTGTTTCATAGTAACTTTTTACTTTTATTTAGAGTGGTTCAAGGTAAATAGGGTCATTCAAGGTAAAAAGAATATTATAATAATACAAAATTACCTTAACACTTGTAATAAACTTATTGGATGAGTCATGTCCAACCAAGGTCATTCTTAGGTCGAATTTGGGACCCCATGGAGCCACTTAAGAGTGATAATAACACTTTAGTTTTATTAACTTAAAGTAAAGGCAAAAAATAACATAAACAAATATCTTTTAGTAAATTAATTTTTCCATAGAGATGTATAAGTTATATCTTAGACTATAAATTTTCATTTGAAAATCTAAAAATATTTCCTACGTCATGGTATTATTTTTATAATTTTTAGACATCATATAAAAAAATAAATTCTGACACAGTAATGATGTAGTGTTTACCTCATTAAGAAATGATTTAAATAAATAATATTATAATGATTAAAAAAATCCCAAACCTATCCAATTATTATTGGATGATTTTATTTCAACCATGAGTCATTTTTTCTTCGACGTTATTTAGTTTTGGACCTTTAGAAACCAACAATCATTATATAATAAAATAATATTTTCACATTTTCCTAAATAGCTCCTCCTTTTCCCTTATAAAAATCCATCACTTATAACCAATTCCTCACACCTCTAAAGCCCCTTGGATCATAAAACCTCTTCTCAATTAAGCTTCCTACATACATATCCTCCTCACATAATCCTTAAATTAAGTATAAGGCACTTCAATAAGTCATTTAGGTTCAAACTGAAGGGAGTTACCCGAATTAAAGGTAATAGTTTCTCTTAAATTCTTTTCTTTTATCATACTTCTCCAACCCCTAAACTCTTTTTATTAATTTATTTTATAATAACACCAGTATACACAATATAATAGGATGTTTTTATGAGAATTATTCGAAACCAAATTACACACACCTCAATCTAATTGGTAAAGAACATATTGTTTCTGTGGACGGTGAACTAACACCTCACGAAACGATGATTGTTCAATTATCTCCTACCACCTCTTATGGTCGACATTATGATGTCACTGTATTTATATATGATATATAGTATGTTTATACTTTCTATATGCTTCTTTATTTTTCATTTATATCATACCTTTATGTTTTCCATAATGGGTAACCATGATAATTTCATTTTAGGAAGTTCGGACTATCGCCCCCTCAAAGTGATATGACTCGTTAATACCATATGTGGGATGTATAAAGGATGGATTTAATGATATTATATATGAAATTAAACTAGAATTATAATATGCTGATGTATTATTATGTTTTAATTCCATTAAAATACTAAATAGAAATGAAATTAGTGTTCAGGCGTATGTACGACTTACCATCTCCATGAACGGTGCATTACATTTCTTACCTCAAAATGTTATGTACTGTTATAAATACATATATATATACTCAAGATATAAGATATATATTATATCTATATCATTAATAACATTATGTAGATAATGGACTTCATACCACATAGACAACTTGTAAATATAAGAGGTTCATTTTTGACTCAAGTACCAAATATCGACAAAATGACTATTATTAACTTAAAAGATTACATAATGTTTATAACAAGGTAATAAGTAATATAAAAGGAATAATAAACTTTAAATATGTTCTTAATAAAGTATAAATTAACTTTAGTTTATTATTCAGGAGATTAAATAACAAACGGGTCAAGTCGGACACAGGGTATGGGACTTCGTCTCAATATTTTTTCATTCAGGCATATTTTTATTTGTACAAAACATTCTCTTATAAGATGTATAAACCCATTTGACTTTTACATTTATTCAAAATGAATCTTTTCTCCATGAATTGTTTTAGTAAATGAAAAAAAGAAAATTTTTCTTTTAACGTAAGCGACAACAATGACCTTTTTCGCTGCTGTGAGTATTATTTGGTCTTTGGCTTCCTTAATAAGTCATAATGTTTTAAAAGGAAAATAAATACCATATACTCTTTTACGTATTTTTTATTGAAAATGGATTTGATAATGGATTTTTTATGTTAATGTTTTTAAATGATATATTGTGATTGAAATGTGGAAATGTTATCTTTCGTTTATGTTTGTGTTATGTGTTATGACTATGATATGGTTATTGGGCATTGTTTACGTATACGGGTGGTTCTGTGATAAACCTAGGGTGGGTGAGCCCGAGATAGCACTCCAATGAATTGGGTAACATGATGGAGGTAAATGTGAATGTTTCTCATAATATATTTAGGGAATATATTGTTATGGGTATTCCAACGTAACTCCCTATGTAGCTATGATAGCTACAATGTAAGTATGATATGGATTCCAAAAGATACCTTTATAATTTATGCTTTCCATTTGTTATTCCTAAATCCTATGATTTTATGTGGTAAGTTAAAAATTGAAAATAATTTTTCATTGATTTTTAGGTATTGATGGAATAATGTTTTATTTCTTCAGTTTATAACCCTTGCTGATCTTTTTTTGCTCATCCAAAGTTTTGAAATGTTTTTCATAGGTCTTAAAGATGAATAGGGTCAAATATGGGATCAAGGGAAAGTCATGTTGTCTAAGACATGGAACTGGACATAACTCTTTTTTTTCAAGATTTTTTATAATATTAAAAAAATGGAAACTTGGTAGAAGTGTCTACTTTGTAATTTTTAAGATGTAATGTAATAGTTATGGACTAACTCTCTAAAACTCTAAACCTGAGGAGATCCTCAATGTGAATTATTAATTTAATTCAAGATTATGTAATGTTTTAAGGCTGACTCCTTATAGTTGGTATCAAAGGTCAGTTTAGACAAATTTAGGAGTTAGAATATTGTTAACTTAATTTATGGTCAAATTGAAATGATATAGAATTTACAGATTACCGGGTTGCTTCTTCTTAGATATTTCTATGTTCAGAATGGTTTTCCGTAGAGGAAACAGGGCATCTATGATGGGATGACATCAGGAGGGAGACAACCTTCAAAATCATAAACCTAAGATGGTCAGAATCAGAACCGAACAGTTTTTTGCTGTGATGGTACAATTGACTCGGAATATAAACGGTGGTGGTATCCATGCATGAGATCATCTAGATCAACCACAAATGAACATGTTAGCAGTGGAGCATTTCATTAGACAACATCCCCCATCATTAAGAGGATCATCTGACCCTGTGCTAGCTGAAGGGTGGATTAAAGCACTTGAGAAGATTTTTGATGTCTTGGGGTGTTTATAACATCAAAAGGTTATTCTTTCTATTTGCCGTTTTGAAGGTGAAGCCGAACAGTGGTGGTCGATGGTGAAAAATATCAGGGATAGCGAGGAGATTGATGCTCTTGATTGGGATGAATTCAAAGTTATGTTTCTTGAGAAATATTTTCCTAAGGTAGTTCTTCTTGATATGTAAAAACAATTCCAAGAATTGAGGCAGGACGATGACTCAGTGGATTCTTATGAAGAAAAATTCAACCGACTGGAAAGGTATCCTTTAAATTTCATACGAGATCTTGATAGTAAAATCAACTGTTTTTACTTAGTATTAAATCCAAAAGTATTGAAGGGATTTAGATTTTCATGATTTCAAAAGTTATCAAAAACTTATTCGATGTGCGGAGAACGTGGAAATGGAGTTTTCCGATGATCAGGTGTTCTTTGACAAACAATAGAATAATAGGTCAAGGTGGCAGGTGAAAGGGAAGAACTCTTCAAAAAAGTATGATGGTAAGATTCTTAAGTTTACAGTTTGTGAAAATTGTGGAAAAAATCATGTCGGGGAATGTATTTTGAATTCTGGTAAGTGATACCAGTGTGGTATAATGGGACGGAAGGATCGTAATTTCACTAAAAAGGATTAGGGTAATGGTAATACAAAATCTGATTTACAGTTAATAAAATGTTTTAAGTGAAATGAAATGGGTAATTATGAAAATGAGTATCCAAAAGAGAACTCAACTGAGGGAAATCATCCAGACTATAAGAAGAAAGAGGTGATGAAATCCTTTGCAACTACTTCAGCAGATGTTGGGCCATCAAATGAAGTAGTATTAGGTACATTGTTTGTTTGTTCAGATTATGTCAATGTGTTGTTTGATTCAGGTTCTACACATTCGTTGATTTCGGAGAATTTTTCTAGTAAATTGGATATTCCATCTCAAGATATGAATCCTGAACTTATGGTAAAAACACTAGGAGGAATTGTTGAGAAAAAAAGAAATTCTAAGAACCTTCATGTCCTTGTGTGAAGAAATAACCTACCTAAAACCTTATTGTTCTTCCTCTAGTAGAGTTTTATATTCTTTTGGGTATGGATTGGATTTCTATTTATCATGCCAAGATTGAATGCAGATCTAAAGAGGTTTCTTTTTAGAAATATTTTCAGTTTGTGTACAAGAATGAACCCTTACTTTTGATAACATATCAAGAAGATAAAAAATTAGTAAAAGATGGAAATGAATGTTACCTTGCACATATTGTTGAATACAAAGGAACTATTTAGATTAATGATGTTCTAGTTTTAAATGCGTACCTTGATGATTTTACTGATGAGTTTCCTAGTATAATACTTGATAGGAAAGTTGAATTTACAGTTGACTTAGTTCTTGATACTAAGACAATTTCAAAACCCCCTTATCAAATGGCTCAAATTTAACTTTTAGAGTTAAAGAAGCAATTACAGGCGTTATTAGATAAAGGTTTCATTCGACCTAGAACATCACCATGGGGTGATCCTATCTTGTTTGTTAAAAATAAATATGGTTCAATGAGACATTGCATTGATTATAGATCATTGAATAACATCACTGTTAAGAACAAGTATCTTTTACCTCATATCGATGATTTGTATGATCAGCTCCAGGGAGCTCAGTATTTTCCGAAGATTGACTTGAGGTCAGGGTACCATCAGTTGAAAGTAAAATAAGAAGACATTCTAAAGACCTCGTTTTGTACTAGATATGGCCATAATGAATTTGTAGTTATGCCTTTTGGTTTAACCAATGCACCAGCTGTATTCATGGATCTTATAAATATAATTTTTTGTGAGTTCTTGGATAATTTTTTTGTTGTGTTCATTGATGATATTTTGGTTTATTCTAAAAGTAAAGACGAGCATGAAAGTAATTTAAGGGTTATCTTGCAAACCTTAAAAGAAAATAAACTGTATTGTAAATTCATAAAATGTTATTTTTGGTTACAAAAAATTTCTTTCCTTGGTCATATTATTTCAAAAAATGAAATAACTGTTGATCCCGCTGAAACAAAAGTTGTTGAATAATGGCCAAGACCCAAAAATATAACCGAGATCTATAGTTTTCATGGTTTGGAAGGTTATTACTACAGGTTTGTTGAGAATTTTTCATGGTTATCTAGTCCAATGACTAAGTTAAATCGAAAACGTGTTAAGTTTATCAAAACAAAGAATGTGATGATTGTTTTCAGGAATAGAAAAGATGATTGGTGAATGCTCCAGGTTTGGAACTGCCTTCTAGAAATTGTGATTTTTTTATCTATGTTGATGTTTCATTGAAAGGACTTGGTTGTGTCCTTATAAAGAATGATTAGGTAATTGCTTATGCTTCACATCAGTTGAAACCTCATGAGTTAAATTACCCTACACATGATTTGGAATTAGCTGCTATTTTTTTCATTAAAAATTTGGATGCATCATTTGTATGGAGTAAGGTGTGAAATATTTACTGGTAAAAAAAGTTTGAAGTATATATTCACTTAGAAAGAATTGAAAATGAGACAGGGGAGATGTCTGGAATCAATCAAAGATTATGATTGCACAATCCTTTACCATCTGGGAAAAGAAAATAAAGTGGCTGATGCTTTGAGACGAAAAAATAATGCTTCATTAACCATGCTATATTTATAATGAGATCCTTTGGTTTTTTATTTGATGAACCTTGTCATAGAAGTTGTTGGTAGAGGAAATTCTTCTGTTTTGTTTCAGGTGTCAGTGAAATCATCTCTCTTAGACAAGATTAAGCAACCGTAGAAGGAAGACAGTGAGTTGCAGAAAAAGGTAGAGTTGGTTCAGAAGGGTAAATTGCCTAAATTTAACATTGATAATGACTGTGTTTTGAGGTTAGGGAAGAGATTATTTGTGCCTTGTGATTCAAAGTTGAAGAATGAGTTGTTATGTCAAGCTCGTAGTTCCCCGTTTTCAGTTCATCCTGGCAGTACTAATATGTACAGAGATTATTGGGAGTATTACTAGAGGGATGGAAAGAAAAGAGATATTACTATTTTTACTGTGAATCGTTTGACTTTTCAGTAGGTTAAAGTAGAGTGGTAGTTACCAAAAGGGATGCTTTAGATTTTACCTGTGCCAGAGTGGAAATGGGAAAATATATCCATGGACTTCATCATGGGATTACCAAAGACATCTCTAGGTAATAATGAAATTTGGGTTATTATTGATCGATTCACTAAATCTACTCATTTTCTTCCAATTCGAGATACTTTGTCTCTAGATCAAGTTTCTCGGTTGTATGTTAAAGAGATAGTCAGGTTGAATGGTGTTCCCCTCTCCAATGTATCTGATCATGATCCCAGGTTTACTTATAACATTTGTAAAGGCCTTCAGAGGTCATTGGGTACTGAATTAAATTTTAGTATAGGTTTTCATCTCAATCGGATGGGCAGTCAGAACGAACAATTCAGACTTTAGAGGATATGCAACGTGCTTCCTCGATGGATTACTATGGAAGTTGGGACCAATATCTTTCTTTGGTTTAATTGTCTTATAATAACATTTTTTATTCCAGTATAGAAATTTTTCTGTTTGAGGCATTATATGGAAAGTGATGTTGAACCCGAGATTTTTGAGATGAAGTGGGGGAAAGTATTCCGATGGGACAAGAATTGTTAGAAGAGATGGCAGAGAAAGTTCAGTTGATTCAGAAGCACTTGAGAACTGCTCAGAGTGGGCAGAAACGTTTTGTGGATAATGGAAGTAAGGATCTTTCTTTCGAGGTAGGTGAAAATTTGTTTCTCATTATCTCTATGGAAAAGTGTGATGTGTTATGGAAATAAGGGAAAGTTGAGTCCGATGTTCATTGGACCCTATGAAATCTTGGAGAAAGTTGGATCAGTCGCCTACAAAGTGGATATACCTCCAAGTTTATCTGTGGTACATGATGTTTTTCATGTTTCAATTTTGATAAAGTATATTCCAAATCCATCTCATGTTTGAGCCCATAGGTAGTTTAGTTGGAAGATAATCTCTCTCATAAGGAAAAACCAGTCCAGATTATTGACCGAAGAGAGAAAGTGTTGTGGAATAAGGTAATTCACTAGGTAAAGGTTTTGTGGACAAACCATATGGTTGAAGAGGCAACGTGGGAATATGAAAATGCTATGAGGGATAAATACCCCCCCCCCCTCCACTTATTTGATAAGTGATTAATAATTGTGAGGATTCAATTTCTAAAAGGGGGGAAGGATGTAACATCCCAAGTAAATAAAGAAAAATACATTTTCATAATTATTAATATTTTTGAATTAAATATAAATTTTAATTTAAAGGGGTTGCTATGTTCGATGGCATACATGATACACAACAACGGGTTTCTTTGAAATCTTATATTGCACGCAATGTTGAGTCATACTGAAAAATAATAATATAATATTTTTTTAAATGGTAGTTAACACCTAGTCGTTGTATGGGTGGGAAAGAATATAACTAACTAAAATATAATTATACATGTTTGCTAAATATTTGTACATTTACTCAATAAAATTTAGAGTCATGAAATGTGAATGAATCTAATTTTTAAGCACAAAATACTCTAATATTCTTTAAAAGGTTGATTTACTGCCTTTTGATGGTGAACACTTTTTAAATATATTTTTTCACCTTTATATGTTATATTTAAAAAAATAAAATCCTTAATTTGAATCTTTTCATCAAAATTTACTTTGGGTAAATTTTTGGTATTTTTCTGATAAAATTCATTTATTAAATGAATATTCAAAAAATACTGTATTTTAATTCAAAACTAGATTTTAATCTAATTTATTTATATGGTTAGATTATCTTTTTAATAGGTTTTAAAGTGTAATTAGAAAATATTTTTACCCTTTAATCCAATTTTTTTCATTGGAAGTAATTTCACTTTGAAATTCGACATAAACAAGTGTCAATCTTTTGATAGTTAATATTTCTTAAAAACACGCTTTTTGTTTTGACAACCGGAATTAATTTTAAATTAATTAATCCAACTTATATGTTTTTAAATAGGTAAAATAGATATACATTTTTAATTAATAATATCAAATATATCTTAGGCTGATTTTTTTGTATTTCTATGAAAAACTTCAATTTTGTATGACTAGTGAAACCACTAAGTTATAGTTAAAAATATGGCTTTTTCATTTAAATAAAATTTTACCACTTATGTGAATTGAATTTAGAAAATCCTACATACATGGTAGTTATTATTATGTAAAATGTGGTTTAATAAGATGAAAATAATTTTTGGTTCATAGTAACTGTTGACTTTTATTTACCGTGGTTAAAGGTAAATCGGGTAATTCAAGGTAAAAAGAATATTATAATAATAGAAAATTACCTTAACACTTGTCCTAAACTTATTTGATGAGTCATGGCCGGCCATGAGTGTCCTTGGGTCTATTTTTGAACCCATGGAGCCACTTAAGAGTGATAATGACACTTTATTTTAATTAACTTAAAGTAATGGAAAAAATGAAATAAACAAATAACTTTTAGTAAATTAATTTTTACATAGGGTTATATAAGTTATCTCTTCAACTATAAATATTAATTTGGAAGCTAAAAATACTTCATACATCACTGTATTTGTTTTATAATTTTTAACATCAAATAAATAAAATTATTTATGACACAATAATGATGCAGTGTTATCTCATTAATAAATGAATTAAATAACTAATATTATAAAGATTAAAATATATCCAAAACATGTCCAATTATTATTTTATGATTTTATTTCAACCATGAGTCATCTTATCTTTAACTTTAATTAGTTTTGGACCTTTAGAAACCGAAAATCATTATATAATAAAATAATATTTTCACACTTTCACCTATTAAGCTCCATACATCCCTCTCCTCCTCTTAGAGGTCTTAACTTAGGCAGAAGGCACTTCCAGAGGTCTTTTTGGTTCAAGATAAAAGGGAGTTACCCGAATTAAAGGTAACAGTTTCTCTCAAATTATTTTCTTTTATTATACTTATCCAACCCCTAAATTCTTTTTATTACTTTATTTTATAACAACACCAGTATCCTAAATATACTAGGATGTGGTTATGAGAAGTATTCAAACTACACTTACCCAAACCTCCATCTAATTTGTAATGAACATACTGTTTTTGTGGACGGCGAAATAACATCTCACAAAATGATGATTGTTCATTTATCTCCTACAACCTCTTATGGTGGACATTATGATGTCACTATTTTTATGTATGATATATATTATGTCTCTAATTTATTTATTCTTATATATTTTTCATTTATAGAATACCTTTATGGTTTCCATAATGGTTAAACGTGATAATTTCATTTTAAGATATGTGGACTACTGCCCCTTCAATGTGATATGACTCGTTAATGCAATATATGGGATGTATATGTTGATTCAATAAGGTTTTCCTTATGACATTTACATTCCATCATACTTGGGGGAGATTTTTAAGTCAATAAGGTTTCCTTATGACTTTACCATTCCTTCATTCTTTGAAAATCACAAACACCTTATCTCAAGGAAAATCCCTTTTTACCCCTTGTTTTACTGCTTTAAGGAAAATTTTCTTCCCCAAAGAAATTTATCTTTATCATATTTTTTATTTTTCATATCATAATATTTCTAAGTGTAAAATTCAGATTGAAACCAAAACCTCAGAATCCCATAATTACTTAGATATTAAGCATTCTTTTTTAGACTCTGAATTCTGAATACAAATTCTGGTTACGATCTTTCTGAGTTCAAACTCTGAATTTTGAATTCGAATTCTGTTTAAAAACATTCTGAGTTCTAACTCCTAATTCTGAATAAGAATTCAGGTTATGAACTTTTCTAAGTTCTGACTCTGAGTTCTTTGAATACAAACTCTGACCGCTTATGAGTTCTAAGTCCGAATTCTCATGAACTCTGACTCTGAACTTTGTAATTTCTGGTTCCGAATTCTTATGAATCCAAATTCCAAATTTCCTTGAAATTCAGACTCCGAAATTATATAGAGTTTAGGTTCTGAATTCCTAGAGAACAGAATCCAAATATCCTTGTATTAGAGACTCTGAATTCAATTTTGGTTAGACTCTGAACATTTATTTTCTTACATTCCGAATATCAGATTTTAGTTATGCTTACCTCTTTTTTTGTAATAAAATGATGTCATTCTTTCAGTTACTCACAAACCATTTTTTGAGGGACACGTGTATAGGTCCCTCCAAAATTCAAGGAAAAATATGACCATTGGAGGAGGGAGTCGACCGTTGAATCCGTGCCTATAAATAGGATCTCATTTGAAAGAGCTCAATACTGAACTTTGAAAACTGTGCTTACATTCTGTTGAAGTGATTTCTAGAGAAATAGGCTCTTATAAACTCTCAGGTTTCATGAAGAAAGTTTGAATGGCTTATTCAAACTTTTCTTCATGTATATTTTATTAGTAAAAAGGTGCAATTTTCTTGAAATCAGAGACTTTGGGTTGTGAAGTCAGAGGTGCTGATTTCCTTACAAATTGACGGCTTGTGGGGATAGCAAGACAGATTTTAATCTTCTGATTGAGGGCCTACTTGATTTTGGGTAAGACAGACTTTTTTGAAAGTATAAATCAAGGGACATTTTATCCAAGGTTGTTGGATACCCTTCTCTTTGGGTTAAAAGAGTTACTACTTGTTACTTGTAGTATTTCTATTTTGTTTTCTGTTGTACTTTTAGTTGTTGAGTAAAGTATAATCTTCTTATACTTACTTGGAATTGTACTCTAATTATACAGGATTCTATATGCTTTAATGTAGAATCTTAGTTGTTGTAGACTTTGGTTAAGCTTCATTTCCAGAATCACTTTTCCAGAATCAAGCAAGTTATTAGAGCTTATAGGTGTTGTGAATTTTGGTTATAAAAAAACTTCCTTAGGGATTTTTAAAGTATAAAATTCACCCCCCCCCCCTCTTGTATTTTAGCATCTCATTTTTATATATTCAATCCAACAATTGGTATCAGAGGAGGTGACCTTGAATCCTAAACCAATTCAACAATTGGCCATATAATTTTTGGTTCAATCTAAATTAATCTCACGATTAGATTCAGAAGAGAATTCATATTCTTCTTATTTTTCGGAATCAGTTTTCTAGACTCATATAGTTCAGATTCATTTTTTCTTAGAGATACTTTTGTTCTATATTTTCCTTTATTAGGAATATTCTCCTTGTTTACAAACCTTTTATATTAATAAGTTTTTGTGGAAAAAATTTTCTTTAATATGTCAGGAATCAATTTTGGTTTCATAGACAATCTCAATCCAACTAGACCACCTATCTTTCATGGAAATGATTACGAATATTAGATAGATCGCATGAAGACGTTCATTATCAATACTGGAGTTGATAATTTTGTTATGCTTACTGGTGGATATAAAATCACTGACAAAGAAGTTAGTACCTTTACCAATCAAGAAAAGCATGAATATCAACTGAATTATAACGTACGCAATACTTTACTTTTCTCCATGACTAGAAACATATATAGCCAAATTTCATCTTGTGAAGCAGAAAATTTTATTTGGAAGAAACTTGAAGTTACTCAATTTGGAACTTCCAAACTTATTGAAACTAGAAGAGCCATGATCAGAGCTGAATATCATGGTTTCTACTTTCCTTATGGAGAACCCATATGTAAGGTGCAACAAATATTCATGACTATTTTGAATAGTTTAAAATCCATGGGTGAGAAAGGATTAGATGATGAATCTCTTGTTGATATGATCATAGACATCATTCTGAATGAATGGGAATCCAAGAGGACTGTTATTGATGAGAACAGAAAGGTTACTCATATTTCCATAGATGAACTATTTGGAACTCTTCTTTAGCATGAGACTAGAATGAGGAGAGATGCTGATAACATAAAAAAGAATAATGGAAAAGGTAGTGTTTCTTTTACTAAAACTCTAAATCATATGAAATCTAAGACTCCAGAGAGAGTTACTAGATCCAAATCTAAGAAAGTTGTTATCCAATCCGAATCTAGTAGAAGTGAATCTTCAGAAAATGAATGAGAAAATCCTTCTCGAAGGATGAACAAGATATTAGGACAAAGGAAATTTCAATCCTGATATAAGAAAAAGGGAAGGAAATATAAGAAATATTAAGAAGTTACATGTTATGAATGCAAGAGATCTGGACACATAAGACCTGATTGTACTATGCTTAAGAGAAAAGAAAGAAAGGAAATTCATTCAGATAGAAAAAGAAAAAAGTATTACAAGGATAAATCTAAGAAATTCTTGAAAGCTAATGAAACCTGGAGTGCCAATGGTGGAGACTCTTCAGATGAATCTTCAGATTTTGAATCTTCTGGACAGAAGAATATTTTTCTAATAGCCAGACTACCTATTAACAATACTTTTTTAATGGCTAAGGTACACAATGATGAATCATTGACCAATGTTTCTTTAAATTAAAATTATAGTAATGATAAATATTTTAACTCTTCTGATGAAGATAATACTTTACCTTCTTATGAAGAAGTTTCTAGGTTTTCCAAACTTCTTGAGATTGAGAATTCAAAACTCATGAAAATACTTGATAAGGTAAATTCTAGGAATACTATTCGTACTTAGGAAATTTCATATCCTTCTAATGATCTTGATAAGAAAAATTTTTATTTTGAAAGTATTTCAAAAAATCTTGAGGAAGTATGTTTTGAGAAGAAAAAACTTACTAAAGATCTAGAAAATGTAATTTCTAAGAAAAATGTTTTCGAGCCTAGCTCGAATTCAAAATCAAATGTTTTTTAAGATAAGAACTTGGCTATAAAACTCAACTATGAAATATTTTCCTTGAGGAGGTATTTGTAAAACTTTACTCTAGGTAAAGAAAATTTTGATAAAATGTATTCTCAAATCCGACCTCTAAGGAATAGTTCTAGTTTTGGTTATACTAGTTCTAAACCAAATTTTAATAATAATTACTTCATTCCTCAAAGTGATCCATTCTGTACTAAGTGTCAGTGTGGTGGTCATTGGGCAAATAATTGTTCTCTAAACAAAACACAATCCTTAGGATTTCATAAATCCTATTTTTCTAAGAAGATGTGGTTACCTAAAATTTTTCTTTCTGAAATTTCCGGATCCAAGAAAGTTTGGATTCCGAAAGTCTAACTATTTTGTTTTCAGGAAAGTAGATAAAGTACCAACAACAATACGCAGTACATGGATAGTGGATGTTCCCGGCATATGAATGGTAAATAAAACTACTTTGAAAAGATTATCAAGACGAAAGGAGTAAGTGTAACTTTCAGATGTAATGCTCAGGGAGAAATTATTGGTATAGGTAACATCGTTCTTCTTGTAAAAACCATGATTTAAAATGTTTTATTTTTTAAAGGTCTTAAGAACAACCTCATTAGCATAATTCAATTATGTGATGAAGGTTAACTTGTGAATTTTATGAATGAAAAGTGCTTAGTACACAATTCCAAGGAAGAGTTCTTTCTTTCTGCCAATAGGCAAGAGAATGTTTACACACTAAACTTAGAAGACCTTAGGAACCAAAAATTATCTTGACTTAGTGAAATAGAAGATAACTGTTGGTTATGGAATAGAAGGTTAGGTCTCTATAACCTTAGGAACAAATTAGAACTCTCTAAGAATGGGTTAGTTAAAGATCTACCGAAGATTAGATTTGATTCTTCAAAAGTTTTTAACCCTTGTCAATATGGAAAGAAACATAAGTCAAGTTTTAAATCAGTCGGTTAAGTCTCAACTACTGATGCGTTATAGAAAGTGCATATGGATATTTTTGGTCCAACACAAACTGGAAGCATTGGAGGAAAATATTGTGTATTTGTTCTAGTTGATGATTACACTAGATTTACATGGGTCTATTTTCTAGAAAAGAAGTCTGAAGCCTTCTCGTATTTTGACTATTTTAGAGACCAGGATAAAATGATAAAATCCTTCCATTGAAAAATATTCATAGTGATCATGGAGGAGAATTTCAAAATTATGATTTTGAAACTTTTTTTAATAGAAAAGGAATTACGCATAACTTCTCAGCACCTAGAACACCTCAACAGAATAGTGTTGTTGAAAGAAGAAATAGAATTATTCAAGAGATAACAAGAACCATATTGACTGAATATTTTGTAGCCAAACATTTTGGGCTGAAGCTGTAAGTACTTCTTGTTATACTATAAATCAAGTTTTGATTAGACCTTTTCTTAATAAAACTCCTTATGAGTTATGGAATGGTAGAAAACCTATACTTTCCTACTTTAAAGTTTTTGTTTTCATGGTATTCATTCTGAATACTAAAGTAATCTATATAAATTTACACCAAAATATGATGAAGGAATTTTTTTAGGCTACTCCCCAACATCTAAGGCATATAGAGTTTTCAATAAAAACACTTGTACTGTTGAAGAGACAGTACATCTTAAATTTGATGAAACTGATCCTTTTGTTTTTAAACAACCCCAACCTACATTTTCGAATGTGTTTTCAAAATCTGATTATAAACCTATGTTAGAAGATCCTTTTGATAAGGAAAATGTCCAAGAAGATACTTCTAAAACATTTACCCTAGAATATTTTCTACCCTATGTTGATAAACAGGTTTTACAAAACCCAAATCAGTTGTTTCTAATGAATCATCCCATTGATAGTATCATTGGTGATGTAAATCAACCTATAAGGACTAGAAGTTTCTTAAGAAATGAAGTAGAACATCTATCATTCCTTTCCCAATTAGAACCAAAAAGTACTGATGAAGCTTTAGGTGATGATGATTGGATTAAAGCTATGCAAGATGAGGTAAATGAATTTGAAATGAATAAAGTATAGACCTTTGTTGAAATACCTAAGGAAACTTCTGTTATTACAGTAAAATGGGTCTTCAAAAATAAGTGTGATGAGAATGGAATCATTGTAAGAAATAAAGCTAGATTAGTTTCTAAAGTATATAATCAACAAGAAGGAATAGACTATGAAGAAACTTATGCTCCAATAGCTAGATTTGAATATATTACTATTTTACTTTCCTTTGTAGCATTCTTCAATTTCAAAGTTTTTCAAATGGAAGTTAAATGTGCTTTCCTTAATTTTTATGTTCAAGAGGAAGTTTTTTTTTGAACGGCCTCCTAGTTTTGAAGATACAAAACATCCTGATCATTTTTTTAGACTTACCAAATCTTTGTATGTCCTTAAACAAGCCCCTCGAGCTTGGTATGATAGACTTACATTATTTTTTTTCAAAATAACTATGTTAAGGGAAATGCAGATCCAACCCTTTTTATAAATAAATATAAGAAAAATGTTTTGATTATTCAAATTTATGTTGATGACATTATATTTGGTTCAACTTAGCAATCTTTAACCGATTCCTTTGCGGATCTAATGAAATGTGAGTTTGAAATGAGTATGATGAGTGAGTTAACATTTTTCCTTCATTTTAAAATTTCTCAAAAACCAGAAGGAATCTATATATCCCAACATAAGTATATTAAATGTCTTCTTATAAGGTATGTATATGAAAACACTAAAAGTATATGTACTCCCATTGGTACCTCAAACACACTTAATCTTGATGAAGCTGGGAAACCAGTAGATCAAACAAATTTTAGAGGTGTGATAGGAAGTTTACTTATTTGACATCTAGTCACCCAGACGTAATGTTTTCAGTATGCTTATATGTAAGATATCAATCAAATCTGAAGGAATCTCATTTAAAGGTAGTAAAAATAATTTTTCGCTACTTAAAGGGAACCATGGATTTAGGACTCTTCTATACTTCTAGAAATGATTTTATTCTAAATTTTTTTTCTTATGCTGAATTTAGTGAATGTCGAATGGATAGAAAGAGTACATCTAGAACTTTTCATTTCTTAGGAGATTCATTAGTTTCTTGGTCATGCAATAATAAACACTCCGTAGCACTTTCCACTGCTAAAGTTAAATATGTAGCAGTTGGAAGTTGTTGTGGATGCAACACACAATCACAGAATATGGTATGAGTTTTACCAAAAAAAAAAATTTGTGTGATAATACAAGTTCCATTCCCCTTAGTAAAAACCTTTCACATCACACTCGTGAAAAACACATAGATATTAGGCATCAATTTCTTAGGGATCACACACACAAAAGAGATATAATTTTCAATTTATCAGAACGCAAGATCAACTTGCTGATATTTTCACAAAATCTTTACCCTCCAATAGATTTGAATACACTAAAAAGAAGTTGGGAATGATAACCGTAATGTAATCGTCCTAAATAACTTCATTTTGAACCTATCTCCTTATAGTAATAAACCCCTTTTCATAGGGGGAGTACATTTTCTTGCTAGTTTTTCATATTTTTTGTAATGAATTTTTCATATTTTTTGTAATGATATTTTTCATATTTATTATAATAAAGTTTTCATATTTTTTGTAATGAAGTTTTTCATATTTTCCGTAATGATGTTTTTCATATTTTTTGTAATGAATTTTTTCATATTTTTCGTAATGAAGTTTTTCATATTTTTCATAATGAAGTTTTTCATATTTTTCATAATGAAGATTTTCATATTTTTCGTAATGAAGTTTTTCAGATTTTTTGTAATGATGTTTTTCATATTTTTTGTAATTAAGTTTTTCATATTTTTCTTAATTAAATTTTTCACACTTGAAACTTTATTAATGAAATTTTCATAATGAAGTTTTTCGTACTTGAAATTTTCGTAATGAAATTTTTCATACTTGAAATTTTCTTAATGATTTTTTCTTACATGAAATTTTCATAATGTTTTTTTTGTACTTGAGATTTTCATAATGAAAATTTTCGTAATGAAAATTTTTGTAATGAAGATCTGTGTATTCAATTCTTTTTCATACTCAAGTTTTTATTTTTGAAATCTGAAGTCCTTCAAGAAGAATTTTCCTCAACACGAATAATTCTCCTGACAATCCAAATTGTATGATTCTTTCTTGAGTTTTCATAATAACCTTTTACATGTTGTTAGTTTCTTTTGTTTTTAAAATTTCTCGGATTCTAGTTTCCTTAAATCCGAATATTTTCCTTTAAAAACCTCAAAAGATCAGATCCTACCAGATTTTCCTTGTGGCTATCATTTATACTGTCTGATCAGATCAGAAGAATTCTCAGCCATCTATAAAAGGGGACCCCTGACGGTTTTCACACATCAGTTCTCAAGCCTTTCCGTGTCGAAGCTTTTCCCTTCTAAAAAAGACCGTTCCGAACTTTTCAGAAGTGCTCAATTCCGAATGTCTGGTGAATTTTTATCTCAAGAGATGTCTACTATCAAGCCGATTGTAGAGTAGAAGATATACAGGGATAGGTTAGTACATCTGAACATCTTCAACAAACATGACTCTATTATCTCCCAGAATATCAAGCTTAATGGATGTTAGAGTGTATCCATTTCGATGTCAGGGGCTTAAGATTTTGTGTATCCGGATCTCCTCATTGTGTTTTATGAATTAGCCTATTCTTTCAAGGAAGATGATAGAGAAAAATTTTCCTTCAAGAGTTATGGAAAAACATATGCACTTTCATACACCAAGGATTCTATCTTGGTAAGTTTATCTTATGAAGGGGAGGCAGAATTTTGTTCCAACAAGTTGCTAGATGTTCAAGGTAGTTTTTTAAAAGTTAAGTCTAGGAAAAGTCTTGGACTTACAGATGTTAAGACCATAGATATTTCTCACTTGTCTACCAACAATCATATCCTACAGTTATGGGTCCAGGGTTTTATCATATTGAGAAAGGGTGATAAGGACACTCTTAAAAAAAAGTGATATGTATATCTTGGATTTTTTGGAAAATCTAAGTAAAATTAATCTGATTAAGAATATTCTCATTACAATATAGAATATCAAGAATGGGAATCTGAGAGCAAGATAATCATGTATCCTGCCCTACTCTCCAAGTTGATATTTCGATGTCTTGAATCATTAAAGATTCCTTATATTTCAAAGTCGAGGAATTGCAAAGTGATGTTAGTAAGCCATGACACTTTGAAAAGAATGAATGTTGGATTCTTTAAAGATTCAAGAGAGTTTTATGATCTTCGAGTGGAAGTGGCAGAAGTCATTCTGAAAAATGATGAAGACGCTGAACCATCAAAGAAAACTGGAAAGAAAAGAAAATTTAAGGAAGTAGAAGCTGAAGGTGAAACCCTTAAAGCTAATGAAGCTCAAACCACACCTCCAAATACCCATAAGTATAAATCTTATCCAAATGAAGTTGTTTCCAAGTGGATGGAGGATAAGAAGAACCGGAAAAAAGGGGAGCCACAGTTTGGACTAGACCCTGCAGAGGCCAAAGCATTGAAAGAGAAAGCTGCTGAATAACTTGAGAAGCAATCCAAAGAGAATAATCTTAAGAAGATGATGTCGGAGGAAGATACTGTGCAATCTCTTTTGAAGGTTGTAACTTCCCTGTTCCGAAAGCCACCCAGAGGTGCCCCATACCTAGTTGGTCACATGGCCTCAAGCACATTTCCCCGAACACCAGAGGCTGCCGACTAGCAGCGAGGGCCTTGGGTGTGATAATGGGGAAACAATTCCCTCATTGGAAGATTACACAGTGGAAAAGAAAAATAATAAACAATAATGGAAACAGTAATCAATCCATACACAAGTGAATAGCGGAAGACTAAAACAATAAACAACAGGAGCACATATATATATATATATATGAAATGATGCGTGAAACATATGTCTCGGAAATCATCCAAACAAGTCACAATGCTGAATACATTACTAAACCAAAGTACAGAAGAAAAAAAGATAAGCAACTCCTCAGCATTGCAAGCCTCAGCTTGGTCACATGCTCCCCTACTCCAATGCAAGTTAAGTACCTGAAGTAGAAGGGCGATTTCCCTTTTATATTCCTGCAACAATATAATCTATTTGGGCCCAAAATCATGACCCAAACAGGGTGTAAGACTAAATCCCAGTAGGCCACCACCTGAAGATCTATGCCTAACAGTCAGTGAGTAGATGGAAGGTAAAGTACAGTAAACAGTAACCAGTAATACACAGTAGTAAACAAACCACAAAATCAACTAGAAGTAGTGAAGAAAATAGCTAACCACAAATAGGAAACCCTCTGGGAAGTACCCATATACATCCCATCTGGTCATATCCAAAAAGTACCAACAACCCTCTGGGAAGTACACTCATCCTAACCCCTCTGTTTTGGTCATACGAAATTATAAGTCTCTCTGAGGAAGCACGCTCAGTCAATTCTTCTTATAGTCTAGGGTAGTCAGGGACTCTCTGAGGTAGGTCACACAGTATAATCCCCTTATAGCCCCAAGGTATAGAGACTCTCTGAGGAAGCTCACTTAGTCAATTCCTCTTATAGCCTCAGGTCTATCACAGAATCTCTGAGGAAGCTCACTCGGTCAATTCCTCCTAAAACCTGGAATGGTTTAAGGAAATTCAAAAAAAACAAAGACTCTCTGAGGCATCTAACTCGATCTATCCTCTTATATTTTATAAATCTCAAGACTCTATAAGGAATCTCACTTAGTCTACCCTCTTGTAGTCTATAATATCCCAAACTCTCTGGAAAGCTCACTCGGTTTAGCACCTAAAGTCTATAAATTCCAAGACTCTCTGAGGAAGCTCACTCGGTCTATCCCCTTATAGTATATAGCACCAGGTTATCTCGGCCTCGTGCCAGTCAATGCATAATAATGATATAAGTCCACAGTAACCTATAGGGATACTTGGCTAACCAGTCTACAGCATAACAAGAAATGTCCGGGAACAACAGTCTATCCTACGGTCACGAGGCCTGGAAAACAGGTATAACGGCCAAAGGCAGGACAGGACCAAAAGGTCGTAAACAGAACAAGGCATGGGAAAAACATCCATGCATAGAAATTATCCTTATACACCTCCATAATACCTATACACAAGCTCACAAGCAAGGAAGGAAAACAACAGGGTCGAAACAGTAAACATGCAATACCCCATTCACGGGTATTGGTGGAAGGTGTACATTAAACTCGAATACTTCGAACGGAAAGGAAAAAACCACCTTCCTGGATGCTAGTAGATAAATATAATTGAACAACAAGGCCTGAATCTCCTTATAAAGTTGTAGATATATGAAAATGAACAAAAATTTCAACCCATGATAACATGCAAAAGAGGAGGAATTGGAAAAGTATGCTCTAGAAGACGGAAGAGATTACCCTTTCAGTTCCAACACAATTGACGTAGGTCAATTCAGAGAATGGATAAAGGTTTGGGGGATCAGATAAGTTTCATGGTCGTACGGCGTATCTCAGTCAAAGAAGCTGGGTAAGAAGATTGGCTCTGGGGTTAAGACGCGACCCCGTTCCGTTTAATGAAAAAAAGTACATGGAGTGTACTTTTGGAGTACACTGTGTGTACTATGATTTTTTGTACTCCGCTTTAAGTGGCCTCCAAATCACCCCTACATGGTCGTGTGTGTGGCCCTAACATGGCCAGCACACAGCCTCGAGCAGCATCAAAGTACAGGATGTGTACTTATAAAGTACACGGCGTGTACATCAAAAATTTCAAGAAACTCCTCTTTACTCAAACACTCCATAAAATGGAAAAACATACCTGAAACAAAATTCTGGGTTCTAACAAACTTCCCCCCTTACAAAAATTCATCTTCTAATTTCCCTAGAGAGGCATGGAAGAAGAAACTCTGAACAGCTCCAGCCACTGCGATCGTACATTGGTCTCCCTCTCCCAAGTCTCATCTTGCACTTGCCCATGCTGCCATAGCACCCGTACCAGAGGAACAGATCGGCCATGGATAACCTTCATACTGCGATCGACAATCCGGATAGGATTCCCCTCAAATGATGCATCTTCTTTGAGATCAACCTCCTCAGGTTGAAGGACATGAGACAGGTCTGAAAAGTAACGTCGGAGCTGGGAAACGTGGAAGATGTCATGCATATCCCGGTACCTCTGAGGTAACTGCAACCGATAGGAAACCGTCCCAACTCTCTCCAACAACTCAAACGACCCATCGTACTGTGGTGAAAGCTTACCCTGTCCTTGAATCCTCTTGTTCCCTAACCTCAGTGCGACACGCAGGAAAACCTGATCCTCGACCTCAAACTCCATAGGTCGTCTCTGCTGATCAGCATAAGACTTCTGTCAGGACTGTGTCGTAGCAATCCTCTTCCGAATTAACTCTATCTGCTCTGAGGTCTCCTGAACAAGATGAGGTCCTAGCAAAGCTGCCTCTTCTACCTCCAGCCAACATAAGGGTGATCGGTATGGCCTACCGTAAAAATCCTCATAAGGTGCCATCTGAATAGTCACCTGAAAACTATTGTTGTAGGCGAACTCCAAAAGAGGTATATTCTTCTCCCAAGAAACTCCAATGTCTAGAATAAAATCTCTAAGCATATCCTCAAGCACCTAAATCATACGCTTGGACTGACCATCTATCTGGGGATGGTATGCTATACTCAAAAGTACCTGTATACCCAAATCCTTCTGAAGAGCCTACCAGAACCGAGAAGTAAAATGCGCTTCTCTGTCTGAAACAATGGAGTGTGGAACTCCATGTAGATGTACAATCTCTCATATGTACATCCACCCCATCTCATAAACACTAAAGGTCTCCTTGATTGGCAAGAAGTGAGAAACCTTTGTGAGTTTTTCGATGACAACCCACACTGCATCATTCCCCCGAGGAGACATTGGAAAACCAGTCACGAAGTCCATCACGACATCATTCCACTTCCACTATGGAATGGGTAACTCCTGTAGAAGGCCTACTAGTCACCGATGCTCCACTTTCACCTGCTGAAAATTGGAACACTTCATGAAAAAACCAGCAATATCTCTCTTCATACCTGGCCACCAATACTGGCGGTGTAGATCATGATACATCTTGGTGACACCGGGAAGAACTGCCCAAACTGAGGAATGAACATCCCACATCAACTCCTCACGTATGCATGTTGGCACCCATACGCATCCCTGGAAACAGAAGATCTCATCATCACCCACTGTTCATCCAAGAAGAGGGTCCTCTCCTGACACACTCTTCCGCAAGACTAGGCACTATGAGTCTGATAGATACCTCATCCATAGCTGATAGAGAAGAGTATAGGTAACAGATACAGAAGATAGAAAAGTCTATCATTGTCTATTGTAAACCTCCAAATGCATCTCAGAGAATAGATCCATAAGCAGCCACTCACTACTGGTCTCCTGAACTTTCTGAAACTGAGTTCTCTTGCTCAACGCATTAGCCACTGCATTGCCTTTCTCAGGTGTATAGGCAAGCTCAAAGTCAAAGGACTGATGATACTCAACCCACCTGCGCTATCTCAGATTCAGATCATGCTGAGTGAAGATGTACTTGAGACTCCTGTGGTAGGTAAACACCACAAAGTGCTCTCCCAGAAGATAATGCCTCCAACAGCGTAAGGCATGAACAACCGCTGCCAACTCTGGATTGTGTGTCGGGTAATTCCCCTCGTGTAGCCTCAACTGCCGAGACTCATACGCAATGAATCCATCTCCCTACATAATCATGGCTCCTATCCCGATACCTGAAGCTTCACAGTAAAGAGTATATCTCTTTCCCGGCTCTGGAAAGACTAGTATCGGTGCTGACATCAACCTCCCTTTCAACTCTTGAAATGCTGACTCAAAAGAATCTGACCATAAGAACTTCTCCCCTTTCTTGGTCAGACCTGTAAGTGGTGTTGTTAGGCGTGAAAAGTCATGTATGAACGCATGTAGTATTCATCTAGCCCTAGAAAACTCCTCACCTCAAATACATTCTTTATCTGCTCCTAGAAAACTAATGCTCTCACCTTCTCTAGTTATACTGATACTCTTGTCTCTGAGATAACATGACCAAAGATGTGAATCATATCCATCCAAAAGTGGCATTTCAAGATCTTAGCATATAACTGATGCTCTCTCAGTGAACTCAAAATGATCTCAAGATGGGTAGCATAGTCGTGTTGAGTGTGATAGTACACCAAGATGTCGTCCACGAAAACCACCACAAAGGAATAAAAGTATGGATGGAATACTCGGTTCATCAGTGCCATGAAAACTGTTGGCGTGTTTGTGAGACCGAACGACATAACCATATACTCGTATAGACCATACCTGCTCCTGAAAGCTGTAAGAGGTATATCAGATGGTCTAATGTGCAACTGATGATAATCTGATCTCAAGTCAGTCTTTGAGAACACTCGGGATCCTCGAAGATGATCCAAGAGATCATCGATCCTCGACAAGGGATGCCGGTTCTTGACAATAAATTGGTTTATCTTTCGATAATCCACACAAAGCCTGAGGGTACTGTCTTTCTACTTCGCAAATAGGATGGGAAAACCCCAAGGAGAAGTACTGGGTCGGATGAAACCCTTCACCTACAAATCCTCCAACTACTTCTTGAGCTCCTGTAACTCAGGTCTAGCCATCCTATAAGGATGAAAGGACACTGGTGCCACTCCAAGAACTAGCTCAATCAAGAAATATACCTCACGCTTCAGATGCAAACCTGAAAAGTCCTCTGGAAATACATCTCTGAAACGATCCACCACTAGAGGAAACTATAACTATGAAGTCCCCTGGTCATCCAGATATAGACTGGTAATCTGGGATGTAACTCATCCTAGACCATGATGCTCAGGTCCTGCTCGACTTTCCTGGACATCCCACTCACCTCTATAAATAAAGGATCCACCATCAATGATACGAAACTCATCCTGCGGTGATAACAGTCGACGAATGCCTAGAAAAGAACTAGACAGTCCATTCTGAGAATGAAATCATAGCTCGTCATCTCTAGGACATAGAGGTCCCATAAGAAGTGACACCCTGAAACCTAAAGTGGGCACTCTCTGCACTGGCATATGCTAACCGATCTAGTCCTAAACGGTGTGTCTAGCATCAAAGTATCGACAGAGGAAAAGATGCAGAGCCCAAGTCTCTCCACAACAGCAACAGTGATAAAGCTATGCCTATCACCAGTATCGAAAAGAGATGAAGATAAAACTGAGGCTACTAAGGTCATACCTCGAACTGTAGAATGGTTGGGATCCTGCTCCTGACGGGTCTGCTCTACTGCAAAATTTTGGCATGTACCGCAGCCCTGTGACCTTGTTTGACCACTCTGAGCTGATCCACTCTGTTGTCACTGGTAGCCTGGTGACTGACCACTACACCTGCAACCTCCACCTCGGCCTGAACGGCTGGAAGAACTCCATTTCCCAGACTGGTGAGAAATTGGAGATGCATCTCCTGTATGTGATGTCATAGAAGAACCCCTACCACCATCTGTAGGTGAGAAGATCTGGGAAAAAATGTTGAAGATGACCCATCTTACCGTAAGATTGGAACTCCATCGGGTCTCTCGGGCACTGAGGCCTAGTATTCCTGCTCCTTCCGCATTGGTATCATACTACCTGGATTCCCGAAGATACATTCCGCCTACTCTGATCTCCTTGAGCAGACTCCCTACGGCGCTTCCTGCTATCAGTAGGTGGAACACTGACTCTGGATGTCGAACCGCCCGGGCTCACTGCTCCAGAATCCATCAGATTGTGCTCAGTGATCATCGCCTGGTTGACGATAGAGGATATCGAAGTCAAAATGAATATTTTTATCTGGGAATGGATCTCCTGCCTGAGACCATCATCAAACTTCCTCACCAGGAACAACTCATCACGTACTGGGATCGGCGTGAAACGCTGTAGCTTAGTAAAAGGGGAAGAGTACTCCATAACCGAAGGACTACCCTACTCCATGCTCATAAACTTGTGGGCTCAATCATCCCTTAAGGGATCCAGGTAGAAGTAATCATAAAAGATATGTCGAAACTCATGCCAAGTCTTACCCTACTGGTGTCCTGACCGTGAGATCACCTCCCACCACCTCCTGGCGGAGTCTCGGAGCATATAGGTCGTGAGCATCACCCTATTCTCTGGAGGTATCTCTAGATGCTATAAAATTGTGAGTTTGGATTCTATATCTGACTCTGTAGCCTGAGGTCCTACTTCCCCTGTGAAGGTGGGAGGATGCTGCTACTAGAAAACTTGTTTCAATTCTGCCATCGACGGGGCAGGAGGTGGTGCTCCCTGGAAGGTCTGCATCATCCTCAGAAAATCTTTCGTAAACTGTGCATTGGTTCCTGCAATTGGTATAACCGCTAGTGCCAAGACTGGCACAGCAGGAGGATCTAAAAAAGGTCCTTGATCGGCCATATCTAGTGTCTGGTCACCATCTAGAAGCTGACACACAATAGAAGGATGTCTCGGTGGAATAACTCGGAAAGGTCAAAAGCACACCTTAGATCAGGGTCATCAAAGACTGAGAACACAAGAGTATAGGAGGGAAACAGGAGAAGGAAACATTCATGTTTTAAAAAACATGACTACACTGCGTGTATAAAAACTAAATGGCGTGTTCTCTTAAGTCATCCACATGGGCGTGTACTTCTGCCACAACTGGTCATGTAACGCCCAACCCACACGGCGTGTTGTCCCCACACACGGTGTGTACATGAACTCTATTTCCCTTCCTGAGTCTCCTGACATGGCTAACCCACATGGTCCTCTTAATCCTAGACTACACAGCATTTATTACCTCCACATGGCATGTACTAGAAAAGGTTTCAATGACCTGTTCTGTTAGTTACACGGCCGGCTACATGGTTCACTCTACACGGCGTGCTCCCCTGAGAATACGGCGTGTACATGAAGGTTTTCCTAGACCCGTGTTGTTCGTGACACGACCAAGAACTTAGGTTACATGGCACGTCATGTGAAAATAGGACACGATGTGTAAATTCAATGTTTCATCCATATGTGTCATTATTCACATGGGTAGACACACGGTCTCTACAACACGGCGTGTACCTACCGTACATGGCGTGTTCCTGAAGATTTTCACAACCCCATGTTTCTGCCCACATAGTCAGCAATGCGGTTTGAAAACTACACGGTGTGTATTCCTAAAGTACACGCCGTGTATTCTAGGTTTTTCTAGTAGTAGCTCAGAAACTGCTCTGAAGCCCAAAAAAACACATAAAATAAGCATGAAGGTGCCAAATTCCGATCTATGAAGGCCCATACTCCTCGCGAATCAAATATTGGCATCTCCTACATATCATATACAAGATAAATAAGTCAACGATCCACCAAACTCTGATTCATGAGGGCCCATAACACCTCAAGAATCAAAAATTTTCGTTCATTCCATTAAATCTCTACACAAACAATACCCTATCAAGAAGTAGGTATTTCTATAAAGGAAACTATCACAATAGCATGCATATTTTATACCTCATCTATCACAACAACATGCAATCACTAATTCATCCTAGATGGAATGGAAAAAATTCATGACATGTGATTCCTAGAAAGTTCCTATATGATGCATGAGATGGAATACCCTCATCTCACCGGGTTGCGACAGAAATAGAACCGCAATAACAACAACGGTAACAGCATAAAGCATATGAATCATCCAACAGTGAAATCAAATAAACTATAATAGTGAAAACCAGTAAAACTGAAATAAACAAGTTTGTATGGATTTTCCATGTACACGGGTTAGCTACTCCCAGGCACAACTTATTACCAAGTACCTATTTCGTCCTATCCCTGGCTATAGTCTCCAAATAGTAAGTCAGGAGAAAACAATTCCTCTAATACCACTTTGTAATTTCCCGGTTCCAGAAGCCACCCAGAGGTGCCCCGTACCTAATTGGTCACATGGCCTCAAGCGCATTTCCACGAACGCTAGAGGCTGCCGACTAGCACCGAGGGCCTTGGTTGTGATAATGGGGAAACTATGCCCTCATTGGCAGAGTACGAAGCAGAAAAGAGAAATAATAAACAATAACAGAAATAGTAAACAATCTATACACAAGTGAACAGCGGAAGACTAAAACAATAAATAACTGGATCACATATATATATATATATATATATATATATATATATGAAATGATGCGTGATACATATGTCTAGGAAAGTATCCAAACAAGTCACAATGTTGAATGTGGTACTAAACCAAAATAAAAAATAAAAATAGATAAGAAACTCCACAGCATCGTAAGCCTCGTCTTGGTCCCATGCTCTCCTGCTCCAATGAAAGTCAAGTACCTGAAGTAGAAGGGTACTTTCCCTTGTCTATACCTGCAACAATATAATCTGTTTGGTCCCAAAATCATGACCCAAATAGGGTGTGAGACTAAATCCCATTAGGCAACCACCTGAGGATCTGTGCCTAACAGTTAGTGAGTATATGGCCTATAAAGTACAGTAAACACTAACCAGCAATACACAGCAGTAAACAAACCACAAAATCAATAAGCAGTAGTAAAGAAAACAGCTAACCACAAATAGGAAACCCTGTGGGATGTAATCACAGCCATCCCCTCTGGTCCTATACAAAAATTACCAACAACCCACTGGGAAGTACACTCAGGTTGACCCCTCTATTTTGGTCATACGATATTATAAGACTCTCTGAGGAAGTAGGCTCAGTCAATTCCCCTTATAGTCTAGGGTAGTCCGGGACTCTCAGAGGTAGATCATGAAATCTAATCCACTTATATCCCCAAGGTCTAGAGACTCTTTTAGGAATCTCACTTGATCAATTCCTCATATAGCCTTAGGTCTATCACAGACTCCCCGAGGAAGCTCACTCAGTCAATTCCTAATATATCCTGGAATAGTTTAAGGAAATTCAAACAAGACAAAGACTCTCTGAGGTAGCTCACTCAGTCTATCCTCCTGTAGTCTATAAATCTCAAGACTCTCTAAGGAATCTCACTTGGTCTACCCTCCTATAGTCTATAATATCAATGACTCTCTAGGAAGCTCACTCGATATATCCCCTATAGTCAATAGAGTCCAAGACTCTCTGAGGAAGCTCACTCGGTCTATCCCCTTATAGTCTATAGCACTAGGTTCTCTCGGCCTCATGCCAGTTAGTGCATAATAATGATATAATGCCAAATTAACCTATAAGGCTACTTGGCTAACAAATCTATAGTATAAAAAGCAATGCCAGAGAATAACAGTCCATCATACGGTCACGAGGCATGGAAAACAGTTATAACGCCCAAAGGCAGTACAAGACCAAAAGGTCATAAATAGAACAAGGCATGGGAAAAACATCCAAGCATATAAATTATCCTTATAAACCACCATAATACCTCTACACAAGCACACAATCATGTTAGGAAAACAAGAGGGGAAAATAGTAAACACACAATACCCCGTTCATGGGTATTGGTGGAAATTTCACATAAGACTCTAAGACTTAGAACGAAAAGGCACAAACCACCTACCTTGATGCTAGGAGATCGATATACTTGAACCACAAGGCCTGAATCTCCTTAAAACATAGTAGATCTATGAAAACACACAAAACATTCAACCCATGATAACATTCAAAATAGGAGGAATTGGGAAACTATGCTCTAGAAGAAGGAAGATCCCACCACTACGGTTCCAACACAATCGACGGCGGTCAATTCAGAGAACGGGTGGAGGTTCGGGGGCTCGGAGAAGTTTTGCGGTCGTATGTCATCTTTCTATCGATGAAGCTGGAGAAGAAGATGGTTCTGGGGTTAAGACGCAACCCCGGTCCATTTAATGAAAAAAAATAAAGTACATGGCGTGTACTAGGCTTTTCTATACTCCACTTTAAGCGGCCTCCACATCACCCCTACATGCCCATGTGTGTGGCCCTGACATGGCCAACACATGGCCTCAAGCGGCATCAAAGTACACGGCGTGTACTTATAAAGTACACGGCGTGCACTTCAAAAATTTCTAGAAACTCCACTATTCTCAAAAACGCCAGAAAAAGGAAAAACATACTTGAAACAAAGGTTCGGGTTCTTACAAAAGCTACTAAAGTAGCATCTGAGAACATTCAAGTACCAAAATACTTCTTAATGTAACCATTACCTGAGACACTAGGGAAAATGTTTATGACACCAGAGAAAGGTCAAGAGAATATTTCTGAATAGATAGAAGCTGTGGAAGAAGTGAAAGAAAAGGAATAAAGTAGTAGTCGCACTGATGATCTGATTAACCAAGATGAATATTATTATGAGAAGGAAAGTGCTTCGGAAAAATTGTCAATCCGGATTTCTCAAGTGGGATCTTCAAAACTTTCTACCCCTATATTTAATGAGAAGACTGAAGAGGAAGTGAAAAAATTATCTGAGGAAGAAAGTTATAATCATCACTTCATTCACCCTGAGGATCTTGAGGTAGGAGCTGAGAAAAAAAAAATTGATGAAGATAGGATTGTTCAGTTGTCTGAGAGTAAGAATGAGTCTTGAGATGAAGAAGATATTCCAAAAACCGAAAAAGGAAAACAAGTGGTTGTTGACACACCAACCAAAATTTCTTTAAGGAATAAACAAATTGGTGGATCCTCTAAGAGGAAGCTTGTCGATCTAGAGGAAGAACCACAACCTAGCATGGTGTCAGACTCGGAGTCATCAGCTCTAGGACATGATTTTTTCATTCAGTCCCTGAAGAAGCTAGTGGACACCATTTTGATATTTCCAACAATTGACTCCAGATGTCAGATGCTCCAGCATAGCATGAATCAGAAATCAGACTTTGTATCCATAGTGATGGATAGGTGTATAAATATTGAGGCCAAACACAAGAATTTTCTTATCAACTATGAAGCCCATAGACAATCCTGCTATAAAATGGTGAGCTGGTCAAATAATATAGTCGAAGATATGAGAGGGCTTGAGGAATTTCAAGATGATATTAAGGAATATTTTGATACTCAAGATATAAAAATCAAGGATCTAACAAATAGCTTTAAGGGAAAGCTAAATCTTGAACAGAATACTTAGATTCTGGATGTCAAAGATCTGAATGGGAAGTTGAATTATGTTGTCCAAAGATAGAAAACAGAAAGGGATCTCCGGATTGAGATTCAATAAAATCTAGTGAAGCAAGATGACTTGCTGAAGGCTCAGGCAGAGTCTCTGAAGGCTCAAGATGATAGGATCAAAGCCTTAGAAAAGAAAGCAGAGGAGGATCACAAAGTGCTAAAGAAGCTGAAAACCATCGTGAAGAAGCTGATACCCAAGAAAAAAAAGGCAAAATAGATCCAAATCCAATAATTTGTTGTATCTGTTTTTCCTTGTACAAATTCTTCCAATCTTAATGAAATTGTGGTTACTTGTTTTGTTTGGATGTTTGTACTAATATTTCAGGTACCATATTTTTTTCCATTTCATCAAAATATTTTTGAAAATCACAAAGGGGGAGAAGGAAAATTAATTCTATTTAAAAGAATAAATATCCCTAAGTAAGGGGGAGTTTATCAAAGGGGGGGTTCTCATAACAAATATTTCCACATTCAAATAAAAAATTTCATTCCAGAAATCTAGAATATGATCCGTAGAGTTCCAAACCCTAAGGGGGAGTTAGACGTATTCACCATTGTTCTTATATAATGGGAGATACGTTTTATTTTCAAAGTCTAGAAAATTTTTGCTAAGTCCTTATATTCTTTTTTGTAAGGATGTTTGTGCTTTACAAAAAGGGTGAGATTTTTGAGTCAATAAGGTTTTCCTTATGACATTTCCATTCCTTCATACTTGTGAGATATTGTTAAGTCAATAAGGTTTCCTTATGAGTTTACCATTCCTTCTTGTTTTGAAAATCAAAAACACCTTATCTCAAGGAAAATCCTTTTTTACCCCTTTTTTTACTTCTTTAAGGAAAATTTTCTTCCCCAAGGAAATTTATCTTTATCATATTTTTCATTGTTCATATAATAATTTTTCTAAGTGTAAAATTCAGATTGAAACCAAAACCTTGGAATCCCATAATTACTTAGATATGAAGCCTTCTGTTTTAGACTCCGAATTCTGAATACAAATTCTGGTTATGAACTTTTTGAGTTCTGACTCCGAATTCTGAATAGAAATTCTGGTTATTAACTTTCTAAGTTCTGACTACGAATTCTGAATACGAATTTAGGTTACAAACTTTTTTAAGTTCTGACTCTGAGTTCTCTGAATACAGACTCTGGACTCCTATGAGTTCTAACTCCGAATTCTCATGAACTCAGACTTGGAACATTGTATGTTCTGGTTCCGAATTCTTGTGAATCTAGATTCCAAATTTTTTTGAAATTCAGACTCTGTAATTCTATAGAGTTCAAGTTCCAAATTCCTAGAAAACAGAATCCGAATATCCTTGTATTATAGACTCCAAATTCAATTTTGGTTTGACTCCAAACTTTAATTTGCTTACATTTCGAATATCGTATTTTAGTTATTCTTACACTTGTTTTTCTATAAAATAATGTCGTGATTTCAGTTACTCACTAACCGTTGTTTGAGTGACATGTGTACACATCCCTTCAAAATTCAAGGAAAAATAACACCGTTGGAGGATAGAGCCGACCGTTGAAGCCATGCCTATAAATAAGAGCTCATTTGAAAGAGCTCAATACTAAACTTTGACAACTGTGCTTACATGCTGTTGAAGTGATTTCTAGAGAGAGAGCCTCTTATACACTCTCAGGCTTCATGCAGCAAGTTTTAACAGCTTGTTCAAACTTTTTCTTTGTGCATATTTACTTAGTACAGTGGTGCGATTTCCTTGAAATCAGAGACTTCGAGTTGTGAAGTCAGAGGTGTCGATTTCCTTACAAATCGAGTGCTTGTGGGGATATCAAGACAGATACCAATCTTCGGATTGAGGTCTTACCTGATTTTGGGTTAGACAAGCTTTCTTGAAAGTATAAATCAAGGAACCTTTTATCCAGAGTTGTTGGATACCTTTCTCATTGGATTAAAATAATTACTACTTGTTACTTGTAGTATTTATATTTTGTTTTTAGTTGTACTTTTATTTGTTGAGGAAAGTATAATATTCATATACTTCTTTAGACTTGTACTCTAATTATATATGATTCTATACACTTTAAGGTATAATCATAGTTGTTGTAAACTTTTGTTAAGTTTCATTTCTGGAATCACTTTTCTGGAATCAATCAAGTTATTAGAGCTTAGAGGTGTTCTAAATTTTGTTTATGCAAAAATTTCTTGAGGGATTTTTAAAGTATACAATTCACCCCCCCCCCCCTCTTGTATTTGAGCATCTCATTTTTATATATTCGATCCAATAGTATAAAGGATGGATTTAATGATATTATATATGATATTATACTAGAATTATAATATACCTATGTATCATTATGTTTTAATTCCATTAAAATACGAAATAGAAAAGAAAGTTGTGTTCATGCGTACGTATGGATTGTCATCTCCATGAACGGTGCATTTCATTTCTTACCTCCAAATGTTATGTACTGTTATTAATACATATATATAATGGATATATAAGATATATATGATATCAAAATCATTAATAACATTATGGAGACAATGGAATTTTGACCACATAGACAACTTGTAAATAAAAGAAGTTCATTTTTGACTCAAGTACAAAATATCGACAAAAGGAATGTTGTTATCTTAAATGATTAAATAATGTTTATAACATGTTAATAAGTGATATAAAAGAAATAATAAACATTTAAAAGGTTATTAATCAATTTGAAATTAACTTTTGTTTATTATTTTGGAGATTAATGAATGAACATGTCAAGTCGGACATGAGGTATGAGAATTCATCTCAATCTCTTTTCATTGAGGCATATTTTGATTTATACACAACATTATTTTATACAGTGTATAAACCCCTTTGAATTTTACTATTATTGAAAAGTAATCTTTTCTCTACGAAGCGTTTTACTAAATGACAAAAAAAAGAATTTTTCTTTTAATTTAAGTGGTGACAAGGACCTTTTCCGCCGCCGCGAGTATTATATAATTTTTGGCTTCTTTAATAAGTCGTAATGTTTTTAAAAGGAAAATAAATACCGTATACTCTTTTACGTATTTTGGTATTGAAAATTTTTTTATAATGGATTTGTTATGTCAATATTTTTAAACTATATATTTTGATTGAAATGTGGAAATATTATCTTTCCTTTAAGTTTGTGTTATATGTTATGACAATGATATGGTTCTTGGGAATTGTTTACATATATGGGTGGTTACATGATAAACCTAGGGTGGGTGAGCCTGATATAGCTCTCCAATGCATTGGGTAATGTAATGGAGGTAAACGTGAATGTTTCCCCTAATAGATTTAGGGAATATACTATGATGGGTATTCCAATGTAACTCCCTTTGAAGCTTTGATAACTACAATGTAAGTATGATATGGATGCCATAAGTTACCTTTATAATTTATTCTTTCCATTTTTTATTCATAAATCCTATGATTTTATGTGGTAAGATAAAGATTGAAAAGAATTGTTTTCATTGATTTGTATGTATTGAAGGACTAATGTTTTCTTTCTTTATTTTGTAACCCTTAATGAGGTTTTTATTCTCACCCCAAGTTTTGATATGTTTTTCACATGAATTAAAGATGAATAGGGTAAAGGATGGGATCAAGGAAAATCCATGCTGTCTAAAACATGGAACAGGACAAGACTCTTTTTTTTAATAGTTTTTTTATGAAAAAAATGGATACTAGGTATAAGTGTTTACTTTGTATTTTTTGAGATGTCATGTAATAGTTATGGCCTAACTCTCTAAAACTCTAAAACTAAAAATATCCTCAATGTGAATTATTCATTTAATTCAAGATTATGTAATGTTTTAAGGCTAAGTCCTTATACGTAACCATGCCCACAGATACCTGGGCCAGAACAACTACTTCCATGCCCGAAGACACTTGGGCCAGAACAAATACTACCGCACCCGAAGACACCTAGGCCTCATCATGAAGACACTCTAGAAAAATTTGCCTACACACACCTGGGGCAACCACTGCAGCATACCATACTTGAAGAATCTAGGGCTATAATGGACCTCAGGTCATCACAGCTTTCTTGAAGAGTCTTGGGCTAATTGAGAAACGGAGCATAAAATGAGCTAATAACCAGCCACTCATAGGAGTGTTGGGAAAAAACACCCTTCCCCATGAAATGGGGGTGTTCGGCATGAAGTTTTCATCTTGGGTGGGGCGCGAATAAGAAATATAAGAACTAAATTATACATATAGGAAAAAAAAGTACTCATCCCAACCTAGGGGTTACAAAAGCATCCCGAACACAACACCCTTGTTACTATTAATTCAAAAAAATCACAATATCCACAACCAATTCACAACTCATTCCTAGAAAGAAACACCCCATTGGACCCATTATTGTTAACATATTAAAGTGGTTCCATTTAAATAGTTCTTCACTACCAGGAAACTAATAAGCATAGCCACATACCAAGGAATGAAAAACATCTAAGCATCAATTTAAACATTCACATCTGATTATCTTGTAAAGTTACAACAACAAAAGGGATCTACAAGATCCCTAAAAGTACTGGAACCAAACCAAGCCCCAACATATAGCCCCACATGGCCTCATATCCAAAAACCAACAACTATACCACAATAGGGGATCCAATCCCCATCCTCCTCACCCCACAGGCATCAAGCAGAATAACCATACACATCAGTAGAACAGGGAGAGAGATTTTTCATATTTAGACACACCTTTCCTTCAGTTCTGTCTTTCCATTTGGTTAGCCAGGGTAACCACACAAGGATTCTTATTCATTGGGCATCCATTTAATCAATCGATTTTACATGATTAACCAGTTTCCTTGTTACTGCCATTGAATCATAGAATTATCTAGAAAAACAGAGGTTCATTAGTGCAAAATAATGGACCACAAATGGTCATGATTTTTAGTGGACATAAGCCTATACAATTCACAACATATAAGAAATAATAGAAAAGTACAACAGCATAATCAAACACACCCCCTCATTCTTTAAATAAATTTTCATTATCTTCGTTATGGTTTGGTTTCATCCTTCCCAAAAGAAACATTTTCATACCCTCCACGCATGATACACATTAAATAGAGACGAAGGAAGAACCCTACCTCGATGATCAATGATTGGGGTTTTTATCCATGCACCAAGAACTGGGGATGTGCGACTTGTAGGGGAGGAACTATGGGGCCTCCAAGTGAGATTAGGGAAGGCTCTAGTACAGGTGCACTACTAGAGTCAAGAAGGGGGACTCCAAACACACCAAATAAAGGAAGAAATACCATCCAAGAATAATAATAATAAATAAAAAAAGAAACTTGTGCGATAAAATGTGAGATCCTAGAGTTACAGGATATGAATTTTGAACAGATTTAAAGGCGGATCGTGGATTCTCCATGTGGTTGGGTAGTTACACATGATTGGATTAATTGTCATTTTATAATTCTCATTAGGGAGGTGGCCATAACAGCTATGAGTTAAAGGGTTTCCTTTAAACAGGGGAAAATGCGTAACAGGGGAGGAACTAGAAATTATGGGAAAAAGGTGTGATGCCAAGGAAAACCCACATGTTTTGGTAAGTCAAGGGTCCCCTGGCTCTTGGGGGATTTTAGATATCATTTATGGGATTTAAAAAAGGCTTAAAAGGGGTATTAAACACTTTTATGTCAAAAAGATACACTGCGGGAACTAAACTAGGAAAAAAACTCAGGAAACTAGAAAAAGAAAAAAAGGGTGAGACATAGTTTACTGATACACCATAACGGTGCTACCTTCATGGTTCCACCTTCATGGTGCCACCGGTTCAGTGAGGCATTGTAAGCGATGCCACCGTTTCTGTGTGCAACCATCATGGTGCCACAATTTCTGTGTGCCACCATCATGGTGATGCTGTCACCGGTACCACCATCATGTTTCTACCGTGACTGGTTCCACCATCATGTTGCCACCATGACTAGTTCCACCATTTTGGTGGAACCGAATTTTTGGAAAATTAATGGACTAGGTGGGTCTAGGCCATTACAATAATCGTGAAGGGGATTTTTTATTGGGGAATAAAACTAGTTACTGGAGATGTAGTTGGGGTGTATAAGTAACTTCTATTGTAATCTCATGCATCTAAAGTGGTTAATTCATGTTGGGTCATCTAACATACATAAAAAGGAGTAAATCAATAAAGCATGACCTTATAGATATCATGTGTTGAACTCTATCTATATTTAATTATTAAGAGGTGAGGCTAGTAATTTTAATATAAGAGGATCAATTCTTTAATTGATCACAAATGATGATGTATAAATTGAAAAAAATTATTCAATGAAAAGACATCACTGATTCATCCCCTCCCCCTTTTTAGTGATCTAACAAACCCTTGACCGTAACATCAAATATTATTCAATAAAATCCTTCGCTGGTCACAAAATATGAGTTATAAAATACATGTATTATTATCATATGTTATATATACAACTATAAGAATAATATTTGTTTCTAAAATATATTCAGTACATGTCTAAGACATTCTTCCATAAAACCCCTAGTAATTGAGACTTAATAATTTAGTTATTCTATTCTATTAAATAATTAATAATCCATAATTTTTTATTGTGTGTCTATTAAAAACTTCCTAAATTTTATTTATTTCTTAATTGCCTCTACATTTTTATGAATTATTTTCCATATCTTTTTTTACCTCATATGATCTCACACTATATTTACTAACCATTAAATTTAGGACCAAGTATTTTGGTTTCAGTGGGATAAGAACTTATCAACGTAGAGAATAATTGGCCACTAGTTCTTATTCTATAAGATTCAACCACATTACCATTTAGTTGAAAAAGGAAATGAATAACACGTATATATTTATTTTTTGGAATAAATCAAGTTATATGTTCATAAGTGTTAAACATTATCCCTTAGATGGAACCACATTGATGTTCCCTTTAGTCTTTGAAGGTGTTTATTTTTTTAAACACTATTTGAAAGAATTTTTTTGAGTTGGGATATAAATTTTTTAAATTAAAATGGTTGAGTCTATAGGTTTTCGAATGTTCACGGGAATTTTATTGTTGTATTAAGAGTTATAAGTATACCAGATAAAGATAAAAAAATAATTTATAAGAAAAATTACTATTGAATTAGTGGTAGAAAATCCCTTTTGAAAAAAAAAACCAATATTGATTCGTGCTATAGAAGTTTGAGAAATTGATACCCATATAAAAACATGATTAAAACATGATTTAATAAGTTAAAGATTGATTGTAGTCTTTTTATATCCATTTTTAACCTTGCGGTATATTTTTTTATCTAATCTACCTATAGTGCTAAAGGGAATTGGAGGATGAGCTGAAATGAAGCTAATGATTCATCAAATATGCCTTCATCCGAAGTACATCCACCAGAAGTACATTCACCAAAAGTACCTTCACCAGATACACATTTATTGGAAATATGGTCACCAGATTCATATTAATTATAAGTACATTCACTAGAAGTATTTTAATTAGAGGTACATTAACCAAATGTTCCTTCAAAATAAGTACTTTTAATATAAAAAAATTAAATGTATATATTTTCAATATATGTTTCTTCACCATAATAACTATCACCAGAATAACCTCCACTAAAAGTACTCACAAGATGTAAATTAACTATAACGTTCCAAGTAACTTCATATAAATATTTTAAAGTAAAAACCTTTATGGTGATGCTAATATGGGTGTTCAAATTATGTTTTTTTCAAAGAAAATTTCATGATTCTTAACAATATCTAGAATAAGTTGAAGAAAATTGTTTCTTAATTTTGTGGAGGATGTGAAGAAGTAAAAAAATTGATATCTTCATAATTTTTTTAGAGATATTGACCTAATAATTTAAGTGAGTAGATGTTTCAAAATAATATCCTATACATTACCTAAATTAATCAATGAATGTATAGTTTTATAAAGAGAGAACATTATTCAGTAAATTTTATCATTTGGGGAAAACAATTCACTAATTATATTTCACAGGTTTGAGTAAAGAAGATCCTTGATAATATGACCTACAATCATCATTAAAAAGAGATCATGAATTTATGTTTACCAAAAACATTAAGACCAAACTAAAAAAGTTCCATACAATTAAATTTCATATGTTGGAATTTATGAGAAGAATATTCATTGATAATTAAAATTCTCAATGAATAGTCCAAATATTGTAAATAATGGTAACCCATATAATATTTTATTCAAGAAACTTATTTTTATAATATAATTTGGGTAATTGATGATCCCTTATCATTCCATTATAATTTCAATAGATCATAGTGGAAAATCAATGAATGAAAAATTTTGATCTCAATAAGGAGTAAGTTTCAACATTTGGCCTGAAACATGAAAAAATACTTATTCTTTAATTTATGGTTTACATTACTATATATAGTGAAAGTGAGACTTTGTACTTGAATTTATCATAACATTAAAAATCTAAAGATGTTAACTTTATGTTAAATAGTTCTGTTAAATATGAACCACTGAGTCAACCCCCCCCCCCATGCGGTTCATCAAATTCATATGAATCTCAAGTGGTTTCAAAATAGGTTCATATGTTAGATATTATTAATTTAATGATGAAAATAAATTATATTAACAATAATTATATTCAATACTCTGATGGTAAAAACATCCAGGTTTAGATAAATAAGATGATATCATGTCTCCTGTATCTTTTCTTAGAAATAGTGGATACTGCTACAGAAGGATTTACATTGATGCAAAAAAATGAGCCTATGACTTTTATAGGAAAATGATTATTGAATTTGATGGTAATTGTTCAAATAAAATTCTAATGACTTTATTAGATAATGTTTACACTAAGTTAATGGCCCACCAATTAGCTAAGGAAACTTGGGACAAGCATGGTAGTATATTTAAATGTAATATTAAATCAAAGGGAAAAAATTTAAATATGGAGATTTCAGTTTGAGTACCTAAATATAACCAATGAAGAAACCATATATGGGTTCTTGAAAAGAGTTAGTGAAATCATTAGTAAAAGAATATGATTTGGAGAAACATTTACTGACTCAACTATTGTGAAAAACATAATAAAGAACTTACTAGAAAGACTTATTCCTATGGTAGCATCCCTTGATGATTGATATGATTTATTTATAGATAAACATGAAAATATTCTTCTGGAAATTGAAATTTGGAAGGTTCTATCATTAAATAAAATAGATAAGGAATATATGGATTTTTAAGACAAGAGAAAACCCAAACATAAACCATGGATGATGAATCTTATTATGAAATTGAAGATAATGGAAATGAGTATATGTATAAAATAAAGATAATATATCTAATATCCTTTAATTTCAGAATGGGTAAAGGGAAGTACAAAGGTAAGATTCTGTTGAATTTTTTTTAATGTAGTTGTGTTTGGAACTTTACTATTGATTTCTCGAAAAATAAAAGTAATCATAGTTAGAAATATGATACATATGAAAATCCTTGAATGAAGATGTGGAATAAGGATAAAAATGTGGGTAGAAAATTAGATATAGTAAGAAAAAATTACTTATGAGAACAAAATATGTCTACATTGTAAATAAGAAGAAGGGGGGTTATTTGAATTTGTATCATCAAGTGATGAAATTTTAGATAAATTTTTAAACATTATGGATTAGGTGAAATATAAGGAAGAAAAAAGTAAAGAATAAGAATAATGAGAAGCTTTATACTTGTAACATATATTTATATTGAAACGTAAAGCCTAGAAAAAACTATAATACTAATCAGAAAAAGGAACATCAGCAGTTTAAAAAGAAAGAAGAAAATAAAATTGAATATAGAGAATATTCACTCATAAGATAGAATTCCTATATTGGGGAAATAAGTAACCTAAAAATAAATGTGTAGGAACATGAAATAATTATAAAGGATAAAAATTAAAATATTTCTATAGAAGATGTAAACATGGAAAAAATCTAGATGTCTTGAATTTTAAATAACTCTGAAGTAATTGAAAATTTATTTTATCAACAAAACAGATGTTTAAGTTTAATATTCACAAACTATTCTAGAAAAATATATAAAATTTATTCTTATAAAGGTGAATATAAATCAGATTCTACTAGAAATAAAGGGTTCTCAGCCAAAACTTGGGTAATATGGACTGAGAATAAAAGTGGATGTACTTATGTTAAACCATATAATGTTATAAATTACATTAAAAAAAGATTTTGTAAAATAAATTTATAATTAATTAATATCTACCGATGAACCACCATGATAGTTTTATAACAAAAACATATATTAGTCAGAAATTTGGATGGTTAGTTGATATTATTCATACTATGGAAACTGTGAGAATATATCCTATAATTATGGGGATAACATGTCACTTATTGAAACAATTTTTGAGTTGATAGTGTTTAACTATATAGGAAAAGAAAATATTAATTGGAATCTATGAGGAAATATCTTATAGAATATGGAATCATATGTTCATAACATTCTAAAAAAAATATTTCAATTGAATCAAAAACACATATGGAATATGATATCAGACTGGTAACTGTGTAGAAAAATACATAAAAACTATTCTAAGACAAATTACACTAACTAGAAGAGAAGTAGATATGGGAAAACAAAATAGATATTGTAAATCTATTATTATTAAAGACACTTTGAAGGTTATCTATAAGTTAAAACCTTGGATTCTTTAAATATGGTATTCCTCACATAAGATTGGTGAGGTTAAAATATTAATAAATTTTAATGATTAAAATGGAGGAGTTGTTAACTTTGGTAATGATATTTCCAAAAAATTAAAATAAAGTGGCACAAGAATCATAGATGATCAAAAATTAAAATACAAGGAAGTAATTTTTGTGGATGGAATAAAACAGGACACACTATGTATAAGTTGGCTCTGCAATGATGGAAATGAGGTAACATTATAGATAAAAGTTTTCATCATCTAATGATTGAAGGGTAAAATAACTATTTCCAAATGATTAAAATCTAATGGAAGTATATTTCTTATTGTAAATCAATGTAACTCATGTTCCTTAAGTAAAAATATTATAATTAGTTTTGAAATAAGAAACTTAGTAATCTAGGTGATAAAAATAGAGAAAAATCCCAAAATAATAAACTTTAATGGATTTACCTCTACCAAAAAAATATACAACCCATGTTTTTGAACCTTTTGAGGAAGGAAATATAAATAAATGAAAATAAAAAAGAGTGGAAATTTAGACCACCAAACCACTTGAACTTATACGTTTCGATGTGTGTAGACCGATAAGGAATCAATCCAAAAATGAGGATTGTTACTCTATCAATTTTATTGATGACTTCACCCAAAATACCATTATAATATTTTTGAAACATAAATCCAATTCCATCTATATGTATTTATTTTATAATAGGTAATCTGAAAAAAAAACATTATTTATATATCTAGTGGATAAAAAAAGATAATGTAAAGGATTTTAATAATAATTCATTAATATATTATCTATCAAAACATGGAATATAAAATCAATATAGTAATCTATACACTCTTTAGAAAAATGGGGTTGTATAACAGAAATAAAAAAGATAAGTTAAAATGGGAATGACCATGGTTTCGTAATATAAACTCCCTATGTTATTTTAGAGAGAATCCATCTGTAAAATTATACATGTTAAAAGTTGGTTTCTTCTTACATAAAGAATTTAAATTACCCTATTTTTGTTTTAGAACATGAATAAACCAATGGTAAAATATTTTAAAGTACATGGAAGTCCTTCCCAAATTAATATCATGAATTAAATCCTAAGAAAATTTGATGAAAAAGAAAAGGAGAGGATTTTTTTGGGATACACATCTAATATAATGAGGTATATGTTTTAAAACAAAAGGTTATAAAAAATTGTGTAAACATGTGATATTAATGTAATTTAAATTTTTTCCAAATAAATAGAATAAGGGAATGGTGAATTTGATTAAAAAATGGAACATTCCATAAAATCCTTTAGAAATTTTAGTGATTAATAAGTAATTATTGAGTCCAATGTCAGACAAATATGTTTCAAGGAATCTAGTGATTAAGATGATTATACTGGAAGTATAAATTTCAAATTATAAATATTTATAATGTTAGTAAAACTTATAAATAACCTCATAAGTTGTAATGATAGAGTTTAGATAATATTTATTTTCACAATAGATATCCAAATAACAATTATTTACTATATTAAACCCCCTTCATTATTTGAAGCATTTTTTGAAAACGGAATAGTTAAAATTAATGAATGGGGAATTAAATTAGATTGTGAAGAATGACCATAAGAACATGTTTCAAGATTGTAAGAAAAAAATATCATCATAACTAAGTGGATGTTTAGGAGTAAGACAAATGAAGAGGGATAAGTTTATGAAAATAAATTTTCATAGGCGGAAGGTATTGATATTATAGAAATATCTTCTCGATTCAGAAGAATTGAGAACATCAAAATGTTTTTTTTTCATGTTTTCATTCATTGAAAGTACATAGTTTATTATATGGATATAAACTTACTTTTATAAATTTTTAATTTCAAGAAGAACATTTCATTGAACAATGAATGGGTTTAATACTTCATTTTGATAAGAGTTTGGAATATAAACTCAAGATATTGTTATATTGGTTGAATTAGGTCTTATGTGCATAGTATTAAAAACATGATTGTTGATTGAAAATATTTAATTTATCTAAAGGAAAAGTTGATAAAAAGATATATGTAAAATTGGAAACATTCATAACACTTATATTCTATTTTTATGTTGATATAATAATATTTTACAGTGATAATGATAATTCTAGTAAGAAATTATTTGAACAAATGAAAGAATAATTTTAAATGTCATTTCATGGGATGATGAATTTATTTCATGGGATACTAGTTATATAAAATTGAATATATATCTTATTATCATAACAAAATTATTTCAAGGAGTTATTGAGGAATTTTAACATGTAATATTATAAATAAGTATATTATCCTATAAGATTTTGAGTAAATTTGGTCACAGATAAATCTGTTAAAAGTGTCAGTCAAAAAATATATATATATATATGTTTATAAGAAGTGAACTATATCTAACTAAACCATGGAAAAACATATTATATGTAGTCATTTTTTGTGTAGATATGAAGATAGTGTATAGTAACTCCACTTGACGGTTACAAATATTTTTTAGGTATGTTAAAGGAACATTAATATTATTCTTGATGTAATAATAAAGTGATATGTTGAACTTTCTCATATTCATGGATTAATATTGGGTCATTGATTTTCATGAATGTAAATCAACATCTATATGAAAATTATTATTGGAATAATTCTATGTTTTTTGGAATTATAAGAAGAAATACTCTGTAAATTTGAGTATAGTGGAATCCAAATATATTGCTACGACCATTTCTTGCTCTCAAATGACCTAGATGGATATTTATCTAGAATACCTGAAATTGAATGTTGATCATATTTTTAATAGATTTAGTCATATTAAATGTGAAATTTATCTCTCAAAGAACTCGATTCAACACTCCAAATCAAAACATATTGATATAAGGTTACATTTCATAATGGAGAATGTTACTTCTAGGGTTGTTATTCTTGAGTATATTCAACAGTGGATCATATTGCTCATATTTTTAATAAATAAATGAAAAGTTAAAGTTTTGAGGAACTAAGGCCATTACTTTATATTCAACCTTATCTATATACTTAATAAAAATTTAAATAAAACCCCAATATTTTGTGGATTATGTTGAAAATGGGGGATAAAGGTGAAAAACTTTTGAAATAAGATTTTGTATTGTATTTTTTCTATTTTTTTATATGATTCTATAGTTATCATAAAAGAGAGTGATAAAAAATAAATAGTTAAAGTAAATTTAATAAAATTACGGAGAGTATTTAAGAATTATTTTGACAGAATTTTCTTGTCACAAGGTGATGTAATTATCCAAAAAGACGTTATTTTCTCTACCAATGTGGTTTTTTGATTTTTCTCTTTGATAAAATAGTATGATTAGAATAAAAGAATACGTTTTTGATGTTTTTAAAAGAATATTTCTTCCAATTAATCCAAATGGGGAGATTGATATTTCATTTGGTCTTTGATGGGGTTTATTTTTTTCAAAATTAATTTAAATACTATTTTTGAGTTGGAATTCAATGTTTTAAAATTCCAGTCTTTTTCTGGATATTTTCATAAGTTTTTAAAAGTTCTTAGAGGAATGGAGAGTTATATGTGTAAATAATGGATCCATAAAACATATGTTAGATTATGATAAATTTGGAAAAAATAAAATAGTGATTTATGCTACAGATGTTAGAGAAATAAAAGTCTAGAAGAAAATTTGATCAAAATAGAACATTTATGATAAATATTAAATAAAATATTTATGTCAATGTATTTACTACAAGATGTGTTTTTTCATAAATGATACTCGAAGTGAATAAGGTTATACTAGAATGAGTTGAGATAATGAAAGGATTCATTAGATGTAAAATCACCAAAAGTACATTGACCAGAAGTATATTTAAAGGATATATGTTCATAAAATTTAAATTCAAAAAATGTACACTGACCATAAGTAAATTCATTGGAAGTATGTTCACATGATGTACCTTCACCAGAAAAACATTCAATAGAAGTACCCACACTAAATGTACAGTCACCATATGTACATTAACTAGAAGAATGTTCAATAAATGTACCTTCATTGGAAGTATTTCCACCAGATCCAGCTCTACTAGAATTACATTTACCATACATACATTCATCTGATGTACATTCACTGGAAGGTTGTGAGAAATTTCAAGTAAATATTCTAAAGTGGTATCAATTATAATGATGTTGAGGTGGGAATTTAAATTATGTTTATCATGAAGGAATCTTCTTTATTTTAGACAAGATATTTGGATAATATAAAGGATTTTGTTCCCTAGTTTTGTGAAGTATTTTATGATTTTAATACTCTAATATATTCAAAATATTTTAAGGTAGTTGACCGATGATTTGAAGTGTATGAAAACCCAAAAATTTAATACATTTTAATTTGGTATTTACTACATAAGGACACATATAATATAGTCCTTAAATATATAGTGGACAATTATATATGGGATAATTGATATATAACATAATAACATGAAGAAATATTATTTATGAACTCCACAATATACTCTTAAAATTTAATTACACTTCTAAAAAGGCATGAGAGAACCTATGGATGTATTTAAGATATTGATGATCTATAAAGACCATTAATGGAAGAATTAAAACATTGCATAATTTAAAGTAGTACATGTTATCCAACAATTATATCATGGTAACATAATAGCATTATAAATCATAAACTCTATCATCATATCATGATAAAAAATGATTACATAGTGGAAACATGAGAATGTGGAAACAACATTAAACACGACATCATAAACAAAATTATATTATAACTATTGAGACCATCATAACATATTTTTCTTAGGATAACCATATATTCACAATACATGTTACCTCATGATAAGAAGTATTACACAATATAATGGAGTTTTACATAATTTCATGCCCACCCGTCACCTTCTTATCCTATACATGCATAAGTGTACCTTATATATCGCACACCATAATGATGGGTTGAATCACTATTTATACCATGGTTAAGGAGTTCAGGTTATAAAAATGGAAGTCCTAAATCAATGTAGTTTGGGTATATATATATATGTGTGTGTGTGTGTTTGTGTGTGAATTCCATTGAGTGTAAATGGGAATGGTTATTCACTACACAAATGTTTATCATGGAAAAAACACATAATAATTTCAAAATAATAACATAGGTACATAAAGAATCATAGAAGGATTTAATGATAGGGAAAGAGGTCTCTCATAACATGTAAATCATAAGACAGTATTAGGTTATGTAAAAATATATCCCAACACGAATAATGGGAAATAAAAAAGGCATGATTTAAAGAGGGTTCTTGAAGAAATAGGATAAGGAGTGGTCCCCTACCATTAGATGGTTCTTCTAAAAGATCTAAAAGAATTTATTAAGAGATTGGTAGAACCATAGGAGGGATCTTCAGTGGGAAAGGATGGTTTAATTCATGATCCTTGGGTTTTTAGTGAATATGAATGATTGTTTGGGTGGGTTTTTATTTCAAAAGAGAGGGGGATTCATTATTAATTTCAAAACATAGGATATCGGCTCTATATGGTAAAATAAGAAATACCAAAAACATAATAATGTCTTGTACACAAGGAATCTACCAAGGAGGAGTGGTTTTACATATTTTATATTATTATGAAACCAAATTCCAAAACTAATACCCCCGGTTATGTGGAAGGGAGTCATGATCATAGAGATTTAATTATAAAAACATAAAATATAATATTAGTTTTGGAAGATTTATTAAGGGTTTATAAAATTAATCAAATAACCTATATATAAAATATTTTAAAGTGTAAAAATAATTTTGTGTGTGGATAATATTTTCAATATTTATATAATCACTTTTAAGATTTCATGATGTCATAATACATACTTTATATTTATACCATATTTAAATTTTATTCAACAATTTTACTTTATCAGATAATTAATAAAATTAACAATTGGTTAATTTCAAAAAAATAATATCAAAAGTGTTATATATTTTATCAAAATATTTATCTGAATATAATAATTTATTCTTTTAAATAAAAATATATATTTATTGAAAAATACTGATTTATATGATGATAACAGCTCTTTGACCCTTATAAAAATTACATTTGACTTCGTAATACTATATTATAATTTATATTTAATAGAATATGATTAGATAAAAATATTTAATTAAAATTACACTTATTTTTAAAATTCATGAATTCATCAAAAATATCTTCTAGATTGAAAATTTATATTTCTGAAAAATAAATATTTGAGTTTCATCGTATTAAAATCGAATTTCTATCAAACTAAAAATTTAATCATTTCCAATTTAATAAAAATATAATAATTATCTATTGTAAAAAATATAAAAATTCATAATTATAGGATGTAGATACATAACCCGTTTTTACACCAGTGTATTTCATAAGGGTATGGTGTGAGATAGTGACATTTTCTTGGGGGTGGCTCGGTGAATATGGTTTGCAACATGATCTTGATAAGCTTGAACTTCTCCTATAAATGGGTTTTCTCATTCATTAATTATTCAATATTAGCATGAAATTAGTCATGGAAAATTCTTTAGGATTCTATATCTCTTAAAATAATTTGATAAATTGGCTTTATAGGGTATGATTAGAGTGACGCTACTAGAAAATGGACCTATGCCCACGGTTTTCCCAAAACCATGGGTAAAGGTATTGAATGGGAACCTATACCCACATTTTTACCAAAACCATGGGTATAGGGTAGTTTTTCAAGACATATACCCATATTTTAACAAAAATAATGGGTATAGGTTTGATTTTTGAAGACCTATACACATGTTTTTACAAAACTAGGGGGTATAGATTTCTAGCCTTATGGTGTGAAAAAAAACTTCACGGGGAAAAAAGTTTTTGTAGGAAAACATATTCCCATAGTCTCCTACCTATATCCACGATTTATATAAATATATATAACTAAATATATATTTATATACTAATAATACATATGGTCTAGTGGTTAGATGCGGGAGGAATAAACGTGTGGTCCAGGGATCAGATCCCACAACTGCATTTTTTGTCAAAGCTATACCCATGGTTTTAAATCCATTGGTATAAGTGAATTACATGGTGGAATGATGAGTGACATGGTGGAATGTACATATAACCATGGTTTATTAAACCGTGGGTATATTTCAGGGGTTATACCAACACCTCGGTAGCCCATGGTTCCCTGAAATCGTGGGTATAGCCTTTACCCACGATTTTAAGGGCTATACCAACAGTTTCAAACCATGGGTATAGGGAAAATTTTCAGTAGTGTGACCTAAGATTAAAATTCATAGATATTACATCTTTTTAGATGAATATTCATTACATTTCAAAAATAGTAACCTTAGGATATTAATGTTATAATGGCTTTGTAAACATGGAAACATAAAAAACTGGTTCATATGTGAACAACATAATCACCCTGTATATTATTTAAAATTAGAACCCTTTATAGACCTAACATACATAATATATTTATTCTTAACCTAGGGAAAGGAAACATAAGAAAGATTTAACTCTGATTCTTATTATGGTTACACAAGGAAGATATGAAAGAAAAACATACACATACGGGTATGAGACCATGAACATCACATATGGAAAAAAATACCCTAAAAATCAAAGATCAAAATATTCAGTCATGACATAAATATTGATAGTTTATAAGAAATGTATCATAATTACATAAAATAACATGATCTATAAAAGTATAATATTGGAATAAGACATGGAATAGTAGAATACACATAATCATAGAAATTCATTTACATAGTAGTCAAGGATCACGAAAAAATATATCTCATAGTGGAATGAGGTCAATCCCTAAAAAATAATAGCTGTCATGGTTCACTCCCAATACAGTAATATTATAAAAATTCTATTAATAAATTGGGTTCATTTTCCATTCTAGTCATTTCTACCTTATGGGAAAAAAATCTTTACCCAATGCATCAGAGGGAGATGTAGGTCCCACATGCAACATAAGGATCCATCTTAATGCTTGATTGAAAGATGTTATTGTATGAAAACTCAACTTGAGGAAGGTGTTGATCCCAAACACCTTTTAAATCCATATAAAAAGATCTAAACATATCATGTAGGGTTTGAATTTTTATCTTAAATTGATGTAATATTTGAGGATGATACACAATGTTGAAACTCAACTCCATATTAAGTGCTTGCTAAAGAAATCACCAAAAGTTTTTTGTAATCCAAAAGTCCTAATTAGACACGGTTTAAAATTGTAATCCATGAAACCTTACCATTTAATTATTTTATATTACAGTAATATCATCAATAGATGATTCTTCTCCGATAAAAATTGTATGTTGAATTTTCAAGGAGATTGACTACAACCAACATATCATTATTCTCTATAGATTTTTTGGGGAGTTACATGAAAAAATATATGGAGATTCTTCCTATTTTCATTCGTATATAGGTAATATATGTAACATACCCTTATAAATTTTTCTCATAGAATTATCTTTCAAACATACAAATAACCTAGATACGTACCCCAAAATATCTCTCTTCATTTCATCCCACTATGTATATTATTTAAAATCTCTATACATCCTCATACTTCTAGGATTAATATATACTTAATTACTATGAGCTTCTTCTAACAATTTATTAATTAAATATGGTATGTAAGGAACACATTTATGGTTCCTAAACCTTACCATTCCATCATGATCACTGTTAATCTTAGTAAAATTTCTAACATTCTTTTTCATTTTTATAACTTCCTTCTATGTTGCTTTAATATTTACAAGGTTATATGGTTAAAAATTAAATTAATAAAGATAATATTTCCCCCCATAAATCTATATTTCTAGATGCATCCATTGAAAATAAAAAAAATGTTCTATCCTTGTTATCCAAATCATGGATAATCTACCATGAACATTTCAACTAAAGGAATCATTTACCATGTTCTCTTTCCCAGGGTGATAATATTTTGAGAAGTTGTAATATTTATTAATATCTAACCATATTATATGGACCATATTCAACTGCTTCTATGAGAATATATTATTTAAACTATTGTGATAAATATATATATTACATTTTTCTCCATAAATATAATTCCTCCATATCTTTAAGGAAAAAATTACCACAACTAACTCTAAATTATGAGTTGGTTAATTTTTCTAATGAACATTAAATTTTCCTGAGGAATAAGCTATTAAACTGTAATTCTACATAATAACACATACCAATCCATTCTTTTATGAATATATATATATTAAAATACCTTACCAACTACATGGAAATGTATGAATAGTTTCATTAAATAATATTATATTCTTGTACTTGAAATTTTTCTCACACTCGTCTATCAAGAGGGCCTTCGATCCCTTATGAGTGATCATCATGGGTGGATTAGAGAGGGATGATGAATCCACCAAAACCAATTGATAATATACATATTAAATAAGTTAACTACATATCTTAGTCACCATGATTGGTATGTTCTAATAATCAATTGCCTCTATCATTGATGGATATACTGATATTTCCTATGTTGATATTATATGACAAAAAATTAAACCTTCTTCTCCCAAAATTCATAAATTATAAAATTTTCATATATTTTCTGCTTCCTTAGAGTCTTTAGTAAAATTCTAATGTGATCTTCATTTTCTTCCCTACTCTTTGAATAGATAATAACATTATATATAAATACAACCACAAAATAATCACAATAATTTATAATGAATCTATTCATTAAATCTGTGAAGATAGTGGGGGTATTAGTATGACCGAATGGAATCACTATATATTCCTAGTGTCCATACCTTGTACGGAATGATATTGTGGGTATATACTTCTTATTGACCCTAAATTGATGATGTAAAGACCCATAAAATTCAAGGGAAATTTTTTTCTTAATTTTCTTTGAGATTTTACAAGAACGCAGTTTCTAACGGCGCCTGATTCCAAGGCCCGGTGTGCCCGGAATATTTTTCCGAAGTTAAGCTCAGGTACGTTCAGTGAACCTACGAGCGGGTTTTTCTATCTTTTGAACTGGTACTCAGAATTGAAATCTAAGGACACTGATAAACTCGCAGCTCTGGTATTTTCTTAAGAAGACTTTTACCTTAGGTGCGTTTTCTTGGGAGAAGAAGTTAAATTTTGGGGTTTAAGGAAGAAATAAATAAAATTGTGAACAATTTTATTTTTGTTAACCAAGGGAGTTAAATTCTACCATGGGAAGTTGTTGGTGGGACCCACAACTACCCAACTTCCCATGTGTGGATATGTTGGAGGTGGGGCCCACACAAGACCCTAACCCCCCTTGATCTTCCCAAAACCCCCTTGACCTCCCATAACTCACTTCCCTCTTTAATTTTGTAACTCCACTTTAACATATATGACTCTTCCTCTTCCCTCTTCCTCTTTCACTTTAACTTTTTCCAAACTCTTTGTTTAATTAATGAAACCTACACAATTAATGAATTAAGTTATTCAAATTTTGAATGGCTTGGAAGATTAATTAAAATAAGGTGGATTCTTATTTTAATAATGTTGGCATTTTTTTAGTGGGGAGAACCCTCTTGAGAGAGAGCTTTGTGAAGGAAGAGGGGTTTTCCTCCATCGTTGAAGAACACTGAAACCTCCGGCGAGGAACAACACACCCTTCCACGAAGAACAACGACGTACCCTCTATCCTCTTCTTCATGTGACAATAGATGAGACGTCGATTCTTCTTCATGTGCACTTCTACTATGACGGAAGCAACGAACACCAATGACCGTCGTCACTCTCTATTCCTTCTTCGCAACGCCGTCCTACAGCGACGTTCGACTTCCGCGACTAGATGACGTGCGACGTGCAATTCCGCGACGAACCTTTGTTCAACTTTTCCTTTGAGGTAGGGTTTTTAATTAAGTATGATTTTATTCCCTTGATTCTTTCATTCCAAAGAAAACAAAGAACACGGATCAACTTATTATCAAGTTGATCCGCGAATGTTTTCCTTGCGGGTTGGGAATAAATTGTTGCGGGAAGTTTTAGGGGTTAAGTTCACTTTTAATGAATTAAAATTGTGCTTGTTTATTGTTGAGAATATAGTTTGTTTTGGCCTCTTGTTATCAACATAACGGGGGAATATTGGATCGCACAAACATGACCGATCATCCTCCTCTTAACTTGTTAATCTTCGTTGATCGTTGTGGCGAAGGTGGTGCGGTGTCGTTTCACCACGCGGGAACGAAAAGGACCACGGCTGAAGCGGGCCACGACGATGGTGCGTGGTGCCATCACACCACGCCGGTGAGGCTGAAGGAGGCCGCAGCGGAGGGGTGCGACGCCGTCACGCCGCGCCGGAGATTCAAGGGGTCGTGGCGGAGGGTTGCAACTCTGTCGCGCTGCGTCGGTCGGACAGGTGCCGCGAATAAAGGTCGCGACGGTATTCAATGGGGCGGTCGGCTGAGCCGGTCGTCGGTGCCACCTGAAGGCGGGACCTGTGGGGTTCCTGCGGTTACACCCAAGTTCGGTCATTATGGTCTGTCGTTTCAGAAAAACCGGGGGGATGTAACCCCCCCGACAGTACCCTAGGGCAGACCCCACGGGTCCGCCGTTTTGAGACAAGGGGGCGGCGCCCCCCTTCGCACCCCGCTCGGCCAAGAGCCGAGCCGCAGCTGGCTTCTGAGCCGGGCCGCCCGCGCCAGGCCGGGCCGCGCCCAATCGGGCCGAACCCGGACCCAGGTAGGGTCGACCCGGTTCGGGCCGACCCATGGAGCATTGGACAGGGTCGCACCGGGCCCAAACCCCCTATTTTCCGATTGTTTCCGTTCGAACGCCCATAACATGGGCTACGGACCTCCGATCGACTCACCGTCAGTTGCGATGAAATCTTTGGATCAAGACGGCCATTTCGGTATATTACACTCAAGGTTTTGGAGAACTTTGGGTTTGACTAGGTTGGTTCGGATACGAAACCAACCGGGCCCTCAGAGCGGAAATGCTTATATCTTGAGCTCCAGACGTCCGATTGACGTGCCGTCAACTTTGTTGGATTCCTCTTGTTGAGACGGAACTTTTGGAATACTTCTCCTGAGTTTTGGACGCAGTTGGAGTATGTATGGGTTGGATTGTATCCAAAATCCAATCGGGCCCCTGGAATGGAAAAGCTGATAACTTTCAGACCGGACGTCCGTTTGATGAACCGTCAGCGGTGTTGGTGATCACGTTGAGAAATGGTACCTATGAGCATACCCTATGAGAGTTTGGAGTAAAGTTGGGATACGGCCGGGTTGGTTCGTACACGAAACCAACCGGGCCCCGGGGACAAAAAGGCTAATAACTCACAGACCGGACGTCCGATTGACATGCCGTCTGTTGAATTGAGACCCCTATGACGAGGAGGTCCTTTGAGATACTTCTTAGTGGGACTTTGAGATACTTGGAGTATCGACCTCTAGCTCGTGGAGCAGACCCTCCCAGAGACGAGCATGCGGAGTACAGAGACCGTGTAGCCGACTGAGACCTGACGACTGCTTGACCGACTCGACTTGAAGTGAGTCGACTAGCCCAGTGGATGGAGAACTACTTTGTTTGGGTGTAGACCCATGGCGGACGGAGAACTACGTTTGTGATAGTGAAAACCCGCGGTAATCATCCGGAAAGTACCTCTATAGGCTATTAGGGGGTATGCACTACTGTGTTTGGGTGGCATTCCCCGGCGGGAAGCACTACTGTGTTTGGGTGGATGACCCGTGGTACTCGACAGGAGGAGTACCTCAGCAGTCTTAGGTTAGTGAGTAGTACCTCGGAGTCATGACAAGACCACTGTACACTCCAGAGACGGGGATCTTCAGCAGTTATGGTTTTGATAATGAAAATCCTTGTTTGAGCTGAGACTAAGACCTTTGTGTTTACCCCATGATTGAGATGGGTCACTTGATAACTTAGGTATATGTATGGGCATATACCTGGGTAGTGGTTATCCATTGATTTAATAATCTTTGTGTTTCTTCATGATTGAGATGGGTTACTTGATTACTTAGGTATATGTATGGGCATATACCTAAGTAGAGGTTATCTATTGAGATCTTCTTTGTGGTTATCCTTGTTGGTTTTAGTGAGACCTTGAGGGTCTTGGGGTCCCTACTGAGTATCGTTATACTCACCCCTGCACGGGCTATGTTTGCACCTCGTTGTGTTTGTTGGAGACGACGGGCAGTGCTGACGGAGGCCGAGTGTTCGAGGACTGGACGGTACCGGAGGTGGACCACACGACGAGACGACACACGGAGGAGGCTGACGGGCGAGAGCGTTGTGGAGGCTATCTGTACCTACCCTTCAGGTAGGATCCATGGTGGACGATCCAGGATCTACGCCATCTGTACCTACCCTTCAGGTAGGATCCAAGGAGGACGACCCAGGAGCCTCTTCCATTCTTCCAGTTGTTTTCTTTTTCTATTGTACTTTCGTTTTGTTTTAGCTGTACTTCAGTTGGGTTTGTATTCTGGCCCATTTTCTTTTCAGCACTTCCTTTTGTACTTAGTGTTTTACTTATTCTTGTACTCTGTGGTGTTTTGTTTACTTTAATAAAGGCAATGCCTTCCCAGTTATCGGGATTTACGCCTTTGGTGCTAGTCGCCAGCCCCTGGCCTATGGAAGGTAGGCTTGTGGTAGTCACGGCACGGGCCCTAAGGATGGGTCGTGACAAATTGGTATCAGAGGAATCGGTTCTACCGCGGAACTTATAACTCTAATATTTTCTTTCTGTGAAGCAATAGTGTTTAGAGTACCGAGTGTGGTTTTCAGTTCATGGAGCCCGGTGTTGGTGCGGGCGGCCGACGTATCCATACACCAGGACCCTGACAACTGATTTCCAACTTTGTGCATGAAAACACTTATTGAGTGTGTGTTTCCAGAAGTTTTTAAAAGTCAGCTCAAACCAGGTCATCTCACCAGGTATAAATCATTTGACTGTGTCACGTTTTTTCTTTCAGGATGCCTTTTCACGGACAACCAGCTAGAGCCCAAAGGGATGTGTGTACTGACAGCCTGCCGAGCGACGAGGATTCGGTACAGGGCCCTCTTGCAGTTGAGGCACCAGCGGTACTACCATACGTTGGGAGACCGATGCCACCAGCCCCAACATTAGTCGATGCATGCCACTTGAGCGTGCTGCACGAGTTCCAGCTCCAGAGGCCACCGAGGTTTCGGGGAGAGACGGACCCGCAGGTGGATGAGGATTGGTTGGAGGCTATGGTGAGAGTCTTCAGGCTAGTGGGGACGCCAGCAGACTTCATGGTGATCTTTGCTGCCAGCCTTCTTCAGGTATCAGCAGGCCGGAGGTGGAGCCACTTGTTCCAGTTTTGCGACGGGATGATCTTCACATGGGAAGACTTTGAGACCTTCTTAAGGGTGGAGTTTGTGCCAGTATATCTACACCCCGAGCGTGTACAGGAGATGCTGCCTTTACCGTAGGATTTTTGATTAGTATCCGAGTAATCTGTGGGAAGTAGACAGATGATGCAGAGGTCCAAGAGGTCCAGAGCTAGCCGTACGAGGAGCAGGAAGTGTTATGAATGCGGCAGGAAGGGTCACCTGGCACGTGACTGTCTGACCCCCCGCACAGTCGATCCGCAGGCGTTGGAGGATCCACTAAGGCAGATGCAGCGGCGGGTGCTTGAGCAACAGCCGGACAGTGGACAAGGCAGTAGAGCTCCGGGAGCAGGTGGACAGGAGCGGAACTAGTGGACACGTCCCTTGTACTTATAGTTCCATATTGCTGTTGTATTCATGTCTTTGTACTATGAGTTGCAATAATAAAAAACACTAATCTTTGTGATGTTTGCTTTCCTGTCCTTTTGTTTGGCTAATATTGAGTGGTCCCGGTTAAAACTGTTGACTTGACCCTCACTTTCGAGATTCCTACTGGAGGAGACCCCGTGACCTCACACTGATGCCAACAGTGTGACTCGACCCTTGGAAGCGAGAGTGAAAGTTTTATCTCTTGGTAGTTACGTCGAGTCCTTACGACGTCATCCATGGCATGAATGCATCATTCATGTCAGTATTGACTATATTAGGAAATGGGCGTGGTTCATCCAGGGGATGAGACTGAGTTTCTCTTTTCGACAAAGGATAAATTTTAGCATCTCTTTCAGATCGTAGGAAAAGAAGGTGCAGATCATCCTGGTGCGGATGAAGACTGCACAGTGCAATAAGAAACAAGAAACTGGCGCCAGTCTTAGAGACTCGGGTGTGTTAAATGTTTCAAGAAGAGGAAGATTTAAGGAGAGAAGAGTCTGCGAAATATAAGACGTAGAGGCAGATCTAGGAGAGCAGCATGAGTTGGTGTAATTATTTTTTAACATGCTACAACCACGCGCCTTAGTTTTCCCCGCCTGGTTCAGGGAGATGGAGGACGGAGAAAGAGTGCGGCTGCATGCGGTCAAGGAGTGTGACCCAATATCTCTAAAAATGATTCAAGGGACAGTCTGTATCAACTAATAGCTATCGTAGTAACAGACATCGATATGAATCATTCCTTCCTTTCACAAATCTTATCCCCGACCTAGAGTTTCCGGTAATCCGTAGACTTGACCCTCACGTCTGGAGATACCTTGGGAGAAGACTCGATAATCACACTTACGCCGACGGTGTGGTCAGAACCTCGAGGTGAGAGTTTCGGTTGGAATCTCTTGGTGGCAGCGTCGAGGCATTACGACGTTGGTTTGAGTCTAGACTGGGCAATCATAGTTCATACACAGATTGACGGTATTAGGCAAAAAGGTTGTGGTTTAACTACGACGTCTGGATGGGTTTTCCTTGGTCGGAAAAAAGGAAACCCCAGGCAGCACAGGACAAACTCATGCGTAGGAGGGTGAGACCGATCACTCTTGAGTCGGTCAACCTTACCCTTGTGGCAGCAGTTGTAACAGCCCAAGATTTTATAAAAAAAATATTCTTTTTAAATGTCTTGTGTTGTACGCTACACCAAAAGGAGCTTGCACAACACACATCCTTGACTTGTCTTGCATTACACGCAATCGCGACCTTCCTCGATAGCGTGTGTAGTACGCAATACCGAGTTTCACTAAACAACGATATGCTATAAAAATATTATTAAAACTAGCCGTTATGAATAGTAATAACCACTTTTTGAAATCCAGTAAATCTTATTTTTCAAAATGAACTTTATTTTTGGATTCGGAGTATCGAATTTAGCCTAAGGTGAAATTTTGGTACTTTTTGGAAAACTTTCATATTTTGATGAATAGTGAAAATGACTAAATTTTAATTAAAAACAACTTTTTTAATCGAAATAATTAATAATGATAAATTATTAATTTGAGTGATTTTAAAGTATATTTAGAATATATTTTTACAATTCAATACAATGTTGGTCATTGGATGTAATTTCACATTTACACCAGACATAAACAAGTGTTAATCTTTTGATAGTTATTATCTCTTAAAAACACGCTATTTGTTGTGACAGCGGAAATTAATTATAAAATTAATTAATGCAACTTATATGTTGAGAATTTTTTAAAATAGAAATCATTTTTGAATTCGGAATATCAATTATAGCTTAGGGTGAAATTTTGGCATTTTTCTGAAAAACCTCAATTTTTGATGAATAGTGAAACTACTAAGTGGTAGGTTAAAAACTGAATTTTGCATAAAACTTAATTTTACCGCTTCTGTGAATGGAATTTCGAAAATCCGAGAGACACGGTTAATATCAAGGACTAAAATGTGGTTCAATGAGATGAAAATAATTTTTTGGTAAATAGTAACTTTTTACTTTTTTACCACGGTTAATAGTAAATAGGGTAACTAAGGGTAAATATGATATTAATATTACCCTAACACATGTCCTAATTCTATTGGACAAGTGTAATTCGACCAAAAACAAACTTAGGAATAAAATATGACCATTTAGGCCCACTTGGATTAGATTAGGACATTTATTAGTAATTTATTTAAAGAAGGGTTAAAATAGTTAAAATCAAAGTTTAATAAGTAAATCATTTTTAATATGGGGTTATACATAAGATAAATTCGACTATAAATATTCATTAGAAAGCTAAAAAGTTTTCCTACATAATGGTATTTTATTTATAATTTTTAGATATTAAATAATTTAATTTATTTATGACACAACGATGATGCAGTAATTATCTTATTAATGAAATATTGACATAATTGATGTTATAAACACCAAAATAAATGTAATGTGAGATTTTTTATGAATTCCACTAATTTTCTAGGTTACTATGATATATTAGTGTTGATTTAATCAACTTGTTTCGAAAATATAATTCTGTTATGACTTTCAAAAAAATCATATATGAAATAGTGTCAAAATTGACACAAAATAGTTTTTAAATCAAATATTATATTATTAATTGTTATTTTATTCCTAAAAATCTAAGGTTCGGCCAAATGACTTAGATAAGGATATATGTATTAATAATATACAATTTGGGGTTCGTTTGGCATGTTATAGTAAGTTTATTAACCATATAGTGAAAGAAAACAAAAAGACACGGTAAAAGTTAAATTATTTAACTTAGAGTTAAATCTAATTGATAAGGTTAAAATAATACCCTAAACTTGTCTAAATCATGTTGGTTGATAGGATTTCGACCCATACCCACTTTAGATTCGAAATAAGACCCTTTGGAACCATTATAAACCGATTTTGACTTTAATATAAAATAATATTTTGAGATATTCCTAAGGTGCCCCTCTCCTCCCTTATAAAAGGACACCTCCTCCCCCTCCTCCTCACACCAATTTGAGCACTCAAGCTCGGCCAAACCCTGCCAAAATCTCTTCTCCACTTCCCTAGAAATATTCTAGAGGTTCTGGTCTTACTCAAAGACCAATTTTAGTTCCCTAAGAGGAGGTCTCCAAAAGGCGCTTCAAAGAAGAGGTAATTACCGTTACCAATTCTTTCATCTTTATTTCTTCTTCCACTTCTTCTTATTAGGTTGTTTCATTATGAAGTAATAACATCAGTATCACTCATATACTGATATGTTATTATAAGTATGAAACAACCCTAATTCACCTTCTATCCATCCTATGGAAAAATGAAATCACCGCGCGTGCGTACGTACGGAATACCGTCTCCACGCCGTGGTGTAATCTATTTTCCACTACCACCTTACATGGATGGGTATAATGGTGTAAAGAATAACTATACATAGTTATTACAACATCATATTGATTCTGATATATTGTATAATTCACTCCAATTCAATTCAATAGAAATGATATCATCGCTCGTGCGTACGTACGGACTACCGTCTCCACGACGCGATGAGATTCATTCTCCATGTTAACCATTTAAGAATGATTATAAAGTATATATAAGAAATAATAATGAAATATATGACATTATAAAGCTACTGGATTTATGTATATATATACATATGTATGTCATCTACTTACTTCCATTTCAAGACAATAAGGAAAGGAAAACAACGTTCATGCGTACGTACGGACTACCGTCTCCATGAACGGTGTTTTTCATTTTATTTATCTACCTATTATATATATATATATATACTGAATATATATGATATATAAATCATATTTTATATTCTGGAAGTAATTAAATCATGATATAAGTAATAATTATGTCAAGAACAACAAGTCAAAACACCTATGATAAATGAAACGATTTTACCCAAAACGCTTCTTTAACATGGAATTTACAAAAGAACGGGTAATATAATGTCATAAGTGAACCATATATGATATCATAACAATGAATATGATTCTGTAATAAGTAAATGACTTTATTTAATTCATTATACAGGAGGTTCGGACACTTACAAAGCAAGTCAGACCTAAGGTAAGGGAAATATCACAATCTCATTTTTATCCGAGATTGTTTATTCGTAAATATTTACTGGGGTGTATTTTATCATCCACATCCATGTTCCCTCAATATGTAATATTGTTTCCATCCACTTACAAACGTTTAAATCCAATTTTACCCTTCGGTGAGTTTTTAGTAAAGAATATGAAAGGAATCTTTTGTCGTTTTTTTCGTACGAGGTACTTTTTGACTTTTCCGAAAAAAGTACGAAGAATGTTTTTTTTAACTTATACGGAATGAATGGATTCTTAAAACATTATTTCCAAGAAGCTTCCTTTACAAGTTTTCAAGTTTATTTTTAATCAACTTATTTTATTTTAAAGTCGTATGACATGTTATGAAAGGAAAAATGTTTTTGAAGTAGAAAGGATATTTTCCTCAAGAATGGAGTTCAAGTATTTTATCAAAATTATTTTCCATCTAAGATAATAAAAGGGTTCTGTTTTTATCCCTATGATTACATTGGTTTGATTATGTTGTGATGGAATTATTTTTATTAATTCCTTTATCTTATATGAATTTTTTTATGATGTCATGATGTTTAAGATTCCCATGGGTTATGTAATGATGTATGATTTATGATTATGTGGCACACATAAGAAAGGATTCATTATAAGATGGGTGGGACCTATATCTCCCTCCAATGCATTGGGTAAAGATTTTATATCTCATGAGATAGACAGGGCTGGAACGGTAGGTTATACCGGTTCAGTGAAACAGGACTGAAACGAGGGTTACTCGATTCAGAAAGGGACTTTGTCCACTAAGATAGTCTTGGCAATGAGTCTTGACTAACAAGAAATGATTCTCTATGATTATGTGTGTATGCCACAAAGTTCCATGTTTTATGTTATGATTATTGTGATTACATTTCACTGCCATGATTTATCCCATGTTATGAAATTATGCTCTCTTTTGCAGGTTATGATTTCCAAAATGTTATGTTCTTATGAATATGATGTGATTGATATTTCTTTTGTTTACCCTTACTGAGCATTTGAGCTCACCCTTTTATGTTTTCTTTTCCCCAGGATATAAATAAAGTTTTTAGGTAAAAAAAAGGAAGATCTTTATGGGAGATGTTGAAGATCTTTCACCACGATTAGAAGATTATAGTCCGAGTTTCCAAAGACACTAAACTATTACGGTCCTTGTGTGTGTGTTTTTGTTATGTACTAAGTATTCCGCAAAAATAATGTTATGTACATGTACATCAAGATACGGGTCTCTACAGTTGGTATCAGAGGAAAGGTTTAGTCAACCTTTGGAAACTAGGATGTGAGAACGTTAGTGAGATCCCTAGATATATTTCTAAGGTATGTCTAGGGATGTCCCTAAGGATAAGTATACGTATAGGATATATTCCTAGAACTACGGTAACGATCTTAGAATTTAACCTAATATGTTAGATATTGAGGGTGCTCCCCCTTTACTATGTTGTCTTCCCTAGCATGATTTCGCCTCTCACAAAATTCTTTTTGTGTTTTAGTTAATGGAGGGAACCAGAAGGAATTCGGTTAACATTGAATCCAATGGACAAATTTGTGACTATGAGCAACAAAATTGTGTGATGCCTAGAGATAAAGATATTGTGATTATGCCGAATCAGTCATCACGATATATGATTAACAAGGTGAAATTTAGTGGTATGACTAATTCATCAAAGAAGAGGAAGATAAACTATTATGCATGTTCGCATGTTGAGGATCATAAAGAAAGGAAGATTGAGATTTCTAAAGAAGGGAAGAAAAACCTTGAGGAATACCTCAAATGGAGGGACCGATGTTATCTGTGTGGAGAAAAGGGTCATAGAGTGACAGATTGTTATGGAGTTCAATGTCTTATTTGTGGAGAACATGGGCATTACCCAACTCAATGCCCTGACCTAAAAAGATACTTCTAAATCAAGGAAGGACTTATTCCAGGACAGTCATTGAAGTGGATGGACTGAAGTGTTTATGTATTGGTATTCAAGAATAATGTTGTTGAGGTACTTTTATGGTGTATTGGAATATTTATGTATTGCTCTAATGTGGTATTCGAAGTGATTGAGGTATTTTTGGAAAAAAGATGATATGCGCATAATGAAAGGAAAATAAGAAAATGAAATATTTGACAGTATTCATGAGCTCATGATTGATATAAGGACTAAGTGATATCATGGTTTGAGTATATAGAATTTTGAGGATTTTGGTATGTGGAAAGTGTTAACTTTTAACTGCACTCATGTTTTCACTAAGGTATTCAAGAGAATACACGATTAAGGACTTTGAATGTTTGGAATGTGACCAATAAGACATATCTTATGATATGTGGGGATCAACGACAGTATTAAATCTCTGGTAATCGATGTCACTATATTATGAGAGTGGACTGCAGTATTATGTATAAGCCTAAAGATTAGACTGGATTATGTTGGACATAAGTTAGTATTGTTTAAGGATAGAAGATTTTCGATATTATTGATGGGATGTTATAGTAACGTAGTTTTAGAAAAAGGGACAACCTGCAGGACGGGCGACAGCCCATCGCTTCGGACAAGGCTGTAGGAATCGAACCCACAACCGAAGTGCGACTGGCCTTTATCGCCTACCACTGACCTACAGGAAGTCCCTGTTTAGTAGAAACTAGTTTTATTATATTAAGCAGTATGATATATGAATTATAAGTCCTTTTTAGGAACCATATATGATTAATCCCACTATAGATCAACTTATGTATATAAATTTTGCTAACCTTTTGAGACAGATGGAATGACCCGTCATTCTATCACATGATCTGCTAACACTTCACGAATAACAAATTCAACTTCATTTATTTAAGAGATGAAGTGGAAATTGTTAAAGGCATGAACAACAGTGAGATTGTACCAAAATAAAGTAAGTATTTATTCTAATTCAAATTCTTTAACTTTAGGGAAATAATCTTGAAAACCAAAAATGTTGTCCTAGTTCTCTTATACCTGATGAATCAGATGGTACCATAGATCGTCACAAATTTATGGATTTGTGATTACTGGCTTTTCCATAGCCATGTTCTCTACCACTCTCCATCAGAACATGATGGTTAGATTTCTCTTCCATATCCATATTTTCACCTATGTGGAAACCCAGTGATTAGTTTATTTGGGTAATCGTTACATTTCATACTTTAGTTTTTAAAGCCAAGTTTTGGTATTCCCTTTTACGATGTGGGTTTCTATTAAAGAAACTTTCGAATAGTAAACCATTTATAACCCCGACGAATTTCGAGGGCGAAATTCATTTTAAGGGGGGTAGAATGTAACAGCCCAAGATTTTATAAAAAAAATATTCTTTTTAAATGTCTTGTGTTGTACGCTACACCAAAAGGAGCTTGCACAACACACATCCTTGACTTGTCTTGCATTACACGCAATCGCGACCTTCCTCGATAGCGTGTGTAGTACGCAATACCGAGTTTCACTAAACAACGATATGCTATAAAAATATTATTAAAACTAGCCGTTATGAATAGTAATAACCACTTTTTGAAATCCAGTAAATCTTATTTTTCAAAATGAACTTTATTTTTTGATTCGGAGTATCGAATTTAGCCTAAGGTGAAATTTTGGTACTTTTTGGAAAACTTTCATATTTTGATGAATAGTGAAAATGACTAAATTTTAATTAAAAACAACTTTTTTAATCGAAATAATTAATAATGATAAATTATTAATTTGAGTGATTTTAAAGTATATTTAGAATATATTTTTACAATTCAATACAATGTTGGTCATTGGATGTAATTTCACATTTACACCAGACATAAACAAGTGTTAATCTTTTGATAGTTATTATCTCTTAAAAACACGCTATTTGTTGTGACAGCGGAAATTAATTATAAAATTAATTAATGCAACTTATATGTTGAGAATTTTTTAAAATAGAAATCATTTTTGAATTCGGAATATCAATTATAGCTTAGGGTGAAATTTTGGCATTTTTCTGAAAAACCTCAATTTTTGATGAATAGTGAAACTACTAAGTGGTAGGTTAAAAACTGAATTTTGCATAAAACTTAATTTTACCGCTTCTGTGAATGGAATTTCGAAACTCCGAGAGACACGGTTAATATCAAGGACTAAAATGTGGTTCAATGAGATGAAAATAATTTTTTGGTGAATAGTAACTTTTTACTTTTTTACCACGGTTAATAGTAAATAGGGTAACTAAGGGTAAATATGATATTAATATTACCCTAACACATGTCCTAATTCTATTGGACAAGTGTAATTCGACCAAAAACAAACTTAGGAATAAAATATGACCATTTAGGCCCACTTGGATTAGATTAGGACATTTATTAGTAATTTATTTAAAGAAGGGTTAAAATAGTTAAAATCAAAGTTTAATAAGTAAATCATTTTTAATATGGGGTTATACATAAGATAAATTCGACTATAAATATTCATTAGAAAGCTAAAAAGGTTTCCTACATAATGGTATTTTATTTATAATTTGGAGATATTAAATAATTTAATTTATTTATGACACAACGATGATGCAGTAATTATCTTATTAATGAAATATTGACATAATTGATGTTATAAACACCAAAATAAATGTAATGTGAGATTTTTTATGAATTCCACTAATTTTCTAGGTTACTATGATATATTAGTGTTGATTTAATCAACTTGTTTCGAAAATATAATTCTGTTATGACTTTCAAAAAAATCATATATGAAATAGTGTCAAAATTGACACAAAATAGTTTTTAAATCAAATATTATATTATTAATTGTTATTTTATTCCTAAAAATCTAAGGTTCGGCCAAATGACTTAGATAAGGATATATGTATTAATAATATACAATTTGGGGTTCGTTTGGCATGTTATAGTAAGTTTATTAACCATATAGTGAAAGAAAACAAAAAGACACGGTAAAAGTTAAATTATTTAACTTAGAGTTAAATCTAATTGATAAGGTTAAAATAATACCCTAAACTTGTCTAAATCCTGTTGGTTGATAGGATTTCGACCCATACCCACTTTAGATTCGAAATAAGACCCTTTGGAACCATTATAAACCGATTTTGACTTTAATATAAAATAATATTTTGAGATATTCCTAAGGTGCCCCTCTCCTCCCTTATAAAAGGACACCTCCTCCCCCTCCTCCTCACACCAATTTGAGCACTCAAGCTCGGCCAAACCCTGCCAAAATCTCTTCTCCACTTCCCTAGAAACATCCTAGAGGTTCTGGTCTTACTCAAAGACCAATTTTAGTTCCCTAAGAGGAGGTCTCCAAAAGGCGCTTCAAAGAAGAGGTAATTACCGTTACCAATTCTTTCATCTTTATTTCTTCTTCCACTTCTTCTTATTAGGTTGTTTCATTATGAAGTAATAACATCAGTATCACTCATATACTGATATGTTATTATAAGTATGAAACAACCCTAATTCACCTTCTATCCATCCTACGGAAAAATGAAATCACCGCGCGTGCGTACGTACGGAATACCGTCTCCACGCCGTGGTGTAATCTATTTTCCACTACCACCTTACATGGATGGGTATAATGGTGTAAAGAATAACTATACATAGTTATTACAACATCATATTGATTCTGATATATTGTATAATTCACTCCAATTCAATTCAATAGAAATGATATCATCGCTCGTGCGTACGTACGGACTACCGTCTCCACGACGCGATGAGATTCATTCTCCATGTTAACCATTTAAGAATGATTATAAAGTATATATAAGAAATAATAATGAAATATATGACATTATAAAGCTACTGGATTTATGTATATATATACATATGTATGTCATCTACTTACTTCCATTTCAAGACAATAAGGAAAGGAAAACAACGTTCATGCGTACGTACGGACTACCGTCTCCATGAACGGTGTTTTTCATTTTATTTATCTACCTATTATATATATATATATATACTGAATATATATGATATATAAATCATATTTTATATTCTGGAAGTAATTAAATCATGATATAAGTAATAATTATGTCAAGAACAACAAGTCAAAACACCTATGATAAATGAAACGATTTTACCCAAAACGCTTCTTTAACATGGAATTTACAAAAGAACGGGTAATATAATGTCATAAGTGAACCATATATGATATCATAACAATGAATATGATTCTGTAATAAGTAAATGACTTTATTTAATTCATTATACAGGAGGTTCGGACACTTACAAAGCAAGTCAGACCTAAGGTAAGGGAAATATCACAATCTCATTTTTATCCGAGATTGTTTATTCGTAAATATTTACTGGGGTGTATTTTATCATCCACATCCATGTTCCCTCAATATGTAATATTGTTTCCATCCACTTACAAACGTTTAAATCCAATTTTACCCTTCGGTGAGTTTTTAGTAAAGAATATGAAAGGAATCTTTTGTCGTTTTTTTCGTACGAGGTACTTTTTGACTTTTCCGACAAAAGTACGAAGAATGTTTTTTTTAACTTATACGGAATGAATGGATTCTTAAAACATTATTTCCAAGAAGCTTCCTTTACAAGTTTTCAAGTTTATTTTTAATCAACTTATTTTATTTTAAAGTCGTATGACATGTTATGAAAGGAAAAATGTTTTTGAAGTAGAAAGGATATTTTCCTCAAGAATGGAGTTCAAGTATTTTATCAAAATTATTTTCCATCTAAGATAATAAAAGGGTTCTGTTTTTATCCATATGATTACATTGGTTTGATTATGTTGTGATGGAATTATTTTTATTAATTCCTTTATCTTATATGAATTTTTTTATGATGTCATGATGTTTAAGATTCCCATGGGTTATGTAATGATGTATGATTTATGATTATGTGGCACACATAAGAAAGGATTCATTATAAGATGGGTGGGACCTATATCTCCCTCCAATGCATTGGGTAAAGATTTTATATCTCATGAGATAGACAGGGCTGGAACGGTAGGTTATACCGGTTCAGTGAAACAGGACTGAAACGAGGGTTACTCGATTCAGAAAGGGACTTTGTCCACTAAGATAGTCTTGGCAATGAGTCTTGACTAACAAGAAATGATTCTCTATTATTATGTGTGTATGCCACAAAGTTCCATGTTTTATGTTATGATTATTGTGATTACATTTCACTGCCATGATTTATCCCATGTTATGAAATTATGCTCTCTTTTGCAGGTTATGATTTCCAAAATGTTATGTTCTTATGAATATGATGTGATTGATATTTCTTTTGTTTACCCTTACTGAGCATTTGAGCTCACCCTTTTATGTTTTCTTTTCCCCAGGATATAAATAAAGTTTTTAGGTAAAAAAAAGGAAGATCTTTATGGGAGATGTTGAAGATCTTTCACCACGATTAGAAGATTATAGTCCGAGTTTCCAAAGACACTAAACTATTACGGTCCTTGTGTGTGTGTTTTTGTTATGTACTAAGTATTCCGCAAAAATAATGTTATGTACATGTACATCAAGATACGGGTCTCTACAGCAGTCATTTTGAGTTTCAGTTCTAACAGGAATTGGAGACCTCTAGAGTTCGAGGATTACGATCACGTCTTTATAAAGGTCTCACCTCGACGAGGTTTATGGAGATGTGGCTGAGGCGAAAAGTTATCTCTGAGGTTCAACGAACCCTTCTAGGTCCTCAGCTGGGAAGGCGAGGTGGTTTACCACTTGACCCATCCACCTCAGTTGCACCAGGTGCACGATGACTTCTACATATCTCAACTGAGGAGATACGTGCATGATCCTTCACACATCATCGACTTCAAGGAGTTGGACGTCGATGAAAGGGAGACATACATAGAGATTCCAATGGGGATCGAGGATTGACAGGAGCGGATCCTATGAGGATGGTCGATTCCTCAGGTGTGCTTTCACTGGCAGTACAGGAACATCCAGGTGAGCACATGAGAGTGGGAGTCTCAGATTCGTGCTCAGTACCGCTTTTGTATCCCTAGTTTGTGTTAAAACATTACGAGGACGTAAAGCCCTGAGGTGGGAGTAATATAAAGACCCGTAAAATTCAATGGGAAATTTATTTTCTTAATTTTCTTTGGGATTTTACAAGAACGCAGTTTCTGACGGCGCCTGATTCCGAGGCCCGGTGTGCCCGGAATCTTTTTCCGAATTTAAACATGGGTACGTTTAGTGAACGTACGAGCGAGTTTTTCTATATTTTGAACCGGTACTCGGAATTGAAATCTGAGGACACCGATGAACTCGCAGCGCCGGTATTTTCTTAAGAGGAATTTTACCGTAAGTGTGTTTGCTTGGAAGAAGAAGTTTAATTTTGGGGTTTAAGGAAGAAATAAATAAAATTGTAAACAATTTTATTTTTGTTAACCAAGGGAGTTAAATTCTACCATGGGAAGTTGTTGTTGGGACCCACAACCACCCAACTTCCCATGTGTGGATATCTGGGAGGTGGGGCCCACACGAGACCCTAACCCCCCTTGATCTTCCCATAACCCACTTGTCCTCCCATAACTCACTTCCCTCCTTAATTTTGTAACTCCACTTTAACTTATGTGACTCTTCCTCTTCCCTCTTCCTCTTTCACTTTAACTTTTTCCAAAATCCTTGTTTAATTAATGAAACCTACACAATTAATGAATTAAGTTATTCAAATTTTGAATGGCTTGGAAGATTAATTAAAATAAGTTGGATTATTATTTTAATAAGGATGGCATTTGTTTAGTGGGGAGAACCCTCTTGAGAGAGAGATTTGTGAAGGAAGAGGGGTTTTCCTCCATCATTGAAGAACACCGAAACCTCCAGTGAGGAACGACACACCCTTCCACGAAGAACGACGACGTACCCTCTATCCTCTTCTTCATGCGACAATAGAGGAGACGTCTATTCTTCTTCGGGTGCACTTCTAAAATGACGGAAGAGACGAACACCAATGACCGTCGTCACTCTCTATTCCTTCTTCGCAACGCCGTCCTACCGCGACGTTTGACTTTCGCGACTAGACGACGTTCGACGTGCAATTCCGTGACGATCCTTCATTCAACTTTTCCTTCGAGGTAGGGTTTTTAATTAAGTATGATTTTATACCCTTGATTCTTTAATTATAAAGAAAGCAAAGAACATGGATCAAATTATTATCATGTTGATCCGCGAATGTTTTCCTTGCGGGTCGGGAATAAATTGTTGCAGGAAGTTGTAGGGGTTAAGTTCAATTTTAATGAATTAAAATTGTGCGTGTTTATCGTTGAGAATATCGTTTGTTTTGGCCGCTTGATATCAACATAATGGGGGAAGATCGGATCGTACAAACACGGCTGATCCTCCTCCCCTTAACTTGTTAACCTTCATTGATCGTTGTGGCGAAGGCAGCGCGGTGTCGTTGAACCGCGCGGGAACGAAAAGGACCGCGACTGAAGCGGGCCGCGACGATGGTGCGTGGCGCCGTCACGCCGCGCCGGTGAGGCCGCGACTAGGAGCGGGCCACGGCGGAGGAGTGCAGCGCCATCGCGCTGCGCCGGAGATTCAAGGGGTCGCGGCGGAGTGGCGCAACGTCGTCACGCCGCGTCGGTCGGACAGGAGTTGCGGCTAAAGGTCGCGGCGGTCTTCAATGGGGCGGTCGGCTGAGCCGGCCGCCAGCGCCACCTGAAGGAGGGACCTACAGGGGTCCTACGGTTACACCCAAGGCCAGCCATTATGGTCAGTCTTTTCAGAAAAACCGGGGGGTGTAACCCCCCCCCCCCCCCCCCGACAAGATCATAGGGCGGACCCCACGGGTCCGCCGTTTCGAAACAAGGGGGCGGCGCCCCCCTTTGCACCCCACTCGGCCGAGAGTCGAGCCACAGCCGGCTTCCAAGACGGGCCGCCCGCGCCAGACCGGGCCGCGCCCAATCGGGCCAGACCCGGACTTGGGTAGGGTCGACCCGGTTCGGGCCGACCCATGGTGTATTGGACAGGGTCGCACCGGGCCCAAACCCCCTATTTTCGGATTGTTTTCGTTCGAACACCCATAACATGGTCTATGGACCTCCGATCGACGCTCCGTCAGTTTTGATGTGATCCTTGGATCGAGACAGTCTTTTCGGTATATTACACTCAATGTTTCGAAGAACTTTGGGTTCGGCCGGGTTGGTTTGGATATGAAACCAACCGGGCCCTCGGAGCAGAAATGCTTATATCTTGAGCTCCGGACGTCTGATTGACGTGCTGTCGACTTTGTTGGATTCCTCTTTTTGAGATGGAACTTTTGGCATAATTCTCCTGAGTTTTGGATGCAGTTGGAGTATGGCCAGGTTGGATTGTTCCCGAAATCCAACCTGGCCCCTAGAATGGAAAAGCTGATAACTTTCAGACCGGACGTCTGTTTGACGAACCGTCAGCGGTGTTGGTGATCACGTTGAGAAACAGTACCTATGAGCATACCCTATTAGAATTCGGGGTATAAATGAGATACGGCTGGGTTGGTTTGTACCCGAAACCAACAGGGCCCCTGGGATGAAAAGGCTAATAACTCACAGACCGGGCGTCTGATTGACGTGTTGTCTGTTGCGTTGAGACCCCTATGATGAGGCAGTCCTTTGAGATACTTCTTCGTGGGACTTTGAGATACTTGGAGTATAGACTTGTAGCTCGTGGAGCGGACCCTCCCAGAGATGAGCATGCGGAGTACGGAGACCGTGTAGCCGACTGAGACCTGATGACTGCTTGACCGACTCGACTTGGAGTGAGTCGACTAGCCCAGTGGAAGGAGCACCACTTTGTTTGGGTGAAGACCCATGGAAGACGGAGCACTACCTGTGTGAAAGTGCAGACCCGCAGTACTCATCCAGAGAGTACCTCTATAGGCTATTAGGGGGTATTCACTACTGTGTTTGGGTGGCATTCCCCGGCGGGAAGCACTACTATGTTTGGGTGGCTGACCCGCGGTACTCGACAGGAGGAGTACCTCAGTAGTCTTAGGTTAGTGATCAGTACCTCGGAGTCGTGACATGACCACTGTACACTCCAGAGAGTGGGCTCTTCAGCAGTTACAGTTTCAATAATGAAAATCCTCGTTTGAGCTGAGACTAAGACCTTTGTGTTTACCTCATGATTGAGATGGGTTACTTGATAACTTACGTATATGTATGGGAATATACCTGGGTACTGGTTATCCGTTGATTTCATAATCTTTGTGTTTCCTCATGATTGAGATGGGTTACTTGATAACTTAGGTATATGAATGGGCATATACCTAAGTAGAGGTTATCTGTTGAGAACTTCTTTGTGGTTATCCTTGTTGGTTTTAGTGAGACTTTGAGGGTCTCGGGGTCCCTACTGAGTATCATTATACTCACCCCTGCACAGTCTATGCCCGCACCTCGTTGTGTTGGTTGTAGACGACGGGAAGTGCTGACGGAGGCCGAGTGTTTGAGGACTAGATGGTACCCGGAGGTGGACCACACGACGAGACGACACACGGAGGAGGTTGACGAGTGAGAGCATTGTGGAGGCTATCTGTACCTACCCTTCGGGTAGGATCCATGGTGGACGATCCAGGATCTGCGCCATCTGTACCTACGCTTCAGGTAGGATCCGGGGAGGATGACCCAAGAGCCGCTTCTGTTCTTCTGGCTGTTGTCTTTTTCTGTTGTACTTTCGTTTAGTTGTAGTTGTACTTCAGTTGGGTTTGTATTCTGTCCCATTTACATTTCAGTACTTCCTTTTGTACTTAGTGTTTTACTTCCTCTTGTACTCTGTGGTGTTTTGTTTACTTTTATAAAGGAAATTCCTTTTCAGTTATCATGATTTACGCCTTTGGTTCTAGTCACCAGTCCCTGGCCTATGGAAGGTGGGCTTGGGGTAGTCACGGCACGGGCCCCAAGGACGGGTCATGACATATTTTATCCAGCATGAAGATAAATCGTGGAAAAGTATTTAGATATATTGAGTTTATAAAATAGCTCATCAATATAGGGTATAGGATACTTGTTTTTTATCATGATATTTTACAAATCTTGATAATCTGTGTAGGGTCACATTGATACATATTTATATTGAAAAAAATGAAATTTTTCACCCCAACAAAATGAATAGGTGCACTTCAAGGTGGTAAACTTGGTTGAATAAATTCCTTTTCAATGTTCTCTTGGAGTTTCACTTTCAATTATGGCAACTTAATCATGGCCATTTTATATAAAGTATTTGAAATTAGTGCGGCACTAGGTATGATTTCTTTTGAGAACTCAACTTCCTATTTTTGAGGAGTTCTAGGAAACACTTTTGGAAAGAAATCAAAAATCTCTAGAAAAATATAAGTATAGTTTTTTTGAGTTTCTACCTACCATATGAGATAAATAACTATATTCAATAGGAATAAAACCCATACAATAAATTTTATTTCCATCATAATTTTATATTTATCCTCATAAAAATTAAAAATTGTACATTATTTTGGAATATCAAATTCGACTTCCCTCCACAACCATTGATGTAATATTTATGTAGACAAATACAATATATTCCTAATATAAAAAAAATCAATCATAAGAAGTGTGAAATGATTTATAGGAATCAAATTCTCACAAACATACACTAGAGAAGAATCATATACATGAGATGTGATCATCGAACCATTTTGGATTTTTACTACTAATTATATATCTAATAATTTGGGGGGAATCATGATACCCTTATAGAATTCATTATAATTGAATAAATTTCTAGATATAGAGTCAAATAAGATATTATAAATTCTAGAGTTCATGGTAATTGTACCATTCACCACATTGTTATTTCACGTCTCATACAAAACTATGATCACATGGTATTTCCATTTCTCTCTCAGTTTAAGAGGATACTAATGTCTATCATCATCACTGGCCTTTGGATTTTGGAAATGGTTTACTATGTTCTTATACTACATAAATTTGAAGAACTATATTTTGGGTGGTGAATTATGAGGATATTTCTCTCTATTTTTATCATTAGATAAATTTTTTCCATCAATTCAGCATAAACTTTCCATATGACATGCCCTTCCACACATAAAACTATTAATAGTCCCTGTAATACTACTTCCTCCTTGTTTATTCCCACAAATTGTGCATAAAGGAAATCTAAGAATATTCTCTACATGTTTTTTATATTTTATTTCTTATTCCATCTTTATATTCTTATCAAAACCATGATATTTATACATAACTCTAGTCTCTATTTCTACCTCGATATCACATTAGAAAATCCCTTCATAACTACTAAATTATCTTATGGATAACTCCCTCTAGAGAAACAATTTTAACCCACTGAAGAATTGATGAACCTTTAATTTATGTTGGATGATAATACACGAAGCATAACTCATAAGACTTGTAAAATTTTCCTTGTAGGTAAAAATCGATTTATCTTCCTTTTTCCTTAGCTCAATAAACTCATAATATATTTTCTTAGAAAGAATATGAGGAAAGTGCCTACTGAGAAATAAGTTCTTAAACTCAACCAAATCAATGAAATAAATTTCAAAGTTTATCCTTGTATCATTGATGAGAGCACACCATTGATCTACTTCTCTATCCAAATGATAGACAAACAAAATGAAAATTTCAAGTTTCAAACACTAGAGAATTGAAAAAATGTTTCTATTAGTACTGACCCATTCTTCAACAATGAGTAGATCAATATATCTAATGAAATAAGTTTTAAATTTCATCTTAATGGAATAAATAGAACATTTTTTCCCTACTTTTCCTATTTGTTTTTTCATCGTGATTCACAACTTTAAAATTTTGTGATCATTGAAAAAATAATTTCCATTAAAACTCCCATAATGTCTAGCAATTTTAGAGGAGAACCCATATATTTTTTATCACACTCATCATTTACATGGTTATTTCAGGTTCCAACCATAGACAAAAACCAAAATTCATAATGTAATAACAAATAATCATAGTGGGGAACCAAATAATCATGAAAAATCATTAAAAGGATGAAAAATTCATGAAACCTTATTTTTTATATTTGAAAACTTAGGTTTATCCTAGTTCATTCATAGAAATCATTTTACAAAATTCTTCATTATATTTTTTAATGAGTGTTTAAATTTTTTATTCATATTACCTAGGAGTGTCAATCTAGGTATGTTTTGGGGCTCGTTGGTGTGCACTAGGTGATGATCAAGTCCATCTAAATGCACTCCTTTTAGATTTTTCCCACTAGGTACCTATATACTAAATCCCCATCCATTTTTATTATCCATAAATATATTTTATTACTTGAAAACCACTAACTATATAATTTACCTAAATTCCATGATATTTTCATATAATTTGACTCATACATAGAATTATACATACGCATGTCATCAGGGATCTCACAAATTTTTTCTCATCCTAGTTTCCAAAGGTTAACTAAAGCTATCATATGATTCAAAATATAGTGACACATGCTTATTATATTAGATATGACATATTTTTAGATGAATATTCGATTCACTACACAAATACATACCAGATTATTGTAAAGGGATAGTTCATTTGGAAATAGATAATCATTAACAACTAGTTCATATGTGGAATGAATCATTTCCCATGGAATTATTCATAACCAAAACCCTTATTATAAAAATCATAAATAATATATTTATTTTTAACCTATTGAATAGAAACATAAAAAAGGGTGAGATTACAAGCCTAATAAGGGTAAAAATTGAGATATAGAAGTGTAACATGAGCATAAGGGTATAATAACATAAGAATAATATTTTATAACCATAAACTATATCTAAAATATCATAATATTGAGTCATGTATTCAATATTGGTTTTTTAAGAGACATAGATCTTAATAAAATCAAATAAAATTATTCATGAGTGAATAACATTAGCATAAGACATAGAATTAGTGAATACACATAATCATAAAAAATTATTTCAATAGTAATCATGGCTCACATCCAAGGATATAAAATGGAAATGGTTTCACTCACTAAACAATCATATTAGTCAAGGTCCCCTCTGAGAAAATCAAACTAGACAATGTCCCTTACTGAATTGGGTTGACTCCCTATTATAGTCATAACCATATCATGAGATATAAATCATCAACCAATGTATTAGAGGGAGATATAGTTCTCACCCATCACATAATGAAAATCATTAAAATATGTTCCATATGATCGTAAAATATTCATCATATGACATTCCATGAAGTAAAATGGGTTTCATAAACATTTAATCATATTGTAATCTTTGTAAAAGAGGTAGTTTTGATAATAATTTCATCATTTCATCCCATTATAACCAAGGAAATAAGTTGGTTTCATAAGAATTTCCTCTTGGTGTAACCTATGGAATAAACATTGGTTTCATAAATATCAATCCATCATAAAAAAATCATTTAGAGAAAGAATTAGAATGGTATAATTAGAGAATATCCCCATAAAGTCATATTTAACATCATTATATGTCACCTTATATAGAAAATTATTTTGAAATACCATTTTAAATATTTCTTGATGAAAATATCATTTCCAATTTAAGAATCTCATTTGAAAATATAAAACTTTTTCAAAATACTTTTGTTTGAAAATAACCTTGGATGATTATAAAGTAATATTCAAAGAATGTATTGGTCATGAAGGAAGATAATTCCATTCATTCCATATACATTAAAATGAAAATTACATTCAAAATTTCTGTAAAATATTAATTGGTATTGTTTGTAAAACGACATGAAGATCCATTTCATTTTTTTTGTAAAAAGTCAAACATGGGTAACTTTTTTTTTAATTAATAATTTTGATAATGTTAAAAAAATTGAAAATACTTTTAGAAAACACGGTTTTGTAGGAAATATGATTTTTTGGATAAAGAGATAAGTAAAGAGGATTTTTCTTAAAAAATGTTATTCTAGACTCTTAAGTACATAAAGATAGGAAAATGAAGGGAAAACATGTATTACAGTGAAACAAGAATAGTAAAATTTGTATTTCATGAGTTTAGAACACAACATATGATCTCTCAATATACTAAAAACAATTAAAGGTGTTTGTAATGATCGTGTGTAGCCTATGAGTACACCAAAATGACTTCCATGAATACCACAATTAAGTAATCAAGTTATAAGTGGAAAACATGATTAATTAAGCCCACGAAAATGGAGGTTGTATTTATAAGATCTACTGAAATAATCAAAAAAACATGAATACTATACATACTTCAAAACACTATATGAGTAATTTCCAACTGTATAACATGTACCTGATGATTGTATGACCTCCAATAAATATTTGGGTAAACTATAGATCCTCTGAACTAGTCGAAAATGTCATCTATCAAAGGAAATAGGTACAAGTTCATAGCCTAAATCTGGTTCAACTATTTTTAATCCAAAAATATACTCAGGGTCCCTCTACTATCTATACTAAAATCACATGTGAATCCAAAGGTGAAGTACTGGGTAAAACCCATAGATTACAAGTCATTTAAATGCATATTGAGATATTGATGTTAAGTTGGTGCAATTTGATATGGAGGAATAGGAAAGAGAGTTAATCCTAGAATTATATTTATAAAAAATACTTCATATACCTCTTGGGAGGTAGTCCTGAGAACTCTTTGGGAAATACATCTCTGAAATGATCCACGATTGGAGGAAAATCTTCCAGAAAAAAACCTTATATCATCCAACTAGATGACACTCATTCCATCCCATGATGATCTAGTTCATCTTGAAAATATTAGACATTACATTTTCCCTTGTGAAAATATTATCCTCACTTGGGTTATGAAAAGTTCACCCTTCTATGATAACATTCAATATGGGCATGATAAGGTACCATCAATCCATCCCAATTATCACATCAAAACATATCATCACTATGATGAAAAGGATAATCAAGAAACGATAACATAAAATATCAATAGGACACTCCTAGAATTGGATTAGACACTTTGACCATACTACCAATAGTGTACCCATGTTCATCACCCCACAAAAGTACTAAATTTTATGCCTATGAATTTCCATGAACGTTTTAGAAATAATGGAGTGTGTGGTACCTACATTTAATAAGGAAAATATGAGAGTATAGAATACTAAAATATTACCTCGTACTATATAATATCATACAATATTCTCCTTGGGTATCATATGTACTTGAAAAAACTGGCCTAATGCATCGCCCGGAGCTACAAGTACAATACATTGAGCATATATGCACTGTTGATGTTAAAAAATGTCTAGATACCTCACCCATGTCCTCCTCCTAATCTTAACTAGATATTACTACCCCATATGCCTACTTGACATGTAGGTAATTATCTGGATCTGAAACATAAATATTGACCAGATCCTCTCCTACTAGAAATAGATGGGATGTTCAAGAAGAATCTCTAAAGATGGCCAATCTGGTCACAGGTTTTTTACATAGTTGGATTCCTATCACATCGAGGCTTCAAGTGGCCTTAACTCCCACACATATGGAACACTACTGAACTATCGGTATAGATTTTCTGGCTACCACTACCCTACTGAGATCTCTCATTATGATTTATTCATCCACTGGAGGAACCAATTCTCGGTCTTGGAACTAATCCATTATTCATTGTACCATAGACTTCCCTCAAATTACATTCAATGATAAGGTATTGATTCAAAATATTTGAGAAAATATATTTCCTAAATACATTAACCTGATATCATGTTTTTTATCTAATCACGTCCTTAATTTACAACTGGGATCCCCATTTAATGAGAACCATATTAGAATTTAGGATTCATAAACTCATTCATTTTTATTATAGTAAAGTTAAATTAAATTACATTCCCAATTTATAAATGTACTTTCTTTATAAATTACAATATGTAATTAATTTAACTATATAGATACAATTATATTTTATAGTATAACGTAACAGGTAGAATAAGTGGATTTGAATAGATAAATTATCATTCCCATTATAAGAGTTATATGCACTCTTAAATTTTCTAATTAAATTCACCTATTCAAGATCAATTGACGTTTCGGTATATGTAACTTCAATTATATAGCTAATACATGTGGTAATTGGTTAAATAATGTGACATCATCAAAATATAAGGAAAACCCCATTTTGGTTTATGTGCGAACATTAAAAACCAATTATTCAATCCCCTTTTTTCTTCTAAAATATTTAGTTTTTAACATATATATCACTCTTGGAACATACAAAAAATATCATGCAATCACAAAATGTAACTTATATAGAATATAATAGTGTATAAATTTTATTCCCTAAGGTTCCTATTATGATGCATGAAAACCACTTCCATGCCATACTTGGCCAAGGACAAAGAAGAAGCAATAATATTATAATGACACCACACATCATGTGTTTCACCCATTAGTAAAATATTTTAAACTTATATAATCACAGTCAAGATCATCAAATCCAATCCTAGGAAATTTTCCTTTTCCTCATAAGTGGGTTAGATAATCTCAGTAATAGGATCATACCAAATTACATTATATCATATTATCCAATCTACGAACCAAAAAAGTAAGACAAAGAAAAATAAAACACCCTAATACCACTTTGTGATGTATTGAACTATCTCACTGGGTAACAGTAGCCAAACTAATTGTCTATATGGCCTCAAGTGTGCCTCCCAATAAGCTAGAATATGATGACTGGTAGTGAGGGTCGAATGTGGTATATTGGGGAGGCGATACCATCAAAATCAAAGTGTCAAACATTGGTAAATAATTGATAAACAAATAAAAAGATAAATATATGAAATAATAATGAATAAGGCATTAAAACAATTATAATAATCTTAGCTATAAATAATCAACTCAAAAATATATATATACCATATACAAAAATGATGTCATGTCTCTACAAAAATGATCTATTATACATAGGAAAAAGTAACATATAAGAGACTAAAAAATACCAAAAAACCAACCCAAGAATCCTGAGTACTGACCCATTCATCTGCTACCAAGATCTGGTCATTATACAAGAAGTTATAAATATATAATCAGCTTCTCCATCTATCCACAACTGCAATCATATAATATTCTTATATACCATTGACATCCCGGATAAGATGTGCGATAATATTAGTAGGAAACCACTAGAAACACCTATAAAAATTAATAATTTGAATATAAATAGCCACAATATGCATATTTTCAATGTAAAATAGAGAATAATACAAACCAAGTTGAGGTCAGGTTCCTCATTGGAAACATGGCTGATCATACTTGCTTCATCATATGTTCGATGTCTTTGAGATTTTATTCATTTAATTATGTATTCAATGGATTAGGTAACATAATATAGGCGAACATGGGGTGATAAAATAATAATAATGAAAGATGATCCAAAGAGAAAACAAGAAATCCTAGACCTTAGAAGGTTATGATAACACATATTATACAACTATGAATCTTATAAATACAAGGATATGTGTAATACAAGGGGTATACACGAATAATTCCACTTGAAATATCTCTAATAAAGTCTCTAGATGAAGGATATGTTAAATCCCATGATAAGAATGAGTGTAGTCCATGGAGAATAATCCATGGTGATGCATGTCCTCAGACATCACACTAAATACAAGGAGTGCATCTATTCTAATGTTCTGAATGAGGATAAGGGATCCTATGGTATCGCACCAAAAATCAACTAATAGTCAAAAACTGATATCCATGGTGGGCATCTCCCATGAAAACATGCTCAATGAATCAGAATGGCATCCTATGAGTCCTCTAAGAATTCCCCCAGGACTCAAATGTGGTTTAATTATGACCATTACTAAATTTCCCATATGAAATAGGCACAAGATACTCATATTTATATTTTTTCATAAGTCTTCAAAGGCCTTGTAAAAACCATGCCTACTAAAATTTACATTGGTCCATTCAAACATAGTTTCTTTATAATAAAAAAGGGTAAAAGAGGAAAAAAACAATAACATTTCAATTATAATTAATAAGTCCAAGTAGTTTAGTTTTACCATTTAATGTATTAAGATCTAATTATTAAAATAAGAACTTACTAGAGCAAAATTCAAGTCAATCACACCCAAATTGTGTTCTGAGAAGTCACATAATTAGTCATTATAATACATAATAAGGATCACATCCTAATTCAGGTATTAATGTTGAGGTATCAGTCTCCAATGATGTCCATAGGGTTTAATAGGTATTTATAATACCATTTAGACAAATTAATATAAATAATATTAATTTGAGAGTAAATGTATAGTTAAACTGGTGTGCAGCACAATGATGACAATTCTTAAATTAGGATACTTGAAGGAAAAGTCATAAGACACATACCTTGTGCTTTTAGTATATTAATCATTAAATATCAGCCCTTGTATTATCCTATAATGAGAGAAAATAGAATAATAAAAAAATAATTTAAAATATGACATGTTATCTCACACTAAAAAAATATAGAATATGGAAAGATAAATTGATAAAATCTTGTGGTAGATCGATTCTCTTACTGAGAGGAATCCAAGATGAAATATGTAATTGAAAAAAATGTTACATGGAGGATATATCTCAAAACATATAGAAGAGGTATAATTGATTTCCCTGAAATGTGTTCAATGGGAAAATATGGAAAAAGAAGAAGGGGTGAGGTATTAAAGAGAAGTAGGGTAAAACCATATTTTCACCCAAATTATAAAAGGTGCATAGTTTGGAAACATGGTTTTCAAAAATTCCCCAAATATTTAGACCCCCCTATATAGAAGAAACAAACCATAGGAAATGCATTGCATAGTTATAAAATCAATGAATAACCTATGAACACCCTCTATTCCAACCCCACATGACCAAATCCTCCTTTGTGCAGTTTAAAAAAACTGTGTGACAAACCTATAAGGCCACACCGTTTGAGGTGATCCGTTAGCACTAACCATGTGCTAACTATGTCCCCATACTAATTTCCTAGAAAAACCATGATTTAGACTCTAAAAAATCCCCAGAATTCTTTGAACCCTACATTAAACCATAGGTCACATTTATAAGGATAAAAGATATGATTTAAACCAAGCATTAAAGGGTATATACCTTATGAGACAAACTTATATATTACTCAAATTATATGACATATTTCTTTTAAAAAATTAGTAATATGTCATGAATTAAATATATCAACATAAAATTAATCATTATTAGCTTCCATGTAAAGCATTAGTTAAAGACAATTCACATCCCTTTACGATGTGGTAGTCTTCTGTACACACGACCGACATTATTTTATTTTATAAGGAATGTAACATAATAATGTATATGAGATATTTTATTTTTATAAGTATAATTATATAATAAATATCATATAAACATGCTAGATAAATCATTATTACTCTCTGTGAGTAGTCATGATGAAAAAAGACTTATAAATGATCACGAGGCGGTTGTCCTCTATATACATGATCAATGGATTCTATTCGCATTTGATGGAGGAGGAGATAGTTGTAGGTAATAACTTTAAAAAAATATAACAATATTTAAATATAATAAATATATTATATCATCATGGTTTAATATTAATTGAAGGAGGTGGAAGAAGAAAAAAAATAAAACGATCAGTTAAGGATTTTACCTCTTCATCGGAAAACATTATTTAAGTTTTCACTAAAAGGCATCCTAGGTTGTATTTCTGATGAAAAAAAGGCTTATAATATGAGGGGGTAGAATTAGGTGAGTGATTTAGATAGTTTTTGTAGAAACTAAAGGGTTTTGGATGAGTTGAAAGGAGATGATATTGGGTGGCCTTTTATAAATTGAGAAGACAACACATTTGGAATTTTTGAAAATAAAGAACCCCAATTAAGTTTTTCTCATGATAAAAGAATCCAAAATGGAAAATTTTAGGCCATTATAAGGGATGAAATCTATATATATCTATAAAATATTAATTATATATTTTTTGTCTATTTTTAACCATTATAATTTGAGTTTAATCCCCAGTGAACCTATTTTTATTATAACCTCGGTGAATAATTTTTACCATTTCTACTATTCATTATAATCAAAAATTAAGTTTAGCTTATTAGATGATATAGAGTATTATGATTAAAAATATAAAAACAATTTTTCCAAATTTAACTCACATAATTTTAGAATTTAATTTAAAATTAAACACAGAAACATTTCAAAGAAACTAGTTTTCAAGAAAATCATTTCTTTTGAGGAAAACACGTTCTAAGATTAACTATATGAAATGAAATCATAATTTGATTAATTTAAATTAATATTTATATAAATAAAATATATAAATAGAATTTAAATCATTCCTAATTTTGGGATATTTTAATTATTTAAAATGGATAATCATTATACACATTGAAATAATATTTAGAAAAAAGGTATTTTAATGCCTAAAAATAAACTCATACTAAAATCTAGTATAAATAAGATTTAAAGAAACTTAAATGGAAGTAATATAAATAAATAATAATTGTTTTACTTTTCCATAAAATTAAAATAATAATTGGAAATAATTATTAAAAATAAATGATAATTTTATGAAAAAATTATATTTTCACTATTTACTGAAAATATAATATTTTTCTGAAAAATTTCAAACTATTACCATAAGTTAATTTTGAAATTATCATTAAAAAATTTAATTTTTTTGTAATAAATATTTTATAAAAGTTTTCAAAATAAATTTTTTAAATTAAGTGCGCAAGGCATGACAAAACCGCCTTTTAGTAAAAAACGTTTTTCAGAAAACATTTATTTTCCTTCAAATTTTTCATATTTTATTTATGATACATAGATAACCACTTCATTTAATTTTTTACATGTTTAAAGAATTTAATTTTTATAATTTTATTATTCCTAATTATACACACCAAATTAACAGATATCTTATAATGTCCATATATAAATAATAACATTTTAATGTAATATCTTGTTTTATTTATCCTTGGTGTTGTGTGCATCAAAAGCCGTCAAAAATGTTTATTTTTTTTAGAGAAAAAATATATTATAAATTTTTATAGTGTTACCAATTATTTATTACATAATAACACTCATAATAGAATCCCAAAGGATATGTATTCCATTTATCTTTGGGAAATTTGATACATAACATAATAACATGAAATAAAACCATTTATAAACACTCTAACATGAACAAAAAATTCAATTTATATTATAAACTTTCAAGGGATAACCTTGGGATTAACATAAGAAAGGCTTGATCTATAAAGGCTGGTAAGGGAATAATAAAATAATTTCATATGGTAATACAATAAATTTGTGTCAATAGGAATATATAGTAATCATAAAAGGGGTGAGAATCATAAACATGAAAATCAAAACAGATTTAATAAGACAACCTAAAGGCAACATGTAAATGTGGAAATACCAAAAAAACCTAAAATTGGAAATATAAGTTAAGTCTTACTAATAATATTGTAATTATTAGGTTAAAATAATAGAAATATATTAAAGAGGATTTGAATTGTTTCATTTTAATAATCTTAGACAGACTATGAATTTTAGCCATCTTCAAGATTTATGCATATATTCAGTATTTAGTTTTTTAAGTAAGTCAAGAAGTGGATAAAATGAGATGAATAACACAATAATTTTTAAATTGGTATAAGGAATAATGATCCCCTAGTCAACTCCCCCAACGATCTCTCAGAACTATTATTTATTTTCACTCAAAAGTCTTACAATTTCATGAAATTAAGAACTGAGTATAGGAAGTTGAATTATTTACATCAAGGATTTTACTGGGAATTATGGTTATTTTTAATGGAAGAAAATTATCCAATTTTTTTTTATAATCTCATACTCCACCATAACTAGGTCCGAGAAAATGATACTCCAATAAATCAAGAGATTTTGAATTCATGGAATAAAAAGAGTCTTGTTCATAGTTGCAGAAGAAACTAACATAAAGAATAATTTTAACGTCAAATATAAATTTATTTAAGAAAGAAAATATTAAAATATGTATAGGTTTCAAATGATTTGAAATAAAAACAAAAAAACAAATAGTAGTAGTGAAAATTATTTATAATCCTATACAACACAAGATTGAAACATGTATGTCTCCAAATTATTGCTTTCTCAAGATAATGGAGATGTTCAATCTTTTTTTTGAGTTATGTATTCAAAAAGATATAGGACCCATGATACAGAAAGATAAAATACTATTTATTTTTATCAAGATAAACTTGACTTGATTTTGATTGAATAGATCCAAGATTATTTCCTAAAAAATCATGATCATTTTAATTTTAAATCATTCAAGATTTTCTTAACTTACATTAGAAATAGGGACAATTAAATACATTGAATAATATCCATTTAATCATTCGTATAAAATATTAAATTATATATTCATTTTTTAAAATACCATTACAATAAATATGGATAATTTCCTTAACTTAAATCTTCTTCGTTGACCAGTAAAACATTGTTTTCCTTCATGTAGAGACAAACACAAAAAATATAGTTAGAAATGTACAATTGTTTATAAAAGTTGTGTAAGAAAAATATGGTAATATTCATAAGTTAGGTTGATTAGTCAAAAATGTATTCAATTAAATGAAGGGTTTTATAAAAATTCATGTTTTTTGATCCACAGTTTTCTGAAAACATCGGTTATATGATCCATGTAATTTCTTCCAAATGTTTGGTACCCAAATCATAAATTATGCCTATAAATGTATGATATGAAAAGTTTTTATATAATACTTTAGAATAGGATGAGAACACATTGAGAAATATTTTAACCCATGAATAAAAAACATCTCAATAAATATATTCCATAAAAATACTTAAAGTAGCTTTATTAGTAAATAAAGTTTATTTGTGAGCATCAAAATCGAAAAGATTCAGAGTAATGTTAATGCAATACATTCCCAACAATAGCCCTCTATTTGATGAAAAAAATCCATATAACATAACATATTGAAAATATAGTTTTTATAAATAAAAATGAAATTATTTATTTAAAGATATATAAAAAATAATTGTTAGCATTTATAGTTGATTTAGACCATAAATCCTTTCTCATCAATTAATTTAAAAACTATTAAGAATATTAATAATGTTTTGTTTACCCAAATTTCCTTTCATTTATTTATATGAAAAAATAATTAATATAAAATAGTTTAAAACACACTAAATTTATTAGATAACTAGAAATTATTTTTATATTATTCTATGATAAAAATGTTATGTGTTCTGGAAATAGAAATGAAAAGAAATATTAAAATCTAATAGATAAAAAATAATCAAATATATTCATTTAAAATATTTTTTTATCATAAAAAACATTTGAATAAGATATTTCAAAAGGTTTTCAATGGTTTATGGTGAGAGGTTTTATTCTAAAATGTTGTTATAATCTTGATAAGCTCATACAACCAGTTAAACATCCTTTTTTATTCCAACAGTCTTCTAAAACATTTAGTAATATTATCAACCCAATTTCTCATCAAGATTACTTATTTTTTCGATCGATAAAATTTCAACATAATTTACATTAACAAACTCATGAATAATCTCTTCATACTGAATAAAATGTATTAATATTTAACCAAATTTATTGAGAATATTTCTCAATCTAGTCTCTCCTACAATTAATTTCTCAACTAAATCTCTCCGATTTTAGAATAACACATTCAAGGGTTCATTGTCACATTGAGGTGAATTAATCCTATAATTTATAGAATAAATAAATTTAGTAGACTATTAAAACCTTCTCATTAATTATAGAGATGTTTGACGGGAAGAAGTATATATTATGTATTGATTATTATTACACATGAATTATTCAAAATGACTTCCTAGGTATCACCCTTGATCTCTAAAATCTATTTTTGAGACTGCCTCTGCTTTAAGATTTCCAAAATTTTCTACCATTTATCTTTGAAATTCGTAAAATCCCTTCTATAAATTGAACTATCTTTGAGTGTTTGCATATGAGCTTATACTAATTCTAATTATTCTCTTAGAACAATGGAGCCTCTCAAACCTTTCTAGTATTTCATAGTAGACTTCATCTGATTTTGAAAAACAACAATTCACCTCCTTCATCCTATTGAATTTTATGGCTAATTATTCAATTTGATTATCTAAAGAATAAGAATATTTTTCTTCTTGATTTATTGATGCTTATCCATATTCAACAACAACAAAGTAATTTCCTTTATCATTATCACTAGAAGCAGAAAATTCAATTTCTAGAAACCATGTCTTCTTAGTAGATGAAAAATAGAATTATCCAATGAATATAAAATAATAGATACTCTTGGATTCTCAAGTAACCCAATAGGTTTAACTATTGATGGTGGTTCTTTATCACATTTTTGATCAGTTTTTTCAACTTGATCTTTTTCGGTGTCTTATTTCTCATCCCTATTTTGTTCTTTATTTTTAGGTTGTGGTTCATATGAGTAGTTGTTACTCCTAAAAACACTATTTAGTTGAAATAAAAAGATTCTTAACCTTGAACTTATAAATCCTGATTTTTATGTTCTTCTATTTGTCTTGTATGGGTGGTAAGGGCCTCATTTTTTACTTATTCCAAATTTTCTTCATAAGATGGATGGATATCTCTTGAAAATTATAGATCAAAGACATCATATCTAATTTTTCTCCTCTATAATTTACCAATATCCTCTATTATTGATTATATAACTTCTTTTCCAGGCATGTAAACTAAACCAAATGATTTTATAATTCCTATCTCCCCCTGAGAAACAAGACTAGACTATTTTTGGTCTGTAGCACTAACAAATAATATCCTTCCTTTGATTACTCTCCATAACAAACCATTGTCTCTCAGAATTCTAGAATTCATAATGTTATTGTGATGACACCCAGTTTGAATCTATATATCTTGATTCTTTTTGTTTTCATACAAAATATTAGAAACAATCATCCATAAGGATAAAAAGAAATTTTTTTCTTATTCCTAAAAATATGGATTCATGTATTGGAGAATATATATAGGAAAATTAATCTTTATATAACTCATAATTAAAAAATTATATATATATATATGTGTGTGTGTGTTAGGATAATAAAACTTTTATAAAGTCGGAAAATGCTCAAAATTATTGTTGAATGAATGTATTCAACCATTACCTTCTGGTGAGCCTTAATATCCTTTACAAAAAAAATTCAAATTAGAGTTGAACCAAAGATAAAAGAAAAAATATCTTCATATTTAAGTTCTTATTTTACAATGGATCTAATATCAAAGTGAAAAAAACCTTTTTTGGTACACTAAAAAATCAGTAAAATTTATATAGAAGAAACTAGACATTCCTTATCATTTACCTTTAAAATGAAAACATAATATGTCTCTACAAAAATGAACGAAAATTTTTAATAAAACTACATTACTTCTATGTCAAAAACATATTATATATTTTCTTCATTGAATATTATTTATAAAAATTTAAAGGATATAACTTTCCTTTGTATAATATCCATTAGGTATAACTATTCTAAATCTATAAAATTCCCTTAAAGAATTTTTCTATAGGTAACAGATTGACTCTTTGATCCACTCAGTTTTCCTTCATATTCCCTTTATTTGTTTAAATTTATGATAATATGAATGTTGATGATTTCGATTATTGTGTTTTGAAGGAATATAAGAGCTATGTATGTATAAAGGCTTTGAATACAAAGGTTATGGGTGTGAGAAAATTTTTGACGACTTTAGGTGATGTAAGTTTTGGTTTCTCAAGCCAAAAACTCAGTTTAATCATCATTTAATTTTTGAGAAGACTTGATTTCCAAAAAAATATATTAAATTATTTTTTCAAACTATTACTAAATGAATAAAAGTCAAAAATAAAAAAAAGTAAAAAATTAATATAAAATTATAGAAATAAATGAAAAAATTATTTAAAATTAAGTATTAAAGAAAAAAATAAAAAAACTATTTAAAATTAAATATTAATAACTACACATTAAAAAATTAAAAAACATACATTGGGATGTGGTTTGGTAAAAACATCACCAAGTTTATATTCAATATTGAAAAATTCTAAATATATATCCTTTTTTAGAACATTATCTCTTAAAAAATCATGTCTTGTATCAAGATGATCTGTTCTTGAATGATTTACAGGATTTTTCTGAAATATTAATTTCACTAGTATTTTCACATAATATGAATAATATTGAAACTAATTATAATGTCTAGTAATGTGTGTTTTATTGACAGAACTTCTGCATAGGAACTACCAGGAGATATATATTCGACCTCATCAATTAACAGTGGAACTAAATATTGTTTCTTTCTTTACAATAAAACTAAGGAAATCTCTAAAAATTCAAAGTCTCCTAATGTAATATTTTACATAATTTAAAACCTCCAAAACTATCATCGGAATATGAAATTAAGTTAAAATCATATGTATTTGGGTAAAGTTGATATTAAGAGATAGTTTCTTTGAAGTATCTTAAAATTATTTTAAAATTTGTAAGATGGAATTATTTTCGATTTTATTGAAATATATAACATAGAAAAATATAAAACATAATTTTTGGTCTAGTATTAGTAAGATATAATAAATTTCCATCCATACATATATATAACTTACTATCAATTGGCTTTCAATATTCATCCAAATTGAGTTTTACATTTTTACACATGGGAGTTGTATAGGGATTAAAAATTTAATGTCCATATTTTATCAATAAATCAATAATATATTTTATTTTATTTAAATAAATTCCATAATCATTTTGATAAATTTTAAATGCCACTAATTAAATTAATTCTCCCAGCATACTCATTTCAATTTTTTTTAATATTATTAGAAAAATAAAAACAATGTTTTTTATTTGTTGAAACAAAAAATAACACCATATTTATAGATCTATAGTAATAATATATTATAAAAAAATGTTTTCATAAAAAAATTAGGATCTACTAACCCTAAATAAAATCTATTTTCTAATAATAAAGAACTTAGTCTTTCATACTAGTCTCTCGGTGCTTGTTTAAGACCGTAAAGATCTTTTGTAACTTTAAAAACCTAATTCATTAGATGAAGGTTTCAAAAATAGGGTGGTTTGTTAATATAAACATCTTATATTAAATATCTATTTAAAAAAGATGATTTGACATCCATCTGTTTTAAATTAAAATTCATTTGAGATGTATAATCTAGAAGGATTCTGATTGCATCTAATCTGTCAATAAATGAAAAGGCTTCATCATAATCTATTATATCTTCTTAATTGTATCCTTTTTATAATAATCTTGATCTATTTGTATTCATTATTCCCTAATCATCTGTTTTATTTCTAAAATCCATTTGGTTCCTATTATAGGATTATTGGATGGTTTTTCAACTAATTCCCAAACATTGTTTCTACTAAATTTATTAAGTTATTCTTGCATATCCATTATCTAACTTTCATATTATAAATATTGTCATATAGTTTTAGGTTTTAATTGAGATAGAGAGGGAGAATATTTAGCTATGTTTACTACATTCCTTATAGTTATTTATTGAGTATCTAAATATACTACTTTATTATCTAAGGGATGATCATTTAAAGTTATATTTTGTTGAGTTAAGAAACTTTTTGGTTCTTCAATTTTGTGTTCTTTTGAACTGGATTGATTTTCATTAAATTTGTATTCAAAATCAATATTTGGGGACTCAACTCTTATGTTTTCTAAAGATTCAACAATTTAATTTATTTGATTTTTCATTTTGTTAGAATGACCACTTTTAAAAAACATAACATGAATAGATTATTCAGCAATCCATGAAGTTTGATTATAAACTCTATACTCTTCAAAGTTAGAATAATATCCTAAAAAGGTTCCTTCATTAGACTTTGGATCAAACTTACCACATCTTCCATTATTATTCAAGATATACACCTTGAATCCAAATATATTAAAGAAACTGACTTTATGTTTTCTCTTATTTCATAGTTCGTAGAGTGTCTTCTTAATAAGGGGTATTATTAAAACTCTTTTCATTATATAGAAAGTTGTGTTTACTTATACTATCAAACAAATATGTAGAAATAATATATTCATTTAACATAGATTTTTCTATTTCCATAATACATTTATTTCTTTTTTCAACAATTCTTTTTTATTGAGGTTTTCTTGGTGCAGAGAAGGTGTGTTTAATTCCAAAGACTATGAAAAAACAATTATAATCTCAGTTATCAAATTCTACAGTATGATAAATTCTTAATGAGTTTATTTTAAAATATTTTTTAGTTTGAATAATTTTACAAAAGTCTTCAAAAATAGAAAAAACTTAACTTTTATGTTTTTAAAAATAAACACATGTAAACCTTGAAAAGTCATCAACTAAAATAAAAACATATAATCTACTATCCAAACATGCTACTCTTGATGGTCCAGAAAATTCTATGTGAATAATTTCTAATGGTTTGTATGTAGAAAATTTTTTAATTGATTTGAAGGATGATTTGAGTTGTTTTCCAATTTGGAGTGCATCATACAATATATATTTAACAAACATAAGACATTGAAAATCAAAAACTAAGGGTTTCATACATAATTTATGAAAATTAAATACATTACAGTTTCCATGTATCCTATTAGAGATACAATATTCAATTATTTTAGCAATTAAACAATTCACTTTTTTATACAATGAATTAAGATACAGGGTATAAATATTTTCTATTCTAGTTGTTTAAATTTTAGAAATTTATCTTTAAAAACATAACAGGAAGTATAAGAGAAATAAAAATAAAATATATTATTACAGAGTTGAGTGGTACTTATTATATTGTGATTTATACATTGAACATATATCACTTTTTTAATGAAATTGATTTTGGATCTCAAACTAATCCAACTCTAAATATCTTATGTTTATCATTGGTTCTAAATGTAACTAGTCCTCCATCTATTTCTTTAGTGTATAAAAATTTGAATATTCTCAACTCATGTGTCATGGGAATCTATTTTCCATATATCGTAGAACATTTTTGTTACTGTGACATTTTTTCTATAAATAATTTAAACAAAAATTTGATTTCGTAACCATATTTTATTGGGTCTTTCTCTGTCATAAAGTAAAGATATGGGTAACCAAATTTGACTTATTTTTCCAAAATGGGTGGTACTCACTTCAGATATATTTTTGGGAATAAAATAATTTTTTATTTCACTAATTTTGGTATTTCTTAAACAAAATTAATTAGATTAATGTAACTTAATTACACAATAAAAACAAGTAACTCTTTATATTTTTTTATTTTTATAAGTATGTATAAATTAATTTATATACAATTTATATTTCTCACCATTTTTTCATTTTCCATATTTTTTATTTTTTATAATAGTTTTTTTGGGAATTTGATTTTAATATTCTTCTCCTTTTGCCACTATTCTAGAATCACAATTAATTTAATATAATTAATCTTGAAATTATTTTATTTTATTTTCATGATTAGTACAATTTTAAGTGGATTTTTTAAATTTATCTTGTAATTATTTATCTTGTTTTTATATATAATTTTTTCACTCAAGATAACATTTTGAATATTATTATTGAATTATTTTTTTTAATAAATATTAATATCTTTATTCAATCATGGAGCAATAAACAGCTAATTTTCTATTAGAATAGCTATTAGAATTAGAGGTAGAATAATAATAGGATTTTTCCTTGTCTTCTATCTTATCTATAAATAACATTTTTTCTTTCATATTTTTTTGATATTTTTTGGAGTGATATGTTGAATAGTTTCTAGAGTATTCTGACACACTCCAATTAGCCTTCATAGTTTTCTATCCTTTTTTCTCATAATTAGTTTTCATCTAATTTGACATTTCTTTCTTAACCATCATTATTTTTTCTTACTTTAACTTTTGGAAATTAGGTCTGATATGTCCCATCTATTTACATTCATAAAATCCAATATCTCTATAACATTTTTCATCTTTTTTAAAGGTCTTCTTGAAACGTATATTCTTATTAAAAAAAATTTATTAATCTTATATCTTGTTGAGACATTTCAATTTTAGAATCTGAACACTTTAAATGATTTTATATTTTTGAATATTCTTTTGATTTTATTTCATTATTCTGAGAGGTAATGATAAGGGATGTATTTTCTGTTTTTTTCATATTGTGATATTCATCTTTAACTTTCGTCTCTCATTCACACATCATCATGGTAATGATCAATTCACTCATTTTCATAACATTGACTGGTAAATATTTTTATATAGAAGAAGATATTTCATTCCATTTAGAGGTTATAACTCAGAGTACTTCAACGCTTCATAAGGTTTTGTAACTGATGTTCCTGAAGTAGTGACACCATTGGAAATTTCTTTCAATCTTCAATTCATCTGGGTGATTTTTTTCCCATCATACATTCTAAAAGAATCAAATTTTAATTTTTCTATAGTGTACTTTAATTGTCTAAAATTTTATGATCCTTCATAGATAACAACAATATTTTTCCTTATCTGATAAGAATTATATCATTGAGATACTCAGTCAGATTCATCTGGGCCAAGTACATATATAATAGAGTTCTCTTATCTTGAATAAACATCATACAAAACTTATTTGGTGGCATATCTTGTATTTGGTTTTTTAGGGAATGCATACTGGGTGAAAATCCTCTTATATACTTTGATTCTAGGATTTTTCAAATAAATAATCACAAGAGCCTTCCAACATCCATAATTATCACTGTTAATGTAAGGATCATGGACCATTGAAATACCTTATTTTAGTTCTGTCATTGACATCTATCATTGTAAAAAATTTGTACATTGATCTTTCTAGAGATTATATAAATTCTTCACAACCCACTCCTTTGATACCAATTGTTACATTGGAATAATACAATGGTACACAAGAGGTGGGTGAGTTGTGTCCTTTCAATAATCTTATATAAATTATGACTTTTAGCATTTTTCAGGATTTATGAATACATAGAATATTATCTTCTATATATAATTAAAGCGTCAGATAAGAACAGAACAAAATAATAAATTTTTACATTGTCTTAGGGAATAAATATTTCCCTGTCCACTCCATTAATACTCTCTTAGTGAGCTTGGTGACTTTCACGAAACATGACCAATTATCACAAGACTATGACAAATGAGTATAGGTAGTTTAGCCCTTTACAATGATGATTTTACAAGGCCTTCTGGTTCATTTATGAGGAACATAATTATCCATAACTTATATTGAGAAGCTGATACTCCACCATGATCAAGAAAGAGAAAATGATACTTTAATAAATCAAAAGTGTTTGCTTTGATTTAATAAACATAGTATTGTTCATAGTTGATGTATTAATTGAAAAAAATGATACACTAATTCAAATAAAAATTTATTTAATAAAGGAAAGCTTCAAAGAGTTCTAGGATTCAAATAGTCTTCAATAAAAATAAAATCAAACAAATAGAAATAATAATAATTAATCATAAACTTATGCAACAAAATATTGAAACACCTAGTTCTCCAAAGTATATATTCTTTAGAATAATAGATCCATTAGAGATTTTTTATATTTCATTCTCTATGTATTCAAAAATATATTTCACACACGATACAAAAAAATCAAAATACTCTTTCTATTTATCTATAGAATCTTGACTTTATTTTCAGTTGAGTAGATCCAATAATATCACCATAAAAAATTGAGATCATTTGAATTAATTCAAGAGAGTTGTAATCTATCCTAGAAATAGGTATCATTTAATATGTTAGATACAAGACTTTTAATTGTTCATAAAACAACATGAAAGGGATATTAATTTTTATAAATACCATTATACAAAACATGGATAATATCCTCAATTTAAAAATTCATCATGGAAAAATAAAACATATGGTTCCTTCACATAGAAATAAACTCATAATATATGGTTCACAACATACGACTATTTTAGAAAATTGGGTTGGAATCATATGTTTTTTTACAAAATACAGTTTTATGAACCATACATTTATTCAATTAAATGATGGGTTTCTTTTGTTGATAAATATATTTTCAACAATTTTGGGTATATGATCCATAAATTTTCATAAAAACATAGTGTTCCCAAACCATACGATATGCTTACAAATGTAGGGTGTAAAAACTGTTTCCAAAATACATTAAAACTTTTCCAAAATACATAGAATAACATTTTAACTAGTGAATAAGATAAACTTCTCAAGAAATTTATTCCTAAAAAATTATTAAATTAATTTTATTAATAAAACTAACAAGGGTATTTGTGATGATAAAAAACAATAATATTCATTGAGTATTTTTGAGACAATACATTCCCAACAGTTATGGAATTATGTTCTTAATAGAACCACTCATTCACCATACATCATATCTCATTAGATAAAATAATTACCCAATGCATTGGAGGGCTATATAATTTTCTTCTCACCTGTCACATTCATATCAGGTACATTTATAAAGGTTCGACATAAATCATACAACATAAATATTTCATTCAAAAATTTAATCCCATGATTATAGAGTGAGGGTTACATATATGGAAGTGCCGAATAAATTATTAACTTATACATCTAGGTGAATAAAATTGGGTGAAAATGGGTATGGTCATTCACTACAAAAATCTTTTGTGTGGAAAATCTTATGAATAATTTCATCATTATAATAGGGTTCATTAAGATTCATGTATAGGTTTAATTAGATTTGAAGGGGTATATAATCAAATATAATTCATATTTAAAGTAATATTGATGTTTAAAAACATATCTCAAAATGAATAATTGGAAATAAAAAGTCAAAATATAAAGAAGGTTTATGATTAAAGTGAAGAAGGAGAGGATACCTTACCTTGAGAGGGTACTTCTAAAAGATTAGGATGAGATTATCATGATATTAGGGGATCCTTTGGGGATATATAGAGAGGTTAATGTAATATTAAATTCATGATATTAGATTTTTTAGTGAAAATTAATTGGATTATGGGTGGGTTTTTATATTGGAAAAGAGGGTAATTATTTATTAAATTCTTTAACATAGGTTTTAGACTCTATATGGTAGAATAATCACAACCAAAAACATTACCATGGTTTTTTCAAATGTTTTCCTTCAAAAATTGGTTTTTCAATGTTTTTAATTATGATAACCAACATCCCTAAATTAATACCCTTGAAATTTTGGAAGTGAGTGATGTTCACAAGGATTAATTTTAAAACCATAAACTATAATATATGTTTTTGAGGATTCATTATGGGTTTATAAAATTAATCAAATAAACTAAAAAGAAAATTATTTTAAAGGGTAAATATAATTTTGATCATGGATATAATTTATATTATTTATTAAATCACTTTTTTTTATTTTATGATTTCATAATACGAACCATATATTTATAACATATTTAATTTGAACCCAAAAATTTAACTCTTTTGGAAAATTTTAAAAAAAAATTACTATTTAAAAATGTCAACGTGATGATTTATGAAATGATATTTATTTTATCAAAATAAATCTCTATACATTAGACTTTACACTTTTAAATAAAAACCATATTTATTGAAAAATACTGGTTTTTATGATGATGATCGTTTTCTTACCCTTAAAAATTACATTTAACATTATGAAATTATATAATTACCTATATTAATATAAATATTATTTAACAGTTTTTTTATTAAAATAACATTCATTTAAAAAGGCTTTAATTCATAAAAAAGTCTATCTTGATGGAAACTATATATTTCCAAAAAAATAAAATTTGAGTTATATTGTATCAAAAGCTAATTTTTATCAAATTCATTATTTAATCATTTATAAGGTAGTAATAATAATAACGGATAAATATAATCAATATTTAATGAAAATAATAATATAAAACTTTATATTTTTAGGTTGTAAATATATAACCTCTTATTACACCTGTGTATGCCATAATGGAAAGATGTGGGATTATGGAACTTTCTTGGGGTGGTTTATCAAATATTTCTTGGGTTGTGATATCGATGGGATTAAAAATCTCCCATTAATGCGATTTCTCATGCTTTAGTTATTATATTTCATCATGGTAATGGTCAAGATAAAATCCATGTGATGCAATATACCTCATAATCTATGATAAATGGGATTCATAGAGAACGTTCATACTGGTCCATGCCATCACTTATTTGGTTTGTGTCAATTATACTTTATCATAACTCTTAATATATAGTAATACTAACTGTCACTATAAAATTTCTATATTATTAATGATTTTTATTATTAATGGGGTTTTTAATTTAATTGGATATAACTTATAGTGTTGTAAAATAGCCTGTGCAGTGCATGTGCTTTTTATAACATCATTGACATAATAGATAATTTATTCATTTGAAAATGGAATTTTATTTATTCCAATTTGTTTCACTATAAAGTTAGTGAGAGTTTCAAAATATGATCCCTTATATTCTCCACATTTATCAAAGAATGTATGGTTATATAAAGAGGAATATAATTCAGTAAAAAGATTATGATTTGGGTTGTAATTGTCACTATTTTTGTTGAACATATTTGAACGAATAAGATCATTTAGAACCCAAAATCCACTCATAATATGAATGAATTCATGGAGTTTATTTTAATATAAATTGAATAAGTGGAAGAATATATTTTTTGGATAATGTATTTCCTGATATTTTTGATTTGATAACAAGATTATTTTCAAATCAAAAGTCTTGGAGAATAATAAAAATGATATAACCGATGGGGACTAATATAAAATTTTATTCTTGATAATTATTTATGCGATGTAATTTTGGATAAATTATGATCCCTTCTAATTCTATCTTAATTGTTGATTGATCATAATAAAAAATCAAGGACTCATAAATTCCATACATAATAAAGAGTATGTTTCTATATTAAGTTTGAACATTGTAAAAATTTGGTTTATTTATTGTTTTATTTACTAAATATAGTTTATGAGAGTCTTTATTAATTAAATTTATCATAACATTATCATGTTTCATAGTTTAACCACATGTAAAATAACTTTATAAAAAGTGAAACACTGATTCAACTCCCCTTCTTAGTGGTTCCATCCATTCCTAGGTATCACAAACCTAATTCACTTCTAGAATTGTATCTACATATTATGTGAATATAATAACACTAACAAGGGTTTTTTTGTCGCACATATATACTGTAATTTTTATTAATTCAATGATTAGAGATAAATGTATGTAACGCCTTAGATTTATTATGTTCTAAGAGTGATTTCTATTATCCATGGTCTTGGAACCATTTTTAAATATTCAAAAACTATCCATAAATGAGCTATTATAATGTTTAATGTTTCAAAAGAAATAAACAGATGATCCTTTCATCATTATATTTTTAAATGTTCTGACTATGAGACCATGTTATAATCACTATATAACATTAAGATGACCATGAATATAAGTTTTAATATTTATACATTTAATGAAACCTTTTTTGAATATCATCACTTGATATTATACACTATAAGCTGAATTTATCAAATGGTCATCATGAATTACCTCATAACAAATGAACTAATATGAAAACCATTGTACAATGACATTCAAAATGTTGGTTTTTCTATATATAAAAAAATTTTGTAGTTAATTTCACCACATAATGGTTTTAATTTAGTGTATAATTCATTCAATCTCCCACTATCACTGAGCCTTAAAATGTTTTTTCACATTCACCTTATATCAAATAATATGAATAAATCATTATATCTTATAAAAACTGATTTTTATTTTATTTTTTAAACCACCTTACAAAGAATATATTATTATAATCACAAAATTAGTTGGAAGCACTTTATAGATAATGTTATCCACATTAACACAACATTTTCTATATAAACCCATGGGTATTTATATAATTTAACGACCATAAATTATCTATCACATAATTGTAAGGAATGAGTGACCTCTTGAAAATAGTCATCTCTACTTAGGCTACAATGGGATATTGCATGATCTATATCAAGAAGATGTATCTACACACCTATGTCAATAAAATGCATCTCATACAGTACGCACAATCATAAAAATAATTTTTAAAATATATTGAGTAAACATAAGACATAGAGTATATAAATTTAATATATACTTATTCATATATTCTCGGTTCTCTAAATAAATTCTAAATAATATATATAAAAACATATAATTTAATTCATCCATGTAGATATATGTGTCACATGTCACTAAAAAAATAAAAGAGAACATCCCATTTAAATTTTATATGTATAAACAAAAACATAATTAGCTGTTCTCAATTACGGGTTTGGAAAAATATCTTTTAAAGAGATGGAAACCAATATTTTTATTAAGAAAAATATTCCATATGATCAATAAAATATCTAACTACACTATGATTCACTGAAACTCAAGGGTGTTTCAAGTAAGGTATCATTTTATAATGATTCAAAATCAATTTTACTTATTAACCTCTATTAATGAGAATTACTATGAAATATACACCCCAAGAATGCCATAACATTATGTATGAAACACTACATTTATGTATTTTGTATAAAGGTATATAATTTTGGAAACCAAAATCAGATTCAACTTTATGTATAGTGTAATGGGAAACCAACTTATCCCCATTTTGATAGAATCAAGTTCCATCATTTATTAAAATCCACCACAATGTCCCACAATCCATAGTTCAATACCCAATAGGGATCCAAATTATGGTAAAATCCTAAAAATTTATGCTAAATCTTATATCATAACTAGATTGAAACTACTCATACATGTGGTATGAAATTTAATAATAATTTTAAAATATATAAAATAAAACATATATCCATTCATAATATAAGTACTATATATTAAGGAATAATAAAAAAAATTGTATAAATAAATAACTAAAAACATTAATTTTTTACTTGGGATATATATTTATTAATAATTAATAAATAAAACATTTAAAAAAATTAAAATTTAGAAATTATTTTATAGACACTCCATAACATAAAATATGAAAAAATAAATATTTTATTTCAATATGATCAATTCATATTTTTTTCATTTTCAATGAAAATATATATATTCTTAATATTACAATATTATATATTCTAAGGAATATAAACCCATTATATTAAATAATTTATTAAAATATGAATTTAAAAATGTAAGAATTTACATTATTTTAATGACAAATATTTTATATTTATTTAATCATTTGATTAAATCCACCAAAACCATTTTTATTAGATTAAGTAAATTTTATAAAATAATTTAATTAATATAAACAATTAATATGATAATTTTTAATAATTTTATAAATAATATAAAATCCCTTATGATTCTCATAATTTTATATTATATAAATAGTTTATAATTTAATTTAAAACTTCAACAAAAACAATTTGTATTAAAATCATAAAAATATACCTTGTAAAATCTAGTCAATAAACATATATCTCAACCACTTAAACAAAAAAATTATTATTTTAAGCTCCAATTTTTTTTGGAATGATCCCAATAAGACAAATCCATGGAAAGTTTTTTACAATTTAAGAAAATAATTCATAATAAATAATTAAATTGTATAATATTAATATATACCCCATAATGTGGATCTTAGAAAGGTTATAATGTCTTCTTGAATGATGAACATAGTATTTTCCCCTCATGTAGGAAATTTCATGTGAAATCTATTAAATTAATACATTCAAACTATTATAAGGACCCACCCTTAAAACATTACACAAGATTGAATTTTATTCAAGAACATACATTCTTTCACATTGAGGATATTTTCAGGTTTAGATCCTAATCGAATTAGGACATAATACATATATAACATTCCTCATTCATAAAAGGTGAATACTACTAAACCGTATCCATTTCCTCCAAATTTTAAAACATTAAAAAATAAAACATTATATCTTTGAAAAATATTCATAACATTTTACATGACTTATTTATTTCTCTCACACATCCTTATAACCTATGAGAAACATTTGAAATCTTTTAATGAGAAAAAAAATCTCAGAAATGGATATAAAGAAATAAATAGTTAGTCAAGTGATAACATAAAAACCAAAAAAATCCATTTCATAAAAACTTATTAACTTGCGTAGAAACATCATTTAGTTTCCTAGAGACATATTTATCCTATCACTCTTACATTTACCCTTACATATGTAATAACCATTCACACAACTTCCATATTTGAGTACCCAATTCATTGGGGAGCTATAATCGGGCTCACTTGTCATATCTTGAGCTATAATGGGATCAACCCAATATATATTGAACTATAATGGGAATAAAACCATCATATTAACAGTTATATTGGGTTAAACCAAGTATAAATAATTTACAAGGAACATATCATCAATAAAACACTTGATAACTTGTTTAAACCCTTGAGAAAAACACATTAATATTTTCAAAATACCCTTTTCCATAAAATAAATCACATTTAAAATATAAAAAACATCCCATAATAATGAAATCATATAAAATTAACTATGAAAACATATAATGGAAAAATTTTCAAAATAAAGTTTCATGAAATCAGAAGAAACCGCTCATGACATAAAAATTGAAAAAAAAAATTCATTTCATAAAAGAGACATTTCGAAGGATATTAAAAGGAAAGTCCCTTACCTTGGGTAAGACTTCCTTAAAATGGGTTTAAAAGCATTGTAAGATGGTTTGAATAGTGTTATTAACATATTATAGAACTAAAATAATCCTTATAATACCTTACATTATCCTCTTATAACTTTTTCCACCAATTTATTAACAATGTTTTCTTATTTTTTGTGGTTCTGTGTGTGTTAGGTTCCTGGTTTCCAAGGTAGGTTTATTTATGGAATTGTTTGAAAAAAATAAATAATAAAACATAAATGATAACATATATAAATTTATTTTATTTTATAAAATTACGTGTGAATTTAAACTTTCCATGATTTTGGTAAATGGGAAATGAAAAATTATCATCTGTGAAGGTAGTGAATTAACGCACCACAAACGGCAATTTAGTTAATTAAAAATAAAAGAGAAAATAATAGATTTTATGATGAATATAACATAAACACATAAAAACTCTAGTATATATATGATATTTTAGTTTTCAAGAATCGTTGGAAAGGATATGGGGATAAGGTAGAAATGAGAAATATTTTAAAAGAGAAGAAAAAGGAAACTTACTTCTTGAAAATTCCTCATTGAGAACCTCCTCAAGGCTCTTGTAAGTGGTCGTTTTGTGAGAAAAGAAGCTCAATACTTTGGTAAGAAATAAGGGGGGAATTCTTTCGTGTTTATACAAGAAATAAATCTTATGGTGATGAAATTTTTTGAAATAGGGATACAACTTTTATAATTGAGGTAATGGGTAACATAGCAATTACTCATATTGTTAAAATATAATAAATATTTTATAGGTTTTGAGACTTCCAAAAAGGAATAAAAACTAAAGGATATGACATTTTAGACACAATATCATACCATTTGGACTTATTATATATTTTGTTGACTTTAAAATAATTTTAAAAAATATTTTATTCATGAAAAATAATTATGTCAAATTAAAAACTATTCACAATCATGACTTTAAACACATCAAAATAGTTTAAAATTCAAATTAAATTTATTATTATTTAGTATAAATATTATAATTACCTATATAAATATTTAACTGACTTATAAATATCAAATTATATTTATATTAGTATTTTTAAAATTATTAATTTTATTTATTCATTAATTAAATATTTATTGCATCATAATTGTTAAATCCATTAAGGTAATTATTTATCACCTAAAAATTAAAAAATATTCAATGAAAAATATAATTTTATTATCTTTATAAAGAGTACTTTTTTCGAACAAAAATTCTAGAAAGGGTCTTATTTAAATATTATACTAATTGTAAGTTATATTGTGAACAAGTTGTCGTTAAATTTTAATAAAATAATATAAAGGGACTAATGTGATCTGTGTGGGTCTAAAATTTTACAAATGAAAAAAAAATTAAGTTATTTGGTCAAAACTTTTTTATATAAGGATTTGTAACCACAATTTAGTTTATTTAATAATTCTTATAATTTTAATAAAAACATTTTATTTATTTTTCTTATGCTTGTACAAGAATTGCATCAACATTACATAAGAATTAATGTTAATTATTTCATATATAAAAAATTAAAAAAAAATTAAAATCATGAAAATAAATTAATTAGGTTAAAAATAACTACTTTTATTTGTTCATCATGTATATTTACTTATATCCACGATAATGAAACTTCTTTAATTTGTTAAATTAGAATTTCTTTGAGTAAAACACTGTAAATGGATTAAAATCGTCCTAGTGGCTCAAAGTTGTCCTAAAATTGACCCATGGATGCCTCTATTCGATGTAGACTCATATAATTAAATTATGACAAGTGGTAGGGTAATTTTCGAATATTTATAATATTATTTTTACCCTTAATTTCATGATTTACCCTTAACCACAGTAAAAAACAACTAAAGTTGCCATTCAGTAAAAATTATGTTGTTATTATTTGATGAAAAATTTCATATGAATCAAAACCTTAAATGTATATTTTTTAAAATAAAATTAAAATAATTATTTAATATTTATTTAAGATTTATTCCACAGACAGATCGAGAAAACCTGTTTGTAACGTATAAAGGAAAAAAAGTTTATAAAGTTGTTATATCCAATTTCAAAGTGAAATTAGTTCCAATGAACTCAATTGGATTTATTTATAAAAAATTTATTTAATTATACCTTAAACCAATTAAAATATAATATGACATTATAAATAAATTAGACAAGAATTTAGTTTTGAAATAAAATGCAGTGTTTTTCAAAATTCATTAAAAATTAAACTTTTTCAAAAAATTCTCAAAATATTATAAAAAGATAATTTTAACATGATGAATTCAAAAATGAAATTAGTTTTATCAAATTATAATTCTATAATTAAACTATAATTTCTTAAATAAATAACCTTATAATAAATTATTTATTTTAATAAGTACTATTTAAATCAAAAATAGTAATAAAAAATTAATATATAAATACATGGGTTATTATATTCTCCCACTTTTTGAAATTATATCCTCGTAATTTTATTTACTTATTAAAAAAATGAGGATACTATTCTCATTTATAGTTTTCATATTCCCATGTTGTTTCTTCTACCATATGGTTTCTCTACAAAACCTAAGCTTGGTGAATTATCTTGATCTGTAAAACTTGCTCTCTGTAATCAAGAATATAAACATGTTTCTATTTATAAGAAAGGCTCTCTACTAATTGAACTACTTCTAGGATAAAAAAATGAGATGAATCTAGCACATACATTCTTAACATAAAAACATGAAAAATATTTTTTACGAGATATAAACTTAGAGGTAGAGCTACTCAGTTGGAAACTGATCCAACTTTTTCGAAGATTTAAAAGGGTCCAATGAACCATGTAATTAACTTTAATTCCTTATGAAAATCCACACCAATTTTCCAATAAGATATTTTAAGGAAAAAATGATCACTTACCTCGAATTAAAGGTCTTTCTTCATGTTACCAACATAAATTTTATGTCTGGTATGAGCTTTCCTCATGTGTCACTTAGTTAATTGGACTTTTTCTACCATTTACCATACTAATTATGGTCCCATCAACTTCCATTCCACAACTTCATCCCAAAATGATGTATATTATCACCGTTTTCCATATAATTCCTTAAATGGTTTCATCTATATACTAAAATGAAAACATTTTTTATAAAAAAACTCAACTAAAGAAAGATATTGATCCCCACTTCCATGGTAATCCCTTGAATGAGCTCGTAGCATGTCATCTAATGTATGAATTGTTCATTATTTCTACCCATCTGATTTATGGTGAAAGGATTTACTAGAAATTAATTATGTTACAAATAACATCTAAAGGTCTTTCCAAAAGTTAGAATTGAACATGGGGTCAAGATTGATACAGTGGAGAGTGGAACTCTTTGTAACCTTACAATTTATTTGAGGTATAGTCTAGAAATATGATCTAGAGAAACAGTGTCTTGAATAGGAAGTAAATGATAAGTTTTATTCAAATAATCATTAATAAACCAAATTTCATTGTTATCTTGAGATCTCTTTAGTAGTCCCACCATGATATCCATGTATATATATTCTTATTTACACTCAGGCATTGGAAAAGGTAAAAGCATCCTCTTCATTAACTTTCTCTCTACTTCAACCTGTTGACATGTCAAACAGTTTATGGTAAAATCTGTAATATATCTTTTAATTCCATCCTACCAGTAACACTCCTAAATATCCTTATTCATATTAGTGCTGACTAGATGAACAGAAAACCAAGAACTTTGAGCTTCACATAAAAATTATTTATTCAACTATGAATCACTATGAACTCATAATCTATTTCCAATCCTCAAAACACATCTTTTATCAATATTAAATTCATTGAGATTTTCTTTTCTTAACTAGTTCTATCTTTTTCGGCAAATCTATATATTCCTTTTGTCATTTCTTAGTTATTTTTGATAGAGACAATTTTGGTGACACCTAAAACAAAATAGGGGTATTTCTGTCACCAAATACTTACAACCCAAAATTTATCAAATCAATAACCAAGGGGTCAAGTTATAAATGTATCATGGTTAATGTAGAATTATTTTTATAACTCAAAACATTGAACATGATATTTTATTTTCCATAATGGTAATTGATTGTGCAATCATAATCCTTTATTAGTTTTATCCATCTTCTTTGTCTTGTGTTCAATTCCTTCTAAGTAAATACATACTTAAAACTTTTATAGTCCTAATATAGTTCAAATTTTACTCTATACAAATGATTCCTCCAAATTTTTAATGTAAAAACAACAAAAGATAATTCCAAATCATGTGTTGGGTAATTTAACTCCAAATATTTCAACGAACAAGAAGCATATGAAATTACATGATCATTCTTATTTAGAACAAAACTATTTCCCTTCAACGAACCATCATTATAGATGAACAATTTACCTCTTCTTGAATGAAGGGTCAGAGTTGGATCTTTTACCAATATTCTTTTCAATTCCTGAAAACAATCATCACAATATTTTTTCATGATGAATTTAACTCCTTTTCAAGTGAGCTTATTCAGTGGGATAGATAACCATGAAAATTTCAATAAACCTCTAGTAATATCCTACCAAACCAAGAAAACTATGGATCTGAGTTATATTTGTGGTTCTTGGACATTCTTATATAACTTTTGTTTTAAAATGATCAATAGTTATTCCATATTTATAAATAATTTGATAATGGAATGGAATTTTTTGCAACCAACAATCACACTTTATGAATTTTCCATATAACCTATTTTCTTTGAAGGTTTGAAAATCGGCCCTTATATGTCTTCCATGCTCCTATTTACTTTTAGAATATAACATAATGTCATTAATAAACATAACCACAAACTTATCCAAGAACTAATGAAATATTCTATTCATAATATCCATGAATATAAAAAGTTCATTAGTTAAACCAAACTATATAACAAAAAAAATTAGAAAATGGTCATATCTAGTACTGAACATTGTCTTCATAATTTCTTCATCCTTTACTTTCAACTTATGATACCCCGATCTCAGTTCAACCTTCGAAAAGTACTATTCTACCTAAATATTATCATAAAATCATCAATATGATTCAAAGGATACATGTTCTTAATAGTGATGTTATTAAAAGATCAATAATCAATGAAAATTCTCATTTAACCATCTTTCTTTTTAAAAAACAAGACCGGTGCACCCAATGGTGAAGTACTGGGTAGAATGAAGCCTTTATCTAATAGTTATTGTAGATGATTGTTTAACTCTAAAAGTTCCATTTTAGATATTCTATAATAGGTAGAAATTGTCTTAGCATTAGGAACTAAGTTAAAATTAATATCAACCTCTTTATCAGGAATAACACTAGGAAAATCATCCTGAAATACATCAATATATGTATTTACCATTGGAGCTTCATTAATTTGAATGGATCCATTTTTTCAAAAATGATTTAAAAACAACATTTTCCCATATTTTAATAGTTTCTTAACTTCTTTATAGTTTATCAATGGTATGGGTTCATTCTTTTAAACAAATTGCAACTATTTCAGAAAAAAAACTAATTTATCACTATAATCTATCTTCGCATGGAAAAAATATATCCATTCCATACCCATAATTATATCAAAATCTTCTTGAGGAAATATAACATGGTTTTAAGGTAAAATATTTCCAAAAACACACATAGGAAGATTATTATTCTTATTTTTTGCCTCAGTATGTCTTCTAAGTGTTTTTACCATGAGTTGTGGCTTCATTTCATTTGGTAGAATTTCAAATTTAGTAGAAAATTTCTCAGAAATGAAGGAATGTTTAGACCCTAAATCAAACAAAATTTTTTTAATATACCTAAAAACAAGAAATGAATCTAATACCACCTCATTTGATGGCTCAAAATATTCTGAAGTGGTTTTAAAGGATTTTTTCCACACCCTTATACTTCCAATATTGCTAATTTTCAGGCTGAGTGACTAGTTTCAGACACACATCATCAAATTGAAATAGTTCCTTACAGTTAAAGCATCTCACCATCAGGTTCTTGTTAATTTTTGGATCATTTTTTTCACTCACAAAACATGTTCCCAAATTTTCCTCATTTTTAGAATTTCCCATAATTTACAGTACATTCTTCAGGAGTCTTTTTAAAACACTTTTCACAAGAAGGGAAATTTATTTTCTTACCTTCATATTTCATTGATGAATTCTTCCCCAATACCTTCCAACCTAACCACTCCTCATTCTTGTCATGATAAGGCACATACATGTCAGCAAACTCCATCTTAACTTTTTTTGAACAATGAAGAAGTTTCTAATAGATTTTAATCTATTGGGAAGACAAATCTCTTTGAAAAAATGGTTTCAAACTAGGGTAAAATCTATTAATTTTACTATCAAAATCCTGAGTAAAATTTGGTACATACTTGGATAGTCTTGTAAAATTGGCTTCATACAAATCCATAGAATCATAATTTTTTTTCTTCAATTCCAAGAATGTTTTCTCCATTCTGAGTGGAGCAGTTTTAAGAAAATAGTTTTCCAGAAAAATACTATAAAAAATATCACATTCTAAAGTATCAAGATCATATTTTTCTTTGGGATTATTATCCAGATACAACCATTTATCAGCCTCACCTTAAAAAATATAAATGTATAGTATTACCTTTTGGTATTCTAAACATCCCATGGCATCGAATATCTTTTCTAGAGCATTGATCAATCCTTCAGCTAACATTGGACCTATGGTTCAACTGAATGATGGAGGATGTTTCCTCATAAAATGCCCCATAAAATACATATTACTTAATGGTAGATCATGTTCCTCTCTAGTATGGACACCACAATCATTTATCACCTGATACAATTAATCCATTACTGTCACAAACTAATCAGTTGTAATTCCTATCATTTCAGACGTAAATTCGGAAGGATATCGTTCTATTGGTGCCTTTCTACTTCATCTTCCCTATTTCTTCTATAGAAAAACATTTCGAATATTTATATATTAGATTAAGTAACAATTTAATATTTAAATTCAATATCATTTCAAATTTACCATAGATTAAAAATCATTTATGGTATTATATTAACATCATCTTAACCCCAAATGTTATCTAAACTGTCCTCTAATACCAGCTATAAGAACCTAGCCTTAAGACATTACATAATCATGAATTTTGGTCAAGAACTTACTTTCTTTCACATTGAGGATACCTTAAGGTTTATATCCTTATATAATTAGTACATAATACATACAAAACATTCCACTTTCTTAAAAGGTGGATATGACTAAACAATATCCATTTCTTCAAAAATATAAAACATTAAAAATAAAACATCATTTAATTGAAAAATATTTATAAAACTTAACTTGACATACTTATTTCTCTTACACATCATTATAACCTAGGAAAACCCATTTTAAAACTTGGTATGAGAAAAAAAATATTAGTAAGAGATTTAATGAAATAAATCATTAGTCAAGTGATAACAAAAAACCCAATAAAACCCATTTTATAAAAACTTATTAAATTTCATAGAAACATAATGTATTTTAATTATGAAATATTTACCCTATAACTCTTATATTATACTTTACTTATGGAATAAATACTCAGTCAACTTCCATCTCCAGAGTACCAAATTTGTTGGAGAACTATAATAGTGCTCATCCGTCATATCTTGATCTATAATGGGATTTACCCAACGTATTTTGATCAATAATGGGGATCAACCCATAATATATTGTGATATAATATGATCAACCCAAAATAAACAATTTCTAATGAAAATATAATTAATAGAACACTTGATAACTCATTTAAACCATTGATCAAAAAACATTCAAAGTTTTAAAATACCCTTTTTCTATAAAACAAATCATTTTTAAAATATAAAAAATGTGCACATAATAATGAAATAACATAGAAAAAAATAACTACAAAAACATATAATTTAAATATTATAAACATAATTTTTCATGAAATCATAAGAAACCTCTCAGGACATAAAAAAGTACTATCTATTGGCATTTTGTAAAAGAGACATTTAAAAGGATTTAAAATGGATATTCTTTTACCTCTGGTTTTACATCCATAAAATGTGTTCAAAAATCATGTATAATGGTTTGAATAGTTTTATTAATATATTAAATAACTAAACTCATGATTATAATTCCTCTTCTTATAACATTTTCCACACATTTATTAAAAATATTTTTATTATTTTTTTTGTTTCGAGTGTGTTCCTTTCATAGTTTCTAAGGTAGGTTTATTTAAGGTATTCCTTTTAAAAAATAATTAATAAACTACAAGTGATAAATATAAAAATTTAGGTTATTTTATATAATTAAATTTTGATTTAAACATTCTATTATTTCAGTAGTAGTGAAATGAAAAATGGTTGTCCACAAAGTTGGTGAATTAACACCCCACGGATGTCGATTTCCTTAATTAAAAATAAAGGAAAAGATGAGAGATTTAATGATGAATATACCATAACAAAAACAAAAAATCAATATATATATATATGATACTGTATTTTTAATGAATTATTGTATAAAAGGTGGAGAAATGGTATAAACGAAAAATAAAATTATAAGAGAAGAAAAATGAGTCATACTTCTTGAAAATTCCTCCTTGAGAACCTCCTCAAATGACTTGAAAGTGGTTTTTTGGAGGCCAAACTCTCAATAATGTGGTAAGGGATGAAGATTAGGGGATTTGGTAGATTTGTTCCAAGAAAGAAGGCTTAAGGTAATGAAAATATGTGAGTAGGGATCCCCCTTTTATAATTGAGGTGAGGGGATAACATAGGAATTACTCAAATTGTTAAAATATAATAAATATATTATAGGGTTTAAGACTTAAAAAAATGACCAAAAACTAAAATTTATTACATTTCATACAAAATTTCATCCCATTTGTACTTATTTTATATTTTTCTTTTATTTTTAAAAAAAAAATTAATAAAAAACTTTATTCATGAAAAATAATTTTTTCAAATTAAAAACTATTCACAATCATGACTTTAAACACATCAAAACAAAGTTTCCAATTCAAATTTATTTTTATATTATTTCTTATATATATTATAATTACCTATATAAATCATTAATTGACTTACAAATAACAAATTGTATTTATTTTACTATTTTTAAAATCATTAATTTGATTTATTAATTAATTAAATACCTAATGTATCATAATTGTTCAAGCCATTAAAGTAATTATTTATCACCTAAAAATTAAAAAAAAATATGAAAAATATAATTTAATTATATTTCTAAAGACTATTATTTTTTTTAAAACCACTTATGGAAAAAATATAATTAAAAAATTATATTAATTGAAAGTTATAGTGTGAACATGTTGTATTTCATTTTAATAAAATAATATAAATGGAATAATGTGATTTATGTGATTTATGTGGGTCCAAAATGTCATAGATATGAATAAAATTACGTTAGTTGGTAGAAAATTTATTATATTAAAATTTTCAACCACAATTTAGGCCATTTAATAATTCTTATAATTTTAATAAAAACATTTTTTTATTTTTTTATGCTTTTACAAGCACTGCATAAGCATTGCACGGACATAAATGTTAATTATTTCATATATATATAATTAAAAATAAATAAATAAAGTTAAAAATAACCATTTAGATTCATTTATCATTTATATTTACTTATATCTATGATATGTAAACTTCATTAATTTATTAAATTGGCATTTCTTTGAATAAAGCATTATAAGTGAATTAAAATCATCCTAGTGGCTCAAATTTGTCTGAAAATCGACTCATGGTTTCCTTTGGTTAACACACACTCATCCAATGAAGTTAGGAAAAAATTTTGTGTAATTTTATAATACTTATAATATTATTTTTACCCTAAATTACCAGATTTACCCTGAACCGCGGTAAAAAAGCTAAAGTTATTATTCACTAAAAATTAAGTTGTTACTATTAGAATAAAAATTTCATATGAGTCACAACCTTGTATGTCCATTTTTTAAAATAAAATTAAAATAATTACTTAAAATTAATCTAAAATTTATCCTATTGACAAATTGAGAAAACAAGTTTGTAATGTTAAAACGTTCAAAACTTTATATTGTTTTTATATCCAATTTCAATGTGAAATTGGTTCCAATCACCTATATTGGATTTACTGATAAAAAATTAATTAATTATATCGTAAATCCAAATAAAAGTATCATATAAATTTATAAAAATCTGAGATGAAAAATTAGTTTTGAAATAAAATCTTTGGTTTTTCAGTATCATTAAAAATTAAACGTTTTCAAAAAATTATCAAAAAAAATTTAAAAGTTAATTTCAACATGTTAAATACAAAAATGAAATTAGTTGTTAAATTATAATTATATAATTTTAAAATTTATGTTTTAAATAATTAACTATATAATGCATTGCATATTTAAAGAATTACAACTTAAATCAAATATACTAATAAAAAAGTATTCTATAAATACCTGGGTTGTTACAACTATACTGTATTTTTTTCTAATATATCATGGATTTTAACCACTTCAAGTATTTTCTTATATAAAATGAATTAAAACAAAAACATCGAAAACATGATTTCAGGATAATATATATTATAGATACATTTTTAATGTATATTTTTCTAAAGAAAGAACACAATTTTAGATATTTTAATAAAGAATGAACATTTTGGTTTGAAACACATCATTTTAATGAAAATTGTAAGAACTGGGTCACGGTGACAGCACAACCACCTCGTCGTAACATGGTCGTCAGGTCCTAGCCCACCAGGTTCCACCAGTTGCCCCACAGACACGTGGCCCCCACCCTGGGGCCCACCCACATGCCTGAAGAGGTCATCTAACTAATGACAGTCCCCACAGGCCAACATGTGTCCTTTCTGGTGTGCTTTGTCCCCACTCACACACACCCTGAAAAACTTCTCAGAAAGGTCACCCATCCTGATCACTACTACAAGACAGGCACGCTTAACTGTGAAATTCTAATCAGGTAGGCTCCTGAAAATAAAGGTGCACCTTGTTGACTTTAGTCATATCATTTAGTCATTTAACTCTTTATCATTCGAGGGTGTTACAATCACCCCCCCCCCTAGATCACAACCTCCTCATTGTGGGCCCTAAATCTCAACCCAGGCAGTGCACCGCACTTAAGGCTGGGTACCACCTATAATACCAATTGTAACAACTAGGTCCTTGTAACAGCACAACCACCCCGCCTTAACATGGTCGTCGGGTCCTGGCCCACCAGGTACCACCAGTTTCCCCACAGACACATGGCTCCCACCCTCAGGCCCACCCACGTGCCTGAACAGGTCATCAAACTAATGGCAGTCCCCACATGCCAACACATTTCCTTTCTGGTGTGCTTTTTCCTCACTCACACACACCCTGAGAAACTTCCCAGAAGGTCATCCATCATGATCACTACTCCAAAACAAGCACACTTAACTATGGAGTTCTAATCAGGTAGGCTTCCGAAAAGAAAGGTTCACCTTGTTGACATTAGTCATATCATTTATTCATTTAACCCTTTATCATCCGGGGGTGTTAAAATCACACCCCCCCCCACCTTTAGAGCACAACATCTTTGTTGTGGTCCCTACATCTCAACCCATGCATTGCACCGCACTTAAGGCTAGGTACCACCTCTAATACCAATTTTAACAACTGGGTCTCGGTGAAAGCACAACCACCCCCACCTTAACATGGTCGTCAGGTATTCGCCCACTAGGTACCACTAGTTTCCCCACAGACACGTGGCCCCCACCCTGGGGCCCACCCACGTGCCTGGACAGATCATCTAACTAATGACAGTCCCCACAGGCCAACACATGTCCTTTCTGGTGTGCATTGTCCTCACTCACACACACCCTAAGAAACTTCCCAGAAGGCCACCCATCATGATCACTACTCTAAGACAAGCATGCTTAACTGTGGAGTTCTAATCAGGTAGAATTCTGAAAATGAAGGTGAACCTTGTTGACATGAATCAGATATTTTAGTCATTTAACCCTTTATCATTCGAGGGTGTTACAATCACCCCCCACCCCCACCCCCTCATAGCACAACCTCCTCATTGTGGGCCCTACATCTCAACCCAGGCAGTGCACCGCACTTAAGGCTGGGTACCACCTCTGATACCAATTGTAACAACTAGGTCCCGGTGACAGCCCAACCACCCTGCCTTAACATGGTCGTCAGGTCCTGGCCCACCAGGTACTACCAATTTCCCCACAGACACGTGGCCCCCACCCTGGGGCCCACCCACATTCCTGAACAGGTCATCTAGCTAATGACAGTCCCCACAGGCCAACACATGTCCTTTCCGGTGTTCTTTGACCTCACTCACACACACCCTGAGAAACTTCCCAGAAGGTCATCCATCATGATCCCTACTCCAAAACAAGCATGCTTAACTATAGAGTTCTAATCATGTAGGCTTCCGAAAAGGAAGGTGCACCTTGTTGACATTTGTCATATCATTTATTCATTTAAACCTTTATAATTATGGGGTGTTAAATCACCCACCCACCCCCCCCCCCCCCAGAGCACAACCTCCTCGTTGTGGGCCCTACATCTCAACCAAGGTAGTGCACCGCACTTAAGGATAGGTACCACCTATGATAACAATTTTAACAACTGGGTCCCGGTGACAGCACAACCACCCCACCTTGACATGGTCGTCAGGTCTTAGCCCACCAGGTACCACCAGTTTCCCCACAGACACGTGGCCCCCACCCTCGTGCCGACCCAAGTGCCTGAACAAATCATCTAACTAATGATAGTCCCCGCATTCAAACACATTTCCTTTCTAGTGTTCTTTGTCCTCACTCACACACACCCTGAGAAAATTCCCAGAACGTCACCCATCATGATCACTACTCCAAGACAAGCACGCTTAACTGTAGAGTTCTAATCAGGTAGCCTCCTGAAAAAGATGGTACACCTTGTTGACATGAATCGTATCTTTTAGTCATTTAACCCTTAATCATTTGGGGGTGTTACAATCACCCCCCCCCCCTTTAAATCACAACCTCCTCATTGTGGGACCTACATCTCAACCCACGCAGTACAACGCACTTAAGGCTGAGTACCAACTATGATACCAATTGTAACTATTAGGTCCCAGTGACAGCCCAACCACCCCGCCTTAACATGGTCTTTGGGTCCTGGCCCACCATGTACCACCAATTGCCCCACAGACACATGGACCCCACCCTGGGGCCCACCCACATTGACATGAATCATATCTTTTAGTCATTTAACCCTTTATCATTCGGGGGAGTTACAATCACCCCCCCCCCAAGCACAACCTTCTTGTTGTGGGCCCTACATCTCAACCCACGCAGTGTACCGCACTTAAGGCTGAGTACCACCTCTGATACCAATTGTAACAATTGGGTCACGATGACAGCACAACCACCCCGCCTTAAGATGGTCTTCGGTTCCTGGCCCACCAGGTACCACCAGTTGCCCCACAGACACGTGGCCCCCACCTTGGGGCCCAACAACGTGCCTGAACAGGTCGTCTAACTAATGATAGTCCCCACAAACCAACACATGTCCTTTCCGGTGTGCTTTTTCCACACTCACACACACCCAGAGAAATTTCCTGGTGACAGCACAACCACCCCGCCTTAACATGGTCATCAGGTCCTGGCCCACCAGGTACCACCAGTTTCTCCACAGACATGTGGCCCCCACCCTGGGCCCACCCACGTTGACATGAATCATATCTTTTAGTAATTTAACCCTTTATCATTTGGGGGTGTTACAATCACCACCCCCCCCCCAAAGCACAACCTCCTCGTTGTGGGCCCTACATCTCAACCCACGTAGTGCACCGCACTTAAGGCTGAGTACCACCTCTGATACCAATTGTAACAATTGGGTCTCAATGACAGCACAACCACCCCGCCTTAACATGGTCTTCGGGTCCTGGCCCACCAGGTACCACCAGTGGCCCCATAGACACGTGGACCCCACCCTGGGGCCCAGCCACGTGCCTGAACAGGTCATCTAACTAATAACAGTCCCCACAAACCAACACATGTCCTTTCTGGTGTGCTTTTTCCTCACTCACACACACCCTGAGAAATTTCCCAAAAGGTCACCCATCATGATCACTACTCCAATACAAGAACGCTTAACTGTGGATTTATTATCAGGTAGGCTCCCGAAAAGGAAGGTTCACCTTGTTGACATTAGTCATATCATTTAGTCATTTAACCCTTGTTGACGCTCCTTTCATCACAGAATCTAAAGATCGGAAAAGGGGAATATCCGAGCTCAAAGTTAATCAACCTTTGATGAAAATATCAAAAATCGAAAAAGGCATGAACAAGGGATCAAAAGCACTTGTGTCGTGCAAGTTCTATCACTGTCGCGCAAGTCCACTTGCACGACGCCTTATGGTCGCACAAGTGACTTGCGCGACCTAAGTAATAACTGCCCGGTAACCACACAGGGTCTTCTCCTGCCTATAAATAGACCCTATGGGCCCCCCATTCAGGGAGGATGTTTTCCAGAAACTCATATTTGAGCTCTCGGAACCCTAGTCTTTTCTCAAAGCTTCTAAAACACTTCTAAGGTAATTTCCTACCTATAACGAAAGATCTAAAGAGGGGGAGGAAGGCCTAAGTGTGGAAACTCATCAACACTTGCGCGCCTGAGTGGCCAGCCCTTAAGGGAAAAGGGCCACACTTGCGCGCCACCTTACTCCTTCAATAGATCTTGCGCGCCCATCTTCTGGAAGAACCTCAAGAGGATTCTAAAGGCTTTAATGAAGAGTCACTCAAGTATTACCCTGCTGATTAATCGTCGCGCAAGTACATCATGTGTCGCGTAGGCGTATACCTGCGGGACCAAAACTTGCACGCCCACGTAGTACGTACGCGCCTTCCAGGACTTGCGCACCCCTTCCTTTTTGGGTGCCTTTCTTGCCCATTTCACCTCTCTTAAGCCATTACACCTTTTCTATTCAAGATTCAGTCTTCAAGACACTCTTCAAAGCCATTTTACGGCATGATTTCTTGATTTGACTTCCTTATCTTAAAGGAATTTTTTGTAATATATCTCAAAACCTAGTGATTTATACATCTTTATGTCACTAAAGATTGAGATTTCATTCATTCAACCTCATCCTTTAAGATGAGAGAATCCTTAACATGGGTCTCCTTTTTAGGAATAATCCCCAGTCATAAGCCCTCTAATTTGGGCATCCTCTTTAGGAGTAAGCCCCAAGTCCCTTAATTTTTGGGCATCCTCATTAGGAGTAAGCCCCAGATCCCCTAACCTGGGCTTCCTTTTCAGGAGTAATCCCCAGTCTCAAATATGGGCATCTTCCTTAGGAGTAAGCCCCAAGTCCCTCAATTTTTGGGCATCCTATTTAGGAATAAGCCCCAGATCCCTTAATCTAGGCCTCCTTTTCAGGAGTAAGCCCCAGTCTCAAATATGGGCATCCTCTTAGGAGTAAACCCTATATCCCCTAACCTAGGCTTCCTTTTCAGGAGTAAGCCCTAATCTCAAATATGGGAATCTTCCTTAGGAGTAATCCCCAATTCTTAAAGTTCCCAAATCTGGGAATCCACTTTAGGAGTAAGCCCCAAGTCCCTCAATTTTTTGGGCATCCTATTTAGGAATAAGCCCCAGATCCCTTAACCTGGGCCTCCTTTTCAGGAGTAATCCCCAGTCTCAAATATGGGCATCCTCTTCAGGAGTAAGCCCCAGTCCCCTAATTTGGGCATCCTCCTCAGGAGTAAGCCCCAAACCTTAATTCCCTTAACCTAGGCCTCCTTTTCAAGAATAATCCCCAGTCATAATCCTTTAGCCTGGGTCTCCTTTTCAGGAGTAAGCCCCAGTCATAATTCTCTTAACCAGTCCTAATTTACCCTTGATCTGGGATTCCTTTTCAGGAGTAAAACCCAAGTTAGAGTATTCAAAATCTCCATGAAGCACATATACCTTTATGGAACCTGTTCCTGGATTTCTTCCCTAAAGTAAATCCTAACCTTCATTTATCTGGGCAGTCATACATACATAAGCCCCACATTATTTCTTATGATTTCATCTTTCATGGAACAATTGTCTAAATTTTACCAATACCTCTTGTTTCTCACACCGAGGATGAATCACATGAGCTTAGAGTGTAAAATTAATTGTGACATCCTTCTTTGAGCCATCAATCATAAACATCATACTCCCTTACTCGAACTACGTGTGTTATGATTCCTTTTCTAAACAAAGGATACGTAGGTAGCCCGTCTACGGGTTCGATCCCAACTCTAAAATAATCCATGTCCTTCTGAATGACAATAAACTTCAAGTTCCCCACTGAGTGGCTTTAAAACCAGCATGGTCATTATAATGACCAAGAGACTTCTGTATAAATGTGTCAAAGGGTACCATTGAACATGAATCTCTGACCAATACAGATGATTCTGTATTGATGAAGAACCTCGAATACATACAAAAGATTCTCTAAATTTCCTACATATTTAATCATTGATTGTTAGATCTGAAGGAAAGATCATTTTATACTTGGTAATGTAATATGGATTCAAGAAAATAACTTAAATCTATAAAGAGAGTCCCAGAGTAGACAATAATTCCCCTCAAAAAGGTGTGATGAGTCTGACCTCCCATCCTCTCGACCAATGCAAATTCCTAAGCCTCATCAGTCCACAAACAAATGATCACCTACCTTTGGAAAGTAGGTCCGAATGGATGTGGAATCATTGGATGTTTCCAGTTCTAAGAACAAACCTGTTAGAAACCGATCGAAATGTTTGAACCTCCCATCAAGGCGGTCATCCCCGGATTCCGAGGGAAACAAAAATGGTGAACCCGACGTGAATCCTTAACCAAGTTAAAATGGTGTTTTACCTATTTATTAGGCCCCTATTTAAAACTCAATGAGAGGGACAACAAAAAAAATCATTGACATATGTGCTCATCCAAAAGATGTAGTGGATGAATTTATCTTGATTATGTCTGTTATATCAAATATGCACTCTTTTTCCAAGATCTTCTGCATTTCTAGAATGGCTGCTCTCAAGTTCACACCTGTGAATACTGCTGCTATAAATGCCACTGCTATTACTTTTGCTGGATCGTCGTCCGCTCTTAGGATGATATCACCTACTCAGCGTATTCAACGCTGGGTATCAAATGCACTGGTTAAGGAGTACCATCAACACGGTACCATCACAACTCTGGAGGCTGCTCGACAAGCCCTCCAAATAAATAACTCACATCGGTTTTCCGGACAATGATGACCATTGATCAAGAAGTAGGCAGTGCTGACTACCGTCTCCAACCATTTCGGGTCGTTATCCCTGGAATGCAATCACTATTCGCTCCCTTATTCTGGGGAGGTGAATGAGAAGGTCCCTCAAGACCTTAATTCAAATAGACAGGAGTTCTTCCTGAGGTATCCCACCAACAATTGTCACCAGAATCGTGCGGAAGTGTGCCCTCAACATGATGAGGGTACCGACTCCAGGCATTCGGCTCAGGTTCCTCGAACCCGAGCAAACAAGACGAACCACCAGAGGCAGAATCCGGTCAACAGTGAGCAGGTTCTCATCTCTGTCATCTCCGGAGAAGTACACCAACCTAACTTGGTGGCAAGCAACAAGCAGGCACATACACCTGCCCGTTTTAATTCCGCTGTCCAGCAGACTCGTCTGGCAGCATCACGCCAATCCCGCCAGGCAATCCCGGTGGAGTACTATAGGCAGGAACATACACCTATTTATACATCATCAGCTATTCAGCAGGCTCATCTGACTACATATGATGGATCTCATCAACCACGTTTGGTGAAGTGCAATCAGCAGGCATATACACGTGCTAGTATTAATAAATCCTACCAACAGTCTCTCTTGGTAGCATTCGGAGAAGTTAGTCGGAAAGCCCCGACAAAAAATAGGAGGCAGACTCAACTCTCTACCCCCACACTTGAGTACTGTCAGGATTCACTGACAAGAAAAGGAGGACAGGAGCAGGCACATACACCTACTCCAAGCCCGGAATGGACGTATATTCCTGTTCCGGCAGCTGAAGTCACCAACCATATTCTATCAATGGTGAAAGAGTGGAAGCAAATCCCTGCTCATATTCTGGATGCCTGCCAGGATATTATAACAACTTCAACGGCATCTCAGGGAAAGACACATAAATCTATCCCTACTAGTGGAGTGATACATCAACAATTCACTCTGGAACAAACACACACATCTGTTCCAGTCCAAGAGGGTTATGGGGCATACTCCCCCATATCATACGGACGACCAAGTCAGACAAATACACCTGATTTGAGAGGAGATCGTCAGCCTAACCTGGCCATCTTTTCTGATCAGGCACATACACCTGCTCAGAGCAGCCACTTTCCTCAACAAGTGGTTTCCAAGGCGAGTAAGAAGGCATCTAAGAAAAAGACATGCCCAGCACAGTCAGGAGATCAAGGGACAATCTGTAACAAGGCCTTGCTCGATGCTGGAGTTCTTGAAGCCCTCAGACAATTATCTGTTGGAATTCAAGATTCTACTCCCTCAGTTCCCAATAATGGGAACATTAATTCTGAAGGTCTTCAACAGACACTTCCTCATGAAGGCTTGCTTCATGACAATTCGGTCGATCTCGAAGTTTCATCTTCAGATGAGAGCCACAGGAACCCTCTGTGTGGTCAGAAGACCAAGGAGCAAGAGATCTCATCTTTTTCTGTAACCCATTATGGTGGTCCTCCCCATGATGATGAATTTCGCTGCGAAAGTCCTCTCCGCAGTAGTGATGCACATTTCCCGGAAAATGCTCTAGTGGACAATGTAGTGCCGAGAAAGCCCTATTATCTTGAGGCACTTGCAAATGTGAAACCAGACATGTCTGAAGCTTCATCGCTAGCAGGTGAAATAAATTCTCAATCAGAAGAGAGCCCAGGGTGTATGTCATTCTATGAACCACCCCTAAGTCATGCAGCTTCTAGTTTGATTAATAATTTCTCTACCAATCCTGTTGAATCCAATTAAGCAACAAGGAAACACCAACTCTGGTCAAATCAGGTAGAATAATCTTCATCAAATGATAAAGAGGAAATGATGAATATGAGAAAACAACTGCCGAAAGGTGAAGTGCCAGTCATGTTTTGGCCTCTGGCTAACTCTTAGTATAATATTCCAGAAATGTTGACGGAAGATGAAATTCATGATATTCGTCTCAACATATGGAAAACACTTTGTCAGTTGTAAAAGAAAGTATTATCTTATTATGAATATGAAAATTATCTTAAGATAATAGAAGGGTTACAATGTCAGATTGATTTGGCATCTCTATCAGTCTCTCGATATCCGAAGGCTGAAAAGCAGTAGATATCCCTTCAATATTCATGCCTTGGCGCACTAAGAAGATTGCGTCAGTTAATTTCCAATGCCCCCATCTGGTATTCGTGTCAGAGGATGGGGTGTTCATGGAGCACTGCATTTCAAGGTGCTCTACAGTCAGTAAAGCCCGCCGAAAATGGTCTCATGCAATGTTATTGCCCATGGCCGGCCACAGTCAATGGGATTTGTTTGTAATCAAAAGCTTTCCCAGGAACAGTCTTCAACTAGTTCCTCTCAAAATCAAGAATACAGAGAACAAGTTGTTGAATTACTCTTGCATCAAGAAAATGGGAATATTGAACAGGCCTCTCATTTGGAGCAAGCACGCCACCAAGTGACAGAAGTGTTGGAAATCATCCAACGGTCTTTTGAACTGGGTGATAAAAGCGGATACAGGTTAATGCATCCAGCTAATTTCCAGACTAAGGTTCGCAAGATCAGGAGGACTTTCAAGAAAGTCTCAGACATATCATGTCAAGAACCACCCCAGCTCGCCAGACTAGGGACTCTTTTAAACCAACCCTCGGAATCAACAAAAAGGATTTGGGGAGTTGAGCGAGGACAGCAGGAACAACCCCAGTCCACTGGACTGGGGACTTTTTCAAATCATCAATCCCCTCCTCAGAGAAATTCAGTCTTTTCTCGATTGGGGAAGAAACCTCAAGAGGAACGAAGAACCAAATTATCAGGAGATTCCCTCCAAATTACGGTTAATCAAGAAGTTCCTGAGGGATTGAATCAACAAAAGGAAATGTCTCATCAAAGACATGGAAGAAGACAATATCACAGAAATGCTGATAGAAGGGATGCGATGAGTTATGAATCAATCAATGTCATCAATTCCGTTGTTTCTGATCCACCAGATGAGGCTCACTCAGGGGACTCAAATGAAGAGGTTCCTGGTCAAGAAGATGTATGCACCGACACAAATGAAGAAGGTGTGCGTACACGAAGTCAAAGGATTACTCATAACTTAGGTAATCTTTCAAGTAACCCACTTCCCCCTCTCCGAAAAGGATCCAGCAAAGGGAAGGGAAAGAACCAATTTACATATCCTTCCTCTGGAGAAGGTCAATCGCTCTCACCAGAGCAGAGGTTTGCACAACAGGAAGAAGAAATGAAAGAATTAAGAAGGTTGAAAGCAGAACTACTTCAGAGTAGTCTTCTTCTTAAGCATGCTGGAGTAAGTCAGCCAAAGCAATTTGTTGCAGCTACTAAGATGGATCAAAAATATCCTCCTCTATTAGTACACCCTCACAGGTCTAATCCTACGGGTCAAGTGCAACAACAGTTGGCAGTGCTACCATCAGTTGCAGCACCAATAGCCATATCTGTCCAAGCTCTAGTCATTGTACCTACCCAAGTCCAAGTTCAACTGGATGTTTCTAAAAAGTTAATGACTACTATTGAGTCATTAACAGCTCAGTTATAAACAATGGAAGGGAAACGTGTGCAAGTTCAACTAGAAAAAATTTTTTACCTTGAATGAGTAGATTCAATTTCTCCTCCATCCAGTTTTGGGAATCCTGTATTCCCTATTTTTAATGGATCAGGTGATCCTGAACAGCATTTGACACATTACGTGTCTTGTTGCGATCCTATGATGGGAACTTCGGAGCAGCAAGAAGCATTGAAACTCAGATGCTTCGTGCGAACCTTGCAAGGACCAGCTTTTTTTAGTATACAAGCTTGCAATCCCGGTCAATTATCGGATGGGAGGATCTTCGCCAAAAATTCCTCCTTCAGTTCATCTCAACTTTTCCAAAGACAAAAGTTTTCTATCTTACAAATTGTAAGCAAAGGGAGAATGAAAGAGTCTCTAATTTCATTTCTCGATGGAAGGGATTAACATATTCCTTGAGTTTAACACTCCCTCAAGAAGAATTGTTGCCAATCTGTGTGGAAAATCTGCGTGACGAATTACACATGCCATTAATCCCTGTGAAATACACAGGAGGGTTTCGAGACCTTATTTCAATCGCTCAGCAGATTAAATATTCCCTTATATAGGCTAAGGCTAAATCTCGTGTAATTCTATCAGCTCCAGGAAGGAGAATGGGTAAAGCAGAAACTGCTACAGTTATGCTTAAACAAGCACTTGTACCTATTTCTACCTCAAAACCTTCCTCTTCTCGAATGGCTTCGCCTTCTGAGTTCCAACAACAAAGTCCTTTTCATCCAGATGATCAAAAATATCAAAGACGAAAAAAATTTGAGGATCTGAAGAGAAAAAAATATTCTTTCCGAAATGAAAAAGTTTCTGGTTATTTAATTTCGGCTCTGGAAAACAATTTGGTTCAATTTCCAATACCCAAAAGGCCAAACAAGAAAGGAGATGAAGACCGTCTTAATTATTTCCCTTTTCATAAAATATTAGGGCATCCCATCCAGGAGCTTTTTGTCTTCAAATACCTCCTGTAAAAGATGGTCGAATCGGGACAGGTCACATTGAAAGAATCAAAAGAAGATGAGTATGTGTCAAAGCCTAAGTTGTCTCTGACTTTGGAGGACTTCATTCCATCTACTTCAAAGCCACGGGCACCTCCCCACCAAACGGCATAGCCTAAACAGGCTAATCAGGCAGATTCTTCATCAGACGAAGAGTTAATCTTCGGTTCTGTTAATATGATTCAATTAACAGATCCATATGCCAGTCGCAGTTTCAATTTTGATGAGCCTGAACTCCCTGTATCAAATAGAGGAATCAGAGGAAGTTCCAAGGGCTCAGGATACAGGGGAAGACGTGGATCTTTCAGAAGCCACTATTCCAATTTTACCCCTGCTAGAACTGTGTACACAGCAGAAACTCGTGGTAGAGCCCTTCAGCGAGCTCAGCAAGAACAATCAAGTTCTTCTACCAATAGCAAATTCAGTCCTGGAACAGTTATTTTGGAATACCGGTTGAAGGTTCCATCTTCTTCCTCTCAGCAAGTAAATGGATCTAATCAGTCTAATCTTCCAAAACCAGGAATATTTCCAACTCCTATCCCAATACAAGATGCATCAACTTCCAAAACATCTGCTTCCAAGGTACCTGCTAAACCACATATTCCTATTGGGAAACGCATACCTCTGGATCAAAAGTATGATATATTGAAACACTTGGCCCAAGTACCAGCCAAGTTATCAATTATGGATGCTTTGAATCTGTCAAAAGATCTTTGGGAAGCACTCATCGAGGCTTTGTCAAGTCCTCAGGAGTTTGAAACTGAAATTGCGGCAGCTGAAGTCTATCACATAGAGAATAATCCTGCAGAATGCCATGCAATAATATCCTTTACTGATGAAGATGAAGATGATGTTGTGCATGGACATATTAGACCATTGTACTTGTCTGGAAAAGTCAATGATGTGGATGTTCGAAGAGTTTTCATTGACAATGGTTCAGGAGTCAACCTCATGCCCATTCGTATACTTTGTCGATTGGGCCTCATGGAATCTGATTTATCTCCCTCCACCATGATGCTACAAGGATATGATAAAAATGAACAAGAACCAATGGGTGAAGTTACACTCAGAACTTAGTTTGGAGATCGTGTATCCAATTCAGATTTCATGGTTGTTGATCAAGAATCAGCCTTCAACACTTTTCTTGGAAGACCCTGGTTACATCAACATGCGGCTATCCCTTCTTCATACCATCAATGTCTCAAATATTGTTTTGATGATCAAGTTGGGATGTTGTATGGTGATAAGGCCCCGTTCAAGACATGTGAGTCTCAATACATTGAGGCAGAATTCTATCACATGAAGCAAAGGGAGAAATCCATAACAAAAAAGATTACCAAAGTTAATGCTCCATATGGTTTGGAAAAAATTCCAGTAAATCCATTTACACATGTGAGTACAGATTATGTGTTGCCTATCAGTCAAATTGAAAAGATAGACCCAAATAAAAATGCTCTTATGGAAAGATCCATAATGTCAATTACGACAATCGATCCAGACAACATAGGATAAATTGGTAATCTATCAAGCAGTGATGAAAGCACAAATGGTGGCGTCTTCATTTCATCTGCTGAAATCCAACAAGTCTATGTTTCGCCAATTAGGCTAAAAGAAGTTATAGAAACATCGGAGGTGAACAATGACGTCGATTCTCAATCCATCATCTCCTCTTTATTACCCAAAGAAGACCATTCATCAGCAATAGGGTCAAAAATGGAAACTTCCTCTTCAAAATGTGCAAATTTTGACATCTCTTTTGATCATGAAAATTCCGCTTTGTCATATACTTGCAAGTAGAAATGGAAGAAATAACACATGATTAAGAAGAAGAGGAAGATCTCAGATATGCTCCTCCAGCATTTGAAGAGGGTATCTCTACCACTGTGGATGAACTCATAGAAATAAATCTGGGTACAAAGGAAGATCCACGCCCCACTTTAATCAGTGCGGCCATGACCCTTGAAGAGCAAGAGATGTATATTTCTTTTCTAAAGAGAAATAGAGATATTTTTGCTTGGAACTATACCGAAATGCCCGGGCTTGATCCTGATGTTGCTACTCATCATTTGGTTTTACCAGAAGAACATCGAGGATTTAAGCAAGCCGCGAGAAGACCCCACCCAACTTATGCTTCCAAAATTGAAGCTGATGTGGATAAGCTTATCAAATCTAACTTCGTCAGAGAAGTTAAATATCCCAAATGGTTGGCTAATATTGTCCCTGTAAAGAAAAAGAATGGACAAATTAGAGTTTTCATCGATTTTAGAGATCTTAATCGGCATTGTCCTAAGGATGATTTCCCAGTTCCGATTACAGAACATCTAATTGATGTAACGGCTGGATATGAAGCACTTTCCTTCATGGATGGATATTCTGGATATAATCAGATCCGAATGGCCCTAGAAGATGAGGAATCCACAGCCTTCAGATCCCCTCAAGGTGTGTTTTGCTACCGGGTAATGCCCTTTGGCTTATGGAATACAGGTGCAAATTATCAGCGTGCCATGCATCGTATCTTCAAACCCTTCTTAGGGAATTTTTTTGAATGCTATGTAGACAATTTGGTTGTTAAATCCAAACAACGTTCTAATCACTTGGCTGATTTGGAAGTCATATTCTGGAAGCTTCGACAACATAATTTGAAGATGAACCCCTTAAAATGTGCTTTTGGAGTAACCTCAGGAAAATTTCTCGGCTTTGTTGTACGTCATCGTGGTATTGAAGTCGATCCTGAGAAGACCAAGTCAATCCTTGGTATGTCACCTCCTCAAAATTTGAAAGAATTAAGAGGACTTCAAGGAAACTTAGCCTATATTCAGCATTTCATCGCCAATTTAGCAGGTAAAAGTTTACCCTTCACCAAATTGATGAAGAAGGGAGTTACTTACCAGTGGACTGAAGAATGTCAAGAAGCATTTGATATTCTCAAGAAATACCTCTTGAGTCCACTGGTACTCATTCCACCTATTGAAGGAAGACCTTTTATCCTCTATGTGACAGCTCTAGAGCGATCATTGGGTGCCTTTATTTCTCAAAAGAATGATGCTGGGAATGAAAACAACCTCTACTATCTCATTCAAACCATGATTGAAGCAGAAACCCGGTATTCAAGTATTGAGAAGTGCTGCCTGGCATTAATCTTTGCAGTTCAGAAGTTGAGACATTACCTGCAACATCACGAGGTCCAATTGGTATCTCGCAATAACCCTCTCAAATTCATCCTTAGTCGTCCAATGCTTACAGGACGTCTAGCAATGTGGGAAGTTATTTTGCAGCAATTCTACATTTAGTATGTGTCTCAAAAGGCGATAAAGGTCCAAGCTCTGGCTGATTTCCTGGATGAACACCCTTCAGTGGAAGACACGTCTTCAGATATTGAACTCCCTGATGAGGAAGTCTTCTCTATTCAAGAAAGTACTCAAGCCTGGGAAATGTATTTTGATGGTGCTTCCAGAAGTCCAACAGGGAAGGAAATGGAAAATCCAAAATTCAACAAAGTTGGCTTAGGAATTGTCCTCATTTCTCCAGAAAAAGAATTGTTACCTTATTCCTTCTTATTGTGGGAAGGTGGTACCAATAATGAAGCAGAATACCAAGCTCTTATCATAGGTTTGAAATTAGCACTTCAAGCACAAGTGAATCACTTAAAGGTGAAAGGTGATTCAAACCTGGTAATAAAACAAGTCAATGGGGATTATGCCATCAGAAAAGAAGAATTAATCCCTTTGTATGATTACGTCAGAGAGTTAATGGTGGAATTCCCTTTGGAACCGACATTTTCTTATATCCCAAGATCACAAAATGCTCATGCTGATGCATTGGATAATATAGCCACAGCTCTGGCAGATCCAAATCGGGATGATACAACCATCATTATTGCCCACTGTCATGAAATTTCACCTTATGTTCGAATCAGGACAGAGGAAATTAATGAAATATTTCCCATTCCTGAACTGTATGGTCATACTACAGGATGGATGTCACCTATCAGGGAATACCTTCAAAATGGAACACTTCCACCTGATAGAGCTGAGAAAGAACAAATCTGGCGGTGTGTGATCAATTTTACTCTTTATGATAGCCTAGGTCACCTAGAGAAAATTCTCTACAAACGTGGTTTTGATGGAGTTCTCTTCAGATGCATTGATGGTTAAGAAACAATGGTTGTCATAAAAGAAGTGCATGTAGGAGTCTGTGGTGCCCACCAGTCTGGACATAGACTGACTGATCAGGTTCGAAGGCTTAGATACTTTTGGCCTTCAATGATACGAGATTGTGTTGATTTCACAAAGAAGTGTCATTCATGAAAAGTACATGCCAACTTCATTCATCAGCCTCCAGAGTTGCTTCATACAGCTAAATACTCATGGCCATTTGCCACATGGGGAATGGATGTGGTGGGACCTTACCCTTCAGTTACGGCTAAGCAGTTTAAGTATATTCTTACTGCTACTGACTTCTTTTCCAAATGGGAAGAGGCAATACTTCTCAAGGAAGTCAGTTCTAAATGAATTTTTATCTTCATCAAGTCTAACATCATTACCATATTTTTTTTCCCTCATACTATATTGACGGACAATGGCACCAATTTCTGTTCATCTAAGATGAAGAAGTTGTATCAAGAATACAACATCAAATCCAACCATTCATCTCGGTATCATGCAGCGGCCAACGGCCAGATAGAATCCTTTAACAAGACTCTTTCAAATATAGTGCAAAAGATGGTGGATAAAGATAAGAGGTCATGGCCTGATAAACTCTTTCATGCTTTATGGGCTTATCGGACTACCACCCACACTGCAACTCGGTCAACTCCATATTCATTGGTATATGGAACGGAAGTCGTCTTGCCCATTGAAGTTCAACTACCCTCGCTCAGAGTTTCCATTTGTGATCAATCATCTATAGATGAACAATCTCAAAAGCGATTGAATGAATTGGAACGGTTAGATGAGAAAATATTGTGCACTTTGCACCACTTGGAAGTCTATCAGAATCGAATAGCATGAGCTTTTAACAAAAAAGTTCGTCTTTGTTAATTCACTCAGGGAGAATTGGTATTAGTTCTCATAACTCCAATGATACCAGGAAAGAAACCTCCTAAGCTTGAGCCAAAATGGGAAGGACCTTATTCAATACATAGGGTCTACTCCAATGGAGCTTATTCATTAATCTCAATGGATGGGGAACTCATCACTACTCCAACCAATGCAAGATTTTTGAAGAAGTATTTTGTATAAACTACAAATTCCTTCATTGTCCCCGCAACATGAAACTAAACTGTGTGGCACCAGTTCGTCCTTGCTATATGACGTTAAACTATAAAGCAACGGTCCAAGCATATGACCCTAAACTATTTGTACATTTGTCCTACATGACATTAAACTGTACTTTGTCCCCGCAACATGACACTAAACTGTGCGGCACCAGTTCGTCCTTGCTATATGACGTTAAACTATATAGCAACGGTCCAAGCATATGACCCTAAACTATTTGTACATTCTTCCTACATGACATTAAACTGTACTTTTTCCCCGCAACATGACACTAAACTGTGCGGCACCAGTTCGTCCTTGTTATATGACGTTAAACTATACAGCAACGGTCCAAGAATATGACCCTAAAATATTTGTACATTCGTTATACATGACATTAAACCATACATTGTCCCTGCAACATGACACTAAACTGTGCGGCACCAGTTCGTCCTTGCTATATGATGTTAAACTATACAGCAACGGTCCAAGCATATGACCCTAAACTCTTTGTACATTTGTCCTACATGACATTAAACTGTACTTTGCCCCCGCAACATGACACTAAACTGTGCGGCACCAATTCTTCCTTGCTATATGACGTTAAAATATACAGAAACGGTCCATACATATGACCTTAAACTATTTGTACTTTCATCCCACACGATGTTAAACTGTGAAAAAGTTCCCTAAATGGTCCAGTATGACCTTAAACTGCAACTAGGTCCTGTATGACCTTAAACTGCATCATCAATGGTCCATGCATATGACCCTAAACTATTTGCAAGTCCAGAAATACGTTAAACTGTGACGTCCTAACTACATGACGCTAAACTGTATAAAAGTCCCTTACGTTCGAAAAGACGTTAAACTACATAATCATCAAAGGTCCTGTATGACCTTAAACTACACCACCGTCCAGCATGACATTAAACTGCACTATCCACGGTCCATGCATATGACCTTAAACTATTCGCACTTTCGTCCAACATGACGCTAAACTGTATCGTCCCTTTTTCGTCCAACATGACGTTAAACTGTGGAAAAAATCCCCAATGTGTCCAACATGACTTTAAAATGGTGCACTCTTTTGTCCTCACTACATGACATTAAACTGCACAGTCCCCCCTTTTCGTCCAACATGACGTTAAACTCTATTATCCCCATCGTCCTAACTACATGATGCTAAACTGTACAGAAAGTTCGTGATACGTCCTACATGACATTAAACTGTATTTTGTCCCTGCTACATGACACTAAACTGTGCAGCACCAATAGTCCTAACTGCAAGAATTTAAACTGCATAGTCCCTTTATATGTCCTACATGACATTAAACTATGCATCGTTAAGGTTGTTGTTACCTCTTGTTTCTCACACCGAGTATGACTCACGTGAGCTTAGAGAAAACCTAAACCATAACACTCTCTCTGGGCCGCTAACCATGTGTAAGTCCTAACATCATTTTTTTAGTTCATTGTCCCCAAGAACAACTTGATCATTAATTCATTCTTTAATTGAACTACATGGACTTTGATCCTTGCCTTCTAGGCTGAGTATGTAGGCAACCTCCCAAGGTTCAAGACCAAAACCAATCTCTTCACGTCGGTTTATCTCTATCTCATATGATGATAATTCGTGAAACCTCCCTTAGAATCAATATCTTTACATTGGTTCACTTTCTTCCTTGTTATACGACGTTAAAATATACAACACTTTTGTCCATTATGACAATAAAATACAAATTTTTTTGATACCCTCACTTGAGAGGGAATCATTATTTTCATTGATTTTTTTCAATCATGTTTCATTTCAAAGACTACGTACATACATGGAAACGCCCAAACCTTTTATCTTGGGTTAACCCATCATTGCACTAATGTCCCCTTTCACCCTTCACATGTACGAACCAAATTTATACAAAGGGTAGTTTTAGAACTACATGGGCTTGATTCCCATCCTTATGGGATACATAGGAACATTCGAGTGTCCCTCGAATCTATCCCCAAGTCTTTGGGCCTAACCCCAAATTCAACTTTTAGTCCTTTGGCTGACAAGTCCCCATGAAAACACACACTTTGTATTTCTTACAATGGTCTAAGATCTATGACCCTAAACAAAGATCTCTAATCCTTTTGTACCACATGACGTTAAACTGTAGTTTAATAACTACGTATGGCTTGATTCTCATCCTTATGGGATACGTAGTGAAGTCCAATATTTCAATTTAGGACCCAGCCACAACATGGATGGTTAGAATTGATCTGTGTATCTCTGTACACATTGAACAATACCCATATTTATGTTTTATAATCCTAACCTTAAATATTTTTAAGATCCTCATAACCCTTTTCATGACTTTTAGTCACAAAAATGTCAAACTTCTAAGAGTTCTTTTGTCTGACTATGCAGCACGTGCCCATAGGCGGCCTTGCATAAACAGTCTACATAACTGACTTTTTAGCCAAAAGATACTATTATTTGACTATGCAGCCAATTCCCTTAGGTGGACCGGCATAATTAAACTCCCTAACGGGTTTGTTGGATAGTGGTAACTTCATTCTTTGGAAGAATGCCTCTTTTGTCCTTATTGGTCTTAAATGACAGTATGTAGGGATCCACAAAAATATCCATCCTTAACATATTTGTCCCATATCCTTTTTCATGATATGAAAGTATTAAAGTCTATGGTTTATATTATACTTCCCTACGTTTGGGTCAGACCTTCGTAGGAGTGATATTCATCCAGTTCTTCTATAATTTTGTTTGGAAATATTTTCTACATATTCAAGTACCTCTTTCCATACAGCAAACTCTATACATTGGAATATTTGAATCTCCATAAACTTTCACTGGCTTTTAGCACTAGGAAAGTGAATTTTTGAGAGTTCTTTTGTCTGACTATGTAGCACGTGCCCATAGGTGGCCTTGCATAAACAGTCTACATAACAGACTTGTTAGCCAAAAGATACTATTTTATTTAACTATGCAGCCAATGCCCTTAGGTGGCCCTGCATAATTCAACCCCCTAACGGGGTTGTTAAATAATGGTAACTTCATTATTGGAAACTACTTCTTCTAATGCCTTTTAGCTCTTTTTCATATCATTCCTCAGATTCAAATATTATTAAGTCATAGCGTACATATTTTCCCTCATACTTGAGTATGGTAATATGTTTTCAGATGAATTTTCAAGGAATTGAGTCAATTCTAATCCATTTAGGTCAAATCTATTTCGACCATAAACATTAGCCTTTGTATGTCTGACGTGCATGACTTTAAACTGCCCACAAAATACAGGGGAACTCTGAATAAAGTCAAGTTCCCAGCTCACTAAACATACATTTTTCTATGATTTAGGAAAATTGAGAAATTAAAAGGTTCGAATTTTGAAGGGTTATTTACATTAATCCTAGTAAAAATAAAACTATGCTTACGAGGCCCATTGGCTTAGGTAAAATCTAAAGCATGTAGAAAAAGAGAATGAATGTACAAATGAGTGAAGCTGAAAGTGTTTTTCATTGATGCACAAGAGTTAGAAGGAAATCCACAGACTATAGTCTCTTCTCTTTTTCAAGAATTACAAGAGGCTTTCAACATAACTCTTCATTTGATTTACGGCACCCCGAGCTTCATCAGCAATCGGATTGGAATTCATTTATTCAACTGGATACAATAAGAGATACAGTGATACCAGCTCTTCTTGGAACAATTGTAAAAGGATGTTCTTGAGTGCGGTTTGAGAAATTTTTTCTGCTGATCAAACAGTGACTCTATTTCTGTCCAAGAGACTTGGAAGATGGATACATGGATTTGAGAATAGAGCATTGGAAGTAAAGTGTCATTTGGAGAGAGTACTCTTTTCAGATATTTCTCTAATACCTTGTTTGTCTTCTCTCCACCAACTGACAGCGGAAAACATTTCAGCCCATGGGTTTTCCATTTTCATATCTGCAAGGAAATGACATGGAAGAAGAATTTGAAAGTTCACACCATTGTTGTTTCTCTTAATGAACAGCATAACCGAAATGAAGGAGTAGCAGTGCAGCTGCATTTCAGGTGTATAGTTCTTTGCATCTGGAACATTGACTCCTTGTAGATGACCATGACCATATAGAGGCAGGTAGATGCTCTGTGGGAAATTAATATTATATTTCTTCAAGTACTTAGCCAAATATGGGAGAGTGTTGTCGTAGATATCATAGTAATCATGGCCAAAGATGTTCATCATGTCATCAATCTTCTTGCTAGCCAGTTCATCAGATGTTTTAATTCCCTTAAGAGCCATTGAATCTGTACAAAAGTTGAATAAATTAAACTCTTAAATGGGTTTATTTTTCATAAAATTTGTGAAATAATTCGAAAAAAATGGCTAAGGCATTAAGGCGCGCAAGTCTAAACATGACGCGCAAGTGTTCGTGTGCCACGCTAGTTTTTGACGTGCAAGTATAAACCACGCAAGTACAAATACCTATACACTAGAGAGACATCAAGGAAAACACTAGAAAACAGAGCAACCTGCACGGCTAAGGTGACCTGCACGGCGAGAGCTCGAAGGTATGAAGTCCGGAAATCCGGATGCTTGTACAGAAGTGAGGCCCTCTATTTATAGACGTGGTCGGGACCCTGCGTGCCATACCCTGCGAGATCAAGGGTCGTATACCTGCGCGATGCGCACTTGCGCGCCGCCCTCTACGCCATCAAGACTTGTGCTCCACCTTTCCTTTGGATGTCTTTGATTTCCTCAGAGTCAAATTCTCATTTCTTTCGGATCCAACACTGAGGGGGGACTTTTGTTGACGCTCCTTTCGTCACAGAATCTAACGATCGGAAAAGGGGAATATCTGAGCTCAAAGTGATTCAACCTTTGAAGAAAATATCAAAAATTGACAAAGGCATGAACAAGGGATCAAAATCACCTATGTTGTGAAAGTTCTATCACTATCGCACAAGTCCACTAGTGTGACGCCTTATGGTCGCGCAAGTGACTTGCGCGACCTAAGTGATAACTGCCCGGTAACCGCCCGGGGTCTTCTCCTACCAATAAATAGACCCTGTGGGCCCCCCATTCGGGGAGGATTTTTTCCAGAAACTCAGATTTGAGCTCCCGGCACCCTAGTCTCTTCTCAAAGATTCTGAAACACTTCTAAGGTAATTTCTTACCTAGAACGGAAGATCTAAAGAGGGGGAGGAAGGCCTAAGTGTAGAAACTCATCAACACTTGCGCGCCTGAGTGGTCAACCCTTAAGGTAAAAGGGCCACACTTGCGCGCCGCCTTACACCTTCAATAGATCTTGCGCGCCCTTCTTCTGGAAGAACCTCAAGAGGATTATAAGGGTTTTAATGAAGATTCACTCAAGTATTACCCTACTGATTAATCGTCGGGCAAGTACATCATGTGTAATGTAGGCATATACCTGCACGACCAAAACTTGCGCGCCCACGCAGTACCTGCGCGCCTGCAAGGACTTGCACACCCCTACCTTTTTGGGTGCATTTCTTGCCCATTTCACCTCTCTTAAGACATTACACCTTTCCTATTCTAGATTAAGTCTTCAAGACACTCTTCAAAGCCATTTTATGGAATGATTTCTTGATGTGAATTCCTTATCTGAAAGGAATTTTTTTGGAATATCTCTCAAAACCTAGTGATTTATACATCTTTATGTCACTAAAGATTGAGATTTCATTCATTCAATCTCATCCTTTAAGATGAGAGAATCCTTAACATGGGTCTCCTTTTAAGGAATAATCCCCAGTCATATGTCCTCTAATTTGGGAATCCTCTTTAGGAGTAAGCCCCAAGTCCCTTAATTTTTGGGCATCCTCTTTAGGAGTAAGCCCCAAATCCCCTAACCTGGGCTTCCTTTTTAGGAGTAATCCCCAGTCTCAAATATGGGAATATTCGTTAAGAGTAAGCCCCAATTCTTAAAGTTCCCAAATCTGGGAATCCTCTTTAGGAGTAAGCCCCAAGTCCCTCAATTTTTGTGCATCCTATTTAGGAATAAGCCCCAAATCCATTAACATGGGCCTCCTTTTCAAGAGTAAGCCCCAGTCTCAAATATGGGCATCCTCTTAGGAGTAAGCCCCAGATCCCCTAAACTAGGCTTCCTTTTCAGGAGTAAGCCCCAGTCTCAAATATGGGCATATTCCTTAGGAGTAAGCCCCAATTCTTAATGTTCCCAAATCTGGGCATCCTGTTTAAGAGTAACCCCAAGTCCCTAAATTTTTTGGGCATCCTATTTAGGAATAAGCCTCAGATCCCTTAACATGGGCCTCCTTTTCATGAGTAATCCCCAGTCTCAAATATGGGAATCCTTTTCAAGAGTAAGCCACAATCCCCTAATTTGGGCATCCTCTTTAGGAGTAAGCCCCAAACCTTAATTCCCTTAACCTAGGCCTCCTTTTCAGGAATAATCCCTAGTCATAATCTTTTAGCTTGGGTATCTTTTCTAGGAGTAATCCCCAGTCATAATTCTCTTAACGAGTCCTAATTTACCCTTGATCTAGGATTCCTTTTCAAGAGTAAAACCCAAGTTAGAGTATTCAAAATCTCCATGAAGCACATATACCTTTATGGACCCTGTTCCTGGATTTCTTCCCTAAAGTAAATCCTAACCTTCATTTATTTGGGCAGTCATACATACATAAGCCCCACATTATTTCTTATGATTACATCTTTCATGGCACAATTGTCTAATTTTTACCAATACCTCTTGTTTCTCCCACCGATCATGACTCACGTGAGATTAGAGTGTAAAATTAATTGTGACATCCTTCTTTAAGCCATTAATCATAAACATAATACTCCCTTACTCGAACTGCGTCGGTTCTGATTCCTTTTCTAAACAAAGGATACGTAGGTAGCCCGTCTACGAGTTCGATCCCAACTCTAAAATAATCCATGTCCTTCTGAATGACAATAAACTTCAAGTGCCCCACTGAGTAGCTTTAAAACCAGCATGGTCATCATAATGACCAAGAGACTTTTGTATAAATGTGTTGAAGGGTACCATTGACCAGGAATCTCAAACAAATACATATGATTATATATTGATGAAGAACCTCGAATACATACAAAAGATTCTCTAAATTTCCTACATATTTAATCATTTATTGTTAGATCTGAAGGAAAGATCATTTTATACTTGGTAATGTAATAAGGATTCATGAACATAACTTAAATCTATAAAGAGAGTCCCGGAGTAGACAAAAATTCCCCTCAAGAAGGTGTGATGAGTCCAACCTCCCATCCTCTCGACCAATGAAAATTCCTAAGCCTCATCAGTCCACAAACTAATGAGCACCTACCTTTGGAAAGTAGGTCCGAATGGATGTGGAATCATGGGATGTTTCCGGTTCTATGAACAAACCCATTAGAAACCGATCAGAACGTTTGAACCTCCCATCAAGGCGTCCATCCCCGGATTCCGAGGGAAACAACCCTTTATCATTCGGGGTTATTACAATCACCCCCCCCCCTTTAGATCAGGTCATATAACTAATGAAAGTTCCCACATGCCAACACATGTCCTTTCCGGTGTGCTTTTTCCTCACTCACACACACCCTGAGAAACTTCCCAGAAGGTCTCCCATCCTGATCACTACTCCAAGACAAGAACGCATAACTGTGGAGTTCTTATCATGTAGGCTCTCGAAAAGGAAGGTGCACTTTGTTGGAATTAGTCATATCATTTAGTCATTTATCCCTTTATCATTCGGGGGTGTTACAATCACCCCCCCCCCCCGGAACAGATCTTCTAACTAATGACATTCCCCATAGGACAACACATTTTCTTTCCGGTGTGCTTTTTCCTCACTCACACACACCCTGAGAAACTTCTGAGAAGGTCACCCAACCTGATCACTACTACAAGACAAGCACGCTTAACTATGGAGTTCTAATCAGGTAGGCTTTCGAAAAGGAAGGTTCACCTTGTTGACATTAGACATATCATTTAGTCATTTAACACTTTATCATTTAGGGGTGTTACAATCACCCCCCCCCCCCCTTTAGAGCACAACCTCCTAGTTATTGACCCTGCATCTCAACCCAGGCAGTGCACTGCACCTATGGCTTGGTACCACATCTGATACCAATTCTAACAACTGGGTCCCAGTGACAGCACAACAACCGCACCTTTAGAGCAGAGAAGGTCACCCATCCTGATCACTACTACAAGACAAGCACGCTTAACTATGGAGTTCTAATCAGGTAGGTTCCTGAAAAGGAAGGTTCTCCTTGATGACATTAGTCATATCATTTAGTAATTTAACCCTTTATCATTCAAGGGTGTTACAATCACCCCCCCCCCCCCCTTTAGAGCACAACCTCCTAGTTTTGGGCCCTGCATCTCATCCCAGGCAGTGCACCGCACCTATGGCTTGGTACCACCTATGATACCAATTGTAACAACTAGGTCCCAGTGACAGTACAACAACTGCACCTTTAGAGCAGGTCATCTAACTAATGACAGTCCCCACATGCCAACATATGTCCTTTCTAGTGTGTTTTGTCCTCACTCACACACACCCTGAGAAACTTCCCAGAAGTTCACCCATCCTAATCATTACTCCAAGACAAGCACGCTTAACTATGGAGTGTTAATCATTTAGGCTCTCGAAAAAGAAGGTACACCTTGTTGACATTAGTCATATCATTTAGTCATTAAGCCCTTTATCATTCGGGGTTCTTACAATCACCCCCCTTTAGAGCACAACCTCCTAGTTGTGGGCCCTATATCTCAACCCAGGTAGTGCACCGCACCTATGGCTTGGTACCACTTATGATACCAATTGTAACAACTGGGTCCCGGTGACAGCACAACCACCACATTTTTAGAGCAGGTCATCTAACTAATGAAAGTCCCCACAGGCCAACACATGTCCTTTCTGGTGTGCTTTGTCCTCACTGACACACATATTGAGAAACTTCCCAAAAGGTCACCCATCCTGATCACTAATCCAAGACATGCACGCTTAACGATGGAGTTCTAATCGGGTAGGCTCCCGAAAAGGAAGGTGCACCTTGTTGACATTAGTCATATCATTTACTCATTTAAACCTTTACATTCGGGGGTGTTACAATCACCCCCCCCCCCCTTTAGAGCAGGTCATCTAACTAATGACAGTCCCCACACATGTCAACACATGTCCTTTCCAGTGTGATTTGTCCTCACTCACATACACCCTGAGAAACCGCCCAGAAGGTCACCCATCCTGATCACTACTCTAAGAAAAGCACGCTTACCAATGGAGTTCTAATCAGGTCGGCTCCCGAAAAGGTAGGTGCACCTTGTTGACATTAGTCATATCATTTAGTTATTTAACTCTTTATCATTAGGGGGTGTTACAATCACCCCCCCCCCCCCCTTTAGAGCACAACCTCCTAGTTTTGGGACCTATATATCAACCAAGGCAGTGCACTGCATCTATGCCTTGGTACCACCTCTGATACCGATTATAACAACTGGGTCTCGGTGACAGCACAACCACCCTGCCTTAACAAGGTCGTCGGGTCCTGGCCCACCAGGTACTACCAATTTCCCCCACAGACACGTGGCCCCCACCCTGGGGCCCACCCACGTGCCTGAACAGGTCATCTAACTAATGACAGTCCCGACAGGCCAACACATTTCTTTTCAGGTGTGCTTTGTCCCCACTCAAACACACCATGAGAAACTTCCCAGAAAGTCACATATCCTGATCACGACTCCAAGACAATCACGCATAACTATGGAGTTCTAATCAGGTAGGCTCTCGAAAAGGAAGGTGAAACTTGTTAACATTAGTCATATCATTTTTTCATTTAACCCTTTATCATTCGGGGGTGTTAAAATCACCCCCCCCCCCTTAGAGCACAACCTCCTCATTGTGATCCCTACATCTCAACCCAGGTAGTGCACCGTACTGATGGTGATTTTATTGAAAAGTGAATCAAACTTATGGGACAATAGTACACTGATTTCAAATGATAAATTAAACTCAATAATAATTGACTAGTTCTCACTCAGTGATCGAATTATTTTTATAGTTGACAAAATTTAGGGGCTATTAATTAATAGGTTGACCTAATGACAAATCTAGTTAGCATATTTCAATCAGTTCTAGATGTTTAAATTCAAATGTATGGGTAAGGGAAAATAATTATAAAAATCATCTAGTTTGTTTCCCCTATTCATAAATTGGATTTTATTTTTATTTTCCTCATCTTTTGGATTTCTTTATTTTCTACACTCACACACACTTCCACACTCACACAAATCTTCATTGTCATTACTTCTTCATCTATATCCTCAACTTTTTCAAATGATAATGTTTTTTTATTTTGTTTTTCCTTATTATTAGTCACTCACGACTTAGTCCTTCACTATGGTTTGATAATTCATAACATAGCTCTTTTTATATTCAGTAATTAGGATTATAAATATTAAATTTTCATGCATACAACAACACACATGTCAAAGAACACAACATATCCCATCTTCATGGTGTATTGACCCTAAAATTAGAATAACTACCTGAACTTCATCTTCTAAAATGTTACAAAAAAACAAACACTTTATTCCATAGTGACTATGAAATCTTAAGAATGAAAAAATATCGACTCTTGGGATATCACATTTTATATTTTAATCAATTTTGTAGACTCATTTCTCGACTTAACTCTATGGCGAGGAACACACCTCCCAACCACAATGCTTCTATAAAGTAAAAATTTCTTATCAACTCCTATAACAAGTCCCAAAAACACATTTGAGCTATAACAAAACATAAATTGACATAAATTATAAAATCGACAGTGATATATAAATATTTCTGGGTTTAATATTCACTTAGGAATTTATAAATCAATCTAAAATATATATTTAAAATCACTTCATCATGAAAAGAAACTTTTATAAAAATAGAATAACACTAATTTTTTATTTTCAATAATTTCTACAATTTTTGGAAAGAAATTTCATTGAATGATTAAAATTGTAAAAAAATTAATATTCTGGGAATTTAAAATAAATAATTCATTGAATTATTCTAAATGAATCATGTTAACCTCCTATAAAATATTGATCCATTATGAATATTTCAAACTAACAACTATTGAATTGATTTTATGGAAACCTTTCAAAAAATAATGAAGAAAATGAATATTCAAGAGAATATAAAGGAACATATTCACTTCTTATTTCTTAATGTGCAATAAATTTAAATTCCTAATAATTATCATTTATTCACAATGTAAAATCCTACTCAATATCTATGTCTTGTTTCATCCAAATAATAATACCCTCCTAGGTTAATATTTAAGGGCATTAATTCTCAATGCCTCATTCCTTAATATATCATGTCAAAGCCCCATGATCCCTCTCATTATGTTTTTTGAACCTCATATCCCCATAATCGAAAAATATGATCTCAAAATTATGATATTGTATATCAAAAGTTCGTTAGTGATTATTGATTATCCATGTAACACAATTCCATAGTCTGGTATATCCACTTTGGCTTCCTATTGATCGGTTACAATGACGCAACTACTCAACTCTTTTTCCTCTGATAATTCTTACCTTCTACCTTGTAATAGATTCAATATATAAAAACCATTTCATTGTGGATAAATTGATTTAGTTCATGTTGGATTCTAATTGTTTTTTAGAGTATTTAAAACTTTTTTGATTTTTGATTTTTAAATATAAATGATTTGTTATAATCACATATTTTAATTAGGGTTTTCTTGGGGAATCCTTTATTAAGGGGAACACATTTATCATTACTTAAAATGATAAAGTGTGGATAAAAAGTCTCATGGTGAATAGTTCACTAAAACGTAAATACACACATGCACATGGGTGCACACTTACATAATGTGATACTTTGATAGTGCACTTATCACTTGGAATTCCATGTCAGAGGAAGGTGATTGAAGGTACCTTGTTTCTTAATAGATTAATAGGTTATGCCTATTTGGTCCTAGGAATGAATGAGTATGTTCAGTGAGTGAACTAGTTTATAAAAAAAATATGACTCAATCCATCTATAAGATTAGTAGTGATTTAATTAATTCATATATTTTTTAGTGGGTGTGATTTGGGATACTTATTCAATCGATTGTGATCTGACATACATGGTTAACATAAATAAGATATTCCTCTCAAGAATAGGTTTTTTCCCAATTCCAAGGGTGGGATAATATATTCTAAGGGGTATTCCAATTATTATAATGTTGGTTCCCCTTTGGATAGAAATAAAAAAATCATTTAGATCACAGGAAACCCAAACCATCTCATGATATTGAGTTTCTGATCAATTAATCTAAAAGAATGAATGGATATTTTTTGTTTCCAAAAAAATAACTTTCATTACTTTATTGATTATAATGTATCTTCAATGGATACTCTCAACTGTGTAAAATTTTATAGTATGAAACAAACGTTGTTTCCTTAAAATGATTCATCAATAACCCCTCATACTACCAGTTTGGTGATGCAAAATATACTTTTTAGAAAGTGTCATAATAACAAGCCTCAGTAGGCTATATCTACTACCATAAAAAAAATTCCATACCACTACCAACCAAAATCCCTCATAATATTGATATTATATTACTTTAATATAGATATTGAAATTTTCAACAACATGATGAAGGTGGATCAATTCGCTGAAAATAATTTCAATAGGTGCAAAAATAGTTAACAATTAATTATTATAAATCACATAGTGATGCATGTGATTTAAAATTTTAAGTCCCCCATATATAAATATGAGACACTCAAATTTTCCACATAAGGTAAAAATTGTAGAATTATGATATCATGTGTTGAGGATTTATACTAAAAAAATTATCCAATGACTTCTTCGATAACTACCAATACCTCCCAATGTCAAAGAAGATTTGGGATGACTTAATACAAAAATAAATCACATAGGATATAGGGGTAAATAAATTCATAATCATAATGTTGTTTTTATATGACATGGTAGTTACTATATTTATCATAGATAAGTTTTATAAAATACAATGTTTCTTATGACACCTGAATAAAAAATGAAGATGGATAATTCCATAATTTCTACATAAATAAACAAATTCATTCTTATAATGATGTTAAACATTACCTAAAACAGAAGAAATATTAATTTTACCTTAATGATTTACTGAACTTCCTATAAATTTATAAGGAATATATATTTCATGAGGATAAAAATGAACCTAAGGATGATAAATACATGTTCTATATGGTGGATAGAGTGGTTAAATATGGGTCCTCAAAGGGGAAAAGATTTCAAAACCATAATTTAAAAGGAATTTTATAATTCAAGAATAAAAAAGGGACATTATTGTTCAATGTAAATTTTGGAAACATTAAATGAGACTATCATATCAATAATAATAAAGTTTGGAACAATGCTTCAAAGGAGTACATTTCATCCTTGATCTTCGAATGGTTCACTAGTATGATTCAATATTCAAATTGAATATAATTTTTTATGATTACGTTAGAGAGTATTTTGATTTGTGAATTAATAATTTAATACAAATAAATTATATGAAGATGAATTCCATTTTGAAAAATAAATTTCTACATAGTGTGGAGAGAAATGATCATAAATATGTGACATTCAAGGAAACTAAAATATTTTGAAAACCACTTCCAACTATTAAATGGGAAAATATTTTTTTTATAATTAATACACAGTTAATTTCATGCCACACCCACCCCAAGTAATATAATGTACTTTCTAATGTTTATTAATTTTTATTATAGATTATTCAATGACTATATTTTAAATTATAAAGATGATGTTTTCAAAAAAAAAATCTATAAAAATGTTGTGGATTACCATTACTAGATTGTAATTAAATACTAGAGATAAAATAGGCGTGAATATTATATTCCATCATTTTTTAGATCTCTAGGGATCATAAATTTCAGGAAAACTCCATATATACCCCAATAAAATGGTGTAGCTAAAAGAATTAATAAATCATTAATTTAAATGGTTAATTATATAATTCTTATCCTGGGTTTCTTAAGATGGTTCTAGAGAGTGGAATTATTAACTTCATGTCACATACAAAATAGAGTTCCCAAAAAAGGGAATTATATGAATTTATATTAATTAATGAAGTATTGGAAACCAAATCTCATTTATTAAAATGTTAGGGTTTTTTATGAAATTTTAGGAGAACCTGATCCTAAAAGGGAATATTTTGGTGGAAGTTTATTGATATAATATTACATATATATAAAGGATATTCATTATTTTATAGATAAATGGTGCTATAATTATATGATTCAGAATTTGTTAATACATGTTTTTGAATCATATGTTGTAATATTTGATGAATCATGGTTCACCTTTTTACCTAAGTAAATCCAAATAGGGTAATCTGGCTCAAATATATGAGTATCTCAAGAAGTTACTATCGATGATGTTCTTATAATAAAAATACCTTATATTTCCAATACATATGGATTATATTTCTATATACACTTTTTTAAAGAATTAATTATAGTTTTTTACCATAAACTATGGGTTTTTTTAATATTGGTTTTGATTAAAAATAGTAAAAAATTCACAAATTATAATACATTTGTTTGGATATAAGATATATTTAATGAAATAGACTCAATAAATAATAAAAAATCTTGGATATTAGTTAATATTCCCCATAGTTTAAAACTAATAGTTTGTAAGTGTGTATTTATAGGAAATTTAATATTTGATTGTATAATATAAAAATACAGATCTGGATTTGTAGACTAAGGATTTACACAAAAGGAAGGAATTTATTAATTTTATTCATATACTCATATGGCTAGGGATTATTCAATCATAATTTTTTCACTTCATATTAAAAAAAATTAATATCATGTTAAAATATAATTCCTAGATTTAAATTTAGATGAGAAAATATATATATATAACAAAAATAATGAATTAGAGTACCTGGAAAAGAAAATGAGGTTTTCAAATTGGTACGGTCCCTATATTTTAAAAAAACACCAAAACAAAGGCATGATACATTTATTGAATTGATTTTATCTAAGTTATTTTTAGTTAACCATGTTGATAGTAGTTTTCATATTAGGTTTCATAATAATCATGGTGTTATTATTTGTTTATATATTGATGACATGATAATATTTGGATCCAATATGAATTATGTAATTGTGGAGAAGTATATTTTACTTAAAGACATTTATATGAATGACATGGGTTAATATGAAGTCATTTTTGAAGGAAAATAGTTAGGAGATAGACTATTATATTTCATTCTCAATCTTATAATATTTAAACATTCATAAATATTCTCAAAATTTTGATAGTTAATCAGTTTCTAGCCCATATGATTCTAAAAGTATGATGCAACCAAATCATGGTAGGTATCTTTCTTTTATTGAATATACATGGGTTATAAGTCATTTCATGTATTCCATGACAATCATAATTCCCAATATTGCATACACTATTGGAAAGTTGAGTAGGTATTCATGTAATTAAGGTTATGAACAATGGGATGTTGTTGAAAGATTATTCAAATATATTAGGGGTATTATAAATTACTGTATATTTTATATTGGAACCCCAATATTTTTTGGATAGAGTTTTTATACAATACGGATTAAAAAATACAGGATCACTCTATTTTGGGTGGTTGTAATTTCACACTTCGAGGTGGATCGACCTCTTGGGTAACAAATAAATAAACCTATATAATAGAATCCATAATATCTTCTGATTTTATTGAATTAATAGATACTAAAAATGAAATAAAATGGTTTATATATCCTTTATCAGACTTAATAGTATGAATTGTGCCAATTCCTTTGGTTCTTATATGTTTTGATAGTCATGAAATTTTGGATAGGGTATATGGAAATACTTATAATGGAAAATTGAGACACATTCCTATCAATCATAATAATGTATATCAATGTATAAAATATTGTATCATAATTATATAATTTTTTATGTCAATATAGAATTTAACTAATCAACTAAGAAATATACTTTCATGCAAGTTATTGTATAAAATTTCTGTAGGGATGGTTCTAAAGTCATTGTGAAAAATTTACAAATGATAGGAACTTAACTCAACATGTGATAATTTTTCATATATAAGATCAATTTTATAATTTATATCATATGTTTTAAGGAAACTCTAAAGTTATATTATATACTAGGAAAATCTAATTTGGTTCCCATGAGAAAGGGAGGATGAGTTAAAAAATCAAAATTTACCATGGAAAACAAACAATTGTAGAAGCATGGGAAACAATTTTAGTTCACCTATTTAAATATTGAATTGGGTTTGATTAAAATAGATTATGACTTTACCACTCAAATATTCATTAAAGGTAAGTAATACATTGATATAATTGTTAATAATATTATATGAAGAACTGATGATGTTGAATACAGTTGTATAGGATGAATGATTTTGCTAGAAAGAGTTACATGTACAAGGTTGTGTCCACCTGTTTCTATATTTTTATTTAATTTTAATAAAATATATTTAATTTCAAATTAATAGATATCTTTATTTATGTAGTTCCATTCTAAGATAGTGTGATTAATTTTAATGAAAATATGTTTTTTAATATTTTAAAATGGTGGGGGGTTATTTTATTTTAATAGCTTTTAATGTTTTTTGAAATTTTCTTAAATGAGATAATTTTTTAGAATCCCACACAGGAAAGTGGGTTTGAGTGGAGTCTCCTTTATTAGGGGTTATAAATTTATCAATATTTAAATATATAATGTGAAAATTTGTGAGTGCTTTAATGGATAAATTTTTTCATCACACAAAACTTCTATGTGAGGTTCTTAGATGTGACTTTATTTTTCTCGACCAATCGATATGTTATATTGGAATGGGTCCATACCCTGATGAGAATATATGATGGGTAATCCTAGTTGACTAAATTGGTATGATCTATACCATAGATTAGATCATTTACAATCTAATGGCCATGTCCATTCTATAATAGGTGTGATCTGGTCTTCCAATTTGAATAGGTGTGATCTAAAAAAAACATGATTAACTTGGATAAGATAAGTCTTTCTAGAATAGGTGTCTTCCATATTCCATGGGTTATGATTCCATATTAAATGTTTTTCTAAAATACTTGTAATATTGAGTACCCATTGGATAAATATACCCAAAAAAAATTTCTTCCAAACACTCTAAACCCTCTCAAAGGTTGATATTCCTCTCATGTCTTCTATAAGCATTAAAGAAACTTTATTGATCCACAATAAAATGAACGTTCACTAATATCTTGACCCTAAAACCTATTAAAAGGATACTCTCATCTAAGATTAAGTGTGGATAATTAATCCACAACTTCATCCTAAATAGGTTCATATTAACCCATTCTATGAATGTTTTGGTGGGGGAAGATCTACTCTTAAGGAGAGTGACATCATAACATGACTCTGATGGCTCTATGAACTACCATCCATGAAAAGTATATAAAATTACCCAAAAATATGCATAATAGTTTATAATTGGAATTAAATTTCACACTTTCATTCATATCATGATTTTCAACTGGTGTTTATATATAAAATCAAATGGTCACCATCATCGTTAATGATTTCATGAATCATCCAAGAGTGTCACTTGAATTTATTATTATTCATATCAAATACCTGTTGTCACCAATAATTATTAGTTCCCTAGTCTCATATCCACTTTATTTGATCTCAACTACATTATAAAATGAAAACATATTATCTCCTAACTTAGTGACCCACGACAACCCTCAAACTCAACCTATAAATATTTTCATAGCCTTGGATCCATTGACTATAAATATTCAATTTTATGTCCAATAAAAATCTCATGAAATATACTCTTATATTTTTTTTTATGATTGATATATGTGCGTTTAAATAATATTACACAAGTCAAATGATGAATTTTACAAAAATAATTCCACATTTAAACTACAAATAGAACCCATTTTTGAACTGAATCAAGTGTATATGATCTAGAGGAGAAGTTTCATTCCAGATATTTATTGATAATGAATTTTATATAAGTTGTTAATGATTGATTAATTATACATGATGTAGTTTTACAATTCATTATTATTCTACAAACTTACAAAAATAGGTCAAAAAAGGTTTTGTTGTCATAATCCTACTAGAAATTATAAATACATACAATGTTACACTAGTAAATTTTTATAATGTCCCTCAATCCAGAAATCTCTCACATTTTCAAAATAGAATGGTTATTTTTCCTTAATCATGGATCCTAGTATGATAGAGGATGATGACTGGTAAATAGGGTTTTGTAAATATATTGGGGATATAATACCCCTTAGTTTAGAGTCACAATAAAATAGAAAATACATAAATATCATAATTCTGGAATAACAAAAACCATATGACACAACGGATAAACCAAACAAAAAAATCCCCCTGAATAATCTAATAAATAATAAAGGAATAAATTAATTACAAGATGAATTAAACTAAATGAAATGTTTAAGGTTATACTAATCGATGAATAGAATACTAAAATAATGACTCGAATGACCCCGATTCTGAACCCAGTGCAGGTCCCATCTCCAAGATCCAACCCATATAGAAAGAAACAATAACTACAAGGTCCTTTTTTCTTGTCCAATCCTACATCTATATAATCTTATCATATAGAAAATGGAATCCTATGTAGGGTGTGAGTAAAACATAGTAGATTGACACCACCGTGCCTAAACAAACATTTCTAATAATAAGTGTAAGAAATAATGTGATGAACATTTATATCAATTAATTCATCAATTTATATAATATACCAATAAAAATGGTTCATAAACCTACCAAAATGTCTCTGAGCACATATCAAACCATGAAAACCACAACCATGATACTAAATAATCGCCTTTTTAAACATTCTAGAATATATATAATCATGTATCATAACCATGCCAACTGCAACCATATACACATGGTATAACATATCACTATGTCAAAACCCTCTATATAAGAATCTCATCATGTGTTAGGGCCTAGATCAGTATATATGTTTTTAAAAATCTACCACAACCTAGCCATGTATATAATCATCCCATCATGTGTCAAGGAATAACCAGATATATAAGCATTGAAACATATTTCAGAGCATGTCCTGGTATATAAGCTTTACTTCAAGGATATAAAAATATGACATCATAAGCCTCAATGGTTAGTTATGTAAATTAACATTAATATTTCAATTACACTTTTATTTATATATAAAATTATCAATATCCATATCAATATCCCATAAAATATTACCAAAGTTATTCTATAATAAGGAATCAAATTTAATATCATGTCATGATAAACACACCTTAATCCATTTGCCAATTCAAATATCAATTCATGGGTTTTCTCACCAAACGGGTAACCATAATCCAGGTCATTATTAATTGGGATCCAATGAATTCCATGGAATAATATAAATCATCAATTAATTGATTAAATTGTAATATACGTTATAATAATCATAATATTTCACACAGTATGAAATTTAATAGACCATAGGGTTAGGTTTTAGACTCCCTACCTTGAATTGGAGATTAACATAGTACATCCAAAGGGAAAAACCAACAAGGAAGAAGGTGAAAAAGATCAAAAGAAGAACCTAAATCAATGTAGGTTAAGATCAAAGCCCATTTTGGTCTATGGGCTTCCACCTCAATGATAGATAATGATGGAAGAGAGTGAAAACTTAAGAAGATGATCTCATGAGGGATAAAATGTGGGAACAGAATTTCCAGAATAGAAGATAAAGCTCTAAAGTTTTCCACGAGCTGCCTAGGGTTGAGAGGAGAGATTCAATGAAGGAATGAAAAATCAATCATCTTCACTGCTCACCTAAAATTATGATCCTAATAAATAAACAACATGTAATAAATTTACACATCATGTATTCTTTTATTAAAGGGATACATCAAAAAAATAGTCGCATCGACCTAATATTTATCTCAATCAACATTTACATGATGTGTATTAGGTTCACTATATGTAACCACATCCTGTCATGAACTAGTTCCCCAAATTTTTACAATGGCAGTTACACATAGGGTATCATGTACATGACATGTAATAATCTATTGAACAATTTTCATTGAAGTTTATGCATAATAGCTCCAAACAACTCCAAACCATATAAAACCCTCATAAACCCATTAAAACTATTTATCCCTGAAATCTATTTATTTAAATAAAAATACATACCTAAACATCATGTCATTTTACCCAAAAAGGCCCTCCATATTTGAACAAAAATAAACCACCAAGGTCTAATGAAAAACTCAATGAGCAACATACCTGAAAAAAAGAAGGGATCTTATAACCTCCCCACCATATAACAGCTTATCATCGAGCTACTCCAAGAATCAATGTGTGGTATAATCAAGCATGTTTGTCCATAATTCTTGCATATTAGGATCATTCTCCCAATTGTCCTCCAAAACATACCCATGCAGTCATTGAACTCAAACTAAAGGATTCACCCTACCCCAGAGATACATCTCACTATGGCCCACGATATGTACCAGATGATTCTCAATGTACACATCAACACAGAGCTCTAAATCCAAGATATCTATAATATGGGAAGGGCTGGAATAATATCTATGAATCTGTGACACATGAAACACTTTTTTCAGGGTACTTTAGAATTGTAGAATGGGTGATCGGTATTCGACTCGATATACCCCATCCATTATCTCAAACAGAATAAAGAAATAGGGTGATAACTTTACCTATTTCCAAATAAAACATATCCCCAACCTAAATGACAACAAAATTAAGACACAATGACCAACCTCAACCTCCCTAGGTTATCTTCGATGGCCAACATATGATTTCTGCAAGCTCTATATGGTCACCAATTAACTCCTGATCAACTAAACATTATCAGATGTCTCCTGCACATGACTAGGCCCAACAATCATTGACTCTCCTTCCTACATCGAAAAAAATAGGATAAAAACATATCCTTCCCTAAAAAATACTTTAATTTTTTCATCTGGATGTATGCCTAAAAGATGTTAGTATATGTAAACTCCATGATTTCTATATATTTCTCCCATAAAGAACTAAAATATAAAATATAAGTTCATAACATTTATACCAGAACAGAAAGAGTCTACTCATATTAGACGTGAGTCTAAGGATGATAGTTTTTCTAAAAAGAACATGCGATCCCATATCATTCTGAAGACCTTACCAAAACCATGACATGAAATGACGATTTATGTGTGAAATGATACTCCTACAAACATCATGCAATCAAACAATCTCACATAGGTATATTCTACCCAGATCATCAATAATGAAGGTGTACCTAATAGAAAATGAGTTTTAAAACATCATTATTTGATCCAAAATCACCCACAAAACATCATTTTTATGTGTTTTCCCTAGTAATACTATCATATAATCCACAGTTCCATTATCCCATTTTCACTCTAGAATGGAAAATAATGAAAAATCCTAGTTGGCCTCTGATTCTTGTCTTTCACCTACTGAAAAGTGAAACATCTCGTCAAAAAAAAACTTTCTACCTAATTCTTCATCCACAACCACTAATATTTTCTATGAAGATCATGATAAATCCTTTTAATTGCAGTATGTATTAACCATCTAGAGGCATGAAACTCTCTCATCATCTCCTCACACACACCCATATGAACCTATACCCAACCACTAAAAAGAATATAATGTATACTAATAATAGACCATCCTAATGGGGTCTCCCACCATGTAAGATACTTCTAATAATTAATCCCTATGGATTAGAAAACTTTTTAGTCTTTATACAATACAAAATAATGGGTATAACAAATTTTGAAGTCATAGATTCTCATCCCTGATACTTCTGATCATCTAGTTTCATTTCTACAAGTATTTTCATCCCCCTCCACTCATCACAACACCTAAAAACTACCTCTACCAACATCTTCCAGCTCAAATGATTAGAAATGACATTTCCCTTGCCCGATGTTTTAGCCAAATTGAATTCAAAATACTATAGATACCTGACTCACCTATTCCACCGATGGTTTAGGTCTTGTTTAGAAAAGATGTACCTAAGGAACTTGTGGTCTATGTATACCAAAAAAAACTCACCCATGAGATAATGCCTCAAATATCATAGGTCATATACCATTCCTGATAAATCAAGATCATGAGTATAGTAATTCCTCTCATGCATTATCAGCTTTCTTAATCCATAAGCATCAACTCGATCCTCTTGAATCGAGACTACTATGAGTCTAACTTTGGATGCATCATATTTTATTGTAAATTCATTAGATTTAATAGGTAACGTGTTGATAGGGGTGAGGTAATCTTGACTTGTAGATCCTAAAAATATTTCTCACATGCATCTGACCAAACAAACCTCACCCCCTTCTTGGCCAACCCTAACATCGATGATTCCAAATGGAAGAAGCTCTGGATAAAGAACCTATAATAACATAATAAAACTAGAAATATCCAAATATCAAATACATTTTTGGAATACTCCCATGATACTACTGAAATTTCTTGACCTGGATTTCACTAAACTAGTCATTATATATGGTTCATTACGAGGCCTCAAGCATGCCACCCGATAAGTCAGAGGATACTAACTAGTAGTGAATTCATAGGGTGTGAATATAGGGAGATTATTACCTCATATTAGACTAAACAAATATAAATATCTAAGGATTATTAATAATAATATGTAAAAAGATTTTAAAAGTAATAATTAAACTGAAATTGAATATTCTATAACAACAAATGAAATGTCATAATATCTCATATAGCTATGCCTTACATAACACATTAGTCACCCACGAGAGTTACCATACATGTAAATGAATAAAAAATTAAATAAAATAAATGTATAGTGATCCAATACTATCTCTAACCCAGACTATATACCTAGTTTCTAGACACTACTGAACCATACCATTCAGATCAAGAGAGTCACATGAGTAGATTTTCTCAATCATGTAACTTTGGGCTTCAGCCTTATCCACCACGCATTCATTCTCTACCTGATAATCAAACATATGGTATACATGTACACCGATGTGTGCATGAAGGGGTGATAAAAAATATCATTTGGACATACCAATGAAGAACCTATATACTAACCTCCATAAGTGCATGCTCATGTAGTATGCTCTGCCTAGCCAAGACAAAATTAAAATTAAAATTAAAACAAATAACATTAAACCACAATCAAACCCAAGGTCTATGATCCCAATCAAATAGGATAATTTCTATAAGGTATATTCACATTTATATTAATATATATTTATAGTCTCATGCCTATACATATATAAAAAAATATGTGTATATACATGAATAAGGTGAATAGATAAAATAAAACCATCAACAGTAGATCCTTGGGTCTGTAATACTGATCGCCTGGACATCACTTTCAAGGGAATTGATCCGGGTGTCATTCCACTCAATCCATGTATCATTAAGTCAATCACAGGGTTGGTAATCCCAATTAAAAAATACCTAATTTGGGAAGCACCAGAAATGTCTCTAACTAAGTTATGTTACCAAAGGTGGATACTCATCCTAACCATGGGTTCACTTGTACTCACCTCCAATCACTTTAAAGAAGGATTATAGATATTTTCATCTATACATACATTAAATGTTCACCAAATTAGACTCCATTATACTCCTACCATGTAAATACAGTCTAGTTTCCAAGCCCTAGGTCTCGGTTTGTAGGCCGTCATGACATTGTGACTCGAATGAACCCTAATTTCCTGACCCTTATACGATTTTTAAGGATATCTCACTGATGATATGGAATCCCCACCCCTCAAGATCTAGATTTGGATTTCATTCCCAACATAAATCACAGGTGTGATATTCCATTCTCAACCACCACGATAAATAAATAGGGCTCATAAGATAGATCCTAGATAGAACATCTGGAGATCCTCATCATATAAAACATCAAGGAGAGTGTAGTAATCCTCCATAAGACACTTTTTTAGGAGAGTTTAATCATCATCTATATACCATAAGTCTAGGAGAGTGTAATCATCCAATAAAAACTCTAGGTTGAGGAGATATTAATCATCCTTATTTAACCAATGAGATTAAGAGAGTATAATCATCCTCATCATATAAAAAAATGATGAGAGTAGAATCATCTTCATCACTAAGGAGAGTGTAATCATCCATGAGTATCCTTAAAAAGGGATTCCATTCCCATATCTCATAATCATTGGATAAACCACAGGATCCTAGGAAACATCTATGAAAATACTAGTAATATTATAATCAATTATAAAGGATCCATAACAAAATCTCATGTAGTACCTATCAGTACACAAATAATAAAGAAATAACATGGATCAAAAGTTGTACCCCATGAAATCATGCCTGGGAATCCAAAAAACAAATGAATATGCATCACATCTAGCTCAAAAAATTACAACCAGAAATAACCTCTTGTAATAATCATTGTATCAACAATAAACATGTGAATAGATAAGAAAAAGAGTTAGTGTGTTTGAATGCCTAAATTCACCACTAATTCCATAAACCACTTGGGATAACAAGTTCAATAGAGGTTCTAAGGTGACGCCCAATACCATCTCTACCCAAACCCGATGTACTAGATCAAGGTTAATAAAAAATTCGGAAACCCACTATGTCCTTCATTTCAAAACATAGAAGAAAAATCCTACTTGGTACCCTTGAGGTATACACTTAAGAAAATGAATCCAACTCGAGATCCCTTTCAAAGAAGGTAAAAGGATAAATATTACCTGAGATCTTCTAATGGTAATCAAAAAGATGAATCCTTCTTGGGATCCTCAAAACATTACTTAGAATGATTTGTACTACATGGGACCGTCAAGAGAAATAGTGTATAAAGAATAGTAATTAAACATGGGATCCTCATAATGATGGGTATATAGAGGCGTCCTATTTGGGATCCTCTAGGTCAAAACATAATTATATGAATAACTTATGGGATCCTCATAGATAAAAAAACTCCCAATATCTTATTCAAAAAAAGGAACATGTCACAAGGGATACATCCTTGAAGGAAGATACAAAGGAAATGGTAAGTGAGATGTCTCATTGTAAATCTTAGATCAAGTCTCATTCTAAGGAGACAAAATGATTTTATTACTGGATTAAGAACCTATCTTTTTAGGTAAAATCTGGAAAACATTTATCATAAGTCCAAAAATCACACCATGGGGTTCACCATCTAGATATATGAGGAAAACTACTCATAATGGACTCATACTTTATCAAATTCTTACTTCGAGACATAAAATAGTAAAGGACTCTTAAAGGGTAGAAAATGTGAAGTACACAGAGTGTATACCCTATTATAGGGCATTTACCCTAGACACTCCTCCTGGTGTGTACTCGGTCTAGACATCAAATGTAACAACCCAAGTACACAATGTGTTTGATAGGTACACAATGGTTACCCTACATGGGATACCTCCCCATGTCCCTCACATGGACCTAAAATTTATTTGGCATGAATGTGTAGTTCTACACTGTGTGCGACCCCCATGGGTTCAAGTCGTGTACTCTACACAGCATGTGCCCATTACAAAGGATGCTTGGCTAGTTACTCGGATACACAGCTAGGTACTAGTACACAGCATGTATAACCCATAAATTCCATGTACTTTAGAAATTTTATCTTCCCCCAAACGGAATAACACACTGTGTGTGTTCCCTGAACCACATGTTAGGTACATGGGTTTTTCGGAATAGAAAAACCTCGAACCACCCTGAAATCCCCATTTTTACCGAGAAAATACTATATCAACCCTTAAGGGGTCCTAAGAAATCATAGTAGGGATTTAAAATTTTAAAATGATTAGACTATTTGGATTATTGAGAAATATAAAACAAAACCTACATTTGGGATGAATTTTCCAAAGCATCGCCCATTTCTGTGGTCCAAGGTTGTTGCACAGCGTTCAAGAGAGTCCTGAGCTTTGCAGTTGTACCATTATTCCTATCTTTCTCCTTCTATCTCTATTAATATCTTTATTTCTATCTCGTAGGACAAATTGGGAGCCCCAAATGTTTGAATAATAATCTAGGAGGAAAAGAAGAAAAGAAATTGAGAAAAAGAAATGGAAGAAAAATAAAATAAAATGAAAAGTAAAAATAAAAGGAAAATGGGGCATGGCCTGGCCTGACCCAAGTGAAAAACTTGATTTTGTGCTTTACCTAGGAAAAATACCCATTAAAAACTCAACATAAGAGATAAAATCTTAATCTGACACTCAGTTAAAAAGATATGAATAAAAACCCATCACTAATAAATTAACATATAATTTATTAAATATTAATTATTAATTATTCCGCTAAAATTAAAACATCATGGAAATCTACCAAAATACTATATTATGATAAAAACCTTATTCCAAGACCAAAAAATTGGTCAGAAAAATTATATAAGATCATATACTAGTGGAGAAGACCATTTTACACATTATAAATATCTGAAAGAAAAAATAAAAAAATTTCTAAAAATTATAATTCGTAAAAACATGGGTCATTACAATATCCCTAACATAAAACATCTCATCCCTGATAAGCCAAGTGGTAAGACTATAATCCCTACTCTCTACCAGAGAATCTACCAAAACATGTTTTTTGAATAGTTTGACAACCAGTCTAAACATCATTAAATGTCTTTTACACAAAAGACACCTAACTACAACTGATTCGGTACTCCCCACCACAGGAATTCATTTCCCATCATCTCAACAATTGGTATTAAGACCAATAGTGCATGAAAAACACTAAAAACCAACTAGAAACGAGGGTCACATCCCTAAAAAAATCCACCATTGCACTCCCCACTATATGGTTTACTTTATACCGCTCATTGAGCACAAACTCAATAGGTTTCCCCACCAAGCTCAGAAGAAATTTAAAATAAAAGAATTTGGGCATAGAGTCAATTCTCTTCCAAGGTACTCAAGATGATTTCATGATAGGGAATGATCATATCTAAATATAAGTACACTAATATTCCATAAAAAGGTTTTTACAGATCTCTCTAAGCCACATTGACATCCAACACAACTACTATTTCATTTAACTAACACCCCACACCATGTCTCTCGAACAAAGTGTGTTCAGGTCCAAACACTGGTCAACCATATTGAGGTACCTGATTTATTATCTTTATCACTTCTACCATGTAGTTATATTCTTTATTTAACCACATATCCCGAGAAACCATGCCCTAAGAAATCATTGAAAACATAAGTTCTCACCTCACACGTGGACACTCACTGATTTATGATTAAACACCACTATACAAAACCAACGTGTACCCTTAACACCTGACTCATACTCTAATGATTCATCTAGAAAAAATATAAACTAACCCTGAAACATTGATCCATCCCCATTAAGTGAGAATATTTTGGATTATTATAATACTCCGTACAATTTATCAGAGTATAAAATAATTCTTTTCACAAGCACTAACTCCAAATGTGTTTAACTTAGAACTATTAATATACCTATGAAAAAAAATTAGATATGGGATGAGCATTAAATTTCATGGTTAGGGGTTTTAACATTATTGAAATACCCTTTTATTAAATCTCATTTTGAAAATAACTTTTGAGAAATACATTTGAAATTATTTTGATAATACCATTGGAAATAACTTTAAAATTACAATTGAAAAATATAATTGAAACTATTACACTTTAAAAATACTGAATTAATTTGAAAATATAAACACTCAAAATTTTATTTATAAAATCTAGTGATTTTTCAGAAAATAATATGAAAGATTTTAAAAACAAAACATTGGGGCCACTTGAAACATTAAAGTCTACCTTGGGCCTACCCTCTTATGGAGGGATGGGTTCACTCCCCAATTACCTAACATATTTAGAACGTTCAAATTCCTAATTTTATAAAAAAAATACTCTTTTCGTATATATATATATAGATTAAAAAACTGGAAAACATATTTACATATAAATAAATTCACTTTTATTGTCATAATAAAATTACTAATAAATTATAGAAACTTAATCTCTTCACTTTTAGACATTTAACAACACATGGAATGTCAAAAATAATAATTAATATTCATGTGTTTAAATTTCATTCACTTAACTCACTAAAACCATATCAAAAGTTGTTTCTTACAAAAATAGTATTTATTAAATACACATACTAGTAAATGTAATATAAATGCATGACATTTCGTGTGTTATAGATGGTGGCCATAACTTATATTACACGTGACATTCAGGGTTGGGCTTGCACTTGCACACACAAAATGATAGTTTTTATTATTTAAAACTTACTATAAATAATAAACATAAAATGATAACATAAATTTTTAACTTTTATTTAGTCTCAAGAGAATAAAATAAAAACCCTTAAAAAAATTGTAGATAGAAAAATATACATAAATTGATAAAAAATAGATTTTCTAAGTGCATAAATAATGTCAAATTGATTTTATTAAAATAATTTTGAATGAAATGATATTCCATAATATTTTTGTAATGATAAACAAACTCAAACCTCCACAAGGGTTTATTTTGGAAATAAAAATAACATATATTTTTATTCATTTTAAATTTATAGAATGGATGATCTTAAAATAGATCGAATAATTTTATTTCAAATAATTAAATACATGAAAAATATTTATTTACCTTTGTAATTGAATTTTCAAAGAGTGTATTAATATTTTAAAATAAAAATAAGTAAATACGTTATATAAATTATAATTCAAATGATATATTTTTCAAAAATAAAAAATAAAAATCAAACTCCTTATAAGTTCTTTAAAATTGAACATATAACATATCAAAATGATTAGTTGCAACATTATGTAAATTATAAGACATAATATAATATAATCACTTACAATAAAACCATAATATTACAAAATTAAATCCACTATGGTAATGAAATATCAAAGTGAATAAATATTTAAAATAATTGTCCTCCTGATAAAAATATAAATCCAAATATTTACAACTATAGATTTTGAAAATATAATCATTATGATAATATAATTTTTAAATTAAATATGAAAATTAAATCATTACCCTTATAAAAATAAAAAATAAAAATATTTATTTTTAATTTTTATAAAATAAATAATTATCATTATGGCTTAGAAAATGATGATGCATTAATTATTTAATTAATGGAAATATTAAAAATTGATACTAAAAATACCAAAATAAATATAATTTGAGAAAATTAATGACATCCATTAATTTTCTATATGACCTAGACATATTTGGTATGTATTTAAGTTTTTGGTTTGAAGATATCAATTTTTTTTAATATTTACAAAAAAAATCAAATAATGTATAGTATAGAAATTTTCATTAATGATATTTAAAATAAATAATATTTTATTAAATGATATAAAAGTAATAAAAAATAAATTTCATCCAACTGATTGGGATATGGTTGAAATTTAAATCCATGACTCATTTAATGTTCTCTTTTCATCTTATAGTAACTATATTACCCCTTAAAGAGTAAAAAGACATGTTTTCACAGTAAGAGTTAAAGGGGTTAACTAAGGGTTAAAGCCAACAAATAAGTATAAGAATGTGACCTAAAATTATCTAAAATTTTTTGGATGAAAAATATTCAATTATTTTCACCTTTAGATACAATTGGAGTTTTTTAATGGGCACTTGTCCCTAAAAATAACTTATATATTATTTTAATCAATGATAGTTACAAAATAGAACACTCTTTGTATTTAATATATTTTATGTGTCTGTATAGGAAAAAAAATAAAGATATGAATGAATATAAATGTCTATATTCATATTAATGAAATTATTTTCATTATAGAAAGTTATTTCTAATTTTTAGAAATTATATAAGTAGATTAAATCCCTCTTAAATACTAAAATAGTATTTATTTAATTAACTGAAAAAAAGTATTAATTTTAAAAGAATTAATTTTGATAAATTTGGGAATATTTAATTCATGTAATGAATTATATAGATCTTTAGGATATATTAGTGATATTTTTTAGCATTATATTATCATTCATACTTTTTCATGACGCCTTTGAATTCAAATTAAATGAATATTATCAAATTTGACAATAATGACATTTTATTGAATTAATTTATTTTTAAAATATTCAAAAATAAAAGAAATGTTAAATAATAAAAAATGGAATAAAATATAGTCTAAAAATTATTCCCCTATTCATTTATTATCCAGTTTTAATTCTTTGGATCTAGTAAATCCTTATTATATTTTAATATTTTTAGGATTTCTGATAGTACCCCTCACCATAATTATAAAAGGGCACCTCCTATCTCACTTCCCCACACTACTTTGAGACTAATATCTCAAAAAAACCTGAAACAAATATACCAACTTCCCTCCCCTAATCCTAGAAGCCTCACTTTGGGCATAATTCAAACTAAGTAAGTCTTTGGGTATAAACTAAAAGGAGTTTCCAAAATAAAAGTTAATGTTCTTCAATGGTCACTTTAATTTTATTTATTTACCCAATAATTTATTTACTATTTATATATGATTACATAATAACATCAATATAATAAATTTATTGATATGTTTGTATGTTAATGGTTTGACTGAAACTTTTACACACTTCCATCAAATCGGTAACGAATTTATTGTTCGTTTACGGTAAACTACCACCTCGTGGAATGATGTTGTTCATTTTTTCCTTTACAACTTCTTAGGGTTGGTCATTATGATGGGCAAACTATTTATAAATTATATATATGATATTTATTTTATATTAATACTATTTTTATTTTTATATAACACATACATTCATGCTTTCTATTTTTTTTAAAATATGATAACATCGTTTTTGGAAGTGTGGACTACCACCTCCTCAAAGCCTTGTGATTCATTCACACTAAACATGGAACATATACATGATGGTTTTAATAAAAATATGTGATATATATTACATATATTTTATAATTTAATTATAATATACATATTTATCATTTACTTTTTATTCTTTTAATGTGACAAATAAATGAAAGTAGTGTTCATGCGTACGTACGGCCAATTGTCTCCATGAACGGTGCATTTCATTTATGATATCAAAATTTTATGGATTATTAGAAATATATATATATATATATAATATATACAATATTTACATCACGGTTTACATTATGTATAATATGAATTCATTATCTTTGTAATTGGAACAAAAAATAACAAGTCAGAACTTACCCTCAAAACTAGTCAATTAACACACAAAATAGTGAAAATAATGAAAGATTATTAGGAAATAGTAATAAGATATTTTTAGAGGATCACGTATGATATCGTAAATACTAATAAGGTTCTGAAATAATTAATTAACTTTCATAAAACCATTATGAAGGAGATTAAATAATTTTTACATAAAAGAGTATTCTAGGTAAAAGACTTTGTCTCAATCGCCTTTCATTAAAGCATAGTTTTATGTTATACACCAAAATTTTTCAATAATGTGTGTATATATCCCCTTTGACTTATCAAGTCATCTATTTATTTATTATCATGATATTTTATGTTTTTTAAGTGTCATTATTTCATTGTGATTACGATTTATATATTCAAAGTGATATGGGACATCTTGAATATTTAATGATTTAATCATCACATATTTTTCTCCATATCCATAAAAATGTTTTCAAAAATGTTTTTAATATTCTCCAATTATTGTTTAAATTGATTTTTAATCCTTTTTTATCTTTTTTTACAAATTCTGTAAAATGTATATTTAGTCATTTTCTAAACAAGGTCCTTTGAGTCTTTTGTGATAAAAATATGTAAGGAATGTTTTCTTAAATTATATGGAATGAGAGGGTTCTTCTGACATCATGAAGCCTTAGTTATTTTAATATTACTTTGCAATTTTACAAGATAATTTTCAATTGATTTTTTTTAAATTGCATATCCTTTTAAATAAACTATTTCAAAGTAAAAAAAGAGGTATTTCTCTCAATAAATTTTAATGATTTTATTAAAATATTTTCATCTATGTCATCATAATTTATTAGATTTTATGGTTAATTAATGTTTATCTATTGTGATACCATATTTTATTAAAGTTTTTAAGATTATTTTGATTGTAGATGTTCCGTTTTGTTACCATTCATGGTTTATGGTTAAAGTTTTCACATTTTTATGCTAGTTCCTAGATATTAATTTTTATGTTGTTTATGTTTCACCCCTTTCATGTGAAGAATGAATTGTACTTAGTAAGTACCAGGCAAGTCCCACTATGTCCCCTTTATGAATAGGTAGGTCTCATGATACAAAGTAGACTGAGTTTTCACCCATTATTGTATGGTGCATTGGAGGAAGCCTTGACGGTATGTTAATGATATCCCACATTATGAATTACATAATTATCATATTAGTTATTGATATTCCATGTGATTATTCAAATAGTGTAATATACATGGTTATGTTTTATTCACATGTTATTATTTATATGTCATTATTTTATCATCTTACATTCCTTCCGTATTAGTCTTAGGTTATCTATTAAATGGATTTTGTTTTAGTTAATCACCTTTGCATAATCATTAATGCTTATTTATGTTATATTCTACTATATTTATAACAATTACTAAGAATCTGAGCTCAACTATTTATTATGTTTTATTTTTCATAGGAAACCAATAATTATATTGTGACTAATATATAGTACTAATCTTAGAGAATTATGGTGTTCTCAAAATATTCTATTTGTTGTATTTTTTTATTTAAATTATAATGTAAGGTTCATGTATGTAATCTAGTTTCCAAAACTACTAAAATTATCAGAACTTAAGGATTGGATTCCTTGTATTCATACCAATATAATAAAATAATTCACCGGCCCTCGGCTTCTAGGGTCAGGGCATTATAGTTGGTATCAAATTAAGTTTAGAAGAAACCTTAGAAATAATATTTAAGAAATCATGGATTAGAAAACATAATCATATGGATAACTTTGGGTATTATTCTAAGTATATGATATCATCTTATATATTATTTAATACCATGTATAACCTAGGTTAAACCTATAGACTAGTATATTTAGAAAAAGAGATCAGGATTTAGATATCCTATAAATTATTCTTCATGACTATATCACTTTTATTAGAGTTGTCCACTTTGTTCTTTGGCTTTGGTCAATAATTTGAATAATAAAGGTTATATAATAAATAGTTGTACTTATGATGATTAAGAGACTAAAAATAAAAATTAAATTTAGGTGTTATTAAGTAATAAAATGAGGATGTGTAGTTAATTGTTTAAGAATGAGGTAAAATAATTAAATTTATTGTGTATTTGAATTCAAGAATTATTTCATCAATGATACTCTGATTATAATAATAATGAGATATATGATTATTTTACTTTAGTACTTATTTTGTATTTATTTTTCAGAATTCGTGTTTTTATTAAGGTTTTAAGGTGATCAAGGTATTCAAATATTTGGTATTTGACAATAAGATCAACATTACATTATTTTGAGAATCTAATGATAAGATTGATTTTGGAAATTTAGAAACCATTTTGGACTATTAATTTGGAAATAATTATTTTGAATGAGTTTTAAGGTAGCTAATTATATGGTATATACACCACACAAAAGAAACAACTATTGTATAAGGCATTTGTCCCACGTAAATAAAATTGGGAAAATGATCCCTTGCCTCACACTTACTTTTTAGTTGTATGCACTTTAACCTCATATATAATGGTTTAAATAATGTTTTTAATTTATAGAAGAACATTATTATTAATTATTATATCATATATAATCTTATTATATTATTTTATCACCCATTTTGTGATTCTATTTTATTATTCTCACTATTTGAGGAGTTAATTGACTAGTTTTTCGAGTATGTTTTGACTTGTTATTTGTTGATACTATTACATAGATCTTGATTTCATCATCTCAATAATGTAAATAATGATTTACATTTCTTATATATTTATTATATATGTATTTATAATAATACATAAATTTGGTAGATATAAAATATAGTTCAATGTTCATAGAGGAAGTAAACCTTACGTATGCATAAACTCTACTTTAATTTTTTTCCGTCTTATACGAATGAAACATTAAATTATATATATTTATATTGAAATTAAATTATAATATTATATATATATATATATATAATATTTTTATTAAGAACATCCTTTATACAATCCATATATAGTGTGAATGAATCACAACACTTTGGGAAGACGGTAGTCCACACTTGTACAAATGATATTATCGTATTTAAAAAATAGAAATAATGAAGGTATGTATTATATAGATATTAAATAATTAGTAATCAAAAATAAATATAATATATATATCATGTAATGAAATATTTTCCATCATAATTCCCAACCATGAGAGGTGGTAATTGAAAAACAAACGACGTCGTTTCGTGAGGTGGTAGTTTTCTGTACATAAATGGTAAGTTCATCACCCATTAGATGGATGTGTGTGTAGGTAAAGGTCTAAAATTTAACATAATAAAATCTAAGTATATTTAGGATACTTATTTTATTATATAATCATGTAATAATAAGAAATTAAGGAGTGGGGAAAGAAGTAAAACTAAAGTGATCGCTAAAGAACATTACCTCTTATTTGGGTAAATCCTTTTGGATTATACCCAAATACTTCCTTGGTTTTCTTTATTCACAATGTGAGGGTTCTAAGATTAGGGGATATATTTTGGGAGATTATTTTGTCAGGTTTTTTATGAGATAGAATACTCAATATGGTGTGAGGAAGTGATGGAGGATAAAACCTTTTATAATTTAGTTACGAGCCACTTTTGGAAACACTCAAAATTTTAAATTAATATAAATTACTTTTCAATTATAAATGGATAAAAATAATTTATTTATAATATAATATGATTATTTTTTTATGTAATATCATAATATAATTTTTATACATATTTAGGTCACATTATTACCCTTATCATTTGGCATTAACCCTTAGTTAATCCATTTAACTCTTAACGTGAAAATGTGGTTTATGCACTTTAAGGGTTAATATAGTCACTATAATATACCAAAAGAACCATAAATGAGTCATGGAAGAAAATTTCAACTTTATATCAATAATAAATCTTAATTTATGTTTTTATTAATTTCATTTCATTTAATAAAATATTATTTATTTTAAAATATCATTTATGGTAATTTTTACAATATTAATTTCATGACTTTTTAAAATAATATCAATACACAATATAACTTTGATCCCAAAACATTTAATACATTCCTAATATTAATTTTTAATATATAAAATTTCTGTAAGAAATTAATTATATCAAATTATACTTATTTTAATATTTTTAATAACATTTATTTTTCATAACCATTAATTAAACAATTCCCCGCATCATCATTCTACAAGCCTCTAATTTAATTATTTGAACTATAAAATTAAAAATAAGTTATAATGATGAATATAATCATTTTATATGTCCAATGACTATTTATATTATAATATGTCTTCTTCATAACAAAATATAAAAAATGTAATACTTTTTAAAAATAAGAGTGTGACATATTGGACTTCCCTTTGAATAAAATAAAAAATAATAATTAAAGCAATCCAAGTGGCTCCAAGAGGCCATAAAATCAGACCAATGATGTTTTTTATCAAAACTAACTCTTACAATAAAATTAGTACAAGTGTTAGGGTATTTTTATAGTAATTATAATATTATTTTTTCTTATAATTACCCGATTTTCCCTTAACCGTGATAATTTTAAAAAATTCAAAAGTTACTATTCATATTGCCCAAAAATAAAAGAAACCTATTAACATAATTTAGAATAACTGATTCCAAATATACATTTTTCAAAATTCTAAATATATAAGTTTCAGCTATTAATTTAAAATTAATCTCGTTAAAAAAATGAGAAAAATATTTTTTAATGCGAAAACATTCAAGAGATTGAAATTTTATATAACCAAAATTAATGTGAAATTTATTATAATGAAATAAATTATGTTAAATGATAAAAACATTATCTAATCATACATTAAAACAAATAAAAAATATAATTTAACTCTATAAACTATTTATAATAAAAGATGTTTTCAATTAACATCCAATATTTTATCATTATTCATCAAAACATTAAACTTATCATAAAAATACCAAAAATTCAACCAAAGTAAATTTTAATATTCTACATTAAAATAGGAATTTTAGTTTATCAAATAAATTATCTAAACGTGTAAAAATTTGGATTTAAAATAGTTTTCCCATCAAAAGGTGGTAAAAGTATCTTTATAAAAATATTTGTTTTTTATGTGTAATATTGAGTTTATTCTTATCTTATACCTTTTCAATCAATTAAATGATTGTAAAAAATATATATTTAATATAATATATTTATTTATTTATTTATTTCATTTTTAATGTCTCTTATTTTTTCATTTATTATATTTAAATATTATATGGAATTATTTCGAGACCGGGTGTGAAGACGGAACATAATTCTGAGGTCCAATGAGTCTGGAATGGTGGTTTGAACTTTTTTTAAGTTAAGTAAGTCGGAACTTGTGTGCGGTTGTGTCAGCTTCCAAACGGATTCCCGGATTTAAAATCTGAGTACAGTGTTGCGTCCAGGACAACGAATTTACCTAAGAATGAGGCTAACCTCGACCGGCGCGGGTCGAGGGAAAAAGTTAATTTTCGAACGTTTTATTAAAAAAAATAAAATATAAATATAAATGTTTATTTTATTATATGGAAACAACCACTGCAGCGTGGAGAAAGGTCAGTTGTTTCCTTTATTAAATGTTGTGGCATAATGACAAATAAATGGAAAGTTGTACTTTTTAATACGCAGCGACAAGACGTCTCCTTCCTTAACTAATTGATTATCATAATGACTCAAGAATAGGCAGGTAGGAGTCATTAATATTGTCGCATAATTAAGTGCCAATATTGTTTCCCTTTTTAAAGGGTTGAACAATTGTTAATCGTTGGCGACGTTTGAGAGGAACCTCTGCCGAATACGTGGCGCGTTGGAGAAAACTCTCGGCAACGAACAACGATGGATCGAAGTCGAGAATTGCTACCCCAACAACGTTGAAGGATCTCGACGACAACGGCAGTATGGCGCCTTCGTCAACGATCGATCCTTTCGAAAGGTAGGGGTTGTTATTTCAATTTCTTTTCCCCGTATTTGAATTTAAATGAAGAATGCGGATCAACCACAAACAAGTTCATCCGCGGATTCGTACGTTCTTGTGGGAGGGATTTTCTTTGGGAAGATTGTGGGGAATTGATCCATGCTTTATGTTGTTGTTGATTCTTGATCAATTTAAGCCTATTAACGGGATCAGATCAACGCTGTGATGAATGACAGCAAAGTTTTGTTCCTCAATTTGTTTATTTTGATTTCTTCCTCCTTCTTTCCTCGCGCGTTCTTCGTGTTCTTCGCGGGGAGACGAACAATGGATCATTTTGCATCTGTTCTGCGATGCAACGATCCCAAATCGAAGGTTTGACACCGCAACGACTTTGTGGAGGTGCGGCGATGATAGCGGACGACAAATCGGACCGGATCAGAAAGAGAATTCTTCAAGCGTTCTTCGTGTGGGAAGATCGGAACATGTTTTCGGAGCCGATCAGAGGCCCAAAAACGACGAAAGCGGCTTCGTGGTGTCGGGGCGACCAAAACCTGGAAGTTTTGTGGCGATCGAATGGCCGGATCGATGATCGGAGCACCACGGGAGGCGCGCCGATGAAGGGAGTTGTTTCTGTAAATTTCCAGAATACACGGCGTGTACTTCCGAAGAACACGCCGTGTAGTACTGGAGGCAGTGGCTAGGGTTTCAGGGTCAGAGAAGAATCACACGGTGTGTGACCTCGGTCACACGGCATTTTGGACCTTCCCCGAAGCTCGGCGTGTACTTTGGGTAGTACACGGACACAGGATGATATAAATGGCTTCAGGCGACACGGAGTGTACAATTTGGCAGAAGCGGCTATGCGGGACTCGGCGTGTATCCTGGGGGTATGCAGACATGGGATGGAGTACACGACCATGTACTCCATCACACAACCAGGCAAGGCCAGTAGCACGGGTCACCCCATGTGCGGATTACACGGGTCGGAGTACACGGGTTGGTGACCGTGTACGGGCACATGGCCAGACTACACAAAGCCAACCCAAGTTACCCAGACACGGTGTGTACACCATAATACACACCATGTACTTATTTTTTCCTACACGACCAGCCTCACGACACTGGCCGTTTTACACGGGCAGTGCCTGGGGTCAGACAACATGACGTGTATCATTTCTACACGCCGTGTACGTTTTGGAAAACAGCTTGGTCCTTTTGTTCATCGTGCCTTGGACATCTTTCGTTTGGGTTAGTGCTAATTCTTCTTGTTCCCCTGAAGGTCAGGCATCATTCCCTCACGTAGGATTACGATCCCTTCAGTAGGACTTTCTGTGATAGAGTCAGGCATCCATCCGAGAGGCCTGGATCGAGATCCTCTATACATTCCTGACCCTAGGTAGAGTCAGGCATCGATGTGACCAACCTTATTGGGCATTGATCCTCTATCTAGCTGGTGTATCACCTAACTGGTGAATCTGTATGAGTCATGATATCCTCCATGGCCCTGGTAGTGATCCTCATTTGTGTATCGTGATCTTTCCACTCAGGAGTGTGTCTCCTGTAATGAGTGAATCTATCTACCATAACCTTTCCACTCAAGAGTGTGTCTCCTGAAATGAGTGCAGCTACCTCTCGTGGCGGTTCCCTATGAACAGCGCTTCTCAGACAGACGTCATCAGAGCTATAAGACTCATGGAGTGTGTTCTCCCAGAACGAGTGCACCACGAAATCTTCGAACAGAATCCCTAACGGGGGTGTGCGGTTTTGTGACTTGTCTCTAGACCACAGGTCTGGGTTTTTAGTATATCTAGTTTGTTATATATGTTCTGTAGACATATACTGTGCATAGATGACTATACCTTTACTTTGTGTACTTCTTTGTGGTTTTCGGGGTCCTCTACTGAGTATTGTCATACTCACCCCTACACGGGCTTTTCCCACACATCTGGTGTCTTGTGCAGACGAGCAGCCTTTCGACAGAGTCTGGGGAGGACCAGGACAGGACCAATATTTCTGAGTTCCCTACAGGCCGAGACGTTTTTACGGCTATGAGCGTCAGTCCCAGTACCTTTTTTTGCTTACTATTTGGACTTTGCAGTTTTCATACTCTTGTTTTTTGTGGGCTTGTATTCTAGATCAGTTTACTTTTACAGTACTCTACCTTTCGTCATACTCTGTTGGTTGGGTTTATTTGTAATAATGCATTCTTTTCCTTAGTGGTTTTTACATTTCAGCTTTTTTTGGGCTTATAGATGTGTGTGTGTGTGTGTGTACAGGTACATAGGCAATTTCTACCATGTTAGTTATGCCTACTAGGTGCTAGTCACCAGCCCCTGGCCTATTGGAGGTGGGTTTGGGGAGTCACGGTGCAGGCCCCAGTAGGACGGGTCATGACATAGTGGTATCAGAGGTGGTCGGTTCTACCTTAGAACCAAGAGTCTGTGAGTTTGGTTTGGGGAAACAGTTTTAAGTGTTTCGGGTACGGATTTCAGGCCAGAGACTCCAGTGTGGGTGCGGCGGCCGACGTATCCATACACCAGGACTCTGATAACCTACTTTTTGACTCGGTACACGAAAACATTGGTTGCGGGGAAATAAAAGGAACATGCATCATATAGTAATGGGTTGTGTTTTCCATGTCCTTTGTGTCATCTATCCAGATATACTCATTGAGCATAGTACATCTTTTTTGTTTACAGGATACCTTCGCAACGCATATCTGCTAGGGTTCAGCAGCACGATCATGAGGATGACCCCCTCAGTGATGAGGCTTCGATACATGGACCACCTCCCTAGGCGTTTCCACCAGTTGGTGCGCCTGCTATACCCCCACCAGTGGAGCAGCCAGTGTTACCCGCGGTATCGACCGGAGAGGAGTGCAGGCTTAGCGCACTCCATGAGTTTCAGAGACAGAGACCCCTCAGGTTCCGAGGGAAGCCCGACCCTCAGGCTGCGGAGGACTAGCTTGAGGCGGTGACCAGAGTTTTTCGTCTAGTGAGGACACCATTAGACCAGATGGTGTTCTTAAGAGCGAACCTTCTTCAGGGTTCGATGGGACGATGGTGGAGTCTGACTGCACAGACTCACGATGCGGAGACTCTTTCGTGGACGGAGTTTGAGCGTCTCTTCAGGTACGAGTTATCTTTGGTTATGTTGAGAGTTGTGCGCATCCAGGAGCTTTTTCAGCTCCAGATGGGCAGTATGATAGTAGCAGACTATTCATCGAGGTTCACCAACCTCGCCAGGTACTCGATGGATATGGTCAGGGATCATTACTTCAGAGCTCGGACCTTTGAGAGAGTACTACGACGAGACATCCGAGCTAGTGCCGTGCCTCTATGCATATCGACTTATGCTGGAGTGCTTGAGTGGGCCTTGGTGATCGAGAGTTTCTTGGCGGAGTAGAGGCAGCCGACAGCAGTCAGCAGCAGGCAGACAGGTGCGGAGACACTGGCAGTAGGAATCCAGTGTCAGGAACGGGGATCTGGACGTGGGAAACGTCATAGGAGGACCCAGGATAGGGGATCGACAGTCCAGGGATCTCAGGCTGGATCCAGTCAGCCTAGGGAGAAGCGATGCTATGAATGCGATGGTAAGGGACATCTCTCTAGAGATTGCCCGACCCATCGAGCTACTGACAGGGAATCAGTGGATGGACCACCAAGGCAGAGGCAGAGAATGGAGCAAGCAGACCCACCAGGCGGCGGACGTGGTAGAGGAGTAGGGAGAGCTGCAGTCAGTGGTAGACGCTTTGACTTACTTCCACCACCACCCCCAGGAGGTCCGTACTAGGCTCAGGGAGCTGGGGGACAGGGGCTGGGACAACTGCATGCGGTCGAGGCATACGACCCAGGGGCTCTAGGGATGATTCGAGGTATGAACTTTGTCTTCTCTACCTTATCTTTCGTAATCATAGACACAGGTTCCAGTCATTCCCTTATATCCACATTTCTTGTACAAAACTTCGAGATTCCGTTTGAACCGTTGACTCGATACTTACTCTTGGAGACACCTACGAGAGAAGACTCGACGATCATGTACCATTGCAGACAGTGTGATCTTACCCTTGGAGGCAAGAGTTTCGGTTGAAACCTCTTGGTGGTAGTGTTGAGGCCTTATGACGTCATTCTTGGTATGGATTGGTTATCTTCACTCCATTCCCAGATTGACTATTTTAGGTGAAGGGTGCGGTGTGTCCGCCGTGATGGAACGAGGTTTTCCTTTGCTGGAGAAAAGTAAACCCAGGAAGCACAAAATGGGCTCATGCATAGGAGGGTACAGCCAATCACTCATGAGTTAGCTAGCCTTACCCTCAGAGTAGTAGATGTTGTGAGCTCTCAGTTCCCATTATGGTGGTGGAATATGAGGACGTCTTTCCCTAAGAAGTTCCGGGATTACCTCCCTACCAGGAAATTGACTTCTGCATCGACTTACACCCCGAGACGACACTGATTTCCTCATCAGATTATCGGATGGCTCCTGTAGAACTTCGCGAGCTGAGGGTGCAGTTGGAGGATTTCCAAAGTAAGGGTTTCGTAAGACCCAGTGTCTCACCCTGGGCGGCCCCAGTCTTCTTTGCTAATAAGGCAGACGAGAGTTTGAGATTGCGCGTATATTACCAGCGCCTGGACCAGGTGACGGTGAAGAACAAGTATCCACTACCGAGAATCGATGACCTATTCGATTATCTAAGAGGGGAACAGTGGATCTCTAAGGTTGAACTTTGATCAGGCTATCACCAGCTACGAGTACGGGATGAGGATATACCAAAGACGGCTTTCAGATGTCATTACGGTCACTATGAGTACTTGGTGATGCCTTTTGGCGTGACGAACTCCCCCGCAGTGTTCATGTGGCTGATGAACCGGATCTTCTAGCCGTACTTGGACCGGTTCATAGTGGTCTTCATCGATTACATCCTTGTGTACTCGGCGTCAGAGGAGGAGCACGCGAGACACCTGCGGATGGTTCTGGACGTACTTCGGGAGCACCAACTTTATGGGAAGCTCTCAAAGTGCCATTTCTGAATTCAGGAGGTCCACTTTCTGAGACATGTCATCTCATCAGATGGACTAGCTGTGGACCCATCCAAGGTGGAGGCTGTGTTAGCATGGGAGCCACCTCGTAGCGTGACGGTGGTGCGGATATTCCTTGGGTTGGCAGGATATTACCGGAGATTCATTCCTAATTTCTCATGGATATCATCACTGATGACGACCTTGACCAGGAAGGGGAAACCCTTTGTGTGGACTGAAAAGTGCCAGCAGGCTTTTGAGCAGCTGAGACAGATTTTGATGAGTGCCCCAGTCTTGAGATTTCTAGAGGAGGGTGTCGGGTACGTAGTTTTCTGTGAAGCATTATGGGTCGGGCTCGGCTATGTCCTGATGCAGTGGCATGCAATAATTGCTTATGGTTCGCGCCATCTTAGGCCACATGAGCAGAACTATGTGACCCATGATCTCGAGTTGGAAGTGGTAGTCTTCTCATTGAAGATGTGGCGACACTACCTTATGGGAAAGCGGTTTATTTTCTACTCTGACCACAAGAGCCTCAGGTACATCTTTTTGCAAACGGATCTGAATCTGAGGTATAGGCGTTGGCTAGAGTTCCTCCATGACTATGATTTTGAGATCATCTACACTTCTGGGAAAGGGAACAAGGTGGAGGATACTCTCAGCAGAAGATCGATCTCATAGCTATTGAGTGAGGCGACACAGCAGTTAGCAACGTTACAGTTATCCTTTGTGGATGGAGAGGATACATCTTACCTACAGTCGATGGTTGTCACCCCTCCACTCATATAGCGAGTTAGGGAGGCATATCTTGGGGATGTCGACTGTGTGGCTTTACATGATCAGTTATCCACAGGACATGCTGCTGACGGATATTCACAAGGTGGGGAGCACGTGCTTCTTTTCAGAGGACACACTGTTGTACCAGTGGCGTTACAGGAGGAGGTCTTGAGGGAGTTTCATACATCCCCTTTGGTGGTATATCCTGGAGTGGCAAAGATGTACCAAGATCTCCGACGATATTTCTGGTGGTCAGGAATGAAGAACGCAGTAGCAGAGTTTGTTTCTCGATGCCTCACATTTCTGTAGGTGAAGGCTGAGTACTAGGTTCCAGCGGGATTAGCTCACCCCTTGGAAGTTTCAGAGTGGAAGTGGGATGGACTCTCAATGGAATTCGTGACAGGCTTACCACATACGTCCAAGAGGCATGATTCCATTTTGGTGATCGTTGACCGACTCACCAAGTCAGCCCACTTATTAGATATCAGGGAGCAGAGTTCCATAGAGAGATTGGGATGCCTCTACGTGCAGGAGATAGTTCAGCTTCATGGCGTCCCCTCGACGATAGTCTCGGACCGAGATTCCCTCTTCACATCCCGGTTGTGGAAGGGATTGTAGTAGGATTTTGGGACTCAGCTACGCTTGAGCACAACATTTCATCCTCAGACGGATGGTCAGACGGAGAGGACCATTCAGGTTTTGGTGGATATGTTGCGAGCCTGCGTATTGGACTTTGGTCGCAGTTGGGAGGACCACCTACCACTGGTGGAGTTTTCATACAACAACAGCTACCACTCCACCATTAGTATGGCACCATTCGAGACTTTGTACGGGAGACCCTGACGGTCACCGCTTTGCTGGACCGACCCCGGAGAGTCATGCTCATGGGTCCAGAGTTAGTGCGAGCTACCACATAGAAGTTGCAGATCATCCGGGAGAGGATGAAGACTGCCCAGAGCCGGCAGAAGTCTTATGCTGACAGACGACGGAGACCTCTGGAGTTCGAAGAGGGAGACCACGTATTTCTTTGGGTCTCACCTCAATGAGGGTTGCGGTGATTTGATCGAGGCGGCAAGCTATCTCCAGGGTTCATCGGACCTTTCCAGATTCTGTGAAGAGTCGGCGAGGTGGCGTACCACTTAGCTCTACCGCCACAGTTGCACCGGGTACAGGATGTCTTCCAAGTTTCGCAGCAGAGGAGGTACGTGCATGACCCATCGCACGTCATTTACTGGGGCGAGCTGGACATTGAGGATGGAGGGAAATTTTTTGAGAACCTAGTGGAGATCGAGGATTAGCAGGAGAGTATCCTTCATGGTTGATGGATTCCCTTGGTGTGCATCTGGTGGCAGCACGGGAATCTTTAGGAGAGCACGTGGGAGCGGGAAGCTCAGATCCGTGCCCAGTACCCTCATCATTTTGAGTAGCCTTTGTTTTGGCTTTTCAGGGATGTAAAGCCCCAAGGTGGGGAGAATGTAATGTCTTTTATTTTTCCATTTATTATTTTTAAATATTATATGAAATTATTTCGAGACCGGGCGCGAAGACGGTACATCATTCCGAGGTCCAGTGAGACCGGAATAGCGGTTTGAACTTTTTTTAAGTTAAGTAAGTCGGTACTTGTGCACGGTTGTGGCATTTTTCAAAATGGATGCCCGGATTAAAAATTTGAGTACACTGTTTCATCTGGGACAATGAATTTACCTAAGAATGAGGCTAACCTCGACCAGCGCGGGTTGAGGGAAAAAGTTAATTTTTGGACATTTTATTAAAAAAATGAAATAAAATAAATTAAAAATCTAAATGTTTAATTTATTTTATGGAAACAACCACTGCAGCATGGAGAAAGGGCAGTTGTTTCCTTAATTAAATCTTGTGTCATAATGACAAATAAATGGAAATTTGGACTTTTTAATACGCAGCGACGGGATGTCTGTTTCCTTAACTAATGGTGTGTCATAATGACTCAAGAATAGGCAGGTAAGATTCATTAATATTTCCGCATAATTAAGTGCCAATATTGTTTCCCTTCGTCAAAGATCGATCCTTTCGAAAGGTAGGGGTTGTTATTTCAATTTCTTTTCCCTGTATCTGAGTTTAAACGATGAACGCGGATCAACCACGAACAAGTTGATCCGCGGATTCGTACGTTCTTGCAGGAGGGATTTTATTTGGGAAGATTATGAGGAATTGATCCATGCTTTATGTTGTTGTTGATTCTTGATCTATTTAAGACTAGTAACGGGATCGGATCAACGCCATGACGAACAATGGTGGAGGTTCGTTCCTCAATTTGTTTATCTGGATTTCTTCCTTCTTATTTCCTCGCACGTTCTTCGCGTTCTTCACGGGGCGACGAACAACGGATCGTTGCGCATCTGTTCTGCGACGCAACGATCCCAAATCGAAGGTTTGACACCGCAACGACTTTGTGTAGGTGTGGCGACGATGGCGAATGACGAATTGGACTAGATCGGAAAGATCGTTCTTCAAGCGTTCTTCGTGCGGGATGATCGGAACACATTTTTGGAGCCGATCGGAGGCCCAAAAACGACGGAAGCAGCTTTGTGGTGTCGGGGAGACCAAAACCTGGAAGTCTTGCAGCGATCAAACGGACGGATCGATGATCGGAGCACCACGGGAGGCACGCTGGTGAAGGGCGTATTTTCTGGAAATTTCCAGAATACACGGCGTGTACTTCCGAAGAACATGCCGTGTAGTACTGGCGGTGGCGGCTAGGGTTTCGGGGTCAGAGAAGAATCACACAGCGTGTGACCCTGGTCACACGACTTGTTGGACCTTCCCCAAATCTCAGCGTGTACTTTGGGTAGTACACGGACACGGGATGATCTACACGGATTCAGGCGACACGGTGTGTACAATTTGGAAGAAGCGGCTACGCGTGACTTGGCATGTATCCCGGAGGTACGCGGACACGGGATGGAGTACACGACCGTGTACTCCATCACACGGACAGGAGAGGCCAGTAGTGTGGGTCACCCCGTGTGTGGATTACATGGGTCGGAGTACACAGGTTGGTGACCGTGTACGGGCACATGGCCAGAGAACACGGAGACAACCCCAGTTACCCAGACATGGCATGTACACCATACTACACGCCGTGTACTTGGTTTTTCCTACACGACCAGCCTCATGACACAGGCCGTTGTACACGGGAAGTACCCGGGGTCAGACAACATGGCGTATATCATTTCTACACGCCGTGTACGTTTTGGAAAATGGCTTGGTCCTTTTGTTCACCGTTCCTTGGAAATCTTTCGTTTGGGATAGTGCCCCTTCTTCTTGTTCCCCTAAAGGTCGGGCATCATTCCCTCATGCAGGATTATGATCCCTTCAATAAGACTTTCTGTGATAGAGTCATGCATCCATCCGAGAGGCCCGAATCGAGATCCTCTATCCATTCCTGACCCTATGTAGAGTCAGGAATCAAGGTGACCAACATTACTGGGCGTTGATCCTCTACCTAGCTAGTGTATCACCTAACTGGTGAATTTAGATGAGTCGTGGTATCCTCCATGGACCTGGCAGTGATCCGCATCTGTGTATCGTGATCTTTCCACTCAGGAGTGTGTCTCCCGTAATGAGTGCATCTATCTACCGTAACATTTACACTCAGGAGTGTGTCTCCTGAAATGAGTGTAGCTAACTCTCATGACGGTTCCCGATGAACAGCGCTTCTCGGACAGACGTCATCAGAGCTATAAGACTCGTGGAGTGTGTTCTCCCGGAATGGGTGCACCACGGAATCTTCGAACAGAATCTCTAACGGGGGTATGCGGTTGTTTGAATTGTCTCTAGACCACAAGTCTGGGTTTTGAGTATATCTAGTTTATTCTATATGTTCTGTAGACATATACTCTGCATATCTGACTATACCTTTACTTTGTGTACTGCTTTGTGGTTTTCGGGGTCCTCTACTGAGTATTGTTATACTCAACACTGCACGGGCTTTGCCCGCACGTCTGGTGTCTTGTGCAGACGAGCAGGCTTTTGAAAGAGTCCAGGACGGACCAGGACAGGACCAATCTTTTTGAGTTCCCTATAGGTCGAGGCGTTTCTACGGCTACGAGCAGCAGTCCCAGTACCTTTTTATGCTTACAGGTTGGACTTTGCAGTTTTCATACTCTTTTTTTTTGGTGGGCTTGTATTCTAGACCAGTTTACTTTTACAGTACGCTACCTTTCGTCGTACTCGGTTGGTTTGGTTTAGTTGTATGCATGCATTCTTTTCCTTAGTGGGTTTTACATTTTAGCTTTTTGTGGTATTAGAGATGTGTGTGTGCACAGGTACATAGGCAATGCCTCCCATGTTAGTTATGCCTACTCGGTGCAAGTCACCAGCCCCTGGCCTATTGAAGGCTGGCTTGGGGAGTCACGGCGCGGGACCCACTAGGACGGTTCGTGACTCATTAATATCATTCACTAATTGTAATTAATAAAATTTAGTAGGAAAAAAACATTAGGACCCTAAAAATATTTCATTATAGTAACATTTCTTATATATTTGGTTGGTCCCTATATTCATTTATAATTAATTTGTAACTAATTAGTTCAAAAATATATTTTCATAAGTTATTTAATACTATTTATAACTGCAAAAATGATGGCTAGGTTATATCTTATTATATTAATTAATAATATTTTAATAATAGATTATTGTTCGATAAAACTCGAACTTACATGTAACACAGGCCAACTCATTGTTGTGTGTAGCATAAGATTATATTTGTATAAATAAATCTAGAAAAAAAATTATATTTATTCAAAAAGAAAGTCTTGGGGTGTTATGTTCTACCCCCCCCCCCCCTCAACAGAATTGTGAGGGTAGAATTCCATTTAAGGGTGATAGAATGTAACACCTCAAGACTTTAAAAAATTTTAATTTTTGAATCAATTTAATTTTTTCAATATCATAATTTATATGAAACACCGGGATAATCTTACACTACACATAACAAGGAATTGTCTTGTGTTACACAAAAGGATGATTATTAATAAACAATAAAATATTATTAAAATAATATTATATAATATAATAATATATAACATAGTTGTTAAGTTGGCTGTTATTAACAGTATGAACTAAATTATGAAATATATATGGTTGAATTAATATGATAAAAATTAATTATAAATGAATATATGAACCAACCAAATATATTAGAAATGATTTTATAAAGAACTATTTTTATTGTCAAAAAGTTTTTCTTATCCTAATAAATTATATTAGTTATAGTTAGTGTGTGTTATTAATGTAATATATATATTATATATCTAACAAAATATGTTTTACATTCATACAATTAATTTAATTGGCATAATATAAGAACAAACTCAATGTTATGGATAAAAACAATATTGTTGTAAAGGTAATTTTATAGCCTTTTGATGGTGAATGAATTTTAAATAAATTTTATGATACTCTTATGTATTTACTTTTAAATAATAAAATTCATATTTAAAAATTAAAGATAAAAATTTACTTTGGTTTAGTTTTTCATACTTTCATAATATGTTTCATGTTTTTATGAATAGTGATAAAATGATGCATTTTAATTGGAAAAAAAGTTTCATATAAATAAATTATAATGTGAAATTATATTTTTTTATTGGTTTTAAAGTTTGATTAGTTCTAGTTTTTGTAATTTAATATATTTTAGGTCATTGGAATCAATTTCATTTTAAATTTGGATATAAAAATGTTTTAATATTTTGAATGTTTTACCTTTAAAACACATTTTCTCATTCCATCAATGAGATTAATTTACAATTAATTATTGAAAAATAAATGTTTTAAATTTTAATAAATGTATTATATATTTGAAATCATTGTATATAAATTATTTAAATATGTTCCCTTTATTTTTTGGAAATATTAATAGTAAGTTTAATTTTTTTTATTTAACATGGTTAAGAGTAAATCATTTAATTTAAGTTAAAAATAATATTATAAGTATTATAAAACTTCCCTAACACTTTCTTTAGTTTTATTCAATGTGTTATTATTGAAAAAAACCATCATTTTCCCGATTGTATGGCCCTTTGGAGCCACTTGGATGATTTTAATCATTTTTTAGTATTTTATTCTACGGGATTTCCAATATGTCACACACATGTTTTTAAAAAGAATTAAATTTTTTAAATATGGTTATTAAGAACATATAATAGACTATAAATAGTCATTTTAAATATAAAATTGTTATCTTAGTAATGAATTTTTTTTAAAAAAATTAGGGATGAAGTAATTAAACTAAAGGATTGTATAATGATGATGCAATAATTTTTTAATTAATAGAAATATCAAAAAAAATTGTTAAATAATATTAAAATAAATATAATTTAATATAATTAATGTCCTCAAAAAATTTCATAGATTTCATAGTCATATTATAAATGTATTAAATGTTTTGGTTCATAGTCAAAAATTATAGATAATGGTCATATATCAAAATATGATTGATATTTTTGGTTGTGCATGTACTTGCACACATAAAATGATAGTTTCAATTATTTAATACTTATAAATAATAATATAAAATAATATATTATATTTATTAAAATGGCATAATATCTTCTTTATTAGAAAATATAAACACAATAATGATTCATTAGTTTTTTAGTTAAAGGAAATATAAACAAAAATTATATTAAAAATAAAAAACTAAATATATTTTTAGATAATTAATGACATCTATTAATTTTCTAGAAGTCCTATACATATTATAGATTCATTAAATAAATTTTATGATAACAAGTTTTTATGATATTTTTAAAAAGTAAAATATTGAATAGGGTCAAAATTTTACATTAATGATATTTAAAATAAATAATATTTTCCTTTGGCATTTTATTGTAACAATATTAACCCTTAAAAAGTAAAAACTTTATGTTCACACAGTAAGAGTTAATGGATTTAACTAAGGGGTAAAGACAAAATATAAGGGTAATAATGTGACCTAAACATGTTTTAAATTATTGTTTGGGATTATTTAGATCCATACTAACCATATCTTAGTAATAAATCACTTTAGTTCCATTTGGAATGAAAAATAATTTATATTAATTTAATAGTTTGATATTTTCCAAAAGTACCTCTCACCTTAATTATAAAAGAGAGCTGCATCCCTCACTTCCTCACAGCACATTGAGCCATATAGTTTAGAAAAACTCTTCCCAAATAAGCTCTCAACATCCCTACCTAAATCTTGTAAGACTCACTTTGGGAAGCAAGAAAATTGAGGGATGCTTTGGGTATAAACGAAAAGGTGTTACCCAAATAAAAGGTAATGTTCTTCAATGATAACTTTAGTTTTATTTATTTACCCAATCCATTTATTATAATTACATGATTATATAATAACATAAGTATACTAAATATATTGATATTTTGTTATGTTAATGGTTTTAACTACACTTACACACACATCCATAAAATGGGTAATCAATTTATCATTCGTGTATGGTGAACTACCGCCTCACGGAATGATGTCGTTCGTTTTTCATTTACTTCCTATAATCATTGGTAATTATTATGGACACTCTATTTATAAATTATATATATGATATTTATTTTATATTAATACTAAATGAATTTTTATATAACACATACCTTTATTCTTTACATTTTGTGTAAATATGATAACTTCATTTGTGAAAGTGTGAACTACAACTTCCTCAAAGCGATGTGATTCGTTCACACATTACATGGAATATATGAAGATAGTTTTAATAAAAATATATGGAATATATTACATATATATGATATTTCAATTTTAATATACACATATATCATTTACTTTTTAGTCTTTTAATATGAAAAATAAATGAATGTAGCATTCATATGTACGTACGACCTATTATCACCATGAACGATCCATTTCATATAGTATCTCAGTATTTTATGGATTTTTTTAAATATATATATATATATATATATATATATATATTGAATATATATTATATTTACATCATATTTTAAATTCTTGATATGATGAATAAATGGTCTAAGTAATTAGAAAAAAAAATAACATGTTAAAACATAGTCGAGAAACTATGAAATTGACACCCGAATTGGTGAAAATAATAAAACATTACTAATAAAAATTGATAAAATATTATAAGAGGGTCATATATGATATCATAAATATTCATATTTTTTTGTAATAATTCAGTAACATTATTAAAACCATTATACAGGTGATTAAATAATGTTATCACAAAAGGAAACTCAAGTCAAGAGACTTCATCTCAATCTCTTTTCATTGAGGCATAGTTTGATGTTCTACACCAACCTTTTTATGAGGTGTATATACAGCCCCTTTGACTTATCATGTCATTAATTTATTTCATATAATTATATTTAATGTTTTTTTTAAATTTATTTTTTCCTTGGTCTTATGATTTAAATATTTAAAGTGGCATGGGACACCTTGAATATTTAAATATTTAATAATCACATCTTTTCTTCATGTCTATGTATTCTAAAAATGTTTTCAAAAATGTTTTTAATATTATCCAATGATTGGTTAAAGTCATTTTTAACACTTTTTAACTTTTTAAAAATTCTTTAAAATTTATATGGTGTCATTTTCTATACAAGGTCCATTGAGGATTTTTTGTAAAAAAATACACAATGAATTTTTTATAAATTAAACGGTATGAGTGTATTTTTTCAACATCATGACGCCTTAATGTTTTCAAACATCCTTCACAATTTAAAAGATTATTTTCAATGAATATTTTTTCTTTTAAAATTATGTGGCCATTTAAATTAATGATTTCAAAGCAAAAAAAGGGTATTTATATCAATCTATTTTAATGATTTTATTAGACTATTTTCATTTATGTCAGTAATTATTTAATTAATATAAATATCAAAAAAATGATATTAAAAATACTAAAATAATTATAATTTGAGATAAATAATTTTAACAATGAAATTTATAAATGACATGGACATATTAGGGATATATTAACTTTTTTTTTGAATTTATCTTGTGTGTTTATATTTTTTAAAAAAATCATTAAATTAATAGTGTCAAAATTGGCATTAATGTTATTTTAAAATAAATAATATTTTATTAAATGATATAAAATTCATAAAAATATAAATGTTGGCCAAATGATTTGTATAAGATTTAAAATGTCATACATGATTCAATTATGGTTCATTTTACATTTTATAGTATCTATATAAACCTTTAAAGAGTAAAAATCCAAGTTGTCACGGTAAGAGTTAAAGAGTTTAAATAAGGGTTAAAGCCAAAATATTAGGGTAATAATGTAATATAATTATAAAAATATATATAACTAATATTTTGAATTATAATTTTTATATAATATATATTTTTATAAAATATTTTAAAATTTAGTTATGTTAATTAAAATTTTATTTAACTGAAATATGAAAATAATTTTTTGAATATTAAATAATCTATATTAAATAAATGATAATAATAATAATAATCATGATGATGATGATAACCATTTAACAAAAAAAAATTGATAAATAAAAAATGTAAATCTAAATTTAAAAAAAAACTAATGAAATGAAATGATAAAAGAAGAATCGAGAGGACCAAGTGCTTCACCATGGATTCTGGGAGGCCAAGATCGAGATCTCCAAGAGGGGGCTAAGTATGGAGTTGAGGTTGAAGTTCAAATAGGATTAAGAGATCTTGACACATATGATTGTATCGATCTAGGTTTAGTGATTTGTCTTCAAAAGAGTAAAATTCGTAGATGGTCGATCAATAGATTCTTTGAGAGTTTTAGTGATGTTCAATTACTGGTAAAGGCTTAGGAATGCCATAAATGAGTAGTGTGGAGGTTCTAAAAGAGATTAGAGTGGAAAAGAACTACCCATTTTCGGGATCTCTTCACGTTTTACATGTCTGCAAGTATATGTTTATCATTTTGTTTTTAGATATTTTTTAATCTTTACAAGATATATCTCTTTAATCATTTATTTTCTATTAAATACCCATTTTACATGATATGTGATTTTTCTTATTCGACCTTCCCTTTTAGTCATAGTAGTCCATCTGTTTTTTCTTCAATTTCTTATACCATTATTCATAATTGTTGGGTAGTAGTCATTTTTGAATTGATTAGACTTTTTAATATCTATATATATATATATATATTATCCATTATTCAAGTTTGAGAAGAATGAAATTAGAAACATATATTTTTATTTATCTTGATTCTTCTATTATGTTAATTCATCAGTGATATCAACAGGTGAATTTGTTGAATAAATCTTTTCATTGTTTTCCTTCTTTGATCATTGTCAAACTTCATTGGACATATATATATAATTATTTATTTTCATTTTCACTCATTAAATAAGTTGATTTTGGGTTGTGCGATGTAGACTGGAACCAATTTTCTTTCATTTTTCTTTGACTTTTTCTGAATTCAATCTTCCTATAAGTTGAGTGGTGGTTCTATATTATTTAGTGACTCGTTAATTATTTCCAAACCAATTATTGTGTGTGTGTTTGTGTTTTTTTTGTAGAGAACTACTTATATAGGAGTCCTATATCCATGACTTTTTGTTATGTGTGTTTTTTTTCAAAAATAATGAGAGTTTTAAAGAGAAGACTTCTGTAATAGAAAGTTGAAGAAGTCAAAATAGGTCTTTTGCAGATAAAATTGGTAAGGAAAAACTATATGTTCAAATATTTAAAAATATTAAATTTAAAATTTGTAATGGAAATGATTTAATTTTCATATTTTTTGCAAAATTATATTATCATAATGATTTTATTTTCGAAATCTACAGTGATAATTCTTTTGGATTTATAATTTTTTAAGGGGAAATCTTATTTTAAATATTTTTTTACTTCGATATTTCATTACTACGATGGATTTAATTTTGTAATATTATGTTGTTATTATAATGTATTATTTACTAATGGATTTTTATAATAAAATTTATTTTATATGGGAACTTCCTCTTTTATTTATTTTATAAGAATTATATTTATGAATATATGTGTAATATTATTTTCATGATAAATATTATAGAGAAATTGGCATTTCAATTTTATTTCTATTTGGGTTTTAATTATATATATATTAAGACCCTTATTAAGAAAATTAAAATTCTTGAAAATTATTTAAATGATTCAATAAAAGTTAATATGTTATTTAAATTAATTCTATTTTAAGGTATGATATAAAATAATAAAGTTTTCATAGTGTTGTTTTTATTCAAAAGGGATTTTTATTTTATCAAAATCTAAATTTTTATATTTATAAATATTGAAGATGTTATTCCATTTCACCAAATAGAATATATTATTGTATTTTATTATTTATAAGTATTAATTAATTGAAACTATAATTTTATGTTTGCAAGTACATGGAAAACCATGAATATCAATCATATTTTGAGATATTTTTATTATCTAGAATTTTTGAAATTTCATTCATACCCTGGTTTTATTTTTATGAATTATTTAATTCATGTACAATATTTCTTAATAGTAAATTACTTTTAAAATAGATTTAGTGAATCAAATTGTAATACATGAATGTTAATTATTATTTTGTTAACATTGTATGTATTTATGCATTATTTTTAATTAGTGAAATCTAGTTTCTCTAATTTATAAAAGTTTAATTTGGAATGTATATGTATAAATTAATTTTTAATCATATAAATGTTTATAATTATGTTGTAAATTTTTAAAGTAAAATATCTAGTGAAAGTATGTATATATATGTATATATACAGCAAGATTAAACTATTTTATAAAATTTGGCACTTGAACATTGTTAATATGGTAGGAAATTGGGGGGTGAACTCATCCCTTGACAAGTGGGTAGGCCCAAGACAACATTAAATGTTTCAAGTGGCCTCCACATTTTTTTTTCAAAGACTACATATTTTTTTCAAACAAAACACTAGATTTGTTTTAAAGAAAATTTTGAGCTCAAGTATTTTCAAATTATTGTAATATTTTCAAAGCATAAATAATTTCAATGATATTTTCCAATGGTATTTATAAAATTATTTTTCAATAGTATTTTCAAAGGAAGTTCAAAAGTATTTCCGAAAATTTATTTTTAAAAGTTGCTTTCTTACATGTATGCTAAATAATTTTTAAAATCCCTACTGGTAAGTATAATTCTCATACATTTTTTAAAAAAAATTCACAGGTATCTTAAAATTTCGTAGATAAATGTCTTTGGAGTTAGATCACACGAAGAGAATTATTTTATACTCTAATAAATTGTAAGTAGTTATCTAATTATCCAGAACCTAGACTTGAAAAGGTATTAGATTATATTTAAGTGTTCAGTATTTTTTTCAATCTATTTTATAAAAAAAATCATTTTTATGTGTTGAACCTAGAAGTGTGGGTTCGAGTTGTCACTTACCCAAGTTGTCATAGTAATAGTTAAAGGGTTTAACTAAGGGTTAATTCCAAAAGATAAGGGTTATAATGTGACCTAAACTTTTCTAAAAATTATTGGTTGAGATAATTTTGACCCATACTTATCTTACCTTTTAAATAACTCACATTGGATCATTTTTTAATAGAAAATGAATTTATATTAATTTAATAGTTTGTGAGTTTACCCCTCAGCTCAATTATAAAAGGGAACATGCTCCCTCAATTCCTCACACCACTTTGACCCTTATATATGTACCAAAACCTACCAAAATAATCTCTTAACTCCACTCCCCTCATCCTAGAGGCATCACTTTGGGTAGAAAAAACCCAAGGAAGGCTTTTGGTATAAACCAAAAGGAGTTACCCAAATAAAAGGTAGTGTTCTTCAATGATCACTTTAGTTTTAATTATTTCCACACTACTTAATTTTTTATTATTATATCATTATATATTAAGAATTTTATCCTAGATATAATTATATGTTTTCATGTTAATGGTTATACATACACCTTCTCACACACCCATAAAATGGGAAATGAATTTACCGTTCGTATGTGGTGAACTACTGCCTCACGGAATGATGTCGTTCGTTTTTTCTTTACCACCTATCATGGTTGATAATTATGAAGGAAAAATTGTTTTTATATGATATATATTATATTTATTTTCTCTAAATAATACTTTAATTTTTATATAACACATACCTTCATGCTTTCCATTTTTTGTAAATACAATAACATCGTTTGTCAAAGTGTGGACTATTGTCTCCTCAAAGTGATGTGATTCGTTCACACAATACATGGAACATATAAAGGATGATTTTAATAAAAATATGTGATATATATTACACATATATATTATAATTTAATTACAATATTCGTATATATCATTTACTTTTCATTCTTTTAATATTTCAAAGAAAATAAATCCTCCTTCATGCATTTATATGGCCTACCGTCTCCATGAATGGTGCATTTTATTTACTATATCCAAATTTTATGGATTATTATAAAAATATATATGATATTTACATCATGGTATACATTTTGGAGATAATTTAATCATGATATATTTAATTTTAACAACAAATAACAAGTCAAAACATACTCAAGAAACTAGTCAATTAACACCCAAAACAGTGAAAATAATGAAAGATTACTAACAAATGATAATAAAATATTATAATATGATCATATAAGATATCGTAAATATTAATATGGGACTAGAATAAGATATTAACATTCTTAAAACCATTATACATGATATTAACAAACTTTCTATAAAGAAGGAAACATAAGGTAAGGGACTTCTTCTCAATCTTCTTTCATTGAGGCTTAGTTTGATATTATACACCCACCTTTTTTATGAGGTGTATATACAGTCTCTTTGAATTATCATGTAAATAATTTACTTTTTATCATGATATTTAATTTTTTTTAAAATTTTATTCTTTCATTGGGCTTATGATTTAATTATTCAAAGTTGTATGGGACAACATGAATGTTTAAAGATTTAATTATCACATATTTTTCTCCATGTCCATGTTTTATAAAACAGTTTTCAAAAATGTTTTCAATATTCTACGATTATTGTTTAAATCCATTTATAACCCTTTTTAACTTTTTAAAAAGTCTTAAAAATGTATACTTTTTTATTTTCTAAAATAGGTCCTTTGAGGCTTTTATGTTAAAAATACAGAAGGAATTTTTTTTAACTTATATGTCATGAGTTTTTTTTTACACCATCATGGTGCATTAATGTTTTAAAGATTAATTTACAAGTTTAAAAGATTATTTTAAATGAAATTTTTTTCTTTTAAAATTTTGTGTCCTTTTAAATAAATAATTTCAATGTAAAATGGGTATTTCTCTCAAAAGAGTATAATGATTTTATTACACTATTTTCATCTATTTCAGTATCCTTTATAAGATTTTATGATTAATTATGATTGATCTCTTATAATAACATATATTATTAAAGGTTTTATGACCAGTTTGAACATGGATGTGCTATTTTGATACCATTCATGGTTAATAGAGAATGTATTCACACATTGTATGCTAGTTATTTGATACTAATATTTGTGTTATTTATGTTTCACCCATTTTATATGAGGAATGTATTATACTTATTAAGTGTCAGGTGGGGCCCACTATAGCCCCCTTGATGCATCTATAGGTATCATGAGACAAAATAGATAGGGTTTTTACCCTATATTTTATGTTAACTTGGTCGAAGCCTTGACGATATGTTTTTAATGTCCCACATTCTTTATTCCCTCTTTATGAGATTAGTTATTGATATTCTTTGTGATTATTCAACTAGTAGAATATGCATTGTTATGTTTCATTCTCATGTGATTATTTTATATGTAATTATTTGATTTTATTCCATTCCATCCATATTGTGTTGGTCTTATAGATTAAATGTATTTTATATCAGTTAATCACCTTTACATAATCATTTATACTTTTTTATGATAGCTTTCGTTGTATTGCTTACTCGTACTGATCATCTGAGTTCACCCCTTTCTTATGTTTTGTTTTTTAGGATTCCGAGATGTATATTATGACTTATATGAAGGGTTGATCTAAGATAATGATGATGTTATCAAAATATTATCTTGGTTGTATTTTATGAATTAAATTGTAATATATGGTTCATGTATGTAATATGGTTTCCAAAACTGTTAAACCAATCTATCCATGGGGATATGATTCCTTGTAATCATGCCAATGTAATAAAATAATACACTGGATTTGAGATTATTTGGTCAAGTAATTATAGTTTGTATCAAAAGATGTTTATATGTAACCTTAGAAACTAGATTTAGGAAATCGTGAATTAGAAAACCTAACCCTATATCAAACATTGAGGATAATTCTATGTATAGGATATCATCTTATAGATTTTTTAACTCCATAGATAACCTAGGTTAAACTTATAAACTCATATATTGAGAAGAATAATTCATGATTTAGGCATCTTATAGTGTATTCTTCATGACTATAACACTATGAATATTTTCTCACATTGATTTTTGAGTTTTGGTTATTGGTTAGAATAAAAAAGGTTATACAAGTAATTTTTGTGCTGTTAATGATGAAGATACTACAAAATAGAAAATAAATGAAAGGAAGGAAGTTTTAAGTAATAAGATGATGGAGAGTAGTTAATGGTTTAATATTGGATATATATTTTTTTTGTATTTGGATTCAAAAATTATTCCATCAATGGTGCTCTAGTTATAGGAATCATGATATATATAAGGATTGTACTGTAGTACTTCTTATTTAAGGATTTGAAAGCTTGAAATTTTTCTTTAAGGTTTTAAGGTGATCAAATTTTTTGTAAGTGAAAATAGAGATACATTATGTTTTTTGGTGGAAATATGATACTAAGTTTATTTTGGAAATTTTGTGACCTTCTTATAATTTTTTGGGCTGTGAATTTGGACAGATGTATTTTAGATGAGTCTTACGGTTAAAATGGATAAAGTTGAATATTGGATATTATATTTTGAGGTTAAAGTATGATTTATTTGATACTTTATGCTACCATTTTTGGTTTTAATAAATATTTATGTGATGAAGAAAATATGTGTGGACGTTATGATTAATCAAATGTTCTTATAGAATAAAATAATCATCTTTAATATCCATCTCCATGTGTATGAAATGAAGTGAAAATAGATTAAATAACAACCAAATTATGACATTATGACATGGAAATAAATAATGTAAGTTATATTGATTGATTTATCTGGATAGTAAAATAATACCCCAAATTTAGGAAAAGGATTTTCAAACAAAAATGTTATCCATTTACTTTTCTAAATAAGAAATCAGTGGTCTTTTAACAGATCACAATATACTTTGTTCTGTGATGGTTAGCTCTCTATTGACCTTATTCTCTATGACCCTTCATCAGAAGTTGATAGTTATATTTCTCTTCTATTTCCATGATTTAAATTTTCTATAATGTTCTCTTATTTGAAATCAAAATCTTGTGGGGACCTTCACATACCCCTTTTTGTCTAATAAAGAGGATATTTTATTGACCATATTTCCGATGTGGGTTTTCCATAAATGAATTTTCAAGTTTAGAACTTTTATTTTTGAATTTAAATTTCAAATTATTTGGAAACAATTTATTGAAGTATGGTATAATGTATAACCCCAATACATTACCATTTTTTTCCTTTTAAAATAAATTTATTTTTTTTGATAGTTTATAATGCACACAACACCAGGTTTAAACAAAAAACTATTTAGAAACATTTTACACAATCAGTTAAACTATAACACCTATAAAGAATTTACAAAGTGGATTTATATGTTATATATCCAATAAAATATTTTTATATTCAAGAAATATATACTTGATAGGAAAAATTTAATAACAAACCCAATATTACACATAAGAACCTATATTTTTATAAAATCGTAGTTACCATCTTTTAATTGAGTACCTATTTTAAATCAAATTTTTAACACTTTTAGGTATAATATTAGAAAAAATAATCTTATTATTTTAAATAATAATATAAAATTAGTATGAAATTAATTTTTTTCTGAGAAGTTTCATTTTTTGATAAATAATGAAAAATAATGCATTGTAGTTAAAAAATCCTTTTTTTAAGTAATTAATAATGAAAATTTAAATTTTAAATTGGTTTTTAAGTCAAAATAGATCAATTATACTTATATTAATCCAATTTAATTCATTTTAATATTTATAAATTTAAATTTGATAAAAAAATAGTCAAACATTTGAACGTTTTTACTTTAACCTACTTTCTCACCGTGTTCACATTATTAGTGTTGAACATAATTTAGCTACGTATGTGAATTGAATTTAGAAAAAAATAATGTACAAGGTTATAATCAGTATAATATTTATAGTTTAATAGTATTGACTTAATTTTTTAACATTATGAATAGTAAATTTATTAATTTTTTTTATTTATCACATTTATGGGTAAATCATGTAATTAAAAGTGAAATTAATATTATAAATATTATAAAATTACCCTAACACTTGTAATAATTTTATTGGATGAATATTTTTCGTCCAAAAGATTTAAAATATTATTTTTGAGACTATTTATGGCTTTTATATGAGAATATAACCTTTATAATATTATATTCAAAGAAAATAAATTTTTCCATAATTTATTTTTAACAAGTAAAATATCTTAACATGGGGTAATATAGGGAATATATTGGACTATAAATATAATTTCAAAATATAAAATTATTATATTAAACATGGTAATTTATTTTTAATTTTTAGGAAATAAATAATTAACATTATGGATTACACAATGATGATGAAATAATTGTTTAATTAAAGGAAATATCAAACAAAATGATATTAAAAACTCTAAAATAAATATAATTTTAGAAAATTAATTATGTAGAATTATTTTATAGATTAAATAGAAATATTAGAGAGTTATTACTATTTTTCATTCAAATATATAAAGGTGTTATGATATTTTTAAAAATTCATGTAATGATTACTGTCAAAATTGACATTAATGATTTTTATAATAAATAAAATTTTATTAAATGATATAAAGTTCATAAAAATATAAAATTTTCCCATATAATTGGGATAATGATTATTGTTTCATCCATGACTCATTTATGTTTTGACTGAAAACTTATAGTAACTATATAATCCCTTAATGAGTAAAGAAGACAAGTTGTTGGGGTTATAATTAAAGGGTTTAACTAAGGGATAATGACAAAAGATAAGGGTATGAATGTGACCTAAACATGTATAAAAATTATTGTATGAATATTATTAGACCTAATAAAATTTATACTATATTGGAGTATTTTAATGGAGACTGTTACCTGAAAATAACTCATATGTTATTTAAATCAAATATTGTTATAAAATGTCACACTCTTTGTATTTAATATCTTTTTTTGTGTCCACATAGAGAAAAATAAATATATGAACAAATAAAAATTTATGTTTAAATATTAATTAAATTATATTTATTATAGAACTTTATTTTTAATTTTTATAATTATATAACTACCTAAAATTCTAATTCAATGCTAAAATAATATTTATATAATTAATAGAAAAATAAAATAATTAATTTTAAAAGTATTAAATTGGATAGAGTTGGGATTTTTTAATGTGTATAAATAATTTTATATATCTATAAAATATATTAGATATTATTTAATTCATTATATTATAATTCCCACTTTGTAATTATATCTTTGAATTCAAATTAAATTAAAAGTATCAAATTTGACAATAATGATAATTAACTGAATCAATTTATTATTAAAATTTTTAAACCACAAAAAAATATTAAATAACTTAAAATGGGACAATATATGGTCTATAATTAGTTACCCCATTCATTTATTAAAAATATTTATATATATTTCTCTATAATATCTTTATTATATTTTAATATTTTGAGGATTTCCAAAAGTGACCCTCACCACAATTATAAAAGAGAACCTCCTCCCTCACATACTCACACCACTTTTAGCATTATAGATCAACCAAAAACTTCTCAAATAATATCTCAACTTCCATCCCCTAATCCTAGAATCCTAAATTTTTACATAAAGAAATCCAATGATGGGTTTTGTTATAAACCAAAAGGATTTACCCAAAGAAAAGGTAGCGTTCTTCAACGATCACTTTACTTTTATTTATTTCCCCACTCTATAATTTCATTTTATTCAATTATTATATAATTTAATCAATATCCTCAATATAAAAATATTTTTATGTTAATATTTCTACCAACACCTACACACACTTCCATAAAATGGGTAATGAATTTATAATTCATGTACGGAAAACTACCACCACACGGAACGATGTCAATTTTTTTTCATTTACCATCTCTCATGGTTGGTATTTAGGATGGATATACTGTTTTTATATTCTATATATGATATTTATATTATATAAATAATACTTCTATTTTTATATAACACATAACTTCATGCTTTCCATTTTTTGTAAATACGATAACATCGTCTGTGGAAGTGTGGACTACTACCTCCTCAAAGCGATGTGATTCATTCACACTATACATGGAGCATATAAAAGATGATTTTAATAAAAATATGTGATATATATGAAATATATATGATATTTTAATTATAATATATATATATCATTTAATTTCATTATTTTAATATGGAAAAGAAATTAATGTAGCGTTCCTACGTCAATAAGATTTATTGTATCCATGAACGGTGCATTTCATTTACTATATCCACATTTTATGGATTGTTATAAATATATAAATTGATTATATATGATATTTAAATAATTTTTTACAATATAGAGATGATTAAATTGAGATCTATGTAATCGTAACAATAAATAACAAGTCAAAACATACTCGAGAAACTAGGTATTTAACACCTGAAAAAGGGAAAATAATAAAATATTACAAAAAAATGGTAATAAAATATTATAAGAGGATCATATATGATATCATAAATAATAATATGGTTCCATAACAATTTATTGACATTGTTAAAAATATTATAAATGATATTAAATAATCTTTACACAAAAAGAAACTCAAAGTAAGGGACTTCGCCTCAATCTCCTTTCATTGAGGTATGGTTTTATATTACATACCTGACATCTTTTATGAGGTGTATATACATAACCTTTGACTTATAATGTAATTAATTTTTTTATTATAATTATATTTAGTGTTTTTTTTTAATCTTTAATTAGACTTATGATTTAAATATTCAAAGTGGTATGGGACACCTTGAATGTTTTTAGATTTAATTATCACATATTTTTCTCCATGTCCTTGTTTTCTAAAAATGTTTTAAAAAATATTTTTACTATTATCCAATTATTTTTTAAAGTAATATTTAAACCTTTTAACCTTTTACAAATTCTTTAAAATGTATATTTTTTCACTTTTTAAACAATGTCCTTTGAGGTTTTTCTGATAGAAAATAATGAAGTAATGTTTTTTAACTTATACAACATCAAATTATTTTTCTACCTCCTTGATGACTTAAGGTTTTTAAGATTACTTTAAAAGTTTATAAGATTTTTTTCAATGAAAATTTTTTTTATTAAAATTTCTCAGCCTTTTAAATAATTGATTTCAAAGTAAAAGGGTTATTTCTCTCAATAAATGTTAATGGTTTTGTAAGACTATTTTCATCTATGTCAACATCATTTTTGGGATTTTATAGTTTATTGGTGTTTAAATCTTATAATTCCGTATTTTATTGAAGAAAATTCGTCCATGAAAGTCCAAAGAAAAAAATCAAAGTGTGACATAGCTGGAAAAAGATAGGATCTTACAGTTTGATTACAATCCAATCAAAAAAATTTAATAATTAAATGTTCAATATAATCATTAAATATAGAGTGTTTTAAAAAACAAAAAACTATAAAACATGCCCAATACAATCATATCCACCCACTAAACCACAAAAACTAAAATTCCTATATGGATAAAATCAATATTTGTTTAGTTAGGTTAGGTCATTATGGTCAAGTAAATATTTTTTAGTTGGTTCAACTTGACTCACCCACCCTAAGTGTTAATGTATTTTATAATATCAATTTTTATCAATTTAATAAAATTTAATTATGTATAACTAATTTGAAACATGAAAAATATGATTTTTTTAATGAAAAGAGTTAATGGTGAGGTTTCTCTTAAATGATTACTTTTATAGAAAAAATATTTGAAATAATTATTGAATATGAATCATTATATTTTTATGAGTTAAATTTGTTTATATTTTTTAAAATTATTATAAGTTTTTTATAACTCAAAATGACTCAAACTTTAAACCAATTAAACTCAACATGTGGGATATTATGAAAAACTGCATGTTGGAATTTTTGGGTTTAGTAGTGAAAACCATTTTACAAAAAAAGATATAGATCTATTGGAAATAGAAATTCCAAAGGTGTAGTTTCATATGGATTGAATTGATATAGTGTAGTTCCAGTTAATAGTTACTAGTATTTTAGATTCAGGATGACCATAAGTTTCATATTTGATGCTATGTAGGTATAATAGAAATATATAGATAAAATATAGAGCCTTAACTGAGTCTATGGAATCTATATCAAACCGACAAAGGACTTGTGAGTGTTTCCAAACAACCATATTAAACTAGCATGTGGAGTGGAGATGGTGGAATTCATTAACAATGTGGAAGTTTTTCCATTGAGATTGGATCAAGTAGACTTATCCCCTATAAAGTTTAGGAGGCATCAACTAATAGAAGCACCAATTGGGTACATAAAAAATAGTGGGATATATCATTTGATTAAAATAAAGATTTAAATATTTTCAATTGTAATAATATTCTTCATACTTGAATACAGAGAGTTAAAGTTTCCTCCAGTGGATTAAGATGCATGTCTAGGCCACATTAAACATTTTTTGTTCTTCTACCTTTTGTTTTTATTTAGATTATTATCATCCAATATTTATTTATTATATTCATTTGGTTATTGTGCATTATAGTGTTCTGATTTGGGTGTAGCATGTCCTCTATGTCCATGAATACGTAGTGTATACTCCCTTTTGATAATTTATTTCCACCCAGTATGTTTTTTTGGGTGACTTATAGGAATAGGAAGCTTTCTATGGGCCAAAAAAGTGGAATTATAATGTACTCGAAGTGTTCTAGATGATCAGTCTCTGTAAAAGGTGTTTTAGGTCCTGGATCAGTAACATAATTCATCCCACAACCTTGTTAGATAATGTCATTAATAATTTCTTAATCTATGTTTTAAATTGACCAAAAGTTATTGGATAAAAATATTTTATATAAGGGTAGTGTTGGAAGAGTGTTGGGTTCTTGTGGATATGTTTAACAGAATTAAATTGAGGTTTCAGAGAATGCAGATAGGGGAATTCCTACTATATAATTACCTTGATATTGTATCAATTGTAACTAATATGGATGTTATTAAAAAGGAATAATGAGATTGAATATATAATAAATTACTATCTTTGATTCCAAATTTATTTTCCTAAAAAAAATCTTACAAAATCCAAGAAGTGATGACCACATCAAAAACATATTAATATCCTCACTCAAATGTATGAGATTCCAACCCTGATTAACAAATTTTTATTACCAAAATATTTTTTAGTATGAGAATTTAAAAATGGAATTATATTTTCATTCATATCATTGAATTAAAGATGATAATAAGTTAGTTAGAGTCATTTAAGGTGATCTTAAAAGTTTTATAATGTGTTTTTATGTTTCTCTTATTATTCCTTGAATCGTAGGATGTGATGGGAACTACATTGAGTAATTCAAGTAGAAGAATGATCTAGTGTTTGGTTATGTAATGGATTTAATTATGAAGTAATAAATTCATGATAAATATAAATATATATATTGATAATTTATATATTTAAGGATGATTGGGATATCAACAACATGAAAGGGTTAGGTAAAGGTAGGATAAGATGAAGTGAGAGCATCTAAACTGATAGTGCTCCTATGTTCCAGTATAGGGTAAAGGAAAAATAACCTAAATAAATATTTCAATGTGCATAGGGTTTTTTCATGGAGACACACTTATAGAGGTGAATATATAAATATGGTGTCTGAAGATAGTTGTGTTTTACTCAAATTTTCTACCATTTCACTTGAGTGTTAGCCGATAGACTCTTGATTTCTATTTCACCCAACTTTTAAGAGAGGAATTATGAATGAATATATTTTCAAAATATTTATTATGATAAAAATGGTGTATTATTAATAAATTAAGATAATTGGTTTTAGAGATGCATCGATCCAGAAAAGGAGTGGAATGTTTGTGAATTTTCAAGGAGTGTGACACATCCCACGGTTAAGGAAGCACTTAATTATTATTGTATAGATAGATGACATCAGTTTATATAAAATTTTTATTTGTAAAGAATAAATTATTTCACATGAATCCATATTTTTAGCCAATGGATTCATGGATATAACTTTTTACCTAACCAGATTATTTGATGGTGAGATGAATTCCCAAAAAGTAACTTTTGTGATGTTATACTATGATTGTTTGGGTCACCATAGTGAGAAGGGGATGGGCGACCTAGTTTCTAAAGGTGTGTTGAAGGTCAAAATCATTAATTATTAAAGATATAATGAATTAATTCTATGGAAGAAGTGGAATATTTAACTTTAAATAGATATATTGATTCTAAATAAATGGAAGTTAGAGACAGTTTATATAGACATATGTAGACTATCTCCTATTTATTATCCCAAAGGATTACTCTTCTATTTAATTTTTTTTATGATGAAACATGAGAAGTGAGGGTGTTTTTTTCAAGAAAACTTAGAAGGTTTTTAAAATATGTTTATTATAGATTTCTATGGTTGTAGTGGAGTCTAGATTAAAATTTAAATACTTAAAGTATGATTATGGTTAAGAGTATGTAAGTATGGAATTATAGAGGTTCTAGTGGTGGAAGGTAGTGTGATTTTTAATGAAAATTTCATGAATTATACAATATAAAAGAGTCTCTGAGAGGTTAAATCCAACATTTATTGAAAATAATGATATATGATAATTCATGATGGGTTTCTTAGGGTGTTTTGGGTTAAAGTGGTGAATTGAATGGAAAAAATAATCAATAATAGTTCTTCTTATCTATTTGGGAAAGAAACTCTAGAATTGTTTTTTCCTAGAATGAATGTGGATTTAACGATTATCAAAGTATTAAGTTCAATTTCTAATGACCTTGTTAATTCCATTGAAAGAGACAAAGTGGAGGATAAACCATGGGATTGTTACATTATGGTTTATAGTTATGATGAGTTTGTTTTTCATATTTAGGATACCAACTCTATAAATTTTTTAGAAGTTAAAATATGATATTCAATGGAGATAAACTAATAAAGGACATGAAACAAGTGGTTAATAATGATGGAATTATAGTATTATTATATGATGATATTCAACATGATATATGTCATGAAGTTATGTATGTTCAAAAGAATTTGGGAAGAACCACAGTACCAGAAACACATGAGTATATAGATGAATATTTTTAAGTTATTCATGATATTATGGTATTTGTAAGTCTTAATGTGATCGAGATATCAAGGACTATGGAGTATTAAGAAAAATCAAAGAAAGATAATATTTTGGAAGCTGCAATACTGGAAGGAGAATAAGAATTGGGAAATCTATAAAGATTCACCACATATAGGTTCCCCTTATAGAGGTGTCAAAGTATCTATAAATATATGATTCTTAATAATAATGGAGATACTCAAATACTAAAGTAAAGAATTTTTAATGAGTAAAATCATTAGAATATAACCATGAGTGATGGGATTGATTACCTAAATTTTTTCAGAATATGGGAACTAAATGAGAAACCATTTGGGAAGAATATTATTCAAAATAAATTGGTGTATTAGTTGGTGGAAGAAGTAGATTATAAGAGGATATACAAGTCTAACATAATAATAGATGGGTTTAAACAAATATAAGGTGTAGATTTCATAGAGATATTTTTATTGGTAGTTCGGTATACAATTATTTAGACAGTGTTGATATTGTTGCAATGGAAGAACTACATTGTGTGAAATTAGAATTAAAGACAACATTAAATCATGGGAAATTAGTTGAGGAAATTCACATCGATCATCTAGTTGGTTACCTGTAATATTGGAACCTTGATCTTTTGAATATAATCAAATAGAGACTTTATAGTTTGAAGAATCCTCTAGGGTAGTGGAATCTTAAATTTAATGACTCCATGGTATAGTTTAAGTTCATCCAAAGATATTATGACTATTTTTGTTTCTAAAATGTGTGTGGTAATAAGAGTTTTACTATATTAATTTTCTATATTAATTATATGATTATTTTAGGACCAGTGAATAGAATGATAAATATAATGATGGAAAAATTATCAAAATGTTTTGAGATAAAGGATCTTGGTCTGGATAAATGGATATTACAAATGAGGATTGTGGGAGACCTATGTTTTGGTAAATTATAACTTTATAGGTTGAATACATCTAAAAGGTGTTGGATAACATCAACATGGGAATAAAAAAAATTGGTAAACAAAAAAATGGACATAAATTTTATGCTTAGTAAGGGAAAGACATCATAAATATAAAATGAGTTTGAGTACATGGTAAGGGCTCTATATGCATCGTCTATCAGAATCGTAATGTCTTCAATGGTCAGTACTCATCCGAACATTATATAAGAATTTTTAGTTGTCTCTCGATTCATGATAGAATATAAAGGAGGTCATTAGTAATAAGTGAAGTATAATCATAGATATATGAAGGATTCTAAAGGGTTTTTACTTTTCTTTGGAATATATGAGTTGTCGTAAAGGTTTTTTGGATCTTGTTTTGGAGGATATTGATATAATAAAAATAAAACCACTAGATTCATGTTTAGTTTTGTAATAATGGTAGTGAATTGGATGTTAGAGATTCAATCAGTAGTTTTACTCTCAACCACCAAATAATATTAAATTTTAATAATAAAATCAATAAAGGATCTAATCTACATGAAAAATTTATTATAAGATCTCTAAAGATAGAAATAATATAGGATGTTATTTTTTGATTCCAAAAGTGTAGTTCATGTAGAAAAAAATATAACTATTTTTTCCATGATGAACCATATTAAGAGAGAGGAACAATTCATCATAGTTTTTTGAAATATGTAGTGATGGATCTATAAATGATGGGAAGGGTATAGAATTTGGTGGGTGTTTTTATAAAGGTCATAGTCTAGGATTTACAAAGGTAATGTTTTACCTCAGTTGGGTGGGGCTGATTGAAGTCATAGTGGGGGAACCATGTGACTAAAAAAATGATTCAATATTGGAAGTTGGTCTATAATATCTAATGAAGTACTTGGACATGAATCTAGTAAAAATGATTCTGAGGTGGGAGATTGTTAGGGTTGGTTATTGAAACTATTTTTCATCAAAGTAATTATATCAAACAAAAAAGGGAAACTCCTCTTATCTAAATTATTAACAGTCTAGATAATGATGGTGTAGTTGATGTGGCTTAGGTGTATGTTTTTGAATGTAGGATTGTAAAAAATTACATAATGTATGATCATAAGGTATATCTAGAAGATTTTATCAGAAGTTATAGACTTTTCTCCAAAAATGGAGGTAGTATAGAAAATGAAAATCACTCATGAGAGTTTAAGAGAATGAACAATATACTAGTTGCAGGAGTAGAGGATGTGGAAGCCTTTCACCAAGTGGAGGGGTTTCCATAGAGATTGTATTATATGGGATTCACCCCATGAATATCAAAAGGTGAAGACTACCAAATGCTCTAAAATGGTTCTACTATAAATAGTGGAATGAATTATTTGATCGATAAAGATTTCATTGAGAAAAATCTTAATCTTATTCTACATACTTAAATAATGATATTATTAATTTTCCCAAATATATTGGGATGCATTTTAAACCTCTTTAAACATATGTTGTTTATATACCTTTTTTTTCTTTCAACTCTTGTTTTATAATAGTAATTTTGGATCTTTGTTCATAGGTTTTTGATTATGGTGTAGTGATTTGGGTGTAGTATATATTCCATATTCTAGACACTGAATTTTGGGTACACTTTCTAGTTTTTTTTCATACCTTTTATGTTCAAGTCAATAATTTCTAGGAATTAAATGTTATCTATGGACCCAATATGGGTGTTGATGATAGGTTGAATTTTTTTCACTCAGATAATATAAGGTGAGATCTATCTTTAAACTGAATTGATCCACCCTTTTTCACACACACATTTTTCAATATAGATAAATTAATTTGTTGTTAATATTATTTTTATTTTAGTAAATATTTTTTAAAATTTATTTATAAAGTTATTTAATTCTTAATTCATTTATATTTCATTGAACAATAATAGAAATTTTTGAAAAACATATTTCAATTATGCACCGAATAATACTGTACACAATTGTGTATATAATATTTTATAATAAATTTTCTTAATATTTACCATTTTATGTATATAAATCTATTTTTTTAAAAAACAAATTCCAATTTTAATAAAAATTAATCATATGTATAGAATTAATAATAATAAATCAAATATAGGTATACTAATTTATCTAAAAGTGGTTAAAATAATATATAGAACATAACTAATATGGAGTTATATATAATCCCCCCATGATTAATCTATTACTTTTACTAAATTAATCAATAAATAATATTCAACATGATAAAATTTGAGGAGAAATGAATTCAAATGTCATTATAATAGACATCCTTTTAATTTTTAAAATATCCATAAAACTAAAATAGTTAAATATTATTATTATTATATCAACAAAAATGAAATGACTAATTAAATATTTTAGATTTAAAATAATAATAATAAATTATATTAATTAAAACAATTAACTCCTCTATCAATGATTTCCTTTATAAATTTAATTTTTTACCTTGATTGTGTCCCCAATAAATATATTAATTCACCTAATAATTTAATCTTAGACTTTTATGTCATGAATTAATTTATTTTATTTTCTTGGAATATATATTCTTTTATCACAAATTCAAATAGTTAATTGTATCTCAACTCCACTAAATAATTTACTAATAAGTGAGATTAATCATCCCATTATCTTTGGTTTTTTTAAATAGTCCACCATGTATACCATGGAGAAATGAGATAAAAACATACAATCCATAATATAAATGACAAAAAACCAATCATCACTTGATAAAAATGAATCAATACACTTCCTTTTATCTTAAAAGGTAAATATTTTAATTTATACAGTTTTTGAATACTAATATTTTCCTTGTTATATTCAACTAATCAAAATAATAAGTAAAATATTGATTTATTAAGTATTTTTAATTATCAACTTTTATATTTAACAAATTTTTTCATGTCATGTGTTAATTTTTCTTCATATAAAATTATCAAAAACTATAATTTCAAAAAATTATTCTCTTCAAAACACATTATATTTAATTAAAAAAAATAAAATAGTGTCATATAATTTATTCTATAGGATTTATTAAGAGTGGTAAATGAAGAGTAACATAATTTACACTATGATATAAATGAATTCAATTGATATCCAATAGAATGACAATATATACAATATTATTTAGAAATATTATATTGGAAATAATGAAATTAATATTTGAAGAAAATATATTTTTGAATAATATTTCATGGTAATTTGGGTTGTAAAATATAATATTGGGTTACACACAAACATAAAAAAATTTCTAAAAAATAATACTCAATATAATCCTAAATTTTGAATACTTAAGTGGAAATGAATTTTAAATTTAGTGCAATAATTTTTTTCAAACTTTGATGTTAAAAATCATGAAAAAGAACTAGTAAAAAAATCATCATTGAAAAACATAAAACAAACTTAGATTCTTACATATTATGAATTTAGAAAGATAAAATATATAAAGTAGTCCTATTATTGGCACAATTTATACCTTAAAATAAATTAAAAAGGATCATAAAAATTTGAATAATTAATCTCAAATAGTACACCAACAAGTTTAAATGAATAATGATGTTATTAAATTAATGCCTTGTCCTGTTGGCCAAAATTAATTTGGTAGATGATTTTTTTTTTGTAAAAATATGAGTTTTATTGATGTGAAGTGTATATAGTGTCTTGTATGTAGAAAATATTTTTCCAAAGTACTATTTTTAATGAAATGTTGAAATAAACCATCTTTAAAGGTGATCTCATGTGTTTTCAAAAGATAATTTTTTTAAAAAATACAACATATGGAAAGTTTTAATTTTTTTGTATTGAATATTTTATAACAGTGAGGTGGGTTAAATATTTAAATTATTACTATCTATTATGAATTCATTTTTGAGATGTTCAAAATCCTTTAAGGTGGTTTTCCATTGAGTAAAATTAAATTCTACGTTACCAACTAAAATTCATCTATGGAATCTCCCACCCTTATCATGAAAAAACATCATAGTCACTTCAATTCTAGTTTTAAAAAACCAATTTGTAACATTAAATCTTAGGATTTAATGTTAATATTGTTAAAAACAAGTTTTAATTAATAAAAGTGATACAATGAATCTCCATGCCAAAAATTATATTTTTTGTAGCCCAACTTCTCATCCCTATTAAAAAAATATGACAACTCATGTTAACAAGTTTTAATTACTTTGTATAATATTTTTAGCATTTATAAATAAGATATTATACAATATAAATAAATAAATAAACTTTTCATGAAATAAAATAAAATTAAACCCTAACTTCATGTAGAGGTAATTGAAAATTTGGTTGATTTAATTTTCTTTCTAGAAAGTAAAAAAATCATAATAAACACATACAAAATAATAAAAACCAAATAAAATGAATATAAAATAAAAACTTAATAAAAACATGAAAATAATGGGTTTCCCTCAATATAGTTCTATATTTATATTCTTTAATTTTAGTCTCTTAAAAAATCCAATGATATATAAAGGGTGTGGTTTCTTTCCTAGAAAACTCTAAATATTTCATTCCACTTTTCTCTTTAGTAAGAAAACATCTCTTTAAACTCTTGATCCCTTATATATGTGATAAAATATTCTAATATTCATTGTAATATACCAATATAATTACCCTTATACATTAAAAAACTAATTTCTACTACCCTTTGGTATTATGAAAGAATTATCCCATTTGGTTCTTCCTTAATCTAAAAAAATATAAGGTACCTCTTAATGTGTATCAATATCCTCACAACATTATTCCACCTTGAGGGCATAAAATTTCATTAAAAAAATTTCTAACTTACAAAAAACTTTATATCAATTAAATTAAGGTATTCCTAGTTATGTTGAGAATATTTTAGTAATTTCTAATAATAATTAGGTGTAAAAATAATAATTTAATTTGATGAGTGATCTGGTAAATTACATTAAGAAAGGGTGGGGGAAATCTGTTTGAACCAATTTTACTAAATTATTATCATGTTTTTAACAACCCTATAAATATTTGAACCAACTCACATGTTAAGGTTAATGGATATGTTTATGAATTCCTAATCCACTATAATAAATGTAATGAACTTAATAAACAAGTGTAATAACACAAAATATTTCTTACAAGGTCAGACTCCTAATGTGGGATACTATATCCTTATTGTTCTTGAGTTATACATGAGACATAAATATCTTCTTAACATAATTAAGTGAATGTAAATGAAGAGGGGTTTTTCCTTAACCACAAGGCTATCTCATGGAAAGATTCTAAAGTCTCCCGAGTAGTTTTTTCACATGATGTTTTTAGTTTAAAAAAGGTTTTTCCAAACTCATTGATGAATAAAATCATTAATCTGTCAGGAATGGTATTACATCATAATTGTTACATTTTATCAATCTGCAAATTTTTTTGACTACCAATATGTATTCTGATACTGTAGAATGAAATTATTTCTTATACTATTATTTAAAATGATAAACACATATAAATGGTATATTGATTCTTGTTTCTAGGATCATGATTCATATAATATATTACTTGTACTGAAAATAATAAAATTTTATCCTCATTTTGATTATTACCTCAATGTTTTTATTCTTCTTATTCAAGCGATTCAACAAATAAATTATGTGTAAGTAGTAGTAGCGTCGACTTACCTGCTATTTATTATTTTTTCTTATTTATCTTATTATTATTTAATATAATAATAACATAGGTTATATCTCCACTCCTTCCCTTTTCCCTACCCATTATACTTCAATGATAATATGATATTTAAAATAATCACCTCATAATCCTCCTTTTATTTTCTTCTTCTTCTTATTCTGTAACATAAAAGATCTTAAAAAATATTAAATAATCGATTTCTTATCACTCACACTACTCTTAGAAAAAAAATTATTATTATTATTATCTTATTATATTCATATTCTTAGTGGATCATGTGGGGGTTTCCCATGACCTTCAATCAATAACTACTCATGTGGGACTGTTCTCAAGATCTCAGCTCCTTTTCATTTTGTTAAGATTCATCAATTAATGTTTTATAAATATTCACACCAATAATCACCATCCACGTGAAAATGATTATATACATAATATTACCCTTTAATTCACATTTAAAAACATTAGAATACTCCATACAATAAAAACACTAGTTTTGATCACTATAATTGATTTAAAATATCCTATTGGAAATCCCATAATTATCATCATGTCATCCTCCAAATATCATCTTTGTCATTCCCCCTTATGACTCATTTAGAAGTGATTTTTTATCCAAAAAATAATGATATTTGATATTTGAAGACTATTATAGCATCGTCAAATTTTATTCTTTATAATTCTCTCATTTTCAAACTGATAAACGTTATGTATAAAATATAATATCATACACATGACGTTGGTGACCTCAATAATATATTACATATCCTCAAGAATCTATTATCCATGATCATTAGGATCTTAAATATTCTTAATATAATATTAATAATTCCTTTTCATATCATACATATCAACTAGAATATCTTATATACTATAATATGTATGATATTTTGCTAAACATTTATCTAAAATGTCTCACATAATGCTTGTGAAATATTATGTATTAACTTGAAACTCTTATGTGTTATTGAGATATATTCCTTTTCATAGTGTGGGATTTATTTTATATATTTATTCATGAAATAAAATATATATCTTATTTTTTAATTGAGTTATATTACTTATTAATAAGAATACCTTACGTACCACATAAAAGATTCTATCTATCATAGTGTGGTCTATAGGTTTTTTATGTATCATCTAGAGAATTTTATGTATCATAGTGTGATCCAATAATTTTTTAATATTTTATTTTTTGGAATATTTTTTATTTCCTTGTCAAATTTTTACCTCTAATTAAGAATTCCGAAACTTTTAAAAATTAGATAAAAACATATTCAAACATTCTCCAATCATCTATAATATCTCTAATACAAATAAAAAAGTAAAAAAGACTTTTTTAATATATAAAACTTTTATAAGTATCATCAAAACAATTACTAAATAATCAAGAAGCATATAAAAACACTTCTTTTAATATTTCAATATTTTTCAACTACCTCATCAATTCAAGATTCAAACATCATTAGTTGTTCTTATTTTATCGTGATTTAATGGTTATAAATAAATGAAATACCTATACATAAATAAATAAAAAAATTATAAAAATATAATTCAAGTGTGTTAATAAATATATATAGTAAAATTCATGAAAAATAACACATTGACAGTAACTCTCTCTTCCAACTAGTTTTAGTATTCTTCAACTGGTTTCATTTATACCTAGAATCTTATACTCATCAAGAATATATATCATAACACCATAAGATTTTTGGAAATATTATTTCTTATAAATTTAATCATTTTGGTATATTTTATTAAACAAAAAACTGAGTTTAATATTCATTACACAAAAAACTATACTTTTTTACGTTACATGTAACATTTTATTTTATTTTTTTCATTACATGAAACACCAAGTTAGATAGTATTACACGCAACACAAAATTTAAACTTAACATGGAAAACAATTAAAATATTATTATTTAATATGATAGTTATCAAAAAGATATTTTAATAGATGTTTTAAATATGAATTAAAAAATTATGAAAATATATGGTTTACATATTTACAAATAATTAATTATTTGGTGGAAAATTAATTATAAATAAACAAAATACCACATTAGAAAAAGGAAATAATTTTATAAAATACTATTTTTATGAGACAAATGTGTTTTTAATTAATAAATTAACCAAATAATTTATGATAAATTATTTTATTACAATTTATATATCAAAAGTTTCCACATTAATCTTATTTTTTTCTAGAAATTATATAAGAATATGTCAGATTTGATGCATAAAAACAATATTTCTCTAAAAAGATGTTTTATCGCCTAATGTAAACTAATAATAAAATTAAGTATTTAAAAATTTAGAAAAATAATATTTTAAAATAAATTGAATTTTGAAATAATAATGTCAAAATTTATTAGTGTTATTTTTTGGGTTTTTTTCTAAAAAGGTTAATTTTTTGACGAAAAGTGAAAAATAATATTTTTTATTGAAAAAATGCATTTTCGTTTAAATAACATATAAGTTTAAGTTTAAATTAAATAATTTATAATTTAAAAATAGTTTATATATATATATATATATATATTAATCCAATTTACCTCATTTTAGTTTTTTCATATTGAATTTTGATATATTTATTTCTTGATATTTTGAACATTTTCTCTTTGAACAACCGCTTTCTCATCACGTCTGTGGGTTTAATTTTAAATTAAAATTTTCCACTTATTGAATTTAATTTGGTAAAATTTAATACAAATTTTTAATTATATTAATTTATTTTATATTATATTGTAAACATAATTTTTGAGCACAATAAACACTAAGAACAATAATTTCTGCAGTTAAGGTAAATATATGTTTAACAGGGGTTAAACTAAGAATATAATGTTTTAAATGACTATAAAAGTTGTAAAATTAACATTTTTTGGAAATATTTTAATCTTATACTACCTAATTTATAATATATGGTCATTTGGAAGATTTTTTCATGAGAATGGCTTTATTATTTTGGATTCACTAGGGAATTTTTCGAGTAGTTTTCCAGTGGGTTACATTCCCGATCTTATAAAAGGCCACCAAAACCCATAAATTATTCAAACCTATCAATAAATATAGATCATAAAAACCCTACCAAAATCCCTCACCGTAATAATTATCCATGTTATAGATATAATGGTCCTCCCAAAAGACCAACACTAGGGTTTTTAATAGGAGAACCAAACGTTGTTATTCTAAGTGAATGTAATTCTCTTCACTAAGGTTCTTCTTTTTTATTTGTTCTTTTTACACATTAAATTTTATATTATCATGTCTAATATACCGGTATTACATATATACTGATACATTATTATTTTAATTTAATAACCTATATCCATCTCCACTAACATCAAATAGAAAATTAAACTTTTGGTCGTGTGTACGGAAGACTACATCCTCATGAACCACTATAGTTTATTTTCCACCACTACCATTAATGTATATATATAATGGTGGAATTAAAAATTTTTATGATATTTATGAATTTATTATACTACTTAAATTATGATATCAAATATACCTTATTAATTTCTGTTTTTTGGGGGACACAATACCATCGATAGTGTTTATGGTAGACTACTGCCTCATTATGTGATGTGATTCCTTTTCAGTTACACTTTAAAAGGAAGGAATTATGGATGAATTTAATAAATATTAATTATATATATGAAATAATAATGATTCTTTAATGTTAATATATTATTTACCTATATTTATTTCAACCCATCGAGAAAATTGAAATAGCCTTCATGTGTACATACGACCTACCGTCGCCATGAATGATGTATTTCATTTTCTATCACGAAAATTAATAGATTACTCTAACTAAATTTATATATGGTATTTATATCATATAAAGTAACCATTATCAAATTAAAATGTTAAATAATAAAAAATAAAAACATGCATGAAAAATAAAGCGGTTATCAACTGAAACAAGATTTTAACAATTGATAACAAATGGGTGATAAAAGGTCATAAATTAAACATATAATATATTATATATATAATTATGGTTCTATAATAGATTTAAAAAATATTATATTTATAAATTCAGAGGTTCAAATCTGTGTGAATGAATTCAATAGTTATGGTAAGGTATTTCTATCTATCTTTTTACTTTTATGAGACACATGTCATATTCACAACTAATTTATTTATATGGTATATATACTGCCAATTAATTTATTTTATAATTCTTATCCTAAACATTTTTTTATTTACATATTTATTTTGAGATCTCTTTTTCATGGGGTTTATGATTCAAATTAATAAAATTAGTAAGGGTTTTATAATACAATCTCATCATTTATCACTATTGTTTGTGTTTATGCATCCAACGATGAAATATTATAAAACATCCCTCATTAAATTCATAAAGTATCATATTATATAGTAAACTATTATGAATAGATTATTTTCATTCATTTTACTCTCTTTATCTACTCACGAGTAAAAAGAAATTTCTTTATAAAAATTGTCTTTATTTCTCTCTTTAGTCAAAAACCTATTTTTCATCCAAAATATTTTTTTCTTTAAATACTTTCAAAAATGTTTTTAACTCTATAAAAATAATTTATTAAAGACAATTACCCATGATTGACCTTTTTACAAAATATTTTTAAAGTAATATTTAGGTCATTTTCCAAACATTTATCATTTGTATTTTACAGAAAATTTGAAAGGAATATTTGTTTTAAGGTTTACAACAAGAACATAACATTCTACCCTCATGACCAAATAATTTTTTTAAATCATAATTTATAAGATTCAAAGTAATTTACTTACAAAATGTTTATCTAATTTTAGTTTTGAAAATATTTTTTCAAAATGGAAAGCATAATTTCCTCAAAAATGTTTTAAATTGTTTTTGAAACTTTATTTATATGTTTAAATGGTTATTTTCAAAGAAAAGGATTTTAAAAATGTTTTATTTTTTAAAATATCTTTTTTTCAAACATAAAAATTTATTATCCTGGATAAATGTTTTAAATGATATATCAAAATAATTTTCTATTTAGGATGACATATAATGAACTTTGGTATACCTTTACAGGTATATAATCCAGGGATATTATTCTTATTTTTCTATGAATGGTTTATATTTATGATAAATGATGTTTATGAAACTCGTTTCTCTTCCAAATTTTACATAAGGAGTAAATTATTATTAAACCCACTAATTTTCATAGGATATACTATGATGAAATTATGAAATAACTTTGAAACCTATCACTTTTTCACATATGATGATATAATGAATTATTTATGAAACCCAATTCTTTTCAAATATTGTGACATAATGAATGTTTTATGACCTTGTTTCACACATACATATTATTGTAATTTTGTGATAGGTGATACCTATATCTCCCTATAGTTAATTGGGTATGGAATTATATCGCATGGGATAACAACATGAAATAAGTTAATTTGATATTTCGATTATGGGAAATAGGTGCATCCAGATCCAATATGGGAAATAGGTGAATTGAAGTCCAATATTATAAATTAGTGCATACCGATCCAAAGTGTAAAATATATGATATGTCTTAATCCACTATGATGATGGTATTTGAAGATAACCTTGAAATATTAAAATTTTCTTATATATTTATTATGGTTGCACACTTTTATTGATATGATTTTATGGTTCATGATCTATTTATGATGATTTCTCACTCTTATGGCCCTTTTTTTCTAAAATGATATTGTTTTATGCCCAGACTCATGATTATGATCTATGATAGGTTGGGTATGAACTTTATAAGTTATTTTCATGATCACGTACCATTATTATTATATTATAGCTTCATATGATCAAAGGTGTAAATCTCTTATTTTCACCTTTAATAACTATCTGAGATCACCCTTTCTTATGTTTCCTTCCCCATGTTATAAATAAAGGTTTATGTACAAAATTACTAAGAGGCGTATTATATGATAAGATCGTTATAGTATATTTTTATGAACATTCATGGAATTATAGGATTTTGTTTCTAGTCTCTAGAGACACTAAACTATTACAGTATCCAATCACGTGTTTATGAAATGTATTAAAAAAATTTATAAAATGATGTGATATTTATTATTAAAAGCCTGATTTGTTATATTTGGTATGATAAGAAAGTTTTAGTCAATATTTGGAGATTATGATTATAAATACTTAAGTAATATACCTATGGATATACCTATGTATATTTCTAGTGATATATTTAGGGATATATTTAAGGATAAGTCTAAGGATAATTCCAAGTATAGAAAAATATCTTTGAATTTTGGTGAATGATAGAGAAAGGGATTTATAAGAAATTATATCCCTATCTATATACTAAAAGTGGATGTGTATTTGGTATAGAGGTTCTTAAGGCTACAAACTTTAAAAATTATTCATTAATATGGACTATATCATCACCTGGTGCATGATAAGTGTCCTTGTTACACACATGCCTTGACACCCCCAGGGGATATTCTTTGGCAATTCATAATCTATTTATGAACCATCATGACATATTTAAATGATGGCAATGAATTACATAGATTAAGCCTAATTTTTAATATATTGAAAATAATGTGTCATGATTTAGAAATTCTGTAAGTAATGTTCTAAGATTAGGTGGTTTCCCACTATGAATATTTAGACTCACACTATATTTTTTAGTTTTTTTCAATGGAGGGAACTACAAGAAACTGGGATAATGATGAATGTGATAGAAATTTTTTTTATGAGAAATTAAATGGGGTGATGATTAGAATGAAGGAAACTATGATTATGCCTAATTAGTTATCATAATATCTAATTAACAACATGCACTATAACCTACACTCTGACTCACCAAATAAGATAAGGATAAAGTTTGTTGAGAGTTCAGGTGATCGAGACCATGGAGTACGGAAGATTGTTTTTCCTATATATCAAGAATATGGGAATAAGAATCCGTGTATTAGAGGAATGTGAATATGATTTGAGTGTGTAAAATAAAGAAACAAAAAATTAATTTTTTGAGGAAAAATAAAAATTTTGGTTAATTCAATGGATGAAAATAATGGTTTCCCTATACTATCATCAATTATTGAATGTTTTAAATGTGGAAATTATGGGTATTATGAAAATCTATGTCCTAGGTTGAACGATCGTGAAGCAAATCAGTGAGGTGGTATTAGTAATATTTATACTACTAATGATAAAGAGTCCAAGAATGACATATGAATGTTATGGGATGCTATAATAGTATTTTATATCTTAAATGTAAGAAAAATTATTAAATTGAGGCTAATTAATGTTAAGACATGCTTCATATTTCATATTATAGGAAAGATGTATTATAGTGATGAATCCTTGTTAATGGTTTAATAATGGAGTTGAATGATTGAAGTGTCTTTGTATAAGAATTCCATAATTATGTTATATGAATCATGAAATATATAATTATTATTCAATATATGTTTTTATTTAAGTATTTTGAAGAATATATTGAATAGTAATGGTGAACTAAAATTGTGATTTATTGGAAATTCATTATTTTACAAAAAAACACATGAGTAATGAAAGATAATAGTAAATATGTTCTGGATGTTGAGATAATTTTGTTGGGATAAATATATGATGGAAATTAATAAATTAAACTAGATATTATTGATGAACTTGTAACTGATTAATGATTTTTAGACAAAGTGGTTTATGTTACCATTGATGGAATTTCCAAAATTATGGGATTTATATAATATATTCAATAGTTTATCGTTTTATTCAAGGAACGAGGAAGTATTTATATTTTTATTAAGGTTTTATGGTAGTTAAAGAAATTAATTTATTTCAAGAGAATATATGATCAATGTATTTACATATTTTGTATATGACATTAAGTGTTACTTTATATTGTTTTGGGGATTAATGATAAGTTCATTTTTGAAATTTAGTGACCTTCATTCTAAATTTTTGAATTCCAGTTCTTGTTAGATATGAAGAAACCATGGAGTTAACAATTCATGAAATCGATTAAGATGATCATTGAATTTTATTGGATAATTGTTTTTAATAATTCTATTTTGTATAATAATAAGATAAATAAAATAATGACTTATCATTATTTTATGGATATTATGATCCAATAGAGATTAAAGAATAAAATAATCAATATCATTTCTAAAAGTATGATATGGTATGAAAATTGTTTAAATCATACCCAAAGGATGATATTGTACTTATTAAATGTATTTAAATCAAGTAAGTGAATCTTCTGATGAAAATGAAACAACATTAGGAAAATGATTTGGAAATAAAATTTTAACATTAACCTTAATTTCTATTTAATGAATGGTCTTTTCAAATATCATGGATTTGTGGTTTTATGGTTGTTAAATTTCAATTCATTATGTTATTTATCACCATAAAATGGTATTTATATGATATTTTTCTCTTCTATGTCTTTGTTATCACTTCCTACCAATATTCACCTATATAGAAAAATAGTTATGTGCTATTTTAGGTGACTATCATGCTTTGCTTGCTCTTTTTTCAAGAGGAAGTTTAACTAAAACTTTTTATGATGTTGGTTTCCTAAAATTTTATTTTCAATTGTTAAATCCTTGTCTACGGAGCACAAGATCAAATTGTAAGGATGTAATTTATTTAATGGGGGTATAATTTAAAACCTTGAGATTTTAAAAAATATATTTTTCAATTAAATTTAATCTTTTTTATATTTTACACTTCATACAACACTAATTTTATCTTTTATTACATGAAACGCTAACTTTATCTTGTGTTGAAAGAAACACTGAGTTTTATCATGTGTTATACGCAACATATAGTTTAGCAAGTGTTACAAACAACACCAAGTTTAAACAAAACATGACATACTATTAAAATGTTATTATATAAGATGATAGTTATAAACATTTCACTTTAATGGTGGGTATGAATATGAATAACTAAATATTTAAAATATATAGTTTATACATGCATAAAAAATAATTCTTTGGTGACCAATTAATTAGAAATAAAAATAAGAAAAATTTTGAAATAAAGGAAAAATTTTTTTGAAAAAAACAATTTTATGTGAAAAAAAATGTGGTTTACATCAATAAATTAACCAATAACTTTTAGATAATTAATTTTTTTAAAGTTATAGAAAAACAAATTAACATTAATGTTATTTTTTATCTAGAAAATAGATAATAAATAGAAAATTTTAAGATTAAAAAATGTATTTTTCTAAAAAACATTTTTTTTTCATTTTGAACAGTTATAATAAAATTAATTTTTGAAAATTTCTTAAAGACACAGAAAATTCCATGTAATTTTTATTAATTATTAGGGATTATTATGAGTCTTCAAAAATTGACGACATGTGATTTTGAGGTTTGGTGTGCCCAGAATGATTTTTTGTGCTTTTTTTATATATGTTCAATAAATGTGCGGGGCGACATTTTCTATCTTATGAACCAGTGCTTGGAATTAAAATCACAGAGCACTATTGAATCCACAGTGCTAGGATTCACTTAAGGGAAACTTCAATTCGACCACAGTTGGTTGGAGAAAAAGATATTTTTTGGACTTTTTGAATAATAATAAAATAACATGCAATTGTTATTTTATTTTATTTTTCTTCAACGGATGAGAAGCGGTGGCAGGTCCGGTGACTTGTCAAGACATTTAATGGCTTGACTCATCCACTTCATAACTCCACTATTGTGAATTAAAATAGGTTCATTAATTCATTTAATAAACCTCATTAATTATGCAATGTGTTACTCATTTTTCCCCCTCCTATTTAAATGGAGCTTGGGGTGGGGTTTTGGCACAGCTTCTTCAAGCGAGGAAACTTTGGCAGAGTTTTGCGGCAACATTCACCGAAGGAGGACGAAAGCTCGAGCGGCAATGATTTGGGACCGATGAACGCTGACAACTCCATCAAACATGGGCTCTCCTCCTATCGCAACCGCGACACCTCCAACAGATCTCAAGGTTGGGGGTTTAAATTGTTTATGAGTTTAAATGATTTTATCTCTTCATTCTTGATTAATATGAAGAATGCGGATCAAACAACTAACGGGTTGATCTGTGAATCTTTCTTTTATATGGAAGGTTGTTGTGGGGATTGATTTTGGGTTTTACCAAATCTTATGGTAATTTTTGTTTCACCCATATGTTATAACGCTAATGTGGAGGGTGCAGAGAAATTCGAAAAATGCCCGGACCCTCCGCTGAACTTGTTCTTAATGCATTTCTGTGGGCGATTGATGAACTTTTCGGCATTGTGGAAAGAGGGCCACGAACTGAAGGTGGTGTCTCGGGAGGCTGGTAGGTGCAGATTTCACCAAGAACGGACCACCGGAGCACGTTCAGTAGCCCGCGGAAAGAACCGTCGGTGTGCCATGTCGTCGGTGGCCGGAAGAGGCCAGCGACAACCGGTCGCAGGTGGTGGGGAAGAAAAGAATCGTCGCGCGCCTCGTTGTATAGAGGTGTCCAACCGTTCTGTAGAAGGGTGGTGCCCGCAGGCGTTGCTGGTGGCAGCAGCCATGACCAGCGGGCCGCGGAAGGAGGGGGTGACACGTCCTCGCGTCGCGCCGTGTGAGCGGGAGACCAGTCGGCCATCAGGTCGACTGTTACACACGATTGGGAAGCGCCCCACCATCCAAAAGAAATGGCCCTATTTACACAGGGCCATCTGTAGAAAGTATCAACCATTAGGCGGGCATGTCCAGACCCGAGGCCCAGCAAGCTAGACTCGTGGCCCAGCGGGCCAGCGCGGGTGGGACGTGCCTCACCCAATGTGTCGGGCCAACCGCGGCCCGGGATCACAAACCAGTCGGGCCAACCCCGAAGTTCCAGAACCAGTGAACCAGGCCGACCCTTAATGGGTCAAACCGGGGCGGAGTCAGCTAGACCCTGGGACCCGTTGCGTCGGACCGGCCTGACCGAGTCAGACCGGGCTTAGACCCAACCGGCCCCCGAATAAAGAAATTTCTATAACTGACGAACCAGGTGTCTGTTTGACACGTTGTCAGTGGCATTCGGACCCCTTTTGGAAATGGTCCCTTTGGCATATTCTGTCAGGCCCGACCGAGTCAAGTTGGACTGAGGTGTGATCACCCTCGTTTCACAAAAAGGGTTGTAACTAACAGACCGAGTGTCCGGTCGACGTGTCGTATGTGGCATAAGGACCCTTGTGACAAGGTGCTCCTTTGGAGATACTCTAATTGATTTTTGATGGAGTTTTATGTGTGATCTAGTTTGGATCATACTCAAATCCAACCGGACCCTTTTTATAAAAGTGCCCATATCTCACAAACCGGGCATCCGATCAACACGTCGTTTGTCACGTTGGAACCTCTATTAAAAGGTGGTCCCTTGCGTATTCTTTTTTCGGGACTTAATACTAGTTGAAATATGACCGATGGCTTGAGGAGAAGAGTCTTTCGAAGATCAGGTGTGCTTCTTGCAGAAATCAAGTGGCTAGATGTGACATGAAGCAGAAGAGTGGCCAATATAGGTAAGAATCAGAAACTCCAAAGAGGGATGATCTATCAATATGACTAATCATTCCTACCTCTATACTAGTGACAGATACAGATCAGAACCAGCAACCAATACAGGTCAGCACCAGCGACCAATACGGGTCAGCAACTAGAGACCAATATGGGTCAACATATAGCGACCAATATGGATCAGAATACAGTGACCTTTACGGGTCAGTAGTAGAGTTACTACAGATAGGATGATCTGTCTTTACGACTAGTCATCCCTATCCCAGTAACAATACAGTTATACCGTTAGTATGATCTGTCTTTTCTCTTCGAGAATCATCATTTATATCATGTTTTTTATTTACCTTTTGGTATTTCTTATGATGTTTTCCTTTTTAGATTACTGAGAAACCTTTGGGAGTCTCAGGTCCCCTACTGAGATTTTATACTCACCCCCTGCATGGGCTTCACCCGCATGTGTGTGTCTGGTGTAGACTACTTTCACTCTGAGGAAGACTTTGGTGGTTTGGGACTTGGTAGAGCTTGGTGCGACAGGAGAAGTCGAGATCCTCTTCTACAACTTCAAACTTACAGATACTACCCTCTAGGTAGAGCTCTAGGGTAGATGTGACAGTTGTTTACTTTTCTTCAGTTTCTTGGGCTTGTATTCTGGCCCACTATTTTTAGTTTACAGTTGTACCTGTGGTTGTACTTTACTCTCATGGTTGTACCATACTTTTGTTGGTTGTTTACATCAGTTTCCATTTTTGAGTGTGCACAAGTCTCTAATGCAATGCCTTCCCTATACAGGAAAATCCTTCAGGTGCTAGTCACCAACCCCATGCCTATGGAATTTGGGATTGGGGTAGTCACGTCTGGGCCCCGTGGGTCGGGTTGTGACAAAGTGGTATCAAAGGGAGGTCAGTTCTACTTGAAGAACTAAGAGTCTAATTTTAATGAGGAAATGGTGTAAATTTTATTGAGTTTGGTTTTTAGTATAGGGAGTCTAGTGTTGGTGCGGTAGCCGATGTATCCATACCCCAGGACCCTGAATTCTGTTTTCCGACTCGGTACATGAAAACACTAGTTTCTAGTGTTTTGAATGTTTTTCTTGATCTTTCTTCAGTTAGCTCATTGGGTATAACTTATTGATTGTGGTGCACCTATTTCTTACAGGATGCCTCCATGAAGATAGCCTACCAGGATTCTATTTAGATATCATGACAGTGGCCCACTCAGTGATGAGGTGTCAGTACAGGGACCACTCACAGTTATGGAACCTTCAGGTGGTGTGCCAACAGCACCACCACCCGTTGAGCAGCAAATGCTGCTAGTGGATCATGAACAACATCAGACCACATTTCTTGAGTTCCATAGATAGAGGACTTCGAGGTTTTGAGGTGAGATGGACCCCCAGGCGGTAGAGGACTGGCTTGAGGAGGTTTCATGGAACTTTCACTTAGTAGAGACACCCGTCAAGCAGATGGAGATCTTGGCCGCTAGCCTTCTTCAGGTATCAGCAGACCGATGGTGGATCTCGATTCTCTAGGTGCATGAGGAGATGAACCTCACCTGGTCGGACTTTAGGAGCCTTTTCAGGGTGGATTTTGTGTCGGCGACACTATGCAATGTGTGTATTTATGAGCTACTTCATCTATAGTAGGGCAGCCAGAATATGGCTCAATACTCAGCGAGATTTACTGAGCTCTCCCAATAATCCACCAACATGGTACGGGACCCTTACTTCTGGAAACAAGCCTTTGATCAGGGGCACCGATGAGAGATTAGAGCTGTGACAGTTTCTATTAGCATCCCTATGCAGGCTGGGGTGCTAGGGCGATATTTACTGATGGAGAGCTTCCTTCTCGAGTAGGAACTAGTAGTGAGAGCCCGTACTAGGAAATAGGTAGAAGAGTCATATATATCTGGCAGTATACAGACAACGTAGAAGCCCAATCAAGCTAGACCTTTCGAAGGGAAACCCTGGGATACTAGATCAGATGTGCGAGGATTGAAAGGCCGAGGGAGCCACCAGTGAGGAATGATCTTTTTTTCCTATGGGGGATAGGGTCATAGAGCTTGTGATTTTCCGAATCCCCACGCAGATGATTAGAAAATGGTGGATGGGCCACCGAGGTAGAGAAAGTGGTAGGAGAATGAGCGTTATCTAGGAGACAGACGAGCCAGGGGATCAGGACGTGCAGTGGGAGGTGGTCGGGGTCACGAGGCACTACCACCACCACCCCCAAGCGGCCTACCACGAGCTCAAAGAGCGAGTAGATGGGTACATGCCCATCTACAGGCATTTGAATCTCAAGATCCTGACCTCCCTAAGATGATATGAGGTATGATATTTATCTTTTAAAATTTAGTAGAAGTTCTTATTGACATAGGTGCTAGAAATTATTTCCTTGTCGCGGACTTAGTTTGGGACTCTGAGATTCCGACTGAGCTTTTAGCTTGACATTTGTGTTTGGATACTCTTACAGGAGGAGATTCAGTGGTCACGCACTGGTGCTGATAGTGTGATATTACTCTATATGAAAAGAGCTTCAGATGAGATCTTCTATTAGTGGAATTGATTCCCTACGATGTCATTCTAGGCATGGACTGGATATCAGCAGTTCACACACAGATTGACTGCTTGAGATGTACAGTGTGATGTACGCATAGAGATGGAGGCCAATTTTCCTTTGTTGGTGAGAAGGAAAATAGAACTACACGAGATGGACTTGTGCTCAGGAGGGTGCAGCTGATTACATATCAGCTGTCTTGCATGACCTTCAACACGGTGGATGAGGCGAGTCCACAGTTTCCTGCGGTGGTGGAAGAGTATGAGGACATATTTTCAGAATATTTCTAAGGACTAAATCCTCATAGAGAGGTAGAATTTCGCATTGACTTGTACCCAGGAACAACATTGATATCTACACCAGCATATCGAATGGCCCCTATGGAGCTCCGGGAGCTAAGGGTATAGTTGGAGGAATTACAGAGTAAGGGGTTCATAAGGCCCATTGTTTCTCCATGGGCATCCCCGGTGTTGTTTTCCAAGAAGGAATACGAAGTTTTGAGGCTATGCATGGACTTCCGGTGCCTAAAACATGTGACCGTGAAGAACAAGTATCCTCTCTTAAGGATTGATGATTTGTTTTATCAGTTGAAAGGAGTGAAGTGGTTCTCTATGATAAACCTCATATCAGTTTATCATCAGCTCAGGGTACGAGATGAGGATGTACCGAAGATAGCCTTCAGATGTCGGTATGTCCATTATGAGTTCTTGGTGATGCCTTTCACCATGAGCAATGATCCAGAAGTGTTCATGGTGCTCATGAACAGGATCTTTCAGGCATACCAAGATCGCTTTGTGGTGGTCTTCATCGACAACATCTTGATGTACTCAGCGTCTGAGGAAGAGCACATTGTACACTTGATTATAGTTCTGGACACACTCTGGGAGAACTAGTTATATGGGAAGATCTCGAAGTGTGAGTTCTGGATATGGAAGGTCCACTTCTTGGGACACGTCATCTCAGAGGATAGAGTCGTAGTGGATTCAGTGAAGATCGAGACAGTACTTTCTTGAGAGCCACCCAGGAGTGTTACTGAGGTGAGTAGGTTACTTGGATTAGAAATCTACTATCGGAGGTTCATACCCAATTTCTCCAGAGTAGAAGCCCCTATGACTACAATGAAGAAGAAGGGGAAACCCTTCCTGTGGTCAGAGACATTCTAGCAGAGCTTTCAACAGCTGAGGTAGATCTTGACCAGCGCTCACATCCTGAGTTTTCTAGAGTAAGGAACTGACTACATGGTTTACTATGATGCATCGGGGACCAGACTTGGTTGAATCCTAATGCAGGATGATGAAGTGATTGTATATGTCTCATGATAGCTAAGTCCTCATGAGTATAATTATGTGACTCATGACTTGGGGTTAGTAGCATTAGTCTTCGCCCTGAAGATGTGGTGACCCAACTTTATGGGTGATCATTTAATTATTTACTCAGACCAAAAGAGTCTCATATATATCTTCACACAGAAAGATCTGAATCTGAGACAACATCATTGGCTAGATTTCTTCTAGGACTATGACTTTGAGATAGTCTATACTCTTGGGAAGGGGAATGTAGTGGCAGATGCACTTATCCGTAGATTGAGTTCACAGCTACTGAACGAGGCTTCAAAGTAGTTATCCTCGCATCAGATATTATACATAGATAGAGATGAGACAGACTACCTCCAGTCGATGGTAGTTTTCCCTCCAATACTTTTTTGAGTTAGGGAGGCGCAACTCGGAGACATCAGCTGTGAGACTACACATGCTCAGATATCCTCAGTCCATGCACCTGATGGATATTCTCAAGGTGGAGAGCACACAATCCTTTATAGAGGAAGTACAGTTGTACCAGTGGCTCTATGATATGAAGTGATGAGGGATTTATATACATCCCCCTTGGCAGTACATCCAGGTGTGATGAAGATGTATCAGGACCTCCAGCATCAGTACTGGTGGCCACGGATGAAGAAATATGTGGTGGGGTTTTTTTCTAGATTCCTCACTTGACAGCAAGTGAAGGCTAACCACCAGGTACCAACAGTCTTGACCTAACCCCTCGAGATACCAGAGTGGAAGTGGGAAGGGATATCGATGGACTTCTTTATGGAGTTACCACATACATCTAGAGGGAACGATACCATTTAGGTGATCATTGACCGAATCACCAAGTCGGACCACTTCCTTGTTATTTGAGAGAAGGGTTCGGTAGAGATATTGGGACGTCTCTACGTTTAAGAGATCGTGCGACTTCACAGGGTGCCTTCGATGATAGTATCAGACCGTGATGCAAGCTTTACATCCCAGTCGTGGAAAGGATCGTAGGAGGCTTTCGGGACTTAGCTTCACTTGATCACAGCTTTTCACCCACATACAGATGGTTAGACTAAGCGGACTATCCAGGCCATGGAGGACATTCTTCGTGCATGTGTCCTAGATTTTGGTTGTAGTTGGGAGGACCACATACCCTTTCTAGAGTTTGTGTACAATAACATCTATCACTCAACAATTGGTATGACCCCTTTTGAGGCATTTTATGGATGACCATGCAAATTTCCATTGTGATGGATGGATCCATGAGAGCCAACACTCGTGGGCCCAGAGATGGTGTAGGCTACTACTGAGAAGGTACAGGTCATCCGAGAGCGGATGAAGACTAAAGAGAGACGACAGAAGTCCTTTGTTGATAGGATATAGAGACAACTGGAGTTCCAGGAGGGGGACCACATTTTCTTGTGAGTCTCCCATCGACAAGGACTACAGAGATTTGGCCAGGGAGAAAAACTATCACTAAGGTTTATCGGACCATTCCTAATACTTCGGAGGATTGGAAAGGTGGTGTACCACTTGGCACTACCACTGTAGTTGGAGAGGGTTCACGACGTCTTCCAAGTATCCTAGATGAGGAGATACATGCATGACCCATCTCACGTCATCGACCATGGAAAGATGGAGATTGACAATGGGGTGACTTTTAAAGAGTACCTGATGGAGATAGAGGATCGACAGGAGTTGATCCTTCATGGGTGGTCGATACCTCTGGTGTGAATTCTGTGGTAGAATGAGAATCTTCATGAGATCACATGGGAGTGATAGGCTTATTTGCATTCCCAGTACCCCTCTTTGTTTGTGTAGCCTTGTTTGGATTTCAGGGACGTAAAGCCCCAATGTGGGGAGAATGTAAAGACTCGGAAAATTCCATGTAATTTCTTTTTAATTATTAAGGATCATTATGAGTCTGTAAAAATTGAAGGTGCATGATTTCGATTCAAGGTATGCCCAGAATGAATTTCTAAATTTTTTTGGTACGTTCAGTAAATGTGCGGGTGGAATTTTCTATCTTTTTCACCGGTGCTCGGAATTAAAATCTGAGAGCACCATTGAATATGCAACACCATGATTCACTTAAGGAAGCTTCACTTCGACCATAGATGGTTGGGAGAAAAATATAGTTTTTGGACTTTTTAAAGAATAATAAAATAACATGTAATTGTTATTTTATTTTATTTTTCTCCAACAGATGAGCGGTGGTGGAGGGACCAGTGGCTTGTCAATCCATTTAATGGCTTGAATCATCAACTGTGCAACCCCACCATTGTAAATTAAAAGAGGTTTGTTAATTCATTTAATGAACCTCATTAATTCTTCAACACGTTACTCACCTTTCCCCCTCCAATTTAAATGGTGCTTGGGGTGCGGTTTTGGCATGGTTTCTTCAAGCGAGGAAACTCTGGTAGAGTTCTATGGCAACATCCACCGGAGGAGCACAAAATCTTGGGAAGCAACGATTCGGGACCGATGAATGCCGACGACTCCATACAATGTGGACGCTCCTCCTGCCGCAATCGTGACACCTCCAACGGATCTCGAGGTAGGGGTTTAAATAGTTTATGAGTTTAAATGATTTTCACTCTTTGTTCTTGATTAATACAAATAACTCGGGTCAACCAACTAATGGGTTTATCTGTGACTCTTTAATTTTTATGGAATGTTGTCGCAAGGGTTCATTTTGGGGTTTTATCAAATCTTATGGTGATTTTTGTTTCACCCATATGTTATAACGCTAACGCAGAGGGAATGGACTAATCTGAATAAGGCTCGGACCATCCACTGAACTTGTTCTTGATGTGTTTTCGTTGGAGATTAAAAAACATATTGGAAATGTAGAACTGAGGGTCATGCAGTGAAGGTGGAGTCCTGGGAGGCTCGTAGGTGCAGACGACACCAAGAACGGACCATCAGATCACGTCTGATGGCTCACAGAAAGAAATGTCGGTGCGCCGAGCTGGCGGTGACCGGCTGTGTCCATAATAGGCCCGCGACAACCGGTCCCAGGTGGTGGGGAAGCTGCATGTTGTCGCGCGATGCGGTGGCCAGAGGTGGTCAGACCGAGCCGGTAGCGCGAGAGAAGGTTCACGCCCGCAGGCGCCGCTAGCAGCAGCACACATGGACAGTGGGCCCCAGTTTGAGGGGTCGATGCAGCCCCTAGCTGTGCCACATCGGTGGGAGACCGGTCGACCACCGGGCTGACCGTTACATGTAGTGGGATAGCACCCCACCGATCGGACGAAATGGCCCCGCGTCTGTGGGGCCAGCTAGAGAAATGGTCCGCTCTCAGTCGGATTAGGCCAGACACAGACCGGCCGAACAATCCAGACATGGACTGGATGAACATGATGGACATGGACCGGCCGAATGGGCTGGACCCGTAGCCCAGCGACCCAACGCGGGTGGGCCCGACCAACCGTAACCCAGGCCCGTGAACCAGTCGGTCCGGCCCCGATGGGCTGGACCTAGTGAACTGGGCCACCCCTTAATGGGTCGGACCAGTGCGGGGTTAGGTAGACCTCGGGACCTCTTTCTTCGGGTCGGTCGGACCAAGTTGGACCGGGCCGAGACCCAACCGGGCCCCGAATAATGAAACGCTCATAACTGACCAACTGGGTGTCTGTTTGACAAGTCGTCAGTGGATTTGGGACCCCTTTTGGGAATCAGTCCCTTTGGCATATTATGGCGGGACCGGCCGAGTCAGGCCGGACCAAGGTGCGATCACCCCCGTTTCGCGGAAAGTGGTGTAACTAACAGACTGGGAATCTGATCGATGCACCATATGTGGTATAAGGAACCTCGTGACAAGGTGGTTATTTAGAGATACTCTAAGTGAGTTTTGATGGAGATTGACATGTGACCTGGGTTGGAGAAGACTCGAATCCAACTGGGCCCTTTTTACAAAAGTGCCCATATCTCACAGACCAGGTGTCCGATCGACGCACCATCTGTCATGTTGGGACCTCTATGATGGGGAGGTCCCTTGGGTATGATTTTTGAGGGACTTACTACTGGTTAAAATATGATTTATGGCTTGAGGATTAGAGTCTTCTAGAGATCAGGCATGCTTCGTGCGTGAATCTAGTGGCTAGGTGTGATATAAAGCAGAAGAGAGACCAATACGGGTTACCATTAGAAACTCCATAGTGAGATGATCTAGCTGTACAACTAATCATACCTAAATATCTATGAGTGACCAATATGGGTCAGCACCAATGACCAATATGGGTCCACACCAGAGACCAATACGGGTCAGCACCAGCGACCAATACGGGTCAGTATCTGGCGACCAATACGGGTTAACATCTAGCAACCAATGCGGGTCAGCATATAGTGAACTATATGGGTCATTAGTAGAGTTACTATGAATATGATGATTTGGATTTAAAACTGGTCATCCCTATCCCAGTAACCATTTAGTTATACCGTTAGAGTGAGTTGTCTCTTTTTCTTTGTGCTTCATGATTTAGATCATGCTTGTGATTTACCTTTGTGGTATTTCTTGTGTTGTTTTTCATTTTGGATTATTGAGAGACCTTCAGGGGTCTTGGGGTCCCCTAATGAGTTGTTATAATTTCCCACTACACGGGCTCCACCAGTACCTGTGTGTCTGGTGCAGACCACTAGCACTCCGAGGCAGACTTTGGAGGTTCGGTACATGGTGGAGCTTGGTGCGACGGGAGCATTTGATATCCTCTTCTTCGACTTTAGACATATAGGTACTACCCTCTAGGTAGATCTCTAGAGAATATATGATGGTTGTTTACTTTTCTTCAGTTTCTAGGGCTTGTATTCTGTCCCACTATTTTTAGTTTACATTTGTACATGTGGTTGTACTTTACTCTCATGATTGTACCATACATTTGTTGGTTGTTTACTTCAGTTTACTTTTTGAGTGTGTGTAGATCTCTAAGTCAATGCATTACCTGTTTGGTAAAATCCTTCAGGTGCTAGTCACCAACCCCTGTCCTATGGAAGGTGGGCATGGGGTAGTCATGTTTGGGCCCCGTAGGATGGGTCGTGATAATTTTAGAAAATTTATTTTATAAAATAAGCTTAATTGTTTAAATAATAGTTTCAAAATTATCTTAGGTTGAATTTGTTAGATTTTTTTGAATGGATTAATTTATTGATTGAGTGAAAAATACTTGTTTTTACTAAATAACTACCTTTTCATTTAAAGTATTTATAAGATGATATTTGTTTTGAATTGGTTATAAAAGTAATGTTAGTTAAAGTATAAATTTTTTAATCCATTTTATTTCATTGGAATCAATTTCATATTAAATATTTATATAAAAACATTTTACACTTTTGAACTTTTTATCTTTGAAAAAATGTTATTTCATTGCATCTGCGGAAATAATTTCAAATTAAAATTTTCAAATAGATTGAATTGAATTTTCTAAAATTATTTACATTTTTGGAATAATAATAATTTAAATTATATTATAAGTTAAATTAATTATTTTCAATAATTAATAGTGAAAAAGTATGATTTAATTATTGTGGTTAAGGGAAATGGGTTTATTGAAGGGTTAAACAAAGAAGCTATAGTTAAAATTAATATAACACTTGAAAAATTCCAATTGGATGGGATTATTTAAATATTAATCTCAACAAGTTATAATATATGGTTATTTGGATGCATTTTTATTAGGAATAACTTTATTATTATTTTCATTCCTCTGGGAAATGTACATGTAGTTTCCAAGTGGGTTCATTTCCCCACTCATAAAAGGCCACCACTACCCATAACTTATTCACACATCTCAATACATGTAGTTTTTAAAAAACCCTAAAAATTCATTACTTATAATTGTTATCCATATTATATACAATCTTTTCCTCCCAAAATACTAACACTAAGGTCCTTAATAAGAGATGAAAATGTGATTCCTCTAATCAAAGGTAATTGTCTTCACTATGATTCTTCTTTTTCTTTCTTCATTTTACACCTTAAGTTATTTCATAACACAACCAATATAAAGAAACCAATATATAATATATAATTAGATATTATTTTGTGAATTTAATATCCTATATCAATCTCTACTTTCATTAAATAGAAAATTAAATCATTGATCATGTGTGCAGAGGACTACCACCTCGCGAGCCAATATAGTTTATTTTCCAAATCCATATTTAAAATATGGATATAAGGGTGTATTTAACATATTTATATGATCTTAATGAGATTATCATACTTATTCAATTATGATATCAAATATAACTTTTTTTCCATGACCCGTCCTAGAGGGTCATGTGCTATGAATACCTTAATCCCGCCTCCAATAGGCCAACGGCTGGCGACTAGCACTAAGTAGGCATATCTCACAAATGGGAGGAATTTTACAAAGTTACTATACACACACACACACGTGCATATCCAAGCCCAAAATGATGAAATGTAAAAACACTAAGTAAACAAGTATATGTACCACTAGGATACCGAAAAAAGAGTATGACAGTAGAAAATTGGAAAGTAAATGGGTCCATAATACAAGCACACCCAAAATTAAGGGTCTGTAAAAGTGAATACATAAGATCTTAAAACACATCCGCAGAAAACCCTATTTGAAGGGTTGGTACAGGGATAGTTGTCTGAAGCCATAGAATCACACATTTACTATCTGATATCTCTAAGAACCACCTAGTCTTGGTCCACCAATGACTATTTCAAAGCATCAAATGTCTATACAAGAAACAACATATGCAGGAAAATCCCTTATGGGGGTGAGTAAAACATTACTTAGTAGGACACTCTGAAACCACAAAGTAATACTAATAAGAAATAAATGAAGTACACGACATACAAATACATTAATTACACCAAAAAAAATACATGAAGGAACACCACTAAGGAACACCACTAAGTAACACCACGAAGGAACGCCACTAAGGAACACCATGAAGGAACACCATGAAGGAACACCGCGAAGGAACACCACTAAGGAACACCACTAAGGAATACCACGAAGGAACACTATGAAGAAACACAACTAAGGAACACCATGAAGGAACACCACTAAGGAACACCATGAAGGAACACCATGAAAGAACACCACTAAGTAACACCACTAAGGACTGCCACGAAGGAACACCGCTAAGGAACACCACGAAGGAACACCATGAAGGAACACCACTAAGGAACACCACGAAGGATACCACATAGAAATACATATAGTATAAAAAATAGAAATACATTATTTATACCACACCGAAATAAATGATGTATACCACATATAAATAAAAAAACTACAATCATCTCACACTGGTATAAGTCTAAAGCACGAAGATAAAGATTTTCAGTTGTATTCCATAGATCTCCCATTTTCCATGACACTCAGAGTGTCGATATCGCACGTAGCATCGATGGAGCATGGATCGTTGATGGTGAAAAGAGTTTTTATGGAGTATGGAATGTTTATGGCTCAATGAGAATCTATAGTGCAAGAAATGTTGATGGCTCAAGGAGTGTCGATGGCGCGTGGAGCGTCGATGGCGCACAGAGCATCGATGGCACACAGAGCGTCAATGGTGCACGAAGTGCCGATGGAGCATGGATAACTGATGGAACATGGATAATAGATGGATCATAGAGCACTGATTGATCGTGGAGTTCATATAGTGCATGGAGGGTCGATGGGTCATGTTGTCCCCAAGTCACATAGTCACCAAGTCACTGCCAGCCACAGAATTCCGCTCATAGCGCACTTGTTCTAGGAAAACCTACTCCTAAAACCATTAGTTCATAACCCAACTTCAATAAAATCTCATTTATATTATCTCAAAATTACTATCTCATCACAAGGGTACCAACGCTATAAACGGCTTGTCAAATGGGCACACAGTTTGAAAGATATGAATGTTTTTGTAAAATGGAATGCGCCAGGCCCAGTCTGGGTTGGACCCGACCCATCAGACACGACCCGACCTAGCCATTCCTCTTGTCTACATAGTCTTCCAAGACCGTGTGTCTCCCCCCATGTCACTCATTCAATGTAGCACCATGTTGTATTTCGCACGGTCAGCCTTCCCTTTATGCATGCCACGCAGCTTGCCGTTGTGGGTTCCTCTGACGCGGCTTTGACACGCGTCTCAGATCATTGTTATGGCATCCTTCACCAGCCCCTAGTCATCTCTGTAGCCACCTCCCATGGACCATCTTTCATTTTTCTCCTCTGGAACACTTCCTTACTCCTCCAGCAGCTCTCCACCTTCCGCCGCACCCGCACGTGGCCACCGCTGTGTGCCATAGGGTGATTCTAGCAAAACTAGTTCCATGGGCCACCCCTATTTCTTTGATGATACATTTTTTCAAAATGGAGCCACATATGCAATCCTTGAGTCATGATCTTCACTTTTTTGGGCTTTGTTCAGGATTCTCATCACTCTGGCGGTCCGATCATGCTCGGAACCACCCGGCCACATCGAGCCAGGAACTGCATGGGTTTTAATAGTGAAGAGCATGTAGAACAAATGAAGAAATGCACATATCAAATGATTGACATCATTGGACAAGCATTATTTCCAAATGATAAATATCTCGGGAAATTTGATTAAAAAAAGATCACGTTGAATCTCATTAACCCACAAAAAATACCTCCTGCAACATACGATCGATCAGTGGGCTAATCTATTTGTGGATTATTCTGTGTTCCTCATAGATATCAAGAATGGGGAAAATCAAAAAGAAATAAAACATCCTACCTTGATTCTGGATCATTCATTGATGAGGAGAAGTTCTTTGTCATCATTCACGATATCCTCCAACTCTGTTGGCGCGACAATCTACAATCTAATCTCTGATCTGTCATTGTTCTCTCAAGAGGATTCTTTCTCCGAGATCTCCCTAGAAATTCTAAGACCTTATTAGGGTTATGAGGTTAACCCTAGTATTTTTACATATGTATTTTTTAAAGGAAATAATCACTGTGTCAACAAAATAATTTATCATTAAATTATTTAATGACAATTATGTCCTTTTTGAGTTTTTCCACAGAAGACATGAGCCGACTGAAGATAAGTCACCCCTAGGGAAAACAACACATTAATAACTTAATGGTGGTATCTGGTTTCCAATAAAAGTCTATATAAATGAGTTATTATGTTTTTAAAATAAAATAATTTTTATTTAATTATTTTATTTATGATTATGTCCAAAAAATATCTTTCATAGTGGGCACGCACTAGCTGATGTTAGGATTAGCCTAAGGTAAAGATGGTACTCTGAACACAACGGTGCCCTCAGATTTCTTATCCAATCATCCATTTAAGAGTTGTTCTACTTTTTCAAGAAAACCATTTGTGCATGCTATTAAATAATTATCATTTTTCAATGAACCATTCTGGGAACACCAGGCCACCTAATCACATGTTGTCTCGGTGCCTGGTCTTAGAATTTTCCCAAATAATTTTTTAAAAAAAATTGGTAAAGTATAATTCATTAAATTATTCCTAGATTAGGGCTTTACATCCCCAAAATCCAAACCATGGGATAGCAAAATAGATGAGGGTACTAAGCACAGAAAGTCTCAGAGTCAGTATCTTCATGTTGTGCCTCCCTAACTCACTATAAGAGTGGGGGTGAAAACCATAAACTAGAGGTATGTTATTCCATCTCCAAAAAAAAGATAAATATTATGAGGCCAAATGCTCGACTCCTCATTCATCAATTTCAAAATATATCTCTTTCTAAGAGCATCTGTCACCGCGTTCCCCTACCCATTATTATAGACAATCTCAAAGTCATAGTCCCAGAGGAACTCTAGAAAATGATTTTGTCTCAACCTTTCCTATCTCCACTACAACTCTTCCACCACTTTTGGAAACTAAGGACTCATAATTCCCACTGTATCGAGGGTTAGGCTAGCCAATTGATGAAAATCGGATGCACCCTCCTTAGTGTGATTCCATTATGTGCTGTCGAATTTTCCTTTTCACCCACAAGGAAAACCTCGATCCACCACTATGGACACACCGCATTATTCACCTAAAAGAATAAATATGATCATGAACTATAGGTAACTAGTCCATACCAAGATTAACATTGTAAGGCCTCAACGCTGCTACCAAGATATCCCAACTAAAACACTCACCTCAAAGATTCAGGACACACTGTTGGCACTAGTGTGTGTGATCATTGAATCCCCTCCTATATGAGTCTCTAAATGTAAGGGTCGAGTCAATCGTCCCACCGGAATCTCTGAGTCTCGAACAATATTTTTTGGAAAGAAAATAATGACTAGTACTTGTGTCTATCAATACTGAAGCTAAAGTATAATAGGCACAGATCATACCCTGAATCATTCATGGAGCCTCTAGACCATAATCTTGGACTACATGGAGTTTTCCACTACCTTGTCCTCCAACTCCCTGAGCCTTTTGTGGACTACTTGGTGGTGGTGGTAACATGTCGAAACATTGACCACCTCCTTCTATTATCCTCGATCCTCTACTATTTTCTATGCCCTGTAGACCCGATTTCTCTTATTTTCCCACTATTGAATACCACCAAATGTATCTTCCCTGTCAGGGAACTCTCAACCACATAAGTTTGATCTAGCACCCCAGAATAGGTAATAATGCATGGAGGGATAATTTTGGATCATATATACCTATGTAAACCTTTATTGAAGGTTTGAGCCCTGAAGTTTTGGTCATGTATCATATCCATTGATTGATGAATACTAATATACATACACATCGTCCTACCAGGGTTGTAGAAGCTATTGTACACACAAATACCTTAACTTATAAAGTGATAAATATTCTCTAAAAAGGTTCTCAAACTCTGTCCATGGAAAGTTCACCTCATCATAAGACCAGGTATCCAAACCCCACCATCGTCCTGCTAATCCATGTAGAAGGCTCGCTGCCAGGACCACCATCAGATCTACTGGTGTCTTGACTAGATAGAAAACTCGGATCACGGCCTCAAGATAGTCCTCATTTTCCCATGTTTCAGGCTTACCTCAGAACCTAAGGGGTATCTATCACTGAAAATCATGAGGTACGCTCCGCCTGTGCTCTTCATCCGCTGGTACTATGGGTACCATGTGCTTATCTACAGGTGGTTGTATAGTTGGTGCACCACCAAGAGGGGCTATCTCTGGTACAAATCCTTGTACTGATGTGTCGTCACTTGGTGGATCATCCCCATGATCATGCGGTGGAATCCTATCCATCTGTCTATGTGGATGAATCGTGAAAAATAATAAGATGTACGACAGTCAATAGAGTATACTTGGTGATCTGACTCATGAAGGACATGAGAACACACCCAAATCCTATATTATGCATGTACCATTATTTTTTCTCTACAACTAGTGTTTCATTTATCGAGTTGAAGATCATAATTTAGAGTCCTAATGTATGGATATGTCAGTCGCCACACCAATACTGGGTTTCCTGACCTGAAATATGAACCCAAAACACCTAACATTGTTTCTCCAAACCAACCTCATAGACTTTTGGTCCTTAAGTAAAATTGACCTCCTTTGATACCACTCTGTCACGACCCGTCCCAGAGGGACCCATGTCATGACTACCCCAATCCCACCTCCAATAGGCCAGGGGTAGGCGAATAGCACCGAGTAGGAATATCCCACAAATTGGAGGTATTTTACAAAGAACATGTACACACGCACGCATCACCATGACCAAAATGCTGAAATGTAAAAACACTAAGTAAAAAAAACATGCATACAACTAAGATACCAATAAAAGAGTACGATAGTAAGAAACTGGAAAGTAAACAGGGCCAGAATTCAAGCCCACTGAAAATTAAGAGTCTATAAAAGTGAACAAATAAATTTTTGAAACTCATCTGCATAAACCACCAGTTATAGGAGCACACTTCGACTATATCATCTCTCTAAGCACTACCTGGTCCTAGTCCACCTAGGACTCCGTCAAATCATCAAACGTCTTCACAAGACATAACAGATGCAGGAAAATACCGCGTAGGGGTGAGTAAAATAATACCCAGTAGGAAACCCCAAAACCACAAAGGAATACTACTAAGAAATACACGAAGTACAAAAAAAAATTAACAAAGTAAACTATAAATAAATACAAGAAGGAACACCACTAAGGAACACCATGAAAGAACACCACTATGGAACACCAATAAGGAACACCACTAAAGAACACCATAAAGGAACACCACTAAGGAACACCATAAAGGAACACCATGATGGAACACCACTAAGGAACTCCACTAAGGAACACCACGAAGGAAAACCACTAACGAACACCACAATGGAAAACCATAATGGAACACAACTAAGGAACACCACTAAGGAACACCATGAAGGAACACTATAAAGGAACCTGCTAAGGAACACCATGAAGGAACACTATAAAGGAACACCACTAAGGAACACCACGGAGGAACACCCCAAAAAACACCATGAATAAACACCACAAAGGAACACCAAGAAGGAACACCACTACGGAACACCGCGAAGGAACACCACTAAGGAACACCATGAAAGAACACCACTAAGGAACACCATGAAGGAACACCATGATGGAACACCACGAAAAAACACCCTGAAGGGACACCGTGAAATAACACCATCAAAGAACATCGTGAAGGAACATCACTTAGGAACACCACAAAGTAACACCAATATGGAACATCACGAGGGAACATTACGAAGGAACACCACTATGGAACACCATGAAAGAACACCACTAAATGACACAACATAAGAACACCACAGATTAACACCATGAAGGAATATCACAAAGAAACACCACTAAGGAAAACCACAATGCATACCACACAGAAGTACACAATGTATAACACACAAAAATACACAAATTATACCACATAAAAATACATGAAGTATACCCCACATGAATAAAAAAAATACAATCATCTTACACATGTATAATTATAAATCATGAATAGAATGATTTTATTTGTATTCCACAGATCTACCCGTTTTTATGACACATGGAGTGTCGATAACGTATAGAGCGTCGATGGCGCATAGAGCGTCAATGCTGCACGGAGCGTCAATGGCACTTAAAGCATCGATAGAGCATGGAGCGTCAATGGAGAATGGAGTGTTGATCACATAAAGAGTGTTGATGGACCATGGAGCTTCAATGGTGCATGGAGAATAGATAGAGCACGGAGAGTCGATGTGTCATGCTACCCCAAAGTCATGTAGTCACCAAGTCACAACCAGCCGTGGGATTCCACTCGTAGCATGCTTGTTCCAGGATAACCTACTCCTCAAGCTATTAAGTCATACCAAAATTCCACAAAACCTCACCTAGAGTATCTACAAATTATTCTCCTGTCATAAGGGTCCAAACTCCATAAACAACTCATCAAATGAACACACGGTTTGAATGATATGGCCATTTTTGTAAAACGGCCCGAGTCGGGTCCAGTCCGGGTCCGACCCGACCCATCAGACCCGACCCGACCAGGCCACACCACCCTATTCCATGTGGTCCACCCTGAATGTGTGGCTCCCCTTGTTTTTTCTAGTCAACATGGAATCGTGTTTTGTTTCACGTGGCTAGACAGCCTCCTCTATATACCCTATGACTTGCCACTTTAGGTTCCTCTGACGCGACTTCAAGTAGTGTCCCAGCTCGCCATTGTGTCCTCCTGCCTCATCCCTCTATCAGCACTATGGACACCTACTATGGCTCGTCTCCCATGCATCCCCACTATGCTGCATCCTTTCTCTATTGGGTGACATCACCGGCACGCTGCCCTCTTCTACACCCGCACGCGGCTGCCATTTCCGCCGCATACCATAGGGCACTGTCGGTGCCCCTAGTTCCACGGGTCGCCCCTATTGCTTTAGTGCTCCAATTTTGTAAAGGGAGACACATCCATGATCCTTGGGACATTATCTTCATTTCTTTGGGCTTTGATCTAGCTTTTCATCACCCTGAGGGTCTGATCGTTCTTGGAACCACTCGGAAACATCAAGCTAGGAACCGTAGGGGTTCCATTGGTGAAGAGTGTGTAAAATAGAGGGAGAAATTCACATAGAAAATGTTTAACATTTTTGGTCAAGTGTTCTTGGAAAATGATCGATATTCTGGGAAATTTTGGTAGAAACAGATCATGTTGAATCCTGCTAACACGCAACAAATCCCTCCCACAACATAGGATCGATATGTGGGATAATATGTTTGTGGATTTGTCCGCGTTCATCGGAGATATCAATAATGGGTAAAATCATAAAGAAATCAAACGTACTACCTCGATTTTGGATCATTCATTGATGAGGAACAATTTAATTATCATCATTGATGAGATCCTCCAACTTCGTTTTCACGATGATCTACGATCTGATCTCTAATCCATCACCATTCGCTCGAGAGCATTCTTTCTCCATGCTCTCCCTAGAGATTCTACAGCATTACCATGGTTATGAGGATAACCCTAGGATTTATTTATAAGGATTTTTTTAAAGAAAATCACCTCCCCTTCAACAAAATAATTTATCATTAAATTATTTAATGTAGATTACGTCCTTTTGGGTTTTTTCACATAAGACCCATGCCAAAAAAAAATACGCACCTAGGGAAAACACCATATTCGGAACTCAACTATGATATCATATTTACAATCCGAGTATCCATTCATGTGTTATTTGGATTTGGAAATAAGATATATTTTTTAATTATTTTGTTTATGGTTACGTCCATAAACTATCTTTCATAACCAGCTCGCGCCAGCCGATGCTAGGATTTTCCTAAGATAAATTCACTTCTTTGAACACATTGGTTCCATTTAATTTTTAATTTGGATACCCATTAAAGAGTTATTCTACTTTTTTAGGAAAACTAGGTGTGTGTTCTATTAAAAACTTAACATTTTTTAATGAACCATTCTGGGTTCATCGGGCCTCCGAATAGCACGTCGTCTCAGTGCCTGGTTTTTTAATTTCCAAAAATAATTTTTAAAAATAAATTCAGGAAAATATTAGTAATTAAATACTTAATTTCTATTTTTTGGGATATGATAACATCACTCATGTGTACGGTGGACTACCGCCCTGTGAAGCGATATGATTTTTTTCTAATACTATCAAACTAGAAGGAAGTAAGGATGAATTTAATAAATGTAAATGATAAAATTGAAAAAAAAACTATTCTTTAATGGTAATATATTATTTCCCTTTATTTATTTCAACCTATTGAGAAAATGGAAAATGTGTTCATGCATACGTATGGCCTAACGTCTCTATGAATGATGGATTTAATTTTCAATCTCTATATTTTACAGAATACTATAAATAAAAATATAATTAATATATATATTATTTATATCATAGATATAATTATAGATATGATAGAACAATGATCAAATTAAATTTTATGAAAATACTAAATCAAAACATATAAGAAAAACAAACCATTCTTCACATGAAACATGATTGTATCATAGACTTGTTAATTAAAGTGTGATAAAATTTCAAATGTAAATCATAGATGTTATTATATATTTACTTATGGGTACTTAATAGATTTATAATAAAATAGGTGTGAACATGTATGAAGGAAGTAGAGACTTATGGTAATAGATTTTTATCTCACTTTTTACTTTTATGAGGCACATTCCATATTAAACACTTATTACATTTATGTGGTGTACATACTTCTCATTAATGTATTTTATGATTACTGTTCTTAATATCCTTTGTATTTATATATAAATTTTTGGATCTCACTTTTGTGGAGTGTATAATTTAATGTTACTAATGCGGTAAGAGTTTTGTAATACAATCTCATTGTTTATATAGATATTTTATGTTTATTCTTCTAATGAGGAGATCTTATGAACAACCTCTTAAGAAAAATCTAAATTTTACTCTCCTCTGGTAATTTCTTGAGAATATTTGTTTTTTATTCATTTTCCTATATTTATGTACTCTTGATTTCATAATAATTTTTGTAATTAAAATCATCCTTATTTATCCATTTATTAAAAAACATCTTTTCATTAAAATCCATGTTTACTAAAAAAAATTAGAAAAAATTAACATTCAAAAAATAATTTAATAATAAATTTTTTAACTATGTTTGAATGATTTAAAAATAATTGAATGGAATCTTTATTTTTTTCCAAACAATACCCATTCAAATTTTAATAATAATTAAAAAGGAATACTTGTTTTAATGTGTATGTAATGAATGGTATTTTCTTCTATCTTGATCAAATCATTATTTTAAAGATTAATTTATAAGTTTGAATGATTTTTTCAAATAAATCAATTTTAAAAAGATATAATGAATTTTTATTTTTTAAAAGTAAATTTCAAAATGGAAAGGTTAAATTTCTCAAAAAATGCTATTAATGATTTTTGAAGCTTTCATTATTAGTTTAAAAGTAAATTCTAAAAGAAAAGGATTTTGAAAAACAAATATGTTTTTAAAAAAAAAATTCAAAGTAGAAAAGTTATTTTCCTCAAAAATTTCTTTAAATGATCTTCTAAAATCACTTTAAATCTATGATGACATCTATTGAAAGTATGTATTCTTTTTTGGGGACGTGATCCAAGGATACCATTCTTAATATTTCTCTAAAGGGTTTATATTTATAATGAAAATATTTTTATGAAACCCATTCCTTCTCCATGGATTACACCATGAAGAAATTATTATGAAACACACTTATTCTAATGGGTTATATTGTGATGAAATAATTATGAAACCTATCTATTTTCCACAAGTTATGATATGATTAAATTTTTATTAAAACCATTTCAATTCATAAATTATAAAATAAATAATGTTTTTTGATCTTGTAGAACACATACATATGATTATTATTATGAGATGTGTGAGACCTAAATCTCCCTCCAATTCATTGGGTAGTGCTTCATATATCATGATATAAAAATGGAAAACAAGTTCATGGACTTGATCCTCTATGGTAAATAGGTGGGTGCTGATCCACTATGGGAAAAAGTGCTTCCTAATCCATTATGGGAAATGGGGTCATCTTGATCCACAATGGGAAATCAGTGATATGTTTTGGTCCACTATATTTATATTATTTGTATTTATCCTCTAAATATAGAATTTTTTTCTATATTTAATATGGCACCATACTTTTATGACAAGTGTTTATGGTTCATGATTGATTTATAACAATTTTCACTCTTAACCCCCAAGTTTTTTGAATTGATAATGTTTTCTACAATGAATCATGTTTATTATATATGTATGTATAGGTAGGAACTTTGTAATTTATGTTCATGATCACAACCCAAATTATTATCTTATGATTTCACATGATCATATATTGATATCGAATATCTTTTCCCTTATTAAGTATTTAGGCTCGCAATTTCTTATGTTTCCTTCCCCATATTATGAATAAAGTTTTAGGTAGGGTATTCTTAAGAGGATAACTATATTGTAATATATGTATGAGATATGTTGGGGATGTTTAATGAAATAATAATATTGTGTCTCTAGTCTTAAAATACACTAAACAATTATCGTCCTCAAGAGTGTGTTTATGAAATTAATTTAATATTCAGCTAAAAAGATGTAATATTTATGTTTTTAAATATTGTTTTATTGTGTATATTCAATAATTCCTTCATTATACATCAAAATATTTCATTAATTCTAATAAATTGTATCTTAACAATAATATGATGCATAGAATACTTCCAAAACACCATTAAATGTATCAATCTTATTTTCCCATTTATTTTTGAAAATTTATTACTCTCTTGATTCAATAAACACTAACACCTTATGAATGTATATTTCCCAAAATATATAAGGACTATAATAATATAAAATAACATTATTATCCCTATGATATATCCCATACATCCTATATTTACGTTTCCAACTCCTCAAGATCTTTAATTATTATTGAAAACAAAAAAACACTTATAATCCTTTACACATTTAATCTCACTTTTTTTATTTTTTTCAATACCCATTTCAATTTCTAATCATTAAAATTTAAATATGATCCATATCTTATATCTCCCTCATATTGATAATAAATACAAAGATCCAATTTTATAGAGTAATTCATACTATCTCATGAATCAATCTTGATTGAAATCCAATTTTCTACCATTTGTTTAAAGTATAACTTAACACATTTAAAAGTATTGTGGAATCAATTTCATGATAGGAAATAATACATAAATTAATCAAATCTATGTCTATATGATAATGATACATGTAAGAAAAAAAAAGTTACTAATCAAGATATCAAAATTATTTGTAAAATAGTTTAGTATGTGATACCAATTCAAATTTTTTTCTAGGCATTATTCAGGTAGTTTTTATAAGTTATTTATCACTTTCACTAAAGTAAAACAAAAATCTAAAAAATTAATTTTATGAAGGTTTCGCCATACTGAAGTTATTTATCTTCATAAAAAACTCAACATACTCTCCCTTTATAAACAAAATTAATTAAACTAAGAAAAGGGGAAGGTGTAACGATTATACCATAACCTCAAATTTAATTATGAAATAACTATATTTATTGATTTAAGTAGAATAATATCATCTCACCATTTGATTATATTCCCAAATCGTTTGAAAGGATAACCTCCACCATTTTAATTCAATCTTCATCACATATGGCCTTCTTTAAAATGAATTCCAAACATATTGTTCTGATTACCATTAAAATGTTACAATCAGACATCATGATTGTGGTTAAATTAATGAATGATATAAAATACTCTTAGATATATGATTTTCAAGGAATTATAGTTTCCCATGTAGAAATCAACATTAATTCCTAGAAAAATAAAAATAACTCAAAAGGTATGGTAATGATGTTGTTTCTCTAAAGATCTTTAGTTATGGAATATGTATTAAAGTTTCTTCTCAACAAAAAAACACTTTTTTTCTTATCCATCTTTTTGAGAAATCTACATGATTTATCATAATTTTATTTTCTACACTTCATTTTATAAGGTAAAATTATGTTTTTTATGTAAAACTATCTTTTAATTAAGAAGCTTGTTTTTAATATATAATGACCATTCATTATTTTTTTCTTACATTATATTATTTTATAATTCAAACTAGGCAACCAATATGATCATTAATTCATTTGAATCATGTCTATATTTTATAAAATTTTCCATACAGATTTTCAACATTCTTTAGTCACCACTTCTTAGAAACATCTAATATTCTTGTTCTTGGATGACTTCCACTAAAAAAATTATTTTTTGTTAGACTTTTTCAATTTATTCCTTTATGTCACTTTCTTAAACACTAAGACTCATGGAATATTTTTAATGACCCATGATGTTTATTTTTCATCCACAATAGATGAATCTTCTATTTTGGGTAGAATAATTCTCATGCATTTTCTTGTGTGTTATTTGAAAAACACTTTTCTTTTATATATACCACAAGGATGACTCACCATAAATTTTATATTTATTCAATATCATATATTGTGGTCTTCATCAACTGAAAACTTGTGGCACATGCCTGGTTGATTCATATTAGTATTAATCATTATTTTAATGAACCTTAATTCAGTATAGATATAAGTTATCAAGAGACTAAAATCTATTTAAAGTGAATAGATTTCCCTTTTATCTACAATTAGGCTATTATCACCTTATCTACACTTTAATATAGGCCTTCTATAATCTCAATGAATTGAAATTTTATTAAAAAATAAATGTACTTGTGTCGAAATATTCCATAACACTCAATGGCCAAGAAAGGGAAAAAAATATATTGTGGATGTCGATAGATTCGTTAATCCAACTCCATAGAAGACTAAAAAGCGTAGAGATTACTCTCAGCTAGAAAGAACAATTATCACACGTTCTTTAGAGGCCTCTAAGAAGGAAATAACTGGACCCTCCAAATCCAAAGATGTGATGATTCACTCAACTGATGAGGAGAAATCCCGGTCAACTGAAGAGGTGAATGAAGAACTGGAATCTCAAATGGAAGAACGAGATGAAGTAGGCTACCAAAGACTCAAAATTATATAAATTTCTGTGGATTCACACCTGGATATTAGACGCAGGAGGCTTAATAAGAGGTTGTGCAGGAACCTAAGAAAACACCCTAATTTTATATGATTCTGGTCGCAACTTCATGTGTACAGCATGTTATTTCAATATGCTTCATACAACTTTCTTCGATGGTTTCGTTCTCTAGTATACTTATTTTAAAATCATGTTAGTTACTACTATTTGACTGTTGTATTTGAGGACTTTCGGTGGAGTCTACAGTAAACAGAGACCTCTCTTTGCTGAATTTTTGCACTGCTACATGAGCTTCTAATGGAAGTTGACTTTGTGCTGCTAGTCGACACCCTCATATCATTTTTGATCCAAATTTTTTCTGGTTTTTTCTTTTTAATGATGGTTCAGTGTCTCAAGGACTTGTTTAGGTTTCATTTTTTTCCTTACTCACAACTTTATAGCAGCGCGAGAGAAGTACTTCATGTTGATAAAGAAGCAATGTCGATCAGCACTCCGGATGCTCAGTTTCAAAAAAACTAGATTTGAGCTTCCAGTATCATCCCTTTCGGATGGAATGGAGGAATCCCCTTTGGACAGTGTATCTCATGACTTTATTGGATCTTCCATGGTGTTTCTTTGTTTGTAACTATCAAAATTCTGGCTGGTGTAAATTCATTGCACCTCATGTTTGTAATGCTACTTCTGTTTTTAATAAATTTCCTTGGGGCATGAATTGGGTGACCAATTCATGTCACCACTTTTTAAAAAAATATATATATTTTTCTCCTCTATTTTATTTAGATATTTCTTGATTTATAAACTTGATATTTTTTTATAAGATCATTATTTTTAGATCCATTTATGGATTCATTATTATATAACATGCAAACATCCACCCTAGATTTAGAGGTGTATTTTTTATCATTTTTTCCACCCATATTTCTCAATATTTTTAGTTATAACATATGAATTTTATATAAATAGTATTACAAAGAAAAATTATATTAAAAGGGTTTCCTCTTAATTTATGATTGATATAGATAGATTGTTTTTATTCAATATAGAATTTATTTTGGAATTGTTTTTTTAATGTTTTTTTTTAGATTTTATTTTTACTAATGAAGATGTTTGTGAATTTTTATCAACTATGGATTATACCCAAATGAGGAATTTTTTATGTTAGAGTTTTTTTCAATCTCCTGGAAAATATATAATATGGATGAATATGATTATGAAGTTTTTGGTACCAGTGAAATAAGGTATTCATTAATGTTATATGTATGGTGGTAGTGCACTTGAATATGAATAATCAATGGATGTAGAATATATCAATGATATTTGATATGAAATATTACATAGTTTGATGATTACTGAAGTGAATTAGTTTTTTCCTTATTTAATATATATTTTTTATAGTTTTTTAAAGGTTTGTAGAATGCTATAATGAAATCTGGATGAAATATTTCTTTATATAGGATTAAAAAGAACTTTCCTATACCCATGTGAGATTAACTCACAATTGTTGAATCTACATAAGTTGTATCCATGTATCTGAAGCACTATTCAACATTAATATATTTTTTATATATTAAATGTAATATTAAATAGAATAATTTTTAAGTTGTTTATAAATGAAATATGTGTTAGAAAGGATATTCTAGAATCAACTATATGTTTCTATGGATACTTATGGTTAGGTGGAAGGATATATAGGTTACATGTGATTATCATATATTTAAAACATATCAAAACATGGAACACATTATTTAACACACATTGAATATGATAACATTTGAATAAATTTAAACTAATCTAGATCCCTTAATAAATTCTTGTGTTAAGTGATCGCTCCATGAAAGAATAGAAGTTATTTTACATCAAGGTGATAAGAGAGAATGATATCAAATATGGATGTTGGTTCAATTTTTTTACTAGGTAAATGTTATCAAAAAATTTTACTTTTTTTACTTTTTTTGGATTATTCTATCCTAGAATCTAGGGTTGTGATCATTAACTACAAGGTAATTCTGATCATCATTGAAATCAATTTTTAATTACAAAATAATTAGATACAATAGTATTTCTAATATCTGAGAATGGATTTATATATGGTTTCCATAAACGGTATCTTAGTTAGTATAGATAGAATAATATTATTAGAGAAATACCAAAGGTATCTGCATGATTAAATAAAAGGATTCATTGTGTCAGGAGGAGAATTATCTAATAAAGTCTATATGAAGGTGATATCTTGTAAATCCTCACAGACCAACTGGGAAAAACTTCTCAAAATAAATGAGGGTTATTCCAAGGTGTGTAAATAAAAATTTTAGGTTCAATAGAACATGTATGAGGATTTTAGGATGCACTCAAAATAGTTTATTTATGAAATTTTTGATTATATAAACATTATTGTGGTTTAAATACATAAAATAAAACAAAACCTAGATAATACCAATATCACGAGGAGTATACTGAGAATATTTCCATGAAAATTGATTGTAAAAGTCATATTTCTTGAAGATAAGGACCTAAATGGGGTGAAACTAGATAGTGTACATACCACTATCTTGGTATATATAATGATAAATAGTAATAATGAGTCCTTACAAAAAGAGAACTCTTAGAAATTGTAATTAATGGAAATAAATAAATTCACATTATAGATTGTTTCTGATGATATAAAAGCTAACGAGGTGATTTATTTCCCCTCCCCTTATATGAAATGGGTTAAATGAATATTTTAAGGTAATATTCCACTTACTTACTTATTATATATAAAAGTCAAGAATCTAACTACAGTGTTTCCAAATAATATATAATATGATAAAGAAGAATAAGTACCCATAAATAAATAATCTAAAGATGTGAATGATAATATTATTTTATAGAATAAATTATTCAAAAATAATAACTTTATTTTACAAGAATCTATTTTCAACAAATAAACTAAAGTGGAAGAAATTGTAAAAAACAAAGATCTCATTGAATAAGTCCTTATGGATATCATAGAAACACTATAGATAGGAGAATAATATGATGAATGAATTGAAGTTAAGATAATATTCAACTCTATGGTTTAAATATAAGGTTCTCTTGAAAACTTTTTTGTTTGAAGGCCCAAAAACATTATTCTAATAGAGTGGTATGTGATTAAAAAGTTTATACGTTACAAGGAGAAGAGGAGAAATCTGAGATGAAACCTAAAATTTCAAATTATAAAATCCATAAAATTGGGAAAATTTGGTCTAGTATAAACTCAAAATTGATGATCATACTAATATTATTGATATATTTACCAATTCATTGAAATATATTATCAAACACATTGATAAGAACAAAGGAAAAGTCACGGAGATGTGATGAAATCTTGAAGAACAAGGGAGACCTATAAATTTCAATATCACATCACATTGAGATGATATAATGGATGGCCTATAATGAGTCATTATAAAAGTTAAATAATTTCCCACAAGTGTAGTATTTTAAAAATAATTTCAAATATACAGTGGGGCCAGAACATATCGAAAAACCCTATAAGGATTTATTAAAAGAGACAACCGTTAACACCCCAAAATAGTAATGATCTCAGTTACTCATAAAATAACCAAAATACAATAGGTGTAGCATAAAAGACACATAAAAATAATCTATGAATCTAGTGTTGTTATTGTTGAAAGATATTATATTAAAAATATATTTGTTTGATAGAAAAATAATTTCATGGAAAAGAAGAAAAAAATGAGTATAAATTTCAATACTCTATATGTTTCTAGTAGATAATTTTTTTTATAAAGGTTATCAAGACAAGGAATTTAATTTATAATTAAAATTTTAAGGAGATATACCAAAGGATTCCTATAAAGGTAAATCATATTAGAGGGAAGAATTATCAAGTAGGATAAGAAATCCTAAAAAATCTTTACCCACATAAGATAAGAATGATCCAATAGTGATGAAGGTAGAAAAATATCATCCAATGTTAATACAAGTGTAGAAAAAACATGGATCAAGATTATAAAAGTTGGGAAGGTTAACATAGACGAGATTTATTTGAAATCAATGGATCAAGATAGAGTATGGATCTCAAATAGTAGATAAACAAATTATATTATAGAAAAAAAATATCTAGTCATACGAATCATGTATGAAAAATAATGTGTTGTACATTTTTGGAAAAAATGAATAATTGGAGATAATTGGTACTAGAAAATATAAAATTAGAGGAAAAGGATTTAGGTGCATGAATTTCTTAGAACTTGAAGTCATTGGAAACAATTGTATAATGTTAAGCCAACTAACAAAATTTGGACATCTGTTAAATTTACATAAGAAGTTATATAATTCCATATGAATAGATTTCATAATTATGTCACAAGGAATGAGTAAAAATGTGAATCAATATATTCTTAGTGGACAACAAGACATGTATTTTCTAGGAAATGAACAAGAGAACAATTTTTGCAATGAAAGGTGAAGCTCTCCTGACCCACACCCTAAGATTCAGTTATAAAATACAAACATTATGCATATAATTTGATAAAAAGTGATAATAATTGAGCATGAAATACATATATATTACATTATTTTCCTAATATAAACATTTTTTCTGAAAAATTCACACAATTATAGTACCCACGAGATTAATTTAATTGGATATTATTTATATGATCTTGTTATTTTACTATAAGTCTTAATAATTTCCAACAAACAATCCTCTCCCATGACACCCTATTAGAAGCATTATAAAAAATATTATTCTTCATATCACATGGAATATAAACATAATAAAGTATTTAGGTAATATTCCTAGTAAGGAAAAACATAATATATAACAATTAAAGATCATATGTGATCAAAATATGATCATGTGAGAAATAAAAAATCAAGTTTCATGGACATAACAATAGATAATCACACCTAATCAAACATAAATCAGAAATCATGAGTAATGAAATAAATATTTTGGAACAACATAACACATGTGTAATAAGAGTGTAGATACATGAGATGATAATCATGAAAACATCACATAATCATAAGAATTTGAAACATACATAATCAATAGAAATCATAAAATATTTAACATAACTAAATATAATAAATTCAACTTAAAAACTTCTTGATATTGGTTAACTATTTGAATATATTATTGTTGTATATGTTGACAATAAATATGGTAAAAAAATTTGACAATAAGGTCATTCAAGGTTATTGAAAATATAGTTTTCCATAGTTATTTATAAGAAGGATGGCATGTTTTATAAGAAAGATGTGTGTTGAAATATCAATGAATCAAGTTTAATTTTTTGAAAACATTATTGTTGATAAAAAATATTGAATATGATCAAGGTTTTGAATTGTTTCTTGGTAGATTGTTTTTTTCTAAATATGGGGGCTTTAATATGTTGTTAACATCATGATTTATGGAAATTGGAAATTTTGAAAATTTTATTATTAGTAAAGTGGAAGTTGTATGGTGGAATGATATATGTGTAGTTCAAGGAGTGTTTTATATAAGATATCATGTTGGAAAAAAATAGGTAATACCACATAGTAATGGTTGTTATAGTGCATCCAGATATGCCACAAATTCAACTCCATGTAGTAGAATATTTTTTAACATAAAATCCAACACCATAGTGAATGTAGATACACTATAAATGATATTTTAGAGGAAAACTATAATTTATTCCAACACCATAGTCTCCAAATCTATGTTGAAAAGATTTTTACTATTATGTAAGGTTGTATTACAAGGTGAAAAATGAAGAACAACCTTGTATGCCTTTTTTATCCAACTTGACCGTACTTTTGAGGGAGTAAGATCAACAAATAAGGGGAACCAACAATAATAGCTATCCATGAAGACACTAGGTAGTAGGAAAGTATAATATAGGAATTCTTACATGAATAGAAGTAGATTATTTCACCATAGAGAGATATTTTATAGGTAGTAGTCAATGCCAGTGGGAAGAAACTTAGAGGAGGCCAGGAGGTGACCCTGTTACTTGAAATTGGTGTTTGGAGAAATCAAATAGAATTATTTTCTATTAAAATTATTGAGTAGTTTATGATGTGGGATGGAAATTTCATAGGCTATGCCAAAACAAAATATACCATGGTGTATAATTGATTTCAAAGTATATATGTACCTTTAGAAAATTTAATTAATCAAATCCAAAGAAATAAGACTATGACATAGAAGTGTTTTAAAATCACTTTGGTTCCTTTGAAATATTTTAGGCATCCAATTATTATAAATAAGGATATGAAAAAGAGGTTTATTTAAATAAGTTGTGGATCCACTGAAGATTTAAATGTTTACACACCAAAATAGATAATGATACATTGTAGTGCCAAGGATAAATAAGAATTATACCCCACAACCACTAACTCTACCATGGAGGTTCCAAATTCAACATAACTAAATAATTTAGAGGTACACATTCCCACATGATACCATGATATAGAAATGTTTCCACATAATATCTAGTTATCTGAGCTATGTAGTAAGAGTAGAGCATGCCAGAGATCATGCATAATTTGTGGAGGAGGTAATGGTCATGTTTTATGGGACTAGTCCATAAAAGAAGATGAAACTGTTGTACAATATACCCCTTTGTAGTGATGTTTGAGGAATTAAAGTTTATAACATGTTAGATATTATCATGTTGTATGATATGAATAATGGATGGTTCTATCTAAAATAAGTGAATTTAATTCCACATATAGGTAGTTTGTTAACTGTGATAGTTTTAGATAGACAGAGTTATATATCAGAATCTAGGGAATCCAACTAAGATTTAAAGAGACATTATGATCCCATTAATTATGTGGGAAACTTGTTATAATACTAGGTAAGAGAAGACTCAATACTAAAAATTTTATTTAATGGAAGGAAAGGGGTTCTCTACCAAAATACATATAGATGTTTGTAGATAAGTAACTCTATACAAATAACACACATACGTATATAATTCTTAGTGATCAATGAGAGTTTTTATCCTGATGAGGGGATGGAAGCCTCGAAGGATTTTCAACCATTGAAAATAATTCCAATGTTAATGATGTAGTTTGTATTCTATTTATTGAAAAGAGTTACAGTGTTCCATATGTATTTTAAAAAGAAGAAGGTGTTCTATCAAGGAGTTTTCAAAAGAGGTGAAGAATTATCCAAAAAGGACTCTAATAGAGAATCTATTTATACATGAAGATGAAATAAATGCATGTGATTCTAGAGAAGGGACCTACATGCCCATAAATTGTAAAGGTTATCCTTTTCACTAAAATTGATCAATTTACAGAAAGATTGAGGGAGTGACCCATGGGAAGTAGTGATATGTCCCTAACCTAAGAGTAGGAGTAAGATATTCCAATACTTTATAATTATTTAGATTCATAGTGATTTTGGTGTACATAATAATACCAATTCATGCTCCTTAGACGTAGACTAATGAGGGTGAACCAACTGAATACTCATGTATATATTTTATTTGTGCATGCACACCAAAACAATTTAATAAATATAAAGTATATTTGGTTAAATATAAATACATGTGACCCTCAAAGTTGAGAGGTCAGGATCCTATAAGATATTTCAGATAGTTAAAGAATAAATAGTTTAAATTTTCATTGATAGTTCATAGTTGAATTCACTCTCACTATTAGTGTAATCTCATGTTATGTCACTTGTATAACTATAACAAGTGGGATCAAATAGATATGTTAATTTTTAAAAAAATTATTACTATAAATTTATAAAAAGTGTTTCTAAAGATGTAATGCATAGTGGAGACTTCAGTATTTAATATAAATAATTGACTATGCATGGTAAAAGTTGTTCATCTAATTCATGGATATTTCTCTTAGAGTTTCTTGAGAAGTGGAATAGGATGTAATTATTGTTTTGAGAAACCACATGGTTATAATTGGAAAAAAATAAAAGAAATAATACACTTTATTCTTCATACATAGGGGTATTAAATGAGGATTTCAAGATAACTTTCATAAAATGATGAATCATTGCAATTTATCCAAATACATGTGGAGTAAACTTGAAGATTTTTGTGATGTAAAAGAATGTCCAAGTGAGAAGTTCCTTATGAAAAATGGAAATATAAATAAAAACATGAAAATTTCATTCTAGAATTTTAATTATATAGATATATTAAAATATAAACATGATATTATCACTTACTCTAACCCTCATGTGGAGAAAGGATGTTATGTTTCATAAACTCTCATTATGAAAAAAATAAGATGTTATTATGGTGGTGAGATGGAAAAAACACCAAGTTTATTTTCCATGTATTTATCATGTGATAATAATTAATATTGATGAAGTATCATGCATGATGTATACTATTGAAAATTATAAATAATTTCTGTGGAAAAAAATATTGAGAATACAAAGTGTCCATGAAATCAAGAATGGTGAAATTGGGAACAAAGATGAAGGAGTAAAACGACATGATTAAAAATCATTCCCAAGATATCATGAGGGTAATTTCCATAGAGAAGTAGTCAAAGGTTAACATAATACCTATCAAGTCCCAACTTAATTAAAGGATATAATTAGGTATGAAAGATAATATAAATATGATGTTTATGTATACTATGTTAAATGAAAAGGATATAAAAATTAGGCAATTTTCAGAGAAGATAAAAACCCCTATAGATGTAGTCTTAAATGAAAGGAAGGTTCTAGATATGAAATATTTAAGAAAAGAGTTTCTCCATGAAAAATATAGAATTTTGGTATGAAAATTTTTTAAATCACTGATGTTCTTTTATTTTTGATGATTTGGGTATATCATGAGTATAATTTATGATGCTAATAAACCCAAATATGTTATAAGAACTCAAGAAGTTCCAATTTATAAATCAAGGATAGAAACAATGAGGTATGATTATTATGGTAAATGTTTCAATTAATATAACATAAGTCATATGAAAAGTTATTTCAATTGTAAAAATTAATGGAAGGGTAAATAATATATATATATATATGGAGACACTAAACTTCTAGGACTTATAAGGATATTGATTATCCTGGAAAAATGCCTATAAATATGTAAAAAAGGTTTAATGTTTTAGAGAATGAATCCACTAGTTCCCTAAAAATTATATCCCTAAGATAAAAACAGATGGTTGATGAATCATGGGTATTATGATGGGTGTAGGATTTGTTTTTTATCTCAGGGGATCATTTATTCCTTAGTTTACTTCATACTTTGGAAAAAAGTATCTCTCTCTAGGAAGAAGCTAATGTGATACTAATAGGACTACACATGTGAAGTTTGAAAAATATTGACCTTGTGGAAGTAAAAATGGATTCCATTATTTTATATAATACCCTACATAGATATGGTCCTTTCCCCTGGTCAATCTCCTACTTAATCCATAGGTTCGTGGGCTTTATCAACAACCACATAAAATTAATTCACACCTAGATAAAGGGAAATAAATTCACTGATTTCCATAGTTTTAGGGCTATCCAAGTTCTATGTTATACCCACATATATAAATTGGGATCTTTTCCCATTTAGGGAGTAAACATTTTCATATGGTATTCCCTTAAGCTACATTATTTCATACCTCCTTAATCTTCTTCATCTCCCCAATTTTCCTCATTAATCTTGTACTTAAACTCTATCTGAATAAACTAAAATAATGATTTGAGGAAAAAGGGTGTATCATGAACCAAAATCTGAGAAATCGCTATAACTATCTTAGATTAAAAAAATATGGAATAAAAAACAATATTTTTTTCATACTGTTAATAAGGTGGAATATAATTTGAATTTGACTCCACCAAGGAAAATTTAATCTAATGTGTAATTTTTATCAATCAATGAATTTGTTTTTGAATTTGGTCCAATACAAACCACAGGGAGTAAAATGAGGAATATGTAATGGAGATAAAATCTGTAGGTGATATACATTAGTGATAAAACCCAAGAATATGCTTTTTAAAGTGTTTCTGATTCCAAAATTGTGGTAAATACCAATCCTTGGAAGAAAGAAAATAATTAAATCCATTAAAATAAGTGAGTAAGAGGTATCAAACAAAGGATTACCTTTAATAAGAGGTTGATTATTCTTACTAAAAGTGATGTAAAATATATTAAAGAGTTAATTTCATTCCTTTCCTAAAATTTAGAAATGGAAAATGGAAAAATAGAAGGTGATGGGTTGGCTTATCTTTACCTTCTATATCCCTTAACTTGAAGAATAATGATGTACCCCTCTCCCCATATGCTTTATTATGTATTGATATTTTTTTAGAGGAGTATAATTGAGGGGAAGACATTATCTATGGGGGAAATTGTTCTTGAAAAGAATATTAATGATTATAATAAATAAGCACAAGTGGATGATTCTTAACAAAAAAATGGAAATAAAGAATATGTACACCCATTTTGTAAAAAAATGATTAATATAAAAAAATTCTAGGAGACAAAGTCTTAGCGGTAGGTGTGATGAACATAAAAAGGATATTAAGACTCATTATAATTCTTTAAAGACTATGAAGAGTTGAAAGTAATTAATCTAAAATGATATTATTTATTCAAATTGAAACCAATCTTACAACAGGTGGTGTCATAATTTTGTCAAGTGGCATCAATTACATCAGCATGTGGAAAGTTTCTCATAAACATTTACTTTAATGTTATGTACAAATATTTTAGTGTGAAGTTGTTAATTTTAAAAGTTGTATTTTGATAGTGGAATAGAAAAATCTATTTTTTTTACTTCTTGGTATAAATGATTGTAATGGAAAACCTTTTTATTTTCTATAAAAACTATTTTTTCCTACATTAGGATTTATCTTAGTTAGGTTTGAGGAATTATTGACATCTCAAGTGAAAAGTGGTAATTTAAATTTTTGAATCTCTTGAGAAAATTAAAAAGGAAACGAGATTGTCTTATGTAACCTAAGGTTTCAAAGTATTTGGAAAATCACGTTGTGGTTCAATCCAAAGAATAATATTTTTTTTGAAAAAGGGTAATAAATATCCTCATGTGGAGAAGACGTACCCAAGGGGGGGGGGGTTTATTTCGTAGTATGATTTTAAATATTATGTCGATGATGATTTAAATATTATTTTCCCTATAATAAAGAGGATAATAATGAAAAGTGATTCCCTATATTTTAATAAGTAAATTTTAAAAGACCCATTGCATTCCAAAGACCGTTTGTATTTCATTGACTGCAAGGAGTGATAAGATATATTGATAAGAATAATATATCATTTAGGGGAGAATATTCTTCCATTTATGAATTTAATAAGGGAGAGAAAAATTAAGTTGTGTATTAACAATAAAAACTAAAGGGGGAGATTTCTAGTTGTCCCAAAGGATTAAATTTTTACCTAAGACAATAAGGTTGTTCATTGTAGTTAAAAATAAGGTTTTTAAGGTTTTTGACAATAAGGTTGGTTAAGGTTGTTAAAAATAATGATATTTATGATTAATTACAAGGATGTGCATTGTAATATTAATGAATAAAATTTGATTTGTTGAAGAAAACATTATTGAAAATACATGTTGAATATGATCAATGGTTTTAAGTACTCCTTGGGAGATTGGTTATTTCCAATGATGATAGATAAGGTATGTTGTTGAAATAAATATTTATAGTTATTTGAAAAATAGAAAAATTGATTACTAATCAAGTGGAAGATTTTTGGAGGATTTATAGAAGTGAATTTCTAGGATATTGTTGTATAAGATTGAAATTTATCCAAAATAGGATAGAACACGTTGTATTGGCGGCCATAATGAATCTAACTATTTTATAAATTTAACACCATTCTATAAAATTCTTTGCATATGATAATACCATGCCATAGTGAATCCAACTACACCATAGAGTAGATATTGTAGGAAAAATTCAATGTTTTCCCTATTGTAGTCATCATAAATATTCTACAAGGTTGTTTGATATTCCATAAGGATATATGGTAGGGTGAAAAAATTAGGCCAACCTTGCATTCCTAGAAAAGTTATCCCGGCTATGTATATATTGGAGAAAGATTGACCACACAGGGGAACCAATAAGGATAGCTAGCCATGGAAACACTGGGGAGTATATTATTGTGAAAATGGGAATGCATGTGCGCATGGAAGTAGTTGTCTGTTCCATAAGGTAGAAACATATATGGAGTGGTCCATGATGCTAGGAGAAACTATGGAGGAGGCTGGGATATTGCCCTATTATACACAACTATTGAGTGGAGTAAGAAAATATTCTTATATTCTATGATAATTTGGGAGTAATTTCTAATATGGGATGTTAAGTTTATAGGATATGATAAAACCAAATGGAATGTGTCATATAATTCATTCCATAGGACTTCCATGCCTCTTGAAATTATGCGGTATCCATGAAATAAAAATATGGTTATGACATAGAATTTCTTTTAGATGAGTTCTATAGAACTAGAAAATTTGAGGCGCACCAGTTATATAAAGATGTTTACAACATAGAGGGTTTTCATAGGATTTATAGATCCATAACATATTTCATGGTGTCAACACCACTACAGATAAGGCTACACGATAGTGCTCGTGGAAAAAAAGAAAACCATGCCACAACTATAACTTATGACATGTAGGGTCCAAATTCAATAGAAGTAAATGATTTAGAGGTCTCAATTACCACATTAGGCTATATAAAAAAGATGTTTCCATGCCACATCCAGTTTTATGTGTTGATAAATTATAGAATATTGTGCTAGAGATCATGTGTGAGTTAAGTAGGAGTTAATGCATGAGTTTTTTTGATATTATTATCAAAAAAGGACCACAGTACACAACTCTAGATCACACTATAGTGAATTATAAATAATTTAATGATTTACTAAGGTATATCTTACCACACCATAATATATGTAGAATTTAATTTTCTATGTTGTATATTTAAATCCCATTCCATAGCCAGGTATTTTTCTCTTTGTGACAGTTTTGTCCATAGGGAGTTATTTCTTGAACTCTAGGGTGTCTAACACATATTTAAATGATCATTATGATCCAATTAATTATATGGTACAGTTGGAATGATCATAATAAAGGGAATTCTAAATCCTAATTATTTTATTGAATGAAAATATATGAGTTCTCAAAAAAACTACCTATAGAAGTTCTAGAGAAGAAACTTTATGCATAGAACCCATTATGATATTTGATACTCTGAGATAAAAAAAGATGTTTTTATAGATGATGGTTAAAAAGTATTGAAGGATTAGATACCACTAGACATCCTGGAAAATTTGAATAAGGATTTATTGGTTATAAATACAACATGTTTATGTTTTTCACAAGGTATTCGAGAAATAAGAAGGTGTTGCATGAAGGTGTTTTCACAATGGGGGAAATAGTTTCCCATTAGGACTTTATCAGAGTATCTATTCATAACTAAATATGAATTATATGAAAATAATTCTAGATAAGGGACCTATATATACATGATGAGAAGGTTATTGTGTCTATTGTTAGTGAGGTAATGAATAAACGTTTGAGGGAGTCACCCATGGGAAGTAGTGACCTATCCCCAGACATTGTAATGCAGTGAACTTGGTAATATAAGTGACTTAGCCTAAACCATTCTAATAATTTATTTTTATAGTGGTTTGGGTGAATGTAACAATACTAATTCATGTTCCTTGAATCTATACCAATGATGGTGATTTAATTAAATAGTCATGTCCAAATTTACATTATACATGCACACCAAAATTTATCAAATAATATAAACAACTTGTAGTTAAAGAGAAATATAAGTGAATATCAAGTTTGTGGGGTCATTATCCTATAGGGTATGTGATATACTTAAAGGGGAAATTGATTTAATTTTCATTTATAGTGAATACATAGATTCACACCATCCTAGGGTATTATCACGTTATTCCATTTGTAAAAGTCTAACAACATAGCTACCCCCAATCATTCCCATTCACAAACTTGTTTACATAGATACCCATAATCAAGTATGTGTAAAATCTTTTGAATGTAAAAACATATGCAAAGGGTTATCGAAATAATAATTGTTTCCATGCAAAGAGGTGTGTACATAATAATAGTTTCCATGCATAGACATGTGAACAAAATAATAATCCCATGAATAATTATATCATTAGATACAAATATTTACCCAATGTGGTGGATGGATTGATGGACCCACAAAATTAATAATGATACACCATATATATTTGTTACACATGAATATAAAAACTTTCATAATTCCATCATAGCATTTATACCCATGAGAAATAAAAGTGTTTCATGAACAATTCTATAATATATTATCATTATATGTAAAAATAAAGAAGGAGGATGGTATCATTTGAGATAATAACTAGTGGAGAAGGAAAGGCATAAAAAATAATTACATGGATAAAAAACAATTATAAGTTCATTATAAAATTATTTGGTTAAATTAGAAGAAATATCCTTAACTTTGAAAACATTAATTTTAATAGAATATAGTTTATAAAATAATGGGGAATATAAGTTACTTAAGAAAACCATGAAAACATTGAAAATAATATTGGTAAAAAAATTAAATAAGAGTGTGGGGGATGCATTATAACCAAAAAATTAAAAATAATATTATTGTTACACTTTTCTAAATAAATTCAAATCAATAAAAATTTACCAGTAAAGAAAATGTTTGAAATGTTTCCTTTTGAACCATTTTAATGAAATAAAAAATTAATATAAAATGACCATAATCAATCATTGATATAATAACATGAAAATGTGATCATATAAATTACATAACTTAAATAAAATATTTTATTACAATATATTCACAAGGTTATTTAGGTGTATAGTTTTATGAAATTGGAGGAAACATTAACTAAAAAACTCATGCCTCTTAAACTAATGGATATTCCACCCACTATATACATAACTGTTTAATATGGGTTAACATAAGATATAATGGTAAAAGGTTATATGTGAGTATAATATAAGTATATGGGTATAATTATAATGCATAAGAAAATTATAACCAAAAAATTTTAGATCATAAATCATATCATATCTTAATAATATATCATGAAGATGTAGTATATCACAAAAACAAGGAAAATATGATATTTTTGGAACATCCATAAGAATTGAAATAACAACTTGGTGGATCTAGATTCACTCTCCAATTTCATTTAGTTGATCAATCTTCACTCACCTATTTTTCATAGGTGATTAGGGATCAAAACCTATTTCCCATTTTAGATCGAGCATCAATACTAATTTTAGAATTCTCTTATGAGATGTATTGATTAACCCAATACCTTAGTGGGGTTATATAGTGTCCCCAATCACTAAAGGATTAACCATACACTCATGTGAAATAAGAAAACAGTTAACAATAACATAATTTAAACCTATGAATATGAATTGGTTTTATAAAACTTTAAATTGAAAAATATTCAGTTTTTATAAAATAATGAACCCATTTAAATAAAATGGGTTTTATGTCATTTCAAATGGATTCACATAAGAATATCATGAATAATTACATAAATAATCATAACATGATATAACTCATGGAAAATACATGGGTATCTAATGATATTTTGTGACAATATAAGAATATATAATTTAATCAAGATAAGAATATAGTATTTACATTATATAGATAAATGAAACATATTTAAGACAATGATTTAGCTAATAAATAAATAAATGAAATATTGGTAAACATCATTAAGAAAATAAAACATTGAATGAACATGATTAATATGTTTATAACATGTTAATTCCAATTATATTATAGAACGAATGGTATGAAATAAAAATCTAACCATAATTTTTCATAGATCAACAATCAAATAAATAATTATAAATTTAAAATTGACCAATCAAATACCACTTTTAGTTCTGGGTGTAGAAAAATAATGCATGTGTGGGGGATGAATTAAAATTTATTTTAATAATATTTTCCTAAAACCAAGAGCGATGATATTTAATGTAAATTTTATAATTAATTTATTTAATATTTGAATAAATACATACCTAGGTTTAGGAACATTCTTAGTTGGTGAATGATGATCTTTTGAAAAGACCTTTTTGTATCACCTTCGTTATTATATAAGGATACAAGGATAAAATCACTCTAGAGGTGATCCACACGTGATCCTATGATCTCTAAGAAACACCACTTGATCACCGAGTGTTAGTGCGGTGAGTCGAATGTATTGAATTTTTCATTCTTGATGACTTGTTATTTGATCTTGAATAAATCTATATTCCACTTCTCATTTTTTAAAGGTATAGATGTGGAGGAGTTGAGAGAGAATTTGTTGTGCAGATAAATTCACTATTCTCAATTTCAGATAATCTACACAATAAAAATAGCTATCTATTTATAGAGGTAGGATTTATGTTAAAATGTTATTTAATTGCATTTCGGCCATTAAATAACATTTATTAATTTTAATAAACCACATTCCAAATAATAACAATTATTATTATTATTTTGTAGTGCATGCCAACTTGCACAATAAAAAATATTATGTAACAGTCATGTTAATAAATATCTATCACCGGACTTGGTCTTGGTCTATTTGAACTTCTTTATCAATTTTTGAATAACCGAATAAATATTTTGTTCACAATCTAGTGAATTTTATATTTATTAACATATTCAAAAAATAAAATAAATATTTTATTCATATTTCGGTGAATAAGTATTTATTTAATTTATGCAATAAATATTACTTGAATAAAAATATTACTCAAACTTGAGTATAATATTTATTCCATTAATTAACCTTAAATAGAATTTAATTGAGATCAAAGGAAAAACTTAGTGTGTGACCCTCTAGGATTCCTTCTCGTTGGCATTAGGTGGGATTTCCTAAAGTCCAATATTACTATCTAGAAAGGGATATATGCACCCAAGAGAAATAATTTAATGTCGTGACATAGAAAACCACATAAAAATGATCACTTTTTAATACAATACCTTTGTCACAATATCTCATCAAGTAGGTTTCACATCCATGTCACCAAACTATATGATCAATATTTCTTTCTTGACTATTTTAATTAAACACATCATTACACCATGGACATAAAATTTAATGTGATGGTTTTATTCTAATCAAAGGGCAAATATATCAGCTTCAATAAATATGGAAGGTAAAAATCATTCATCGACTAATTGATTAATGACATGTCACTCATGACATGCCCAGTGTATCTAACTTCTCCATGAGCTATTATCATCATGGTTTACAAAATACATATATGTATGTGAGTTGGAACATGCATTAATAATAATCTCAAAGTATAATTTCCATCACACACGCTCATAGATAGGAATATCCAATGACACCAAAACATGCAGAATTCTTATTGGCAGGTCTGTTCTCATAATCTCTAGTCTTGGAGATTACCATGTGTGAACTTCCTGAGAAAAAGCTTCATCTTCTTATGAATTCTCGCACCTAATATTCTATTTACTATGTGTCCTATCATAGTATGTTATCCAACCATAGAACATTATTTGAGAATATCCTCATAGCACATCAAGGTTCTCATGATAGAAGGGAACTACTATGACCTTGTCAATGCGATGTATACTATAGGACATTATTGCATTAGATTCAGATAAAACAACAAAAAATATGAAATAATAATTTTTATTAATATTAAATACATCGAATATTTGTGTAATCCAAGTACAAATAGTTGGTCCTAGGACACCAGCTCCAATAGTTTTCAATTATAATAATGGAGAGAGTAGCACACCAGGTTTACAAGTTTTGAAAGAAAGACTACTCCATATTGAAACTGGTTTTCCCCTATTAAAATTCATTACTATAAAATAATAGATTACAATATTCCTAAATCAAACTGGGATACTTTTTATGCTCCATATCTAACCAAGAGATTCTTTCTGCTTTCGTATCTAACTAAATATCTTTTACTCTATCTCTAACTGAGATAAACCTTCTAATTTCAAATCCAACTAAATGACTTCTACTCTGAAACAAATCGAGAGACTCCTTATACATTAATATCTAACCAAAAGACGTTAATTCCTTTTATATCTAACTAAAAGACTTCAACCTTTCTCTAATTATTGATCATTGTACAATGATATTTTGATATTCCCTATGATTAATCTAGATCTGACTTTATTTTGTAAAATTTTGGTACCTTGAATTTCCACTAGTCGGTTCTATTTTCCTTGACCAATAATTTTGATAACCTATAAATTATTAGTATCCTCGGTGATAGAAATTATTGGGATATTATTCATTCTTATTCTATTTAATACCTGACCACACTTGATGTGTGTAAGTTTTGTGAAAAAAATTATTATATATTACTTTATTAAAGAATAATACTTCCACAACCTCAGTACACTTATAACTCAAATTTAAACACTTTTGATATTCTAACTGATTCATTCTCAAGTTCACTTTACCCAATTCATGAAAAACATTTCACATGTGAATTTGTCAACCATTATTAATGTTTAATACTATACATATAATTCATAAACACTAGAATATAATAATGTTTCTCTATTGTTTTAAGTGCTGGTTGTTTAAATTTTATCAAGTGAGTTTTATTGTCCTTGTTTTATACTTCTTTCTCAATATTCGATTAATTAATTTAAATAAGAATGTAACTTCATGAACTATCCACTATTTTTTTCATTCAAGTGTTATCATGATATGCCACATCAATGTGAATCGAGCTCAAATTGACTATATCTTTTCTTTCATGAAAACGAGTGAGTGTATACCCCATCTCATGGTGTCTCATGTACTTCACACAAACTAGGAAGATAAAAAATAAGTATATCATGTACTATTGAATGATTTTGTAGAAAAAAGTTATTTGAGATGCTATTAATGTGTGATAAATATAATTCGAATTACCATAGATTCCTCTTATTCATGTAGTTAGAATCCTCAAAAAATATCTTCCTCTAGAAATAATTCATTGTGAATGCTCTATTTTATTAGAAAATTGGAGCACTCAAAATATAGTAGAATAACCTCCCTAGGTAGGATCATTGATATTTTTAGGCAAACCATTGCTACTTTGCACCACCTTTCTTCTAATTTTAATGTCATGTAAGGGACCTGATATTTAATCCATGTATCACCTTTTATAAATAGATGAATATAAAATTTTTCTAAAATTATATTATCAAAAATGTAAACCTTTATTCCACTAAAGGTTTCCCTGAGACGGAGACTCACATTGACTCAATAGCATCTCCTCAAATTCCATAGGTTGTTGACTAGCAGCGATGGACTTGGGTGTGTCTATAGGGATACAATTCCCTTATATCAAAGTGTAACACAATGGAATAATAATAATAATTAATAGAGGAATCATTAAATAAATAAAATATAAGATAAATATAAATGGAATGAATATATAAAACAATTCTAAAATGAATCTCATATACAATGATGATCATGTCATGTCTCTATAAAACATACAAAATAGGTATATAAGAATTTAGTTCAAAACATGTATCAAAATACCAAAAATATGAAAAAAAAAATGAATTATACTAGTTATAAATATGAGAATCAACTCAGTATTATGGTCCCCTTCTCCAAATCATAGCACAAATCAAGCATCGTATTGTGGGTTCTTTCACCGGTCCTTACCAGCATCTAGATAGTCTATTTAGGTGCCCAAAAATGGCCAGAATTATAAAAAAACTTATATTTATTACACACTTACACAAGATTTATTACATAATTTTTCACTTAATACTACTCTGATGATCAAGAGGTCTAGTGTCATGGGAAATTAGGAACATTATAAAACAACTTAGAACATAAAACCCAACATCTTTATTGAAAACTTCTTTTACATGACCACAATATTACTTCGTACATAGCATTACATGGGATAACCTAAGGACATGCATAAGAAAATGGGGAGATTTAAAGCCCATTAAGGGAGAAAAAATGGAATAACATGAAGAATATAGTATATTTTAGGCAATAGGAATATCAATGGAGCACAAGAGAAACATGAACATAAAGGCATGATATAGAATGATTATCATAACATGGAAATGTGGAAACAACATTTAACATGATATTAGAATGATCCAAGGATCATTGAACTTGTATTATCATGAGTAATACGTCATTGAACTTGAAATATCATGATACTAATCTTTTCCTAATGTATTGGAGTGATATCAAGGCGCACCCTTTATAAACAGTTCATTTCATGCATAAGTGTTCCACATAGATCAGACAACATGGATTCATTAAACATCATAATTTATTCAATTAATAAGAGATATGGAATACAGAAATGTAATTCCTCAATCAACACGTATATGTTCATAAAGTTGAATACCCTTGATAGAGAAGTGGGAATGGTATTCACTTACACTGTGATTTTGGCATGGAAATTTTTGTGTAACTTCGACAGCATAATGATGTCAAATAGAAATTATAAAATGGGTTTATGAGAGAAAAAGGGGTCTCTAATAATTTATAAATGAAAGGTAAAGTAAGGGGTCATTGAAAATAATAGCCCATCATATTTAACATAATTTAGATGCATAATATAAATGAATTTCTAGAATATAAAATAGGAGAGAGAAATTCCTTACGAAATTTTGGCATGGTGACGGGTGTAAATGGGAGGAATTAATGAGAGAGAAAGAGGTATATCATAATTAAAACATAATTATATCAGTATGGGGGAGGTTATAAATCATACCCCAATATTTTTAATTGAAAATAAAAGGGTATAACAACATAAATGAATTTGGATAAAAATGAGAAAGGAATAAATATGTTACATGGAAGTGTGGTCCCAAAGGCTTGGGAGAGGATTAAGAGAGGAGTATTGGGAGCTTGGGGTGCCTTTTGAGGATTATAGAGAGAGGACGGTAGGAGTTTTTCGAGATCCAAATGGTTTTAGTGAATAGGAATGGGAGATTGAGTGGGTTTATATAGGAAAAAATATGGAATTCTTTATTATTTAGGTTTTGGACACCACACATTAAACTAATAAAAACCAAAAACCATCCCATAATTATTTCCAAATTTGAGTGAAAAAAATTATTTTATAAGTCCAATGGCGGAACTTATTAAAATATTAGGCTTGCTTATGTGGAGGTGAGTCACACTCTTAAGGAAATCATTTTAAAATGTTAAAATGTTTTATAAGTCTTGGAGGGTTCACTAAGGATTTGTAAAATAAATAAATAAACCTAAAATAAAATTATTTTAAAGGTAAAACATATATTGTACGAATTTCCCATTTATAGTATTTTATTAAATCAATATTGGGTCATTATGATGTCATAAAACACATTATATATTTAAATGGTGTTTAATTTTTACCCAAAAATTCAATTGTCTCAGAAAATTATGAAAAACTCACCATTGGATAATTTTGATTTTCTGATTCCAAAAATAATATTCATTTTATAAAAATAATTTTCTAAATATGTGAATTTTTACTTTTAAAATAAAAACTGACATTTTTCAAAAATTCATGGGTTTTGACAAAAACATCTTTCAAACCTTAATAAAAAGTACAATTGTATTCATAAATATTATACGATCATTTATATTTAATAAAAATTCATTTAGTAATAATATTTTATTAAAATATTATTTAATTTAAAAACCCATTAATTCATCAAAATATATTTCTTAATTGAATATTAACTAAAAATATTATTTGTTCTTTAAAAACTATTTACAAAGTAAAAATAATAAAATTAATGTATATTATTTACTCTATACAAAAATAATGCACATAATCATAGATATAGGGTATTTTTACATAAACTCGTATAACACCTACATAAGACCTAAGGGTAAGGTGTGCGATGGTGACAGACTCTTGGGGTGGCTCGAATAACATCGCTCGGGTGGTAATCTCTGTTAACTTCCACTTGTCCTATAAGCAGTTTTGTTAAAGCTTAATGTGTTGAATCTCAGCTTGGGATTGGGGAAGAGATAATCCTAATGATTCCACCACCTTTTTGAGATCTGACAAATGGGCTTCGTACATAGAAATTCCACTAGATGAGGCCATTTCTTTCTTTCTCTGGGTAAATTAGATTTGTTAAAGCCCTGTATTAATACTAATGATGTGATCACTATTAAATAGCTATATTAGAAATGGTAAGAATTATTAAGGTATTTTAAAATCCAAAAACATAAAACCAAATAAGTGCATATGTTTTATATAACCATTTTACATAATAATACATTTAATCAGATCAAGAAGAATTTTCATTAGTAAAAGTTTGGGTCGTTACAATATTCCCTACTTAAGAAATTTCACCCTCAAAATTTCCTTTACCCACACTAAAAAAGATTATGTTAACTCTGCTTCAACACTTCCCCTTATTCCCACATTACTTCTTCAAACTTTTGGTTTCTCTACAACACCTTGACGAGGTGCATTGTCTTATTTCATAGAACTTTTTCTCTACGATATAAGATCTTCACCAGCTTCTCTTCATAGGATAGGTAATTCTCCAATGGTACCACCTCTAGATTGATTAAATGAAATGGTTCAGGTATGTACTTCCTCAAGAGTGATACATGTAATATATCATGTACTTGAGATAGGTTCGATGGGAGTGATAGTCGATAGGCCACGGCTCCAATGCGATCAAGGATCTCAAAAGGGTTGATGTACCTTGGACTAAGATTTCCCTTCTTCCCAAATATCATAACTCTCTTCCACGATGATATAAAGAGGAATATCATGTCTCCAACATCAAACTTTGTGTCTCTTCGACAATTATCAGCATAGTTCTTTTGTCAACTCTGAGTAGCTTTAATGTGCTGCTGGATGGTATTAAAATTCTCCACCATTTCTTTGACCATTTTTGGACCTAGGAGTTTTTACTCCCCGACTTCATCCCAATATTCATGTTTTCTGCACCTCTTCTGATAAAGGTCTTCATAAAAAGCTATTTAGATGCTTTAGTGGAAACTATTATTATAAGAGAACTCAACCGGAGGAAGATGCTGATCCCATTTTAAGTTCATTGAGAATTCTCTCAACATGTCCTTGATTGTTTGGATAGTTTTCTCAGATTGGCCATCAGTTTGAGGATGATAAGCCGTACTGAAGTTCATATCAATATTTAGAACATGTTGAAGACTCTTCTAGAACATAGAGGTGAATCTTGGATCTCGATCGGATACAATATATAGTGGTACTCCATACAGCCTTACCACTTTTCTGATATATATTTGTGTCAGTTGATCCAATGAGAAATCCTCTTGAATTTCAATGAAGTATACAATATTTGTAAGAGGATCCACAAAAACCTAGATAGCAATGTTTCCTTCAGATGTATTCAGAAGTCTGGTGAGAAAGACCATGGTGATGTTCTCCCATTTCCATGTTTGTATAGGTAATGGTTTCATCATCCCCTTAGACTTTTTCCTCTAATCGTTCACCTACTGACATACCAGGCACTTTGAAATATACTTAGTGATCATCTAATTCATGTTATCCCACCAATAATTCTCTCAGAGATCTTGATACATCTTTTTCTTTCCTGGGTGAATGGATAAATTCAAACTATGTGCATCATCCAACAGTTATTTTGTTTACTTCTAATTTGATGGAAGGAATAGTCATGACCCAAATCTCCCAATTCTTTCTTCATTAACATTGAACTTTGAGGATTTCCTTTTTCTGATAGCACATGAGCCTTAGCCCGGTTGGTAAGGACTCCGTAAGTGCATCCAAGAGACCAGGGATCAAATCCAGGCAGAGGCAGAATTTCAGGGTACTATAGCAGTACTGTAGCAGGAACTGTAGCATTAATGTAGCAGGTACTATAGCGGAACTGTGCAGTACTATAGTAGGTACTATAGAGGGAACTGTAGCAGACATTGTTTGGCACTATAGCAGCCAGAAATATGCCCCTGTTTGGGCCTTCGGGACACCGATTTGGTCCCTGAGTCATGTAAGGCCTTTGGGCCACCCATGCCTTTGGGTCAGTAAGGCCTTAGGGCCACCTCAAGGCATTCGGGCCACCTTTAGTGCAGATGCAAACAAGACAAACTACAAAGAACAATCTCTACAAGGAGGATGAGCAAGGAGCTTTCACCACATCAGAGCTAAACGGATTTCAAGAATGAGAGGGTATGGCACCTGCCATTGGGACAAGCCTGTGCATGCACGGGAATGCCTAGCCGAACAGCAATGCGAAGGTGGAGAGCTGATTTCATGATGAAGATGCTGGGGATGAGCAGTTCCAAGTAGTTATCTTGGGTTGTATGTAATGTTTGAAGCCTACGGGCAATGAATTATTCTATGTCTTGCGTTCCATGTAATACTTACGCCTACGGGCCTTGAAAGGGTTTCACCTCACCCCTTAAAAGGTGTATTATCAAAAATCAATAAAAATGAAGGCCTTCGGGCCATTGGAGGATAGTTTCCACTTTCTTATGAATTCCCACATCATCCTTTTGAGCATCCTTTAACCTTTCCAAAAGATATGGTTGAGTAATCATTTTTGAAAGGATTGATGATGTTCCCTAATTTATGATTTACATGCCCATATTCATCAAATCTAAGAAGATTGGATCCTTTTTAATTCTCATCAATGATAGATTTTCTAGGTCCTTTCTACATAGAGAATATTCCACCTTGTTCGCTTTATCAGGTTGGTAATGGATTGAGAAGTCATAATCTTTGTTCATCTCTAACCATATTCATTGGTGCATGTTCAACTCTTTCTATGTGAATATATACTTGAGGATTTTTGTATCTGTGTATATTTCACACTTCTCTCCAAAGAGGTAATGTCATAAAATTTTCAAAGGGAATATTACTGCATCCAACTCCATATCACATATTAGATCCTTTTCCTCATGAATATCCAATTTCCTTGGAAATAGGCAATGACTTTGTCATTTTTCATCAACACATAGTCCAGGCCCTTCTTCAAAGCATCACTGAATACCACAAAAAGTTATCCACTTGTCGGTAGTGTGAGAATGATCACATAGATGAGCCTACTTTTCAACTCCTTGAATATCTATTCACATTAATCACTCCAAGGAAACATTACTCCCTTCCGTGTTAGCTTGTTAATATAGTTTGAAAATCATGAGAAATTTCTCAGAAATCGGTAATAATATCCAGTAACCCCAGGAAGCTATAGATATTTGTCACCAATGTTTTACTTATCCACCCCTCTATTGAAGATTTATTGGAGGGATACATAGATATCCCATTGCGTGTGATGATATGACCCAGGAATGATAATTCGTTCAACTAGAACTCACAGTTTTTGTACTTTTTATAGAGCTTATCCTTTCGAAAGATCTCTATTGTAGTGCTTAGATGATCCTCATTCTCCTCCTTGGTTTTGGAGTATATTAGAATATCATCTATAAAGACTATAAAAAATTTGTTGAGGTGATCTCTAAAGACTCTATTCATCAAGTCCATGAATATTTCTGGAGAATTAGTGAGTCCAAAAGGCATTACTATGAATTCATAGTGCCCGTACCTTGTACAAAAAAACAGTCTTGGGGATATCCTCCTTCTTTAAACTTATTTGGTAATATCTCAACCGCAAATCCACCTTGGATTAGTATTGTGCTCCATGTAATTGATCAGACAAGTCATCAATTCAGGGTAGAGGATACTTGTTCTTTGTTTTGATTTTGATGAGATCACAATAATCAATGCAAATGCGCATTGACCCATCCTTCTTCTTGACAAAGAGTACTGGTGCACCCCATGGTGAAGCACATGGGCATATATACCCTTTATCTATATTCTCATGTAGTTGTTTCTTTATCTCCTCAATCTCCATAACAACCATTATATATAGAGTCTTGGATATTGGAAACACCCCAGGTATAAGATCAATTGAGAATTCAACATCTCTTCTAGGATGAAGACCAGGAAATTCCTCGGGAAACTTCAGTAAATTCCATCACTATAGGAATGTATTCAAGGATGGTTTTTTCCTTATACTAAATCATCTGAGCAATATACACATGCTCATAGGGCATTAATATCCTTGCTTGAGACGATGGTCCTAAGGAAGATTCATCCTCTTCCTTGAACTTGTACAGAATCGGGGGTTGATTCTCCATATAGAGAGTGATTTCCATTTCATAGCAATATATGTTGGATCTATATAGGTAAAGAAAATCCATTCCAAGAATTGAATCAAATTCCACCAGAGGGAGTATGATGAGGTTCTCCAATACGTTAAAAGAACAAATTGTGATAAGATAGGAGTTATATTCATGGGATGCAATGATTTCCCCATTTTCTATTCTCACCGACATCTTTACTTCCATGATTTGTGGTGGTGTTGGGATTGTTCTACTAAAAAATTAGGAGATAGAAGAATGCTTAGAACCAGAATCAAAAAGTACATTTTCTATTCTTGAATTAATGATTAGTGTACCTATCACCACTTCGGTTTCGGGGTTCACTTCACCATTAGTGATGGAAAAAGATCACCCTTGCTACCTTGAAGGTTGTTGGTTTCCTCTAAAAATCCTTGGATTAGGGAACGGGTTTGAAAAGTGCCCTGGTTCTTTATAGTTAAAGAAATGAACAATGCGTTGAGGGTCGAACGAAGTGTTCCTCTCCTCTATTTTAGTAGCGGGTTTTTCTTGTCAGCAGTTAATAGTTAAGTTCCCTTATCTTCCACACCTAAAGCATTTCCTCATACCCTTCAATAAATTTCTAGGGTGATTCTTTCAAAACCTTTGGAAAGTGGGGTGCTGGAATTTCTTAGAACCATTTGATTTATCCATCAGAACTCCAAAATTAATTTCCACCTTAAGCTTCTTATCCCTATGATACCCCTTATATTCAATGATCTCCATTTTTAATTTGAGGGAACATAGGAAAATTTCTCCATTGCTCTTGAAGTCATGGATCGCTAGGGATTTCCATAGGCTAGGTTTTAGCCCACCAAATAAGCGGTCAACCTTGAAATTTGGGGTAATGAAAAAGTTGGATGCATATTGTGCAAGCTTTGGAAAGTTTTCCTTGTATGCTCTGACTACTTCGTCATCTTTTTTCTTGAGGGAAAGGAATTCCATTTCCATCTTAAGTCAGAAGGTGTGAGGAAAATATTTATCGAAAAACATTTTCTAGAAATACTTCCATTATAATTCCTCGATCTCCTCCTTAGGCTTCGTATTTTTTATAAATTTACACTATTGATTAGCTTCACCCTCTATATGATAAGCAGCTAGAAGTACCTTCTCTTTTTCAGAACATTGAATGATGGAGATGAACTTTTCAATGGAGTTTATCTATTATTTGGAAATTGAGGGATCAGATGATCCATTAAAATTAGAGGCCTTGGTCTCATGAATCTCTCGATTGTGGTTTGTTCTATCTTAGGGGGGTTGAACATTCCTATTGACCCATGTTTATATTCAAAACTTGAGTTAACTGAGAGTGTATCGTGACAAAGTTTATGATTACCGCTCCCATCAGATTGGGCATCTCATTAAAACAATCATCACATTGATCTTTGCATCAGTTTTTAGCTAGAGTCCTCCAATTACTGTCCATTTTCTAGAATAAAAGGAAAGTTAGGGGTAACACATAAAGTGTAATCTAATGAAAAAAATGATAACTTATAAATTACATTTATTTCCTTAACTTATCTATGTTATCCATGATCTAATTCCCAACATATATTCTTAGGGCAGTTATTTTTTTATTTCTATTAATAATGGTTCATACTAATCTTATGAATTTACCAAAGAATATACCCCGAGAGTGTCATAACCAAGAGTGCAGCAAGGCCTGTTTTCGTGCACCAGTTCCTGTTAGAGTCTAGTTCAAAGTGGTGTTTTCAGGTTTTACCCCTAGATACATTTGTGTCAGAGCTTCCTCTACCTGCTCGTATCCAGAAAGGGATTTATTTTCTTGATAAACCACTTATTCAATACTCACCAAAATTTATGTATGTTTTTATTATACTTACTCTTATCACTAAGGATTTCACTAGGGTTTTTTAATCCTAATCTCAAAAATAACTAAACATATCCTCTAATACCAACTATAACAACCCTTCTCTTTATTACAAACTTAAACATGATTTATTACACAAACATGCACTTAAGAAAACTCTAAGGATCGAGCGGTATAGTGTATTGGGAAATTAGGATCATTACATAACAACTTAGAACATAAAACCCAACATCTTTATTGAAAACTTCTTTTACATGACCACAAGATTCCTTCATATTTAGCATTGCATGGGATAACTTGAGGACATGCATAAGAAAGGGGTGATCTATAAAGCCCAGTAAAGGAGTAAAAAAGGCACAACATGAAAAATATAGTACATTTTAGGCAATAGAAATATCAATGGAGCACAATAGAAACACAAACATAAAGGCATGATATAACATGATTATCATAACATGGAAATGTGGAAACAACATTTAACATGATATTAGCATGAGCCAAGGATTGTTGAACATGGATCATGATTAAACCCTCATTTATCTTGAATTATCATGAGTAAACCCTCATTGCACTTGGCATATCATGATACTAATCTTTACCCAATGCATTGGAGTGCTATCAGGGAACGCCCTTTATAAACATTTCATTTCATGCATAAGTGTACCACATGGATCATACAACATGGATTCATTAAACATCATAATTTATTCCATGAATAATAGATATATAATACATAAATTTAATTCCTAAATCAACAAGTACATTTTCATAAAGGTGAACACCCTTGATAGAGAAGTGGGTATGGTATACACGATGATTTTGGTATGGAAATTTTGGTGTACCTTCGGCAGCATAATGACATCAAATAGAAATCGTAAAATGGGTTGATGAGAGAGAAAGAGGTATGTCATCATTTTTACCAGAAATGGATAGTAAGGGGGTCATGTAACATAATATCCCAACAAATGTAAGGGAATTTAGATTCATAATATAAATTAATTTCTTGAATTTAAATGAGGAGAGAGAAATTCCTTATGGAATTTCGGCATGGTAATGGGTGTACATGGGAGGCATTAAGGAGAGATAAAGAAGTATCTCATCATTAAAAAATAAGGAGGGAAGTATTGGGGGATTTAAAATCATACCCCAACATTTTTAATTGAAAAAAAAATGGTATAACAACATAAAGAAATTTGGACAAAAATAAGAAAGGAAGAAATATTTTACTTAGAAGTATGATACCAAAGGCTTGGGAGATGCTTTAGAGGGGATTATTGGGAGATTGGGGTGACTTGGGAGGATTATAGAGAGATGTGGGTAGGTTTTGGTTGAGTTAAAAATGGTTTGAGTGAAGATGAGTGGGAGATTGAGTGGGTTTATATAAGAAATGGGAGGGAATTCTTTATTATTTAGGTTTTGGACACCACACATTAAACTAATCAAAACCCCAACCATACAATGATTTTTTCCCATGGTTTTTGAAAAAGTGAAGTGGAAAAATTATTTTATAATTCCAATGGAAGAACTTATTAAAATATTAGGCTTTCTTATGTGGAGGTGAGTCACACTCTTTAGGAAATCATGTTAAAATGTTAAAATATTTTATAAGTCTTGGAGGGTCAAATAAGACTTTGTAAAATAAATTAAAAAAATCTAAAATCAAATTATTTTATAGGTAAAATATATATTGACATAAAATACCATTTATATTATTTTATTACATCACTATTGGTTCATTATGATGTCATAAAAGACATTATATATTTAAATGGTATTTAATTTTTACCCAAAAATTCGACTATCTTAGATAATTATGAAAAATTCACCATTGGATAATTTCAATGTCCTCATTAAAAAAATAATATTAATTTTATCCAAAAAAATTTCTAAATACATGAATTTTTACTTTTAAACTAAAAACTGACATTTATCTAAAATTCATGGGTTTTGACAAAAATAGCATTCAAACCTTGATAAAAATTACAATTGTATTCATAAAAATTATACGATCATTTATATTTTATAAAAAGTAATTTCCTAATAATATTGTATTAAAATTTTATTTAATTTAAAAATCCATTAATTTTTCAAAATATATTTTTCAACTCAATATTAACTACAAATACTATTTTTTCTTTAAAAACTATTTACAAAGTAACAATAATAAAATGAATGTATATTATTTATTATAGAAAAAATAATTCACCTAATAATAGTGCTAGGGTCTTGTTACATAACCCCTTATAACACGTGCATATGACCTAAGGGTAAGGTGTGTGATAGTGAAAGACTCTTGGGGTGGCTCGGATAACATTACTGAGGTGGTAATCTCTATCAACTTCCACTTCTCCCATAGGCGGTTATGTTCAAGCCTAACGTGTTGAAGCTCAGATTGGGATTGTTCAAGAGAAAATCCTAGTGACACCACCTCCTTTCTGATCTATAAAAAATGGACTTCATACAAATAAATTCTATTACATGGTTCATTTATTCCTTTTTCTGAGTAAACTGGATTTGTTAAACCCATATATTTATACTAATAATGTGATCACTACTCAATGGCTATATTAGCAACGGTAACAATTCTTAATGGTATTTTAAAATCCAAAACCATAAAATCAAATAAGTTCATATGTTTTATATAACCATTTTACATAATAATACATTTAATCGGATCAAGAGCAATTTTCATTAGTAAAATTTTGGGTCATTACAAGAATAGGGTGTGAGATGACACTCAGTAGTCCACCACCAACGGTGTCTATAACAAATATAGGATGTGCAATAAAAGATAATAAAATTTCAATTTATATCATTTTAAAGACCCATAAATTCTATATAATTTTTTTTATTTATATTGAATTATTACGAGATTGAAAAATTTGACGGAACATGATTCCGAGGCCCGGAGAGCCCGGAACGGAATTTTGAATTTTTTTAAGGTATGTTCAGTAAACATGTGGGTGGGAATTTCTATCTTTTTAACTGGTGCTTGGATTAAAAATATGAGGGAACTGTGGAATTCTTAGTGTTAGGATTCTCTTAGGAGAATTTTAACTTTGACTGGTAAGGTTCGGACAAAAAAGTTAATTTTTGGACTTTCAAAAAAAATAAAAAAAAAATTACAAAAAAAATATTTTATTGTATTTTTAAAATCATTGAGAAACGGTGGTGGGACTCCAGAGTTAATAGGTTATTTAATAACCTGTTACACTTGGTTGTGTAATTGCACCTTCGATTAATTAATGATATCATTAATTAATTTATTAATGAATCACATTGATAAGTGGAGAGTTAAAATCATTAACTCTAATGTTAAACAAACCATTGGTGAAAAGGATCGGACAACCACGAGATAACTCTTGATAAAGTATTGGCGGAAACCCTCTCCAATGAAGAATGAGGATTTGATATAGGATCAACGAATGCTAAATAACACCTTTGAACAACGGATTCTCCTCCTTCATCATCAAAAAATCCAACTTGTTCAAGGTAGGGGATTTGATTTTATTCTAAGAGATTTATGAATTATCTTCTTCTGTTCTTGTCAAAATATGATGAACGTGGATCAACCGACTAACGGGTTGATCCGTGGTTCGTTATTTTTCTTCCTGTGGGTGGTTGAAGTAGGATTGAAATTTGGGTTTTAAACTTTATCTTATTAATGTTTGAATTATTCCCAGTCTAAAATGCTAATGCGGAGGGCACGGGCCGATCTAAAAAAAGTTCGGAACCTACCCCGATCTTGGTCTTGTTTCTTTCTTCGTGGTCGATTGAGAAACATAGTGGAAAGGTGAAACTGAGGGCCACGTAGTGAAGGCAGCATCCTAGGAGGCCTATAGGAGTAGATGGGAACAAAATCAGACCAACGGAGCTTCACCGGTGGATCGCGGAAGCATCGCCGGTACAGAACCGTCGGCGCGGTCGTGCTGCCGACCGGTGGGGCATGCATGCGCCACGGAGGACAAGGGGAGTTCGGCCATCATCATTTGCATTGAAGGTGGGTGGAATGCTGTGGAGGAGGCACCGCGGCTCCAGCCGCGGTAGTGGGGACCCGCCTTCATGGGTCCTGCCCTAAACCGGTCAGCTGAAGGGGTGGCACCAGCCTAGTGTCGCCGGTTGTAGAACCTGAACGGACCACATCTGTTAGGGAGGGGAGCGGACCCCGTGCCCAGTTGGCAGGTCGTGCCCAGCTGGTGGGCCGCACCCAGCTTGGTGGGTTGGGCCAGTCTATAGGGCCAAGCCAGCGGCCTAGTGGGCCGAGCCTGTGGCTCATTGGGCCAAGCCAGCGTGCTGGACCAAGCCCAGTTAGTTCGGGCTGGGACCTGCGGGTTGGGTCGGATCGACCGAGACCAGGTCGGGTTGGCCCAAACTGGGTTGGTTCGGGTCAGACCAGACCTGGACCCAATTCGACCTAGTTTTTCTTAAAGGGCCATAACTTCTAAACCATACATCCGTTGACAAACCATCTGTAGAACCAAAACCCTTAGTACGAGGCAGTCCTTTTGAGATATTTCACTAGGGTTTTGGAGAAAGTTGAAGTACGATCGATTTGGATCGAACTCTTATCCAATCGGGCACTCGATACTAAAATGATTATAACTTATAGACTGGGGGTCTGATTGACACATCGTCTGTAGTGTTGGAACCCTTATGACATGGCGGTTCTTCAAGTTACTTCTTCATGGGACTTAGTGGTAGTTGAGATATGACCGATGGCTTGAGGAGCGGAAACCACAGATCATATATGCACCAAGTGTAGGAATCTTGTGGATGGATGTCATGTGAAGAGAGACCCATTGAGGATTATCATTAGAAAAACCTTGTGTGGATCGATGACTTACCACCTTGTGTGGATCAGCAGTAGCATGAATACCTAAAAGGGGTGGAACATATTCTAATATATCAATTCATTTCCATTCAATAAATTTATAAGGCTTCCTATAACTAGGAAATATCACACACACCCCATGGGTGGTATAAAAATAAGAAAAAAAGAAAAGTCACATCACATGGGTGGCCAAGTATGGGGAAACAACCTCCAACGAACTCAATGGAACTAGTCTGAATGCCTAAAAGCTTCCAATGTATTAAATTCAAACATTTAATAAATTAAAGGGGTGCTTCTAGACTGTACATCGTGCATCATAATTGAAACTATACTTATAAAAAAATCCTTGAAGGAATGTTTTAGACCACCTACCATGTACCTGTAGTAGAACACTCATCATGTATCTACCTTTGATTCATTCTAGATTGGAAGAAAAACATAGAATGAACAAAAACCCTAAAAATATTCCATATTATTTTGTACGTAAATAACTTCTATGAGGAGAATATAAATGAATAATGGCACAATATCAATGAATAATTCACCTTCAAGAATCCAAAGAGACTGAGGGGGGAAATAGAGTCTAAATATGGGAGATACCATAAATCCTAGGTTTAGCCTCCCTTGGGTTCTTCTACATGTGAGAATAGAGGGGGTGATACTCTATATAAAATTGACGCCCATGAATCTTATATTAAAAACATATCTCATGAATTTAATTGAAGTATAAATGCTTTATGCATCATGAAAACCTCGAGGTCTTCTTCCTAGGAAAAAACCCTTACATAATGTGAAAGGTTCTCTCCAGACCATTGCACATCATGTAAATGATACACATTTCATATCCCAATTACATGTCATGTAATAGTCTTGTATCCAGTCTATTTCCATCATACCAATTTCTTTCCAAAAAATACACAACCAGCAAATGTCCTTCTTAGGGTCAAATACAAAAAGAATATAAACAATAGTTTTACCATAAACAAAAATATTGGTACCTCATCGAAAATATTAGTATCTTACATATTACACTATTATTCATGGAACCTTTATTATACGATTTCATAATGAATTACTTATATTCATGTGATGATTATATCATTATTATTTTATCCATACATTATCATTCACCCACAACTTATTTTGAATTCATCCAAATGCTTAACCATCAAAATAACCTCATGGATTCAAGAATTAGTTGTATGCATAACGATGATAATATTTCTAAGAATTATAAAAATATTGGAATGTTTAAAGTAGCATGGCTTGATCCATTAGAGTTTTATAATTGAATCTAAAATTCTAGAATACTTGGATGAGGCTCAAGGATAAAGGTGATGAGCTTAGAATATTTGATGGTGTAGATAGATTTTATCATGTTGTGTGAGTTATGTCCGTATAATTTTAATTAAGGAACTATTTCCCACATGTATTCATCACACATAATAATTTCATTCTATCAAAGAGTGATTAATAAATTATCACATGTTATCACAACTTTAGGATGGTAGTGTGGATCATTAGTAGAAACATACCACACATTCTTCCTGACCCATTCCACACCTATGTTGGCCTACTAGCACCCTAGCCCATCCATATGTGTTCCTATAGGAGCGTGCTCCTGTGGGACTATACAACAGACCACAAACACTTTATTCCTCTATGTGATGTATATTCACTCTCCAATAGCCACCATGGGCTTGCCTTGTGGGTTTCCTCCCACATGTATAGCCCTTAGTGTCCCACAATAGTGGTTGAGTTTGTCCCTAGGTTGGCCAATTGGTGTCTCGTTATTAGGATATCATTGAAAGTGTCTGATTAAAATATTACTCATGGAAAATATATTCCAAATAATAATCTGAAAATATCATTATCAAATCCTTCATGATAAATATATAATATTTTTTTCTTGTAATTCCTTACTTTATCATCTTTATCTTCAATTTAGTAAGAAAATAAATATTTTCATGTTAATTCCTCCTCCTCTTTAGCATTATGTAAAAAATGCTTCATCATTGAAAAAAGTAATTGGCATGAAGAGTGGTTCAACAATATTCACAATTACAAGGATAATTTACAAATAATTACATCCAACAAAATCAATTAAATCCAAAACAATTCATAAAGCATCACAAGTTTATATTCAACTTACTAAACATATATTTACATAGAATTGAAAAAAATAAAACATTGTGCCCAACATTATCCTCACACTATATCCCACATAGATCATCCCAAGATCTACCCAGCCCTCTCCCTGTCATTAATATACACCTTAAATAGGTTTTATTCTTCTAATAAGACCTTCTCTTAATCTTTTAACTCCATTTTCAATGTAGATAATCCATAAAGTGAGGTATAAATTTCTAACTACTCCTTTATAATTTATATTTACTTATGTGCAGTTATTCTTAAATAATTTTGATTAACCGAACCTAAAATGATAATTTAAGTATCTTTAGTATATTGGTATGTTATTATAATGATGGAACAATAATTAACCACATTTCCCAAATCTATTGAGAAAAATGAAGCCACAATTCATGTGTTGTGCGGACTACCCCTACACGATGCAATATGTTTTTCTCTCCTATGCTACCACATCAAGATAGTACTAAAATCAAATTAATATAAAATTATAATATATTTTACATATTAATGATTATAACATGATATACCATATAACTTATTTTCCTAATTATATTGAAAATGAAAACCTCATCCATGCTTAAATGTGGATTACATCCTATAAGGAATAGTGTATTATATTTTTCATTACCACATTTCATGAATGATTTTATGAATGGTTTTAAATAAGAAATATTATTATTATTATAATATGAATAAGGTTTTTTGAAATGAATTTTAAATAACCCATTAATAATATGAATGATATTCAATTGTTATATAATTATCCTTCTTAAACATACAAACTAAGAAGGAAAAACAATTTATTCGTATAATGTAATTATTTCATACCTATTCATTTTTCCCTTAAATATATCTAATTGTGATATATATCTATAAAAATAGTAAATGAAATAATTATACTAATATTAAAATGTAATTATAACTAAACCACTACATAATCATCCATTGATTATGGTATATTCTTGTTTTGGTTGGTTTAACCACCCACTTGATCAATGATATAAATTTATTTAATGGATGACTATGGGAATTTAATTTCTAGTAATATATGATATAAATAAGTGAATATTGATTTTTTTTATAAAATGGTAATATAATAATTTATCACGTTAATTTATTGAACACTTTTTATTCATTAAGAATCATCAAGGGATCTTATTATCAATTTCATATTCTGGGATTAAAACTAAAACACTAATAAAATGAATTTCATACATCACTAACTATTATATATAAAAACATATAGTAAATTTAATGACATCATATAGTTGAAATTTGGGAGACTAATTATGAAAAAAAATCATTATTAGGGAACTTGTTAAAAACAACAAGGGTTCCTTACACCTGATATAGAAAATAAATAACAATAAATTTAATATATATAAAGATAATAATTATAAAGGAAGTTTTTAAAATTTAGTATATAGAAATAAGTGTTTTAAAATGGTGATTAAGATATTTTTCTATGTTATACTGGATCTTGTATAGCATTCAAATGATCATGGAAGCAAGGTATGTGTATTCTTGTTCTCCATCCTAATTATGCGAGACATTTTACATGTTATTCAACTTATTTACTTTTCATTGGGTTATATTGATTTAATATCCATCGAATCTTCTATAAATTATTTAATTTTAATTATTGGGATATATTAATCCAAATAATGTACTTTTATTTAAATATCTTTTGACGTAAGTGTTGGGAAAATTGTAAGAGTTTTTGGTAACTCTATTTTATTTCATTGATTTATTATTATTCCCTTGAAACTATTTAATATAATCTTATTACATTATTCCCTCTAATTTTTTTACATATTATTCTCTAATTTTTACATTTTTACCACATAAATCCCTTTTGAAATATTTAATGCTTCATGGAGTATGTTTCCCATAAGGGATATTGATAACTCAAATCTCTTTTCTTTGAGTTATAATGTTTTATATTGAGATTTTTTCATCCACACTTTGGTTATCTATCCATTTTATTCTATTATACGGTATGTTATGATCCTCTTTCAAAAAAAAATTCTTTAATATAAATAATGATTTATTAATCTTTTTACAATATGGGTTATCAAAAAGGATATTTTCAAATAATTAAAAAGGTTATTTTCCTTTAATTATTAATCATTTTATCTTTACATACACATTTCCTATATAAAACAATATTTTATTTTTAGGCCTCTGTTATTGTGGAATCACTTTTTAAAATAAAATATGTTCAATATATTTCACTTCCTCATTTCTAGAGTCACTTCTTAAAGTGATATGTATGATTTTATTTTTATTTTTGTCATTGTTGAAAATGTTTTATAAATGATGTTTAAGTTTTCACTCCCATCGTAAATTTTATATTAAAAAGGATATACATTCATTGTATTTATGTTACATTATTTATTCTATAATATATATATAAAATTATAATTTTTGGGAATGAACTTGTGGTACCAAAAAAATTGATTCTTAAAACCTTCTTGTGTGATATCATTCGATGTATTCTTTTGAAAGGATGTTTCTCGTTTATGACAATATCCTTTTCTCTTTACTTTGATACACTAGGGATGTGTTCTTTGGAAACCATACACCTTAATTATCATGATTGATTATGTAATATTCATTGATATCAATGATATGATTCATCACTATATTTTTCATATATAACCATCCACTACGAATAGGCATAACTATTATTCCAATGCCTTCGATTTTTGAATACTATATATTTTAGTCTATTTATTGAATAGGTCTCACAAGGATTCCATTCATATATTCATATTAGATATTATATTCTTAGTCATATATCCATTATAAATAGGGTGTAAATATCATCCATGATATTATCTTGAATGTATGGTATAAAGCTTGAATGTTTTTCAATATTATATGATACAAATCAATTTTTTATGGTAACATCATGTTGATTTTTAAAATATGTGATTAATTTATAAAAATATTTGACACCCATTTGTTCATGGTTTATTTATGATTTGATAAGTGAATTATTTTCATGTGGAACTCATAAGTATGAATTTAGGTGGGTTGGGTCCTATATCTCCCTAAAATTCATTGGTTAAGAGTTTATATCTCATAATATTGGTATTCATGAGTAAATTTTAATTTCCAATAAGTGTAATCACTAATGGTATTACTCAAGGAATATATGATCCATATACAATGGTGTATGTAATATTTGAAATATATTTCATCATTTATGCCTATTTTCATGACTATGTTATGATCTATTAGATCATGTTTCTTGACTCGTACTTTTGATTCAGGTCATATTTTATGTCATTATTTTTGTCGTGATTAATGACCTCATAATTGTTAGGTATAAGTTTATTATGTATCTTGATTATACACATATTCTCATATTATTCTCATTTATTATAACACCATGATATTTTATGAATTATCTTTTTTCAAATATATTAAATATTTTAGAAATTTTTATTACTTGTAACAATGATTTTAGATTGAATTACATAAAATACTGAGCTTATCTTTCATTACACACAACACTAAGTGTAGCTTGTTTTAAATGTGTCACTGAGTTTAAACAAAATGTGACATATTTTTAAAATATTATTATTTAATATGATACATATCACCTAATCATTTGAATGGTGATTATGAATAGGATTAACTAAATTATTAAAATGTATGGTATAAAAATATATAAAAAATGATTTCTTTACTGACCAATTAATTATAAATTTAAATAAAAACTATTTTAAAATAAATAAATAATTTTCTAAAACACAATTTTTATACACACAAATGTTTTTTACCTCAATAAATTAAAAAATAACTTTTTGGGAATGATTTTAATGAAATTTTATATGTCATATACTAAATCAAATGTTTAAAAATTATGTTATAATAACATTAGTATATTATATATAATTATATATTTTTATTTTAATGGAATGACCTATATATATCATCTCTTCATTTAAATGGGATATGAAATCGTCATTATTGTGTATGGTAGACTACCGCCTCACGAACTGATGTTATTAATTTTCTGTAAATACCTACCATAGAAGGATATAATGATGTATTTAATTTTTATATTTTATATTTATGATATTATTATACTAATGAAATTATATTACCACATCCACCTTCTTACATCCAAACCTATTTGAAAACTATAATGTCGCTTGTTTGTACAGTGGACAATCACCTCACAAATTGATGTGATATGTTTTTCATTTCCATTTTTCGTTTATGATAATAAGGATATATTATATAAATATATATTATATTGGTAAAATATTTATAAATATATAATTATGTTATCACATGTACATACTTACTTCTCATTCCATTAGAATATCATAACGTTGTGCGTGTGTACAGTGGACAATTTCCTCACGAAGTGATGTGATTCGTTTATGCTTCACATGGATGTTAATAAGGACTATTTTAATGAAAATATGTGATATATATTAAATCAAAATTATTATGAAATGATAATATATTATTTAATTTTATTTCATTCAATGCGTCATAAAAATTTAAACAACATTCATCTATATGTACTGGATAATATCTCCATGAATGGTGTATTCCATTTTTTATATATAAATTTTTTGGATTACTATAAATAAATTTATAATGAATATATATTATATTTATATCATTCTTAAAATTTTGGGAATTATGGAACCATGATAAATTTAAGAGGACTGAAAATATCGTACCAAAATATATAGGAAAAATGAAGAAGTTGTTTCCCGAAATGTAATGTTAATAAGGAATTGTAAATAAATGGAAAATAAAATATCATAAATAAATCATATGTGTTATGATATCTTTAATTATGGTTCTATAATAGATTAAAAATAAACATTTATTTATTTTACTTGAGGTTAAAACATGTTTGGTGGAATTAGATAGTTAAGGTAAAGGATTTATATCTCACTTATTACTTCTATGAATCACAATCCATATTCGCCACTTATTTATTCTATATTTTTTATATTCAGATCATTAATATATTTTATGAATCATAACCTGAATATTATTGTTATTTACATATCCATTTTAGGATCTCTCCTTCATGGGATTTTAAATTCAATGCTTTCAAAGTGGTAAGGGATTTATAGTCTCTCTTTTATTTCTAGGAGTAAAAGTATAATTTCACCACTTATTTGTTTTTGGTGGAATATATAATTCCCCTATTACATTTCATATCATGAATTTAATTATGTTAATTATACTTAAAGTTTCATTTTATTTTAATATTTATTGGTGATTATTATAAAAAAATATTAACCAAACAATAAGGGATTTTTGTCTCAATTTTTCTTCTTCGAGACATACGTTATGTTATACATATATCTTCTTTTATGAGTTTTATATAAATATCTATTGAAAGGTTAAATCATGAATATCCTTATATTTATTATATTTTATTTTTCTTTTTATGCTATTAATTAATGGGGATTACATTCAAATGATACCAAAGTGGTAAGAGTTTGATTTATGATCTCATTATTCATCGAGACTATTTATCATTAATGTTTTGACGATGAAATATTATTATAAATCTCTAAAAAAACTAATTATTTTTCATCTCTTGTAATTATTTCATGAAAATACATGTTTTACTTTCATTTTACGCTCTTTTTGTAAAGAAGAGTTCAATAGAAATTTTTAATAAAAATTGTCTTTATATATCTCTCTGGTTAAAAACTCTTATTCTTCCAATATCATGATTTGTAAAAAAAAATTAAAAATGTTTTTAAAAATTTCCAAATGATTTATTAGTGAAATTATTACCCATTTTTTACTTTTTACAAAAAAAAATTAAATGAATCTTCACATTGTTTTCAAAACAAGTCTAGTTAGGCTTTTACTAAAAATGTAAAAGGAATATTTATTTTAAAAAGTACGGAATGAATGGGTTTTCATCCCTAATTAAAAATAAATATTTTAAATCTTCCATTATAAGTTTAAATTTTTATTTTCAATTAAAATAATTTTCAAAAAAATTATGTGTTTTAAATTTTAAAAATTTATTTTTGAGAGAATGAATATTTTTCTCAATAATTGGTTTAAATTATTTTTAAAGCTTCATTTATATATTTCAAAATTTACTTTTGATAAAAATTATTTAAAAATGTTCTCAGTTTAAAAAAAATCAAAGTGGAAAGTCTATTTTCTCAAAAATGTTCCAAGTCATATTTCAAAATCATTTTCCATCTAAGATCAAATCCATTGATGTAACATATGCTTTACTAAGGATATAGTCCAAGGATAACATTATTATTCTTTCTATGATTAGTTTATTTTTATGATTAAAATATTTTAATAAAACCCATTTATCTTACTTGGGATATACTTTGATAAAATGATTATGAAACCTTCTTCATTTTCCATGGGATATTCATTGATGAAATGATGAAATGATTATGAAACATGTTTCTTTTTAACATGTTATGTTATGATGAAACATTTATGAAACCCATTTCTTTTAATGTGATCTGATATTATGAATGTTTTATGATCTTTTGGAACACTTACAAATGATTTTCCTTATGTGGTGGTTTTTATGTTATAACCAAGGATGGTGGTAATGTTATAACGAAGATGGTTGGGAACTATATCTTCCTCCAATTCATTGGGTAAGTGTTGATACCTCATAAGATAAATAAGAATGTAATGGGGAGTGAAGACAATTTATTAATTAACTTTTTTATTATGATAGTTATGGGAGTGAAACTTGACTACTCTGATGGTTTGAGGAGTGAACCCATTCCACTATAATAGTATTGGAATTGAGTATTGAACTACTAAGGAAATAATTTTTCTATGCTTATGTGTTTTTAACAAATATATGTCTTATGAAAATGTTAAGTTCTCATGGTGGATGTTCACTTATTCCATTATGATTCATGTCATAAAAGATACCAATATTTATTCAATGAATTATGTTTATGATAAATGATATGTATTGTATGGTTTTTAAATGTTATTCTCATTTTATCATACCCTTATACTCGTGTTATATTCATATCTCACTTTTTTATCCTTATTGTGCATTTGAGGTCACTGTATATTATGTTTCCTTTCCCCAGATTATAAAGAAATGTTTTGGGTAGGGTATGTCTAAGGGGAGGACTGTGTGGGAAGATATTTATGGGATATATTGAAGATCATTCATGAAATAATAATATTTTACATCTAGTCTCCAAGGATTCTAAACCTATATGGCCTACAGGTGTGTATTTTTAAAATATATTCAATACACATCTAAAAAGATGTAATGTCTATATATGAGACGTTTAGTTCTTTGCAGTTGTTATTAGAGGATAGGTTTAAATATCCTTGGAAAACTAGTATGAGAATACATTAGTGAGAAACCTAAGGATAAGTCTAGTAATTATTAAAAATATAAGAATATATCCAAGAATTTTGATAAAGGAAAAAAGAGATTGGTTTCCATGAAAACACAACCCTATCTAGATACTAAAAATGTATGTGAGTCTAGCACAGATTTACTTAGTTTTAATAACTCCAAAAAGGAAACATTGAGCTAAACTCGATCATTACTTTGTGCAAAACAATGGGCCTTATTGTACACTTTTATTGACACTTCTAGAGGATATGTTTAGAACTTTAGAAATGTTTTAATAAAAATCATGAGGGATTAAAATAGATTATGACCATGGATGACCTAGGTTAAACCCAAGGTTCCATAGTTTTTAAAGAATGTATCACGATTTATACACCATATAATTAATTTTTTAGGATTATGTGTTTTCCAACTACAAATATTATCACCCACACTATTCTTTTTGGTTTTATTCAATATTGGGAACCAAAAGGAACTAGATTAAAATTCAATGTGATAGAAAATCTAGTGATGAGGTAAAAAATGGGATGATGATTAGAGTGAAGGATATTTTCATTATTCATAATCAATTATCACAATATTTGACTAAAAACATAAACCTTAACCAACTCCCAGATACTCCATATAAGATAAAGATAAATTTTATTCAAAGATAAGGTGGTGGATATCATGGAGGAAATATCACTTAGTTTCATATATGTTGAGAATTTGAAAATAATCACTTTATGGAATGTCTCAAAGGAATAAGAATATGTTTTATGTGTGAAGACAAAGGGTACAGAGTAAGAAATGAATGAAGAAAAAATTAAATGTTTAGTTAAAGAATTGGGTGAGAATAATGGTTTACCTAATGAATCATCAATGTTAAAATGTTATAAATATGTAAAGTAAGAGAATTTTATGAATAAATGTCATTGGGGGGAATCACTTTATGGAAAAAAAACGTTAGTAAAAGTAATTGTTAAAATTATGATGATGAAGAGACCAATTATGAATTATAAAGGGAAATATGTATTAAGGAATAAAATAATATAGCCTAGTTAATGGTTTATAAATTAAGTAGGTTGATTTATGTTTTTGTGTATCAGAATTAATGAATTATAAAATATATAAGGATTTTCTATATAAGTTTTTCATTAAGGATTGACAAGAATATGTTGAATAGTACTGATGACCTAGGAAATTGATTTAATGTCAAGGTGATATTTTAATTAAGGGAATATATCCATTAATATTTTCCATGTTTTAGGATAATTTATGATTAATTTATTCACATATTTGATTGTGACATTATGATCTACTTTATGTTGTATAAGGGATTAATGATAATTTTATTTTGGATATTTAGTGAACTTGTTTATAATTATTTGGATTTCATTTTTGGATAGGCAAGGAGGAGCTTTATGTTTAACTATTTATGGAATATATTACGTTGAACTTTAGATGTCACTGGATTACCTACTCTAACAATTCTATTTTTGATATTATCTAGAGATAGATGTAATGAATAATATTATTTTGTGAATATTACTATCTATTAGTTCTTCAAGAATGAAAATTTCATGTCATAGATTAAATAGAAGAAGTTTAAATTTATCTGGGAACAACAAAAAGATGATATTATTCTTATGAAATGGAATGAAATCAAGTAATTTTATCTTCTCATGAAAATTACCTAACTTTAGGAAAAGGATATTGAAGTAAAATGTTAAACATTTACCTTTATTTTTTATGAAGAAAATTTTTTTCTCCTATCATGGATTAATGGTTTTGTGGTCATGAATATTATCATGACCATGCCCTCAAGTAGTCACTATTAGTATTTGGGAGTAAGTTTTATATTCTATGTCCATTTTTTAACATCCCACCAAAGATCTCCTACACGGAAACCAAGTTATGGTTATTTTATATGAACCTAACACATCATTTTTCACTTGCGGGCACTATAGCAGCAGCAGGTCACTATAGCGGTTGTAGGGTACTGTAGCAGTGGTGGGTACTATGTTGTACTATAGCGGCACGGGTACTATAGCAGTACTATTCATTGAATGGGTCTTGGGCCAAAAAATGGGCCTACGGGCCATGTAATGGGTTAAATGCCCACTAGGCCTTCGGGCTATGTAATGGGTCTCCCTCTACCCAGTTAAAGAGGTATTTGCTTTGCTTTAATAATAAATGAGGCTTCAGCCAAAACCTTTTAAAAAAACACATCATTTTCACTCTTTTGAATATTTTTTTCCTAACTATTTTTACAATGTGGATTTCCCATTAAAGTTTTTTAAAATGTTAAACCCTTTTTTATATAGGGAAACTTTAAATTGCAAGGATTCTATTTTTTTAAGGAGATAGAATGTAACACCATGAGATTTTGTGAAAATATATTTTTTCAAATAAATTTTATGTTTTTGAAATTTTTCTTTACATTAAACACTGATATTATATTTTAATTACACACAACACTAGGTTTAGAATGTGTTACATGAAACACATAGTGTAGCTTTTGTTACACGCAACACCGAGTTTAAACAAAATATGACAAACTATTAAAATATTAATATTTAATATGATAGTTTTTAATTATTTGTTGGAATGGAAGGTATGAATGGTATTAACTAAATTATAAAAATATATTGATTACACATGTATAAAAAATTATTTCATTTATGACCAATTAAATAAATTTTAAAATAATAACTTTTTGAAAATAAAGTAAATTTTTTTCTAAAAAAAACTTTTTTTATGAACACAAATTTGTTTTACATCAGGAAGTTAAATGAAAACTTTTTTGAATGAATTTAAGGAAATTTATATTTTTTTGAATCAAATTTTCAACATTCATCTTACGTGTTTTCTATAAAATAAGTAATTATAAAACCAATTATATACTTCAAAGCATTATTTTTCTAAAAAATAGTTTTCTCTCATTTTTCTAATAATTTTTAAATTAGTTTTTTACCAATTTTATAATATTTATATGAAAAAATTAAATTAATTTATGAAATAATAATTTCAATATTTTATTAGGGTTAATTTTTGAGTATTTTATGAGAATATATTTTTTTGATAAATAGTGAAAAATACTGGTTTTTATTAAGAATTTGCATTTATTTTAAAGCCTTTAAAAACATAGAAAAATTAAATATAGTTTTAAAAGTAAAATTAGTTCCATTATATATATATATATATATTTATTTTAATCTAATTTAGGTCATTTAATTAAACTTTATATTTAATTCTTATTTAAAAACATTTAGAACATTTGAAAATTTTATTTTTGGAAAACTATTGTTATATCACTTCTATGGGGTTAATTTTAAATTAAATTTTTTCACATAGAAGAATATAATTAGGAAAAATGGATTAAATATTTGGTATAATCATAATTTATAAAATATAATTTTTTCATCTTAATTTTAGACCATTATAAATAGTAAAATACGTAAAAAAATAATAATTATCCCATTTTAGGTGAAAATGGGTTTACTAAGGGTTAAAATAAATAAATTAAGGTTAAAATTTACCTAAAACATGTATAACACCAGTTTTATTTCAATATTTAAACCTTATATATTTTACATTATATGATGTATCATTTTAGAGCCTTTTGGTATGTGAAAAACATGGGTATAACTTTTTTTCAAAAGATACAAGTATTTCACTGACCTCACTTATAAAAGGTTACCCCATATCCTCTCCACTTAAAACATTCAAAACCATTTTTATTATAAAATAAATACCCAAGTACCTTTCTTAAATCCATCCTATTATCCTAGAAGTATTATATTGATCATAAATCTATCCTAGGATGCCTTTTGGTGTAAATCAGAAGAAGTTGTCTGAAAAAGAGGTAAAATCACTAACTGATCATTTTATTTTATTTCATCCTTCACCAATATCAATAGTTATTAAATCAAGTTGATATAATTACCTATATATTTTATAGATATTTAGATGTTTTCATGTTAAGTTAATGACATATATATCTCCCCTTCCATCAAATGGGATACAAAATAAAAAATTCTACGTATAGAGGTCTACATCCTCGCAAACAAATTTAATTCATTTTCCATAACCACTTATCAAAGATGAAAATAATTATGGATTTAATGTTTATATATTATATTTATTAAATTATTATACCCCTATAATTATAATACCACTTATACCTTCTTACCTCTAATCCTTCTGGAAAACAATATAGTCGTTAATGCGTACGGCTGACCACTGCCTCGCAAAATCGATGTGATGGGTTTTTAATTACCATATTACTTGGATGGTAATGAGGATATATTAAATAAATATATGTTATATTAATAACATATATATACTTATTTAATTATAATATCATATGTACCTTCTTACTTTCCATTCTGTGGGAATATGATAATATTGCTCATGTGTACGGAGGACTACCGCCTCGCGAAGTAATGTGATTTGTTCATGGTTTACATGGTAGGTGATAAGGATATTTTTAATGAAATTATGTGATATATATTACATTAAAATTATTTTTTAATGATAATATATTATTTACCTTTCTTTCTTTCAATTTTCTATTAAAATGGAAACATCATTCATGGTATATACGATATATAATATCCATGAATGAGGTATTTAATTTTATATGACTAACTTTAATGGATTGAAATAAATAAATATATAGAGAATATATATTATATTTATATAATGGTTAAAATAAAGTAGATTATGGAACCATTATCAATGTAAGAGGATTGAAAATACCAAACGAAAACATATGTGAAAAACGTAGTAGTTATTACCCAAAACGTAATTTTAACAAGGAATTGTTAATAAATGGGTAATAAAAGGTCTTAAGTAAATAATATATGGTATGATATATAAAATTACAGTTATTTAATATATTTATTATAAATTTATATTTATTATATGTGAGGTTAAAATGTGAACGAAGGAATTCAGTACTTAAGGTAATGGATTTCTCTCTCACTTTTTACTTTTGTGAGACACATGCCATATTCACCACTTCTATATTTTATGTGGTATATATACATAAAATTAATGTATTTTATGATTATTATCTTAAAAAATTATTTATATTTACCTATCCATTTTTATATATCACTTTACTAGGTTTACAATTTTAAATTTTAAGAAGTGTTGTGGATTTCTAGTCTCTCTTTTATTTTTAAGAGACATATGCAATATTCACCACTTGTTTATTTTTTGTGGTGTATTATAGACACATTGATATTTTTTATATATAATTTAATTATTTTCATGATATTTAATGGATCAGTTTATTTTATTCTTTATTGGGGATTATTTTTAGAAATATTTCCAAAACAGTAAGGTATTTTTATCTCAATTTTTCTTCTATGAGACATATATTATGTTATGCACCTATATTTTTTTATAAATTGTATATATAAACAATATAACATGTTATATAATGAATCACCTTATATTCATGATATTTAATGTTTTTTATGTTATTATTTAATGGGTATTATGATTCCAAAGTTACAAAAGTGGTAAGTGTTTGATGTTATGATCTCATTGTTCATTGGGATTATTTAAGATTATGCTTTTAATGATGAAATATTATAATACTTATCTCAAGAGAATCATGAATTTTCTTCTACAATAATAACATTGTGATAATACATTTTTTGCCTTCATTTTCCTATAATTAAGTACTCGATATTTTAAAAGAATATTTGAATGAAAAATCTTCTTTATTTCTCTCTTCGTTCAAAAACCCTTTTCTTCCAAAATAATGTTTTCAAAAAATTATTTAAAAAATGATTATAAAATTATATAAATGATTTGCTAAAGAAATTTTCACCCATGTTTGACTTTTAAAAAAGTATATGGAATCATCATGTCATATTCCAAATAAGACCTGTTATAATTTTACTAAAAATATGAAAGAAATCTTTGTTTTAATGTGTATGGTATAAAAATATTTTCCATCATTATAAACACTCAATGTTTTAAAGATTAATTTATAAATATATAAATTTATTATCAGTGAAAAGGATTTCAAAAAATATTCTGAATATATTATTTTAAAAAAAATCAAAGAAATGACATTTTCCTCAAAATAACATTAAGTAATTTTTAAATTTTCCATTATAATATTCTACATTTATTTTAAAATAAAATTATTTTTAAAATGTTTTAATTTTTAAAAAGTGTGTTTTAAAGTGGAAAGTCTATTTTACTAAAAAAATGGTTAAATATAATCTTTCATAATCATTTTTATCTAATATGACATCTTTTGATATAACTTATGATTTTCTAGGGATATGATACAGGGATTCCATTTTAATTACTTCTCTGAATGGTTTATGTTTTTTATTAAAAAAAAGTATGAAACCCATTTCTATTGCATTAGTTATAACATGATAAAATTATTATAAAACCCACTTCATTTTACATGTGTTATGATTTAATTAAATGATTAAATAATTATGAAACTTGTTTTTTTGTAGGTTATGTTATGATAAAATTTTTAAGAATACCTTTTATTTTCATATGTTTTAATATAATAAATATTTGATGATATTTTGGCACATATATATATATGATTTTAATTATTTTGTAGTGGTTATGTTATAACATTGCATGGTGGTTAAATAAACTTGATGAGTGGGAACTATAAATTCCACAAATTCATTAGATAAACATTGATATGTCATGATGTAAATAGGACCTGAATGGGTAGTGAACTGAGTTTAGTAGAGGACTTTGTCCATGAATATAGTTTGTGAGTACTTGAATACTACGATGGTTTGGGAAGTGAACACATTACACTATGATAGTCTAGGAAATGAGCCTTGAACTACTAAGGAAATTATTTTCTATGATTATATGTGTGAAAATAATCTATATATTATTATAATGTTATGTTACCATTCTTCATATTCATTTATTTCATTATAATTCATATCCCATGAAATTCTATGATTTATTCCATAACTCATTTTTATCAAATATGATATGTAGGGAATGGTTTTCAAATTTTTTTCTCGTGTTCTCATACCCATATGCTCATGTTATATTGATATCCATCTTATTTACCATTATTAATCATCTGAAATCATCCATTATTATATTTTATTTCCAAATGTTATTAATAAATGTTTTAGGTAGGGTATGTCCCAGAGTATTTCAATTTGGGAACATCTATATGGTAGATGTTGAAGATCTTTCAATAGATAATAATATTATGTGTCTAGTATCCAAAGAACCTAAACTTATATATCCCATGGGAATGTATTTTTTAAATGTATTGAATATTAATCTAAAAATATCAAATATCTTTGTATGTGAATTTTGGGTATTTACACGTATGATATTTGTTTGTTTTCACATCAGTTTGCATGTATTGAGAATCTGAGCTTAACAATTTATTAGGTTTCTATTTCCCCATGCTATGAAGATAATAAATGTATGAATTGTATTGATGAGTTTCATATATATAATTTTTTTGGAAGATATATAATTCATTCTATGGGTTTTATGGTTTCATATATAATGGGAAAATTTTACAATCCATACAATGAACATGTGTTTTTTTAGTTAATTTTTTTTTTAATTCTCTAAAACTATAAACCTTAATGGTATTGGTAATGTATTATAATTAAGTATTTATTTTTATCGTTTTAATTTATATGGTCATTATTTCATGTTGTTATAGTTTTTATTCAAGCTGTATTCAACCATAACTAAATTGGAACTACCTGGGTAGAAATATAAGTTATACAACAGGGATTTTGTTCTCTAAATGTGGATATATAAAACCATGTAAAGTTAAACTATTAAAATAATAAATGTTACTACACATGTAAACAAGGTGAACCTTTATCATAGTAATCCTATTAGATTAAAACTACACTATTAAGATAGATTGGATTAGAGTAGTTTCAGAGTGGGTAACCTTCTGGGAAGTTACATAGGTTTGTGTGAGTGGGAGAAAACACATTAAAAGAGAATGTGTTGTCCGTTAGGGATATTAATTAGTCCAATAATATATTCGATAATGTGGGTGTGACATTTGGTATGGTACAACACATTCCTATGAAGGATATGGTGGTTCATAATAGGCCAGTAAATAACAACCACATTAAATATTTGGGGTGTTTGTGTTGTCAGTAAGGCCCAACAATTATACTATAGTTAGCGGTAGGTTTTTTAATTTTTTAGATTAGTTTAGAGACCTTTAGTTATAACCTAATGGATAATTATTATTAATAATTCTAATAATTGGATATCATTAATGAAATCGGTTAAATGATAAAGTTTATGGATTTATTAGAAATTGTATCCTTATTTGGATACTTGAAATTGGTTGTGGTTATGGCACAAATTGTAATGCCCCGACCCCAGCTACCCAGATTCGGTGCATTATTGCGTAACATTGGCATGATCACAAAAGATCAAGTCTCGAAAGACCGATTAGTTTAGTAGCCTTGGAAACACTAGATACATTCATAAATGTTACATTACATCATAAAGTGAAAAACTACAATAACAAAGTCTCCATAGTCCACACTCATATCCTCTTCTGACTATCCCTGCAGTTCATTCATAAAATACTTCTTCACATCCTGGAAAATATTAAAACATTGAAAGGGGTGAGCTTAGATGCTCAGTAAGGATAACAATATTGTGGAAGCTTTAATAAATAAACATTAACATTTAAGGCAATGTATAACTAAAACAAAATCCTTTTTAAACTTGAACTTCAGCATGATATGGCAAAAATAAAATTAAATAATGTCATTTACTTACTCACATGGATATTCTACTAGTTGGATAATCCCATGAAATATCAATAACCACTTTCATAATGATGGAATGCATAATGCCAGACTATCATATCCACGTAGTCAAGGCCTCGTGCCAAGACCACAAATAAGATTTTTTCAAGGCCCCGTGCCAAGACACTAGTTTGTCTCATGAGACCTACTGATGCATCGAGGAGCTATAGCGGGATCCACCCGTCACTTATTAAGTCCAATTCATTCCTCATATGAATAGGTTTAAACATATCATAAACCATAACATAATCGTATCACATAAAACATGCATAAAGGAAACATAACATTTCCACATTTCAATCACAAGATATCAATACAACACATTGATATAATAAAAACACTTTCAAAACCATTTTCAATACCAAAATAAAATAAAGTTAAAACTTTGTATTTATTTTTCATTAAGAAAAAGTTATGGCTTGTAGAGGAAGCCGAAACTCAAATAATGGTCATGGCGGCGGAGAAGTCATTGTTGCCGTATATGTATTCCAAGAAAAACATTCCCTTTTTGTTGTTTATTAAAACGCTTCATATAAAAAATATTCCTTTTGAATAAACGTAAAAGTCAAAGGGGTTTATACAGCGTATAAAAGAAAGTTGTGTATAAAACAAAATATGCGTCAATGAAAGGAGATTGAGACGAAGACCCTTACAAAGATCATTTTTTTAAATAAAGTAGGTCTATTATGTTTATTCACTATAAGTACACATAAATAAAGTACAAATACAAGATAGTACATAATAATATCATGACATAATTTGAAAGTAGGAGATTAACCCAAAGAATGGAAATTGGGTTAAGAAGTTCCCTTACCTCCTGTCTGAATTCACTCGACCGTTCTTTGATCTCCTGAATAATAAACTAGAGTTAATATCTACCTTCTTAAGAACCTTTTTCAAGTTCATTATTCCTTTTATATCACTTATTACCATGTCATGAACATTATGTAATTATTTATGTTTATAACGGTCGTTTTGTCGATCTTAGGTACTTGAGTCAAAAATAAACTTCTTATAATTACACTTTGTTCATGTGGTAAAATATCTATTATATCCATAATTATATTCATGATGTAAATATCATATACATCATATATATCTAGTATATACATTCATTTATAATATTACATAACATTTAGAGGTAAGAAATGAAATGCACCATTCATGGAGACGGTAAGCCGTACGTATACATGAACGCTACTTTCATTTCTATTTCATATTTAATGAAATCATAATGATATAAAGGTATATTATAATTCCAGTATAATATCATATATAATATCATTTACTCCATCCTTTATACATCCCACATATGGGATTAACGATTCAAATCACTTTGAGGGGGCGGTAGTCCGCACTTCCTAAAATGAAAATATCGCGTTTACCCATAATGAAACAATAAAGGTATGAAATAAATGAAAAATACAGAACCTTAAGTAAAACATAAAAATATTATATATCATATATATAAATATAGTTAAATCTTAATTTCCACCTTTGAAGGTGTTATATGAGTGTTGAACAATCATCGTTTCGTGAGGCAGAAATTCGCCATCCACAGAAACAGTATGTTCTTTAACCATTAGATGTAGGTGTGTGTAAGTGTAGCTCAAATACTTTTTATAACAACATCCTAGTATATTTATGATAATGGTGTTGTTAAAAATGAAACAAATAAAAAGAGTTTATGGGGTTGGAGAAGAAAAATAAAACAAAATAACATAAGAGAAGACATTACCTTAAAATCGGGTAACTCTTTTGATTTGAGCCAAAGGCTTCCTTGGGAAGAATTCTTCCCAATGTGAGGCTTCTAGGAGTAAGGGAGGGAATTTGGGAGATTATTTGGGCAGATGTTGGCCGAGCCAAAAGGCTTTGAAAGTGTGATTAAGGTGGTAGTGGTGGGGGCCTTTTATAAGTGGAGAGGAGGGGAACTCTTGGAAAGTAATGAAATGTTACTTTATTATATAATAAGTTTCAAATTTTAAAGGTCCCACACTTATATAATTCGAGGATATCATGATAAGGGTTAGAAATATTCTCATACAATAGGCTTTGGACAAGTTTAATTCTTAGATTTTACATTATCCTTCCATTTTATTTAAATCGTTAATTAATGAGGTAATCGCTGCATCATCATGGTGTCATAAATAATTTAATTTATTTAATGTCTAAAAATTATTAAAAAAAATATCATGATGTAGGAAATATTTTTAGATTTCTAATGAATTTTTATAGTCAAAATATGAATTGTATAACCCCATTTAAAAATTGTTTTAGTAAAACAACTTATGTTTGTAACATTTTTATTTTAACTTTAAATAAAAGTTATTTATGTCATTTTCCTACCAAAGTGGCTCCATGGGGTCCTCAAGTTGACCCATGGATTGTATTGTTAGGCCATGACACATCCAATAGGGGTAGGACAAGTGTAAAGGTATTTTCATACTTTTATAATATCATTTTTACCTTAAATTTCACTAATTACCTTTAATCACGATTAATTAAACTTAAAAGTAACTATTCACCAAAAAATTATTTTAATCCCATTGAACCAAATTTTACTTCCTAATGACAACCATGTATGTAGTATTTTTGAAAATCAAATCACAGAAGTGGTAATATTTCATTTAAACGAAAAATCAGTTATTTACCTACCACTTAGTGGTTTCACTATTCATCAAAAATTGAAGTTTTTCAGAACAATGCCAAAATTTCACCCTAAGCTATAATTGATCTTCCGAATTCAAAAATGATGTATATTTTAAAAAATTCCAAACATTTTAGTTGCATTAATTAATTTTATAATTAATTCCCACTGTCACAACAAATAGCGTGTTTTTAAGAAACAATATATATCAAAACATTGACAATTGTTTATATCCAATTTCAAAGTGAAATTAATTATAATGAACACCATTGGATAAAATGGTAAAAATATATTCTAATTATACTTTAAAACCACTCAATAGTATAATTTATCACTATAAATTCTTTTGATTAAAAAAGTTGTTTTTATGTATTTTTCAGTATTCATAAAAAATTGGAAGTTCTCAGAAAATAAAAAAAAAATCAACTTAGTATAATTTTGATATTATGAATACCAAAATGAAGTCCATTTTTGAAATATAAAATTTCTATAATTTTAAAAAGTGGGTATTACTATTCATAACGGCTACTTTGATTAGTCGCGGTGTGTTAGAACTCAAAGTTGCGTACAATTCAAGCTATTGCATTATTGAATGAGAAGTGTATCGTGGAAGCTCGGGGTGTTACATTCTCCCCTCCTTAAATAAATTGCGTCCTCACAATTTGAATCTTTTCTTTGAAAATAAAAGGTTAAATATAGAAAATACCTTTGTGGAAAACCCACATCGGAAATAAGGTTAATAAAAATATAACATTAAAAGAAAGAAAGAGAAGTACAAAGGTCACCCGAGATAGCCCATACTAGGATTCTATGAAAATATGGATATGGAAGAAAAACAAACCATCAAGGTCTGATGGAGAGTCGTAGAAAACTGGATTAGGATAAAGTTAACCATAAGAAAATCACAAACTTGTGATTGGTTAAATAGTCATTGAATCCCCAGTTGGAAAAGTTAACCAGTAACGTTTTTATTTTAAGTTACCTTTTATAAAGTTGAGGAATTTATTTAGGAGATTTACTAAGAATGTAAGGGAATATACATACTTGTTATGTAGACTTTCATTCTTTAATAAATGTTTACCACAAACCCATCTTTCACTCTAAAAGGTAATAGAACTCAAAAATATTCTATTTATCCTAATTGTATAAGGTTCCAAATATTAACACATACCATTTAGATTAGTAAAACTATTTTGTAATAACCAGGGACATCCTTTAGGCTAGTGGTAGGTAATAAAGGCCTGTCGCACTATGGTTGTGGGTTAGATTCCTGCAGCTTTGTCCGACGCGACGGGTTATGCCCCACCCTGCAGGTTGTCCTTTTCCTAAAACTATAGTATTATAATATTCCAAAAATAATCTTCATAAATGTTTTAACCTTAAACAATACCATCCAAAGTTCAACTTAATCCATTACAACCTTTATAGTTATCCAAAATACCTTTGTCCAGACTTTCTCTAAAAGGACTCTAAATTCCAAAATCAACTGTAACATCAGATTCCCCAAACAAAGTAATGTTTCTCTTATTGTCACATACTAAAAATATGATTTCCTTAATCATATTAAAACTAACAAGTACTGCAGTACAATACTTATATATATCACATTATTTTTATAACTAGAATATAATCCTTGAGTCCAAAAGCACCAATACATTAATTATTCCGCTTCAACTGTAGTAACAGCATAATATTGTCCTTGATTCCTTGGCCTTTTCTAAGGTAAGTTTCCCTGATGCTTAGGAAATTCATTTTCATAATGCCCCATTTCCCTAAAATTGTAGCATTCAACATTGATAGCCTCTTTTTTTCCCTTTCAATCACAAGCCTAGTGACCCTTTTCTCCACATTTATAACAAACTCCCATTCCTTTTAGGCAAGTACCAGGGTGATTCTTCCCACAATTATCGCATAATGGAAAATCCTTCTTTTCCTTTTTCCCTTTATCTGTCTCTTGTTCCACCATTCTCTTCTTCTCTTGCTTTACTTTATTGTCATAATATTTAGAGAATTCATTTTCTGTCTTGATAGCACACGAGACAATATCTTCGTACGATGAGAAGGATTTTGATATTAAAGCTCGACAGAGAAATGGTTTTAACCCATCAAAGAAACGATCAATCTTACCTCTTGGGTTACGTATATAATCTGCATCATGCCTCGCTAACCTTGTAAAGTTATCCTCATACTTTGCTACATTCTCATCCTCCTTCTGCCTCAGACTCAGAAATTTCCTTTCCATATCTGCTCGATGGTCATGAGGAAATTATTTTTCTAAGAAAAGCTCTTTGAACTCCCTCCATTCCATATTCGATACGTCATCATCTTCCTTTGTGTTTTGAAACAATGACCACCATTGATCAGCATCTCTAGTGAGGCGGTAAACTGCCATGATAACCTTTTCCCTTTCACTACTCACCAAGGCGTGGAATATTTTCTCTAAAGAGTTTATCCATTGCTCAGCTACTAATGGATTTTTACCCCCATTAAATGTTGGTGGTTGTTTCCTCATGAAACGATCTGACATTGATCCTCCACATTGCGGACCAGGGTGCTCCATACGTGTACGGTTATTATTCAAAACCTGAGTGAGTTGTCCAAGTATGGTGATAAGGTGATCAGAACCAGTTGTATCTCCAGCTCCACAATAATTGTCTTGAGTAGGAGGGAAATCCCTACATGGAGTGCATGCATTGATACAATTTCCATTCCTTCCACTAGGCGCCATTTCTAAACAATGGCATAAACTAGATTAGTTTATGAATCAAAATACATAATTCCATACTTGTAAAACACTTAACACTAATTGAAATATTTATGGATATAATCTATAATCATAAAAAAAGTTTTCTTTGAGGAAGTATATACTCATAACCCTTCATAATGGTTTGTAAATAAAAAGAGAATTATCTTAAGCATATCCCTCGAGAGTGTCATAACCAAGAGTGCAGCAAGGCATGTTGTCGTGCACCAGTTCCCATTCGAGTCTAGCTCAAATCGGTGTTTTCGGGTTTTACCCCTAGGTACATATGTGCCAGAGCCGCCTCTACCTGCTTGTATCCAGACAGGGATGTATTGCTCGTAAAACTCACAAAATCTCTACAACAACAAAATTCTAGGAAGTTCTTATATACTAATCCTCAAAGTCTACCTTTGGGCTATGTGCTCTAATCAGAGTTTATCTAAATCTAGCTTCCAAGGTTAGTACTAAACTGCCTCTGATACCAACTGTAACGCCCCGACCCCAGCTACCCAGAGTCGGTGAATTATTGCGTAACATTGGCATGATCACAAAAGATCAAGTCTCGAAAGACCGATTAGTTTAGTAGCCTTGGAAACACTAGATACATTCAAAAATGTTACATTACATCATAAAGTGAAAAACTACAATAACAAAGTCTCCATAGTCCACACTCATATCCTCTTCTGACTATCCCTGCAGGTCATTCATAAAATACTTCTCCACATCCTGGAAAATATTAAAACATTGAAAGGGGTGAGCTTAGATGCTCAGTAAGGATAACAATATTGCGGAAGATTTCATAAATAAACATTAACATTTAAGGAAATGTATAACTAAAACAAAAGCCTTTTTAAACTTGAACTTCAGCATGATATGGAAAAAATAAAATTAAATAATGCCATTTACTTACTCACATGGATATTCTACTAGTCGAATAATCCCATTCAATATCAATAACCACTTTCATAATGATGGAATGCATAATGCCAGACTATCATAACCACGTAGTCAAGGCCTCGTTCCAAGACCACAAATAAGATTTTGTCAAGTCCTCGTGCCAAGACACTAGTTTGTCTCATGAGACCTACCGATGCATCGAGGAGCTATAGCGGGCTCCACCCGTCACTTATTAAGTCCAATGCATTCCTCATATGAATAGATTTAAACATATCATAAACCATAACATAATCGTATCACATAAAACATGCATAAAGGAAACATAACATTTCCACATTTCAATCACAAGATATAAATACAACACATTGATATAATAAAAACACTTTCAAAACCATTTTCAATACCAAAATAAAATAAAGTTAAAACTTTGTATTTATTTTTCATTAAAAAAAGTTATGGCTTCTAGAGGAAGCCGAAACTCAAATAATGGTCACGGCGGTGGAGAAGTCGTTGTCGCCGCATATGTACGGAAAAAAAACATTCCCTTTTTTCTTTTAGTAAAACACTTCGTATAAAAAATATTCATTTTGAATAAACGTAAAAGTCAAAGGGGTTTATACACCGTATGAAAGAAAGTTGTGTATAAAACAAAATATGCCTCAATGAAAGGAGATTGAGACGAAGACCCTTAGAAAGATCATTTTTTTAAATAAAGTAGGTATATTATGTGTATTCACTATAAGTACACATAAATAAAGTACAAATACAAGATAGTACATAATAATATCATGACATAATTTGAAAGTAGTAGATTAACCCAAAGAATAGAAATTGGGTTAAGAAGTTCCCTTACCTCGTGTCCGAATTCACTCGACCGTTCTTTGATCTTCTAAATAATAAACTATAGTTAATATCTACCTTCTTAAGAACCTTTTTTAAGTTAATTATTCCTTTTATATCACTTATTACCATGTCATGAACATTATGTAATTATTTATGTTTATAACGGTCGTTTTGTCGATCTTAGGTACTTGAGTCAAAAATAAACTTCTTATAATTACACTTTGTTCATGTGGTAAAATATCCATTATATCCATAATTATATTCATGATGTACATATAATATACATCATATATATCTACTATATACATTCATTTATAATATTACATAACATTTAGTGGTAAGAAATGAAATGCACCGTTCATGGAGACGGTAAGCCGTACGTACGCATGAACGCTACTTTCATTTCTATTTCGTATTTAATGAAATCATAATGATATAAAGGTATATTATAATTCCCGTATAATATAATATATAATATCATTTACTCCATCCTTTATACATCCCACATATGGGATTAACGATTCAAATCATTTTGAGGGGGCGGTAGTCCGCACTTCCAAAAATGAAAATATCGTGTTTACCCATAATGGAAACAATAAAGGTATGCCATAAATGAAAAATTCAGAACCTTAAGTAAAACATAAACATATTATATATCATATATATAAATATAGTGACATCTTAATGGCCACCTTTGAATGTGTTATATGAGTGTTGAACAATCATCGTTTCGTGATGCAGAAATTCTCCATCTATAGAAACAGTATGTTCTTTAACCATTTGATGTAGGTGTGTGTAAGTGTAGCTCAAATCCTTATTATAACAACATCCTAGTATATTTAGTATACTGGTGTTGTTACAAATGAAACGAATAAAAAGAGTTTAGGGGGTTGGAGAAGAAAAATAAAACAAAATAACATAAGAGAATACATTACCTTAAAATCGGGTAACTCTTTTGATTTGAGCCAAAGGCTTCCTTGGAAAGAATTATGCCCAAAGTGAGGCTTCTAGGAGTAAGGGAGGGAAGTTGGGAGAGTATTTTGGCAGAGGTTGGCCGAGCCAAAAGGCTTTGAAAGTGTGAGTAAGGTGGTAGTGGTGGGGGCCTTTTATAAGTGGAGAGGAGGGGCACTCTTGGAAAGTAATGAAATGTTACTTTATTATATAATGAGTTTCGAATTTTAAAGGTCCCACACTTATATAATTCGAGGCTATGGTGATAAGGGTTATAAATATTCTCATCCAATAGGCTTTGGACAAGTGTAATTCTTAGATTTTATATTATCCTTCCATTTTATTTAAATCGTTAATTAATGAGGTAATCGTTGCATCATCATGGTGTCATAAATAATTTAATTTATTTAATGTCTAAAAATTATATAAAAAAATATCATGATGTAGGAAATCTTTTTATATTTTTAATGACTATTTATAGTCACAAATATGACTTGTATAACCCCATTTAAAAATTGTTTTAGTAAAACGACTTATGTTTGTAACATTTTTATTTTAACTTTAAATAAAAGTTATTTATGTCATTTTCCTACCAAAGTGGATCCATGGGATCCCCAAGTTGACCCATGGATTTTCATGGTCGGCCATGACACATCAAATAGGGGTAGGACAAGTGTAAAGGTATTTTCATACTTTTATAATATCATTTTTACCTTAAATTTCACTAATTACCTTTAATCGCGATTAATTAAACTTAAAAGTTACTATTCATAAAAAAAATTATTTTAATCCCATTGAACCACATTTTACTTCCTAATGAAAACCATGTATGTCGGATTTTTGAAAATCAAATCACAGAAGTGGTAATATTTCATTTAAACGAAAAATCAGTTATTTACCTACCACTTAGTGGTTTCACTATTCATCAAAAATTGAAGTTTTTCAGAACAATGCCAAAATTTCACCCTAAGCTATAATTGATATTCTGAATTAAAAAATTATGTCTATTTTACAAAATTCCAAACATATATGTTTCATTAATTAATTTTATAATTAATTCCCGCTGTCACAACAAATAGCGTGTTTTTAAGAAACAATATATATCAAAAGATTGCCAATTGTTTATGTCCAATTTCATAGTGAAATTAATTATAATGAACACCATTGAATAAAATGGTAAAAATATATTCTAATTATACTTTAAAACCAATCAATAGTATAATTTATCACTATAAATTATTTTTATTAAAAAAGTTTTTTTTAAGTATTTTTCACTATTCATAAAAAATTGGAAGTTCTCAGAAAATTACAAAAAATTCAACTTAGGATAATTTCGATATTATGAATACCAAAATGAAGTCCATTTTTGAAATATAAAATTTCTATAATTTTAAAAAGTGGGTACTACTATTCATAACGGCTACTTTGATTAGTCGCGGTGTGTTAGAACTCAAAGTTGCGTACAATGCAAGCTATTGCATTATTGAATGAGAAGCGTATCGTGGAAGCTCGGGGTGTTACAAAAATGAACCTAAGGGAAATCACCCTAAAAAGACTAGTTTATCATTGAATTAGTATTTAATGGATTGCATGATGAGTGGGCCTAAGACAAGAAAAATGGATAGAAAATCTTGGGGAATATTCTTTGTCCAGTCGCATTCTATATATAAACCATTCAATGGTATTTATTTCCTAATTGCTTTAAGGTATTATCCTAAAATTTATAACAAATAAAAACTTATATAAAAAAATATTGAACTATAATTATAAAATGATAAAGTGAAGGTTTCATTATGGAATAAATTTTAGGATTTATTTTTTATATTAATATGATCATTTACCCTGATTCTATTAATGTTCGTTATGGGTTTTAGATTTTGGTTGAAATTGGATCATAGAAATGAAACAGATAATATTATTTTTTTATAAAAACTATGAATTATAATAGGATAAGGTGGATACATATGTGTATGATAATATTATTAGATAACTATTCTAATGAAAAGGTATATTTTAATAGTCTTACCTAAGGTAATGAAGTTGATATTTTAATAGGAATTAAACCTTGATAATCTTAGGTATTTTCATTAATAAGTGATATTTATCGAATAAATTCTCATATATCATAATATTTATGAGGATTATGTGAAAAAAGATATGGATTTTTCTTCAATGGTTATTCTTTAAATGTTTGGAAACATATATTAAATGATATTAATAACCTTGAAAAGTGATTTTATGAAAAGTTTATTTTTTTATGGGAAAACTATTGGGGAACACATGATTGGGGAATGGATAACTCTTATTTTTAGTATATGTTTTATGTTGAGATAATAAATGTTTGATTTATTTTTAAATAGTATGTTATAAAATATTTGTATCCTTGGAATTGATTCTAGATATTTTTTGTGATTTTCATCACATTTTTTTGAATAATTATATATATAGACTGGTATGTGACTTTATGAACTAGTAGTTGATGAAAAGTGATAAATTTTTAAGGAATTAATGATTTAGATTTGGTCTATTATTATGGAGATTCAAATACTATTTTTAAATTTATGTATCATTATATATATAGACTGGTATGTGACTTTATGAACTAGTAGTTGATGAAAAGTGATAAATTTTTAAGGAATTAATGATTTAGATTTGGTTTATTATCATAGAGATTCAAATACTATTTTTAAATTTATGTAAAGTATTATATATGATTAGGGTATATGCATAATGAGTTACATGATAGTATGAATGATTAATGTTGTCTGATGAAAGATAAATAATATAGTATGTCCTAAGAGAGTTAGGTAGATTTCATATTATAATTTATATCTTGAATGGTGGATATTTTAATATTACCCCTACATGGTTTTATAATTGAGTAATAATTAAAATTTTGAGGACACTAGGGATAATATAATGAAACAATATTTCACTATACATTTTCCTTAAAAAATAATGTGTCTGGTAGTTTTCTCCACAAAGAATATTGAACTGAAATGAATCCATTATTTTTTAGACCATTAAAACATATCCTTATAATTAGTGTATATTAATAAGAGTAACTAAATTATAAAATATATTTATATTCATTTATATATATTCATATATGTCAATTTTATTTTATATCCATTTACTAAATTAATTATTTTGGTTAATAATTTATCCTTATATGTGTTATACTTTTAATAAAAAAACTAATTATATTGTACTTAAATAATAGTTTTAATAAAATATAATATTTATTGACTAATTATATCTTTATTATTTTATAAAAATTGTGAATTATAACAACTAGTATCTTAAAGATTTATTTTCCTTTAAAAATATTTTTCACAATGATTTAAAATTTTAAATAAAATATAAATTTTTATATATAAGAATGTTAAATTTAAGAAATAAAAAAATTATTCAACATAACAATATTATCTAAGGATATATTTTTGATATTGTTCTAGAAATATTAATTTTATGGTGAATAATGCACTATATTATTTTCACAAATAACATTCCTTTTATAGAATTATTATTTTATAAGTTTGGTTTGAAAATTTATGAAATTCATTTCATAAGAAAAAAATATGTAATTTATAGCTGAAAATATAAATTAAAATTGTTTAATTTCTTTTACAAACCTAAAATTTTTATTTTGAAAAATGAGTGATGTTTTTAAAAAATATATATATTATACATTTAGTATTTTAATATTAATTTTTATCAATTTTAAAAATTTATAAAAATAAAATGGTTTTAAAATTTGAAATAAGTTTGTCAAAATTATGAAATAAGGTTCATTTTTAGGATTAAATTATATGTTACCTTCAGTAAAATATAGTTACTATCATAAAATCCAAAATGACAATGGTTAAAAACTAATGTATTGAGTTGAAAATTTGTTTAAAACATGTGTGTGAAAGGGTTTTTGTTTCCTATATCAACATTTTCTCTTCCACTCTCATTTATTTCTAAATTTTTGATCTGCTTTCCTTTACGGTGACTTCCCATTGTAAAAAATATTAATTATTTAAAAAAATGTCATCCCTTTTTAATTACAAAAAAGGGACCTAACTTCCCCTTATAGTAAAAACCACATTTAGTAGTAATAAATCTACCTAAATTTATCTTAATCAATCCTATCCACCTTCATGATGTTTTATTCTTATAAAAATAGTATCCCTTAAAGGCTTAAATTCATTTTTAAAAGAGATAATTCAATAAGTTACATATAAAATTATAACCACTCCATTTTCATTTCTATTACTTTATGTTGAGTTCTTCTTCCTAAAATTACATTAAACTGTATTAAAATTATTAAATTAGTATCATTATTATACTAGTATGATATTATAATTATGTAATATTCATTAACTGCCTTCCCCATATCTATTAGAAAACAACATTGTCATTCATGTATCGTACAGACTACCACCTCCAAGACACAATGTGATTCGTTTTCCTTAACTACCTTATAAGGTTGGTATTAATATGAAATTTAATATATAAATAAAATATTTATGATATATTTTATATTCTAAAATTTTAAACTATTTTACTTCTTTTCCCAATTCTATTTAAAATTGAAATTATCATACATGATTATGTGCAGACTACCACCTCTATAAAAGTTTGTATTCTATCTTTCATTACCAAAATTCATAGATGGTTATAAGAATTATTTAAAAAAATATATTAATATGATATGAATAGTTTTATGGTAATAAAAATTAAATAAACTATTAAAAATGTGAACGATAAACAATTGTTATAAAAGTAACTATCTTAAACAAGTGAACTAAGGATGAAAACAAATGTATTCATACAATGTAATTGTTTTATTCCTATCAATTCTTCTTATACTTATGCATAATTCTAATATATCACCAAAATAAACTCTATATAACATCATTATGCTACTAGTATAATGATATTATAAATAAAGCATAGTATAATCATCCAGGAATTATGATATTTTATTATTTGGGTATATTTAACCACCAATATGACAATTCAATAAATTTTTATCATAAATAAAAATGGGAATATAATTTTTTATAATATTGTTTTAAAAAATTATATAATTAATTTTTTTAAATTTAAAAAATTTTGATCTATAAATTTAACTCATTAATTAAGAAAACCATTTTTTCATCAAGAATCAATAAAAAATGCTTGTTATCAATTTCACCTTCAACAATAAAGACTAAAAACACAGGAAAGGAATTTAAAATATCATAAATTATTATAAATAATCACTATAACTAAAATTTATGTACTTTTATAAATGAATGTTGGGATAAAAATAAAGTACAACACCGCTATTATGAAACTTGTTTAAAATGGCCAATGTTTCTCACACCTGATATTGAAAATAAATAAGAACCTAATTAATATAAATGAAGAGAATAATTATAAATTAATTATATAAAATATTTTCTATGTTAATAAGTTAAAAATATTGGTTATTATGATATTTATGTTTATTATACATGATCTTAGAGTGCATTTGACTGTAAAGGGAGACATGGTCATATTTTTCTTTATCATAATAATGATTCTTCGAGACATGTAACATTTTATACACCGTTTTTCTATTTTATAGTGTTCTATTAATTTAATATACCAATAATTTTCTATAATTTATGTCCTTATAATTATTGGGATATACATATCCTAGTCATTTCATTTTCTTAAAATGTATTTTAACTCAAATGTTACCCCAGTTGTAAGAGTTGTTGGTAATTAAATTTTCAATCATTGAGTTATGATCATTATATCTAGCTTATTTCATAAAAGATGAGTACATTATTCCCTTTGATTATATTTTGTGTAATTATCTAATTATTTACTTTTTTATAAAATAAAACTCTTTTTAAATAATTTATGACTCATTGAGTATGTGTCACTTAAGGAATATTGATAACTCAAATCTCCTTTCATTGAGTTATAATATTTTATCTTGAACATTTCCTGATAATTCTTGGGTTCTCCAAAACTAATATTCTATTCTGTGGTATTTTTTAATCATCTGTAATAAAATTATGTTTTAATATAGATAAGCTGTTATTTATTTTTTTACAATATAGATTTTCAACAAGGGTATTTTCAATATATTAAAACGGTTCCTTTCTTTCATTATGAAATTTTTTATCATTGGATCCACATATACTATAAAAAAATATTATGTCATATTCAAGGATCAATTATTAGTGATTAAATTTTTAAAATTAAAAGGTTTCACAATATTTCACAAACCCTTTTCAAATGTTTCTTTTTAAATTGACTTGTATGTATATATTTTACATCAATGTAAAAAAAATTGAAATTCCTTTTATGTTTTCACCTCTATCTTCATTTTCATATTCTAAAAGAATAAAACTTGTGATATTTATGTTACATGGTTTACTCTCTTATAAATATTTATATATTTATAGTTTTTTTGTAACGACCCAAAGTATTTCAATAAAAAATTCCCTTCTTATATTAATCTCATAAAAACACAAAATAATGAACTATTAAGTGATAAGTGACCTTTAAACATAATTTTTCCACCCCTATGTTTGGAATTTTAAAAATCCGACATACACAGTTGTGTTCAAGATAGTTTTTGGAGTCTAATGAAACAAAAATAATTTTTGGTGAATAGTAACCTACCCTTATGAATAGTAACCTACCCTTATGAATAGTAATATGACCCTTATGATTAGTAAATAAGAGTAACATTACCTATGAATAATAAAATAGAATTTAGACATCTTAGAAAGTGACAATTTGACCTTAGTAAACATTTTTGGTATTTTATAAGTCATAAATAATTATTTATAATTAATTAATTAATTTAAAAGAATATTCATTTTCCTGTAACGTACTCATAAATTATTGAATCAATTTCTAATAGTTTTTAGATAATTTTATAAGACCCTACTTAATTTTTGAAAGATCTACAAAATCAGTTTTAATTTTAAAAACTGTTTCTTTTAAGTAAATTATGATTTTAATTAAATATTAAATTATTAATATTTATAAAATTATTTTTGAAAAATCGACTTCATTTTTGGATTCTACACGTCGAAAAATGGTTGGGGTAATGTTTTGGGATTTTTCTGAGATACTTGAATTTTTGGTGAATAGTAGAATACATTAATTTACCATATAAATACATTTTAATTAAAACCCACTATTCCTGACATCACAAGTGATGTAAGCACAAAAATCCCGAACTCACATGTCTTATTTACTATTCTTAGTCATCCAAGACTCACTATTCCTTATCTTAGGTGAAATTAATAAACTAATCAATTTTATATTAAGGAAACTCCTCTCCCCTCCACTATAAAAGCCACCCTTCACTCCCTCTTTTCCTCACACCTCTCAAGATCCAGGCCTTCTCTAAACTCTGCCCAAACACCTTCCCTAGCTCATCCCCGACGTCCAAAAGCTTCTGGTCTCATCAAAAGACCAATCCTAGCTTCCTTAAAGAGGATCTCAAGAGGAGGATTCTAAAGGTAATTTCTCTCTCTCTTCTCCTTTAATTTCCTTTCAAGTTCAAGTTCCTTTCTTGATCTCTCCCTACCTATCTCCATCCAAATTGTTCTATAAATCCATTATTATATATATAATGTAATATTATTATTCTAATGGTATATTATATCACCCCACACCCTTTCCCTCTTCCTTTTATTTTATTAAAGAGAACATTGTTCATGTGGTGATAATTTATCACCTTCAAAAACAACATGCTCTCTTCTTCCATTTCTACCTTCAATCTGGTCATGAAACCATTTTTATGGTTGAACCAGAATATTTTATATGTATTATGTTCTATTTTAAGTTCTGTAAATAACCTATGGCCATATTACTAAGTGAAAAGTTAAAATGAGTTCGTTGTGATCCAAAAACCGCTCAAATTAACCCAAATAATCTTCATTTAATTCTTATCTAATGATTCGTCCACATGGATCTAATATAACTCATTATAAAATCATTAAAGCTTCTTTAATATCATTAATTTCATGTAATATAAGTTCTGTATGTTTACCCATGATCTACCCAAACATCAATTTAAGAATACAAGTGAACCACTCAAGAAAACCATAAAAACGAACATCCCCAAACAACGTTTTTAAACTCTATAAGTCATCCAAAGGAACATAATATGAAATAATGAAACCAGAATGAACCCTATTAATGTATAAAAGGTTATTTAATTTCTAATTAATGAATATAATGTCATTATACAGGACATTAAAGAGAAGGAGGCATTCGAGTACAAGGTAAGGGGAAATCTCGAACCCAATTTTTCTTCCTTCGGGTTCTCCCTCTTTCACTCCATTTTTGATATGGTTACTCCTCAAAGATCATTTTTTCATATTTTACTTTACTTTTATGGGATATACATGTTTTTCACTGGTTTTTATGTCCATAAAAATGTTTTCCAAAAGAACTCTTCTTTCAAGATCTCACATTTTACCTCTCATTCAAGGTTGATGGTTCTTATATCAAGTATGTCGTTCCCTCTTTATTTTGGGAACCCAAAGCATATGAATGTGTTATTATGAGATGAAACCCATTCCTTTACATGGGTTATTTATGTACATGTTTGATATGTGTTCTATGTGGAAATCATGATAATGATAATGTTATGATGTGACGGGTGCGCCCAGAATTATATAGCGCAATATGAATGTTTAAAGGTGGCGGGTGCGCCCGGAATTATACAGCGCTCCAATGCATTGGGTAAAGTGATGAATCTCATGAGTAAATGTGAAATTATGTGTGAACATGATTCTAGATTTTTTCACAAGCATGTGTGGTAGTTAACCACTAAGACATGATGTTTCATTTTTATGCATTGCCACATTTCAAGTTTATTATTTATGCTCCTCTCATGTTCATGATCTTTTTCCTATGTCTTGATTATGCTCACCCCATGATATATTATTCTTATATATCCTCTTAATGGGATTTTAGCTCACCCCTTTTGATGTATATCCTCAGGTGGCTACATGTACTAAGGAGAGGACAAGTTCTACTAAGAAGCTAGTGAAGAAGAAATTAAATAAATGTTTTGCTTGATGTTGTACTTGTTATGTATTGTCCTAGTTTTCCCAAGACACTAAACCTATGGATCATCTATGTGTAATACTATTATGTTGTTTATCTTTTAAATGATGTAATAGTAATGAAAGAAAAGTCTGGGTTTCTATAGTTGGTATTAGAGGAAAGGTTTAGTTAATTTGGGAATTAGAATTAGTGAACCCTAGAGAAAACCTACAACATGAGACTAAGTACAAATATTCACACAAGGATATTTACCTAGGGATCCCATATGTTATGTTTTTGGTTTAGTTGTCTAAATGAATAAGTTATTCATTACTTTTTTACTTATGTTTTTTTCTAACCTTTTCTATTTTAGAAAATGGTGGGAACCAAGAGAAATCAGGACAACAACTCTTGTGAGGGCCAATGCAACGATTGCCCGAACGACATCCCCAATGATTTTGGAGGTGGAGTTCAAAACTTCATGGCGATGCTTACCCAATTATCTCGGGTTATGAATAATAACCATAATAATGGGGAACGTCCTCCTTCACCAAAGAGGGAGAAACTAGCAATCGAATGTTTTATGGGGCAACGACCACCGACGTTTTGTGGATCTTCTGATCCACTAGTTGCAGAATAGTGGGTCAACTCCATGGAGAAGATATTTTCTGTTCTTCAATATTCCGAGATAGAGAAGGTGACTCTAGCCATTTATCATCTAGATGGAGAAGCTGATCAATGGTGGGATTTGATTAAGAACACCAAGCCAAGGGATGAAATTGAAGAGATGGAATGGGAAGACTTTAAGATAATGTTTCTTAATAAGTACTTCCCACAAACACTTCGCACGAAGATGGAGAGAGAATTCATAGAGCTCAAGCAAAAAGAAGGAGAATCTATCACAACCTATGAAGCAAATTTCACAAGGCTCTCAAGGTATGATTCGGGTTTTGTTATCAACAATGATAGCAAAATTGATAAATTCTTTAGTGGATTAAAACCACATCTTCGAAAGGCTCTTGAAATTTGAGACTTTGGGAGTTATGAAGAATTTGTTCAGTGTGCTATCAATATGGAGATGGAGTTTGGATAATGGTCCCATGGCTATGGTGATAAGAAAATAAAGATGGAGTTTCAAGCTGGTGGGTCGAGTGATAAAGATGGGAAGAAAACACAACGACCCACATGCCAAAAATGTGGGAAGTTGCACCATGGGAACTGCCTCAAAGGTATGGTGAAATGCTTTAAGTGTGGGAAGGAAGGACACCAACCTCACGAGTGTCGAAAAGACATGAAAAGGAAGGATAATGTAGCTGATGAAAGGAGTGAACCACTCGTGGTTCAATGCTACAACTATAGGGAGCTAGGGCACTATTCAAACCAGTGCACTAAACCTCAAGCTCTCGAGGGTAATCAGCACCAACAACCACCAAAGCCAAAGGAACAAGGGAAGGCTTATTCCATCACTACTGCAGAGGTGGAACATGATAATGAATTCATACAAGGTACACTTCCTATTCACTCAAGAATGGAAAAAGTCTTATTTGATTCTGGTTCTAAGCATTCTTTTATATCTTGCAAGTTTGCTAGAACTATAGAATCGAAGCCCCGAAACCTTAAAGTAGAGATGTCTATAAAAACACCAAGTGTTGAAATCATTGCAACCCAAGTGTTTGATTCTTCTCCTGTTGACGTATGTGGGAAGATTCTTCCGGAAAATCTCGTAATACTTCCCTTGGTGGAATTCGACGCTATAATGGTAATGGATTGGCTCTCTTTATATAGAGCGCATATCAACTATTGGGAAAAGGAAATATATTTTCATATTCTGAACCATCCCATTCTCCTCTAAAAATTCAAGGAATATCATGAATATCCTTTGAAAAATCCTTCAATGGTGTGGGTGTTGATTCCCTATGAAGAAGCATACCTCGCCCAAATGTTTGAGTCAAAGGTAAGTTCCAACCTTGAGGAAATTCCCATCATAAGGGAATACGGTGATGTATTTCCCAAAGAGTTACCCAGAATTCCCCCAGATCGTGAGGTAGAGTTCTCAATTGAACTCATACCTGGAGCTACTCATATCTCGAAGTGACCCTATAGGATGTCTCCTATCGAACTGGAGGAGTTAAATAAGCAGCTGCAAGAGCATATGGACAAAGGGTTCATACGCCCTAGTGCATCACCTTGGGGTGCGCTAGTGCTCTTCGTGAAGAAGAAGGATGGAACCATGCGGTTGTGTATCGATTATCGAGAACTCAACAAGATCACCATAAAGAACAAGTATCCTATCCCAAGGATTGATGACTTGTTCGATCAGTTAAGAGGAGCTCAATACTTCTCAAAGGTGGATCTTCGTTCTGGATATCATCAAGTAAAGGTGAAGAAGGAAGATATTTAGAAGATTGTCTTCCATACAAGGTATGGGCACTATGAGTTTTTGGTGATACCCTTCGGACTTACTAATTCCCATGAAATCTTCATGGATTTGATGAATAGAGTCTTTATACATTACCTCGATAAATTTGTGGTAGTGTTTATCGATGATATTCTCATCTACTCCAAGAGCAAGGAGGAACATGAAGAACATCTAAGACTTGTGTTGGCGATATTGAGAAAGGAGAAGTTGTACGCCAAGTTCATCAAGTGGGACTTTTGGATGAATCAAGTCACGTTCTTGGGACATGTGATCACAAGCGAGGGAATTTCTGTGGACCCTTCAAAGAGAAAGGCGATTGAGGAATGACCCAGGCCCTCTAGTGTCACAGAAATCCGTAGTTTTCTTGGATTAGCTGGGTACTATTGACGTTTTGTGAGAAACTTCTCATGATTTTCAAGCCCTCTAACTAAGTTAACAAGGAAAGGGGTAAAGTATGTATGGACGGAAGAATGTGAGGGAAGCTTCAAGGATCTAAAGAGAAGGCTGATCACTGCACCTGTACTCACACTACCGAAAAGTGGAGAAATTTTTGTGATATATAGTGATGCTTCAAAGAAAGGCTTGGGTTGTGTACTCATGAAAAATGATAATGTGATAGCCTATGCCTCACGACAGTTGAAGATCCATGAGCAGAACTACCCGACGCATGATCTAGAGCTGGCAGCCGTGATTTTTTCCTTGAAAATCTGGTGGCACTACCTTTATGGTGAGAAGTGTGACATATACACCGACCACAAGAGCCTAAAGTATATATTCACACAAAAGGATCTCAAAATGCATCAAAGGAGATGGTTAGAGCTAATCAAGGATTACGATTTCTCTATTCACTATCATCCTGGAAAGGCGAACAAGGTAGCTGATGCTCTAAGCAGGAAAGAACCTGCTACTCTATCCATGTTGAGGATTGAGAAAGACCCTATCTTCTTGGATATGCAAAGGATGGATTTGGGAATCATAAGGGAAGGGGATACATCCTACCTTGCCCAAATGATTGTGCAACCATCCATCCAACAGATGATTAAGGAAGCACAAAGGGATGATGTGGAGATACAAAAGAGGGTGAATGCAGTAAAGAAAGGGAAGCTGCAAGAGTTCCATATCGACGATGATGGTGTGATTCGGTTTGGAACACGGATTTCTGTTCCTTCATCACCCGGGATAAAGAAGGAGCTATTAGATAATGCACATAGCTCAACTTTCTCTATCCATCCTGGAAGTACCAAGATGTATCATGATCTCCGAGAACACTTCTGGTGGGATAACATGAAGAAGGAGATTGTGGAATATATATCAAGGTGCTTGGTATGTCAGCAAGTTAAAGCTGAGTGACAAAAGTCCAAAGGTATGATGCAGCCATTTCCTATACCCATGTGGAAATGGGAAAATGTTACTATGGACTTTGTCACGGGTCTCCCGAAGATGTCAAAGGGAAATAATGCGATATGGGTTGTGGTTGATCGGCTCACCAAGACTTCCCATTTTATCGCAATTCAGGAAGACCTATCGCTTGAACAACTTTCAAAGATATATGTGAAGGAAGTGGTGAGACTGCACGGTGTTCCACTCTCGATTGTCTCTGACCGTGATCCAAGGTTCACATCTAAATTCTGGAGGAGCCTTCAACATGCTTTGAGTACTGAATTAAATTTCAGCACGGCCTATCACCCCCAAACTGATGGCCAGTCTGAAAGGACTATTCCGACACTTGAAGATATACTAAGAGCCTACTCTCTTGAATTAAAAGGTGGTTGGGATCAGCATCTCCCATTGGTTGAATTCTCATACAACAATAGCTTCCACTCGATTATTCAGATGGCTCTGTATGAAGCTCTTTATGGGAAGCGATGTAGAACTCCAACCTGTTGGGATAAAGTTGGAGAACGAAAGCTACTTGGTGCCGATCTTGTTCAAGAGATGACAGAGAAGGTTCAAGTCATCCAGGAACACATCAAGGCTGCTCAAAGTCGGCAAAAGAGATATGTTGACAACCGTCAAAGGGACTTGGAGTTTGACGTTGGAGATAAATTCTTCCTTCGAATATCTCCATGGAAGAGAGTCATTAGATTTGGGAAGAAAGGGAAGCTAAGCCCATGGCACATTGGCCCCTTTGAGATCCTTGATCGTATAGGAGTCGTGGCCTATCGTCTGGAACTTCCACCGAATATGGATCAAGTTCATGATGTGTTTCATGTATCACTACTGAGGAAGTACATACCAGACCCCTCACATGTACTAAACTCAGAGGTGGTACAGCTGGATGATGATCTCTCCTATGAGGAGCAGCCGGTAAAAATTCTGGACCGAAGTGATAAGGTTCTACGCAACAAGACAACCCGCCTTGTCAAAGTGTTGTGGAGGAACCATAAGTTTGAGGAAGCAACTTGGTAACCAGAAGAGGCAATGAAGGAGAAGTACCCACACCTGTTTGTGTAAAGTAAAATTTCGGGGGCGAAATTTCTTAAGGGGGGAAGAATGTAACGACCCAAAGTATTTCAATAAAAAATTCCCTTCTTATATCTATGTCATAAAAACACAAAATAATGAACTACTAAGTGATAAGTGACCTTTAAACATAATTTTGTCACCCCTATCTTTGGAATTTTAAAAATCCGACATACACGGTTGTGTTCAAGATAGTTTTTGGAGTCTAATGAAACAAAAATAATTTTTGGTGAATAGTAACCTACCCTTATGAATAGTAACCTACCCTTATGAATAGTAATATGACCCTTATGAATAGTAAATAATAGTAACATTACCTATCAATAATAAAATAGAATTTAGACATCTTAGAAAGTGACAATTTGACCTTAGTAAACGTTTTTGGTATTTTATAAGTCATAAATAATTAATTATAATTAATTAATTAATTTAAAATAATATTCATTTTCCTGTAATGTACTCATAAATTATTTAATCAATGTCTAATAGTTTTTAGATAATTTTATAAGACCCTACGTAATTTTTGAAAGATCTACAAAATCATTTTTAATTTTAAAAACTGTTTTTTTAAGAAAATTATGATTTTAATTAAATATTAAATTAATAATATTTAAAAAATTATTTTTGACAAATGGACTTCATTTTTGGATTATACACATCGAAAAATGGTTGGGGTAAAGTTTTGGGATTTTTCTGAGATACTTGAATTTTTTGTGAATAGTAGAATACATTAATTTACCATATAAATACATTTTAATTAAAACCCACTATTCCTGACTTCACAAGTGATGTAAGCACCCAAATCCCGAACTCACATATCTTATTTACTATTCTTAGTCATCCAAGACTCACTATTCCTTGTCTTAGGTGAAATTAATAAACTAATGAATTTTATATTAAGGAAACCCCTCTCCCCTCCACTATAAAAGCCACCATTCACTCCCTCTTTTCCTCACACCTCTCAAGCTCCAGGAATTCTCTAAACTCTGACCAAACACCTTCCCTAGCTCATACCCCAAATCCAAAAGCTGCTGGTCTCATCAAAAGAACAATCATAGCTTCCTTAAAGAGGATCTCAAGAGGAGGATTCTAAAGGTAATTTCTCTCTCTCTTCTCCTTTAATTTCCTTTCATGTTCAAGTTCCTTTCTTGATCTCTCCCTACCTATCTCCATCCAAATTGTTCTATAAATCTATTATTATATATATAATGTAATATTATGATTCTAATGGTATATTATATCCCCCCACACCCTTCCCTCTTCCTTTTATTTTATTAAAGAGAACGTTGTTCATGTGGTGATAATTTATCACCTTCAAAAACAACATGATCTCTTCTTCCATTTCTACATTCAATCTGGTCATGAAACCATTTTTATGGTTGAACCAGAATATTTTATATGTATTATGTTCTATTTTAAGTTCTGGAAATAACCTATGGCCATATTACTAAGTGAAAAGTTAAAATGAGTTCGTTGTGATCCAAAAACCGCTCAAATTAACCCAAATAATCCTCATTTAATTCTTATCTAATGATTCGTCCACATGGATCTAATATAACTCATTATAAAATCAATCAAGATTCTTTAATATCATTAATTACATGTAATATCTTTTCTGGATGTTTACCCATGATCTACCCAAACATCAATTTAAGAATACAAGTGAACCACTCAAGAAAACCATAAAAACGAACATCGCCAAACAATGTTTTTAAACTCGATAAGTCATCCAAAGGAACATAATATGAAATAATGAAACCAGAATGAACCCTATTAATTTATAAAAGGTTCTGTAATTTCTAATTAATGAATATAATGTCATTATACATGACATTAAAGAGAAGGAGGCATTCGAGTACAAGGTAAGGGGAAATCTCGAACCCAATTTTTCTTCCTTCGGGTTCTCCCTCTTCCACTCCATTTTTGATATGGTTACTCCTCAAAGATCATTTGTTCATATTTTCCTTTACTTTTCTGGGATATACATGTTTTTCACTGGTTTTTATGTCCATCAAAATTTTTTCCAAAAGAACTCTTCTTTCAAGATCTCACCTTTTACCTCTCATTCAAGGTTGATGGTTCTTATATCAAGTATGTTGTTCCCACTTTCTTTTGGGAACCCAAAGCTTATGAATGTGTTATTATGAGATGAAACTCATTCCTTTCCATGGGTTATTTATGTACATGTTTGATATGTTTTCTATGTGGAAATCATGATAATTATAATGTTATGATGTGACAGGTGGGCCCGGAATTATATAGCGCAATATGAATGTTTAAAGGTGACGGGTGTGCCCGGAATTATACAGCGCTCCAATGCATTGGGTAAAGTGATGAATCTCATGAGTAAATTTGAAATGATGTGTGAACATGATGCTAGCTTTGTTCACAATCATGTGTGGTAGTTAACCACTAAGACATGATGTTTCATTTTTATGCATTGCCATATTTCAAGTTTATTATTTATGCTCCTCTCATGTTCATGATCTTTTTCCTATGTCATGATTATGCTCACCCCATGATATATTGTTCTTATATATCCTCTTACTGGGATTTTAGATCACCCCTTTTGATGTATATCCTCAGGTGGCTACATGTACTTAGGAGAGGACAAGTGCCACTAAGAAGCTAGTGAAGAAGAAATTAAATAAATGTTTATGCTTGATGTTGTACTTGTTATGTATTGTCCTAGTTTTCCCAAGACACTAAACCTATGGATCCTCTATGTGTAATACTATTATGTTGTTTATCTTTGAAATTATGTAATAGTAATGAAAGAAAAGTCTGGGTTGCTATATTTTTTGATTTAACTCATGGTATAAAACAATTTGAGTCCTGAGACATTATTTTTTATACCATTAAAATAATTATTTTATGAGGGTTAATTTCATATATGTCAAAATATTTTTGAGTTTAATTTTTTATACTGTGGATATATTATTTTTTATTAATCAACATTATTTATCTAGATGGATTATATTTGGTTATTTTATATCAAATATATGATCCATAAAAACTTTTTTCTTTCCTAATAGTCCATCGTGGATAGGAATAATGTTTCTTCCAATACCTTTTCATTATATACACTATATTTTTCATTCCTTTGATTAAAGGTTGTTCACTTAGATTCCAATCATTGATTGAATAGTAAAATTATCATATTTTATGTATACCCTTTATCTATACATTGTAAACACCATATGTTTTACTATCTTGATGAAATAGTATTTACCTATAAAGTTACTGAATATCATTAGATTCACACTTATTTTATATGTTTCTAATATGTTGATTGTTTTCTTATATGAATCCATTTTAAATGGATATGAAACCCATATTACTTCAATGGGTCCTTTAATATCTGAAAACTAAATGATTTTCAAGTGGCACTTAGAAGTATAATGAGGAGGGGTGGGGTACTATATCCCCTAGAATTAATTTCTTAAGAGTTTGAATCTTACGTGATAGGTATCCATGAGTAATTTTTTGTTTCTCATAAGCATGTGAAATAATGGAATTTATCCTAGATGGTATATTTTGTATGATAGTGTATATTAAATATTTTAAATATGTTTCACATTTTAGTTCTAATTTCCATTACTTTGTTATTGTAAAACCCTGGCCTATATCACCATGTTTGGGATAGAGTTCAACATGACCACTTGTGATACTCCTCTTATAAAAGATGTTTCTAACTATAATTGAGGTTAGAAACATTGTCAGTGGGTACACTATACCCTCGGTATTCAAAGTCATACATCACACTCATAAACTTTTATAAATAATATCCAAGAATAACACAGTATAAACATAATAATAACAATTAAATATCAAATAAAAAGGAAAGTATCTCAAGTCATATGAGTAAATATTCATGGAACCTTGAGGAGGAAGTTCAAAACAAAGTATAAGAAACAATATGTATTTAAATAAAGAAAATTCGATAATACTATGAAATCTATCCTACTACAACCTCTAAACCCCAAGCTTCATCTCCTCATATCCCTATCACTGGGGATTATCCCTTTCATGGATCCATGTTCATTAGTTCTAAAAAAGCTCATAGATTCCCATGTAGGGTGAGAGTATAAACCTAGTATCACTAAATAATTCATCCTTAGAACACTTTGTAATACCATAACTTGAATCACCTGCTCTAGATCGGAGTGCCACATGACCTCATGTATGCCTCCATATGTGAAAGAGTTTTTCAGATTGTAGTATATGTCTAAATGTTGTCAATGAGGAGACTATACCCTTAGTATCCAGACTCATACATCACACTCATAAATAATTATAAATAATATACCAAAATGAGATAAAAAATGAATAATATCAATTATATATTAGATAACATGGGATTTATCTCAAGTCATGAAAGTAATAAACCGTGGACACTCAAGGTATAGGTCAAACATTAGTATAAAAATAATAGGGAAGTAAGTAAAGAATTTGTGAAAATTCTCTAGATTTCATGAAAATACTACCTCCAAACCCCATACCCCATCTCGGTTGATCCCTATCACTGGGTTATTACTATTCCTTGATTCCATGATTGTGAAGTATATATTTACTCTGAGATTCCCATGTAGGGTGTGAGTATAAACCTATTTGGACATCACTAATTCATTCCTAACAATAATTCACATTCATAAGAGGTGTAATCTATGATAATAAGGAAATATGAAATCAATAAAACATCAATATTTTGATGAGTGGTTTTTCACCATGTTATCCTCCACAAACCTCAAACTTAATAGTTATACATCCATTCCTAAAGAACGATTATAAACAAAGTCGTGATCATGGGTAGACCATTAGGAAACCTCAAATATCTCAGAGTATCTACAAGGTGAATGATTATTAGGTTATTCCATATGGTAATTAATCATAGTCTCAATCATATTCTAGAATATAAATTTTTTAAACGTTGGTCTATTCCCTAAGTCAGGACATAAGGTCATTGTATCCCTATACTACCTCAGGTCAAGACACTTGGTCTTCATACCCATGCCTTCTGTCTCTGTCTATAATCATTATCATTACATATCATAATTTCTCCCCCTCAAAGGTTTAACCAATCCAAAACGGTCCACCATTCATTTTCAATTAGAAGAAACCACTCCAAATCCCATAAATTCAAAAAAAATTGTTCATAACACATATGGGAACAACACAACATATCACATATGAGTATTATTAGTCATATTCACACACACATATGTGATCAATATAAATCAATTGTCTCTCATTCTAATCACACACACACACACTCATTTGATAGATATCAAACATGTGTCTCGATGGACATAAGAACATACCATCATATCATTTCAACAATTATATATAATGGTAAATTATGGTAATGAAATACCTAACTCAAACACATTAACCTCAACATTAATAATAACCAAGTTTCATTTCCCAAATATGCAATTACACCAACCAGATCAAACTCACATTACAAAGGTCCCTAGAACCGATTCTGAACCAATATAATAAGGGTTCAATAAATAAACTCATGAAAGGAACAAATCCAAGGGGATAGAATCATATCACTTCCATAATAGCAACCACCATAAAATGTAGATTTAGGTCTGGTCAAAGTAATAGAACTCATGCATCCTGTAATTGTTAATAGATAAGTATGTTGAGATCCCCACAATTCTAGATCAACATGAACATGTCCATGAAGGATTGGATCAACCTAAGATGCTAGTCAAATAATGAGGATCATGCAAAGTTATACGCTATGTTCATCTAGAGGTTATATGCATCATGGGAACTAACAAGAAGATTAATAATTGATTTATATAAAAAGAAAATTGTGTTAAGGGGCCCTAAATATCCTTAATTAAAGATCACATATCTTACCCACTAAAATTCATAAACCCCGTGATGATCAGTGACCAAATAGGTCACTTAAAAAAATTTAAATTGGTTCCAACATTGAGTATTGACACCCACCAATCATATATTAGCCTCAATCATGGTACACCAATGAGCTCCACTTTGTCACACTATTATGGTCTAAGTGAAATTCCTTTTCCATTTTTCACTCACCACAACTTCCTTCATGTAGTTGTGAGGCCTATTTGGCCTTGGTCCATTGGATTACTCCTAGTAATCCACGATTGAATCCATAACTAGCCTGGGAATTTTGGAATTTTCCATTTCACACTAGTGGGTTTTGGGCATAAAACAACCAACACTATTGTGTGGTCCTACCCATGGTATAGCCTAAAATTCCAAAAAAAAAACTTTTCTCGAGAATAAGAAAATGTAAAACCTTCCAAACCCAAATTAAACAACCACAAGGCTCAAAAATGCATTCATCTAGAACATTATATTTTAAAAATATTAATATATAATGAATTATTTTACTCAGGAGGTGTCTTAGTGGTATTGATCAAACAGCTGAAGCCACTATGGTCAAACATCAGACTAATTATTCAACGTTTCCACTTCAATTCAACCACGATACCATAGGACTCTAAAAAGTGTCATAATATTCCCTCTTAAAACATTCTCTCTCTTATCTAAGATCTTCTCCTAAAACTCCACAAATTATGCATCAAGATCCAACTCAACATCCTTAAAGTTTATCACATGTTCCAAATTAAGCATGATCCTATGAAGGTAAGAGGTATGAAGCGCATCATGCGTACCTCAATACTTTAGTGGAAGATCCGACTAGTATTCCAGTATCCTAACATGTTTCATAATCAGGAATGGTAAAACAAATCTCAGTGTAATAATCCCTTTCTTCTGAAAATGTTTCCTCCCTAATCGAGTAGTGTCCAACAAGAAAACTCAGTCACCTATAATGAACTATAAGGTTCATCTCCATCTATAAGTACATGATCACATTATACTCTAAATATTGACTATCGAATTTAATAAAATCTCCACTCTCTATAATGTTCCATGTACCAAAATCATCCCTAAAAATACTTCCTCACCAACAGCATTCCATGATTGTCGTGAGAGAAATGGATAGACATAAAGTTCCTCAAAATGTTCCATTGGAATTAAATCATAGAATTTGTTGTTGTATGAAAACAGAACAAAGTCTATGTAATCCCTATATGCCCCACCAAATACTAGAACACATAGTCATAACATATCATCTAAAATTTGGAATATATTCTATGACTTTTCATCAGTCTATGGATGATATGTTGTAATAAAATTCATGTGGGTACCAAATCCTTCTATAATAACTTTCAAATCCCAAATGTGAAACATGAATCTCTATCAGATACGATACTCGAAGGATCTCCATAAAGGTATACAATAGCCCATATATAAAGCTTCCCAAACTCATCCACTAAAATGGTATCTCTAATCGATAAAAAATGATCCAATTTCACCTGTTGATCAACTATCATCCAAACCACAAAACAACACCTTGGGATCTTGGGTAAACCCATCATGAATTCCATTTTCACATTTTCCTTCATCAATATTGGCCCCATAAGTTTATAAATCAACCCACTAGAATGCTAATTCTCAGTCATTACCCTCTTGTAGGTAAGGTATCAAAATACTTTCATAGTGATTCATGACATCAAACATGGCCCAAAAAACTAATTTCATCTATCATGGTACATCTTTGTAAACCCAGGATGGATTTTTTTTTTACGTTTTTTAAAAAAAATATTTTACAAAAACTGGCCAGGTTAAAAATATTTTCAAAACTGCGCCTTAAAGGCGGCATCGCAGATGCCGCCTTTCCCTTAATTTTTTTTTGAAAATTTTTATTTTTATTTTTATTTTTTGTTTTGTTTTGTTTATATATATATATACTGAAAATAATTCTGCATTTTCGATGTGGGATTCAGGTTCTCCCTTTCCTATGCAGTACATTCTGCATTTCTGATGTGGGATTCTATTTCAAGTACGTGACTTTGAAATAAAATAAAATACAAACTATAAGACCAATATAAATGAAATTTTAAATATTTATTAAACATATAATAAATAGTTGAAAACAAAAATAATTTCCATAAAAATGTTGATGAAATATAATCTATAACCTTTCAAAACCGCCTACTTGAAACTTAAAAATGTTTCAAGTACGTGAATTTGAAAGACTATAAAGTATAAACTATAAAACGAATATAATTAAAACTTTAAAAATTGATTAAACATATAATAAATAATTAAAAACAAAAGGAATTTCAAAAAAAATATTGATGAAAAGTAATTTATAAGCTTTCAAAACCGCCTACTTGAAACTAAAAAATGTTTCAAGTACATGAATTCGAAAGACTATAATTATATTACTAATTAAATAATTAATTATTATATAATTAATAGTTATATTAATAATTAACTAAATAATTATTATATAAGTAATAATTAATGAGTAATAATTAATAATTAATAATTAATAATTTAATAAATAGTTATAATTAATATTTATATTACTAATTAACTAATTACTAATTACTAATTACTTATTAATAATTATTAATTACTAATTAATAATTATAATAAATAATTATGATTAATATTTATATTACTAATTAACTCATTAATAATTTCTAATTACTAATTACTAATTAATTAGTTACAATTATTAATTATATTACTAATTAACAAAACAATTATTATATATGTAATATTTATATTACTAATTAATTATTATATAATTAATAATAATATTACTAATTAGATAATTAAATATTATATAATTAATAAGTATATTACTAATTAACTAATTAATTATTATATAATTAATAGTTATATTAATAATTAACTAAATAATTACTGTATAAGTAATAATTAATAAGTAATAATTAATAATTATAATTAATATTTATAATTAATATTCATATTACTAATTAATAATTACTAATTACTAATTAATAATTACTAATTACTAATTACTAATTACTAATTACTAATTACTAATTACTAATTAATAAATGTAATGAATAAATGTAATTAAAAATTATATTACTAATTTACTAATTAATTGTTATATAATTAATAATTATATAACTAATGAACTAACTAACTATTATATAATTAACTATTAATAATCACTAATTAATAATTATAATTAATATTTGTAATTATCACTGATGTGGGATTCTGTTTCAAGTACGTGACTTTGAAAGACTATAAAATATAATCTATAAGACCAATATAAATCAAACTTAAAACATGGATTAAACATATAAAAACTAGTTGAAAACAAAAAAAATACATAAAAAATGATGATAAAAAATAATTTATAAGCTTTCAAAACCACACACTTGAAACTTAAAAAGTTTCAAGTACGTGAATTTAGAAGCCTATAAAATATAAACTAAAAACCCAATATAAATGAAACATAATACATGGATTAAACATATAAAAAATTGTTGAAAATAAAAAAAATCGTAAAAAATGTTCATGAAAAATAATTTATAAGCTTTCAAAACCGCCTACTTGAAACTTAAAAATGATTCAAGTATGTGGCGTTGAAATACTATAAAATATAAACTATAATACCGATATAATTTAAAGTTAAAACATGGATTAAACATATAATAAATTATTAAATTATTAGATTAATATTATTAAAAAATAATTATATAATAATTATCCAATTAATTAGTAATATAATTATTCAGTATTTAATATTTAATTAGTTAATTATTAATCTAATTATAAATTATATTTATTCATTTTACTTAATAATTAGTAATTTTAAAAAATTATTATATGATAGTTAATTAGTTAATTGGTAATATAATTATTAATTATATAATAGTTAATTAGTTATTTAGTAATATAATTATTAATTATATAATAATTAATTAGTTAATTAGTTATAGAATTATTAATTATATAATTTGTAATTGGGTAATTAGTAATTATTAATGTTTTATTATTATGTTCGTATGGTTATATAAATATATATAAATAAAACTTAATTTACCCCCTCTTGATATTCCACTCTGACCAACAAGTAATAATAGTATTTTGATTTAAGTGGACATAAAAAATGTAAACAATAATGTACAATCAATGCATATATCTATGGCGAGGAGATTCCATCCCACATGGTGGTCTGCGAATAGGACATTCGCGTCGAGTACGCAGTGGAGTCTGATGAGCTGGAGAAGGCTGATCCTCGGGTACTGAAACATCGACTGTCGCATCCTCCATCTGTGTGTCAGTGAGAGGAGTTGTCAACTTCATCTCGTACTGCCATCTGAATCCTTCTCCCACTAGGGTGGTAGAAGGACCTGCCTCCGTTGCAGAGGGGAACGAAGCCTGAAATGGAGTTATACCCCAAGACAACGACAGCTCTAGAATCCAAGGTTGTGAAGGATCTAGAACCCAAGATGGAGAGAATTGTGGATATCCTGTCAGGAAAGATGGATCCCATGCCACCTGAGGCAAATCCTGAATAGGTTGATCCTGGACTACTAGAGGGACGACCTCTGCCTGTGGAACAGGCGAGGCCTCACGTACAGCACGACGTTGTATACATCACCGTGTTCGTGGATCCTCAGCACCAGCAGCAGCTGCAGGATGTGACTCTGGGGTTGGAACCTCCTCTCTCCGAGCCAGACACGCGAAGATGCTCCCGGAAAGTGCACGAAAAGATTCCCTTGCCTCCAGCACTGTAGCATGGATGGTTGTCCGGCTAAAGACCCCCTCCCCCTCTTCATCACTCATGCGAACAAGATGCTCTGTGTGAATTCTATGTAAATAGATTCAAATGTAATTAGAAAATAATTCAATAAACAAACTAATAGAAATTTATTGACTTACCATCCCTTGCATCTCTATGCCAGCTTGGGTAAGATACAGTATATACTTCAGTCTATACCATGGCGCATAGTCAAACTGCTCTGAAAGAGAGAATCGGTTTGTAGGAACACCCTGAATATGTAACTCTGCACGTATGTGCCAGCAGTCGATAAAAATGGCATGTACTTGGGACCAGTCATCATCCTTCCTCCGTGTTAGCTTCATCCCATGAAGCTGGTCTGTCTATCTCGATGGTAATGGAATCGGATGAGTACGGAAAAATTGGAGCATGACCATGTCAGGCTACTGCCACTCAATAATATGGAAGTGAATGAGGGGTACTACAGCCATAGAATCCTCAATCCCAATAGTGCAGTATGCTGGCAACTGGTCCATAATACTCCAGTATGGAAGCCATGAAATCTGAAATGACAAGTGATTTTGTCAAAAAAAACACCCAACTAAAAACCAAAATTGATGTTATTATTAAATATGTTAGACAGTGATAAATTGTATATACATACCTGATTAGGTAAGAGACAGTCCAACTGTAGCCGATATACGCCCAAATGCTGTCTCGGAACCACATCAAAATTGTGTCGCTGACACCACCTATAAAATACAACGATATTGACAAATAATGAGAAATTATAGTCAATAACTCTTAGTAGAATCAAAAACCAATAGAAATGACTTATCATACCAGCGTCCACACGGAGCATCATGCAGCACCTCCATCTCGACTGGCAGACCAGCAAGGTCTGGGTAGAATGCTGGGATGCGTTCCCATGCCCACATCTGAATAAGGATGATGCATCCTCTGAGACCTGTATGGTCTCTAAGGGATAGTCTGCATAATGATCTGTACATGTATGCCAAGCAGGCTGATCCCCAACTGTACGTATTATCCTGATCAAAGTTATCTAGTAGGGGTAGATACATCATATGCACGTGCATCCCCGAGTGATCAGTACACATGGTCCCACCAATGAGTCGTAAGATAAATTCACATGCGTAACGCATGATGGTCTACTCATCGTCATCATCCTGTAAATGTGGAATCAGTGACTCCAACCAACGCATAGATATGGACGATCCATCTGTAGCCCTACAGCTGGAAAAAATATCAATGCCTAACAAGGAAACCGTAAGGCCTGAAAGTTTCCACATTGGAATTTCCTTATTTCTAGTAATACCACCATTTTTTCACCGACGCGATTTGTGATGGGGTCTGAATTCTCTTGAACTTCAAATCGGGAGTCTTCTCTTCAAAAGAGACAGACGTGATAACCAGAATCTTCTTCAATATTTTTTTCAGTCTCTCGTTGTAAGTGTCTTCCATATCTTATCCCCTGATTTATTCCGTCTGATTCTAGTTTTTGTCTATCCACAAAGTACTTCACACATCGATATAATGTCTCCTGAACTAAGGCGGTTATAGGTAGCTTGCGAAGTCCTTTGGAGATACCATTGATGCACTCCACAATGTTTGTCGCATGTGTTCGTACCTCTTCCCCCCATCGTATGCCAATGTCCATTTCTCTTTTGGAATCCACATCATATAATCATAAACTTCTTGATTATCCTGACAAATTTGTTCAAAACGTTCTTCAAATCGTTGTTGGTCCGACTCATATGCTACAAAACATAGATGATATTTCACATAAATTGATTTTATCTTTATATTGAAACAGTAAAACAGAACGAATAAAATACGTACCAAGCCTCATGATTTCCTTCTTCATCGGTTCGTTGTGGAATTTTTTATGCACATTGCTAGCAAAGTGTCTAATTCAGAACCGATGATGTGAATTTGGGTATCTCTATGTATTAGGATCTGCATTGATTGCCTCATTAATTGCTCGATGGTGATCTGATATCAAACAAACTCCCATAATGTTGGTGAAATGGTTACTGATACATGCCAAAAACCAACTCCATGATTCATAGTTTTATTTCTCTACAATGTAAAAGGCAAGCGGAAGAGGTGAACGGTTTCCATCTTGGGTTTCCGCAATCAACAATACACCCTTGTATTTTTTCATACAGAAATGTTCCATCAATCTTAATAAACTGTTTGCAAAAACGAAATGCGGAGATACAAGGAAGGAATTCCCAGAACAATCGATGAAATTGAATAGGAGATGGATCAAGTGGATTATCATGAGACACATGTTTGTTTGTATCCAGATGGAAGACAACTTGGTTATGATTCCTCAGTATGGATAGCAATTGCGGCAATACTCGATATGAGTCATCCCAATCACCATATACCTTCACAATTTCCTTCTGTTTCGCCATCCATGCCTTATTATAGGAAATCTTATAACCGAATGTCTGTAGAATCCTCTCTTTCACAAGGGATATTGGAACATCTTGACATGTCCTAATCATCTCAACAACAATAGATGACACAAATTCTGCATCCAATGAATTATGATCTTGTGTGAGACTTGGCTGAACGCAAGTATGAGCCGCCTCAATCCTTGAGATTCTCCAACCTCCAAATGTAATGTCTGGAATATCCCTTAAGTTAAATCTACAATCATCCCCATACTTTACGCACCATATAACATATTTACTATGGAATGATTCATGAACTACATAGTTAAAGTGTCTCTCAATATGAAATCTCTTTAACGTGCTTTTTAAGGCATCTTTACTAGGAAAATTCCTTCCAATATATAAGGTTTTGTCCACCTCACTAAACCTATCTGTTACAACTCCAGGGAACTCAGTTGTCGGTGTGAGAACAATATTATCGAATTCAGGTACGCATGTCATTGCTTCTGACCAAGATGAAAAGAGTGGTGGATGATTTATTGACCGAGGTTGATGTACAACAATTGCATTTCTCAAAACCTCCTCTCTATCTTCTGTTGGTCCCTCCTCATCAGCACTGTTGTCACCATCTGATCCATCATTACGAAACTCCTCATCGGAAGTCGGATTGACATGCATATCCGGGAGATCATCTAGGTTGTCCTCTTCTACTGCATCATTTGGAATAGGCTCAATTTCATGGGGTAGACTGTCTTCAACCACTCTTGTAATTCTACATCTTTGTACAAGTGGACGTTGTTGTTGTATAGTAGCAACAACAACGTATAACTCTATCATGGTACTATCTAACTGTTGAGAAAATAAATTAATTGCTTGGACCCACTACGCATCAGCAACCAATGGACAAGATATATTCCACAGTGTTGTTGGAAATTGAAAATGTCTATAGCTCATAGACATGATCTCTTGATCGGGTCCCAGATTTAAGGAAACATGAATTCTCTCTTGAAGGTCACTTATGGTAACAAAATAAACTATACTAACCACCGTAATTGGTTGTGTACTATAAGAAGCTCCTTGCTCAGTTTGAATAATCTCCCCATAACAGTACACACAGGCAAACATGGCTCTCTACGTCAAAAATGTTTCTTTCATCAAAATTATGATAGTGTAAGAAATATTAACAATTATGTTTGACCATATGATGTTTATTAGAATGTAATTTTAGGGAGACTTTCTATTCCCTAAATTAATCTACTGATGTTTGGCCATATGATATTTATTAGAATGTAATTTTAGAGCGCCTTTTTATTTACTGTGTTTGTTCTTCTTCATTTCACTTTATATGTTCATCAGTATCGTTAGATAATCATTATATGGATCCATGTTTTAATCCTATGTTATTTATTAATTAATATAAAATTAACTAATAATAACTAATTGTTAATTATTTTATTATTCTATAATTAACTAATAATAACTTTAATTCATTAATTCTTATGTCCTTATTTGATTCTATAACATGATATTTATCATTTATCATTGATAAATATACTGATTTGCTTTTTATTCTCTTAGATATTTTAGTAGTTTATAAAGAAAATATGAATCATCTTAAGCATATTCCCCGGGAGTGTCAAACTAGGATGCAGAAAGGCCCGTTATTGTGCACCAGTTCCCGTTCGATTCTAGCTCAAAGCGGTGTTTTCAGGTTTTACCCCTATGTAAATTTGTGCCAAAGCCACATCCACTTGTTTGTATCCAGACAAGAATTTAATTGTGTAGATAACCACATAATCTTTAAGCTACCAAAATTTCTAAATACTTAACCTTAAGTTAATCTATACTTAATCTATACTACCTAACAATAATTATTTAAAACTATATATAACTAACTACAGAAACTAAATAACCAAATATTAATAACTACCTAAACTACTTAACAAATGAAATATTTAAAACTAAAAAAATTAAATTAATTAAATAAAAACATAAAATTAAATAAAGAAACATACCTATAAATGAAGTTTCGTAAAAACCCGCACAACAATGGAATTTTTTAGAGAGAGAGAGAAATTCAAAGAGAGGAAGTTAGGAGGGAGAGAGGAAGGCAATGATCGAGTGAGGAGAGGGGGTGGGGTGGCCTCCCTTTTATAGGGATTTCAGGCCAAGGCAGCATCACAGAAGCTGCCTTTCGCCTCTGCGTAAGGCCAAAGGCGGCATCGCAGAATCCGCCTTTTGCCTTACCCTAAGGAGAAAGGCGGCCACCCCCTGGACGCCTTTGCCATGTCATTGATCCGGGCCAAAGGCGGCATCACCGATGCTGCCTTTGTGCACTAAGAGAAATGTGGCATCTACGATGCTGCCTTTGTAGCATATTTTTTTAAAAAAAATTGACCTAGGCAGTTTTTCAAAAAAAAAATTATAAAAACGTATTTAAAAAAAACTCACCTAGGATACACTACCCATTTCAAATAATTATAGTCTTTCATAAACTCCCCCCTCAAGGAATCTAGAACTAATACCCTACCATGAATGTAAATATTTTCATCATCATCAAAGGACCATCATGGGAATGTATCAACTCTTCCATACACTCCAAAATAAATATTCTCTTAGGATTTGACTCCTGGTTAGAATTTAACCCTTCCACAAAGGATAACGTGATAACCAGAGGTTCACATGTCATAAATCCATGATCATCCAATGCATAAATTTTTCATAGTACCATAAAATTCATCAGATTAAATTCCTCAAATAAATTTCAATTTCCAAGCTCTTTCATCACTGTTAGTTTCCTATAGAGAGAATCTTCAAATGAAATACAATTTCCATGATCATGTCCTATCTCAAATGATAATTTCTATAGATACTCCACCCAATGAATCTACCTCATACTGATATCCCACTAAGAGAATATGTATCTCAATATCTTATGGTACTTGAATACGAATAACCACATTAGAAATAGAGTATGTCTCTCTAATTTTAGAGCATACCCTACGGCCACTAACTCTAATTCATGTATCAGGTATTTTATCATATGGGGTTGTAATTGGCATAACCCATAAGTAAAAACCTATTCCCTCTAACTCAACATTTATCCCAATAAAACATATAAGAAATTATAGTACAATATGTATCTAATCTCATGTTCTGAAAGATTCAAAACTTTGGTTTTCATATATCTATTCTTCAATTCATGGAAATCCTCATCACACTAATTAGACTATAGAAACTTCCCCCATTTTTTTATAATTTATCATCAATGCTAAAAATAGGATCTTTCCTATATAAAATTTGGTTAGTACCTCATAAACCTAGGGAAAATTCTAATCTCAAAGACAATATTGGTGAATTCTCAAGATTTCACATTTTCTACCTTCTTAGAGTCCACTGAAATCCCTTCATAAGAAATTACATGCCCATGGAACATCACCTCATGAATCTGAAAGTAACACATGGATAGTTTTTCATGATGAAGATGTGATCAAATTGAACTCAATATAATATTAGGATGCCTAAAATGAATATATGAATTATTATAAGAAATTTGGATATCATCCATGAATACAATGAAAAGGGATTCAAAATATGGTTGGAAGATCCCTTTCATGAGATCCATGAACACCATTGGATAATTTTCAACAAAAAAAGTCATGAAAAATACTTATATAGTTCATACCTACTTCTAAACATTATATTTGGAATATATTCCTCCCCATATCATAGTTGATGGCACCCTGAATGCAGATATTTCTAGAAACCCAACTAGGCTCCCCTTAACTAATAAAATAGTTCATCAATCAATGGGTAAAGGGTAATTATTCTTCATTTTTATATGGTTTAGTTTCAAATATTCAACAAAAAAATTATAATACCATCCACCTTCCTGAGAAATAATAATGGACCACCCCAGGTAGATGTTCTTGGTCTATTAGATACCTTCACATCTAAACTATATAACTACACCTTTAAATTTCTCAATTCAATTGGTGTCATATGTTAAAGGGGAATTGAAAAAAAAATCACCATAGGTATAAGATTAATATAAAATTTAAATCTTTTTTATTTATAAAACCAAATAATTCATCTAGGAAGAAATCATGATAATGATCCACCAAGGGATGGAATGTAGAGGGAGTTACTACTGATTTTGTTTCAAGAGGCATGAGTTCCACTTACGTCATGATAGCTTCAACCTATATCAGTTTTAGTCCCACACAGCCTGCACAAACAACCCACTCATCGTTCAACACATACATATCTCCTCTAGGCATAGGAAACAATACACGTCTTTGGTAATAGTCAATGTGATAATGATAGCTGGTCAACTAATCCATTCCAAATGTCACATTAAAACTAGTTATTTTTAATAAAATATATCTCTGAAATGTCTATATTAATAAATAACTATGGTACATTAAGGAAATCATTGGAGATGGTAAAAATTATTTTACAAAGGTGTATTAGGAGAGAGTAACTCATAAGATAACTTAACAAGTAAATATATTCTATCAACAACATGGGTAGATATAAAAGAATGGGAAGATCTCATGTCCATAAATGTAGTATATAGAATAGAGGTAATCAAAATAGTACCTATAAATTTATATGGTTCCTCTTTACCACTACTTGGAACTGAATACACTACATAAACACTCCAAGCCTCATATCCATGGTCTTAACGCTAGGTTCAATAACTCTTTGAGTTTAAAAAATTCTTTGAGGTCAAATTCAACTACTGAGGACCCCAACTGGATCCCTAAGCCATGCCCACGTCTTCTATGCACTATTGTAAGTGTCTTTTAGTAATTATATCAAACATAACTATTGGAGATATTTTACCTATCCATATCCCTGAAACTTGATCTGATGTATTGTTAAATATATGTGATTATACACACTCTTTCCAAAATTGAAACATTGGGTACCATCACCTCTCAGAGAGGGGGTTGATGAAACTCTACTATACTCTGATCACCCAACGGTTCCATGATACACTCCATTAGTCTTCCTCTTTTAGTAACCAAAAGTGTAACCCTCCCTGCCCCCCAAATAGAATTTGAAGGTCTGCTATATCCTCTTCCAAGACCTTATCAAAGGACAAGGTCTTGTGGAGAACCATTGTATAATTCATCATGTTAAACCCCATAACCTGGTGACTATGATACAGATGAAGGAAAATATCAAACATATTATCCATCAACACCTCCTTCCTAACCTAAATAAGGTAAAATTGTAGAAACTTCACAAATAATACATAGTAATAGGAAACTAAAATCATCCCCTACTAGAGATTTGTAAACTTATGTGTTTGGTCTATCTTCGGTGTGTTGAGAAGTAGCTCCTAAAATTACATCACGCTTGGTTACTTGTACCATAATTCCTCACCACCTCTTTGAGGGATACTAAGGTGTAATAGAATCTATCTTCATAATCTCATAGAATGAAGTCTCAACTAGGTCAATGATACCCTTGATTATCTCCATCAAATCCTTAGAATCAAGAGTAACACCATTTCCCTTCTACTCTGGAAGGTATCAAAGTTGAAATTCTTAGGAATTATCAACTACCATCCTTTATTCCCCTTCAACCTAAGAAGACACAATCTGTAAGACTCTAAGATAGAGCATATTTATTTCCTGAACTATTAGAATTTATGTGAGAGAATGTTCTGGTGCATCCTCATAGACAACATGTACTGGAATGGGAATCTCATCCTTAATAGGATAATTCATGCATCTTTGAGGTTCTATTTTTATAAAATCACAAAAAAAATATTTATAACACCCACCACAACATTATATGAGAGAATTAAAGCAGTTAAAAGGCACAAACAATGAGTATTTATCAGAATAACTATCCTTGGAGTTACCCATACACATGTTAAAAACATCATAGTTATACCTAATGATCAATCCTCATCCTCCAAACATGCACAGTCTTCACAATAATATATATATAAATCATAATAACATCATTGATTTCAACTAACTAATTACAACAATGATATATCACATCATCATAGAATATAGATATATCACTCAATATATAGAAAAAATCAAGGAATTAAATTAACAAACTAATATGAAACACTCAATAGGTATATTTATATGTGTGATCATATGTGTTTACTCAAGATAAATGAATGCACCCAATTTCCAAAAAATGTTATAAAAATCCAATCACTAATAACTTAAAGGTCTATTACACATTGGCTAATCAAGCATTTCAAAACGTCCCTAAATTATTTTCAGTCATCCTATATTATTTATACCACAATTCCTAAATTAAATCAAACCTCAGGAAATTTATACCACTTTTTAATTCCCCAACAATAATCACTCGGTCAAGGTTGCAGTGCCACATGGTTTCATTCATGCCACCCCATACTCAAGAGGCTTCTAAATATCAATGAGGGTCTAAACATCCTTAGTGGATATACTATACTCACAATATATAATGTTATACATCACCGTCATAAAAAAGTATGAATAAAAACCCATACTAATACATCATAAAATGAAAAAAAAATTATATATAAGATTACATAGAATGTATTTCAATTCATGTGTGTTATAAACCAAGGAACAAAAAGTTGGGAGGTCAAACCTTTCTATAAGAAACAATATAAAATTAAATAGATATACTATGTAAAAACACAATAGATCATATCAGTATCACCTCTGAACCCCATGATCCATCTCCTCTGCTCCCTGTTACTAGACCCTAGACATTCCCTAGATCCCTGGTCATGCGGTATGCACATGCACTGAGATTCATGTGTATGGTGTGATTATATACCCAATATGATACCACCAGTGTGTCCTTAACATAAGTTCACATGAAAAATAGGTGTGTTCCATGAAAATAAATAAATTCAAAATCAAGTAATATTCAAAAATGTTCCAAGTGGTCACTATCTAACCAACCCTCCTTAGACATTGACTATACCTACTTCAGCCTCATTAATAAATATTGGTCATAGTAGAAGTGATGATCATGGGTTGACCCCAAGGAAACCTCATGTATCTATTATAATCCATATACCGTTAGGTGTTTGGTATGGTCACATGAATGAATATCCCCATATTAGTCACGAGTCTGGACATAAGGTCATTATACCCATGCATCTGACTCAGGTCATGCCACAAGGGTATCATATCCTTGTACTACCTTGTGCTAGGGTATAAGATTTTTATTTCCCTACCCTATGTTTCGGTCCATTGGAAAAAACTTCCCAAGTCACGCATGTTCCCCATATAAGAGTAAACCATTCCCTAATGATCCACCTATCATTTTTTACCGTAATAAAAAACTACAAAGACCATACATTCATACACAATAGGGCCTAACACATATAGTCACAACATAAAATGTCAATAATGAATATCAATAAAAATATGTACACACAAATTTGATAAATATAAAACATGGGTATAATTTGATACACACACATTCCATTGAAATAAATCATGGGTCTCACGACACACAAGAACATACCATCATATCATACCAATAATCATTTATCATGGCTCTATATGGGAAGCAACCTCCTACCTAAAACTCAAAAACTAAGAGGTCTTGGGAATTTATTATAATGAATTATTTTCCTTAGGCCATACAATTAAGTAGGAAATGCTTTGGATTCTATATAGGTTTATTAAATGGTAGCGAATGTTAATGTTATTTCAAAGGATAATGTCTATCTTTAAAGTAACGCCCAAAGAATTAAATATATATCATTTAAATAAATATAACTTTTATGATAGATTTCTCTACATGAATCACTGAAATAAAATGATATATCACATATTAGTTTAATATTATTCAGGGAATGTTATAAATAATTAAACCTCTTTTAAATTACAAGATATTTTTCAACTAAAAGTACTTACATGTAGAGGTTAAATAAATAATCTCATTTAAAATTAAAATGGATTTTTTTTCAAATATTTTTTTATATGTTGTATATTTTGACCTAATAAATAAAATTCACCAATTTTAAAATATTATTACAAAAAATATAATATATTAAGATTCTTTAACATATAAATTTATATGAATTAATGTTAAGAATAACTAAATATGTCATTTTTCAATAAAATAGTTTTTAATTATATTTTTTATTTTTATTTAGAAACTAAATTTATAATTTTTATTTTATAAAAATAAAAACACTTTAGAATTCATCATTTCAATATTATCTTAGGAATTATTTTTGATGATTTTCTGAAAAAATTGAATTTTGGTTTAATAATAAAAAACTGATTTTATAAATACTATCACTTTTATAATTGTGTCATAATACTTCAATGATATGAAATTTTATAAAACAATTAATATAAAAACTAAAATTTTATAACTTGAAATTTTTTATTTAAAAATAATATGTTGTATTTATAAAACCAATGTTTATCATTCTAAAAAAAAGTAATATTTCACTCTAATAAAAACTATTTTTGGTTTATTTATTTTAACTAGGTATCCACAATGTTGAATTTAGTTTTAATTTTTTCTATTATAAATAAATATTATTTTTTTATAACAATATAATAAATATAATTTAAATAAAAACCTTGTAAAATTTATCTTAATCATAATTTTTAGGCATAAAAACACACTTTTTCTAAAAATGGTTTTAACGCATTATGTTTGATAACATTAAAATTAATTTTTATCTAATTTATAAATATTATTTTACAAAATATATTTCAAATTTAGAGTCATAATATCCAATTTAGATAATATTACTCATTTTATTTTTTTATAATTAAAATTAAACTTTTAGGTAATTATTAGTTACCATTGAAAAAACAAAAAATGTATAATTGAAAAATTTTCATAGTGAAATTTGTAAAAACATGTAAAAAATTTGTTAACATGTAATTTTTTTATTTCTTGAACTTATACCTTTAAAAACTATATTATTATCCATTATAGTATCCATTTTTCCTTTGAATAGTAACTTATTATTATATATTATTACAAAAATGGAACTTTTATCCCTTTTGAAATGAGCCACCACTACCCCACTTCTCCTCACAAACCAATCCAGATATATTCAACAAAAATATACCCAAATAAATACCTAACACAACTATCCAATTAATATAGGTTCTTTTCTTTTCAAAATTCAACCTCTCGAATACTTAATCAAAAATGAAATGGATCTCTTCCAAGGAGTAGGATAAAATTGTCAATTAATTATTTTTCCTTACATTTACTCCCCTTTTTCTTCTACTTGGTCTAAATATAATCTAAATATATTTATATAACTACATCATTGTAATATATATAAATAATTTTTTTATTACTATGGTAAAAGTATTTTCTACCTTCCTTTCACACAATCGAAAAATGAAAATGTCTCTTGGGTTATGTGTAGACTACCATCTACATAATAGATGTGATCCATTTTTTATAACCTCCTTGCATAAATCATCAAAAGGGGGTGTTTAATTAATAAATATAATATTTAAAACATTATTAATATTATAATAATTTTATAAAATTCCTACCTTCTTTACATTCTATCTAAAACTAGAACAATGCTTTTGTGTTCGGGCGGACTACCACCTCCATAAAGAAATGCATTATTTCCCATGTAGACATTTTATTATTTATAAGACTATATTAAAATTTTATTAAACTTAAAAATATAAATAATTCCATTTTAATTCTTCAATAGTAATATTATGTGGAAATAATCGATTTCTTAACTATACCCACCTATCAATAATAGCATGTTCTTGTTTGGTTTGGTTTAACCACCTATATGAACAACACTATAAATTTTTATCCTTTATATATATGAAACATAAATACAAGTATTATTTTACTTAATTTATCAAATTATATTTGGATTATGGTTATTTAAAGTATATATTAATATTTAATTCATTGTTAAGGCATAAACTTTTATTCATAGAAAATTACTAAAACAATCTCATTGTTACTTCCGTATTCATGAATTATGACTAAAAATTTCATGGAATGGAATTATATATTTATAAATCATTATAAAAAAATATTTTGTTAACTTTTTTATTCTAGGTATAATTAACTTGGTATAAATGAATGGTAATCAATACTGAAACTTTAATGCATGAGTAAAACAATCAAAATCGCTAATATATGATGATGAAAATAAACTATAACTAATTAATTAATGTATAATAAGTGATTCTAATTAAATAGTATAAATGGTAATATTTCTCTATAAGGTTCAAAAATAAGTTATTATTATGTTTATGTGTATGATACAGGATATTAAATCACTTTCACGGAATTTGAGAGTAAAGGTAAGTGATTTTTCTTGACTCAACTCATTTTCATTAGTCATGATGATTATATTTTTACTATAGTTTTAAAAAATGGGTATTCATAATTTATATAGTGATATTAATACTAATTTCCTCATTTTTTTCTAGGGATTAAATTTATATATTTGTTTCTTTATAAAATTTGATTATCTAAACAATAATCGTCATTCTCTCTAAATGGTATCTTTTTCATCTATATCTACATTTATTATTCCCTATAAAAATTTAAATTATTATTTTGAAATATATATATATATATATATATGTTTTATTATCTTTCATCCTAATAATTATCATTTTCTCTCTTAAAGGAGATGATATAATACTCTTTTTATGATGTTTTTTTAGTAAATATAATTGCGAAAAATAAAAAATTATTTCCTTTTAAAATTAATATTTTAATTTTACACTCCACATTTCCTATAGTAATTGTTTTTTGTTTTTTTAAGGATCCATTATTTTGATCACTATTAATATGTTTTAAAAAAACATGTTAGATTCTTGAAAATTATTTTTGAAATTAATTCATAATTTCATATCTTTATAACAATGATAAGAATTTTTTTTCTAAAATTACTTACCATGTTTTTGCTTCTATTTTTCTCTTTAAAATATATAACCCCTATGGAGTTGTATTTTATGAGTCTCCCTATAAATATCTATTTGAAAAAAACCATTTTAATGATTGAATGTTGGTATCAATTGATCTAGTCACAAAAGTATGTTTTTTATACCATTTGGATATGATATAAAACCCATCTTATATCCATGGGTTTTCATGATATAATTAAATTTTGATATCTTATAGAATACATAAGTATGGATTATTCTATTTGGGGTCCTATATAATCCTCTAATGCAATATTTATGCTTCTACATATCATGAGATACTTGTGGACTGTAACATTGTGAAACCTAAGTCATTAATGGATCGTTGGTTTTTTATATCTAAGTCCCTAATAGAGAGTAGGTTCATGCATATTAAGTCTAAAATTGTCTATAGATTTGTGATTCATAATAAACTTATGGACTATTGGTTTTCAAAAACTAATTCTCTTATAGAATACATGTATTTTAATCCTATGTCAATAATTTATTGTAATTTTTTTATTCCTAAGACCCCATGAAATTTTTCTTTATTCTTATAGTTATGTAATAGTTTATTGTTATGCATCATTTCAATGAAATAACATATCATTATGCATATGATTATACTCAATGTGTCATATTTATTATATAATATTTTCATACACTTATAACAAGGTATATGTTTTCTCATTTTAGATTACTAGTCCTTCTATCATGGATTATATATAACACTGGTAATACCATATAATTTTTAATAACATATTTATCTATTGATCATGTTTTATCATATGTATTTTATCTAACCATTGATGAAATTTTGATATATTTTTTCCTTATTGGGGGTTTGAAAACACCCATTTCTTATGTTTCCATTCCTAAGGTTATATAGATGAGTATAATTTACAAGAAGTATATAAGAGAGTCTATTGTTGATCAATTATCATGAAATGTCTAAATTATTTTATATTAATTTTTTTGTGTAGTTATTACTCAATAGAACTAAATAATAAATTTTTGGGATTGTGTGATTATTTTTATTATTTAATGTTTAACTTATGGAAATTATGTAATATAATGATATATTTATCTTTGGTGTTCTCAAATGTTATCAGTGACTATGTGTAATGTATGTGTTTTTAAAATCAAACATGGTAGTGTGGGTCTAAGGTTCCTCATTTCAAATGTATTTCTATATACAAATACTAAGAAATATAAACATTATACACATACAATAAATGGTTGAGGAGAATAAAATGATGAAACAAGATAAGGAAACCCTGAAGTATTACATTACTTGGATGAATCCCAAGATGAAAAAATAATGTGACATACTGGATAAGAATTCCCATTAAATTAATGATAAAATGTCAAAAGGGAAGATATAAATAGAAGAAATAAATTTTTAATTTTAACCAAAATGGAAAAAGATATTTGAAATTTAAAATTACTTGATATTTATAAGAAAATAAGTTCAATAATAAAAATTCATGTATAGTCCATTTTTAAAATATTATTTAAAATTTTTATAAGATTTTCCCTCAATAAGTGATAGTGATTTTAAGATAAATTATCATAATTCGAAATTTAATCATGAAATTATCATGATTCCACAAAGGTTTTATTTTAAAGTAAAACCCAATATTGTCCATCAATAAAACCCAATGAATTTTGAGATGAAGACAACATTGGTAATTCCCTTGAAAATGGGAAATAGTGGATGCAATAAAAAAATCAAGAATTTCCCTAAAATATATAAGGAAAAAAATATGAGTTTTAGGATAAGTAATATAGAAATTGTATTTTATTATCTAATAAGTTTCAAAATTTCTTATTTTTTCAAAAAAAATTGGAATATATTTATTTTTATGATGTTGATGAAATTTAAAAAAATAGAGCTAATAATGGTATAAAATAAGATAAGGATTATATTCCATTAAACATTTCCATGATAATAATGTCTATAGTGGATATCCCAAGAGAAGTTCCATTGGAATGAACGGAGAACACTAGAGTGAATTCAATGAAAAATATATTCTTTTGAGAAATTGATTTCATGGGATAGTCAACAAATATCACCATGATAAAATTCATTTCAAGAGGATTTAAAAATATCTTATTCAAAAAATGAGTATTAGAAGGATTAATAGAGGATTTTAAAAAGTATAAGAACATTATTTACTATTAAATAAAATAAATATCATGTAAAATAATCATCCTAATATAATTTATTTTATGAAATATATAAGGATTATTCAAAAGATAAGTAAGGATTTTTTATTATTTTAAGAAAAAAATTCAATAAATGAGGTGTGGAGAGGTCATTTATGGAAATAAATCCAAGGGAGGAAAATCATATAAATTTGGATATAAAGAAAATTAAAAAAATGATTAAATAATAATTAGACTATAAAATCCATTTCATATTTGTTGATGGATTCCAAATTAAAGGATAAAGGTAATATAGTGGTCTAAGTGACTCTACATCTTACTCAACTTAAGGAAACAAGAAGTTACACTCTCCCCATGTCTTTAAATTCACTATAATATTAATGTGTTGCAGTTTAAAAGAGAAGATATAATTCTGGTGTAAATTCAATTAGAATATTCAATTGATATCAATTCATGAACTGGAATTCCAATTGGTGTTGGATAATCACATGTGGAGTCTTTATAAATATATAATTACAAATGAATTAGTGAAATAAGAGGTGTTAGATAAATCATTGTTACATTCAATGTCCAAGTGATGTGTTTGTATTATGAGAACATATTTATCAGTTGGCATCAGACCTTGAATATGTAAGAGGAATCCTTGATATATAAATAATAATAAAAATATTATTTATTTTTTATTTTTTTTATTATAACATATAATTATTTTTAGGATATCAAAAAGAAATTATGATGGATGAGTATGAATTTAAAAATCAATTATATATTTATAAATAGATCTATGATAATGAGGGGTATTATTTATTTGAATATTAGAAAGGTGTAATTTCAATCAACCAATGAAAGAAACTCAATGGATGAAAAAAGAAATATATTTTATCAACTTTTTTTCCTTAGATGGTCCCTGAAAATAAAATATAGTTTGATCCACACACTCAATTATTCATGGTTTATTCACTAATGGTTTTTTGGTAGTGTGATTGTGTTTTTAGGGAGATTCTTCCACTATGTCAAATTTTTAGGTTTCATTAATTTCTGTAAGTAAGTTAGTATAATTGAATATAATGAAGTAATTAACTAAAACTATTGTTTCCTACATAAATTTATGAATCACTAGACTTATACGATTTTTTTATGGCTCATTATTAAGTGTTATTTTCACTCACTAAAAATACTTTATAATTCATCAACAATTTGAAGATGCTTCCTAGTATGAAGGTAAAATCTATAATCACTGTGAACTAGTGAATATTGAGTAGGAAATTTAAGAAATATTGTATTGTATTGGAAAATGGGATCTGAGTCTCTTTAAATCAAGTATACGGAATGTATTTTAAATGGGGTAGAATATTCCCCTATTTTATTTACATATAAATGAGATGATTTCATTTAAAATAAGTGTTATTAAGTGTTAGACACTCATATATTAATGAAAACATTATGTCTTAAGTGATTTCATTGAGAATCTAACATGTGTTGTAACATGATTGGATCCTATAATTTTTTTTATCAATAATACAGGGGGATTATGATATTATAGCTAAATTATTTTCCCCTCTTCTCTTAAGGTATATGTTTTCTGAATATTGTAAATTTTTTACTTTTTTGGAGATTTTCCTTTGAAATTAATAAAAAGTGTAATAAGTGATATATCATGAATCCAAGAAGTTGGTTAAATTTCCCTCGGAGATTCATGGGTATTTAAATTATAATTATCTTGTAAAGGTTTTGAGCATAGCCAAAGCATTGTCCAGGCTCACACCCATCTTTTCATTTCTCAATTTCAATTAATAATCCACAAAACCATAACAAATAATCATCATGAATCTCAATTATACCAAAATAAATATAAAAAAAATACAAGAACTAATAAGAGAGGATGTTTTTGTTAAATTTATAATTAATTTTATAATAATTAAATACATAGGTTTTGATATTGATTGATCTATCCCCATTGAAGTTTTAATATCTTTAAAATAAGTGGATTCAAAGAATAATATCCTTAATGAAATCAATAAAATCTCCTTGATATCTAAAAAAATCTAATGGGGATAAAGGTGATATCATGTATGATCAAATCACCTTTGATTTTTCATATTTATTACAACATAATACTTCAATTTTCAAGGAACATATCTCTAGTTAGCTTATTCTTGGGAGGGAGGAAGGAGTTGGAGAAGTTATATTGGTCTCAGAGAAACCATAAAGACGTTCTTAATTAAGATAATTATCTAAAAGAAGGGAAATTATGAAAAAACAATTAATTAATCATAAGAATGGTGATATAACATGTTAATATATACTAGTGTTTATTATTTAAAATTTCACAAAGTAGATTCATCAAATAATAAATATTATATATTCCCCACACCATGTTATAATTTTATTATTAATATTAATAATAATTTAAGACGCATGATTCTCCAAATGTATCATACTTCCCTATTAACATGTGGAATCATAGTTTTAAAGAAAACATTTAATTATATTACTTGTGAGATACATTTTTAATACTGTCAATTCAAAGGACCAATAAACACATTATCTTAAAGGAATATATAGTTGCATGAAAATTTGTAGAATTCGTATTGGCACACATTTCCTCATAATCTCCCATCATAAAGATTACCAAGAACAAAATTCATGATATAAATCCACTTCCACTTAAGAGAATCAATAAATTGATAGTCAAAATCACTTTTATTTAATCAGTGGATGACAACTACCCATAGGGTATATATTTTCAATAATATTACTAAATCACTTCAAGATTTTGGTCAAATAGGGAAACTTCTATAACCATTCAATTTTTTCAATACTTTAATTATTTTTATTGAAAAAAATTTATGCTAAAGAACACTCTATATATGATGATATATTTATTGATAATAATAGATTATAACCTAAAGGTAATTGAACAAAAAATGCAGTTGGTTGTACAGACCCAACTCTAATATCTTGGTGTTGGATTCATGATGAGTTTTCCCAACAAATTAAATGGGGGATATTGTTTATAGTCAAATTGGGAATTGATATTTTGTTATATTTTTTTTCAACCACCATTAATATTAATGAAAATAGTAAAGGGTTGAAAGTGTTGGAGGTGTTTTGAATATTTTTTAATATGAATAATGATGAAATTATTGATGGAGTCATTTTTCGAATAACATTGAGGTTTTATTGGATTTTCCTTACATGGAAGTGTTCATAAGAAGTTATTGAAGTTGTATTTGTGGGTTAGATATGATGTAGAGACACTTTAGATCATTAAAATAAATAATTAATTTAAGAATAAAGTTTTGTGACTGAAGGTGTGATTTTACCATAAGGGAGAGAGTCACTCTAAATGGACCTATATAATAATAATTCTAGTATACATTGGAATTACATGATTGTGTGGAAGTTTAAATTCTAAAATATCACACAATAATCTATTGTTCCTCATAAAAATTATCATATGTCATAATAACTTATTCAAAAGTTGAGTATTCTAGGGAATAGTTCATGATGAAATAGAGTTCCTATGAATTATTATTGTAGTGAATTAAAAATTTAGTCACATGTTTATTGCATGGGAGTTAAGTGTCACATAGTGAAGACCCTTTCATGAAATCAAATCTAAACCACATAATAAAAATAAAGTCCAATCAAATAGAAATCATTATCCAGTATAATTTATTTTTTATGAAGTGGATAGACTGAAATTTAGTGATATTATTATAATTACAGTGCATGTCGTTATGTGAAGACTATATTATGGATGATTGTATCAATATATTCTCTTCAAATATCACCACATAATGAAAGTAGGAGTCTGTGTCATGAATATTAAATGAAAAGGGTATTTTGGTACATTGGATTTGAACATTACATAATTATGTATAATTTTATAGTAGCCCATTTTTTCAGTCTTTAAAATAAGTAATCGTGTCATAATACTGATGGACATGCTATAAGAAGGTGAAGTCAAGGAGAATATTCCAAATTCAATGTTCCTATCATCTATGGATTTCATGATTTCGAAATTAAAAGAGGTTGGGTAAAAAATTATGACTTGTTTATGAGTTAATTTTTGGTGGTTTGACTTAGATAAATTAAAAGAGTATTCTTGGAGAATATCTTGGACATGTTCTAGATAAATTTTTAAGAATTGTTATCTAGAGGTCAAACAGGAAATTACAGAAAGAGAATGCATTAATTATGTTCAATAATTCATGGAATTTCACTATAGGGGATATTTGGATATTTTAGAGAATATAATATGGTAAATAATTAATAGATATGAATACCTAACTTTGTGGAAGAAGTAATAGATATTAATAATTCATATATTAGGAATATATCATTGATCAAGATTTATTGAGTCAAATATGGAAATTCATAGACATTATTTGCAGGAATTTATTAGAGAGATGTTTTTTATGATTTGGTTTGATCTATTAACTAGTCATAATGAAATATTTATCTAGATATCATTGAAGATATTATTTTTTAATCTATTAATACAGAAAAAGTAAAAATTTGATGAGAAGGATATGTTCATATATATCTAAATAAATATGGTGATTTCACATGTCTTGATGACATTGATTGAAATTTGAAGAAGTTTGATGGATAAATTTTCCCACTATTATAATTATAAATTAATGATATAAGATGAGGTAAATATAAGGATTATTTCATGGTAGGATAGATATAATTTTCAATAAAAAAGGATAGAATATCATGGATCACAAGATTAGGAATTAAAGATTTGTGATGGAAGTAAAAAAGGTAAGGAAATTATTGTCACTCATTGAAGATCATTCCAAGGGATTAGAATAATAACATATTTAATGGATACCCAAGGAATAGGGAGTTATGGTCATGGTGTTATTCACAAGTTTCTCTAAAAGTGGGTAAATGACAAGGAAATGAACAAGTGACTATCTACACTAGATATATCGACTAATATGATAGTGTTGTTGTTCAAGTATTGGATTTCAATATAAATTAGTTTTCTTTCATGAGCAGTGCGAAATGAGAGAGGAGTGGGGGTGTGAACCATAAGAGTTAATTCAATATCTCTATATAATTTTAATGTGAGTGACCCTAGGATTGTAGTGACCCTTTCTAAACCCCAAAAATCAAAGAATTACTAGTTTCTAGTAAATCACCAAATTTTCAATTATATATTAACCTAGTATGGTTAAACCATGTGAAATTATTATGTCAAATGTGCATTATTTAATTACACTTTTTAATACATAAATCTATGATCATGGGTCAGTTGATCATTTATAAAATTATATTAAGGAAAATATAATTGAATTAGTAAATGGATCATCATCAGAAGTTGAACATAAGAGTGACCATACTAAAAATTAGGAAAATATAGTTTAGTGTTGTAGTAGTTTGAGGATAAAGTTTTCAGATTGAAATAATTCATAGTCCTTGATTCACCCCCCACCCCATTAGGGTATCTCTCACTAGAGACCCTCCTGGGCCTAATGGATGGTGTATGAATCTTATAGATAAGGGTTGTCCTAAGGATCTAATTTTTAATTTTTTATATTACAGTCACTCACATTTGATTCCTTATCCTAGTTCGGATTGAAAATAATTATAATATTAACTTATTTATTATTTTTTTCTCTACTAGTATATGTTGTGAACTCTATGGACATAGTTTGATATTTTACTCATTTATATATAGTCAATACTCAACTTCTGATTTTTTTGGACCGATAAATGGGTATCCACATTGGTACCCTATAACCATTGGGAGTTTCTAAAAACCCCTAGGTTATGCCAGACTCTAGTTCTGGGTTACCCATTACAACATTTAGTTTCAACTGCGGGAAAATTCCTTCCACATGGACATTCTATATCCCTATAACATTTTTACAAGCCTATAGAAATTTGGAGGTCTTATAGAAGTGTTATGGAAACCAAGCATAGTGATTTTATGGGAATCGTGTCATAGTCAAATAAATTATGGTATCAGAACCCACTTAAAGGGACTCTAGTATGGGAATTGAATGTACTCTTGGGATATGAAAGTTAAGACCTGGGATGTAACCCATAAATATTCCTAGATAGCATAATTTTGGTGGAATCTAATGTCACAAAGGGTATTATGGGATTTTAATTTCCTTTTATTTTCCTTTGGTGTGTACTAGGTATCGGGCTTATATGAATTATATATTGGGTGTCGATAGGTAGGATTAGGTAGGAATTTATATAATTTTTCATGCTTTACAGTTCTTTTTTATGATACAGTTGGGATTGAATTGGGGTATGTATAAAATGAAAAACTGGAAATAAATAAAAAATTAAAATATATTAATATTTAATGAGTTGGTCAATGTGAATTGATGATTGTATCTTTGGTTAAAAAGTAATTTCCTTTTATGAATAAATAGAATGTTAATTTATCTTTAACCTACATCAAATAATTTTATGTGTATTTATATATAATTTCTATGAATGATTCGTGTGATTTTATAGCTTGTTTAAATCATGTTTTTATTCATTTTAATTATATATAAATGATTTATTACATATATTTTTATAAGTATAAATCATGTATTATAGTTAAAAAAAATTCAAGAAAAATATTTATTAAAATAAAAGTACTTTGATTATTAAGGAGTGAAGAGTCTGAGAGAATGGGGGTTATACATAGAGTTTCTAATGTGGTATTATAACATGGGTTATTATCAGAGATAAGGGGATTGATATTTATCTATAATCTACTATATATTATTCCATTGATAAAACCCCTACAAATTAGATAGGAAGGGACATTTGAGCATGGCCTATCAGTAAGATCATCTAATAACTTTCATAGTTTTAGAAACATTATATAATGTATTATATAGCATGTCAGAGTTTAACCTAATGGGAAATGATAAATAATTTGATTTTTTAAACCAACTAGGATGGTATTACCAAATAAGATATTAAAAATTGGATTCACCAAATCCACTTCATTTATAAGAATATTTAACTTCCCAAACAACACTACAAGCTTGTGTCTACTTTTAATATATAGATTGTTGTATGATGATGATGGGGTCTAATGATAGAGGAATTGAAATATTGGGGGTTGTAAGAATAGGGTACTCATTAGGGTAGGAATTTAGATTGGGTATATTCAATTTTGGTTAGGCTTTTATAGGGTTTTTAGAGAAAAAAATGGGTTTCCACTTGCTAAAAAGGAACACTAATACATTTTTATTAGTGTATACATTAGAGGCATATCAACACTGATTGTGTCATATTAGAAAATAAATTTTTATTTTTTAATGTTATATATATATATCAATTTTTAAGGATTCTTCTACTAGTGTAAATCAATAGATAACCCTCTGAGTGATTTAGGCCTATCAAATATTTTTCACTGCATTGGTTATTGGAGATATTTTATCTATTTTTTGAGGGGCCTAGTTTAGTGATCATGTAAAGGACTCGTAATTTTTCATAGGTAGTGCATTAAATTTGGTAGGATTTCATAACTTAGAGTTATTATAATGTTTCGGTCATAATATATGTTGTAAGGAATCCAAAAATTTATACTACTCTTTTTAAAAATTTTCAAATTTGTTAATGGTTATTTTTTTCATTTGACTATCATATCATCTAAATCCAAAGGGGAAGTTGATGTTATGATAAGGTAAAAATATCCCTAAGGGAGAAAACTAAGAAGACCAATGTGTGTTTAGTCTATAAATTTTGTATATCACCTTATGGGATTTCTGAATTTTTATTATGTCAAATATTATATAAATTAATGAAATTCAATAAATTTATTGATTGGCTTGATTTCATGTTTTTATTGACTATTATATTTGAATGTGGAATTATTATCTTCATTTAATACACAATATGTAAAGACCTAGATTTTCCATTTAATTTTTTTAATTATATGTAATTATTACGAGTCTGCGAAAATTGGCGGTGCCTGATTCTGAGGCCCGGTGTGCCAAGAATGAATTTATGAACATTTTTTCGGGTACGTTCAGTAAATGCTTAAGCGGCGTTTCCTAACTTTTGAACTATTTCTCGGATTAAAAATCTGAGGGCACCGTTGAATCCAAAGAATTGGGATTCACTTAAGGGATACTTACTTTTACCGTAGTAGGTATGGAGAAAAAGTTATGTTTTATGACTTTTTAAAAGAAATGAAATAAAATAATTTTATTATTTTATTTTCTTTCATATCCTCCAACGGACAAGAGGAGTGTGGGGCCAGCGATGTTTCAAGCCAATAAATGGCTTGACCTTCCAATCCTAAGTAATGACGTTATTGGGGAATTAGAAAAGTTCCTAATTTATGAGCCCCTATTAATTCACCACGTCGTTACTTACCCTCCCCCTCTCCTATATATATGGAGCTTGGGGAGGGGTATCCGCACAGCTTCTCCAAGAAACAAAGTGATGAAGGAGTTTCATTACATCGAACCCTTAGAGGATGGATCTGATCCCAGCGGTAGGTGACAGGTGATACCAAACCACGAACTGGAGGACGACGTATGAGCAATGTCGTTGGAAGCCTTTTGCAGGAATGAAGAATAGAAACCCACCATCAAGCCGTGGACGCTCTCCAATGGGTTTACGAGGTAGGGGGTTTTTTTTCTTGTTTTGAATTCAAGTGAATTTATTGAACCCCCTTTATCCTCCCCCTTGTTTATGAGCTAACGCGGAGGGTGCGGGCCTAATGAACATGCCCCGAATCCTCCGCCACTTTGCTAATCTTACGCCCTCCAAGGAAGACCGTCGGTGCGGTGGCGCCGACCTGCTATGAAGGATTCAGTGTGCTGATGCATGCCTCAATAGGAGGTCGTGGAATAGATCCGCGATGCTCATCGAAGTGGCCGGCAATGGCCGGCCGCGGAGGTGGTGTGATGCGCCGTTGCGCAATGCCAGTGAGCAAAGGGCCACGGAAAACCGAGGAGGTGGTCGGCATGATGGCTGGCCATGAAAAGGGAGGAGGCACGACCAGTGCGCTTCCAGCGAACAGAAGTCACTACCGAAGCTGCGATGGAGGCCAAACCCGCGCCTCCGGCGAGTTCCGCGGCGACAGAGTGGCGCACATATGGCGCCGCTGCTTCGCGAACCGAATGTACTCTGGGTCGTTCGGGAGTTTGGGAGACCAGGGGGTCACACCCCCCATGCTGGCTAGGTCAGACCCCCAGCGGGCCGCGCTCCCCCTCGAAATGAACTGTGCCCCACCTCGGGCTGAGTCACGCTCCCCCTCAGACTGGATCGCCGCCTTAACGAGCCGCCCCCTTGTGGGCTGGGCCACCCCTTTATGGTCCACCCTATATGAGTCCGGCCTCCATCCCCCCCCCCCCTGCGGTACGGGCCAATTCCACCGCGGCCCAGCCCAGACTGGCTCGGGCCAACTCAGTCTGACAGGGTCGGACCGGCTCAGTCCAAGAGGGTTGGACCGGACTCGAGCCCTACCGGGCCCAGAAATTTTTTAAGGACCATGACTTGGGAACTGGGTGTCTGTTTGATGAACCTTCTATGGTTTTGGGACCCTTGGATCGAGACTTTCCTTTTTGGTATACTGCACTTGAGTTTTGTAGAAATTTGGAGTACGGGCGGGTTGGATCGAACCTGAATCCAACCAGGCCCCCAGAACTAAAATGCTTATAACTCATAGACTGGGCATCCGATTGACGTGTCGTATATCGCGTTGGAACCCTTATGACATTGCGGTCCTTTGGGTTACTCCTTTTTGGATCTTAGTGGCATTCGACTTATGAACAATATCTCGAGTGTCAGACTCTACGGAACTCAAGCACACCAGGTGTGAGGAATCCAGTGGTTGGTAGTGAGGCGGAGGTTGGAGACAGATCATATGGAGGTTGGTACCGAGTGATCCTGTGTCGGTCATCACCTAGAAGTCATGTGTGGATCAGCACCTCGCGACCCAACAAGGACCAGCCTTAGAGCGGCCCATCGTGGTTCAGCGATATATCAATCCTGTGTGGGTAAGATCCTGTGTGGGTCATTATGAGGGTAAGTTACCTATTGATCCTGTGTGGGTCAGACTCTATATAGTCAGTAGTAGTGCATCTTGATAGAATAAGATGATCTAGATTTGCGACTAATCATTTGTACTTCTATACTTCACTGAAAACCTGGTTTGAGGTGAGACTCTTTTTGAGATGTGTCTATTGCTTTGTGATTTGTGACTGAGATCATGCTTTGTGGTTTTCCTTTGTGGAATTATGAGAGACATTCGGGGGTCTCGAGGTACCTACTGGGTATTTTTATAATCAACCTTTCACGGGCTTCTCCTGTACCTTGTTGTGTCTTGTGCAGACGACGAGTAGCTGGGCTGAGGTTGAGGGACTCAGGACTAGGCGGTATACGAAGGAGACAGGCAGACGCGGAGTGCTGAGGAGGCGATTTGTACCTACCCTTCAGTTTGGATTCTCGATGTAAAATCTAGGGGTTTCTTTCTTTTTCAGTTGTACTTATACTCTTCATTTGGTCTTTTATTTTGTCCCCTTTACTTTCAGTACACTTTTACTACAGCAGTTTACTTCACAGTTGCTTCTTGTTATGTTCTCGAACCGTGTGTTTGTATAGGTTTAAAGGAAATGTCTTCCCATTAGGTATTACGCCTTTTGGTGCTAGCCGCCAACCCCAAGCCTATGGAAGGCGGGCTTGGGGTAGTCACAGCATGGCCCCCGGGGGACGGGTTGTCACAAAGTGGTATCAGAGAAGTCTGTTCTACTGAAGAACTAAGACTCTGATATTTTCTCTGTGGAAATAGTGTTAAGTGTTATGATTGTGTTTTTCAGTTTGGGGAACCCTGTGTTGGTGCGGTGACTGACATGTCCATACACCAGGATCCTGAATTCTGATTTTTGACTCAGTACACGGAAACACTGATTGCGTGTGTTTTCGAATATTTTTTCTTGTGATTTCCTTGAGTCAGCTCACCAGGTATAACTTATTGACCATGGCACACTTGTCTTATTTTAGTATTCCGCCATGTAGATAGCCAGCCAGGATTTTTGAGAGAGTATGCATTGATGACCCACCGAGTGATGAGGCTTCGGTGTAAGGCCCTCTTACAGCATTAGAACCTTCGGGTGGTGTACCAACACCACCACTACTTGTTGGGAATCCATTGCTGCCATCCCCACCAGAAGAGGGTGCATACTGACTAGTCGCATTGCACGGGTTTCAGTGGCAGAGGCCTCTAAGGTTTCGAGGCAAGATGGACCTGCAAGCGGCTGAGGACTGGCTAGAGGCTGTGGTCAGAGTTTTCTGTTTGGTTGGGACACCAGCTGACCTTATGGTGATCCAAGTAGCCAGACTCTTCTAGACAGAAGTAGGGAGATGGTGGAGCTTGATGCTCCAGATACACGACGAGGCGACCCTCATATGGGCGGAATTCAAGAGCCTTTTCAGGGAAAAGTTCATCCTAGAGACCTTACGCTCTGTGCATATATAGGAGCTACTGCACTTACAGCAGGGAAGCATGACAGTAGCCCAGTACTCGACGAGGTTCACTGATCTCTCCTGCTACTTCACTGACATGGTACATGACTCTTTATTCAGGGCCTAGACTTTTTATCAGGGTCTCTAATGGGAGATCAGAGCATTAATGGTATAGCTCAACATACCGACTCAGGTTGGGGTGCTAGAGAGAGCGCCTTTGGTGGAGAACTTCCTAGATGAGCACACACCGACAGTGAGAGCCACCACCGGGCGTCAGGTATCAGAGTCATCTATAGTAGGTAGCGGGAAGATGACACAGAGGTCCAAGTGGACTATACCTTCTGGTGGATGACCCCGGGATGTAGGTTCGGAGGTACGGGGATCACGAGGTAGAGGAAGTCAGGTGAGGGACAAGCAGTGTTACATATGTGGGGGGCAGGTCCACATGGCTCACGACTGCCCGACCCACCACACGGATGAACAGCAGATGGTCGAGGCATCGCCGAGAAATAGGCAGAGGTTCAAGTGAGAAGGTCTGCAGGGTGGCGGACGTGGTAGAGGAGTTGTCCGTACAACAAGCGGTGGGTGGTGAATCGAGGTTCTACCGCCACCACCGACAGGTGTCCCACCCCGACCACAGGGAGCAGGTGGAGAGGGACGAACCCAACTCCAGGTAGTTGAGTCCTATGACCACGGTGCTCCGGAGATGATTAGAGGTACAGTCTTTGTCGACTCCACCTTAGCTGTTGTAATTATAGACACAAGTTCTAGTCACTCTTTTATTGTCGTGTCCCTCGTTCGGAGCTCGGAGATTTCGGTGGAGCCATTGGCTTGACCCATAAGGCTAGAGACTCCTACGAGAGTGGATTCAACAATTACACACTAGCTCCAATAGTGTGGGCTTACTATAGGAGGCGAGGGCTTCAGCTGGGATCTCTTAGTAGCAGCGTCGAGGCCTTACGACGTCATCTTGGGTATGGACTGGTTATCCACAGTCCATGCTGAGATTGATTGTATTAGGCACAAAGTGCGGTGTGTCCACACAGATGGGACCAGGTTTTCCTTCACTAGTAAGAAGAGAACCTTTTCAGCATAGGATAGACTTACCTAGAGAATGGTACTACCGATTACCCATCAGTTGGCTAGCCTTACCCTAAGGGAATTTGATGTTGAGAGTCTGATCTATCTTGTAGTGGTGGACTAGTATGTCGATGTATTTCCTGATGATGTTCTGGGATTACCACCTCGGAGAGAGGTATAATTTTACATCAACCTGTACCCCAGGATGACACTGATAACTACCCCAGCATATCGGATGGCTCCCTCAAAGCTTCATGAGATAGGGATAAAGTTGGAGGACCTGCGGGGAAATGGTTTCATAAGGCCCAGCGTTTCTCCATGGGCAGCCCCGATTTTGTTCACCAAAAAGGAAGATGGGAGTTTGAGACTCTATGTGGACTATCGGTGCCTGAACCAGGTGATCGTTAAGAACAAGTATCCACTTGTGAGGATTGATGATCTTTTCGATTAGCTGAAGGGAGCACATTGGTTTTCAAAGATAGACCTCAGATCAGGCTATCATCATCTCAGGATACGAGATGAGGATGTGCAGAAGAAAGACTTCATATGTTGTTGTGACCACTATGAGTTCTTGGTTATGCCATTCAGCGTGACCAAAACCCCAACAGTGTTCATGGGAATCATGAATAGGATCTTTCAACCATACCTCAATTTCTTTTTGGTGGTGTTCATCAATGACATCTTGATATACTCAGTGACGGAGGAGGAGCATGCCTATCATCTGCAGATAGTTCTAGATACACTCTAAGAGAACCATCTTTATAGTAATCTCTTGAAGTTCCAGTTCTAGATACGAGATGTCCACTTTCGGGGACACGTTATCTCGGAGACTGGAGTTGCAGTGGATTCAGTTAAGATATAGGTTGTACATTCTTGGGAGCCACCCAGGAGTGTGACCGAGGTGCGGAGTTTCTTGGGGTTGGCTGGATACTACCGAAGATTCATTCCTGACTTTTCCAGAGTTTCGGCACCATTTTCAGCATTGAAAAAGAAGGGGCAGCCCTTCGTATGGATGGAAATATTCCAGTAGAGTTCTCAGAAGTTGAGGTAGATACTGATGAGTGCCCCCATCTCGAGGATAATAGAAGAGGGCGTTGGGTATGTAGTCTACTGCGTCGCATCAGGGACTGGAAGTGTCCTAATGCAAGAGCAATCAGTAATTGATTACGAATCATGACAGCTGAGAAGCATGAGCAGAACTATGCTACCCATGACTTGGAGTTAGTAGCAGTGGTCTTCTCCCTAAAGATGTGGTGACATTACTTGATGGGAAAATATTTTACAGCCTACTCTGATCACAAGAGTCTCAGGTATATCTTCTCTCATAAGGAATTGAACCTGAGACAACGGAAATGGATAGAGTTCCTCCAGGACTATGACTTTGAGATAGTCTATACTCCTAATAAGGGGAATGTGGTAGCAAATGCACTCTGCAGGAGGTCTTGTCTACAGTTGCTGAGTGAGGTGACAGAGAAGCTAGCCGCGTTGCAGATATCCTTCATGGATAGAGATGGAGCAGCATACCTCTAGTCTATGTCAGTCACTCCCCCACTCCTTCGGCGATTTAGGTAGGTGCACCTTGGGGACCTCGATTGTGAGGCTCTATGTGCTCAAATATCCTCAGAATAGGCACCTGATAGATTTTTTGAAGGTGGGTAGCACGTCATCATCTTCAGATGATGTACCATGGTACCAGTGGAATTATGGGAGGAGTTGTTGAGGGAGTTACATACGTCCCCTCTGGTGGTACATCCTGGTGTGGTGAAGATGTACCAAGACCTCCAGTGTCCGTACTGGTGGCCAGGGATGAAGAAGGATGTAGTGTAGTTTGTTTCACAATGCCTCACTTGTCAACAAGTGAAGTCCAAGCATTAGGTTCCAGTAGGCTTATCACAACCACTAGAGGTTCCAGAGTTGAAGTGGGATGAAATCCCCAAGGATTTTGTGACAGGGCTTCAATATATGTCCAGGGGACATGATTCCATCTGGGTGATCGTTGACCGACTCACCAAGTCGGCCCACTTCCTACGCATCTGAGAGTAGGGATCAGTAGAGGTCTTGGGATGCCTCTATGTATAGGATATTGTGTGACTCTATGGGGTTCCATCAGTGGTCATATCTGATAATGACGCACATTTTACATCCCGGTTGTGGAAGGGATTACAGGAGGAATTCGGGACTTAGCTACGTCTAAGCACCGCCTTTCATCCTCAGACAGATGGTCAGACAGAGCTGACCATACAGACGTTGGAGGACATGCTTCGTGCATGCATCCTAGATTTTGGCTGTAGTTGGGAGGATCACTTTCCCTTGGTGGAGTTTTCTTACAACAATAGTTATCACTCCACTATCGGTATGGAACCATTCTAGGTCCTATACGGATGAACTTTCAGATCACCTCCATGCTGTACAGACCCAGGGGAGTCAGCACTTATGGGTCCAGAGATGGTATGGGCTACCACTGAGAAGGTGAAAATCATCCAGGAGCGGATGAAGACTTCACAGAGCAAACAAAAGTCTTATGCTGACAGGATACAGAGACCTTTGGAGTTTCAGGAGGGGGACCATGTATTCATGCGAGTCTCCCCACGGTGTGGACTATGGAGATTTGGACGAGGTGGCAAGTTATCATTGAGGTTTATCGGACCATTTCTGATAATTCGGAGGATAGGAGAGGTGGAATACCGCTTGGCACTTCCACTGTAGTTGGAGAGGGTGCACGACGTCTTCCATGTATCCTAGCTGGGGACATATGTGCATGCCCCATCTCACGTAATCGACCATGGAGAGCAAGACTTAGATGATGGGGTGACGTTTACGAAGGTTCCAGTAGAGATTGAGGATCAACAGGATCGAGTCCTTCATGGTTGATCTATACCTCTGTTGTGTGTTTGCTGGCAGCACGGGAACCTCCAGGAGAGAACATGGGAGCGAGAGGCTCAGATTCGTGCTCAGTACCCCCATTTATTTCATTAGTCTATGTTTTGGATTTCGGGGATGAAAATCCCTAAGGTGGGGAGAATGTAAATACCCGGTTTTCCATGTAATATTTTTAGTTATATGGAATTATTATGAGTCTAAGAAAATTGACGGCGCCTGATTCTGAGGCCTGGTGTGCCCAAAATGAATTTCTGAACTTTTTTTCGGGTACATTCTGTAAATGTGTGAGCGGTGTTTTCTAAATTTTGGACCGTTGCTCAGATTAAAAATCTGAGGAGACCGTTGAATCCACAGTACCGATATTCTCTTAAGGGTTACTTTACTTTGACCGTAGTAGGTCTGGAGAAAAATTTAAGTTTTGTGAATTTTTAAAAGAAATGAAATAAAAGAATTTTATTATTTTATTTTCTTTCATATCCTCCAATGGACAAAGAGAGTGTGGGGCCAGTGATGTGTCATGCCAATAAATGGCTTGACCTGCCAATCCTAAGTAATGACACCATTGGGGAATTAGGCAGGTTCTTAATTTATGAACCCCCATTAATTCCCCACGTCGTTACTTACCCTCCCCCTCTCTTATATATATGGAGCTTGGGGAGTGGTATCGGCACAGCTTCACCAAGAAACGAAGTGTTGAAGGAGTGTAGTGATTCCAAACCCTTAAAAGATGGATCTGATCCAAGTGGGAGATGACGGGTGACACCGAACTACGAACCAGAGGAAAATGTAGGAGCGGCATCATTGGAAGCCTATTGCAGGAATGAAGAACATTTTCCCACCTTCAAGATGTGGATGCTCTCCAATGGGTTTACGAGGTAGGGGTTTTGTTTTCTTCTTTTGAATTCAAGTGAATTTATTGAACCCCCTTTATCCTCCCCCTTGTTTACAAGCTAATGCGGAGAGTGCGGGCCTAACAAACACGGCCTGAACCCTCCACCACTTTGCTAATATTACGCCCTCCATGGAAGACTGTCGGTGCAGTGGCACTGACCTGCTATGAAAGAGGTCGTGTGCCGACGCAAGCCACAAGAGGAGGCCACGGCATAGAGTCTTGGTGGTCATCGGAGCGGTCAGCACTGGCCGACCGTAGAGGTGGTGTGGCGCGCCATCGCACACCGCCGATGAGCAAAGGGTTGCGGCTCGTCAGCCGTGACGAACGGAGGAGACGGCAGGAACGATGGTTGGTCACAGAAAGGGAGGCGGAGGGACCACCGCGCCGCCAGTGAGAAAGAGGCGGCATGACCAGCGCGTTTTCGGCTAACAGAAGTTGTGACTGAAGCCGCGGTGGAGGCCGAACCCGTGCCTCTAGTGGGTTTCACGGTGACCGAGAGGCACCCACGCGACACCGCCTCTTCGCAAACCGAACAGCCTCTCAGTCATTCGGGAGTTCAGGAGACCAGGGGGTCACACCCCCCACACCGGCTAGGGTGGACCCCATAGTGGTCCATGCTCCCCTTCGGACTAGACCTCACCCCACCTCGGTCCAGGCCATGCTCCCCCTCAGACCAAGCCGCCACCCTAGTGGGCCGCTGCCCTAGCAGGCCGCCGCCCTACCGGGCCGCCGCCTTTCTGGGTCAGCTCCCTAGCGGGCCACCGCCATTGCAGGCCACCCCCTTGCAGACCGGGACACCCTATACAAGCTGGGACACCCTTTGCGGGCCGCCCACCCTTGCGGGCTGGGCCGAGTCCGCCGTGGACCAACCCAGACCGGGTCGGGTGGGGTCAGTCCGACAAGGTCGGACCAGACCTAGGCCAAAAACTTTTAAAGGTCCATGAATTAGGAACCGAGTGTCTGTTTGACTAACCATCTATGGTTCTGGGAATCTTGGATCGAGATGATCCTTTTGGTATACTCCACTTGAGTTTTGGATACATTTGGAGTATGGTTGGGTTGGATCGAACTCAAATCCAACCGGGCCCTTGGAACTAAAGCACTTATAACTCACAGACCGGGCGTCCGATTGATGCACCGTCTGTCGCATTGGAACCCTTACAAAATGGTGGTCCTTTGGGTTACTCCTTTGTGAAGATTAGTGGAGCTCTAGGTATGACCAATATCTCTAATGGCAGACTCTACGGAACTCGAGTGCACCAGGTGCGAGGAATCCAGTGGCTGGTAGTGAGGTAGAGGTTGGAGATAGATCATACGGAGGTTTGTACCGAGCGATACTATGTGGGTCAGCACCTAGCGATCCTATGTGGATCAGTACCTAGCGGTCCTGTTTGGATCACCACCTAGCATTCCTATGTGGATCAGCACCTAGAGGTCTTGTGTGGATCAGTACCTCACGCCCCGATGAGGACCATCCTTAGAGAAGCCCATTGTGGTTCAGCGATATACTGATCTTGTGTGGGTTAGATTCTATGTGGGTCATTGCGGGGGTTAGTTATCTATCGATCCTGTGTGGGTCAGACTCAGTATGGTCAGTATCAGTGCCTCTTGACAGAATAAGATGATCTAGCTTTGCGACTAATCATCTGTACTTCTATACTTCACTGAAAACCTAGTTTGAGCTATGACTCTTTTTTAGTTGTGTCTATTACTTTGTGCTTTGTAATTGAGATCATGCTTTGTGGGTTTCATTTGTGTAATTATGAGAGACCTTCGGGGGTCTTGGGGTCCCTACTGGGTATTGTTATACTCACCCATGCATGGGCTTTTCCTGTACCTTGTTGTGTCGTGTGCAAACGATGAGCAACTGGGCTGAGGTTGAGGGAGTCGGGACTAGCTGGTACGCTGAGGAGACGGGAAGAGATGGAGTGATGAGGAGGCGATTTATTCCTACCCTTTAGGTAGGATTCTCAGTGGATGATCTAGGGGCTTCTTTCTCTTTTCAGTTGTACTTGTACTTTTCAATTAGACTTGTATTCCGACCCCTTTACTTTCAGTACACTTTTACTACAGTAGTTTACTTCACAGTTGCTTCTTGTTGTGTTCTAGAACCGTGTGTTTGTATAGGATTAAAGGAAATGTCTTACTGATATGGATTACGCCTTTCGGGGCAAGTCGCCAACCCCTAGCCTATGGAAGGCGGGCTTGGGGTAGTCCCGGCATGGGCCCTGGGGGACGGGTAGTGACACAATATGTCATGTATGGATGGAGAAACATTTGGACTGGTTTAGTATGTCTTGATTAATAGTAGGTGTAACCCCTTTATATTTTCTATGTATTTCTATTGAAATAAACTATTATTATTCAATATGTTTCTTTACACATAACCATGTGTCTATATAAACCAATATATATTAATCCTCTATAACCATGCCATTAAATTGTAAGGTATGAATAGTAATAAAAAAATTATGAAAAATATGGATAGTGGTTTTAAATAAATAAAATTTATTGATTTATTCATAATAAATAAGTACTCAATTTTTAGTAAATTCATTTTATGCTTTAAAAAATGTATTATTTAAAAATAGTTGTAATTGTATTTTGTGAGTAGAAATTATAAATAATTTCTACCATTTTTAGAAATTTTATTTTAAAAAATTAATATCAATTTTAAATGTTCCATGTTATTATTATCATATGGTGGATTTTTTAAATTTTTCTAAAAATATTTATTTTTCATTGAATAGTGAAAATATTGACTTTTCTTAAACTGCCATTTATTTTCATTAAATCATGTAATTTAAAAATTCCCATTATTTTTTAAATTTAATATTACAAAATTATAAGTATCCTTAAATTATAAATAATCTAATTAATTACATAATAATTAACATTATACATGATTTTTGTTTAAGTTCTTTTCTAGGTTTAAAAACACATTTTCCTAAAAATAGCTTTTATGCATGTAGTGTGTTTTTATCTTAATAAATTATATTATTATATGTTTAATATATTTTTTAATTAAAATTTTATATTACATATTAAATAATATTTTTTTAAATTAATTTTATTATTTTTACATGATATGGAATGGTTGTATATCTAGTTTTGTGCTAAAAAAATCCTCAAAAAACGGGTTTCTGTTGCATCTTGTGTGCTTATTTTAATTGAAATTCTTACACATATAGAAATTGAGGATATTAAAATATATTCCAAATTTTTTTCAGTATAATAAATATAATTTATTATTTCAAACATAATTTTTTGGTCATAATGAATTGTAAATATATAAAAAATGTGTTACAACAATCAATGTTAAAATGGGTTTGACAGGGGATTGAACTAAATGACAATGGTAAGAATTCAACCTAAACATTCATAATTCATAACTATTTATGATATTATAAAATTAAATTATCCTTCATTAAGAATTGTTTCCATTTGGAACCACTTTCACATGAAGGTGACCTTGTATTATTGAAATCTTTTAAGAAATTCCATGGGTGACTCTTCCCTCTCTTATAAAAGGGTGCCTCTTCTCCTCATTTATTCACAAAATTGGAGCCTTTTATATAGGTAAATTCTTGATATTAAATCTTCATAGATAACTTAACATTATCTTATAGATCCTTTTCTTCTATTAAGTCCAATATTTCATGGATTAAGGTGTATTCCGAACAAGGAATCTCAATGAATATTTATAAATTCTAACCAATCTCTATCAATTTTATTTATTATTCCACCTTCTATAAACATGATGTATCAATAAAAAATGGTGAATAATTTATTTTAAATATAAACATATTTTAATATTATCTAAATAAATTCAACCACTTCTGAATCATATGGTATATGATGGAATCGCTTGGGTGTACATGAGGGCTACCACCTCCACATAACGATATGATTCATTTTCCAACACCATCAATCATGGTTGGTTATTATGATGGATTTAATTTATATATACATATATATGATATTTTGTATAAAATAATTATTATATAGAGTTGAATTATTATATTCCTTTATATTTTCCATCCATCTAAAAGTGGAAAACCTCACTCGTGTGTATGTACGCATTACCATCTCTACAAAGTGATGTAATTCATTTTTAATCACAGACATATATGAATGGTAATAAAAGTTTATATTATTATTATATGTTATAACTATAAAATGGTTATTATTCTATAGATCACTTAACAATTATCAAATTTCATGGACCATAACCGACAAACCAAAACATACATGAAAAAAAAATATTTAACACCTGAAATGATGATTTTAATAATGATTTATTAGTAAATGGTTATCAAAATGTTATAAGTTTAAAATAAATGGATTTATATGGGTTAACATTTATATTTTATAAAATTATAATACATTTAAATTTAATATACAGTATAGTAGAGTTCTTACAAAGAAAGACGGACTTGAGGTGAGGGTTTATTGTCTCAAATTGTCTTATTTGGGACATATGTTATGTTATACACCAATATTATTTTGTGAGGTGTTTGTAATATACATTTTATATTTGGTTCCATGAATATAGTCATGTTAAAGGTAATTAAATTTTCATTTTATGTTATTTATTTCATAGATTTTATGATTCAAATGTTACCACAGCAGTAAGGGTTTTACATTAAAATCTTAGTTATTACCATGATTGTTTATGATTTAATTTATGATCCTTAAATTATAAGGTATATCTTTTCCAAACAATATTAATTTTATTATAATATAATTATTTATTATTATTAGATGTTTTTTCCTCCCTTTAAGTACTGATGACACAGAAATAATGTTTTTGAGGAAAACCAACTTTATTTCTCTCTTCGACTAGGAATATTTTTCTTCGATATCCTTATTATTTTTAATATGTTTTCAATAATGTTATTAATATTCTATAATTTTTTATTAAATTCATTTTTACTTATTTTTTACATTATATTAAAATATTTATAATGAATATTCATGTCGTTTTTTAATGAGGTAGTTTGGACATTTTACATAAAATATGAAAATAATCTTTGTTTTGATGTACAATTCCTGAAAAAAATTTCCCACAATGTTAACTTATCTTTTATTTTAATATTACAATAAAATTTTCCATTTTTATATTCAAATGTTATTTTTTCCCTTTTATTTTTGATTTCTTTTTAATTTTAAGTGATTTATTTCAAAATGAAAAGTGCATTTTACTCATGGGATGTTCCAGTGATATTTTAATGTAGTTTTTAATCTATAACAACATAATTTGATATTTCTTATGCATTAATAGGGATATGATCCAATTTTACCATCATTATTCTTTTTCTATATGGCTTATGATTGTAATGATAAAAATATTTATGAACCCATTTTTCTTTTCCATGGATTAAGATCTAATTAAATAATAAATATTTTCATGATATTTTCAAATACATATGAATTGATTATGAATATGTGATGGGTGGTTACATTTTATCCCACCAAGTAATTGGGTAAATATTAATGTTTTATAAGCTCAAACGGTACACTAGAGGTTATCCCAATCCAAAAAGAGGGTACACTGGAGGTTATCCCAATCCCAAAAGAGAGTAAATGGGAGCTTTCCCAAGCCCAAAAGAAGGTACACATGAGGTCAACCCAAGCTTGAAGTAGGTACATGGGTGGTTATCCCAAGTTTATCATGTGATGAATATCTTGGTGGGTAGCCTTGACATAATATTTATGCGATTATGATTATTCCACAATGTATACCATTCATTTGTGACAAGAACTTAAGCTAGTTTTATCATATCATGAATCATGTTCTTTTATTCCATCATGATTCAAGTCTTATGAACTACCAAGATCTATGTAATGAATCATGATTGTTATCAATGAATTATTATGTATGAATTTAAATTTTATGTTCACGTAGCCAGGAATTGCCCCATAAAAAAAGTTCACGACAGTCTAAAGTAATGGAGTCAAAGGGAGTCTTCTTTAAAAATACTACCACACTCAAAAGGATGTGTCCCCAAGTTGATGAATATAGAGCATTGACTCATGTTAGCCACATAAGAATTTAGGAAATCCTCCAAATTATTTCCCTCCCAGCAAGTATTATAAAGGATCACTCGGGGGGTCAAGGAGTAAACTACATTTGTGAATGAGATAATAAATGGAGCAAGGAGTTTTCAACTTCCCTTAAAGAAATCTCAGAACAACCATTGAGTCAGTCTTCACCAACTTCAGCATAATATTGGGAGATCAGAATAGTTTAATTCCCTTAAATAGAGAACTTTCCTCAGCCATAAGAGAGTCCCCATCGAGAAATATTTCACTAAAATCAAGAAACACTAATCTATGTTGGTCTTGGACCCCCACCCCACACATGACACCAAGAATACAAGAGCCATCCATGTTGAGTTTATAGCCACTGTTTGGGGCTATCCATCTCACCCATATTATCTACCTTGTCGGGTTCTATGGGATAGAAGGAATTGAAGAACTGGAAATGGTCCTTCTAAGAAATGAAGAACAATCCCACCATTTACAAACAAGAATCAATTCATCCACCGAGATTTTGGATTTCATCGCCATTCCCAACAGAGAGCTTTCGATACCATCATGGAGACTTCAATTTTTATAATTCCATATACTCCAGAAACCCACCAATAGGATCATTGCTTTAGCCATTCGATCATGCACGATATTTATAGCCTCCCAAACAATGCCTTGAAAAATATACTCAAATTTGATAGCTCGAACATTAAACTGAACGGCTCACCTAGGGTATTCCAGATGACCTCCACCCAGTTGATCTCATTTAATAGGTGGGAAAATGATTCCTCTGTGTGGTTTTTGAAGAACCAAAATCAATATTCCAACTAGATTCCTTTTCTCTTGACCTATGTTTCCATCATAATAATATTGTTACACAAACAATAGACTAGAAAGTTGATCTTAGTGGGAATGTCATTACACAAAGTGATCTCATTCCATTCCTCTTTCATGTCACTCGTTTGGTTCACCAAACGATATCAAATCACAGAGAAGTCTCCCAAAGTTGATCATGTGAAATTAAATTTATCTGGTTTAGGTATTAGTTCAATGTTGTTGAAAATATCCAGTTGACGTTGATTTAGAACTAAATGTGTAAGATCCCGGTTTTTGGAAGGGTATATTTTCATTATGTTTTGGTTGAATCCCTTATTCCGGGTTTCAAGGGATGTCTTCTGAAAGTATGAGAGGCCTTGGGAGTGTTTCAGGGGCTCGGGGCATGGAAGAAATGAAAGCTGGGCAAGACAGGCTAGGGCGCACGGCCTGCGCACGGCCAGGGAAAACCGTGTGGCCTTCCCAGGTAAACCGTGCAACCCTTCTCCTCCGGGCAGTAGCATGCGCACGGTTTGTCAAACCGTGCGGCTAAACCGTGTGGCCTCTTAAAGTTGGGAAAAATTACAAGTTTTCCGCTCCGGGCTTTTAAACCCCAACTCAGGATTTTCCTCCATTCATCCCCCCTCAACCCTAGTGACGAACTTGGCTGACCCAAGCTTCCCAAGGGTGGTTCTCCTTCGATTCATGGCCGTTTAGAGCACCTTTGGTTGCGGATCGAATCTCCTGGTAAGGCTAATCCCATCCTTGCTTATCTTTTTGGTTTAGGGTTTGTATCTTCTCTCCCTCTTGTTCCGAAGCTCTAAAACCCTATCTTTTGGGTGAGTTCTAGGTTGAAGCTCTAAAGGCTAGTCAAATTGAGGTGTAAGGACTCGATTGAGGGTGCGTTCAACCACGGTTTCGAGGTAGGTGGTCTACAAGTGATATCCCATAGTTATTTGGGTATTTGTGCATGTTTAGTTGTCTTCTTGCTTTACCTTGGTTATGTTTTGAATAACTTTGGCATGTTTGGTAATATTGGTGTTTAAAATGGTAAATGGAAACTCTCACGATCCCCATGGGATGCATTGGGAATGACTTGACATAATTGGGGCCATCCATGGGATGTGTCGGATTTTCCCGAACTTAAGTAATGTGATTGAACAAGTGACCTTGTTGTAATAAAAGGTAGAGACCTTGATGAATATGTTGGCATGTTTGGTTGAACTTGGAATAGAAGTTAGGTGATGCACCTAGACTTGGTAATAACCTGAGGGTTATATGGAATGGGTTGAATGGTTGATTCATGGGAATGATGAATGGGTTAAATGGGTTAATGTGTAAATTGAATAAAGACCATAATGTGATGGATTATGGGTTTAGTGTTGAATTCTTAGTGAGATAAGCATCACACATGGGAATTGGGTGAATGGTTAAATGATGTGAAATGGTATGGTGTTAATGGGTTAAGGCATAATGTGAATTCCCGTGTGGTTTGTTGTGAATGGTGTTTGCCTAAGGGAAATGGTATGGCGGGTTGATGGTTACTTATATATAAGCATGTAACACATGGCATGGTAGTGTGGGGTATGACTTGAGGATCTACGCCCATGGGTCGAGTAAAGACTGATGCTTTGAACTCCACCCTAAATGCACGGGTTAGGAATAAGGACTGAGGATCTATTCTCCTAACGGTTGCATCCACCCGGACTGAGGCTTCGAGGTAAGGATATGATTATCATGATGTGGTTAGTCCTAGTGTGACAGGATAATGATGTGTTTACCCACTTTCTTGTGATTTTCGGCCTTAAACCCATGTAACATAATGTATGTGATTAACCCATGGAAATGTGATGAATTGGTAAGTGATCATAATTGGTGTGTAATGAATGGTAATGGAAGTGGCAATGGATTTGGCCCTGAACTTGTTAATGGCACCTCAGGTAATTACTTGGTAATTATCATTCATATTTATTTTGCATGCAATACTTGTTTATACTGGATATTTAGTAGACACCGTTGGTGGTGGCCTACTGAGTTGTACTCACACCCTGCTCGGGCCGCCATTGGGTACCCGAGCAGACTTCATGTTTGCAGGTCAGGAGAAGGGCAAGGGTCCTTTCTAGATAGTGAGTGGACATGGGTAGAACTTGGTGGAGGATCCGGACTTGGAGTCGGGGCCATTTTGGGGATTTTGGTCGTTGTCTTTATTTTGGGTTTTGTTTATTCTTGCACTTGTAGTATGACATGGCATGTTTATTGTTGGAAATGGTTGTTATACATGTTCCTTGTTTATTGGTTATTGTTTCCGCTATTTGGTTTATTTCTGTTGCGGCTTACTCTGATAAAAAGGGGGTATAGTCTCCCCACTTGACTCTATAGACCCCCGCTGCTAGTCGGCAGCCTTTGGGGTACGGGGAGGCGTGCTTAAGGTCATGTAACCACACGGCTTGGAGCATCGGTTTAGTGGCTTCCGGGTCGGGGACGTTACAAAGTGGTATCAAAGGAATTCTTTCTTTTCTTTCTCTGAGGTCTTATTATTTGGGATAGGTTTCCAAGGGTTAAGATGTGTCAGGCCTTGGTAATGAGCTCGTGCTTGGGAGTAGCTAACCCATGTACGGGGGAAAACCCAAGTCACCCTGGGTGGGAAATGTTGTTCTTGGTTGTGTGTTGTTACAATTGATGATATTTCACCGTTGAGTGATGCACATGTGGTTTGATGTGACTATTTTATGATATTTGGCTCGTGGCCTTAACAGCACGAGGATTTGCATTCATGCATCATTGTAGGCACCTAGGGAGATAGGTGGCATGCATCGTGTTAGGCACACGCACGGGATGGGTGTGTGAGGCAGGAAGGTAGGGTGCATCCTTCATTTCATGAAACCAAGAAATAATGAGAAGAATGAAATAAAACAAGTGGGTAAAGGATTTTTAATGAAACATAAGGGTTTGAAACGAAGTGGAAAATGTTTTGTAAAACGTTGTGTGAGTTTGGTGGTAGTGCATGGTTGTTTACCCCATGTGGACCATGTCCCGTGGTAGGGATGGTCGGGGCGGTGAATTTGAGGTGCTAATGTTGTTAAATTAGCATATGAAAATGGGTTGTTGTAGCTAGTAAAGAACTTTTTGAGAAAGTCGTGAATGTTTTATGGTATGCGTGCTAAATCTCGTGTTTGGCAATGTAGAGAGATGCCACCACGACGTCGATTACCAGTTGGGCAACAGGAGGATGTTGCTGAGAACACTCCTCCGGTAGAAGAGCATGAAAATGTGGTGATCAATGAAGGTAGAGGAGACCAGTTCCGAGATAACTTGGCTCGCCTTATGTAGATGATGGATCGGGGCCCAGGGCGGGTTGCACCGAGTATGTTTGAGCTGACCAGGGAGTTCCAACTGCAGCACCCTCCGACCTTCATCGGAGAGGGTGGGCCAGAGGCATTGGAGTTCTGTTTAGAGTCTGTCCAAATGATACTGGATCATCTGGAGACCCCTGTTGAAAAGTGAGTAAAGATGGTCGTTTACATGTTGCGGGGCCAGGCAAGGCGTTGGTGGGGCATTCAGGCTCAGACCGAGTAGGCTGAGGGGATGTCGTGGAACGTTTTCTAGGAGAAGTTTCTGGAGCATTTTTACCTAGAGACTTTGAGGTAGGAGTAGGCTGCAGAGTTTATGAGCCTGACTCAGGGATTGCTATCGGTGATGGACTATTCTAGTCGCTTCACTGATTTGCGATGCTTCTTCCCAGTGTTAGCCGAGGATGAGGCAGTGATAGCAAAGTGTTTCCAGGATGGGTTGAGACATGTGATCAGGTCTCAAGTGAATATCTTCCGCTTGAATAAGTTTGCAGAGGTGATGGATCAAGAACTCATCTCTAAAGGGAACCTGAAGGGAGATTCGGGTGGTGGGCTTGTCATGCCAGATGGGCGGATAAGTGGTGCATCTTCCGAAGTTCAGAAGCACTATTTAGAAAGTTTCCAGCAAGGTGGACAGAAGAGGGGGTCAGCCTCTCAGAGTGGGAACCGGGTGTTTTGTTATCAGTGCGGCAGGCTGGGGCATATGTGTGGTCAGTGTCCTCGACCTCCAGTTGAGTGTCTTTCGTGCGGCAGAATGGGGCATGTGCAGAGGTTCTGTAGGAACCCTCGGAAGACAGGTGAGCATAATGAGAAAAAGCAGATACTAGATACGGAAAGGGGATCAGTTTCCCCGTATCAGGCAGGCAGTTGGAGCTCCACGGGCCATACTGGCAGGGGCGGTGGACGTGGAACTCCAGGGCAAGATCGCTCACGCCATCAGGGTAGTGCGGCATAGGGTGTTCAGGCTGGAGCCCAGGGTAGAGGGGCAAGTCAGCTTCAGGTAGTTCAATTTGCGCCTAGTGATGGTGAGGTCAGACCGTCAACTGTTCGAGGTACGATCCTTGTAGCTTCTACGTTTGCTAGTGCGTTGTTCGACATAGGTGTCACACACTCTTTTGTTTCTGCTCAACTTGTGGTAGTGTTGAGTTTACCTGTGGAGGGGGTGTGTGGAGTTATGTCAATTGACACCCCTTTGGGAGTGCGGGTTGAGGATATCAAGCAGTGCAAGGGATGTGCCTTGGAAGTTGGTGGGTATCGTTTTCTGTGGGACTTGTTCATTCTCGAGATGTCAGGTTTTGACCTAATCTTGGGAATGGATTGGTCGGTGTTGTATCAAGCGCATATAGGTTGTTATCGTCACAGAGTATCGTTCAGGTCGCTTGAGGGTGACGTTTATGTCCACCGTGGCGAATGGGATATTTGAGCAGGGCGTGTAGGGCGGTTTTGTCAATAGATGAGTGGACTTATGGCTCAAGTGGCATGTCTCATGCTTGATGATGATGAGGGAGGGGAACAATCTACTTTTCCTCCTGTGGTGGATCGGTTTCAGGATGTGTTTCCTGAGAATTTCTCGGGGTTACCCCCCGAGAGGAATGTTGAGCTCACGATTGAGTTGATGCCGAGAGCAGAGCCAGTTTCTATTCCGCCATACCGAATGGCACCAGCAGAACTCTAGGAACTGAAGGTTCAGCTTGTGGAGTTGAAGCGTAAGGGGTTTATTTGTCTTAGTACGTCTCCTTGGGGATCTCTCATGCTTTTTGCAAAGAAGGTCGATGGGTCGTTGAGGCTGTGTGTTGACTATCGGAAGTTGAATCAGATGAAGGTGAACAATCGATACCCTCTTCCTAGAATTGATGACCTATTTGATCAGTTGAGGGGTGCATCAGTGTTTTCTATGATTGATCTGAGGTCGGGTTATCACCAGTTGAGGGTGAGGTCTTCTGAGGTACCGCGGACAGCTTTCCGGAGTCGGTGCGGGTTGTTTGAGTTTGTGGTAATGCCTTTCGTCTTGACCAATGCACCGGCGGTGTTTATGGCTTTGATGAACCGAATCTTTCATCCCTATCTAGATCGGTTTGTGGTTATCTTTGTTGAAGATATCTTAGTGTACTTGAAAACTCATGACGATCATGCCCAATATCTTGATATCGTCTTGGGTACGCTAAGAGAGCATCGGCTATATGCCAAGATATCAAAGTGTCAATTCTGGATAGGTGAGGTGCATTTTCTAGGTCACATCATCTCGGAGGTAGGTGTGGCAGTGGATCCTGAGAAAGTGTAGGCAGTTGTATCCTGGGAGCATCCCAAGAGTGTTTCTGATGTTCAGAGTTTTCTGGGTTTGGCCGGGTATTACCGAAGGTTCATTCAGGATTTCTCTCGCTTGGAAGCACCACTCTTAGGCTTGACCAAGAAAGGAATCAGGTTCGAGTGGTCGGAGGTTTGTGAGAATGCCTTCCAAGAGTTGAAGAAGCAGTTGATGACCGCACCTATCTTGATCTTACCTGAGCCGGGTAAGAAGTGCATCGTGTTTTGTGATGTGTCCGGAATTGGACTTGGGGCTGTGTTGATGCTAGATGAGCGGGTTGTGGCTTATGGGTTGAGGCAGTTGAGACCCCATGAGTGGAACTATCCCACTCATGATCTTGAGTTGGTTGTAGTAGTGTACGCCTTGAAGTGTTGGAGGCACTATCTGTTGGGAGAACGGTTTACCGTGTTTACCAACCATAAGAGCCTAAAGTACATCTTCTAACAGCGGGATCTGAATCTTCGGCAGCGAAGATGGGTTGAATATCTCCAGTCTTTTGACTTTGAGTTAGTGTACACTCCAGGAAAGGGAAACAATTTTGCTGATTCTCTGAGCAGGAAGGTTCAGAATCAGGTGGTTCAGGAGTCTAGCACCGAGTGGAAGGTGATGGATTTGTTTGCAGAGATGCACCTAGAGGTGCAGGAGGAGAGTGGTCAGGTCACTCTTGCTTCCTTAATGATGGATTCGACGCTTTTGAGTCGAGTTAAGGAAGGTCATCTTGATGATCCTGAGTGTTTGATCATGAAGGAAAATCTTGAAGGTGGGGAGCTACCTTCTGTTTGGGTCGTCGACGCGGAAGGTGTTCTTTGGGTTCGGGATCGTGTGGTTGTGCCAAAGTGTGTGCGGGAAGAGTTGATGTGTGATTTCCATGCATGAAAGTGGGCAGTGCATCCTGGTTTGACCAAGATGTATCGTGATCTCCGAAGGTAGTTTTGGTGGCCTGGAATGAAGAAGGAAGTTGCGGGATTTGTGGCACGGTGCCTTACCTGTCAGCAGGTGAAGGCCGAGCATCAACGCCCAGGTGGTTTGTTGCATCTATTGCACATTCTGAAATGGAAGTGGGATGATGTAACAATGGATTTTGTCGTGGGTCTTCCGAGGACGCCGTAGAAGAATGATGCAATCTGGGTGGTTGTGGATTGGTTAACGAAAGTGACTCATTTCTTACCGATTTAGGAGACCTTTACAGTCGACCAGTTGGGTGAGTTGTATGTTCGGGAGATAGTGCGGTTTCATGGTGTTCCACGAACCATAGTTTCGGGCCGAGATCTGCGTTTCACATCACGTTTCTGGAAAGGGTTGCAGAAGGTGCTTGTTACACAGGTGTTTTTGAGTACGGCTTTCCACCCGCAGACGGACGGGCAGTCGGAGCGTACGATCCAAGTGTTGGAAGACATGTTAAGAGCTTGTGTCTTGGACTTTGGTGGTTCTTGGGAGAGTCACCTATCGTTAGATGGGTTTTCCTACAACAACAGTTTTTAGGCTACGATTCAGATGGCACTGTTTGAGGCACTCTACGGGAGGCCATGTAGATCTCCGTTGTGATGGCTAGAGGCCAGTGAATCTGAGTTGTTGGGGCCAAGTCTCATGCAGGAGACTTCAGAGAGAGTAAAGTTGATCAGGAAGCAGATGGCTACAGCTCAGAGTAAACAGAAGTCGTATGCAGATCGGAGGCGTAGACCTCTTGAGCTTGTGGTGGGTGATAAAGTGTTTTTTAGGGTATCTCCAAGGTTGGGTCACCGTCGGATCCGAAAGCAAGGTAAGTTGGCACCCAGGTATATGGGACCTTTTGAGATTGTGGAGAGGATCGGACCAGTGGCTTACTGATTGGCTCTTCCATAGCGGTATGGTGGGATGCATGATGTGTTTCATGTGTCGCAGCTTCGACGGTATCACCCTGACCCATCTCACATGGTTGATGTTGAGGATGATGCGTCCTTTGAGGAGCATCCGGTTCGTGTGGTGGATCGTAATGAAAAGATCTTGCGGGGCAAGGTTGTGCCATTAGTGCGAGTACTATGGCAGCATGGGAAAGTTCAGGAAGAAACTTGGGAGTGGGAATCGAATATGCGGGCTCAGTGGCCAGAACTCTTCTCTTCAGTGGAGTAATGAGGCTTGGGAACTCGACTCGAGGATGAGCCGTTATAAGGTGGGGAGGTTGTAAGATCCCGGTTTTTGGAAGGGTATGCTTTCATTATGTTTTGGTTGAATCCCTTGTTCCGGGTTTCAAGGGATGTATTCTGAAAGTATGAGAGGCCTTGGGAGTGTTTCAGGGGCTCAGGGCACGGAAGAAAGGAAAGTTGGGCAAGACAGGCCAGGGCGCACGGCCTGTGCACGGCCAGGGCAAACCGTGCGGCCTGCCCAGGTAAACCGTGCAACCCTTCTCCTCCGGGAAGTAACATGGGCACGGTTTGCGCACGGTTTGTCAAACCGTGTGGCTAAATCGTGCGACCTCTTAAAGTTGGGAAAAATTACAAGTTTTCCACTCTGGGATTTTAAACCCCAACTCAGGATTTTCCTTCATTCATCCCCTCTCAACCCTAGTGACGAACTTGGCCGACCCGAGCTTCCCAAGGGTGGTTCTCCTTCGATTCTTGGCCGTTTAGAGCGCCGTTGGTTGCGGATCGAAGCTCCGGGTAAGGCTAATCCCATCATTGCTTCTCCTTTTGGTTTAGGGTTTGTATCTTCTCTCCCTCTTGTTTTGAAGCTATAAAACCCTATCTTTTGGGTGAGTTCTAGGTTGAAGCTCCAAAGTCTAGTCAGATTGAGGTCTAAGGACTCGATTGAGGGTGCGTTCAACCGCGGTTTCGAGGTAGATGGTCTACAAGTGATATCCCATAGTTATTTGGGTATTTGTGCATGTTTACTTGTGTTCTTGCTTTCCCTTGGTTAAGTTTTGAATAACCTTGGCATGTTTGGTAATATTAGTGTTTAAAATGGTAAATGGAAACTCTCACGATCCCCATGGGATGCGTTGGGAATGACTTGACCTAATTGGGGTCATCCATGGGATGTGCCGACTTTTCCCGGACTTAGGTAATGTGATTGAACATGTGTCCTTATTGTAATAAAAGGTAGTGACCTTGATGAATATGTTGGCATGTTTGGTTGAACTTGGAATAGAAGTTAGGTGATGCACCTAGACTTGGTAATAACCTGAGGGTTATATGGAATAGGTTGAATGGTTGATTCATGGGAATGATGAACGGGTTAAATGGGTTAATGTGTAAACTGAATAAAAACCATAATGTGATGGATTATGGGTTTAGTGTTGAATGCTTAGTGAGATAAGCATAACACATGGGAATTGGGTGAATGGTTAAATGATGTGAAATGGTAAGGTGTTAATGGGTTAAGGCATAATGTGAATTCTCATGTGGTTTGTTGTGAATGGTGTTTGCCTAAGGGCAATGGTATGGCGGGTTGATGGTCACTTATATATAAGCATGTAACACATGGCTTGGTAGTGTGGGGTATGACTTGAGGATCTACGCCCACGGGTCGAGTAAAGACAGATGCTCTGAACTCCACCCTAAATGCACGGGTTAGGAATGAGGACTGAGGATCTATTCTCCTAACGGTTGTATCCACCCGGACTGAGGCTTCGAGGTGAGGATATGATTTTCATGAGGGGGTTAGTCCTAGTGAGATAGGATAACGATGTGTTTACCCTCTTGCTTGTGATTGTCAGCCTTAAACCCATGTAACATAATGTATGTGATTAACCCATGGAAATGTGATGAATTGGTAAGTGATGATAATTGGTGTGTAATGAATGGTAATGGAAGTGGCAATGGCTTTGGCCCTGAACTTGTTAATGGAACCTCAAGTAATTACTTGGTAATTATCATTCATATTCCTTTTGCATGCACTACTTGTTTATATTGGATTTTTTGTAGACATCGTTGGTGGTGGCCTACTGAGTTGTACTCACACCCTGCTCGGACCGCCGTTGGGTACCCGAGAAGACTTCATGTTTGCAGGTCAGGAAAAGGGCAAGGGTCCTTGCTAGATAGTGAGTGGACATGGGTAGCCCTTGGTGGAGGATCCGGACTTGGAGTCGGGACCATTTTGGGGATTTTGGCCGTTGTCTTTATTTCAGGTTTTGTTCACTCTTGCACTTGTAGTATGACATGGCATGTTTATTGTTGGAAATGGTTGTTATACATGTTCCTTATTTATTGGTTATTGTTTTCGCTATTTGGTTTATTTCTGTTGCGGCTTACTCTGATAAAAAGGGGGTATAGTCTTCTCACTTGATTTCATAGACCCCCGCTGCTAGTCGGCAGCCTTTGGCGTACGTGGAGGTGCGCTTAAGGTCATGTAACCACCCGTCTTGGAGCACCGGTTTAGTGGCTTCCGGGTCGGGGACGTTACAAAATGGAAAATGACTAGAACCTGCTTGCTTGAGTGAAAGTGATGTCTGTGGTCAGGTATCCTGGGAAGTTCAGTGTCTCACCAACCCATTTGGTATTCCGGAAACTTATCTGATCATAGCCAACAATCCATTTTGAATGGTTCAGTAGAATAGTGATGTGACGAGCGATCGAGTGTCGTAACCGAGAGATTCCCCCTCTAGCATTGTCATAGTGATGACCATACCTATTAGTAATAAACTTGTCCTGCAAATAACTATCCCCCAAGAAATCCCGTGCAAACTTTTCTTGAATTCTTTGGATTTCCTCCCTGACAATCCTAAGGTTAATACCACCAACTCCCACACATTTGGCCATATTTTCCCAAGAGGCCCAATGGTACTTTCATTCAGCATTAGAATCCTAGATGAAACATGTCAATATTTTTTCAATATTTCTTAGCACCATCTTTGAAACATTGAGAGCTGACGGAATGTGAATCGGGATGGAATAAAGGATGTATTTGAAAACTATGATGTGTCTCAAAAAATGAGACAACTTTTCTAGTTTGTGATATGGGTCGTAATTTTATCATCAAGCCCATTGAAATGTTGTACACGAATCCTACCCGGAGTAATTAGTGCACCAAGATAATCCATGGGGAAGGAACTCCTTTGTATCATGAGGCCCTTAGTTTTCTTTGTCCATATTTCTATGAATCAATTTGAAAATAAGACGCTTCTTTTATCTCGATTGATGGTCTGGCCAATCAATCTACGGTAGGGATCCATGATTTTATTAAATTCATGAATGTTCCTACTATTTCCATTCAGGAAGAAGATCATGTCGTTTACGGAAAAAATTAGAAGATGTCATTGGAATTGGCCCTACCGCGATGAGGGGGTAAGTTTCCACTAAAAAATATTATATCCAAATATCTGTTGAGAATGTCTTGAACTAGACTAAAGAGACTGGGAGATAGAGAGTCCCTACCTTAGCCCACGAGTAGGTTTAATGAACTCGCACTTCTTCTCTATGAACAAAATAGTGAGCCAAGGAGAGATGAAAGCCAAGAAAAATAAATCAACCACCCAGTTAGAGAAGCCCATTCTAATCAAAACCATGTTAATGAATCTCCATTCCATCTTATCATATGATTTTTTCATATCCACTTTGATCACAATTTTGGAGCCAGTTGTTCTCATATTTATATCTCTAACCATCTCATGCACAAGAGAAATGGTGGTTTGGGTCGATCTTCCTTTGATGAATCCTTGTTGGTTCTCTGATACCCATTGAGGGAGATGAAGTGTAAGTATTCTATTGATAACATTCGCAAGAACCTTGTACGGGAAGTTACACATACTAATGGGTATGTATTGGTTAATTGATGAAGTATTCTTCACTTTTGAAATTACAACCAAGTTAAATGCACATGAAACCTTTGGTAAGTCCCCACGTTTGAAGAAATCTTGGATGACCACACACATCTCTTCTTTCACCAAATCTCAAAAAGTAATATAAAAGGATCTCAGGAATCTTTCCGGTCTCGAAGAGCTCTCGAGATTCATAGCACAAACTGTGTCGCAGATTTCAAGTTTATCCGATATGGTTTTGAATAGCCTATTAATGTCATTAGAAACCAATCTTGGAATGTAGACGAAGAGATCAGTTTGATCTCTAGGATATCCCTCTTTCATGTTGTGGTTGGGGTCAACCAATAGCCTTTTAAAAAAATCATTAGCCATGCCTCCCACCATCTCTACATCTTGAGTAAAGTACTTATCTTCGAACCGAATATTTGGCATGGTAACTCATTTTTTCTCATTACCACAAGTTTGAAATAAGGCTGTATTTTTATCACCTTCTCTGAGCCAAGTCACTCTAGACTTCTCGCGGATCGTTCTTTATTGTTCCATAAAATTTTCTGCTAAATGATTCTTCTTGGCCATTAGTGAATAGAAGCCTTCCTCGTCCCAGTGATCTTCCAAATCCCTCTACATACATTCAATCTCAATTTCCAAACCATCCAGGCTGGTATTGTGTGTAGGCCTAATGTTATACCATGTTTGAAGCTCTCCTTTTAAGTCTTTGAATCTTATTAAGAAGAACTATCCATACGCTTTCATTCATGGGCTTCGTCCAAGTGTCACGAACAACCAATATGAAGTTAGGATCAGACGTCCACCGTTTACAATAGTAGAAATGATTACTGGCCCCCGATCATTTCTCTAGACGGAAAAGAAGAGGAATTTGGTCCGAAATAGCCCACACCAGTTGTTCAACCTTTGTGTTTGGGAAGGTTGAGACTGAAAATTAGAAAAACAGTGATCCAATCTACACCAAGTGCATTGAATACCTTTCTGATTATTACACCAGGTACATTTTTCCCCTGAAAAACCCAAGTCCAGGACGCAATTCCTATAAGAAAAGGCCACAAACAACTGGCGAATCACCTCTTGGGAATACACCTCCTCCTTTCTTCTCTGACGGGTCCATAATAACAATAATGTACCCCCTACAAACCATGCCGAGTACCCCAGCTAGAAATTATCCAAATACTTCCACAAAACCTCCTATTCTATAGCCTCACATTTGGCATGCACAAAGGAAAATAAGATATTCATACAGCCTTCATTGATCTTCACTGAAATGTTTTTGGATGAGGCTCCCACCAGCACAACCAAGACATTTCTTATCCAAAATATCAAAATATGCTGGTTAACCAGATCACCATGCATAAACACACAGAGCCCAAACCTCACATCAAAATCAGAGATCTTAGAATATTGTTGTTTAGGCTCAAGAATTGCCACAACATAGACTTTTGGACCACAAATCTTAGACACTAGGAAATCTGATCTAACCATAGCACCTGTGCCACAGGCATTCCAAATTATCAAGGGGGTCATTACAAACGGGAAAGTCTGGGTTTGGCCTAAGACATTGACGAGCCATCAAACTGAGAAGGGAAATCCAAATTATGTTTCACATGATCCCTGGTGCAAACACCACGGGAGAGTGAAGGCAGCACGCCCACTTCCATATCAGAGACCTCTAGAGAATGCAGCAAAGCACTAAAATTATTAAACAGGACCAACGAAGAGCGATGGGATGATGTTGGTTCAGGGTGTGAATCCACCCCCGCCGGGTCTTGAAGTGAGGGGTCTGATTTACTGTGACGGGTTTTTTTGGAGGAACCCCAGAGGTAAACTAAAAGGAAATTAGAGAATTTTGAGTCTCGAACTTCTTCAGGCACCTGCTAGAGAGATGAAGATGATCCCGCTAGAGGTCCCTGGTTATTGATTGGAAAATTCAAAATTTCCTTTCAAGAGGTCAGGAGATCTTCCGACTGATATCCACCTACATCTGTTTCCGGAAAAGGCTTCCTAAAAATTGGGGGTGAAGGATAAACCAAGGGTTAGTTCCAATCTTCCAAACCCTCAACCCGAAGGAGGATCATCCAAGGAAGGGGATGAGAAATATCGAGGTCGGCGTAGATCCGATCCACCACCGATTCTTCGAGCTGAAGAGTTCTGTCGCCTGCATAGAGAAAGGATCCGAGATCATTCCCAATCCCACGCAAGAAGCTGAGGTTCTGCATCAAAAGGTGAAACCCTGGAAGAGAAATCCACACCACCGCCCACAAAGAGTCCTGAACCCAATGGGAGTCCATCAACCATCTGAACAAGTGGAATCACCATCGGCCAAAGGATCTGGGGCTGGAGCTCTAAACCTTCAAAAATCTTAATTAGAAGATAAGGAAATGCATACGGATCTTCTGTTCAACGCCGACACCCTGGCCGGGTAAGATAACTCCCAATAATCCGCAAAGTTTTTTAATAGCCCAGCACAGAGGACCTCCTTAAACTAGGGGACCTTCGGGAACAGCAAGACATCTGACCGCTGATGGGGACGATGTCTGCAGAGGGCTTCCTTAAACGAGGGCACAACCCATGGATCTGGGTTGGGATAGGGAATCTTACAAGTCAGGTACAACGAAGTTTCTTCAACCAGAGAAAACGAAGCATCGGGAGCTGGAAAATTAGACGGTCCAGGATCGGTGGTCGACGGACGGCCAGCTTCAATAGTCGGAAGATACTGGAAGCACAGCGGCGCGTACAGCATGTTCTTTCCCTTGGTAGCCATCTGATTCCCCTCCTTGGCAGAAAGGTTGGGGCAAACCCCTTTATTAAAAAGAAAAATAAAGTCCCTCAAGGGGGTAAGGGAAGACCCAATACAAGTCTGTACATAGCCGTAAAATACAGTGGCCCAAGCACCCAAAGCTAACACAACCAAATTCAAGTGGCTAAAAAGCTCAGTGGAACAAAGTTCATAATAAGTGAGTGAAAAAAACACCCCCAAAAAATATCAAACACAACCCAAGTCCTAGTGGACTAATTCCAAAATCCAAGATCCCCTCAATACCGCAACCCACACGTCTGGAAGACTTTGGAATCACAGGTGCCATTCTGATGACCGAGGAGCCCACTGGATTTGCCGCTGAGCCCGATCATCACCGCACCTCGACGCACCCCGTCTCTTCAATCGCCACTGTCACCGCCGTCAGCAACACCACGTCGCACCCCAAGCACACGCAGATCACCTGACCGCTAGACGCACCCCGTCTCTTCATTCACCACTGCCACCGCTGTCAGCAACACCACGTCGCACCCCAAGCACACGCAGATCACCTAACCGCTAGACGCACCACGTCGCACCCCCTCCTTATCATACCTTATTCTTAATAGTATTTGATATATATATTTTATGTACTACTAGTTTATAAATCCAAATTTTCAAAGACGTGAAACCTTTACGGTTCTAAAATGGATCAAAATGATATGTAATGAATATTCATCTAATAATATTTAATATTTATTTATGAAATGATTGGGTCTCTATAATAGGTCAATTCCAACCTAGATGCAATTTTGAGTCTTATCCTCGAGGAAATATATCTTAAGGGGTAAAATGGGTTATCTAGTATCAATATTTATTTAGGATAACATCTGCTTCATGTGGGCCTAAGGGGATTCCAAATACTACTTTCCAAAGTATCTATGGGATTTTCAAGTATCTAGTGATTCCCTTTTGGAATAACTAATGATCAATTCATATTTATTATCCTAATGAATAGATACTTTCATCTCTTCCTAGTATTGTGTCATGGTCTTCTTGGATGAAATTATAATATTTTTTATGTCCATGGGTGAGAATGTATGACTCCTATGTAATGTACTAGAAACAATATTATATCATTAATTACGCACCAAGATATCAAACTTATAATTCTAGATATAGCATGTCAAATTCTATCGATATGTGACTTCAAAAGTGGGCATATTGGTTAATCTTGAAAAGGAGGAGTCAGTTATCTCTTCTAATGTTCATTCGAGTGTATTTTTTATCAAAAGAATTCAAAAATTGGTGGGGGTATTACAACCACTTCATTTATTACTTTTAAAGAAAATCTAATTCTATTACTACACTGATAAATAAAGAGTTCAATTCATCTATTTCTAATAATGTGAAGTATACTTCAAATGAGTTGAATTAGAGGTTTTCCTTAGATTCTGTTTTTAGTTTACTTCAATTGGGTGAAGTTTTTGAAGTATATTGTGATTCCTTCTCTATTGACCATAGTTGTGTTTTCTTATAGGAAGCTTTGGTCCAGGAATATAGTTCTAGGAAACTATTTCCCCATGAATTTAATTATCCTACCCATGACCTACAATTGAAAGTTGTTGTGAATGCTTTAATGTTCTAAAGTGACTATCATTTTGGAGGGCTCTTTGTGGTGTTTATAGACCATAAGAGCATGAATTAAATATTTTTACAACAAGAGATGAATCTCATGAAATAAATAAGGGTGTAATACCTTCATTATTTTTATTTTAATATGTAATATTAACCTAGTAAACATAAAGTCATTATAGATTCTCATAACTAGAGAATATACCCTTAGAAGGTGCAATCCATTGAGGATGAATAGTAACTGATATCTCTTATGGGTAAGAGTCATCATGATGTGTTTTGGGATCAAATAGTTATACATCTTCTCCCGATAAATCTGTCATTTTTTATATTTGATCATGCAAGTGATTCCTAGATTTTGGATCTAGATTGTGTCATTTTATTTGAGAAGGTCTTGATGGTGGATAGATCCCTAATGTCTGATTCCTTGGTTCTCATTCAATTTTATACATATAGGGAGGAATCATGGTTCTTACATGTATAAAATTATGGGTGTTGAATGAGTATCATTCCCCCGTGTGGTCTGCACACCTATGGATCAAAAGGACGGTCCATGGAATTTTCAACTAGTTTTAGTGCTCTAACATGAAGAGAGTCTTTGTGACATCAATTGCACATTTTGTCACTATTAAATAGGTAAAATAGGAGTATCATAAGCCTACTAGTACTCTCCAGTAACTATATCTACCTATATGTAAATGGGATAATCATTATGAAATTCATAACTGGCCTACCAAAGAACTATTTTATGACTAGAATTTTTCCTACCAAATAAGTATCCTATGTTTTGGAACATGGAATGCTATATGTGAAAGAGATAATAAAGTTTCATGGTTTACCAGCTAGTATCATCAGTAAAAGGGATTTATGATATAAATCTTGGATCTAAGAGGGGATTCAACTATCATTACAGTATCAAGTAAAATTGAGTATCACATTTCATCCTCAAACTAAATTCCAACCTGAGTGAACTATCTAAATCATTAAATATGTTCCCTGAGCTTGTTTTATAAATTTTAGTGGTTTATGGGAGGATCACATCTCTATGGTGGAATTATCATACAAAAATAGTTATTGATCATCTATTTAGATATCTACATATGAGGAATTAGATAGATGGAAATTTCAGTCTCCTTTATATTGGATGAAAATGAGTGAGCCCTATACTATTCGGTCGAATCATGTCTAAGAGATGGTAGAGTAGGAAAGCTACTTTGAAAACATCTCAAGATCGATTATTGTCGACAAAGGTATTATAATTTTCTTCATATATAACTTTTGAAATTTAGATCCAGTGTTCATGTATTTCTTCTTTTTAAAATTAGATAGATCACTAATGTATACAAAATAAGGGTATGTTGAATCTAATATATGTCAATCCTTTTGAAAAAAAATCATAGGTTTATATAAATTTCATACTAGTTTTCCTTGAACACCACCCCTTGAATTCAGTTCTATTTATAAAACATTACATGTTTCCTGATTGATAATTTATATACCAAACGTATTACATGTGATCTAATATGATGGTATAGAACTGGAGACTGATGTGCCTTACATGGATCATCCTATTTGCATCTTTGATTAGATGCTTAATGTGTTATGATTTATAATGATTCCACTTATTTGCTTCAAATACCAGTATAGAAATCTCCAAGATGAAACATTGAAGCACAAATCCAAGATGATGTTCTAGTGGCTAGACATTTTCCATTTGAAAGCTGGTATAAGATTCTTAAGAATGAGAAGCATAATGGTGGGGATGTTTTAAATACCTTAATATTTATTATCACATGAAATATTTTACTTTTAGTCTTTCAATTATTTCATCAGTGTATTTTACCTAAATATGGGTTAGGATAAGAAGGAAAGAAATTTGTGAGTGTAAGAGTAATGAGGAAGGAACCTTGGATTTGGGGGCCATCAGGTTTCCATTAGTCCTAGACCACACACCTCGTGGGGCCCAGGTGGCCTATGTGGTTCTATTTAGAACCACCATTTACCCGAGACTTCCTACCGTGAATCTAATAGTATTAATTGAAAAAAATATAGTTAATTAAGGGGTATATTGGTGTTTTAACCCATAATTTTTATCCAAATAATGAGGAGCTAAGGATTTAATCATTTCTCAAGGTCTCCCCTCTTGATCTCTGAATCTTATTCTTCTTCTCCTCCCATTGAATATACATATCAAATCCTTGTTTCAGGTTGTTCCCATCATTAATAAGGCTACGTTAAGGTATTTTCTTCATAAATCCTTCAAATTCATTGTTTTTTATTCCATATACTTGTGCGGAATCCATTTCCAAGTGGAGATATGGTAGTTCATTTGATCATGGGTTGGAATACTTCTCCCTCTTGGATACCAAGGAAGCTATTATATCTATTTAGGTCTAGCATAACCCTTTTACACTCATACTCTTTAAGGGGTAGGCTAGAAAATTTATAGGCTAGATGATCTCTAAAAAAATTGATGAATTTTAACATGAATGAATATATTTAATTGTTTTCCATATGATTAAAATAATTCTATTCATTTTCCCTAAATTTATTATAGTCGTACTAATTTCATGGTTGAATGCTATTTTTTTCATAATTATGTTCATTTCATTATCATCATATACTTTTGAAAGAGCGCTGTCGTGGGTGCCCTCAAATGATTAGTATGATTTTGGGGTACATAGGTGCAACAGAGTGGCTGACCAAGGTCGTCTCTCAAAGGAGGAAGTGAATTAAAACAATTTTTTAGAGGTATTCTAGAAGTAAAATAAAAGAGAATAAAAACACTACTTGAAAGGATGGGGGTGTTTTTTTATAGTTTATGAATCTAGAAGAAGTTTGCTGGAAGAAGATTGTATTTTTTTTTGTTTTTAGTTTTGAAATGAAGTTTGATTAAAATGACACAACAAAAAGATGTTTGTTTAGACAATATTTAAAAGACGTAATCGATCTAACTCTACCTCTTAAATCATTTATTAATCATTATCATTTAAATTAATATTCACTTAGTTATGATCCCTTAATTTGTTAAATCCTGAACCCTACGAGAATTAACTTTACCACGAAGATTGAAGTGAATTTAACCTTAGGCTAACTTCGGAACATGCAATCACAGCACCCTGCTTTGATTGATGTTATAAGATTAGCTTATGGTCAGTGGTAAATTAAGGCACATATCCACTCTGGAAATGAGGATGAATTGTGTTTAGGGATTATATTTGGACTCTACAAATTTATCCCGTGTGGTCTTGTATTACCGATTAAGATCGCGCTCTCACAATTTACACAAAATCCCGACCTCGCGTGTTTTTGTGTACATTGTTCAATTGCTTGATTAGTTTCTTACAATTTAAAAACACAATTCATGGATCATATTAAGCGAATTACAGTAGCTCATTGATTCAAAATAATTAAATGAAGAGGGTAAAAGATAGATCGATTACTAAAAGACTACTCTTCCATGGGTGGCGTAATCATCGTAGAAGCGTTTTGCATGTGCAAAGGTTTAAAATGGGTATAACCCAATAACGCTTCTACTCAAGAATTCCAGCCCAATTAGGAAGATTAAGAGAAGAAGAAATTTAAACAAAACAGAAGAAAAGAGAAGAAATAAAAGAAGAACAAAGAAGTTTATTACATAAACAAAATCATTACAACATGAAGGAGAAGAAGAAGGCTTCGTCGAAGGGATCCTTGCTTCAAGAGCTACCCTTATTGAAATGGTTGGAGAATTGGAGTGGATCCACTTCTCTTCTTCCCTCAACTTCCCAATGCACATCCCAACCCATCAAAATTAAAAAACTCCAATTTATAGAGGGGAGGTGAGGAGAGGTTACAAGTGGTTTCAAGTGTGAATGTGGAAATTAGGCCAAATATTTTATGCCAACTTACACCGCCCATTTGACCACCAAAACGCGTGAATTGGCCGGCCTTCCAGAATGATCAAATGTGAGGATATGTGTTTTCTATCTCCTCTCCAAATTTGGCCTCAATACAGGCCCATATGAAGGAGTTATGGCCTAAATACAGAAGCTTCTCCATTCTGGCGAGCCCAGCCCAACTTTGACTTCATGGCCCAATTTCAACAGCCAACTGAACTCTTTAGCTCTAGTGTCCTGAATAAACGTTGTAGATAATTAAGTTATGAACACTGTTACAAAATTTCATTTTCAAATAATAAATATAAAAGTATTTATTCTCGAAATACTACAATGCACTATTAAGGGTAAAACTTGAATTTTCACCAAATTTTCAAATGAATGATCAAATCCCAAATATTTTATAAATAAACATATTTAACACAATGTGAGGAAATTATTTCATTTACTATCAATAAAATATTCAATAAAATAGTGTTTTATCAACTCCCCCACACTTACCCTTTTGCACACCTGGGAAAAACCTCATATCAAGTAAACATCAATATCAAATCAAAACCAATTTTAAAACACATATCCTTAAGATCAATCAATTTCACACCAAGAATCAAAAGATATCATGCATCATAAAAAACCTTATTTCAAGTTCTCCATTTATATCATTCAATATATTTCCACTTCATTTATCCACCCATGCACAAAACACTTACCTCGCTTGAATTTTCTCTCATCACTCAAATATCAATTTTTTTTGCAATGTCTTTCTCATCCAAACTCATACAAGGGTCACCATAGGCTTGATAGATTCCTACATCGCTACCCGATGTGAGTCAAGGACATATGTTTATCATGAGGACTTTTCAGGGTTGTTCTGTGGCTTTCGGTTGGTAGGATTAAGATGTGAAAAACTCTGAGGCTAAATAAGGAGGGCTTGACTCTTTTGAAGCAAAATTGCATTAATCTAATTTTCACTTAAATATGTTCTTCTCTTCAATCCCCATAGTATCAATTCAGCTCCATCATCATGAAAAGTCATGAAAGGTTTACACCATTCATCATTTCAGCATAAAAAATGTCAATCTTCTCAAACATGATTTTCTTGAAAGCTCCAGATGGGCACAACTTTCCACCTCAATTAGAAGCTCCAGAAAAGGCACAGCTTCACTTGTCATGAAAGCTCCAGAAAAGGCACAGCTTTCAATATAATAACTTTCTTTAGCAGCAAACACATCTCTTCAGAATTTAATTTTCCACCCAAAGTATCACAGAATGTGGTGGAAAAACCCAAGACAACTTCCCCCACACTTAAGCTCAACTAGATTATGCAATTTCACTTCAAGAGTTGGTTGGATAGGGAAAATTGGCTTGTAATGTGGCTTAACCTAACAGGCTGTGCATGGCTTCTAAGGGCTACAAGGATTAAATATTCAAGGTAGGCCATTATAAAAAAGGATTCTTTGAAATAGGGGTTTTAATACCAAACAAACGCCTCAATAATTTAAACACAAGTACCTCAAACCCTCAAGTTTTGACAGGAATAGATCAAATTCTGGTTAAATCAAGTATGGTTTGGTTCTCTCAAGAAGTGAGGTGAATGTAAAGAATATGAAAATAATGGTTCAGAAGCCTCACAGGAAAGTGATTTCAAATTTAAAGACAGTGAGATGTGGCATGGGATTCAAAATTCGGTGTACTTTCCATGAAATTACTAAATATTTGAACTTGAAAGAAAGCCATTTCAGCATTCATTTAAGCTTAGTTTCAGGGGGTAAATTGTTTCACTTATTGATATGGATTTAAAAATGGTGATGAGAATCATTTCAGCTCAAAAGTTTCAAAAACACACAGAAAATTGTAAAATAAACACACAAATTTTGAAAAACATACAATTTTTTTTGGTTTTTTTTTAAAACAGGAAAACAATTGAAATTACTAAACTAAAAGGATCCCTCCCCCACACTTAAAATATTGCATTGCCCTCAATGTGAACCCATGAGATGATATATGCACATGAAATGCAGAATTTTTAAATAGGACAAATAATATAAAAGTGAAAGGGTTAGGAACAACCTGATGTGATCAAGTGATGATGGGGTCATGCAGTGTGATAAAATCCACTACATCAGTAGGATGTCCCTCAATGTATCTCTTCAAACGTTGCCCATTGACTTTAAAGCTACTTCTAGTGTCCTCTTGTGTGATCTCCACTGCACCATAAGGAAAAACATTAGACACAATATAAGGACCTAACCATCTGGAACGCAACTTACCAGGCATCAACTTCAGTCGTGAGCTATAGAGAAGGACTTTCTCTCCAACATGAAACTCCCTTTGTTGGATCATTTTGTCATGAGATGCTTTTGATATTTCCTTGTAGAGCCTTGAGTTCTCATATGATGACAGTCGAATCTCCTCAAGCTCTTGAATTTGCAACTTCCTTTGAATTCCAGCTTGGGCCAAATCCATGTTGCATTTCTTTATAGCCCAATATGCCCGATGCTCGACTTCCAGAGGGAGATGACACGCTTTCCCAAAAACAATCCGAAATGGGGACATACCAATGGGGGTCTTGTATGCTGTCCTATAAGCCCACAATGCATCATCCAAGCGCTTGCTCCAATCCTTCCTATTTGGCTGCACGATTTTCTCCAAGATTTGTTTCAACTCACGATTTGAAACCTCAGCCTGGCCATTTGTTTGGGGGTGGTATGGTGTTGATGTTTTGTGTGTCACCCCATACTTTCGAAGGAGGGAAGCGAAATTCCTATTGAAAAAGTGTGTCCCTTGGTCACTGATGATGGCCTTTGGTACTCCAAACCTACAAAAAATCTGTGCTTTGACAAAGTCCACAACAACATGAGAATCGTCAGTCCTGGTGGCCTTGGCCTCCACCCATTTACTCACATAATCAACAACAACCAAAATATACAAAAATCCAAATGAACTAGGAAAAGGACCCATAAAGTCGATGCCCCATACATCAAAAATCTCACAAAATAGTATGGGTTGTTGGGGCATCTCATGTCTCCTAGAAATGTTCCCAGTGTGTTGGCAACGAGAGCATGACTTACAAAACAAATGGGCATCATGGAACAAGCTAGGCCAATATAATCCAGAGTCTAAAACCTTCCTAGCTGTCCGTTGGGGTCCAAAGTGTCCACCACATGCAAGTGTATGACAGAATTGCAAAACAGACTCAAACTCATGATCAGGAATACACCTCCTAATGACTTGGTCACTACACATGCGCCAGAGGTACGGATCATCCCACACATAATACCTAGACTCACTTTTTAATTTTTGGACTTGATGCTTCTTCAAATTTACTGGGATTTCAGAGCCAACAATGTAATTAACTAAATCAGCATACCAAGGATGCTTACCTGAGATGGTATAGAGATGCTCATCGGGGAAAGTGTCCCGAAGTGGTACCTGATCCAAGGTGTCATCCTCTAGTGTGCGAGTAAGCCTACTCATGTGGTCCGCCACCAAATTCTCTGATCCCTTCTTGTCCTTTATCTCAATATCAAATTCTTGAAGAAGGAGCATCCAACGGATAAGTCGTGGCTTTGCATATGGCTTCTTTAGGAGGTACCTCAAAGCTGCATGGTCAGAAAAAACAACTACTTTAGAGCCCAATAAATATGAACAGAATTTATCTAAAGCAAATATGACAGCAAGAAACTCCTTTTCTGTGGTAGTGTAGTTTGATTGGGCTGAATCTAGCGTCCTCGATGCATAGGCGATCACATGTGAACATCCCTCCACCCTCTGAGATAAGACAGCTCCAACCGCGAAGTTGGAGGCGTCACACATAAGCTCAAATGGAAGGTCCCACCGTGGGGGCTGTATGATTGGTGGAGTGGTCAGACACTTCTTCAGCTCATCAAATGATACCCTGCATGAATCATAAAAATTGAAGTCAATATCTTTTTGAAGCAATCGAGATAAGGGTAGAGCGATCTTACTAAAATCTCTGATGAAGCGTCGATAAAATCCAGCATGCCCAAGGAATGATCGAACATCACGCACACATGTAGGATATGGGAGGGATGAAATAATGTCTACCTTAGATTTATCTACTTCAATTCCATGTTGTGAGACTATATGACCTAAGACAATTCCCTTTTCGACCATGAAATGACATTTTTCAAAATTTAAGACCAGATTCTTCTCAATACAACGATGCAACACATCACCCAAACTAGAGAGACATTCATCAAATGAGGACCCATAAACTGTAAAATCATCCATAAATACCTCCATACAGGTCTCAATGAAATCTGAGAAAATACTCACCATGCATCTCTGGTAGGTACCTGGGGCGTTGCAAAGTCCAAATGGCATCCTCCGGTAAGCAAAGGTACCGAATGGGCAGGTGAATGTTGTCTTCTCCTGGTCCTCTGCTGCAATGGGAACCTAAAAATAGCCAGAAAATCCATCCAAGAAACAATAGTGTGTCTTCCCAGCTAGTCTCTCAAGCATCTGGTCAATGAATGGAAGTGGGAAATGGTCCTTACGAGTGGATTGATTTAGTTTCCTATAATCGATACACACTCGCCAACTGTTTTGTACTCTCACAGGAACTAACTCATCATTTTCATTTTTTATAACAGTGAAACCAGTTTTCTTTGGTACAACCTGAACAGGGCTAACCCATTGTGAGTCAGAAATAGGGTAAATGATACCCGCCTCAAGTAATTTTTCAACTTCTTTCTTAACAACTTCTAGGAGGGTGGGATTAAGTCTCCTTTGTGGCTGTCTCACCGGTTTAGCCCCATCCTCCAAGAGAATCCTATGCATAAAAATGGAGGGGCTAATACCTGATATGTCTGCCAATGTCCAACCAATTGCCCTAATGTTATCTCTCAAAAGATTCAAAAGTTTTTCTTCATGTTCAAAAGAGAGATTGTTAGCAATTATGACAGGTAATCTATCACCACTGAGAAAGTATGCATATTTGAGATTTGGGGGCAATGGCTTGAGTTCCAATGTAGGTGGGTGATGTATGGATGGAGAAATTGATGCAACAGACACATCTGCACAATGAACATCAGTATCAGAATAAAAATCATCACAATCAGAGAATAAAACACCAAATCCATCAGCATACTCAATAGCCATGTCATAATCAGAGTTCACATGATCAAAATCAGAATATGATTCCATTTCAAAATCAAATCTTAGAGAGTCTTGTTCCTTAAAAATGGGTGTAGAAGTATTCTTAGACATCAAACTAGAACCAATACTCATAATCTCCCTAAGCATAGGACAATCAAATTCTATGGAGTTTTTATTTGGTGGTTCAAAATGGGAGATAACAAAAGCAGAATGGTCCTCTGAGGGGTACTTCATGGAATCCATAACATTAAATATCACAACTTCATCCCCAAATTCCATGGAAAGTGTACCCTCATTGAAATTTATGATTGTTTTTGCAGTTTTGAGGAAGGGCCTACCTAAGATAATGGGGGCATGAGAACTTACCTGATCATCCGCCATGTTAAGAACATAGAAATCCGCTGGAAAGATCATGTCTCTTACCCGGACAAGTACATCCTCAAGGACTCCTGCTGGATATGCCATAGCTCTATTCGCCAATTGCACCACTACTCTTGTTGGCTTCAACTCACCAACCTGCAAGGAAGAGAATACAGAGTGAGGCATCACATTTATGGAAGCTCCCAAATCACAAAGAGCATCAGAGAAGTGCAACTCCCCTATGGTGCATGGGATGGTGAATGTCCCAGGATCCTTGCACTTTGTTGGCATTGCTAGAGTTGGTGTAATGAGTGCTGAGACATTCCTTCCAAGGTTTATCCTCTCATTTCCCTTGAGCCCTCTTCGATTGGTACAAAGTTCTTTTAAGAATTTCGCATACCTTGGAATTTGCTTAATGGCTTCAAGTAGAGGAATATTGATCTCCACACGCTTGAATGTGTCCAAAACCTCCTTTTGCATTGCTTCTTCAGCCATCTTCTTGGTTTGAACAACCCTGTTTGGAAAAGGAAGGGGTTTAGGAGGAACATCATCAATCTTTTTCTTACCTTTATCTTTCTCTTTGGATTGCTCATCAGTTGGTATGGAATGCGGCTTATCTGAAGTTGAGGTGAATCCTGGTGGAATGGTAGGTGCAGATGTATCGTTCATTTGCTTCCCACTTCTCAATGTGATGGCACTAACATTCCCCTTTGGATTTGGAGTGGGTTGGGAAGGTAGATTTCCAGAATTCTTACTCACAAGTTCATGGAGGGCGGTGGCAATCTGACTCATTTGAGTCTTCAACTCTCTCAGCTCCGAACCTTGACTCTTCAGCTCATTCTGTTGATTAAGAACAATTTGTTTCAAAATATCATCAGTGTTAGAGTCTACCTTGTGTTGGATATTCCCTTGTTGCTGACTCGTTGATGTTTGAGCTTCGAATCTCCTTTGGGGTTGTTGGAAACCCTGTTGGTAAGGTGGAGGCTGCTGGAAGTTTGGTTGAAAAGGGGGCCTTTGTTGTTGTCCAGAGCCATACCTCATGTCCGCTAGATCTTTCCACCCTTGGTTGTATTTTGGATCAAACTTCTTTTGGGGATATGGTTGTTGTTGTTGCTGCTGAAATGGTCTCCCAGAGAACACTGCTGCACAATCTTCTGTTTCTTGGAGTTGTGGGCAACAGTCAGTCGGGTGGCTTGTCTCAGTGCAAATACCACAAGGCCTTGAAGGAGGGGGTTGGGATGTCTTTTGAGCCAATGCAATCTGCCTCACCATAGTTGTCAATTCTTCTAACTTAGTATCAATCAAATGACTTTCAAGAGAATAAGGACTTACTTGATGTACTCCTCGAACATGTGGTGTACCTCTATCACCGAATTGTTGAGAGTTTTGGGCCATTTTGTCGATCAATGCTCGTGCAGCTACTGGTGTCTTGTCCACCAATGCTCCTCCAGCTGCAGCATCCACCATGCTCCTCTCCATGGGTGTGAGTCCTTCGTAGAAGTATTGGATGAGGAGTTGCTCACTGATTTGGTGATGTGGGCAGCTTGCACACAACTTCTTGAATCGCTCCCAGTACTCATACATTGACTCCCCTTGTGCTTGATTGATCCCTGATATCTCCTTTCGAATGGATGTGGTCCTTGATGCTGGAAAAAATCTCTGCAAGAAAAGACGTTTCAAATCGTTCCAACAAGTTACATCTTCGGGTTGTAAATAATACATCCAATCTTTTGCAGCTCCATCAAGTGAGAATGGGAATGCTCTTAATTTAATTTGATCTTCAGAAACATTTCTTGGTTTTAAAGTTGAGCAAACCACATTAAATTCCTTAAGGTGTTTGTTGGGATCCTCACCAGATAAGCCATGAAACTTTGGAAGAAGGTGAATTAATCCATATTTCAATTCAAAGTCCGAGTCGAGATTTGGGTATGCAATACAATTTGGTTGATAGTTAATATCAGGTGCAGCCAATTCTCGAATGGTTCTATTAAGTTCATTTCCATTATTTCCAACCATTGGTTATTGTTTTATGGTTGAATTTGAATTGCTTCCAATTTCAATGTTCTGATATTGGAGTAATTCTCCAACTGGTTGAATGTTGAAACTTCCCGTAGACCGAGAATGTCTGATTCATGCCCTAAGGCTACGTTCAATCTCAGGGTCAAGATATAAGAGATCTTCGGGATTAGTTCGTGTCATCAATCAATGAAAGATGAAAAGAAGGAATGTGGACCATAGTAAAATAAAGATTAGAAGTTTGAGTTGATGGTCCAAAAAGATGTAGAAAGAGATAAAAGAAGAAGAAGAAAAAAAAATCAGATTGGGTAAAGACGGAAGAAAGAAGAGAGGAAGAGAATTAAAATGTAAAATAAAATAAATACCTCTAATTGGTTGAAATAATTACTTGCCTCCCCGGCAACGGCACCAATTTTAAAGAGCGCTGTCGTGGGCGCCCTCAAATGATTAGTATGATTTTGGGGTACTTAGGTGCAGCAGAGTGGCTGACCAAGGTCGTCTCTTAAAGGAAGAAGTGAATTAAAACAATTTTTTAGAGGTATTCTAGAAGTAAAATAAAAGAGAATAAAAACACTACTTGAAAGTATGGGGGTGTTTGTTTATATTTTATGAATCTAGAAGAAGTTTGCTGGAAGAAGATTGTATTTTTTTTGTTTTTAGTTTTGAAATAAAGTTTGATTAAAATGACACAACAAAAAGATGTTTGTTTAGACAATATTTAAAAGACGTAATCGATCTAACTCTACCTCTTAAATCATTTATTAATCATTATCATTTAAATTAATATTCACTTAGTTATGATCCCTTAATTTGTTAAATCCCGAACCCTATGAGAATTAACTTTACCACGAAGATTGAAGTGAATTTAACCTTAGGCTAACTTCGGAACATGCAATCGCAGCACCCTGCTTTGATTGATGTTCTAAGATTAGCTTATGGTCAGTGGTAAATTAAGTCACATATCCACTCTGGAAATGAGGATTAATTGTGTTTAGGGATTATATTTTGACTCTACAAATTTATCCCGTGTGGTCTTGTATTACCGATTAAGATCGCGCTCTCACAATTTACACAAAATCCCGACCTCGCGTGTTTTTGTGTACATTGTTCAATTGCTTGCTTAGTTTCTTAAAATTTAAAAACACAATTCATGGATCATATTAAGTGAATTACAATAGCTCATTAATTCAAAATAATTAAATGAAGAGGGTAGAAGATAGATCGATTACTAAAAGACTACTCTTCCATGGGTGGCGTAATCATCGTAGAAGCGTTTTGCATGTGCAAAGGTTTAAAATGGGTATAACCCAATAACGCTTCTACTAAAGAATTCCAGCCCAATTAGGAAGATTAATAGAAGAAGAAATTTAAACAAAACAGAAGAAAAGAGAAGAAATAAAATAAGAACAAAGAAGTTTATTACATAAACAAAATCATTACAACATGAAGGAGAAGAAGAAGGCTTCGTCGAAGGGATCCTTGCTTCAAGAGATACCCTTATTGAAATGGTTGCAGAATTGGAGTGGATCCACTTCTCTTCTTCCCTCAACTTCCCAATGCACGTCCCAACCCCTCCAAATGAGAAAAACTCTAATTTATAGAGGGGAGGTGAGGAGAGGTTACAAGTGGTTTCAAGTGTGAATGTGGAAATTCGGCCAAATATTTTATGCCAACTTTCACCGCCCATTTGACCACCAAAACGCGTGAATTGGCCGGCCTTCCAGAAGGATAAAATGTGAGGATATGTGTCTTCTATCTCCTCTCCAAATTTGGGCTCAATAAAGGCCCATATTAAGGAGTTATGGCCGCAATACAGAAGCTTCTCCATTCTGGCGAGCCCAGCCCAACTTTGACTTCATGGCCCAATTTCAACAGCCAACTGAACTCTTTAGCTCTAGTGTCCTGAATAAACGTTGTAGATAATTAAGTTAGGAACACTGTTACAAAATTTCATTTTCAAATAATAAATATAAAAATATTTATTCTCGAAATACTACAATTCACTATTAAGGGTAAAACTGGAATTTTCACCAAATTTTCAAATGAATGATCAAATCCCAAATATTTTATAAATAAACATATTTAACACAATGTGAGGAAATTATTTCATTTACTATCAATAAAATATTCAATAAAATAGTGTTTTATCAACTTTATCCCTTGAGTTTTTTATAGGTATAATAATTGAGGGAATATTTTCCCTTGTTATATTAATTATTTTTAAAGGAAATTTCAATATTGTATAGATGTCTCTCATAAAAAATTTTAAATGGATTTTTTTAAAAGGTTGGGGCTGAAGCCTCATTTATTATTAAAGAAAAGCAAAGGCCTATTTAACTAGGTAGAGGGAGACCCATTACATAGCCCGAAGGCCTAGTGGAAAATTAGCCCATTACATGGCCTGTAGGCCCAAAATTTTGGCCCAAGGCCCATTCTGTGAATAGTACTGCTACAGTACCCCCCCCCCCCACTGCTACAGTACCCTGTCACCGCTACAGTGCTATGATTTATATATGTTACATGGTGGATTATAATTATTTAATAAGGGGGTGTTGACCAATTTATATACTATTAATATGGTACAACTTATTATGGAAAATGATAATGGGATAGGCTCTCAACTTCTAGACTTTGTATACCCCCACCCCTTTCTATTTGATGAGATGAGGTCCTTACTTTGTACTCTATTTCGTCAATATGTGGAATTGGATTATGCCATGAAATATTTTATTTTATTCATATATTGTATGCGATGTGATATTACCCTACCTCAAGCTATCCATTCATAAGAGGCTCCCATGAAGCATATAGTAAAATGTAAATACCCTCTCTATATGGGAAATGTCATGATCTGGCCTATCTAGGCCCACATAGATGGACATAAGCTGAGTGTGATAGTTGAAGCCCAACTCTATTAGGCCAGGGGATATAGACTATAACTGAGTAGGAATATCACACACATGGGAGGCCCAAACCTGCTATACAGGAACACATACACACATCTATACACATAATATAATATGGAAATAAAAAAATAATGTAAATGAATGAATAAAAGATAATCCTACATCAAATTACACCAAAGACATTGAAAATGTAAAAAGAAAATAAAAAAGCCCAAAAATACTATAAAATATCCTAATTTACTAACAAAATGGGGATTACTATAAAAAATCATGTCCTGGTTCTGTCTATGGTCTATCTAACACAAAAAAGCTCCACCAGCTCCCATCCCACCTAGAACTCCATCAAAAGACCATTTTTTCCTAGTAAATGACACATTTGTGTATATACCATAATGGGGTGAGTTTAAAAATAACCAATAGGACACCCAAAACCATAAAAAAGAGATAAAATCATATAGGGAGTTAGCTCTAAATCACTAGTGAAGGGAAAAATAAGATGAACCATATATGCTTGAATGGAGACACCATGTCGAAAAAAGGATAAGAATCTCAAAATCCAATTCTATATTATAAATTTGAGTCTACCTATATCTCCAAAGGTTTCATATAGGATACCAATCACCATGTGAAACCACACAAGAATATGAAAGGAGGTCCCCCTCATCGCTACAATGCTCCATAACTAAGGGAGGACAATCTCTAGTGGAGGAACCACTCCCTATTTGGGCTTGCTGAATAAGGAGAAAAACTCCATTTATAAGTGAAATTAACCCTGTTTGGTGTGGGGGAGTACCAAATCTACTTATATATTGGATATATGGGTCTCATTATCTGGTTTTTTAGGGTATTACTGACCCCAACATCACTCTGATGATCAAACATGATCACTAACATTGGATAAGCATCACTAAAAGAAGAATCATGTTCGTATCACCTCGATTAATTTCTTAAATGCCTAAAAAATGACTCTATCATGTCCTACAAAAAAATATACTAATAATGAGATATTTTTTGGCTTAAAATAAGACTCAAAGTAGGAGAAATGAGATATAGGAGATTCTGGGGGAAGTACATGGCATGTCTAACTAGGGTACATGGAATGTATCATAATGGATGGTACTGTTCATGTCCTACCATCTCACACAATATGTTCTTCTAGATATATGGAATGTTTTTACGATAAATGGATTGTATATATTGGGCCAACACTAAATCTAGTGGTGTGTTCCCATGGTTGTTCACTTTATAAAGTACTCATGGTGTGCCCCGACACACATTGCATGCGAGGTCAGATGGCTTCCTAGGAATGTACTGCCTATGCACGCTAATGCGGACAACTAATGATCACCCAACATGAGGATAGATGGATTCCAGACTACATTTCATGTATATAAAAATTTGATAGAAATTATTGCCTATTTCACATGTATCACTGGAACCTCCATCTCCTCCTATTCCGCTATTATTATCAAACATGATCTCTAAAATTAAATTTACTAGGCATGTGTCATCATCGATGCCCAGATTTTAGACACCCCTTACACGGGAAACACTTTTCATTTCTCATCTGGTGATACATTCTCAATTAAGCTTCTGGAGCCACTATCACCCATACCATCATCATATTTCTATCATTGCTTCCAAACCTCCATCATTACTCTAATCCAAAAAATATAACCACATAAATAATCAATTACATTAAAGATTGATTTCACAATTATAATTTTATTGGTTACTATCGAATCATTAACTAATTGAAAATACTAATGACGAACGTCGATGAACTGAGGGAGAATGGAATGAAATAGAAAATTAAATATCAAATGAATCCCATGTTTATTTTTTTATCATTTTAAAAATATGAATATTGGGGAGGATGATAAAAAACTAAATTCCTAATTTTTTTAAAATGAAATAATCAACATACTAATTAAAAAGAATTATATATGAATTAATTTCAAAAATAATTAATTCTTATTCATCTTAATAAACATAATCATGAAAATAAAACATCAAAAACAATCACCCTATATGGTTTTTTGTCAATGGTTGTTGAACAGTTTATTTGATTTAGTAAAGTTGATGATATTTGGTACATTCATCATTTTATCATAAATTCTCCACATTTTTTCATCATTGATCCTCAATCCTAAAATCATATGCCAATGCCTCCACCACTAGAGTTCCCTTATCCTTTCAGTACTCTATCGTAATGCATAAAACCCTAGGGAATTCTCAATAGAGAATATTATATAATGGACTTTTTAGGGCTATAAAATAAATGTAAATTATATCAAGAAATTAATTTAACTCATTTAACCCATACAGACATACACTGAATCAAAGAATATGACAAAGAAAATGTTTTTTCCTTGCATAGGGTAAAACCCATATTCTAGATTTAATAGAGGAATTGGTTTTCCCATATAGGATAACATTCATGTGTTATTCCATTATTTATAAAAAAATAAGTGTGTATGATATATTATATTTAGTATTTCAATACATCAACACTATTCTTCCATAGGTCATAAAACTCTCTGCTGACTCCATACATAACATAGAAAATATTATTTTAAATTTTACAAAGTGCCAAAAAAAATTGGAGTCACTCTAATCTTCCCACCTTCAAGTATTTTAATTCCAAAAAGAATAAACTTTACAATACATGTGAAGATATTGTGATGGAATTTGGTTCCTCTTATCCTGTAATATTTCTTAAAGGCTCATGCGCTGCTAAAGAACACCCACTAAGGGAAACACTAACACTTAAAGTATTATCCCATTCTGATCCTCAATCACCACTAGACACTGCATAAAGGTCACTCCATCCTCAATATTGAGCTGATCCTAATTGATAAAGAGAGATGTAATTTTCATATATCCTCTCAGTTATGACATGTGGAAAACATTATATACCCTATCTAACTATGGTTATAAGGAAGATAATTACTCCACCTCACCGAACCTATATAATACCAAGAAAGGGTCAATGAATCTCAAAGACAACTTATTTCCTTAGTCCCAACATCACAATCCTCAATACATTGAGACCTTCAGGATCACATGGTATCCTTAAAACTCTAAATTACTCATTAATTTTTTTGAATAATAATGTCTATTCCTTCGGTAGTCCTCACCTACTCTTGGATGAAATAACCCTTCACTGACATCGCTTCCACCATCTTTAGGTCTATAAGAATTTTCCCTCTTTTCACTTTCTAATACAATGGATACCTAAAGGGTCTCCCAGTTAAGGCCTTAAATTGTTCCATGATGATTGGTTGAGTGGTAACTTGTGTTCTATGGAAACTCCTCTAGGGGTAGATGGTCCTCCCATATATGGACGAAATCTAACACCCCAGCCTAAAGCATGTCCTGTAGCACCGAAATAGTCTGCTCAGTCTTTCCATATACCCGGGTTGGAATGTCACATTCATCCACAAATGATTCCCAATATCCTATTTTAATACTATACATAATAAATACATGAAGAGAGTATAATGGTCTGAAATAATCATCAAGATAACTCCATGAATCCAAACAATATCCTACAAGTGCATGTGTCCCAAACTCTCTATTGAAATTTTCTCTTATATGGCTTGTAAGTAGGATGACGTGATGAGTTAGTATAAAACCACACTGATAGAATTTTGAACATTAGATAATCATGGAAATACAAAGGTAAAATCCATATAAATACCATCTCAATACTAATTTAACACCATAATGGGTTGAGACAAAATCGCTAGAACCTCGTGCTTGATATTCACCTGTCGGTAGGTGAGACATCAAGATATAAACATAAAAACACTCCAGTTTATCACATCCCATAAAAACTAAATTTGATTTTCTTGGTATATCTTCACCACTCCTAAATTTGGTAACATCTAGAGTTTTAAAGGAAACACTATGTTTGATAGCACACATGATATGCCACATCAGGCTTAAACGAACAATAATATGTTATTATTTAAATATTGTAGTTATTTCATAGCTGTTATAATGGCAGGAATGAACATGAATAACTGAATTTTGAAAATATGGTTTACAAATTAATATATATTTAAATATTTGGTGGATAATTAAATAAAAACTAAAATTAATCCTTTTTTAAAATAAAAGGAAATGTTTCTCTAGAAAACTATTTAAATGTGCATAAGTTTATTTTATACCAATAACTAATAAAATAACTTTTGTTGGATTATATTAATGAAATATATATATATATATATGTAATTTTTAATATAATGTTTATCATTCATCTTAAATGTTTTCTATTAATGATATAATAACAAATCCCATTTTATAGATAAAAGAATTATTTTTCTAAAAAGGCATATTTTCCACCTTTTGATGGCGCACTTGTTTTAAATCTATTTTTTGAAACTTTTATAAATTATATTTGAAAAAATAAAATTTTACTTATTAATTGAAGTATTAAAATTTTATTTGGTTGAATTTTAGGTATTTTTTTGATAAGATTCGTTTTTTGATGAAGAGTGAATAATACAAAATATTAGTTCAAAACTTATTTTTCATCCAATTTATTTATATAGTTAATTTTTGTTTTTAATTTTTTTTAAATTAAAATTAAATCATTTTTTATCATTTAATCCAATTTAGGTCATTGTAATTAATTTCACATTGAAATTGAATATAAAATATTTGTGATATTTTGAACATTTTTACTTTAAAAACCTATTTTCTTAATCCATCAATGAGATTAATTTTAAATTAATTTTAGTCACTTATATATTTTAAATTTTGAAAATTGGATTCAATTTTTAGAATCATTAGATCCAAATTGAATAAATATTTACATTTAATTTTTGGAAAATATGAATGCGAACTTTATTAATTATTTGTATTTCCATGGTTAAGGGTAAATTGGGTAACTAAGGGTAAAAAAATTATTATAAAATATTATAAAATTACCCTAAAACTTATCTAAATATCATTGGATGAGGCATTTTTGACCAAAATAATCCTTGGGCCTATTTTATGAGCTATTAGATCCACTTGTATGAATTTAAGACATTTGTAGTGTTTTATTCAATGAAAAGTCAATTTTGGCATACTTTTGTTTTAAACAAGTGAAATATTTTTAATATGAAGTTATACACAATCTAAATTCAACTATAAACATTAATTTGAAATATAAAATATTTATATTCATCATGATATTTTTTAAATTTTTAGGGAAAAAATAACTAAATTAAAGGCCTGTAGAATGATGATGTAGTAATTTTTTAATTAAAGTAAATATCGAATAAAAGATATTAAAAGTATTACAATAAATAAATTTTTATATAATTAATGTCACCTGTGAATTTTTTTGATGAATTTGACATGTTATTTATATTTTAAGATGTTTGGTTCAAGTATTAATTTTTTAGGATATTTCTAAAAACTCAAGAAATGAATAGTGTCAAAATTGACAATAAGAGTATTTTGAAATATAAATTATTTTATTAAATAATATAAAATTTATAAAAATATATGATTTTTCCAACTAATTTTTATAAGTCATATATTTTCATAAATAACTCATTTATTGGTATTTTTTATGTTATTGTAATTATATTAACCCTCAATGCTAAAATTACATGATAACACGATAAGAGTTAAAAAGGTAAGATAAGGGTTAAAATAAAAAGATAAGGATTAAAAAAATAATAAAATCCTTTATAATTTTTATTTTATGGATTTATTGTGACCCAAGATCATCCTAAATTCTAGATAAATCAATTTGGATCCACTTATAAAAGAAAATAAATTTATATTAATTTAATACTTTGAAGAATTCCAAGAGTGCCCCTCCCCTCTCTTATAAAAGGGTACTACTTATTATAATTTATTCACACTTAAAAACTAATATAGTTTAGTCAATATATGGCTAAATACCTTCCTATAATCCATCCCCATATTATAGATTCATTATTTTATGCATAATACCATCCTTAGAGGTGTAAGGGTGATAATCAAAGGAAATCACCCGAAAAAGAGGTATCATTTTTAATTAGGTATTTCTATTTTATTTCTTCTTCCACTTACTTCAAATGTTTTTCATCCATGATGATATAATAACTATATTATCATAGATATAATGATATTTTATTATGTTAATATCTTCACTTAAATCCATATCTACCTCCATCAAAAGGGAAAATAATTAATCGTTCATGCATACCTGTGAACTATCACATCCACGAACTGATATAATTAATTTTTCATTATCATCTCTAAAGACTGGTTATGATGATGGAATTAATGTTTATAGATGGAATTAATGTCATATTTATAATTATAACAGAATAAAATATCAATTATGTTCTTACTTTCCATGCATATAAAAATGATAATGTCGTTCGTGCGTACGTGTGAGCTATCACCTACACGAAGCAATGCGATTTATTTTTTATAACTGCATAACATGGATAATATATATAAGTATATTTAAGTTATTAATATGGTGTTAATTATATTATTATCATTCTTGGAAGATAAAATTAAATTTACCTTATTTCTATATTGACCATTGAATAATGGAAACGTTACTCATAAGTATGTATGGATTGCCGTCTCCAAGATTGTAATATAGTTCATTTTTCATATCCATATGTAATATATGGATTTAAAAATATAATTAATCTATGAAACTGGTTATTATTTCATGAATAAAACTTTGTTGATGATATACTATTGACCACTTTTGACTTTAGACATCCTACCAAAGTCATTTTGGGATCATGTTATGAATATCATCAAAACATCTAACATGAACTGAAATAATTAAGTAATTGTTATAACATGGTAATAAGTTATATAAAAAGGAATAATAAACTTGAAAAAAGTTTCTCAAGAAGGTAAATAATTTTACTAAGTTTATTATTTAGAATGATAAAGAACATACATGATGAATCTGACTCGATGTAAGGTACTTCATCTTAATCTCCTTTTATTGAGGCATATTTTGATGTTATACACAACCTTCATTTATGAGGTGTATAAAAAAACCCATTAACTTTTAATTTCAATAATTTTTTTTAAAATGAATCTTTTTATGTTTTTCTATATGCAGTGTTTGGATTTCATTACAAACAAAAAAAGTAATATTCTTTTTTTAACGTATACGATGACAATGACCTCTATGCTGCCGTGATAAGTAATTTCTATTGGGATTCCTCTGAAATCCTTCATGTTTTTAAAAGGAAAAGAAACCCATTTTTTCCATTTTTTTTGGGTATTTTGGTATTGATTTTTTTTAAAATTTATCAATTATTTCAATATCTTGAAATGATTCCTTATTGTTGCAAATTATGTTTTAAGATTCAAATACTGAAAATTGAAATCTTTTATGTGTTATAATTATATAATGGTACTTGGACATTTGAAAGGTGGTTATGTGATGAACCAAGGATGGGTGGTTCCTTGATAAACCAAGAATTGGTGGTTACATTATAACCTATAATGCATTAGGTATGGAATTTTATCGTATGGTTATTCGATTTTGTAAGAGTGAAATGTATGAAAGTATACCACATGGTTATTCCATTTAAGTATAATTATGATTCAAGATACTTTTATGTGTTTTGTTTTCATAATGTGGGTTTTATAGTAATATTTTAATTTGAAAAAGGGTATGCAATGATCTTACTTTTAAAGGATTACTACTTCTTAAGGGTGAAAAGTTTTTCTTTATGATAATGTATTTATGGGTTTTCATGTTTTCACAAAACTAACATTTCTCCTTATTTGTGAATCCCTTAGTAATATTTTTAGGCTCATCACAAGTTTTAAACTATTTTTCATAGGATTTAATAAAGAATAGAGATAAGGATGTGAGTAAGGGAAAATTTATGAAAATTTAACTTAAAAAGAAACCATGTTTAATTAAAAATGTTTTTGTTTTGTGAGAAAAAATGATATTGAGAAAAAGTGTATAAATAGTAATATTTTAGTTTTTATGTATGAATTATGGCCTAATTTTATAAAACTATAAACCTGAAAAGATCCTCAATGTGAAAGAAAGTAAATTTATTGACTTAACACAAGATTATGTAATTTTTTAAGGTTGGGGCCTTATAATTGGTATAAAATTAAATGTTTGGACAAATTTAGTTATTAGGTCTTTTGGTTAAAAATAAAATAAGTTTCTATATATGATATTTTAGTTAACTACTTTTTTATAACTTTTATATATTGAGGAAATTTAGTAACAAATGGAAGGAGGAGGATCTAAAACAATATTTTTATCCCATCACGATGACTTGCTTGTAAAAATTATTACAAAGTCATGTCCTTATGATTATGAAACATTTTCTAACATATATATCTCTTGGAAACAGTTGTATGAGGTATCAAACACCTCTTTTATACCTTTACACCACTATAGTTCATTGGTCATTTTTAATAAAATCATATTTTTCCAATATTCTCATATTTTCAAAAAAGGTAAATATTATCAATGAATTTTTAGATTTTTTACCTCATCACAAGATGTTTAAGAATATTATGATTTTGATAAAGCCTACAAAGAAGGATACCCTTTCAAAGAATATTTATTGTTTGTTTTAAATTATAGTCTTCGAGCACATACTTATGGTATTTTAAAATGACCCTTGATTGAATGTTTCAAAACAAACTAAGTCCAACTGTTTTATAAAAATCAAGTTTTATCAGATGTTTTGAAATTATATGTTATAAAAAAAGATTTTTCAAAAATATTTCTCTTCCAAAACCCATAATAACCAATTTGTACATGTCTTATTTAAAAAAAATAATCAAGGTACTTTGAATAATCTCTAAATCATTGTTTCAATGCATGGACCTTCTATATACATGAACAAAATGGCGATGAAACCAGGTGGAAACCATGATCCAGGTAATATATTATTTATTCTTGGAATAGTTTTATTAAATCATATGGATGTGAAATAAAAAATATCTATATATAAAAGACTCCATGAATTAAGAAGTTAAGGTAATTATGGGTTGGGATACGAATGAGTGGTATAAGATAACCATTTAAGGTAAAGAATTATAGTAAAGGATGAAACTCTATTTATTATGTAAGTATATTTCCTTATTTTTTAATCCATTTAGTAAATAAATTCCTCAACTATATGAGAAGGATCTTAAGACAAAAAAATTATCCTTTTAATTTTCTTATTAATAAATTAGTGACCTTCTAACCCGTCATAGATTTATGGTTTTGTGATTGTTAACTTTCTCATGACCATGTTCTCTATCACACTCTATCAGAACTTGATAGTTTGTTTTTTCTTCCATATCCATATTTTCCTACATATAAACCTTGTATTTGTTATCTCTAGTGACCTTCATACTTCACTTTATTTATTTTAAAGTGGAAGTTTCATTTATACTCTTTCTGTTGTGGGATTTGAATAAAGATACTTTGAAAAGTCAAACCCTTGTTTTCGATCCCAAGTTCAAATTGTGGGGACACAATTTATTAAAAGGGGAGAATATAACATCTCTATTTTTTTAAAGGAAACACTATATTTTATAGCTTACATGATACACTACATAGAAATTAAATGAATAACTAAATATTATTATTTAAATATTATAGTTATTGTATAACTATTAGAATAGAGGTAATGAAAAGGATTAAATGAATTTTGAAAATATGTTTTACACTTGTATATATAATTAAATTTTTTGTGAACAGTTAATTAGAAATAAAAATTAAAACCTTTTAAAAATAAAAGGAAATTTTTCTCTGGAAAACTATTTAAATGTGAACAAGTTTTTTTTATACCAACAACTAATAAAATCACTCTTTATGGATTATATTAATGAAATATATAAATAATATATTTAATATAATGTTTAACAATCATTTTATGTGTTTTCTAGACAGGATAAAAGAACAAATCATATTTTACAGATAAAAGAAGTATTTTTCTAAAAATGCATATTTGCCACCAGTTGATGGCACACTTGTTTTAAATCTAGTTTTTGATAATTTTATAAATTATATTTGAAAAAATAAAATTCATATTTTAAATAATACTATAAAAATTGTGTTTGATTTAATTTTTTTTTGTATTTTTCTAATAAGATTCATTTTTTGATGAATAGTGAATAATAAAAATATTAGTTCAAAACTGTTTTTTCGTCCTATTTATTTATACAGTAAATTTATGTTTTTAATTGGTTTTAAAGTATAATTAAATCAAAATTTTATCACTTAATCTAATTTAATTCATTTTAATCAATTTCACATTGAAATTGAATATAAAGACTTTATGAACCTTTGAACATTTTTACTCTAAAAACTCGTTTTCTTGATCTGTCAATGCGATTAATTTTAAATTAATTTCAAACATTTTTTTGTTTTTAATTTTGAAAAAAAGATTCCATATTTGGAATTATAAGAAAAAATTTAATAAATAGGTCCCTTTCATTTTTGGGCAATATGAATAGTAACTTTAGTTATTATTTTTATTACCACGGTTAAGGGTAAATCAGGTAATTAAGGGTAAAAATAATATTTTAAAATATTATAAAATTACCCTAAAACTTTTCTAAAATTTATTGGATGTGTTATTTTCAAACAAAATAATCATTGGGTCTATTTTTTAGATCTTTTACCACTTAGATTACTTAAAGACATTTATAGTATTTTATTCAAAGAAAAGTCAACTTTTTCATACTTTTGTTCTAAACAAGTGAAATATTTTTAATATGAGCTTATATAGAAGATACATTCAATAATATATATTCATTTTAAAGATAAAATATTTTATTTAATCACGATATTTCATTTGTATTTTTTTTGGGAATAAATGATTAAATTAAATGCTTTCACAATGATGATGCAATAATTATTTAATTAAAGAGAATATCAAATAAATGATATTAAAAATACTATAATAGATATAATTTGATATAATTAATGTCATACAAGAATGTTTTGGATGAATTTTACCTGTTATTGATATTTTAAAATAGTTTTTTTGAATATATCGTGTTTTTATGATATTTTTACAAGATTAAGAAATGAATAGTGTCAAAATTAACACTAATGGTATTTTGAAATATAACATATTTTATTAAATGATATATAATTTTTAAAAATATAATATTAATCCAAATAATTGGGATAATTCCTAAAATTTCATAAATGACTCATTTAATTGTCTTTTGGAATGTTATAGTAATTATATTGACTCTCAAAGTGTAAATTATATGATAACATAATAAGAGTTAAAAAAAAATAAGGGTTAAGAAAGATAAGAATTAAAAAAACCTGTATAATTTTAATTTTATTAATGGATTTAGAACCATAATTATCCTAACTTATAAATAACTCAATTTTTACCCACTTTGAACATAAAATTAATTTATATTAATTTAATACTTTGAAGAATTCCATGAGTGACCCTCCCCACCCATACAAAAGGTCACTACTTTTTATCATTTCTTCACACTTAAAAAACAATTTGGTTCTAAAAATATCTACCTAAATACCTTCCTATAATCACTCCCTACATTATAGAGGCATTATTTTTGGCATAACACCCTTCTTATTTGTGCTAAGGTGATAATTAAAGGAAATAGCCCGAAGAAGAGGTATTGTTTTTAATTAAGTATTTATATTTTATTTCTTCTTCCACTTACTAAAAATATTTATCATAAATGATGAGATAACATATATAGTATAATAAATATACTGAGATGTTATTTTTTTAATATCATAACTTAAATCTATCTCCACTTCCATCAAATGGTAAAATAATTAATCATTCATGTGTAAGTGTGAACTATCACCTCCACGAACTGATGTAATTATTTTTCGATTACCATCTCTCAAGACTGATAATGATGATTTAATTAATGTTTATATATTATATCATTGATTTATTTTTCATTATAAGATAATAATATATTAAATATTTTCTTACTTTTCATGCACATGAAAATGATAACGTCGTTTGTGCGTACGTGTGAATTATCACCTCCACGAAGCGATGTGATTCGTTTTTAATAACCCCATCACATGGATAATATATATAAGAATATTTAAATTATTAATATGATATTAATGATATTAATATCATTATTATAAGATAAAATAATACTTACCTTATTTCCATAAGGATCATTGAAAATGGAAATGTTACTCATGCATATGTATGACTTACCGTCTTCATGATTGTAAAATAGTTATTTTTTTTTATCCATATGTAATCGATGGATTTAAAAGTATAATTAATGTATAAAATTGATTTCTATTTCATGAATAATATTATTTATATGATAGACTAATGACCACTTTTTTACTTTATACATCCTACCAAAGTCTTTTTGGAATCATGTATCGAATATCATCAAAACGTCCGACATGAACTTAAATAATTAAGTAATTGTTACAAAATGGTAATAAGTGATATAAAAAAGAATAATAAACTTTAAAAGGTTTATAAATATATTTAAAAATTATCTCAAGTTTATTATACAGAAAGATAAAAAAATATGTGATGAATTAGACTCGAGGAAAGGGACTTTTTCTTAGTCTCTTTTCATTGAGGCATATTTTGATGTTATACACCACCTTATTTTATGAGGTGTATAAAAAACCCATTTTAATTTTAATTTAATTCAAAAAATTTCAAAAAGGAATCTATTTATGTTATCTATATGGATATTTTGACATTCTTTACAAATGAAAAAAGGAATTTTCTTTTTTAAAAGTATATGACTACAATGACTTTGGTGCCATCATGATAATTATTTTCTATTTGGATTCCTCTTTAAGAATTCATGTTTTTAAATATAAAAGAAACCAATTTTTTCCTTTTTTTGTATTTTGGTATTGAAAATTACTTTGAAAATTGATTGATTAATTCAATATCATGAAATGAATTATTTTGATTGCAAATGGAATTTTAAGAGTCAAGTATTGAAAATTGAATTTTTTTATGTGTTATGATTATATTATGGTACTTGGACATTTGATGGGTAATTACATGATAAACCAAAGATGGGTGGTTTCCTGATAAACCAAGTATGGGTGACTATTTTATAACCTCCAATTCATTTGGTTTTAAAGTCTACCGTATGGTTATTCTATTTTGTAAGAGTGACATGAATGGAAGTCGAAAGAATAGTTATTAAATTTAAGTATAATTATGTCCTAAGTCACCTTTATGTGTTATCTTTTAATTATATGGATTTCACAGTAATGTTTTGATTAAAAAAAGGGTATTCAATGAGCTTAATTTCAAAGTAAAGTATTTACTACTTCTTAAGGGTGATAAGTTTTTATTTATGATAAATTATTCATGGGTTTTAATATTTTCACAAACTAATATTTTTCTTTCTTTATATATCCCTTACTAATCTTTTTGTGATCATCTCAAATTTTAAACTATTTTTCATAGAATTTATGTGATAAAATAGACAAGTATGGGATCAAGGGAAATATTATGACAATGGAATATAAAAAAGAATCCATGTTTCATTTTAAAAGTTTTTGTTTTTTGAGAAAAATATATATTGAGTATAAGTGTCTATATTGTAATATTTGAGTTGTTATATATGAATTATGGCCTAATTATCTAAAACTCTAAAACTGAAAATATCCTCAATGTTAAACAATGTAACATTCTTGACATAACAAAATATTATGTAGTGTTTTAAGGTTGGGGCCTTATAAATGCAACACAAAGGGTAATGTATAATGCATTCTCAACACCTTCTATCACATTGTGATCAGTACCATCATTTATCCTCAGAAAAGGATGAAATTCTCCCAACCTTTAAAAATCCAACAATATTCATTTTATATATTTATTTAGTCATGAAATACCTCACATTTTAAATCTATATATTATGCTTCCTTTGTGTTCTAGAGAATTTTTGGGGTCACAAAGATATGTTGGAGATAATCCATGTTACCATAATCCACAAGGGCCAACTAGAAATAGGTTCACTACTTCATTATCTCAATAAAAAACTAACAATGTAATTTCCATTTGAGTAAATATTGAACCACATTATCTTTTCTATATAGAATATCTCAAAAACATAGTCCTACCAGAAATAAAGTCATCAATTCTACTCCAGGTTCATATGTATATGTGAGAAGATATACCTGAGACACTCATGATTAGAAAATATGATGAATCTCTCTCCCATAAGATAGTGTCAACATGACTTCATGGTGAAAAATATATCTTCCATCTCTAAACCTTGGGACACATAAAACTACTTATGTGGTATCATATTCTAGAATCCTACAAGAAACCACCACCTACCTCAACATTAGAATGTATCTAAACCTAGATCAAGATGTAAAATTGGACACCACATTCTCAAAACCCTCCTATAAAAGTCTCATGTTGTCGGAACTTGTCTCTCTCTGACACAAATCTGGAAAATCCCACTAACACTTCTCTATCCACAAAAAATGATTCCACTTTTGATTCAAGATAGTGATTAGTGTCATTATCATAGATAAACCAGTCATGAATATCTGACATAATCCTTCTAACCCAAATAATATATTCATTTTTTTATTCTCTTGGGTGGCTCCCAAGATAGTACTACCTCGATCATTGATGGGTCCACTACTGATCCCTCTTCTAAGATGAAATTTCCCAGGATGTGGACCAATCAAATCCAGAACTATTAATTCATGAGATTACCATAAATTCAATTCTCCTGGAGTATATCCTATATCATCCGAAAATTCCTCATATGATCATCCTCTATCACTATAAAAACAAGGATTTAATATATGAATACTAGCATGAATCAGTTCAATAAATTTTGAATGATCTATTTTATGAGTCCCATAAACTATTTTATAGAATCTATTATGCTTAAGGGCATCACTAATAAATCAAATTAACTATAGTTACACTCAAACTCTACCCTTAGTATATCCTCTTCTTGAACCCAAAGTTAGTGATAACTTGCCTCGAGGTCAAACTTAATGTACCAATTCACCTCTAACAACTAGTTGAAAAGGGTATTGATTCTTATAATTGGATACTCATTATTTACAGTCACTAGGTTTAGGTGGTGATAATCTACATGTAACTTCAATTTCTCATATGCTATCTTTTAGAAAAAAAATGGGAAGCTTAGGGAAATACACTAAGTGTAACGATTCCCTTCCTCTATAGATCCTATAAATACACATTTATCTCTCACAAATATATGATGGAATCTAATATTTTGGCATAGATATTAGGGTAATTATTAGGGGTAGTTCAATTTAGAAGATGATATCTCTATGGGAACGTAATCCTTGAACACCCTCATAAAATATTTCCCCATTAACCTCCACCATAGGAGGAAACTAAAATCTCTTAGAATATGCCACTCCATGGGTCATACTAACCAAATAAAGAGAAATAAGTTGTATCCTCATACATATAAACTTACCCAAGTCTTATTAAGATTACTTCTATCCAATAAATTAAAAAACTCATTTTTCTAACTTGGGCTCACTGCAACACTCACTAATAACAGTCAATTTAGGCATAAAGCTTAGAAAACTAGTCCATACCAAGAAAAAAATCACAGGGTCTCATCAAAAATATGAAAATATATCACTTAAATCTCTCTCCACCAAGAGTAAGGTCAAACTAATGAATGATATGTGATATTATTAAAAATTTTATAATAGGTGTCTCTAAATGCTAAGTTTGAGCTAAAGGCTCCACTAGAAACTCTAGGTCTTAAACAATGTATGTGACCAGGAATGAGTGGCTTGTTATTATGTATACCAAAACTATATATAAATTAGATAAGACACATTTCATTTCTAAGATCACACTCAGAGCCTCTGAGTGATAACTCTCCACTAACTGAAGTTATCCTTCCACACTCATATATTTTATACACAAACAAGGTTCACTCTGAAACTTTATCACATCTAATTAAGAATGAAACATAAAAATCAAAGGAACCCCTCAACTATACCTATATAATATCCTCTTTGTACAACCTCAATTTTTTCTTATGTCTTTAAAACTTGTCCGAAGAGAATGCAACATATTGGGGGGAGTATCCCTCATCTTATATTTCTCTATGTCACAAAACACCTTACCAATAAAAGGATCCATTGATGTCCTCCATCTTAAGAATGAAAAAATTGGTAGAACCACTATTAAATTAGGAGGGGTCCCCCAAAAAGTAAAAAACATTTATCATTTCCTTTATCTAGTCCTTTGCTACCTGTGGATCATGATTGACCCTTAACATTCATGATATTTACCTATAAAACTCTGGAAACATTATTAACCCTTACACATAATCATTTTGAATATATCAAAGGTTTTTCACCCTACATGAGGGGTAACATCAGTCAAACCAACCTGAAATAGGTCTATCCACTACTCAATGGATAAAGGTACCACTGAATATCAAACTAGTGGAAATACCTCATAAAACAACCCCCATTATATAAAAATAATCTCTTAGTGAATCATCATGACGATCCTTCAATAGATCTATCATTGGATGTATATATAGTGACACCTTTTTTCTTAATAAGATGCACCGTGGTCAATGAGAATATCAGAAAAGATGAAGAAATATAGACATGGAAACCACAACTCATTCCTATATTATTCATGTACCATTGTTCTCCCAAAAACTTGTGCCTAGATGTATTAGGGGAAAAAGAAGGTAATCAAGGTTCTGTTGAATGGATAGGTTTGTCGTCTGATCGCCACTAAGTTCCATAACCTAATATCCACAAATAAGACAATTTAACACTATTTTCCAAGTTCCCAAACCTAATCCTCACTACAATACTATCTACAAACTTTGGTCCTAATATGATTCCTTTGATACCACTCTACCACAACATGATCCATCAAAGCCTCCCTGACCAGTGGTAGCTGAGTGTGAAACCCCAATCACACTTCCAAAAGGCCATGGGTGGAGACTATTGGTAAATTTTCATTTCACACACATAAGAGGCCTTAAAATAAAGTGCATAAATATATTCACACATCTCCATACACAGAATAATGTTGAAAAGTGAACATATATTTTTTTAATGAATACATAGAAACTAATCCCACATCAGAGTATGCTATAGATTATGAAAAATTAAATGATTTATATATAACCTAATAATACTGTAAAATAGCATGAAATACTATAAAATATGGTAAATATAGCAAAAATATTTCTTATATCCACTTATGGTCCTCTAGCACAACTAAGATCCACCTACTCCTAGTCCACCTAAGAATCCATTGAAGGGAATGTTGTATATATAAGGCATGACACATGTAGGCATATCCCATATTAGGGTGAGTATAAACATACCTCATAGGATACCCCAAAATCATCAAACATAAATCATTATAGTGGGAGTTAGTTACAAATCACCCGTAAGGGGAAATAAATAAGATAACCCTGATATACTCAAAATGAGACTCCATGTCCAAAAATAAAAGAATATCAATATCCATAGATAACTATGTAAGATGTGTCACCTATAACTCCAAAGGTCCCATATTAAATTCCAAGAACCAAGAAAAATTACACAATAATCAGAATGGGGGGCCCACTCTTCACTATTGTGCTCCAAATCGAAGGGACAATTATCTCAAATATAGGACCTTCTATCTATTGGAGCTTGATGGTTGGGGTGTACCCCTTCATATATAGAGTACTTACACCCTTTTTAGTGTGAGGGAGTACTGATATAACTTGTATGTAGGACCTGGGTGACTCATCCCTAGTTGGTCAAGGAGTACAAAACCTAGAATCACTCTGATAATCAAGATCATTCACTTCCATTCGATAAGAATCATTAGGAAAAGAGTCCCATTTGTATCACCTCATGTTGCCTCTCTGATGCCTAAACAAAGTCATACAACACCTACTATATGGAAATAAACTATTAATGGGACACATATAGGACTGAAATCGAGTACTAAAGAAGGAAACATATAATTTGGAGATTCTAGGGGAATTACATCATGTTTCACACTAGGGTACATGATGTGTCTCACAATGTTTTGTACTGATCATGTTCTTCAATCTCACTCACTATGTTCCTCTAGAATATGGCGTGTTGTTAAGATTCATATTATGTAGAGATTGGACGAACAATCAGGTGTCTTACATATTACCATGTCCATGCACATTTCAAAGTATATGGGTAGTTCCCTAACATGCATGGTATTAGGGTCATAGAAATTATTTTATGTGTAATCCCAATATGTGAATAGAAGTCTAGCTAAGGGTTACAAAATGTGTTATATTTTACAATTTATATAAACCATAAACACCATGTATATAGTCCCATACATCATTTATTATTTTGAACTATAGGTCATGTATAGCATAATTTCATAGAAATTTCAGTCTATTACACACGTCTCACCCACACCACCATTTCCCCCTCTTCCACTATGATTATCATCTATAACAATCAAAATCGCATTGACCAAGCCCGCATTGTAACACCCTAATATTTTTTGGAATATAATTTTTAAAATAAATTTATTCAAGATATTTTTCAATATAAGGAATACCAATTTAAAATTTCATTACATGAAACACTATGTTTTGATTGTGATGCATGAAACATGGATTTTATCGTGTGTTATATGTAACAATGAGTTTAAACAAAACATAAAATACTATTAAAATATTATTATTTAAAATGATAGTTTTCAACTAGTCATTAGAATGGAATTTATAAATAATATTAACCAAATAAAGAAAATTTATGCTCTAAAATTATATATAAAATGATTTATTTGGTGAAAAAATATTTAGAAATGAAAATAAGAACCATTTGAAAATAAATGAGATCATTTTTTGAGAAACTATTTTTATGTGAAAAAATGTGTTTTACATCACCAAATTAACCAAATATATTTTGGTGAATAATTTAATTGAAATTTATATATTATATATTCAATAAATTTTTTGACATTTATCTCATTATTTTTCTAGACAACAGATATAAATAAATCTAATTTTAAACTTAAAATATGTATTTTACTAAAAAGTCGTTTTATCTTCTTTTGTGCACTTATAATAAAAGTAATTTTTGAAAACAATAGAAAATTAATTTTATTGAATAATATTAATTTATAAAATATGAATATAAAAAATATATTCAGGTGAAATTTTGTGATTTTTCAGAAAAGATTAATTTTTTGATGAATGGTGAAAAATACTGGGTTTTCCTTAAAAGTTGCATTTTCATTTAAATAATGTATAAGGTTACTTTTTATAAATTGTTTTAAAAGTAAAATTAGTTTAATTATATATCTATTAATATTATTTTTTAATTGGAATCAATTTAATATTAAATTTATATATACAAACTTTTTAAACATTTGAAATATATTTTTTTAAATCGTTCTTTCATCGCTACTGTTGGTTTAATTTAAAATTATATTTTTTCATTTATTTGAATTAAATTTTGTAAGATGCATTCCATATTTTGGGTAATAATTTTTTTTATTATATTTTAAATTTAACTTAATTTTTAACAAAATTAATTGTGAAAACCGTAAAAAATTTACTACAGTTGAGGTAAAATGGGTTTACCGTGGGGGTTTAGATAAGATGATAAGGGTTAAAATTACTATAAAAGTTGTCAAATTACTATTTTAATGAAATATTTTAATATTATCCTTAAAAATTTATAACATATGGTAATTTTTAGTCTTTTTTATTATGAATTAATTTATTATTTGGGATTCTTCTGGGTAATGTCCAAGAAGTTTTCAAGTGTGTTCCTTTCCCCCACTATTAAAAGTTAACCACCACCCATCACTTATTCACACATCTCAAGAAATATAGTTATTATAGACCCCAAAAAAATCCCTCCCTTACATTTTTAGTATTTTTCTATGTCTTTTGTTCTTACCAATAGACCAAAACTAGGATCCTTAATAAGAGATCCCAATGAGGTTGTTTTAAGCGATGATAATTGTCTTCACTATGCTCATCATTTTTATTTCATATTTTTACAATATAAATCATGTACTAACAATTAAAATATATTATAACCTATATTTCCTATATAATTATATGTAATTTTCTTAATTTCATAACCTATATTTATCTCCACTTCCATCAAATGGGAAATCAAATTGTCGATCATTTGTACGGAGGACTACCACATCACGAACCGATGTAGTTTTTTTCCATAAAAAATATTAAAGAATGTATTTAATTATGTATTTAACATATTTAAGAGATATTTATGAAATTTATATACTTATGAAATTATTATACCAATGATAACTTCTTACTTTACTTTTTGTGGGAGATATAGTAACATCGCTCGTGTGTACAGTGGACTACCACCTCATGAAGTGATGTGATTTGTTTTCACATTATCATTACATGTATATATTTAAGGATAAAATTAATATAAAAAATTATATAGTTGAATTAATAATTAATATGTAATTTTAATGAATTATTTACCTTTATTTCTTTCAAACCCTTGAGAAAATGGAAACAATGTTCATGCGTACATACGACCCAACATCTCCATAAACAGTGTATAAAATTTTATATATATAACACTAATGAAACAATATAAATACATATATACTAAATATATGTGATATTTATATCATAGGTATAATTATTAGATGATGGATCTATGATCAAATTAAAAATTCAAAAAACACAAAATCAAAACATACATAAAAAACAAAGCAGTTATCACCCAGAACATGATTTTAACAAGGAATTATTAATAAACATGTGATAAATGGTCATAATTAAATCATATATGGTATTATATATATAATTTTTGTTTTTAATATATTTATAATAAACATATATTTATTATAGTGGAGTTTCAAATGTTTACAAAAGTAGTTGATATATGAGGTATGTGATTTCAGGTCTCTCTTTTATTTCTAGGAGACATATGAAAATTTACCCGTAATTTATTTTATCTAGTTTATATACTTACCATTTAACATGTTATGTAATTAACATCCTTATTTTCCTGATACTTAATTTTTTTACTTGATATAATTATTCAGTGGTTCTTATGATTCAAAAATTCACTAAAGCGATAAGGGATTTCTGTCTCACTTTTATTTTCTGTAAGACACATTCCATATCCACCAGGTGTTTCTTTTATATAGTTTATATATTTGAAATAATTCATTTTATATTTATTATATTGAAAATTATGGGTATTTAAATGTCCATATGAAGATATATCTTTTATGTGGTTTGCGATTTTAAATTTACCAATGCAGTAATATTTTTTTTCTTAATTTAACTTCCTTTAGACACATGTAATGTTATGCACCAATATAATTTTATGAGGGGTATAATAAGAACCATTGACATGTAATTTAATTATATTATTTATTATCATGTTATTTTTAGCTTCATTTAATTTCATTCCCTTATGGGGCCTATAATTTAAAGTTCAAAAAGTGGTAAATAATTTATGTTACAATCTAATTTCTTATCAGGATTGTTTATCATTATGTTTCTAATGATAAAATCTTAGGATCCATCTAAGAATACTCTCATTAATTTTCTTATACTCTTTTTATATCATTTGAACACATGTTTTACCTTCATTATCCAATATACACTTTTTTTCTTCAAAAATCATGTTTTCTAAAAAAGTTTTAATTTTTTTTCAAAATTATCCTAATTAATTATTAAAAAAAATTACCCATGTTTTATATTTTTAAGAAATTGTTTAAAAGGAATTTACATGTCATTTTCAAAATAATTTCTATTTTTATTTTAACAAAAATGTGAAAGAAATCATTGTTTTAACATGTAAAGTATGACTGTGATTTACACTCTCATGACCATTATCTTCTTTCAAGCTTCCATTATATGTTTAATATTTTATTTTAAAAGAAAATGATTTTAAAAATGACTTTGGTTTTAAAAAGTTTCTTTCAAAGTATAAATGATATTTTCCTCAAGAAATTATTTTAAAGGTTTTAAAAACATCCTTTATAATTTTTCAAGGTTATTTTTAGAAGTAAAGGGTTTACAAAATATTTAATGAAATTTTATTATTAAAAATTGGTTTTACTAGAAAAGTTGTTTTCCCCAAGAAATGTTCCACTTGATCTTTCAAAATCATTTTCCATCTAAGATTACATCCTTAGATGTTATTTATTCATTACTGGGGATATAATCCAAGGGTACCATTCTTATTATTTCTCTGAATGATTTATAATTTTTAAGACATGAAGTTTATGAATCCCATTTATCTTCCATGAGTAATTCCACGATAAAATTATTATTAAGCTAAATTATTTTCATAGTTTATTCTACGATAAAATGGTGAAATTATTATAAAACCATTCTATTTTCCATAGTAATTTATATGGTAAATTTTTTATAAAATCCATTAGATTTCACGGGTTATGATACATTGAATGTTTAATGATCTTATGGAACGCATATATATGATTTTCATTATGTGATAGGTATGACCTATATCTACCTACAATTAATTGTGTAAATATTTATATCTCATGAGATAATAATGGAAAATAAGTCGATGGGATTGATCCACTATAGTAAATAGTTGTATCCCGATCCATTATAAAAATATGTTTTTCCTGGTTGAAAATGGGAAACCTATGATAAGTCATGATCCAATATTTTGATGCTATTGGTTTTTAACCTTGACATATGAAATGGTTCTTATATATTTACGAGGGTGCCACACTTTTATAAAATGATCTTATGGTTAATGATATATTTATGAACATTTCCCACTCTTATGGGCCATTTATTCTAAAATGATAAATCTTTATTCCATGACTCAGGTTTAGGATCAATGACAGGTTGGGTATGAACATAATATGTTATGTCCATGATCAATTACCCTTATTATTATCTTATAATTTCATATTATCCTAAAATCATATCTTTTATGTTCACCCTTACTGAGTATCTGAGATTACCCTTTGTTTTGTTTCCTTCCCCAGGTTATGAATAAATATATTGGTAGGAAATACCTAAGTGGAGTAATATGTGAGAATATATTTGTGGTAGATGTTGAAGATATTTAAATAAATAATATTATTGTGTTTCTAGCCTCCAATTACACTAAACTACTTCAGCCCTCAAGTGTGTTTTTTACATGTATTGAATGTTAATCTAAAAAGATGTGATATTTACATATAGAACCCAAGGTTGTTGTAGTTGGTATCAAATTAAAAGTAAGGAACCTGATCCTTGAGAGATCTCATGTGTGAGTATTGGATGATGCATGGCTCTCCTCCTAAAAGAATCACGAGGAAAGGGATGCAAATGTAGATGGTGGGGTGCCTTACTTACAGGTGTAGCTACCCATGGAGTTCCCTGATAGCTATCAATTATAGTCCTTGAAAAATAATTATAGTCTGTTATAGTTGGTATCAAAGGTATGATTTTGTTAAATTATGGAAACAAGGATGAGAAAACATTAGTGATATCCCTAGGGAAATTTCTAAGGATATGTCTAGGGATACATGTAAGAACAATTCTAAGGATGAGTTAAAGTATAGGAATATGTCCTAGATTTTTTTAATATATAGAATGAGTAGTTTTAAATGAATTACATACCTATATGGATAATAAAAATAGATGTGGATCTGGAAGATATGTATCCTGGGGTAATAACTCTAAAAAAGGTTTACTGGTATGGACTCCATCGTCACGTTGTGCATGAAAATGGGCATTTTTTCACACCTAGATTAATGGTCCTGGGGGATATAATTTGGAATTTCACAAACATTTTATGAAATATCATAAAAGATTTAAATAAATAATGACCATGAGTGAGATATGTTAAGAAAAATGTGTCATAGATTGAAAATAAGGTTTCATGATGTAGGCATTATATAAGTAATTTTTCATGATTATATGGTTCCCCACTATGATTATTGTCACTTACACTATGCATTTTGGTTTTAGTCAATATAAGGAACTATAAGGAACTAGATTAACATTGAATATGATAGTAAATATGTATATGAAAAATCAAATGGGATGATGATTGGAATGAAGGATATTTTTATTATGTCTAATCAGCTATCATGATATATGATTAACAACTTTCACCTTAAATAACTCTCAAACCCACAAAATAAGAGAATGTTAGTGTTTTCTAAGAGCTTGGGTGGTGGATACCATGGAGAAAAGAAGATTCAGCTTCCTATCTATCAAGAATGTTGTAATAAGAACTCATGGAATTACTTAAAGGAACAATAAGATGTTTTTTGTGTGGGGAATAATGGCCTAGCGTAAGAAATTTCCAAGGGAAAAATGAAAAGTTTGGTTAAATAAGTTGATGAAAATATTGATCTCTCTAAGATATTATCAATGGATGAATGTTTTACATATATAAAGTATTGAAATTATGAAAATAGAAGTCCTAAAGGAAACCACATGAATAGAATCAGAAATATTTCATGATTAATGGTTATAATAATGATGATTATGAGGTCACAAATGATATATGGGATGTATCTTCCATTCTAACGGTATTATTTATGCTAAATGTGAGAAGCATGATTAAATTTAGGTCTATTAATGTTAATTAATTAATCATATATCATATTTTATGAAATTGGTATTAAGGAATATGATGCCGAAGCCTATTTAATGGTTAAAGATAAAATGGGATGATTAAAGTGTATATTTATTAGAAATAATGAATTATTAATCATTAAATATATAAGTGTTGTTCCATAGAAGTATTCATTAAGGATTCATAAAAATATTTTGAATGGTGATTATGACCTAGAAAATGTTTTAATGTAAAGGTGATATTTTACAGAAAACGCATGACTAAGGGAAGATAACCCTTAATATGTTCTTGATTTTGAGGAAATGATGTTTAGTTTGAAAAAAGAGATGACTGATATGCATAAAGTAAAATGGATAGTATTGATGACCCCAAAAATAATTAATGATTTATTGAAAAATTGATATATGTTATCATTTATGGAGTTTACAATTTTTTTGGATATATGGAATATAATCAATAATAATTGATTTTATAGGTAAAGGTTTAAGTTTTAAAATAAATTTTTTTCATTTAGGTTTTATGCTAATTCTATATTTTACCATATTATGGAGGAATATATGACCATGGTACTCAAATATTTGGTATATTACCATTAATAGAAACTTATTAATATTTGGGGGATTACTGTTTAGTTGGTTTAGGGAAATTTATTGATCTTATTTATAAATTTTAAATTCTAGAAGGGTTATCAAGTTAACTACTTATGGAATGTTACAAGTTGAATTTTAGATGAGGTTTTAAGGATTAATATAATATTTCACTATATAATATTTATACACTATGTGTTCATACCATTTTTTTTGATAATAAATATAGATTTTAGGAATTAAGAATTATTTTTTATGAATTTAATATAGTGATTTATACATGAAACATTCATCTCTTAGAATAAGAGATGAAGTGAAAATTGATCAAAGAATAACTAATGGATGTAATTTTTCTTATGAAATGGAATGAAATCATATAATTATGTCTTCTCATGAAAATTTACCAAAATTAGGAAAAGGATATTGAAATAAAATGTTGTCCTTTTATTATAATTTTTTATGATATCAAGGACCTTCTTCAAACCTCTTTGTTTTATGGATTTTTTAGTCATTAAAAATCTATGTACCAAGTTTTCTATCACTCTAATGTAGTATTTGGGTGTTTCTTTTCTCTTATATGTCCACGATTTCACTTTCTAACTATATTATCCTATTTGGAATCCAAGTATGTGTTATTCCAGATGAAGTTCTCACATCACCTACTCACTTTTCAAGAGAATGTTATATTAACCTATTTTATAATGTGGGTTTCCCAAAATGAAATTTTCATATGTTAAACCCATGTATAGCATGAAAAAGTTTAAATTACAAGGAAACAATTTATTTTATGGGGGAATAATATAACCCACAGAGATTTTGTGAAAAGTTTGTTTTTTAAAATATGTTTAATATTTTTGATATTTTACATTATAATAAACACCGAGTTTAACTTGTGTTACACAAAACATTAATTTTCTATTGCATCACATGCAACATCGAGATAATCTTATGTTACATGCAATGTCATGTTTAAAAGTAATGTGACATACTGTTAAAATATTACTATTTAATACGATAGTTATCAACTAGCTGTTTGGAGAGTTAGTATGAATAATATTAACCAATTAACAAAATATTTGCTTTAAAAATGTATATAAAATAAATTATTTATTAACAAATTAACTATAAATCAAAATTATAACCATTTAAAAAAAAGGAAATATTTTTCTTCAAAATTGTTTTTATGCTCTCAAATGTAATTTACAAAAATAAATTAACAAAAAAAATTGGTGAATTATTTTAACAAAATTTATATATTACATATTTAATCAACTATTTATAATTCATTTTAAGTTTTTCTAAATAATATATAAGAATAAATCCATTTGTACGCATAAAAATAGTATTTTTATAAAAATCATTTTTTAACCTTTTTTAAAATTATAATAAAATTAATTTTTGAAACATTAATAAAATTAATTTGATAATATAATTATTTTAATAAGAATATAAAAAATATTTTAGTGTTATTTTTTGTGTTTTTTATGAAAATATTAATATTTTGATTAATAGTGCAAAATAATGGTCTTTATTGAAAATTTTATTTTCTTTTAAAGAATTTATACGGTTGATTTTCATTAAAAATTATTCTAAAAGTAAAGTTAGTTCAATAAAATATTTATTAATCCAATTTTGGTCATTTTATTAAATTTTATATTGAATTTATATATAGAAACTTTTCAAACTTGTTAATGTTTCTCTTTAGAAACCTGCTCTTTCATCACGTCTGCGGGTTCAATTTTAGATTTAACTTTTCCACTTATTTGAATATGAATTTGTAAAATAGATTTTATATTTTTAATAAAAAAATATTATATTATATAATAAGTTTAAATTTATTATTATTCATTATTAATAGTGAAATTGGTAAATATTAATTACAACAGTTAAGGTAAAAATGAGTTTATCGGGGGTTAAACTAAGAAGATAAGGGTTGAAATGAATATAATAGTTTTAATATTCCTATTGTATAGACATATTTCAATATTATACTTCCCAAGTTCTAATATTTGTTAAATTTATTCTATTTATATGTAATTACATTATTATTTTTTTCCATTGAGAAATATCCAACTAGTTTCCAAGTGGGTTTATTTCCCCAACTTATAAATGGACGCCACCACCCTTCACTCATAAACACCTATTAATAAATATATTTCATCCAAACCCTACCATAATCCCACAAAATCCTTATCCATGTTCTATATCTGATTTTATTCTAAAAATACTGACACTAGTGGTGCTTAATAAGAGAACCAAAGGAGGTTCTTCTATGCGATGGTAACTGTCTTCATTAAGATCCCTCATTTTCATTCTTATTTTTATAACATAAATCATGTCTTAACACTTACTTTATAATAAAAAATCATCCGATATAAATGTATATTTTATTATGTTAATGTAATAACCTATATTTTTCTCTACTTCTATCAAATAGAGAATGAAGTAGTCGATCATTTGTATGGAGGACTACCGTCTCAGGAACCGATGTAGTTTGTCTTACATAAAAACCTTTGAAGGATAGATATAAGGATATATTTAACATTTTTATAGTATATTTATGAAATTAATATACTTATTTAATTGTTATATGAGATATAACTTCTTACTTTCCATTCTCTAGGGGATATGATAACGTCGCTCGTATGTACGGTGAACTATCGCCTCATGAAGAGATGTAATTCGTTTTCAACTATGCTTTACATGAAAAGAATTAAGGATAAATTTACTAAAAATAAATTAAATATATGAAATAATAATTATTAATTAATGGTTCTATATTATTTAACTTTCTTTTTTTCAACCCATTGAGAAAATGGAAATAGTGTTCATGCTTACATACGACCTACCATCTCTACGAACATGGTATTTCATTTTATATATACAACTTTAATGGAATACTATAAAGTAATATATAATGAAAATATAAATTATATTTATATGATATATATAATTCTATATATTCTAGAACAATAATCAAATTGAAATCTATAAAAATACCAAATCAAAACATACATGAAAAACAAAGCAGTTATCAACCAAAGCGTGATTTTAAAAAGGAATTGATAATAAACATGTAATGAAAGATCATAAGTAAATAATATATTTTACTATATATATAATTATGGTTATTTAATATATTTATAATAAACTTTTATTTATTATATATGAGGTTCTGATGTGTGTGAAAGAAGTTTAGACTTATGGTAAGGGATTTATTTAATCTCTTTTATTTTGAGGACATATATGAATATTCACCAATATTTTCATTTGTTTAGTGTATATAGTTCTCATATAACATTATATATCATGATAATAATTATTTTCATGATATTTAATTTTTCATTAGATGTTATGATTTATTGTCTCTTACAATTTGAAATATTACAAAAGCGGTAAGGGATTTCGGCCTCAATTTTATTTTCTCTGATACATATTCCATATTCACCATGTGTATCTTTTATGTGGAGTATATAATTCACATGAATTTATTGTATGATGATTCCCATGAATATTATGGGGATTTACATATCCATTTTAGTATCTATAATTCATGGTGTTTACGGTTCAATGTTACCAATGCGGTAAGATATTTTTGTTTCAATTTACCTTCCTTGAGACATATGTTATATTATACTCCTATCTTAATTTGTGAGGAGTATATACAAACCATTTTAAATGAAATAAAATTAATTTTTTTATTCGAATAATATTTTAGGTTTCATTTAATGTTGTTCCTTTATGGGGATTACAATTCATTGTCAACAAAGTGGTTTATAATTTATGTTACAATCTCATATTTTATTAGGATTGTTTATGATTATGTTCCTCATGATAAAATATTATGATCTATCTATTAATATACTCTTTAATTTTATTCTTATGTGGTTATTTAATTATAATACATGTTTCCATTTATTTTTCTCTATTTATGTACTAAATATTTCAAAAATATTTCTTTAATAAAAATCATATTTATTTGTCTCTTCGATCAAAAATAAATTTTATTCCAAATACATAGTTTTTAAAAATGTTTTCAATTTTGTTAACATTATCCAAATGATTTAATAAAAAAAGATACCAATGTTTTTGTTTTTTACAATTTTTTTATATGAATCTTCATGCCATTTTATATACAATTCCTATGTAGATTTTAACGAATATATGAAAGGAATCATTGTTTTAATGTGTACATCATGAACAGGATTTACACTGTCATGAGAATTATTTGATTTGAAGATTCATTTATAAGTATAAAATTTTATTTTAAAACAAAAAAAATTTCAAATAGTTTTATGTTTTAAAAAATAATTTTCCATAGTGTAAAGGATTTTTTCCTAAAGAAATGATTTAAAATATTTTTAAAACATTCATTATAAGTTTTCAAGGTTATTTATAATAAAATGGATTTCTAAAATATTTTATGAATTTTTAGTTTTAAAAAGTTATTCTCAAAGAAAAGCTATTTTCCTCAATAAATGTTCAAAGTTATCTTTAAAAATAATTTTCAATATAAGATAAAATACATCAATATTTTTTACGATTTACTGCAGATATAATCCATGGGTACCATTCTTATTATTTATCTAAATTTTTTATATTTACGATAACAAGATATTTAAGACACCCATTTCTCCTCTACAGGTTATACCATGATACAATGCTTATGAAACCCTCTCCTACTCGCTGGTTATGCTATGATGAAATTATGAAATCATTATTAAACATGTATCTTTTCCTTAGGTTATGATTTTTTGAAATATTTATGATATCCAATTTATTTCATGGTTTATGATACAAGTAATGTTTTATGATATTGTGGTACACATATAAATGATTTTAATTATTTGATGGGTTAGAATAGTATCTCCCTCCAATATATTGAGTAAATATTTATATCTCATTATCTAACAGTGGGAAAAAGTTGATGGGCTTGATCCACTATGGAAAGCAGGTGAATCCTACTCCACAAATGGAATCAATTGAGTAATTATCCACAAGGGGAAAGATGTGATAATTCTTGACCTGCTATATTGGTTGTCATGGTAGTTAATCAACAAATATTAAAGGGTTTTCCTATATTTATATAGGTTCCAAACTTATTTGAAATGAGATTATTATTAATTATTGATTTATACTGGTTTTTCACCCTTATGGGCTATGTTTTCTAAAATAATAAAGTTTCATTCCATGAATCAAGTTGATGATCTTTGAGTGGTTGGGTATAAACTTCCTAAGTTATGTTCATTATTAAATACCCTTTTAATTATCTTATGATTTCATATAATAATATATTTATATATCTTATGTTTACCATTATTGAGAATATGTACTCTCCCTTTATTATGTTTCATTACCCATGTTATGAAGAAAGATTTAGGTAGGTTTTTCTTAATAGGAGTAATGTGTGAGAAGTTATTTCTGATACATCTTGAAGATATTTTATCAAATAAGAAGATTTTTTTCTATTATCTAATAAAACTAAAATATTATGGTCCTCAATAATGTTTTTGTGATAATTATTGAATATTAATATAAAAATCTATTCTATTTATGTATAAATTCCTTGGTTGTTATACACATCATCGTTGTTGGAAATATTTCATCCACCCATGGCTCAGAAAATTATCTTCGTCATACCTCTAGTGATACTATCTCATTCCAAGTGATGGGACTACAATCACTCATACCATCATTATATTCTCTTCTATACTAACATGCCTCCAAACCCAAAAACTAACCCACATTAATTATCTATTACATTATAGAGATATTAAAAAATTATTTATTTCTTGGGTATTATCAAATCATCAGCCAATCAAAAATAATGAAAAAAACAAAGAACAAATGAAGAAATTCATGAAACATTAAATTGATCATAAAAAAAAGCTCATGTTCTTTTTTCCGTCATTGATGGAATTTGAAGAATGGGGAGGATAATAAAAATAAAATTAAATTACTAACTCTAAGAAAAATAAATAATCAATGGGATAATATAAAAGAACAACCCATGAATTAATTTTAAAAAGAATCAATTCACTTTCACATCTATAAACAAGATAGAGGAAATGAATTATCAAAAATAAAATCTTACAAGGGTTTTTATCAAAAATTAAAGAATACTATATCTACAATTATTTCATTTATGAGATTTGAAAAGTTCTTTATTGGATTTTAAATTATCCACATTCATTCATTGTTAGTCCTCAATATCAAGTTCATCTACCAATATACTCATCACCAATGCTCCATCTATCCTCATAATCCTCTAGGGTTATACGACTAAACCTAATGAATTCATCATAGAGGGTTTTGAATAGAGGAGTCTTTAGGTTTCGAAAATAAATGAACATTAAATTAGTAAATTACTTTTATCCATTTTACCTGCTTGTGACTATAATATATCAAAGTGTCTAAAGATAACACGAACTATGTCACTCCTAGGGTATAACAAATGTTCAAGATTTAATTACAATATTTGTTTATTTGTCCGATACATTATTCTTAAGATATTCCATAATTTTAGAAAAAATTCTCACACATGATTCATTATGTTTAATATTTTTAATATATCAACATTGAGTTTATAAATGGCCTATAAATCTACACCAACTCTACAAATAACTCAAAAAATATTATTTGAAATATTATTAAGTGTTAAAGAAAAATTTCATAGTCACTAAAATTAGTTACATACATTATTTATAAATTCTATACATTGTAATATGTTAAGTTTTTTATTTTCATTTCTTTTCATGGAATTATTTTATATCATTAATATATTGTTTCTTGCAGGTAAATATGTTTTTAATTGGTAAATATCAGTGGGGTGATGATTTCCTATTTATTTTTATACTCACACTATACATGTTCCCCTATGGGGCACATGAAAACCATGTTATATGTGATCATGGTAAGGGAAATTCACTAGTGAAAGTATGATAGTTCCTTATTCAACATGGTGAAGTAGAACAACTTTTTAGTGTCACATGGTGCAGTATAAAACTTATGAAGAATGGTTATATTGAGGTTTTTCTTGGTAGTTTATCACATGGGATCTACTCATATATCATTCTTATGCTTTTTTATCTTGAAAATATTATGCATCAAATGATTTTTTTCCTCATATTATATATGTGGTGGAATCTATAGATCCAGTTTGAGTTTGTATACAAGAAAATATAATTACCCCTCTACTTTTGGTATGTTGAGATAGATAAATGTATATTCAATTAGGAACCTGATATAATTTGAGGTGATATCTGAGGACCCCATATTTCATATTATATTATTATTAAGAGTTTCCCATTAAAATATTTAGTTTCCATTAATAAAAACACCCCCACATGAAAATTACCTTGACACTAAAATTTACTCCAACCTATAATGATTGAGATGTGTTTCTAAGATGTTGTGGTTATAGTGTGGTTTGGGTAATCATTTAAAGGGAAAGATCTTCCCTAGGTTATTTATTTTACATTCTTGAGTGTTTGGTGGCTCTAGAGTTTTCATGTTTTAAGTAAATTTTTTAAAATAGTTTAATAATTTTTTAAAGTAATTTTAAAGTGTTTTTGGTATTTTAGAAGTAATCATGAATTTTTAGAAATTTTAGTAAATACAATTATTTTTTATTTTTTATGTTTTATAATACCTCTATATATTATTTATAGTTTATTTTTTTGAAATATAATTATTTTTTACAAATTTACTTATTATTATGAAACTCCCCCTTCTTAGATAAATCTAAATCTATTTACCTTTATATAGCCCCTAATTTCATCTCTATGTTAAGGTGGATTCAAACCTCCCATTAGGGTAGTCCTATGTAAATATGTGTGATTTCATGTGTTAGGGTAGATGACTCGCATAAGGGTAAGTTAGGTTTTTCATTATCTATATAAAGGTATCTACTAGTCTATGTAATAGTGATACCTTTTTTCTAAATCACACATAAGGGAATATGTAACTCATGTCAGGGTAAGAATTATATTTATGAGGTTGTGTAAAGATAATTTTGGACCTATGTAAAGGTTATCTATGTTTCACACTCTATGTAAAGGTATACCCTAAGAATGTAAAAGGGTAAAGCTACGAAAATGTAGAGTTTTGTAAAGGTAAGTTCACGATTCATAGAAAATTCAATGTTTATTATACATTAAATCATTAATTAATTTAATTAAATATGTATAAATTTATATCTAAAATAAATTATTTCAAACCAATTATGAAGGGAATGAATTAAATCATAGACTTTCTAAAAGTTTGGAGCCTATGTTTTGTGTATAGATTAAATCTAAAATTCAGTATATATTTCAATGTAATATTTAATTATAATTCTAGAATTATCTAAAAATATAAATAAATTTTCTTACTAAGAATGAAATAGTTATTTATTATTGGATTATCTAGGTTTTACCTTGAGTTTGGGTGATCCAAATTTTTATATTTAATACTAGAGAGTCTTCTTCAAATCGTTTGAGCCTTCCAATGAGTTTCCAGACTTGTTTTTAATTTCACATCTCCTTTTTTATTAGTGCAGTGTGTCATGAAGCTTCTTGAGGTATTTGATTTTATACTTGATATTTTTTTTCAAATTATAAGAGTACCATGCTTCTAACTTAATTGGTTTATTGTTATAAATTAAAATAAAACAAGATAAATAATCTAGAATATAGGGAATATAAAGAGAAGTGATGGTAAAATAATTTACCTATAATCCTGTATATTTCATGTATGATTATATTTATCATGTATTTAATAAGAGTAATATTAACTTAATTATAAGAATATAAAGGTAAAATAGATACATAATCTTGAAATATAGAGTGTGATGTGATCCTATATGTTCTGTGATATCTAAAACCCCTCTATAAATTAAAGAAGCTTTTTTATGTTTTCATAATTATTTTAGACCTTGATTATTTATTATTAATTTATTTTCACTAAAATCATTACTAGTTGTTGTGTTTAATTACCAAAATCACATCTCATAATTAAATAATAAAAATAAACTAGTTAATGAAATGTTTTATTTGATTAATCTATAATTTAAGTGGTTTTTCTACATTCCCATTATATTATACATTCCAAGAAATATATTTCTTTTTTTCTTATTTATGAGATCCATAAATGTGGTGAAACAATTTTCATGAATTTTTGTTGTTTTTATGTTCTATAATCACTTCATATAGTTCGGTACCATGTAAAGTTGTAAATTAAATGTGATATTTGAAAAAATGGGACATGAAAGATGTTTATTCTTGAACTTGTATTTTATATGTGTAAAAATATGTTTTTGTCTTGTAACAGTGTAATTGTTGTTGTGCGATATGGATGCTGATAATTAGTAGTGACGTGATGGAATAAATGAGTTGGTTTCATGAAATTTACAAGAACCATAAGGATGGGGTTTGTGTGTGACTATATGTCCTGGTATTTTCTTATAATTTCTATATGCACTGAACCCAAGTTAAGAATTCTATATTGACACTCAAACATTTTGGCGGTGTTTTCTCCAATATCTAGGTTAGTGAGGGTGTATGATTTAATTCCCCCTCTTATTTTCTCTCCCTTTTATAGTAGATGGTCTATAACGACTTGAAGTAGTTGTGATCATGTAAGGTGTGGGAGTGGCATGCATAGACCCAATGTTATGAAGACTAATATCTGGTGAGGCTTATGCATGGTAGGAGGAGAGAATGAGGTTTATTTCATTCATGTTCAATACACCCTACTACTTTGGGATTATGATGTGTTGATATGGTATATGGTGTGTACATGTGATTGTGGTTACTGATAGATGTGAACACATGATTTTATAATTGAGTAAGGATTCAGGTTGGTAGGTATGTGTTCTGGAAAAAAACCTTATAATATAATTCATAGAAGGATAATTCATTTGATGTTAAGTTTTGAGAGTGGCATACGAGTGGGAATGTAGTTGTGGGGTGAATATGGTAAATTTTATCTAATATTATATTCCTAAATTGTGTGTAATACATGGTAAATAAACATTGGTGAGGTTGGGATTAGGTATTTGGCCTAGTAGGTGTATGTTGAATCTACTCATTATTCATTGGAGAATTAATATTATTTTATCACATATTCATTAGTGTTCTTAAGGAGGATCCTACTAAGTATAAATTTTATGCTCACCCTACGTATGTATAAACATTTTTCAAGTAAAATGGAGGCATTTTCTTATTGATATGGATAGTACTAGCTCCAATTGGATATTTTTTTTCTGTTATTTCTTAATAGTATTTTACACCTTCATTTTTGTTACCTTCAATGTATTTCATATCATGCATTGATGGATTCTTTTATATGAGATCTTGGTTTAATTTTTTATTAAATGGTTTCCATTGAGGATTTATCTTATCTATTTTCATTAACCTATATCATTTGGATAATGACACCCATGTCCTATTTTATACCATCAGTTCTAGCTTCTAACTCGAGGACTATTAGAGGTGGGATTCTGGGGACACTCCAATTAACTATTGGTCTTGAGGGGTACCAGGGGAGGCAGGACATGTAATAATTGTATCAAAGATGATGGTTGAGATTTAGGATAGAGGTAGTGGTTAGGAATATTTTGGATTGCATTTATTATTAGGGAAATATTATAAATTAATATTAGTGAGTGACATAGTTACAGAATATCATCTTAGACATGGGATTTTAGTGAACCTTATGATCTACATCAAGGAATATAAGTCTATCTAATGACTAATTGAATTGGTTTTTATGGTAATTTAGATACCCATAAAAGGTGAATGCATCATGATTATGTTCTCTTGTTCCTGAATGGGGTCATTCTTGGAATTAAATTATCCTAATTAATTGAACCCAACTAAAAAATTAGAATATTTCCATGGTTCAAATCCATTTAAATAGGGTCCAAAACCATGATCATAGATGATGTACATGGTTTTTGAAATTCTGAATCTATAGGCCTTTGCAATAGGTATCCGGCCTACATATATGATCCATAACTGTAACAACTGGGTCCCGGTGACAACACATACACCCCACCTTAACATGGTCGTCGGGTCCTGGCCTGCTAGGTACCACCAGTTGCCCCGCAGACACGTAGTCCCCACCCAAGGGTACACCCACATGCATGAACGGGTCATCTAACTAATGACAGTCCCCACAGGACAACACATGTACTTTCTAGTGTGTTTTTTCCTCACTCACACACACCCTGAGAAACTTCCCAGAAGGTCATCCATCCTGATCACTACTCTAGGCCAAACACACATAACCATGAATTTCTAATAAGACAGGCTCTTGAAAAGGAAGGTGCACCTTGTTGACAAGAGTCATATCATTTATCCATTTACCTCTTTATCATTCGGGGGTGTTACAATCACCCCCTTTAGAGCACAACGTCATCATTTTGGGCCTTACATCTCAACCCAGGCAGTGCACCACACTTAAGGTCGGGTTCCTCCTCTGATACCAAATGTAACAACTAGTTTCTGGTGACAACACTGACACCCCACATTAACATGGCTGTCAGGTCCTGGCTTGCCATGTACCACCATTTTCCCCGCAGACACGTGGTCCCCACCCAAGGGTCCACCCACATGCCTGAACGGGTCATCTGACTAATGCAGTCCCTACATGCCAACACATGTCCTTTCTAGTGTGTTTTGTCCTCGCTCACACACACCCTAGGAAAATTCCCAGACGGTCACCAATCTTAATCACTACTCCAGGCCAAGAAAACTTAACTATGGAGTTCTAATCAGACAGGCTCCCAAAAAGGAAGGTGCACCTTGTTTACACGAGTCAATCATTTAGTCATTTAACCCTTTATCATTCGGGGGTGTTATATGGACCATGATGATAGGCATTTACAATGGGACCTATAGCCACATTTTAATAAATTGTGAAAGTATTTAGTTTATCACTACTTCTGACAAGGACCATGGATATAGGCTACATAACATAAAACTACGTTCACAGTTTAGTAAACTATGGCAGTAGACTGTAAAAATAATATGTAAAATCTATGTTTTGATCCCAATGCCTCTTCTTAAATACTCCTAACACTTTTCCACTATTTTACACTCTCTTATATTTATATAAATATATATATATATATATATATATTTATAATTTTATATAATCAAAATTTTTAATCATTTAAGAAAATAAAATTATATTTGTCCAGATAGCCTATTTCCACGGTTTTCAAAAAATGTGGAAATTTGTGAGGGATATGGCCACAGTTCTCTAAAGCTGTAGAAAGAGATGATTTTGGAGTGGTATATTTCCTTGGTTCTTTGAAACCATAGAAATAGGTTATTTTTTAGAATACTATTTCCATTGTTTTCAAAAACCATGGAAACTAGTGGGGGATATTTCCACTATTCTCTAAAACATCGGAAATATGTGATTTTGTTAAGTAATATTTCCACAGTTGGATAAAACCATAGAAATAACTGAGGACTATTTTCAAGGTTCTGTAAAAATTTAGAAATAGGTAATTTTAATAGGGTTATTTACACAGTTTTATAAAAGCATTGAAATAGGTATGGGTTATATCCACTATTCTCTAAAATTGTGGTAATATCCCTATCTTTCCAATTCCATGTCTTTTTTAATTCCTATATACAAAAGGTGGTTCTCACATAAAAATACTTCCACTGTTTCAAATAATTGTGGTAGTAATTGGTCCTATTGACATGGTTTAAATAAATAATGTCTATAGGAATCCTATCACCATGGTATTTCAAAACATTGTTTATATAAGAGTGACTATAGGGTGATTTCCTAGTTGTGGAATTTGAATGAATTCTAAGCTACATAAAATTTGGATTTCTAATTTGATGGTGATGTATGTTATGCATAAACCATATGAAGATGGGGACACTTATTCCATTATTATTTATTATTTCATGATGCATTTTAGAGACATGCATGTGAGTCAGGGCTTCCCAAGGTAGATAATATTATGGTACATTAGATGGGTTCCCTTGATATATATACTTTTAGAAGCTATACTTAAGTTTATGTATATATTTGTTTTTTAGGAATGTGATTTTATATTGACATAAAAATCTAAGAATTAATTACATTCATCTATAGTAAATGGTAAATGGAAATGTCTAAAATATTGTAATCTCTATTTGGGTGTGTTTTGGTTACTTGTAGATTTGGTAACAAACCTGGATAATCATTAAACTTAATAAAGTTAACTGTTTCAACCTCATAATTTATTATTACTATTTTATATTGATTTCAATTTCCTAGTTTTGTTGTTATAAATGTCGATGTTAACTTCACAAAGATCATGATAGGGCTATATTAGTATAATGGGAAATGTATGATAGAATACTGATTAATATTTTTATTTAGTGATGAATTAATTATTAATACTCTGTTAGTTTAATAATTTAACTTGGTTAAAAAATTATTAATTAATTCTTAACATTATTTCAACCATAATGTTATTTCATTTACAATAAGGGACATGTTTTATTTTATTAATGGTAATAATGATTTTTATAGTGATATTGTAAATGGTTTAGAGTGTTTTATAAAATATATTCTCAACCACATGATTTTAAGAAAAGTATAATGGTTTCTATTCAATATTTCTTATGGATTATATAAAATTTAACCCTATAAATTATTTGGAAATCTTATAATGTTTTTAAATCATTTTTTCTAAGGAAGACAATAAAGTTTTAAAAAGTTTGTTTTTTTAATTTATTTTCAAGCACACTTTAAGCGATTAGAATTCCATAGGTTGTTTGAACCATTATCCTAGTTAAATTTATATGTTTATTTGTGAATATTTTAAATTTTATTATTATTTTTAATGTGTATTCTAATACTGTGGTATTTACAATAAGAATTAATTAATTTTAAATTGACTAATACTAGTTAGAATCATACATCATTACATATTGGGAAATGATGATATTCTTAGTTTTATTTAATGAAATGTCATGTTTGTTTAAAAATTTAGAAATTTTGATTAACAAAACCTTAAGAATAATTCCTTTAATATCATAAATTCTATGAAAAACATTTCTAAATTAAATATTCTATAGATATTTAATTTTTAATTTTTAAAAAAATATTTACATGTCATTATTTAGATTTTGATATTCCTTACCTTGATGTTTTATTTCATGTGATAAGATAAATTGATAAGAAATAACTACATGTTATATGTATGATCCTTTTAATTTAAGATAAATATAATATTTTTTCATTCTTATTTATTATACTGTATGAATTCAAATGAAATTTTAATGCACACTTATAGAATATTGTGTTTAATCAAGGATTAATGGATCTTGTTTTAATTTGAGGAATGAGGTACTAAACTCAATTAATGAACACTATAGACAAATGATTATGCATGCATACTAAATTAAAATACATATTGTACATGAAATTTTAGTCATAATAATATCTGAATTTTATGAATCAAATTTGTTTCATGATTTGTTATGCTATTTTTGTTTAAGTATAAATCATAAAAGGGGAACATATATAAATTCTAGGTTAAAATTAAAAGAATGAAAAGAATTTAATAAATAAAGTTATATGGTGTGAAAATTATAATACTAGTATTATAATAATGTGATAAATATATAATATTGTACATTAAATATATGAAGATAACCTTCCATGAGATATGGTTATAATGTTGTGTGTTAGTTATTGATATCCTTCATTCCATAACATGTTTCATAAATTGAATTCATTTATTTCTATTAAAAACTCATAGATTATTGAACATCCTTTATAATGGTGATGTATTCTTAAGGTATCCATTTTTTTTGATTTTGAAATCCCTTATAATTAAAATTTGTCTTAATATATTCAGTGTTTTTAGACTAAAATGATTTTTTTAACACTGTACTTAGATGCATCTCTATTCCTATATTATTTATTATGCCATGTCTTATCCTCCACTCATGAAGTGTTATATGCATGTGTCAAGTATTTAATATAAGGATACTTTGAAGAAAATATTTCTTTGTGTTAAAAAATTGAAAAATTGAATAATTTTCTATAAATAGACCTTTTTTATTTTCAAGAATGAGTAATTATTCCAAAGATAATGAATATTTATGTGATTTTTTTTATCATTCTAGCATAAGGATTTCAAGCATGTTTTGTAATGATAATTTTTTACCAAAAATATGGATGTAAAATCATGTTCTTTTAAATTTAATATGGAAACATGTTTCGTTGGAAGTGAAAAATTTAATGAATTTTTAATTTAAGTAAGTCATTCATTATTTATGATAATAAATCATTTTCTGTTTTTTGTATCTGAAGCATGCCTATATAAAATTATTGAAGTATCAAATATGATGTTTTAATCTAAATTAGTTTAATAAAAATTATTAATAGGGAATGGTGTTCTATTTTTTTAATAATCCCCTTGATGTTTTGATATGTTTTTATTGGAAATTTATTTTTTGAACCACAAATATTTATACAAAAGACTGGATAACATAATGTGTTTCCCTAAAAGAGTTCATGTGTATAATTTGAATTTCATCTATTTAAAATTAGTGTGGAGTGATTGTTTTTTAATGTCTCTCCCACTTATAGTATTTCTATTCCTATTATGATTGTATTATGAAATCAACTTGCATCAATCTCAAATAATTTAAAGCTGATAATTAATGTATTTGTTTTTTATATTTGAGATTGGGTTATTATAGTCTTACATCCACACTAAATTTATATGAAATTAATGATAAAAAGGATACTTATGACATGATTTATTGGTTGGGTTTTATATTAGTATTTTTTAGCCTATTCATGTTTTATGTGGAATTAATTAGAAAATTATTTTTTATATTAAGAAACTAAAATTCATTGGGCAGTGGGGATACAAGTAATTTTTATGCTAAGTTTGAGATATTTGGCCATATGTTGTTTTATTTATTTTTTTGATCTATATGAAATCATTGAGTATTTAACCTTAATTTATACATTATTCCTCATTAGTAGTTTATTATAGTTTGAGATGAAACTCTTGAGGGAGTTTCAGTTGGGGTAGTTAGTTACATTTCTTCTAATTATGATTTTAAATTCTTGGGGAATAGAATTGTTTTAAAGACATCTAATATAAAATCCTGGATATTCCCTCACTCTTACTGCTTTCATTCTGGTGTTCTTGGTGTCTTTAGAGTTTTTTTATTTCTTTTTAAATTAAAATGGTATTAATATTTTTAAATGAATGTTTAAATTGATTTAATTATTTTAAAATATATATTATTTTTTTGGAAAATTTTATAAATACAATTATTTATTATTTATAAGATTTATAAGTCCTCACATTATTAATTATATGTTTATTTTTTTAAATTTAATTTTTTTTAAATTTAACATACCCTTACACAATACCCTCTTCTCATGTGAAGGTAAGTTCCTTTACCATTACATAGAGCCAAATTACTTCACTGTGTAAAGTTGGATTATAACCACATGTTAGGATAGTCCTGAATAATGGTATTTTATCTAAATTTATGGTAGATGAGACACATAAGGGTAATGAAAGTTTTTTAGTCACTATATAAATTTATCTTCTTGATTATGTAGGGTAATTCCATTTATCAATTTCTCATACAAGGTTATAGGTATCTCACATTAGGGTAATCCTTTTATTTATGTGGCTTTGTAAAGGTAATTCTTGAACTATGTAATTTTTTTTCATGTTTCAAATACTATATAAATGTATTACCTATGCTCATGTAAGGGTAAATATGTCTGAAAGTAACAAAATTATATATATAAAAATTCATGAAAATATGGATTTCTTCTCAATTTGTTATTGAATGTAATTAAATGAAAAAATACAAATATATAACTATAATAAAGTATTAAAATCTATTTATGAGTGTAATGAATTAAATAGTTTAATTTATAACTATTAAGAGTCTTAAATTAAACATGAATATAATATTAAATAAAAATATATTTAATATATAATTAGCTAGAATGTTTGATGAGAATTTTAGAAATATCAAAGAATATATCTATCTTATATTCCTAAGAAAAATCGTGCAATTTTTCATTTTATTATCTTGTATTTCCCTCTAGTTTATAGAGTCAATGAATCTCATTTCAAGTGTATAGAGTTTTCTGAAAAACATTGGAGCCTTACTATAATTTTCCAGACGCATTCAGAATTTTCTCACTCCTCTATTCTTGGTGAAACCAGTCATTAAGATTCATAATTAGTTGATACAAGACATCATATTTATTTAATAAAAAATGTGATATTATCATGCTTTTATATTCACATATTAATTATCATGAATTAACCTAAAAGAAAACAAATACCAGGGAAAATGGGGAATATAATGAGAATATGTATGAATAAAATTTACCTATATTTATATCTTATTTCACGTGTTATTACTTCTATATTATCTATAATTAAATGACATATAATTAAATAAAGAAGAAAATAGTTATAAAAGTAATAGAGAATCTAAGATAATCAAGTGTTATGTTCACTTGGGTATTCTTTGATAATTGAAACCCCTCTATAAATTCAAGATGTTGATGTATGTTTACTTAATTATTTGAGCATAATTTTATTTATTTTTAATTTGTTATCATTGATGGTATTTATTTTTGTTTTTTTTAATATTGAGATCACTAAGAATTATTGAATTATAATCAATATTTTTAAACAAAAATGACTTTTTAATTAATTTTTAATTTAATTGGGTTTTTAATGCAAAATATATTCTACATTACTAGATGTATAGTGGTTTTTTTTCTTATTGGAAAGACATATTAAAGTTTTTAAATTATTTTAATGATTTTTTATTATGTTCCAGTACTTTAATCAATTTCCATTTTTTGTTAATAATTGAAATTAGAAATTAAATGGGATATTTGAATAATAAATACTTGAAATATGTTTATGATGCCCAGAATATTATATAGTTTAAAAAATATGATTATGGATTATTTTGGTGTGGTAGTGGTAATTAAAAGTGTTCATTGATGGGTAGTATTAAATTGATGTAGTAGATGAGTAAGTTTCATGTGGTTTTTATTCATCCATATGCTAGGTTTTTTGTGTGACTATCTATGCGTGAATTTTCTTATTATTTATTAATGTACCCAAGATGAGTAGATTATTTTATATTAACAAAAAAATGTTTTGGGAGGTGTTTTCAAAAATATACATGTTTGGGAGAGTGGATAGTTGATAACTCTCTCTTCCCTACCTCCCTTTTTTAGTAGAGGGGTTATGGAATCTTATCGTTGGTAAAATCATTCAAGGCGTGGGAGTGTAATGTGGATTACCCAATGGTGTCATGATGGATATGTGGTTGGCATGCTGCATTGTAGGAGGAGGGAATGAAGTTGATTTTATTTATGTTCATGAAACTATCTTATTTGGAATTAAAATTTTGTGATGTGGTATTATATTTATATATGTGATTATGTTTTTTGACATATGAAAACACATGATGCTGGAACTGGTCATATGTTAGGGTAGGTAGGGTTGTAGTTTTACCCATTTTAGAATAGAAGATATGTGAACAAAATTCATTTGATGTTGGGGTGTGAGAGTAGAAAACCGGTGATGAAGTTACTAGGGTGTTAATGGTTTTATTATTATGATATTATATTATTATATTTTTTATTATACTTTGTGATTGATCCATGGTGAGTCTAGGTTTGTGTAGTTGTCCTAATACAATCTTGTTGGTTCTACTCTTTACTCACTAGTTAATTAGTATGATTTCCTCACATTTTCTTAATAAGCCGTTAAGAGGATAAAACTAAGTATATATGTTATGCTCACACTATATGTATATATATTATTTTCATGTAATTATGAGATATTTTATGAATGATATAGGTTATACAATCTTAGATTGGAGAGTTTTTGTTGGTGATGATGTCTAGGAGTCTTTTGTACATTAAATTTCGAGACTCCTCACATATTTCTCTTCATGCATTATTGAAAATTATTATATGGGATCATGGACTATGTTTACATGAAAATGTATAAATTCTATGATAGTCACCGACTTGGGCCTATTATTGGTGAGTGTTGGGGATCACTCATTCTATATTACCTAACACCCTACTGTAGCAGTGAACACCATGTACTGAACAGTCAAACAATGTACACTCTAAAGAGCCTTTATTCATAAGTACATTAAAATTTTTAATTTCATAATTTTATAATTTTATTTAAACAATATAAACTCCATTTTTTATTTTTTTAATAAATATATTATCTTAAGATTAATTTTAGGTATTTCTTAAAATTTTATTTTTGGGTGAATTGTGCAACATACCATTTTTAGTTATACAACAAATTTTATGCCATTATTAATATATAATAATGAATTAGTAACGTAAAAACCCAATTTATTTAATGAATATGTATTTATAATTTAAATTATATATTCAAAATACTAATTATAGTTTGAAAACCTATGAATGTTAATTTAGAACTCAAGAAATACTTTTCTCAAAAAATGTTTTAATATACTATACATTTATTATATTAAAATTAATTTTTAACACTTATATAAATTTTATCAAAAAAATGGATTTTTATTTTATAATAAGTAATTTAAAATTACATAATACTTATAAACTTATTTTTATACATAAAGATTAATTTTCACTATAAAAAAATGAGTTACCACTGTAAAATATAAAATGTTAAAGATAATTATTCAAATAGTAAAGGCATTAAATCATAATGAAAAAAAGTCTATAACTGATTTAATGAGATATTATATAACACATCTCACCCTAAACTCATTTAATTATTATTTTTGGATCCACTTGAAATGTGAAACATGTGAACCCTTTATAGTAATTTTAAATATTTACCAAAATTTCATTCCCATAACTTATAAAAGAAAACTCTAACCACCCTTAAAAAACACTATAAATATTTTAATTCATCCTAAAAATCCTCCTTATTTAATTACCTTGGTATCCTATTTCACTCTCATAATATTTCTAACAAAATAGATTAACCTGATCCCTTCATTTCTAATAAATCTTCTGACCTCCAATGGCCCGAAGGCCTTCATTTTTTTTATTGATTTTTGATAATAAAACTTTCAAGGGGTGAGGTGGAACCCTTACAAGGACCGTAGGTGTAAGTATTACATGGAATGTAGGCCTTAGAGGAATTCATTTCCCATAGGCTTCAAACATTACATACAACCTAGACTAACTACTTGGAACTGCTCCTCCATAGCATCTTTATCGTGGAATCAACTCTCCACCTTCGCATGGCTGTTTGGCTAGGCATTCCTGTGCATGCACAGGCTTATCCCGATGGCAGGTGCCATACCCTCTCATTCTTGCAATCCGTTTAGCTTCTGCTATGGTGAATGCTCCTTGCTCATCCTCCTTGTAGAGCTTGTTCCTTGTAGGTTTTCTGGTTTACATCTGCACTTAAGGTGGCCCGAAGGCCTTGAGGTGGCCCAAAGGCCTTACTGACCCGAAGGCCTGGGAGGCCCGAAGGACTTACAGGACTCAGGGACCAAATAGGTGGCCCGAATGCCCAAATGAGGGCATATTCCTGGCTTCTATAGTGCCAAACAGTGCCTGCTCTAGTTCTCGCTACAGTACATGCTATAGTACTACACAGTTCCGGCTACAGTTCCCGCTACAGTACCTGCTACAATACCTGCTATAGTACCACAACAGTACTGCTACAGTCCTTAGAAATTCTGCCTCTACCTGGATTTGATCCATGGTCGCTTGGATGCACTTACGGAGTCCATACCAACTGGGCTAAGGCTCATGTGCAATCTTCTAAGAAACTCAATGTTCTCAATGTAAGTTCAATCTTTTTCCTAACATCATATTCTTTTAAATTTACATTTAAATTTATTTCCAAATATATAATTATAAATTCATTATTTATTTTATACTTAATATATTTAAATTTTGGAAATAAAAACTAACCAAATTTCCCCTTTCACTTAAAAAAACAATATTGTCATTTTTGCATTGTGCGGACTACTGCCTCTACGATGTAACTTTTTTTTTCCTTTAATGACTTATAAGGACATATATGCGAATGATATTAAATAATAAAGATTAAGTTTATGTTATAATTAAGGTTCCTTTTCGATAAATAATTTAACCTATTACTAATATTATCAATAAATAATCATCATTAATTCAATCGTTTAAAATGAGCATACAAAGAGGAAAATGATCTCTTTTTATAAGTAATTACTTAATATAAATTATATTTACATTTTAATTATTTAAAAATATGATATATTACACTATTTAAAAATAAATAATACCATTATGCTTATGTTATAGTGATATAAAAACTAAACTGCCTCATAATCATCCATTAATCATGGTAGGTTCATGTTTGGGTCGGTTTAACCACCTACTTGAAAAAAATATTGAATTTACATTATGGATGAATATGGGAACACATTTAATGATATAATATAATATAAATGTGTAAATAATGATTTTTATACATTATTTATATGTTATATCAATATTTAATCCATTAATTTATAAAGCTCACTTAAAATGTCAAGAATCACCGAAGCATACTCACTGTTAGTTTCATCTTCTATGATAAAGACTAAATTAATCAAGAAAGGAAATTTAAACTTAATAAATCATTATAATAAATCCATTATTGTAACATTAATGAACTTTTAATGATGATATTTTGAAGAATAATTAATACTAACATTGTACCTATGAAATTAGTAAAAAAATCAAAACTAAAAATGTCTGACGTGCGAATTGGTAGAATCCATATAGAGAATGATTATTTATGAAGAGTGTAAATAATAATAGTTATGATTGAGGTTATGAATTAATTTATTAATATAGTTATTATTGTGATATATGAGGTTAAATTATATTCATGGATATCCGGACAAGAGGTAATGGTTTTCTATCAAAAAATCACCCCTTTAGGATGTGTTTGGTATTATGCATATAATTTTCATTAAGTGGTGTATATACTACCTATTTAGGATGTTATATCCTGATATTACATTATTCTTTATATATTAATATATATTTTAATCCTTATCTATCAAGATTTTTTTTACTTGATATAAAATCCATTTTTTGGGGTTTTCCATCAAGATTTTCATTCTTTGGGACTCATGTAAGATTCACCACCTATCTCCTTTTATCTGGTGAATACACTGTCATGGAATAATTTTTACCATATTACAAATGAAATTTTGGGGATTTAAAATTTTTATTATTAAACTCCCTCATATTATATTTATTAAAAACTTACCAAAACTATTATAAAACACTATCATTTCTATTTTGGAAAAACTATCTGATGTTTTGGTAAAGTAAAACCATGTGTAGTTTCCTAGAAAAAAAATCCTTATATGTATACTAGAATTTGGATGCAGCTATGGTGAATATCCACCTTGAGGTAATCACTCCAAAAAGGTTTCATCATATATTGACTTAATTATCAACCTAATACATGATGGATGGGACTATGACTACATGCCTTGTAAGACACTCCAAGTCAGCATGATTTTGAATATTTACACACTCTTTGTGAAACCGGATAAAAGTTTTTTCATACCATTCCATTGTTCTAAAATCTATTAAACTATGGAACCCAATTACTATATTCTCTGTATAAACCATTACATTGAAGGTACCATCACCACTATATTTAATTAATGGGTACTTATTAATACTTTGATAATACCATATAGTTTCTATGTTGATTAAAGTGTCTTCTATTAGAAATCCGCATGATTATATTTAATAGGGAATTATTTATTCCATTTTATTAATTATAAGGACATCAATTTTTTATCCATCCAAATTTACTTAGGGAAGGGTTTGTAAAGTCTTGTTTACTCTTATGGTGAATGCGTTGTAATTTTTCAGGTGATGTGTGGGTCTTGGAAATATATAGTTTGTTAATGCATAGAAAGGTATCATGACAAAAAATCTTTTGTTTTATTTTATTCCTCTCAAATATCAGTATATTTTTATAGCACAAGGCATTGGGATCATGTTTTTGATGTATGGAATTATAAATTCTATAAGTATGTTATTAATATTATTGATATGCATGATTTAATTTATTTTCATTGATATAGAATTCCTTTAGTTTCTATTGATTATATAATAATTTTGTTTATTTATTCTTTACCAATCATTTATCTTATGTATATGCTATGATATATTTAGTTTTATGCTACTCCTTACTTCGAATCTATGCTCACCCTTGTTTTTTTCCTTTCCCTGGAAACCCAAAGGAGGAATGTGTTTAATTTTCATGGATATACTATAAGGGATAATAATGTTCTCAAAATATGTTAATGTTGTATCTCATGTTTTGAAATGTTATTTATGTATGTATATACTCATATAAGATTTCTAAACATTTATATCCTTGTGTAAATCTTGTAATATTATTCTATGTAATATAACTATTATCTCTAGGTTTTTAGAGTTTGGATGTTATAATTGGATTTATATGAAGTTTATTTGGAACCTTGGAGACTAGATTCATTGGAACCAAGTTAAATTTCATAAGAAATTTAGAATACCATCGTTATTTATAGGGAACACTCTTTAAAACTAAATCAAAATTTTATTTTAAAATTTTGTATAATAATATATTTATATGTATGATATTGTATAGAGAGAGAAACTATCAAGAGGAATGAGAATATTATCAACACCTATAGTAAATTTAATTATGTTACCCCTGAGAAATTCAATGAAGAAAGTGGTGTGGATAATGATATCATAGCAATATTATGGTATTTGACCCAGGTTATAACAAATAACCTTTCTCAAATAGTGTAGCCTACCAATCTACAACATCATGTAACGTTTTTGGACAGTTTCATGTGATAACAACCTCTAATACTCAATGTAATTACTAATCCATTGGTATCTGAACAATGGATCAGGATTGTAGAAATTCTTTATTTTTTAGAGGTTTTGGATCAAGCTACTAGACTTTTTTCAAATGTTTTTTCGTTTAGATTTTTGGTCCATCACTATTCCATTCGAAGAGGGTTTTTCATTTTCATGTATTTATACATAAGATGTTTTCATTTAATTTGATTTCATGTTTCAATTAACATTGTCCCTCCTCGATGACCATGATCTCACAATGATGGTTTTACTAAAATACTTCTATCATAAACCTACTGGCTTTGGTGGTTGACTAAAAAATTATAAATTCAGACATTTGAGTTAGATTATATATTTATTTTATTATTTCATCAGTGTTTTATTTCTATCAAGTGACTATTGGATCCATTACTAAGAGATTTTCATTGTAGTGTAGAGAGGTCATGGGCAAGAAACTGTATTTGTTTGTTGTTTTTGTTTATTTTGTTCTTGTTGAGGGTTTTCTTTCACACTATTGTAATATTTAATAGTACATGGAATGTGATAATATAAATTGTAGCCTATGATAATCAGTTTGAATAAATAAGTGGCATTTGTTTTGTTTTTGAAAAAAATCCTCCACTTAAATCCTTGTATAAAATCACATAAACAAGTGGTAATTTTTTTTCAGTAAGCCCCCCGAAACAATTTAACAATGGCTCTTATATTAGGTGAAAAGTGTTGTGTGGAATTTTCAATAATTATTCTAAAACACAACCTTGGTATGATTCTCATTCTACTCCATTACCCAACAATTTTATTATTTTCAATACAATGCTTTATCTCCTCCTCTACCTTAGTCTCCGCATTTACTTCCTCCTCCACCTCAATCCATGACCCCGAATATGCCTCTACCTCCACCTCTAACTCTACCCCTCCCTCCTCCATTTCCAAAAAAAATTACTATTTGTAGGTCAACACTTCAAAATAAATTTATTTCCTTCATTTTATATCTCTTGGAGAAATAGATAAAAAATAATATATAAGCATTCTGACACAAATTATTCACACCCCAAATATATTTATAAGGTTATAGATTGTACTAGAGCATAAACATAGTAGGTAATCCCATAAATGTGTTATTGAAAAACAGTCTGAAAACATGTACACTTCCTACTCATATCTAAACAAATTTCCTTATTCTTTTGGGAATGAAGGTTGTCAGTAATATTGATACTACTGAGAAAATAGAGATTAAAAAATTATTAAGAAAAATATTTAATGAAATTGTAACTACCTTCAGAAATTACCTATTGGGGGATGCTGAAATTTACATGCTTTATAATCTCTCTCATAAATTTTAAAACATAATATCCACAATCTTTTCCATTGTCTTACTTCAGGAACAACATAAACATTGACCAAAATATGTAATTTTTTTTGAAATATTTTTTCATATTTAAATATTTCTATATATACCTTAACATGTTTCCATTTTAAATAATCCACAAGATTTATCTGTTCAGACATCAAATTTATTCCATGATTTATCCTATATTTAGTGACCACCATATTATAAGAAAATCCTTGTTAATACATAGAATAAATCATTTAATTTTAATGTTATTTATAAAATAATGATTGTGGTGTTTTACAAATTTATAGTACACATCATGTGAGGTCAGTTGGTTAGATATCCATGCATTGGAACCAAAAAATAAATATTTAGGGTTTCCAGATTGACTATGATCAGTATCCAATACTTCGTAGAAAAAAAAAAGTAATAAAAAAAGGAAAACAATATTTTATGTGATTATATTGTAGAGTTCTACTTATGCACTATAGAAATAAAAAAGAGTTTGTCATATGATATTTTTTTTCTAAAACTATTTTAGCAGCTCATCTATTTTTTTCTTAATTTCTTTCATATCCAAAGTAAGTTTTTCCATATAAATGACATAGATACTAATGAATAAAAATTATACTTCATACAATTTTCCCATTATATTTTAGTAATATAAAAACATGTAGAAAATATGAATAGTTATTAACTTTAATAATCATATTAGAACACTATTTGGACAAACCTATTCATAAAATTTACACTATGTATGTATTTGAAACTGAGAATCCCAACCATTCATTCATTAGAATCACATTTATAGTCTCAAGAAAAATTATGTCTGTCATGAAATTTCCATATATTTATTTTTCATATGGAACGTAATATATATTTGAATATTTAAATGTGGTCTCTGTATGAAGTTTTAATGATAATAAATGTTTCTCTGGAACTTTTGGGGAGATGGTACTCTTGAAATTTAATTTTTATTTCTTGTATGATTCACTAGATTGTCCTGATCTAACTTTCAATTTTCCGATCTCTTTATATATCTATAATATAATTCCTAACTTTAGAACTTTTTCATTAACTATTAAAGTTTTTTAATTTGATTTTTTAAAGACATATTTAATATATATTCATGTTGTTTTATCTCCTATAAACATTTTTAAGGAGACACTCCAAAACCTAATACTCTAACATGACCATATTGATTCGACCACTTCAAAGCTATTGAAAATATTTTTTCTTTCGGTACAGTTTCTATAGATTCTTAAGTCTAAACCATATAAAATTTATAAACATAAATATATATTTTTATGTAATACTACTATAAATAATAATGAATTACTATTATGTCATACTTAAACTTGTTACACATAATTTTTTTTTTGTGTTTTCATCAACTAGTTTACCCTCCTTATTTATACGTTCCTCCTTCCACAACACATGATATGCGGTGGAAGTAGCTTTGGATTTTGTTTCATCAATCTGCATATAAAAAAGGAACATATGTTGTTTCATATCACATAAAATTTTTATTGTTTATTTAAAATGAATACCAATTTCTTCTTGAGTGAGGCATACCCTATCCTTGTTTTGCGATAATGGTACATTGGTTTTGATGCACGTTCTTTATTTTCATAACTATTTTTCTATTTTTTAAATTAACAATTTTGAATCAACTTAGATAAAATAAATAATGTCAAATAATATATTACTTATTTATTTACACATGAAATGATTTATCATTACGATGATTCATGAAATCAATCCATGATTCCTACTTTATAATGTGTACATAACTAACACGTGGGTGGGTATTTACTTTCCCCTTAGTATCCCTAAGATAGAAACATGGTAAAAAGAGTCTGGAAGCATCAATAGTATTTTCTATGGGATATTAAGAAATTTTTTTAATGGAAATATTCTAAAATAAACAAACTCTACAATGAATAATGAAAATTAAATCAGTGTTTCATTATATATATTTTTTCAAGTAAAATAGAGAAAGTATATAGTAACATTACCATTATAACATTCCAAAGGGTTTCCTTCATTACAGGTTGAATGTGGGACCATGAATCAATATACTCACTGTGACCCTAACATAACTAATTCACATAGTCTTCTTGGTGTTATTGGGTTGGCCACATAGATTCCAACCAACCTCAAATTTTATACCATGAATTCTTTACTTGATAATTTTATTCAACATTGTGATGTTGTGTGGATATTGTTTTTTTCATCAACATGATTTTAGTACCTTAATAATTATGAAGTTTAATCATCTATATTATGTTCTTCCTTGAAATTGGTAACATCATCATGTACAAAAGACGTTGTATGCATGAGTAGTTAAACATTTAATTTTCCTTGAATAACAACAATGTAAACACATACAAAGGATTTTCTAAGGGTCGTATGCATTCTATATTGAAAACTTGATAAACAATTTAACTCCATATTCATATTCTTTTATCAAATGATTATCATGAATCCATTTTGAAGGAAATGTGTAATTAAATTTAAGAAAATAATTATGGAACAGTGGTAGGTGTTATCCTCTAAATTCATCCAAAGGTGAAAGTTGTAGATAATTATCATACTCATCAACTTCATCTCCCAAGCAATTATTATTGATTTTTTTCCTTAAGACTCATCCACCATCTCTTCTAGACATGCACCAATGTTACTTGAACTACTATGAGCAGTAGTAATCCCATACTAGGTAATGATGATTATTTTGGATGAATAAGTATTACATTAGTGAGAAAAGATAGGGGATGCTTCTCAAGTAACAAAATGAAATAATAACTATTTTGGAGGTGAATATATTGAGGATGAAAATTTTATCCTTAAAACTTTTTCAAATTACCAAATCTTAATTAAAAAATTCAAATCTCATCTCAAAATTCTAAAAGGTCCCTATAAATATAATGAGAACATAAAATCATCCCTAATAAGCTACACCAACTCTAATCTACATTACTATTCCTTCTCCCTCACCTATATCTCAAATAAAAGATCTCTATATCCACTATGGTTCTTATATTGGGCGTTAGTATAAAATAAACAAGTAAATAATATCAGGGCCCCTAAAATATACAACAATTCATTTATTTGAGTATATTTTAAAAGTAGTCACATGAAAAATAACCATTAAAGTCAATATATTGTGTACTAATGAGGACACCGTGATAATCAAATGTACCAACTTTATTTCATACTAGTGAATTAAAATAATCATACCATAAGTTTATACCATGGGTTTTCTTTAACATTAAAATAATTTAACTAATAAGAGGTTAACATTTAAATCATACAAGGAGAAAAAATTATTTATCTCCCTTTTGAAATAACCATGTCATAGGTACCATCATATTTGACCCGAGACCCCTCACATCCAAGACTATCCCTCAAGGATAACCATCACATGTACATATTGCATTCAAATCATGAAATCAGTAAAAAATAGCTATTTTTCTTAGGATGTTCAATTGAAATATGGGTAATTATTAACATAATTGTCTCACTTTATAATGAACCACACAATGGGTTCCATAATACATTAATTAAACCCAACTTCTAAAAAACCATAAAGTAGAACAAACAACAATACACATGTTGCATCACCTTCACCCTATCACTCAATGAATCACTAACATGTCTATAGTAAATCACATTATAACATACCAAACCTAGAACTCACATAATACCCATCATATTCTAATATTGAATTTAATTTTTTTATTACATCCACACATGTACTTATTATAGAGAAATATTTTAATCATTCACTGATAGGTATATTAAATATAATTTCAAATAATATAAAGTGGTTATTCAAAGTAAATCTTATAAGGCTAGATTTATCAAAATTTAACAAAAAAATATAGTTATATATTATATTTAATACAATAATTTTCAAAAACATTACTCTAGAGAAAAAATTATTAAACAATTAAACAAAAAATATTAGTTAAACAATCAGTAAAAATTGTATACAAATATAAAATGAAGACTTATTAAATAAAAGTTACAGAACTTTTCCATTTCTTAAAATTATAATGTCTTGAAAAAAATTATTTATAAATGTTTATCGGTTAATTTTATAATATAAATATTATTAAAACTGTATTTGTTTATGATTATAGTAAATTAATTTGAAGAACATATTTATCCTATCAATATATATATATTCGAAACAATTTTATATGAAAAATAAAATATCAAACAAATATTTAAAAACTATTACTAATATGGTATCAAAAACATAAAATTTCTCAATCAAATAATAAAACGTGATAATCACTTAAATATTTCAATTATATCACCGATAATACATAATAATTGATCAAGATTCTATATTAAACATTTTTTTTCTCAAATCTAACATAATTAAAACCATTAACTATCTTTAATTATGTTCAAAACCAATATAAAGTAGTTATAAATGGATTTATTTAATTATTATTAAATCATTTAAATCATGAATAAGATGTTTCAATGGTTAATAAAGAACAAATTCTATATTTTTAAAAAATAATCTAAAAGACATACATTATAAACTCTTACATATCCTACATGTTCTAAATATTGTGAAATTAAAATAGATAAACTTATCCTTAAAGGAAATCATGAATTAATTTATATATTTAATGAAAACACTATTTTATACATTTAATGAGACCAAAAAACTAAAGAAAATTTGTTTCAAAAACAAAATAAAAACTAGAAATTATTATTTTTATAAAACATGTTTATCCCATTTATACTCCAAACCCAATCATATTAAAAAATAACCTAAATGCCATTATAATTATGGATTCTAACTTATTAAATTTTAAAAATATAATTATGTAAACATAAGTGTTCATTTTTTATCACTTTAATAATTTTTTTAGAAAACACCATAAAATCAAATAATAGAAGGTGAGAATCAATATTTTTTGAACCAAATTTTCATTAAAAACATTACATTAAATTGAAATTCAAATAACATTAGCTTATATATATATATAATATAAAAATATATCATTATTTTGAATAAAGTAAGGAACATGTGAAATAAAAATCATGCTGGCCTATAATATGTGAATCACATAACTCATTTCCATTTTCCATCACTAGAATTAAAACATAACAAATATATCATATATAAATAATTCTAAATGACTTATATTTTTTATACATTTTTTCAATAAGTCAAATTGAATTAGGTGATAAGAGAGTCCGTAAAGAGAGGTATTTGAGCCCTTGGTAAACAAAATTCTATATAGTATTTCCAATGCTATGCCGAACGGAGAAAAAAAGAATGTTCACTTTCAACCCCAGTTAAAACTTTCAACAATAGATACAAATAATAAATGATAAAACAAATTCCTAGTCTCTCATCACATGCCTCAAAATCGCACAATGATTTGATGAAATCTATCATCGATGATTCAATGTATGTAAATATCTAATGTTATTGGTTCTCTATTAGAGAAGAGTAGTAGGGTTCTTTATGGCTAAGAACAAAACAAAAACACAAACCATGAAACCTAAATACGAAATCAATGAGATATAAAAAGAAGAAAATATCATAGCATGGATTCTAGCATTGATTCATCATAGAAAATGTAGAGGTGGAGCACTAATAGTAGGGGAGTTCCATGAGAGCTTGAGAATCGTGACTGAATCAGTCATGGTTAGAGTTCTTTTAAGTAGATCAGGGAAACTTTTATCAACGCTTATAAAAAAGAGATATTAAAAATCTATTTTATCAACTCTAAAACATTAATGTTGGTAAAGGATTTATTATTTCAAAATTAAATAAAAAATAAAAAATATATTTATATATTTATTTTTTATAATTTTATAATTATTTTAATATATAATTATTTATTTTTAATTACATAAATACTTTAAAAAAATATTTTTTATTTATAATTATAAATATATTAATTTATAAATATGGTAAATATAAATTTATAAATATATTTATAACTAAATATATTTATATTTATTTAATTAAATTTATAAATATATTTATATAATTTCATATATTTATATAATTATATATATATATATTTAGTATATATATATACATAAATACAAATATAGTAAATATATTCATTTTTAAATATATTTATTATAATTTTATTACTATTTAAATATATAATTATTTATTTATAAATATATTAATACTTTTAAAAAATAATATTTATATATTTATATCATTATTAGTAATTTCTTCATTAATAATTTTTTTAATAAATTATTTAATTTATTCATTTTTATTTCTTTTTATTTAATTATTACAATATATTCATTTTATATATCTATATTTAATATATACTATTTATTAATATTTATAATATATTTATATTCATTTTTGAGGGGTGATGGAGACCCGACAGGAAGACGAGCAGCGCTCGCCATGACAGAACCCTACCTCTCGATCTTACGCTGAAGTGGTCAGAGGGAAATCAAATGCAAATCGCAACTCACATGATGCAGTGACTCCAGATCTACAGATTCTTCCTAAATCCTTTCGACATCGAGGGCATCTGGAAATTTCTTTCTCAACTGATGAGGTAAATCTTCTTTCATCGGACCTCTGATTTATTTTAGTTGGGAAATTTCCACACCAAAGACCTTCCATGAAGTATCTTAGAACTACTTCTGAAGCTATAGGTTTTGTGGGTTTTCAAATAGGTCTCTTGAATCCCACCCACATAGTGTTTCGTTTAAATTCTGAAGAGGATTACTATCGACTGTGGGTCAAACGTTCATGGTTCTTTGGAGGTTGTTTAATGAAAATTTTAAAGTGGACACCGGATTTTAATCCCAACTCTGAACCTCCGATTGTCCCTATTTGGGTAGGATTTCTGGAACTTCCCTTGCACTTGTTCAAACAGGAAGCCTTATTTCCTACTGCCAGACTCATTGGCAATCCTCTGAGGCTAGATGTAGCTACAAAAGCTCTTTCAAGACCTTCAATATCCAGGATATGCATTGAGATTGATGTTTCAAAATCACTGCCCTCGAACATTTGGATTCAGAGTGGTGACTTAGGATTCTTACAAGAGGTTGTTTATGAGAGGGTTCCAGACTATTGCATGAAGTGTTTTAGGCTGGGACATGATTCTCTCAGCTGTGGAAATCATGAATTAGGTCCTAAAAACTTTAAATCAAAATGGATTGAAAAGGTTAAAGACAGTCACAAAGAAGCTATCCCCTCTGGTTGCTCTAATCAAGCAAATGTTAGTGTGGACCAGACCATACACCCCCCTGGGAATCAATTATCGGATTTTGTCAACACAGTCATTGCTGAGATTGATAACACCACTGCTCTTAAGGATAAAGTTCAACATCATGAGACTTATGAAATTATTAAAAAAGATTATAACCTTCCAATCAGTACATCTGAAGTTAAAATAGATGATTCACTTAAGGATAGGGGAACAAATGAGGAGGTTACAGAAGATATTGATGCATCAATGATGGTCCGAAAAGGAAAAAAAATTATTGTTGACTCTGATGGTTTTATCATTCCACATCCCAGGAAAACCCGAAAATATCGTGGCAATGCCAATAGTGAGAGGAATATTATCACAAGATCTCTAGCTGCCAAAACTATTGAGATTGAGGTCCCTCCACAACCTTCACCTATTGAACAATTACCTGACCCATCACAATCCTCTGAATGTTCTGATTTAGAATCATCCTCAAGTGAGGATAATAATGATCTTTCACTTAGGGATGCCTATCAGCTTGAGGAGTCTTTGAAATTACCAAAGGAGCTTGACTCTTGGATTGTGGAACATGATTCAACTTCCTTAAGAAGTTACCAAAATGGTGAAATGACTGCCGATGCTTATCTTGATATTAGAAAAAGAATGCTTATCAAAGTGGCCAAGGAATTTGAGAAAAATCCAAATTTTTAATTTAAGAACATAACTTGGCAGTGATTCATGATGACGACTTTCTTATCTGCTTCAGAGATTGCTTCTTGGATCTGAATCTGATCTGTTCAGTGGTTTTTCAAATGGTCTTTGCTTTGAAGGAGCTTCTCTGTCCTGTTTCAACTCTGCTCGGATTCCTTTCTAATTCTGTCATTATCTGCTCACCTTGGATTGGCTTGATTCTTGTGGCTATTTGAAATCTACTTGCTAGAATCTTTAGGATACATCTCGATTGCTTTGACTTTGATTGATGATGGATGTTTGAATTCGGGTTTCTGCTTTCAACCAGTCTATCTGTTAAATTTGAGGATTTTTCAGTCTGCTTCATTGATTTTGAAGCTTAAATCAGGTTGGCTTTTTTGCTTGATGTGAAGATTTTGGATGGATGGATCACTGCTTTTGTTGGTTTCTATTTTATTTGAATGACAGAATCTTCTTCATTTTTCCTGCACTCTTGATCTGAGTTTTTAGGTTCCCTCTGGACTCTGGAAAATTTTTTATTTGGAGAGCAGCATGATATTTCTTTTTTAGAGAATCCCTCATGCTACTTGGCTATTTGTGTTGCTGAAGATTCTGAGGTATTCATTATGGATGGTTCTTTCTATTTATACACTTGATGTGAAAATCATGGAGGGCTGTATCTAGAATTCTTCTTCACTCTTATGGAGGTTGGATGACACTGCTCCTTGAAGGACTTCACCTCGATAGATATGTTTCTTTGTTTTTGTTTATTTTTCATGATTTCCATTGTTCTCTATTTAAATCCCCGCTGGTGTAAACACATTACACCTCGTGCTTGTACTGCAACTTTTTGATTTTAATAAATTCCCTTGATAACATGAACCAGGAAACTGGTTTATGTCATCACTTAAAAAAAATATATATTCATTTTTATCAATAATTATTTAATTAATTAAATGTTTAATATTTTTCTTAATTTATTAATTTATTAATTTTTATTTGTTTAATTATTTCATTTTATTAATTTTATATATCTATATGTTTAATATAAACTATTTATTAATATTTATATTTTTTATAAATGTATATTCAATTTATACATTTTTATCAAAAATCATTTAATTAATAAAATTATGAATATTTTTTCATTTTTTATTTGTTTATTATTTCATTTTATTGAGGACATTTATCATCACTGAAAAAAGCACTGATAAAGGCTACCCTTTACTTATGATAAAAATAAAGTACTAATAAAGGGTACCCTTTATCAGTGATAAAAATGAACCATTGATAAAGGACATATTTATCAGTGTGTTTCGCTAGTACTGATAAAAGCCAGCACTATTAAAGGTTTGTTTTGTAATAGTGGTCAGTTCCTTACATAGAAGGATATGTACCATTGATGTTGGTTGTCAAGACCTATGCTATTGAGGGAAACCATGATATTTCTATCTTAATTCCACGGTATCCTATGTTCGAATATTTGAAATGAGGAGTCATGATATAATGGTTTAAACCGATTATTTAATATGTATTTTAGAGTATAAAATAGTTAAGATTTCATTTGGAATGTATCATAATCTGATTATTGAAATCTACTGTGAAATGTAGACCAGGGAAATAAACAATGGACTCAAAAGGCCATTATGATCTATCACATGGATTTTAATTATCAATTAGTCATTATAGATAAAGGGGTATTATTTACAGGTTATAATGATATGTATCTATTAATTTATTATGTAATAATAAATTAATATTTTTTGTGTTTTTTTAATAGTTTGATAAAATGTTTGGGGTGGAATATGGGATATGTTTTTTATATATATATCTTTATATGTAATTATATATATATATATATATTATTATCAATTTATAGATATTCATGGAGGGTTTAATCATTGTGTTTTGATAGAGGAGGTTTAATTGGAACCAACTATTTGACCAAGAGATGAGTATTCATATCCCATGGTGGATAGGGATTATGATATAGTAGTATATAAATTCTAATAGAAGAGTCTATCAAGATTCCTAGGAGATATTTTTGAATCGAAAATTTTATTATTGATCGGTGAGGTTGGGCTTTATTTTATTCTTGTTAAGACTAGTGATGGATGTCTTGTTTTATAAGAGGTTATATTTCTATGAGTCAAAGCTATTAAATAATGAAAATTTTATATGGGAGGGAGAAACAAGTTTATGATTTAATAGGATCACTTTCTAAGTAAATTCAAGAGAATATTCAAAGAAATTATCTTCAAGGAAAAGGATTAATAGTAATTATTGTCCATTCATTAGATGAATCCTTATAAGTTATATTTTTAATCTTAGATCATGTTATTTTTATAATACCCTTCAATGATAATAATTTATATAGTTGAGATATCTGCATCTTAAATCATCTTTGTGAAGAAATATTTAATTTTAGTTATCTTTTTATAGATTAAATTTTTATTCAGAGGAATTATATAAGATATATGCTCAAAAAAACATAGTAACTCTAACTTGGGTTATACATGAGATTATTGGTAGAGTTGGAAGACATCTTAGTAATAGAGAATAGAGCAGTATATTCCTCTCCTCAATATCTTACAAGCCACATCATGACATTGAATGATTATCATAATATTCATGTGTAAGCTGGAGTTGATATGGGTCAAGAAAGTGATATGTAATGTACTCAATATGATTACCCACATAATTTTCACATGTTATTACATCATTTTTATTATAAATATCTTTATACAATCCTAGAAATTTCAATGTCCCATGTCTTTGGGAAATTAGGAAAATCATTTAACTTTTTAAAATGAATAATGTAATCTTTTATTTCAATCCTCATAACAATATCCTTGAAATCACCATACTAATATCACTACATGGGGTATCTTGAGGACATATAAAAAATAATGGTGGGATATAAAGCCTTATAACAGTGTAAATAAGATAAATATATGGTGAGAAAACAATATAGTTATTAACCATAACATAGAGTCAAAAAAAAGGAGAATCATCAACCATCACATAGAAACATGTAACAAGAGTATAAATATCACAGGATAATGGTCAACATGAGAATAATAAATTTTACAATAAATATAAGTCATATCATCATAACATTTTGAGCAGGGTTAAATACACCTAGCCCATGCATAACATTATAGACAAGGCTAACTGTACTTGGACTAAACATATAATTATAAAAAATGTTGACTATACCTTTGCCAAACATTAAATTATAGGAAAGGATAATAACACCTAACCCATAAATAAAATTATATTCAATTCTAACTATACCCAGACCATACATAACACTCTAGACAAAGTTAACTGTACCTAGCCAATGCATAATATTAAAAGAAAAGGATAACTATACCTATCCCACACATAATGATCTCATGAGATATAAAGAATTACCCAATAAAATGGTGGTGGGGATATATAAATATTGGACCACCCATCACATCATAATTCATCAGACAAATATGTTTAGAATGAAAAAATATATTTTCAAAGAATAAATTTGAAATAAACCCATGATAATGAAATGGGAAACATAAGAACCCCATAATTAATTAACCATAAAGGTATCATAATGTATCCCAAAAAATCATGTGATTAAAATATTGTATATAGTCATTATAAAAAGGAACATTAATTATAAAAAATTATCATATATTTAATGAAAAATCATAATAAATAGTGAATAACAAGTTATAAAATTAAATACATTTATCAAACTTTTAAGATAAGGGGAAAATAATTTTTAAAATAGGAAGGAGCATATAATTTTAAAAATACTAGAAATGAAAAATATTTTCTATGTTAATACATGGATTGTTTTAGGTAATCATGTATATAAAATAATCTTTTAACATAAAAACACTAATACTATGATAAAAGAGGTCTATTTTTTCAATTAGGTTTAACTTAAATAAAATACAGGAAAGAGATCTAGAGACACATGCATGTCCCCAAAAAAAGGGATAATGGGATATTAAAAATCAAATAAGTATGTGTATGGAAAAAGAAAAACATTAAATGAATGGGAAAATATGATTATTGGGAGATATAGGGTTATAGAGACATATCATCAATAATGAGAGAGAGTAAAAAAAACCCCTTAACATGAGTCATTGGTTGCTTTTAATACTCCACTAACACTTAAATAGTAATGTTTCATTCAATCATTGATTTTTTAAAAAACTTTTCATATTTATTTATTTAATTATAATCATTTTCATCATGTTTTATTTATTTATTATCTTAATATTTTTTGAGTAAACTGTTTCGATGTTTTTGAAAACATAATTCCGAAGTATCCTCGATGTAAAATAGTGATTGGAAAACATTTTTCAATGGTTCCTTAAGATATATAAGTTTAAATTTATATGTTTTATTTTATCATTTAAGTGGTGTATTTTAGTATATTTATGGATAGTTACAAATTCTAAGAATCTTTCATTGTAATATTTGTTAAACATTTAAAAATTACAATGATTGCTTATATTTAACATAAATATTACCATTATTATTTTGTCATTCCAAAACCATAAAAATGATACTACTTGAAAATTAATTTATATTAACTCATGAAACAATTTTTTTACTAATATAAATGAATGTTATAATAGAAATATAGTATATCATAATTCATTTAGGTTGTGTAAAACTAACATGGTTGAAATAATGTTTTTAGTGAGTTTTAAAAGTATTAGAGTTTTATAAATACATAGAGGTATAATAAATATTCTTTTTGAAAGTAACTTTCATTTATTAGTTAATATTATATAATTTATATGTGAGTAATAAAATGAGAAAAAGTGTTTTGGAACCTTTACCTCACACTATGAGTTATGCAAAATCATTAGATTTTAAAATAAAGACTATGTTTGATAGCGCACATATTAACCAACACTGAGCTTAGAAAAACCCAAAAATATTTAAATATGACCATTCTAACTTATCCATTAATTTGAATTGTATTAATAGGTTCATATACTTTATTAAATATATAAAGTTCCTACTCAATACAATTTTTTTGATAAATTATTAATAAATAATCAAACAATTTTTTAGTAAAGTCATTTGATGATTAAAAAAATACATTTTTTACAAACGAATGTTTATTACTTTTTATGAGAAAATAATATAACTAATTTATATAACATTAATAAATTTTATTTTTTAAAATGAAAATAATTTTTCAGGTCATCGTGCTATATTTTTCTTAGGATGATATTTTGTTATTTTTCAGAAAAGATTTATTTTTCAATGAAAAGTTAAAAATAATGATTTTTATTGAAAATTGTATTTTCTTTTAAAGTATTTATGAAGTATAATTATAAATTTTTATTTTCTTAAAAAATTTTAGTATATTTTTATTTATAATAATCAAATTATAGTTTTTAAAATGAATTTTATACTTAAATTTAGTAGAAAAACATTTTATTCTTGAAAAATGCATTTATCTGAAAAACTATTTTTCATCGAATTCATTCTATGTAATAAAAAATTAAATTATTCCACTTATATTTTTTTAATTTTGAAAAATTTATTTCATATTTGTAATCAATATTTCAATATTTTATAAATAAGACCCTTTATTTTTGTTCTATTTTAATAGTAACCATTGAAATTTTTGTTACCATGGTAAAGGTTAAATTGTGTGATTATGTTTAAAAAAACTATAATAACTAAAAAATAACCATAAAACATTCCTTAGTTTTGTTATATTATTCCATTTTTTCAATAATCATTCATGATTAATTTATAAAAACTTTTTTCTATTTGTATGTGATTATGAACCTTATATTATTTTATGTAATGAAAAGTCAAAAATGTTACACTATTGTTTATAATAACTATTATACTTTTAAATTGGGGGATAAATAATTTTTTTTATAAATATTATTTTCAAATAAAAATTATTTATAATCATAACTGTAATTTACACATAAATTTTAGTGTATAAATAATGAACTAAAAGTCTTACACAACACTGATGGTGTAATTATTAAATTAATATTAAATTAAAATAAATAATATTGAAAATATTACATGTATTATGATTTAAATAATTAATGTGAGTAACAAATTTTATAGATTAAAATAACATTTTAAGCATGTATTAAAATATTTTATTCATTTTTTTTCATGATGTTACTAAAGTCAAAGTAAATGTATAGTTCTAAAATTTATATTATTTATATTTTATAGAAATACGATGTTGTTAAATGATATAAAACTACTAAAAATCCTATATTTAGACTAGGAATCGAGTTTTTGTTTAAAACATAAACCATGTTCAATTTATGGGCCTTTTCCCATTTATAGTAACTATCATGACCCTCAAGAGTAAAAACACTATATTGTCATGGTAAGTGTGAAAAGAGTTAACGGTTAAAACCAAAAGATAAGGTTAAAATATGATCATAACATGTGAAAAAATTATTTTATGAAATTATATATACTAATACTCATATAATATTTGAATATTATTAATTTTTATCCATTTCTACATCACAATATTTTTTTTTAAATTTAATATTTTATAAAATTCCCAAAGTTCCCCTCCCCTGTCCTTTTAAAGGGCGCCACTTATTCTCATTTCATCACACCTAAAAACCCATTTTTTACACCATTATATGAAAAAACACCTTCCTATTATACCTCCACCACCTATATAAGCACTTATTTTGTGAATAATACCAATCTTATAATTCTTATGGTGTTAAGAAATAGAGACTTTCCAAAAAAGAGGGCTAGTTTTACCTGTTTATTTTAGTTTTCTTTATTCTTACACCTCTTTAAAATATTTTTAAACCATGAAAAAATAAAAAAACCTATATACCTAGATGTTATTAGGTTAATTTAATAACCTATATTCATATCCTCTTCCATCAAATGGGGAACAAAATCATCCTTCATGTGCATGGAGGACTACCATCTCACGAACCAATGTAATTCATTTTCCATCACTGAGTATCTTAGATAGATTATAATTATGGAATTAGTATTTATATATGATATTCATGACATATATATAATTATGAAATGATAATATATCATTCACATTCTTACCTTTCAATTCACTAAAAAATGATAAAGTCGTTCTTGCGTATGTGTGGACTATCACCTTTATGAAGCAATGTGATTTATTTATCATCACCACATCACATGGATGATATATATAAGTATGTTTAAATAATTAGTATGATATTTATTATATTATTATAATTATTTAATGATAAAATCACACTCACATTATTTCCATAATGATCATTAGAAAATGGAAACGTTACTCATGCGTACGTATGACCACCCATCTCCATGATTATAATATAGTTCATTTTTCATAAATATATTTAATGGTTTGATTTAAAAGTATAACAGATTTATAAAAACTATTTTTTTTTTATTATTTTGGATATGATGGAATAATTAGCACTTTCACTATACTCAATATACTGAATTCATTTTGGACTTATGAATTGAATATTGTCAAAACACCCAACGTGAACTTAAATGATTAAATAACTATTAAAAAATATTAAAAAGAGATATAAAACAAATAATAAACATTATAAAAATTATAAATAATTAAAAAACTTATTATTGAGTAAGATAAAGATATTTTGTGGTGATTTGGACTCAAGGTAAGGGAATTTCTTTTCAAAAAACCATCTTTTAAAGTTTCCATTCTAAATATTTTCCCCCATGTATATATTTTTAAAAATTATTTTATGGATGTTTTTATATGGATATAAAATAATTATAAAGTAAATTTTATATATCTTTTTAATTTATTTAAATTCATTTTTCAAAGTAATATTTTTACTGATTGATTTAAAGTTCTTTATAAAAAGGAAAAATGAATATTTTATTTCAATATATATAGAGAAAATGACATTTCCTACAACCATAATAGTTATTTGATTACTTTACTTGATTTCATGTTTTCATCAAAGAAAAGACCATATTTCCCTATATTTTATTTATTTCCCAAAATTATTTTAAAATGGGAAAGATATTTCAATTTCTGAAATTTTTTCCTTAAGGATACAAAGAATATTTTTATGAGTGTAATGTTTGAAACTGAAAAATTTTATGTGTTGATATGATGTTACGATTCCTAGGAATAGTTATGATGATGGGTGTTTTCATTATAAACCATTTACAGGTTGTTATGTTATTAACTAATGATGGGTGGTTTGTGATAAATCAGGGATGGGTGGGTCAATGAGATCCATCCAATGCATTGGGTATCGAAGTTGGTGATATGATTATTCTACTTGTAAGAGATATTATAAGAGAGTTATTGAGATGATTTCCCTTATAATATAAATTTATTTATCTATTATTTTAATGGGTTTCTTGGGGAATCTTAGTATATCTAGAGGAAATATAATGATCTTATGTTTAAAGTAATATATATAATACTTTTTAATGTGGAGAAATATAATTTCGAGAAAAAATTTATTATGTATTTTTTATGGTTTTAAAGAAACCTTAAGAGTTTTATTTTTCCATTATGATTTCTTATAAAATGTGTTATTAAAATATTTGGGTATATAAGTTAGTTTCTTTGGTATAAAATGATTATTTTTATCATAATGTGTTTTCTTAAAAGGAATTTTTTTATAAGTATTCACAGACTAATGGTTTCATTCTTTATTTTGATGTCCCTTATTGAATTTTTTATTCTCATCCCACATTTTAAAAATTCATAGTGTTTTGAGGATTAATAAGGAAAAGGATGAGGCTAGGATTAAAATTTTAAATATGTGTCATGAAAATAAAACTTGTAATATTATACATGTTTTGTTTTTTTGGTAAAAATGGATATATAATATAAGTGTCCACTTTTTAATGTGTGGGTTAATTATGTAAGAGTTATGAACCAATCCTCTTAAAAAATAAACTAAAAATATTATTAGGAATGTAATAAATTTATTTCTTAATTATAAACATAGGGTTATTATAACATCCTTCCTTTTTATCACATAAACTTTCATTACATTTTACAAAACTGAGGATCTTTAAGGTTTAGTGTCTTGGAAACCAGGAACTTAAAACATGAAAAAATAAAACATTCTTGTTAAACACTTGAAAGGATTCTCATCATGTTCATCCTAGGTTCATTACTGCATCTCAAACCTGGGGACATACATCAAAAGAAAGGGTGAGCAGAAGGACCAGTAAGGGAAACAAGGGGAAACATTTAACATGTGAACTTGGGATACATCAACAATGTCATGAAAAGAACTTTAAGGCATGAGAAAGAAATCATGAGATATATCATAATAAAAATAACATTTTTCATAACTTGAAGATTTGGCTAAAACATTTAACATATACAATCATGAACATATCACCAAGGTCCATCCCCAAGGTTTCATTTGACAATTACCAAGGTTATTCACCAAGATATAGTGAAAATTGTAATCTCTAGTGGTTACATCATTACCCAATGCATTGGAGCGCTATCAGGGAGCACCCTTAAATTTTCCTTTATTATCATGTTATCCACATATATAATCATCAAAAATTTCATAAATAACCCATATATCATAAAATAAATGGGTTTCATTTCATAATCACGATGTTTTAAAAATTGCTTTAAAGACATGATCTTTACGTCACTTTAAAACCCACGGAAGGGGAGAGCGGGTCTCATGTATGTAAATACCAGAATTTAAAATAGAAAATTTTGATATATATATGAATACCCTTGTAGAAATAAGAGATTTGAGTATTCACTTTATAACATAAAATAATTTTGATAAAATAGAGGCATTTTGAGACGAAAATTCTGCAGCATAACAGCTATGTTACGAGGTTTTAGAAAACATTGAAAAGAGAGGGGACATGGGTAACCCACTCATAAATGATCCATAAAACAGTATAGGGACAGAATATGAAGGATATATGAACATAGTAATGAAATTATAGAGATTTACCATATGAAATGAAGAACATTAAAGGAAGACAAAAATAAGATTTCTCTTATGAAAATTCGGCAGCCTAACGACGTCACTTAAACTTCAAAAAAATGAATTGACGAGATCAAATAGGGTCTCTCATCATATGAACATAAAATATCATTATGATAGATGTAGAGATCATATACCAACATAATAAAAAGGAACTTTAAAGACTTTACATGAAAGTAGAACTTTGAAAAAAATGAGAAAGGTGAACGAATCCCTTAAAAATTCGGCAGCCTAACTGCGCCACTTAAACTTCAAAATACTGAATTGAAGAGATCAAATGGGGTATCTCATCATATGATCATAAAATATCATTATGATAGATATAGAGATCATACCCCAACATAATAAAGGAACTTGAAAGACTTGACAAGAAAATAGAACTTGAAAATGAGAAGGGTGAAAGAATCCGTTACAAAAATTTCAGCAGCCTAACGGCGCCACTTAAACTTCCATAAAATGAAATGATGAGAGTAATAGGGGGTCTCTAATCATATGAACATAAAAAGGACAGTATAATGAATATAAAATAACATCCTCTAACATAATAACATGGAGCATAAAAGAAATGACATAAAAGAGATCACTTGAAAAGAAAGAGAGGGGGTCAGATCCCTTACCTTAAAACGTAACTCTTAAAACTCAATGGTTTGGACCTTGAGGGATTGGGGGCCCCTTCGGAGGACTCCTTGGGAGGTAAGGAGACCATAGATTCGTTGGGGGAGAGTTGGGAGTAAAAAATAAAGGAGGAAAGGGTGGGTATTTATAGGGAAAGTGAGGGGACAAGGCATTAATGGCCAAGGGACACCTCACAAGTGCTTTTCTCAAAACCATGTGCTCTCCCATGGAATTTACCATGGAGTTAGGCCACATGGGGCCCCCAATACAGTAATTCATCACCTTTGGATGGAAAACCCTTAAAAAATCTCATGACATCATCATGAAAAAGTTATGATGTCATTAAACATACCGAAACCCTAAAACTGCATTTTTACTATTCACTGAAAAATTCATCTTTCTCAGAAAAATCCAAAAATTTCACCTTAACCAAATATCAATGCTCTAAATACATTTATTAACTCCATTTTATAAAAATAATTTTCTAAATATTTTTAATTTAATTTTTAAATAAAAACACTATTCATAGAGAATTCATTTTTTTAGAAAAATCCCCAAAAATTACCATAACATAATATCGATGCTCTGAGTTCAAAAATAAAGTCCATTTTATAAAAATAATTTTCTAATTATTTTTAATTAAATATTTAATTAAAAAACACTATTCACCCGAAAAAACTAATACTTGACTAATAATTTATGAAACCGTTATTTACCCATTTTATTGAATCTCATTACTTAATTAAGGTGTCTAAATTATATTAAAACTTTCTTTAAGTGAGATTACTAATCCATTTGGTCACATTACTAATACTAAGCATAAAATCACTATTCATAATTTACTATTCATTAAATATCAAGTTGATCTTATTATACTCTAAATTTCATACTGAACATAATTGTAGAAGACCATTTTTTGAAAATCATTACACATTTTTATTTATTTAATGTTTACATAAACATTTTTAAAATATCCTTTCTCTAAAATTCATAAAAATATGCATACTATATTTATCCGGACATTTGAAAATTCATAAACTTCATCATAAGAAGAAATCCCAATTTTTATTTAAAACAAAGGATTACACAAGGCAGTTACAGTCTCCTTATGTAGCCCCTTATCACACCAGCATAGGATCTAAGTGTAAGGTGTGATAAGGTGAGAGAATCCGAGGGAGGCTCAGCCAACATCGCACGAGTAGTAATTTCTATCAGTTTGAACTTCTCACGAAGGCGATTCTGTTATAGCTTCACACGATGAAGTTCAGCTTGGGTTTGGTCTAGAGCAAATCCCAGTAGTGCTACCTCCTTCCCAAGTTCTGTTAGATGGGATTCGATCGGTCCAAGACTACTAGGTGAGGCCATCAAATCTTCTTTCTATAATAATTAACCAATATTACTTGTATTTAGAGACAATAATCGAAACTTTTAGTTTATAGCGGTTATATTGACCAATGGTCATATAACAATCAAAACCCAACAGTCTCATTTTAATTATACTCATGTTATCAAATGAAACATTTTTGTTGAGTATAAAAATAAAATAAAATAACACATAAAATTAGGAAACAAGATTTATTCAAAATTTCGGGTCGTTACAATCTTCCCCCCTTAAGAAATTGCGTCCTCACAATTTTTTAAAATTGGGTTTTGAAATTTCATTGAAAGTCCCACATCAGAAAAGGAGTCAGTAAAACTATTACTTTAAAAGAAAGAAATGGATGTACAAAGGTCTCCCGAGTTAACCCACACTAGGATTCCATGTAGGAAAACATGGACATGGAGGAGAAAACAAAGGGTCAAGTTCTGAGGGAGAGTGATAGAAAACATTATTAGGAGAAAGTTAACCACGAGAAAATCCCAAAATTATGATGTGTGTAAATGGTCTTTGATTACCTAGTAGGAAGCGTAAACCAAAAACATTTTTGTTTTACGTTCCTTTTCATAATTTTGAGGAATTCATTTACAACATAGAACAAAAACATAAGGAAATATACCTACCTTCAAGTAGAGTTTCATCCTTTAATGAGTCTCTACCAAAACTAATCTTTTATCCAAATGATGAGAATTCAAAAACACTTGGTCTCATCAAAAGCACAAGAATCATCTTCTAGAGAGTCACATAATCCACAAGAGATTAAATATCTATTTCTTCTATCTTTAAACATTATCCCAAAAAACAGAAAGGGTAAGGTAAAACAAATCTTCAAAAATAAAGAATCCCATGGAAACTACTTTTAAATCTTCAAAGTTCCATGGTACTACCCAAAGTTCATCATAGACCATTCCATAAATAACGGTCCTTAAAATTCCTCAAAATAAACCAAACTAAGATTGAAACCCAAATACAAGAAGGAATTGATAACATAGTCTTCCAAAATAAACTTCATTGTTCATCTTCAAACAAAATCAACCACTCCTAACATCTTATAACAAAATTAGCTAACCTAAACACATTTTAGCCAAGATAGGTTAATCATTCCCATAAGTAACCTAAATTACTATAAGTCCACCTTAAATTCATCGATTCTTCAAAATATAAGTCAACCTTACTTCTCAAGGAAAATACCGTAGTAATCTATTTTCCTCGATCATATAGGGTCCCCAAAATAGTGAATGTCTTCCAAAATAATAATCATCTTTTAATCCCCTAATCATCTCTATCATATTAATATGGAAATCATCACATTTCCTATCACATTGGTTGTTGGGACATGTTCTTCCATTTCCCACCATTAACTAAGAAGAGAAAGTATAATTAGGGGCTTAAATAATTACCCAATAATCATGAAAAGGAACATAAAGCATATAAGGATAACTTATTGAAGAAAATTATACCCTAACTTGTGATTCCCTAGGTTTCAAACTAGGTTATCCATGATCATATATTATTATGTGAATCTTTATTTTATTTTATCTTTGTTCCTTTAATAATGTTTCATACTAAGCTTATGAATTTACCAAAGCATATCCCCCGGGAGTGTCGTAACAAAGAGTGCAGCAAGGCCCGTTGTCGTGTACCTGTTCCTGTTCGAGTCTAGTTCAAAGCGGTGTTTTTGGGTTTTACCCCTATGTACATCTGTGCCAAAGCCACCTCTACCTGCTCGTATCCAGACAGGGATGTATTTTTTCTTGGCGACCCCTTACTCAATACTCACCAAAATACTAGGAAGATTTCCTATATTTAAACTTTTCTATAGGTTTCTTCCTAAAGTTTTCATATCCTAATTTCCACAAATAACTAAACCATTCTTTGATACCAACTATAGCATCCTGCCTTTTTATCACATAAACTTTCATTACATTTTACAAAACTGAGGATCTTTAAGGTTTAGTGTCTTGGAAACCAGGAACTTAAAACATGAAAAAATAAAACATTCTTGTTAAACACTTAAAAGGCTTCTTATCATGTTCATCCTAGGTTCATTACTGCATCTCAAACCTGGGGACATACATCAAAAGAAAGGTTGAGAATAAGGCCCAGTAAGGGAAACCAGGGGAAACATTTAACATGTGAACTTGGGATACATCAATAATGTCATGAAAAGAACTTTAAGGCATGAGAAATAAATCATGAGATATATCATAATAAAAATAACATTTTTCATAACTTGAATATGTGGCTACAACATTTAACATAGAAAATCATGAACATATCACCAAGTTCCATCCCCAAGGTGTCATTTGAAAATTACCAAGGTTATTCACTAAGATATCATGAAAATTGTAATCTCTAGTGGTTACATCATTACCCAATGCATTGGAGCGCTATCAGGGCGCACCCTTAAATTTTCCTTTATTATCATGTGATCCACATATATCATCATCAAACATTTCATAAATAACCCATATATCATAAAATAAATGGGTTTCATTTCATAATCATAACGTTTTAAAAACTGCTTTAAAGACATGATCTTTACGTCACTTTAAAACCCACGGAAGGGGAGAGCGGGTCTCATGTATGTAAATCCCAGAATTTAAAATAGAACATTTTTATATATACGTGAATACCCTTTTAGAAATAAGAGCTTTGAGTATTCACTTTATAACATAAAATAATTTTGAGAAAAGAGAGGAATTTTGAGATGAAAATTCTGCAGCATAACAGCTATGTTACGAGGTTTTAGAAAACATTGAAAAAAGAGGGGACATGGGTCACCCACTCATAAATGATCCATAAAACAGTATAGGGACAGAATATGAAGGATATATGAACATGGTAATGAAATTATAAAGATTTACCATATGAAATGAAGAACATGAAAGGAAGACAAAAATATGATTTCTCTTATGAAAATTCGGCAGCCTAACGATGTCACTTAAACTTCAAAAAAATGAATTGATGAGATAAAATAGAGTATCTCATCATATGAAAATAAAAGATAATTATGATAGATATAGAGATAATATCCCAACATAATAAAAAGAAACTTGAAAGACTTTACATGAAAGTAGAACTTTGAAAAAAATGAGAAAGATGAACGAATCTCTTAAAAATTCGGCAGCCTAACGGCGCCACTTAAACTTCAAAATACTGAATTGAAGAGATAAAAAGGGGTCTCTCATAATATGATCATAAAAGATCAGTATGATAGATATAGATATAATACCCCAACATAATAAGAAGGAACTTGAAAGACTTGACAAGAAAATAGAACTTGAAAATGAGAAGGGTGAAATAATCCGTTACAAAAATTTCAGCAGCCTAACGACGCCACTTAAACTTTCATAAAATGAAATGATGAGAGTAAGAGGGGGTATCTCATCATATGAACATAAAAAGGACAGTATAATTAATATAAAAGAGCATCCTCTAACATAAGAACATGGAGCATAAAATAAATGACATAAAAGAGATCACTTGAAAAGAAAGAGAGGGGGTCAGATCCCTTACCTTAAAACGTAACTCTTAAAACTCAAAGGTTTGGACCTTGAGGGATTGGGGGCACCTTGGGAGGACTCCTTGGGAGGTAAGGAGACCATAAATTCGTTAGGGGAGAGTTGGGAGTAAAAACTAAAGGAGGAAAGGGTGGGTATTTATAGGGAATGTGAGGGGACAAGGCGTTAATGGCCAAGGGACACCTCACAAGTGCTTTTCTCAAAACCATGTGCTCTCCCATGGAATTTACCATAGAGTTAGGCCACATGGGGCCCCCAATACAATAATTCATCACATTTGGCCGGGAAACCCTTAAAAAATCTCATGACATCATCATGACACAGTTATGATGTCATTAAACATACCGAAACCCTAAAACTGCATTTTTACTATTCAATGAAAAATTCATCTTTCTCAGAAAAATCCCAAAATTTCACCTTAACCAAATATCGATGCTCTAATTACATTTATGAACTCCATTTTATAAAAATAATTTTCTAAATATTTTTAATTTAATTTTTAAATAAAAACACTATTCATCGAGAATTCATTTTTTTCAAAAAAATCCCCAAAAATTACCATAACATAATATTGATGCTCTGAGTTCAAAAATAAAGTCCATTTTATAAAAATAATTTTCTAATTATTTTTAATTAAAATTTTAATTGAAAAACACTATTCACCCGAAAAAACTAATACTTGACTAATAATTTATGAAACCGTTATTTACCCATTTTATTGAATCTCATTACTTAATTAAGGTGTCTAAATTATATTAAAACTTTATTTAAGTGAGATTACTAATCCATTTGGTCACATTACTAATCCTAAGCATAAAATCACTATTCATAATTTACTATTCATCAAAAATCAAGTTGATCTTATTAGACTCTAAATTTCATACTGAACATAATTTTAGAAGACCATTTTTTGAAAATCATTACACATTTTTATTTATTTAAGGTTTATATAAACATTTTTCAAATATACTTTCTCTAAAATTCATAAAAAATATGCATACTATATTTATCCGGACATTTGAAAATTCATAAACTTAATCATAAGAAGAAATCCCAATTTTTATTTAAAACAAAGGATTACACAAGGCAGTTATGGTCTCCTTACATAGCCCCTTATCACACCAGCATAGGACCTAAGTGTAAGGTGTGCTAAGGTGAGAGAATCCGAGGGAGGCTCGGCCAACATCGCACGAGTAGTAATTTCTATCAGTTTGAACTTCTCGCGAAGGTGATTATGTTCTAGATTCACACGATGAAGTTCGGATTAGGTTTGGTCCAGAGCAAAGCCCAGTGGTGCTACCTTCTTCCCATGTTCTGTTAGATGGGCTTCGATCGGTCCAAGACTACTGGGTGAGGCCATCAAATCCTCTTTCTATAATAATTAACCAAGATTACTTGTATTTAGAGACAATAATCGAAACGTTTAGTTTACAGCGGTTATATTGACCAATGGTCATATAACAGTCAAAACCCAACGGTCTCATTTTAATTATACTCATGTTATCGAATGAAACATTCTTGTTGAGTATGAAAATAAAATAAAATAACACATAAAATTAGGAAACAAGATTTATTCAAAATTTCGGGTCGTTACATTTATGTATTTTTTTAAGGACGAGTCCTTAAAATTGGTATAATAGAAATGGTTTAGATAAAGTTAGAGGTTAGTATATTATTTGAGAATAAATTAAAAGTCCTCTATATCAAAAAAAATATTAGTCTATTATGGAGAATTGTATTTATTTTGGATAAATATAAATAGTTGAATATATAAATTTATGGTAAAGGATATATTTTTATTTATCCTCATCATAAGATAGTTTATTATGATCGATATAATCACACTAACCATTTTTTGTTTTAGTAAATGGATATATCCAGCGGAAACCAAATTAATGGTTTATTTGAAGGATAATTTGGTTGTTTTATGAATGATTATACCAGTGAAATTATAGTTATTATGAAAACTATTATGGTTTTCTTAACCAACTATTTTGAGTTATGATTAAAAACACGAACAAAGCTGAGTTTACTATCACACCAAATAAGAGAGAAATGTGGTCTTAGAGAATTTCAAGAGATAACTATCATAAAATTAAAAACATTAAAAATTATATGTGTCAAGAATGTGTGAAGAAGAACCCTAGGGAATGTCTCATATGAACAAGAAGATTTTTTGTATATGGTAAAGGATGGAATAAAGCAATAATCTTCAAAGTAAAAAAAGGAAAGATAAAACTGATTCCATAATGAGGAATAATGTTATTCCTAATTAATCAATTGAATTTATTAAATATAGGTAGTATGGGAATTATCTAAATCTATGTCCCGTGGGGGAAGCTCTAGAATAGGATCTGCAAGACCAAAAAGATGAATTTTCAGCAATTCCTACTGCTATTATTATTGAAGATGAGGAAACTAAAAATGAAATATGAATGGTATAGAATAAATCATGGAAAATTTATTGATAATGTTGACTATTGAAAAATAATTCATATTTATTTTGGAAATAAGTATTAAGGAATAACATGGAAAATCATGGTAAATGAATTATGAAGTATGTGAATAATTAAGGCGTCTACTTATAAGGATTCAAATGTTATGATGTAGTGGTAAAAATGATCATAATTTCAAAGGATAATGCAACAATTTTTGAGTTTTTATGTGATGGGAATATATTTGGAGAAAATTATTGAGTTTTTATAGATGTTTGAGGTATATTTAACCCTTATGTCTAATATTATAAAAATATGTTTGAGGAAAAATGTTTTTTATTTTGATGAAATAAGTTTAAATTTATTGATAAACATAGGGTTTATATGATCCTTGATGATTATGGTTATATTTTTTAATTTTCATTATACTTATGTGAATTTGATAAGAATTATATTATTATAGTTTTATAAAAGTACAACACACAGACTCAGAGACAACCCATCACATCTAGCAAGGTTGTGGGTGTTGAACCCACAACCGAACGGCAAGAAGGGGGAAATGCCAACCACTATCATATGTGATGTCATTTTTATCGTGACATTTTTTACTATATAAATTATTTTTTAAAAAAAATAATAATTTGACTTTGGGAACATATTTCTTTACTTTTGGAAAACCATGGGGTTGAAAATTTATTTTGGGACTATATGAATCATTTTATTTGAGAAGAAGTTTACTATTTTGGAAACCTTATATGATTAAGGTAAATAAAATATTATGGGATTTTATTTGAGTAATAATAGTTTAATTATAATTTTGAATAATATATGATTTTAATGTGGCTTTTTAGTGATTTATCTTATTCATATATCTGGTTACCATATTTTGGAAATCACATGACCATAGATTTTTTTTTTGAGTTTTTGACGTTATGAGTGACTAATGTTGACTAGAGATAAATGTAAATTTAATATATAAAGACTATGTGATGAAATACATATTATATTTTTTTAATATTAGTCTATAATATTTTGAGGAATTTTAATGGTAGTTATTTGTGGAATGATCTACACCAAACATTTGGTGATATTATTTAATATTTGAAAATAATTCTTCATATTAAGGTTTATTAATTTTGGTAATTACCTAAACTTATGGTGAAAATTTTGGTTTTTTTGAATATCTAAATATTGGGGGAAAATATTTTTATTATTTTTTAGATTATGAGATTCATTAGAATTTTATTATAATTCTTCATAAATTAAATATTTATCTTTAATACTAATTATTTTGAGAAAAAATGAGAATGTTTTGTAAATTTATTAAATGATAAAATTTTACATGTCAAGTAAGTATATTCCCATTTGTTTCAAGTTTATATTGTGAAGATATTCCCCAACTCTAAGTAAAAGTATCTTGAATAAAAAATGTTATCTTATTACGTTTATTCCTAATGAATCGATAATCTCTTGACCCAACATATATTAATGATTTTGTTGTTATCAAATCTCTCCCAACCATGTCTTATATCACTATCAATCAGTAAATGGGTGTTATTTTTCTCTTCCATATCCATATTTTAACTTACCAACATTTGTTTCCTTCATAGAAACCTAATTTGGTGTTATTCTATATAAACTACTTACATCTCTTCTCCCTTATCAATAAGAATTCTTATTAACCATTTTTACAATGTGGGATTTCAAGAAAGGCATTTCTAAATACCAACCAATTTATTAGTGATATCAAGTTCAAATCGGGTATATGGAATTTTTTTAATGGGGGATAATGTAATATCTTGATATTTTGAAGGAAATATTGTGTCTGCTAGAAAACAAGATATGCAACACCAATCTTAGATGAACCATAAAAGATTTAAATATGACCGTTATAACTTAACTATTAATTTTACTAGTATGAATAGGTTTAGATAATTTATGAAATATATATAAATATACAACTAAATAAAAATTTATTGATAATTTCTTTATAAATAATAACTCAATTTTTTAGTAAATTTATTTTATGATTTAAAAATTATGTTTTCATGAAAAAAATTATAATTCCTTTTTGAGAGGGAATATTATAATTAATTTTAGTAAATTTTATAAATGTTATTTTAAAAAATGAATATAATTTTTTAGATCATCATATCAATATTTTATTATCATGATTTTATTATTTTTATAAAAATTTTGAATTTTCAATGAATAGTGGAAAATAATTATTTTTATTGAAACCGTGTTTTATTTTAAATAAATTATAAATTAAAATTATAAAATTGGATTAGTTATAAAATTTTATCACAAATTTTTTATTTAAAAAAATCAAAATATGGATCTTTTAATGATTTTTTACTTAAATTTAGTATGAATAGAATTTATACTGGAAAAGGAATTTTTCTAAAAATCAAGATTTCATCTAGTTTTTTTAGTTTAAACATAAATTAAATAATTCCACATCAATTTTTTATTTTTAAAATATTTATTCCATATTTGGAATCTTGATGATCGTATTTGGTAAATAGGCCCCCCTATGTTTTTTCCAATATAAATAGTAACCTTAGTAATTTTTAACCATGTCAATGGGTAAAAATGGTAACTAATGTTAACCTTAAAATGATAAGGACTATAAAATGTAACTAACACTTGAATTAATTTTATTTATTGAGTTAATTTCGACCATACTCATCCAGTATTCATTTATATTACCTTTTTTATATTTTATGTGATTGTTACCTTCATAATATTTTATGTAAAAAATAGTTAAAAATGACACACTCTTATATTTAATTACTATAATATTTTTAAAATGGGGATAAAGGATGAAATGTATGATTATAAATATTATTCTAAAATATAATAGATATATATTCATAATGGTATTTTATTTATAATTTCTAGTGAAGAAAAAATTACCTAAAAGGCTTACGTAATGTGAATTCAGTAATTATTCAATTAATGGAAAAAATGATGTTACCAATATTAAATGTAGTATAATTTGAAATAATTAATATAACAAAAAATGGTTAGATAAAAATTTATTTTCATTTATGTGTTAAATTATTTTATTCAAATTTAATTTCATGTCTTGATTTTATAAAAGTGAAAGTAAATGAATAGTTTTAAATTTATGTTATTGATATTTTCTATAAATAATATTTTTTATATGATATACAATTCTTAAAACTACTATAATCCACTAATAGATGAAAATATAGTTTAAAAAATAAATAATGGTCCCTTTATGGGACATATTTCCAATAATGGTAACCATCATGATCCTTAAGATTCATAAAACCTTGTTGTCATAGTAACTACGAAAAGAGTTAACAAGGGGTTAAAATGAAAAGATAAGGGTAGAAATGTGATATAAAATTCTAAAAAAATATTTTATTAATTATTTTGTTTCATTCTCATATTATCATTGAATATTATAAATTTTAACCATTTTTGAATCAAAATTAATATATATTAATTTAAGATTTTAAAAAATTCCAAAAGTGCTCATTCCCACACTTATAAAATGACACCACTTCATATCATTTATTCACACTGAAAAAACCCATTTTTTTAGAATACATACACAAAAACCTTAATAAAACCCCTCAATATGTTCCATATGTCTTATTGTTATCATAATACCAATCTTATAGGTATTAAGGTGTTTATAAAAGGATATTTTACCAATAAGTTATATAGTTTAAACCACATATTTTGTTATTATTTATCCCTAAAACTTCTTAAAATCAAATTTAAACATGATAATATAATATCACATGTATCCTCAATATATCAAGATGTTATTATGTTGATTTATTAAGTTAGATCAATATCCTCTTCCATCAAATGAGAAACGAACACATCATTCCTATGTGTGGTGGACTATTGCCATAAGAACCGATGAAATTCATTATCTATCACCGTATCTCATGGATATATTATAATTATGGTATTGATATTTATTTTTTAAATTCATGAAATTTTTATCATTATGATAATATAATATATCATTTTCCTTATTTCCTTTCAATTCACTAAAAAATAATAATGTCATTTCTATGTATGTGTGGACTACCACATCCATAAATCCATGTCATAGGCTTTTTATCACCACATCACATTGATGATATATGTTGGTATATTTTAATAATTAATATTTTATTTATGATATAATTATTATTCCACAAATGTAAAATAATAATCAAATTATTTATTTAAAGATCATTGAAAATTTGAAACTTTAGTTATTCATATATATAGCCTACCGTCTCCATGATTGTAATGCAGTTCATTTTTCATAACCACATTTAATAGTTAGATATAAAATTATAATTTATTTATAAAAAATATAATTATTTCATAAGTATTATTTTAGAGATTATGAACTACTTCTCTTTGATCATAGTCAACCTACCAATGTCATCTTGGACTTATGACCCAAATACCATCAAAAAATCTAATATAAGCATAAATGATCACATAATTATTATAACATGGTAGTAAGTGAGATAAAAGGAATATTCAAAATGAAAATATTATAAAGAATGTAAATAATTAACATAAGTTTATTACTAATTATGATAAAAAAATTATGTGATAATTCATACTCAATGTAAGATACGTTATTTAAAAAAAACCTCTTTTATATTTTCCCTCCAAACCATTTTTATTCCATGTTGATTTTTTTTAAAATTACATTATGGATGTTTTTATATGTTAAAAAATAATTATAATTGAGATTTTATGTATCTTTCTAATTTAATTAAAAGGTTTTCAAAATGAATTTTGTATCTAGTGTTTTTACATCCTTTACAAAAAAGATAAAAGGAATGTTCTTTTTTAATGTATACGAAGACAAAGACCATTCCTCCATTGTAATTGTTGTTTTATTTTTGGATTTATTTACAATTCTTCATGTTTTATTCAAATAAAAATCCAATTTCCCATTATTTTGGTTTTTTTCTAAAGGATTTTAAAATGGAATAGATATTTTAATACTAAGAAACGTATTCTTATAGATAAAATGAATATTTATATGTGTTTAATGTTTGAAATTGAATGCTTTTATGTGTTTTAATTATGTTACGGTTATTGGGAATTTTTATGATAACATGTGGTTCTATTATAAATGAGGTATTAGTTATTTTATTATTAACCAATGATGGTTGGTTCTATAATAATCCAAGGATAGATGGGTCGGTGATATCCCTATAGTACACTTGATATAGATGTCTACCTTCTAGTTATTCCATTTATAATGATGATTATAATCATGATATGGAAATGATGTCACAAGAAACCTAAATGTTCTATCAATTATTTCTTGGATTTTTTACAGGAATCTTTTTATTTATCATGGTAAGATAATGATCATATGAATAAAAAACAGTTTATTGTACTTTTTAATGGTGGAAAGTATACATTTGTTAACAAAAGTTAATATGATAATTTTATGATTTTATCGAAACCTTACCAATTTTATTTTTTATATTAATATTTATTATGAAAATTTTTATGAAAATATTTGTGAAGAGAATGTTATTTTTTGGGTAAGAAATTTTTTATTTTTAGCCTAAATTTGTTTCTTAATTGAAATTTTTTATAAGTATTCATTGACTAACAGTTTATTTTATTCTATTTCTGTCACCTTCTAATATTATTTTTCTTATACCATGTTGTAAAATGTTTTTCATAGTGTTTTAAGGATGTATAGGGACAAGGATGAAGAAAATATTAAAATTTTAAATATGTTTCATGAAAAGAAATTTTTTTTATATCTTAAATGTTTTTTTCATGGTAAAAATGGATATTAAATAGATGTTACCAATTTGTAATATATGGTTTTTTATGTAGGATTTATAAAAAAATACGCTAAAACTCTAAAACAAATATATCCTCAAGAATGCAATTAAAATATTTATTAACTAAAAAATTAGGATTATTAATGTTTTATGGACTAGAATTGACAAGTCCTGCACATTAAGTTGATACTAAAGCCTTTGGAAGAGGTAAATTGGGTCATAGTCTTAGGTATATGGATATTGTTGTTTAGAGAGGTATTTAGGACAATCATTATGAAGTGGATGATTTTTCTATGTGGGAGGAATGTGGTCGAGGATAAATGATTATATAGTCGCAGGGGTGGGACAATTTTGAATAAAGTATTGATTATTTTATTATTTATGGATAAATACTATTAGGGTTTTGATTCTAGTAAACTTAATCATTTATAATTATAAATAAGGTTTTTTACAATCAAATTTATCAAAAACTGAACGGAATTTTAGAAATACTTTATTAAGGGTAACGAAACAATAAATTTTTTTCCAAAAAAATATAACATAGGTATTTAAGATTGAATTATAGATTTTGAAATTAATTTTAATATTTTGAAATTAATTATTTTACTCTTTAAACCCATTTTAAATTATAAAAAAAATAATTGTAAAATTTTTTTGTTCATATTTATATCATGATAATGTAAAAAATCTAATGATATTCATAAAAAATATATTTAATACTATTCAATTAAAAATGAAATTTTCTATAAAGACACTATAAATTCACTTCAAGATAATTTTAAAATGATAACATTAAATATTAATTTCATTTTTTCAATTTTTTTTATAAATATTATAATTCATGGATTTAAATAAAATCACACAATTTTAGGGGAAAATCATTTTGAATAAATATAATAATTTTATTATGAGTGATCAAAATATTATTTTTATCATATCATAAATATAATATGATTAATAATTATTACCAATATAACTTTTAATAAAATTAATTTTCTAAATCCTATGAATATAGTATTTAACATAATTTGTTTTTACTAAAAATGTGAAAATGGTTAATTAAAATTTATACTTATTTTTAATTTAAATTATATGGTTTTTGAATTATTTTTATAGAATTATAATATTCATATTTACTCATATTTCCTCATTTTTAATAATATTTGTTACACATTTTACTTTTCTCATCGATACTATTACCATTTCAATGGCATGTTATTTTTCCAAAAAAGATAATTCCTATTCCAATGGTTGTATATAGACTATAAATCCTATAATAACATATCGTTACTCAATGAAGTCAATTTTATATCAAATTTATTTGTAATTATTTTAGTAGTTCCAATATTATTTCTAGTATTTTGTTTTATTTTTACTATGTTGTTCATGTATGTGATAAGTTTAAATGATTGTGATGCACCAGAATATCAAATTTTAGTTTTATTATTTTTTTTATTATCTCATTATACTATTTTTAATTTGTTGGAGTATATTTATACATTACTTGTAATATTTTATACCAATGAAAAAAATGGTGTTTGTTTTATTATTTCATGTATAAGATTTATATTTTATATTACACTTCAAATATATTTAGGGAGGTAACTTTTTTATATATGAAATCTATGGGTCATTACATTCTTCCCCATTTACAAATCTTAGCCATTAAATTTCAACTCAAACCCTAATATGTAAATAGATGAGGATATGTTTGATTCATAAAATTCATAGGATCCCTAGTTTCCTCTTCATAATTATGATTTCACCTTAGTACATTGACAATATGAGTAGTGTTAGTTAATAATAATTTATCCATACAATAAATAATTTCTAATGATTTCTCCCCATAAGAGAGATCATACCCCAAATATACAACCTATGGATTTAGTAAATTTGAATCATCTAAAATTTACTTTCTCAAGAGAGATATGTGGAACACATCGGCTACATTGGACATGTCTGGGGGAAGGGAAAGTCAACAGATCACAACCCTAACATGGTCAAGAACATATAAAGGAAATACATACCAATGAATTAGCTTTCCGTTTTCACTAAGAATCATAAATACATTAAATTAAAATATTCTAAGGAATCATTAATCCCCAACCTTAAAATATAGGTTTCACTAATTATTTTTATAATAGCTCTTTTCTCAACCCAAATATTCTATGATGTGCTGATAAATGAGTTAGACCTTTTATGTTATCTCTTACCCCAACATTTATCACAATATATTATTTCTCCAACTTCATCCTAGCATGTTAGAGTTATATAATTCTTTACATATAGTGATTCATATGGATACATATGAATACTTGATTCATATTTTATATTGTAAGGGAACTTAACTAGAGGAAGGTGTTGATTGTATACTCCTTTAAAGTCTATAGAGTAATATATGATCATGCACTCTAGATTTTGAATGATCATTTCTGATTGAAAATCTATTTAAAGTTGATATATCATTTTTATTTTCAACACTATCTCCAATTCCTTTGGAATGATCCTCAAGAATGTTGAGGTGATCCTTATATCTCAATCATATACAATAGTTTATCATGTTTCATACAACCTCACCATATCTTTGACATATATCCTATCAATTTGATTGAGTGAGAAATGTTACTAAATGGAATTTTAATAAATTTTATTTATAATATTATACATTACAACCCATAAGGAATTATTTCCTTTATAAGTTTTTTGGTGATATATGAAAAATACCATGGTTATGTTCTCTCATTTCTATATTGACATGAAAATGGTTACATCATCTCCTTGGATTTCAGAAATTACTTATTAACTTTAAAGTATACCAAGAACTTGGATATATATATTTAATAATATTATTACTTATATTGTCCCAATATAAGTTCTCTTTTAAGTTATTATACATCATTGTGCTTCCAAGGTGGATGGAAAATGAGGAGATACAAGCATAATCCAATAACTCTTTATTTATCTCAGGATTATAAAATACACATAATCATATCCCATACATTTATACTCTATATTTATTTATCTTTAACTCTGATATCCACTTCTTTGTCAGTATCATATTCATTGGGATCTTCAGATCATTCCTTTTCACCTCTTTAATCTTCTCCGAGACATTATTTTGAGTAATAATTTGAGAAATTTAAAATATCATTCCTTCATTTATAATTACCATGTCAATAATTTTGAATTCAATAATTATTAGATCAAACTAAATACATATCATGTATAGGGTTTAAAGATCATTTTTAAATAAGGAATATTCCACATTGTTTTTGTAACATCCTGTGTTTTGAACGAGATGTAATTTTCTAAAGGATTTTAAATTTTTCTATTTAGTGGCTGGGACAGATCTTAAACCAAGATTTGGAAAGTAATCCCATTCATTAAAACACATAAAAGTGTTTTTTAAATTTTATGGCTTGATAAGATTATTGGGTGTTTGAATAAGATTCAAGATCTCCAGGATTTTAAAGCTTAGTTTCAAGAGAAATAGACTTGGGTGTATGGTTGGTTCAAGATTAGTTCTAACTTTGAGGCCCAAACAATGTATCATATTTTCGTGGTAACATGGTTTTATATAAACTTGATAGGGGACAATTAAACCATATGAATTTTTTCATAGGTCTACAGGTAGCTGCATGGTTGGTGAATAGTTTTTATAATAGTGTGCCACAATCGTGTGAGGTGGATGGAGCTCCTGACAGTGGCCATGCATGTGCTACAACCTGTTTCAAATAACCATGTTCCTAGTTGTGTCTAGGAATTTATATTTTGGACAGTGGAACTATATATTTTGTTCAATGTTTTCCAAATGGTTAGTCTAAACCGTGTAACTATTAATGGGGATATAAAATATCCTTTTCCCCAACCACCTCTATGGTTTCCTTCTCATTTCTATTTCCTAATTAACACACAGAACCCCCTCCTACCACTCAAGCTCTCCATATTCTTCAAAAATATATTTATATTCTTCATCATGAATCGGAAAAGAAATTCATCATTCATGTTATATCTCACTCTTTTTTTCTCTCATTCATCTTCATTTATTTCTATGTTTATCCTGTAGTATTGGAATTTATTTCCATGTGAGATAATATGCCCCATTTTCAATGCATATATCTATTCGTCTAATTATTCTCATTTTAGATCAAATAAATAGACAATAATAGATGAGTGATATATCCTTATCATGAGTTATGCGTTCTAGTTTCTATTCTCTTAATTTTTTGTTTATTATGAAATCCTCCATTATGCTCGATTTTCCATGTTTTTCTCCAAAAATTTGAAATAATTTAACAAAAATGGCCAGATATTTTAGATATACTCTCTTATAAAATTTAATATATCTACGGTTGTCTCCATGGACTAGTATCACCCCTTTGTTGAGTTTAATATAATACATATAATGCTTTATTAATGCACATGAGAGAGAAAAACATTCTAATTGGGTTTGTCTTATGTCCCAATTGAAGTGGCTTTGGGATAAACCAAATGGAATGTGAATGTTAAGACCATTACATTCCCATTTAATAAATATATATAAATTGTTTAGTAGAACTAATTGTATTTAATTATATTAGGGAATATATAATTAAATGGACCCTTATTTTTTTCTTCAATTGAAAAATGGAATGATCATGATGAATCATAGTTTGGAATGGATAATTTCCATATCCTTCATGTTTTTTAAATGGTATGACTAATTATATATATATTTATTTGATAATTATAATGGATTTCATTCCTTATACTTGAATTTTATATAAGGCATGAGTAGTTCATTCTTTATGACAACATTTTAAATTTAACGTGCCTATTGTAGTAGAACCTTAATAATTAATATTAAATGGTTAATAGGTGTAAGGCCTGGTGCTCCTCATATTTTAATAAGTTATTGGAAATCATGTTCATCAATATGTTATTAAATTGTTTTAAATTGCATCCCCCCCTTTTTATCAATTTTTTTGGCATAGAAAACCATATCATTGCATTATAATAATCATACATTTCAATTCCTATCTAATTCTAAAATTTTGGATATGGTATTTCCATTTATTAGTGGTATTTATGGTCATGACATCCCTTATCATTCATATGAGACTATTGGTCATGACTTTTCTTATTATTCTTGTGTGAATATTGTGCATGAATTCTTTTAACATTCATATGATACCATGGGTCTTGACATCCCTTGCCATTCATATGATATTTGTTGGTCACAATGTCCCTTATTATTTATTTTAAACTAAAGGGAATGAAATATATTACCTTTCATTGTGAAAGTTGGTCATGATGACACCTATTTTATGAATGAGGCTGGTATATTATCCTATTGTGGATTCCAATTTCATAAACCTATGATCCATCTGGTAAATATATATCTATATACAAGATTTAATGTCTATATATATTCCATCCTAGTAAAAATCATACATATTCTCTCAGGTATTCCACAGAGAACCCAAGACAATATGTGTAATATTTTATTATTTTCACTTCTTATTATTATACATGGACACTACTTTATTTTATACTCACCGCATGGATATTAATTATGAAAAATTGGTGGTGGTTACCTACGGATTTTTATTCACACCTTATTTGGGCCCCCCTTTTATACCTAAACAATCCTCTTGGTTGTAGGATATGTTCTTTTATGGTTCTTGGTTGTTGTTTCTATTTATAGGACAAAACATAACAGGGAGATGTGACCAAGAATATACTTGGGATACATACTAGATTTGGGTATTTTATTTATTTATTTATTATTTTTTCAGTCTAGTCCTATTATTTGTATTACATTTTTTATATTGACTACTTGTATTTGATAAAGAATATTCATGCATGGGTGGATTTTTTGGCACTAACATGGGTATCTATTTTGAATAATGCTGCTCTTTATATTTTGTTTTCAACTTTATTTATTTCTTCTTTTAATGTATTCAGTACTGATTCAATGGGTATAGTCTCCTCACTGTTCAACCATTAAGCCCTTACTAGTAGTTAGTAGCCTCTAGAATACGAGGAGGCATGCCTTATGAAATGTGGAAACTTGTCTCGTGGCACCAGATTAGTGTCTCCCTAGATGGTTTGTTGAAAAGTGGTATCAAATGATTTTTATTCATTTTTCATACTATTTGGGATGGTGGAAAGGATACTAGGAATGTTTCAATACATGGTAAATAGCTCGTGTATAGGTCCGACCAAACCATGAATGGGGGAAAGATCATGTTACTTAGGATGAGACTGATGTTCATGATAGTTCATTACTAAAATTGATTATTATTTCACCTTGAGTGATTTTTATAATTCCCCCGGTTACCGATTTATAGATTTTACCCTTAGAAAATTTTAGAAAGGAATTATTGATACATTCATCATTATAGGAATATTGAGATTCACATGGTATACATTTTTCATGCTATATGGATTTCAATGTTTGATTGCCTGATACTTGATGTATATTCCTTGAGTAATATATTAGAGATTTCACAATTGTAGGATGAATGAGATATGTATTTTTTTAATTAAATATTCTACATATACCTAAATTTTATTTTCACACATAGATTAAGGGTGTATACTTAATTAAACAATTATGATATGATTTAACCATGAAACATTGGTTGAATGGGATGAAACATTACTGGTTATGATTAAATGGGTGCTAATAGAAATTTATAAGTATTATGGGTCTTTATAAATTGGGAAGGGTGACCCATATAATCAAACCATCATATATGGACTCTTTATATTTTGAGTCAAAATGTGAAAACTTGGTTACAATTAAATGAATTCCAATTGTAACTTATAAAATAATGTTCCATTATAAATTGGGAAGTGTAATTCTTCTAACTAGATCATTGTATAAATAAAGTAATTTTTAAATCTTAATTAATTAATGAGAAATTTAAATTACATGAATATGTTTTGAATTAATAAATTGAAATTCTTTCTTATGGACTATGTTTGACATGACCAATATAGGTCAATCTCCACATGATATTCTTATATGATAAACCCACTATGGGTGTTTTCAAATATTAATGAAATCAATTATTTTTGGGTTGAAAATAAATGGGATTCCAATTTTAGTTTATAGAGAGTGGACTCTATAAATTAAAAATAAATTCCCATATAATTCAACCCAAAATGACATGAAGGGACCCTCATTGGTTGCCTTTATTCATATGTGCTTAATGTTTAACCCCGACTAAAAATTTGTTTTTATTGGATTTTCAAATTCCACTTTAAGGATGAGAAGAACTAGAAACAAAATTACCCCCATTACACATTTCAAAATTCAAAAACCTCTACAATAACTGATAATCACCATCCATCACCCACGTCATCATCATGAGTATCACTATTGTTATCGCTATCCATCACCACGTTGTCATCACCATCCTAACACTGCACCAGACACCAATGTTGCCATCACTAGTCATTATCATCATAAGCACCGCTATTTTCATTACCATCCATCACCATGTTTTCATCACTATCCTACCACCACACCAGACACTAGAGACCATCGAAGACTGTCAGTGTCTCTATAAACATCGCACTATGGCGTCGTACCCCATCGATCCAGTAACAACCAAATAACCAAAACAAAAAACAAGCAAGAAGGACTCATCATAAAGCAGAATTCATCGACACTCCACCATTGAGATCCAAATAAAAAACCATCTCTGAAAACGTGGGGAAGAAAACCAAAAAACATAAACCATCGTCGAAGAGCCGTGTATGGAACGATGGCGGCTGCATAACCACACATCCAAAAACCAGGTTGTAACCGCCAATCTAGCTCTGACTAGGGGAGGAGAAGTATATCATTCGGTCAGAGTAGTGGTTGAGCAGACGAGAGGTCCAAACACTGGAAAATACAATGAAGAGAAAACTAGGAACAAAAAAACATGAGCAAGAAACCCAACACCTTGAGATCTATCGACCACCAAACTGCATAACCCAAAACTACCTAGAATCACTGCTCTATAACCAAACTAGAGAGGTGTAAGGGAATAAGATTTTAGATCCATGAAAAGGGATTCTTAAGGAATCTACAATAGACAACCAACAAAAAAAACCCCAGGACATCCTTATAGAAGAAGCTATCATCACGAATAAAGGAATTGGAGCACAATGAAAGAGGAGAAACCCCAGATGAGGGAGACACAAAAGCACCAAAATTAGGGGAAAGAGAGGAGGAAATATATAAGGGATGAGAAACCCTAGAAGAGGGATATAAATATGCAAGAGTTCCAAAAACAAGGAAAAAAAGAGGGGGAACTGACCCCGAAGAAGAGGGTGAAGGAGAAACAAGAGCACGAAAGACTAGTGGATAATGGATCCATGAGATTATCACTTAGTGTTTAACCCCATGGGGTTATATTCATGTAATTAGGGATGGTAATTTATAATGTCGGTATCCAATTATTTAGTGTCATGTATAAATATATGGTATCATCTTATAGAATATATTCCCCTTAAATGATAAAAGACCTTTTATCTTCTTTTGAGCTTTAATTTATATGAGGTTGTAGTTGATTAAAATTCCAGTTGCAACCTAAAGAGTGTTTTCATCTATATATTTTGAGTGAAATTTTCTATAATGAATCCCAAATGTGAAAACATAAGGTTAAATTAATGGATTAATGTAAATTATATGATAATTTACCTAATTTTTCATGGAGAATGCTAAATAATGTACTTTGTAGAGATCCCCTTTATAACTAATACTTGATAACCCTTGAAAATTAGATACTTTAAATGTTGTGATAAATGTTCACTAATAAAATTACTATAAATGAAAACTTTTAGAGGTGTTTATAACATGAAAACATGTATAGGGGTCAGTTTTAAATGTTTCTTTGAGAGTTAATTTTGATGGAAATGTGATAATTTCCCATAGGTATAATTTTACTTTTTATGTTTCTATTGATCTAATTATCACCTGGTAAGGCGTAGTTACCTTTTCAGGCATGACCTTGTTTGAAGGTCAATGACTTGTGTATGTAAGGGAATATCATGGTAGACTAAGTACCCTTATAAATTAAATTATTTATAAATGATGATGAAAACTTCTAGATGTGATGGTTCATTTAGGTTCTATTTGTCCCAAGTATGACTTTTGGTGATGAAACAACACTCGAGGGAGGTGGGTGGTTTTCTGGTAAGTTAATCCTAAGGGGGGTATTACCATATATAGACACCCATTGAGTGTAATATATATTAATTTATACTTATATCATGACCCTCTAGGGAGGAGTTACATATGGGGATACTCAGAGAGAATAATTCCTGGTAGCCCGATGCTTGGCAGGTGATGTCGTTACGCTTATGTTGACCAGTTAGAAACTCATAGGTTGATGATCATTTTACATGAATTCATATCTAACTATTTAAATATTGTTTACAGGCACATATTATACAATTTAATATAATACGTTATGAGGGATATCAACCTTGTGTGAGAGTTCTTAGGGCTAGGTGGACAGACCTAGTGGCCCTTAACAATAACTCCAAATCTAGTGGGGTAGGGATGTTTGGTTGAACAAGTAAACCTAAGTGAGGGGTTGGGAGAAGTTTACATATGAATTTTTAGGAGGAAAGATTAGTTTTACTCCCTTGTCGAGATAGATGCACTGATGATTCTATGTTGTTTATAATTTAGGCATGTGAGGCATACTGTTGTTGAATAAGAACCATGATTATTGGGTAAAGATACTACATTCGATGGGCTAGACTATATGGATGCCTGGACTAGTTTACCAATAGATATGTGTTTTATGTTTTGGTTTCTAAAACCATGTTTTGAGCTAAGTGTTCATTCAATAAATCACAACATAGGTGATATTTCTGATTATGAAGAGGAGTTCCAAGGGAACTTACATCATTATGAAAATGATGTGCTATGTTGAATGTTCATCATGGACTTATTGATGGAAGACTCATGGGAGAATGGGTTAGGCCTTGAATTGTGTAGTATTGAATGTACACCCACTGCATATAAAAAGTTTATTTCTCACCAGTGCATGTGGTAAATGGTTGATATGAAAAATTAGTGGTCGTTTAGGTATGGGATGGGAATTGACAGTTTTTATATTACACTTGTAGGAATGATGAGCTATATATTTTGATAAACACAAAAAGAAGAACCCATGATGAGAGATAATTTGAAATTTGAACAAGGTTCTATGAAATAGTTTATCATGGTTAAACCTAGATATATATTTTTTTTTGGTGACATCGTGTTAGGAGTTACTAAAAGGAAAGAATGGAATATTGGTGTGAGCATGGATCGAGGATAGCAATAAATACATAATGATATAATATTAGTGTACTCCTATTTTAGAGGTGATAATTACCCATATCTAGAAATCATCCTAAGTATAGTGGAGAATGTTTTTCATATGTTGAATTATCTTAAATAACTTCAATGAATTAATGGATAGACTCCTATTTAGTTGTAATTGAAGATCTATTTAAAGGTGAACCATAAGGTGAATAGTAAATCATTGGCACTTTAAGTAAGGTGACCCTTGTTATGTTTTGAGACTCATCTAATGAATTAGAAACTATTATTGTGAAATGGAAACAGTTCAGAGTTTTTGTTTATTTTACCTCTCGGGAGTGAGTGGGTGTTTAGTCATACCAGTCATTATGTCCAATGAATGTTCTACATTAATTAAGAATTTTTTTCATTGCTCTGACGATATGGATGATTCTAATTTGGATAGTGGGATATCATTTTCTAGTAGGATACAATCATGTGAGAAGGGTTTTTGGACATTGGGACTGGTTGTGTGATTGTCATTTTGGATCTCATATACCATTGGATAAATGAAACAATGATCCGATAGGTTTATCAATAAATGCTAGCTACATGTTTGAGTATGGACTTGGGGAAGTCTGAGTGTGGTCCTTAAGCCCAGAGTATCTTATGATGATACATGGATTCTTTATTAGGAATGTGTCAATGCTTATGTTATAGAAAAAAATCATTTTTACTAGGATATGGATAATCTTGGATATTTCATTGGAATTCAGGTATGGGCTATGATGATAATTCTTACAACAACATCAATATGCCTTAGAAAAAAAGGATTTATAATATAGTTTTTGTAATGCATCGTCTATTGAAGCCAATTATTTTAGAAATAGCCAGCTGGAAGCAAACCGAAATGAGTATATCCTAATAGTTTGATAATGTTGGTGATGAACCATAAAGGGTGTTCCATCATGATGATATGGGCACAGTTTAAATTTCAACTGCATCTTTTCTTGGAAAATTCAGTACGATCAGTATGAGTGTGGTTGATTGGAATTGAACCATTTTTATAAAATCAAGGACCAAGGGGTAGTTTCCCCATGTGTAAAATATTAAACCAAAAAAAATATAGGGCCATATATTTAGTATATTAATACATGATGAGAGTATTTATAGGACACTAAGTTCTTACTTCAATAAGAAATTCCGATAGTGGGGGCACCAGGTTTCAGAAATTGATAATTTAAGACTAGAACAAATGATGGGAGCATAATAGGCTAGTTGATGGAAAGAGGATATGACATGAATGTGTCTGGGATTATACGGGCTCGGGTAAGTACCATCTTAGTATTTATTTGATGATTATGAGTGCTAGTTCAAGTTTTATGAGTTTTAGTGTTGTATGCTTAATGGGACGCATGTGGAAACATTTTTATTTTTTATATGCAATGCATCCATTTCATTGGGAAAATATCGAACCAAGTAGGTTGGGTGTTTTTTTATTCATTCCCCAAGGATTATCCAGAATGATAAGTTCTATGGTTTTTAGGTTATAACATCCCGTGGTTTGAACCTGATGAAATTTTTTAAATGATTTTGAATTTTATATTTGTTTAATGGATGGATATAAAATCGAGAATTGGAATGTGATTCCTATAATTGGAAAACATAAAAGTGTATTTTTTGGATTAGTTTTATGTACTATGAGTTTTCTAGGGTGTTTTAATTAGTTTCATGAGGTTTGACTATGAAATATGAGGTTTAGGAGAAACCGACAGGGGGCATGGTTGGTGCATAATTAATGCTAACCATGAGGCCCAAACTCTGCAACCAATTTTTTTATAGAACTCAATTTGTTTTAAAAATGTTAATGGACTAGTAAATCTATTTATTTAGTGTACAAATTCAAGGTTATTCTAATATTTGGCCACTATTTTTATAACCATGCGCTTCAACCATATGGCATGGATGGATCTTGATAAAACAAATTTTTATTGAATATTTTATTGATAATAAATGATAAAATTTCCTCACATTGTGTTAAATATGTTTATTTAAAAAATATTTGTAATTAGATCATTCATTTGAAAATTTGATGGAAATTCCAGTTTTACCCTTTATAGTACACTATAGAATTTCAGAGATACATATTTTTATTTTTATTATTTGAACTTGAAATTTAGTAACTATGTTCTTGACTTAATGAGATACAACTTTTGTTCAGGAAATTGGAGATAAATCTTTCATTTGGTTGGACTAAATGTACCATGAAGTAAAAGGGCCAAATATTGAGAGGATCTCTCCAACCCAATTGTGAACAAATTATTCTTCTATAAGAACAACTGGTTCATGTGTTTTAGAGGTCAAATGGACAGTGTAAGTTGGCTTCAAATATTTGGCCGAGATTCCCCATTCACACTTGAAACCTATTTAAACCAAGCCTCCCCACCACTCTATAAATTAGATTTTTTTCTCATTTGGAGGGGTTTGGACGTGAATTAGGATATTTAAGGAAGAGGAGAATTGGTTTCACTCAAATTATCCAACCATTTTAAGAGGGGTAGCTCTTGAAGCAAGTATCCCCTCATCAAATCCTTCTTCTCTTCTTCATGTTGTAATGTTTGCATTTGTGTAATAAACTTCTTTGTTATTCTTTTATTTCTTGTATTTTATTCTGTTTTGTTAAATTATCTTCTTCTTTACTTATCCTATTTGGGTTTGAATCAATATTTGAGATGAGACTGGGTTATACCCTTTCCATACTTTACACATGCAAAACATCTCCATGATGATGACACCGCCCATGGAAGAGTAGTTTTCTTAGTGATTGATCTATCTTCTACCCTCTTCATTTAATTATTTTGAATCATTGAGCTACTGTAATTCACTTAATATGACCCATTAATTGAGTTTTTTAAATTATAATAAACTAATCAAGAAATTGAAAAATTAACATAAAAACACGCGAGGTTGAGTATTATGTGAATTGTGAGAGCGCAATCTTAATCGGTAATACAAGACCACACATGATAAATTTGTAGAGTTAAAATATAATACCTAAAAACAATTCATACTAATTTTCCAGAATAGATATGTTCCCTAATTTACCACTAACCATAATCTATCCTTAGAACATCAATCAAAGCAGGGTGCTGCGATTGCATGTTTTGAAGATAGCCTAGGGTTTAATTCACTTCATCTTTGTGGTAAAGTTAATTATCATAGGGTTTGGGGGTTAATAAGTTAGGGGATCATAATTAAGTGGATTGTAATTTAAATTATAATGATTAATAATTGAGTGAAGTGGTAGAGTTAGATCGATTATGACTTTTAAATATTTTCCAAAAAACATCTTCTTGTTGTGTCATTTTAATAGAACTTCATTTTAACACAAAAAACAAAAAAAAAACAATCTTCTTCCAAAAAAATTATTCTGTATTTATAAACGATAAACAACTCCCATATTTTTAATTAATGTTGTTATTTAATTTTATTTTATTTTTAAAATACCTTTGATATTTTGTTAAATTTACTTCCTCCTTTGAGAGAAGACCTTGGTTAGCCACTCTGTTGCACCTAAGTACCCAACAATCACATATCATTTGAAAGTTCCCACGACATCATCTTTCAAATTGGTGCTGTTTCTAGGGAGGAAAGTTCATTATTCCACAAATTTTAGGTATGTTATTTGTCCATATTTTTTATTTATTTTTCTTTTCTTCTCCTCCCTTTTCTTTTCCGTTATTTCTTCCCCACCTCTTCTTTTTTTGGACCATCAATTGAAAACTGATTTAATGATATTGGTGTCAAATTATTATTTTTTCTCTATTTTCTATGATTTATGAAAAGATCTCATCCCAAGGATCTCCATGATCTAGACCTAGAGATTGAGCACAACCTTAGAGCTCAAATTAGAAAATCACGGTCTACAGGAGGTGTCGACATTTACCCAACCGGGGAATTCCTCTACTCTTGAAATTTTGAAATTGGAAAATCTTCCAATTTTTTTTTAAAACAAATACAATGGCTGAAAATAACAACAATGAACTCAATAGGACTATTCGAGAGTTGGATGCACCTGATAGTAATTTTCAACCAAATTTCATTGCATACCCAAATCTTGAATCAGACTTTAAACTGAAATCTAGGTAAATTCACCTGCTTCTAAAATTTCATGACCTCTCTATTCGTAAGAAGACCTCTAGGATCAAGAAATCATAAGGGGAGTCAATGTATGAGTATTGGGATAGATTTAAGAAGTTGTGTGCAAGCTTCCTGCATCACCAAATCAGTGAGAAACTCCTCATCTGATAATTTTATGTAGGACTCACACCTATAGAGAGAAGCATGGTGGATGTCGCAGATGGAGGAGCATTGGTGGAAAAGACACCAGTAGCTACACGTTCATTGATTGAAAAAATGTCCCAAAACTCTCAACAATTTGGTGATCGAGGTACACCACATGTTTGAGGAGTACATCAGGTAAGTCATTCTTCTCTTGAAATTCATTTGATTGATACTAAGTTAGAATAATTGGACACTATAGTGAGGCATATTTCATTGGATCAAAAAAAATCCCAACCTACTTCTATGAGGCCATGTGGCATTTGCACTAAAATAGACCACCCAACTGACTATTTCCCCTAGTTACAAGAGTCAGAGGATTGTGCAGCGGTATTACCTGGGAAAACATATCAACAACAACAACTGCCACATCCCCAAAAGAAGTTTGATTCCTTTTCACCAGCATAAAACCAATGGTGGAAGGATCAATCAGACAAGAAGTATGGCTCTAGACAACAACAAAGGCCATTTTTCAACAAAACTTCCAGTAGCCTCAACCTTACCAACATGGTTTCCAATAACCCCAAATGTGATTTAATTATCAAGAATTAACAAGTAAACAAAAAGGGAATCCCCAAACCAAGGTAGATTCTAACACTGATGAAATTTTGAAAAAAATTGTTCTTAACCAATAGAATTAGTTGAAGAGTCAAGGTTCAGAGTTGAGGGAGTTGAATACACAAATGAGCTAGATTGCCACTGCCCTCTATGAATTGGTAAGAAATAATTCTGGAAATCTACCTTCCCAACCTACTCCAAATATAAAGGGGAATGCCAGTGCCATCATATTGAGAAGTAGGAAGAAAATAAATGATGCTTCGCCACCTACCATTCCACCAGGAGTCACCTCAACTTCGAAGAACCCCATTAAAGAACAACTGATGAACAACCCAAGGAGAAAGATAAAGGTAAGAAAAAGATTAATGATGTTCTTCCTAAATACCTTCCCTTTACAAATAGGGTTGTACAAACTAAGAAGACGGCTGAGGAGGTGATGAAAAAAGAGGTTTTGGACACATTCAAGCATGTGGAGATAAACATACCCCTTATTGAGGCCATTAAAAAAATCCCAAGGTATTCCAAATTCCTAAAAGAACTTTGTACTAATCGAAGATGGATCAAGGGAAATGAGAGGATAAATCTTGGAAGGAATGTGTCAACACTCATTACACCAACTCTAGCAATTCAAAAAAAGTGCAAGGATCCAGGGACATTCACCATCCCATGCACCATAGGGGAGTTACACTTTTCTAACTCTCTTTGTAATTTAGGAGCTTCCATAAATGTAATTCCTCACTATTTATTCTCTTCTTTATAGGTTAGTGAGTTGAAACTGACGAGAGTAGTGGTGCAGTTGGTGAATAGAGCTACAACATATCTAGTGGGAGTCCTTGAGAATGTACTTGTTCGGGTAAGAGACATGATCTTCCTAGTATATTTCTATGTGATTAACATGGAGAATGATCAGGTAAGTTCTCATTCTCCCATTATCTTAGGTAGGACCTTCCTCAAAATTGAAAAAACAGTCATAAATGTCCATGAGGGTACACTTTCCATGGAGTTTGGAGATGAAGTTGTGATATTTAGTGTTATGGAATCCATAAAGTACCCCTTAGAGGACCATTATGTTCTTATTATCTCCCATTTTGAACCATCAAATAAAAACCCCATGGAATTTGATTGTCCTATGATTAGGGAGATTATGATCATTGGTAATAGTTTGATGTCTAAGAGTACTTCCATACCTATTTTGAATGCACAAGACTCTCTTATATTTGATTTTTAAATGGATTCATATTCTGATTTTGATTATGCAAACTCAAATTATGAGATGGATATTGAGTATGCTGATGGATTTGATGCTTTATTCTCTAATTTTGATGATTTATATTCTAATACTGATGTTCATTGTGCACATATTTTAGTTACTTCAATTTATCCATCTATACATCACCCCCTTCATTGGAACTCAATCCATTGCCACCTAATCTCAAATACTCATACATGTTATGTGGTGAGATATTACTTGTAATAATTGCTAATAATAATCATTTTGAACATGAAGAAAAGATTTTGAATCATTTTAAGGAGAACTCACGGAAATTAGGTGGACCATGGATGACATATCAAGTATTATACCTTCCATTTGCATGCATAGGATTATTTTGGAGGATGGGGATAAACCGGTTAGGTATCCACAAAGGGGACTCAATCCAACCCTTTTTGATGTTGTTAAAAAAAGTTGAGAAATTGCTCGAGTAAGGTATACTATTTCCCATTTCAGATTCTCAGTGGGTAAGTCCTATTCAGGTTATGCATAAGAAAAGTGGTGTTACATTTGTTAAAAATGAGAATTATGAGTTAGTTCCTATGATGGTGAAGAATAGTTGGCTTGTGTGTATTGATTATAAGAAACTAAATCAATCTACTCATAAGGACCATTTCCCCCTTCCATTTATTGATCAGATTCTTAAGAGACTAGTCGGGAAGAGACATTATTGTTTATTGGATGGATTTTCTGGATATTTTCAGGTTCCTATTACTCTAGATGATCAAGATAGGACAACATTAACTTGTCCATTTAGTACATTTTCCTACCAGAGGATTCCATTTGGACTTTGCAATGCCCCAGGTACCTTCTAGAGATGCACAATGAGTATTTTTTCTGATTTTATTGAGACCTTCATGGAGGTATTTATGGATGATTTTACAATGTATTTGTCTTCATTTAATGATTGTATATCTAGTTTGGGAATGTGTTTTAATCATTATATTAAGAAGAATCGGGTCTTGAATTTTGAAAAGTGTCATTTTATGGAAGAGCATGGCATTGTCTTAGGTCATGTAGTGTCAAAACATGGGATAAAGGTTGATAGATCTAAGGTAGATATTATTTCATTCCTACCATATCCTTCATGTGTGCTTGATGTTATATATTTCCTAGGGCATGCAATATTTTATCGGCACTTCATCAAAGATTTTAGTAAGATTGCTCTTCCTATGTCATGATTACTTTAAAAGGATTCTTATTTTCTGTTTGTTGATTCTTGCAGGAATTACTTTGATGAGATAAAATAGCATCTTAACCCTCCACCTATCATATATACTCCATGGTGGGAGCTTCTTTTTGAGATTATGTGTGATGCCTACAACTTCGCAGTTGGGGCTGTCTTATCTCAGAGGGTGGAGGGGCGTTCACATGTGATTGCATATGCATTGAGGAAACTGGATTCAGGCCAATCAAACTACACAACCACAGAAAATGAGTTTCTTTCCATAATATTTCTTTAGATAAATTCTGTTCATATTTATTGGGCTCTAAAGTAGTTGTTTTTTCTGACCATACAGCTCTGAGGTACCTCTTGAAGAAGCCGGATGCAAAGCCCAGGCTAATCCAATGGATGCTCCTTCTTCAAGAATTTGATATTGAGATAAAGGAAAAGAAGGGGTCATAAAACCTGGTGGTGGAACACATGAGTAGGCTTACTCACACACAAGAGGACGATTCCTTGGACCAGGTACCACTTTGGAACACTTTCCCCGATGATCATCTTTATTCTATCTTAGGTACACATCCTTGGTATGATGATTTAGTGAACTACCTTGTTGCATCCAAAATCCCTGAAAATTTAAAGAAACATCAAGTCCAAAAATTAAAGAGTGATTCAAGATTTTATGTTTTGAATGATCCATCCCTATAGCGCATGTGTAGTGACCAAGTTATTAGGATGTGTGTTCCTAATCATGAGTTTGAGTCTGTTTTACATTTTTGTTATACACTTGCTTGTGGTGGACACTTTGGAACCCAACAGATAGCTAGGAATGTATTAGACTCCATATTATATTTTCCTAGATTATTCTAGGATTCCTAGGTGTTTTTTAATTCATGATCTTGTTTCCAACACACTGGGAACATTTATAGAAGACACGAGATGCCCCAACAACCCAAACTATTCTGTGAGATTTTTGATGTACGGGGCATTGATTTTATGGGAACTTTTATATGTTCATTTAGTCTTTTTGTATATTTTGGTTGCTATTGATTATGAGAATAAATGGGTTGAGGCTAAGGCCACCAGGACTGATGATTCTCTTGTTGTAGTGGACTTTGTCAAGACACAATTTTTTTTGTAGGTTTGGAGTACCAAAGGCTATCATCAATGACCAGGGGACACACTTCTGCAATCATAATTTGTCTTCCCTCCTTTGAAATTATGTGGTGACGCAAAAAACATCAGCACCATACCACCCCCAAACAAATATCTAGGATGAGGTTTCAAATCGTAAATTAAAACAAATTTTGGAGAAAACCGTGGAGCCAAATAGGATAGAATTGAAAAAACACTTGGATGATGCATTGTGGGCTTATAGGACATCATACAAGACTCCCATTGGTATGTCCCCATTTCAGATTGTCTTTCGGAAGGCATGTCATCTCCCTGTGGAAGTCGAGCATCAGGCTTATTGGGCTATAACGAAATGAAACATGGATTTTTCCCAAGTTAGAATCCAAAAGAAGCTACAAATTAAAGAGATTGAGGATATTCTATTATCTTCATATGAGAACTCAAGGCTCTACATGGAAAGGTCTAAAGCATCTCATGATAGAATCATCCAACAAAGGGAGTTTCATGTTGGAGGAAAAGTTCTTCTCTATAGTTCATGACTAAATCTGATGCCTGATAAGTTACATTCCAGATGGTTGGTTCCTTATATTATATCTAATGTTTTTCCTTATAGTGTAGTGGAGATCACAAAAGAGGACACTGAAAGGATCTTCACAGTCAATGGGAAACGCTTGAAGAAATAATATAAGGCCCCTGCCTTAAACATTACTTAATCACGAATTAAACGAATAATTCACATAGAGGATCTTTTCAGGTTTAGAGTTTTAGAGAATTAGGTCATAACTATTACATCTCAAAATATTACATAGTAGACACTTCTACTAAGTTTCTATAAAATAAAAAAAACACATAAAAAGAAACATGTCTAGTTCTATGTTTTATATAGAATGTATTTCCTTGATCCCATCCTTGAACCTATTCATCTTTAAGTCCTGTGGAAAATATTTCAAAAACATGGGATGAGCATAAAAAGTCCAGTAAAGGATACACAAAGAAGGAAAACTGTTAGTTTTTCAAAACAACAAGTAAACCATGAATACTTTACCAAAGTAATACTTTTCACCTTTATGAAGTAGTAAAAACTATTCACTGAATAAATGACCATTACTTACCCTTTTGTAACCAACAGATTACCATAAAACCCATATAAAGAACACATAATATAAAAAGGTAACTTGGGACATAAACATACTTAAATGGAATAACCATACGGTCGACTTACACACATACTTAATAGAATAGCCATACGGCCGACTTCCATACCCAATGCATTGGAGGTTATAACATAACCACCCATATAGGTATTCACGACACCACCCTTCATATGGTTTATCACGCAACCACCCTTCAGATGTCCAAGTACCATTATAAAATCATAACACATAAAACAATTATAAAGGAAAGAAAACATTTCCACATTTCAAGCACAATATATCACTTAAATATATTGACATAAAAAATCCATTATCAAAACCATTTTCAATACCAAAGAAGAGTATATGGTATTTATTTACTTTTAAAAATATAACGACTTGTTGAGGAAGCCAAAGATCAAATAACACTCACGACGGCAGAAAGGTCATTGTCACCGCATATGTTAAAAAGAAACATACTTATTGTCGTTTAGTAAAAAGATTCGTATAGAAAAGATTCCTTTCGAATAAAAGTACAAGTCAAAGGGGTTTATACACCGTATAAAAGAAAGCCTTGTATTACAACAAAAATATGCCTTAATTAAAGGAGATCGAGACGAAGTCCCTTACAAAGATGGTATCCTTGGATTAAGGATAAATCAATTACATAATTATGTGTGACAAATGAATACAAAAAATATAAGTGGATATTAAGTGTAAAACAGTCAGAGGTTATTCACACATATTCATAGAATGACATATTCAAGGAGTACAAGTTTATCCCAAAGAATCAAAATTGGGTTAAGAGGTTCCCTTGAAAAAATTTGACAGCCTAACAACATCACTTCAAAATTCAGAAAATGAGTTGATGAGAGATAAAAAGGGGTATCTCATTACTTGGACATAAAATTTATATCAATAAGGATATATAAGAACATATCCCATCATAATAAGATTAAAAGACCTAAAAAATAAGTCTTTTAAAATGAGAAGGGTGAAAGGTCCCCTTACCTAGTTGGGTAACTTTCGAAACGTACACCCCATGGAAGAAGGGTCATACAATGAAGATGTAAATACCCATAAATAAAATTATACTACAAAAAGTGTATAATAATGGGTATTACATACACCACTCAAAGTAAATAGTGTCAAACATAGCATAAATGTCACGGGAATAAAAGTGAGATGAAAAATCCCTTACGAAAACTCGGCAGCCTAACGACGCCACTTAAAACTTCCAAAAATGGATTTATGAGATCAAATAGGGTCTCTAATAATATGAACATAAAAATTACAGTATGATGAATATAAAATAACATCCCCAAACATAATAAAGATGAGCTTAAAAGAAATGACATAAAAGAGAGTACTTAAAAATAAAGAGAGAGGTTGGATCCCTTACCTCGTGTCCGACTTGACTCGATCGTTCTTTAATCTCCTGAATAATAAACTTGAGTTAATTTATAATTTCTTAAGAACCTTTTTCAAGTTCATTATTCCTTTTATATCACTTATTACCATGTTATGAACATTATGTAATCATTTAAGTTAATAACGGTCGTTTTGTCGATACTTGGTACTTGAGTCAAAAATACACTCTTTATAATCACAAGTTTGTTCATGGGGTAAAATATCCATTATATCCAGAATTATATTCATTATTTAGATATCATATATATCATATATATCCATTATATAAATGCATTTATAATATTACATAATCATTTAGAGGTAAGAAATGAAATGCACCGTTCATGGAGACGGTAAGCCGTACGTACGCATGAACGCTACTTCCATTTATATTTCATATTTAATGGAATTAAAACATAATGATACATAATAGTATTATAATTACAGTATGGTATCATATATAATATCATTAAATATATCCTTTATACATACCACATATGGTATTAATGAATCAAATCACTTTTAGGGGGAGATAGTCCGCACTTCCTAAAATGAAGATATCACGTTTACCCATAATAGAAACCATAAAGGTATGGCATAAATGAAAAATAAATAAGATTAAGGAAAACATAAACATATTATATATCATATATAAATATGGTGACATCTTAATGTCCACCTTTTAAGGTGTTAAAAGAATATTGAACAATCATTATTTCGTGAGGCAGAAATTCACCATCCACCGAAACAATATGTTGTTTAACCATTAGATGTAGGTGTGTGTAAGTGTATCTCGAATAATTCTTATAAAAATATCCTATTATATGGAAGATACTTTTTTTTTACAAAATAAATGAATAAAAAGAGTTTAGGGGGTTGGAGAAGCAAAATAAAACAAAAGAGCACAGGTGAAGACGTTACCTTAAAATCGGATAAATCCCTTTGGTTTGAACCAAAAGGGTTTATTGAAGAGCTTCCTGACTTAGGTAAGGCTTCTAGGATGAGGAGAGGGATGTGGAGAGACAAAATGATCAGATATTGGCTGAGCCAAAGGCTTGAGAGGTGTGGGTAAGGTGGTAGAGGTGGGGGCCTTTTATAAGAGGAGGGGAGGGGCACTCTTGGAAAGTCAAGAAAGGTTACATTATTTTCAAATGATTTTCGGATTTTAAACGTTCTACATTGATATATTTACAGGATAAGGTGATAAGGGTTCTAAATCCACCCATACAATAGGTTTTTGACATGTGTAGGTCTTAGATTTTACATTATCTTTTCATTTTATTTAAATCATTTAATAATGAGGTAATCACTACATCACCATGATTTCATAAATAATTTTATTTATTTAATGAATAAAAATTATAAAAAAAATACTATGATGTAGGAAATCTTTTTAGATTTCCAATTACTATTTATAGTCAAAAATCTGACTTGTATAACCCCATGTAAAAATTGTTTTATTAAAACAATACATGTTTCTGTCATTTTTACTTTTACTTTAAATAAAAGGCATTAATGTCATTATCTTACCCAAGTGGCTCCATGGGGTCCCAAAAATAGACCCATGGGTTTTCTTGTTCGGCCATGACTCATCCTATAGGGTTAGGACATATGGAAACCCTGCTTTTTTATTACAACTTAAACAAGATTCATTACATAAAAATTCACTTGACACAACAAAGAATATCAAAAGGTTTAGTATATTTGGGGCTTAGGATCATTACATAAAAACTTAAAACATGAAATTCAACATATTTATTGAAAATTTCCTTCACATGACCACTAAATTCCCTCGTACTTAGCATTGCATGGGATAACCTGAGAACATGCATAAGAAAAGGGTGAGCTATAAAGCCCAGTAAGGGAGTAAACATGGAATAACATGAGGAGTACAATACATTTTAGACAATAGGTATATCAATAGAGCATAAAAGAAACATGAACATAAAGGTATGATAAATCATGATAATCATAACATGGAAATGTGGAAACAACACTTAACATGGAATTAGCATGAGCCAAGGCTCATTGCACATAAAGCATGAGTAAATCCTCATTGCACATGAAGCACAAGTAAAACCTCATTGCACTTGAATTAGCACGAGTAAACACTCATTGAACATGACGTATCATGATACTATACTTCACCCAATGCATTGGAGCACTATAAGGGCACACCCTTCTTAAACATTTCATTTCATGCATAAGTGTTCCACATGGATCATAAAACATGGATTCATAAAACATAATCATTTATTCCACGATAAAGGAATGTGGAATTCATACATGAAACTTTACAATCAATAAGTAAATGTGAATAAAGGTGAATACCCTTGATGGAGAAATGGGCATGATATTCACTACACAATGACATTGGCTTAGAAAATCGGTGTGATTTCGGCAGCGTAATGGCGTGACATAAGAATTCATAAAAAAGGTTGATGAGAGAAAAATGGGTTCCTCATCATATTTACATGTAATGGATAGTAAAGAGGTCATATAGATACATGTCCCAACAATTGAAATGGAATTTAGATTCATGATATAAAATTATTGCTTGAATGTAAAAGAAGAGAGAGAAGTTCCTTTTGGAATTTCGGCATAGTAACGGGTGTACATGGGAGGCATTTAATGAGAGATAAAGGGGTCTCACATCATTCAAAAAATAAGAGGGAAGTATGGGGGAGGTGAGAAACCATAACCCAACATTCATAATTGAAATTAAAAGGGAAATACAACTTAAAGAAAATTGACAAAAAAACAGAAAGGGAAAAAAAACCCTTACTTGGAAGTGTGCTTCCAAAGGCTAGAGAGAGGCTTGTGAGAGGTTTCGTGGGAGCTTGGGGTCACCTTGGGAGGATTCTAGAGAGAGTAGAGAAGCGTTTTGACGAACTAAAAGGGATTTTAGTGATGAGTAAGTGGGAGATTGGGTGGGTTTATATAGGAAAGGTGAGGGAATTCTTTATTATTTAGGTTTGGGTCCCCTTACATTAAATTAATCCAAACCACAAACCATCCCATGGTTTTTGCCCATGGTTTTTGGAAAAGGGAATAGGAAAAAAATACTTTATAAGGCCCAAGTCCGAACTTCTTAAAATAATAAGGTTGCTTATGTAGAGGTGAGTCACACTTCCATGGAAATTAATTTAAAAAGGCAAAGTATTGAATATGTCTTGAGGGGTCCATTAATGCTTTGAAAAGTAAGTCAAAAAAACCCAAAATCACATTATTTTAATGATAAAACATATATTGGCCGAACATAAGGATTATGGTATTTTATTACATCACCATTGGGTCATTATGATGTCATAAAACACATTATATATTTAAACGGTAATTAATTTTTACCCAAAAATTTGACTGTCTCAGAAAATTATAAAAAATTCTCCGTTGGGTAATTTAGTCATCCTGATTCCAGAAATGAAATTTATTTTATCTAAAAAAAATTCTAAATATGTTAATTTTCACTTTTAAAATAAAAACCAACATTTATCGAAAATTCACGGGTTTTGATAGAAATGGATTTCAAACCTTAATATAAAATTTTAATTACATTCATAAAATTATAAGATCATTTATATTTAATAAAAATTAATTTAATAATAATAATATCATTTTATTAAAATATTATTTAATTCAAAAATCCCTTAATTTAATAAAATAGATTTCTTAATTAAATAACAACTAAAAGCACCATTTGTACTTTAAAAACTATTTACAATGTATCAAAAATTACTACAAATTATATTCATTATTATATACAAAAATAATGTACATGAACATAGTACTACTTATTTGTTACATAACCCCTTAAAATAGCCGCATAAGACCTAAGGGTAAGGTGTGCGATGGTGACAGACTCTTGGGGTGGCTTGGATAACATCGCTCGAGTGGTAGTCTCTATCAACTTCCACTTTTCTCGTAGACGGTCCCGTTCGAGCTTGACATGGTGAAGCTCAGCTTGGACTTGGTCAAGGGCGAAGTCCAAGGATGCCACCTCTTTTCCGATCTCCAACAAATGGGCTTTGTATGGGGAAATTATACTGGATGAGGCCATCACTTTTTTTGTCTGAGTAAATTGGATTTGTTAAGGTCCTATATTTATACTAATAATGTGATCACTGTTCAATGACTATATTAACAAAGGTCAAAATTCTTAACATAAAACCAAAGAAGTTGACATCTTATAAAAACATTTTTCATAAAGAGACATTAAACTGGATCAAGAGGGATTTTCCATTAATGAAACTTTGGGTCGTTACAATATTCCCCCCTTAAGAAATTTCGCCCTCGAAATTTTCCTTTTCCCACACTAAAACAAATGTGGGTAACTCAGCTTCATCATATCCTCCGATTCCCAAGTCGCTTCTTCAAACTTGTGGTTTCTCCATAATACCTCGACGAGGGGAATTGTCTTATTTCATAGAACTTTTTCTCTAAGATCTAAGATCTTCACTGGTTGCTCCTCATAAGAAAGATCGTCTTCCAATTGTACCACCTCAGAAGAGAGTACATGTGAAGGGTCCGATATGTACTTCCTTAAGAGGGATACATGAAAGACATCATGTACTTTGGCCATAATAGGTGGAAGTGCTAGTCGATAGGCCACAGCTCCAACACGATCAAGAACCTCGAAGGGGCCGATATACCTTGGACTTAACATCCCTTTCTTTCCAAACCTCATGACCTTTTTCCACGGAGATATGCGTAGAAACACCATGTCTCCAACTTTAAACTCAAGGTCTCATCGACGATTATCTGCGTAACTCTTTTGTCGACTTTGGGCTGCCTTGATATGCTGCTGAATGGTTTTCACCTTCACCACCATTTCCTCGATCATTTCTAGTCCAAGCAGCTTACGTTCACCGACCTCATCCCAAAATGCCGGTGTTCTGCACCTTTTCCCATATAGGGCTTGATATGGTGCCATTTGGATGCTTGAGTGGAAACTGTTATTATAAGAGAACTCAACTAGAGGAATATGTTGATCCCATCCTCCTTTAAAGTCCATTGAGAATGCTTTCAACATATCCTCAAGTGTTTGGATAGTCTACTCAGATTGGCCATCAGTTTGAGGATGATAGGCCGTACTGAAGTTTAGTTCAGTATTCAGAGCATGTTGAAGACTCTTCCAAAACTTAGAGGTGAATCTTGGATCTCAGTCAGACACAATAGTTAGTGGTACTCCATGAAACCTTACCACTTCCCTGATATATATCCGTGCCAGTTGATCTAATGAGAAATACTCCCGAATAGCAATGAAGTGTGCAGTCTTTGTTAGACCATCCACAACAACCCAGATTGCATTGTTGCCTTTGGTTGTCCTTGGAAGTCTGGTGACAAAGTCCATGGTGATGTTCTCCCATTTCCATTCTGGTATGGGCAATGGTTGAATCATCCCCTTAGACTTCTGCCTCTCTTCCTACACTTTCTGACACACCAGGCACTTTGATGTATATTCAGCAATCTCCTTCTTCATATTATCCCACCAAAAGTTTTCTCGGAGATCTCGATACATCTTTGTGCTCCCTGGGTGAATAGAGAAATTTGAACTATGTGCATCATCTAAAAGTTCCTTCTTCAGCTCCGGACTTGATGGAACACATAGTCTTTTCCCAAACCACACAATTCCTTCTTTATTAACATTAAACTCCAAGGATTTACCTTTTTTGATAGCTTCCACTTTTTCCTGAATTCCCACATCATCCTTTTGATCATCCTTTAACCTTTCCAAAAGATATGGTTGAGCAATAATTTTTGAAAGGATTGATGATGTTCCCTTCTTTACGATTCCCACGTCCATCTTCATCAAGTCTAAGAAGATTGGATCCTTCTCAATTATCATCATTGATAGAATTGCTGGGTCCTTTCTACTTAGGGCATCTGCCACCTTGTTCGCTTTCCCAGGGTGGTAATGTATTGAACAGTCATAATCCTTGATGAGCTCTATCCATCTTCTCTGGCTCATATTAATCTCTTTTTGTGTGAATATATATTTAAGACTCTTGTGGTCAGTATATATCTCACATTTCTCTCCATAGAGATAATGCCGCCAGATTTTCAAGGCAAAGATCACAGCCGCCAACTCCAGATCATGTGTTGGATAGTTTTGCTCATGGATTTTCAACCGCCTTGAGGCATAGGATATCACTTTATCATTCTGCATCATCACACAACCTAATCCCTTCTTTGAAGCATCACTGAATACCACAAAAAGTTCCCCACTTGTGGGTAAAGTGAGCACAGGTGCAGTGATAAGCCTCCTTTTCAACTCCTTGAAGCTTTCTTCGCATTCATCACTCCAAGAAAACATTACTCCCTTTAGAGTTAGCTTGGTAAGTGGGTTAGACAATCGTGAGAAATTTCTCACAAATCGTCGAAAATATCCAGCTAACCCCAAGAAGCTACGGATATCCGTTACCGATGTTGGCCTCAGCCATCCCTCAATTTCATCTGTTTTGGAGGGGTCTACATATATCCCATTGCTTGTGATGATATGTCCCAAGAATGAGACCTCTTTCATCTAGAACTCACACTTTCTATACTTTGCATAGAGCTTATCCTTGCACAAAGTCTCCGGTACAGTTTTTAAATGCTCCTCCTGATCCTCCTTGGTTTTGGAGTATATTAGAATATCATCTATAAAGACTAACATAAATTTGTCAAGGTAATCTCTAAAGACTCTATTCATCAAGTCCATGAATATTTCTGGAGCATTGGTGAGTCCGAAAGGCATTACTATGAATTCATAGTGCTCGTATCTTGTACAAAAAGCAGCCTTGGGGACATCTTCTTTCTTCACCCTTACTTGATAATATCCCGACCGCATGTCCACCTTGGAGAAGTATTGTGCTCCACGCAGCTGATCAAAAAGGTCATAGATTCTTGGGAGAGGATACTTGTTCTTTATCATGATTTTGTTAAGTTCACAATAATCGATGAAAAGCCGCATTGACCCATCCTTCTCCTTGATGAAGAGGACTGGTGGACCCCATGGTGAAGCACTTGGGCGTATAAACCCTTTATCTAGATTCTCCTGTAGTTGTTTCTTAAGCTCTTCAAGCTCAAAAAACAGCCATTCTATATGGAGTCTATGATATTGGTAGCGCCCCGGGTATAAGTTCAATTGAGAACTCAACATCTCTTCTTGGAGGAAGACCAATCAGTTCCTCGGGAAACACTTCAGAGAATTCCCTCATAATAGACATTTCTTCAAGGATGGTTTCTTCCTTAGAATCAATCATCTGAGCCAGATATGCGTGCTCATAAGGCAGTAATATCCATGCTTGAGATGATAGATCTAAAGAAGATTCATCTTCCTCCTGACACTTGTAAAGAATCAGGGGTCGATTCTCCATATGGAGTGTGATTTACCTCTCCCGACAATTTATATTGGCTCTATATAAGGAAAGCCAATCCATGCCAATAATTGCATAAAATTCCACCAGAGGGAGTATGAAGAGGTTCGTTGGGAAATTCAATCCACAAATTATAATAGGGGAGGACTTATACTTATGAGATGCAATGATTTCCCCATTTCTTATACTCACCAACATCTTTACTTCCATGATTTGTGGTGGTGCTGGGATTGTTCTACTAACCTTTCGAGATATAAAAGATTGCGTAGAACCTGAATCAAAAAGTACGTTCACTATTCTTGAATGAATAACCAGCTTACCTGTCACCACTTCATTGTTGGGGTTCAATTCTGCAGAAGTGATGGCAAAAGATCTTCCTTGCTGTCTTGGAGGTTATTGGTTGCCTCTGATAACCCTTGGATTAGGGCACTAATTTTCAAAATGACCCGGTTCTTTGCATTTGTAGCATTGAACAATGCATTGAGGTTCAAACGGAGTGTTCCTCTCCTCTTTCGCAGCTGCAGGTCCTTCTTGCCGACAGTTAACAGCTAGGTACCCTTCTCTTCCACACCTGAAGCATTTTCTCGTCCCCTTAAGGCAATTTCCAGGGTGCTTCTTTCCGCACTTTTGGAAAGTGGGGTGCTGGATCTTCTTAGCACCATTGGATTTATCCATCGGACCACCAAAATTGAAGTCCAACTTACGCTTCTTGTCCCCATGATACCCCTGTGATTCCCTGATCTCCATTTCGACCTTGAGGGCACATCGGAAAATTTCCTCATAGCTGTCGAAGTCACGGATCACTAATGCTTTCCGCAAGCTAGGCTTCAGCCCACCAAATAAGCGGTAAACCTTGCATTCGGGAGTAATGACAAAGCCGGAAGCATATTGTGCAAGCATTGTGAAGTTTTCCTCGTACGCTCCAACAGATTCTTCATCTTTTTGCTTGAGGGAAAGGAAGTCCCTTTCCATCTTAAGCCGGAGGGTGCACGGAAAATATTTATCGAAAAACATCTTCCGGAAATCCTTCCATTCCAAATCCTCGATCTCCTCCTCAGACTTCATATTTTTTATCAACGTCCACCATTGATCATCTACACCCTCCATATGATAAGCAGGCAGGATAACCTTCTCTTGTTCAGAACATTGGAGGATGGAGAAGATCTTTTCAATGGAGTTGATCCATTGTTCAGCGATCGTGGGATCAAATGATCCACTAAAAGTAGGAGACCTTTGTCTCATGAAGCTATCGATTGCGACTTGTTCTTTATTAGGGGGGGTTGAACGTTCCTCTTGACCCGTGTTTCTATTCAAAACTTGAGTCAGCTGAGAGATAAGCGTGACAAAGTTCGTGATTCCCGCTCCCATTGGATTTGGCATCTCATTAGTACAGTCATCACACTGATCTTCACAACGGTTGTTAGCCCGAGTCCTCCTATTACCGGCCATTGGCTAGAATAAAAGGAAAGTCAGGGTAACACATAAAGGGTAATCCAAAGACAAAAGTGGATGACTCATAAATAAAATTTTATTTCCTTAACTCATGAGTCTATAGGCTTCAATCTAGGCTTTTCATGATCTAATTTCTAACATATATTCTTAGGGGCATTTTTCCCTTAATAAGGGTTCATACTAAGATTGTGAATTTATCAAAACATATCCCCTGGGAGTGTCATAACCAAGAGTGCAGCAAGTCCTGTTGTCGTGCACCAGTTCCCGTTTGAGTCTAGCTCAAAGCGGTGTTTTCGGGTTTTACCCATAGGATACATCTGTGCCAGAGCCGCCTCTACCTGCTCGTATCTAGACAGGGATGTATTTGTTTGATAAACCACTTACTTAGTATTTAACAAAACTTAGGGATGTTTTTATTATACTTAGTCTTGTATCTAAGGCTTTACTAGGGTTTCCTAATCCCAAAAATAACTAAACCTATCCTCTGATACCAACTATGACAACCCTGCTTTTTATTACAACTTAAACATGATTCATTACATAAAAATTCACTTGATACAATAATGAATATCAAAAGGTTTAGTGTCTTTGGGGCTTAGGATCATTAAAAAAAACATAAAACATGAAATGAAACATCTTTATCAAAAACGTCCTTTACATGACCACTACATTCCCTCGTACTTAGAATTGCATGGGATAACCCGAGGACATGCATAAGAAAAGGGTGAGCTATAAAGCCCAGTAAGGGAGTACACATGGAATAACATGAGGAGTACAATACATGTCAGAAAATAGGTATATCAATAGATAATAAAAGAAACATGAACATAAAGGTATGATAAATCATGATAATCATAATATGGAAATGTGGCAACAACACTTAACATAGAATTAGCATGAGTTAAGGCTCATTGCACATAAAGCATGAGTAAATCCTCATTGCACATGAAGCATGAGTAAACCCTCGTTGCACTTGAATTATCACGACTCAACACTCATTGCACATGACCTATCATGATACTATACTTTACCCAATTCATTGGAGCGCTCTAAGGGCGCACCCTTCTTAAACATTTCATTTCATGCATAAGTGCGCCACATGGATCATAAAACATGGATTCATAAAACATAATCATTTATTCCATGATAAAGGAATGTGGAATTCATACATGAAACTTTATAATCAATAATTAAATGTGCATAAAGGTTAATACCCTTGATGGATAAATGGGCATGGTATTTACTACACAATGACATTGGCTTAGAAAATCGGTGCGATTTCGGTAGCATAACGGCCTGACATAAGAATTCATAAAAAAGGTTGATGAGAGAGAAAGGGGTTCCTAATCATATTTACATGTAATAGAAAGTAATAAGGTCATATAGATACATGTCCCAACAATTGAAATGGAATTTAGATTCATGATACAAAATTATTGCTTGAATGTAAAAGAAGAGAGAGAAGTTTCTTTCAGAATTTCGGCATAGTAACGGGTGTACATGGGAGACATTTAATGAGAGAGAAAGGGTTATCCCATCATTCAAACAATAATAGGTAAGTATGGGGGAGGTGAGAAACCATACCCCAACATTTATAATTGAAATTAAAAGGGAAATACAACTTAAAGAAAATTGACAAAAAAAGAGAAAGGAAGAAAAAACCCTTACTTGGAAGTGTGCTTTCAAAGGCTTGAGAGAGGATTGTGAGAGGCTTCTTGGGAGATTGGGGGAACCTTGGGAGGATTCTAGAAATATTAGAGTAGAGGTTGGATGAACTCCAAGGGATTTTAGTGAGGATGAAGTGGGATATTGGGTGGGTTTATATAGGAAAGGTGAGTGAATTCTTTATTATTTAGGTTTGGGTCCCCTTACTTTAAATTAATCCAAACCACAAACCATCCCATGGATTTTGCCCATGGTTTTTGGAAAAGGGAAGAGGAAAAAATATTTTATAAGGCCCAAGTCCGAACTTCTTAAAATAATAAGGTTGCTTATGTGGAGGTGAGTCACACTCCCATGGAAATTAATTTAAAAAGGAAAAGTGTTGAATATGTCTTGAGGGGTCCATTAATGCTTTGAAAAGTAAGTCAAACAAACCCAAAATCCCATTATTTTAATGATAAAATATATATTGGCCGAACATAAGGATTATGGTATTTTATTACATCACCATTGGGTCATTATGATGTCATAAAACACATTATATATTTAAACGGTATTTAATTTTTACCCAAAAATTTGATTATCTCAGAAAATTATGAAAAATTCACCGTTGGATAGTTTCGTCGTCCTGATTCCAGAAATGAAATTTATTTTATCTAAAAAAAATTCTAAATATGTTAATTTTCACTTTTAAAATAAAAACCAACATTTATCGAAAATTCATGGTTTTGACAGAAATGGCTTTCAAACCTTAATATAAAATTTTAATTGCATTCATAAAATTATAAGATCATTTATATTTAATAAAAATTAATTTAATAATAATAATATTATTTTATTAAAATATTATTTAATTAAAAAATCCCTTAATTTAATAAAATAGATTTCTTAATTAAATAATAACTAAAAACACCATTTGTACTTTAAAAACTATTTACAATGTATCAAAAATGACTAGAAATTATATTCATTATTATATACAAAAATAATGTACATGAACATAGTACTACTTATTTGTTACATAACCCCTTAAAACAGCCGCATAAGACCTAAGGGTAAGGTGTACGATGGTGACAGACTCTTGGGGTGGCTCGGATAACATCGCTCGAGTGGTAATCTCTATCAACTTCCACTTTTTCCGTAGATGGTCCCGTTCGAGCTTGACATGGTGAAGCTCAGCTTGGGCTTGGTCAAGGGTGAAGCCCAATGATGCCACCTCTTTTCCGAGCTCCGACAAATGGGCTTCGTATGGGGAAATTTTACTGGAAGAGGCCATCACTTCTTCTATCTGAGTAAATTGGATTTGTTAAGGTCCCGTATTTATACTAATCATGTGATCACTGTTCAACAGCTATATTAACAACGGTCAAAATTCTTAACATAAAACCAAAGAAGTTGACATCTTATAAAAACAATTTTCATAAAGATACATTTAACTGGATCAAGAGGGATTTTCCATTAATGAAACTTTGGGTCATTACAGGACAAGTACCAAGATGTTTTCATTTTATTATAATATCATTTTTACCTTAAATCACACTCATTACCTTTAATCGCGATTAATAAAACTTAAAAGTTACTTTTCATGAAAAATTATTTTCATCCCATTGAATCACATTTTACTTAATAATAAAAATAATTTAAATTGGATTTTTGAAATTCAAATCACAAAAGTGGTAAAGTTCCATTTAAATGAAAAATCAGTTTTTGTAACTACCACTTTGTGGTTTCACTATTCATCAAAAATTAAGGTTTTTCAGAAAAATACCAAAAATACACCCTAAGCTATATTTGATATTCTGAATTCAAAAATGATTTTTATTTTACCAAATTCGTAACATAGAAGTTTCATTTATTAATTTTATAATTAAATCCCGCTGTCAAATCAAATAGCGTGTTTTTAAGAAACAATATCTATCAAATGATTGACACTCGTTTATGTACAATCTCAAAGTGATATTAATTTCAATGACCACCATTGGATTAAATGGTAAAAATATATTCTAATTTCACTTTAAAACCAATTCAAAAGATAATCTAATCATATAAATAAATTATATTAAAAAGAGGTTTTGAATTTAAATACAACATTTTTCACTATTCATTAAAAAAATGAACATTATCAGAAAAATACCAAAAATTTACACAAATTAAATTTTGATGTCCCGAATCCAAAGAAGAATTTTATTTTTTCAAATAAAACATATAAAATTGTCAAAAGTATATTTAAAAAGGGTTTCCCATCAAAAGACGGTTAATCGACATTTTAAAGAATATTAGAAGATTTATGCTTAAAATTGGATTCATTTGAATTTTTAATCCTCTAACATTTATTGTAAAAAGTAAAAATATTTGACAAACATATATAATCATTTTTTAGTTAGTTATATTCATTCCCGTCATTACAACGACTAGGTGTTAACTACGATTTAGAATAAAATTATTTTATTATTAGAGTGCAACGTAAGATTTCAAAGGAACTCGTTGTTGCGTATTGGGTACGCCATCAAGCATAGCGTTCCCTTTACAGTAATATTAATATTTTATTCACAAATATGGATAAATATAAAAATTTCATATTCTTTATTTACCTGGGGTGTTACATCCTTCCCCCCTTTTGGGAATTACATCCTCACAACTTTAAAATTGGGCTCAGAAACTTCATTGAAAGCCCCACATCGGAAAAGGAGTAAATTAAACTATCACTTTAAAAGAAAGAAAGGGAAGTACAAAGGTCACCCGATTTAACCCATACTAGGATTCCATGTATGAAAACATGGATATGGGAGAAAAAACAAAGGTTCATGTTCTGAGGGAGTGTGATAGAAAACATGTTTAGGAGAAAGTTAACCACCAGAATATCACAAACTTGTGATGGGTTTAACGATATTGGATTCCCCAGTAGGAAAAGTTAACGGAAAACATTTTTTTAGTTACTTTTCATTGAGGAATTTATTTTTGAGCTTAACTAAAACATAAGGAAACATACTTACTTGTCATGTTGACTTTCAACTTTTACTAGATTTTTTTACATGAACTCATATTTTCTCCAAAAGATGAGTATTTAGGATGACTTGTTTACATTAAGAGAGCTATAATCAACTTCTAGAGAATCACCTAATCCACAAAAGAGAACTGTATACTTCCCATGTCTTTAGACCTTAACCAAAACTAAAACCAAAAAGGTTAGTATGAGATCAGATAATACCCAAAAAGGATAATCCTTTATAAAAAGGAAATCTATTCTTAATCTCCAAAATTTGTCCAACATGACCCAAAGTTCAACAAAGACCAAAAGTAAACCAAACTAATATTGAAACCCAAATATTTGAAGGATTTAATCACATAGTCTTCCAAGTTAAATCGTAACATTTATCTCCAAACAACATCAGTTGCTATTAAAGTCTCGTATTGAAAAGCAATTAACCTAATCACATATCCTCAATGATAGGTTAATAATTTCCATAGATAAACCAAAATTAACTTACTATTAATTCATAAAATCATCTAACTAAAAAGAATTAGTCAAACTAACCAGGGACTGCACGTAGTCCAGTGGTAGGTGATAAATACCAGTCGCACTTTGGTTGTGGGTTCGATTCCCGTAGTTTTGTCTGACGCGATGGGTTGTCACATGGTCTGTGTGTTGTCCTTTTTCCAAACTATATAATTCTCAAATCATTCCCCAAAAAGAGATAAAATCATCAAAAATAACCATAACATAATTTAACCTCAATTGTATCTCATGCCTTTCACTTTCCATCATAACATATAGTAACCCATAATTACTTCAAAATTAAGGATCATATAAACCCGAATGGTTCTTTATAACTATGTCCACAAAAGAACATATAACTATTACTTGAATAAAATTTTCATATATCAAACATCAGGGTTACACATACTATAAAAAAGTCTTCTAGTGTAACCTCATCATCAAAAGAGACTTAATACTCTTAAGAATTTCACCATAACTCTTGAAGCCCTTATATGTTGACTTCTTACTCATTCAACATTCTTCATGATCCATTAACCATTCCTTTCCAACTTATTATGAAATACTTCTTTCCTACAAAAAAAATCATGAATCATATCCTAAGATTCCAAAATAGGAAAACAAAAGTTAAGAAATAATCCATACCTTTGATTGGTCATTTTCAGTTTCTTCATCCTCAATCGGAATGGAATTAGGTATTGGTAAACAAATATTTGTACGATCTTGGTGATCCCATTCCTGAAACTTCTTCATACGACATGTGTTTGCAAAATGACCATGCACACCACATTTAAAACATTCAATTGATCCCTCACAAAGAACTTTTTTCCCTTTCCTCGAGTCAACTGGATGCTTCCTTTTTCCATGGTAGGTTCTTGCTTTATGACCTTAATTTCCACATCTATATAATATTTATGTCCCTTTGAAACATTTTCCTAGGTGTTTCTTTCCACATCTTTGACACATAGGTTTTTGAACACACTTACCTTTATGATTATTACCTGTAGTTCCGTAGGGATTTGTTTCTCGCATATATGATTCCTTATAGAAATCACCAACGTTTTGGTGGTCAATCATGACTCCAAATAGTTGGTTGAGGATAAACACAAGAGTTCTCATTGCAGCTCCCATATCATTCAGTTGCTCACTCAGAAAACTTTCACAGTTTCCTTCACATCCACTGTTACTTTGGTTCCTGCTAGATCCAGACATTTACTAAAACCAAAAAGGTCAGTGTGAGTATATCAACAAAACCATCCTGTACTAATGAGGAAGATAAACACTAAAATATACTTACTCATTCACTTTATCTAAAACTATGACTCTTTATGAAATCCTAACATTATGGTAATGTCATTTATGCTTAGAGAATACCCTAACCTCTAAAGTTATCTAAATCGACCTCTGATACCAACTATAAGGCCCCAGCCTTTAACATTACTTAATCATGAATTAAACGAATAATTCACATAGAGGATATTTTTAGGTTTAGAGTTTTAGAGAATTAGGTCATAACTATTACATCTCAAAAGATTACATAGTAGACACATCTACTAAGTTTCCATAAAATAAAAAAAAACACTTAAAAAGAAACATGTCTAGTTCCATGTTTTAGATAGAATGTCTTTCCTTGATCCTATCCTTTACCTTATTAATCTTTAAGTCCTATGGAAAACATTTCAAAAACTTGGGATGAGCATAAAAATCCCAGTAAAGGATACACAAAGAAGGAAAACTGTTAGTTTTTCAAAACAACAAGTAAACCATGAATAATTTACCAAAGTAATACTTTTCACCTTTATGAAGTAGTAAATACTCTTCACTGAATAAAATACCATTACTTACCCTTTTTAACCAAAAGATTACCATAAAACCCATATAAAGAACACATAATATAAAAAGGTAACTTGGGACATAAACATACTTAAATGGAATAACCATACGGTCGACTTTCTCACATACTTAATGGAATAACCATACGACCGACTTCAATACCCAATGCATTGGAGGTTATAACGTAACAACCCATCCTGGTATTCACGGAACCACCTGTCATATGGTTTATCATGTAACCACCCGACAAATGTCCAAGTACCATTATAAAATCATAACACATAAAACAGTTATAAAGGAAAGAAAACATTTCCAAATTTCAAGGAAAATATATCACTTAAATATATTGACATAACAAATCCATTATCAAATCCATTTTCAATACCAAATAAGAGTATATGGTATTTATTTACTTTTAAAAATATAACAACTTGTTGAGGAAGCCAAAGATCAAATAATACTCGTGGCGGCGGAAAGGTCATTGTCACCGCGTACGTTAAAAAGAAACATACTTTTTGTCGTTTAGTAAAAAACTTCGTATAGAAAAGATTCCTTTCGAATAAAAGTATAAGTCAAAGGGTTTTATACACCATATAAAACAAAGCCTTGTATTAGAACAAAAATATTCCTTAATGAAAGGAGATCGAGACGAAGTCCCCTACAAAGATGGTATCCTTGGATTAAGGGTAAATCAATTACATAATTATGTGTGACAAATGAATACACAAAATGTATGTGGATATTAAGTGTAAAACAATAATATTTTATTTACACATATTCATAGAACGCCATATTCAAGGAGTACAAGTTTATCCCAAAGAATCAAAATTGGGTTAAGAGGTACCCTTGCAAAAATTTGACAGCCTAACGGCGTCACTTTAAAATTCATAAAATGAGTTGATGAGAGATAAAAAGGGGTATCTCATCACTTGGACATAACATTTATAGCAATAAGGATATATAAAAACATATCCCATCATAATAAGATTAAAAAACCTAAAAAATATGTCTTTTAAAATGAGGAGGGTGAAAGGTCCCCTTACCGAGTTGGGTAACTTTCGAAACGTACACCCCATGGAAGAAGGGTCATAAAATGAAGATGTAAATACACATAAATGAAATTATACTACACAGAGTGTATAATAATGGTCAGTACATACACCACTAAAAGGAAATAGTGGCAAACGTAGCATAAATGTCACGGGAATAAAAGTGAGATGAAAAATCCCTTACAAAACTCGGCAACCTAACGACGCCACTTAAAACTTCCAAAAATGGATTTATGAGATAAAATAGGGTCTATAATAATATGAACATAAAAATTACAGTATGAGGAATATAAGATAACACCCCCAAACATAATAAATATGAGCTTAAAAGAAATGACATAAAAGAGAGTACTTAAAAAGAAAGAGAGAGGTTGGATCCCTTACCTCGTGTCCGACTTGACTCGATCGTTCTTTAATCTCCTGAATAATAAACTTGAGTTAATTTATAATTGCTTAATAACCTTTTTCAATTTCATTATTCCTTTTATATCACTTATTACCATGTTATGCACATTATGTAATCATTTTAGTTAATAACGGTCGTTTTGTCGATACTTGGTACTTGAGTCAAAAATAAACTCTTTATAATCACAAGTTTGTTCATGGGGTAAAATATCCATTATATCCATAATTATATTAATTATGTAGATATCATATATATCATATATATCCATTATGTACATGCATTTATAATATTACATAATCATTTAGAGTTAAGAAATGAAATGCACCGTTCATGGAGACGGTATGTCGTACGTACGCATGAACGCTACTTCAATTTCTATTTCATATTTAATGGAATTAAAACATAATGATACATAATAGTATTATAATTACAGTATGGTATCATATATAATATCATTAAATCTATCCTTTATACGAACCACATATGGTATTAACGAATCAAATCACTTTGAGGGGGTGGTAGTCCGCACTTCCTAAAATGAAGATATCGCGTTTACCCATAATGGAAACCATAAAGGTATGCCATAAATAAAAAATACAGAATCTTAAGGAAAACATAAATATATTATATATCATATATAAATATGGTGACATATTAATTTCTACCTTTGAATGTGTTAAAAGAATATTGAACAATCATCGTTTCGTGAGGCAGAAATTCACCATCCACAGAAACAGTATGTTCTTTAACCATTAGATGTAGGTGTGTGTAATTTTATCTAGAATACTTCTTATAAAAACATACTAGTATATGGAATATACTGGTTTTGTTACAAAATAAATGAATAAAAAGAGTTTAGGGGGTTGGAGAATCGAAATAAAACAAAAGAGCACAAGTGAAGATGTTACCTTAAAATCGGGTAACTCCCTTTGGTTTGAACCAAAAGGGTTTCTTGAAGAGCTTAATTACTAAGGTAAGACTTCTAGGATGAGGAGAGGGATGTGTAGAGACAAAATGATTAGATATTGGATGATCCAAAGGCTTGAGAGGTGGGGGTAAGGTGGTAGATGTGGGGGCATTTTATAAGCGGAGAGGAGGGGCACTCTTGGAAAGTCAAGATAGGTTACATTATTTTCAAATGAGTTTCGGATTTTAAAGGTCCCACATTGATATATTTCTAGGATAAGGTGATAAGGGTTCTAAATCCACCCATACAATATGTTTTTGACATGTTTAGGTCTTATATTTTACATTATCTTTCCATTTTATTTAAATCATTTAATAATGAGGTAATCGCTGCATCATCATGATGTCATAAATAATTTAATTTATTTAATGACTAAAAATTATAAAAAAAATACTATGATGTAGGAAATCTTTTTATATTTCCAATGACTATTTATGGTGAAAATATGACTTGTATAACCCTATGTAAAAATTGTTAATTAAAACAATACATGTTTGTGTCATTTTTACTTTTACTTTAAATAAAAGGCATTAATGTCATTATCTTACCCAAGTGGCTCCATGGGGTCCCAAAAATAGACCCATGGTTTTTCTCGGTCGGCTATGACTCATAAAATAGGGTTAGGACAAGTTTCAAGATATTTTAATTTTATTATAATATCATTTTTACCTTAAATCACACTGATTACCTTTAATCGCGATTAATAAAACTTAAAAGTTACTTTTCATCAAAAATTATTTTCATCCCATTGAACCAAATTTTAATTAATATTAAAAATAATTTAAATTGTATTTTTGAAATTCAAATCACAGAAGTGGTAAAGTTAAATTTAAACGAAAAATCAGTTTTTGTAACTACCACTTTGTGGTTTCACTATTCATAAAAAATTAAGGTTTTTCAGAAAAATACCAAAAATTCACCCTAAGCTATATTTGATAGTCCAAATTCAAAAATGATGTCTATTTTTCCAAATTCATAACATATATGTTTAATTAATTAATTTTATAATTAAATCCCGCTGTCAAATCAAATAGCGTGTTTTTAAGAAACAATATCTCTCAAAAGATTGACACTCGTTTATGTCCAATCTCAAAGTGATATTAATTTCAATGACCACCATTGGATTAAATGGTAAAAATATATTCTAATTTCACGTTAAAACCAATTCAAAAGATAATCTAATCATATAAATAAATTATATTAAAAAGAGGTTTTGAATTAAAATATAACATTTTTCACTATTCATTAAAAAAATGAACATTATCAGAAAAATACCAAAAATTTACACAAAGTAAATTTTGATGTCCTGATTCCAAAGAAGAATTTTATTTTTTCAAATACAACATACAAAATTGTCGAAAGTATATTCAAAAGGTGTTTCCCATCAAAAGACGGTTAATCGACCTTTTAAAGAATATTAGAAGATTTATGCTTAAAATTGGATTCATTTGCATTTTTAATCCTCTAACATTTATTGTAAAAAGTAAAAATATTTGACAAACATATATAATAATTTTTCAGTTAGTTCTATTCATTCCCGTCATTACAACAGCTAGGTGTTAACTACAATTTAAAATAAAATTATTTTATTATTAGAGTGCAACGTAAGATTTCAAAGGAACTCGTTGTTGCGTATTGGGTACGCCATCAAGAATAGCGTTCCCTTTACAGTAATCTTAATATTTTATTCACAAATATGGATAAATATAAAAATGTCATATTCTTTATTTACATGGGGTGTTACATCCTTCCCCCCTTTTGGGAATTGCATCCTCCCAACTTTAAAATTGGGCTCAGAAACTTCATTGAAAGCCCCACATCGGAAAAGGAGTAAATTAAACTATCACTTTAAAAGAAAGAAAGGGAAGTACAAAGGTCACCCGATTTAACCCATACTAGGATTCCATGTATGAAAACATGGATATGGGAGAAAAAACAAAGGTTCATGTTCTGAGGGAGTGTGATAGAAAACATGTTTAGGAGAAAGTTAACCACCAGAAAATCACAAACTTGTGATGGGTTTAACGGTATTGGATTCCCCTGTAGGAAAAGTTAACGGAAAACAATTTTTTAGTTACTTTTCATTGAGGAATTTATTTTTGAGCTTAACTAAACATAAGGAAACATACTTACTTTTCATGTTGACTTTCAACTTTTATTAGATTTTTTTACATGAACTCATATTTTCTCCAAAAGATGAGTATTTAGGATGACTTGTTTACATTAAGAGAGCTATAATAAACTTCTAGAGAATCACCTAATGCACAAAAGAGAACTGTATACTTCCCATGTCTTTAGACCTTAACCAAAACTAAAACCAAAAAGGTTAGTATGAGATCAAATAATACCCAAAAAGGATAATCCTTTATAAAAAGGAAATATATTCTTAATCTCCAAAATTTGTCCAACAAGACCCAAAGTTCAACAAAGACCAAAAGTAAACCAAACTAATATTGAAAACCAAATATTTGAAGGATTTAATCACATAGTCTTCTAAGTTAAATCGTAACATTTATCTCCAAACAACATCAGTTTCTCTTAAAGTCTCGTATTGAAAAGCAATTAACCTAATCACATATCCTCAATGATAGGTCAAAAATTTCCATATATAAACCAAAATTAACTTACTCTTAATTCATAAAATCATCTAACTAAAAATAATTAGTCAAACTAACCAGGGACTTCACGTAGTCCAGTGGTAGGTGATAAATACCAGTCGCACTTTGGTAGTGGGTTCGATTCCCATAGTTTTGTCCGACGCGATGGGTTGTCACATGGTCTGTGTGTTTTACTTTTTCCAAACTATATAATTCTCAAATAATTCCCCAAAAAGAGATAAAATCATCAAAAATAACCATAACATAATTTAACCTCAATTGTATCTCATGCCTTTAACTTTCCATCATAACATATAGTAACCCATAATTACCTCAAAATTAAGGATCATATAAACCTGAATGGTTCTTTATAACTATGTCCACAAAATAACATATAACTATTCCTTGAATAAAAATTTTATATAGCAAACATCAGGGTTACACATACTATAAAAAAGTCTTCTAGTGTAACCCCATCATCAAAAGAGACTTAATACTCTTAAGAATTTCACCATAACTCTTGAAGCCCTTATATGTTGACTTCTTACTCATTCAACATTCTTCATGATCCATTAACCATTCCTTTACAACTTATTATGAAATACTTCTTTCCTACAAAAAAAATCATGAATCATATCCTAAGATTCCAAAATAGGAAAACAAAAGTTAAGAAATAATCCATACCTTTGATTGGTCATTGTCAGTTTCTTCATCCTCAATCGAAATGGAATTAGGTATTGGTAAACAAATATTTGTACGATCTTGGTGATCCCATTCCCGAAACTTCTTCATAGGACATGTGTTTTCAAAATGACCATGCACACCACATTTAAAACATTCAATTGATCCCTCAGAAAGAACTTTTTTCCCTTTCCTCGAGTCAACTGGATGCTTCCTTTTTCCATGGTAGGTTCTTGCTTTATGACCTTAATTTCCAAATCTATAGCATATTTATGTCCCTTTGAAACATTTTTCTAGGTGTTTCTTTCCACATATTTGACACATAGGTTTTTGAACACACTTACCTTTATGATTATTACCTATAGTTCCGTAGGGATTTGTTTCTCGCATATATGATGCCTTATAAATATCACCAAGGTTTAGGTGGTCAATCATGACTTCAGATAGTTGGTTGAGGATAAACACAAGAGTTCTCATTGCAGCTCCCATATCATTCAGTTTCTCGCTCAGAAAACTGTCACAGTTTCCTTCACATCCACTGTTACTTTGGTGCCTGCTAGATCCAGGCATTTACTAAAACCAAAAAGGTCAGTGTGAGTATATCAACAAAACCATCATGTACTAATGAGGAAGATAAACACTAAGATATACTTACTCATTCGCTTTATCTAAAACTAGGACTCTTTATGAAATCCTAACCATTATGGTAATGTCACTTATGCTTAGAGAATACCCTAACCTCTAAAGTTATCTAAACCGACCTCTGATACCAACTATAAGGCCCCAGCCTTAAACATTACTTAATCATGAATTAAACGAATAATTCACATAGAGGATATTTTTAGGTTTATAGTTTTAGATAATTAGGTCATAACTATTACATCTCAAAAGATTACATAGTAGACAATTCTACTAAGTTTCCATAAAATAAAAAAAACACTTAAAAAGAAACATGTCTAGTTCCATGTTTTAGATAGAATGTCTTTCCTTGATCCTATCCTTGACCTTATTCATCTTTAATTCCTATGGAAAACATTTAAAAAACTTGGGATGAGCATAAAAATCCCAGTAAAGGATACACAAAGAAAGAAAACTGTTAGTTTTTCAAAATAGAAAGTAAACCATGAATACTTTACCAAAGTAATACTTTTCACCTTTATGAAGTAGTAAATACTCTTCACTGAATAACATACCATTACTTACCCTTTTGTAACAAAAATATTACCATAAAACCCATATAAAGAACACATAATATAAAAAGGTAACTTCAGACATAAATATACTTAAATGGAATAACCATACAGTCGACTTCCGCACATACTTAATGGAATAACCATACGGATGACTTCAATACCCAATGCATTGGAGGTTATAACGTAACCACCCATCCTGGTATTCATGGCACCACCCGTCATATGGTTTATCACGTAACCACCCGAAAAATTTCCAAGTACCATTATAAAATCATAACACATAAAACAGTTATAAAAGAAAGAAAACATTTCCACATTTCAAGCACAATATATCACTTAAATATATTGACATAACAAATCCATTATCAAATCCATTTTCAATACCAAATAAGAGTATATGGTATTTATTTACTTTTAAAAATATAACAACTTGTTGAGGAAGCCAAAGATCAAATAATACTCACGGCGGCGGAAAGGTCATTGTCACCGCGTACGTTAAAAAGAAACATACTTTTTGTCATTTAGTAAAAAACTTCGTATAGAAAAGATTCCTTTCGAATAAAAGTATAAGTCAAAGGGGTTTATACACCGTATAAAACAAAGCCTTGTATTGGAACAAAAATATTCCTTTATGAAAGGAGATCGAGACGAAGTCCCCTACAAAGATGGTATCCTTGGATTAAGGGTAAATCAATTACATAATTATGTGTGACAAACGAATACACAAAATATAAGTGGATATTAAGTGTAAAACAATCAGAGTTTATTTACACATATTCATAGAACGCCATATTCAAGGAATACAAGTTTATCCCAAAGAATCAAAATTGGGTTAAGAGGTACCCTTGCAAAAATTTGACAGCCTAACGGCGTCACTTTAAAATTCATAAAATGAGTTGATGAGAGATAAAAAGGGGTATCTCATCACTTGGACATAACATTTATAGCAATAAGGATATATAAAAACATATCCCATCATAATAAGATTAAAAAACCTAAAAAAGATGTCTTTTAAAATGAGGAGGGTGAAAGGTCCCCTTACCGAGTTGGGTAACTTTCGAAACGTACACCCCATGGAAGAAGGGTCATACAATGAAGATGTAAATACCCATAAATGAAATTATAATACACATAGTGTATAATAATTGTCAGTACATACACCACTAAAAGGAAATAGTGGCAAACATAGCATAAATGTCACGAGAATAAAAGTGAGATGAAAAATCCCTTACAAAACTCGGCAGCCTAACGACGCCACTTAAAAATTACAAAAATGGATTTATGAGATCAAATAGAGTCTCTAATAATATAAAAATAAAAATTACAGTATGAGGAATATAATATAACATCCCCAAACATAATAAATATGAGCTTAAAAGAAATGACATAAAAGAGAGTACTTAAAAAGAAAGAGAGAAGGTTGGATCCCTTACCTCGTGTCCGACTTGACTCGAACGTTCTTTAATCTCCTGAATAATAAACTTGAGTTAATTTATAATTTCTTAAGAACCTTTTTAAATTTCATTATTCCTTTTATATCACTTATTACCATGTTATTCACATTATGTAATCATTTAAGTTAATAACGGTCGTTTTGTCGATACTTGGTACTTGAGTCAAAAATAAACTCTTTATAATCACAAGTTTGTTCATGGGGTAAAATATCCATTATATCCATAATTATATTCATTATGTAGATATCATATATATCATATATATCCATTATATACATGCATTTATAATATTACATAATCATTTAGAGGTAAGAAATGAAATGCACCGTTCATGGAGACGGTATGCCGTACGTACGCATGAACTCTACTTCCATTTCTATTTCATATTTAATGGAATTAAAACATAATGATACATAATAGTATTATAATTACAGCATGGTATCATATATAATATCATTAAATCTATCCTTTATACGTACCACATATGGTATTAACGAATCAAATCACTTTGAGGGGGCGGTAGTCCGCACTTCCTAAAATGAAGATATCGCGTTTACCCATAATGGAAACCATAATGGTATGCCATAAATGAAAAATACAGAATATTAAGGAAAACATAAATATATTATATATCATATATAAATATGGTTAAATCTTAATTTCCTCCTTTGAAGGTGTTAAAATAATATTGAACAATCATCGTTTCGTGAGGCAGAAATTCACCATCCACAGAAACAGTATGTTCTTTAACCATTAGATGTAGGTGTGTGTAAGTGTATCTAGAATACCTCTTATAAAAACATACTATTATATGGAAGATACTGTTTTTGTTACAAAATAAATGAATAAAAAGAGTTTAGGGGGTTGGAGAAGCAAAATAAAACAAAAGAGCACAAGTGAAGATGTTACCTTAAAATCGGGTAACTCCCTTTGGTTTGAACCAAAAGGGTTTCTTGAAGAGCTTAATTACTAAGGTAAGACTTCTAGGATGAGGAGAGGGATGTGGAGAGACAAAAATATCATATATTGGACGATACAAAGGCTTTAGAGGTGTGGGTAAGGTGGTAGAGGTGGGGGCCTTTTATAAGAGGAGAGGAGGGGTACTCTTGGAAATTCAAGAAAGGTTACATTATTTTCAAATGAGTTTCGGATTTTAAAGGTCCCACATTGATATATTTCTAGGCTAAGGTGATAAGGGTTCTAAATCCACCCATACAATATGTTTTTGACATGTTTAGGTCTTATATTTTACATTATCTTTCCATTTTATTTAAATCGTTTAATAATGAGGTAATCGCTGCATCATCATGATGTCATAAATAATTTAATTTATTTAATGACTAAAAATTATAAAAAAATACTATGATCTAGGAAATATTTTTATATTTCCAATGACTATTTATAGTGAAAAATATGACTTGTATAACCCTATGTAAAAATTGTTAATTAAAACAATACATGTTTGTGTCATTTTTACTTTTACTTTAAATAAAAGGCATTAATGTCATTATCTTACCCAAGTGGCTCCATGGGGTCCCAAAAACAGACCCATGGTTTTTCTCGGTCGGATATGACTCATAAAACAGGGTTAGGACAAGTTTCAAGATATTTTCATTTTATTATAATATCATTTTTACCTTAAATCACACTGATTACCTTTAATCGCGATTAATAAAACTTAAAAGTTACTTTTCATCAAAAATTATTTTCACCCCATTGAACCAAATTTTACTTAATATTAAAAATCATTTAAATTGTTTTTTTGAAATTCAAATCACAGAAGTGGTAAAGTTCCATTTAAACAAAAAATCAGTTTTTGTAACTACCACTTTGTGGTTTCACTATTCATAAAAAATTAAGGTTTTTCAGAAAAATACCAAAAATTCACCCTAAGCTATATCTGATATTCCAAATTCAAAAATTATGTATATTTTACCAAATTAATAAAATATATGTTGCATTAATTAATTTTATAATTAAATCCCACTGTCAAATCAAATAGCGTGTTTTCAAGAAACAATATCTATCAAAAGATTGACAATCGTTTATGTCCAATCTCAAAGTGATATTAATTTCAATGACCACCATTGGATTAAATGGTAAAAATATATTCTAATTTAACTTTAAAACCAATTAAAAATATAATATAATCATATAAATAAATTAGATTAAAAATAGCTTTTGAATTAAAATACAACATTTTCACTATTCATTAAAAAAATGAACATTATAAGAAAAATACCAAAAATTTACACAAATTAAATTTTGATGTCCCGATTCCAAAGAAGAATTTTATTTTGTCAAATAAAACATATAAAATTGTCAAAATTATATTTAAAAAGAGTTTTCCATCACAAGGTGGTTAATCGACCTTTTAAAGAATATTAGAAGATTTATGCTTAAAATTGGATTCATTTGCATTTTTAATCCTATAACATTTATTGTAAAAAGTTAAAATATTTGACAAACATATATAATCATTTTTTAGTTAGTTATGTTCATTCCCGTCATTACAACGACTAGGTGTTAACTACCATTTAAAATAAAATTATTTTATTATTAGAGTGCAACGTAAGATTTCAAAGGAACTTGTTGTTGCGTATTGGGTAAGACATCAATCATAGCGTTCCCTTTAAAGTAATATTAATATTTTATTCACAAATATGGATAAATATAAAAATGTCATATTCTTTATTTACATGGGGTGTTACAAATACATTGAGGGACTTCGTACTAATGCAGTGGATTTCATCACACTGCATGACCCTGTCATCACTTAAGCATATCAGGCTATTCCTAACCCTTTCAATTTTTATTCTTAATCCAATTTAAAATTATACATTTCATGTGCATATATCATCTCATTGGTTCACATTGAGGACAATGAAATATTTTAAATGTGGGGGAGGGGACGACATTTTGGGGTATATATTTAGGATTTTCATTTGTGTGTTTTGTATTTATTTTCTATTAAGTTTTTGGTTAAAATTTTCAAAAAAACAATAATAAAAAATACAAAAAATCAATAAAAAAGAAAAAAATATATTATGTAACATTCTCATGTGAAACATATATAAAATTCATGTTTTCAAAATTCATTGGTAGAATTATAAGGATAAGTAATATTTCATCATCAAGGGTTGATTTTTATAAAAAAAGAAGTTGTCGATGATATGAATGGTTGTGTCATTATAAAAACTTTTATATTTTTACATCATTATTTGTGATATTTGTTCTTGGAAAATTGTGTAATTGATTTATCCACACAAAGTTTCACTCAACCATGACTTATGAAATTTTTTCCTACTCAATTGAAGGTATAGTCAAGTTAGGTAAAAAAATTCATTGGTTGATCCATACATTTGTTTCTCTTACGGTCAGTTTCATTACTATACTTAATTGACCTATGAATGTGTACCTATTATCCTACTATTGTACACCCTCAAAAAAAATTTGGGTTGTGTCTTGTACAGGTAAAAAACCACTCTTTATCAACCTTTTATCTTGTTATAACTATTACAATTAGTGTCGTGAGGAGATCAAACATGGGTTGAGAGTTGAGTGTGAGATATGTTCCAAGTGAAACTTAAAAAAAACAAAAAATAATAATAATAAATGAGGGGACTGATGAAATGTACAACATATGGGGATATCTAGGTCGAGAGATTAAGGTTTGAATTTTGGGGATTCTTAAGTGAGTGGGTCTTGAAATTCAATTGCAAATGAATGTAGAACAAGTTCAGTGAATTAAACTAGGTAAGAATAATTGTTTTACTTAACATGAATATACTGAATAAAGGGTGGATTTTTGAGCTTAGAATGGTTGGAACACACACATGTGGAGAATGAATGGCATGGAAGACCTGTGGCTTGTTTTTCTATGATTCATGTTATGAATCTCACTGGATTTTGTTTTGAATCAATTTATGAGACATTGAATTTAAAATTTATTGATATTGACTCTTGATGGGATTCTTACTTTGCCTATATTTTCACTGTGGATTCAGAAATTTGAATATGCGTATCTTGTCACAATTTTTTCGAATACATGATATGTGGGTTTTCCCAAGAGTAAAAAAGGGTAAGTGTGGGGGAGTTGATAAAACACATTTTATTGAATCTTTTATTGATAATAAATGATAAAATATCCTCAAATTGTGTTAAATATGTTTATTTATAAAATATTTGGGATTAGATCATTCATTTGAAAATTTTGATGGAAATTCTAGTTTTACCCTTTATAGTGCACTGTATCATTTCAGAGATAAATATATTTATATTTATTATTTGAACTTGAAATTTTTTAACTGTGTTCCTGACTTAATGGGATAAAACTTTCATTTAGGACATTGGAGATAAATATTTCATTTGGTTGGCCTAAATGGGACATGAAGTAAAAGGCCCACATTTTGAGGGGATCTCGCCAACCTAATTGTGAACAAATCATTATTCTAAAAGAAGATCTAGTTCATGCGTTTTGGAGGTCAGATGGGTAGTTCAATTTGGCTTAAAATATTTTTCCGAGATTCACCATTAACACTTGAAACCTATTTAAACCTAGCCTCCCCTCCACTCTATAAATTAGTGTTTTTCTCATTTGGAGGGGTTGAGACGTGTATTAGGAGATTGAAGGAATAGAAGAATTTGTTTCACTCAAATTATCCAACCATAGTAAGAGGGGTAGATCTTAAATGAATGATCCCCTCATCAAATCCTTCTTCTCTTATTCATGTTATAATGTTTTCATTTGTTTAATAAACTTATTTTTTCTTCTTTTATTTCTTCTATTTTCTTCTGTTTTGTTCAATAATCTTAATCTTTACTTATACTATTTGGGTTTGAATCAAGAGTTTAGATGAGATTGGGTTCTACCCTTTCAATCCTTTGCTCATGTAAAAAGTCTCCACGATGACCACACCACCCATGGAAGATTAGTTTTCTTAGTGATCGATTTATATTCTACCCTCTTCATTTAATTAGTTTGAATCATTGAGCTACTATATTTCACTTAATTTGATCCATGAATAGTGTTTTTTAAATTATAATAAACTAAGAAAGAAATTGAACAATTAACACAAAAACACACGAGGTCGAGTATTATGTGAATTGTGAGAGTGCGATGTTAATCGGTAATATAAGGCCACATGGGATAAATTTGTAGAGTTTAAATATAATCCCTAAACACAATTCATCCTCATTTTCCAAATTGGATGTGTGCCCTAATTTACCACTAACCATAAGGTATCCTTAGAACATCAATAAAATTAGGGTGTTGTGATTACATGTTTCGAAGATAGCTAAGGGTTTAATTCACATCATCTTTGTGGTCAATTTAATTCTCATAGGGTTCGGGGGTTAACAAGTTAGGAGATCATAATCAAGTGGATGTTAATTTAAATGATAATGATAAATAATTTATTGAATAGGTTGAGTTAGATTTATTATTCCTTTTAAATACTTTCTAAAAAAACATCTTCTTGATGTGTCATTTTAATCTAAATTCATTTCAATACTAAAAACAAATACAATATTCTTCCAGCAAACTTATTCTAGATTTATAAACGATAAACAACCACCATACTTTTAATTAATTTTATTATTTACTTTTATTTTATTTTTGAAATACTTTTAATATGTTGTTAAATTTACTTACTGCTTTGAGAGATGACCTTGGTCAGCTACTCTGCTACACCTATGTACCCAAAAATCACATATCATTTGAAAGAACCCACGACATCGTCCTTTATATCTCTTTACAATAACTATGAACATGATACACACTACTTTATTAATGGTGTACCTAGCCTTTTGTGGGGGTGTCATTATGTAAATTAAAAGCACATGGTTAAATCATAGTTATCTAAACCATATATCCAAATTGAGGGTCTCTTAAAGTGGATATAAAAAATAGTTTTCCTCTGCTACCTTTAAGGTTTCCTCCTCCTATCTCTTTCCCTATTGATGCATAGTATCCCCTCCATCCACTCAGTATCCCACAATTCTCTAGGAATGGAGTTATATGATTCATCCACTAATGAAATCCAATTTCTTTAGGGACATTGAATCATACTTGATTATTCTCTCATTCATATTCTATTCTTTCTCCATTTATCTTTTCATATATGATGTTATTTCTATACGAGTTAATAATATTAATTTTCAGGGATCCTGTCTCATATTCTAATTCCTCTAATCTTGGCATGAATAAATGTCCTATAATAGGCAAGTGAAGAGTCTTAATAATAAATTATGGGGTAAAATTTATTTTCCTATAATGTTTTGTTATTCGCAAAAATATGTCACTGAATCACATAAAATATTTTCCATGTGTCCACCTAAAATGTGAAATCCTTTAATTAAAATGGTAATATCTTGATAGATATTCTCCCTTAAGCCATTGAAAATGTCGAATGTTGTCTACATAAACTATTACCAATTACTAAATGTGTTTAATTAAATAATTTTGATACTTTATGAATGCACTTCAGAACAGAAAACCTTCTAAATGGGTTTGGATTATCTGTAAATTGAAGTGGTATTATAATGATCCAAATGAAATGTGAATGGTGATACTATAACTTTCCCATTTAACATTTACTGATAAATTACTTGTTAGAAAAAAATGTAATTGAATCATATTAGATCATGTATAATCACATGACCCTTCCAAATTTTGTAAATGAATTGAAAAATGGAATGATAATGATGTAGGGTATTTTGGAATGGATACTTTACACGACCTTCTTATATTGTTTTTGAAATTTTTTCTTAAATTTTATAAATTTAATTTATAATTTTCATTGATTTTATTTCTTATCCTGGAATTATTTATTAGGAATGTGTAGTTCATTTCTTTTTTATATCTTTTAAATGCAAGGTGCATTTTGGAATCAGACTATAAAATAGAATATTAAATGGTTTATGGATGTGGGAACTGATGATATTCATTAGTTAATATGTTATTTTAAAATATGTTCCTATATATTCTATTAAATTTCTGGACATGTTATTTCAATTTATTTATCTTATTTTTGGGCATGATTTCCCTTATCATTATATTGTAATAATGGGACATGGTGCTTCATATATTTTCCAAAAATTGTGGACATGGTGTTTCTATTTATTAGTGTTAGTTATAGGCATAATTTCATTTATCATTCATATGATATTGTTGGGTAGGGAATCCCTTACTATTCATATGAGACTATTGGGAATGAAATCCCTTATTATTTATACGAAACTACTGGGGATGTTTTCCCTTATTATTCATTAAGATTTTTAGTCATGATGACCTTTATTTAATATACAGGGCTAATATAATATCATATTGTGTGAATCCATGGTCATAACCCTAGGTCTCTTGAAATTTCATATATATATATATATATATATATGATGGCACATCTAGAGATATTTCATTTTTAGACAAATTAGGTACAACATATCTGGTGTTCTATGAACAACCTGATTTGACATGTGTTATATTTTATTATTTTCCATACATATTATTATATATGAACACTACTTCATTTTATAATCACTAAATAGTTATTTATTAGAGAAAATTTATGGTGGACTACTGAGTTTTATGTACATAATGTCAATGTTACCATTTATTAGCCAGATAGTCATCTTATTTTAAGTATAGGTTCTTTGATTGTGTTTGGTTGTTATTTCACTTTATTAGAAAGGGATTGACATGGAGATGAAGGTCGAAAATGTACGCAGGCTTCATACCAATGTTTGATGTTTTATTTATTTATTATTTTTTATTCTAGTCATGTTGTGTGTATAACCGTATTTTTATTCACTTTGTGTATTTGACTTTGCATGTTCACACAAGGGTGTTTTATTTGGAATTGGCCTTGGTATATGTTATGAATACCCCAATTTTTTTCATTTTTGTCTTCCACTTCCAATATTTTTTATTTATTCTGATATATTCAGTACTGATCTAGAGGGTCTAGTCTCGCCACTGTAAAACCCTTATACCCTCACTACTAGTCGACAACCTCTGAAATATGAGGAGGTACAACTTAGGATATGTGGTGAACTAGATTGGGGCATTTAATTATTGTCTCCTAGGCCAAGTCATTAATTTTTCCTTTTATAATATGGTAATGGATTTATTAGTAATAGTATTTTATCGACTCTAATCATCTTAATTGGAACATGTTGAGATCTTTCTTTGTAAATATACACTTTAGAATTTTATAATCAATATATATGTCACACTTTTCTATATAGAGATAATGTATTCAAATAAATTAGGAAAATATCATAGATACCATCTATAAATCAAGATTTGGATAATTTTTATCATATACCAAAAATTTTCATGATGTATAGGATATCCTATTACCATTTGGAAATATTATGCAACCCAACCCTTTTTTGAAGAATCATTATTTATAAAAAATCATTTTTTAATTGTGGGAAATGTTAGTAAACCTGATATTAATAACTTATTCTTCAAAACCTTTATGCTCTCATCACATTCATATATACATAAAAAATTACACTTTTCTAAGTTAGCTTCACCAGTTAATTTGAAAATCTTTAGATATTTCTCACAAACCATTAATAGTATCCAGTTAAACTAAAGTAACTATATAACACCATCACAATTTATTCTCTATGATATTTATCAATCACTTTAGTCTTTGTTATATCTATATATATCTCTTTACTTGGGATAAATACCCATAGAATGTGACTTTATCCATATATAAGTAAAATTTACCATACTTTTCATTAAAATTATCAATTAAAAAATTATTTAAGAAGATGCCTAAATGTTATCTAACTCTTACTTTCTTTTGGAATATATTACAATAGGATCCATAAATACCATAATTTTTTAATTTGAACCGCTAAATAATCTATTGATAAAATCCATGAAGATTACAAGATCGTTGGTGAGTTTGAATGACATTAATATGAAGTCATAATGTCTATATCTTATATGAAATATTATCTTGTAGTTACCTCATTTTCTATATTTAATTTATGATATCATGATATAATATCAATCTTTAAGAATTACTAAGTAACACATATTTGTTCAAATGATTCGTAAATTCATAGAAGAAGATATATTTTTCTTTTCATCATATTTTTTTGATTATGATAATTATTTCATAGACACATTGAACCAATTTTATCTTAATAATAATGAATTTGTAACCCTATAGAGAAGCACTAGGTTATATTGAGATATTATCTAATATTTATTTTAGTTTCTTATATAACCCTTTAACTTCAATGATGAAAAATATTTAGGGAATCTTTGATATGGGAAGTGTTCAAGGAAAAAGTTTGGAACACATCCTCTCGACCAGGAGGAAGGAAAGTCAACTCTTTAAGGAATAAACATTCATATTACAATATAATAAACATGTATTCAAGGATAATCCTTTACTTTTCCTATATATCAAAACATACATTTCATACATATATTTTACATCTTAATAGATAAATAATAAATACATGACATTATGATCTATTCCAGAGTCATATAGGTCTAGTGTCATTGGAATCTTGGATACATAAAAAATGGTTTATAAAATATCTACATCATCTCCATCTTACTTATTTATAACTATAACCCTTATAAGACACAACATACATAACAATTTTCATGATATCCTAGGGAAAATAGAATATGATAATGTGTGAGATAAGATTCCCAATAAGGGTAAAAATGAAAGGGATAAAAAATAACTAAAACCTAACATGGTCATAAGGGTATGTGGACATCAATATTATATTTTAAAACCATACATATCATATAAAATATCTTTATCATGGGTCATAAAATAAGATTCTAAATTCATAAGACATGTATCAAAAAACAATAAAATAAAATAATCCATGAGATCATAATATATACATAGGATTTTGGAAAAACAAAACATTATAACATTATGAACATGTAAAAATTACAATAGGTTCACTAATTATGTTAAGTACATGAAATTAGGCCATCATATATACTTATGGACATAAAACCTAGGCCCATTCATAATATTTTGGACATGAAAGCCTAGTACACATATAATCTTGTAGAGACAAAAGATAGGTCCACACATAAAATTATGGACATGAAATCCAGGTCCCAGATTAATCTTATAGACATATAAAATATCTCCATACCTGACATTATGAACATGATGTAACACCCCTAAAATTATAAAATAATAACATTTTATTTGATAGTGTATATTACACGCAAAACCAAGAATAAAAGGGAATATAACATCCTAAGACATTATGATATAATTACTATTTTAAATAAATTAAATATTTTATATCACTTTAATTGCACTCAACACTGATTTTACCTTTAATTACATTCATCAATGAGATTCTTTGATTTCTTATGTTACATGCCAGACCAAGTTTTACTGAATAACATCATAATATTAATAATATTATTTAATATGATTTTTATCACCTAGAAACTGTAATGGAGGGTATGAATAGCATTAAATAACATATGAAAATACATAGTTTACATGCCTTATTAGTCATATTTTTATAAGAAATAAAATAAGAGTTATTTAGAAAAAGAAATGTTTTCTGAAAAACTATATTTATTCTAAAGGAATATTTTGTCGTGACTTGCACACATGATTTAAAATAAATTATTACCACTTTTAGGAAATTTATTTTTAAAAATTAACTTAATTTTTTAAATCATAATATTAAAATTGTCTTTGGTTAATTTTTAATATTTTTCTAAGAAGTTTTAGTTTTTGATGAATAGTAAAAAATACTGAATTTTAATTGAAAATTGTCTTTTCATTTATTTTTTATGTTAAATAATATTTTGAATTTGTTTTAAAGTAACATTAGTTAAACTCTATATCAATAAATAAAATTTAGTTCATCTTAATTATTGATTTTAGAAATAAAAACTTTGTAAATGTTTGAACATTTTCACTTTAAAAACCCTCTTTCTCATCATGACTGCGAGATTAATTTTAAATTAATTTTTTCAAAATATGTGAATTGAATTTTGGAAAAATGATCACATATTTGGAATCATAATAATTTATAATTTAAAATAATTTCAAGTTAATTTTTAATCATAATGAAAAGTAAATGTAGTAAAAATTAATTACCCTGCTTAAGGTAAAAATGGGTTGATTGAGGGGTTATACTAAAAAGATAATGGTAGAAATAACTGAAACAATAGCCCCAGAAATATTATATTGAAATATTTTGACCATTAAACCACTATTTTCTGATAATTTCCTATTTCATACCCTTTTGACATGTGGAAAATGTGGTATAATTGAATTCTTCATAACTACCTAGTGTGTCCTCTTCGAAACTTATAAAAGGCCACCCTCTCTCCACTATACTAAACACCTTCAAGTCACTTTGGACCTGGTAATACCTGCCAAAAATAACTCTCCAAATTTTATCACCTCATACTATAAGACTTATTTTGTGTATAAATCCATCCTAGGAATGTGTTTAGTGAAAATTTAAGGAAGATACTCGAATAAGAGGTAATGTTCTTCAACGAGCGTCTTTATTTTAGTTATTTATCCACCTCCATCGATTCTTATTAAAAAGTTAATATATAATAAAATAATAATATATAATAAAATAATAATATATAATACACTTATATGTTATAATAAAATGTTCATGACCTAAAACTATAACCAATTCCCTAAAATGGGTTATTAAATCATTGTTCATGTGTTCTGCGGACCACCACCTCACGAACCGATGTCATTTGTTTTTACATTTAAACCTCTCAAAGTTGTGTATGATGATGGATATATAGTATATATATGATATTTAATATATTATTATACCATTGGAGTCATTATATAATATATAACTTATTATATTTCTTTCTATAGGATACATGATAATGTTGCTCTTGTGTACGACAGATTACCACCTCGTGAAGCGATGCAATTCATCTTTCACTAACACTTTACATGAAAGGTGATATGAAATAATGTTTATTATTATATGTGATATAAATTAAATAGTTATTATATTCATTAAATAATCATCCTTCTATAAAAATAATATATCATTTTAGTTTTTTGACACTTAAAGATGATAACTTTGTTCGTGTACGTGTGGACTGCCGCCTTCATGAAAGGATGCGACTCTCTTATCATCACCACACCACATGGACGATATATATATATTTATATTAAAATAAATAATCTTTTATTTATGATATCATGCTCATTTATGTATGTTAATATATTATATACCTCTTTTCCATAATGATCATCGAAAAATAGAATCATTATACACACATATGTACGACAAACTGTTTCCATGATCATAACATAATTAATTTTTCATAACCACATTTCATGATTGATTTTAAAAATAATAGTGATATATTAATATGATATTTATTCCATTATTATTATTATTTATATGATATAACTATATAATATGTGAAATAATTGGATTATTCCCGATGAAACACACATAGGAAAACAAGGAAATTGACACCCAAAATAATGAAAATAATAAAACATAATTAACTAATGGGTGATAAGATGATATTGAAGGATAAGATATGATATTATAAATACTAATACGAGTATTTTATATTTTAATAAAATGTTTAAAACCACTTTACATGAGTTTTAAAGATGTCCACCCAAAAGGAAATGTGAGGTAACAGATTCTGCCTCAACTTCTTTTTATTGAGGAACATTTATGTTTTATGCACAAATTCCTTTAGTATGGATTATATAATGAATATTTTATAGGTAATATCATGAATCAATAATACTTAATGGTATTTTTTTTTCAATTTTAATCATTTAATCAAATGGTATTTGACTTGAAAATTACCAATTAGAAAAGAATTTCATTACCCAATTTCCTTTCATTGGGTTATATTACTTTATTATTGTTGTCTATATTATAGTATTTTTTTTATAATTACTTATTATTATATTATGTTTTATTTCCAATTATTTTATGTTTATTTATTTTAAATACATAAAATATATTTATTGATTAATTCTCACTTCAATGTTATGATCATTGTAATTATTTATTTCACAATCTCATTCTCATCGAGATTGTTTAATATTAAAGTGTAGTTGAAGGAAATTATTTGAAAATTGATTAATAAACCCTCTAATTTTCTTATCCTATAGTTATTAAAGATATTTTTTAAGTTGTATTACCATTTTACAACTATTTGGTACTTAAAAGTGTTGATAAATTGTTTTTAATAAAATCCAACTTCATTTCTCTCTTTGGTAGGAAACTTGTTTTCGTCCAAACAACATTTTATAAAAAGAATTCACAAATGTTTTTAAAAATTTCAAAATTATTTATCGAAGAATTTTTTTCCCATTTTTACTTTTACAAAAAAAATCAAAGTAATATTATTATTTCTTTCCATACAAAGAACTTTGATAACCTTTTTACCATGTAAACTAATGTTCTTTACGACATGTACGGAATTACCCCATCATTTCTATGAAGAATAATTTTTAAATCTATAAGGATATTTTTAATGAAAATTTTCTTCCTAATATTATGAAAATTATAGTTTTTCAAAATTAATTTTTCAAAAAAAAGTATTTTCAAAATAATTTATGTTTTAAAAAGTGATTTTCAAAATAAAAAAGGATATTTTCTAAAGAATGTTATTAAAGATGTGTTTATGATATCTCTATTTATCAATAGAAATAAACCATTATTATTACTTCAATGGGTATACATTGTATGGATACCATCTTTATTCTTTCTCTGTATAGTTTATGATCATTTTGACTGATGATGGTTCTGACATTCACTTCCTTATTTAATTTTCATGGTCATCAACTTCCTCTTGGATTATTCACTTTCCTGTGATCAGTAGTTATTTAATTTCAACTAAATTTCCAAATTATTTATCATGGATATGGTTATTTCTTAAAACATATACCATTTTTAAATATCGTTTTTACTTTTAATGTTATTTGATTAACTGTGGAAATATTGATAAAGTTGAATCCTTTAATCAATATAGATATTCACTAAGGAACATTGTTTATTAATTAATTCTATTATTATATATATGAGGAATCCTTCAAAAAGTTATGAAATGGGTGTGTCCTTGTTATCAATATCCTATAGATATGTCGGTAGTATCATGGGATGAATCATGTGGCTAGCCTTATTTAAATGGGGTTCTACCTATCAGTTTTAAACTGTCATATAAAAGCTCTTGACTTTGAAAATATCTTGTACTTAGGAAACATAGCATCCAATAATTAAGCATTGAATTCATTTAGTATTCAGTTATTACTTTCTAAGAGATTTTCACTATGACATTTTCTTAGGATTAATTTCATTATCAGTTATTGATTAAATGGCACGTGTTTTGAGTTATCTACCTTTCAATATTTATTATGCCTTATCCAATTATGATTGTTATGTTATTCGTGAAAATGAAAGTATTTTCAATCATTTATGTTTCCCAATTTATTATTATCCATAATATTTTCACATTTATATTATCTCTAGATGCACTTCCTTCCAATTTTATTGATAACATGTCATGTTTTTTAAATTTTCACCTTGGTATATTTATTACTCTTATTGATTCATGAATACATCCACTATAACTAACCATTACTAAACATTTTACCTCACCCTTGATTTTTTCCTTTAAATATGATTCCATGATTTGTAATATTATTTTTTAAAATTATATTCTTTAGGGAATAATGATATTCTATAAAAAAATTAGGTTTTACTTCATTTTTCAAAATATATTATGGTACTCAAGTATGTATCTAGTTTACAAATACTATTAAACTGATCGGTCCTTCATTGTGTTATTTCTTGTATCTTATGACAATATAATAAATAAAACACTAACTCTGGGCTATTGGGGAGGGGGCTGCTACAATTGGTAACCAAGGAAGTTTAGTTGAAACCTAGACAACTAGATTTTAGAAAACATAGATTAGTAAAAATAACCCTAAGATAAATATAGAGGATAAGTATATAAGAACATAATAAAGTTTTATTAAGGTAGATATTATATGATTTTTTCTAGAAATATATACCTGCCTGGATATTACAAGTGGACATGGTTTTAGCATTGATGTACCTAAGGGTAATTACTATGAAAAGGTAGCATTGGTCTTGACTTGAATGTCACTTGGTACACGACAACAATCCTTACTGTGCACCAGTTGGACACTCCTAGTGAATATGCTTAGGATAATTTAAATTTTATTTACAAACCATTATGAAAGATTTAAATAGATGATGATTGTGAATGACCTAGGTTAAACCTATAGTGTCTTAGATTTAAAATAATGTTTCATGGTTTCGACATTATATAAGATATTATATGGTTTTACCCCTTTGATTATTATTTCTCACAATATTCATTTTGGTATTGGTCAACGAATGGAACCCGAAGTAACCATGATAACATTGAATACGAGGGAAAATATGGTGACAATGAGAAACCACATGGAATTATGACATGAGAATAACATATCATGATTATTCCTAATAAGTATTTCTAAAATACGATGAACAACATATACCTTAACCAACTCCGAGACTCACTATTGAAGAGAAGGATAGAGTTTTTTAAGAGATCAAGTAGTGGAGACCGTAGGGAAAAGAAGGCATGATTTTAATCATGTAATAAATATGGAAGGATACACCTAGGAAGTGTCTTAATAAAATGGAAAAATACATTATGTGTGGAAATGAATTTCATAAAGAAATAAATTTCTGAGGAGAAATGAAGAGTATGATTAATGGAAATAAATCACATCCTAGTGATCTATTTATAGTTCATTTACTTAAATGTGTAAATACTAGGAATTATTCAAATCAATTCCCAATTTAAAAGGTTATCACCTAGAATAATTAAGGACCTATTTTGAAATAAAAGGGATGTAGTATTTATGTAGAAGTATTTTACCAATGGTATTATCCTATAAGAATTATGACATATCTAAGGATTTTGATAAATTTTAGAATAATATGTGTGTTCATAAAAATAAGAGTTATGGATACTATCCTAGATTTATGACATTAAAGATAATTATAAGTTCAAAGTCTTAACATAACTTTTTAGGTTTTATGTTATGGGAGTCTACTAAGATTATAGATATTTTGTTAGAATTTATCGAAGGTATATGTTTTAATGGAAAATTTATATCAGTAATAATGAATTTACATTTTATAGAAAAAATATTAAAGAAATTGATAACCTTTAGGGTTAATATGATCATTAATGAAATTTTTATAATAGTCAAATAATATTATTAAATCTTACAAAAAATAACTTGTACTGAAAACCATAATAAAAAGGTAATTTAATGATTAATTTTATTTCAAGGATGTTAATCATATTTTTTGGGAACATTATAGAAATTTCATTAATATAGTTTATAAAAAGGAAAACATATATTCCAATTAAAAACCCATCTTTTCTAGAAATTCCATAGGGTTTGAACCCCTAAACGAATGATGATAAATAATTTTCACCTACCACTAGCCTCTACGAGGTCTTGGATAATATGTCATTTATTTTTAGTTTAATAATTAAACAAATAAATATTAATAATGAACTGGTGTAGTTAATTTGAGGTTTAGAGATTAATTTCCTATATTGGATAAATTTTTCTAAACATATTTTTTATAATAAATATTTTGAGATATAGGGAAATAATTTTCACTCTTATATGGATCTTACGATCCATTAAAAATGAATTTTAGTGATTCAAGTATACAAATTTTATTTTTGGATATTCATTTATTAGGGGTAATTGATGAATTGGAAATATATTTAAACTTAACAGAAGGATGAAATTGTGATTAAGAAATAGAAATATATCATGTAAGTATATTTCTTTATATTATCATATAATAAAATAATTCCTGAACATAAGAAAAAGGATATTGAAAAAAAAATTATCCTATTACCTTCATATCTAATGAATCTGATTTCCTTTTAAGTGATTATAGATTTATGGGTTTGAGGCCTTTAACTTTCTATTGATCATTCAATTTCTTGTGATAAATTACCTGAATCACTCTCAAAAATTATTTACGATATTCTACCATGTTCATGTTTTCATTCCCCACCTTTGTTTTATTACATGAAAATCTAGTTATGTATTATTATAGACAACCTTCACACTTTTGTTTCTCTCTAATTAAGAGGATGTTTCCCTTTTACAATTTTAACTTTTCAAAAAATTAATTTCTAAATATCCAACAATTAATTAACAACCATAAATAAATTGCGAGAATATGATTTATTTAAGGTGGAAAGAATATAACACCCTAAAATTATAAAAAATTACATTTTATTTTATAACATATATGGAACACAACACCAAGAATAGAATAGAATATAATATCCCAAGACTTTATAATATATTTACTATTTTAAATAAATTCAATTTAGATTATAGATTTAAATGCATTAAAACACTGATTTTAGCTTCTGTTACAAGAAAGAAAGAGTTTCTTTGAAATATTTTGTCACACGCAAGACCAAGTTTTACCAAACAACAATATATTATTAATATTATTATTTAATATCATAGTTATCGCATATCCATTGTAATGGTGGGTATGAATAGTATTAAATAAATTATGAAAATATATAGTTTTCATGTATTTATTAGTTTTATATTGATTATAAATAAAATAAGAATCATTTAGATAAAAAATAAATGTTTTCTGAAAAACTACATTTATTCTAAAGGATGGTAAATTCATTCCATGCAGATATGATTTAAAAATATTTTTTTGACATTTAGTAAATTTATTTGAAATATAAAACTTCATTTTTGAAATTTGTTATAGAAATTATATTAGTGTTATTATTTTTAATTTTCATAGAAGTTTTATTTTTTTTAAAAATAGTGAAAAAGCTGAATTTTAATTTAAAACTGTCTTTTCTTTTTAATCAATTCAATTTTATAAAAATTAATTAAATTTATTTAATTTTAATTATTGATTTTAGATTAAGAAACTTCATAAACTTTTGGACATTTTAACTTTAAAAACCTATATTCTCATTACTTTTGTTGAATAAATTTTAAATTAATTATTTCCACTTATATGAATGGAATTTGGAAAAATTGATTCTATTTTTTTATAATCATAATTTAAAATTGATAATATGTTTAACATAATTTTTTATCAAAATTAAATGTAAATCAATAAAACTTAATTACCATGGTAATGGTAAAAATGAGTTTATCAGTGGTTTTACTAAAATGATTAGTGTAGAAATGACCTACACATTTGTCAAAAAACTATTTTATAAAAATATTTCTATCAGAAACCTCCATGGTTAAAAAATTGTTCATTTTGGACCTCTTTTACTTATGAAAAATGTGGGAGCACTCAATTATTTTTAAAAGTACCAAGTGCGTCGTATCCCCCACTTATAAAAGGCCACCCTCTCCTCTCAACTTCACAGCTTCAAAATAAATTTCTCTAGAAAATACCTACCCAAAATACTCCCAAAAATTCCCTCTAATCATTCTATAATCCTTATATTTAGTGTAAATCCAACCTAGGAAGGCATTTAGTGAAATCCTAAGGAAGATACATGAATAAGAGGTAATGTTCTTCAATGAGCGTCTTTATTTTACTTCTTTATCTACCACCTACAATATATATTAAACCATGATTGTATAATATAATTAGTATCTACTATATATTGATATGTTTTATAATAAGTTAATCTTCTAAAACCATCTCTAATTACATTTAATGGTTTACAAAATATTCATTCATGTGTATGACACACTACCACCTCACGAAAAGATGTCATTCATTTTTCTGTTTCAAAATCTCAAGGTTTGGTATGATGATGGGTCTAAAGTATATTTATGATATATACAACATTATTATACATATTTAGTATTTATATCATATATAAAATATTATTTTCCATTCCATATAATACACGTTAATTTCTCTCGTGTGTATGGTGGACAACCACCTCAAAAAGTGATATAATTCATCTTTTTCTAATGCTTTACAAAGAAGATGATAAGGAATAAGTTAATTATTATATGTGATATACATGGAATATTCATAATTTTGGATAAAAATATATCATTTATTTTGTTTACATTTAAATATGACAACATCGTTCGTGTATGTGTGGATTATAGCCTTCACGAAGCGATGTGACCCTTTTTTCATCACTACGCCTCATAGATGATATATATAAGTATGTATTTATATTAAAATAAATAATATGGTATTTATGATATCATGATCATTCTTGAAAGGTAATATATTAGTTTCCTCCTTTCCATAATGATTCTAAAAAAATGTAAATGTTACTCATGCATAGGTAAATCATACCCTCTCTATAATTGTAACACACTACATTTATAAAAACCATCATTAATTATTGGTTTAAAAATTATAAGGGATGTCAATATATTATTATAGTTTGATTTTTATTATTCTTAATATGATAAAAATAAATAATATGGGCAAGAATGTAATGGCCCGGGTTTTTGGGGTCCATTACTTTGTGAAAATATCGTTTTGGGTTTTCTGGTCTAGAAATCACGGTGTTGTAGGCCTACTGGTAGCCTTAGTCTACTGGTAGCTCAGTCTACCGGTAGCTCGGCCTACCGGTAGCTGCTGCCTACCGGTAGCTGCTACCTACCGGTAGCTCGGCCTACCGGTAGCTGCTGCCTACCGGTAGCTGCTGCCTACCGGTAGATCGGCCTACCGGTAGCTGCTGCCTTCCGGTAGCTCCGCTACCGGTGGCTCTCACCCACCGGTAGCTCTCAGCTACCGGTGGCTCTGGCCTACCCCGCGGGTTATTTGCAGTAACGCTCCCTTTAGCGCAAATAGGGTTTTAAACCATATTTTGACTCGTTTAAGCGTGTTTTAAAGACCCGTAACGTGCATAAGAGTTTTAATTAAATGCCTAAACAATTAATGAGTCGGTTTAAACCACCCGACCCATGAGGGGAGTCGCGTGGTCAACCCACGACCCCCGCACCTTACGCGGTTACGCGTTCTCACCTCAACCGTCGGCGACTCTTATAAACTAAGGGTTAGCCATAGTTTCTCTTTTCCTCGATCGCGGATTTTCACAAACAGCTTCTGGTGCAGCATCGGGTGCATCGTTATCCGTAAAGTTCTGCACCCGACCTAAGCACTGATAGACGAAGCAATTTTTGTTCAGGCGAGCCGAATCGCTATCTGTGATCTTCCTCCCTCGGCCTCAGCGTAGATCTTTGATCCAACAAGTAGGAAATTTTATCCTCTACCTCTCTGTTTTGTGTATCATGCGGGGTGGGCGTGCTTTCGTTTCCCTAGAATTGGATAAACCATACTTAATTAAAGATAATGAACGAATTCTACAAAGAAAGAAGGGGGGGGGGGCTGTGATCGTTGATGTTGTCTTATATTTTGATGCTATTTCTTTTATGACCATATTATTGAGTTGTGCTGGCTTATGACTTCTGAAAATTGAGGCCGTTGGTGGTTGTTGATTGTGCACTAATGAACCCCTGCTGATGTTTTAAATGGCTTGTTGTGGATGTGAACTCCTGCTGTGAAATTGGTTAATCATGTATATCCAGATGAATAAATTGAAAGCACCAGGATCAATCCCTTATGTGCTAACCTTGGTCAAAATGGAATTGAAATCATGGAACATGTAAAATCTTTTAAATCTGAAAATACAGGCTTGGCCTTGCTTAGTGTTGGTGGCAGTGTTTTGGTGGTTTTCTTTTACGAGTCGATTGCTGGAGATGTGGGAGTGGATGGGATCCCCTGTTCTTTTATTCTTTCATTGGTTATGAAACTGGGGATGGGATCCCCTATCGGTATGGAATTGGTGGTTGTTATTTTTAATACTGGGTGGATACTTGTTTATATCACAAATTGGGGTGGAATCCTCTGTTGTCGAGAACCAGGTATGGGCGTTGTGGTTGTTTCTTGACTGTTTACCTTCCTGGACTTATGCCTATGCCTACTAGTTTCCCAGTAGTTCTTAAACATAAACGGCATTACTGAACGTGAAATAAGGAAGGGGACAAATGGGTTATTAGCGTGAGTCGTGACTCAGACCTGAGTGCTGTTGTGATCTGTAGGCTGTTTGAAGAAAAACCTAGCTTGGGTGAGTGCTTGTTGCCTTATATATATACTTGTAGCTTTGTGTTTCTTATTCGCGCCCCACCCAAGTTGATCACTTAGTGCCGAACACCCCCATTTCATGGGGGAGGGTGTTTTTCCCAACACTATTCTTAGTGGCTGGTTATTAGCTCCTTTTCTGCTCCCTTTCCCGAATATCCCAAGTATCTTCGGGCAGGCTGTGATGGCCTGAGGTCCATTATTATCCCAAGAATCTTTGGGCGGGGTGGTGTGGTGGTTGACCATGTGTGTGCGGCAGGTGGTTTCCCAAGTATCTTCGGGCAGGCTGTGATGGCCTGAGGTCCATTATTAGCCCAAGAATCTTCGGGCGGGGTGGTGTGGTGGTTGACCAGGTGTGTGCAGCAGGTGGTTTCCCAAGTGTCTTCGGGATGAGGCCCAGGTGTCTTCGGGCGTGGCAGTGGATTTTCTGGCCCAGGTGTCTTCGGGCCTGGGGGTAGTTGTTCTGTCCACGGTGTTTGTAGGTGTGGTTACGTGTGATAGGTGTGGCCCAGGTGTGTACGGGAGGGATTCAGCAGTGGGACTGCGTGTGGTTGTGGCCCAGGTGTGTGCGGGCGGGTGTGGCAGTGGGACTGCGGTGAGAATGGCGGGATTTGTCCGATGCATAGGATGTCTCAATAACCAGTGGGAAGGTAGCGCGGGGTACCCAAACATCGATGTGCTCTTAATATATATATAACTTGACTTGCGTTATTTGGAAAGTGTGACTTGGTGAGGCCTGGGGTGGATAGTTTACCTTGATAGGTGTTTGGATTATTCCTTTTATCACGGGACTTTAGTACGTTCCCCCACTTGTGCATGAGAGTCTTTGGTTTTCCCTACTGAGTGTACTTGTATGCTCACCCTACGTATATAAAACTGCTTTCAGGTTTCCAGGAGGACTTCGGGGATCGTGCGGGACCATACTAGCTCAGATCCTTGGAGCATTTGCAGTTGTCGTTTTTCTTTATTTGGTACTTAACCTTGTAGACACCTTTTGCACCTTGTGGATTTTACTTTTGAAACATGCATGTGGGAATGGTTTACTGTTGGCTTTACTTTTCTCTTTACCTTGGTGTTGTTGGGTTTCCTTCTTCTTATCTCTCGATCCTATAAAATAAAGAAAAGGTTAATGCCTTCCATTTGTGTGAAATTTCCATACCCTTGGTGCTAGTCGCCACTCCGGGACCTATTGAAGGTGGGCTTTGGGGGTCATTATCTCTCCTTCAACTCAATGAAGGAAGGGCCTGGCAATCTGCTGACCCTTCCCTCCTTTTGGTGAAGGCGGGTCGTGACAGAATGGTATCAGAGGGGATGGTTGAGTGGTAGGATGGAGTATGGAGTTAGGCACATTGAGGATTGCATGGGATGGTAAGGCAACAATGTTGGGTGACCTTGGCGAGTGAATTAGGCCAGGGAAGACCGGCTAGGACATAGGACTTTAGGGCCCCCATGATCCGATGCAAGGACTCTGGACCTACCGAACGACCAAGTGAGGCCACACTGATTGCAGGGTAGAGACCCTAGGAAAGGTACATGCATCATAAATGACTTTTGTTCTTTTATTTCTGGGATGTCTTGGGGATTAGAATAAATTAAATTTTAAGAAGTTTTAAGAACAATATTCTGCACTACTTGGGCTTAGGCATTCCTTGTTTACCTTGCAGCTATGGCACCTGGAAGGTGACCATGTGTGGTACAGGCGATCGAGGCCCTAGAGACTACTTTGGTCGATCGACAGAGAGCTGATCGAGAGGAAGAAGACGACCAGTGGCCGAAGACTCTTCGAGCCTTCCAGCGACATGCCCTCGAGAAGTATGCGGGCAGCACCTCCGATATGAAGACAGAAGGCTGGCTAGAGGAGCTAGTTATAGCCTTCGGCCTAATTCGGGCCCCGACCGAGTACTGGGTTCCTCTGGCCGTTATCCAGATGCGGGGAGCAGCGCTTCAGTGGTGGATGCTTTACCTGGGGAAGAGGAGAGAGTCTGAGGTGGCTTGGGCGGATTTCAAGAGGGAGTTCCGGGCGGAAATCCTCTCCTCGACGATGAAGGCAGAAAAGAGGCAGGAACTACTCTCCCTCCAGCAGGGGATTATGTTCGTGAGGGATCTAGGGATCAAGTTCAAGGACCTCCTACGTTTTGCTCCAGAACTCTTTCCCGATGAGGAGTCTCGGGCAAGACGTTTAGAGGAGGCACTCCGACCCTCCCTCCAGTATGCTGTTACCCCCTTTACCCTGCCGACGTACTTGGAGGTCCAGAAGAAGGCCGAAGTGGTAGAGAGGATGCATGATCTTGGAGGAGTGTCACGAGAGGGGATCCAGCTGGGACCATAAAAGGGGAAGGCCGTCAGCACCAGACCTCCAGCATCAGGACTCTCTAGGTTCTGACCCGCAGGGAGCAGGCCGCAGTAGTTTCAATTTCGATCTCCCGGCCCTCGCCCTTTTTCTATGAGACCGGGACCGCGGTGATTCATTTGTGGGAGCCCTGGGCATCTCCAGAGTCAGTGCCCCGACCAGGTGCAGTACAATAGTGGCAATCATCCCCAACACCCGCCCCGGCAGCAGCTTCCAGCAAGACCTTTCCAGCAGCAGCAGCAGGAGCAGCAAGCTCCCGCTCCCCCGAGGGCAGACGTAGGAGGAGGAGGCCGACCTCAGGGCACTCCACAGGGACCTCGACCAGGGCGTGGTCGGGAGGGTGGATGATAGCCGAGGGGCAGGGGAGCTGGGCGTGGACAGTTGCACGCCACAGAGGCAGCAGTTCCAGTAGGTCCAGAGGTTGTTCGATGTACGATCAGTCTGTTTAGAACTCTTACTTATGCTTTGTTCGATACCGGAGCTTCTCACTCCTTTGTTGCACCCAGTCTAGCCCGTGCCTTGGGTCTAGATTCCGAGAGACTTCCAGTGCCCCTGGTGTTGAGAACACCAGTCGAAGGTCAGAACGACTTTTTGTTCATTTGTCGGGGATGTAGACTGATGTTAGGGCCACATCAGTCAGTTAGGGATCTTCTTCTGCTACAAATTCAACCGTACGATGTCATCCTAGGCATCGACTGGCTATTTTTCTGTGTGCACCATCATCGACTGTTTTCAAAGAAGGGTGGTGTTCTCAGACTTGAACAGCCAGCGTGTTACCTTCACCGGCGAGCAGAGTAGTCCGAAGGGAAACAGGAGAGAGGAACCTCTCCTCTCCTTGTTGACCGAGCTGATAGTGGAATCAGTAGATGCTGAAATGGTGGAAGTTCCAGAGATTGTCCGTGAGTTTATGGACATCTTTCCTGAGGAGGTGACGACTCTACCCCTTCGACGTGATATCGAGTTCGGGATAGACCTACAGCCCGACGCTTGTCCAATCTCGATGGATCCTTACCGGATGGAACCTTTGGAGCTACGGGAGTTGCGGATACAGATTGATGATCTGATGAAGAGGGGTTATGTTCGTCCGAGTGCGTCACCGTGGGGTGCTCCGGTCCTGTTTTCAAAGAAGGCAGATGGTGGTCTTAGGTTGTGCATAGACTACATGAGGCTGAATTAGGTGACAATCAAGAATCGTTATCCTCTTCCAAGGATAGATGATCTTTTTGACCAGTTGAAAGGGGCAGGATGGTTCTCCAAGATCGACCTGCGGTCTGGGTACCACCAGTTGAGGGTGAAAGAGAGCGACATCCCAAAGACAACGTTCAGGTGCAGGTATGGACACTTCAAGTTCGTAGTCATGCCCTTCGGTGTTATGAATGCCCCGGCTGTGTTCATGGGGATTATAAACTCCATCTTCCAGGAGTACCTGGATCGGTTCATGGTTGTGTTCATCGACGACATCCTGGTCTACTCTAGATTAGAGGAGGACCACACAGAGCACCTGAGGACAGTTTTGGAGGTCCTCCGACAGCACCAGCTCTATGGGAAGTTGTCAAAATGCAAGTTCTGGACACGAGAAGTGCACTTCCTCGGGCACGTGGTGTCCGAGCAGGGGGTAGCAGTGGACCCATCAAAGGTTGAGGTAGTCGTTTCTTGGGTAGCACCCAAGAACGTGGCAGTGGTCCGTAGTTTCCTTGGGCTGGCAGGTTACTACCAGAGATTCGTACCCAAATTCTCCTGAGTTGCGCCCCCTTTGACGGTTCTGACCAAGAAGGACCAGGCTTTCGTATGGAGTGAGAAGTGCCAGTCAGCCTTCAGCTATCTGAAGGAGAAGTTGGTCAGTGCCCCAGTACTGAGATTACCAGAAGAAGGAGTGACCTATGAGGTGTTCTGTAATGCTTCAGGACAGGGCCTGGGATGCGTGTTGATGCAGCGACAAGTGGTGATATCTTATGGGTCAAGGCAGCTGCGTTCCCATGAGTGTAATTACGCCACCCACGACCTGAAGCTTGCATCGGTCGTTTTTTCGCTAAAGTTATGGCGGCACTACCTCATCGGGGAATGCTTTGTGGTCTTCACGGATCACAAAATCTTGAGGTATATCTTCTCCCAGCGGGACATAAACTTGCGACAGTGGAGATGGGTGTAGTTCCTCCAGGATTACAACTTCGAGATCACTTATACTGAGGGCAAGGGCAATGTGGTGGCCGATGCCTTGAGTAGGAGGACGCAGAAGGATGCAGTCCGAGAGTCGGCAGACGCCTGGAAGGCAATGGAAGAGTTGTCTTCCTTACACTTGGATGCGAGGATGGATAGTGGCAGAGGCTGCCTATATCAGATGATAGTGCAGTCATCTCTGTTTCGACAGGTGGAGGAGTCTCAGTGGGGAGACCCGGAGTGCGAAGTGATGCGTGACCGGGTTGACCAGGGCAATGCTCCAGAAGGATGGACAGATGATGGTCAGAACCGGATGCTTTTCCAGAAAAGTTTGTTTGTCCCGGAGGCGATGCGCGACACGGTTCTTAGTGAGTTTTAGAACTCACCCCGGGCGGTACACCCAGGAGTTTCCAAGATGTACCAGGGTTTGAAGAGGAAGTTTTGGTGGCCCGGAGTTAAGCGAGTGGTGGTAGAGTTTGTGGCCAAGTGCTTAGTGTGTCAGTAAGTGAAGGCTGAACACCAAGTTCCAGGCGGCCTACTGCGGCCTCTAGATGTCCCCGAGTGGAAGTGGGATGACATCTCAATGGATTTTGTCACAGGACTACCCAAGGCCCAAGGAGGGTACGACACCATTTGGGTGGTAGTGGACAGGTTGACGAAATCGGATCACTTTCTGGAAATCAGGGAGTCGAGTACTATGGATGCATTGGCACGAAAGTACGTGGATGAGGTGGTGCAGAACACAATAGAGAAGGTTCAGCTCATACGGGAAAGGATGAAGGCGGCCCAGGACCGATAGAAGTCGTATGCTGATACCAGGAGGAGGCCCTTGGAGTTTGAGGTTGGGGACCTCATGTTCTCGAAGGTCTCCCCTCGGCGTGGGCAGCGGAGGTTCGACAAGGGGAGTAAGCTTTCCCCTAGGTTCATCGAACCCTTCGAAGTATTGCGGCGGGTCGGCGAGGTGGCTTACCAGCTAGCGTTTCCACCGCAGCTACTTAGGGTACATGGTGTCTTCCATGTGTCCCAGCTCCGTCGGTATCTGCACGACGATTCACACGTCCTTGATTGGGGTGAGCTGGACATCGAGGACGACGTGACCTTTGTGGAGAGACCAGTGATGATCGAGGATCACAAGGAGAAGGTTCTTCGTGGGCGAACCATCCCCTTGGTTCATGTGTTGTGGAGACATGGTGGGCTTGAGGAGAGTACGTGTGAGAGGGAAGCGCAAATGCGTACCCAGTACCCAGAGTTGTTTTGAGTATTGTTCCTTGTTGTACCTGTTGTGATAGAACATTTTGTATTTTGGCTATGAAATGTACTGGTTTTTCTTCCTCTGGATGTGTGTGAAAAGCCCTGGCTATGGGGGAGGATAGAACCCGACCCCTAATCAAGACGCATTAAGGTGGATGTGATTAAACCCATGCGGGCGAGTCAGTGCCGCCCAAAGTAGATAATATCTTGACATGGGGGAGGAGACTCCCCAACCCACATGCCCAGGCAGTTTGGCATGGTATGTTGCTTGGTTCTTGGCAGGGAAATGTTTTAGTTAGCAAGAGTTCTCTCCTAAGAGGTATCTTTCGGGGTGGTTGTTCGGACCCTCTCTTCCCTTCTGGTTTGTTTTTATTCTCGAGGACGAGAATCGTTTAAGAGGTATCTGATGTAATGGCCCGGGTTTTTGGGGTCCATTACTTTGTGAAAATCTCGTTTTGGGTTTTCTGGTATGGAAATCATGGTGGTGTAGGCCTACTGGTAGCCTTAGTCTACCGGTAGCTGCTGCCTACCGGTAGCTCGGCCTACCGGTAGCTGCTGCCTACCGGTAGCTCTGCTACCGGTATATGTCACCCACCGGTAGCTCTCAGCTACCGGTGGCTCTGGCCTACCCCGCGGGTTATTTGCAGTAAGGCTCCCTTTAGCGCAAATAGGGTTTTAAACCCTATTTTAACTTGTTTAAGCGTGTTTTAAAGACCCGTAATGCACATAAGAGTTTTAATTAAATGCCTAAACAATTAATGAGTCGGTTTAAACCACCCGACCCACGAGGGGAGCTGAGTGGTCAACCCACGACCCCCGCGCCTTACGCGGTTACGCGTTCTCACCTCAACCGTCGGCAACTCTTATAAACTAAGGGTTAGCCGTGGTTTCTCTTTTCCTCGATCGCGACTTTTCACAAATAGATTCTGGTGCAGCATCGGGCGCACCGTTATCCGTAAAGTTCTGCACCCAGCCTAAGTACTGATAGACGAAGCAATTTTCATTCAGGCGAGCCAAATCGCTATCTGTGATCTTCCTCCCTCGGCCTCAGTGTAGATCGTTGATCCAACAAGTAAGGACTTTTCTCCTCTGCATCTCTGTTTTGTGTATCATGCGGGGTGGGCGTGCTTTCGTTTCCGTAGAATTGGATAAACCAGACTTAATTAAAGATAATGAACGAATTCTATAAAGAAGGGGGGGGGGATGTGATCGTTGATGTTGTCTTATATTTTGATGTTGTTTCGTTTATGACCATCTTGTTGAGTTGTGCTGGCTTATGCCTTCTGAAAATCGAGGCCGTTGGTGGTCGTTGATTGTGCACTAATGAACCCCTGCCGATGTTTTAAATGGATTGTTATGGATGTGAACTCCTACTGTGAAATTGGTTAATCATGTATATCTGGCTGAATAAATTGAAAGCACCAGGATCAATACCTTCTGTGCTAACCCCGGTCAAAATGGAATTGAAATCATGGAACATGTAAAATCTTTTAAATCTGAAAATACAGGCTTGGCCTTGCTTAGTGTTGGTGGCAGTGTTTTGGTGGTTTTCATTTATGAGTCGATTGCTGGAGATGTGGGAGGGGATGGGATCCCCTGTTCTTTTATACTTTCGTTGGTTATGAAACTGGGGATGGGATTCCCTGTCGGTATGGAATTGGTGGTTGTGAGTTTTAATACCAGGTGGATACTTGTTTATATCATGAATTGGGTTGGAATCCTCTGTTGTCGAAAATTGGGTATGGGCGTTGTGGTTGTTGCTTGATTGTTTACCTTCCTGGACTTATGCCTATGCCTACTAGTTTCCCAGTAGTGCTTAAACATAAACAGTATTACTGAACGTGAAATAAGGAAGTGGACAAATGGGTTATTAGCGTGAGTCGTGACTCAGACTTGAGTGTTATTGTGATCTGTAGGTTGTCTGAAGAAAAACCTAGCTTGGGTGAGTGCTTGTTGCCTTATATATATACTTGTAGCTTTGTGTTTCTTATTCGCGCCCCACCCAAGTTTAGCACTTAGTGCCGAACACCCCCATTTCATGGGGAGGGTGTTTTTCCCAACACTATTCTTAGTGGCCGGTTATTAGCTCCTTTTCTGCTCCCTTTCCTGGATAGCCCAAGTATCTTCGGGCAGGCTGTGATGGCCTGAGGTCCATTATTAGCCCAAGAATCTTCGGGCAGGGTGGTGTGGTGGTTGACCAGGTGTGTGCGGCAGGTGGTTTCCCAAGTATCTTCGGGCAGGCTGTGATGGCCTGAGGTCCATTATTAGCCCAAGAATCTTTGGGCGGGGTGGTGTGGTGGTTGACCAGGTGTGTGCGGCAGGTGGTTTCCCAAGTGTCTTCGGGATGAGGCCCAGGTGTCTTCGGGCGTGGCGGTGGATTTTATGGCCCAGGTGTCTTCGGGCGTGGGGGTGGTTGTTCTGGCCTAGGTGTTTGCAGGCGTGGTTACGTGTGATAGATGTGGCCCAGGTGTGTGCGGGTGGGATTCGGCAGTGGTACTGCGTGTGGTTGTGGCCCAAGTGTGTGCGGGCGGGTGTGGCAGTGGGACTGCGGTGAGAATGGCGGGATTGGTCCGATGTGTAGGATGTCTCAATAACCAGTGGGAAGGTAGCGCGAGGTACCCAAACATCGATGTGATCTTAATATATATATTACTTGACTTGCATTATTTGGGGAGTGTATCTTGGTGAGGCCTGGGGTGGATAGTTTACCTTGATAGATGTTTGGCTTATTCCATTTCTCATGGGACTTTAGTACGTTCCCCCAATTATGCATGAGAGTCTTTGGTTTTCCCTACTGACTGTACTTGTATGCTCACCCTATGTATATAAAACTGCTTTCAGGTTTCCAGGAGGACTTTGGGGATCGTGCGGGACCATACTAGCTTGGATCCTTAGAGCAGTTGTAGTTGTAATTTTTCATTCTTTGGTACTTACCCTTGTAGACACCTTTTGCACCTTGTGGCTTTTACTTTTGAAACATGCACGTGGGAATGGTTTACTGTTGGATTTACTTTTCGCTTTACCTTGGTGTTGTTGGGTTTCCTTCTTCTTATCTCTTGATCCTATAAAATAAAGAAAAGGGTAATGCCTTCCATTTGTGTGAAATTTCCATACCCTTGGTGCTAGTCGCCACTCCGGGACCTATTGAAGGCGGGGTTCGGGGGTCATTATCTCTCCTTCAACTCAAAGAAGGAAGGGCCTAGAAACCTGCTGACCCTTCCCTCATTTTGGTGAAGGCGGGTCGTGACAAAGAAATATATCATTCATGACAAAACACACATGGGAAAACAAGTCAATTAACACATGAAACAATGAAAATAATAAAAGATAATTAACATAATGGTGATAAGATGTTATAAAAAGATCATATATGATATTATAAATATTAATATGGTTATTTTATAAGATATTATAATCTTTAAAACCACTATATAGTAAGTGAAATGACTTTTACCCTGAATGAAAATGTGAGGTAAGGGATTCTGTCTCAAGATCCATTCATTGAGGTAATTTTTTTTATTATATACCAATTTCATTTATATGGTTTATATTATAACCCTTGGACATGTAATATCACGAATAAATAATAATTCATGAAATTTTATGTTTTAATTTGAATTATTTCATCCTAATTATTTTTTCATGAAAATTACCAAGTGAAAAAGAATTTCATAACTCAATTTCCATTCATTAAATTATATTACTTCTTCTTCATCATTTATTTTCTATGATATGTCTATAATTACTTTTTATTATCTTATGTTGTATTTAAAATTTTTATGTGGGTTTATAGATAATACACAAAATCAATTCATTGATTAATCCTTAATTCAACGTTATGATCATTATAAGGGTTTATTTCACAATCTCATTCTCATCGAGATTGTCTATTCAAAAATTTAATTTAAAGTAAATCTACTCTTAATTGTTTAATAAACCTTATAATTTTTATCCCTTATTTTTATTCAGGATCTTTTTCAAATAATATTACCTTTTTACCACTCCTAGGTACATAAAATTTTTTAGAAATGTTTTTTAAGAAAACCAGAATTCATTTATCTCTTGGTCGGAAACCAATTTTCTTCCAAAACCATGTTTTTTAAAATGTTTTAATTTTTTTTAAAATTTTAATTATGATTTATTAAATAATTTTTTACCCATTTTTTCTTTTATAAAATGTTTTTAATGTAATATTATTTTCTATTTGTTAATAAAACACTTTTCTAACCTTTTTACTATGAAAAAGCAATGTTATTTAAGGCATGTTCATAATTATCCATCATTATTTATTTAAATATTTTTTTTAAGTTTAAAAGTTTAGTTTTAAAGAAATTGTTTTCCTAATATTTTGTAAATTACTTGTTTTCACATGTTTTTTTCAATTAAAATTGATTTCCAAATGTTTTATGTTTTAAAAAAGTGACTTTCAAAATGAAAAGGATAATTTACTACATAATGTTTTTAATGATATTATTATGGTATTTATATTCATAAATGAAAAAAACCCTTTATTCATACACCAATGGGTATAAATTGTATTGATATCATCTATATTATTTCTTTGTATAGTTTGTGATCATTTTGACTAAGGATATTATCGACATTCAATTCTTTGTTTCATTTTTGTGGTCATTAACTTCCCCTAGGATTACTTACTTTACTATGATCATTGGTCATTAAATCTCCCCTAAATATCCACATTTTTTTCATGGATATTATAATTTTCTAAATCGTATATCATTTTTACATATGTTTTTTACATTGAATTTCGTTTGATTTATTGGTAAAATATAGATAAGGATGAATCTTTTATTCAATACAGATATTCAATAAGGCACATAATTTATGAATTAATTTTATTATTAGATATATGAGAAATTATTTTGATATCTATGACACTAATGGGACTCAATAATAGATATCCCCTCAATGAATTGTTAGTCTTAGGGGACAAATAAGTTAGCTAATTTTAGTTAAATGGGATTATACCCATCAGTTTTGAACTTTTTTTGAAATGTATTGATGGTGACAATATCATTTACCTAGGAAACATGACATCCAATAATTAAGAATTTTATTTTTTCAATATTTAGTTATTACTATCCAAGATATTTTCACTATGAAATTTTCTCAGGATTCATTTCATTATCAATTATTAATTTAATGGAATGTGTTTTAGTTATTTACCTTTCCAAATTGATTATACCTTATCCAATTATTATAGTCACATTATTGATTAAATATATGTGTTTTCATCTATTTAACTTTCCAAATTTATTATTATCTCTAATATTTTCATGTTGATATTATCTCTAGATTCACTTCCTTATCAATTTATTTATTATGTGGAATGTGTGTTTAGTTATTAAATTTTTATATTTTTTATGCTTATTCATTAATTAATGTTTCCTCTATACTTAAACCTTATTGATAATTTGATATCATCCTTAATTTTTACATTCCCAAGGATTCCATGAAGTGTACTGTGAAAGATATGTGAGGATATGCAATATGGAATAATGATATTATCAAAAACAATATGTTGTAATTTTTGTTTTCAAATATATTATTAGACTGAAGTATGTATCTATTTTACAAATACTACTAAAATGATCGTTCTTTTAGGATGTGATTCCTTTAATATTATGCTAATATAATAAAGAATACCTCAACTTCGAGCTACTGTGGTCGGGGTCGCTATATATGAAATCATGTACATTTATAACATATTTACCTCATGATATATTCATACTTTCATAATTCATTAGAATTCCATAACAAACCCAACTATTAGATAATAATTATTCATTTATATAAATTACACAAGATCATAAATCAAAACATTGTAATATAACCCATAGAAAATAAACGTATTTCATAAACATATCATAATAATAATAATAAAACTCCTATAAATTGAATGAGGATAGTATCATTGGATAATATCCACTTTAAATCATAATTAACATAAATGGATTTTATAATTGATAAAAAATTTCATTAAAAGATTAATGTAATATTTCATGAGGAAAATACCCTTTTTATTTTGAAATAATTTATTCAGAAAATTTTCAAAATATTATGGAAATTTTTTTATTTGAATAAAAGCATGGAAAATGGTAAATGAGGATTAAAATAATTGAGTGGTTATGAAGGTGGGAATTTTGGTTCATTTATTATAAGTTAAAATAAATCCATTCTTTCAACACTTTTTTATAAAAGGTAAAAATTTTCTTTTTTAGAAAATGACAAGAAGCTTCCATTTTAAACATTTTTTCAAAATTCAATCAGGGATAAAAATTAATTTAAACAATAATAATTTTTTTAAAATATTCTTTCATAAATTTTTAGAAAATATGGATATAGAATAAAGTTTTTTCTCGGATGAAGAGAGAAATAAATTTTATTTTCCTTAAAAACATATTTTCAGATAATGAGATTGTGACATAAAACCCTTACCGATTTGCTAACATTTGAATCATAAGTCCCAAGAAACAATAACTTCAACAAAAAAATTAGATATCATGATAATTTTTGAAATCATTATATAAGATTTCAAAGGGTATTTGTAACACCCGAGACTTTTATGTTATATAAATCATCAAAAGAATCTTTTTCTACACAACACTTGCTTGGCTTGCTTTACACGCAATCGCGACCTTCCTCGATAGCTTGCGTCGTACGCAATACCGAGTTTCACTAAACAACAATATGCTATTAAAACTAGCCGTTATGAATAGTAATAACCACTTTTTGAAATTTTATAAATTTTATTTTTCAAAATGGACTTCATTTTTGGACTCAGAATATCGAAATTAGCCTAGGGTGAAATTTTGGTATTTTTCTGAAAACTTTCAATTTTTGATGAATAGTGAAACCACTAAGTGGTAGGTTAAAAACTGAATTTTGCATAAAACTTAATTTTACCGCTTCTGTGAATGGAATTTCGAAAATCCGAGAGACACGGTTAATATCAAGGACTAAAATGTGGTTCAATGAGATGAAAATAATTTTTTGGTGAATAGTAACTTTTTACTTTTTTTTACCGCGGTTAATAGTAAATAGGGTAACTAAGGGTAAATATGATATTACTATTACCCTAACACATGTCCTAATTCTATTGGACAAGTGTAATTCGACCAAAAACAAACTTAGGAATAAAATATGACCATTTAGGCCCACTTGGATTAGATTAGGACATTTATTATTAATTTATTTAAAGAAGGGTTAAAATAGTTAAAATCAAAGTTTAATAAGTAAATCATTTTTAATATGGGGTTATAAATAAGATAAATTCGATTGTAAATATTCATTAGAAAGCTAAAAAGATTTCATACATGATGGTATTTTATTTGTAATTTTTAGACATCAAATAATTTAATTTATTTATGACACAAAGATGATGCAGTAATTATCTTATTAATGAAATATTGACAAAATTGATAATATAAATACCAAAATAAATGTAATTTAAGACTTTTTATGAATTACACTAATTTTATAGGTTACTATGATATATTATTGTTGATTTAATCAACTTGGTTCGAACATATAATTCTGTTATGACTTTCACAAAAATCATATATCAAATAGTGTCAAAATTGACACAAAATAGTTTTTAAAGAAAATATTATATTATTAATTGTTATTTTATTCCTAAAAATCTAAGGTTCGGCCAAATGACTTAGATAAGGATATATATATTAATAATAAACAATTTGGGGTTCGTTTGGCATGTTATAGTAAGTGTATTAACCATATAGTGAAAGAAAACAAAAAGACATGGTAAAAGTTAAATTATTTAACTTAGAGTTAAATTTAATTGATAAGGTTAAAATAATATCCTAAACTTGTCTAAATTCTATTGGTTGATAGGATTTCGATCCATCCCCACTTTAGCTTCGAAATAAGACCCTTTGGAACCATTATAAACCGATTTTGACTTTAATATAAAATAATATTTTGAGATATTCCTAAGGTGCCCCTCTCCTCCCTTATAAAAGGGCACCTCCTCCCCCTCCTCCTCACACCAATTTGAGCACTCAAGCTCGGCCAACCCCTGCCATTTTCCCTTCTCCACTTCCCTAGAATAATCCTAGAGGTCCTGGTCTTCTCCAAAGACCAATCTTAGTTCCTTAAGTGGAGGATTCAAAAAGGCGTTCCAAAGAAGAGGTAATATCCATTACAGATCTTTTCAATTTCTTTATTCTTCAACTTCTTCTTCTTTAGTTGTTTCATGATAAAGTAATAACATCAGTATTACTTACATACTGATATGTTATTATAAATATGAAACAACCCTAATTCACCTTCTATCCATCCTACGGAAAAATGAAATCACCGCGCGTGCGTACGTACGGAATACCGTCTCCACGCCGTGGTGTAATCTATTTTCCACCATCACCTTACAAGGATGGGTATAATGGTGTAATGAGTAACTATATATGATTATTATTAAGTAATATTGATACTGAAATAATATATATATATACTCCAATACAATTCCACGATCATAGGAACGATATCATCACTCGTGCGTACGTACGGAATATCGTCTCCACGATATGATGCGACTCGTTCTACATGATCTTCATTTCATAATGATTGTATAAATAAATTGAATGAATGAATATGGTATATACTACACTAATACCATTCTGGAAATGAATTATCTATAACCTAAAGATAAGAATAAGAATTTACTCGACAAAACACGCATAAGAACAAAAAGTTATAAAGACCCGAGTAACAAGTAACAATGAAATATTACTAACAAGAAGCTAATAATATGACCATATATGATATCATATAAATATGTATGATTCTGGACTAAGTCAATAACATTATTTAAACCATTATACAGGAGCTTCGGACACGTACAAAGCTAATCGGACCTAAGGTAAGGGAAATATCACAATCTCATTTTTATCCGAGATTGTTTATTCGTAAGTATTTACTGGGGTGTATTTTATCATCCACATCAATGTTCCCTCAATATGTAATATTGTTTCCATCCACTTGCAATAGTTTAAATCCAATTTTACCCTTAGGTGAGTTTTTAGTAAAGAATATGAAAGGAATCTTTTGTCGTTTTTCCGTATGAGGTACTTTTTGACTTTTCCGACAAAAGTACGAAGAATGTTTTTTTAACTTATACGGCATGCATGGATTTTTAAAACATTATTTCCAAGAAGCTTCCTTTACAAGTTTTCAAGTTTATTTGTAATCAACTTCTTTTAGTTTATAATTGTATGACATGTTAAGAAAAGAAAAGTGTTTTTGAAGAAGAAAGGTTATTTTCCTCAAGAATGGAGTTCAAGTGTTTTATCAAAATTATTTTCCATCTAAGATAATAAAGGGTTCTGTTTTTATCCCTTTAATGACATTGATTTGATTATGTTATGAGGGAATTATTTTTATGAAGTCATTTACCTTATATGATTTGTTTTATGATGTCATGATGTTTTAAGAATCCCATTTTTGTTACATGTGTTATGCGATGATGTATGATTTATGATTATGTGGCACACATAAGAAAGGATTCATTATAAGATGGGTGGGACCTATATATCCCTCCAATGCATTGGGTAAAGATTTTATATCTCATGAGATAGACATGGCTGGAACGGAAGGTTATTTCGGTTCAGTGATACAGGACTGAAACGAGGAGTGAACTCGGTTCAGAAAGGGACTTTGTCCACTAAGATAGTCTTGGCAATGAGTCATGACTAACAAGAAATGATTTTCCATGATTATGTGTGCATGCCACAAAGTTTCAAGTTTTATGTTATGGGGATCTCATTTTCACTTCTATGATTTATTCCATGTTAAGATATTATGATCTCTTTTGCAGGTTTTGATTTTCAAAAAGATATGATATGATTTTTATTTCCTTTATTTGCCCTTGCTGAGCATTTGAGCTCACCCTTTTATGTTTTCTTTTCCCCAGGTCAGGAAGATGGATATTAAGTAGAATATGCTAAAAGGGACCCTAGATATGATGAAATAAATGGGAGACACTGTAGAAGATTTATGAACCAGTTGTTTATGTTTCCCAGTTTCAAAAGACACTATACCTATACGGTCCTTTGTGGTTTTTTCATATGATGTAATAAGTGTGCTTCAATTTTGAAGTATTAACAATGTATGTAAAGTATGGGTCGTTATAGTTGGTATCAGAGGAAAGGTATAGTCAACCTTTGGAAACTTGGATGTGAAAGCCTTAGTAAGAACCCTAAGGATAAGTCTAAGCATAGAACACAATCTTAGTGTTTTAGAAATGGCCTTGAATAACCTAGGATAAGACCTTAAGCATGAAAATTTTATTCTTGAATTATGTGGTTTCCTATTATAATTAGTGTTGCTCACACTATTCTTCTTGGTTTTAGTCAATGGCTGGAACCCGAAGGAACCGTGTTAATGCGGAATGCGATGGGCAATGCAATGATTGTCCCCCTGAGCAACCAAACGATATGGGAGCTGGAATGCAAAATCTTGTAGCCATGCTCACACAACTTTCTCAAGCTATGAATCATGCAGGATTTCCAAACGAACAAAGAAGGGAGCAACATTCTGTTGAATCCTTCATGAGGCAGCGTCCACCATCTTTCAGCGGGTCTACTGATCCATTAGTTGCTGAACAATGGATTAGTACTACTGAAAAGATATTTTCAGTTCTTCAATGTTCTGAGCATGATAAAGTCATCCTAGCAGTGTATCGTTTGGAAGGAGATGCGGATCAATGGTGGAATCTTGTTAAGAATACGAGGCAAAGGGATGAAATCGAGTCTATGGAATGGGACGAGTTCAAGAACTTATTTTTCAATAAGTACTTCCCTCGTATTCTCCGAACAAAGATGGAGAAAGAGTTCCTTGAACTGAAGCAAAGGGATGATGAATCTGTTAGTACCTATGAAGCAAATTTTACAAGACTTGCAAGGTACGCTTCTGGTATTATTATCCAACCTGAGAGTAAGATCGATCGATTCTTTAGTGGCTTAAAACCAAGTCTTCGAAGGGCGTTAGCCATAAGGGACTTCAATAGCTACGAGGAAATCGTTCGATGTGCTCTCAAAGTCGAGATGGAGATTGGAGTAACCCATCAGTCACATGGGTTTGATAAGAAGAGGAAGATGGAATTCAAAGAAAAATCTAAAGAGCACACGGAAAAGAAGATGAACTTTCCCTTATGCTCAAAGTGTGGAAAGAAACATGGAGGGAGTTGTCTTAAAGGGACAAGTAAATGTTTTAAATGTGGAAAGGAAGGTCATCGGGCATTTGAATGCCGTGATAATGGGAAGAAGATGTCTAATGATGCAAACAAAGGAAGGGATACACAGAATGAACCTGCTACACTTCAATGTTTCAAGTGCAAGGAGATGGGGCATTATGCCAATCAATGCCCAAATCCAAGGGTTGATGATGATGGTCGACGTCAACAAACTCTTAAGGCTAAAGACAAAGGAAAGTCACATGCAATTTCTATCAGCGATGTGGAGTACGATAACGATGTGGTGAAAGGTACACTTACCATCCACTCTAAAGTAGCAAATGTTTTATTTGATTCTGGATCCACCCACTCTTTTATTTCTGAAAAATTTTCTAAGGGTATCACCGTATTACCTCAACAATTAGATGTTGAGTTAGCTGTGACAACACCTAATGGCACATCAATCGCATCAGAAGTTTATAATTCTTCTCCGATCGAAGTTTGTGGGAAAGTGCTTCCTGCAAATCTTGTGATCCTTCCTTTAGTGGAATTTGATGTGATTCTTGGCATGGATTGGCTTTCTCTACATGGAGCTCATATCAATTGCCAAAGAAGGGAAGTCACATTTCATATTCCAGATCAACCTACGATCGTCTATCAATGCAAGGATGAACATAACCTTCCAGTGGAAATTTCTTCCATCTTATGGGTATTGATTCCACTAAATGAAGGTTATTTATCTCAAATGGTTGGTGAGAAACTCACGATTAAGAATATGCCCATTGTACGGGAGTTTGATGATGTCTTTCCGGAGGAATTTCCGGTTCTTCCACCAAATCGTGAAGTTGAGTTTTCAATAGAACTCGTACCGGGTGCTTTGCCTATTTCAAAGACACCTTATAGAATGGCCCCAATTGAGTTGCAGGAATTGAAGAAGCAACTCCAAGAGAATCTTGATAAGGGATTCATACGCCCTAGTGCGTCACCTTGGGGAGCACCTGTTCTATTTGTTAAGAAGAAAGATGGATCAATGAGACTCTGCATTGATTATCGAGAACTTAACAAGATCACTATCAAGAACAAATATCCTCTCCCACGCATTGATGACTTATTTGACCAACTACGCGGAGCTCAATACTTTTCCAAGATTGATCTTCGTTCAGGGTATCATCAATTAAGGGTCAAAAGGGAGGATATACCAAAGACGGCTTTCCGTACAAGGTATGGACACTATGAATTTATAGTGATGCCATTTGGTCTTACTAATGCCCCTGCTATCTTCATGGATCTAATGAATAGAGTCTTTAGAGACTATCTTGATCAATTTGTGGTAGTCTTTATAGACGATATTCTTGTCTATTCAAAGAGCAAGGAAGAGCATGAAGATCACTTGAGAATTATATTGAAGACCCTGAGAAAAGAGAAGCTTTATGCCAAATTTACCAAATGTGAATTTTGGCTTCAAAAAGTTGCATTTTTGGGTCATATAATCTCAAAAGAGGGGATATCTGTGGATCCAGCAAAAACAGAGGTTATCGAAAGATGGTCAAGACCAACAACAGTAACTGAGATCCGAAGTTTTCTTGGTTTGGCTGGATATTATCGACGTTTTGTAAAAAAAATTTCACGGTTATCTAATCCAATCACCAAGTTGACTCGGAAAGGAGTTCAGTTTGTCTGGACAGAGGAATGTGAAGAGAATTTCAAGGAGTTGAAAAGAAGGTTATCCAATGCACCTGTGCTCACACTGCCTTGTAGTGGAGAAAGGTTTGTGAACTACAGTGATGCATCCAAGAAGGGATTGGGGTGTGTTCTTATGCAAAATGATATGGTGATAGCTTATGCCTCACGACAGTTGAAAATCCATGAGCAAAATTACCCAACACATGATTTGGAGTTGGCTGCGGTAATCTTTGCATTAAAGATTTGGAGGCATTACCTTTATGGTGAAAGGTGTGATATTTATACTGATCATAAAAGTTTAAAGTATATTTTCACACAAAAGGAATTGAATATGTGCCAAAGAAGATGGTTGGAGCTGATTAAGGATTATGACTGCTCAATCCATTACCACCCTGGGAAAGCAAACAAGGTGGCAGATGCATTAAGTCGACAAGACCATGCTAGTTTATCCATGATGAGGATCACAAAAGATCCAATATTTATGGATTTATAAAGGATGGATCTTGGAATTATAATGGAAGGGGAAAAATCTTATCTTTCTCAAATGAATGTTCAACCATCTATACATGTGAAGATTAAAGAGGCACAGAAAGAAGATGTCGAGTTACAAAAGAAGGTGAGAAATGTTCCTGAATTCAACCTTGATTGTGATGGGATAATAAAGTTCAGGAATCGGGTTTGTGTTCCTCCCATCCCCGAATTAAAGAAAGAGCTGCTGGATGAGGCTCATAGTTCTTCATTCTCTATTCATCCTGGAAGCACGAAGATGTATAGGGACCTGAAAGAGTACTTCTGGTGGGATGGCATGAAAAGAGATGTTGCTGAATATGTCTCTCGATGCTTGGTTTGTCAACAAGTTAAAGCTGAGAGACAGAAGTCTAAGGGGATGTTACAACCATTACCCATACCCGAATGGAAATGGGAAAACATCACTATGGACTTTGTCACAGGACTTCCTAAAACATCCAAAGGCAATAATGCTATCTGGGTCATAGTTGATCGTCTTACAAAGTCTGCACACTTCATTGCTATTAGAGAGGATTTCTCTCTAGATCAGCTTGCCAGGATATATGTAAAGGAAGTGGTAAGATTGCATGGAGTACCACTTTCTATTATATCTGATCGGGATCCGAGATTTACCTCGAAGTTCTGGCGAAGTCTTCAGCATACTCTGGATACAGAGTTGAGTTTCAGCACTGCTTATCATCCCCAGACAGACGGTCAGTCTGAGAGAACAATTCAAACCCTAGAAGATATGTTGAGAGCTTGCTCTATGGATTTCAAAGGAGGTTGGGATCAACACCTACCTTTGGTGGAATTTTCTTATAATAATAGCTTTCACTCCAGTATTCAGATGGCTCCTTATGAAGCTCTCTATGGAAAGAAATGCAGGACTCCAACTTGCTGGGATGAAGTTGGGGAAAGAAAGCTATTAGGACCTGATCTCGTTGATGAAATGGCAGAAAAGGTCAGATCTATTCAACAACACATAAGAGCAGCTCAGAGTCGACAGAAAAGTTATGCCGACAACCGAAGAAAAGACATAGAGTTTGAAGTGGGTGATAAAGTGTTCTTACGAATATCTCCCTGGAAGAGGGTTATGAGATTTGGAAAGAAGGGGAAGTTGAGCCCTAGATATATCGGTCCTTTTGAAATACTGGATCGTGTTGGGAAGGTAGCTTACCGATTGGCGCTTCCACCGAATCTCTCTCAAGTTCACGATGTGTTCCATGTATCTCTCCTGAGAAAGTACATACCAGATCCTTCACATGTACTCAGCTCAGAAGTTGTACCGCTGGAGCAAGATCTTTCTTATGAAGAACAGCCGATAGAGATTCTGGATCGTAGCGAAAAAGTCCTACGAAACAAGACCACTCGTTTGGTGAAAGTTTTATGGAGGAACCACCAACTTGAAGAAGCTACATGGGAGCTTGAGGATATGATGAGGGAGAAGTATCCTCATCTGTTTGTTACAAAGTGACGAATTTCGAGGGCGAAATTCTTTTTAAGGGGGGTAGAATGTAACACCCGAGACTTTTATGTTATATAAATCATCAAAAGAATCTTTTTCTACACAACACTTGCTTGGCTTGCTTTACACGCAATCGCGACCTTCCTCGATAGCTTGCGTCGTACGCAATACCGAGTTTCACTAAACAACAATATGCTATTAAAACTAGCCGTTATGAATAGTAATAACCACTTTTTGAAATTTTATAAATTTTATTTTTCAAAATGGACTTCATTTTTGGACTCAGAATATCGAAATTAGCCTAGGGTGAAATTTTGGTATTTTTCTGAAAACTTTCAATTTTTGATGAATAGTGAAACCACTAAGTGGTAGGTTAAAAACTGAATTTTGCATAAAACTTAATTTTACCGCTTCTGTGAATGGAATTTCGAAAATCCGAGAGACACGGTTAATATCAAGGACTAAAATGTGGTTCAATGAGATGAAAATAATTTTTTGGTGAATAGTAACTTTTTACTTTTGTTTACCGCGGTTAATAGTAAATAGGGTAACTAAGGGTAAATATGATATTACTATTACCCTAAAACATGTCCTAATTCTATTGGACAAGTGTAATTCGACCAAAAACAAACTTAGGAATAAAATATGACCATTTAGGCCCACTTGGATTAGATTAGGACATTTATTATTAATTTATTTAAAGAAGGGTTAAAATAGTTAAAATCAAAGTTTAATAAGTAAATCATTTTTAATATGGGGTTATAAATAAGATAAATTCGATTGTAAATATTCATTAGAAAGATAAAAAGATTTCCTACATGATGGTATTTTATTTGTAATTTTTAGACATCAAATAATTTAATTTATATATGACACAAAGATGATGCAGTAATTATCTTATTAATGAAATATTGACAAAATTGATAATATAAATACCAAAATAAATGTAATTTAAGACTTTTTATGAATTACACTAATTTTCTAGGTTACTATGATATATTATTGTTGATTTAATCAACTTGTTTCGAACATATAATTCTGTTATGACTTTCACAGAAATCATATATCAAATAGTGTCAAAATTGACACAAAATAGTTTTTAAATCAAATATTATATTATTAATTGTTATGTTATTCCTAAAAATCTAAGGTTCGGCCAAATTACTTAGATAAGGATATATATATTAATAATAAACAATTTGGGGTTCGTTTGGCATGTTATAGTAAGTGTATTAACCATATAGTGAAAGAAAACAAAAAGACATGGTAAAAGTTAAATTATTTAACTTAGAGTTAAATTTAATTGATAAGGTTAAAATAATATCCTAAACTTGTCTAAATTCTATTGGTTGATAGGATTTCGACCCATCCCCACTTTAGCTTCGAAATAAGACCCTTTGGAACCATTATAAACCGATTTTGACTTTAATATAAAATAATATTTTGAGATATTCCTAAGGTGCCCCTCTCCTCCCTTATAAAAGGGCACCTCCTCCCCCTCCTCCTCACACCAATTTGAGCACTCAAGCTCGGCCAACCCCTGCCATTTTCCCTTCTCCACTTCCCTAGAATAATCCTAGAGGTCCTGGTCTTCTCCAAAGACCAATCTTAGTTCCTTAAGTGGAGGATTCAAAAAGGCGTTCCAAAGAAGAGGTAATATCCATTACCGATCTTTTCAATTTCTTTCTTCTTCAACTTCTTCTTCTTTAGTTGTTTCATGATAAAGTAATAACATCAGTATTACTTACATACTGATATGTTATTATAAATATGAAACAACCCTAATTCACCTTCTATCCATCCTACGGAAAAATGAAATCACCGCGCGTGCGTACGTACGGAATACCGTCTCCACGCCGTGGTGTAATCTATTTTCCACCATCACCTTACAAGGATGGGTATAATGGTGTAATGAGTAACTATATATGATTATTATTAAGTAATATTGATACTGAAATAATATATATATATACTCCAATAGAATTCCACGATCATAGGAACGATATCATCACTCGTGCGTACGTACGAAATACCGTCTCCACGATGTGATGCGACTCGTTCTACATGATCTTCATTTCATAATGATTGTATAAATGAATTGAATGAATGAATATGGTATATACTACACTAATACCATTCTAGAAATGAATTATCTATAACCTAAAGATAAGAATAAGAATTTACTCGACAAAACACGCATAAGAACAAAAAGTTATAAAGACCCGAGTAACAAGTAACAATGAAATATTACTAACAAGAAGCTAATAATATGACCATATATGATATCATATAAATATGTATGATTCTGGAATAAGTCAATAACATTATTTAAACCATTATACAGGAGCTTTGGACACGTACAAAGCTAATCGGACCTAAGGTAAGGGAAATATCACAATCTCATTTTTATCCGAGATTGTTTATTCGTAAGTATTTACTGGGGTGTATTTTATCATCCACATCAATGTTCCCTCAATATGTAATATTGTTTCCATCCACTTGCAATATTTTAAATCCAATTTTACCCTTAGGTGAGTTTTTAGTAAAGAATATGAAAGGAATCTTTTGTCGTTTTTCCGTATGAGGTACTTTTTGACTTTTCCGACAAAAGTACGAAGAATGTTTTTTTAACTTATACGGCATGCATGGATTTTTAAAACATTATTTCCAAGAAGATTCCTTTACAAGTTTTCAAGTTTATTTGTAATCAACTTCTTTTAGTTTATAATTGTATGACATGTTAAGAAAAGAAAAGTGTTTTTGAAGAAGAAAGGATATTTTCCTCAAGAATGGAGTTCAAGTGTTTTATCAAAATTATTTTCCATCTAAGATAATAAAGGGTTCTGTTTTTATCCCTTTAATGACATTGATTTGATTATGTTATGAGGGAATTATTTTTATGAAGTCATTTACCTTATATGATTTGTTTTATGATGTCATGATGTTTTAAGAATCCCATTTTTGTTACATGTGTTATGCGATGATGTATGATTTATGATTATGTGGCACACATAAGAAAGGATTCATTATAAGATGGGTGGGACCTATATATCCCTCCAATGCATTGGGTAAAGATTTTATATCTCATGAGATAGACATGGCTGGAACGGAAGGTTATTTCGGTTCAGTGATACAGGACTGAAACGAGGAGTGAACTCGGTTCAGAAAGGGACTTTGTCCACTAAGATAGTCTTGGCAATGAGTCATGACTAACAAGAAATGATTTTCCATGATTATGTGTGTATGCCACAAAGTTTCAAGTTTTATGTTATGGGGATCTCATTTTCACTTCTATGATTTATTCCATGTTAAGATATTATGATCTCTTTTGCAGGTTTTGATTTTCAAAAAGATATGATATGATTTTTATTTCCTTTATTTGCCCTTGCTGAGCATTTGAGCTCACCCTTTTATGTTTTCTTTTCCCCAGGTCAGGAAGATGGATATTAAGTAGAATATGCTAAAAGGGACCCTAGATATGATGAAATAAATGGGAGACACTGTAGAAGATTTATGAACCAGTTGTTTATGTTTCCCAGTTTCAAAAGACACTATACCTATACGGTCCTTTGTGGTTTTGTCATATGATGTAATAAGTGTGCTTCAATTTTGAAGTATTAACAATGTATGTAAAGTATGGGTCGTTATAGTATTATAGTTAGCTCTTAAAATAATATAGGTTCATAACATAACATATACTCCAAAGAAGACAATTTTAAATGATAAACCATTACCGTAGGTCCCCCTACCTTCATTCGTGTAAGATCCTCCAGTGTAATAAATATATATTTATTATAAATATATTAAAAAATCATATTAATCTATATCATACCATATATTATTTACTTATGTCCTTTTTTCATCCATTTATTAACATGTTTGTATTCAAATCGCTATTTCTTGTGATATTTGCTTCTTTTTTCATATAAATTTTGGTTTAGTAGTTTTGGTATGTGTATATTGATCATGGTACCATAATATAAAGAATGTTAATCTTTATTAAATATAATATATATATTCTCTCTATATATATATACTATACATATTCATTCATAAATTACAGAGATGAAAAAATGAATCACTCCATTCATAGAGATGATAGGTTGTACATACGCATAAATGTTGTGTTCACTTTTCCATAGATAGATAGAAATAAAGGTAAATAATAAATCACCATTAAATAATCATTATTATGTCATAAAAATTATTTATATTAATTAAATCTATCCTTATAAAATCTATGTAAATAAAAAATTAAAAACAAATCACATCTCTTTATGGAGGTGAAAGTCCACATATATTCCCGAGAGGCGTTATTGTTTTCAAATGGATTGAAAGGTAAGAAGGTATGCATGATATTATAATACCGTATATATAATCATGTCATAAATATCATATATAAATATTACAGCCATCATAATAACTGTCCATGGAATTTTTTGATTAAAAAATGAATAGTTCTTTTATGTGGAAAAGGTAAGTTGTACATACGCATGAGCGACACATTCACTCCCCATTTTATGGGAAGAGGGTGGATAATGGTGATTTCATAATCATAGTAATATTTCTCTATATCGAGGATACATATTTTATTATTTCATTAATAATAATATAGATTCATAGGAGGTACAAAAAAATTAAAAAAGAGGGTGATTCTTTACGAATATTACATCTTCTATAAAACAAATCCTTTAGATCTCTTCTTAATTACATTATAGTTGGTATTTTGGAAAAAAAATCACCTATGTATTTTTTTATATTAGAGTTCATAATTTATTTTTTATATTTTTTTGAGATATAAGGCTCAATGTGGTGTGATGAAGAGAACAGAGGTCTTCTATTTTACAATTGAGGGGTGGGGGCACTCTTGGGATTTCATAAAAGACTAAAATATAATAATGTAATTATTTATCCAAATGATTAAAAATGTATAGATCTTAGAATATAATGTATTATGGGGTTTAATTACCATAAAATGATAAAATTTGGGTAGTTTTATGTGGTTTTTTAAACCTATCTTTGGGTTTAACCATTAAGTTAGTCTATTTTAACCTTAACTGCAATAATATAATTTTCAATCTTAAAGGGTTATAATTTTACGTATAAGGTGAAAATTTACTAATAAATTGATAATATATGATATTTAAGACTATCATATCCAAATGGATCTCATTCAGTGTTTTTATATTTTTTTAAATAATCTAACAAAATATTATTTTGATAAAATATCATTAATGTCAATTTTGATACTATTAATATAGTTTGAATAAAAAACATATAGAAAAAGATGGAATTTTAATATAATAATTCTAAATATCACTATTTCTGAAAAAACACATGTCTTCTCAATGATTAGTTTTATTGTGTTGAATTGTGTACAATCACTGACGTCCGGTACAACGTCTTCGAACAGACTCCAACAGAATTTATATATGGAGCTAGAAATTCCCAACGACACTTATATCCATGATGAATCGTGAAACTAATTTCCAAATGCATGCACTCATAGGATAACTTGGCCAATGAAACTTAAGAAATCCCATTGTTCAAGAGGATGGGAAGTCACACTCATCACACCCTTTACCGGGGAATTATTTCCTATTACGGAACTCTTTTATAGATTTAAGATATATTAGTGAATCCTTTGTTCATTCTCAAGTATGTATATAGGGATCACCCTAAATTAATGAACTATTCTGAATAAGCATGGTTTAGGAACCATCTGTATGTATCAGAGGTTCTCCATCGATGAAGGGATCTATATGTATATGAGTTTCTATATAAATATTAACCTTTCATATAAATATTAGATAATATTTGATCATTTATTAGTATGATGCTAGTTTTAATTAACGCGGTGAGGTGATCTGGAGTTTTTTGTCATCCAGGGAGACATAAGTTATTTTGATGTCAAGATCTAAACCAAAATATGGGATTCCTATGTATCCTCACGAGAGGAATTGTTGGGACCAGGTTGAATGAAGATGAAAGTTTGAAGAGTTAGCTTTTGCAGAGTGTTGTATTTTGTTGTCAAAGGCGATAAATCAATTCACTTTGTAGAAGGATCATAAATCAGACGATGCTTTGCTGGTATGTATTTCACACAAATCATGAGTTAGGAGAACTTGTGATGCAAGCCCTATGAAGGAAAGGGGGAGAAATGATGATGCCAGTCATATAATGTTTTGATTGGAAGGAATGATGCTGCTGGAAGATAGGAAAGATTCAGTTCCCATTGCAACTCTGACGATGCTTAAGCTGATCTATCAAAGGATAAGTATCACAATATTGGGATTCATGATAAGAGCAGAAAAATGGTTATGGGAAGCAGTAAAGAGACAAAATGACAAAGCAATAGACAATCTGGGGATGGCAGAAAAGCACAGTTTAAGTTGGCGCCGTTTTCCAGTGTTTGCCAAATTTTAGGGCCTGAAAATCGGGAGATGAAGAAATGTGCTTGGAAATGGATGTTGCGCATAAGATTGAAGATGGTTTATACGTGAAAAAGAGTTATTCAAGGTCAGAACGTTGAAAAATGACAAAGGAATGGAGTGCGCGGAAATTTAGGCATGTTTCGCGCAAAAATAAAGTGGTGCGCGAAATATCTGCGGGATGCGCGAAATAGTTGTGGGTTGCGTGAAAAATCTGTGGGATGCGTGAAATATTGGCATGGTGCGCGAAATTGAGGAATGAAGTTTTCGCGCAAATGATGGTTCGAGATCAGAAGATCGAAAATTGGCACAGGCATAAAATGCGCGAAATATTGGAGCAGTGCGCGAAATCTGATGTTGCAGGAAAGATTGGGTTTGCGCGCAATATGGAACGCGGTGCGGAATTTTGCGCGCAATTGGTGCTTCATGCTTAGAAGGATGAAAAATGGCAAAGGCATGAGGTGCGCGAAAAACTTGAAGCATGGCGCGAAATATGAAGTTGCATAAAAGAGTTTTTACGCGCATGGAGGAGGTTTTACGCGCGGATTAGTGTTTTTCGCGCGGGTTCAAAAATTTCTATAAATATGAGGCTAACCCTTGTTAGTTGTTAATGCTCGACACTTAGAAGAAATCTCGAGCTCTGGTGCGCGTAAATTATACGCTAAGTGAGTTGCATGTAAAGGAAGAAGTTTGCATGAAAAGAGGATAGCTGCGCGAAAACTTGAGAAGTTGCGCGAAAAGAGAAAAAGTTGCGCGCAAAAGGAAAGGTGCACGAAAATGTTTTTCGCGCCAAAAGGGTTTTACACGCAAGTCATTTGAATTGCGCGCAAGTCACCCTAAAGGCTGCGCGAAACATTTGGGGTCTTCGCGCGTATTCAGTTTTGCGTAAGAGGGTTCTTACCGGCTTCGGGGTAAGAAAGTGAAGATTTGTACTTCAGAGAATACATCTGTTCAATTTTAAAGAAGCACTGAAACATTGTGTTACCCTATTTGTGCTAAGAGGGAGCACATGCACTATTAGATTGTTTTTAAAGTGCTGCACGAGTGTAAGGGTATATCCTACTCGTTGTATTCCACATCAAAGGATTGTTTTCTAGTGGATTGTGTGGTACTGGATTGTTTCCGTACCATACCAAGGACGTAGCTACTCTTGTTGAGTTGTGAACCTTGTAAATCTTTTGTTCCTGTGGTTGTGTGTGTTCAGCAGGGAAGAAACTCTTTAACAGGAGGCGAAGGTTTTTTCAAAAAAGGGGAAACTTAAAAAGAAAAAGATATCACTGATTCACCCCCTCCCACTCTCAGTGATACTTAGATCCTGATTGGGAACTTCAATTGGTATCAGAGCAAGGCTGCCTTCGTTTACTCTTTGCTGAAGTGTTTGAAGAGAAGTTGTCATGGAAAATCTAAATTGCGTGAACAGTAAGGGGATTCCAATCTTCGATGGAAAGAACTATCACATCTGGAAGGACAGAATGATTCCGTATCTTATGTCTCTTGGATATGAAGTTCTTGAAACTACAACAGATGGATTTCCTGATATTGATGACAAGGTCCCTCTTACTCCTGTCGATAAGAAGAATCTTGAGAATGATGGAAGAGCTAAAAATGCATTACTCTCATCACTTTCTGAGAGTGAGTTTTTAAGAGTGAAAGGTGTCACTACTGCTAAAGGCATCTGGGATAAGATAATGAATATCTATGAAGGAAATACAAAAGTGAAGAAGGAAAAACTACAAATCTGGAGGCTGAAGTATGAAGACTTGAAAATGGGAGAATCTGAATCTGTTGGGGAATTATTTACCAGAGTTAATGACATTGTTAGTACAATCAGATGTCTTGGTGAAAAGTTAGAAGATGATACAGTTGTTGAAAAGATCCTGAGAATTCTGCCTGACAAATTTGATGCTAAAGTTTCTTCACTAGAAGACAGAGATCCGGAAACATTATCTCTTGATGATTTGCACAGTACTCTCATCACTTATGAGATGAGAAGAGAAAAGACCATGAAGAGCAAAGCAAAAACTGATAGAGAAATGTCTTTCAGGGCAGAAAAGAAAGAGAAGTCGAAGAAAATTCTTATTAATGAAGAAGCTGGTGAATCCAACTCTGAAAATGAGGTATGTCAAAATTTTGATGAAATTCTATCCTTGTTTTCTAAAAATGTTAAAAGAGGCACAAGGAAATACAAAGGGAAACTCCCTTTGAAATGTTTTGAATGTGGAGCAGTTGGCCACTTTGCGGCTAATTTCCCTCAAAAGGGGAAAGATGCCGTCAGTGATGAAGAAGACAGAGGACCAAGAAGGTCATGGAAGAAACAGGATCGAAAAGATAAATATTCTGGTAGAAGTCAGAATAAAAATTTCTTTAAATCAAAAAGAAGAAGCTTTTTGTCAAAAGATAAGGAAGATGATGATAGTGAGACTGAATCAGAAAAATATTCTACTGAAAAAACTAGAGAGAGTACCTTTTTTGCAACAGTGAATAATGATGATTATTAGAGTAGTAGTACTGAAGAAGAAGAGACTCAACTTGAACAGTATCTGAAAGAAGAGCTGAAGGAATGTTTGAGGAAGATCAGAAAACTGGAGAAAGAAAACAACAAGTTAATAAAAGAAAATTCCACAGTAAACAATCAAGAAGGTTTTACAGATGATAAAATCATGATGGAAAAAGAGATTGATGATCTGAAAAATTCTCTTGAGAATACAAAGAATCGTAATGATCATCTTGAAGTGAAGTTGAAGGCAAAAGAAGAAGAGTTGGAACTTGTCCAACAAAAACTGCATAAAGCTAAAGAAATGAATATCAGTTCCAAAAACTCTATCTCAGAAGTAGGGGAATGTTCCAGTAAGAATGAACCAAAAAGGGATCTACAAAACTTACCTTCAAAGGTTGAAATGAAAGACAAAACTGGCTCTGATAAGAACAAGGCTGTAAAGACAAAGTATGTGGTGAAAATCAGCAATGCAGAAAAATCAGAAGTGCATAAAAATCTTGAGTCAAGAAAAGCTTCTAATACTTCTGGTACTGTTGAATCTGAGCTGAAGAAGAGAGTTACAAATGAAAATATGATGGTTTTTGAGAAGCGTGTTCACAACTCCATTCAGTACAAAGGTTTCAGAGGAAAATATTCTTTCTATGGTTACTGCTGGTATTGTGTTGGATTCGGACACATGGAAAGTATGTGTTGGTTTAACCAAAAACATTACAACTATTCCAAAAATTTTGAAGGACAAGGATTGAGGGGGAGTCAACGCTTTCAAAATAGAATATCTCCAAATAAGTTTCAGAAGATATCTGAGAAGACTGGTGAGAAAGTTGGGAATAGATTCCAACCACTGAAAACTTATTGTGAAAGATGTGATCAACCTGGACATCTTGCTAAGGGATGCCTTAGTGTGTTACCAGAGCAACAAAAGTTTGTGAATAATCCTCAGAAGACAGAGTTTTTAAAATACAAAAGGGACAAGTATGATAAGTCTGAAAAGAAATAATGCATGGTTCTCTGGCCAGAACACATTGATTTGGCTAGGAAATTGGAAGAAGGAAAACAGAAAGTGAAGGAAAAGGAAGAACAAAAAGCACTTGTTGTTGAAACAGCTTTGAAGGCTACCAAAGGAGAACGTCCATGGATTCTTGATAGTGCATGTTCATCTCATATGACAGGAGACTTAAAGCTGCTGAAGAATGTGAAAGACTTTAAAGAAGGAACTGTGACATTTGGAAATGATGAATCTCTAAGGATCAAAGGTGTTGGATCAGCCATCATTGGAAAAGAAAAGATGAAATCCAGAAAAACACTATATGTTGATGGACTGAAACACAACCTGCTCAGTGTGTCACAACTCTGTGATGAGGGCTACAAAGTGATCTTCAGAAAAGATGGATTTGTTGTAAAAAGTGAAAATGATGGAAACATAGTTACAAGGGGACAGCGTACAAGAGGGAATTTGTTCCAAGTTGGGGATGAACAGAACTCTTGTTACATGAGTGTGGTGGATGAAAATAAATTATGGCATAAGAGGCTGGGGCATATGTGTCAGAGAAATATGTGCAAGTTTTCAAAGCGAGAAAGTGTTCGGGATATGCCTAATTTATCAAGAGAAAGAGATTGGTGCTGCACTATTTGTGAGAAAGGGAAGATTGCTAATTCTATGCACAAGAGAGTTGAAATTCACTCAAAAAGACCCTTAGAACTCATACACTCAGATATATGTGGGACAATGAGCAAGCAATCTTCAAATGGAGATAAGTACTTCATTACTTTCATTGATGACTTTACTCGCATTACTTGTGTTATGTACATGAAACATAAGTCAGATGCTCTAACAATGTTTAAGAGTTTCAGAAGGAAAGCAGAGAAAGAATGTGAGTATTCAGTGAAGAAGTTGAGAACTGATAATGGTGGTGAGTATAAGAATGAAGTGTTTGAAAGTTATCTTGAGAAACATGGAATTCGGCATGAGTTTAGTTCACCATACACACCTCAACAGAATGGGGTGGCTGAAAGAAAGAATCGAAGTCTGGTGGAAATGGGGAGAACTATGTTACTTGAACATAGTCTCTCTCATTATTATTGGAGGAAAGCCATGAGCACTGATGTGTATATTCAGAACTGGTGTTTCTATAGGCCAAACCCAGATATGACTCCATATGAAATGTTCTATGGAAAAACTCCAAGTCTGAAACACTTGAGAGTCTTTGGGAGTCCATGTATTATAAAGAAGAAAGGTGGAAATCTGGGAAAGTTCGAGCAAAGAGGAGATGACGGAATTTTTCTTGGCTACGCTCCAGAAGGAAGAGGATATAGATGCCTCAACAAAGAAACATGAAGAATTATTGATTCTTCAGATGTAAAAGTTGTTGAAAGTGCTGAGAAAGAAAAGCAGTCATATGTTGATGTGGAAGTCAAGCAGGATAGAGAAGATTTTGTTAACAATTCTGATAATGTTGCAGAATTTGTTCATCCTACTCAAGAAGAGGAATCTGACTCAGAAATATCAAGTGATGAGGATGAAGTTCAAACAACTCATCCTAGGTTGAGGAAACAAGTGGAGGCTCAGAACATTATTGGAGATAAAAATCAGAGGGTTCAAACAAGAAGAACAACGAATGCTATATCACATACTTCTCTTTATTCGAAAGTTGAACCGAATGATGTAAATGAAGCATTTGAGCATCCAGAATGGGTTCATGCTATGAATGAAGAGCTTGATCAGATAGAGAAGAACAATACTTGGGAACTTGTACCCAAGCCGGACAACAAGAACATTATTGGTACAAAGTGGGTTTTTCGAAACAAGCTGAATGAAGAAGGTAATGTAATAAGAAACAAGGAAAGATTGGTCTGCAAAGGGTATTCAAAAATTGAAGGCATTGACTTTGATGAAACCTTTGCTCCAGTAGCTCGATTAGAAACAATCAGAATATTTCTTGCCATTGCTGCACAACGAGGTTACAAAATCTTTCAAATGGATGTAAAATCTGCATTCTTGAATGGTGATCTTGACGAGGAAGTTTACATTGATCAACCTTGTGGATTTGTTATTGGGAAAGATGAAATCTATGTGTGCAGGTTGAAGAAGGCTCTATATGGGCTAAAACAGGCTCCGAGATCATGGTATTCTAAATTAGATACTTGCTTGAAGAAGATGAACTTTAAGAAAGGGAGAGTTGACAGCAATCTCTACATCAAGAAATGTCAGGATTTTTCACTGATCGTTATTGTTTATGTCGATGATATTATATTTGCTGGAAATAATGAAAGATCATGTGAAAAATTTGCTGAGGAGATGAAGAAGTTATTTGAGATTTCCATGCTAGGTGAAATGAAGTACTTTCTTGGGTTGCAAATTTCACAGAAGAAGAATCATATTTTTCTGTCTCAAGAAAAGTATGCTAAGGAACTTCTGAAGAAGTTTGGCATTGAAAATTCAAAACCAGTTTCCACACCGATTTCAGTGGGAACCAAGTTTTCTAAAGATGTAGAAGGCAAGGAAATTGATCAGAAAGAGTTTCGAAAACTGATTGGAAGTCTTCTATATTTGACTGCCTCAAGACCCGACATCGTCTATGCTGTTACTTTATGTGCAAGATTTCAGAGTGCTCCTAAAGAATCACATTTGATTGCTGGAAAAAGAATTCTCAGATATATCAAAGGCATAACAAACTTTGGAATCCGGTATGACGGCTCTGAAAATATTGATCTATTTGGGTATTCTGATGCTGATTGGGCAGGAAATGTTGATGATCGAAGATCCACATCTGGTGGAGTATTCTTTCTAGGAAAAAGCTGTGTTAGTTGGCATACCAAGAAACAGAATTCAGTAACTCTTAGCACAGCTGAGGCTGAGTATGTTGCTGCTACTCAAGATGCAACTCAACTAATGTGGATGAAGACTCAGCTGGAAGATCTACTTGTTGAAGTAAAGCTACCATTGCTCTTGGGTTGTGACAATCAGAGTGCAATCAATCTTACAAGAAATCCAGTACAACATTCTCGTTCAAAACACATTGATATAAAGTACCACTTCATCAAAGAGCAGGTTGAAAAGAATGAACTGAGGCTGGAGTATGTTCCTACATCTGAACAAATTGCTGATATATTTACAAAACCGTTACCGAAGGAACCATTTGCAAAGTTGAGGTTGAACATGGGTGTACAACCTCCTTCTCATCAAGGTTAAGGTACATGTTTCTGTCCCCTCTCTCGTATTAGCTTTGGATAGTGTTGTCAAGGGGGAGAATTGTTTCATAAATATATCCATAAGGAAGAATGTATTAAGGGAGAGTTGTGGGTAAGCTGTGAATTCAGCATGCATGCGAGTGAACTATTCTAACTATTTGTTGGAGTGGTTGTAGGAAACAAAGTTGTTTTACAGGAAAGTTGAAGAAGTGAAGAATTCTATTTCAAGAGTGAAGAATGCTGAAGTAAAAGATTGCAAGATGTTCTGAAGAAGGATGAGGAGGTATGTTCATGAGATTTTACTGTCACTGCTTTTGGACAGCATGGTTTTGGCTGTCAATAAATCTTGTTTCCTACAATGAGTTAGCTCACGTAGGCTTAGATTTGTTGATAAGTAATCCATTGAAAAAGGTTTCAAAATTCAGTGATTTATGAATCTTTGTTGACAACAAAATCCAAAGGGGGAGATTGTTGGGACCAGGTTGAATGAAGATGAAAGTTTGAAGAGTTAGCTTTTGCAGAGTGTTGTATTTTGTTGTCAAAGGCGATAAATCAATTCACTTTGTAGAAGGATCATAAATCAGACGATGCTTTGCTGGTATGTATTTCACACAAATCATGAGTTAGGAGAACTTGTGATTCAAGCCTTATGAAGGAAAGAGGGAGAAATGATGATGCCAGTCATATAATGTTTTGATTGGAAGGAATGATGCTGCTGGAAGATCGGAAAGATTCAGTTCCCATTGCAACTCTGACGATGCTTAAGCTGATCTATCAAAGGATAAGTATCACAATAGTGGGATTCGTGATAAGAGCAGAAGAATGGTTATGGGAAGCAGTAAAGAGACAAAATGACAAAGCAATAGACAATCTGGGGATGGCAGAAAAGCACAGTTTAAGGTGGCGCCGTTTTCCAGTGTTTGCCAAATTTTAGGGCCTGAAAATCGGGAGATGAAGAAATGTGCTTGGAAATGGATGTTGCGCATAATATTGAAGATGGTTTATACGTGCAAAAGAGTTATTCAAGGTCAGAACGTTGAAAAATGACAAAGGAATAGAGTGCGCCGAAATTTAGGCATGTTTCGCGCAAAAATAAAGTGGTGCGCGAAATATCTGCGGGATGCGCGAAATAGTTGCGGGTTGCGCGAAAAATCTGCGGGATGCGCGAAATATTGGCATGGTGCGCGAAATTGAGGAATGAAGTTTTCGCGCAAATGATGGTTCGAGATCAGAAGATCGAAAATTGGCAAAGGCATAAAATGCGCGAAATATTGGAGCAGTGCGCGAAATCTGATGTTGCAGGAAAGATTGGGTTTGCGCGCAATATGGAACGCGGTGCGGAATTTTGCGCGCAATTGGTGCTTCATGCATAGAAGGATGAACAATGGCAAAGGCATGAGGTGCATGAAAAACTTGAAGCATGGCGCGAAATATGAAGTTGCATAAAAGAGTTTTTACGCGCATGGAGGAGGTTTTACGTGTGGATTAGTGTTTTTCGCGCGGGTTCAAAAATGCCTATAAATATGAGGCTAACCCTTGTTAGTTGTTAATGCTCGACACTTAGAAGAAATCTCGAGCTCTGGTGCGCATAAATTATACGCTAAGTGAGTTGCGCGTAAAGGAAGAAGTTTGCATGAAAAGAGGATAGCTGCGCGAAAACTTGAGAAGTTGCGCGAAAAGAGAAAAAGTTGCGCGCAAAAGGAAAGGTGCGCGAAAATGTTTTTCGCGCCAAAAGGGTTTTACGCGCAAGTCATTTGAATTGCGCGCAAGTCACCCTAAAGTCTGCGCGAAACATTTGGGGTCTTCGCGCGTATTCAGTTTTGCGTAAGAGGGTTCTTACCGGCTTCTGGGTAAGAAAGTGAAGATTTGTACTTCAGAGAATACATCTGTTCAATTGTAAAGAAGCACTGAAACATTGTGTTACTTTATTTGTGCTAAGAGGGATCACATGCACTATTAGATTGTTTTTAAAGTGCTGCACGAGTGTAAGGGTATATCCTACTCGTTGTATTCCACATCAAAGTATTGTTTTCTAGTGGATTGTGTGGTACTGGATTGTTTCCGTACCATACCAAGGACGTAGCTACTCTTGTTGAGTAGTGAACCTTGTAAATCTTGTGTTCCTGTGGTTGTGTGTGTTCAGCAGGGAAGAAACTCTTTAACAGGAGGCGAAGGTTGTTTCAAAAAAGGGGAAACTTAAAAAGAAAAAGATATCACTGATTCACCCCCTCCCCCTCTCAGTGATACTTAGATCCTGATTGGGAACTTCAGGAATCAGAACCCACGTAGTTTAGTTCCACCTAACATGACACACCACCTTTTAAGGTCACGTGACAAGGTCCAAACTAGGTATTTTAATGTCATGCAGCAAAAAAGTATTGGAAAAAGATTCCCATTCAATGTTTGGTGTGGGACTTCCCTGGGGTGGACCAAGGGACCAAGAAGAGATTTGGTCTCCACGGTGGATATGAACCTATAGGTAATGTGTCATGGAGAAAATTATGGTGAATTTGGGCATTAGTTTTGGACCTCATGGAGGCTTCCAATGTATCCAAGTTAGTTGGGAATCAAAGGCCATGTAGTTTGATATTGGTTGAGGGTTACACCAAATAGGGCACCCATGAGATTGGGGATTGCGCATGGAAGCTACCCATTTGAGGGGACATGTTTGGGGATTAATCTTATGAGGATTCCAATAAGGTTCCACTTCATTGGGAATATGGACCTTTGAAGGTTGAGGAATGGGTTGGGGCTTACATATATAGAGATGTCCTATGGAACATATGGTTGGGGCTTACACATGTAAGCAACCCATATGGTTGGATATGGTTTTCAATTATATATAATAGAGGCCCATTGTAATGGATATGATTAGGGATTACACTCATAGGAGGACCTTGTGGTTGGGGATTACACATGGAAGCTTCCCATTTGAATAGAGGTTGGGGTTTACATATAGGAAGAAGGCCCATGGAGTATGTGATTGGGGATTACACATGGAATCATCCCATGTAAAGGTTTAGGATCTCATGGATCTCATGATCACCACTAACCTCTAATACCAAGTGAGTCATGCTCGGTGTGAGAATCAAGTGGAATAAGTAGTTCTAGATATCAGATGAACCAATCTATCCACTGGTGGATGAGGTCTGAATCCCAAAGTAAGAGAGAAAGAAATTTGAGTGTGTATGCCTCCTATTTTATTTTGGTAACTATGATAGTCACATATGGTGTCCTAACTGAATACAACTTTGGATGAGATGAATAGTAGAAAGAGTGTCATCTCTCGTAATAAAGACTAGGGACTTACTCTAGGAGGGATTCCCTATGCTGGAACTATGAGTAGAATATCAACTTATGGTAGATTAGGATTGGTTGGGGATTATACATAAGAGGATTCACATGTTGGCTGTTTGGTAGTCATATCATGATTATTTCATGAGGCATCTTAACATTTATGTATAAGGAATATCATGTTTTTTACATGAGGAATCCTATGTTTTTCATATATGGTATACATCGATTTAAATTAATGTAGCTAAGACAAAAATAGCACAATTTAATGCTATGTTTTTGGGATAATGACAACATAGTTTAACGTCTTGTTGTGGGGATGAAATTGTGAAATGTTTTTTTAACATATTTTTGTAAGGAACAGTTCTATACAAATTAACTCCATGTGGTAAGGATGATGAGGGGAAGATTCCTAGTAATGGCTAGTGTGGGACTTATGAAAGAGTGGCCCTTTTTAGTTTAATCGAGCAAAGGAGTCAGGCTATGGGATTTCAGAAGGTGCATGAATAATGTTTCAACTCATGGAAGTATATGGGGTGGACTTAAGTGCCATATAAGGTGCAACCAAAAGTTTCATAAACCCATCCAGAAAAGTTCATGGTGCAACTCTCTATTTTCAGGGGTTTTAGTGATAGTAGTGATGGGACCGACTCAGAGGATCAGGATAGTAGCTTGAAACTGATCCTGAGTGGGGGTTCATGAGAAAAACCCTCATAGTGTAGACTAGAGGGAATGAATGATTTTTTAAATAGGCACATAGGGTTGTTCTCGTAGAATTTTTCATAAAGAAACATCTGTGAAGGGATACCACAAAGGGATCTTCCGCAAAGGAGGAGACCAAAAAGCAGCATCCATGAAGCATCCTCTATGAAGAGTTTCCCACAAAGAATATTTTGTGAAGCATCATCTAAGAAGCATTGGCCGTAAAGGTTCCATCCGCCAAGGGTCCATCAATGAAGTGTTTTATTCATTCATGGGGTCAGAAAATGACACCTTATGTCGCAAATGACACTACCTCTGCATGGCATCTTATGGTGAGGGTATTCCACATATGGTTCATGGAATGTATGATTTTCTATGAAAATGGGGCCATCAATAATGGATTTTAGGTATGTGGAATGTTGGGTTATTTTACTGTCGAGTATTAGTTTTCCATCACCATCTCTCAACTTTTCATTTGTCCTCTCCTTAGATCCTCCTCTTGGATTTTTATAGAGGAGTTGTGCAACTGACTATTGGGTTGGTCGGCCATGGGACCTCCATTATCGGGAGCCCTAGAATAATTTCCAAGCCTGTGAAATATTTCCTTCAAAGGGGAGAGAAAATAAATCCATCACCCGAAAATGATTTTTCATTCACAAGGTCACTTGTTCTCAGGGGAGGAAATCACTATTTGACCCTGAAAATGAGTCTATTTAATTCAGAGGTGTTGACGGTTTGTGAGATTCCTCACGGAGTAGTGGAGATCTATGTAGAGTAGTTGTCTGCGTAGAGTTATTTACTTTACAGGACCAAGCCTTCCTCCACGACGTCCTATCTTCTCATTTTGTTCAAAATCTTCTTTGGGTTTATGATTTTACCATTTTCCATCTTAATGGAATTATTTTCTTCTTCCATGTAGAATTTTTAAAACCCCACTAATATGTTTTTTTGTATCTAAAAAATTATTGAAACACAATAAATCACTAAAATTATATTAATTTCAATATATTTAAAATCATATATTTTATTTTTCTATATCTTGCATAAATACCATATTAGAATTATGTAGGAATTTTAGGAAAAGGGTACATTAAACACATCAATTTCAATACTAATATGATATGGTTCTAGTTAAATTCATAAAATAAGAATTAGAATGAAATGTTATGGTCGCATCATATATTTGTAACCTAGATTAACTAGATTTAGCCTTTAACGAGGTGATAAATTATACCTTTTTATCTATTCGCATTTACCAACATTAAAAGGACTATATTTTCCAAATTTATGCTTCATGATTCAAAATATGTAATATATTTTATCAAATTAAATACCTATAATTGGTAAAATATAATTTTAAAATAAGTTAACAAAATGCGAAGAAAACTGATTTTTAGAAAAATGCCTTTTAATTACATTCTTGTATTTATAGTAAATTAAAGAATAAAATTCATTAAAAATTCAATAATTGGATTATTTTTAATAAAAATGAACTTGTTAAATTTTAAATCTAATCCAAATAATAATTTTATTTTATAAATAATTTAAAAGAAAAAACAATTTTTAGTAAAAATCCATAATTTTTAGTATTCATTGAAAAAATCAATCATTTCCACAAAATCTCAAAATTTAATAATAAGATAATTTTGATATGCTAATTTATAAAATTTAAAACTTTTAACTAATAAAATTTCTAAAAGATTTTGAAATTAATTATAACATTATTTTAGAAAAAGTATAAAATACCATTTTGAAGAAAAAATATTTTTGAAGAATAAAATTTCTTTTCAAAAAAAATGAGTTATTAATTCATGAGAGTTAATCTGGGATTTTTTATTTAATATAAATTTTTTATATATATATCATAATTCATTTAATACTATTGATACTTGAAAATTAAATAGCTAGTTCAAAACTATCATATTTAATAATAATATTTCATGATTAATTTTAGCTTAATTTTGTGTGTCATATACACTATAGAACATAATGTTATTATTTAAAAAAATAAAGGTTTTACATTAAACACCCCATACTGTAATTTTCATAGTAAAAAATTCAATTTTTTTTCAGTAATCAAGGTTTTGATATTTGAAAATTTATTATTTTGAAAACCAACATCATAAAATGGGTTAATGAAACATTTTATTGAAAGGATAGAAAGAAAAATATGAAGGCCTTGTAGAATAACACATAACTAGGTTACCAAATATGTGAACATTAATGATAAGTAAAATATGGACATTGAGGGGAAAAATAACTATCAAGGACTAATAGAGAGTGATCAGAACATGGTCAAGAGAAATTTTGTGACTTTAAGAACATGAATATGTCAGGGTTTAAAAGACCATCAAATCATCAAAATTGAGATAATTCTCTTATAGTTTTGGGATTCCTTTACCATTTTTACTAACAACAAAAGGCGATATATGAAATTTATAAGTATAATTTCATCTTTTAATCAATTTCTACCAAAATATAATCTTTTTTTTACAAATGAGGATTATTTGAGATGAAGAAATGTCTACTAGAATGGAAATATATATCAATAAATTTATCTTGTATTTAGTCATTAACCAAAATCATAAAAGGTTAGAATAATATAAGATAATTAGCAAAATGAATAATCCTCGAAATAATACATTTAACTCCAAAATTTCTAGAATAAAAATAATGGTTCCACTTAGATAATTTCATTAATTACCTTAAATCCTAGATATCCTTGATAACATAAATATTAAATAATTTTTAAACCTAAGGTGATTGCATACCTTTTAGCTTACATCCCTGAACTTTAAATTAATTCTTCCTAATAAATCTTTCATTTTAAACTAAATTTTAAACCTATGAGTTACATATACCTCAACCAGTTAAAGATTCTCCCAAAATATCATTAAACACCATGAAAAACACTATATAATATTATAATGTAATAAATTCTCCCAAAATATCCTGAATTAAATTTAGATACTAACCTTTTAGGTATTTATTATATTTACCATAAATATCATTGAAATACCTCCTTATTAATGAATTTCATTTCAATAATCAAGATTATCTATATCCCACTATCCAATAGACCATTATTATCTTAACATAAAATCATATACTAACCTAACTGGTTATTTAAACCTCAATAGTGTATTCTTCCTAAAACCCATCAAATGTTACAAATCACATCCAAATACCATCACTAAAAACCTCAATAGGGGTTTCTAAGACATTAAACTTTTGATCAACCTTAAACCTATAAACCAATGATAGTATCCATAACTAAAATGTTAACTTAATATGAATTTATATAAGCTTCCATAAAGTATAAAAATCTTAATTCCCCAAATAAAATAATAGACCATCAATTATATTCAAAAAAATAAAAAATGAAATAAACTTCAACAAACACGACCTAATTCACTTTATCATCAAATAATTATCCATGTTCTTGGTCACTAATTCTACCCCATTTACTTTATCAATTTTAATAATTTCCTTATTCCAATTAAACATTGTTATCATACCACTAAATCACTTTTCTTGTTTATTAGTACCATTTGATATATGTTTTCAAACCCATAATGAGAAACTAAAGTGGAATAACCCATAGATGTTTCATGATTAATATATCTTGAATATCATTAATATAAAACTTCCACAAAATAATTATCCAATCCCAATAAATACTAAAATCCTTTCATTTTAATGATTACAATAACATAGGTCCTTTTGTATTCTAGGACCTAACCCTTGGTCTTAGGAATTGTCTCGAATAATTACCATATTCCCAATGCATAAGACATTGAACTATAAATGGTACCTTATGATGACCTTAATTTCCCTCCATCAAACTCTTTAATTTTCCTCAACAATTACATACACTACACCATTTTTTACACATAGTGAACAACTTATAGTTGTTTTGAGACATTCACTTAATTTATTCTTCCCATAATCTTGACATTTAGGATGATTAATATTAATTCCATTATATTCCCCACCACCTATTATCTTAATGAACTATATCCTTCTATTATTTAATGAGTCTAATAGTTTCTTAAGGTGAAAGTTATTAATTATATGTCATGATAATTTATTTTCCATAATCACAACATCTTTCACTCCATTCATGATCACATTTGGTTTCTCGTCATCACATTTTCTATGATATTCAACATTTATATGGTTACTTCAAGTTAAATACAATAATAGAAACCAAAAAATAATAATGTTTGAAATAATATATATATTTTTAAAAGGAGATTCTTTGACCCAAATGGCCAAATCACAAAATTTATTAAAAGAAAGGTTACAAATGTCTAAAGTACAAGATCGTATTACAAGTTTTTTCATGAAAGGGAATAAGAGAAGCAGGGAGGTCTTCACACCAGGTTATGTATTGATTAACTCCCATGTTGGAAAATACATCTGCCACCATGTTTTCTTCCCAATAAACATGTGTGATGATGTTGTTCAGATCAGTGAGCGAACAGTTGCATTCCATCCAACGGGTAGTAATTGGCCAAGCTAAATGAGTTACACCATTCCAAATTTCCTGAACTATGGTCATCGAGTCACTTTCAATCCATAGGTTATTCCAACCAAAAACCATGGAAAATTTAATCACATGAATCAAATCCATCATCTCAGCTTAAAGGGAGGTGAAAATTCCACAATTACCCATGAAGTAACCTAGAATCTGATCGAGGTGATTCCTGAATACAAAACCACACCCTGTAGGTCCCATATTGCCCTTAGAGGCACCATAAATGTTGATTTTGATCCATGAAGGGAGAGGATCTCTCTAGAACACCTTCAGAGTGTGATGTGGATAATATAAGTTGTCGTTGATCTGTAGAAGTTTCAGGATGCCAAAGTCATGCACAGTGTTGTGGCAATGTCCTTTTTGTATCAAAGAAGCTTCCTATATAGCAATGAGGATCCGGATCTGACCTGAATTAAGATTGAGTGAGTAGTTGTTATAAATAATTACATTCTGATCATACCAAATTACACGGTGGAGTTCAAAAACTACAGAAATGAAAAGGTTCCGAATTTGCTAAGAGCCTTCCATCTATGCACATTTCATAAGTTGAGTTTTAACAGAGTCAAGTATCAACCATTTACAATCAAAGATTTAAAAAATATAGTTCCAAAGAGAAGAAGCAGTAGCATAAGAAAAGAATAGGTGGTTATCATATTCTCTGTGTTGATTACAGATTTTTTATTTAGAGAAAACCTGAATTCTAAAAAATTCAAGACATGTATCAGTGGGAACTCTATTGTGAGTAAGGTTCTAGATGATAATGAATATCAAGGGCATTTTCTAAGGTTTTTTGAAGTGTTTAATCTAGTTTTAATCATTCTCAGTGTTAAAAAAATGATTGTAGTAATTTTTTGAGGTAAGAATTCCATTGTGAGTAGGCTCCCAAACTAAGAAATCATTGTTGTAAGCGAAAGGATAGTTTTCAACAAGATTCAAAATAGTTTTTAGGAGATGATCTTGTTGAGAATTTAAAATATCTTTGATAGAGCTATTACTGTTTTAAGAAGTTTGATCAGGATAAATCATAGAGATTGAAGGCATGCTAGAACCATTATCTAGCTATAATTTCATGGAGGAATCTCTAGATACCATCCATATAGAATTATTCATAATGTGGGAGGAGTTCTTGATGGAAGGCCATATGGAAGAATTAATAAAGCTTGAATTTCCAGTATTAAGTTTTTCAAGAAATCTATTTTTGAGAAAGGCAATAGATTTAGAATAATTGTGAAAAAGATTCCAAGTAAGCTGAGCATGAAGAGCTTCATTAAAGTACTTTTATGCCAATTCCACCATTCCCAATAGGCTTGCAAAAAATTGACCAAGGGATCATTACAATCTTTCTTTCTAGAATACTATTGGTCCAGATAAATTTTTTAATAGTTGTGTTCATTTTTTTTGATAATAAAAATAGGCCATTTGAATACCATCATGAAGTAGACCACATTGGAGATAATAGTGGATTTAACAAAGAAAGTCCTACCTATCAAAAAGATACATTTACCCTTAAAAGAGAAAATTTGCTTTAGAACTTGATTTAAAATATTCACAAAGTTGAAAGACTTGGGTCTACCCCAAAACATGGGGGCACCAAGGTAAGTGAAGGGGAGAGAGCCTTCTTTCATTCCTATTTAACTGATAATGTTACATTTTCTGTTAAAGGGAAAGTTATTCCCAAAGAAGATATAGGATTTGTTCCATCTTATGGTTTGTCCAGAAAGCTCCTCATAGTGAGAGAGAGAAGAATTGAGGTTAATAATGTTTCTTTTTTCACCTTGGAGGAAAAGGATGATGTCATCAGCATAAAAGAGGTGAGTGGGAGCATTTAAATTCCTGGAGACATGAATGGGTTTCAACTTATTTTAATCCACCAGATGATTGATCGGATGAGTGAGGTAGTATTCTGCTATTGAGAAGAGAATAGAAGATAGGGGGTCACATTATCTGAAACCTTTGGTGCATTTAAAGTATCCTTTGGGAGATCCATTGATCAAAATGGAGATAGTGGCCGAGTTTAAGAGAGTTATTCTGGTAGTGATAAAAGGGGCACTAAAACCAAAGATTTAAAGGAATTTTAAGATAAAAATCCAATATATGGTGTTAAAAGATTTTCTGATGTCAAGTTCAATAGCTATGTTGCCTCCTCTATTAGTTTTATTCAAGTTGTTGATACACTCTGAGGTAAGACAGATACAGTCTTGAATGAATCTACCATTTATAAATCCAAATTGGTTCCAAGAGACAATTTTTACAGTAATAGTTGAGAGACTATTATCAATGATTTTGGTGATGATTTTGTAAAGAGTTTTGATATGAAAAATGGGTATAAAAAGGTTATCTCATTGGCATTATCCACTTTAGGGATCAAGGTGAGGAACTGATCATTAATAGCCCGAGGAAGCATGCCATTGGTGAAAAAGGATTTCACAAGATTACAAACATCGATATGATCCAAATCCCAATAATTTTAGAAGAAACCATTGTTAAATCCATCAGGACTTGTAGCACTATCGAGATTTAGAATAAAGAAAATGTCTTTGATTTCAGGTTCCAACAGAGGGTTAAGAATGAAGGTATTTTCCGCATTAATGATCACTAAAGGAATGACCTCAGAAAGGAGTTCTTTGTTGTTATAAGGGCCATTGAATATGGTTTCATAGTAGGAGACTATATGTTGAGCTATGTAATATTCCTTGTCACGAATCTTATCCCCATCCTTTAGAAATTTTATAGGTCTAGAGGCCTTCCTGATTCTTTAGAGAGAGTTATAGAATTTGGTATTTCTATCATCCAAAGTTAACCATTTAACTTTATAAGCTTTCTTTCATATATTTTCCTTAAAAATGAGAATGAAATTGAGTTTGACTACAATGTTTATATCTTTCGTAGGATCAGTGTGGAGGTCAGAGTTGGTGTTTTTTTTTGTAGATCATTGAGTTCTTTCTCAAGAAGAGTAATTTAATTGTTAGCTTGTTTGGATTTGGAGTTGTACCAAGATTTGAGAGTCTGTTTAAGATGTTTTAGTTTGAGTTTTCAAGTAAAGCTATCATTGCTATGAGATATTGATGACCAAAAGTTTTGGATGACATGATTACACTCATCATCAGAGATCTACACATTATTGAAATGGAAAGGTAACTGAGGTTTCATATCTTTGGAGGAAATGTTTACCAGGATAGGGTGATTATCAGAGTTCAGTCTATAAAGAGTGATACTGGAGATAGTTTCCCATTGATCTAAAGCAGGGACATTTGTAAAGGATCTGTCCAATTTAGAAGAACCCACTTTATTGTAATGTCTTATATACCAGGTTTATTTCGTACTAGTGAGATTAATTTCAATAATATTTTTGTCCTCGATCGAGGCTTTAAATTCTATCATGGAGATAAAATCATGAGATGGGAAATTTTTTTCACTAGAGTTAAGAATAGCATTAAAGTATACCTTAAGAAAACAGGGGGCATTGGTGTTAGTGAATAAATAAGAGAGGTCATTACAAATAATTCTTCTTTATTGGTATCTATTCTTAGCATAAACAAAGGAGTAGAAAATATGAGTACCATCAGTAGTAAAGGTGAAAGTGAGAATCTGATCAGAGATACTAAAAACACTAAAATCCTATAAAGAAGAATTTGTAAAAACCCATAAATAATTAGCATTGATATTATTATTGATTACATCAGAAAAAATATAATTGTGTTTAAACAAGTGAGAATATTTATAGAAGAAAGTGATTTTTTTGTCCGCAATATCCAAAAGAATAGGGTGATGCATGTTGACCATTATTTTCAAAACATTGAGGGTGTCAGAGTTGGAGATACCCTAACAATTCCAAAAAAGGATCTTCATTTAAACCTGGATTTGGAGTTAGAACTCCATTTTTTCTTTTTTCTTTTCGGATCCTTTATTTCTAGTAAACCTTCTAACCTCTTGAGTATTAGTGGTATTTTCCTGTTCATTATGAGAAATGACATTGTTCTTATTTGTAGTTTCTTTTAATTGTGTAGTAATAGTTGATTATGTGGAATCCTTTGAACCTAGAAACAAGTCATTGGTACTTTGAGATACCAGGTTTTCAGACATTATAGATTAGTATGCACTTAATAAAGTAAGGGGATTAGAATTACTTGGAGACTTTGTATCAACTACGGACTGCTGCTTGACAACTTTGGATGAGTGACTTTGCTTATATTCCAGGAAGTCCGTATTCTTCTGAATATGATTAGGTTATAGAATTGTAGGTATACTATCATGTAAAACAGGTTCTGGGATAGGTGGGTCCAATGCAGACTGATGTTTGACAGAGTTCAAAAACTGACTCTGCTTATGCTTTGAGGGATCTTTATAAACCTGAATATTCTTGGGTATTATAACTGAATATGAATTATCATGTAAGACAAGTTATGAGTTCTATTTCATGTCCACCCCAGCTTCTACCATGGGTAGAAACTGCTTGGTGGAGCCACTAAGATCCCGATGTTGGATAGGGGCCTGTGTTGAGGCTGTAATTACTCCCAAAGTTAAAACATTATCTAGATCCATGGGGGAAGGTGTATTCACCTTGGAAATAGAAGACTAAGGAGTTTCGTAAATACCCTTAGTGTTTATCAATATTTTTTTTTCAGTTTCTAATGTTTGGACCATGGACACTAGACTTTTTGTAATATCAAATGATGCAATGTGATTTTGTGGTAGAGAATCAAGATGAATTGTTTTGGATTCCTTATGAGTACCTAATTTAGAAGTGGTAGTAAATGGTGAGGGGGGCTGGGTCTGCCTAGTTCCTAAGGTTGGGGGTGTAAACCACTTCTTGAACAAAATATTCTTTGGGGTAGAAACCATAACTGTGGGTGGTAGTGCATGTATTGCAGGCAAGTATCATTAATTTATCAGGTGAAAATTTCCCTCTATCCTAGATTTGATGGTAGAGATTATGACTTGATACTTGGTCAGGTTGATAGCTATTAACATTTTCCTACTCAGTTGATAACCTAATAGTGTCTAAGACTTGGTTTTCAATTTCAATTAAGAGGACTTGATCATTAATATATTTTTCTTCTTCTTCAACATCATCTGCCTAGGTAGTACCCGAACTATCCCCTATGTTCATCAAATTGTGTGTGTTTTTACCCAAACTTCATATTTCTTTTTGGGTGGTTCAGGTATGTCCATCATGGGGGTTTTATCTTTTTTAGTTCTTCTTATTTCCTTCCAATCATTCTCATTTGGTTGGATTACAAGATTCCTAATCACCCTAGAGTTGTAGATAGTGTGACCAATGATTTTATAATGATCACAAAAGGGGGGTTTCCACTCACATTCCACTTTAATTTCTGTTTTGTAATCATTAGAATTGAAGTTAATTGAGTTGGGTAGCTTTGAGTCAATGTTTATTTCTACTAAAACTCTAGAAAAAAGACCCAAGTCAATATTTAAGGTCTTGTGATCAATTTTGAGAGGAGTTACTATGCAGGAGACAATATCATTCATGACTTTTGGGTTCTAAAAGAACTAGTTAAGTCCACACAATTTAATCTAGACTTGTGCCAATGTGTTTCTGTGTGTGTGCAGGTTGAAAGTGGAGTCCCACTCTAAAATTCTAAGTAAATCCGGCGTGAGATTAAGATAACTAGTCTTTCAAACTCTTTCTAAACCATCTTGTGATTTTAATAGAATTTGAAAATAGACTTTTCCTATGGGGATTAATTTCCAGTTTTTGGAATTCCAGAAATGTGAAATACATGAGTGAAGCTTAGTTAAGGGAAAAGGTCAGTTACCCTTATGGTAGGAGATGTGACCCATCATAGAGAATTTGCACAGCTGCGCACATTGTTAAAGGGAATCCGAGTCCACTTCCACTAGGTATCCACAATCATCCAGTCGCTTGACAATGGTATGCTTCATCTTGAATTCATTTCTTAGGTTAGAACTTTACAGTGCATCCAAGTATGATATCCCTTGGGATCTACCGAAAAAAGCACAATTATGGGAGTCTTCATCAGGTGCATCCTCATTTTTTGTAGCCACTATATGATTGTGCACAGGGGGAGCCTGTATCATCTGAGGCATCAAAAAATGGTGTGAATCAAAACATCCAGGCTCGAGAAAGTTCACCATGAAATTGAAGAATGTAGAAATCTGGCCAGGAGTCCTAAACAGGCAAGGGTTTTAGAGAGATATGGTCTCTCATATCTCTAAAAAATCTTGAAATAATAATCACAATGATAAGTTATGAAATAATATTCATAGGATATCTAACTCATAACACCTTACTTTTATCTATTATACCTTTTTCTTAATCTATGTCATCCATGATAATAATCTATTAAAATACTTTATTATGTTTTAAAAAGAAAATTTTATTTAACCCAACCATGTGCCCTATGAGTTCCAAACTAGGATCACAGTAAGCATATAATCACTATGTAGTATAATGAAGGATGAGATATTATATCCAACTCCTTTTATGGTTATTACCCCTAGATTCATCACTTAAAAAACCATGTCCACTTGTAAAATGTAGAAAGAGATTAATTTCTAGTAATTCAATACAATCTCTATCTTATCAATACTTTAGGATATTATCCTATACTTTTATTTATCCATAGGGTTATCACTATATTTTTCACATCCTTATTTCCAAATAAAAACTAAAGATTCCTTGGATACCAACTATAGAATCTCAAACTCTTCATACATCAGTTTTATATCTTAAAATATACTTAATTAGAAAATAATGTTATGATCCATACCATAATTTTATAGTTTTAGTGCCTTTGAAAAAATGGATAAATAAACAACTAGTTAATAAAATATATAAAAATTCTCCCTCTTAGTTATTCATAACTAGAACCCCTTTAAGACACATCATACTTAATAATTTTCTTTATAACATGGAAAAAATAAAAAATAATAAAGGGTGAGATCAGATACTCAGTTCGGGTAAAAAAGGGAGATATCAATGATCAATAATACAAAATTTTATTATAATGGTAAGAGGAAATAAGAAAAAAATTATGAAACCATACCATGAATATAAAAGATATTAATATCAAGTCATGGTATAAATCTTGGAAATTCATAAGACATAAATCATAAAGTAATCAATTAACATAATCCATGATATAATGACATAGATATAAGAATATCAAAATAATAATCCTAAAACACTGTAAAACAGTATAAATAGGAACATGTTCACTAATTTATTTAAGGAAACAAAATAAAAACTTTGCATACAATTAAGGACATGAAAACTAGGTCAATTTATATTATTATGTACATGAAATACAAGTTCATGGATAAAATTATCGATATGTAATTTAGGTCCACTCATAAACTTATGGACATGAAACCCAAGTCCTTACTTAATTTTATAGATATGAAAAATTTGTCCATGCATGAAATTGGGAACATGACATTAGATACATGCATAAGAAATTTACCTCTTGATTTATGCATCATTACCCAACTAATTTGAAGGATTTAGTGGTCCCATCCATCAGATAATCATGATTTTTTCATATAAATTATATAAGATCATAAATCATAACATTATAACATAACACATATAAAGTAAATGGTTTTCATAAACAAGTAATCATCATAATCATAGTCTAACCAAAGAAATAAAAAAGATGGTATCATTATAACATATCCCACTCTAATAATAATTAAAAATAATGGGTGTTATTTTGGATGAAAAGTATCTTTTAAATATCATTGGAATATTTCATGAGGAAAATACCATTTTCATTTCAAAAAAAATTATATAAAATCTAAAAATCTCTAAAATATTATGGAAATGATTTTATTTTAAAATAATAATAGAATATTATAAAGGAAAATTCAAATCATTGATAGTTCATGATGGTGGAAAATTTTTTTCATTCCATATAGGTTTAAATAAAAACATTTTTTTCACACTTTTTTGTAAAATGTGAAAAAGAACCACATTCGAAAAATTACAAGAATATTCATATTAATAAATTATTTAAAAAATCAAAAAATTGGTATAAATGACTTTAAAAAACCATCTTATCATATTAAAATATTCATTAAATCATTTTTATAAAACATTGATATGGAATTAAAAGTTCTTATGACCGAAGTGAGAAATAAAGTTGATTTTCCTTAAAAACAAATTTTCATTCACTTGAGCACTCAATGTGAGGAAAATAATAGGAAAATTTTTATTATAAAGAATTAAATAGTTTAGAATAAATTTCATTATTTTTCATGATAATTATATCATAATATTTCATCATTGGAAATGTAATCATAAACAATCTCGATAAAAAATGAGATTATAATATAAAACCCTTATCGCATTGGTAATATTTGAATCAAAATCAAAATGAAATATTTACTTCAAATAAAACATTAAATATCATTAAAATGATGATAATAATAATATAAAATTTAAAATGGAAGTATATACACCTCATAAAAGGTAATAGGTGTATAACATAACATATGCTTTATAGAAGACAATTTGAGACGATAAACCCTTGCCTCAAGTACAACTTCCATCACACATGTTTGATCCTACCATATAATAAAAATTGATTTATTGTAAATATGTTATATAACTATAATAATATATAATTTACTTATAACCTTTTATCACCAATTTATTAACAATTCTTTATTAAAATCACTATTTCGGGTGATATCTGCATCGTTTTCATGATGTTTTAGTTAGGTATTTTTGGTCGTTATAAATTTATCATGGTTCAATCATATCCAAAAATTTTAATATTTACATTACTATCATATATATCCATTATAAAATATTGTATTAGTCCATAACCTCATTATTTTATTGATTTCAAATCATTTTTATAATGTTATTGATGTTTTTCTTGTTTTCTTGTTAATAAATGATTTTCTTTCCAAAACATAAAAAGTAGACAAGTTTAGTAACTACTATGAAAACATACCACATTTTTAATGTTCTTACCATGTGAATATTTTTGACTAACCATGAAGGTCAAATGATCTTCTAAAACCAACTGTATGTTATACTTCACCTGACTGCATCAACACACTACCTACTGTGTATCAGATAATATTTTTTTCCAAATTCATGAACAAAATGTTCATTAAATATATGATTATCGTTCATTTAGAATCATCTTTACACATTTAAAAATAAACCTACAATGTGATATAAATGTACCTATCGTGGGTGAAAATTATCTACCCAAGTGAATTAGTGAAGTGGTCACGTAATAGAAACTTCCTATTGCATGAATGAGTGAACCTACCTTGACAATTTTTCATGCTAACTAACCAGGCCAACTAATAGTTACAACTAACCATGTCATGTTTTCATTAAAAATAATCATGATTTAAGTAAATAAATATTTTCTTTTATGACTTAGAAATGGATAATATTAATTCTAAAACATCTAGTTTTTGGAGAATTAGTTGATGATTCAGTGTATTTAAGACTGTATTGATTGTTCACCAATGGGTACCTTTGATTAAGATAGTTTTATAAAGAAAAATGATCATTTGAAAGTAGTGAATCAAATATAATAGAACACTTTATCCTAAATAGAATATTATAGGGTCCTACTTGTGAACTATTATTAAAAATATAACTCATTCAAAAATCACTACAAAACTCTCTTTTCATAAACCTTTTGTGAAACATGTTTGAGACCCTTATAAATACAGATTCGAAGGACATATATTCAAATAATTCTATTCATATCAATATGTACCATATTTTCTAATCCTTTACTTCTTCTTTCTGTTTATGCTTTACATTTGAGATTTGTTTTATATTTTTCTTTTTATCTACATAACACTGTCTCCTAAGCTAAACTATAGAGTACTTGATCCTCACTCGATTAATTCCTTTTAAACACACATTAATTACTATAGAAGAGTTTCTATGTGACTTGTTTTTTGGTTTTATCTCTTGAATAATAGTGGAAGTGGATCTGATCCTAAATATCCTTTTGTGATGTTGTTAGTTAAACATGATACAAGTAGTGTATTAGTTTATCTAATAGTAAAATTCATTAAATTGAGTGATTTACATATGAAGGGGATTAATTATTTTCCAAATACTCAACCTCTTATTAAATTCTTTTGTTCTATGTCTATTTTTTTCATTATTTTGAATCAAACCAGTATCGATTTTCTACTATTTTAAACAAAACTATAATATGATATTTAAATTAAACTATTGTTTTATATAAAGTTTGTAATGTATATTTATATATATATATATATATATTAAACTGTATGGAATTATTTTGAGATCAGATGCTTTGACAGAATGTGATTCTGAGGCCCGGTGAGTTTAGAACGAAATTTTGAACTTTTTTTATGTTCGTTTAAGTAAACATGAAAGAGGGGTTTTATAACTTTTAAAATTGTTCTTGGATCAAAAATAAGATGGTACCGTTGAACTCGGAATGTCGGGAGTCACCTTGAATAGACCTAACTTTGACCGACAAGGGTCAGACAGAAAAGTAATTTTTTGGAATTTCAGAAGATAAAAAATAAATTTAAAAGTTGTTTTATTTTCTTTTCTCACCATTTAGTGGCAGATGACAATGTGGCGGTGTGACAATGAGGATCATTAAAGGAAGCTCCTTAATGGCTTGTTTTTATGAATCATAATAGATATGCAGTTTCATAAATGAAACAGTGTAACGATGCGACGTCACTAAATAACAGAAATGTTGCGACGTGTTTTATTTTAATGGGTTAATGCATTGGAGATTTGAGAATTAAACCGTGGAAATTCTCTTATGAATCTATGGCAAGGATTCATTCCAATGGAGAATTCCAATAGGATCACAAGAAACATAGACACTTTATGAAGAATGGCACCAGGAATCGACAAACACCAACAAAGATTGAATCCTTGAGGGCAGAGCGCTTCACCGATAAACATTAATCAAGGTTGGGGTTTGTTTTGTTTTTATGTTTTCCCTCTTATAATTATAAAATAGTGAACACAGATCAACCCATGAATAGGTTGATCTGCTGACTATTCATTCGTGTAGGAGGGTGGTCTTCCTGGGGTTTTTATAGCGGGATTAAATTATTGTTGATAGAACTGTAATCCCAACCTCCCCTGTTTTTAAAACTCTAACGTGGAGGGTGCGGGCCAACATGAACAATGCCTGATCCCCTCCACTTGTGTGTTCTTAATGGTTTCATCCTCGAAATGGCGACTAGGAGGTTTTGAGGCCTTTGCAGGGAAGAGGGGATCCCCCAGAGGCCATAGGTGAAAGAAGAATGAAGAACGGACCATCCGAGCGAACTCGATGATCTGCGAAAGAACCTGTCGGTGTGCCGGCACCGACGGCAGCCACGGGCGGGTGGTAGCACACCACGACAATGCACCAAAAGTGCATCGTATTCAACCGATTGCAGCGGTGCGGTAAGGGTCGCTGGCTAGGCCGGTGGCTGGCGACAGGTGGACGCGACCACCCAGACATGTCAGTGAACCATGGATGCGGCACCATGCCGCGACCCACATGGAAAAAGTTGTGCTCCCTTGACCGTGGTGGAGAAGGTGGCCCCGCGAACGACCCACGGGGTGATAGGGAGACTGACACAGATTCGAGTCATGTCTCAGGCAGGCGGACCAGGTAGGGCGCGTGCCAGACCCATGCTAGGATGGGTCCAGGCCAGGTCAGCAAACCCGGGTCGGGTAGGGTCAGTCAGACCGAGTAGGGTCAGTCTGACTAGGTCGGGTCATTCTGACCAGGTCGAACCGAATCTAGACCCTTTTTGAAAAAAATTTAATATCTTTTCAAACCAAGAATCCGATTGATGAGCCGTTTGCGGTTTTGGAACCCTCATAACGGGGCCGATCTTTTGGAATGATCTACGGAGGATTTCAAGGATATTGAAATTCGACAAATGGATTGGGAAGAGGTTCTCTTGAGATCAAGGGTGCTACGTGCAGAAAACATGTGGTTGGATGAGACCTAAAGAGTGTTCACAGGTGACCCTATGTGGATCGACTACTATGGCCCAGTGGGAAGAGGCGTCTGTATGACCTGGTAGGCCCACGGTGGGGAGCGACTTTTGTGTTACCCGATAGACCCACAATACTCGACAGGAGAAGTACCTCAGTATGAAAAAATGGGAAGCAACTTCTCTGTGACCTGACATGCCCACTACGGGGAGAAACTTATGTGTGACCCAGCATACCCATGGTACTTATCAGGGATGAGTACCACATCAGTCCTGGGTTAGTGGGAAGTGGCTTATGTCTGACCTGAAAGACCCACTGTACTCATTGAGGATGAGTTCTCCAGTAGCCCATGGTGTTTGACGTTATGAATGATGGTCTTAATTTCTTACTCTAGAATATACCTCATGTGATCTGTCTTGCTTCGTGATCATGTTTCTTGATCATGATTCGTGTTTGTTTGTGGATTTCTTTGTCATATTTCCTTTTTGTTTTGGGGTACCTACTGAACATTTTGTTACTCACCCCTAAACAGGCTTCACCCACACGTGTTGTGTCCAGTTCAGATGACCGACGACTTGATGGAGGACTTGGTTGCCTAGGACTTGGTGGTGGCTAGTGAGACCAAGCGGGTGGGGCATACTTCTACAGCTTCCAGCAGCTACTCTGCACTTACCCATCTGGTGGGGTTTCCAATGGATGGTTTCTAATGTTTTCCTTGTACATTACTTTTCTCTTTTTATCTTCTATTCGGATTGTATTCTGGACCATTTGACCTACAGTTTGTACTTTTACTCAGTGGATGTTTAGTGGCATGCATGTTTACTTTTCCATCTTTGGGATGTGGTTATTTGTGTGTACGTAGAAGTACTCATGAAAATGAATCCCACTTGCAGGTTGATGTTTTCAGTGCTAGTCACCAACCCTTGTCCTTCAGGAGGTGGGATTGGGGTATGCACAGAACGGGCCCTGGGGGACGGGTCATGACTAAGTGGTATTAAAGGTGTTCAGTTCTACCTCAAAGACTGAGAGTCTGTTGTATTGTTTTTGGGGAAATAGTGTTGAATGTTTCGAGTTCAACTTTCAAATTTGGGGAGTCCATTATCGGTGCAGCAGCTGATGTATCCATACACCAGTACCCTAAATTCTGATTTTCAGCTCTATACATGAAAAAATGGTTTCATAAGTGTCTCCTTATGAACTTCATGAATAAGATTCATCTCAACATGTATAATATTCTCACTGTGGAACATCTTGATCTGTATCAGGATTCCTCCACGCAGACAACCAACTAGGCTTCCAAAATGTGATCGTGTGGATAGCCTACCTAGCGATGAGGTGTTAGTTTAGGGACTAGTGCTAGAGATGACCCCTATGGGTGGTGCATCGGTGTTTCCACTACTCGTTGATCAGTAGTTACTACTGGAATTACCAGTTAGGACGTACATAGACTCAGTGCCTTGCATGATTTCCAGACTTAGATACCTCCTAGGTTAAGGGGAGAGACAGATCCTCAGGTCACTGAGGACTAGGTGGAGTCAGTGTCATGAGTCTTCCACTTAGTAAGGACACTGCTTTACTAGATGGTGATCTTGGTCGTGAGCCTTCTTCAGGTCTCGATAAGGTGATGATAGAGTTTGACCATCCAAACTCATGATGAGGCGACCCTCACCTGGATAGACTTTGAGTGGCTTTCCAAGATGATTTTCCCTATGAAATTGCGCTCTATACACATACTCTAGCAGCTTCACCTGCAGTAGGGAAACATGTCAGTGGATGATTACTCTAGGAGGTTTATAGACCTCTCTTGATACTCCACAGACATGGTACAATACCATTTATTCAGGGCCTAGACCTTTGAGGAGGGACTCAGATGGTAGATTAGGGAATCCATAGTGTCTCTCAATATCCCCACATAGGCTGGAGTACTGAAGTGAGCCCTTATTGTGGATAGCTTCCTAGCAGAGCAGACATCGAGATCTGGATCCACCAGCAGACCTCTGGTGGCAGAGTCTTCAGTGGAAAGCAGAAGACAACATATATGGGGGCCCAAGTGGGCCATGTCTTTTAGGGGAAGAACCTAGGACTCAGGGTCTATAGTGAGGGGCTCCCAGAGCAAAGGGAGTTAGTAGGGAACCAGACTATGCTTCATGTGCGGCAGGCAGGGATACATGGCTCATGACTTCCCAACCTACCGCACAGACGATCAGAAGACAGTTGAGGGATTTCCAAGGGAGAGGTAGAGGTTTAAGCGAGGATTTCCTCAAGATGGTGGTCATGGCATGGGAGCAGGCCGAGTGGAAGGTAGTGGATGATAGTTTGACGTGCTACCACCACAGCCTCCAGGTGGTCTACCACAGGCTCCAGGAGCCGACAGACAGGGGTGAGGCAAGCTTCAGGCGATGGAGGCCTATGACCACGAAGCTCTAGATATTATTACAGGTATGATATGTGTCTTATTCACCTTAGTTTCAATTCTTATAGACATAGGTTCCAGTCACTCTTTCCTTGACACAAACTTCATTCGAGGCTCGAAGATTCTGATGGAGTCGTTGGCTTGATCCTTATGATTAGAGACTCCTACGGTAGGGGATTCAATAATTAAACTCTGGTTCCAATAGTTTGAGATTACTCTATTAGGTGAGAGATTTGGATGGTATCTTTTAATAGTAGCGTCAGGGACTTATTACGTCATGTGGGTATGGAATGGTTATCTACCGTCCATTCTTAGATAGACTATATTAGTGGCAAAGTGTGGTGTGTCTATGAGGATGAGATCAGGTTTTCCTTCACTGATAAGAATAGAAATTTTGTATCAAAAGATGGATTTTCTCAGAGGAGGGTGCAGCCAATCACTCACCAATTGGATAGCCTCACTCTCGGTGCAGTGGATGAGAGGAGTCCGATCATTCCTATAGTGGTGGATGAGTATGAAAACGTCTTTCCTAAGGATGTTCTGGGATAACCTCCTCAAAGGGAGGTAGAATTTTTCATCGATCTATACCTAGGGAAGACATCAATATCCACACTGACATATCATATGGATCCCATTGAGCTTCATGAGTTGAGGGTATCGCTGGAGGACTTACAGGATAAGGGGTTCATGAGGCCCAATGTTTCACCATGGGCAGCCCTAGTGTTGTTCTCTATGAAGGAAGACTAGATTTTGAGGCTGTGTGTGTACTTATAGCACCTGAACCAAGTGACTATGAAGAACAAGTATCCACTACTGAGGATTAATGACCTCTTCGACCGACTAAAGGGAGCGAGGTGGTTATCGAAGATCGAACTCAGATCAGGCTTTCATTAGCTTCTGGTACATGATGAGGATGTATCGAAGATAAACTTTAGATGCTAGTATGGCCACTATGGGTTCTTGGTGATGTCCTTATATGTGACTAATTCCCTAGTAGTGTTTATGGGACTCATGAACAGGATCTTCCAGAGTTACCTCAATCTTTTCATGGTGGTCTTCATTGCTGACACTTGGTGTACTCAGTGTCAGAGGAGGAGAATGCTACACACTTGTGAATAGTCCTAGATACACTTCAAGAGAACCATCTATATGGAAATATGTTTATGTTTTAGTTCTATATTCATGAGGTCCACTTTCTAGGACACGTCATCTGAGAGGCTGGAGTTGCAGTGGGTCTGAAAAAGATAGAGGTAATGCTTTCTTATGAGCCATCCAGGAGCACGACTGAGGTGAAAAGATTCTAAGGGTTGGCTGTATACTACCTGAAGTTTGTGCTAGAACTTTTTAGAGTATCAGAACCATTTTCAACTTTAAAAAAGAATGGATAACCCTTTGTGTGGATGGAGAAGTGAGAAAATAGTTTCTAGGAGCTGAGGCAGAGACTGATGAGTTCCACCATCTTGAGACTACCAGAAGAGGTCGTTGGGTATGTAGGTTTCTACGACACATAAGAGAACAAATTGGGTTGTGTCCTGATTTAGGAGAAATCAGTTATCAACTATGTCTCATGATAGTTGATTTAGCATGAGAATAACTACACGAACCATGAACTGGAGTTAGTAGCAGTGGTATTTGACTTGAAGATGTGAGGACACTACTTGATGGGTGAACAGTTTACAGTGTACTCTGACCGTAAGAGTCATAGGTATATCTTCTCATAGAAGGACATGAACTTTATATTGCAGTGATGGATAGATTTCCTCCAAGACTATTAATTTGAGATAGTCTATACTATTGGGAAGGGGAACGTGGTGGTAGACGCGCTCAGGAGGAGGTCTGGTTTACAACTATTGAGTGAGGCGATGAAGTAGCTAGCTATGATGAAGATATCCTTCATGGATGATGATGGAAAAGCTTAACTTCAGTCAATTAATGTCACTCTCCCACTCTTACAGTGATTTAGGGAGGCAAAACTTGTTGATGTTGACTGAGAGGCTTGACGTGCTCATATATCCTCAGGATAGGCTCCTGATGGATTTTTTATAGGTGGGGAGAACCTCATACTTTTCAGAGGATGCACCATAGTGACCGTGCCATTACAGAAGGAGGTGTTGAGGGAGTTCCATACACCCCCTTTTGTGGTATATCCTGGTGTGGAAAAGATGTTCCAGGACCTCCGACATCAGTACTAGTGGCCTAGGATGAATAAAGTGGTGGCATAGTTCATTTCATGATGCCTCACTTGTCAGCAAGTGAAGGCCGAGCATCAGGTCCCAATAGGCTTGATACAACCACTTGAGGTACCAGAATGGAAGTGGGAGTATATCTCTATGGACTTAGTGATGGGGTTACCACACATGTCCATGGGCCACGATTCTATCTGGGTGATCATTGACAGACTCACCAATTTGGCTCACTTACTACCCATTTGGGAGCACGGATTGGTAGAGGACCTATGATGCCTCTATGTATAGGATATAGTGCGACTATATGGGTTGCCTTAGGCGATCATCTTAAACCATGTTGAATGCTTTACAGCCTAGTTGTGGAAGGGATTTTAGGAGGAGTTCAGGACTTAGTTGCACTTGACCACAACTTTTCATCCCCATATAGATGTTCAGATGGAGCGGAGATACAGGCCTTAGAAGACATGATTCGTGCTTGTGTCCTTGATTTTGGTCGCATTTGGGAGGACCACATACCACTGGTTGAGTTTTCATACAAGAATATCTATCACTCCACTATTGGCATGGCACCATTTGAGGCCTTGTATAGACATCCGTGCAGATTACCTCTGTGCTGGACAGACCCAGGGGAGTCAGCACTGATGGGTCTAGAGTTGGTATAGGCTACTGCTGCGATGGTGAAGATCATCCAGAAGAGGATGAGGACTGCACAGATTAGGAAGAAATTATACACTGATAGGAGATAGAGTCCCTTGGGGTTTGAGGAGGGAGACCATGTGGTCCTTAGGGTCCCACCCCAACGAGGATTTCAGAGATTTGTTCATGGATGAAATTTATCTCTAAGATTCATCGAATCGTTATAGATTCTTAGCAGAGTTATCAAGGTGGCATACCACCTAGCTCTTCCCCCATAGTTGAACTAGGTGCACGATGTTTTTCATGTGTCACAACTGAGGAGGTACGTGTATGATCCATCACACGTCATCGACAGGGGCGAGTAGGACATTGATTATGGGGCAACATTTGTAGAGTTCTCAGTGGGGATAAAGGATCGATAGGATAAGGTCCTTCGTGGATGGTCGATTCCTCTGGTGTGAGTTTGGTGGCAGCACAAAAATCTATAGGAGAGAACATGGGAGTGGGTGGCTCATATTCATGCTCTGTACCCCAATTTGTTTGTTTATATTTCTTTTTTACTTTTAGGGAAATAAATCCCTAAGGTATGGAGAATGTAATGTCCCAAATTTTTTATATATATTTATTAAATTTTATGGAATTATTTCAAGACCATACGCTTTGACGACACGTGATTCCGAGGCCCGGTGAACCAGGAACAAAATTTTGATGTTTTTTTAAGTTTGGTTAAGTAAACATGCAAGTGGGTTTTTCAAACTTTTAAACCGGTGCTCGGATAAAAAATACGAGGGCACTGTTGAACTCGAAACACCGAGATTCACCTAGAAAGGACCTAACTTCGACAAGAAAGGGTTGGACAGAAAAGTTTATTTCCATAATTTTCAGAAAATAATAAAAAAATAAAAAAATTTATTTTATTTTATTTTCTCACCGTTGAGTGGCGGACGACGGTGCTGCAGTGCGGAAATGAGGCTCATTAAAGGAATCTCTTTAATAGATTCTTTTTGTGAAGCATATTAGATACGCTATTTGATAAATTAAACAGTATAATGACACAACTTCACAGCTAAACAAAAACATTGTGACATGTTTTATTTTAATGGGTTAACATGTTGGAGAGTTGAGAATTAAACTATGGAAATTATCTGATAAACCAACAATAAGTATTACCTCCAACGATGAACCAAAAATGTTGTAAGGATTGCTAGCAATGTCAAAGCTTTATGAAGAATGGGACTGGGAAGCGACGAACACCAACAGACCTTGAATCCTAGAGGGTGGAGCACTTCAATGACGAACGTCGATCGAGGTAGGATTTTGTTTTGTTTTTAAGTTTTCCCTATTCTTATTCTAAAAATATGAACGTGGATCAAACCATGAACATGTTGATCCACGGATTTCCCATTCGTGAGGGAGGGTGTTCTTCCTGGGTTTTCTATAACATGATTAAATTATTATTGATTGAACTATAATTGCAACCTCCTCCCATTTTTAAAACTCTAATGCGGAGGGCATGGGATGAAATGAACAAGGACCTCTCCCCTCCTCTTGTGCGTTATTCATGGACACGTCCTCTAAATGGAGACAAGGATGATATGAAACCATTATAGGGAAGAGGGGATCCCCCGGAGGCCATAGGCACAAGCGGTTAGAAGAACGAGTCACTGGAGGGGGCCCAGTGGTCCGTGGATAAACCCACCAGTGGTAGCTGTAGGCGGGTGGCGGCATACCGTGATGGCGTGGCAGAAGCGCGCTGTGGTCAACCAACCATGACAGTGCGACAAGGGTCACCAGCTAGCGGTCAGTGGATGCAGCCACCCAGTCGCGGTCGCTTGACCGCGACAGAGAAAGTGGCCTTGCAAATGAACCACGGGGTGATGGGGATCCAGATGCGGCTTCCAGCTGTGTCTGATCTAGGCGGACCAGGTAGGGCGTGGGCCACCCTCACAGGCTGGACCCGCTCCAACGGGCCAGACCCACCCAAGTGGGCCAAACCTGCCCCGCTGGGCCAAAACTGATCTAACGGGCCGGACCCACCCAAGTGAGCCAAACCCACCTCGTCGGGCCGGACCCAATCTAGGATGGGTCCCCCCTAGGATAGAGGACTCAAGTCAGGTTGTGTCGGTATGTCTAGGTCGGACCAGACTCGGATGTAACCAACCTCTTTTTGAAAAAACATCAATATCTTGAAAATCGAGTGTCTGATTAATAATCCATTTATGGTGTTAGAATACTCGATACGAGGTGGATATTTTAGAATACACTATATGGGATGTCAAGGAAGTTGAAATTTGACGAATAGCTTGGGGAGCGGTTCTCCTGAGATCAAGCATGCTACGTGAGGAAACCCTACTATTGGATGAGACCTAAAGACTAATGACAAGTGACCCTATGAGGATCAACTACTATGGTCCAGTGGGAAGCGGTTTATGTGTGAACCGAAAGTTCTATAATGGGGAGTATCTTCTGTGTGACATGGAAGACCCATGGTACATGACAGGAGGAGTACCTTAGTATGGGAAAGGTGGGAAGTGGCTTCTATGTGACCCAACATTCCCACGGTGGGGAGTGATTTCTGTGTGACCCAACATACCCATGGTACTCATCAGGTATTAGTACCATGATAGTACTAGGTTAGTGGGAAGCAAATTCTGTGTGACCCGACATGCCCACTATACTCATTGAGGTGGAGTTCTCCAATAGCCCATTGTGTTTGACATTATTACCGATTGTCTTACTTTCCTGCTCTAGAATATAATTAGTGTGACCTATCTTATTTCATGATCATCATTCATGATCGTGCTTTTTGTTTTATTTTTGGATTTATTTTTTGTCTGTTCTTTGTGTTTTGGGGTCCCTATTGAGTATCTTTTTACTTACACCTTCACGGGATTCGCCCGCACGTTTTGTGTCTGGTGCAGACAACTAATGACTTGATAAAGGAATTTGTGGCCCAGGACTCGGTGGTTCCTAGTGAGAGTAAGTGGGCCAGGCATACTACTAGGGCTTCCAACATCTACTCTTCACTTACCCATTAGGTAGGGTTTCCAGCGGACAACTTATAGCATTTTCCTTGCACTTTCCTATTTTCAGTTTATCTTTTGTTGGGTTTGTATTTTGGACCATTTAACCTAAAGTTTATACTTTTTCTCAGTGTCTTTTTAGTGGAATGCATATTTACTATTTTATCTTTGGGACATGGTTGGGTGTCTATGTGTATAGGTACTCAGGAAAATGCATCCCACTTGCAGGTTGACACCTTCGGCGCTAGTCCCCAACCCCTGGACATTGGTAGGCGGGCTTGGGGTATGTCACAACATGGGCCCTGGGGGACGGGTCATGACAAAGTTATTAATAAGATTATATTAGTTTTAAAAGTTATTTTGTTTGAAAAATATTTTTATGAATTTATGATCAAGCTTTTGGGAAACTTTTCAAAAGATCACATTATACATTTTGACTATTTTTTAACTAGGTGATTTTATCAAATCTGGGATTTAGTTTTTAATTTTTTTTGAACAAATTTTTTATTGGAAACTAAATTCACCACCACCCCTTTTAAGTTTTACACATGTAAAAAACATTTAAATATTTATAATGATTTGTTAAATATAGAGATAGAAAAATAAATTACACCATTCATGGAGTCAGTAAGCCATAAATACACATGATTGTTGTTTTCACTTTCAACATATGGATTGAAAGAAAGGTAAATAATAATTCACCATTTTACAATCATTAATATGTCATAAAATTCACTTGTATTAATTAAAAAATCCCTTATTAAAATCCAATAAAAAAAGAAATGGAAAAAATTTCATCACTTAATGGATGTGGTAGTCCACACATATTCACGAGTGACATTATTATTTTCCAACAAATTGAAAGGTAAGTAGGTTTATGTGATATTTTTTTAATGGTTGGGACTGAAGCCTCATTTATTATTTAAATCAAATACCTCTTTCAAACTGGGTAGAGGGAGACCCATTACATAGCCCGAAGGCCCAAGACCAATTGGTCTGAATACAAGGCCTAAAAGCCCTTTATTTCCCAAAGGGCCCTTCAGTGAATAGTACTACTACAGTACCCGGGCTGCAACAGTTCCTCCACCACTACTGTTCCTGCTATAGTGCCTCTGCTGCTATAGTCCCACCGCTGCTACAATACCCGAAAATTCATCCCTTCTCGGATTTGATCCTGGGTATTTTGGATGCTAACTAGGAGCCTTTACCACTTGGGTAGAGGCTCATTGGTAGTAGGTTTATGTGATATTATAATTCTATATATATAATTATTTTACAATTTTCATATATAAACATTAACCCATTATAATATCTACCAATCAATTACGGGGAAGAAAAAATGAATGGTACCTCTACATGGTGTTGATAAGTCGTATGTACACACAACATATACTTTCACTTCCCATTAGATGGAAAATAGGGTAGATAATTGTGATTTAATAATCATTATAAAATTTGATTATGTTTATGATATTGAATTTATTATTTTATATTAAATACCATATATTTATAGTTGGTATAAGAGAGTTAAAAATAAAGAGACCGATTATGGTGATTACCTATTCTTTGAAATAACTCCTTTAGGTATCCTATTAAGGACCCTAGAGTTGGTATTATGGGAGTAGTATAACCTCTATAATTTTTATAATAGATATTAGAATTTTTTTAGCATTTTACTGATTTATAAGGCTCAATGTAGTGTGGAAAAGAGACAGATGGGTTCCCTTTTATAACTAAGGGAAGGGGAACTCTTGGGATTCCATAAAATATTAAAATATAATAAACTAATTATCTATAAAAATTCTTAAAAATGAAAAAATATTTTAAGATAAATATGTATAGGTTTAAAATCACATGAACCAATAAAATTTTTATAGGTTTATGTCCTATTTAAAACCTTATCTTTTGGTCTAACCTCATAGTTAATATATTTTAACCATAATTGTGGTAATACCATTTTCATTATTAATGGGTTATAATTTTACATATAAAGTGAAAATTGACTCCTAAATGGAAAATAGATTACATTTTAGATAATATTTTATCAAAATTATCCAATTTTAGGATTTTTATGAACTTAAATAATTTAATAAAATTTTATTTTTGATAAAATGTCATTAATGTCAATTTTGAAAATATTTATTTACTTTGATGTATAATAATTGAATAAAAATTTTAATTTGAATATAATATTTTTACATATAATTAATATGTTGTTTCTATCTTAAAAAATAATTTAAAACTTTAACACACTCATATTATATTATTTTTAATATTTTTTAAATCATTCATTCTATTTTTCTATTAATTGAAAAAATATTGTGTTAGAATTGGGAAATAATTTAAGATTATTATTTAATCACTAATAATTATAAATAAATTAAAAACATGAATATAATTTTATTATATATAAAATATAAATTTATATTCATAAATTATGTTCTTTTTTCCTTATATAATCATAAAACAGATATTTAAAACTAAGAGAGTTACATTTTGTAACACTCTTTGCTTAAAATATTATATAGGTAAATTTTATGAAAGTGTGTCCCTTAAATAAATAAATTACAATAATAAGGTGAAAAGGGTGAAATTAAACTCATCCAATAATAATTATTTTGAAAAATTATGGCCTTATCAGTTAGTTTAATCTTAGATTAACCCAATTTACCCTTTACCAATGTGATAAAGTTTCCCACAGTTACTATTCACATTGTCCAAAAATAAAAGGGGAATATTTACTAATATTGAACATCCTAGTTGAAAATATGGAATAAATTTTATAAAATTCAATAACATGAAGTGGAATAAATGAATTTTAAAATATTTTCACTAACAACGATGAAATGTTCTTTTTTGAAAAATTCCTTTTGAGTAAAACAATTTCTATACAAAATTAAAGTATTAAAATCATTCCAAATACTATAATTGGATTATATTTAATTAAAATTAACTAATTAAATTTTAATAATAAAACATATTTTACGTTTTCTTTTTAAATACATTAAATGAAATTTTATTTTTCAATAAAAACTAGAATTTCCTATATTCATTCCAATATTCAAACCTTTCCAAATAATATCAAAATTTCACCATAAGAAAATTTTTATAATATAATTTAAAAAATAAAATTATTTTTATCAAAAAAAATTATAAAATATTAATAAATAAATTATAATATTCTTTAAGAAAACTAAATAGATACCATTTAAAAAAAGTATTTTTGAAGAATAAGATGCCTCTTCTTAAAATTGAGTGCTTAATTACTGAGCATTAATAAATAATTTTTTATATATTAGAACCAACATATAAATTTGATAATGTAATTAATCCTACTAATTCATTTCAATTCAATGAATTTGTTTTAACAGTCACATTTAAATAATAATATTCCTTGGTTCATTTAAGCTTGGTGTTGCGTGTTGTATACGATATTGATAATAATGTCCTTATTCAAAAATATGAGTGTATTACAACCTCCATAGTTTTACATTTATATTCTTCCTAATATAGAAATAAAATCCACAATTGATAATGATTTTCTTAAGGGTTATCATAATTTTCCTTTTACTTATAAAATATTATAGGATGATTAGAGATAAGGAAAGTGATTTCCATATCCTGACAGTTGATATTACCTCTATATATAAACAATAATCCTATGCCTAGAATAGAATAGAATACTAAAAAAGTGAGTATAACTAGATTCAAATTAATATTTTTTCAACAAATTTTAAATAGGAATGGTCTATATAAATGAGATGAAATGATTACACTCCATAGTGTCTTTACTAATAGTTGTACCTATATTGTTTGAGGTGGTGTTTTAATATTTATAGATAAAATTAATGATATTAGTAAATTCTTATAACAATAATTAAATAAGATATTTTAAGCTCAAGATTGGATAATAAGAATATCTCTACCTATTTGATTCTAGTTCTAATTATTTACACAAACCAGAAGAGTGTTAGACATGAGAATACAATTATTGATGAGAATATAAGTGAAAAATTATAAAATTAGAAATAATAAATTATACATAACATTAAAATACTATCTTATGACTTATTAAGGATTTATCTAGTACATTTTTGTTGAATTTATAATAGATTTTATAATCTAATCCCAATATAACTTGTCCTTCATTATATAACAATTATAGCAACTATTAACTCTAACACATGTTATCAAAAAATTATTAAAATAAATATCCAAATAAAAACCAATAAATCACAAGGTTCGTTTTATTTGGGAAATTGGAAACATCATACAATAGTTTTAAAAATATACTATCTAATATTTTATTTCAATTTTCATAAAATTATTTTAGATCTCACCATACTCCTATCACTTCATGAGGTAACTTGAGAACTTGTACAAAAAAGGGTGAGCAATAAATCCCAATTTAGGGTGTTTAATAGAACAAACAAGGCATAAATAAAATGAAATTAAATAGTCATATAATGGAATAAATAGAGTAAAGGACCACAAACCATCAATGAAAAATATGGAACAATGGTTTAAATATCAAAGATGCATGGTAAACATGGAAATCATAAAATATGACACGAATATAATGCGTGTGATCATAATATTATAAACATGGATAAAATTTCCATGCCCACAAATAACATTATGTAAAATGATAACTTTACATAGACTATTAATAACACTATGGAATAGGATAACTATTACTAGAACATAAAGAACATTATGAAAATTGATAACTATACATGGACCATGCATTAAATTATGGACAAGGCTAATTATGTTGGGATCACACATAACATTATGGAAAATTTCAAGTATACATGTTCCACCCATAATGATATCATGAGATAAAAATTATTACCAAATTGATTAGAAGGCTATATATCTTTGGTCCCACCCGTCACATCACAACACATCATAAATATTTTTTCTATATAGAAAATAAATTTCATAAATAATATATATAAAATAAACCCATGATAAATAAATGTGTAACATAATATGTCCATAAATATTAAACAATTGAGGTAACATGTAGGATATAAATAAAATAATGAATTAAGTTATATTTGAAATTAATTATCAAATAAATGATCCTTAATCCTTAATATGGATAAAAAGTGAAATAAAAATCATAAGAAAATGTGAAGATGAATCCATAAAATAAAACATTTTATCAAAATTTTAAGAAAAGGAATAATAATTCTTAAAAGTGGAAAGTGAATAGTGTTTTCATAAAACTAAAACTAGAAAATAAATTTGATAAAAAATCATCTTTATAAATAATTTAATGATAATATTCTTTTATGAATGGGATATTAAAAGTAAAATAGAGGATAAATATTCCCCATATTGGGATTAACTTAAATTAAATATTTTATTGGGAACAAAATATACCTTCATATCATTTGAAAAAATGTAAAACTGAGATAGTATAAATCAAATAAGTATGTATAATGAATATATAAGAAATTAAATGAACAAGAAAATGATGAATTGGTAGTGATATAGAACATATCATCGTGAACGAGAAAGATAGGGGAAAACCTTGAGCTCGAGTCCTATCATGCTCTAAATACACCACTAACCTCTTAAATAATCATGATTTATTCATTAATTACATGCTTAATAATAATTTATATTTTTATTTTATGTCTTATAACACATTTTTATCATCTTTAATTTAGTCATTGGAATAATATTCTACCATTGATCTTTTCGACCTTGTTTGGTTCATAGTTCCACCCCCTCCTTGATATAGAGGTAATGAACAAAATCTATTATTCAATGGTTTAAATTTATCTAGAAGCATCATTACATATGGTTTGAATCGTTACATAAATTATGGTGAGAAATATAGAAGTATATATTTAGAAATTCTAGGAATATTCACCGATAATCTTCTTTTTTATGGTTAGAAATTTCTATGATTTTTTACATATAATGTAATATTTTTGATGATATTTTTTCAGTATAAAATAATATAAATGATATTAATTGATAATTATGTTATATTAAATCTAAAAATCCATTTTTAAGAATATAAATATAAGGAAAAATAAATCATCATTATTCACTAAGGCAACATCAAACTAATACATGTGAAATAATATTTTTAAAGTGAGTTTAAAAAATAATAGGTAATATATTAAATATAATATTGTCATAAAAAAATAAATATATATTAAATGTTAAATTTAAATGTCTATTTTATTGATTTATTGATTAATATAATGTGAAATATGAGTATTAAAATGAGTACATAGTATTTGAAACCCATACATCAGACCTTGAGTCACCTCCATTTGATTGAGCCTAATGCCTCTATAGGAGGGACTTTCATTTTCAATAAAGGATTAGAGATATGTCTAAGGATTAAAGAGAGGGATTTGGTTAGATATTTGAAATAATAATTAATATTTTAATTTATATGAATGGGGTTTTGTAGGGGTGTTTATATATCCCTGATGGATGGGTATTTTAGAATAAAGTATTGATTATTTTTTTATTTAGTGCAATGAAAATAAATAGTGTTTATTCTTATGAATTTTAATAAAATAATATAAATAAATAATTATTTTACAGTCAAGCCTCCCCCAAAATAAATGGTATCTTGATAATACATTTCTAATGGTAAATAATCAAATCTAGTTTTTTATTACAAAAAGATATAACTTAGGTCTTTAAAACTGAATTATAAGATTAAAAATTATGTTTATTATTTTTAAATTCATTATTTTACTCATAATAAATATTTAAAATTTTGAAAAGTTTTTTATTAATTTATGATTCATATTTATATCTTGATCATATCATAAATCTTACAGTGTTCATAAAAAGGAATATTTTTTTACTATTCATCATAAAATCAATTTTTCAAAAAAATTACAATAATTCATGATAATATAATTTTTATTTGGTGATTCAAAAAATCAATTAAGTTTTATAAATTGAAATTCTTAATATTATAAATTAAATTTTTAAATAAATCCATATGATATATGGAAAATAATATATTTTTTCCAATTATTACTAATTCCTTTATTCTTGAGATGTATGGGTTTTTTCTACACATCCAAGAGTTTAGGGGTTCAAAATCAGATAACATCCAATTTGGGGGGTGGTTTCCATATGTAATATAGTGATACTATAGTATTCAATATGTATGTGTTGAACTACTATAGAATTGGTGAGTCGTGTACCAAGTGTTGTAGCAACGATGAGTACTATAGCTAGAACTATATCAACAACGGGCACTATAACATGTACTATATAATATACGTGTAATATAAAATTACTATTCAAAAAATAAAGGGACTTAAATCCATGATCTCAGGGCCTTTGATATGTAAAATTTTGGGCCTTTAGGCCATTAAATATTATAATGGTTGGTTTTATTATTATCCATAGGGTTGTAAGGAACCATCCTCTTAGTCTGCAGGTGCGTGTTTGTGTTTTTTGTATTTTACCCCAAATAATCTATTTATATTTTATTATTTATAATGATTTATAATATATACCTCATTTAAAATAAATTTACAAATTCAATGATTATAATATTTAATATAAAAAATAATATTTTAGTAAATATGGTAAAACATTTATTATTTAAATATATATTTATTTTTCTTTTAACTTATATGAATTGATACATTTTTTATAGAAATTTTTTATGTATATTTACTAATTTTTAGTCATTGTAAATACTATCTTTTAGGTATTTTACTACTCTCATCAGACTATTTTCTAATTCAATGGCCATTTATTATTCCCAATAACTACATACAATTACAATTCTCATATATCATTATAATTTCTCTAAATACCTCTCAATATTCATTCAATAATTTTTATATAATTTTTTTTATATATGTTTTTTAATGAATTTTTTTAATATTTTGTTTTATTTTAAAAGTGTTGTGCACATATCTCATAATTTTATGGGAACACAATACAACAAAATATCAAGTTTTAATTTTATTATTTAATTTTTTTTTATTTACTAATTGTATATTTTTTTAATTTTAAATAGTATATGTATACTTCACGGGTAATTTTTCATAGTGATAAAATAAAATGAAATTTCATTTATTATGATTTATATAAGATTTATACCGTATATAATATTGTACATATATTTAGATAATAAAATTTCTCTTATTTTAAAATTTTGTGTTTTTACAATCAAGGATAATTAGTAGATCATTGTTGAAAATGATGTAGGTAATAGGTTCATCAAGGAGAAAGTGGGTATAAATATGGTTAAATTTAGGATATCAAGGCTAATAATGTGTAAGGACCAATGGTCATTCGATGTTATATCTACATATTTTCCACCCATGTTCTTAAACTAATTGATATTCCCATTGTCCATTACATTAGTAAAAATAATATAGATCAATTTTTTGGGTTTTCATTATTAATAATTCATACACCTCATGAATTATTTACTTTTTTGGGTGATTTTATGATTAATGGATTTCTATTATAAATGTTATATTGTTGTTGTGTGAGAGAAATTAATCTTGGATTTATTATTTTTATAATATAGACATATAATATCATTCTTATAATGGATTTGTTATAATATTTATGATAACATGTGGATTATTATCATAAAAAGATGGTTTTTATAACCCAAATGGGGGTTTTGTGATTTTCATTATAGAATGACATTATCATTTCTTTCATATATATATCTAATTGTAGTGTGTTATATAATATATTGATGACATATTACTCTGTGAAATACAGATGAGGATGAAGAATCTATCTAGAGTGAATATGAATGTTAATTATGGTTTTCTTAAGGGAGTAAAAATTTTACCTCTATAATAATATAATTTTTTTTAGTATTTGAAATTGGTTTTAATACTTTAATTTTTTTATTTTTTTGGATAAATTACTGTCACCACATTTAACTAAATTCAAAATTGTTTTAAAAAAATCAATATTTTATGTTTATATGCTTTAATGCTATTAATAGTTTATTAATTATTATTTTTCTAAATTTTTGTTAATAAAGATTGTTTATGTTATTCATTGAGTAAAAAATTGGGCCATACTATGTGATCCACCAAGGCTACCCCCTAACCACTATTAGGGGACCCAAGTGATCAACCTCATAGGGGATCCTATCATAAGTATCCCACATCGAGGAAGAGGTGAAGTTGTCCATGTATAGTGCATACTTAGTATATGAGATCCAGTGTATAGGGACCACTTGAAAACACACAGAAGGAAAATGTATTGGGCCGAAAGCCTACTGGACTGAACCTGTGGTGTGTGACACTCTAACTGGTGCTAATCCTTGGTGGTTATCTTGAATGGTTGGGTTGTGCAAGTTTTTTGATATACCATAGATTTACCACATTATAAAACCAATGTGTGACACACAACTAGTTTTTTTGTTTATTCATTCTTAAAATTTACAAACACATATCCATCTATTTGATCAGTTTCACACAAACTATTCAATCACCTTTTTGATCTCCCATGTATTATTTTATCTCATTCAATTCTTATTATTCAAATTTCTGGTCATATTTTTCTTTCAGTCTCTTGACTGGTTCACTAGTGCTTCTCAAATATATTTATCCTAACAAGTCATGTTGTGGTTCATTTTGTCCCATGATCATATTGGAGTTTTTTTCTTCATCATCAAATTCCACGGACTTTTCACTTCGTCAATTTTGGTAGTCTAATAAGTAAGTTGATCATTTGGTTCTTCCATCATGATTATATTCTCTATCCTTGGTATCTCTATGCATGACTAGTAGATATTTAATCACCGTAATATCATTTTAATGGTCGATCATTGGTGTTTACCAGTAGGTGTATATTTACCAGAAGATTTTCTTCCACTGGTAGATTGGAAACCACCTCCTTCATTGGTAGATCTTATTTATACTTCCTCACTGTATTAGTTCTATAGTGAAGAATATATATGAAATTGGGATGTTTGGTGTGTCCTTATCTGATAGTTGTTACACTATTTGTAGATCAATAAACTATTGGACATCTACAATGGATAAATGTACCATTATAAATCCACTGGCGGATCACTTTACCGATTGTATAGTGGTATGGGTTTAGTTTATTCATGTTTAAATTATATTTATTTTTTTTCTCTATGGATGCAGTTGGATATCCTTACATAGTTTGAATTTTTTCTTGATTTAATAGTATAATGTTTTTCTATTTTATATTGGTAAATAAGTTTTGTACCAATGAAAGGTTAATCCACCATTGGACATCAAGGGTAGATAAATCCACCATTGGAAATCAATGGATGATCAACCACCATTGTAAATTAATGGTAGATCAATCCAATGTTGGAAACCATCTATAGATCAATTTACCATGGACCAATAGTAGATCAATCTACCACTAGGTATTTCAATCCACTGTTAGTTAAAAATAATTTTTCTATTTTTTTATTTCTTATCATTCAATTGATCTCATTAAAATAAATATTTAGTTAAATGTTTTTTTTATATTTTGATGAAATAAAATTTTAATTTTTTTAGAAAATAAATGTAAGTATATCTAATGTACACATGTACATGCAGTTAAATTTCATATGATTATCTGTTCTAAATAATTTCCACTTTCTCAATAAAAAATAAGATTATCCAGTTTATTTTATCCATTTAATAATTGTATATATTTGTTTTAATTTTCATGTAAATTTTTTTATATAAATATTTCATGAAGAAATAAAGAGCTCAATTTTTCTTTGTTATTCATCCTGACTTATACAGATTAAGGTAACAGTGATATTATATTATTTTTATACTGTAAAAAGTTTCATGTAGTTATTGGACATGTAGATTCTCCTTGAATATAATTTATTTTAATAATTTGAAATATATATTCAAGGCATAAAATCAATTCTAGTATAGATCATTTGAGAGAGTCTTTGGAAATTCAACATTAACACAATTCTTGTGGATCCCATTCATTCCAGAAACTTCAACGGATTCTATAATTTGGATGCAACCACAGAAGAACATCAATATTTGACATTATGGGCTCTACTAAACTTGTTTTGTATGATTTTCCAAGGATGGACACATGTGATTATTTTTAGTAGATTATAGTCCATAATTTCATGTTCTAATGATGTATGGGGTGCATATTGCGTGATGGACAAACAATATTTCATGTCACTTATTCAACCTTATGGTGAAATAGTTCCAGTTTTAATATCACTCATGGAATCGATATCAGGAACTAGAAGAACCTTGATTGTATGATCTTGATCATCCTACATATCCCTAAATCCTCCAAGAAGATCAAGGATTTCTCACATATGAAATTTGGGTGTGATGCACTTTCTTATAGAAATTAGTCTGGAATTCCATATTGTGTGTATGACCATTCTTATAGTATAACTCCTCACGCCTAGACTGATATATGAAACATGAATCCATATTAAGATCAAACCATAAATTTTACCATATACACAAGAGTGATCAGTCTAAAAGGGGATTGTGAACTAATTTTATACCATTTTCATAGTGCATGAATATTAACAGCAAGGGAATATTGCATGATGGTATACACCATATTCTTCGTCTTGATAGTTCTAGGGTTTTAGTGAATCATTCCTGGAACTGATATCATGGACCAACTGCATGAGTTTCCTCCCACCACAAATCCTATGTTCATATTAAAAATTTACATAATATTCCATGTGATTCTGATCACAAAATCCTTAGAATCTACATCTTTTGGGACTGTGAAAATACCCCATGTATATCATAAATACATGCGATGACATGAAGATGATTCATGGATAATGTTAGGGTGCGATACATGTGGTCTGCAACAATCACCATTTAAGGCCTTCTCCTGAGTGTGTGTGTATCTTGAGAAGAAAATTAGCATCATGACCACATGGCTAGGTGTGTAGTTAAACATTTGTTAAAATATCTATATAAAGTAAATTTGAAATCATCAGTTGAAAAAACATGCATTGAATACATTACCCGAGGTTTTCACCATGTATGGATATAGTGCATGAAGAAAAGCCACTATTTAAATAGTGAGTTTAAAAAATATCACATGTGTGAAGAAACTCTGCAGTGTGCACATGAAACTTCTACAGTAGGTTACCTCACAACGTGAGGCCTCTATGAGGTTACATGATCACGCCTGAAGAATACATAGAGTTATATAATTTTGAAGATTTATCCTGATGCCGCATAACTTTGGATCATAATATAAGAAAATTGGAGTGATGGATGACAACGTGTGTTTATAGGACGTGCTGAAATTCTCATATGAGAAGTTTCATTCTGATCCTTTATCTATAAATATTTGGAGATCATAATTCTTAGAGGGCCACTGCCACTTTTGAAGGAAATATCTTGTTTTCCTCACAAAAGAGAGTATGGAAATCCCACATAATGGATTCAAAAAAGAAAATATGTGAGAAATTAATCACATAATAATTAACATGAATAGGTGACATCCCACAATCTCCCTTCACATATGCATTCTTGAGAAGGAGGTGGCAATGCATATGCTATCATACAAAGTGATTATTCCCTATATGTATATACTAGATCATGAAAACACAGGAGGAGTCGCATATCACAATCCTGGCTCCGCCCAAAGGTTATTTAATTAACATATACGCATTTATGTGAAGAATTCTGAACAAAAAATTGTTTTCTGTCTATGATCATGTCCTAAATAATTTATTTTATGTGCACTAAAGTTGATCATGAGTAAAATTCAAGACTAGATGTACCATGCCGGTTTGATGAAATTCTACACCACACACATGCAATATTCATGTGTGCATCAGAATTTCTAGGCTACACATGATATAGCCATTTAATGAAGATAAATATTCCTTGTGCATGTGTCCTGAGAATAATGAGTGAAATATGTATGAGACCCTATCACATGGCCCCATTTACTCAATCACATTGGTATTTAAACATAATTTGATACCCTCATATGGACCATCATCTATGAAACACCTTCAAGAGTCTTAGATTATATGAAATTCATGCAACTGCTCACAATACTATCCATTCACCCTTTTTTAATGTGGCATCAACATGAAAACAGTCTTGGTCATGTTATGGAACTATACAACCATGAACATGAAACACATTAAACAAAACCAAAGCGACTATCCCTAAACATGTTGGAACATCTTTAGAAGATTCATCATTGAACATATGACACATTAAAAGCAAAAAAGAGATTGTCCCTGACAATGTCCGCACATCGCCATATGAATCGCCATTAAACATGTGGTGCATCAAAGGTGAGAGAAGTGACTATCCCTAATAATTTTTTATGCCATCATGAGATAAAATATTGAAGATGCGATGTTCCATAGAAAAGAAGGGCGACTAAATGGGATATGGTGCGTACACCATCATGAGATCCCATATTGAACAGACGGTGTTTTCATGGAAAATTAGTGGGTGAGGGATGAAAAATACATTGGAAAATAAGGAGAATTATCCTAAATGTGGGAGACTCTTGAGGTCATAAAAATCATGTGATACACCCCTAGGCTTTCTCAGGACACCAAAAAAGCCCGATGGCATGTCACCCTTTCCATAGAAAGGGCTTCAGACATGTCTAGACAGTCTCATGGTCCCTATTTGGATCAAAAAATAATTAGAAACGTTTTTCCATGACAATGATCAAGCATCATCATAAGAAATTTTGTTGTTTACACGTCACATCACTGGTGGTGAAAGTAATTGTATTTGAAAACAATCTTTCAAGCTCAAAAAATCCCTAGGACATTGAAAAATAAAAGAATGAAATAAAAGAGTAAAGGTGGGATCCTCCCACAGTCATAGACTTCTTGTGAAACAATCATACACTCTGAAATACCTCACAAAATCCATTAAGCATGACCATATTGGTCTTGAAAAAGACCCATGGAAATCCAGCCTTATCTCATAAAAGTTCATAGACATGTTTTCTTAGATCACAAGAAAGCTCTTCAGTAGAAATCCTGAGCTCTATAAAGTCCATAGAATTGTTGGCCTAACAATTTGAAAGTCTTTTGGAATGTACACATGATTCATCAAGAACCCATTAATTGGAATTAATAAAATAAAGGTGGAGATCATGGGATGATCTCACAACCCCTAAAAATCACGTGACTCTCTCTGAATGACCTACAATATGATCCCACATAACACATGACATCAATTACCTTCACCGGCTCCAACATGGACTTGCACAATACACACCGCAAAAAGTAGAGAATAAAAGAGGTAGAAAGCACTATTAATCCATCTCACCCATTTACTCAATCAGATTTCTTAGAGTGGATGATCTCTTGATCGAAAAGGTTTTCCATCTTGTAACATCCGGGTAACAACTAGAGTGATCATACAACATTCATAAGAACTTTTCATGATCACTCATAGATCACACGAAGGAATTCTGATGGGTTATTCGAAGGACATCCCAAATATTTTATAAAACTAATGATACTTAAAACAAGCTAACATTGAATAAATATACATCATATGAATTAAAAGGCTGAAAAAGTACTATAAAGAAATGATAATTATGTGAAAAACATATTCGCTGATCCTCATACATTTTTCATGAACCACCCTAGTCATGAAACATCACCCGGACATGACTCTTAGGTCATATGATGATCTATTGGTATAATATTTGGATCATGTGAAGTCTCCTAGAAATTTCAAAAGTGATTCAAATGGTTCCGACTGGGTGTGCCTCCCAAGTCTCGCAAAGACCTTTTGAACTGACCATCCAAAACATACGATGCCCCAAAAACATGTTTCCCTTAATCATATGAAAAAATTATCACATTCTAGTTGAGTCTCATTTTAGTACTGGGGCATGTCAACTGGTTCTCATAGAATCCTCTGGAAAATCTATCTAGATCTCATGAAACCCTTTGGGAATGTCAGAAAAATCTTGAGACATCCCCCAGACATGTCATCCACCTTTCATGGAGTCTTCCATACACTTCATCCTAGATCATGTGTCACCCTCCACACATGTCGCATTGAATCTCGCGATTCCCTCTAAGAATGTTAGTCAGCTTTCTTGATTACACTAGGGAAAGTAAGTTGGATCATGTGACTCACTCTAAGCATGTCAATAATGATCATGTGATGGATTCCATGATCATCCATCTAGGCCTTGAAATTTCTTCTAGAAAAGTCATCCTAGATCATGTGACAACATTCAAACATGTCATCTAGGTTATGCGGTGTCCATCAGACAAGTAAAATGGATCATACGATTATATTTGGACATGTCAGGAAGATATCCTCTGACATGTAAAGTAGACAATCAGGGAATGCTAGGCAGACATGAAGGCCAGGTCAATTGGGTATCCCAAGACTTGAAATCCTTTCCCATACTCATTGTGTAAGCCCCCAATCAGAAGGGAAATGATAGTGTATGATCCCCAATAAAGGGAACTACATTGAATCAGACTCCTTCCATAACAAGGATATGTATGATTCCTCCCTAAGGCCTAATCTCTTTATTAAGCATACAAAGGGTTGTCCCATCACATAAGTCCCACACCCACAAGCAATGATACTAATTATTTCCATACCTTGTTTCTCAAATTAAGAATAAATCACTTTGGCTTAAGAATTCATAATGATCATATTGTTCTCATCAAAATCCTCTATCAGGATATGGAAAACCTTGATTTATACTCCCTGATCAGTGAAATAATATAATATATTTTGCATATAAGGAAATCCTCAGTGTGTAATCCCTGACCAATGGAACTATGATTACTCTAATTACCACTATAACTAAGATATATAGGATTCCTATCCACTTATATGTAAGTCTACCCATGTCTCCAACATTTCAACACTTAGGACCCAATAATTACCATGGGCTTATCATTCCACCTCATCCATTAGCAGACTGAGAATCCAACTGAACTATGATAAATCTGATTCTTTCTATAACTAGGATACATATGACACATTCTTAAGGATTAAGATACATAATAAACTTCCCAAGACCTATCCCAATGCACAAGTCTCACATCCTTATGCAATGAGGCTGATTACTTGCTATCCCTTATTTCTTACTGCGATTATAGCTCATGTGGGCTTAGGGATTACAATGGTCATATCATTATCATCATGAATCTCCCCATATTAAGAAACCTTAGTGTAAGCCTTGATGAGTGGAATGATATGATAAGACCATCTACCTTGGGGCCAGTCCCAAGGGTGTGAATGAACTATGATAAATATGGTTCATTCCATAATAGGTATACAAAAGATGTCTCCTTGAGACCTAATCATGAATATCTGGTTTCCAAGTGCCCAAATGCATTTCCTTTCTATATGAAATTAAACTTTATGAGTTTAAAAAACTATGTGATTTTTTATTCCTATTATATAAAAAGATACGTAGGACACCACATGATGGGTCAATCTCATCCTTGAGATATTCATCACCTCCCTAGATAAAAAAAATCCAAAGTGTTTGATTATACAGCTTTGATAAATAAGTATCTACCCACAAAAGAAAAATGAACAAAGAACCATAGATACATAAAAATTGATTCACTAATGATATCCCCTTCTTCTTCATATAAAAGGGGACAACCTATTATCATTCTTTTAGGGTAATCGGCCATGTATCAGTATTAAGAAGAGATTAAAGAACATATATTAAATATATAAGAGAGTCTAGGAGTAGGAAACAATTCCCCCCAAAAGGGTTTGATGAGCCCGACCTACCATCCTCTCAAACAATTTGATTCCCTAAGTGTCACTAGTTTTGAAAATCCAACTGACCACCTACCTTTGGAAAGTAGGTCTATACCCATTATGGATGTGAGAACCATAGGTATTTTTCACTAAGAACAACAACAGTGACCTAACATCAATGATTATTAAATAATTTGAACCCCTCATAGTTAACTATTATGATAAACTAAACTATCCTCAGTAATAATGGTTTTGGTTGTCTCTTTTATATATAAAAAAATGGTGAGCTCGAAATTAATATCTCAAATAAAAAAATTATTGGTTAATCTTATGTTGGGACATTTTTCATTGTATAATGCACAAAAAAAATGATGAGCCCAATGTATATCCCCCAAATATAAGGATAGTTGGTTTTCAATATGCCATGCCACGTTGTCATCATATAAAAAAAGATGATAAGGCTGAAATAAATCTTATAGAAGATCCTATATAACATGGGCTCCAATTAAATATGTCCATCCTTACTTTGAAAAGTCCACATGAGATAAATTTTCATGTTAGGAATAAAAGTAAAATTTTGTTAACCATGCATACCTGATTGAGCATGCATCATTCCTACGATATTGAACTAATTAGTGATGTTGTTCCTTCTCTAGATGATTTCATATACTTCTCTCATCAATAGAATCACAATATGAGATAATTTCTTCATCTAATGGTTGTTTCAGTAAATTCTCTATGCCTATAATACTTATGGGTCACAAAATGATCTCAACTTCCCAAAAAATTCAATTTTAGGTGGCGAACACGATGGTTCAAGAATACCATCGATGTAGTACAATCCTAAATTGTGAAGCTAACTATGAGGGTCTAAAATTACCAAAACTGATGGGTTTTCATCATACAAGGAATGTTGAATCTAATCCTATGGCCATCATTTACATATACAATCAATTTGAGAGATTATCCCTAGAGAACGATAATCAAAACCATCAATATCTAATGAAGGTGGACTAGGAAGTTAAATACAACTCTGTTTTGGTTCAAGAATTGTCAAGGAGGGATCCTTTTAGCTACCAAAGATAACAACATCCCACAAATACCCATAAATTAGCTATTGAGGGTACCACCCGACACACTGACACCTTTGATATCCATGCATGGGAGAAAATGAAGACACAACAAGAGAGGAAGGCTCTAGATAACATTGATTGGGATCATATCCTCACTTCCACTGATAATGTCTTCTAACATATTCCGAAAGTAAACAGTGAGCAAGCTCATATCCTCGCTAAATCAGAAAAATTCTATAGGAATATTTCCATAGTAGTCATAGGAGAGGAACATAGCCCCCCCCCCCCCCCCCCCCCGTGCATGAATACCATTGGAATATTTTTGTGGCAGAAGGAGGAAAGAAGTGGTCTCATATACCCACTTCAATAAAATAAATATTCCAGTATATACTGGAGTTATAAAATGTACATGATTATATCCCTACACACACAATGTTAAAATGTAATTACATTAAATAAATTCTTGAAGAACTTCATCGACATATTCTGACATTGGAACAAAATGCTAGGACAGGTTCATATTCATACCCCTACAGCCATGGGAGCTCAAAACTCTAATTATTATGAACATGTGGTTTCCCCAGAGCAACCACACATTCTTTCTCCCATAAAAGAGTATTATTAGTATACTATGGTAAAGGAAGATTCAATAGACCGAGATCATATTCTCATTCCAAGTAGGGCTCACCAGGTGAGAGTGACACATTCCTTGGCATAGGGGCACACCCTTATCGAAAAAGTTTGGTGGCATAGTCTAAAGTCCTAGGATTAAACTCATATCATCATTATGGCCAGGTTTCACCAAGTGAGAGGGTCACCTGACTCAGGGAAAGCTTATATTCCTATAAATGAAGACCAATTTCATTCTCTAAAGGCCCAGGATTGGTCTCATATCCACATTCTATCTCGGGATAACCAGGTGAGAATGACACATGCCTCGAGACAATATCATATCCCTATCAGAAAATCTTTATGGAATATTCTAGTAGATCATATAATCCAAGTGAATATTCCTAATTCAATAGAGGAATGAATAAACTAGAATTGATCTGAGGAAATACTGGAGGAGACACATATCCCTTCTAACATTCTAGAGTTCCATCAGTATATTCTGGTGAGGATTTCATATTCGGGGCGGTCTCATATTCCTATTCCAACCTGGTCTCACCAAGTAAGAGATACACTTGCATCAGGGTAGGATAATATCCCTAACACAAAAGACCAGAATAATATTCTAAAGGCTTGTAATCTGTATCATACTCATGTTTTGATTGAGGATCACCAATTGAGAAGGAAACATTCCTCAAGACATTCTCATATTACTGTCAATAATGAGAAATCTTATTAGAATATTCCATAAAATTCTTAGAAGTGGTGTCATAATCTCATAGAACCAGATGCTTATAAACAAGTTCCAGTAACCATCATACAGTAGGCTCATATTCCTAGATAATTCCAGAAGTTAGGTCATCATATTCTGACCATGATGTACAATGAGGTTCATATCCCCAATCTTATCAGTTCTAGTGTCCTTGAGGTTTTTCTGGACACATTCTGACCACATTAAGGGGGTTTTTCAACTCTTCAAACGAAGCTAAAGATGTTCATTAACATGATATTCATCCTCATAGTAGTGTGGATATGGATCGTAGTGGCTCTACTTTTGACATCCATCGTGGTTAACCTTCCCATGGTTAAACTTCTCTTTATCAAAAACCTTCAAATAGATAGGTGTTCAAAACTAAGACGTCTTCATATAGAGAGGTTATCGAAACATTAGGGCTAGCCACATATAGTTCCCCATCATCTTCCAGTAGCACATTAAACTGGTTAGAATGAGATTTAAAGAAATATCTTTTGTTTTTTGACCGAATGGAGGTGTGTAAGTCTGAATAATATGAGGTTGACAGTGATATATAGATATAATTATCTTGATAAAACCTCCCCATGATGTTATATCCCCTCACCACTTCAGAATATGATGTCCCAGATGAGCTAGAAAAGGACTTCATGCCTTATCTATGCCAAAATATGTGGGCTACTCATCAGAGACTAAATTCTAGAAATCTCCCATATCCAATAAACGAGAATCATATTTAGACCATCAATACACTATATTTTTATCTAGATATGGAATCCTTTTCTGTAGATCAAAACCTAAGAATAGAGGAGGATGAAAAACCCCTACACAATGTTTGTATCTACAATATGACAACTCATTGCTAATTCATTTCTATATCATCACCAGATTTTTATTTCTGAGGATGGGTGAAATATGGAACATTGCACTAGAATATGTACTTAGAAAAACAAGACTCTTTAGATATGGTTTCTTGTAATTTCATATGATCTTGAGAAATCAGGGGATATGGTAATGTGTAAGACAGTTGGACACTAGAGCTGAATGAACCAACTTTAATGATACCCAAGCATCATGAATGGTGGGAGAGGATATCCTGTAGATATATGAACATGGCCCCTCAAAGAAACAAGAATGAATTTTAGACATGGATGCTTATGTTTCAACCAAATAGAAAACTTTCCATGAATAATTATTCTCATCATGGGATTCTATTGAAACCAACTCCTATATAAGCATAGTTGCACCATGTCAAATAGGATACAATAGAAACTTCCATATCAATCGTCCAAAATTAGACCAAACCTACTGAGTTTATGGAATATCTAACACCACATATACTCCTAAATTCATAAATTATTGAGATAATTCGTGACATATCATCAAAATATACAAAAACTCTTCTCCCACTAGGTAGGGGGAATTTATATCTCTATTTCTATCATGAGGTCCACCTCCCATGAGAGGGTCCTAGGAAAATCAATGGTTATTCCAGATCAACCCCATCCCATTAGGCTAGGGGCCTTTATATTTTGAAGTCCATCCTTGGAGTGATCCAATCCCTAACTGGATTAATTATATCCTAAACAACAAGATCAATCAATGCCAATTATGGACCTGAATAACCCCTACTCACAAGGCTGGGGGGGATTTTCATCACTATCTTTACCATAGAAAGAATCAGTATTCTCTTGGTTAGAAGTTAAATATTGAAGTTCGACATCCCATCCATTTCTTTCCCCACAAGACAAACCTCTTATATTAGAGGCTCATTCTTTAATCACAACCAGAAACTCCATCAATATCATTACTCACAAGCCAATACAGAAGGACCGTATAGTGAAGGAAATTAGACCTCCCTCATAAAATAATCCAAAATGGCCAAATATATGAAAGGGTTTCAAGAAATAAACCTGATGAAGGAAATGGAGAATCATTATGTTATATTAAAAGTAATAGGAAAATATCCACCTCTTGATACACCTCTGTAAACTTCATCACTATCAACATCACATATATTTGGGATCAATATTCAAATACAGAGGGCTACAACCTGGAAAATCTACCCCAAGAGGAGGGTGGTCTGAATGCACCAAATCTGGTTGCATGCACCTGAAACCAGAGAAGTATCCAAAACCTTTCACCTTTGAATATCTATTTTCCACCTCTATATAGGAACACTGCCAATGACAAAGGGAAAGGTGTGCCCACATCCAAATCATCACCCAGAAGAGTCAAAGTTCCTTCCATGGAGGTACAATTATCACATTATGAGAATGAAATAAAAACTCTCAGACAAATAAATGAGGAGATACTGGGGGAAATATTCCCATTGGTTATCATCTTTATAATGAGGAAAATATTCATCCTATCATAAATCTAGAAAGTGATGATCCAATAGAAAGAGTGGTATATGAGTTTCAGACTATCTCTGGATCTGGGCAACCAGTCTATATAAATGAGGAAGTAAAATATGTTCATTAGCTCTATGTTATTTTATTTTTATATGAATAGGGAATTAGTGGGATACAAATGTGGGGCCACCTCATTGATCCCCACTCTTTCCCTATAGATGGTAGCCATCTCAGACAATAGTTCTCTAGGAACTACTTAACATCATTGAGCATATTCCTACTTGAATGGAATACATGGAAGGGTGAAGTGCACTTGTGAAACATGAGAGTAATCCATATCTCGAGTGGGTGGATGATACTACACCCCTATCAAAATTTTGAAATCTCACATTCTTTAACATTAAGGATGCAAGAAGCCTAGAATGACATTTCATACACTTCATATCCCGATGTGGTCTAATGATGGACCCTCTAGATCAATATGGGGGAAGGTGTTTTGTGAAGACCCTAATAGGGCCATCCTTTGTATGGTACAATAGTATGTTAGCATGATCTGTTTTAGGAATGTATTACCTTCATCATAAATTACATTATCAATTTAGCTCCATGCTGAGGAAAACTACAATCATAAACTAGAAAAACTACAAACAACATGGAAATGAGATGGTTTCTGACTTTATCGCTAGATGGAAAGGCTTAACCTATTCACTCAGCATCACTCTATCATAAGAGGAATTTATGGAACTATATAATAAAAATATTTAGGGTGATTTGTGGGAAACTCTCTTCCCAAGGAATTATCAAGGTGTTTTCCTTGAGCTTTCTAAAATTTCCTAATGTTTGGAATATTTCATTTAGCAAACTTGATCCAAATATCGACTCATTCCCTCAACATAGTGGAAAAGTGTAGGAAGAGAAGAAGATATCATTGTCACCCTCAAACCAGTAGTAGTTCCCATCCAAGCACCTAGGTACGTCCCAAACTACCCACCACCTTCTATAAAGAAATAAAAACCACCAAATCACCCTTTTCTAGAAGTACAAAGAAATCATGGTCACCCCGGATTTGAAGAAGGGATAAAATAAAGCATAATCCTTATGAAATTAATAAGTCATGGGTAATTTATTAGAATCCATGGACAATCAACCACTCAATATAGAACATCCCAGGAAACCCAATAAGGTCAACCTCACTAACTATCCTGACAACTTCCATTTCTATACAAGGATGGGTCAAAATATATAGGTCTGTTTCATCTTTAAATACATACTTCAAGGAATGGTTGATTCAGGACATATAGTGTTAGATAAATCATTATAGAAGGTGTCCTGCATAATTATTTCCCAGTTAGAAGAAGAAGGTGATTTGTAGAAAGAATTCAAATGGGTATGGGTGTAAGTTCAATAACTAGATGGCTTGAATTTTTTTTGACCGAGCTCTTGCCACCCTGAAAACAGAGCTACGAAGACCCAAAAAAACTCTTCCACACAGGGGGGGGGGGCATCGAATATTCCTTACAAATGTGGTTGCAGCCATCAGAATTAGGAATAAACATAAAAGTAGGAGTCATATTATACTCCAATTCAAGATCTGAATCTTTCATATTTCTCCCCTTCAACATCCAAAGTACAGGAACCACCCCACCAAATGGTACCCTCATCAGATGAAGAGATATTATTTGGTTCTATAAATATTATACACTTGGTAAACCCATTCTCTGATGATGTATATCCCCCCCGAGTATGAGTTCCCTACATAAAAATGGGGAATATGTGGCTCAATGCACATGAACCAGTGATATAAGAGATAAAACTGGTGTGGTCGAACCCAAACTTTTGGTCATGTCCCCAAAAAGAAAATATATGCAGCTTAAAACCATTGTAAAGTGTTCCAAAAAGACTTGAAAATACATGGATGTGTCTTAGAATTGTCTTATGGTCATCCACACCTAGTTGTATTGCATGACCGCCTAGTGCGGGTTTGATTATCTAGTCAGCCCAAAAAATGGGGAATATAAGAACAACCCATGCAACTAGAATAAGATGATCCAATGATCTTTTAAAAAGCACCAGGCCCATCCAACATAAATTTCTTGACTCACAAGCCTCATGTCTAGGAGAAACCCCACCTCTAGAAGCACCAACCTCTTGAACAAAAGTACAACATTCAGAAACAGGTAGAAGTTGTCCCAAAAAACCTCTAAAACCTTTAAGCACTTCATATTTAAAAATAACTTAGAGACACAATAGTTAAAGACCTCTAAATACCATAGGAATTCAAGATAGAAGTTGCTACAAAAATCATGATTAGGAAGAGGTCATCCAGGGAAACATCATACCCTTATATGTTTTGGGGAGACTTGATAATGTCTAAATCCAAAAGGTCTCCAATTAAAAATGGATATGAGATCAAACTCACCACGGTTTTAACCCTTCAATGTTTGGTATATAGTGAAGGATATTTTTATCCCACAAAGAATACCATTCAAGGTTATGGTTAGCATGAGAAATGAAATATCAAGAAGTTAAAACTCAAAGATCAGTTTGGGGATCTCACATCTAATGCTTAGTTTATGGTTCTCCATCAAGAAACCACATACAATTTCCTACTTGGAAGTCCCTGGCTCCATAGACACATGGAGGTACCTTCAAAATTCTATTAATCTCTGAAATACCCCATATATGGAAAACTCAACATACTTCATGGTGAAAACACCCCCTTTGAGACTTGAAAGGCCACATATAATGAAGTAGGATTCTACAAAAAGGGGATCAAAACAACCAATGGTGGACGATGATATATAGGTAGCAGACCCAACCGGCTTGGGGGTCACCCCCATAAATCCTTAGATTATGCATGACAATGAATTTGTGCTCCCTAAATATATAGTTAAGGTGATATAATTGGTCCGGAGGCCCTATAACCTCCTTTCTCTAATGATAGTGTAAAATAAAATTAGCTCTAACATCTCTCAAAAATGAAAAAGGTAGTAGGGGATGATAATTTCTATTCCCATGGCCTCTCTCACCATGATAGTGATGGAGATACCCACATGTTTCCAACTCTATATAAGAATTTCCCCATACACTCAAAGGTGGAATAATATGAGAATGAAATCAAGAATTCCCCTCCCTCACTTGAGGAAGCAGTATCCACCATTATTGATGAGTTCAGATAGGTGAATCTTGGAATAGAAGAAGACCCATAACCTACACTGATTATTACTACCATGAACCTTGAAGAGAAAGAGATTTATATTACATTTATGAAGAAAAAATTATATGTGTTATCTTGGAACTATACTGAAGTGCTCGTATTGAATATAGATGTTTCTATGCACTATATCATCTTACATGATGATCATCGAGGCTTCAATCACACAACTAGAAGGATGCATCCCTCTCATGCCACCAATGAAGAGGAGGAAAATGACAAATTGATCAAATAAAACTTTTTTTGATAAGTGAAATACCCAATATGGATCATAAACATCATCCATATAAATAAAAATAATGGTTACATTAGGTTCTACATCAACATTAGAGACCTTAATCAGAACTAATTGAGAGACGATTTCCCATTTCCAATCACAAAAAATTTGATCGATGAAATTACTAGATTACATGACCATTCCTTCCTGGACATGTATTAAAGGTATAATTAAATAAATAAGGCTCAGGAAGTTGAAGAATACACTTCATTTAGAGAAAATTACGTGATGTTATTCTATCAGTCCACTCCCTTAATCCTAAATAACACTAATGCTAGAAACCAACATTCCATGCATCATATATTCAATCCGTTCTTGAGAAAAATTTTAGAATGCTGTGTCGATGACCTGTTGGTTAAATCCTAACAATGAATTGATCATTTCACAGATCTTTGAACATTCATAGACAATATCATACAACAAAATATAAATATGAATCTACTAAAATGTGATTTCAAGGTAACATCAGGGAAGTTCCTTAAATTTTTGGTATTCCACTATGGAATCATGGTTTACATAGAGAAGGCTAGTTCTATTATAGAAATTTTACCCCCTTAAATATCACAGAGCTAAGGGGACTCCAAGGGAACCTCTCTTACATTTATCTTTTCATACCCAACATGGCTAGCAAATCTCTTCCCTTTACTTGGCTAGTGAAGAAGGGAATCACCTATCAATGGGATGACGAGTACCAAGAATCCTTCAAAAGTTTCAAGTAGTATTTATTGCACCCAATGGTTCATATTCCTTCGGTGGAAGTTAGGCCACTAATTTTATATGTTTCCTCCATTGAATTATTATTAGGTTCCCTCCCCATATAGAAAAAGGATGCAGGGAGAAAGAACAATGTCCACTACCTCTATTAAACAATGATAGGTACTGAGAACCAATACTCCAATGTCAAGAAGAACCTCCTTTCACTCATCTACATAGTGTAAAAGCTAAGTAATTAATTATATCACCACGAAGTCCATTTGGCCTCTCACATTGATTTGATAAAGTATATCATTAGACTCCCCATGCTAACTGGATGTTTGGCTTGATTGGTGGTCATTATACATCAATAATACATTGAGTTCGTATAATAGAGATCAATGAAAGAGAAATCCCTAACATATTTACTCATGGAAAATCCTTCCTTAGGGAATAAACTAGTGGACCAAAATCTCCCAGATGAGGAGTTTATCAATACCCATGAAAATCCTTGGACATGGTATATGTATTTTGATGGTTCCTCCCAAAGTCCAATCGTTAATAGGATAAAAAATTGAGACTCAATTGAGTTGATTTAGGGATTGTATTTATCTATCTAGACAATGAAATTTTTCCCTACTATTTCTCACTATCTAAAGGATGAATGAATAATTAAGAAGAATGCCAAGCCCTCATCCCTAGGTTAGAATTATCCCTACAATGAAAAATAGACTACCTGACTATCAATGGGGATTAAGAGTAAGTGATATTGGAAGGAAATGGTGAATATACCATAAAAATGAAGAACTAGACACTCTCACTAGATACCGACATGGACTAATTTTATAGTTCTAGTTTTATCCCACATTACATCATGTTCCCTAATCAAAAAATTCTTGCACTGATGAATTGGCTAATCTAGCCATAGTCTTGGACAACCCTGATCTGGGGGAAGAAATCTTCTGTATAACAGTTCAAATAATTCCCTCATAAATCATCATATATGATATGGAAGAAGTAATTCAGGTCAACATCGACCTAGGGATCAATTAATAGACATCCAAGCCTGCACAGATGGAGCCCATAATCAGTTATCTCCAAAATGGGTCTCTCCCGACAGATTGAGCCGAATGGGAGGATATTAGGCTTCATGCAGTGAACATTACCCTACATGGTGGTCCAAATGAAAAAGGGCCATATAAAAGAATGTATTCAAGGGAATTATCCTAAAATTCATAGAAGAATGATAGATTCTTGTAATCATGGAAGAAGTCCATAGAGGCTCCCACAAAGCTCATTAGTCTTGGACCAGTCTCTATCACTAAATTAAGGGGATGCATTATTACTAGAAAAACATGATACAGAACTGTGTGGAATTCAAAAAGAAATTCCATGCATTCCAGATCCATTCAAACTTCATCCATCATCCCCTATAATTGCTACATACAGCTAAATATTCTTAATTGTTTTCTATATGGGGAATGGATTGTATGGGTCAATATCCCCCAACCACAGATAAGAAGTTAAAGTACATCCTTAATACTACTGATTTTGTTTCCAAATGGTATGAGGCAATACCCCTCAAGGATTTTGGGATGAATAATATCATCAAATTCTTAAATTCCCACAACATCATCAGGTTAGGGGTCCCTCAAACAATATTGAATGAAAACGACACAAACTTTTGTTCTACATAGTTGATGAAATTGTACCAGGAGTACAATAACTAGTGAAATCACTCATCTCACTATCATGGAGTGAAAACTGGATAGATATAGGCCTTAAATAAGGCTCTTCCAAATGTACTCCAGAATATGGTGAATAAAGATAAGAAATCCTTGATAGACAATCTCTTCTATTCTTTACGGTATTAATATACCACCACATGTAATGCTACACAAGCAATGACATACTCATTTTCATACAGAACATAGGAATGTTACCCATAAAAGTACATGGTCCTTCAATCTAAATATCCATTTCTCAAGAAATATCAGATGAAGAGCAATAAAAAACTGGTTGGAGGAATTGCAGTGATTCAATGAAAACAGGTTGCATACAGTGTGCAACCTTGAAGTCCATCAGAATCAGATCACATGAGCTTTTAATAAAAATGTTTCTCTCTATTAATTATTCCAAGGAGAATTGGTGTTGGATCTCAGGACACTAATGATACCAGTTAATAATCCACAAAATCTAGAGCCCAAATGGGAAGGTTCGTACGTCATATATAAGATATATCATAATGGAACTTACTCACTGGCCAAAAAGGAAGGGGAACATGTCACACCCCCTACCAATGCAATATTTTTTAATAAATACATTATATACATGTCATCAAGAATTTCTTATCTTGGAAGTAAAAAGTTAAATCGCATGAAATCTAAAGTCCTATAAGTAAGAAATTAAACTACACAACAACCCACATCCTTTCTTCATGATGTTAAACTATATGGTTATTGTCGTTACCAAACAACATTAAACTATAAGGGTTTCTAAAAATATGTGTGGCATGATTCCTACCATAATAGGACACATAGTTACACCCAAGACTCTATTCTTGGGCCCAACCAAAATATTTATTTCCTTTCATGTCAGGTGATCCTTGTACTTACCGTGTGATGTTGAACTTCATGATGGACGTACACACCACATGATGTTAAACTAAATGAATCTTCTAATGGTTCACCACTATTCACATTTGGTGACCTATGTCCCTACTACATGATGTTAAACTACACGGTTTATGTCCTCACTACATGATATTAAACTACACGAGTTTCTGGAACTATGGATGGCTTGGTTCTCATTTCAATGATATACCTAGGGATACTTTGATCCTATATATTGCTCTATCCACCACATTATACAAGATTAACTTATCTTATCCTTAATTTCTTCAACATGGTAGGATGAACCCTTTCCATTCCATGTTTCTCACATTAAGAATAGGTCACATGGGATTTGGAATTTCAGTAAGTTATTCCCAGTAATAACAAGGCATAAAATATCACTATAGGATCACCAAGGTCTTAGATAAAAGACCTTAAAAGGAAGACCATCATTCCTAACCTCTTGATGTTAAACTACAAGGTTGATGTTCCTTGAATGAGAAAACTGCATATTCTTATAAAAATCTCCCGTGAGGGACACTATTGATAGTGTTGGTCTCCTAGAACCCCTCTGTTGAAAACTACATATTTATTGATTTCTATTACTATAGGATACGTAGTGACTCCCATATTTCCATACTTGGATCCATCCATAATACCCCTTTTCACATCGGGAAGACAACAACCTTTTTTCATGACGTTAAACTTTACTATTCCATGAGAACTAAGTGTGTCTTGATTCTTGGCATCATAAGATACTTAGTGATTTCTGAATCTCCAATCCTAGTCCTAGAAACAATAATAAATGGAAGCAATTACCACCTCTGCACAAGGGCCTTACCTTTATAGAGAGTTTCCAATTCAAGAACTATGTGTTTCTTTATTTTTTTGATCAAATGATACATAATAATGACCGAATATCCAGTTCAGGGCCTAACTACAACAAAAGATAAAAAAATTCACCCAAACTATATTAGGACTAATCAATAGAATACCTTTTTTACTTTGTATGAGTCAAATCTCCATATGACCTAGTTGTGCAAGTAATATATCTTGCATAATTTTTCATGTCGTTTCTCACATCATTACCACATTAAGTTAAACTGAACAAAAGAAAATACATCCCTAATACATGATGTTAACCTATTCATAACATCATCCTTTATCATCCTTTATCAAAGGTCCACAATATCTTTACCTTGTTCATCCAGGGTATGGGGTGCTTCCACTATATTTCAAAAACCTAAAATCATAAATCAAACTTCATGGATCAAGCACCTGAGGTTTCTCCAAACCTTTTATATCACTTGTAAAGGAAAAGGGATATATCAATTTGACCATGCTATAAATTCATAAGGCCTCAGACCTACAACTAGAGAAATCATGTCTATGTAAGGTGGATTTTCTAATCCTTATGAGCTTGACGTCAATATGGTGGAACTCAGCACTGAAGGCTATTCTGGGCCATCCCTGGTATGACTGTACCATACCATTTCTAATGATCTGAGAACCTCATGTCATGATTTATAAAATTTTCATCATTGGCTTAAAAGGATGTTGGAGTTCTCTTGACCCCATGTATCCTAACTTTGCTCTTTTGTATCCTTCCCCATATCAGGTCCATGAGTTCCACAACCTTAAATTTCCCACACATTTTTAAAATTTGTACTAACTTAAACTCTAGCCCATAATGGTTCAAATAGAAAGACCTCAAACTACTAGAGAAGGAGAAAAAAAACATTTTAGGTTGAAAACCTGCAAAGGGAGGCATGAGAAAAAGGCATTTCTTTGCTCTCTAAACTCTTCAAATTCATATTTTAGTAAAAAACTATGGTGAAAATAAATAAGACATAAATATCCCAGGACCTACTCTATAGACAGAGTAAAAGCTAAGAAATTCATGTTGGACCCCCTAATTTAATAAAATGTTTGTAGACGCCGAAAAAAGGTCCGTAAATCCTAGAGGAAGTTTTGAAATGGAAAAGCGAAGTCATATTCGGAATCAGAGGCCCGGTTCGGAGTCCTGGGAAGTGGTGTGAGAAATAAAGGAGGACTTGCGTGAAATAATGATGTGCGCGTGAAGCATTCCTGGGATTCGCGTAATCGAGCCGATGGCGTGTGCAATTTTGCGCACCCCAGTTCTGCGCGGTGAAGCTTTTCGCACTGACGGTTCCCGTCGCGGAAACTTTCGAGCGCCGCCTGGATTCCGCGCCAGACAATGCCTATAAATAGAAGGCGACCTCAAATGGTTTGGGGTTTCAGAATTCGGAACAGCTCCCATGCACGCATTTTGACTCCCCCCACGCGCAATATGACTTCCAGGTAATTCCCCTTTTCGCGCAACCTTGCCCCGGGGTTCGCCTTTGCATGCAACTCCACCGGCTTAAGTGAATTTTCCCACTCTTTTGAGTACTTCCCTTGCGCGAAATCGTTGCCCCTTGCACACAATCCCCTTCTATGCGTTCAATACCTTGCGCGCAATCACCTATCCGCGCAATCCTCTGGCCCTATTGCGCGTCATCCCGGTGTTTTGCGCGCAAACCTTCTTTTTTGCGCGCAACACCCGGGACCCCTTTACCTTGATGCCCCTTGGATGCCTTTCCACGCCGGAAACTTATGTCACCCCTGCCGGGAATGCGCGTCGTGCGTTGTTTTCCTGTACGGCCTTCCAGGCTCATACGAAGTAACCTCAAGGTCCCTTGGGCGGTGTTTCCCATTGCGTTTCTTTGCCTTATGCTTCTCCACATAGGCATGCTAACAACTATTGCTTCTTCGCATAGCCATGCTAACGTGGACCCCTCAATGGTTCTCCCTGTGGCCCCCCTTCATTACGGACTTGCCAATGCCTTCCCTCCCACAAAGGGTAGATGGCATCGGGCATGTAAGCCCTAGGGGTGTGAAGAAAACTCAGCTCGTCCAAGCTGCAGGACGTTAAACTGCTAAGCACCTCATCCTTAACACATGACGTTAAACTGTGGTCCGACCCTGTGCTTTGCACGCAGGGTCCCCCCAGCTCGGACATTTTTTTACGCCTCTCGTCTCCACAGGAATGGAATCTTCCTCACATGGAATGAGATCCTCCTTGTTGGAGTGGCGTTTGTCCACCGGGGAAGGGCCATCTCAGAGCGTAAGCCCCTAGCCTCTATTACGGAAGGTTGCACCCATGAACCTCCGTACTTCCCCTCTACCAAGGCCAATGGAGTCCCTTTCCCACTGCGCTTTGTTTCACCAAGGGCCTCCACCCTGGAGTAAGCCCCGAACCCAGGGCTGCTAACCACGCGTAAGCCCCTGTTTTCTCTTTGGTCCGCTCAACGCGTAATCCCCTTTCTGCTTCTCATGGATGCACCCTTTGTGATGTGATCGTCTGGTCCCTGCTGCCTCTTGTTTCTCACACCGAGAATGACTCACGTGGGCTTAGAGCGTGCATCGACCATGAAATCCTCCTATGGGCCACCTCAGAGCGTAAGCCCCATCCCAGCGAACTATGTGGAATTTGATCCGTGCTAATGCATGGTACGTAGGAAGACTCCACGAGGTTCAAGCCCACCACCTGGTCGTTCCGACCTCTCCACGTCGGTTCCTCGACCACCATGGGCCGCCTCAGAGCATAAGCCCCATATCCACTTTGGGCCGCCTTAGAGCGTAAGCCCCAGATTCCTCATCCTGCATGACGTTAAACTTTATGCCCTCATCCCGCATGATGTTAAACTGTATCTCATCCCGCATGATGTTAAACCGTATTACCCCTCTTGGGCCATCTCAGAGCATAAGCCCCATGCTTCACACCCATGTCTCATCCTGAATTCCCCCCTCAAGCCCACGTTCCTTGGGAATCTCATGCCCTAGCCCAGAGATCTTACTTCCTCTAGGATCCAATCCATGCGTCCATTCTCACAGGTCGCCTCTTCAAGTGTCCCACCGTATCACTGAACTACGCAGACATTGATTCCCTACCATGGGGATACGTAGGAATCCTCCATGAGGTTCAATCCCGTTACTCCATCATCCCTCCTGATCCTTACCCGAGCCACCACATCCCGGTGAGATCATGCCACCCCATCCCACTCCATAGTATTCGGGAAGCTGCCCATGTGCTGGACCCAACATCGGTGTTCCCCCTAGGGGTCCTTCAATATGATCCACTCTCAGTGTTTCTATCAGTCCGATCCATCTCCGAAAGACGTTAAACTCGTGGCATACCCCATGTTAAACATGGGAAGCTGAGGAAAACCTCAGATGGTACACATTCCCCACGTTCGATGTGGGATGCCTCGGGCTTCCGTGCCCTTGAGAAGCCCTGTGATAAGGGACAAAAGACAGACATGCCAATCCCCAGTGTCAAGACATGCCAACGACACCCCAACCTGACCATTCACCTCACCAAAGGTTGCTACCCCGATAAGACCCCTTGAAGCGTCTCGACGAAAGCAGCATAATTAACTGGAGTCCATGCAGATATGGCACCAGGAACGAGCTTCACGAACCCATCTTAAAACCATAATGGAGACCCATACTAGGTGAGGAGATCCAAGGAGGAATCCACGGAAGGAAGAATCGACATCCCATAATCCCGGGTTCGATCAAGGAGCAGACGTCCCTGAATAAGGAACGGATGTCGCCCGCCATTGGAAAGCGCTAATGCGGGGAAACGAGCCGTGCGTCCTCCCATGCGTGACAGACACGCGCATGCTCCCTGGCATAAAAGCATAGAAAATAGAAAATGGTGAACCCGACGTGAATATCTTCTCCTCAATAGGGAGACGGGTAGCGTTCAGGGTGTCAGAAGATTAGCATGTCACCAGGTCTGGGTACCTATGACTGGGATGTAAATCCCACTAGGGGTTGAGGCCATCAGGATGTTGAGCACTCCGTTCTGCGGCGTCGTCAGCGTGGATCCCTCTCACCGACTACAGAAGACAGAATGATGCTGGGCAATTGGTTTTTGATTTCTTTTCCTGTTAGTACTAATGGGTTCATCTCCCTGCTTCCATGAATCAGATCACTGCATCGGGAGCTCGATCGCCGCCTGCCCACCAGCGCAGGGGCATGGGCAGTACCGACACGGCTACCCCGCACAGTCTCACCTTTTCCACAGTCACTCTGGCTCCGATTTCCATGATTGTCGGGCACTCTCGCCCCCCTCCCCATAAGAAATCATTCAGAGAAGGGTGATCAACGACCTGGTTCGTAGGTACGACGAGGAAGGGATCATCCCCACTAGGGGAATGGCCCGTTTGGATCTAGAGGCGGTTGCGCCTCACTATCGTCACCGCCCCCGAGGGCTGTGCAGGGAGCCGCCGCTCCCCACTCTGATGTTCAACCGCTTCGGGAGCCTATCCCCGGAGCACCTTGACACATCTGTCCCCTATGCCAATGAGGTTGGGGATGTCCGAGTCCGCCCGATCAGAGACCTGTCCCAGGGGTTAATGGCAAGAACCCCCGCCAGGCTGCGTTGACATCATCGCCCGACTACCTGGGCCGAGGACCAGGCAATCTTTATGCCCACACCACTGGCTCCAACCCATCTTACCTGACGCTAGTGTCAGGTGTGAGAAGAAGAGAATGCCCGTCCTGGGGCACCAACGTCAGCAACCACTGTGGCCCGAGCCACTGCTGAATCCTGCTACCAGACCCCCGCACACGTTAAGTAGGGGAAGTGACATGCCTGACTGGGATCGAGGCCCCGACCGCCCTGCAGGCAAGTTGGGTCGACTCTACCGGTCACGGGCATATGCAATGGCCACCGCGAACCAATCCGCGGTAGTTCCACCCACCATGAAGGCTCATTCCGTGCCACTGATCTGGAAAGTCGAAGGCTTCTTCGCAAAAGCTACGCTTCGGGTATGACTCTTTCCAGTGCCCACTGCACTGGGTATGAGGTCACTCCCCTACCGTTGGCCGCGAGTATGGAGCCGTTGCATATCCAGTCGCTCACTCACATGAAGGTCCTCCCCATGTCCCTTTCGACATCTATCCCGGTGCTTCCCACACCCCGGACTTCAGTACCCTCTGCCCCAGCACTATTGCAGCCAGGGGACTCCTTGACAGAAATCATCCTTACCCTGAGGAGCCACCCAGGGGCAGGAAGGCAGGGCATCGTCACCGTAGGAGGAATGTCAGGGGAGTCCGGATGGGAATTAGGCCAATCTGTTTCTCAGACTCTGTGGCGGAATACGACTCGACGATGGAACCTCCCCCCAACCCTTTGAGTCAAGGACAGGGATGGGTACTGGGCGGGTCAGTCTCGTACTCCCCGAATGTGAGATCCGTATGATTCCCTCCTCCGTCCAAAGGTATATTCAGGAGGACTAGGACTTGGCGCACCCCCAGCGGTCAAACCCGTAGGTATCAATGGCCTCCCCAGAAGCACCTTCCACCTCAGTTAGGGAGGGTGGGGAAATTTTCTGGGGACCGACAGAAGAGTCGCAAGGCAACACACCCTTGTCAAGCACCGATGCTATGATAGGAGCCCCATTCACTGGCCCATCCTATCGCGACATGGCAGTCAGGGTACTGAAACCCTTAGAGGACGACTCAGGGATCGGCGGCCAATCGGCCTGTTCGCCGTATTCCACACCGGCCAGCTCACCGGCCCGACAACTTGCCTCAGCACCATTGCCAGCTCCACGACCATTCTTGGTTGATGAGCAGGGGCAGCAAGTTCCGGACCCCGAACCGGAGTCCCGGAGCTTCTGGACCGTCCTCGTAGCGGGCCACTTCCCTGAGAAGTTTTGGCCGGTCATAGGGTCAGATTTTGATATGCCAGAGTCACTCACCCCGGGAGAGTTTGAATGCTTCCGCCAGACTCTTCGGGTGACTCACTCCCATCTTCTCCATTAGCGGGCACCTTATCCCGGGAGTCAAGCACATATCGAGGATATCGGTGAACAGTGCCGTCGGGTCGACCTGGCAGCGCTCCCTGCGGTTCAGCACCTCGAGTCAATTGGACACCGCAGGGCCCTCCAGCAACAATGTGTCAAGAGTTTTCATGTAATCTTCAAGGTTATCAAGGAAGCCACCCCCCACGCGCACATCCGAGGATGGGGGTAGTACGCTGCCCTTCTTTTCTGTGCGATCTACCGACAACCCGACTCATTGTGCGGACCTGAGGGAACGTCGTCAGGGGTTGTGGCAGTCAACATGGATGAACTTTCAAATGAGGGAAACGGTGTGGAGCTCCTCGATGGGGACTCACCCCCGGAAGAAAATCCGCTACTAGACCCGTCTAGGAGGATTACTCACCACAAGAGGAGCCTCCTAGGTCTCCCCACACCCACTGAGGCACTAACACTAAGCCGAAACATCAGCAAGGGTAAAGAGCATGTCGGGACTGTCAAGCTCACTGACCCATCTGCCTCAGTGAAGAAGGCAGAGGAATACTCCAAGAAGGCCACGCCACGCCAATAGATTACTGAGAAAAAGCGGCTAGTTGATGAGCTCTTGGCTGAACGCATTGCAGAGCGGCGGCCTGACTACGGTAATCCTAGGCCAGGACAGCAGGTGCAGGAGCACCTACCCCTTGCCGAGATTCCTCCGGGAAACCGTGACCATGTCGCGTTCTCCGACAGGGGAGAGACCGGAGCCCATGGCAAGACGGCGCGATACATCTCGCCGAACCCTCCCGAGCGGCGGGATCACCTGGGGGACCCTGCTCGGTTTCCTCTCGTTGCCCCGAGAGTCGCTCTGCCAGCCACCCCGTGAGCTGCTGAGCTTGACTACATGATTGAAGAGCCTGACAATGTGCTTGTGGTTAGAGATCCCCGTCAGGACAAGAATCCTCATCCGAACGATCTGATGGAAGTACTCATCGCCCGCTTGGAGGCCCTGGAAACTCGGCAGGTGGAAATCCCACCGGATGGCAAGCCATACCCAGCATGGGTGGATGATATGTCGGCCCCACCAGGATTTGGGAACCCCACTTTCGCCCCCTTTAATGGGACCGGAGACCCACCACAACACCTGACCCACTTCAACTCGAGGTGGGGGCCTATGTTAGGGACTCTAGCGCAGCAGGAGGCTGCCAAGTTCTGTTGCTTCGTTCAGACACTGTAAGGACCAGCATTCGTCTGGTACATCCATCTCCCTGTTAGATATGTGACTAGCTGGGAGGACCTTCGCCGATAATTCCTCTACCAGTTCAGTTCCACAACCCGGAAGACGAACATTGCAGACCTCTTCAGGTGCAAACAAAGGCCCGATGAGCAGGTCGTGAACTTCGTCGCCCGGTGGAAGGGGATCACGTACTCCCTTGACATGCAACTAACTCAGGAGAAATTACTGAAAATGTGTGTAGGAAACATCAAGGAAGAGCTGGTTCCTTCTCTGATCACTCAGAATTACCCTGGAGGGTTCTGGGATTTCTCATACAAGGCTCAGCGCCTCGAAGAAGCCCTGCAATAGGCCAGTCAGGCATGCCCGCTGCCTCCTGTAATCCCTTCAAGGAGAGACGGCAGAGCCGAGCCCACTGCTGTAGCCCAGATAGAGGCCCCCAGACAGCTAGAGTTGCTACCAGTAAGGCCAGCTCAGTAGCCGCATAGGGGTCCAACCCCACGGGCACAACCTCCAGCCCAGCAGCGACCGCCTCAAAATCTGCAGGCGTCTCCGCGTAACGTGCCACTACCACCCAGGCGAGATAATCAGGCTCTCCCTCCTCGGCATGCTCCTCCGGCCCCTGGTCATGTTGAGCCTCCAAGAGCCCCCTTTCCAGATAGAAGGAATCAGACTTACTCATTTGGCGAGGCCCAGGTCCCCGGTTATTTCCGTAGCGCCTTAGAGCAGAGGATCGTGCGACTGCCTGAGTGCCAGAAGCTAGAAGAGGCGCGTCTCACTGATCACCCTAACTACTTCTCTTATCACCGGATCCTGGGGCACACCATCTAGTGATGCTATGTGTTCAAGGACTGGATCAAGACCAGATTGACAACAATATAGTCAGGTTGGGCCCGACCCCAGTGCAGGTGGAAGGTGTCTTCATGAGATCAGATGGCTGTAGTGATAAAGAGGATGAGTGGGAACAGGTTGCCGACCATGGGTCCCGAAAGTATAATGACTGGATGGCCCGCATGACGATCGCCCATGCCCATGGCATCATCCGTGCCCACCTGAGTCAGCCAAAGACCTCAGAATCTGTGAGCGCCGCTTTGGCATCGTCGTCCCAGCCTACCTCTTCCCAGAAGAGCAAGTGGCGGCACAAGAAGAAAGAACACACCCTTCCAGTGCCGTCATCTTCATGCACACTTGGCGATTTTATGCCCCCAGAGATGGGGATCCTGCCGAGACTCCGTCCGGTAGTGGAAGACTCCTTGAGTGAAAGCCCGGGGTACGCTTCGGTTAACACCGTAGAGTTGGTAAATCCCTTTTTGACTCCCGACGATGAGGAACGCCAGATGGACCTCCCCAATGTCCCCAGCCGTTGCCAACGTTGGCGAAGCCGTGGCTACGTGAATCACCGGGGCACGGTAGTCGTCACCTCTAGTCAGGCCATGCACGCTACTGAGACCAGGCAGCAGGCTCGATACAGAGATCAGAGCTCGTGGCCCCGTCACCCAGTGTCAACAGTTTTGCCTCCACCACCGTTTGTGTTGCTGGATCAGGCGGGAGCACCTCGTCCGTGTCGCAACCAGCCCTGCCCTACCACCGGCCGACTACAGCCTTCCGGTCCTAACGCGACAGCCACCTCCCGGGCTTCGACTAGTGAACAGTGAGACATGCCTAGTACGAGTCAGTCACCGGTCTCGCCTGCAGGGCCCGTCAAGCCTCCAATCGCCGAGTGGCCTTTTGTAAGTAGAAGCTCGTGTTTGGCTCGAAAGTATGATGTTCTAAAGCACCTGGCCAGCATTACGACAAGTCTTTCTATACTTCAGGCCCTTCGCCTGTCGTCTAAAATGCGTGAGGTTCTCCTCGAGGCTCTAAGGAGCCCCCTCTAGTTTGAGACGGAGGTGGCAGCCACAGAAGCCTTCCAAACCAAGGTGATTGAGGACGCCTAATGTCAGGCGGTTATCTCGTTTTCCGATAAAGATGAAGACATTCCCATATAGGGGCACATTCTCCCACTGTACATCACCGGCCAGTTCAATGGCATGGAAGTTCACCGCTGTCTTGTTGACATGGGTTCCGGGATTAACCTAATCCCAACTCGGACACTGCGGAAACTGGGGTTGTCTGAGGATGATTTAACTCCCTCCGACCTCAGGATCCAGGGGTATGACAGGACCGAGAAAACTCCACTCGGCAATATTCATCTGAAGACCTAGTTTGGCGGCCTAATTTCCAATACCAAATTCATGGTTTCCTCTTAGGACACCGCCTACAACGCGTTGATGCGCAGGCCGTGGCTCCACCTTCACGTAGCGGTCCCCTCCTCGTATCACCAGTGGCTCAAATACTCCCTTAAGGGTCGAGTGGGCATGCTTCAAGGAGATGTGTCTCCTTTTTCATATTGTGAAGCCCGTTATCTAGACGCTGACTATTACAAGATCAAGGAAAAGTAGATCCTGACAGGTGAGGTTGAGCCCACCACTATTGCAAGTGATCCCTGGGCAGGTTTGGATGACACATATGTCTTCCCAATCCATCAGTTGGAGGCCACGACCCCCAACATGGGGAAGTGCTTTGTTGTTTCAGGTACCATAGGAAGGCATAATTCTGGGTCCAAGAGACGGGGGTAAATCACCTCATACTCTTACACCAACCAGGCTCAGGGGATCCTCGAGCCCCCTACCCCTATACGATATCGGGACGTTGGGCTCATGGCAACGGCAGTACGTCATACGTGTCTGTTTTTCTGGGCCGGAATCGATCGGCTCAAGACAATGCACCACTACCGCTTTGATGTCATAAAGCATGGCCCCTTGGGCCGAAGGCCAGATGGGATTGGATCAACTGCCTTTGTCTCCATGGTCTCTGCAGTGCATGGGTCCCCTAACGCGACGACCTCTTCCACCGAAGCCAGAACCAGCTTCCCATCAGGGTCTGGCAGCCCCAAAATGGCTCCCCCCCATGGATGATTCCTCCACAAGCAGAGAGGAGGACATGGAAGATGCTCCTCCTGCCTTTGAGGAGGGCGTCCCCACCACGGTCGACGAGTTAGTGCAGGTGAACCTCGGTAGCGAGGCGGACCCGAGACCCACATTGGTCAGTGCCTCTATACCCCCCGAGGAACGGAAACGGTATGTAGAATTCCCCAGATAACACCATGATGTGTTCACCTGGAGTTATGACAAGATGCCAGGACTATATCCCTAGGTAGCCGTCCACCGCCTTGGCCTTCCAGCAAACCATCGCGGGTTCAAGCAGCCTCCCAGAAAGATGCACCCCTCTCACAGTTCCATGGTTAAGGCCGAATTTGATAAGCTCATTAAAGCCAACTTCATCAAACAAGTCCAGTACCCCAGGTGGCTAGCCAACATTATTCTAGTCAGGAAGACAAACGGGCAGATCAGGGTCTGTATCGACTTCCGCAATCTCAATCGCCACTGTCCGAAGGATGATTTTCCCCTTCCTGTGACAGAGTTGTTAATCGATGCCACGACCAGGTTCCAAGCCCTCTCCTTCATGGATGGGTACTCTGGGTACAACCAGGTCTAAATGGACTCCAAGGATGAAGATTTCACTGCCTTCAGGGCCCCCCAGGGTACTTTCTGCTACAGGGTTATGCCCTTCGGCCAAAAGATACATGTGCCACCTATCAACGGGCCATGCACCGCATATTCAAGCCGATTCTCGGGATGCTAGTGGAGTGTTACGTGGATGATCTGGTGGTTAAATCTCATCAGTGCCAGGACCATCTCAAAGACCTTGAGAAAGTGTGTGGCTTCCTCTGTTATCGCCACTTGAAGATGAACCCATTGAAGTGTGCCTTCAGGGTCACCCCCATAAAGTTTCTTGGCTTCATTGTTAGGTATTGAGGCATCGAGATCGACCGAGAGAAGATCAAGGCCATCAGTTAGATGCCTCCCCCTAATAATATTCAGGAGTTGAGAGGCCTTCAAGGCCACTTATCCTATATACGCCGATTCATTGCGAATCTGGCTGGCAAGTGTAAGCCCTTTTCTTGGCTCATGAACAAAGGCGTCACCTATAAATGGGACGAAGAGTGTCAAATCACTTTTGAGGAAATCAAGAAGTATCTGGTTCAACCTCCGGTCTTGATGCCACCCATTTCCGGAAAGATGATGGTCTTTTATGTGACCTCCCTGGAGCGATCCCTCGGTGAACTTCTCACCCAGAAGAACAACGAGGGAACATAGAATAGCCTCTACAACCTCAGCCGCATGCTGGTCGATGCGGAAATTAAATATTCTCCCATCGAGAAGAGCTGCCTGGCGCTCGTATTTTCCATGCAAAAAATGCGGCACTACTTGCAGCACCACGAGGTACAGCTGGTCTCTCGGGTAGACCCGTTGAAATACATCCTGAACCGACCTATGTTGACCAGCTGATTGGCGCGCTGGGTGGTGATCCTCCAGCAGTTCGACATCAGGTTTGTACCTCAGAAGGCCATCAAATGATAGGCGTTGTTAGAATTCTAAGCTGCCCACCCAACCTCCGCGGACCAGCCACTGGATCTAGGCTTTCCTGATGAGGAAATTCTCTCAGTCGATCACGCCATCCCATGCTGGAAGATTCACTTTGACGGTGCCTCCCGGAGCCCCACCGGTAGAAGGCTCAACGATCCTAGGCTTAACAGAGTGGGCCTGGGTATCGTCTTCATCACCCCGAAGCAAGCCGTTCTGCCGTATTCATTCCTGTTGTCAGAAGGCTGCACCAACAATGAGGCAGAGTATCATGCCCTCATTACTGGCCTCAGGTTGGCTCTCGAGATTGATGTACCCCATCTGTATGTAAAAGGGGACTCTGAGCTAGTCATAAAGCAGTTCAATTGTGACTATGCTGTCATAAATCTAGAACTCGTGCCATTGTTGGAGTGCACCCTCCATCTAATGGCTAAGTTCCCCTCCCAGCCAGATGTCGTTCACATTCCCCGGTCATAGAACAGTCGAGCATATGCTTTGGCCAGCCTGGCCGCATCACTTGCGGAGCCCGAATAGGATGACCTAATCATCCACGTGGTGCAATGGAGAGTCATTGCTCCTGTTATTCCAGAGGGCGATCGTGGCCCGTGAGTGAACCATCTCACCGCTGGTGTCCCTACATCAGGATCCCTTGGGGATTCAGGTGCGGTAATCGCGACAGTTCCTGACTGGAGGATGCCCTTGGTTGAATATCTCCAGTGCGGAAATCTTCCACCGGACCGAGCCGAGCGAGGACGAATCCGACGTCGCGCACCGTAGTTCACCCTTCAAAGTGGTCCCAGCCTTGAGCAACTCCTTTACAGGCGCAGATTTGATGGTGTTCTCCTCCGTTGCCTTCAAGGGGTCGAGATCCCCCAGTTTATGCAAGAAGTGCACGCTGGTTCCTGTGGCGCCCACCAGGCCGGATCGAAGTTTTCCCACCAGATTTCGTGGTTGGGATACTTTTGGCCCTCAATGATCCATGACCGCATCGAGTATTCCAAGATGTGTCACGCGTGCCATGTTCATGCTAACTTTGTGCATCAGCCACCGGAGCCTCTCCATACTACCAAGTATTCTTGGCCCTTTGCAGTATACAGGTTGGATGTCGTAGGGCCTTACCTACTGGCGACGGCCCGCCAATGCCGGTTCATCTTAACCGCTACAGATTTCTTCTCAAAGTGGGCAGAGGCAATCCCGTTCATGGAAGTCAAGGTCTCTTCTATCGCTGAATTCATGAGCTCCAATATCATCTATCGGTTTGGAGTACCTCACGCTATCCTCACGAATAACAGAACCAACTTCCGAGCAGCCGAGCTGATGAAATTGTACGCTAAGTACAAAATTCGCTCTAACCACACCTCCTGCTACCATGCACAGGCGAATGGACAGATTGATGTGTTTAACAAAACCCTCTCTAACATTCTGCAAAATATGGTTGGTCAGAACAAGAAAAGTTTCCCGGACAAGCTCCCCAATTCCCTCTGGGCTTATAGGACGATGACTCGTAACTCCACCCAGGTAACTCCATATTCCCTGGTATACGAAGCTGAGGCCGTCCTGCCCATCGAGATCCAGTTGCCCTCATTGCGCACAGCGATCTACGACCAGCAAGTGCTAGATAGAGTTTCCGAAATCCGTCTAGCCGAATTGGAAGCGCTGGACGAAAGTAGGCTTCACGCTTTACATAACATGGAAAGGCATCAGAGCAGGATGGATTGATCTTTCAATAAGATGGTTCTCCTCTACTCATTCCGACAAGGTGACCTAGTGCTGGCTCTCAGAGCGCTAATGATTCCCGGCAGGAAACCACCCAAGTTGGAGCCCAAATGGGAGGGGACTTTTATTTTCCATAAGGTCTATCCCAATGGCACATATTCCTTGGTGACTATGGATGGTGAGCGCGTAACTCCTCCCACCAACGCCAGGTTCCTCAAGCAGTACTTTGCCTAAGCCTCCTGTGGTCCTGCATGTCCTTAAACTGTACAGTCCCGCATGACCTTAAACTTCACCCTGTCCCGCATGACCTTAAACTGCACCCAATCCAGCATGACATTAAACTACACTTTTCCCTACATCTGGGCTCCTTGGTCCGAGTTCTAAGACCTAAAACTAAGATCCGTATTTCATCCAACATGAAGTTAAACTATGCTTCTAGAACTACGTGTGGCTTAATTATCATCCTAATGAGATACTTAGGAACGCCCAGACATTTCGTCTTGGGCCCATCCCCAGTTCTCTCTCCTCCTGTGGTCCTGCATGACCTTAAACTGTACGGTCCCGCATGACCTTAAACTACACCGAGTCCCGCATGACCTTAAACTGCACCTAGTCCAGCATGACCTTAAACTACACTTTTCCCTATATCTGGGCTCCTTGGTCCGAGTTCTAAGACGTAAAACTAGGATCTGTATTTCGTCCAACATGACATTAAACTGTGCTTCTAGAACTAAGTGTGGCTTGATTATCATCCTAATGAGATACGTAGGAGTGCCCGAACATTTCATCTTGGGCCCATCCCCAGTTCTCTCTCCTCCTCTGGTCCCACACAACCTTAAACTGCACCTTGGTCCGAGTTCTAAGACCTTAAACTAAGATCCGTATTTCATCCAACATGACGTTAAACTATGATTCGAGAACTACGTGTGGCTCGATTCTTATCCTAATGAGATACGTAGGAATTCCAGAACATTTTGTCTTAGGCTTAGCCCCAGTTCTCTCTCCTCCAATGGTCCTGCATGACCTTAAACTGTACGGTCCCACACGACCTTAAACTGCACCTTGGTCTAAGTTCTAAGACCTAAAACTAAGATCCTTATTTCGTCCAACATGATGTTAAACTGCGTCTTTAGAACTACGTATGGCTTGATTCTCATCCTTATGAGATACGTAGAACCGCATGAACACTTAGATTTCAGGTCCAACCTCGTCTCTTAGGAGATCCCACGATCTCCCAGTTGCCTCGGTCTTTTGGCCTACCCTTCCCTTGGGAATTCTCCATCTTTTGGCTGCTCTCAGACTGAGCCCTTCGACCCTCTACAGTGGTCGGATAATGTGTTCAGATTACTCTGTTCTAGGACCTGTAGTGTTAGATTCGACTTATACAAGTTTTCGTCCACTTGTCAAGCTTCGTGTTCCCCTTCATTCAGGCCCCACCATCCTTCACACCCGGAGGGACCCCCAAGAACATCCTGGATACAACGCCTAAGGGATCTCCTACAGTCACGAGCCAATGCCCCCGAGGATTTTGGGTGACAAATTGGTACAAATCCCGTGTTGCGAATGTGGTCAGTGGTTGATGCTCATTTGTTTTCCCCTACTTCTAGGATAACACGACAGGATGCTGTGTTGCGAACGTGGTCAGCAGTAATCCTCAGTCGTCACACTGGCTTCCACGGGCCTTGAATATTGGTTGCATGATTCACATTGTGTTATGCCCCACTGTGTCAAGGGGGAATCTTGACACTCCTTGTACTAGCCCTCAATACACCCCCACACATCAGACAGACCGATCTGCGTAACAGTGTCTCTCGGGGCTCCCGCAATTTGAGCGCTAGAGTATGTGCTTGGGTTTCTTCTTTACAGGTTGCATGCAGCTTGACCCTCATCCCCATGGGGAACAAGGAGTCGCCCAGACATTGCGTTTTGGGCCCAACGTAGCTGGGAGCTAGCATCTCCTACCCCCTAATTGTTGAACCCTCGTAGGCCCCTTTGGCCTGAGGCTCTTCTCTCGGAACCACGCGCGGTGATGGTATGAGATTACGCCCTCACCCGCATCAGGTATGGTTTATCGCATCATGCGTGTTCCTCTTGGTCTAAACCATACGACCTTAAACTGTGCTGTTGGTCCAAGCCATACGACCTTAAACTGTGCTTTTGGTCCAAACCATACGACCTTAAACTGTGCTATTGGTCCAAGGCTTACGACCTTAAACTGTGGTGCCAGGTCCAAGCCATACGACCTTAAACTGTGCTATTGGTCCAAGCCTTGCGACCTTAAAATGTGTTGCATGGTCCAAGCCATATGACCTTAAAATGTGTTTTTGGTCTAAGCCTTACGACCTTAAACTGTGCTGTTGGTCCAAGCCTTAGGACCTTAAACTGTGCTGTTGGTCCAAACCATATGACCTTAAACTGTGCTGTTGGTCCAAACCATAAGACCTTAAACTGTGCTGTTGGTCCAAGACATACGACCTTAAACTATGATGTTGGTCCAAGCCTTACGACCTTAAACTGTGCTGTTGGTCCAAGCCATACGACCTTAAACTGTGCTGTTGGTCCAAGCCTTACGACCTTAAACTGTGTTGCCAGGTCCAAGCCATACGACCTTAAACTGTGCTATTGGTCCAAGCCTTACAACCTTAAACTGTGTTTCCAGGTCCAAGCCATATGACCTTAAACTGTGCTTTTGGTCTAAGCCTTACGACCTTAAACTGTGTTTCCAGGTCCAAGCCATACGACCTTAAACTATGCTGTTGGTCCAAGCCTTACGACCTTAAACTGTGCTGTTGGTCCAAGCCTTAGGACCATAAACTGTGCTGTTGGTCCAAACCATATGACCTTAAACCATGCTGTTGGTCCTACCACGCGACCTTAAACTGTGATGATATTGTCCTTGCTGCACGAAGAAAAATGGAACCGCATTGTGATGACCTCCCCATGGGGGACATCACGCCAGGTATTGGTCGATTACCATGCCACTTGTCAACGCCTGTTATGGCTTGATTATTGTGGAGACGCCAGAAATTTATACCCTAGGCCAGTCGCCCCACAAAAGAAAAACCATTTACCTTCAAGAATAAACAAGATATATCAAATGCTGCTTCTTTTGGTGCGAGGGCTAGACCCGCACGACTCCTTCGTCCTTTGCGCAGGTGCCATATCGTGCCATGCTACCTTTTAAGTACTACGTATGGCTTGATTCTCATCCTTATGAGATACGTAAGAGCACCTGGGAACTTCCCCGCAGTCCCAACCTAACTTTTCATTTTTGGTCTCTCGGCCTAAACGCGTCCCTAGGAGCACATAGTAAGCAGGGGTTTTTCCCCATTCACATTGGGTTTTGGAACCACTTTACCGTGTGTCTCCCATTCCCCTTCTCCTTTGGTCCGAGTTTTAAGACCTAAAACTAAGATCTTTTTCTTGGATTTCCACGACTCGCTCTCTCTTGTGGGATTGTACGGTGTGGTGCAGGATTATGTCCTCATTCACATCAGGTTACTCACCGTGCCGTGCCTATCCCCAGATGAGATGTGTCCCCCGTCCCACATGACGTTCAACTGTATTTCATCCAAAATGACGTTAAACTATGATTCTAGAACTACGTGTGGATTGATTCTCATCCTAATGAGATACGTAGGAACGTCCAGACATTTCATCTTGGGTCCAGCCCCAGGGATTACCAAACCCCGTCCCTCCTTATTGTCGGCCCCTCGACCTGACTTCATGGGAAGTGGTGTAATCGTGACATTTACCCCAAATAAGTTTGGGATGCCCCATAGTAATAATGGGAAGCGACAGTTCTCTCACCAGAGAGGTCCTGCCTGAAAATTGGGACGACCCGTGATCAGGTTGGTACTTCCGCCTAATGCGCCTCTTCCACGGTGGTGCAATTTCGGGAGTGTTGGACTCTATTCGAACAAACCACCACTCCACCTTCCATGCTTTGCGTTCCCCTTTATTCAGATCCTCATTCTCTTTCATGTCTAACAGGACCCCCTAGCAGTATGGATGATAGACCTACGGTCCGCCTACTATTCTGGGCCAACATTCCGGAGGACTGGTCATGTTTGACGGGACCCCCTAATAGTATGGATGATAGACTTTGGTCCGCCTGCTGCCACAATATGGATGATAGACCTTTGGTCCGCTTATTGTAGCAATATGGATGATAGACCTTAGTCTGCCTGCTGTCCTGGGCCAATGTTCTGGGAAACTGACCAACGATATTTGAGTTAGGCCCCGTGTTGCGAACATGGTCAGCGGTCAGCCCTCATTTATTGTCCCTACTCCACGCCAACACGATATGGATTCTGCGTTTCCGTTACAGTTAACAGCTATCCTACATCGTCGTTCCCCACAATGTTTTGAATTCGGGTAATATGAGTCACCTTTCCTTTCCATCTCCCTATGTTCGGATGGATTTTAATGCCCCTGGAATGGCCCCGCTCGTGTGTTAGAGCACATTGAGAAGGTGATATATCAATCGGTCTAAGGTCTTCTCCTCAGAAATCCAGGCCCAATTTCGGATGCCCGAGTCTTGGTCAATGCCCCATAGTTGGACGAAATGATAGCACAAGTATCCTTTGCTTCTCGTGTTGGGTGTAACCCACAAGAGCTTAGGGGTGATTTGTTATTCATTTCAGAATTATGGTTGAGCATATTAAACCAAGGGTAAAGATGAATGGATTTGGCCATGTATTGGATTGAGATGATGAGCAGTACAAGCAAGAGGTTCATGAGATGGCCAAAACAAAGCCCTTAAGGATCAGCGTGCTGAATCGACCTTTCCAGCGCTGCTACCCTTTGGCTGGTAGCCTCTAGGATCGCTTCTCGCTCCTCGAAGACTCTCTCCTCATCAGCCGCCGCAGAGTACAGCTTGCCAATCCTAGATTGTGCCTGCGACCGCTCGGTTCAAAGTACGGTCATCTGGTGACTCGCCTCCATCAGTTATTCCTGCGTGTCAGCCAGCTGGGCCGTCAGTTGCTCCACAAGCTTAGAGCATGTTACAATGAAGGCCTCCTTATCTGCCGCCTACCCTTCGAGGTTCCGGACCTCCCGCTCCGCCCTCAGCAATGATCGGGCGCTCACCAATATTTCCTGACACTGGGAAACGTCGGTGTGCTGTCTGCTCTCGCGTATCTTCTTGGCCATGTAATCACGGACCGTCAGATGAAGGCGCTGAGCGTCAGCCCCTCTGGCACACAGGAAGCGCAACCAGGTCTGGAGTGATCCCATCCGCCTTAGCCAATCCGATTGGGGCTATCTAAGAAAGTGCTGGATACACTTCCACCCTTTGCGCCGTGTCATCTGGCTCTCCTTGGATGCCTCTGAGTCCGAGTCATCTACCTCCTCAGGGTCAGCGGGTCAGTACGTAGAGAATGCAGCCAGCAGATCGGCAGCGGGATCTGCCTTAGGGATGTCTTCATGAGGAATAGGATCCTTGATGTTCGGGTGACCTTCCTCTCTTACCCCAGTAGTGACGATGCCTCTGTCAGCTTCTGTCCTCTCCTCAAGAACAGCGCCGCTGGTGTCCTCTACCCCCTGGTCACCAATTTCTAGGGTCGACTCAGTGTAGTGAGCATGTTCTGAATGAGGTGGTATGTCTTCCACTGGTCCACTCACGGACGGCCCGGGCACCGCAGCCTGACGAGCCTCCAAAGTTGAGATCACTGTGCAAGGCATACGCTGATTAGTTGGGATCTTTTGATAACAAGCGCCAGTAGTGAAGCGTGAGACTTACAGGAGTCCAGAGCGTTGGTCTCCAGTGTTTTGGCCACTGCAAGAGCTTCCATGATGGGAGACCCCTCTACGCTTGTTAATTCAATGATGGTTGTCAGATCCCCATCCTATCCCCACTCGCTGGTGAAGTTACCCCCGGACCGCAGGTCCCAATCCTTCAGCTAGCCCTTCGTGTCATCTGTGACGCTCTAACAGAACATGATCACGTAGAGGTCCGGAGAATTCTCTGCGAGTGGATCATCCCCGGTAATGGTCCTGGTCCTCGGGTTCAAGACATATACGTCCATATGTCTGGTTTCACTGGCAGGATGGCCGTTTTTGGTGATGTTGTAGCGAGGAAGCTCGTCCTCCCAGTTCACCCATGACTGCGATGTGTCCACCTCGAAACCCGGCAGGGGCACCTCCTCCAGAATGCCAAAATTCCAGAGCAGGAGGTTGTCAGACAGGGGATACGTCTTCTGGGCTAGAGTCAGCAGATTGAACAAGGTCAGGTTGTTGGAAGAGATCACCTTGGCACCATAAACCTCCTCGTTCACCACCATTTTAGTCCTACGAGCGGTGACTTCCCCCTCATCAACTTGGTTTGCGGCCATCTCGAATATCTCATGAGTTTCACGAAACCAGGATGTAGTGCGCGGAATCGGAGAGTGCTGCACGAAATATGAAGTGGCAGCGTGAAATCCAGGAGATAGGCACGCAATCGGCATGCTAAGCACGGAATATCCTGAGTAGGCGTGAAAGGATGACCAAAATTTGGAAGGAATTCCGTGCTGCCAGAGCATTTTTACGCGCAGCCGTGGGAGCAATTTCGTGCTCGAGTGTGTTAAGCCTATCACGCGGAAAAGCTTCTGTATGGATTCGGGACCCAGCGCCCCTTTTTATAGGTGAGGCCAAGGTTCCGCGCCGCGCGAAAGGAGAATTCCGTGCAGATCCATCGTTTTGCGCGCCACGCCGGTTTTGTGCATGCTAAGTGCCCAGGATAGGCCCTGCTTCGGCGTTTCAGTGTTTCCCTTGGAATCCAACCGTTGCGACCTCTCGGCGATCAAATTCCGAGGGGGGGCATTTGTAGACGCCAAAAAAAGGTCCGTAACTCATAGAGGAAGTTTTGAAATGGAGAAGCGAAGTCATATTCGGAATCAGAGGCCCATTCCGGAGGCCTGAGAAGTGGTGCGCGAAATAATGGAGGACTTGAGCGAAATAATGATGCGCGCGTGAAGCATTCCCGGGATTCGCGTAATCGAGCCAATGCCACGCACAATTTTGTGTGCCCTGGTTCTGCGCGGTGAAGCTTTGCGCGCTGACGGTTCTCGTCGTGGAAACTTTCGCACGCCTCCTGGATTCCGTGCCGGTCGATGCCTATAAATAGAAGGCGACCCCAAACGGTTTGGGGTTACAGAATTCGGAACGGCTCCCGTGAGCGCAATTTGACGCCCCCCGCGCGCAATATGACTTTCAGGTAATTCCCCTTTTCGCACAACCTTGCCCCGGGGTTCTCCTTTGCGCGCAACTCCAACGGATTAAGTGAATTTTCCCACTCCTCCGGGTACTTCCCTTACGCACAATCATTGCCCCTTGCGTGCAATCCCCTTCTATGCGCACAATACCTTGCACGCAATCACCTATCCATGCAATCCTATGGCCCTATTTCGCGCCATCCCGGTGTTTTGCGCACAAACCTTCTTTTTGCGCGCAACACCCAGGACCCCTTTACCTTGACGCCCCTTGGCACCCCTTGGCTACCTTTCTGCAATGACACCTGATTTCTCCCCTGCCGGGAATGCGCTCCATGCGTTGTTTTCCCATACGGCCTTCCAGGCTCGTACGAAGTAACCTCAAGGTCCCTTGGGCGGTGTCTCCTGTTGCGTTGCTTTTCCTTATGCTTCTCTGCATAGGCATGCTAACTGTTATTGCTTCTTCGCATAGCCACACTAACGTGGACCCCTCAATGGTTCACCCGGCGGCCTCCCTTCATTACAGCCTCGCCGATGCCTTCCCTCCCACAAGGGGTAGAGGGCATTGGGCATGTAATCCCTAGGGGTGTGGAGTGAACCCACCTCATCCAAGCTGCAGGATGTTAAACTGCTAAGCACCTCATCCTTAACACATGATATTAAATTGTGGTCCGACCCCGTGCTTCGCACGCAGGGTCCCCCCATCTCGTACATTTTTTACGCCTCTCATCTCTACAGGAATGGAATATTCCTCGCATGGAATGAGATCCTCCTTGTCTGAGTGGCGTTTGTCCACGGGGGAAGGGCCGTCTCAGAGCGTAAGCCCCTAGCCTCTATTACGGAAGGTTGCACCCATGCACCTCTGTACTTCCCCCCTTCCAAGGCCAGTGGAGTCCCTTTCCCACTGCGCTTCATTGCACCATGGGCCTCCACTTTGGAGTAAGCCTTGGCACCCAGGGCTGCTAACCACACGTAGGCCCCTATTTCCTCTTTGGGCCGCTCAACGCGTAAGCCCCTTTCTGCTTCTCATGGACGCACCCTTTGTGACGTGATCGTCTGGTCCCTGCTTCCACTTGTTTCTCACACTGAGCATGACTCACGTGGCCTTAGAGCACACATCGACCATGATATCCTCCAATGGGCCGCCTCAGAGCGTAAGCCCCATCCCAGTGAACTACGTGGACTTTGATCCATGCTAACACATGGTACGTAGGAAGCCTCCACGAGGTTCAAGCCCACCACCCGATCGTTCCGACCTCTCCACGTCGGTTCCCCGACCACCATGGGACACCTCAGAGTGTAAGCCCCTGATTCCTCGTACCGCATGACATTAAACTGTATGCCCTCATCCCGCAGGACATTAAACTGTATCTCGTCCCACATGACATTAAACCGTATTCTCCCTCTTGGGCCGTCTCAGAGCATAAGCCCCATGCCTCACACCCAAGTCTCATCATGACTTCCCCCCTCAATCCCATGTGTCTTGGGAGGCTCATGACCTAGCATGGAGATCTTACTTCCTCCAGGCTCCAATCCATGCGTCCATTCTCACAGATCGCCTCTTCAGGCGTCCCACCGTATCACCGAACAACACGGACTTTGATTCCATGCCATGGGGATACGTAGGAAGCCTCCACGAGGTTCAAGCGCGTCACTCCATCATCTATCCAGATCCTTACCCGGGCCGCCACATCCCGGTGAGATCATGACACCCCATCCCACTCCATAGTATCCAGGAAGCCGCCCACGTGCTGGCCCCAACATCGGTATTCCCCCAAGGGGGTCCTTCAATCTGATCCACTCTCAGTGTTTCAATCAGTCCGATCCATCTCTGCAAGACGTTAAACTCACGACATACCCCGTGTTAAACATGGGAAGCTGAGGAAAACCTCAGATGGTACACATTCCCCGCGATCGATGTGGGATGCCTCGGGCTTCCGCGCCCCCGAGAAGCCCTGTGATAAGGGACAAAAGACAGATATGCCAATCCCCAGTGCCAAGACATTCCAACAACACCCCAACATGACCACTCTCCACACCGAAGTTTGCTGCCCCGACAAGACCCCTTGGAGCGTCTCGACGGAAGAAGCGCAATTAACTGGCGTCCATGCAAATATGGTGCCGAGAATGAGCTTCACGAACCCGTCTTAAATCTATAAGGGAGACCGAGACTAGGTGACAAGCTCCGAGGAGGAATCCACGGAAGGAAGAACTGACATCCCATCATCCCGGTTTCGATCAAGGAGTAGACGTCCTTGAATAAGAAACAGATGTTGCCCGCCTTTGGAAAGAGGGAATGCGGGGCAATGAGCCGTGCGTCCTCCCATGCGTGATGGACACGCGCGCGTGCCCCGGCGTAAAAGCGTCAGAGACAACGTTAGAGTAATTATTTTTCACATATCATTTACACAAGAACATATTCACTAGTTGATGAAAAAAACTTTAGGTTTCTCAAAAACATCTTGAATATTACAATCTCAAAAAATCAAACTTCATGATTTCAGTGCCTCGGATCACCGAAACCTTCCATGGCCCTTGGGAAAGGATATATGGCTTCAAGGGACCCTTTGTTTGACTATTAATGTATGCCTACAACTCCTGCATATGTGCCTATGGTCTTCAACCAAATGTGTCACTCTATAAAAAGGTTTTTTTGATTCTTTTAGGCCCTAACGTCGCTATATAAGTATTCAACACCTTAGTATGTTCTGGAAAATTATCGATATGATTGACCCAAACCATCTGCAGGACCTCTGCACTTTGAACGATGATTTATAATCCCTATAACCAAAATATTCAAGAGTATTTTAAATCCAAAATGTTACATCATTGTGTTTTCTACCCTTTCTCAAAGAATTAATGTGACAATCCATTCCAAAAACTTTTATGGCCCACACCTCATGAATCATAACCACATGTCATGGGGACCGTGCATCACAATTAAGAGTTGACTACCCTACGGTAATCGAACCCTTCTTGGATATATTTCCTCCATACCCAACCACATAATCTGGACATTTAAGTCTTTGAAGAATATTTCATGTCCCTCAGAATGGAGTGGAGATCATATTTTCTTTACCAAGATATTGACACACAAGGGATTTGACCTACCAACTAAAGGCGTATCCTCCTTGGAGGAAAAGAACTCCTAACCTTGTGAGTCTTGGAAACACTATGGTAGAACCTAGAACCTCAAGGTGTTTTCGGTCATCCCTGACATGTCTGACCCATCCCATATTCAGTAAATCAATATTTTGGGTTATGACTTAAATCACCCATATTACAACTATCCATGTGGGCCATAATTCCCTAGTATATCAGCCTCAACCAATATTACACCTATAAATATTCCATGACCCTTGTAAAATAGTGGATACACCTCTGTTTAATAATGATATCAATGACTAAGGACTTTTACCTACCAACCAAACACCTCCTTCTTACAGTAAGGAATCTCTATTCCTTGGGAGCCTTGGAAACACCACGGTAGAACTGAACACCCTAGAGTTTTTTGGGTCATTCCTTGCATGTCTACACCATATTCCATTATCATTGATCAAATAATATTATTAAGACTTTAAAATACATGAAATACCAAGGTCTAAGCTAAAAACCTTAAACTACAATGATAGAAGGTTCGAGATAATATATCCTAAACTACAATAATAGAAGGTCCAAGATAAAAGACCCAAAACTACATTGATAAAAGTTTCTAGCTAAAAGACCCTAAACTATAGTGATAGAAGGTCTGAGATGAAGGACCATAAATTACAAAGATATAAAATCTGAGATGAAATATCGAAAAATATAGCTATAGAAGGCCCAAGATAAAAGACCCTAAACTATAGTGATAGAAGTTCTGAGCTAAAGACCATAAACTACAGTGATAGATGGTTCGAGGTAAAAGATCCTAAACTATATAAATAAAATGTTCACCATAAAAGAACCTAAACTACAACAATAGAAGGTCCAATCCAAAAAACTGTTAACTATAACGATACAGGGTACGATCTAAAATACCATAAAATATAACAATACATGGTTTGAGCTAAAAGACCTTAAACTACAACAATTGATGGTCTAAGATAAAAGAACCTAAATTATAGAACAACATCAGTTCAGTCTGTAATAATGAAAAATCATGAATGGCCCACCATATGGCTCTGAAAAAAATAAATATACTTTCACTAAGCCTATCATATTTGGAAAAAGAAACAGATCACTCCTATTAGTACATATATTCTACCAAATAATCCTTCTGTGAATCAGGTATTCTCAAGATATATGGAACAAAAATATCAATGAGGAATATCATGTTGATGCAAATTAATGAGAATTTATCAAGAAGAATATATTATAATTTTAATAATAAAATCTATGAATTTAGGTTTAATCGATACTATACAAAGGATGGGTATCATTGGCGATTGATATAACATCAAATCAACAAGGCATCATGAACATCATAAATGAAATAAAAATAGGACAATAATGTAAAGTTTATAAAATTTATTCATTAATAGCATGCATAAAGAGGAATATATCATCATTCAGATATACATAAAAGTGTTTTATGTTTACATTATAATCAATTTATTTTAATTTCGAATGAATCAAAATCTATGGGGGAAATAAGTTGACACTGCTAAATGTGTTCCACACACTATTCCATGGATGGAAACTTGTGATGATTATTTAGAATATCATAATTCAGAACATCATGTTCCAATGAATTTTTGGGTGCATGTTGTGCGATGGATAAACAATGTTTCATGTGTCTTCTTTAACCTCATGGTGAAATAGTTCCATTTTTCCTATCTTTCATGGAATAGATATCACAGACCAGCATAAGCACATGTGTTTGAGATTTTTCACACTATAACTCCTTTAAGCCTACATGTAGTTCAAGTATTTTTTGAATATGAAGTCATGGTGTGGTTCAATTTCTTATAATGACCAGTCTATAAATCTAGTTCATGTGTATAACCTTTCTTAATGTAGAACTCCTCACACTTGGACTACTATATAAAATGTTCTACCATATGAAGATCGATCCATATGATGGACCATATAAACCGACATGATTGGTCTTAAAGGGGCCTATGAAGTAGTTCTATACGATCTTCATAGTTCATGAATTTAGATAAAAGGAGAATATTTCATGATAGATAAATGCTAGTATATAAAATCTTCTTCATCCTAGCAGTGCTAGTGTTTAAGTGGATCATGAATATAACTAACATCAAGGACCATCCAAATAATGATCCTCTCACTAAAAATCTGGGGTTCATTTAGTGAATTTACATAATATTCCATGTGATTTTGATCACACAAACTTTAGAATTTTCATCTTGTGGGATTTTGTGAATCCCCCAAGCATATCATAAATACATGCAATGCCGTGAAGATGATCTGTGTATAGGGTTAGTGTGTGACACATGTGGTATGAAACAGTTAGCATGAAAGTCCTTATCTCTTATGTGTCTATAGCATCCATCCAAAATTAATTTTTTATTCATAAACAAGGCACAGAAACGATCAACAAGAGACAAGAAACTAGGAACAAGAAACATGACACATTGGACATAGGTAGGCCTAAAGTATTGTAAACTGAGGGCATACCCTCTAATCAAATTACCCCCCTCAAGTGTCAAGGAATCGATCATACAGAGATAGGTGATGTTGGATCCCAGATTCACCATAGAAGCAAGATGATCTTCGACTTTTTCCCCATTACGCCATGTATGGATCACACAGACATTGTTAGTGAGGATGGTTTGGCATCTTCTGGCAACTTAGGATATTGACCAAGGGGTGTATCCTTTTCCATGCATAGAGGCATGGAGGATCAAAGTATCAGTCTCAATTTGGGTGATATCAAGATTCCTCTAATTGAACATTGATAAATTAGTGAGCATTAATTTGGCCTCGACTTATTGCAAGGTGACCTTCCCATAAAATATAGTAAAAGCCAAAACAACACTTCCTCGGATGTCAAAAACTACTACCCTCATATCATGTCACCCAACATGTAGGATCTGTCCATATTGAGCTTGTATCCAGAGTCTGGAGGAGGCCTGAAGAACCATTTACCATGTGTTCTATTGTAGAAAGATTGCCCAGGAGGTATAATAACCTATAGCAGCCACAATGAAAGAGCCTCCTGCCATTTATTGGCAAGTGCAACCAAATACACCAACAAGTCTCGCATGCGCATGATTATTGATCATGATGTGGACATAGAACCTTAGAACCTAGATTGATTTCTAGACTACCACAGACACCAGCACCCAGCACTAAAAACAATGGACCTTTCCATCCTTTCCACCCATGAAATATTCATCATGTGGAACCATCTGTCCATGAACAAAGAATCACCATGGTGGAAAGAGAAGAGCGTCGTGAGATCTCCAAATAAGGTCCAGACATCTTGGGCCCATTTACCTTCAAATAATAGATATTATGTGCTCTTCACCTGCCAGTTACGACAACAATGACATTTGGATTCCATGATAATCCCCACCTTCATGATATTGTCATCCGTGGCTGTTGCTTTTTTCTTAATTCTCCAGGTCAGAAAATTGTATTTTGAAGAAATCATTTTACACAAAACCATGTCATTCCAGATTTCATGGGTGTCCTTCTGGACCAAAATCCTATGGTAATCCCTGGTTGTGAAAGTCACTGAGTAGGAAGAATTGAATACACACCTGTTAGGATCCAGGTTGATGGATATCAACTAAACAATCTCCTATTTTTACATGTACAAGACAACCATGATGAATATTGGATAACATATATCTTCATTAAAGGTGATAAAATGAGTAGGAAAATCCGAAAATCTAATAACAGATCCTAACTAGTTGTGATTCCAGAAAATAATATTACCTTCCCCAACAATCCAACTAAAATTCTGTTTGAGGGTGTTAATGAGCGGGTATATCATGGACCAGTAGGGGGAATCATGACCACCAGGAGCTTCCCCATCTCCCACACTACTGTAGGACATTGTCTTCCTGAAAAGTGTTTTCCCTTCAATAACTTCCCACACAATCTTATCATGAATGCAGTGGAGAGTGGAGTATGAGACTCCTCACATTAACCCCCCCTCATGGATGGTCCTTTCCATTCTTCCCCATGAGACCCAATGCTTCAATCCTTCAGATAAATCATCCCAAGAAAACATGCCAAAATCTTATCAATAGTTCTGACGACTCTTTAGGCATATTAGTAGAGTCCATCACATAGATAGGAATGGATGAAAAAAGTCTATTGACCAATGAAATCCACCCCTGAAAGAAATGTATTAGTCTTTCTAGTTATGAACCTGACCTGTGATCTTGCTCATGATGTAATCAAAGTCTTGAAAATAAATTCTACATGAATATATAAGAGTTCCAAGGTAATCCATGGGGAAGGAGCCGTGTTGCATATCTAGTCTTCTACAAATGGAAGAGACCCTACTAGACAAAATCTTGTTAGAGATATAGAGATTTCATTTGGTATTATTAATAAACTTCCCACTATAGAAGCAATACTCCTCAAGGATATTATTGATACAAAAAATAGATCTCCATCCACCATTAATGAAGATAATAGTGTCATTCGAGAACATAAAATGGGATATAGTAGGGAGGTTCAATTTGCTGTGATAAGGGAGTAAATCACCATTAGACATACCTCTATTAATGAGGCGGCTAAAAGTATCATGTGAAACGATTAAAATTCATGAAGAGATTGGGTCTCTCTACCGTAGTCCTCGGGTGAACTTAAAGAATCCATGTATCCTCCTCATAAAATATACAACCATCCATGAGGAATTGATGCATCTTAAGATGATTGATGATGCCCTTGGAGAGAGCCCCATGGTTGTAAATACTCTGTTGATGAAACCCCATTCAATCCTTTCATAATCATTATTCATATTTAGTTTGATTTCCAAATTAGAGCCATGAAAATTGGTGTTGATTTCCCTCAAAATTTTATTTTCCAGGACTATAACCCCTTGTATAGACCATCACTTGACAAAACCATGTTGTTTAATAGACATCCATAGCATGAGAAAACTGAAAAACCTCAATTTAATGATTCTTTCCAAAATCTTATAGGGAAAATTACACATGATCACTGGTCTATAATGAGAGAGGGAGGAGGGGTCCTTAAACTTTGGTATGAGCACCAAATTTGTCACACATGTAGCCCTTGGAAGCCTACCACCACCAGAAGAAGCCTTAAATAGTAGTAGTGATATCACCATTAACCACTTCCCAAGCATCCCTATAGAAATAACCTAGAAATCCACCAGGTTAACCGTATGGGCTAATCTCCACATGAATCAAATATAAAATCAAATCCTAAAATATAGAATGTGTTGAATTCATTACCCTATGTTTCCACCATGCGTGAATACAGTGCATAAACAAGATCCATTGTGTAAATAGTGAGTTTCAAAAATATCCGATGCATAAATAAACATGATATTATTCCCATGAAAAATTTAGAGTAGGTTACATGATGACATGAAGCCTATAAGGTAACATGATCACACATAAAGAATACCAAGAGTTGAGGTATTTTGACAATTTATATTGATGCTACATATCTTTGGATTTGAGACTAAGAAAATTGATGTGATAGACATAAGAGCGTGTTTACAGAACATGAAACCATTATCAGATGAGCAGATGTTGTGTGGTTATTTGTCTATAAATATTGAGAGTTCTCAAGTTTGAGAGGGCCGCTCCCACTCAGCCAGCAAATATGTCATTTTCCTCACAAAATAATGTATCATAATCCCACACAAGGGTTATGTGAAGGAGAATACATGATAAATCCATCTCATAATTGTTCTTTCAAACTGTTGATATCCCACAATCTTCTATATCATATGAATTATTATTAAATGATGTGGCACTGCATATGCTGTCTCATGGAGAGCTAATTCCATGCATGTATATACTCCATCATGAAAACATATCAGATATCACATATCACAGTCCCGCCTCTTCCCGAAGACACTAAATTTCTGCATACCTGATTATGTGAAGAATATTTGACAATAACTCGATGTATGTCTATGATCAAGTCCGAATGAATTTATTTGATTCACTGTGAAAGCTGAGCATGAATAACATTAAAGACTCAATGAACCATGGAAATTCAATGAAATTCCACACCACACACATGCAATATTCATGTGTGCATCAGAATCTATAGTTTTTGGTTGATATCACCATGTCAAGAATATAAATATTCAATGTGTGTGCATCAAGGGTATGATGAGTGAAGTCTATGTGAGACTCTACCTCCTTACCCCCTTTAATCAATTGCATGGTAATTTAAACATCTTGTGACACCCTCATGCGAACCATTAGTTTTGACGCACCTTCATGCAGCTTGGATTATGAGTTATTCATGTGACGAATCACAAAACTATCCATACACCCCTTTGCTATCCGAACATCACAATAAAACACCATCAGTCATGATATATACTCGTACATCCCTGACCACAAGATACATCAAAGGAAAGAAAAGGTATTGTACCTAAAAATGTCTTCACATCATCTAAAGATTTTTATTGAAAATTTGATGCATTAAAGGTAATCAAAGTGACTGTCCCTAATAATGTCCACACGACATCACAAGAAACACCATTGAACATGTGACACATCGAAGGATATAAATAGTAATGGCCCTGAAAACATCTACATAGTCATAAGATCCAACACTACTCATGCAATGTGCCATAGGCAAACAGGGTGACTGACCAGGTTAGGGCACACACACCATCACAAAATCTCGTATTGATCATACAGTTCCCTCATGGACAATCAGTGGGTAATTTCCACATTACCCATTGGGAATTAAAGAGAAAAAAATATAAAAAAGGTGGGGGATTCATGTGGTCATAAACATCAAGTGACACGTTCCTGGTGGTTAGAAAGGCACCGCAAATGCCCACTGCCATGTCACCCTAACCAAGTGAAGGGATTCATATATGTCCAAGAAATCATACACTCCCTCTTTGGCTCAAAAAAATTATAGAAGGTTTTTTCTATGATAATCATTGTACATCACCATAATACATTTTTTTTAATGTGAAACATCACTGGTGGTGAAATTTATTTTCTTCGACAACAATCGTAAATGCTCACAAAATCCCCAATCCTTTGAAAAATAAAATAAGGAAATAAAAGAGGGAAGGATGGAGCCTCTTGTGGTCATAAAATTTATAGAACATGCTCACATGATCCATAAAACCTTAAAAAATACCTTCAATATGACCATATTGGCCTCAAGAAAGTCTACTCAAAATCCATCATCATCTCACAAAAGGTCATAGACAAGTTTTCTCAGATCACATAAAAGTGCTTTAACAGGTATCATGATATCTAGAAAGTCCTTATAAATTTTATCCTGGAAATATGGAAGTACCTCTATATTTACACATGATTCATAAAGAACCTATTAATTATGAATAATTCTATAAAGGAAAAGTTGATGATATAGTTTTGCAGTCACTGAAAATCATGCGACGCCCCCAAAATGACCTATAGAAGGATCTCACGAAACTCATGAAATCAAATCCCTCCACCGACCCCATCCAAGATTTTTGTGATATGAACCTCAAGATGAGATGAATAAATGAGGTGGATATCCCTATAAATCCCCACCCCATAATCAAAAAAGGGATCCTGAAGAGACATACGTTTCCTTGGAAACTCGCACTGATGCACCCAAGCACCTGAGAAAAGAACATATACATTGATCTTCATACACTTTTCATAAACCACCCGAGTCATGTGAAATAACTAGTAAAAGTTTATATGGTCATGTGACACTCCTTTGGTATACTATTTAGATCATGGGAATTCCCACTGACATGTTATATGCGAGTCACATGGTGCCCCTTGGGTCTACCACCCAAGACTCATGAAGTCCTCCAAGCTTTCCCTCTAGACCATATGGTTCCCCTCAGACATGTTTCCATTAAACACATGGAAACATAAGTACATGTTATATAAGTATCATGATAGCTAGGGAATTTAAATTGGCAATCGTGAAGTCCTCCAAGAAATCCATCCAGATCTCACTTTTCCTTCTTTCTATGTCAGCTGGCTCTTACAATGCCCCCAAAACATGTCATCCATATTTTCGCGGTGATCACCAAACATGTCAGTATGGATCATGTGTCATCATATAGCCATGTCACATTTACTATTTTAATTCCCTCCAAGTTTGTTATCAAAATTTAATGATGACACATGATCAAGTCATCTGGATCATGCAACACCCTCTAAGAATGTTAGACGAGATCATGTGATAGATTCTAGGATCAACCATCCATGGCCTGAAATATCCTTTGGACAATTCAACCTTGATCAAGAAATGACCTTAAAACATGTTATACAAGTTATTCAATTTACCTCTGACAAGTCAACAATATCATTCGATTATATTTGGAAATTCCAGGTAGAGATCCTCTGACACGTCAAGCAGAAAATCAGGTCATGTTTGGAAGACAACCACACTAGGTCAATCAAAAATCCCTGGACATGAAAACCTTATCCATCTTTAGTGTGAAATACCCAAACATAAGGGAAAGATTAGTGTGCAAGCCCCAATCAAGGTAACTATGATGAAAATGATTCTGACCATAACTAAGACAGATAAGACACCTCCCCAAGGCCCAAACTCTATATTAAGAATCCAAATGGTAGTCCCAACACATAAGTCCCACACCCACAAGTAATGAGACTTATTATTTTACATCCCCTATTTCTCATATAAAAAAAATCATGGGTTCTTAGGAACTCAAAATGATCATATCATTCAAATCATAAGCCTCTATCAAGATTAGGGAAACCTCAGTGTGTAAGCCCTGATCAAAGACTTAATATGATATGTACCACATATAAGGACAACCATAGTGTGTAGTCCCAGACCAATTGAAGAAGAATTACTCTAATTATATATATAACAAGGATACATAGGACACATTAATAAGTCATGAGACCAAACTCAAATGGGAATACACTTAGGTGTAAATCTACTCATGTCTCAAAAATTTCAACCATCAGGACCTAATCATTCCCATCAGCTAGTCATTCCACATCATCCATCATCAGATTGTAAAGAAAAATAAACTATGGAAACTATGATTCTTTCTATAACTAGGATACCTAGAAAACATTCTTAAGCTCCGAGCTCCATAATATGCATCCCAAGGTTGTCCTAGTAAATAAGTCCAAAATCCATATACAATGAGGTGGATTACTTAATATCCATTGTTTCTAAAACCTAGAATAACTCATGTTGTCTTAGGGAATTACAATGGGCATATCATTTTTATCATAAATATCTAATATCTAGGGTAACCTCATTGTGTAAGCCCCGATGACTGACATTATATGATAAGATCATTTACCTTGGGTCCAGTACCTAGGGATAAAAAAAATTCTAACTATGATTCTTTCCATAATAATGATATGTAGTACCTATCCTAAAGACATGATCTTGAATATGAGGTTCTCAAGTTCCCAAATATATGTTCTTTTCGTATGATATTAAACTACATGAGCTTAATGAACTATTTGGGTTTTGATTCCTATTATAGAACATGATATATAGGATTACTCATAACGGCTCAATCCCATCCTTGAGAAATTAAGTTCATTCCAGGATAACAAAAAACTCACAAGTTCCTGATTATATAGATTTAACATATAAGAATATACCCACTAAATGGAAATGGAGTAAGAACATCAGATACATATAGCTAGATTCACTAATGAGACCCCCTTCTTCTACATATAAAAGGGGATAACCTATGATCATTCTGTTAGTGTAACTGGTCCCATATTAGGAATAGGAATATATTTAAAAACATATAATAAATCTATAAGAGGGTCTTGTATTAGGAAAAAATTCAACTCAAAAGGGTGTGAAGAGATCAACCTCCAATCCACTCGACCAATGTGAATTCCTAAGTGTCATTGGTTATGAAACCCGAACTGACCACCTGCCTTTAGAAAATAGGTATGTACCCAATAATGGATGTGGTAACCATTGAGAGTTTCCATTAAGAACAAAAATAGCGACCTGAATTAAATGATTGTGAAATAAATTGAACCCCTCACAATCAACCATCAATCCAAACTAAATTCACCTTAGTAATGAAGGCGCACGATTGTCTCTTTTCCATTGAAACAATCACCCTTCCACTAAAGAGAACAATGCTCATCTAGATTCATCATATTCAGTATCTTTTGATCATTTATTTATTTTTCTATATTTACTTTTCATTATGTAATATTTTATTATTATGTTTTAATTTATTTTATTCTAGTTTATGATTTTCCCAATAAAAAGAATATCATTCATCATCTGGTTATTCTACCACTAAAAAGAAGTTTTGTTTGTGACTCTCGATCAAAATTCTGGTCATAGACTAAGGGTTTGTCTTTTATAAAATACATAGTTTTGACTCCTCGTTCATTTAAAAGGTATTTCCTATAATAGGTTCTCACACATTTAAAAGTGAGTTTCTTAGTGGGTTCTAATATTCTTGAGGAGTAGAGAATTTTGATGAGTGGACTAGGATCATTATGATCTAATCCCCTATATATTATTGTGTTCTTTCATTTTATTTTCCACTACACCACATATCAATAACAAATCACCCCCAATTAATATTTTCTTTATAAAATATTATTTATTTTTCATTAAAAAATTAAATGAATATTCAATACCATCTATTTATTATTTCCATCACTATCAATCCAATAATTAGTATTAGAGAATGTTGATACTTATTTGGTAGTATGAGTCTTTTTTTTATTTTAATCTGATACCAAAAAATTGGTATTAGAGGGTAAGACCATCCATAATAGATAGTTAGCCTCTCTGATTTTTTCTATTGTTTATTTTTATCCAGGTACTAACCTAATATCCTAGTAGTGACATTATAGGAAATAATTTTTTTTACTTTAATATGGAAGGTGTAAATACGAATGATGGATGGATTCCACTAAAACCACCATTCTTTGATGTAAGTGACTGTGGGGACTAGAAATATTGAATGGTAGCCTACTTTAAATAGTAATGTGTGGATCACTAGACTATCATAGAAAATATATATGATCTACCTAAAGTTGATCGTGCAACACTTGTAGTTAATGAAATGGTAAAATATATTTTTAATTATAAATTTAAAAATATTTTCCATTGTGCTATATATAAATACCCTAGCCTAAGTAGCCTAGATTTAGTGCCTTAATTCATCACATTGGTACCATGAAAAAGTGTTCTTATCCCAAAGGATTGAATAGTTTTGTAGTTTTGGAAAACCAGATGCAAACATAAGTTTTAAATTATAACTTGAAAGGAAAAACAATATAGTAACTCCATTGGAAACATATATAACTACTATATTATCCATGAATTCCATTCATAATATACATCTTCTCATGTTAGGGGAAAATAAATAAGAAATGTGTGAGATTCGATGATCAGGGAGGGTAAAAAATATAGAGGAATATACAATAAACAAGAAAAAATTATTATGGCTTGGTGATTAACTGAAACATATTCCATTTAATCAATAATATGATAATAATATAGATAGAATAAAAATTTATTGAATAATTCCATATAAATAATCATATGAGAATAAAACTTAACCATGAATGTTCTACTAGTCGATTAAACCCATGGATTATCAATTACTGATATCATAATGAGGTAATTAATAATTTTGGATATCATAAACATACTATAAAGGCCTCGTCCAAGAATTGTACATAAATAGGCAAGGCCTCAACAAAAACCTTGTCTAGTTTGTCTCATGAGACCTATTGGTGTATCGAGGGGCTATAGCGGGGCCCTCCTGTCACTTTTCTCATATGTCTAATAAGTTATTTAAAAAGATATATTTAAATAAAAATTGTTCCATAGAAAATTGAATTATTTTAATCATAATAATAGTTAAAAATACTCTAATAAATTCAATGATAAATTCTTGAGAGAAATACCCTTTTATTTTAGAAACAAGATTTAATTTGGAAAATCCTTTTTATTTTTCATTAAATTAAATTGTATAAGTGAATATCACAAAAAACTTAAGGTAAGGAAAATAAAATTATGTTTTCTTAATAAATTATGTCTAAATGAAGTGAAAACATGTAGAAATAGTGTTTAGGAAACTTTAGAGATGAGCCATTTTAGTGATGTTTAAGGACAATATTAATGATAATTTAAATTAGAAAAGGTACACTATTTTATATAAAACCCAGAATGAACCAAGATAGATTTTTTTGATAAAATGAGTGATGTTAAAAAAAATTGATTCTTAGAACATATTATTTAGTGCACTTGAAAATGGGAAATAAATTGGGAAATTCCCTTTAATCAGGCTCGCTTATCGGAAGGAATGGGAAAGGGAAAGATTATAAAACATATATTTCCCCAGAAAAGAATAATGAAATGATATGGATACATGATTTTGGAACATATAAACTTAATTTAGAATAATTATAAAAAAATTAATAAGAATTACATTGGGGTAAAGAGAGAGGAAGCGTAACCCGAAAGAAAAATGGAGGTTCAGGGAGAATCCTTAAATACTTTGTAATCAGTTGAATCGAATGACCCATAAAATTAATTATCATAAAATGAGACATTTAATACTATTAATATAAATATATTAATGATATTATACATCAAATGTAATTATATATACACTACATAAAATAAATAATGGTGAATAAGGAATATATCATACAAATAAAGGCGAGATGAGAAAACCCTTATGTTATGTCTGAAAGCATTCTGCACTTGTATTTAACGTTTGATAAAATGAAATTAGATTCATTAATAATTTATTTCATATTCAACATTTATTTGATTTATTATAATTTTATTAAGTTAATTTATAGTCTTTATGATGAGTTTTAAGATAATATTTTATCATTCGGGAGCGTTCGTTTCCTTGGTTTTGAGGATCAATTTACTTGTATACATGTACAAAAGATCATGTGATTCGGGAATAGTTATCTAGAATTAAAATAATAAATTATTAATTTAAATATATTAGATTAAATTTTTATATAATTCATTTGGTTATTTGGGGTGCAGGTGAATCCTTAGATAAGAAGTCAGTGATAATCTTTTAGATTATTTTGGCGGTTGTTTGATCATCAAAAACTAGTTTTGTATCATTAATTAATATTTTGTATATATAATGATTCAATAACATTAAATAATAAGTTATAAATATATTAAAATATTTTTTATCCATAAAAATGGTTTTATGACAAGCAATGTTGGTATAATTGAAAAACAAAAACACATCATCCACGAAGCCAATAAATCGGCACATCACTGATGATGTTTTCATTTTCAGAATAAAATGAAGAGGAGAAGAGAATTGATGATGGATTTTACATTGGAAAAATAAAATTATAGTATATATAATATAATGGACTTATCATGAATTTTTGGGTATAGGATCTAAGGGAATTATAAGAAAATAAAGGAAAAAATAAAGGAAACTAAAAGAAAAAGAAAGAGGATTTTACCTCTTGATTTTTTATCCTTGAGAACCTCCTTGTGGAAGTTAGTTTTGGTATTTATTGAGAACAAATGACCCTAATAGTGGAGTATATACTAGGGAAGTGTCTTGGGAAGAAACTATAAATGTTTAAATTCTTAATAGGTGTGAACAGAAGAGGTTTTGAGGGGAGGTATTTATTGTGGAGGACAGGGGTGTTTTTTGATTATTTAATTCATTTGTTTATTATTTTGGATGAAAACTATCAATAGTGATGAGTCTTGTGACTAAATACAGTAAATAGTGAATTTTAATTTATCCAATGGTGTTTAGATAATTCATTACTCAAGGAATAATTTATTTATCTTAATATATATACATACATTGTAAATTATCGTATTTCTCTATTCAACAACAATTCAACTATTTTAGAAAAATATCAAAATTTCAACATAAAATTTTTTAAACTTATATAATTCAAAAATGAACTCAATTTTCTGAAAATAATTTTTTAAATATGATAATTTTAAATTTTTAATAAAATCATTATTTAGTAGAAAAATACTGATTTTAAAATTATAACTCATTTACGACACTTTCAAAAATTGATTAGGGCCTCATAAAATTATCTTATAATAAAAAATAAACAAAATATTAATTTATAAATATATTTTTTGAGAATAAATATTTTTTAAACCATTACATTTGTTAAAAAATTGTAAATAAACATTTAATGTTTCACAAAAATACCAATACTTAATTTATCATTTCTAAAACATTCCTTTACATATTCCATTATATAAATATATTATATTTTCATTCATAATATCCCTAAATAATATTTACAATTTAATAGGTGAGTATACTATTAAAATCATAAATTTACTATTAATTATATAGAAAATGATAGTTTTATATAAATTGGGATTTTCACTATTCACAGAAAAATAAATATTTTTAGAAAAATAAAAAACATTCAACGTAAGATAATTTTGACAGTATAATTTTAAAAATAAAGTTTATTTTGATCAATAGAATTTATAAAAGTTTCAAAATTTAGTTTTAAAATTAAGTGTGCTATTAAAATGCATTAAAACTATCTTTAGGATATTATAGCCTTTTAATGCGTAATATTTGATTCATTCTTATCTATTTCCTATAAAATCGTTTCGATAAATGTAAAATCATTTTATTAAATATTTAATACATAAATTTCATAATTTGGTTAAAAATATTCATTCCCTATAATTTAACAACTATGTTATGAAATTCATTTTAAAATAATGATATTTAATAATCTATCACTATTAGTTTAAGATTGCTGTTGTGCGAAACCTATGTTGTAAAAAATAAATAAATTTAAAAAGATACATACCATAAAATCCTGGGGTGTTATACTATAATAAGTTTTTATCATCTTATTTCATCTTGTAAGGCCACCCATGATATATGGGGAATACTTTAAGTGACTCATTATGGAAATGAAAAGAGAAAGATAACCAATCTAGGAATGATCCATGAAAATTACCAGGACATCAAAATTGGAGATGAAGAATCTGTAAACCGGATATTTCTTCATTTTACTAGTATTACTAATGTTATGAGTGCTCTTGGAGAATATTTTGAAAACAAATATAAAGTGGATATATTTTTGAGAGATCTTCCGAAAAATGGCATGCAAAGAAGGTGGATATTAATGAGAATAATAATTTCAAGGAGTATACATTAGATGGATTAATATTATATCTATTGAAGTTTGAGTTTGAGTTAATAAATACTTCTAATGAAGATTATATAGAGATAAAATTTGTAACGACCCAAACATTTATCAATAAAAAATACTCCTGATATAATTAAATGTCTTATTATGTAAAATGGTTATATACAACATATGCAATTCCTTGGTTTTATGTTTTTGGATTTTAAAATTCTATTAATAATTTTTATCAGTGCTGATATAGGTGTTGAACAGTGATCACATGATTAGTATAAATATAGGTCTTTAACAAATCTAATTTACTCAGACAAAGGAAGCGATGACCTCATCCAGTAAAATTGCTCCATACAAATCCAATTTGTTGGATCTAAAAAATGAGTTAGCATCACTGGGATTCACTCTTGACCAAGCCCAAGACGATCTTCAACATGTTAACCTTGAATAGAAAGTCCTACGGGAGAACTGGAAGTTGATAGAGATTACTAGCAAAGCAACGTTATCTGAGCCACCTCAAGAGTCTATCACCATCACACACCTTACCTGTATGTCTTATGTGGGTGTTATAAGGGGTTATGTAAAAATACCCTAGAACTATTATTATGTGCATTATTTTTTGTATAGAATAAAAATATACATTCATTTTATTATTATTACTTTGTAAATAATTTTAAAGAACAAATAGTATTTTAGTTAATTTTCAATTAAGAAATATATTTTTATGAATTAATGGATTTGTGAATTAAATAATATTTTACTAAAATATTATTACTAAATTACCATTTTATTAAATCTAAATTATCATATAATTTTTATGAATACAATTGTAATATTTATAAATGGTTGAAAGTTGTTTTTGTCAAAACCTATGAATTTTTTATAAATGTCGGTTTTTATTTTAAAAGTAAAAATTCACATATTTAGAAATTATTTAGATAAAATGAATATTATTTTGGGAATCAATACTTCAAAATTATCCAATGGTGAATTTTTCATAATTTTCTGAGATAGTTGAATTTTTGGGTAAAAATTAAATACCATTTAAATATATAATGTGGTTTATGACTTCATAATGACCGAATAGTGATATAATAAAATACTATTAATGAGATGTTTGACTAATATATGTTTTAACTTTAAAAAATGTGATTTTATATTTATTTGATTAATTTTATGGTGCCTTAGTGGACCATCCAAGAGTTATAAAACATTTTAACTTTTTAAATTTATTTCCATGAGAGTGTGACTCACCTTCACATAAGCAAGACTAATATTTCAATAAGTTCGGAAATTGGCATTATAAAATAATGTTTTCCATTTATCTTTTGAAAAAACCATGGGAAAAATATATGGGATGGTTTGTGGTTTTGATTAGTTTAATGTGTAGTGTCCAAAACCTAAATAATAAAGAATTTCCCCTATTTTCCTATATAAACCAACCCAAGCTCCCACTTCCTCTTCAATAAAAGCCTTTGGACCTCAAACAACCTCTTCCATCATCTCTCTATAATCCCCCAAGGCCCCCAAGCTCCCATTAATCCTCCCTCAATCCCCTCCCAAGCCTTTGGGATCACACTTCCAAGTAAGGGATTTCTCCCTTACCCATTTTTGTCCAAATTTCATTATGTTATTATACCCTTTTATTTTCAATTAAAAATATTGGGGTATGATTTCTAACCTCCCCCATACATCCCTATTCATTTTTTATTGATGATATACCTCTTTATCTTTCATTAATTCCACCCATGTACACCCGTTACCATGCCGAAATTCCGTAAGGAATTTATCTTTTCTCATTTTTTGGGACCACTTTGTGTATGAAGATTGTATTTTTTGTCATTTGGTGTATTTGGATGTCAATAATGATCAACATGAAGAAATTAACTCTCCTAAGTTTAATGGAGAATTAAATTTAGATGATTGATGCAGTAATCATAACTGTTCTTTGGAAGAAGTAAAAGAAAAGGAGAAGAAGAGGGTGTGAGGAGGCTTGGAATTACAAAGTGGGCATGAATGAGTTTTGAGATAGAAAGTGGAAATGAATTTCAATGCATACTTAGTTTTTTAATTAGTACTCTTATAATCCTTACCTAAAAATATAGGGTCATCCCACTAGCCAGCCAGCCATCCTCAACCCGAGGCTCACACTGGACCACAAGGGTCGACCATGCCCACGGGGAAGCCAGCCCGGCCTGCACGCAGGAGGCACATGGGGGCTATGTATATCCCCATGGTATGCATAGTGGGCACTATGATCATGGCTGAGGAGGCAGAGTTGGCGCTAGGAGTGTGCTTGAGGAGAACCGATGAGGGCGACATCAGAGGGGGGATAGGAGTAATCTAGCGCTAAGGCTGTGCAGATTGATTGATATATCATGGCTCTTCCGCATCTCCGTTTCGATATGGGATGATGATTTCAATGAAAAATATAATCTAAGCTATCTATTTGATCCTGTGCATGATCTCGGCTACACATCGCATCCCATGTCTAGCAATATAATCTGAGTCATTCATTATCCTTGCGCCACGTATGATTCAACCAGTGTTGTCTGATCTCCTCCGCCGAGGATGTCTTCAACCTTTGGACACCCGCATGCACCCAAAAACCAGTGCTCGAGTTAAATGATGGTCTCACCTCTCTGGTCATCAATTGATCTCAGTTCAATCCCACAATTATCTTCTGGATTCTACGATCACATGAATGTAATTACATTTTCATGCATGCGAATGAAATGAAGAACATGCAAATGGTCGAGGTAAACAAAGTTTCCAAGACCATGCGGATTCGAGCTGGGTTTCAAAAAGTGATATGCCATCTTGAATACATGAACGATCATCAAGAAGGCCAAAAATTTTAAATGTGAAACATTCATGATATGCAGCATATCTCCACACGAGTTTGAAGATAATAAAGTACCGAAGATCTCAGTTATTCAGGTAAGAATCTTGAAGAGAGTATTGTGTGGATTTTGGATGTGGAAAAGATATGATATGTACTCATAAAAAGAGACCCACTGATTAGAGAAGAATCTGCTGCTCCCAAGGTTTCGAGGGCTCCTGTTTTGAGAAACAGAGTCTCTCCGATCTTCTAGTTTTCAAGGGGTAAGTAAGAGACATGAACCTTTCTAGGTTCATGAAGAGTAAACCACGAACCAATATGGTTCTACAAAGAGAAGTAGTTATGTGTACCCCACGTGTTTGTGAAACAAGGAACTGCATATCACTTCGTTACATGAGGTAGGAGAGCCTCAAACCGTTCTTGGTTCTCGAAGAGAGTTCCCACAAACCATTCTAGGTTTTTGAGGAAAAGGTACCACATACCGTTCTTGTTCTGTGAAGAGGAGGTCCCACAAACCAATAGAACCACATACCACTTGGTACGCGAAGGAGGTTTTCACTTCATGTGTGAAGGATGCCCACACATCTCTTGCACAAGGAGGGGCCATGAACCAATCTAGTTTGTAAAGGATTCCTACACACTTGGTGCATAGAAAAACAGTATACCCTTGGTGCGAATGAGGAAAACTAGAACATGATAAAAAACCTGAGGAGATGTGTGTGAAAATAAGGGAAAACCAAATAAAAACATTGAAGTTTGAATAAAATCACATGTTCATAACTATAAACATATCAAAATGAATAGTGTGTGTTGATAAAGGTAGAAGAAAAGAATGTACATGGTGATGGGAAGTGAGTGCATGAATTCATATGCATGATTTAAAGAATAAAAAAATTAAATCCCAAGAAAGTAGAAGAGGAATTGGATGCATTCATGCATGCACATGAATACGTGAATACTTTGAATAGAATCATCCTAAATTGAGAGTTCATGTGTGTAAATAATTGAGGAGGAAGATAATATATGAATTATAACAGGCATGGTCACATAGACACATGGAAGGAGAAGGGTTGATTCTGATGATGCCTAGTGAGCTGTTTTTCAGTTTTTGAATAATAAAAAAAGAATTTCTAATTCTACCAAATAAGAATAAGAAGCCTTAGTACATCTAGTTGTTGAACAGGAGAAGAGGTTGAATGTTAAAGAGCATAAACTCTGGACCTCTATGAAAGCAAAGTATCATGCTGAACATGAAACAAAGACTTTCATTTCTATACATTAAAGGGACCTTCATATACATAAATTGAGTTTGACTTCACCTAGGGCAGTGAGCAAGGGGTAGTCAACGGAAGTGATCCGAGGGACGTAGTGAGCTATCCCTAAATGTTTGTAAATACAATGTTCTTGGGATAGAGTGACTGTATCAAAACCTTGTAATCTATAGCTAGTTAAGAATAGTGGAATTAGGTATGACTGACAATCTGTCGGCGTTTGCTCCTTAGATGTAGCCCTTAGTGGTGAACCATGTAAAAGTACTCTGTTGTTCTTCTGCATGTGAATGTTTTAATTACTGCACATATTTATCATTATGGTTTAATTTATTTCCTAAAAACATGGGAAAAGGATCCAATAAATGGGAGAAAAAGTTGACACCCTGATTCACCCCCCTCTCTGGGTGACCTAGGGTCCTTTAATTGGTATTATAGAGAAAATGTTTACTTATGTTGGATACTCCTTAGTAATTATATTCAGAAAAGGATTTGAGTTTGTCTTTCTTGAGTCAATAATGAAGATAAATCTTGATGAAAGATCATTTATCTCTGAGAATAAGTTTATACCCAACAAGACCATGACTAACATGAAAAATAATGAGAAGAATCAGTTGAAGAAGTCCCTCATGCCTAAAGAAGGTGCTACAACTTATTCTCTATTACTTGTTAATAATGAAGTTATATCTGGCTTGGAAAGTAAGGAGCATGTGGCTTAGGTTTCCACCAAAATCAAGGATTCCAACACAATTGGTGATGATGATTATAAATTTACTTCACATGAGATGACAATGAAGAAATTAAGAGCCTATCTGCATGATATTTCTGAAGAAGGAATTGCTGTTATTGGTAGAATATTTCAATGCATGTAGGTTGAGATCACCCGACAAAAAAGAAGAAGATAATAATGTGGAAAAGGTATTGGAAGAAAAAATTCTTGGATGTTTAAATATCTCATGATGGATTAAATCCTTTGAAGTAAAATAGGGAATCAATATGATTCTGGAAGAAAACATCCATGCATTTAAAGTTGTGCTGAAAAAGAGCACTGTATTGAAGGTTCTAAATTTGGAAGAAACTTTAAAGAAGGTAAAAGAGATTGACTATTTGTTACGACGCAAAATTAACATGCATGATGATGATGCTGTAATATTAAAGAAGGATTGTGATGCAAATATGATCTTGAATGAAGATCAAAGGACCATACTCAATATGGAATGTCTAAAATTGGAAGCCCAGTTGACTAATCATGAGAAGACACATATTGAGACTTCAAAAAAATATAACAGTTACTGTTGTTACTCAATTACCACTGGAGGATTCTAAAGTTGAAATACCTCCAACATGTGATAAGAAGATCATGACTTCACTCATTGATCTATCACAAGCAGCTGAGAAAATGAAGGTACCATACATACCAACTTGTACTATTGTTTCTAAATATGTATCTACTAAAAGTGCATGTTGGAATAAAAATACTAAATAGGTATGGATGAAGAAATTTGATGAGAAGAAACCTACAACCATGGCTAGGATAGATAGGAAGAAGAAGCTATAATATGGTTCCCTAGATAGAGCACAATACATTAAAAGGAAGGCCCAAAAACATTATACAGAAGATATCAAGAAGACAAGATTTATGGGTCAATGTTGTTGCTAAAACAGATTTGGGAATTGTGCACTAGATTATTGGTGAAATCCTTTAAATGAAAAAGAACAGAGAAATCATATGTCAAAAGGGAGAAAACTAGAGAAGAAAATGCAACATTAACATATCTATAAGAATATGTATACCGGAAAAAGGTTTGGAATGCTAGAAAACATCTGTGATGTATGAAATGGGAGTGGTCACAAGAATGGAGCATGAATATCTCAACATATGTCCAGAGCTGATAAGAACAGAAGATCATAGAAGCCAGCTGAGAAAGAATAAGCTACCTTGGGAGAAAATCAAAAGAATGTTTCAAAAGGAAATTCTCCCAAGAAGACTCCAAAAACGAAAGGTGATTAGTCACTAGATTCAAAATCCAAGAAGTTAAAGAGTGTTACCTCCTAATGAATTCCTAAAAATGATGACACTCTGAAGATTCCAAGTGGAAAATCCAAACTTACTACCATTGTTCCTAGAGACATGCTGGTTATCAGGCCTGAATATTTGCAATGAATAAGAATGAAAGGAGACTCATAGGCTAAGGATAGTGAAATAGGAAATAAGAATATTCCACATGAATATAAATAAGTCATGTGTGTGAGGTGCAATGAGGTTGGTCAAACTGTTAAGAATTGAAGTGCTTTTATACCAGCCCAAGATGAATTCCTGAGGAATATGAAAGTTACACCTGGAGATTCTAGTGATTTGAAAGCTCTTGAAGAAAGAAGACTCACACATGAAGAGGTGGAAGGAATATTGAGATCCACACAACCAAATTCAGAACTGATGATCAAATGTGAAATTATGAGGACTGGAGAAAACAAAGAATCTTGTTTTAGAAAATCATCTTAGCCTTCCATCTCATATTGAAGAATCAAGGAGGATCCACCTTATTCCCCTAACCCATTGTGAATTGTACTAATTTTAATGGGAATTGAAGGTGGAGAAAGAACTCAGGGGGAGAACTTTAGAAGTGTTCCATTAAGGGGGAGACACACAAAGAAGTTACCAAAGTAATTATTTCATCTTCAGTTGGTATCAGATTAAATTACTCTGAAGATTGTCTAAAGATCAGTTCATTTGAAAAGATAGGTCATTTATCAATCTCTCATCCTTGGTTACTAAAAATAAAAATTATTTTGCAAAGGAAGAGTAACTAAATAAATCAGTGACACAATAAAATTGGAAAGGCCCTTGAATAAAAGTACATCAGTTCACATCACAATGAGGTATCATGATCAAGGGATAATGGACAGATTTGTTGTCTAGATCAAATCCTTTTATTTTCTACATCGAGAATTTCTCAAGTAGACTTAGAGTGAAATGATTGATGGAATAATTTCTTAAGTATATAATGATACCCTATCTACCATAAATTATTCATTTCTTTTCAATAAGGGGTATAAATAGTGAAATTAAAGTTGAAAAGTGAAAGGGAGATAGAAAATCATTTTGACGTTGACTGCTCATTTTAGAGATTGTTAAAGTTTTGAAAAAAACGAAAATTGGGAGATTTTTGGGACCACTTTGTGTATGATTATTGTATTTGTTGTCAATGGGTATCAATGGATGTCAATAATGATCAACAAGAAGAAAGGGAACCTCCTAAATGAAATGGAGAATGGAATTTTTATGATTGATGCACTGATCCCAAGTGTTCTTTGGAAGAAGTAAAAGAAAAGGAGAATAAGAGGGTGTGAGGAGGCTTGGAATTTTAAGGTGGTCATGCATGGGGTTTGACATAGAAATAGGCCATGAATTTCAATGTATACATAGTTTTGTACTAAGTACTCTTATAAGCCTTACATAAAAAATATGGCCAGCCCACTAGCCAGCAAACCCGGCTCAACTCGAGGCTCATACCGGACCATAGGGGTTAGCCACGCCCACAGGGAAGCCAGCCCGACCATCCCATAAGAGGCACATGGGGGCCATGTATAAGCCCCAAGGTATGAATAGTGGGTTCTAGGAGCACACCCGATGAGGAAGAGTGGGCTCTAGGAGTGCGTCCGAGGAGAACCGATGTAGGATGACATCAGAAGGGGGAGAGGAGTAATCTAGCGCTAGGGCCACATAGATTTATTGATATACTATGACTCTTCCTCATCTCCGTTTCGATATGGGACGAAGATTTCAATGAAAAATCTAATCTATGATGTCTACCTGATCCCATGCGTGATCTTGACTGCACATCACATCTCATGTCCAGCGATATAATCTGATCCGTTAATTATATTCGCACCACGTATGATTCAATCAGCACTGTTTGATCTCCTCCACTGAGGTTGTCTTCAACCATCAGACATCTGCATGCACCTACAAACCAGTTCTTGAGATGAATGAAGATCTCACCACTCTAGTCATCAATTGAGCTCAATTCAATCCCACAATGATTGTTTGGATGCTACGATCACATGAATAGAATTAAATTTTTATACATGCGAATGAAACGAAGAACAAGCGAATGGTTGAGGAAAATGAAGTTTCCAAGAACATGTGGATTCGAGAAGGGTTTCAAAAAGTGATACATTCCATCTTGATTACATGAATGGTCGTCAAGAAGGCCGTGCGTTTGAAAAAGGAAACATTTATGATATGTGGTATATCTCCATGCGGGTTTGATGATATTAAAGAACCAAAGATCTCTACTGTTCAAGGAAGAATATTGAAGAGTGCATTATGAGAATTTTGGATGTGGAAAATATCTAATCTATACTCTTAAAAGAGACCCTCCAATTTGAGAAGTGGCTAATGCTCCCATGTTTTTGAGGGATCTTGTTTTGATAAATAGAGTCTCAAAGATCTTCCAGTTTTCAAGGGATAAACAAGAGCCATGAACCATTATTGGTTTGTGAAGAGTAAACTGTGAACCAATCTGGTTCTACGAAGAGAAGGAGTTCTACGTACCTCATAGGTTTGTGAAACAAGGAACCCCGTACTGCTTCGGTACACAAGTCAGGAGAGCCACAAACTATTCTTGGTTCACGAAGTGAGTTCCTGCGAACCGTTCTAGGTTTGTGAGGAAATGGTACCACATACCATTCTGGCTCTGTAAAGATGAGGTCCCGTGAACCAACAAAACTGCATACAACTTGGTTATTGAAAGAGGTTCTCACTTCGTGTATGAAGGAATCCCACACATATCTTATGCAAGTAGGGTCCATGAACCATTCTGGTTCACAAAGGAGACCTGAGCACTCTGTGTATATTATAACTCCATACCCTTGGTGTGAATGATTAAAACTAGAACATCATAACAAACCCGAGGAGATGAGTGTGCAGATAAGGGACAACCAAATACACACAATGAAGTTTAAATAAAATAACATGATAATAACTATAAAAAAATCGAAGTGAACAGTGTTTATTTAGAAAGGGATAAGAAAATAATGTACATGGTGATGGGAATTGAGTGCATACATTTATATTCATGATTTGAAGAAGAACACAATTATAGCACAAGAAAGTAGAAGAGGAAGTTCATGCATTCATGCATGCATATGCACACATGAATAATTTGAAGAGAAGCATCCTAAACCGAGGGTTCACATGTGTAAATAAGTGAAGAGGAAGATAATATATGAATTATCACATGCATGGTCCCATAGAGAAATGGAAGAAGAAGGTTTGGTTATGATGATGCCTAGGGAGCTAATTTTTAGTGTTTGAATAATCGCAAAAGAATTTGTGATTATGGACAAGAAGAACAAGAATCCTTAATATATATGGTTGTTGAAATAGAGAATATATTGGACATTTAAGATAATAAACTATGGAACTCAATGGAAGAAAGTCTCATGTTGAATAGGAGAAAAATACTTTCATGCCTATCCCTTGAAGGGACCTTCACGTCCATAAACTGAGTGTGACTTCACCCAGGGCAGTGAGCCAGGGAGAGTCAACAGAAGTGATTCGAGGGAAGTAGTGAGTTGTCCCTAAACTTGTGTAAAGGAAATGTTCCTGGGAAAGTGTGAATATACCCGAACCGTGTAATCTACATCTTGTGAAGAATAGTGGAATTAGGTACAACATGCAATCTGTCGGCGTATTCTCCTTGGAAGTAGCCCTTAGTGGAGAACCAAGTAAAAGTTCTATGTTGTTATTCTGCATGTGAATGTTTTAATTACTACACATATCCATCATAAAGGTTTAATTATGTTCCTACTAATGTGGGAACATGATCCAATAAACAGTAGAAAAAGTTGACACCCTGATTCACCCCCCTCTCAGGGTAACCTAGGGTCCTTCAACATTTACCTTCAAGAAATTATTTTTTATTATAAATCTAAATACCATTACATATGCTGGGACATGTATTTATATGAATGATTTACTATATATTTAATGTACATATGATGAGACACCCCTTTATCTCTCATCAACCATTTTTATGAATTCTTGTGTCACGCCGTTATGATGCCGAAATTGCACCTCAATTTTCAAAGCCAAAGCCATTGTGTAGTGAATGCCATGCCCTTTTCTCTATCAAGGGTATTCAAATTTATACACATTTACTTATTGATTATAGAGTTCCATGTATTTATTCCACATTACTTTATCATGGAATAAATGATGATATTGAATGATTCCATGTTGTATGATCAATGTGGCACACTTATGCATGAAATAAAATGATTAAGAAGGGTTCGCCTTGATAGCACTCCAATGCATTGGTTAAAGATTAGTATCATGATAAGTTAAGTGAAATGAGGGTTTAATTATCCTAATTCAAGTTCTATGAGGGTTTAATCATGCTCTATGTGCAATGGGCCTTGTCTCATGCTAATATCATGTTAAATGTGGTTGCCACATTTCCATGTTATGATAATCATGCTATATCATGCCTTTATATTCATGTTTATCTTATGATCCATTGATATGAATATTTACTAACATGTACTTTATTATTTATTTTATGCCTTTTTACTCCCTTACTGGGCTTTATAGATCACCCTTTTCTTATGCATGTCCAAAGGTTATCCCATGTAATGCTAAGTACGAAGGAATGTGTGTGGTCATATCAAATAAGTTTTCAATAAAGATGTGTATTTCATGTTCTAAGCTATTATGTAATGTCACTAATTTAACAAGACACTAGACCTCTCGATCCTTAGAGTTTTCTTAAGTGAAATTTTATGTATTAAATTATGTTTAAGTTTTAAATAATGAGAAGGGTTTTTATAGATAGTGTCAAAGGATAGGTTTAGTTATTTTTGGGATTAGGATTAGAAAACCATGGTGAAAGCCTTAGGGATAAGAATAAATATAATACAAATATACCTAAATTTTGGTGAGTATTAAGTGGTTTATCAGGAAAATACATCCCTCTTTGGATACGAATAGGTAGAGGCAGCTATAGCCTAGATGTATTTAGCGGTAAAATACAAAAACACTACTTTGAGATAGACTCGAACGAAAACTGGTACACGAAAACAGGCCTTGTTGTACTCTTGGTTACGACACTTTGAGGGGATATGATTTGGTAAATTTATAAGCTTAGTATGAACCATTATTAAGGGAATTAAAAAAATGCCCCTAAGAATATATGTTGGGAAGTAGATAATGGATAACATAGATTGAAGCCTATAGATTCATAACTTAATGAAATAAAAGTAATTTATAAATCATCCATTTTTTTATTTGGATTACCCTTTATGTGTTAACCCTAACTTTCCTTTTATTCCATCCAATAGCCTGTAATAGGAGGACTCGGGCTTACAACTGGTGCGGAGAAAAATGTGATGACTATTCTAATAAGATGCCCAATCCGATGGGAGGAGGAATCATAATCTTTTTTATGATAATATCCCAGTTAACTCAAGTTTTGATTAGAAAAATGGATCAAGAGGAACGTTCAAATCCCCCATAAGAAGGAACAAGTCACAATCGAGAGCTTCAGGAGGCAAATGCCTCCTACTATTAATGGATCATCAGATCCCTCAATTGTCAAAATATAGATCAACTCCATTGAAAAAATCTTCTCCATCCTTCAATGTTCTGAACAAGAGAAGGTTCTTCTGGATACTTATCGTATGGAGGGTGAAGCTGATCAATGGTGGAAATTGATAAAAGAATACAAATCCCGAGGAGGATATCAGGGCATTGGAATGGAATTATTTCCATAAAATGTTTTTTGATAAATATTTTCCTCGAAGCCTCTGACTAAAGATGGAAAGGGACTTCCTTTACCCTAAGAAAAAATACGATGAATCAATCAGAGAATATGTGGAAAAATTCACAATGATTGCACGATACACCTCTGGCTTCATCGTTACCCCCGAATTCAAGGTTTATCTCTTCTTTGGTGGGATAAAACCTAGCATACGGAAATCCTTAGCGATCCATGACTTCGAGAGCTATGAAGAAATTGTCTGAGGTGCCCTCAAGGTAGAAATAGAGATAAGAAAATCTCAGGGGTATCATGGGGATAAGAAGCATATGGTGAACTTCCATTCTGGAAGTTCGATGGATAAATCCAACAGTGCTAATAAATTCCATCACCCCACTTTCCAAATGTGTGGAACAAAGAACCCCATAAATTGCCTAAAGGGAATGAGTAAATGATTTATGTGCGAAAGAGAAGTTCACCTAGCCATTAAATGACGACAAGAAAAACCCATGGCTACGATAGAAGTGAGGAATTCTTAGTTCGACCCTCAATGCATTGTTTATTATTTCAACTAAAAATAACTTGGGTACTTTGCAAACTAGTGCCCTAAGCCAAGGGTTTTCTAAGGCAACCAACAACCTCCAAGGTAGAAAGGGTGAGCATTTTCCATCACTAATGCCGAAGTGAACCCTAAAAACAAAGTGGTGACATGTACTCTATTTATTAAATCAATAATAGCAAACATTCTTTTTTGATTCTGGTTCTAAGCATTCTTTTATATCCTGAATATTTAGTAGAAAAATCCCAAAACCACCAAAAATCATGGAAGTAAAGATGTCAGTGAGAATGGAAAATGGGGAAATCATTGCATCCTATGAATATAACTCCTCCCCAGTCATAATTTGGGTATTGAACTTTCCCATGAACCTCGTTATACCACCTCTAGTGGAATTTGATGCAATTATTGGCATGGATTGACTTTCCTTATATAGATCCAATATAAATTTTTGTGAGAGGGAAATCACTCTCCATATGGAGAATCGACCCCCGATTATGTAAAAGTGCAAGGATGATGAATCTTCTTTAGAACCATAATATCATGCGTGGATATTATTAACATATGATAATGTGTATCTTGATTAGATTATTGAGTCTATAGAAGAAACCATCCTTGAAGACCTGCCTATTGTGAGGGAATTTACTGACGTGTTTTCTGAGGAATTTCTTGGTCTTCCTCCTAGAAGAGATATTTAATTATCGATTGATCTTATACCCAGGTCATTGATAATATCCAAGAATTAGTATATAATGGCTTCTGTGGGGCTTGAGGAGCTAAAGAAACAACTATAGAAGAATCTGGATAAAGGGTTTATACGCTGAAGTGCTTCACCATGGGGTGCACCAGTCCTCTTCGTCAAGAAGAAGGATGTGTCAATCCACCTTTGCATTTATTATTATGAGCTCAAAAAAATAATTATAAAGAACAAGTATCCTCTACCACAAGTTGATGAATTGTTCGATCATCTATGTAGACACAATAATTCTATAAGGTGGATTTATGGTCAGGATATTACCAAGTAAGGGTGAAGAAGGAGGATATCATCAAAACTGCTTTCGTACAAGGTGCAGGCAATATGAATTCATAGTAACACATTTTGGACTCACTAATTCTCCAAAAAAATTCATGGACTTAATGAATATAGTCTTTAGAAATTACCTTGACAAATTTGTGGTAGTCTTTATAGACGATATTATAATATACCCCAAAACCAAGGAGGATATTAAGGAGAATCTAAGCATTATAATAGAGACCTTACGGAATGATAAGCTCTATGAAAAGTATAACAAGTGTTAGTTATAGTTAAAGGAGGTCTCATTCTTGGGTCATATCATCACAATAAATGGGATATGTATGGATCCCTCCAAGACAATTGTAATTGAGGGATGTCCAAGGCCAACATCGATAACATATATCCGTATCTTCCTGGGGTTAGCTAGATATTATCGCCTATTTGTGAGAAATTTATCAGGATTTTCCAACACTCTTACCAAGATAACTCGAAAAAGAGTAATATTTTCTTGGAGTGATGAATGCGAAGATAGCTGCAAGGAGTTGAAAATAAGTCTTATCACAACACCTGTGCTCACACTACCCACAAGTGGATAAATTTTTGTGTTATTTAGTGATAATTCGAAGAAGAACCTAGGTTGTGAGTTGATTCAAAATAAAAAGGTCATTGCCTATGATTCAATGAAATTTAATGTTCATGAGAAAGACTATCCAACACATGATCTGGAGTTGGTTGCAATAATATTCACTTTAAAAATTTGATGACATTACCTCTTTGAGGAGAAGTGTTAAATATAAACGGATCACAAAAGACTTATGTATATATTCACACAAAAAGAGTTGAACATTCACTAACAAAGATGGTTAGAGATGATCATAGACTATGACTACTCAATCCATTAACACCTTGAGAAATCGAACAAGGTGGAAGATGCTCTAAGTAGAAAGGACCCATAAATTATATCATTGATGAGAATTGAAAAGGATCCAATCTTATTCAATTTGATAAATATAGGAATGGGAATCATAAATAAGGGAACATCATCAATCCTTTCACACATTATTTCCCAACCATCTGTTTTTGAGAGCTTAAAAGATGCTCAAAAGGATGATGTGGGAATTCAGAAGAAAGTGGAAACTATCAGAAAAGGGAAATCCTTGGAGTTTAATGTTAATGAATAAGGAATCAAAAGATTTGGGACAAGACTATGTATTCTATCAAGTCCAGGGTAAAATAAAGAACCTTTGTATGATGAACATAGTTCAAATTTCTCTGTTCAACTAGGAAACACAAAGATGAATCGAGATCTCTGAGAGCATTATTGGTGGGATAAAATAAAGAAGGAGATCACTGAGTATACATCAAAGTGACAGGTATGTTAGAATTCTAAGGGGATGGTGCAAACATTACCCATAATATCATGGGAATGGGAAACCAACACCACAGACTTTGTCATTGGGCTTATGAAGACATCTAAAGGAAACAATGTTATCTATGTTGTTGTGGATCATCTTATGAAGACTTCACACTTCATTGCAATTCAGGAGGATTTCTCATTGGATAAACTGGAACAGATATATATCAGAGAAGTGGTAAGGCTTCATGGAGTACCACTTTATATTTTATCTGATCGAGATCCAAGATTCACCTTTAATTTCTAGAAGAGTCTTCAACATGCTCTAAATACTGAGCTAAGCTTTAGTATGGATTTTCATCCTCAAACTGATGGCCAATCTGAGCAGGCTATCCAAAAACTTGAGGACATGTTGAGAGCATGCTCAATGGACTTCAAAGGAGGATGAGATCAACATCTTCTTCTGGTTGAGTTCTCTTACAATAACAGTTTCCACTCAAGAATCCAAATGGCTCCTTATGAAGCAATGTATGGGAAGAGGTGAAGAACACTGTCATGTTGGGATGAAGTTGGGGAGAGAAAACTCCCAGGTTCAGACATGGTCGAATAAATGCAGGAGAAGGTTAAGACCACCCAAAAACACATTAGATATTATCATATTTGACAAAAGATCTATGTCGATAATCTTCGACAAGGCCTAGAGTTTGATGTTGGAGACATGGTATTCCTCTGCATATCACTAAGGAAGAGAGTTATGAGATTTGGGAAGAAGGGAAAGCTTAGTCTAAGGTACATCAGCACTTTTGAGATCCTTGATTGCATTGGAATAGTGGCCTATTGACTAGCAATCCCACTGAACCTATCTTAAGTACATGATATATTCTATGTATCACTTTTTAGGAAGTACATACCTGACCCATCACGTGTACTCAATCCAAAGGTGGTACCATTGGAGAATGACCTATCCTATAAAGATAAGTCGATAAAGATCTTATATCATAGATAAAAAGTTCTATGAAATAAGTCAATTCCCCTAATCAAGGTTTTGTGGCGAAACAACAAGTTTGGAGAGGCAACGCGGGAATTAGAGGAAGTGATGAAGCAAAGTTACCCACATCTGTTTTAGTGTGGGAAAATGAAGTTTTGAGTATGAAATTTATTAAGGGGGGAAGATTTTAACGACCCAAACTTTTATCAATGAAAATTTCTCTTGATTTATTTAAATGTATTATTATTTAAAATAGTTATATAAAACACATGAACATACTTAGTTTTATGTTTCTGTATTTTAAAATACCGTTAATAATTGTTACCATTGCTAATATAGTTTTTGAATAGTGATCAGATTATTAGTATAAATATAGGGCATTAACAAATCCAATTTTATTAGACAAAGGAATTGATGAACTCATCAAGTAGAATTGCTCCAAATGAATCCCATTTGCCAGAGCTTGGAAAGGAGGTAGCATCACTGGGATTATCTCTTGACCAAGACCAATCCAAGATTCAACATGTTAATTTTGAACGGAACTGCCTATGGGAGAAGTGGATGTTGATAGAGACTACCACCCGAGCGATGTTATCTGAGCCACCCCAAGAGTCTATCACAATCTCACACCTTAACCTTAGGTCTTATGAGGGTGTTATAAAGGGTTATGTAACTAGAAACTAGAACTATTATTATGTGCATTATTTTTTGTATAGAATAAATAATATACATTCATTTTATTATTATTACTTTGTAAATAGTTTTTAAAGCACATATAACTTTTTTAGTCAACATTCAATTAAAAAATAAATTTTGATGAATTAATTTATTTTCTAATTAAATAATATCTTAATAAAATTCTGTTAGAAAATTAAATTTTTATTAAATATAAATGATCGTATATTTTTTATAAATACAACTGTAATTTTGATTAAGGTATGAAAGCTGTTTTTGTCAAAACCCATGAATTTTTGATAAATGTCAGTTTTTATTTTAAAAGTAAAAATTCACATATTTAAAAAATTATTTAGATAAAATGAATATTATTTTTGGAATCAGGATGTTGAAATTATCCAATGGTGATTATTTCATAATTTTATGAGACAATCAAAATTTTGGGTAAAAATTAAATACCTTTTAAATATATAATGTGTTTTATGACATCATAATGACTCAATAGTGATGTAATAAAATTATATAAAGGTGATGTTCTGCCAATATATGTTTTAAATTCAAAAAATGTGATTTTATATTTGTTTGATTAATTTTATGATGCCTCAGTGGACCCTCCAAGGCTTATAAAACATTTAACTCTTTAAATTGATTTCCTTGAGAGTGTGACTCACCTCCACATAAGAAATCCTAATATTTTAATAATTTTAGAAATTGAACTTATAAAATAATTTTTTCCACTCCACTTTGGAAAAAAACATGGTCAAGAACCACGGGATTATTTGTGGTTTTGATTAGTTTAATGTGCAGTGTCTAGAACCTAAAAAATAAAGAATTCCCTCTTGTTTCCTATATAAACCCACCCTAGCTCCCACTTCCTATTCACACAAAGCCTTTGAAGCCCAACCAAAATCTGCCATCCTATCTCTATATTCCCACCATGTTTCCCCAATCTCCCAATAATCCTCTATCAATTCCCTCCCAAGACTTTGGGATCACACTTCTAAGTTAGGGATTTCTTCCTTTCTCATTTTTGTCCAAATTTCATTATGTTGTTATACCCTTTTATTTTAAATTAAAAATGTTGGGGTATGATTTAGAACCTTCCAAATACACCCTTAATTATTTTTTAAGGATTATATACCTATTTCTATTTCATTAATTCCTCTTACTTACACCCATTTCTATGCCGAAATCTCGTATGGAATTTCTCTCTTCTCATTCACATTCAATAAATTATATGGTATTATGAATATAAATTCCATAAAATATATTGCGATATGTATCTATATTAACCTATTACTTTCCATTTAATTTAAATATGATTATAAACCCCTTTATATATCATCAAACATTTTTATGAATTCTTTTGTCACGTTGTTATGCTACCGAAATTGCACCATGATTTTCCAAGCCAAAGTCATTGTGTAGTGAATACCATACCCATTTTTCTATCAAGGGTATTCAACATTATGAAAATTTACTTAATGATTATAGAGTTTCATGTATTTTTTCCACATTGATTTATATTTGAATAAATGATGATGTTTAATGATTCCATGTTGTGTGATCCATGTGGCACACATATTCATGAAATGAAATGATTAAGAAGGGTGCACCCTAATATCACTCCAATTCATTGGGTAAAGATTAGTATCATGATACTTCAGTGAAATGAGGATTTACTCATGATAATTCAAGTTCAATGAGGTTTTACTAATTCTCCATGTGCAACAAGCCTTGTCTCATGCTAATATAATAACTAAATATGTTTTTATTAATAAACATGTTGAAGTTGGAAACATAGTTAAAAATAAATAATGACTTGTAGCTCAGGGTTACTCCCAAAAAGTAGGAGTTAACGTTGAACATTATTTTTCATCTATTTATAGGAAGGAATCAATTATAATTCTATTATATTATTATTTTTTAAAAAAAATTAAATTATATCAAATGGATGTAAAAATTTCCCTTTTAAAATAGAATTAATTCAGAAGAAGTTTGTGTTAAACAACCCCATGTATTTAAAAATAATATGTTTCCAAATCATGTTTTTAAACATTATAAAGCCTTATATGGTCTTAAGAATTCTCTATGTACTTGGTATGAAATACTAACTTGGATTTTATTGAAAAATGAATTTGTTAAAGGTAAGGTTAATCCAAACTTTTTTATAAAAATAGATTCAAATGAAATTCTGATTATACAGATTTATGTTGTTGATATAATATTTGGTCCAAAGAATGATTCACTATGTAATGATTATTCTAAACCAATGAAAAGTTAATTTAATGTAATTTAAATGGGAGATTTTGTTTTATTATTTCAAAAATTAATCAATTGAAATACGATATTTTCTTAAATCAATATATGTATGCTAAATAACATGAATGAAAGGTTTGGACCTGATTCTAGAAAGTCTATGAAAACATCAATAAGTACAAATTCAAATTTATACATGGATGAGTTTAGAAATTCAGTTGAAATCATAATTTATAGAGGCATGATGAGAAGTCGATAATATATCACTTCTTATAGACCAAACATAATTTTCTATTTTTTTGGGTGCACTGTTTCAATCTAACCTGAAAGAAAGTCATCTTAAATTTGTTGAAATATTGATTAGATATATCAAAATTAGTATTTTTATAAGATTATTCTATTCCAATGATAATTTTTTATATATACCACATTACTTTGATTCTAAACTTTGAGGTTACAGACTTTACATGAAATGAATTATAGGTATGTGTCATTTTTTCAGAAAAAGTTTAATTTCATGGAGTTATAAGAAAAAAATTTTAGTTGCACTATCAGTATACTAGGCTCAATATACTATTCATGCTAGTTTTTGTTCATAAATTATTAGTATAAATGAACATTGTATGCTTTTAATATCAATTTCGATAAAATTTCTATTGATTGAGATAATTCTAGTGATTTTTTTTATATTTCTCAAAACCCTCTTAAACACTCTATAAATAAACACATAGATGTTAGATATAATTTTTTAGGGATCATATAAATAAAGGTGATATCTGTTTAGAATTTTCTACTACTGAGAAATAGTTGGCTGATATTTTTACTAAACGTTTCGATTTTTGTTAAATTTGAGAAGATGAAGTTTTAATTGGGTATGCAAGAAGACTAAAATCTCTCTTTAGTATAATCACTGATCTTAAATATTTTTTCATTTTTTATGTAATTGAAAGTTATTTTTTAATTCAAATTTGATTTAATTATAATTATAAATTAATTTTTAAAATGAATTATTAAATTATTACTTTGTCTTAATTTTTTTTAAATTTAAATATTGTATCTATATGTTTACTCTGATGAAAATACACTAATTTTATACTTTTAAAGTAGTTAATATTTATTAAAATGGAGTATCTTTTATATATTAAATTATTTTATACTTTTTGATAAATTTGACTAAAGGGGTATTTTTTTTTGAAAATTTAATAAATGTTATGTTTTTTAATTTATAATAATGGGGAGTTTGTTAGTATTCGAAATTGGTATTAATAATTTAATAGTTTTATTTGTTTTGATAAATTACTATAATCACATTTAACTAAATTAATATTTTTTTAAAAATTAATCATTTTTGCTTACATGTTTTAATGATATTAATTTTTCATTAATCATTTTCTTATTAATGTTTGTTAATTTTTTTTAAGTTTTTCCTTAAGTAAAAATTTGATCCAACATATATGGGACACTAAGTCTGGAACTCAACCACTCTTAGGGGACCAAGTGGTCAACCCTGTGGGATTTCCTATGATAGGAATCCCACACAGAGGAAGATGAGTTCTTGACCATGCATTTTTCACTCTCAGTGTGGGCATGCCCATGTATAATTCCCACAAGATTGCACCTGAAAGGTGCATAGATTGATGTAGAATCCCACTAAACTGAACCCATGGCGTGTGATAGGGTTATTGGTGTGAATACCATGTATCCATCTCTAATAGTGGTAAGGCATGAGTTTTTTTATATACCACAGCTTCAATGTATTTTGAAATCGATCTGGGCCGCACAAATTGAAATACTATTTATCCATTATTAAAATACATGAACAAATGTTCAGTCATTAGATTGGTTTTACATGAACTATTAAATCATTTTTTTTCATCTCCCATGTATTATTTTATCTCTCATACATCTATTATTCAAAATGTTGGCCATATTCTTCCTTCAGTCACTCGAATGGTTCACCAGTGCTTCTCATATATCTTTATCCTAACAATTCATGTTGTGTATTATTTTGTCTTTTGATCATCCTAGAGTTTTCTTTTCTTATTCATAAAATTACATTGAATTTTCACCACATAGAATTTGTAATTCAAAGAATTATGTAGGTCATATAGTTCATCTAGTCTGATGATCTTTACCCAGATTTGTATCTCCCTAAATTACCGGTTGAAATAATATCACCAGTAGATCATTTCAATGCTAGACTAATGGTCTTGAATAATAGATCTATATTTGCTGGTATATTATCTTCAATGGGTATATTAGACACTAGGTGTATATATCCTTCACTAGTATATCATGTTTTCACTTTGGTGTTGCAGTAGTTCTTCAGTGCATCATCTATATGAAAGTTGTTTTTCAGCCTATCCATCATTGGTAGTTATTACTCTAATGGTAGTTAAGTCTACCATTGTACATAAACAGTCGATCAATCCACCATCGTACATCCACTTATAGATCTCTTTACCATTTTTATAGTTTTTTGGGTGTAGTTTTATCATGTTTCACTTATGTTTTCTTCTTTTCACGATGGTTGTAGTAGGATAACATTACATACTAATTATTTTTCTCATTTCAACTATAGAAATTGTTTCTATTTTATAATGGTGAATCATTTTTATACCAACTGTAGATTAATAAATTTTTTAACAATAATGATAGATCAATCCAATGTTTGAAATCACTAGTAGATCAATCCCCAATTGTAAATCAATAGTAGATCAACCCACCATTAGACACAACTGGTCAATCAGTCTACTGTTGACCAACAGTTGATCAGTATGCCACCAAGTATTTAAATCCACTATTATTTCAAAACATTTTTTATCAAAAAAAATTATTTCTCATATTTTAATTGATGTTATTAAAATAAATATTTAGTTAAATTTTTTATCTTATTTTTTTCTAAAATATAATTTTTGGTTATTTAAAAAATAATTGTAAGCATATATTATGAACACTTTTATATTCAGTTGAATTTCAAATGATTCTCTATTTTAATTAATTCCCACTATTTCAAAAAAAAAATGAATTTTATCCATTTTATTTTAACTATTTCATCACTGTATTTATTTATTTTACTTTTCTTATTTATTTAATTATATTAACCTTTCATGAAGAAATAGTGATAATAAATGTTGTTTATTATTCAACATAACTTTTAAAAATGGAGGTAATGAAAATATTATATTATTATTATACTCTAACAAGTTTCATGTAGTTATTATAAATGTTTATTCTCCAAGAAGATATTTTATTTAAATTATCTGATAGAAAAATTCAAGGAATAAAAAAATTATAGTGAAGATGATTCGATAGATCATTTAATGATATAATATTAACATAATTCTTGATGCTCATAATGATTCTATAATGTTCTTCAACTTCTATACTCTATCTATTATCACATAAGAACTTTAACATTTTAAATTTTTCCACTAAAGTGATCAATGATCACAGAGCTTCATCATATTAAATATCTATTGATCATATTTTGATTTCTCTATATTCTTGTTTTATTTAGGTCATATTTTATTCTTCTATTTGTATTTCTTAAAGTCCGGTTTATTCTTTTCCCAATCTATAGAAAATATTTTATTGTCTGTATACTCAACCACCAAAATTTAATTTTGGGTTGTGACACCCGGTCAAATGTTAGTTCACCGAATAAGGTTTGGTCTCCTATAAAATACTAGGTTGTGATTATGGTTTATTATAAAAGTAAGTTTCCATAATAGGTCCTCAGACCTTTAAAAGTGAGGTTCATAGTGTGTACCAATTTTCTTGAGGAGTGGAGAAGGGTGATTAGTGGAATATGATCCTTGTGATCTAAACCACAATAAATCTTTATGTTATTCTATTTTATTTTTATCCTCAACTCATATCAAGAACACAAGAATCACTGTAAATATTTATTTTATAAATATTGATTGATTTTTCTTTAAAAACATTAAGTGACTATTCACACCCCCTCTAGTCATTATTTAATTCATAGTCAATTCATCAAAAATTTGATATAGAATTACAAACATGCGTTTCTCCTATTTATATTGAATAAAATTATATAAACACTAAAATATTTTGGAATTGATGATCCAAGCTTAAAGCCTCTTACTATTGACCCTCCTGTTGTACACAAGGAATAATAAACATGGGAATTAATGTGTTACGGTTAAAATTTTTTATATTAAAGATTTTTAATCTATGTTCTCACTCCTAGAACTCCCATAAATCATCAAGGCAAACACATGCTTGTAATGACACAACCATCCAAGTAGTTATGCCTAGGTCATTCACCCAAGCTATTTCGCTCAGACTTCTATGTATGTGAACCCAATGTTTACCAGCACACTCATGTCATTCTATCAACTCCCCCTAGTTTTCACAACCATTAACTCACCCTGGACTTATTTTTTGCTTTTAAAAAGGATCTATGGGTTCCCCATTAGACACTTAATTTTGGAAGAGGAATTGGTGTTTCATGATCTACTCACCCTTGTTTATGACTACCCTCTATATAACTTGTTAAACCTCAAAACCTATGTGAATCAACCAAGATAGAGGGTAAAATTTTTATTATAGGGTTTATATATTAAATAGACCTTTGTGAATAACCACTTTGTGGGATTTTGTGTAAAAGTTCCAACTATTTTTACATTGATTACATGTTTATTTGATGAATTTAATATTAAAAAATATATTTCTACATATTAGTCATTATTATACATGACTTTAATGCTAAAAATTTCCTATATTATCTTTCAATTGATAAGGTCAAATCAGTTCCCCACTATGATGATAAACATAAATGATATGATGATATTCCTAAATACAGTTCTATAGTCAATTTAAATTATATGATTGGATTCATAGAGTATGACGGTCAGATGTGATTACTCATCATTAGATAATAAATCTTATAATAAAGGTTGAACTTGGTAATCTCCAAGATGGAAGATTATAAGAGAATACCTACCAGTAGGAATTGAAAATGTTTTTTTAATCAAATATTCCTATCTTCAAATGTGGGTAATGTTCCTTAGAATATATGATTATAATTAAGGCATGTTAAAACATGAGCACTTATATGTATTTCATAATCCATGATGAGAATAGTTCATAATGAAGTTCTATTTGTTTGGTATATCACATGTGATGTGTCATTAATTAAAAATTCTTGGAAGTATTTTTCCATTCCATCTTTATAGAAGATGATATATTAGTTTTTTTATTGTAATAAAACCATCATATTAAATTCCATAGTCATGGATTAATGAGAGGTTTATTCTAGATAGTCAAAGAAAGATTTATTGGGAACATAGGTTGATATAATGAATGTGAAACTCACTTGATGATATATTGAGACAAGGTGATTTTATTGTATACTAAATGTTTATATAAAGTTTTTGATGTTGAAACATTAAGTTATATAACTTGGGAAACATGAACCATTACTAGACTGTAATCTTAGATAATAGACTAGCCCTCCTAAGGGTAATGAGAAAGTATACTAGAGGGTCGAACACCAAATGATTCTGTTGATTTTGGTTAAATTCTATTTGAATATATTTAATAGAATAAACTGTATTCTCATGAATGAGAAATAATTTTATTCATTTTTTATTGATCTCTTATATTCACAAGGTAATAAAAAATTAATTACCAAAATATTTGACAAATATTTTTTTATGGATTCTAAATCAAATATTTATTATATTTATTAATGTAAGAAATATTAAATTAAATATTCATTTAGGTATTTAATAAATGTCATGGAATTAGAGTGTTCCATGATTATGGTTGTTGGTGAAAATTTATTTATAATCTGGTAAATAATATATATCATTATGAAAGTTATCGAACATAATAAAATAAAATATTAATATTAATAATAATTATTATTAATATTATATAGAATGAGGTTTCATAATGATACTATATTATATAAGGGTTGGTACATAATTAAATAATAACTAAATCTAAATCTTATCTCAAAATATAGGTGGTTAAGTTTTTTGTGTATAGTTAATTCAGATTTGAGAATTGCTACAAAAATGGAATTCAATATCCATCCCCCCTCCTATATTCCTCTCAAGAATAATAATTGTAAGAGTGATTTCTTCCATCTCGAAGTAAATTTAAGAATTCAAAACAAAAAATGAAAGATAATTGATTCGCCACAGAAGCACTAAAAATTAATTAGAATTTTTTGGAGATAAAAGGAGAACATGTGGATCACCACTAGTGGGATTCTAAACATTGATCCTTACAACACAATGAAGGTAATATAGAAATGGGTTTTCAAATGATCAACAAAATATTCATTATATAAAGTTCATAAGATGAGGTAATCATTTAATATAATCATAAATAAATTAATTATAAATTTAACATGAAATATCCTCTCTTGGGGTTCTGGGAAATCTAAATTCAAAATTTTGATTCATCTCCCACCACTGTCACTTTCTCTACACTCAGAATTGGTAAGTGGAATCAATGGAGTCACATTTAAAATGTATAATTTTTTATGTGATTTCTAATCTATATATGAAATAGTGATTATATATTTCATTTCAATATCATTTGTTATTTAATTTGATTTTTCAATTAATATGCCTTCGAAATGTTAATAATCATCCTTCAGTACTTTTTTTAAAGGACTAAGAATATATGAATAATGAATGGAGATTATATTTAAAAGTATCTATGATTATAGCCAAATAGAAACGGATTACATTTTTTATAGAAAATGTACATGTTATGTACCCAAGTGAACTACAAATGGCCATGTCATGGGATACATGATATGTAGAGCAGTAAGTACTCACACCACATTTATTACACACCATGTGTAAATTGGAACAACTCAAAATAAGAAAAATAATATTATATGCATTGTAAATGGTGCACACACCATATATTCTACATGGTTTAGTAGTGAAATTTTCATAAACCATGAGGTAAAAAATATAGTGAAAAATATGTGAGACTGAAATCTTGGATCATTAATGAAGAGTACAATGTGCAGCCAATGTACATGGCATGTAGTTCAATAATTTCTATATCCAAGATACATTTCATATTACTAGATGAGTTATGAGGACACATGTCATTCAAGATACGTGGCATGAAGCTAGATTGTACAAATCATGTAGTCCCGCATTCGATCAACATGATGAGTCCTTCAATAAGTTGCATGGACACATGGAATTAAGAGAACATGACATAAATATCTTTAGTGCACACTATTTAATACACCAAGATACATGTCAAATACCCAGGTGTGTATCCCAAAAAGATGAAAAGAGTAATATACAGTGTCTAGTTTTCTTAATCATGTAATGTAGTCTAGCAAAGATATACACTAAATCCCTAGATGTCTATCTAGGGTACATGGTAATCAAGGTATGTGGAATTTAGATCGTAAGTACACACCATGTATTCTCCCAATAAAGGATAGAATAAAATTACAATAAGTTTCAATTTTTATCATTAAAAACATTATTATATTGATTTTCACCCATTGCTTTTTGAAAATTGAATAATGGTTTTAAAGAATTATCTCTTGATTAGCTTGTTTGATTTAATAATCCATGATTATTTGTTTTTCCCTTTATTTTCCATGAATGATTTTAATAATGGGTATCTCCTAGAGAATATTGATGGTCATTGAGATGAAAGGGAATAAATTAATTAATTCATTTATTATTGAATTCAAGTTTAACTTAATACTAAATATTGAATAAGAAATGAATGTTAACCCATTTTAATTTTTCATATTTTTTTCATGTGTATGACTAATCATGAGCTTGACCAAGACCTGTGTATGTGATAGATTAATTTTTATTAATTTATTACATGGGTTTTTAGTAATTAATTATTTAATTAAAATTATGGTCTATTCATCATTCATCCCTCCATTATTATATAAGACATATGGGTACAAGGTTATTAATGTAATCCCCCTAACCAATCCTTTGGTTTCCATTACCTATGTGTGTGTTATAGATACTTATAATAAATAATGTTTCCTAATGTGTGGGGAAGATATTCAATAAGTAATTAATATGATTACATCTCATATCATAAAAAATGGATATATAGAGCTACAACTCATTATAATAATGGTATTGGGAGTTTTACCTTAGGCCATTGGATGATTTACTATCCACTCAATAAATAAAATATTAAAGAAGCTCATGATTGGGTCAGTTATTTATTTAATTATTTAGATATTATGCATTATTTATTTTATAGATGCAAGAAAAAATTATAGAGACCCAAATATCTCATACATAGATATAACATCTTTTTAGAAGAATAATCCTTACATTACATAAACATATGCAAGAGGATAGTAATTGTTTATTGCATTTATAGACTAATTAAATAATTTTCTTAATTTGTGAAAGATCTTAAATGTTTTCCACAAATATCTTCCCATTCATTAATATTCATAGGAATATCGTACTTCAAAACTTTCATTATAACCTGGGTATTGTAAACATAAGAAAAAGAGATCTCAGATTCTTAAATGAACAGTAAATATAAATAAGGGAATATACATAAATAGAACACGAGAATAAAGGTATGAGAATGTGACCATAAACTATGAAAACCATACCATTCATATCAAAGATCAAAATCTTGAGTCATGGAATAAATATTTTAAGTTCATAAGACATGAATGATAAGTAAATAAAAAAGCATCATCCAAGAGAGCATAAAATCGACATATTACATGGAATTGTCGTATACACATAATTATAAAAAAATCATTTCATTAGTAGTAAAGGATCACTACCAATTCTATTTTAGTGGAAGGGGTTCCCTCCACAAACCATCATAGTATTAAAGGTTCACTCCCAATACCATGAAAGTGGAAAAAACCCATAATAAACTAGTTTGAGTCTTCATTCTAATCCTATAAACTTCATGAAATGTAAATATTTACCCAATGCATTTGAAGGAGATATAGGTCCCACCCATCACAAAATAAAAATCATATATATGTGTTCTATAACATCAGAAAACATTCATCATATCATAACCCATGAAATTAAATGGGTTTTGTAAACGTTCCATCATATTATAACCTATGTAAAAGATAAAGGTTTCATAATCATTTCATCACTTCATCACTTTATCATAACATAAATTGAGAATATAAATGGGTTTCATAAGAATATTCTCATGGTATAATGCATGTAATAAAAAAATGATTTATAAAAATCATTCCAAAAAAAAACATAAACCATTTAGATAATTAATAAGGAAGGTATCGTTGGATTATATCTCCAATAAGGAATACATAGAATCAATATATTACATTTTATATGGATAATTATTCTGAAAAGACAGTTGAAACATTTTTTGAGAAAAATAAAATTTCTTTCAAAATGAATTTTTAAAACTAAAAATTCATAAAACATTTTTATTGTAAAAAATAAATCTTTGTTGTGATATTGTGTTTTTTTGTTAGTTGAAAATGTTGGAGGTTGTTGATGAAGGATTTTTTTTCAAATAAGTCCTGAAGATTTAGCATGAATGTTTGATCTTGTACAAGTGAGAAATTCCTGATCTTGTGAAAGAGAAAAATACCTGATATCATAAAAAATAGAAATTTCCGATCTCATAGAAGAGAAACATTTTAGATGTCATGGAAGTAAGAAATATATCATCTCATGGAAGGGTGAAATTTTTGATGTCATGAAAGAGTAAAATGTATGATCTTATTGGAGCGCAAAATGGATGATCTTAAAAAATGTGAAATGTATGATATCATGGTAGTAAGAAATATCTAATCTCACGGAGCATGAATGTATGAACTAATATCATTAAGCTCTATATGATTTTGAGGTGATCCCTAATTGAGATCTTACAAATCACATGATGAAAATAAATTATTTTCATTAGATCTCATGATGGTATCTCGCGAAGCACTCATGATTATCTTTATATCTCATGAAACTCTCATGATTTTCATTGGATCTTGAAAAGGATCATGTAAGGAACTAGAGTAAACCATCACTTTCCATTACATTATTGTTAATTAATCTTATGATGGGACCATGTGAAGCACATGATTTATATTGATGTGGTGGTGGAACGAATGGTTTTATAAGATTTGTGGAGTTGAGGTGGTGGAATATCACCTATAAATACCCAATGACCGATCCATAAGAGGTGATTTTTTATTATAAGATATATCTGAAGTAATGTATGGAAAGTGGGTTTTACATGATTTGAAGGAGTATGTATGATTGAAATCGTGTAAGTGGTGTGCATGATATGATCAGAGTCTCGCGCAAGGATCTCACACAAGGGTTTATCACGCAAGGATCTCATGAAAATGGATATGACACTAATATATTCTAAAAGGATCTTGTTTTAGGGTCTCTCAAAAGGGCATTGTGCCCCGATCTAATGAAAGGATCTCATTTAATGATCTCAGGAATCAAGTTACATGCTATGATCTCTTACAAGCTGTTACATTCCATGATATCACACAAGTTGTTACGCCCTAGGATATCGTCTAAGGGGTTACACACTAGGGTCTTATGCAAGGGGTTACATGCTAGTGTCTCACACAAGGGTATCACACTAGAGTCTTTAATAAAGATATATGCTCCTACATTACCCTGTGAAAATTATCATTGTTATATCTTAATTCATAAGAAGAAGAAGACAAAGATCTACACTATTTGACAATTCTTGCCGAAGGTGTTTATTCACTACTATATCCATCATAGTAAAAAGAAGAATTAGAATCTATAGAATATATTTCAAGATCCAAAGTGGAGGTAACTTTTGTTTCTAAAAAAAACAGATTTTTCTCCAAGTGTATGGAAAGTGGAAGTACTATATTAGGGTGTTTTCATAGAAGTGAATGATCAGTTTAGAAAGGGAATCAACACATAATATACCAATAATTTAGGATTCAATAATTTTTTATAATGAAGGGAATTATATTTTCATAAATTGTTTATGAATATTTTCTGGAGTAGTGAGAAGTGGAATAGGATAAAGGTGATCCTCTCTACTGGTATTGAGAAATTGAAGGAAATATCGAGGGAGTGGCCCTTGGGGATTAATTTTATCTCTATAAATCTTGTAAGGTAGTTGTATTGGTAATAACAGGGATTTAGCTAAAACCCTGTATTGGCATAGATATTTATTTAATTTTTTACATCGGTACATTTGTGTTGTATGATCCTTGGACATAACCCAGATAGGGTGACCCAAGTAAAATATATGTGTCCTTTTTCTTTCTTTATTGTTTTAATTTCTATTCATCATAGTTAGATAAAGTTGTAAAAGATAATATCAACATTAATATTAAATAAAAAATGAAGTGACCCTCATAATAAAGAGGTCAAGATCCTATAGTGTACGAATAATTTTGAAAATAATATCAATACCACAATTAAACCTCTCTATGGGTATGTAGTCCGATTTTATGCATAAAAATTAGTATCATAAGATATATACTTTTTTTGGATTGTTTCTCTAACATGGTTTATTCAATTGTTGAAATTGTAGTTTCAGTATGTTATTATTTTTGTGAGTCATGGAATAGAGAGACACATCAAAGAAAAAGAGGAGTTATGGTGTAATTATTCAGTGAGAAAGTGTATATTTAAAGAGTGTTATTCACTAAAAGGAAACCAACAATATACTGAAGAGAGGTTTGGTTGAATCAGATAGTGAAACTATTTACTAATTCAATTATTCAATAAGAATAAGTGAAGGAACTGACATACTAAGTGATGTTGGAACTACTGATGACGAAGAAATTCAAATAAGTAAAAAGTTGAATTTGACCACATGAAAAAGGATTTGGATCAGAATTTAAAAGATGAAAACAATCATCAATCTATCTATATCCAAGATATGTAAATTGAAGTCAACAAGGTAAAAGTTTTAAATAAGAGACTTGTAGAAGTGTCCATGAAACTATGGGAGAATAATCTTTAACAAGATGGAGAACTGAAAGTGAGGTCCACAGGAATAGAAAAACACAAAGATGGTGAAAAAGGAATTAATTTGAACTCAAAATAAATTCATGATTTAGAATTTGGGAATGATAATCTTGATACACATCTATAAAAATTGGTTTAAGAGGATGCATGATTTAAAAATTATATTTCTCATATGAATTCTAAAATAAAGGAGAAAATAGAGGTGTACAATCTCTCTTGGGAATTTTAAGATGAGATGACCAGTGGGAAGACTGTCATGATAGAACTGAATTCTCAAAATTATTCTAGGTACAAGAAGATTAAACAATTGGGAGAAGTGATATAATAATTCAAGAAATAAATGGATAAATCTAATACTAAATTCAAGTCCAAATTAAAATATATTTCTCATTTATTATTTGAGGAAAAAATGAAATGATTATCTAATCCGAAATGCCATGTAGTTTAGAAAAACATGGAATATGATATGATGAACCCACTCCTATGAAAGAGAGGAATATATCCATGAATGATTATAGAAATAGGAATAATCATGTAGGTACTGAAAATAGACCTAAAAATGGTTTTATATAATGTAATGAAAACATGTGTTATTTTTATGGGATGTATGGTCATATTTTATGTTTTTGTTTTTAGGATTTGGAATATATTTCTGGTTGTAAATACATAAGTGTCTCTAAATATGATAATAAGAAGAATATTCTTGGGAAATATGAAATAAGAGTCACTCAAAAGAAAGTATCAGTCAAATGTTATTATTTTGGAAGATAGAGACACACTATAATTAAGGTTCAAAAAGTATGAGTACTTAATGTCTGAAGAAGAACTCCGGTTGTATCAACATCTTAGAAAAAAAATTACGATGTGAGTTATGGTTATAAATAGAGGTGTTTTATATGTTTTAATCATGTGAGTTTGGAAAGATATTGGTGATGGAGGAAAAATATAGGAGTTGATCCATTTTTATGTTAAAATAATGTACGCACAGTTAATGAAACACTCCCCACAAGAAAGGTTGAGGTGACATCAACAACTGATATAAGGAAATTGAATAGAGGATTACTTGAATAATTCACCTGTCTTGACACAAGGAGAGATCTTAATGAAAGATAAAGTGACCATGAATAGAAGATGAAACAAGAGAAGATGACCAGTGTAAATATTCTTACATAGAGAAAGAATCATGAAAAATGGAATATTAGTGGAGGATCAATGAAATAAATTTATACTAGTGGGTTTAAACCACAAATTATGAAATATGTAAATCCTAAAAAATATACATATCAGAAGAACACTGAGCTTGTGGTTATATAATGTCTAGTTATATGGCCAGAATAGTTGAAGTTGGATGGGTTGTTGGAACAACCATTTAAAGAGTATAGTGTTTTGAAATAAAACATTAAAGTGTTGGTCCATTAGGATCAACCGTAATTCCCATCACAAGGATTATAGACATACCCCTTCTTCATTCCAATGGCCCGAAGGCCTTCAATTTTTTTATTATATGATAAATCCCCCTTTTAAGGGAATAAAGGGAAAACCCAAAAAGACTTCATGGACATAGGAAAAAACACACTCGAATGAAAAAATAGAAAAACCAGAATGAAAACTTGAAGATACCCCTCCCCATGCATTAATTGTTCTAATACATGTGTAAATTGGTATACAGTTAAGGGAGAGTTACTATTTATGGGGTGTGTGTTTGCTGTAATGGAATAAATTCTTATGTTCAATGGAGATAAACATGATAATAAGAATCCAAACTCATGAAATTTTCATATGGTATTAGATAAAACAATGTGGTATTAACTAAATATTTTCATGAATATAAAAAAGATAGGAGTTTTTCGGGAGACATGGTGATGATCGCTCAATGTGATATAGAATCATATGACAATATAGTCCTTTTAAGAATTTATGAAAGTCATGATTATAGAATCCAAGGAAGTTAGTGGGTGACATGTATTTTTTTTGATTTTATTGGATTAATTTCTTATTTTCTAATAAGTGTTCTAAATCGGTAGGCTTAGAGGATCTACCAATGAATAAATTCCTTATGGAAATTTCACTTGATAATAATATGTTATTACTGTGCAACTATAAAGAAAAATATTACTCTCATCTTGAAAAGTTCTAAAAGAATAAAAGTTTCAATATGAAATTGATAAATGGATTTAAAGGTTAAATTGAAACTTGTTATCATATCCTGGTGGTATTTGAATATCAACCAATGGTACCTCATGTGATAAGTATAAATGTACAATCAAAGGGGGAAATTAATTTTTCTTTATCTATATCTCAAGAGATAAAATAATAATGTATAAAGATTACTAAAAATATTATTCATGGAGATCATTAACTAAGGGGGAGAAAATTAACAAAAGATGGAATCCCTTATTAAATTATATGGGAAATGGGTTATTGAATTGAATTCTCTAATTAATATCCATTGTGATAATTCAGGTGCTAAAAATCTTAGAAAAAATCAACTCCATTACTCAAGGATGAATCAAATTGAAATAAAGTAATATTTTATCATGGAGACAATGGAGAATGAGAGTGTAATGTTTGATTATGTTCCTATATAACTATAGTCTATGGATATTCTAATAAAGGACTTACCCAATTATGAATTCAAGCAGCATTGATTAACTCTCTATGATTATTTGACTCTTCACACTTGAAAATGTCTGGACATGGAACCCCCACTCCCTGAGGTTGATGTGTTTTTCCCTAAAGTGATGATATGTGTTATTTACCCTATTTAAAACCAGAAATTAGTGACCATAATGTTCATTAAAAAATGGGGAGAAGTTGTGTCTATAAATGGGGGTGGGAATTCATTAATCAAGATAGGGTGAGAAGCTGATAGGAAGAGAAACAAAGTAGGGGGAATTTTAAATCCGACTATTCTAGAACTTGTCCATCAATGGAGAAGAATCATGAAATGGAGTTCATGACATAAGAATATGGGAAGTTTAGTTTGAAAAATTTACCTTGAAGGATGATCTTGTTCTATCTTTTGGTATTGAGAATTTTTATGTTGGAAGTTTTGAGAATGAAGAGATTCATTGATTAACATTTCATGATACTCTTGTTTCTCATATCAGGATTGACTCATGTGGGATTTGAGTTTTTATTAAGGAATTAATTGATAACTATCTGGGACGTACCGACAAACAACACACAAACTGCACAACACAGAAAAACAACCATGCCCGACCGAAGACACCCCAACCCATGCATGTAGACCACCCAATTAACTAGGAGCATTGAAGATGAAACTAAGCTTACCAGATACCATGTCCCGAAACAATTGCCAAGATAACAAAGAAACCTGTATGTTTGGGGAATCTGACAGAATTTTTTCAAATTCCGAGGCCAATTGGTCCCATGATTTAATATACTCCTCGATGTTGATCCTCCCTCTGTTGAAACCCCAAACAAGGATTGAGTCTTATTTATCAATCCAAACATATTGTTCCTCATTTAATGTTTCCCTTAAGGTTCTCCCCATCATGGAAGCAGCCTCCTACTCCGAGGCATTGAGCCATAACACCTACTTAGACACTTTATCCTCACTGCTAAGTAAAAACTCCAATGAATGCCCCCCTGGACACCTGCCATCCGTGTGCCACCCTCCTCCGAGCTGCCCCTTTTCCAACTTATCTTCCTGGCCGATCTGGTCTCCAAAGGGGGGGGGGAAAGGATGAATAGTCCCTCCTTCTCCTCCTCCTTGAGTGACCTCTGTTCACCTGAGATGGAGTTCTAACTTCCTGTTGAGGGCATTCACCCCCATTGTGATCATTCTTGCACCCATCCTCTGTGTCAGAGGGAAAGAATCTGCATGGAGCCGGAAGCATCCTCGAGCAAACCTTCAAACCTGTTGTTCAAGGGAATGGGACCTTGCCTTTGTTGATCCTGTTTAGGCTTTGAGGGGATTTGGCCTTGCCCCCTCTTGCAAGATTTTCTGGCAGACCCTATATCGGCCAGCGAAACAAACTCTTGTTCTAAAGCCAACCGGGGTGTGCCTTCCCCTCCAGCTGCTTCAAGGAGAGCCAAACCTTCGCCCAACCCCTTGTCCATAGGGTTCATCTGATCACTTACTACCTCACTCCTATTTTATTCTACCTCAATGCCCACCATATTGTCTATAGAACAACCTACTAAGGTCTCCTCACTGTAGGCTTGATCGAGAGGAAATCCTTTCCCCTTTCTGTTAGCTTCTTTGCAGGACATTTGGGATATGGCTGTTTTGGAGAGATGTCAACCTCGGGAGGGACCATTCTTGCATGGGATCGCCGAGTGCCCTGCATGGTGATGGTGGTTATGCTGTTGCTTGAAAGAGGTATCCTATTTCTTAATTTTTTTTATTGGGTTGTTTGGGTGGTTTTTGGAACCTACGGTTTCTCACTTTTCCCGTAAAAGTGTTTTTCTTAATAAAAAAAATAATTTTCAGTCAATTGATAACTATCTGGGGTCACATAATGAAAATGGTTTTATATGAAAATGATTTTTCAATATGTTGATTCATGAAGATTATAAGTTTTTTCAACAATATGAAAGTGGGATATTGTTGGAAAAATAAATCATGGTGGTGCTTTTGGTTTTATTGTGTTTTTTAATATTGTTTGAGGTTGTTGACGATGGTTGGTTATCGAAGAAGGCATGAAGAGTTATCACGAAGTTTTAATCTCATGAAATCATTAAATGATTGATCAAATAGAAGATAGAAATTTATGATCTCCTCTAAGATATATATTTTACCTATCATAGAAGTGAAAAATTCTTAATATCATAGAAGCGTGAAATGTCATATCTCACAGAAGAGAAAAATTGTTATTCTTGTGATAGTGTAAAATTTATGATCTCACATAATCATGAAATGTATGAACTTGAGGTAGTATGAAATGTATGATCTAGTGGAGCACAAATTTTTTAAACAAATCTCCACATGATTTTCATATGATCTCTTATTGAGATCATCTGAAGCACATAATGAAACCACATGATTTTCTATAGATCTATCAATGGGATCTTGCAAAGTGCTCAGGGCGATCTTTAGATTACATGATGGGATCTCGAAGAGCACTCGTTATTGTTTTTGGATATTATTATGGATCACATAAATCACCCGAAGACAACATCATTGACCATCACATGATTTTCAATTGATCTCACAATGGGATCCTGTAAAACGTGTGGTACCAATTACTGTGGAAGTGGAATAGATAGTTGTATGAAATTTGTGGGCTTAATGTGTTAGACTCTCACCTATAAATTTCCAATGACCCACACATAATAGGTAACCAAGTTTTTCATAAAATATCTCGTTATTCCAACATCTGGGGAAGGGGTTTCACATGATGTGAATGAGCATATGCGGCTGAAATCACATAAGTGTTGTGCATGATCTAAACAATGTCCCATGTAGGATATCATGCAAAGTGGTATCACACAGGGATATCACACAATGGGGTCTCACACCGGGATATAGCAAATGGGTCTTGTGATAGGATCTCTCACTAGAATATCGTGCTAGGATCTTGATCTAGGATCTTATGGAAGTGGTTACACACAAAGATCCAATGAAAGGGGTTACACACCATGATCTCTCGGAAGGAGTTATGTGCCAAGATCTCATGCTTTTGGTTATCTACTAGGGTCTTGCGTAAAGGGTTACATGTTAGGGTCTCGTGCAGGGGTATCACACTAGAGTCATGTGTAAGGATATATGTTCCTATATAACCCTATCAGATGTATCATTTTTATATTTGAATTTATATGAAGAAAAAAAAGGATCTGCACTATCTGACAGTACTTGAAGAAGGATTTTATTCACTAACACATCCAAGGAAGTGAATGGAAGACTTAGAATTCACTAATAACCTTAATAGATCTAAATTGGAGGTAATTGATGTGTCTACCGTAAAGAGAAGTTTGTCCTGGGCATCTCAAACGTAGAAGCACTTCATTAAGGTGTTTTCACATAATTGAAGGAGTATACTTTTAAGAACATTAATAGAGAGTATACCTATAAATGATGATACATTCATTATTACTAAGGGACCTACATGTCCATAAACTGTGTATGAATTGTAATGACCCAATGTTTCATTAATGGAAATCCCTCTTGATCTAATTAAATGTCTCTTTATGTTTACATAAAATTTCAAATTATTTGGTTTTATGTTACGAATTTTGACCATTGCTAATATAGCTGTTGAACAGTGATCACATGATTAGTATAAATACAGGGCTTTAACTAATCTAATTTACTCAGAGAAAGGAAGCGATGGCCTCATCCAGTAGAATTTCCCCATATGAAGCCCATTTGTCGGAGCTCGGAAAAGAGGTGGCATCCTTGGGCTTCACTCTTGACTAAGCCCAAGCCGAGCTTCATCATGTCAAGCTCGAATGGGACCGTCTACGGGAAAAGTGGAAGTTGATAGAGATTACCACTCGAGCAATGTTATCCGAGCCACCCCAAGAGTCTCTCACCATCACACACCTTACCCTTAGGTCTTATGAGGATATTTTAAGGGGTTATGTAACAAATCTCTAGTACTATGTTCATGTACATTATCTTTTTATATAATAATGAATATAACTCCTTGTCATTTTTGATACAATGTAAATAGTTTTTAAAGTACAAATAGTGTTTTTAGTTATTATTTAATTAAGAATTCTATTTTATTAAATTAAGGTAATTTTGAATTAAATAATATTTTAATAAAATATTATTATTATTATTAAATTAATTTTTATTAAATATAAATGATCTTATAATTTTATGAATGCAATTATAATTTTTATTAAGGTTTGAAAGCCATTTTTGTCAAAACCTGTGAATTTTCGATAAATGTTGGTTTTTATTTTAAAAGTAAAAATTAACATATTTAGAAAATTATTTAGGTAAAATAAATGTTATTTCTAGAATCAGGACGTCAAAATTATCCAACGGTGAATTTTTAATAATTTTCCGAGACAGTCAAATTTTTGGGTAAAAATTAAATACCGTTCAAAATATATAATGTGTTTTATTACATCATAATGTCCCAATAGTGATGTAATAAAATACTATAATCTTTATGTTCGGCCAATATAAGTTTTACCACTAACATAATTTGATTTTGGGTTTGTTTGAATTACTTTTCAAAGCATTAATGGACCCCTCAAGACTTTTTAAACACATTGTCTTTTTAAATTGTTTTCCATGGGAGTGTGACTCACATCCACATAAGCAACCCTATTATTTTAAGAAGTTAGGACTTTGGCCTTATAAAATATTTTTTACCTATTCCCTTTTCCAAGAACCATGGGCAAAAACCATGGGATGGTTTGTGGTTTGGATTATTTTAATATAAGGGGTCCCAAACCTAAATGATAAAGAATTCCCTCACCTTTACTATATAAACCCACCCAAGATCCCACTTCATCATCACTCAAATCCTTTGGAGTTCTTCCAACCTTAGTTTTACTCTCTATTAAATCCTCCCAAGGTTCCCCAAGCTCCCAAGAAGCCTCTCACGAGCCTCTCTCTAGCCTTTGGAAGCACACTTCCAAGTAAGGGTTTTTTCTTCCCTTCTCATTTTTGTCCAATTTTCTTTAAGTTGTTTTGCCTTTTTAATTTCAATAATGAATGTTCGAGTATGGTTTATCACCTCTCTCATACTTCCCTCTTTGTGTTTGAATGATGGGAGACCCCTTTCTCTTTCATTAAATTCCCCCCATGTAAACCCGTTACTATGCCGAAATTCCGAAAGGGACTTCTCTCTCCTATTTTACATTAAAGCAATACTTTTGTATCATGAATCTAAATTCCATTAAAATTGTTGGGACATGTATCTATATAACCTCCTTACTTTCCATTAAATGTAAATATGATGGTCAACCCCTTTCTCTCTCATCAACCATTTTTATGGATACTTATGTCACGCCGTTATGCTGTCGAAATCACACCGATTTTCTAAGAGAATGCCATCGTATAGTGAATACCATGCCCATTTCTCCATCAAGTGTATTCACCTTTATGCACATTTAATTATTGATTATAAAGTTTCATGTATGAATTCCACATTACTTTATCATGGAATAAATTATTATGTTTTATGAATCCATGTTTTATGATCCATGTGGCACACTTATGCATGAAATGAAATGTTTAAGAAGGGTGCGCCCTTATAGGGATCCAATGCATTGGGTAAAGTATAGTATCATGATACATCATGTGAAATGAGTGTTTACTCATGCTAATTCAAGTACAATGAGGGTTTACTCATTCTTCATGTTCAATGAGTGTTTACTCATTCTCCATGTGTAATAATCCTTGGCTCATGCTAATTCCATGTTAAGTGCTGTTTCCACATTTCCATGTTATGATTATCATGCTTTATCATGCCTTTATGTTCATGTTTATATTGTGCTCTATTTATATTCCTATTATTTAACATGTATTGTACTCCTCATGTTATTCCATGTGTATTCTCTTACTAGGCTTTATAGCTCACCGTTTTTTTATACGTGTCATCAGGTTATCCCATGCAATGATAAGTACGAGGGAATGTAGTTGTCATGTAAAGGAAGTTTTCAATAAAGATGTTGTATTTCATGTTTTATGTTTTTATGTAATGATCCTAAGCCACAAAGAAACTAAACATATTGAACTTCTTATTGTATCAAGTGATGTTTTATGTAATAAATCATGTTTAAGTTTGTAATAAAAGAAGGGTTTTCATAGTTGGTATTAGAGGATAGGTTTAGTTATTTTTGGGATTTGGATTAGAAGACCCAAGTAAAGCCTTAGAGATAATACTAAGTATAATAAAAACATACCTAAGTTTCGGTAAGTACTGAGTAAGTGGTTTATCAAGAAAATACATCCCTGTCTTGATACGAGCAGGTAGAGGCGGCTCTGGCACAGATGTATCCTAGGGGTAAAACCCGAAAATACCGCTTTGAGCTAGTCTCAAATGGGAACTGGTGCACGAAAATGGGCCTTGCTGCACTCTTGGTTACGACACTCTCGGGGGATATGCTTTGGTAAATTCACAAGCTTAGTATGAACCTTTATTAAGGGAATTAAAAAAAATGCCCCAAAGAATATATGTTAGAAAGTAGATCATGAAAAGACTAGATTGAATCCTATAGATCATGAAAAGCCTAGATTGAATCCTATAGTATGAACCTTCACGAGACTTGCACGATATGCTTCCGGCTTTGTCGTTACCCCCTAATGCAAGGTTGACCGCTTCTTTGGTGGGTTGAAGCCTAGACTGCGGAAAGAATTAGCGATCCGTGACTTCGACAGCAATGAGGAAATTGTCCGATGTGCCCTCATGGTCGAAATAGAGATCAGGGAATCACAGGGGTATGCCAACAAGCCCGTACCTGAGTGGTAAGGGCTCCTTCTTGGCATCCAAGAGACTCAGGTTCAAAACTGGGTGGAGGTGAATTTCCGGGTTACTGTAGCAGTACTATAGCAGGAACTATAGCAGTTACTGTTCGGTACTGTAGCATCCGGAACTATTCACCCGATTTGGGCCGTTGGGCCACCGGTTTGGGCCTACAGGTCTCTAGGGCCTTCGAGTCATCAAAGGCCTTCGGGCTACAGGGCCTTCGGGTCACGTAGAACATGGAGTAGCCTAGTTCACACAGAACATGCCTGAGAAGAGGATCAAAGCACAGGAGTAGCAGCCACCATATGCAGAGCTAACGGGATTGGATGAATGAGAGGGTATGGCATCTACCATCGGGACTAAGCACCATGCAGCTTTGTACGGGGAAATGCTAGCTGATCAACAATGCAAGGTGGGGAGCTAAGGAGATCAATGATTCAAGATGCTGGGGAGGGGCAGTTCTAGTGGGCTGGGCCTATGGGTCATGTATGGGCCTGGTATTCCTCTGGGCCTTCGAGTCATGTATTGCAAGTCATGTCGATCCGTGGGCTTTGGGCCTACGGGTCATGTACGGGTTCCCCTTCAACCCTTAAAAGGGGGATTATCTATAATAAAATAAAAAGAAAAGGCCTTTGGTTCTTTCGAGCATAGGGGTATCATGGGGAAAAGAAGCATAAGGTGGACTTCAATGTTGGAGGTCCGATGGATAAATCCAACGGTGCTAAGAAGATCCAGCACCCCACTTACCGAATGTACGGAAAGAAGCACCCTGGAAATTGCCTTAAGGGGATGAGGTAATGCTTCAGGTGTGGAAGAGAAGGGCACCTAGCTGTTAAATGTCGGCAAGAAAGACCCACAGTTGCGACAGAGGAGAGGAATGCTCCGTTCGAACCTCAACGCATTGTTCAATTCTACAAATGCAAAGAACTGGGGCATTTTTCAAATCAGTGTGCTAATCCAAGGGTTTTTGGAGGCAACCAAAAACCTCCAAGGCAGCAAGGAAGAGATTTTTCCATCACTTCTGCCAAAGTGAACCCCGACAACGAAGTGGTAATAGGTACGCTAGTTATTCATTCAAGAATAGAGAACTTACTTTTTGATTCAGGTTCTACGCATTCTTTTATATCTAGAAAGTTTAGTAGAACCATCCCCGCACCACGACAAATCATGGAAGTGAAGATGTCAGTGAGTATGGAAAATGGGGAAATCATTGCATCCCATGAATATAATTCCTCCCATGTTTTAATTTGTGGATTGAATTTCCGGGCGAACCTCGTCATACCCCCTCTGGTGGAATTTGACGCAATTCTTGGCATGGATTGGCATTTCTTATATAGAGCCAACATAAATTTTTGGGAGAAGGAAATCACACTCCATATAGAGAATCGACCCCCGATTCTTTACAAGTTTAAGGAGGAAGATGAATCTCCTTTAGCTCCATCATCTCAAGCATGTATATTACTTCCCTATGAGCATATGTATCTGGCTCAGATGATTGAGTCCAAGGAAGAAACCATCCTTGAGGAAATTCCTATTGTGAGGGAATTCGCTGAAGTGTTTCCCGAGGAACTGCCTGGTCTTCCTCCAAGAAGAGATGTTGAATTCTCAAATGAACTTATACCTGGGGAGCTACCAATATCGAAGAATCCATATAGAATGGCTGTCGTTGAGCTTGAAGAGCTGAAGAAACAACTGCCGGAGAATCTGGATAAAGGTTTTATACGCCCAAGTGCTTCACCATGGGGTGCACCAGTCCTCTTCATCAAGAAGAAGGATGGTTCAATGCGGCTTCACATCGATTATAGTGAACTTAACAAAATCACGATAAAGAATAAGTATCCTCTTCCATGGATCGATGACTTTTTTGATCAGCTACATGGAGAACAATACTTCTCCAAGGTAGATTTGCGGTCGGGATATTATCAAGTAAGGGTGAATAAAGAAGATGTCCCCAAGATTGATTTTCATACAATATACGGGCACTATGAATTCATAGTAATGCCTTTTTGACTCACTAATGCTCCAGAAATCTATATGGGCTTAATGAATAGAGTCTTTAGAGATTACCTAGACAAATTTGTGGTAGTCTTTATAGATGACATTCTAATATACTCCAAAACCAAGAAGGATCATAAGGAGGATTTAAGAAATGTACTAGAGACTTTGCGCAAGGAGAAGCTCTATGAAAAGTATAGAAAGTGTGAGTTATGCTTGAAGGAGGTCTCATTCTTGGGCCATATCATAACAAGAAATGAGAAGTCTGTGGATCCGTCAAAAGAAAATGCAATTGAGGGATGGCGGAGGCCAACATCGGTAACCAATATCTGTAGCTTCTTGGGGTTAGCTGGATATTATCGACGATTTGTGAGAAATTTCTCATGATTGTCTAAACCTCTTACCAAGCTAACTCGAAAGGGAGTAAAGTTTTCCAGGAGTGATGAATGTGAAGAAAGCTTCAAGAAGTTGAAAAAGAGGCTTATCACTGCGCCTGTGCTCACTTTACCCACAAGTGGGGAACCTTTTGTGGTTTTCAGCGATGCTTCGAAGAAGGGCTTAGGCTATGTGCAGATGCAGAATGATAAAGTGATATCCTATGCCTCAAGGAAGTTGAAAATCCATGATCGAAACTATCCAACACATGATCTAGAGTTGGAGACTTTGATCTTTGCCTCGAAAATCTGGCGGCATTATCTCTATGGAGAGAAATGTGATATATATACTAACCACAAGAGCCTTAAATATATATTCACACAGAAAGAGATTAATATGTCCTAAAGAAGATGGATAGAGCTCATAAAGGATTATTACTGTTCAATACATTACCACCCTGGGAAAGAGAACAAGGTGGCAGATGCCCTAAGTAGAAAGGACCCAGCGATTCTATCAATGATGAGAATTGAGAAGGATCCAATCTTCTTAGACTTGATGAAGATGGAAATGGGAATCATAAAGAAGGGAACATCATCAATCCTTTCACAAATGATTGCTCAACCATCTCTTTTGGAAAGGTTAAAAGATTCTCAAAAGGATGATGTGGGAATTCTGGAAAAAGTGGAAGCTATCGAAAAAGGGAAATCCTCGGTGTTTAATGTTAATGAAGAAGGAATTGTGAGATTTGGGAAAAGACTATGTGTTCCATCGAGTCCAGAGCTGAATAAGGAACTTTTGGATGATGCACATAGTTCAAATTTCTATAATCACCTAGGGACCATAAAGATGTATTGATATATCTGAGAAAACTATTAGTGGGATAATATGAAAAAGGAGATCGCTGAATATACATCAAAGTGCCTGGTGTGCCAGAAAGTTAAGGAAGAGAGGAAGAAGTATAAGGGGATGATGCAACCATTTCCCATACCAAAATGGAAATGGGAGAACATCACCATGGAATTTGTCACTGGACTTCCGAGGACATCCAAAGGCAACAATGCAATCTGGGTTATTTTGGATCATCTTATAAAGACTGCACACTTCATTTCTATTCGGGAGGATTTATCATTGGATGAACTGGATCGGATATATATCAGGGAAGTGGTAAGGTTGCATGGAGTACCACTATATATTGTGTCTGAATGAGATCCAAGATTCACCTCTAAGTTTTGGAAGAGTCTTCAACATGCTCTGAATACTGAACTGAACTTCAGTACGGCCTATCATCCTCAAACTAATGGCCAATCCGAGCAGACTATCCAAACACTTGAGGACATGTTGAGAGCATGCTCAATGGACTTTAAAGGAGGATGGGATCAACATATTCCTCTGGTTTAGTTCTCTTATAATAATAGTTTTCACTCGAGCATCCAAATGGCACCATATGAATCCCTATATGGGAAAAGGTGCAGACCACCGGCATGTTGGGATGAGGTCGGTGAACGTAAGCTGCTTGGACTAGAAATGGTCGAGGAAATGGTGGAGAAGGTGAAAACCATTCAGCAGCATATCAAGGTAGCTCAGAGTCGACAGAAGAGTTATGCAGATAATCGTCGACAGGACCCAGAGTTTAAAGTTGGAGACATGGTGTTTCTACACATATCTCCATGGAAGAAGGTCATGAGGTTTGGAAAGAAAGGGAAGTTAAGTCCAAGGTACATTGGCCCCTTTGAGATTCTTGATCGTGTTGGAGATGTGGCCTATCAACTAGCACTTCCACATACCATGGCCAAAGTACATGATGTCTTTCATGTATCCCTATTAAGGAAGTACATACCAGACCCTTCACATGTACTCTCTTCTGAGGTGGTACAATTGGAAGATGATCTTTCTTATGAGGAGAAACATTTGAAGATCTTAGATCGTAGTGAAAAATTTCTACGAAATAAGAAAATGCCCCTCGTCAAGGTGTTGTGGAGAAACCAAAAGTTTGAAGAAGAGACTTGGGAATTAGAGGAAATGATTAAGCTAAGTTACCCACATCTGTTTTAGTGTGGGAAAAGGAAAATTTAGAGGGTGAAATTTCTTAAGGGGGGAATATTGTAACGACCCAATGTTTCATTAATGGAAATCCTTCTTGATCTAATTAAATGTTTCTTTATGTTTATATAAAATGTCCACTTCTTTGGTTTTATGTTAAGAATTTTGACTGTTTCTAATATAACCGTTGAACAGTGATCACATGATTAGTATAAATATAAGGCTTTAACAAATCCAATTTACTCAGACAAAGGAAGCGATGGCCTCATCTAGAAGAATTTCCCCATACGAAGCCCATTTGTAGGAGCTTGGAAAATTAGTGGCATCCTTGAACTTCACTCTTGACCAAGCCCAAGATGAGCTTCATCATGCCAAGGTCGAATGGGACCGTCTACGGGAAAAGTGGAAGTTGATAGAGATTACCACTCGAGCAATGTTATCTTAGCCACCCCAAGAGTCTGTCACCATCGCACACCTTACCCTTAGGTCTTATGCAGCTGTTTTAAGGGGTTATGTAACAAATCTCTAGTACTATTTTCATGCATATTATCTTTTTATATAATAATGAATATAACTCCTTGTCATTTTTGATACAATGTAAATAGTTTTTAAAGTACAAAGAGTGTTTTTAGTTATTATTTAATTAAGAATTATATTTTATTAAATTAAGGTATTTTTGAATTAAATAATATTTTAATAAAATATTATTATTATTATTAAAATAATTTTTATTAAATATATATGATATTATAATTTTATGAATGCAATTATAATTTTTATTAAGGTTTGAAAGCCATTTTTGTCAAAACCTCTGAATTTTCGATAAATGTCTATTTTTATTTTAAAAGTGAAAATTAACATATTTAGAATATTATTTAGGTAAAATAAATGTTATTTCTGGAATCAGGACATCAAAATTATCCAGCAGTGAATTTTTCAAAATTTCTCGAGACATTCAAATTTTTGGGTAAAAATTATATACCATTTAAATATATAATGTGTTTTATGACATCATACTGACTCAATAGTGATGTAATAAAACACTATAATATTTATGTTCGGCCAATATATGTTTTACCATTAAAATAATGTGATTTTTGGGTTTGTTTGACTTACTATTCAAAGCATTAATGGACCCCTCAAGACTTTTTAAATACCTTGTCTTTTTAAATTGTTTTCCATGGGAGTGTGACTCATCTCCACATAAGCAACCCTTTTATTTTACGAAGTTCGGACTTTGTCCTTATAAAATATTTTTTTCCTCTTCCCTTTTCCAAAAACCATGGGCAAAAACCATGGTATGGTTTGTGGTTTGGATTAATTTAATATAAGGGGTCCCAAACCTAAATAATAAAGAATTCCCTCACCTTTACTATATAAACCCACCCAAGATCCCACTTCATCCTCACTCAAAGCCTTTTGAGTTCGTCCAACCTCTGCCTTAATCTTTATAGAATCCTCCCAAGGTGCCCCAAGCTCCCAAGAATCCTCTCACGAGCCTCTCTCTAGCCTTTGGAAGCACACTTCCAAGTTATGGTTTTTTCTTCCCTTCTCATTTTTGTCCAATTTTCTTTAAGTTGTTTTGCCTTTTAATTTCAATTATGAATGTTCGGGTATGGTTTAACAACTCTCTCATACTTCCCTCTTTGTTTTTGAATAATGGGATACCCCTTTCTCTTTCATTAAATTCCCCCCATGTAAACCCGTTACTATGCCGAAATTCCGAAAGGGACTTCTCTCTCCTCTTTTACATTCAAGCAATACCTTTGTATCATGAATCTAAATTCCATTAAAATTGTTGGGACATGTATCTATATAACCTCCTTACTTTCCATTAAATTTAAATATGATGGTCAACCCCTTTCTCTCTCATCAACCATTTTTATGTATACTTATGTCACGCCGTTACGCTATCGAAATCACACCGATTTTCTAAGAGAATACCATCGTGTAGTGAATACCATGCCCATTTCTCCATAAAGGGTATTAACCTTTATGCACATTTAATTATTGATTATAAAGTTTCATGTATGAATTCCACATTACTTTATCGTGGAATAAATTATTATGTTTTATGAATCCATGTTTTATGATCCATGTGGCACACTTATGCATGAAATGAAATGTTTAAGAAGGGTGCGCCCTTATAGCGCTCCAATGCATTGGGTAAAGTATAGTATCATGATACGTCATATGAAATGAGTGTTGAATCATGCTAATTCAAGTACATTGAGGGTTTACTCGTGCTTCATGTGCAATGAGTGTTTACTCATGCTCCATGTGCAATGAGCCTTGGCTCATGCTAATTCCATGTTAAGTGTTGTTGCCACATTTCCATGTTATGATTATCATGCTTTATCATGACTTTATGTTCATGTTTCTCTTGTGATCCATTGATATTCCTATTGTTTAACATGTATTGTTCTCCTCATGTTATTCCATGTGTATTCCCTTACTAGGCTTTATAGCTCACCCTTTTCTTATGCATGTCCTCAGGTTATCCCATGCAATGCTAAGTACGAGGGAATGTAGTGGTCATGTAAGGGAAGTTTTCAATAAAGATGTTGTATTTCATGTTTTAAGTTTTTATGTAATTATCCTAAGCCCCAAAGACACTAAACCTCTCGATCTTCTTGTTGTATCAAGTGAAGTTTTATGTAATAAATCATGTTTATGTTTGTAATAAAAGCAGGGTTGTCATATGAATCCTTTTTTAATTAGTGACCAAATGAAGAGGAAGAATGTGATCATATCCACCAATAGTGATCCAGTGAAAGAAAGATCAGGGGAGTGACCCTTGGGAAGAAATGTGATCTCCCAAAATGTTGTAAGGTAGTAAGTTTGGTAATAGATGTGATATAGACAAAATCTTGTATTGGAAGTGAGATTTAGTGGATTTGGTACATCCATACATTGTCGTTGAATACACCTTAAACATAGCTAAGGGAGGGTAAACTAAGTAAAATCTATGTTTCCTTGTTCTTTCTTTATTGTTTTTCTTTTTTTAATCATCATATAAAGTTGGAAAGGATAAGACAAACATTAAAATTAAAGTGAAAAATAAATTACCCTCATAATAAATAGGTCAAGATCCAATGGTGTAGGAATAAGATTTAAAAGAATATATATACAATGATTCACCCCCTTAGGGTATCCAAGCCCCTTTTATGCCTAGGAATTTTAGAAATATATTTCATTTAAAATAAAAATTGAAACATATAAATAATATTAAAAAAGAATTAAAAAATTTATTGAGTAAATTAACCTTCCTTCTTTGAAAAAACAATTTTTAAAACATAAACAATTTTGAATCTCCTTTTCTTTGAAAATAATATTGAAACCCTATAATGGAAAATTTAAAAATCATTTAAAACATTCTTGAAGAAATAACCCTTTACACTTTGAAAAAAACAATCTAAAAAATAAAACATTTCTAAAATCAATTTATTTTAAAATTACCTTGAAAACTTATAACAGATGCATTAAAATAATTTAAAACATTTCTTGAGGAAAATATCCTTTACATTTTAAAAAATAATGTTTAAAAAAATTGAAAATATTTTTTCATTGAAAATAACCTTTAAAATTTATAATATAATATTCAATGTAAATAATTTTGGGTATGGTGGACAATTGTTTTCATTCCATACACATTAAAACATATAATCCGTTCACATTTTCTGTTGAATCCAAATGAGAATTGTTTGTAAAATTAAATGAAGAATCATTTCAAAAAAAATTGTATAAATTAAAAAATGGGTAAAAATGTATTTAATAAATCATTTGAGGAATGTTAAAAACATTTTTGAAAACATTTTTCAAAAACAAGGTTTTGGATGAAAATGGAGTTTTCGATTGAAGAGATAACTAAACATGATTTCTCCATAAAACATTCTTTTGAACTGTTTAATACAAAAAGAGATAAAAATAAATAGAAAAAATTAATTATATATAAATAAAAATAGGGTAATTAAATTCATGAGTTTATTGAGAGGTAGTTCATAATCCTTCCTCATTTGAAACATGAACATAAAGAATCTTGATAATTGATGAGATTGTTTTATAAAACCCATTCCACTTTGGTAACATTAAATCATAACCCCAAATAAAATAATAAAATAAAATTAAACATAAAATATCATGATTATAAATAAATTCATGATATTACATACCAATGGGGTTTTATATACAACTCATAATATAATTTAGGTGCATAACAAAACACATGTCTCAAAGAAGGAAAATTGAGACAAAAACCCCTGTCCACTTTGGTAACGTCTGGACACTAACCCCCAAGAAAGAGAGATCATAAAATTTATATTTAAATATAAAAAATTATTATTTTAATCACTATAAAATAAATTCATGGGAATTATATACACTACATAAGATAAATATGTGGTGAATATAGTATGTGTCTTACAGTAGTAAAAAGTGACGTGGGAATCCCTTACCTATGTCTCGAATTCCTTCACACATGTTTGAACCAACTATATAATAATATAATTATATTATACATATATTAAATAAATTTACTCATATTTATCATACCATGTATGCTTTACTTGTGACCTTCTATCATTTATCTAAAATTCCCTGTTACAATCATGTTTTGGGTAACAACTGCTTTGTTTTTCATGGATTTTTTAATTTGTAATTTTTTGGGTCCAATTATATTGGTCATGTTTAATCTATATAATATAAAAGATTAGAAAAATATCATATATATTTAGTGTATATTTATTTATAGTAATAAATTAATGCTACATATAGAAAATTAAATACACAGTACATGGAGACGGTAGATTGTACGTACGTATGAAATATTTTTCCATGTTTGCTAAGGATGAAATGAAATAATGATAAATTATATATTACAATATTATAATAATTTTTATTTCACACACATCAAATATTTTTATTATACATATCCTTTTTACCTTCCATGTAAAAAGTATGTGATGAAAAAATCACATCACTTCGCGAGGTGGTAGTCTGCCGTTGACACAAATGACATTATCATATCCCCCATAGAATGGAAATTAAGAGGATATATGCCATATCATAAATATAAAAAATATAATTATGTTAAAAAATAATATATATTCATTTAATATATCCTAATTACAATCCATGTAAATCATAAATATAAAACATATCATATTGTATTGCATGGTAGTAGTTCGTCGTACACATGTACACCGTTATTATTTTACAAAAGGGTTTAAAGGTAAGAAGGTAAATGCGTAAATATAATAACAGTTGTAAAAAACTAAAATAAATTTCATATATAAATATTAACTCCACCATTATATCCATCCTTGACAGGTGGTTATGGAAAACGAATAACACTGGTTCACAAGGCAGTAGTCCACCATATGCACGAACAATGACTTCGTATCTCATTTGTTGGAATATGAGATTGATATAGGTCATTAGCATAATATAGAAACATATATGTATATTTTATATACTTATGTTATTATATCATCAAAATGTAATAATAATTGAATGAGGTAGATTAATAAATAAAATAAAATTCTTGGTTAGGGATATTACCACTTCTTTAGACAATTTATTTTGGTTTTCTCTGAAAGGCTTATTAGATAGGATTTATGAAAAAATTAAAGATTAAAGTATTATATGATGGAATTTATGAATTTATTTAATAATATTTCTTAACCAATGCATTTTGAAACTCTGAGTATGTGAGGAGCGGGGTGGCCTTTTATAAGTTAGGTGAGTGGCACACTTGTAATTATTTAAATGAAAAAGGTGTACCCAAGTTTTCCACATTCCATAATAAACCAAAATGTTCCATTATATAAATTATATTATATATGCTCCAAATATTTCCATAAAATTGGTTTTATTCATGTTTTTTGCAAGTTATAGCCCTCATCATTTTAGTTTAACCCCTGTAAATACAGTTTTATCTTAATCGCGGTAAATAAAATTTACTATTTTTATTATTCTTTATAGAAAAAATTAAGTCCACCTTATAATATAATAAATATTATTATGATGAAAAATATGGAATCTTTTTTTTAAAATTCTCTTAATATAATTAGAAAATTTTAATTTAAAATTAATTCTACAACTGCACCAACAATGCAGTTTTCCAAAGAGTAAATGTTCAAAAGCTTAAAAAGTTTTTATATAAAAATTCAAAACTAAAATGATTATAATAAACTAAATTATATTAATATATATATAATTCATATAATCATACATTTACCACAATCTGAAAACAATTTTTATGTTTTTATATTCTTTAAATGAAATTACATTTTTTAATAAAAACAAATATTTATCACTATTTATCAAAACATTTATCTCCCTATAAAATTCTGAAATATTCACCATAATATATGTTTGAAATGATGATATAAGAAACAAAATTTTATTTTTTCTGAAAAAATTTTTTAAAGTGGGAAAAATTAATTTTAAAATAAGAGTACAAAATTTAAAAAAAATACTCTTTAGGAAAATACAATTTTTAAGTGAAAATATGTATTTATTATTTTATATTCTCTGAAAAACATATAACATGAATGTTGAAACATTTTATTGAATATATAATAAATTTTTAAAATTCAAATAATATACCATAAGGGATTTATTTAATTTATTTACATAAAATTCATTTTTATGCATAAAAATTGTTTTTATGAAAAATATTTCATTTATTATTAAATGGATTATATTTTCATTTATAATAAATTTATCACTAAATAATTCATCATATATTTTCATAGTTTAGTTATTCTTATTCTTACATTCCATTCCAATAGCTAGGTGAAAACTATTATATTAAATAATACTATTTTAACAGTTTTTCACATTTTGTTAAAACTCGTTGTTGTGTATAACACATGCTAAATGGTGCGTTGGATATAAAAAAAGATAAAATAAGTGTTGTTTATAACATAAAATATAAAAAGATGATTTTTTTGAAAATATATTTCAAAAAATACTGGGTTGTTGAATTCTACTCCCATAAGTAAATTGCAACCTTGAGATTTTATCTTTTTTCAGAAAATAAGGGTTTAACATTAAAAAATCCCTTTGTGGGAAACCCATAACGTAAAAAGGGTTAATAAAAAATCATATTGAAAGGAGATAAAGGGATTTATGAAGGTCATCAAGAAAAACACATGTTATATTTCAAAATTGAAAACATTGGTGGGAAGTGAAAACATGGACATAAAAGACAAAACTAACCCCAAAATATTGATGTAGAGTGATGTAGGACATGGTTAAGAAAAAATCAACAACCGCAAAGACAATAATATATGATAGGTGAAAAGAAAATTAATTCATTAAAAATGAAGGTAAATGTTTAAATATTTATTTCAAAATCAGTTTCATAAATTTGAATAATTTTCAAGATAATATTGATTTACATAATTTCATTCTTTATTCTAATCACAATTTCAATCTTTAGTTGTTTCTTGATAAATATCAACTTCATCCCTTACTCTAATAGTCGAATTTTTTATACTAGAAGCACTGGTGGATCGTAATATCCATTAAACAATGATAAATCATTAATTTTTTCTACAGTTATTATAAATAATCATTTTTTTGGTATAAGTTATCCAATAATGTATGAAGTTCAACATAATCTATTTATTAAATAGTTAAACTTAAGGTTCTTCCATGTTTAAAAAAATTTAAAATCCAAATATTTAATAAGAAGGCCACTAAATTTACAAAATTAACTTATAAATAATTCCCCAAAAAACATGAAGGATCACTTAAATTTACATATAAAAAAAAATTGAATCCATTGATCAAATGTTCTTATGAAACATGGAAATGTATTTATTTTACTTAAAAACTTAATAAAAGAATACCTTTTTCAAAAATTAACTCTTTCCTCATTCCTTAAATAAAATGATATATTATTTAATATATTATATAAATCCAAAAAAGTTGTAAACATTATCAATGATAACATAAATTTATTTTCTTCAAATATTTTATTAGTTTAATGGAAATAAATATTATCCACATATATAATATTTTTATTTAAACTAGACATAATTTTCCCAACATCTTGAACATATTAAGAGTTATATTCCCTTCATAAAAAAACCACCTTTACATTAAATCATTTTTCTAGTTCATAAATACCAATTAACATATTCTTAAAACACATTAATGAAACAATACTGTAGAAAAATCCATTTTTCCTGATTTTAATAACCTGAATAGGGCTGATAAAAATATAATTAATTAAATCCCAATACATAATCACATTAATTATTCCAATTTATACAAACACTATTAATCAATATTTCTCATATTATTTATTAAAAATTATTTCTTTTCATATGCCATTTGTATTTTCTTAATCATCAACAACATGACCATTACTTATAAAAATGATAATTATATTTATGAGCTTCCCCCTTAGGACATATATTTGTATAATTCCTTTAATTTAAATATTTCAAGAATTAATTCATTGTTGATATATTAGGTAGAAAATTAATCTTATCAATTGATTTAATCACACTTTTCATTTTTACTCTCTAATTACTTTATTTTTACCTTATTTTCCACACTCAAAACATCTTAACATTCCTCTAAGACATATACTAGGATGATTATTCCCACATTATCAACACATAGGAAACTTAATCTTAATTCCTCTATGGTCTCCAACACTTTAACAATCAACCAAATCTATCATTGTATTATTTGGTGAGTCTGAGAGTTGGTGAAGGATCATGTTTTTAATAATATATTGTGATAAAAAATTTGAAATAATCACAAATCCTTCAATCCAATCATCTTCTCATTTGTATTCTCACCAAAAAAATTTCTATCATATTAAACATTAATCTAGTTTATTCTCTTTGTATCTATTCACTAAAACCAAAAAATAATACCATGAACAATAATATTTATTATTTGAAACCACATAATCATGAAAAATCACCTACAAAATGTTAAAATCATGAAACCTTATTTTAAATCTATGAAACATAATGCTTATCCTAGGTCATTCATTGTCATTATTTAATACTTCATAATAGCTTATAAAGAGTTTTTGAATTTCTAATGCATATCCCCAAGAGTTTCAAACCAAGCGTGTAACATATCCCATTATCATGATCTAGGTAAATATATTATCCATATCAATGTTACCTTTTTAGATTTATTACACCTAGGAACCTCTATTCTAGAGCAAAATACACTTATAGTATCTGAATAGAGATTTAATTTCTTGGAAAACACTTTCTTTGTCCTTTTTTAAAATTCCAAGACATTTTCCTATACTTGGACTCATCTTTAAACTTATCTGTATCTATATCCATAGTGTCCTCAATAATTTTTTCATGACCAATTTTCTAATAATTAAGTTAATGATTCCTCTAAATCCAACTATAAATATCCAAAATTCACATAAATATGTATTACTTGTTTTTAGATGACTATTCATTGCCTTACATAAACCTGTGCCGGAGGATTATAATGGTTTAGTTCTTTTGGATATTAGGTACACAGTCTTCTAATTTAGTGAAATATATTCAATGTTTCCCACAAAGCTCTTTCGATTTAGTATTGTTCATAAACATAACCTACATAAAATAATTCTTTATAACCCAAGGAAAATAAATATAACAAAGGGTTATCTATGATTCTTATTAAGTATAAACAAGGGAAAATATTTAAACATAACATGATAATAATGGTATGATAATGTGAAAATAAAATATGAAAACCACAACCTCTATATAAAACATAGAAATATAGAATCATGGAATAAATATTGGTAGTTTATAATACATACATATAATTAAATAAAATAAAATGATCCATGATAGAATAACATTGACATACAATTAAGAATTTTTTATACACATTAGCATAGAAAATAATTTCCATAGTAGTCAAGGAACACTTCCAAGGCTACCACAGTGTAATGAGTCTACTCCCCAAACTGTCACAATAGTTAAGCTTCACTCTGAGGATCATCATAGTGTAAAAATTCACTTACTAAAATGGGTTCACTCCCCATTCCAATTATCTAGATACCATGATATATAAATCATTACCCAATGCATTAGATGGTGAGATATGTGAACTTATCACATAATGAAAATCATAAGTATGTGTTCCAAAAGATCATAAAACATTTATAATATCATAAAACATGAAATTAAATGGGTTTTGTAAACATTTCATCATATTAGGACATGTTGAAAAGATATAGGTTTCATAATCATTTAATCATTTCATCATGGAATAACCTATGAAAATAAGCGTTGTTCATAAGAATCTCCATATGGTATTACTTGTGGAAGAGAAATTAATTTCGTAAACGTCATTACATCATAAACAAAAATCTTTTGGATACAGAAAAAAATGGTATCCTTGAATCATATTCCTGTAAAATAATACGTAATATCAATAGATATCGTTTTATATGGAAAATTATTTTGAAAAAAAAAACTTATAAAATTTATTGGGGGAAATAACTTTTTTTGAAAATAATTTTTTTTACTGAAAATTCATAAAACGTTTTGGAAATCATTTTATTAGAAAATAGACTTTTAAACATATAAATAAATCTTAAAAAATAATTTATATATTTACTTTAAAAAACTTCCTTTCCTCTTTGGAAAACAAATTTTAAAAAATTAGACATTTTGAAAATCATTTTCTTTGAAGAAAACCTTTAAAATATATAAAGGAGGAATTAAAAATAATTTAAAACATTTCATGAGGAAAATATACATTCCAATTTTAGAAAAAAGCTTTTTAAAATGTTAACAATGTTAAAAATATTTTTTTTTGAAAATAACTTTGTCATCTTATAAAGGATGCCTCGAAAATCATATAAAACATTTCTTGAGAAAAACATCCTTTCTGCAATGAAAAACACATTTTGAAACATAAAAAATTTTGGATGTAGTTTTTTTAAAATAAACTTGAAATTTTATTAATGAATAATCAAATAATATAATGTTAATGATGGTATTAAATTCAGTTCATGTTGCACTCATTAAAACAAACAAGCCTTTTACATTTTCGATAAAAGACGACCATGTATTTCATAAAGAACAACAGAAAGATTCATTTAAAAAAATTTAAAAGTAATTCATTGGTAAAAAATTATTTAATTTTTTTAATAATATAAAAAAAAATTAATTTTTTTTAGAAAACATGGTTTTGGATGAAAAAGGGGTTTTCGACCGAATAGAGAAATAAATAAGATTTTTAAAAAAAATTATTTTAAAATCTTAATAACATAAAGAGAGAGAAATTAATAAAAAAACATTTATTAAAAAGAAAAAAATGAGAATAAAGTTAAATAGTTTCTTGAGATATAGTTTATAAAGATTCATCATCGGAATCATAAACATAAACAATCCCGTAAAACCATGAGATTTTATTATAAAACTATTACTAATTTTGTAAAATTGAATCATAATACCCAACGAAATAATAAAATTAAATGATGTATAAAATATCATGGACATTAATATATTTACGATATTACATGTTATTGGGTCTGTATATAAACCTCATTAATGAATTTAGGTTTATAAAATTACATATGTCTCAAAGAAGACAAATTGAGACAACAATCCATTACTGCTTTGGTATCTTTTGAACCCTAAACCCCATGAAATAGATATCATAGAAAGGATATGTAAATACCAATAATTTTTGGTTTAATAATTTCAAAATATTTTCATTGGAATTATATACAACTCATAAAAGAAATAGGTCGTAAATATGGAATGTGCCTCACAAGAAGTAAAAAAGTGTTCTAGAAATCCCTTACCATAAGCCTCAAATCCATTCATACAAGTTTGAAACTCATATATAATAAATATAGATTTTGTATACATATATTTAAGAACCATTATCATATGTATCTTACTATATACTTTTTACTTATTAATCTTTATTACCCATTTATCAATAAGTCTTTATTAAATTCATGTTTTAGGTAATAACTGCTTTGTTTTTCATGTATATTTTGATTTATTTACTTTTGGTCCGGTTAATTTGATAAGGGTTATATAATTATAATTATTTTAACCATGATATAAATATCATATATATTTATTATATATGAATTTATATTAATCTATAAATCTTGGATATAAGAAATAAAATACAACGTTCATAGAGACAGTAGGTTGTATGTACGCATGAATTCTCACCTTAAATTATAGATCAAATATCAAAACACATTATTTCTATATGAATTATCATATTAATTTTCAATTGTACATAATTAATTCCATTAAAGAAGGGTGGTCTGTTAGTAGAGAAACAATCTTGTTGTGAATCCATTTAAAGTACTAAATTTAGATCTAACAAAAAAAATTGATTTTAAAATATTGAATAAAACCGCATTTAAAAAAAATTTGAAGACATTAATACAAAAGAAAATTTCATTTGATACCAAATCTTTTTCTGGGTGAGTAACTCAATAGAGAGTGAATTCAGGACTCTATAAAACTTTCATTTAGAAGGGATTAGTTTTAAATCCTGCAATTAGTTTAAAATGGCCCAATTAATCAATATTATAGGTCATTATAATTTCTAATCATTAAAAAGGTTTCTTAAAGATTGATTAGTTCTTAGGTAAGAAATATAAAATAATAAATAGTCTATTTAAATAAATTTACTTTATTAAAATCTTATAAAAAATAATAAATATTGACTATCGAAGTATTAGTTTTTGTTAGTTAAAATAATTTTAGTTTTAAAAGAAGAAATAAAGTCATTAAGAACATACATAGGAAATTTGATACAAGAGGTTCAGTCTCAAGATGATACATTATGCCCCCCACTTGGTGATCACCCTCCACCAAGAAGTTTATATAAAATATAACAGTTGTACCATAACCTATATTGGGTTTTAAAATAGTTTACAACTACCCAGTTCACACAATACCTCTTAGAAAATATACGTGGGAGTAAAAACAAAACCGGCCACCACAGGACCTATACCATAATTATATGTTGGAAAATAGATAAAAGATATCTGAGAATATATCCAGTATCATCTAGTTTAATTTACGATAAAATGTGTGTATATAAAATTGATTATATCACATACTGCTCAAAATTTAAAATAGATAAACATAATGGTGCAATATAAAAGTGTAGGGATAGAAATTATTGGTTTTTTGTAGTGTAGTTTGTGACTCTTAGAATTTATTTGGGAATGCATCTTGATTTAGGTTCTCTTAAAAGAACTTTAGTATAATAGAGTGTTATAGAATCTTGTTCTTGACTGGTGCAAAGTAGCATATTTTCATGAGCTTCAGGTTCCTCGGTTGAGTGATTGTAGGATGTAGCATTTCATCCCTTGAACTCGATATGTGTGTTATATAACCATGATCTATCCTCTTTCTTCTGTCTACTTCATATTATAATTCACTTGTCCATGCGAGGTAGTTTGGTTTCTCTTTTATTAGTATCAATAGTAGGAATAATATCCACATGCATATGAATATCCTTCTTCCTTGTACAACATGTCTGACTCACTCTTTAATGCATTCTGTCTACCATTTAATAGAAAATCATTAAAATAGTATCTGTTATTAAATTAAATGAACTATATATTAGTAAAATTTAAAACTAATTATAAGTTTAGAAAATAGTAGTGGTGTCTTATACTGGATGTGATTCGATCTGGTGGTGACTCATTGTTCGACTATGTCTCGCTCTGGAGGTGTCTCAAATTTGTACTTTGAAAAATTTTGTGTATGGAAATGTGTGGATGACAGTGACTCCTTATGATGGTTGGTCAGTGTGGCGGTGTATCACACTTTTCCAAATTTATGTTTCGGAGGCATGATATGTCGACATTGAGATATCATAGACTTGTCTCATACTTTCCCAATATTGAACTTTGGTAGTATTTCATCTGATGGTGTCTCATACAAAGTGTTATTTCCATTCTAATGGTGAGTCTTAGACAATGGTGGCTCATATGTGATAGTTTCTTAGAATAGTCAACAAATTATGTGTCAGTTGTGACTTGGTTTGGCAGTGAGGCCTTATCAGGTGACGGGTTAGCTCAATGGTGTCCCATACTTAGCAGTGACTAGCTGTGACTCATACTTATTCAAGTTCATAACCTATCTCCGATTATTGAAAGCTTAAAGAAAACATAAAATTCATTAATATTATTAGAATCATGTCATTTTATTATTCAATAAATTAGTTCAATAATAAAAACTGGATCATAACTTAAGAAGGGATGAAATTTTATACCATTATCATCATAATTCACCAATTTTAAATTTTTTAGGTTTTTTAATTAATTTAATAAAATATTCATTAACCTAAAATATTATCAATGTATTTTTGGACATTATTAATTTAATTTGAATTTAAGGGAACAAAGATAATAATTATTTTGAATATATTAAATTTAACCATCAATAATACATCATTATTTGCTCTAAAAATCTTTTATAACAAAAAATTATCCCAATAATTTTAGTTTTAACGTTTTTAAAAATATTTGTCTTGTGTTTTCCAAATTTTTAAAAAGCATTATGTCATTTTTTTCTAAGAATATAAGGTTTAAAAAATTAATCATGTAAATAATTTCATTATACTAAATATAAACTTTAATTTTCATTCACCACTTATTTTTGTCCTTATGTGATAATATAATTTACATTTGAAGGAAAGAGAGTGAATTTTTTTCTTTTTCGTTACTAAATATATTATATAGGTCACTTTTAAGGAAAATTTCCTCTTAAATAATTTAATCTTTATAATTAGGTGAATAATTCTGAAATACATTCTTAAAATATCAATTAAGATGAAAAATGGTGGCTTTATCACTTATTTTTAACCTAGCCTCACCCCATTTACCCTTTTAATGTGGTTATATTTTTAAAAATATTTTCACTCTTTGTTATGACCAAAATTAAGTTTAAAATATTCCATAATATTAACTATTATGATTCAAAATAATGAATCCATTTTATCATATTAAATTTCAAAATTTTAAGAATTTAATTTAAAAATGAACCCACAAAACATGCAGAAAAATGTTTTTCAAGAAATGTGTTTTCAAACATAAGATGAACATACATTAACTCTATAAAAAGTAATAATCATTATATGAATTCAAATTCACATATATATGTATATAATCTATAACTTAAATTTTAAAAATCTCTAATTAGGGGTTAATTTAGTTAATTAAAATGGAGAAACATTACAAACTTAAAAACAGATTTTAGAAAAAAAGTGTTGTTAAGTATGAAAATAAAATTTTACAAAAATAGAGTATAAAGATAATGGAAATTTAATTAAATATATTAAATATAACTATTTTTTTAAATTAAATTAAAATCATAATGGTAGTTCAAAATTAATTAATTTATCAAAAAAGAAGTGGCTATTTTACAAAAATAAGTAGCTATCACTATTCACTGAAAAATAACTCATTTTTAGAAAAATTACAAAACATAACCCAATATTTTTTTACTTGATTATTTTAAAAATGAATTTATGTTTGTACAATAGAATATAAAAATTTAAAATAAATTAGTTATATTATTTTCTCATAAAAATAAATAAAACCATTTATTTTTAAAAACATATTTACAAAGAATATAAAGAATTTACTAAACAATTAGTCCTTATTTACCAATATATTCTCTTAATCAAATATATTTATATATAATTTTCAAAAATTGGATATTATTATTACTAGTACCAATTTTAATTTTTAGTTTATTACAATCACGTTTACATTTTATATCACAGTTCACCTATGCTCAGTGTTGTTTGTATTACACGCTACTAAAGATAATATTCTTCTTTTATATTATTGGCAGGTTACATTCTACCCTCTATATATACATTAACTCCTAGAAATTTGAACTTGTTATCAGAAATAAAGGTGTTGAAATTTGGAAATTATTTTATGGAAGACCCACGTCATAAAATGGTTAACTAAACATCCTATTAAAATATGGGAAAGGGGAATACGAAGGTCATCTAGAATAACAAGAAACTATTTTTTTAATATGAGAATATTAATAATAAATGAAAATATAGACATGTAGGATAAAAATAACTCCCACATACAAATATAGAGTGATATACAAAATACTGAGAATATAATTAACAATAATAAGACCAAAGATCTATGTTGGGAGAAAAGACCAACAATTCATCTAAAATTATTGTAATTGGATAAAAAATTCAATATCAATTTCCTAGATTTTAGTAATTACTTTAAAATATAGACTAAGAAAATAAGAAAATATACTTATATGATAGCTTTCTATTTCATAATCATAATTTAAACAATTGGTTATACTTCGATTAAGTTTTACTCCATCTCTTACTCTACGAAATGATCATCCCAAATGAATTTTGTATTCCTAAAGCAATAAAATTAACATTTAATGGATGATAATTTTTTAATAATAATAATATATTCCTAATATATTTAATTATTAACCAAAATTTAAATAGTTACCATATGTTATGGTAATAATAAAAATTTATAAATATTCATATGAATAAATTATAAATTTTATATAAACATTTCCACCAAAGGTTCACCAAATATTATTCCACAAATAAATAACCCTAAATCCCAATTAACAATAATATTATCAACATTAATGAAGGTATTAGTATCAAAGGATATCATAATACTTTTCATATTCATCATGAAAAAAAAATTTTGTTCTTCCCAAAAAATAATTTATGTTAACCATAATTCTAGTATATACCACATCCAAATAAAAAATCTCCCAAAATATCATTAATCACCTCAAAATAAAAAACATTTGATCTTTAACATGTTTCTAAATTTAAAATTAAAATTAATACTTGAAACCATTTAAGTAATAACAATATCATACTTACCAGGACATCAAATAGACCAGTGGTAGGGGTTTCACCCTTGTCACCCTTTGGTTGTGTGTTCAAGCCCCACAAATTTGTCAGATGTGACCAGTTTTCATCAGACCTGAAGGTCGTCTATTTTGAAAAACTATATTAATATAATTCATATAATTTTACAAAAAAATATGATTAACATACATTGAAATAATAGTAGTAACCAAATCACTTTTTAACCATAATGGTTTTCTATATGACTTATTTTTTAAAATAAAATAAAATAATCTTAACAGACTATTTTTATCTTAACATCAATATTCATATTATCCTGAAAGGTAATCAATAACATTAAACTTATTTCCAAAATATATAAAATTATTATTCCTCAAAATAACTTATTATAAAACCCAAGTTATACATAAGGGTTACATATTTCAAAAACATCTATTAAAACTAAATAAATTTATCCAAGGTACTTTCATCAAATAAAACCTCAGAATGGGTATATGTTTCTTTAAACATATAATAATAGTTTTACATATAAACCAATTATAGAAACTAAAATTATTAAACTACCCTCATATAAATAATAAGCATAATATATTTGTTGAATTTTCACAATTTATGGAATAGGTTTATGTTCCCTAATCTTTGTTTTTCTAAATCTTGTTCCAAAGGTTTCTACTAAACCCAGATCTGATACCAACTATAAAGACGCTAACTAAAGTATCTCAGAATCGATTGTTACTTTCTGACATTGGTCTAAGATATATGTAATAAAATCCCAAATGATATAATAGTTTAGTAGTCTTATGGAATTAGATACATACATGATTCCCATTTTTATAGTGGAATCAAAATATCGTACATAGTAATAAATAACATTTTTCACAAGTGCCTCAGCCCAGTTGGTAAAAACTCTCTAGGTTCATCCAAGAGACTCGAGATCAAATCCGAGTTGAGGCATATTTCCTGGGTTACTGTAGCAGGCACTGTTCGGTACTGTAGCAGCCAGAACTATTCATCCATCTAGGCCTTCGGGCCACCAGTTTGGTCCTCGGGTCCTGTAAGGTTTTCAGGCCACCCAAGGACTTCAGGAAAGTTGATTCTCAATGACTTTAGGCCACCTTAAGGCCTTAGGGCCACTCCAATGCCTTCGGGCCACATGAATGCAGGCCCCAGACACACTACATAAAAAGAGCAGCCCCAGAAGAGGATTCAGAGCAGGTGCACTCACCAGAGCAGTGCCAAATGGATTTTCACAATGAGAGGGTATGGCTATGCCATTGGTACCAGCCTATGCTTGAATGGGAAGCCTAGCCAGATGGTCATGCAAATATGGAGAGCTACTATCAAGATGCAGATGCTAGGGAGGGGCAGTTCCTTATAGGTAGTCTGGTTAAATTCTCTAAGACCTTCGGGTCATGTAATCTGATATGCCTACGGGCCATGTAATCTTTGAGTCTATGGGCCTTGTAAGGGTTTCCCCTCATCCCTTGAAAGGGGGGTTATCAAAATCAATAAAAATGAAGGCCTTTGGGCCATTCATGCAAGGAAAATAACATAAAAACATTCCATTTAATAAATAATATGGTCACAAAAATAATCCATTCACAATACAAATATAAAAATTCTAGGATTATAATAACTAATTTCTAGTTGAATTAAATGAAAAATATTAGACATCATGATCTCAGACATCATGATATTTTTAAAATTAAGACCTTATAAAAATATATTTTAATTGATGGGTAGATATACACCAAAAAAATCCCATTTAATTCTAGCTTACTGATTTGTCTCACGAGACATGTCAATGTATAAAGGGGATATATAAAAAGATTACCCACACATTACTACATTTCCAATACATTCTTTATATATTTAATGATCAATTAAATTCATAAAAAATATTTCTTATCATTAAATATCTGTATTTAGTAATGAATATTGATTTATTAAGATTTACCCATTCAATAAAATAACATTCATTTTAAAAACCCTATATAAAAATGGTATATGGTTTAGTAAATAAACATATACATGATAAAAATAATTTGGATATTTACATAAAATTTAATTTCTCATGATTTCACAAAAGTGAATTTTTCAGTAGAAAGTTCATGACTCCAAAGTTAATCAAGAAAGTGAATTTCAATACATAATCTCATCAAACTGATCATAAAGCATATAGATATAGAATAATGATGATATAATTACAAAATATCCCTATTTTATTATAATTAAAATAATGTCTTTTTTTTATTTATGAATACAAATACCATAAAAATCGATAAAAAAATTCTTGAAGAAAATAACTTTTTCACTTTGAATGTATTTTTAAAAAACCCAAAAATTAAAAAATATTAGTAAAAAACTTTTAATTGAAAATAATCTTATAAAAAACTAATTTAATTATCAGATAAATGAGAGGTCATTATTGATGAAAATTCTATTCATACTGAGTATGCTAAAATAAAGATTCGTTTATCATTTTTGGTAAAAAGTCTAATATTTACTTGTTTGGAAATAAACAAAAATATTACTTTTAAAAAATTATGTAAAAAATAAAACATGGGTAAAAATAAATTTAATAAATCATATGATAATATTAAAAATATTATTTTAAAAATTTAAAAAATATATATATGTTTGAGAAAAATATTCCTCACAGAGTAGAGAAAAATGATTGTTTTCCTAAAAAACATGATTTTGTTATATTGGGTACTTAAAGCCTAGAAAAAAATATGAAAATTTATAATTTTTAAAAATAACCATAGGATAATAAAATATTTTGGTTTTAATATGTAGATATAAAATAATTCCCCCATCATAGACTTCAACATAAAAAATCTAGAATAATTATCAGACTGCGAAATAAACCCTTACCACTTTTGTTGCTTTTGAATATAAAGGACCATGAAATAATAACATAAATTTAAACATTAAATACAATGAATTTAAAATATTCATGATATGACATATAAATGGGGTATTATATATTCCCCATTAAAATAAAAAGGTGCATAATACCATATATATTTTAATGGAGTGAATGTTGAGATGAAATCTCTTACAAAGATTATATCATCGAAGTGAGAATTAATTAAATAATTTATGATGTATATCAAATGTAAATCTATATAAAACCTGTTTAAATAAAACAAAAATAATAAAAATTCATCACACCAATAATTTTAAAATATAAAATAAAATTAACAAGTATGACAACCCAATGAAATGAAATTGAGTAATGAAATAATTTACCACTGGAAAACATTCCATTAAAATCACCTTAGATGAAATAATTTAAATTTTGACATAAAATAATATGAGGTATGAAGGATTAATGATATTATCTGCAAAATTGAAGTTTATACCCCGTTTAATAGAAATTAAGTTCTTAACATCAAAATATGAAACATTAAAAGGAAATTGAGATGAAATCCTCTACATCAGGTCAGACTAATCACATACATTCTATGTCATCTTGAATAATAAACATATGGAAATAATTTACATCCATAAAATTTTTTTAAATGTTAATTAGTTTTTATTACCATGTTATATTTAATTACTTAATCAATTAAATTCACATGAGATGTTTTGATGATATTCAGTTTATATATCCAAAATGACTTAAGTAGTTTGACTTTGGTACAAGAGGTAATTGTTACATAATCTATAGAATAATAATCAGGACATAATTATTATTTTTATACATCAATTATTCTTTTTAAACCAACCATGAAATATTTTAATAAAAAATAAACCATGTTATGATCGTGGAGACGGTGAGCCAAACGTTCGGATATGTAATGTTTCCATTTTTCAGTGATCATGAAGGAAAGAAGGTAAGTGTTATATTATAGTAAAATAAATTTAATTATATCTTATATATATTATTATTTATATAAATATATATATATATACCATCCATGTGATGTGGTAATGCAAAATGAATCACGTAGTTTCTTGGAAGTGGTAATCCACACGGACCCACGAGTGACAGTATCATTTTTAAATGAATATAATGATAATAAATTATATGATAAATTATCTTTGAATAATTATACATATGTCATTAATATATATATATATATATAATAAATCCATTATTAAAACCATACATGAGTGGTGGTGATGGGAAACGAATTACATCCATTCATGAGGCAGTAGTCCACTATACACACCAACGACAGCTTCTTTTCCCATTTGATAGAAGAGGAGATGTATATAGGTTATTTAATTAACATAAATAAATTTAATTATATGGTAGATAAAAATTTTATTATATCATATTCATTTATTTTTATTTTAAAGAGGTGGAAGAAAAATTAAACAAAAATGCGTGTTTAAGAAGGATACAACTTTGGGAAACCTCTTTAGATTTTCACCAAAAACCTTCTTATAAGGGTTTTATAAAAAATTATTATAGGATATGGGTATGTAATTAAGGAAGGTATTTGGTAGTTATTTTCCAAAAAAAATGTTTCATTAAGTGTGGATTTGAGAAAAGTTTGGGTTCCCTTTTATAAGCGAGGGGAGGTGCTCTTTTGGAATTTATTAAATTATTAAATTATAATAAGGTCATATTCAATTATAAAACATAGAAATGGAAATATATTCTAAAATTTTATATTATACGGTTGAAATATAGACCTATAATAGGGTTTTTGAATTTTTATTGGAAAATTAATCCTTATTAATTAGTTTAATGCCCCAGTAAACCCATTTTAACCTTAAATGAGTTAACAAAATTTTGATACTAAATGAGTTATAATTTTAATTATAAGATAGAAATTTGATAATAAATTTAGAATGGATGAAATATTATATTTTTTTATCATCCAAATTTTTCTCATTCATTGTTTTTAGGATTTTAAATATTTTATTAAAATATTATTCAATAAAAAACACAATTAATGTCATTTTTGATACTATTCATTTAATTTGACATTAAAAAAATTAATATAATAATTAATTTTTAATATAATACATTTAAACATAAAAAATACATTCTTTATTACCTTTAAAAGTATTTTGTAACTAGAAATCATTACAAAAATATTTCCTTTTGTGTTTTTATTATTATTTACCTTGAGTTTTCCACTATATTCACTATAGTTGTTTCACCATTATCTATGAATTTAAGTTTAACATATAATAAATAAAATTTGAAAAAAATTACTATCATGAAAATAATTTCATTATAATCCAAATGACCATTGATATTCATTCACCACTTCTTTTTATCCATATGTGAACATATATGAGAGATTTAGAGGAAAGAAAATTTCATTTTGTCTTTTCCTTTACTTAAATTATTATATAGATCACCTTAATGGAAAATTCCCTCATAAATAATTTCATCTCTAGACTAAGATGATAAGTTTATGAATACATGAATACAATAATAACAAATATGAAAAATTGTGACTTTAAAACTTTTTTTAACCATTCATAACCTTATTTACCCTTTTATGGTGGTGATTTTTTTACTATTTTTACCATTCATTATGACTAAAATTTAAGTTGAAATTATTAACTAATATTAATTATAATGATTATAAATATTGAATATATTTTATCAAATTAGATTCACATAATTTTTAGTATTTAATATGAAACTAATCCCACAAAACCTGTCAAAAAATGGATTTTTATTAAATGTATTTTTATTGCATAAGATAATTTTACATTAACTCTATGCCTAGTAATCATAATTATATAAACTTAAATTCACACACACACACACACACATATATATATATATATAAAATAAAAAATATACTTAAATTAATCATAATTATGTTTTATTTTAATTAATTGAAGTGGAGAATCATTATGCACCTAAAAATAGTTTTCAGATAAATGTGTTTTTAATCCTGAAAAAAAACTTTTAAAAAAATATGTTATAATTATGATTCAAATGTGATTAATTAGATTTAATCTAAATAAATAATAATTATGCCAAATTTAAATATAATTCAACTAATTTTGGGGATTTCAGATTACATAATTTATTAAAAATAAAGGAAAAATTTACAAAAACTAGAATTTTTTAGTATTCATTGAAAAATCACAATTTTTAGAAAAAACCCCAAAATTCACCCTAAGTAAATTTTGACATGATATTTTAAATAATAATTTTAATTTTTTACAATATATTTTATAAAATCACAAAAATGAATTATATTATTTTCTAATAAAAATAAATAAAAACATTTTCTATGGAAAGAATATTTTTGTAGCATGTAAAGTATTTATAAAAAATTGTGACCTTATTTACCAATATATTATATTCATTTAAAATATTTATACAAATTTTTGAAATTGTTTTTATTCCAATACGTACAACAAATTTTAACAGATAGGTTATAACATTCACATTTAAATTATATATTTTAGTTCTCCTTGGCTCTGTGTTGCAAATCATATACACTATCAATCACAATGTTCTTATTTTAAAAGGTCAAGGTTTCAAAACCATTCTATTTCAATTGAAATAAAAATAGTTAAATTGACATTAATCTTTAGTTACTAAAATAATTGGGTTACATTAAACATTGAGCCATTTTGTTTAAAATATGTCATTAAACATAAAATGGTGAACCTGATGTGAATATATCACACGTGAAAACAACTATCCAAATAAATATTTACTTATGATACTACATTGATTAGTGTTATTTATAAGTATTATTATTTCTAGGAATCCTTTTATGAGAACTCTATCATCCAAAATGATGACATTTTCATCTACCAAACATTCTTGCACTATATCAACTATACAGGATGTGACCTCATAACCTGATGGAAGACACCATTCATCTAGATCCACTAGAAAAAAGATAAAAATTCTATTGTTATAGAGTATCGCTGACATGATGTTTTTCCAACATTAGAAGCTTTACGAGGGACTCCAAGAAAAGAATCCTATAATCCATTCTTGTTAGAAGAGATATACATTGAGTCCAGTTCATATTGTCAACACTATAAACCTATTAATAATCTAATCCATAGAGAGTGATAATAAATACCATCCCAACCTTACGGAGGTGGATAGTAAATGTTGGAAACCTCACCTAAGTTTGGGGGCTTTCTCAAGAGGGATCCTAACAATTATCGTCGATGCCATCATTGTGCGACCATTATCCCTTAATAACCCACTATGTAATTTACCTAGCAGATTCTTCCTCTAGATATTTAGACTCAGTGATCTTAGTGATATGACTAGTAATAGTGTGCTACTAGCCTTAGTGTGTGGGATGATATCCCCACTTCAAATGAAGAAGATTTCCAGCACACTGTGGTAGAAACCAGTGAAAAGGTGTATATTAATGTTAACTACCAAGAATATTTTGGTATATAATAGTGTCATGATGGGAGGAATACTGGTATATCCTGACAAAAACTAGGGCTATGTGTGTATTCTCACCCCAACACTTTAATTTCAATGAAATATCCTAATGTAAAATAGTTGACATGAGTTGCTAAATAATCACAATCCCATAGAGTAATGGGCACAAATTCTTGTTCCCATTGAAGATTCCCAAGAATATATTTTAGTATAAATAGTTCAAAATACCTATATTCCTGGATATTTCTTAGAGATATATCAATAGACCATGAAATAACCAACATATGGTGGTAATTAGAATATCCCAGTAATCACATAGGGGAAAGACCATATCCAAAATGTCACTAATTTTTAAGAAGTGAATCTTTACAACCTATTAGTTACCTAGGAGTGGGCCCATATCCCTCTCCCCTTTCAGAGAACATTCATAAAATCATGATGAAAACATGGGAGTGGGACCATATACCCACATTCATTCAAGAATCATATCGGTATATCCTGGTTGTATATCACTAGCATGAAAACATCCTTACCCACCTTCATCCTAAAGAAGACCAAAGATCCAACTCGACAACTACGTAAAGGTGGGAAGATATTCCAACACATTATGAGGGGACCCATAAATATATTATACAAGAAAATATTAGATAGTTTAATATTCCTTTCTAATTCTAATGTGATCATCACCAATCTCCATCAATAACATGGGAGTAACCAAAGGGGACACCCATCCAAGGAGGTCACCAATATGCCTCAAGAAGAGAATTTAAAATAATATCTCACCAATTATAATCAATGAACTAAAAGTAATACCATAATAATATATTGATCAATGTTGACATACATGAGCCATGCCAACACATATTAAAGGTTTCCCAATATTCCTCCTACTCATCACCTAAAATTGAGAGCATCTTTATCCGTTAAGGTCTTACACATGATACTATGATTAGTAGTTATATATCCACTCTTTAGAAAAGAAGAAAATAAGGTCCTACCCTTTTAAAATATACTTTAAGGGTGCTCTCTTACTGATCATCACTATAATTATTTTGGTTTTCCGTTCACATGGAATCAACCACCTCCTTTAGTAATCTGTCTATATTAATAAAAGAAACACACATAAATATAACAGTTCACAAAGAAAACATCCAATGTTGTAATATTAGGTGGAAAAATCTTCCCATAAATATAATTAATTAATAATATACAAGTTGAAATATCAAGCATAGGGTAACCTCAAGAATATATTTTCCTCATCAGCACTCCCTAATAAATAATTTCATAGTTGTTAATGGATCAATGCATGAATTACTTACATTGAGACCCATGGGATAACCATAAATAGTTAATGTATAATAACCACCCCTACCGATGATAAGGAAACAATCTACAGGTGTTGAACCAGATCTATTGATAGATAAAATTCTATACTCTCTATGTATCTTAGAATTTGATGATAGAGAAACATTTTCAGAACATACATCATGATTTTCTATATAGTTCAAGTGACCTTAGACAGATAATCATTGACACCTCAACTAACATGTTTATTAGGAGATTGATATAATATTAAATAAAATTAACTTTAACCTTATCCCATGATAGTAATGCCCCCCAAAAAAATAAATTCTATAATGTAATTGTTATAGGATAGTTCATGGGCCCAAACAATTCACATTGTAGTTGGCATTTCCAGTGAAACCCTACAACAACTAGGACACTAAAGTTGTATGGATGAAGGGAGTGATCCATTGACTTGATCATGTTCCAAGTCTCTAAGAATTTCAATCAAGAATCTCAACTAAGTAGGGAAAATTTTTACTATAGAATAAAATTTTGTGGTGAGAGTCTTGTATTTTTAGTAGGTATAGTACACAATCTACACACAAGTGAAAGAGAATCAAATCAAGAAAAGAGAATTGGAAGCTTCTAAGGGAGCTATCCGGGAGAAACGATGGGCCATAAGTCTATGGGAATTTTTTCCAACACTACCACCCATTAGATCATTAAACCCTTAATGGGTTAAGGATGCATTGGTGGAAGAACTGATAACTCCAAGACCTTAGGGTTGAGAGTATTTCTTTCACTTCCTTTAAGGAAGATAGTCTTTTTGATAATCGGTAATGAACTTTGATTTTCAGCACCCCCATTGATCATACTGTTACATGACACACACTTATCATTCAGTGTCCCACTCGTTAAGGATGGTTTGAGACTACCTAATTATCACCATCCATTGGTCAATTCTATGAAATAATACAATAAATATAATTGAACCTCACATAGTTCAAAAAAAAAACAACCTATAAAAAAGAATACGGATGGAAGGATCTAGATGAACCCTTTGATGAAAATAATAGATGATCCACTATAAAATATATATGATAAAAAATTATTTTTAGTTTCTCATTTCTTTGGAGCGGGTAAAATTCTTCACCTTTTTTGAATTTTTATGAGTTTGGTGGTCAGAATAGCACATACTTTGATCATAAAAACATAATTACGGGATTTTATTTAACCCAAAATAGTGTTTTGGAATGCATTTCCACCCTCAAAAACTGATTCAGGGTTTCAGTTGGGTTTTAGGTGCGTTGGAGGTTGGAAAAAAACTTTTCAGGGTGTGAATAAGGGGGCACATAGTTTAGACAAGTCATGTGGCACCAAGGTGTAACTGTGTGTCCCTACCTTTTCTCTATGAATGGGTTTTCAATCTATGTGGGAAGAGAACAAGACTGTATGAAAACTCCTAAAATTTTTGTAAAGGTAATTTGAATGGTCAGTGCAGGGTTTGGTAAACCTTGTGCCATGACCATGTGAAGTGGAGTCTGGGAAAGGAGCTACCCCACAAGTTGCATACCATTATCCAAACCGTGTGATCTAACCATACAACTGACATAAAAGTGAGAAATTACCTTTCTAACCCCTAATCTTTTTTATTTCCTCATCTTTTCTTCTCTCATGCATGGATTTCTTCCCCAGTGATTGTGGGATTCTTCTCCTCCTATGAGAGATTTTGAGCTATATCCCTCAATTGAGCTATATTCTTTGGTCTTTCTGTGGCATTGGATGTGTATCGATAAGGCTCCAAATCCTAATGTCTCTTTTATTATTTGTCTCTCAATATGGTGCTCTAAATCCGTGTGATCCAATTTACCCTATTTTGGGTGTTTATCTAGAATTATATTTTCTTTCAAATCAGCTTGATATAGAGTATAAGAACAAACGTGCGAGAATTTACCAACATGAGGTATGTGGTTCTTATCTCTCTCCATGATTTTGAAGTGGTTTTGGGGGTACACTTTATATGTTACTTGTGGGTTGAGAAGTAAAGACACTAATAATGTTAATGGTTACTGTTATATAAATTTCATCACATCTCGGGATTCCATTGAGTATGAACTGGGCATGTTTATTCATGATAGGTCGGGTTAGAGGTTGTAAAACCCTTGAAAAGGTTAAAATTGGTGTGTTAATTTATTTTAATTGAATTTTATTATGATGATTATATGAAATAATAAGTTCTAATGGAACGTGATGTGCTCATCCCAAGGTGTAAGAACCCAGATCTTTTTTTTTCAGGTATGAATCTTGCTTTCTGGTTGTTTTTGAGAAAAGAGGAGTTTCTAGAAATTTCAGGAGTACATGCCGTGTAATTACAAATACACACTATCTACCTGGTTGCCGCAAGTGACCATGTACTAGCTATGTAACGGACGAGTACATGGCCGTGTGTGGTGACCTAGAGACCTTCTAAAGTGGAGGTTGGAAAAGGAAAGTACATGTCGTGTACTTTTAAAAAAAACACCATGTACTTGCTTTTTATTTCATTAAACAGAACGAGGTCACATATGATGGATAGAACCATCTTCTTCTCGACCTATCTCATTTGGGAGTGAACAAGACCACCAGATCTTCATCGATCTCCCAACTCGCCATCCGTTCTCCGATTTGACCACCGTTGATTGCATTGGAATCGTATTGGTGAGTTCTTCCTCCTTATAGAGCCTCATCTCTTGATTTTTAATCTTTCATGAGTTATCCTCAGTTGATTTTTTATAGTGTTTTTGTATATATATGGAGTTTGAGGGAGATGAAAATCACGAGGTTCACGTATATCATCCGTAAAACACTGAGGTTGGTGGTTTGTGCCTTTCCGTAGACAGTCTTTGAATTTTATGTGAAAAAGTGCCCAATACCCAAGAACAAGTTATTGCGTGTTTATGGTTTTTAGCCTTGTTATTGCCTACTATGCCTTGTTTTTATGGATAGAGGTTAATTTTTTGTAAATAGGGTTAAATTTTTTATTCTATGGATGTTTATTCCATGATTGCTTGTTTTGACCATTTGGTCTAGCTTTCCTGTTAGGATGCTTGCTTTCCATGACTAGTATTGTTAGGATGGAGTGATTATTATTTGACATGCTGTGAGATGATGTAGACTATTTATCCAAGTAGTTCTTGAGAATTACATTTGTTTCCACATATCATTTGTGCAGGAATAACTTACATAGGGCCGTGAGAACCTGGTGTAGTAGACTATAGAGAGAATAGACATTGATGGCTTCTCCAGAGTGTCTATTTACTTTTACATTGTGTGGGCATAGTGTGGATGGATGTAAGTGGTCCTTCAGAGTGTATATAGTTTCCTAGATATGGGCCACAGGGGGAATTGGACATTGAGTGCTTCCTCACAGTGCCTATTAGTTACTAATACGAGACCATAGGGGGAATTGACGGTGAATGCTTCTTCAGAGAGTCATTGCTAAAGCAAAACCAGAGGGGTTAGACTGTGAGTACTTCCCAGAGGGTTACTTGTGTTTGTTTAGTTGAACCAAATGGGTTAGGACAGGAGTACTTCCCAGAGGGTTACCTACTTTTTTATTATCCTCTTACTTGATTTATGAAAATGAATACATTGAATTTGTAGGATTGTTACTTTTTGTACTTCCTTGTTTACTGTTTCATTTTGTTTATTTCCAGCCATATATATTCACTGACTGTTAAGCACCAATATTTGGTTGGCTTTATATTGAGATTACTCTCACACCCTGTTTGGGTCATGATTTTGGGCCCAAACAGATTATATTACTACTGGTATTGATAAGGGAAATCACTCTTCTACATCAAGTACTTGATTGTTGTGGAGTTGGGGAGCATGGGACGAAGCTGAGGCTTGCGATGATGCAGATATTTTTTACTGGATTTTATTTTGTAATTTGGTTTTGTACTGTATTCCAACATTTTGATTTGTTTGACTACTTTCCTAGACATATGTATCATGCATCATTCATATATGTGTGCTCCAGTTGTTTATTACTTTCATTGTATATTTATTGCATGTTTTCGGACTTATTTTATTGATATCTATTTTACTTCCACTATGTTACTTTGCCAATGAGGGAATAGTTTCCCCACCATCACACCCAAGGCCCTCACTGCTAATCGTAATCCTCTAGCATTCAAAGAAATACACTTTAGTCCATGTGACCAACCGGGTACGGGGCACCTCTGGGCAGCATCCAGAACTGGGATGTTACATAGTGGTATCATAGGATTATTTTCTTCTTGAATTACTATTTGGATCCTATAGCCAAGGATAGGAAGGAAATATGAATTTGGTAATAAGCTGTGCCGGGTAGCAGCTAACCCGTGTATAGGGAAAATCCAATTTACCTCGTTATTGCAATTTTTCTGGTTTTTCAATTTTACAGTTGATTTCATTTCACTGTTGGGTGATTCACATGTTTTGGACTGTTATTGTTCATTTTATTGAGGTTCTATTTCTATTGAAACCCGATGATACGAGGGTATTTCATCTAATGCAATATATAGGAAGTTGCTATAGATCACTCTTCATGCATTCTTTCCATGCCATTTAGGGTTCACTACCGATTTCATGTTGTTGTGATAGATGTTTTGTTAGATATGCATGTTGTTGTGATATATTCCTTGATAAAATACCCTTTTTATAGGGTATTGTTTGTATATGGATTTTCATGAATGAACACCAAACATCGGTTCTTGAGGCGTCATAGGCCCTCATGGATCAGATTTTGGTGGATTTTTGTCTAGTTATTCCTTGTATATAACATGTATAAGTTTCCAAGATTTGATTCACAGGGAGTATGGGACCTCACATATCATAATTTGGAACTTTAATATTCGTTTTAGTGTTTTTGGAGTAGTTTATGGGGCTTACTGTCCAGAAAAACCAAGAATACATGGTGTCTAATGATGAATACACGCCATGTGTCCTTCTGTTCGGGACAGAACTATTTTTATTAAGTACAAGCAGTGTACTATATGTACACACCATGTAGTCTCTAACTGTGTCAATGACTGGGTGGAAAGAGACATGGGGTTGAGAAAGTCTTTGGGCGGACACGTTGTGTACCAGTTGTACACACCGTGTTGTAGTGACTTAGTATCCCGTCGTGTGACTAATGACACAGGTGGATGAAAAAACAATAAGTACATGTTGTTTCCATCTAGAACACACTATGTAGAGTGAGCCTTGTATCCATCCGTGTAACAAACAACATGGGGCGGTATAAATCCTTCTAGTACACACCGTGTCGGAAAAAAACATCCCATGTGGAGTCAACCGTGGATTCGGCCGTGTGACGAACAACATGGTTCGGTGAAGTTCACCTAGTACAAGTCATGTCTGGCACTAAATCGATATGTAGTCTTGTTCTTGGAGAACCATGTGGCTTAGCCATGTAATGGAACTCGTGCAAGGGAGTAGGATTCAAGTACATGCCCTATGTTAGGACAACACACTGTGTGTTTGGGGTGTTACACAACCTGGGTTGGCAAAAGTACATGCCCATGTTAAGGCTTAAGGGAACACGCCGTGAATCTATGTTTTTTAAAACATAAATGCTTTATTTCTCTTGTTCCCTACACTTATATGTTTCAGTCCTTGATAATCTTGTTCTAAAGGGGGTGCTTGACCTTATAGAGTCATGCCACCGAGACGTCCTCCGGTTGTCTTCCAGTTACAGGGTAGTGATCAGACACCAGACATTGATGATCAGGGACTACCGGGAGATACTCTAATTATGCCAGTCTCGACACCAGTCGTCATTACAGACACAATTGCTGACACATAGTTCCAAGAGGACTTTATGAGGTTCATGAAGACTTTCTGAGGAGTACCACATCCTTCTCCATCAATGGAAGAATTGATGTGGGTTTTCCAGCAGAAACATCCTCCCACCTTCACAGGGGATGGAGGACCTAAGGCTATAGAGTCATGATTAGAATCCATGATATCTATCTTCAAGAATCTGGAGACACCTCCAGAGAGAAGAGTGAAGCTCTGTACGTATATGCTTCGAGAGTTTTCCATGAAATTGTGGTATGTGATCTCACAGGTGGGATGCTAGCAAGTTATGAAGTGGGTTGAGTTCCAATGTGACTTCTATGAATACTTCTATTAAGAGACTTTGAGGTCCGATTGAGATCGATAGTTCATGAGTCTAGAGCAGGGTACTATTTTAGTTATGAAGTATTCTTCTTGTTTCATAGAGTTTTAGTGCTTCACACCCATCGTAGGAGGTGATTAGTTATTTCTGGAAAGGAAGTTTGAGGATGGTCTTAGGAATGACATCTGATCCTAGGTGAAAATCTTATGTTGACTTCCATCACTTTTATAGTCAACATGAATCTGATCACAGAGTAAAATATAAGGGATTCGAGAGTTGTGAGCCAGGGAGGTCCGACATCCGGAGATGGTACCCCTCATACTGACAACAGGAAGAGTCGCAGGGAGTCTACACACGTAGATCGTAATAGGCAGGATACTTCTTCTGGTGTCTAGGTGGTGTGCTACCAGTGCGGGAAGAGCAGATATACAAGACCATAGTGCTCGAGAGACCTAGTGGAGTTCCGATCTTGCAGAAATATTGGTCACCTTCAGTGCTTCTATCAGATCTTCCCACTAGAAGTTGGTGACAAGGGTTCTTCTATGACTGATCTTTCAGGAGAAGCACCACCAATTTCTTATCAGTCTAGGAACTGGAGTTCTTCCAGCCATTTAGGCCTAGGTGGAGGTCATGGCCATGGTGGTCAGATTCAGAGTTTTTGGAAGCCATAGGGTGGATCAGCTTAGGTATATCAGTTAGCTTCATAGGGTCGTGGTGTAGGAAAATATTTTGTAGTGGAGAAGACCCAACAAGAGCAGGATCTCGGACCCTCTACAATTCGAGGTACGATCCTAGTTGCCTCAGTTTTAGAATATTCTCTTTTCGATATCAGGGATTCCCATAGCTTTATATCTGTTGTGGTTGTGGAGAGCCTTGTGATTTGTATCTTTTCTTCTACTAATATCATGATGTTAGACACTCCATTGAGGAAAAGATTTTAAAAAGTACAATGATTCAAGGAGTGACCTCTAGAGGTTGGTGGGTATCACTTTTTATGGGACCTCTATGTCTTAGATATGACGGGTTATGACGTCATTTTGGAATGGACTAGATAATTCCCTTCCAAGAAGTTGTTGATTTATATTTTCGTAGGGTGAGTCTCACATCACCAGAGGGAAGGTTGTTTCTACATACGTGAGAATGGGATGTCCAGGCAAGAAGAGAAGGACCCGAACATCATGGGTTTGGAGGAGTTATAGCCCAAATTGCTAGTGTATATATAGATGACCAGAGGACATCATATAAGGACATTCCTCTAGTGGTGGATCATTTCAGGGGTGTCTTTCCAAAGGACTTTTCAGGTTTTCCTCCAAAGTGAGAGGTGTAATTTTCTAATTATCGTTTTCCAGGATTGGCACCGATGTCCATTAATCCTTATAGGATATCTACACTAGAGTTGCTGGAGCTCAAGAAGCAGTTGAAGGAGTTGTAGGAAAAGGATTTCATCTGAACTAGTACTTCTCCTTGGGGTTTGCCTGTCCTATTTGCAAAGAAGCAGGACAATACCCTCAGACTTTGTGTGGATTATGGGAAGTTGAAATAGTTGATAGTCAAGAACTGATATCCCTTACCGAGGATTGATGTTCCCTTTGACCAGCTTCGAGGAGCCCGAGTGTTCTGAATGATTTACTTGAGATCTTGTTACCATCAGTTGCTCGTTATACATTCTGATATACCTCTTACAACCTTCCGGAGTATGTATGGTCTATAAAAGTTTGTGGTTATGTCATTCAGTCTCACTAATGCACCTGCAGTCTTCAGGGAACTGATAAACTGAGTGTTCCATCCATACTTGGATTCTTTCATGGTAGTTTTTCTGGATGATATCTTGGTGTACTCTCACACTCGACAAAACCATGACACACATCTTGAAAACTTTTTCATTACACTGAGAGAGAATCTATTATATGGTAATCTCTCAAAATGACACTTTTGGATGGACTAGATTCACATCTTGCGTAATGTTATCTCAGAGAAAAGAGTATTAGTGGACCTAGATAAAGTGAAAGCAGTAGTTTCCTGGGAGCATCCAAAGAACTTATTTGAGGTACGGAGTTTTCTAGGGTTGGCTGGTTACTATATCCATTTTATACCGGACTAGCAGTGCCACTTATGGGTCTGACTACGAAGGATGTGAAGTACATGTTGTTAGATTCTTGCGAGTTATCCTTCTTGTAGCTGAAAGGGAGGTTGAATTCAGCACCGATACAAGTATTTATAGAGCCGAGAATGATCTATACTATTTAATGTGATGCATCAGGTATGGGGCTGGGAGCAGTGCTTATGTAGGGGGAAAGAGTCATTGCATACATGTCTTGGAAGATGAGGCCACATGAGAGTAATTACCAGACACACGATCTCAAGTTGGTTGTGATTGTTCATTCTTTACACTGTTGGTGACACTACCTTCTAGGAGAGAATTTTGCAATTTTCACCAACCAAAAAGTCTCAAGTATATCTTCACTCAACGTGACATGAATTTTAGACAATTAAGGTGGGTTGAGTACCTTCAGTCCTTTGACTTTGAGCTTTACTACATGCCTGGGAAGGGCAACACAGTGGATGATGCGCTGAGCAGGAGGACTCAGATACAGGTAGTTCTGAAGGCCAGTGGTGAGTGGTAGATTATGGATCTATTATCTGAGATGCATTTGGTGGTTCATGATAGATAGGGACATGCGTTTCTTTCTTCTATAGCTATTACCTCTACACTGCTTAATCTAGTACGAATGAGGAAACTATCAGATTTAGAAGGCCTAGTCTTATGGGAGAGTGTGTTAGGATATGACCCTATTCCTGTATGGACCATAAGAGAGGATGATATCTTGTGTTTTCATGGGAATGTGTGGTTGAAGTAGACATACATGAGGAGCTGATGAGGGACATTCATTCCTCAGTTTGGTCTGTTAATCCTAGTGTCACGAAGATGTATTGTGATCTACACTTTCAGTATTGGTGTCCAGGAATGAAGAGAGATGTTGTTGGTTTTGTCATGAGGTGTTCCACCTATCAGCAGGTGAAGGCGGAGCATTAGCGACCAGCAGGGATTTTCCAATAGTTACCCATTCCCAAGTGGAAATGGAATGATGTCGCGATAGATTTCGTGATAGGTTTTCCAAGGTCACCTCAAGAGAATGATGCAGTATGGGTAGTCATTGACAGACTCACAAAGGTTGATCACTTCTTACCGATCAAGGAGTCCTTTAGGGTTGATGAGCTGAGAAGGTTGTATATCTGAGTGATTGTACATCTACATGGGGTTCCACAATCCATATTTTCAGACAAGGACATACATTTTAATTCTCATGTCTGGAAAGGGTTACATAGGGATTTGGGTATACAGGTAATTATGAGTACAATATACCATCACCAGATAGATGTCCAGTACGATTGAACAATTCGGGTGCTTGAGAACATGCTTTGAGAATGAATCCTGGATTTTGGAGGTTCTTGGGAGAATCAAGTACCTCTTGTGAAGTCTTCCTGCAATAATAGTTTTTAAGAAACTATTAAGATGGAACCTTATAAGGCCTTGTATGGTAGGCCATATCGACCACCCTTATACTGGCTGAAGGCAGGAGAGGTAGCTATGCTGGGACCTCATCTTGTCTCGGAGACCACATAACAGATAGAGTTGATTATGAAGAGGATGGCTACTGCACAGTCATGACATAAGTCTTATCCTAATCGACGCAGATGACCTTTAGAGTTCGTGGCCAGAGATTAGGTTTTCCTATGTGTCACACAGAGGTTGGGTCATAGGAGGATTAGGAGACGGGGTAAGCTTTCACCGAAATACATCAGGCCATTTGAGGTGTTGGGGAGAGTCGGTCCATTTGAATATCAGTTGTAGTTACCTCATAGGTATCAGGCTATGCATGATGTCTTCAACATTTCTCAACTTAGACATTACATCTCAGACCCATCTCATGTTTTCCAACCTGATGAGGTTGAGCACAATGTGGACACCTAATTCGGGGAGCATTCTTTCTGAATTGTTGATCGAAGTGAGAAGGTTATCTGTGGTCAGTTTGTTGCACTGGTACGAGTTATGTGAAAGAACAAGCAAGTACAGGATGATACCTAGGAGGGGGAGGTCGATTTATAATTGCAGAGGCTAGGGTTGTTCCAAGATTCTTCTTCTACAACACCATGCAAGAGAGATTTGGGGAAGAATTTATTTAATGGGGGAAGTTTATAAGAACCAGGATCTTCTTTTCAGGTATGAATCTTTCTTTATGGTTGTTTTTGAGAAAAGAGGAGTTTCTGGAAATTTCAGGAGTACACACCGTGTACTTATAAGTACACGACGTGTACCCAGTTTTTGTGGGTTACTGTGTATTGGCCGTGTAATGGCCGAGTACATGGCCGTGTGTGGTAACCTGGAGACCGCCTAAAGTGTAGGCCAAAAAAGGCAAGTACACGCCGTGTACTTTTAAAGAATACGCCGTGTACTTTATTTTTATTTCATTAAATGCACCAAGGTCACGTCTGATGGAAAAAACCATCTTCTTCTCAAACTATCTCATCTGGGAGCGAACAAGACCGCTGGATCTTTACCGAGCCCCCGACTCGCCCTTTGTTCTCTGATTCGACCACCGTTGATTACCTTGTAATCGTATCAGTGAGTTCTTCCTTCTTCTAGAGCCTCGTCTCTTTATTTCTCCTCTTTCATGAGTTATCCTCGGATTAAACTTTATATAATTTTTAAAGATCTATCGTGTTCTAGGGTGATTCATGTCCTGAGGTTCACGTATATCACTTGTACAATTCCAAGTAAGGTGTTTAGTGCCTTTCTGTAGATTGGATTTGAATTCTATGTGAAAAAGTACCCAATACCCAATAACAAGGTATTGCGTGTTTGTGGTTTTTAACCCTATTATTGCCTACTATGCCCTGTTTGTATGGATATAGGTTAATTGTTTGTGAATAGGGGTAACTTTTCCTTGCTATGGATTTTTTTTCCCATGATTGATTGTTTTGAACATTTGGTCTAGCTTTCCTGTTAGGTTTCTTGATTTCCATGCCTATTATTGTTAGGATGGGGTGATTATTATATGAAATGCTGTGAGGCACTATATACAATTTATCCAAGTACTTCTTGAGGTTTAATTTGGCCACCACATATCATTTGAGCACGACTGACTTATACAGGGCCATTAGAACCTGGTGTAGTAAACCATAGGGAGAATGGACATTGATGGCTTCTCCAGAGTTTCTGTTTACTTTTACATTGTGAGACCATAGGGTAAATGGACGTAAGTGCTCCCTCAGAGTGTCTTTAGTTTCCTTGATAAGGGATATAGGGGTAATTGGACATTGATTGCTTCCGCAGAGTGCCTATTAGTTACCGATACGAGACCACAAGGGGAATTGACAGTGAGTGCTTCCTCAGAGAGTCTTTGCAAAAGATGAACCTGAGGGGTTAGAATGTGAGTAATTATCAGAGGGTTGCTTGTGTTTGTTTTTTTGAACCAGAGGGTTTAGGATTTGAGTACATCCTAGAGGGTTACCTGCTTTTGATTAGGTTCTTACTTGATATATGAAAATGAATGAAATTGAATATTTAGTATTGTTACTATGTGTACTTCTTTTTTTACTGATACATTTTTATTACATGCCATATATATTCAATGACTATTATGAATAGATATTTGGGTGGTTTCCTCCTGGGATTTGTCTAACACCCAGTTTGGGTCATGCTTTTTGGCCCAAATAGATTATATTGCTACAGGTATAGATAAGGGATAACGCCCTTCTACTTCAGGTACTCGATTGCTATGGAGCTGGGGAGCGTGGGACCAAGCTGAGGCTTGCGATGTTGTGGAGATGTTTACTTGATTTTATTTTGTACATTGGTTTAGTACTATATTCCAGCATTTTGATTTTTTTGGATGCTTTCCTAGAAATATGTATCATGCATCATTTATATATGTGTGCCCCAGTTGTTCATTACTTCTGCTGTTTACATATTGCATGTTTTATTGCTCCCACTATTCCTATCTGTTTTACTTCCGTTGTGTTACTCTATCAATGAGGGAATAGTTTCCCCACTATCTCACCTAAGGCCCTCACTACTAGATGGCAGCATCTGGCATTTAGGAAAATGCACTTGAGGTCATGTGGCCAACTGGGTACGAGGCACCTATGGGCGGCACCCGGAATCGGGATGTTACACAAGGACTGAGATGGACTTGACTGTCTAGATTGAGGTGATATAATTTCCAGGATAGGTGAGGCTTAGAATCTCTGAGTGATGGAAATCAGAGGATGGGTGACAAGGTTGATGGATTGAGGTGACAAGGTCATCAAGTTATTGGTATGTCCCAATTGATATTGGATGGCGATGACCATCAAATTGTGTGATTCTATATTAGGGGCATGATGTGTTGGATGATGTCACATAGAGACTTATTTGGTGATATACACTAACCTATATTATCTAATACACTACTTGGCATCATGTTCCCACATAAAGGACTTACACTACTGGAAAAGTAGGCTATACCAATGGTTTTAAACCGTTGGTATAGGCTGGAAAACCGTTGGTATAGACTATACCAACGGTTTTCCAAACCGTTGGCCAGTAAGCCGTGAGGAAAGCCCTATACCAACATTTGCACATAAACCGTTGGTATAGGTGTTCCAGAATTCTGGAAAAGTCTATACCAACGGTTCAGAACTGTTGGTATAAGCTTACCAGAATTCTGGAAAAACTTATACCAACGGTTCAGAACTGTTGGTATATCTTTTTCCAGAATTCTGGAAAAGGCTATACCAACGGTTCTGAACCGTTGGTATAAGATTTTCCAGAAAAAAGATATCCCAACGGTTTATAACTATTGGTATAAGATTTCCAGAATTCTGGAAAAAGCTATACTAACGGTTCTGAACCTTTGGTATAAGCTTTCCAGAATTCGGGAAAAGGATATACCAACGGTTCTAAACCGTTGGGATAGCCTTTTTCTGGAAAATATTATACCAACGGTTCAGAACCGTTGGTATATCCTTTTTTAGAATTATGGAAAAAGATATACCAAAGGTTCTAAACCGTTGGTATAACCTTTGCCAGAGCTGCTGCACAGCAGCCCCCTAGAAGCCCTCCAGTAGCCCTACCATCCACCTGCATAAAACAAATTGCACAACAACCCTCAATATACCCTCCACTATACACCTGTATAAACAATATCACAAAAACAACATACATATTTCAAACAGTATAAAAAACACCGAAAATAGCCCAAAAACACATATGAAAACAATCATTCAGTGGTAATTTACCTCACCCATGCACAACCCCCCAACCAACACACCTCCCCATTAAATTCTAATAGGCAGAATAGTTTGATAAATATCTATTAGAGTTGAATAATTATTTCAAATTGGCTAAAATCCCTTTTTTTGTGATCTTAGGTTTGGGTATGTAATGATTTGTGATGAATTTTGCATTGAACTTGTATTGTTTATAATATATGGTGAAAATGTATTTTCTTAGGAGTCTCGTCACTTATGACTCCATTAGTGAAACTACCCAACTCATGAAAAATAGTTTGCGATTATCGTTGATGAGTGTAAATTTCAGTTGTATTCACTTAAAATGATTTCCTTTTGAAATAAAAGAGAGACTTTGAGTGGTGTCGTCCACACCGCACCTCGGATTGAGGCGGAGTTGACTCGTACACGTCAAAAATGACACATGGATCGTTTTCCTAAAGTATCAACACAATCCGAATGCGTTTGGTTGGTTTCCCGTATACTGGTTGTTTTTACATAAAAGCATATCCATTTTAAACAAAATAAATACACTTTGAGTGATACTGACCACACCATGCCTCGGATTGAGGCAGGGTTGACTCGTACACGTCACAAATGACCCATAGATCCTTGTCCTAAAGTATCAATAGTATCTGAATGTGTTTGGTCCGTTTTCCGTAGGCCAGTTATTGTTTTTACTTAAACTGTTGTCCATTTCAAAAAATAGTTATACACTTTGAGTGGTGCCACCCACACCTCGACTCAGATTGAGGCGGGGTTGATTCCAACATGTCACAAATGACACATGGATCGTTGTCCTAAAGTTTCAACAGAATCCGAATGCGTTTGGTCGGTTTTCCGTATGTGGTTTTTTTACTTAAAAGCGCATCCATTTTAAACAAAAGAAAGACATTTTGAGTGGTACCGGCCACACCGGCCCTCTGATTGAGGCGGGGTTGACTCCTACACATCACAAATGATCCATGGATACATTTCCTTAAGTATCAATAGTATCTGAATGCCTTTGGTCCATTTTCCGTATGGCAGTTGTTTTTTTAACTTAAACTGTTGTCCATTTCAAAGAAAAGTGACACACTTTGAGTGGTGCCGGCCACACTAGCCCTCAGATTGAGGCAGGATTGACTCGTACATGTCACATATGACGCATGGATCGTTTTACTAAAGTTTCAAAAGAATCTGAATGCCTTTGGTCAGTTTTACGTATGTTAGTTGTTGTTTTTACTTAAAATGTTGTCCATTTCAACGAAAAGTTAGACACTTTGAGTGGTGTCGGCCACATTGTGCCTCGAATTGTGGCGGGTTTGACTCGTAAAAGTCAAAAATAACACATGGATCATTGTCCTACAGTTTCAATAGAATCCGAATGGGGTTGGTTGGTTTTCCGTATGTCAGTTGTTGTTTTTACTTAAACTGTTGTCCATTTCAAAGAAAAGTTAGACACTTTGAGTGGTGTCGGCCACACCGTGCCTCGGATTGAGGCGGGGTTGACTCGTACACGTCACAAATGACCCATGGATACATTTCCTAATGTATCAACAGTATTCGAATGCCTTTGGTCCGTTTTCCGTATGTGGTTTTTTTTAATTAAAAGCGCATCCATTTAAAACAAAAGAAAGAAACTTTGAGTAGTACCGGCCACACCAACCCTTGGATTGAGGCGGGGTTGACTCGTACACATCACATATGACCCATGAATCCTTTTCCTATAGTTTAAACAGATTCCGAATGCGTTTGATCTATTTTTCATATGCCAGTTGTTGTTTTCACTTAAAATCCTGTCCATTTCAAATAAAAGTTAGACACTTTGAGTGGTGCCGGCCACACCGCGCCTTGGATTGAGGCGGGGTTGACTCCTACACACCACAAATGACCCATGTATACATGTCCTTAAATATCAACAGTATCTGAATTCCTTTGGTCGATTTTCCGTATCTTAGTTGTTGTTTTTACTTAAACTGTTGTCCATTTCAAAGAAAAGTTAGACACTTTGAGTGGTGTCAGCCACACCATGCCTCGGATTGTGGCGGGGTTGACTCGTACAAGTCAAAAATGACACATGGATCATTTTCCTACAGTTTCAACAGAATCAGAATGGGTTTGGTCGGTTTTCCGTATGTCAGTTGTTGTTTTTACTTAAACTGTTGTCCATTTCAAAGAAAAGTTAGACACTTTGAGTGGTGTCGGCCACACTGCGCCTTGGATTGAGGTGGGGTTGACTCGTAGACATCAAAAATGAACCATGGATACATGTCCTAATGTATCAACAGTATCCGAATGCCTTTGGTCCATTTTCCGTATGTGGTTTTTTTACTTAAAAGCACATCCATTTAAAACAAAAGAAAGACACTTTGAGTGGTACCGGCCACACCAGCCCTCATATTGAGGCGGGGTTGACTCGTAAACGTCACATATGACCCATGGATCCTTGTACTATAGTTTAAACAGAATCCGAATGCGTTTGATCTGTTTTCCGTATGCCAGTTGTTGTTTTCACTTAAAATCCTGTCCATTTCAAATAAAAGTTAGACACTTTGAGTGGTGCCGGCCACACCGCGCCTCGGATTGAGGCAGGGTTGAATCCTACACATCAAAAATGACCCATGGATGCATTTCCTTAAGTATCAACAGTATCTGAATTCCTTTGGTCCTTTTTCCGTATGGCAGTTGTTTTTTTAACTTAAACTGTTGTCCATTTCAAAGAAAAGTGACACACTTTGAGTGGTTTCGGCCACACTGGCCCTCGGATTGAGGCAGGATTGACTCGTACATGTCACATATGATTCATGGATTGTTTTCCTAAAGTTTCAACAGAATCTGAATGCCTTTGGTCGGTTTTCCATATGTTAGTTGTTGTTTTTACTTAAACTATTGTCCATTTCAAAGAAAAGTTAGACACTTTGAGTTGTTTCGGCCACACCGCCCCTCAGATTGTGGCGGGGTTGACTCGTACAAGTCAAAAATGACACATGGATCATTGTACAATAGTTTCAACAGAATCTGAATGGGTTTGGTTAGTTTTCTCATATGTTAGTTGTTGTTTTTACTTAAACTGTTGTCCATTTCAAAGAAAAGTTAGACACTTTGAGTGGTGTCGGCCACACCGCGCCTCAGATTGAGGCGGGGTTGACTCGTACACGTCACAAATGACCCATTTATACATGTACTAATGTATCAATAGTATCCTAATTCCTTTGGTCCGTTTTCCATATGTGGTTTTCTTACTTAAAAGCGCATCCATTTAAAAAAAAGAAAGACACTTTGAGTGGTACCGGCCACACCAACCCTCGGATTGAGGCGGGGTTGACTCGTACACGTGACATATGACCCATGGATCCTTTTACTATAGTTTAAACAGAATCCGAATGTGTTTGATCTATTTTCCGTATGCCAGTTGTTGTTTTCACTTAAAATCATGTCCATTTCAAATAAATGTTATACACTTTGAGTGGTGCCGGCCACACCACGCCTCAGATTGAGGCGGGGTTGGCTTCTACACGCCACAAATGACCCATGGATACATTTCCTTAAGTATAAACACTATCTGAATGACTTTGGTCCATTTTCCGTATGGAAGTTGTTTTTTTAACTTAAAAGAGCATCCATTTTAAACAAAAGAAAGACACTTTGAGTGGTACTGGCCACACCGGCCCTCGGATTGAGTCGGGGTTGACTCGTACACGTCACATATGACCCATGGATAGTTGTCCTATTGTTTAAACAAAATCCGAATGCGTTCGGTCTGTTTTCTGTATGCCAGTTGTTGTTTTCACTTAAAATCCTGTCCATTTCAAATAAAAGTTAGACACTTTGAGTGGTGTCGGCCACACCGCGCCTCAGATTGAGGTGGGTTTGACTCATACACGTCACATATGACCCATGGATACATGTCCTAATGTATCAACAGTATCCGAATGCATTTGGTCCATTTTCCGTATGTGGTTTGTTTTACTTAAAAGCGCATCCATTTTAAACAAAAGAAAGACACTTTGAGTGGTACCGGCCACACCGGCCCTCGGATTGAGGCGGGGTTAACTTGTACACATCACATATGACCAATGAATCGTTGTCCTATAGTTTAAATAGAATCCGAATGTGTTTGGTCTGTTTTCCGTATGCCAGTTGTTGTTTTTTACTTAAAATCCAATCCATTTCAAATAAAAGTTAGACACTTTGAGTGGTACTGGCCACTACTTCAAAGCACAATTTTCATATGATTTTCCACATGCATAAACATGAAATACATGGCTAACTAAGAAAGCTAAGTAAAAAAAAATAGAAAAATGAGTATCACAGTACCAAGGAATACTAAAGGTCTAGGTAGTAGACTAATCATACAATAAGAATCAAGTGCAAAAAATAGAATCCGAATGCAACGTCCCTATGAAGCAGAGGAAAACCCCAAAGTGGAAAACCATGTTCAAAAATAAAGAGTTATACAGAATTAAAAAATGTAATGGATCAATCTGCCTCTGATCACCATCACCATCACCACTATCATCATCAGCCTCATCCTCACCGCCATCTCTGTCCTCGTCGTCATCCTCATCATCGTCCCCATGCTCATCGTCGGCCTCATCCTTTTCCTCAGCATCATCCTCGCCCTCGGCCTCATCCTCTCCCTCGGCCCCATCCTCGCCCTCGTCCACATCTTCATCCTCGCCCTCTTCCTCTTCAACATCCTCTTCATCATCTCGATCGCCACTAGAGTTGCCGCCTGGTGCATTGGATGATGCACCCATCGACGACATAAATGTATGACAATCCGCACTAGCCTCTGGTGGAAGTGATGAAGATAATGCTTTCATCAGTTTCATAACTAATGTGTAACCCAAAAAACAAAATATAGAAAAATCATTATGATAAAAAGAACATAATGAAACAGAAGATTTATGGTGTTATGATGGTAAGTACTAAGATACACACTCTGAATGATGTAGGTGAAACATGTAGGTGAGAACATGACTGTATGATTCTATATATTTCCCACCACAACTTTGGGTTCACAATCAACTCTGATAATTGATTTGTTGGGGTCATCATAAGTAATAAACTGACTGCTTCCAATTGTAGTAGGGATAGTGTCAACTTCATCATCACTATCATCAAATACATTTCTGGGATTTACTTCAATAATTACACCGAATTTAGGATGACGATGATCTTTGACATAAAAAACTTGTTTCACCATTGATGCCAATACATATTGTTCATCGGTGGCAAGAGTGCGAGTCATGTCAATAACTCGAAATCCACAATCATCAATAAAGGTGCCTTGCCAAGTCATTGAATCAAACAATTGACATTTCATCATCGTGACTCGACCATGCAAGTAATAATCCAAAATTATTATTTTCTCCACGACACCATAATAAGAAACATTTTCAGAACGAGGTCTAGTGTCCGATGAACTGGAATAACAGTCTGTTGTGGCAGTTAGCATAACACCATTATGTTGTGTTCTCATGTTTCTTGCTCGTTCAATGATAATAAATTTGTATCCATTGACCACAAGTGATTTACAAGCACGAACCATGGTATTAGGACCAAAAGCCAAAGCTCTTATTTTGTCAGAAACAGAGTCTGTAGGAAAACTCGATACCTGAAATATAAACAAATAGTAAACTTAATTAAATATTATTTTTATTTAGTTATTACAGAAATATTTTTACCTTCAATTTCAACCAAGCAGAAAACCCTTTTCTATGGAAAGTCTCCTTCTTTATCAAAGATAAAGAAAAATGCTTTCTATATATCAATTCTTTATGTTCCCTATAGATAAAAATAATAATAGTTTAACAAATATTTAAAATTACAAGAGATAAGATAAGAGATACATGTACAATTAACTTACATGATATAATCATCAAACAAATCACAATTGAACAACACTGTACGATGTGCCATCTCTCGCTCTTCAAGGCTTAATGTTGTCAATGTATATGATCCCGAAATTCCTCCTTTCTGAGGAAGTGATGGAAAACTGGGTTCAATTTTCCCATTCTGTTCTTCTTCATTTCTCATTGGTCTGTTTATTCTCATAGTATGATCAGACAAATACATTGAGAAGAAATCCATACATTCTTGAGCCAAGTAACCGTTCACAATAGAACCTTCGGGATAATTCCTGTTCTGAACATATTATTTCAATGTGCACATGTTTCTTTCAGTTGGATACATCCAACAGAAAGCAACGAGTCCTCCAATAAGTATTTCGGTCGGAAGATGGACAGTCAGATGCAACATTCATGTAAAAAATTATGGAGGGAATATTTTCTCTAACTCACACAAAACTAATGGTGTCTCTGCCAACAATTTTTGCACGAGGGATTTGGACAACCTCTTAGCCCCAAGATCTCTAAACAAATAGCACAACCGAATAACTGAGACTCTAACATTATTGGACAAGAGATGACAGATTTCTATTGGAATCAAATCATGCAAAAGGACATGATAATCATTAGTCTTCAAAGATTTCAACTTCAACTCTTTTCTGTTGACCCGTTTTGATATATAGCTTGAATAGCCATTAGGAACTTTAATAGTCTCTAGCACTTCCAGAAATTGATTTTTTTCAGCAGGAGTCATCACATAAGAAGCACATAGGACTTGCCATTTATTTTCACTGATACAGACAGGATGCAATTCTGGTATGATCCCCCAATCTACCAAGTCGCGCCGAGATCGTAAATCATCTTTTGTCTTCCCCTTGACATTTACAAGAATCAAAAGAAACATTTCACATATATTCTTTTCAATGTGCATTACGTCTAAGGAATTACGTAACTAGTTGGTTGACCAATATGACAACTCAAATAATATACTCTTCTTCTTCCAATTGAAATAGGTATCATTGGAAACATTTTTCCTATTTCTAGATTTCATTACACTCTTCCCAAATGAATAACTGAAATCTTTCAATTCATTAAGCACATCAGTTCCAGACATACGCCGAGGTGGATCGTCATTCTCCATGGTATTGTCAAATCTTCGACGATTGTTTCTATATGGATGGTTCATTGGCAAGAATCGTTGATGTCCCATAAAACTAAAAATACGATGATATTTCAGTCTTCTCGATCGAGTATTCTTCATACAAACAGGACAAGACAATTTTCCTTTTGTGCTCTATCCAGATATCATTGCATAAGCAGGAAAATCATTAATAGTCCACATAAGTGCAACACGCATCTGAAATATGTCTTTAAAACATGCATCGTATGTGGGCACACCCACATCCTAAAGAAGTTTCAAATCTTTTATTAAAGGTTGCATATATACATCTATATCATTGCCGGGATCAGAAGGGCTAGATATCAGTATACTCAAGAAAGTGTAAGGCTTTTTCGTACACAACCAAGGGGGAAGGTTATAAATGTGTATGAAAACTGGCCATGTGCTGTGCGAAGTAAGCATCTGCCCAAATGGATTAAAACCGTCACATGAAAGACCCAGTCTCACATTACACACGTCGGCTACAAATTCAGGATATCGAGCATCAAATATCTTCCATGAAAATCCATCTGTAGGGTGAACCAACTCTTCATTATTCTTTTTTCTCTCTATGTCATGCCATCACATTTTTACAGATATTTCATCAGACATGAAAATGTTCTGTAATCTGGGGATCAATGGAAAGTGCCACATTACTTTTTGTGGCACATGAGATGGTGTTCCATCATCTTTTGGCTTCTATCGAGAGGTTTCACATTTTATACAATCATTTCTTTCAGCAGTTTGCTCCCAAAATAAGCTGCAATCATTCGGGAAAGCATGAATTTTTTTTTTGAGAATCCAAGTTCATCAACCAACTTACATGCCATATAGTGGTTTGAGGGAATATCTGCATCATCTGGAAGTAAGTCCTTCAATAAGGTAAGAATTTAATCAATTGCAGTATTTGAAATCCCATACATAGTTTTCCCATGAAACAATCAGATTAAAAATTCCAACTTTTTCATTTTATTACATTGCCGATATACTGGAGTCGTCGCAACATCATTCAATTTTTTCACCCTATCAACATCATCATTTTCGTTGGACGCATCATGTGTGCTTGTATCGAAATCTTGTTGGCTGGACATCCTTTCCTTCTCATGATGTCGAATAAATGGAAACCGATCATATATCAAAATCTCCAATTCAGTCCTATCATTGGGATCATCAACATTTTGAGATTCCATTTTATCTCCATTGTGATACCACACATAATAGTTTGTTTGGAAACCATATTTGGTTATATGATAGTCAACTGATTCACGACTCAACCAAGGTCTTCCAACACAATTAAAACATGGGAAGTGTATGCGACCACTATCTGAATCCATTTCAAATGAAAAATCTAGAAAGCTGTTTAAATTATTTTGAAAACCGGTTAAAATCCGATCAGTTTCGTACATCCAACTTCTATCCATTCTGTAAAAAAATCATAATAAGTCATTTCAAAGCAATTAAATAATATTAAAGTTTAATCAAAAAAATATTTACGTAAATGAAAATTGTTTACTCTATATAAAATCATAACTGACACATTACTCTATATGAGAATCATATTAAGAAATACAAAAAAATACAGTGTATATAAGAAAATAAGATACAAAATTTCTAATGCCTCTATTCAAGGATTGACCAGTAAGATATTCAAAGTGGATCAAGGAATACATAATGCTTAAGGGTCTTGTTGAGATTATATGAGTTTTATACTTTAACTTCTTCAAGTAGATCAGGATGAGGAGTAGGATGAGGATCATGGGAGTGGCGGGACTGTCCAAGGGGGTGTGGCGTGTCCAGGGGGGGTGCGGGGTGTCTAGGGGGTGGTGGGGCCGTCCGGGGGGTCGGAGGTGTCCAGGGGGTGGGGGGCTGTCTAGGGGGGTTGGGGTGTCTAGGTGGGCGGGCTCTCCGTGGGGGTGGTCAGGTTGTCTAAGGGGGTCAGGGTGTATAGGTATATTTATATGAAAAGAATACCCCCACAACAATCATGCAGCCCTATCATTAGTCTAAACCCCTAGAACACATAAAAGAAGCTAGTATGGACATTTACTAAAATATTTAACACCATACGAATGAAAATACACTCTAAATATAGTTTGAAAGGATATAATGGTGTGTGTGAAAAAATGATATTAAATCAATTTAAATGGATATGGAACAAATGAGGGTTTATAATACACTAAGAGTACCTCAAACAATCCAAAACCACTATAGCACTACATATTCAACTTCATGAAACAGGACTTGGAAATCTTAACTATGACTTTACTGATGACCACCTAGTTGGAACACTCTATTTATGGTTCTTGAACACAAGGAACAAAAAATGTTTGGTCTCTACCAACTCAATCACCCCCTTGTAGATCATAATCTCGTTTCCCCTTATACTAAAATGATCTCACTGGAAGCTACTATTAATACCGGACCTAAACCAATCATTCTCCATAAAACAATGATCAAAGAACCATCGAAGGTATCTCTCATATAACCACAACCATTTTATCTATGATGTAACGAAATTCACAAGAATAACTTTTATTCAATAACCTTTTGGTATATAATTTTCATCAAAAATGGTTCAATTATATGGTTCATCACATTCCAATTTATTAATCACCCATACATGATAAAAATTGAACATTGAATTTCATTTAATTACAACCATCATATTTCATTTAATTCTTAACAAGCATAGAAGCATGGAAATTGGAATCTAATAACTTTAATTAGTCCCCAAAACTTTTTAATAAATTTAACATGAAAAATAAAAAACTTTGAAATCTAAATAATCACTATGAAGTAACATGAGCTTGGAATTCTATTGCACAAGTAAAAACACTCAACGATGGAATATATGAAAAGATTATTGATATAAATTATTGACACAAGATAATAAAGTAACTATGACTGTTAAAACTAAACATGTGATTGAATTTTATAACATATAATAAAAATTTCTTGGTAATGAAACAAGAAAGGCACATAAAAAAATTAGACAACTCTCTAATGCAATCTATATGGGCTGGAATAAGCATGGAATTTAATAAAGAACCAAAAAATAAATAGGGCTGGAACATAAATTGGGTGGGAATATGAGAATAGAAATTGGTCTCATCCTAAAGAGAAACATATACACATCAAAATAGAAAATAAAAACTGAAAGTTAAAGAAAATAACTTACCTTGGATGGGATGGAGGAAGAGAACCGGAAGCACCTCCAAAATCGCCGATAGCTCCCGTTTAGGGCTCTGGATCGCAAATGGGGGAGAGGACGGGCTACTGCCAATTTGGGGGAAATTTTTACCAACTGTTTTTAAAAACCGTTGGTATATACATTCTGCCCAAACCTTTACCAACGATTCAATGAGAACTGTTGGTAAAGGTCACCGAAATCTAACTTTTACCAACGGTTCTCATTGAACCGTTGGTAAAAACTCCTCTATACCAACGGTTCATTACAACCGTTGGTAAAAGTGTCTATAAAACCATCTATACCAACGGTTTCTGAGAACCGTTGGTATAGATGGCTATTCCCAATGGTTTAGTAAACCGTTGGGATATAACCGTTGATAAAACTAGGATTTCTAGTAGTGTTAGATGGTGAGGTGGTATTAACTTCTCGTGTGGGTAGATGCCTCTGTTAGATTCATGATGGGGTGATGTTTGGGGGAGATTTTCATAGAAAGCCACATGGATAATAGGGATCCATCAGTTGACTAGGTTGAGACATCAGTTGGGGGCTTAGGATCATTGTATCATTTAGGTTGTGGGATAGAATTATTTGGGATGATAGATATCATTATTCCCCAGGATGTCAACTGTTGAGCCGATAATGTTATTATATTGGAGGACATACATCATTATGGCTTGGGACATAGATCTTTAAATTGATGGGTGCTTATGAGCTAAGTTCCAAGGGAAATAGTATTGTATTGAACATGACTTCAAGAAATCATATAATTGAAGATGGAAAGTGGTGTTGAGTGACATTTTAATGGAAGAACCTGAGGGTTCATTGGGACTGATTTCTAATAGAGGATTCCTTGGGATATAAGATAAGGATCACTTCCACTACTGTTATACCAGCAACGTCAAGAGTAGGGGAATGCTTCCCTATATCTTTTGAGGACAAGGGAAGTAGGTTATATTATATGTTGGGCATGTGATTTTTTTTTATATTTTTTTCACATGATTAATCACAAATATAGGGTAAGAACACATTGGTGGTGGTATACTAAGAATTATTCTCACACCCTACGTGGACCTTCAGGATGTAGGTAGAAATTATGGATTAGGGTTCAAGTAAAGGTTTAGGCTCAGGATCTAGGTCTCAGTGATTGTGTTATACCTTTTTTCATGGGATGAATGGAAAGGGACCTTGGGTTATTGCGTCATCTAGATTTAATTTTTTAGCATTCCTTTATATATCAGCATGTTATATATATATATATGTGTGTGTGTGTGTGTGTACTGGTGTTGAGCCCTGAGATACCCTTTCTACTTATTGTATTGTACGACATTTCTGGGATTCATATTTCTAAAAATGGTATTTTGTGATGGTTTATTATTTAAATTGATTATATTGATTTTGGTTATTATTATTGCTGATGCTTGCTTCTTCAATGGATGGGTTACTGGTCTAGTGTCCTATTGTCTTTCTTTTCCACTACTCTATATATATTAGACCATGATTGTTTCATAACCATAGAGTATATTCTCCCGATTATCACCTGTTTACACTCTCGCTTCTAGTTAGCATCATTTGGTATACGGGGAGGTGCACTTAATTCCTAGTGGAACTTTGTCTGAAGCACTATTCTAGCATAAACATGGGTCGTTGTTGTATTGGTGGTATCAAATGAGTTTCTTTTTCCAATTTTGGATCCTACTATTTGTGTTATGGTAGACTAGAGACTAAGATTATGTTATACCTTGTTTCTGAGCTCATGTTTGGGTGCCTGTAGCCCCATGAATGGGGGATGAGCCAAGTTTATAGGGGTGGGAATTTCATATATGATTTTCTCATTTTATAGTTAATAATATTTCCACCTTTAGTGGTACATATTGGTGTGATTTTTAACTGTTTTGATTTATGGCCCTTGGCTTGGTATCGAAAAGGAGGAATTTGGGACCCTTGGACCAGTATGGGAAGGAAGTTTAGTTATATTTTCTTAATAGGCACATAGATTGATTTATACATATGTGTATATGTGTCAAATTACGTGTGATATTCAATATGTGATACTTATATGTATGGGATTGCATCTTATATGATCAGGTTGGGATGATGGTATGGGGTGATTTTGATCACTAGGTTGGGAGATGAGGTTAACAGATTGAGGTTACATGGTTTGTAAGGATGGGCATGACTTGAGGAATATGGGGGTGAGTTTATTAAAATTTCAACAAAGGAAGAAATATGGGTTTTCATTCCTAGCTTATCTTAGGTGGATGTTTACTCATCTACCTCAAACAGATACTTGACGCTTGACTCTGATGTGGGTAGGCAAGGGGCCATGAGGCTATATTAATATGTGATACTGGGCCCTGATATGGGTGAGTAAGGGGCCAAGATCCTGAATGTCATGAGATAGGGTTGGGATGGGGAGAGTAAGGGTAGTGAGACTGAGCTTATTATCACTAATTTACCTATCAATGTTATATATATATATATATATTATCATTGTATAACAAATATATTGGTATTCAAAAGGATTCCACCTAGACAATCTCTGGTGGAGCCTCAAGAGGGCGGTGATTTGGTGCCGCTAGAGAATGCATAGATTGATACCCCTAAGGGTTGGGATTAGAACTCAGAGAGCCAGGAAGATAATGATCAATAGGTATGAGCTCAGGTATAGGATTAGCAATAGGTAGGGAAGCCTTAGATTTGATAACTTTTAGGCCGGGGAAAGATGATCTGGTTAGGGAAATTCTAGTACTTTTGATCCAAGGGATTGATAAGGGAGCTTGGGTAGTGGATACTTCAATGGTGTACATGACTTGTGAGTACCATCCCCATCCCCAACCTCTGTTTTAGGGTGGGGTAAGACAATAAGAATCTAAAAACTGCATCTATTTAATGTAGATGATCTTTGAAAAGCTTGAGACACCTTCAAGGTGGAGGTGGAGTTGGATACATTCATGCTCAGAGGACTAGCTAAATTCTGGGGGATGTAAAAGTTTAGGTAGGAAGATATGAGGGACTTTATTGGAAGGATTATGATTGTAGGATCTTCAAACACTTATTTCGATAGATGTTGAGGGAATATAGAGATCATGAATTCTTGATCCTTTAGCATGGAGACATGTCCATCATGGACTATGAAGACACTTTCAATGAGTTGTCTCATTTCACACTTGGTATTATGGGCGATGAAACCTTAAACATGAGGCATTTTGAAAATGGTTTATAGTACATTATTTGGGTTCAAGAAAAAATAATCAGGTTGGCCTCATTCTTAGAGGCAATTAACCTGGCGCTGATAGTGGAGGGACGTTTTAAAAATCATTCATGCTCAAGACAAGTGACATCATCAGGTGAATACAGTGTTGATTATTTAGATAGAAGGAAGTGAGGCCAAGATGAGTAAAAGTAGGGTGTTTATCCCCTAGACAAGATAAGACCACCGAGGAGTGTGTCATAGATGGTTTTATTCTAGTATTGGTAGATGGGGGCACATGTGAAAGAAGTGTGATTGGGAACTGAAGGAGTGTCAGACATGCAGATAGGTTAGGAATATTGAGAGGTTCTAAAAGAGGCACTCTTGGATAACTAGTAGTTAGAGAAAATGGTATAATTGAGGTTTTATGTCCAGATCGAGAGAAGTACCAGGAGTTGTTAGTCCTGATTCAGTGGTATGTGGAGGATTTGGCTTAGATATTGGGACCCAATAGTGGGGTTAGTGGTATGAAACTATTGCATCTCTGTAGGGAGGTCAAGATTCAGGTAGTAAGGCTTTAGTCCATGTTAAAATTATTGATATTCTTGGGTCATAGTAGGATGAGGAGTTGATAATAGTTAGTGGTACATTGTGGGCATGACCATAGTGTTTTTATTTTTGAATGGACCTTGTGTAGACTTGTCTATTTTTGGTGCATAAGGTGAAAAGGATGTGTCTATGGACTAACCAGACACTGATTAGTAGGTTGGAATTAGGTTGTATGCATTATATATATATGAGGTTCATGGCACCGTGATGATTTATGATAATCACTGGGTGTGTGGATTCAAATGTACATTAGCATCTTGGAATCATTGTGATGATAGACTAGTTTGAGGTGAAAGTCACCAAGAATGGTTTTGAACATTTGAAGTGATACATGACCATATATTTTTCATGTGAAACCTGAGCATGAGGTGCACATCTGTGGAACATGATGGCTGTCTTAGGTGACATGGGTATGATGTGAGCACCTGATGAGGTGTAGGAATGACAATGCATTACATGAGGACCTTTTGTTTTGGGATGGTTAATATACCATCAGTTTTTTTTGATATTGGGGTGAGATACAATTGAGATAGGAAATTCCTATGGTCGGGAGTTACTTGAGGTAGCTGACCTGTGCCTTGGGACTAGGGTAGACTAGGGTAGTTTTTAAATGGGATGGGTATGTTTGGTACCACCTTAGGGTTTTGTTTTATAGCTCAAGGATGAGATATGTAAATATGGGAGATTTTAACATCCTAAGAATTTGGTGTGGGTCAAATTCCCCACCTAAATTGTTTTTTTTTCAGAATTTTGTGGTCAGACAACTCTTCCATTGATCATCATGACTTAATTTAGGGAGTTTCTTTGACTAAAGAAAGTGTTTCATTGATGGGTTTCAACCCTATGAATGTGCCTCGAGGTTTCAGTTGGGTTTAGGGTATTTCACAGGCTGAAACCAACATTTTGGGGTGTGTATACTGGGGTACTAGGTTTGGAAAAACCATTCGATGCCTAGGTGAAACTGCGCATCCCTCCCTATTTACTTTTCATGGGTTTTAAAACCATGAATAATTGAGAACCCGACCATGCAGAAACTCTGCAATTTTTAGGAGAGGTGATTCCAATATCCAGTGCATGGTTTGGTAAACCATGTACCATGTTCATGCGAGGTAGAGTCTTGGACAGGGGATGCCATACAAGATGCACAAAGTTAACCAAACAACGAGATCTAACCATATGGACCACTTCAAAGTGTGAAATTATCATTATTCCACTCCCTTATTTTTCTTCCTTTCATTCTCTTTTCTTCTCCCATGTGTGGGAATATTCTCTACCGGTCATGGGGTTCTTCCCCTACCCTCATAGTTTTTGAGCTACCTCCATCATCTGAGATCCACTCTTCTATCCATATGTGGCTTTGTATGAGTATAGATATGGCTCAAACTCCACTTACCACTTTTATTCTTTTCTTTCTCCATATGGTATTCTTAATCCATGATAGATGATTTTCCAGGTTTTTTAGGTGTTCATATAAAATATTGATATCTTCCAAATTGTCTTTATTAAAGGGATAAGATTGGATGTGTAAGTATCTACCAACATTATGGAGGTGTTTTTTATCTGTCTATGTGATTTTATGGTTGTTTCGGGGGTGATCACTATAGGTGAAGTGTGGGTTGATCAAGCGAAACCCTAATAAATTGAATGATTGTTGATAAATTAATTTAATGATATCATGTGATGTTTCTGGGATTTCCTATACATATTTATTCATTTCAGATAGTGTTATAGGTTGTAAAACACTTGGACTGGTTAGGATGGGTGCTTTAATTTTATTAAATTGAGTTGTAATATGTTAGTGTTAAGCATTAAAAAATTTCATGGAAATAAGATGGGCATGAACTGAGGATTTATATGGAATTGTACATATAATATTAGATGATTTTATATTTCATTTAGAAGTCCCTAGAATCTATGAGTGACGATAATAATATAATTGGAGACATGGTGGATGGATTGAGGTGAAAATGTTCTCAGGTTCCGAGCATGGCCCGGGTGATAATGGATGGTGATAACCATTAAATTGAGAAACATGGAATAAGGGGACTGATGCATTGGATGATGTGTATTAGGAACTTATTTGGTGATTATATCACACCTGTGTTGACAAATATTTCTTTTGGATTCGTGTTCACACAGAAAGGACTCATATGATGGGGTTGTATTGAAAACTTATATGGGTAGAGGCTTCCATTAGATATAGATTAGGGTGATGTTTGGGTGTTCTAGCCTTAGAAATACAAGTGTATGGTGAGGAAACATCGGTTTAAAGTGTTGAGATCGTCAGTTGGTGGGTTATGTCTTTCTATATCATTGAGTCTATGGGTGAGGATTCTTTGGGAGGATGGAGATCGACATTCCTTGGGACATCAGTTGTTGAGACGATGGTGTTATTATTTTGGAGGAAATTCATAGTTATGCCTTGGGACATCTTTATTTGAGATAATGGGTGATTATGAGCTATGGTATGAGGGACTAGGTTGTCGAATGGGCATACCTTCAGAATGTTAGATACTTGATGATGGCAGAAGATGCTGAGTGATGTTTTGAAGGTGGAACCTAAGGGTTCTCCTATACTGATTTCTGGTATAGGATTCCTTGTGATACATGTTAAGGATCATATACTCTACCATTATATCGATGATGATTGATGTAGGTGAATTCTTAATTGTGGATTTTGAGAACAAGGGAAGAATGTTATATTATATGATTTTTATGTGCATTTTTGTTTATATTTTAGTAAACATATTTAATCACAGACGTGGGATTGGAACACGTTGGTGGTCTCCTATTGAGAATCTTTATCACACCCTACACAGGCCCTTCAGGATGCATGTGGACATTATGTAATTGTGTTCATGTAAATATTTAGGCTCAAGAGCTAGTTATCAATGATTATGTGAGACCTTTTTTCATGGATGGATGGAAAGGGACCTTGGTCTCCTGCATCAACAGGAGTTACATTTTTATATTTCCTTTTCATATCAGCATATTATATATGTATGAACTAGTGGTCATCCAAATGGGATAAATTCTAATTATTTTATGTTATGAACTATATTTGATGCATGTTTCTACAAATGGTATTTTGTGAGGATTTATTCTTCAAATGATTTATATCGAGTTTGTTTATTATTATTATTATTATTGATGATTACTTCCTCTACGGGATGGAAAGTAGTCTAGTTACTTATGGTATTTATTTTCCAGGATAATATCATCACCAGAGGGTATAGTCTCCCCACTAACACTGGACGGGACTGAAAATTAATTTTTTATTGTCGAAACACTTTTATGGAAAAAGTGAGAAACCACAAAACCGTCCAACCAAAATAAAACAACACAAGAAGAAAAGAACTAGAACCAACTATCGTACCTACCCCACCCCAGCAAATATGCCTTGACAAGAAGCCTTCACCAACACAGGACCCTCCGACAAGCAGTCCCTGCAGAATGAATGGGCACGATACTGATGGCCAAGACATACCCTCTCAAGCCTCCCAATCCAAAAGGCCTGCACCGGTGAAGACTTTACACTACAATCCCCTTCTGGAGTAGGTCCAAGTAGAGGCCGGAAACAAGCACCAAGCCTCCAAACAAAGGCAGAAAACAGGAATAACCAAAAGAAAACACAACATGCACCAGCAAACCTCCCAAACTGCCTAACTAAGACAGCCAGCTTAAACCGAATTATTAAAGAAAAACATAAGATTACATGAATTCCTCTCCCTAAAAAGTTTCCAAGATAAGAATGAAACTTGAAGATTGGTATCCTCCCTAATTATCTTCTCCAAATCAGAAGCAAGTTGATCCCAGGTCTGAATGTACTCCTCAACACTGATTTCCCCTCTATTAAAACCTTCAACTAGAATTGAGTCCTTCCTGTCAATCTATGAAAGTTGTTCCTCACTGAGATACACCTATAGTGTCCTCCCCATCATTTCGGCTACCTCATCCTTCGATGCATTGAGCATCAAGACCTTCTCAATCACTTCATCTTTGGATCTAAGTAGGAGAATCAAGTCTTCTTCCTTTCCTCTTGGCCCATGCTGGTTCAGAAACTCCATGTCCATCCTCTTTTCATTAAACTTCTTTGTGGAGCAGGTCTCCAAAGGTGGGGGAAGGGAGGAGTAGTCCTTCTTCCCTTTATTCCTTTTGGAACTCATGCTATTCTTTGGAATTGTGACTTCTTCATTCGAAAGTTCGAGATCACCCTTCTTGGATTCCTTCGTGCCAACCTCGTCACCCTCACCTGGTGCAATGAGTTCTAAGTTCGCATTCTCATCTGAAAGACCTTCAAACCTATTGTATAGGGGAACTGATGTTCGAGTCAAGCGTGGACACCTTCCCTAACCCACCATTTGTAGCTCACTTGCAGGTATGGAACCACTTCCATCCAAAAGATTATTCAGTGTGACCAATCCCACCTCTTCAGCAAGCGGCATTCGGCCAACTGCCTCGCCATTCCTGGCATGTAAGAAGACACTCCCCATGAACTGAGGCTGTCTATTAGTGTCCTCCAAAGTCACCTCATGTTTTTCATGATCTTTTTGCATAGCAGGGCCTTCCTTGTTGAGATACGATTGGGAAACACCTGCAAGGTTATCCTAGACAGACCTGTTATTGGCATGGCCAGTTGAAACTATGCCTGTCTTGCTCATTCCATCGAGGTCACTTAACAGTCTGCAAAAAACATCTTGAACTTTCGGTCCAGAAGGCAGGGCAAGTGGCTTCACCGGCCTCACCTGTTTTCCAGCACCTGCAATCAGTGGACCTGAGCCAACAGAAATAACACCGACATCCTGTTCATCCTAGAACACACCATCAGAATGGACAACCGTAGCACTGCCTGGTAATTCACTACCTTCAGGGGGTCTATTGCAGGGTTCTCCACCAAACTCTTCCACCAACGGGTTCACCAACCTGTTATTCCCAGAGATGCCTCGCTCGCAGTTTCTCACATTCTTCTGGAAGTCAGTATCCTTTTTCCCCCGCATACATTTCTCCAGTGAATGGCCCAGCCATTTTCAAGCGGAACAGTAATGGACCTAGGATTCATAAACAACCAGCTGTTTATACCGGAACTCTTCACCTACGGTGATCCAAACGAAGTCCAAAGGAGATCTTGAGGAATCCACCTCCACACACACTCGAGGGTTTACCAGATGAAAGACAGCAGTGGTCTGGCTATCAGAGCAAAGATATCTCCCCAGTAGGTTTCAAAGCATTCTAACAATCGATGGATTTTTAAATGGTAAAGGGAGATTCGGAAGACTAACCCAAACTGCCACGGAAGGAGAATCGCGCCTCATATGGAAATCATACGACCATCGATACAGGTATAACTGCGCGCCATTTCAGCTGTGAGGGGCTCTTGACCAGGCCCTTATAAAATCTTCCTCCAAGGAAAAATGGATCGAGATATTCCTGTTATCCAACAATCATACTATTTCCTTCTCCTGCAAATCCCAGGAACCGAACACGAATCTATCAAACAAATAAACCTAGGGTATTCTCTTCAAAAATTGGGCGAACAACATCAGATTATGTAGAGATGAGGCTTCGTTAAACTCGGAAACCGACATCAAAAGATTAGGTCGTCCATCATGAAGATATGGAACCTTAGGGCTCAAGAAGCTTCGGGGAAACGGAGGGAGAAAATACGGATTGGAGAACAGGATAAAGGGCGTTTCTGCTCCTGTTCGCCGCGGCGGAGGTCCCTCCCCCAGAGGGGGAGGAGCCTGCTCGGAGGCCACTACCGTCAGTTCGAGAGCCGAAAACGCAGCATCGCACCCCGCTGTGTTGAGTTTTAGTCTCCCCACTAACACCAATTTACACCCTCACTACTATTCAAAAGCCTTTGGTGTATGGTAAGGAGGGCTTAAGGCCTAGTGTCACTCGGCTCGGAGCACTGTTCTAGTGGGAAATCAGGTTATGGAGCTATAATATTCCTCCTGTACGGTATGATTTGATCAATATTTTCACTATAAATTCATTAAAATATTTATATTTAGACATGGATGACAAGGTACCCAATGAATAAATAGTTTTCTGAGATACACTAAAAAAACTAGGATGGTGTGTGTACCTTGAATCAAAGGAAGGCCCAAGACATTGCACCCCCAACTTACCAACCACTACCCCCAATGAACTTCTTCTAAGGATAATGAGAAAAATTATTTAATATCCCAGTCACCACCTGAATATGTTTAATTCCTATCAGTTGAATAGAATCTTACAAAGTGCGAGGATGCGATCGAATATCTAAAATGACTGAATGTTGAGTTAATTGGGGGAAAAATTCCCATTAAGCACGACATTCAATAAGAAGAGAAATTATCTTCTCCAACCAATTTTTAGAGGTTAAGTCAACCTATGAGAGTAAATCTTGATCACTAGGTATGTACATGGACTCATTAAACACTATTTTTTAACATAGTGATCAAGGAAGACTAAGAATTTACCCAACTATGGTAGAAACTTCCCTCATTCTATGAAGGTTACCTTCACCAAACTTAAATTGGGAGTGAAAAGATGTTTTTTTAGGGAGGCCAAATCAATATTTGACTAACACCCAAATTCAGGGATCGAACCAAAAATTTTTATTCCCTAAACACCCTATCTCAATTGTGTCCCTTTCTTCTTGAATGTAATACATAAAAGGGTGGTGTTCTTTAATACATCTTGAATGGAATCTATATCTTAATAGGGTGGATTCCAATCCTCCTCCACCCAACATTTGGAACCAAATTAATATAATCTTTGATGTTATGGTGTGTATAGAGTACAACCTATCACATTTTATGTCTGAGTATAGCCACAAGATGGGCGCACTCAATCAGTAATAAATGAAAAATATTAGATGATTTGTATAGACCCTAGTGGGACTTTCCTTTATTTGATACAATATCTTACTAGCTGGATCTATCATGGGATGGAAGGACTTTCAGTATTAATTCATTTACCAATTTAGCAATATGTTATGGATGAAAATGATCATCGACCTAAAAAATTGAAATCTAAATTAAAATCAGAGTCTTTGAGTTCATCACCAAATGGAAGGTTCTAATGTATTCACATAACATATTACCCCCATAGAAGAAACTACAATATATTTTCATATAAAATCAATTAAATGGGCTATAGAATTTTTTATTACCATTAATATTCCCCAGATTATTTTGAGAGTATATAAACATGGTATAAAGTCTGAAGGACGCTTTTAAGAGAACCAGGAAAAAATATCATATTATAATTATCCCTTAGAGAAAAAGGTCTACTAAAGAACATACTACTAATATCACACCCAAAATATTGTATGTTATTATTGCGGTAGGTGGAAAATATCACTATCACCCTAAAAATATTGTAAATATATAATTAAAAAAAATTCTCCCTTTTCTAGGGGAAAGGAAAAATCAATGATATCCCTGAAATGAGGAATAAAGAAACAAATAATGACCTTTAAAAAAAAAATAGGGTCTGAGCTTCTTTATTACATCCCTGAAAAATATCCTCCTCATGTTTTATGAGGCCTAAAAACATGATGAAGTAATACTCAGTGATTGAACTGATTCCTATCATTTTAACTAGATATTGGCATACACGATCCATGAATTCTTTGGATTTTGAATATCATATAAAAATAGAAAATTCCTAAAATATATGGTTGGGAGAACCTATAAATCGAGTTTCATACATGTCCACTATCCAAACAGGGGAAAAAGGTAACAAGAAAAAGTTCCAACTAAACTAAAATGAATGTTTGATAATTAGATGACACAAAAGACAATTTATTGGGCTCATGCTATCCTTATAGAAAAATAAAGTAACTAGTTCTTTCCTTGATTCCTGCTATATCATCGAAATCCACCCCATTGAAACCGTTCCCTAGACGTCAACACAAATAGTGGAAGCATATTGGGATATTGGTACCATAATTATGACTATCTCTGAATATGGTCTAAATTCTCATGAATTTCTTACCCCCTTCATTAGAAACATGGGAACCATCCTATAATATATAATTCTCTTCTAATGAAGATAAATTTTATTTTTCTTTAAATTTAATTCAATTAATATATCCCTTATCTGGTGAAGAATAAAAATATGAACTCAATATCACAATACATAACTAGAAAAATAGGGGGAGAGGATGTACAAACTGTGGGAATAGGGGATATAATCATGGATGATCATTGAATAACAGTCATGTATCAACCAAATCCACATATATAAATTAATTTCAATGTAAATAACTTCAATGATCCAAAAAAAATTAAAACATATTTCATGGGTTATCTAAATAAAATTTTCTTAGAAGACTAGTAAGCGAGGGGAAGAGTTGTTCGACCAACCTAGACATGTGGTTGTATTTCTCAACTCAAAATTCAAATAAAAAATACATCCTACATATGTCTGTGAACTACATATATTCATATTGAATACTTCAACCCTAAAACCACATTATAAAGAGAAAACTCATGTTAGGAAGTGTCAAACTCTGGTAAAAATGTACGATATCTTAAAAACAACTGTTTTCATTAGATAAAATCTCAATCATGGATATTATTCACCTATCAAAATAGATTAGAGAAGTACTAATTAAGGCTATTCAGATACCCAAATAATTCATGATAGGGGTTTCTATAGTTGAGGTGTATCATATTGATACTATCCCTTATGGAATGCCTTGCGAATATCACATGAACATAACAGGATCAGGAAGCCATCCTTTATGGGAATATCAAACACTTGTATAAATCAAGAAATATTGAAAATGTAAATATTCATCAAAACCTGATACAACAACTCTGGGGTCAATTGTATCCCAGTGTAGACACATTGAATCTTGGGGTATTGTGAAGTTAACTTTTCTACCTCAAAGAAAACCATTCAGGTGTAAGATTAGGGGGATGGGAAAACCTCTCAGATGAAAAAAGAATAAAATCTTAGTTCTAAGATCAAGTATCTAACTCAAATTTAATAGTAATCTAAGAGGACATGAAATTTAACACTCTATTAGGAATACCATTTCTTCATATCCATGTAGAAGTACCATTATCATATCATCAATAGCTAAAGTACCCTATGAATGGAAATGATTATGTACTATTTAATGATTAAAATACCATTGAATCATATCAATCGTCGTATTCTGATTTATATTTATTCAAGAGGTAATTAATTCAACTGATAATAAAAATATAAATATTTGTTTCCACTCACAATGGTATGGGAACATCCCCAAAAAAACCCTAGGAACTTACGTGAAAATGAATATGTATATACAATCAATATGAAAATGGTATCAAATCTAGAATAAAAGAGTTTTTTTTATTTTAAATATTTACCTACATTGTTTTAACCAAATAATAGTTACATTAGTGGAGATGGGCCTATCAGAATGAAATGAAATTTTACATAGAGAGAGTTACATGCTAGATGATAGTTCACCCATTAAAAAATCAAACACTTTATTTTCAAAAACCTAAAATATTTTTTCATCATCCTCAAGACTCAAAGATACCTCCCTTCATGTCAAATAGGTTAAAAATTCCCCTTAATTATCCTTTAGTACTAATTAAATTCCTTTTTGAACCACTTCAAATGAGTTTGAGGTTGAGGATGAAGAGGAAGAATATCTTAGAGACATCTCTATGATGTAAGGGGATGGAATCTATAGTATCATCGATGAACTCATATAGGTGAATCTAGGTGTATAAGAGGTCTTGAAACCCAAATTGATTAGGGAATCTATGCCTCTTATATATAATGAAATGTATATTTTCTTCTTGAAGTAGACACGTTTTTTGTTATCCTAGAATTACAAACAGATTCTGGGAGCAGATAATGGTGTCTCTTTCAATTACATATGACTATCTAAAAGTCATCATAATTTCAAGTAAGCATATAAGAGGATGAATTCAACCCAATCTATAATTTTCGATGTTGAATATGATAAGATTTTTGAATCCAACAATATAGGGGATTTCTAGTGCCTGAAATGGCTCAACAATATATCCCTCATTAAGAAATAAAACTTAAAGATCAAGGTTTTAATTAGTTTTTGGGATCTGAAATGAAATTATTAGAAGGATTATTTCTTATTTTTGGTCATATAACTCTTGATTGATAAAACAACATTATTTTAATCTATTTCTTTTATGGAATGGTAATCATGGTACATTCAAATCAGGATTTCCCCTAGGAATGAGGAACAAACATATTTCAGAGCACCCCAAGGGATATTATTCTATATAGTCATGCCCTTTGTTTTAATATATTTGGTTCCAAATATAAACATTCCTTGTATTTAATTGTAAATTCTTTTCTAGAAAATATGCTATATTTCTATATGAATTATGTAGCTGTCAAATTATAGAAATTATTTGATCATATTGTCAATAATAAAGTAATTTCCAATAAATTATAGAAGAAGATATTGATGATGAAACCCTTGAAGTGTGATTTTTGGGGCGACATCACTTTAATTTCTCAACTCCATTGACTTCCACTATTTCATCAAATCTGACCCTGAGATAACTATTGCGATTGTAAAAAATACACCTTCTCAAAACCTCAATTAGTTGAGAGGGATTTAGGGATGGATTGCATACATCAATTATTTCATATCCAGTATAGCAAGTAAATTTCTTTCCCTTTATGAAGTTAATATAACACACTGGGATTTTATAATATTTTTTTTTCCAAATATGTTAAATTTCATTGATATTTATCTTTATACACAACACCGAGTTTAATGATCCGTGATATTCTGTTAAAATATTATATAATGTTATAGTTATTGCCTAGTTGTTGGATTGAAGGGTATGAGTTAGAATAACTAAATTATAATAAATTTATGGTTTACACATGTATAAAATGAATCCATTTATTATCAATTGATTATAAATTTAAATAAAAATCATTTAAAATTATAAGTGAGGCTTTTAAAAATAATATTTTTATGTACATACCATGTTTTTATCAAAATAAATAAAATTGGTCATTATAAATAAATTATTTTATTGAAATTTATATATTATATATTCAATTTTATGTTTTAATATCCATTTACTATTATCTTAGGCATGAGATAATAGTATATATCTAGTTATATGCATAAAAATGCATTCTTATAAAAACAGCTTTTTCCAAGTTTTGGTCACTTATTTTAAAATACATTTCTACCAACTACAGAAATTGAATCATGAAAAATGGTTTCTATATATATAATCAAGTGGGTTAATTTTTTTAAATAGGTCCCTTTTTATTTTTGGTTAATATTAATTGTAAAAAAATTATTTTTTTTCACCCCAGTTAGGGTAAAATAGGAAAAATAGGATTAAAATATTGGGAAAGGCTTAAAATTTTATCTAATAATTGGATGTATCCTATTGGTTGAGTTTATTTCTCCCTTTTCCATCAAGGACTTATATATATGGAAACTTGATTCCATTTTTCTTTGAACATAACATTTATATTAATTTTAAAAAAGAAAAAATACAAAATGTCACCCTCTTGACTTTAATATCTCTAAAAACTATTATTAAGGATAAAAAGAGGACAAGTTCAGTTAAAAATGTTTATTTTACAGATAAAAAATCTTTTAATGTCATAGTAATTTAATTATATTTTTTATTTAATAATTAATTTAAATGCATATGCAATACCAACAAAATATTCCTTCAATTAATAAAAAAAAAGATATTGAAAATATTATAATTAAGAGAATTTGGGTTGATATGTATTTACATTAATTATATATAGAAATATATAATTTATGTAATGTGTTTAACAATCATATTTGAATCATTTTCTTTTATGATGTATTTAAAGTCAAAATAAATGAATAGTGTAAGAAATGACATTAATGATACATTATGTTAAATAATATTATATTAAATTATTTAAAAATATAAAAAATAATGATAGGTAAGATTTGGGATGATAAATAGTTGAAAATTTTATCTCTTTTCCATTTACGTGTAAAATTTTAACCACCAAATAATTTTATAAACCTTTAATATCAAAAAAGTGGTTAACATGGTTGACAAAGGGGTTAAACCAAAAATATTGTTTAAAATTACACCAAAACCTATTTAAATATAATATTTTCACCATATTTAGAGATTAATCTATTTTTATCCAAATATCTATCCATTTGGATGCTTTTGGAATAATAATGACTTAATTATGTTTTATTCTATTATGTAATTCCTTGTGGGACTTTTCACTCCCATATAAAAGGATACCCCTTATATCTTTTCATTGCACCACATTGATCTATACGGCATGAAAAAACCCAAGAAAATTATCTTTTAAACATCCCAAGAAAAAATTTAGATTTCTTATTCTTATAATTCCACTCCAATAGTCCTTATGAATGGATCTAAATGAGGTCTCTTGAAGAAGATGTAATCATCTTACCTGAACTCTTTCTACTTATTTATTCTTATAAATACTATAAATATGTGGTATTCTTAAAAAAATAATAAATTGTGTATTCTCCAAATACCAAGATGTTATTACGTTCAATAAATCACCATTAACCACAGTCTTTTCCATCTGATGGGAAGTGAAAGTATCGCCCTTGCATACACATGGACAATCACCTCCACCTACCAATACATTTAGTTTTTCATCACCATCTTTCATGGATGGTTATTATAATAGGTTTATTATTTATACATTATATTTATATATTTATTATTGTTATATAATTATAATTATATATCTACATTTTTACCTTACAATTCTTTGTAAAATGATAATGTTTCTAGTGTGTTCATGTGGACAACCACCTCCAAAAAGCGATGTGATTCATTTTTCTATTCCAATTTACATAGATAGTAATAATGATATATTTAATGGGTATATATATGATATATATTATATAATATTGATTCTTTAAAGGTTAAATATTATTTACCTTCCTTTAAATCCAACCATCAAAATTCAAAACAGGTTTCTTGCATACATATGACCAACCATCTCCATGAATACTTTCATTCATTTTTCTAAATATATATATATTTTTTGATGACTATAAATATGTTCATAATGAATATATATAATATTTATATCATTATTAAAATTTTTAATATGATATAAAATTATCAAATAACTAGTACAAAAATTACCGAACTGAAATACTCCTGGAAAATGAAAGCATTTACACCTAGAAACAATGATTTTAAAACATAATTATTAATAAATGGGTGTTAAAATGTTAAGTGGATCATATATGATATTATAATTATCTAATTCTATCATTTGTGGAATTATAATAAATTTAAATTTTTCATATAGCATTTTAATGTGATTTATAAAAAATTCATACTTGGCATATTGGATTTACATTACAATCTCATTAATTATTAGTATTGTTTATGATTAAGTTTCATATGATAATTTTTTTGATATATCTCTGATAAAAATCATGAATTGTATTCTGAAATTTTTAATTATTTATAATAAATAATTTACTTTCAATTTTAACCCTATATGTACCCAATAGTCCAAAATAATTTTTTTATGAAAATGAATTTATTTTTTGTTGCGATCAAAAATAATACTTCTTCCCTATCCATGATTTCTTAAAATATTTTCAGGAATTTTTTTTGTTGAAAAATTATTTTATAAAATTATTTTATCAATGTATTATTTTTTTTAAAAAAATTAAAAGAATTCAACATATTATTTTCCAAAAGTGGTACTTCTTAATTGTTCTGAAAATTTTAAATAAATAATTGTTTTAACATAAACACAATGAACAAAATTTTCTACCATCATGACCTCTCAAAAAATTAATGATTCCATTAAAATTAACCAAGGTTTTTTTTTCAAAAAAAATTCCCTAAGTCTTGGTATAATTTCATATTTTAATATTTTATTTAAAAATGAAAATGGTATTTTTTTCAAAATAAAAATTCTAGACAACATTTAATAGAATTTTTCATCTATGATAATATCATTTCATGTTCCTTATGATTTACTAGGGATATGATATAGTGATACCTTATTTATTTTATTCATGATTATTTTATGGATATAATGAATATATATTTGTGGAATATTTTTTATTTTCCATGGGTAAAATTTTTATGATGTTTTTATTCTATAAAGGAATACTTATGAATTGATGCTTGATTATGAGATGGGTGTGCCTAGAATTATATATATATCTATTTCATTGGATAAAGATTAGTGTTTTATGAGCTTAAAGGGTATATAAGAGTTTATACCAAGATCAAAACAAGAGTGTACATGGTGGTTATCCCAATCCCAAAATAAGAGGGTAAATGAGAGGATATCAAAAGCCCTAAATAGGTTCATAAGAAATTACCCAAATATTAACATGTCATGAATTTCTTAAGGGGTAAAATTGAAATAATATTTTTATGATTATGATTATTCCAAAATTTATTCAGTTATTTAAATGCATGATCTTATCCCAATTTTATATTCTCATGGATCATGGTCTTTTATTCCATTATGATATTTTCTTATAAACTTATATGGTTTTTTTTCAGGATTCAAGATTATTATATATAATTTTATATATTATTTTCAAGTGTTATTTTAATCTTATCATATCTTTGTGTTCATGTTATGATTAAGTGATCATCGATATCTACCTTTTTTACCCTTACTAATCATCTAAGATCACACTTTCTCATTTTACTTTCCCTAGGTTATGAAGAAAGGTATTAGTATGATTTGACTAATAGGGGTCCTATTTATTAAAAACTAAGTGGGAGAAGACATATATATCTTATAAAATAGTTAATTATCTATACATGTTTCAAATTATATTGAAACAATATGGTTCTAGAATGTATTTTATTATTATGTAATGAATATTCATATATTAAGATGTAATATTTATGTATAAAAATTATGGGTTTCTATAGTTTGTATCAATGGAAGGTTTTGTTATCTTTGGAAACTATGATAATAAAAATTTTGTGATAATCCTTAGAATAATCTAATTCATAGGAGAACACCCAATTTTTTTTGGTAAAAAGGGATAACGAGTTTCCAACTAAAACATCTATGTATGCATACTACAAGTGGACATGGTTTTTGAATAAATGCATTAGGTTTATTAACCCCAAAAATATTTACTCGATTATATCTCATAAAAATTTGGTTGACTCTCCTGGGGGGTATGATTTGGTTAATTATAATTTTTTTTTTATAAATAATAATGAAGTATTTGAATAAATGATGATCATGGGTGAATTATTTTAATCCTAAGGTGTCACATTTTGAAAAGAAGATGTCATGATTTAGACATCAAATATATTATTTTTAATTATTATATAGTTTCACTCTATTATTTTTATGGGTTAGAATTTCATTTATGGTATTAATCAAGGGAAATAATATGATATAAGTGTGTTAATGGTGAATGTGATGTATAATGACATGATTTTTCTCTTAGGAAACCAAATTTTATGGGACCTAGAATGAAACATCTTATTTTTATTCATACACAACTTTCCCAATCCATGAATCAAGATAAACATTCAAACGAGAAAATTATACAACAATGTTATATTGATTCCTTCACGATGAAGTACATATATTATTTTAATTGGCCCATTGATCCACTAATTGGTGAGAAATGAATCAGTACCATTTAAAAGATGATTTACATTCTAAATTGTTTATAACATGAAAAATGCTATTTTGGTCATCTATCATTAGGAAGTAGAAGTATAATAATGGTGTACTCTCATCAGGTACATGAGGAAATGTGTTGAAATTTACTCTGTGCAGTTGGATAAGTTTAGAATTTTATTTTATAACAAATAATTTCTTAATATTATTCATTTGAAAATGGAGAAGGAATTACTTGAGCTCATTTATAAGGATGATCAATCCATTTGTTTATAGAAGGAAAATTTTACAAGACATGGGATATAATGATCCAGGCTTGATATACATAGATATTATATCATTTTAGATGAATATTTAGAGAACTAAAAAAATACATCTTGATGACCACAAGAGTTTGGTGTCTTTGGAAACGTGGAAACATAATCTTCTAACATGGTGAAATATCTTAAACTGCTCCCTTTAAAGATCTCCCCCTTTATCAATCCTACTTTAAACCTATCCTCAAAACCTAGGGAATGGAAACATAAGAAAGGGTGAGATAATATGATCAGTAAGGGTAAATAAAGGAGATATATAAGTATAAAATGAGAATAAGGGTATGTGAACATGATCATAACATTAGAAGATCATTCCCTGCATATCGAAGATCATAATAAAGAGTCATGGATTGAATACTGTTTCATCATAAGACACGAATCATAAGGGTGATAAATCATCATAAATCAATCATGAACCATAATATCATGTTATATAAGTGTGTAAACATAATCAATATAGAAAAAATTTCATTCTTTCAAGGATAACAACCAAGACCATCAATATAGTAGATCAAGACACCCTGCATTTCATAGTATATCAAGATGCACCAGTTTCCCATTATGGACCAAGAAACACTTTTTTCACATTATGGATCAGGATAAACCTATTTTCTATTATGGATTCAAACACACCTCTTTCCCATTATAAATCAGGACCTTCAACTTATTTCCCATCATTATCTCATGAGATATAAATCTTTACCCAATGAATTGGAGGGAGATATAGGTTCTACCCATCATATAATGAAATATTACATACATTTTCCATGTGATAAACCATTCATCATATCATAACAAAAAATAAGATATGGGTTTCAAAAACTTCATATTATAACCCATGAAATGAAATGAGTATCATAAAAATTTCATCATATAATAACCTGTGGAAAATAGATAGGTTTCATAATCATTTTACCATAGAATAATCCATGACATTAAAATCATTACATCAAAAAATAATCCATTCAAGAAAGAATATGAATTTTAATATTGTATTATTTCACTAATAATACTTAAAAAACTATAAAATTATTCCATATTAGATGAAGAATTATTTTGAAAGATCACTTAGAGAATTTCTTAAGGAAAATAACCATTCCTTGAAATCACTTTTAAAAACATAAATTATTTTCAAAATACTTTTATTGAATTATTTTTTAGAAAAACATAAGTTATTATTTCAGAATTTTTTAAAAATTTCTTGAGGAATATATCCTTTCTACTTTTAATAACTATTTTTAAAACAAAAAACATTTTTGAAAACATTTTTGTTTCAAAATAACCTTGAAAACATAAAAATAAAGAGTTGAAAAAAAAATTTAAACAACTTTATAGAACATAAAAAAATTATAAAATAATTTTAATATAAAATTATCTTATAAAATAATTTATAAACATTTTTATATTTTTTTTAAATAAAGAAGATTTCCACCCGAAAAAAAATAAATATATATTTTATTAAAATATTTTCTTAAATTTCATAAGTACCAAAGAGTGATAAAATGGTACCAATAAATTAATATATAATTAATAAATAGGGTATTATAAAATTAATGATATTTATTGAGTGATGAGTCATAAAATTTTATCAATGGAAGTTTAATAATAAATAATCCAGATAAATGATGAGATTGTAGTAATAAATTGTTACCACTTCGGAAACATTGAATCAAAATAAAAATGTAAAAATAAAATTACATGAAGTTTGAAATATAATTTAAATAATGAGATTCATTATATAACATGAAAAATGGAAGTATATACAACCTATTTAAAAATATAGGTACATGACTTGGCATGTATCTCATAGAAGGAAAATTGAGATAAAATTACTTTACCGATTTGGTAATTTTTGAACCATAAAACCCATAAAATAAAGATCATAAAATGGATATGTTAATAAACATAAATTTAAATATAAGAGACATATAATACATTCATTTTCAGTATATACACCATAGAAAATTGAGTTGTGAATAAAAAACAAGTCACACAAAAATAAAAGTGAGATGAGAAATCCCTTACCTTAAGTCTTGAATTTCTTCGTACATGTTGTAACCACCTGTATAATAAGTATAAGTTTATTATAAATATAAAAAACAAATATATTATTATATATAATACCACATATTATTTGATTCTTAATTTACATTACCTGTTTATTAACAATTTCTTGTTAAGGTTATTCTTTAGGTAAAATTCACATTGTATTTCATATATGTTTGGTATTTTTATTCTTGATCCTATTACTTACATTATTATTTAATCATTTAAAGAATTTAAAAAATTATTTAAATATGAAATATATTAATCATATAAATATTTATAATAATCTAACATACATATATGATATGGAATATACTGTTCATGGAGACGGTTTGTCGAACGTATTAATGAACGTTGTTTCTGGTTTCTTGTTGTATTGAAAGAAATGAAATTGGAATATATATGTGTATATTTGTATATATTATGAAATTAGAATTATTATGTCATATATATCATATAAGTTTATTAAAACCATCCTTAATACATTCTATGTAAAGTGTGAATGAATCACATCACCTTAAGTAGGCGGTAGTCCACACACCCACAAACAAAGTTATCACATTTACAAAAAAATAGAAATCACGAAGTTATATGTTATATAGTAATTAAATAATAATAAATGAATAATAAATTTCATAAATTTCATATAAAAAGTGTATTTACTTCATAATTCCCAACCATGAGGTGCTGTAAAGGAATAATGGACGACATCGTTTCGCGAGGCGGTAGTCCGTCGTACCAAAAAATGGTAACTTCATTACCTATTTGATGGAAGTGTGTATACGTGTAGGTAGAAAAATTTAAAAAAATCTCATTATATTTAGCATAATGATGTTATTCATATAATCATGGAATAATAAAAAACTCAGTGGGTGGAGAAATTAATAAAATTGAAATGCATGTTGAATAACATTTCCTTTTTTAGGTAGTGCCTTTTGGTTTTCATCAATTGCATTAATTGGTTGGATATATTCCAAAAATTAGGCTTCTAGGATGATAGCCTAGATTTTTTGTGATTATTTGTTAGGTTATGGGCCATAAAAATGGATTTAGAGGTGTAAGGAATGAGAATAGTTTATGACTTTATATAGAAGAGAAGGGGTGGAATTCTTGTAAATAATGGAAGTTAAACACTATTGAGATATATCGCTTACATAATTTGCTTACAAAATGGAAAACATAATCTATTAAAGGGTAATTATAGGAGATAGAAACTTCCACCAAAAAAAATTATTGATTTTTTATAAATTTTTTCCATAACTTCTATGTTTCCCCACTTTTATTATTATGGTTTTTATTAAGGTAAGTAGTATTCTAACCTAAGAAATTAAACCATTAAGAATAAATTAAAGTGTTATTTTTTAGAAAATATATACCCACTGAATTCTATATATAATATTGAAATTTACTAAATCCCATGTGTGTTGGAAACTAATTTTAAAACAGGCGCATGTAACGTGAAAAATACTCCTTTCACCCAAAATGTGCTAACATTGTTTTTACTATTTAAAGGAAAATATGTTCATTAGAAAAGATATATTGGTCCATTAAAAGATAATATTTGATATTTATTAAAATATTAAAATAATTTTTCATAATATAATATTTTTAGTAAATTTTAATCCTTTTAATAAAATATCATTTATCATAAAATTACATTAATGTAAACTTTGTCATTATTTACTTACATTAAAATTCAAAAAATCATGAGAAATATTTAACTTTAATATATTAATTTCAAAAATGTGTAACATGATATATTTATATTAAAATTTAAAAACAAAAATTTAATCAATTTACTTAACTTTGAATATTTTTAGTATCATTTATTTTAGTTATTTATTAACTAAATAATTTCCGCATTTGGCATTCCTTAGGAAGTTAATCTAAATAATTCATATATAAAAATTAAATATAAATTAATACAATTAAAATAAACTCATTTACCTTTAAAAATAATTTTTACAATAGAACTAATGTGATTTATCTCCATATCTCAAGGCTTTATAAATGTTAATGGTAAATAATGTTCCTTTTTTCTCGTTTTCCTTACTTAACTTATTATATAGGTCACATTATTGAAATAGTGTCCTAATAAATCATTAACGTCACACCAATAGGGTATATGGTCTAAATATAGCATGAAAATGGATTTTGGACAAGTTTATAGGTTATTTTTTCTCTTAAAATTAATGTTTAACCACAAAGTAAACTATGTTTTTCCTCAATCACTATAATTAATTTTTATTAATTGCACTAATATTTTGGGTCAAAAATTACGTTTTCCTTAATAAAAATTATAAATTGTGTGGATTTAGAATATGGAATAAATTTAAAAATTCTAATCACATAAGTGACATAAATTAATTTTAAATTAATCTCGTAGACGTGTCGTGAAATTAGGTTTTTACACAAAAAAAGTTCAAAAGATTGAAATGTTTTTATATTCAATTTCAAATTTCAATTGGTTTAAACAACCTAAATAAGATTAATTGATGTTAAATTTATCTAATTAATCTTTAAAACCAAATTAAAATATTATTTAACAATATAAATAAATTAGATGAAAAAAGCAGTTTTGAATTAAAATTTCGAATTTTTCACTATTCATCCAAAAATGAAGTTTTTTTAAAAAAATCCAAAAAAATTCACCCTAAGATAATTTTTAAATTATTAATTCCAAAATAAATTTTATTTTATAAAGTTATATTTCTAAAATATTCTAAAATGAATTTGATTATTGTTCACAAAAGGTCATAAAAAGTAATACATTTGAGAAAATAGTGTTTTCCAACATATAAATACTTTACCAAAAACTATATTTTTTATACCCAATATATCTTTTTATGTGAAAAAATTATAAAAAATACTTAAAAATTATTTATTACTATTCATATTAATATGTTTAATGTTTATTTTTGGTCAAAAATTACGTTTTCCTTAATAAAAATTATAAATTTTGTGGATTTAGAATATGGAATAAATTTTAAAAATTCAAATCACATAAGTGACATAAATTAATTTTAAATTAATATCATAGACGTGTCGTGAAAGCATGTTTTTTCACGGAAAAAGTTCAAAAGATTGAAATGTTTTTATATTCAATTTCAAATTTTAATTGGTTTAAACAACCTAAATAGGATTAATTGACGTTAAATTTATCTAATTAATATTTGAAACCAAATTAAAATATTATTTAACAATATAAATAAATTAGATGAAAAAAGCAGTTTTGAATTAAAATTCCGAACATTTCACTATTCATCCAAAAATGAAGTTTTTTAAAAAAATCGAAATAAATTCACCCAAAGATAATTTTTAAATTATTAATTCCAAAATAAATTTTATTTTATAAATTTATATTTCTAAAATATTCTAAAATGAATTTGATTATTGTTCACAAAAGGTCATAAAAAGTAGTACATTTGAGAAAATAGTGTTTTCCAACATATAAATACTTTACCAAAAACTATATTTTTTATACCCAATATGTCTTTTTATGTGAAAAAATTATAAAAATACTTAAAAATTAGTTATTACTATTCATATTAATATATTTAATGTTTATTTTATCAATATCCTGTTTAAATAATTACAATAATTTTTTTACAAGAACTCATTCTTTCATATAATGCAAGCCAAGTAAGTGTTGCTTGTAGCACAAGCTTATCTTGGTGTAGCATATTAAGAAAAAATAACTTGTTACTTTCATATACCCCAAGATATGTTTAGTGTGGCACGAAATGTAAAATATCAAAGACTAAATTAAAACAAAAAATAATAATTCATAAAAACCCGGGGTGTTACATTCTATCCCCCCTTAAAATTATTTTCTCTATCTAAATTCGACTAGGTTATCAATGGTTTAAAACTATAAAGTTATATTCCTATAAACCCACATCTTAAAAATGAATACTAAAACTTCCTTTAAAAATGTAAAGTTAGAAACATAACAGTTACCAAATGTAACTCATAACATGGTTTCTATAAATGAGAACATTAGTGGAATGTGAAAACATAGACCTGGAATATGAATCTATCTGTCATGTTTTGATGGAGATTTGTAGAGAACATGGCTAGGAGAAACTTAATGATCATAGGGCTATAAATCAATGATGATATAAGGGTCTGTTTGATTCATCGGAAAAGAAGGTACTAGGATAACATTTTCATTTTAAAATCATTTTACTAAAGTTGACTAACTTTCACAAGAAGATATGATTACTTTATTTGAATACAACCTCACCCGTTGGTTTTTCCTATATCAATTTTCACTTTATCCATTACTCCAAAAATGAAGAGTATTTATTTATTACTGAGGCACTAATGGGTCATAATATCCATAAAGTATGATAAGTCATTTCATCTATCTTTAGTTATCATTAGAATAAAATGTTTAGAATGGGTTATCTAATATGAATAAATTCTCAAGTATAAAGATAATAATTTAATCTCTAAAACATCATCCTAATTTTATCTAAAACCATTCCATTAATAGTTATTCATTTAACCCTTCCAAAATTTAATTTACTCTTTATTCCTAAAATAAACTCATATCATATAATGAATTTTTTTATTGGATACTTGGGTTTATCCTTGCACTGATATAATTTTAAGTGTGATTTTTTATTTCAGAATACATATAGATGAAAATAATCACATGAAAACTCACTAAATGACGATCAGTATGATTTTCATAGGGCCTATTCGTAAAAAATAAACATAAACTTCCTAACAAGGGTGGGGGTAAGTGTTCCCTAATTATCACGATTCACATAATCAACTGTAATTTTATAAGATTTACCTTAATCCTTTGTCATTTGACGGTTTTTTGGCTTATCATCCATATTATACCTTGAATTAGTGCATTGATTCACATAATTCCCAAAATATTTTTCATTGAAGCATTGGATCATGGGCGGTGCATTAGTTGGAATTCTCTTATCTTCCATTACATTAACTGCCCTTTAATAATATTTAGACATTCACTGATTATATGACATATTTTTACACATTTAAAGCACCACCCAGTTCTATACAGAAATTCCATTGATGCTTATTTCAACATTCTTGGCACACAGATGTCTGGAATTTCATTCCACCATTTACGTTTTCATGAGACTTGACCTTCCTTTTCTTATAAAAACCATAGGAATGGTGATAATATCCCATTTTTATTTCTGACTTAAGTGCACATAGAAAGAGTTATTCATAAATACTAATGTCTCCTATATCCAAGGCCTTTCAAAGAATTGGTTTTAGGCCACCAAAAAACTGATCAATTTTTCTTTCAGGGCTGATGATCAAACTAGAAGCATACTATGAAAGTCTTGTCAAACTATTTTCACAGGTACCAATATATTCATTGTCCATGTTCTTTAGCCAAAGGAATTACTTCTCTATATTTGTTCATAGAATATGAGGGAATTACTTAATATAAAATATCCACTTAAAATCATTCCATTCCACACATTAAATTTTTCTAGTTCCCTCATGTTATAAATAAGATCCCACCGTTGATCTACTTTACATTCCAAATGATAAGCAGTGAAAACGAATTTTTAATATTCTGAGAACTGAAGAATGGAAAATATATTTTTAGTGGTTCTAATATATTTCTCAGAAACTCTTGTATAAGTGGAACCACTAAAATATAGTAGACATTTCCACATGAACGACTCAACAAAACATTTTTAACTCCTATAATAATTTGGAATTTCCACATTATTCATAGCTTGGTAATGTTAATTGAGCATGTCAATAATACTTTTTATCCCAACTCCAATATCATTTTGTTACACAAGAGTAAAATCATCGCATTTTAAATTACATTCAGTATTAAAATAGTTCCTCCAGGTTTCATCCATTGAATAAAACTAGAAGGCATAGTTTGAGAAACACTTTTTATAGAATAAAACCACATAATCATGAAAACTTTCTCATAAGATTCCTAAATCTTGACACATAAATTTAAATATATGACAACATAAGCTTATCCATAAATACATACCTAGATAAATACTTATAAATATCCCCAGTTATCTCACTAAATTTTTCACATCCATGTTTTCAATGGTTGACTAATATATTCCTTTAATACCAACTATAGTGAAGCAGGCATAACATACATGGATTTTACATCATTTTAGACTAATACTTTTCATATTAAAAAAATACATACCAAAGGACTATAACTGTTAGTGTCTTTGGAATCTTGGAAACATAATTTTATAAATTTGTGAAAGGTATTAAACTTATACCTTTACAGATCATCCCTTTTTGTATTCCTACTTAAAGCATATATTTATAACATGGGGAAAATAAACATAAGAAAGGGATAGCTTATATGCTCAATAAGGGTAAATAAAATGGATATATTAGAATAACATGAGAATAAGGGTGTGATAATCTGATCATAACATTATAATATCATACCCTACATATCAAAGGTCAAAATAACGAGTCTTGTAATAAATATTTAAACTTCTTATGATATTAATCATAAGGGTGATTGATCATTATACATCAATCCTGAACCATAAGATCATGAAACATAAGTGTGGAACCATCATAAATACAGAAAACCATTCCATGTGTCATGTTTAACTACTAGATCCATAAAAATATTGGATAGGTACACATGTTTTCCCCATATAAGATCAAGATGCGCATGTTTTTAATTGGGGATCAGGACACACCAGTTTCCAATTATGGATCAGGACATGCCTATTTCCCATTGTGGATCAGGACACACCTATTTCCCATTATGGATTAGGACACACCATTTTCCTATTATTTATCAAGCCCGTATACATTTTTACCATAATCATCTCATGAGATATAAATCTTTAATTATTCATTAGAGGTATATATAAGTCTCACCCTCTACGTAATGAAATCTTACATGCATGTTCCACAAGATAAAAAATCTGTTAAATCATGACCCATAAAATAGACGGGTTTTATAAACTTTATATCATAACCCATGAAATTAAACTCGTATCATAAAAATTTGATCATATCATGACCTATGAAAAATAGATTGGTTTCATAATTATTTTATCCTAGAATAACTCGTGAAAGGAAGCGGGTTTCATAAGCATTTATTATAGTATAAACCATGGAAGAGAAATGGGTATCATAAACATCATGACATAAAAACACAAACCATTAAAGAAATATTATGAATGGTATTATTTTATAATGTACCCAATAAATTATAAATTATATCAAACTATTCCATCATTGATTGATAAGGATTTAGAAAGACCACATATAGAATTTCCTAAGGAAAATAACCCTTCTTTGAAAATAAATTTTAAATCATAAATCATTTTCAAAATACTTTTACTTAAAAAAACTTGAAAATATATAAATTAATTTTTAAAAATCATTTAAAATATTTCTTTAGGAAAATATCTTTTCCACTTTGAAAAACATGTTTTAAAACATAAAACATTTTTGACAAGATTTTTCTTTGAAAATAACCGTAAAAAGTTATAAAGGAATATTTAAAAAAATAAGCACCTTTATAAAACATATAAAATTTTAAAATACTTTTCCTAGAAATTTAGCTTAAAATTTATTTTGAAAACATTTTATAAAACAAGTTATTTTTAATAGAATAGATTTTAAACCAAATATAAATACCGTCATATTTTCTTAAAATATTTTTTTAATTTTCGTAAGTTCCAAAGAGTGGGAAAATTATGAAAATACGTAAATATTTCATTAATAACCACATTATAGAAAAATTAAATATAGTTATTGAGATATAGATCATAATATTTCATCAACAAAAGCATAGTCCTAAAAACTCGTGAAAAATGATGAGATTGTAGCAATAAACTAGAACCACATTATTAAATTCGAATAAAAATAACCATAAAATAATAACATTAAATGAATCTCAAAATATCATGAAAATAATTAAATTCATGATATAACTTTGTCAAATTTCAGCATATATTCCCCATAGAAAAATATAGTTGAATGGCATGAGCCTCAAAGAAGGAAAATTGAGACAAAATTACTTTACTATTTTGGTAACTTTTGAGCCATAAACCTAATGAAATAAAGATAATAAAATGGTCATGTAAATAAAAATAACATATAATAATAATATAATAAATTTATGGTTAGTATATACACCATAAAAAATGAAATTATTGGTGAATAAGGCATAGGTCTCATAGAAAAAAAAGTGTGATGAGAAAACCCTTTCCTTAAGTCTTAACATTGTTAGTACACATTAAGAACTCCTATTATAATTTATATAAGTTAATTATAAATAAAAAAAGTAACATATTCTTATATATAATACCATATATTATGTGATTATAACTTTTCATTACAGCTTTATTATCATTTTCATGTTAATGTTACGCTTCAGTTAATATTTTCTTTTTTCGTATATGTTTTGAATTGTTATTCAGGATCCTCTTACATTGATCATGGTTTACTTATTTAAATAATTTAAAAAATTATATAAAAATAATATAAATTATGTAGATAAATATTTATAATAATCTATGAATGATATAAATATTTGATGAAATACTCTGTTCATGGAGATGGTAGGTCGTATGTATGCATGAATGTTGTTTCTATTTTATTATCACATAGAAAGAAAAAAAGTAAATGATTTATATGTATATATATATATTATCATTACATTAGATTTATTATGTAATATATTTCTTATATTTTTACTAAACTCATCCTTAATACATTCTATGTAAAGTGTGAATGAACCACATCACTTTGAGGAGGCAATAGTGTATATATCCTCAAACAATGTTATCTTATTTACAAAAAAATTATATAATAAATGTATTTCTATATAATAATTAAAGAAACAAAAATAAATCATAAATATCTTATATATCATATAAAATTAGTATTTTCATCATAATTCTTAACCCTGAGGGGTTGTAAAGGAAAAAAATGAATGACAACATTTCACGAGGCGGTAGTCCACTGCACACACAAACGATAAGTTCATCACATATTTTATGTATGTGAGTATAGGTCTAGGTAAAAATAATATAATTAAAAAATATATGTATATTGAGGGTATTTATTTTATTACATATTCATGTAATAAGAAGAAGTTAATGAGTTGTGAAAGAAATAAAACAGAAATGCACACTGAATAATATTACCTCTTTTTCTGGCAACTCCTTTTGGTTTTACCTAAAAGGATTCCTTGGTTTCATTAATTTGAAAATTTAAGCCACTATGATGAGATGAGGTATTTTTATAGCTTATTTTTCCGGTTTCGGGTGAGGAAAGTGGCTTGATAGGATGTGTGTAAGTGGAAGAGTGAATACCTTTTATAAAAGAAAAGGGGTGGAATTATTGTAAATACCAAAACGTATACACTATTTGGAGTTCTCCCTTACCTCATGTGCTTAAAAAATGGATAAAAAAATTTATTGTGGAATTTTTGTTGATAAAAGTATCTATAACACAAAAATAATTGATTTTTTATAATTTTGTTTCTTGACTTCTAAGTTTCCCCAATTTTATCATTTTTAGTTTTTAATAATGTAACTAGTTTTCTAACCTAAGTAATTTAACCATTAAGAATAAATTAATGTGTGATTAATTAGAAACTTTATACCCACTTAATTATAATTATTATATATATATTTTTAAAAAATCTCATTAGTGTTGTAAATTAATTTTAAAACAAGATCATTTAACTCACAAAAATACTTCTTTAACCCGAGGAGTGCTAACAATGTTTTTACCATTTAAAGGCCAATATATTGATTAAATAATATTAATTGATCCATTTTTAGAAAATATTTTAAATTTATTAAAATTTACAAACCATTTATCATAATATAGTAATTTTAGTAAGTGTTAAGTCTTTTAATAAAATATCATTTGTTTCAAAATAACATTAATGTCAATTTTGAAATTAATTAATAAATTTTAATTTTTAAAAAATAAAGACAAATATGAAATTTGAATATTTTAATTTTATACCTATGTAAAATTATATCTTCATATAATAAAATAGAACAAAATATTTAAGTCAATTTACTTCAATTTTAATGTTTTTAGTATCATTTGTTTTAGTTACTTAGTAACTAAATAATTACTGCATTTTTCATTTCTTAAGTTTTTAATATAAAACATTCATCTGTAAAATTTAAATATAAATTAATATCATAAAAAAATCCTCTAAACTTAAAAATAATTTATATAAATTGACAAATTTTGTTTTTGGTCCACATCTCAAGGATTTATAAATGTTAAAGGTAACGAAAGTTCCTTTTTTGTCTCTTTCCTTACTTAATTTATTATATAGGTCACTTTCTTGAAATAGTTCCACAATAACTCATAAAATTAGAAATAATATTGTATATGGTTGACATATGAGAATCCAAGGGGTTTTTTCCATGTTTATATGTCATCTGTACCCTTATGATTAATTTTTTACCCCTAAGTAAACTAATTTTTATATTATTGGTTGTAATTAATTTTTAATTAATTTTCACTAATAGTTTTGTTTAAAAACTATGATTACCTTACTATAAATTAAAAATTATTCTAATTACAAATAATGAATCCATTTTTCAAATTATTAACAAATAATTGGAATAAATTAATTTAAATTAATCTTGTAGGCGTGTAGTGAAAGTTGTTTTTTAATGTTAAAAAGTTAAAAAGATTAAAAAGTTTTTATATCCAATTTGAATGTGAAATTAGTCCCAATAAACTCAATTATATTAATTGATGTATAATTTATCTAAATAATCTTTTAAACAAAATTAATATACAATTTAACAATAAATAAATTAGATAAAAAAGCAATTTTGAATTAAAATTCAGTGCTTTTCACTATTCAACCTTATATGATGTTTTTTAGAAAAATCCCAAAATTTCACCCTAATGTAATTTTGACATTATAAATTAAGAAATATCTTTTAACTTATAAAATTAAATTTAAAAAAGTGTATAAAATTTATTTTATTATAATTTAGAGAAGGGCATAAAAAGCAGTTCATTTGAGAAAATAATATTTTCAAAAATTTAAAGACTTTAACAAAAATAATATGTTTTATTATAAATATGTTTTATCTATCTGAAAACTTTACAAATAATATTTAAAAATTATTTACTACTATTCAAATTAATAAGTTTAATTACTATGTTAATACTTTCTCATTCAAATAGTTATAATAAAATTTTGTTTTGTAGAAACCCAGTCTTGCGTGTAATGCAAACCAATTCGGTGGTGCATGTAGAGAAATGTGATATGGGTGTAGCATATAAAGAAATAATAACTTGGTTACTTCATATAAAAAAATATATTTTCAATTTTTTGGGAAATGTAAAATATCAAATAGATTAAATTAAATTGAAAAAATAATTCATAAGAACTCATGGTATTACACGGGAGGTGAGCTACTAGCATAATCATTGAACAATAAAGTAATATTTATCAATTCCCGACTAGATTAGAATCAAGTCTCTAAAGGGAGTTATTCATAAATGGATTTATTAGTTATGAAGAAATCATTTTTTTCTACCAATGTTTAAATGGAAATTACAGTTACCTATCAATGTCATAGTTTTGATAAGAAATTAAATATGGTATTCAAAGGAAATTCAAATAATTAAAACCTTGGTGGGAATAAGATGATAATTCCATTATAAACAATGTGTATAAGGATACAAAGAGTATCATTTATTAAGGGTAATATTAAATGATTTTTTGTGGGAAGGGATTGTTTTTGGGAAATTTAATGTTGATTTGAAGGGAGGAAGTAAGCTAATGATAGAGAAAATGCACATAGAATGCACCACCCACACATTTTAATGTAAGGAGTATGGGAATTGTGATAACTAGTGATCAAACCTAAGTGTTAATAATGATTATCAACATCATGAAAATCTTAATCCAATATAAGAATGAAAAACTAATGAGATCACTATTTTTATGAAGTGTATGATCATTATGCGGTGAAAGGTACACTTACCATCCACTTTAGAACTGCTAATGTGTTATTTTATTTTAGATACACCTACTCTTTTAAAAATTAATAATTTGCTATGGAATTCATAATACTGCATCAACGATTATATGTTTAATTGGTTTTAAAACCCCAAATTTCCTAATTATTACATCTCAACTCGATGATTATACTCTTATTAAGGTTTGTTGGAATATGCTTCCTGAAAATCTTGTTGTTCACCCTCTAGTTAAATTTTATATTAGTATAGGCATAGATTGGATTTTATTATATAAACCCCATATCAATTTATAGGGAAGGTAATTCTCATCTTTCATTCGAAAATATGTTATTATTGTCTATTAGTTTTAAAATAAATATGAACATATAATTTAAATCACATTCATTATGCGTATCTTCATTATTATTAAAAATGGGTGTTTATCACAGATGGACATAGAGACTCAAAATCAACGAGATCCCTATTGTGAGGTATTTTATTGATGTATTTATAGAAAAATTTTCTTTTTCTGACACTAATGTAGAATGTTATTTTTTAATAAAACTCATATATGGTGATACACATATTTAAAATACACTATATAAAATTCCCTCAATTGACTTTTAGTTACTAAATACACAACTCTAGGAGAATCCTAACATGGGATTCAATGAGTTATGTGTTTAAACTTGGGGTGAACCAATTCGTTTTTAATAATAAATATAGATAAATTTGAATATATATTGATTATTGATAACTTAACAAGGTCAATATAAATAACAATTATCATATAACATGTATTAATAGATTTTTTATAAATTTCAAGTTTCTTAATACTTTTCCATGATTTAACTTCATTTAAGATGTCATTAATTTTAGGGAAACAATGTATGATATACCCAAGATATAATTATTTACAAATCATTGACACTATGAATTTATTTTTATTCCATTTTTCCTTACTAATTCCCCCTCTATCATCATTGATTTAATGAATAGTGCCTTTAGAGAATATCTTGGATAGTTTGTGGTAGTCTTTATAAACAATATTCTAATATATTTAATCAAAAAGTAATATGATTAATATAACATGATATTTATACTAAATAACCCATGAACGGATAATTTTTATGAAAAAATTATAAATCTTGAATTTTTACTACAAAAGTTTCATTTTTGTGTCATGTAATTTCAAGAAAAGGTATATGAGTGGATTTGTAAATGATAGAGGTTATAAAATATTAGCCTAGAACAACCACTATGACAAAGATCTACAGATCTTTTTTTATGGATATTATCAAAACATTTTAGAGAATTTATCATGGATATATAGTCAATTCACTATGTTAACTTAGAAGGGATCCATGTTCCTTTTTATAGATTAATGTGAAAAAATTGAAGGATTTGAAAATTAGGTTAGTCGCTGAACTTGTGGTTAAACTACCCTATAGTGGAGAAGGGTTTTTCATATATAGTTATTCATCGATTAAGGGACTAGGATGAGTCCTCATTTAGAATGATATAGTTATTGATTATTCCTTGTGAACATTAAAGGTTCATGAGAAAAACTACCCAAACCATGATATGGAGTTTGTTGTGGAAATTAGTGCATTAAATATATATAGTCTTTTTTTATTGATAAAAGGTATGATTTTGATGACCCTAACCATGATGGGGATCAATTTGTAACTACCCCAGTCCCACCTCCATAGGATAGGGGTGGAGATAAACACTAAAGGCACTACAACTCTGGGAGGCTTTTTCCTAAGTACCTGTACACACACATACACATCCAACTCGATGAAAAAGTGAAGAAGGAAATAAGTAAAAGATAAAAAATTCAACAAATAAACCAAAACATGTATGGACCACTAAAATAGTATGAGGGAAGTAATATAAATAGAAACGGAAAAAGTAAAAAATACACTCCATAAGAAATAGTGTGCCAAGCTAATAGAAAACTGGAAAAGTAAAGTAACTGAGAAATCCTTTCTTTGGGAAACCAAACTCTGACCGCTGCATGTGGTCCAAGCACCAATATCTCTAAGCTCCCTGGAGTCATGATCAAACCTGTCTGTCATCTGTGTAAATCATGATACATGTAGGAACTGTCCATGCATGGGTGAGTATAAACATACTCAGTAGGACACCCTGAAAAGAAGGGAGAGCTGTAAGAGATGCAGAAGGAAAGGAATGTGGTTTATGGAATAAAGTACAATAAAAGTGTGCATCTTAACCCAAAAAGAGAGATATGTAATCTCATATATACATAAGGAGCTACACATGGTGATAATTTGAACTTTTCATTGAGTCTTTTCTACCTATATGAGGAGAGTAGACTCATCCAACCATAAGAAGCTAGACACAAAAAGCATGTATCATACCCCACGTGTCTTCACCTCTCCTAGGAGAACAGTAACTAAAACCCAAGGATTGAGTTAAAAAATAGGATCTATGTATATATATATTTTCACTCAATGAAACCCAAATGAGAGTGTAAGGGGATCTCCATCTCATAGCACATCCTAAGAAAAGATTCACCAACAGTTCTAGATGTAACCATCGTCGATGCCTAGCATCTCTCATTTCTACCCCTAAATGCATGTCAAGGGGTTCAGACACCACACCTCGATCCTATATGCTTTGGGAGGGTCTGTCTGACATGTTAGGTTTTAGATCACATCATAAGGATGCATCTTGGTCAGGGGAAAAAACCCTCTTACTTATGATTCCAAAGTAACATTAACATATGTCATGTCACTGATCCTCATATTCTATAGTCCATATGAAAGTTGATGTCAATTGCCCTACCCTACTGGAGGGTACCACTCTAGTTTCTCTGAGGACCCATGCCCAGCCGGGCTGGAGGGTGCCACTCAGAATAAGTTGAGGACCCATTCCTAGCCCAACTGGAGGGTTCCACTCCAATGTCATCGAGGACTCATGCCCATCTCAGCTGAAGGGTGCCACTCTAGTGTTGTCGATGAATCTTTCCCATCCAGACTATATGGTTCAACTCAGAATTCATTGAGTTCCCATTCCCATCTCATCTAGAGGGTTCCACTCTAGTGTCATCCAAAACCCATGTTGATCCCGGCTGGAGGGTAGCACTTGAAAGTCCCTTTTATCATCACCTGATCACAGATATTTTCGAACACCATGTGAAGATACATCATTCTTGTAACACATTTCATCGTAACTCTTAATTCATAACTAATGTCAATATCACATTCTGTGCTGAAAAACATATAGGATAGGCTATTCACTCGCCCTAATAAGAAATCCGATGGAAAAGTTATATAACATCGTATTACGCTTGAAAAGTGTCTCATGGGGCTCAAACATTGATCCCAAAATTAATTATATTGATCAATCCATTATGATCCTCATTAAATAACACAAGGGATCGACTATTCATTCGTTCAAAATGGATACCTAGTGAAAAGGATGCATTTCACCACAACGCACACAAATCAGGCTTTGTGACACCCACATATCGACTTTGGTTTAAACACTCAAAAGTAATCTTGAAAAGTTTTCCCATGGTCCAGGGTTGTGCCACCACTAACAATGCGTTAATCAGACATCGCATTCATACACCACATCTGATATAAAAACCCCAAATAGTAATAATTAAAATATTATTATTAAACATAGGATTTTTGTGGAATCGTGTGATGAAACCAAGTCTTAAAATTCCAAAAAATATTCTAAAACGATCTAATTCAATGAGAGGAATGTGTGACCATATATGGTGTGTCAATCATATTCCTTGATTAGAAGATACAACCATTTGAAGTCCTCTTGGCCGAAACCAAACCAGTACGGCCTGGTCTGGCCAAACGGCTCTACCCGGGTTGACCCATTTCACCATCCCATGACCCAACCTCGCTCGGCCGACCGGTCGCCACACTTTTTGTCGTTATTCACCACCTGGGTCACACTACCCAACCTTGCTCGGCCGACCGGTTGAGCCACTCAACTCCACCGTGTCGTGGTGGTCTGGTGGTTCCTTTAATAAACCACAAGAATCCATCTATTTTCCCGATTGTCAATCCGTCAACATATTGGGGACTCTTGTTATGAGGGCTTCAAAGCACTGACCTCTTCTCAAAGATTTTACATCGATTTTTTGTTCCCAAAAGTAGATGGTGATTATCCATGAAGAATGAATGAAGAATAGTTGAAATATGGGATTTAAACACGGATTGATGGTAATCTTTGTGTGGCTGTTGATGATCTATGAACAGGATGATGAATTTAAATCTCATGGAAATGATTTTCAGTTTAATATCTAAATTAGAAAAAAAAATTAGAATAAAACCTACCTCGATTCAATCACTCATCATTGGAGATGTGTCCTCTATGCTCCCATTTCGATCCGTCAAGGCCTCATCAAAGAAATATCATCAATTATATTAAGAACATGTGAGAGAGAGATATATATTTTCAGTATATAGAGAAGGTATTAGGTCTAACCCTAATCCCAGATTCCCAAACTTATATTTATAGGATCCCTGCTTGGCGCAGAATCCAAATCTCTGACCCCAACTCATTATATGTAATGCTTAGGTAAAACAACCCATTTAGAACTTAGTGGCGACCTCATATTTCCAATATGAGTCCTCATTCAAGAGTTAATCGATATGATTTCAAGGGTAAAATAATTATGTTTAATTATTTTTTTAGGATTTTTCCCCTAGGTGTATTTTTCAACAGAAGTCCCACGCCCAAAAAAAGTTTTGTCCCGCCTAGAGTGAACACCATATTATGGACTCAACCGTGGCATCAGATATCTGATATGAGGTTCCATTTAGAGTTATCCAATTTCCATCGCATTAAAAGTATAAAATATACTAAATATTTTTATAAAAAAAATCTGGGCACACTGGGCCTCATAATTGCACGTTGTATCAGTTAATAGCTCTGGAAATATATATAGAAATATTTCAATGTTTTATAAGGAAAAACTAGGTATCTATATCATTCCCTGCTTCAATATTTTTTCCCCGAAAAGAGTAATTCTGAAAAATAACTCTGGATACTGAGCCCACATTTGGCTCTCTCATTCCCATGAACTTTCATACATGTTTCCATGCTGTCACTACACAAAAACCAAAGGGATGTACCATCTTCACTCTTGTCGATCCTCAATTTACACCAGGTTATCTACGAATGTGGATCTATAATCAATGTCCATATCACCCTCATCAATGATGTGTTTAGGATCATGCATGTTTCTCCTCAGTTACGGCATGGGGAAGACATCATACATTCTCTCCAGCTATGGTAGTAGGTAAAGGTGGTGGAAAACTTCACCATCCCTCCGCATGATCTCAAACAGCCCGACGAACCTTAGGGATAAATTACCTCCCCGGCTGAACCTATTTATTCCGAATCATGGGGAGACTCTCAAGAAGGTGTGATCTCCCTAATCGATCTCCAAGGTCCTACGAAGGTGGTTTTCATATGAATTTTGTCTACTTTGGTCCATCTTCATCCTTTCACAAATGACATTCACTTTCTCCATCGTCACTTGCACCATATCTGGGCCCACATGGGATGACTCCCCAACCTCTGTCTAGCACATAGGTGACCTGCAGGGACTCCCGTATAGGGCCTAAAAAGTTTAGATGCCGATGGTTGTGTGGTAGCTCTGTTTGTACAAAAGACTCTACTAAGTTTAGGGTATCCTCCTCGCCCCAGCTGAAATCTAACATGAAAGCCATCATTATGTCCTCCAACACCAAGATAGCATGCTCAGTCTACCCATTGTTCTGGGTGTAAAAGGTTGTACTATTCTGAAACCAAGTCCTGAATTCCTCCTACAAGATTCTCCACATTCATGATGTAAACCACACATCATGATCAGAGATAATAATCAAGGGTACTCGGTGAAGGCGAAAGATCTCTTATAGGTAATATTTCCCCAAAATCTTCACCGATCGTTGCTCCATGATAGTAGGTAAGTGAGCTAAAATATAGATTCGGTCCACTATCACCCAGATTGTGTTAGGTGACTTAGTTTTTCAGGGAATACATAAGAATAATTCCATTGATATGTCATGCCATTTCCACTCAAAAATGTCAAGAGGATAAAATAAACCCATTGGAAGCTCATAATTTGACTTCACCTGCTGACCGGTGATGCATTATGAGATGAACTCAGCTATTCTTCATCTCAAGCCGGACCACCAAAAATGGCACTAAATATCCATGTATATATTCCCAACACTGGGATGTACAACTAAGGGAGAAGTATGTAACTCCCACTTCACCTCCTTCTGCAATGTGACTAGAACCACTATTCTCCCCAGGAAGAAGATCTTGTGATTCTTTCCTTTAGAATACCCATCAGGTGAATCACATGTGTGTATTTGTTCATGAAGAACCTCATAGTTTATATCTCCCATTCAGGACTCTATCACATGTTCAAGGTGCGAAGGAGTTAGCACGATCGATTGTAAGCAAATTATACGCTCCTACTGTAATAGGGTTAGCTCTAGGGAAGATAACTGCTCTAAAGCTTCTTAAGCTAGGAAATACTAAGGATTATTGATAAGGTAATCTTCTACAACATTTACCTTCCCTATATTATAGACTATCTCAAAGTGATAGTAATACAAGAACTCCAACCAGTGTCACTACCTCATATTCAGATCTCTCTGGGTAAATATTTACCTGAGGCTCTCGGGGTCTGAGTAAACCATAAATCACTTTCCCAAATGACCTTGTCTCCAAATTCTTAGGGAAAAGGCCACCACTATGAGCTCTAAGTCATGAGTCACATTGTTCTCCTCATGGGGTCTCAACTGCCTCACCTCGTATGCAAAGTCAGTTTGTCGTTGTATAAAAACCTAACCAAGACCCTCTCATGAGGCATGAAGATACAATATGAACTCAATGCCCTCATCTGGTAGTCTCTGAAGAGAGCACTCGTCATACTCTTCCTCAACTCCTCGAAGTCCTTCTAGTATCGAACAGACTAGGTAAATGGATGTACCTTCCACATTAGGGCATTCATAGGGATTGTGATCATAGAGAATTCTTCCACCAATCTCCTGTTATACCTAGCCGAACCAAGAAAGCTTCACACCATTGAAAGATTCTTGGGAGGATCCCAGGAAATAACTAATTTGATCTTCATGGGATCCATGGATAAACCATGTTCAGAAATGACATGCCCTAAAATGTGAACCTCATGTATCAAGAATTAGAAACTCAAGATATGTTTATAAAGCTAATGATCATGAATCAAATTAAGAATCATCCTCAGGTGCTCTGCATGATCCCACTCCATCATAGAGTAAAAGAGTATTTCATTGATAAAGAAAACTAGAAATTAGTCCAAGTTTAGCTAAAATACATGGTTTATCAAATCCAAGAAATGGTGGGGGCATTTTTCACACCAATGGGCATCACTAGAAGCTCATGATACTTGTAGCGACAAAGAAAATACAACTTTTTAATATCATCCTCGCAAAACCATAGCTTGTGGTGGATGGATCTAAGATCTATCTTAGAGAACAATCATGCACCTCATAACTGGTCGAAGAGGTCGAAGATCCTTGGTAAGGGGTACTTGTTCTTTATCATTTCTTGGTTCGGGCAATGATAATCTACACATAGATGCAATCTCTTGTCTGCCTTCTTCACAAATAAGACAGAGGTTGTCCTTGGGGACACACCGGGTCTGATAAAAACCATCTAAAAAAGGCCCTCCAACAATAAATGTAGCTCTTAGAGATCCATGGGCACCATCCGATATGCCACAGAAGATATCGGCGTAGTCCCTAGTTGAAAATAAATGCAAAACTCGAACTATCACCTCGTTCATAGTCCCAGAACATCTTCGGGAAAGACTTCCACATAATTATCCAAAAATAATAGAACCTAGGTTCCTAAAGAGTATACTACACCAATTTTCACACTTTTAACCGATAGATGAAAGTTTATATCCTCTTTCTCACAGTGATCGCTTTCCCTGCTATAAGGTCTCATTCACCAAGAAAGGTTTACCCTATCCCATTTGTGTGGAGGAATCTGACTAGCCTATGATGATATTCAATATGGGGTCGAACCATGGAATTCATATGCATTCCCAAGATGGAATCATAATGTTCCATCTTAATGATCGGTAGGTCTCACATGAACCATTATCCTCCAAACAATATCTTACAATTCCGGAAGATAAAAGACATAGAAGAAGTGCTTCCCATAAGAACCTTGAGATAAATATACTGTGATATTACCTCTACTGGAAGATACAACCCACATACCATAAGTAATGATATAATGTAGCGACTAGTGCCTATGTCTAATAGTACTGAAAAAGAGTAGAATAAATATAGAGAATAGCTCAGATCATCTCGTTCGTTGGAGGATCACAAACAACCATAGCCTACAGTTGTCTACGGACCTGACCACCATCTCCCTGAGCTTGAAATGGGACTCCCGATGGTGGTTGTCTGAGGATCTCATAGTGTAGTCCCCCACCTTCAGCTCCTCCTCCTCTGCCAGCACTACCTCCTTGGGGACCACCTTGTCCATACCTGGGGGATCCCTGGTCACAATGTTTACTCTACTGTGGTGGTCCACCTACTACCTGATATGAATTCTTGGTATGTCTGGTTGGTCATTATCATTCCATGTGACCTTTAACATCACTCATAAAGCACCTAACTTATTTGGGGAGACCCATTTCTCTACGTAGCCCTGGTGCTGCCTGACCACGTGGTAGAGTCTAATCCTGGGAAGGTCTCCAACATCGTGTCCAAGTCAAATGATGTCTTCCAACTGCCATAGACATATCCATTTTGAAGTGACCAATTCCATTCACATACAACTGACATCCTTATGATAGGAAGCTCTCCGTCACAAGTGCCTGCTCCAGCACCCCATCATTGGTGGGGATATACAGGGGAAATATGCTCGAACATATCTCTCAACGAAGTCCCTACTCGATATTCCATGCCCTGAAGTAACCATCACTGATCTTGTCCAGAGAGTACCGAGTCTAGTCGGTGAATATGGATAAGTAATCTTCTGCTATAATCTATCCCTTTTGAAGATCCTGAGGCTCATGAATCATAACAGAGCATAAGTACGAGGGGAATTACTCCTCATGAAAGAGATATTGGAACTCGTCCCACGAGAGTGCTGAATTGTCTTTCATATGGGTATCTAAACTCCACCAGTGCTCAGCCATCCCCAGGAAAAGACTGGTTTCCAAATCCACCATCTGATCTTCTTATGTCTGTACAATCTTTAAGAGGCAGACCACTAACCCCAACCAGTCCTCTGCTACCTAAGGGTCTGGCTCACCACAAAACCTCAGTGGCCTCTGGCACTGGAACTCATGGAGCTTGTTCAGCATGTGTTGGTCCTCATCCTGAACTTCCATAACTATATACTACTCCACAAGTGGAGGTTCTTCTACTGGACCACATGGAGGAAGGGGATTTCATGATGGTCCATGAACTGAGGCATGATCGCATTCAAGGTCATCATCACAAACTAGAGCAGGGATCTTAGGTGACCGCCATCACGGAGGCATCCTAAAAGTTACCAAGGAATGTCGTGGTCATGTGAGAATATATATATATAAATGACATCATCAAAAACAAAGTAGAGTTGGCTCAACATGGACAGTCCATGAATAAATCCTATAAGATACATATACCAAAGTTCCTTGCTACAATTTTCTCAGCATGCTGAGTCGACAAGCGGGTTATCAGGGTCCTGATGAATGGATATGTCAGTAGTTTCACCATCAATGGACTCCATAGATTGAGAGACACTCTTAAGACACGTTGACACTATTTCCATAAACCCAACCAATACCTTTTTAAGGAAACTTTTGAACAACGTCCAAAGGGTTGAACCACCTATAATACCACTTTTTCATGACCCAACCCATACTGGGGCTTGAGTCGTAACTACCCCAAGCCCGCCTCTATGGGCTAGGGGTGGCGACAAGAACCAAAGGTATAACAACTCAAGGATGCCTTTTCCTAAGTACGTGTACACACACATACATATCCAAATCAATGCAAAAGTATATAGCGAAATAAGTAAAAGATGAAACCTACTGTAAATAAAAAAAACATGCAAGGAGCACCAAAATAGTAGGAGTACAATAATGTAAATTGAATGGGAAAATGAAAAAAAGCATGCCCCGCCAGAAATATTGTCCCAACCTGATGGAAAACTCAGAAAGCAAAGTAACTGAGAAATCCCTACTCTCGGAACCCAAATTGAGACCACCAAAGGTGGTGTAAGAACCTGTAACCCTAAGCTTTGTGGAGTCATGATCAAACCTATTTGTCATCTGTTTAAAGCATGATACATGGGGGAAAATACCATGAAGGTGTGAGTATAAACATACTCAGTAGGATGCCCCAAAAAATGGGGGAGTATTAAGAGATACAACAGGAAAGGAAAGTAGTAGATGGAACAAAGTATAGTAAAATTGTTCAAGTCTACCAGATAAGAGAGAGAGATAAGCTCATCTAAACACAAGGAGCTAGAAACAATGAGAAGATGAAATTTATGTCGAGTCTTCACTACTTATAGTAAGAGAGTAGACTCATCCAACCCTGAGAAGCTAGATATAGAAAGAACGTGACATACCCCAAGTTTCTTTGCCTCTTCTAGAAGGAGATTAACCAAAACCCAATGAGTGGGTACAAAAATGGGATCTATATATATAATCATAGTCAATGAAACCCAAACAAGAGAGTAATAGGATATCCATCTCATAACTCAACATAAGAAAAGAGTCACCAATAGTTCCAGAAGTAACCACTATAGATACCTAGAATCCCTCACATCTTCCTTGAATTTCAAGTCAAGGGGATCAAACACCACACCTTTATACTGTTCTCTTTGGGTGGATCTATCTCACCTGCACAGTTTCAAGCCGTGTCACAAGGACACTTCTTGATGAGGAAAGTGATCGTCTTACTCGTGAGTCCAAAGTAATGTTAAAATATGTACTTTAACTGATCCATGTAGTATATAGTTTGTCTCAAAGTTGAGGTCCCATGCACATCCCGGCTAGAGGGTTCCACTAAAAATAGGTTGAGGACCCATTCCTAGACTATCTAGAGGGTTTCACTCTAGTGTCATTGAGGACCCATGACTAGCCCAGATGAAGGGTGCCACTCTAGTTTCTTTGAGGACACATGACCATCCCTGCTAAAGGGTTCCACAATGAATTGGTTGAGGATCCATCCCCATCCCATCTAGAGGGTTCCCCTCTAGTGTTATTGAGGACCAATGCCCAACCCGGCTATAGGGTGCCATTCAGAAGACTTTGATATCACCGCTTGATCACTGCTTCCAATGAACACCACCTGATGATTAATCATGCTCTAAGAACCTCACATTATAACTCAAAAGTTGAAACTGAGGTCACCATCACGTTCTACCTAAAAACACACACAATATAGGCTATACACTTTCCCAAATTGGACATATGATGAAAAACTTGTATAAGACCGTATTACACTCGAAATGTGCCTCATGGGTCCCACACATCAATCATGATATAAATTATATGGATCAAACCATTCCGATCCTCATAGAAAAACACATGGAATCGACTATTCATTTGTTCAAAATGGATACCTTGTGAAAAGATACATTTCACCACAATATGCGTGAATCAGAGACGAGGGGTGAGTACGGTGTCCCTCTGCCAATGCTGTCTTTTCCCTCAGGTTGAGACTACTAAGCATGTATTTTTTCATGGATACACCTATGGGGGTCAATGGGGGTGCGTTTGGACATCGACTGTAGAGAGGATTCATTCTTGGAGGTGCTCAAGAGATGGTTTTACAAAGTTGGATCCGCCGATGTGGAAAGGAAGGGACGAGCTGTCACAGTGGAAGCAATTTGTTGGATTCTTTGGGAGACACGGAATAAAGAAAGAGATGGTGTGACACCCTCTTCTATCCTCCAACATGCTCATGCTAGAGAATTGGTGGCAGATCTTGGTTATCTCATACACAGTAGTGAAGGACTGATTAGTTTAGTAGCCTTGGAAACACTATATATATTCATAAAGTTTTACATTCCATCATAAAATGAAAACTACAACAATATAGTCTACATAGTCCACACTCTTATCCCCTCATACAATCCCTGCAGGTCATTCATAAATTACTTCTTTATATCCTAGGAAAAATAAAACATAGAAAAGGGGTGATCTCAAAAGCCCAGTAAGGATAACAATATAGCGGAAACTTTCATAAATAAGAATAAACATTCAAGGCAATGTATAACTAAAAAAAATCCTTTTAAACTTGAACTTCAATATAGTATGGAAAAAATAAAATGAGATAATGCCATTTACTTATTCACATGGATATTCTACTAATCGAATAATCACATACAAATATCAATAACCACTTTCATAATTATGGAATGCATAATTCCAGACTATCCTAACCACATAGCCAAGGCCCCGTGCCAAGACTACAAATAATATTTTCCCAAGGCCTTGTGCCAAGACACTAGTTTGTCTCATGAGACCTACCGATGCAACGAGGATCTATAGCGGGCTCCACCCGTCACTTACTAAGTCCAATGCATTCCTCATATGAACAGGTTTAAACATAACATAAACATTCGTATTAAAACTAGCATACGAAATGTCAATACTTGATCCAAAAACCATGAATGGTATAAAAATATCACATCCATAGTCAAACATAACTCATTCTATACAATATGGAATATTGTATTATATAATATTAACCTCAATCGAGAATAATGGAGGATATTTACATGGATGAAAATAATCATCAAAACTATTAGAGGGAAATATCCCCCTTTTCCTTGAAAATAATTAAAAGTATCACCATTTATCTAGAATCCATTTTAAATAGATTTTTGAATCGAAGTGTCCCATACCACTTTGAAACTTTGAAAATGAATTTTAATTTTAGAACATTATTGTCCATATAAATAAATCCTTAAAACCATTTTTAAAACATGGACATTAATGAGAAAGATTTAGAATAATAAATATTTAAAACATTTTAAAATGATATTTTAGTTAGAGTTTCTAACCAAAAGAGAGACACTTAAATACAAATAATTGAGGTAATAAAACTTTTTAATATCATGAGAATAAAGGGATTCATGATATACTATGTCAAAGTACATTACATAGACTATATAAAAGTGATTTGGGGTATAACAACAAAGAAGTCTCAATGGAATGTAAATTGAGATGAATTCTCTTATAAAGACCATATCCTTAAGTTAAGGATAAATCAAATACATAATTATGTGTGACAAATTTAAATACACTCAATATTATTGGATATTCAGTTTAATTCAATCAGAGGAAGTTCACAGATATTCTTGTAAAAACAACACCAATGAATTGGATATTTAACTCAACAAATGGAGATTGAGTTAAAATTACACTTATCATGTTCAAATAGATGACTTGAGAATTTATCAATAGAGTGATTATGTGTATCAAAAGTATATCCACATAAAGGGGAGTGGAAATTATGACATAATCAAATGAATAGTGATTCCACACATAATCTTGGAGTAAAATAATCAATGAAGTATGCGTGAAGCCAAATGAGTGGAAATTGAAATTTTAAATTCCCTTATCGATTTGGTAACTTACAAAACATACACCCATGAAATAAGGATCATAAAATGATGATGTAAATACCCATAAATTAAATTATATTACACAATGAATATAGTCATGGGAAGTACACATACACCACATGCAATAAATAAGTGGTGAGCAATGGAACTCTCACGAAATTAAGAGTGAGATAAGAAACCCCTTACTTTGTACTTTTTCCTTGGTAGAAGGTAGGTTAAACTCTTTTATAATGGTGAAATAATTATTATTGAATTATAAAAGAATCATTTACATTAATAAGATATCATATATGATCTTTTAACATTGATTTGTTAATAATATCTTTGTATTATCGTTGTTTCGGGTGTTAACTTACTCATTTTATTTTATATGTTTTGTTAAGTAAGCCATGTTTGTCATGGATATGTTGTATATTATTCATATCCAGAATTATATCAAGTCCTTACACATTATTTTTAAATAATAAAATGATAATTATACTTGAATGGATACGATGGAGAATGAATCTCATCGCGTTCATGGAGACGGTAGTCCGTACGTATGTACGAGCGACAATATCATTCTTTTGATTTTAAAATAATATATAATTGGATGGTATACCATAAACAAAGAATAATTATCATGTTATATTTATTACTTACATGAATTACACATCATTATTATACCCATCCAAAAAATAATTTATTGAATGACAATTACACCACGACGTAGAGACGGTAAGCCGTACGTATGCACGTATGGTGACATGTTATTCAAAGGATGGATAGAATACTGAATATGGTTGTACCATATTTATAATAACATCACAGTATATATAAGATACTGGAATTATTATTTTATAATGGTAATAACAAAGAAGGAAGAAGTGGAAGAAGAAAGGAACTTGAAAAAGGGTGGTGAAAACATTACCTCTTCTTCAGGTTCTTCCTTTTGATTTGATCAAAAGGGCTCCTTAGGATGGATTTATGACTAAAGGAAGGCCTCTAGGATTAATTGAGGGAAGTTGAGAGAGTATTTGGGCAGGGTTTGGCCGAACCAAAAGGCTTTTAAGGTATGAATTAATGAGAAGGGGGAGTGCCTTTTTATAAGAGGGGTGAGGGGCATCTTTGGAAAAGCTAGAAATATTATTTTATAATAAATTAATATTCGGTTTTTAATGGCTCAAAAGTGGATTATTTAAAGGTTAAGGTGGTGATGGGTCGAAAACCACCCAACCAAAAGAATTTAGACAGGTTTGGGTTACTATATTAACCATATCATTAAGTATTAACTCTTTGTTAATTAGTTTCACTTTTACAATGTCTCTTTGTATTTTTATATTATATGGTTAATAAACATACTATATACATCCAAGAGACCCCCAAGTGGTCCATTAATGATACACCTATCATTATATAAGTCTCTTGTCCGAACCATAGATTTTTAAGAATTTAATATCAATTAATAATATAATATTTGTTTTAAAAACTCTTTTATGTCAATTTTGACACTATTCAATAATTTATTTTTTAAAAAATCATAACAGAATTATTACTTAGAAAAAAGTTAACTAAATCATTAATAACATGTCATATTAACCTATAAAATTAGTTTAATTCATAAAAAGTCTCAAATTATATTTATTTGGGTATCTACAATATCGATCATTTTAATTTTTCACTATTATGGTAATTACTGCATCACCATTGTGTCATAAATAAGTTAATCTATATAATGTCTAAAAATTATAAATAAAATACCATTATGTAGGAAATCTTTTTATCTTTATAATTAATATTTATAGTCGAAAATAAAACATATATAACCCTATGTAAAAATTGTTTTTCTAGAAGATATATGCTTGTGTCATTTTTGTATTCATTTTAACTTGATTAAAATAAAGTGTCCCTATCACTTACAAGTTGCACCATGGGGTCTCAAAATATACCCAAAGATGTCCATGGTCGGACATGTATCAACCAATAAGTTTAGGACACGTTTTAGTGCAATTTGTTATTATTATAATATTATTTTTAAACCCTTATTTACCGGATTTACCCTTTAACCATGGTAAATAAAATATTTACCGAAGTAATTATTCAAAATGTCTAAAAATAAAAGTTCCCTATTTACAAAATTTGAATATCCAGATTCCAAATATGGAATCCATTTTTCCAAATTCCAAACACAGAAGTGGAATAAATTAGTTTAAAATTAATTCCCGCTGTCAAAACAAAAAGTGTGTTTTTAAGAGATAATAACTATCAAAAGACTGGCACTTGTTTATGTCTGGTTTAATTTTGAAATTATGTCCAATGAAAAAAATTGAATTAAATGGTAAAAATATATTCTAAATAAACTTTAAAACCACTCAAATTCATAATTTATCAATATTAGTTATTTCGATGAAAAAATTTGTTTTTAATAAAAATTTAGTAATTTTCAATATTCATCAAAATAAGAAATTTATCCGAAAAGTACCAAAATTTCACCCTAGGATTATTTCAATATTCCGAATCCAAAAAATGAAGTCTATTTTGAGAGATAGAATTTATAAAATTTCAAAAAGTAGGTATTACTATTCATAAAGGCTAGTTTTATTGGTTGTGGTGTGTTAGAATCTTAAAGTTGCGTACAATGCACACCATTGCATTATTCAAAGGGAAACGTATCGTGGAATCTTGGGGTGTTACATTCTCCCCTCCTTCAATGAATTGCGTCATTGCAATTTTTTTTAAAAATGGGCTTGATAATATAATGGAAATTCTCACATCAGAAAAAGAGTTAATAAAACTATCACTTTAAAAGAAAGGAAGAGAGGTATAAAGGTCACCCAAGATAACCCATACGAGGATTCCATGTAGGAAAACGTGGATATGGATGATAAACTAAGTGTTCAGTTCTGATGGATAGGGATAGAAAATATGATCAGGAGAAAGTCAACAATAACAAAATCACAAACTTGTGTTGTGACAAATGGTCCTTAGTCTCCCAGTAGGAAAAGTAAACGGACAACATTTTTTTGTTTTAAGTTACATTACATAAGGACAAGGAATTAATTTATGATATTGACTAAGAAAATAAATAGATATACTTAATTTTTAAGTAGAGTTTCATTTTTTAATAACTTTTTACCACTAACTCATTTTTTTTGAAAAATGAGTATTCAAGAAGACTTGGTCACAATAGAAGAGCTAGAATAAACATATATTGAAATACATGATCTATGTAGGATAAACTATATATTTACCTTGTCTTTAGAGATTAATAAAAAACAAAATGGTTATTATAATATCTGATGATCCCCCAAATAGATATTCCATTAGAGAAAAAAACTAATCTTAATTTCTAAAATTAAACCATCAATACCCGAAAGTTAAATAAATACCATTCAATAATCAATTGTCCTTAATATCCTTCAATATAATCCAAACTAATATTGAAAACCAAGCTTATAAGAATGTAGTCTGCCATGTTAAACTGTATCTTCAAATGACATTAATTACACTTAAAGTCACATACATACAAGTAATTAACCTAATCATTTCCATAAATAACCCAAATCACTATAAATCCACAATAAAAACATAGATAAAAATCCACCATTACTCCTCAAATGAAATCCCATAATATTCTATTTTTCTTTGGCATATAGTGTTCACAACAATGCGAACAACTTCCAAAATAACATTTATGACTTAATCACCAAATCATTTTCCTATACTAAGGGTATTCATTTGATAAGACACAAGATCCCAAATCAAATTAGTATTGATCAATAAAATCATTTAACTAAAAATAATAGTCACACTAACCAAGGACTTCATGTAGTCTAGTGGTAGATGATAAATCCCAATCGCACTTTGGTTGTGGGTTCGATTCCCACAACTTTGTCCGATGCGATGGGTTGTCACACGGTCTGTGTGTTGTCCTTTTTAAAAAACTATATTTTATAACATTACCAAAATGAGATAAATTCTTAAAAATAACCATAACATAATTTAACCACAAATCTTATCTCATACCTTGCATTTTCATCCCAAATTATAATAACATATAATTTCCTCAAACCCAACGATCATATAAAACCAAATGGTAATTTATAACTATATCCACAAGAGAAAAGATAATTCTTCCTCAAATATCATTCTCACATGGAAAACTGTAGGGTTAAAAATACAAGAGAAAATTATTCCAAAGTAAACCCATCAAAAAGGAGCACTAATAATTTCTAAACATTTCTCCAACCATTTATTTCCACAAAGCTTCTTCTTTGACCAAGAAAATATCCTATAGAATAGGGAATTCTCTCAGGTAATGGCCAAGTCCCCTACATTTACGGCAAATGACTGTAAATGGATTCTTGGGACCTTTTTTATCTTCTTCCATAGTACTCTTCATTTTTCTTCGGCAATTCTTCATGTTATGTCCTTCCTTCCCACACGTAAATCATTTATTTGTCCCATTGAGACACTTTCCTGGGTGTCTCCTTCCACATTCCATACATGATGGAAATTGAGGATTTCTTTCTCCATGGTCTCCACTACTGGAGCTCTTATCATTCATCACCTTTCTCTTCTTTGTTGAGTTCGGGAATTGGTTAATATATATATTGTTGATCATATTTTTGGAAAATTGATTTGGCATAAAGACGATATATTTTACGCTTATCAACATTCCATTTTGTTGCTCATTTCCACTATTGTTCCCACCTTTTACATCATTCTCAAAGTCACTATGACTTCCTAGGAATCTATCCATTGACTAAAACCAGAAAGCATTGTGTGAGTAATAGTAGTCATAAAATCATTTAGAAATTAACATGTTACCATATTATTAATTTGAAACACATTAGAATTAACCAAGGTCATTTACTCTCATCTTATATATAATACATCAAATTGGTTTGTAAAGAAAATGTAAATTATCCAAAGCATATCCCCCGAGAGTGTCGTAACCAAGAGTGCAGCAAGGCCCGTTGTTGTGCACCAGTCCCATTCGAGTGTAGCTCAAATCGGTGTTTTCAGGTTTTAACCCTAGGTAAATCGATGCCAGAGCTGCCTCTACCTGCTCATATCTAGACATGGATGTATTTCTCGGAAAACTCACAAAATCTCTACACTACCAAAATTTTAAGAAGTTCTTCTATACTAATCCTCAAAGTTCATCTTAGGTCTACGTGCTCTAATCAGAGTTTATCTAAATCTAGCTTCTAAGGTTTGTACTAAACTTCCTCTGATACCAACTGTAACGCCTCAACCCCAATTACCCAGAGTCTGTGCATTATTGCATAACATTGTCATGATTACAATGAATCAAGTCCCGAAGGACCGATTAGTTTAGTAGCCTTGGAAACACTAGATATATTCATAAAGTTTTACATTACATCATAAAATGAAAACTACAACAATATAGTCTCCATAGTCCACACTCTTATCCCCTCATACTATCCCTGCAGGTCATTCATAAATTACTTCTTTATATCCTGGGAAAAATAAATCATAGAAAAGGGGTGAGCTCAAATGCCCAGTAAGGATAACAATATAGCATAAACTTTCATAAATAAGAATAAACATTCATGGAAATTTATAACTAAAACAAAAACCTTTTAAACTTGAAATTCAACATAGTATGGCCAAAATAAAATGAAATAATTTCATTTACTTATTCACATGGATATTCTACTAATCTAATAATCCCATTCAAATACCAATAACCACTTTCATAATGATGGAATGCATAATTCCAGACTATCATAACCACATAGCGAAGGCCTCGTGCCAAGACTACAAATAATATTTTGCCAAGGCCTTGTGCCAAGACACTAGTTTGTCTCATGAGACCTAATGATGCATCTAGGAGCTATAGCGGGCCCCACTTGTCACTTACTAAGTCCAATCCATTCCTCATATGAACAGGTTTAAACATAACATAAACATTCGTATTAAAACTAGCATATGAAATGTCAATACTTGATCCAAAAACCATGAATGGTATAAAAATATCACATCCATAGTCAAACATAACTCATTATATACAATATGGAAAATTTTATTGTATAATATTAACCTCAATCGAGAATAATTAAGGATATTTACATGGATGAAAATAATCATAAAAACTATTAGAGAGAAATATCACCCTTTTTCTTGAAAACAATTAAAAGTATCACCATTTATCAAGAAGCCATTTTAAATATATTTTTGAATCATAGTTTCCCATACCACTTTGAAACTTTGAAAATGAATTTTAATTTTAAAACATTAATGTCCATATAAATAAATCCTTAAAACCATTTTTAAAATATGGATATTAATGAGAATGATTTAGAATAATAAATATTTAAAACATTTTAAAATGATATTTTAGTTAGAGTTACTAACCAAAAGAGAGACACTTGAATACAAATAATTGAGGTAATCAAACTTTGTAATATCATGAGAATAAAGGGATTCATGAAATACTATGTCAAAGTACATTATATACACCATATAAAAGTGATTTGGTGTATAACAACAAAGAAGTCTCAATGGAATGTAAATGGAGATGAATTCTCTTATAAAAACCATATCCTTAGGTTAAGAATAAATCAACTACATAATTATGTGTGACAAATTTAAATACACTCAATATGATTGGATATTCAGTGTAATTCAATCAAAGGAAATTCACACATATTCTTGTAAAAACAACACCAATGAATTGTATATTTAACGCAACAAATGGAGATTAAGTTAAAATTACACTTATCAAGTTCAAATCGATGACTTGAGAATTTATCAATGGAGTGATTATGTGTATCAAAAGTTTATCCACATAAAGGGGAGTGGAAATTATGACATAATCAAATGAATAGTGATTCCACACATAATCTTGGAGTAAAATAATCAATGAAGTATGCGTAAAGCCAAATGAGTGGAAATTGAAATTTCAAATTACCTTCTCGATTAGGTAACTTACGAAACATACACCCAATAAAGAAGGATCATACAATAATTATGTAAATACCCATAAATTAAAGTATGTTAAACAATGAATACAGTCATGGGTAGTACACATACCCCACATGCTATAAATAAGTGGTGAACAATGGAATTCTCACGAAATTAAGAGTGAGATAAGAAACCCCTTACTTTGTACTTTTTCCATGGTCGACGGTAGTTTAACCTCCTGTATAATGGTGAAATAATTTTTATTTAATTATAAAAGAATCATTTACATTAATATGATATCATATATGATCTTTTAACATTGATTTGTCAATAATATCTTAGTATTATCATTGTTTCGGGTGTTAACTTACTCGTTTTATTTTATATGTTTTGTTACGTAAGAAATGTTTGTCATGGATATGTTGTATCTTATTCATATAAAGAATTATATCAAGTACTTAAACATTATTTTTAAATAATCAAATGATAATTATACTTTAATGGATACGATGGAGAATGAATCTCATCGCGTTCGTGGAGACGGTAGTCCGTACGTACGCACGAGCGACAATATCATTCATTTGATGTTAAAATAATATATAATTGGATGGTATACCATATAGACAGAATAAGTATCATGTTATATTTATTATTTACATGAATTACACATCATTATTATACCCATCCAAATAATAATTTATTGAATGACAATTACACCATGACGTGGAGACGGTAAGCCGTACGTATGCACGTATGGTGACATGTTATTCAAAAGATGGATAGAATACTGAATATGGTTGTACCATATTTATAATAACATCACAGTATATATAAGATACTGGAATTAATATTTTAGAATGGTAATAACAAAGAAGGAAGAAGTGGAAGAAGAAAGGAACTTGAAAAAGGGTGGTGAAAACATTACCTCTTCTTCGGGTTCTTCCTTTTGATCTGATCAAAAGGGCTCCTTAGGTTGGATTTATGACTAAAATAAGGCCTCTAGGATGAATTGAGGGAAGTTGAGAGAGTATTTGGTCAGGTTTTGGCCGAACCAAAAGGCTTTGATGGTGTGAATTAATGAGAAGGGGGAGTGCCCTTTTATAAGAGGGGTGAGGGGAACCTTTGGAAAAGCTAGAAATATTATTTTATAATAAATTCATATTCGGTTATTAATGTCTCCAAAGTGGATTATTTAAAGGTTTTGGTGGTATGGGTCTAAAAACACTCAACCAATAGAATTTAGATAGGTTTGGGTTACTATATTAACCTTATCATTAAGTATTAACTCTTAGTTAATTAGTTTCACTTTTACAATGCCTCTTTGTATTTTTATATTATATGGTTAATAAACATACTATATACATCCAATAGACCCCGAAGTGGTCCATTAATGATACAACTATCATGACATAAGTCTCTTGGCCGAACCTCAGATTTTTAGGAATTTAATATCAATTAATAATATAATATTTGTTTTAAAAACTCTTTTATGTCAATTTTGACACTATTCAAAAATTGATTTTAGTAAAAATAATAACATAATGATTACTTCGAACAAAGTTAATTAAATAATTTCTAACATGTCATATTAACCTATAAAATTAGTGTAATTCATAAAACGTCTCAAATTATATTTATTTGGGTATCTACAATATCAATCATTTTAAGTTTTCACTATTATGGTAATTATTGCGTCACCATTGTGTCATAAATAAATTAAATTATATAATGTATAAAAATAATAAATAAAATACCATTATGTATGAAATATTTTCATATTTATAATTAATATTTATAGTCTAAAATCAAACATATATAACCCTATGTAAAAAGTGTTTTTTGAAAAGATATATGCTTGTGTCATTTTTGTATTCATTTTAACTTAATTAAAATAAAGTGCCCCTATCACTTACAAGTGGCATCATGGGGTCTCAAAATCGTCCCAAAGATGCCCATGGTCAGACATGTATCAACCAATAAGGTTAGGACATGTTTTAGGGTAATTTTTTATTATTATAATATTATTTTTTAACCCTTATTTACCAGATTTACCCTTTAACCATGGTAAATAAAATATTTACCGAAGTAATTATTCAAAATGTATAAAAATAAAAGTTACCTATTTACACAATTTTAACACCCCGATTCCAAATATGGAATCCATTTTTCGAAATTCCAAACATAGAAGTGTCAGAAATTAATTTAAAATTAATTCCCGGTGCAAAACGAAAAGCGTGTTTTTAAGAGATAATAACTATCAAAAGATTGACACTTGTTTATGTCTGGTTTAATTGTGAAATTATATCCAATGACAAAAATTTAATTAAATGATAAAAATATATTCTAAATATACTTTAAAACCACTCAAATTTATAATTTATCAATATTAATTATTTCGATTTAAAAAGTTGTTTTTAATTAAAATTTAGTAATTTTCACTATTCATCAAAATATGAAAGTTATCCGAAAAGTACCAAAACTTCACCCTACACTTATTTCGATATTCCGAATCCAAAAATGAATTCTATTTTGAGAGATAGAATTTATAAAATTTCAAAAATTAGGTATTACTATTCATAACGGCTAGTTTGATTGGTTGTGGTGTGTTAGAATCTCAAAGTTGCGTACAATGCACGCCATTGCATTATTCAAAGGGAAACGTACCGTGGAATCTTGGGGTGTTACATGAGTGAGGTGGTTTACAACTCTAAGGGGACTGAAACTTAATGTTGACAGATACCTTATTGATGGGGAGATGAGAGGTGGTGGTTTGGTTCCTAACCCCTATGAGTCGGTCATTATCGGCTTTAGTGCCTACTTTGGCATGGGCATGTCCTTGGGTGCATATATTTGCGCCATGCACACCAGAATTGCTTTATGCGAGTACTACAATCTTAAGGTGGAGGTGCATGAGTCAGATGCAGCGGTTTCTGTCCAGTTGCTTCAAGAAATTGATGATCCCCCTTGGGACCTTTGCTATCTGGTTTGTCATTGTAGAAGTAAAATCAAGCAAGGCACATGTCTCAAACATATATTGTGCAGAGGGAATCATGCAGCTGACCACTTAGCTCGAGAGGGAAGAGCCGAGAATGAGCTTATTGTTTATAGTTGTTTTGGATCCCTACCGAAGAGTTGCAACCAGATTATTCTGGGCGATTTTCTTGGTCTGCATCACTTTAGACCTCCGTAGTCCCTTGCGAACTTTCCCCTATCTTTGGGCTTTTGTTTTTCCCCTTTTCTAATAAAACAAATTAATTTTCAGATCAAGGTAAAAAAAATCAGTCTTCATGGGGCCTACACCTCAAATATGGTATAAACAACCAGAAATAGTCTTTAAATGTCCACCCAAGGTCAAGGGTCTCCCCACCATAGACATAACATTAATTGGACATCGTATGCAGTTACCATGACAAATACAAGAAACCCCAAACAATAATAATTAAATTAGTATTATTAAACTTAATCATTTTATAAAACCGATCCACAATACCAAGTCTTAAAACTCCCAAACTGGTTTAAAAATATCTTTCTTGATGAGAGGAATATGTGCCCATAGATGAAACATTAATCAGACACCCAGATTAGAAGATATGACCATTTGAAGCCATCCTGGCCTGACCTGAACTAGTCTGGAGAGGTCTAGTCAGACTGCTCCGCCTGGAACGACCTACTCCAACTGGCCCGAAATATTTTCCCAACCTGCGGCCTAGCCCACTGCCGAAACCAGCCCAACCCATGGTTGGGTCGCCACCCCGTATCAATGTGTCTTACTGGCAACCATAGATTACGGCGTTGGTCACCACCTGGGTCACATCGTTCAATCCCGCTCAGCCGATCGGCCAAGCCATGCAGCTCCGCCATGTCGCAACACCACCGCTGGTCACCGCACTGGAGTTGGTCCAGTGGTCCCTTCTATGGACCACAAGACTCCATCTGTTCACCCAATTGTAAATACGTCTGCAGATCATGGACTCTTGTGAAGAGGGTTTCACAATGTTGACCTCTGCTTAATGATCCACCATCAATTTTTCATGCACAAAAATAGATGGAGGATATCTGCTAAGAAGAATGGATGAAGAACTGTTGAAATATGGGATTTAAACACAGATTAACGATAGTGTTCATGTAGTCATTGCAGACTTATGAACAAAACGGTGAATTTAATGATCAATGAAAGGATTTTAAATTTAAATGTTGAGTTTGAATTAAAAGTAGAAGAAATCCTACCTGGATTCAGTCACTCATCGTAGATAATGCATCTATTGTGTTCCCTCTCCAATCAACCGGTGTTTTATTGAATAAATATCCTCGATTAAATGAAGAGAGGATGATATAGAATGATAGAGAGAGAGAGTCTTAGAAGAGATAGAATGGATTAGTGCCAAACCTAATCCTGGATCCCCAATCTTCTATTTATAGGTGCCCTGCTTGGTGCTGAATCTGAATCTCCCACACCTCCTAATTTTATGTCACTTTTAGGTAAAACATCCCATTTCGATCTCCACATTGGTATCAAATTTCCATTATGATTCCTTGTTTAAGAGTTATTCTATACAACGTCAGGGGTAAAATAATTAACTTTAATTATTTTATTTACAATTTTTCCCATGGGTGGCATTCTTCGAAAAAATCCCCGCAATGACAAAATTTATGTCCCACCTAGGATAAAAGGCACGTTCCTGACTCAACTATGGCCTCATATTTCTGATCTGAGCTTCCCTTTAATAGTTATCTCAATTATTTTTCATGAATAATATAAAATATAATTAATATTTTTATAAAAAAATAATTTCACGCACATTGGGACTCATAATTGCACACCATATGGGCACCTATCTCTAGAAATATATATAGAAATGTTTCAATGTCTCAGAAGGAAAACAAAATGTGTCTTTGTAGTGATATATTTTTAATAATAAAATTTTAATGTATATATTTACTATAAAAGAGATAGTTATGAGGCAATGAATATGGTTGGAGTTTATTAATTTTTTTACTGCTCAATAAATTACCACCCAAGGATCTAGAAAAAGGAAGGTGAGGATTTTAGCCAAAAGTATCATGCAAGATTATCTATGATGATTTTTAAAAAGATCCAATTTTATTGGATTGGAAAAGGATTCACATATAAATATTCAAGGGTGGGGATACATCTTATCTCTCTCAAATGAGTATACAACCGTCTATCCATGTGAAGATTAAAGAGGTGTATAAGGAAGATGTGGAGATATAAGAGATAGTGAGAAATGTTTCTAAGATTTACCTTGATTTTGATGGAATGATAATGTTTAGGAACCATGTATGCATCTCATAAGTTCCAAACATGAATAAGGAGATATTAGATGGAGCTTCATTATTCTCTATTTGTCCCTATATTACGAGGTTATATACAGATCTGAATGAGTATTTCTAGTGGGAATCCATTAAATGAGATATTGTAAAGTATATGCATCAATTCATGGTATGTCATCAAGTTAAGACTAAGAGACATAAATATATGAGGATGTTACAACCCTTACCCTTACAAAAATTTAAATGGGAAATCACCACCACGGATTTCATCGGTGGACTACCCAAAATTAAAAATATCTATAATGGTTTTTAGGTTGTAGACCATCATATTACAAATTCAAAACACTTCTCAGATATCAAAGAATATTTCTATCAAGATCCTATTTCTATAATATAAATTAAAAATGTTGGAAGGTTGTATAGTGTGCCACACTCTATTGTATCTGATTGGGGTATGAGTTTTACCTCTATGTTTTGGAAAAGACTTCAACTAACTCTGAGTTGATATAAATGATATACTGAAAATCATTAGCAGAGTATTGAATTTAAAGTTATTGAAATTGTATTTTTTGTGAATTTTTCCATGAATTATGGTTATCTGATTCATAGAGAAGTGAAAATGGAGCCCTATATATTGGACCCTTTTCTATTCTTTATTGACTAGGGATGATAACTTATCTCTTAGAGCTTCCACAAAACCCCTCTCAAATTCACAATGTGTTCCATGTATCTCTCTATAGGAAGTATATATATGATCCTTCAAATGTGAAAAAATAATAGGATTCAATTATAGAGATTTAAATTTCTCCGGAATAAAAACCATTATAAATCTAGGATCAAAGAGAAAAATTGATATAAAGTAAGACAATTCATCTTTCTAAAGTTCTTTTGATGAATCAGAAATTCAAATAAGTAACATAGGAACTAGAGGATGTAATGAAATAGAGATATCCTCATTTTTTATTTGAGTGAAGGAATTTCAAGGGTGAAATTAAATTAAACAGCGTTAAAAGAAAACACCATGAAATATTATTTTATATTTCTTTTCAAATAAATTTAATTTATTTGATATCTTTCTTTACATGAAACATCAAGTTTAAATGAACTGTGATATACTATTAAAATATTATTTAATATGAAATTTATCACCTAGACATTAGATTGGTGGGTATGAATAATACTAACTAAATTATGAAAATTGTAAGTATTAAACATTTATAAAATTAAATCATGGGTTATCAATTTATTATAATTTAAAATTGAAACCATTTCAAGGAAATGATATGTTTTTTCTGAAAAAAAAATCTTTATGCTGGAAAAATGTTTATATACTAAAAAATTAAATTGATCACTATTGATAAATGAATTTAATTAAATTTATATATTATTTATTGAATAAAATATTTCAACATTTATCATATATATTTTCAACATATGAGATAATATTATATATCTAGTATTATACTTAATAACACATTTTCTAAAAAATAGTTTTCAACACTTTTTGAACACTTATTTTAAAATAAAATTCCTCCACTTATAAAAATTTAATATTGAAATTTATTTGCAATATTTGGAATTAGGAGAATAATTTTTTTAAATAGTTCCCATTTATTTTTGGTTGAAATGAATAGTAACCATATAAAATTTTTTCCACCTCGTTAAAGATAAAACTAGTAAAATTTGGTTAAAAACATGGGATAATGTTGTAATATTCCTATCTATTTTACAATAAACTATTTGATGGATATAGTTTGGAATTTTAAATATTAACCTCTACTATATGGCAAATTTTTCTCATTTTTATTTGAATATAACCATTATATAAATTAAATAAATAAATAATAAAAAATTTCATTCTCATGACTTAAATATTTATAAAATTATTACATAAGAAAATAAAGTTCTTATGTTTAGAAATAAATTTTTATTTGAAATATAAATTTATATATTTTATAATTTTAATTTATTTCTTATTTTTAGTGATTTAAAAATTACCTTAAATGCATACGCAATTCTATGAGGTAATTTATTCAATTAATTGAAAAAATGATATTAAAAATATTAAAAGCAATAATATATAGATGAATTTTTATGTTAAATGATTTTTATAGATAAATATAACATGTTAGGAATGTTTTAAACGTTTATATTCAAATTTATTAATTATCATATTGTCATAAAATTTAAAATAAATGAATACTATTTGAAATATAATTAATGATATTTTTTGTTAAATAATATTTTATTAAATTATTTCAACACCAAATAAATATTGAAAGTGGAAAACTAGAATGATAAATGGTCTAAAAGTTCCCCGTTATTCTATTTATGATCTAATTGTTATCTTATATGTGAAATTAAAACCCTTTAATGTTAAAAATATAATTAACATGGTTTTGATTAAATTTTTTTAACCAAGGGGATAATCAAAACAATACGGTTCAAAATGAAACCAAAACCTATCTAAACATCATTGTAGTGTTATATTTAATTCTTATCCTATTTTTCTACAAATAACTATCAATTTATATGAATATTTCTTTTTAATGGATTAATTATATTTTATTCTTTTTACTAATTCCAAGTGTGTCCTGCCCCTCCCTTATAAAAGAAAACCCCTTCTCTCTTTTATTTACACCAATATAAGTTATCTATCATGAAGAACCCCTAGAAAATTATATTTTAAACTTGAATATAAACAATTTAGGGGTTTTGGTCTTCTTAAAATACTCTTACAATGGTCCTAAATAAGTGATCTTAAGGACATCTCTTAAAGGAGAGGTAATCATCTTACCCGACCTCTTTCAATTTATTTCATCATCTACCTCCTCTAAACCTGTGGTAATAATCATAAATAAAAAATTTAGAATCATTAGTGTAATTAAATTTCATTATTATTAGGAAACAAAAATTAACTGCCCACTTTTATATCAAATTTTAAGTGAAAGCATGACTCATGCGTACGTGGGGACAACCACATCAATGTAGCTATATAGTTAATTTTTCATCACCACCTTTCACATATTGTTTTAATGATGGGTTTAATGTTTATATATTATATTTATGACATAATTATTCATCTTTAATTATTATATCACATTTACCTTCTTACCTTCAAATCCTTTTGAAAATGATAACACTGCACTTCCGTACGCGTGGACTACCATGTCCACAAATCGTTCTGATTCATTTTTCGATTCCTATTTACATGGATGTTGATAAGGATATATTTAATTAATATATATATATATGAAATATAGGATATTATAATTTTATTAAGGTTAATTATTGTAACTATTATTTAATTCCACCCATTGAAATGTGAAAATAGCATTCATGCATACGTATAGTCTGTCGTCTAGATGAATTTTGTGATTCATTTTTCTATCTCTTTTTTTAGATCAACATAAATATGTGTATACTGAATTTTTATAATATTTATATAATTATTAAATTATGAATATTATTTAACCATGAAGAAAACTAGAATGACCAGAATTACTAAACTAGAATAAAAATAAAAATGAAACAATTAACACCAGGAAACGATGATAACAATAAATAATTAATAATAAATAGATGTTTAAATGTTTTAATCATTTTATATATAATATAAAAATAATTTAAATTAATTTGGAATAGAATTATGATAAGTTTAAATTCATTATAATGTTTGTTAATTCTCTTTCAAAACAAGTCAAACTTGAGGTAAGGAATTTACATTACAATCTCATTATTTATCGGGATTGTTTATTATTAAATACACAATGATTAAATTTTAAGATCTATCTATAAATAAACTCATGAATTTAATTCTCCGATCTTTAATTCTTGAGAATATATGTTTTTATTTCATTTTATTCACCTTAATTACTCTACATATTTAAGCAATGTTTTTAAGAAAAATCAAATTTATTTATCTCTTCGGTTGAAATCATTTTTATACCATGTAAATTTTTTCTAAAAATGTTTTCAATAATGTTTTTAATATTATAAAATTATTATTATAATTCATTCTATACCAATTTTTACTTTCTAAAAATTCCCTAAAAAGTGTCTTCTTTTCATTTTCCCAATGAGGTACTGTTTCCTTTTAGCAAAAAATGTAAAAAAATGTTTGTATTAATGTTCATGACATGAATATAGTTTTCTACCATCATGATTGCTTAATTGTTTAATCATTACTTTATAACATTCCAATTTTATTTTTTTTAAAAATATTTTCTCTTTATAATTGTTAAAAATTTATATTTTAGTATGGGATTTGAAAATTAAAAGTGTATATTCACCAAAACAATATTTCAGTGATCTTTTAGAGGAATGTTTCATATATGATAACGTCATGTTATGTTACTTAGGATTTACAAGTTAATTGGTCTAATGATACCATATTTATTCTTTATCATGATATTTTATGGTTATTATTATGAAATATAGATGAAATCTTTTTTCTTTTCCATTGGTTATGTTGTGATGAATGTTTTTTTTCATCCTGTGTCATACATGTGAATATATTTATGATTATGTGATGGGTTGGATTATAACCGTGTGTACATATAATGAATTGGGTAAAGATTAATTTTCTATTATTTCAAAGATTAAATGGTAGTTTATCTACGGATAAAATAATAGGGTTTATAAGAGGTTATCCTAATCCCAAAACATGAGCTTCCAAGGGTTGTTATCCCAAGATAGATAAAGGTACATGGGTGGTTAACCAAATATTAACATGTTATGAATTTCATGGTGGGTATCCTTGTCATAAGATTTTAATTATTATTATGTATATAATAACACAAGATTAACCTAAATGGACATTACATAATTTTAGATGAATATTCATTACATTAAAAGATACATGTCTGAGGACCGTAATAGTTTAGTGTCTTTAGAATCTTGCAAACATAATCATCTAACTTGGTGAAAAATATGAAATATATATATTAAAGATATTTCCCTTTAGTACTCATATATTAAACATTTATTTATAACCTAGGGAAAGGAAACATAAGAAATGGTTGTTCTATGATTCTTAATCATGGTAAACAAGGGAGACATATAATCATTACATGAGAATATGGAAATGAGAACGTGATCATAAAATTATAATATCATACCATTGAAATCAAAGATCATAATCAATATTCATGGAATAAATATTCATAGTTAATAAGACACAAATCATGAGGTAATCATGAAAATAATCCATGAAAGAATAACATAGTTATAAGACATGGAATTGAGACAGAAGTAAAAACTTTTAAATACATTTTCTAAGCTAAGGATCATTGCTAAACCTTATCTTGGCACCTCATGGGGACTACACCTACTGGGTGGGATGCACAAAATTCCAATTCACAGTCATTTCCTTATAATGGATTTTGTTTCCCTATATTCTAATAGCAGATTGTCTTTCCCCATCTCCCTATAGTGGATTGGGTTTCCCAATATTCCTATAGTGGATCTAGTTTCCCCATCCTTCATAGTGTATAGATTTTCCCTATCTTCCATCGTGGATCAAGCCCATCGACTTGATTACCATAATTATCCCATCAGATATAAATATTTCTCTAATGCATTGGAGGTAGATATAGATCCCAACCATCACATAATAAAATCATACATACATCTTCCACCAGATAATAAAACAAGCCTCATGTCAAGACCCATAAAAAGATATGGGTTTTATAAGAATCATATCCTAGCCCATGAAATGAAATTGGGTATCCTAAATATTTCATCATATAATTACCTATGGAAAATATATAGGTATCATAATCTGTTCAACATAGAATAACCAATGTAAAGAAGTGGGTTTCCAAAATATATAACTCATGGAAGATAAATAGGTGCCTTAAACATCATTCCATGAAAACATAAAACGTTCAACCAAGAATATGAAAGGTATTATTGGATCATAACCTTATTAAATGATACAATATAAAAAATCCTATCATCTTAGATGAATGTGTATTTTGAAATACCACATGGAACATTTCTTAAGGAAAATAGCCTTTCTTTAAAAATCCTTTTCATAAAACAACTTCAAAAATACTTTTATTATAAAGAATTATTAACAATTTCATTTAAAACATATGTTAAGGAAAATATAGTTTTTAGAATGAAAAATTATTTTTAAAACATAAATCATTTTTAAAAAAGGTTTTCTTCTAAAATATCTTTGAAAACTTTTAAAGGAAGCTTGGAAATATTTTGAATACCAATTTCTTTAAAAACACCTCAAAATATCATAATGAAAACATGAAGACATTTTGAAAACTTTTTTTCTTTGAAAATACTTCAAAAAAATATATAGAATGATTATTATTATTTTAGAAACTCTTTTAATTAAAAAATTATTTGAAAAAATAAAAATAAATCTTGAAATCATTAAAATCCATTTCTTTGAAAATTGATTTTTGAAAACATATATAAAAGACGATTTGAAAATCATTTAAATTTTTTTAAACATAAAATATTTTTGAAAAAAATTTTCCTTAAAAAAAATTAAAATAAAAAAATTGCAATAATATTATGAAAAAAATCTTAACAAATAAACTTGTAAAATAACAAAGGAATGTTCATGATAGCGTGTAAGTTTATACATTCCGAACATTCCTTTTAGGCAATAAAAAGTCTAGATAAGTTCCTTGATCGCAAAATGACAAATAGATTGATTTTAATTTTTTTTAAAATATTTTAACACATGTGAAAAAAATTCCTTAAAAAATTATAGGGTAAAATTAAAAAAATGAAAACATTTTTATAAAATATAGTTTTTAAAAACACATATTTTTTACCAAATGGAGAAATAAATTTATATTTTCATAAAAACATTTTATAAACTGTCTTAAGTAACAGTGGGTTAGAAAATACTACCATTAATTGCATGTAACTTGATTAAAATAGGATAAAAATATCATGAGAGTTATTAAGATATGGATTGTGTTATTTTAACAATGGAATCATAATCATAAACAATCTCGATAAATGATGAGATTGTAGCAATAAATTCTTACCTCATTAGTAACTTTAAATCATAGTCCCCATGAATGAATAACATTAAATGAATATAAAAATATAATCAAAGGAAGTATATTCATGATATAATAGGTAAAATTTAATTATTTACATCCCATAGAAAAATATAGTTGCATGAGATGGTATGTATCTCAAAGAAGGAAAATGGAAACAAAATTACTCTACCGGTTTGGTAGCTTTTGGAACATAAACCTTATGAAACAAATATCATAAAATGGATGTTTAAATAACCATAAATTTAACAATAATAATAATATAAAACATTCTTGGGAATTATATACACCATATAAAATAAATTAGTGGTGAATAAAGTATAAGCTTCACAAAAATAAAAGTGAGATGAGAAAACCCATACCTTAAGTCTTGACTTTCTTTGTGCATATTCAAAACTGTTGAATAATAAAACTAATTTTATTATAAATATACCACAAAACCATATTATTATATCTAATACAATATATGATTATTTTATAAGTTTATATTACCCATTTGTTAACAACTATGAGCTAATCTTATGTTTCAAGTAATATATGATTTATTTTTCATATATATTTTCACTTATTATTCGAGTTCCTCTTTTTTAGATAATCATATTATTATATAGAAAAATTTAAAAAATGATATGAATATCATATATATTACTTATATATTTATTTATAATAATCCATTAAATATATAAGTATGAAAATTGAATACACTGTTCATAGAGATGGTATGCCATATGTACACACGAACATTGTTTCCGTTATCAAATTGTATTAAAAGAAAGAAAGTAAATAAAACACACACACATATATTTATATATATATATATTATAATTTAAGTATAGTTATTATTTATTACACATTATATACATTTAATAAAACCATCTTTAGTACATTCCATGCAAAGTGTGAATGATTCATATCACTTAGAGGAGGTAATAGTCCACACGCCCACAAATGAAGTTATTTTATTTTTTCAAAATTGAAAGAATGAAGGTATGTTTTGTGTCATAAATAAAGAAGAATAAATACATATTATATATAATATTTATCATATAAAAACATTATGTCTATCATAATTCCCACCATGAGAGTTGGTAATGTAAAAATGAACAATAATCATTTCGTGAGGTGGTAGTTCGCAATACACATGAATGATAAGCCGATTAGCCATTAGATGGAGGTGTGTGTAGGTGGAAGTTATAAAATTAGAATAAAAATATGATTATATTTATGATACTGAGGTTATTATATAAGAATTTAATAAGAATAATTTAGGGGTGGATGATGAAAATAAAACAAAAGTTCTTGTAGAAGGATGTTAACTCTTCTTTAGGTAATTCCTTTTGGTTTGAACTAAAGGACTAACATGGTTTGATTTATTAAAAAATTATGTATTATAGGTTAAAATTAGGGAAGTTGGAAGCATATTTGGGTAGGTTTTGTATGATTTAAATTTATTTCAAGGTGTAAGGAAGGGGAAGATCAAATGCCTTTGTATAGAGGAGGAGGGGTGGCATTCTTACAAATACCAAAAGAAAAACACTATTGGGTGGTCTACCTTACCTCGTGTGATAAAAAATGGAAAAATTATGGATTAAAGGGGGTTTATGGTCTAAAAATACCTCCACCACATAAAAATAAGTTTATTTTTAAAATTTATTTCCTTAACTTATAAGTTTCCTTACTTTTACCATTTTGGGTTTTATTAAGGTAACTAGTTTTCTAACCTAAGTAATTTAACCATTAAGACTAAATTAAAGTAAGAGTTACATGAAAATATATACCCAGTAAATTATAAATATGAAAAAAAATTAAAAAAATAAATCTCTTGTGTGTTGGCAGTTAATTTTAAAACAAGCACATATAACACACAAACACCCTACTTTAACTTAAAGAGTGCTAACAATGTTTTTACTATTTAATGGTAACCATTTTCATTATAAAATTTAAATTTGTCCCTTAATAGATAGAAATTTTTACTTATTAACATTTAAAAATTATTTTTCAGATTATAGTATTTTTATTAAAATTTTAATCATTAATTAAAATATCATTTATTTTAGTTAATTATTAAGAAAATAATTACTTCATTTGGAATTCCTTAATCATTTAATCTAAAAAATATTTTCAAAAAAATAAATATAAATTAATATGATTGAAAAAGGTTCTTTACCATTAAAAATAAATTTTACGACCAAACTAATTTAGTTTTTGTCCATATCTCAAGGATTAATAAATGTTAAAGGTAATGAAGGTTACTTTTTTGTCTTTTTTCCATACTTAACTTATTATATAGGTCACTTACATTAAATAGTAAAATTTTAACTCATAAAATTGTATCCTTTTTGTTATATGGTAAAAATATTTGCATATAATGGATTTTTAACAAGTTTCTAGGTAATTCCCCCCTTATTATTAAAGTTTAACAACTACATAAACTAATATTTTACCTAATCACTATTATTATTTTTTAATTATTATCACTAATCAATTCGGTTAAAAATATAATTTGGGATTATTAGAAAAAAATTCATACCAAATCCAAATACGTATATACTTTTTTTAAATACCATTAACAAAAGTGGAAGAAATTAATTTAAAATTAATCTTGCAGATGCTGTGAGACAGTGGGTTTTTAAGGAGAAACGTTCAAAAGATTGAATTAATTTTACATCCAATTTCAATGTGAGATTGGTTCCAATTACCTAAATTATATTTGTGGATATAAAATTAATATAATTCAAATTTAATTCAAATTAAAATATGATTTAACTATATAGATAAATGATACAAAAAATAGTTATCAATTAAAATTTACTATTTTCACTATTCATCTTAAAGTGAAATATTTTAGAAAAAACCCAAAAACTCACCCTAATATAATTTTAACATTTTAAATTAAAATATGTAGTTTATTTTATCAAATTAAATTTCAAAAATTTCAAAAATTAATTTTATTGTTCATAGAAGGATGTAAAAAACAGTTCATTTTAGAAAATAACAAATCCAAACATATAGAATTTACCAAAACATTTTTTTAACAATTTATTTTATTTATATAAAAAAATTATAAATAATATTTTAATAGTAGTTATTATTATTTACATCACTATGTTTATCAGCTATGTTATAGCTATCTCATTTGGATAATTATAATAATAAATTGTTTTTTCATGGAAACTCAGTGTTGTCTGTAGAACATGCCAAGTCAGTGTTGCATGTAGAGAAGTATTATCTGGGTGTAAAATATAATCAATGATTAAATTGGTGTATCATGAAATGTAATAAATCAATGAAAATTAATTTATTTGAAAAAAAGGTTCATATAAACTCAGGGTCTTACATTCTAACCCCAATAAAATGATTTTTTCCCATGAAATTTTCCTGGGATATCAAAGTTCTAATACTTGAAAGTTCCTTTCACAGAAACCCACATTTTAAAAATGAATAATAGAGATTCCTTTAAAAATAGAAATTTGGAAACATAATGGTTACCCAAAGTAAGTCATTACTCGGTTTCCACATAGGAAAACAAAGGGGTAAATGTGAAAATATGGACATGGAAGAGAAATCTAACTATCAAGTTCGGATGAAGAGTGATATAGAACATGGTCAGGAGATAGTTAAAGATCACAAAACCATAAACCTAAGAGGCTTGAAAAATTTCATTGATATCGTAAAAAATAATGATAATGGGACAACGTTTTATTTCAAGATCCTTTTTCAAAAGTTGATGAATTTTAAGGAGAAGACACTACTAGAAAAGAGGCCTTTAACAACGCTAACATTTATCATTTCAAGAAAAAATAATTGATAAAGATAAAATTTATCATTGCTAAAAGAATCATTGGTAAAGGAGACCATTTATCATCCCTTTTATATAACGCTGATAAAAGGAAACGTTTATCAGTGCTTTATTTTTAGCACTGATAAAGGGTACACTTTATCGACGCTTTATTTTTATTACTGATAAAGGGTTACCTTTATCATCTCTCTTTTAGACCTCATAAAGGTGAAGAATAAAATGAAACACTTAAACAAAAAAATTAAAAAATTGAAACTTTTATTTATTAAATAATTATTGTTAAAAAAATTAAATTGAATATAAATATATAAAAATTTAAAAAATTAATAAATAGTATATATGAAATATATATATATATATATATATATATGTAAAATGAATAAAATGAAATAATTATACAAATAAAACTAAAAAATGAGAAAATTAAGAAAAATATTAAACGTTTTATTAATTAAATAATTATTGAGAAAAACGAATATATTTAATACACATATATATAAATTATAAATATAAATAAATAACATATATTAAATATATATATACAAAATTAATAAATAACAATAATTAAACAAGAAAATAAAAATTGACTAAACTGTAACAATTAAAAAAATGAAAAATTAACAAATTACAAAATTATTTAAATATTTATAAAGGAAACACTTGTTAATAAAAATAAAAAAGTATAATATATATATATAAATTTTATAAATAGTAATAAATAATATAAAATCAATATAAATATATAGAAAATTTATAAAATGAAATAATTAAAAACATATTAATGTCTTGTTCATTTTTAATGTTGTTTGATTTTTTGATTTAACATATATCAAACATCATGTGTTACATTGATTTCACACACATATATATACTTTATGAATTTCTATATACAACTCTCACAAACAAATATTTATGAAACTATAGAAATCTTATATAGAAACACTTACACCTAATATTTATGTGATTTATTCAAATTTTTGTATATTTTAAAATTTCATTATAACATGATATATTTAATATATTATGTCTTTAATCGGACAATTTTACTTATTTACTTTAGTATTATTACAGTTAAGTACTATTTATTCATTTTTAATATTTTTTATTCTTTATTATTTATTATATTAATCATTTTCTATTATTTATTTATATATATTTGTTTGCTATGTTTTAGGGTTTTCAATATATATTCATCTCCACTTCAATATATATATATATATCCATATTTCTGAAATAATTTATTTTTAATTAATAAAACTTTTCCATTTTCTCAATATTTTAAAAGTTTACTCATTTTTAATTGTTCAATTTCTTTCATTTTTAATATCCATGTATTTAAGATTATATATTCATTAATAATGTCAAAAATATATTGTTAAATAAATATTTAGAAATAAATATATTTATAATTGTATATTTAATATATTTATAAGTATATATATTTATTATTATTTTAAATAAATAAATATTATTTGAGGAAAGGGGCTACATTATAAAGAAAAACAAAAAACATACAACATACTGATAAACTCAGCGAGACTTGAACTCAAGACCTCACCGAGGCGCATTAGGGAATCTACCACTCAGTTGCACCCATGAGCTATATATATAAATATATATATATATATATATATATATATATATATATTATTTTTAAAAAATTATTGTTCATATATTTATAAATAAATATTTATATATTTAAATAATTAGAAAATTATGATAAATATATTTAAATAATCAATATAATTATATTTATATTATATAAATATAATTATATAATTATATATAATTATATAAATATGTATAATGATATAAATATAATTATAATTATAAAATTATAATAAATATATTTAAATAATGAATATATTTACTATATTTAAATTTATATATATTTATTATATATATATAATTATATATATATATATATATATATCTTTATATAAATATATATAATGATATAAATATATATAATGATATAAATATATTTATATGTATAAATTTATTTATAAATGTATATATACTATATTTATAATTTTATATATTTATAAATATAAATAAAAAATATAATTTTCTTTTTAAAAATGTATTGATGTAGTTATAAATAAATAATTATATATTTCAACAATTATAAAAGTATAGTAAACAAATATATAATTATATAAAATTTTTATATTTTTTATTTATAATTATTTTTATAAATCATTTATCATCGCTAAAGTTTTTGTACTGATAAAGGTTAATTTTAACAAATCTTTCTTAGATTTGATAAATATTGAGATTTAGCATTGCAAAAAAGTCCTGGTAAAATAGATCTTCATCAGTACTAAAATGTTAGTGCTGATAAAGATATATTTTATCAGTATTTATTTAGCACTAATAAAAGGAATCTTTATCAGTCTTTTTTGAAAGAATAGATAAAAGTGTTCCTGATCTATTGAAAAGAACCCTAACCATGACTCATTCAGTCATGATTCTCAAGTTCTCGCAAACATGAGACTCAACCTGGTTGGTAAGGACTTAACAAGTTAATCCAAGAGACCCGAGATCAAATTCAGGTTGAGATATATTTTCAGGTTACTGTAGTAGGTATTATATAAGGCATTGTTCCGTACTATAGTATCCCAAACTATGCATCCATCTAGGCCTTTGGGACACCAGTTTTGTCCTCGTGTGTTGTAAGGATTTTAGGCCAACCAAGGCCTTCGTTCCAGTTGTCTCTCAAGGCCTTCGGGCCACCTCAAGGCCTTCCGACCATCCCAAGGCCTTCAGGACACAAGAATATTTAGATTTACCCTTTAGACTACAAGGGAAATTGCTCCAGCTGAGGATTCTGAGAAGGCACATTCACTAGTGTAGAGCTAACTGTAATTGAAAGAACAAGAGGGTATAAAATTTCAATCTATACCAAGAATGTGCAACTCAACATAGGACAGCTAGCTGACCAGCCTTGAGAAGGTGGTGTGCTGATATCATGACATGTGGTGGGGTGGATGAGTTTCAAGTTGTATTGTCTGGGTGATTTTATCTAAGGTATACGGGTCGTGTAACTTTTTCTAAGACTTCATTCCTTTTAAGGGTTCCAACTCACCCCTTGAAAGGTGGATTGTCAAAATAATAAAAAAATAAAGGCCTTCGGGCCATTCAGTCAAGATCATGTGGAACTCCCCTATTTCTAATGTTACTTATTTGTGTTATCTCGGACGAACCAAGGCTATAATCCATGGAATGTTATTTTCTCCTTTTCCTCTATCATTTTTTGATTTTTTTTCTTTTGCTGTTAAAATATTATTCACTTTTCTTAACCATATTGGACCTAAAATCTCATCTCTCTTTCGCTCAATCACATACCAATACCTACAAAATGCCCCCCTACTCAATAAACTCATTACAACTTCATATGATACCATTGAGAATTGTATCTCTATCCACTGTTACAAGTGATTTTATAGATTTTTCTGTTATATTATTTCCTATTACATTTTAGATAGTGTGGATTCTCAATGTTTGAATCTTTTTTCTACAGTATGACATCCACATGAAGATGAAATTTGTTTTATCATTATATTGGACTAATTTTAGAGTTAATGTTATCTGATATGAAAAATATATTTTGGGTTAATTATTTCTTATATAGGTTTTTAACACACTATAAGTTATTTTAGAAATATAATATGTTATTTATAACATAAAATTTAATGTGTTTCATTTGTATACTCAATTAGATCATTAAATTATAACGTTCACCATTACATGGCACACATCCAAGAGATGAAGCAATACATTCATCATATAACTTATTATCAAATTCAGTAAACTTATGTATATATTTATTGTCATTATCATCAACATATATTTGTTATAAATTTCCACAATACATTGTTCCATATATTTATGTGAAATACATACGTATATAATTAGCAGGAATTAAGTAAAAGTATATTGAATATTGAATATAAATAAATCCCAAATATATTTATAATGAAATTAATTTCCAACACTATTGGTGATTATTTATTTTGGTTTTTTATCTGAGATGTTTATGTGAGGTTAGAAATGTAATATTTTGGAATTAGTTTTCTATCCATTGATACTTGTTATTATTACTAAAACTAAATACATCATAGAAGTTATATATTCTCATAGGTTAATATATATATTGTTTTAATGTGAATGGGTTAATCTAATTCATGTTACTAAAGTTTAAATTTTCCAGTTCACATTGGTTAATATTATTAGTATGTTATATAGATAAAATTTAATAGGGAAAAAACTATTTAAACATTCATTGAAATCAAAATAAGCATACATTTTCAGTTTTTCATTTGATCTAAACACAAATGTTGTGATGGATTTTTAATAATAGGTGTGTTTATAATTTATTGATAGGTTCCAAATATTAATACATTTAATGAAAAATATATTTACTAAAAAATTATAGTTATGGAAGAATATGATATTCAATGGGTTGGTAATATCATTAAAGGAGTTAAAATTTATTTTCATTATCAATGAATGATTTATAATAATTTCCCATGTCCTTTAAATTTATAATTAGTTGAAATAAATTATGAATTTTTAAAAACTAATCGTAAATAGAATTTATGAATTTACCTTATTTTAAATTTATAAATTAAAATATTTCATAGAATAAAAAACCAAATAAGATTCTAGTATAATAGTTTCCATATGCGGTGTCATCTATAGAAGATGTTATATATGATTTTACTTTGATATCAAATTATTTTATAAATAAATTCTTCTCCAAGAAAGAACTGATTTTTGATTAAGTGGGCTAATTTAATAAAAAATATTTCTTTATTTGTTTATATGTGTGTTATCATATAAATAAATTTTTGTTATTTAGAACCATAACATCACAATCTAGTCCAACTATTCATGATATAACCTGAGTTGAATCAAAATTTTACTCAACCTTTAGAAGCATAAACCAATATACAAATGATCAATAATAAATACGTCACATTCAACATGGTAACAGGGAAATGGTTTAAGAAACTAACTCTCCTGACAAGTGAATCTATGTTAAATAGTACAAAATAGATCCTATGTATCTAAATTCCTACATGCATAAAAATGATAACAATTTAAAAAATACAGGGTGAAAATAAAACCCTATATGAAAAATTAACCTACCATTGATGACACAGACTCCACAAGTCTCCACATTCTATAATTTGATACTCTATCCATTCCAATAAATATTCAATCCTTGTAAGGTTCAACACAAGGAAATATCCGCTAAATCTTCACCAATATGCACATAACTTGGTTAAGTAAAGTAACTAGGTAGATTTTCTATGATGATTTTGTATGCCCCTGATTAACATGAAAACCATGTATCTAGTTTTTATTTTATGAAATTATTTCAAATGTTTGATAATTTAAATAAGAATACAAAACATAATTATCATAAGAAAAATATATAACTTTTCATGAAAATGTTCCGTTGGTTTCAAAAATAAGGGTGTGTAAGTAAAGATTAATTTTGGTAAGACAGATATACAATGCAATACACTTCATGTAGAAAATAATTAAACTAAAAAGAAAACCTGATATAAAGAAGGAATTGTATTTTAAAATTGAGGGGTTAAATGGGACATTAAAATAAATGAAGAACAAGGAAGATGAAGGTGATGTGGAATTTATGAAAAAGATAGAGGAAATCCTAGAGTTGTTGAGAGAAAATAAGGAGGCCCTTGGTGGCATAAAATAATTGAACCACACTTTTACAATCCTTGAATAATGAATATATAATTAATGTTTGGTTCAATGATTTTATGATATCAAGGGATTCCTTATTTTCTCTCAACTTCTCTAGGATTCCATCCATCTTTTTCATAACTTCCACATCACTTTCATCTTCCATGTGCTTCATGAAATTTAAAGTCATGGTTAACTCCTCAATTTTTAACTCCAATACCTGATTTCTATCATGTTTTGTTTCTAGTTCAACTATATTATAGATAATCGTCCCCTTTACCCTCTGGAAACAATACACATGGGTAAAATGTTATCAAAGAAATATAAAAAATTGAAACTCCAAAGAAAAAAACCATCCATCATTATGATTTTCCGCTAATTTGAATACATTCCTGTCACCTTTATTTTTCTCCACATACCCCAATTACTGTGATTATGTTTTATATAAAGGATAATAGAAGCTAAAATTTAGGCTATGTTTAGGGAGAAAAAAATTGTGTTTTATACAAATGAATGAATAAGGTAATATTAAATTTTATAGATCAAGGGGATCCAACTTTATTTAAATTTGGATTTGAATTTTCATTCCTCCATTTTTAAAATGTAATATGATAGAATCCATAAATAAAATTTTATATTATTTATTTTTTAAACTCAGTGGATATGGAGCTCTTATATTTAAGATACATGTGAGGTAAAAGTACTATTAACATTGATTAGAGTTGGTGTAGCTCAGTGAGTATGGGTTCATGTTCTCATGATAATGTAAGGGACATTTTAGAATTTTGAGATGAGATTTGAAAATTTAAATTAATATGTTTTAATTTCAAATGTTCTAAGGAGAAAACTATCATACTCACCAGCTTTATCTCTTGAATAGTTATTATTTCATTTTTTTTTCTTGTGACTCATCCCCAATTTATTCTATGTTTATCATACTACTCTGAGAAGTAGTCATCTAAAATGATCACCAGTACCTAGTATGAGATGAATTTTGGCTATAGTAGTTTAAATAACATAGGTGGATTCCCACAAGATATAGGGGATTATTATCAAGAAAAAAATTCAATAATAATTGTCCAAGATATGAATATGATGAGGATGTAATTTTTTTTATAACTTTCACCTTTGGATGAACTCTTGGGATAACACTTACCATAGTGGGGAAATTATTTTCTCAAATTGAATTACGAATTTCCTTCAAAAAGTGATAACACTAATCATATGGAAAAATATTAAGAATATAGAGTTAAATATTTCATAAATTTAGAAACATAGCATGCATGTGCCCCTTATCAGTTCCTTTATCGGTGTTTTCATTATTATAATTCAAGGAAAATTAAATGTTTGACTACTCATGCAGAAAATGTCATATGCACACAATGATGTTTCTAATCCCGAGGAAAGAAAATACTATTAATGGGGAAAACATAAAATTATTAGTAGATCAACATTATGCTGACTAAAAAGAACAAAAATGATGTAGCATCAAAATTTTTATTTTTCTTATCAAGGATAGAATTTGGGGAATAAAATTTGTGGTTTGTTGGAATCAGCGTGACCAACCTATTAACCCCAAAAAACCAATGTTCATGAGTTATATTCAGACCACACTGAGGATGAATATTCTGATTGATTTTGATTCATGGATCTATGTTTAACCTGTAATGAATGAAAAACTTTGAAAATATATAATAGTAATTTTACGATATACATTCTCTATTCTACCAAAAATATATTTAACGAAATGTTGATTTATTTTTTATTATTTCTTGTATATTTCAATTATTTTTGAATATTTATATAATAAATTTTTCTTAATGCCTGATGAAAACTCCAATAGGGTTTTTTGGACTCTTCTTATGAAGTTACATCTTAGGTATGTTGAGGTGAAAGTAAAACCCCACCTACGAGTTAGTTATGAACAAATTATAAAATAAGAAACATTGATTTCCTTTATCAATCAACATAATGAGATATAATTTCAGGCGAATTACAATCGATAATATATTATTTGACATTATTTATTTTATCCAACTTGATTTAAAATATTTAATTAATGAAATTTCAAAAGAGTGATGAGAATAAATAACATGTATCAAGACCAATATACCCTTATTTCAAAGAAAAGATGGGGTACGATTCATTAGAGTATAAATTGGTATTTATTTTAAATCATTAAAAATTTTTTAATTATGTGATATGAAACAACATATGTTACTTTTTTTATATAAAGGTTCACGATTCAAAATATGAAGCCACTTCTATCCCATGTCATATTTTATGGAAGGAGGCTCTTGTAAATAAGGAGGGTAAAATAGTTAATGAAAACAGAAAAACAATATTGGAAACCTATGTAAGTACTAAATAATTTTAACTCATTATTATTTAAAAAAATATTAAATAAAAATATATATTTATGTTCATGTTCTCTATATGGTTTAGAAATCTGAATCGACAATTACCATACTAAAATAAAATCTACTTTCAGTTTCTTTGAAGCGACCTTAACAATATTGTCATGATAGAGGATTAGGTTTTGGAGTATCTATTAGAAAACATTTCGAAAAGATAAAACCACATGAAGATACATATAATATGGTGAGGTTATTACAAAAACCAATACACTCAATGCAAGACATTATTGTTTTGTCTGGTTTGGAAGATCAATGTATGAGAAAGGATCAAAGTGAACAAGCGATGGAGAAAAGATCCAATCATGAACCAAATGATCTCACTATATTTGAGGCTAGTCATTCCCCCAACTGTACACCTTACCCTGGTTTATCAGTTTTTTCATTACTGTTTCTCCTAAATTTGAATCACACAACTTATAGTAACTTTTTATTACTAAAATTATGTCATGTACAGTTGTTTTTGATTTGTGTTTGTTATAACCCATGAAACATCGTGCGGTGATGGGTACAATGTATAATATCTTGGGATACATGATACACAATATAAGACTCCCAAAATATCACATGAGAGTAGGGATTGAGGTATCTCTTTAGCTAGCTGGAATGTTGCTTGTTCCACTTGATTATCTGGATATTACAATGGTAAACGATGTTATTAGAGCTTTCATATAATAGATATCTTATTTTATAAAGATATATGAGTCATGTCTTAAAAAAATTTCTTATGAAAACCACTAATGGTTGATGATAAAAGGTTCGAAGTATGGTATGATATTACATATGGATATAGCAGTGGAGAATCAAACTTTCAAATCAAGAAAATGTAGTGAATCAACCAAGAAATCCAAATGACCATCCAAGAGTAACTTCTTTTGCCCAGTTCTAGATAAACATTTATTATCATTACAACTTCATACAGAGGCCACATTTAAAGAAGAAAATATTTCTTAAATTCTATATGAAGAAGGAATATTTGGAAGTTCTATGGCAAAGAAAATTGGTCTCGAGACTCTAAATGAGATTCCCAAGTATGAATGGTTGGGTGTATTAGTTTTGAATACATACATAAGGTACATTTTCATAATACCACTGTAAAAATAGTGAGATAATATATTTATTAAATTTAACAACTTTTCATATTTTATACTTGTTTTTATATTTCTACTATTTAAAGGGGAGATTGGAAAAAAATCATTTTTTTATTCATTAATACTGGTATAATTTCCAAGATAAAATTTACATTAGATAATGTATAAATTGAGAACAAAATAGATGATTTACTCAAAGCATTTGATCAAAAATCATCATACTACAAACTATTTTTTATTCCTACAATGAAAAAATAAAGCTCTACAATATAATCACATTAAACATATTTTTATATATTTCATTACTTATTCATTTTTGGAGATAATTGGATGCTAATCATACTCAATATGGACCCCATGAATATTTATTTTTTGGATCCAGGGCATGGATATACAACCTATTGACCACACATGATGTGTATTGTGAATTTTTGACACTCTAAAATCAACATTTTATAGATAAAATTAGAATTATAGGTTTCATTCTATGTTTTAATAAGATTTTTAATGATATGGTGGTCACCAAATATATGATAAATCGTGGCTTGAAGTTGGTCTCTGAAGATATAAATATTTTGGATTTATAAAAAAGGGATAATATTCAGGTATATATATAAATATTTAACTATCAAAACATTTCAAAACAATTTACTTATTTTGGTCAATGTTTCTATAGTGTCTGAAGCAACGAAATGGGATCGATTATGGATATTATGTTTTCAAATTTATGAGAGGGACCATAAAGTATGAAAAGACCAGCATCACCCAACAGGTAGTTTTTGAAGGTAATTATATTTCATTAAATATATATCATAATTATTTGTTTTTCAATATATTCTCAGTACTATCAAGATTTCTGATAATCTTTGTACAAAAAAGAATAAGTGAATTGGTTTAGATATGAGTGAGCAACATACTTTTTTCCAAATGTATGTACAGAAAATATTTAGTTGATTACCTACTGTGTTTATGATCTAGTATGATTTATGACCTTATAAATATATTTGGGGTGTGAAGAATTATCTTCAGAATTCTTACATATTATTTTTTATATCTTTATCATGGATAAGTTTAATGGAGGAAATCAATTTGTTCAGAAGTACTGACATGCAGACAAGAAAATTATTGGGCAATGGTAGAGGATGAGGTAAAGGTGGAGTTGGAGTCATATTAGTATAAATAGGTGGACAAGGAGGCAGAGGTGGAGACCAAGGCATAGATCGGCCCGAAGGAGGAGATGAAGCACTAGCTGGAAAAAAATAAAATTGTTGGGAAACGAAGTCGAATGAGGATCATACCAAGATTGTGTTTGAGAAAAATTGATGAAAAGTGTGCAAAACACTTATAACATAAGATAAGAGCCACTTTGAAAGTGTTTTAAGTGGATTATTGAAAAAATCCATAATATTTTAAGTGATTTTATATAGGGTAGTAATCCACCAGTAATATCATTAGAAAAACATCATGATATTCCTCAATCAATGAACGAGATAATGTATAGTAATGAATCTTCTCCTCATGTCATGACTTCACCATCATCAATAAAGGAAAACAATATTTTTTTATGGATTTATTTTTCCACTATAGAGTTATTGATAAATAGGCAACCTTTTGGTATCTTTTGGAAGAACTTTTACTTGAAGAAAATGGGATGGTTTCAAATGAGAAAGTGTAATATTCTCTTTCCTATATAATAAATAATATGTCATCTTCCCCCATTATATTTCACTTACCAACTAAAATGCCAAGGCCATCCTAAAAATAAGTGATAAAAATCTACAGGAATAACATTACACAATACCTCATCAAAATTGTTCTTACTAAACAATACACAATACCTCATCAACATAGTACTTACTAATGTAAATTTAAATCAGAACCTATTTGTTTACTTGATGTGTAATCATATTTTTCAACCGTTATAGTTTGTATGAACAAGGATAATTATGTGTTGGAAGGTTCAATTTATACACTCGTGTTATTGAATCAACATAAGTATAACTACCAATCATTAAAAAGGTATATAGTTTAACTAAAATGGTTGAATAAATACATCTATAATCAACCAATGAATTTAGAAGGTGGGTGATATAACAATTTTAGGACAACGGGTCTTGATATACTGTGGTCATTGAGGATGGATGGTGTCAATGTTTCTATTATAAGTTAAAAATTTACATATTAGTACAAAAAATTCCACTCATTAAAAAAAAGAAAACAAAATCGGATTGTCATGATAATTTAGAATAAAAATTCATAATTCATTTGTAACATGTGGGAATCATTCTCATGTCAATCCCACACATGATGCAGCTTGTATGACTCAAATTTCACGTTTCTAGTTTAAAATGAAATTTTAGAAAGAACACACATGGAAAACTGAAAACTAAGGTAACACATTCAGATTATTTTTATACAATAGAAAATGATCCATAAGTCATTTTAGATGTGTAGGAATCATCCACACCAAAATTTGATGCATCGTGTGACTGGAATGACTCAAAGTGAATCATTTTATTTAAATTGACATTAATTTTTTGTAGAAAAACAACTTACATACTCAAAACTAAGAAAAAAACTATTGTTTTTCCTACTCTTTGAAAATGATCTATAATTCATCTATGATGTGTAAGAATTAGCCACACCTCAATCTGATACATAATATTCTCGTTATGACCCAAAGTTTCTATTATTAGTTTGAAATTAATATTTTAATAAAAAAGTACAACTCACTGAAAAATAAAAAGACTTGTATTATCTTTATAATTTAGGAAAAAAATTATAATTAATTTGTGACATATAGGAATCTGACTCATTCCAAACCCACACAGGATGCAACCTATATGACTCAATGTGTGTGTTTCCAGTTTAAAATGAAATTTTAGAAAAAAATAAATAGCATACTCAAAACTAAGTAAAATTATTAGGATTGTTTTAATACCTTATTAAAATGATCCATAATTCATTTCTAATGTTTAGGAATCAATGTCGCCTCAATTTGACTCACGGTGTGACAAATATGACTCTGAATGGGTTTTTTATTCAAAATTGAAATTAATTCTAGTAATAAAATTGACATACTCAAAACTGAGAAAAAAATTCATATTGTTTTTCGCATCAAATAAATTATCCATAAGTAATTTTTCACATGTAGTAATTAGCCCCACCTCATTCTAACACAATGTGTGACCAGTATGACTCAAATTGCATCTTTTTATTCAAAGTTGACGTTAATTTTATTAAAAGAACAACTGACATACTCAAAACTGAGAAAACACATTCTTATTTTTTTGGTACTATAGGAAAATGATCCAAAATATATTTTTGATGTGTAGAAATGAACCACACCACAATCTAATGAATGATGTGATGGGTATGAGTACAAGTGAGCCATTTTATTCAAAATTGACATTAATTTTAGTAAAAAATAATCGAGGTAATCAAAACCAATAAAACACATTCCTATTGTTTTGGTTCTTTAGGAATGCAATTCCTAAGTCATTTTTTTCATGTAGAAATAAATCAAACCTCAATATAATGCATAATGATCCTTACATGACTCAAAGTGTCTCTTATTAGTTTAAAATCAATATTTTAATACATAATGGTGTCACTCACTGAAACCAAACAAACATGCTTGGATTGTTTTGATAATTTAGGAAAATGATTCATAATTAATTTGTTACATGTAAGAATCAATCTCACGTTAAACCCACACATTATGAAACCTATATAACTCAATGTGTGTGTTTCTAGGTTAAAATAACATTTTAGTAAAAACACGTGTGGCATACTCAATACCAAGGTAACACATTCATATTTTTTGATAATTTTGTAAAATAATTAACATGTCCTTTTGGATGTCTAGGAATTATTTGCACCTCATTCTACTTAATAGTGTGATTATTATGACTCTAAGTTCATCTTTTCAATATATAAGTGAAATTTTAGTTTAAAAGGTTCATCACATCAGCAAAACTGATAAAATGAGTCTATATTGTTTTCTAATCATTCTATATTCTATTACTTAATTTATTTCCTTATCATTTTTATCTTATATTATAAATGGTCGGGGATGGGGAATTACAAAGCTACAAAGATAATGCTTGAATATGAAAAATACATTTCATTTTTCATGCAAAAATCAACCGCAACATAATTTCATATACAGTGTTCTTGGTATGACTCAATGTTTAGCTTAAAATTATACTGTCTATTTAGTTTATTTCTTTATATTATTACTAAAAAAAGAACTATAATCTTATATCGGCATGTTATTTTTCTTGAGAATGGGTGGATTGTTATTTTATATAGGTTAATTATTTTGTTTTATAAAATAGTTTTTTCTTGTATTTGTGTTAGAAATTTAATTTCATTTAAATTATTTATTTTTATCATTTTTTGTTAATTTATTGTGTTGTTTCTTATGCTACAGTTTGTTTTAATAGCACAATTCATGCTCTATTTCATGTTAACCAGTTTGCTGTAATATCACACTAAATTATCCCCCTTTATCAATGCGATTAAATGAGATGAAAAATTTATCCTTTATCATCATATTTATTAGCACTAGTAAAGGATGCCTTTATCAGCTCTTGTACAAGAACTGAAAAGAGTCCCTTTAGTAGATCTAAATAAATTTCCTGAAAAATTGTTTATTTTATTAGCTCATTTATAGTATTGATAAAATCTTAGGCCCTTTAACTATGTTGTGGTAGTCAGTGCATTTTTAGCATGGATAAAGGCATACTCTAGCACTTTTAATGGCCAATTTTGTATTAGTGAGATATAATTACTTGATTTCATCATAATTTCACCCATTGGTGTTCCTCGATCAATTTCCACTTTATCACTTATTCTATGAAATGAAGGTGAATTTTTCATTCTTAAATCATTAAAAGATGATGAGATACATAAATAGAATGATAATTCATTCCATCTATATTTTGTTTGCATCATAAAAAAATGGTTGGCATAGGTTATCCAGCATGCATAAATCCACATATGGTGAGAAAATACTTTAATCACAAAATCTTCATCTGAAGCCAAAATTAAACCATTCCTAAATGTTTAACCATGTAACATTTATAGTATATTAAAATATAAAACATTATAAATAATTTCACTAAATCGTCTTAATATCGATCCCCTATATATCATAAATTAACTTTTGGTTGTGACATTCGAAACATGTGAATACCCTCATCGTATATTCTCCTTAAACATGATAATAACCTAAATTTCCATAAACAATTTTTGAAAAAATTAATGCTTACTTTTTTCAAAGATTACTAGATATATTTTTTAATCCATGAGGTTTTAAAGATTAACCTATTATAACATAGACAACTTTGTCAAGATATCTATAATCATCTCCTAGGTATTCAGTACTATACAATTCATTTTGTCCATATAAATCATTTATTTATCCAAGATAAACCTAATTCTCTATATATCAAGAACACATTAAGGGTTACCTTCCATTAATCCGAATATCACATTTCTATTAAATCAGTTTTCTAATTATTTATCGCCATTAAAAATATCCTTTTCAATCCTTAATGAAAACTTATTCAAAAATATTTATATATTTCTCAATTCATATAACATAATATTTGAATTCCAAAACATACACACTCTACTTTACTAGAATTTGAAATATGAATCATGTATTATGGTTCCTCAACCTAAATATAATCATGATTATTATATTTTAAATAAAAAACACTATTATAACATCATATACCTTTCACATGTTGTTTGTGGTCCCTTTATATTCAATAGTATAACCAATAGTCATACCACCTTCGTGATTGTCTTCACCAGGTTTCCATATAGAACATTGATTTGTATAATGATCATTCCGTCCACACTAAAAGCATTTAACCTTTAATGATGTCTTAAGGAGGACAATATTACAATCCATTTTATTTACCAAACCCTTCATTTTTCCTTTGTATTTACTTTCTTTGTTTCCTTCTATTCAACAGTGAAAAAATATTCTTGTTAGTTTAATACATTCACTTGGGTGATTATTTCCACATTCTTGATTGAAGGGAAACTGAATCTTCTTTCCTCCATGGTCTCCATTACCTGAACTCTCAACAAACTCATTCCTTATCTTCTTTGGTAAGTCTGATATTTGGTTAAGGTACATTTTCTATTCATGTTCTGTGAAATCGAATACGAATTATCACAACATCTTTGACTCCTGTGACCATCTCATTTAACTGTTCATCAGAAAAGTTTCAATCATAATTAACATTAACGCATTACTTTATGGTTCCTACTGTAGCACCCCAGAATAGTAAAGGGGTAAATGACTAAATCATACAACTCATTACAATAAATTGAAAATTACTTTTCTAGAGTCTACCTAATTAGAACTACACAGTTATGTATGTGTATCTTGGAGTAGTAATTAGGAGAGTGACCTTTTGGGAATTTTTTCAGGGTATGTGTGAGTGAGGAAAAACCAAACTAGAAAGGGAATGTGTTGGCATTTAAGAAATATCATTAGTTATATGACCCGTTCAGGCACGTGGGTGGGGCCCTGGGTGGGGACCACGTGTCTGCAGGGCAACAGGTGCTACCTGGTGGGTTAGGACCTGATGAATATATTAAGGTGGGGAGTATGTATTGTCACTGAGACCCAGTTGTTACATTTGGTTTCAGAGGAGGAACCCAACATTAAGTGTGGTGCACTGCCTGGGTTGAGATGCAGGGTCCACATTAAGGAAATTTTTCTCTAAGGGGGTGGGGTGAATGTAACACCCCGAAATGATAAAGGGTTAAATGACTAAATGATAAGACTCATGTCAACAAGGTGAACCTTCCTTTTAGAGAGCCTACCTAATTATAAAATCCATATTTAAGCATGTTTGGCATAGAGTAGTGATCAGGATGAGCGTCCATTTGGGTTGTTTCATAGTATGTGTGTGAGTGAGGAATATCCACACTATAAAGGACATGGGTTGTCATGTGGTGACTGTCATTAGTCAAATGACCCATTCGGGAATATGGGTGATCCCTAGTGTGGGGACTACATGTGTGTGGGGAAATTGGTGGTACCTGGTGAGCCAGGACCTAATGGTCATTTTAAGGTGGGGTGTTTGTGCTGTCACTGGGACCCAGTTGTTACACATTCCATGGACTAAAACTAGAAATCACAGCATGAGACACACTTATCATATTGTAAAACCACATAATCATGAAAAATCACTTTTAAAAGGTTTAAATTATGAAACCTTATTTTAAATTTAATACATCTTTGGCTTATAGATAAAGACATCCATATACATACCCTTATAAATATCCATAGGGATCTCACTAAAGTTTTACCATCCTTGTTTCCAAAGGTTTACTAAAACTTTCTTTTGATACCAACTATAATAAACCAGGATTAACAAGAATTGATATTATATCATTTTAGATGAATATTTTTCACATTACAAAAATACATTCTCAAGGACAATAATAGTTTATTGTATTTGGAAACATGAAAACATAATCTTATAACTTTGTGAAAAATCTTCAACATCTCACTTAAAGATCATTCCCTTTAGTAATTATACTTAAAACAATTCATTATAATTTGAGTAAAGAAAACATAAGAAAGGGGTGAGATCATATGCTTAGTAAGGGAAAACAAGGGAGATATGCAAGCATAACATGACTATAAATGTATGAGAACGTGATTATAACATTTGAAGATTATACCATGCATATCAATATATCCCCAATAATAGTCATTTCCTTATAAGGGATTGGTTTTCCCCATCTTCAAATATCATATCAGGTTTCCCCATATTTCCAAGTGGATCAGGTTTCCCCATCTTCCCATAATGGACCAGTTTTCCCCATCTTCCATAGTGGATATGGTTTTCCCATCTCAAATAGTTGATTGATCCCATTGAATTGATTCCAGCATTATCTCATGAGATATAATTATTTACCAAATTCATTAGAGGGAGATATAGGTCTGATACATAACATAATAAAATTATATACACATGTTCCATAAGATAATAAAACTTTCATCATATCATGACCCATAAAAAGATATGGGTTTCATAAACATCATATCATAACCCATGAAATGAAATGGGTATCATAAAAATATAATCTTATTATTAATTACATAAATTAGATGGGTCCCATTATAATTTCATCAAATAATAACTCATTAAAAGAAATAGGTTTCAAAATCACATAATTGTTGGAAGAGAAATAAGAATATAAAACAACATTCCATAAAAACATAAACCGTTAAAGAAAGAATATGAATGGAATTGTTTGATCATATACAAAGTAAATAATAATCTATAAAAAAGTATGTCATATTATATAGATAAGGATTTTTAAAGATCAAATCGAAATTTTCTTAATGAAAATATCCTTTCTTTGAAAATAAATTTCATAAAAACATTTCAAAATTTATTTTCTTATAAAAAAGGTTTTCTAATTTCATTTAAAAAATATCTATAGAAAAATAAATTTTATACATTGAAAAATTATTTTTAAAAAATAAATCATTTTAAAAACTTTTTATTTTAAAATATATTTTAAAATTAATAAAGGAAGATATAAAATATTTTTGAAACATTTTTCTCTGAAAACATCATTAAAACTCATAAAGAAATATTGAAAAAAAATTTATAAACTTTTCCCTATGAAAATAATTTGAAAATATAAAAACAATTCTTAAAATAATTTTGGAAAAAATTTTATTTGAAAATTTGTTTCAAAACATATAAATAAATCTTGAAATCATTGAAATAATTTTCTTAGAAAATAATTTTTTTAAAAAACATATAAAAGAAGCTTTGAATCTCATTTAAAAAACATTTTTAAAATATAATATTTTTTAAAACATTTTTCATTGAAAAAAAATAAAAATAAAAATTTAAAGAATATTATAAAAATAATTTATTTGAATATAAACTTGTAAAAATAAAAATAAATCTTCAAGGAAATTATGATCACGAAAGCCTGAATTTCCTTAAACATAAAACATTCTTTTTACATCTTAAAATGTTTAGTAAGGTGCCTTGATTGGAAAATGAAAAGAATAATTGTTTAAAAATAATTTTCTAAAAATGGTTAAAAATATGTGAAAATTTCCTTTAAACATCATTAGTTAATATTAAAACTATTTTTAAAACTATTTTTGGTAAACACAGTTTTGATAAAACATAGATTTCCAACTGAATGGAGAAATAAAGTCAGATTTTAATTAAAAATGTTTCTTAATTATCATAAGTACCAAAAGGTAGGAGAATGGTACCATTAAATATATATTACATTAATAAACATAGGAGAATACAATTTGTTATGTTATATTAATATATTTATTAATATATTTCATCCATGGAAGCATAATCATAAACAATTTCGATGAATAATGATATTGTAACAAGAAACTCTTACCAATTTGGTAACATTAAATCATAATCACCATGATATAATAACATTAAATTCAGATTAAAATATTATTAATGTAATTATATTGATTATATAAACTGCAAAAGTGAATTAAATATGGCTTATAAAAAATATAGCTTCATAACATGACATGTTTCTCAAAGAAGGGAAAATTGAGACAAAATTACTTTACATATTTGGTAAATTTTAGAGTATATACCCCATGAAAGAAAGGTCATAAAATAAATATGTAAATAAAAAAAAATTGAGTATAATAATTATAGAATAAATTCATAGGAATAATATACACCACACAAAAGAAATTGGTGGTGAATAAGGCATATGTCTCACACAAATAGAAGTGAGACGAGAAAACCCTTACCTTAAGTGTTGACTTTCGTTGAATACTATAAAAATCCTATTTAATAAATATAATTTCATTATAAATATACAAAATAACCATGTTATTATACATAATACCACATATTATTTTTAAGACATTATATTACTAGTTTATAAACAACTCCATGTTAATGCTTTATTTTGGGTAATATCCACTTTATTTTTTTGTATATGTTTTGACTTGTTATTCTTGATCATCTTACATAGATCATGAATAAATTTTTTAAATAATGTTAAAAATGATATAAATATTATATATATTCATTATACATGTATTTCTAAAAATCTATAAAATATATAAGTATGAAATGGAATACACCATTCATGGAGATGATAGGTCGTATGTACGCATGAACGTTGTTGATATTTTCTTTTCATATTGAAATAAAGAAATTAAATGAGAGAGATATATATATATATATATTAAATTGTTATTAGTTTTTTATATATACCATATATTTTTACTATACCCATCCTTAATACATTCCATGCAAAGTTTTAATGAATCATATCGCTTTGAGGAGGCGGTAGTCCACACATCAACAAATGAAGTTACCTTATATACAAAAAATGGAAATCATTAAGGTATTTTTTATGTAATAATTACATAATAAAAAATAAATCATATATATAATATATCTAATAAAAAATACAATTTATATCATAATTTACACCATGATAGGTAGTAAATGAAAAATTAAAAATCATTATTTCACAAGGCGACAGTCCGTTGTACACATGATCAATATGGTTGTTACCCATTAAATGGATGTGTGTGTATTCATAGGTCAAAAGCAAAGAGTAAAAAAATCTCAGTTTGTTTAGGATATATATTTTTTATATAATAATTTAATATGAATAATTTATGGGGTGGAGAATGGAAATAAAACAAAATAACTAGTGGAAGGGTGTTACCTCTTCTTTGGGTAATTTCTTTTATTTTCCACCAAATGAATAACTTGGTTTTCTTTATTACCAAAGTGAGGATTCTAAATTGATAGTATCTATGTTGGGATCTTATTTAGGTAGGTTTTGGATGATCTAAAATTTATTGAGAGGTTTAATTAAGGGGAATATTGAATTATTTTTTATGTAGGAGTGGTGGTATTCTTATAAATACCAAAAAGAAAACACTATTGGGAGGTCTCCCTTACCTCATGTGATTAAAAAATTAAAATACATTTAATTAAAGGAGATTATGGTCGATAAAAACCTCCACCACACAAAAATATGTACATTTTTATTATTTTTTTCCTTAACACCTATGTTTCCCCACTTTTATCATTTAGTTTTTTATTAAGGTAACTAGTTTTATAACCTATGTAATTTTAAAATTAAGAATAAATTAAACTGGTATTTTTTAGAAAATATAGTACCAATGAATTATAAAATTTTTATATAATTTTTAAAAATACAGCTTAGGTGTGTTGAAAATTAATTTTAAAACATGCGTATGTAACATGTAGACACTACTTTAATTAGAATTGTATAACAATGTTTTTACTAATTAAAGTTCAATATTTTAATCTAAATAATTAATTTATAAAAATAAAATATAAATTAATATGATTCTAAAAACTTATTTACCTTACAAAATAATGTTTACAATTGAACTAATGTTGTTTTTTGTCCATATCACAAGGATTTATAAACGTTAAAGGTGAGGAAGGTTATTTTTTGTCTTTTGTTTCTTTCATAACTTATTATATAAGTCAATATCACTAAATACTATCCTAATAACTCATAAAATTAGATCCCAGAGGTTATATGGTTTAGATATAACCGACCAAAGGATTTTTAACAAGATTATAGGCCATTTATCCCCTTCATATTATAGTTTAACAACTAAGTAAACTATTTTTTTCCATAATACTATAATTAATTTTAACTCTTCTAACTAATAATTTCAGTAAAAGATGTTATGTAGATCTTATTACACCAAAAAATTCATACTTAATTCAAATATGTATATATTTTTTCCCATTTTTCATTCACATTATTGGTAAAAATTAATTTTAAATTAATCATGCAGAAACCGCATGATAGTAGGTTTTAAGGAGAAAATTTCAAACGTTTGAATTATTTTTATATTCAATTTCAATTTGAAATTTGTTAAAATTACCTAAATTTTATTAATGGATGTAAATATTATCTAATTAATCATTTATAATAAAATTAAAATATTATTTTACTATATAATTAAATTAGAAAAAAAAAAGTTTTTAATTAAAATTCACTATTTTTCATTATTTATCCTCAAATGAAATATTTGAGAAAAAACCCAAAAATTATCCCTAAAATAATTTTAACATTATGAATTCAAAAATAAAGTTCATTTTATGAAATTAAATTTTATTAAATGTCTAAAATTAATTTTAATTTTCTATAAGGATGTAAAAAGTAGTTCATTTGAGAAAATTGTGTTTTCAAACATATAAAAGTTTTATTAAAAATTATTTGTCTTATTATTATTATTATTTATTTATTATAAAACATCCTAAATCATATTTATAAAGTATTTATTACTATTTTTATCACTATTTTTATTAGCTATGTTATAATTATCTCATTTTATTAATTATAATAATAAATTATTGTTTTAAAGAAACTCAGTGTTGTGTATAATGCAAGATAGGCCGGTGTTGTGTGTAGTGAAAAGCTTATCTTGGTGTAGCATGTTACAAAATATTAACATGGTGTAGCATGTAATTTTATACGTCAAATAAAATTAATTTATTCAAAAAAAGGTTTGTAAAAAATTGAGTTATTACATTTTCCCCCTTAAAATGTATTTCTTCGTCGGAATTCATCTCAGTTATCAAAGGTCTAATAATTAAAATTACCTTTTATAGAAACCCACATTGTAAGAATGACCACTATAACTTTATTTAAAAATGGAATGTTGGAAACATAACTATTACCCAATGAAACACATAAATATTTTTCCACATAGGAGAACATTGGAGGCCAGTTAAAACTTAATGATGGACGAGAAATCAAGCTATCGTGTTTTGATGCAGGGTGATAGAGAAGATGGTTAGGAGAAAGTTGTCGATCAAAAATCCATAAAACAAAGAGTCTTTAAAAAGGTCATTAATATCATAAAAAATAATGATAACGGGAAAAAATTTATTTCAATACATTTTTTCTAATATAAAAAAATTTCATGAGAATACATAATTACTTTATTTCATCACAATCTCACCATTTGTTCTTCCTTTATTAATTTACAGTTATTCTATTATTCCATGAAATGAAGTAAAATTTGTAATTCCTAAAGCCTTAGAAGATCATGATACCCATAAAAATAATGATAATTTATTCTATCTAGCTTTTGTTTGCATCACCACAAAATGGTTAGCACAGGTTATCCCGCATGAAAAAATCATCATATAGTGAGATAATAGTTTAATATCATAAAATTAATCTAATGTTTAACTTAAACTGATCCATAAATTGTTAACCTTGTAAGCCTCTAAAAAAGATAAAAATCAAAAACATTAGAAATAAGGTCACTAAATAATTCTAACATTTATCTTTTATATATCATAAAGAATCACTTGGTTGTCACATTCCAAACATGTGAATACCCTCATCGTATATTCTCTTAAAACATGGTAATAACCAGAATTACCCAAAATCCCTTTGGAAAACATGCGTGCTTCACTATATAAAATATTACTAGATATATTTCTCAAATCCAAGAATTTTTAAACTTCATCCTAAGATAGCATATACTACTTTTCACAAAACTAATAATCTGTTTTAGGGTAATCAGTACTATCTAACTCGTTTTATCCATATCAATCATTTATTTACCCAAGATAAACATAACTTTCTCAATATCGGAAGCACATTATGGGTTTACATATCTTAATCAAAATATCACCTTTCTATTAAATCACTTCTTTAATTCTTCAGTAGCATTCAAAATATCCTCCTCATTCCTTAACAAAAAACCAATACCAAAATAATTATATATTTCATGATTTTAAAAACATAATCTTTGAATTCCAAAATATATAGATTCCAATTTATTCTTAAACCGTTACTCGGGATTCATCATCTTATTCCTTAATTCCCCTTTCTTGTAATATGAAATATGAATAATGTATTTAGGTTACTCAACCTCAATATATTCGTGCCTCTTAAATTTTATGTGAACAACACTATTATAACATCTCATTCCATTCAAATTTCATTTTTAGTCTCATTATCTTCATCAGTATATCCAATAATTATACCAACTTTTGGATTAGATTCATGAGGTTTAAACTTCTGACATCGATTTTTAAAATGACAATTCATTACGCACTTAAAGCATTTAATATTCGATGATGTTTTAGCGTGGCCAATATTCCCATCCATTGAGTTATTAAACCATTCATTTTTATATTTCTATTATTTTATTTTTGTCATATTCCACAGTCAAAACATCTTCTTATTCTATTATAACAGTTGTTTGGGTGAATTTTTCCACATTCTTGACGCAAAGGAAACTAAATCGTCTTTCCTCCATGGTCTTCATTACCAGAACTCTCAAGAAACTCCTTTATTGCCTTATTTAGTGATTATGATATTTGGTAAGGTAAACATTGTTAATCATGTTTCATGAAAATGATTAGGCATGACCACAATATCCTTTACTCCATTGACAATCCCACTTGAATGATCATTATCCAATTTTCTATCACATTTAATATTAACCAAGTTCTTTATAATTCCCGCCATTGAGTAAAACCAGAAATCATAATGTGAGAAAAATTAATAATAGTGTAAATTCACATAATCATGACAAATAACTTATAGGAAATCTAAATTATGACACCTTTCTTTAAATATATGACACATTAGGATTATCATTAGAGAAATATCTAGAAATATCCTTAAAAATATCCCAAGGGATCGAACTAAATTTTCTTCATCATAGTTTCCGATGGTTGAGTAACCCATCCCTTTGATTCCAATTATAAAAACTCAGGCTTAAAATACAAGGATATTATAATTTTTTAGATGAATATTTATCACATTACAAAAATAAATACTTGATGATCGTAATAGTTTAGTGTATTTAGAAACTTGAAAACATAATCTTATAACATGGTGAAAAACATTCAACATATAACTTAATGATATTTACCTTTATTTTTCCTACCTAAAATGTTTCTTTATAGCTTGGGGAAATGAAACATAAAAAAAATGAGGGGTTTAGATTCTTCGTAAGTGTAAATATGTGAGATATGTAAGAATAAGAAGAGCATAACGGTGTGCGAACATGATTATAACATTATAAGATCATATCCTACATATCAAAGACCAAAACAAAGATTCATGGAAAAATATTGTTAGTTAATAATACATGAATCATAAGGGAATCAAGAGACTAATCTATTAAATCTTAACATAGAAATAAGACATAGAATTGTGGCAGAAACATAAATTGTAAAAATATTCCCTAAGTCAAGGCTCATTGCCAAAACATATATTGGAACTTCATAGGGACTACACATACTAGGCGGGACACACCACCATACCTGATCTCAATCCTTTAATTATAAGGGATTAGGTTTCCCCATATTCCCATATAGAATCAGGTTTCCAAATCTTCCCATAGTGGATTTGGTTTCCCCATATTCCCATAGTGGATTGGGTTTCCTCTTCTTCCATAGTGGATCAGTCCCGTCAACGTGATTCCCACCATTATCTCATGAGATATAAATCTTACCCAATTAAATTTAGGGAGATATAGGTCACACCCATCACATAATAAAATCATATATATGTGTACCACAAGATAATAAAACTGGAATCACATCAGGACCCATAAAAAGATATGTGTTTCATAAGCATCATATAATAACCCCTGAAATGAAATGGGAATCATGTAAATTTTATCATATCATTAGCTATGGAAAATAGATAGGTCCCATAATCATTTCACCAATGTATAACCCATGAAAAGAACCTAATTTCAAAAGCATATAACCCATGGAAGAGAAACAAGTGTCTTAAAAATCATTATATAAAAATATAAACCATTCAAGAAATAATTAGAATGGTGTTCTTGGATCATATACCAAATAAATCAAATACTTTTATAAGGTAAGTCATCGTAAATGAAGAATGATTTCGAAAGATTGCATGGAACATTTCTGATGGAAAATATCATTTCTCAAAAAGTGATTTTCATAAAACAATTTCAAAAATCCTTTTTATATAAATAGGGCCTCACAATTTCATTTAAAACATTTCTTTAGTAAAATATCATTTTCTACTTGAAAAAACTAATTTTAAAGCACATAACATCTTGAAAACCATTTTATTTTAAAATATCTCTTAAATATTATAAAGGAATATTTGAAATTTTTTGAAATTTGTTTTTAAAACCCCTTGAAAACTCATAAAAAAGCATAAAAACATTTTGAAAAAGTTTTTTCTTAAAACCTAATTTGAAAACTTTAAAAAGGTTTGAAATAATTTTGGAAATACATTTCTTTGAAAATGGATTTTAAAAAATTATAAATAAAAATTGAAATAATTTTAATAATTTTAATTGAAAATGAATTTTTGTAAATATATAATGGAACCTTCATAAATAATTTATAATATTTTAAAAATAACATTTATGAAAAAAAATTATTTGAAAACAACTTTAAAATAAAAAATTTCCTTGAATATTATGAAAAAAATTTCTTTAAAAATAAATATGTAAACATAAAATTTTATATTCAAGTAATTGACAATCATGACAATAGATAAGTCTATACAAGTAGAACACTCCTTTAACACATTAAAATGTTTAAAAAAGTGCATTGATCAGAAAATGAAAAGAAGATTACTTTTAATTTTTTTAATAGGTAAAAAATGGGTAAATATTTCCTCTAAACATAATAGGTTAATATCAAAATCTTTTTGAAAACATTTTTAGAAAAAACTTTTTTGAAAGAACACAAATTTCCATTTGAAAGGATTAATAAAGTTAGTTTTCCAAAAAACATTTTATTAATTATATTATGTACCAAAGGGTTGAAAAATGGTACCATTAATTTGATATAATGAATTACTAAAGGATAATATAGTTCATTATAGTTATTAAGAGATGGATTATAATATTTCATCAATGTAAACCTAATCATAAACAATCCTGATAAGTAATGAGATTGTTGGAATAAACTCATACCACTTTTTTAGCTTTAAATCATAATTGTCAAGAATGAATAACATTAAATGAATCTAAAAAAATAATTCAAAGAATTATATTCATGATATAACATGTAAAAGGGTATTATATACAGCCCATATAAAAATATAGGGGCATAACGTGGCATGTATCTCAAAGAAATCAAATTGAGACAAAATTACTTTACCGATTCGGTATCTTTTGGACCATAAACCCTATGAAACAGTGATCATAAAATGGATATTTAAATACCCATAAATTTAAATTTCGGAATAATATAAGACATTAATGGGAAGTATATACAACACACAAAGTAAATCTGTGGTGAATAATACATAAGTCTAAAAAAAACAAAAGTGAGATAAGAAAAACCTTACCTTAAGTCTTAAATTTCTTTGTACATGTTAAAAAATACAGCGTAATAAATTTCAGTTTATTATAAATATACCATAAAAACATATTATTATATATAATTCCATATATTATTTTTTAGGACTTTATATTACCATTTATTAACAACTCCATGTTAATGTTACGTTTCAGACAATATCCAATTTATTTTTCATATATATTTTAACCTTTTATTCTTCATCCTCTTAGTTGGACCATGATTTACTTATTCCCAAAATATAAAACATGATATATACATAATATATATTGAGTATATTTTTATTTATAATAATATATAAAATATTTATGTATGAAATGGAATGAACCATTCATGGAAATAGTAGGCTATACGTACACATTAACATTGTTTCGGTTTTCTTTTTGAATTGAAAGAATAAATGTAAATAAAATATAAGTATGTATACATATACTATAATTACACTAAAATTATTATAACATACATATAATATACATATACTAAACCCATCTTTAATAAATTCCATGTAAAGTGTGAATAAATCACATCACTTTGAGGAGGCAGTAAACCACACATCAACAAACAAAGATATCGTATTTACATAAAATGAAAAGCATGAAGGTATGATTTATGTAATAATTAAATAATCATAAAGAAATCATATATATATATATGTTATATATCACATAAAAATATTATTTCTATCATAATTCCCACCATTAGATGTGGTAAATGAAAAAAATGAAAAATCAACATTTTGTGAGGTGGTAGTCTGACACACACTCTAATGATAAGTTTGTTACCCATTATAAAGAAGTGTGTGTAGGTGTATGTATAAAACTAAAAATTCATCTAGGTTATTAGAGGTATAATACTTGAAAGTTTATTTCATAGAAACCCACATCATAAAAATATATTTTTTAATTCATTTAAAAACGAAATGTTGGAAACATAACATTTACCCAAAGCAACTCATAACTTGGTTTCCATATAGGAGAAAATTGGTAGAAAGTTAAAACAAGGACATGGAATAGAAATCAAACTATCAAGTTATGATGGATAGTGATAGAGAAAATGGTTAGGGAAAATTTAATGATCACAAATACATAAAACAAAGAGGATTTAAAAAGTACATTAATATCATAAAATTGATTATAATGTGACAAAATTTTATTTCAAGACGCTTTTTCTAAAGTTGAATAATTTTCGTGAGAAGATATATATACTTGATTTCAGAAAAATCTCACCCATTATTGTGTCATGATAAATTTCTACTTCATATCTTATTCTAATAAATGATGTTGAATTTTGAATTCATGAAGCATTATAATATCATGAGATCATTAAATAGAATTAAATTCATCACATCAATATCTTGTTAGCATCATAGAAAAATGGTTAGAACATGTTATCCAACATGCATAAATCCTCATATGGTGAGATAATACACTAATCTCATAAATATCATCTGATGTATAACTTAAACCATTATATAAATGTTTAACCATTTAACCCTTATATAAAATGAAAATCTTAAACATTAGAATGAATTTCACTAAATTATCTTAACAATGATCCCCCATATAACATAATGTATCTCGTGGTTGTCATATTCCAAATATGTGAATACCCTCATTATATATTCTATTGAAACATGGTAATATATTATATTACCATAATTCCTTTTGGAGAACATGCATTCTTCCTTATTTCAAATATTACTATATATATTACATAAATCCAAGATGTTTTAAACTTCATACTATGATAAAATTTACCACTTTGTCAGTAAATAAATAATTAGTTCTATAGTAATCGGTACAATCTTACTCATTTTATCTATATTAATCATTTCTGTATCCAAGGTAAACATAATTTTATGTATTTCATGTACAAATTAAGGGTAACAATACCATAATCAAACTACTACCTTTCCATTAAATAATTTTTCTTTGTCTTCATCACCTTTAAAAATGTCCCTTTCAATCCTTAATGAGATACTTATAATGAAAATATTTATATATTTGATGATTCATGTGACATAATCTATGAATTCCAAAACATATACACTGTAATTTATTTTAAAACCATTACTTAGGCTTCATCATCTTATTCCATAATACCCCTTTCCTAGAATATGAAATATGAATCTTTTATTAAGGTTCCTCAACCTCAACATAATCATGATTCCTATGTTTTACGTAAAAAATACTATTATAAAATCCCTTTCAATTCATATGTCATTTTCAGTCCCTTTATCTTCAATAGTATCACCAATACTCATACCACCTTCTTGATTCTCTTCAAGAGGTTTCCACGTAGGATGTCAACTTGTATAATGACCATTAATTATACACTTGAGAATTTAACCATCTATGATGTCTTAAGGTGGCCAATATTCCCATCCATTACAATAAACAAACCCTTCATTTTTCATTTTAGTTAATTCCTTGTGTACTTATTTACTGAAGTTAGAACATCTTTCTATTCCATTAAGTTATTAACTTGGGAAATTCCTTTCACTTTCATGACATAAATGAGATAGGAAATTTTTTCCTATGTGGTCACCATTACCTAAGCTCTCTGAAAAATCCTTCCATATCCTCTTTTGTGAGTTTGATAATTGGTTAAGGTACATGTTTTTAATCATGTTCTGTGATAATTACTGGGAGTGATCACATCATTCTTTACTCTAGTGGCCATCACATTTTACCGATCATCAGTATATTGTTTGTCACCTTTATCGTTAACCTAGTTATTTATAGTTTACACCATTGACTAAAATTATAAAGTATAGGGTGAGGAACCCTTATCATAGTGTTAAAACACATAATAATGATAAATAAATTATATGATATCTAAATTATGACAACTTATTTTAAATCTAAGACACCTTATGAATATTTCTAGAGATAACACATGACATTTCCTAAGAAAAACCCCTAGGGATATTACTAAAAATATCTCATCCTAGTTTCCAAATGTTGACTAAAAATTCCCTTTGATACCAAGTATAATAAAGTATGCTTAACATGTATGGATATTACATCATTTTAGTTGAATATTCATATTATTAAAAAATAATTTCCTAAGGACGATAATAGTTTAATGTCTTGGGAAACTTGAAACATAATCTTCTAACATGGTGAAAAATATTCAACATATACCATAAAGAACATTCCCTTTAGTAATCCTACTTAAAGACTTTAATTATAACCTAGAGAAAGTAGAAATAAGAAAGTGGTGAGCCTGTATGCTCAGTAAGGTTAAACAAGGGATATCTCTAAGCATAAAAAGAGAATAAGGGTATGATAACACAGTCATAACATTATAAGATTATACCTTTCATATAAAATATCATAATCAAGAGTCACAGAATAAATATTGGCAGTTCATTATAAATGAATCATTATGTAATAAAGAGTATAATCCATGAAATATAACATAGGAATAAGACATGAAATTATAGAAGAATTATAAATTTTTGAAAACAATCCCTTAACCAAGGATCACAGGAAAAACTTATCTGGGTAATTCATGGGGAATACTCCTACTGATTGGGATAAAAAACTATCCCTAATTTTGGTACATTCCTTATACGGTATTGGGTTACATATATTAAGATTTTATATTGGGTTTCCCCATCTTCCCATAGTGAATCGTGTTTCCTTATCCACCATAGTGGACTGGGTTTCTCCATATTCCATAGGTGATCAATCATATCGACCAGATTCCAATCATTATCTAATGAGATATAAATCCTTACCCAATGCATTTGAGACTGATATAGGTCTCACCCATCACATTATAAGATCATACATAAATGTTACACAAGATAATAAAACATCCATCATATCATCACCCATAAAAAATATAGGTTACACAAACATCATCTCATAACCCATTAAATGAAATGGGTATCATAAAACATTTATAATATCACTACCTATGGAAAAGTGAATGTTATCATAATTATTTAATCAAATCATAACCCGTGAAAAGAATATGGTTTCAAAAGAATAAAACTTTTGGAGGGGAAACAGGTGTCTTAAACATCATTCCATCAGAAAATAAACCATTCAAAAAAGAATATGAATGGTATTATTGGATCATATCCCAGGTAAATCGTAAACTATATCAAATAATGTCATCTTATATGGATAAGGATTTTTAAAGTTCACATGGAACATTTCTTAATGAAAATATACTTTCTTTGAAAATCCTTTTTCAAAAAAACATTTTAAAAATCCTTTTCTTATAAATAAGGATTTAAAATTTAATTTAAAACTTTTCTTAAGTAAAATAGAATTCTATCAAGAAAATTATATTTTATACTATTCTGTATGAGAATGTGGTGAAAAAGGCCATAAATTTTGAGATTTTTTTTTTGTTGAGAGAAAAAATGTAGGCCAGGAACATAGATCCGATGACCTTTGTTGTACTAATTCATAAAGAACTAATGATATAGAATGGAATCTAAAAAGAAAGAGTTTTTATTATTATTAGTACTATCAATAGACCAATAGTTTCCTTCTTCAGTGTACTCGAAGTTTTTTATTTTGAGAATATGATGAGAAATTCCTAGGATAGACACCAGGGTGTCTGTTAGAATTTAGAGACAACCAATTGTTTTAAATCCATTTATGGGAAGGGAATATTCTAGGCGATATAACTCTGGTAGGAAGGGACACCATCACATGGAGTGCACCTTTTCTATCAATACATGTAAGCATTATTATAACATCCCACCTTTTATTATATAACATTGCATTACATTTTAAAATAGAGGATCTTTAATGTTTAGTGTTTTTGAAATAAGGTACATAATACATGAAGAGATATAAAATTATTAAAATACACTTTAAAGGATTATTAATATGTTAATCTTAATTAAAATTACTCCAACTCATAACCTGGGGACATACATCAAAGGAAAGGGTTAGTATAAAGTCCATCAAGGGAAAAAAACAAGAGAAACAGTTTACATGTGAACTTGAGAGATATCTATAAGAACACGAGGAATATCAAAAAATAATGATAAAGAGGCATATAATAATAATAACTTGAATCATAACTTGAAAATTGGGATCCAACATATAATTTTGACATTAATAAGAATATCCCCACGGTCATTCCCAAAGGTGTCATAAAAATTACCAAGGTTATTCACCAAGGTATCGTAAAAATTTTCATCAATAGATAATAATTTATCTCCCCAATTTATTGAAGATATATCATGGAACACCCTTAATAGGTATTTATTTATATGTTATCCACATAGATCATAATCAAACATTTCATAAATAACCCATAGAGAATAAAATAAATGGGTTTCATATCAAAATCGTGGTGAATTAAAAGTGTTTTAAGAAACACGGCCATTATTTCATTTATAACCCACAGAAAGGGAATAAGGGTGTTATGTATGTCAATTTCAGAATAAAATAAATAATTTTTAAATATTTATGAATACCCTTGGAAAATTAAGAGATTTGAGTATTCACATAAAGGAAATAAAATAATTTCTTCAGAAAAAAGAGAGATATTTTGAGATGGAAATTCTGGAGCATAAGAGGTATAAAACCTTGTTTTAAAAAAAATTAAAAAGTAAGGGTACAGGGGTAAAAAATTAATAAAAGAATCACAATATAGCATATGGATAGAATAAAATGTAAATAAAAACATGGTATGCAAATTTTCAAGATATACCACATAAAATAGAACCTTAAAGGGAAAGAGAAGTTGGAAATTCCCTTACCTTGAAGAGTAACTTCTAAAACTCTTGGATCAGGACCTCGAGGACTTGAGAAAAAATTGTAAGGTATTACTATCATATGAATGATTTTGTATTGAAATAAAATTAATGAAATGCATGGTATTTATTGTAAAGTAGAGGGAGTTTTTTATTAATTTCTGAGGACACTTCATCGGTGGTATTTCCAAAATCATGGGCTTGACAATAGTATTTTTCATATTGTTTTGGAGACTTGGGACACCTAATATAAAATTTCAATTCACACGAGTTAACCATCATTTTAAAATTACATAATACATCATTATGATGTCATAAAACACAACGAAAACTCAAAAACTGTATTTTTACTATTCACTGAAAAACAATACATTTTATAAAAAAATATCATAAATTCACCCAAACCTAAAATCGATGTTCAAAATTAAAAAATGAACAATATTTTATGAAAATAATTTTCTGAATACGATAAATTTAATTTTTAATTAAAATCACTATTTACTCAAGAAAATACTAATACTTAACTAATAATTTCTAAAATAGTTATTTACTTATACTATTATATCACATTACAATTCAAGATTCCCAAATTATATTTATTCTTCCTTAGTAGAGGTTACTATTCCCTTGGTCATATTACTATTCATAAGGATAATATTACTATTTAAAAGTTACTATTCACCAAAAATTATGTTGATCTTATCAGACTCTAAATTTCTTACTGATCACAGCAGTATATGTCTATTTTTCAAAACACAATTAATACTATTAATTATTTAAAGTATAAAAAAATATTTTAAAATACTATTTTTTTAAATATTCATCAATAATATGAATCTTCTTAGAAAAATACTAAAAATTTATAATAGATTAATATTGACAATTGAAATTAAAAAACAATGATTATTTTACCATAATATGAAATAAAAATGTATTTATAAAAATGGATTACAAAAAGATACTAAGGTATCATTACATAACCCATTATAACACCTGAAGAGGACCTTAGAGTAAGGTTTATAATGGTGATGGAATCTTGGGGTGGCTAGGAAAACATTTCTCAAGTGGTGATTTCTATCAACTTGAACTTCTCCCATAGGTAGTTTAGTTCAAGAATAAAATGTTTATTCTCATCTTGGGCTTAGTCTAGAGGAAATCCTAGTGACGATGCCTCCTTCCTAAGCTTGAAAAAATGGGCTTCATATGGAAAGATTCTACTGGTATAGTCCATTAGCACTTATTTTTGAATTAATTATCCATTATCAATTCTATTAATAAATAATAATTATAACATTAAAAAATAATATTTTTTCCAATGGTCATATTAACAAACGGTCATATAGTTGTCAAAAATTGATGGTCACATTTCATTTATAATTATATATTTTAATTTATTACGACATAAAAAGTCTTACTTTTTCAGGGAATAAAATATTATTCAACAATTTGAGTCGTTACACTTCCCCCTTAAGAAATTTCATCCCCAAAATTTCAACTTATACCCTTAAAGAGAAAAGGGGTGGGTACTTCTTCTTCATGTTCCAGTTGTACCACCTCTAGATTTAGTACATGGGAAGGGTCGGGTATTTACTTCCAAAAGAGGTATATGTGAAACAAATCATGAACTTGTTCTAGATTTGGAGTAAGTGTAAGCCTATAGGCCACTATTCCTAAGCGATCAAGGATTTAATTGGGGCCAATGTACCTAGGTCGTAGCTTCCCTTTCTTTCCAAACCTCATGAATCTCTACCAAGGTGAAATTCAAAGAAAGACTTTGTCACCAACCTCAAACTCCAATTCCCTTTAATAGTTGTAAGCATAACTCTTCTACCAACTTTGATCAGTATTTATGTGTTATTGGATGGAATGAACCTTTTCTGTCATCTCTTGCACAAGATCAGGCCTAAGAATATTTCTGTCACCAACTTCATCCAAAGAAGTAGATGTTTTACATCAATTTCTATATAGAGCTTTATACATTTCAATTTTAATGCTTGAATAGAAGCTATTGTTGTAAGAGAACTCAACTAATGGGATATGTTGATTCTATCAACCTTCAAATTCCATTGAGAATGTTCTCATCATTCCGTCAAGTGTCTGAATAGTCCTTTCAGATTGGCCATCAGTTTGGGGGTGATAGGATCTTCTGAAATTAAATTTGGTACACAATGTATGTTGAAGCCTTTTCAAAAATTTTATGTGAACCTTTGTTCATGATCAGATATGATAGAAAGTGGAACTCCATGAAGCCTTACAACTTCATTCACGTAAATCCTGGTAATTTTATCAAGAGATAAATATTCTTGAATAGAGATAAAATAGGATTTCTTGGTCAGATGGTCCACTATAACCCATATCGCATTGTTTCATTTTTGAAGTTATCGAGAGACTAGTGACAAAGCCTATAGTGATATTATACCACTTACATTATTGTATAGGTAGTGGTTGTAATACACCTTTAGGAATTTTTCACACTACTTTCACTTGATGTCAAACCAAGCACCCTGTAGTGTAGTTTGTAATCTCCATTTTCAGATTATCCCACCAATAATGATCACGAAGGTCCTGATACATTTTTGTGATTCTGGGATGTATAGAGAATGTATATCTATGAGATTCATCCATCAAATCTTTATTTATTTCCAGAATAGATGGAACACATACTCTTGTATGAAATTTTAATACACCTTCTTGATCAATGTTTAACGCATGAAACTTTCTGTCCTTCATAGCCTCAAACTTCTTCTATAATAAAGGATATTATTTTTTATATTTCATGATCTTCACTAGTAATGATGGTTGATAAATCATTTTGGATAGATTTGATGATGTCCATTCCCTTACACTTCCCATATCCAACATTACTAGATCTTTGATCAAGGGATCTCCTTGAATCCTCATCATTTCCATAACAAGAAGGTATTTTCTAATTAATTCATTAGCGACATTTTTTTCTCTTCCAGGGTGATATTGAATTGAACAATCATAGTCTTTAAGAAGTTCCAACTATCTCCTCTGTCTCATGTTGAATTCATTTTTTGTGAAAATATACTTCAAACTTTTATGGTCTATGTATAAATCACATTTCTCCCCATAAAGATATTACCTCCATATTTTCAGAGCAAAAAACAACCACAACCAACTCAAGATCATGCATTGGATAATTATTCTCATGAGGATTTATCTATCGAGATGTATAAGAAACAACTTTTCATTTTTCATGAGGAAACACTCATTCCCTTTTAGAGATTCATTGCTAAAAATAATGAATCCGTCTCCGATTGAGATAAGACTTAGCATGGGTGCAGTCACTAATCTATTATTTAGCTCTTGGAAATGTTCCTCACACTCGTTTCTCCAGATGAACATGACCCCTTTTCGAGTTAACTTGGTTAATGGATTAGAAAGTCGTGAATTATTTTTCACAAACCTCCTATAATATCCTTCTAAACCATGGAAACTAAAAATATCAGTTACTATTGTAGGATGATGCCACTCCTCTACAACCTTATTCTTTTTTAGGTCAACTAGGATTCCTTCAATGGTTAAAATGTTCCCCAAGAAAGAAACCTTTTGTAACCAAAACTCATAATTTATGAACTTTTCAAAAAGCCTTTCCTTCCATAGAGTATTAAAATAACCCTTAGATGATCCTCATGATCCTCACAATTTTTAGAATATATCATAATATCCTCAATAAAACTGCCACAAAACTATCAAGGTATTCTTTAAAGACTCTATTTATCAAATCCCTAAAAATTTCAGGTGCATTAATTAGTCCAAAGTGAAAAACAACAAACTCCTAACTCCTATATCTTGATCGGAAGGTGGTTTTTGGAACATATTCTTTCTTAACCCTCAATTGATGATAACCATATTGTAGATCAATATGGGAGAAGAATTGAGCCCCATGAAGTTTTTCAAATAAGTCATCAATTCTTGGAAGGGGTATTTTTTCTTCACTGTGATCTCATTCAGTTCTCTCTAATTAATTCATAGCCTCATTGATCCACCCTTATTTTTCACAAAGAGAACATTTTCTCCTATAGGAGACACACATGGTTGGATAAACCCCTTCTCCCAAATATCTTGGAGTTGTTTCTTTAATTCCTACAACTCCATATTTTTCACCCTATATGGGGACTTTGATATTAGATGAGATCCAGGTAAGATCTTAATGGAGAACTCTACCTCTCATTCTAGGGGAGGTCTGGGTAACTCCTCATGAAATACGTCAATGTAATCCAGGATGATGGGGACATCCTCTATTTGTACACTGTCATTTTCTTCTTAATCCTCACTGGTCAACTCCATAAATAAGTATATAGAAGGTGCTTCTAGGAAAAGCTCTAGTCAAGAAATATCTACTTATAAGAAAACTATATGTTTCCCATTGAAGACTACTAATATTTCCTTGTTTATTCATTTGATCTTAGAATTATACTTTGAAAGATAGTCCATCCCTAGTATAATTTCAAATTCCAACAAAGGAATGACTACTAGATTTGTTAAAATACTTTTATCACTAAAGTTAATACTATAGATTCTAAAAACTAAAGATTATTGGATAATCCCACCAAGAGTCTTGATTGATAAATATACATTTAGAAATTCAGGGGATGACCCTAAATTCAATGAAAACATGGAGGAAATAAAGGAATGCATAGAACTAGAATCCAAAAAATTAATTTCTATCTTTAAAAGAATAACAAGAGTACCTACCCCCACATCATTTGTACCTTCAACTCCATCCATTGTGATATAAAAATCATTACCTTACTCCATTGGACTATGTTGAGGCTGAAGGAGATTCCCATCCACTACCCCTAGATTTGGATATTGATTGGAAAAGTTCCCAAGATGTCCACACATGAAGAATTGGACTTCAAGTAGGTCCTATACCATCTTCCCTTTTTCGTTAGTGTTGAAAAGTTAAGGCTTCACCTCATTAGGAAACTTTTTCACGATACGGCCATCTCTTCCGCACTTGTAACACTTCCCGCTCCCAAGAAGGTAGTTACCCAAATGTTTCTTCCCACATTTATTACATGTAGGAACATTCACTTTATTTCATCATCTTCCCCAATCAATGCTTCTCCCCAATATATCCAATGGCCCTAAGTCCTTCATTTTTTATTGATTTTTGATAATCCACCTTTCAAGGGGTGATGTGGAACCCTTACAGGGCCTGTAGGTGTAAGTATTACATGGCCTGTAGGCCTTAAAAGAATTCATTGCATGTTGGATTAAAACATTACATACAACCCAGACTAACTACTTGAAACTGCTCCTCCCCAGCATCTTCATCATGAAATCATCTCTCCACATTTGCATGGTTGTTCGACTAGGCTTTCCGGTGCATACATAGGCTTGTCCCGATGGCAGGTTCCATACCCTCTCATTATTGAGACAAATGCATCCCACTGAACTCTAGTTCAACTATCATAGCACTCTACACAATCTCCTAAAAGCTATAATAGTATCAGTTGGAAAGATTCCCCCACAGATTAGGTATTAGTCCACCAAAGAATCTATCAACCTTCTCTCTAGGATCCATGAAAAAGCTAGAGGTGTAATGTAAAATACTTATAATGCTCATCTCATAGCTTCCCACATATTTATTCTCCTTCAAATTCAAATTAAGAAATTGATTCTCCATTTTCATTATCATTGAATGAGTGAAATACTTATTGAAGAAGATTTCTATGAACTCTTTTCACTCAATAGCTTCAATCACCCCTCTTGGTATTGTGTTTTTAAATAGCTCTAACCACTGATCAGCTTATCCCTCTAGGCCATAAACTATTAGGGTGACCTTATCTTGTTCTAAGTAGTAGATTACAGAAAATATATTATTGATAGAGAAAATCAATTTTTTTAGAAATCAATGGGTAAGTGGATCCACTAAACTTTATTGGTCGTTGAAGCATAAAGAACTCTACAAAAAGTTGTTCCCTTCATGGTGAAATCAGCCCCTATTCTTGATTCATGTTATTTACCATATATTGAGTAAGTTGGTTCATTATTTTCATGATATTTTCCATTCCAGCTTCTATCAGTGGGATGTCAATGCATGGTCTGTTGTGGTCACCATTTGCAAGGTTCCTCTTATTGCCCACCATTTTCTAAAAGAATGAAACCACAGTGAAAAACTTATTTCATTTACGAATGTTTTATCTGTAAAGGACATTTATATCATAAAACATCAGGCTTAATCCTATTATTCTTTAACAACGATTACATTTCTCTATAAATCCTTCATAATTATTCATAAAAATCTTGCGATTAACCAAACATATCCCCTGAGAGTGTCGAACTAGGAGTGCAGCAAGGCCCGTTTTTGTGTAGCAGTTCTTGTTTGAGTCTAGACCAATTTGGTGTTTTCTGGTTTTACCCCAATATACATCTGTTTCATAGCTACAACCACTTGTTCATATCCATATAGTGACTTATTTGTTCAGAAACCACTTAATTAATATTAAACCAAAATAGTAGAAAGATTTTCTGTATTTAAACTTTTCCATAGGGTTCTTCCAAAATATTTCATATCATAATATCAAAAAATATCTAAACTATCCTTTGATAACAACTGTAAACCCTGCTTTATTATTACATAACATTGCATTACATTTTACAAATAAAAGATCATTAAAGTTTAGTGTCTTGGAAATAAGGTACATAATACAAGAAGACATATAAAATTCGTCTAATACAAATTAAAGGATTCTTCATTTTTCATCCTAATTACAATTATTATAACTAATAACTTGGGGACATACATCAAAGGAAAGGTTGAGCATAAGGCCCAACAAAGGGAAAAAACAAGAGAAATACTTTACATGTGAACTTGAGCGATATCTATAAAAACATGAGGAATACCATAAATGAATGATAAAGAGGTATATCATAATAATAATAACTTGAATCATAACATAAAGATTTTGATACAAACTTTTATTTATACATTCATAATCATATCACCAAGGTCCATCCCCATGGTTTCATAAAACATACCAAGGTTACTCACCAAGGTATAGAAAAACTTTTCATCTCTAGAGATTAATTTCTTTACCTAATGAATTCGAGTGATATCAGGGTGTACCCTTAATATTTATGTATTTTCATTTGATCCATATATATCCTAAGAAAAAATTTTGTAAATAACCCATATTGAATAAAATAAATGTGTTTCATATCAAAATCATGGTGAATTAAAAGTGGTTCAAAAACATGACCATTATATCATTTATAACCCAAATAAAGGGAATAAGGGTTTTACGTATCTCAATTTCAGAATAAAAAAAATCATTTTTACATATTTATGAATACCCATGGAAAATGAAGAGGTTTTAGTATTCACATGAAGAAAATAAAATAATTTCTTGAGAAAAAAGAGAGATTTTGAGATGAAAATTCTACAGCATAACGGGTATAAAACCCATCTTTATAAAACATTAAAAAGAAATGGGATTGAGGTAAACCATTTATAAAAGACTCATAATACATTATATAGACATAATATAATGTAAATAAGAACATGGTATGTAAATTGTAAATACATACCACATAAAAGAGGACTTTAAAGAAAAATAGATGTTTTAAATTCTCATATCTTGAAGAGTAACTTCTAAAACTTGAGGATTTGGATCTTGAGGACTTGATGAAAACTTGGGAGGCCTCCTTGGGAGGCAATAATATCAGATATTTTAGGGGAATGATTTTTTAATGATGTAAAATTAAGGAATATCTTGGAATTTATAGTAAAATAGAGGGAGTTTTTTATTAATTTCTGAGGACACCTCATCTGTGGTATTTGAAAAACCATGGGCTTTCCCATGGTATTTTCCCATGGTCCTGGAATCTAGGGACACCACAAATAATATTTTAATCCAAATGTGGATAAAATAATTTTAAATTACATATTACATCATGGTTATTTCATAAAAGACATTGAAAACTTAAAAACCGTATTTTTACTATTCACTGAAAAACAATACATTTTATAAAAAATATGAGAAATTCAACCTAACCTAGAATAATTGTTCTAAATTAAACAATTAACTCCATTTTATGATTTTTTATGAAAATATGATTAATTTAATTTTTATTTAAAATTACTATTTTCTTGAAAAATACTTACATTTAACAAATAATTTCTAAAACAGTTATTTAATTATACTATTATATCACATTACCATTAAAGATGCCTAAATTAAATTTATACTTCCTTAGGTCAGATTACTATTTCACTGGTCATATTACTATTCATAAGGGTAGTATTACTATTCATAAGTTACTATTCACCAAAATTAAGTTCATCTTATTAGACTCCAAATTTCTTATTGATCGCAACCATATATGTCTATTTTTCGAAAATCAATTCACAATATCAATTATTTAAAGTATAAAAAATATTTTAAAATACTCTTATTTCTCAATATATTTCAATAATATGAAAGTTCTCATTAAAATACTGAAAATTTACAGTAGATTAATTTTGACACTTGAAATTTAAAGATAATGAATATTTTACCCTAATAATAAATATCAATTTTATTTATAAAATTGGATTACACAAAGTAACTAAGGTATCCTTACATTACCCCTTTATAACACCTTTATATGACCTAATATTAAGCTGTTCAATGGTGATATAATATTGGGGTGGCTTGGATAACATTTCTTGAGTGGTGATTTCTATCAACTTGAACTTCTATCATAGGTAATTTCGTTCAAGCTTAACATGTTGAAGCTCGACTTGAGCTTGGTCTAGAGAAAAGCCAAATGATGCTACCACCTTCCCAAGCTTGGACAAATTGGCTTCGTATGGAATTATTCTACTGGTAGAGGCCATTGAATCTTATTTATGCATTAATTATCCATTATCATTTCTATTTATAAACAATAATTATAACATTATAAAAATATTATTGTTTCCAATGATCATATTAACCAATAGTCATATAATGGTCAAAACTGAAAGGTCACATTTTATTTATACTAATATATTTTTAATGATTTGAACATAGTAAGAAATACTTTTGTTCGAACCAAAATATTATTTAAAATTTCTGGTCATCACAATTATGGAAGTACAAGGCATTTAAAGAGGTTCTATAATATGGATTTGATGATGCACTATTATAAGTCAGAAATAGGGCCTCCAGAATAATTATATATCCCACGTGGATTGAAAAATTAGGGACTCATGATACTTTTAAGAATCAAATAGTGGTGGATTTCGGCTTATGTATTACATCCATTACTTAATGTACATTAACATTTCTTTATTTTGGTAGAATATTTAATACATTAAACAAACAGATGACCAAAGACCATATTAGTTTAGTGCCTTTGACACAAGGAAACATAAACACCAGTATATAAGTGAGATGCATTATCTCCCACTTGGTTTTCATTAATATCACCCATCATAGACACATAATACATAATACATATCTTTATAACCTGGGGAATGTAAAGATAAAAAAGGGATGACCTCAGATGCTCAGTAAGGGTAAATAAGGGAGATATGTAAGCATAAACATGTTCATAAGTGTATTATATTATCATAAAATTAGAAGATAATATTGTGCATATCAAAGATCATAAACAAGAATCAGGGAATACATATTGGAAGTTCACAAGACATGAATCCTAAGGTAATCAAGTGGATAATCCAAGAAATAATAACATAGTAATAAAACAAAAAATTTATTATAAACACATAAGAATATAAAATCATTCCCTATAAGAAAAGGTTTATTTCCAAAACCTATTAGGGAACTTCATGGGGATACACATACTGGTTGGGACACACCACCATCCCCATTCACAATCAATTCCTTATAATGCATTAGTTTTCTGAATTCCCGAACCTGGATCCATGCACCGGTTCCACAAGGTGGTCAGTCACATGACCTCAAGTGCGCCTCCCTATATACCAGAGGATGCTGAATAGTAGTGAGTGTTTGAAATATCGATCATGGGGAGACTATACACTTTTTATCAGAGTTATGAACCATCAAAAACAAATAAAAAATAGGATAATAACAAATAGACATAAAAATACAAATATCTCATGATAATCATGGAAGGAAATACAATGTCTGACTGAAGTAGAATACATTCAATGATATGTTCGTGTCAAGTGCCTAAAATAAAACTCCAAACAATGACACTAATTAATCCTAGGAGGGTCCTAAAACACATCTAGTTCCCTCATCCATTCTCTATCCCAACTCATCTAACTAACCCTGGGCATTTTTCCTTAACCTATCATGCATCCATGAAGTCTATTTGGTTATCGATCAGGCAACCCGAGTAGGTTGTGAGTAAAACTTAGTAAGCCACCACCAATGGTGTCTAATAAAAATCTAGTCAATAAAATTCTGTGTAGTTTAATAAAGTAATAAATACAATTCATAATTAAACAGTTATCACATTATCATTTATTCATTATTTAATCATGTAAACTCTGAATTTCCCAAGGACACACAAACCTCAATACCAACTTTGTCTCATTCTGTATTTTTATCCATCTCTGTGGGATATCATACACCTGAATTTCATTTTTACCACTCATTATCAAAATTAATATCTTGATAAAAGGTATAATAAATGTTAGTTTGTATAGAATGAGTAATGCGAAAAAGGGATCTAACCTCAAGGTTCTAAAGTGGGTAACACTAACAAAGCATAAAAGCATTCTAGGTAAAGGGAAAAGACATAATGGTAATTTCCCAAGCACAACTCCATGATCACTTATGGTCTCTTATAAATAAAATAGAAGAACACACAATCTTCTCCCTCAAAGTCCCTCATGGTCCTTCAAATAACAATATAGAATCTCACTTAGTCTTCTATCTCAAAGGATCTCACATTCCTTAAAAAATCATAGAAAAATATTGTAACCCCCGACTCCAATTACCCAGAGTCGGTGCATTATTACATAACATTGGCATGATCACAAGGAAATCATGTCTCGAAAGACCGATCAGAGTATTATTATTGGAAAAAAGATTCATACATAAGTTCAACTTTACAACTTGAAAAGAAATACAACGCAAATTTATTCCATTAGAAACATCCAAGCCTCCTAAATAAAGACTACAAGTCACTCATAACTAACTTCTTTATATCCTAGTAAAATGAAACATAAGAAATGGGTGAGCTCAAATGCTCATTAAGGTTAAGCAATACAGCAGAAGATAACATAAGTATTAAGCATGGTGAATAATTGAAACCACATGCCTTTACCAATAATAAACATTAATACTTTTATGGCAGGAATAGGAGATGAGTAAATAATTCTATAATAAAACGTAATCATTAGTATTCTACTAGTCGAATGACTACATGAACCATCAATATTATTTTCATAATGAGGAAATGTATAATGTCGTACATTCTGAAACATTTTTTCAAGGCCTTGTCCAAGACATCTAAAAATGATTTAGGCCTCGGCCAAAACAATATATGAAATTGGGAAATGGCCTCAGAAAATTCCACATCTAGTTGTCTCATTAGACCTACCGATGTATCTAGGAGCTATAGCGGGCTCCACCCGTCACTTTTTAAGTCTAATACATTTCTCATATGAAAAGGTTTAAACATATCAGAAACATTGGTATTAAAAATAGCATAGCAAATGTCAATAATTTAACCATAAACCATGAAGAGTATAAAAATAGAACATACACCATTAAACATATCAGAAAACCTTCAATACAATATGGAAGTTTTGTATCATAATAAATCAACTTCGGATAAACTTAAAATCCATCAAAGGATGTTGATATAGATGAAATCAAAACTATTTGAGAGAAATATCCCTTTTTCTGAAATCATTTAAAGTCACATAATTATAAAATAAAACATTTAATTTGAAAATATTTTTATAAGATTGTAAGGGAAGCTTCGAAGATTTTATAACAGTGGAAAATAGCCGCACAAGCCGTATAAGTTAAAAAAACATTCTTGCCTTAATTCTGTCGAAAAGGTTAAAAAGGACCTTGTTTGGAAAACGACAGAAAGATTCCTTTATAAACATGTTATAAAAAGTAAAACAGGGGTATAAATGACTTTAAAACATAGTCTATATAATAGTAAGAATGATTTGAAATACATTTTTAAGAAACATGGATGTGGATGATACAGAGGTCCTAGTAGATAATTACGTATAAACAACCTCGGATAATGAAGAGATTGTAAAATAAACCCTTACCTTGTACTTTTACTTGGTTGAGGGTAGGTTAACCTCTTGTGTAATAGTTAAATAATTTTTATTATATTATAAAATAATCATATACATAAATATGATATCATATATGATCTTTTAATAATGCTTTGTTAATAATATTTTAGTATTATCATTGTTTCGGGTGTTCACTTACTCGTTTTCTTTTATATGTTTTCTTACATAAGACGTGTTTATTATATATAGGTTGTATATTATTCATATCTAGAATTATATCAAGTCCTTAAACATTATTTTTAATCATCAAATGAAAATTATTCTTCAATGGATACAATGGGGAATAAATCTCATCGCGTTCGGGGAGACGGTAGTCCGTACGTATGCACGAGAGATAATATCATTCTTTTGATATTAAAAATTGGATGGTATATCATATATACAGAATCATTATAATTTTATATTTATTATTTACCTCAATTACACATCATTATTATAACCATCCAAATAATAATGTATTGAAAAATAATTACACCACGACGTGGAGACGGTAATCCGTACGTACGCACGTATGGTGACCTGTCATTCAAGGGATATATTGAATAATGAATTTGGTTGTACAATATTTATAATAACATCACAATATATAGAAGATACTGGAGTTATTATTTTAGAATGGAAACAACAAGGAAAAATGAAGTGGAATAAGAAAGGAACTTGAAAGAGGGTGGTGAAAACATTACCTCTTCTTCGGGTTCTTCCTTTTGATTTGATCAAACTGGATCCTTAGGTTGGCTTTCTGATCAAACTAAGGCCTCTAGGTTGAATTGAGGGAAGTTGAGAGGATATTTGGGTAGGTTTTGGCCGAACCAAAAGGCTTTGAAGGTATGAATTTGAGAGAAGGGTGATTGCCCTTTTATTAGAGGGGTGAGGGGCACCTTAGAAAAAACTTAAAATATTATTTTATAATAAATTCATATTCTCTTTATAATGGCTCAAAAGTGACTTATTTCGAGTCTAAGGTGGGGATGGGTAGAAATAATTTCAACCAATAGATTTTAGATAGGTTTGGGTCAATATATTAACCTTATCATTTATATTTAACTCTTAGTTAAATAGTTTAACATTTGCCATGTGTCTTTGTATTTTTATATTATATGGTTAATAAACTTACTATAACAAGACACACGAACCCCAAGTGGTTCATTATTAATATATATAACCTCATCTAAGTCATTTTTCTGATCCTTATATTTTTTGGAATAGAATATCAATTAATAACATAATATTTGTTTTAAATACTCCTTTATGTCAATTGTGACACTATTTAATAATTGATTTTTGTTAAAGTTCTAACAACTTTATTAATTCGAACTAAATTCATTTAATGAGTAATAACATGTCATATTAACCAATAAAATTATTGGAATTCATAAAAAGTCTCAAATTAGATTTATTTGGATATTTATAATATTAATTATTTTAATATTTCATTAATGAAGTAATTACTGCATCACCATTGTGTCATAAATAAATTACATTATTTAATGTCTACAAATTATAAATAAAATACCATTATGTATTTAATATTTTAATCTTTATAATGAATTTTTATAGTCGAATTTATCTTATGGAAAACCCTATATTAAAAATGTTTTAGTTATTAAACATTGATTTTAACTCTTTTAACTCTTCTTTGAATTAAATAATAATAAATGACCTAATCTAATCCAAGTGGACCAAAGAGGTTGTCTTTTTATTCCTAAGGTTGTTTTTGGTTGAATTACAGTTATCCAATAGAATTAGGACATGTGTTAGGGTAATAATAATATCATTTGTACCCTTAAATACCCTATTTACTTTTAACCGTGGTGAATAAAAGTAAAAAGTTACTATTCACCAAAAAATATTTTTACCCTACGGAACCACATTTTACTCCTTGATATTAACCATGTCTCTCTAATTTTCAAAATTGCACTCACAGAAGAGGTAAAAGTAAGTTTTATGTGAATTTTCAAATTCTCCTAGGAGATGGGTAAAAGACGGTGAAAAGTTCAATAAAATTTTTATATATCTAAAAGTATTATAAACTGACTCCAATGAATTACATTGAACATATATAGTTATTATTTTTCTATTTTGACCTAAACTAAATTTCAATAAGATAAATTATTATTTAAATAAAAACTCGGTTTTAAACTATAACTCAATGTTTTTCACTATTCATCAAAAATTGAAAGTTTTCAGAAAAATAACAAAAATTCACCCTAAGCTAATTTCTATATTCCAAATCCAAAAATGAAGTCCATTTTGAATGTTAAAATTTATAAAATTTCAAAAATTGTGTATTAATATTCATAACGGCTAGTTTGATTTGTTGTGGCGTGTGTTAGAACTCGAAGTTGCGTACAACAGACGCTACTGTATTATTCAAAGAGAAGTGTACTGTGGAAACTTGGGGTGTTACATTATCCCCTCCTTCAAATAATTTCATCCTCGAAATTTCTAGAATATTACTGCATAAAAATGCATGGGTGGTTCTTCATCATAAGTTCCTCGGGTTCCCACGTTGCCTCTTCTATTTTATGGTTTCCCCATAGAAATTTTACCAGGTGAGTCGTCTGGTTTCTTAGCACTTGTTATCTTGTATCTATAACCTTGATAGACTCTTCGCAATAAGATAAATAAGGTTCCAGTTCCAATTCATCATAAGTGAGTACATGCGTTGGGTCAGGAATGTATTTTCTCAACAGTGATACGTGGAACACATCATGATCTTTGGAGAGACTTGGCAGCATTGTCAACCGGTAAGCTATAACCCCAAATCGTTCTAGAATTTGGAAAGGTATGATGTACCTGGGACTCAATTTACCTTTATTACCAAAACGTATAACTCTCTTCCATGGAGATACCTTCAAGAAAACATGATCTCCTACCTGAAATTCCAAATCCTTACTTCGGTTATCGGCATAGCTCTTCTGCCTACTTTGAGCTGCTTTGATGTAGTTTTGGATTACCTTCACCTTTTCTATTGTTTCCTCCACCAGTTCTGGGCCTACAAGTTTTCTTTCACCAACGTCTTCCCAACAGGTTAGAGTTGGAAATCTCTTTCCACATAACGCTTCATATGGTGCCATCTGAATGCTTGAATAGAAGCTATTGTTATTGGAAAATTCTACCAGAGGTAAATATTGATCCCACATACCCTGAAAGTCAAGTGAGAAAGATCTAAACATGTCTTATAAGGTTTGAATAGTCCATTGTGATTTTCCATCTGTTTGAGGGTGGTAGGTAGTGCTCAAACAACGTTCTGTATCCAAGGCCTTCTGAAGACTCTTCCAGAATCATGATGTAAAATGTGGATCATGATCAGAAACAGTTGATAGGGGTACTCCATGAAGTCTCACAACTTCATTAATATATATCCTTGCTAGATGTTCAAGTGGTAGATCTTCTCTTATAGTAAGAAAATGTTCTGACTTTGTAAGACGATCAACAATGACCCATATTTCATCGTTCCTTCTAGGAGTCATTGGTAGTCCCATGACAAAGTCCATCATGATATTATCCCATTTCCACTTATGTATGGGAAGAGGTTTCATGACTCCTCCAGGATGTTGCCTTCCAGCTTTCACTTTTTGACAAACAAAACATCTTGACACAAAATCAGCAACCTCTCTCTTCATGTTGTCCCACCAAAAATTTTCCTTCAAATCTCTATACATTTTGGTGATCACAGGGTGTATAGAGAAATTGGAACTATAAACATTGTCCAACAATTCCCTTTATAGATCTGGTATATCAGGAATACAAAGTCTCCTCCCAAATTTGAATATTCCATCTTCATAAACAAAGTCACTCAATCTACCATCATTCACAGCTTTAATCTTTTTTTTGAAATTCTTCATCATTGGTCTGAGATCTCTAAATCCTTTCTAGTGAAGATGGTTTGGAAGCAATTTGAAAAAGTATCTACATTTCACCTTCCATGGTTATTCCCATATCCAACTTCACTAGATCCATGAAAATAGGATCCCTTTCAATTCTCATATAGTTCAAAACTCCATGATCTTTTCTGCTCAAAGCATCTGCCACCTTATTTTCCTTCCCCGGGTGGTAGTGTATCATGCAATAATAATCCTTGAGTAGTTCAAGCCATCTCCTTTTCCTCATGTTGAGTTATTTCTGTGAGAAAATATTCTTCAAACTCTTGTGATCAGTATAAATCTCACATTTCTCAACATAGAGATAGTGTATCCAAATCATCAAAGAAAAGATTACAGCTGCAAACTCAAGATTATGAGTAGGATAGTATTGCTCATAAATTTTTAACTGTTGTGATTCATAGCCAATAACCCTATAATTATGCATAAGGACACAACTAAGTCCTTTCTTCGATGCATCACTATAAATAACGAACCCATCATTCCCCGATGGCAGAGTAAATATAAAGGCATTGACTAATCTTCACTTCAATTCTTCAAAACATTCTTCACACTCTTTTGTCCAGACAAATTTAACCCCTTTACATGTGAGCTTCATTAATGGGTTAGCCAATCAAGAAAAATTCTGGAAGAAACGTCGATAATAACCTACTCAACCAATAAAACTGTGTACCTTGGTTATACTCGTGGGTGCTGGCCATTCTTGGATTTATCTTTTCTTAGAAAGATCAACAAAGATTCCATCCTTAGAGACAATTTGGACAAGAAAAGAAATCTCCTGAAGCCAGAATTAACACTTGCTAAACTTCCCATATAATTCACGTCTTCTCAGAGTCTTCAATATAATGGGAAAGTTATTTTCATGATCTTCGTAGATTTTTGAGTATAACAAGATAGGATCAAAAATAACACTAAAAATTCATCAAGATATTCCTTGAAAACTCTATTCATTTGATCCATGAAAACAAAGGGTGCATTAGTCATCCCAAAAGGCATTACTGTAAACACAGAATTCCAGTACCTAGTTCGAAATGCTATCTTTGGAATTTCATCCTTCTTTACACACAACTGATGTTATCCCGATCGAAGGTCAATCATTGAAAATTATTGAGCTCCATGCATTTGGTCAAATAAATCATCAATGTGACGTAGGGGATACTTATTCTTTATTGTTATAGCATTGATCTCCATGTAGTCAGTGCACAACCTCATTGATCCATCTTTCTTCTTAACAAAAAGAACAGGGGATCCCCATACAGAAACACTAGGGTGAATAAATCCCTTATTACTCAATTCCTCTAGTTGTTTCTTTAGTTCCACTAATTCCACAGTGTCCATTCTATAAGGGGTCTTCGATATAGGCCTTGAACCAAGAATTAAATCAATGGAAAACTCAATTTCTCATTCTAGAGGATGTCCAAGTAAATCTCCCGGAAACACATCTACATATTCTTTCACAATAGTTACATCCTCTATTTGAACCTTCCTTTCCTCACTCACAATTATTTCATTCTCTTCCTCCCTGATAAATGAATTTAGTTGAGCTACCGGGGGTGGATCTAGATAAGAATCAAGTGGTGACAATTCTGCTCTAAAGATAAGGTGTTCTTTAACATCAGCATAAAAAATTGTAACCTCCTTCTTCTTACAATAAATATTCTCATCATGGCCTGAATACCAATCCATATCGAGGATTATATAATATTCAATCGTGGGTATGGCGATGAGATCAGCAGATAAAGAACATTTATATTCCCTATTGGGAACTGATTCATAGAAATTTGTAGCAATGATACATCCCTTATGAGTTTTGACTGACAACTCCCTTGTTAAATAAAATTGAAAATATCTAATTTTCTTAGAAAACTAGGAAGATATGAAACAATGTGATGATCCAAAATCAAATAAATCATTTTCTAAACTTGAGGAAATAATTAAATTACCATCCACCACATCTTTCAGGGATTGAAACTCAGTAGTAGTGATTGCATAAGATTGGCCTTTTTCCCTAGGCATTTTCTGAGGTAAGTTTCCCTAACACTTAGGACATTCATTTGCATAATGTCCCATCTCCCTGTAATTTTAGCAATGGACATTGGTAGTGTCTTTCTTTCCTTTACAATCACCAGCCAGATGTCCTTTTTGTCCACATTTGTAGCATACTCCTTTTCCTTTTAGACAGGCACCAGGTTGCTTCCTTCCAAAATTATCACACGGTGGAAATTCAATTCTTCCCTTCTTCCCTATTTCATTCTTTCCTTTCCTAGAGTGTTCAGCATATCTAATCTTCTCTTTATTTGATTTAAATTCATAAGACTTAGAGAATTCCTTTTCTGTCTTGATAGCACGCGAGACAATATCTTCGTATGATGAGAAGGATTGTGATACTAATGCTCGATGGAGAAATGGATTTAACCCATCAATGAAATGATCAATCTTAATTATTGGGTTACATATATAATCTGCAGCATGCCTCGCTAACCTTGTAAAGTTAGCCTCATACTTTGCAACATTCTCATCCTCCTTTTGCCTTAGACTCAGAAATTGCCTTTCCATATCTACTCGATGGTCACGAGGAAAGTATTTTTATAATAATATCTCCTTAAACTCCCTCAATTCCATATTTGATACTTCATCATATTCCTTTGTGTGTTGAATCAATGACCACCATTGATCAGCATCTCCAGTAAGGCGGTAAACTGCCATGACAACTTTTTCCCTTTTGCTACTCCCCAAAGCATGGAATATTTTCATTAAGGAATTTATCCATTGCTCAGCCACTAATGGATTTGTACTCCCATCGAATGTCGGTGGTTTTTTCCTCATGAAGTGATCTAACATTGATCCTCCACGTTGTGGATCAGGGTGCTCTATATGGGTAAGGTTATTATTCATAACCTAAGTGAGTTGTCCCAGTATGGTGATAAACTGATCAACACCAGTTGTATCACCAGCTCCACTATAATTATCTTGAGCAGGAGGGAAATCCCTACATGGATTGCGTGAATTGATATAATTTACATTCCTTCCACTAGGCACCATTTCTAAACAATGACATGCACTATATTAGTTTATGAATCACAATACATAAATCCAAACTTGTAAAAATCTTAACATAAATTGAACAGTTTATGGATATAATCCGTAATCATAAAAATGTTTTATATGAGGAATTATATACGTATAAACCCTTCATAATGGTTTGTAAAGAAAATGAGAATTATCCTAAGCATATCCCCTGGGAGTGTCGTAACCAAGAGTGCATTAAGGCCCGTTGTCGTGCACCAATTCCCGTTCGAGTCTAGCTTTAAAGCTGTGTTTTCGGGTTTTAACCCTAGGTACATATGTGCCAGAGCCACCTCTACCTGCTCGTATCCAGATAGGGATGTATTGCTCAGAAAACACAGAAAATCTCTACAATACCAAAATTCTATGAAGTTCTTCTATACTAATCCTCAAAGTCTATCTTAGGGCTATGTGATCTAATCAGAGTTTATCTAAATCAAGCTTCCAAGGTTTGTACTAAACTTCCTATGATACAAACTGTAACGCCCCGACCCTGGTTACCCAGAGTCGGTGCATTATTACATAACATTGGCATGATCACAAGGAAATCATGTCTCGAAAGGCAGATCAGTTTAGTATTATTGGAAATAAGATTTATACATAAGTTCAACTTTACAATTTGAAAATAAACACAACACAAATTTATTCCATTGGAAACATCCAAGCCTCCTAAATAATGCCTGAAAGTCACTCATAACTAAATTCTTCATATCCTGGGAAAATTAAACATAAGATAGGGGTGAGCTCAAACGCTCAGTAAGGGTAAGCAATACAATGGAAGATAACATAAATATTAATCATGGTGAATAACTGAAACCACATGCCTTTACCAATAATAAACATGAATAATTTTTGGCAAGAATATGAGCTGAGTAAATAATGCCATAATAAAATGAAATCATTGGTATTCTACTAGTCGAATGACCACATGAACCATCAATATTATTTTCATAATGAGGAAATGTATAATTCCAGACATTCTGAAACATTTTTTCAAGGCCTTAGCCAAGATGTCTAAAAATGATTAAGGCCTCGGCCAAAACCATATATCAAATTGGGAAAGGGCCTCGGCCAATTCCATGTCTAGTTGTCTCATGAGACCTACCGATGCATCGAGGAACTATAGCGGGATCTACCCATCACTTACTAAGTCTAATACATTCCTCATATGAAAAGGTTTAAACATATCATAAACATTCGTATTAAAACTGGTATACGAAATGTCAATACTTTAACCATAAAACCTGATTGGTATAAAAATAGAACATACACCGTCAAACATATCACAAAACCTTCAATACAATATGGAAGTTTTGTATCATAATAAATCAACTTCGAATAAACTTAAAATCAATCAAAGGATGTTGACATAGATGAAATCAAAACTATTTGAGAGAAATATCTCTTTTTTTGAAATCATTTAAAGTCACATAATTATAAAATAAAACATTTACTTTGAAAATGTCCTTATAATATTGTAAGGGAAGCTTATAAGATTTTATAATGCTGGAAAATAGCCACACCCACCGTATAAGTTAAAAAAAACATTCTTGCCTTAATTCTGTCTTAAATGATAAAAAGGACCTTGTTTGGAAAAAGACAGAAATATGACTTTATAAACTTCTTATAAAAAGTCAAACAAGGGTATAAATGAATTTAACACATAGTATGTAAAATAGTAAGAATGATTTGAAATACATTTTTAAGAAACATGGATGTGGATGACAAAGAGGTCCCAGTAGATAATTACATATAAACAAGCTCGGTTAATGAAGAGATTGTGAAATAAACCCTTACCTTGTAATTTTCCTTGGTTGAGGGTAGGTTAACCTCCTATATAATAGTTCAATCATTATTATTAAATAATACAAGAATCACACACATAAATATGATATCATATATGATCTCTTAATATTTCTTTGTTAATAGTATTTTAGTATTATCGTCGTTTTGGGTGTTCACTTACTCGTTTTCTTTTATATATTTTGTTACTTAAGCCGTGTTTATTATACATAGGTTGTATCTTATTCATATCCAGAATGATATTAAGTCCTTAAGCATTATTTTTAATCATCAACTGAAAATTAGTCTTGAATGGATACGATGGGGAATGAATCTCATCGCGTTCGTGGAGACGGTAGTACGTACGTACGCACGAGTGACAATATCATTTTTTGATATTAAAATCATATATAATTGGATGGTATATCATATAAACAAAATCATTATAATAATTTATTTATTATTTACTTCAATTACGCATCATTATTATACCCATCAAATAATAATGTATTGAACAACAATTACACCACGATGTGGAGATGGTAAGCCGTACGTACGCACGTATGGTGACATGTCATTTAAGGGATGGATAGAATAATGAATTTGGTTGTATCATATTTATAATAACATCACAGTATATATAAGATTCTGGAGTTATTTTATTATAATTGAAACAACAAGGAAAAAGGAAGTGGAAGAAGAAAGGAACTTGAAAGAGGATGGTGAAAACAATACCTCTTCTTCGGGTTCTTTCTTTTGATTTGAAAAAAAGGGATACTTATGTTGGATTTATGATAAAACTAAGGCCTCTAGGTTGAAGTGAGGGAAGTTTATAGGATATTTGGGCAGGGGATGGCTGAACCAAAAGGCTTTGAAGGTATGAATTTTGAGAGAAGGGCGAGTGCCCTTTTATAAGAGGGGTGAGAGACACCTTAGGAAAAACTTAAAATAGTATTTTATAATAAATTTATATTCGGTTTATAATGGCTCAAAAGTGACTTATTTCAAGGATAAGGTGGTTATGGATCTAAATCCTTTCAACCAATAGATTTTGGATAGGTTTGGGTCACTATATTAACCATATCATTTATATTTAACTCTTAGTTAAATAGTTTAACATTTACCATGTCTCTTTGTATTTTTATATTATATTGTTAATAAACTTACTATAACAAGCCAAGATAACCCCAAATGGTTCATTATTAATATATATATTCTTATCTAAGTCATTTGGCAGATCCTTAGATTTTTAGGAATATAATATCAATTAATAATATGATATTTGTTTTAAATACTATTTTATGTCAATTTTGATAGTATTTAATATTTGATTTTTTTTAAAATTATAACAACTTTATTAATTCAAAATAAATTCATTTAATCAATAATAACATGTCATATTAACCTATAAAATTAGTGGAATTCATAAAAAGTCTCAATTTACATTTATTTGGATATTTATAATATCAATTATTTTAAAATTCCATTAATTAGGTAATTCCTGCATCACAATTGTGTCATAAATAAATTAAATTATTTAATGTCTAAAAACTATAAATAAAATACCATTATGTAGGAAATATTTTTAGATTTATAATTAACATTTATCATCTAATTTATCTTATTTATAACCCTATATTAAAAATGTTTTATTTATTAAACTTTGATTTTAACTCTTCTTTGAATTAAATAATAATAAATGTCCTAATCTAATCCAAGTGGACCAATGAGGTTGATTTATTATTCCTAAGCTCTTTTTGGTTGAATTAAACTTAGATAATAGAATTAGGACATGTGTTAGGGTAATAATAATATCATTTTTACCCTTAATTACACTATTTACTTTTAATCGTGGTGAATAAAATTAAAAAGTTACTATTCACCAAAAATTATTTTTATCTTATTGAACCATATTTTACTCATTGATATTAACCGAGTCTCTCGGATTTTCGAAATTTCACCCATAGAAGTAGTAAAATTATGTTTTATGTGAATTTTCAAATTCTCCTAGTAGATGGGTAAAAGAAGGTGAAAAGTTCAATAAAATTTTTACATATCTAAAAGTATTATAAACTGACTCCAGTGAATTACATTGAACTTATATAGGTATTATGTATCTATTTTGACCTAAAATAAATTAAAATAAATAAATAATTTTTAAAAAAAAAATCGGTTTTAAACTATAACTCAGTGTTTTTCACTATTCATAAAAAATTGGAAGTTTTCAAAAAAATACCAAAAATTCAACCTAAGTTAATTTCGATATTTCGAATCCAAAAATTCTGTCCATTTTGAAAGATAGAATTTATAAATTTTCAAAAATTGGGTATTACTTTTAATAACAGCTAGTTTGATTGGTTGTGGTGTGTGTTAGAACTCGAAGTTGTGTACAACACACACTACTATATTATTCAAAGAGAAGCGTATCGTGGAAGCTTGGGTTGTTACAAATATATCATAGTCATTATCAGCCAATCCCTTGCTCATTCCCCAATTAACTCATATGCTACTCCTTCACAACATAATCACAACCAATATCCATTTTACCAGTAATTCCATTAATTAATTACACAATTAATTAATCTTTCCCATTACCACTAATTAACCCAATGATTATTTAATTATAGTTTCCTAATTCATTACTTTGATAATTAATTCACTAATTAATTATCCATATTCTACAATTTCCATTATTCAATCAATTCCCCAATTCCTCAATTAATCAATTTATCACATAAATTAATTCAATTAAGAATTCCAATTGCTTAATAAACCCAATAAATTATCCAATCACATGCACATAATTGATAATAAGACGATGTAATTTAAATAATATTCCACCTACCTCAATTAGTTGATGAAAAATCACCCAATGGAAATCCCCAAAATTGAAAATCAAAACAGCGTAGATTGAGATCCAGATCTAAAACACTATATCAAGATTAAAAAATTCAATATCTCTTAGATCTAGATATAGATCCACAAGGCTAGACCTAGATTCATCAAATCTAGATCCAGATCTAGAAAAATGGAGGACAATATCAAAATAAAATAACGGGATAAGAAAAGTGGATAAACGAAATAGAAATGGGATAGGATCCACTTACTCGGAGGGGCAATGATTTTTGATACAAGCTTCAAATCACAAAGAATGGAGGTCAATAAGGCTTGGTATTTGTCAGATGGGCTCTAAAATCAAGAAAGAGGAGCTAGGGTTAAATGAGGGTCTATTTCAGATTGATTATGGGGTTCAAGAATTTTCAAAATTAATTTTGAGGAGACTTTAATTCCCATGTATGGTTAGCTGGGTTGGGGTGCAAAGATTTCCTTAAATTTTCACCTAAACAGTGCACCTATTTTATAGGGGTGTAGGATTACTATTAAAACGACACACTATTTGAAAAATCATGAACAACCATGAAATTCCGCTCTGTTTTGGGTTGAAAATTTGTAGGGATGGGGTGCATGAATTGGGAAAATCTTGCACCAGTTGTGCAAAGAACTATAATTTCCTTTTTTCTAAAATTTCCACCCAAACATAACCAAAGGTAAAACCCAAATGAAAAGTACTCAACAATAAACAAAATATTACCTATAATGGATCCTGAGAAAACTATCAAAATGGTTTGTATTGTGTAATCTCCCAACCTTATAAAAACTCATCCTCAAGATACACTCCCAGTATTCTCAAAGAATCGAGACAAAACAATCGGGGCACTTAGCCCCCATATCTCCATTCCATTACCATGTTTCCTCTTACACGTGACCATGTTTCCATAATATGAGAACTATCAACACAACCTTTACCCACAACACTTTATAAATGCAATCCAACACACGTATTATATTATCTTCAAATGACACATATATCTCAATCTCAACATCATCCATGTCGATCACATGACAAGGTTCAGGGTGAAACCAACATAGTTCTTACACATGGAGAACATCATTAATGACACTGTCTTTCTGTGGAAGAGAGAATTAGTATTTCACTGGTCCAATTCTCTTCACAACATGAAAAATAACAACAAACTTAGGTGCCAACATTCCATGTCTCTCTATCCTATGGTGACCCAATCGAGGTGACACCTGAAAGAATGCATAATCACGATATTTAAACTCTAAGGGTTTTTATGTCTACATAAATACAAATTTTTTCAAATTTGAGTTGTATACATATGTTTCCAAATTAGCTAAACCTACCTCGATGACTCCTACACAAGACTCATTCCCAACAACATAGAATCACCTTATTCCATCTAGCATAAGGGTGATCTACCTGGACTTCCATAAAGAGCCTTGTACCATTCTATATAAATATTTTCCTAACAACTATTGTTATAAGTGGAAATAATTAAATCCATTTTCTTCTCGCAAGACCCACCAAATTAAATAACACAAGCTCATATAATATACTCAAGATCCTATATTATACACTCCAACTTCCCATCTATCTGTGGGTAGAATACATACTTAACAAAACCAACGTACCAATATCCTTCTAAAATACCTGCTAAAACAATGAAGTAAAGTGAGATTCATGGTCTAAAACTATAGTCTATGGCTCCTTGTGCAGATGTAATATCTCTCTAACATATAGTTCTTCAGAATGATCTACTAATAAATTCTCCCACCTAGGTAATAAATGTGTTACTTCTGTTTGTCTAGCAACAATAACCCAAATATAATCATTCCTCAGAGTAATCATGAGGGTACCCACCCCAAATTCCATTGTCACATTGTCCTATTCCCATTACAGAATGGGAAACAACTATATAAAAACTCAAGGTTGTTGATTCTCAGCCTTCACCTACTGATAGTTGTATCATCGTGTTACAAAAACAAATATTTCCTTTTCCATGCCTGGACACCAAAACTATCGTCATAGGTCATGGTACATTTGGTCACACCTGGATGTACCACCCACTTCAATGTTTGAAATTCCCTTTTCAACTCCTCACACACACTCAAATTCACTACAAAAATATTCTTGATTTAAATGATCTCGTCTTAATCTATCAACTAGTCTCAAGGTATCCCCCGCCTTTAACGATTTCTCCCAAAGATAAAAATTCTGGATCGTAAAATTTCATGTCTTTAATACATCTCAAAAAAAGTATACTTCATTGAAGTTGATGAAAGATTCAACTTCTCCTAAATCTCTTAAACCACAACATGCATCTCAGCTATAAAAACCATCATCTTCAACTCAACACTAGACTCATGAACCACCCGAGTCTCTTTCTTCCTACTTAGAGTGTTGATAACAATGTTCCCCTTTTTGGGTGTATATTCTAGCTAAAAATAAAATTAATACATATAATCAACAAATATCCACTTCAAAATATTCAAATATTTTTTCTAAAATATATACTTTAAACTCTTGTGATCATTATAAAAATTAAACTTCTCACCGAAATGACAATCCCCCCAACACTTCAGTGGATAAACATCATCAGAAAACTTGAGTTAATGAGTAGGGTAGTTCCATTCATGATGCCTCAACTGCTAAGACTCGTATGCCACAAATCGATCTCCATGCATCAACATGGCTCCCAGTCTAATCCCAAAAGAGTTACAATACACTGTGTACTCCTCACCTAGATCTGGGAGGACCAATATTGGTGTCAATGTCAAAGGCTTATTCAACTCCTGGAAATCCTTGTTGAAAACTTTTGACAATTCAAACTTTATAACTTTTTTTGAAATAACTAAAATGGTTTTTCCATATGGTAAAATTTCTTTATTAATATATATTAATATCCAGCTAATCCAAGAAAGCTATGGATAATAAAAACATTCTTAGGCTTCTCCCAAGAAACTACTTTGTGTACATTATCTAGTTCCATAGACACACCTTCCTCCAAGATGATGTGACCCCATAATTGGATTTGATAAATCCAAAATTGAAACTTATATACCTTTGAATATAGTTATTTGTCTTTTAGTGTACTCAGGATGATGTCAAGTTGTTGGGAATGACCGTCATGAGTCTTGGAGTACACCAAGTTGTCATGAAAAACACCACAAAAAAACTGATCAAGGTACGAATGGAGGATCCAATTCATCAGGTCCATAAATATTGGTGGTGTTTTTATCAACCAAAATGGAATTAGTAAGAATAAATATAGGACATACCTTCTTCTTAATACACTCCTTGGTATATTAGAAGTTGAAACTCCTAGTTTATGATACCCTGATCCCAAGTCAATCTTTGATAATACAGAAGCTCCTATCAACTCATCAAATATATATACTATACAAGGAAGTGAATAACACTTATTCATAGAAATATTGTTAAACATATGTTAATCAATACACAAGAATATAGTATTGTCTTCCATCTTTTCAAATAGCACCAAAGACCCACAAGGTGATGTGGTCGAATGGATAAATCCTTTATCATCCAACTCCTCCAGTTAATTATTGAGCTCTTTCATATCTTTAGGTTACATTATGTATGGTGGAATAAAACATGACTCAAACCCTAGAATGGGATCAATTATAAATTCTACATATCTCTCATGTAGCTGTCCTAATAATTCTTCATGAAAGACATCCTGAAAGCTAACCACCACATGTGGAAGAACTTCCTTCTATAAACCTCCATCATCCAGCAATAGACTTGATAGCTGGTCTATGAGCTCTCCTGGTTGATGAGTAATTAGCCATGCTCGTCTTTTCTAGATATCCCACTCTCCTAAAATAATATATTTTCCAGCCTTAGGAGACTTAAAAGTAACTCTCCTATGGTAACAATCAATTTGGGGCCAGTATATGACAAAGCATTCCATACCCATAATTAGGTCCTAGCCTGAAATGTAAAGAATATAATTATCCCATATAAAAAGTTACTCATCAATCTTAAGAAAACATCACTTTCATAGACAATACACCCAATTATATATCTATTATCATCATCCCACTCACAAACTCCACCACATAGATAAAACAATTAAAAAAATTAAGATATAAAGGAATGAGAGGCACTAGTATCAAATAAAAAACTAGATAAATTTGATGCTACTAGAATAGTGCATCTCAATGTTGATAGTCTAGCCTTTCTATCCAAATGTGTATACTACACTACATGTAATTTTCATGTCCCTCTTACCTGTGATGTAGTCTGACCCCACTTATCTATGCTACCCTACTGATATGGGATCTCTTTCCCAAAATCTCCACATCCACTAACTCTACCACCTCATCTTGTATAACTCTATCTGCCCAAATTATATGGTGCATAAGATTCCCTTCCCGCACCCTAGTTCTGTTTAGCTCGTCCATAACTAACTCTCTAGATCAGGTTCCTAAAGAACATCTATAGATGACCCATCGTTCCACAAGATTAGAACTCCACTGGTGGTTTGGTTCAATACTTCTTTAAGTGTCCCACCCTAGCACACTGGTGGAAAATCACTTCGGTATGATCCCGAGTATCTAATCCCCCTGACTAGATACTTCGTTTCTCATTGTTCTTTGAAAAATATAATAACGATGCTTCTTACTCTTGGATGATGTACATATAGATCATCTAGAATAAACCACATGTCCACCACTAGAAGCCGCCTTCAGGTTCCCCTCTGAAATGAGTGTTTGGTTCACAACTTCAGTAAACTTCTAAAGATATCATCCTGGTACTTAATTTCACACATAAGACCATCTTGAAACCATTTAAATGAAGTAGCATCATCTTCCAAAAAAGTTGTAGAAAAAAAAATAAAATTATGTGAATAATCGAATATAGTACATAAAATAATTGCTCCCATGATTCAATCTCAAGAACTCCCATTCTATCCCCCATCTCAGCATCTCTGGATAAAAGTTATAAAAAACAACATCTAAAATACCTTTATCTCTATAGTCTCCAGCTGTCCATCCTGATTTTAGATGTCCCACCAACACTTCACCTAGCCACACAACATATATGTATCCACCTTGACTCTTTTCTCAATAGGGGTATCCAAGTGGTCATGTATAATATAAAAAAATAAATCTTGAACACAATTTCATCAACACCACCCTCTCTAGTAAACATCAAAGGTTGATGCTTCTGGAACTCTATTGTTAGGTCTGACATGATATCACAACCTTCCTTAGGTCTCTTTCCATGAATTGCATGAAACAAGTGAATTTCTCTTGTAAATTCTCTCCCACTCCCTCAACTGGCACTATCGGTGCCTCAGGCTCTGCTAATGGTGGATCATCTGCAGACATATCCTCCAATCGTCCTCTCAACATGCGTCGTCATGGAGGCATATCCATAAAATTCCAAACATTTATATGAGGACTCATAACACAACTTAGTCACCTTTATGTAAGATGATAATCAAAACAATTCAAAAAAGCCTTTTCCCAAAACCTCATCACGTGGTCAAAACTAAGTCACTATAACTACCCTTAACTACCCTACACCAGGTCCTATTTTGGAAGGGTAAATACATTTCATTATTCAATTTTTCTCATTATATAACCATTTGTTCAATTTTTTCATCATTTTAAATTACCAATTTCTGTTAGGAATCTTCTTCATTTCATTTCACAAGAAAATAAAAATAGTTAAAGTCAAAAAACATACCAAACACTCATTTTCCCATGTGTTCCAAAAAATGATCCATGTTGCAAAATAATATTGAGTGCCTAGATTAATTCATGAAAACTCAAATTTGGTGATATATTGAGTCATGAGTCCTTTAAAAACATTTTTTAGAAAAATAATAATATCACATAAAATGTGTCTCACTCAGGGTGAAATAATATTCAATTCTAACAATGAACTGAAATAACAACAATCCCACCTTAGGTTCTTGGGCTTACCCCCACACATGAGATTGAAACTCCCCATGTACAAGATTATGACCAAGGCCTAACTCCTCTTAGTATCCTTTCTACCTTTCAAAAATAGTAATAAAAATAAAAATAAAAGAAAACTCCTTTGAAAAAACATTGTGATGTCTTGACTCGGGTGCCACGCATCAGTGCCCTGAGCTGGTCGACCACATGACCCCAAGAGTTTGTCCCCATATTCCATAGGCTTCTAACTAGTAGTGTGAGTATGATATTTCAATCATAGGGATACTATATCCTTTTTTCACATAGTTATACACTAGTTGAAATAAATAAATAATAGTGTAATAACAAATATAAATAATTAATACCAATATCTCATGATAATAAAAGAAAGAAATATAATATCTAGATAAAGTAGAAGACATTCCAGGATAAGTACATATCAGGTGTCTAAAATGAAAAAAAGACACTAATGAATCCCAGGAAGGTATTCAACTATGTTTAGTGTCCTCATCCATGATCCATCCTGACCCATTAATATAACACTAGGAATTTACCCTTAACCTATCATAAATCAATGAAGTCTATTCAGGTACAGACTGGGAAACCCGAGTATGGTGTGAGTACAACTCAGTAGGCTACTGAAAATGGTATCTAAAGAAAATAAAATCAATAAAAATTGTATATATTTGTATAAATAAATAATTATAATGAATAAGTAAACAGTTATCGAGTTATATTTTATTCTTTATTTCATCACGTAACTCTCAGGTTCTCAAGAACAAATGAACCTAAATTCCTACTTCAGCTCGTTCCTGAGTCTGAAATATCCCTATGGGATATCATACACCTAAATCTCATTATTAACACTCTTTATAACAATTAAAATCTTTATAAAATTCATAAGATATGTAAATCAGTCTAGCATGAGAAATGTGAAAAATGGATATAACCTCAAGGGTTAGAAGTGAGTGAGATTAATAAACCATCAAATCATACTAGGAATAGGTAAAATATGTCATGGTCATTTCCCTAGCCTAACTCCAAGATCCCTCACAGTCTATTGGAAATCATATAGAAGTTCACATGATCTTTTTTACTTGAAGGATCTCATGGTCCTTCAGATAACAATATAAAATCTCAATTGGTCATATATCTCTAAGGCTCTCATGGTCTTTTGGAAATCACAAAGAACACTCACATGGTCTTCTTCACTCAATACCTCACTCACACCCTATTTAACCCATGTTCTACTCAATGCCAACATAATCACAACCAATAGCCATTTTTCCAATCCTTCTATTAATTATTTTCATAATTAGTTAATCATTACCATTTCCATTAATTATCTAAAAGATTAATTACTCCTAATTTTCATATTCAATACTTTGATAATTATTTCACCAATAAATTATCTAAATTCTATAATTTCAACTATTTAATCAAATCCCAAATTCTTTAGTTAATCAAATGACTATATAAATTAATTCAATTAGGAATTACACTTGGTAAACTAACCTTATCAATTAACCAATCACATTAACATAATTGATAATAAGAGTATAGGATTTTAAAAATATACCACCTACCTTAATCCATTGAAGAACGATCATCCAACAAAAATTTGCAAAATTGAATAGCACAATGAAATATCAGATCTAAATCCTTAAAAAAAGATTAAACCATTCAAGATGTCTTAGATATAGATATAAATACATAAGCCTAGATAAATATATTCATCAAATCTATATCTAGATCTAGAAAAATAGATGAAAACATATCACCAAAATAATGTTAGAAAAAAGGAGGATGAATAGGAAAGAAACAATATATGATTCACTTAACGATAGGGGAAAAGAGCATTGATACAGGCTTAAAATCATGAAAAATGGAGGTTGGGAGGATTTCAATTCATCAAAAGAGCTTATAAATCTTGAATGATGACCTAGGGTTGAATGGGGGTCGATTTGGGATTAATTTGGGGGTAAATAAAGTTAAAAAATTAATTTTGGGGAGACATTAATTATTATGGGAGGTTAGCTGGTTTGGGGCACATGGTTTTCCCAAATTGTTCCCTTAAACCTTGCATCTATTTTAAATGGGTTCATATTTACTCGTAATATGGAACACGATTTGACAAACTATGCACTAACTACACAATCACCCTCTGTATAGGGTTGTATGGTTAGCTGGGCTGGGGCACACGGTTAGGGAAAATCATTCACCTACCATGAACAACTCAATAATTTACATTTTCTCAATTCTCCACTCAAACACACCATAAGGTAGAACCAAAATTAAATGTAGTACACACTAAACAAAATATTACCTATAAACATTCCTGAGACAACTCAAAAAAATTATTGATCTATCAATGTTTCCCCATCTTCTCATAGTGGACCATGTTTCCTCATATTCCTCTAGTGGATCATGTTTCCCCATATTCCATAGTGGTCAGGTTTCCTTATACCCTATATTAGATCAATCCCATTGACTGGATTCTCATCATTATCTAATGAGATATAAATCATTACTCAATGCATTAGAGGAAGATATAATTCATACCATTAACATAATAATAACATATATACACATTCCATAATATAATAAAACTTTTATCATATCATGACCCATAAAAAGAGATCAGTTTCATAAACATAACATTATTGTCCATGAAATTAAATGGGTATCATAAATTTGTCATCATATCACAACCTATGGAAATGTGGTAGGTCTCATAGTTATTTCATCAAACCATAACCTATTAAAATAATAAGGTTTCCAAAGAATATAACTCATTGAATAAGAACAATTTTCATAAAAAAAATTTCGTATTAAACATAAACCTTTCAAATAAAGAATAATAATCAAGAACTTGGATCATATCCACATTAATAAATGAACTATTTGAAAATATTTCAACTTTTATGGAAAATATCATTTTGAAAAACTTTCACGGGGAAAATATCATTTCTTCTTTGAAAAATTATTTTTAAAACATGAAACATTTTTGAAAACCATTTTCCTTGAAAAAATATTTAAAAATAACCTTTGATAAACAATGAGGGTGTTGCAATAAACTATTAACACTTTGGAAACTACAAATAATAATCCCCAAGAGAGAATAAAATTAAATAAAGATTATAATATAATGAAAATAGTATTATTAATGATATAAAATTTCAAATTAAAATTATATACACCTTATAAAAGTATATAGGTGTATAAAAACAAGTGTCTCAAAGAAGACAAATTGGATATAATTACCTTACCGATATGGTAAATTTTGAATAGTAAACCCCATGAAATAGAGGTTATAAAATGGGGTTCTAATAACTGATAAATTTAAGAATAATAATAATAGAATATTTTCATGGGATTTTTATAAACTATGCAATATAGATGAGTGGTGAATATGGAATAAGTCTCATCGAAATGAAAGTGAGAATAGAAATACTCAAAACTTATGTCTTGACTCTCATCATACTCATTCAAACCTACGATATGAAAAATATATATTTTTATAAATATATTCCATAACAATATTCAATCATATCATGCAACATATTATTTACTTATGAACTTATATAACCTTTTTATTAATGATTCTATATTAAAATTACATTTCAGGTAAGTACTGCTTTGTTTTTCACATGAGTTTTAATTTGTCATATTTTTTCCTATTACTTATATCATGATTTCAGGATATCAAGAATGATAAACATGAAATAAATATACTAAATATTCAGTAAATATGTATTTATAATAATCTATAAAATAGAAAATAGAAAATTAAATACACTATTCATGGAGACGATAGGTTGTATGTACGCATGAACGTTGTCTCCATTTTCTAATCTTAATGAAAGAAAGAATGTAAATGAAATATGTGTATATATAATATCACGATATTATTATTATTATGTCATATATATCATATAAATTCACTAAACCCATCCTTAATAAATTCCATGTAAAGTGGGAATGAATCAAATCGTTTAGAGGAGGCAACAGTCCACATATCCACAAATGAAGTTATCGTATTTACACAAAATGGAATATATGAAAGTATGTTTCATATATTAATTAAATAATAATAAATACATCATAAATGTCATATATATCATATGAAAATATAAATTTTATCATTATTCCCAACCTTGAATGGTGGAAAGAAGAACCAATGTCATCAGTTCGTGAGGCGGTAGTCAGCCGTCCATACGAATGACGATTATGTATTCCATTTGATGGAAGTGTGTGTGATTTTAGATATAACCCTTAATATAAAAAAAGATAATTATATATATTATCCTTAGGTTACTATGAAATATTTTTATAAGATGATTTTAAGTTGTGGAGAAATAAATAAAGACAATATGCATGTTGAATGATCTTACCTCTTCTTTGGGTAACTCCTTTTAGTTTGCACCAAAGGGATTCTTTGATTGGTTTTATACAAAAAGGGGGGATTATAGAATGAAGTTAGGTGGGGTTTAGGATATTTGGGTTTGTTATAGATAATCCAAATGGATTTATTGGTGTGAATAAGTGAGGGAGGTGAGTGCCCTTTTATAGTGGAGGGGGAGTGACATTCTTGTAAATATAAAAAGGAAAACACTATTGAGAGGTATCTCTTAAATCGTGTGCCTCCCATAATTTTCCATTTTTGGTAAAATATGGTAATTAGAGTAAATATTCAAATAAAACATATTCTGTTAAATTTTCCTGGTTATTTGTAATGTAAATATTAATGTTTAACCATTAGATAAATACTTTTTTATTTAATTATTGTAATTTATTCAAATTATATTCTCTAATATTTTTTTTCAAAAACTGATTTTACAAAATTATAAATTATAAATTATTATTATTAATAATATTTAATCCATTTTTTCAAATTCTAATAACAGAAGTGGCAGAAATTATTTTAAAATTAATCTCGTAGACATGCCGCAACAATATGGGTTTTTAAGCAAATATTTTTGAAATATTGAAATGTATTTATATCCAATTAAAATTTTAAATTGGTTATAATGACATAAATTGGATTAATTTATGTTCAATAGATATAATTACACTCTAAAACCAAATTAAAATATAATTTAACAACATAAATAAATTATATGAAAAAGCAGTTTCGAAGTAAAATGCAGTATTTTTCATTATTTATCCAAAAATAATGTATTTTAGAAAAATCTATAAAATTTACCCTAATATAATATTTAAATTATGAATTAAAAAATGAAGGTTATTTTAGAAAATTAAATTTCTAAAATTTTCTAAAATTAATTTTATTGTTGTTCATAGAAGAACAAAAAAATCATTTCATTTGAGAAAATAGTATTTTCAAATATATAAAGACTTTACCAAAATATTATATGTTTTATTATCAATAGGTTTCATTTATATAAAACAATTATAAATAATATTTAAAAATTAGTTATTACTATTTATATTAATATATTTTATGGTTATGTTATAACTATATCATCTAAATAATTGTAATAATAAAAGGTTCTTTCTTAGAAACTCACTGTTTCTTGTAACGTAAGCTAAGACGGTGTTGTGTGTATCACGAGATTAAATGGGTGTAGATTATAAAAAATCTCTTACTTTGTGTATCCTGAAACATAAGACATCAAATAAATTTAATTTATTTGAAAAAAATTCATAAAACTCAGGGTGTTACATTCTACCACCCTTAATGTGAATTTCACCCTCGAAACTCATCACCCTAATAAAAAAATGAGATACTTCTTCCTAATCATATACTCAAGTTCCCAAGAAGATTCATATAACTAGTGATTTATCCACAAATCATTTACCATGTGACAGGTCATGTTTTGTATAACTTTATCTGTACGACCCATAATTTCAACTGGTTGCTCCTCATATGAAAGATCATGCTTCAGTTGTATGCCCTATGGGTTTAGTACATGTAAAGGGTTAGGTATGGGATTCATAGAGAGAGATACGTGGAACACATTGTGGACTTGATAGAGATTTAGAGGAAGCTCCAAGTGATAAGCTACTGTCCTGATACGATCAAGAATTTCAAAGGGACCAATAAACCCATGGATGAGTTTCCCTTTCTTCCTAAATATCATAACATTCATTCATATAGAGATTCATAGAAAAACATTCTCATTAACTTAATATTATAGGTCATGACAAAAATTATCAGTATAATTTCATTCTGACATTGAGATACCACCGTATGATGTTGAATAGTTTTAACCTTCTCATCCATTTCTTCCAAGATATCATTTCCCAATATATTTCTTTATCCAACATCATCTTATCACATTAGAGATCTACATTTATTCTAATATAGTTCTTCATAAGAAGCCATCTAAATTATTTATTGAAAGATATTTTGGTAAGCAAACTCAACTATAGTAAGGTGTTGATCCCAAACACCTTCAAAATCCAAAGAACAATATCTTAACATATCCTATAGAGTTTTAATTATCCTTTCACACTAAACATCCTTATGAGGATAATAATAATTTATGAAACTAAATCGTGTATCATGTGCATGATGAAGACTTCACCATAACTTTTAGGTAAACCTCATTTTCTGATCAAACACAATGGAATGTGGTACTCAATGAAAATTTAACAATTCATTAATTTATATCCTGGAAAGATGAACTAGAGAGAAGTATTCTCTAAAATAAATGATGTGTGTTGGATTTGTAAAGAGATCAAATACAGCCCAATTTGAAATAAACCCTTTAGAGTTTTTGGGGAGTACCAAAACAAAATCCACAATGATGTTGTCTCATTTCCATTCTGGTATGGGTAATGTATAGAACATCACCTTATAATTTTTTTATTAACCTTAACCTGCTAGCATACCAACCCTGAGTTACAATCTCCATGATATCACTCTTCATGAAATCCCACCATAAGTACTCACTCAAGTATTTATACATCTTCATAATTACATGATGAATAGAGAATGATGAAATATGTGATTCCTCTAACAAATCCTTCTTAAAATCCCATATGGAAGCAACACATACACGATTCCTAAATTTTATCATTTCATCCTAATCAGGGATAAACTCAAGAACATTCCTAACCTTATTTTCATTCTCTAATTCTTCCATAATCACAACTTTAATCTTCACTTGGATAGATGTTTGAAAATTAAATTAAGGAAGATAAGATTTTTCACCTTCCTACAAGATTTATAGATCTATACTTTGAAAATATAGAAATATTGGATCTTTTCTGATCCTCATTATAGATAATCTGGCATGATCCTTTTGACTCAAAGCATCACCCACCTTGTTCTCATTCCCATTGTGGTAATGTATTTAGCAGTCATAATCATTTATCAGCACTAACCATCTTCTCTAGTTCATGTTCAACTCCTTCTATGTGAATATATATTTCAAACATTTATAATCAGTATATATATCACATATCTCCATAAATATAATTCCACCACATATTTAAAAAAATTACTCCAACTAACTCCAAATCATGAGTTGGTTAATTTTTCTAATGGGTATTAAATTATCATTAAGGGTAGGGTATACCAATTTTATTATATATAAGTACACAATCAAATCCATTCTAATATTTATAACTATAGAATACAAAACCTTCTACACTATAGGGTAAGGTAAGCACATGTTCACTGACTTACATTCTCTTCAGTTAATTGAAATTTTCTACACATTCATTTTTCTAGAGGAACTTGGAACATTTCCAAGTAAAATTGGTCAAAGGATTAGATATTCATGTGAAATTATCCAAAAAGCATCGATAATATAATATTAAACTATGAATTCTATAGATCTAATTTTCTATGGTTATTATAAGCCAACATTCAATAGCCTCCATCTTCAATGGATCCACTACAATACCATCTTTTAAGATAATATGACCCAAAAATGAAACCTTTTACAACCAAAATTTACACTTTTTATATTTTTACACATTTTATCCTTCCTTAGGGTCTTTAGTACAATTCTCAAGTGGTCTTAATCCTCTTCCTTTCTATTTGAATGGTTTATAATGTTATATATAAAGACTACATCAAACTGATCGAGGTAATACCTAAAGACTCTATTCATAAAATCCATGAAGATAGAAATGGTCTTAATATGACCAAAAGAAATCACTATATATTCTTAGTGTCCATTCCTAGTATGAAATTTATCATGGTTATATCTGTTTTCTTGAATCTCATTTGATGATATCTAGAACTATGGTCAATATTGGTAACGTATTGAGCTTTATATAGTTAGTCAAACAAGTCATAAATAAAGGGAATATAATACTAATTTTCGATCGTGATCTTGTTCAACTACTGATAATCAATACTGTGTCACATTTATCCATCTATATTTTTCAAAAATAGAATAGGTGCAACCGAATGTGACACACTTTTTTGAATGAATCCCTTATCTATGTTTTCTTGGAGTTGCATCCTTAATTATTACAACTCAATTGGGCCCATTCTATATAGAGCCATTGAAATTTGTGTGGAACCAAGTATGAGTTATTTTGAGAACTCAACATCAAATTTTGGTGAAAGGATAGGAAACCCTTCTAGAAATACCACAAACAATTCCTGAACAGTAGGCATATCATTGATTTCTATTTTCTCCCCAACCATTTGAGATAAACAGCCCTCCTGAATAGGAATTAAGACCCATACACTAGATGTAATTTACATAGTAAGTTCATACTTATGATCACATTAATATAAAATAATTTTTTGGTTTTAAATATAAAACATAACATCCATTCCTTGACAATTATTATGGTATTTATGCCGAGAAATCCAATACATGCTTAATATGAAATCAAATTCATCCAATGGAAGAATGAAAAGATTTATAGGAAAAAAATTAAAAAAAATTTCAATCATAGTGTAATATACTTGAGATGCAATCATCATAACATTATGGGGTTTCACTACTAATTGCACATCTAATCATTTGGGTGGAATCTTAATACACTAATAAATTATTTAGATATAAAATACTGTATAGATCTAGAATCAAATAAGGCATTAGTAGTTCTAGATTTGATGGTAATTATACCTTTAACCACATCATTATTTCACCCCTTATCAAAAATAGTGATCACATGAGATTTCCCCTTGTCCCTTCGCTTAAAAGGATACAGATGTCGATCATCATCACTAGCCCTCATGTTTTTTCACTAGTTATCATAATTCCTACTTTCCTTACACTTGCAGCATTAAAGTGTGGGGGGTTTATTCTGTGAATCTTTCCCACTATTTTAATAATTATCCAAATTCTTCCCACTAGTTTTAAAATAAATTTCATGATAGAGGTCCCTTCTGTAGATAAAAAACATATTAAACCACATAATACAACATCCTCTACGCATATTTCCACACGTAGTGCATAATGGAAATCTTATCTTCTTCTCTCGTTGGTTTTTATATTTTCTATTGAACCCCATATTACTTTTCTTTTTTAAACCATGATATTGATACATAACTCCAACCTCTATTTAATTCTTGATCTCCCAATGAATAATATTTTCATAGATACCAAAGTCCCATATAGACAGCACCCTTCTAAGACTTTGGTTTAATCTATTGAAGAGTTGATCAACCTTAATCATTGGTTGGATGCTAATATGAGATGTGTACCTCCAATGTCCTATAAATTTAGCATAATATGTACCAACTGATTCATTATCCATTTTAATTAATGGAAGGAACTATTTATCCATATTTGAATGATGAACATAAGGAAAGTACTCATTGAAGAATAAGTTCATGAACTTATACCAATCCATGGATTCATTTTTATATTTCTTCCTCATATTTTTTTATTAGAGCCAACCACTGGTATGCTTCACCTTCTTAATAGTAAAAAAATAGAATGAATTTTTCATGTTATGAACACTAGAGAATGAAGAATATCATTTCAGTGGTACCGATCCATTTTCTAGCAGCAGGTGGATTAGAAGTCCCACTGAAAAAAGTAAGTGTTTCCTCATGAAGGACTCAAGAGAATTTTTTTCCTTCGTTTGATCATTTAGAATTCCAGCATGATTCATAGGTTGAAAATTTTTGTTGATCATAAAAATGAGACTCTTTATTCCAGATCCCATAGCATTTGGTTGCTCAGAAGGACAATTGTTGCTTCGTCTATCTCAATCACCATTAATGAGGTACCTTCGGGTTCCATCCATTGACTAAAATAAAAAATCATAAATTAATAAATTTTTATCATAGTGAGTAACCACATAATTATGAAAACCCATTTATAGGACATCTAAATTATGAAACATTAATTAAACTATGACACCTTACATTTTTCCTAAGTTATTCATATCAAAATCATGTTTTAATCCTTCATAATGCTTGATGAAGAGTTTTTTAATTCACAAATAATATCCCCCAGAAGTTTCAAACCAGGTGTGGAGTAAGTCCCTTTGTCATCCACCATTTCTCAATTGATTATATCTTAATATAGTGTTTTTAGGGGTGTTACCCCTATGTACACCTATTCCATAAAAACATCCACTTGTATCCAGAATGGGATGTATTTCTAGGAAACCACCCACTCTATCATTTAGAAAAATTAAAGGCCATTTTACTTTACATTTATTCATCCTAAGACATATCCTTATGCATGTACATTGTGTTACCACTAATTATTTCTCATTATAGTTTCCAAATTTTAACTATAATTTTTCGTTGATACCAACTATAGTGATCCTTTATTTACATATATTAAAATTACATCTTTTTCGTGGAATATATAACACATTAAAAAAATAGATACCCAAAATACCATTTTAGTTTAGTGCCTTTAGAAACATGGAAATATGAAAACTAGTAAATAAGTGAGCTACATTATCTCCCATAAGTTTATTCATGAATAAAACCCTTCTTAGACACATCAAACGTAATACATATATTCATAACCTAGGGAAAGGAAATATAAAAAAGGGGTGAGTTCAGATTCTCAGTAAGGGTAAAAAAGGGATATATATGTAATCATAATACTGAAAATAAGGCTATGATAATGTGATCATAACATTAAATGATCACAAACTACATATCAAAGATCATAACCTTGAATCACAACATAAAAATTGAAGGTTCATAAGACATTAATCATAAGGTAATCAATAGTATAATACATAAAATAATAAAATAAGAAGTATACATAGAATTTTTGGTAGAAACATTAACATATAAAATAATTCTCTATAAGACAAGTATTATTTTCAAGGCCTATCATGGAACTTCATCCAGACTACACCTACTAGGCAGGACACACAACTATCCTTAGTTGTGGTCCTTTTCTTATATGGGATTAAGTTTCCTCATCATACCATAGTGGATCAAGATTCCCAATATTCTCATGGTGAATAGGTTTTACTTAACTTACCTAGTGGATCAAATTACCCATATTACATAGTGGATCAATCCCATTGAATTGATTCCCACCATTATCTCATTAGATATAAATTTTTCCCCAATTCATTTGAGGGAGATTTAGGTCACATCTATTATGTAATAAAGCCATACATACATGTGACACAAGATAATAAAATTTACATCATATCATGACCCATAAAAAGAGATTAGTTTCATAAAGATAATATCATAACCCGTGAAAATAAATCGATCTCATAAACTTTTCATCATATCAAAACCTATAGAAAAGATAGAGGTCTCATTGTCATTTCATCAAAGCATAACCCATGATAAAAAGTGGGTTTCAAAAGCATATAACATGTGTAATAGAAACAGGTGTCATAAAAACATGTCATATTAAACATAAACCATTCATATAATGAATAATAATGTTATCCTTTTATTATATCCATAATAAGGCATAAACTATTTCAAAGTAATTCATCATATATAAAAAATATCTTTTGAAAACATTTCTTGATTAAAATATCCTTTATTATTTGAAAAATGATTTTTAAAACAAAAAAAATGATAACATTTTTCTATGAAAATATATTTTAAACACATAAAAATATTTAAAATCCTTTTTCCTTGAAGATAATTTTAAGAAAAAAATTTTAAAACATATTTGAAAACATGGATTTCAAATTAAATGGATTTCTGACTCAAGAGAGAAGTAAGTTTAAATTTTATTCAAACCATTTACTTAGTTATCTTAGGTAACAAAGAGTGAAAGTGTAGTAACAATACATGAATATATCATGAATAACTAGAGGATAAAAAAAATTCAAGATAATATTTCATTAATAGAATCCTAATCATAAACAATCATCGATATATGATAAACTCTTACATTTTGGTAACATTAAATCATAATCCACATGAGAGAATAAAATGACATGAAGCATATAATATCATTAAAATAATATGATTCATGATATGAAATATCAAAGGTATAGTATACAAACCTCTTAAAATAATACATGTTTATAAAAAGACATGTGCCTCAAATATGGTAAATTGAGAAAAAATTAATTTATCGATTTCGAAACTTTTCAACTGTAAAACCCATGAAAAAGATCTAAAAAATGGGAATGTAAATACCCATAATTGTTTGTATAATAAAAATATAATAAAATCATGGTAATTAAACAGACTACACAAAATAAATGATTGATGAATATAGCATAATTCTTGCATAAATAAAAATGAGTCTAGAAATCCCCTCACATTATGTATTGATTCTTATCGTACTCATTAGAACCTAGTTTATAATAAATATAATTTTATCATAAATATATTTTAGAACCATATTAAATCATATAATACCAATTATTAGTTACTTATGACCTTATATTATCCATTTAATAATTATTCCATGTTAAAGTTATCTTTCATGTCACATCCGCTTTGTTTTTTGCACGAGTTCCGATTTGTCATATTTTTTGTCCTATTACTTATATTATAATTTTACCTTATAAATAATGAATATAATGATATGAAAAACATAAATTTTCAGTAAATATGTATTTATAATAATCTATAAAATAAATAAATAGAAAATTAAATACTCTATTCATGGATATGTTAGGTCGTACGTACGCAAGAACGTTGTTTCCATTTTCATATAATATTGAAGGAAAGAAAGTAAATGAAATATATGTATATATGATATAATTATAGTACCATTATTATTTCATATATATCATATAAATTCACTAAACCCATACTTAATACATTCAATGTAAATTTTAAATTAATCACACCGCTTTTAATAGGTGGTAGACCACACGTCCAAAAAAAGGTTATCGTATTTACACAAAATGGAAAGTAAGAAGGTATGTGTTATATAATAATTTAATAATCATAAATGGATCATAAATAAATTATAAAAATAATATATATTTATATATCATATAAAAATGTAAATTTCATAATTATTTCGAACCATGAAAGGTGGAAATGGAAGAACGGATGATATCTGTTCATGAGGCAGTACTCCGCTATACACAGAGACAATGGTTACATATCTCATTCGATGGAAGTGTGTTTGAATTTAGATATAGAACATATTATTAAATCATATAATTATATTTATTATAATTATTTTGTTATTTTATCATGGAATATGAAGCTTTTAGGGGGATGGATAAAGAAATAGATACAAATTGCTTGTGGAAGGATGTTACCACATTTTGGGGTAACTCCTTTTGGTTTGCACCGAAGAGATTCATGGATTGGATTTATGCCCAAGGTGAGGATTATAAAATGAATTTTGGGTTTTTAAGGATATTTGGGATGTTTTTTTATGATACAAGGTGCTTTATAGTTTTTAATAAGTGAGGGGTGAGTTCCATTTTATAATAGATGAGGAGTGACATTAATGTAAATATAAAAAGTAAAACACTATTGAGAGGTCTCCCTTACATCATGTGACTCCAAAAATTCTTAATTTTAGAGAAAATTTGGTAATTGGTCTAAAGTTTTACATCAAAGGTATTGTTTACATTTTTATAGGTTATTTTTCATTTTAATATTAAATTTTAACCATTAAGTAAACACGTTTTCAACTTTCATTAATTTTAACTGCATTCACTAATATTTTTTGTCAAAAACTAATTTGACATCATCTTATATTTTAAATATTTATTATTACAAATATAAAATCCATTTATTTAATTATAATAATTTATTTTGAAGAAACTAATTTAAAATTAATCTTGCAGATGTGTAGTAGCAGCGAGTTTTTTGAGCGAAAATGATTTAAAAATTTAAATGATTTTATAACAAATTTCAATGTAAAATTAGTTGAAATTACATAAATTGTATTAATTTATATAAAATTTATCTAATTACAATTTAAAATAAAATTAAAAATAAAACAAAATAAAATTTAACAATATAAATAAATTAGCCAAAAAAAGGTTTTGAATTGATATCCAATATTTTTCACTATTCATCCAAAAAATGATGTTTTTAGAAAAATATAAAAGATTCACCCTTATATAATTTTGACATTATATATTTAAAAACTAATTTAATTTTATCAAATTTAATTTCTAAAGGTTTCTATATTTAATTTTATTATTTTTCACAGAAGGACAAAAAAATCATTTTAGAAAATATTATTTTCAAACATATAATGAATACCAAAAAATATATAATTTGTTATCAATGTGTTTCCTTTATATAAAATAATTATAAATAATATATAAAAATTACTTATTAATATTCATATAATTAAGTTCAACAACTATTTTATAACTATCTCATTTAAATAAATTTAGTAATAATATTTTATTTCGTAGAAACTCAGTGTTTTGTGTGACATATGATAAGTTGGTGTTTAATGTCTCTCAAGCTTAACTTGGTGTATCATATAATGAATTATTGACTAGTTTTTCATGAAACTAAAGACATGAAATAAATTTAATTTATTCAAAAAAAAATTCACAAAAACTCAGGGTGTTAAATTATGTGGTTTAATAGTCTCTAGAAGATGGTGGAGTGTGACATTTCATAGTCCAAGGTGTAATATTTATTTAATCTTAAATACCTATTTAATTTTTTCTAGTGGGACATATTTTCATTATTATCTTCTCCTATGGTTTCTATTATGAATTGTTTTAAGTTGTCTTTTTATTTATCTATCTCATGTTCGAGCTCAGTATCCTGAGTTGTTTGAGGAATACTACTATATATTCTTCGTGAGGATGCGAATTCATTATAGGGGGATAATTGAAAAATCATAATATTTATAAAACCATTTTAGTTCAAATTCTTATGTCTTTTTTGTGGAAATTGAAAAATAAATAAACAAAATTTATACACTTACATAGGTCAAAGGGCCTACATAATGGTATTGTGAGTCTATCTACCTTCTATAAGGGTTTAGTAAAGTTTACATTAGATAAATAACCATAAAATTCTAATTAAATTTGTTATATAATGTTAAGGCCCTATTTTTAAGGGTTATGTAAGTGTGCCATGAAGTTTTCTCTAATTGTGTAAGGGTAGTTTTGAGCTATGTATGTGTCAGCTCATAGATTATTGTCTTATGTAAAAGTACTGATGAGTTTTCAAAGGCGTTTTAAGTGTAACTCAATACCCTTACATAAATCATATGAGTTTCATATGGGTATATCCAAGTTACACTTACAAAACAATATTTTTATGGAAAATATGTTTTTCCTTATATTTTTCTTTTCTTCTTCTCCAGCATGACCCTGTATTGCATCTTTGACTATTTTAGAACCCCAAATTTATGGGAATTAATTTCCAAGATGATTTAAATGTTTTAATTCATCTATAAATTATTTTTTAAAATTATCATTAAATATTTTTGTAAAATAATAATTATATAGTTTATTTGATTTGTGGGGTTTAATTATGTTAATATATTTGTGGATTTCTTCCCAAAAAATATTTTAAATTCCTTTCGATCCATTTTTATGTTGTTCACATTAAAATAAAAAACCTAGAAGTTATTATTCCTTAATATGTATGTATTATTTTAATGAACCTGGTTATTCTAATAGTTTTTTACCATTGAAAAAAACATACCATCTTTCCTCTATTTTTATGTTTGGTGTTTAAAATAGATAATTATATTTTGGGATCTATATTATTCTCTTATCCTTATTTTGTGAAAAGTGTGTGAAATTTTATTTCCATGTCTTTCTCTAAAAATGATAATGAATTTGTATAATAGTAACGTGTAACACCCTTGAATAATAAAGGGTTAAATGAAGAAATGATATGGATAATTCCAACAAGTTTCACCTTTATTTTCAAGAGATTACCTGATTAAAACTCCACAGTTATGTGTTCTTAGACTATAGTAGTGGTCAGGATGGGTAAGCTTCTATTTAATTTCCTTGCATGTTTTTGTGCGAGTAAAATACACACTATAAAGAACATGTGTTGTCCTATGGATAGATTCATCTGTCAGATAACCTGTTTGGGCTTGTGAGTGGGCCCTAGGGAGGGGACCATGTGTCTATGGGGAAATAGGTGGTGGTTGGAGGGATAGGACCCGATCACCATGTTATGGAGGGGTGTATGTGTTTTCAGCGAGGCCCAATTATTACTTTGGTATCAGAGTAAGAACCCAGCCTTAAGTGTGGTTCACTTCCTAGGTTGAGATATAGGGTACCCAATAAGGGCATTGTGCTCTAAAATAGTGTCTGAATGTAACAAACTTGAATGAAAAATAGTTGAATGACTAAATGTTATGACTCATGTCAATATGGTTCACCTTTCTTTTTGAAAGCCTACCTAATTAAAACTCCAATCTTAATTGTTCTTAATCTGGAGTAGATATCAAGATGGGTAACATTGTTTAAATTTACCAAGGGTGTGTGTGAGTGGGAACAAAGCACACTAGAAACAAAATTTGTTAGACTGTGGGGACATTCTTTAGTCTAATAACCTATTTGGGCATGTGGGTGGGCCCTAGGGAGGGAACCACCTATCTGTAAGGAAACCTGTGGTACTTGGTGGGTTTGGGCCTAATAGTCATATTAAGGTGTCGTGTTTGTGCAGTCAACGAGGCCTATTTGTTACCTAATAACCTAGAATTATGGAAAAGAATAATAAAAGTTATTATTGTTCATCTTGTATTATCCTTATGAAAGGGTTTTTCATCAAATTTGGAATTATATATATTCATGACGAAATAATCTATAATTATCAACAATTATAATATATAATTTTCATGTTTATTCTTGGATATATAGGATCAAGAATATATTATAATATAAAGTGCCATTTTTATTTTTTTTAAGAAAATAATTTTATTTGGTTCTTATAATCCCTATAGAGTGGTTTGAGATGAAAAATGTGTGGTTTTTATTTGGGTGGTGTTCCATGAAAAACATTGGAGATATTTATAAAAACCCTTGTTATAGGAAGTCCTTAAAATTTTCTCTTGTTGTATATGGGTTATTGGCATTATTTTTATCATCTGTGTGTATAGCTTGTAGAAACCAATTCCGAATGCTTGATCACAAGAGGTGTGTGTGTAGAATAGGTATGTGATTGATATTACTTGAATATAGATTATTCTAATGATGATATTATTTAACATAATGTGATATTTTATCTATCATTTGAATCTTGAATAAAATGTTTCATCTTTGTCTTCTTCAAATAATATTTCAGTGATTACTATAGGGAAATTTCTCAAGATGTATGTGTTAGGTATTAGGTCAGAATACACTGGATTGTCCATAACGAGGGATGTGTTTTCCATGTTTGGGGATATCCTAAGGGATGTGTTAATCCATCCAGTCACATTTCTTCTATAATGGTGCGCAAAAGAATTTAAATCTATTCTCCCAGGACCTACCATATGTTTTGTACTTGTGAGACATATTGTAGTTTATATATTTATCCAGTTTAAATTAATGGCATGAACTTGTATTTTATTGATGGGTGTTAATTGTTGTTGGTGGTGTCCTACTATGTCTTATACTCACATCATACTCGAGCATTTTGTTTCACTCATATATTTCCGGATTTGGGATCAGGCGAAGTGAAAAGTACCTGAGGTGGATAGTTGGGAAGGTGGAGTAGGATGATACAAACATTTTTGGATAGAGTTTGAGCATAATTTCTGATCCTAATTTTATTTACTGTACTTACCCAAGAATTAGATATTTATTTAGTATTGTATTATATATATATGGGATTCCATATTATTACTACATAGGGTGTATTATTGTATTTACTGATACTGTAATGGTTTTTTATTCATTAATTATTTAATTATTTAGTATCACTTCATATAATTTTATTTAATGATTACCTAGTACTAAAGATATTGTCTCCCTATTGAAGTACATACACCCTCACTACTATTTTAAGCCTCCTGCATATTTAGAGGCATGCATAAGGTCATGTGGAACTCAAGATTTGACCTGGTGGTTCGGTTCGGGGTGTTACAAGAACAAGTGAGATTATTTTATGGGATACAAAATATGATCATGAGTTACAAAAACTATTTATGTATGTTGGATGATCCACTAGGTATACTACATGGAGTTTCACACACTATGTGTCTTGTATACTAGGGTTGCATAGATCACATAGGTTTATCTATTATGACACAGTCATTGGTTTGTCATGTATGAATATAAATAATGGTATTTTAAAAAATATTAGTAAAGTTTTGTTTGATAAAATTAATTATCAATCATAAATTGATTATTTAGTAGTTGTAATTGAAGGTAAAACCTTATAAATTTAAAATATATAGTTTTCATAAAAAAATTATGCATAATGTATTTTTATTTTAATAGAATAAATTATACAATATTGATAAATTATTCTAATTAATTCTTAAGAATATATATATATCCAATTTAAATAATTAACCTTTATCTAATTAGGATTTTTAGGAAATGAATTTGAACAAATCTGTTTTATGCTTCAAATATGCATTTTCTTAAAAAAATGTTTTTTATTGAATTTTTCATGTGGTATTATAATTGATCTATGAAAATTTTATAAATTTTATTTTTTAATATATATATCAATTTTTAAATTATCATAAAATAAAATGTTCAAATTGAGTTTTAGAAAATTTTCTTATAAAAATATGTTTGGGGTGAATAGTGAAAATATTGATTTTTTAAATACTGTGACTTTTATGATAAAGTTGTGATATAATCATGAATTAATAAAATATGATACATTTGTATTAACCAATTTTTTAATGAGTTAAATAATTCATTTTAGTTTCTTTAATAAATTTTTTCTAGTAGCAGGTGTGCCCATCTCCTGATCTTCTTGGTAAATAATTCATTTTAAAGAAATATTTTGAATTCAGTAACCCTTGTTTAACTTTTGTGAACATAAGTTACATTTTATTTAGATTAAAGGAAATTTTGTGTATATATATTTAATAGAAATGTTTTAAGGTTGCATCAGATTTTGGTCAGATCCAAACTTTTAAAAAATAATAATTATATTATTATTTAACCAAAAGGACTCAAAATAAAATTCTTACTTGATTTCAAGGGGAAATAATTTTTACGCTTAAATCATGTATTTTTCTAAAAACTACTTTTCATGTGTTTTTCATCCTTGTATTAAATATAATATATTCTAAATATAGAATATCAATCTGATAAAATTGATTCATTATTTTTAATCATCATGTCTAAATTTAGTAATAAGGCCCCTTTTATCAAATAATTAGGTTATCATGGTAAACATTTAAGTAATCATGTTTAAGGTTAAAATGAGTTTAATGTTTTTATCCAAGAGATATGTTTTAAAATATCTATAAAACATTTATAATTTATAATTTATGATTTTTTACCATGTCTATTATTATATTCTAAAATGGTTTTTATTTGAGAAACTTTCCCAGGATTAATACCTTATATTAATTTAAAACTTTTAATAATTCTAAGTGTGTCCCTCCCCGTGCTTATAAAATATAATCGATTATCCTATCATATTCACTACTATTGAGCCAATTATATCAAAAAAATCTTGAACAAAATCCATTTATAACCTTACTCCCCATTTCCTAGGGTCTATGGTCTCAGCAAATTACCATAATACAAGGCATAATGTGTGATCCAAATGTTGTTTTCCAAAGAAGTGATGTAACTCTAAACAAGGTATTTTCATTTTATTTCATCATATACCTCATTCAAATATTCTTTACCCATTATGAAATAATAACATTAGTATATTTGATATACTCAACTGTTATTATGATTATTTTATAACCCTTTATTATATTTTTTCCATCCTAAGGGAAATGAAAATATCGCCCTTGCATTCTTGTGGACTGACACCCCTATGAAGCGATGTGTTTCGTTTTTCATTACCACCCCATGTGTCTGGTTATTATGAAGGATTTAATAAATTTATATGATATTCATGAAATATTTATTATTTTTTAAATATAATATTGTACTTAACATTGATCCTTACGCTCGTTAAAAAATGATAACTTCGCTCATGCGTACATTTGGAATACCACCTCAATGTAGTAATGACATTAAATTTTCATGTTTTACTTTAATGAATGACCCTAAAATTATATTTAAGGTACCATAATAATAAAAATAATTTTACTATTAATATTTTTTAAATGATGGGATGATGACCCCTTTGATGTTGGTCCACCTACTAAAGTTGTTTTGGGGATTATGAACCAAACATCCTCAAAATGTTCAAAAAACAATTAATAAATTTAGTAACTATATAATAAATGGAAATAAATGAAATAAAATAGATTATGATAATTTAATAAACCATAAAATAATTATCAATAAATTAAATAGTTAATATAAGTTCATTATACATTATTTTAAGAACGTATTTGGAAAGTTAGGAGAAAAGGTATGGGACTTTTCTCTAAATTTCCCTTCATTGAGACTTATGCCATTCCCACAAAATGTTTTAATTTATGTGGTGTATGGATTTTATTATGGATGTATTTTATCATTAATTTACCCAAAAAAATTGTTTTTTACAAATCTAATCCAATTTCTGTTCTTAAACATCCTTCTCTATCAAAATTTACAAAAGTCCTATCAGATTTTTCATTAAAATATTATTTTAAATTATTCCATTAAAATACTTTTCCTTGAAGTCAATGTTAAGTAAATTATTTCAAGAATTTTATAATTATACTTACATGGATATTAAATTTTACTTTCAAATCCATTTTTAATTCTTTAAAAAATTTTAGAGAGGAATTTTTTTTATCATTTTCCATATGTTCCACTTTTTATATTTTTTACCAAACTAAAGAATAATTTTTTTAACATAAACAACATGAGTTGTATCTCCTAATGTCATGTACATTATTTTTTACTGAAACTAAAGTTTAAATTTAAGTATCCTATTTTTATGGAAACAATCAATTTTTTTTGATCATCTATATTTTTGAAGGGGTCTCATAAGTAAGTGGTTGTCCTAATTATATAATACTCTAAACCAAAAATATCCTTGAAATTTAATGAAGTGAAAACCATATAATAAGTCATTTAATTATGGTTTTTTAAGTTATGGGGAATTATAGAATATTTTTTGGATATTTAAAAAGTTGAATGACATAGGATGTATTTATTGATCTTTTCAATCTATACTTGGATAATAGATAAAATACGAGTAGACTATGTGGTATTGACATACTTCATGTATTGTAGTCACTCAATGTCTTAGGAAAATATAATTTATGACAATTCACACTATCATGATATTTTAATGGTGGAAATGGGTATATAGATACATTTTTTTGAAATAGATCAAACTAGATTCCTTTATTTTTTTACTCGAATATAAACATTACTAGAGGACTTAATTTTATTACATTTTTTGATATAGAAAATCAAATATTTTTTAATTATTTAAATGTTCAAGGGATCCCACTTTGCGGTTTACTGAATAGGGTTTGAATTCGACCAATAGAACTTCTCTAAAAGTGTTATAGAAGATTTCAAAAAGTAATTTTAGATATTTTGTAGATGAAATTTCAAATTATATAATAAGAGGTGAAATATAAAAATCCAATTTAGGATTTTGTATAATTTAGAGATTCAAGGATATATATTCCTTTAATCCCATTAACAACTAAATAATTTAATTAAATTGAAGTTAATTATTAAAGAATATTGCAAGGTCCTAAAATTTGATTTCAGGCCACATCCATCTCAATTTTATTCTATGATTGGTATAGTTTTAAAGGCATCAAATATGATTTCATACCTCTTACCTTATACAATAATAAACATGAAATATGATTTCAATACCATTTATATATCATGGAATGAAAAAACATATTAAATTACATATTCCCACCACCAGGTTTGATGTTTTGGGTAGATATAATATTCTATAAAGGATATCATTTAAGAAGTCATTTCTTGAAATATAATGCATAAGAGTTATTAGTATTCATGAACTAGGTGTGGGATTTTTTGATGAATTTACTCATGTATTATAACACATGAGTAAATTAATTATATTCTAAAAAATCCTCATGGGATTTATAAATACCACTATCATAATAATGAAGATTTTTTTCATGCTTGAACCCATGGCTGAGACTACCTAACTCGTAGACCACTTTATCTTTTTTCTCCTCCCAATGTGGTGTTATCATGTCATTGTGAAAATATGGATTTCAACCATATTATGTATGATTCAGGTACAACCCATGGACATTCCATGAAGGGAAGAATCATATTATTTTTCCTTAGATATTCTAATCAATTATATAAATGGATTATTTTCTGGATCTTTTATGTAAGGTGTACACATTGTTTCTAGTTCCATCACTTCTATATTCATATGGTTCCAGTTTTTGTATCACATTTTATCTTGTTTTTATATTTTTTATTACATTAAATGTCCATAATAAGTGTAATTGAATCCCTAAAATAGAATTATTTCTCATATTATGAGTCTTACATGAATTTTAAATCATTATCAATAATTGAACCAATACTTACCATGATGTGTTACAGTGGTAACCATGGAATAATAATTATTCCTTTAAAACACCCATTAAAATATATGGATCCACATCCTCCTACATAATTTCAATTTATCCATTGAAATTTGGATACTTGAGATGATATTCGAAACTATGTGGCGCTTCTCTAGGAACCAATTTCAAAAATTAATACTTGAAATTCACACCAGGATTCCACACGTCCATAACAGGTCTCCCTACTTTGAAAAGGTACATTCTTATCTCAAAATTACTATTTCCATGTCATGGAACTCATCATACCTCTATTATAGGATCTGAATTGATTCAGCATACCCATAAAAATGGATTTCATTCCATTTTAGAAACTCTATATCTTCCATAACACTCATTGGATAAAATATAAATTATTTCCTATATTCCAATTACCTTTACATTTTAGTTCATCATGGAGTGGTATGAATTTTCATGAAGAAACCAAATATCCAAAAAATGAAATATGAAAATATTTAATTTTCACTAAAAAACATAAATAACTCTCCAAAATATATTACATTCCAAATAAAACATTACACGGCCTTGAAAGTTTTTTGAATAAACCCTACATGTCATTATAAAATATTAAATACACTTAGAAGTTGTGTGTTTGTTGCATTATTGAATCATGAAAATTATTACATGTCTATAAAAAATATATTACACTCTACCCAAGTATATTACATGTCTTGTGATTATATTACATTTACAAATTTCAAATCTTTATAAAATATTTCACATCTTCCAAAAGTATATTACACACCCTATAGTCCAATGGGACTTTACCATTTTAAAATAATCAGAGAGTATTATCCATTATAATACTTAACCAATACCTCAACAAGTCTTTTCAAAACCATAAACCATACATATATAATGATATTATGAACCACTATACTATTTTTTATTTTCCTCTAAGATATCTTAATCTTTCAGAAATCCCGATACTGTTTCCTTTAAAATACCTTGAACCAATTTTGGATGATACTTTCATGCCACATATCCATCCTAAAAAATTTACAAATTATATTCTTATGTTTATGGAAACCATTATACCTTATATTCCTTCATCCGAGACATAATGTGTCATTTTTCCACTCTTTATTTTCTTGTAAACAAATCCAACAAATGCATTAAACTACATCACCTCTTTTATCATGACCCCATTGATTGAAAAAAAAAATCCAACACCAAACACACCTTTGGTTTCAAAATTATACCCCTTTTGATTTTATAGTCAAAACTATAACAAATAAATAACCTATAAAATACCTCTATGTTTATGGTATTATGATCCCTTGATTTTAACCCCTTTGAAATTAAAATGAAAAAGGTTATTCTATTAAAAATCCCCTTTTCATTCCCTCCCCCTTTCTCACTGAATGCAATGGGTATGACACCTCACCTATAATTTCTCTATTTAAATATAAATAATACTTTGAATACTCTTTATGGTGTCCATAATGGACTTACTAAGTAAATATAATTCTCATCACCTTCTAAAACACCATATTTGGATAGATTATTATCAATGTTTTCCATTTACTTCTTTTATAGTTCTTTTTTCCATGGTATCATCCAATCACATTCATTTGTTTTTAATATTTATGATGTAGAGACCCAAATCTTGACATACATAGACATTACATTACTTTTCCGGAATATCAAATACATAACAAAAATAGAGTCCAAAGGACCGTAATAGTTTAGTGTCTTTGGAAACTCGGAATATAATATTCTAATCTTGGTGAAAGATCTTCAACATATCCCATAAAGATATTCCTTTTTTTCCATACCTAAAACCTATATTTATATCATGGGTAAAAGAAAACATATAAAGGGTGAGATTGAATGCTCAGTAAGGGTAAGCATGGAGAAAATAAAACAAACCATATACATTTGAACTTCAAAACAAGAACATAATATTTAAACATCAAAATCTTGAGCAATGACATAAAACATAGCAGTACATAAGGCATAGATCATAATGGATCAAAAATCATGATAAAATATCATGGGAATAAATCATGTAATTGTGGAAACCATTAAACGCATGTTATGATTTCCATAGTATCCAAGGCATTCGTTCCAAGACCATCTAAGTGGACAAAGTCCCTTTCTGAATTGAGTTCACACCACGTTCCAGTCCTGTATCACTAAACCAGATTAACTTACTGTTCCAGCCATGTCTATCTCATGAGATATAAATCTTTACCCAATGCATTGGAGGGATATATAGGTCCCACCCATCTCATAATGAAATCATTCTTTCGTGTGCCACAAAATCCCAAATCATACATCATAGCATAACCCATGTAATAGAATGAGATTCTTAAACAACATGCCATCATAACATAATCCATATACAAAAATTGATATCATTTAATCATAAGAAGAATCAAACCATGTAAATAATGTGGACATTATACTTGAAACAAAAACATATTAAATACTGTCATTTTAGATGGAAAATAGTTTTGATAAAACACTTGAAACGAATTCTTGAGGAAAATATTCTTTCTTCTTCAAAATCATTTTCTTTTCAAAAAATGACATGAAATTTTAAAAGAAAAGTGTTTTGTTGAAAATAGTCATGCAATCTTGGAGAGGAAGATTCATGGAAATGGGGCATTATGAAACTGTAAACATCTGTTCATGCTGTATAATTTAAAAATAACCTTCTCCTCGTACTTTTGTCGGAAAAGTAAAAAAGTTACTAATGTGGTAAAAAAAAGTAAGATTCCTTTCATAACATGTGGTAAAAATAAAAAATGAAAAAAAAGGACATTAAACATACATGAAAACATTTTTAGAAAATATGGACATGGATGATAACAAAAACCCCAGTAAATACATACGAATAAACAATCTCGGATAAGAGCGAGATTGGAATAGTTATCCCTTACCTTATGTCCGATATGCTTTCTATGTATCCAAAACTCCTCTATAATAATTTAAATAATTTCATTGACTTATTACAGAATCAAATTCATTATTATGATATCATATATGGTTCACTTATGACTTTATATTACTCGTTCTTTTGTAAATTCCATGTTAAAGCAGCGTTTTCAGTAAAATCGTTTCATTTATCGTACGTGTTTCGACTTATTGTTCTTGATATTATTACTTATATAATGATTTACTTAATTCCAGAATGTAAAACATGATTTATATATAATATATATTCATCATATACATATATATATGATAGATCGATAAATGGAATGAAATACAACGTTCATGGAGATGGTAGGCTGTACGTACGCATGAACGCTGTTTTCGTTTCCTTATTGAATTGAATGGAATTAAGTAGATGAAATACATATATATATATATATACATAAATAAAGTACCATTATTATTTAATATATTTAATTATTATTAATTATATATACTTTATAATCATTCATGAATGGTAAACATGGAGAATGAATCTCATCGCATCGTGGAGACGGTAGTCCGTACGTACGCACGAGCGATGATATCATTCCCATGATCGTAGAATTGTATTGAATTGTATGTATAATATTTTAAAATCAATATCACTTTACAATAATTATATATAGTTTTTCATTTTCACCATTATACCAATCCAAGGAAGGTGGTTGTCGAAAACAGATAACACCACGGCGTGGAGACGGTATTCCGTACGTACGCATGCGCGGTGATTTCGTTTTCCGTAGGAAGGATAGAAGGTGAAATAGGGTTGTCTCATATTTATAAAAATATATCAGTATATTATTGATACTTATGTTATTAATTTATAGTGAAAAAACAAAACAACAATAAGTAGAAGAAGAAAGAAACTTGAGAAAATCAGAAGAAAAGATTACCTCTTCTTCGGCGCACCTCCTTTAAGCTTCTATTAAGGAAGTATAGTTGGTCTTTTGAGAAGACCCGAACCTCCATAATGTTTCTAGGGAAGTGGATAAGATAAATGAGAAGGGGTTTGACGAGCTTAAAGGCTCAAAAGGGTGTGAAGATAAGAGGGAGGATGTGCCCTTTTATAAGGGAGGAGAGGGGCACCTTAGGAAAAACATAAAATATTATTTTATTATAAAGTCATATTCGGTTTTTAATAGCTCCAAATTGATTTATTTTTAATATAAGGTGGGTATGAGTCGAAATACTCTCAACCAATAGGTTTTATATGAGTTTATGTTACTATTTTAACCTTATCGTTTAGATTTAACTCTAAGTTAAATAATTTAACTTTTACCGTGTCTTCTTGTTTTCTTACACTATATGGTTAATAAACTTACTATAACAATCCAAACGAACCCCAAGTGGTTCATTATTAATATATATAACCTTATATATTTCATTTGGAAGAGCCTTATATTTTTAGGAATATTATAAAAATTAATAATATAATATTTGTTTTAAAAACTATTTTATGTCAATTTTGACACTATTTGGTAATTGATTTTTGTGAAAATCATAACAGCATGATTAGTTCCAAAAAAGTTAATTAAATAAAAAATAACATGTCATATTAACCTATAAAATTAGTGGAATTCATAAAAAGTCTCAAATTACATTTATTTGGGTATTTATAATATCAATTATTTTAATATTTCATTATTTAGGTAATTACTGCACCACCATTGTGTCATAAATAAATTAAATTATTCAATGTCTAAAAATTATAAATAAACTAACATTAGGTACAAAATATTTTTATCTTTCTAATGAATATTTATAGTCGAATTTATCTTATGTATAACCCTATATTAAAAATGTTTGAGTTATTAAACTTTGATTTTAACTATTTTAACTCTTTTTTAAATAAAATAATAATAATTGTCCTAATCTAATCCAAGTGGAATTAAATGATAATATTATATTCCTAAGTTTGTTTTTGGTCAAATTATAGTTATCCAATAGAATTATAACATGTGTTAGGGTAATAATAATATCATTTTTACCCTTAATTACCCTATTTACTTTTAACAATGGTAAATAAAAGTAAAAAGTTACTATTCACCAAAAATTATTTTTATCTTATTGAACCACATTTTACTCCTTGATATTAACCGTGTCTCTTGGATTTTCGAAATTCCACTCTCAGAAGCGGTAAAATTATGTTTTACGTAAAATTTCAAATTCTCATAGGAGGTGGGAAAAGACGGTGAAAAGTTCAATAAAATTTTTATATATTTAAAATTATTATAAAATGACTCTAATGAATTACATTGAACTTATATTGGTATTATGTATCAATTTTGACCAAAAATAAATTTAAATAAAATAAATTATTATGTAAATAAAAAGTCTGTTTTTAAATAGTAACCTAGTGTTTTCACTATTCATCAAAAATTGAAACTTTTTAGAAAAATACCAAAAATTCACCCTAGGCTAATTTCCATATTCCGAATCTAAAAATGAAGTCCATTTTTAAAGATAAAATTTATAAAATTTTCAAAAGTGGGTATTAATATTCATAACGGTTAGTTCACAATAATATTATAATAATATCTCGTTTAGTGAAACTCGGTATTGCGTACTACACATGCTATCGAAGAAGGTCTTGATTGCCTGTAATGCAAGCCATGTCCGGGCTGCGTGTAGTGAAAGCTCTATTTAGTGTTTCGTATAACATAATCAAAACATTTTTCATTTATACATTAAAAAAAATCTATACTTAATGTTGTGTATAATAATTTCCACAAAAAGAACTTGAAATTTTGTATAACACGAGCCAAGAATAGTGTCGCGTATACTTCAAGCTAATACGATGTTGCGTATAGTAGAGGATAATCTTGGTGTAGTGTATAATATAAGACATCAAAGAAATTAAAAAAAATATATCTCAAAAAATCTCAGGGTGTTACATATGAGAAACTCAAACCACTAGTTTTCATCCATATCTAATTGGATCTATAAACCAATTTAATGTTTAAATCCAAAATATTTATCTATTTCAACCCACTTCTAAATACTACTTCACTATTTAGATGTTGACATAACTTACTACCTACATATTGAGATTCCTAGAAATAGGTGGACCATGATATATGGGGTATAAAATTTTTGGTCTCTTTTTAAAGTTTTTTATTAAATAAAATATACCTCTATAATATTTTTTGTGTTATAGAATTTTCATAAAATAAACTCACCCTCACCCATATGTAAAAAATACGAGTAATGAAAACTGTATTTTTAAAAGGTTCAGTCTCAATGATGAAAACCTACTCCATGATACATTCAGTTATTATATATAGAGATGTATTCACCACAAATAATATTATTATAAATTAAATGTATTTTGGGATTGTTATCATCTGAAACTCATAGTTTATCCCATACATTTACAACATCCCACTGAATTATACTGAAAAAACGAAGTTACGATAATACAAATGCCTACATGAGAAATATTATTATAGTTTCTTATTAAATTGGAAATGAATGAGGATTTTCATCATGATAATTTCAAATGGTATAATTAATCTCATATTTATGATGGAATGTTCTATAATTCTTAACTAGAACTTCACTCATCATAACTTTTACTTCTGGTTCCTAACTGAGAAAACCTCAAAGATATAGCTCCTTTTTCTTCGTCTTTGACTTCCCTATAAATATTTTTCATCATCAACGCAATGGATTATTTGGAATTTATAGTTTGAAATCCCCATAATAAAATCATCTCTCTGTATTTACAATTACAAAAACAACAAAATTATGGATGAACTCACTTTTTTATATAATCATTCCTTCTTTATAACACCTTGACAGTTATCAACTAGTTTAGGGTATAAGGCAACATGAACTCATTTGTTCCTCCTCATACACATGAGGTTTTAGACTAGAAGATATAGAATTAACAGTTATGTGGGAAGACTATACCATCAGTATCAAAATTCATACATCAGACCTATATCATGAAAGGAATAATAACAAAAAGGGTAAAACAGAACTAAATAATAACAACGCTACAGTAAAGGACATGTTATGTTATCCAAAGTTACAAAAGTAATAACTATGGAACACAAGTTTGGAAGGTTAAAATAAATTATAATCTTATATATAGAATTATAAATATATTTTTTATTGAATAAACTAGGACCCCTTAATGGTTTCTCCTCCAAACACCAGGATAAACCTCCTCAACACCCTATCACCGATCCCTTTCTCCTTCCTAGATCCCTAGAAATGAATTCTAAATGCGCATTGAGATACCCATATATAGTGTAAGAATAAAACAAAGTATGAAACCACAAATTTATCCTAAAAACAACTGAAAATATATATAGTGGTTATTACAAAACATGAATGCAATTAGTAAGTAGAAATTCAAACAAAAAAGATTCCAGACATCATTTCCTAAAAAAGCTACATTGATCCCTAACACCAACTACTTTGGAACTATGATAGTATAGATGTCAATTTTATTCACTGCATGTCCCAGAATATTTCTAAATCTAAACATGTCAATTCCAAAAACTATACCCATAAATCATATTTATCCATTCCACCTTTAAGGAACACCTCATGTCCAACCCTAAGGCATTCGTATGTCCTCACATGATGTTACTTCCACCTGACATGTATGAATAATTGGATCATAATCACCCATGTTTGGTCTTTACCCTATTTCATAATTTTTACACACTAGATTCACATCACCCATACATTTTCTAATCCCACATCGACTAAACATTTATGTCACAACACTCATGCACCATCTCAAAGGGCCTTATTTTAAATTTTGAGTAACCCAAACGCCTTCAAACCTAATGAAAAGTTCCAAAAGTTTTCCAACGCCCACAATAAAGTCATATCCTATAAAGAAAATTTGGTCATATCAATAATGGTCCTCACAAGTCTATACACACACCTATAAGTAAGACACATATAGAATTGGTATCAAAGTACATGAGAACACACCATCATATCATCTAGAAACATATAAAAGGGCCATACATGGTAAGAATCATCCAAACTCAAGAACATTGATTTAAAAATACATGTTCCACCAAGGGGTTCATCATTTGTATCACATCCACACACAAATTGGAACAATAATGCACTCCAAGTATTCCCAAGAGCCCATTATTATCTATTATAACAAGTATTTTTGAATGAGATTCAAGAAGGAGATGGTGATATAGTCTTATAATCAAATAAAATTACATAGATACAACCACAAATAACTATAGATCAAGATCCGATATAAATAATAGGTCACCAATTATGTATATCAAATGATTATCTCACATAAACCAATGATTGATCTAGACTTAAAGTGAAACATATATGAGAAAAATAGGTTGATATCCCCAAAATCCATGATTCATGAGAACATTATTGAGATGTAAGGAATCACCGAATTTCACTGGTCAAATAGGGATGAACATCCAAAACCCTTCTATGGGATCATCTTAATTGAAAAAAATAGAAATATGAGGAGAGTTAATGGTTTAATCAAGGTGGAAATGAGTTAATAATTCTTTAAACATTGATTATTAATGATAACATGGATTTTCATCATGAATCATAACAACCCCCAAAAGATCATTCATCAAATTTCTTGTTTCAAATTCTAAAACAACCATCACCAAAACATGGTTTTCCCCACCAAGATCATGGTATAATTTTCTCAAATAATCTTAAGAAATCTGATACAGTGATCCTCCATGTGGTGGCATTGAAAACATCGATGTTTTTTACTCACCAAACATTCTACCATGGTGTGGTGATTCCACTCTATCCAAGTCTCAAAGGAGATCCTACAAAGATACACGTTTAAGACCACATAGATCCATGGGTGTTTCGATAAACTATTTCACATAGTCATTTTCCAAGTATAAATTAGCCTATACCATGACGTGGACCTTCATGTGGTGCACCTAATTTTTCTTAAACCCCTATTCAAGAAACCAAGAAATCTCCAACACTTCATGAACTCAAATTTAACCATCACAAAGTTTAAAAACACCATTTATGGTATGATGAAACTTTAATTAATGTACCTTGTAAATTTTATGTTGTTAAAAATCAACCCATCTAATGACTTATCATCCTCAAGAAGTTTCTCTAGTGGTTATTCTTGAGAAATTCACACTATTAACTCTGGATGTCAGAATCCTACTCCCAAATATCATCATGGATCAATCTATGTTTCCATAAGACTCACACTTGTGGTATTGTCTTCCCCTAAAAACCACATTTCGTTGGTCTATAATTCAAATTGAACACCTAATAAACAATGTATCTGGTTCAAAATAAACACCTCATAGTCAATCATATGTGTATATTTAGGATCATACCTCTGAAGTTGAGATATATGAAACATGTTTTGTATACCTTGATATCATGGAGGGATTTATAGTGGGAAATAAAATTATTTAAAAATCACAAAAATATCAAACTCTCCTAAAAACTATGGTGTCAAATTTTGTTTCCAATTCAAAAAACAGTTCCATAGTCGAGGTGACACCCACAATAAAAATCAACCACTGATAGAGAACATTGAATGTTGTATCCTCTATTCATCATTAGATTAATTTAATCTTTTTCCAGTAACCAAATTCTTCTAAATAATATCTGCACTCTCATAGGTATCTTACAAAGTACCCAACCCATCTATAGACACCACACCAGTCCCAATAAAACACAGTGGTATGTGGACGACCGACCAAAAAGTGCCTCAAAAGGTTCCATATCAATAAAATCATTGGATTTTTTATTTTTCAAAAACTGTAGGACCCCGGGACACCCTAAGAGGGGAGGGGTGAATCAGGGTGTCAACTTTTTCTTTAAAGAAAGGACCTTGTTCCCACATTGGTATGAACTGGTTAAACCTGTATGATGGATATGATCAGTAATGAAACATTCAAATGAAAATAGATGACACAACAATTTTACTTGGTTCACTACGCTGACAAGTCACCGGTCATACCAAATTCCACTAAACTTCACTAGCTGTGGATTACAAAGGTTCGGGCACTGTCACTCTATCCTAGGCTCACTACTTTACAAAAGTTTAGGGATAGCTCACTGCATCCCTCGGGTAACTCCTGTTGACTCCCCCTAGCTCACTACCCTTGGTGTAGTCACACTCAGTTTATAGACATGAATGTCTCTTCAATAAATTTTAATTGAAGTCTTTATCTCTTCTTCAACATGAGACAATGCTTGTATCAGAGTACTAATTTGATGCTCTTTTGTATTCAATATTCTTTTTTATTCCTTTGATTCCCAATACCGATACCTGAGTGTATTGTAATAATCCCCTCTTTCTCTGCAGATTTGAGTTTAGTTGAACGAACCGTTCTTTTTCTCTTCGCAAAGCACAACGAGGGTTTTAAACACCAGTCATGTGTTTGCGGTACCACTTCTCTTCATAAAACCAAATTGTTCACTGTTCTTCCGCCTTTTCAAATGAATACATCATATTTTACACCGAAGGTATCGCGAAATCTTCCAACTTCTGTGCATCTCTAAAAATACGAGCATGCTCCAACAACACCTAGCTTCCTTCTCAATGCTCGGCGCGCAAGTCCCAATACGCCGCGCAAGTATTCGGTGCACAAGTCCAAACTGGCGTGAAAGTATCACAAAAACACCTACGTGACACCGCCTTCTTCAACTTCAAACCTGATTGACTCACTTACTTTCTTTCCCAAACCACCTGGGGGACGCAGCCAACAACTGGTGTGCAACTTTTAAAATGTGGCATGCAAGTATCCCCAAACTACTCACATGACCACACACCACTTGTGAGACCACTACACCTGCGCGATGAGAGCTATGAATTTCTCTAAGTGTTGAGCTAGTAACAAATAAGGAGTGTAGAGAACCGTATCCTGACGTACATGGACATTAAATTACTTTTGTGGAATACTTAGTACATTACAAAAACACACACACAAGGATCGTAATAGTTTAGTGTATTTGGAAACTCGGAATATAATCTTCTAATTCCGGATGAAAGATCTTCAACATCTCCCATAAAGATCTTCTTTTTTTATACCTAAACCCTTTATTTATATCCTGGGGAAAAGAAAACATAAAAGGGTGAGCTCAAATGCTCAGTAAAGGTAAACAAAAGAAATATCAATCACATCATATACATAAGCACATAACTTTTGGAAATCTTATCCTGCAGAAAAGATCATAATTTCATAACTTGGGATAAATCATGGCAGTGAAATGTAATCACAATAATCATAACTTAAAACATGAAATTTTGTGGCATACACACATAATCATAGATAATCATTTCTTGTTAGTCAAGAATCATTGCCAAGACTATCTTAGTGGACAAAGTCCCTTTCTGAACCGAGTCACCCTTGTTTCAGTCCTGTTTCACTGAACCAGTATAACCTACCATTCCAGCCATGTCTATCTCATGAGATATAAAATCTTTACCCAATGCATTGGAGGGAGATATAGGTCCCACCCATCTCATAATGATACCATTCTTATGTGTGCCACAAAATCATAAATCATACATCATTGCATAACCCATGTAATACAAATGGGAATCTTAAACATCATGACATCATGAAATAGTTCATACAAGATAAAAGAATTCATAAAAATAATTCCATCACAACATAATCAAATCAATGTAATAATAGGGATAAAAATAGAACCCTTTATTGTCATAGATGGAAAATAATTTTGATAAAACACTTGAACTCCATTCTTGATGAAAATATCCTTTCTTCTTTAAAAACACTTTTCCTTTCATAACATGTCATACAATTCTAAACTAAAAGAAGTTGATTAAAAATAAACTTGTAAACTTGTAAAGGATGCTTCTTGGAAATAATGTTTTAAAAATCCATACATGCCGTATAAGTTAAAAAAACATTCTTTTCGTACTTTTGTCGGAAAAGTCAAAAAAGTACCTCGTACGAAAAACGACAAAAGATTCCTTTCATATATTTTACTAAAAACTCACCGAAGGGTAAAATTGGATTTAAATAATTGTAGTTGGATGGAAATAGTATTACATATTGAGGAAACATGGATGTGGATGATAAAATACACCCCAGTAAATACCAACGTATAAACAATCTCGGATAAAAACGAGATTGTGATATTTCCCTTACCTTAGGTCCGATTTGCTTCGTAAGTGTCTGAACCTCCTGTATAATGATTTAAATAATGTCATTGACTTATTAAAGAATCATATTCATTGATATTATATCATATATGGTTCACTTATGGCTTTATATTACCCGTTCTTTTGTAAATTAAAGTTAAAGTAGCGTTTTGGGTAAAATCGTCTCATTTGTCGTTCGTGTTTTAACTTGTAATTATTCATCTGATTACTTAGATCATTATTACTTAATTATAGAATATAAAACATTATTTATATATAATATATATTCAGAATATACATATATATAATGGATCGATAAATGGAAAGAAATACACCGTTCATGGAGACGGTAGGTCGTACGTACGAATGAACGCTGTTTTCGTTTCCTTATTGAATTGAGTGGAATTAAGTAGATGACGTATATATATATACAAATAAATACAGTAGCTTTATAATGTCATATATTTCATTATTATTGCTTATATATACTTTATAATCAATCTTAAATGTTTAACATGGAGAATGAATCTCATCGCGTCGTGGAGACGGTAGTCCGTACGTACGCACGAGCGATGATATCGTTCTCATGTTCGTGAACTTGTGTTGAAGTGTATGTATACTATTTCAGTATCAATATAAATTTATAATAATAATAAATAGTTACTCATTACACCATTATACCCATCCAATTATGGTGGTGGCAGAAAATAGATTACACCACGGCGTGGAGACGGTATTCCGTACATACGCACGCGCGGTGATTTCCTTTTTCCGTAGGATGAATATAAGGTTAATTAGAGTTGTTTCATATTTATATTAAAGTCAAAATCGGTTTATAATGGTTCCAAAGGGTCTTATTTCGAAGCTAAAGTGGTTATGTGTCGAAATACTATCAACCAATAGGATTTAGACATGTTTAGGTTATTATTTTAACCTTATCAATTAGATTTAACTCTAAGTTAAATAATTTAACTTTTACCGTGTCTTTTTGTTTTCTTACACTATATGGTTAATAAACTTACTATAACATGCTAAACGAACCCCAAATTGTTTATTATTAATATATATATCCTTATCTAAGTCATTTGGCCGAACCATAGATTTTTAGGAATAAAATAACAATTAATAATATAATATTTGATTTAAAAACTATTTTGTGTCAATTTTGACACTATTTGATATATGATTTTTGTGAAAGACATAACAGAATTATATGTTCGAAACAAGTTGATTAAATCAACACTAATATATCATAGTAACCTATAAAATTATTGGAATTCATAAAAAGTCTCAAATTACATTTATTTTGGTGTTTATAACATCAATTATGTCCATATTTCATTAATAAGATAATTACTGCATCATCATTGTGTCATAAATAAATTAAATTATTTAATATTTAAAAATTACAAATAAAATACCATTATATAGGAAATATTTCTAGATTTATAATTAATATTTATAGTCTAATTTATCTTATGTATAACCCCATATTAAAAATGTTTTAGTAAATAAACTTTCATTTTAACTCTTTTAACCATTCTTTAAATAAATTTATAATAAATGTCCTAATCTAATCCAAGTGGGCCTAAATGTTCATATTTTATTCCTAAGTTTGTTTGTGGTCGAATTACACTTATCCAATAGAATTAGGACATGTGTTAGGGTAATAATAATATCATCTTTACCCTTAATTACCCTATTTACTTTTAACCGTAGTAAAAAAAAGTAAAAAGTTACTATTCCCCAAAAATTATTTTCATCTCATTGAACCACATTTTAGTCCTCGATATTAACCGTGTCTCTCGGATTTTCTAAATTCCACTCACAGAAGCGGTAAAATTAAGTTTTATGAACAATTCAGTTTTTTTAACTATCACTTAGTGGTTTCACTATTCATCAAAAATTGAAGTTTTTCAGAAAAATGCCAAAATTTCACCCTAAGCTATAATTGATATTCCAAATTCAAAAATTATTTCTATTTTACAAAATTCCCAACAAATAAGTTGCATTAATTAATTTTATAATTAATTTCCACTGTCACAACAAATAGCGTGTTTTTAAGAGATAATAACTATCAAAAGATTGACACTTGTTTATGTCTGGTTTAAATTTGAAATTACATCCAATGACCAACATTATATTAAATTGTAAAAATATATTCTAAATATACTTTAAAACCACTCAAATTAATAATTTATCACTATTAATTATTTCTATTAAAAAAGTTGTTTTTAATTAAAATTTAGTAATTTTCACTATTCATCATAATATGAAAGTTATCCGAAAAGTACCAAAATGTCACCCTAAGCTAATTTCGATATTACGAATCCAAAAATGAAGTCCATTTTGAAAAATAGAATTTACAAAATTTCAAAAAGTGGTTATTACTATTCATAACGGCTAGTTTTAATAGCATATCGTTGTTTAGTAAAACTCGGTATTGTGTACTACACACGCTATCAAGGAAGGTCGTGATTGCGTGTAATGAAAGGCAAGTCAAGGATGCGTGTTGTGCAAGCTCCTTTTGGTGTAGCGTAAAACAAAATACATTAATGAAATTAAAAAGAATATTTTTCATAAAATCTCGGGGTGTTACATTCTACCCCCATTAAAATGAATTTCGCCCTCGAAATTTGTCGGGGTTATAAATGGTTTACTACTCGAAAGTTTCTTTAATAGAAACCCACATCGTAAAAAGGAATACCAAAACCAATCTTTAAAAACAAAAGTATGAAATGTAATGGTTACCCAAATAAACTAATCACTGGGTTTCCACATAGGTTAAAATATGGATATGGAAGAGAAATCTAACCATCATGTTCTGATGGAGAGTGGTAGAGAACATGGCTATGGAAAAGACAACAATCACAAATCCATAAATTTGTGACGATCTAAGGTACCATCTGATTAATCAGATATAATAGCACTAGGACAACATTTTTGGTTTTTAAGATTGTTTCCCTAAAGTTGAAGAATTTGAATTAGAATAAATACTTACTTTATTTTGGTAAAATCTCACTATTGTTCGTGCCTTGAACAATTTCCACTTCATCTCTTAAATAAATGAAGTTGAATTTGTTATTCGTGAAGTGTTAGTAGATCATGTGATAGAATGACGGGTCATTCCATCTGTCTCAAACAAAAGGTTAGCAAAAGTTATTAAATATACATAAGTCATTCTATAGTGAGATTAATCATATATGGTTCCTAAAATGGACTTATACTTCATATATCATACTGCTTACTATAATAAAACTAGTTTCTACTAAACAGGGACTTCCTATAGGCCAGTGGTAGGCGATAAAGGCCAGCCGCACTTCGGTTGTGGGTTCGATTCCCACAGCCTTGTCTGAAGCGATGGGCTGTCGCCCGTCCTGCAGTTTGTCCTTTTTCTAAAACTATACTACTATAATATCCCATCAATAATATAGAAAAAAATTTCTATCCTTAAACAATACTAACTTATGTCCAATATAATCCATTCCAATCTTTAGGCTTATCCATAATACTTCATTCCACTCTCATAATATAGTGAAAATGATTACCAGAGATTTAATACCATCGTTGATCCCCATATATCATAAGATATGTCTTGTTGGTCACATTCTAAACATTCAAAGGCCTTAATCATGTATTCTCTTGAATACCCATTGAACCTTAGTGAAAACATGAATGCAGTTAAAAGTTAACACCTTCCACATACCAAAATCCTCAAAATTCTATATACTCAAACCATGATATCACATAGTCCTTATATCAATCATGAGCTCATGAATACTGTCAAATATTTCATTTTCTTGTTTTCCCTTCATTATGTGCATATCATCCACTTTCCAAAAAAATATCTGAATTACCTTTCATTGTTACTCATACCATTCATCATAAACTTTCAAAACTTAAGGAAAGGCAATAGTGTAACAATCCTTAGATGTCTTTTTATTCTATAGTAAAACATTACACTTGATAAACATGTAATCATTCCACTACCTTCTTAAACCATTTACCGAGCTTCAACAATTCTTTCATCTCACATATCATTTGTAGTCTCTTCATCATCATCAACAAAAATACTACCCATACGACCATACCGATTCTCTTCATGAGACATTCCCTTAGGGAATTGGTTTGCATAATGCCCGTACATTCCACATTTAAAACAGTTAACCATTGTTGATGTCGTAGAAATACCATTATCCTCATCCATGGTGTTAACTGAACCTTTTCCTTTGCACTTACTTTCTTTGTGTCATTTTCCACACCCAAAGCATCTTCCAGTTCCTTTGAAACATTCTCCTTGATTCCTCTTCCCACATGATTTACATAGGGGAAATTGAACTTTCTTTCCTCTATGATCATCATGAAACTCAATCTTTCTCTTATTTGCCGAGTCAGGAAACTTACCAAATTTTACTTTATTGATCATATTATGAGATTTTTGATTCGGCATAATAATGATGTTTGGACTTCCAAATCCCATTTCATTATAAAGAATATCATTCCATTGTCCATCATATTCTCCATTATTGTGAATCATCTTGTTTCCAGCCATTTTCTAAAACCCAAAAAGAATAGTGTGAGAGGAAAAAATCATGCTAGGGGAAAACAACATAATAAAGGGGGAGTACCTTCAATATCTAACATCTTAGGTTTAATTCTATGATCGTTAGCGTAATTCTAGTACTATAACCTATACGTATACTTAACCTTAGAGACATCCCTATACATACCTTAGAAATATCTCTAGGGATCTCACTAAAGTTCTCGCATCCTAGTTTCCAAAGGTTGACTAAACCTTTCCTCTGATACCAACTGTAGAGACCCGTATCCTGATGTACATGGACATTAAATTACTTTTGCGGAATACTTAGTACATTACAAAAACACACACACAAGGATCGTAATAGTTTAGTGTCTTTGGAAACTCGGAATATAATCTTCTAATTCCGGATGAAAGATCTTCAACATCTCCCATAAAGATCTTCTTTTTTTTATACCTAAAACCTTTCTTTATATCCTGGGTAAAAGAAAACATAAAAGGGTGAGCTCAAATGCTCAGTAAGGGTAAACAAAAGAAATATCAATCACATCATATACATAAGAACATAACTTTTGGAAATCTTATCCTGCAAAAAAGATCATAATTTCATAACATGGGATAAATCATGGCAGTGAAATGTAATCACAATAATCATAACTTAAAACATGAAATTTTTTGGCATACACACATAATCATAGAGAATCATTTCTTGTTAGTCAAGACTCATTGCCAAGACTATCTTAGTGGACAAAGTCCCTTTCTGAACCGAGTCACCCTCGTTTCAGTCCTGTTTCACTGAACCGGTATAACCTACCATTCCAGCCATGTCTATCTCATGAGATATAAAATATTTACCCAATGCATTGGAGGGAGATATAGGTCCCACCCATCTCATAATGATACCATTCTTATGTGTGCCACAAAATCATAAATCATACATCATTGCATAACCCATGTAATACAAATGGGAATCGTAAACATCATGACATCATGAAACAATTCATATAAGATAAAAGAATTCATAAAAATAATTCTATCACAACATAATCAAATCAATGTAATAATAGGGATAAAAACAGAACCCTTTATTGTCTTAGATGGAAAATAATTTTGATAAAACGCTTGAACTCCATTCTTGAGGAAAATATCCTTTCTTCTTCAAAAACACTTTTCCTTTCATAACATGTCATACAATTCTAAACTAAAAGAAGTTGATGAAAAATAAACTTGAAAACTTGTAAAGGATTCTTCTTTGAAATAATGTTTTAAAAATCCATACATGCCGTATAAGTTTAAAAAAACATTCTTTTCGTACTTTTGTCAGAAAAGTCAAAAAAGTACCTCGTATGAAAAACGACAAAAGATTCCTTTCATATCTTTTACTAAAAACTCACTGAAGGGTAAAATTGGATTTAAATAATTGTAGTTGGATGGAAATAGTATTACATATTGAGGAAACATGGATGTGGATGATAAAATACACCCCAGTAAATACCAACGTATAAACAATCTCGGATAAAAATGAGATTGTGATATTTCCCTTACCTTACGTCCAATTTGCTTCGTAAGTGTCTGAACCTCCTGTATAATGATTTAAATAATTTCATTGACTTATTACAGAATCAAATTCATTGTTATTATATCATATATGGTTCACTTATGACTTTATATTACCCGTTCTTTTGTAAATTCATGTTAAAGTAGCGTTTTTGGTAAAATCGTCTCATTTGTCGTTCGTGTTTTAACTTGTAATTATTCATATGATTACTTAGATCATTATTACTGAATTATAGAATATAAAACATTATTTATATATAATATACATTCAGAATATACATATATATAATGGATCGATAAATGGAAAGAAATACACCGTAATGGAGACGGTAGGTCGTACGTACGCATGAACGCTGTTTTCGTTTCCTTATTGAATTGAGTGGAATTAAGTAGATGACATATATATATATATACACATAAATCCAGTAGCTTTATAATGTCATATCTTTCATTATTATTGCTTATATATACTTTATAATCATTCTTAAATGTTTAACATGGAGAATGAATCTCATCGCGTCGTGGAGACGGTAGTCCGTACGTACGCACGAGCGATGATATCGTTTTCATGTTCGTGAACTTGTGTTGAAGTGTATGTATACTATTTCCATATCAATATCACTTTATAATAATCATATATAGTTACTCATTACACCATTATACCCATCCAATTAAGGTGGTGGTGGAAAATAGATTACACCACGGCGTGGAGACGGTATTCCGTACGTACGCACGCGCGGTGATTTACTTTTTCCGTAGGATGGGTAGAAGGTTAATTAGATTTGTTTCATATTTATAATAACATATTAGTATACAGGAAATACGGATGTTATTAATTTATCATGAAACAACTAAAGAAGAAGAAGTTGAAGAAGAATGAAATTGAAAAAGATCGGTAATAAATATTACCTCTTTTTGACGCGCCTTCACTTAACCTCCACTTAAAGAACTATGGATGGTCTTTGAAGAAGACCAGGACCTCTAGGATGATAATAGGGAAGTGAAGAAGAGATTTTGTCAGGGTTTGGCCGAGCTTGAATGCTCAAATTGGTGTGAGAAGGAGAGGGAGGAGGTGTCCTTTTATATGGGAGGAGAGGGGCACCTTAGGAATATCTCAAAATATTATTTTATATTAAAGTCAAAATAGGTTTATAATGGTTCCAAAGGGTATTATTTAGAATCTAAAGTGGGTATGGGTTGAAAGCCTATCAAACAATAGGATTTAGACAAGTTTAGGTTATTATTTTAACCTTATCAATTAGATTTAACTCTAAGTTGAATAATTTAACTTTTACCGTGTCTTTTTGTTTTCTTACACTATATGGTTAATACACTTACTATAACATGCCAAACGAACCCCAAATTGTTTATTATTAATATATATATCTTTATATAAGTCATTTGGCCGAACTTTATATTTTTAGGAATAAAATAGCAATTAATAATAAAATATTTGATTTAAAAACTATTTTGTGTCAATTTTGACACTATTTTATATATGATTTTTGTGAAAGACATAACATAATTATATGTTCTAAAAAAGTTGATTAAATCAACACTAATATATCATAGTAACCTATAAAATTAGTGTAATTCATAAAAAGTCTCAAATTACATTTATTTTGGTGTTTATAACATCAATTATGTCAATATTTCATTAATAAGACAATTACTGCATCATCATTGTGTCATAAATAAATTAAATTATTTAATGTTTAAAAATTACAAATAAAATACCATTATATAGGAAATATTTTTATCTTTCTAATGAATATTTATAGTCGAATTTATCTTATGTATAACCCCATATTAAAAATGTTTTAGTAAATAAACTTTGATTTAACTCTTTTAACCCTTCTTTAAATAAATTAATAATAAATGTCCTAATCTAACCCAAGTGGGCCTAAATGGTCATATTTTATTCCTAAGTTTGTTTTTGGTCGAATTACACTTATCCAATAGAATTAGGATATGTGTTAGGGTAATAATAATATCATCTTTACCCTTAATTACCCTATTTACTTTTAACCGTAGTAAAAAAAAAGTAAAAAGTTACTATTCACCAAAAATTATTTTCATCTCGTTGAACCACATTTTAGTCCTTGATATTAACCGTGTCTCTCAGATTTTCGAAATTCCACTCACAGAAGCGGTAAAATTAAGTTTTATGAACAATTCAGTTTTTTTTAACTACCACTTAGTGGTTTCACTATTCATCAAAAATTGAAGTTTTTCAGAAAAATGCCAAAATTTCACCTTAAGCTATAATTGATATTCCGAATTCAAAAATTATTTCTATTTTACAAAATTCCCAAAAAATAAGTGTCATTAATTAATTTTATAATTAATTTCCGCTGTCACAACAAATAGCGTGTTTTTAAGAGATAATAACTATCAAAAGATTGACACTTGTTTATGTCTGGTTTAAATGTGAAATTAAATCCAATGACCAACATTATATTAAATTGTAAAAATATATTTTAAATATACTTTAAAACCAATCAAATTAATAATTTATCACTATTAATTATTTCTATTAAAAAAGTTGTTTTTAATTAAAATTTAGTAATTTTCACTATTCATCAGAATATGAAAGTTATCCGAAAAGTACCAAAATTTCACCCTAAGCTAATTTCGATATTCCAAATCCAAAAATGAAGTCCATTTTGAAAAATAGAATTTAAAAAATTTCAAAAATTGGTTATTACTATTCATAACGGCTAGTTTTAATAGCATATCGTTGTTTAGTAAAACTCGATATTGCGTACTACACACGCTATCAAGGAAGGTCGTGATTGCGTGTAATGAAAGGCAAGTCAAGGATGCGTGTTTTGCAAGCTCCTTTTGGTGTAGCGTACAACAAAAGACATTAATGAAATTAAAAAGAATATTTTTCATAAAATCTCAGGGTGTTACAAGGAGGGGTGGTCCTCTATTTATAGGAAAACTAGACCGCTTGCGCGGTGCCGTGCAAGTGTCCTCATGATGTGCAAGTTTTGGAGCGCAGCTCCATCTTCGCTAGCCTTTTTTGCACTACTCACTTGCGCGACCAAACTGATACTTTCATGACCCTCTTTCCTTTTCCATATTTTGAAGATCTGATATTGAAAAACATATGGCTCACAACATTCCAGTCATCCGAGGTACCGGATCTTAGGTCCTTTCACGGCACGCAAGTCACTTGCGAGACCTAACCAATACTTGCGCGACCCTCTTTACTTTTCCATATTTTGATGATTTGTTTTTGAAAAACATATGGTGTGAAAGTTCCCTCTCCTTCAAGTCAACGGAGTGCATGTTTCTTGAATCAAACACGGATCGTTAACTACAACCCTCGATCTCGACATGCCACCATGAAATCCCCTTTTTCAACAAAGTTGTATGTTATTGTTTGCATTGTCCACAATCCCAACACTTCACAAATTCTTATTTTCTGTGATTTAGATTCTTCAACAACTCTTCTGCTTTCATCAAAAACTCCAATATCGTGATATATATCCGATGAAAGAACAGTTTAAGCATCATCATATTTTGAGACAATGTGAAGTGCATGGCCATCTTAGAATTCCAATCCCTTCCACACTGTCTTCTTATTCAATCTCCATTATCTATTTCATGCAACTGATATGATTCTATTCTTCAAGAAGTCTCTTGCATGGTTCTCATGAAATCATGGAGAATTGTAAGGTATTCATCAACTATCATGTCTTCTTCTTCATCCACAAATGGATTATGCCTCACCATTCTTCACTGTTGTAAACAATGTGTCACCTTTGACACATTTACTTTGATCTTATGATCAGTACAACAATCGTATGAATTTCCATTCCTCCATTTCATTGGAGTACTTCTTGATCTCCTTCATTTTGATCTTCATTGACAACTATTGACAACAAATACAACCTTATACACAAAGTGGTCCCAATAAAAACTCCATCAGGACCATATGAATATCTCAAGAACCACTGGAATCTAAGAAATATGTCGGAAACATGTCCTCTAAGATTTGAATCATCCTCTCTAACTACCCATCGATTTATGAATGATATGTTACAATCATCTTCAACTGAGTCTCTAAGGCCCTCTTTAAGTCCTGTCTAAATTTTGATGTGAAATGAACATATCTGTTTGAAATTATGATCATAGGAACACCATGTATCACTATAATCTCTTGAACATAATTCTTTCCCAACACATCTATGAAAAGAGACTCTCAGATCATCATAAAATTCACCACTTTCATTTCCCATTCATCTATCACCCACATAATATCTTGACCTCTTATGGGTTTTGGTAACCACATTTTGATTTCCATCAGTACAACATCCCACTTCCACACAGGAACTAGAAGTGGCTCATGTAATCTTCTTGGTTTATGATACTCAACCATTACTCACTAACCCATAAGACATCATGAGAAAAAACATATGACATAATTATTCATACTAAACCCTGAAAAATGTCATCTGATAATATAATACATCTTCATAGAATCTGGATGAAACACCTAATATGTGGAATTGGATTCCCTTATTGGAATATCCCTCATGGAAGATGGAACGTCAACTCTCCCATGGGCATATACCACATCAACATTATTTACAAACCATGTTGCATATGGGTCCCTTCCCATCAACCATTCATGAATCACTAAGTGTTCAGGGTATGAATCCTTGATAAATATTTCCTAGCACACTGATTTTGACATGATATCCCAGGGATTACAAGTTATTAACCCCCATTCCATGTATGCATACCCCAAAAAAATACTCCAAAAATCTCAATAACCATCATTCCTGCTATGATGATCATTCTCCAAGATCTAGTGTTACTTGTTGAGAGAATATACAATTATATTACATTTAGATAGAGTAAAATCCATTGTAAAATAAAATTTATATAATTATTCCACACACAAACTCTTTTGAAAATTTATGTCTTGATGGGAGAATATATAACAGAATCTCTTGTGATACATATATAATAAATATCTCATAAAATAGATAATGGTACCAACACTTCAGAGCATGGATCAGAGCTGCTAACTCCAATTCATGAATAGGGTATTTCCACTCATGGTATCATAATTAGAGAGACTCAAATGCTGAAACCTAGTCCATCTATATAATCAAAATCATGACCCAATACATGATCCATCATAGTAAGAGACATATCCAATCCTAGACTGATGAAATTTCATAATCGAATATGATGTCAATATCCTATCATGATCTAGGAAAGCCTCTTCATGCTGATTGATACACTCAAATCCCATCCCCCTCTTCTTGAAAATCATATAAATAGGAACTTCCATATGGGAGAAGTACGGAATGACCCTCCGATAGTACCCATCCAATCTAAGAAAAATACTAATATCGAACACATTCTTAGGTTATATCCAAGACATTATTGCCTCTTAATTCTTAGGATCAACTAGAAATATGTCATTATAAATAACATTCCAAAGGAAGAGAACATATATGATATTTATGTAACACTTTGAGATATTATTCTAAATTTTATGTGCTCAAATCATTCTCAATACATTTTCAAGGTATCAAGAATTCAACTATTATTTCCTTGAGTATATTAGGATATCTTCTATGAACTCCATGACGAAGTAGTCTAGGTATGGATGGAATATCTTGTTCATTTAATCTATGAACATGGATTATATATTATTTATAAATTGGTATCACTAGGTTTTTATACAATTCATATTCTCTCCTCAATATCAGTTTAATTATATCCTCCACTATAACCTAAAGCTGGTGGTAGCCTGATCTTAGATAAATCTTGGAGAACCGTTGGGATCCTCCTAGGTAATCAAAAATTCCACCAATCATTATTAATAAGTACATGTTCTTCACTATGATCTTATCCAACTTTATGTAGTCCATGTATAGTAAAATACTACTATATTACTTCTTGTAAAAAATACTGGCATAATTAAAATCTAAAATGCAATTCTACTATCTGCATGAAGACCTAAAAATTGATCTAGAAACACATCTTGGTAGTGATCCACCCCCGGTGTAAGAGAAGATGAGGCTATCAGTGGCTATTATACAAGAGATAAGTAATCGATATGTTTCATAATAGATCTAATATGGATCAAGTCTTTTCCTATTCTAACTAATCTGAACTCCCATTCATCTATCATCACAAACTCACCCCATGTGGGAATGGTAAAGGATACTCATATTTAGTAGTGGTTGATGTGCACCAAATAACTAGTCATCCAGTTCTTGATGAAGAAGGCATCAAATCTATTCATATCTATGATTATAAAATCTTTTAAATATCTTTAGTTGGAAACTACTACACGTTATTTTAGACATCTTTAGATACTATCCAGATTATTTTCTAACTTTTTGTTAAGAAAAAGTAGATCTAAATATAACTTAACTAGAAAATCAAGGACAATAATAACATGAGATGATATGATTGAATAGGAATAAAATGTATCAAACTAAGTATTAAAAGCAATAGAAGTAATCATGACCATACATTAAATATTAGAGGGTGCCTCTCTTCCAACTCTATGAATCTAGTCCAGTGAGTACATCCTCCTAGCCAAACCTTAATATATTCACCCTTAAATCCATCAAACAATAATTTTGTAGATGTCCCACTGTACCACAATAGTAAAAATATATAGGTGGTTTCCCACAAGTCTTGTTTCAGTTCCCTCATTATCTATCATTGAGCCACTTTATAGAACCACCTCTCATATATGGAGCTAAAGAAAACCGTCTCTAATCTATCTTCTTATTATCACCCTTGCATGAATACTCTACCTTCCTATATTTACAACTAGAATAAACACTAATAGAATCACAAGGGATTCCACTAATCAGTGCACTAGAAGATGAAAATGACCCATAGTTTTATCCTCCTATGTAACTTTCTAAATTGTTAAGGCCTTAGGAAGAAGTTATGAGTACACTTTTAGGTAAAAGTACTTAACAAGTCACATAAACTAACATTCAAGGAAAATATAATTAAATTTATACTTTTACTCTCCATTCCTAGACAAGAGAGTGGAAAAACAATGTAACTCTATTTAAAGAAAAAAAATGGTATCTATTTTCATCATTCCCTGGTGTAGCTCCATGGAATCCAGAGTGAAATCTAATATTAGTGTTTCTGAAAAACAAAATCCTTGAATAAATTTTCCTTCATGTTCACCAATGTATTACCCTCATTCCTACCATCCAATATCATAACACTGAACCATATCCGAGCATGTCCATAATGTACGAATGTAGCTAGATTCACCTGTTGATCCTCTAGTGTCACGATCAGGTCAAATATCTCGTCCGGGATGATGATATATCTCTATCTATCCTAAGGACCCGTAGAACCCTAAAATGTTAGTGTATGTTAAATTTGAAAGTTCCATGTATAATTGTGCATTGTATAGTGTGAACCTCTTAATTGAATTAGCAATAACTGAGATATTCTTTACTATATCGGTTCTATTTCCAAAACCACAAGAGTTGGTATAAGAGAATGTTTGGGTGAAACATCATATGCGTCTAGTGGTGTAACTGAGGAATTCTATATTCTAGTAGGATTATGAATAAATCTCTCCAATAATACCCTTAAATATCTACTTGGATGAATTATCTATAATTACAAGTGAATTTCTCTAATAGTTTATATATGATAATAACCTAATTATTTAATAGGAAAACAAAAGAGATTTCTATAGGAGTCCTATCCTAGGAAGTTACCCATGACGATAAGACCTAACCCTCCTAGTAAAATCCAATTCCTATGCCTCATATTCTGTACATACAGGTAATTCACAGTCACATATATATATATATATATGATAATAATTCTCAAGTTAAAATAATAAAAATGTCAACATAGAATATCAAATAATGACAAAAACCAAACATTTATTTAAAATAACTACCATTAATTGAAAATAACTAGTATATATGACTTATGATCCTATGTTTCTATCCATGATGGACATGGAATCCCGCGTTTTTATTACATAACTTTTCATTACATTTGACATACAGAAGATCTTTAAAGTCTAGTGTCTTGGAAATCAAGAACATGAAACATGAAAACAATAAAAAAGATCCTTCTAATAAACTTCTAAGGCTTCACCATAGGTTCTTCCTTAGTAAAATTACTGCATCTCATAACCTAGAGACATACATCAAATGAAAGGGTGAGCAGAAGGCCTAGAAAGGGTAAACAATGAATCATTTTACTTGTGATATCAATAAGAACTTGAATAAAAACATAAATACATGAGCAATTGATGTAAAGGCATATCGTAATGAAAATAACTTTAAAAATTCTTGAATTTGTGGCTAAAACATTTCATTTATACATTCATGAACATATTTGCAAGGTCCATCCCCAAGGTGTCATAAAAATTTACCGAGGTTATTCACCAAGATATCGTGAAACTTTTCATCTATAGAGATTAATACTTTAACCAATGAATTGCAGCGTTAACAAGGTTCACCCATAAAGAGTCTTTATTTTCATGTGATCCACATAGATCATAATCATAAATTTCATAAATAACCCAAAGAGATAAAAATAAATGGGTTTCACTTAAAAATCATGACATTTTAAAAGTACTTAAAAATAAGATCATTATGCAATTTATAACCCATAGAAAAGAGTGAGGGTTATATTTATGTCAATTAAAGAATAATATATATATATATATATATTGTGTATTTATGAACACACCTATAAATGAAATAGGTCTGGGTATTCACATAATTAAACCAAGAGAATTTATGAGAGAAAGAGAGAGAGATTTTGAGACGAAATTTCTGCAGCATAACGGCTATATAACATGGTTTTAGAAAATAATAAAAATAGAGGGTAAAAGGGTAACCCACTCATAAATAACTCATATTATAATATAAATACATAATAACTTGGATATTTTAAAATTTTATGGATATTTTAATGACATGCCACAAGAAAAGAAAACTTGAAAGGAAAGAGAAGATGCGATTTCTTTTACAAGAAATTCGGAAGCCTAAGGACGTCACTTAAAAATTGATAATATCAATTGATTTGAGTGTAAAGGGTATCTAATCATTTGGAAATGAAATTTAATGTAGTAAATATATAGAAGAAAAATCCATCACATAATAAAATGTAATTATAAGATATAACATAAAGGAAGTTGTGACTTAAAAGAGGAGGGTGAAAGGATCCCTTACCTTGAAGAGTAACTTCGAAATCTTGAATTTTGGGACCTTGGGAGGACTGAGGAAACATTGGGAGGACTCCTTGGGAGGTAATGATACCATAAATTTTCTGAGGAGGATTTTGGAATGAAATTAATGAGGAAAGTGTCTTGGTATTTATAGTAAAAGTGAGGGAATAAATTATTAATTTCAAGGGACGCCTTATTGCTGGTATTTGCAAAACCATTGGCTGGCCCAGGGTATTTTCCCATTGTATTGGCCACTTGGGATAACTAATAGCATATATCACTATTCATAAGTCTACCAGAAATATTACATCATTACTACATCATTAATGATGTCATTGAACAGTCGAAACTCAAAACTGTAATTTTACTATTCACCGAAAATTCAATTATTTTAGAAAAATACCAAAAATACACCCTAACCTAATATTGATGCTCTAAATTAAAATATGAACTCTATTTTATGAAAAATTATTTTCTAAATACTTTTAATATAATTTTTAAATAAAATCATTATTTATTCAAAAAATACAACTTTAAAACTATAACTCATTTTGTAACCCATTTACAAAGTAATCAAGGTCCCATAAAATTATCATATAACCATAATGAAATAAAGTAAAAAAAATTTATTACATTTTATGAAAATATATTTCCATTTTAAATTATTAAATTAATTATAAAATTGTAAATAAAATATTTATGACATACAAAAATAACAAAACTTAAACTATGGTCATTTTTTCACTTATAAGATGTCTAAAACGTATTTATACATTCATGGGTGAAGTTTCTATTTTTTTGGTAGATTTACTATTCATTTCTATTTAGACGGGTATGTTACTATTTATACTTTACTATTCACTAAAAATTAATTTTATCATATTAGACTCTAAATTTATCACTGATCACAACTGGAGAAGACCATTTTTTGAGAATAATTTCACATTATTAATTATTTAATGATTACATAAATATATATTTAAATAAACTTTTTTTCAAAATTAATCAATAATTCACATCCTATATTTATCCGGATATTTGAAATTCACAAACTTTTCTATAATAAGAAATAACAATTTTATTTATATAAAGGATTAAACAAAGTAGCTAAGGTCTCGTTACATAGCCCCTTTTTACACCAGTATAGGACCTAAGTGTAAGGTGTGCTATGGTGATAGAATCTTGGGGTGGCTCAGACAACATTGACTGAGTGGTGATTTCTATCATCTTGAACTTCTCTCGTAGGCGATTCTATTCAAGCTTCACATGTTGAAGTTCATATTGGGCTTGGTCCAGAGCAAAGCCCAGTGATGCTATCTCCTTCCCAAGCTCCGACAGATGAGATTCATATGGCCTGAGTCTATGGGATGAGGCCATTGAATCTTATTTCTTTATTAATTAATGAATATAACTATATTTATAAAAACACAATGTTAAGATTATTGTTTCCAATGGTCATATAACAGTCAAAACCCAATGGTCTCATTTTAATTATTCCCACTTCATTAATTAAAAGATATTGTTTTTTTGAGTATAAAAATAAAATAACACACAAATTATGGGAAAAAAATAATTAAAAAGTTCGGGACATTACAAAGGAACGTATCAAAGAAAAAAAAATAACTGCTAAATGGTTGTGTATCCCCATATCGCTTATCCAATGGTTCATACTTAATATTTATTTAGAGGGGGGTGCCTTGGACGTTATTCTGGTGCCATATCCTACTTCCATCCCCAAATAATATTCTATAATTACTCATTCTGATTCCCCTTTCTTTCATCTCTCCTTGAATCTTGGGTTCTCTCGTTCCAATGATACCATCTCGAACTTTTTTTCCATTACGGTCGCATCTTTGAGTTGATATCATTGGTGCTTCTTCCTCGACACTTACCTCATGTTTAGTATTCTAACCCCTATTCCAAAGTGATAGTTCTTTGGGCTATCTTGGGTGGTTCTAGATGAGGCATCAACATTGTCCTAGGTGGTGTGACCTATAGTTGTTCGATGTGGTGATTATAGATGGTGTTAGTGGTTTGGTGAAGTTCATGACTCATTGTAGTGGCCTTAGGTCACTTTAACACTACCCATATCTTTATATTCCAAAACTACTCCCTAGGTCTGTCAGGTGTGGTGGTTCTAAAGTATTCTTTCAAAGGTAATGTTTGAGTATCCAATGGTGTTCCAGGAAATGAGAAATCTATTTTGTTGTGTATTTTTATGGTTATAGGTGGTTCCAAGGAAGAATCTCCAGCTTTTGGTTTCTGATGGTGATGTGGATTGTGGTAAGATTATTTTTTAATCATTAAAGAAAATCTAATGAATTTTTATGTGTTTATGTGTGATTCATGATGACATGGTGTCTATTTTATGGGTAGTAGTCAGGAGACCATCGATGAGAACACTAGTTTATTTTATATATGTGCAAAAGTTATTTTTTGATATGTCGAGAGTCCCAATGGAAGGATTTTCTGGTTATACCAACGGTAGTCGTTCACTATTTTGGAAACCACTCCTACCATTATCTTACCTGAGGATCTATAATTCCCCTCCCAGTGTGTCCTGGTTTAATATATTTCAAAGAGTTTTTGGGAAGTGATGTTTTAGTGGTTATCAGGCATAGAGGTTCATCTTCCATCATCTTCATTCAATCCTTTTCCTTATCACTAGATTTTCACATCTTGGTGATCATTGAAATTTTCAATGAATATAATTTCATGGTTTGAATGTGTGGTCGTGAATTTATACTTAGTTTTGATGTTTCTCCAATAATGGTTTTGTGATGTTGATTGTGGGGCGATGTGGAATTGGATGACGGAGTTGGATCATGATGAAATTGATGAAAAAGAGATAATGTTGAGGTTAATGGGGTCTTTTATGGTGTTCTGATCTTTGTAATGTGTTATCCCTTATGGTGGTGATGCATGATGATGATGTTTTTGTAATTCATGGTTACCTATTTGAGAATTTTTTGGAGTTTATTTTCTATTACGAAGTTGTTTCCTAGTGATGATTTCTCAGAAATCCTTTTTTGGCCAGTCACTAGCTCCAGTGGTGATTGGATGATGACATCAAAAGATATGGTCTCATGATGATTATATCATGTGATGTGACTTTGGTTAACACATGTTATTCAAGGATCAAGGTCTTATTTGGTTCCAAGTTACTGAATTTAATTTTTTTTATTTTAGAATTTGGCATCCTATTGAATTTTGAATCCCTCCTGAACTATCTTTCTTTTTGTGGTGTTTTGGGTTACTACTCACCCATAATGTGGATATCATGAAAATCAAAAAATAGAGTCTTCGGTTTACTCTTGATGAATGAATACACCCCAATCCCATAAATTGTAAAAAAACAACATATTTAAGATCAAAATAAAACCATAAATCTTAAACTATAATAAGATTCCCTTCACTGGAAACTCAAAGGTCGGTTTAATAATATCTATTCAGGCACTTACTTGACTCCCCTACCTAATTTCCATACATCTGAACTATTTTATACCTTTCACCAAACATACAAAAGAATTAAATAAGAATAAAACCTTCTATGAAACTACTATGTAATTCCCTAACTTGAAAAAATAGTCTTGGATGGCGATCTTCATAAACTCATGCACACCACACTATACACAAGATGTTTCTAACTAGATCTAGGGTCTTGATTATGCCGTTGGAAAACTATAACCTCAGTACCAAAATCCATATATATGAATCATATCACAAAAATAACAATAAAAAAATGGCATAGAGGAACTAAATAATACCAGTGCTACAACAGATGACATGTTAGGTAATCCAACGTCACACAAGTAAGAACCAATGAACCCAAATGTAGGAGGTAATACTTGAGTATAAGTAGAGAAAAGAAAAAAATAATGGCATTGCTGTGTCACTAAAGAGAATGTTCTAGTACTGCTTATGAACACGAAACTCCACTACTTTTTCTCCCGATCATTGGTCCCTTTCCCTTTCACAAATCCTTGATCATTGAGTTTGCATGTGCATCAAGATTCACATTCATGATTATATGTACACATGATATTCCTCGTGAATTTGATCACAGTCACCCATATAGGGTTTTTCTTTTGTGTCGTAATTCTAACACACTATATACAAATCAACCTTATATAATATACTCCCATGTTGATTGAATATGTCTATGATATCTGAGAAGTACTCTAAATACCCATACATTTAACACATTGATATAACATCATATTAGATGAATATTATTTACATAACATAATGATACATTGTAGAATCATATAGTTATATTATCTTTAGAAACATGGATATATAATAAACTTTTTCATAAGTGAACGACATCATCTCCCACTAGGTTCTTCATAACTAGCATTGTTCTTATACACATCATACTAAATACCATTCTTCATAACATGGGGAAAAGAAACATAATAAAAGGTGAGATCAGATTCTTAGTAAGAGTCAAACAAGGGAGATATCAGTGATAAATTAAACTTAACAACATTATCATTTTATAATAACATTGGCATAAATTTTGAAAACCATACCATGTATGTCATAGATCAAGATCTCAAGTCATAGAACAAAGATTTGTAGTCGATAAGACATGAATCATAAAGGAATCAAGGAATACATACCATAAGATCATAACATTGGTATATGAAATATGTTTGTGGGATACACATAATAATATAAAATAGTTTCCTTTGTAATAAAGGATCACTTCCAATATTATCATAGTGAAATCGGTATACTCCCCATTCCATCACAAAATGAAAATCATATAGATTTTTGCTAAAAGATTGTAGAAATTTTAACATATCATAAATTTTTAAAAGGAAATTGTATTCATAAAAATGTCATCATAGCATAAACTATGTAAAATAAATGGGTTTTATTAAAATTTCATAACAGTAAAACTGGTGGAAAAGAAATGATATTTGTAAACATTTTCATCACTGAATAACCAATTAAAAAAATGTTTCACAAACATATTTTCATCATAATAATAAAAAATCTAGAGAAAAAATAAGGATGGTTTCATAGGATCATATAACTAATGTATATTTAAGTTACATCAAAGTATTTCATCATAAATTCAATATTACTTTAAAAGATCACTTAGAAATTTTCTTGAGGAAAGTAAATTTTTCAATTAAAAATAAATTATATAAAATATAAAAATGTATAATATAAAATATATTTTAAATTAATCTTATAATTTTATAAATTAATCTTTAAAAAATTGAGTGTTTATAATTTCATAAATTCCATTCATTCTATATATGTTAATAGAAAACATTCCTTCATTATTTTGTAAAAAATTCCAAAAGTGCATTGATGGGAAAAAATATCCCTTTTAAGAATTTTTTTTGAAAGTAAATTTGAAGTAGAAACACATTAAAAATAATATTATTATATTAAAAATATTCTATAAAATGGTTTTAGAGATCATGGTTATGTAATCAAAATTAATTTTGATCATGGAGAAAAATAAAGTCAATTTTTTAAAAAAAATTATTTTTATCTCTTGAGTTCATAAAGATATGAAAATAAAATAGAAACATGTAATCTCCAAACATAAACATAGGAGAAGAAAATTAATTAGTTTCTTGAGAGGTGGATATTTCAATTTCATCATCATAAACATAATAAAAAATATTCCAAATAAACAATGGGATTATAACATAAAACCCTTACCTTTGGTCTAAATTCCTTTGTACACATTTAACCCTACTAAATAATAAATATATATAATTATATTTCTATTCTTGAACCATAACATATATATATATTACCATATTTGTTTTTCTTATATCCTTTTATCACCCACTTATTAACAAATATTTATTCAAATAATTCTTCTGAGTGATAACTGCTTCATTTTTCATTTATGTTTTGTTTAAGTAGTCTTGGTCCATTTAAATTGATCATTATTCCTTAGTATCTTGAATTTTAATAATGACATAAATTTCATATATATTAAATATATATATATATATATATATATATATATATATATATATTCCTAAAACTAGGGATAGAAAAATGAATTACATTGTTCATGGAGAGAGTAGGTAATACGCACACATGAATGTTGCTTTCACTTTTCATAGGATGAAATAAAATAATGGTAAATAATAATTAATCATTATAGAATAATTATAATATCATATAAATTATATATATTGATCAAATATATCCTTATTACTATCCATGTAAAGTGAAAATTAAAAATAAATCACATCATTTAGTGGAGGAGGTAGTCCACACGTAGGCAAAATGATGTTATCGTTTTCTAATGGAATGGAAGGTAATAAGGTAGTTATTATATTATCATTAAATAAGTATAAATATGTCCTAAATATAATATATATATATATATATATATATATATATTAAACCCATTATAATGCTTATCCATAAAATATAGCAATGAAAAATGAAGTGTATCCCGACGTGGAGAGAGTAAGCTATATGTAACCACGAACGATAATTTCACATCCCATTTGATGAGAAAGAGGGCGAATAATGGATGTTTTAAAATCATAATAAAATTTTAGAATATTTTAGATATTTAATTTACTATTTTATTAAAAATATAACATATTTATAGGAGGTAAATGAAGAAGTAAAAAAATAAATTCAATAGTTAAGGTGATTAACTCTTCTCTGAGAGAACTCCTATAGAAATCATCTTAAGGGTCTTAGGGTTGGTCTTTTTAGAATACTCATACCTCTATTATGTCACTAATTATGTTTATATGATAGTGTTTTAGAGTTTGGACATGATATAAGGATCTATGTAGTGTAAAGAATAGAAATTAAGGGTGATATTTTGTTATTGATTAGATAGGTACTCTTAGAATTTCATAAAAGATTAAAATATAAAAAATAATTATCATAACCCATGATTAAAATATAATGTATTATGTGGTATAAATCACATGAAATAATAAAATTTTGACAATGTAATGTGGTATTTTAAACCTTATATACTTGTTTAAATTCCTAGTTAACCTATTTTAACCCTAACCACAATTACATCTCTTTCACTATTAAAGGATTATTATTTAACATATAAGGTGAAAATTGGATCATTGATGGACCATTAATTATATTTTCACTATATATTATCAAAACATTCCTCTTCAAAGACTTTTTATTATTTATAAAAAATTTAATATTATATTATAATCATAATATATCATTAATTTAATGTTTTAAACTATTCATTTAATTTAATTTTAAAGACATCCATAAAAAGTTTAAAATCAAATAAAAAACTTTGAAATAACATAAAAATATAATATTCAACAATAAATGTTATGTAACATTATAAATAACTCAAATTATATTTATTTTAATATTTTTAAAATTATTTATTTTTTATATTAATTTAAGAAATAATGTCTCAATGACGCCTAAGAATTTAAGTGAATTATATAATTAATATAAAATATATATAAATTTCCATCAAGAAAATAATAACATTATTATAAAAATAACTAATAATATTCACTCATTGTATGATTTTGTCTCTATATGAACATATATGAGATATTTAAAAATAAGAGAGTGACCTTTTGTATTTTTCTTTGCTTTAAATGTTATAAAGGTAAATTTCATGGACAAGTAGCCCATAAAAATTAACTTTAGATCAAAATGTGATAAGGTTATAATTAAATTCATCCAATAATAATTAAGATAAAATATGGTGACCTCAACATTTATTTTAACCCAGGATAACCTGATTTACTCTTTACTGACCTGATAAATTTTACTACGGTTACTGTTCATATTTTATAAAAATGAAATGGTAATATTTACCAAATTTGATCTTCCTAACTCAAAATAAGGAATTATTTTTAAATTCAATTTCTATAATTAGTAGAAATTAAATTTAAGATAAGTGTGAAAAACGTATAATAAACCATTTATTTTAGAAAAATACATTTTTATGCATAAAATAGATATATTTCAATATCATGCCAAGATAAAAAGATTATATTAACATTAAAAAACTAATGAATATATAATTTATCTATTTAAATAAAATCATTCACCAACACATATTGATTTAAATTATAAAAACACATAGCATGTATAAAAATAGTTGTTTAGAAAATCAAATTCTTTTTCTCAAATGATTTTTTCTTTCCATTTCTAATTAATTTATAACCAATGAATTTATTTTATTAACGTGTAATCCATAAATTTGTAATAACTGAGTGAGTCATATTACTGGCCACCAATTTAATGGAGAGGTTATAATTGTATACTATATTTTTATTTATTTTGACGTAGGGTTACATGTATCCCAAGCAACCAAAGAAATTAAATTTATCTAAATGGAAATATTTTATAAAATCTAAGGGTGTGATATTATACCCCCCCCTAAAATGAATTTATCAGTCCAAATTTCATCACTATGATTCAAAGAAAATTGGTATATCATTATTTCATCTCATCCTGAGGTACCCAATTAGCTTCTTCGAATTTATAATCCATCCACGCAACTTTAAGTTGGTGAGTGGTATTATTGCATAACAAATTATATCTACTGTCTAATAATTTTACCTATAATTATTAATAAGAAATATCGTTATCTAATGGTATGAACTCTATGTTCAGTACATATTAATGATCTAGTATATACTTCCTCAGCAGATATACATTGAACACATCATGAACATGAGATAAGTTCTATAAAACACCAAGTCATAACTTATCATCTCTACATGATCAAGAATATTGAAGGGGAAAATATAACAAAGGTTTATATTTCAATTCTTTATAAATCACATAACCTTATTTAACTGAGAAAATTATATAAACACCTTCTCACCAACTTCAACCATTATACTTTTCTAGATATTATCAACATAAATGTTTTTTCAGATCTAAACTTCTTTGCTGTACTGTTGAACATATCTAACTTTCTAAACCATTTCCTCAGCTAGCCCAGTTCCCAATCGATTTATTTATTTATCTTAATCCCATCACATTAGAGTGAGACACTTATTTAAATATAGGTATTAAAATTCATTCTTCATAATGATAGAATGAAATCTATTATTATAAGAAAACTTGACTAGTGGAAGGTGGTGGTCCCAACCCCTGTAGAAATCCATTGAATAAGATATCATCATATCCTCAAGGTTTTTAATGGTTCACTCATACTGATCATCTGTTTTTGGATGATAACTAGTACAAAAACAATTACTCTATATCCATAGTATATTAATGGATTTTCTAGAACATCATGGTAAACCATGTATCATGATAAAAATCAATAGAATGAAATAATATGTGAAACCTTAAAAACATCCTTAATATAAATTATTGAAATATGATCAAGAGAAAAATATTATCTAATAGTAATTAAGTGTTATTACTTTATAAGGATATTTACTACAACCTATATAGAATTTTGACATTTATATGTTTCGTGGAGTCCAATGAAAAAATCCCGAGAAATGTTTTCTCATTTCCATTGTGGTATGGGTAATGGTTGTACTATCTTTTTATAATTCTGTCTCTCTTCCTTAACTTTCTTACATGAAGAAAACTAAGTTAAGTAATCTATAATATCTCTCTTTATGATGTCACAATAAATATATTTAGATCTATATAAATATTCATAATTATAGGATGAATAGAGTATAATGAACTATGAGACACATCCAATATCTCCTTCATATATGGTATGGATGGGACATATACATAGTTTCTAAATAACATCGCTCCATGAAAATCATGGTTGAACTCAAGAACATTTCTCACCTTCTTCTAAATCTCCACATCTTCCTTATTTTTCTCTTTAATCGTCACTAGAATTAATAGATAGAAACTCAATTTTGAAAGATAATATTTATTCCATTCCTTTAAGATCTCCATATCCATCCTTCAAAAATCTATAAATATTTGATATTTTCTTTCCCTCATCATAGAGAAACTAACATGATATTTTCAACTCATTTAATATTTCACTTGTTCAATTTAGAAAGGTGGTAATGTATTGATCAATTGTAATATTTAATCAAATCCAACCATCTTAGTTGGTGAATATTTATCTCTTTCTGAGGGAATATATAATTTAATTTTTTTTCTTAGTTTATATGTCCCATATTTCTCTATAAATATAATTCTACCACATCTTTAATGAAAAAATACCATAGTAAACCCCAAATCAGTATTTGGGTAATATTTCTCATAAACATTAAATTTTCTTAAGTCATAAACTATAACCATGTCTTTCAACCTAAAAACACATTGTAATACCTTAGTTGATGCATCACTATAAATTTTAAATCCTAATACATTGTGGGGTAGTGTAAGCATTGGTTCACTGACTAACTTTCTATTTAGATCCTTGATATTTTCCTCACATTCATCTGTCTAAATTAATTTTCTCCCTTTCGAGTAAACAAGGTAAGTGGATTAGACTTTCATGAGAATTTTCCTCAAAGCATCGATAATATCCTTGCAATCCAAGAAAACTACGGATCCTAGTCAGAGTGGTTGGACTCATTTGACTATCAATTAACTCCACCTTTTATGGATCCAAATATTTATTGTTTCTTGAGAATATATGACCCAAAATATGAAACCATCTACATCACAAATCCACACTTGGTAAATTTTCGATAAAAATTTTCCTTCCATAGGGCCTTTAGTATATTCCTAAAGTGGTATTTGTTCTCATAATTTATTGTTAAATATAATGAATATATTCTATAGAGTATACCACAAAATAATCAAGAGTATATCTAAATACTTTATTCATTAAATAAATTAAGATATATTGGGAATTGGTGAGACTAAATAGAATCACTATATATTCATAGTATCTAAAGACTATTCATTGAGCTATGTGTAATTGATCAAATAAGTCATAGATACAAGGCATAAAACACTTACTATTGATTGTGATCTTAATAGGTTCCTGATAATCAATACATATTCACATTGATCCATCTTTATTATTAACAAAAAGAATATGTGGACACCAAGATGATGCACTTGGTTGAAAAAATTCCTCTTAAAGATTCTCCAGGAGCTTATATTTAAATTATAACAACACTATCAGAGAAATTGTATATGGAGTATTTGAAATAAGTATAGCATAATGTATGAATTATATTGATATATTATCTTATAAATTTAGTCTAAAACTTGTAAACTCTTCTAGAAAGACATTAAAAAAATCCAACATAGTAGGAATTTCATAGATGTTGAGTTTCTCCTCAACCAAAAAAAATGAACAACCATTTTTAACAGGAATTACTACCCATACAATGGATTGAATCCCTATAAAAATTTCATAATTATCAACGCACTAATATACAATCATAGGTTGGTTCATAATATAAAATGTTACATACCTTCCTAATAAATTGATGTGGACCTTATGTAAATAAATTTAATTTATGAAAAACATAAAATTTACATCAACAATAGAGAGAATGGAAATATTTATAGGAACCATGTTCCCATAAAAAATAAACATGGGATGATGCATCGAGATATTATGTGATCATTTTACCAATAGGGGGCTTAATTCTAATTCAGCATCTAATTGGTGACATAGTATTTTTATACCTTGGAAATTACTTTAAATATAAATGAGGGGGTCTTTCATGAATTAAATAATACATTAGTAGTTCTAGATTGGATGGTTAGTGTACCTTTTACCAATTCATATTGTACTACACATCAGAAATAGTGGTCGCATGAGATATCCCTTTGTCTCTGGTCTTAAGAGGTTTCTAACATCGATCATTGTTATTAACCATCAAGTTTGAAAATAGTTTGTCATAATGACCATACTCTTTACATTTGTAACCCTAGATTTTATGTGAGGTATTCTGTGGTTATTTTCCTATATCATTGGATAACTTCTTTCCATCACTATGGAAATTGATTTCTTTCTGGACTATCTTTCCAAACATAAAGCATTTACCAGTACACTTAAGAAAATTTCCTCCACATATCCTTCAACATGTCAGGGAAAAAGAAAATTGTATCTACTTATCTCCACCAATTTTCGAATTTCCTTTTAATTACATAATTATTTTCTTATCAAACCCATGATATTTATGGGTATATCCAATCTCAACATACACATTGATATCACATCAGATGAATTATTTAGAGATACTCAAAAGTATTATTTTTAACACTCTTTGGATATTTTTTTAAGAAAGTAAAAAATTATAGACCTTACATTAAAGTTGGATGATAATACCATAAGTGTACCTTAAAAGTATTGTAATATTTTCCTCATATGTACTAATGGATTCATCACCCTTTCTGTATAAATTAAATAATTACTTATCCAATTTTATATAAATAATATGAGGGACAGAATTATTGAAAAATAAGATCATAAACTCATACTACTCCATGGAGTCAATTTTTTTCTTATTTCCATGTGTTCTTGAAAATATTACACCATTTATTTACTTTACCATCCAATTAGAAAAAACCAAATTATATTTCCCATATACAAAAAAAATTTGATTGTAATATATCTTTTTAGTGGTATCAATACATTTCTTAAAATCTAGTTGATTACTTGACCCACTAAAATAAGGTGATTGTTTCCGCATGAAGGATTCATTAGAGTATTTTTTTCCTTTTATCATCCGTATGATCATCATGATTCATAGATTTATAAAGTTGTGTAAACATAGAAATGATATTTTTCATTCCCTTTCCCATAACATTTGGTAGCTCAGGAGGAAAAGCATTTCATTTTTCATCAAATTTTGTATTAACGCAATCCCTTTGGGTTCTATCCATTGAATAAAACCAAAAAACATATTTTGAGTAATAATAATCATTGCGGGAAAACATATAATCATGAAAAATCAGTAATTGTAAATCTAAATCTTTACACCTTCTTTCAATCAATGAAACCTTAGGTTTAACCTACGTCTTCCATGGTTATCCCCAAAACTATAGGATGTTGTCTTATACTTAGAAATATCCTCATTTTTTCACTAAATATTTCTCATCCTATTTTCTAAAGGCATTTAAACCTTACTCTTTTATGAAATACAATGATCCATGCATTTCATAAAAATATATTAAAACTTATTATATGAATATTTGTTTCATAACACAATTATACACACCAAAATTGTATAGTTATAGTTTCATTGGAAATATGGAAAGTAAAACAATACATTCATAAGTCAACTACAACATCTCCCACTAAGTTCTTCATAACTATTACCCTTATTAGAAATATAATACATAATACCTTTATTCATAACAGGGGAAAATAAATATAAGAATGGTTGATCTTAGAAGATTAGTAAGGGTGTACATGGGATATATCAATGATCACTTAAAGATATAATGATAATAAGGGAATGTTAACATGATCATGCATTTTGAAAACCACGCACTTGATATCATAGATCATAATCTTGATTCATTCCATAAATCAAGGTAGTTTATAATACATGAATCATATAGGAATCAAAGAACATGATTCATGAGAGAAATACATTATCATAAGACATATGTTTTTGGCTTACACATAAGCATAAAAAACCATTTCCATAATAGTAATGGATCACTACCATGACTATCATAGTGGATTGGGTTCACTTCCCATTCCATCATATTAGTCAAGGTTCACTCCCAAGAGTATCCTAGTAGAACAAGTCTCTTACTAAATTATGATAAATTACCATACCAATCTTGTTTATCTCTAGATATATCCAACTTTATCCAATGAATTAGAGGGATATATGGTTTTTGGCCCAGATATAATATATTGAAAATCATATAGATTTATTCCAAAAGATCATAAAACATTCATCAAATAATAACTCATAAAAAGGGAACCATTTTCATAAATATTTCACCATTTTATAACACATGGAAAAGAAATGGGTATCTTAAACATTTCATCGTAGAATAAACTGGGGAAAATAAATGGGTTTCATAAACATTTCATCAGGGCCCAACTTATGGAAAATAACATAGTTTAAAAAAAATCTTATAATAATAACCATAAACCATGTAGATAAAGAATAAAGATAGTATCATTGGATAATATTCAATTATAAATTTAATTAACATATAATGATGTCATCATAAATGAAAAATACTTAAAAAATATCACACGGAACATTTCATAAACAAAATACCCTATATACTTTGTAATTGATTATTTCTAATCTAAAAATCTATAAAAAATAATAAAGAAAACAATTTATTTGAGATGAGTTTTGGTAACCTGAAAAGGAATCTTCAAAATCATTTAGTTTTCATGATGGTGAAAAATTCATTTCATGTCAAACATGTTAATAAAAAATATTCCTTTCATACTTTTGTAGAAAGTTAAAAATAATAATTTATTCTAAAAATTAAAAAAAAAGATTAATTTTAACCCATTTTTAACCAAATTAGTCATGGGTAAAAAAATAATTTCAATAATAATAGGATAATATTAAATAAAAATCTTGAAGTCATTATTATAAAACATGTATAGGGAATAAGAGCAGATTTTTGAATCAGTTGAAAAATTATGTCATTTTTCCTTAAAAATATTATTTTTGTCTCTTGAGTTCGTAATGAGTGTAAAATTAAAGGACAAAATGTAATATCAAGAGATAAATAGAGGATAATAAAACTCATGACTTTTATGAGAGGTAGATCATGAAATTTTATCATCATAAATCTAATCATAAAAAATCTCAATAAATAATGAGATTGTAGCATAAAACCCTTACCTCTGGTATAAATTCCTCCATATATGTTAGAGCCTTCTACATAAGAAATATAAATATATTATACATATATTCCATAATCATACTCATATATATCATGATATATTTGATTTACTTATAATCTTTTAATACTTATTTTTTTAACAATTTGTTATTACAATCATTATTCTGCGTGATAACTAATTCTTTTTTCATTTATGTTTAAACCCTTTTACATTTTTCATGGTTAAATAGTCTCTATAATTTTTATCATGATATGAATATATTATATATCTATATATATATTCATCAATATACTTATATATATAAAAATTAATTACATCATTCATGGAGATGGTATGTTATACAGACGCATAAACACTATTTTCAATTTTCAATGGATGGAACAAAAGAAAGGTAAATATTAATTCAAATTTATAGAATCATAATTATATTATATAAATTATATATATACATAAAATAAATCTGTATTACCATCCATATAAATATATAATTTAAAAACGAATCTCATCGCTCTGTGGAGGTGGCAGACTACAAGCACACAAAAGAGAGGTTATCATTTTTCAAAGGAATGAAAGGTAATAAGGTGGGTATGAAAATATTATTTCATAAGAATAACTATTTTATAAATTTAATATTTAAAAATAAAACCCATTAATACTCATCAATAAAATTTATGGATTAAAAATCTATTGCATCACTATGTGGAGACGATAAGTTGTAGATACGAACGAGCAATACTTTAATATACCATTTGATGGTAAAGAGGGGTATAATGGGGGTATCATAATAATAAAAGAAAACTAATATTTTTTAGGATCTAAAATTTATTATTTAATTTTAAATACAATAAATATAGAGTATTTACAATAATAATTAATAAAGAAGGTGGTCAGTTAAGGCGACCACCTATTCTTTGAAAGAACTACTTTAGATATCCTCTTAAGGATCCAAGGTTCAGTATTTTGGAAACAAATAACTTCTATAATGTGTACAAGTATGTTCATAAGATACTTTTAAATGGGGTTTTTAAGTTATAATAATATGTTTATTGTAAAGGAGAGAAAGAATGGTTTCATTTTATATGTGATGGGAGGGGTACTCTTGAAATTTCTCAGAAAATATTAAGATATAAAAAAGTAATTATCAATAAAAATGTTTTCAAATAGACATATATTTGAGTATAAGGTAGTATTTTATAAAATTAAAATCATAACATAATATTTTTTTGGGATTATGTGGTGTCTAAGCCTTCTCTTTGAGTTTAAATGATTAGTTATCCTATTTTACTATTAACTACGGTAACAATGTTTTCCTAGATAAAGGTATATAATTCAACTTATAAAGAGACAATTGGATCTTGAATGACCAAGGGATAAAATTTTATAATATATATTATCCAAATTTTTTAATTTATGATTTTTATGATTGTTTTTTTAATTCCATAAAATATTGCTTTCATAAAATATCATTAATTTAATTTCTAACATTATTTATTTAATTTGAGATTAAATAAATCAATAAAAAGACGGAATTTGAACATAATAATTCAAAAAAAATTATTTTAATCTATAAAATTCATCTAATCATAAAACTTACTTAGATTATATAACATTTAATATTTTTAAAATCATTTATTTTATTTTTCGGTTATTTGAAGAGAAACTCTATTGGTGTTGCATAAGAATTTAAAGTAATTTCATAATTACTAAAAACTATAAATAAATTTCCATAATGAAAATAATTTCATTATTAACAAATTAACCATTAATATTCATTCATAAGTCATTTTTCCCTATGTGAAAAAAGTATACATATTAAAAAATAACAGAGTGACATTTTGTATTTTTTTTCTTTTGTTGGTTGGAGTGAGTATCTCAGGAGGGGGTAAATTGAGTACCCAATAAAAATTTATATTTAAAATGGATTTTTTTAAATAAAAAATATTTTTAAATAGATCCCAATTTATCATATTATGTAGTATGATATAGATCTTAATCTTACTGAAAATTTTTCTAAACATTGATTAGGTCTTAGATGAATAATATATAATATAATTAGATCCTATGAATTAAATTTAATTGGCCAAAATATTATATTAACAGAAATTTATATAAAATATCAAAGTATATATTCTTTTTACAGTTAAAAAAATATGTTTTAAAGAGTAAATAAAGTCAAAAAAATTAAAACACACATAATAATGATTGAATACTAGAATTTCAGTCTCAAGTAAAGACTTATTCTTCTCCACTTGGTGATCACCCACCAAAAAACTAGTTTATATAAAATAAACGAGATGATCTATAACCAAGATTGGGTTTTGCAATAGTTTACAAATTTCCTAGGTCACACATGACCTCTTACACAATTATACATGGGAGGTAAAACAAATAGTTCACTAAAGGGCCTCTACCAGTATTATCTAAGGGAGTATATGTCTAAGAAAGTATATGAATGTATCTAAGTATCTTCCAGTTCAATATAGAAGATTGTGTGTGTGTGTGATAAAATAGAGTATGCACACATGCTACTGAAAATGAAATAAAGATAAACAGAATATAGTAATTTATATGTGTAGAGTTTAGAATTTCTTGGTTCTTTGCGATGAAGCTTTTGATTATTGATTTGATTTTTAGTGAAGCCCGTGTGGGATCTCTTGAAAAACTTCTGAAGCAAAAAGTGTCTCGGACTTGTGTTCTTAACTGGTTGATGTCAGTAGATGTTATGATGTAATTTGGCTTTCCAGTCAACTATATGTATCAGATGAGATCTTCTTTTTTTCAATCAGGTTCAGCTCTATGTGTGTTAAATAAGTTCAATATCTCAACATTCTATCAGTCGGCTTCATACACTATTTCATCTCTCTTTATCATGATTGATTCTCCTACTCTTTTTATCAGTAGTAGAAGGAATATTCAGATCTTTTTTTTCTTCCTTGTACGGCACGTCTAAAACTTACATCAATGAGTTCTGTTGAACATTTTAAGTAAAATAATTAAAATAATAAATTAAATTAAATTCAATAATGTATCGATTAAAATAAATTTATTTAAAAATTAGTATAAGTAAATAGTGATGGTGGCTTAATCTGTTGGTGTATCTAAGTATGGCAGTATGTTTTTATGGAGGTATAACACTGGCGGTGTCTTAGACTTAGCCAAAATTTCATGTATCTAGAGATTTTTCAATTATCAGTGTCTTATAATTGGCCAAAATTATGTTTTTGCGGAATGACACTAGCGATGCATTATCTAGTGGTATCTTGTACTTACAAAAATTTATATTTTGGTGGGAGGAAATCCTGATGGTGTCTCATACTTTACCAATTTTAAACTCTGGTAGTATGTTGTCTGACGAAATCTCATACTTTGTGAAATTTAAATAATGAAGATGTCTTACCATCACTGTGTCTCATACTTTGTTAAAAACATGAAAAGGTGGTGACTTAACCTCAGTGGTGTCTTAACCTAAATGGTGACTCACACTTTAGAAATTTCATCACCTATCTCAAATTTAATGAACTACTTACAAAAAACATGAAATTCATTAATATCACTAGAATCATTATTTTTTTTATCATTAAAACAAGGAGTTCAACAATCTCCCCCTTTTTATGATAAAAAATCATGGCATCAAGTAATATTGTAAATTTAAATATAGGTCATCAATGGTATTATAAATATGTACATAACATTTATATTGTTTGAAAATAGTATCAATGAAAAATAATAAAAAATAGTATGTATCAACGTTAATTATCATTTATCAATGATAGAAAGATTAAAAAATAGATAGTATCAAAGATAAAAAAGAAACATCATTGTAATCTATCATAAATTCCATAAAAAATAATGTTCTCTGAAATAAAAAAAAAATATTCCATAATAATTCTCCCCATTTTAGGATTATCAAAGATGTTAAATATTAGTAGAGTAAATGCAGTAATAACAAATAGACTAATAGATAGTAAAGCAGTCAAAAATTATTATCCAAGAGATATTAAAATTAATGTCCCATAAATGAGATAAAGTCTAATAAAACAAGAAAAAGGTTCACGATTTGGAAGGCGGGTACATTTGTGCATTTCCATTAGCCTTGGATTTCTACTGATCTAAGGTAGATGAGTTATCCAAATCTGATAGAGCTCGAGGTAGAACAGATGAAACACTATATGATAGCCTATCTATAGCCTGAGGATGATCTTTTTCAACAAAAATTGGGTGATTATGTCTCAAATATTGAGGAGGAGATATAGGGAAGGACACAAATCTATAAAGAATAAGTTCTAGAGGATCATGATCCATTTCTGGTTTGAGAGAAAACTATGGAGTAATAGGACCTTCTTTCTGAAAAAAACTTCTTGGCCATAACCATAAACAAAAGTATTCATGATATTTATAAAATAGATAATAACATTTCCACCTCTTTCCATTACACTAAATAAATAATTTTTATCTTACACAAACTATTTTAACACTAGAGTCACCTCCTTGAGTTGTCTTAGTTTCCCTTTAAAATCCTTAAAAACTAGAGTCATTCATAAATTTTCAGGTAAGAACTTGAATTTATCTTACATAGAATTATTTTTATAAATAATCAACATATAAAAGATAATATCTTTGGAAATTTTTTATTTTCCATTATCTATAAACTTATCAAAGTATATTTTCATCATGTGTTCATTATTTTTACTTTTCTGAAAATTTCTCATAATTTATAAAGAGATCACAGGTTCTCTACTTGAGGGTCCACTAGAGGTAGATAACAATTCCTCTTTGACAACTATTCTTAACTTATAAAAATCCATGGCTGGAATAGATGGAGTAGAAGTATCTGATGATTTATCCTCAATTCCTTTTCTGATTCCATCCATGGATGTAGAAAAGGTTGACTTCCAGTATCCAAGCATAGCCTTTACAGATTCCAATTCACTTCCAATCCTCTTCTTCTCAATCTCAACTTCCTATATGTGATGCATCATATTTCGTTGGTTATGTTTTATTACCAACTCAAATAGATATATTATATCATTTTCACTAAGTTTGGTTAGAAGATGAGACTGAATTCTCAACATCTCATTGAAGTCTGTAATTAACTTTTCAGTAAAGGAATTCAAGTCATCTATTATGAATAAGACAACAAGAATAGTAGGTGGAGTTGGAGCAGGTTCAGATATAGGATTTTTAACATAAGAAAATTTCTCTGATATTCCATAAAATTCTACTTGAGCTATCATAGATCCCTTAGGATATTCTTCATTTCTAACCTTATGTATACTATTATTTGGTGGAATCCTTACAAAATTGGAGTGCTTTACCCATTCTTATTTGATAGGACCAACACATCGATATGGAAAGACAACTAAGATAGATGTAGTGGTAGGAGGTACCACACAAGAAGGTATAACTGACACTTCAAGACTTCTCTGTCCATTTTAAATCTATGCAACTAAGGTGTCTCCAACATTGGAAGGTTTACTTTCTATTAGTTTAACATCATTAAGATCCAATATAATATTCCCATTTTCCTTTTGGACAACAACAACATATTTTACTTCTACACAAATTTCATATTGAGGCTCATCAGTAGGAAAAACACCAATCTATTCACCACTTCTATGATCAGAAGAAGGAATTCATTCTTATCTTGTTAATCTACATACTATTATAAAGAATCAATTAAATTCATCTTCTCAACCAAGATAGAATTAAAAACTATTTATCTAATGGAAAAAAAGTTATAATCAACTCCATAAACCACTATAACTTCATGAAATATCTCCAAAAATATGGATTTATCCCCGTCAACAAGTGCACAATTCTCTTTTATCATGGGGCCTATAACTCTAGTCAAATCTAGTTTTTCTAAAGATTCTCCAGGTGAAGATAAAAAATTATGTGGGAATATCCACATCCTTCTTCTGAATTCATCCACTTACACCATTATGGTCAGAGTCTTCATCATCATTACTTTCATTATCTACATCCCTTTCATTTTAATTACCATTTTCACCATTTTATTATACCTATTATTCATCACCATTCTTATCATTATCATTTTCTAATTTTGAACTTCTTTTGAACTGATCCTCTACTAATACTTATGTTTCCTATTCATCACATTTAACCATCTTTTCACATTTTGTAAGTCTCCTAGGTGGTTTAGGATCTCCAAATGAAATAGGAGAAGATTTTGGAGACAATTCAGGATCACCCCCTACATCAACAAAAGGTTAATTTTATTCTTCTTCTACAACGGTTTCTTATTTATCATGATTAATGTATTTAACTATTTCATCAAGCTCAAGAATTATATCAACAACATCCCTCAACTTGGTAGGATGATCAATTGGATTAAACTCGATATACAAACTATCATTGTCTCCAACCCACTGTCTCTTCTAGGGTTTCCATTTAGTATTCATCCTTTAATAAGTATATCATGAAATAAAAAACCACCATAGACTGTAATAGACAGTTCATCATCAACTACTAGGCCCTTGTCTATTAAAATGGTAGAAATAAACTTGGGATAGATCAAGGAATCAGATTTGAAGGATGGGTTGATCATCTCAAACTTTTTCACGATGAGATATATACAAAAAAATTATCTTATTATCTTTTTTATAAGATATATAAGAAAAAAATCAATGTACATTAGAGTTTATAAATTACCCTTTGATGGACATAGCAAGTGCTGCGTAAACATAAAGAGTATCCTACATTCCACATCAGGTTCTATGGTAATAGATTTTTAAGTTATTCCATCTCTTGTCAATTATAAAAAATATTTTTCATACACAAAGAGCTTAGTATCTTTAGGAATGGTTCCTTGGTAATCCAAAAATATTTTATCATTAATTACATCAAAACATTTATCCCATTTAGTCGATGATAATCCTATTAAGTGTCTTTTGACACAGCTTCTTACCCAATCAATATCATCTCGATCAATGGAAAACTCTATATGATGATAGAATTGATAAAACATATCAGTGTAGAAGGGTCTCTTGATTGATGAGAACAACTCTAAAAATTCTTGATTCTAGAGTAATTTGAATACTAGAAACTTGTTGAAAAATAGCCACTTTGATTCAACTTCCCTTTCAGCTACTGTAACTCTGTTGCGAAGCTCAGGATTAACTAGTGCAACTGGAGCAGGAACACCCATTTATTTCTTATGCTTATTAGTTGATCATGACTTTACTATAGAAGACTTGGAAGGGAACTTCATCCTTGGAATTCATAACAGTTCAGTTCTATCAGTTGAAGGCTAAGATAAATGCTACAGGTTTGAAGGTTGGGAGAAGGGAGGTAGCTCGTGGCTTGAGAGTATCGCGTTGGGTGAAAGGTGTTTAGTAAATAAATAAAGATTCATTTTTGTATCATTTGGTATTTATGTATATTAAAAATTTAAATAATACTAAAAAATAAAAAAATTTATCCGATAAAATATAAACATTGGGTTATGAAAATAAATTTTAAATATATCAAACTGGCAATTTGGAAAACATTGAATTAAAAAAAATTCAAAAGAATAAAATAAAAACGACATTACAAGCCAACAGTGTGATAATATAATAGTGTGTCACCACAATGGTATGGAAAACACAATGGTGTGTTACAAAAAATTAATCATTCTTATCTCATGTTTGATATAGTTTATTCTCTCTAAATTAAAAGCCTTGGTGAATATATCAGCTAACCGATGTTCTGTACCAATAAAATCATGAGTGATATCACCTTTTTGGAAATTATCCCTCAAAAAGTGGTGTCATATATTAATGTGATTTGTTCTAGAATTTAACATTGGATTCTTAAAAATATTAATAGCACCAGTGTTTTCGCAGTTTTTGGGAAAATTTTGGAATTGATATCTGTAGTCTATCAAAGTGTGTTTCATCCAAACAATTTGTGCACAACAGCTACTAGTAGCTATGTAATCACCTTCATCTATTGATAGAGAAACATAATTTTGTTTCTTACTAAACTATGAAAGTAGATACTTTACCCAAATGTGACATTTTCCAGAGTTTCTTTTTCTATCTAACTTACTACCACCAATTTCATCATCATAATAACTCACTAAGTCAAATGATTTTTCAGGTTAAAAAAATCTTAAATTGGTTGTGTAATTGAGTTATTTGAGAATTATATTAACAACATTTAAATGTGGATCTTTTGGTTTTCTTGAAAATGAGAACATGTAACTCCTCAACCCTAGAAGCCCATCGATGGTGCATCATTTTATTAATTTGGAATGATTACAAGGAATCAATTTCCATAGGATGGGTCATTTTAGCAGTCTTGGAAAGCCATATTACATACAAGATACCGATAATACCTTGGGAAATAGAAAATAAAACATGATGCAAAATAAAATGAAATAAACTAAGTCTATGTAATATTATTAAATTTTTTCTTCTGCATAACCTAGTGAAAAGAAACAAAATAAGGGTGATATCAAATTCTCAATAAGGGTAAGTAAAGTGGAATAAATACTGAATCAATTTGAATAAAAAAAATGGAAAAAATTTGAATGATACCACATGTCATCCAATTAACTAGATAAGGAAAATTAAAAATGGAAATGTAAAAAATCGCAACACATTCCATTTAGTCAATGAGCTTAAAATTAAATTTATTCATACATATATCGATATAAAATCTTATGGTTGTATAATAACTAGAACAAAATGAGGGAAATTATTAATTATTGGACACCATGTTTCCTAGGTACATGGAACCATTACCTTCAATACCTTTCGAAAAATAGTTTATCTATCCGATAAAAACCAAATTTATTTTGGAAAACTATTTTTTCTTATGATACTACCAATGCATCTAGGGGATTTCATTAACTGGTCCCCAACCCCTAGGTCTTAACTTAAACGGTCCCCAGCCGTGTCTTATATTTCAAAAGCATTCCTTGAATCAAAGAACTAACTTAATTAATAAAAAATGTTCTGTATAATATATCCATATTGAATAATTAATTTTTTTTTATAAATAATACATCATAGAATTATAAGTAAAAACAAGGATCATTGACATTAAAATATTATTGAGGAAAAATAAATTTTAAATATTCCAAAGTGTCCCCAAACACTTTGAAACATTAAATAATAATTCCCCATAAATTAAATGAAACTTTGAATATCATGAAAATAAATATATTCATGATATAAAAAGTCAAAGGGAAGTAAATACAACATATAAAAGTTAATTGGTTCATAACAAAAATAAGTATCAATGGAATATTGATTAAGACGAAGTGCATTACCTTAACCTTCCTTATTTTGTGTAGTCTTTATCTTCATGTATATTATTTTAAAATATGTTACTAACTCATACCGAAATCATAATAATTTTTATAATATTATATACAATTTTCTTATAATTCCTTATTACCCGTTTTTTAATAATCTTTCATTATTTTCACTATTTCAAGAGTTAATTTCCCAGTTTTCCCAAGCATCTTTAGACTTGTTATCTACTTCTCCAATTACTTAGATCATAATTTAATTATATCCAGAGATTAAAAAATGGATTAATTATCTTATATATTCATTAAATATTAATTTAGAATAATCTATAAAGTTTTTAGATAATAAATTAAATTCACTCTTTATGGAAAAAGTAGACCATACGTACGCATGAACACTACATGCATTTGTTTTTTATTACAATAATTAGAAGTAAATAGAACATGTATAATATAATTTCAATATAATATCTATTTATATTTTTCACATATTTTTATTAAGACCATCCTTTATACATTCCATGTATGGCGTAAATGAGTCACACTGCTTTGAGGGGGCGATAGTCCACTCATCCTCAAATGAAATTATCGTATTTAAAGAAGATGGAAATAATAAGGGTATGTTTTAAATAAAAACTAAATAAAAATAAATAAATTATAAATATAATATATATCAAATATAAATATTTTTTTCATTATAATTTCTACCATGAGAGGTGGTAAAGGAAAAATTAACAATCATCATTTTATGAGCTAGTAGTTCACCGTACACATAAACAATTTTTCATTAACCATTAGATATATGTGTGTATAAGTTTAGGTATAAATAATAATATAAAAAAAACCTAAAATATTTTGGATACTGGTGTTTTTATGTAATCATAGAATAAGATTATTATAGGTAGTGGAGAAGAAAATTAAAGAAAAGATATCATCATAAGTTGTTACCTTAAAATCTGGTAACTCCTTACCAACGGGCTTCCTTGGAAGTATTTCTACAAAAATGGTGATTTCAAGGTCATTATTAGGGATTTAAAGAAGCTATTTTTTCATATATTTTCCAAACCTAAGTGGTTTGGGAGGTGTGAGGAATGGAGAGAATTTTTGGCCTTTTATATTGGAGATGTGACATTCTTGTAAATATCAAAAGGTATTCGTTAATGGGAGGTCTACATCACATAAAGTGATCCAAAATGAAAAAAAAAATAGTTTATTAAAGAATAATAATGATCAATTAGAACCTACAATGTGCCAAAATATGGGCATTATAATAATTTTGTTCTTAAACTTATAATATTACCCAATTTTATCATTTTGGTTTTTATTGAAGCATCTAGTTTTCAAACCTACGTAATTTAACGATTAAGAATAAAAGAAAGTGATATTTATTAGAATATATAGATACAATGAATTATTAATATGATATCTAATTTATAAATTAAAAATCCTATGTTTTTTTAAAATTAATTTTAAAACAAGCACACGTGACACGCTAAAACACTATAGAAATCTGATCCGTGTTAACAACATTTTTACAATATATGGGTTAATGTTTTAATTATAAAAAATAAATTGTTAAATTAATAGATTGTATTTAATTTTTATTAACTCTTAAAAATCACTTGTAATAATTAATGATTTTAATTAATTTTAAATCATTTAATAAAATATCATTTATTGTAATATAATAATAATGCCAGTTTTGACATTATTAATTTAATTTTAATTTTAAAATATCAAAAAAATATTTGAATTAAAATATATTAAGTTTAAATATGTGTAAAATGATATTTTAATCTATAATAATAATTAATTACAATGATTCAATAAATATATTTCACTTTTAATATTTATAGTATCATTTATTTTAGTTAATTATTAACTAAATAATCACTCTATTGACATTTCATAATCATTTTAAGTAACTGAATAATATATAATAATTATTAATAAATTATTATGATAATTACAACCCATTTATATTTCAAAATTAAATGTATAACCTAAAATATGATGTTTTTTACATATCTCAATGTTTTATAATTGTTAAAGGTAAGGAAAACTCTCCTTTTGTCCTTTTACTTACTTAACATTTTATATAAGTCAACTAAACTAAATAATATCCCCATAACCCCTAAAAGTAAAACCAAGAGAGTATATGGTCGAATAAATTTCATCCCATGGCTTTTGGACAAGTTTCCGGGTTATTTTGTTCCTTAAGATTAAGGTTTACTCTCTTAATATGCTTAATTTTACCTTAATCACATAATTAATTTTAATCACATTCATTGATATTTTTGGTCAAAAATTAAGTTGATCTTATTAAAAAAATATTATACTGATTACAATTTTTTATGTATTTTTCTCAAAATTCAAATCACAGAAGTGGGAATATTAAGATTAACGCTAGTCCCGCAGACTTGGCGAGGATATAAAATGTTAAAGTAAAAAATGTTTAAAGGTTCAAAAAGTTTTTATATCTAATTTAAATATAAAAATGATTCTAACGACCTCAATTGTATAAATTTATTAATAATTAATCTATTGTGACTTTAAAAACCAATTAAAAATATAATTTATGACTAATAATTGTTTAAATGAAAATTCATTTTAAAAAATTATTGTAATTTTTTCTTCTCACCAAAAAATGAGGTTAAATAGAAAAATCCTAAAAATTCACCCTAATATAATATCAAAATTATGATTCCAAAAATGATGACAATTTTGAAAAATATAATTTATAACATTTTCAAAATAAAAAATAAAATAGTTATGTCATTAAAAGGTTATAAAATTCGGTTTTACGTGTAACGCAAGCCATTGATGAAATTTTTTGTTACACATGTTGCATGCTAAATCAATGTCACTTTCATTGAAAGAAATAAATTAATTAATTTATATAATATAGTTAAGATATTATAAATTATTGGAATATTATATTCTCTTATGCACTTATTTATGCATGTGATACATATTACCAAATACAATATTCTTACTTTAGAATTTATGGGTGTTATATTCTCCCCACGTTAATTAAATTATGTCCTCACAATTTAAACTTGATCTCAGTAATCAAGAGATTTATATTTAAAAATAAAATATTTTTGGAAAACCCAAATTGTAAATAGGGTTAATAGTAAATCTTCTCAATAATAGATACAAAGGTATACTGGTCACTTAACAGGGTTCCCAAGTAGGAGAACATTGGTGGAAATAGAAACATCGATACGAAAAAAATATAACTATAAAGTTGTAATGGAGAGTAATAGAGAACATGTATGTATAAAATTTTTATATCACAAAACCATAATCCAAAGGTGGGAATAAAGTTTATTGACCTCATCAAAAATCATTATAATATGACAACCTCTTTTTCCAAGACCATTTTCTCTGTGGTTGGGGAATTATTTAAATCTATATAATTAAATAAATGTTTCTATTTAATAAAAAATATTATCCTTGGTTATTCCTTGAACTATTAATACTTAATTTCTTAGCACAATTTATATAATAGAGTGATGTAATACATTAGTCTCTAAACCCTAATCCAAATAAAATCTTAAACCATTTTGTAAATGGTTAACCTTTCCAAATTATTATGATCCAATAATTTTTAAGGAAGCTCACAAGATTTCCAAAATAATATTATAATTATCATTTAATCAACATGAAGTAGTTCTAATTTTTCACATTCCAAACATGTGAATAACTTTATCATCTCTGTTCTTGAAATATGGTAATAACTTGAATCACCATAAAAAATATTTGAAACATGAAATATTCTTTATTCTGTATGTAGGACACATGTTATTGGATATATATCTTAAAACCAAAAGTGTTGTAAAATCCATCAATGATAGCATAGATCACTTGTCGAAAAGTTATTAATCATTTCCATGGTAGTCCACAATTATCCAAATCATACATTTCTTTATCATTATTTCAAAATTAGGATTATATTAAGTGTTGTATTTTCCTCAATAATGTGTTTTCTGAAAAGTTTACCTTTCTATTTAATAATTTTTCTTAGAACAATACAACATATGATCTCAAATCCTTATTGAAAATGTATTGTATTAAAATAATTATATCTCCCATAATTGTTATAACCATTTGATGATAGTATATTCAAATGAAATAATTCTTGAATAGATATATTAATCATTTCTCTTCAACTTGGGCAGTAGCATAACTTATCATCATCCAATATCATGATTTGGGGTATTTTCATTTGATGCTTGAGACATTTATTTTCAAAATATCACATATCCTTATAGTTTAATAATTTTACATTAGAAAACTTTTTCTTAACCTTGAAACCACAAGAATGGTGGTCTTTCTTTCCACACTTGTAAGAAAATACCATTCCTTTAAATCAAGTACCATAGTGTTTCTTTCCACAATTATCTCATGTGGGAAAGTACTTATTTCCCTTCTTCCCTTCAACAATATTTTTCTTTTCCATCCTCTTCTTCTTTAACATCCCTTCAAATCCATAGTACTTGGAAATTTCTTTACCTAAGTCATTACACATGATACTATTTCCTCATGTGATTAGAATACTTAGGAGAATATTTCCCTTTGAAATTTCCGCTTAAGACCATGAAACATATGATACTTCTTACTAATTGGATCACATGAATTGGGTGACTCCTCATTCCTTCTAAAAGACCCCATTTTTAAATAATGTCATATACTAAATTAAATCGCAACATAACATATAATCGAAAAAACTAGTGAAATAATTAATATAAATTGAAATATTTATGCATTGATACTCTCATAATAGTAAACATGTTTTATTTGGAATCATCTTTAATTATAAATCATTCATAATGGTTTGAAAATAAAATGAGAATTATCCTATGAATATCTCTCGGTAGTGTCAAACTTGGTGCTTAGTATGGCCTGTTTTTGTATACCAGATTACCCTAAGTCAGGCCCAGAACTCCTTGTTGGATTTAATACTCTCAAGTACTTCTATTCCAGAACCATGTCCACTTTTAGTATCCAGATATGGATGTATTGATAGGAATTATCAAATAATATATAACTTACCAAAATTTTAGTATGTTATTTTATAAGTATCCTCAATGTTTATCTTAGGGTTGCATTCACAAATCTATGTTTTCTAAATATAGTTTCCATGGTTGTTGATGAACTTCCATTGATATCAATTTTATCACCCAGACCCTGGAATCCTAGAGAAGATGAATTAGTTTATTACATTTTCATGATTACAAGTAATCAAATCCCAAAGGAATGATTATTTTAGTGGTATTATAAAGCTATATTACATAAATTATACCCATAAAACATTGGTAAATAGAAAAATGAAACATGATACATAATAAAATGAAATAAGAAATATCTATGAAATATTATTCAAAGTTTTTTTCTTCCTAATCCGGGGAAAGGAATAATAATAAGTTTTATCTCAAATGATCAGCAAGGGTAAGTCAATCGAAAGTAATAACGACTCAGTGAGAATAAATAAACATGGAAAGTTAAATGATTGATAACATATGCCATTAAAATAACCTTATAAGGAAAATTCAATATGGAAATGTAAGAAACTGAAACACATTACATTTAATCAATGAACATAAAATTAATTTTATCCATATATATGTCAATGAAAAGTCTCATGGATATATAATAACTAAAACTAAATGTGGGAAATTCATAGTTATTGGACACCATGTTTCTTAGGTACATGGAACCATTATCATCAAGACCTTTCATAATAAGGTTTAGATATGGGGTAATACCCCCATTTATTTAGGAAAACTATTTTATCTCATTATACTACAGATGCATTGAGGGTATTTCATTAACCTCTTCTCAACTTGTAGGGCTTACCATAAATGGCCCCCAATCCATGTCTTACATGTCCAAATCATTCCTCTAATAAAATAATTGATTTAATAAATAAAAAATTACCTTATCATGTATCCATATTTAATAAATAATATGTATTTATCAATAATACCTCATAGGAGGTTATGTAACAATAATAGTTGTTAATATTAAAACATTGTTGAGGAAAAATAAACTTTAAACATTCCAAAGTGTCCAATACCACATTGAAACATTTAAATAATAATCCTCATGAATTAAATGAAATTTATAATATCATGAGAATAATTAGATTCATGATATAACTTGTAAAAGGGTAGTAAATACAACATATAAAAGTGAATTGGTACATAGAAAAAATAAGTCTCAATGGAATGTAGATTGAGAAGAAATCCCTTACCTTAACCTTCATATTTTTGTGTGGTATTTATCTTCATATATAGATGTTTAAAATATGTTACTAACTTATACTATAACCATACACATGTTCATAATATTATATATCATCTTCTTATAACTTCTTATTTCCCATTTGTTAACAATATTTTTTTATTTTCACTATTTCGGGTGTTAATTTCATAGTTTTCTCATGTATATTTTGACTTTTTATTTTATTCTCCTATTAATTAGATCATGATTTAATCATCTAAAAATGTAAAACCAAACTTAATTATCTTATATATTCAGTACATATGTATTTATAATAATCTATAAAGTTTGGATATATGAAATTAAATGTACCATTCAAGGAGAGGTGGGTCGTACGTACATAGGAATGCTACTTTAATTTCATTGTTGTATTAAAATAAATAAAATTAAATGAGATTTGTATATTATAATTCTAGTACCATATCTATGTTATATATTTTACATAGTTTTATTAAGACCACCCTTTATATATTCTATCTATGGAATAAACGAGACTCATCACATTGAGGGGCCAGTAGTACAGACTTCCTCAAACGGAATTATCATATTTACAAAAGATGGAAAGAATAAAGGTATGTTATAAATAAAAAATATAGAATAATAAAGGAATTATAAATATCATTGATATCATTTTTAAATCAATTTGGCGTCATCATGGCCACCATGAGAGGTCATAAATGAAATAAGAACAATCATCAATTCATGAGGCAGTAGTTCATCATACATAGAAATAGTATGATACATAAACATTAGTTGTAGGTGTGTGTGAGTGTGGGTATAAATAATAACATAATAGCATCCTAGTATATTTAGGATACTAGTTTTTTATGTAAGCATTTAATAAGAATAGTATAGGGAGTGGAGAAGAAAATTAAAAATATATATATCACTGGAAAAAATTACCTTGAAATTGGGTAACTCCTTTTGATTTTTACCAAAGGGATTCCTTGGAAGGTTTTATTCCAAAAGGAAGGCTTCAAGGTCGAGGTCAGGGATGTAGATAAAATATTTAGCCAGATCTTGGACGAACCGAAGTTGTTTGAAAGGTGTATGGAATTGGAATAAGTGGTGTCCTTTTATAATGTAGGAGGAGTGGGACTCTTATAAATACAAAAAGTTATTAATTAATGGGAAGACCAAATAATCTTTTCATTTTATTAGTTTTGTTCCTTAACTTCTAAGATTCCAAAATTTTGTCATTTTGGTTTTTATTAAAGAATATAGTTTTCCAACCGAAGTAATTTAACCATTAAGACTAACATAAAGTGATATTTATTAGACAATATAGTGATAGTGAATTAATAGCATGATATATAATTTATAAAATAAAAAACCCATGTTTTTTGGAAATTAATTTTAAAACAAGAGCATGTGACGCGCTAAAACACTACTTAAACCCAAACTGTGTTAACAACGTGTTTACAATATATGGTTCAATATGTTAATTATGAAAGATAAATTGGTCCATTAATAGACCATATTTGATATTTATTAACACTTATAAATCAATTTCTAGAATATAGGGTTTTTTATTAATTTTAAATCATTTATTAAAATATCATTTATTATAAAATAACAATAATGTCAATTTTTCCATTATTTATTCAATTTTAATTTTAAAATAAAAAAATAATATTTTAATTCAAATATATTATGTTTAAAGCTATTTATAATTATATATTCATGTAAAAAATAATTAATAAAAATAATTAAATCAATATATATAAATTTTAGTATTTATGGTATCATTTATTATAGATAATTATTAACTAAATAATCACTATGCTGACATTTCATAATCATTTTAAGTAAGTAAATCATATTTAAAAATTATTAATAAGTTATTATGATAAAAATAACTCAATTATATTTTAAATGGATATGTATAATTGAAAATATTATTTTTTTGTACACATATTAATATTTTATAAATTTTAAAGGTGAGGAAAGATCTCTTTTTGTCTTTTTTCCTTACTTAACATTTATATATAGGTAAATTCCATTTAATAATATCCTAATAATCAATAAAATTAAATCCAAGAGGTTATATGGTATAATTAATGGTATCCAATGGATTTTGGACAAGTTTCTAGGTCATTTGGGTCCTTAATATTAAGGTTTATCCATTTATTATACTTAATTTTACCTTATTTGCTGCAATTAATTTTAATCACATTCACCAATATTTTTGGTCAAAAATTAATTCGATCTTATTAGACAAAAAATATTATACATAATACAACCTTGTATGTCCATTTCACAAAATTCAAATAAAAAATGTGGGAAAATTAAGATTAACACTAATCCTACAGACATGGTGAGAATGTGGTTTTTACATTTAAAATGTTCAAAAGTTCAATATGTTTTTATATCTAATTTAAAAAAAATTATTTAAGTAACCTAAATTGTATTAATATATAAATAATTGATATATTTTGTCTTTAAAAACCCAATTTTAAGTATAATTTCATAGTATTCATTATTTAAATGAAAATTTTTTTTTAACAAAATTTAAGAAACGTTTACTATTCATAAAAAAGGAAGCTTCTCAAACGAATCCAAAAATTTAACTATAATCTAATTTTGAAATTATAAATCCAAAAGGAATATTTATTTTGAAAAAAAAATTAACTTTTTTAAAATTTAGTTTTAATATAAGTACGCTATTAAAAGATGTTAAAACTCAGTTTCTCTGGTGATGAAAGCCATTAAAGATACTTTTTAGTGTGTGTTTCTCCTGCTAAAGAATTTTCATGTGCATTTAAATCTATAAATTATATTGATTTTATATAATATAGAAAATATATTATAAATTCTTAGGATATTATATTATTTTACTCTCTTAGTGATGCATGTGAAACATGTTATCAAATACAATATTCTTAATTTAGAATTTTTGGGTGTTACAGAACACATACACACACTAAACATAATATCTGGTTGGCTAAAAGTCAAGTAGAGAAGAATTACAATCATACCTCTATAACTGGTTTGATCCACTAGCTTCCCAGCTTCATCAAGATCCAATTTACAGGTGGTACTCATAAGAGTATCAATAATCTTAGTGTTATCCAAGTTGAAACATTTTAAAATGTCTTTTTTATATTTAATTTGATTTAAAATAATTACTTCTTTGTTTTGAATGATTTGAAATCCAAGAAATAATTTTAGTTCACCCATTAAACTCATTTAAAACTCATTTTGCATCATTTTATAAAAATCACTGTAAAGGGAATTTATTGAATATCCTTAAATAATATCATCAATATGTATTGGAAATAATAAAATATATTTTTAAATTATTTTTATAAAAGGGTAGGTTTGGATATACCTTTTGAAAACCCTTTTGAAATTAGAAAATTGATGAACCTAACATACCAAGCTCAAGGAGCTCATTTTAAACCATATAATGAATTAGTTGATTGAAAAACTAGATTTAGAAAATGTGGATTTTAAAAACTAGGGGATTTATTAACAATGAAAAATCCTCAATTATAAAACAATTTAATAATAAACTCTTAAAATCCATTTTATAAATATTGATGTCTATATGTGATTTCTATGAAATTAGGATTTTTATGGACTCATGTTTAGCTATAGCATAAAAGTTTTCTTTATAGTCTATTACTTCTTTTTGACTATAACCTTGAATAACAAGTCTCGACTTATTTTTAATTATTTTACTTGAATCATTAAATTTGTTCTTAAACGTCCATTTAGTGCCAATATTCAAGGTGTACTTCATTATATCTAAAACTTCCCAAATTTTTTTCTTTCAATTTGATTCAATTATTTTTCCTAGTATATTACACAGAATTCATCATTAATTACATCATTATTGCTCTTGTTCTCAAGATGAGGAAATAATGATTGATGTTAAACCTGATTTCTTTGAGAATATCTAGTTTTTCCCCTCTATTTAGATATCCTAAAACAACATATAAATGATGTTACTTAATGGTTCTAATAGCTCTAGAAAAATATGAAATGGTCACCTTAGGTTATATATATTTAGGTTCTGGAAGTTCTATAAATTATTCATAATTGGATGGTTTTTATTCTTATTTTATAGTATAATATAAATGTTTAGAATTTAATTTCAGAGAATAAAAATCATCCTTGAGGTTTTCTAGGGAGGTCCTAGGCTCATGTGGATCAGCCTTAGAAAATTTTACATGAACTGATTCTTCTATAGGTTTGGTCTTCTTATTAAGCACTCTATAGGCATTACTATATATTGAATAACTAAAAAAATTACATCATCTCTTTTGGATGAAAATTTGTCCAAATAATCCTTAGTTTTAAGAAAAAAGACTCTGCATCCAAAAACTCTAATGTAATTAACCTTATGATTCATATTCTTCCAAAGTTCAAAAGGGTTCTTTTAATTATAGATATGATTAAAACTCTATTGATGATATAGAATGTTGTGTTGAAAGCTTATTCCCAGAAATATAAAGGTTGGTCATAATCATTCAATAGGGTCTGATCAATATATTGTAAAGTTATATTTCTCTTTTCTATATCTCCATTCTGCTGAGGGGTCCTAAGATTAATGAAGTTGTGAGTGTATCCATTTTGAGAGAAAAATGATTCAAAATCTTGATTTTAGAACTCATATCCATGATTACTTCTTAAGGTATTAATCAAAATTCCTTTTATATTTTCTACATAATTATCATACTTGGTAAATTATGAGAAAGCATCACTTTTATAAGCTAGAAAATATACCCATGTATATCTAGAGAAATCATTTACTAGAACATAAATATATTTCTTACGAATTTGACTTGAAACTCTATATGTTCTAAATAGATCCATATGATCCAACTAAAGGGTTTTATAAGTTGACACTTCTTTCTTTAATTTAAAAGAAACTTTGTGTTGTTTCCATTTTTGACAGGGGTTGCAGAATTTATTAGTTCAGAACTCAATATTATGTATATCTTTAACAAACCCTTTTTTAATTAGCATCAAAAGTGAGGTAATGTTTCAATTTCGTAGTCTCCTATTCCAAAGAAAATATTATTTTTGAAAGAAAATTAAACATGAAATGTTTTGCGAAAAAAACAAATTTAAATAAATAGTATAGATACTATAATTTCTTAAAGTGGTAAAAATTAAATCATTTTTAAAATCATAAATATTAGAAGAACCACTCATAAATTTTAAATAAAAACCATCATCAAATAACTAAGAAATTATAAGAATTTTATATTTTAAACCATAAAAAAAATAATTTAGAAATTAAAATTTAATTTTTTTACCAATTTTGCCTAGGATGATGATCTTACCTTTAGAATTGTCACCAAAGGTAACATGTCCACCACAAACCTTGATAAGGATCTTGAAGCATGATTAATATCATATCATATGTCTCAAAAAGGAATTGTCCATGTACTACAGTGTTATACTAGATTTCTTCAAGTATTTTTTCTACAAAACAAGTTTTAAACAAGAAATGATTTCGATACCCATATCTATTTGGGTCCATAAGTGTTAGTAATTCAGGATTTGGGAACCCACATTATCTTATTGTCTTTTCTATAAATAGATTGTATACTTTTATAAATAAATACTTTACTGGGTCCTTTAGAAAAATTATTTTTAGTTGATCTTTATGTACTGGATATATGAACAAAGGTTATTTTTACTATTCTCCTCTATCCAGGTTGATATACAATTATAGTTACATACTTAGGTGTAACTTGATTAAACAAAATTTCATTAATATTTTGTATACAATTTTTAAACTTTTATATACCATTCCTTAACATCTCATTTTAAAGTTTTAATATCATTAATGTAATATTCTAACATGTTGAAATATTCAAATAATTCTTTATTTGATATATTATCAACATCATGTTGTTTAATTTTAGGATTATCATAATTATGCATAGGAAGATTATTAGAATTTGTGGGTACAGTAGGTACCTCATCGACTTTAGTCATGAAACACATATTTTCCCTATCATGTGTCTCCCCAGGTGAAGAATCAGAATAATTGGAGAAATCTTATAAAGAACTCCAGCTGGCCTCTATGTCCTTTTAATATCTTTTGTCCTTTTCCAAAAATTTCTTTTTATACTTAAGCCTTCGAAAACCATATTTTTTATGTACCTTTCTCTTAAATTCATAGTAGAAAATTTATTTTATATCATCATCCTTATTCCATTCTTTCTTCCAATTTATTAGGTTATCATACATTACTTTATAATTTTATTTTATGAAGAAAATTTTCTTCCTATAAAATTTCTTAAATATTCTAGATAGGTGAGTTATATCCTCATCATTATATGAAAGAGAATTACTATCACTTAAATCTAGAGATTGGACTTTCCATTTCTCTTTTTATTTTTCTTGTACTGATGTAATAATCTTGAACGTTACTAAATTTCTCTTATAATATTCATCTTCTTAACAATTTACCTTAAGATATTATTAATATATAATAATATTTCTAGAAAACTCCATGATTGGCACATTACTTATGTCTCATTATTCTCTGATCGAAACTGATGTGCCTCTCCATCTTTCTGGTAGACATTGTAGCTGTCACATGATTTGGTCCTGGTTTGATACATATTTTTCAAGTGATCTCATTGTGTTGAAAATTTCATTAAACTTAAGGTACATGTCATAAATTGGTTCATCATGATTCATTTGAAAGTGATGATATTTAATAGTATAATTATTAATCCTCATCTCCTTAACATTACTAGTTCCCTCTTGGGAAATAGACAAAGTGTACCAAATCACATAAGTAGTTTTACATGTAAAAATTTGGTTAAACTCTTTGTCTCCAATTTCATAGTAAAGGAAATTTTTGGATTTTAAATTATTATTATAAGCTAACATTATTATATCATCCCAAGTACTTCTTGCAGAATCATGTATAACATATTCATCTTCTATTGAAAACCAAATATCAAAACCATAAAATCTAAATTAATTTTCATTTTAACTTTCCATTAATCATAATTTGTACCATTGAAAAAGGGAGGTCTGTTAGTAGCACAATCTTCTTGATTCTTATCCTTTTAAAGAAATAAATTTATAAATGAAATAAATTTAAGATCTTTAAATCATAACTAAAATCACAGTTAAAAATATTTGAAAACTTTAATACTAAAGAAAATATATCCCTATGATACCAAATTTTGTTCAGAGTGAGTATCTCAAGAGGGGTGTGAATTAAGTACCCAATAAAAATTTCTATTTAAAATGTATTGTTTAGAAATACTTTAAATATTTAAATATATCCCAGCTTATCAAAATATGTCGTATGATATAGATATTAATCATTATAAATAATTCTCTAATGATTTATTAGGTAATAGATGAATAATATATAATATTATCAGATCCTTTGAAATCAATTTACTTGATCAAAATACTATATGAACTCAAATTAAGATAAACTATCAAAGTACATATTTTGTTTACAGTTAAAACAAATTTCTGTTTCAAAGAGGAAATAAATTAAAACAAAATTAAAGCACATAGTGGAATGATTGAATACATGAGGTTCGGTCTCAAGTAGAGTCTTATTCATCTCCACTTGCTGATCACTTCCCACCGAGAAGTTTATAAAAAATAAAAAAGATGATCCCCAACCAAGATTATGTTTTAAACTAGTTTACAAACTTTCCCGGTCATACACAACCCCTTCCATAGTTATACGTGGGAGAAAAAAACATGCCACTTAGAGACCAATGCCACTATTATTTATGGGATTACATGCATCAGAAACAATAAGAAGATATATAAGTACCTTAAAATTTAGTGTAGGATACAATGTGTGTGTGAAAAAAGAAAAGTATGAATACACAATACTCAAAATGTAATAAAGATAAATAGAAAAGAGAAATATAAAAGTGTAGTGTTTAGAAATTCTCTGTCTGTTTTAACACATATTATGAATCTTGATTTTATTTATAGTGAATCTTGAGTTGGGATCTCTAGAAAAACTTTAGAATAAAATAGTAGTGGTGGATTAATCTGGTAGTGTCTTGAAGTCTGGTGGTATGTTTTTTTGGTGGCACGACATTGTTGGTGTCTTAGACATAGATAAAATTTCACATTGCTAGTAGTGTCTAAACGGGAAGTTTCTAGTCTGGTGGAGTCTTATACATGGACAAAATTCTATGTTGCCGGTATGAAAATAGTGGTGCCTAATCAGTTTTTATCTCATACTTATCCAAATTTACATTCTAGCGACATGACATCCATATGGTGTCTCTTACTTTACCAATTATTCACTGTGGTAGTATGTCTCCATATGGAATCTCAGAATTAATGATATTTCCATGCAGATGGTGTCTTAACATGAATGTGTATTATACTTCATCAAAAATACGAATTGGTGGTGACATAACCTCAGCTATTTCTTAACCTCAATTGTGACTCATACATAGTAAATTCCATCACCTTTCTGAAATTTAATAAACTAATTATAGAAAACCTAAAATTCTTTAATATCACTAGAATTATGATTTTATGATCATTAAAATAGTGTGTTCAACAACTTAAAAAAAATATATATTTCATTTTCAAAGACACATGTCCCATAGACAACTAGTTTTTATGGCTACAGTGATAGGGTGTTTTTTACCCTCATTAAAAAATAATTAATATGAAATCTAGTGACCTTATCATTTAGTTTTAACTTAGGTTAACCCGTTTTACCAATTACTAAGGTGATAAATTTTACCATGGTTACTATTTATAAAACCTAAAAATGAAGGCAACCTATTTACCAAAATTTTACCTCCTGATTCCAAATATTGAATTTATTTTTCACAATTCAATTTCTATAAGTGGAAAAAATTAATTTTAAAATAATTTTGTAAAACTATATGAACACCATTTTTCTATAAAAATAATTTTTTAAGAATAAACTAGATTTATTTTTATAAAATGACTATAAAAACAATATATGAATACTAAAAAATTAATTGAATATATAATATATATATATATATGTAATTAATTAAAATAATTCAACTATAGTGATTAATTTAATTTATTAAAACACATTGTGGGCATAAAAAAATATTTTCATGAAAACATCTCCATTATTTTCGAATGAATTTCTATTTTCATTTCTAATTAATTGATAAACAATGAGTTTATATTATACATGTTTAGACCATAAATGTTTTATAACATAGTCAATACTTTTCACAACCACAGGTTTTGCTGCTAAATTTTAATGGTTTCCTTTGTTACGGTACTTTTAGACTCAAGGTTGCATTTATAAAAATCTATTGAAGAAATTAAATTTATTTGAAAATGAATATATCATAAAATGTAGCGGTGTTACAATTACTATCAAGAAGGAAATTTCTTTATCCTTTATGACAACACCCATGCTCCCCCTCATAGGGCTATCAATAAAATTCTAAAAAACCCAACTATCTTCAAACCTGAAAAAAGTTCCAAATGATGTGAAACATCTATAATAAATTCTAATCATATAAACAAAACTTGTTATATTAAACATTATTTTAACTTGGACACACACATATATAATAATTAATAATTGATAAATGGTTTCAATGTACATGATCAAATACCATAATTTCATGAAAACAACCATAAATAAGGTGCAACATAGTAGCACAACCCATTGGGACTGAGTTGGGGGTTCCACATGATCTCATGTGGGCCTCCCCATAAAAAAGTGGTTATCAACTCAAGACGAGGTCCTATAGAACTACATGGGGAGAATATTCCCTTAGTCCCAAGTAAAAATCTATGAATTTAAATAGAGTGGTAACTATAATAAATAAATAAATAATAAAATAATAACCATTAGAGTGGCAGCATATACTAATATAACCCATGCAGTTGTAGTGTGGCATGCCAGATATAATAAAAACTATGAAAAAAGATATAAATTTTGGTAATCCAAAATAATAAAATTAGTGGCTACAGATTTCTATCCCAATCATCACCAAAAACATTTTCATCCTCAGACCTACCGAATAAACCATCCACCAAAATTCCTTTTCCCTTTATTAGATCCCAAATAATGAAATCTACAAGTGCACCAAAATCATGAGTAGGATACGAGTATAAGACTCAGTAGGACACCAACAAAGAACCTTAACATAAGTGGATACCATTTACAAGTCCATTATATGAAATTAAATAGGGTAAAAATATCAAAAAAAAATATCACACAAGTCCAAAACACATTTTGGGTCCTCAGAGACTAGCTCTACCTACTTTAACTCTATGCTATAAATAACATCGGTTGTCTACATGACACATCCCAATTGAGTAAGGGATAGTACCAAAAAAAGATTAAACATATCTTGTTTAAGGGATAGTCTAATGAAACTGACATAACACCTAACACATCCCTATGGGGGGATAATTCACTAGGATCTACCTTCACACTCTGCTAAAGAATCCAAAAAAATATCACAAATAATACAGAATGTAAATGACAGATCAAACAACGTATAATGTCTAGCAGTATCATCATAAGAACAATCCATATACATGTAACTCCATCAAAAGTCAAGGATACACAATAACACCACATTATATTAGGATTTGGACATAAGTTTCATGGAGATAAACATGCACACCAACAATCATAACAACAACCCATACAATACATTCTCAAAAGTAAATGGCGTCCCACCATTGGTTCAATAATGACGATCAAGGAAAGTGTCTCTACCGATGTTAAGAAGAACTTTTGTATCCTAGAAATTATCTAGTTTGAGATTTTTATTACTCTATGATTGTGGTTTAATAGGATAAAATACCAAAAAGGTTAGAACAAGATCAATTTTCCAAAGACGATCCACTTCTGACAATGGTATTGGTCAAAGCATTGTGTAGAATCCAAATCCTTCAATATATATTTTCTATTATATCCATGATCATAAATAAATCATTAGGTTAATGAAAAAAATCTTATATAAGACTAATAAAATTATGATATAATTTATTTTTATCAATAATAATAGGATATAATTTATAATTATCAAATAATAACTTACCATATTGGATGTGAAAAATCAAATTATTGTTCAAGCATCGAAGAGAGAAGCGTAAAGGGGAGTGGAGATCCCAAAATCACTAGGAGAGAGGCCAGTGGTTATTAAATAATGAAGGTATATGGATGTTAAGATAGAAGATTCTTGGGTCATTAATATTTTGTAACTGTCTACATTCAGGGTTTGAATTAAGAATTTATGATGTGAATTCTTGGGAAAATAGATATGCCAAAACATGTATCACCTTGGCTTTAAATGCCAATGCCCTATTTGCATGTTGAATTTTACTTTCACATCATGTATTTATTTCACATCCTGAATTTTAGATTCATGTATTCTACCCAAGATCCATTAAATTCATGAATATAAATTCAGAGCATGAAATGATCCTATAGCAAAAACATTACAGCCTTTAAGACATTTCCTCCTCCAAAAACCCATAACAAGATACAAATAATTTAAATAAACCCTTAAGATGTGATAAAACATAATGATAAGAATACCTTGAGATTTTGGATATTAAAAATATCCCCCTCTAATGACTTCTAAGCCTCAAGAAGTATCCCAATAGGTTTACTTGAACAACTCCTTCCACTTCCCCCAAATTCCCATCTCATGCTCTAATGTGTCTACCTATAAATTAATGTTCTACCACATGACCTGAACATGAGGAATTATATTTCCTCATGGTACCATTTAATTTTGGTCCATTATCTGAACAATTCATTCCACATAAGATGCATCCTAATCGAGTTCAATAGCCTCACAATCAAGCACATGGATAGGATCAAGCTCATACATCAGAAGCTATGACACATGGAAAATATTGTGCATACCTTAATACCTCAGAGGAAGGTCAAACCAATTGGAAAATATCTCAATGAATTCAAGGATATTTAATAGTGAAATTTACCATGGTTCTAACTTACCTTTACTCATTATATTAATATTCCCCAACCAAGGTGACACCTGCAAGAACACCTTGTCACCTACAGTAAACACCAAAAGTTTCCTCCTTTGGTTGGTATAAAACCCCTACTTGTTCTAAGTTGTAACTGTCCATTTTTTAAATCAAATTCACCTCTTATAATGTCTCTTATTCCATATTCATCCCAAAAATGGAATAATCACCAACCTCGTGCTAGTAAATAGGTGAATGAAAAGGAATCTTCTAAAATGCTTATAGTGGACCAACATTTTCATACATGGATATTACATAATTAATAAGGTAAAGAACATAATAGTGGTATAATATATTATCCAATGTTTTATTTTATTATGAAAATTAAGATAAGACGTCAATTTTACATAATGAAACTTACAAATTATATAAATTCTTCTTCTTTATCCTTTTAAATATCTCATGATATCTTTACTATATGTAGTCACCAGAGGATATACATCAAAGAAATGTGTAAGCTAAAATCCCAATAAGGGGAAGAATAAGGGACACAAATCAATAGAAAAAGGGTGAGAATAATCAAAATCATCATACCATAAGGATACAATCATCATCATAATCATGAGTGAAACATATGATAATGGCATGGTATGGGGAATATTTGTATCAATGAAACATCATATCAAAGTGGTCAAATACAACAAATATTTGGAAAGAAAGCTATCATCATTTCCATATATAACATTTGTTCATAAATCATAACATAACATTTTTGAAAAAATATAGTATCATGTTCATGCATAATATGAATAATCTCATGTGATATATCACATTACCTAATGCATTAGAGGACTATATAATTATGGGCCAACACATCACATTATAAATTCATATAATCATGCATACCACAGAGAATGTATAATAATCATATTCATGATATAACACACATAATGTAATGGGGATAATAAGGATTTTATGATTCATATATTCATGAATACATTTTAGGGTTCCAAAATGAATAAGTGAAAAAATATTTTTCAATAAAAACATCATTCATGAGTAAATAATAAAAAACTAAAGATGTGTCAAGGATTTATTTTGGAAAGAAATAAATTTTTGAAAAATATTTGCATTTGGATTATTTTTTTTAGAAAGTTGTAAAAAGTATATATCCTAAGAAATTAAATGTAATGATAGTTAAATAATTTTTATAGAATATTAGGTGAATATACATAATAAAAATGATGATAATGATGGATTACCTAAATAAATGAGATTTGTTTTGATGATCCCTTTTCCTTAAATCCCTTTTTATTTAATCTCTTTTCTATTTTCAATATAATACACTTAGGTTTATTAAAAAAATATAACCATAAGTTAATTATTCCCATTTTTCACTATTTTTAATTCTAATCATTGAATTATAAATCATAATTACCTTAGATAAATGGACTTTTTTTAATATCATGCTTTCATTTAAAAATTTCCATTTTTCTTCAATTTCATATTTTTTTATCAAGGTCAATTATACATTAATAGAATAAATTACAGAAAAATAAAATAATTGTCTTTAATTATACATAATGGTTTTGATAAGGAAATAATTTATAAATTTTCTCATTGGGGTTTAACCAACTACTATAAGGAACGTTTTATAAAGGAGGTGAAAGAGATGTATAAAATATAAATATATCAATAATATAATTTTTATTATAGGTCAACATCATTAATGTAATTATAAGATAATTAAAATTTAATAATGTAGGATTTTTTTTGAAATAAATTTGTAATAATACAATAGTGGAGTAAATGGGAGAAGAGTTGATAAAAACTTACTCTTTTACTATTGTTTCTTCTCTTGTATGGCAATAGATTTCCTTGCTGAAAGGAGTTTTTTAAATCCAGCACATACCTAAAGTTTATAAGTGATTAATATATATAGTTTTGGTATATGGTGGGATTTGTTAAGTGTGGGAGGAGTGGTTTTCCAATGAAAGGGATAGGGATTATTTATACGTGAGTAGAGGTGTACTTTTTAGTTAAAATATTAAATAAATACTATATCCAAGGGAAACCTTATAATAGTGATATTATTGAAATTATGAATCATAAATAAATAATGTATAATTATTTTAGGACTTTAAGCCCCTTTATAATAATATTTAATTTTTTTACTAAAAGGGGATATGGATAAATGAAAAAAATGACTTTTTAAGGAATATTTTTTACTTTAGAATTTGGAAAATAATTTTTAGGTCTAGAAATAACGTTTTTTTTTGTATTTTAATGACACTTTTATCTAATTAATTATGTTTTTTTTTAGCCTCAAGTTATGGAAATGATTTATTAATTATTACACATAGAATTATGTAATTCCATATACATTGGTTATGGAATATCCTCATTTTTACAATTCACATAAAAATTGAAGTATTTCTGAAAATTACCAAAACAAATCACACTTGGAAAATATATATCTTATGATTTAACAAATGAAATTCATTTTATCAAAATAATTTTATAACATAATTTATTTATTATTAAATAAATAAACAATGACTTTTACGAAATACCTGAAATTGTTTTTTATTAAAAATGTGTGAATATTTTCATTGAGTTTTTAAGCAAGGTCTTTGTTTTATGGAATTATAATATTTATATTTACTTAAACTACACATGATAAATATTATAAATTTTAAATTTTATAACACATGGTAACACACATTTATATCTAGAAATAAACATCATTTATAAGCACTAGGTTTTTACATTATTCCCCCCTTTTAAAATTTCATCCCCAAAATTTCAACAGATATTATCAGTAGAGAATATTTAAGGGTACTTATTTTTTATGGTTTTCTATTGTTCTTATATTTCCTCTTCATACTTTTAGTTTTACCACATCACATTGACAAGGTGATTTTTCTTGTTATGCATAACATTATCTCTATGGTTAAATATTTTCCCCAACTACTCCTCATATGAGAGGTCATTCTCCATTTATACAACCTCTTAATTTAGTACATATGAGTAGATAGGAATGTACTTCCTTCCGAGTGATACATAGAACACATTATTAACTTGATCCATATTTGGTTGAATTCCAAGACGATAGACCACTAATCTTATGCAATTAAGGATTTAAAATGGTCCAACGTACCTGGGGCTAAGCTTCCATTTCTTTCCAAACCTCATGACAGTCTTCCATGAAGATATTTGAAGAAAAAAAATTGCCTTCAACTTCAAACTCCAAGTCCATTCCAAAGTTTTCAACATGGGACATCTGAAAACTCTAAGTATCATATATATGTTGTTGGATATCATGAACCTTACCTATCTTATCTTTCAAATTATTAGGTCCAACTATATTTCATTCACCAACTTCCTCCCAACAAGTAGAAGTTCCCCATCACTTCCCATTCAGATCTCGATATCGATCCATATGAATACTTGAGAGGAAGCTATTTTTTTGGGAACTCAACTAATGGTATATGTTAATTTCATCCTCTTATAAATTCCATTGAGTAGGATCTTAGCATGTGATCTAGTTTCTGAATTTTCCTTTCAGACTTTCCATCAGTTTGGGGGTGATATTCCATAATGAAATTTAGTTATCTTTTTAAAGAAATCCAATGAATTCTCTCGAATTTATATTTGATCATCGAATCAAAAATATATTTTATTTAAAGTGTTTTCCTATTTATTCTCGCAACTTCTCTGATGTATATCATAGAATTTTTTTTCTAGTGATAACTCTTCTTAAATGCTGATGAAGTGGGATGTCTTGGTGAGTGGATCCTCCAAAACCCATATCACATTGTTTTATTTAGATGTATTTGGGATACTAGTGACAATATATATAGTGATGTTCTCCAATTTCCACATAGGTATATGAAATGGTTATATCATTCCCTTATAATTTTATTGCTATCCTTTAACTTGCTCACATACCAAGAACTTTGAGGTGTACTTGGTGATCTATTAATTCATTTTGCCCCACCAAAAGTGATCTCAAAGATCACAGTACAACTTGGTACTTCAACAATGGATGGAGAAAGACAAGCTATTTTAATTATCTAATAGATCTTTCTTTTTGTCAGATTATGAAGGCACCTAAATCCTAGTTCCAAATAAAATGACACCATCTTCATTGATTTGGAACTTTTGAAGATTCCCTTCCTTTACTTTGTAAACCCTTTTTTGAAGCTCTAGATCATGCCTATATGCCTCCATGAACTTATATTTGATAGATGGTTGGTAATTCATTTGTGGAAGGAATGATTTATTCCCTAAATTTATGATTTCAATATTCATAATTTTTATATCCAGGAATATTTTTTCTTTCTCAATCCTCATCATGGACAGAGTAGTGTGTCCATTTTTTATAAGAGCTTCAACTACCTTATTTACCTTTCTTATATGGTTGTTAATAGAAAAATCATAGTCCATGATTATCTCTAACCATATTCATTTAATAATGTTGAGATCATTCTATGTGAATATATAATATAAAATCTTGTTATCTGTATGTATGTTAAACTTATAACCATAGAGGTATACCCACCGAATAATTAAAGCAATGATCAGAACTAATTAATCCATATCTTTCATCGAGTAGTTTTTTCATGGATCTTAAACTATAATGAGGAGTAGTAAATTAATTTTTCATTCTCTATGAGAAAAAAACTAAATACATTCTTTGAAAAAAAAATTAAATCACAAATCATTCTCAAATTGATTGTAGTGAGAGTAAAGGTGAATTTATTAGCCTATTATTGTGCTACATAAACCTTTCCCCACATTCCACTATCCAAACATAAATTACCCTATTTTGTATTGACTTAGTTATTCAATTGATTTTGTCTTTTAAAGGACCACAAAAATTCCCCCACTTATGATCATGTACCAGAAGAATTTGACTAGTTTCACAAAAAAGTCACACTTTCTAAATATATCATACAATTTATTTTTCCTTAATGTCACCATCATTATCCTTAGATTCTGTTTATATTCTTCCTTTATCATGGAGTAAATGAGAATATCATCTATAAAGACTACAGAAAATTTACCAAATTAGTCTCTAAATTCACTATTCATAAAATCCAAGATGTTTATAGGATAATTACTGAGTTTAAAGGGAATCACTATGAATTCATAGTTTCCAAACCTTGTATCAATAGTCCTCTTCTGAATATCTTCCTTCTTCACCTTCAACTAATGATATCCATAAAGAAGATAAAACATTAAGAAGTATTGATCTCCTCATATTTTATTGAACAAGTCATCAATCTTTTTCATGAGAAATGTTTTCTTTATGGTGATATTGATGATCTTCGGGTAATCAATACATAGTCGCATTGATCCATCCTTTTCCTTGACAAAGATCACTGGTACACCAAAAGTTAATGCACTATGGTGTATAAACCCTTTTTTCCAAATTATCTTGCAACTATTTATATAAATCCTCTAATTCAATTGGGGCTATCCTATATGGAAATTTAAGGATAGTATTGAATTCAGTTATAAGCTCTATTGTGAACTTTTCCTCATGATCTGGGGGAAGTCTGGGTAACTCTTGGGGGAATACATCATTATATGACCTTATAATGTTAATTTTGTCAAGGTTCATACATTCCTTTTATTCAACCATTTGGTAAAGGTATGAATCTTTATAAGGTCCCATCACCCACACTATTTGGATATTTTCAAGAGGAAATTCATGATCATCCAATCATTTTTATAGGAGCATTGGATACTTTAGAATAAATAATTTTATTTCTTTTTCTTAAAATTTGATGTGTACTCTATTAAACGGGAGACAACCCATTCCCAATATAACATTGAATTCTACCCGGGGTAGTATTATAAAATTTTCTGTAATAATTTTCCCCTATATGGTAAAATTATAGGATCTCATTCCTTGTATTTCTAAGATTGTATCTCTATTTTTTATAGATATCGATACTTCATGGTATCAGGGCTTCAATTAAATAGTTCAAGAAAAAATTACGGATATAAAGGAATGAATAGAACCATAATAAAATGTAACTTCACAAATTATTGAGTGAAATAGGAAGTATTGCATGTATGAATTAATTTTCATGATCCACCTGAGTAGTAGTGATGGCATAATATTTTACTTGATCCTTTTGATTTGGTTGTTTCTGAAGCAGAATACCATCATGAAATCACAGTTTAGTGCACTATATTTCATAATTAATATTTTACCAATTGTTGAAGCATTTAACCAAGGGTGTTTCATTAGGAAGTGCCTTGATTTACTCTATCATTTTGACCTAGTTCTTTATGTCTCTTTGACATTCATGAGCTTGGTGGCATTCTCTCCCACACATTGATCATTTCCCAAACCCTATCATGAAATTAAAATGATTATTCTTCCCCCATTTTTTACATGTGGGTGATTGAATATTCATTACTCCTTTTTTATTTGACCCGCTATCTTGAAACTCCATTCCTATCTTATTATATCTAAAACCATGTGAGCATTCACTAAACGCCATATCTACTTTGAGATTAGATTGAACTACTTTTTCATAACTCCCAAAGACTCGGATAGAGAGAACTATTCGAAGCTGTGGCTCTAAAACACTAAATATTATATTTTATTTACAATGGTTTTTCATAATAAACTATAGTTATATCTTTATAGCCTTATGAATTTTTCCTTAAAAACCATGAAAAATTCACCTTCATTTTTTATCTCTAATAATTATCTCCCAATACTTGTTTGAAGAGTTCTATAGAAATACTTGTTAATAAATATTTTCTTAAAGTATTCTAATCAAACTCTTACATTTTATCCTTAGGATTTTTAAACATTATCAAATCACATCATTGATTGGTTTCTCCATTTAATCAATAAATTTAAAAAGACACATTCTCCCTCTCAAAACAGTGGATTATAGAAAAGATATTATTAATTGTGTTAACCCACTATTTTGTGAAAACTAGATTGGAAGATCAACTAAGAATTGATGTTTTTTGTCATGTAATGGGAAAAATGTCTAGTTGTTCCTTCTTGGGAGAGGGAAGATGTTTCATATGGTTCAGGTTATTATACATAGGCTGATACAACTAGATAAGAATCACCAAGTTGTTTTTCACTCCTCCTCCCATGACATTGGTTAATTTGTTTAAAGAATAATTGAATTGTCCCTTAAACATTATGTTGGAATGATTTCTCATAGTTACCAAAAATTTCTAAAATAATTTTTTTAGAACAAAATATAAGTCAAAAATACTTTAAGAGAAAATTTATTATTTTTTGAAAATCAAATATAAAGGCATATCTTATGGGATCCCTATGTTTATCCTTTTATAAAATGATTCATCTTAGATATATATTAATACATAGACTTATACATATTTCATTCACTAACATGTTCTAATCCTAATTCCAAAATTAACAAAATCATAGATCCAATAAAAACAATAGAAACCTGACATTTTCTTAAATGACTATTACTTAATTTTTATGAAAAAATACATAATAGAGATATAATACAAGAAATGTGGGTTAGTTAATTGTGTAAATTAAGCTCATGCATCAATTTTACATTAAAAAAATAAAAATTATTTAAATTAATAATATTTTTTCGTATTAATCTCTCACAATATATTTAGTACATGTAGTCACCTAAGGATATACATTACAGAAAGGGGTGACTTAAATCCTAGTAAGGGGATGAATAAGGGACATGAAGCAATAAAACATGGGTCAGAATAATCAATATCATCATATCATAAGCATAGGAGAATCATCATAATCATAGGGAAACAATTGATAAAGTCATGGTTTATGGAATATGCATAATAATGAAACATCATGTCATAATGTTTAAATACCACACCTAGTTGTGAACAAAGAAAACATCATGTCCATTTATAACATATGTGAATAAATCATGTAATCATAATTGTGAAAAAATATTGAATCATGTTAAAAAATAATACACATAATCTCATGAGATATGTAACATTACCCATTGAATTCAAGGGCTATATAATTTTGGGCCCACCCATCACCTCATAAATTCTCATAATTATGCATATCATGTTGGATCAAGATTATATCAAATATACACAAGAGGGGGGTGAATTGTGACTTTTCAGACAAATTCGTGAGACCGTGTTCTGTCCTTTTTCTTCAATTAGATAGATTAATGGAGCGGAAATATGAAATGAAGGGACACACTATATATAGTGGTTTGGGGAACAGAAGGCCCCTAGGCCACTCCACCAATGTTCTACTCCACGAGCTTGGCGATTTTCACTATCTAGTCTTCATCTCAACAGACCTTTCAACAACTGAGTGAAGGAAATTGGCACCTTTACAATATAAGGCAAAACAAACCCATCTAGATAATCATAGAACCAACACAGCTTAGAACGAGAATCTGGTCACTCAAGATAAAAATTATTTGTTCTTTGAAAATACTCTCCTAATTGTTCTTCACAATTGGAACAGAATGCAATTGACAGTAAATTAATCGACATCTTTAGAAAGAATGATCTTCATGAAATAGTTGTTATGAGTCAATCATGTTTCCGTAGATATAGAAATATAAATCACAACTTCAGCAGTAGCAAATTCACAATTGATCTTCAATGTCGAATAAATGAATCTTATGTAATGTATCTTCTTATTTAACAAACAGAGCTTTAATCACTCTTCATAATCAACAGAAATTTAGATTGGGATTGACTCTGTTTTTTCTTGTCTTCTAAAATGTCAAACAACAGTTCTGGTATTTTGATAGATGTATTTTCTCTTGTGTTCTTGATCAATATTTTCAGTTAATACGTACACACACCTTAAAATAAAAATATAACGAATACTTCCTCTGAATGAAAATAGATCCACAATATTCACCTTTTTACTTGCGTAATTCAAACATTTGAATTTACAGAGTAGTCATAATTCTCCTTGTAATTCCCCATGAAAATCTCCTTTTAATTTAATCCTTAAATGGCTCTGAAGTCTTCAAAGATGCGCTTTAAAATCAATTTTTAATCTGGATTAAAATTAGCCTAATAATTCACTTGCAGATCGTTGAATAATAATATCAACTTTAAATTCTCCGATGCCAAACATAAGGTTTATTTTTTCAGTATGTGTAACACCCCAATATTTCAAAGTATGTTATTTCTTCAAAATAATTCAATAACTTTCACTACACGCAACACCAAGTTCAAGCGCACCACAACTACTAAACTGGCCATTCAAAAGCAGTTATGAATAGTATTAACTGAATTTTGAACTTTATATAATCCTTATAATTTTAGAATCCATATTATGAGTTTCTTAGACATAATGTAAGAACAAATACATTTTTTCAGATAAAAGATTTTTTTTTCAAAAAAATGCAATTTTACCACATTTTAATGGAAATCCCTTTTTAAATCCAATATTTGAAACTTTAATATATTCAATTTGAAAAAATAAACTTCTTATTTAGAATCAGGACATATGAATTTAGTTTCAATAATTTTTTTTTGTTTTTTCTGATAACTTTAATATTTGGGTGAATAGTGAAAAATACTATATTTTAACTGAAAACAACTTTTTTAATCAAAATAATTAATAATGTTGGATTATAAATTTTAATGTTTTGGAGGTACAATTAGATTATATTTTTACCCTTTAATCCAATTTTGGTCATTAGAATTAATTTCACCTTGAAATTATACATAAACAAGTCTCAATCTTTTGATAGTTACTGTTTCTTAAAAACACACTATTTCTTTTGACAACGAGAAATAATTTTAAATTAATAAATGTAACTTCTATGTTTTGAATTTGGTAAAATAAAATTCATTTTTGAATTTGGAATATCGAAATTAGCCTACGGTGATGTTTTGGTATTTTTCTAAAAAAGTTCAATTTTTTGATGAATAGTGAAAAACATTGAGTTATCGTTTAAAACCAAATTTTTATTTAAATAATTATTTATTTTATTTAAATTTATTTTAGGTCAAAATATATACATAATACTTATATAATTTCATTGTAATTCTATGGAGTCAATTTATAATAATTTTAAATATATAAAAATTTTATCGAACTTTTACCGTCTCTTACCCACCTCCTAGGAGCATTTACAAATTTACATAAAATTAAATTTTACAACTTCTGTCAGTTGAATTTCAAATATCCGAGAGACACGGTTAATATCAAGGAGAAAAATTTGGCTCAATAAGTTAAAAATAATTTTTGGTGAATAGTAACTTTTTACTTTTATTTACCACAGTTAAGAGTAAATATGGTAATTAATGGTAAAAATGATATTATTATTACCCTAACACATGTCCTAATTCTATTGGATAAGTGTAATTCGACCAAAAACTACCTTAGGAATAAATATAACCCTTTAGTTACACTTGGATTACATTAAGACATTTATTATTATTTTATTTAAAGAAGAGTTAAAAGAGTTAAAATCAAAGTTTAATGACTAAACCATTTTTAATATAGGGTAATACATAAGATAAAATCGACTATAAATATTAATTAAAAAATAAAAATATATCATAAATAATCGTGTTTTATTTATATTTTTAGAGATTAAATAATTAAATTTATTAATGACACAATGATGATGTAGTAATCACATTATTAATGAAATAATCAAATAAATGGTATTATAAATATTAAAATAAATATAATTTCTATGTTTTTCTGAAACATACAAATTTTCTAGGTGAATATGACATGTTAGGATTGATTCAATTTATTTTTTTAAGTAATCGTGCTTTTATTATTTTAACAAAAAAAAACCAAATATTGTCAAAATTGACATAAAATAGTTTTTAAAACAAATATTATATTATTCATTGAAATAATGGTCCTAAAAATCTATGGTTCTAACAATATACTTATATAATATATATATATATATATATATATATTAAAGAACCAATTGGGGTGTGAATGGCTGTATATAGTGTGTTTATTAACCATATAGAGTCAGAATAGAAGAAGACACATTAAATGTTAAATTATTTAACTTAGAGTTAAATCTATATGATAAGGTTAAAATGGTAACCTAAACTTGTCTAAAACCTATTGGTTGAGTTTTTTAGACCCATCCCCACCTTAGACTTTAAATAATACATTTTGGAGCCATTAGAAACCGAAAATGTTTTTATTATATAATAATATTTTAAGTTTTTCCTAAGGTTCCCCTCACCCCTCTTATAAAAGGGAACTCCCCCTTCTCTCTAATTCACACCTTAAAAGCCTTTTGGATCAACCAAACTCTGCCCAAATACTATATCGATTATCCTCCCTTCATCCTAGAGGCCCTCCTTTAGTCGGAAATCCATCTTAAGGATCCCTTTTGATCTAATCAAAAGGAAGAACCCGAAGAAGAGGTAATAATTTCACCACCCTCTTTCAAGTTCTTTTCTTCTTCCACTTCTTCTTTCTTTATTATTTCCATTATAAAATAATAACTTTAGTATCTTATATATACTTTGATGTTATTATAAATACGAAACAACTATATTCATTATTCTGTCTATCTTATGAATGATAATGTCACCATCCGTGCGTACGTACGGCTTACCGTCTCCACGCCGTAGTGTAATTTGTTATTCAACACTACGTTTTTGGATGGATATAATGATGAGTAACATGTATATAAATAATGAAAATAACATGATAATTTCTATGTAAAATTAATATACCATCCAATTCCACACCTTTAAGGAAATCATATTGTCGCTCATGCGTACGTACGGATTACGGTCTCCACGACGCGATGGGATTCATTTCCACGTTCACCAATCATTGACGATTATAAAAATATATATTACTAATAAGTATGTAATATGTAACATAATAATTCTAATTGATATATATATATTTGTGTGTGTGTGTACTTACATATATCTTTTTTACTTAGTTCCATTCAATACGATATGAAAAAGGAAACAACATTTACGCGTACGTACGGACTATTGTCTCCATAAACGGTGTTTTTCATTTCATATATATATGTCTATTATACATATTTATATTATAAATATATATGATATATAAATCTTGTTTTATATTCTTTAAGTATTTAAATCATGATATAACTGATAAAATCAAGAGTAACAAGTTAAAACACGTACGATAAAGAAAGGGATTATTACCCGAAATGTTAATTTAACATGGAAATTATTATTAAATGGGTATTATAAAGTCATAACTGAATCAATTATGATATAATAAATATCAATATTGCTCTATTATAATTTAATAACATACTAAGATCTTCATATAGGAGGTTAAACGTACCCTCAACTAAAGGAAACTGTAAGGTAAGGGTTAATTCCTCAATCTCATTATTATCCGAGATTGTTTATGTGTAAGTATTTTCTGGGACATTTTTTTCATCCATGTCCACTTTTCATAAAAATGACTTCAAAATTAATATTTTAAGGATTTGTAAAAGGTACTCTTTATCAAGATCATAATTTTAAATGTTTTAATGATTTATATTTCTAACTATTTTTAGTTAATGTCCATGTTTTCAAAATGATTTTAAAGATTTATTTATATGGACATTAATTTTCTGAAATGATAATTCTTTTCAAAAGTTTCAAAGTGGTATGGGACACTTTTATTCAAAAATATCTTTTAAATTTCTTCCTTTATAAATGTTTTACCTTTAAAATATTTTACAAAAAAGGATATCTCTCTCAAAAAGTTTTACTCATCATTTTCAACTATGTCACCATCCTTTACTGGATATTATTTTTTATTGAGGTTGATTTATTATAATAAAATATTTCATATTGTATTGAATGAGTTATGATATTTTTGACTCTAGATGTTCTATTTTTATACCATTCATAGTTTATGGTTAATATGTTGACATTTCGTATGCTAGTTTTAATACGAGTGTTTATGTTATGTTTCAACTATTCATATGAGGAATGCAGCAGACATAGTAAGTGACGGGTGGAGCCCGCTATAGCTCCTCGATTCATCGGTAGGTCTCATGAGACAAACTAGTGTCTTGGAATAAGGCCTTGACAAAAAATTTATTTGTAGTATTGGCATGAGGCCTTGACTATGTGGTAATGATGTACGGTATTAGGCATTCCCTCATTGTGAAATTAGTTATTACATGTGATTATTTCACTAGTATAATATCTATGTGCATGTTTATATGGTAATGTTTCATTTATTTTTACCATACTATGTTCAAGTTTATGTTCAAATGTATTTTGTTTTTATTACACATCTTGCCTTAAAATTTTATAGCTTCCACTAAATTATTTACCTTTACTGAGCATCTGAGCTCACCCCTTTCTAATGTTTTATTTTCTTAGGATTCCAAGAAGTGTATTATGATTGATATGCATGGTTAAGATAAAGGGAAAAATGGAATTCTCAAAGAACTATCTATGTTGTGTTTTATGTTTCAAATTATAATGTAAAGTTAATGTATGTAATCTATTTTCCAAGACTACTAAACTGATCGGTCCTTCAGGACTTGATTCCTTGTAATCATGCCAATGTATTAAAATAATGCACCGGCTCTGGGTAACTGGGGTCGGGGCATTACAGTTGGTATCATAGGATGTTTATAAATAACCTTGAAAACTATATTTAGATAAAATCTGATTAAATCACTTTACCCTAAGATAGACTTTGAGGATTAGTATAGAAGAACTTCCTAGAATTTTGGTATTGTAGAGATTTTGTGGGTTTTCCAAGAAAATAAATCCATGTCTGGATACAAGAAGGCAAAGGCGACTCTGAAACAGATGTACCTAGGGGTAAAACCCAAAAACACTGCTTTGAGCTACACTCGAATGGGAACTGTTGCACGACGACGGGCCTTGCTGCACTCTTAGTTACAACACTCCCGAGGGATTTGCTTAGGATAATTCTCATTTTCTTTACAAACCACTATGAAGGGTTTATGAGTATATACCTCATCAATGAAAACATTTTTGTGATTATGGATTATATCCATAAACAATTCAATTCATGTTAGGTATTTGACATGTTTGTAACTATTAATTGTGATTCATAAACTGAACTAGTGTATGCCATTGTTTAGAAATGGCACCCAGTAGAAGGAATGAGAACTCCAGCAATATATATGATCCAAAGAGTAATAAGGACTATATCTTTCATAGTATTAAGCCTACATTTAGAAAGGAAATAGTCTCCCATGTATTCTCAACATATGAAGAAATAATATCTTGTGTTAATAAGATAAGTAAATAATTCTCTGAATCATATGGCTTTGAAGGGAAGCCATAGAAGAAAAGTATGGTAGAAAGAAAGATGGATAAAGGGAAAGAAGGATTTTCCAATATGTGATAAATGTGGAATGAATCATCTTGGTAAATACTTGAAGGTAATGTGAGTTTTTTATAAGTGTGGAGAAAAAGGATACCAAGTACGTGATTGCAAGGTAAAGAAAAAGTTTTGAAATGTAAAATGATTCATCTATAAGGCATTGAGACACTACGCGAATCAATGTACCTTTCATAAGAGTATACTAAAAATGATGTTATTGGATAATAATCATGTTATGATACTACCTCAGATAAAGAAGAATGACTAGTTTTCTTATGTTGTTATTATAGAATTATTTCATTTGAGTGTTGTATCAACAGTATACGGGTTACATGAATTATGGAGATAAATAAGGATTGTACTACATTACTATTTCATTAGGAATTTAAGATTATATGGTCCTGATACTAAGGTAGTAATTTTGGAATAAGAGATGGTTGATTTTTATAATTCAGGATGTTTCAGTGTTGTAAGAGAATACACGATGAAGGTGTTCACATGTTATTACCTGAAAAAAAGGATCCTCGTTATGTTTAAATTCCTTATAAACTTTGTACTGAGAGTTTGGATATAAGTATTTTGGATAATTCTAAAAGATGGAATGGATTAATTTTGAAATTGGATACTATTTTTAAAGTTATTTTTGGATTTCTATAAAATGGACAACCAGGAGGTTGGGCGGCAACCCGTCATGTCTGGAAAGGCCACGAGACTTGAACCCGCAAAGAAGGGAGGCAAGGGTATATCACCTATCACTGACCAACGTGATGTCCTGGATTGAATAATGTAGTTTTTTTGAAGGTTCTGATATGTGAATTATAAATTCATTATTTTGGAACCCTATAAGATTAGGATAAATAGAATATATATATATATATATATATATATATATATATATATATTGAAATATTTTAGCGTGAAAGATGAGTTTGTAGTAGGAATTTGTTGAAGGATGAAACTCACCTTTTCAAATATATATATACATATATATATATATATATTCCCTCTTATTTTATGGATAAATTAATTATTAAACTTTAGGGAAGGGATCATAAAACCAAAAATATGTAATCCTAATACCTTCCATTTTGTTGAACCTGTGGTATTCTAAATCATCAGAGATTGGTGACTTTGAGACCCACAATTCTACAATTGTTTGTGATTGACGACCTAAATCACTCCCTAAAAATATTTATTTTTTCCCTCCAATTATTTGGCGCTAATTTCCACCAATGTTCTTCTAATCAAAATCATAATTTGGTGGTGACTTTTTCATTCCCCTTTCCCTCTTATTAAGACTAAATTTTATTAACCCAATTTCCTATGTGGGTTTTCCCACAAAGGTATTTTCTATTTTCAACCTTTTATTTTCGATAAACAATTCCAAATTGTGAGGAAGAAATTTATTAAAGGAGGGAAGATTGTAACACCCCAAGATTTCAAAGTATGTTATTTCTTCAAAGTAATTCAATAACTTGCGCTACACGCAACACAGAGTTCAAGCGCACCACAACTTACCAAATTAGCCATTCAAAAGTAGTTATGAATAGTATTGACTGAATTTTGAACTTTATATAATCCTTATAATTTTAGAATCCATGTTATGAGTTTCTTAGACATAATGTAAGAAAAAATACATTTTTTAAATAAAAGAATTATTTTTCAAAAAAATTCAATTTTACCGCCTTTTAGTGGAGAACCCTTTTGAAATCCAATATTTGAAACTTTTATATATTAAATTTTAGAAAATAAACTTCTTCTTTATAATAAGGAAATAAGAATTTAGTTTCAATAATTTTTTGGTGTTTTTATGATAACTTTCATATTTGGGTGAATAGTGAAAAATACTATTTTTAACTGAAAACAACTTTTTTAATCAAAATAATTTAACTTGTTTAATTACACATTTTAATGTTTTGGAAGTATAATTATATTAAATTTTTACCCTTTAATCCAATTTTGGTCATTGGAATTAATTTCACATTGAAATTATACATAAACAAGTGTCAATCTTTTGATAGTTACTCTTTCTTAAAAACACGCAATTTGTTTTGACAACGAGAATTAATTTTAAATTAATAAATGAAACTTCTATGTTTTTAATTTTCTAAAATAGATTTCATTTTTGGATTCGGAATATTGAAATTAGACTAGGGTGAAGTTTTGGTATTTTTCTGAAAACGTTCAATTTTTTTATGAATAGTGAAAAAACATTAAGTTATCGTTTAAAACCGAATTTTTATTTAAATAAATATTTATTTTATTTAAATTTATTTTAGGTCAAAATAGATACACAATACCAATATATGTTCATTGTAATTCATTGGAGTCAATTTATAATAATTTTAGATATATAAAAAATTTATCGAACTTTTACACTCTTCTACGCACCTCCTTGGAGAATTTACAAATTTACATAAAACATAATTTTACCACTTCTGTGATTTGAATTTCAGAAATTCGAATGACACGGTTAATATCAAGGAGTAAAATGTGGTTCAATAAGATAAAAATAATTTTTGGTAAATAATAACTTTTTACTTTTATTTACCACGGTTAAAATTAAATAGGGTAATTAAGGGTAAAAATGATATTATTATTACCCAAACACATGTCCTAATTCTATTGGATAAGTGTAAATAGACCAGAAACAACCTTAGGAATAAAAATTATTGTTTAGGTCCACTTGGATTATATTAATACATTTATTATTATTTTTTTTAATGAAGAGTTAAAAGAGTTTACTTTCACCATGCGTGCGTACGTACGACTTACCATCTCCATGATGTGGTGTAATTTGTTATTCAACACTATGTTATTTGGATGGATATAATGATGATTAATGTGTATATAAATAATGAAAATAACATGATAATGTATCTGTAAAATTAATATACCATCTAATTCCACACCATTAAGGAAATGATATTGTTGCTCGTGCGTATGTACGGATTACCGTCTCCACGACGCGATGAGATTCATTTCCACGTTCACTATTCATCGACGATTATAACAATATATATTACTAATAATTATGTAATATATGAAATTATAATGCTACTGGATATATATGTGTGTGTGTGTGTGTGTGTTCTTACATATATCTTATTCACTTAGTTCCGTTCAATACGATATGAAAACAGAAACAACGTTTATGCGTACGTACGAACTACCATCTCCATAAACGGTGTTTTTCATTTCATATATATATATATATGTTTATTACACATATTTATATTCTAAATATATATGATATATAAATCATGTTTTATATTATTGAAGTATTTAAATCTTGATCTATGTGATTCAATCAAAAGTAACAAATTAAAACACGTACGATAAAGAAAGCGATTATTACCCGAAATGTTAATTTAACATGGAAATTATTATTAAATGGGTAATATAAAGTCATAACTGAATCATGTATCATATCATAAATATTATTATGGTTCTGGTATAATTTAATAACATACTACGATCTTCACATAGGAGGTTAAACATACCCTTTACTAAAGGAAAGTGCAAGGTAAGGGTTAATTCCTCAATCTCATTATTATCCGAGATTGTTTATGTTTACATATTTTCTGGGACATTTTTATCATACATGTCCATTTTTCATAAAAATGATTTCAAAATGAATATTTTAAGGATTTTTGAAAGGTACTCTTTATCAAGATCATAATTTCAAATGTTTTAAAGATTTCTATTTCAAAATATTTTTAATTAATGTCCATGTTTTCAAAATGATTTTAAGGATTTATTTATATGGACATGAATGTTTTGAAATGATCATTCTTTTCAAAAGTTTCAAAGTGGTATGGGACACTTTGATTCAAAAATCTCTTTTAAAATACTTCTTTTATAGATGTGTCACTTTTAAATGATTTTACAAAAAAGGATATTTCTCTCAAAAAAATTTACTCATCATTTTCAACTATGTCAGCATCCTTTACTGAGTATTATTTTTTATTGAGGTTGATTTATTATAATACAATACTCCATATTGTATTGAAGGAGTTATGATATATTTGACTGTGGATGTTCAATTTTTATACCATTCATGGTTTATGGTTAATTTATTGACATTTAGTATGCTAGTTTTAATACGAATGTTTATGTTATGTTTCAACTATTCATACGAGGATTGTAGTGGACATAGTAAGTGAAGGGTGGAGCCCGCTATAGCTCCTCGGTGCATTGGTAGGTCTCATGAGACAAACTAGTGTCTTGGCACAAGTCCTTGAAAAAAAATTATTTGTATTCTTGGAACGATGCCTTGACTATGTGGTAATGATGTCCAGTATTAGGCATTCCCCTATTATGAAATTAGTTATTACATGAGATTATTCGACTAGTAGAATATCCAAGTGAATGTTTATATGGTAATGTTTCATTTATTTTTACCATATTATGTTCAAGTTTATGTTTAAAAGTCTTTTTTTATTAAACATATTGCCTTAAAATTTTATTGCTTCCGCTAAGTTATTTACCCTTACTGAGAATCTGATCTCACCCCTTTCTTATGTTTTATTTTCCCAGGATTCCAAGAAGTGTATAATGATTGATATGTAGGGTTAAGCTAAAGGGAAAAATGGAATTCTCAAAGAACTATCTATGTTGTTCTTTATATTTCAAATTGTAATGTAAAGTTAATGTATGTAATCTATTTTCTAAGACTGCTAAACAGATCGGTCCTTCAGGACATGATTCCTTGTAATCGTGCCAATGTATTAAAATAATGCACCGGCTCTGGGTAACTTGGGTCGGGGAATTACAGTATGCATCCTCTGAATGTAACGTAGATCATAAACGTAAGGTTGATGATGTAGCCTTCAAACGTATGGTTTCCAATGTATGGTTGATCACAAATGTAGGGTTGGCCATCCATACTTTTCTCTTCAACTTTCAAATTTATGATAAATGATCCATACTTTTATAGGCTTCCAAATGAAAGGTACATGATCCATAAATTTCTAAGAAATGTTAGGTTGTTTTAAAAATTAAGGTTTATGAACCATACTTTTGAAAAAAAAACGTAACGTTTCACACTTACATACTGTTCTCCATCCAAACTTTTATAATATTTCAACCATCGGGTTCTATCCTAATGTAGGGATATTTTTCATACATTGTTGATAAAGTATGGTTTATTAACCATACTTTTCTAATAACTTGTAAAGTAAACAGTGGGTTCCTTTTTTACGCTACGTTTCCACACATATGGTATGAGCAGTGACTCTAGAACACGCTTAAGCAATTACAGAATATGTAGAGCATGAACAGTGTTTCCAGAACACGCTAATGTGAATACTTTAACAATTGAATCTCATTGTTCAAGAACATATATATCTCTTCTAGATATTAAAAAATAAATAATAATTTTTTTAAATATACTTAAAAAATAATATCATTAGAAAAAAATTATGGGTATTTGTGAGCATTAAAATCATCATAAACGGATAGAGTATTGTTCTCAACAATCTCCCTCTTTAAAAAAACAAAATGTATTGTTGAAAACAACACTTGCTAAAAAATATCCCCCTTTTTGATGATCAAAAAACCCAAAAAATAATAAATTAAATTAGAGAAAAAAAATATACCCTTAAATAAAAAAACAAAAAAAACATCTCCATCTTAAAATATTTTAAAGTAAAAATTTGTATTTAAACTTTTATAAAAAAAGTTTTGTTTTTAAAGAAAACTTTTCTTCGAATGTCTCTCTAAAATAACATAATAAAAAATGAAAATGAGTTAAAATAAAATGTCGTGTTTATCCAAATTTATCTCCCGTCTTGTGATATCAAAAAGAATCACAAAATATGGAATGTAACTCATATTAATATAGCACTGAACATAAGTAAATGATATATGTAACTATTTATCAATTACTAAATCTGGATTACTGGAATATCTAATCAATGACAGTAAAACAAACAAACACACAAATATATAATGAAACAGATTTTCATTGAAAATATTTAAAATTACAATATTAATATATATAGGAATCAGGGGTTGGTTAGGGTTTAGATGGGGTCTATATTGTTTGAACTACTTCCTTGATTTCTGATAGCTTCTCCCTCAGTCTCCTCATCATTCCATCACTAAGAATAACAACAATATCTCTATTCTCTTGAGTCATATGAATCTATTCAATTAAGTTGACTCTAAAAAACTCATGTAGTCTTTCTTCCTTCTCTAAAAACAAAGGAAACTTCTCTGTTAACTTATCCAAGATAGATCTAATTACTGGTTCATGTGAGGTTAACTCTACAAATAAAAACTTTATATTGTCCAGCAGCACTTAAATAGGAGCACTATTGCATTGCAAATCATGAAACTTGTCATTCATATCAACTAAGACATTGCTTATTGCCTTAAATATTCTAAAAAAATCAAGTGATGTATCTGAACCACTGGCCTCCTCGATCTTGATAGATGCCAAATTTGTCTCCATAAATGATTTTAGATCTGAAAAATCTGACATCATACCCATTTCAGACTTTAATTTTGCAACCACATTCAGCATATCCTTCTTAAAAATTTCAACTTATTTCTTTCAAATTGTACTTTGTTGTAGCCTCTAGAATTTTAATGTTTTTGTTTCCAATGCTCTCCCCATAGCAACAGTCTATTGCTTCACTCTCTACAACTCCCTATATATTTATTCACATTTTTCATTTTCTGATTGATAGGTACTTTGTGCTTGATTCTACTTTTTAACATGAAAGTAATGTAATAACACTAGGGGTAAGGATTTAGAATCTTCTTTCTCTTTACCTTCTCTAATTGGTTGGTCCACAAATTTTTCCTCTGAGTCTTTTCCAGAATCTTCCACCAAAAAATCCTCTTGAAGAACTTCTTTTTGTACATCAGAAGGGTTTTCATTATTTACATCTATAATCACCTGTTCTATTTGATTCTCTTGAATAATTTCATCTTCAGCTAATTGAGAACTAGCCACATCTACTCCAGGAAATGCCTCTTTTTCAATTTGAAATTTATGTTCTGGTTCTGTTCTTTCAAATTAAATTCTTTTAGTTTCAACATCTGTAACAGCCACATATTGATCTTGAGTCTCTCCTTTAGCTTATATTTTAATTCCAGATTGAATATGAGGTTCTTTAACTAGTTCTGACCTCTAAAAAACAACTTCCATTGATTGTTCAACAGCAGCTTATCTTACAAATCTATAACTAAATAAATCTTGTGTGGTTAAAAAATTTGAAACTTTCTCTTCATGAGCAGTAGCATCTCTTTTTCTTTTTTACTTGAAGTCCTCCATTACTTTCTTCCACTGGAATAGTCTCAAATTCAAAACTTATTATTATGGAAATAGAGATAACTCTGGGTGTAGCTTGATTTTCCTTTGACTTTTCAGGCTGATCCATAGCTCTCTCATCTTCTAATTCTCCATCAACTCCTACTGGAAGGATTTTTCCTTCTACTATACTCCTGAAATAACCAATTTTTCTTAAAGTACCATCATTAAAAAAATTACTATGGTGAATACGAGTTCTAGCATCGACTAGTCTCAGCATGTTTTTCTTGAACAAGAGTTTTGAGATGAATCTACCAAAAGGGAACAAATTCATTATAGCTACACTTGAACAATAGTAACTCAAGTATCTCACCATGTACCTAAGAAAATTTAACTTTACATCACTGAGCAGAAGATACATTATGTATATATCAGGATACAGTATCTTCTTCATCTCTGACATTCTGGGTGTTATCCTAGTTTGTACAAATTTCACAAGGATCTTCTGATCTGGTTCCAAATCTTTAATGAACATTTTTCTTATGTTAGTAGAGCCAAAAAGAAAGGTCATATTTTCTTTAGATTTATGCACAGAGTCTCTTATACTTTTCAAATCAAAATGAAACACTCCCTCATGTGAGTAGTTTAGTATCTGACTAATTCCAACTGAAGAGATTGAAAAATCTCTATCATCTGTCATAGCCATCATGGTGTCATCATCACCACCCAAACTGAATTGAACAAATTTAGAGAAATATCGAAGATCTACTTCATAAAAGAATTCTGTATTCTCACTATTTAAGGTCTGTTCGAGATTCTGAAACGACAGGGCTTGTTTTAACAACAACTTTGTCTGAAATATCCATTCTAAATCAATCATCTTTCCCTGTAGTATTTTCCTTCCTTTGAGATCTATTTCTTGGCCTTGATGTTCTCAGCCTCATCAGATCTATTAGTATTTTCCATTTCTATGAAAATATCTGAAGATTTGAAGGTTAGGGTTTGAGAGGTTCGAAGAATAGGGTTGAGAAGAAGTGGTGCAGTTTCGCAGGTTCGAAAAGGTTTTGATGGAAATTAAACGGTTCAAAATTAGAAAGGTTATGATAGCCTTGATTCTTGTGTTTTCAATGATCATTACATATATTTTAAAAACAAATAAAACTTGTCATTGGTGTATATAAAAAAATTTAATAAAAATATATTTTGTTTGAAAAATATAACAAATTTATATTTAAATAAAAAAACATAATTAAATGAATAAAATTAAAATTTTGTTAAAAATTAAATAAACCTAGCTCCGCCTTAATAAAATCAAACCTTGTAGTGGGAAGTGGTTTAGTAAAAATATCTTCTAATTGAATTTCAGTACTTACAAATTCCAAAGATATATCCTTTTTCAGAACATGATATCTTAAAAAATGATTTCTGATATCAATATTCTTAGTCCTTGAATGATTTATAGGTTTTTTTGAAATATTTATAGCACTATTATTATCACATAAATATATGTATTATTAAAATTTAGTCCAAAATCCATAAGAGTGTTTTTCATCCACAACACTTGTGCACATCAACTGCCAGCATAAACATATTCTGCCTCAGCTGTTGACAAGGCAACTGAGTTCTGTTTCTTACATGACAATGACACAAAGGATTTCCCAAAAAAGTGACAAGTACCTGAAGTTATTTTCTTATCTAATATAAAACTCCCCAAGTCTGCATCTGAATATGAAATTAAATTAAAATCAGATGTTTTGCGATAAACTAGAGATTGAAAAAAAGTTCCTTTTAATTATCTAAAAATTATTTTAACATCAGTTAAATGGGATTATTTTACATTTTATTGAAATCTAGCACAAAGACATACTGAATTTATTATATCTGGCCTAATTGAAGTAAGATATAATAAACTACCAATCATACCTCTATATAACTTGTTGTCAGCTGACTTTCTAGTTTCATCCAAATCAAGTTTTGTATTTTTACAAATAGGAGTTGTATATGTCTTGCTATTTCCAAGTCCGAAGTTCTTATGTAAATCAGTAATGTATTTTCTTTGATTCAAAACATTTCCAAAATATTTTTGCTAAATTTTAAGTCCTAAAAAGAAATTTAATTCTCCCATCATACTCATTTAAAATTCTTTTTTGCATTATATTTGAAGACTCGTGATAGAGGGATTTATTAGTTGATCCAAAAATTACATCATCAACATAAATTTGAACCAATAAAATATTAGAATTTATAGTTTTCTTAAATAGTGTTGGATCAGCAATTCCAACAGTAAAATAAATTTTATAAATAAAAGAGATTAATCTTTCAAACCAAGCTCTAGGTGTTTGTTTAAGGCCATAATGATAATTAGTAAGTTTAAAAACAGAATCTGGTTTTTGTGAATTTTCAAAACTATGAGGTTTCTCAAGATAAACTTCCTCCATTAAATAACCATTTAAAAAGGCAGACTTAACATCCATCTAAAATAATTAAAAATTTATATGTGATGCATAGGATAAAAGGATTTTGATAGCTTCTAACCTAGCTACAAGTACAGAGGTCTCATCATAGTCTATACCTTCTTCATGATTATATCCTTTTGCTACAAGTCTTGATTTATTTCTAGTTATTATTCCTTGATCATCTTGTTTATTCCTAAAGACCCATTTTGTTCCTATCACGGGATAATTCTGTGGTCTTTCAACTAATTATCAGACTCCATTTCTCTTGAACTGGTTTAATTCTTATTGCATTTCTATCATCCCGCTTTCATCATCTAAAGATTCTTCTATAGTCTTAGGTTCTAGTTGGGATAGAAATGCAGAGAATTCTACAAGATTTTTTACATTTCTTCAAGTTATAATTCATGTGTCTAAGTCACCTATTATAGTTTCTGAAGGGTGATTATTTAGGGTACTAGTCTTTCTAGGTAGTACACTTATAGATTCTTCAGTATCATGTTCTTCTGAACTGTACTAAATTTCATTTATCTCTTTTTCAAAATCATTTTTCAAGTTCTCAAGTCTCATGTTATCATTAGAGTCATATTCATCCATTTTATCTGTCCTTTTCACAAAAGGATCAGATTCATAAAATTTCACATGAACTGATTCTTCAACAATCCTTGACTTCTTATTATAGAATCTATAAGCTTTGAATATAGATGAATATCCTAAGAAAGTGCCTTCATCAGATTTTGCATCAAACTTACCAAGACTTTTCATAGTTTTCAAGGTGTAAACCATGCATCCAAAAACATTAAAGTAATTTACTTTAGGTTTTCTGCTATTCCAATGCTCATAGGGTGTCTTTTTTAAAATAGGTCTAATTAAAACTCTATTCATTATATAGCAGGCTGTTCTTACAGATTATTCACAAAAATAGGTAGGAAGACGGTATTCATTTAGCATAGTCCTAGCCATTTCCTAAAAAGTCATATTTCTTCTTTCAACAATTCCATTTTGTTAAGGTGTTCTTAGTGTAGAGAAATTATGTTTAAAAACCATGTTTGAGCAAAAGGAATTAAATTCCTGATTCTCAAATTCTCTACCATGATCACTTCTTAATGAAATTATATTAAAACCATTTTCATTTTGAGTATAGTTAAAAAAACTTTTAAATAAATTAAAAACTTCATTTTAAAATTTCAAAAAGAAAATCCATGTAAATCTATAATAATCATCAACTAAAACATATACATGTAATTTACCAGCCAATATTGTTACCCTTGAAGGTAAAAAGAAATCCATATGGATAAGTTATATTGGTTTAGTTGTAGCAACTTTGTTGAGTGATTTGAAAGATGATTTTTGTTGCTTTCCAAGTTGACATGCATCACAAAATCTGTCACTTTCAAATCTGAGACTTGGAAAATAATAAACTAATTGTTTATTAGATAATTTATGTAAAACATATACATTACAATTTCCAAGTATCATATCCTAGACCCAAGATTCATTCACTTTAGCAGTTAATCAATTTACTTGTTGTTTACACTAGGAATTTAAATCCAAGGTGTATACATTATCAGTTCTTGATGCTCTAAATTTAAGCAGTTTATTTTTAAAAACAATACAACAGTTAATAGAAAATCAACAGTATAACCATCATCACATAGTTGAGATATAATTATCATATTGTGCTTCAATCCTTGTACATTAAGTAATTTTTTGATTGAGACAGGTTCTGGATCCCTAACTATTCCAATACCAATGATTTTTCATTTGGCATTGTCACCAAAAGTGACAATTCCACCATCTTTTTGAGTGAGTGTAGATAAATTTGAGGAGTTTCCACTCATATGCCTTGAGCGTCCACTATCCATATACCATATGGCCTTTTTTGCTTCTGTGACCTACTTCCTGCAAAGGCATTGAAACAAGTTGCTTTGGTACCCATATTCTATTGGGTCTAGTTGTGTTAGCCCGCAAAGAACTGGGAATCCAGACTTTATTTGTTTTTCTAAAATCAACTGAATCAAAAAAATTATGTGAAACAAAAGCTTTATTAATACCACTTATTTGGGGTTGTCTTAATAAACAATTTTTAGAAACATTTCCCCTTGTTCAATAGTAATTACAATTTAATCTTTTTGAGCTTGGAAAAAAATAATTCTTGTACAGCTTAGGTTATTCACTTTTACTGCCAATTCCAAATCATTTTTCTTAATAAAAATTTTTCCAAGAATTTCATTTAGTAAGTTTTCTCCTTTGGTAAAAATAAGCGCTGCACTTTTATATGTTTCTACTTCTGTTTGTAGAGTTTTCATTTTAGATTCATGGTCTGTATAGTTTGTGTTAATTGAATGATAATTATCAGTTAACTCCTTAAATTGCATTAGAATTGTATCTATTTCATCAGAAACATCCTGGTGAATGTTCTTTAAAGACTTATGCATCTTAAATAGTTAATCATATTTTTCTTCAAGTATATTGCAATAGGCTGCAAGTTTTTCATTAGAGTAACTAGATTCAGAAATAGAGTCCGAATAGTATTAAGATTGTACCTCATATATTTCTTCCATAAAACAAATGTTGGCTTTCAGATTTACTTCTTCCTTCTCTGAGTCTGATTCAGAAGTACTACTGGATTCTTCAAATACACTCCATGTAGCTTTAATTTCTTTCTTTTCCTTATACTCATAATCATTCCTTTTGAAGAACTTCTTTTTCTTGTCTTCCTTTAACTGTGGACAGTCAGGTCTGATGTGCCCCATTTTCTTGAACTCATAACATCTGACTTCCTTGTCATCCTTTTTGAAGGATTTTATGAAGCCCTTCTACTTTCTATAGAATTTAGTGAATTTTATGGCTAACTAATCCAGTTCCACATCATAATTTCATAAATCAAATCTTTCTGATTTCACTTTTACACTTTTCTTCATCTTTTTCAATTGTGATGACACTTTCAATTCAGTGTCATCTCTCTTGATAAACACATTATTCTCATTTGCTTCATCTTGAATCTGAGCTTCATATATCATTATTATTCCAATAAGTTCACTCATAGTTAAGTCTTTGATAGGTTTTGACTATCTGATTGCAGCAGAGATTCCATTCCATCTTATAGGTAGTACTCTCTATACTTTTAAATCTTGATCAGCTTGTTCAATGGGATCTCCAAAGGCAGTTATATTACTGACAATCTCTGTAAACCTTCCATTAATTTGAGTAATGCTTTCACCTTCAACCATTCTGAATATAACAAATTTAAGCTTAACAGTAGCATATCTCATTTCCTTGATATTTTTAGTTCCTTCATAGGAAACAACAATAGTTTTACACATATTATATGTTGTCAGGTATTGAGATACTCTCTTAAATTCATCAGGTCCTAGACCACATATAATTGAATTCATTGCCTTCGAATTCATATCATATTCTTCTACCATATATGCACTCCATGTCTCAGGTTTTTTAGGTATTTCATATGGAGTCAGTATCTTAGAATATACTCTGTATCTATGGTTTTTCAGATAGATAATCATTTGCGATATCCAACATCCATAGTTTTCTCCATTGAAGTACGTTGCACTGACCATAGACATTCACTCTCTAGTATTAGTCATTTTGATCTGTGTATAATCATTAATCACTTTTAGCTTGTTATAGATTTATCAAAATCCCAACATCTGATATTAATTATTGGATCGAGATTATATCAAATATACACAAGAGGGGGGTGAATTGTGTCTTTTTAAAAATATTAACGAGATAATGTTTTATCATTTATCTTTAATTGGATATATTAATGAAGCAAAAATATGAATTTCAGGGACACATGATATATAGTGGTTCGGGAAATAGAAGGCCCTTAGTCCACTCCACCAATTCTCTACTCCATGAGCCTGGAAATTTTAACTATCCGGTCCTCATCTCAATAGACCATTCAACAACTGAGTGCAGGAAGTTGACACATTTACTATTTAAGTAAAAACACATCCTTATGGTTCAATCACAGAACCTACATAGCTTAGAATGAGAAGCTGGTCTCTCAAGATAAAAATTATTTGTTCTTTGAAAATACTCTCCCGATTGTTCTTCACAATTGCACCAGAATGCAATTGAAAGTAAATGGATCATTGTCTTCAAAAAGAAAGATATTTAAGAAAGAGTCATTCTGAATCGAACTTGTTACTGTAGATATAGAAATATAAATTGCAACTTCAACAGCAGCAGATTCACAATTGATCTTCAATGTAGAAAAAATGAATCTTCTGTCATGAATCTTCTTCTTTAACAAAGAGAGATTTTATCACACTTCATAATCAATAGAAATTTATATTCTGATGGACTAATTTTTTTTCTTCTCTTCTAAAATTTCATACAGTAGATCTCATATTTTGATAGATGTATCTGCTCTTGTTTTCTTGATCACTATTTTCAGTTCGTACTTACACACACCATAAAAGAAAAATATAATGAATACTTCCTCTACATAAAAACAGATCCATAATATTCACCTTTTTACTCGTGTAATTCAAACATTTGAAATTATATAGTAGTCGTAACTCTCCTTGTAATTATCCATGAAAATATCCTTTTAATTCGATCTTTAAAACAGCTTTGAACTCATTAAAGATGCACTTTAAAATCGGCTTTCAATCCAGCTTAAAATCAGCCTGATAATTCGCTTGCAGGTCATTGAACAATAATATCAACTTTAAATTCTCCGACGCCAAATGTAAAGTTCAGTTGTACAGTATGCATCCTTTGAACATAACATAGATCGTAAATGAAAGGTTGATGACGTAGCCTTCAAATGTACGGTTTTCAATGTATGGTTGATCACAAATGCAGGGTTGGTCATCTATACTTTTTTCTTCAATTTTCAAACATATGATAAATGATCCATACTTTTATAAGCTTCCAAAAGAAAGGTACATGATCCATAATTTTCTATGAAATGTAAGGTTGTTTACAAAAGTAAGGGTGATGAACCGTACTTTTGAGAAACAAATGTAATGTTTAACACTTACGTACGGTTCTCCTTCCATACTTCTATAATATCCAAAATGTATGGTTCTTTTATAATGTGGGGTTCTTTTTCATTGGGTATGAAAAGTGATTCCAGAACATGCTTAAGCAATTCCTGAATATGTAGATAATGAGTAGTTTTTACAGAACACGCTAATGAGAATACTTTAACAATTGAATCTCATTGTTCAAGAACATAAATATTTCTTCTATAAATAAAAAATAAATAATAAATTCCAGAAATATACTTAAAAAATAAAATCATTAGAAAAAAATTAAGGGTATTTGTGAGAATCAAAATCATCATAAAGTGATAGAGTATTTTTCTTAATAATCTCCCAATTTAAATATAAACATTATGTATTGTTGAAAACAACACTTGCCCAACATGACACACTGAACGTATAAACATCATAGCCATGAAATAACCCACGGAAATGAATGGGTTTTATGCAGATGTAAAAAGTCATGCATTCATGAATAAACTTGGGGGTTCAAAAATGAATAAGGGAAAAAATATTTTTCATAAACATCATCACTCTTGATCAAAGAAGAAACAAATAATGATGAGAAAAGTATGTGTTTTAGAAAGAAATACCTTTTTGGGAAATCATTATATTTGAATTAAAAATAATTTTGGAAAGGTGAAAAACATGTATAACCCCAAAAAGAAAAATAATATAATATATAATTAATATTTATTTACTATTATGGGAATATCCATACATAAAATGCTGACAAATATGGACAACCCAAAGAAAAATGAGTTGGGATCGAGAATCCCCTACCTTAAATCCTACTATATTTCATCACTTTTTGGTCTTCTGAATAATAAACAATGGTTTATTAAAAAACATAACTAAATGTGAATTATTTCACATTTTTAACTACTAATAAATTATAATCATTGGATTATATTTTTTAATTCCTTTAGTGAAATGGAATCCATTTTTCTATCGTGTTTTCAATAAACATTTCCTATTTTTCTTCAATTTCACGTTTTTTATTCAAATTCATTTATATATTTGTGTAATTAAATCAAGAATCATAAAATACATATATTTTTACTTTTATATATAATAATAAATTTATTATAGCCATACATAAGGTTAGTGGTGAGAAAATAAGTTGGAAAAGTCCTTTTTGGTGGTTAACTGACTGTTATTGCGAACATTGTTCGAAGGAGGAGAAAGAGAGGCTTAAAATATAAATAATTAAAAAATATAATTTTTATAGTAGGTAAAAATAATTACTACAATTTTAACATGCTTAATAATTAATATTATAAGATTTGGGTTTGATGGAATGTAATACCCTGACCCTAGTTACCCAGAGTCGGTGCATTATTACATAACATTGGCATGATCACAAGAGATCAAGTCTCGAAAGACTGATTAGTTTAGTATCTTGGGAAGAACTAGATACCTACATAAGTTTTATATTACATTATGAAATTGAAAAACAACAAAATTGAATCCCCTTTGAACACACTCATATCCCTTATCCTATACCTGTAGGTTAATTGTAATATGCTGCTTCACATCCTGGGAAATAGAAAACATAAGAAATGGGTGAGCTCAGATGCACAGTAAGGATAACAATATAGGAGAAACTATCATAAATAAATAAATGTATAAGACTAAAACAAAATCATTTTAAACCTAAACTTCAGCATAATATGGAAAAGATAAATCAAATAATCTCATTTACTTATTCACATTAATACTCTACTAGTCAAATAATTATATATAATATCAATAGCCAATTTCATAATGATGGAATACATAATGTCGGACATCATAACCACATAGTCAAGGCCTCATTCCAAGACTAAAAAAGAACATTTTGTTAGGGTCTTGTGCCAAGACACTAGTTTGTCTCATGAGACCTACTAATGCATTGAGGAGCTATAGCGGTCACCACTCGCCACATACTAAGTACAATTCATTCCTCACATGAAAAGGTTGAAACATAACATAAAAAATCATATTAAAAATAACATACGAAATGTTAATACTTTAACCATAAACCATGAATGGAATAAAAATAACACATCCACAGTCAAACATACCACAAAACATTAAATACGATATGGAAGATTGTATCACAAAAAATCATATTCAAACAAGTGTTAAATCCATCAAAAGATTTTGACATAGATGAAATCAAAACTATTTGAGAAAAATATCTATTTCTATTTTGAAATCATTTAAAAGTCACATAATTATAAAAGAAAACATTTATTTTGAAAATATTTTTATAATATTGTAAGGGAATCTTTGAAGGTGTTTTAACAGAAAAGAATAACATCACCTGCTGAATAAGTTAAAAAAACATTCTTACCTTAATTTGACAAAAAGGTCATAAAATACCTTGTTTGGAAAATGACGGAAAGATTCCTTTAAAAAAAGTATAAAAATTAAAATAATTTAATAAATTAATTTAACCCATATTTTAGGAAATAGTAAAAATGTTTTGAAATTTATTATTAAGAAACACAGATTTGGATAATAATGAAGTCAAAGTAGATACTTTTTTAAAAACAACCTTAGATAATAATGATATTGTAAAATTAACCCTTACCTGTTAATTTTCCTTGGTTGAGGGTATGTTAACCTCATGTATAATAGTTAAATCATTGTTATTAAATTATACAAGAACCACATACATATGTATTATATAATATATGATCTTCTAATATTGCTTTGTTAATAATTTTTAGTAGTATCACTGTTTTGGTTGTTAGCTGATTCGTTTTCCATTATATGTTTTGTTATATAAGTCATGTTTGTTATGGATAGGATGTATTTGTATCATATCCATAATTATATTAAGTCCTTAAACATTATTTTTAATCATAAAATGAAAATTATTCTTGAATGGTTATGATGGGGAATGAATCTCATTGCGTTCGTGGAGACGGTAATCTTTACGTACGCACGAGAGACAATATCATTGTATTAATGGTAAAATAGTATGTAATTGGATGGTATATTACATATATAGAATCATTACCATGTTATATTCATTATTTAAATTAATTATACTCATTATTATACCCATTCAAATATTTTAGTGTTGAATAACAAACCAGACCACAACGTGGAGACGGTAAGTCGTACGTACGCACGTATGGTGACTTTGTCATTCATAGGATGGACCAAATAGTGAATATATTTTTATCAAATTTATAATAACATCAAAGTATGTAGAATATACTTTAGTTATTATTTTTTATGGAAACAACAAATAAATAGGATGTGAACAAGAAAATAACTTTGAAAGAGGTGATGAAATTGTTACATCTTCTTCGTGTGCTTCATTTTGATTTGACCAAAAGGGATCCATATATTGGACTTCTTATCAATGTAATGACTCTAGGATTAATTTAGGGTAGTTTGGAAGATATTAGAGCAGGGTTGGGCCATGCCAAATGAATTTGGAGTTCATATTTTGAGAGAAGGGTAAGTGCCCGTTTATAAGATAGGTGAGGTTCATTTAAGGAAAAGCTTGAAATATTATTTTATTATAAAATAATTTTTGGTTAATAATGGCACAAAAAAGATTTATTTCAAGTTTCTAAGGTGGGTATGGGTTAAAAAAATCTCAACCAATAGTTTTTATACAGGATTAGGTTACCATATTTACCTTATCTTTTAGATTTAACTCTTAGTTAAATAGTTTAACTTTTACCATGTATTCATGTATTATTATAGTAACGTTTAATAAAATTACTATAAAAAACCAAGATAATCAAAAGTGGTTAATTATTGACATAACTAAGCTTATCTATGTTTTTTGTCCGAACCATATATTTTTTGTAAAATTATATAATTTAATAATGTAGTATTTGTTTTTAAAACTCATTTATGTCAATTTTGACACTATTTGGTATTTTATGTTTTTGAAAGTCATAAAAAACATTATCTCTTCAAAAAAAATTAATCAACCCTAACATGTAATATTAAACTATAAAATTATTTTAATGAATCAATAGTCTCAAATAAGATTTATTTGGATATTTATAATATCAATTATTTTAATCTTTCATTAATAAGGTAATTACTGCATCATCATTGTTTCATAAATAAATTTAATTATTTAATGTATAAAAATTATAAATAAAATACCATTATTTATTAAATCTTTTTATCTTTCTAATAAATATTTATAGTCGAATATATCTAGTGTATAAACCTATATTAAAAATGTTTTGGTTATTAAAATTTTAATTTAACACTTTTAACAATTCATTAAATAAAATAATAATAAATGTCCTAATCTAATCCATGTGGATCAAAGAGGATAAAATTATATTCCTAAGTTTTATTTTGGTCCAAATTCAATTATCCAATATAATTAGGATATGTGTAATATCATTTTTAACTTTAATTACCCTATTTACTTTTAACTGTCGTAAATAAAACCGAAAAGTTACTATTCACCAAAAAATATTTTAATCATATTGAACCACATTTTACTTACTGAAGTCAACCATGTCTCTAATATTTTTTTAATTCAATTAAAATATGTGGTAGAATTATGTTTTATGCAAATTTGCTAACGTGCCTAAAAAGTGGGTAAAAGATGTTAAAAAGTTCAATAAAATTTTATACATCTAATCTTATTATAAAATGACTCCAATGAATTAAATTAAACTAATATAGGTATTGTGTATCTATTTTTACCAAAAATAAATTTAAATAAAATAAAAAATTATTTAAATAAAAAATTAGGTTTTAAACAATTACGCAGGGTTTTTCACTATTCATCGAAAATTGAATTTTTTCAAAAAAATACCAAAAATTTATCCTAACATAATTTTGGTATTCCGAATTGGAAAATGAAGTCCATTTTGAAAAAAAAAATATAAAAAAATTAAAATTGGGTATTACTATTCATAATGGCTAGTTTGATTGGTCGTGGTGTGCTAGAACTCGAACGCAAGCTATTGCATTATTCAAAGAGAAACATATTGTGGAAGCTCGGGGTGTTTCATTCTTCCCTACTTCAAATAATTTCATCGTCAAAATTTCTAGAGTACTACTATATACAAAGATTCGGTTGGTTCTTCAAAATATGTTCCTCAGGTTCCCACATTTCCTCTTCCATCTTATGGTTTCTCTATATAACATTTACCAGGCGAGCTGTTCAGTTTCTCAACACATATTCTCTGGTATCAATAATCTTGATACGCTATTCACAATAAGATAGATCAGGTTCCAATTCTCTTTCTTCATAGGAGATTTCATGTGTTGGGTCAGGCATGTATTTTCTCAATAGTGATACGTGGATTACATCATGAACTTTGGAGAGACTTGGCAGTATTGCCAAATGATAAGCTAAAACTCCAATTCATTCTAGAATTTCGAAATTTCAAATGTACCAGGGACTTAATTTACCCTTCTTAATGAATTGTGAAACAACCTTCCATAGAGATACTTTCAAGAAAACATGATCTCCTACTTGAAATTCCTAATCCTTCCTTCGGTTATCGCATATCTCTTTTGCCTACTTTGAGATGCTTTGATGTAGGTTTGTATAATCTTCACCTTTTCTATTGTTTCCTCAAAAAGTTATGGGCCTACGAGTTTTCTTTAATGAACATCACCCCTACAGTTTGGTGTGCAACATCTCTTTCCATATAACGCTTCATACGGTACCATCTGAATACTTGAATGGAAGCTATTGTTATAGAAAAATTCTACCAGATGTAAATACTGGTCCCACATACCTTGAAATTCAAGTGATAAAGATCTCAACATGTCTTATAAGGTTTTAATATTCCTTTCTTATTATCCATCTATTTGAGGGTGGTAGGAAGTGCTGAAATAAAGTTCAGTATCTAGGTCTTTCTGAAGACTTTTCCATAATCTTTATGTAAAACGGGGATCTAGATCAGCAACAATCTATAGGGGTACACCATGATGTATTAAAACTTCTTTAATACATAGTCTTGGTAAATGTTCAAGTGGTAAATCTTATCTTATAGAACGAAATTGTGCCGAATTGGTAAGATGATCAACAATTACCCATATTGCATCATTCCTTATAAGATTCTTTGGTATCCCCATGAAAAAGTCCATTGTAATATCATCTCATTTCCACTCAAGTATGGGAAGAGGTTGCATGACTCCACCTGCATGTTGTCTTCCAGCCTTAACCTGTTGACAAACCATATATCTTGACACATAATCATCAATCTCACTTTTCACATTATCCTACCAGAAATGTTCCTTCAAATCTCTATATATCTTAGTGCTACCAGGGTGTATAGAGGAATTGGATATATGAGAATCATCTATAAATTCCTTCTTTAGATCAGGTATATCAGGAACACAAAGTCTCTTTCCAAATTTCAAATTTCCATCTTCATATGTGAAGTTGATCAATCCCTCATCATTCACGGCTTTAATTTTCTTTTGAAAATCCTCATCATCAGTCTAAGAAATTTTTAATCTTTCTAGTAAATATGCATTTGCAACCATTTGTTAAAGTATTTTTGTTTCACCTTCCATGATTATTCCCATATCCATCTTTACTACATACATGAACATATGATCCCTTTCAACTATCATCTTGTTCAAAACTCCATGATCATTTCTACTCAAATCATCTTCTACCTTATTTTCCTTCTCTGGGTGGTAGTGTATAGTACAATCATAATCCTTGAGTTGTTCGATCCATCTCCTTTGTCTCATGTTGAGTTATTTTTTTTGAGAAAATATACTTCAAACTCTTTTGATGAACACAAATCTCACATTTTTCATCATAGAGATAGTGTCTCCATATCTTTAAAGTAAATATTACATCTTCTAACTTAAGATCATGAGTGAGATAGTTTTGTTCATTAATTTTCTACTGTCGTGATACATAGGAAATAACTCTATCATTCTGCATAAGGACACAACCATGTATTTTCTTTGAATCATCACTATAAATAACAAACCCATCATTCCCTGATGGAAGAGTCAAGATAGGATAATTGACTAATTTTCTCTTCAGTTATTCAAAAAATTCTTCACACTCTTTTTTCCAAACAAATTTAACCCCTTTACATGTGATCTTGGTTAATGGGTTATCCAATCAGGAAAAAATTCTAGATGAAACACTGATAATAACCTACTAAACCAATTAAACTATGTACCTCAGTTATACCAATAGGTGTTGGCCATTCATGTATTCCTCTTGTCATTGAAGTATCAACATAGATTCCATCATTAGAGACAATATGGCCATGAAAAGAAATCTCCTTAATCCAGAATTCATACTTGCTAAACTTCCCATATAATTCATTTCATCTAAGAGACTTTAGAAAAGTGCGCAAGTGATTTTCATTATCTCTGTAGATTTTAGAGTATACTAAGATATCATCAATAAATACCACTAAAAATTCATCCTGATATTCCTTGAAAACACTATTCATTAGATCCATGAAGGCAGAAGGTGCATTAGTTAGTCTAAAAGTCATTACTATAAAATTTTAATGCCCATACTTGGTACAAAATATTTTCTTCATAATGTCTTATAGAAGGTAAATGTTTTAAAAAATATTGATCTCCATGAAGTTAATCTAATAAATCATCAATGCGAGGTAGGGTTACTTATTCTTTATTGTTATATCATTGATCTCCCTATAGTCAATGCACAACCTCATAGATCCATCGTTTTTCTTAACAAAAATAATATGGGCTACCAATGGAGAAACACTATAGGGAATAAATCATTTATTACTCAAATACTCTAGTTTTTTTTTCTTTAGTTACACTAATTCCAAAGTGGCCATTCTATAAGGAGTCTTCGATATGGGCCTTGAACCATGAATTAAATCATTAGAAAACTCAATTTCTTATTCTGGAGGATGTCCAGGTAAATCCACAAAAAACACATCAACATATTCTTGAACAATAGGAACATCCTCTATTTGAACATTCCATTCCTCACCCATAGTTGTTTCAATTTATTCCTCCTCGATAATTGAATTTAGTCGAGCTACTGGGGGTGGATCTAGATTGGATTCAGATGGTGATGTTTCTACTCAAAAGATAAGGTATTATTTATCATCATCAAAAAATTTAACCTCCTTTTTCATACAATAAATATTCATATCATTGTTTGAAACACAATCCATACCAAGGATTATATTAAATTCAATCATGGGTATGATTATGATATCATCATATATAGCACATTTATTTACCCTAATGTGATCCGATTCACAAAACTTTATTGCAATGATACATCCCTTTGGAGTTTTTACTAACAACTCCCTTGTTAAATCCAATTGGAAATATCTAATTTTCCTAGAAAACTGGGAATATATGAAACAATGCGATGACCCAGAATCAAATAAATCATTGTATAAATTTAAGGAAACTATTAAATTACCTGCCACTACATCATTTAGAGCTTCAACCTCAACAGTAGTGATCACATAAGATTGGCCTTTCTCCCTTGGACTTTTATGAGGTAAGTTTCCTTGGTTCTTTCAATATTCATTTTTATAATTTCCCATTTCCCTACAATTGTATCATTCAATATTGACAACCTCTTTCTTTCCCTTGAAATCACGAGTTTGGTGGCCTTTTTCACCACACTTGTAATAGACTCTCATTCCCCTCAGGAAACTACCGGGTTGTTTCATTAAACATTTACTACAGGATAGAAATTCAAATTTTCCCATCATCCCATTATTTCTATTTCTAAAGTGTTTAAAAAATCTATTCTTCTCTTTCTTTACTTTAAAGTGGTAAGACATAGAGAATTCATTTTCTATCTTAATATCACATGAGACAATATCATTATACAATGAGAAGGATTGTGAGACTAATGATTGACTAAGAAATTGTTTCCACACATCAAATAATTGATCAATCTTACTCCTTGGGTTACATATAAAATCTGTTGCATTCCATGCTAACCTTGTAAAGTTATCCTCATACTTTTCAATATTCTCATCCTCCTTTTTCCTCAAACTCAAAAATTGTCTTTCCATATCTTCTCGATGGTCACAAGGAAAGTATTTTTCTATGAAAATATCTTTAAACTCTCACAATTCCATATTTGATACTTCTTTATCCTCTTTTTTGTTTTGAATCAATGACCACCTTTGATCTGCATCTCCTGTGAGGTGATAAACTGCCATGAAAATTTTTTCCCTTTCGTTACTCCGAAAAGCATTAAATATTTTCTCTAATGAACTTATCCATTGGTCATCTACAAATAGATTTGTAGTCCCATTTAATTTTGGTGGTTGTTTCCTCGTGAAGCGATCTAACATTGATCCTCTGTGCTCTAGATCAGGGTGGTCCATATGGGTAAGGTTATTATTCATAACCAAAGTGTGTTTTCCGGGTATGGTTATAAGTTGTTCAGTACTAGTTGCATCACCATCTCAACTATAATTATCTTTAGTATGAGGTAAATCCTTACATGGATTATGTGCACTAATAAGGTTTCCATTCCTTCCACAAGGCTTCATTTCTAAATAACGACAAACACTAGATTAATTTATGAATCATAGTACATAATTCCAAACTAGTAAAATACCCAACATAAATTGAATATTTTATACATATAATCCATTATCCTAAAAAATGTTTTCTTTGAGGTCGTATTTAATCATAAATCCTTCATAATCTTTTGTAATTAAAATGTGAATTATCCTAAGCATATCCTCTGGGAGTGTCATAACCAAGAGGGCAGCAAGGCCCATTGTTGTGTACTAGGATACTCTAGATCAAACCTGAAAATCCTTATCGGTGTTTTCACACCTAGGTACATCTGTGCCAGAGCCGCCTCTACCTGATTGTATCTAGACAGTTATTTATTTCTTGGAAAACTCACAAAATCTCTAAATTACAAAAATTATAGGAAGTTCCTCTATACAAATCCTCAAAGTTTATCTTAGGGAAATTTTCTCTAATAATAGTTTTTCTAAATCTAGTTTCCAATGATTGTAGTAAACATCCTCTGATAACAACTGTAACTCCCCAAACCTAGTTACCTAGAGTCGGTACTTTATAACATAACATTGGCATGATAACAATAGATCATGTCTCAAAAGAAATATTAGTTTAGTATCATTGGAAGTACTAGATACATACATAAGTTTTACATTGCATTATGAAATGGAAAAAACAACAACGTTGTGGCCCCTTTGAACACACTCATATCCCTTAGCCTATTCCTATAGGTTAATCATAAGACACTTCTTCATTTCCGGGGAAAAAGAAAATATAAGAAAGGGGTGAGCTCAGATGCTCAGTAAGGATAACAATATAACAGAAACTATAATAAATAAGGCAATGTACAAGACTAAATCAAAAGTCTTTTAAAATTAATCTTCAGTATAATATGGAAAATATAAATCAAATAATTCCATTTACTTATTCACATGGATATTCTAATAGTAAAATAATCACATGTAATATCAATACCCAATTTCATAATGATGGAATGTATAATACTAGACATCATAACCACATAGTCAAGGCCTCATGACAATACTACAAATAAGATTTTGTCAAGGCCTTATGCCAAGACACTAGTTTGTCTCATGATACCTACCGATGCATCAAGAAGCAATATCGGGCTCCACTCATCATATACAAAGTCCAATTCATTTTTCATAAGAAAAGGTAGAAACATATCATAAACATTCGTGTTAAAACTAGCATGTGAAATTTTAATACTTTAACGACAAACCATGAACGGTATAAAAATAACACATCCACAATCAAACATATCACAAAACCTTAAATACAATATTTAATATTGTATCATAATAAATCAACTTCAAACAAGTGTAAAATCCATCAAAGGATGTTGAAAAATATGAAATAAAAACTATTTTAGAGAAATATCTACTTCTATTTATAAATCATTTAAAAGTCACGTAATTATAAAAGAAAACATTTGTTTTGATAATATTCTAAAAGTCTTGTAGGAGATGCTTCAAAGGTGTTATAATGGCGTAAAATATCTGCACTCTCCATATAAGTTAAAAAAACATTCTTACCATCATTTTTTGAAAAGGTCATAAAGTAACTTGCTTGGAAAATGATGGAAAGATTCATTTAAAAAACTTTTATAAAAAATAAAAAAGTGTATAAATGGATTTAACCCAAATTCTAGGAAATAGAAAAAAAATTGAAATACATTTTTAAGAAACGCGAACGTAGATGATAAAAAAGTCTCAGTAGATACTTTAGTAAAAACAACCTCAAATAATAAAGAGATTTTAAAATTAACCCTTACCTTGCCCTTTTCCTTGGTCGAGGGTACGATAACATCCTGTATAATAGGTAAATTATTGTTATTAAATAATACACAAACCACATATATAAATATTATATCACATATTATCTTCTAATGTTTCTTTGTTAATAATATTTTAGTAGTATCATTGTTTCGGGTGTTAACTGATTCGTTTTCTTTTATATGTTTTGTTACGTAAGTCATGATTGTTATGTATAAGATGTATTTGATTCATATACAGAATGATATTAACTTCTTAAACATTATTTTTAATCATAAAATGAAAATTATTCTTGAATGGTTATGATGGGGAATGAATCTAATCTTGTTCCTAGAGACGATAATCCATACGTACGCACGAGCGACAATATCATTCTATTGATGGTAAAATAGTATGTAATTGGATGGAATATTACATATACATAATAATTACAATGTTATATTCATTATTTACATTAATTATATTCATTATTATACCCATCCAAATAATTTAGTGTTGAATAACAAACTACACCATGACGTGGAGACGGTAAGCCAGACGTACGCATGTTTGGTGACAGTGTCATTCATAGGATAGACATGATAATGAATACGGTTGTACCATATTAATAATTTCTTCATTATATTTAGAAGTTACTGGAGTTATTATTTTTTTATGGAAACAAAAAATAAAGAGGAAGTGGAAGAAGAAAATAACTTTGAAAGAGGTGATGAAATTATTACCTCTTCTTTAGGTGCTTCCTTTTTATTTGATCAAAAGGGATCTTTAGAATGGAATTATGATCGATGTAAGGCCTCTAGGTTTAAGTGAGGGTATTTGGGAAGATATGTGAGTGGGTTTTAGACAATCCAAAAGGATTTTGAGATGTTATTTTGAGATAAGGGAAAGTATCCTTTAATAAAAGAGGTGAGGGTCACTTTAAGAAAAGTTTGAAATATTATTTTATTATAAAATTATTTTCAGTTTATAATTTCTATGAAAGGATTTATTGTGAGGATAAGGTGAGGATGGGTTAAAAAACTCTCAACCAATAAGCTTTAGACAGGTTTATGTCATGATATTAACCTTATCTATTAGAGTTAACTCTTAGTTATATAGTTTAACTTTTACCATGTATTCTTGTATTATTAAAATAAATGGTTAATAAACTTAATATAAAAAGACAAGAGAACTCCAAGTGGTTCATTATTGAAATATCTAACCTTAACTAAGTCCTTTGGAAAAACCTTATATTTTGGGGAATATTATATAATTTAATAATATTGTATTTCTTTTAAAAACTCATTTATGTCAATTTAGACACTATTTGGTATTTTGTTTTTGTGAAAGTCATAACTACATTATCACTTTGAAAAAAATAATTTGATAAACCCTAACATCCCATATTAACCTATAAAATTATTTTAATACATCCAAAGTCTCAATTAACATTTATTTGGATATTTATAATATCAATTATTTTTTTTATTCACTAATAAGATAATTATTGTGTCATCGTTGTGTCATAAATAAATTTAATTATTTAATTCTAAAAACTATAAATAAAATTACATTATGTATGAAATATTTTTATCTTTATAATGAATATTTATAGTTGTTCCTATCTTATGTATTACCATATATTAAAAAAATTAGTTATTAAAATTTCAATATAATACTTTTAACTCTTCTTAAAATAAAAAAATAATAAATGTCCAAATCTAATCCAAGTGGATCAAATAAGATCATATTTTATTACTAAGGTTGTCTTTGGTAGAAATACAATTATCCAATAGAATTAAGATGTGTGTTAGGGTAATTATAATATAATTTTTACCTTTAATTACCCTATTTACTTTTAACCGTCATAAATAAAATCCAAACATTACTATTCACCAAAACTTATTTTAATCTTGTTGAACCACATTTTACTTACTAATTTCAACCCTGTCTCTCTCATATTTGAAATTCAATTCACAGAAGCTGTAAAATTATGGTTTATGCAAATTTTCTAACGTGCCTATAAGGTGGGTAAAAGTTGTTTAAAAGTTCAATAAAATTTTATACATATGATCTTATAATAAAATGACTTCAATGAATTACATTGAACTAATATAATTATTATGAATCTATTTTGACCTAAAATAAATTAAAATAAAATAAATAATTATTTAAATAAAAAATTAGGTTTCAAACAACAACGTAGTGTTTTTCACTATTCATAAAAAAATGAAATTTTTCATAAAAATTCCAAAACTTTACCCTATGCTAATTTTGATATTCCGAATCAAAAAAGGAATTCAATTTTATAAAATAAAATTTATAAGATTTCAAAAAGTTCGTATTACTATTCCTAATGGTTAGTATGATTGGTCGTGGTGTGCTAGAACTCGAAGTTGCATACAGTGTAAGTTATTGCATTATTCAAACAGAACCATACCATGGAAGCTTGGTGTGTTACAGATAAATTAGGGAAAATAGAAGAGGGGAGGGAAAGTAGAGAAGAATTGATAAAATATTACTCTTTTCTCACTGTTGCTTCTCTTTTACAAAACTAGAAGTCCTTGATATGGATTTGGTTCACTAAAACTCATCCATAATGTTCATAATGGCCTAATATAGATAATTTGGGTAGATATTGGGCTTTGGTAACTGAGGGGGAGTTTTTATCCAAGGGGAGGGAGTGGGGTTATTTATACTTGAGAAGAGGGGTATTATGGAGTTAAAATATTGAATAAAATAATATATTTACGGTAAACCGGGTAATATTGATATTTTTAAAATAATGAATCATAAATCAATAAAATATAATGGTTTTATGACTTTATAAATGTTAAAAATTATAATTAAATATTTTATAAAAAAGGAAAGTTGAAAATGTAGATTTTTTTAAAGGAAATATTTTTGACTTTATACTTTTGAAAGTAATTTTTAGGTTTTGAAATCATGTTTATTATATTTTAATGAATCATTTATCAAATATAATATGTTTTGGTCAAGGCTCAAGTTCTATAAATGATTAATTTATTATTACATCATTAATGATGTAATTCAAGTTACACCAGTTATGGAAAAACAATATTCTTACTATTCACATAAAAATTAACGTATTTAAAGAAACTATCAAAATGTTTCCCATTAGTAATATTGACTCTTTGATTTAAAAAATAACATTAATTTTATAAAAATAATTTTCTAACTTAGTTAATTTTTAATTTTTAATATAAAAATTATGATTTTTATTAAATAACTTAAAATATTGTCTGTTAAAAAAATTGTTTATATTTTCTTTGAGTTGTTATTCATGATAATTATTTTATGGAATTGTAAGAATTATATTGACTTAAATTTACTAGATATATATTAATTGTATTAAATTTTATTCTTTTGATGTAAAATTACTATTCCAACGACGAGGTTACTATTTCCAGTGGTCAGGTTATTATTCCCAATAGTCACGTTACTATTTCATTTGTATCATTTCCTCTTATAAATACTAATTCACTCTATCATTAAATATTCACCTCAGTACCTCTCAAGGTTATACATTTCCATTTTCTATAATGTGGATTGGTTTACTAATATTCTTTTAATTTTATATAGTGTATTTCTTAGGATAAATAATTCTATAATATTGAAACAATCCATATCTTCCCATTGTAGTTTTAATATTTTATATTTTTTGTCCCCTTACAATATTTGGAATTTTAATGGGCTTAATTAATGACTAATACAATGATTTTCATTAATTATATAATGTGTTATTGGTTTCCCTATGTGTTTTATGTCTAAAATACAATATAATATAATATAACAGACATCTGTTTCAATAGAAATACATCATTTATAAAAAATGGCTTGTTATAGAGCCTCAAACAGATCAATCTAAATAGAATACTGAAAGCTTTTATTATAGGATAACTCTATAAAATATGAGTTATCAACCAAAAAACCTCTAAAATCTAGAATACATTCTCAAAGAATATCCTCTAAATTATGGATCATTATTTCTAAATACCCATCGGTCTGAGGATGAAAGGATGGATCAATTTAAACTGGGTAAACATCACATTTTTTAATCCTTACCGAAACGCAATGTGAACTGATCATCTCCCTTAGATACTATGCACAAAGGCACTCTATGAAGCTGTATGATCTCTCAAAAATAGATATTTAGTTCCTCATGTACTGATTTCATCTCCCAAATCAGTATGAAGTGATCCACCACAGTCAATTGATTCACAAATAACAAAATGGTTTCTCAATCTTGTAGGGTCCTAGGAAGCCCTATCTTAAAGTCTGTTTTCACCTCATCCCACTTCCACACATGCACTGGAAGTGGATGGCGTAACCCTCCGAGTCTCTGATTCTTGACCCTAATTATCTAATATGTTGGAAAGTGGTAAACAATTCATGAAATATATATCTGTATGTCAGGTCTATAGAACTTCCCCTTAACATCATGATACACCTTGGTTGATCCTGGGAGAACTTCCCACTATGAAGCATGAGAGAATCTTATCATCTCCTCTCTAATATAAGATTTAACCATCACCATTACATGAACCAAAAGTGCATTATGTCTGTCCAATGACCAAGATGAAATAGAACCACCTACTACCAACCTCTCATGCAGTGCACCACACACCATATCAAGCTCCCAACTTTCCTTTTATAATTCTTCCAATGAGTATTTGACCAGTAAGGGTAGAAAAACTACTTATATGTGATCCTCATTTTTTACATCTACATGTCTTCCAACATATCCATGATCATTCATCCAACTTCTAATATTCGTTCACCCACTTCATGCATTTTTCTTATATGTGCATCAACAAATACATTTCGTTTAGCAGGATAATATTCCATAATAAAGTTAAATGTCTACAAATAGTTTACCTAATGCCTATACAAAGATTCAAGTCACAATGGTATAATATATATTATAGAATTTTTTGGTCTATATTTATAAAAAATCTATCACCAAGAGGTTGGAACACAAATATTTTAGTGTATGGACAACCATCTCTAAATCCAAGTTGTAATTAGGGTAGTTCCACCCATGAGGTCATTGATGAAAATACCTATATGAATCTACTATATCTCCCAAAAATAGAACAACTCCTAAGTTAATGATATATGTGTGTCATGGTATATAGATTATCCATTTCCAGGATTATGAAGAACCATCATCAATTTTGACAACACAATCTTCTTCAGCTCCAAAAATTCCACTACATTGTGATTTATACCTTAAAATTTTTATCCCTTCTTGTTTGATGTGGTCATGGGTATTTTTTGGTGGGATAAATCCTAAATGATTTTATTTTAGTACCCATCAAATCTATGAAAAATTCAAATCTTGAAAAAATTCCATGATCATTCCCAAGACATAAAGAAATTGACCTTATCTGGATAAAATGATACTTTTTCTAGTGAAACTAAATTCCCATTAATGTGTACCTATTATATACATAAGTATCTCTTTCAGTAGTTGTAATAAATCTGATGTTCCCAAAGCATACTCAACCTGATATCTATGTGCCTAGAATGTGATTCCATTATCTTGGAATATATAAATATGTCATCAATGAACACAATAATGAAATAATAATAGTATGGCTAAAAAATATTGTTCATGAGATCCATGAACATATTGACGACATTCATCATCCCAAAAGGAATAAAGAGAAACTCATACAACCCATACCTAATCATAAACACTATATTTATGATTTTTTCCTCAATGACCTAAAGTTCATAATATTTAGAAGGTATATAAATATTGGAGAACCAGTGGGATCCCCTAAAATGACCAAACAAGTCATATATCCAGTAAAAAATCTACCAATATTTTGTTATGATCTAATTTAGCATATAGTATTCTAGAAAAACCTGATTACTATAATCTAACTTCTTATAGAACAACACCATATCACCTTAAGGGTAATCTATCTATCTATAAATCAATTAGTATTAGGATCATCAAGTTGCACCTTGATCTCCTTTAAATCTGATTATATCATGTGATACAATGGAATCGATATCAGGTGCACCCTAAGAATGAGCTCGATCTCAAATTTCCCAATATGTTAGTAACCTCAATCAAAAGACTATGATGAAATATCGGTATAATTACACCATTAGAGGGAAATAATAGGGAGTCACCACCTGGTCCACAACAAGGATCATGTTATCCACATATGCTGAAAATTATTCTCAAATGAGGGTCTAGTCCCACACTTCCTACCTCAATGTCCCATTCATTAGTGAGAACAAAATCTTCCCCTTATATGATGATAAGGTCACCCATCATAAATAAAAATTGATGTGTTCATGAAACTGGTCCACTAGTCTATTCTAAGGATCATGTCAAAATCAGTCATCTCTAGAAATGTGATGTTCTGAACTCTTTCAATGATAGAAAACATCATTGAATAGTATGGATCGATATAAAGATGATCCACTTTATTTTCCATGGGTATATTTATTGACAACATCTTAAGAGATAATTTAGCCAAAAAATCTGACCCAGTAACTAATTGAGAAGATATGAATGGATGTGATGCTCATGTGTCAAACATAGTAACAGATAGAGTATAAAAAATTAGGATCATACCTCAAAATATGAAAGGACCATCTCCACCACCTATTGATGGATGGTTAACTATATAAGACCTACTATAAAAAACTCCATGATATCCTAGAGGCTCATGAGTCACCCGGTTCACTAAACCTTTTTGGGTTTGCACCTACTGTAGAGGTCTTATGACTGACAAAATTGACGATATCCTCATATCCCTACCACAGAAAAGCATTGCATTCCCCATATATATATACGTTGGTGACATGTATTGAGAGAAAAGGAATAGTACATGAGAAAATGATCCATACTCCCTCAATTATGGAATTTATTAGAGTTTATCCCCATAGATGCAGTTAAAAAACATCGATTATATGATGACTATGAACATCTAACCTAGAATCAATCCTCTAACTCTTATTATTAATTTGAGAATGATAAAATATGAATATTCTAGGGAAGGAAACTCTCAGTCCACTAATATTTGGAATAACACCTGTAAATCTATCTTCCTCAAATACATTTTTAATCATCTTTTCTTTAAGAGTATTTTCATCAGAGGTCATAAAATTGAATTTAATGACCTTCCATGTCATATCTGGGCATAGTCCAATCTCAAACTTTCTTACTTTTTTGTGTTTTACTCCACATGATAATATAAAAAATGTTGGTAAAGTTGTCTGAGTATACATACATTACAATCACCCCATGATGGAGCTCTATGAAATTATTAACATATTATTTCTTTAGATAATCTAAAAATAATTCCTTGAATAAGATATCCTTGGTGGTTTCCCAAGTTATCCCTTCACATCTACCAGCCTTCAATATCATATCCACCCATCATCCAGTTATGTCTTGAAGCATGAATATTAGAAGCTTAATCATCTGGTCTTATGGGGTCTCTCCCAAGACAAAAATCCTATCACTGACTCGCATCCAGTACTCTGCTTATTGAGGGCCTTTGGTATCCAAGAAGGATAGGGGTTTATAGAGGTAAAATTCATGTGTGGATTCAATCATCATTGGAATATCCCTATGGGATCCTCCACCCCAGAAAGGTAGAATCCAATAGAGTCATATTTGGACTATTTCTATAGATTTATCAATTAGAATGACTAAGGGAACATGCTCAATTTCATCCTCATTAAAAATTAGTAGAAAAACTAACCGCATGAACTATCTTTGGGTTTACAAAAATTCAATAAAAACTATATAGAAGGCCAATAACTTAAAAAAAATTGATAACTAAACAATTGAACATTCAAGGGTTCTAAGAAATGGTCAAACTATGAGGCTACCCAGAAGAACAATGAATATTTATATAAACCCTACCCAAAACCCAAGTAAAGTATCCATTAACTACTCCTTAGTTATAGAAACACACATATATACTCAATCATATAATAAACAAGCTTGAATAATGAATACAATAAATAATACACTAAAGGACATATTATAATATTATCAATAATTTTATTATTTGGGATCTATCAAATGCCAGAGGCAAGTAAATGTGTCATGTGAACCAAAATTCCAAGAATATTTCATGAACATATACTAATTCACATAATTTTCCATATGAATATCATGTGCAAAACCTAAGGTGAATTCAAACCATAGTAACATCAAATAGATAAACAGAATTCCTGAATTTATGGAAGCTCAGAGAACCGCTATAAAGTGTTGTCCAGAAACTAACATAGATCCCCTTATTAACTCCCAAACATCTAATCTCATGTCTATCTCGTCCCAAATAAAGGAAAATAGGAGATAAAATTTATGGAACCCTATCTTATGATACCATTTTTGAACACCTTGATCCAGACCACCAGGCCTGATTTAAGGTCTCCATATGACCTCATACAAATGTCCCTATATAAAAGAGGTTGTCAACTAGTAGTGAGGGATTACGGGATAGTATGGGAAGACTATGAACTCAATACCACGTGGAAAAACATAGTATATAAATAGAGTGATAAAAATTATTAATAAATAAAGAATAAAATAATTAACATAGGCTTAGTTTAATATAAAAATATGGTTCTTGTAGTAGTAGTAGTATGACATTCCAAATACAAAATGAGAAACTAATAAAAAAATATCCAAAGTACCGTAATATTGAAAAATAAAATAGATTATGTAGGATTCTAGTCAAAAATACAACCAACAATGTGTGTATCCTCCTGCCTACATTCTCAACCATCCAATATGGGTCCCTTTACATTCATTGGAACTTAAAGCAAGAAATCAATAGGCACACTGAAATTTCTGAGTAAGGTGGGAGTATAAGACTCAATAAGACACCTCCAATGGCCATAAACGTAATAGAATAACATAAAAAATTTTATTAAATGGAAGTAAACTAGGTATAGATATTATAAAAATATATCAAACAAGTATAAAAACATATGTTAGGTACTCTGACACTTGATCAACTTGATTTAGCTCAATGTCGGACAGAACATCTGTCATCCTCCTGACACACACCCCTCAAGAAAGAGATAGTCTCAAACATTATTTACATATCTATTATTCAAGGGATAGTAGAATACATTCTAAAATCACTCCTAACACATCCTTCTCAAGGTATACTCTACTTGGAAGGACTAATACAATTAGCTATGGAAGGCATAAGAATAACACATATGATACAAGATTCAAATGAAAGATCAATCATCACATCAATTCAATCAGTGTAATTAATATAACAATCCTTATATATGCATACCAAGCATAGGTCAAGGATAAACATTCACATCATATATGATCAAGCATTAAACATATGTTTCCTAGGGGAACATACACATGTCAATAATCATGCCAGTAGCCCATATAATACATGTGTGAATTTTAAGCACTTTCTACCTCATGTGATACAATGAAGGTTAGGGAAAGGGTCAACATAAAATTCTAAAATCACCACTGATCCTAGAACCATTCATATATTAATGAATTTATATTAATATGATTGAGCTAGAAGAGGAACCTCACCCCAAAGGTTAGGAAAAGATAAACTTACCAAAGAAGATCCACCACTCACAATGGTCTTGGTCCAAGCATTGCACAAAATCTAAATCTTTACATCAAGATTTTGATTATTTTTATGATCATAAAACCCTTATTAAGTCATTCCAAACTATTATATCCAACTAATACATAAAATTTCTAATTTATCTTGATCAAGTATAGTAGGAGATAATTTATCTGGATCAAAGAAAAAAATATTTTATTGGATACATAGAATGAAACTAGCATTCGGGCATCGAGGAGAGGAGTTCTAAGGGAAGAGGAGAGCTAAAAAATCACTTAGATAGAAATTAGGGTTCAGAATAGTGATAAGGGAGATTGATGAGAAATGTGAATAGAATTGGGTCATTAAATATTCTGGAACTAGAAACATTCATGATGTAAATTAAGGATTCATGTCATGAAATCATAGAAAAATTAATATCCCAAAAAACATGTCATAGTTGATTTATATATCAACCTCACATAAAAACCCTTCATGGTGTGGGTTTGAAACCATTCCCACTTTGGACTCACCAAACCATCCAATGTGTTGATCTAATTGTTGCTCATAGGAGGACTTATAATGTTATATGCCTCAGACCACTCCCATCTAGGACTGTTTCAATCAACCTATTTCACCAAGGTGAGCTCTTGGTATAAACTATCCTACACCATATCATGGTATATCCTTTGGTGTAACTAAAAATTCCCAAAACACTTTTTAATTCACCAAGAAACTTAAATAAATCCTTAAACCAGAATTTAAACATAACAATTTGCAATAAACCAAATTAAGGTATTCCAAAACCTAAATTATACTACCTTGTATATTAAAGGGTTTTATATAATCTATTAAAATTATATCAAGTGATCTTAAAACTGAAATTATTCCTATTCCCTCAATCTTTAGTCAACTTCCTTCATGGATTCCAAAAATACCAGGGTCTATAATCTTCATTAAGCCGACTTATATATTTTGACTTTTATAACAATATTTTCTTCATGAAATTTGATCCTTTGAATTCCCAATTCAATATCATCATAATGTTTCTGACTTCACATAAAAGTAATGTCCCTCAGCATCTTCTGGTAGTATAACAACTATAGACATCACACCATGAATCCATGAGGTAAATCTGTTTTTACTTATAATCATCATTTTTTTTAACTTAAAAAAATTAGTATTCCTTCAGAAATTATAGTATAAAAACTCATGTTGGTTTAAATTTTGTTCAAATGAAGTCAAATGATGACTTGACCACTAAGATTAGGATCATAATATCTTGTTGTCGTCTAAATGTATGCATTTATAATTTTTCCATGTGTCTGATGAAGTTGTCTTCCAAAAAGATAACTTAGAAAAGTTTTTCCAACCACATAATCTTCTCATGCTTTATCTTCTAACTTATCTATAATTTTAGTGCCTTCCAGAGATATCATATATAAATTATTATTAATATAACCTTCTTTGGGAGCCTTAAACATTAGACATGACTCATTTATATTTAATTTATTTTACTTTGGATAAACTTTTATAGAATCACAGCTTCTTTTGATAAGTGTTATCTTGTCTTCCTTTGAGAGTATAGCGTATAAATTTTCTAACACAAATTCTTGAGAACCCACTAATTAATCATCAAGTATACATGACCCTAAAAACTATTGAACTCATACTTTGGAATATTTTATTATTAAACTTCTGAATTCATGCCTCTAAAATCACCAACCCAACATCAAAGTCACATGTACATTCCTCAAGAGGGTACATTTACAGACTTTTCAAAAAAATTAATGAGTTTCATCACTTTCAATTAGTAAGTAAAGTTATTAAATTATATATATTTAGCCCTCTATATTTATTAATCTAGATAATACTTCTTTATCCTCAACTAAAAATAAAAAATATCCATTTCTAAAAGGTAAAAAAACTATTCCTCTTGTAATCATTATAAAGAATTAAAACACATTCAAACCCCCAGGCGAATTTTGATCCCACCACCTTGGGTTTATTAAAAACACAACTAAAACATTTTCACTACTCATAATTTTATTTTACATAAAATCACACTCTTTATTAAAGCGAAATGTCACTATTCCATACTATTTTAGAAAGAAATGTTTTTTTAGAGAATTTATACGATTGGGGAAAATTAATGTTTTGGATGAGTGATTTTGATATAATCCAATGAAATCATCATATTTTTCTTCCCATTTTCAATATAAAATCAAATTTGGGTTCACATATGATAAAGTAAAACGTTTTTTACTTCTTCACCACCTCTAAAAATTGAATATAAATAATAATGGGGGGATTCCCTATATCTTCTTTCAAGTGAAAGGGGTAGGCTAAAGCTAATACTTCAGACCTAATTCTTCAAATATTTCCTTGGGTAGTGCTTTAGTGAAAACATCATCAATTTGATCCTTTATTGGTATATACTCCAATATTACTTCCCATTAGCAACTCACATCAATATAAAATTATATTTTTAATAAATGTGTCTTGATGAAGGATATTGAACTAGGTTTTTAAAAATTTTAATTATACATTGATTTTTGTGAGAAATTTTTAAAGGATATTCAATATGTACAATTAAATGTTTCGATAAAAATATCGTCTATATTATTTGAGTATATGAATATGTAGAAGTAAATTGTTAAAATTAATCTATACTTGGTGTCACCAAAAATATTTTCCCACTATCATAGCTTACACACCTTTCCCATAGAAAGAAATTTCCATTCAATGTTGATTTTTGGTCATGGGAATCAAAACCCTAATTTGAATCCATGAAACCAAGATGATTCGACTCATTTCCACTTTTCTACAACAATACAGAATTTGATGTTCATTCAACATGCCTTTTTTTTTTGAAATCCGTCTTGTGTGACTATTTCAGACCAATTTGACATATCATAGACAATGTAAATAAAAATTTAATGTTTTACATTGATATTAAAAGATATATTAAAAATTCTATGAACTTCTAGAGATCCGACTGATTTACACGTCTTCTGGTTTCATCTTTACTCAACATCACATATGTACTAATAAGTATGGATGAAAACATTGAGTCTTCCATTCTAAATTATTAAAGATACCCTTCAAATAAATTTCATATTAAAGTAATATGTAAATTTTTTTCTATGGAACATCCAGACTAAGAAAGAAATCCACAACTCTGAGAATTGACATTTCAAAGTTCATTTATATTCGTATTGATAATTATTCACAATAATTTCTCTTATGTCCAACAAATATTATGTCATCAACATAAAAAATTAAAATATATTTTCCTATTCCAACATCATTCATTTATAACTTTATATCTAATTTTTCTCTAAAAATGAACTTTATCATACAATAATCAATCTTATAATATCAATCTTTAGTGGTTGCTAAATTATATAAAATTATTTCTTTAGATGACATACCTTTCTTCTATTTGCATCAAGTGTAAAACCTTGTGTTTATTTAATATAATATATTTTCTTAACTTAATATTTCATTAATGTATAATTCAAATTCATCTAATAAACATTAGTAACCTGGTGAGAAATAACTTCAAAAAACCATATTATTTTTTTTAGTCTTGAAACAAGTGGAACTTTCTTTTAATAACCCACACCATTTTACTCTGAGTAGACTTTATAAAATACGCTACCTTTATTCCCCCAATTTTCACCTCTTTCATTGATCTTATTTTGAAACACCCATTCAGTTATAATAATATTCATACCCTTCGGGCTTGGAAAGTTTTCCAAGGTATTATTATTAAAAATTTGATCTAACTCTTCATTCATTACAATTATCCATTATATATTCATAATTTATTTTTAAAACAACTAAGTATCAATAGGTGATATAAGTTCCATTTTATTTTTACATCTCATTTTCTTCCTCATCAAAACTATGGATTCCTATCTTCTGATTTTATTTTTTTATTCAACGTGCATCAAATATTTCTTCAACTTAAATTTTTTGTTTTTATAGAGAGTCTCTTCATCACTGGACTAATAAAAAATAATTTTTATGTAGTTTATCATTGTTTATTTCCTCTTTAACATACCATACATAGGTTTTTAGAGTATCTTGCTTCAATGAATAAAGCCCTCTTTTTTCCATTTCATCTATATTGAATTTAATTTCAATGACATAAGCATCAAAAATTCTGTAACATTATGGATTTGTTTTTTCTTTTATCTATATCTCTATACATGAGATAAATTTCCTAGGACTATTTCATCCTTATCCATTTCATTAAATTTTCTAAATTCCTTATTTTTTATCTTTATCAAAGAAAGGATAACAATAACTTTAATGTACATCACCATGGGTATTTTATATCACATTAATTTAGTATTCATATTTAATTGCAATCATAGTCTGAACCTATTTTGAAAATGTGTCATCCTAAACACATATTCCATCATAAAGTATTTAGAGAGTGCATGTTTTGAGCATAGTCCTCCCCATCTCAACCAATCTAATTTTTTTCTATTCAAAAGCCTCATTTTGTTGTGGGGTATAAGGAGAACTAAACCTATTCTTGATTCCATGTTTTAACATATAGGTTTCAAAAGAGTTACATGTGTATTATTTATCAATATTTATTTTTATCTTGTAGATGTATGAACCAATTTATCTATAAGTTTTCATTTTAAATAACATGAACATCTTATAACCTAAAATTTATTTTTCATGAACAAAACCCTTATCATCTAAGTGTATTTATAAATAAAAGTTATCAAGTATAGACATCCCTTCATAGATTAATGCCTCAATAGTCCAAATACATCCACATTTATGAGATTGTGTTTTCAGGTGGATTGAATTAAAACTTTCTTATGATTTATATACATCAAAAGTCATTTCTGGTAGATTTTAAAAACAATTTTCTTCCTCCTTTAAGTTTTGTTAGATCTGTCACCATATCCTCTATTGAAACAATTCCAAAATTATTTTTGTCAATATTTTCAAGTCTATTATGACATAACCCATTTTCATCTTAAGAACATGAGTTCATGAGTCACATTAATGTCTAATTTGAAATATGTTACTTTTGTTTCATAATCCTTTTGTTATTATCCTCCCATCCTTTAAGAATCTAATGATATATCCATCTTTATAGAAAATATCTTCATTTCCATCATCACAATATTTTTATGAGAAATTATCCCTAAAATTACGATTATTTTATTTTATTTTATGGTTTCTCACCCAAAACTCATTTCTTTTCCCTAGAAGTGATATGTTTTCCAATAAATTATAGGTTTTTTCAAAACAAATAATATCATTCGAACCTCCACTCTGATTGATGTAAGTTCTAGGTCTATAATTTTCAAGGAAATCCATTGAATGTTTTTACTTCCTTTTAATTTTGGAGAAAGTTAAATTTATTATAGAGGTTGATCCTTTCATAGGTTCATTAAATTTATGCAATATCACTTTTTTATCAAGAAAAAAATTCTCATTTTAGTTGAGGAACATATATAATTAGTAATAATTATATTATTTACCATCTCAATGGGATATGATATCACTTATATAGTAAAGTAAACTTTTCTATAAATGTGAGATCACACATCCTAAACATTATCTTCCATGTGGAAATCTTAACTTAACTTCTTAAAAGTGTTCTAAAACTCAATATTCCATGAACCTGTCTTTCTCAATAATTATTCCCTAATATAATTTTTTCTTTGAGATCATTCTCTATATTTTCCTACTCCTCATAATTCAACATTAGGAGTATAATTTCATCATACTGATCATATTCAATTTGGATAAACTCCCCTTTATCTTCATGTTTTAATTTTCTATGTTTTATTATTAATCAATGATCTTTCTTATGACTAGTATTTTTCTCAAGAATGGGCTCTAGTCTTATCTATGGTAGCTATTCTAATTAGATTTATTATTAACATTATTATCCACAACATTATACTCACTTATTCTTAACATGAACCAAAATGTTCAAAATTTTCTTGGTAACTTATTCATCAGATGACACACCTTACGATAAGTCATATTTTTATTCCTTGCTCAATGGAATTTTGTTCTTTTCCCTGATGTATTTCCTTTTAATTTCTACTGAATTATCATATTTTTTAAATATATTATAATAATTATTCTTATGAGGTATCAATTTATAACATCATCATTATCAAAACTCTTATTCTTATCTATATTTATAGAAAAATTTCCAATTTCACAGCACTAAAAGAACATTAATTGAATTTTTCCATTATACTTCCCCTTAAAAAATCTTATATTACATGAGATGATGGATATTATTATATTTTATTCTTAAAATATTTCATCATAATCATTCAATTCTCTAGAGTTTCATATGAAAACCTAGAGTTTATAAATGTTATTTATTTTTCTTCAAATAAACTTGTGTTATATTATATAATAAAGTGTTTATCGCATATGACACAAAAAGAAACTGACAACAATTTATTCGATTAAAAAGTGTCATTACACTAATCATTAACTAAACCAACGAAGATTATAATATTTATAATGGTAAAAAAATATAAATTAAATTAATTTGAATTAGAAAATTAAATACTTTCCAATTTTTTAGAATAATTTCCCCCATGACAAAAAATATAGAGAAGAAACAAAATATCAATAAACCAATCAACATTATAGAAAATGTAAATGTAAAACCTTAAGAGTAATTGAGATAAATGATTAATGAAGGAATAAAGTAGTATTTATAGGAGTAAATGTGACCATTAGAATACTAATGTGATCATAGGAATAGAAACCTGATAATTAGGAATAGTAACCTATTGGTTGGGAACCGTAACATGGTTGTTTGAATAGTAATTTAACCTCATATTAATAAAATTTAATATAAAAAATATTTATCAAGATTATTTTAAGTAAATATAAACATTATAATTTCATTGAATAAATATCAAGAATAAAACTCAAAGAAAAAATATGCATATTTTTTAATAAATAGTATTTTAAGGTATTTCATAAAAATCCCAATTTTTATATTAGAAATTAAAATTATCTTTATTAGAGAAATATTTTGATGAAATAAATTCATTTTTTGAAATCAACATTTCAAAAAGTTTTAGGGGTTATTTTTTGGTATTCTTCTGAAATACTAAAAATTTTAAGTGAATAGTAAAAATACAGTTGTTTAGTAATCATTGTATCTTAAATTTCAACATTCATGATTTAATAATGTCATAAATAATTTTAAAAAAATTATTAACAAATAAAATATTAAATATGATAAATTAATCATTTAAATAGAATAAAAATGTTTTCAAAATCTAAAAATTGTTTTCCAATGTCTAAAGTCTAAAGTATATCATTAAAATAAAACAATTATTTTTTACACATTCCATTTTAAAAAATTATTGAATTAGAATTATAAGAGTTTAAAGTCCTAACACAGCTTTGTTTTATTCATATATTATCCATAATTTCATTAACATTACTCGTACTTGGTTTAATATTGATATAGTATTTTATTCAATATTTTTGTCTAAAAATACCCCTCTCCTCATGTATAAAAAGCCCTAATCCCTCACCTTGAAAAACAACTCCTCCATTACTTACCAATTCCAAAAATATACCCAAATACTCTCTATTAATCACACTAAAATCCTTAGTGATGTTCTGTAGTAAATAAACTCCAATCATCAATGGATTTTAGTGTATTATAAGATAAGAAACATTAAGAATATGGTATAATTTCAACGACTCATATTTGTGTATTTCTCTTCTCTTCCAATTTATCTCTACCAATTTAAAAAACCAATCATATAATATTAATTAGAAAATATTTCAACATTTTTTTAATTATTTTATCCTACTTAGAAAATTATAATTATGAAGTATTTAAATTTCATAAATATCTTTCATCTCTTTCTATAAATGTCCGGTTAACGACCGACTAACCACCAACGAGGATGTTTCTAATTCTTTATTTATCACCAATCTTATGGACAGTTATAATAAATTATTTATTATATTTAAATATATAAATAAAAATATTTTTATCTTTTATAATTAATTATACCGATGTATAAATTACCTTGAAAAAAATAGAGAAATCGAAGAAAAATGGGAAATATTTAAGAAAAACATGATATCAAAATGATTCAACTTCAAAAATGTAAATTAAGAAATAAAATAAAATAATTATAATTTATAAATAGAGACATAAATTAACATAATTAACTCTTGGTACAATGTTTTAATAAACCTATGTTGATTATTTTGTATATGGAAAAGCCTCAAAATAAAGCGGGATATAAGGTAATGTGATTCTCAAACCCAAAATTTTTTATTTCTATTATCTCCAATTTCACATTGATTTAAGTGTGAATATTACTATACTATAGAAAATATGTCCTTTAAAAATTATTTATCATTTCTTTCAGGTATATACATCTTTCTAACCTTCCAAAAACAACTAATCCATTTATAATTCTTTTTAAAAAGACTTCAATTTCTATAACATCATTAAAATCCTCTAGAGTTTTTTCTCATTTAAAAGAAGAAAATGATATCATATACCAAAGTATGATCCCCCCCATTATTTTAGGATTAATAATGTTCATTTCCGAACCTATTATATTCGAAATATTTTACAATACCCATTCATTTCTATGGGTTATTCCATGACTATTATTGTTATCCTTCAATGTGGGATGTGTGATTATAAGGATTTTATGATGTGTTGGGTGGGCCCAAATTTATATATCCCTTAAACACAATGACTAATGTTATATATCTCATTTTATAATATATATTGTGGATGAAAATGATGCTATATTTTTTCATAATTATGATGTTATGATTAGGTTCAAATGTTATGTGTAAACATGATGATTGATTTATTCCTAAAAATGTTAAGTATTTGAACTCATTATGATGTTTAATTATTATACATATGAAAAATTTCTTTCCTTTATCAAATTTTCCCCTTGTGGTTATTTTGATGATCATTTTATTATAATATGATGATTTTTATTATACTCACCCATGTGTTATGAATTCATGTACCTTATTCCTCCCCCTACTAGTCTTTTAGTACACACATATCTTTGATGTAAATCCTTAAGTCACTACATGTACTAAAGATAACATGAGAGATCTATAATGATATATAATAATAATTTGAATATATTTTACTTTTTATTATGTATAATTAATGTATGAGCATAATATTCCAAGGACACTAAACTTTTGTATCCTAAATTGTAGTTTTATCAAGTTTTTTTTATAAAATTGATGTGGTATCTTGTGTAAGAAAAATTCAGGTCACTATAGTTGGTTATAGAACATGGTTTATTTAATTTTTTAATTATGGTTATAAAACATTATTGAAAATAATAGTTATCAGTTTATGAATATGTATACATCCTAGAAGATTTTTTCTAGATAAATGATAATCATAGGGATCCTATAATATGTGCAAGTATAGTTAATTTTCAAATAAAAAATAAATTATTCGTTTGTTTCTTATTGACTTATGATTTGTCAAAACTGTTTTTTTATAAAATGGAGGTAACCAAGAGAAACCTGACCAACAACATTTTTGAGGGACAATGCAATTATTATTTGAATGATATCCAAAATTCCATGGGAGGTGGAGTTAAAATCTTTGCGGTGATGCTTACCAAATTTTATTAGGAAAATAATAATATCTTGAACCATGTGGAAAATCCACATTCTTCCAAGAAGTAGAAACTCACTATAGAGTCTTTTATATATAAATTACCACCAACATTTAGTGGGTCTTCTGATCCACTTATCACTGAATAGTGAGTTAACTCATTAGAGAAGACATATTCTATACTACATTGTCCTAAAAGAGAGAACTTGACTCTGACCATCTATAACATTGATAGAGAAGACGATCAATAGTGGGAAATGAGAAATAATACCAAGTTACAGGATTCCAAGGAAGAGAAGGAGTGGGTCGAAATTGGAAAATATTTCTTAATAATTATTTCCCATGAACTCTTTGAATCAATATAGAGAGGGAACCCTTAAATATGATGCCAAAGGAAGGACAGTATTTCATGGCTTATGATATGAACTTCATCATTGTTTTGTGATACACCATTAGTTTTGTTATTAAAAATGATAAAAAAAATATATAGATTCTTTAGTGGTCTGAAACCAAACCTATCCAAAGATATATCCATTTGATATTTTTGGAGTTATGAATAATTATTATGTCCTCTCAAAGTATAGATGGAGTTTGGAGAATTTTCCCATGTTTTTGGAGGAAATAATATAAAAGTTGTGTTTCTATATGGCGGTTCAAATGAAAAATGATGAATTACAAATAAACCACCCACATTTTATAAATTTGGGAAGAAAAATTGTGGTAATGTTTTCAAAGGAACAAGGAAATGCATCGAGGTTGGAGAGAAGGACACCAAGATCATGAATGTCAAAGATACATAAGGAAGATGATCAATATAATGGGGGAAAGGAATTAACCACCTAATGCACTACCCATGGTTTAATTTTTCTACTATATAGAGAAAGGTAACTATGAAATTTAGTGCACTAAACCAAGGGGCCTTAAGGGGAATCACTATCAGCAACCACAAAATCAAAAGGAGAAAGTAAATTCTTATTCCATCACTACTACTAAAGTGCAGTGTGAAAATGAATTCATGAAAGGTACACTTCCTACTCACTCAAGAATAGAAAAAGTTTTATTTTAATTTAGTTCAACACATTCCTTTATATCATTTAATATTTATAGAATTATTCAATTGAATCCCCAATAACATTATGTATATATATTTTTAATGTTACCTAGTGGTGTAATCATTTCAATCCAAGTGTTATTCTCTTATAATGTTAGTGTTTGTGGGAATATTCTTATAGTGAATCGTGTAATCCTTTCCATGGTTTAATTTGATGTAATACTAGGCATGGATTAGTTTTTGTTATATAGAGAACACATCAACTATCAAAAAAAGAAATATCTTTATATAATTTGAACCATCAAATTATCTTATAAAAATTCAATCATGATTATTACTCTCCTTTGTCAAATTATTCAATGGTGTGGGTGTTGATACCTAGTGAAGAAGAATAAATTTCCAAAAATGGTTGAGTCAAAGTAAATTATCATCCGTGACTAAATTCCCATTGTGAGGTAATACACTAATTCTTTTCCCAAAGATTTTCCCAAATTTCCCCTAGGTCATGAGGTAGACTTCTCAAAAAAGATTATAATTAGAGACACTAATATCTCTAAATTCTATAATATGATATCCTTAGTTAAACTAGAGGAGTTAAAGAATCAATAATATTAGTATTTGGAAATAAGGTGTATATACCCTTGTGCATCACCTCAGGGTGCATCAAAGATATTTTCCTATAAAATGATGGATCCATGCAGTTATGTATTGATTTCCATGATATCAACAAGATCACTATTAAGAAACATTATCCCCTTCAAATGATTTTTGAATTTTTTTTATTAACTAATAGGTTATTAGTACTTATCAAATGTGGATCCTCATTATAGATATCATAAGCTCTAGGTAAATAAAGAAGACATTCAAAATACAAACATTATTATGAGGAATGGAAACTATGAGTTCATACTGAGTCCCATTATACTTAATAATTCCCATTAAATATTTATGGATTTTATGAATATAGTCTTTAGATACTACCTTGAAAATTTTTCAGTAGTATTTATCAATGATATTCTAATTTAATACAAGATCAAGGATGAACATGAATAGAAAATAAGGATTGTCATGTCGAGATTAAGGAAGTAAAAAAATGTATGCTATGTTAAGAAAGTGTGACTCTTTTATGCATCAAGTCATATTCTTGGGGTATGTCATCACATGGGAGAGAAATATTTAGGACCCTTTAAAGCTAAAGGTAATTGAGGAATGGTCCATACCCATTAGTGTTACAAAAATCCATATTTTCCTTATCTTAGCTGGTTAATACCAACATTTTGTGAAAAAATTCTTATGATATTCTATCCCCCTAACTGATTTAACACAAAAGGGGTAATGTATGTCGTGATAGAATAATGGGAGTAAATATTTAAGGAGATCAATAAGGGGATAATCACTAGACCTTTAATCAAAATACCCACAAGTGTTAATGCTTTTGGGATATACTGTTATACATTAAAGAAATTACTTGGTTGTGTACTCATAAAGAATGAAAAAATTATTGAATATTCCCCTGGAAAGCTAAATATCCATGATAAGAACTTCCCAATGCTTGATATAGTGTTAAAATATCTGACCCTCACTCTAAACATTTGGTGGCACTACCAATATGGGAAAACTTTTTATATATAAATTGATCACAAGAGATTAAAGTATATATTCACATAGAATGTGATTGGAATCAATTAGTGAAGATGGTTAAAGCTGATCAAGGACTATGATTTCTCTATTAACTACCATCCTTGAAAGAAAAACAAGGTAGTTAATTCTCTTATAATAAAATAACCTACTACATTATACATGATGCAGATTGAGAAAGTACCTATCTCTATGGATATGAAACAAATGGATCTAAAAATCATAACAACAGGGAAGACATCCAACCTCACCCAAATTATTTTCAAACCATTTATCCATAACAAGATCAAGGAGGTAAAATTGGAAGATAAGGGGATTCAATAATGGATGAAATTTTTAAAGGAATGGAAGCTTCATATATTCAATATCAATGAAAATTTTAACATCCCCAACACATAAATCTCTCCCATGGAAAAACTAGGTTGGATTTTAGATCTCAAGCACACCTACTCATACGCCATAGGCTACAGACTAGCATTGGGGGTATAGAGAACATATTAGGGATACTATATCCCCTAGTATAGAGTTCTGAAAAAGTTAAAATAAAAAAATATAAGAGTAATTGAAGATATCTAAAATAGTAAATCACAGCGGATAAACCAAATAATAAATGTGCACAAAATAATCCAATAATAGTAAAATTATAAGTTAATGCAGGGATGGAATTTATATAAATGTAAACATGAATGAAATGAAAATAAAAAATCATACTGGAAAAAATAAACTAAAAATATTGTGGTCTTAAACCCAATTCCATCCCTATATCCAAGACCCAACCCATCCAATAAGAAAAAGTCAACATCATGTCCTTTTCCATTATCCAGACCTATGTACATGTAATTTTTAATAGTACAAAATGGAATCCTGAATAGGGTGTGAGTAAAACTCAATAGGTCAAAACCACTATTTATAAATAAAATCAGTCTGGTTATAAGTGCATACAATAAAGAAATAAGTAAGAGTATTAGTTAATCAATTAATAAAATAAAATAATAAACCTACTTCAAAACCATTACAGAATATATCTGATCATTTAGCAGAACCATTCCAACCTCAACCACAAGTTTATGGAATAATCACATAACATGGTCAGGACCTATAATCATTATAGCATAACCTGGTCAGGACCTTTATAAAATAATTCGTGCATAATCTGGAAAATCCCATTGTATAATCATTAATCATCATCGAGAAGATCTCATTATATAAGGATTTCAGCATCATTCAGAAAAGTGATTTATACAATAATTTCATCATAACTAGTAAAATACCTTTATATAACCATTTTATAATAACTTGGAAAATCTCTTTATATAATCACTTTAGTATAATCTGGAAAATCCTTATACAATTATGTCAACATCACTAGGAAAAGAAATTTATATAAGCATCTCTACATCACTGGGTAAAGTACATTATATAATAATTTTAGTATCCCTTGGAAAATCATTGTATATAAGAATTTTATCATTATGAGGAAGAGTAATTTATATAATATTTTGAGCATAAATCAAAACAGAATTCATAATGTCCAGAATAAGAAAACATACATCAAAATTCACAATGCTTAATTTATCTAATTTCCATTTGTCTTTCAATTTTTCAATAATTCATTAAATTATAACATAAATTGTTATCATGAAAGAGTACAAACTCTTTTTTATGAAATCATCACTAGTTATTCAATAATCATGGAATCAATTTTCTAATGTTAATCATTCACAATAAATCATATCATATTTTATGTCATTTTAAAACATATTTTAATCCATTAGCTAGTTCACTATTATTCTACGGTAAGCTAACCCTTTAGACAACCACAAGATTGGTTTCAACACCATTGGATCCAAACATATCTAAAAATTAGTCCAAACACATGATTATCCTCACCAATTATTTTTTTTGTTAATGTGCACATTGTGTTGGCACAATTGAATAATATTTCTCCTAGTTGAAAAAATAGAAACAATCCATGGGGCTTTATTCTAAACCAACTACCTTTATCTGGAAATTAATGTAACACATCCAATATGTAACACCAACAATGAAAAAAGGATATGGTAATCAAAAGGAAAACCTATATCACACAAACATAAAGTTCAAAACCAGATTCAACATCAATCAAGAGACCACACCACTATAATGGAGGATAGTGGAACAATGGGTAAAACCAAAGAGTAGAAAATAACTAGGGATTAAACTCTTGGTTGAGACATCTGAGAGGGATTATATTACTCCAATATCACATGGATTCACCCTGGGGTTCGAGAGAGAAGTCTTCATAGTGGCTGAAATAAAATTATATGCACAGAGTGGTTAAAAACTGATAGTCCTAATATATGAAAAATATAAAACCCCTTCACGAAGTGACTTTATCAATTTATAAATATACTCCAAAAAATTAATTTCATTTGGTTAAAATAAACCAAATCAACCATTTAATAGTGTGAACCGGTTTCACAATGTGTACCCATTTCATGCAATATACCCATTTTATGCTCTGAACCAATTCACAACATCTACATGCCAATATATTCATGTTGTTTTACCTTTCATGATTTGAATGTTTCTAGAAAATGAATTCTATACCTGATTCCAAGGTAAAATCCTGAACCACCACTGAATTCATTCAAACCATGGATAAACCTCATAATACCTTGACATATTTATACTCCAATGTCATTAATTCAAAGAAACATACATCCCCAACCTTTGGCTGATTTTCACTAGAAAATTCTTTGTATCCCCGAAATAGAATCGATGAAAAAGGTGAAAAGTAGAAGTAAAAAATCTAAAAAAAATAGGTTTAACTAAAACTCAAAGGTAAATTTTCTAGGGAGAATATGGGATCCTAAAACCTTCCCACCATAAAATAGATAATCCCTGAGCTTCTTTGAGTATCATTGTGGGGTCTCTATGTACAAGTCTAGCCACTGTGCGTGAATATTAGATTTATTCTCCCATGTCTCCTCTTGAACATTCCCATTATTACACTGAAATATAAATAGAGGTATAGTCTTTCTGAAAATATACTTCTCACTATGATCGAAAATCTGAATCGAATACTCCTTAATGGATGCATCTACACCAAAATTAATGTCATAAATTTCTACCACATGAGAAGGGTGTGCATGATTTATTTGAAGCCGCGATATGTGAATCATGTTTTTCAAGGAATTGAATCTCTATGGAATTCCCAAATGGAACTCCACTAGACTAACCCTTCCCACTATCTCAAATGCCCTAACAAACCTAGGCATTATATTTACCTATTTCATGGTACAACATTTCCTCAACCTAGGAGAAATATAAAAGAAAACATAATAGCCAAAATCAAACTCCATAGGTTGTCTCTACTAGTCAAGGTAATATTTAAACATTCTTTGTGTGGTCACTAAAAAATTCTTAATCAGTTAAACCTACTTAGACATATCTTGCACAAGACTAAGTCCAATAAGTGATGACTCACCTCCCATATACCAAAAAAGAAGAAAAATGAATACCCTACCATATTGGGCCTAAAAATTTGATATTTGGATTGATTCCTATAATTTTTTATTATAATTGAACTCCATGAGTTCCAAATGATTCTACCTTGAACCACTAAAATCCAAAACCCATTCACGTAACATATACTCCAAAATCTGAATATTCCATTGAAATTAGACATCATTCTGAGGTTGATAGGTTATAACCAGAAGAATCTCGAATATATTATCCTTAAAAAGACCCTACCATAAATGATATGTGAAACGAGGATATTGATAAAAAATAATTCACCTTGGAACATCATGAAACCGAAAAATCTCCCACAAATAATGAATACCCAGATCATTAACAGTGATGTTCTCCCTGATATGAAAGAAATGGTCTACCTTATTCAACTAATCTAAGATCACCCATACTACATCATTCTTGTGATGGGTATAAGGTAATCATATCCCAAAATCTATAGTTACATCATACTATTTCCATTAAAGAATGGTATATGGCTATAATAAACCTATTGGCCTCTAATTCTCATATTTCCCTAATGGCAACAGAATAAACTAACCATTTATCCCACTACCTCCTTATTCATTCATATCCACCAGTATTTTCTATGGGGATTGAGATATATATTTTTCAACATTAAATTCATCTATCATCTAGAAACATGAAACTCTCTCATTAGATCCCCACGTGATCCCATTGGAACCCATACTCATTCGTGTAAAAGGAGAACATTATCACTACCAATAGATCATCCAGATGGTGGATCCCGACAATATAGTATTTCCCTCAGAGCTAAGCCTTAAGGATCCGATAACTACTCTCTCTTGATCCATTCAAGCTTCATGGGTATAAAAAATGTTGAAGTTAGAGCTACACATCCATGAGACTCCTAAAAATATATATTCATGTTTGAAAAAACACAATCATGCACCACTCATCGTGCACTGCCTGTATCGGCATATTTTGGATCATGAAATTGAAAATTATTGTTCCCCTTCCTAATTCATAATACAACATGAAGTTAAAATACTATAGATACTTGACCCACCACCTCAGTTGAATGTTCAGGTCCCACTGAGAAAAATTTACCAAAGGATCTTGTGGTCCGTTTACAACACAAACCTCTCTCCCATAAGATAGTTTCCTTAGAATTTCAAGGAATATACTGCTATATATTACTATATATAATGAGATGGATAATTACTCTCATGTGGTATAATTTTTCAATATCCTTAAGCAGCCACTCGGTCCTCTTGTATTATAACTACTCTGTGTCCAACTCTAGATGCATCATAGAACATGTTCTATTCCTTACCTAGCATAGGTATGGTGATGATTAGTGTTGAGGTCATCCTACGATTCATTTCCTAAAAATATCTCTCCTAATCGTTAAAATAAACAAACATAACCAATTTCATGGTTATCCCAAATATCAGTTCTTCAGGAAAGGAGAATGGCTTGATAAAATGTCAATAATAACCTGTAATATCTAGAAAACAATTAATCTCAAAGATATATTTAGGACTCTCTAAAGATACCACAATTGTAACCTTATCTTGGTCCACTAACACTGCATCCTCTAAGATATCATGACACAAGAAGTTCACTATATTAATATATAAACTGTATTTGGTCATCTTGGCATAAATTTGAATAACTCTCAATGTACATATGATGATGTCATGATGTTGGGAATGATCTTCCATAAACTAAGAGAACACTAAGATTTTACTGATGAAAACAGCCACAAACTGGTCTAAAAAAGGGAAAAATATATAATTCATCATTTTCATAAATACCACAGGTGTGTTTGTCAGACCAAACTACATCACTCTAAACTCATACAAACTGTACCTACTCCTAAAATAATTCTGAGTTACATCTGATGGTCTCACCCTAAACTAGTGATATCCTAATCTCAAATCAATCTTAGAGAATATCTTATTACCTCTCATCTGGTTGAATATATTATTAAAATATAAGGGGATAAAAAATTTTGATAGTCATTTGGTTCAATCTATGATAATCCACACAGAAGAAAAACGTCCCATCATCCTTCTTGGTGAAAAGAACTGGAGAAACCCATTGTGTTGTAAAATGATTTATAAAACCCTTATCTTACAGATCTTCCAACTGAACTTTTAACTCATGAAACTCTATTGGTTCTAACCTATAAGGTGGGATAGAAAATTTATCTTCTCCCAACGTAAACTTGATTGTGATATCAATATCCCACTATAGTGGAATGCCATAAAACTCATTAGGAAAGGCATCCTAAAATGGTTTATCATTAGATCAAATATACGCTTATTCGTTCCTCTGTCATCTAGAGAATGGCCTACTATCTAAGTCATTAAACAACTCAATATACACAGAATTGGTCTTATATGAGATTCCTGAATATCCCACTCATTCAAGTGAGTATATATTCCTCCTTATAGAGATAGAAAGGTAAATCTCCTCTCTTAATAGTTGATTCCAACATAGTATAGAACGGATGAACCCATACCCAGAACCAAATAAAAACCTATCATTTCCATCACAAACAGTTCCCAAAATAAATGGTAACCACCAATTTTTTAGTAAATGTATTACAACATCAGATACTCTATGTCCGCACTCCCTATAATGTATCAATGATCAACATGCCATCTAGGATTTCCAAAACTAAGACCAAAATATCTCCAAAAGAGTAGATAGAAAATAATTTTATGTTCCTAAATGAAACAAATCCTAAGATAAAGTATATGAAACAATAATTTTTCCTATCATGATAGAAAGTCATGCCTCCAAACTAGATGAAGTAGACTGCAAAAAGTTTAGATGAAAAACCGATTTTACCTAGACTCTATTCTGACCCCCCAAATATTATTCCCTCTTTAAGGTACTTCTACTCTTATACTAGGGTACCACATCCCCAATCTTTTTAAGAACATTCAATAGAAATCCAGCTAATAGTCTATTGAGAGTTAGTTGTCTCATTCTTAAACTTTGGTGCCTATTTAGATACCCTATCAATACTCTATTATATCATTCCACTACAAAACAACTGCAAGTTACCCCATCCAACCAAAATCATGGCACTCAAAATAATGGTACAAACACGAATGCATCTTATGAACAAACATGCAACACCGAAATAACTATAAAGGAATATGGTCCTCATATAGTTAGCCACATAATTAGATGCTCTGCCAACTATTTCCTTGGTGATAACTATCCTATTAGTGCTTCTTTCTGCTAGAATAAGAGATCCTAGTTCACCAAACTAAAACATTCTACCCAATTCTTGGGGCCTCTCTCAAATTTAAGTTCATGACAAGAGAGAGATTCATCACATCTAAAATGATAATCAAGTGGAAAAAATTCAATTATAACTTAATCAAATAGTAAATCCCATCCTCGAAATGTATAATCCTAAAAATCTCATCAGGTGCTAAGGATAGAGAAAAGCACTGCATGGTGATGAATCATCTCCCATACTCCATCACTAACATTCCCTCTTATGTAAGGTGCATGAAATCACACGCCTTCTGATCCCTCAATATTTTAGGATAAAATTTTCTCAGAAACATTACCTTGAAGTCCTTCCATGAAAACTCCTCTTCCTGTCTATCTTTGTCTTAAGTGTCCCCCAAATTCTTGTAAGGTCCATGAAACATGCATGTATCAAGGTTCACCCACCTATCAATAGGTTTCTTGAGGTATTTGATGATAATTTGGAAAATGTCAGTCTAGAAATCAATTTTCTAGAGCATCCCTCCCTGAATATACGGTGTAAAGTAAAACACCCCTCTTCTTTATTAAAAGTAATTCATGATTTATTACATTAAAGTAAGAATAATACAAACTATAAGATCAATAAGTCATGTTTATTTGGGAATTATGTACATATCATAACATCTTGAACATGGGATACAACAACATTATTAAAAACTTCCTTAACATGCTTCAAAAATTACATGGATTTTAAAACTGAATGAGATAACCTGGGGAAAAACCTAAGAAATGGGTGATCTATAAATCCAAGTAAGGAAATAAATATGGCATAACATATATAGAATAATAAGTGTTAGTAAATAGGTATATCAATGGAGAATAAAAAGAGTACGAATCATAAATATGAACAATGAGACAACATATAGCATCATAATCATAACATGGGAAATGGGGAAATAACTTAAAACCCTACATCATAAACATAGTTCAATTCTAAACACCAAGACATATTGATGAAAAAATTCCCATAAAGGAATCTGGTTTACACCCTTTCCAATCAAGTCAACTCATGATATTAAACATTACATAATGCATTGGAGCACTATATTATTATGGGCACACATGTCACATTCAATTAAATCTCTTGCTTCAGTGTGCCACATATATCATACAACAAGGAAACATTCATCATAATATTTTATTCCACGATAAATGTGTATTGAATACATATATTTAAGTCATTAATATAAAATTATAGGTAAAAAAATGTGAACACCCTTAATAGAGAATGGGTATGGTATTCACTGCATAATTTTTTTTGGCATGGAAAGGCATGGTGAAATTTTGGAAGCATAACATCATTGCATAAAGAATCATAAAAATGGGTTGATGAGAGATAAGTGGGTCTCTCAAAAAATTCACATCAAATTGGCAGTAATAGGTACATGGAAAAACATATCCCAACATTAGCAATAGGAAATATAGGGCATAATTTAATGAAGAAACTTGAATAAAGAAAATAATCCTAACTATATTTTGGCATGGTAATAGGTTTAAAAAATGGATCACGGGAGGATTAATGAGAGTTAAAGGGGGATATTGTCATTTCTGAATTAATTGGACAGTAAGTGGAATATATAATAACATATCCCATCATAAGAAAATGGAATTTAAGAGACCTAACATATAATATGTTCTTGAATGTAAATGAGATAAGAGAAATCCATTACCTGAGTGTTTGACTCCAAATACTTGGTTGGGAATTATTGAGAGCTTGGGGGAACCTTGAGAGAACTATAGAGACTGGATGGAAGAGTATGAACATTACCCAAGGATATTTAGTGAATGTAAATGGGAGCATGGATGGATTTATATTGGAAAATAAAGGGACTTTTTTATTATTTAGGTTTTGGACACTACATAATAAAATAACCAAAACCACAACGCATAACATTAATTTTTTCCCATAGTTTCTTCCAAATGGAAGTGGTTATCAATATTTTATAAGTACAAGGGATGAAATTAAGAAAACAATGTGGTAGATTATGTGGAGGTGAGTCATAATCTTAAAAAAATTATTTTCAAACCTAAAAATATTATAATTTTTTTGCAGGATTCACAAAGGCTATATAAAATTAATCCAATGCACATAAATATCGCTTTATTTTAAATGGAAAACATAAATTTTGGCTTGTATACCATTTATATTATTTATTAAATCACTTCTTGGTCATTATGATGTCTTAAAACACAAATTATATTTATATGGTATTTAATTTTTACCTGAAAATTAGATTGTATTATACTAATAAGAATAATTCACCATTGCATAATTCTGACGTCATAATTCAAAAAAAAAATATTCATTTATCTAAACATTTTTTTTTGTATTTTTTTTGATTTTTCACTTGTAAAATAAAATCAACATTTATTAAGAAATGCTAGGTTTTTTTATAATAATAGACTTCAGACCCTTATAAATATTAAAATTGTCTTTAAGAAATTTATATTCTCATTTATATTTAATAAACATTATTTAATAGTAATATTTTACTAAAATATTATTTATTTAAAAAATTCATTAATTCATAAAAAGAAATTCCTTGATTGAATTTGAATATTACCCACAAATATTATTTGTGTTTTATTATATAAAAATCATTTAATAAGTAACCATAGTCGAAAAAAATATTAATCACTTTATAAAAAATAATGTACATACTCATAATTCTAGTGTATTGATATATAACCCTTTAATACACCAAAAAATGCCCTAAGGGTAAGGTACGTGGTGGTGGATCTTTCATGGGGTGGTTCAGTGAACATGGTTGGGGTCATGATCTCGACGAGCTCGAACTTATCCCGTAAATGGTTTCACTCATACTTAAGTTTTTTGATATCATATTGGGATTGGTCTGGGTAAAATCCTAGTGATTATATCTCCCTTGGAATCTCCAACAAATGGAATTCATATTGTACGATCCTACTGGCCAATGCCATCACCTCCTGTTTCTATGTCAATTGGATTTGTTAAAACTCTATATTTATACTAATCATGTGATCATTGTTCAACAAATATATTATCAAAGGAAATGATACTTTTGAGGGGTATATTATGTTCTTTCTCAAGAGAGATACATGGAATACATCGTTTACTTGAAATAGGTTCGGTGGGAATGATAGTCGATAGGACACTACTCCAATGTGATCAACGATATCAAAGGGACGAATGCGTCTTAGACAAGGCTTTCCATTCTTCCCAAATCTCATAAAATTCTTCCATGCATATATTCATAAGAATATCATGTCTCTAAAATAAAAATATTGGTCTCATCAACGATTTTCTCCATAGATCCTATATCTACTCTATGTTTCCTTGATGTGTTGATGAATGGTCTTATCATTTTCCACCATTTTATTAACCATTTCAGGACATAGTAGTTTTGGTTCCACAACTTCATCCCATCATATTGGTATTTTTAACCTCTTCCTATAAAGGCCTTCATAGGGGGCCATTTGGATGCTTGAGTGGAAATAGTTGTTGTATAAGAACTTTACCAGAGGTTGATTTTGGTCCCATATTCTATTAAATTCTATATAACCTTCTTGTAAGATGTATTCTATTGTCTCAATAGTCTTCTTAGATTTTCCATCAGTTTGAGGATAATAGTATATAATGAAGTTCGTCTTTGTGTACACATCATTTTGGATTCATTTCCAGAACTTGAAGGAGAATCTAGAATCTCAATCATATAAAATCAATAGTGGTACTTCATGTAGCCATACCACTTCTCTGATATGTATTTGTGCAAGTTGATTGAGCGATAAATCCTCTTGAATCATAATAAAGTGAGATATATTTGTAAGATGATCCACAACAACCCATATAGTCTTGTTTCCCCGAAATTTCATCATAAGTTCAGTGAAAAATTCCATGGTGATTTTTCCCATTTCTATGTTAGTATGGGTAATGGTTGCATCATTTCATTATTATTTTTCCTTTGATCCTTCACATACTATCATACTGAATACTTTAATGTATATTCAGTGATATTCTTATTCATATTATCCCATTAACAATGCTCAAAAAGATATTTGTACATATTTGTGCTTCCTAGGTGAATGGAGAAAGTCGAACTATGTGTATCATCCAACAATTCCATATTTAGCTCAGGATTTGATGGAACACATTTCCTCGACCCAAATCTCACAATTAATTCTTCATTAACATTGAACTTTGAGGATTTCCCTTTACTTATAGTTTCCACTTTATTCTGAATTGTCACATCATTTCTTTGGGAATCCTTTAAGATCTACATAAGAGATGGTTTAGTAATCATTTGTGAAAGGTTTCATGATGTTCTTTCCTTTATGATTCTCATGTCCATTCTTCCAAATCTAAGAAGATCATATCTCTCTTAATTCTCATCAATGATTGAATTGTTCAATCCTTTATACTTAAAGCCTCTAACACTTTATTATCTTTCCCAAGATGGTATTGAATTGATTAGTCATAGTCCTTGATTATCTGTAACCATCTTCATTGGTTCATATTCAGCTTTGTTTGTGTTAATATATACTTGAGGATTTTTTATCCGTATATATTTCACACTTCACTCCAAAGAGATAATGCTACCATATTTTCAAAAAGAAGATCATTTCAGCTAACTTCAAACCATGTGTTGGGTATTTATATCCATGAAATTTTAACTACCTTGAATAATATGATATGACATAGTCATTTTTCATTAACAAACAACCCAATAACATCCTTCAAGTATAACAAAATGTAATGAAAAGATCTCCACTTGTGGGTCGTGTGAGAACAGGTGCAGTAATAAGACTCCTTTTTAGTTCCTTGAAACTCTCTTCATATTTATAATTCTAAGTAAACATGACCCACTTGTGAGTTATCATGGTTAGAGTGTTTGAAAATCATGAGAAATATATTACAAAATAATTATAGTACCCAGTTGATCCAAGTAAACTATGGATATCTATCACAGATATTGGCATCATCCATCTTTCAATTACTTCCATTTTTGAAGGGTCCATAGATATCTCATTTCTTGTGATGATATTCCACAAGAATGAAACTTTCCAAAACCAAAATTCACATTTTTTTTACTTTTCATAAAGCATATCCTTTCACAAGGCCTTTAGAACAGTTCCCAGATACTCTTTATACTCCTACTTATTTTGGGAGTGTATTAGAATATAATCTATAAATACAAACACACATATTTATATGTAATATCTAAATACTCTATTAATTAGGACCATGAATATTTTTTGAGCATTAGTGAGTCTGAATAGAATTACTATGAACCCACAACGCTCGTACCATATACGAAAATCAGTCTTGGGGATATCGTCCTTCTTCACCCTAACTTGGTAATATCTCGACCATATATCCACCTTGGATAATTACTGTGTTCCACATATATGATCTAAGAAGTGATCAATATATGATATATAATACTTTTTCTTTATCATTGTCTTTTTGAGCTAACTATAATCTATACAAACGCACTTTGACCCGTCCTTATTCTTGATGAAGAAAACTTTTTCACCCCATGGTGAAGCACTTGGGTGTATGGACCCTTTAACTTAATTATCCTGTAGTTCTTTCTTCATATCCTCAAGTTCCATAACATCCATTCTATAAGGGTTACTAGATATTAGTAATACCCCGAGTATAATCAGGAATAAAAATTCAACATCTCAATTATGGGAAAGATTAGGAAATTCATCGGGAATGACCTCAGCATATTCCCTCACAATTGGAATGTTTTTGAAGTTTGTTATATCCTTAGAATAAATCAATTTATCTAGATACACTTTTTTTAGAGAAATAATATGCATGACTGAGGTGTTGTTACTAAAGAATATTCATCCACCTCCTTAAGCTTATGCAAAATTTGGGTTCCATTTTCAATACAAAGATTGATTTATTTCTTGTGAAAATTTATGTTGGATCTATATAAGGAAAGCTAATCCATGCCCGAAGTTTCTTAAAATTACACCTAAGGGAGTATGATAAAGTTATTTGGGAACTTCATTCCACAAACATTGATATGTAAGGATTTATATACTTAGGTTGTAATAATTTTCCAATTTTCCATTTTCACCGACACTTTATTCTGATGCTTGTTAGTGGTGATTGAATAGTTCTACTAATCATTCATGATATGAATGAAAGCGTAGAATCAGAATCAAAAAGTATGTTCACTATTCTTGGATGAATAACTAGCATATCTATCACCACTTTGTTTTTAGGATCCACCTTGGCTGTTTTAATTGCAAAAGTCTTCCCCTGTTATCTTGGAGATTATTGGTTGTCTCTAAAAACCATTGTCTTAGTGTATTTACTAAATATTTCTCCAGTTACTTACTTTTAAATTACTAAGGAATGTATTGAGGGTTGACTAGGGAATTCCATTTCTCATTTGAATTAGTGAGTTTCTCCTATTAGAAATAGTTAGCTATGTTCCCCTCTTTCCTGAACTTAAAAAATTTTCTCATTCCACTTAGGAAATTCAGGGGTTGATTTTTTCTACACCTTTGATAAGTGGGATGTTTAAATTTCATGGTGCCGTTATATTTCTCCATCGGACCACAAAAAATAAACTCCACTTCCTAATTCTTATCATCATGATACCCTAGAGATTAACTGATATCCATTTCAACTTTAAGGCCATGTTGTATAATTTTCTCATAGCTATCAAAGCCTCAGATTACTAAGATTATTTGTAGACTATGTTTTATCCTACCAAATAATTGGTCAACCTTGCATTATAGGGTAATGGTAAAGATGGAGTCATATCATGCAAGTCTTGTGATGTATTCTGTGTATAACCTGATAGAATTTTCATCATTTTTTATGAGGGTGAAGAAATTGATTTCCATTTTAAGTCGAAGAGTACGAGGAAAATATTTATCAAAAAAATTATTTATTTCATTACACTCCATCACTTTGATCTCTTCCTCAGGGTTTGTATTCTTTATTAATATCCACCACTGATCATATTCTCCCTCCATATGGTAAACAGCCAGAAGAAACTTCTCTTGTTCAGAACATCAAAGGATGGAAATTATCTTTTCAACAGGGTTGAACCATTATTCCGTGATTGAGGGATCAGGTGATCCATTGAAACTAGTATACCTTTATTTCATAAAGCTCCTGATTATGGATCGTTCACTCATAGGGTGGTTTGGTCACTCCTCTTCATTTCATTCTCACGTTTAAGTGTTCCACATAGATCATACAACATGGATTCATTCATAATCATAATTTTTTCCCTAATAAAGGAGTGTGGAATAATTATATGTAAGTACCTAATCAAAAAAAAATATTTTCATAAATGCTAACACCCTTGATAGGAAATGGGTATGGTATTCAGTACACAATTGTTTTGACATGGAAAATTGTGGGGAAATTTCCGCAACAAAACCACGTCACTTATGATTCATAAAAATGGGTTTATAAGAGATAAGGGGGTTTATAATCAAATATACATCAAATTGGAAATCGAAGAGACATGGAAAAACATATCCCAACACTAGAAATTAGAAATATAGTTTATAAGTTAATGAAAAACTTGAATAAAGAAAAGAATCCTTACTATATTTCCACATGGTAACGGGTGTACATAGAGGTTAATAGGAGGATTAATGAGAGATACTGAGGTATTTACTAATTTATTAATTAAATAGAAAATATGGATAATATTTAATAACATATCCCAATATAATAAAATGGAATTTAAGAGACATAACATAAAAGAAGTTCTTGAATGGAAATGAGAAGAGAGAAATATTTTACTTGAGTGTGTGACTCAAAATTGTTGGGAGGGGATTATTTAGAGATTAGGGGTTCCTTGGTAAGACTATAGAGAGTATAGGATAGATTCTTGAAATTATAAAAGGATTTTTAGTGAAGATAAGTGGGATTTAGGATGGTTTGATATAAGAAAAGAGGGGAGATTCTTCATTATTTAGGTTTTAGACTCTACATAACAAAATAACCAAAACCCCAAATCATCCCAGGGTTTTTGCTCATGGTATCTACCAAATGGAATTAGTTCTGATTATTTTATAACTCCAAGGTCCAAACCTAATAAAATAATTCCCTTAATTAGGTGTAGGTGAGCCATGCTCTTGAAGAATTGATTTTAAAACATTAAAATATAAAAATGGTTTTGGAGGATTCAAAAAAGTTTCATATAGTTAATAAAATGAATGTAATATAACATTATATTAAAGGGAAAATTTATATTTCTTCTTGGATACAGTTTATAATATTTATTATAACACTTGTGTGTCATTAAGAAGTCATAAAACACAAATTATATTTATACGATATTTAATTTTTACCTGAAAATTTGATTGTCTGAGAAAATCCTAAAAAATTCACTATTGGATAATTTTGACGATCTAATTTCAAAAATAATATTCATTTTATCTAAATATTTTTATAAATATGGTACTTTTTACTTTTATAATTTAATAGACATTTATTATGAATGATGGGGTTTTAATGAAAATTGTTTTCGAACCCTTATAAAAATTACATTTGACTTCATAAAATAATATTCTAATTTAAATTTAATAAAAATTATTTATTAATATTATTTATTAAAATAATATTTATTTTAAAAATTCATCAATTCATCAAAATAAATTACTTAATTTAATTTCAATATTACCCAAAAAAACTATTTTTTATTATATAAAAATAATTTATAATATAACCCTAGTAGGATGAAAATATATTCATCATTCCCTAAAAAATGTAAATACTATTAATGCTAGGGTCTTGATACATATTCTGTTAATAAATTAGAAAAATCCCTATGGGTAAGGTGCATGAAGGTGGGGTTGTTCATTGAACATGGTTTGGTTCATGATCTCAATAAACTTAAACTTCTCCCGTAAGTAGTTTCTATCAAGCTTAAGTTGTGGATATCAGCTTGGGCATAGTCAAGGGAAAAGTCCAGTGATGATATCTCCCTCATAAGATCTAATAAATGGGATTCCTAGGGTATGATCCTACATTTTGAGGCCATCACCTCTTTTTTGTATGTTTATTGGATTTGTTAAAACCCTATATTTATAATAATCAGGTGATCATTTTTCAATGGTTATATTATCAACGGTAATGATCGTTTATTGTATCGAAAATATGATAATATATAATAAAACAAAATAAATAAATGTTTTTTCTATATCCATATTACAAATTAAGACAATTGAATACATCAAAAGGTGGATTTTATTTATAACAGATCAGGTTGTTACATGAAGTGTCTCCATTTCCATGGATTGTATGAACATTAGAAAGCTATCGTGAAGCTGAAAATCCATATAATCCTTATGAGAAATAGATATATTTTTTATCTATGTTAGGATCATGTTGACCTCTTCTCTCCAGATGCTCAATTTGATGATGTGGAGGAGGAATTTTCTCTATAAGAAAAATGTACTCCTTATAAAAGATGATAATAATAAGGTCAACCTCAATAGTTGATAATAATAGAGAATCACTGGGTTATGGTCTCCCCAACCATTTCTTAACAAGTTTAATTGGCATACATAATATTTTTTTCAATTCATTTATCAGATATAAAAATATCCCATTTTACAGTTCATATAGGAAAATATATCACATGAAATAAATATAACCCTTTCATGGACAATGTATATCAATATAAATCTCAATGTGCCTATCATGAAACATGTATACTCATATTGTTCCATACTAGGAAATGATTATAAATTTCAAGAAAAAAAACATCACTCAACATTTGAATCATCTAAGGTAAACTAACATCAACCATGAAAAGTGATCCTAGGAACTCATATTTCCCCCATACAAGGGTTAGTTACTATCATGAACAAGCTCATTACCAAGACCCGACACATCCTAGTATCCTTTCTAACTTTTTGAAATATTATGGAAATAGAAAATAAAAATAACTCACTCCTATGATCCTACTTTTTAAGGTCCCCGATCCTAGTAATATCTGACATGAACAAAATGGGTTAGTTACTATACCTAAAGTACACCTCCTTGTCCACCAGAGGTACCAAACTAGAAGAGGTGATGTACAAAATATAGTGGGGATACTATTCCCCCAAATACAAAGTTGTGATATGGTGGAAATAAACAAATATTTGAGTAATAGAAAATAGTGTAAATAGTACATCACAATGGATATACCAAATAATAAATGTTTGTTGAATAATACAATAATAATAAAATGATAATATAAATCATGTATAGAATTTATCTTAATATCAAACTGAAATTAATACAAATAAAATACTACTCTCACAAAAATAATCTCAAAAAACCTCAGTCTCGAACCCCATGATAATCCTGTATCGAAGATTTAACCCATCCAGCAAGAAACAATAAACAAGGTCCTTTTCCCTTATCCAAACCTACTGCCACATAATCTAATCAGGCACTAAACAGTAGCCTAAATTAGGTGTGAGTAAGAGTTAGTAGGTTGGCACCATTGTCTTTAAAAAAGACCAGTTTGATAATAATAACATGAAACAAAGAGATAATCATGAGAATTAGTTAATCAATTAATTTAATACAATAACCAACCTACTTCGACACCATGTTATAATATCTCTAAGAATGTACCATAGCAATTCAAAAAATAACGGCAAGTCCAATGCATAATAAAATAACCAGTTCAATCCCTATAATTATTACATTATAACCAGGAAATTACCTTTATATAATAATTCCATAATAATTAGGAAAATCCATTTATATAAGAATTTATGTATAATGGAAAAAATCCATTTATAAAATAATTTCAAACTCGCCTGGTAAATCACTTTATATAATCATTTCATCATAACTGGGAAGATCCCATTATATAAGTATTTCATCAAAATTTGGGAAATCCCTTTATATAAGCATTTCCGAAAAATCAGGAAAATCCCTTTATATAAAAAATTTAGAATCACTCAGAAAATCCCTTTACATAATCATTTCATCATCACTAGGAAAATTACTTTATATAAGAATTAGAGAATTACTAGGAAAATCCCTTTATATAATCTTTTCATCATGATAGGGTTAATCCATTTAGATAAGGATTTCAGTATAAATCAAAACACAAGTCATAATGTCTAGAAAAAAAACACAACATCAAAACTCACAATGGTCATTTTACATGATTATCCATTTATTAATTAAATTATACCTTAATATATTATCATTCCAGTGTACACACCCAATTATATCAAATCATCACCAGTAATTTAAAAATATATTAATCCATTTTACAATGTGAATCTATCACAGTGAATCACCTAACATTTAATGTCACCCAAATCATATCTTAAACCATTGGTTATTTCATTATTGTTTCATGGTAATCTCACACTACAGGTATCCAAATGTTATTTCTCAACAAAATTAGACCCAGGGGTTATTTCATAAATTTTATATTAAAAATTAAAATACCTTATGATATAAAATTATTTTGTAAAAATATATTTCATTTTTAAAATTAGAATGTCGAAATATTCCAGGGTGATTTTTTTGTAATTTTCTAAGATACTTCAATTTTTTGTGAATAGTTTAAATATAGTTTTTTCATAATCGATGTATTTTAAAATACATCATTAATGGTTTAATAATGAATTAATTGATTATAGTGAATTTAGATCAACCTGGAATATATTAAATCTAATAATTGTTTCATTTAAATACAATACTTCTTTTCCAAGCTTAAAAAACATTTTCCAAATTCTAAAGTCTAAAGTCTTCCAATAAAATAACAATTTTCTATATTTCTCTACTTTCCTTTTCAATAAACTATTGAATTTGAATTATAATATAGTTTAAAGTCCTAAAAGAATTATATTTTTTTGATATATGATCTATAATGTCATTAATATCACTATTATAGGGTTTACCCTAGATGTAGAATTTTATTCAATATTTTATTCTAAAAATACCCATCTTCTCAAGTATAAATAACCCCTCTACCTCCAGTTTTAAAACCACTCATCTCTTATATACCAATGCCAAACCGATTAAAATATCACATAACTCAACACTATTTTAATCCTTATGGTAATTAGATATTAAACTAACTTCAACCATATAGGGAGTTTAGTTTCATACAAGAGAAGAAACAGCGAGAAGAGGGTACATTTTCACCAACACTTCTTTTCATTTTCTTTTTCTCTTCATATTTTTCTTTATCCATTTCCAAACCAAATCATCTAAGATTAATTATAATTTTTTTAATAATATTATTAATTTTCTCAATATAATGTAAAAATTATCATTATGAAGTATCTATATTCCATACCTCTCTTGCATCCACATTGGACAATGTCCTATTAACGACTAGTTAACTACCAATCAAGCGATTGAAAATTATTTCCTTATCACAAAACTTATATCTAAATATAATAAATTGTTTATGATATATAAATTTATTAATATATTTATTTTAATATTTTATAATTAATTCTAAAAATTTATAAACAACCTTGAACAAAATAGTGAAATCATAGAAAATAGTGAATTTTAAAGGAAACTGATAGAAAGACTATTCAACTTAAAAAACAGAAATTAAGAAATATTATATAAAGTAATTATAATTGATTAATAGTGGCATAAATTAACATAATTTACTTCTGCTTCAATATTTTAATAAACCTATATTTATTATTAAGAATACAAAAATGTGTTAAAATAAAAATAGGATAAAAGGTAAGGGGATTCTCAATCTCAAACTCTTTCTTTTGGGTTATCTCCTATTTCACATTGATTTAAGTGTGGATGTTCTTATAATACCCAAAAGGTATCCTTTAAATATTATTTCTCTTTTTTAGGGTATATACATGTTTTTCCCTTCAAAAAGGTTATTTAATCCATTTACAATTCTTTTTCAGAAAGATATGAATTTAGAAAACATCTATTGAATCCTCTTATGTTGTTTTTCATTTAATAGAAAAAACTAATATTTTATGACAAAGTATGATCTACCTCATTTATTTGGTAATAATGATGTTCATTTATTGAAGTATGAAATCTGAGATATTTTATGAAATGCATTCCTTTATAGGGTTTATTTGATGACTATGTCTTTTTTCCATCCATGCAGTATGCATGATTATGATAATTTTATGATGCAGTGGGTGGGTCTAGAATTATATAAACCTACAATGCATTGGGTGTTGTAATATATCTCATGGTATAATGTGTATTATGCATGAAAATTGTGCTCTATTTGTTCAAAATTATGATGTTATAATTATTCACATATGTTATATATTAACAAGATAGTAGCTTTGTTTACAACTTTGTATGGTATTTGACCACTATATTATGAGGTTTCATTATTATTCATATGCCACATTCTATTCCTTTATCAAATGATTCCCTCGGGTTTGTGTCGATGATTCAATGCATAAGATAAATTTATGTTGATTATTCTTACCCATGTATTATTTATTCAAGCCCCTTATTCCCCCCTTTTGGGATTTTTTCTTACCCCTATCTTTGATTTATATCCTAATGTGACTTTATGTACTAAAAATAATATGATATATTTAGAGGGATAAATAATAATAATTTAAAAAAAATATGTTTTATAATAGAAAATTGATATATGAGAATAATTTTTACAAGACGCTAAAAATTTGGATCCTATATTATATATCTTGTATGTTTTTGTTTTTAAAGTGATGTAATATCATTTAAGAAAAAATCAGGTCACTATGATTCATATTTTGACTCTCTACTTTTAAGATTAATCATCAATTCAAAATCCAAATATTCATTTTCATTGTTTTTAAATGTTGTAGAGTTGCTCATTTCCAAGGATATAAGGATTTTTTTTATCTCCTCCAGTCAAAATTCATTTATATCTTCTAATAGTAAAAATTTAGGATGAATCTATCGTGAAAATTTATCATAATATTTCTCACAATATTTGAATCCATCAAATTATCACCAAAACATTTGATATTGGTGAAACTTTCATTTACCCTAATGAAATAATCATTTCCAATTTCTTTATCATCTATATTCAAGCCTTTAAATTTATTCTTCAAGATTTTAGACTTTTCTTCCTTTACTTTGACATTATCTTCATAGATGATCTAATTTTTATCACAAGTATCCTTATTTATATCGATACCAATTACCTTCATGTAAAATTTATCTAATAATGACATGAGAATAGAATTATCTTCATTTGTATGAACTTTTATGTTCTTTTTTTTTGAGAGACTCATAAAATAATTGGTTTCACTAGGAGGAAATGTTGTGGTATCTACATCAACCACCTCAAGGAAAAGTGAATGGTGATAGGGTATCATCCAATTATATTATCCTTGAAAATTTTCTCTGTCAAAAGTATAAATTCTTCAGTTATCAGTGTAATGAAATTCTCTATTATAAAAAAACTTATCTGATAGAGGGAACATTCTCTGATACAACTTGATATTCCTATGAATGGGTGGGACACTAAGAACGGTGGTTTAATGATGGATTTATTTTTACAATTTCTAATAGCCTAAAATTAACCTATGAAACTTGTTTAATATATGATCCTATTATGAAAAATAAATCACCCTTATATGAATAAAAACAATAGAGATAAAAATTTATACAATATTTTTCAAATGTTCAGTCTCAATGAGAAAAATCCACTCCTTTATATATTATGTTATTATCCTATAGCATAGATTAACTACAAATAATAACATTATCAATTAGAAGGGGTGCATAATTTATTTCATTTGAAATGAACATTGAATCCTACAAATGTACAAAATCCCACTAAATTATGATGAATCTAATTAGTTATAATAATAATAATCAAATCTTTTGAAAGTTTATTATAATTTATTATTAATTTATTAATGAATGAAGATCTCCCTCTTAATCATTCTAAATGGTAAATTTCATGGCCTTCTCAAGAATGACTTATCTATAATCCTTAATCTATAATTTTATTGACATGAACATGCCATTTTAATTCCTCAGTAAAAAAATCACTAATATTTAGTCACTTCTACCTTAGCCAGACTTCACCGAAATTTATATTATTCTTTTATCTAGTGGATTCTTGAGTAATTACATGTAAAAATCCTCAAAAAAACATCTCTCAGGTGTTCTATCATTAATAGAATGTTATGGATGAACTCTCGCCATTATATAAAAATTATTCCTCTAATGAAATAAAAATATTTGATCTTAAAACTATAATTATTCTTCTTACACCAAACTTCATTTGACTACCTTCAAATACCATGAAGATATAAGGGTCCAAAATCACCATCAAGTCTCCAAAACATCTTATCTACTACCATGATATGTCCTTTACATAATTGGAAACTTTTAACAACTACATCAACATAATTATATACATTATATAATTCACTCAGTGAACTCCTCCAGTTGGTCCCCATTTCATTTTCATAAACACTACAGTGTTTTACCTTTGAACAAGTTTATGTGATTCTTCCGAGCTTATAGTTTAACAATATACATTTCTCTAATTATTTATTTCAACAACATATTATATTAACTCATCAAATTAGTTTATGATTATAATATCAACTGATTATCTAGAATTATGTAATTTTTTATTTTTACTAACATTTTATGATTCTATCATCCAATAAATCTAGCTTCAAACTACTTCAGAACCATCATATCTCTTGATGTTTTATCTTATTCCTCATATAAAATTCCTCTATCATTAGGTGATATAATAGATTTTTTCTTCTTCAGTCCACCTTATTTAGGATCCTTCAACATTAGTTTTCCTTTATCTATATTTATTCAATTTCACTTTTAATAAAACTGAATACAATTACAAATTATTTAGGTAAATTTTATTTTTTCTTCTATTGAGATAACAGTGTATGTATCACCTAATATAAATTTTAGAGCACCCTGTGTATAATATATTATCCCTCATGACCTTAGAAACATATTAAACCCATATTTAAGAATATTTTTTATACATCCCCAAGTTCATTAGTTTTCTAAAATATCCTTCCCAACATCATAGATACTCGTATGTTCTTCAGGAATAACTTTTAGGGACTTCACCAAATATTTAATGATTCTCATCCCCTTTAATATTCTTGCCACATCAGTAAAACCGCTTGATTTATCCCTCCATAAAATACATCTTCATCTTCAACTAAAGCACAAAAAAATCCTTTCATCTAAGGTAAAAAATTCTAACTCAAGTAATAATTGTCAAAAAATAAAATACCTCCATCACCCTTTAGATAATTAACATATATTTAGGCTCAATCACTTTTCAATTATTTATTTGAAATTTTTAACACCTATTTGTGCCAAATTCTTAAAAGAAACTCTATATTTACACTTTATCCTTGATTCAACATGATCATACTACTTGTTGTACAAGTATAGTTTAATATTTTATTTTTAATATATTTTCCATTATTTATAGCAATATTCTACTCAATGATTTTGGAAAGTGGTTTTGTAAACTAAAATTAAGTCATTGAAAGTTTAAATAAGACTATAGAGGTGTAACTTGGTTAAGGAAACACCATTTTAAGTTAATAACATCAAGGTTTTTTATTTCACTCACTATAATCAATAAAAATGTGCACCTAGAGATTTTCATTATTTTCAATACATCATGTGATCTAAAATCACACTAACACCAAACCGTTAGAAAATTATCAATAAAAATCCAAGTATTTCTGAAAAAAAAAACATGATTAATTCACTTATACAACTCCCTTGGGATAACAATTTGATACCACTTGATATTTATGTTCATGATATCTTTAAAGGTATTATCCATATTAGATGATTCTAATAACCTTTTATAATAAATTACCAACTCTCCATAGATGCTTTTGTTATATTTCTCCAAGTATTGAAAAACTATTTAGCATAGGGGACAATTTTTGTTAAATAAAAATTCCTCTTAATAACTTTTGGTATCCTGAAAATAATTAGTTGTTACCAAAAATAAAAATTATGGATTAATTCCCCTAAAACATCCATATATTGGTTTGAATACTTTTAACTTTAGATCATTATATATATCATTTCTCCCCTTTTATTATATCATTAAACTTCCAGTATCTCACATTGAAATCCAATATAGTTTCTCAATACCACTTATTGAGTTATTTCAGGGCCTTAATACATGTTTCTTATTTTTGTTCATGATCGACACCAATTAAGAATAATAATATTGTAACTTTGATTATTCATTTAACTCTTTTCATCTCAAACACCTTTCCATTCTAAAGTATCATATATCTACTTTCAGTAAAATCACATGTATGTACCTTCTTTCATCACATTAACCCCATGGATTGTGTCTCCCCCTATAGTCCATACCACTTCTAATAAATATTAAAAAAACATTAGAATAGGAGTACCTTTAACATTCTCATGTAGAAAAATGTGGTTATTCATTATAAACCAAAAATTTTATTCCAAAATTCTTCCAAGCCTTTCTAGTGGTTACTCTTGGAAACAAACTTGCAACAATTTCATTTTCAATTTCTTGATTAGGTTTATCTATCTTCCTTGTCTTATGATCCTTCTCTATTATTATACTACTCTAACTGGTGAAAGTTTCATCATTTTATGTAACATCGATGCATATTTGTTTATAATTCCTCCACCATTGGTGGTATCTTCCATCTATCTTCCCCAATTTCTTTGTAAAACTATTTATGAAACTAGAAACATATACTTTTTGTCCATTACAATCCATTTGTACTTATTTGACCATGTTTAGACTTCCTTGACATGTTCCTTCACCTTTATAAAATCTATAGAAACTTCCTTATCTTCCTGATTTGATTTTATTCTTTCTATGATGGTCTTTGTGATTATAATGTAACATATATTTGGTAAACCCTTCATTGAGATCTCTGATTTTCCTACAAACCAACAAATTTATTTTAAATCATAATATATTTTCTTCAAGTGTTTATTAAATTATTATGTGTCATAGGAATGGAGGTATTCCTTATGTAAACTTTTCCTCATTTACTATAAAAATTATATTAATATGACCATGGTTAGTAAAAATTAAACATCACCTATTTAATTTAACCATTGTTTTGACATTCTATGGTTTAGAAGTCATTACATCAGTTTTTCTTCCACCATTGAGCACTTGGGCTTCGAGATATGCAACCATGGTACGTGATAATATTCTATAATAATATATACTTGCTTCTAATTTTCATTGAGAACCTTATCTTCTAATTTTTTCAAAAATATTTATTTTACTCAGTATTTGTATGTTTTTATTTTTTCATACTCCACTTCTTAAGGAAACATTCATGGGACTATTCACCCTATATTTTCCCTTTAAATTATAATTATTTCATTCAAAAACATTAATCTTCTCATATTTAACATTTAAATATCCATGAATATTCTTCAACTAATAATATTTGTAAAGTCCAAACATTCTCCCCTATTAATGATGTGTCTTTAATGGGATAATTATTTCTTTAATATCACTCTCCATAGATATTTAGTTTTTATCACATGTGAAACTTCTCCATTAATTCACTTTAATCCTTCATATTTACCCTCATTATTATTTTATATATATTATATTTCACCATTACTATATTCATCCACTTATTATTAATGGAGATTCATACTATGAAAGCATATTATACTTCATGCATTATTTCCTAATGTTACACACTTTCATATAATAACATTACATAGAATTGGTTACTAAAAGAACATTATCTAGATTGATGATTAGACGGAGTATCCACTTTTTCCATCGATTGCCCAATTCTTTCATTCCATGAATATGAATCTAATTTTTTTGGATGTAAAATTATCATCCAAAAAAATCTTGGTAATAGATTTAAAATAGATATCAATTTATAATTTTTTCTAAAATTTTATGAATCTATCTTCCAAAAGAATCATTAAATTGAATTAAAACAACCACATATTATGATGAATTATCTTTTGCCTCATAAAAAATTTCTCTATATTTAGGCGATATAATATATTTTTTCTTCTTTATACCTCCTTATTTTGGAGCATTAAACATCAGTTTTCCTTTATCTATCTTCAATAAATTTCAATTCCTATCAAATCTAATTGAATCGCAACTTCTTTAGCTAAATGTGCACTTAATTTCCTTCGAGGGTGCAGTATATGAATTTCATAATATAAATTCTATATAACCCTCAAAATAATCACTTATTTTCATTACCTTGAAAAATATTTACCTCATATATAGGAATATTTTATTCATACATCACTATATTCTTTAACATTCCAAAACCACCTTCCCTACATCATATAAACTTTTATGTTACTCATGGAGAACTTTTGTGGACTTCTCCCAATTTTTAAAGGGCTTGATCCCATTAAATATTTTATTTATGTCACAAAATAATATAGGTTTTTCCCAATTTATAATTCACATTCATCTTCAACTAAAACTAAAATGCATTCATTTATCAAAGGTAAAACATTATTCTCTAAGAAATAATTGTCAATAATTAAAATGCCTTCATAACCCCAGGGTAACAACACAAATATTTTGGCTCAATCACTTGTCGATTGATCCTGTGGACTTTTTAACACCCATTGGTACCTTGAGTTTGAAAGAAACTTTTTATTTATAATTTTTCATTGATTCCACAAGATAATATTACTGGTTGAGTAAATATAATTTAATAATTCATTTTAAATCTCTAATCCACTCATTCTAGAAAACAATCTACTCAATAATTTAAAAATATACTTTTATCACCTAGAATTGTTTCATTGAAAATTCTCTAAGCCTATTGATTTAGAACTTTCCTCAGTAAACACTATTTTAATTCAATATCGTCAAGGTTTTCAATGTCACTCAATTATATCAATAAATCTGTTGAGTTTGAGATATTTACTATCTTTGATACATCATTTGATCTCAATCACACTAAATCTAAACCATCAAAAAATTATCAATAAATTACCTTTTGTGTGTAAGAAAAAACACTTTATGATTTTACTTATACCACTCACCTATGAAAATATTTTAATAACACTTAATATTTATGTTTAAAAAATTTATAGAGGTCTTCTCCTTATTATATTTGGAAAATAAAAATTTTACAGTTCATTATAAACTCTCCATGGATTCTTTTGGTACTTTACTCAATGTATTGAGATAATTTTTAGCCTTGGGATACCATTTTTGGGTTAAGAAACTTTCCTCCTAATAACTTATAGAATCCTACAAATAGTCAGTTGTTACCAAAAATAAAAAATGTTGGATTATTACCACTAAAATATACAAATATACTTTGTAATACTCTTTAATTTTATATCAAGATATACATTGTTTTCCCCCTTTATCACATAATTAACCTTCTAAATTATAACTGTGAAATTCAAATTCGTCTCTCAACACTGCATACTGATTCATTTAAAGGCCTTGATACATTTTTAGATATTTATCCAATACTGATATAAATTATGAACATTTATATTATAATTATTCTTTTTCATTTAACTCTTTTCATCCCAAAAACATTTAATTTATATAGTATTATATACCCACTTTCCTTAAAATCACATTTTTGTACCTCCTTTCATTGCATATAACCCCATAGATTTTATTTTCCCTAACTTATTATCAACATCCAATAAATATTAAAAAAAATTAAATTCATCAGAAGAGGTGTACCTACAACACTCTCAAGTAGAGAAATGTGGTTGATATTTATAAAAAAAACATTTCCATCCAACATTTTTCTAAGCCATTCTAGTGGATATTCTTTCAAATCAAATTTTAAAATATTATTTTGAATGTCCTCTCTGGGTTTCTCCATCATCCTTGTCTTCAGATAAAATATATTATGTGACTAATCCAAATATTTAATGTCTATTATTTTTATGTAACCTAGATGCATCTTTATTCATTATTCCTCCACCATTAGAGGTATATTCTATTTATCTTTGCCTCTTTATTTGTGGAATAATTTATGATACCAGTAAGGCATAATTCATGTCTATCATCTTCAATTTTCATTATAGTCTCTTAAGACTTATTTTTCCTTGTTTAGTCTTTCTTTATAAGTTTTTTCACATTTCTAGTGACTAAAAAAACTTACTTCCTTCTCTTAAGGATTTTATTTTATTCTTTTCAAGAGGGTTTTGGTGTGTATAACAAAATAGGACACTCATGAACCCTTCATTAAGATCCAATATTTTCCTAAAAACCAATAAATTTTTTTTCTACCTTGATAGACTTTATTTAAGATTTAATTATATACATATTTTTCATTGGAATGGAGTAATTACACATGAAATATTTTCCTCACTTCCTACTATATTTATTTTACATATGACCCTGGTTAGTAAAAAATTATACATCACCATTGATATAATAAAAATTTGTTGTCTTTTCACAGTTTTGATATAATTACTAGATTATTTCTCCCACCAATGATCACGTGGAATTTTAGACACACAACCACGGTTTTGGAATAATTAATAGTGGAATCTTTTTTCTAATTTTCTTTGAGAGATTTATCTTCTAGATCGTTCAAAAATATTCCTTTTACTCCGAAATTATTGATTAAGGGTTTTGAATATTCCACTTATTAAGGCTACCTTGGTGGAACTCTTCACCATCTCTTTTAACATTAAATTATTAATATTTAATTAAAACTCATTGATCTTATCATATTTTCATTTCAATTTTCCATTAATATTATTCAACTAAGATGCTTCTTCCAATCTATATTTTCACCTCAATTCAAGTTATGTCATGAGAGGGAGAATGTTTACTTTGAAATATTTCATTATTGACAATGTTTTTCTCTCACTTGTGAATGTTCTTCAAGTAAGAAACTTTAATGCTTCATATTTACATCTAGTTCCATTATATCTACATTCAAGCCCATATATTTTCTATTCATCCACTTATTCTCAATCAAAAAATATTTTATGAAAAAACAATCCACTTAATACATGATTTCCCATTGATACACACATTCATATAGTTATTGGATCTTTTATTAGATACTTAATAATCATTATCCAAATTTATTACTAGATTTAGTCTCTAATTATTCCATTGAATATCCAAATTTTTAATTCCTTGATGAGGAATCTTATTTTTTGGATGTAAAATTATCATAAAAATAATATTAGTAACAGATTTAACGTAGATATCAATCAAACATACCTCATTCGGTGTTTTATTCTTCTTGAGATTCTTATTTTTACTCCTACTCTCCTTAACTTTTGATTTTAGGAATTCTTTTACAAATTTATTCACTGGTCCATCACTACAAATATATTTTTAGTCTTATTTTGATGTGGTTTATTCTACCTTTTCTCTTCCACAAATTCACCATATATCACTTATAATGTTTCTTATATCATTAAGGTAGTAGAATAGTGAGAGATGTTATTACATAACTCCATAAAAATGATTTAATAAATATATTTCCTATCTCAGCATCACTAACTCTTTCATTGTTACAATTAAAATAAACACCTCAAAGTATATAATCCATTACCTCAATACTAAAATCTAGGAAGAAATAAAGAATTTCATTTCTCTAACAATCAAAGTTTGTTCCCATAAAAAATGGAAGTATAATCATAAAATCTATATGTGTAAAAAACCCAAATTCATTTACAGATTTCAATTCATGTCTAGACATTTTTAATGGGATATAAATATTTGGACTAGGATTAAATAAAGCACCATGAGATGTGGGGTGAATCAAAGTATATACTAATTATGAATTTTTTATTTTCTTTGGTCCAACGGGGATGATTATATCTTGTTCCCATTTTAGTGGGAGAACATTCAATATCTAGTTATTTCTCTCACTAATCACATTGAATGATAAATATATACACTAAAAGTAAAGAATATAGAACATTGGAATTTTACTTGGTTCACTACTAAGGGCTAATATAAATACTATATTATAGGACCAAAGATTCAACTAAGGAAATGTAACTTTTTTTTATTTAAGTGTCCAATGAAATACAAAAAAATATATTAATAGTAAAATAATTATTAGTTGTTAAAATTTATGTTAACAAATTAATAGAAATTACAAAATTTTTTCCTAATATAAAAATTAAATTTACAAGAATTAGTGTTTTCAAATTTTCGAAGCGAAATACGTACTTTTAAAATATATAATTTTTACATTTAATAATTATATTTCACAAATATAGAGAATTATTTTTATAAATGGAAATTAATTTGTGAATATAAATATCAAAATTACTTTAGGGTGAATTTTTCATATTTTTATGATGAAGTTGATCTTTATTGAATAGTAAAAATTATAGATTTTATTAATACTAAAAAATTTATGAAACAATTACTACATAATAATGACTTAAAAATGTATGAATGTTTTTTGCTAAAAAATATATCTAATAAGTAAAATAATATATAAAAATATATCAAATTGTTTTTAGAAAATTATTCTTTATATTTTGGAACCCAAATTTCATTTTATCTTATTAAAAACTATATTCAATTCAATGCATTTACTAGAGTGTTTTGTAGTTTCCATTCACTTTGGACAAGATTTAAATATCAAATTACACTCCTATGTTTAAAAATAAGTGAACTAATTTAATTGTAGACAATTCAATTCAATTATAAATTTCTTAACATAAATAAAAATTTAATCAATATTTTAATCCAAAAATACCTCTCTAATCAAGTATAAATAATGAACCATTTTCACATTCCTCTCCACTCCAAAATACATTGAGAATGAATCTTCTCTATTTTTCAATATTAGGAGACTCTATAAGTAGATGATATGGTTTTATGGTGTTCCTCTCTTTCTTTAAGAATCTATTTTTAAATTTAATGGTTAATAACTACTTCTTTTTCCATAGTTTTTTAATCCATATAATTCCTTTTATTTTTCAATTATAAATTTTAATATACTTACTTTTATAAATCCCAATCTATATTTTCGACGATGGATCACAATTATTTCTCATTATATTACTTAAATAAGTCATTATAAAGACCAAAAAAATTTATATCCATAAAACATTCAAAAAATTTGGACAAAAACTCTGTGGTTTCTAAGAAATGAAATCACTATGAAAAAGTGGATATAGGATATGTCTTATATGATACTAGGGGTAATAATAATAAAAAAGTTCAGTAGTTTATTAACTTTATCTTCACTCCTTTCACACCTAATGGGCTTAATAGGACACATGGTCCATTATTTCTAATTGATATTGAAGTGCACTGTGTTGCATTTGTTGTCAATGAGGCATGATGTTTTCATAAGATGAATGGATGTCAAGGAATGTCAAGATGTGAATGTCAAAGGATGTGATGGTGATGGAGATGAATGGAGAATGTCCATGGTACTGAGAGGCATGTCACTTAGGAGATTCACTAAGTGGCATAGGAGATTGTGGTTGAAACATTCTCTATGTATATCAGACGATTGTAGAACTGATATTAATGTTTCAATACTTGTATCAAGGTGATACTAAGTTACAACACTTCAAGAATGAATGATGATGGAGCATCATCATATCTGATGATTGTTGAGATGATCTTTAAGTTCATAGAACTTGTATCCTGATGATACAAAGTCACAACAATGTTAGAATACCATGCATTGTTAAGACAATGCATGAGGAGATGAAGATGATCCATCCACACATCCTAAGTGGATGAGGTGGATTAATGAAGTCCATGCACTATCAGTTAGTGCATGTGAATTTGATGAAGATCCAATTTGATCTCAGATTGGATCAATGAAGTACATTGAAGAAATAATTGATCCAAGTGACTCGGTTGATGAAGAACCTTCGAGAATTCCATTCCTAAGTGATGAATAAATGTTGAAGAGAATTAGAGGAATTCTAATGAAGAAGAATGGCTTAGAAGAAGAAGTGGCATTTGGCATTTTCACTTGGTTACTTTGTTTTTATACAAAGTCCTAAGTGTTTTACTTAGCAAAATAGAAGCCACCAAGGGCCAGCCTTAAGGGTTCAACCCAAGGCACATGTGGGACTAGGTCACCACGCCCAAGGGGATCCCATGGGGCCAGCCCGAGAGAGGCTGGGGCCGTGTATAAGCCCCAAAGGCCACACGGTGATGAAGCCCGCGCAACATGAGCGCAAGGAGCACACCCGAGGAAGCATAGTGGGCGCCAGTGGCGCGCCCGAGAGGCAGGGGTGGGCGCAAGAGCGCGCCTGCAGAGAGAACTCGGTGCGGGGCGGCACTGAGAGGGTTGGAAGTTCAATTGAGGGGTTACGGCAGGAGCTGGATGTTAAACCGCGGAAATTACACGAGCCGTTTCGATGTGGGACGTGGAAAAATCTCCAGGAGCGTATCCTGGCCGCCCGATTGATCGCGCGCCAGATCTCGGCCGCACATCTCATCACGCCGCTCCCGTTCAGATCCAGTCCGTTGAAGAATATTTGATCGCCTGATCCGATGGCTCCGAGGCGTCTCCTTCCTCGAGCTCGGCCGAGGCACCTCCCGCGACGCCGCCTGAACCAGTGGCCCTCCGAGCAAGCCAAATCAAGTTTCCGACCACCTCTGATTAAACTGAAGGCTCCCTCGTGCTCGTCTGGCCAAACCGAACCCATTCATGCATAAAAATACACATGAATGCAACGGGAGAAGAAATTTGCACGAGGCCGAAGCAAACCAAAGGTGCGAGGCCACGTGGAGTTTATGCTTTGCATGAATCGGGATAAACATAGGCATGTGTACGTTTCCATGCACATGCATGAAGAGGAAAATAAAGAAGGAGAACCCGCGGTGAACTGAGGAGAAATATCAAGATTTGAAGAATCTTGAAAACCCAAGAATTTTAGGAATTCGGATTTATATCCCGCGGAAGATATGAGGCATTCCTATGCCTATAAAAGGAGAGCCCGAGGCATTGGAGATGCTTGCTGATCCTTTGAGAAACGGGAGTCCCACGAGTGCCTTGCCTCGCGAAGAATAGCCTGCGCTCCCCCTATGCGGCAAAGAAGCCCGGAGCCATTTTTGGCATCGTGAAGTCCCTTTTGTGCATCCCTTGTGCGAAAGAGGTGAAGGGAAGTCCCCTGCGCGCACCCCTTGTGCGACAGGAAGGAGTCGAGCCGCATACTTGCGCGCTCGAGTCTCTTGCCACCCTCTCTGCCCGCACACTTGCGTGGCAAGAGGAAGGAGCCCGCAGTGTTGCACCTTGCACACTTGCGCGGAGGTTGAGAAGAGGACAAGGCCCTTTCACCTCACACCTTTCCAGTGCACCTTGTGCGGCTGTGAAGAGAAGAAGGGCACACCACTTGTGCGCCTCCCATGTGGCAGTGGTTCGGGTGAAGATAAGGCACACCTAGTGTGTGTGTGCAAGCAGAGGAGGAAGACCCGAGCCTTGTGTGTGTGCTTAAAAGAAGTGAAGTCCATAGTCTTGGGTGTGTTCAAGAAGGAGAGGCCAAGAACTACACCAAGTTGTGTGGGGAAAGTGAAGATGAAAGTCGAGGCCTTAGTGCCATGTGTGCAAAGTGAAGACCTCACATTTTGTGTTTTTAAGAATTGGAGAAGGTCGTAGCCTTGGGTGTGTGAAAAATGAGGAAGGCTTTCACCTTGTGTATGCAATTTGAAGAACACCCTTAAGAAGAGGAGAGAGGCCAAATCAAGTGTGTGCAAAGTGAAGAAGTTGTGTGTGCAAAGTAAAGAGGCCGAACCTAGGTGTGTGCAAAGTGTACACATTTAGAAGAAGAAAGAAGAGGACATCCACACTAAAGTATAACACACGTTAAGTGTGTAAACAAATTGAACAAAGTGTGTGAGTGAAGAAGGTGTGTGTGCTTAAGGAGAAATTACACTCTTTGAGTGTTTATCACACCAAGGAAGAGAAGAAGGGGAGTGCATGCTTACATGCATGCAGGTGCACACGTGAACAAAGCTGAATCAGGTTGTGTGCATTTGAGAAGACCAAGAACAAGAGTTCTTGAAGAATATTGAGAGGCCATGCAGTCAGTGCATGAGGAAGCAGAGATGCCATGCACTCAGTGCATGAAGTTGTGATGAAGTGAGACTGAATCCAAGCTGAAGTGAAAGGTATTATTTGGCTGAGTTTTCAGTAGTTGATCAAGACCAACTAACCTTCTCAGAGGTTATTGAAGTTTCTTGAAGAGAGAAGCCAGGTCATCCTGAGAAGAAGGAGATAAAGCCTGAGCAAGACGAGGAGTCATGTTCATCACAAGTGAACATAAGAAGAGAGCAAGGCTAGAAACCTTTATCCCAGGCTGCTGAAGATACTTGAAGAGCTGAACAAGAAGAAGAGCTACTCGTGTGACTCGAGGAGCCAGGAGAAGCCCCCTGTTAGACTCAGGGTGGAAGAAGTCTTCAGTGGGATTCTGGAGTAGGCCAGTGGGACTCTGGTAACACTGTGAGACATAGTATAAAGACCCTCTTGTGGGACTCAGGAGAGATACAGTGGGACTCTGTATCGACCATTGTAATACTAACAGATTATAATGGAAGAAACCATGTTGGGGCGTATAACCAACATGGCAAGGACGTAGGCCTTTGGTGTCGAACCTTGTAAATCCTTGTGTCTTGTGCCTTTATATTTACTGCATCATTCGAGGAAAGGTGAGAGATACAAGAAGAGTGGATCGAGGCTTTAACCAGCCATAGAGGTTTAATTGATTAAGAATCAATTAGTAAAAAGTTTTAAAGGATCACTGATTCACCCCCTCCCCCTCTCAGTGATTCACACTGATCTGGGAACTTCAATTGGTATCAGAGGGAAGGTTACCTCTAAAAGATCCAAGACAGTCTATATGGAGTGCAGATTTGAGGAAATGAAAGAACAGCCTCAAATGGAGATATCTGCCAAGACTCTGAAAAACAGGATGAAGAAACAGGCCAAGAATATGAAGAAGAAGATTGTTGCTGATAGAGAAACACCTGACAATTCCTTTTATCACTCTTCTGGTGAAGCCTGTCCTAGCTGTGATGATGATGGAAGAATGAATGATCTTCTAAATGCAATCGAATATCTTCAGAAGACAGTCCCCAGGGAAGTAGCCATGTGTATTACTACAGGAATCCTTGATCTTCAAGAAGAAAAATTACAGCTAGAAGAAGAAGCCAATGCAATGGAAGATCAGTTGGCTAAAAGGATTGGCATAACCAACACTCTCAGAAAGCTGGTGAAGGCTAAAGATGAAACAGTATTACTTTGCAATGAAAGATATGAAGACACTACTGAAGAATTGCAAAGAAGCCTTTCTGAGAAAGAGTTCTTTATGATAAAGGTTAAATATGTTTTTCATGCACTGGAAAAGAGGCACAAAGTTTCAATGAATGTCAGAGATGCTCAAATTGACGACAAAGTAAACAGGGTGAAGGAGCTGGACAATTCATTGCTAGAAATGAAGAAGGTGCATGAATACCAGTTAGAACAGCTGAAAGAAACTTGGGAAGGAAGGCTAAGAACTGTTGAGGATGATAAGAACTCCCTTAACATGAAATGCTTAGAACTAGAGGTGATATTGAAAAATCTGCAATCACCCAAAGCTGAATCCTCCCAGTCAGCTGAAAGTAGAAATGTTGCTACACAAGTGTGCTTTGAGAAGGATGATTCTAAAATAAATACATCCTCTAAAGAAAGGGCAACATATTCTAAAAAGAATGTATCATCCATACCATCTTGTACTCATGATTTTAAAAGTGTTTCCACAAAAAGTATAGGATGGAAGAATAATTCCAAATAAGTATGGATGAGGAAAATGAAGAAAGAAAGCTCTCCTGAAACAACACAGCAGTTCAAGAAAAGTACCCTACAATCAGAAGGACTCAAGAGGTCAAGATTTGTGGGTCAGTGTTGGTGTTGTAATATGTATGGGCACTGTGCAAAATATTGTTGGTACAATCCACTGAATGTAAAAGCACAAAGGAAGCCCATGCCAAGGGGGAGCAAGCCAGAGGAAAAGAAGCAGCATCCACAGGTCTAGAGACATCTGTTTACTGCAAATAGATTTGGATTACTTGACAACATCTGGGATGATTGCAAAAGTGGTCAAAAAGATACATGTCAATCTCCAACTGTATCCAGAGCTAAAAAGAAGAAAAGATCACAGAACCTGGCTCAGAAATAATCCTTGGGAAGCAAGAATAAGAAAGTGGAAGATGCTCCCAAGAAGATTTTGAAAAAGGAAAAGAAGTCCTTGGAGTCTAAATCCAAGAAGGGTGATGTATCCAGAAGGACCACCAAGAAGAAAACGTGCTTCTACTGTGGAAAGAAAGGACATATCATGGATCTTTATAAACAATCCATGAAATTCAATAGAGGCATACTGGACTCAAACAGAAAATCAATCCAGATGAAGCAGAAGGGATTGGTTGAAAACAAGTTGCCTAAGAAAGGTAGCTTGAAATCATCAAAGGAACCATGTGGAATATCCAGAACTGAAGCCACACTTCCAAGTGACTTACTAGTCATATGGCCAAATCAGTTGCAACTTGCCAAAGATCTGCAAAGAGCTGAAGATGAAGTTCTGGAAATTGCTATGGAAAAAGGGAAGAAGAATATTTCACATGAAGATGTATTGAGATCCACACCAGCACCAACATCATTGAAGATCAAATGTGCAAGTGTGAAGAATGGTGAAAATGGGACATCTCGGTTGAGAGAATCTTCTCAACCTTGTTGTTCACATTGATGAACCAAGGAGGTTCCATCTTATTCCCTAATCACTTGTATTTACATGTGCTGACATTGCAGGGAATTGAATATGATGATCATTCTCAACTGGAGGATGGTTTGGAAAGAATGGAGTGCACCCCTTTAGGGGGAGCCAATCTGGAGAAGATGGTATTCTAAGATTTAATACCATCTTGAGAAAAGCTGAAGGTATTCCAATCATACTTTCATCCCGCGTTTCTTAATTGTATTCATCATGACAATTAAGGGGGAGTATTGATTGAAGTCAAATGGATGAAAGGGGGAGCTTTATCATTGCACTGAACTTTCTAATGAGTTTTGTGAAGTATGTGCAGGATTTAGCAATTCATTGTTATATCTGAAAAATTTCAAACCCCTGAAGCATGATCTCACATGTACAGTGAATGATGGATAACATTGAGTTCCTTGGTTACATCACTCTTGTTTTCTACACCGGGTTAGCCCAAGTAGACTTAGAGATGATTTACTAAAGGTTCTTTGCTAAAGAGAACATGTGACATCATCCCTCTCTTAGTGCTTTTCAAGAAGATTCTATTCGAAGGGAGGAAGAGATATTTTTGAAAAGAACCACACCACACCTTTGCATTTGATTACCAATAAGGGGGAGAAAATATTGGCACACATATTGACCCATTCATATGTGCTGAAGAAGTGTATTGAAAACAAATACAAAGGGGGAGATTGAAGTGCACTGTGTTGCATTTGTTGTCAATGAGGCATGATGTTGTCATAAGATGAATGGATGTCAAGGAATGTCAAGATGTGAATGTCAAAGGATGTGATGGTGATGGAGATGAATAGAGAATGGCCATGGTACTGAGAGGCATGTCACTTAGGAGATTCACTAAGTGGCATAAGAGATTGTGGTTGAAACATTCTCTATGTATATCAGACGATTGTATAACTGATCTTAATGTTTCAATACTTGTATCAAGGTGATACTAAGTTACAACACTTCAAGAATGAATGATGATGGAGCATCATCATATCTGACGATTGTTGAGCTGATCTTTAAGTTCATAGAACTTGTATCCTGATGATACAAAGTCACAACAATGTTAGAAGACCATGCATTGTTAAGACAATGCGTGAGGAGATGAAGATGATCCATCCACACCTCCTAAGTGGATGAAGTGGATTAATGAAGTCCATGCACTATCAGTTAGTGCATGTGAATTTGAAGAAGATCCAATTTGATCTCTAATTGGATCAATGAAGCACATTGAAGAAATAATTGATCCAAGTGACTCGGTTGATGAAGAACCTTCGGGAATTCCATTCCTAAGTGATGAATAAATGTTGAATAGAATTGGAGGAATTCTAATGAAGAAGAATTTCTTAGAGGAAGAAGTGGCATTTTGCATTTTCACTTGGTTACTTTGTTTTTATACAAAGTCCTAAGTGTTTTACTTAGCAAAAAAGAATCCACCAAGGGCCAGCCTTAAGGGTTCAACCCAAGGCACATGTGGGACTAGGTCACCACGCCCAAGGGGATCCCATGAGGCCAGCCCGAGAGAGGTCGGGGCCGTGTATAAGCCCCAAAGGCCACGCGGTGATGAAGCCCGCGCAGCGTGAGTGTGAGGAGCGCGCCCGAGGAAGCATAGTGGGCACCAGTGGTGCGCCCGAGAGGCAGGGGTGGGCGCAAGAGCGCGCCCGTAGAGAGAACTCGGTGTGGGGCGGCACCGAGAGGGTTGGATGTTCAATTGATGGGTTGCGGCAGGAGCTGGATGTTAAACTACGGAAATTCCGTGAGCCGTTTCGATGTGGGACGCGGAAAAATCTCCAGGAGCGGATCCTGGCTGCACGATTGATCGCGCGCCAGATCTCGGCCGCACATCTCATTGCGCCGCTCCCGTTCAGATCCAGGCCGTTGAAGAATATTTGATCGCCTGATCCGACGGCTCCGAGGCGTCTCCTTCCTCGAGCTCGACCGAGGCACCTCCCGCGATGCCGCCTGAACCAGTGGCCCTCCGAGCAAGCCAAATCAAGTTTCTGAACACCTCTGATTAAACTGAAAGCTCCCTCGTGCTCGTCTGGCCAAACCGAACCCATTCATGCATAAAAATACACATGCATGCAACGGGAGAAGAAATTTGCACGAGCCCGAAGCAAACCAAAGGTGCGAGGCCACGTGGAGTTTATGCTTTGCATGAATCGGGATAAACAGAGGCATGCGTACGTTTCCATGCACATGCATGAAGAGGAAAATAAAGAATGAGAACCCGCGGTGAACCAAGGAGAAATATCAAGATTTGAAGAATCTTGAAAAACCAAGAATTTTGGGAAATCGGATTTATATCCCGCGGAAGATATGAGGCATTCCTCTACCTATAAAAGGAGAGCCTGAGACATTGGAGATGCTTGCTGATCCTTTGAGAAACGGGAGTCCCGCGAGTGCCTTGCCTCGCGAAGAACATCCTGCGCGCCCCCTGCGCGGCAGAGAAGCCCGGAGCCATTTTTGGATTCGTGAAGTCCCTTTTGCGCATCCCTTGCGCGAAAGAGGTGAAGGGAAGTCCCCTACGCGCACCCCTTGCGCGATAGGAAGGAGCCGAGCCGCATACTTGCGTGCTCGAGTCTCTTGCCACCCTCTCTGCCCGCACACTTGCGTGGTAGGAGGAAGGAGCCCGCGGTGTTGCACCTTGCACACTTGCGCGGCGGTTGAGAAGAGGACAAGGCCCTTGCACCTCACACCTTTCCAGTGCACCTTGTGCGGCTGTGAAGAGAAGAAGGGCACACCACTTGCGCGCCTCCCATGCGGCAGTGGTTCGGGTGAAGACAAGGCACACCTAGTGTGTGTGTGCAAGCAGAGGAGGAAGACCCGAGCCTTGTGTGTGTGCTTAAAAGAAGTGAAGTCCATAGTCTTGGGTGTGTGCAAGAAGGAGAGGCCGAGAACTACACCAAGTTGTGTGTGGCAAGTGAAGAGGAAAGCCGAGGCCTTAGTGCCTTGTGTGCAAAGTGAAGACCTCACATTTTGTGTGTTTAATAATTGGAGAAGGTCGTAGCCTTGGGTGTGTGCAAAATGAGGAAGGCTTGCACCTTGTGTATGCAATTTGAAGAACACCCTTAAGAAGAGGAGAGAGGCCAAATCAAGTGTGTGCAAAGTGAAGAAGTTGTGTGTGAAAAGTGAAGAGGCCGAACCTAGGTGTGTGCAAAGTGTACACATTTAGAAGAAGAAAGAAGAGGACATCCACACTAAAGTATAACACACGTTAAGTGTGTAAACAAATTGAACAAAGTGTGTGAGTGAAGAAGGTGTGTGTGCTTAAGGAGAAATTACACTCTTTGATTGTTTATCACACCAAGGAAGAGAAGAAGGGGAGTGCATGCTTACATTCATGCACGTGCACACATGAACAAAGATGAATCAGGTTGTGTGCATTTGAGAAGACCAAGAACAAGAGTTCTTGAAGAATATTGAGAGGCCAAGTAGTCAGTTCATGAGGAAGCAGAGATTCCATGCACTCAGTGCAAGAAGTTGTGATGAAGTGAGACTGAAGCCAAGCTGAAGGGAAAGATATTATTTGGCTGAGTTTTCAGTAGTTGAGCAAGACCAACTAACCTTCTCAGAGGTTGTTGAAGTTTCTTGAAGAGAGAAGCCAGGTCATCCTGAGAAGAAGGAGATAAAGCCTGAGCAAGACGAGGAGTCCTGTTCATCACAAGTGAACAGAAGAAGAGAGCAAGGCCAGTAGCCTTTATCCCAGGCTGCTGAAGATACATGAAGAGCTGAACAAGAAGAAGAGCTACTCGTGTGACTCGAGGAGCCAGGAGAAGCCCCCTGTGAGACTCGGGGTGGAAGAAGTCTTCAGTGGGATTCTGGAGCAGGCCAGTGGGATTCTGGTAACACTGTGAGACGCAGTATAAAGTCCCTCCTGTGGGACTCAGGAGAGATACCGTGGGACTCTGTATCGACCATTGTAATACTAACAGATTATAATGGAAGAAACCATGTTGGGGCGTATAACCAACATGGCAAGGACGTAGGCCTTTGGTGCCGAACCTTGTAAATCCTTGTGTCTTGTGCCTTTATATTTACTGCATCATTCGAGGAAAGGTGAGAGATACAAGAAGAGTGGATCGAGGCTTTAACCAGCCATAGAGGTTTAATTGATTAAGAATCAATTAGTAAAAAGTTTTAAAGGATCACTGATTCACCCCCTCCCCCTCTCAGTGATTCACACTGATCTGGGCACTTCAGATATCCCTTTTCCATGAAAGTACACTTCACTACAACCTTTTTATCATTACCATGATAAGTTTACTTTCCATTGTATTGTGAATTTCCAATTCTATGTTTACTGTGGGATATTATTATTCCATTGAATGGAGAAATATATATTTTACATATATCTATTATCACAATAATTAAAACTAATGATTACCTTTCCATGCTTATATATGAGTTTCTTTAAGTAACAATATGACAGGAATTATTTATACATTATCTTCATATGATGGATACATTGAAAATATAATGTGATATGTGGGTCTCATAATTTTATAGCCACTTGATGCATTGTTAGGTCTCATGATGTAAAATATTTAGGTATTTGATATAATCATTACCATTTTATGTATGATTTCTTATCATAGGGAATTGATGGTATGTTTATAATGTATTCCATTATTAATTACATCACTCTGAGATCAGTTATTCTTGTCCATGAATTTATTTATTGTTATATAATCCATGCATATGTTATTTTTTGGGTCATTTTTTTAATCCATGATTTATTATTTATTACATGTTTTTATATGATATATTTTTTATACTCTACCACTTACGAAAAACATGAGATCGCCCATTTATATTTTTTTCATTTCTTACATGTGACATATATATTTTAAACGATAAATAAAAATGTTTTCATGTTTTCGTAGGAAGTATCTTCTATTTTCAATTTAATGTATTGTTCATTTATATATCTAGATTACTAAGACTGTTAAAATGTTGGGATCATGTTATCTATGTATTTTATACCAATGTAATAATATAAATACCATATTATGGTTATTAGAGTTGGGATATTATAGTTGGTATCAAATTTAATTTAATAAAAACATTATGAACTTGATTTCAAGGAACATAGATATAGAAAATAACCTCATAATAAAACCTAATATTTAAAGAAATATTTCTATGTTAAATTAAATGAATTTGTAATAAATTCTTAGAAATTATATACTATGATTTTTAATTCATGGATTCATTCATGAAGTAATTATGTATATACCCTTATTTAGAAATTTAACTTAAACAAATGAATAAAAACCATATCAATATTCATAATTATTATAGAAATTTCCATATTGACAAAATCAATGAACATGGTGTTGGAGTTGAGAAGATTATGAATAGGTAAGGTCATTTGACTCATGTTTTGACTTATAATCATGCTCTTATGTAAAAACTATTTCATTATTTTATAGTGAAAAAATGTTTGAGAAAATCATGTGGAAATAACCACCACCCTTTAATGGATCCATGAATCCATTAGTAGATGAACAATGGATCAAGTGCCTTTGTAAAGTATTTAATTAATAGGGATACAGTGAAAAGGAGAAGTTATCATTGATGTGTATCATATAAACGGAGATGATTATAAATGGTGGTATTTGATTCAAAGAACTGAGAAGGAAGAGGTGATAGAGAATATGGAATGGAATTATTTTATGGTGATATACATTAAAAATAAATTTCTACTTGTGCAATGAGGTAACATGAAAAAAGTGTTGAATTTAACATAAAAGGAAGAGGAATATATTGTTGGGTATAAAGGTAATAGTACAAGGTTATCATGACATGTTATGGACTATTTATATAATCTAGAGAGTGATATTCCTCAATTATTTAGTGGGTTAAATCCAATCCTAAAAGAGTATTAGTCTCTCAAAATTTTTCCTTATATGAGGAAATAGTGACAAGTTCCATCCAGACATAAAAGGATTTCTCTACGTTTTTTTCATTGAAAGGTATTTAAGAGAAGAAGAGTGTGGTTTAATTCCTTGATGAAAATAATTAAGAAAAGGAAATGAATTAAATGGTAGAATTCCCTACATAAAATAAATGTGGGAAGAAAAAATTGAGGGCTTACTTAAAGGGAATGATAGTTTATTAAAATAGTGGAGATAACGGTCAACAATAGATTTAGTCTAAGCTAAATAATGAAGACATAAATTTCTAATGATTCCATTGTAAGGATATGGGACTCTATTCAAATAAATGAACCAAAAATCAAGGTAACATAACCCATAAGAGGCTAATAGAGTAAGTTTGATCATATGTTATCAAAACAATAGAATTCAAGGTTTCAAATGATGTTACAGTAGTTTATTTGATCATAAAATTAAACCTAAATAATATATTATTTTATTCTGGATCTACACACTCATTTATATGATATAATGTCGCTAAGAACCCTAAATAATCCCCTGGCCCAATAAAGATGGGGTTCTAGGTTAAAAATCAATATGAAAATATCATAGAAAAGAATATATATTGTTCTATCTCTATTAAAATATATGGAGGTTCCTTAACCGTAACTATATTTTTAATATTTATTATTTGCTTTTACATAATCCTAGGAATAGATTATCACTCAAAGTATAATGGAAAAATTTATTATCATTTCACATAATACAAACATTTTACACCTTTTATGTTTTAATAAATTTTTATAATTGTGAATTGGTTTTACAATTCACACTTCATTATATTTTAAAAATTCTATGAGGGGGGAATATAATCCCATATTTCTAGAGGAGAGAATTTATTAACTAATTCTTGTTTGACACCACCTCCTAAGGATTATCTTAATGAAATTCTTATAGAGGATAAATAAATTAATGAAAAGGATGTCCTTATAATAGGGAATGTATCTATTTTGAGGGATTTTATTAATGTATTCCCTGAGAAAATACATGTACATCAACCAAATCATGAATTTGGATTATCCATTAATTATATCTATGATGAAAATCCCATATCTAACCATATATATAGAATTACATTGATACAAATTGTGGAATTAAAGAATTAATTACAAGAGTTGTGTGATAGATTATTCATACACCCATGTGTTTCACCTTGGGGAAAAGTTATCATATTTTTTGAAGAAGAAGGATTGGTATATGTTTATTCATTGACTATAGGGAAATAAATACTATTATTATAAATAAAAATTATCATAAACATCACATTTATGTCCTATTTGATCAATATCAAGGGGCTAAATACTCCTCAAAAGTTGATATTAATTATATTTACCAACAATTATATGTCAATAAGTATGATATACTAAAAATATATTTTTTTCATAAGGTATGGGTATTATGAGTTCAAAGTAATTACCTTCTGGTTAAAAAATGAACCCTATATGATTGTGGGTTTAATGAATACAGTATTCAAGGATTATATTGAATTTTTTTTACTGATGATATCTTGATGTAAAATAAGTGATATGAAGATAATGAATAACACTTTGGAATTACCCTTGACACTCTAAGGGATAAAGTGTTGTATGGGAAATTTTTATGTGAAAATGTTGGCATCAACAAGTTTCTTTTTAGGACTATATTTTCTATAAGGATGGAATAATTTTTGACCCTACAAAGAAAAAGGTGGAAATGAAGGCCCATTCCAATGAATATAATATAGGTACATAGTTTCTTTGACTTAGCATTTTACAATCAGTTTTTTTTTGAATTTTTTACAAATTAGAGAATCTATTAACCAATTTGACACATAAAGGGATCAAATAAACATGGTTAAAGGAATGTGAATAAATTCTCTAGGAAATAAAAAATATATTGATCAATACCACAGTATTAAACTTACCATCAAGAAAAGGATGAATTTTAATATATATTATTGTATCAGATAAATTCATAGGGTGAATCCTTATTAAAATTGATAGATATTTTTTTAAGAATCAGGGAAATTGAATACCCATTGAAAAAACTATCTGACTCATGATCATGGGATTAAAGATATAATATTTTCATTGAAAATATGGAGGTACAATCTTTATGGAGAAATATAGGACATATATACCAATCACAAAAGCCTGAATTATATATTCACTCAGAAAGATCTTGAAATGAGACAAAGAAGATGGTTGGGACTACTAAAGGAATATGATTGTATAATGAACTAGTATTCTACGAAGGAAAAAAGGTGTAATATTCCTAGATTATAAAGGATCATTGATTTAGTTATATAATGTGTATGGTAATGGATCTAATATTAAATAATTTAGTAAATTTGGACATGAAAATTATTAATAGAGGGGACACATAATTTCTTTCCCAAGTAATTTTACAACAACATTTACTAGTGAGAATAAAAAAGTATCAATATGATTAAAACGTTTTAAAAATAAAATTAAATTTATAAAAGTGGGGATATTGACATACATTATCTATGAATATGGCATGCTGAAATTTAGAAAGTGACCATGTGTACCATCAATACCGTATATGAAGAGGGGGTTACAGGATAAAGCTCATAGCCTAAAGTTATCTATACACAAATGTACCACCAATATGTATAGGGATATAAGGGAGCACATTAAATGGTAAAACATGAATTGTGTAACACCCATAGATTTTTTGAAATAATATTTTTCAAATTAATTTAATTTTTTGATATTTTTCATTCCATGCAACACTGAATATAGATTATGTTATATGAAATCACTAATCTTGAGTTGCATTTCAAAAAAAATAAAGTTACTCATTCACTAAATTAAATAATTAGATTAGCTTGAGGTAAATTAAACACTATATTTGGATTATGTTACACACATTACTGAATTGTTTCGATATCTTGCATCACACTCAAGGAAAAGTTTTACCAAACTACATTATACTATTAATATTGTTATTAAGAAATTATTATAGTTACCAGCTAGACTTTGGAATGGAAGTTAAAAATAAAACTAATTAAATAATAAAATAATGTTTTAAACATGTATATTAGAAGAATTAATTTTTGACCAATTAACTATAAATATAAGTAAAAACCATTTTAAAATATTTCAATTCTTTTACTGGAGAACTAAATTTATGAAATCAAATGTGTTTAACCGTAATAAATAAATTAAAAAACTATTGATAAATTGTTTTAATGATATATATATATATATTATTTATTCAAATATTTAATGTTCAAATTATGTGTTTTCTAGACATGAGAAAATAATGAATGAAATTTTATAAATAAAAAGATGTATTTTTCTAAAAGGTAATTTTACAGCCTTTAAATGAAGAACCTATTTTATATATAAATTTTGACACTTTTTTAATTTTTATTTGAAAAAAAAAATTGAATTTGGAATATAAAAAATTACTTTGGGTGAATTTTGTTATTTTTCGGAAATATTTCATTTTTGGATGAATAGTAAAAAAATACTAAGTTTTAACTCAAAATTTCTTTTTCTTCTAATTTATTAATATAGTTAATTTATATTTTAATTTTTTTATGAAGTATAATTATATTAAATATACATAAATTATTCCAATTTTGGGCACAATACCCAATTTCCAATTGTAATTAGATATAAAAACATTTCAAACTTTTTGACTTTTTCATTTTCAAAACACGTCATCTCGTCCCAGCTATGGGATTTATTTTAATTTAACTTCTTCCAATTTTAGTTTTAGAATTCCGAATAAATTAATGAATAATTGGAATAAAAATAATTTATAATATCTAAAAATTTCATTTTAGTCTATGACCAAAAATATTACAGAAGGTAATTTAAATTAATTACAGTTATTAAGGTAAAAACGAGATTAATTAATGACTAAACTTAAAAACAATAAGGTGAAAAAATGACCCAACACTTGTATAAAAATTATTATATGGACATATTTAATATATTTAACCATAAATTACATATAATGGCCATTTTTTAACCCAAGGGTGGAAATTAAAATGTGGGGAGCACTCAAATATTTTCGAGATTACCCCCTATGTCTTTTCCCCTCTTATAAAAGGACTCATATACTGGCCGCAACATTACAAATATCAATCCATTTTTTATGGGCCAAAACCTACCCATATATCCTCCCAAATTTCCTAAATTAATCATAATATCCTCACTTTGGTCATAAATACAACCAAAGAAGCCCTTTTGTGAAAACCAAAACGTGTTACCCAAATAAGAGGTAATGTTCTACAACGTACATTTCTGTTTTATTTCTTTTTCCACCCATTTAGTTATTATTATTCCATGATTATATAATAAAATCATTATACTAAATATACTGAGTTATTTTTATTACATTTTTTTTAACTACACCTACACACACATCCATAAAATGTGTAACGAACTTACCGTCCATGTGTACAGCAGACTACCGCCTCATGAAACGATGTCGTTTTTTCCATTACCACCTATCATGGTTGGGAATTATGATGAAAATAATATTTTTATTTGATATATATAATATTTATGATCTTTTTATTCTTATTTAATTATTATATAACACGTAACTTAAGTCTTTACATTTCATGAAAATACAACAACTTCTTTTGTGTACGTGTGGACTACCACCTCCTCAAAGTGATGTGATTCATTCACACTTTACATGGAATATATTAAGGATGGGATTAGTAAATTTATATGATATATATGAAATAATAATTATAATATAGTTATAATATATATAAATATAAAAACAGATTTATTCAATTTTATTACTTTCTTTCAACACGACAAGAAAACAGAAATAGTGTTTATACGTATGTACGACCTACGTCTCCATTAACAGTGTATTTAATTTCATATTTTTATATTTTATTCATTATTATAAATATTTTTTTACTGAATAAATATGATATTTATATCATTTTTCGCATTCTAGAAAAAAAATTTATCATGATCTAAGTAAAAGTATCATGAATAACAAGTCAAAACATATACGAAAAACAAAATGTATATTACTCAAAACATAACCTTAACATTGAATTGTTAATAAAAAAGCAAATATAAAGTAATAAAAAAATAATATAAGGTGTTATATATAATAATATGTTTCTTTATTTCATTTATAATAAACATATACTTATTATATATGAGTTTTGAATGTGTACAAAGAAATATAAGAATTAAGCTAAGGGATTTCTCATCTCACTTTTATTTTCTGTGAGACACAAGTCATGTTGACCACCTATTTCTTATATGTGGTGTGTATACTTACCATTTATTTTATTTTATAATTCTTATACTTATAATTATTATCATTGACCTATCCATTTGATTAACTACGTTTCATGGGCTTATAGTTCAAAAGTTACCAAATCGGAAAAGTAATGATGTCATAGTTTTATTACTTTGAGACACATGCCATGTTATGATCCTATACCCTTATACGAAGTTTATATACTGAAATATTACAATTTATATCATGAATATACTTATTATAATGATATTTAATCTTCTTTTATCTTTATACTTTCATGGGAATTATGATTTAATGTTACCAAAGTGCTAACAGTTTATTGCTACAATCTCATCATTTATCGAGAATATTAAAGATTATACTTACATTGATGAACTATTATGATCCATATATCAATAATAGACAAGAATTTTATAATCCTATGGTTATTCATGAAATTTTCAACTAATAGTCAAAAAATTCCACTCCTTTTTACATAATATAATTAAGAAAACGTTTTTAAGAAAATTAGACATTATATCTCTTTTCTGTCAGAAATCAGTTTATATAAATAACATGTCTTCTAAAAATGTTTTCTTATGATCCTTTAAGATTTGTTTTAATAGAAATAGGATTTAAATGATTTTCATGCTTCCTTTATAAGTTTCCAAGTCAATTTTCAAAAAAAATAAACGTTTTCAAGATTCTATTATAGGATTTCAAAGAAAATGTCTTCCAATTTTTTTTAAAAAAAAAAGTGTTTTAAATGATTTTAAATTATTCCTTTATTAGTTTTTCATTTTTTTTCAAAGAAAATTATTTTGAATACGTTTCATATTAAATAAAAGTGATTTTCAGGGATGGATTATTTTCCTTAAGAAAAGTTTCAGGTGATCATTCAAAATGACTCTCCATGTAGGATTTAATCCTTTGATATAGCTTATGATTTATTTAGTATATGATCTAATAATACCCTTAATTTTCATTCTTTAATGGTCTGTGTTTTTATAAAATTATTTTTATAAAACTCATTTCTCTTCCATGGGTTCTAAGATTTTGAAACCCACTTTTTCCATGGGTTTTTCTTGGATGAAATAATTTTGAAACCTATCTCTTTTCCATAGGTTATTGTGTGATGAAATGTTTATGATGCCCATTTAATTTCTTGTTTTATTATATGATATTTATGATACCCCTCTCTTTTTTTATTTATAATATAATGAAAATTTTCTTATATTTTGGAAAAATTTATGATTTTATTATGTGATGGGTGAGACCTATAACTCCCTATAATACAATGGGTAAACCTTTATATATCAATAGATAATGATAGGAAACAAGTTTAGAGGTTAAATATATAATGGTAATAGGTGTGTCCTAATCAAAAATGGGAAACGTGTGTCCTGATCTACTATAGGAAGATGGGGAAACCGGATCTACTATGGGAAGATAAGGAAACTCAATACACTATGAGAAGATGGGGAAATGAAATACCCAATGGGAAGATGGGGAAACCCAATAAACCATGGGAAGAAGGGGAAACCTGATCCCTTATTGTTGAATCAGAAATTATATGAAGATGAGAAAATTCAAGAGTGGGGTTAATTGTAAGTTTAAAAACATTCATTTTCAGTTTTAAAGAGAAACTTTGTTAAATAGAAAAAAAAAAGTTGTATTCACAACACCACTTTTGTATTTAAACAGTAATCAGACTAGGCCCAAGGTTCCTCTGAAAATAATATTGTAATCATGATTATTCTGATATGTAATCCATAGGTTTGATTATGGTTAATAGAATCATATTAAGTAATAATTTTATTCTCAGTTAACTATTAAGAAATGAATCATAATCTCAATGGTAATGATTTATCAAAGTATTAAAATAAATTGGGATTCTATCCTAAGGCATGTAGAATCCTAATCATAGTAAATGATTTAATCATAATCACAAAAATAATATCCAAGATTTAATGAAAAATAATCGTAATCAAATAAATTATTATAATTATAATACTAATTGAAAAATTGATATATAAAATAATTCACTTTATTTTATAACAGCAGTGGAAATGAAAATACAAAGGTTCTATAAATCCCTTCCCCTTGCAATTCTATTATGAGGAAGTTTAACAAAGATAAAAAGGTTCCAAAGAAGGTCTCTGGAATATTCCCTAAGTATATATATATTATCAGTGGAATATGCACCCGTTCATGGACTATGAAGTTTCAATAAAATTCTTGTGAGCAAGTTAGTCAGATTGATTTTTCTGGGGGTCGATCTAGGCACTCACTCTTTCAATGTTATATGTGTTCTCAGAACATGGGTAAAAAAAATCTTGTACATGAGTCGTCCAAACAAGGTGTAGATATTTTTTATATTCTTGTACCAAAATTGAATCCTTCCATAATTGGGTATTTTTTAAGGAAGATGGGAATGAGGTCTCATTTTCAAGGTGATCCCATGAATCACCACATTTGGGTGTTCTGAAAGCCCTCTATTTTAATGGAGAAGTTAAAAGTATCTAGGGAACAGATTTATGTCAAGGATTTTGCAAGTAATCAGTTGTGTTTTTTCTAATTTGTGCATGTGAAGTGTGAATCCCTTATTCTGGAACAATTATGGCTTGACGTTAGCTCCTTTAATCTACGCGGTGATCCCTGGTATGTGGTCGATGACTATAACATGGTTATGTATGCTTCAAAATAAGGTAGTATCCACCATTATGAGTTGTGATAGTTCTTATTTCTCGTGATTTGTGTTTCTTGAGGGTCTCTGAGATCTGGGGTATACTTGTGCTCACTATACTTGTTGTAATAACCAAAGAGTCCAGTGATGGGCATGGTGTAGTCTTGAAAAGTGATTTATAAATCTTCATGAAATTTCTCTATTCCTGACCACTGAAGTCCATCATTTGGTTCGTTCACACTTTGGCCACTCCCCCTCCTTTTTCATATCAGAGAAGGAAGTTCCGAAGAGAGGTTCTTTTTCATCTCTAACAGGTGGGTGGCTCAACTAGACTTCGTTAACACGGTTCCAAATTCTAGGGAGGGTCCATTCTAGGGGGTTCACTCGATCACCTTTCATAAAAAGTTTTCCATGCTTAAACAGGCCCTCATAATCTGGTCTAGTTCTCTTCCCTCAGTGTTTTCGAGTCTGGATGACATTATGAAAGACTTTGAGCTTTAGGAGTCTAGGATAGAGGATTCGTGGGATGAGGATACTCTACATTCCTTTGGGGTCATGAATCATCCCATGAAAGAAAGGTTATTGGAATAGTAGAGGTGTATCCATGAGAGATGATGTGATACTTGGATTAGGAAGGGTGATCATAATACTTCATATTTCCTTGTGTTTCTAAAGTAGAAGCACTGAATTCATACCCCAAAATCCACCTTGAATATGGATCTTACACCAGTGACTTATATATCATTGATAAATTGGATCATTCACATTTCAATTCTCTTATGTGATAACCTAACCCACTAATATAGGGAACCTTGTTGGAGGGGCAGGGTGCTTTTTTTCAATTCCTCTAGTAACCAGGAGCACTCAATTCCTGTTTATTGAGAAGGTTCCAAAGAAGGAGGAGGTGTGTGATTTAGTCACCCCTCTTAAGAATAATAGTTCCCCTAAACCTGATATATTTCTAGGAGATTTCTATGTCAGTGCATGGGATATTATCAAAAATGATCTACTTGTAGCTATTAAGGATTTTTTTCAAGGAGGGGAGATCACCCGGGTTGCCTGCATCACTGCCTTGATCCTTAATCCTATGAAAAAAGACCCATATTCAATTCATTATTACTGGCCCAAAAGTCATTTAAATTCATTTTATAAGGTTCTTTAATCTTTAATCAATAGATATATCTCTTGTTTTATTCATGTCTGGGTTTCAACGGAGCAGCATTCCTTTATTTATAGGATCTCTATCCCAGGGACCATGGTAATTTCCCCGGATTTGTTTGCTGAGATTAATAGAAGGATTATGGGTTCTAATATCATTTTCATGGTTTATATGGATAATGATTATGATTTCCTAGATTGAAGCTTCATCATCAAGGTTATGATACGCATGGGATTCTCTGAATGGGTCATTGATTTTTTATTTTGCTATTATAGTTCTTCCCAATTCAATATTGTATTCATGGGGAGACAATGTAGTTTCATGAAGTCTATGAGTGTCCTTGGGAAAGGAGACCCTCTCTCACCTTTCATCTTTGTCTTTATCTAAGATTCCCTTTGTAGGAATGTTGCCTCCAGCATTCAGCAAGGGATTCTCAACCCTTATCGATGTGGTCCAAACTTCTCTGGGGTGTCTTACCTTATTTTTGATAATGCTTCAATATTTTTTATTAATGTTTATAGGTATTTTGTGAAGAATCTCCAAAAGATCATGAGTTAGTACTCCAAGTGGAGAGGCAAATCAATCAATTACAACAAGATCTTCTTTTATCTTCCTCCTTGATTCCGAGACAGACGTAGATGCAACATTGAGAACATATTGGGGATGTGCAACAAGAGATTACCAATGGAATACATGGTGTCTTCTATTTCCCATGGTAAAGTTTTCAATATACACATTCAATTTATGGTTATAAAAATTAGTGATCATATTTGCAATTGGAAAAATCGCTTTCTTTTGTTTGGAGGGAGGATTAACTTTTTCAATTGCATGATTTCTTCTATACCAATAGATATTTTGTCTATTATTAACGTGTCGAAAGAAATTTTAAAAAATATTGAGAACCTCCGGAACTCCTTTATTTGGGATTCTCAATGTGATAGTAGATTCCATTGGGAATCATAGGATAAATTGACTAAACTATTGAAGAAATGAGGAATAAACATTAGAAATATTAAAGAAGCTATATACTATCTCTAGGGAAAACATTATTGGGAAATCATTGTGTGAGAATCCTTACGGAGTATGTTTATTAAGGGAAAGTATGGGTATGGTATTATGGTTGAATCACTAATAACCTCATCTCTTTGAAATTCTATTATGTCTTATTTACCTACACTACAAGGTCGATCATGGTAGATCATTGGTCACCGTGATGTTAAATTTTGGGATTGTAATAGGGGATGAGGAATTATGGGGTTTCCAGGATTCCATGTGCCTGATATGTCTTTCAAGGAATCCTACACTTTTCCTTCTTTTACCCAAGTGAATCATAATGTATCATAGGAAAGTGTTTTCATAATTATTCATATAGATGAGGCTGCGGACTAGTGCATTTTTAGAAGGTCCTATTCTGGTAAATTTTATACCAAGTCTTATAAAAAATCTATTTGCAAGATGCCTTCTAGTGATTCATGGGGAAATATCCTTTGATAAAATTATATTCCATAGAATTTTATGTTCCTACTGTAGAGGATCTGACACATTGTTCTCCCAACAGAATAATCAATCATACGAAGGGGTGAGTAGCTGGCTTTGAAATGTCTTTGATGCTCAGTTCCATGTGTTGAAATATTGACACATCTACCTTTTTAGAGTGACAAGGTGACCCTTCTTTGGCACGATCTTGGGGAGTTCATAGGTATTATTCAATAGGCAGGCATGTTTTATGATTTATCTCATATATGGTTCATGGGTGATTGCAGCACTTCCTTAGAGGGGTATGAACGTGTGTTGATTCCCGTTATGGGCTGTTGGTATCTTAAGAAATATTGAAAATGGGTTCTACATGAGGGGAATCCCCCCTCGTGTTTGGCACTGGTGTTCAAGGCTAAATTCTATGCTACCGAGCTGGCGAGCCTCCTAAATTAACAGGTGATAGATCCTTCTCTAAGGCAGTATTTACCTGACAGAAGCCCCATGCCATATTTTTTACAATCCATTCAAGACACTGGGTTTGCTGGACTCCACCCTCATGTGGTTTTAAGCTCAACATATATGGTGTATGCATCCGGGGGAATATTATGGGAGGGGTGTGGATTGAGAGCCTTCCAGATCAATGGTGTATGGATTTATCTCCTTCTATGGGGCCAGTGACTCTCTTAAGGTTGAGAACGCTGCTCTCCTCACCACCCTAGAAATGTGTAAGACTCATAATATCTAGCTCTCTATGGTGGAGAGATACTTGAGGATTATTTGGAGTTCTATCAAATGAATCTCTTCTACCCCATGTCCAGTCATCTATTTTCTCTGTAAGTGAAATACTCTTCTTCATAATGGCATTAATCTCTTATATACTTTGCACGAGGGTAACCGAGTAACTGATTTCATAGCTGTTGTGTCCTACTAGGATGTTCCTTTCTCGTATTATTATAGTTTACGTTCACTCCCCTCTATAGGTTTGGATATATTTTTAGGAGACGCCCTTAGTCTTTATTTTTTCGGACCCCCATGATGTATTTCTTTTATTATCTATTAATAAAATTCAATTCATTGTGTGGTAAATTTAGAAGAGATATCACACAATGTCTCTATAATCAATAATGTCTAAAATCTTGTGTCTTGTATCTAGAGTACAAATGACTAGTTATTTATAGGTATTCATCCCAAAATTCATATTGATCTCCATCAGTTAGATTTTCACTGAGATTTTAAAGAGTAACTAGACACCTATCACTCCAATGGTCAAATGATAACTACAAACATGATGTATTTTTTATTAACACATAAGTAACACCATAGTTTTGATTAAAAGAATACCTAACATTACGATTAATTTTTTGGGGTATAAAAAGTAAATATAAATGAGTCCGATGATAATCATTATGAGTTTTAGTGTGAAAGACTTGATAGAGTGATTGGTTTTTAAATGAATCATATGTTATAAATCACATAAATTGATAATTAAGATAATCATAGAGTTTTTTCACTATGATAGTTTTCATGATTATGATATTTATCATATCCATACTCATTATGAAAATTGTAATGATAAAATATTTATTTTTTAAGCCAAAACACTTAATGTAATTATGATAAAATGTAATACATATTCTTATAATAACACTGTTAAAATACTGTGGACATGAAATAATTATAAATTAAATATATACGAAACATTTTGTGATTTTCAAAACAAAAGTAATGGGAAAGTAAAAAAAGGACTTTTGACTTAACAATATCTCCATTTTTGGAAATCATAATCGATAGATCTAAAATAGAAAATATCTTTTAAAAACATAAGTATAAAATTCTATTAATAAACTTTCATATTAATATGTAAGAATTAATACATATATCCCTCTGATTTTATAACTCATATGAATATAATGATGAATACGTCTAACTCCCCCTTAGGATAAAATACCCTAAATGATCATATTATCTTTTAAAAAAATATCCCCCTTACTATATCATTTTCTCTTTTTATAAGTTTTCTCCCTCTTTCTATATCATTCACCCTCTTTTTGCTTTTCAAAAATGAATGTGAATTGTCCTTTATGTACCTGAAAAGGGGTTACAGAAACAATCCATATGAAACAATAATGTTATTAATAATCTAAAAATACATAAAAGGATATTCAACAAAATGAATTGGAATAAATTAAATCAAAATGAATATAGATGAAATTTCTTTAATTAATGTTTCCAAAAAAATATAACAATAGTTAAAAAAGTCATTTCTTCTCCATATGATTCAAAAAGATAATTTTCATCAAAATGAATACTTTTATATCCTCCATCATCTTTTCAAGACATTATTGATGGGTCTGAATCTTTTCTTCATGTTCTGAAAACAACTAATCTTGAGTATGATTCAATTATTTTTGTGAGAAAATATTTTATTCAAGAGTATGAATCATTTCTTCTTGACAGATTATTTTCTGATCTGGAGTATGGAAATTTTCTTCCTGAAGGAGAATTTTAACTTCCTGATACTTTCTCTTCATTTCATGCACTTCAATTTTATCATTTATAAAAACAATGTGACTCTTCAAATAAGTTATTTTATCCTCATAATTATTTAAGAATTAAATTTATATTTAAATTTACTTTAGCTTCCCATTTAATTCATTGATTTCACATGAATGGGTGTATTTTAAGGTTCCAAAATTTTGTAGAAATATTAATTTTGTGGTGGTGTTACTTTCTAATATATTAAGATCAATAGATACTTCATTTATAATATTCATTATATATTAAATTAAGTCTTCATGATATTTTATATTTGAAACGGTAATGTGAGACAACTTTAATACTTTTTTGAAAGCCTTTTTTTCGTCTTGAGCACTTTCATCAGACACTTTGAAATTGGATTGAAGCTCGATCAGTCTATCCTTTAAAACTATGATTGAATTGTATCTTTTATTTTGGTTTTCAGAAACCAAATCCATTTTTCCTTCTAGCCTTGGAAAATATGGAATATTATTTTCTATTATAATTAAATATTTAACAATTTATTGACCTCTTTTTATTGAAATTGTTTAATCTGAGTCATTATATTCCAAAAAATCAAGATGATCTCAATAATGAATTTCACTATCCATGTCTTGTAAAGACTGTTTATGTTTTTAATCATCCATGTCTTTTTATTCATTATCTTAAATATTAATGAATTTATTAGATTGGACTCAATTAGAAGATTTATTTGAAGTCTCAACTCTAGGATATATTAATTTAATTGAAGTTACATTTGAAGATCTCATGGGTAAAATATTGAAGTGATATTTTTCTCTCTGAATAGATTTATTTTCATTATAATCACTCTCCTTTTCTTCTTATTCTTCACTTTAATTTTCTCTTTATTCCTCTTGTTCTTTATTTCTATATTGTATTTCTTCCTCTTCACAAACATATTCATCTATTTGTCTCATTTTTATATGTTATGTTTCATCTAAAAATTTTTTCTGACTATCTTTAGGTGGCACTGATTCTTTACTGATAGATTTATTTTCTTTTTTCCTTTTCTTGGATAGTAGGAGTAACCATTCCTTCTTGAAAATGTTCCCAAATTATGATTCCTACACTTTAATTTTCAACATCTTTCAATAGATTATCAATATCAAAAACATATATCTTTTCCTTTTTCATATTCCTTTTCCTTTATTCTTCTTAAAAATCATACCCAATAAAAAAAATCATCTAATACCTCGGCATGGTCAAGACCAAACTGAGGGTATCCTTCTTTACATCCATTTTTCTTTTCCTCTATTCAGAAAAAACTACTTTACTATAGACTTTTTACATTTGGACATTTTATGATAAATTGACTTACATTTCACTTTCTTCTCAAAAACAGTCAATATATATTCTTTTTAAAGTTTCTAATAACCTTCAACATCTTCATTTGAAGTATTTTCTTCAGTGCCTTTGAAAAACGTTTTTGATTCTAAATCAAAATGAAACATCAACCATTTTATCATATCATTACTATTATGATGAATTTTCATTTTCTTTAGTATTAATTTGATAGAGATATTGAGAAACATTAGACCTTTAGTAAGAAACTTACTAATGATTCTAGTAAACATAATCAATTGGGATCTGATGGCTCTAGATTTAAATTTTTTTATACTTAAAAGTATATAACCCATTAAATTCAGCTTCATAATATTTACCAGATTATCTTGAAAGAAAACAAATGAAACATTTAGGGCTTCCCTCTCACCTTTTATGGGAATAAAAAACCCTTGTATCCAAAGGTTTGTAAGATGATTATCAGATGAGAGATTAGAATATTTCGTTTTGTCCTCATGAATTTCAAAGACTGATTCCACATATCATTTCCTATAGAAAGCCCCTTTTTCTTTAATTAGATCATGATAGGGACAAAAAACATCACCTTCTAAAGGTACACTAATAAAATAATTGACTTGGTTGGTAGACATTCTAAACTCTTTTCCTTATATAGAAAAACTTTTCTTCAATTTTTTATCAATTTTCACATTACTATAAAACTCTCTTACTTCATCAATATGGATAGTTTCTTGATTGGTTTTAGGCTTTTCTAAACAAAATGATTCCCACCCTTGAAATTTAATGATCCTTTTCAATGAGGAATCATACTTTTCATAAAAATATTTCTTGAATAACCTTTCCTTGTTGATATTAATGGTTGAAAATTCTTTAGGATCCATGGTTTTGGGAGAATATGTCATTGATTCTGACATGAGAATGAAAACTACTTTTGAGAAACGAAACTTTCAGACTTGACACTATGAAGGGAGGTACATATTTAACACAAATAATCAGAAAACAATATGGGATAGGGTAGGGGTTCCCCTTTATATAGGTGGAGGAAGGATTCCATTAAAATTATATAGCATAGATTAGATCAAACTAATCTAATAGTTAAAAAATAAACTCTTTAGGTTTTAAAAAATATATAAAACAATTATCATATTCAAAATGATTCTGATAATGTTTTTTTTTAATGATAAAATACCAACAATGAAATTTAATTAGAAAATTGTATGGTAAGAAAGTAAACCTTTCAGTGTTTCAAGCAAGATTTATTAGTTTTGGTAATTATTTCTTCTTAAAAAAATTTATTATGGAATAAAAAGAAAAAAAATTAGTATTAAATTTTTTTATTATGAAAAATATTGGGTATGAGAAACATTGATTATAGATAATTTTGAGTACCAAAAAAATTGAATATGAAAAATATTAGGTAGAAAAAAAATTAGTACAATAAAAATTTGAGTATGGAAAATATTGAATACAAAAAATAATGGGTATAAAAAAATTGAATATGAAAAATATTGGGTATAAAAAAAATTGAATATGAAAAATTTTGAATATGAAAAAAAATATTTTTAAAACATCAAACATATGTACCCCCCCCCCCCACGAAAAATAATAACTTAATTAAGTATATGGTTTAAATTAGAAGAATATATTAATGATTAATTTATAGTGATCACTCCAAGATTCTATTTAATGTATTAAAATATATCATATGGTAATGGTTTTGTAAAGATATTAGCAAGTAGTTATTGTGTTTTGATAAATTGTAAAATTATATATCCTTTTTGTGGGTGATACCTAGAAAATTTATGCCTAATATATATTTGATTTTTACAAGGGTGGTTTCATATTTTTTTACTATGGGAAATGCCACTTGTTTTATCACAACGTATTTTATTTTTTGAAAAACTCATGCCCTAGTCGGTGAGTGTGTGTTTCATCCACAACACCTGAGCACAACAACTTTCAGCTTCCATATATTCAGATTCAATATTGGAAAGTACTACCAAGTTTTGTTTCATACAAGACAAAGAAACTAATGAATCTCCTAAGAAATGACTGCTTCCATATGGGATTTTTCTATCCATTCTACAATTACCAAAGTCAACATCCAAAAAACTTTTCAATTCAAAATTATTTCTTGACGAGTGGAAAAGTCTTAAATCGATGGTTTCCTTTAGATAATGAATAATTATTTTAAAAACATTAAATTATTTTCCTTTGGACTAGCTTGGTATCTTTCACAAAAGAAAATAGAAAACATTAAGTCTAAACGACTAGGTGTTAAGTATAGTGGACTTCCTATCATACCTCTAAATTTTTTTTAATCAACTAGTTTCCCAACTTCAATACTGTCAAGTGTATTTGAGGTACATATTAGAGTACTAATACTTTTAGTGTTGTCATATACATACTTTTTAAGAAGATATTTGATATACTTATATTGAAATATATAAGCTTCTTTTATCTTTTGATAAAATTTAAAACTAAGAAAAAATGTTAACTCTCCAAACATATTCATTTCAAAATCAGATTTTATAATATCCATAAAGGAATCTGTTAAAGTCTATTGAGTTGATCCATTTATAATTTCATCAATAAATATTTGAACAAAAAAAATATTTTTATTATCTTTATTTATAAAAGTAGTTGAATTAGCAGTTCCTTTATCTTAATTTTTTAAATTAAAAAATCTTGATAATCTAGCATACTAGGCTCTAGGGGATTGTTTAAGTCCATATATATCTTTAGTAAGTTTATAAATGTATTCGAAAAGTTTTTCATCTTCAAAACTATGATTATTTTCAACAAAAAAATTCCCCTTGAACATATCGGTTAAGGAAAGCACACTTCACATCCATTTGTAAAAGTTTTAAATTAAAGAATGCAGTTAATGCTAGTTGAATATGAATAGATTCAAGTCTAGCTACCAGATCATATGTTTCTTTATAATCTATTCCCTTTTGTTGATTATATCCTTTAGAAACAAGTATTTATTTATTTCTAATAATTATTCCATTTTCATCACATTTATTTATGGGAACCCATTTTACACCAATTATAGAGGTTTCTTTAGGTCCTTCAACCATGGTCCAGACTTTGTTCCTTTCAAATTAATTTAGTTCATCATGTATAGGCTTAATCCAATCCTCATCACCTAAATCATCAATAGTAATTATAGGTTAAAATTGAGAGAGGAAAGAAATATTTTCTACTTCATTTCTCAAAGAACTTCTAGTACTTCTAGTTGATTCACATCACCAATGATACTATCATTGGGATGATTCTTTAGAAACAACTGACTTGGGTTATGTAAAACGTATTCATTAACATAATATAGAAATTATTCATGAGTAAATACTTCGGAAATAACTTCTTGAGTATTTTACTTATTAGGAGAGTCTTCTATCAAGGGTTAAAGATTATTTTTTTAAAACACATCTGAGGATGTTGGTTGGGTTTGTTTTTAAAAAATGGTTTGTTCCATCAAATTTTACATATACAATTTCCTCAACAGTACAAGATTTTTTTTTTAAAACTATATATTCCTTAGAATTAGTAGAATAGCCTAAGAATATTCCTTCATCATATTTGGATGAATTTTTTTAAAAATTATATTTTATATTCAAGATAAATAATTTTCATCCAAATACTCTAAAGTATAAACATTTTGGTTTTTGTACTGTCCATAAATCTTAAGGTGATTTATTAATAAAGCATTGATTTAAAACTCAATTTATAGTATAGAAATAAGTACTAACAGATTTATCCTAAATTTTTTAGTAATTTATTATTCACTCAACATGGTTTTTTTATTTCCTGATGAATATGATTTCTTCTTTCAACAACACAAATTTGTTGAGTAGTTCTAGGTATGGAAACGTTATGAGTAATTATTTTATTAATAAAAAAGGTTACAAATTAGAGTTTACAAATTCTCCACCATTATCACTACAAATAGTTATCATGGGAAGTTTTTTATCATTTTTAAATTTGGCTGTAGAGGTTTAAAAATGACAAAAGGCTTCATAATTCTTATCCAGAAAATAGACCCACATGTGTAATCATCAACTAAATCAAATACATAGTACTTGACACCAATAATTTTATTTTGTGTAGGAACAAAAATATCCAAATGCACTAACTATAAAGCATCAGAAGTTGAGACTTAACTGATAGATTTAAATCCTGACTTATGATTCTTACCATATTGACATGGTCCATAGACTTTTGAAGAATCAAATCTAAATTCTGGTATATCCTTAAATAGTCTTTTCACAGTTAATTTACATAAGTTCCTAAGGTTAAACTAACCCAACCTTCTATTCCATATCCAATATTGATATTCCATTACACTTATTCAAGGTAATTTTTTACTCTTAAGGACTTTTATGTTATGTTTGTAAACATTCTCATGCCGATGGGAATAAAGAATGAATTTATCTCTAGAAATTTGTACTAAAAATTTATCATTACTAAAATTCACAAGGTAACCTTCATCACATAATTGGATTATTCATATTAGATTGTTCTTAATACCTTTTAAAAATAATACATTTTAAATTAAATCTTTTACAGGAAGAACAATATCACATATACCAAAAATCTTTCCTTGAGAATTGTCTCTGAAGGTAACTCTTACACCTTTCATTTTGATAATATTTTCAAATAAGTATTTTTTACTAGTCATATACGTGGAACAACCACTATCCATGTACTACATATTCATCTTTTTGGTGTTTCCTTTGTTTTCTTGAAAACAAAATAATTAAACTTTTGGAACCCAAACTTTTCTAGGTTCTGAAATATTTGAAAACAAAATCTTAGGAATCCATATTCATTTTGAAAAATGTTCTTTATGAAATCTGTAATATTGAATTTTATTTAAAGATAAATTTGTATTCCAACGTCCTCCTCTTTGAAATTTTGTGAAAAAGGGTCATTTTCATAAACAAAATAATTATTACTAAACAATTGTTTTGAATGAGTATTTTTAATTCCTAAACTATTACATTGTGAATGTATTTTTTTATAAATTTTATCAATGCCTTCCTTACCGGTGGTAAATTCGGATAAAAGTTTATTTAAATAAAAAATTTAAGACTTTTGTTTTATAACTAAATTCTAATTACATTAGTATTAGTTTCAAAATTGATTTTTTTTTCTAAAACATTTTTCTCATAAATCAAATTTAAAAATATTTAGATAGCTAATCCTTTTATGAATTAGATTTTTCATGGTTTTTAGAGATAGAATAAATTTCAAAAGTTTTTTATCAAGATATTTTTAAAATATGATAGTAATTTTTTTCAAAACATTTATTCTAAAATTTTCTTCATTAAATTTCTTACTGAATTTACAAATTTCATTTTCAACCAATTTAAAAAATATAGAGAATCATCGTATTAAGGTAAAGTATTTTGTTCTACTGAAGAATTTTATTTATCAGAATAAATATAACCTTTCTCATCAAGATAGTTCTCATTTAAAGCCAAATATTTTAAATAATAAGTGTGTGACTTATCCAAAAATATCAATTTTTAAAAGGTATTTTCCCATTGAGACCAATATTCCTCTTCCTAGAATTTTCATTATCTAAAGATTCATTAGAAGAATCTCCATTAATAGCACATTAAGAGTCATTAGCTTTCAGGAATTTATTTCCTTTTGACTTACAATAATTTTTATGATTTCTATTAGAATTCATTTCCATTATATCTTTCATTTTGAGTTTTTTATAGTCCGATATTATTTGTCCAATTCTTTTACATTCATATTAGGTAACTTCAGAATCTTTCTTGTTATTTCTTTCCTTTTTACTTTTCTTGAAATGATACTAAAAATCCTTTATACTAACAATATTTTTCATTATTTGAGAAAGATTTTCCAACTCATTCTCAGAATTTTCAGACTCATTTGAATCTAATTGAGTAAAAACCTTTTTCTTTGTTGATTTAACAACCTTCTCATGAGTCTGAGCTTTCATTGGATTTGAAGAAGTAAAAGAAACTCCAGCATTCTTTTTCTCTGTTTTCTCTACATCTCTTTTTAGTATACCTTCATACTAAAAAATAATTCCAAATAAATTATCAAGTGTAGTATTTTTAATCATTCTAGATTAATCAACAATTGTTCTCTTTTATCATTCAATGGGAATAATTTCAATGATATTTTCAATAATAATTTCATCATCTAATACTTTTTCACCCATATCTTGTAAATTGTTAACAGTTTTCACAAACCTATGTTGCACCTTAATAGATGGTTCATCATAAAGAAATTCAAAAGGCTGATAATCGGATCTTAACATAGCTCTTCTAGTCTCAACAACATTTTATGTTCCAAAATTATTGATTTATAACTTATTCTAGATATTGTTAGAAGCTTCACAAGAGAAAATATAGCTACTTTTTCATAGAGTAGAATAAATTATTCCTTACCTTTTAATTTATCTTATATTCTATCTTTTCATGATTGGTAAAAGTTATTATTTCTTTTTCAAGAATTATTTATTCACTGAAAATCATGAAAAAATTATCAACTCATGTGTTGATCACAAGTCTCCATTATATCCCCCCAATATTCATAATCATTACCATCCAAAATTAATGGTCTGGTAGGATTAATGTTTTATATATAAATAACATTTAATCCAATAATATTTTTAAAATAGATACAAAAAAATATTTTCCACAATACACATTACTGTGAGAAATATTTATAAATAAATTATAACAATAAATAATACTAACATAAATAGATAAAAAATAAAAAAGTATTTGAGGAGTGGAAACTTCCTATAATACCAATTGTAAGTATCTGTATTATAGATACTTGGGTATAACCACAATTTTTGGATTGAAAAGTATATGTGGATGGAAAAACACAAGATGGATGGTGAATTGTATGTTCAAAAACATTCATTTTTAATTTTAAATTAAACTTTTTTTAATAGAATTAAACAAATATAATTCACAAAACCTATGCTATATTCAAACTATAATCGGATTGGGCCTAAGTTTCTGATGAAAATAATATTGTAATCATAATGATTTCTATATGTAATACATGGGTTTTATTCTGGTGAATACAATAATATTAAGTAATAATTTTATTCTTATGAAATGATTAAGAAGATAATCGTAATTACAATGGTTATGATTTGTCAAAGTAAAACAATAAATGGTGATTATATCTTAAATTGTATAGAATCATAATCAAATTAAATTATTTTATATTAGTCACAAAAATATTATTCATGATGTAATAAAAAGGTATCATAACCAAATAAATTAGGATAAATAAAATACAAATAGAAAAATGAATATATAAAAGAATTCACTTTCTATTATAATATAAGTGGAAGTGATAAAACAAGTAAATTAATATTGAATTCTATTAACCCATAGATAAGGGTATCTAATAACCTTTGATAATGCTACCTTGATTTATACTTTCAAGAATGTTTGTCTTACCCACACCTAGGTAATCCCTCGATATGACGATCGGATTTTAGTCTATCTACCTATCCCCAGCTACCCTCAACCAAGAAGGTGATTGGATCCTCTATATTCCTAGCCTCAGAATACTTCGATCATAATCACAACAATCTATGTCACACAAATCAAGTACAAACTCTAAGATTACAAGGAAAAGATAAAGAAGTTCGCTTGTTTAAACTTCAGAGTTCTCACAAAGTTGTAAATTTAGAAGATCTCTCACATAGTGTCTCTATCATTTGTAGCATCTAGAATCTTGTTTCTTAGATTTATAGTTCAAATGACATGGTATTTATAGGTGTTCATCCCAATGGTCATCATAATCTCCAAAGGTCGGATTTTCTTCGAGATTTTTGGGAGGACCTGGACACCTGGCATTCCAACAGTCATATGATAACTGAAATCACAGCATAATTTTGATTAAAACATAAACCACGACATAATTTTGATTAAAATATTTCTTAACATTATGATTAACGTTTCTATGTATGAAAAGTAAATTGAAATGAGTCTGATGATAATCATTATGAGTGTTAGTATATTTTATATCGATATCATCTGATTATAAAAAACTTGTTTGTATGAAAGGATTGATAGATTTATTGGTTTTCAAATGATGTGTACAAAATAAATCAAATTGAATACTCATTACAAAAATCATGGAGGTTTTTCACTATGATAGTTTTAATGTGTATAATATTTATCATATCCATACTAATTATGAAAATTGTAATGATAAAATATTTATTCTCTTAAGTAAAAAGAGAAAATTTAAGTATGATAAAATGTATTACATTTTATTATAATTACCTTGTTAAAATACCGTAGACATGAAATAATTATAAATTAAATATTTAAGAAAGAGTTTGTGATTTTCAAAAAAAGGGAATGGAAAAGTCAAAATGAGACTTTTAACTTAACACTTTTATGGAAAGGACAGTGAGTAGGGGTGGTGGTGTTCCCCACCCAATAGTTTTGGTCCCCATAAAGTATACTAATAAGTTTTGGAAATGAGCCTTGACTTCTAGGAATGATTTTTATTCTTGAATATGATTTTATGTTCACATCATTACGTGTGGACATGGTTGCATGTCTATAAGTTTATGTTAGGGCCAGATTTTATTTCTTGTACTAAATAAGTGAACCTCTTTCTATTTACACATGTTAACAATATTATAAGTTGATGTTTATGAAACAATTCTATCTATTATGCTTATTCTATATTTTCATGAATTATTCTCTTTGACTTCCTTGTGATTCATTTCTTATGAACAACTAATATTTATGCGATTACACTTGATTATGATTTTTTAATACATGGTGTGCTCTTCTTATGTTATGATAATCTTCTCAAACCCTTATGATCACGTTATTCTTACATATCTCCCTTTTTTACCCTTACTAAGCATATGAGTTCACGCATTTCTTATATATCTTTTTCTCATGTTATGAAGAAAGGTTTTAAGTAGAATTTCTAAAAGGGAATATCTTTAATGGAGATGTTGAAGATATTTCACCAAGTTAGAAGATTATGTTTCCAAGTTTCCAAATACGCTAAACTATTATGAACCTCCGGAATTTATTTTTGTAATATGGTGAATATTCATAAAAATGATGTAATATCTATATATGTTAATCCTAGATCGCTAAATTTGGTATCAAAGGAATGATTTAGTCATCATTAGGAAACTAGGATCAGAAAAATTTAGTGAGATACATAGAGTTATTTCTAAAGATATGTCAATGGAATGTCTTTAAGGATATGTCTGATGTTGAATTAGTGTATAGTAAAATGTTGGGGAATTTTGGTCCGGGATGGATAAAGAGGATTCCAAGAAATTTCATTCATGTATGAATACTACCAGTGGATGTGGATTTAGAACAGAGGTACATATGTGTAATAGTTCTAAAACACCATATTAATCCAGACTTAATTGAGAACAGGTGCACAAAAATGGGCCTTGCTGCTCACCTGGGTTGACACTCCTAGGGGATATGCTTTGAAAATTCACAAACTCATTACAAACCATCAAGAAACATTTAAATAAAAGATAAATTTGAATAACCTAGGACACACCTAAGGTGTCATATATTAAAAAATGTGTCATGATTTAGACATACTATAATTAATTTTTAATGATTATATAGTTTTCTTCATGATAAGTATTGATCACTCTATAATTTATGGTTTTAGTCAATGGAAGGAATAGAATGAACTCGGTTAAAAATGAGTGTTTCGGATTAGGAATGTATGGGCTTTATGAAAATAAATTTCCTAAGTAGAAAATCTCTAGAAGAGAATAAAAAGGATGTTATGAGTATTTATTATACTATTGAAGATAAATAATTCATTATTTATTGTTGAAATGTATGTGATGGTATAATAGTATTGTTTAATTTAAATATACGAAGCTTGATTAAATTTTGGTTGAGGAACCTAAAGACATGATTAATATTTTATCATTTTTGAAAAGGGGTGTTATGGAGTAATATAAAGAAGATTAATTAATTGTTTGATAAGGAAGTAGGATAAATGAAGGGTCTATGTTTTGGAGTTAAAATATTGTGTTATATTAATCATGAAATATATAAAAAAAATTGTATATTTTTTCATTATTGATTGAAAATAATATGTTGAATGGTGATAAATACTTAGAAAATAGATTTAATGGAAAGGGGATATTTTTATTAAGGTAAGGTAGCTCTAAAAGTGTTTTAGATGTTGAGAATATTATTTTTATCATGGATACATAAATGATTGATTTTGATAATGTCAATTTTATAGTATCAATGACCTTAGAACCAATTACTAAATTTTTGACACTATGGTTTATGTTACCATGGATGAAGTTTACAACTTCTCAGATTTAAGAATATTACTAATAATATTTAAAAAACAGAAGAAATCATGTTTTCCAAAATGATTTATGGCAGTTTAGGTAATTTCTATATTTTAAGAAAATATATTATAAAGGTATTCACATGATTGGTATGTGACAAATAAGAGTTGATTTATGATATACAAGGGATTAATGCTATGTTTTTTTAGGGATTTAGTGACCATATTTCCAATATTGTATACTTTTATATTATGAATGTGTTATAAGTGTATTCATTTATGGAATGTTTTATGTTAAAATTCATATGATTTTTGGATATTAAAGTATTATCTCTCTATATGAGGATTTATGCATCATGAATAAACTATGATAAAAAAAATTTAGGTGATTTAAACTAAACAAATATGGAATGACTAATAATTCTACTATGGATATCGGGATCTTTTAGTTCTTTAGGAATGATAAATTCACCTTCATTCCCAAGATAAAAACATCAAGTTAGAATTGATAAAGTCACAACAAAAGGGTAAGATTGTGTATATGGAATTCAATGAAAACAACTAAGCATATATTATTTTGAAAAATAATTCAACATAAGGAAAGGGGTCTTGAAATAAAATGTTGTTCTAGTATTATTATTTTTTATGATATCAATAACCTCTTTCGGGATTCTTCAGTATATGATTTTGTGATTGTTAACTTTATATGGACCACCCACTTTATTTTCATCAGTTATTTTCATCAATCCCTGTAATTATTTATGTTTTTCTTCCAAGTCCATGTTTTCACTTGCAACATATGTTCTACTATGTGCAAACCTAGTTATGAGTTACTTTTGGTTATAATTATAGTTCTAACTTTCCCTTTTTAAAGGATGTTTTAGTATTCCTTTTTATAATGTGGCTCTCTGTGAAAGGAACTTTCACATATTAAACCTTTGACAACCTAGATAAATATTTTGGTAGAAATGAATTTTAATGGGGTAAAAGGTAACTCCACATAATTTTTTGAAATATTTTTTCCAAATTAATTTAATATTTTTAAATTTTTCATTTCCCAAAACATTAAATATAGCTTGTGTTATATGAAAGCATTATGTTTGAGTTACATTTCATGAAAAACCAAGTTAACCTTACACTATCTGCAACAGTTATATTAGCTTGTAGTACATTCAATGCTATATGTGTCTTGCGTTACACACAATGTCAAATTATTTCGATAGATTACGTCACACACAAGGCCAAGTTTTATCCAATTATAATATACTAATAATATTGTTATTAAGATATTATTATATTTACATCCTAGAATTTGGAATGGAAGTTAAAAATAAGGTTAACTAAATTATAAAAAAAATGGTTTACACATGTATATAAGAAGGATTATTTAGTTACTAATTAACTAGAAATGAATGTATAACCCTTTTGTAGATATAGGAAATATTTTTCTAGAAAACTATTTCTATGAAATAAAACGTTTTTTACCTAAATAAATTAATTAAAACACTTTTGATAAATTATTTTAAAGAGATGAATATATATTATATTTATTATACTATTTAACATTCATCTTATGTGTTTTTTTGACATGAGATAAGAATTAATCAAATTTTATAAATAGAAAGTTGTATTTTTCTAAAAGGTAATTTTTCCACCTTTTAATGGAAAACCTATTTTAAATCTAAATTTTTTCACTTTTATAATTTTAAATTTGAAAAAATAAACTTCATTTTATAAACTGGAATATAAAAATTTAGTAAGGGGTTATTTATTTTATTTTTATGAAATATTTTATTGTTGGATAAATTTTGAAAAATGATGAATTTTAATTTAAAATTTATTTTTTTTCTTATTTATGTTTATATTTAAATTATATTTTAATTTGGTTTTAAAGTATAATGATACAAATTAGATATAAATTAATCGAATAAAGTTCACTTTCACCAATTTCACTTTAGAATTAGATATAAAAACATTTAAAACTTTTTGACTATTTCAATTTAAAAAACACACTATATCGTCCCATCTATAGGATTAGTTTTAATTTAATTTATTCTATTTTTTGTTAAGAATTTGTAAAAATTGATTCAAAATTTGGAATCATAATAACTTATAATGTATAATAAGTTCAACTTTTTATTTTCCAAAAAAAATATTGGATGGCCATAGTTCGTTCATTCCATCTATATGGATCTATAATGGTCTATTTTTGTTAAGTCCACTAGGCTGAATACCCTGAGAGGGGGGGTGAATCAGGGTATGACTAATTAAAAATTAAAGCCCGTTCTGATCATGTTTTGCTATTAAGCAAAACACTCTTCTCTCTCTTTCCTGCTGCACAATATAAACAGAAAGTAAAGCAAGCACAGGACACAACAATTTTACTTGGTTCACCGCTAAGGGCTACGTCCAAGGAGCATACGCCGACAGGTTGCCGGTCGTACCAAGTCCACTAAACTTCACTAGCTGTGGATTACAATGTTCGGGCTAGATCACTTCTATGCCCAGGCTCACTGCCTATACAATGTTTAGGGTCAGCTCACTGCTTTCCCAAGGGTCACTCCCTATTTCTCTCTCTCTGGCTCACTGCCGGTGGAGAGGATCACCTTCTTCCTCTTCCTAAGCTCACTGCTCTTGGAAGGGAATCCACTCACAGTTTATAGACCTGTAGGTCTCTTCATTTCCATGAAGGAATGAATCTTCCTCTGTATGTAGATGCTCTGTTGAAGTCCAACTTTCACCCGCAGATGAATCTCACTTTGCACCGGATGTACCGGGAACCTCAGTTTTTACGCGCAACCCTTACGGTGTCTTGCGCGCAATTTCTATGATTTGCGCGAAATTCCTTTTTTGCGCAACCTCCAAATATTACGCGCAGCCTGGAAACTGCCTTGCGCTCAATTCACTGATTTTGCGCGAAATCCACTTTTCACGCAATCTTCCTTTTACGCGCCAACACCAACTTTCTGCGCAGCCTTAGCTTTTCGCGCAATAGCTGACTTTACGCGCAAACTTTAAGTTTACGCGCAACACCCTTTCTAACTTCAATTTCGTGCACCAGAGCTCGGGTATTTTCTATGTCTTGAGCTCTCCTGAATGGAGGAGGGTCACTTCATATTTATAGGCAAAATCGACCCCGCGCGAAAAACCCTCCTTGAGCGCGTAATCCGCTTTGATCGCGAAATACAAATCTTCCGCGCACAACCATTTTCCGCGCACTGCTTTATCATTTCGCGCACCTCATGCCTTTGACATTTTCCGAGCTTCGGACCTCGAAACATCTTTTGCGCGAAATACAATTTCGCGCAACCCGCTGTTTTGCGCGCCACACTTCAAGATTTCGCACAACCCGCTAGTTTTGCGCGCCACGCTTAATTTTTCCGCACACCTCCTTCATTTCTCTCTCCTCAACCTTCGCCAACAACATATCACTCCATTTTTCATTGGCGATTTTAAGGCCCATAAATTTGGCAAACACTGGAAAACGGCGCCACCTTGTACTGCTCTTTTGTACCGCCTCCAGATCGTCCTTTCCTTTGTCAAAGTTCTTTGTCAACATGGAATGTCAACAACTTCTCGGGAACTCGACAATTCTCCATGGAAACCTGCTTTGTCAACAAACACAATCAACCCAAAAATACTGCAATGTTACCTTGAGGGATTTTTGCCCAACAATTTTTAACCCTTGGTGGACACGTAAAATGTAGGGGGTGCTAATATATATTCAATAATTCCCAATGTGTCCATTTTTCCACTTCTAAAATGCCTCCTCTCCTCCCACTATCTTTACTCATATCAATCCATTTTTTCTTAGCCAAAACTAGAGATAATATCCTCCAAAATTCCCTACCTTCATACTAGAAGCCTCACTTTGATAATAAATCCAACCATAGAATCCCTTTGATGAAAACAAAAAGTAGTATCCAGAAAAATAGGTAAAGTTATTCAACATGAATTCCTGTTTTATTTCTTTCTCCCCTCAATAAGGTCTTATTATTCCTTGATTATATAATAACATAATTATCCTAAACATACTGAGAAGTTTTTATTCTAAATTTTAAACCAACAACTAGACACAATTCTATAAAATGGGTATCAAACTTATTGTTCATGTGTATGACGTACTACCACCTAGTAAAATGATGTTGTTTTATTTTTTCCTTTACCCCCTCTCGTGTTTGGGAATTATGATGGAAATAATATTTTTATATGATATATGTGATATTTATGATTAATTTAATATTATTTAATTATTATAAAACCCATTCCTTCCTGATTCCCATTTTTTAATTACGATAACTTCATTTGTGGCTGTGTGGACAACTACCTCCTCGAAGCGATATGATTCGTCCACAATTTACAAGGAATGTTTCAAGGATTGTTTTATTAAATGTATATAATATATAAGACATAATAATGATACTTAAATTATAATATATATATATATATACATATATTTAAATTTCCTTATTTATTTCAATACAACAAGAAATTATAAATTGTGTTCATGCGTATGTACGGCCTACCGTCTCCCGGAACGGTATATTCCCTTTCCTATTTATATATTTTTTAGATTATTATAAATATTTATACACTTGATATATAAGATATTTCTATCACTTTTTTCATTATGTAAATAATTATATCATGATTTAATTAAGAGGTTATTGAATAACAAGTCCAAATATATTATAAAAATAAAACAGATATTACCTGAAACAAAACCTTAACATGGAATTGTTAATAAAAGGGTAATATAAATACATAATCAAATCATATATTGTATTATATATAATAATATGGTTCTTTTGTGGATGTATAATAAACATATATATTATTATACAAGAGTTTTTACTATGCATGAATAAAGTTAAGAATTAATATAAGGGTTTTCTTTTCTCACTATTATTTTCCATAAGACACATGACATGTTCAGCACATATTTCTTATATGTAGTGTGTATAATTAACATGGACATATTTTACTATTATTATAATTAGAATTATTGTGATTTACATATCTATTTTATTAACTACCTTAATGGGGTTTATGTTTCAAAATTTATAACATCGGTAAAATAATTTTGTTTAAATTTTTCTTGTTTGACACACATGTCATGTTATTAAAATTTATTATTATATGGGGTGTATATAAAACCCATTTAAATGTTATATAATGAATCTCATTTGTTTCATTGTATTTCAATATTAATTTATTTTTATTCTTTCATGGTTATTATGATTCGACGTTACCAAAGTGGTAGTAGTTTATTACTATAATCTCATCGTTTATCAGGGTTTTTTATGATTATACTTATATTAATAAAATATTATGATCCATATCTCAATAATTATTATTAGTTTTCTTATCCTCTGGTCATTCATTATATCATCAAGTAATGTTATAATGTTTCCACCCCCTGTTACTTAAGATAATTATTAAAATTATTTTTAAAACAAATCCAACATTATTTTTCTTTTCGGTCATAAATATTATTTATTAAAAAAACCTTGTTGTCTTATAAAAATATAAATGAAGTTTTATTATTATTTTTAAACAAAATGGATTTCAATTATTTTCAATATTTCTTTATAATTTTTCAAATATATTTTAAAAAAAGGGTTTTATAATGTTTTCAATCATCCTTTATATGTTTTAAAAGAAAAATGTTTTAAAAAAGAATTATGTTAAAAAAGATTTTTAAATTATTTTAAAAGCTTCCTTTGTATGTTTTTCCAAAAAAATTAAACAAAATTATTTGAAAAATGTTTCATGCTTTTAAAATTTATTTTCAAAGTGGTATTATTTTCCTTAAGAAATTATTAAAGTGATATTTCAAAATACTTCCCCATCTAAGATGTCATCCTTTGGTATAGTTTAAACATTATTGGAAACATGATATAAGAATACCATTCATATTATCTCTTGAATGGTTTATGTTTTTATGGAATGATGCATATGAAACGTGTTTCTCGTCGATGGGTTATATTCTTCTGAAACCCACGTCTTTTTATGAGTAATGCATTGATGAAATTTTTATGAAGCCTTTTTATTTTGCATAGGATATGATGTTATAAAAAAATTATGATACCCATTTCATTTCATGTGTTATGATATGATATTTATGGAACCAATATCTTTTTATGGTTCATGATATGATGAAGGTTTTATTGTCTTTTATCACATGTATGTATGATTTTATTATGTGACTAGTGGGACCTATATATCCTTAAAATGAATTGAGTAAAGATTTATATCTCATGAGATAATGCTAGAAAAAAAGTTGATGGGATTATTCCACAATGGGAAATAGGTGTTTCCTAATCTATAATGTGAAACAGGTGTGTCCTAATACACTATGGGAATATGGGGATACCCGGTCCCCTGTGGGAATATAGGGAAACTCTATCCACTATGGGAAGATGGAAAAAATTGACCAACTATTGGAAGAAGGGGAAATGTGATACCTTATAATGAAATAACTATTATTGGGGATGGTGGTGTGTCCCGCCCAGTCAATGTGGTCCCCATAAGGTTCTCTAATAAGATTGGACAATGATATTTGACATCTAGGAAATAATTTTTATATGTGAACCTGAATACATGTTCACAATGTTATGGGTGGACCTGGTTACATGTCCATAAGATTATGTGAGGGCCTCATTTCATGTCTATAACTATAAGAGTGAACCTATTACTATTTACACTTGTTTACAGTGTTGTAAGTTGATATTTCTACCAAAAAATTAAGTTATATACCTATGTTATGTTTTCATGACTTGTAATCATTAACTTCCCTATGATTCATGTCATATGAAATGATAATATTTATTCTATGACACTTGATTAAGATCATTGATATGTTTTGTTTCATATTCTAATGTTATGATCATTTTCTCATACCCTTATGCTCATGTTATGCTTAAATATCTCCCTTTTAACCCTAATTGAGCATCTAAGCTCACACATTTCTAATAATTCCTTTCCCCATGTTATAAAGAAAGGTTTTAAGTTAGAGTACAAAGTCGGAAGATCTTTAAGGGAGTTGTTGAAGATATTTCACTAAGTTATATGATTATGTTTCCAATTTTCTAAAGACACTAAACTATTACGGCCCTCAGGCATTAATTTTTATAATGTGTTAAATATTCCTCGAAAATGATTTAATATACATATATGTTAATCCTAGGTCTTTATAAAGTGGTAAATTGATGACTATGTGTCAACATTCTAGAAAACCAAATAAGTAAATTGTGAGATATGACTCTCAAATAGTGTGATGAAGCATCTCCATAGACCAATATGGATGTGGGAAGACATTATAATAGACTTTGTTAAAAGACTACCTAATACATATAAGTTTAATGATTATATATGGTTCATTATGGACCATAGTACCAAGTCTAAACATTTACTATATAAAGGGAGGATCATCCTCTTGAATGTCGTGTGTGACTCTATATCAATGAAGTTGTTAGACTTCATGGTGTACCTTTATCAATTATATCTGATTGTGATCTGAATTTCAAATCCAAATTTTTTATGAATCTTCAAAAGGAATTGAACATTAAGATACACTTGAGACACACTTACCATGATTAAATAGATGGGAATTCGTAAAGGGCCATCCAACCAAAGAGGATGTGTTGAGGTCATCCTCAAATGAATTCTCTGGAATGAGGGACTAGTACCTACCATTGGTGTATTTTTTTATACTACACTAGATTCCATTAATGTATAAAAAAGGAACATTATGAGGCATTGTATTGGAAACGTTGTCCCACTCTAACTTATTGGGATGATGTTGGGGAAAGGAGGCTAGTTGGTCTAGAACTCATTGTGGTCACAACTGAGAAGGTGAAACCTATCCAGAATCTTATCAATATATATTAGAGATTATATAAAATCCATGTTTGTGATAAAAGTAAGGAATTTGAATTTGAAGTTATAGATCAGGTCTTCTTGAAAGTATCCCCATGGATGGGAGTTATAAGGTTTGGTAAGAAGGGAAAATTGAGTCTAAGGTACATTGGGACTTTTGATAATTTGAAAAGAATTGGAGTTATAGATTACCATCTGGATTTTCTATCCAACATCTCTAAACTTCATTATTTTATATATGTCTCAATGACAAGGAATTACATGTTATACCCATCACACATACTACCTAATGAATAAATAGAGATTAAACTTAACTTTTCCTATAATGAAGAGCATATCTCAATTCTAGAAACTATAGAGTAGGTTTACAAAATCAAACTATCCAGATGGTTAAATTGTTTTGGAGAAATGAAAATGTGGAGTAATAAACATGGGATCTTGAGGATTTAATAAGGATTTATTTACCTCATTTGTTAATTTAGTGATGTTCCCCTTAAATTGTGATGATGAAATTATTTAGAGGGGGAGAATTTAATACTCAACATTCAATTAACGTAATGTAACCATTATTTATTTTAGTGTCCAATAAAATACATAAAATATTTCAAAAGTAATATAATAATTAATTATAAATAATTTATATTAATAAATGAATAGTAATTATACATATTTCTCTATGAATAAAATTTAGATTTACTGAAAGTAGTGTATCTGAATTTTAGGTTCTGAATGCCTGATTTTGAAATATATAAGTGTGAAAATTTAATGATTAAATTTTACATTTATAGAGGTGTCACAACCCGACCCTCGGGGCTCCTACTGTGACTACCCCAAACCTTCCTTCCATAGGTCAGGGGCTGGTGACTAGTACCAGAAAGGCATATCCCTAAAAATGGGAAGGCATTGCCTTTATAAACTGTAAACTCAGACAAAGCAAGCACACATACAGATACAAGCTCAAAGTGATCTATATAGTAAACAGGGTGTGTATAGAAAGTAAGGGGGCCAATATACATGCCCAACTGAAATGTACAAGTAGAACTGGGAAGTACAAGTAAAACTGAAAATAGCTCCTGTGAACACCCACCAAGGATCCTACCTGAATGGTAGGTACAACTCTCAAATGGTATTTTCTGCGGTATACCTCATCTAAGGTCCACCTTTGAGCAGTCTCCAGTCCTGGTACCCTCATCCTCGTTCAGTGTTTTCCATCGTCTGCACAAGACACAACAAGGTACAGGCAGAGCCCTTGCAGGGGAGAGTATAACAATACTCAGTACGGACCCTGAGACCCCCGAAGGTCTCTAAAATCAAAAAGGATAAACCACAAAACATGGAAACCAAATTCAACCCTACTTATAACCATAAATATACCTAAGTAATGAAAGTATACTCATCTCACACAGGAGGGAAGAATACCACAAAGGTAACACCAGGAAGATATAAGTACCACACAGGTAACACCACGTAGGTAGGAGTACCACACAGGTAACACCAAGATGATATAGTACCACACAGGTACACCATGAAGATATAAGACTCAGCTCACATAGGTACAAGTGAAGTATAGAAGTACAGATGATTAGTTGCAAAGAAAGATCATCTTATTCTATCAAGAGGAACTGCTGTTGATTATACAAAGTCTCACCCACATAGGATCGATAGGTACGAACCCCTATAATGACCCACACAGGATCTGATCCACACAGGATCGGTATGTACTAACCCACATAGGATTGTTGAGCACTGACCCACATAGGATTTGACCCACACAGGATGGGTATTTGCTGACCCACACAGGATCGTTGAGCGCTAACCCACACAGGATCTGACCCACATAGGATCGGTATGTGCTGACCCACACAGGATCGATGAGCGCTGACCCACACAGGATCGATAGGTACTAACCCCCACAATGACCCACAGAGGATCCGACCCGCCTAGATTTTATAGGAAACTAACCTCTATATTATCTGTCTCCATCCTCCGCCTCATTTTCAGCCACTAGATTCCTCGCACCCAGTGCGCTCGAGTTCCATAGAATCTATCCTTCGAGATATCAGTAATTCCTCGACCATAATAAAGTCCCGCATAGAAGTATTTCAAAGGTCTTTCACATCATAAGATACCCAACCCAATAGACGGCGTGTCAATCGGACGACTGGTCTATAAGTTATTAGTGTTTCTACTCTGAGGGCCCGGTTGGATTCGTGGTTCGATCCAACCCGGTCGTACTCCAAAATTATCCAAAACTCAAGTGGAGTATACTAAAAGGACTGTCTTGATCCAAGGATTACATTACCATAGACTATTCGTCACACATATGCTCGATTCTCAAGATATTCCCACAAGTCGAATCTGGGTCTAGAGGGGCACGGGTATGGCTCGACCCGGCCTGGGCCGCCCCGACACGATTGGCCCGGGCCGCCCCGACACGATTGGCCTGGGCCGCAGGGTGTCCGGCCCACTGGGCCATAGTCCAGCATAGTCAGAAAAGTTGATGGTCTAGCCCGGCCCATTGAACGCAGCTCGCCTGACCAAGTGTGGGTTCTACCCTAGTCGTCACCCGGGGGGTGGCACCCCCCCCCCCCCCCCCCGCTCGGTTTCCCCGAACGATCTTGAGGACTGTTCGATCACCTAGCTGACACGCAGGACCACAAAGTGGTCCTACTCGGTGTGACGTTGCAGACTGAAATGGCCATCCGGTTCTCTTCCCAGCGGCGCAGTTGTGGGCCACCGCTCACCCTGTGGTCGGCCGAGTGTCGGCCTCCCTCTCGCCTCTGCCACGGCCGAACGGTTGCGGCACCCTGCTCCGGCGGTGCGGATGCACTCCGCCGCTCCACCATTCAGCCAGCCAGCGTGCCGACCACCATCCTTTTCTCGGCCGCAGTCAATGGGTCGCGGCCTCCTTCTCAAAATGCGGCGTGGACGCATGCCACCCCACCTTCCTCCCGGTCAGCCAGGTGCCTGCTGTCGCCTTCTTCCGCGTTCCATTGCGGCTTCGTTCCAAGCTCAAAAATTATGTCATTCACATATTAACGATCCTCAGGTGGAGGGCACCGCATCCGTATGTCGTGCTCAAAAAAACATTGTGTTTTCATAGTCGTTAGTTATTTGGCGTTGAAGAACACATGAAGAACGTGCGAAGAACGAAAAAAAAAGGGGGTAAGCCATATGTGCAGGATGATGGCCATGTTAATTTGGCCATAGTCATTGTGAATCTATAATAATAAGAATTAGCAAATAAGTTCAATCGTAATTCAAAATAAATCCCCTACCTTGTTTCTCATTGGAGACGCTGCAAGGAAGGAGATGCAGCCGGTGAAGGGGTGTCATTGGTCGTCGCTCCTGCAACAATCTTCCAAACCACGCTCCAACGTCAACGTTCTTGATCCGAATATTTGTTTTTCATTGGTGAATATTTCTCCAAAGGATCTCCCAAGCTCTCCTTTTCCAAAAAAATCCCAACAAATGACTTTTGATCCAATTTTAATTGAGTTAATTCAATTAAAGTTGGAATATTAAATTTGGCACATTAAATTGGGATAATTCTAATGGTTTCCTCGCATTAAAGAGAGAGTTCAAGGGCCGGGTAGTCCCCACCACTAAATTCAAAAATGGGGTTTCACAAAGAAAAATAAAATGTTTATGTCTCATTTTATTTTTATTCTTTTAACTCTCCCTTCAAAATCCGGAAAAAAAAATTTCACCCTCAACCTACTATGGTCGAGGTGAAGGTCTCCTTAAAATAATATTGACACTGCGAGTTCAATGGTTTCCTCAGATTTTAATTACGAGCACCGGTTCAAAAGTTACAAAACACTGCTCGTATTTTTACTGAACGTACCTGAAAAAAAATGTTTAGAAATTCATTCTAGGCATACTGGGCCTTGAATCATGCACCGTCAATTTTCAAAGACTCGTAATATTCCCTTTTAATTAAAAAAATACATGGAAAAATCTAGGTCTTTACATTCTTTCCACCTCAGGGAATTGCATCCTGGAAATCCACTACACAAACTAGGTAAAACAAGTGGCGGGTACTGAGCAAGAATATGAGCCTCCCCCTCCCATGTGCACTCCTGGAGGTTCCCATGCTGCCAACGTACACGCACCAAAGGCATTGACCACCCACAAAGGACCCACTAATGTCGATCCCCAATCTCCTCTATAAACTCCGAAAACATCACCCCATCATCGATGTCCATCTCTGCTCAGTCAATGATGTGTGAAGGATCATGTAAGTATCTGCTTAGCTGGGATATGTGGAAAACGTTGTGCACCCGATGCAACTAAGGTGGAAGATCTAAGCGGTAGGCCACCTTTCAAACTATGTTGAGGACCTGAAAGGTTCCGATGAACCTTGGAGATAACTTGTCACCTCGGCCAAGTCACTACAAACCTCATTGAGGTGAGACCCATAGAAAGACATGATCACCATCCTCGAACTCAAGAGGTCCCCTTCTCCTGTCAGCATAAGACTTCTGCCTGCTCTGTGCAGTCTTCATCCACTCCTGGATGACCTGCACCTTCTCTGTGGGAGCCCATACCATATCTGTTCCAACAAGTGATGACTCCAATGGGTGAGTCCAGCATAGAGGTGATCAGCAAGGTCATCCGTACAACGCCTCGAATGGTGCCATACTGGTAGTGGACTGATAGCTGTTGTCATTCACGAACTCTACTAAAGTCAAGTGATCCTCCCAGTTGTATCCAAAATCAAGGACACTAGCATGTAGCATGTCCTCGAGGGTCTGAATGGTCTGCTCTATCTGACCATCCATCTCAGGATGGAAGGTGGTGCTCAATCGAAGCTGTGTTCTGAATGCCACCTGCAACCCCTTCCATAGTTGGGAAGTAAAACGTGCATCACGATCAGAGACAATCGTATATGGAACTCCATGAAGCCATACAATCTACTACACATAGAGGCATCCCAAGCTCTCTATTTATCCCTAATCTCTGATATATAATAAGTGTTTCGACTTGGTGATTCGGTCAATGATCACCCAGATAGAATCATGACCCCTAGACATGTGTGGAATTCCTTTCACGAAGTCTATGGAAATTCCATCCCACTTCCACTATAGAACCTCTAGTGGATTAATTAAGCCTGCTGGAACCTAATACTCTACCTTCACATGCAGAAAAGTGAGGAACTGAGAGAAAAACTCTGCTACATCTTTCTTTATTCTCAGATACTAGTGTTGATGTTGAATATCTTGGTACATCTTCGCCACCCCTGGATGTACCGCTTGAGGGGATGTCTGGAACTCCCTCAACACCTCCTCTCGTACCGCCATCGGTACTATAGTACACCCTCTGAATAGGATGGAGTTCTCCCCACCTTCATAAAATCCATCAAGCAGCTGTCCTGTGGATATGTGAGCACGTCGATCCCTACAGTCAGTGTTCCCATGTTGCACCTCTCTAACTCGCTGAAGGAGTGGGGAGTGACTATCAGAGGCCGAAGATAAGCTGCTCCATCTCGATACACATAGGATATCTGTAAAGCGGCTAGCTGTTTGTTGCCTCACTCAGCAACAATATACTAGATCTCCTGCTGAGTGCATCTACTAATAAGTTCCCCTTCCCTGGAGTGTAGACTATCTTGAAGTCATAGTCATCGAGGAACTCAAGCCAACGTCGTTGTCTCAGGTTCAGGTCCTTCTGAGAGAATATATACCTGATACTCTTGTGATCAGAGTAGAATGTAAAACGTTCACCCATCAAATAATGGTGCCACATCTTCAAGGTGAAGACCACTACTGCTAACTCCAGGTCATGGGTAGCATAGTTCTTCTCATGTTGTCTCAGCTATTGAGAACCATACACAATCATTGCTCGCTCCTGCATCAGGTCATATCCAAATCATGTCCCTGATGCCTCACAGTAGACTATGTACCTAATTATTTTAAAGACCTAGATTTTCCATGTAAATTTTTTTTAATTATATGTAAATATTAAAAGTCTGTGAAAATTGACGGTGCATAATTCCAAGGCCTGGTGTGCCCGGAATAAATTTCTGAACTTTTTTTCGGGTACATTCAGTAAACGTGCAAGTGGGTTTTTATAACTTTTGAACCAATTCTCGTAATTGAAATCTATGGACACCATTGAACTTGAAGTGTAGATATTCGCTTAAATGAGGCTTCACCTTGACCGCAGTTGAGTCGAGAGTGGAAGTTGGTTTTGTGGTTTTTTGTAGGAGATTTAAATAAAATAAATTATTTTTATTTGAAAATATCCCACCATCCTTTTTGAATTTTGGTGGCGGGGACCACCCGAGGGAGGTCAAGAATTTAATGATGCACATTAAATGTCAGGTTACACAAAATACATAACCACCCTTTGTAGGATTAATGAGGCTCATTAATTCAGAAAATTAATGAACCTATTTAATTGAATGAAGAATAGTTAAACACTTGGGTTTTGGGGAATTGTTGGAAAAGAGTGTTCTTGGAGGAGCCTCTTGAGTAAGATCATTTCTCACCATAGAGGAACCAAAGAACGGTGGATCTTCAAATAAGAGGCGTCATTGGAGGAGGCTTGCGTTGGGATCGACAAACGCCAATCTGTCTTCAGTCGTGGACAATATCCAACAAAACCTTCGAGGTAACGTTTTATTTTGATTGATCGTCGTTAAAATTTCTTTCAGGATTGAATCTCTCCCCATGATCTACTTTCTATCAATCTAATGTGGTGGGTATGGGCTAAACAAACATGGCCAAATCCCTCCGCACCATTATTGTTGACACGTTATTCGTGATGGAGGAGGATGGTGACTGGTGTCGGAGACTGGCCTCGGTAGGGATCGGGAGTGGAGGCTGACACACTGGTCAGCCATCGAGACGGCGGCGGTGCAACCGTGCCACCAGAGAAGTATCGCGGCCCATTGGCAGCAGCATAGCAAGGGCGGCAGCTGGAACTCCATCCGGCCGCGCGAAGGGGACAGTGGCACGCGTCCATGCGACCCGGTGTGTAGGAGACGCGATCTTGTGTCGCGGCAGTGAGGGGAGGGAAACTGGTTCGCTACTGATTTCCAGTGATAGCGGAGCGAGTGACTTTGCCGCACGGAGGAGGCTGGCCGTCTGTCCAGCCGAACGAGCCACCCAGCGTGGGCCAGTGGGCTACCTAGTGTGGGCCAGTTGGCCACCCATCATGGGCCAGCGGGCTACCCCGCGTGGGCCAGCAGGCTGGGCTGGACCCAGGGCCGGACCCAGGTCCGGCATGGTCGACCCGAACCGGGTTGGGTCGGCCCATGCCAGATCGGACCGGACTCGGACCAACTTCAGCCCTTTTCGTTATTTCTTCCATATCTTGAGCTACAGGCGTCCGTTTGATGAACCGTCTACGGTACCGGAATCCTTGGATCGAGATTGTCCTTTTGGGTATACCCCACTTGAGATTTGGATAATGTTGGGGTATGGCCAGGTTGGATCGGACACGAATCGAACTAGGACCTCTGGACTAAAAGGAAAATAACTTACAGACCTTGCATCCTATTGATGCACCATCAGTTGCATTGATACCCCTATTACGTGGCGGTCCATCAAGATAATTCTTTTTGGGACTTCTTGGTAGTTAGAGTATCAACTTGTGGCTTGAGGATCAGACCCTTTCGGAATCAAGCGGGCTTATTACGGGAACCCTGTAGCTAGCTGTAACATGAGAAAGGGATCCTATGTGGTTCTGTGATTTGGGATCCTATGTGGGTCTGTGCTTTGGGATGTTACGTGGGTCTGTGTTCGAGAGTCTCACCTGGATCCGCTCTAGGAATCCACGTGGGAAAAATCTATTATCCTAAATGGGTCTTCTGTATTAGGATCCTACGTGGGTCAGATTATTTAGGATCCTATATGGGTCTGATGATTTAGGATCCTACGTGGGTCTGCCGCTCAACAGAGTAATATGATTCAGTAGTTACATCTAATCATCTTTACTGTCATACCTATGTTATACCTGGTGTGAGTTGATTCTTTACCTTTGTGGTAATCCTTTGTATGGCATAAATTTTTGGTACTTACCTTCGCGGTGATACCTTTGTGGTATTCGTCTATGTGGCATTACCTATGTGGTACATACATTTGTGTTGTTAACTTCCTAGTACTTACCTTCATGGTGATACCTTTGTGGTATTCTTCTATGTGGTGTTACCTTTGTGGTACTTACCTTTGTGGAGTTACCTTCGTGGTATTCTTTCCTTCATGGAATAGTTGTACTTTGGCTAAGGATTTGGGCCTTGAGTTTCCTCATGAATGAGATGGGTATACTTGATAATTTAGGTATATTAATGGGCATATACCTAAGTAAGGTTGTCAGTTGTTTTCATGCTTTTTGTTTTATCCTTTGTGAATTTTTTCAGACCTGAGGGTCTCGGGGTACCTAATGAGTATCGTTATACTCACCCCTGCACGGCCTACGCCTGCACCTTGTTGTGTTTGGTGTAGATGAAGGACAACACTAACTGAGGACGAGGGTACCAGGACTAGAGATAGCTCGGAGGTGGACCTCAGATGAGGCGTAACGTAGAGACATTCGTTCGAGAGCCGTACCTACCCTTTAGGTAGGATCCTTGGAGGGTGTTCACAGGAGTTGTTCAGTTTACTTGTACTTTCCAGTTTTCTTATAGATTCCAGTTGGACTTTTATTATGTCCCCTTTTTCTTATTGTACACACTCCATTTTAATATACAGTTTACTAGTGTTCGTATCTTATTGTGTTCTTGGTTGAGTTTATTTATAGGATATAAAGGCAATGCCTTTCCGGTTTTAGGGAATACACCTTTCGATGCTAGTCGCCAGCCCCTGACCGATGGAAGTCGGGCTTGGGGTAGTCACGACACGAGCCCTGGGGGATGGGTTGTGAAAAATTGGTATCAGAGGAGTCAGTTCTACCATAGAACATTAGACTCTAATATTTTAAAGGTAATAGTGTTAAGTGTTATGAGTTTGTTCTTCAGTTTGGGGAGTCCAGTGTTGGTGCAGCGGCCAACGTATCCATACACCAGGACCCTGACTTCTGATTTCTGACTTAGTACATGAAAACACAGATTGTGTGTGTGCTTTGAAAAGTTTTCTTTGTGATCTTTTTGAGTCAGCACACTAGGTATAACTTATTGATCATGGAGCACCTGTTTCTTTTCAGGATGCATCCATGCAGACAGCCAGTATGGGTTTCGGGTATAGTATGTGATGATAGCCCATTGAGTGATGAGGCCTCTGTGCAGGGCCCTTTAATAGTAGAGGCACCAGTGGTACCATTACCCGTTGGGCCACCGATGCCACCAGCCCCAGTAGTAGAGAGTGCACCCTGCTTGAGCATGTTTCATAAGTTCCAGCGCCAGAGGCCACCTAGGTTTAGGGGTGAGAGGGACCCATAGGTGGCTGAGGATTAGCTGGAGGACATGGTGAGAGTCTTCTAACTGGTAGGGACACCATCTGATCTCATGGTGATCCTTACCGCCAGTCTTCTACAGGAAGTAGCCGGAAGATGGTGGAGCTTGATACTCCAGGTTCACGATGAGGTGAAACTTCTCTGGGAAGAATTTGAGAGCATGTTTCAGGCAGATTTTTTCCCAGAGACCCTTCACACAGTGCGCATACAGGATCTTCTTCATCTGCAGTAGGGTAGCATGACTGTGGCTCAGTACTCAACGAGGTTCACCGACCTATCATGCTACTCCACTGATATTGTGTGGGACCCATTCTTCAGGGTCCAGACCTTCGAGTAGGGACTTAGGCAGGTGATCAGGGCTTCGATGATTTCTTTTTGCATCCCGATGCAGGTGGGGGTGTTAGAGTGAGCCCTCTTAGTGGAGAGTTTTCTTGCAAAGAAGTCACCAGTAGTGAGACCCACCACCGGGTGTCACGTAGCAGAGTCTTCTGTAGCTGGTAGCTGACAGATGTCACAGAGGTCCAAGAGGACCAGACCTAGAGGTGGATGTCCGTAGGATGCAGGGTCGGGTGTGTAGGGCACTGGAGACAGACCTAGTCATGCGAGGAGCAGGCAGTGTTACACTTGTAGCGGGTAGGGTCACATGGCTCGAGACTGCCCGATCGGCCATATGGATTATCATAAGACGGTCAAAGTATTTCTCAGGTAGAGACAGAGGTTTGAAAGAGGAGGTCAACAGGGAGAAGGCGGACATGGAAGAGGAGTTGTTTGTGCAGCTGGCGGTGGGAAATGATTCGAGATGTTACTACCACCACCACCAAGTGGTCCACCCTGACCACAAGGAGTAGGTGGATAGGGGCGAGCTCAGCTTCAAGCAGCTAAGGCCTATGACCATTGTGCTCCGGAGATGATACGAGGTACGATCTGTGTCTACTCCACCTTATTTTCCATACTTATAGACACAGGTGTCAGTCATTCTTTTATGTCCATTGTCCGCGTTCAAAGCTCGGAGATTCTGATGGATCCATTGGCTTGATCCTTACGGCTACAGACTCCTACGGGAGCAGATTCGAGGATTACACACTGCTGCCAGCATGGTGAGCTTACTCTAGGAGGCAAGATCATTGGTTGGTATCTCCTAGTAGACGAGTCGAGGCCTTACGATGTCATCTTTGGTATGAACTAGTTATCTATAGTCCATGCTCAGATTGACTGTATTAGGTACAAAGTATGGTGGGTTTTCCCTGATGGGACTATGTTCACCTTCACCAATGAGAAGGGAGCCTTTGCAGCATCGGATGGACTTACCCATAGGAGAGTACAACATATCACTAATTAGTTGGCTAGCCTTACCCTTGGAGCGGTTGAGGTGGGGAGTCTGAGTAATCCTGTAGAGGTGGACCAGTACGCAGATGTCTTCCCTGATGATGTTTCGGGTGTACCTCCATATAGGGAGGTGAACTTTTAAATTAAATTGTACCCCGGAACAATATTTATATCTACACCATCATATCAGATGGCTCCCACAGAGCTTCGTGATCTATGGATACAGCTGGAGGACTTACATTGGAAGGGGTTCTCCCGGCTGACTGTTTCCCCTTGGGGAGCCCCAATTTTGTTCGCCGGGAAGGCAGATGGGAGCTTGAGACTTTGTGTTCACTATCGGCACCTGAACTGTAGAGACCCAAATCTTGACATATATGGACATTACATTACTTTTGAGGAATACTTAATACATAACAAAAACAGACACACAAGGACCGTAATAGTTTAGTATCTTTGGAAACTTGGAATATAATCTTCTAATCGTGGTGAAAGATCTTCAACATCTCCCATTAAGATCTTCCCCTTTTGTTTTCTTACCTAAAACCATTCTTTATATCCTGGAGAAAAGAAAACATAAAAAGGGTGAGCTCAAATGATCAGAAAGGGTAAGCATGGGTAAAATAAAACAAATCATATACATTTGAACTAAAAAAACATGAATATAATGTTTAATCATCAAAATCTTGATCAATGACATTAAACATGGCAGTACGTAAGGAATAGATCATAAAGAAACATTAATCATGATAAAATATCATGGTAATAAAACATTTAATTGTGTAAAACCATTAAGAACGTGATATGATTTCCATAGTAGCCAAGGCATTGCTGCCAAGACCATCTTAGTGGACAAAGTCCCTTTCTGAATCGAGTTCACTCCTCGTTTCAGTCCTGTAACACTGAACCGGATTAACTTACCATTCTAGAAATGTATATCTCATGAGATATAAATATTTACCCAATGCATTGGAGGGAGATATAGGTCCCACCCATCTCATAATGAAATCATTCTTACTTGTGCCACAACATGAACATAAATCATTCATCATTACCCAAAGTATAAAATGGGTTTCATAAACATCATCCCATCATAACATAATCCATACAAAAAAATGGATATCATTTCATCATAAGAAAAGTGAAACCATGAAAATCATAGAGAAATTATACTTGAAACATAGACATATGAAATATTTCCATATTATATGGAAAATGGATTTGATAAAACACTTGAAATGAATTCTTGAGGAAAATATCCTTTCTTCTCCAAAATCAGTTTCTTTTCACAAAATGCCATGAAATTTTAAAAGAAAGGGATTTTTTTGAAAATAGTTATTAAATATTGTAGAGTATTCTTTATGAAAATAAGGCGTTATGAAACCATAAAAATCTATTCATGCCATATAATTTAAAAAACATTCTTCTCATACTTTTGTCGGAAAAGTCAAAAAGTACCTCGTACTAAAAACAACAAAAGATTCCTTTCATATTTTTTACTAAAAACTCACAAATGGGTAAAATTGGAATTAAAAAATTGTAGGAGGATAGAAATAATATTAAATATTGAGGAAACATGGATGTGGATGAAAAATATTCCCCAGTAAATTCTGAAGTATAAACAATCTCGAATAAAAATAAGATTGCGAGATTTTCCCTTACCTTAGGTCTGATATTCTTCGTACGTATCTGAACCTCCTGTATAATGATTTAAATAATGTCATTGAATTATTAAAGAATAATATTCATTGTTATGATATCATATATGGTTCACTTATGACTTTATATTACCCGTTCTTTTGTAAATTCCATGTTAAAGCAGCATTTTGGGTAAAATCGTTTTATTTATCATCCGTGTTTTGACTCGTAATTATTAATATGATTAATTAGATCATTATTACTTAATTACAGAATATAAAACATGATTTATATATGATATATATTCAGAATATACATATATATAATAGATCGATAAATGGAATGAAATACATCGTTCATGGAGACGGTAGGCCGTACGTATGCATGAACGCTGTTTTTCATTTCCTTATTGAATTGAATGGAATTAACTAGCTGAAATACATATATATATACATAAATCTAGTATCATTATTATGTCATATATTTCATGATTACTTATTATATATACTTTATAATCATTCTTGAATTGTTAGCATGGAGAATGAATCTCATCGCGTCGTGGAGACGGAAATCCGTACGTACGCACGAGCGATGATATCATTCACATATTTATTGAATGGAATTGGAGTGGATGTTTCAATATCATAGAATCAGAATGATGTTATAATAATAATATATAGTTATTCTTTACACCATTATACCCATCCAAGTAAAGTGGTGGTGGAAAAACTCATTACACCACGGCATGGAGACGGTATTCCGTATGTACACACGCGCAGTGATTTCATTTTCCGTAAGATGGATAGAATGTGAAATAGGGTTGTTTCATATTTATAATAACATATCAGTATATAATTAATATTGATGTTATTACTTTATAATGAAACAACTAAATAAGAGTAATTAGAAGAAGAAAGAAACTTGAAAGAGTCGGTAGAAGAGATTACCTCTTCTTTGATGCACCTCCTTTAAACTTCTTCTTAGGGCGCTAGAGTTGGTCTTTTTAGAATACCAGAACCAATATGATCTAACTAGAGAGGTTGAGAAGAGGAATTTTCATGGTTTGGCCGAGATTCAACTCTCAAAAGGGTGTGAAGAGAAGAGGGAAGGGGTGCCCTTTTTATAAGGGAGGAGAGGGGCACCTTTGGAAAAACTTAAAATATTATTTTATAATAAAGTAATTTTCAGTTTATAATAGCTCCAAATTGATTTATTTAGAATCTAAAGTGTATATGGGTCGAAATCATATCAACCGATAGGTTTTAGACAAGTTTATATTAATATTTTAACCTTATCATTTAGATTTAACTCTAAGTTAAATAACTTGACTTTTACCGTGTCTTCTTGTTTTCTTACACAATATGGTTAATAAACTTACTATAACAAGCCAAACAAACCCCAAGTGGTTCATTACTAATATATATATATATCCTTATCTACGTCATTTGTCCTAAACTTAGATTTTTAGGAATATAATAACAATTAATAATATAATATTTTTTTTAAAAACTATTTTATGTCAATTTTGACACTATTTGGTAATTGATTTTTTAAAAAATCATAACAACATGATTAGTTCTAAAAAAGTTGACTTAATCAATACTAACATGTCATATTAACCCTAAAAATTAGTGTAATTTATTAAAAGTCTCAAATTAGATTTATTTGGGTATTTATAACATCAATTATGTTAACATTTCATTAATAAGGTAATTACTGCATCATCATTGTGTCATAAATAAATTAATTTATTTAATGTCTAAAATTTATAAATAAAACACCATTATTTAGAAAATAATTTTATATTTCTAATGAATATTTATAGTCGAATTTATCTTATGTATAACCCTATATTAAAAATATTTTTTATTAAACATTGATTTTAACTATTTTAACTATTCTTTAAATAAAATAATAATAAATGTCATAATCTAATCCAAGTGGACCTAAAGGGTAATATTTTCTTCTTAAGGTTGTTTTTGGTCAAATTACACTTATCCAATAGAATTAGGACATGTGTTAGGGTAATTATAATATCATTTTTAACCTTAATTACCCTATTTACTTTTAACCGTGCTAAATACAAGTAAAAAGTTACTATTCACCAGAAATTTTTTTTATCTTATTGAACCACAATTTACTCCTTGATATTAACTGTGTCTCTTGGATTTTTGAAATTCCACTCACTAAAGCGGTAAAATTAAGTTTTATGTAAATTTTCAAATTCTCCTAGGAGGTGGGTAAAAGACGGTGAAAAGTTCAATAAAATTTTTATATATCTAAAATTATTATAAAATGAATCAAATGAATTACATTGAACTTATATAGTTATTATGTATCAATTTTGACTGAAAATAAATTTAAATAAAATAAATAATTATTTAAATAAAAAGTCGGTTTTTAAATAGTAACCCAGTGTTTTCACTATTCATCAAAAATTGAAAGTTTTCAGAAAAATACCAAAAATTCACCTTAGGATAATTTCGATATTCCAAATCCAAAAATGAAGTCAATTTTGAAAGATAAAATTTATAAAATTTCAAAAAATGGGTATTACTATTCATAATGCTTAGTTCATAATAATATTATAATAATATCTCGTTTTGTAAAACTCGGTATTGCGTACTACACACGCTATCGAGGAAGGTCTTGATTACGTGTAATGCAAGCCAAGTCAGGGCTGCGTGTAGTGAAAGCTCTATTTGGTGTTGCGTATAACATAATCAAAACTCAATTCATTTATACATTCAACAAAATCTATACTTAATGTTGCGTAGAATAATTTCCCCAAAATGAACTTGAAATTGAGTGTAACACGAGCCAAGAATAGTGTTGCGTATACTACAAGCTAATACGGTGTTGCCTATAGTACAAGATAATCTTGGTGTAGTGTATAATAGAAGACATCAGAGAAATTAAAAATAATACATCTCATAAAATCTCGGGGTGTTACATGAACTAGGTGACAATGAAGAACAAATACCCACTCCTGAGGATTGACAACCTCTTTGATCATTTGAAGGGAGAATGGTGGTTCTCAAAGATAGACCTCATATCAGGCTATCACCAGCTCAGAGTACGAGATGTGGATGTGCAGAAGACGGCTTTCAGAGGTCGGTGTGGCCGTTATGAGTTTTTGGTCATTCCGTCCGGCATGACCAACACTTCAACAGTATTCATGGGACTCATGAACAGTCTCTTTCATCCATATCTTGATCGTTTTGTGGTGGTATTCATTGATGACATTATGATCTACTCAGCTACTGAGGAGGAGCATGACTATCATTTACAGATAGTTCTGGACACACTCTGAGAGCACCAGCTTTTTGATAAGCTCTCGAAGTGCCAGTTCTAGATCCAAGAGGTTCACTTTCTGGGACATGTCATATCAGAGGTTGGAGTGGTGGTGGATCCAACGAAGATTGAGGCAGTACTTGCTTGGGAGCCACCCAAGAGTGTGTCAGAGGTAGAGAGTTTCTGGGGTTAGGCCGGATACTACTAGATATTCGTGCTAGATTTCTCCAGAGTTGCAGCACCTTTATCAGTGTTGATGAAGAAGGGGAAAGCCTTCATGTGGTCAGAGAGATGCCAGCAGAGTTTTCTGGAGCTGAGACATAGGATGACTAGTGCCCCCATATTAAGGCTTCCATAGGAGGGCCTTGGGTAGGTAGTCTACAGTGACGCATCAGGGATCGGGCTCAGATGTGTCCTGATGTAGGAGTGAGCTGTGATCGCATATGGTTCTCGACAGCTGAGACATCATAATAAGAACTATGATACCCATGACCTAGAGTTAGCAGTAGTGGTCTTCACCTTGAATATGTGGCGATATTACTTGATGGGTGAACATTTTACAGTCTACTCTGATCACAAGAGTCTCAAGTATATCTTCTCTCAGAAGGACCTGAACCTGAGGAAGCGACGTTGGCTTGAGTTCCTCCAGGATTATGACCTCGAGATAGTCTATACTCTTACGAAGGGGAACATTGTAGTAGATGCACTCACCAGGAGATCTGGTATACAGTTGCTAGGTGAGGCAACAGAGCAGCTGGCTTCTTTGCTGATATCCATTGTGGATCAAGATGGAGCAGCTTTTCTTTAGTCTCTTAAATTCACCCCCCCCCCCACATCTTCATTGAGTCAGGGAGGTGCAGTGTGGGGACACTAACTGTGAGGCACGACGTGTTCATATATCCTTAGGGTAGGCACCTGATTGATTTTTTGAAGGTGGGGAGCACGTCATCCTCTTCAGAGGATGTACCATGGTACTAGTGTCGCTTCAGGAGGAAGTGTTAAGGGAGTTCCACACATCCCCTCTAGCGGTACATCCAAGAGTGGCGAAGATATACCAGGACCTCCAACGACAGCACTGGTGGCCGGGAATGAATAAAGTAGTAGCAGAGTTTGTCTCTCAGTGCCTCACTTGTCATCAAGTGAAGGCGGGACATCGGGTACCGGCAGGCTTAGTTCATCCTTTAAAGGTCCTAGAGTGGAAGTGGGATGGGATATCCATGGACTTGATGACATGACTTCCATATACATCTAGGGGACATGATTATATCTGGTTTATCATTGAAATAATCACCAAGTTAGCCCACTTCAAACCTATCAGAGAGTAGGGTTCAGTAGAGAGCTTGGGACGCCTCTATGTACAGGAGATTGTGTGGCTACATGGAGTACCCTCGACGATTGTTTCTGATCATGATGCACGTTTTGCTTCCCGGGTATGGAAGGGGTTGTAGGATGCTTTCAGGACGCAGCTTCACTTGAGCATTGCCTTCCATTTTCAGATGGATGGCCAGTCTGAGCAAACCATTCAAAACCTCGAGAATATTCTGTGTTATTGCATCCTCGACTTCGGTCACAATTGGGAGGATCACTATCCCTTGGTGGAGTTTGCATACAACAACATATATCACTCCACCATTGGGATGGCACCTTTCAAGACTCTATACGACCGACCTTGCAGATAACCTTTGTGCTGGACTGACCCAGGGCAGTCAGCACTTATGGGACCAGAGACTGTATAGGCTACCATAGAGAAGGTGCAGATCATCCAGGAGCAGATGAAGACTGCACAGAGCAGGTAGAAGTCATATGCTGATAGAATATGGAGACCTCTGGAGTTCGGTGGTGGGGACCACGTATTTCTATAGGTCTCACCTCGATGAGGTTTGTGGAGATTTGGCCAGGGCGGCCAGTTATCTCTGAGTTTCATCGGACCTTTTCAGGTCCTCAGTAGAGTTGGAGAGGTGGCTTACCACTTATCTCTTCCACCTCAGTTGCACCAGGTGCACAACCTTTTCCATGTATCCCAGCTGAGGACATACGTACATGACCCATCTCATGTCCTCGACCACAGTAAGCTAGAAATCGACGATGGGGCGACGTTTACGTATGATCTAGTGGAGATTGAGGATCGACAGGAGAGAGTCCTTCATGGGCGATCGATACCTATGGTGTGTGTACGTTGGCAGCACGAAAACCTCCAGAAGAGTGCAAGGGAGTGGGAGGCTCATATTCATGCCCAGTACCCCAACTTGTTTCCCTAGTTTTCGATTTGTGGCTTACAGGGATGCAAATCCCTAAGGTGGAAACAATTTAAAGACCCATATTTTACAAGTAATTTTTTTAATTATATGGGAATATTACGACTCCACAAAAATTGACAGCATGTGATTCCGAGACCCGGTGTGCCCAGAATGAATTTCTGAACTTTTTTCCGGGTACGTTCAGTAAACATGCAAGCAGATTTTTGTAACTTTTAAACCAATGCTTGGAATTAAAATTTAAGGACACCATTGAACTTACAGCACCGATATTCTTTTAATGGGGGATTCACCTAGATAGCATTTGAGTCGGGAGTGGAAGTTGGTTTTGTGGTTTTTTGTGGGAGATTTAAATAAAATAAATTATTTTTATTTGATAATATCCCCCCATCCTTTTTGAATTCTGGTGGCGGGGACCACCCGAGGGAGGTCAGGAATTTAATGATGGACTTTAAATGGTAGGTTAAACAAAATGTGTAACCACCCTTCATAAGATTTATGAGGTGCATTAATTCCATAAATTAATGAACCAGTTTAATTAAATTAGGAAGAGTTAAACCCATGGGTTTTGGGGAATTGTTGGCGAAGGGTGTTCTTGGTGGATCCTCTTGAGGAATATCAGTTCTCACCAAGGAGGAACCGAAGAATGGAGGATCATCAAATAAGTGGCGTCGTTGGAGGAGGCTTGGTTCAGGATCGACAAACGCCAACCCTTCTTCAACCATGGATGATCTCTAATGGAACCTTCGAGGTAGGAGTGTGTTTTGATTGATCTTAGTTAAAATTTCTTTTGCGATTGAATCTCTCCCCATGAGATTCTTATTACCGATCTAACGCAGTGGGTACGGGCCAAACAAACATGGCTTGATCCCTCCACATCATCCTTGTTGAAGCATTCTTCGTGATGGAGGATGACGGTGACGGGTGCTGGCGACAGGCACCGGTAGGGCTCAGGAGCGGCGGTCGGCACACCGGCCAGCCGTGGAGACAGCGGCGGTGCAACTGTACCGTCGGAGAAGGGTCATAGCCCGTCGGCCGCAGTGGATCAAGGGCAGAAGCTGGCACTCCGGCCGGTCGCATGAAGGGGACGGCGGCATGTGTCGGCGCTGCCAGGCATGTAGGAGTCATGACCTTGTGCCGCAGCGACGAGGGGAGGGTGGTCTGCTCGCTGTCTGCCACCGGTGATAGCGCGACGCATGACCGTGCCGTGTGGAGGAGGTTGGCCATCCGTCCAGCGGAGCGAGCCACTCAGCGCGGGCCAATGGTCTACACAAAGTGGGCCAGCGGGCGACCCAGTGCGGGCCAACGGGACGCCCAGTGCGAACTAGCGGGCCGCCCAACACGGGCCAGCGGGAAGCCCAGCTTGGGCCACCCTGCAGGACGACCAGCGGGCCGGGCTGCCCAACGGGCCGCGCCGGCGGACCGGGTCGCGCCAGTGAGTCGCGCCAGTGAGCCGGGTCACGCCGGTGGGCTGGGCCGGACCCATCGGGCCGGACCCGAGTCAAGCCAGGTCGACTCGAACCGGGTCAAGTCAGCCCAGGCCGGGTCAGACCAGACCCAGACCAACTTCGACCCTTTTCGTACTTTCTGCCATATCTTTAACTACGAGCATTCATTTGATGAACCGTCTATGGAATTGGAAACCTCGGATCAATATGGACCTTTTGGGTATACACCACATGAGTTTTGGATAAAGTTTGGGTACAGCTGGGTTGGATCGGACACGAATCCAACCGGGCCCTCGAGACTAAAAGGCTAATAAGTTACAGTCCATGCATCTGATTGATGCACTTTGAGTTGTGTTGAGACCCATATCACGTGGAGGTCCTTTGAGATACTTCTTCATGGTAATTCGTGGAAGTTGGAGTATCAACCTGTGGCTTGAGTAGCAGACCCTCCTAAAATCAAGCGAGCATAGTGCGGGAACCATGTAGCTAGTTGTAACATCAGAAAGGGGTCCTATGTGGGTCTGTGCTTTGGGATCCTATGTGGGTTTGTGCTTTGGGATCCTTCGTGGGTCTGTGTTCGAGAGTCTCACCTGGATCCGCTCTAGAAATCCACGTGGGACTACTTTAAGATTCTATGTGGGACAGTTGTATTAGGATCCTACGTGGGTCTGATGATTTAGGATCCTACATGGGTCTGATGATTTAGGATCCTATGTGGGTCTGCCTCTCAACATAGTAAGATGATTCATTAGTTACATCTAATCATCTTTACTACCGTACCTATGTTATACCTGTTGTGAGCTGAGTATTTACCTTTGTGGTAATCTCCTGTGTGGCGTACCTTTGTGGTACTTACATTCTTGGTGATACCTTTGTGGTGTTCTTCTGTGTGGTGTTACCTATGTGGTATTTACCTTTGTGTTGTTACCTTCATGGTACTTACCTTCATGGTGATACCTTTGTGGTATTCTTGTATGTGGAATTACCTTTGTGGTACTTACCTTTGTGGTGTTACCTTCGTGGTATTATTTCCTTAGTGGAACAACTGTACTTTGGCTAAGGATTTGGGCCTTGAGTTTCCTCATAAATGAGATGGGTATACTTGATAACTTATTTATACGTATGGGCATATACCTAAGACAGGTTTTCAGTTGTTTTCATGTTTTGTGGTTTATCTTTTGTGGATTTTGTGAGACTTTGAGGGTCTCGGGGTCCCTACTGAGTATCGTTATACTCACCCTTGCATGGGCTACGCCCCCACCTTGTTGTGTTTGGTGCAGACGACGGACAACGCTGACTAAGGACGAGGGTACCAGGACTCGAGGTAGCTCGGAGGTGGACCTTAGACAGAGAATACCACAAAGATGAATGTTTGAGAGCTCTACCTACCCTTTAGGTAGGATCCTTGTTTGGTGTTCACAGGAGTTGTTCAGTTTACTTGTAATTTCCAGTTTTCTTGTACTTTCCAGTTGGGCCTATATTCTGGCCCCTTTTTCTTACTGTACACACTCCTTTTTAATATACAGTTTAATTGTGTTTGTATCTTCCTATGTTCTTGGATTAGTGTGTCTACAGGATATAAAGGCAATGCCTTCCCGGTTTTATGGAATATTCCTTTTGGTGCTACTTGCCATCCCCAAGCCTATGGAAGGCAGGCTTGGGGTTGTCATGGCATGGGCCTCGGGGGATGGGTCATGACAACGCCCTCCTCTGGTGACCTCAAAATGGTGGCACTCATCAGTATCTGCCTCAGCTCGAGGAAACTCTACTGGCATCTCTCCAACCACATAAATGATTTCCCCTTCTTCGTCAAAACTGATAAGTGTGTTGTGACTCTTGAAAAGTCAGGCACAATACTCCAGTAGTAACTAGCCAAACCCAAGAAACTCCACACCTCCATCACGCTCCAGGGTGGCTCCCAAGTAAGCACGACCTCAATCATCACTGAATCCACTGCAACTCCAGCCTCCGAGATAACATGACCCAGAAAGTGAACCTCACGGATCCATAACTGGCACTTAGAGAGCTTACCATAAATCTGGTTCTCTCATAGTGTGTCCAGAACTATCTGAAGACCATAGGCATGCTCCTCCTCTGTCGCTGCGTATATCAGGATGTTGTTGATCAAGACTACCACAAAGAGATTAAGCTATTTCTAGAATATCTTGTTAATTAGTCCCATGAACACTTCTGGGTCATTGGTCACACTGAAAGTCATAACCAAGAACTCATAATGGCCATACTGACATCTTAAGACCATGTTTTTCACATCATCATCTCGTACTCTGAGCTGGTGATAGCCTGATCTGATGTATATCTTCGAAAACCATTGTGCTCCCTCCAGCTGATCAAAGAGATCATCAAAACTCAGGAGTGGGTACCTTTTCTTCACGGTTACCTAGTTCAGGCGCCGATAGTCCACACGGAGTCTCAAACTCCCATCCACCTTCTTGGAAAACAAAATCAGGGCTGCCCAACGAGAAAGATAGGGCCTAATGAATCCATTTCTCTGCAAGTCCTCCAACTATATCCGCATCTCTCGAAGCTCCTCGGGAGCCATCCGATATGCTGGTGTAGATATCAATGTTGTCATGGGGTGAAAGTCGATGTAAAAGTCCACTTCTCTGCGAGGAGGTATACCCGGAACATCATTAGGGAAAACATCAGTGTATTGGTCCACCACTATTGGATAGCTCATAATCTCAACATCAATAGCTCTGATATTAAGGCTAGAAAACTGATGTGTGATTGGCTGAACCATCCTCTGGGTAAGTTGATCCTACACTGCAATGGTTCCCTTCTCGCCAGTGAAGGAAAACCTGGTCCCATCCAGGCGGACACACTGCACTTTGTGCCAAATACAGTCAATCTGAGCATGGACTATGGATAAATATTCCATACCCAAGATGATGTTGTAAGGCCAAGACGACACAACTAGAAGATCCCATCTGAAGATATCTCCACCTAGACTAAGCTTACATAGTCGGCACCAGTCTGTAATCATCGAATCTGCTCCCATAAGAGTCTCTAACTGCAAGGTTCGAGCCAATGACACCACAGGAATCTCCAAGCTCCGAATGAGGGTCGTGGAAATGAAAGAGTGACTGGAAAATATGTCTATAAGTACTGCATCTAGGGTGGCTTAGACACAGATTGTAACTCGTATCATCCTTGGAGTACCATGGTTTTAGGCCTCAGCTTCCTGGAGATGAGCTCGTCCCTGTCCACATGCTCCCTCTGGCTGGGGTGGACCACCTGGAGGTGGTGGTGGTAGTACCTCGAATTGTCACCCACCACCTTCTACATGACATGCTCCTCTACCACGTATTCCTCCTACTTCAGACCTCCTCGATCAAATCTTCGCCTCCTCCAAGGTGGTCTTTTGATCATCTTTTGGTCATCTGTATGGTGGGTCAGGTAGTCGCAAGCCATGTGGCCCTGCCCGCCGCATGAATAACACTGCTTGTTCATCGTCGGTCCTACCCTGTCTCGAGAGACCCGTACCACGGACCTTGTATCCTGCATTCGTCCACCTATAGGTCTGGTTCTCTTGGACCTCTATGTCAACTATCTACTGCCAGCTTTCAATGACACTGCTACGTGTCGTACGGTTGTGGGTCTCACTGCCGATGACTTCTCAGTTAGGAATCTCTCTACTAAGAGTGCTCACTCTAACACCCCCGCCTAGGTCAGGATGTTGAGTGAAACCATAAAAGCTCTAATATCCCGTCTGAGCACCTAATTAAAGGTCCTGGCCCTGAAGGAAGGGTCATGTACCATATCAGAGGAATAGCGAGAGAGGTCGGTGAACCTCACTAAATACTGAGCCACGGTCATTCCACCTTACTATAAGTGGAGAAGCTCCTGTATACGCACTGATCGTAAGGTCGCTGGGATGAACTCTGCCTTGAGAAGGCTCTAGAAGTCCGCACAGACGAGAGTCACCTTGTCATGAACCTAGAGCATCAAGCTCCACCATCTTCCCGATACTTCCTGAAGAATACTGGCAGAAAGGATCACTATAATATCAGCTGGAACTCATGCCATGCGCTCAATCAGTATACACCCTATACTAATGGGGCTAGTGGCATCAACTGCCCAACAGGTAGTGGTGCTTCTTGTACACCACTGGATAGTAGAACTTCTGTAAGGGGCCCTGCACTGAAGCCTCATCGCTCAGTGGGCTGTCATCACGTACTCTAACTGGAACCCTGGCTGGCTGGATGTGTGGAGGCATCCAGATGAGAAGCAGGTGCGCCACGGTCATTAAGTATATACCTGGTGAGATGAATCAAAGAGATCACAAAGAAAACCTTTCAAAAACACATACGCAATCATTTTTTTCATGCACTGAGTTAGAAATCAAAGGTCAGGGTCCTTGTGTATGGATACATCGGCCGCCGCACCAACACTGGATTCCCCAAACTAAAAAACACACTCATAACACTTAACAATATTTCCACACACAAAAGATCATAGTCCTAGTTATTCAGTAGAACTGAACTTCTCTGATACAAATTTGTCATGACCCAACCCTCGATCCCCGTGTCGTGACTACACCAAGCCCGCCTTTCGTAGGCCAGGGGCTTGCGACTAGCACTGGAAAGGAATATCATAAAATTGGGAAGTCATTGCCTTTATAAACTGTAAACTCACACAAGCCAAGCACACAAAAAAATACAAGCTCAAAGTAAACTCTACAGTAAATAGGGTGTGTATAGAAAGTAAAGGGGTCAGAATACAAGCCCAACTAAAATGTACAAATAAAACTGGGAAGTACAAGTAAAACTGAAAACAGCTTCTGTGAACACCCACCAAGGATCCTACCTGAAGTGTATGTACAGCACTCAAATGTTCGTCTCTATGGTATTCCTCGTATAAGGTCCATCTCTGAGTAGTCTCTAGTCCCGGTACCCTCATCCTTAGTCAGCGCTGCCCGTCGTCTGTACAAGACACAAAAAGGTGTGGTCGTAGCCCGTATAGGGGTGAGTATAACAGTACTCAGTAGGGACCCCAAGACCCCCGAAGGTCTCTCAAATCCACAAAGTATAAACCATAAAACATGTAAACAACAGCCAACCCTACTTAGGTATATGCCCATACATATACCTAAGTTATCAAATTATACTCATCTCACACAGGAGGGAAGAATACTAGAAAGGTAACACCACGAAGGTAGAAGTACCACATAGGTAACACCACGAAGGTAGGAGTACCACACAGGTAACACCATGAAGATATAGTACCACACAGGTACACCATGAAGATATAAGACTCAACTCAAACATGTACAAGTGAAGTATAGAAGTGCAGGTGATTAGTCGTGAAGCTAGATCATCTTATTCTGCCAAGAGGCACTGCTGCTGATTATACGGATTCTGACCCACATAGGATCAATAGGTAATAACCCCTGCAATGACCCACACAGGATCGGTATGCACTGACTCACATAGGATCGATAAGCGTTGACCCACAAAATATCTGACCCACATAGGATCGGTATGCGCTGACCCACACAGGATTGCTAAGCGCTGGCCCACATAGGATCTGACCCACGCAGGATCGGTATGCACTAACCAACACAGGATCGCTGAGCACATACCAACATAGGATCGATAGGTTTTAACCCTCGCAATGACCCACATACGATCTGACCCTCCTAGATTCGATATGTAACTAACCTCCATATTATCCGTTTCCAACCTCCGCCTCACTGCCAACCACTAGATTCCTCACACAAGGTGTGCTTGAGATCCATAGAATCTGTCCCTCAAGATTTAGATCCTACCTCAATAGTAAATAATTCCCATGGAGAAGTATCTCAAATGTCCTTCACGTCATAAGGGACCCAATGGAACAGACGGCGCATCAATCGGACGCTCGGTCTGTATGTTATTAGCGTTTCTGCTCCGAGGGCCAGGTTTGATTCGGGGTTCGATCCAACCTGGTCGTACACCAACTTTCTCCAAAACTCAAGTGGAGTATACCAAAATGACCATCTCGATCCAAGGATTTCGATGTTATAGATGGTTTGTCAAATGGACGCTCGGTTCTCAAGATATGGCCACAAAGGCATATATGGGTCTACAGGGGCCCGGTTCTGGTCCGACCCGGTCAGACTGACACGACCCCATTAGCCTAGGTTGTGGCGGGTTTGTCCTGGTCCGCGAAGGGGACAGCCTAGCCTGGCCCGCTGGATGTGGCTTGGCCCACCCGGCAAGGTGTGGGGTCCACCATATCCATCACCTGGGGGGAGGCAACCCCCCCCCCCCCAATTTCCCCTAACGGTCCAGAGGACCATTCAGTCACCTAGTTGGCATGTGGGACTGCCAAGATATCCCACTCGGTGTGATGCGGGTGTCCAAAATAGCCAGCCAGTTCTCCTCCCAGTGGCGCAGTCACGCGCTACTACTCCACCCGCAGCTGGCCGGGTGCCGCCCGCCCTCCGGCCTCTACTATGGCCTTATGGCCACAGCCTCCTTCTCCAACGGTGAATATGTGCATTGCCTCTCCTCCACGCCGTCGTCCAGTGTGTGGTCCATCGTCCCTTTCTCCACCGCGGCTGACTGGTCGCGACCTCCTGCTCAACCGGCGGTGCGGACGCGCGCCGCCCCACCTTCCTCGCAGTCGGCCGCCGCCTTCTTACTCGTGCCATCGCGGATTCATTCCAAGCCCAAAAATTATGTTGTTCGCATATTCACGATCCTCAGGTCGAGGGCTCTAGTTCCATATTCCGTGCTCAGCAAAACTTTTTGTTTCTAGAATCATTAATTATTTGGCGTCGAAGAACGCATGAAGAATGCGCGAAGAACGAAAGAAAACGGGGGTACAGTATATGTGTGGGCAGATGGCTATGTTAGTTTGTCCATTGTTATTGTGAATCCATAATAAGAAGAATTATCAAATAAATTCAATCATAATTCAATATAAATCCCCTACCTTGTTGCTTGTTGGAGAACGTGCAAGGAAGGAGATGACGGCGTTGAAGGGGCGTTGGCGTTTGTTGCTCACGCAACTCACTTGCAAACTACACTCCAATTTCAACGTTCTTGATCTGAAGAGTTTTACTTTGTTGGAGAATATTTGTCCAAAGGTTCTCCCAATCTCCCCTTTTCCAACAATTCCCAACAAAGGAGTGTGAATCCAATTTTAGTTGAGTTATTTCAATTAAATTTGGCACATTAAATTGGGAGAATTCCAATGTTTTCCTCACATTAAAGAGGGAGTTGAAGGTTTGGGTGGTCCCCACCACTAAATTCAAGTGTTTGGTTTCAAGCTTGGGCGGTCCCCACCACTAAATTAAAAAAGGAGGTTTCACAAAGAAAAATAAAATATTGATGTCTCATTTTATTTTAATCCTTTTAACTCTCCCATGAAAATCTGGAAAACCAAACTTTACCCTTGACCTACTACGGTCGAGGTGAAGGTCTCCTTAAGCTATTATCAGCATTGTGAGTCCAACAGTGCCCTCAAATTTCAATTCCAAGCACCGGTTCAAAAGTTAGAAAATGCCGCTCGCGCATTTACTGAACGTACCCAAAAAAATGTTCCAAAATTCATTTCAGGCACAACGAGCCTCATAATCATACACCGTCAATTTTCTCTGACGCATAAGATTTCTATTTAATTAAAAAAATTACATGGAAAAATACGGGTCTTTATAAGTGGATTATTTTTATAAAAATGTATTTAAATTTTGAATCAATATGTTTGAATTTGTTTTAGGGAAAACATTATAAATTTTCTATAGAAGTTGATTTTATATTGAATATTAAATACTATAGTTTTTATGAATCTTTCATATTTTAGAAAATAATTTAGATATAAGTATGAAATTAAAAAGTATGAAACATTTTTTCAACCAACAATTTATTTTATTAGTAAAATAATGAATTTAAAAAAAATTATGTTTAAATTAGAAACACATATTTTAAATTTGGGAACCAAAATTATATTTTATCCTACTAAAAACTATTTTTAGTTCACTATATTTAATTTTGGATATAAGGTTCCATTCATTTTTTTATTGAAATAAATTTCAAATATCCATACTTTTTATAATAATAAAATAACTAATTTCATGGGAATTGATATCTCTAAATTACATATATTTTTTCATCTTTTTAAATATTTTTTTTTCATTGAATTTTTAATATGAAATGGGATATGCATCCCCAATATCATTTTTTTACGAGTTTTTTTGGAGGGGAATCAGAATATTTAAATATGGAATAATATTAAGTAAAATGTTTCAATTTATGAACACAAAGAAACTTTTCTCCATGATTTGATCTGGTGTGACATGGAAACAAAACAATGAGGATGAAATCGATATAAAATATTTGATCTAAAGGTGTTTCACACAATGATCCACCATTCACACTAGGAATTGAAGACTTAAAGGATGCAATACAATGCCATAAAGCATCACCAAGCTATAAAATAGAATCCTATATCCATGAATAAGGAGAACAAGTCGTAGAATCTAAAATATGATAAATTCATGTCATGACACATTTCTCATGCTATAAATATTCATGATGTTTGAAGAAAATCATTTTTCATCCATCGACACACTAAATCCTTGAACTATGAATTCATGGCATGAATTTGGTCTATCAAAAATTATGATAAATGTGTTTATTACCTAATCTTATGGGATTTAATACATCTTTGACCAATGTACCTTGGGTGAAACAAATGGACTATTTAAAGTGGACCATGGACAAAGGAAACGAGTCATCTTGGAGGAAAAGTTCAACCACTGGGAGGATTCCTCTAGGGTTCCAACCTGAGAACTATTCTCTGTATTTACAATTTTATTTCTATTTTTATAGGCTTCCTTGTTTATTTACTTCCACATAATTGTGTGCTTTTCATTAAAATCCTATCTTCCAGTATCTCAATTATTTTCTCAATTTTATATATTTTTCTATATTTATCATTGGATATCACTCGATGATGAATGTCTAAACACCATAGCAGAGAGAGGATGTGATTGAAAGGGGTGTACACTTCTTATTTAGATTATAACCCCATTCATACGATAACATGATTATATAAGTGTCAGGATGAAATATTCATTCATTTCAATTTCTTATTAAATCATTAAAAAATGTTTTTAACAATAAAGGAACCTCAGTACATCAGAGATGATTAACATGGGAATAATGGATCAGATTATTCTCATGCACTATAATCAACCAATGGAATTTTATTGATTCTGGTATTTTTGGATCAAGATGTTCAGGACTATGTGGTAGTTTATGTGACACCCTCGGGTGTCAATTTCTTGGTATTATTATGGTGTTTGTTTTTTCACTTGGTTTTAGGGTGTCTTGAGTTGATATTTTGATGTTTAGAGGATTATCTTAGGGTTCACAGTTAAGGTGTATGGATTGTAAACAATGTGGAAGAAACTATGCACCTTGTATAGTTTTATAAAGGGGGTGCATAGTTTGTGCATGGTAAAGGAAACTATAACAATTCTTCTCTTTAATACAGATTAATACTTGATTTATTACATAAAATTACACTTAATACAACCCAAAATATTGATAAGTAAGTTTCTGTGGGAATTAGGTGCATAAAATAACATCTTAAAAATCAGATACAATAACATTATTATAAAATTCCTTAACATGTTTTATTGAAAACTTATTTACCATGCTCAAACTACTCCTTTGAACATAAAACTACATGTTATAACCTGGTGACACACATAATAATGGGATGAGACATAAATCCCAGTAATGGAATAAACATGGAATAAGTGATACATGTTAGACAATAGATGTCACATCCTTGACTTATTTATAGTTAATTTGGAATTTAATTTCCATTCTAGATTTTTTGGGGGGTTTCCTATGAATTTTGGTGGAAATTGTGGGTTTTGAAAATTTGGGCCAAACCGTGAGCTCATTTCCAGATTTAAAAACCAATTTTGTTTCTTTTATAACTCCTTAATTTTTCAAAAATGTTCATCCATTACAATTCATAAATTGCCTCCCTTGATCTATTAATACCACCATGTCAATTTGGTGCCTTTATAAATCCATAATCATGGTGTATTTGGGTTTTTATTTAAGGTATTGGGTCTGCCCGTAAGACCGTTATCTTCTTTAAATGTTTTTTTAATTATTTAGTATCTCTTTATTTTTTTCAGTGATTCCACCTCCCTCTAGAATCCAATATCCTTAGGATCACCCCCATTATTGGTTTCTCATTTTTGGATCTCATTTGAACCACGAATTAGGGAGATCCTTCTAAATCTTTCTCAAGTCAACCAGATTTGAAGAGGTAAAATGATTCTTCCACAACTCCTTAAATATTCATTATTTTCCCCCTATTTCAGTCCCAACATGACCTAATATGACTCCTTCTAGCCACCATACTATTTTTAGTTACTTGGAGTTTCATATTTTGTTGGATTTAAGGCTGTCTCTTCAAAAAATTTGCAAGTAAGTCTTTCTCTCCTTGATTTCTTCTCTTTCCTTAGGGTTTCCTTAACCCTTTCTTGAGATCTAAAATTTCCATAAGTTAGGTTTTATTCTTAGGGTCTAATTTCCTATCCTTTCGGTGAAATATTTAGGTTTCAGGTTTATTTTCACTTCCTTGAGGTGCGGCGGTGGTGTGGTTGATGTTTCACCCCAATATTTGAGGGTTTCAGCACTTTCGATAGCTGATTCCATGTGTGATCATTTCTAGATGAGTTATTTTTCTTGAATTACTTATTTTTCATGTTACTCATATTATGTGTGTTGTTCAGAACTATTTATGATGTATTTGGTTAAGCATTTAATTTTATAGTTGCATTTTAGTTTGAAATTGGGTGTTTTTCATGTGTAACCCTTGGGGTATTATTTGGGTGTGTCTTATAATATATTCAATTAGTGTAATAAATCTTTTTGGGCTAAAAATCATACTTTTGTAGGGTCATAGAGTACCTTTTTGTTTAAAAGATGTTCTTTTAATCAGTTTTATGTGTGAAACCATGTAATGCCTCTTGAAAACGTTTTATGAAAATGTGTGTTTTTCATGTGTATCTTTTGTGGTATTATTTGAGGTGATTTTATAATACCTGATAGTGGTTAAATAAATATTTCTAGGGATTCCAATTCTGATTTTTATTGGTATTGGCGTGATTTTTTCATTGAAAGAAGATTTTGAATTGGGTTTTGTGGGCAAAACATAGTTATACCCCCTGGGTTGGTTTTATGAAAATTGTACATGATTTAATTAGTTACAAAAAGTGTGCAATGGCTTCTTATGTACTGTTTTGGTGGTAGTATATTATTAAAATTATTTTTTGAAAGATAAAGTGGTCAGTTTTTAAGTCAAACATTTTTCTAATGTTTTGTAATTTGTCGATGTGATTTATGAAATTGTGATGTGGGTGTGAAACATGTTTTCGGGCTGTTTTGTGTTAGTGTGATGTGAAAAATGGACTCTGTTTATAAAAAGAATATTATGTAACATGTGCGTGGGCTGTTATGTGAGGTTTATCATCTTGGTAAATATTTTATAAAAATTTTAAAGGTTTTTTTGAATTATGAAATATGTGAAAAATGTTTTGTGGGCTATTTTGGTGTCAGTTTGATTTCAAAATCAATTTGAATGAAAAAATGGACATTATGACTTGTGTGATGTACATGTGGTCTGTTTGGTGAATGTTTTATGTGTAAATGATATTTTCATGTGAAAATTATATTTCTTATCTTCTTGAACTTGTTTGAGCACAAGAGGGAAACCCGGGTATCTTGGTGGGTGGACGTGTACTAGTATGCTAGTGAATCCGTGAGGTTTGGCCTCAGTTTCATATAGAAAGTTTGACGCTTACAACACTAACTGAACTATAATGATGATTATTGGGGACAAATATGTTATTGTTATGTTCCCTACTAGTGGATCGGGCAGAAGAATGGATATTGTGACGGTTACTCTCGCCGAGATACGAGGTACCTGGGACCCACAACGAGCTAGTTCCTAGGGTTATTTTCTATTGCTTGTGCTCATTAGTTACTTTGTGAATTATAAGGCCCCCGCCTTAAACCTTGCTTAATCTTGAGTTGTTACAAGATTAAACATTGATGATCTTTTTAGGTTTAGAGTTTTAGAGAATTAGATCATGAAACTTGCATTACATTCCACATTAAAACAAAGTGGTTACATAAAAGACAATATTCATTCTTCCCATCAACACAAACATATTTAAAATAAAACACGGATTCTTTCTTAACACATCCTTGACACTATCATCACATCATGTACCTTTCCCTTGACCTGTGAAAAACATTTCAAAAACTTGGGATGAGCATAAAAATCTCAGTAAGGGTTATAAAAATATGGAAAGGAAACATGAGTTCATATATACATAAGAATGAAATCATATTTTACCCATAAAACATAGGCACTTTAACATACCTCATCAAACCATGAATAAATCATAGAAATCATAAGTCATAAAGGTAACTTGAGGCATTCATAACATTCTTACATAGGGAGTAACCCTCTTGGTTACGTTTGGAATACCCATCACAGTATATTCCCTAAATCTCTTTGGAGAAACCTTAACGTTTCACTCCTTCGTGTAACCCAATGCATTGGAGAGCTATATCGGGCTCACCCGCCCTTAGTTTATCACGAAACCACCCATTTTCATAACAATTACCAAGAACCATAACATAAATGTATCAAATAAAACATGCATAAAGGAAATATAACATTTCCAAATTTCAATCACAATATAACATTTTAGGATATTGAAATAATGAATCCATTAAAAAAACCATTTTCAAAACCATTTAAAACATTTAATAAAGAGATTTTTGAATCAAAGAGTCCCATACCACCTTGAAGCTTTAAAAATTTTAAACCTTTAATATCCATATAAATAAATCCTTAAAACCATTTTGAAAACATGGATATTAATAAGAACAAATCATTAAAACATTTAAAGCGATATTTTGGTTAAAGGGTTTTTACCAAAATTAAAGACACTTGAATACAATAATTGAGGAATAGCATTTAATCAGAACATTATAATATCATGAGAATAAATGGATTCATGATATAATATTCCAAAGGACAGTATATACACTATATAAGAGTGAATTGGTGCATAACAACAATGAAGTCTCAATAGAGATGTAAAATGTGATGAAATCCCTTATAAAGAATATTTCCTTAAATTAAGGATAAATCAATCTCAAAATTATGTGTGACAAATATAAATACACCCAATATAATTGTATATTAATTGTAAAACAATAAATGGTCATTCACACATATTCAAAGGATGACATATTCAATAACTACATGTTGAACCCAAAGAAATCGAAATTGGGTTAAAAAGTTCCCTTGGTAAAATTCGACAGCCTAACAGCGTCACTTCAAAAATTCAGAAAATAAGTTGATGAGAGATAAAAAGGGAATCTCATCACTTGGACATAAAATTTAAATCAATAAGGATATATAAGAACATATCCCAACATAATAGTATGTGAATTAAAAGACATAACAAAAAAAGTCTTTTAAAAAGAGGAGGGTGAAAGGTTCCCTTACCGACTTGGGTATCTTTAAAAACATACACCCCATGAAAGAAGGACAATAAATCATTGATGTAAATACTTATAAAACGAAATTATATTAAAAAAAGAGTATAATAATTGGCAGTAAGTACACCACTCAAAGGAAATTGTGGCAAATGTAGCATAAATCTCACGGGAATAAAAGTGAGATGAAAAATCCCTTACGAAAACTCGGCAGCCTAACGGCGCCACATAAAACTTACAAAAATGGATTGATGAGATCAAATAGGGTATATCATCATATTAACATAATGTTTATAGAAAGAGTAATATAAAAGAACATCCCCCAAAATAACAAAGTGGAGCTTAAAAGAAGTGACATAAAGGAGAGTACTTAAAAAGAAAGAGAGAGGTTGGATCTCTTACGAAAAATTCGGCAGCCTAACGGCGCCACTCAAAACATCCAAAATGGATTGATGAGAGAGAATAGGGTCTCTCATCATATGAACATAAAAATTACAGTAATATTAATATAAAATAACATACCAATAACAAGAAAGATGAGATTTAAAAGGAATGGCATAAAAGAGTGTACTTAAAAAGAAAGAGTGGAGTATGATCCCTTACCTCAGGTCCGACTTGACTCGATCGTTCTTTAACGTCCTGAATAATAAACTTGAGTTAATTTACACTTTATTAAGAACCTTTTTATAGTTCATTATTCCTTTTAGATCACTTATTTCCATGTTATAAACATTATGTAATCATTTAAGTTAATAATGTTTGTTTTGTCGATATTTGGTTCTTAAGTCGAAAGTGGACTTCTTACAATTACATGTTGTTTGTGTGGTCAAATGTTCATTATATCCAGAATTATATTCATGATTTGGATATCATATATATCATATATATCCAGAATATACATTTATTTATAATATTACATGATCATTTAGAGGTAAGAAATGAAATGCACCGTTCATGGAGACGGTAAGCCGTACGTACGCATGAACGCTACATTCATTTCTATTTCATATTTTTATGGAATGTAATAATAATGATATATAGTTATATAATAATTCCAGTATAACATCATATATAATAACTTTAAATCCATCCTTTATGCGTCCCACATATGGCATTAACGAATCACGTCACTTTGAGGGGGTGGTAGTCCGCACTTCCTTAAATGAAGATATCGCGTTTACCCATAATGGAAACCATAAAGGTATGCCCAAAAAGAAAAATACAGAATCTTAAGTAAAACATAAACATATTATATATCATATATAAATATAGTGTCATCTTAATGTCCACCTTTTAATGTGTTAAAAGAATGTTGAACAGTTATCGTTTCGGGAGGCCGAAATTCGCCATCCACGGAAACAGTATGTTCTTTAACCATTAGATGTAGGTGTGTGAAAGTGTAGCTCAAATACTTCTTATAAAAAAATCCTAGTATATTTATGATATTGGATTTTTTACAAAAGAAATGAATAAATAGAGTTTAGGGGGTTGGAGAAGCAAAATAAAACAAAAGGACTCAAGTGAAGACATTACCTTAAAATCGGGTAACTCCCTTTGGTTTGAGCTCAAAGGCTTCCTTGGGAAGACTTCTGCCCAAATTGAGGCTTAAATGAGTAAGATAGGGAAGTGGAGAGACAAAATGGGTAGTGTTTGGCCGAGACAAAGGCTTTGTGAGTGTGGGTAAGGAGGTAGAGGTGGGGACCTTTTATAAGAGGAGAGGAGGGGCACTCTTGGAAGGTAAAGAAAAGTCACTTTATTTTAAAATGGTACTCGGATTTAAGAGGTCCCACATTGATTTAATTAGAGGATAAGGTGATAAGGGTTCTAAATCCACTCATCCAATAGGTTTTGGACATGTGTAGGTCTTAGATATTACATTATCTTTCCATTTTATTTAAATCGTTAAATAATGAGGTTATCGCTGCATCATCATGATGTCATAAATAATTTAATTTATTTAATGTCTAAAAATTATAAAACAAATACTATGATGTATGAAATCTGTTTAGATTTCCAATGAATATTTATAGTCAAAAATATGATTTTTATAACCCCATGTAAAAATTTCTTTAGTAAAACATTTCATGTTTGTCTCATTTTTACTTTAACTTTAAATAAAAAGATATTAATGTCATTTTCCAACCAAAGTGGCTTCATGGGGTCCCAAAGATGACTCATGGGTTGTCTTGGTCGGCCATGACACATCCAATGAGGTCAGTACATGTGTCAAGTTCATTTCATATTATTAAAACATTATTCCTACCATAAACTACACTAATTACCTCTAATCGCGATTAAAACTTAATAAGTTACTATTCACAAAAAAAATATTTTTATCCCATTGAACCACATTTAACTTCTTAATGAAAACCATTTATGTAGGATTTTTGAAATTCAAAACACAAATATGGCAAAGTTTCATTTAAACAGAAAAATCAGTTTTTATAAGTACCACTTAGTGGTTTCACTATTCATCAAAAATTGAAGTTTTTCAGAAAAATCCCAAAAATTCACCCTAAGCTATATTTGATATTCCGAATTCAAAAATGAAGTCTATTTTAAAAAATTCAAAACATATAAGTCACATTAATTAATTTAATAATTAATTCCCGCTGTCAGAGCAAATAGCATGTTTTTATGAAACAATATGTATCAAAAGATTGACACTAGTTTAAGTCTGATTTCAAAGTGAAATTAATTCCAATGACCACTATTGGATTTAATGGTAAAAATATATTATAATTTCACATTAAAACCAATTCGAAATATAATCTAATCATATAAATAAATTAGATTGAAAAGAGGTTTTGAATTAAAATACAACATTTTATACTATTCATTAAAAAATGAACTTTATCAGAAAGATACCAAAAATTTACACAAGGTAAATTTTGATGTCCCAATTATTAAGAAGAGTTTTATTTTGTCCAAAAGGATGTATAAGAGTGAACAAAACTATATTTAGTGACGGTTCTCCATCAAAAGGCGACAAGTGAACCTTTAGTGAAAATTAGGGCATATACGCCTAAAATTGAATTCTTTCCGTATTTTATGCCTTTATCTTTTATTGGATGAATGTAAAAACATTTAAAAACATATATAATCATATTTTAGTTATTTCTATCCATTCCCTCCAATACAACGGCTACATGTTAACTACCATTTAAAATAATATTATTTTATTACTAGTGTGCAACATAAGATTTCAATGAAACTCTTTGTTGCGTATCGGGTACGCTATCGAACTTAGCAACCCTTTAAAGTAATATTAATATTTTATTCACAAATATGTATAAATATAAAAATGTCATATTCTTTATTTACCTGGGGTGTTACATCCTTCCCCCTTTTGGGAATTGCGTCCTCGCAATTTTTAAAATTGAGCTTGGAAACATCCTTGAAAGTCCCACATCAGAACAAGAGTCGGTAAAATAATCACTTTAAAATAAAGGAAGATAAGTACAGAGGTCACCCGAGTTAACCCATACTAGGATTCCATGTAGAAAAACATGGACATGGAGGAGAAAACATAAGGCCATGTTCTGATGGAGAGTGATAGTAAACATGTCTAGGAGAAAGTTAACCATAAGAAAATCACAAACTTGTGATGAGTTAAACGGTATTTGATTCCCCAGTAGGAAAAGTTAATAGAAAACATTTTTGTTTTAAGTTACTTTTTATTGAGGAATTTATTCATAAGGAAACATAATCACTTATCATGTTGACTTTCAACTTTTACTAGATTCCTTAATCAAACTCATATTTTTTCCAAAAGACGAGTATTTAGGGAGACTTGTTCGCATTACGAGTACTATAATCATCTTCTAGAGAATCACCTAATCCAACAAAGAGGACTATATACTTCCCATGTCTTTAGGCTTTAACCAAAACCAAAACCAAAAAGGTTATTACAAGGTCAGATAATCCAGAAAAGGATAACCCTTTAAAAATAAAATCTATGCTTAATCTCCAAAATTTGTCCAACAAAACCCAAAGTTCAACGAGGACCATCTGATAAACAATTTGTCCATAAAATCCTTCAAAGTAAACCAAACTAATATTGAAACCCAAATATTTGAAGGTTTTAGTCAAATAGTCTTCCAAGTTAAATCGCAACATTTAGATCCAAACAACATCAATTGCTCTTAAAGTCTCATATTGAAAAGTAATTAACCTAATCACATATCCTCCATGATAGGTTAATCATTTTCATAAATAACCCAAAATCAACTTACTCTTAATTAATAAAATCATATAACTAAAAAGAATCAGTCAAACTAACCAGGGACTTCACGTAGTCCAGTGGTAGGCGATAAATACCAGTCTCACTTTGGTTTTGGGTTCGATTCCTGCAGCTTTGTCCGACGCGACGGGTAGTCACAAGGTCTATGTGTTTTCCTTTTTCCAAAAATATATAATTCTCAAATCATTCCACAAAAAGGGATAAAATCATCAAAAATGATCATAACATATTTTAACCTCAAGTTTATCTCATTCCTTTCATTTTCCACCATATCATAGAGTAACCCATAATTACCTAAAAAGTAAGGATCATATAAACCCTAATGGTTACCTTTGTAATTATTACCTGAACTTCCACATTGATTGGTCATCTCGTACATGATGCATTACAGATCATACCAAGGTTCAAGTGGTTGATCATGACTCTTTGATAGTTGGTTTAGAACAACCATGATTTTCTTCATTGAATCCCCCATTTTATCTAGTATCTTAATTAGAGAACCACCATAGTTTCCTTCAAACCTGTTGTCTCTTTGGTGCCTGCTAGATCCATCCATTCACTAAAAACAGAAATGTCAGTGTGAGTATATCAACAAAACCATCATGTACTACTAAGGAAGGTAAACACTAAGATATACTTACTCATTCACTTTATCTAAAACTAGGACTCTTTCTGAAATCCTAACCATTATGGTAATGTCACTTATGCTTAAAGAATACCCTAACCTCTAAAGTTATCTAAACCGACCTCTGATACCAACTATAAGTCCCCAGCCATAAACCTTACTTAATCTTGAGTTGTTACAAGATTACACATTGAGGATCTTTTTAGGTTTAGTGTTTTAGAGAATTATATCATGAAACTTTCATTACATTCCACATTTAAACAAAGTGGTTACATAAAAGACAATATTCATTCTTCCCATCAACACAAACATATTTAAAATAAAACACGGATTCTTTCGTGACACATCCTTGACACTATCATGACATCATATAACTTTCCCTTGACCTGTGAAAAACATTTCAAAAACTTGTGATGAGCATAAAAATCTTAGTAAGGGTTATAAAAATATGGAAAGGAAATATGAGTTCATATATACATAAGAATTAAATCATACTTTACCCAAAAAACCTAGGCACTTTAACATACCTCATCAAACCATGAATAAATCATAGAAATTATAAGACATAAAGGTCACTTGAGGTATTCATAACATTCTTACGTAGGGATTAACCCTCTTGGTTGCGTTTGTAATACCCATCATAGCATATTCCCTAAATCTCTTCGGAGAAACCTTAACGTTTCACTCATTCGTGTTACCCAATGCATTGGAGAGCTATATCGGGCTCACCCGCCCTTAGTTTATCACGGAACCACTCATTTTCATAACAATGCCCAAGAACCATAACATAAATTTATCACATAAAACATGCATAAAGGAAATATAACATTTCCAAATTTCAATCACAATATAACATTTTAGGATATTGAAATAATGAATCCATTAAAAACCCATTTTCAAAACCATTTAAAACATTTAATAAAGAGATTTTTGAATCAAAGTGTCCCATACCACCTTGAAGATTTAAAAATTTTAAACCTTTAATATCCATATAAATAAATACTTAATACCATTTTGAAAACATGGATATTAATAAGAACAAATCATTAAAACATTTAAAGCGATATTTTGGTTAAAGGGTTTTTACCAAAATTAGAGACACTTGAATACAATAATTGAAGAATAGAATTTAATCAGAACTTTATAATATCATGAGAATAAATGGATTCATGATATAATATTCCAAAGGACAATATGTACACCATATAATATTGAATTTTTGCATAACAACAATGAAGTCTCAATAGAGATGTAAAATGTGATGAAATCCCTTATAAAGAAGATATCCTTAACTTAAGGATACATCAATCTCAAAATTATGTGTGACAAATATAAATACACCCAATATAATTGGATATTAAGTGTAAAACAATAAAAGTTCATTAACACATATTCAAAGGATTACATATTCAATAACTACATGTTGAACCCAAAGAAATCGAAATTGGGTTAAAAAGTTCCCTTGGTAAAATTCGACAGCCTAACAGCGTCACTTCAAAAATTCAGAAAATGAGTTGATGAGAGATAAAAAGGGAATCTCATCACTTGGACATAAAATTTAAATCAATAAGGATATATAAGAACATATCCCAATATAATAGTAGGTGAATTAAAAGACATAACAAAAGAAGTCTTTTAAAAAGAGGAGGGTGAAAGGTTCTCTTACCGACTTGGGTATCTTTCAAAACATACACCACATGAAATAAGGACAATACATCATTGATGTAAAGACTTATAAAACGAAAGTATATTAAAAAAAGAGTAGAATAATGGGCATTACTTACACCACTCAAAGGAAATTGTGGAAAATGTAGCATAAATCTCACGGGAATAAAAGTGAGACGTAAAATCCCTTACGAAAACTCGGCAGCCTAACGGCGCAACATAAAACTTACAAAAATGGATTGATGAGATCAAATAGGGTATCTCATCATATTAACATAAATTTTATAGAAAGAGGAATATAAAATAACATCCCCCAACATAAAAAAGTGGAGCTTAAAATAAGTGACATAAATAAGAGTACTTAAAAAGAAAGAGAGAGGTTCGATCTCTTACGAAAAATTCGACACCTAACGGTGCCACTCAAAACTTCCAAAATGGATAGATGAGAGAGAATAGGGTCTCTCATCATATGAACATAAAAATTACAGTAATATTAATATAAAAGAAAATCCCAATAACAAGAAAGATGATCTTTAAAAGGAATGACATAAAAGAGTGTACTTAAAAAGAAAGAGTGGAGTAGGATCCCTTACCTCGGGTCCGACTTGACTCGATCGTTCTTTAACATCCTGAATAATAAACTTGAGTTAATTTCCACTTTATTAAGAACCTTTTTCTAGTTCATTATTCCTTTTATATCACTTATTGACATGTTATAAACATTATATAATCATTTAAGTTAATAATGGTTGTTTTGTCGATATTTGGTTCTTAAGTCGAAAGTGGACTTCTTACAGTTACATGTTGTTCGTGTGGTCAAATGTTCATTATATCCAGAATTATATTCATGATTTGGATATCATATATATCATATATATCCATAATATACATGTATTTATAATATTACATAATCATTTAGAGGTAATAAATGAAATGCACCGTTCATGGAGACGGTAAGCCGTACGTACGCATGAACGCTACATTCATTTCTATTTCATATTTTTATGGAATGGAATAATAATGATATAGAGATTTATTATAATTCCAGTATAAAATCATATATAATAACTTTAAATCCATCCTTTATACGTCCCACATATGGCATTAACGAATCACATCACTTTGAGGGGGCGGTAGTCCGCACTTCCTTAAATGAAGATATCACATTTACCCATAATGGAAACCATAAAAGTATGCCCAAAAAGAAAAATACAGAAGATTAAGTAAAACATAAACATATTATATATCCTATATAAATATAGTGTCATCTTAATGGCCACCTTTTGAGGTGTTAAAAGAATGTTGAACAATCATCGTTTCGGGAGGCCGAAATTCACCATCCACATAAACAGTATGTTCTTTAACCATTAGATGTAGGTGTGTGAAAGTGTAGCTAGAATCATTCTTACAAAGAAATCCTAGTATATTGATGATACTGGAGTTGTTACAAAAGAAATGAATAAAAAGAGTTTAGGGGGTTGGAGAAGCAAAATAAAACAAAAGGACTCAAGTGAAGACATTACCTTAAAATCGGGTAACTCCCTTTGGTTTGAGCTCAAAGGCTTCCTTGAGAAGATTTATGCCCAAAGTTAGGCTTCAAGGAGTAAGAGAGGGAAGTGGAGAGACAAAATTGGCAGAGGTTGGCCGAGCCAAAGGCTTTGGGAGTGTGGGTAAGGAGGTAGAGGTGGGGGCCTTTTATAAGAGGAGAGGAGGGGCACTCTTGGAAGGTAAAGAAAAGTCACTTTATTTTAAAATGGTATTCGGATTTAAGAGGTCCCACATTGATTTAATTCGAGTTTAAGGTGATAAAGGTTCGAAATCCACTCATCCAATAGGTTTTGGACATGTTTAGGTCTTAGATATTACATTATCTTTCCATTTTATTTAAATCGTTAAATAATGAGGTCATCACTGCATCATCATGATGTCATAAATAATTTAATTTATTTAATGTCTAAAAATTATAAAACAAATACTATGACGTAGGAAATATTTTTATCTTTCCAATTAATATTTATAGTCAAAAATCTAATTTTTATAACCCCATGTAAAAATTGTTTTAGTAAAACATTTCATGTTTGTCTCATTTTTACTTTAACAATAAATAAAACGATATTAATGTCATTTTCCAACCAAAGAGGCTTCATGGGGTCCCCAAGTTGATCCATGGGTTTTCTTGGTCTTCCATGACACATAAAATTAGGTTAGGACATGTTTCAAGTTCATTTCATATTATTAAATCCTTATTCCTACCATAAACTACACTAATTACCTCTAATCGCGATTAAAAACTTAATAAGTTACTATTCACCAAAAAATTATTTTTATCCCATTGAACCAAATTTTACTTCTTAATGAAAACCATGTATGTCGGATTTTTGAAATTCAAAACACAAAGATGGAAAATTTTCATTTAAACAGAAAAATCTGTTTTTATAAGTACCACTTAGTGGTTTCACTATTCATCAAAAATTGATGTTTTTCAGAAAAATCCCAAAAATTCACCCTAATCTATATTTGATATTCCGAATTCAAAAATGAATTATATTTTAAAAAATTCAAAACATATAAGTTACATTAATTAATTTAATAATTAATTCCCGTTGTCAGAGCAAATAGCGTGTTTTTATGAAACAATATGTATCAAAAGATTGACACTAGTTTAAGTCTGATTTCAAAGTGAAATTAATTCCAATGACCACTATTAGATTTAATGGTAAAAATATATTATAATTTCACTTTAAAACCAATTAAAAAGATAATATAATCATATAAATAACTTAGATTAAAAAGAGGTTTTGAATTAAAATACAACATTTTATACTATTTATTAAAAAAATGAACTTTATCAGAAAGATACCAAAAATTTACACAAGGTAAATTTTTATGTCCCAATTCTTAATAAGAGTTTTATTTGGTCCAAAAGTATGTATAAGAGTGAACAAAACTATATTGAATGACGGTTCTCCATCAAAAGGCGATAAGTGAACCTTTAGTGAAAACTAGGGCATATACGCCTAAAATTGAATTCTTTCCATATTTTATGCCTTTATCTTTTATTGGATGAATGTAAAAACATTTAAAAACATATATAATCATATTTTAGTTATTTCTATCCATTCCCTTCAATACAACGGCTACATGTTAACTACCATTTAAAATAATATTATTTTATTACTAGTGTGCATCGTAAGATTTCAATGAAACTCTTTGTTGCGTATCAGGTACGCTATCGAACATAGCAACCCTTTAAAGTAATATTAATATTTTATTCACAAATATGGATAAATATAAAAATGTCATATTCTTTATTTACCTGGGGTGTTACATGAATACCATTTTCATAGGGTATGGTTGGTTGGAAAATTTATTAGTGTTGAAATTATTTTTAAAAGTGTTGATTCTTAATGACATCCCACTTGAAAACTGTTCTAATTTTTAAGTTGCATCTTTTAGAAATTATAACTAGCATTTCCGGTTTATGAAAACCTGCAAGATTTTTTTCTTTTAATGTTTATCACATGAAATATCTTAGTGGTGGTATCCTACTAGGAATTTTCTCACACCCTACTTACTCCCTCAGGGGTAAGTAGACTTGGTTTTTTTTGTAACAGGTTGGGTGTAGTTTTTAGTGCCGGTGTTTTGGGTTTCTAGCAGGTCCTTGGTGGTGAATTCTTGTGGAGATGGCTTGAGGGTGGTTCCCCCTACCATGATGGTTCTTAGGCTGTTTATTTTGGGGTTTTTACCTTTTTTATAGTCTTTTTGAGCTATTTTAAACTATGTAATTTAGTTCTTAATTTTTGTGAAATATTTTGTGGTTTGAAACATCCAGATTTGTTTTATTAGATTCATTTGTTGTTTTATGTTTATAAACTTGGGTAAATCATTCCCAATTATCTTTTTATGATACCCAAGAACTTGTGCCAGCCCGTGGGGATCATGAATGCCCTTTGTCACTTGTCAGAGGCCGGGTTTGGTGCAGGTTTCAGTGGTGACCAGATTTGGTTCATGACAAAGTGGTATTGTAGGAGGTTTGGGATAACTCTTTGGGTCATGTTATTTGGGGAAGAGTCAGGATATTATAGAGTTAGGATTGTCAGGACTTGGTATTTCAGTTTTGGGTAGTGTGCCTAATCACCGTATCTCATGACGGGATTCAAGTTACCAAGGGAAGTCATGATTTATCTAATTCCTTTGGTTTTCTTGGTTTGATGATGATTAGGGGAAATGAAAAGAGATTTGGGTTAATGGTCTCAGTGAGCTTTCAGGGCCTGGTAAGCCATTGAAGCTGGGGATATTACCTAGAACACTCTCTGTGATGGTAAAGTGATTAGAATATGGCTTCAAACCATATGTCCAAGTCACCCACTGAAACTAGTTTCCTCTCGCATTGTCTTGTGTTCTTTAGTTTTGAAATCTTGGAACATTGGTTTTAACGTCACTTGGTTTTAAAAAGAGTAATGTTTTTGGGAAATGATTTTCAAATAAAGAGGGAATTATTTTATTTATGAAATTGTGGAACTAAATTTTTATAATTTTTTTGAAATAGAAAATGGTGTGCTTACACCTCTTTTGAAATCAAGGACTATATTGAAGTTGGTTTTGAAAAAGTGTTTCCAATAGAGTTTTCTAAACAATAAAAGGGTGTTTTAATGGGTTGATATGTTTTGAAATTGATGTGAATAACATGAATGTGAGTTCTAATCTAAATACTTTTGTCCTTATGAAAATTTTTGTATGATGTGAATTGGGATTTTGATCTCGTGGTTAGTGGTTTTGAGAAAATGGATGTGTTGGTTGACCGTTTTGGTTTTGAAAAGTGGAAAGACTTTTTGTTTTAAACCTTGGTATTTCTGTGAGATACCACATGCATTGGGTTATATGGGATGATGGATGGTTGATGGAACAACTGGATGAGTGTTGGGATGCATATGAGGAGGGTGCTCGGGGTGGCACAAAAACATGCATGTGTGAGGTCCATGGGGTACCATTGGTGGATACACTAACCACTGAACCATTTGTTTTCAAAGAAATGTTTTTAAAGAAAAACATGATATCTTTATGAATTGTTTGGGATTGTGTATATTATGTGTTTTTGTAAAATGTTGATGTTGTGGAATGTTTTGATTCTATGAACCCCTCCTGTTCGAGCCATGTTTTGGGTTTGTGTTTGGTTGGTAAGCTGGGTAATAGGACTGGTTAGTAGTCTCTTCTAAGATATGTTTTGGGACACCTATATAGTGGTTCCATTCATGTGTTTGGATCTGGTTTGTGGCATGTTTTTACCAATGAACCAGCTTGGTTGGGTCCTCGGGTTCTCTCAGTGGATAAGGTATGCCCCCATTAAGGGTTAATGCACAACTGAAGTGCAACCCAGATTGTTTCTCCATTGGAAAATCCTCTAGTTGATCAATATACGGAATCTTTTATCAATATTTGTTGATTGAGTCTAAAACCATTCCTTTCATTGATTTTTGGATCCTCTTGTATCAGGAGAGTGCTTGTGGAAGGTTGAAAGAGTCCTTAGTTTCTTAAGTTTCCTGGTTCGTCGAAGGTGGAAGTGGTCTGAGTTTATTAGTTTGGATGAGTTTCTTAATGGTGTCTAAGAGGGACTCTAGGTTCTTTATAGTTTCTTTGAAGTAGGATTTATTGTTAAACGACTATTTTTGTGAATTTGGTCATGAGAGGCTATTGTGGGAACTTTTTGGACTTGTCTATTGTTTAGGGATGTGACATAAGGTCTCATTCCATGTATTGTTTCTATCAGTCATAATAGTCATGTTTGGTGATGCCTTGTGAGGTCATGTTCTAGTTTCACTGTAAAGGTAAAGGATGTGCAATCCTCTGAGAGTCTATATTATGTGGGGAGTATGTCTCCCATGGAAAAATTTCAAAATACTCTATTTTATAGGAAGGTATTTATATGTGTCCTTTCCTTTTGTTGTTTCTCACCCGAAGAAACAAGGTGTGATGTGTGTGCATCTTCTAAGACCCTGTTTTAGTGAAATATCGGGTTAGGGTAAAGTGATTTTGAAATGTTTTAGTTCTTGGTAAACTTCTCAGGCATTGTGGTGTAGTTTTTTTATCACCAGAAGAAGAATTTATGTTCAGCTAGTTTCCAAATCCTAAATACAAGGCTGGAGCTACTTCAATCATTTGAGCTCCACCCATAGGTCCCAGAGAGAAGCTGGCAAATAGTCAGGGGAAATCCCATGGTCGTTCAAACCCTTGTACAAAGTCCCATCCTCAGTATGAATGATAGGAAGAGTTTAAACCTCTGATTTCATCATCTTGTTCAAGTTTTTCCCATTTGGTGGTAGAGGTGGGAGGACATTGTTTCCATGTTGTAGCCCGATTTCATACTTTCCTCCTATGGTTTTGACTGGGTATTCGGAGAAAGGTTTGAAGTTTGGGTAGACAGGTTGAGTGCATGGTTTTCACATGGTTAGTAGTGCCCATTCCCCATAAAACCATGTAGATATAAGGATCCCCACAGTTAACACATGGTTCCCAAACAATGCGGACTAACTGTGCGTCCATCCCAACTCATTAAATTTTGGGGTTTTTCGGTACTGTCATGTACTGGTCGGTTAAGAGAGTTGGTTCTTATGGTGGGGAGACCCACTATGATTCTTATATAAGTTCTTTCATAATGGTCCAATGAAATACTACCCCTTGAACCGGTGAGTCCATTCAGGCCTCCCCATGTTAGTGTCTTGAATCTGTCTCAAGAAAATTTAAGTTTTCTCTTATGGTGGGGAGCCGATTTGTGTCTCCCCATACTAGTAACTCAGATTGGCCCTTTGTTTTAGCATGGTGGGAGGTAGTCTTGTTCAGATCTATCTAACTACCAACATCTTCCTGGGGTAAATTTTGGGATTGGAGAGGTCCCAATAGTTTTGTTAAAGTAAAGTAAGTGTAACCTTGTTTGTTGTTGTTGTTAATCTGGGTGGATTACGTGAGTCTTGTTCCTATAGTATTTTAGGAGTTTCCTTTTGGGGATAATGTATTAATGTTCTTGATAATTTTATTAAATTGATTTATTTTTTATTTGTGAGAGTAATCTTTCCTTAATTGATCACTCGATCTATTTTGGCCTTTCGGGGGCGTACCGAACATGGCAAAGGAGTACATTTTTGGTCTATCAGTTGGGTTTGGATTGTGCTTTTGGCCATGTTTTGGATTTCCGGTGGCGGAAAGTTTTATGGTGGGTAGAATTTCCACATCGATAACTTCTTTAGAATTAATTTTTCATTTAATTTCCATTCTTTATTTTTTGGGGGGTTACCTATGAATTTTGGTGGAAATGGTGGGTTTTGAAAATTTGGGCCAAACCATGAGCCCATTTCAAGATTTAGAACCTGATTTTGTTTCTTTTATAACTCCTTCATTTCTCAACATTTTTCATCCATTATATTTCATAAATTTACTTCCCTGTTATATTAACACCACCATATCAATTTGGAGCCTTTATAAATCCATAATGATGGTGTATTTAGGTTTTTATTTATCGTATTGGGCCTACCCATAAGCCCATTTTCCACTTCAAATTTTATTTTTAATTCTTTAATATCTCCCTTATTTTTTTATTTTTTTGGTGATTCTAACTCCCTCTCAAAGCCAATGTCCAAGAATCACCCCCATTATCGGTTTCACATTTTTAGATCTCATTTGAACCGAGATTTAGGGAGATATTTCTTAATCTTTCTCAAATAGACCATATTTAAAGATGCAAAATGATTCCTTCATAAATCCATCAACTTTCATTATCTTCCCCCCATTTCAGTCCCCACATGACCTATTATGACTCCTTAGAGCCTCCATACCAGTTTTGGTTACTTGGAGATTCAAATTTTGGTGTATTTATGGCTATCTCTTCATGATTTCTGTAAGTAAGTCTTTCTCTCTTTGATTTCTTATCTTTCCTTAGGGTTTCTTTCACCATTTCTTGAGTTCTAAAATGTCCAGATGTTATGGTCCATGCCTAGGGTATAAATTCATATATTGTGGTTGAAATATTGACGTTTTAGGTTTCTTTTCACTTCCTTGAGGTGAAGCAGTGGTGCGGTTGATGTTTCAACTAAAATTTTAGGGTTTCGACACTTTCGGTACGTGATTCCATGTGTGATAATTTCTAGATGAGTTATTTTTCTTTTATTAATTATTTTTAATGTTCTTCATATGGTGTGTGTTGTGTGAAAAATGTTTATGATGGATTTTGTTAAGCATTTAATTTTATAGTTTCATTTTAGTTTGAAATTTGGTGTTTTTCATGTGTAACCCTTAGGGTATTTTTTGGGTATGTTTTATAACATCTGAAATTGGTGTAATAAATTTTTTGGGGACAACAATTATGATTTGGTTGTGTTATGGTGTGCCTTTGGGTTTAGAATAGGGTCGTTTAATGGGGTTTATGTGTGAAACCATGTAATGCCTCTTCAAAGCGTTTAATGAAAATCTATGTTTTTCATGTGCATCTTTTGTGGTATTATTTGAGGTGATTTTATAATACTTGAGAGTGGTTAAATAAATATTTATAGTGCTGAAAATTCTTATTTTTATTGGTATTGTTGTGATTTTGGCTTTGAAAGGGTATTTGGAATTAGGTTTTGTGGGAAAAACATAGTTATACCCCTTGGGTTGGTTTTATGAAAATTGTAAATGATTCAATGAGTTCCACAAAGTGTGCAATGGTTTCTTATGTACTATTTTGGTGGTAGTATTTTCTTAATATTATTTTTTTAAAGATAAATTGGTTTGTTTTTATGTCAAACATTTTGGCAATGTTTTGTAACTTTTCGAGGTGATTTATGAAATTGTGATGTGGGTGCAAAATATGTTTCCCGACTATTTTGTGTGAGTGTGATGTGAAAAATGGATTGTGTTTATGAAAATCGTATTATGTAACATGTGAGTGGGATTTTATGTGATTTTTAGAATCTTGGAGACGATTTTATAAAAAATTTAAAGTAATTTTTGAATTGTGAAAGATGTGCAAAATGTGTTGTGGGCTATTTTGGTGTCAGTTTGATTTCAATATCAATTTGAAGAAAAACGTGGATTTTGTGACTTGTGTAAAGTAAATGTGGTATTTTTGGTGAATATTTTATGTGGAAGTTATATTTTCTTGTGAAAAATTATATTTCTTGTCTTTTTGAACTAGTTTGAACACTAGAGGGAAACCCCAGGTATCTAGGTGGGTGGACGTGTACTAGTATGCTAGTGAATCTGTGGGGTTTGGCCTCAGTTTCAAGTAGAAAGTTTGACGTTTACAACACTAACTAAACTATGATGATGATGATTGGGGAAAACTAGTTTATGGGTTTGTTCTCTACTAGTGGATCATGCACGAGAATGGATATTATGACGGTTACTCTCACTGAGATACGAGTTACCTGGGACCCACAACGAGCTAGTGCCCAAGGGTTATTTCCTATTGTTTGTGCTCATTAGTTACATTGTGCTTACAGTTGGCATAGGTTATGGTTTTCTGAAAAATTCAGTATTGTTGACATTATTTTAAAAAGTTTTGACTCTAAATGATATCCCACTTGAAAACTATTTTAATTTTTAAATTTCATCTTTTAGAAATTGTGACTAGCATTTCCTATTTATGAAAACTTATAAGCTTTCCATCTTTGATTTTTTATCACATGGAATATCGTAGTGGTGGTATCATGTTTTCCATTGGATCAAAACCTAATTACACCCTTAGGTGTAAGTAGACTTGGTTATTCTTTTTTTTCGCAGGTTGGGTACAGATTTTATTGCTAGTGGTTCGGGTTTCTAGTAGGTGCTTAGTGGTGAAGTCTTGTGGAGATGGCTTGAGGGAAGTGCCCCTTTCCATGAGGGTTCTTGGGATATTTATTTTTGGTTTTGTACCTTTGTTATAGTCTTGGTGTGTTGTTTTAAACTATGTAATTTAGTTCTGAATTTTTTTAAAAGATTGTTTGGTTTAAAAAATCCATATTCATTTTATTGGATTTATTTGTTGTTTCTAGTTTATAAATTCGAGTAAATAGATCCCAATTCTCATTTTATGATACCTGAACATTTGTGTTAGCCATTGGGGATCAGAAACGCCCTTCTGGACTTGTCACGGGCCGGGTTTGGTGGCAGTTTCAGTGGCGACCAGATTTGGTTTGTGACAATAGGCGTATCAATGAAGAAAAAAATGACATGAATAATAAGGCATGAAATATAATGATAATCCTAAATTGGGAAATATAGAAACAAAATATAAAATTGAATCATGAACTTAGGTCAAGGATAAACTAAAAATACTTCATGGTGGAAAAAGTCCCATAAAGGAATCAGGTACACCCCTGTCCCAACATGAAGTATCATGATACTAAACATTACCCAATTTGTTGTAGTGTTATCTTGTGGGACCCATCATAATAATTTCATTCTCATTCTTATGTGTTCCACATAGATCATAGGAAATGGATCCATTAATCATCATAATTTATTACATGATCAAGGAAGGTATATTTCATACATTTAATTCCCTGATAAATAAGTATATGGGCATAAAGGTGAATACCTATGATAGAATAATGGGGATGGTTTTCACTACACAATTGTCTTGGCTTGGAAAATCATGGTGAAATTTCAGTAGCATAAGGACATTAATTAAAAATTCATAAAAATGGTTAATGAGATAGAAAGGGGTCTATAATTATTTGGAAAAGAAATGGGAAGTAATAGGGATGTGTAAAATTATATCCCAAAATTAGAAATTTGTAAATAGAAGTAATGAAGAAACATGAATAGAGAAAGGTGTCCTTAGGAAAATTTGGCATTGTAACGGGAGTACGAAAAGGATCATGGAAGGATTAATGAGAGTTAAAAGAAGTTCTAATAATTTATACATAAAATTTATAGTGATATAAATATTTAATATCATATCCCATTATAATAAAATGAAAACTAAAATACATAACATAAAATTATTTCATGATAATAGAGAAGAGTGGAAGATCCAATACAATAATGTGTGACTCCAAAGGCTTGGGAGGGGATTCTAGAAAACTTGGGGGTGCCTCGTGAGGACTATAGGGAGTAAAGGGAAGAGTTAGCATATGCTAAAGAAAATTTTAGTAATGATAAATGGGATATTGGGTGGGTTTATATAAAAAATAGGGATATTTATATACTATTTTTGTTTTGGATTCTACATAATAAAATATCCAAAACCACAAACCATCCCATGGTTTTTAAAACATCTCATGTAATTATAGAATAAGTATTTTTTATATTCATTAATATTTATAAATTAGTTATTAATTTTAGTTTAAAGGGGACACTCTATCTGGTATTGAACCTGACACGCAACAATGGGCTTCTCAGAAAATCTTACGTTGCAAACAAGACTAAGATATACCGAAAAATAATATATTATTAATATAATTATTTTAAATGGTAGTTAACGCCTAGCCATTTTATTTTCAGGAATGAAAAAAACATACTATATTATGTTTAAACATTTTTATTATATGGTTTTACATTATTTTAATAATTATTTTAGGCCTAAAATGAAAATAACTCCAATTTTAAGCATAAAACACTCCAGTATTTTTAAAACGTAGTTTTACCACCTTTTAATAGCGAACCCTTTTTAAATATAGTTCTTTCACTTTTATATGTTCTATTTGAAAAAATAAACTTATTCTTTATAAGAGGAACTTCAAAATTTACTTTTGTTGAATTTTTTGTATTTTTCTGATTAAATAAATTTTTTAATGAATAGTGAAAAATACTACATTTTAGTTCAAAACTACCTTTTCGTCTAATTTAAATACATAGTTAGATTATCTTTATAAGGTATTTTAAATTATAATTAAATAATTTTTTATCATTTAATCCAATTTTTTTCATTGGAAGTAATTTCACATTGAAATTAGATATAAACACATGGCATTCTTTTGATGGTTTTTACTTTTAAAAAACTCATTTTCTCATTTTAACAATTGGGATTAATTTCAAATTAATTACGAAAAGTTGTATGCTTTGAATTAGGGAAAATTTATTCCATATTTTTAATCAAAAGTTCCAAATTATGTTAAAAGGTCCTTTTTTATTTTTTGGACATTGTGAATAGTAACTTTAGTAATTATTTTTATTACCACGGTTAAGGGTAAATCAGGTAGTTAAATGTAAAAATAATATTATAATAGTATAAAAAAAATCATAAAACTTCTTCTAATTTAATTGGATGAGTTTATAATTATCATGATCATCTTTGGGTCGATTTTATGACCACTTGAAGCCACTTGGAGGACTTTAATGCATTTATAATATTATATTCAACAAATAGTCATTTTTGTTACACTATTGTTTTTAAAAAAGTTGTGTATTTAAATATAGAGTTATATAAGGGATATATTTGACTATAAATATTATTTATAGATATAAAATTATACCTACATTAGGGAATTTTATTTATAATTTTTTGAAGATAATTAATTAAATTTAATTATGACACAATGATGATGAAATAATAGATTTAAAAAATTAATCAACCAAATAAATGATAATATAAATAGTAAAATAAATATTTTTTTACATAATTTATGCCATAAAATAATTTTATATGTGATTATGACATGTTATAAGTCTATTAAATTGTTCTTTTCGATGTTATCTATCTGTTTGTATTTAATTTAAATTCAATGAAATAAATGCTGTAAAAATTGACATAATTGATGTTTTATAAAAATAATAATTTATTAAATTATTTAAAAATATTAAAAATATTTTAAAATCACATGTGACTATTATATGGTCTTAATATCCTTTAATTTTCCAATTATGGGAAATTTACTACATATAAGTAAAATTTAAATCCTATTAATATTTAAAATGTTATTACCCCAATTAAAATTAAAAGAGAATAATTAAGGGTAAACCGAAAATATAAGGTTTAAAATAAAATAAATACCAGTATAAAAATTATTGGATGAGATGATTTTGAACTATCATCATATTATATTAATCATATCTAAATTTGAATCCATTTTATATAAAAAAATAATTTATATTAATTTAATATTTTAAGAGTTTCCAAGGGTGTCCCTCCCCTCTCCTAAAAAAGGAACCCACTCTCCTCTAACAATAACACTTCAAGAACCATTTAGTTCATTCATTAAATTCCCAAAACACTTACTATATTCCCTCCACACATTCTTGAGGACTTATTTTAGGCAGAGAACCCTTCTTAGAGGTGTTAAGGTGTGCTTCAAAGATGATCAAAAGAAGAAGAGGTATCATTTTTTAAATGTTTCTGTTCTATTTCTTCCTCCACTTACATTAAATCTTCTTCTTCTAAGATGAAATAATAAATCCAGTATAATATATATACTAATATGTTATTATGTTAATATCATCACCTAAATCCATCTATAATTTCATAAAATGGGAAATGAATTTTTTTTGTGTACTGTGGACTACCGCCTCGCGAACCTATATAGTTTGTTTTTCAATACCATCTATCAAGACTGGTTATAATGATGGAATAAAGTTTTATATATTATATTAATGACATATTAATCAATTTAAAATAATTATATTTATATTATGTTCTTACCTTCCTTGAACATAAAATCGATAATGTCGTTTTTGCGTACGTGTGAACTATCAAATCCAAGAAGCGATGTGAACCGTTTTTATTCACCACATCACTTGTATAATAAATATAAGTATAGTTAAATTATTATTATGATCTCAATAATATTATTATAATTCTTAAAATATAAAATAATAATTACCTTAATTCTATAATGATCACTGAAAAATGGAAAATGTTACTCATGGGTACGTACAACCTACCGTCTACATGATTATAACATTGTTCATTTTTCATAACCAAATTTAATGGTTTGATTTAAAAAGTATGATTAATGTATAAAATTAATTATTATTTCCTAAATAATATTCTGGATATGTTGAACTTATTACCATATGGACAATTTACATCATAAATAAGTTTATTTTTGACTCGAGTACCGAATAACGAAAGAATATCCAATATAAACTTTAATAATTATATAATTTTTCTAACATGTTAATAAGTGATAAAAAATAAATAATAAAATTATAAAAAAGTTCTAAATAAAGTATAAATTAACCTAAGTTTATTATTTAGGAATATAATGATTGTACGTGATGTGTCAAACTCTAGGTAAGGGACTTCGTCTCAATCTACTTTAATTGAGAATTATTCTCATGTTATACACCTCCTTCGTTTTATAAGGTGTATAATTATCCCCTTTGAATTTTAATTTCAAAAAAAAGTTTCTTAAAGGAATATTTTTCTAATATATGTTTTACTAAATGAAAAAAAAGGAATGTTTTTTAATGTATGTGGCAAAAACAACCTTCCCGCCACCTTGGCCATTATTTGATAGTTGGATCACTAAAAACGTTGTAATGTTTTTAAAGAAATTAATTTCCAAATTTCCTTTTCATGTATCTTGGTATTTAAAATGGTTTTTATAAGGTATTTATTTTGTCAATATCTTAATATTATATCTTTTGAGTGCAATGTGGAAATGATATTTTTACTTCATACTTGTTTTATGTGTTATGATTATGTCAGGGTTCTTGGTAATTGCTTGTGTGTATGGGTGGTTACATGATAAACTATGGGTGGGTGACCCTTGATAGCTCTTCAATTCAATGGGCAATGAGATGGAGTTAAACAGTTGGGTTTCTCTTAAGAGATTTAGGGAATATACTATGATGGGTATTCCAAATTTATCCATGATGGTTACTCCTTATATATATGTGAAAGCTAAAATGTAAGTATGATATGAATTACACAAGTAACCTTTATGATTTATGATTGCTAATAATTTTTTTAGTAATCTTATGGTTTCATGATTTATGTTAAAGAGTTTATGTTTTATGGGTGTAAAATATGATTTTGGTGAAAACATTTTCATGCCTTTTAAATATTCATGGATTAAAGGTCTCATTCCTTATTTTATATCCCTTACTGAGCATTGTGTGCTCATACAGAGTTTTTAAAATATTTTTACAGGGTATAAGGATGGGTGAGATAAATAAAGATGTCATGAGTAATTTTATCAAGAAATAGAAAAATATTTATTTTTAAAAAGTTTTATATTGTGGAAGAAATGGATATTGTTTTAGTTGTATCAACTTTGTATAAATTGGAGTTGTTATGTAATATTTATGGCCTAATTATCTAAAACTATTAAACTAAAAACATCCTCAATGTGAAATAAATTAAATTATTGATTAAAACTCAAGATTAAGTAATGTTTAAGTGTGAGGTCTTATAGTTGGTATCATCGGTCGATTTAGATAGCTTTAGAAGATAGGGTTTTATTTAAGCATAACTTTCAAGTTGTATATAACCAAAATGGTTAGCATATTATAAAGAGTCGTAGTTATTTTAGACAAATTGAATGAGTTTGAGATAAAATAAATAAATAAATCTTAGTTTTTATCTTCCTCTTAAGATAATATATGATGATTTTATTAATATACTCACACTAACCTTTTTGGTATTAGTAAATGGCTAGATCCATGAAGCACCAAAGTAACAATGAATTTAGAGGAAATGTGGTTGTTCTATGAATAAGAAACCAAATGAAATGGGAGATTAAATGAGAAATCATGTGGTTATTCAAAACCAACTATTAGGATTCATGATTGACCACTTGAACCGTGGTGATTTTTCTAAGGCATCATATACAAGAGAGACGAATCCCTGTGTATGTTTAGGTAATAAGCATGAAGGTAAGTATATTAAATTACATATGTTCCAAGAATGTGAAAATAAACACCTAGGAAAATGTTTTAAACAGATGGGAATATGTTATAGATGTGGTAATGAAGGTAATAAGGCTATAATCTTCCATGGAAAAAGGAAGCATTCTGCTGACTTTGTGAAAGGGAAAAATGTTATTTCTTAGTTATCGATTGAATGTTTTAAAAGTGTAAACTATGGTCATTGTGTAAATAAATGTCCTACGAAGAAGGTTCGTGGATGGGATCGGTGGGGATGGTGAAAATATAATTTTATAAATACCCATTTCCATTCTAATAGAAGATGGAGAGGCTGTAAATTACCTACAAGGTTTGGATTATTTCTTGTCTCAGGTATTTACATTATTGAATCTTAAGACATGACTCATGTTTTTGTTTTTCAAAAATAAATATTAAAGAATAAAAAATCATGGTTATGGGATCCTAAAAAATGATGGATGATTAAGATATCTATATTTTAGGTATTTGAGAGTTAGTTTAGAACTATGGATGATGAAATGATTAAAATTATTAATGCACTTTTGAGGATGGAGTTACTTTAGAATTTGTTTCTAGTACGTGTAACCCTAAAGATTGTTATTTGAAAATGTTATTCAAGGAATAATTGTCTTTCATTTTGTGCAAATAATTATGGATAAACTTTTGGGTTTATATATTTTGTAGGTAAATATGGGTTATTAATTTTTGGATATAAAATGAAAGGTATGAGATAAAAATTGTGGTTAAAACATGTTACAGTTATTTTTGAGGACTTTATCATATTCTGGGAATGTAATATGATATATACAGTTTTTAAAAAACAACAACACATAAACTATGTGACAACATGTCACATTGGATAAGGTTTCTAGAATCGAACCCACAACTGAAGTTCAATAAGAATTTATTGCCTACCACTAGCCTATGTGAAGTCCCTAGTTAGTGTGACTTATTTTTTTAGTTAAATGATTTTATAGATTAACTAGAAGTTGATTTGGTAGACATATATTTTATCAAATAGATAACCATGGAATTGTAAAATGATTTATTGATTAATTGATAAATGTTTTTTTGGAATACATTCACTATTTTTATGTACTTTATATGTTTAAATTAAAGAGAATACCATGGTATTTTAATTTATAAGTAACATTTTAACTATATTTTGGAAGAATCTATGATTTTAATTGTGGATGTATGGTGATTCATGTTATTTATGGAAATTATTTACCAATAATGGATAATATTTTATTATATTAGTTACTTTTTGGTATGATTCATTAAGAGTGGTTGATCTTATTTGGAGATAAATGTTAAAATTTATTCTAGAAGATTATGTGAGCAAATTCGTATGAGTTTTGGGTTTCAATCTTAGTTTGGATTATTTTGAGGAATTTTATAGACAATTATTTTTTGAATGGTCTATGTTGAAATTTTGGTATTATAATTGAATTTTTAAGATTAAAATTAGTCCTTCTACTTATAAAGGTTTATTCTTTTGGGGGGAATTTTATGATCTTTTACTAACCATTTTGGTTTTGGTTAATGTTTAAAGGTAGAATAAATAGATAGTTAACCTTTTTGGTTGATGTAAGTTTCTTGAAGTTAATTATAGTGCTTTAGGTGTGAAAATATTCATAATTAATACTCCTAGTTTAGAGAAAAATATGAGTTTGTGGTGGAATTCGATTAATGGATAAAAATCTACTTGTAAAGTATGTGTATATCCTTATGTTCTTATTCTAAGTAGTAAAATAATTATCAAAGTTATGCAAAGGATCTTAAAAAAACTTTCTATATTTAATTTTTCTAAAAATAAGTCAAATACCATTTAATCAATGAATAAATTTTTGGTTTTTTGATTGATCATTTTTTTCAAATAATGTTTTCTATCACTCTCCATCAGAACTTGATAGTTGGTTTTTCTTCCATATCCATGTTTTCCTACATGGAATCCTAGTATGTATTTTCTCAGGTGGCCTTCAAACTTCCCTTTCTTTGTTTCAAAGTCAAATTTTTTTTACTCATTTTTCGATGTGGTATTTTCAATAAAGGTATTTTGAAAATTCATACCATAGTTACCAACCTTGAATTAAAATTGTGAGGATGCAATTTCGAAAGGGGGAGAATGTAACATCCCATGTAATTTTAAAATAATGCCTATTTATATCTATTAATATTTATGAATTTGATATTAATTTTAGTTTAAATGGGAAACTATGTGTGATAGCATACACGACACACATCAATGGGTTTCTCTAAAAATCTTATGTTGCACACAAGACTGAGATATAACAAAAAAATAATACATTATTAATATTATTCTTTTAACTAATAGTTAATGCCTAGTCATTGTATTGGTGGCAATGAAAAGAACTACCCATATTATTTTTACAAATGTTTATAAATTTTTTTAAATTTCTTCTATTAAATTTTCGAGGCATAAAATGAGAATAAATCTAATTTTAAGCATTAAACACTCTTATATTTTAAAAAGGTGGTTGTATTGCCTTTTAATAGCGAACCCTTTTTAAATCTAGTTTTGTCACTTTTATATGTTATATTTGAAAATATAAACATATTATTTTGAAGAAAGACATTAGAATTAACTTTTGATGGATTTTTGGTATTTTCTGATAAAATTTATTTTTTAATGAATAGTGAAAAAATACTGCATTTTAATCGAAACATTCCTTTTTTCAAATTTAATTATATAGTTATATTATTCTATTTATGGGTTTTAAAGTATAATTAAATAATTTTTTGTTCATTTAATCCAATTTTGGTAATTTTATGTAATTTCACATTGAAATTATATATATACATGTGTCAATCTTTTAATGGTTTTTATATTTAAAAAACCTATTTCCTTGTTTTGATAATAGAGATTAATTTTAAATTAATTACTACAACTTATGTGTTTTGCATTTGGGAAAATAGATTCCATATTTGGAATCATAAGTTAAAAATTATTTAAATATAACCCTTTTATATTTTGGACATTATGAATAGAAACTTTAGTAATTATTTTAATTACCATAGTTAAGGGTAAATCGGGTAATTAAAGGTAAAAATAATATTATAAAAATATAAAACTACCCTAAAACTTTTTATAATTTTATTTGATAATTGTATCCAAACCATTACCATCCTTGTGTCAATTTTTGGACCAATTGGAACCACTTGGATGGCTTTAATACATTTGTAGTATTATATTCAAGGAATAGTCATTTTTATTACACTTGTTTTTAAAAAACAAAATTATTTTAATATGGAGTTATATAGGGTATATATTCGACTATAAATATTCTTTATAGATCTACAAATATTTCCTAAATCATGGTTATTTATTTACAATTTTTAAGAAACAAATAATTAAATTTAATTATGACACAATGATGATGCAATAATAAATTTATTAATTAAAGAACCAAATAAATGATAACATAAATATTAAAATAAATATTATTTTACATAATTTATTCCATCAATGAATTTTATAGGTTAATATGACATGTTATAAGTCTATTAAATTTTTCTTTTTGATGTAATCTCCCTGTTTTAATTTTATTTAAATTCAATGAAATGAATAGTGTAAAAATTGACGTGATTGATATTTTATAAAAAAATAATTTATTAAATTATTTAAAAATCCTAAAAATATATTAAAATCAAAAATTTAATATTATATAGTCTAAAAGTCCATTAAGTGCCCAATCTGGTAAATTTACCCCATATAAGTAAAATTTATTTCCTCATAATATTTAAAATGTTGTTACCATAATTAAAATTAAAAGAAATAATTAAAGGTAAAATAAAAAGATAAGGTTTAAAAAAATAAATACATGTCTCAAAATTATTGGATGAGAGGATATAGAACTATAATAATAATATCTTCAACATATACCAAGTTGGATTCAGTTGGATTAAAAAATTAATTTATAGTAATTTAATATTTTAAGAGTATCCAAGGGTGCCTCTCCCCTCTTTTATAAATTGGTACTCACTCTTATCTAATACTCACACTTAAAGAACCATTTGGTTCAGGAAATCTCCACCCAAACCCCTCCCTATAATCCCACCACACATTCTTGATGCCTTAGTTTAGGCATAACACCCTTATTATATGTTTTAAGGTGTTCTTTAAAGGTGATCAACAAAATAATATGTATCATTTCTTAAGTGTTTCTATTTTATTTCTTCAACCACTCCATTTAAATATTATTCTTATAATATGATATGATAAATATAATATAATATATATACTTAGATGTTATTATGTTAATATCATCACCAAAATCTATATCCAATTTTATCAAATGGAAAATGAACATTTTGTTTGTCTATACGGAAAACTACCACCTCGCGAACCAATATAGTTCATTTTTCATTACTATCTATAAATAATGGTTATAAGGATGAAATAAATTTTTATATATGATATTAATTTTATGTTTATAATTTCATAATAATTGTATTTTAATTATGTTCTTACCTTCTATGCACATAAAATTGATAACGTTGTCCATACGTACGTGTGAACTATCACCTCCATGTAGTGATGTGAATCATTTTTATTCACCAAATAATTTTAGTAATATAAATAAGTATGTTTAAATTATTATAATGAATTTAATAATATTATCATCATTCTGGAAAGATAAAATATAAATTAACTTATTTCCATAATTATCAATTAAAAATGGAAAATGTTACTCATGCGTACGTATGGTCTACCGTCCTCAGGATTATAAAATTGTTCATTTTTAATATCCATAATTAATGGTTTAATTTAAAAAGAAGTATTAATGTATAAAAGTGATTATTATTTAATGAATACTATTTTTAGATTTTTAACATATGACCACATGGATAATTTACATCATAAACAACTTCAGTTTTTACTCAAGTACCGAATAATGGTAAAATATCCGATATGAACTTAAATAATTATGTAGTTTTTATAAAATGGTAACAAGTGATAAAAAAGAAAAATAAACATTAAAAAATTTCTCAATAAAGTAGAAATTAACCTAGGTTTGTTATCCAGGAATATAATGATTGAACGTAACAAGTCGGACTCAAGGTAAGGGACTTCGTCTCAATCTCCTTTCATTGAGGCATATATAAATGTTATACACCAAATTTTTTTTATATGATGTATAATTAACCCCTTTTAATTTTAATTTCAGTCAAATATCTTTGAAAGGAATATTTTTCAACTAAGTGTTTTACTACATAAGAAAATAAATATTTTTTTTAACATACGTGGCGACAATGACCTTTTCACTGATGTGACTATTATTTGTTATTTAGCTTCATCTACAAGCTGTAATGTTTAAAAAACCATATTCTCTTTTCAAGTATCATTTTATTTAAAATGTTTTTGATATGGTATTAATTATTTCATTATCATGAAATGACATCTCTTGATTGCAATGTGGAAATGTTATTTTTCCTTTATGCTTCTTTTATGTTTTACGATTATGTTATGGATCATGGGAATTGCTTATGTATCTGGGTGATTCTATGATAAACCAAGGGCGGATGATCCCATGATAGCTCTCAAATGAATTGGGTAATGAGATGGAGTTAAACAGTTGGGTTTCTCCTAATATATTTAGGGAATATACTATGATTGGTATTCAAAATATAACCATGAAGGTTACTCCTTATGTAGCTATGAAAGATACAATGTAAGTATGATATGGATTACAAAATTTACCTTTATGATTTATGACTAATAAGAAGTTTTTCAGGAATCTTATGGTTTTATGTGGTATGTTAAAGAGTTTATGTTTTATGGGTGTAAAATATGAATTTTCTGAAGAAAAAAAATCATGAGTTTAAATATTCATGTATTAATGGTTTTATTCCTTGTTTTATGTACCTTGATGATATTTTTTTCCTAATCCCTTGCTTTTAAAAGGTTTTTATATGGTATAAGGATGGGTAAGAGAAACGAATGATTCAAGAAGAATTTTATCAAGAAAAGAAATCATGTTTATTTTTAAAAAGTTTTAGATTGTGGAAAAATGGATACCATTTTATTTGTATCCACTTTTTATAAATTTGAGTTGTTATGTAATAGTTAATTCACTAAAAATATAAACTTTAAAAGATCCTCAATGTGAAATAAAGTAAATTCATGATTAAAAAACAAGATTATTTCATGTTTGAGGATGGGGCCTTATAGTTTTTGCAAATGGTTTCAACCAAAATGGAGTTTTTTTTACTATTTTATAAGGCCAAGGTCCTAAATTATTAAAATAATGTCCTTGCGTATGTGGAGGTGAGTCACACTCTAAAAGAAATGATTTTAAAATTTTAAAATATATTATAAGTCTTGGAGGATTCATAATGGATTTATAAAATAAATCCAATAAATTTAAAATAAACTTATTTTAAATTGAAAACATATATTTGTATGTGGATAATATTTATATTACATATTACATCACTTTTGGGTCCTTGTGATATCATAAAACACAAAGTATATTTGTATGGTATTTAATTTTTTACCCTAGAATTCGACTGTCTCAGAAAATTTTGAAAATATCACCATTGGATAATATTAATGTCCTGATTAAAAAATTAATACTCAATTTATCTAAATAATTTTATAATTATTTTAATTTTCATATTTAAAATAAAAACTGACATTAATTAAAAATTATGGTTTTATGATAATATCATTTTTTGAGCCCTTATAAAAATTAAATTTGACTTAATTAAAAATATATACTCATTTATATGAAATAAATTTTATTTAATAATGATATTTTATTAAAATATTATTTATTTCAAATATCCATTAATTCATCAAAATTGATTTCTTAATTAAATTTGAATATTAACCAAAAATACTTTTTTTGTTTCATTGATTCAAAATAATGTAACAATAATATGATGGAAATATATTCATTATTATATAAGAAACAAAACACACACTCATATTTCTCTATTCCTTTTACATATTCCTTTAATATAATAGAAAACTCAATAAGGGTAAGGTGTGCGATGGTTGGACATTCATGGTACGGTTCGGTAAACATGGTATTGCTCATGATCCCAATGAGCTTGAACTTCTCCCGAAAATGGTTTCACTCATGATTTATTTATTTTATATCATCTTGGGATTGGTCAAGGGAGAATCCTAGAAATTATGACTCCCTTGGAAGATCCAATTAATGGGATTTGTAGGGTATGATCCTACTGGTTGAAGCTATCACATCCTTTTTTGTGTCAATTATATTTTTTAAAACCCTGTATTTATGCTAGTCACGTGATCACTCATCAATAATTATATTATCAATGATAGTGACACATAATATTCTTTTAAATCCAACGTGAATAATAAGACAAAATAAGTGCATGTGTATTCTATAACCATAATAATACATTTAATAAAAATACAAGTAGAATTTTATTTATAATAGTTCGGGACATTAAAATATTCCGCCATAAAAAAATTCCCCCTTAAAAATTTCTTTTCCCACACTAAAATGGATGACGGTAACTCTGGTTCATTAATTACATTGGTTCCCACATCACTTCTTCAAAATTTTGTTTTCTCTACAACACTTTGACAAGGGGAATTGTATTATTTAATCGATATTTTTTTTGTGATCTTGGATCTTCACTGGATTCTCCTCCAAGGAAAGATCATTATCCAATGGTAACACCTCTGGATTGAGTACATGTGAGGGTTCTGGTGTGTACTTTCTCAATAGAGATACATGAAATATATCATTTATTTGAGATAGATTCGGTGGTAGTGCAAGCAGATAGGCCACCGTCCCAATGTGATCAAGGATCTCAAAAGGGATGATGTACCTTGGACAAAGATTTATCTTATTCCCAAATCTCATCACTTTCATCCATAGAGATATGTGGAGGAATTCAATGTCTCCAATATCAAACTCTAGGTATCATCAAATATTGTCAATGTAACACTTTTTTTTACTTTGAGCAACCTTGATCTGCTACTGAATAGTATTAAACTTATCTACAATTTATTCAAACATTACAAGGCCTTAAAGTTATAATTCCCAAAATTTATCCCAACATGTAGGTGTTCTACACCTCCTCTTATAAAGAGATCCATAGGGATCCATTTGGATGCTCGGGTAGAAACTCTTGTTATAATAGAATTCGAACATAGGAGTTTGTTGGTCCCATCCTCCTTTTAATTCAATTGAGCATGATCTTAACATGTCCTCAAGTGTTTTGAAAGTCCTCTTAGATTGGACATCAATTTGAGGGTGATAAACTGTACTGAATTTCATCTCAGGGTTTAGATCATGCTGGAGACATTTCCAAAACATAGAGGTGAATCTTGGACCTCGATGGGACATTGTTGACAGTGGTACTCTATGAAGCATCACCACTTCTCTGATGTATATTTGTGTAAGTTTATCCAGTGACAAATCCTATAAAATCATAATGAAGTGTGCAGTCTCTATAAGATGATCCACAATAACCCAGATAAAATTTATTTCTTTGGATGTCTTTGAAATTCCTGTCACAAAGTCCATGGTGATGTTATCTCATTTCAATGTTGGTATGGTTAATGGTTGCATCATCCCCATACACTTGTTCCTTTCAACCTTCACATGATGACATATTGGGAACATTGATGTATATTCATCATTCTCCATCTTCAGTTTGTCCCACCAACAGTGCTCAAGGAGATCTCGATACATCTTTGTGTTTCCTTAGTGAATGAAGAAATTTTAACTATGAGTATTATCCAACAATTAATTATTTAACAAAAAATTTTATGGAACATATATTCTTGACCCAAATCTCACAATTCATTCTTTATTAACATTGAAATACAAATATTCACATTCTATTATAGTTTCCACTTTCTTCTAAATTCCCACGTCAACATTTTGAGAATCCTTCAACCTTTCAAGAAGAGATGATTGAGAAATCATTTTTGAAATGATTGATGATATTTCTTCCTTTTTTATTACCATATACATCCAATTGAATTCAAATAAAATTTGATCCTTCTCAATTATCATCATCATCATCGTGTAAATTTTTATTCAAAACAAAGGGAAGGTAAAAAAGGACAATGGTTTTACATGGAAGGACAAAGGGACAAGATCCTAAGGAGTCCTAAAGTAATGGAGACCAAGGGAATACCCCTTAATCAAGGATACCCCCTCAAGCTTCAGGAAAGTCAAACTATGTAGACATAAATTTCCCTAACCAAGGATATTGAGAGAGGTCTAGTGGTCCGTAACTTTTGTCCCCTCCTACAGAGTGTGGACCACATGGATGTTGTTGCTAATAATACCATGGAATTTATTAACGGAATAAGATATTGAACAAGGGGTTCCCCCAATTCTATGAAGGGCATTATGAAACACCAAAGAATCGGTTTTAATGGTTGTGATTCCATAACTCCTCTCATTGCACAACCTAAGTCCTATCACAAGAGCCTCAGCCCAGTTGGTGAGGACTCGGCAAGTGCATCCTAGAGACCAGAGTTCAAAATCGGGCAAAGACATAATTTATGGAGGTACTCTAGCCATACTATAACAGTACTGTAGCAGGAACTATAGTAGTCACATTTCGGTAATATAGCTACCAAAACTATTCATCTGATTGAGATTTCGGGTCACCGTTTTGGGTCTTGGGTCCTTTAAGGCCTTAGAGCCACCCAAGGCCTTCAGGCCAGTAAGGATTTTGGGCCACCTCAAGGACTTTGAACCACCTAAAAATTGTACTTCAATGATCAGATAGACTCTACAAGGAGCAGACTCTAGATGGGGATTCATAGCAGCCGCATTCACCAGAGTAGAAGCAAAGAGGATTTGTCAGAAAGAGAGGGTATGGATTTTCCATCGTGACCAGCTTGTGCATGCATGGGAAGCATAGCTGAACAAGCCATGAAAAAGTGGAGATCCGATATAATGATAATGAAGCTGTGGAGGAGGAGTTCCAAGTATAGTTTTTATATTTCCTCAGACCTACGGGTCATGTAATCTCTTAGCCTATAGTCCTTGTAAGGGCCCCCCATCATCCCTTGAAATGGGGGTTATCAAAAATAAATAAAAAGAATTCCTTTGAACCTAAGTCCCATGAACATCAACATAGCCTTATCTTGGATTGAAGATCCATCCCCTAGCCAGGAAATAAATGATAAGATAACCAACCCATTGGCATCATGAATGACCCCCCCCCCCCCCCCCCCCACTACGCATATTCCCCATGGTGCAGGATCCATCTGTGTTCGCTTTCAATCCCCTCATGGGAGAACACCATCAGATCCAGTTGACTCTTAAACTGTTACTACCTTTTTTGAGCCCCCTAAGACCCTGACTTAAAACATTGTAGAGATGTTTCCTCCTCCCTATTTCCCAAGATCCTTACCAAGTCAATTAATAGATACCTTTTTTGTAAAATTATAGATCTGTCTGATGAGATCACCCCCTCTTGTCTCGCTTTATTCCTCACCTTCCAGAGACACCATCATCCAGCATCCAATTGTGGGTAGTTTGAGAACTTGGGTAGTAATAAGCCTTATTTTTATCTCCTTTAATTTTCATTTACATTCATGATTTCAAGAAAACTTTACTTCCTTCTAAGTTAGCTTGGTAATAGGGTTCGATAATCATGAGAAATTTCTAAAAAATTGGTGATAATACCCAGCTTACCTAAGGAAACTACATTTTTCTTTCACAAATATTTACCTCATGCATCCTTCGATTTCTTTTTTATTGGAAGGATCCATAGATATCCTATTTCTTGTTATATATTCGCCAATAATGATACTTCCTTAAACCAAAACTCACACCTGTTCTAATTAATATAACTATTCAACTTTTATAAGGTCATTAGAAAACTATTCAAATACTCCTCATGCTCCTACTTTATTTTTCATTATATTAGGATACCATCTATAGAGACTACCACAAATTTCTAGATATAATCTATAAAGACTCTATTAATCAAATCTATGAATATTTTTGAAGAATTAGTGAGTCTGAATGGAATCACTATATACTCATAGTGCCTATACCATGTACGAAAAGTGGTCTTGGGGATATCTTCCTTCTTCACCCTTACTTGATAATATCCTGATTGAAGGTCCACCTTGGAAAATTATTTTGCTTCATGTAGCTAATCTAAAAAGTCATAAATCCATTTCAAAGGGTACTTGTTATTTTCGTGATCTTGTTACGCTAACAATAATCAATTCAAAGGTGCATTGACCCATCCTTCTTTTTGATGACGGGGGCTGTTGCACCCCATCGTGAATAAATTAGATGCATAAACCCTTTATATAGATTCTAATATAGTTGTTTATTTATCTCATAAAGTTTAACAACAACCATCATATACATATATTTGTATATTGGTAATTCTCCAGGTATAAGATCGATTGAAAATTTAACCTCTCATCTTGGAGGAAAACCAGGCAGTTCCTCATGAAACGCGTCAGAAAATTTCCTCCGAATAGTCATGTCTTTGAGGGTGATAATTTCCTTAAACTCTAGTATTTAAACTAGATACTATTACTCATATGTAAATAATATTCATGATTTATATTATGTTTTTTAAGAAGATCCATCCTCCTCCTTGAACTTGTTAGAATCAGGGATCGATTCTCCATGTAGAGTGTGATTTCCTTCTCATGGAAGTTTATGTTGACTCTATAAAGGGAAATCCAATCCATTCCCATAATTACATAAAATTACACCTAATGAAGTATGAAAAGTTTTTCTAAGAAGTTCAAAAAAACGAAGTGTGATAGGGTAGGAGTTATATATATGGGATACAATCATTTCCCCATTTGTCATTTTCACCAACATCTCTACTTCTATAATTTGTGGGGGTATTGGAAAAGTTATTTTAAACTTTCATGATATGAAAGTATGTCTAGAACCAAAAAATAATTTATGTCCACTAGTATTTAATTAATAACAAGAATACCTATCACCACTTCATTTTCAGGATTCACATTAGTGGTAGTGATGGAAAAGACTCTCCCTTGTTTCCATGGAGGTTATTGGTTGCCTCTAGAAACCCTTGACATAGGGCATTGGTTTGCAAAGTTTTATGGTTCCTCAAAGTTGTAGAAATAAAAATTGTGTTGATATTTGACTGGATAATTCCTTTCCTCCATCACATTAATGGCCCTCCTGTCATCAATTATTAGCTCGGTGTCCTTCATTCCCGCACCTAAATCATTACTTTACCCCCCATAGTAATTTTCTAGGGTGATTCTTTCCACACCTTTGAAAAGTGGGTTACTTAAATTTATTATAATGATTAGATTTATCCAAGGTACCACCAGAATTAATCTATTCATTCCTCTTCTTATCCCCATAATTCCATTGGGATTCACGGATCTCTATTTCAACTTTGAGGGAACATCAGAAAATTTCCTCAAAGTTACCAAAGTCATGGATTTAAAGGGATTTTTGTTGATAATGTTTTATACCACAAAATAAGTAGTCAACATTGCATTCAACTATAATAAAATACCTAGAGGAATATCATGATAGTCTTTTGAATTTTTCCACATACGTCTTGATAGATTCTTCGTCTTTTTTTTCTTGAGGGCAAGGAAATACCTTTCTATTTTAACTCAGAGAGTACGAGGATATTATTTATCAAAAAATATTTTTTGGAATTACTTCCACTATATCGCTTTGATATCTTCCTCAGGATTCATATTCTTGATCAATGTCCATAACTGATCATATTCTCCCTCCATATGATCAATTTTCAATAGAACCTTCCCTCAATCAGAACATTGAAAGATTGATAATATCTTATCAATGGATTTGATACATTGTTCTGTGATTAAGGGATCATATGATCCAATGAAAGATAGAGGAATTTCTCTCATGAAGCTCTAGATTTTGGTTTTTTCTCTCATAGGAGGGTTTGGGTGCTCCTCTTGATCTAGGTTTATATTCAAAACCTATGTTAGATAAGAGAGTATCGTGATAATGTTTGTGATTCCTTCTCCCATCAGATTAAGTATCTCGTTAAGGAAATCATCACATTGTCCATCACATTGATTTTTTATCTCATTTCTCATATTTCTAGTCATTGGATAGAATAAAAGGATAATTAGGGTTGATTATTTTAAACAATTAAAAACATAAATAATATCCAAGTAAAATAAAGGGATAACTTATAAATTGTATTTATCTACCTAACTTATGGGTTTCTAGGAATCAATCTATGTTATCTATGATCTATTTCCTAACCTATTATATTATTGGATTTTTTTGTTACATAATAATGGTTCATAATGAGATTATGAACTTACCAAATAATGCCAACAAGGAGTGTCCAACTAGGTGCGTAGTAAGACCCCTTCTCATCTACCTAGTTTCCATAAGTGAGGCCCGAAACACTTTATCAGAGTTGTAACTCTTAGGAATATCTATTCCTGAACCATGTCCACTTGTAGTATCCAGATAGGAATATATTTTCTTGATAATCCATGTACTCTATACTTACCAAACATTAGGTATGTTTTCTTATAATTATTCGTATCCCTAAGTATTTCTCTAAATTTATCTAATCCTAATCCAAAAAAAACTAAACTTTTCATCTGATACCAACTATAACAACACTGCTCTTTATTACATAATAATACATGATTCATTAAATAAAATCACACTTAATACAACCGAAAATATTGATATGTCTAGGGTATTTTGGAATTAGGTACATAACATAACATCTTGAACATGGGGAACAATAAAATTATAAGAAACTTCCTTAAAATTATTTATTGAAAGCATATTTAACATGATAAAAATACTCTATCAAACTTAAAAAACATGGGATAACCTAGAGACATAGATAAGAAAGGGGTTATCTATAAATCCTAGTAAGTGAATAAATATGGAATAAGTGATACATTTTAGACAATAGGCATATCAATGTGTAATAAAAGGTACCTGAATAATAAGGCTTGATATAGCATGATAATCATAACCTTGGAAATGTGGAAACAAATCAAAACACTATATCATGAACATAGATCAAAGATCAACTGCTAAGACTTCATTGTAGATAGATTCCCATAAAAGAATCTGTTGCACCACTGTCCCAATATGTGATATCATGATACTAACCATTACACAATGCATTGGAGTTCTATTTGGGTGCACCAATCATAATCATTTCATTCTCATGATTAATTGTGTCACATAGATCAAATGAAATGGATCCATTTATCATCATAATTATTCTATGATCAACGAATGTCTATTGAATACATTTAACTCCCTGATCAATAAGTATATGTGCATAAAGGTGAATACCCTTGATAGAATAATGGATATGGTATTCACTAAACAGTTTCCTTGGCATGGAAACTCGCGGTGAAATTTCGACAACATAATTTCATTAATTAAAAATCCATAAAAATGGTTGATGGGAGAGAAATGGGTCTCTAATTATTTTTACATCAAATGGGAAGTAATAGGTACTTGTAAAACCATATACTAACATTATAGATAGGTAAATATAAGGCATAAGTTAATGAATAAACATAAATAGAAAAGGGAAACCTTACAAAATATCATCAGGGTAACAGGTGCAAATAAAGGATCATAGGAGGATTAATGAGAGTGAAAGGAAGATCTCATCATTTATACATAAAATGTACAATATGTTAAATATATAATATCATATCCCATTCTAATTAAATTAAAATTAAAAGACATAACATAAAAGGATTGTCTAATAAAAGAGGAGAGTGAAAGGACCCTTACTTGAGTATGTAACTCCAAAGAATTGGGAGTGTATTATAGAAAGATTGGGACACCTTGGAAGGACTCTTCAGAGTGGATGGTAGAGTAAGTAAATTTTCCATGGATATTGATTGAATATAAATGGGATCATGGGTGGGTTTATATATGAAAAGAGGGATATTTCGTTATTATTCAGGTTTTGGCTTCTACATAACAAAACATCCAAAGCCATAAACCATCACATGGTTTCCACCAATGGTTTCTACCAAAAGGTAGTGGTTTCATTATTTTATAATCCCAAGGGACTAAATTATTAAAATAATTCCCTTACTTATGTGAAGGTGTGTCACACTCTAAAATAAATGATTTTAAACTCTTAAAATATATTATATGTCATGGAGGATTCATAATGGATTTACAAAAATAAATCAAATAAACATAAAATAACATATTTTGAAATAAAAATATATATTTGACCGTTTAACCTATTTATATTAATTTTTTCATCACTTTTGGGTCATTATGATGTCATAAAACACAAAGTATATTTATACGGTATTTAATTTTTTTACTAAAAAATCGACAGGCATAGAAAAATATGAAAAATTCACCATTGAATAATTTTGACTCCCTGATTCCAAAAATAATATTAATTTTATCTAAAAATCCCAAATATGTGAATTTTTACTTTTACAATAACAACCAATTTTTATTAGAAATGATAGGTTTTTGATAATATCATTTTTTCAAATCCTTTTAAAAATTACATTTGAATTCATAAAAAATTATATGATCAATTATATTTAATAAAATTTATTTAATAATAATATCTTATTAAAATATTATTTATTCTAGATATCCATTAATTTATCAAAATATATTTCTTAATTAAATTTGAATATTAACCAAAAATACTATTTTGTTTTATGAAATCAAAATAATGTAACAATAATAGGATGTAAATATATTCATTATTCTATATGAAATAATATACATACTCATATTTCTAGGGAATTGTTACATATCCTTTTAATACACCATAAAAGGCCCTAAGTCTAAGGTGCATGATGTTTGGAATTTCATGGGGAATTCAGAAATCATGGTTTGGTTCGTGATCTCGATGATCTTGATCTTCTCTTATAAATGGTTTCACTCATGATTAAGTTTTTAGATCTCATCTTGGAGTTGGTCAAGGGAAAAGTCTAGAAATTCTATCTCCCTTGGTAGCTTTGATAAATGGGCTTCATAGGGAACGATCCTATTGGTTGAGGCCATCTATTCCTTTTTCTGTATTAATTGGATTTTTTAAAACCCTATATTTATACTAATCATGTGATAACTCTTCAATGACTATATTATCAATGGTAACGATAAGTAAGAGTCTTTTAAATAAATGAGCATAATAAGACAAAACAAGTGACTATGCTTTCAATAAACAAAATAATAAATTTAATAAAAAATCAAGGAGAATTTTATTTATAATAGTAGAGGTGTTTGAATAAACCATTTGAGATAACCGAGTTTGGTCTGGTGGTCTTGAAATAGTGGTGGATGCATGGAATGCATGCGGTTTGGAAAACTATGCAAGAAAACCATGTAGACTTCCCAGTTTGTGGCATTTCAGTCTCTTACTCTTCGTTTTAATTGGGGGATTCTACCCCAAGCCTCCCCATTCAAACCCCATGGCCCCAACACCTCCCATGGAGCTCCCTACCTCTTTGATGCTCCTCCATGGTGGTTTCGAGGTGGTTTCTTGGTGATTCTTCTCTCATTTCAAGAGGTTAGGTCTCCCTTTTTATTCCTCTTTAGTTTTATCCACTTTTACTCTTATCCCCTAACCCTAGTGGAAATTCTTGGATGATATTCATGGTTGTAATTGTTAATAATTCAGGATTTTGGTTTGAAATGGTTGTGATCCATAGTATTAGTTCCTTTATGGTTGATTTCATTGAAGAAAACAAGGCCCCACCACTTGAGGTTGGCGTTTTTATTTTATTTTCTATTATCTAATAGTTTTATTGAAGCTTGATGTTTAAAATTGATTAATAACCATGATAGTGGTGGTTTTGGTTATCCTATTTTGGTTTTTTATAATTTTTTTAGACTTCTTGGTTTTGATATTTAAAATTAGTGGAATTCAAAGTTTAAAATGGTGTTTGGTTGGAAATGGGTATTTTATGAATTCTAAATGTTTGATAAAATTCCAAATATGTTTTTATATAAGAAAAGGATTTGTTCAATGGGTTTTAATCTAAATGGGTATTTTGAAGTGTGTTTCTATTTTTATGTTTAAAGGTTTTCCTTGTTTTAAAGGGGTAGTGTTTTTATAAGAGAAATGGAATTTCCATTATATTGTTTGATTATAATTATTGATGACTATGATTCCCTTTATAATTGTGTTTGGATTCCCAAAAAAATTATTGGATTTATATATATATATATATATATATATATATATGTGTGTGTGTGTGTGTGTGTGTGTGTGTGTGTTATATGTGAAAAGTGAAGGACTAGTTGGAACTTTATGATGTCATATTAATTTTTCCCCTATTTATCCCCTAGTTTTATTGATAATACTTATGTTATACATTGGATGGATACCTTATGATGTGATTCACTATGTCTGATGAATTGGGGATCTTTTTATGGGTAGTGTGGGACTTAAGAAGGATGTGATTGTGTATTTAGCCTTGGGGCTTTATTATTATCATTTGTTTGTTCATAGAACACACCCTAAAATTATTTCATGTGTAAATCGAGGCTACTATGGGAAAATATTAGGTATATTTGGGCTAGTTGATATTTACACACTGAATAAACCCCCCTTAGTTATACATAACACCTATAATTGGGGTTTTCACTGAGCATACTAGTTAGACCGATTCATTTAATGAATGTGTAATTGTTAAACTGGTAGAAAATGGTCCACATATATGTGTCTCATGTTATCTCGTTAGTATTTGTGGTGTTACCTCATTATATGTATCATATGTTATAAATAATTATTATTTATCTTCTTGTGATATTATTGTTGTTGGGTAGATTTTCTTGATGAGTTTATCCTCGTATGGTTTGGTATTGATGTTTACTGTTTTTATTCATTCCTTCTATTAGAATTATTTGTAAAATATTGTTGTTGTATTTAATTATTTTTCGACTTATTTCCTTGTTTACCTTAAAGTTGGGTGTATATAAACTTTTAAGAAAAATGTTTGAATAGTTATCAAGGTTTTTGTCCTTAGTTAGTACTTTTGAAATATTTCAATCCATATATGGGTTTGTTTTCAAAAGTGATTTTTTAGAGATAAAGGTTTTGTTTCCTTTTAAATTTTAATTCTATTGTAAAATAAGCATCATTATGAAGGGTTTTTACAAATGGATCACATTGAAGAAGTAAATGTTCCACATTTTTCTTATTTCTATTCTTCGTAAATAAAATTAAAGCCTATTTTTCAATATTATTATAAAACTATCATTTTCAGATGATTTTGTAAAATAAATTCAATGTGATCAGAATTGTATGGAAATAGATTTTTCTCACTCCCAATATACTCAAATTGGTAGTTATGTTGTCTTAATTATTTTTAAGTTCCTTCAGGTCCTAGCTTTCTAGTTGGATCTGGTGTATTCTTCTTTGGTATGTTGTTTGTTTTTGGGATCACAATGGAAAATTGAGTGTCACATGGATATTCTTATTGGACATTTAGTTTCAAAGAACCCATTGTATTGAGTTTTGATTTGGAATCTCGGGTCATTTGTTTTGTTTATTCTGACTTCTGTTCTAGTTTGTAACACTGTATTATTTTTTTAAATATTAATTTTACATTTGGCATGAATCTTTATTTAATTTTTGTTATTATTTTTTAGATTTTTTCTTTGGATTCTTGAGGATGAAACCATCCCCAGATTTTATGTTTGTTACCCTTTATGCTTTTCATCAGCCCAGGGGGGTTGACCATAATCTTATGGTATGTGGTGGCATAGTTTTGGTTCTAATTCAGATGCTTCCCATGTTAGTTCATTGAAAAATGGTATTAAAGGATATAGGTTTCATAAAAATAGGATAAGTTAATGAGATTCATCTTATTTTTATTTGGGGATAAGTGGTAGAAAGGATATAGGACAATTGGGACTTAAGTAGCAGGTTTGGGGAAGTGCTTAGCATGATCTTCCTTATGCCATATTTTGAGTTGTCATGGTTGTATAGGATTATTTTTTGAATTTTTTGGATTTATGGTGGATTTTTATTTGTATATTTTGTTTAAGAGTTAAACTACTCTGAGTTTTTTAGAGATCTCCATATATTTCTTGGTAAATTAATCATTTTTTAGCGAAATTAGTTGGGTTTTATAGGGTGTAGAGTTAAGGTGGATGCTCATTCAAACCATGAACATATCATGATGAATATTTAAGATTACATTCATTGGCACACACATGGTTAGAGAATGGTCTGAAAAACCAATCGACCAAACCATCCATTGTGGAAAACATTGGGAAATTTTTCTATTTTCCCTCTTTTACTGGTTTTATCCTCTAGTGTCTATTGGGCCAGTTTTTGGATGTTAAAGTGAGGTTTTATAGCTTATTAAATTCTTTTAGAATCAATTTTATATGCCTTGGTATATGGAATTGTTTTGAAAGCCATGTTTTGGTTGCTTTAGTTTCTTTGGAGTGAAATGTTTTTGAAAACTCTCAAATTTTTATGGGTTTTCATGTTTTGAATGAAATAATTTCATGGTTTCTTATGTGAAGGAATACATGGTATGTTTTGGGTGATTATTGGTTGTGTTTTATGGATTTTTTTCAACACAAATGCATGATATTTAATAAAAATAAAATGATTTTGTGGTTGGGATAGCTCCAAAATTATTTGGTTTTATGGTATGAAATGTTTCCAACAATTTTGGTTGGAAATCTTTAAAGGGGATTGTAACCACAATTTTTTTCTTTGATATTTTTTTTTCTTCTGTGGAATTTTTCAGGTTGTTTTATAATTTTTTGTTTGGGTTGGGTTGTTTGTAATTGTTCTATTTTTTTGAATTTAATGTTAGTTTGATAGAGGTTTCTTTAAATGATATTTTAGAATTATTAACTTAGAAAATAACAAGAATTTCAAGAAGGGAATTCCTCGTGTAGTTGTCCTGGTGATCCAACGCTTTCCTTCCACTCTCTCACTCTTCCTAGACTCATGATAGAGAGGGAGCATCATGCTCTACTCAGCTCGTGGATCATGTATTTGAGTTATTGGACCAATATCCTCCAGTATTCTATGGTTATCGGGGATCCTGTGAGGTTATTGAGAGGATATCCAAGGTAGAAAATATTTTATACTTTTTATGAACTCCAAAACCCAATAGGGTGATGTGCACTATTCATTTGTTTGAAGGTTTGAACTTGGAGTGGGGGAAGGTTTCCATGCATTCCCAACCTTTTTAGGCTCTCTCTTGGTGATATTTCAAGGAAACCTTCATTCAATGGTTTTATGAAAAAGAAGTGGGGTCGAGAAGGTGATATATTTTTTCAGTGTCCTCCAGTGTGATCATTTAGTGAAGGACTATGTAAAGTGTTTCAATAGACCAATGCCTTTTTCTCTAGAGTTTTTACCTAATGACTCAAAGAATGTTTGGTTCTTATTTCTAGGACTTAGTTAAGAAATATGTTTGTCAGTGCTTCTATATATAGAATTGGATTATAATGCCACCATCATTGAGGTAATACAAGTATGGAAACCTAAATTTTGAGATGATTTGTTTCCAACTAGGGATGGTAAAGAATATCATGTTTTATAAAAGGGGAAGTAGGGAGGTGGTGGTGGTGATAAGCTGTATTCACAACTTATAATTATTATTTTAGTAAATCATAAACCTATGGTGTGTTTCTAGTGTGGTAAGTCTAAGAAAATTTGATATTCTTATCATTCATATCCTAATACTTGTCATCTATGTGGATATCCAGGTCATATTGATGTTTGTCTTATAATTGTTTCGTTTTCATATGGAAAAAGGGTGGAATTTCACATTTAAAATGGTTTTTGGTTGAAAATAGGTATTTAATTCATTCTAAATGTTTGAAAAAATACCCAAGATGGTTTTATATAAGAAAACCACTCGTTCATTGGGTTCTAATACATATGGGTTTTTTTAAGTGGGTTTCCCTTATTTTTTTAAATGGTTTCCATGATTTATTTGTGTGGTTTTTTTAAATTAGTGAAATTAATTTTCCCTTTGGTTATTTAATTTTGATTATTTATGATTCCATTTAGAATTGTGTTTTTATTATGAATTTTTTATTGGATTTCCATATGTATATGTTATATGTAAAAAGTGAAGGCTCGGTTAGCACTTTGTGATGTGATATTGATTGTTCCCTTATTGATCCCCCTCGATATTTTGAGGATGATTATATAATCCATGAGATGGATTCTTTATAATTTGATTCGTGATGTGTGATGAATTAGGGATATTTTTAAGGGTACTTTGGAAGGTGGGAAGGACATGATTGTGGTGTTACTATTGAGGATTTGTTATTTACATGTGATGATGTACTTTGTTCATGAACCACAACCTATAATTATTCCATGGGGAAATTAAGGATACTAAGTGGAAATTATCAGGACGATGTCTCGATAATTGAGATTTACACACTAGATAGTCCCCCATTGGTTGTATTCATGACTTTGGTATTATCCCTAAGGAAATTAGTTATAGTGATTTGGTTGATGGAAGTGTTGTTGTTAACCTGTAAGAATTAGGTCCACCTACATGGGTCATGTGATATCTTGTTAGTCCCATAAGTGTTATCTCATGCTATGGATCATATATTATGAATCTGTTTTTTATTTTCACATGAGATGGTTATTGTTTGATATACTTTCTTCATGTGTTGGTCCTGTTATGGTTTATTCTTAATGTTGATAAGTCTAGTTCCACCATTCTATTATCATTTTTTATAATCAAATATCATTGTGTTTCATTACAATTTCCATTGATTCCTTTATTACCAGTAAATTGGGTGTGTAAAATCTATTACGAAAAAAAGGTTTAATGCTTTTCAAGTTGTTTTCTTTAGTTTTAACTTTTGAAATATTTAAAAAAAGTGTGGGTTTGTTTTCAAAAGTGTGATGTTTTAAAGTTAAACATTTGGTTTCCTTTTAAAATGTTATTTACTTAGATAAAAACCATCATTATGAAAGGATTTTACCAATGGAATACTTTTAGGAAGTTCATACTCCACATTTTTATATTTTTCATGATTTTTAAAGTAAATTAATTCCTATTTTCCAACATTATTCTCAAAAAACCCATTTTTATTTCTTTTGTAAAAGAAAATAAATAGACTCGTAGTAGTATCCTAATGGATTCAACTCACATAATGCATATTCACATTGGTGGGTATGTTTAATTCATTTATTGTGAAGGTTCCTTTAGTTATTGGATTTTAGGTTTGATCTGGGATTATCTTCTTTGAAATGTTGTTGGTTTTTGGAGTCATGGTAGTGACTTGAGTTTCACATGGAAATAGTGACCAGATATTTCATTTCATGAAAATTTTTTGGTAGAGTTTTGATTTAGCCTCTTTGGTATTCTATTTTTTTCATTTAGAATCCATTTTAGTTTGTAACTCAATATTATTTAGTTATTTATTATTTTTTCCTTTGACTTATATCTTCATTTCATTGTGGTGGTACCTTGTTTATAAGTTTATGATGGTTACTTGAGTATGAGAGAATCCTTGATGGTTATTTCTGATACCCTTGAATCTTTTCATTGACTTGGGTGGACCTAGAATTTTCATCAGGTATGAGGTAGGTTGGATTGGTTTGTGGTCATGGTTTTACAATTACAATTTCATTAATAATTGAACAAATTAATGTTGAATAAAATTAATGATTACAAGATATTTCATTGGATTATTTTGTGATTCAATTAGAATTAATTTATTTTAGAAAACATCCCCTAGAAATTGGTTCCCCTATCTTCAATATTTTCTCTCTGACATTGTCTAATTTTATTTTTTAATTCAGTTTAACAATTTAATTAAACTAAGGTGACCTAAAATTTGGCCAAGATTTTTTGATGTTCTTCACTTCACTTTTTGTGATCGACTCTCAATTATAATATTCTATACCTTTGTAGTTGTTTTATTTTGGTAACAATAAAAATTTATAATTTCACCACTCCCATGGGAAAGTAACGATGATATATGTACGATACCAAATTTTGGAACCATTTCTGGGGGTAGCAGAACATAGAGAACAACTCAAGGAAAATTTATTAGGATGAATAACTTTTATTATCTCTATTCTGTTTACTCATTTTATATTAGAATTGTTTTTCTTTTTATGTCATTGGATGTTTTTTGTGGTGTGTATGATCAATTATGAGACAAATTATTTCAATTTCCCACTATTATTGGAGTACAATGAATGTCACGAGGAGTTAAATAATTAGGTGGAGCCTAATTTTATAGATTGTTCACAATGATAAGATATTTGTAATGAGTCTTATTTTTTTGATATCATGAATTTTGGAAACATCATTGAAATGAAACCTGTTATCATCCCTATAGAAGAGCTTCTGACTACCAAGACTACAAAGAAAATCCCAAAGACTCATAGTACTATTGAAAATAACCTCTTATTAAAACACCACAAGATCATGATTCATATGAAATATTACTATAATTTAACACTAAGACCATTTAGGCTTTTGATATAAGGGTGTATAATAATGATAAAGTGATAAGATAACATGGATGAATGATTAATATAATTGCTCAAACTCTTCGAACTTTTAATTACAATATGAATCTCCCACACATAATTTTTTATTTAGTAAATGAGGAAGTGAAGGATGTTGAAACAAATGAGGAAGAGACACAATAATATCAAACTATGGAGAATACCAACATTAAATAATTCCCCATGATTAAAAAAGTATGATAAGAAAATGAAATAGTTTAGGACGACTTCTAAGAACATGATGAAACTTTCCTGAAATAAACAACTTCATTATTTAAAAAGAGAAGATGTGTTATTAAATTCAAGGACTAAACCTGGAAACTAAATAAGAGAATAAATAGTTAGATGTGGTGGAGAAAGGGTGGTTCTAATTCTGGTCATATTTTGAATTTATTGTTCTTTCATTAAAAACATCAAAGATTGGACTCCATCACATGAAGTTGTCAAGAAGAAATAGAGTATCAGAAGTATAAATTCCCCATATACATGATATAGTCAAAAGTCTCTATATCCTGGATGATTAGCTTTATATTAGGTTTCAATTAATTAAAAAGGGTAAATTTTATGTTAAAATACCATAAAAATAGTCATTTTTTGGGGTAACCCAAAAAATTTAACTTAATAGAATGTAGTGTATTTAATTATTTTGGGAAAATAGTTTATTTTATAGACTCTCTTTGAGTATTAATTGTATTAAATTTTTGAGATTTAATATGTCGGCTTGTACGTTAACTTATTTCATTTCATCAATAGTTATAAAATAATAAGTAGGAAACCAAGGAGATTGAGTCATTCATGTTGAAGTGGGACTATTTATTGAAAGAAATGAAAGAGGGTACTGGTAAATACCATCTTGAAATGGAACTTCACATCGTGACCTGTTAAAGAACAAAAAATTTGAGAGAAGTGAATGTTACAACATTAATATTCTTATTAAAAGGGGATTAATGTTTTCATTCACTTTATATTTACTACCAAACATTATTTTCCATTACAAGTGTCTTGAAAAAAATTATAACAATATTAATAAGAAATGTTTTCAAATAAGAATAATGAAAATGAATTAGATTCTTTTAAGATATGTAACTTTTTTTGTATTGTACATAATAATCTAACAAACATTAGCACATAGGATAATTATTTTGATATGTTGTGAAATTTTAATTATCATTCCCATAAATTTTATAGATATATTTATATATTTTAAAATTCACATTCTTAATTAAATTTTAAATTTCTTAAAAAATATTGCTGATATGATTTTGATTCATAATGTTGATTTCTAGAAGCTTTCATATAGTAAACTAATTATTGATGTTCATTCCATAACCAGATTGAATTCTTTTAATTTCTCATTCCTAAGAGGATTATTGACCAAATAATTCGGATTCACTCTTATTATGTTTCTTAGGTTATACTTTTCCATGTAAACCTACTAAACATTAATTGATTTCTTTTAAAAGATACGAATGAATAAATTCAATTTTAGAATGATTGATAATTTTTTTTATGATCCCTTTTATCACGATTCTTGCAAGTATACTGATCTTACTTATCCCATATAATCCATGGATGACCTGTTAGGGAAAATCAACATTAAAATACTATTTTTTCCTTTCCTATAAGACATGATGTATTTTTTATCACATTAAATTGAATGAGTGTGGGTTAGGGTGGTTAAGGTGAAAATGGTATATTTTTTCCTGAAAGTGTAATGTAGAGTGGGGATATTGGGGAATGTTCATGATTACTCATTCACTTATTTTATTCCTTATCCTTATTGTTAATAAAAGTAAATATATACATATAATAAAGAATCATTTGTTTCTTAGGTAGGCCAAATATCACCATTACCTGAAATATGATCTCAAAATCATTTAGGGTTTGGGGTGGATGTGAAGCTGGTCCTGGGCATAAATTTTGAAAAAAAATAGAGAAAAAAACACATAATAAGACACAGTCTTCATTCATTTTTATTACATCATTCATGAGCCTTTACTTTTTATTTTGGGGAGTGTGGGAGATAAAATCCTATTTTAGTGATGAGAATTTCATTTAGATTATCCTCAGATTAACATGAATTATACTTTATATTTTAGTCTACTCTTTAATCCTTACTTTATTTTTTACATCAATTTACGCCTACCCTTAGCCTCAGAGTCATTTGATCCTTCATTTCAATCCATCATGATTAATTTTGATATTTTTATTTATGATGTGGATAAAGTAGAATTAATGAAATTTTGTGATTCAAAACATGTACTTGATGTATGAGAATATCTCTATCAAATTGATACATTTAGTGATGAGATAAAATATTCTTTATAAGTTAAATTATTAATACCATGGATGTCGATGAGAGTTTTAAATCGGTATGTGAGATGGGAAAATTTCTTCAGTTAGGAATTATAAATGAAGCACAATACATGATTTCATTATTGAGTATGTTTTTTTATTTTATAATCTTTATTTGTAACTTATTATTTTTTAGCATCAAAATTGGAAAACCCCCTTATTAATATATTGACCCATTGTTTTTTGATGTGGAAATTTTTCTTGTGGATGAGAAAAAGTTTGATTGTGGGGTAATTTCATAACTCTAAATTTAATATGTATTTTTATTGTTTTTAAAAAAAATTAAATGAATTTTAAATATGTAATTATAAATGCATACCTAATATCATAGTTTTATATGTTTTTATAGAAGATATTTGGTATAGTGAAATCTAGAATAATTTGGATTGAAATTTGTATTTTTTTTTACATAAAGAAACTTAATGTCATGAAATCAAGTGTAATGCCACAATACTTGAATAATGGGGGTGAAACTGATGGGTATGATTTGATCTAAAGGTGTTTCACAAAATGATTCACCATTCATGCCATGAATTGAGGAATTAAAGGAAGCAATTTAATGATACAAATTATCACACAATCCTTAAAATAGAATATATGATCTATTAATAAGGATACAAAAATTAAAATATAGAACTAGAGAAATTCATATCATGACACATTTTTTACACCTGGAATATTTTTTTGTTTGAAAAAAATCAGTTTTTGACAACCAAAATAATCAGGACATGATTTGTGAATTCATGATGTGAAATAAGTCCATAAATAATTTAAAAAATAATTTTACTATCTATTATTAGGGTATTTAATATTGTTTTTACCAATAAACTTTGTAACAACTTGATGTCTTATTTAATGGGGATTTCAACTAAAGGAAATGAATCATCTTGAAGGAGGAGTTCAACCATAGGGAGTCTATCACTAGGGTTCTAACCTGGGGACCATTCTCTATAGCTAGGATTTTAAATCCTATTTTTTACTCTTTCTTGATTATATAATTCTCAATAATTATATTCTTTAATTCAATTTCTCTCTTTAAAAATCTATTTTATTTTTTCTCTTCTAGGAATTTTTGTTTATTTTTCATTGGTGATCACCCAGCGATGATTATGCTAACTTCGTAGGGAAGGAAAAATATGATTGAAAGGGGTTTGTACTACATGTTTTTCTTATATGATATCTTGTTTTATAGCACGATTTTATAAGATTTTATATGAAATATATATTTATTTTATTTTTTATTAAATCCTTGAAAAACAATTAACAAAGAATGAACCCGAGTGTAGTAGAGATTATTGTCCTATAAACAACGGATCGGATTATTCTCATGCACTATAATCAACCAATTTAATTATAGTTAATCTATCTTTTTGGATCAAGAGGTTCATGATGCGTTTGTATTTTTGATAATAATTAAAAATATTAATATGCAATTAAATTACTGATTGGGAACCAATTTAATTGATTTTTTTCTGAGTTAAGTGGAATTAATTTATTTAAAGAAAACCACCCCTAGAAATTAGTTCCACTATTATCTAGATTTTAACTCTATTTTTTTGTCTTTGAATTTATATATTTAGTTGAATAATTTAATTAATTCCGGAAACCTAACATTTGGTATAGAGTTTTCGATGTGCTTTCCTACACTTCATAGGATTGACCTCCTACTCCCACTATTCTACATCATTATTGTATGTGTTCTTTAGGAAAAATATAAATTTCTAATTTTTTATCCTATTGGGAACTAATGATGATCCATGGGAGATATCAGGAATCAATTCTATTCATAATTATTTAGCCTAAATAACAAAATAATCCTTATTTTTTTCTAACCCCCCCAGTATAAATACAAACACATTCTCCCATTCCCCTATAACCCTAATCCATTGAGAAGTAATTAATTCTCATTTTACATCTTTGAGAGTATATCCACAATGTTTTTATAGTGTTCCTTTAATACTTTAAGAAGATATGTAAGATCCTGGACCTTGGAAAGGTATGTTCTTGTTTAAGTTTTGGTTTGAATCCCATGTTTTGGTTAATTATGTTCTTACTCGAGTCTTAGAGGGTGTTTGGGGGTGTTCCGAGGGCTAGGGACACAAAAAGTGGAGAAAAGGGGTTTTATGGGTAGGTTTCATGGTCTACGCACGGTTAGTGCTAACCGTGCAGACAGCCTAGGAAACCATGCAGGATGTGTGTTTTTGGACAGTGGCTTCTACACAGTATGCGCATGGTTTATAAAACCAAGCGGGTAAACCGTGCGCAAACCATGAAACCTACCTTTCACCATGGGTATCTTGAGTGTTCCTCAGCTTTTTTTCACTTTTCACTTGTAAGAAAACATGTAATATTTACTACTGTTTTTGGTTATACCCCGTTTGGGGAAATGGTTGTTTATGAAAGACCTGGTATTATTGATTATTATTCCGCTATTTTGTTTTTATTCTTTGGTATCTTACTCTGATAAAAAGGGGGTATCGTCTCCCCAATTGACTATTTAGACTCCCACTACTAGTCAGCAACCTTTGGCGTATAGGGAGGCATGCTTAAGGTCATGTAACCACCCGACTTAGAGCACCTATTTAGTGGATCCCAAGTCAGTGACATTACAAAGTGGTGTTAGAGGAGGTATTTCTTCTCCTTCTCTAGAATTTTGTTATTTTGGATGTTAGATGGAAGTTAGGATGTGTCAGGACTTGTTAATGAGGTCGTTCTTGGGAGTAGCTAACCCATGTACGAGGGAAACCCCGAGTCACCTAGGGTGGATGTTTTTGTTCATGATTGTGCGATGTTATAGTTGATGGTATTTCACCATTGGGTGATGCACATGTTGTGTGATGTGATTGTTTTATGATATTTGGCTCGTGGCCTTAATGGAATGAGGTTGTGCATTCATGCATCATTGTAGGCACCTAGTGAGATAGGTGGCATGCATCATGGTAGGAACACGGGTTGGGTGAGTGAGGCATGAAAGATAGAATGCACCTTTCATTTTGATGATTGGAAAAGGAAAATGTTGTAAACAAAACAATGAAAGGGGTGAAGATAAAATAATGATAAGTTATGATTAATGAAATATGTGTAATTAAGTGTTTAAAATGAATAAAAATGTTGTTCTAACATGTTTTGTGAGCCTTGTGGTGGTGCCTTGTTGTTTACCCTTTTGGACCATGCCCCGTAGTAGGGATGGTCGGGGTGGTATTTTTCAGAATGTTAAGGGTTCTTGTGGTTAGTGAAGAGCCTTCTTGTTTTGAAGTTGTGAAAGTTTTATGGTATGTGTTCTAAACTTCGTGTTTGGCTATGTAGAGAAATGCCACCATGACATCAAGCGTTGGTTGGTAAACAAGAGGATTTTGTTGAGAACACTCTTCCAGTAGAGGGAATAGAGAATGTGGTGATCCAGGAAAGTGGGGAAGAGCGGTTTTGAGAGAACTTGGATCATTTGATGCAGATTATGGATCAAGAACTAGGGTGGGTTGCACCGAGTATGTCTAAGCTGACCAGAGAGTTTCAACTGTAGTACCCTCTAACCTTTACTAGAGAGGGTGGGCCAGAGGTAGAGGAGTTCTGGATAGAGTTGATCCAGACGATACTTGACCATCTAGAGACTCTTTATGGGAAGCAGGTCAAGTTGGTGGCTTATATGTTGTAGGTCCACACAAAGCGTTGGTGGGACATCCTAGCCCATACTGAGTCGGTTTAGGGGATGTTGTGGAAGGATTTCTAGGAAAAGATTCTGGTGCATTTTTGTCCAGATACTTTGAGGAAAGAGCAGGATACAAAGTTCATGAGCCTGACTCGGGGATCGATGTCAGTGATGAAGTATGTTGGTCGCTTCACTGATCGGCGTCACATTGTTCCATCCTTGGCGAGGGGTGAGGCAGCAATTTCGAGGCATTTCCAGTATGGGCTGAGACATGAGATCAGGTCTTGGGTGAATATCTTTCTCTTGAAGAGGTTTACAGAGGTAGTGGATCAATCTTTGATCTTAGAACAGAACTTAAATGGACTTTCAGGCAGTGGGCTAGTCATGCCAGTTGGGCAGACAAGTGGTGTAGCTTTAGAGGGTAGAAACGTCGTTTTTGAAGTTTTCAGCAAGGCGGAAGTGTGCAAGGTGGTCAGAAGAGAGGGTCATCCTCTCACAGTGGTGATCAGGTATTCTGCAATCAGGGCGGAAAGTCGGGGCACATGCATGGCCAGTGTCCTCGACCTCCAATTGAGTGTCGATTGTGTGGAAGATTGGGACACGTGTAGAGGTTCTGTAGTAACCCTCATCATGTGAGCATGAATGTTTGTGATAGACATATGCCAACCAGAGGAAAGGGATCATTTTCTATGTATCAAGAAGGCAGTTAGAGCTCCACGGAAATACTGGTAGGGGCGGTGGACGTGGAACTCCAAGGCCAAATCACCCATGTCAACAGGGTAGTGTCGTATAGGTAATATAGGTTGGAACCTAGGGTAGAGGGTCATGTTAGCTTTATGCAGTTTAGTCTGCACATGGTGATGGCAAGGCTGGGCCATCGACTATTTGAGGTTAAATCCTTGTAGATTCTACACATTCTATAGCATTGTTTGACACTGGTTCCACATAATATTTTATTTCTGCCCAGATTGTTGTAGTTCTACCTTACTTGTGAAGAGTGTGAGTGGGGTTATGTCTATTGAAAATTCGTTGGGGGTGCGAAAGGAAGATATCAAGTAGTGTAAAGGATGTGCTCTGGAAGTCAAGGATATCTTTTTCTATGAGACTTGTTCATTCTCAAGAAGACAGGGTCTGACTTGATCTTGGGTATGGATTGGTTGGTGTTGTATCGTGTGTACATAGACTTCTACCATTGTAGGGTATCATTCAGGTCACTTGAGGGTGACCCTTATGTCCATCGCGGAGATTGGGATGTTCGGACGGGTCGTGCAGGACCACTCTGTCGGCAATTGGATAGGTTCAAGTAGCTTGTCTTGTGCTTGATGAGTAAATAGGGGAACATTTTTTCTTCCCTCCAGTATTGGATCAGTTTTAGGATATGATTTCTATGGATTTCTCAGGGTTTCAACCTGAGAGGGATGTTGAGTTCATGATTTAGTTTCTTTCAGGAGCAGAGCCAATTTCTATTCCGCCATACCGAATGGCACTGTTAGAACTCCAGGAGATAAAGGTTAATCTTGAAGAGTTGAAACTTAAGGGGTTCATATGTCCTAGTACATCTCCTTGGGGATCGCCTGTGCTTTTTTCAAAGAATTTTGTTGGGTCATTAAGGTTGTCTGTTGATTATCAGAAGTTAAATCAGATGATGGTGAAAAATTGGTACCATATTGCTAGAATTGATTAATTTTTTGATCAGCTAAGGGGTGAATCGGTGTTTTCTAATATTTATCTGAGATTGGGTTATCACCAGTTGAGGGTGAGGCCTTCGGATGTACTACTGACAGATTTCAGGAGTCGGTACGGTTTTTTTGATTTTGTGGTGATGCCTTTCATTTTGACCAATGCACCTGCAGTGTTCATGGATTTAATGAACTGATTATTTCATCCTTATCTAGATCAGTTTTTGGTTTTCTTTGTTGATGACATCTTGGTGTACTCAGAAGCTCATGATGATCATGCCCAACATCTTGACATCATTCTGAGTACACTAAAAGAGCATCGGCTATAAACCAAGCTGTCAAAGTTTCAGTTTTGGATTAGAGAAGTGAATTTTCTGGGTCACATCATCTCTAAGGTAGGTGTTTTGGTGGATCTAGAAATATTTCAGGTTGTTGTGTCTTGGTATCAGCCCAAGAGTGTTCCAGAGGTTCGGTGTTTTCTAGGTTTTGGTCAGGTATTACTGGAGGTTCATCTAGGATTTCTCTCACTTGGCAGCCCCACTGTCAGCTAGACCAATAAGGGAATCAGGTTTAAATGGTATGAGTCTTGGTATAATGCCTTTAAAGAGTTGCAAAATTGATTTAAGACTGCACTGATCTTGATCTTACCCGAGCCAGGTAGGAATTATGTTCTATTTTTTGATGTGTCTGGAATCGAGCTTGGGGCGGTGTGGATGCAAGAGGAGCGGGACGTGGCTTATGGGTGGAGGAAATTAAAACCCCGTGAGTGGAATTATCTCACTCATGATCTTCAGTTGGATGCATTATTTTATACATTAAAGTGTTGGAGGCACTACTTGTTGGTTAACGGTTCATGGTGTATACCGATCGCAAGAGTCTAAAGTATATCTTTTCGCAGTGGGGTTTGAATCTTCAGAAGTGAAGATGGGTTGAGTATCTCTAGTCTTTTGATTTTGAGATGGTATATACACTGCGGAAAGGGAATAGTGTTTTTTGATGCTTTCAGAAGGAAGGCTCAGAACTAAGTGGTTCAAGAATCCAATACCGAGTGGAAGGCTATGGATTTGTTTACGGAGATGCACCTAGAGGTGTGGGAGGAAAATGGTCGGTTGACTATTGCTTCTGTGATGGTAGATTTAATGCTTTTGATTCAAGTTAAGGAAATTAATCTCAATGGTATGGAATATTTTTCCATGAAGGAATGACTTAAATGTGGGGATCCACATTCTAGTTGGGCTTCTAGTGTGGACGAGGTTCTTTGTGTTCACGGTTGCGTGCTTGTGCCGTTATGCATGCGGGAGGAATTGATTTGGGAGTTCCATGCATCAAAATTTATAGTTTATCCTGGTTTGACCAAGTTGTATCATGACCTCTGTAGATAGTTTTGGTGGCCAGGAATGAAAAAGGAATTTGCGTGATTTCTGGCATGGCGTCTTGCTTGTCAGCACGTGAAGGCTGAGCATCAACTCCCAGGTGTTTTGTTACATCCATTTCCCATTTCGTAATGGAAGTGGGATGGTGTGAAGATGGATTTTGTGGTGGATAATCCGAGGACTCCTTGTAATAATGGTACAATATGGGTGGTTGTGGATTGGCTAATGAAAGTGGCTCATTTCTTACCGATTCAGTAGACTTACACAGTTTACCAGTTGGGTGAGTTGTATATTCAAAAAATAGTATGGTTGCATGGTGTACTGTGGACTATAGTGTCAGATCTTAATCCTCATTTGACATTGCGCTTCTGGAAAGGATTGCAGAAGGCACTTGGTACTCAAGAGATTTTGAGTACGGCTTTCCACTAGCAGATGGATGCGTCGTCTGGTCATACAATCTGAGTGTTGGAGAACATGTTGAGGGCATGTGTGTTGGATTTTGGTGGTTCCTGGGAAAAGCACCAATCACTTGTTGAATTTTCCTACAACAATGTTTTTCAACCTATGGTTCAGATGGCACTGTTTGAGGCACTCTATGGGAGGTCGTGTAGATCTCTATTGTGTTGGTTGGAGGCTGGTGAAACTGAGCTGTTGGGACTGAGTCTTGTGTAGGAGACATCAGAGAAAGTTGAATTGGTTCAAAAGTGCATGTCAATGGCTTAGAGTAGGCAGAATTTGTATGTGGATCAGAGGAATATACCACTTGAGTTCGAGTTGGGTGATAGTGTGTTCCTTCGGGTTTTGACAACCTTGGGTCACCAATGGATTAGAAAACAGGGAAAGTTGGAACCCAGGTATGTGGGGTTGTTTGAGATAGTGTAGAGTATCTGGACAGTGGCGTACTAATTGGCTCTTCCATAGTAGTATAGAGGGATGCATGATTCCTTTCATGTGTCGTAGCTTCGGCGGTATCACCTGAACCCAACTAACCTGGTTTATGTTGATAATGTTGAGCTTGATGTTGATGCATCCTTTAAAGATCATCCTATTATTATCGTGAATCGTAGTGAGAAAGATTTGTGGGGAAAGTTTGTGCCATTGGTGTGAGTACTACGGAAGCATGGGAAGGTTCAAGAAGAAACTTGGGAGAGGGAATCAGATGGGCTCAGTGGACCGATCTCTTTTTCATAGAAGTAAAATAAAGCTTGGGGTCCCGGCTAGAAGATGAGTTGTTATAAGGTGGGGAGGTTGAAAGATCCCAAACGTTTGAAAGGTATGTTCTCATTTAAGTTTTGGTTTGAATCCCATTTTTTGGTTAATTAAGTGCTAACCCAAGTCCTAGAAGATTCTTGGTAGTTTTCTAAGGGTTTGGGACATAAAAAGTGGAGAAATAGGGGTTTTTTGGATATTTCTCATGGCCTACACATGATTAGTGCTAACCGCGCGGACAGGCCAGGAAACCATGCAGGATGTGTGTTTTTGGACAGTGGATTATTCATGGTTGGTGCACGGTTTGGAAAACTATGCAGGTAAACCATGTGCAGGGCCATTTAGGACAAAAACAACCAAACTATTTTCACATGGTTTGGAAAACTGTGCGGGTAAACCGTGTGGTCCATAAACTTCTAAAAAATTGCAATTTTTCCACTCCCAGATTTTTAACCCCAACTCAGGATTTCCTCCCATTTCACCCCTCTTCACCCTAGGAACGAACCAAACCTCCCAATGGCTCCAAGAGATCAATATCCCTCATTTCTAATTCATTTTTGGTGTCGTTGGATGCGGATCGAAGCTCAAGGTAAGGATAATCTCATCCTTGCTTCTCTTTTGAGTTTAGGGTTTGTATCTTCTTCTCCTTTCTTTCTGAAGCACTAAACCCCTACTCTTTAGGTGAGTTTTAGTTTTAAGCTTCAAAGGTTGTTTGAAGTGGTATATAAGGGCTTGATTAAGAGTACATTCACCCATGGAATCGAGGAAGGTGGTCCAAAAATTATATCCCATTGTTTATTTGTGCATGTGTCGTTTTGTTCTTTAGTGTCTCTTTGTATGTTTTGATTACCCATGGATTGTTTTGGTAAAATGGTTATTAAAAAGGTAGATGGGAACACTCACGATCTCCATGGGATGTGTTGAGGGTGATGAGACTAAACTAGGGCCACCCACAGGGTGAGCCAACCTTCTTGGACATTGGGATTTTTGGAGAACTAGTGATATTGATGGATATTTATGAAGATCCCTTGATAAACATGTTCATGTGATTTCTTGAGTTGTAATAGAAGCTAGTTGATTCACCTAGGCTTAGTAATAACCTAAGGGATATTAGGGTAATATGTGGAAATGATTAAATACCACAATGTAATGGATTGTGATCATGGTAATGAAGCCTTGTGAGTTAGGCATAATGAACAAGCCTAGTGAGATAGGCACGATGAATGAATGCTTAGTGAGATAAGCATAATAAAATGGAATTTTTCTAAATGGATAAATGATTTCAAATGTGGTAAATTTGTTAATGGGTAATGGCATGTTGTTAAATCTCATGTTATAGTTATAGTTTATGTTTGCCTTTGGAAATGGTTGTGATGTTGTGTGAATGGTTAATGGATACATATATGTATAGCATGTGCACATAGCTTGGCAGTGTAGTGTATTGAATAAGGTTCAATGCCCACTGGTTGAGTTTGAATAAGGCTCTAAACTCTACCCCTAAGCATGGGGTAGGGATAGGACTGATTCTCTATTTCCCTATCGGTTACATCCACCCGGACTAACGGTCCGAAGTGAGGTTATGGTTTACATGAGGAAGTCGGTCCTAGTGAGATAGGACAAATGTGTGTTTTTTCTCCTGAATGTGATTATGTAATTTTAGTCATGTAACTTTTTGTGTTTTAGGAACTCGTGATGAATGTGTTGGAAATGGTACGTAATGAGAAACAGGATGAAATGGTAAGATATGGACATGTAAATAAATATCAGAAATGGACCTAAACTGGCTAAGGGCACTTAATATTTACTTTGTCATTTATTGTTCATTTCCCTTTCTTCATGTATATTTGTTTAAACTGGATATTTTGTAGACATCGTTGGTGGTGGCCTGCTGAGTTGTACTCACACCATGCTCGGGCCATCGTTGGGTACCCTATCAGACTTAATGTTTGCAGGTCAGGAGAAGGGAAAAGGACCCAAACACAGTGTTGGGACCATTTGTGGATTTTTCAGTTTGATTTTATTTTAGATTTTGTTCAATTTTCACTTTTAGTAAAACATGACATATTTACTGTTGGATATGGTTGTAACCCATTTGGGTAAATGGTTGTTTATGAAAGCTCTGGTATTATTGATTATTATTATTCTGCTATTTTGTTTAACTTCTATTGTATATTAATCTGATAAAAAGGAGGTATAGTCTCCCCAATTGACTATTTAGACCCCCACTGCTAGTCAGAAACCTTTGGCTTATGGGGAGGCATTCTTAAGGTCATGTAACCACCCAACTCGGAGTACCGGTTTAGTGGATCCTGAGTCGGGGATGTTACAGGATACATTTCAAATTAAGGGTTCCTAACCTCTTCTATACCTTTATCATTACAATGCATCCAATTCATTTTCTTTTTCAATAAGAAATGTTACTAAGCTTAATTTGTATAAATTAATTATTATATTATCAATAATATATCACTATTTACTATCTTTATACTTCCTTCATAATCCATTAGAATGATCACACATTATTTTAGAAATAAAGCATCATAAATAGTTAAAAAGTAAAGAGTGTATTTTTTCGGTTAGAATGAAATCCCTATTTGGATACAAACATGTTGATACAGGATTGGGTGTAGATGAACCTAGGGGTAATAATCCCCAAAAAATTGGTTGTGTATTTATCATATATTATCTTGGTGCACAACTATTGAGTCAAACTAAACACCCAGTTTGATACTCCTGCGTGATATAATTTTCTTTATAAGATCCTTACGAAACATAATAAAGGATTATTTCTTATTAATATCCCTATACCATGAAATTACACTTCACTAATACCTTATTATCACTCCTTTGATAAGGGTATTTTCCATTACATTATAAATGTACTATTATTTCTAAGTTTATTGTTTTATATTAAACTAGATAGCTATAATATTCCATTAAAAGGTTAAATATAGATGTTCCACATATTTTTTATTCCTATATGTAAAAATATTAATTTATTATCCAAGATTGTGTATAAGGTTTTTAGGGAATGTTATGATATGTAATGTGTAAAATTATCTTCATATTATGGATTCATTGGAATTATTATGTGATGGGTGGGGCCTGAAAGTATTTATCCCCTACATGCATTTGTAGGTCTCATAAGACAAGCTAGTTTAAGGTGAATCATTAATTACATAGCTAAATATTACATCTTTCTATATGAATATTCAATACCTATCATTAGGATACATTCCAGAACTATAAACTTTTAGTGTATTTGGAATTATTTAAATATAAACAACTGGTACATAAAATATCTGCATCATCTCCCACTAAGTTCTCCACAATTATCACCCTTATTATACATATAAAAATTAAAGAAACATTCTTTGTGTCCTAGGGAAATGGGAACAAAATAAAAGCTGATATTAGATGATCAGTAAGGATATATAAGGGAGATATTATTTAATGATTATATGTTAGAATATCATGATCATAAGGGTATGAGAGTATTATCTTAAAAAATAAAAATCATACCAAGCAATTCATAGATCATAATCATGAGTCGTGGGGTAAATCTTCAAATCCCATAAGTCATGAGTCATAAATGAATCAAGTAACATGATCTGTGAGAGAAAACAAATTGGAATAATATCATCTCATAAAATAGTGGAATAAAGTGTGACCAAAAAATAATCACAGAAATCTTATGTCAAGGATACCCACTAATACATTCCCTGCATGTTAGGCTGGGGTTAACGACCCGTGTTCTTACTTGGGCATGGGATAACCCCCTCTGTACCCTTTTTGGGATTTGAATAATTTACCATGTACCATTTTATCTCAAGAAACATTAATATTTACCCAATGCATTGGAGGTCTATAATGGACCCACCCATCTCATAATCATAATCCATTTATATATATAACTAAATTTCATGAAAACATTTTTCATTTCATCATAGCATAACCCAGGAAAAAGAAAACAAGTTTCATCAATATATCATCATTATATTCATAGATCATCAAGAGAATGAATTAGGATGGTATAATAGGATCATCTACCCTGTGAAGTATAAGTAACATAAAAGGGTGTTATCATATATGAAAAATTCCTTTAAAATATCACAGGAATATTTCATGAGGAAAATAACCATTTCATTTTGAAATTAATTATTTAAAATATAAAAAATTATATAATATTAAGAAAAACCTTTTATTTTAAGATAACCATGTAAATGTTTAGTGTTAAATTCAAATCAAATAGTACTCATCGTCGTGGGAAAATACATTAATGTATTGTATGTTAAAAAAATATTATTTTCATACTCTTGTAAAGAGTACCTCATTCAGAAAACAACAAGAATATTCATTTTAAACAATTTTATAGAAATTGAATGATGAGTAAAAATAGATTTAACAAATATTTTGAAAATACAAAAAAATATTCTTGAATACATTTTAATGAAAATATAAACATTAAAATAATATTCCTCATGAAATTAATAACAAAGATGGTCTTCATTAAACATATTCTTTCATAATTTTGGGTACCTAGAGAGGGGAAAATGAAATAAAACTAGATATTCCTAGTAATAACCAAAGGAGAATAAAATAGATAATATTTTTCAGATATATATCATATAATTACATCATCAAAAAAATTAAAACAACATCAGTAAAAAAGGAGATTGTAACGCAAATTCTTACCTCAAGTTTCACTTTCTTCATAATCATTCTAGCCTCCTATATAATAAATTTAAATTTATTATAATTATATAACTAACCATATTCATAATTAAAATATCATATATTATCCAATTATAACATATGAACACCCATTTATCAATATTTTTATATTAGAATCATTGTTTCTGGGTGTTAACTGTTTAATTTTTCATATAAGTTTTAATTTGGAACTTCTGATCATTATTCTTTGATAATGGTTCCATAATCTTCAAAATTTTAACATGATATTAATATAATATATATTTATTATATACCTATTTATAATATTTCATTAAATATAGGGATATACAAATGAAATACATTATTCATATAGATTGTAGTCTGCACATATGCATGAATAATCTTTTTATTTTATAACGAAAAGATGGAAACAAAGTTAAATAAAAAAATCATCCCAATTTTATAATTATATAGTTTATATATATATATATATATATATGTGTGTGTGTGTATTTTATATCCTTTATTATATTCATCAATGTGAGGTGGTGATGGAAAATGAATCATATTGATACAGGGAGGTGGTAGTCCAAACCTATGTACAAGCGATAATTTCATTTCCCATTTTATAGAAAGGAGGTAGGAAATTGATGTAAAGAAATAATAATAATATATAATTATATTTATTATACGTTAATTATAAATTTATTATGGATACAGTAGGTTTAGATTATATGGAATAAAAAATATAATTGAAAATTATCAGTTATGTTTTTCACCTCTTCTTTGAGAGACCTCCTTTGGCTTACACATTAATCCTAGAAATATTGTTCATAGTAGAATACCAGGGAATATTGGATTAAGAAAAATAATATGGAAAGTTTTTGGTTATGGATTAGTTGAGCTATAAGGATCTAAATTCATGAAAAAGGGAGTATAATAGGCTCTATTTATAACGTGGGAGAGGACACACATGAAATTATTTCAATGATTTAAGTAATATTAGGCCACTTTCATTTGAAAGTGGAACCAAATGCCCATGGATTAAAAATTAATATATTGTCAGGTAAAAATATAATAAAAAAATAAGAATTATAAAATATTATTCAGAATTTTCAAACTTATCTCTAAGTTTAACACCCACCCACCAACCCCCCCCCCCCCATTGTAAATTCATTTTAACACAGACCGTGGTATCAAATTTTAATATTTTTACTATTCATTATAGAAAAATAAATAGTGGCCTCATAAAAAATGGAAATTATAATAAAAAAATACATAAACCATTTTATAATATTAAATTTCTATAAGTGTTAAAAATTAATTTTAAAATAAAGACTCAAAAATTCGAAAAAATATCATTTTATAAAACAAAAATGTATTTTTAAGAATAAAAATGAATTTACTTTCATTCAATGCCTAGTAAAAAATATAAAATCAACTTTAATGTATTTTATTATACATATAATCTATTAATTACATTAATTAAATTAATAAATAATGATTTATTATATTTATTATAATAAAAGTGAATTGCCCACCTAAAAACAGTTTTATGAAAAATAACTCATTCTACCTTTAAAATATTATATGTTCATACTTAAACATTAGATAAGTAATGTATGGATGATTATTAATTAATCTATATGAATTATAATTATATTTTATTTAAATAATTTCTTAATATAAATCAATATATATTACTTATAAAAATACCTAACATTTAGAACAATACATTTCTTCAAAAAAATATGTTTTTAAATCATTAAATAGTGTTATTTAAATTGATTTATTATCAAAAAAAATACAATTATAAATAGATTTGATAATGAGTTTAATACTAATACTACCCAGCAATTTAACGAATAGGTTATAAATGTGTATTGTATAATAGGTTCATTTTGGGTTGGTGTTTTATGTTAAGTAATTTATTGAATACCTCGTGTTTATTTCGATGGAAATTCATATAAAATCTTGGGGTGTCACATTATACCCCCCCCCCTCAAATAAAATTTTCCCTCCAAATTCAATAACTATAATAAAAATGAATGTTGATATATCTTATCCATCATACCATTAAGTTTCATGTAGTTCCTTGAATTTTTTACTACTCCGGATAACTTTAACAATGTGAGATGTGTTGTTCCATATCACTTTATCTCTATATTCTAAGATTTATACTATTTTTTCTTCATAGGAAATATCTTTATCCAAAGTTATAACCTTTAAGTATAATACGTGTGAATTATAAGTTATGCACTTTTATAAAATTGATACAAGGAGCACCTCGTGAACTTGAGAGAGGTTCGGTGGAATCACCAAGTGATAAATTACAAACCCTACCTAATAAATAATCACAAAGGGAACAATATATCTAGGTCTCAACATTACTTTATTTTCTAATCACAATTAAATAATCTATGGATAAATCCATAGTATTATCATTTCACCAACTTTGGATTTCAAATCTCACTGATGATTGTCATCCAAACTCTTCTATAGACTTTGTGCTACCCAGATGTGCTACCAAATGGATCTAATAATCTCTATAAATTCATCATCTAGATTAGGACCCATTTTCTTTCATTCTACAAATTCATCCCATCTTTTCAGAGTTCAGAAAATTTTTCCCATATAGGTATTCATAATTATTTATCTGAATTCTCAAGTGAAATATATTTTTATAAGATAATTAAATAAGGTGAAGTTGTTGATCCCAAAAACCATTTAAATCTAGAGAATATGATCTTAGAATATCCTCTTGTGTTTGATTGGTTCTCTCTAATTCACAATTTTTCTATATATGATAGGAAGTACTAAAATATAATTTGGTATCCAAATCATACTGAAGACTTCTCCATGGCATTGAGGTAAACCTTGTATCTCGATTAGAAATAATAAAATGTGTTACCCCATGGAACCTTATGAATTATTTAATATATATCTTGTGAATATAATCAAGAAATAAATATTATATGATATTAATGAAATGTGCTGACTTCTTAAGGGGGTTAACTATAACCCAAATTGAATTATGTTCATTATATGTGTTGGAGAGTCCAATAAAGAAACCAATGGTGATTTTTTCACATATCTTTTCTAGTAAGGAGAAATATTATAATATACTCTTATAATTATCTCTCTCAACCTTAACATGCTGATATACCAAGCATTGAGATACAGTCTTTTCAATTTCTCTCTTCATCTTGTCCCACCAGAAATACAATTTTGGATCTCTATACATATTCATACTTCAAGGATGAATATAGAATGATGGGCTATTTTTTTCTTCCAATAGCTCTGTCTTCATGTCTTGTATTAATAGGGAACAGAATTAGTTCATGAACCTTACCATTACATCATAATCAAGTTTTAACTTAGGAATATTTCTCACCTTCTTTTTCAGATCTACATCTTCCTTTTATGCCTCATTAATATTCACATGGATGGATGGTTGAACACTTATTTAAAAAAGAAAATATTTATCCACTTACATCAAGATTTCTAGGTTCAGACTTTAAAAATTCATAAATATTTTATCTTTTCTGACCCTTATCATGGATTATCATACCTGATTATTTTGAATCCTAACATCATTCATCTTGTTTTCTTTCTAAGGATAGTAACATATTTAGCGATAATAATATTTAATCAACTCCAACCATCATCAATATCACATATTCAACTATTTATGTGTGGATATATTATTTAAAGTTTTATGATAATTATATATATCACACTATTATCCATAGAGATAATGCTTTAGTATCTTTAATAAAAAAATACCATGGTGAACAAAAAATCCAAAGTTGGGTAATTTTTCTCATGAACCTTCAATTATCAAGAAGCACAAGCTATCACCATATAATTTTCATTACAACACATGTTGGACACTTCTTTGATTCATCATTGTAAAAAAATCTTATTTACTTTAGGGTAGTGTGAGAACATGTGAACTTACTAACCTTCTCTTCAATTCCTTGAAATTTTCATCACATTTGTTTTTCAAAACAAACTTGACCCCATTATAAGTTAACATTGTGATTGGGTTATATATCCATGATAAATTATTTAAAAATAATTGATAATATCCAATATATCCAAGAAAAATACATATCTTAGGCATAGTGGTTTTTTCGTCAAATGGTCAATAACTTCTATCTATTTTGGATTCATCGATACACCCTCTCTTGAGGTTATGTGTCCCAAAAATGAAATTTTTTGTAGTTAAAATGTATTATTAGTAAATTTTCTTATATATTATACTTACTAAGGGTCTTTAGTATAATACTTAAGTGATCTTAATTCTCTTATTTACTCTTGAAATATACAATAATATCATCAATAAAGACTACCACAAAATGATTAAGGAAATATTTAAATACTCTATTAATTAAATCCATGATCATAGAAGGGGAATTTATAAGACCAAATTAAATCATAATAAATTAATAGTGTTCATACCATGTAAGTAAGGATATATTGGGTATGTAATCTCTTTTTAACCTCAATTGATAGTATCCATAACAAAGGTAAATCATTAAGAATTATATAGGTCCTCATAATTGATCAAATAAATAATTAATTTGGGGAAGATGATACTTAATATTAACCATGGTCTGGTTAAGTTCTTAAAAATCAATACAGAGTCACATTAATACATCATTCTTATTAACCAAAAGAATCTCCTCACCCCATAGTGATGAATTTGAAAAAAATGAATCACTTATCAAGATTATCATGGATTTTATTCTTCAATTCTTGTAACTCAATAGAGGACATTCTATATAGAGTCTTTGAAAAAAGTATTTCACAAGGTATGAGTTATATTTAAAAGTCAGCTTCATGACTTAGAGGAGGACTACAGAACTCTTCCAAAAATAGATCCACAAACTCTCATACAATAAAAATATTTTTTATTTTGAGTTTCTCTCCAACCATATGAGCTAAATTCCCCATTTAAATAGGAAACAAGTAACATAAAATGGATATAATTTACATTTTATTTTCATATTTACCATTGCAATAATAGAACATCATAGGTTGTTTAGAAATATCAAATGTGACTTCCATTTCTCAGAAATTGATATGGGTTTAATTTTATGAAATCCAATCCATGCTAAAAATAATATAAAATTCAACTAGAGGGTGAATAATGAGATTTTCCTAAACCACCTTCCCACAAAAATCAATTAGAGAAGAATCGTAGACTAGATGTGAGATCATTATACCATTATGAGTTTTCACAGCTAATTCAAATTAAAAAAAATTGGTGGTAATGTGATTCCCTTATAAAATTATTCAAATATAAAATAGTGGGTAGATCTACAATAAAATAAGACATTAATGATTTCAGAGTGGATAGTAAGTGTACATTTCCAAACTTCAAACTCATAAACCACATCAGAAATAGTGATCCCGTGATATTTTTCTTTGTCTTTAGGATTAAGAGGTTACTGAAATTAGTCACTGTCATTAACCCTCACATTCAAGCACTGGTTAGAATAATTCTCATAGTCCTTTCATTTGAAACATTGGAGTGTGGTTGGTGCATTTTGTGGAGCTTTATATCCTTTACCATTATTAGAAAAATGGTTCCCATCACCTCATCATTTTATTTCTTGATGAAAATCCTTTCAACACATAAATCGTTTATTTTTTCCCTTAAGAAATCTTCCTCCATGTTTCTTTCCATACTTCTTGTATAAATTAAGACTCATCTTCTTCCCTCTATGGTTTTTATTATTATAATTTACTTTGTATCCCATCATTGTTTTCCTATAAAAACCATAAGATTGATGGACGAATGTTTTATCAATTCCTAACTTGAAAGCACATAGAAAAATTTATTCATAGCTATTGAATTCCTTTAGGGTTAGTGTTACACCTTGAGATTTTTTGAAATATTTTTTTCAAATAAAGTTTATTTCATCGATATCTTGTTTTACATGAAACAACAAGTTTTAATAAACTATGATATATAATAAATATTATTATTTAATCATGAAGGGTATAACCTACCCACTAAACTTGAAGATATGAATATGAATAAATATATTTTTAAAATTATGTATAATATATTTGTATAAATAAAACATATTGTTAAAACATACTTAATTTTTAGTTAAGCCTTTATATGATTCAAAAATATTTGTTCTCAAACAAATTATTTTTTATTGATATTTGATAAAAAATTGATCTTTAAAAATTTTAGAAAATTTATTTTAACAAAGGAACTTAATTATTGGAATCAATATATCAAAATTACCAAACAAAACGATAAGGGTTAAAATGACCCAAATACTTGTATAAATTCTATTCTCTAGCCATATTTAGACCCTTAAAACCATAGGATCTATTTTTATGTGTTTTTGGGACACTTATCCATAAATTTTTCTAATATGATAATTTATGTAAAAAGAGATATAAAATATAACCCTCTTACTTTTAATTTTCAGTTATGTGTTCAAATAGGGAAAAATACATGATGTTAATGAATATTTATTGTAATTTTGAGAAAAATTAAATTAATTTTATAAGAGAGACTTATTTCCATTTTTTAGTGATTATATAATTTCATTAAATTCTTATGTAATGCCATTGTAGAAATTATTTATTTAATGAAAAAAATGAATGATTCTAAAAATATTAAAAGGACTGTAAACTGAATGAATTATTGTATTACATGTTTTTTTAGATAAATATAAAATTTTAGATAGGTTTGAACAGTATATATTCAAATCACATATTTTTCTTGATGTTATTAACGTTAAAATATTTGAATCGTGTCAGAATTTTTATTAATGTTATTTTATAAAAAATAATATTTATTAAATGTTTTAAAATTATAAATAATATCTATATTTTTCTAAAAAATTGGTACTTGTTTAAAATTATCTACCATAACCCATTAATGGATCAAGTTTACTTTAATAATATTTATATTAACCCCTAAATAGTAAAAACCTTGTTACAATGATAAAGGGTAAAATATGGTTTTTCATGTTACATGTTCTTGTGTTAAAATTAATTTTAAAAACGCATTGAATTTTATTATAAAAATTTTATTTAATATTTAGAAAAATTGTGAAAAAATTATCTAATAAGGTTAATTTTTTTAATCTTAAATGATAAATGTAGAGACCCGTATCTTGACGTACATGGACATTACATTACATTTGCGGAATACTTAGTACATAACAAAAACGCACACACAAGGATCGTAATAGTTTAGTGTCTTTGGAAACTCGGAACGTAATCTTCTAATCGTGGTGAAAGATCTTCAATATCTCCCATAAAGATCTTCCCTTTTTTTTTACCTAAAACCTTTCTTTATATCCTGGGGAAAAGAAAACATAAAAGGGTGAGCTCAAATGCTCAGTAAGGGTAAACAAAAGAAATATCAATCACATCATATACATAAGAACATAGCTTTTGGAAATCTTAACCTGCAAAAGAGCTCATGATATCATATCATGGGATAAATCATAGAAGTGAAAATGAGATCCCCATAATCATAACATAAAACTTCAAACTTTGTGGCATGCACACATAATCATGGAAAATCATTTCTTGTTAGTCATGACTCATTGCCAAGACTATATTAGTGGACAAAGTCCCTTTCTGAACCGAGTTCACTCCTCGTTTCAGTCCTGTATCACTAAACCGAAATAACCTTCCGTTCCAGCCATGTCTATCTCATGAGATATAAAATCTTTACCCAATGCATTGGAGGGATATATAGGTCCCACCCATCTTATAATGAATCCTTTCTTATGTGTGCCACATAATCATAAAACATACATCATCGCATAACACATGTAACAAAAATGGGATTCTTGAAACATCATGACATCATAAATCAATTCATATAAGATAAATGAATTCATAAAAATAATTCCATCACAACATGAACAAATCAATTTAATAATAGGGATAAAAACAGAACCCTTTATTATCTTAGATGGAAAATCATTTTGATAAAACACTTGAACTCCATTCTTGAGGAAAATATCCTTTCTTCTTAAAAAACATTTTTCCTTTCATAACATGTCATAAAAATTTAAAATAAAAGAAGTTGATTAAAAATAAACTTGAAAAATTGTAAAGGAAGCTTTTTGGAAACAATGTTTTAAAAATCCATTCATGCCTTATAAGTTAAAAAAACATTCTTCGTACTTTTGTCGGAAAAGTCAAAAAGTACCTCGTACGACAAAAGATTCCTTTCATACATATTACTAAAAACTCACCGAAGGGTAAAAATGGATTTAAAAAATTGTAGGTGGATGGAAATAATATTACATTTTGATGAAACATGGATGTGGATGATAAAATACACCCCAGTAAATACTTATGAATAAACAATCTCAGATAAAAATGAGATTGTGATATTTCCCTTACCTTAGGTCCGATTTGCTTTGTTCGTGTCCGAAGCTCCTGTATAATGGTTTAAATAATGTTATTGACTTATTCCAGAATCATACATATTGATATGATATCATATATGGTCATATTATTAGCTTCTTGTTAGTAATATTTCATTGTTACTTGTTACTCGGGTCTTTATAACTTTTTGTTCTTATGCGTGTTTTGTTGAATAAATTCTTATTCTTATCTTTAGGTTATAGATAATAAATTTCCAGAATGTTATTAGTGTAGTATATACCATATTCATTCATTCAATTCATTTATATAATCATTATGAAATGAAGATCATGTATAACGAGTCGCATCACATCGTGGAGACGGTATTCCGTACGTACGCACAAGTGATGATATCGTTCCTATGATCGTGGAATTGTATTGGAGTATATATATATATTATTTCAGTATCAATATTACTTAATAATAATCATATATAGTTACTCATTACACCATTATACCCATCCTTGTAAGGTTATGGTGGAAAATAGATTACACCACGGCGTGGAGACGGTATTCCGTACGTACGCACGCGCGGTGATTTCATTTTTCCGTAGGATGGATAGAAGGTGAATTAGGGTTGTTTCATATTTATAATAACATACCAGTATGTAAGTAATACTGATGTTATTACTTTATCATGAAACAACTAAAGAAGAAGAAGTTGAAGAAGAAAGAAATTGAAAAGATCGGTAATGGATATTACCTCTTCTTTGGAACGCCTCTTTGAATCCTCCACTTAAGGAACTAAGATTGGTCTTTGGAGAAGACCAGGACCTCTAGGATTATTCTAGGGAAGTGGATAAGAGATTTTGGCAGGGGTTGGCCGAGCTTGAGTGCTCAAATTGGTGTGAGGAGGAGGGGGAGGAGGTGCCCTTTTATAAGGGAGGAGAGGGGCACCTTAGGAATATCTCAAAATATTATTTTATATTAAAGTAAAAATCGGTTTATAATGGTTCCAAAGGGTCTTATTTCGAAGCTAAAGTGGGGATGGGTCGAAATCCTATCAACCAATAGGATTTAGACAAGTTTAGGTTATTATTTTAACCTTATCAATTAGATTTAACTCTAAGTTAAATAATTTAACTTTTACCGTGTCTTTTTGTTTTCTTTCACTATATGGTTAATACACTTACTATAACATGTCAAACGAACCCAAAATTGTTTATTATTAATATATATATACTTATCTAAGTCATTTGGCCGAACCTTAGATTTTTAGGAATAAAATAACAATTAATAATATAATATTTGATTTAAAAACTATTTTGTGTCAATTTTGACACTATTTGATATATGATTTTTGTGAAAGTCATAACAGAATTATATGTTCGAACCAAGTTGATTAAATCAACACTAATATATCATAGTAACCTATAAAATTAGTGTAATTCATAAAAAGTCTCAAATTACATTCATTTGAGTATTTATAACATCAATTATGTTAATATTTCCTTAAAAGGGTAATTACTGCATCATCGTTGTGTCATAAATAAATTAATTTATTTAAAGTCTAAAAATTATAAATAAAATATCATTATGTATCAAATCGTTTTGGCTTTCTAATGAATATTTATAGTCGAATTTATCTTATGTATAACCCCATATTGAAAATGTTTTAGTTATTAAACTTTGATTTTAACTATTTTAACTATTCATTAAATAATATAATATTAAATGTCATAATCTAATCCAAGTGGACCTAAATGGTCATATTATATTCATAAGGTTGTTTTTAGTCGAATTACACTTATCCAATAGAATTAGGACATGTGTTAGGGTAATAGTAATATCATATTTACCCTTAGTTACCCTATTTACTATTAACCGTGGTAAAAAAAAAGTAAAAAGTTACTATTCACCAAAAATTATTTTCATCTCATTGAACCACATTTTACTTACTGACATCAACCGTGTCTCTCGGATTTTTGAAATTCCATTCACAGAAGCGGTAAAATTAAGATTTATGAAGAAATTAATTTTTTTAACTACCACTTAGTAGTTTCACTATTCATCAAAAAATGAAGGTTTTCAGAAAAATGCCAAAATTTCATCCTAAGCTATATTTCATATTCCGAATTCAAAAATGAAGTCTATTTTACCAAATTCATAACATATAAGTTGCATTAATTAATTTTATAATTAAATCCCGCTGTTAAAACAAATAGCGTGTTTTTAAGAAACAATATCTATCAACAGATTGACACTTGTTTATGTCTGGTTTAAATGTGCAATTACATCCAATGACCAACATTGTATTAAATTGTAAAAATATATTCTAAATATACTTTAAAACTACTCCAATTAATAATTTATCACTATTAATTATTTAGATTAAAAAAGTTGTTTTTTAATTATAATTTAGTAATTTTCACTATTCATCAGAATATGAAAGTTATCCGAAATGTACCAAAATTTCACCTTAGGCTAAATTCGATACTCCGAATCCAAAAATGAAGTTCATTTTGAAAAATAAGATTTACAAAATTTTAAAAAGTGGTTATTACTATTCATACCGGCTAGTTTTAATAATATTTTAATAGCATATCGTTGTTTAGTGAAACTCGGTATTGCGTATTACACACGCTATCGAGGAAGGTCGCGATTGCGTGTAATGCAAGGCAAGTCAAGGATGCGTGTTGTGCAAGCTCCTTTTGGTGTAGCGTACAACACAAGACATTAATAAAATTAAAAAGAATATTTTTTATAAAATCTTGGGTTGTTACATTCTACCCCCCTTAAAATGAATTTCGCCCTCGAAATTCATCGGGGTTATAAATGGTTTACTATTTGAAAGTTTCTTTAATAGAAACCCACATTGTAAAAAGGAATATCAAAACCAATCTTTAAAAACAAAAGTATGAAACGTAACGGTTACCCAAATAAACTAATCATTGGGTTTCCACATAGGTGAAAATATGGATATGGAAGAGAAATCTAACCATCATGTTCTGATGGAGAGTGGTAGAGAACATGGCTATGGAAAATCCAATAATCACAAATCCATAAATTTGTGATGATCTAAGGTACCATCCGATTCATCAGGTATAAGATCACTAGGACAACATTTTTGGTTTTCAATATCATTTCCCTAAAGTTGAAAATTTGAATTGGAATAAATACATTCTTTATTTTGGTACAATCTCACTGTTGTTTTTGCCTTGAACAATTTCCACTTCATCTCTTAAATAAATGAAGTTGAATTTGTTATTCGTGAAGTGTTAGCAGATCATGTGATAGAATGACTGTTCATTCCATCTGTCTCAAACAAAAGGTTAGCAAAAGTTATTAAATATACATAAGTCATTCTATAGTGAGATTAATCATATATGGTTCCTAAAATGGACTTATACTTCATATATCATACTGCTTAATATAATAAAACTAGTTTCTACTAAACAGGGACTTCCTGTAGGCCAGTGGTAGGCGATAAAGGCCAGTCGCACTTCGGTTGTGGGTTCGATTCCCACAGCCTTGTCCGAAGCGATGGGTTGTCGCCCGTCCTGCAGGTTGTCCTTTTTATAAAACTATATTACTATAACATCCCATCAATAATATCGAAAAAACTTCTATCCTTAAACAATACTAACATATGTCCAACATAATCCATTCCAATCTTTAGGCTTATCCATAATACTGCAGTCCATTCTCATAACATAGTGAAAACGATCACCAGAGATTTAATACCATCGTTGATCCCCATATATCATAAGATATATCTTGTTGGTCACATTCCAAACATTCAAAGGCCTTAATCTTGTACTCTCTTGAATACCCATTGAACCTTAGTGAAAACTTGAATGCAGTTAAAAGTTAACACTTTTCACATACCGAAATCCTCAAAATTCTATATACTCAAACCATGATATCACTTAGTCCTTATATCAATCATGAGCTCATGAATACTATCAAACATTTAATTTTCTCCTTATCCCTTCATTATGCGCATATCATCTACATTCCAAAAATATCTGAATAACCTTTCATGGATACTGGTAACATTAATCATACACTTTCAAAACACAAGGAAAGACAACAGTGTAACAATCCATAGATGTCTCTTTATTCCAAAATTACACATGATAAACATGTAATCATTCCACTACATTCTCAAACCATTGACCGAGCTTCAAAAATTCTTTCATCTCACATATCATTTGTATTCTCTTCATCATCATCCACATAAATACTACCCATATGACCATACTGATTCTCTTCATGAGTCTTTCCCTTAGGGCATTTGTTTGCATAATGCCCATACATTCCACATTTAAAACACTTAACCATTTTTGATGTCGTAGCAATACCATTATCCTCATCCATGGTGTTAACCGACCCTTTTCCTTTTCACTTACTTGCTTTGTGTCCTTCTATTCCACACCCAAAGCATCTTCCAGTTCCCTTGAAACATTCTCCTTGATGCCTCTTCCCACATGATTTACATAGGGGAAATTGAACTTTCTTTCCTCTATGATCATCATGGAACTCCATCTTTCTCTTATTAGTCGAGTCGGGAAACTTACCAAATTTTACTTTATTGATCATATTGTGAGATTGCTAATTCGGCATAATAATGATGTTTGGACATCCAAATCCCATTTCATTTGGTTGCTCATGAAGAATATCATTCCATTGTCCATCATATCCTCCATTATTGTGAATCATCTTGTTTCCAGCCATTTTCTAAAACCCAAACAGAATAGTGTTAGATGCAAAAATCATAATAAAGGGGGAGTAACTTAAATATCTATCATCTTTGGTTTAATCTAATATCGTTACCATAGTTCTAGTACTATATCCTATACGTATACTTATCCTTAGGGGCATCCCTAGACATACCTTAGAAATATCTCTAGGGATTTCACTAACGTTTTCGCATCCTAGTTTCCAAAGGTTGACTAAACCTTTCCTCTGATACCAACTGTAGAGACCCGTATCTTGACGTACATGGAAATTACATTACATTTGCGGAATACTTAGTACATAACAAAAACACACACACAAGGATCGTAATAGTTTAGTGTCTTTGGAAACTCGGAACGTAATCTTCTAATCGTGGTGAAAGATCTTCAATATCTCCCATAAAGATCTTCCCTTTTTTTTTACCTAAAACCTTTCTTTATATCCTGGGGAAAAGAAAACATAAAAGGGTGAGCTCAAATGCTCAGTAAGGGTAAACAAAAGAAATATCAATCACATCATATACATAAGAACATAGCTTTTGGAAATCTTAACCTGCAAAAGAGCTCATGATATCATATCATGGGATAAATCATAGAAGTGAAAATGAGATCCCCATAATCATAACATAAAACTTGAAACTTTGTGGCATGCACACATAATCATGGAAAATCATTTCTTGTTAGTCATGACTCATTTCCAAGACTATATTAGTGGACAAAGTCCCTTTCTGAACCGAGTTCACTCCTCGTTTCAGTCCTGTATCACTGAACCGAAATAACCTTCCGTTCCAGCCATGTCTATCTCATGAGATATAAAATCTTTACCCAATGCATTGGAGGGAGATATAGGTCCCACCCATCTTATAATGAATCCTTTCTTATGTGTGCCACATAATCATAAAACATACATCATCGCATAACACATGTAACAAAAATGGGATTCTTGAAACATCATGACATCATAAATCAATTCATATAAGATAAAGGAATTCATAAAAATAATTCCATCACAACATGAACAAATCAATTTAATAATAGGGATAAAAACAGAACCCTTTATTATCTTAGATGGAAAATCATTTTGATAAAACACTTGAACTCCATTCTTGAGGAAAATATCCTTTCTTCTTAAAAAACATTTTTCCTTTCATAACATGTCATACAACTTTAAAATAATAGAAGTTGATTAAAAATAAACTTGAAAACTTGTAAAGGAAGCTTTTTGGAAACAATGTTTTAAAAATCCATTCATGCCGTATAAGTTAAAAAAAACATTCTTCGTACTTTTGTCGGAAAAGTCAAAAAGTACCTCGTACGACAAAAGATTTCATTCATACATATTACTAAAAACTCACCGAAGGGTAAAAATGGATTTAAACAATTGTAGGTGGATGGAAATAATATTACATTTTGATGAAACATGGATGTGGATGATAAAATACACCCCAGTAAATACTTATGAATAAACAATCTCGGATAAAAATGAGATTGTGATATTTCCCTTACCTTAGGTCCGATTTGCTTTGTTCGTGTCCGAAGCTCCTGTATAATGGTTTAAATAATGTTATTGACTTATTCCAGAATCATAAATATTTATATGATATCATATATGGTCATATTATTAGCTTCTTTTTAGTAATATTTCATTGTTACTTGTTACTCGGGTCTTTATAACTTTTTGTTCTTATGCGTGTTTTGTTGAATAAATTCTTATTCTTATCTTTAGGTTATAGATAATTCATTTCCAGAATTGTATTAGTGTAGTATATACCATATTCATTGATTCAATTAATTTATATAATCATTATGAAATGAAGATCATGTAGAACGAGTCGCATCACATCGTGGAGACGGTATTCCGTACGTACGCACGAGTGATGATATCGTTCCTATGATCGTGGAATTGTATTGGAGTATATATATATATTATTTCAGTATCAATATTAATTAATAATAATCATATATAGTTACTCATTACACCATTATACCCATCCTTTTAAGGTTATTGTGGAAAATAGATTACACCACGGCGTGGAGACGGTATTCCGTACGTACGCACGCGCGGTGATTTCATTTTTCCGTAGGATGGATAGAAGGTGAATTAGGGTTGTTTCATATTTATAATAACATATCAGTATTTAAGTAATACTGATGTTTTTACTTTATCATGAAACAACTAAAGAAGAAGAAGTTGAAGAAGAAAGAAATTGAAAAGATCGGTAATGGATATTACCTCTTCTTTGGAACGCCTCTTTGAATCCTCCACTTAAGGAACTAAGATTGGTCTTTGGAGAAGACCAGGACCTCTAGGATTATTATAGGGAAGTGGAGAAGAGATTTTGGCAGGGGTTGGCCGAGCTTGAGTCCTCAAATTGGTGTGAGGAGGAGGGGGAGGAGGTGCCCTTTTATAAGGGAGGAGAGGGGCACCTTAGGAATATCTCAAAATATTATTTTATATTAAAGTAAAAATCTGTTTATAATGGTTCCAAAGGGTCTTATTTCGAAGCTAAAGTGGGGATGGGTCTAAATCCTATAAACCAATAGGATTTAGACAAGTTTAGGTTATTATTTTAACCTTATCAATTAGATTTAACTCTAAGTTAAATAATTTAACTTTTACCGTGTCTTTTTGTTTTCTTTCACTATATGGTTAATACACTTACTATAACATGTCAAACGAACCCCAAATTGTTTATTATTAATATATATATCCTTATCTAAGTTATTTGGCCGAACCTTATATTTTTAGGAATAAAATAACAATTAATAATATAATATTTGATTTAAAAACTATTTTGTGTCAATTTTGAAACTATTTGATATATGATTTTTGTGAAAGTCATAACAGAATTATATGTTCGAACCAAGTTGATTAAATCAACACTAATATATCATAGTAACCTATAAAATTAGTGTAATTCATAAAAAGTCTCAAATTACATTCATTTGAGTATTTATAACATCAATTATGTTAATATTTCCTTAAAAGGGTAATTACTGCATCATCGTTGTGTCATAAATAAATTAATTTATTTAAAGTCTAAAAATTATAAATAAAATATCATTATGTAGGAAATCCTTTTAGCTTTCTAATTAATATTTATAGTCGAATTTATCTTATGTATAACCCCATATTGAAAATGTTTTAGTTATTAAACTTTGATTTTAACTATTTTAACTATTCATTAAATAATATAATATTAAATGTCATAATCTAATCCAAGTGGACCTAAATGGTCTTATTATATTCATAAGGTTGTTTTTGGTCGAATTACACTTATCCAATAGAATTAGGACATGTGTTAGGGTAATAGTAATATCATATTTACCCTTAGTTACCCTATTTACTATTAACCGTGGTAAAAAAAAGTAAAAAGTTATTATTCACCAAAAATTATTTTCATCTCATTGAACCACATTTTACTTACTGACATCAACCGTGTCTCTCGGATTTTTGAAATTCCATTCACATAAGTGGTAAAATTAAGATTTATGAAGAAATTAATTTTTTTAACTACCACTTAGTAGTTTCACTATTCATCAAAAAATGAAGGTTTTCAGAAAAATGCCAAAATTTCATCCTAAGCTATATTTCATATTCCGAATTCAAAAATGAAGTCTATTTTACCAAATTCATAACATAGAAGTTGCATTAATTAATTTTATAATTAAATCCCGCTATTAAAACAAATAGCGTGTTTTTAAGAAACAATATCTATCAACAGATTGACACTTGTTTATGTCTGGTTTAAATGTGCAATTACATCCAATGACCAACATTGTATTAAATTGTAAAAATATATTCTAAATATACTTTAAAACTACTCCAATTAATAATTTATCACTATTAATTATTTCGATTAAAAAAGTTGTTTTTTAATTATAATTTAGTAATTTTCACTATTCATCAGAATATGAAAGTTATCCGAAATGTACCAAAATTTCACCTTAGGCTAAATTCGATACTCCGAATCCAAAAATGAAGTTCATTTTGAAAAATAAGATTTACAGAATTTTAAAAAGTGGTTATTACTGTTCATACCGGCTAGTTTTAATAATATTTTAATAGCATATCATTGTTTAGTGAAACTCGGTATTGCGTATTACACACGCTATCGAGGAAGGTCGCGATTGCGTGTAATGCAAGGAAAGTCAAGGATGCGTGTTGTGCAAGCTCCTTTTGGTGTAGCGTACAACACAAGACATTAATAAAATTAAAAAGAATATTTTTTATAAAATCTTGGGCTGTTACAATAAATTACCTAGGTAAAAAAGAGAATTTGTTGTAATTAAAACCACAATGGTAAAAATAAGTAATCTTAAAGGTTAAGGGATAACATGTTTAAAAAATGATTTTTTTTTGTGTTTTTGGTGTGGATCAACCGTATACTCCCTCCAAAAAATTATTTTTTCAATTTTGAGGAATTTGAGTAGATATTAACTACCCATTATTGAATAGTTTTGGGTATTTATAAAAATGATACTCTTTGATTATAAAAGGCCACCTCCTCCCCTCACAAATTCACACATCCTAAGCCATTTCTATTTATCAAATCCTACCCAAATCTCTCCCCAAAATCTTCAAAAACATTATATATATTCTTGTATTCCCAAAACACCAACTCTATGGTCCTTAATAAGATATCCAAATGAGTTTTTTCTAAGAGAAGGTAATTATCTTCACTAAAATCATTCTTTTTAATACTTATCTTACTACATTCATTAACATCATAATAATTCCAATATAATAACACTGGGGTATACCGTATACTTATATGTTGTTATATTTATTTCCTAACCTATATCTATCTCATCTTTAATCAAACTGGAAACAAAACCATCAATTTGGTGTATGGAGAACTACCACCTTGTGAACTAATGTAATTCGTTTCACATCATCTCCTATCATAAAAGGATATAAATATGGATATAAAGTATATATATTACATTTATAACATAATTAAACCAACTCACTTATATTATCACATGTACCTTTTTTGCTTTCCATTTTGTGGGAATATGATAACGCCACTCATGTGTACGGAAGACCACCGCCTCGCGAAGTGATGTGATTCATTTTTTACATATAATTAACATAAAATGTAATATGGAAAAATTTAATGAAAAAATGTTATATATTTTACATAATTATTAATATTTAAATGTTATATATTATTTAAATTCTTTTTGATCCATACATTGTGAAAATGGAAACAGTATTCATGCGTACGTACGGTATATCGTTTCCATGAACAGTGTAATTCATTTTTAATTTCTAACTTATATGGATTATTATAAATAAATATATTATGAATATATAAATATATAATATTTTATATCATGGTCAAAATAATGAATATTATGGAACCATGATCAACGTAAAAGGACCAAAAAACCAAACCAAAACATACATGAAAAGTGAATCAGTTATTACACAAAATGTTATTTTAACAAAGAATTATTAATAAATGGGTAAATAGAAGGTCAAAAGTAGATAATATATTGTATTGTATATATGATTATGTATTTTTAATATATGTTAAATAAATATATATTTATTATATAGGAGTTTATAACATGTATTAAAGAACTTGAGACTTATGTTAAGTGATATATAGTCTCTCTTTTATTTTTGGGAGATATATGTCATACTCACCACTCATTTATTTTGTGTAGTGCATACTTTTATCACGAATCCCCTTTATGGTTCTTCTCCTTAAATTATGTGACAAACATATCTATATTATTTTCTTTCTTTCATGGGACTTACAATTCAAAAGATATCAAAGTGGTAAAAGGTTTAATGTTACAATATCATTGTTTATTGGGATTATTTATCATTAAGTTTTATTTGATGAAATATTATGATATATATCTCCATAAAATCATTAATCTTTTTATCCAATTATTATATCATGAAAATACATTCATTACATTAATTTACCTCCATGTACTCAATATTCCAAGAGACTTTTTTTATAGAAAACTTGAATTTATTTCTTTCTTCTATCGTAAACCCTTTTTCTTCCATGTCCATGTTTTCTAAAAAACATTAATGAAATTTTTACCATTATTAAATTATTTTTTAAATAAAAGTAAACACATTATAATTTTCCAAAAAAAATAAAATTAATCTTCCTGTTGTTTTCTAAATGTGGTAGTTTTGAATTTTTACAAAAAATGTGAAAGGAATCATTACTTTAATGTGTACAGCATGGAAATAATTTTCCACCATCATGACCACACAATAATTTGAAGATTAATTTAAAAAATTTCAAGATTATATACAAAGAAAATGTCATCCTTAATATTTATGAAATTTTTATATTTTAAATAATTGATTTCAAATGAAAGGGATATTTTATTCAAGAATGTTTTAATGATATTTTATGGATTTTATATACATTAAAGAAAAAAACCATTGGTGTTGATTATGTTTTAATGAGGATGTGATCCAATGGAACCATCCATATTCTTTCTTTGGATGGTTTATTTTTACTATTTTGATAATAAGATTTTTATAAAACCTGTTTCTTTTCCTTGGGTTATTCCATGATGAAATTTTTATGAAACCTATTTTATTTTTAATGGGTTATGATATGATAAATTTTATATTATGTTATGTCACACAAATGTATGGTTTATTTGATTAATGGGACCTATATCTCTCCCCTATTTATTAGGTACCAATTTATATATCATGATATAATGATCAGAAACAATCTGATGTGCTTAATTTATTATGGGAAATAGGTTTATGTGCTTAATTTAGTATGGGAAATAGGTGATGATGCCTAGTCCATTAAGAAATGGGAAATGAGAGTTCATGCCTGATCTATTATGATTTTATGGTCTCAGATGTTAACCTTGACATATGAAATGGGTTTTTTATAGATGATGTCTCTAAACTTATGTGACATGAACTTATTGTTCATGATTTATTTATGATTAATTATCACTATTATGGTTCCTATCACTTGAAATGATAATTTTTTATGCCATGGATCATTTTTATGATCCTTGATAGATTGGGTATTGACTCTTTAAGTTTTATTCAAAACATTTTACAATTATTCTTATCGTATGATTCCATATGGTCGTTGTTGATATCTTCCTTGTTTAACCTTACTAAGATTATGAGCTCACACTTTCTTATATTTCATTTACCCATGTTATAAAGAATGGCTTATGTACGGTATATATATAAATTGTACTAAATGGTAATATTTTTATGGAATATATTGAATATCTTTCATGAAATAAGAATATTGTGTTTCTAGTCTCCAAATATACTAAACTTTTATGGTCCTCGAATATGTATTTTTGAAATGTATTGAATATTAATCTAAGAATATGTAATATTTATCTATGAAAATATTTAGTTTCTATAGTTGGTATCAGAGTGAAGGTTTAGTTGACCATTGGAAACTAGGATGATAAAATTGTAGTTAGATCAATAGGGGTATTTCTAAGGATATGAATAGGGATATCTCTAAGCATAAGACTAAGGATTTTTATAAGTATAGGAAAATATCTTGGAATTTTAGTCATGGATAGAGTGAGTGGTTTCCAAGAAATTACATCTCTGTATAGATATTACAAGTGGAAGTTGATCAAGAAAAGTTTTAAATTGGGGTAATCACTTTGAAAAGGGTTAATTGAGCTGGACTTGATCATCATTGGGTGCATGATAATGATGCATTATTCAAACCTAGTTTTACACACCCAAGGGATGTTTTTTGCAAATTTAGAAACTCTATACGACCCATTATAAAGGACTTGAATAGTTGATAAAAATGAATGGTCAAGTTTAAGCCCAATATGTCTTGTTTTGAAAATAAATTATCATGAGTTAGATATATTATAAATGATTTTTCAAGATCATGTGGTTCCCCATAATGAATATTATTTCTCACACTATTATTTTTTGTTTTAGTTAGTGGAAGGAACCATAAATAATTGGGTTAATGTATAATGTGATATACAATGTTTTAATGAGAAACCAAATGGGATAATTACTAGATTGAAGGATATTATGATTATTTCTAATAAGATATAATTATATATGTTTAAAATATTTCACAATAACCAACTCTAGGAGTCACCAAGTAAGAGAAGGATAGAGTTTGGTGAGGGATCTAGTGGTGGAGACCCTGAAGGAAAGAAGATTTAGTTTCTAATATGTCAAGAATATAGGAAGAATCACTCCAAGGAATATTTAAAATAAATGAGAATATGATTTATGTTAGAAGAATAATTCCACATAGTAATCAATTTCTAGGGGAAAATGAAAAGTCTAATTAACCCAATGGATAAGAATATTTTTTTCCAAAGGAATCATCAGTTAATGAAGGTTTTAAATATAGAATGTTTGGGTATTATAAAAATAAATTTTCTATAGGGAAATCTCAAGAAGTGGATCAGTAAGGTTGTATTGGTAAATATTTTCATGTTGATTATGAAGAGACTACAAATGACATATGAAAAGAATTATTTATTAAGTAATAAGAAAATAAATCTTAATTTACAGTTTAAGAATGATGTGGAATGATTGAAGTGTTTATTTTTTGAAATCAAAAATAAGTAATATGAATCATGAAATATAGAATGATTGTCATGAATAAATTTTATATTAATAATTTTTAAGAATATGTTTAGTTTTATTATTGTCTTAGAAAATTTATTTAATTGAATAATTATATTATATTAAAATCTCATAATTAAGGGAGATATAACCCATAATATGTTACTAATGTGAAAATAATTGTGCTTAGTTTGGATAAAGAGATGATTTATATAGAGAAATTAAATTGGTTGGTATTCATGACCTTAGAACAGATTAATAATTAGATAAAAGGTGTGTTATCTTATCATTGGTGGTGTAAAGTTAATTTTTATATTTAAGGAATATATTAAATAATATGTTGTTTTATTTAAGTAATGAGAAATCATGTGTTTTTTCATCGAGGTTTTATAGTAATTCTGATCATTACCATGTTTCAAGAGAATATATGACCAATGTATTCACATATTTGGTATGTGATAATTAAAAGATAAATTATAATATTTTGGGAAATAATGTTAAGATGATTTTAGAAATTTAGTGATTTTATTTTTAATTTTTTAATTTGTAAGGGTCTTAAGGTAAAACATTTATGTAATGTTTTTAGTTGAACTCTGGTTGTGTTTTTAGATATTAATATACTATTCATCATTTGAATATTTTTCCATATTGAATAAATTGTGCTATACATTTTGGTTTTGATGATAATTAGAGACATAATGAATGACTTATCCTTATTTTATGAAACCTTGAATCCGTTAGTACATTATATATGAGAAATTCATCTTCATTTCTTAGATTAAGAGATTAAGTGAAAACTATTCAAAGCACAACCAAGGGATGTTATTGCGCTTATGGAATAGAATGGAATAATGTAAGTATAATTTCTCATTTTCTATATATTGATAGAAAAAATTCCCTTAACTTAATGGAAGGGATCATGAAAAAAAATTGATCCTATTATATTCATTTCTGATGAATCAAAGGTCTTTTAACTCATCATACATTTATGGTATTGTGGGGTTAACTTTCTCATTACCATGATCTCTATCACTGTCTATGAATCATTGGGTGTTAGTATTATATTCCATACCCATATTTTCATTTCCGACCATTTTAATAATATTTGGAAACCTAGTTATATGTTATTCTAGATGATCTTCCTATTTTCCCTTTCCCTCATTTTAAGAGTTAGTTTTATCAACCCTTTTATGATGCGGATTCTCCGTAAAGGATTTTTTGAATTTCTACCCATTTATTAGAAAGATCAAATTAAAATTAAAAGGAAGAAATTTATTTAAGTGTTTATAATGTAACTCCATGATATTTTATAAAAAAAATTTAGATAAATTTAATTTCTATGATATCTTGTTTTTTACACAATACTCAGTTTTAAAGAACTCTAATAAACAATTAATATTATTATTTATAGATGGCCATTATAACATAGCCAATAAACTTATAAGTACGAATAGGAATAAACACAATTTAAAAATTAATTATAATGGTTTTATATAATAAAATCATATTGATTAAAATGTATTTAATTTTTACTAAATCCTTTATATGCTTCAAAAATACTTTTTCACAAAAAAATATTTTTTATTTCTTTTAGTGAGAAAACAATAAACGTAATGTTTTCCAATTTTTTGAAATTTTTTTGGAAAAATTAACTTAATTTTTATAATAAACATTTAAAAATTATATCATGGTGAATTTTTTATAATTTCAGGAAAATATTAATTTTTCGTTGAATATTGAAAATACTCGTTTTTATTAAAAATTATCTTTTCATTTAAATAATTTACAAAGTTACATCTTGTTTTAAATTTTTTTAAAGTAATAAAGGTTAAATTATAAATTTATTAGTCAACTTTAGGTCATTGGAATCAATTTTATATTGAATTTTTATATTGAATCTTTTTATACTTATGAAAACTTTTTCTTTGGAAAACTGTTTTTCATAATATCTTTGAGTTTAATTTTATATTAAACTTCGCCAATTCATTGAATTGAAAATTGAATAATAGATTAAATAATTTTAATTATAATAATTCATATTATATTCAAATTTTAACTCAATTTTTTGTCAAATGAATCTTAAAAATAGTAAAAAAAATATTTATCATGGTCAAGGAAAAAGTAGGTTTGTATGGGGTAAAACTAAAAATATACAGGTTAAAATGACACAAATACTTATATAAATTCCATTATATGGCCACATTTATACCCTTATAACCTTAATATATATTTTTATGTTCTTTGGGACACCATTCCATAAAATTGACCAATATAATATTTTATGTGAAGAGAAAGGATAAATGTCTCCCTCTTGCTTTTAAATTTCAATTATATGTTTTCAATGGGAAAAATTGTGATATGAACAGATATTGAAGTTAATTTTGAGAATAATGAAATTAATTTCATTATACTAATTTATTTTATAATTTTTAGTCATTATATAGTAACCCTAAATGCTTATGCAAGGCCGACACAATAATTATTAAATTAGTATAAAAATAAAATTAATGATTCTAAAAATATTAAAAGTAATATACTTTGACTGATTTATTGTATTATGTATTTTTTAAAACAAATATAACATTTTATGAAGGTTTTAGTGGAATAAATTCAAATCCAACCTTTGTCTTGATGTCATTAAAGTCAAAATAATTGAATAGTTTCAAAATTAACTTTAATGTTATTTTAAAATAAATAAATTTTTATTAAATGATTTAAATTTCCTTAAAATCTTATATTCCATCAATTAATTTTTAGTTTTTAAAAAAATCAACCATAATCCATTAATGTACCAATTTTTCTTTTATAATCATTCTATATACTAATAAATATTAAAAACTTCATTATCATAGTAAAGTGTAAAATGGGGTTTTGTGTGTTACATACGCCTGTGTTAAAATTAATTTTTCATACACATGTGATTTTTATTTTATAAATTTGATTTCATATTGAGAACCATTTGGTATAAATTTTCTATGAAAGCTAATTTTATTTTTAGTATCAAATGATAAATTACCTAGGAAAAAAGACTAGTTATCGTAGTGAAAACTAAAATGATAAAACTAAGTTAACATAGAACTTAAGGAAACAATGCTTAAAAATTTCATTTGGGGGGGGGGGGTTTATCAAACATATCTTCTTGAAACTTCATTATTAATCAATTTTTGAGGTATTTGGGTTGATAGTGGCTCCCCATTATTGAATATTTTAGGGTATTTTTAAAAATGTCACTCATAAATTATAAATTTTTAACTACTCCCCTCACATATTTTCACCAGCTAATCCATTTGGATCAACCAACCCCTTAAAAAAATTGTCCCCAACATCCTCATACACGTTATAGATATTATATATTCTCAAAAGAAAAACCCTATGGTATTTAATAGTATATTAAAATGAGGTTTTTCTAAAAGAAGGTAATTATCTTCACTATCACGAACCAACCCGGGTCAACCCTAAACCGATCACCCAATCCAGCCTATGACATGGCCCGAGAGGTGTTCCAAATCCTCTCGAGCTAGTGACAAGCACCAGGGAATCAACAGAGAGCAAGTGGGAACGATTTCGCCTAATAAAAAAAGGCATCATGAATAAAATAGAACAACACAAGATAGATAAACGACTGGAAAGGAAGATCATGACCAACAATAACACACTAACCTAACCACAACCAAAACTCCTCGCGACCCCGACAGTTGCTCAGCAGACCATAACCAACTCTCACCCCGAGAGAGCAAGATCGAGTCAAACCTGCAACAGAAACTAAAAACAGGAAAACACTATAGGCATGAGTATTAAAACTCAGTAAGCATGCCCAAAAAACTATCCTCAAAACACTACCATTAAATAGAGAATTTACTAATTAATGGTTTGAACTAAATTATATAAAATATGGTTTTCCATACACTTTCATTTATGAAACAAGTAATGACCTATTTCCCTTTTCAATTTAAAAACAATTTTAATGTGTGAATGAAATAGGTGTATTGCATTTAAAACATTTTTTAGAACAATTTAGAAATCCAAAATATAGTTGTTATTAAAAAGGAAAACCACACACACAACACACAAAACACACTATGGGAAATGGAAAAAGTGGAACACAGGGGCCAGCAACCGAACTAGACCTCTCAATTATCGTCCACATATAAATAAGCCCTGAAAGAAACATGGGTCAAACCTAGGAGCTTGTGAACAATCCAGAACATACTATACATGTGACTCATCCTGAAGGCATGCCTACTCTCGATAACGTCATAATGACCTAATTTCTGGTGTTTCCCTACATTTCCTAACCAAGGGGCCCAATCCCCTAGCAGAGTATAATCCATACTAAGGGCCACGAGCCAATGCATAAGTAAACTAGTGTAGTAATCAATCTCATAAGATTCACTTATTATGCCAAGTTCCCATGTCGACACGTGTAATAAAAAGGAAAGTCGTGAGTCGAAAAAGTTAATCAAGTGGCACAAACATCACACACAACTCATGCAGTCAACATACACCAAAGATCACCCCTGAGTCACCCTAAATAGATTTTTCCAAAATATTTAATTTTATTAAAGTGCCAAACGGGCCTCCACCAATTTTAAAGAAAATCCTCATTTGTCAAGAGAACAAAAAAACTTATTCACGCTTCAAAATAAATCATTTATCAATATAACAAAACTACATTTGAAATTCCATGAATTATGTTTAAATACCAAAAGTTAATTCTTTAACTACTGTGTGTCAGTTCATCAAGAAAATATTTCAAGTGTCGTGTTTAAAATAAATGGATCTTTTTACACCAAATAATCATTTAAAATTTAATTATCTTTTATTATTACCATTTAATAAAATCAATAAAATATCAAGCAATTAATAAATTTTGAATTTAAAGGTGAGTGCATTGGGGGACCTACCTCTGCTCGCAGTCCAAACACAATGGTGTGTCACGCCTCGCACAGACGCACAAGAACACGCAAGCTGACGACTATAGTTTTTGCAGAAATACCTCGCCAAAGCGCTGCCACAAATGTACCAAAACTAAAAACCCATAACCACTGGATTAATATAATACTAATGAAAAAATGTATCAAAAGAACCATCTCATAATGTTTTCAAAACACAACTCGTGCCATCAACACTATTTACTGAACCCCTTTAAAAACCAAAAACTCTTTACAAAAACCACACAATGACAAAATAACTCACTAATCATTTTAATGATCAAACAAACCATTTTAATAAAATAATTAGAGTGCATAACCTGACAAAAGAGCACGATACGTTGAGATCAACATTTAAAAACATGTGTTCTTAAACACATTTTCAAAACCAGGCTCGCAGCACCTAGATTATTTATTAAATCATTTAAAAATTTATAAAACAATTTTGAAAAGTATATCGTGGCTTTAAAAATATGAGACCAACTCAATAATTATTTAATTATTTAAAAAACTTTATACTAAGAGAATGGGCCAGTGGGACTAATTAGGCCTTTCATGAGAAACCCGTCAAATTTACCACAAGTTTAAACAAAAATAATTTTGCACACAACAACAATTCACATAAACAAGGTGCCAAAAAGTCAAATGCAACTAAATAATTTTAAAACCTCAAGTTTCACCAATTTAATTAAACAATGCACTCGCTAAAATATTCATCTAATACTCAAGAAAGGACAGCGCAAAGGGAGTATTCTAAAACTCCAAAGCAGAATGAAAATGTACGCCTGAGACCGGTGTGCAATTTCATTCACACTTCAACCGTAGGCTTCAGAAGCTTAAATAAACCCAGAAGAAAACCCATGGATAGAAGGGGGTTGCGGTTCGAGTGGGTGGCAGTTCGTGCAACCAAAGGGAGGTCCAGGGGGAGGAGCCTATGGTTGGGGCACTGCACTGTTGTTGGCTGGTCGGGACAGTAAAGGGGGGATGGGTCTGTCACCACTGGAGGTGCGTTGCAGGTTGTTGTGACGGGAGTCAGGGGAAGGGGAGCGGTTGCACGAGGAGTAAGGAGGCCAGTCAAATATGGGCGTTTGGCTAGAAAACTGATGCAGGGCAGGGGGAGAGCTGCTTGGATAGTGAGAAGGGAGCAGGATGGTGTGCTGGTGTAGTGTCAGATATCTAAGGGGCGGCATGCAGTGTTGTGCAGCCGAAGCAGGATGGCCTGGGTGCGGGTTGGCTGGGTGGTGCAGGCGGAGCAGGGATCGGGGGAGCCAAGGCACCGGGAAGCGAAGTAGGAGGGGAGCGGGAGGCCTTTACGGCTGGAAAGAGGGCTCTAGGTGAGCTAGACGGGAGGGCGGCGTGCTATGGGAGATGTCGGGTGGGACATAGAGGTGCGCTATCAGTGCATTTCGCCACTAGAAAGGGTGACTGGGCGGTGGCTAATGTTGGTCAGGGAAGCCGGAGGCGCGGCGGGTGCAAGAGGCATATCGGCAAGAGGGGGCTAGGGCGCGCGGTGTAGGGTAGGCCGAGGGGGTGCAGCGCTGTGTGGGTGGACCAATGGGCGGCTGGAAGCGTGCAGGACGGGGTCGCCGATGGTGCAGGACAGGAGTGCAGGAGGTCTTCTCGTGACGGGAAAGGAGAGAGTCCAGGGGTAGATGTGCTACACGGACTAAGCGGGAGGGAAACAAACGGGGGAAGGGGGCCGATAGGGTTAGAAGAAAAAAAAGTAAAAAAATAAAATGAAATCAAATGAACAAAAAAAATTAAATAAAACATTTACCTATAATGAAAATAATACCCATAAATATAATAAGAAAATAATAATTATAATAATAACTTTAGTCTCTAATTACAATATTAATATCAACATAAATAATAATAAGAATCATAATACACATAATAATAAATAAAACCACTTTAGAAATAATATATAAATGATAGAAAATAATAATTTTAATAATAAATATTATATAATAATAATATAATATCATTATTCCTGACAAATTACAAAATCTACTCATTTTAATTTTTTTTTGAAGATAGGAGAATCGTGTCGATGCCCGGGCGAAGCAGTGCAAGATTCCCAAAATGCGCTCTGCCCATGCACCAAATGACGTCAATATAAAAACGTGCATTTTTTTTTAAATAAACTCAAAACTTTCTTCCGGGACTCAACCTAAACCCCAAAAAAAATTACAAGGAAAAGAAAATTATAAAATAAAATAAAAGATAGGTCGGGTGTGACAATTCTCTCCACCATAATGCTTTCCGCCCTCGGGAAGCAAAAACAAGATCTAGACGCAAAAGATAAAACTTATCAAGTGACACCCAGCTAAAAAAGTTTAATTGCCTCTAGTTGATCGATCCAAATATACACCGAAAACTCATGACACACAACTCATCCTTAAAATACGATCAACTTAATCATCCCCAAGCAGTACCCAAACCATCTATTTCAATCAAGGAATGAATGAACATAAACTACCTCTGACACTTATTCCTATCATCCTAGTCTAATGGGACCGTTGGGTGTACTCCTATCTTGAAATTTACCAAGGAGGAATAACATAGGATTAGGTGGTTCCACACATGACCACCCACCACCAAAACGATATCTATGACAAAGTAAAATACTGACACAGGGACGCCCGAATGGGCTCCCCAACATAAAGATCGAGCTAACTCTAAAATAATTTTGGGGTAACTCTGGGAGACCCACTACGGGTCTCCCCACCATAAGAACTGACGAGATTAAACAAACTCAATAACATTCTGTACAGACCAAAAAAACCCCACCATGATGGTGCAGAAGGGAAAGACCCAATTGATAGAGAATCAAAACTATCGTCGTCTCCCCATCAACAAAATCTCACCCTCAGAAGAACAAAAACCATGCCACATTAAGGACAAAGGTTAAACCAACAACCTTTTTCACGATTGGGGTTTCTCTTGACTATGCACCAGCTTCACTCCAAGACCTATGGCTAGAGAACCAATGATTGATGCATCTCCTGCCTCGTAGTCTGGCTTTAGAAATTTCCAAACATACACACACAACCCAGAATTTCACCAAACACAACACAAATAAAACAACGATTTCAACAAGGTTTGACAAAATCCATTCTTATAACTGAAGGAAAGAAACACCGAAAAATGCTATAAGAGACGATTACTACATCAAAGAAACAACAAAAATAGAAAACCTCAAACTGATCCCCAAACATCTCCCTACTCTTACTTATGGGCCGAGGTGGACTTCGACGAGCCAGGTCTAGATTCAGCGCACTACTTGGAAATACCACGGTTGGATCGATGTAAGTGACCCCAATGTCCATAGGTGCGGTAGGGTCTCGGAGCACTTAGATATGTCGGCCTCTTGTGACCCAACCTACCACACTGGTGATAGATCAAGGCATTGCACTATGAAGAAGAAGAGTGAAGGTCTAAAGTCCTCTTGATTCTTCTATTATATCCACCAGCATCAGGTCACTTCCCATTCTTCCTATCACCATCCTCTGCACCACTCCCCAAGGCTGGGGGAGGATTCACCACCTCATATGCTCTTTCTAACTCAACTTCGGCAAGAAAGGCCTTCCCCACAACATCCGAGAAGGTGGTTAAGTTGAGCTCTACCACTTCCAACCGTAGTTCTAGTCAGAGTCCAGACTCAAATTTTTTAGCCTTCCCAGGATCATTTGCAACAAACTATTAGTCGTAGAGAACTAGGTCAATGAAATGTCGATAGAATTCTAATACCAGTTCAATGCCCTACTGAAGACAACACAACTTCTCTTCCTTAGATTTTTCAACTCCGAGAAATATTGTTGGATAAATGGAGACTTGAAGAATTCCTAGGTGAGGTCTTCTCGAGGCTTACTTCGAGACATGGACTTCCACCATTTACAGGTTGGACCTTCAAGCATAAAGGTAGGAAACTTCACCTTCAATGACTCAGGAAACCCAATGAAACTGAAGTTCCTCTCAATCTTCCGCAACCACTCCTCCGCCTCCATATGATCTTCATGACCATAAAATAGGGGAGGTTTCAACGTATGGAACTCGAGGATGTAGTCTATGGGTTGATCAACTGAATGATTTGCTAAGGCTGCACCACCTGAAGCTGCACCTTCCGCATCCATCGAACCTTTGTGGGGGTGAACACTAAGGAACAAGGAAACAAAGAGTTTAATAAAAACATGGTCACTTCCATTTTAAATTCAACTTTTCACAATCTCCAAAATAAAAATTTAAAAACTGTTTTTTTATTAAAGAAAACCCAAAAAATTCACCAGGGGAAACTAGTGTCGTTGGGTGACTCTGACATATGGTTGGCGGCCACACACCAGTCACACCATCATTACTGAGGCATTCTAGGGTAAATTCTCTGGCTCTCCAGGGCATTCCAGACCATGCAAGCTCACGTAGGTCACTTGCCCAGCTCCCATTTCATTTCCCAGTACCAAACAAACCATAAGAATCAAAAGACATCAACAAACTCGAACATCTCATGGTAACCCAAGGCTCGGAACGAGCAAGGGTTCATGAAGTCCTTCTCAACTGTATGCCTCGAGTCCCGAAAATTCTGCTCCTTCTACCATTATAACCCAAAATAATAATGGGCACTCTAGAAAACATGGACCACTCAGGATCTGACCTCCTCTGATACCATTTTGTCACGAACTAACCCGGGTTGACCCTGAACCGATCACCCGAGCCGGTCCACATCATGGCCTGAGAGGCATTCCTGATCCTCCTAGGCTTGCGACAAGTGCCAGGGAATCAACAGAGAGCAAGTGCGAAATACTTTTCCCAATAAAAAAGGCATCAAAAATAAAATAGAACAACAAAAGATAGATAAACGACAGGAAAGGAAGAGCACAACCAACAATAACACATTAACCTGACCAAAACCAAAACTCCTCGTGACCCCAAGATTCTTTCAACAAGCTACAACAAAATATCACCCCCAGTGAGCAAGCTCGAGTCAAATCCACAATAAGAACTAAAAACAGGAAAACACTATAGGCATGAGTATTAAAACTCAGTAGGTGTGCCCAAAAACTATCCCCAAAACACTACCTTTAAATAGAGAATTTACTAATTATAGGTTTGAACTAAATTATATAAAATATGGGTTTCCAGTCACTTTCATTTATAAAACAAGTAACAACCCATTGCCCTTTTTAATTTAAAAACAAGTTTAATGTTTGAAAGAAATAGGTGCATTGCATTTTAAAACATTTTTACAAACAATTTAGAAATCCCAATTCTAGTTGTTAGTAAAAAGTAAAACCACACACACAGCACACAAAACACACTAAGGGTGATGGAAAAAGTTACACACGGAGGCCAGTAACCGAACTAGACCTCTCAATCATTCGCCAAAAACAAATAATCACTCAAAGAAACATAAGTTAAACCTGGGATCTCGTGAACAATCCAAAACATACTATACATGTGACTCATCTTAAATACATGCCTACTATCAATGACGTCATAACTCCATAATGCTCGGTGTTTCCCTACATGGCCTAACTGAGGGGCACAATCCCCTAGCAGAGTATAATTCATACTAAGAGCCACTAGCTAGTGCGTAATCTAAACTAGTACAACAATAGTTCTCAGAAGATTCACTTACTATGACAGGTTCCCATGTTATCACGGTAATAAAAAAGAAAGGGTTGAGTCAATAAAGTTAATAAATTAGAACAAACATCACACACAACTCATGTAGTCAACGTACACAAAAGATGACCCCAAAGTCACCCCAAAGAGAGTTTTCCAAAATAATTTATTTTATTAAAGTGTCAAATAGGACTTCACCAATTTTAATGAAAATCCACATTTCTCAAGAGAACCAAAACCCTTGTTCACGCTTCAAAAGAAATCATTTATCAATAAACCAAAACTACATTTAAAAATTCCATGAATTATGTTTAAAGGCCAAATGTGAATTGTTTCAATACTGGTTTTTCATTCATAAAGAAAATATTTCAAGTGTTGTGTATAAAATAAATGGCTCTTTTTACACCAAATAATCATTTAAATTTTAATTATCCAATATTATTTCCCATTTAATAAAATCAATAAAATATAAAGAAATTAATAAATTATGAATTTAAAAGGTGAGTGTAGTGGGGGACCTACCTTGGCTCTCAGTCCAAACACAATGGCGTGTAATGCCTCGCACATACACACAAGCTGACGACCACAGTTTTTGAGGAAAAACCTTGCCAAAGCGCTGCAACAAATGTACCACAACTAAAATCCCATAACCACTGACTTAAGACAACATAAATAAACAAATGGCACAAAAGAACCATCTCGGCATATTTTTGAAACACAACTCATGCCATTAACACTATTTACTAAACCCCTTTAAAAACCACAAAGTGTTTACAAAAACCACACAATGCCAAAATAACTTACTAATAATTTTAAAGATCCAACAACCCATTTTAAGAAAACACTTAGAGTGGATAATCTAAAAAAATCACATGATACGTTGAGATCAACATTTAAAAACATGTCCGCCTAAACACATTTTCAAAACTAGGCTCACAGCACCCATATTATTTAATAAATCATTTAAAAATTTAAAAGAAATTTGAAAATTATATCGCAGCTTTAAACATATGAAACCAACTCATGCATCCTTTAATTAATTCTAAAAACTTTATACTATGAGCAAGGTCTAGTGGGACTAATTAGTCATTTGCATGCACAACAAGTTAAATTTGGATCACAAGTTTAAAAAAAATTGTGCACACAACATCAATTCACATAAAAAGGGTTCAAAAAAATCAAACGCCACAATATTATTTTAAAAACTCAAGTTTCAACTATTTAATTAAACAAATCACTCGCTAAAACAATCATCTAATACTCAAGCAAGGACAGTGCAAAGTGGCCATACCAAAACTCCAAAGCAGAATGAAAACTCAAGCCTGAGACCGGTGCGCAATATCACTCACACTTCAACCATAGGCTTCAGAAGCTTAAATAAACCCAAAAGGAAAACCCATGGATGAAAGGGGGGTTGGGGTTCGAGCAGGTGGTGGTCCGTGCAACCAAAGGGAGGCTTGAGGGGAGGAGCCTGTGGTAGGGGCGTTGCGCCACTGTTGGATGGTCGGGACAGGGAAGGGGGGGTCTGTCACCACTGGAGGTGCATTGCAGGTTGTCGCGACGAGAGTCAGAGGAAGGGGGAGTGGTCATGTGGGGAGTGAAGAGGCTAGTTAAAGGAGGGTGTCTGGCTGGACAGCCTGTGCAGGGCAGGGGAGAGCTGCTAGGACAGTGAGCAAGGAGCAGGCTGGAGGGATGGTTCAGTGTCGAAGATCTAGGGGGAAGCGTGTGGCGCTATACAGCCAAAGTAGGAGGGCCTGGGTGCGGATTGGCTGGGTAATGCAGGTGGAGCAGGGCGAGAGGGATACGGGGTGCTGGGCAGCGAAGTAGGAGGGGCGTGGAAGGCCATTGCGGCTGGCAAGAGGGTTCCAGGTGAGCCGGACAGGAGGGCGGTGTGCTGGGAGATGACAGTCGGGACATTGATGCATGCTATCAGTGCATTGCTCTGCTATCAAGGGATACAGGGCAGTGGAAGATTCTGGGTAGGGAAGCTAGAGGAGCAATGGGTGCAACAGGCGAAGCGGCAGGAGGGGGATGGGGCGCACGGTGTACGGTAGGCAGAGGCGGTGTGGCGTTGTGCGGGCGAAGCAATGGGCGGCTGGAAGCACGCAGGACGGGGTCCCCAATGGTGCAGGACAAGAGTGTTGGAGGTCTGCTCGTGACGGGGAAGGAGAGAGTCCAGGGGTGGCGGCGCTATGCGAACCAAGCAGGAGGGAAAAAACAGGGGGAGGGGCCACTAGGGTTAGATGAAAAACAAATAGAAAAAAACGAAACAAATTAATAAAATAAAATTAAATAAAAAATTAACCTATAATGAAAATAATACTCATAAATATAATAAGAAAAGAATAATAATAATAATAATAATAACTTTAGTCTCTAATTACAATATTAATATCAACATCAATAATAATAATAATAATCATAGTACACATAATAATAAATAAAACCACTTTAGTAATAATATAGAAATGATAAAAATAATAATTTTAATAATAACAATTCTTTAATATCAATATAATATCATTATTCATGACAAATTAAAAAATCTACTACTTTTAATTTTTTTCCGAAGATAGGTGAATCATGTCGATGCCCGGGTAAAGCCACATAGGATTCCCAAAACATGCTCTGCACGTGCACCCAACTACGTCAACTAAAAAAAGTGAGTTTTTTAAATAAAATCTAAACTTTTGTTCGGGGCTCAACCCGAATCCCAACAAAAATTTTAAAAGACAATGAAAATTGTAAAATAAAATAAAAGATAGGTTGGGGTGTGACATTCACTATACTCTTTCATTTTAATTCTTCTACTACCAACAACATTCATTTAATAAAAATTCCAATATATTAAAACCATTATAAAATATATATTAAGATTTTATTATGTTGATTTCATAAACTATACCTATCGCTTCTTCTATAAAATGGGAAATGAACCTATCAATTGTCTGTATGGGGGACTACTACCTCACGAACTCATGTAATTCATTTCTCATCATCGGCACTCAAGAAACGATGTAATGATGGATAAAATCCCATATATGATATTAATAAAATAATTATACTTATTAAAATATAATATCCGATATACCTTCTTACTTTAAATTCTATGGGAATATAATAACATCGCTCGTGTGTACAGCAGACTACCACCTCACGAATCGACGTGATTTGTTGTCCACTTACACTTTACATGGAAGGTAATATGGATATATTTAATGAATATATGTGATATATATGAAATAATAATTTTATTTTAAAGTTGATATATTATTTACCTTCCTTTCATTCCTTCCATATAGAACTTCTAAACAGTGTTCAGATGTACATACGGCCTACTATCTCCATGAATAGTTTAATTCATTTTAAATTTATAACTTTTATAGATTACTATAAAAAAATATATAATTAATATATTTTTTTATATCATGGTTAAATTTTTTATATTCTGTAACCATCATCAAATCAAATGGTCCAAAACTACCAAACCAAAACATACATTAAAACCAAAGCAGTTATTAAATGAAACATGATTTTGACAAGTAGTTGTTAACAAATGGGTCATAAAAGTTCATAAGTAAATCATATATTTTATTCTATATATGATTATGGTTTTGTAATATATGTATAAAAACCTATATTTATTATATAGTAGGTTTGAACATGTTTGAGGAAATTCGATAATTTTGGTAAGAAATTTCTAATCTCACTTTTATTTCAGCAATACATATGCCATATTTACAACTCATTTAGTTTGTGTGGTGTATATACGGACTATGAATGCATTTTATGATTATTATAATGAAATTATGGGATATTAATATGTATGTAATTTTATTTATTTCATGTATTTTATAATTTAAAAGATACCAAAGTGGTAAAAGTTTTTATATTATAATTTTATTATTTATTATGATTGTTTATGATTATGTTTTTGATGACGAAATATTATGATATATCTATTAATAAACTCATTAATTTTATTATACTGTAGTTATTTCTTTAAAATACAACTTTTAATTTAATTTAACTCATTACATGTACTCAAAATCCAGAAATGTTGTTTTAAAGGAAAAACTAAATTTATTTCTCTCTTAGGTTGAAGATCCTTTTTATTCCATGTCAATGTTTTATAAAAATATTTTAAATTTTTTTTACCAATATAAAATTATTTTTTAATTAAATTTATACCCATTTTTTAATTTTCACAAAAACTAATTAAATGGAATATTCTAGTAGTTTTCGGAACGAGGTAGTTTTTAACTTTTCTGAAAATGTGAAAGGACTCTTTATTTTGACTTGTACAACATGACTGGAATTTTCCACCATCATTACCACTCAATTATTTGAAGCTTAATTTAAAATTTTTAAATGTTATTTTCAAATACAAAATTCTTCATAATATTTAGAAAAAAATAGATTTGAATAAAGTTATTTCAAATGAAAAGGATATTTTCTTCAAAAATGTTTTAATGATATTTTATGGAATTTATTTTCCTAAAAGACATAATAAATTTTTTTTCTTATATTTTACTTAGTATATGATCCAATGGTACCATAATTATTCTCTATTTGTATGGTTTATGTTTGTAATTATGATGAAAATATGTTTATGAAACTCATTTCTTTTCATCGGGTTATGCTATGATGAAATGTTTATAAAACCCACTTCCTTTTTCATGAGTAATGATATGATGAATGTTTTATGATCTAGTGTCATGAAAATTTAAGGATTATTTAATATGTGGCACCTATATATCTATACAATTATTTAGGTAAAGATTTATATCTCATGAGATAATGATGAGAAATAAGACGATGTTCTTGATCCACTATGGGTAAGAGACGGATTGTCACGACCAGCCTTCACCAAGATGAGGGAAGGGCTAGAAAACTGCCATACCATTCATTCTTCAAGTTAAAGGAGAGATAATGACCACCAATCCCCGCCTCCAATAGGCCCAAGGGTGGAGAACATCCCCAAGGGTATAGGATCACATGTAATATAGAATGCAGTACCCTTTCTATTGAAAATATCCGGAGATAAGATGGGAAATCTCAAACAACTCCAAACTAAAACTAAGACTAAAGACAAAAAAATCAATTCCCACATGCATGTTCAAAGTAAATTGCTACAAAGTAATACAAAAAAACACCATAGGAAAGTACCAAGAAAAGGGAAAATAGAAACAACCATGAAGCCTAAAAAGCCCATGCAAGCCCAAGCTAGTAGTAACTAGCCTGATCACCAACCTGCTCCAAGTGACCTAAAAAAACAGTTTATGAATATGTTAGGTGAGTACATATGTATACTCAGTTGGGAAAACCAAAAGATCCTGTGTACAATTGGGGAGGAATTGTAATTCCCTGTGATAAAGTAGATGTAGCCAAAACACCTAGAAAGGGAAACTACCCACCCATCCTCCCCAAGGCATACTCTTCAAATAACGCAAGTCAGGTAAAGTAATAGTAATAGCACATCGATATTTGGGTACCCAGCATCGCCTTCCCACTGGTTATTGAAGACATCCTACACATCAGATCTCCCCCACCATTTTCACTATAGACCCATTGTCGCCCCAACAACAACCTTATAGGCCACCAAAACCACGTATCACGCCTGTAGACACCTGGGAAAGAATAATTATAGCCATGCCCGAAGAAACCTGGGCCTCATCCGAAAGACACTTCAGAAACAAACCTTCCCGCAGACAACTAGTCCAACCACCACAACACACCCTCTCCAAAGAATCATGGGCTATAATGACCTCAGGCCATCACAACCTACCCATAGAGTCTTGGGCTACCCAGGAGAGGGATCAAAAAAGGAGCTAACAACCATCCACTCATTGGAATGTTGGGAAAAACACCCTTCCCCGTGAAATGGGGGTGTTCTCCATGAAGTTCTCAACTTGGGGAGGAGTGAATAAGAAACACAAGAACTAAATTTATATATACAGTTGAACAAGAACTCATCCCAACCTAAGGGTTCTGAAGCCAGCCTATACACAAACACCCTCATTATTATTCATTCAAGCATAGAAGCACAACATCCACAACCAGATCACCACCCATTCTTGTTATCATGTTCAAGTGGTTTCCTCCTAATTTAATTCTTCACTACTGAGAAACTAACAGGCACATCCACAAGTCAAAACAACATTGAATTAGAAAACAGCCAAACAACATTTTAATCATTCACAGGTAGTTCTATTGTAAAGTCACAATAACCAAATGGATCTTTGAGATCCCTTGAAGTACTGGAACCAAATCAAGGCCCAACATATAGTCATGGTTCCACATGACAATAACTAAATAACAGGGGATCCCATCCACATCCACATCACTCCACCAGCATCAAGAAGAACAACAGTTCTTATTAGCAGAACAGAGCAAGATATTTTCATATTTAAGCACACCATTTATCAACTTCCTTCTTTCCGTTTGTTTAAAAAGGGTGATCAAACAAGGATTCTTATTCATTGATCATCCATTTAATCAACTAACTTTACATGATTAAATAGTTTCCATGTTACATCCATTCATTAACAAGTTTATACAGAAAGTATTGGTTCATTAGTATTCAAGAAAGGACCACCAAAAGAAAATATTTTCAGTGGGTATAAGGCCATAAAATTCACAACATATAAGCGAATATAAATAGTATAGTAGCATCACCAACAATCCCACCCCTTCATTTTTAAAATCCCTTTTATTATATTTGTTATGTTTTTCTTTCATACATGCCCTGAGGAAACGTTATCATACACACCCTATATGATACACAGTAAAGAGAGATGAAGGAAACCCCTACTTGGATGATAAATGATTGAAGTTTTCTCATCACGCCAAAAATTGGGGATACACCACTTGCAAGAAACTCCATGGCTCAAAGGGTGAGCGAAGAGGGCTCTAGCACAGAACAAGATTTTTCAATGGAAGAGGGACTCAAAATGCACCAAGAGAGAGAAAAAGGGAAAGAATATATTATATCTACTTAATAAATGGGAAAGATCCTAAAATCAGGGAGATTATTTTGAAGTACTTAATAGTAGGATTGTGGATCGACCACGCGGTTGGGAAGTTTCACATGTTGGGATTAATTAGAATTTTAAAATTATCCTTAGAGTTGGTGGAGATAGTATCTATGAGTTAAATGGTTTAATTTAAAAAGAGGAAAATACGTAATAGGGTCGAAACTGTAAGACATGACAAGGTGTGATACCGAGGAAAAACATTGAGGAAAAGTCCACTCATTTGGATAACCCAATTTTCTCCCAATTAATGGGGTTTAAAACATATTTTACTGGATTTAAATGGTTTTGAAGGTGTTATTAAAATGCTTTTACATTGAAAGATACGCCACTGGGGAAAAACTAGAAGGTCCTAGAAAAACAGGGAAGGAATCACTGTTAGGTGAGGAAAAGTCACCCTAGCACCATCACCCGGGCACCGTCCCCCTGGCACTGCCGCCCTAGCACCAACGCCCTGGCACTGTCACCTTGACATCGTCACCCTGGAACTGTCTCCCAGGAACTGTCACCCTATCACTATATCCCTAGCATTGTCACCCTCGCACCCTTGCCCTGGAACTATTGCCCTCGCACCGTCGCCCTGGCATCATCGCCCTCGCACTGTCGCCCTCGCACAGTCGCCATGGCACCGCCACTGATTGGTGCTTTGGACAACCCATCGGTGCCACCGATAACCATTATGCCACTGATTCCCATCAGTGCCACCAATTCTCTTTGGTGCCAATAATTCCAATCGGTGCCACTGATGCCCATAGGTGCCATTGTTTCCTCATCGGTGCCACAGATGCTAATCGGTGCCACTGATGCCCATCGGTGCCACTAACGCTCATCAGTGCCACTGTTCGTTCATCGGTTTCACCGTTCTTTAAATCCCAAAATTTGGAAAAATTCTTAATGAGTCATTGATGGTCCCCAGGAGAACTCAAACACAAGAAATTTGGAAAAGTAATGGACCAAGGGGGTTCGGGAAATTATATCATATACCTCTCAAACTATTCTCATCCTCAAGAATTCAAGAGTAAAACTGAAGAGAAGAGAGGGGTCCGAACAACCACCTCATAAGATACCACTCAGGGAGAAACCACTCTAGCATTGTTCAAAATCCGAAATAAGCCTAGATACATAGGGACACCTATCCCTTTTCTATACCCTGAAAAACTATGGATACACCACCGCTCTTCTCCCCCAAGTAAACACACAAACATTTAAAGGTCAAACTATCCAGGAATATGGATTAGGGAGCTCCTTCCTCTATGTAAGGATACTATCCTCTTTGGGTAGCACTGACTCATGCGCACGGGTTTAATCACATCCACCTTAATTCTCCTTTATTAGGGATCAGGACCTCCCCTTCCCATAATTTGGAATTTTCATACACATTCAAAGAACAAGGGGAAAATGCTCATCTCACAGTTAACAAGGTCAAGTATTACATCATAGTTAAGTACAAAATAACACAGAATAAAACTCAAAAACACTCCCAGTACTGAGCACACATTTGTACCTCCTTTTCCCAGGTACATTTATCAAGGTCACCATGCCTCCATAACACACGAACCAAGGGAATAGTTCATCCATGAAGTACTTTCTCCTCACGATCCTTGATCCTCATTGGCCACTCCATGAACTTCGCATCATCCTCGATATCCATCTCTCCTCATTCGAGGAAGTTAAAATCATCATTTAGATACCAACTGAGATGAGATACATGGAAGACTTCATGCACCGTTAGTAGCGACAGTGGTAGTGTTTGCTGATAAGCCACTTCGCCAACCCGCTGTAACTCCTTGAAGGGTCTGACGAACCTAGGCGAAATCTTACTCCCCATATTGAACCTCTATTTCCCACACCGAGGGGAGACCTTAAAGAACATGTAATCCCAAACCTATAACTCCAAGGGTCTCATACTATGATTGACATATGACTTCTATCGATCTCGATCTACCTTCATCCTTTCACGCACAAGCTGGACCTTCTCCGTCATTCTCATCACCACCTTTATGCCAAGAACACATGCCTCTCCAACCTCTGTCTAACACACAGGTGAACGACACAGTCTTTTGTACAAGTCTTTGAATGGAGTTATTCCGATGGTAAAGTGATAGCTATTGCTGTAGGAAAACTCTACCAGTGGCAAGTGTCGCAACCATGATCCTCTGAAGTCTAGAATACATTCCTGCAGCATGTCCTCCAATGTCTGGATGGTTCTCTCTATTTTTCCATCTGTCTAGGGGTGGAAAGAAGTGTTAAGGAATAGCTAGGTTCTAAAAGAATTTTTCAATCATTTCCAGACTTGTGAGGTAAAATGTGTTTCCCAATCTAAGATTATGGACTTCAGAACTCCATGTAACAGCACCACCTCATCCACGTACCTCTATACTAAGGCATCCACCGCACTTTACTCCTTGAATTCTAGGAAGTGAGATGATATTGTCTGTTGGTCCACCACTACCCAGATAGCACGGTAGCCTCCTTGAACCTTGGGTATCCCCATGATGAAATCCTCAAGATTTCGTCCCACCTCCACCCTGGGATGTCTAAAGGCTGCAACAGACTCCCCGGAGCATGGTGATCATCCTTCACCTGCTGGCACACGAGGAACTTTCCCGATAACTATGGAACATCCTGCTTCACCCCATCCCACAATAACTCACCCCTCAAGACCTATTACATCATAGAATGTTCTGGGTGTACCTCTTGGGGTGAGTTATGGAACTCACTGAGAACTCTTTCATGCATTGTCTCTGGTGCAAACAAATTCTCGCAAAAAAGCATCTGATTCTGGCCTTATGTCGACCATCCTTTCGGAGCATTTCCTTAGCTAACACGATTGTGCATCACTTCACCCTCTAACTCCCCCTACTAAGAATCCTCCACCTGTTATTCCAAGGAAGACTACACCATCATCTGGAATAGATATCCTATACCATCCATCAATTTTTCATCCAGGTGTAAGGCAGCAAACTCCTCCATATCCTTACAAACATCTAATTATTCTCAAACCACATCCTTATACAACTTCCTGATCAAGGAATAGGCCACCATGTTCCCTTTTCCTAAGGTGTAGGAAATCTTGAAGTCGTAGTCCTATAGAAACTTTATCCACCTCTTCTTCTGCAAGTTCAGGTCACACTGGGAGAAGATATACCTAAAGATCTTGTGATCTATGAACACCACGAAGTGTTCCCCAATGAGGTAATAACACCATAACTTTAGCGCGAACACAGCCGATACAAGCTCAAGTTCTTGGGTGGAATAGTTATATTAATGATGATGTAACTGGATAGACCCATAAGAGATCACTCCCCACTGTTCCATCAACACACACCCCAAGCCTAGGCCTGAAGCATCACAAAACACTTAAAAATTTACCCCTTCCTCTAGCAATGTCAGTACTGGGGCACTGACCAGTTTACCCTTCAGATAACTGAAAGATTCCTGGCACTGAACACTCCATACAAATTCCCATTATTTCTTGGTCAAGGATGTCAAAAGTACTGAAACTCAAGAAAATTTTGGAATGAACCTTCGGTAGTAACCTGCGAGGCCCAAGAAACTACAAATCTCTGCCACGTTCTTGGGTACTTCCCAACAAACAACCACTTAAAACTTCGATGGGTCCACTGTTATTCCCTAATAGGACACCACGTGTCCAAGGAAGTGCACCTCTCGTGTCTACAACTTGCAATTGGACAACTTTCCTTAGAGATGGTTCTGTTAGAGGACCTCTAAAACCGTTTTTAGATGCTCGGCGTGATACTTCTCTCATCTTGAGTTGATTAAGATGTTGTCTATAAACACAACAATGAACCATTCTATATATTCCCTAAATATAGAGTTCATGATCCCTATGAACGTGGTTGGTGCATTCATAAGGCCGAACGACATGACCACAAACTCAAAGTGCCCATATCTTCACCTACAATCATTCTTTGAGATGTCTCCCTCCTTTACCCTCAACTAGTGATATCCAGACTGCAATTAGATCTTAGAGACCAACTTTCCACCTTTAACTAGTCAAACAGGTATTCGATCATCGAGAGGGGGTAATGGTTCTTGACCATCACTCGATTCAGCATTTGGTATACTATACACAGCATGATACCACCGACTGGCTTCTTCGCAAACAAGATTTGAGAACCCCAAGGTGATGCTCTCGTTCGGATAAAACCTTTCTTCATCAGGTCACCAATCAGTATTTGTAACTCCAACAACTTAGAAGGTTCCATCTGATAGGGAACCATTGTGATCGGACGTGCATCGGGTTGTAAGTCTATCATGAACTCAACATCACGTTGAGGGGGTAGAGACACCACCTCTCTGGGGAAGACATTCAGGAACTCACTGATGGTCCCCAAGACTTCCACCATCTCTGTATCTACCAAACCCACTGACAGCTCAGCTAACAAAGAAAGAAGGGGCTCCACTCACTGGCTTCCTTTTTCGTAGCCCCACTCACTGAAGAAAGAAACATGATGGCCACTCGTATCTAAGAACATGACCCTCATCCTAAACCCATAGATAATAGAACATACCGATAATAACCAGTAGATTCCTAAAATGACATCATATGGCTACATCTCAAGAAAAAGGAGGTCCCCAGGGAACTGATTTGGCCCCAACATCAGTCTACATCCCCAAAAAACATAGGAAAAGATGGTCTGACCTCTGACCGGCTTACTCAATACCAAGGGCATGGGAAGTCTCTCTACTTCTAGACCTAGATCATGGGATATATTGGGTGAAACAAAAGAGTGTGAATCTCCTAAATAATACAAGGAATAGGAAAGATGACTAACAAGATGATCGTACCTCTCACAACCTCTGGCCCTGCTAGAACTGATGCCTCTACAGCGTGAAACTTACCATGGCCAGCTCCTTTGCCCCTCGATTCTTGGCTACCTCCATAAAAATTCCATGGTTGAGGTACCTAAAGATCACCCTAAGGTCAGACACCTCCCGCAATGTCTTCTCATGGAGGAATGGGAACTCGTTGTCCCTATTGTGGCTTCTCGAGAGGCCTGGTTGGAAATTGCTACTGCTGAGGGGGGTGCTGAACCTTCCCTCCTCCACTATATTGGACTCGGTCCGGGACCTGATTCCAAAGGTGACTATGGCGCCATAGATGAAGCATCTTGGTCCTGGACCCACAGATAAAGGGCGAGGACCGTGAGATCGAAATTGAAACTGTTGGGGCCTCCACCCCACCGGCCAAAACCTCAAAGTCCCCGAGGATGGAGGCATGCTGCTGATAGCCTTCCCCTTTGGCGGGATAAACTAGATCCACTCATTTGGCACACCTCCCAGCGTGTGAACCCTCTCCACCACTTTATCCTTCTTCTGAACCTCTAGGTATATGAGTAGAGTGAAGGGAGTAACGGCATACTGAAGAGAAGGTCGAACTACCTCCTCTAAATGTATCGCCCAAGACTCCTCATCCAGAAATAGGTCTAGATAAAAAGAAATGAGATCCTTGAACTTGATCCCCAAATACCTCACCATCATACTCCCTTGCTGGAGGGACAGCAACACTTGCCTCTTCTCAGCCTTCATCATGGAAGAAAGTAGTTCCACCAGGAACTCCTTTTTGAAGTCATCCCATGAAACCTCATCTTCCCTCTTCTCCCCAAGGTAGATCGTCCACCACTTACGTGACACTCCCCACATATGGATCATAGCTACAGGAACCCAGTACTCAGTTGGATTCATGATCAAGATGAAGGTTATCACTAACTCATTGAGCCATCTTTCTATCTCGATGTCTGAGACTCTGCCATCATGCTTCCCGAGGGTCTACTGCTGAAAGGCATGAAGCATATTCTTCCACTAGTCACCCTCCTCTTCTCGATCAGTCCTTTGCTGATCAGAAAGATCAGAATCATGTTCCTCGATCACCCGCACTACTCGTAGACATTATCCGGGTATCATAGCTGCAAGGTAAACAAGGAATGCATAAGCCTGAGTAGTTTAGAAGATTTATTTTAAATTTTTCTTACACTTATTATTTATTTAAATTCCTAGAACACCCAGAACACACAAGAACACAAGTCATTATGATGCATGTACATTTCCTAGGGTATTTACCCTACAATCAGTGTAGCCTCACTTGGTCGTTCGGTAGGTCCAGATTCCTTGCATCAGATCACGGGGGGCCTTAAAAATCATGTATCCTAGCCGATCTCCCCTGGCTTATTTCGCACACCAAGATTTCCTAGAACAATCTCCCCACCATCCCTTTCAATCCCCACTGTATTTAAATTCTAACTCCATCCTATATCTCAATCATAACCTCTAATACTATTCTTTCATGACCCGCCATCACCAAGATGAGGGAATGACCATCAAACTGCCAAACCCTTCCTTATTCAAGATGACGGATAGATAATGACCCCCGAGTCCTGACTTCAATAGGCGCTGGGGTGGAGACTAGCACCAAGGGTATAGGATCACGTGTAATATGGAAGTAATTTCCCTTTCTATAGAAAAGATCGAGAGATAAGATGGGAAATCGCAAACAACTCCAAACTGAAAGTAAGAGTAAAGCTGAAAAAAATAATTCCCACATGCATGTTCAAAGTAAAGTGATACAAAGTAATACATCAAAACTCTATAGGAAAGTAATAAGGAAAGGAAAAACAGCAGCAACCACAAATCCTGAATAGTTCATGCAAACCCAAGATAGTAGTAGCCAGCCTGACCTCCAACCTACTCCAAGATACATGAAAAAAATAGTTTATAAATTTATAGGGTGAGCACACATGTATACTTAGTAGGGAAAACCAAAATCTCTCGTGGATAATTGGAGAGGCATTCTAATTCCCCGTGATAATGTAGAGGTATCTGAAACACCAAGAAAGGGAAACTACCAACCTGGCCTCACCACGGAACACTCCCCAAATAATACAATTTAGGTAAAGTAATAGTAATAGCACATTGATATTTGGGAACCCTGCACTACTTTCCCACTAGTTATTGAAGACATCCTACACGTCAGACCTCCCTCGAAATTTTCACTGCAGTCCCACTGTCACCCCAACAATAAACTTATGGGACACCACAACCATGCATCCCGTTCACAGACATCGGGGCAACCACAACCACGCATCTCGCCCGCAGACACCTAGTCCACCACAACTATACGTAACCACACCCGCATACACCTGGTCCATAACAATTTCTGCCATTCCCAAAGACACTTGGGCCTCAACCCGAAGACACTTAGGAAAAAAAACTTCTTGCACACACCTAGGCCAACCACCACAACACACCCTGATAGAAGAATCTTGAGCCATAGTGGACCTTAGGCCATCACATCCAGTCTGAAGATTCTTGGGCTAACTAGGAGAGGGAGCTAAAAAAGAGATAACAACCATACACTCCAAGGAGTGTTGGGAAAACCACAATTCCCCATGAAATAGGGGTGTTAGGAATGAAGTGCTCAACTTGGGTGGAATGAGAATAAGAAACACAAGAACTATATATATATATATATATATATATATATATATAGATGAACAAGCGCCTATCCCAACCTAAGGGTTCCAAAACCATCCTATACACAAACACCCACATTACTATTCATTCATGCACAGAAGCACAACAGCCACAACAGAGCACCAAGCATTCTTGTTATCATGTTCAAGTGGTTTCATTAGAATTTAATTCCTCACAACCATGTAACTAACATGCACATCCACAAGTCAAAACAACTCTGAAGGTGAAAATAGCCAAACTGCAGTTTAAGCATTCATACCCGGTTCTCGTGTAAAGTCACGACAACAAAAGTCATCTATGAAATACCTCGAAGTACTGGAACAAAACCAAGCCCCAACATACGGGCACATTTCCACAAGACAAAACTGAACAACAATGGATCCCATTCTCATCCAGGTCACTCCACAAGCATCAAACAGAACAACCGTGCTTATTAGTCGAACAGAGCAAGAGAGTTTTCAGATTTAACCACACCATTTATCAACGTATTTTCTTCTGTTTGGTTAACCGGGGTGATCACACAAGGATTATTATTCATTGTTCATCCATTTAATCAACCGACTTTATGGGATTAACTAGTTTCCATGTTACATCTATTTAGTCACAAGTTTATATAGAAAGAAGAGTTTCATTAGTGCGTAAGAAAGGACCACCAACGAATACTATTTTTAGTGTGTATAAACTAATACAATTGAAAAAATATAAGCTAAGATAAAGAGTACAGTAGCATCACCAACAAATACACCCCTTCATTCATTAAAAGTTTTTTTATTATCTTCGTTAAGGTTTGGTTTCACCCACGCCCCGAGGAAACATTATCATATCTGCCCCGCCTGATACACAATAAATAGAGACGAAGGAATCCCTACTTGGATGATCAATAACCGATGTTTTGTCCTCATTCCAAGATCTAGGGATGTGCCACTTGCAAGGAACTCCAAAACTCCAAGGGTGAGTGAAAGGGGCTCTATCACGGCACCTGATTCATCGGTGGAAGTGGGACTCCAAATGAACCAAGAGTGAGAGAAATGAAAAGAAGATATGATCTCCACTTAAGAAAAGGGTCAGAGAATAAAATCAAAGAGATGATTTCGAAGTACTTAAAAGTCAGATCATGGATTGACCACAGTGTTGGGCAGTTTCAAAGGTTGGTATTAATTGAAATTAAATAATTATCCTCATAGATGGTAGAGATAAAAGCTCTGAGTTAAAGGGTTTCATTTAAATGGAGGAAAACGCGTAATAGCTGTCATGACCCATCCCCCATGGCCCACACCATGACTACTCCATGCTCGCCTTCTATAGGCTAGGGGTTGGAGACTAGAACCTAAAATTTGTATCCCAATAACGGGAAGGAATTGCCATTAAACCTATACAAACACACCAACCTAGAAGATAACAAGAAGCAACGCTGAAGTAAAAAACTGTAGTAAAAAGTGTACTGAAAGTAAAGGTGCCAAAATACCAGCCCAAATGAAAAGTAAAAGTACAAATGAAAAGACAAAACAACTCATGGATCATCCACCGAGGATCCTACCTGAAGAGTTGGTAGAGATTGTCTCCACAACACTCCACATCATCCCATCTCCTCTGTGTACTGCCTGGTTCTGACTCCCTCAAGTCTCAGCCGAGTTGCTCATCATCTACACAAGACACACCAATGTGTGGGAAAATCCTGTGCAGGGGTGAGTATAACAATACTTAGTAGGGACCTTGAGACCCCTGACGGTCTCCCAGAGTTCCGAAAAGGAAAAACCACAAAGTAAGACCTCAATAACAAGCACAAAACAATAGTCATCTCACACTAGGTATACAACTCAGAGATTAGGAATATATATGATAATTCTTAAGAAATATCATCTTATTCTATTAATAAGTTCCACAACTAAACCACACGAAGTTGTTCTATTATTAATCCACTCTTGGATGTGAGTCATTGTTCCACAACGGGCCACTATAAGGCTGGTCCTCGTCAGATCACGCTACTGCTAATCCACACAGGGTCTCCAGAATGCCGATCCACATAGGGTCTCTAGAATTCTGATCCACACAGGGTTTCTATGATGTCGATCCACACAGCGTCGTTATGATTCTGATCCACACAGGGTCGCTATGATGTTGATCGACACAGGGTCTCTATGATACTGATCCACATAGGGTCCCTATGATGTTGATTTACAAAGGGTAGATATGATGTTGATCCACATAGGGTCGCTATGATGCTAACCCACACAGGGTCGCTAGTACAGTGGTAGGGATGATTAGTTGTACCACTAGATCATCTCAATCTGGAGTTTCTGATGCTGACCCGCATTGGTCACTCTTCTTCTTTATGCCACATCCCGCCACAGGATTCCCACTCAACACGCTTGATTCTGAGTGAATTGCTCCTCAAGCCATCGATCGTATTTCAACTAGTGTCAAGTCTCACAAAAATTATACCCAAGGGACTGCCCCATCATAGGGGTCCCAACATGATAGACGACGCGTCATTCGCACCCCTGGTCTGTGAGATTTAAGAACTTTTGTAAAAAGGGAAAAGTTGGATTCAAGTCAGATCCAACACGAGACCTATGTCAAACTCCATCAAAACTCACTTAGAGTATCTCCAAAGGATCACCTTGTCAGAAGGGTCCAAATTCCACAGAAGGTGCATCGATCAGACGCTCGGTCTGTTAGTTACATACCATCCGTGAAACGGGGGTGATCGCACATCGGTCCGGCCCGACTTGGTTGGGCCTAGCCGAATATATAAAAAGGACCACTTCCCAAAAGGGGTCCCAATTCAACTGACGGTGTGTCGAACGGACACCTGGTTCGTCAGTTGCGGGCGTTTATTTGCCCAGGGACCAGTTGGGTCTGGGCCCAGTCCGACTTGGTCAGATCGGCCGGACGCAATGAGTCCCGGGGTCTACGTGGCCCCAACCAAGTCTGTACCATTAATGGTTGGCCCAGTTCACTTGGACCAGCCTTTCGGGGTTGGCTTGGTTAAGTTCACAGGCCCGGGTTGCGGTTCGCCCGGCCAACCGGGTGGGGCTCGGCCCACCTGCACTAGTCCACGGGTCTGGCCCGCGTCCAGCCTAGTCTGCCAAAAGGCAGAATGTTTTCTTCCATTGTCCCTACGGTTGCAGGGTCATTTCGCCAAGCTGGTGGGGCGCTGCCCCACCACATTAAATGGTCGACCGTCTTGATGACCGGTTTTCACCAACACGACACGGCGTGGGCTGCGCCACACCCTCATGTCGTGACCTGCTAGCCATAGTCGCTACTGCCAGCGGCGCCTGTAGGAGCCGCCCTTGTCCCGTACGGTCGTCTCAAGACATCCATCCTTGGCCACTGTGGAGTGCGATGGGGTTTCATTTTCCACCACATGCAGCTGGTTTCCGCGGGTCTCCTCCGGCCACCGCCGGCCGCCACCAACATGGCATGCTGACAGTTTCTTCTGCGGGCCACCAGGTGTGCTCTGGTGGTCTGTTTTTTATGTTGGTTGTACCTACGGCTCTTCTGGGATATCCCCGTCATAGCATGAACCACTATTTCACATAGCTGTCAAGTTGGAAAAAATTGTTCCTCGAAGTTGACATCAAGAACAAAGCGGTGTAGGTTCCCGGCCTTGTTCGTTTGGCCCACGCCCTCCGTGTTACATGATAACAAGTGGAAGATAAATTAACTCGTCAAAGACTACTTCAAATAAACTCCCTTCCTGGATTAAATTTCTGCTAACGACGATCAACAGAACCTCTTTCATCTTGTTCGTTGGTTTGTGATTCTATGGCACTCGCCACCACTCGCTATAACGGTCTCATCCTCCAAGTGGTTGGCATTGCGGTAATTTTCCATAGCTTCGTCACTTCGTGAAGCCATGCTAACACTCTTCCCCAATATATATATAAATAGTAGAGGGGGAGGGCGAGTAACGCACGTGGAATTAATGGGGTTCATTTAATTAATGAACCTTCCAAATTCCAATTCTCCAATTACAAGATTAAAGCGGAGTCAAGACATTTAATGGCTTGAAACGTCGTCGGTCTTGCCACCACCGCTTGTTTGTTGGAGGAAAAGAAAAGGAGGGAAAGAAACAAAATAACATAACATGTTATTTTTATTAATCTTTCAAAAGTCTGCAAAATTAACATTTTAACCCGACCTATTGTTGTAAAAGTGGAGCCTCCCTTAAGCAAATCTCGGATCTGCGGATTCAACATTGCCCTCGTATTTTTAAAACGAGGACATGTTCAAAAGATAGAAAATGCAGCCCATGATTTTACTAATCATACATTAAATAAAGTTCATAAATTCATTCCAGGCTAACTGGGTCTCGGAATCATGCACCACCAATTTTCTCAGACTTGTAATAATTCCATATAACTAAAACAATTACATGGAAAATATGGTTCTTTACATTCTTCCCAACATAGGGATCTTTATCCCTGAGAGACACAACATAGACTAAGGGAACAAGTGGGGGTACTAAGCACGAATCTGAGCCTCACGCTCCCATTTTCTCTCCTGGAGGTTCCCGGGCTGCCAGCGAATACGCACCAGAGATACTGATCATCCATGAAGAACCCACTCTTTTCGATCCTTAATCTCCACTGGAACCTCCATAAACATCACCCCATAATCAATGTCTAGCTCTCCCCACTCGATAACATGTGATGGATCATGCACATACTTCCTCAACTACGACACGTGGAAAACATCATGCACCTGATGCGTCTATGGGGGAAGAGCTAGGAAATATGCCACCTCGCCAACTCTGCTAAGAACCTAAAAGGGTCCGATGAACCTCGGAGATAGCTTGCCACCCCAGCCAAATCTCCACAAAGCTCGTCGAGGTGAGACCCATAAGAAGATATGGTCTCCCTCCTCAAACTCCAAAGGCATCTGGTTAATGTCAGCATAAGACTTATTCTTGCTTTGTGCAGTCTTCATCCACTTTTGGATGATCTACACCTTCTCAGTGGTAGGCTATACCAACTATGGACCCATAAGTGCTGACTCCCCTAGGTCTGTCCAGCATAGAGTGGATCTATATGGTCGATCGTACAAGTCCGGAAACAGTGCCATATCAATGGTGGAGTGATAGCTATTGTTGTACACGAACTCCACTAAGGGAAAGTGATCCTACCAACTATGACCAAAATCTAGGACGCAAGAACGAAGCATGTCCTCCAGTGTCTGAATGGTCCACTCCATCTGACCATCTGACTGAGGATGAAAGGCGGTGCTCAAACGTATCTGAGTCTCGAACACCTCATGAAATCCCTTCCACAATCGGGATGTAAAACGTTTGTCACAATCAGAGAAGATCATCGATAGAACCCCATGAAGCCATACAATCTCTAGTACTTAGAGGTGTCCCAAGACATCTACTGATCCCTTCTCTCAGATGGGTAGGAAGTGGGCCGACTTGGTGAGTCGGTCAATGATCACCCAGATGGAATCATGGCCCTTGTATGTACGTGGTATCCCTGTCATGAAATGCATGGAAATATCATCCCACTTCCACTCTGGTACCTATAAAGGTTGTGATAAGCCTGTTGGAACCTGATTCTTGGCCTTCACTTGCTGACAGGTGAGGCATTGTGAAACAAACTCTGCTACTGCTTTCTTCATCCCTGTCCACTAGTACTGATGTCAGAGGTACTCCTACAACTTTGTCACACCAGGATGTAACCCTAAAGGGGATTTATGGAACTCCCTCAACACCTTGTCTTGTAGCGCCACCAATACCATGGTGCTTCCTCTAAAGAGGATGATGTTCTCCCCACCTTCAAAAAATCCATCAGGTGCCTGTCCGGAGGATATCTGAGCACATCAAGACTCACAGTCAATTTCCCCAAGTTGTGCCTCACGAACTCGCTAAAGAAGTGGGGGAGTGACAGTTAGAGACTGGAGGTAAGCTGCTCCATCTCTATCCACAAAAGATATATGCAAGGTGGAGAGATGCCCTATCGTCTCACTCAACAGCTGTAAACTAGACCTCCTGCTTAGTGTATCTGCCACTAAGTTCCCCTTCCTAGGAGTATAAACTATCTCAAAGTCATAGTCCTGGAGGAGATCTAGCCATCATTGTTATCTCAGGTTCAGGTCCATCTATGAGAAGATATATTTGGGACTTCTGTGATCAGAGTAAATAACAAAACGTTCACCCATCAAGTAGTGTTTCCACATCTTCAAGGAAAAGACCACTGCTGCTAACTCCATGTCATGTGTAGAATAGTTCTGATCATGTTGTCTCAGCTGTCGTGAACCATAAGTGATCACTTCTCACTCCGGCATCAGTACACATCCAAGTCTGGTCCCTAACGCGTCAGAGTAGACTACATGCCCAACGCCCTCTACTGGTAGCCTCAAGAAGGGGGCACTCATCCATATAAGGGTTCTGAAACTCTTGAAAAGTCATGTACAAATCTTCACCCTAGGAAACTCCACACCTCGGTCACATTCCTAGATGGATCCCAAGAAAGAACTACCTCTATGTTTTCCGGATCCACTGCTACTCCAGCCTTCAAGATAGCATGTCCCAAAAATTGGAACTCCTGTATCTAGAATTGGCACTTTGAGAGCTTACCATAAAGATGGTACTCTCAGAGTGTATCACAAACTATCTTCAAATGATAGGAATACTCCTCCTCTGACACTGAGTATATCAAGATGTCGCCTATTAAGACCACCACAAAGCGATTGAGGTATGGCTGAAAGATCTTGTTCATGAGTCATGTTAACACTGTAGGGGTTTTGGTCACACTGAATGGAATAACCAAGAACTCATAGTGTCCATAACAACATCTGAAGTCATCTTCTGCACATCCTCATCTCATACCCTGAGCTGATGATAGCCTGATTTGAGGTCTATCTTTGAAAACCAACTACCTCCTTTCATCTGATCGAATAGATCATCAATCCTCAAAAGTGGATACTTATTTTTCACGATCACCTATTTTAGGCACAGATAATACAGAAAAGCCTGAAACTCCCATCATCCTTCTTGGCGAACAAAATCGGGGTTGCCCATGGAGAAACACTAGGCCTTATGAACCCCTTCCTCTGCAAGTTCTCTATCTGTAAACGTAACCCACAAAGCTCCAATGAGCCATCCAATATTCTGGTGTATATATTGGTGTTGTCCTAGGGTACATGTCGATATATAAGTCCACCTCTCTGTGAGGAGGTAGTCCCAAAACATCATTAGGGAAGACATCAGTATACTGGTCCACCACTACTGGATAGCTCGAACTCTCAACATCAACTACTATGAGGGTAAGGCTAGCCAACTGATGTGTGGTTGGCTACACCCTCCTCCAGGTAAGTCCATCTTGTGATATAAATGTTCCCTTCTCACCGGTGAAGGAAAACCTAGTCCCATTCTCACAGACACACCGCACTTTACGCCTAATACATTCAATCTGAGTATGGACTGGGGATAACCAATTCATCCCCAAGATGATGTCGTAAGGCCTAGACGCCGCTACTAGGAGATCTCATCCAAAGCTCTCACCTACTAAAGTAAGCTCACATTGTTGGCACCAGTGTGTAATCATCGAATCTTCTCCCGTATGAGTCTCTAATCACAAGGATTGAGCCAACGACTCCACTGGAATCTCTAAGCTCCAAATGAGAGTCATGGAAATTAAAGAGTAACCAGAACTTGTGTCTATAAGTACTGTAGCTATGGTGTAATAGACACAGATCGTACCTAGAATCATCTATGGAGCACCATGGTCATAGGACTCATCTTCCTGGAGATGAGCTCGTCCTTGTCCAACTACTCCCTGTGGTCTGGGTGGACCACCTGGAGGTGGTCGCTATAGAACCTCAAATCCCTGCTCACCACCTACAACACAGATATCTCCTCAACCATTTATGCTGCCCTACGTACCTCCTCACTCAACCCTTTGCCTCTTACTAGGCGGTCCCTCGACCATCTTCTGGTCGTCAGTGCGGCCGGTCAGGCAGTCGCGAGCCCTGTGACCTTGGCCGCCGCATGTGAAGCAGAGTCTTATCCTCTTCTTGCATGTTCTACCTTGTGTTCCTCACACCTCCAACCCTACATCCCGGGGTCATCCACAAGAAGGTCTATTCCGCTTGTACCTCTGTGTCATCTGCCTACTACCAGCTGTAGATGACTCTGCTACATGTCGCTCGGTGGTGGGTCTCATCGTCGGTGTCCGCTCAGTAAGGAAGTTCTCCACCAAGAGCACTATCTCCAGCACTCCAGCATGCTTCGGGATGCTGAGAGATAACATTTAATCTCTAATCTCCCATTGGATTCCATGTTCGAAGGTCCAGGCCCTGAAGATAGGGTCTTGCACCATGTCGGTGGAGTAGCAAGAGAGGTCGGTGAACCTCACTGAGTAATGGGCCTTGGTCAGGCTGCCCTTTTGTAAGTGTATCAAATCCTGTATACGCACAGAGAATAAAGTCGCTGGGATGAACTCTACCATGAAGATGCCCTCAAAATCTGCCCAGGTGAGGGTCTCCTCATCATGTTTCTGTAGCGTTAGGCTCCACCATCTTCATGCTGCTCCCTGGAAAAGACTGGTAGCAAGGATCACCATCTGGTTGGCTGGTGTCCCAACTAGGCAGAAAACTCGGGCCAAAGCCTCCAACCAGTCCTCAGCTACCTGCAGATCTATCTCTCCTTGGAACCTCAGAGACTACAGCTTCTTAAACTCATGCAACGCACTCATTCGGTGTGCACCATCTGCTGGTGGGGCTGGTGGCAACGGATTCCCAATGGGTAGTCGTGCTGCTGGTACACCACCTGATGGTACTATCACCGTAAGAGGGCCCTACATCGAAGCCTCATCGCTAGGTGGTCCTTCATTGTGTACTCTCTTAGGAATCCCAGCTCGTTGTCTATGTGGCAGCATACTAAAAGTAAATAGGTGTGCCACAGTCAATAAGTTATTCCTAGTGATCTGGCACAAAGAGATCAAATAATAAAACACCTCCAAAACACACGCAATCAGTGTTTTCATGCACCGAATCAAAAATCAGAATTCTGGGTCCTGGGGTATGGATAAGTTGGTCATCACACCAATACTGTACTCCCCAAACTGAAAACCACACTCAAAACACTTAACAATATTCCTCCATTAAAAGATCAGATTCGTAGTTCTTTGGTAGAACTGACTCCTCTAATACCACTTTATCATGACCTATCCCCCGGGGCCCATGCTATGGCTACCCCAAGCCCGCCTTCCATAGGCTCGGGGTTGGTGACTAGCACCGAAAAGGAATATCCCTATAAAGAGAAGGCATTGAATTTAAATCTATACAAACACACAAAACAATAACATCACAAAAAGCAACCACAAAGTAAATAGTTGTAGTAAAAAGTGTACTAAAATCGAAGGGGACGGAATACAAGCCCAAATGAAAAGTAAAAGTACAACTGAAAAGAGAAAACAACACCTAGATCATCCAACGAGGATCCTACCTAAAGGTTAGGTACAGATCATCTCCACAATACTCCACGTCATCCCATCTCCTCTGTGTACCTTCTGGTCCTGGATCCCTCAAGTCTCAGCCCAACTTCTCATTGTTGGTACAAGACACACCAAGGTGCAGGCATAGCCCATGCAGAGGTGAGTATAATAATACTCAGTAGGGACCCTAATACCCCTGAAGGTATCTCATAGTTCCACAAAGGAAAAACCACAAAGAAAGAGCTCAATCACAAGCACAAAGCAATAGTCATCTCACACTAGGTATGCAATGCAGAGATTAGAAATATAGATGATTAGTATTAATCTATATCATCTTATTATATTTATAAGTTCCGCACCTAAACTTCAAGAAGATATTATATTATTAATCCACTCTTGTACATGATTTGTTGTTCCACAATGGGCCACTGTAAGGCAGGTCCTCGTTGGGTCATGCTACAGCTGGTCCACATAGGGTCTCTAGAATGATGATCCACACAGGGTCTCTAGAATTTTGATCCACACAAAGTCTCTATGATGATGATCTATACAGGGTCGCTATAATATTGATCCACACAGGGTCGATATAATGCAGATTGATGTAGGGTCTCTATGATATTGATCCACAGAGGGTTTCTATGATGTTGATCCACACAAGGTCACTATGATGCTGATCCAAAAAGGGTCTCTATGATGCTGATCCGAAGAGGGTCGCCAGTATAGAGGTAGGGATGATTATTCATATAACTAGATCATCTCACTCTGGAGTTTCTGATTCTAACCCACATTGGTCGCTCTTCTTCTTCATGCCACAGCCAACCACATGATTCCCACTCAACACGCTTGATTCTGGGAGAATCGCTCCTCAAGCAGTCAGTCGTATTTTAACTGGTACAAAGTCCTGCAAAAAGTATACCCAAGGGACCACCCTGTCATAGGGGTCCCAACGTGACAGACGGCGCATCGTTCGGACGCTGGGTTTGTGAGATATTGGAAATTTTATAAAAATGGCCCAGTTGAATTTAAGTCTGATCCAACCTTAGTTGTACAACAAACTCCCCCAAAACTCACTTAGAGTATGTCCACATGACCGCCGTGTCACAATGGTCCTAATTCTATAGATGGTGCGTCGATCAGATACCCGGTCTGTAAGTTACATCCCTTCTGTGAAACAGGGGTGATCGCACCTCGGTCTAACCTAACTTGGTCGAGACTGATGAAATATTCCAAAGGGACATCTTCCCAAAAGGGGTCCCAAATCCACTAACGGTGTGTTGAACGGACACTCGGTTCTTCAGTTACGAGTGTTTCTTTACTCAGGGACCGGTTGGGTCTAGGCCCGGTCCAACTCAGTCAGACTGGCCCAACGCATTGGTCTTGGGGTCTACCTGACCCCACTCGGGTCTAGCCCATTAAGGGTCAGCCTGCTTCACTGGTTTCGGCCCATCGTGGTCGGCCCGGTTTGGTTCACGGGCTCAGGCCGTGGTTGGGCCAGCCCGTCGAGTGGGGCTCGGCCCACCTATGATAGCCCGCTGGCCCGCGAGTCTGGTCTGGCCCACTGGTGGGCCCGGCCCACTAGGTAGGTCTGGTCCGCTGGGCGGAACCGGCCGGCTGGGCCGCGGGTCCATTCCATTTGGCTAGCCCGAGTCTGTCCCGGTCTGCTCGGCCAGCCCGCGTCCAGCCTAGTTCGCCATAAGGCGGACCGTTTTATTCCACTGGCCCCACGGTTCCTAGGCTGTTTCTCCGAGCCGGTGGGGCGCTGTCCCACCGCATTAAACAGTCAGTCATTTGGTTGACCGGGTTTCTCAAAGACGATGCACCGCGGGCCGCGCTGCACCCTCCTACCGCGGCGGCTACCACCGGGGGCGCCTGCGGGCGCCGCCACTATCCCGCATAGCCATCTCGGGCCGACCGCCCTTGGGTGCCGCGGTGCACGACGACATGCCATTTTCCACCACCCATGGGTAGTCACCGCGGGTCTCCTCCGGCCACCGCTGGCTGCCAGCGACATGGCGCAACGGCGGTTTCTTCCACGGGCCACCGGACGCGCTCCGGTGGTATGTTTTTCATGTCGTATTCACCTACGGCTCTTCCAGGATACAGTCGTCATAGCGTGAACCTCTATTTTTTATTTTCTTCATGTTGGAAAAAATTGTTCCCCGAAGTTCACATCAAGAACGAAGCGGCAGAGGGTTCGGGCCTTGTTCGTTTGGCCCGCGCCCTCCGCGTTACGTGATAACAAGTGGAAGAGAAATTAACTCATCAAAGAAAACTTCAAATAAACCCCCTACCTAGATTAGACATCCACTGATGATGATCGATGGAACCTCCTTCATCGTTGTCATCGGTTCATGATTCGGTGGCGCTCGTCACCACTCACTGGAACTGGTCTCATCCTCCAAGTGGTTGGCATCATGGTACTTTTCCAGAGCTTCATTTCTTGGTGAATTCGTGAAAACACTCCACCCCAAGATCCATATAAATAGGATAGGGGAAGGGTGAGTAAAACACATGGAATTAATGGGGTTCATTTAATTAATGAACCTTCCAAATTCCAACGGTGCAGTTACAAGAATAAAAGGGTGTCAATCCATTTAATGGATTGACACGTCGTCGGTCCCACCACCACCACTTTTCTATTGGAGGAAAATAAAAATAGGAAATGAAACAAAATAACATAACATGTTATTTTTATTAATCTTTCAAAAGTCTACAAAATTAACTTTTTCACCTGACCAACTGCGGTTGAAGTGAAGTCTCCGTTAAGAAAATCTCGGCTTTGCGGACCCAATGGTGCCCTCAAATTTTCAATCCGAGCACCAGTTCAAAAGATAGAAAATACCACCCACGCATTTACTGAACGTACCTTAAAATGGCTTAGAAATTCATTTTGGGGACACCAGGCCTCGAAATCACGCACTGTTAATTTTCAAAGACTCATAATAATTCCATAAAATTAAAAAAATACATAGAAAATCTGGGTCTTTCAAATAGGGATGAAACTGTAAAACATAACAAGTTGTGACACTGAAGAAAAGGCCACATGTTTTGATAACCCAAGGGTCGCCCAATTAATTTGGGTTTAAAATATCTTTTACTAGCTTTAAATGGCTTTGAAAGGGGTTTTAAAATGCTTTTACGTCGAAAGATATGTCGCTGGGGAAAAACTGGAAGGTCTTGGAAAAATAGGGAAGGAATCACCATTAGGTGAGGAACCGTCTCCCTAACATCGTCTCTTTGGTTCTATTGCCCTAGAACCCTCTCCCTTGCACTGTCACCCTAGCATCGATGCCGATTGGTGCTAAGGATGACCCATCGGTTCCACCGACACTCATCGGTGCCACCGACGCTGATCGCTGCCACCGATGCTGATCCGTGCCACCGATGCCCCTCTGGACCACCGATGCCCATCGATTCCACTGTTCGCTCATCAGTGCCACTTTCACTGATCAGTACCACTGATGCCCATCGGTTCCACTGATGCCCATCGGTGCCACCGACTCTCATCGATGCCACCATTCACTCATCGGTGCCATCATTCTTCAAATCCTAAAATTTAGAAAACTTCTTAATGAGACACCGATGGTCCTCAAAATACCTGAAACCTCAGAAATTTTGAAAAGTAATGGACTAGGAGGGTCCGAGACATTACACTGATGTGCTTGATCTGCTATGGGGAAAAGGTAATAATGACAGATCCATTATGAAATTAGAAATATGTGCTGATGTATAATACAGTATAATATTTTGGTCTCATATGTTAACCTTGAAATATGAAATTGTTTTTATACTTATGGTGGTGTCAAACTTATATGACATGAACTTATAGTTCATGATAAATTTCTAATGATTTCTCACTCTTATGGTATATGTCTTTTGAAATGATATTTTTTTATGAAATGGATTATACTTACAATCCATGATAGATTCTATTTTAACTTTTAAAGTTATATTCATAATCTTGTAGCCTTATTATTATCTTATTCTTTCATATGATCATTGGTTGATATATTCCTTATTTACCCTTACTGAGCATCTAATCTCTCCATTTTTTATGTTTCCTTTCCCCATGTTATGAATAAAGGATTAAGTAGTGTATATATATGAAGTATTCTAAAAGGTAAGATATTTGTGAGATATTTTGATTATCTTTCGTTAAATAAGAATATTGTGAATCTAGTCTCCAAATACATAAAACTTTTACAGTCCTTGAGCATGAATTTTTTGAAATGTATTGAATATTAATCTAAGAAGATGTAATATTTATGTATGAAAATCCTTGGTCATTATATCTATTTCACTTAAAGGACTTTATTTTAATCCATTTGAGAATTGATCAATCTTTATTTCAAGTTGTATAATAATAATAGAATCAAACCTCATAAGTCTCATAAAATTTTTCTCATATATACAAAATAGATTCATCATTATTTTATTTTAGCTCAAGTAATTTCTTCTCTATTTTCACATAAATAATACGTGGAAATTAATTTTTAAAAACAACCTTTAAAACTTATCACACTTCATAGAGTCAATTTCATTTTGTTCCCTCATGATCATGAAAAGATTCCACCATTGATATACTTCACCTTCCAAATGAAAAACAACCATAATAACGTTTTCATGCTCTGAACATAGGAAAATAGAAAATATATTTTTAGTGGTCCTAATCCATTTCCTGGAAATTAGTGGAATATTAGACCCACTAAAATAAGGTGAATGTTTTCTTTTTAGGAACTAAATAGAATATTTTTCATCCATTACTCATTTGGAAGCTGAGTGTGATTTATGGATTTTAAATTTGAGTAAACATAACACTGAAATTTTGCGTTCAAACTCCCAACATTCAGTTTCTTATAATTAAATTCACTGAATAGTATATAAAATTCAATGTTACAATATTTTCTTATATTTATATCCATTTTATACAACCAAAAATCATATTTTGAGAAACAATAATCATAGTGAAACCACATAATCATGAAAATCATTTATATGATATCTAAATCATGAAACTTTTATTTCAATCTATGACACATTAAGCTTATCTTAGGTCATCTATGGTCATTATATATTCAAATACTTCATAACAGACTATAAAGAAAATGTAAATTAACTTCAGAACATCCCCTAGGAGTATCTATCCTGGTTTGCATTATTAGGCCCACGCATCATGCACTATAGATGATCGAGTTAATACTCACTTCACCCCTTTCAAATTTGTTACCCTTAAGTTCAAATATTTCATATTCACATAAATATTCAAATATCTAGAGTGGTACGTATTTTCTAGGAAAATCACACTTGTTTGTTTACCATAACAAGGAATTTTCTTCTATACTTAGATATATCCTAGAGGTTCTCACTAAAGTTTCTACATCCTGATTTCTAAAAAAAACTAAACATTTATTTAATAACAACTATGGAATACCAAAAATTAAATACATAAATATTAAATATTTTATGATGAATATATTTTACATATCATTACGATCCATTCTTGAACTATAAAGGTTTAGTTTCACTATAAACTTTAATTCATAAATAACTAGTATATAAAATATTTCAATCATCTCCCAGTAAGTTCTTAAAAACTATCACCCTTGTTAAACACATCATATATAAAACCATTCTTCATATTATGTGGAAAAGGAAAAAAATAAATGATGAGCTCATATACTCAATAAATGTAATAAAGGGATATATTATTCAATGATTATGTGTAATCATATCATGAGGATAAGGGTATGATAACATGATCTTAACATTTGAAATTCATAGTCAGTAATTCATAGCTCATAATCTTGATTCTTGTCATAAATCTCAGTAGTTCATAAGACATGAATAATAAATCAATAAAAGATCATGATTCATGAGAGCATAATATTAGCATAAGACCATGTCATGAAAGAGTGGAATAAAGTATGGAATAAAAAAATCATAGAAAATCTTTGCTAGATACCAACCAAGACATTAATGACATGTTAATATTGAAATACCCACTAATTTATCATCTTTGGTCTTATTCTAACCACCCTTTTAAACTTTTTGGACTAGGGATAAACTCCTTTGTACCCAAGTTGGGAGTCAGATAACCTCATGTATACCATTTGAGCTCATAAAACATTAATATTTACCCAATTAATTGGAGGGATATAATGGAACCACCCATATTATAATAATAATTCATTCATATATATATCCAAGATCATGAAATCATTTATCATTTCATCATAGCTTAACCCATGTAAATGAAAATTGATTTCATCGATATTTCTTCATCATAATCATAAACCATCCAAATAAATAATTGAGATGGTATCATAGGATCATATACCTAATGAAGAATAAATAAAATTAAATAATGTTATCATAGATGAATAATTCCTTTAAACTATCATTACAATGTTCCTTCAGGAAAATACATTTTTCATTTTGAAATCACTTATATAAAATATAAATATTTCCCAAATATTAGTAATAAGTAACTTGATCCTAAAACGACAAGAATATTCCTTTTAATACTATTTATATAAAGTCAAACATGAGTAAAAATTAATTTAATAAACATTTAGATAATATTAAAAATAGTATTTAAAATTTTTTAAATAAAATATGGACATGGAAGAAAACATTCCCATCCAAATAAAAGATAATTTTAGTTTTCTTTAAAAACATTCTTTCCATATTTTTAGTACATAAAGAAAGGAAATGGAATAGAAACCCTATTATTTCTAGAAATAAATAGAGAATATGAAAAAAATATTTTTCATAGATAGATCATATAATTTCATCATTGAAAAATTTGAGCATAGACAATCCCAATAAAAATTGAGATTGAAAAATAAAACCCTTGCCTCAAGTTCGAATTGCTTCATAATCACTCTAAACTCCTGTATAATATATTTAAATTTATTATAATTAAATAATAAAACAATATAATTTATTATAATATCATCTATATAATATACTTATAAAATTTCAACACCCATTTATTAATAATTCTTTCTCAAAATCATTATTTCTATGTGTTAATTGTTTAACATTTCAATTAAGTTTTGATTTGAAAGTTTTGGTCCCCATACATTTATCATGGTTTCATATTCTACATAATGTTAATAATGATATAAATGTAATATATATTCATTATATACATATTTATATCATTCCATAAAAGGTATATATAGAAAAATGAATTACATTATTCATAAAGATGGTAGTTTGTACGTATGCATGATTGTTGTTTTCATTTTCTAACGAAAAGAATGAAAGAAGGATAAAAAATATTTTACCATTAAAAAAATAATAATTATATTATAAATATCATATATATATATATAATAAATCCATATTTATATCCATCAATGTGAGGTGGTTATGGAAAATGAGTCTTATGAATATGTGGAGGTTGTTGTCCACACGTATGCATGAGCAAAAAGTTTATTTCCCATTTAATAAAAAATAGCTGAGAAATAGTTGTGAAATCATCAAAACAGAATCTCAATATATTTTTGATACTATATTAATCATTTAATGAAATATATATATATAAGATTATTATATAGGGTTTTAGAGGAAATAAAAGAGAAAAATATTAGTTAATATTTATACCTCTTCTTGGAGATTCCTTCTTTGGATTACACCTTAAGCCTTAAAAGATACATCTTAGGAGAATAATAGGTGATATAGAAATTAGGGAAGGAATATTTGAAGGTTATTGGATGGTTAGTTTCTGATCTATAAGGCTAAAAGTTCATGAATAATGGAGGAGATGAGGTTCCCATTTATTAGCGAGTGAGAGGACACACGTGTAATTACTTTAAATATTTAAATAATATAAGGTCATTTTGATGTGAAAGTGGAGAAAAATGGTCAATTATTAGAAGTTAATATAATATAGGGTAAATATTTATTTATCCAATAATAATTACACATGTTTATGTGTCATTATTACCCTTATCTTTTATTTTACCCCCCCCCCCCCTCCACCATATACATTTTTTTAACCCTGACTCTGTAAATAAATTTTTACTAATTTTACTATTCATTACAACCAAAAACAAAAGTTGAATCATTAAAAAAAATAGATTTTTTTTACATATATGGAACTTATTTTATCAAATTAAATTTATATAGGTGGAAGAAATTAATTTTATAATAAGTGCGTAAAACGCAACAACAATCTATTTGTTTTTGAAAAAATGAGCTTTTAAGAATAAAATTGAAGTTGAATTCAATCCATACATTGTAAAAATTATAAAATGAATTTTAAAATATTTTATTGAATATATAATATATAAATTTCATCAAAAAACCAATCAATAATGACATATTTAAGTTATTATAATAAAAACACATTCCACTTAAAAAAAATTGTTTTATGAACAAAAACATGTTTTACAATTAAAATATTTTATCTTTATTCTTAACCTTTAGATAACTAATTTGTGTATAAATATTAGTTTATTAATATAAATTTTCTATATATTTTATTTAAATCATTTTTCAATAGTAATCAATGAACTTTCTTTAGATATAATATATAACATTTAGAAAAACACATTTCTTCAAAAACATGGGCCTTTTAATCAATAAATACTTTTATTAAAATTGAATTCTTATCAAAACATTGTTACCATTGTACATATATTTCAGAATCTAATAAATATTATTCATACCTAGTAATGTGATTTTATGGCTATAAAGTTATATTATACCACAGTTTCAATTAGACTCGTGGAAGTATGTAAAGTAAGTTGTCGAATACCTCAAATTTATTTCAAAGTTAATACATATAAAATATTATGGTGTTTCATAGTTAGTTATTTGGTATTATCCTCAAACATTTATGTATGATGTATAGGATAATACCTCTTTGGTATTATTTTTATCTTGGTAATTATTATTTCTCTCACTATTTGATCAGTAATATTTATCCTTGCATTTATTTACTCTTATATAATCCATGGATATCTTTTTTGCTATAGAATTTATTTTTTCATAAGTTATTAATTATTTCATGATTATGTATGATATAATCCACTATAATCTTCCCCTAATAGAGTTTCTAAGTTCACCACTTTTTATTGTTTTCCATTTACCCAGGAAACCTGGAGGTTTAATACGTTTGGTATAGGGATTTCCTTGCAGAAATAATAATGTTTTAGTGTTTTCATATGATGTATCTTAGGTTTTGAATTTAATTTTATGTTCATTTATGTATCTATTTTCATGATTATAATAAAAAAATTATATCTTATAATATATGTTTTTTACGAATGTAAAAAGTAAACACCATATTTGGGTAACTTGAGTTGGGGTATTACACATATAGATAATATAGTTTCGATGAACCAGAATCCACAATACTCACTTTCTTTGGATGCATGATTTTAGGTCACAGTAACTATTTAAAAATAATAAACCCATGAAAATGTTTTTTAAATCCTAAATTAAGATTCAAGGGCCGCACTACATTCTTCTCCACAATGCACTACTTCATTGAAAGATATTTCTATTTAGAAATGTGTATGCCTTGGATTAAGGACATGATAGTTAATCTACAATCACTGTGAGACTCTGGATACATCATAGATCTTAATTTTATGCTCAATTGAACTTGTATTCATAGTGATATCCTTAATCAACACATGATGAGATTAACAACTCAATGTGAGGGTTGAACGTTACTCTAACATGACATCACAATAGCATCATTTACTTCTTTCAGATGAGGATAATTCCAAAATGGAATTACCCTATTGCCTTCCTTCTCTTCCATGCAGATAAAGAAATGTAATTACCTATTCTTAATCCATGATCCTTAAATCTAAAAATAAACTATATATGGAAATGGAATCCACTATGGTTCTCTTACATAACCTTTTTTTGTATCTATCAATATAGATCTCGCTCCTCTATTTTTATGAAAATATAGATATACATTATTTCGCCATATTTTCACGAACTTTTATAATAATAAAAATAAGAACATTTTTCTTATACACCATATCATCAATGGAATGGCTCCCATATTGGCCCTCTATGATATCAAATCACACCAAGTGTCCCATATGGTTTAGTGTGGTCAAAAACACAAATTTAATTGGAACAAATGATCTAGATATTTCTCTATGATCTCCATATTAGAATTCAAAAAAATACTCTATTTTATCTTGATTCAAGTCCACCATGGAAATGTGACATCCAAAACACCAGTTCAGGAATCTAGTTCAATAAAATGATATGAATTTCATGGAATGATATTCTCATATTTCAAATCATGGGACTATTTGAAGACATGAAAAATGATCAAACCAAGACATACCGTGATGTGGTGTGACAATAACCACAACATATTACTTCTCTATAAAAACACCAACTAAAATGGATAGATCTATATACACCTTTATGTTTTCAGAAAAACCTTAAATATCTCGATAATCAACAAAATATTCGTTATGATGTGGTGCTTCCCTAAGAACCCATTTCAAAAAATGTTATATTTAATTTACAATGTCTTTAAAAATAAATATAAAATGTCTCCATATTTTTCATAGAAATATTGTTATCATAAAATGGCCTCTTCCATGGCATGGATCTCATCATCTCCTAGTTTTACCACCACAAATTATTCACTAAATCCATCAAAATGGATTTCACACCATTTCAAAAACATCATCGCTTTCTCGACACTCACTATATAAAATAAAAATCCAATTAAATTATTGATTTACCTTTATGTTTCAATGAATCATGGCATGGATAGTCTTCTAATGGACTAAATAGATATACTCAAAAATATAATGGATAAATCCTTCTAATTCATGAAAAAAATATTCGACTCCTAAAAATATATTATATTCCAAATAAAACCTTTCAAAATAAGAGAAAGTTTCTAAAAAACCTTATTCATCCATGAAAAATATTACATTCACAACAAATTTTTTCCTTTTCTACATTCTATAATCCTAAAAATAGTATCCATCTAAAAAAATATTTTATGTACAATCCAAAAATATTATTCATACTATAAGTACACAAGATTTACCAATTTTTCATCATAAATAAATTTTATACAGATTACATAAGTATATTATAAACACTTTGGTTCTCTAATACATTAACATTTTAAAAAACATAGAGACTTAAGCTGTATAAGACTTAACCAAAATCTCAACAAGTCTACTCAGAACTATAAACCTAACATATAAAATTTGTTTATCAACACTTGATCTAATTTTCAGATTCTTCTAGATTATCTTCAAATTATGTTATTACAAATATTTTTTCGTTTTGGAAACTAAAAATCACTTATATAACATACACATATTCCATGTATGCATCCTAAAAACTTATTAATATGGTTCACATGTGTATGGTAACCATATTCTCCATCAATACTTTATCCAAGACACAATGTCACCTCATTCCACTCATCTTTAAATTACCAAGTAATATAACCCATGTATTAAACTACCTCACAAATTATTTCATGATTCCAATGATGGAGAAAAATTTATACACCAAATACACCTTTGGTTTCAATACAAACACATTGTATCATGTTTTAAAAAAACATAAACATTTACATAAAAAATCATTTATTCTAGCCCAAAATCTTATGATATAAACATCTAATTTCAATTAATTAATTCAAAATATTTCATTATAACTCATAAAATCTTGTTAAAAATTTATATTATAATAAATAACACATAAACATGTAAAATAAATACTAATACACCCATTTAATGATTAAAAATTCACTATTAAACTCATTAATGAAAACGACTCCAAATTAAAAACTAGTTCCACCAATTATCAAATTTAATCAATATTTACCATAAGTAAATTTACATTTCTATCCAAGATACACAACTATAAAATATATTTAAAAGATATAGAATCATATAAAATAATTTTAAACTAGTTTAACTTAATTATCAACAAATTAATTTCAAAAAAAATTATAAAATTTTACAATAAATATATAAACAAACATTTAAATGAAAATAAATGAAATAGGTATCCATCCTCTTTATTGGAAAACAAAATTCACTAAGAATTAAGTATTAATTCATTATTGAGAATTAGGAATCCATAATTTATATAAAATAAAAGGAAAAAAGAATATTGGAATTTAAAAATAACAAAAACATGTTGCATTAACAGAAAATGATATGAATTTTTAAATTATTATCATTGTTATGTATCCTATATAAAGAGATTACACATAAAAAAGAATAATATATTTATATTGCAAGTTGGATAAGGAAAAGGGTATATTAGAGAGTTCAATTTTAAAATGAATAATAACTTGGAAATAGAAAATGTATGGATTAATCCAAAATCATTGACTAAAAAATATCAAAAATTCTCTTATGAAAATAAATCCACAAAATCCTACTGGGTATATGGTACCCAGCCATCAGCTACCTAGTCCCAACAGGCCACCCAATTTGATCCTACTAGAAACTAGATGGCTGGTCCAAAACTAATCTATCCATGTATCCTCTATTAGTTCCTCAATACCATAAAACTATGTGTGGTGGTTATTATTATATAATTTTAGAAAGTCCATAACAAATTATCCCTTCCCTTAATATTCCTCCATCCAAAACACAAAAAAAATTATAACTAAAAACAAAAACCAAAAAATATAAATCAAAATGGTATTAAAAATAATATCACGCATTAAAATCTAAAGTTGTTACACCCTAACATATGAAATTTTATAATTAAAATGAATATAAAATTCAAAAATGATGATTAAATGAACATTTTTTTTCAAAAATACATTGGTTCATCATTAAAATTATTCCCATAAACATTTTTACTAATTGTTTCAAAATAAAATAAAACATAAAAAACATTATGCTTCTCATTCACCATCTATTATTCAATACCATAAAGAAAATAAACGACTTATAACAAAAATCATTCCAAACTAAATACATATAAAAATTCTTATAAAAAAACCTTACTATAAAGTGAACTAAAAACAACAAACTGATTAGGTCACTACCTCAAAAATTCATTAATAGTTATCAATAAGTCTTATTTTATGACACTTCAATTGGATAACAATTTATCAAAATTTATACACCATATCCTTAAAAAATCATACTTAATAAAAACAAGTACATACATCATGAACAATATATAACTATCAACAAAAATATACCAAATACAACAGTTTATAACATCCTTTAAGAAGAAAGAAATAATTAAAAATCCCTCAATGAAAACTCTAACATTTCAAAACATTCATCAAGTAAAAAAATAATTCTTAATTCCAAAAATAGTACAAGAGTTCCCATTTCAATTTAATTTTATTGTCATAGTTTTAAACACCATAATATACTTTCTTTGTTTAATTCCAAACACTATAACCTCAAGTTTAACATCAAATACTTATAAGTTAACAACCAATTAAATCTCATAAATTATGATTTATAAATTATAATATAGCAATAAAATCCCTCTTATTCTATATTTAAATTATAAAAACTATTTATGTTTCAATCATTTAAATTATCCCAAATATTAATTTAAGAAAAAAAAAGAAAATTAAAAATTTTACAAACACTATATTCAAACTAAGATTATTAAAAATTAATATTATTATTAATCATTAAATAAAAAATTTATCACATATTCCTTACTCTAATAACCAAAATATATCAAAATCATACTATTAAATGCTATATTCAATCACATTTCCACCAATAATCATACAATAAAACACTAAAATTATATTATAGGATGTTTAATCAACTAATATAATTTATGATATATGAAACTCAAAATAACATTTCAAATAATATACCATGATGTTTAATACACCTCACTAGGGGAGAATAAAAATAAATATAAACCATATGAAGATCGGATGACACCACTCAATATTAAACTACTCCAAAATCCCAATTTTCCAATATAATTTGTTTGATCGGGTCTATTTGTGGTTTACTACTCAAATCTAAAAAATCTTAACTCTCCCAACCTCTAACCCAACAACTTGGTTTCCCTCTATTGCTATTTGTATTATATCAGCTCAAATATCTATCCATCATACATAAATTGGAATTTTATAAACCTAATAAGCATTCTTAATAACCAAACTTTAGCTTAGGTGATAAGGGAAGAAAATGTATGCAATTGTAATAATTTACCCTTTATAAACAATAGTAAATAAATTAAAGGATTTTAATCAAAAATAAAACAATAGGTTCCCCTAGGTTGGAATTTTCATGAATCCTAGAAAATATATTTTTTAAATATTTTCTCAAGTAAAAAAATTCATAACCAAGAAAATAAACATATAACTATATTATTGTATATACATAAAACTATAAAAATAATAAGATATAAATAAAATATCATATAGTTGATATACATAACCCAACAATAGATAAAATAAAATGAAAAATTACCTCCTCAAGAAACATGGAAATCTCCAAATTCCATAACCTCTATAGTGTTAAGTAAGAGCCCATGGCCAACTCTAATAAATAAGTAAGATCATTATATACATGAAAGATATATCTGTAAAAAGAATATTCAATAAAAACAAAGGCATATAGGTTATGACTAAGTATTAACTGGCTGTGATGACTCCAGTGATTCGAAAAAAAATTATTTTATATAAAAAATGAAATATGTTTCTTTAAATAGTTATGAATGTACTTTTCTATTCATATTTAAAAATGAATAAGAAAAAAATGGGGATATTATCTTTTAATTCAAGATTTGGAAAACTACAATGGTTTAGAAAAATAATTCCAAGAATAAAATATAATATAAAATATATCAACCATTTTTATTACAAAGTTTGATAACATTAGTGATTCTTTGAGAGAGTTTCAAAAGAAAAATTCCATTCTAATGAACAACACAAGTAAGACCAATAAATCAAGTAATTATTCTAACTTTAGTAGACTAGATCTATTAGCCATTTATTATAATGGAAACACAATATATAATATCATAAAATACAAGATATAAATGTTTAATAGTTTGAGGAGACTAGACAGATACATGAATATTACATTACATATAAAACATAATCTACATTGAAGTGCCCAGGGAGATGTTACACCACTAAGAATGGGGGTTAAATCAACAGGTTTTTTTTCATTTTATCTTCCTTTTAAAATTATCCTATGTTGACCTATTAGGATCTGATCCACTCTTGTGATTTCATGACCTTTTCCAAATGTAGTAAAAGAAAATAGAATATGAAAAAAAACTTTTTACAGGTTTCACTCTCAAAATGATTATACTCTTTACTATGATTAGTTAGACTTTAGAATCATATATTCACAACTATAATCAATAGAAGATACATTATATAATACTTATATAGGCCCTCTATTTTCAAAAATTAATGTTACATAACTTTTTTGGAATACTTAACACATTATTCAAACATATTTCTAAATACTGAATTAGTCTAGTGTATTTGAAAACACGGAAACATAAAAACTGGTACATAAATAAGCTACATTATCTCCCACAGGGTTCTTCTTTACTATTAACCTTCTTAGACACACAAAACATAATACATATCTTTATAACTAGGGTAAGGAAATATAAAAAAGGGTGACCTCAAATGCTTAGTAAGGGTATACAAGTGAGATATATAAGCATAATCATGAGAATAAGGGTATGATAACGTGATCATGAAAATATAATATCATACTCTACATATCAAAGATCATATACAAGAATCATGACAAAAATATTGGCAGTTTATAAGACATGAATCATAAGGAAATAAACAACAGAATCCATGAAATCATAACATAGGAATAAAATATATAATTGTGTCAAACACATAAGCATAAAATATGATTTACTTAGTAGAAAAGGAATTGCTTCCAAGACCTTCTTATAAGTACGATTTCATTCCCCATACCATCTTCTTATTCATGGTTCACTCCCATGTTTATCTTAGTTACATGAGTTCACTCTTCATACCATTTTGGTAGTCATAGTTCACTCATATGGTCATCCTAGTAGTCAAGGTTCACTCCCAATACCATTGTAATCTATCTCATGATATATAAATATTTACCCAATGCATTGGAGGGATATATAGGTTTCACCCATGTCATAATAAAATCACAAATAAAAGTTCCACAAGATCATTATAAATCATATAATAACCCATGAAAATAAATGGGTATCATAACTATGTAATCATATCATAAACTATGGAAAAAGACAGGTTTCATAGTCATTTCACCATAGACATAACCCATGAAAATAGCAGTGTTTAAAAAGCATACAACTCATGGAAGAGAAATGGGTTTCATAATCCTCATTCCATCAGAACACAAACCATTTGAGAAATAATAAAAATGGAACCTTTGGATAATTTCTTAAAAGGGAATGAGTAACATTACAAGATATCATATTATATTTATAATAACTTAGAGAGATATTTTGACAACATTTCCTGAGGACAATATCATTTATTATCTCAAATAAAATATCTTTAAAATATAAAAACCTTTTGAAAACAAATTTCTTGAAATTAAACTTGAAAGATTATAAGGAAAGCTTTGAAAAAAATTTGGAATCCTCTTTCTTCAAAAACAAAAAAGGGATATTTAAAAAAAATTAAAACCATTTTATTTGAAATTACTTTTAAAACTTATAAATAAGGCTTGAAATAATTTTGAAAACTTTTTTCCTTAAAAACTTATAAAAGAATCTTTAAAACATTTTGAAAAAAAATTCCTTATTAACATATAAAGTAATATTTAAAACCTTATAAAAAAAATTCTCCAAAATAATTTGAAAACATATAAAAAATCATTAAAACCATAAAAATATATTGAAATCCATTTTCCTTGAAAATTAATTCAAATATCTTTTTAAAAAATTCTTGAAAACATTTCTAAAAACATATTCTTTGAATAAAATAGATTTATGACCAAAGAGATAGACGGTCGGATTTTACATAGAAACATTATGTTAAGTACCAAAGAATTGAAAAATAGTACTAATACCTCAGGATATCTTGAATAAACATATGAGAATAAAATTCATGAGTGTTCATGAGATATGGATCAAGATATTTTGTTAATTGATGCATAATCATAAACAATCTCAAAAGGTGATGAGATTGTTTCAATAAACTCATGTCACTTGGTAACTTGGGATCATACTCTCTATGTAAGAAAAAAAATTACATGAATATTAAAATATCATAAAAACAAGGATATTAATTATATAACATGTAAAATGGAAGTATATACACCTCAAAAAACAATTTAGGTGCATAACAAAACATGAGTCTCAAAGAAGGAAAATTGAGACAAAACTATTTCACTGATTTGGTAACTTTTGAAACATAAACCCCATGAAAGAAAGATAATAAAATGGATATATTAATTCATGTAAATTTAATTATAAGATACATATAATACATTCATGTATATTACATACACCACACAAAAGAGGTGAGTGATGATTAAGGCATGTGTCTCACAAAAATAAAAGTGAGATGAAATTCCCTTACATTATATCTTGAATCTCATCATACTCATTAAAAAACCTATATAATAAATATAAATTTATTAAACATAATTTACAGAACCAAATTATTATATATAATACCATATATTTCTTTATTATGACGTTATATTACTCTCATGTTAACCATCATATGTTAATGTTTCACTTCGGGTAATATCTTCTTTATACATTGCATGTGTCTTAAGTTGTTATATATTTGATCCTTATAAATATATAATAATTACATAATGTAAACCATTATATAAATATCATCTATATTAGTTATATTTTTAGTATGAAATGGGAAACACCATTCATGGAGACGGTAAGTCGTATGTATGCATGAACATTGTTTCCATTTTTATCGTTGTATTGAAAGAAAAAAATAAAATTAAATATATGTATTTATGTATATAACATCATTAAATTATAATTATAATGTTTTATATGACATATAATTTCACTAAACCCATCCTCAATGCATTCCATGTAGTGTGTGAACGATTCACATCGCTTTGAGGGGGCGATAGTCCACACTTCCTTAAACAAAATTATTGTATTTTCACAAAGCGGAGAGTATAAAGATATTTTTATAAAAGTATTAAATAATCTATAATACAAAATAAAATTAATATATAACATATATAAATATATTTTTCATCATAATTTCCAACATGAGAGGCGATAAATGAAAAATAAACAATTTTCGTTTCGTGAGGCAGTAGTTCACCCTACACGTATTTGTTACCCATTAGATGTAGGTGTTTGTAAATGTAGGTAGAACCATTATAATAAATAATCCTATTATATTTAATATACTTTTGTTTTTATAAAATCCTGTAATAAATGGTGTGGCAGGGGTGGAGAAAGAAAATAAAAGTAGTCTGAGAGAAGACTTTGCCTCTTAATCAAGTACCTCCTTTTAGTTTGTGCCAAAAGGATTCCTTGGATTTCATTATGCCTAAGAATATGATTCTATGAGGAAGGTAGGGATGTCAGTAAGTGTATTTTTTAGATATTTTCTGAACATAAGTGGTTTTATGGTTGTGAAGAATCGGGATAGGTGGTGGCATTTTATAGGGAATGGAAACGATAACCTTTGAATTTTTTAAAACAAGTTAGGGGTACCCACTTTTTTACCTAAAACAATTCTTTAAAAACAAAAAAATCACTAATTTAAGCTTAATTGGTGAATAATATCCATAAAATGGGTTTTGGATAATTTTCTAGGACTTTTGGTTTATACATATGAGGTTTAGTACTTTGTTATCTGAATTTATCTCTTAATCGTTGTAATTAATTTTAATCACTTTCACTAATATTTTAGGTCAAAATAAATTTTACATTATTATATATTATAAATTATTTTGATTCCAAATATGGAATAAATTTTTAAAAATTCTAATCACATAATTGGTAGAAATCTATATATCTTCTAAACTTGGCATTTTTCTACCTACGTGTCACCAAACCACGCAGCCACGTCACAGGAAATTCTCCAACCTAACACTCCATTCCCGAAAACACCTCCCACGACCCCGACCACAAGCATGATTTTCCCTATCTATTTACTACCCTCCCCAATTCACCGCATCAATTCCATTTTCCCAGTTCTAGGGTTATCGCAACCCTCCCCAATTCCCCCTCCCTGAATCCTCTCTCCTTCTCCCATCCACTCCTCGAATCCCCTCTATAGCTGTGACTCCACCTACGCGTGATCTGCCTTCGTCTCCTCCAACTTATTCTCCTCCATGTTCGGATCCTTCAACTATTCCTTCTCTGCAACTACTGACTCCCACTTCGGCACTCCGATGTTCGGGTCCTCCACACTAGCTAGGGTTCCCGCGCCCTCGATAACGCAACGAGTAAGCCTAGGTATAAACCAGAAACTTCCGCTCCTCTGAAGTCCGCTCCTTCATGTTCGGTTCCTCCGACTATTCCTTCTCTGCATCTGGTGACTCCCACTTTGACACTCCCACGTTCGGGTCATTTGCTCCACCTAGGGTTCCCGCACCCCTGAGAATGCAGTGACTATGCCCAGGTATAAACCAATGACAAACATCTAAACCAATGTCAAAGTTCTTCATGTATCAATGTATTTGATTTCTTATGGTGTTTTTATAAAACGATTAATCTGTATTATTTGTCGTGGATGATGGGTCTCTGGATCTAAAATCTAATTCAGGGTGACAGATCTCAGAATAGAACATCTGGGGAAGAGTTGCAAGCATATACTTGAATTAAACTCGAGCAGTTGTATGGTATATGTTCAAATCTAAAATAAGGGTTCATCGCATATCTATTCATACTTGTAGTTGGGCTTGTCTGTGTGCTATAGAGAAATATTACAAACAGAAGCACATAGTATGAGTTCAAATGTGTTTAAGAAATTATCTTTGTTATCTAGAAGACGGTATTTATGTTGCAATATTCAATTGATTTGCAGTTTCCCAATCGCCATGGTGTATGAAGGACTTCCTTCTATAGATTTTTTTTTATGATCACATTCATACCTAGGAATATTATTTATGAATGCGAATATATATTATATGCATCAGTTTGATTGAACTGCATTCTGAAAAAAAAATCAGCTCTATTGACATGTGGTTTGATGTATGCACTTGAACTCATCTTGTCTGACATGAATATGAATTATTTCTTTTTAATTTCTCATAGCACTTAAATTTGAATTAATGATACCCTAACAATAGAATGTCCTCAAATTGTTCTTGTTATTGTTGTCCACAGTTTGACTATTTCATTTTTTTATTTGATATATATTAACCTGCAATAATACTATAATGGCAGCTTCGTTATCCAAAGGGGCCATCAGAATGGGCGGAGTGTACCACCACTTGAAGGTTACTTCCAATTTAATTTCATTTTCATTATAATAAAGATGATTTCATTCAACTTATTTTTATTCAAATGTAGTTATTCATTTTACATTATTCTTTTCATTTTACAGATTTAGTTATAAATATATTGTTTCATATCATGCATGCATACACAAATGTAGTTATTCATGTTTCCATCGAGACTCGTGAAGCACTCCAAACTGATTTCTAGAGCTTTATAGTCACTATTATAGTGTAATTTCTTTCTTTATCAATTTTTCATTATGAGTAAACATTTTAAGGTAATGATTCCTATTATAATTTATGTATTTTGGTATTCTTCCAGATTTCTAATCTTGTCATTCTAAATACATGTCATATGTCTCTAAATATATGTAATATGAATTCTCATTCAGAATTATTACTGAAGATTATATCTGTTAATTTTATGATCGATGGTCTAATTAATCACAATAATTAATAAATCTACATACAATTATATTGCTTCAACACAGATGAAGATTATATCACTTTGAATTTATTTAATGCTGCAACATGAATAATATATTAATGGATTGATGTCACTTTTTGGATAATTATATAATGATTGAACACAATTGTATGATGGGTACCCTGCTTTATTTGTTGTATATGATATTGAGAGTATCATGGGCAGTTTTGTTGTAAGTTTTGTTTTTGTTTTGAATTGCTTCTTTTTCTGATTCTCTATTATTCAGTGCATCTGAAGGGGGTGTGTACCAGGAAGAGTTGGTGATATATCAAAACATTACATTGTATAAGATTATCTCTCCCTCCCTCCATATCTCACAATCTAAAAAAACTATTTTCCATGTATTCATATATATTTAGTTGGTTTAATTTAATGATTTAAAATTACAGGCAATACAAGTGATATCTGAAGGAGGAAGGACAAATATAAGTTTTGTTGGTTAGTATTTCTCTCTCTAGTTTTAATCAGTCATCACATTATCTCCTTTACAAAACATATCATCAATTCGACACGAAAAAAGGTTAGTTCGTGTTCTAATATTTTCTCATAAATTTCATATGGTTTTGACTTGGTGGCCTTAGTTCCCATAAATATTATTAAATGTAGTTTTAAATCATAATATTAGAAATTGATTTCATTGAATCATGTTTGATGTCAGCCTCCATAGTGAATCTCACATATGGATTTTGTACGCTTCTATTCAATCTAGGATCTGATACACTAAGTGGTTTTCAAAGTATTAAATACTATTTTAATTTGATTTAAATTTTTTATGGATAGATATTTTCTCTATTATTATAGTTCCTATAAGTATTTATGATATTCAATACATAAATATTATCCTAACGGTGTCCCTGAAAAGCATATCCACTTGAAATTTTTTTCACCATAGCTTCTTGTTATTAGCCCGCTCAATTTTCATGGTATAACAAAGGTTCAGGTTTGTGACCTACCTTGCGACATTGAATGAGAGATTAGAACAATTTTTATGTTATATATCAATGTTCGAGGGTGTTAAATACTAACTGTTACATAAAAAAATCAGATTTACCAAACTATGATCATCATCAAATGGTCTGAAATGCTGATCTTGATGGTATATTGTTTTTTTGAACAATGATTTATAGCCTTATAATTTGAAGCAATACTATGTGTGTCTCCTTTTGGCCTATTGGGAACAAGACGAGGTATTCATGGTTTCCCCTTCTCCATTTATTCACTTCATTTTATTTTAGTTCAGATATAATCTTTTCAGGTCTGTGTTTTGAGTTTTGATTATTTACCATCACAACGAAACAATACTGTGATTGGTAATTAATGTGATTTTAGACCATCTGTTTGATCATATGAAGATGCTACATAGAGATTCTGCTGGGACCGCCACTATATTCTGGTATAAACCTATCTTTTATTTGTTCCTATTTTATTATCTAAATGCGAAATGGATATTTTGATACGTTCGTTCTCAGTTGTCAACTTTATGGGACATGAATCTTCGTTAGGATTCCATTGTTTGAATTCAGTTGATTTGGGGAGATAGTTTTTCATTAAATAACATTTTTATATATGTTAAAGTGACGGTTCAGTAAAAGTTGCATCCTCACAATCCTAAACTACTTTCAGTGGAACCTTCTACAAGAATTATAATTCTTCTTTCTCTATTTCTTTTGGTATTCCTTTAAATCAACTTATGCCTTTAATTTTTCATTCATTTTTATATGCTTATGATTATTCGATAGGATAAATATTAGAGTTATTACTGAATATTTTATCTTTAAATTTTATGATCGATTATATGATTAAGCATAATAATAAAGAAATCTACAGATAATTATGTAGCTTCAACACATATGAAGATTATATCACTTTGAATTTATTTAATATTGCAACATGAATAATATATTAATGGATTGTTTTCACTTTTGGTTATCTATATAATTATTGAACATAATTACAGGATGTGTACCAAGCTTAATTTATTGTCTATGATTTCAAGATTATCATGGGTAGTTTTTTTGTATCATATTTTATGGTTTTGAATTATTTTCTTTTCTAATTCTCTATAATTCAGTGCATGAGAATGGGGTGCGTACCAGGAAGACCTGGTGAGAGATAAAAACATTACACTGGATAAGATTATCTCTCTCTCCATCCATATCTCACAATATAAAACATCCATTGTCCATTTATTCATATATATTTATTTGGTTTAATTTAATGATTTCAAATTACAGGAAATACAAGTGATATCTGAAGGAGGAAGAACTAATATAAGTTGAGTTGGTTAGTAGTTCTCTCTCTATTTTTAATTAGTTATCACAATATATCCATTACAAAACATATCATCAATCTGACATTAGAAATGTTTAGTTCATGTTATAATATTGTCTCATAAATTTCATTTTGTTTTGACTTGGAGGCCTTATTTACCTAAAATATTATTTGATGTTGTTTTCAATCTTAATATTAGAAGATGATGTCATTGAATAATGCCTGATGTCAGCCTCCATAGCTCATCTCATATATGGATTTTGTATGCTTCTATCCAATATAGTATTTGATACATTAATCCGTTTTCAGATTATAAAATTCTATTTTGATATGATTTAAATTTTTTATGGCTAGAACCTCTATCTATCATTATAATTCTTGTATGTATTTATGATATTCAATACATAAATACTAACCAAAAGGTGCCCCAGGGAAGCATAACAACTTGAATTTTTCTTTACCATAGGTTCTTGATGTTACCCTGCTCAATTTTTCTGGTATAACAATGGTTCAGATTTGTGGCCTGCCTTGTGAAATCAAACATAGATTAGAACAATGTCTATGTTATATATCAATGTTTGAAGGTGTAAAATATTGTTTGTTAAAAAAAACATATTTACCAAACTATGAACATCATCACATGGTATGAAATTATTATCTTGATGGTATATTATATTTATGAACACATGCCACATACCACTGTTTTTTTACTGAAGTATTTCTTAAAATGAAATTTAACATCATGTTATCATTTAGTATTTGTGATGATAAAAATTCAAACAGGAAATTATATTTCTATATATAGGTTAGTGAACCATATGTTTCATGGAACCAGTATGTAGTTTGTTGATATTGATGAGGTGGTCTCACTTCTATGATATATCTTTTAAAGGGGTTCTCTATTTCAGTTATTTTATAATACAAAAGTATAGTTCAAGTTCTAATACTATATAACAAATTTCATTTTTTTTATGACATGGAGGCCTTATTTTCCATAATAATAATTGATCTGGTGGAAAAAGTTATTCTTATTAGTTAATTTCATTAAATCATGTCTGAATTCATCCTCTAGATTTAATCTAATATAGATATTTTATATGATTATATTCTATCTTGGAACTCTTATAGTAAGATGTTTGCAAATACTAAAATATTATTTTAATTTGAATTAAATTTTTAGTGGTCATAACCTCTGATTATTATTATAATTCATGTAGCTATTGTCTTACCCCTTATCTAAATTGATATGAACTCCACCATATTCTTGCTGGCACAACCAAAATGCAGTTTGAAGTGAACCAGAACATTCCGTTTTCATCTGCTCGAGGATACAGTCAAAAAAACCACTCCCAAATTGATTCTTAACTAGAAGTGAATGCGTAAACATCAAAACACCACACATGTGCAATTTTATTGTAGGAAATATTTGTGTTTTGAACTAATATTTTTCAGTTTCTCATTATTTTAGTGCATGTGAAGGGGGTGCATACCTGGATGTGGTTGTTCCTACTCTGAAGACCACTCCCACTAATGGACTGGGGTTGACCTGCAGGAACTGTCCAACTGCTGACATGTTAACTACAACACCTGTTTGGGGTTATAAACACAAAAATTATTCTCCCTTTCATTTAATTATATTTCCTTCATTTATTTTTCTACTTAATAGCAGTTTTTTCCTCTTTTATGGGCTGGACAAAAACTGGACAGCACCTCATGCAGCTGTTGAAGATCGATTCATTGAAGATCGATTCATAATGTTATAAGCTTAAAAAACTACATGGTTCATGTTTGGGGTTATAAACCCAAAAAATCTTATCCCTTTCATTTAATTATATTTCCTTCGGTTATTTTTCTACTTAATAGTAGTTTTTTCCTCTTTTATGGGCTGGACAAAAACTGGACAGAACCTCACGCAGTAGTTGAATATTGATTCATTGAAGATCGATTCATACTGTTAGAAGCTGAAACAAACATCCCAGTACCTGTTTTTTACTTTGATTTCAATGCAGTTTATGGTTTATACATTCCTCTTTAAAGTATATGTGAGTCATTGACCATTAATTGTGAAAGTTTCTGTACAAGACATTTAATGTGTAGGTATAGGGGAGGAGAGAGGGAGATGAGGGAAGTGGAGAGGGGGGTTGGGCAGGTTGGAGGGGAGGGGAGGGGGGAGGATGAGGGTAGGGGGAGGGGGCCATGGCCACCACAGTCCCAACCAAGAATGGTGTAGCTTCCCACGACCACCATGGTCCCCACCAAGAACATGGCCAAGATGAGGGTAGGGGGCATGCGTGTTTGATTTTCAAATTGACTTCTACTTTATTGAAAATATTCAAAATTTCTTAGGCCCTGAAATTAGATATGTACATGGGCTGGTTTGTCAGGTTCTAGCTGGTTGAAATCCATTTATTAATCAGGCCTTGACTGGACGGACCCATAATCATTACATGGGCTGGTTTGTCAGGTTCTGGCGGGGCTTATTATGCTGGGAGGGCCCCTGGCCCATGTATACATGAAATGTTGTTGAAATAATTTAAACCCAATTTTCGTTACACTTGTTGTTGTAATGTAGTAGCCTACTGTGAATTGATTAAAATCAGGATACTAAATTGAATAAAATCATGATACAAAAACAATATGTTCACAACTTAACAATTGGCTATTTGCTATCTCCTTGCATTGTTTTTTAGGATTAGTGATAAAATCAAATGCTTAAAAACTTTTCAGGTGGTTATAGGGAGGACTATATTAATGGTTTCAATTCTCATCATGTTGACGATCCACTCACTTTTGGCACCAACAGCTTTAGAAACTTTTTCCTAGCTGACCGGAAGACTGATCTGGCCCGAGCTACTAAGTAGTGCCTGGACCGAGTTCTTGGCTGGTTGCCTCCACACTCTCTCTGTCCCAGACCACCTCGCAGCCCTCTCTCATCTCTCAATCGAGCGCAGTCGACTGGAAAGCGCTGATGATGGTCCTTTCAGCGCTCGTGCTACCCTCCTGCCTCACCGGGGCGGCCTTCCTGGCCATGTTCTTAGTGGGGACCGTGGTGGACATGGGCAGCTACACCGTCTTCATCGACTCCTGCAGCCAGGCGCTGAAGGAGAGGGAATAAATCTTCATTTTAGTGGGTTTGAAAATTAAAATAAACCTTACTGTGAGGCATTGGGTGAAATCTTCTACTGTACCACTTGATAATCGAAAAGGGAGTTGTAGTGGTTTTATCTTAACAGAAGTTATAAGTTGAATATTTTCTGTGAAATGGAATGCCTGTACAGATAATTTCATGTGTTGTAGTAGTCAATATAATTTTGAATCATAATAAGTGGTTCAAAAGTTACTTTTTTTAGAAACAGAGAGTTTAAATTATTTTCATCATTTTCTTTCAGATGATTTTGTTTTGTTGATGAAATCTTCATTCTATTTGAAATGTAATCCATATAAAATTAAATCTTAACATTTTTGGACAGTAAACTATTCATGAATTAAATGTTATATTTATAATCCCTCTTCCCTTTTGTAAATGCATCCTCCACATCACCGGTCAGTACCTCCTCTTACACATTTTTTTCCTCCTCTCTAATATAGTTCGTATTCCACTATCATTTATTCCATTTACATCTTTCACAACTACACATGCCCTATATATTTTATCCTGTTGTAGTTCAATATTAAGTATCCCGGTTTTTTTCAATATATACAATATTGATGTTCTTTATAAATATTGACGTATAGTTTTGTCTTATTGAAAGTAAGAATTTTACGTATTTCCATGTGAAGGCATGAGTAAGTACTAGTTTATTTAAAAATAATCTCGATGATGGGACAATACTAAGGGGTTTTAAAGTAAAAACATCCAAAAGCTTACTAAATTTTTATAACCAAATTTCAAAGTGAAATTTATTCCAATGACATAAATTAGATTAATTTATAAAATTATCATTTAATTAAACTTTTTAAAATATTTAAAATATTATTTAACTTCAAAAATTAATTAGATGAAAAGTAGTTGTGAATTAAAATTCACTATTTTTAACTATTCATTAAAAAATGAATCCTTACTGAAAAATACCAAAAACTTATCCTAACCTAATTTTTATGTTTTTTAAAGATTAATATTATTTATACATATTAAATCTATAAAACTTCCAAAAAATTGGATTTAAAATGGGTTCTCTATTAAAAGGATGTAAAACTACCTTTATAAAAATATAGCCTTTTAAGCATAAAATTGGGTTTGTTCTTATCTTAAATCTATCAAATATTTTGGATGATTATCAAAAATATTTTTTTGAATATGTAACATATAAATTTAATTAATATCATTAACTACTAGTAATTAATTTAACTTATTAATATGAATCATCTTTTTCACATAAAAATAGACTTTTATAAAATCAGTCCCTTTATATTCATTTGGTTTCTATATTCTTTTATAATTGATAGGAAACCAATGAATTAAAATATATATATTCATAAGTTAGTTAATATAATAGTCTTAAATTTAATTTCCATGTTATATCCTATTAAATAATAATATTTTAATAATCAATTCTTGTTTAGTAACACTCAGTCTTGTGTGTTACGCAAGCCATCGAGGAAAGTTAGTCTTGCGTGTAATGTAAGCTAACCTCGATGTTATGTGTTGAGAAAGAAAAAAAATATGTCGCATGAAGTGAAAAATTAACTTTTTTGTGTATGATTCAATCCAAATATAGTGATTTAATATAAAATAAACTATTTTTAGTGTCGTGTGGAATGAAAACTAACAAAAAGATTTAATTAATTCAAAAATATATATATCACAATATCTTGATGTGTTATATTTTACCCCCCTTAAAACTAATTTCACCCTCAAAATTATTGTGGCCTATAAAAGGTTTAAAACTTTAAATTTCATTTCATTCAATCCCACATCATAAAAATGAATACTAAAACTTCCTTTAAAAATGAAAAGTAGGAACCATAACGGTTACCTAAAGTAACAAATAACTAGGTTCCCACATAGGAGAACATGGGTTGAGAGTGAATATTGGAAATGGAGGAAAATTGTAAATATTTATAGGGAGTGATTGATGTCATCAATCATAAACAAGTGAATGATCAAATAAAATTTTAGGTCCTCAAATTCAAAAATATGTGGTGATTTATAAGGACATTGGTTCAAAAAAAGGTATTAGGAAAACACTTTTTTATCATTATCCTATATTTGAGTAATTTTTTTATTGACCAAAAATATAAAAAAAATATTCTTATATAATTTCAATCTTTGGTTTTTATTTTAACTATTTCTAATTCATCCATTACTACAATAAATGGATGTCTGGAAATTAACTTTGTTGCCTGAAGCACCAAAATACACTTTTAGAAGATATTAAGGCCAATAAAAGAATGAAAAGTGTAATTATTATTAAAAATCAATATGGATAATACATTAATCTCTAAACATAAAAAAGTAACAATATTGTTTCATCATAAATAATTATTCATCAAAAATAATTATATATTAACCAGGACATTGCATAAGCCAATGGTAGGCGTGAAACCCTTATCGTCCTTCGGTCATGGGTTCAAGAACTGTAGCCTTGCAGGACATGATTTTTTATCACCCGGCATACATGATGTCCTTTTATAAAACCACACTAATATAATTTCTAAAGTATATAATATGGACATAATTGAAATAATTTTAATCACTAAATATACTTTTAACTAAGTTTTTCAATACAAACTTAGTGCATAAATACTTCCTCTAAAGTTTAACTTCAACTATTCATGAATGGTTAACCTAATAATCCTTTTAAAAGATGAAAATCTCAAACTTTAGAAATAAATTCATTAAATTAGCTTAACATTGATTCCCCCATATATCACAAAGTAACTTTTGGTTTTGACGTTCCAAATATTTGAATACCTTCATCATATATTCTCTTAACACATGGTAATAACCTGAATTACCATAAATCCATATTTAAAACATGCATGCTTCTTTAATCAAAGTATATTGGATTTATTCCATAAATCCAAAAACGTTGCAAACTTCATCAATGATAGCACAAACCAACTTTCAACAAGTCCTTAATTAGTTCCAATGTAATCATTACCTTCCAATTTACTTATTTATATCTCACATATATTTATCCAAAACAAATTATCATAATATAAAGAACATATTAAGGGATATATTTCCATTAATCATGTGTTTTCCATGGACATAAATTTTCTATTATATCACTTTTCTATTCCATCAAAACCATTCTACGAATACATATAAATCATTAGTGAAAAAAATAAACTTGGTAATCCTTATATATTTAATATTTCATATAAAAACTTTTATTATTCTAATTCACCCTTATTCCATTAACAAGGCCACCTCATCCTATTACACAATACCTCTTTCCATTCAAATTTAATTTGTAGTCTTTTCATTATCCTCAATGTAAACATTACTCGCTCCACCTTGTTGATTATATTAAAGAGATCTCCTCTTGGGAAATTGAGTTGCAAAATGACTTTTTATTCCACACTTAAAACACATAACCTTAGACGATTTCTTTGGGAGGAAAATATTCTCATCCATTTAATTAACTAAATTATTCAGTTTTCCCTTACAGTCACTTTCTTTATGACCATTTTTTTCATAGTAAAAATATATTCTTATTCCACTAATACATTCACTTTGGTGATTATTTTCACATTATTGAAATAAATGAAATTGAATATTCTTTCCTATGTGGTCTCTATTACCCTAACTCTCAGTGAACTCATTCTTTCTCTTCCTTGGGAAGTCCAAGAGTTGTTTAAGGTACAAATTGTTAATCATGTTCTTAGAAAACTGATGAGGAATGATCACAACATCTTTCGCTCTAGTGATCATCCAAAATGACTTCTCATTATAAAATCATCCATCACATTCACCATTAATTTAGTTCCTTTCAGTTCCCACAATTGACTAAAAGGTAAAGTGTAGGGTGAGTATTACTTATCATAGAATAAAACCACATAGTCGTGAAAATAATTACTTATAGGAAGTCAAAATCATGAAACCTTCCTTAATATATGACACCCTTGGTTCATCCTATGATATTCATATTTAACTTATATTTAAATAAATCATGATGGTTTGTGAAGAGTTCTGGAATTACCAAAGCATATTTTCTAGGAGTGTCAAACCAGGTGTGTAGCAAGACCTGTTGTTGTGTACCGGATTAACCTAAGTTAGGCTCGGAACATGTTGTCGGGGTTTTTACCTCTAATTAAATATCTACTAGATCCACATCCACTTATTGTATCTAGACATGGATGTATTTATAGGAAAGAACTCAATCTATCCTTTACCAAAATTCTAGGACATTTTCCTATACTTTTCTTTATCCTTATAATTATCCCTAGACATGTCTTTAGGGTTATCACTAAATTTTTCACATCCTAGCTTCCAAACTTTAACTAAACCATTGCTCTAATACCAACTATAGAGACCCTCTATTTTTGTACATTAACATTACATAAATTTTGGAATACATAAAACATTATACAAACAAAACCCCGAAGACAGTATTAGTCTAGTGCCTTTGGAAACATGGAAACATAAACCCTGGTACAAAAATAAGCTACATTATCTCTTACTGGGTTCTTCTTGAATATCTACCTTTTTAGATACAATAAATATAATATATATCTTCATAACCTGGGGAAGTAAACATAAAAAGGGGTGAGCTCAGTAAGGGTAAACAAGGGAGATATGTAAGCATAATCATGAGCATAAGGGTTTGATAATATGATCCTAAAAATAGAATATGATACCCCACATATAAAATATCATATACCTGAATCATGGAATAAATCTTGTCATTTAATAAGAAATGAATCATAATGAAATAAAGAACATAATCCATGAAAGCATAAAATTGAAATAAAACTAGTAATTATGGAAAAAATATAAGCATATAAAATTATTTCCTTATTAGCCAATGTTAGATCGGATAGGGCAATAGAATATGGTCTAGAGGGGTTGAATAGACCATATTTAAAAAATAATCAAATAAATTGATTAATTAAATTAATTTTCAAAGTTAATTACTAATGTTAATTAGTAGTGGAAAAATTAAATAACACAATGATGTTTTTTATAGTAGTTTGGTCCAAAGGGAGTCTACTTCAACACACATACCTCTCTACTCAATAAGAGATATGTGTGCACTAAAAATGATCTTTAGGGGGGATCACAACCCAATTAAAAAAATTATTTTCTAGTGTAGGGATAACCACGACACTGCCTTTTGTATGCGGAGTCAGAAACCTTACAAATTGACATTAAATAAAGATAATCACAACCCAAATAGTTCTGAATTTAGATACAGGGAATCAGAGCCCTTATATCCTAACATTATAATCTATGAGTCACAACCTGAAGAAAAATAATAACAAATGATTTATTTTTGTTTAAAAGTATTAAAAAATATGGTGCGTGTGAGAGATGAGATATAGTGTTATAGACTCACAACCAAAAGAATGAGAAGATAAAATATTAAATAATAGGTACCGGTAGTTGAGGATTAGATCATCTCATATTTTCAAGGAAATTATAGTCAAATAAGAAGTAATTCGGACCTTGAGAGATCATGCAAGTGATGAAACAGTGTATCATAGGATGTTTCCAAATGCACAATAGTTTTAAAGTTCACAACACTTTTCTCTTTGAAAAATAGAATATCAAATATATTAGCATGGGTCTTCTATGTATTGTTGTTCTATGCATAACCAACAAGAAATAATGATATAGAGAGAGAAAAAAAATTATTTAGCAGTTTCTATAGCTCCTCTTCCTTCGAATATTCAAAATAAATTGAGTCACAAGTTTCATAAATATCTCCATAAAAATCGTAGCACGGTTTCCTCTTTATTCCTATAGAATAAATCTCCAATAAATTAATTCAAAATAATTTGAATAAGTCTTCCAATAAAATATCTAGAATAATAATAATGCTAAATGATTTAAAAATATAATTTAAATTCATTTAAATTAAGTCAATACAGTTCCTGAAAACTAAAAGCACAAGCCAAAAGTAAATTAAAATATTTGAAAATAAGTAAACTTGAAACCACTAAATTTATTAGAAAAAGACATTGAAATAATTTATTAATCTTTCTCTTTAAATATTCCACCAAAAACATTAAAAACACTACGATCATAATCCTTAGATTTAATGTGAATTTATCTAGTATAATAACCATTGAAAACAATCCATATATACGCAGCAAATAAATTTTCAACATAAAAGACCAAAATGAACAGTAAATTAGGGTATGAACAGTAACTTAGTATAGATAATGAATAGTAATGTAGCATAGGGAATGAATTGTAACGTAGGGTTTCTGAATCATACTTTTCATAAATAAATAGTAATTTAGTGTAGGGTTTGAACCATACTTTTCGAAAATGAATAGAAAAATAATGTAGGGTATGAACAGTAACATAGGGTTTTTGAACCATAATTTTTAAAATTTAATAGTAAATTAATGTAGGGAATGATCCATAATTTTAAGAAATGAACAGTAACTTAATATAGGGTATGAAAAATAATTTGTGAAAAACTGGACAGCATACTTTAACAAAATAAAATTAATTTTTAAGGGCTCTAAATAGTAGATTCATACTTTGGTCAAAAAGCCTTATTTATAGAAAACGTTATTATGTTTCCAATGAATCAAGAATCAAATAAATCAGATATCTACATCTACAAATTTCATCAAAAAACATAAACGACAACATTCTAAAAAAACTATAGTTCTAAAAAATCAAAGTAGAACTTCAGAAAATTTATTCACCATTTAAATGACTATTTTAGACTTTTATGTAAACTAATGAAATCAATATAATGATGTTGGATTTTTATAAAATCAAGTATCGAGTGAATCCAATATCTGTAAAAGTTTTAGTAAAATAAATACTAAAACTCTTCAATACTATTTTCTATAGATCTTCTAAAATGGAAGAATCAACTTCACTGAATTTTTAGAGTATTAGAAAAGCATTTTCAAACTTCCTCATAAAACAATGAAATTTAGATAAATATCTTATCTATCCAAAATGATAATAATCACACAAATCCAAACACTGTGGATTGATATATCATCAAATTAAAAAGGAAAATAAATCAAATAAAACAGAGGAAAAGTAATCAAACAACATAAAACATGAACACGCACAAACAATATACCCCTTTTTGTTTGATTAAAAACCCAAAACATTAGAACCATTTAAAACAAATTTTAAAAAAAATTAAAATAAATTTATTTCACCCCATTTTATTTCTCCCCCTTTTTTAAAATAAACAAAAGGTTAAAACAAACTCCCCCTAAAAAATACAGTAATAAGAATTTAAAATTCCAACATTCCAAGATCAAATTAAATTTTTTCAAACTGAGAAAATTCTAAAGGATTTGTAAATATATCTTCTAGCTGATTTTCATAAGGTATAAATTCTCAAATCAATATCACCTTTCTTCACATGATATCTAATAAAATTAAATCTAATATCAGTATGCTTTGTTATAGAATGTTGTAAGGGTTTTTTAGAAATATTATTATAGAAGTGTTATCAAAATAAATAGGAAGTTTATCAAGATAAATACCAAAATAACATATTTTTTTCTTAATCCATAAACATTGAGAACAAATACTAGTAGTAGAGATATACTCAGCTTCTTCCGTAGATAAAGCAACTTATATCTGTTTCTTAGATGACTGGGAAATTAAAATTTTTCCCAGAAAATGACACGTACTTGATGTGATTTTCTAATCAATTCTACATCCTCTAAAATCAGAGTCAAAATAAGATGTTAAATAAAAAATATTTATATATTGGATAAAATAAACCATAATTAATAATTCCTTTAAAATATCAACTTATTCTTTTTACAGCTTTACTATGACATTTTTTAGGATCTTCTTGAAATCTAGCACATAAAAAACACTAAAGATCATTTCGGGTCTAGATGTGGTTAAATATATCAAGCTACCTATCATGACTCTATAAACTTTAAAATTAATAGATTTACCAAATGCATCAATATCTGATTTTCAATTAGTACCTATAAGATTTTTCATAGATTAAGCAGAATCAAGACTAAATATTTTAACCAACTCTTTAGCATACCCAGATTGATTAAGAAAAAAACCATATTTCCTTTGAGAAATTTGAAGTCTAAGAAATTTTTTTAATTCTCCCATTAAACTCATTTCAAATTTAAAATACATCAAATAATAAAAATTGTTGAAAATTATTTTACAACAGGAACCAAAAATTATATCAACAACAAAAATCTGAATAGCTAAAATATCAATAGAAGTTATTTTAATAAAGAGTGTGGGATCTATATTTCCTTTCTTGAAATCATTATTTAAAAAAAAAAAAATATCATACCAAGTACAAGGTTCTTTCTTGAGACCACACAAATATTTAGATAATTTAAAAACATGGTTATGAAATTTTTCACTTTCAAAACAAGGGGTTGAGAAACGTAAACTTCCTCAGTTATAAAACCATTTAAGACATCACTTTTTACATCCATTTGATATAATTTAAAACCTTTAAATAAGAAAAATCCAAAAAAATATAATTACCTCTAACCTAAACACAGTTGAAAATGAATCTTAAAATTCTATACATTTTTCTTGATAGTATCCTTGAAAAACAAGCCTGACTTTATTTTTAACAATATATCCATATTCATCCATCTTGTTTATAAATATCCACATACTTCTAATTACCTTCTTATTATCAGGAAATTATAATAAAGTAAAAAACATTATTTCTAAAAAACTCATTTAATTCTTCTTGCATAGCAAAAATCTAGTTTGCATATTTTAAAGCATCATTAACATTAAATGGAAAAAATCAAAAATAAAAGAAGAATTAGCACAATAATTTAAAATAGAATTTATATTTTTAATAACAGAATCAATATTTCCAATTACATTTTCAACAGGATGATATTTATGAATCTTCTATGATTTTGGGTCCAGTTGATAAGGAGTAAGCTCCCCCTCAATTGATTCATTCTTATATCAAGTAATTTCTTCAAAAATTTTAAAATATCTAAACTCGTAATCTAAAACATTAGAATTAGAATTTAATTTGACATTATTTTCATTAAAACTAACATGAATAGATTCATTAATAATCAAAGTTCTTTTATAATATACTCTATAATATTTACTATTATTATAATAACCAAAAAAATACCTACATCACTCTTAGCATTAAATTTATTTAAATTATCCTTTCAATTTAAAATAAAAACTTCACAACCAAAAACTCTAAAGTAACAAACTTTAAGATTTTTAATTTTAAATAATTCATAGGGATTTTTATTTAATAATGGTCTTATTAGAATTCTATTTGAAATATAACATGCATCAAAAATGGCCCTATCCAAAAAATATCTATGAAAATTATATTCACTTAACATAGTTATATCTAATTCAATAGGAGTTCTATTTTTTCATTCTACAACACCATTTTTTGTGGTGTTCTAGGAGTAGGAAAAGTATGGTAATAGCCATTCATTTCACAAAATGTTTCAAAATCTAAATTACGAAATTCACATTATTTATCACTACAAATAGAAATAATAATATATCCCTTTTCATTTTCAACTAATTTAAAAAAATTAGTAAATTTAAATAAAGTATCATTTTTATGAGAAAGAAAGTATACCCAAGTAAATATAATACAATCATCATTAATAATTATGGTATATTTCTTTCCACCATGGCTGGAAATTTGAGTGGGGCCAAATAAATCAATATGTACTAACTATAAAGGTCTATTGGTACATATCTGATTGATTAGTCTTAACAAAATTTTGTGTTTCTTCCCTTTCATGCAACCATCACAAACATGAATATTTTCTTTCTTCAAGGAAGATATTTGTAACACATTATCATGTTTTGAGAGATTATGAAACATTATGAAATTAACATGACCTAAAGTTCAATGCCAACATTTGTTATCATTCTGTACATTATTCAACCACTTAACATGTTGAACAGTTATTTCATAAAAATAAATAGTATAAATATTATCTTTCCAATTATTATAAAATAATAAATAATTATCTTTAAAAACTAAAAATTTATTATTTTTAAATTTATCTCCCATTCCATAATCACATAATTGTGATATAAAAATTAAATTGTGTTTTAAATATTAAACATATAAAAATTTATAAATAAAAGTAGAATTTGAAATATGAACTTTACCAAAACCATTTACTTTGCATTTAGAATTTTCTCTAAAAGTGAGAGTACCTCCATTACATGTGTTATAAGTTATAAACATTGACTGGTATCTGGTCATATTACTAGAGCATACACTGTCAATCTACCATGTCTTTTTTGATACATCTAAGTCAATTTTCCAACAAAAATAAATTACTTGACAATTTTGGTACCCAAGCTACATTGATTCCAATAGGATTAGTAATAAATTTTTTAGTTGCCCAAAAATTATTTAAACAAGTATTGTAAGATACTATAGATAATTAGGATTTATAAATATTGGTTTTTGTAAATCCAAAGGATTTTTAAATCTAAGAGAACAATCATTTTCATAGTGACCTTTCATTCCATATTTAAAGTAAGTAACAGTTGAAGTACAACCATTTTTTCTTTTAAAAAAATAAGTTTTATAGATATGGGGTAATATCCTATCATAGCCAAAAAAATATTTATTTTTATCAATTTTACCCAAATACATCATCTCATGATATTTTTCACAACCTTGAAGATAAACTTTTTTTGAGACATTCCACTTCCTTTTCCAAATTTTCATTCAAATATAGAGAAGATTCCAGATCTCAGTGCTCAACTGTTTGAGGTATGCCTCCATTTGGGATATTTCGTAGCCATAATCATTTCTATGAAAGTGTGGTGTCTTCTGAGGAATCCAAGCATCATTTTGGTTCAATCATCCCATATTATAAGATATTTATCCTTAGACTGTGAGGTCTAGGAATAGGTTAACAGAATTAAATATAAAATCAGGCTCTATAGAGGGATGATCTAATTTCCAAAGGAACAACCTATGATACCAAATTTTTTTATTGAGAAAGATAAAGATAGAGACAAACTATTCTTATGAAATTTATCCTCTGATACCAATTTTTTGGTATCAGAAGGAGAACAACATATCTAATAAATTCTAAAATGAATTACCCTCTAATACAAATTTTTAGGTTGGATAGGGCAATGGAAGATGGTCTACAGTGGATGAATAGACCAAATTAAAAAAATGATTAATTAAATTAATTATCAAAGTTAATTATTAAGTTTAATTAGCAATGTAAAAAATAAATAAAACAAGGATTTCTTTTATAGTAGTTCTGTCCAAAGTGGGCATACTTTTACTCTTATAACTCTCTACTCAGTAAGAGAAACTTGTGCACTAAAAAATATTTTTAGGGGGAATCATAACTAAATTACAAAATCTTTTTTTAGTGGAGGGATAACCATGACACTGACTTTTGTATGGGAAGTTACAACCCTTACAACCTAAATTTAAATAAAAGGAGTCACAACTCGAACAATCCTAACTTTAAATACATAGAGTCACAACCCTTAGATCCTGACTTTAAAATCTAAGAGTCACAACCTGAAGAAAAATAATTAAAAATAATTCTTATGTGTTTAAAATCATAAATATAAAAATTGAGTGTGTGTGAGAGATGAGAAATATTGTTACAGACTCACAACCAGATGAATGAGAAGATAAAATATTAAAGCATGGTACTCATTGTTGAGGATTATATCAGTATGTATCTTTTAGGATATTGTAGTCGAATTAGAATTAATTCAACCCTTGAGAGATTGTGTAGGTGATGAAATAGAGTATCGTTGGTTGTTTTCAAATTCATAGCAGGTTGAAACTTTACAACACTTTTCTCTTTCAAAAACAGAATATCAAATATGTTATCCTCGGTCTTTTTTTGCATTGATGTTCTATATATAACCAGAAAGAAATAATGATATATATATATATATATATAATATTCAGTAGTTTCAGTAGATATTCTACCTTCAGATATTCAAAATAAATTGATTTAATGGATTTCATAAATATCTCCACAAAAATTGCACCACCATTGCCTCTTTATTCCTATTTAATAAATATCTAATAAAAGCATTCAAATTAATTTGAATAAGTCTTCCAATAAAATATCCAAAATAATAATTCCATTTAATAATTTAAAAGTAAAATTTCATTTCATTTAAACTTAGTCAATACATTTCCTCAAAACTAGCAGCACAAGCCAAAAGTAAATTTAAATATCTGAAAATAAATAAACTTGAAACCGCTGAATTTATTGGAAAAAAATGTTGAAATAATTTATTAATATTTCCCTATAAATATTCCATTAAAAACATTAAAAACTTTTTTATCATAATGCTTATATTTAATGTGAATTTATAGAGAATAAAATCCATTTAAAATAATCCATATCTATGTAGAAAATCAATTTTCAACATAAAATCACAGAATGAATAGTAACATAGGGTATGGACAGTAATGTAGAGTAGGGAATGCATAATGAAATAGCATAGGGAAAGAATAATAACATAGGTTTTCTTAACCATACTTTTAAAAAATTAATATTAGTGTAACGTAAGGAATGAACAATAACGTAGTGTAGGGTATAAACCATACTTTGCGGAAATGAACAGTAACATAACATAGGGTATGAACAGTAACATATGGTATGAACAGTAATGTATGGTTATTGAACCATACTTTGTGGAAATGAATAGTAATGAAACATAGGGAATGAACCATACTTTGCGGAAATTAATAGTAATGTAGTGTAAGGTATGAACCATACTTTGTGAAAAATTGGAAAGCATACTTTAAAAAACATCAATTAATTTTTAAGGGCTCTAAAAAGCATATTCATAATTTCTTCACAAAGAAATATTTATAGAAAAACTTATTAGATTTACAAAGAATAAATAATCAAATAAATTAGATATATACTACTCTAAATATCATCAAAAAAACAGAAGCAACAACATTCTAAAAAAACTACAATTCTGAAAAATCAAAGCAGAAATTTAGAAAATATATTCACTGTCCCAAATAACTTTTTGGACTTTGATGTAAACTAATGAAATCAAGATAATCATGTTGGTTTTTTATAAAATCATGTTTTGTGAAAATTAGAAATCTATATAATTAGTGGTAAAATAAATACAAAAAATTTTAAAAACTATTTTCTAAAGAGTTTCTAAAACTGAAGCATCCAATTCATTGAATTTTCAGAGAACTAGAAAAGCATTTTATGACTTCCTGATAAACTAATTATATTTATAAAAATATATTATCTATACAATGTGATAAGAATCACACAAATCCAAATTCTATGTATTGATATATCATCAAAGTGAAGAGGAAAATAAATAAAACAAAAGAGAGTAAAAGTAATCAAACAAAAGAAAACAAGCATATACACAAACAACCAAGGCATAGTTGTGATACCATCTTAGTAGTAGGATTTCACTCTTCATACCATCTTGGTATTCATGGTTCACTCTTATGGCCATATTAGTAGCATTATTTTACTCCTCATATCATCTTGGTAGCCATGGTTCACTCCCATGACCATCTCAGATATAAAGGGTCACTCTTAAGACCATCTTAGTCTATCTCATGATATATGAATATTTACCCAATTTATTAGAGGGAGATATAGGTCTCATCCACCTCATAATAAAAATAATACATACATGTTCCAAAAGATTACTAAAAACCATATTATAACCCACAAAATTTAATGGGAATCATAAACAAGTAATCAAGTCATAACCAGTGGAAAAAAGATAGGTTTCATAACCATTTCATCATTAACATAACCTATGAAAAAGAAGTCGATTTCAAAATCATACAACATGTGGAAGAGAAAATGATTTCATATTCATCATTCAATAAAAATATAAACAACTAGAGAAATAATATGAATGGAACCTTTATATAATTTCCTATAATGGTATGAATAACATCAAAAATTGTCATCTTATATAGAAAATAATTTGGAAATATATTTAAAAAAACTTGAGGAAAATATCCTTTCTTCTTTGAAAAAAATCTCTTTAAAACATAAAAACCTTTTGAAACCCATTTTATTTGAAATAAACATAAAATATTATAAATAAAAGATTTGAAATCATTTTGGAACACTTTTTCTTTGAAAACATACAAGTATATATTAAAAAAATTTGAAAACCATTTTCTTTGAAAATACTTTGACAACTTACAAATACGGCTTGAAATAATTTTGAAAATAATTTTCATTGAGAACTTCTAAAAGAAGATGGAAAACCTTTTGAAAAAAAATTTCCTTGAAAAATAATTTGAAAACTTATAAATAAATCATGAAAACCATGAAATATTTTTAAAATCACTTTTCCTTGAAAATTGGTTTCAAATATAATTTTAAAACATTTTTGAAAACATGGGTTTTTAATATAATAGATTTTCGACCGAAGAGAGTGATGGTCAGATTTGACTTAAAAACATTATCTTAAGTACCAAAGAGTGGAAAATGGTACTAATATATGATTATATCTTTAATAAAAATAGTATTAGAAAATTCATGAGTTTTCTTGAGATATGGATCATGATATTTAATTAATTGAAGAATAATCATAAAAAATCTCAAAAAGGGATAAGATTGTTTCTATAATCTCTTATCACTTGGTAACTTGGGATGATACTCTCTGTGTAAGAAAATGAAATTATATGAACCTTAAGATATCATTAAAATAAGGATAACCATGATATAACTTGTAAAATTTAAGCATATACACCTCAAAAAAGAATTTAGGTGCAGAACAAAACATGAGTCTCAAAGAAGGAAAATTGAGAAAAAAATATTTTACTGATTTGGTAACTTATGAAACATAAACCCCATGAAAGAAAGATCATAAAATAGATATTTTAATACACATAAATTTAATTATAAGAGACATGTAATACATTCATGGATGGTACATACACAACATAAAAGAAGTGAGTGATGATTAAGACATGTATCTCACCGAAATAAAAGTGAGATGAAATTCCCTTACCTTGTGTCTTGACTCTCATAATACACATTTAAACCACCAGAATAATAAATATAAATTTATTATAAATATTTTATATAACCATATTCTTATATATAATACAATATATGGTTTGATTATGACCTTATATTACCCTCTTGTTAACAATCCTATGTTAAAGTTTCTCTCATCGCCATGTTATGGATAACTAGGTTTTCACCTTTTGTATGGATGTTTTGGAATCCCACATATATTCTATTATTCAATTACCAGTGGCTATGTAGGTTTGGATTATATAGGGATCACATATAGAGCTTTTTCTAGATGTAATATCGAATCTCCCATCACTTCTCAAGATGTGGTCTTCCACTTTCACTCGAGAAAAGGTCACCTCACTATGTGTTATGGATTGGATTATTTGTGTTAGAAGGGATGATTTCATATTCAATCGTACTATGAAACTATGTGGTTTCTGGTTCGAACGATCACTCTCCTAGATCAATGGATGGAATTGGGACCCTAACAAGAATGGTGTCTCCATGCCTTGAATGGATGAATCTAAATGGATTCCCCATCCGAAAGAGACCCTCAAAATCAATGTCAATGCTTCTATTCCCAAGGATGGTGTGGTTAGCATCAAATTGATGGTTTGGGACAATTTTAGTAAGATCATCGCTTCCAGATAGGACTCAAACCACGCCTTCTGGGAACCCACTGTTGCTGAAGCCCAGACTGTTGTTTCTAGTCTGACCCTTGTAATGGATCATGGATGTGATTCTATAAATATTTAATATGATTTCCTAAACATCATTAACGCCATAAACACAAATGATTTCGGCCTCCAATCGTATGTCAACATCATCAGGAAAATCTAGTCGATTAATTTCATCTTTTTGTCTTGCTCCTTCTATTTCATCATAAGGGAGGGGAATGAAGCAGCTCATCATCTAGCGACTTGTTGTTTTCCTAGAGAGAATCACTTCTGCCTTGATTTCTTCCCTTTTTGGATGCTTGATCTTGTAACTACTTTTCCTCGTGATTAATTTATCTTCCTTCATTTTTCAAAAAAAATATAATGAATCCATAATAACAAACATGATATAAATATAAATTTTATTCATTATATTTATATTATAATAATTTGTATAATATAGAAGTATGAAATATAATACACCATTCATTGATATGGTAAGTCGTATGTATGCTTAAATGTTGTTTCTGTTTTTATTGTTGTATTGAAATAAAGAAAGAAAGAAAATGAAATATATGTATATATGTAAAAAAATATCACTACAGTATCATTGTAATTTTATATATATCATATAATTTCACTAAACTCATCCTTAATATATTCCATGTAGTGTTTGAATGAATCATATCGTTTTGAGGGGGCTGTAGTCCACACTTCTTCAAACGAAATTATCATATTTACAAAAATTAGAAAGTATAAAGATATTTTTTTAAAAGTATTAAATAATCTTAAATACAAAATAAATATAATAAATTGCATATATAAATAGAGTGTCCATTAACACACTATTTTCATAAGTTTTGGTAAAAACAGTAAAATCCCTTAAGGGTGTAGTATGAGTGGTAACCAGAAAATTATTCTCCAAAGAGTGGTGTTTTAATCTATGTATCACTTACGCAAATGAAAGTATGAAGTTTGAAGGATTTAAAAAGACATGAAATTTTTTAGAAGTTTATTGAATTTATAATGGGATAGGAGTGATTTGATATAGGTTGGGGTTCCCTTATGTGATGTAATTGTCATTTTTGAGAAAAAAATGAATTTTTTGGTGTTATATCAAAATGAATTAAATAACAGTTGTTTCTTTGATTCACCTTTGATTCAATTATATATCTAAATGTAGAAATCTTTATGGACAATTTTTAATTACTCAAGAAAAACTAAATTCAGTGTTTATTTTCCCAAAATAATTAAATTAGTCTATCCTAATTTCTTCATGTGTTTTAGTAATCACTAATCCACTCCCTTGCATGATTTTTTTTTAAAAAATAACCAATTTGTGTAAAATAAATAAATTTAGTAATGGTATAATAATATTTTATTCAAGAAATTTTAATATTTAAGAATAAATTAAAATACAATCATATTTAATTTTAATTCAAAAAAATAAATTTAAAACCATTAATTTAAAATCAATGAATTCTTTCTAATAAAAATTTCAGAATCTCAAACATCCCAAATTCAGATCTCTCTTTACTACACTCAATCACTAATAATTATACCCATCCACACTTAAACCATGATCCTCAAGCATAAAATATGAACATGGAATATTAGAGGAAACCAATGTTATCAATATTCAAATTTCAATGCAATATAATCAAACAATTATCAATATCTAATTAAATATTTAAATTCCAAATAAAATATCGATTCAATTAACCTTTTTTCAAATAAAATATATATTTGTGTATTTTAATTTTCCCCTTTCACAAATTATGGAACTTCTAATTTCACTCATTCAAGCTTCTCAATTCATTATTATTAAATGTTCCAAATAATGATTTACCTCATCTGAATCTTTTTACTCATCTCTCATGATAAAATTTAAGTAGAGTGATGTTCATATCATGATAACATGATCCTTATCCATAGGAATGTAAAATAACTAATTTATCCACATTGTAACAAAAAAACCACCTAAAATAATGATGACTTGTAATTAAGGTTCTAATGACTCTGAGGATTATGGTTGGTAGGATTTGATATTTAAAAATAAATCCTAATGAGTTGGTTTAACACTTAAAGCATAAAACATGATATTCAAAGTAAAATTTTAATGACATTCTCCCCTTCAATTTATATCAACTCCCAAATTTCCCAAAATTCCAAATTAAATATTATGATTATTTTATGAATAATTAATTATTTTTTCACCCTCTTAAATATATATTTTTTTTATTTTTTTTATACTTTTTTTTCTTTTTCAAAGAACCTTTCTATTTTTTTATTTTTTTGAATGTTATGATTAGAATAAACCTCACATCAACAACCTAACCACGTATGATAAAGATCATAGGTATAGTAATGGTGATTTTTGGTTTACCCAAATAACAACTCATTTTTCCCTTTTTTTTGTTTTTTTTCATTTTTATTTTTTTATTCGAGAGGATAAAAACAATAGAGTGCAATGAATGATCCCACAACCAGTCCCACAATAATAACCACCACAATTATTCCTCAGAATGTAAATCATCCAACTTACCATGATTAAATTTACCCCCACACATCAACTTTAAAATATCATTCAATTACTAAGATTAGGGTAGGAATGGATAATAATGGCTTGAAACATGGATTATTTCTAACAAGGTCATTCATGGTCTATACGGGCTAAAAGAAGGATTGATATAAAATTATTCTTTTAAGGATAAGTGTATTTTTAAAGGATTCTTCAATCATTTTAATTTTTTTCCCATTCATATCTTTGATAAGTTCCAATGCATGTTTTAGTCAGTGACATGTCCCAATATAACTCAAGAAATATGTTCAAGATAAAATAAGAAGTTCCTGGTCTAGAAATACTCATAGGAATGGACATATGATTTGGCACAATCGCTCAAGGCATTTTTAACAATAAAAAATCAATTCACATGAATTTCATAAATTCAAATCCTGGAAAATGGTTTGGAAATTTCATTTACATTAATCAATCAATTCTCTTAAATCATGAGTCCCCATTTTAATATCCATGCTTCACATTAATCATCTAATTTTCCATTTTAGTCATCCAATTTAATTAACATTGAAATCTAAAACTTTCAATCACTGTATTCCTAAGAAACACATGTATCCTAGAATAGTCAAGTACAACATAATTTAAGTGTGGGTAAGAAATTTCATCTTTTAAAGCTCAAAAAATGTTGTTGCACACAAAAAGTAAGGTGTTAAAAATATATACAATGAAAATGAGCCACATTATAAAATAAATCTTTTGGTTCCCTTTATCCACTTAGTGGGGCCTACCATTTGGTTTCCTTCCATGGTGGTCTTTTGAAAAATCAAAACCACTCATACCAGTGTAAGAACCATTCCATTAAAGCTCAAAGAGGTGACGTAAGAGGTGACTGAGTCATAAATCCTTAGAAAACTAGAGTTGACTCTTGAAATTGCCTTTGGTTAGTTTCTTTGAATCAACCTCATGTCTTTAGAAGACATCATTAGATGGGTTGGAGAATCTTGAGCTCCTCTATAGGTTCGAAAGGTAAAATTCCATGAAAATTCTTCATCCTTTTCCCATTTACAGTGAATGGGTTTTCCTCCTTTTTTCTCAACCTAAAGGGTACCAAAATGATATAAATTTATAACATGAAATGGTCCTTCCCTTTTAAAACAATGATTACCGTTCATTAACATCAATCTGGAATTGTAGAGTAGAACGTGGTCTTCAGGTTAAAAGGTCTTTATTTGAATCATTTTGTCATGTGCCTCCCTGGTCCATTATTTATAAATTCTCAAATTTTCAAAACATTCTTTTCTAATTTCTTCCAAATCATATAACTGAAGTTTTATATTTTTCTTGAACTCTATAAATCCTAATTAACCCTTTCACAACCTATTATTCTTGGTTCTCCAATTCCATGAGTAGGTGAAAGCTTTTCCCAAAAATCAACCGATATGGTCTCAAAGTAATGGGTATTTTGTATGCTTTCTGGTATTCCTATAAACTATCTTCAATACTTTGGATCCAATATTTAGGGTTCAGTTTGACTGTATTCTCCAAAATTCCTTTAATTTCACAGTCTGATACTTCATCTTGGCCATTTGTTTGGGGGTAGTAAGGTGTGGATGTTTTCTGGTGCACCCTGTAATTCCTCAGCATAGCCTCCATTCTTATTTTAAAAAATTGTTTCCTTTGGTTGTTTATGATGTCTCTTGGCACTCCAAACCCAAAAAAATATATTTTCCTTAACAAAATAACACACAAATCTAGAATCATCAACCTTCGTGGCTTTGGATTCCACCCATTTCAATACATAATCCATAACAAGTAAAATATAAGATTCACCAAAATATATGTGAAAGGGTCCCATAAAATAAATTTCACAAAATTAAAATATATCACAAAAAATGATGGTTTTTGGGGAATTTCTTTCCTTTTGTAAATGTTTCCATAAAATTGACACTTTTTAGTTTTTCTAAAAAAATCATGAGCATCTTTAAATATAGTAGGACAGCAGATTCTCGATTCGAAAACTTTTCTTGTAATTCCTTGACATCACAAATGGACTCCAAAATCATGTTTATGGAATAATTAAAAAAAATAACTTTCCTTCAGACATATTTTTACGACTGGATCATTAGAAATTTTCTAAAGAAAGGGATCCTCTTAATTATAAAATCGAGCTCCAGCCTTGAGTTTATGTTTCTGAAGTGACTTAAGGGAAGAATATAACTAATAAATGGAAAAATATTTTTCTATGTCAGTATACCATGGTACATCATCCATTATAATGTAGAGATGCACTTCGGTAATATGATCATTGAGTGGGCTCAACTATAAAACATCTGTTTTAACAATGTTGGGTAGCCAACTGAGATAATCTGTTACTTGGTTTTTTGCTCATTTTTTGTGTTTAATCTCTATGTTGAACTACTGTAAGAGTAGTATCCATCTCAATATCCTTAGTTTGTCGTCGTCCTTCTTCATCAAATAACTTAGGGATGCATGGTTAGAAAATACCACTACTTTAGTTCCAAGAAAATATGACCAGGATTTATCTAATAAAAAGACAAAAACACTAAACTCCTCTTCAGTTGTTCTATAGTTGAATTTAGTGGCATCCAAGGTCCTTAAAGCATAGTTTATGACTTTCATTTTATTGGGAAATAACTACTCCAACAGTTTGATTTGATACATCATAAAGTAACTCAAATGGATATTCCTAATTTGGGGGATACATTACTGGTGGGGTAATCAACTTCTCCTATAGTTCATCAAATTCCTTCCTACAATTATCATTATAAACGAAGTCATTTTTCACAAGCATGGTAAATCGATTTTTTTTATTGGTGAATTGTGCAGCACAAAGGTCTCTCAAGGTCTGTTGTGGGTATAATTCCATTATAGGAGGTCTTGATTGAACACTTAAATCATCTAAATTTATTTCTTCAAAAAAAATAGGATTGATATTATAATCCTAGAAAACAAAGTTCTCTCTATATTAGGATCAAAATTGAGTACTTCCTCATTAGAGGTCCTAGTCATGTATATTTACACTTGCTCCTCGGTAGTGGCACTAGTTTTTACACATGCTTGTCATGTAGTGTGGAAAAAAATTAAAATCCCTTAAGGTTGTAGTATGATTGGTAACCAGAAAGTCGTTCTCCAAAGAGTAGTGTTTTAATTTATGTGTCACTTATGTAAATGAAAATAAAAAGTTTGAAGGATTTAAGAATATAAGATATTTTTTATAAGTTTGGTGAATTTATAATGAGATAGAATTTATTGTATTAATGTTGGGGTTTCCCTTTTGTGATGTACTCAGCATTTTTGGGGAAAAATGAATTTTTTGGTTTTAGAACAAACAAATTAAATAAATTGAACAACAATTGTTTTTTGGATTCAACTTCGATCCAATTATATTTTAAAATGTATAAATCTTAATGGACTATTTTTAATTACTTAGGAAATACCAAATCTAGTAATTATTTTCCCTAAATATTTAAATTAGTTTATCATGATTTCTTCAAGTGTTTATTGTAATCACTAAACCACTCCCTTAATTGATTTTCTTTAAAAATTAACCAATGGGTGTAAAATAAATAAATTAATTAAGGGTAAAATAATATTTCAGTCAAGAAATTTAAATATTTAGGAATAAATTAAAATAAAATTGTATTTAATTAAATTAAAAATAAATTATATTAGAAACCATTTATTTAAAATCAAATAATTCATTTGTATAAAAAATTCAGAATTTCAAACATCCCAAAATTGGATCCCCCTTACCTTCACCCAATCACTAATAATTCTACCCATATATGCAGGAATATTTCATTGAATTATAAAATGAATAATCCATGAAACATTTGAGTATATTTGAGGAAGATGAGGATTTCCTCCTTGGTGGTGGTGTTGCTTCTCCCTTGCATCGATGAGTAGGTTGAGGATTTTATCATCTTGGAAGGAGGAGGTCACCTCCATTTATAGGTGAGGAGGGAGGAATTACCCTCTATTTTATTCCAAGAAAACCATGTGGGAGGGGTTGAAATTAACCCCACACCCACCCACACACCCCCCTCCCCCCCCCCACGGTTCACTCCTTCTAAGGAGAGAACACCCACGGTTGCGGGTGCTCGGGGGTCGTGTGGATATGTTCCACGTGGGGGAGGAGCCTAGGTGTATGGATGGAACCCAAGTTTTGTAGGTTCCACGTAAGGATAAGTTTCAAGGGAGGTGTTCTGGTTCATAGGTTGTGAAGGTAGGATCACGATGGCACGTGGCGATCATGAGTGTGGCGACACCAAGCGGCGGTGACGGCGGTGTCATGCTTCGGGGGGTTAGGTTTGTGGTATTTCCCTAGCACCGAGCAAGGCAGTGCATGGCCAGGAAAGGTATCCTTTTTGGATTCATCCTCCTCCTCCTCCAGCCTTCACAATGGCCAGAGGATCTCTAGATTGCAAGTAACGGTTTTAGCATTCGGTGGCCAGTGAGGGAGGATGAGATGCAGAACCTGGAGGTGAAGGAAAAGTGGGAGTTGGGTCCTTTAGTGTCCAATAGTGGAATTCTCTATCCATGTAAATGTATGATCGCTAACACCAAGCAGTGATGCCACAACAGCAAGAGATTGAGACTCCCTCCCCTCTACTGATGGCGGTGAGCATTGGATTACCTTATCTCCTAATACCTTTATAGTGGTTGGGGGATATTATTTTGGTGATCGGGGTGCATCAGCCACGGTGGTCCCTGGTAATAGCAAGGGAGGAGAGTTGAAGTGATGTAGAGATTCGAGCAGAGGCCAGCGGTGGAGACAATGGCATGGGTGCTCGTCCAAGGTTCAGGAGATGGACGGCGGGTGGCCTGTGCTAGAACGGAGCAGTAGAGGGCAGCTATGATGGATGAGTAGGAGCAGGGCATATGAGGTGGGTGAAAAGTCAGTGGTATTGGGGAGGAGGAGGAGTTATAGTGAGAAAGGTGGACAACTGATCATGGAAGTCCTCAGTGGTCTATGGTGATGAAGGAGAGTGGCGGAGTGCCAGTAGGTGATGCGGACGGCAGAGCGCAACGGTATTCAATGGTATGTAGATGGGCACAGCGAAGCTCTCTTCCCACATCAAAATGGTGGTATGGGTTCCACTCTCTTATTACACCAAACGTGAGATCTCCAAGCATTACCACTCCAGGGTGTCCTCCTATGACACCACTTGCACGCATTGTAAATGTGGATCATAACACGCATCACCTATGGTCCTCCTCTAATGCCACATAACATATATTCTATGCTTGGGAATTCCCCCCCCCCACCCCCACCCCTCAGTTCCCCCAGTTGTTCTGGCTCTCCCATGCCATGTGTGGTCGAGCTAGCACATAGTGGGTCGTCTAAGATGGTCATGGCCTTGGTTGAAGGATGGCCTAGATTGGTGTAAATTTCTACACAAAAAAAATAAAAATGGTTATCCAAATTTCAATAAAAATTAAAATTATTCAAAGATAAGTTTTAAATTAAAAATTATCCTCCTTTATAACTTATTATCCATTTCAATTTCTCATTAAAAATTACCCAAATTTTAATAAAACATTGAAATTCAAGATTTTTATTAAAGAAAAGTTTCAAAAAATAACCAATATTTTTTTTAAAATATGAATAAAATTTTGGTTTTTCACCCATCATAACTTCCACCGTGATAGGTGGAAAATAAAAAATGAACAATTGTTGTTTTGTGAGACGGAAGTTCATTGTACACGTAAACAGTACTCTATTACCCATTTGATGGAGGTGGGTGTAAGTGTAGGTTAAAACCTTGGCATAATGACATCCTAGTTTATTGAAGATATTGATGTTGTTATAAATTCATATAATAAAGAGAGTGTAGGGGGTGGACAAAGAAAATAAAATAAAGGTTCTTGAGTAAAAATGTTACCACTTAATTGGGTGACTCCTTTTGGTTTGTGCCAAAATGCTTCCTTGGATTACTTTATGCTTAAGGAGATGATTCTAGGAGGAAGGTAGGGATTTTGGGAAGTTTATTGAGTAGAACTTGGACAAAACTAATTTTTTTGAAAGGTTTGAATAAGAGGGAGATGTGGTGGCCTTTTATAGGGAAGGGAAAGGACACACATGGCATTTTTTAAAACAAGTTAGGTATGCCCAATTTTTTACCTAATAATAGTCAAAACAAACCAACAAAACTCAATTATAGAAGATTTATGGATCCTTAATACCCATTTAATGGGTTTTATGAAAGTTTATAGGCTTTTTTGAGTCTAAAATTTGAGGTTTAGTACTTTGTAAATATAATTTTTCTCTTAATTTATGAAATTAATTTTAATGGATTTCACTAATATTTTTCGTAAAAAAATATAACCTTATTATAAATTATAAATTATTTTGATTCAAAATATTTAATCCATTTTTACAAATCATAATCATGGAATTGGAATAAATTAATTAAAAAATAATCCTGCTAACGACACAACACCGCGGGTTTTGAAAGTAAAAATGTTCAAAAGTTTGCTAAATTTTATACCAAATTTCAAAATTAAATTTATTCCAATGACCTAAATTGGATTAATATGTAAAATTATTATCTAATTAAACTTTAAAACCAATTTAAAATATAATTTAACCTTATAAATTAAATTTATGAAAATGTATTTTTGAAATAAAATTCAATATTTTTTATTATTCATTAAAAAATGAAACCTTACAGAAAAATACAAAAAATTTATCCTAATCTATTTTTTATGTTTCTATTTAAAATATTAAGTTTATTTTGAAATATTAAATCTATGGAAGTTACAAAAATTGTATTTAAAATGGGTTCTCCATTAAAATATGGTAAAACTACTGTTATAAAAATATCGGTTTTTAAGCAAACAATTGGGTATGTTCTTATCATATATCTAAAAAATATATTGTATAATTCTCAAAAATATTTTTTTAAATATATAAAATATAAATTTAATTAATATAATTCACTATTATTAATTTATTTAACTTATTAATATAAATCTCCCTTTTCACTTAAAAATGGAATTTTATAAAATTAGTATCTTTATATTAATTTGGTTTCTATATTATTCTATAATTAATAAGTAACTAATGAATTCAACTATATATATTCATAATTTATTTAATAATATAATATTAAATTTAATGTCCATGTTAAATCCTATTAGACAATAATATTTTAATAATTAATTATTGTTTGGTAACACTCGGTCTTGTGTTTTATATAAGCCATCGAGGAAAGTCAGTCTTGCGTGTAACTCAAGCTAACCTTGGTGTTCTATGTAGAAAAAGAAAGAATTTATGTTTCATATAGTGCACAATTTACTTGGTTTTTCATATAACTCAAACAAAATATAGTGATTTAGTATAAAATAAACTATTTTCAGTGTGGCATGAAATGGAAAATATTAAAAAGATTAAATTAATTCAAAAAATATATTTCACAAAATCTCAGGATGTTACAATACTTCAATAGTATATAATCAAAAAATTATTTCCTGAAACCCATTGTAATAATAGATTCATACTTCCTAAAAAAATATAAACACAAACAACACAAGAAGGACCTCTTCCAAATATTTCATGCTCCTACAACTGTTGGTGAAGATATTTCATTTAAGCCTTAAAGATAATTCAATTAGAAAATGATCAACTTATCAAGATTCCTAAAATGAAATAGATATTATCTTATAAAATATAATCTTTCTCACTATCTTCCATACTTCTCACAATCTAAAATACTTCTTGCACTCCTTGTCCTCTTCACACAAGAATTTACTTCCACGTCAGAAGCGCATGAATTATCAACGGTTATGAAATCTCATGATCACAAAATATCTCAAGCACCATTTTAAGCTTCCTATTTATTTTTTCTTCCAAACCTTTGAATTTTAATAGATATAGTATGCAGATTTAATTTATTTTATAAGTTGCATGCAAGGATTGTCAACATCTTCCTTCGTGTGACCAAGAGGGGTTCACATGAACTATCTTCCTTTAGTTACATTGTTCACAAAAAATCCAAGAAGGGTTCAAGAGTTCCACTCCTCCTTCAAGTGAATATATCATGAAATGTATAATATTCTTCACAAAATCCCTTTGAATGATCTCAAGAAACTATGTGTGGTTCCTTCATGTGACCATGGTTTGTACTTGGATTGCTTCATCTGAATGAGAGGTGTTTTCTACGATATATATTTGCATGATTGAATCACATGAATCTATTATTTATTATAAATACCTAGAAGGCCTATGGTTTCCTTACTAATACCTTTTTGTGACAAGTTTTTGTGTCTACAAGTTCCTTTTCATGATGAAATCATGCGGTCATCTCCTCCTGCATGAGAATAAATCTAGAAAACCACTGTTTTCATGAGATCTCAATGTTTCTCATCATAGGAACTCTTAGAGGTTCCTCGGTTTATATAGGGGATTTGACACCACATATCACTAATATTTAAGGAATTTCGACTATTCTTTTAAAAACATAAAGATATTAGGATCTCTTTAATGTTGAAACTCTCAACTTATTCGAGTTGCGTGCCTCACTAGAATGATCACACGATTCACATGATAGCTTCACATGATCACTTAGTTGATCATGTAATACCATGGTGATTGTAAATTGTTCATGTAGTGGCTTCTCACTGAACATTCACTTGAAAATATAAGGTAATCCATGTTTAACTATCTATAAAGATGGAGGCAACTTACAATCATTGATCTTCATGTGACAGCATTAAGTTTCTCTTCCTTATGTTGCATGATCCCTAATTATAAAATGATAACATGATGATTGCCTAAAATCAATAATGCAATGCCTCATTAATCTTCTCCCATATTTTTCATGATATAAAGATCCCCATGAGAAATAATCATCTTATTGTCATTGGTTCTTATGACATCTTATTGTGATGGCCTCTATTACTCAAATGCATGCCAGAAAAAGTTTGATGCCTTGATTTCTTTGTTCTTCCTGATGTCAATCCATCACTGTGATGCCTTGAAAACTCTAGATAACCAACTTTATCCATTCATGCAGGAAGAAATCTTATTGAGATGTTGGATTCAATGGTTGAAATTGAATATATACGGCATGGTAAATAAGTTTGTGGAGATATTTGGGATCGGATGATTCTCATTTTATCCATCTTTTTAATAGATGGGTGAACAATACTACTGGAGTGCGTCCCACATCAAATCTTCAAAATGGATTCTCTACACTTTATAATAAACTTAATGATTCATGGTTGTTAGATCTAGCTATGGGGTTCAACACCCATTAAACATGGACACACCATCGAGCTTTGGCCTTGAGGGCTTCTGGCCTAAACAATAAATACCTTCAGGAGTGATATCTACTCTGTACTTACACATTGGTATATCTTTTCTATGGTCCTTATACATGGTCTCTCTCAGGGCCTTTCCCATATGCCACTATGTGTGGCCTCTTATAGCAGGCTCTCCCATGGGGGTTGACACTAGGGTTACCAAAGATGTGGTTGATGGCTAGCCTTGGTGGCTTCCCATGGGTTATCCTTCATTTCATTATGAGGCATGTTCATATATACTTAAAAATAATCTAAGTATAAAAATGAAATTCTACACATTCCTCAACTAAAATTATAAGCCAACCATTACTAAATACAAGACCTTAAACTATCTTCTTCAAATATTAAAGAAAACTAATACTTGAAATGGACTTCCACTTGTTGTATGAAATATTATTTCTTAAGAACATGTCTTTGAATTTTAAATAACACCTTCAAAATCACAATTATAACATTAGCCCAAAATAATTTTCATATTGACTTATTTGATAAAAATTCCAACCTAAGGAAAAAAATCTCCCACATTGAATTCTTTTATCCATATCACCATATATCAATCAAGTCAATATGTGGTGTTAGCTTTCTTCCCCTTATTTTCAATCAAAATTTAAGGGTATTTGGGATATAAAAGATCAATTTTATTCCCAAAAAATGTTCTCCTCTCGTTGAAGATGAATTTTTGAGCACTTCTAAAAGAGGATTGATATCATGTGGTTTTCTTCATAGAGAGCCTTTAGTTAATCAACTCTAATACATTGTGGGAAAACTTTGTGTAGAAAACAATAGATATATACCAGTGTATATTTATGTTATCCATGAACAACCATGTATATGAAATCATTCTTAGAAAATATCAATTTTCTTATCGGGTTGTAAAATATCATATTCATCAATAAAATGCTAATTCCTACACACACACTAATAAACACATCAAACTGGTCAAGTGAAAAATATATAGTTCCCCCTTTTTCTCATCCTCAACTCATGAAAACACCCCTCAAGGGGTGTATTCATTTTTATCATTATGAAACTTAATAAACCTCAAGATAAACAAAAATTATCCTTTAATTTCCATCATGTTAGATCAGACATATAAAATAATAGGTAATAAGTAGGAACCTATTAGAAGAATTAAATATATAGGACAAGGGTAAAAATGATGTTTTAGCTTAAGTTCCGCAAACCTCTCTCTTGGAATAGATTTGGTGAAAATGTTTGTAACTTGATATTTTGTAGAAATGTATTCTAGATTGATATCTCCACTTGCCACATTTTCCTTGATAAAGGGATATCTAATATCAATATACATGGATCTTGAATTTTGACTAGATTTTTTGATAACCCTATAGCACTCTGATTATCACCAGAAATGTTTAGTGGTTTCTTAGTTTCAATTTTCAAATATTTTAACTTCACTTTCATACAAATCATCTGTGTACAAGCATGCGAAGTAGCTATATATTCTTCCTTATCCATGCTATGTGTCACTGAATTTTGTTTCTTGATGTAATAACTAACACAACCCTCTAACATAAAGAAATTTCCACCTGAGGATGATCATTTATCTGTACAATCACCTGCCCAATCATAATCTGTAAAACCAAACAATTTCAAACCTTCATAGTGTCTTTATAGTATCCCATTGTTCAAAGTTTCTTTTACATATTGAAAAAATATCTTATCATCCAAAAGTGGTAATAGGTAGGATCACCTTTAATTATAAAACATGGTGTCACTGAATAAGTTATATTTGTCCTTGAAGCTATTAGATAGACTAAAATTGTACTATTCTTATAAATTCATTTTGATTAACAATGACTCTAGTATCATCTTTTCACAATTTGGGTCCAATGTAAATGGGAGTAGAAACATTTTTTTCGTTTTCCATTCTAAATATTTCTTCAATTCCCTAACATAAGTTTCTTGATATAAAAATATATAACTTAGTTTTTGTTCAAATTATAATCCTAGAAAGTATATAATTTGACCAAGCACGGACATCACAAAACTTTATTTGATATACTCTGAAAATTCTTCACATACACATTCTTTATCACTAGAAAATAAGATTTCACCTGCACACACAGTGACTATGAGAGTTCCGTGGAAAATTTATCTTACATAAAGGTTAATGTCAACTTTACTTTTTATAACTTTCATATCCCTTAAACAACCATCTAATTTAGAATACCAGGATATAAGGGATTGTTTTAAACCAAACAAATATTTATTCAATCTATGTACCATGTTTCCATTATTCTATATGACAAAACCATCATGTTTTTCAATATATACTTCTTCCTAAAGGTCACCATTTAGAAAATAATATTTTACATCAATTCGATAAACTTTATAATTTTTTTGTGATGTCAATGCCAATAAAATTATGATATTTTACTATCATTCTACTGGTGAAAAAGTTTATTCAAAGTCAATTAATTCTATATGAGAGTATCCTTTGAACACTAGACTTTCTTTGTTCCTTGATGCCTCACCTTTCTCGTTCATCTTATTTTTGAAAACCCACTTGGGGCCAATAATATTTTTATCTCTTAGTTCTTGGAATAGTATCCCAAGTGGAGTTCTTCTCAATTTGATCTAGTCCCCAATTCATATCACGTACCCATTCCTCATGCTCAAATACTTCTTCCACTATATGAGGTTTAATTTGAGAAATAAGTCCAATTTGATTTTCAATTCCCAATCATCTTCATTTTTCAACATGATCCAATTGACTTCAAATGATATTTTTAGTTTCAAAATGTTTCATAAATTTTTTGTACCTTCTTTACTTATTTCCTTCAAATTCATCTTCATCCCTGTTCTTTTCAGAATCAATATCATCAATTTTTTCTCTTTCCCAGTAACTTCATCATTCTTATGATCAATTTAAGTACCATTTTCTAATAAGTATTTTGAATATGTGTTAACTAATTTTTCTAATTTGATCTTATTTTCAATAATATTAACATCGCTACGGTCAACTATATTATGTAAGAAATTGTTCCAGTATCTATAGCCACTACCCTTTGATAGATATCCCATGAAAATTCATTCCTCTAATTTTTCTTCAAATTTTCCAGAATTGATGTTCTTGATCTTTATAATGAAAGGGATTAAAAAATATCTAAATTATTTAACATTTGAATTTTTCTTATACCACATTTCATATGTTGAATTTTGTATCCTGTAGTATATACATACTCTTTATATAAATACATCAATTTGTTCTGTTTAGTAAACATTGTTCTTCTCATCTCTACTATGCTTCTATTCTTTCTTTCAGCAACCCAATTTTTCTATGGAACATATGGTGTGTTTCATAAATTTTTAATTCCATTTTTGGAAATATAAAATTAAAAATCATTAAAAGTAAACTTCATACCATTAGAAAATATATATTTTTTGATATAGAGACCCATCTCCTCCTAATATTTCCTTCTAAAATTTTTGAACATTTTAATTTCCTCTAACTTGTGTATCATAAACCTGAAATTAGTCAACTGAGAATAATAATTAATAAATTTAATGAAATATAGATCACAACTAGTAGAATGTTGTCTCATTAGACCACATTAGTCGGTATGGATAAGGTCAAGAGGTCTAAAGGATATAATATCCACCCCTTTGTGTGAACTTTGAACCAATTTCCCTTTTTTACAGGTTTCATTGATTTCAACCCTTTTGCTATTTATCTTGGGAAAATATCTCCAATAGCAGGCTTAAAGATTTTACTAACACTACCTTGACTGAGATGGAAAATCCTTTTATGCCATAAGTTTTTTTCATGTTTAGAAATATGGAAATAGGAATTGGTAGAATCACCAATGTGAAATATATTTCCATTAGTTATTTTCACTTGACTCATAATTCCTCCATACTTTTTTCTTTTGATGATACGTGAATCCTTTTTGAAAAAAAACCTCAAGTATGTCATCACAATGTTTGATAACACTATGTAAATTGTGCTTCAACCCTTCAACAAATAACACATTATTAGACATCAAATTTTGTGCATAAATGTATTCTTTTCCAAATACCTTAATTTTTAAGGAATATTCATTTCCAAATATTTATGATCCACTTTCATGATTCTCAATGTTTCTCAGAATATTTTTTTCACCATTCATGTGTAATTAATATCCACTATCAAGAATCCATGACTTGGTTTTTCTATTGTATTTTCCAAGAAAATTTTGTGAAAAAATATTTTTATTCATTCATTTTTTGAACTCTCTTTCAATTATTAACATTATATTTCTATTCTAGGAGAATACTCATGAGATTTTTATAGTTACGACCTTACTGAACACATATGCCATATAATTCTTCTAAACTATCAAATTTGTTTTGTTTTGGATGATCAGGTAAATTATTAATAACTATGTGCTTTAAAATTTTTCTATCATTTTCTTAGAATATCTTCCCCTTAGTTCATGTATCATCTCTGGTAGGGACATTTTATACTATCATAAATATGTTTTTTCCCAAACACTCCACAATACTAGTAGTATCTTATGAACCTTGATCTTTCCAACAAATAATAGACATGTCTTGAAGATCTTTTTTGTTTTTTTTCATTAATTGATGTTTTCTATTCTCTAGGGGAAAGGATATTCTTGGAGAATTTATTTCGTTATTTAAAATAGAATATGATTTCTAAATATTCTTCATTCTCCATACTTTTCTATAATTCATTTATGGACCTGCATTATTAGAGATAACTTATTTTATTTTAAATTTATAGAAATATGAATTAACCTAATTATTTAAACAACTCTTTTCACAAGTTTTTTATGATTCTTAATTGACCTCAATAACCTTGTTGAAATATAATCTAACATCTTTCAAGATACTATGTGCTTTAAACCATTTAGACTGGGTCTTTGACTGTTTATCTTATTTGAGGGAAAGTTTTTATTCAAGGTCCTTTACCACCATTTCCATTTCGTACACTTTATGTTTTTTTCTTTTGATTTTTTAAATGTAAAGAATCTTTTTATATTCACATTATTCATTTTCCTTAGTCATATTTTCTTTTTATTTCAATAATAGTCACTTTTCCTTATTGAGATTTTTGTTTTTTTTGAAGAAAATATTTTAATTAATTCTTCAACATGTAGTCTATCTCTATTTATTGACTTTCATCATCTTTACTACTAGAGGTTTCAAACCCTTTTTCCTTATAATCCATGAAGTTAGTTCCATCTTCTTAAAAGTGACCTGGGTTGGAGTTTTCTTTCTATTCTTTTCTCACTAAAATTTACTCTTTTACTTTTAAATAATTTTGAATTACTTCCTTCAAATTTGGTTGTGACTTCTAATCCCTTCCCATATTTCTTTTTTTGTGGCTTCTCATAAATTTTCTCAAGTTCCAAAGACTTATTTTTAAGAAAATTTATAGAAAAATTTCCATTTTCATTACAGTTTTAACACCTTGGTGGTAATTTAACTTTACCCTTAAACTTTCCTTTCATCAATTTTTTTTGTTACAAGAGTAATGATTCTGTTATAATCTTCATCTATATCTTGATCATCAAATTCAATTAATGTTTACATTTCATAATCTCTGATTTTTTGTTTTCTCAGATCCTCAAAATCCATATCATATTTTATATTTTTCTTGAATAATTGAATATTTCACATTTCATATACAATAAGTATGTTATTTAATTCATCAAGAGTAAGATGACTATTTCTGATCTTTTTGAGGGAATATGGAGGGACTTCTTATTTGATCATAGCAAACATAATGTTACTAATATGAGAATATAGTTGATTACTGCATATGATGTAAATACACATCAATTTCCAAGCCCTTCTATTATCTGATATCTCTATCTTCTAAAGATGATAATTTAGGATCAAACATGTTAGGAAAATTTCTCATCAGTTTTTTCACAATATTTGAATCATCCATATTTTCCCCAAAACCCTAAGTACAAATGAAAATTTCATTAACTATTATGAAGTAATCATCAACATTCTCTTCTTCCCTGATCTTGATATCTTCAAATTTTCTCCTTCAAATTTTCAATTTGAACTCCATGACATTCACAGTTCCTTCATAACTACTTTCTAATTTATCCCAAATTTCCCTAGAATTTTTGAGTCCCAAAACCTTTGTGTAAAATTATTCTTAGAGATATATCCAAATAGTTTTCTAAGATAATACATTATCTTCCATATTTCTCTTATCAATAAAATTCATAATATCATCTTCAGCGATAGGTTGGAATCCTATAGTAACTGCATCTTTAACTTCAAGTCCAAGAGATTGAAGATAGGGAAACATACTATTATTCCAACTATGATATTTATTAACATCTAAATAAGGAACACCCCTATAATTGAAAGAATTTATATTATACACCTTTAATTCTTAGACGATCTTAATTGAGGTAACTTGTCCTCTAAATCCAATTTAAGTACCCAAATAGATTTTACACCACTGAGAAGGGGGGTTGAATCAATGGAGGTTTTTACAATTTCTCATTATTTTTAAATTAACTGCTATTGAGATTTTAGGATCTGATCCACTATTATTATTGTATGACCTTTATTGAATGTGGTAAAAGAATATGACACATGAACACAAAAAATTTACATAGTTTGGTCCAAAAGTGATCATACTCATTACTTTGATTATTTAGACTCCCCAATCATAGATTCTCCACTATAATTATAAGATGTTACAAGATACAATTATTTAATAGCATAGAATCACACTATGATTTATAGGGTCCCACTGGAACATCTACTTCACACTACCTAGAAATATATTAAAACAAACAATACAAGAAAGATATCTTCAAAATATCACATTCTCCAGAAATTATTGATGAAGATATTTATTTTAATAATTCAATATTATTTATTTAGTAAATAATCACTTTATCACGATTCTATAAAATAAATATATTTGATATTGTACACTATATTCTCAAATTATTCTAAAATTCTAACAATCCACAATTTTTATTGCATTATATATCCACTTCTTGAAAGAATTCACTTCCTTTTGTGAAGATAATGATATGTCAATGGATATACGATCTCGTTATCAAAAAATGTCTCAGAAACACTTTTAATATTACTCTTGGTTTTTTCTTCCAAACCATTGAAATTTAATATAGATGGTATTTAGGACATATGGCTTGCATTATTTGTATGCGAGGATTGTCAACAGCTCCCTTAGTGTGACCAAGAAGTGTCCATGCAAACTGTCTTCCTTTAATAACATTGTTTTCATGAAAACCTGGAAATAATCATGTGTTATAATCCTCATTCACATAATATAACCTTAAATTTCCATTGTTATTTGCAAAAGTCCTTGAGAATATCTATATACATTGTGTGTGTGTACTTTATATCACCCCAATTTGTATGCGTATTGTTTCATGTGAACGAGAGGTGTTTTCAATGATATGGATTCATGTGTTTGAATTAGTTAAACATATTATCATTTAATAAGACCTAAAAGTATCATAACCACATTCCTAATACATTTATATGAAAATATTTTGTGTCTGAAAGTTCCTTGGTGTGATGAAATCAAGGGGAATCCTTCTCCTTCGTGAGAATGAATCAAGAAAACCTCTTTTTCACGAGAGCTTAATATTTTTCAGAATAGAAAATATTGGAGATTACTTGGTTTATATAGGTGATTTGGAACTATGTATCTATAATTTTTAAGGTTTTTTTATGACCCCTTCAAATACTTTAAGATCTCGTGATCTCATTAATGTTAGAACTCTCAGCTTTTTCGAGCCATATTCCTTGATGGAATGATCATGCAATCATTATGATAGATTCACATGATCACTTCATTAAAGATTTGGTGCCATGTTCATTGTAATTTGTTCATTTGGTGGCTTATCACTAAATAGTATCTTGACAAACGTAATATAACTCACATTAAAATATCCATAAAGGAGGAGGCTTCTCGTGATCATTGATCTTCATGAGATAGTGTCAAGGATATATTCATACTGTCACGTTATCCATGATAATCACAAGATTAGGGGAATATTTTCCGCATGGAATCATGTGATGCCTCATTGATAATTTAACGTTTGTTGCATGTACTTAAGATAATTACCTAAAGGCATCATGTGATCATCACTTGTTCTTTAGATAGCTTCTTGTGATGACCTATGTTCTTCAAATGCATACAAGTAGAAGTTTCATGCCTTTATAAGTTCATTATTCTTGATATCATTATATCACTATATTTCCTTAAAAATCACTTTGGTTGACTATATCCATTCATGTATCAAGAAACCTCATTGAGAGGTAACAGATGATGGGAGAAATCAAATATACATGGTGTGGGAAATCGGGCATCTGGGATCTCTCAGATCAGATATCACTCATTATGTCCATCTTTCTAATAGAGGAGTGGATAGTACTATGGGATCATGTCCCACATAAAATATCTGAATTGAATTATCTCTGGTTCATAATAAAATTGGTGACTTCTGATCGGTCAAGCCGATTATGGGGTTCAGAACCCGTTACACATGCACACACCACGGAGCTTCGACCTTGCATACTTCTGGCCCAAAATATGCACACCTTTGGGAGTGTGCTCTACTCTGTAATTACACTTGGTCTTAGCCATCCTATGGTCCTTATACATGGGCATACTCAGGTTATTTCCCACATTCCACTATGTTTCTCCTCCTATGGAAAGCTCTCCCATGGGGTTTGACCCTCAGGTCACCCTATATGTGGTAGAGCACTAGCCTTGGGGGCTTCCCATTGGTTGGAATTATTTTTAATATTAGGGATACCCATATATACTAAGAAATAATCAAAGAATAAAAATTAAATTCTAAACCTGACTTAATAATATTCCAATAAAACCATCACTAAACTCAATCCCTCAAAAATATAATTGAAAAATATTCAATCGAACTGATATTTTTAGTGGCCTTACACTTGTTTTATGCACACTAAACTCCTAATAACTTGTCTTTAACATTTACATGTTAACTTAAAAAAATTTCACAATTATAAAATTCAACAATAAATTTTTTTTAATTGAATTATTGAAAAAAAAGATACAATCTAATCTCAACATACCCAATAATAATATATGAAACTTTATTGTTTCTCTATGATTATATATATTCCATGCATAGAAGTTTTTATTTTTTTCTAAATAAATGTGGAAAATATAAAGGGTGATCCTAAAAACATAGAAAGGGGAAGAATATAGTGAAATATAACAAAATATAAACATGAATTGTAGGAATAAAGAGAAAAATGGTGTTATATAAATGAAAACATAAGAATAAAATATATATGGATTAAATAAAAATAAAAATAAATAATTTCATGGTCAATAATGATAGATCTCAAAATGAAGGAATTCATAATGTTAGGAATCAATAACATATCATCAAGGCCTTATGCCAAGACATCATAAATAAAGGTTAAAGGAACTATCATTACTATATACTAGTTTTTTTCATGAGACTTATTGATGCATATAGGGGATATATTATTTTATATTCCACATGTTCCATAATAAGTCCATTACATCCATTATATGAAAATAATGGCCAAAATACATATGATAATGTTCTCAAAGGAACCTAATATATAAAAAATGATAATTAGTCAATAATTATCCATATAAAAATAATTGATAAACAAAATTCTAAGGTTTATAAAGTTAATGGAATAATATTCATATATAAGTGAATATATATCAGTCAAATTAGAAATTAATAGAATATTCACATTGTAATGGAAATATCCATTAAGGAAATATATGGGAGTAATAGGGTATGGTACATTCATTATGTAAGGACATAAATAAAAATTAATCATTAAATTCAATAGATTTTAATGGTATTATATGATGTAAATAGTACAAAAATAACCTCTTATAATTAATAATGTATGATGAATATATTTTATATGCATTGGAGATAAATTTTCATTGAATAAAAACTCCAAGGTTTGCACACTTTGATATTGAAGATTCACTTTTCCAAAACAATGACTGTTTTTCTGGGGACCAGATAGTGTCTGAACCAGATTTATCATAGTCATACATCCTTAGATAAAATTTACCCTCTTATAAATAATACAACCATAATACCAAAAAAATGGTATATGTAGAGATTTTTATAATTGATTTTATGGTTATGGAAATATTTTGGAATTATAATAACATGTGAAGATGGTATGATGGGAGGGAATAGTAATATATCCTAATATTAATATAAGGTATTTATAATAATGAAGTAAAATATTCTATATAAATTTAAATTAATTAAAAAATATTAAAAAAAATAAATGAAGTGAAGAGACTGGAAATTTGTACCTTGTAAAATATCTTCCTAATACTTGAGAAAGAATAATTTAGATCCATACAAGAATCTTGGAAGGACACTTGAGATAAAAATATAGAGGTACACCATGCTCAATTTTTAGGTTTGAAGAGGAATGGAAGGATGGGTAGGTATTTATAGAATGTGAGGAACAATTATATGATAATTTTTTGACATAGGATTTTGAAATCTATATAGTTGAAAATTGAATACCATCAGTTTACCTAAGGTTAAAGATAATTATATTTTTCATTTAAAATATGGTTTTTCTGTATTTAAAAATTACATAACTAAATTTCATTTATTTATATTATTATTTCCTCATAGAAATCATTTTTCTATATAAAAATATTTCAAGTACCTTAAATTACATTTTTGAAATAAAAATTTATTTTTTAGTTTTTAAAATTGATTTTAATATTTAAAAATACATTATTTTAAAAAATAAATATATTTTAGATTTTATAAACATTTATATAATTTATAAAATGTTTTTTATCAAAAATAAGTCATAATAGAAACTATATTTGCATACCGTATCTTACTATTCACATAAAAATTCGATTGTCTCCCATATTTTTCAAAAAATTAATATTATCTAATTTCAACAGACCTATTATAAATTTGAAGTCCTTTTTATAAAAAAATCATTAACATGGTAAATTTAATTATTAAATTAACATTATTTTTGTAATTTAAAATCACTTATTAATTCCAAAATTTAAAAAATTTGATTTAATAAATATATAATATTCAAATATGTATGTGTGTGTGTAATTACATTATTATTCATTGATAAATAAACATTATTTATATTTTTTAATTATAATATTACCATATAATATAGTTTATTTTAATAGAAACTTTTTTATTAGTGGACACTTAATAGTTACATTAATATTCCAATGATAATGTTATTGTTCAAATGATCACTATAACATTCAATGTTCATATTAACAATTATAAATAAGAATTATTTTATCCTAAAAAATAATTTATGTTAATCTTTTTTTCTATACTATTACAATTCTATTTCTTATAGTCTTCTTCATTACTAAAATGTATCTTTTATCCCTATCATTCTATGCCTGATATTAACCCTCAGAGTCCATGATTATGGGGTTTCTATATATTTTTATCTATTATATAATCCTAGTTATATCCATTATAGTGAATATAAATTTTTAGCTTTTATTTTACTAATATAATGAAATAAAAGGTATTGTATTATGTAAAGACTTTTATAGTACAATATTTAATTATTTTTATAAAATATTAGGTCCTATATTCTCCCCCACTTAAAAAATTTCATGATCAAAATTTGAGGAATAAATCAATACATAAAATGGTGGGTAATTATTCATCATTGATTCCCTAGGCCCCCATTTTCTTTCATGTAACTTTTGATTCCTCCCATGTACCTTCACAAATCAAGTTATCTAATTATATAGTACATTATCTCAATTATTGAGAATTTGTATGGCCTCTTGATTATAGTAAAAGTCAATATAAAGGTCAATTTATTTACTAGTGAGTACATGTGTTGTTTTTGGTATGTAATTCCTCAAAGTGAGACATGGAAGAATTAATAAACTTTAAATAGGTTTGGTAGTATAGATAAAGAATCAGCCACAAATCTAATTCTATCTAAAATCTAGAAGTCACAATATACCTTGTACTTAATTTACATTTCATACTAAATTATATAACAAACATCCATGGTGATTCCTTGAATAATACATGGTCCCCAATATAAAACTATATTTCCTTACACTAGTTATCAAAATATATTTTTTATCCACCATGACTAATCTTGATATCTTTTTTGGATAGGTCGCATATTGTCAGTTATGATCTATACTAATTCAAGACCAAATAGCCTTACTTCATTAATTTAACCTTATAACTTTTAATAATACAAGTTTTCTCATACATTTATTCTAATAGTGAAATTTATATATTGGTATAAAGGTTTTGGTTTCATGTTAATTCCACCAAACATTGATATGGGTCTCAAGTTCCTTAGAAGTCAAGTGAGAATGAACTCACTATTTTGATATTCTTTCCAAAATACCCCATCATTTATAGGATGATACATAATTCCCAAATGTATCTTAGTATTAAAATAATTATAAATAATCCTCCAAAAAATTATTGTGAAATGAGGATCATGATCAAATATTATTAATAGAGGTTCACTATAAATCCTAACAACTTCATTAACATAAATTCATGAAAGTCAATCAAGGGGTAGATCCACATTTTCTTTAAGTAAATGTAAAAATCTATTCCTCTAGTTTTTCATAGGAGATCAACTAACCATTTAAATTTTTATATTATCCCACTACCACATTGGTATAGTAATATATTTCATTTTAATATGTGGATATTGCCTCTCAACCTTTTTTTGTTGGAATAACAAGAATTTGAAAAAAATTCATCAATTTTATATATCATTTTTTATGCTATATTTTTTCCCATAAATCTCTATACACCTTGAAGCTACAAGGGTGTATATAAATATTAGAGTTGTGATCATCATCTAGAAATTCATTCTCCATTTAAGGTTTCAATGGTATATATAATGCCTTTTAAAACATCAAAACACCATCATTATAGTTAAAGTATATCAATATCCCATATTTTATATCTTTAATCTTGTTTTATTGTCCCATTTAATCTTATTGAGACTTATATAAATTATCTATTGGAGATAGTTTGTAAATTACTTGAAAAAGAGTTTCCTATTTTCAAATAATATCCATGTCTAACATTAAAAAATATTTGAATATTAGACCAATGTCTATCCTTATCATGGATATAACTCCATGATATTCCAACAAAATATATCAATATCCTTTTTTACCTTCTCATTGTGGTAATGTATCACATATTCATAATCCTTGATTAGTTCTATCTACCTCCTGTGTCTCATGATGAGCTCTTTTTATGTGAATATATACATAAAAATCAAGTGATTTGTATATATGTCACATCTTTCACTATATAGATAGTGTCACCACATCTTTATGGAAAAGATTATTATTTCGCACTCTAGATCATGTGTTTGATAAATTTTTTCATGGTTCTTTAATTTTCATGATTTATAAGAAAAAACTTTATGCTTTTTGAAGGAATCACCAAATTATTTTCTTTGATATATCATTTTTTATAAAAAAAAAATCCCTCCTTCCCTATAGTTAAAGTTGATACTAGTTCATTAATTAATCTATTCTTAAATTTTTCAATACATTCTTCTAATTTTTTCAACCATGTGAATTTAAACCCATTACATGTTAATTTGGTTAATGGGTTAGCAAATTGAGCAAAAAATTTAACAAATTGATAATAGTTACTAATTAATCCAAGTAATCATTGTTTTTAAATTATATTAAATATTGATAGAAATTCTTAATATTAATGGAATTATCTTTCCTATAGTCGATGCATGACCTCATAAACCTATATGACCCTACATTTACCCGATGATCATAGTGCTCTCAGTGATACCATTTCCTCCCCTTCCACCAAGGGTTTTCTATTCCTGTTTAGTGGTGATAGCGCACCTCGCTTCATATGGCCATGCCTTATCTTCCCTATCACAATTTGTCCTTCCCCTAGGGTTTCTCTTTCAATCTGCAGTGATATCTCTCCTTGCTTAGCATGTATTATTTTTCTCCTACGGTCTTGTTTTATATTTCTTCTTATTAACTGATGATGCTCCTTGTTGTGGGTATCAATGACATCTGACCACCCCTATTTCTACCTACACATTTGCATCAGACCTCCATATATGGTTCCAGGTACCAGTGCTATAGGTGTTTTGGGTCGGTGTCGGTGTTGGCATCCAGTGTTCTTCCTATCCACTTCCCTTGATTTCCAACCCATCACACTCAACCCCAAATTATTCATGCTTGATCAGGGTTTTCAGAAACATAGGATGGTTTTGTATGGGGGATAGTGGTGGTGTAAGTTCTTGTTCTTCATTGGCATCAAATTTTTATTTTCTCTTACATGATTGATTCTATTCATTGTGGGGTTTCTTCTCAGAAATGTTATTGGCTTCTTGTTTATCTTTTAAGGATTCATTCTGGAGTAAATTTCTATGAATATTTAGTTGTATTTGGTCGATGGGATTCTAGGATTCTTCTTCAAGGGTGGAGTAGCTTTATGGAATGTTGTTTTCTGGCTTGTTGGTAGCAGGGGTCTCAAAAGGAAGGGATGAAGTTTTAGTGAAGGAGTGGACCTCTTTATAGGTTTTTTTCACCAACTCTTCTCTAACAACCTAGTCCAATGCTCCCTTCCCAATTAGTCTAGTGATATGGTCTATAATGAGGGTCTGGTATGTTCTGTTCAAGTGTCCATTGGTTTTCAGGAGGTACATTCTTCATAGTCCCCCCCTTTGGTCCTAGGCGGTGTTTCTTCTTATAGATTTTAGATGATGATGGTTTGTTAGGGTGATATCAGGGATTTTTTTAATCTATTAGATCAACTATATTTTCAGTGCTAAGAATTTTTTGGAAAATAGTTTGGGGTTTTATTAGGTTCAACTTGATGGTAGGTGATGTTGATGATGATGAAGGTTAGAGTGGACCATGGTGATGTTTAGGTGATGACGGTGATGTGATGATGGATATGACGCCATGGATGACGTATTGGTATCATCATGAAAACTATCAATGTAGGGTTTCTCAGGTGGATTGTGTGATTCGTGAGGCTTTCCACTGACACAAAATTCTGGCAACAAACATTCTATTTTATTATATGTTTTTGGTTTTTGAATTTTTTATCTTTGACCACGTGCCCATTGGAATGTTTGATTTAGACATTGTGAGGGTTGCCACTCTACCCCTAAGAGTAGTATTATGAAAATTTAAAAAGTGATTTAGAGTATACCTCATAAACCTATATTTCTACTTTACAAGTTGAATAATAGAGACACTAGTTCACATTAATCCCTATTACACAACTCTTGAAGTTACTTCTTCTATTTCACCAATTTTACAAAGGTAATTATATAAAGAGTCTTAAACCTATTTTTTATTAAGAATGAGGTAAATGGTTCATTCAATTTCTTTATAAATTGGACATTAATGTACTTCCTTGGGAAATGAATCAATATATTCTTAAACAATTTACACATATTCTTTTTTTAGAATATTCATTTCCTTCATAGATTGTATTTAATGTTCTTATCATCCATGGATTTCATTAGAGTTTGTTCCAGATAGGACATGGTTAATAATTTTTCTACTCTAAAATCAAATGATCAATTTATATCTCACATATTATAATTTATTTCCCTTATAATTAAATATAAAATAATGGTTATATCTAAAACCAGATAATATATTTTCTAACTTTGATTTTATGATCAAAGTCCTTATTATCACATAATTTTTGAATTCAAATTCCACTACAGTAATTTCATAAGCCCTATATTTCTCCCTTGGAATATTCTAAGGTACATTTCATTATCGCTTTGGGAATTTATTAGAATAATACCTTATAACCGTTTAATTGTTGCATTTTATATTATTGTATACTCTCCTTGATTTTTAATAATGATCTTAGTGAACTTTATATTTGTAATTGAAATAAAATCTAATGCCCTTCAAGAATTACCTTTAGAATTTCATTCTATAAACATTTCTTGATAGAAATTATAACATTACCTTATTATCTTCAACCAAAGTTATTTCTATATGATGTCTAGTTTTCCACTTATTATTTGTATTTTCATTAAAAATATATGACTTAGATAACTTTTTATCAATCTTAATGGAACATTTCACCATTTATACATATGTTTTAATGGCTTGAAGGAATAATTACCTCTAAAGGATTGGATTTAATCCATTAAAAAGAAATAAGACTTTCATTTTGAAATGAATACATAATCCGCAATATGTCATACTAATCTTGTAATGTTAGCTTTATAATCAAAAATAATTTTCATTCCCATTGACCATAAATGTAGGATTTACCCTTTCATACCACCTTATTTATATGAAGTAAAACATTTCTCATGTTATATTTCCTTAAAATAATTGTATTACATGTTATTTATTTATTACTACTTCATTTTTTTTTGAATAAATGACTAGAATTGATCAGTATCTCCCCTTAGATGATATACAACCATGAGGTCCTTTTAATTTTCAATACATCCCAATGTGATGAATATATTATCTATATAATTGATCTATTGATCCCCCGCTAATAGATTAGTCATTCTATATAAATTTATATGTTTCAGAAACATGTAAACATCAAACATTGTTTAGGGACACTAGTTGTTTATATTGGAAATTCTATTTTTAATAAACAGAGTCAACTAACCTAATATTGTGATAATTTTCTCATATCAAACACTAGATTCATTATCTTGATCAGTAGAGTAATCCTTACACTGATTATCGATGTTAACGCATATCTTATTTCTTATATTATTGAATTTTTTAAATAATTCCCTAAATTAATTTGCAAATGAAAAAAAATAAATGCATTATAAATAATAGCACATAATTCATATGTAATTATTATAAATTCATATAATGTACTCTATACATTCAGGTAAAAATTATAGAATTTATGAAGTGTTTAAAAATTGTTTTCATTTCAAACTATGTTCTTATAATTATAGTTCAAATTTTTTCTATTAAAAATTATTTGATACTAACAAGATAAACCCTAAATCTAGTAATTTATAACTAGTGGTAATTTATTATAATGGAAATAGGATATTTAATATCCTAAAGTTTAGTTTTCTTGAGATACTTGAAACATATATGAACAATAAGTTACATTAGAAACTGGAATTCCATCAAAAAAATACATAAAATATTATTATTTCACTGTAATTGTTATTATTTAATTTATAGTATTCATAAATAATCTTCATAGAAATGGGGAAATGATATAATGGGTAAGATTAAAGTATTTGTAAGGGATAGTGTACAGTTAATGGTGATAAGAAATAAATATGGTATAAATAATACATAAGGAATAAATACTCAAATGTTGTCATATAAATGAATACATAATCATAATATACCCATCAATGACATAAAAAATAAAAATATATAATCACATGGATGGCAAAAACAGGTCTCATAATTTTTTAATGTATACTGTTGTGAATCAAAACTATAGTATCAAATACTTATTATAAGATTTCAAAAAAAAGGTTAAGAATTCTCCAATTACCATATGGTTGTATTTCTCATGATACTTATCAATTCATTGAGGGTTTCTATAATTTATCCCCCCCATAACATAATATTTTGAACAAATCCATCATATAAACATAATTTAAAATAATATTTCATAATATTTCCTAGTAACCTCATACATAAACATGGTTATGTAATAAATAATTATATATATATAATTCATTGATCATATTAAAAAATAATACTATATTCAAAATTCATTGGTATGCTTCCATATTGATAGAATGAAAATGGTGAAATAGGGTAGAGTAATTTCATTACATAAGGATATCAATAAATATTAATCACTGAATTAAATATTTTGTAATTTTAGTAGATAAATGTAATGATATAAAAATACCCTTTAAAATTAGGAGTACATGAAAAACATATGATATGATTTAATGTTATGAAATTTATAAATGTAGAAACTACTAGGTTAGCATGTATTAATATTTATGGTTCACTTATTCCCAAATAAGGTTTTTTTCAATAGGGACTTAGTGTAGGCTAAATGATATATATCACAGTCTTACATCCTTGAAAAAATATTTAATGATTTATTTAAAAAGAAATGTCCAATTTGAGAATATATTCAAATTTTCAAAATAAATTTTACTTAAATCATTTTAAAATCCTTTACCATTGAAAATACCAAAATATTATTACCAACATTTCAAATATAAAAATTTTAAAAAATCTGATATGCCTAGGTTAGGGTAGATATAATGTACCCGACCTGAAATCAACTATAACTAGTTCCCCAATACAAGTCATCACATGAAATCAGGTGTGCCTCCTCATATTCCAAAGGTTGCCAACTAGAATCATGGGTCTAAAGAGAAAATTAGGAAGACTATACTAGCTTATTAGAGTGATGACACAATAGAATTAACTTCAATAGATAAAATATCCAACATGAACAATACATGGACCTCATACAACAAAACCAATGAGTAACCAAATACATATTCTATAACAAAATCTAGAGAATACTCCAAATGTCGGGTAGTCATACAATATAAATCAAGACCAAAACCATCAAAAAAATCTAAATCTAGACTCGATTCACAACCCAGTCCTGAACTCCCTTGCTCCAACCTATCATCCCATGCACAACTAACTACCTAGTCCCTTTCTTGATCTTGTACCTGAAAAAAGTAGCATCTAGTCGGGTACCCAAGTTCCATGGTGGCCCGATTCGGGAGTGAGTATAACTCAGTAGGACACAACCAATGGTGTTGAAATCAATGGCCAGTATATACAAAGGTTTATATAGGAAAGAAGGTAAATAATTAAATAAGTAACAGGGAAAACATTTAAGTAACTAGCTAATATTAATTTACCCATTAAGTTCTCTAGAATCAAAAAATCAAAAAAAAAACTAAATCAGGTTACATTGGGAGTCTAAGAATAGGCATAAAGGGTGAAACACACATGTTACCATATTATATTTAACTAATCATAACTCATTGCATACCCATTATCTATAACATTCATTTAATCCATTTTCATCATTATTAACATTTCATCACTTATGATATCTTCATTACTAAATTCATCTTAATATCATGTTCCATGGGTTAAGCATTTACATTATTTACACTACGGCCTAAACCAGTCAATTACCATACATAAGGGGGTAAGTCAAGTTCTCTATCTCACTAGCGGTAAACACATCACAACAAATACATCATACTTACCATGGAGCCTCATTTTAGGTATTCTCATCGAATGAAATCATTAGGGGAATAGATCCATTATCCCGTTTCCTAACCTAATCATTTTAGGGTGGAGTTTAGAACCTCATTCAAAATCGACCCATGGGCATAGAACCTCAACATAATAACCCACAGTACCAAGCCATTTTCACATGCTTATTTATCCATTCACTTCACACATACAACAACACAACCAAACATCACCAATATAAATAGTAAATATAATCCATAATAATAAACATGGGGATTAACACTACGACATAACCCATTAACACATTTTCCATTTCTATTGCATAGTTGTTAAGCCCAATTTTCATTTATTATGCCTAAAATCATTAATAATATTCAATAATGCCCATATTTTAACCCATTTAACATATTCAAAATTTTCCATATGTTAAATCACCTAACCCATTCATAATTTCCCATGTATTAACCACTTATTCATTTCAAGTACAAATCACAACCCATTGGGCACATTGACCTTAATCTCATTTCACACATTTTCAAAGCATGCCAAATAACCCATTGCTCTATATCATCAACTAAGCCCACTCGTCATTTAGTTTATTTAAAAATCATATTAACATGTCAACATAATTTTTATTGGTTCTATATCGCTAACCATTATGTCCCTTCAATTACTATGGTCTCATCATACCTTTATAACGACACCATGAAAATAATCAAAATTCAAAGTACTCATTCAAATCATCTTGAAACCACCCTTTAAAACATAGGTCTTCCCCTTTGAAAAACTAAAACCAGACTGAAGGAATTTATTTCCATTTTCAACCAATCAAGAAAAACATTTAATGATTCTACCAAAAATTTAACCTTGTTCCCATTTCAAAAACCATTTTAAATATCTTATAAAATCCCTTTTGAATTACTTTGAGGTCAACACCTCCTTTCTAAAAAATTATCACTTTCGAACATGACCATTAAATAAATTTTTCTTAACCTCCACCATTTATTTTAACTCAAAGACCCTCTAAATCCCCAACATATAATCTACTAGAAAAAGAAGTTTTTAGGGATTCATAAGAGGAGAAGAGATTCCAAAATCCCTAATTAGTAAAATAGATCAAATAGAAGTGTTAGACTCACCTAAATATTTTATTCACACCCAAATGCATTCTGAACACCCAATAATCGAAGGAGAATCATCTATATATTGAGAAGGGATGATATTTTTTAATGTAGGGTAGAGGGGGTAGAATGTGAGGAGAAATTTGAGACGAAATAGATAGGTTTGTAAAGGTAAAATTGGAATTTCCCACATTTTGAGGTTCACATGGTTTGGCCAAACAGTTTCCAAACCAAGTGCCAACCATGAGGCTCCCTCGATCCAAGATTATCCTAGCACATTGTTTCCTAGGGTAACCCAAAAAGTTTGGAAAACCATGTGGTAACCATATGATAACCCTCTGTCTGAAACTATTCCCATTCTTCATGATTTCCTAGGCTTGGTGAACAATTTGAACTAACCATGTACCAAGAATGTGCTATACACAGTGGTCCAATTTTCTTCTCTCTTCATGTCACACACCCTCATAACACCCTCAAAACACCTCAAGAACTCAAGAAACACTTCCTTAACCATAAAAATAGTTTATCCTAAAATTCTAACAATGACGCACCTTCATAAAAGATTAGGATCTTACACCCTCCCCACCTTATAATGGATAATCCTTGAGCCACACTTAAAAACCATTCCCAAACCCTAAAAACCAAAAGGGTTAGACCATAGATCCCCCAATCAACCTTCACTCTTCGAGTTTCTCTCTGACTCTTCCATGTCATAATAATACTCGGACCACGGAAATAGTCCTTCCCCAAGAACATTTCCCTCACTGTGTTCCTTGATTAAAACCTTTTTTTCCTTAAGGACACATCCACCTCAAGTCATCATTACTGACACAAAGTAAAAGATAAAGGTTTGGTTAATTCCACTATACCAACGCATAGAAGGATGAAGTATAGGAACTATATTACCCAAGAAGGTCCAACCAAAACACTCTTGGTCTGATCCTCTCCACATCTCATGGCCCGAATCACTTGGCATAATCTCACCCAGATCCTTTCAAAGATGTAATGATGATCCAAGCCTAACATCACCAAATAAACATTCTAATTTTTAACCACATCTCATGACCTAACATTATCTGCAACTCAAGGCCAAACAGCCATGACTAATTTTAAAAATCCAAAAAACATAACCCAAACATACTCTTTATTTAGAGGTACTCAACCAATCAACATTTGATCCAACCCTCTTCACCAACACTTATTCAATAAGATGAATCCTACCTAATTCCATTTAAATTGAATCACTGGTTACATCATTAACCAACTACTTTCCAGCTATGGTGTTTTCCACCATATTCTTTCACCAATCACCACCCCTTTTTCCAGTATTGAGAACTTCTATAACTGAAAAAAAGACCAAAAATACCTCAAATCAGCTTTAACAACTTACCCAATGTGTTTTCCAACCCATATCCACCAAGCATCAATAAGAACACCATCCAACACTAGGATTTATCCATTCCACTAAAACAATCAAGATCAGATACCTCCACTCTCCATGCTCATTCAAGGTAAACTTGGTTCTTCCTCAAATCCCATTTCCATTACCAAATTATGCTTATCCTTCTAAATTTAACCCATGGTGGCTTAAAATCCACCACATCCATTTTTTTCCAATCGAGTAGGGCCATCCCTGACTGAATCTCTCCGTCAATTCCCATCTTCCATTGTTGGTATGTCACCACTTTACCTAGACATGATTCATTTTCACTTAAATCATACCTCCCTCATCTTCACACACCTACCAAATTTATCCCTGACATCTGGTAAAACTTCTCCATTATAGAATTCGGTACTCTTAAAACCATTTTTTTCTCAACATCACCCTCAACACATCTCCTACATGACAACACTGATTACCTTTAGAACTAGACAAAGCTCAAATCCATCGCTCCGCTCGACCAACCCTCACATCCAAGGCCACCCCGCTTTTCCCCCAAGGAACCCAAACATTAACTTAAAATGTTTCTAATTTTCTTCTCAATTCCTCCACATTCACTTTCCAGCTTTCTCCACACATCCATGACATAACATAATGATCATCACCATAGGTGTATCGTTTTCACCTCTTTCCTCAAGAAATTTCAACCTCCACAAATCATGCTAAAAATAAGCTTAATCTCAAAACATGGATGTGACCATATAGATTCCACTATAATAATAGAAAAAACAACACTCTATACTTGTTCCTGGCTTCTGAGAATGAAACCCATGGAATTCATCGATATCCAGTCCATCCCAAGGACTTCCACTGTAACTTATTTATGGTTTAATCTCCCACCATAACACTCCCACACACATACCGCTCCTCAAGTGTATCTTCTAGAAGCCTCCATTCCTATCCAAAATATACTCAATCCACTAAGAGTAAATCCAGAGCCTTCTCGGTTCACCTATGATGATGTCAAGATATTGGGCATGATAATCACTGGTAAAAGTTTACTAAAAAGTCATTGATGAACACCACCACAAACTATCCACAATTGTCTTCACCAATTACCATGAGAAAATCTCAAATTACCGAATTACATGAGCTTTCATGCTCGCCTCTATCTTATCCATAATAAGACACCGCAATTCAAATGGAAATTCCAACCAATCTCACTGTTACATCATAAAACATTACCAAATATTCTTGACCCAACATTCCTTTTTGGAACCATTGTCATCACCTCACTCGGGTGCTTCTTGCATGGCCCCACGGATCACAATATATACACAAAAATTCATTCTACTAGTCCAAAACCAACTGGTTTTTCACACTACTAGGGTCTCTCCACTTTGATTCCATAGAAAAAAATTTCTCTTACACTTAAACCACTAGGTCACATATTCCAATAACATCGTTCATCCCTAACACATGCCTATCACCTGGTACTCATCGAAATCATATAGGTCTCTCACTCGCCTGTGACGACACACACAAAACCCAACTCTAGATCACATGATCCATACATCACCCAAGATGATCTTGCCACCTAATCTTCCAACCTCATTGAATCCAAGTACTTCTCAACCTCTCACCAACAAACAAACCACTCCTACAAACTACCCAACACAATGATCACCCTCACCCTAGGTTTCCTCCAAAAAATATCTCATCCATGATTTGATCACATTTCACTTTTCCACCCCAAACCAACATTACTTTCCATATCTAACTCTATAAAAATTATACGGTCAGGTTTATGAATTATCTTTCCCTTCAAATCCACACTTATACATAAACACAAGAACCCAAGTTCTTCTCAAGGGTGAATACAAGGAATAACCATGAACTTTTACCAAAACATGATGGCACCCACCATGCATGAATTTCACCTCTAAATCACCCACCTATGCTTCACATTCTAGCCACATGCAACACTAGGATGACCTACCTTGAGGATACCCTAGATTTCTCAAGATTTTCAACTGAGATCCACATCTCACAAAACCATTAACTTCTCCACTTAGTTCTCAATGTTAATCCCATGCTAGGAAACACTCTCTGTGTGCCACCACCAAGGTTCAAAATGTCTACCTATGACTCAAAAGAACCAACACCCTGACTGAACTCTCTCACAGTTCATCCTAAAAATTAAAATGATATCAACTCCCCAAACTAGGGCTGCACCAAATAAAGCTCATTGGCTCTCCCTAATTCAAAACACCAAACCTCAAATAACCAGTTACGCACGGTGTTCATCCTACTACCATTCCAAATACACTACATCTAACACACCAAAGAATCGTTTACTATGGGTCCCACACCAAATATACTTACACATGTACACTAGAATAACGAAACGAACACCCACTCTAGGGTCTAAACACAACTCACAAGGATCACCACATTCACATTAGCAAATTTCATTTCAAAACTTCATGGTCACAACCTACCCAAAGACACAACAAGAAATATCCCATTAATTGGCACACCCAACTTAACAAGATCTCACATCCAACAACCTAGGGTATCAAACTAAGTCACTCTCACTTCCCAAACCACCCGTACACAAGGTCAAAAAACTAACATGGGGGATAACCACCCCTGGTTCCCCTAAAAGTTCCATTATTCTCCCATTCTCTTCTTAATTAGACTTTACCAATTAAACCCATGATTTCACTTTTAAAAACTTCTCATTTTCTAAAACCCATCATTTACACTTTCAAGAATGTTTTTGTTAGACATACATTTCAAAAATATTAGATTTATTAAAAATATAATTTCAAAACATTTCCTTTTTTAAAAGTAAGGATTTATGTATCTCAATTCCCTTTTTAACTGACTTTTCAACACCCATCATTCCATTCAATTTCACTTTTTATACCCATTTATATTATCATCATTTCATTCACAAGTCAATCACAGGAAACATACGGATGACCTATCCATCCTATATGCCTATAATGATGCATAAATTCACACACCCTCTCTTTCCATGTTGGGCCAAGAGAAAAACCTAATAAATTAATAACATCACATCCAATTACACCACTCATGGTGTAAATATCAGGAACTCTAGAATAAAAAAAAAGAATATCATTCCCTACCCCTGACAACTTGGGATTTCCCTCATACATGGAGTTGCAGGCACCCAGGCACGATCTCATTACCAAGTCCCAACAAGATCCTAGTATTACATCTACCATGACCAAATAGTAAGACAAAAGAGGACCTACTTTGATACCACTTTGTAATATCCCTTACTTGAAAGCCACTATAACCAGTTCCTTGAGTTACCTTAGGTGCACCTCCCCGTATGCTAAAGGTTGTATATTAGAAGCACGAGTCTAAAGAGAAACATGGGGGAACTATACCCACTTATTAGATTGAATCCACAATAGAAGTAACATGAATAGATAAAATATACAACAGGAACAATAAATGGACATCATACAACAAAAACCAATGATTAACAAGTTACACATGCTATAACAAAATCTATAGAATACACTATATGTCAGGCAGTCAAACAATATAAATCAAGACCAAAACTATAAAATGACTCTAAAACTGGACTTGAGTCCCAACTCAGTCCTAACCTCCCATGCTCTAACCAGTCACCCCATACATAACCAAACACCAGGTCCCTACACTGAACACGTACTTGAAAACATATAGCATCTTCTCGGGGACCCAAGTGCCATGGCGGGCTAAGAAGGGTGTGATTGAAACTCATTAAGGCACCACCAAAAGTGTATAAAGAAATAGACAGTATTTAAAAAGGTTTTTATAGGTAATAAGATAAATAATTAAAAAAGTAACCAGGAAAACATTTAAGTAATTATTTAATATTAGTTTACCCATTCAGTTATCTAGAATAGATCAATCAACAAAACTAACTCAAGTCACACAGTGAGTCTAAGACAAGGAACAAAGGGTGGCACACACATTTAACCATAGGGTATTTAACTATTCACAACTCATTTCATACTCATTAGATAAAAAATTAATTTAATCCATTTTCATAATTATTAACATTTCATCACTTAGGCTATATTCATTACTAAATTCGTCTTCATCTCATGTTCCATGGGTTTGTAATTTACATCATTAACACTATGAACAAATCTAGTCAATTACCATGAATTAGGGTGGAAAGTCAAGTTCCATATCTCACTAGGGGTAAACACATAACAACAAATACATCACACTCACCTTGGGGCCTTAACTAAGGTGGTCTCATCAAATAAAACCATTAGGATAATAGATCCTCCATCACCTTCCCAAACTCGTAAATTTTGGGGTAGAGATTAGATACTAAGTCTATCTCAGCCCATGGGTGTAGATAATCAAGTTAATACCCCACACTACCAATCCATGTGCACATGATTATTTATACATTCACCACACACATACCACATCACAACCAAACATAACCAATACGAATAGAAAACGTAATTCATAAAAACAAACATTGTAATTAAAACTATTCCAAAACCCATTAAAAAAATCTCCATTTATATTACAAAGACATTTATCCCAATTTATATTTCTTATGACTAAACTCATTAATCATATTCACTAATCCCCATACTTTAACCTAATTAGTATATTCAACAATTTTCATATGTTAACACACTTAACCCATTCATCATTTCCCATGTGTTAACCTCTTATTCATTTAAATTATAAATCACAACCCATTGGGAACATTCACATTAATCCCATTTAACTCATTTCCACTTTATTAAAAACACCCACTCATGCTATAACATCAACTAATCACCTCACCATTTAGTTCATTTCACAATCATCTTAACATGACAACATAATTTTTATGTGTTTTATATCACTAACCTTTATGTCCCTTAAATTACTATGGTCGCATCATAGATTTATAATTGAATCATGTCAATAAACACAATTCAAAATAATCATTTAAATCATCTTGAAACTATACTTTAATACATGGGTCTTCCCATTTGAAAAAACTAAAACATGCCCTAAGGATTTTATTTTCATGTAAAACGAATCAAGACAACCATAAAAAAATTTCACAAAAAGGAAACCTTGTTCCCATTTAAAACTCCATTTTAAATATCTTATAAAACCTATTTTGAATCATTTTGAGGTCAATACATCCTTTTAGAACATTTATCACTTTCAAACATCATTTTCCATCAATAAATTTAAAATTCAGGTTAAAGCCCAAAACATACCATAAAACTCATTTCAAAACCTTTAAATAATTTACAAAAGGAAAATTTTAAATTATTTCAATCAATAAATTAAAATTCCCCACACATAAATTACATTTTCACTACCCATCTACTCTTATAATACCCCTATCTCAAGGTTTCCAAATTTTGTTCACCAATTACAAGGGCTTGTCTTACCCCATGGGTAGCCCTAGGTTTGGTCTCACCTCATGGATGAACCCAATGGGGTCAGTGAAGGTTCACACACATAAAACTAAGGTTCAAGTCCATTTTCATAATCCAAGACAACAATACATAATATAATAGAGAAATATAACAACTACAAATACATATAACACATCAAGACTATGGGGAAAAGCTTTAAGACCACCTACCTCATGACTATTGATGAATACTTTTTAACCTCCACTCTTGATTCGAACTCAAACACCCTATAAATATCTAACCTAGAATATTATATAAAAATAATGTTTTAGGTATTTTAAAAAATATTACAGGTTCCAAAATCCCTAGTCTATAAAATAGATCAAAGAAAAGTTCTAGCCTCACCCGGATCTTCGATTCACAACAAAACGCACTCTAAACACCCAAGAATCAAATCATAATCATCCATGGAGGGGGAGGGGACTACTGGTTTACCACAAAGGTTAGAGGGGTCGAATAGGGAGGAAAGTTGGGGGAAATAAATAGGTTTTTAAGGGAAAATATGAATTTCACACTTTTTAAGGGTCGCATGGTTTGGCCGCATGATTTCCAAATCATGCGCTAACAATGCGGCTCCATATATCCAAGAGGATCCATGCCGAAATATTTCTCAGGGGAAACCATACAATTTTTAAAACTCTATGGTAATAATGAATTATCCCTCAATCTAAAATGGTTCCCATGCTCTATGGTTTCTTGAGTCAGGCGTAGGGTTTTCATTAACCATGAGCCAACTGTACACTATGAACTATAGGCAACTCTTCTCCTCATTTCATGTCCTGTTTCACAAGAACACTCTCAAAATTCCTCAAGCACTTAATAAACACTTATTTAACCATAAAATAGAGTTTAACCAAAAAATTTAATGGAATTCCTTCATGAAAGATCGGGATATTACAGTACACCAACACTGAAATGGAAGATAATCATTGATTACCAAAACACAAACTCATTTTTCTTTTCACTAGTTAATTTTAAGGATTAGAAACAAAAAAATTAAATATGAGAGATAGATATAAAGATAAAGAGATTCCACACATTGAACAGTGTTTTTTATAAGGTTTAATCACCCTTTTATCAAGTATAAAATCCCTAGTGTATAATGTTTGTGATCCCATTTTCCACACTATTTTATTTATTATCAATATACATAAGGAATAGAGTAATAATATAGTTCACAACTCCTTATACAATAAATATGTAAATGAACATCAATAATTTGATCAATCTTAATTTCCCACCTCAATCACCACAAAAATTTGGATCAAGTGTTCACCCTTGTTCTTCTCTTAAGTCCTAGAAAAATAATCCAAGTAATTCTTAATGTAATTTATAGTTGGTTATATAAAAGTTTCATCACTACATTATCTAATTGTTTAAACATTTATTTTTAGTCTTACCATGATTCATAGTATAAAACTCAAGGTTTTTCCATGATCCTTATATCTATTAATCATACACTTTGTCTCTTTCCAAAATCTCAAAATATCTATAAATTTTTATGTATTACTTCAATGTGACTAAGTATAAAAATGATTTTTATTTGTGTCTTATAATATCTTGTGTATAAATAATTCAAAATGTCTCTATGAATTTTTTTATTAGGTACATGTCATCTTAAATAGACATGAGAAAAAGTTTCATGACTTAGTACTTTATGGAATGAGAACCTTTATTATAGTTCGTTATCATATTGCTGGATTAACAGTTTATGTCTCTCCCAAATATCCACACACCAAATATTCATAGGTCATCATTATGATTTAGTCTCAAAGTCCATTATTCATCAAAAGCTTCTTCATGTAACAACATTTATAGGTGGTGGTGGGGCCACTGGGTAAGATTAGATTATTCCTCTAATTTAATCAATCGTGTAAAAATGTGATTCCCTTTACACCATGATCTCCTTCCCCTCAATATAAATTAATTTATTTATATTCTATCTCTAACAAGCCTCAAACTCATACATGACCATTTTGTTTATAAATACAACCCAAAATACTCATTAATACACTTGAATGAATTTCCTCAAGAAATTTTTCATATCACGATTAAAATGTTAAAATTATATAAACATCACATCATAGGATATAATAATGTTTATAATAAATCTAAAATTCCTAGTGTAAAGAAAAATGATAGATTATCCATGTCTCAATTTACATTAACTCACGTATCCAAATTTTTTAATTCACTTCGTAAAGTATATTAAACTCCAACACTCATTAAATCCATAATAATTAATTTTTATTGATTATATTCAAATGGATATTCAATATAACCATTTTTATTAGTTATAAACTTGTGAAATAATACATGATCTCTTCTATAATATTTATCCACTAACTTTTCATCTCTACCCTTGCAAGGAAAAATTTCTTTTCTTCTACAAATAACATCACCTAAAAAATGTAAAGTATCTCCCACTTACCAAACATATCTCCTATGTATTATCCAATTATTTCAAAAAAAATTAATTGAATAAGGAAAAAAACTAGAAAATTTATAGGGATTTTACGTTAGAATTCACCCCAACATAACTCTCAAGTGATGGAAGGAATACTTTATTAAGGAATTCTTCATGATATCCACCACTTTATCCCATATTAAAAAAATATTAAAATAAAATATATCTATGTTCCACATTTTATTTGATGAATTATTATTGATATCAATATGGTTTTATATAAAATATTGCACCATATTTATTGAAAATTTAATTTTACTTTGATTATCACACCCACACTCATCAATGGGTTTGACGGATTCACCATTATGTCTTCAAGATATAACTTCATATACATCATTTTTATATGGGATTAAAATGAAAAAACATACCCACCTTCCATTTTGCTTAATGTGTCTTAGTTTTGACTCTTTTAGTTCCAAGTAACACATCTTACTCTAATAAATAATTCACCTTTGATTGCCATCTTTTTATAGTAAGAAAGGAAATAAGAACACACTGAGGAATTTAATAATAAAGTAAATAATAACACACTGAGGAATATAAGTATTTTTATTTTAATATGGAACATAATCTTATCCACTTGAACAAAGATTAAGTTGCTTCAAAACACTCACTTCATCTCCTTACACTCTCTATGTTTTTTATTTTATTTTCATGCCACATTTATAATATTTTTATATTATTTTTACCATTATAAAATACTATATCAGAGATTACTAGACACTATATCATTATTATTTCTATATCTTTTATACCATGAAGAATTTTGGAAGAGGATATTTATAGCATTGTCTTACTTAGTTGGTATGATCTTAGTATTTAATTATTATTCTCTTATGCAAACACAATTTTCTATGATCGGCTCTTCTTATTAAAGAGAAATACCTCCTTAATTATCCATTATATAATATTCATAAAAATAATAATACTAATTACTCTAATTTGTAATTATTAAATTCCTTAACTTCTTAATAAATGCATCAAAATATAGTGGTTGGAATTTAAAATATCCTCACTGGTTGAAATACACATGTTCACTTAATCTTTACTTAGGCATAGTCACTTTTTTTTATGTTCGCTTCACTTTTTGGTCACTTCATATTGCATCAACTTGAACTTTTTGTCACATGAAACGATCACCTAACACGGTCACTTGATCTCTTCATACAGTCACATAAATCCTTCATGCGATCACTTATGTTCCTCATGTGGGACGTTCAAAACTTAAAAAAAATTTCAATATTTGTATGCATGATCAGTTGAAATGCTCTTACAGTAACTTGAAAGCCTCATGTGGTTAGTTCAATAGTTTTGTGGTCATTTTGAGACTTATATATATTTTTCTTATTTGAAAAATATTCACTTTTTTCTTTATGCAGTCACTTTTACTTCATCTTACGGTCACTTCTATATGGTAGGTTGATATTCTCACTTAAATTCTTAACTAATTTACATATTTTTATAGAAAAACATTTTTCTATAGTAAAACGTAAAATTCAATAATAATATAAGGAAAATTATTCTTGAGTAATAAAATAAGTAGTTTCTGTATTAACCCAACAATCTCTTTATTCTGGATGATCACAAATCATGTATCATTAACGCTTTAAAAAATTATACTTATTATAATTAAATGAGATGAATAAATTTATTTTACCTATGGTTTTGGATGATGATACAAGAGGTTAAGTTTCTGTTGAGGATATAAGAGAAGGTTCTTGGATAACCACACCCCTAGAAATATGTCAAATTTTTTGAACATATTTTCTTGGTGATAAACTAAAAGGATTGGTAGAGGAACTGATATAGGTAGGTTTTAAATTATTGGGTAGATTTAGAAAGTCCATAATGTAAAAATTGGATATATAAATATATGTCTCTAGATTTCAGGTGGATTTATTCACATCTCGGGATCCATGTTCAATGTACAGAAAAAAAAATATTCTTTATCTTCCAAAAAATATTCTAGAACATGAGTGATAATATTCAATCTATACTTATGAGTCTTGAAGTCTCAAGTTATATGGGGTATTCAGAGATCACAATATAAAGGTCTAAACAAGGTTTTCAAATCTAACTACATGAAAAATTTGCTCAGATAAAAGTATATAGCCTTTTTGATTGTAGAAGTGTATCTATTAACCTATTTCACATCACTTCTAACTAAATATGAATTTTTTGAATCATTAATTAGAAAAACATAAAATTTCATTTATATAGTCTTATTAAATATATCCACAATAATTTTAAACTCACTTCTCATAATTTATCTGGTGTGATCTTCATTTACGGCACTATGCTCAAGGGTAGGAGGTAAAACAAGAAATAAAGTAGTTGAGGTATTAGGCTGAAAAATATAATTCCAAAACCTCTAATATAACTTCATTATCATGTCTTGGAGATCTTCTTTCTAGGATCTAACTTGAGGTTTAAGATCCTCAATCTCATTTTTCATCAAATCTAGAATGAGAAGAAGCTTTGGATAAAAATGAGAGATGATAAGAGAGACTATCCTCGATACATTCTATTTTTTGATGGGTTCAACTAACTTTTGAGACCAGGAAAGAGTTATTTTAAAACACCCATTAAATATTATTTAAACTATTGAAGATCCTCTTTAGTCACAAAGGATATAGAATGGGTAGAAGGAGGGATAAGTGTATATTTCTTAGGATTATACTACATATCATCCAACTTTCCTTCAAACATCATAGGAGTTGTACACACAAACTGAACTTAGGGAATTTAAACACTACCAGTTCCTTCCATAATAACTTTAAATGGGTTATTATGAGTAGATCTAGGAGGATCTATATCAATAATATTTTTTTATTAATCAACTAGTTTATTGGGAGTGTGATTGTAAATATCTTTGGGAACTTTATCCACTATTTATAGGAGAGGTAACACTTCAATGATTTATTCAAGATCTATTTGTGAAATTAGAGATCCTTCATAACATTATAAGAATAATATAGTGACACAAGCCTTTTACATATAACATTACATGTTTTGAAGCATAATTAATCATCAGAGTACAATCCAAGGATCGTTAAGTCGTGTGTCTTAGAAGACTAGGTACATATAACATAAAACATGGGGATGAAAACACTTATTTATTTAATATCAAAAAAGAGATCCTAACTTTCTTTTAGCCCTTAAATTTTCATATGGTACCCTGGGGAACACATGAACAAAGGGGTGAGCTGAAAATATCAGAAAGGGAATGAACATAAGGATACATCTTAAGCACATGAGTTAGGAGGCATAACAAAAATATATCCAAAGCATGGAACATCGGAAATAATATCGTATAAGAAAAGGTTCATATAAACATGGAATATTATAATTGTGGTATAATCATAAAACATTTCTTTGGTATGGTTCAAGGATAACTGCCAATCTTGTTTCCCATTTTAGTACGGGTCAAGGCTAACCGTCAATCCTGTTTCACATCGCATCTCATGAGACTTAACCTTACCTGATGCATTGAAGCACTATTTGGGTGCACCCATCTCAAAATTTTCATGAATATTCTTTCCACATAAACAATCATTCCACATGAATAATCATACATAATCAACCATACATAAACATAAGGGTACCAATGGAAATAATAAGTTACTGCAATCATGACATAAAGCACAACCAATGGGCATATCATTAAAGTTTCTATGAAAGAAAGGGATTAGAACATACATTGAATTTCATAAGGTAAAATAGGCATATAACATGGTAAGTGGTGTCAAACAAAAGTTACAAAATATAATAAATGTATTTGAGAAACATTAGCATTAAAATATTTGTGTGCGGTTTAAAGGAAAATACTATAGAGCTTTTAAAATAGTAAAGAGGACATTCTTTTACATAAAACTAGAACTGAAACAAGAAGGTTTTAATAATAAAAAAACTGATTTTATAAATAAAATGGTGTCTTAAAATATAGGATATAGTGCACTTTAAATTTGGGTAGAAATTCGGGAAGTCCCCTTAAAACATGTTTTCTTATCGGAAAGTTCTAAGGAGATAATCTTTTAAAAAATGTATATCCCCGAAAGAAAGTGATGAAAGGGTCTTGAAATATGAATTATGTAAAAACAACCATAATTTATAATATGCACATAAATAGATAAGATAACACTATTTTGAAATAAAGATAAGGCAACCCGGAAGAACAAAGAAGGTTTGGGTAGAATTCATTACGGTTTTATCGGCATGGTGTCTGGTGTACCCAAGAGGGCATGAGGAGAGAGATAATGAGTTTATCATCACTTATATAGAATTAGGGAAGTATGGGTGAGGTGTTAAAATATACCACACCATTTATTATTACCCATAAAAGGCATAGCATAGAGGAAAATCTTGATTAAGAGTGAAATAGAAAGAATCCCTTACCTTAAATTTGTTCGTGTTCTCCACTTGTTATTAAAGACCTGAATAAACAAATTAGGCTTATTAATTCATAATTTCAGAACCTCTTCTATATGTAATTGATTTATTATAACCCTATTTAGTTCATTCAAGGCCTTCTTGATTAATTATAAGGTTAAATTTCATTGTTCGGACTCCTTTGTTTACTTGGTTTTAAAAGATTGTTTCACTTATATTTAAGTTTGGATAAATATGAAAGATGGAAGTGGTTTTCTAGAAATGAATTTATATTATATTAGATAACATCCAGGAGATTAAATATTTTTATTATTAATTTGGTTACTTAGATTGAAGTCTAACTATTATATAAAACCATAATGACAACCGTTTTTGTTAATCGGTGGGATGGATTACAAAGAACATGTTTTGCTTTATAACTTTATACACTTTGTACAAAAAATATTAAATAACTAAAAATAGGATATATTGCATATAAAATTATCTGTTTTAACCATAACAAAAAGGCTTTATGACCATAATTAAAGATTATAATAGAAATTGATAAATTGTTGTCCTTGAATGTGCTAAATTAGCACATCTCAACGGTGCTTTCATTTCTTTCAAATAAAAGGTGGGGAAAGGAGAGAAGATAATGAAATATCCCATTAGCATGAAAACATTACAGTACAGGTATGTTAATGGATTTTTCATACTATTTGGGTTAAGGGTGGTGAGGAAAGAAACAAAAATAAAATAACTTAAAAGAAATGAAGGAATTGGAAAGAGGAATTTACCTCTTGAGACTTCCTCCTTTGAGAACCCCTTAAGGGGAGAGGTTTTTGTATTTTGAAGTGGCTAGTATATTTTGGACGTGGGGGAGGACCTTGGGGAGATATTTGTGCAGAATATTGGTATGGAACAAGGCTTGAGAGGAGTTAAGAGAAGAGGGAGATAATAGGGAGTTTTATAGTGGAGGAGAGAGGGGATTTCTTAATATAAAACTCATTAATTTATTATTTCCCCACAAGACAAGGAATAGTGAGTCTTCCTTGACCAAGAATAGTATTTTTTTCATTAGATCCCAAAACAATTTTTCTTACATCAGAGATATGCGTAGAAATACCATGTATCTAACTTTGAACTCAAGGTCTCGTCGACGGTTATCTGCATAACTCTTATGTCGACTTTGGGCTGCCTTGATATTCTGTTGAATGGTTTTCACCTTCTCCACCATTTATTTGACCATTTAAGGTCATAGTAGCTTATTCTCACCGACTTCATCCCAACATGCCAGTGTTTTGCACCTTTTTCCATAAAGGGCTTCATATGGTGTCATTCGGATGCTCGAGTGGAAACTGTTGTTGTAGTAGAATTCAACTAGTGGAAGATATTGGACCAATATTCCTTTGAATTCCATATAACATGATCTCAACATGTCTTCCAATGTTTTAATAGTTCGCTCAGATTAGCCATCAGTTTGATGATGATAGGTTGTACTAAAGTTTGGTTTAGTGCTCGGATCATGCTGGAGACTTTTTCATAACTTCGAAGTGAATCTCGGATCATGGTCGGATACAATAGATAGTGGTAATCCATGAATCCTTACCACATCTTTGATGTAAATCCGTGCAAGTTGATAAAATGATATTTGCTCTTGAACTGTGATAAAGTGAGTTTTCTTTGTAAGATGATCCACAATGACCCATATAGCATTGTTTCCTCTGGATGTCCTTGGAAGTCCAGTGAAAAAGTCCATGGTAATGTTCTCCCACTTCCATGCTGGTATGGGTAGTGGGTGCATCATCCCCTTATACTTTTTTCTCTCACCCTTTACTTGCTGACATACCAGTAACTTTGATGAATATTCAGCAATATCTCTTTTCATATTCTCCCACCAAAAGTTTTCTCGGAGATCTCAATACATCTTTGTGCTCCTTGGGTGGGCAGAGAAGGTCGAGCTTTGTGCATCATTCAGAATATCCTTCTTCATCTATGGATCATATGGTACAAATAATTGTGACCAAAATATTATAACTCTTTCATCATCAATTTTGAAATTGGTGGATTTTACATTTTTAACAGCTTCCACCCTTTTCTGAATTTCCACATCTTTTCTTTGAGCATCCTTTATTTTCTTCAAGAGGGATGGTTGAGAAATCATTTGAGAAAATATTGATGATGTTCCTCCCTTAATTATTCCCATGTCCATACTTTTCAATTCTAAGAAGATCAGATCCTTTTCAATTCTCATCATTGATAAAGATGCAGGATCCTATCTACTTAGAGCATCTGCCACCTTGTTTGCCTTACCGGGATGGTAGTGGATTGAGCAGTCATAATCCTTTATGATCTCTATCTATATTTGTTTTCATATATTAATCTCTTTCTGTGTGGATATATATTTGAGACTCTTGTGGTCAGTATATATCTCACACTTCTCCCCATAGACATAATGTTTCCAAATTTTCAAGGAAAATATCACAGCCACCAACTCAATATCTTGTGTGGGATAGTTTTTCTCATGGATTTTTAGCTTCCTTGAGGAATGGTATATCACTTTACCATTTTTCATTAGCACACAGCCTAAGAATTTCTTATAAGAATCACTATAAGCCACAAAGAGTTCTCCAATTGAAGGGAGTTTGAGTACTGGAGCTATGATAAGCCTCTTTTTCAGCTCCTTGAAACAGTCTTCACATTCATGTGTCTAGAAAAATATTACTCCCTTCTGTGTCATATTGGTCATTGGGTTTTAAAATAGTGAAAATTTCCTCACAAATCATCGATAATACCCTGCAAGACCCAAAAAATCTGCAGATCTCTGTTACAGAAGTTGGCCTGGGCCACTCTTCAATTGCCTTTGTATTGGAAGGGTCTATAGATATCCCTTTTTTGGTGATAACGTGCCCCAAGAATGATACTTCCTCCATCCAAAACTCACATTTACTATACTTTGCATACAACTTATCCCTTAAAAAAGTCTTTAACACAGTTTTCAAATGCTCCTCATATTCCTCCTTGCTCTAAGAGTATATCAGAATATCATTAATAAAGACTACCGAAAATTTGTCGAGGTAATCTCTAAAGACACTATTCATTAAATCCATGAAAATTTCGGGAGAATTAGTGAGTCTGAAGGGTATCACTATAAACTCATAGTGTCCATACCTCGTTTGAAAGGTAGTCTTGGGAATATCTTACTTCCTCCCCGTTAATTGGTGATGTCCCGACCGAAGGTTCACCTTAGATAAATAATTGGCCCCATGAAGATGATCAAACAAGTAATCTATTCGTGTCAGGGGATACTTGTTCTTTATCATGATTTTATTAATCTCATGATAATCAATGCAGAGGTGCATTGATCCTTCCTTCTTCTTGACGAAGAGGACTAGCACACCCCAGTGTAAAGCACTCGGGTGTATAAAACCCTTCTCCATATTCTCCTATAATTACTTCTTCAGCTCTTATAGCTCTACGGTATCCATTCTGTAAGGTTTCTTTGAGATAGGAAAAGATCCAGGGATAAGATCAATTGAGAACTCAACCTCTCATTCAGAAGGAAGACCAGGAAACTCTTTCGGGAATACATCAGTGTAATCCCTCATGATGGGCATGTCTTCAAGCATGATTCTCTCCTTTATCTCAATCATTTTAGCTAGATATGCTTTATCTCATGGAAACAATATCCACACTTGAGATGATGATTCTAAAGAAGATTAAGCTTCCTCCTTACACTTGTAAAGAATCGGAGGATGCTTCAGGATGTCAAGTGTGATCTCCTTTTCCTGAAAGTTGATGTTGGATTTTTATAAAGATAAAAAATTCATGCCTAAGATAGCGTCGAACTCCACTAAAGGAAGTATGACAAGATATGCTGGGAGGTTCAGTCTACAAATGTTAACTGGGGAAAAGTTATAAACCATGGATGCAATAATTTCCCCATTCATTGTTCTCACAGATAACATTTCCTCTAAATTTTGAGGTGGTGTTTGAATAGTTCTAATAAACTTTCAAGATATGAAAGAATGCATAGAACCAGAATCAAATAGTAAATTCTATATTCTTGAATGAATAACTAACGTACCTGTCACCACATCGTTGTCCGGATCCACCTCATTAATAGTGATAGCATAAGTCCTTTCTTGTTGACTTAGAGGTTATTATTGATTGCTTCTGACAACCCTCTGCTTAGGGAAATTGTTCTCATAATTCCCATGCTCCTTGCAGTTGTAACACTACACTACAGGCTGAGTGTGGACTTAAACCTTCCTTTCTTCTTCTGCATTAGTGGGACTCTTCATATCCTGGTGGAAGTTCTTGTCCAGATGACCAAACTTTCCGCATTTGAAGCAATTCTTTGTTCCCTTTAGACAGTTACCAGGATGCTTCTTCCCACAATTTTTTCAAGGGGAAATTCAAACTTCTTTCCATCATGGTATTTGTTTTATGAACCACCCATGTTTTTGTCCATTTTTTTATTCTTTTCACTTGTCCCATGAGACCACTGAGAGTATCCAATCTCCATTTCAACCTTGAGGGCACAACGGAAAATCTCCTCATAACTGTCGAAGTCTCTAATTGCCAATATTTTTTGTATACTTGGATTTAGTCTGCTAAAGAATTGATCCACCTTGCTTTCAGTGTTCATGAAAAAGACAGAATCGTACCATGAAAGCCCTGTAAATTTCACTTCATATGCCCCGATGGAATCATCATCCTTCTTCTTGAGTCTGAGGAACTATCTTTCCATCTTGAGATGGAGGGTTGGAGGAAAATATTTGTCGAAAAAAATCCTCTGGAATTCCTCCCAATCCATGGAATAAATTTCCTCTTGGGACTTCGTATTCTTGATCAGTGTCTACCACTGATCAGCTTCCCCATCAAAATGATAGACTGCCAGTACCACCTTCTCTTCTTCCAAGCACTAAAGGACAGAGAATATCTTTTCAATGGAGTTAATCCATTGTTCTATGATGAGGGGATCATAATATCTGCTAAACATGGGAGGCCTTTTCCGCATAAAGGATTCTATAGTAAATTGCTCTTTCCATAGAGGAGGAGGGCATTCTTCCTGATTCATGTTATTATTCATAACTCGAGCCGGCTGAGAAAGTACTATAATGATGTTTTCAGCACCCTCTCCTGCCATATCATGCATATCATTATGTTAATATTTACATTTCCTATCACATTGTTTGTTGGAACGTGTTATTCTATTTCCCACCATTAACTAAGAAAAAGAACATATAATTACAGGGCTTGAATACTTAGCTATTGAGCATAAAAAGGAAACTTTGAACATAAAAGTATAAACATATAAAGAGGAAGTATATCCTAACTTGTGATTCCTTAGGTTTATATCTAGGTTATCCTCGATCTATTTCTTCACTTATATTCTTATGGGCTTTTTTGTCCCTTAATAATGATTTTTACTAAGCTCGTGAATCTACCAAAGTATATCCCCTAAGAGTGTCGTAACCAAGAGTGCAGCAAGGCCCATTGTTGTGCACCAATTCCTATTCATGTCTAGCTCAAAGTGGTATTTTTGGGTTTTACCCCTAGATACATCTATTCCAGAGCCGCCTATACCTGCTCATATCCAGAGAGGGATGTATTTTCTTGATAAACTACTTACTCAATACTCACCAAAATTTAGGAATGTTTTCCTATACTTAGTCTCATCCCAAAGGTTCTCACTAAGGTTCTCTATTCCTAATCTCCAAAAATAACTAGACCATCCTCTGATACCAACTATAGTGATCCAAGCCTTTAACATATAACATTACATGATTTTAAGCATAATTAATCATCAGAGTACAAGCCAAGGATCCTTAAGTCTAGTGTCTTAGAAGAATGAGTACATAAAATATAAAACACGGGGCTAAAAAAACTTCTTTATTTAATCTCCATAAAGAGCTCCTAAATTCTTTTGAGCCATTAAATGTACATAGGGAACCCTGGGGAACACCTGATCAAATGGGTGAGCTGAAAAGCCCGGTAAGGGAATGAACATAAGGATACATCTTAAGCACATGAGTTAGGAGAAATGACATAAAGATATCCAAAGAATATAACATATGAAATCATATCATATAAGCATGGGTTTATATGAACATGTAATCATATAAATGTGGAATAATAATAAAACATTTCTTTGGTATGGGTCAAGGTTAACCGCCAATCCCGTTTCCCATTTTAGTAAGGGTCAAGTCTAACCACCAATCCTGTTTCACATCGCATCTCATGAGACTTAACCTTACCCAATGCATTGGAGCTCTATCTGGGTGCACCCATCTCAAAATTTTCATGAATATTCTTGCCACATAAATAATCTTTCCACATGAATAAACATACATAATCAACCATACATACACATAAGGGTACCCATGAAAATAATTGGGTATCACAATCATGACATAAAGCACAACCAATGGGAGTATCATGAAAGGTTCCATGAAAGAAAAGGACTAGAACATACATAGACATTCAAAAGGTAAAATAGGAATATAACATGTTAAGTGTTTTCAAACATAAGTGACAACATATAAGAAATGTATTTGATAAAAATTAGTATTAAAACATTTTCATGCAGTTTTATGGAAAATACTAAAGAGCTTTTAAAATAGTAAAGAGGAAATTCTTTTATATAAAACCATAATTGAACCAAGAAGTTTTTCATGATAAAAATACTGATTTTATAAAGAAAATGGTGTCTTAAAACAGAGGATAGAGTTCACTTTAAATTTGGGTAAAAATTCAAGAAGTCCCCTTAAAACAGGTTTGATTATCAGAAATTTCTAAGGAGAGAATCTTTTAAAAACATGTATATCCCCGAAAGAAAGTGATGAAATGGTCATCATATATTAATTATATAAAGACAACCAAAATTTATAATATGCATATAAATATACAAGATAACAACATTTTGAAAGAAATATAAGGCAACCGGAAGAACAAAGAAGGTTCGGGTAGAATTTGTTACGGTTTTATCAGCATGGTGTCGAGTATACCCAAGAGGGCTTGATGAGAGAGATAAGGGGTTTATCATCACTTATATAGCATGAGGGAAGTATGGGGGTGTGAAAATATACCACACCATTTAGTATTACCCATAAAAAAGTCATATCATAGAGGACAATCTTGATTAAGAGTGAAATGGAGAGAATCTCTTACCTTAAATCTGTTGGTGTTCTCCAATTGTTATTAAAGACCGGAATAAAAAAATAGGCTTATTAATTCATAAGTATAGAACCTCTTCAATGTGTAATTGATTTATTATAACCCTTTTTATTTCATTCAAGGCCTTCTTGATTAGTTATAAGGTTCAATTTCATTGTTCAAACTCGTTTGTTTACTTGGTTTTAAGAGATCGGTTCACTTATATTCAAGTTAGAAAAAACATAAAATATGGAAGTGGTTTTCCATAAATGAAGTTATATTATATTATTGAACATCCAGGAGATTTCATGGTTTTAAGAATAATTTGGTTACTTAAATTGAAGTCGAACTATTATATAAATCCATAGTGACTACCGTTTTTGTTAATCGGTGGGTTTGATTACACAGAAGATGTCTTGCTTTATAACATAATAATATTTGTAAAAAAATGATTATAGAACTAAAAATAGGATATATTACATATATAATAATCTGGTTAAACCATAACACATATGGTTTCTTGATCATAATTAAAGATTATAATAAAAATTGATAAACCTTTGTCCTTGAATGTGCTAAATTAGCACATCTGAAACGGTGCTTTCATTTCTTTCAAATAAAAGGTGGGTAAAGTTTTAGGACCAATAGGGGCCTATATACCCTGAGAGAGGGGTGAATCAGGGTATGGATATTCTTTTCTAAATTCGTCCAGCCCAACCGGATCTTGACCTCTTTATTACAATGGTCACTTTGTTTGCACTTGTGTGTTTATTATAACCACTTCTTTTCTTCTTTATCTGATGATGATATTTTAAATGCAATGTAGGGAAGAAAGAAGGTAGACACCGAGATTTTTACTTGGTTCACCCTCACTGGGCTACATCTAAGGAGTAATCAACGGTGATATGTCGTTGTACCAAATCTAGTAAAGCTCACTGCCAATAATGTTCAGGCTAAATCACTTCTATGCACAGGCTCACTGCCTTTAAAATGTTTAGGGTCAACTCACTACTTTACCAAGGGTCACTCCTTATTTCTCTCTCTCAGGCTCACTGCTGGTAGAAAGGATAACCTTCTTCCTCTTCCTTTTCTCACTGTACTTGCAATGGATCCATACACAGTTTATAGACCTGTAGGTCTCTTCATTTGCATGAATACATACATCCTCAACTATTGAAAGATGCTCTGTTAACATTCAACTTTCATCCACTGATGAATACCCCTTTTCCCCTGAACACTGAGCAAATCCTTTGCAAAGTACCTTCGCAAATCACCCTACTTTCAGAGGCTCCCAATTTCACGAAGCTCAAACAAGCCTTCACGAAGCTCCGGGGTTTTCGCGAAGCACTCTCATGAAGCTCAAGCATTCCCAATTCTTAGGCCATCGCGAAGCTCAAGTCATCATAGAGTGACTTCCCTTATGAAGCTCACTGAGCCAATGTGGAGAACATTACTTTCACGGAGCTAGATTAGCTGCTGCGAAGCTCTTCTTTTGCGAAGAACACTGCCTTCACGAATCACCTTCACAAAACTAGATCAAAATATTTTCTCTGAAAAATCTCTCTACTTCTCTCGAGGGGGTCGATGTCTATTTATAGTTGATTCCACTGACCATAAAACCTTCCGCGCGAAGTCAACTCCACGTCATCACAAATCGTGAAGCTCTAAAGTTTCCGCTGGAATTCTGTCAATATCGCAAAGCACCATGGAAATTTTCTGATCACGGAGCTCGTTGTAATCGCAGAGAATCCCGTAAATTCTTTCGTTCCTTCACTACAAAGCTCCACCCACAATGCTCTTCGCTGCCGTAATGCTCTTCAACTCTGGCATTCGTGAAGCTTTACGTAATCACGAAGCATCACTGTCAATATTCTTCTGGTCTTCATTAATTCCAAACCATAAATCCTATCTTCGAAAAATTCATTCCTTTGCCATATTTTGATGATATCTTCAAGGATATCCACTTTTCACGATTCTCACCAACCTCCAAATTTTAGACCCCAAAAATTTGGAAAACACTGGAAAATGGTGTCACCTTGTATCTGTTCTTTTGTACCACCTCTAGATTGTATGTTCCTTTGTCATGGTTCTTTGTCAACATGAATTGTCAACAAAATCTCTGTAACTTGACAATTCACCATGGAAACCTGCTTTTTCAACAAAAACAATCAACCCAAAAATGCTGCAATGTTACCTTGAGGGATTTTTTCCCAACAATCTCCCCCCTTTGGGTTTTTTGAAAACTCTTCTCATCATGATTTTTTGCACATTAATACCTCTCTGAAGCTCCTTCCAGCCACTACCACCATTCGCCTCTTGCGATTCTGATAACGTTCAAGGATTCACTTAACACGTACTATAATCCCACATGATCAATTCTCGGTGTGAGAAACAAAAGTAGTATGAAAATTTCATCAATGAATCACTTCATGTCTTACACCAATTGTCGATTCCAAACTGATACCAATTGTTAAATTAATACCAATTGTTGAACCACACTGATACCAATTGGTGATATCTGGAAACCTTCTCACACCTTTCTAACATCACTGTTTGGCTTTTATCACAATCCTCGATTGTCGTGATATCTATGCTTTGATCGATCACTTCTAGCATCGTCAGATTTAAAATGCTCCCACTATCTCATTGCTCTACCCCTATCTCATTACTCCACCTATCAGCTTCTCCCCATGTCTTTGACAAATACATTTTCTCCTTTCATTAGCCATAGTTTCTCCTCCTTGATGAGTCACTATTTCTTCCCCTTTGTCAATGAACCCAAAGGTCACTCCTCTGTGGTCTGAGACATCGGAAAGAACACATATGAGCACAATAGAAAAAAACACACCATACCTCAAGGAGAGGGGGCCCCACATCCACACTTTTTCTGGTGCAAGAAGTCGACTGGACTCCTAGATCTAGTAGATGCCTCTCAAAAGCTTCCTTGGGTAATGCCTTCGTCATAATGTCTGCAACTTGTACTTCTGTAGGCACATACTCCAACTTCACGATTCCCTGCTCAACCTTCTCCTTGATAAAATGAAATTTTATATCAATGTGATTTGTCCTTGAGTGATAGACTGGATTTTTGATGAGACTGATAGCACTTGATTTATCGCACTAGATTCTGATCGCATACTTCACTTCAATGCCCATATCATCAAGTTTCTGCTTCATCCACAATAATTGTGTACAAGCTTGTGTGGCAGAAATATATTCAGCTTATGTGGTACTCAATGAAATTAAATCTTGATTCTTGATTAGACAAGAAATACACAATCCACCAAGATAGAAATCACCTCCTAACGTTGATTTCCTATCATCCACTGAACAGGCCCAATCTGCATCAGTATATCCCAATAACTCTATCTGAGATTTTCCATTATACATCAAGCCTTGAGTATCATGATCTTGGTTCTTGTTTCAGCCCATATAACCACTTCTTCAGTTAGAAAACCTTTTTTCATCCTCATGAATGATAAAACCATATTGTTATTCGATATACACTTCTTCATTCAGAACCCCATTCAAAAATTCTGATTTGAGGTGCATCTGAAAAACATTGAACTTTCGTTGCACTACAATGTCTAGGAATAATCTGACTGTCTCCAGCCTTGCAACCAGTGAAAATGTCTCATTTACATCAATTCCATTTATCTAGGAGTAACCTTTGCACACCAGTCGTGTTTTTTTCCGAATCACTATGTCATCTTCATTCATCTTATTACAATAGACTCATTTAGTCCCGATGACATTTTTATCTGCTGGCCTCGAAATAATCTCCCACGTCTAATTACAAATTAAATCTTTCATGGTCAGTTGTAGCTCGGCTCTTCAACTTTCATGTTGATATAGATTTGAATTCCTCAGGATCATTATTAGTATCTTATTCTAAATTATCATATTCCACTTCTGCTCCCCCTGAGTCTCTTACCACTTCATCACTTTCAATAGACAACTAGTCATTGTGTCATTGTTCAGTGGAATCATTTCTTTCAACTACATTTCTGATATACTTGTTGAAACTTTTTTGATACTCTCTCGTGGATTCTTGGTGTCTTGAAAATAGTTAGTTGATAACACATCGTTAGATAAAAATAGATAAGCATGATATGCATGGTTATTTCTACTTCTCTAGCAATATGTCTTCCCTCGATAGAAAACACCTGAGCTGAGTCATCCAATTATTTCTTTGAAGGCTATTTCATCTGATTTTGTTACTGAATTCTCCCCCTATGTTATGAAACACTTCCTAGGGTTTGGCCCACTACTTAGTCCCAAAAACATCCTTCTTAACCTGCATCATTTATTCTCATCTGGCACTTATCATTGAGCCATCAATAAAATATATAAGCCTATTGAGTTGGAACTCGGTGTAGGAAACAATAGATAAAGTTAACAACACAATCACTTCCTATTTTTCTCTATGGCTCCCTTTCTTCTTCAAATTTAGTACCTGATTTGAGATAATTAAAACTCTGAAGCATATCACTTCTCCATTTTTCATCTTTAGATGCAACTTCCCCTTGGATTGTATCTCCTCAAAACCTGAAACACAAGAATCATCCATTAATATAATTTATATAGATAGGGAGAGGGGGTTCCCTTTTGGAATCCTCAAGATGAGGAATGTGGTTGATCCTGATGGGTCAACCCTTTGATTCTTTCTTGTAGAGCAACACACTCTTTCCTTTCTTCTTCGAGCAGCCTAGCCAACTTCAACTGCTCGGGCCATATGACTAAGAATTCATTACCCACATGTTGAGTCTTTTTCTGGTATGTAGATTCTACAGGCTTTTCCTTCCTTGCACTTTGAGTTTTATACCCACTGGTAGACATTTCATTCATTGATGTTACACCAATATTCCACTTCCCATGATTCCTTCTCTGAGTAGGAATATCTCTTCCTGTCATATTCCCCTTGCTTCTTCTACTATTGTAGGGATCTTTCACTTTCCTCCACTTCTCTCTGTGGCACACGAAAAGTGAATTTTTCAATACATTCATTGTTCATCTTACTTTTATCATATATCTGAGTCACCACACTATTTTTCACTAGTGGTGAGTCCTCTATTGAATGTGAATTATTATTACTCATATCTGGAGTAGATCTCCCCTTAATCTTCCATGTTTGTTCACATTCTCTCCACGATAGTTATTTTGGGTGTGACAGAGAAGGTGATTAATACACCTTTCGTTCAGCTCCATTTGATTCCCCTTAGGCTTTAAGTCTACTCTTCAACTTACAACTTTGTCTCCCAGTGTAGAATTTCTCATTATGCATCATTGGAGTCAAGAATTTCTTTTCTAGTCTCTTTTCCTTTCATTCTTTCTTCTTGCTGCAATTTCTTGCCAAATTCCCATAATCAGAACATATAAAACATTTTCCATCAAAGGCATACCTCATTTCATCAATTCTCTGTCGAGACGTTCATGCAGCTTGAGTTTGTCCTCTGATATTGAGCTCCCTAGCTTCCTAACACATACTCATGGTGTGTTTCATTCTTCTACAATAATATCATATAATGAATGATTTCCTCTAAGAGACTCTTCTTTCTAAATTCTCATGAAATATATTCTTATTCTCAGATTTAGTAATGTTTCTAGTTTCACAGTCTAAAATGTATTGCTGATCTTCTGAACAGAGTCTTGATGTATGACCATGAATCCCACAAAAATAACACATGCTATCATTACTTCCAGTAAAAGTATTTTTAGGTCTTTCTCCAGCACCTACATGATTTTTACCATTTCTTGAACTATTCACGACTCTCATTCTATCATGCATGGGAGGGGATTCATCAAATCCAATACCAGTTTTTCCTAAACTGTATGGTCTTTGAGATGAGAAAAATATTTTGTTTTTTCTCCTCATAAATCTCATACTTTCTTTTCATTTTATCATCACCATCTGAAGGACAATCAAAAAGTAAGTGCAGTGCATCCTTCAACTTAGGTTTTCCTTTGTCTTTTGATATCTCCATTTCTTTCTTGGATTTTTCTATCTCTTACTCTAATTGTTTAAACTTCTTATCTCTACATTTAAGTTGAGTGGTGATTTATTTTCTGAGATTCTACCAGCTACTCAACTCATCTTCCAGTTCTCATGTGAGCTTTTCTACCCTGACACTTTTCTCCTTCACTTTCAATTTTTCTTCTTCAATAGAATTAGAACAACATGAAATCTCTTATAGTATACTTTGATTCTTCTAAACTAGTTTAGATAGCTATATAGAAAGATCATCATTTCTAGATTTTAAATTTTGAATCTCATCTGAGTTCAGATTCATTCCCTTGACATCATCTTTTGATTTTTCTACATTTGTAGATCTCTTTCACAGTTCTTCATCAAGAGAATCATTCTTCTCTCTCAGATCAGTAGCTACATCAATATGCCTTTGATTCAAACCTATTACCTTGTTCATATCAGTTTCCAGTGCTTGGATATGAATATATTTAGATTTAATTTCATTCATGAATTTATGATCCAGTTCTTTCTCTTTGTGGAAAACTTCCACTTTTCGACTTCTTGGTGTTTCTTCATCATCAGTAGTTCCAACATCACTTGGAATGTTAGGTTATTCACTCATTCCTTATTCATCATTGAATGAGTAAGTATTTTCACTATATGATTTATTCAAATCATTATTTTTTTCACTACATGATTCCTCCAGCTTAATCACACTCTTTCCATAGACACTTCCACTCTGAGTAATTTCACAAGACTTCTGCTTCTTCTTTGAAGTTCTACCCTTTTACAGGGCACACCAAGATAAAAGAAGGCTGAATCTTTAACCACACAAATAGAATAACCCAAGTCTGAGAAAAAAAATATGATAAAATAAATCTATCCCTCTAATACCAACTGTTAGGAACAATAGGGGCCTATATACCCTGAGAGGGGGGGTGAATCTGTGTATGGATATTCTTTTCTAAATTCTTCCTGCCCCACCGAATTTTGACCTCTTTATTACAAGGGTCACTTTGTTTGCACTTGTGTGTTTATTATGACCACTTCTTTTCTTCTTTATCTGATGATGATGCTTTAAATGCAATTCAGGGGAGCAAGCAGGCAGACAAACAGATTTTTACTTGGTTCACCCTCACTTGGATATGTCTAAGGAGCATACAACGGCGATGTGCCACTATACCAAATCCACTAAATCTCACTACCAATAATGTTCAGTCTAGATCACTTATATGCCCAGGCTCACTTCCTTTACAATGTTTAGGGTCATCTCACTACTTTACCAAGGTTCACTGCCTGTTCCTCTCTCTCTAGCTCACTGCCGGTAGAAAGGATAACCTTCTTCCTCTTCCTTCACTCACTGCACTCGGAAGGGATCCACTCACAATTTATAGACCTGTAGTTCTATTCATTTGCATGAATATATGCATCCTCAAATATTGATAGATGCTCTATTAACGTTCAACTTTCATCCACTGATGAATACCCTTTTCCCTTGAACACTGTTCAATTCCTTTGGAAAGTACCTTCACAAATCACCCTACTTTGAGAGGCTCCCAATTTTTTGAAGCTCAAAAAATCCTTCGCGAAGCTCCTGACTTTTTGTGAAGCACTCTTGAGAATCACTCTCGTGAATCTCAAGCCTTCCCAATGATTAGGTCGTCGCGAAGCTCAAGTCGTCATAGAGAGACTTCCCTCACGAAGCTCAGTGATCCAACGTGGAGAACATGACTTTCACGGATCTAGATTAGCCGCCGCGAAGCTCTTATTTCGCGAAGCACTCTACCTTCAAGAATCACCTTCGCGAACTGAGAGAAAAATATTTTTTCTGAAAACTATCTCTTCTTATCTCAAGGGGGTCGAGGTCTATTTATAGAAGATTCCACCGACCCTCGAACTTTCCATGCAAAGTCAACTCCACGTCATCACAAATCGCGAAGCTCCAAAGTTTCCACTGGAATTCTGTCAATATCGCGAAGCACCATGGAAATTCTCTGATCATAGAGATCGTTGTAATCGTGGAGCATTCCATAAATTCCTTCACACCTTCACCGTGAATCTCCACATGCAATGCTCTTCGCAGCCGCAATGCTCTTCAAATCTGTCATTCGTGAAGCTTGACGTAATCGCGAAGCATCGCCGTAAACATTCTTCTGGTCTTCTAAAATTCCAAACCATGAAGCCTATCTTCGCGAAATTCTTTACTTTTCCATATTTTTATGAGATCTTCAAGGATATCCACTTTTCACGATGCTCACCAACCTCCAAATTTTGGACCCCTAAAATTTGGAAAACACTAGAAAACGGCACCACCTTGTATCTGTTATTTTGTACCACCTATAGATCATTCGTTCCTTTGTCATGGTTCTTTTTAAACATGGATTGTCAACAAAATCTCTGGAACTTGACAATTCACCATGGAAACCTGCTTTGTCAACAAACACAGTCAACCCAAAAATGATGTAATGTTACCTTGAGGGATTTTTTCCCAACAGAAAGGACAGAAGAAAATAAAATATCTCATTATCATGAAAACATTCCAGTACATGTATGTTAATAGATTTATCATAATATTTTGGATAAGGGGGTTAGGAAAGAAACAAAAATAAAATAACTTATAAGAAATGAAGGAACTGGAAAGAGGAATTTACCTCTTGAGACTTTCTCCTTTAAGAACCTCTTAAGGGGAGAGGTTTTGGTATTTTGAAGAATCTGGGAGATGTTAGACTTGGGGGAGGACCTTGAGGAGATATTTTAACAGAATATTGGTAGATAACAAGGCTTGAGAGGATTTAAGAGAAGAGGGAGTGAAGGGGGTTTTATAGTGGAGGAGAGACGGGATTTCTCAATATAAAATTAATTAATTTATTATTTCACCACAAGACAAGGAATAGTGAGTATTCATTGACCAATAATAGTAATTTTAGCATGTGATTTTGAACCAATTATTCTTACATCAGTAGAACATCATCAATGACTCAATAAATCCCTTATTTAGCATTTACTGTAAATTATCATATTTTACTATTCATCAAAAATTCAAATATTTCATAAAAATCCCAAAAATTCAACCCAACCATTTTTCGACATATAGAATCCAAAAATGAATTTCATTCTTCAAAAATAATTTTATAAATAGGGTTATTTTAATATTTAATTAAAATCACAATTTATTATCAAAAACCAGTTTTAAAACATTCATTTACTTATTCTAAAATATAGGTATATCGTACTTTCAACTTGAATAATATTTATATATATTAATAGGTAAGGTTACTATTCATTAGGTTATATAACTATTCATAAGGGTATGTTACTATTCATAAGGGTAGATTATTATTCAAAAAAAATTATGTTTTTCTTATTGGACTCCAAATAACTTATTAATTGCAACCGTGTATGTTGGATGTTTGAAATTCCAAACACATAAGTGACAAACTTATGTTTAAAGGTCACTTAGAACTTAGTAGTTCATTATGTTGTGTTTTCATGTGATTTTAAAATGTATTTATAATAAAGGAATTTCCATTTATAAAACACTGGGTCGTTATAATAATATATGGATGGTCCAACATTTCCGAGTGGAATTTCTCTATGAACATCATTGTCATTATATTTCTCACCCTGATTAGTTACTTCTCTTTTTCTTCACCTAGGAGTAATTCCAATCAAAGGGATCAAGGTAAAATAATTTTCACTACTATATTTATTTATTTCTATTTCATCTGATTCACTATCCTCCCAAAATATATCTTCAACAAAATCATTCATCGATACCTCAGTGTCATCACATTTATTGTCTATAAAATCTTATTCTTAAGAGGGAAAATATTGAGGTAAACCATAATATCAAAAGGATATAGCAAGAGAGAGATCCCTTACATCATCATGTGATTATGTTTCTTCCACATCAACATCAGTAGATTCAACTTCCTCCAATTCATCTTCAATATCCATTTATGAATATACTACAATATCATCATGTATTAGACCTGGATATACTTTTTTACTATTTCTCACTGGATCCAAAATAGGATTTAATTCATCATAAATATTCTCATTATGAGCTACTCATACTCTCTTTCATGAGTTCTTATTTATTTTCATATGTATTTAGATTTTATGATTTAGGAAAAACCCCCCATTAGACATTATTCTTTCCACCCCCTTAGGAACTAATCTTTTGTACTCCAGAAAGGATGAGATATACTTAAGATGTGAAATGAGAAGAATATAGAAAATGGATTTCACAACCCTACTATGCAAATCATAATATATCTAGACAGACTTATCTGAACTCCATTCTTTAAAAGATATAGAAAAAATAGATACTAATGTCTGAGAATACTGAATTCCTCTTTCCTGGGACTAGCCAAATGTTGGATAAACTTCACGAATAATATGAATTCTCCATAAAATTCCATATTAGTTGGTATTCTAGGAGTTTTATCTCAATTAGTTTCTCAAGGTAATCCTTAAACTCAAAGTGATCATGATTAATAGGATATCAACATTGATAATCCTCATACTCTCTTATATGAGAAACATTCAAACTCTTATCCCAAAACATCAAGAAAAATACCAATTTCTCCCCATTTATAACCATTAAAATTCCATCTATTCAATCACTAGTACTGAAATCCATATTCACATATAAATATTTGACTAGTCAATGATAGAATGGATTTCCATTTTCCTTAAACCAATTACCCAGTACTTGCTTCTAAATAGACATCTTAACTAAGGACTTTCTCGACTATGTCCACTCAACATCTAATTTTTTTCAGATATGTGACAATATAAAAAATAAGGTTTGTGAGAATCAACCTAATAAGTTTATATATATTTTATTTTAATTTATTTCTTTTGGGGTGGAAACATATCAGTAGATGTGACTTCAAGATCACTTTTTTCTCTAACTCTGAATTCTTATGTTCGGTTTCGAGAGAATAAAGGTTTAGAAAATATATACTCAAAAGGAAAAAATCTAAGGATTTTAATATGTGTGTGTGTGTGTGTGTTGATTCGGATTTTGATTCAATCTAATTTAATCATTTAGTTTCTTAATGAAAATAAAATAATAATAAACTAAAATGAAATCATTCCAAAACACTTAGTTAAATATCAAAAAAAAAGATCAGATAAATTATATAATAAAATGAATTTGGTAACTTAAATAATCAATGTTTAGTATACTTATCATATGACATGCTTTGTGGTAACTTGGAGAGCTCATGGTAGGTTAACTGACCATGTGACCAAACCCTCATAGATACATAATTGATTATATTAAAAAATTATAATGGTTTATTAATTGACCCAAAAATATTTCCTTAAAAACACTTATTAACAGAATATAAAATAGTCAGATTAAATTTCAAAAAATATAAATATTAAAAAATATAAACTTTAATAAATATAATATAATTATCTACTAAACACAATTTGAGAATTCAATAAACAAAGTGGATAAAAACTAAAATAAAAGGTTTATGAATAATTGAACATTCCTAATTCATGTCTAATATAATTTAATATTTCTATATTCAAAAGGATTTGTAAATATATTAGAAATATGATGTTCAGTTCCAATTAACTCAAGATTGATATCACATTTTTGAGAACTATCTTTAAAAATGTGATGTACTATATCAATATGCTTTTTCCTGGAATGATATAAAATATTTTTAGAAATTTTAATGGAACTTGTATTATCACAATTTATAGGGTAATTTTATAATTTATATTCATATTTTACTAATGTTTTTTTCATCTATAGAATGTGTGAACAACAACTGCTTGCAGCTTTGTGCTCAACTTCAGTGGTAGATAATGAAACATATTTATACTTCCTTCTACACCAATAAAATAGAGACTTTAACAAAAGATGATATGTTCTATAATTTATTTTCCTATCTAACTTATAGCAATAAAAATAAGAATCAAAATATCTAACTAATACAAATTCATGACCACTATAGTAGAACATACAAAAACTGGTTTCATTCTTGAAGTTTTTAAAAATGCTTCTAAAAATATTTAAATGAAATTCCATTGGAGTATCATAAAAACAAGAGCACATACACACTCTAAACATAATATAATTTCACATGGAAGTTAACTACAGTAAACTTCTAATCATACCCCTAAAATAAGTATAGTCAACTAATTTTATAATTTCATAAATCTTGTGTATAACTTATACTCATAAGAGTATCACTAACATTGGTTTTATTCATACCAAAATGATTTATAGGATACTCTAGGCTTATAATTTTATTTTATATAATTTCATCTTTGATTGAAAAATTTTGAAAACCGAAAAAGAATATTAAAACATCCATTAAACTCATTTCGAATTCATTTTTCATGATTTTAAAATACTCAAAACACAATGAGTTTTTCGATGAACCAAAAAAATATCATCAACCTAGATTTGAAATATTAAAACATCCTTTGAAATTATTTTTATAAAAATTTTAGGATTAGATATACCTTTGTGAAATCTTTAGAAATGAAGAAAGAGATGTTCCTATCCTAACACGCTCTAAGAGCCTATTTTAAAATGTAAAAATCTTTATAAAGTTTAAGAACGTGATTTGGAAAGAAAGGGTTGTGAAATCTAGGAGATTTCTCAACAAAAACTACCCAAAAAAATATAAGCATTATTAAATTATACCTTGACATCTATTTAATATGGATTTAAATTAAGATCATCGGTATATAAAAACTTGATTCTAATGGATTCATGTCTAACTAATGATAAAAAAAATTATTTATAACCAATACCTTTGTATTGACTATATCCTTGTGCATCTAATCTAACTTTTTTTCTAACAATAGTTCTAGACTTATCAAGATTGTTTCTATATTACCACATGGTTCTAATAGATAGGTAGTCTTTAGGTCTATCAACTAATTCCCAGAATTCATTTCTTTCAAATTAACCATATTATTCCTGTATGGATATCACCTAATGTTCGTCATTTATTGGATCATTTATGTTCTTAGGTTCAATCTACAAAAAAAGGATTAATATACAACATGGTTTCTTATTTAGGATCATTTTTTAGTATCTATATCTAGGTCACCTATAACAACATCTTGGGGATGATTTTTTTGAGTTCTAAATATTCTAGGAACTAAAGTACTTGATTCTTCCAAGTATTATTCAAGATTTGGAACGTCTTGATGGTCTCTACTATTAGATTTATCAAGTAAACCAGTGGTAAAGTTAGAAGTTTTATAGGTATTATGGACATTTAAATTTGACATATCATCATCAAGCTTTTATAAAGTATGTTTGGGTTCATTGGAACTATCACATAAAAAAGTGACATGTACATATTCTTCCAGAACATTATTTTTATTATTAATAACTATATATTCTTTACTAGTGGTTGAATAACCAAGAAGAAATCCATCGTAGATTTTTAGTGAAAACTTTTATAGATTTTATTTTATGTTTATAGTGAATAATTTATATCCACAAGCTATAGAAAATTAATTTGGTATTTATACCATTCCATAACTTATATAGTCTTTTTCAATATATTTTTAATGAGAAATATTTTTATTAAATTAAAATATATGTTAATAGATTATAACTTAAAAATAGATAGTTAAGTAATATTCACTAAGAATTGTCTATCCAATTTATTCAAGAGTCCAATTTCATCTCTCTACAACCTAATTTTTTTGAGGTGTGTGATGAGTAGATAAATTGTAAGTATATCCATGTTGTGAAAAGATAAATTAAAAATATTAATTTTAAAATTCATGTCTGTGATCACTTCTCATGGTTTTGGTGGTGGTCCCAATATGGTTCCATACTGATTTTTCATATCTATAAAAACAAGAAGGGGATTCACTTTTGGGATCTATAAAAATACCCTTGTATATATTTAATAATCAAAAACAATTATATAAGAATAAAATTTTCATGCTAAACAAAAAACTCAATATTTTCAAAATAAATCCATGTGAACCAATTCTAATGGTTGAGAGTTATAAATATATTTATTTTGTTTGGAAGTTTTTAATTTTTCCCATTTGATAGGTATTACACACTTTATCTATAAGGAACCCAGGTATGGTTAGATCATTTTCTAAACCTTTCTTATTTAGCTTTCTAAGTGTGTTTATATTTTAGTTTCCCTATATCATATGAAAATGCCAATATTATTCATGAAAATCACTTAAATAAGAAACATTTCTGGAAAATAAAGAATATAAATCAACAACATAAAAATTATAATTTATCAAAGTAGTAAATAATAAATCATGCTTGGAATCATAAATTTTACGAGCATTTTTTCCAAAAATAACATTAAGACCATCATAAAATAATTGATAAATACTAAGAATGTTTTATTTTAATCCATAAATAAATAAAACATTATAAATAAGGAAACATTCCGAGATACTAATTTTTCAAAATCCAATAATCTTCTCTTGTAAATTATCACCAAAAGTGACATCTCCACCATCCACTTTTAAAAGGTTATTTAATCTTGAATATTGTCCACCCATATTTCTTGAAAATCAACTATCTATTTATCACATATTTTTATCGGATATCTAAAAAATATTTTCATAAAAATTATAAAACAATAAATTAATTTGGTACCTAGATTTTCTTCAGTCCAGAGAATTTGGAAAATAAATCCTTTGGAATTGGTCTCTCCCAAATTTACCCAAGATTTTAGGGTTAAGCGGTCTCTTGTAGTTTAGCTTGGGTTGTCGAATCGTTAGGGACCTAATAAGAAACCTATAAACACGCACATTCTATGAAATGTTTTTGGCTATGAAGTGGACAACTTTGGATTGATTTTATATGGGTTTAAGTGAACACTAAGAGTATTAAGTGAATTTAATTTAAAAGATTGAGTTGATCCAAGGTTATCACTTTGGGTGGATTGGATGAATTCCTTTTTTAATGATTTCAATTTCATTAACTTGAGAAGGATTCATTCAATGAATTCAAACTATCCTCATAAATTACTGGTTAAACACCTTCACAAACACATGATAATAACCTATACACTTGTAGTATTATTTTCATGAGCACTCCAAGGTAAAGGATCTTATTATCACATAAAAGTGGGGTAAATAAATTCAATATGGAAGAGGAAGAGAGAAAATCATTGAATAAAAGAAACTCAAATAAAATAAGTTAATAATCATTTGGAGAGTGATAAATAACATTAAATATAGCCCCTTTGTACTCCTATGGATCAAACTATAAAATATTTATCTCTTCATTGATGACATGTTCTCAATGGAAGCGGGAAGCAGACTTACAAGGGTGGAATTAAAGAAGTAAAAAACAACAAAATAACGATCACTCCACCATTGTGTGATAAATTTCAAAAGGTATGTTGTGAAAAAATTAACACCTTTATCCAATGGTATAAATTTGATATGTATAATAACATATTAAGAGTAAAGGAATAACTTTTATTAATAACTAAGGTGAATTGAAAAACTTACATGAGAAATAAATGTGATTACAAACACAAAGCGACAGCATAACACTACAATGAAACTAAGCACCAAATATCCCTCAATCCTCCAAAACCACTTCCTTAAATATTCATTTTGGTAACCTTGGGTTGATCCCCCATTTCTTAAAGTCTCCTAAATTAATGTTCGTAGCCCTAGGGTGGTGGAAAGTAAGGGAGAGGAGACTTTTCCACCCTTGACCTAAAGTTGCAGTCAGCTTGCATCCACCGAACAGAGGCGCCTAGATGACCTTCTAGATGGAAAAATTGGAGTGGGACATAGAATAGAAAAATGAATCTATGGAATTTTTCTAACTCTCTATAAAATTTAATCCCAAAATAATTTTTGGTTTCCAGGATATGATTAAATTGTTGGGATGTTTTTCTGGGCCACAGAATCTAGCCCTGAATTTCATCTTCCACTTGGGCCGCCTATATTTCCATTAACAAATCTGAATTATCTCTTGTCACTATTTGATTAAATGTTCCCCATTATGTCTTATATATTCATTTAAATTTTGAGAATCATTGGGCTTGTATCTTGGCCTCTATAGTCTCTTTATTATGCTGATATCCAGTTTACTTTTCCTAGAATGTGTTGGCATGAAAGCTCATTTTGGTGGTCTTCCAATGTGAATATTCAAGTGCTCCAAAATATTTAATTGTTCCTTATAGAATGGGATACCTGAAAATAAAATATGAAAATAAAATCAAGACCATTTTGTATTTTATGAGGTGTTCAAAAATGTACCACGTAATAGTGCATTTTAAGAGGGAATTACAATCATAATGTGAATTAATGTTCAAAGTGTAAAATGCACTAAAATGGTGTTTATGAATAATAAAGCACAAGAATATTATATATATTAAAAATGAATATTATCCTCATTCAGTGGTTAATCACACCCCCCAAATTGAGTTTTGATAGTCCCGAGAAAAATGTATCTCAACAATATAAAATTCGAATTCCCTTTTCCAAAAACTTTTTAATACACATTGATCACCAAGAACCCTTATACCAAAAAATAATGAAACCTGTAAAAATATTTTAATACAAGATAGTTTCATAATAATATCCCAACCCCAAGCTTGTTCCTTTGTTCAAATTCATCACCACATTTCATCCAATTTCAATAAAGTATGATGATGTGTGGTGTGTCACAAAAGACATGGGGTTCATTTTTATTCAAGGGGAAAATGATGGAAGCACTAGGTGGAATCACATTTAAATATTAATATGAGTATACAATTTTTGTTTTTTTATATATGTTTTTATTGTTTTTTTTTTGCAAATTTTCCATAGTAATTGAAATTACACTCAATAGAGTCAACCCATGTAGCGAGACTTTGTCGATGACTCCTAGGCTCAAAGACCTTAGGGCACCAAGTGAAGCCCACATACTTGGGCATCATCTCGAGTTAACTCAGTCAAAAATAAAGTCAAATTACCATAATTATAGATAAAATTACTAACTTTTGGCCAGACAACTACGGATTCATGATCCCCAAGTGTCGAAAGCCGTGCATTAGGTCATTTCATTGCTCTACAGGAAAATTTATTATTATTTTTAGTTTTTTTATTATTGAATACTCATATTTAAACTAAAATAATAAACAAACCTATGATATTTATTTTGGGTACCCCATGAACTCAAACTAATACCCCACTATCCAAGGGACGTTCATTGTGATTTTTTTTTATTTGGATGAAAATATAAACGATGAAATTTCACATTAGACAGCCACACTTTCCAAAATCTATGCTCATGAAATTATACATTGATTAAAATTAGAATCACGGCATGATAAATTATTTGATATTCAATTTCAAATTTTTCAATGTGTATTATCTTGTTCAATGTTAAAGTAACTTTTACTGCCACACAATTTTTTATGCACACAAAATTAATTAATTTTTTTTTCTTTTAATCCCCCCCCCAACTTAGAATAACTCTGCCCCTAGTGTTTAAAAAAATAAAATTTCGAAGGGGGTATTGGTAGAGGAGAGGAGTTATAAAAGTAATTTTAAATTATAAACATGGAACAAAGTCACCTGGTGGTTGAAGTTGATGTTCTTGCAGCTCCAATTTAGTTCTTTGATATCCATGTCACTTGCAGAGTTCCCTAGTGGAAAAAAGAAAAAACAAACAAAAAAAACACATATATATATATATATATATATATATTCATATAATAAAAAAATAAAATATACGTATATATAGAAAAATTATAGAATAAGTGAGCACTATAAGTTATAGGTCAGTTGTAAGCGTGCTCCCCTGTCACCCTTCGGTCTCGGGTTCGAGTCCCCGTGGCTTCACCGGTTGTGATGGGGTTTACCCCACGACCTACGACATGTCCTTTTAAATTTTTTTAATCATTATTATATTTTTTTAACCTAAAAATAAAATTAACTGATTATACATTGTCAACTTTTTAAATTTCTATGTAAGGTATTACTCAAGGATCACACCACGTGACTCGGATGAATATGGCGCTCCCCTTTCATACCCATCCATACTCATAATAGGAGAACAGGTCAACAGTATATGGTAATAACATATTCAAAGTTAAATATAATTTTTTAAATATAAAATTGGTTTATTAATCCTATTTGAAAAATAAATATGATTCAAAAATATTGGAAACATGAAAACCACAGGTTGCCTCCCATGAAACGCTTTTGTTTAATGGAATTAGCCCGACATGAACCTCTTAACATACCCAATACCAACTTTAAACATTTTAAGGACCATTTTTTCACTACTTATACTAGATTGAGATTCATTTTATTTTTATAATTTGTTTCGTGAACAAATTTGTGTTCTATAATGAGTGGAAAATCCAAGGAATATCAAAAATGGTTGATCCAGTTTCCTATATAGTCTTTCCTAAGACATCAATGATCATTACAACTTTTTTGGTTTTAATGGAAGAATAAATTTCAATTTAAAGGTCATGGTTATACCCTATGAGTGGATACTTTAGTGTATAAGGAAGGATAATAATTTTTAGGTCAGGTTGGATAGGACATTTAGACACAGGTTGAGATTTTGAATCTAACTCCGTTTCATTTTCCAAATTTCTCAACAGAATTGGTTCCTTTTGAACAGAAGATTCAACCAAAAAATTGGATAGATCGGTGTTATGAATGGACTCAATGTTTGTGATTTCTCTCAATGTTTCAGTGATTGGTGTTTTTGAAAAATCATCAATGGAGTTATCCTTAGGAGACTCAATCCATGATGTCAAATTCTCTGCTTTTGAATCCAAAAAAAATAAATTTCCTCCTAATTTAAATACCCTTCAACAATTACTTGATCCTCTTCATCTATCCCAAATACAAAGGTTTATTCTTCATTAAATTCATGTGGGTTTTGTGTGAAACAAGAAACATCACATAAGGTTATGGAAGGGACAGTCAATGTAAGGTTGGGTTCCTCACACGTTTCAATGCTTTCTAGTTCTAATCTCAATGATGAAACCTAAAAATTCATTATATCCATATTTTGACATAGTTTTTCAAGTAATGGATGTGGATCAGGATGGATAAGGTGTTGAACCAAATGCTCTATTCTATGGGGATAATTAAGTTGTTGTAATTGGATAGGAGGGTGTTCAGACTGGATTTGTGAGGATTGAAACTCATTATATGTTAGAATGTCTTGTGTATAATAAGAGTTAAAACATTGTGGTTCATTAGGTTTTTTATGATCCCACCAGTATAAATTATGATGGTCATTTTCCATCATTTAGGTCCCCAGTAACGGCGCCAAAATTTGGTCTCCCCAAATTTACCCAAGATTTTAGTGTTAAGCGGTCTCTTGTAGTTCAGCTTTGGTTGTCAAATCCTCAGAGACCTAAGACAAAACCTATAAACACGTACATTCTATTTAATGTTTTTGTCTATGAAGTGGCCAAATTTGGGTTGATTTAATATGGGTTTAAGTGAACATTAATATTAAATAATGAGTTGATCCTAGGTTATCACTTGGGGTGGATTGGATGAATTCCTTTTTTAATGATTTCAATTTCATTAACTCGAGAATGATTCATTCAATGAATTAAAACTAACCTCATTACTTAATATTTAAACACCTTCCCAAACACATTATAATCACCTATACACTTTTAGGATCATTTTCATGAGCACTCCAAGTTAAAGAAGCTTATTAGCACATAAAAGTGGGGTGAATAAATTCAATATGGAAGAGGAAGAGAGAAAATCATTGAACAAAAGAAACTCAAATAAAAGAAGTTAATAATAATTTAGAGAGTGAGAGATAACATTAAATATAGCCCCTTGATACTCCCTTGTATCAACCTATAAAAGATTTATTTCTCCATTGATGAAATGTTCTCAATGGAAGCGGGAAGAAAACTTACGACGGTGGAATTGAAGAAGTAAAAACAACAAAATAACGATCACTCCACCGTTGTGTGATAAATTTCACAAGGTATGGTGTGAATAAATTCACACCTTTAGGAAAAAGTACCAACATGATATATAGAATAACATAATAAGAGGAACTAAATAAGTTTTATTAAGAACTAAGGTGAATTGAACAACTTACATGAGAAAAAAATGTGATTACAAACACAAAGCGGCAGCATAACACTATAATGAAACTAAGCACCAAATATCCCTAAATACTCAAAAACCACCACCTTAAATATGAATTTTGGGAACCTTGGGTCTATCCCTCATCTTTCCAAGTCTACTCAATTAATGGTGGTAGGCCTAGGGTGGGGTAAAGTAAGGGAGAGGAGACTTTCCCACCCTTGACCCGAAGTTGTAGCCAGCTTGCATCCCCTGAACAGAGGCACCTAGATGACCTTATAGATTGATGAATTGTAGTATTCCATATAATATAAAAATGAATCTAAGGATTTCTTATAACTCTCAATAAAATTTCATCCCCAAATAATTTTTGGTTTCTGAAATTTGATTAAATTGGTGGGGTATTTTTCTGAGCCATAGAATCTGGCCCAGAATTTCATCTTCCACTTGATCCGCCTAGAACACACTTAAAACATCAGAATTATCTATTTTAAATTTTTGATAAGATGTTCCCCATTATGTCTTATATCTTCACTTAAATTTTTAGAATCATTTTTATTTTACCTTGGCCTCTGCAGTCTCTTTATTGGGCTGATGTCCAGTTTACTTTTCCCAGAATGTGTTGGCATGAATGCCCATTTTGGTGCTCTTCCAATGTCAATATTCAAGTGATCCAAAATAATTAATTGTTTCTTATAGAATAGGATACCAGAGAAAAATATGAAAATAAAATCAAGACCATTTTTTATTTGAGGAAATGTTCAAAAACGTACCATGTAATATTGCATTTTAAGAGGGAATTACAATCATAATGTGAATTAATGTTCAAAGTGAAAAATGCACTAAAATGATATTTATGAATAATAAAGAACATGAATATTATATATATTAACAACGAATATTATCCTCATTCAGTGTATAATCAGTAATCCACATTTGTTTCAAAAATTTTCTTATGAAAAATTTATATAGTTTGAAGGAAAAGAAATTTTAGGTTTAAATGTTTTGTAATTATTTCCAAAACAAAAAAGTTTCCATAGACATATATATTAATTTATTACTCACTGATCTAGGAATAAAATAATTTTTATACAAATAACCTTTTTTCAAAGTCCATAATTAAATCTATATTTAGATTTAGGGAGTTTTTATTACTCATTATAACATTTAATATATTTTTGCTATCAAAAAACTATTCCAAACCCTTGTTAAGTTATTCAGTTTATAATTTTAGGTCAATAATTTCCTTTAAAAATTCATAATTTTTTCCTTTTCAATTAAAATATTTAATTTATTAATAACACATAAAACATGCATATTTTACATATTTTTATGTCTATTGTTTAATTTATTCATAGTATGTTCTATAATAACACTATATTCTTTTAATTCTTCATTCATAGATTTTATTTTTCATTCATATCTTATCAATTATAATATAATCCACTTGATAAATCCTTGTATTCACTCCATGTGGCCTTCAAAAAATTATTTATTATTTTATCTTTATCATCATACTTCTTCCTATACTTTATATTTGAACACTATACCTTTATATGTCATTTACAGTTACACACGTAACATGTAGTGTCACTAGAGGATATATATTTTTTCTAATATTTACTCCAATATCCTATTTTATCATACTTTAATTTATAATTTTATTTATACAAAATCATCTTATTTTTATTAAACTTATTAAATATTTTGTATAATCGTTCTATTTATACATCACTATTTGTATCTGCATCACTTCAACGTGTACCTTTAGGTTTGTAAACTTCAATTAATTTTTATTATTATGATTTAAAGGAAAAATATTTCCTTTTTAGTTTATCATGTTCATTTATCACCATTAGATATTCTTCATGAATCATTATCTTTCTACTGAGCTTTTTACTGGTAGTTTTATAAAATCACATGATTCTAGAATAGAGAATGAGTTACCTCTCTAGCAGTCATCTAGGAATATCAAGATCTTTAGTACTTGAACTTCTTCATCTAAATTTTAAACAACTATAATAAGATTTTTTATGATCTTATTGAGCCTGAGATACATGTTAGAAATAAATTTATCATGCTTCATTTTAAAAGTATCATATTTAATAGTATATGTATTCAATCCCATTTCATTATTAGTGTATGTGTTCTCATGAGACATAGAAAGAGTATCCTAAATTTGATAATTAGTATCACAAAAAGATATCTTATTAAAATCAACCTCCATTAAATAAAAAAAAATCATTAATGGATTTGAAATTTGAATCTTAAGAAGCTTTAGTTGGAACATCATATTATTTTATAGAAACTTTAGGTTTTTCATATTTATCCTCAACAGATCCCCAAATATCAAAACTCGTGTTCTCAAGATGAATTTTCATTTTTATTTTTCATTGATCATAGTTCTCACCATTAAAATAAGGAGGATTTTTGTGTAATAAACCTTATACTTACCATTCATAATGATAAATAATAATAAAACAAAAAATAAAAAGATATTATTAAGAACTTTACCAAGGTCAAAAGAATAAAAACACCACTCTGATGCCAAATGTTAGTCCCATTGGAAAGCATAAGTGGGGGTTGAATATATCTTATAATTAAAAAATTTGGTTAAAACAAATTTAAACTACCCTTAAATAAAACATCCTAGTTAAAAATTAAATTATCTACAAATATTCTGATACATTGAAATAGTTTCTCAATGGTCTAATAAAAACCTTGTTAAATATATTTTAAAATATATTTAACTTTTGAAAAAAAATTCACACAAAAAATTATATATATCACTTATAAAATTTAACTATTAGAGATTTTATTTTCAAAATATAGTTTAGAAAATATTGAGATAAAAATACATGAAAGATATAACCATTGAAAATAGTTTGAAAAACCAAGAAGGAAAATAAATATTAACACACCTACAATATAAAATAAGAGTTTTGGTTCCAATCTGGAACTTAATCATGTCCACTTGAAATTAACCCACTTAAAATAACATTTATTAAATCCTAATAAAAATGATACACAATCTAGATCATTTTTTACAAGTACAACTGTATACAGGGCAGACCATGCTATAACTATCCTCTTCCGTAGTTATTTTTGGGAAAAATGTATAGAAATAACAAGGAGAAAGTTTTTAGTACTATAAAATATAGTTTAGGATCATTTTACAATGGATATAAAAATAAATATAAACATATATTTAGGTAAACTAAAAATATAGATAGTGTAAATAGGTGAAGAGGGTAATATCGCAGTCACATGGACATGTCATGTGGTCAATTCAATAATTGTGTAGTTAGTTCATGACTTAGAGAGATTTTTCTAATATAACACATGGCCACTTTATTTTTAATGTATTCACTTGGAGTTCATATTTTGTCCCCTTATATACAGTCACTTAACCTTCACATTTAGTTGAAATTCTTCATGTTGTAGGTTGATGTGATCACTTCAAGACTTAGCCATATTCATTTTTTTTCAGAAAAACATGTGTCTATCATAAAACATATAATTAATTAATAAAATAATAAGAAAGTTTTTTTAATATTAAAATAAGGATTATTTGGACTAAGACAACAATTTTTAATTCAATTAAAACATGTTAAAATTTTAATAGGAGTATAGACCTCTCTTAATTCTTCCATTTCAAACTTATTCAATATCTCTCAATCATAATTTTCTACTGAGAGAACAATAAAATATAATGTTTGGTGACATAAAAAATAAAAGAGAATAATTTTTACCAATAAATAAAATCAAAAAAATAATTTAAGAAGAAAAATTATCACATATATCATCTTTTTTTATTATAAAAAAAATAATGACATCAATATATACAATGAGAATGACTATGCTGGTTTTGTATTGCAATATACCTATCCTTTTTTCAATTTCATGATCTTTAAGTGGTTTTTCATATTGAATAAAATTATTGGGGTACATTATTAATCCCCTAAAGTTATTTATTTATCTTATAAACTTGATAAATATCACTATTAAGTATAAATACTTATGGTTCTTCAATATAGACATCTTCTTTAATTTCACTTCTCCAGAATACAGAACTTATATCCATTAAGAAAAAAAATTGATTACTTTGAAAAAATATCATAAGAAATATTTGTATTTTTTAAATCCTTATGACTAAATAAAAGGTCTTAATGAATTCTATACCTTCAATTTCAAAGTATCCCATGTATGAATGACCAACTTTGTTTCATGTTACTTCTCTTTTCTCATTAAGTTTGTTTTGAAAAAACCCACCTTTTCTCAATAGAAATATTTAATTTGGAATATTAAATTCCAAGATCCACCCCCACTAGGAACCTTTCATAGTCCCAAGGTAAATATGAGATTGAACATAAAAGTCGGCCTCAAAGATTACATGGTCTCATCACTACAACTGCTGGTATAATATATACAAATGGGATGAATTGCCCATATAATCATAGAAAGATAAAGTAAAACCCTCAATTATATATTTAATATAAAATAAAAATAATATATATATTGATTCTAAAAAAATATCCAAGAATAATATGATAGGAAGGATAAATAAACATGTGATTTTGGTGTAAATGATATATTCTCACATAACCCAGTTACAAAAATTTGGATCTTAAGGGCCCATAAAAACCCAAAATTCCATACACATGGAATATTTTTGAGAAGCATATCCTAAGGCCTAATGAAATATAATTATTTTAAGAGTGAAAAACTTATCCATGAGCTATCAATTTTCATAAACTAGAGGCATGTAAATACCCCTCTTCTCAATATTTCAATGGTTTAGACTTTTATTTTATATTTTAGAGAAACAGAATCTCTCATATCATGTAACACTAAATTCTATACTATATACATCCTAATGAAAATATTATAGACTCCTATCGGTGAAAATATTATGTGAATTAACTCTCTAAATACCTTTAATGTATTTTCATTCACTTGATACAACTTCATAAATCTCACTCCAATGAAGAACATCGTTCATTAAAAAATTCAATGCCTCGCATGAGTCAAGGTTTCATATAACACCCATCTTGAAAAAACCCCATTCAGTTCAAACTCATTTGAAACCTTCATCATGAGAAAAAAAATTCAATATTTTATGTCTCATGGGACTCACATATTAAAAATATAGATTCAATTGTACAAACTATATATGCATGATCTGTATTGGGGACCTTCACACCCAAGGACTTTTAAAAAAGCATGGGTTAGAAAATGTCCATGATTATTCCTACCAAGAACATGTCAAGAATCCAAATTCATAGGGACCAATGTATCCTTTTGTCTTTTCCATTTCATAGTACATCTCTCCATACCACATGAAGTTAAATTTCATGGATTGGCCTTAACATATGAACTCAAACTGTTCCACTTGAACTACATGGGTTTTGGTTACTTCTATAGAAATATATATAGGATTACTACATATTATTCAATAAAAACACCCCAATAACCATATCATCCCATCTTATTTTGAGATATAACAAACTCCATACCCAATCACCTTTTGTGGAATCACCGAGCCTCCCAGAGTACCTACCTATGAGGATTAATTCTATAAAGTGTCCCCACCGAACGCTAAACAATGAGCGTCCACACTAGAGTCTAAACCATGATTTTCGATATGTAATGAAAATAATGGGATTAACTATAATCCCCACTAGATGTCAAATTTTTACCTCCCTAACATGAAAAATATAAGAGGAACAATACTCATTAGACTTTAAGAAATGAAAGTGACCATTATACATTAACTTGTAACCTCCCTTGCATGATGAGTGTAATTGGATAAAACTCTCTTATGTTGAAATAATGAATGGAACTTTAATTTCCTTGTGTTATAAGTATAAGATTCCCTATATAATGATAATTGTATAAAACACCCTCATAATTCATAAAAATACATACTTATTTATTTGATGATCAAGGGATCCTTCGGTGATGAGCCTAAGATTAGTTGTATAATTAGAATAGGAATCCTCACGTGATAAGCATGGGGATCCTTAATTTCTTATTTTAAGATGCCTTGTGTGATAATAATGGGAATCCTCATGTGATAAATATTGGGATCTGAAAATGAAAAGACCAGGATTCCTCATGTGATTAGAATAGGATGACTTATGAGATGAGTATAAGAATAATTGTGTGTTGATCATATGATACCTCATATAATAAACATGGGGAGCCTTAGGTGGAAAGCTTAGGATGCGTAATGTGTTAAGAATGGGAATACTTATCACATAAGAATGGGAATCCACATCTCATAAGAATGGGAATCCATATCTAATAAGAATGGGATAAATTATGTGACAAGAACCATATGTCTCTTTTTATGATCATGGGATACCTTATCTGATGATAATAATATTTCTTATGTGATGACCCTTATATTTCCCTTGACCCGTACACCTAGATCCAGTGCTAAAATCGTACTCTTTATATATTGTTTTTTATTCTGACTAAGGTGACTCATATTTTAACTTCCTTACATAAAATTGAAAAAGAAATAAAAATCTACTTATATTTCCGATATATATAAAATTAATTCTATAAAAATAGGTTCTTATGTTTAAACTTGTTTTTTCATTCATGAAACATTTTATTCATTAAATACATGTAACTATTAACCTTTCTATAATCCATAAACATACATAATACTTGTAAAACATTTTAAAATTTGGTATGAGAAACAAAGTCTTAGTAAGGAATATAAAAATAGATGAAACCTATTATGCTATTTAAAATTATAAAAAACCAAATTTATATTTTCCTATTTATCAAATAAACCTTGAGCAAAAAATAATCATTTACATAACCTGGAAAAAACATTATCCCTAAGTTTTTCATAAAACATTTTATAAGTAGTCATAAAGGTAAAATCATAATTCATGAGGGTTTCTTATAAAAACATAAAAAAAATTCTTGAAAATAAACCTTTCACACTTAAGAGATCATAAAAATTTATTTTGAACAACTAACATATGAAATGTCAATATTTTACCTAGTTAATAAATAGAAAAACATAATAATAATCTATCCATAGAAATATGTTTTATGGTTTCATTATAGTATATACCCATTGGATCATAATAATATTTTAATAATGGATATATAAATGAAAATTACCCTTATAAATACATTAAAAAGCCTCTTTGAAAAAAAAGAAATATACATTTCTTTTGAAAAAATTATAAAATAAAAATTCCCCTTAATAATGGGAATAGGATTTTATTTCAAATACTATGAAATAATATAATGGAATATTAATAATGATCAAATACATTGATGGTGGGAAACATGTATCCAGTGGTAAACAATAAAAAAAATTATACTTTTGAAAAATAATCAAAATAACCCATTCCAAAAATGTTGAAAGGATTCATTTTTAAACCATTGATAAGAAATTAAAACATATTTGAAAATGAAAATTCAGAATAATTTAATACTAAATAATAAAATTCTATAGAAATTTAAAATAACATGTATATGGAGGGAAAACATTTTGAATAAAAAACTATAGAATAGGTTTTAAAGAAACATTTTTAACCTCAAGTACTAAATAATTTTGTATTTTTTATAACCCCTTAATAATAAAATTATGTTATTAATTTAATATTTTTATAATATTTTTCATTCTTTATGATTTCATTCGATTAAATCATTATCATTTTTTATTTGGTCACTAAATCATTTAAATTTGCATCGGACGTTTTCATGTCGTTTGGTTCTTCATTTTGAAAATATCTTTTGAAGGTTAACCATGGTCGAAGGGGTAATGTTTGAATCATATATAGAATATTAAAACTATTATAATTAAAATATTTATAAATTTAATATAATTTTGTTACCATCCATGTAAGGAGGTCATGAAAATTGAATTACGTCACTTCGGGGAGAGAGTAGTTTGTACCTATATACGAGTGATGCTTCAATTTCTCATATGAATAGAAATAAAAAAGTTAAAAAATAATATATATTTACATAGTAATAAATATATTATAATTATAATATATATTCATTAAAATTATCCTTATGAACATCATTTGAGATAATAATAAAAATTGAATCACATTGCTTCGTAGAGGTGGTGGTACACACATATGCATGAGGTGGTAGTCCGCACGTACACACAAGTGAAGTGTTCATTTTCCATTAAATGGAAAAGGTTATGGAAAATGATTTTACCATAAAAAGAATAAATATTAATTATATTTTAGATACAAATTTTTTTATATAATCATTTTTTTTATAGTTTTGAAAGAGTTAGAAGAGGAAATAAACTTAAAATAAATAGGTTATGACTTAAACCCCCTCTGTTGATATCCACCATTTGATTGAGATTAATACCTCTTAACTAGAGGTTTATGGTCAAGAGAAGGTACTTGATATGTGGTAATGGAAATTTACAGAGGGATTTGGGTATTTTTTTAGGATAAAACAAAACTTGAGTTTTGTTTTGAAATTGTTTAAGTGGGACACTTTTTATAGTCAAAAATCATTGGAATTTTCACAAATTTTAAATCATTAAGATTCAAGAATGTAATTAAAAAAATTCCAAGTGGTTAATAAATGAAATAAGAATTATAAGATATAAAATTTCCAATAAAATTGAGTAAATATGGGATTTGAAAATTTTATAATAAATTAAAAATAATTTTTAAACATTAAATATCATTTAAATCTATTTTCATGACTATTCGCATTATTTGACTTTAAAGGCATAAATATAACAATGGAATAAAAAAAACAAACAAATTCACTATAAATAATATTTTATATTTATCCATTAATTTAAAAAAACACTGGTATTCATCAAAAAAATTACATATAATGTTTTTTGTAAAAATTTACATGATCGTTGAAATGATTGCACAAGTGCTAAATTGGAATTGCATAAGCATTCAAGGAAATTATGAATGAACTAAAAAAATAAAGTGATATAATAAAAAATAATTTATCCATATTCAAAATATATATCTATAACCATTCAAAAAATATTTTTATCCCAATAAGAACATATTATAGATATTAAAAGAAAGAAACTAACATTTTGTTTTTTTAAGGTTGGGGCCGAAGCCTCAATTTATTATTTAAAGAAAAGACATCTTTAAGACTGGGTAGAGGGAGACCCATTACATAGATCAAAGTCCTATGGCCAAGTTTCCTGAATACAAGGCATGAAATCCCATTTTTTGGCCCAAAGGACCCATCGGTGAAGATTACTGCTACAGTACCACTGTTGCTACAGTGCCCTGCTACAATACTGCTACGGTACGCAGAAATTCGTCCCTTCCCAGATTTGAAATATAATATAAGAGTCTTAATCAGGATAATTTGTAACTAAAACAATAAAATTTAAAATATAATGTGATAATTATCTAAATAGATACTTCAAATAATAATTAACATGATATTATATAACCTTATCGTAAATTTTTAACCATGATTAACCTATTTTACCTTTTACAGTGGTGATAACAATTTTCTATGGATACAACTGATTATATCCAAAAAAAAGAAATTTACCTCATTAATAAATTGGAACCTCCTGATTAAAAATATGAAATATATTTTTCAATATTCCATTTTTATAAGTATAATAAGTTAATTTTAATATAATTTTGGAAACCACAATGAAAAACAAATTTTCGAAAAATGCATTTTTAAGCATAAGAATGAACTTATACCAAAATAAATATCATGTTGAGTCCTATATAATTAATTATATTATGTTTTTTAAAATTGGTACTATGCTAATTTAAAAAAAAAATACAAAATATAATAATACTTTAAAATTACATGATTTAAATAAAACACATTGCAGTTTTGCAAGAAATAGTTTTATTCATTATTCACTCAAAAATAAATCTTATTGGAAAATCCAAAAACTTCACTCTAAGATAATTATGACATGATTATTTCAAAACTTGTGTCTATTTTCCAAAATAAAATTTCTAAAATTGATAAAACTTAATTTTAATATTCATGAACAATATATAATAAAAATAGTTTTTGAAGAAAATGTATTTTTGAAGCATAAAATGACTTTATTCCCATTCCTTGCCTAATAACTATAATTAAATGAATGTTGATTAATTTGATTTGATATATAATATACTAAAAATTTATAATTATTAAACAATAGTGATTAATTCAATCTATCAACATAAAAATACATTGTCAACTTTTATGAAAAATATATTTTCTAGCTTCAAAATATTTTATCTTCATTTATAAAAAATTGATAATAAATATTTTATTAATTATTTATTTTATTTAGGAAACTAATCCCTCATGTATTTCATAATGAGTTTAATATTGTTCATACACACTAATCTAACATCTGAGATATAATGGTTATATTTATATAATAATAATTTATTAGTAAATCATAGTTTGTTTTAGGATTGGTATTATTTGTCGTATAATAAATTGAACATAGTATAATTTAAAATATAATTACATATATAAATTTCAAGGCATTACAAGACTAATATTACCTTGTAGTATAATATAAGGAAGGTGTAATAGCCTTCCTACCCAGATCAAGACTATAGACTTGCCATTCTCCCTTATGTGATGAACAATAGATTCCCTCATGGATTAACTTTAAGAAGATAGATGAAGAAATATCCAGATTCACATTTTACCTAAAAAAACTCATCCACCAAAAAAAATCACCCTTCTAAGGAAAAAAATTGTTTAAATAACCTATGTCCACATAAATATGGTTTTGACAATGGGATTCATGAGAATGTATTAAATATATGTGGGAGTCACATTCTTGGAAATGAACTCCTTAAAGGGAAGTTCCAAAATAAAATCATCTTATTCAAATTAAGGTGTATTCATCATCACAAAGGTTTTGATGGGCCTCCTATATTTGGAAATTTGTAATACAATACCTGGATTATGACTATAACAGGGAAATATGATGAACCAATCCTGGTAGAAAGCATTGGAAATAAATATGGGGAAACCAATGTGATTCCCTTTTCCTTCGATAGTGAGAGTATGAGTAATCTCATACATCATTGGTTATCATCATCATCATATTTTTATTCACTATTTCCTTTAAATAATTACAAAATTACATCCATCAGACATTCAATATGATACCCCCCTATAATTTCTAATAGGTGTGGGGTAAGATGAGGTACTTTTAATGCTATTGAAAACCATTGATGATGGCATGTGGTGATTTCACACAAGTATGTTGAGGTCAAAACTTCTTCATATCTCATCAAAACTAAGATCCCTAACCCCTTTTCCATAATGATTTCAATTGAATATTGAGTGATCAATTCCCTCATTAACCACTACAAACAAAAAGTTATCATTCCAAACTAATGGATAGACCGGGATGATCTAGATTCCATGGAACTATGTTGGCACCTCGAGTAATATAAATCTCATAGGGGTAGGAACACCTATTAACCATGATGACCCCATCTAAACTGTCTACCAAAATTACGTTGATACCACTTTCCCATACTCATAGAAGTTAGGGGAATTCAAATTGTTCTAGTTTTAGTACCCACTCAGGTGACTCCAATGAGGTTTCCCGCCAAGAAAAATCACTCTTAGGTTAGGACCACTCAAATGAAAACTGAATAGGTCGATACTACTCATGTTTCAATTACCCCATTATATAATACACAACACTCAATGGGGGGTCCACTCCAACTCTAAAATAGTCCATTTCTATAGATATTGTTGTATCACCTAACATCTTGATCATTGGGCAAGGTGACATACTCTCAGTATTGGGATCAATGCCCCATTCACCAACAAGAAATGCAGGGTTGAGTTTATCGACCACTGGTCCCATTAGCATCCATCATATAGGATCTCCTCATAATAAAATTTACCACTATGGAGGTCCTCCTCAGGGTGAAGAATCTATATCCTTTCATGGCGGTCCTCCCCATGACACCACCAAAGACAATCATGGAAAGGCTCCCAAGTAACCAAACAACCTCATTCCCATGAAACATTTTCATTTATGTTGAATATAAAAAATGGGTACCAGCAATAGATCACCCTCAATATTTTAAAATTAAAGGCCAGTTAATATTTAGGGGAGATATTCCTACCTCCACCAAAAAACCCATGGGGAATTCACTGGAATATAGAGGGTATTTATACCATAAATTGAAGTTTGTATAATCTACATGTATATCTAAAAGTACCTATGCATATACAATGTCCTATATTAATTATAAGGGTTATATTTCCCTGGAACTAATATCTCTTGAATGAGATTCAATATTTGGTCAATTTGTAGGTTCCCTGAGAGATCCTTGAAAAAGAGGATACAAACTCTCCATCCTACATGGGTATGTTATCCCAGGGTAAGAAATATCTAATGAAAAAAATCCCGCCTGAGGATTCGTAAATAAAGGATTTCTTCATCACTCCCTATAATGGATTCCCACCAAATCATTACTTCAGAGAATTATTAACTCTATGAGTGAGATTAAGATAAAAATGAGATCTTATTAGATTCTTTATCCACTGAATAGATTTTGGTTGTGTTCTAGCTGCAGGATATCCCACACTTCAGTCTATTAAGATTTCTGACTAAATATCATAAAAAATATATCTCATAGAATATATGTGCTATTTTCAACTTCCTTTATATCCATTATTTTAAAAATATATGGATCTATGATCACCTTAAGGAACATTACTAGTATTGTTGAATGATAAAACTTACAGAACATATAGTGGCTCAGTATACTAAATCTATCAGGTATTATTATAACATTCTACAATTGTATACCAAGAGACTCACAGTGATGATCTAGATCACTAAAGTGGCATATACTAATGTGTAAGAATAATATAGGTGAAATATATCTCCCAATTGATTATTCCTCATAGATGTAAATATTAGATTTTAAAATTCTATCTATCAAAAAACATTAGAAACTATTTTCCACTAACAAATACTATAGTGAATTTTGTCACATTTGGTTACACCGAAAATTAGAAATGGGATACCAAAAATGATGAGAAATAAAAAAAATTACCCCAAAGGAAAAGTAGTGATTCTTAAATCCCCTAAAAGGTATCCACACACATCAATAGATATAGTATATGTTCCTTGGTATTCCACATCAGATATTACTCCAAAACACCCACTAGAACCTTGATAAAGTCAAGGGTGTGTCCAATCATATGGTAAAACAAAATCCACCAAGACAAATGATATATATGTTGGGATAATTGTTCTACTCTAAAAGTTAAAATTCATTAGAAATATTATTTCTAAGATTCTATAAGGATATGTTAATAATCATGGGGATATTTAACAAAAACCTATTACACTACTTATGGAGCCGTGAAAAATTACAGCCCTCAACTAATCAACTAGAACCAAACTTATTGGATCCAACAAATTGATACAATATCCTTCATTCCTTATGGATCCCTCTTCAGTGGATCTATGTGGATTCCCACCATTTTTATACCATAATTTTATATCACTATTCATTTCACCAGCTAGGGGGAAGGTCTAGAGGAATCCACACAAGATGAGTTGAGAAACTCCCTTATTTCTTACCTAGAATCCATGGAGATGCAGTGTACTTTGGTATAATAAAAACTAAATCCATACCGAGATTAGGTAGAATATGATACTCTATTTCTAAATTTTTTAAATTTGAGATTTTCCTCCTTTAATGGAATAGTTGAATAAGAGAAAAAACTCATATACTTCATAGGTTGATGTGGCCCAATGTTGGGCACCCCAACCCAATAGGTGGCAGCCAATCTATTTCACTTCATCCAAATTTTTAAAGGAACTACATATGTTTAGTGTAATAATAAAGCACCAAGACCCATCTCTAAATTGGAGGATCTCCACCAATAATTTCTCTATTATTTCATCTCAATATTACATAGGATGAGTATCATGGAACTCTAAAAGATAAAAAGTGAGAGAATGAATTTTTCACCAAATTTATCACGTAGTAGAAAGGATTATCATTATACTTAGATCTTTATATTCTCTAGGAAAAGGTGTTAGAGATATCTGTAGATATTTCTCGAGATGATTTGGTCTTAACACTCATATTCTAAAAGATCCCACGTGGATTCCAAGAGTTTTTTGAGAGTAAAAAACTTAGAGGTGGCCCTATATCAAACTAATAAAAGGTCTTATCCATCACCTCCCCAACCTACATGAAGTTCTATAAGAGTATAAACAGAAATTATGATATAGGCTTTGACCCCTATGTTGATGCAGCTTTATGAAGCCCCATAGAATAGGCCTCTTTAGGTATAATCTTAGGATAAGAATGTTTCCTAAGGATCTATCCAGGGATAGTCAACTCAACCCTTCACTGATTATAAGAATAAGGTATACTACTTAAATGATGATAAATTCTCTAGCTTCCTTATATGTTCCATGAAGAGTAAATTTCTCAATCATACAAATTTCAAGAATCTATATGAGGTTTAGTTGAAGAACTATACCAATTATTACTTCTAATATAGATTCCTAATACATAACCTTCAAGAATATTTTTTCTCCATGAACTGGCATCTAATAATTGTAGACTATGGAATATTTGAGTTGGATGATCATCAAGTGAACATCACATGTATTTCTACCACCCCTGACGATGATCAAGATTCCAAGGAATGGAATCAATATCTAAGTCAATGAACTTATAAGTACAAATATATTTTAGAGTGGAAGTTGATTTGTTGATCCCAAGGGATAATTCATGTATGGTTAAATCAACCATCACCCTATCTATCTGGTTCATATTCTCTAGATATGTCTTCAACTCCATAGAAATCATGAAGGAATCATATCCATAATTTTGAGGATAAAAAATATCCCTTTCTAGTTCTAAAGTTATCATGCACCCTCATGGTCTTCATTCCCCCTTCATTGCAAGGAATTCCCATGACCTATCATACTTGAATTTTCCCTATGATTAGGAAGGTGTTTTATTTAATTTTAACACTATTTTAAAGAATTTTTTTGAGTTGAGTTGTAAAAGTTTGTGGGTCTAGAGAATAGATTTTAGAGGATTCCATAAGATCATCAAATGATAATATTTCAAGTGAACTAATCAATGGAATAAATTATTTGAATATTCTAATAGAGGATTCTAAGGTTACTGGAAGACACTCACAATAGAAGGCCAGAAGTAAGGATAACCAGATGATTGTGAAGAAATGATGAGATTTATTTTTTACCTAAGGGCACTCAAGATGATAAGTTAGATAATGTGTTGTCTTATCTTTAAATTTTTAAACATCACTTTCATGGAAGATAAATAGTGATTCAATATGATTAATTTATAAGATATGAAAACCAATATTTGATCATATTAGAAGTTAATTTTTCAAGTCAATGGTTTAACACAAAATAGGTGTAACAACTTTTATACCAATAGAAACATAGGATTCATGTTAGATATATTCAAGGTATTCATGGTAGAAAAAATAATTGTGTTGATATGAAGTACAGAACGAAGTGAAAGAATCATAGAGTAAAGATTTTGGAAGTACATTCACCAAAATATTCCAAGAGACTCCATATAAACATTGTGAAGTTTCAATCATTGTGATGGTAATAATATAGATGTTTTATGTTTGTGAAGTAAATTTTATTATTGAATATAATTTTTGGGATGCCGTAGAGACTATTGTGGTCAATTGATTTAGGAGTTTAGACTGAGTCAAAACACAATATCCATAGCATATATTGAATGTATTCAACTAAATAATGGAGTAATTGTAAATTCCAAAAAAAATCCAAAGATCCTAAGATTTATCAGATTAAATAAAACTATATAAAGTTTAAGACTGAATTCAATGAGAGGATATAGATTATGCTGAGTATTAGAGTCAAAAATATTATCGAGAGACTAGACTACATTCTAAAAGGGATACACTGGGTCAAATAAGATAATTTTTAAGTTTAGGAGTATAAAATTTATAGATCCATAAGATAAAATCTCCATAAATTTTAGTTCTAGATGTTGAATTTTGTGAGAAAAAGTTATTTTTAAATACTGATGCCTTGGCGGAAAGTTTGCATCCTGTAACTTGTGGGGACCAGTATAATCATCTTGGTGGGAGACATAAGTGTGTGATGAAAGTTTAGGTTAAGTTTCATCTCTTACCAAACCATTATGATTTATAACTGATTGTAATGTAAAATATATGACTTAGAAATCCTAATAACAACAAAGAGTAGGTTCCTTCATTGGAATCAAACCATGTAAAAATAAATTTTCATTGATTTCTTATTTGCTTCATTACATACAAATAAGAAATAATTTTAATATATTTATTAATTGATACCTTAACTAGTCACAAATGTTAAATTAAAGTTAAAGTAATTTGTAAAAATTAATAACTTATTCAACCCCTCCCCTCCTTCTTAGTGGTTCTCCCATTCTTGGGTATCACAATTGGTATCAAAAAAGGTTCCCTCTATAAGATCAGATTATTAGTTATAGAGAATTTAAAATCAGTTAACTTCCATGGTATTTCTACCATTGGTGGTAAAAATTTTCATGGATGGAATAATATGATGATATCCAAGCTCTTCTCGGCTTGTAACTAGTGGATGAAACTATAGTTGGTTTTCTTCCTGGAGAAAAGGATGCACATATGACTTTGGTAGACAAATGGAACTTGGAATTTTATGGTGGGGCCTAAAAAACAATTATCATGTATTCCTCAAAAAAATTCTATAAAAATGATGGCTCTTCAATCAGATAAGAATTCTTGGGATAATATGGAAGGTATCTTCAAGGATAATATCAATGTAAATGAAGAAAAAATTTAAATCTCGAGAAGTATGTTTGACGACCTAAAAATGGGTAATGAGAAAACCATTGATGATTACTTCTCAATATTTGACAAAATAACTAGTAATATCAGGGGATTTATAGACATTATAATGTACACAAAAATTATAATAAAATTAATGAGAAATTTCTCAGATAGATTCAATCCTAAATTCTCATCCTTAGAGGATAGATATGATTCATCTCTAAATAGACTTCAAAATATCCTAGCGGCTTGTGAAATGATGAAGATTCCTATATATTTAAAAATGGTTAAGGAAGTAAGGCTATTGAAGCTAAAAAGAAACTCAAACTCAATGTATTAGTAGATAATCACTGTGATAAATTAAAATATAAAGATCATATAGATAAAATAAATAAGATAACAATGTATCTTATCCTTCAAAGATTTAGAAAAGTTAAAGGTAAGTACAATGGAATTATATTATTAAATTGGTTTGAGTACACTAGAGTTAGGAAATTTTCCATAAAATACCCCAAAATTAAAGTAATCAAGTGTAAAGATAATGATAGTGAACAAAATTCTTGGAAAAATAATCTAAATAAAGAAATAGTCTAATTGATAAAATCAGGTGAACAAAAAAATCTTGTTACCCAACATAAGTGAAGGAATTTGTTCAGAAAAAAAGAGGAATAAGATGACTCCAAAAAATATGTATTCTCTAAGGAAGAAATTATATATAAATTAATGAAATTCATGGATCATGTGAAACATGAAGAAATTTTAGGTGAATAAGAATAATAAGAAGAGGGTGAAGTAACTTACATGGAACACATGATCATATCAAAACTTAAAGTATGACAACCCTGCTTTTATTACAAACTTAAACATGATTTATTACATAAAACTTCACTTGATACAACAAAAAAGATCGAGAGGTTTGGTGTCTTTGGGGATTATGATCATTACATAAAAATATAAAACACGAAATACAACATCTTTATTGAAAACTTCCATTACATGACCATTGCATTCCCTCATACCTAGCATTGCATGGGATAACCTGAGGACATGCATAAGAAAAGGGTGAGCTATAAAGCCCAGTAAGGGAGTACACATGGAATAACATGAGGAGTATAATACATGTTAGACAATAGGCATATCAATAGAGCATAAGAGAAACATGAAAATAAAGTCATGATAAAGCATGATAATCATAACATGGGAATGTGGCAACAACACTTAACATGGAATTAGCATGAGCCAAGGCTCATTGCACATAGAGCATGAGTAAATCCTCATTGCACATGAAGCACGAGTAAACCCTCGTTTCACTTGAATTAGCATGATTCAACACTCATTGCACATGACGTATCATGATACTATACTTTACCCAATGCATTGGAGCGCTATAAGGGCGCACCCTTCTTAAACATTTCATTTCATGCATAAGTGTGTCACATGGATCATAAAACATGGATTCATAAAACATAATCATTTATTCCACGATAAAGGAATGTGGAATTAATACCTGAAACTTTGTAATCAATAAGTAAATGTTCATAAAGGTGAATACCCTTGATGGAGAAATGGGCATCGTACCCACTATACAATGGAATTGGCTTAGAAAATCGGTGCGATTTCGGCAGCGTAACGACGTGACATAAGAATTCATAAAAAATGGTTGATGAGAGATAAAGGGGTTACTCATCATATTTATATGTAATTTACAGTAATTAGGTCATATAGATACATGTCGCAACAATTTTAATGGAATTTAGATTCATGATACAAAATTATTGCTTGAATTTAAAAGAAGAGAGAGAAGTTCCTTTCAGAATTTCGACATAGTAACGGGTGTCCATGGGAGGCATTTAATGAGAGATAAAGGGGTATACCATCATTAAAACAATAAGAGGTCAGTATGGGGGAGGTGAGAAACCATACCCCAAAATTCATAATTGAAATTAAAAGGGCAATACAACTTAAAGAAAATTGACAAAAATGAGAAAGGAAGAAAAACCCTTACTTGGAAGTGTGCTTCCAAAGGCTAGAGAGAGGCTTGTGAGAGGCTTCTTGGCAGCTTGGGGCACATTGGGAGGATTCTAGAGAGAGTAGGTAAGATATTTTACAAACTCCAAAGGCTTTGAGTGAGGAGGAAGTGGGATCTTGGGTGGGTTTATATAGGGAAGGTGAGGGAATTCTTTATTATTTAGGTTTGGGACCCCATATATTAAATTAATTCAAACCACAAACCATACCATGGTTTTTGCCCATAGTTTTTGGAAAAGGGAAGAGGAAAACAATATTTTATAATGCCAAAGTCCGAACTTCTTAAAATAATAGGGTTGCTTATGTGGAGGTGAGTCACACTCCCATGGAAATTAATTTTAAAAAGACAAGGTGTTTAATAAGTCTTCAGGGGTCCATTAATGCTTTGAAAAGTAAGTCAAAAAAACCCAAAATCACATTATTTTAATGGTAAAACATATATTGGCCGAAAATAAATCTTATAGTATTTTATTACATCACTATTGTGTCATTATGATGTCATAAAAAACATTATATATTTAAACGGTATTTAATTTTTACCCAAAACTTTGACTGTCTCAGAAAATTATGAAAAATTCACCATTGGATAATTTCGACATCCTGATTCTAGAAATAACATTTATTTTATCTAAATAAATTTCTAAATATGTTAATTTTCACTTATAAAATAAAAATCGACATTTATCGAAAATTCACGGGTTTTGACAGAAATGGCTTTCAATCCTTAATAAAAATTATAATTGCATTCATAAAATTATAAGATCATTTATATTTAATAAAAATTAATTTAATAATAATAATATTTTATTAAAATATTATTTAATTCAAAAATCCATTAATTTAATAAAATATATTTCTTAATTAAGTAATAACTAAAAAACACTATTTGTACTTTAAAAATTATTTACAATGTTTCAATAATGACAAGAAAGTATATAAATTATTATATAAAAAAATAATGTACATGAACATAGTATTATCGATTCGTTACATAACCCCTTAAAACATCCGCATAAGACCTAAGGGTAAGGTGTGCGATGGTGACAGACTCTTGGGGTGGCTCGAATAACATCGCTCGAGTGGTAATTTCTATCAACTTCCACTTTTCCCATAGACGGTCCCGTTAGAGCTTGACATGATGAAGATCGGCTTAGGCTTGGTCAAGAGAGAAGCCCAAGGATTCCACCTCTTTTCCGAGCTCTAACAAATGGGCTTCGTATGGGGCAATTCTACTGGATGAGGCCATCGCTTCTTTTTTCTGAGTAAATTGGATTTGTTAAAGTCCTATATTTATATTAATCATGTGATCGTTGTTCAACGGCTATATTAACAACGATAAAAATTCTTAACATAAAACCAAAGAAGTTTACATTTTATATAAACATTTTATATAAAGAGAAATTTAACTAGATCAAGAGGTATTTTCCATTAATGAAACTTTGGGTCGTTACAATATTCCCCCTTAAGAAATTTCACCCTCGAAATTTTCCTTTTCCCACACTAAAACATATGTGGGTAAATCAGCTTCATCATTTTATCTGATTCCGAAGTCACTTCTTCAAACTTGTGGTTTCTCCACAACACCTTGACGAGGGGCACTGTCTTATTTCGTAGAACTTTTTCTCTACGATCTAAGATCTTCACTGGTTGATCCTCATAAGAAAGATCATATTCCAATTGTACCACCTCAGAAGAGAGTACATGTGAAGGGTCTGGTATGTACTTCCTTAAGAGGGATACATGAAAGACATCATGTACTTTGGCCATGGCAGGTGGAAGTGCTAGTCGATAGGCCACAGCCCCGACACTATCAAGAATCTCGAAGGGGCCAATATACCTTGGAATTAACTTACCTTTCTTTCCAAACCTCATGACCTTCTTCCGTGGAGATATGTGTAGAAAAACCATGTCTCCAACTTTAAACTCAAGGTCTCGTCAATGGTTATCTGCATAACTCTTCTGTTGACTCTGACCTACCTTGATATGTTGCTGAATGGTTTTCACCTTCTCCACTATTTCCTCGACCATTTCTGGTCCAAGCAGCTTACGTTCACCGACCTCATCCCAACATGCCGGTGTTCTACACCTTCTCCCATACAGGGCTTCATATGGTGCCATTTGGATGCTTGAGTGGAAACTATTATTATAAGAGAACTCAACCAGAGGAAGATGTTGATCCCATCCTCCTTTAAAGTCCACTGAACATGCTCTCAACACTTCCTCAAGTGTTTGGATAGTCCGCTCGGATTGGCCATCAGTTTGAGGATGATAAGCCGTACTGAAGTTCAGTTCAGTATTCAGAGCATGTTGAAGACTCTTCCAAAACTTAGAGGTGAATCTGGGATCTCGATCAGACACAATATATAGTGGTACTCCATGCAACCTTACCACTTCCTTGATATATATTCGTGCCAGTTGATCCAATGAGAAATCCTCCCAAATAGAAATGAAGTGTGAAATCTTTGTAAGACGATCCACAACAACCCAGATTTCATTGTTGCCTTTGGATATCCTCAGAAGTTTGGTGACAAAGACCATGGTGGTGTTCTCCCATTTCCATTTTGGTATGGGAAATGGTTGCATCATCCCCTTAGACTTCTACCTCTATGTCTTCACTTTCTGACACACCAGGCACTTTGATGTATATTCAATAATCTCTTTCTTCATATTATCCCACCAAAAGTTTTCTCGGAGATCTCGATACATCTTTGTGCTTCCTGGTTGAATAAAGAAATTTGAACTATGTGCATCATCCAAAAGTTCCTTCTTCAGCTCCGGACTTGATGGAACACATAGTCTTTTCCCAAACGGCACAATTCCTTCTTCATTAACATTAAACTCTGAGGATTTTTCATTTTTGATAACTTCCACTTTTTCATGAATTATCACATCATCCTTTTGAGAATCCTTTAACCTTTCCAAAAGAGACGGTTGAGCAATCATTTGTGAAAGGATTGATGATGTTCCCTTCTCTATGATTCCCATGTCCATCTTCATCAAGTCTAAGAAGATTAGATCCTTCTCAATTCTCATCATTGATAGATTCACAGGGTCCTTTCTACTTAGGGCATATGCCACCTTGTTCACTTTCCCAGGGTGGTAAGGTATTGAACAGTCATAATCCTTGATGAGATCTATCCATATTCTCTGGCGCATATTAAGCTCTTTCTATGTGAATATATATTTAAGACTCTTGTGGTTAGTATATATCTCACATTTCTCCCCATAGAGATAATGCCGCCAGATTTTCAAGGCAAAGATCACTGCCGCTAACTCCAGACCATGTGTTGGATAGTTTCGCTCATGGATTTTCAACTTCCTTGAGGCATAGGATATCACTTTATCATTCTGCATCAGAACATAGCCTAATCCCTTCTTTGAAGCATCACTGAATACCACAAAAAGTTCCCCACTTGTGGGTAAAGTGAGCATGGGCACAGTGATAAGCCTCCTTTTCAACTCCTTGAAGCTTTCTTCGCATTCATCACTCCAAGAAAACTTTACTCCCTTTCGAGTTAGCTTGGTAAGAGGGTTGGACAATCATGAGAAATTTCTCACAAATCGTCGATAATATCCAGATAACCCCAAGAATCTATAGATATCTATTACCGACGTTGGCCTCATCCATCCATCAATTGCATCTATTTTGGAGGGATCCATAGATATCTGATTTCTTGTGATGATATGGCCCAAGAATGAGACCTCCTTCAACCAGAACTCACACTTGTTGTACTTTGCATATAGCTTCTCCTTGCGCAAAGTCTCTAGTACAGTTCTCAAATGCTCCTCATGATCCTCCTTGGTTTTGAAGTATATTAGAATTTCATCAATAAATACTACCACAAATTTGTCGAGGTAATCTCTAAAGACTCTATTCATCAAGTCCATGAAGATTGTTGGAGCATTAGTGAGTCTGAAAGGCATTACTATGAATTCATAGTGCCCGTATCTTGTGTAAAAAGTAGTCTTGGGGATATCTTCCTTCTTCACCCTTACTTGATAATATCCCGACCACAAATATACCTTGGAGAAGTATTGTGCTCCACATAGCTGATCAAACAAGTCAACAATTCGTGGGAGAGGATACTTGTTCTTTATCGTGATTTTTTTGAGCTCATGATAATCAATGAAAAGGCGCATTGACCCATCCTTCTTCTTGATAAAGAGGACCGGTGCACCCCATGGTGAAGCACTTGGGCGTATAAACCCTTTATAAAGATTCTCCTATAGTTTTTTCTTCAGCTCTTCAAGCTCAACGACAGCCATTCTATATGGAGTCTTGGATATTGGTAGAGCCCCGGGTATAAGTTCAATTGAGAATTCAACATCTCTTCTAGGAGGAAGTCCATGCAGTTCCTCGGGAAACACTTCAATGAATTCCCTCACAATAGGCATTTATTCAAGGATGGTTTTTTCCTTGGACTCAATCATCTGAGCCAAATACGCGTGCTCATATGGCAGTAATATCCATGCTTGAGATGATGGAGCTAAAGGAGATTCATCTTCCTCCTGACACTTGTAAAGAATCGGGGGTCGATTCTCCATATGGAGTGTGATTTCCCTCTCCCAAAAATTTATGTTGGGTCTATATAAGTAAAGCCAATCCATGCCAAGAATTGCATCCAATTCCACCCGAGGGAGTATGAAAAGGTTCGTCGATAAATTCAATCCACAGATTAAAACAGGGGAGGACTTATATTCATGGGATGAGATGATTGCCCAATTTTTCGCACTCACTGACATCTTCAATTCCATGATTTGTGGTGGTGCTGGGATTGTTCTACTAAACTTTCGAGATATAAAAGAATGCGTAGAACCTGAATCAAAAAGTATGTTCGTTATTCTTGAATGAATAACTAGTGTACCTATCACCACTTCGTTGTAGGGGTACACTTCGGCATAAGTGATGGCAAAAGCTCTTCCTTGCTGCCTTGGAGGTTGTTGGTTGCCTCCGAAAACCCTTGGATTAGGGCATTGATTTGAAAAATTCCCCAGTTATTTGCATTTGTAGCATTGAACAATGCGTTGAGGTTCGAACGGAGTGTTCCTCTCCTCTGTCGTAGCCACGGGTCTTTCTTGCCGACATTTAACAGCTAGGTGCCCTTCCCTTCTACACCTAAAGCATTTCCTCATCCCCTTAAGGCAATTTCCAAGGTGCTTCTTACCGCATTTTTGGCAAGTGGGGTGCTGAATATTTTTAGCACCGTTGGATTTATCCATTGGGCCACCAGCATTGAAGTCTACCTTATACTTCTTATCCCCATGATACCCATGTGATTCTCCGATCTCCATTTTGACCTTGAGGGCACATCGTACAATTTCCTCATAGCTGTCGAAGTCACGGATCGCCAATGCTTTTCGTATTCTAGGCTTCAACCCACCAAAGAAGCGGTCAACTTTGCATTTGGGGGTAACGACAAAGCCAAAAGCGTAACTTTCAAGCCTTGTGAAGTTTACTTTGTACACTCCAATAGATTCTTCATCTTTTTGCTTGAGGGAAAGGAAGTCCCTTTCCATCTTAAGACATAGGGTGCGAGGAAAATATTTATCGAAAAACATCTTCCAGAAATCCTTCCATTCCAACCCCTCGATCTCCTCCTCAGGCTTCGTATTTTTGAACAACATCCACCATTGATTAGCTTCACCCTCCATATGATAATCCGCCAGGATAACCTTCTCTTGTTCAGAACATTGAAGGATGGAGAAGATCTTTTCAATGGAGTTGATCCATTGTTCAGCGATCATGGGATCCGATGATCCACTAAAAGTATGAGGCCTTTGTCTCATGAAGCTCTTGATAGTGACTTTTTCTTTCTTAGGGGGGGGTTGAACATTCCTCTTGACCCGTGTTTCTATTCAAAACTTGAGTTAGCTGTGAGATAAGCGTGACAAAGTTCGTGATTCCCGCTCCCATTGGATTGGGCATCTCATTATTACAGTCATCACACTGATCTTCACAACGGTTGTTATCCTGAGTCCTCCTATTATCGGCCATTGGCTGGAATAAAAGGAAAGTTAGGGGTAACACATAAAGGGTAATCCAAAGACAAAAGTTGATTACTTATAAATAAACTTTTATTTCCTTATCTCATGAGGATATAGGCTTCAATCTAGGCTTTTCATGATCTACTTTCTAACATATATTCTTAGGGGCATTTTTTAATTCCATTAATAAGGGTTCATACTAAGCTTGTGAATTTATCAAAACATATCGCCCGGGAGTGTCGTAACCAAGAGTGCAGCAAGGCCCATTTTCGTGCACTAGTTCCCGTTCGAGTCTAGCTCAAATCAGTGTTTTCAGGTTTTACCCCTAGGATACATCTGTGCCAGAGCCGCCTCTACCTACTCGTATCCATACAGGGATGTATTAGTTTGATAAACCACTTACTCAGTACTTACCAAAACTTAGGGATGTTTTTATTATACTTAGTCTTGTATCTAAGGCTTTACTAGGGTTTCTTAATCCCAAAAATAACTAAACCTATCCTCTGATACCAACTATGACAACCCTGCTTTTATGACAAACTTAAACATGATTTATTACATAAAGCTTCACTTGATACAACAAAGAGGATTGAGAGGTTTAGTTTCTTTGGGGCTTAGGATCATTACATAAAAACTTAAAACATTAAATACAACATCTTTATTGAAAACTTCCATTACATGACCACTACATTCCCTCATACCTAGCATTGCATGGGATAACCTGAGGACATGCATAAGAAAAGGGTGAGCTATAAAGCCCGGTAAGGGAGTACACATGGAATAACATGAGGAGTACAATACATGTTAGACAATAGGCATATCAATAGAGCATAAAAGAAACATGAACATAAAGGCATCATAAAGCATGATAATCATAACATGGGAATGTGGAAACAACACTTAACATGGAATTAGCATGAGCCAAGGCTCATTGCACATAGAGCATGAGTAAATCCTTATTGCACATAAAGAACGAGTAAACCCTCATTGCACTTGAATTATAATGAGTCAACACTCATTGCACATGACGTATCATGATACTATACTTTACCCAATGCATTGGAGCGCTATAAAGGTGCACCCTTCTTAAACATTTCATTTCATGCATAAGTGTGCCACATGGATCATAAAACATGGATTCATAAAACATAATCATTTATTCCATGATAAAGGAATGTGGAATTCATACATGAAACTTTTTAATCAATAAGTAAATGTTCATAATGGTGAATACCCTTGATGGAGAAATGGGCATGGTACCCACAACACAATGGCATTGGCTTAGAAAATCGGTGCGATTTCGGCAGCGTAACGGCGTGACATAAGAATTCATAATAATGGTTGATGAGAGATAAAGGGGTTCCTCATCATATTTACATGTAATGGACAGTAAGGAGGTCATATATATACATGTCCCAACAATTTTAATGGAATTTAGATTCATGATACAAAATTATTGGTTGAATGTAAAAGAAGAGAGAGAAGTTCCTTTCGGAATTTCAGCATAGTAATGGGTGTGCATGGGAGGCATTTAATGAGAGAGAAAGGGGTCTCCCATCATTAAAACAATAATAGGGAAGTATGGGGGAGGTGAGAAACCATACCCCAACATTCATAATTAAAATTAAAAGGGCAATAAAACTTAAAGAAAATTGACAAAAATGAGAAAGGAAGAAAAACCCTTACTTGGAAGTGTGCTTCCAAAGGCTAGAGAGAGGCTTGTGAGAGGCTTCTTGGGAGATTGGGGCAACTTGGGAGGATTCTAGAGAGAGTAGGTCAGAGGTTGGACGAACTCCAAATGTTTTTAGTAAGTAGGAAGTGGGTTTATATAGGAATGGTGAGGGAATTCTTTATTATTTAGGTTTGGGACCCCATATATTAAATTAATCCAAACCACAAACCATCCCATGGTTTCTGCCCATGGTTTTTGGAAAGGGGAAGAGGAAAAAAATATTTTATAATGCCAAAGTCCGAACTTCTTAAAATAATATGGTTGCTTATGTGGAGATGAGTCACACTCCCATGGAAATTAATTTTAAAAAGACAAGGCGTTTAATAAGTCTTGAGGGGTCTATTAATGCTTTGAAAAGTAAGTCAAACAAACCCAAAATAACATTATTTTAATGTAAAAACATATATTGGCCGAACATAAAACTTATAGTATTTTATTACATCACTATTGGGTCATTATGATGTCATAAAACACATTATATATTTAAATGGTATTTAATTTTTACCCCAAAATTTGAGTGTCTCAGAAAATTATGAAAAATTAACCATTGGATAATTTCGACATCCTGATTCCAGAAATAACATTTATTTTATCTAAATAATTTTATAAATATTTTAATTTTCACTTATAAAATAAAAACCGACATTTATCGAAAATTCACGAGTTTTGACCGAAATGGCTTTCAAACCGTAATAAAAATTATAATTGCATTCATAAAATTATAAGATCATTTATATTTAATAAAAATTAATTTAATAATAATAATAATTTTTAGAAATATTATTTAATTCAAAAATCCATTAATTTAATAAAATATATTTCTTAATTAAATAATAACTAAAAAACACTATTTGTACTTTAAAAATTATTTACAATGTATCAATAATGACAAGAAAGTATATACATTATTATATACAAAAAATAATGTACATGAACACAGTACTATAGATTCATTACATAACCCCTTAAAACAACCACATAAGACCTAAGGGTAAGGTGTGCGATGGTGACAGACTCTTGGGGTGGCTCGGATAACATCGCTCGAGTGGTAATTTCTATCAACTTCCACTTTTCCCGTAGACGGTCCTATTTGAGCTTGACATGATGAAGCTCAACTTGGGCTTGGTCAAGAGCGAAGCCCAAGGATGCCACCTCTTTTTCGAGCTCCAAAAAATGTGCTTCATATGGGGCAATTCTACTGGATGAGGTCATCGCTTCTTTTGTCTGAGTAAATTGGATTTGTTAAAGTCCTATATTTATACTAATCATATGATCACTGTTCAACGGCTATATTAGCAATGGTCAAAACTCTTAACATAAAGCCAAAGAATTTGAAATTTTATATAAACATTTTACATAAAGAGACATTTAACTAGATCAAGAGGGATTTTCCATTAATGAAACATTGAGTCGTTACATAAAGGATATCTTGAAAAAAATACTAAACTCAAGAATGAAATTCTCCTGATGAAAATGAAATGAGAGAAGAATATTAAAAGTGAAAAAAAATTATAAAAATTGATTTTTCAAACATTGAGGAAATCAGTAACATTAAGCCAAAGTATATTAATTAGGAAAAAAACTGAAGGATAAAGTTGAAAAATAGTTTCAATAGCAGATAAACTGAGAAGGAGACAATCAAAATGTCTTGAATTTTAAGAAACTTTGAATAAGTTAAATGATTATTTAAATTATGCAATAGAAGTTAAATCTTAATATTCATGAAATATTGAAAATCTTGGTGTACAAAAATAGGTGGAAGCTATTCATACTAAATATGAAAATAAATTGTCCTTCACTAGCCATGAAGGTGTGTCCATCAAAAATAGACTAACTTGGGTTGAGAAGAACTGTGAGAAACTCTCCATAACTATAATGTTAAAAAAATGGTCTAGAAAAATTCTTAGAAGCATCCAAGATAAAAGGATGTTGTATCATCCAGTGAACGACAACAATCCTTATACAACTAGTGTTTTTATCAATATAAAAGATGTAGATTCAATACATATCTATAGTGTTGTGGAATAATTAGACACAAATATTAAAATTACTAGAAAAAAATTTCTTTTCCATGGAGAAGGTATGATTTTAAGGGGGAAAGTAAGAACCTAGATCTTCATTTCAAGTGTTGATCTTGATTTTATGTTGTTTTGAGGAAAAAGGAAGAAATAGGAATTTTCTAAGTACACAATGTGTACTTGTTAGTACACATCGTATACCCAGGTACCGCATACATCCATGTATTGGCCATGTAATGGCTGAGTACCTGGCCATGTAGGTGAACAGAAAGAGTGCTTAAGGTGGGGTCCAGTTAGGCTACTACACGGCGTGTACATTTAATGTACATACTAGGTTGTTTTTTTTTTTAATTTTTATATCGGAGCGTGGTCGCCTCTCATATCTAGAAACCACTTATTCTTCCCGTGTTTGGTAGAGGAGTGCTTGGGAATGACGAAAAAATATTGATCCCCCATTTCTCTGTCCAACCTCTAATTCAGATGTCATCGGGTGCGTTGGAATCCCACTTGTGAGTTTTCAATTCTTCTAGAGCCTTTCTTCCTAACTCCTCCTCTCTCGTGAGTTACCCAAGGTTGAGATTTTTTCATCTTTTTGTAGATCTACACTATTCTAGGCTGATGCAAGAGCTAACATTCAATAGTATTGATCATACGACATCAAGGTAGGTGGTCTGTGCCTTTTGTTGATTGTATTTGGATTATATATGATTAAAGTGCCACAGACCCACATTTGGTGTATTGCGTGTTTTAGAATTAGACCTTTTTTATTACCTGTTATGGTTTTATTTATTGATAAAGCGTAGTTGAATATATGTGAGTTTAGATACCTTGGTTATGGGATAGCTCGTGAGTGTGTTTCCCATGTTTGATTGATTATAGCCATTTGTCCTAGAATGTATGTTATTCTTGCCTTGTTTTTTATGCCTTGGGTTGTTAAAATGGAGTTACTAATTGTTTTAGATGCATGTGGTATGCATTTTGAATGTTTGGCCAAGGGGAAATTTACTGTGGGAGATTCTTGTGGTAGGGTCACTTATTTATGTTTTACTGTTATGTTGACCAAGGGGATATTGACTGTGAGAGCTACCAGGTGGTCATCGACCAAGGGGTTTTGAATGTGAGAGCTTCCCATGTGGTCATTTATAATTTATTGATTCTATATTGATAAAGGGGTATAGACTGTGAGAGTTGTTGATGTGGTCGTTGATAAATGATTACTGTTATGATTAGACCAAAGTGGTTAGACTGTGAGAGCTTCTTAGAGGATCGTTATTAAATGATTGTTGTTATGTTACACCAGGGAGATAAGACTGGGAGAACTATCCCAAAGATTCATGATTGAATAATTGAATGATTGTGACGAGTCTGCCAATCCAAAGTACAATCTTGGACTTGGTGTTGCTTTATTTTTTAAATGGTCTTCTGAGATGTCTGTTGTTACTATTACACTGGGGATACAGAGCTTAGGAAAGATCCCAAGGTTTACATGATTCAACAGATGAATAATGAGTTCCAAATTAATATAATTGAAAACCATAGGATTGTTTACTTTTGAATACTTCCTAGTTTACTACTTCAATTCTGCATATTACCTGCTATATATATTCACTGACAGTTTGGCACAAATATTTTGGTAGTTACCTACTAGGATTCGTCTCACACCTTATTTTGGTCATTTTTTGGACCCAAGTAGATTATATGGTCATAGGTATAGATAAGGGAAATCACCCTTCTTTATCAGGTACTTGATTGTTGTTGGAGCTAGAGAGTATGGGACCAAGATGAGGCTTGTGATGCTATTGGAGTTTACTAATTTTCTGTACTTTGGTTTCAGTATTGTATTTCCATCATTGTGAACTGTTTAGATGCTTTCCTAGACACATATTACATGCATCATTTATATATGATCTAGTTGTTATATTATCATATTTCTTCCTCTATTTAATTTATTTGTATGGTATAACTACTTCTGATATTGTTTACTATTTGATTTCCACTGTGTACACTCTACCAATGGGGTCTTAATTTCTCCATTATCACATCATGGCCCTCACTGCTAGTCAGTAGCCTCTATAATTTGGGGAAATTCACTTGAGGTCATGTGACCAACCGGGTTCGGGGAACCTTTGGGCGGCACCCGGATCCGGGACGTTACAAGGAATCCCTTAAATCAAAGAAATATATTTCCATAAGAATAGAAAATATTTATGGGAGAAGAAAATTGGAGTTAAAAAAACTTCGACATGGAATAAATTTGGATTCCTGGAAAAAAATGTGAAAGGTGTAACCATCCAGGACACTGTATAGAAAGGTGTATGGCTACATTTCCATGAAACATTTCATTTTTCAATAAAGAAATGAATAATTTCAAGTAAAATTTCACGAAAATTCATTTTTTGTGTAAGTATACTTGAAATATATTTGGAACGGGAAATCATAGATTCTTGATTGTGGATACTACTCATATATGAAAATTGATGTTAAAATTTTGAGAAACTTTAAACAATATGATGGATAAGTCATTACCTTTAGAAATGGAAGTTCCCTAAAAATCATAGGAAGCAACATAGCTATCATGGATGACCAAAATTTAAAGTCCAAGGAGGTTTCATTTTCTGATAGACATAAACATAACTTAATAATTGTATGAAAACTTTGTGACAATGGAAATTTGGTTATATTACAAATAAATTATTGTATTATCTAATTCTTGAAGAATGAAAGAACTATTTCAAAAGTAGTAAGAATTGAAGGAAATTTGTTTTAGATTGAAGATTAAAGTAACCCATGTTAGTTAAGTGGTAAAGATGAAAATAAATTATTCTATAGAATACTTAATCATCTTAGTTATTAGAAAATGATAAAAATATAAAAGTAATAAGTTGTGAGAGATTTACCTATATGAAGTTTTTCAGAAAGGTAATATAACTTAAGGAAAATATAAATGGGAAGAAATTAATTCCAATAGACCTCTTGAATGTATACACTCTAATATATTTATACTAATGAGGCATCAGTCCACAAAGTGTGATTTATACTTTATCACTTTTATTAATGACTTCACCCAAATGATAAGTAGTAGTTTTAAGAATCATAAATCTAATTTTGTGAAAAAATTTAAGTTTTATATAAGTTGATATGAAAGAAATTTTGTTTACAATTGAAGAACATAAAAATAGAAAATGTTAAAGAGTTTCCAAGTAACTCTTTTGAGTATTATGTTTAAAAGAACAGGATAAAACATTAGTACAATTATTATTACACCTATTTAATAATGGAGTTCTATAAAGTAAAAAAAATAGAAGTTTGGTTAAAATTGGAATGACCATGATTTTGGAGTTCAAATCTCTAAAAATGTTATATAGAATACATATCTACTATAGTACATGTTTAGAATGAATTTTTACTAACACCTGAATAAGACATTACCCCTTAGGTGATTTCGTACAAGAAGAAACAAATAGATAAATATTTTAAAGTATTTTGAATTCCATGAATAATGAACATCAATAATCCAAAATTAAGAAAATTTTATGAAAAAATTAAAGAAGGGATTTTATAAGGTTACTCTTCCAATAAAATAATATTCAAGTGTATGAAAAAATGATTACACAAATTGGTGGAATCATGTGATGTTGAAGTGATTGAAAATAATTTAAATCTAAATGATATAGAAATAGGTGAATCCATTGAACCAATAAAGATATTAGAAAATATTCTAGAATAAATATTGTAGAGGATATAAATCAGGGGTCTAATATCAAACAAACATGTTTTGATGAATCTAGAGATGAAGAATGTTCTAATGGAAAAAAATCAAAGTTCCTCGCATTAAAAAAGATATTTAAACTATGTAATATCATCGTAAATTGTGAATATATATTAAAAAAGATGAAAAAATAGATTATATAGAATCAAATGAAACTTATCACTTAGGTTGAATCTCGGTAATTATCATATAAAATTGAACACAAGGAATGGTTGAAAGCTATGAATGAGGAGTTAGATAAAATTGAGATGAATCACATATGGGAACTTTTTCTAAGATTGTGAGGAAATACAATTTTTAGAATAATATGGATATTAAAAAATAATATCATTGAAAAGGGGTATATTTCTAGAAATAAAGTTTGCATGGGTTATTCATGGGTGGAAGGTATTGATTTTGAAGAAACCTTTTCCCCAAATGCAAGGCTTGAGAGCATCTGAATGTTATTAGTAGTTGCTTCTCATCAAAAATATATGTTTTATCAGATATATGTAAATTAATAACTCTTTAATGTTGAAGTTGATAAATATTTCGATATTTAACAACTACAGGAATTCATAATTAATTAGGATACTAGTTTTGTTTATAAATACAAGAAATATTTATATGGGTTGAAGCAGCCCCTCGTGTATGGAAATCAAAACTTGATAGTTTCTTGAAGATATTAAAATTTTATAAAGGTTAATAAAAACTTATATGTGAAGTAATAAATCTCCAAAACACTAATATTCATTATTTATGTTAATGATATAATCATTTTTGGAAACAAAAATCAGGCAAGTGAGGATTTCTTATAGAAAGTGAAAGAGCACTTTGAAATATCTATTTTTGGGAAGATGAATTTATTTATTATGATACATGTTTTACAAAAAAAAATTATCATTCTTTCATAGAAGAAGTATACCAAGGATATATTGAAAAACATTGACATGGAATATTCAAAATAATTTTCTACTCCTATCTCTATTGGATTAAAGATTTCTTAAAATGAATATGGTAAAAGTTTTAATCAAATCAGCTCCTTGAAATTAAGAAAAAGTGCACTCTATCTAACTATAACTTAGACAGACATTGTGTAAAACCCACCTTGTGTGAAATATATCAGATTTATCTAAAGCAATCACACTATATATAGGCTAAAATAATTTTAATGTGTAATAAAGGAATTTCAAAATTTAGATTAATGTATCAAAAAAGTAATGAGTTGATCTTACATGGATTCAAAAATATTGATAAGGTCGGTGATTATGATGATAAAAAACAAGTTCTAGAGAAATATTCTTTTTTGGAATAAGTTATGTTTACTAGCATAGATAGAAAAAAACTTAATAACTTTGAGTATAGTGGAATAAAAATATGTTACTACTATAAATGCTTGCACTGAAATGTTGTGGATGAAAGCTTGGTTGTAATATTTGAATGTAAATATTGAATATCCATTGAAAATTTTAAATAATAATAAAAGTGAAATTTGTCCTTCATATAACCTGTAAAAATACTTAAGGTCAAAACATATTTACATCAAGTTACATTTCATCATGGATAAAGTTTTTCCCATGGAAATTAAATAGTAGTATATTTCAAAAAGTATCTAATTACTGATATATTTACTAAAGAGAATCCTTGATAAATATTTGAGTAAATGAGTATTAAACTTCATATGAAGCCTTTTACTCTCTCTTAACAGAAGTTATCATAAGTTCTACCACTATTCCTCAGATTATGTTGTATAAGGGGGAGGGTGGTGCAACACTTTTTAGTAAGAAGGAGTATAAAGTTTTCTATCATTAAATAGTTTGAAGTTAGGGTTTTTATAAATAATTTGGAATAAAATAAGTAAATTAATTTAGGAGTGGATAAATTTATGGGATTGCATCAAAATTAATAGGAAAAAATTATTCTCTATCTCAAAAACGTTTTTATAACCTATAGTGTGGTGGGAGGACGTTTCTCCTTAAGAAAGGTTGTAATTTTGTGGAAAATAAAATGTGTCTATAATATGAAAGAAATGTGTTGAGAAAAATATGGGGGATAAAGTTCCCAAGGATTATGAAGGTATTAAATTTTTTTCAACTGTGTTTTGGAGAATTTTTTTGAGTTGAGGTGTAAAATTTTGTGTGACCAAAGAACAAAATATAGAGGCTTTTGTAATATAGTCAGACAATAAGGGTTCAAGTGAACTAATCTATCAAGAATATGGTGTGCATATTCTAGTGTAGGATTTTGAGGTTTTTATAAGACACTCATAATAAAAGGATAGAAGTGTGGATGAAAATATGATTTTCAAATCATGAAAAGATTGGTGTTTTATTATAGGGTGCTTCAGAGGTCAAGTCTAATGATGTGTGTGTTTATCTATAAATCTTTAAACATCACTTTGTGTGAAGAACAATAGAGATTAAATATTATGTGATAAAAATATATAATGACTAGGATTTTAGTTGATCAAAGGATGATGTTACAATCATAAGTTTAAAAGTAGTGTAGGTGAAATGAATTTAGACCACTAGAAGCATGAGATTAATGTAAGATTTGATCAAATCATTGATGGCTGTAATAGAATTGTATTGAGTTGAAGTAAAGGAAAAACTAGAGGAATATCATTGTGATCTCTGTGAAAGTACATTCATCAGAAGATTCTAAGTGAATTCTCATAAACATTGTGAGGTCATAATCAATCTGAAAATACCGAGTTAGATGTTCAATGTTCCCAAAGGATTATTTATTATTTAATCCAAGTTTTTTGAAAGTCTTAAAGACTATTGATATTGTGTGTTTTTAGATTTTTAACTAAACCAAAACCCAACATCCTAATGATATATTGATGGAAGTCGACTGAAAAATTGAGTGAGAAGGAAGAAAAAAATAAATCCCATTCTCCCCATATTTATTGGAGTAAATCCAACAATATAAAGGAGATGATTTCATCTAATGATAGGTTGTAAATTGTGTTGAGTTTATGAATAAATAAGATTATTGAGATCATATCTTATATTCTCTATATAATACACTAGATATAATAAATAGATCACTAAATTAAGTAGTCTAGAATTTATAGAACTAGAAGATACATGTTCTAAAAATTTAAGTTATAGATATTGAATTTTACAAGTACAAAATTTTTTTCAATTTAAAAGGATCATAGTAAAGTAAACATTATATGACTGGTGAGAACTAGTATAATCAAATTTTTAGAAGATATAATTTTGTTATAAACTATTGTGTTAACTATTATCCCTTATTATACAATTTTTATTGATAATTGATTATAGTTAAAAATATGTGACTCATACATCCTTAAAATAAATGAGTACGCGCCCTCATTGATGATAAAATTTATAAATATTTGTATTAATTGCTTTATTGATTACTTTATTTCATATGTGTAGACGCCGGAAAAGTCCGTTGCTCCCAAACGAAGCTCCGGACGCGGAAAGCGAGGTCATATTTGGAGTCGGAAGGATGTTTCGGAGGGCCCGGAGGCCTTGCGCGGAATTTCAGAGGCACGCGCGCAAAGGTGATGTCCCGCGCGGAAAACCCCCGGGATGCGCGCAATGCGCCGGCCCGGCGCGCAATTCTGCGCGCCGCGGGTCCGCGCGACTCCCTTACGCGCCGCGCCCGATTCCGCGCCCGCGGGAAGAATTTCGCGCTCGCACCCTGGATTCCGCGCCCGGGGTTGCCTATAAATACAAGGCGACCCCCAACGTTTCAAAGGTTGCTGGAAGTCGAAACGTCTCCCGTGCGCGCAATTCAACCCCTTCCGCGCGCAATGACGAACTTCAGGTAACCTCCTTTCTTTCGCGCAAGAAAGCCTCGGGGTCCGCCTTCGCGCGCAATCCCCGCTGGCTCCTTTCATTTGAATAAAAACTCACCCTAAGGCCTTTGCGCGCAAAAGAACCCGCTTGCGCGCAATTGCCCCGGGGTGCGCGCAATCCGGCCCGATTGCGCGCACCCCCCCTTCTTTCAAGTGGCCATTCATTAGAGAATGAGCCGTTGCCCCCGCGCGCTATCCGAAGCCCGGTGTGAGCAATCTGAAGCATCCGCGCGCAAGGCGCTGGCCCAATTGCGCGCCAGCCGCCCCGATTGCGCGCCGGCCCGCAGTATTGCGCGCAAAGCTTCCTTTTTGCGCGCAATCTGCCAGGGTCGTCCCCGTTGACCTCCTAAGGGTACCCGCCTGTGTGGCACCCGATGATTCTCATCCCGGGTGCCCGCACCGTGCGTTGTCTTCCCGTGCGGCCCTCCAGGCTTGCGCGAAGTGACACGCACCTATGTCCAGCATGACGTTAAACTGCATATATGTCCAGCATGACGTTAAACTGCATACTCGTCCAGCATGACGTTAAACTGCATATACGTCCTGCACGACGTTAAACTGTACATCGTCCGCGCTGCAAGACGTTAAACTGCCAAGTGCTTCGTCCGGCAACCTATGCCCAGCATGACGTTAAACTGCACACCCGTCCAAGCTGCACGACGTTAAACTGCCTAGCCCCCATCGTCCGTGCTGCAAGACGTTAAACTGCCAAGTGCCTCGTCCTCAACACATGACGTTAAACTGTACTTCGTCTGGCAAGACGCTAAACCGTCCGCAACCTGATCCCGTGCTCCGCACGCAGGGTCTCCCCCGGTTTGGACGTGGCCCCCACCCGCTCGTCTCTGCAGGGATGTCGGGATTGTCCCCCTTTTGGGACGATTTAATGGGAGTGGCTTTTCCCTACGGGGGCAGGGTATTACAAACCCCTAGTTTCTCGTGGGAGGCTGCACATGTGTATCTCCATTGCACCTCCCCACTGCCGAAACCAGTAGAGGGTCTGACTGGGATCGAGGTGTCTTTTGCTTTCGGTCCAAGTCCCTTCCAACTGAGTTTTGCAGTATCCGGGCTGCCCCAAGTGCGTAAGTCCTGACAGATTGAACTACGTGGACTTTGATCCCTGTCTTCTATACAGGGTACGTAGGAAGCCTCCCTGAGGTCCAAGCCCACCACCTGGTCGTCCCGGTCGTATTTACGTCGGTTCGTCCATCAGTGGACCCCTCCAGGGTTCACGCTTGCGTTGATTCACCTATGAATCCGCCCCTGTGGGAGACCGCCCGTGTGTATCTCCACGGTGCCTCCCCACAGCCCCCCTTTTCCATTTCCCCTTTTATCGTCCAGCATGACGTGAAACTGTGATCCACCCGGCCGTTCCATCCCCCTCCGTGCGAGGTGGTTCGGTTCAATCCTCCGCCCGGCGGCCTCGACCTCTTCGTGAGTCGGCTTGCCGACGTCCAGCATGACGTTAAACTGTATGCCCGAACTACGTTGACTTTGATCCGTGTTAACGCGCGGTACGTAGGAAGCCCCTCTGGGGTCCAAGCTCTTTACTCCATCATCCACCCTGATCCTTACCCGGGCCGCCACATCCCGGTGGGGTCATGCCACTTCACTTCACTCCGCGTTACTTGGGAAGCCGCCCATGTGCTGGCCCCAGCGTCGGAGGTTCCCCGCAAGGGGTTCTGTCATCTGATCCACTTTTCGTGTTGATCGGTCCGATGCCGTCCCCGCTGGACGTTAAACTCGCGGCATACCCCGTGTTAAACACGGGAAGCTGAGGAAAACCTCAGGTGACACAGTTCCCCGCACCTAGTACGGGATGCCTCAGGCCATCGTGCCTTCGAGAAGCCCTATTAGGGACGGAAGACAGACGTGCAGAGCCGCAGTGTTACGACACGCCCCCAGCACCCAGAGCCACCCGGCCTTCTCACCGCAGGTTGCTGCCCCGCCCAGACTCCTTGGAACGTCCGGGCGGAAGCAGCGTAATTAACCGGTGTCCATGAAGATATGGCGCCGGGAACGAGATTCACGAACATTCTTAAGTCTATGAGGGAGACCCGGATTAGGCGACAAGTTCCGAGGAGACGTCCAAGGAAGGAGAAGCCGACATCCCATCATCCCGGTTTCGATCAAGGAGCAGACGCCCCTGAATAAGGGACGGATGCCGCCCGCCCTTGGAAAGCGGGACTGTGGGACCACAAGCCGCGCGCCCATCCCCTCGGGTTGACGGGTGCACGCGCGAACGCGTCCTGGCGGAACAGCGTAACCCGACGCACATCCGCACCGAAACAGAAAAATGGTGAACCCGACGTGAATCTCTTCTCCTCGATACGAAGACCGATGGCTTTCAGAGGTGTTGGAAGACCGGCGTGTTGCCCGGCCAAGCATTCAGTCTTACCCGCCAGGGGCTGGGGAAGGGACATCGGGCACTCCGTCTCGCAACGTCGAGGGCCTGGGTTCCCCCCACGGAAGGCGTCGTGGCGCTAATGGTTGGTTGTCGATTCCTTTTTCCTGTCAGTATTAATGGGTCATTCTCCCTGCTTTCAGAAATCAGGTCGCCCGATCTAGTGCCCGAACGCCACCCGCCCACTGGCGCAGGGACAGGGGAAACACCGACGCGGCTACTCCGCGCGGTCCCGCCCGTTCCACAGCCGTCCCAGCAGCCGCAATTGCGGGACGACCACGCCCTCTCTCCCCCTCGGAGGTCATCCAGAGAAGGGTGATCAACACCCTGGTGCGGAGATACGAGGAAGAGGGAGTCATCCCCACTAGGGAAATGGCTCGCCTAGACCTTGAGGAGGCTGCGCCTCGCCACCACCGCCGCCCCCGAGGGCCGCGCAGGGAGGCACCGCCGCCCACCTCAACGTCCAACCGCTTCGGGAGCTTATCCCCGGAGCGCTCTGACAGTTCCCTTCCCTATGCGGATGAAGTGGAAGATGCCCAGGATCACCCTATCCGAGGTCCGCTCCAGGGATCCACGATAAGGGCTCCCGCCAGGCCACGGCGACATCGCCGCCAGGCCCCTCAAGTCGAGGAACAGGCTCTCCACCTGCCCGCGCCGCTCATCCCGGCTCGTCTGTCTCGACGCCAACGTCGGGCACGAGCGGAAGAGGATGCCCACCTTGGGGCTCTAGCAACAGCGGCCGCATTGGCCCAAGCCACTGCTGGCTCCAGTCGCCAGGCCTCTGCGCATCCTGAGCGGGGGAACTCCTATGCCCGACCCGGATCGAGGCCCCGACCGCCCCAAAGGCAGGTTGGGTTGACTCTCCCGGTTGCTGGCACTGGCAGTAGCCACCGCGGACCACCTCGCAGTAGCGCTATTCACCGGCAGGATCTACTCTGTGTGGCCGATCCAGGAGGCATGGGTCATCCCACCTCCCGATCCCGGCCCGGAGTCCTGCCCGGGATCATCTCTCCCCGCGTCCCCTTTGATATCTGTCCCGGTGCCCCTCGCACCTTGGTTCCCAGTCCTCTCGGCCCCAGCACCAGTGCGGCCGGAGGACGCCAGGACAGAGATCAGCCCTGCCCCGAAGAACCACCCAGGGGCAGGAAGGCAAGGCGTCGACGCCGAGGGAAGAATGTTGCGGAGTTCCGGACAGAGATCCGACCGGTTTGCTTCTCTGACTCAGAGGCAGAGTACGATTCGGCGACAGAGCCCCTTCCCCAATCCCGCCAGTCAAGGGCAGGGGTAGGAATGCGGCACGTCAGCCTCGTGCTCCCCGAGAGCGAGATCGATGTGATCCCCGCGTCTCTCCGAAGGTATATCCGGAGTAACGAGGGCCTGGTAGACCCCCAAGGATCAAACTTGCGGTTGGTACCGGCCCCTCCGGAAGTGCCTTCCGTCTCGATCAGAGAAGCCGGAGACTTTTTCTGGGGACCGACGGTCGAACCACGATCTGGTGCGCCCTCGGCGAGCACCGATGCTACGGCAGGATGTTCGCTCGCCGGCCCGTCCTATCGTGATGTGGTAGCTGGGGCACCGCCACCCTCAGGGGGAGGCCCGGGATATGGAGGCCAATCGGCCTGCTCGCCGTATTCACCGCCGGCCAGCCCGTCGGCCCGACGGCCCGCCTCGGCACCACTACCAGTTCCCCGTCCGTTCCCAGCCATGGAAGAGGACCGAGGAGATCTGGGTCCCGAGTTTGAGTCGTGGAGCTTCTGGACCGTCCTTGCAGAGGGCCACTTCCCTGAGAAGTTTTGGCCAGTCGCAGGACCGGGCTTTGATGCACCCGAATCGCTCACCCCGGATGAGTTCGAGTGCTTCCGCCGAACTCTCCGGGAGACTCACTCCCGTCTTCACTGCCTACAAATGCCATACCCCGGGAGTCAACTACACCTGGAGGATATTGGTGAGCAGTGCCGTCAAATTGACCTGGCCATGCTCCCCGCGGTTCGGCACCCCGGGTCATTTGGGCACCACGAGGCCCTCCAACAACGATGCGTTGAGTGCTTTCAAGTACTCCGCAAAGTTATCGAGGAAGCCACTCCCCACGTGTATATCCGTGGATGGGGGCAGTACGCTGCCCTACGCTTCAGTGTGATTCGCCGACAGCCCGATTCGTTGGGTGGCCCTGAGGGTATATCCCCAGGGACAGGAACAGTCAATATGGCTGACCTGTCGGGAGAGGGGAACGACTTGGAACTTCTCGACGGGGGATTCCCCCCCGAAGACAAGCCGTCGTCAGACCCATCAGTGAGAGTTACTCGTCATCAGAGGAACCTCCTGGGGCTCCCCGCACCCACTGAAGCACTGACGTTGAGCCGAAACGTCAGCAAAGGAAAAGAGCACAGCGAGGCTATAAGGCCCGCCGACCCATCTGCCTCCATGCGGAAGGCAGAGGAGGATCCCGAGAAGGCTACGCTACGTCAGCAGCTCGCCGAACAGAAGAGGCTGGTTGACCAGCTCCTCGCCGAGCGCGCTGCAGAACGGCGGCCTGACTACGGTGATCCCAGGCCAGGGCAGCAGGGACCGGAACAACCACCCCTCGATGAGACTCTCCCGGGCAACCGTGATTACGCCGTGTTCGCCGACAGGAGAGAGGCCATTGCCTACGGCAAGAGGGCGCGGTATGTTTCGCCACACCCTCCCGAGCAGCGCGACTACCCGAGAGATCCCGCTCGGATTCCTCCCGCTGCCCCAAGGGCCGCTCCGCCAGCCATCCCACGAGCTGCCGAGTTCGACGATCCGGTCGACGACCCGATTGAAGGGCCATGCAATGCGCTCGTGGTTAGAGATCCTCGCCAGGACTGGAACCCATGTCCGGACGATCCGATGGCGGCACTCATTGCCCGCTTGGAAGCCTTGGAGACTCGGCAGGTGGCGATCCCACCGGACGGCAAGCCATACCCAGCATGGGTGGATGACATGCCGGCGCCTCCGGGATTCGGGAATCCCACTTTCGCCCCCTTCAACGGGACCGGAGATCCGCCACAACATTTGGCCCATTTCAACTCGAGGTGCGGGCCTATGTTGGGGACTCCGGCGCAGCAAGAGGCCGCTAAGCTTCGCTGCTTTGTCCAGACACTGGAAGGGCCAGCATTTGTCTGGTACAGCCAGCTCCCCGTCGGGTCGGTAACCAGCTGGGAGGACCTCCGTAGACAGTTCCTCTACCAGTTCAGTTCCACGACCCGGAAGACGAGTATCGCAGACCTCTTCAAGTGCAAGCAGAGGCCTGATGAGCGAGTCGCGGACTTCGTCGCCCGATGGAAGGGTCTCACGTATTCCCTTGACATGCCATTGACTCAGGAGCAGTTGCTGACAATGTGCGTCGGGAACGTCAAGACCGAGCTGGTCCCTTCCCTGATTACTCAGAATTACCCCGGAGGGTTCAGGGACTTCTCAGACAAAGCTCAACGTCTTGAGGAAGCCCTGCAACAGGCCAGCCAGGCACACCCGCTGCCTCCTATGATTCCTGCAAGGAGAGCCAGCAGGGCTGAGCCCGCTGCTGTGGCCCAGATAGAGGCTCCCAGGCCGTTGGAGCTGCTGCCGGTGAGGCCAGCTCCGCAGCCTCACAGGAATCCGCCTCCACGGGCTCAGTTCCCGGCCCAGCAACGGCAGCCTCAGAACCGGCCGGCCCCTCCGCGTAATGTACCGCCGCAACCCCGGCGAGATAATCAGGGTCCACCTCCTCGGCAGGCCCCTCCAGCCCCTCGTCAAGACCGCGCTCCCAGGGGCCCGCGACACCTGACGTACTCATTCCATGAGGATCAGGTCCCCGGTTATTTCCGGAGCGCCCTGGAGCAGAGGATTGTGCGACTGCCTGAGTGTTGGAAGCCAGAGGAGGCACATCTCACGGATAACCCCCGCTACTGCCCCTACCATCGGGCCCTGGGGCACACCATCCAGCGGTGCTATGTGTTTAAGGACTGGCTCCAAGACCAGATTAACAACAATGTAATCAGGTTGGGCCCAGCTCCAGCACATGTAGCGGGCGTGTTCGTGGGATCAGATGACGATAGTGGCAACGAGGACGAATGGCAGCTGGTCTCCGACCGCGGGTCCCAGAAGTATAATAACTGGATGGCCCGCAAGACGACCATTCGCGCCCAGGGAATCATCCGTGCGCGCTTGAATCGGCCTGAGCCCCCAGAACCTGCGGGTGCTGCTTCGGCATCGTCGTCCCAGTCTGCCTCCTCCAAGAGGAGCAAACGGCGGCAGCGCAAGAAGGAAGAGCGCGCCCCGCCAGTTCCGCCACTATCCCGTACTCTCGGCGATTTCATGCCCCCGGAGATGGGGGTCCCTCCTCGGATCCGCCCGGTGATGGATGATTCGTCCGATGACGGTAGTGGGTACGCTTCGGTTAACACCGTCGAGCTGGTAAATCCCTTTTCGGTTCCCGACGTTGAAGAACACCAGGTGGACCTCCCTAGCGTCCCCGGTCGTCGCCACCGTCGGAAGAACCGCAGCAGCAGGAGTCGCCGGGGCACAGCCGTCCGTACCTCCGGCCAGGCCGTGCACGCCACTGAGACTAGGCGGCAGGCTCAAGATCGAGCTCAACGTACGCAGGCTCCCCATCCGGGGATGACGGATTCGCCTCCGCCACTGTTTGTGGTATGGGACCGGGCAGAACCGCCTCAGCCGCGTCGCGACCAGCTCCGCCCTGCCACAAGTCCATCCCGGCCTCCTGACTCCAGTACGGTGACCATTTCCCGGACTGCGACCAGTGAACAGCGAGATGCGCCAAGTACCAGTCGGCCGCCGATCCAACCGGTAAGGCCCGTCATGCCACCAACCGCAGAGCAATCTCCTGCAACCAGGAGCTCGCGCTTGGCCAAAAAGTATGATGTCCTGAAGCACTTGGCCGACATCCCAGCAAGGCTCTCCATCCTTGAGGCTCTGCGCATGTCATCTGAGATGCGCGAGGCACTCGCTGAAGCCCTGAAAAGCCCCCTCCAGTTTGAGACAGAGGTTGCGGCTGCAGAGGCCTTCCACGCCGAAACGATCGAGGACGCCGAATGTCAGGCAGTTATCTCGTTCTCTGGTAAGGATGAAGACCCTCCTATACAGGGACACATTCGTCCGCTGTATGTCACCGGCCAGTTCAACGGCCTTGAAGTCCGGCGCTGTCTTGTCGACACGGGGTCCGGGATTAATCTGATTCCAACTCGGACGCTCCGGAGATTGGGGTTGTCTGAGGATGACTTGATTCCCTCCGACCTCAGGATCCAGGGGTACGACCGCACCGAGCAAACCCCGGTCGGCAAGATACGTTTGAAGACCCAGTTCGGTGACTTGGTTGCCAACACCGAATTCATGGTAGTCTCTCAGGACACTGCGTATAACGCATTGATGGGCAGGCCATGGCTTCACCTTCATGCGGCGGTTCCCTCGTCATACCACCAATGCCTCAAATACTCCCTTAATGGTCGAGTAGGCGTGCTTCAAGGAGATGCCTCTCCTTTTGCCTCATGTGAAGCCCGCTATCTGGACGCGGACTATTACAAGAGCAAGGATAAGCAGATCCTGGCAGGTGAGGTTGAGCCTGTCGCTGTTGCAAGCGATCCCTGGGCAAGTCTGGATGACGCTTACGTCCTCCCGATTCACCGGTTGGACGTCGCCATGGTCTTGACGGTCCGCGAGTCTCCTGATGAGACGGCCGCGACCGCCCGCGCCAGCACCAGTGGCCCAGCAGGATCTGGTAGCCCCAATGCAGTTTCCAACGCAGTCTCTCCCGTGGATGATCCCTCCCCGAGTGGAGAGGGTATGGAAGACGCACCCCCAGCCTTTGAGGAGGGCGTCCCCGCCACGGTCGATGAGTTAATACAGGTGAACCTTGGAACCGAGGCCGATCCAAGACCCACGTTGGTTAGTGCCGCCATGCCCTCTGAGGAGCGGCAGCAGTACGTGGACTTTCTCAGGCAGCACCGTGATGTGTTCGCTTGGGGCTATGACGAGATGCCGGGGCTAGATCCTCAGGTAGCCGTCCACCGCCTAGGTCTCCCGGCGAACCATCGCGGGTTCAAGCAGCCTCCCAGGAAAATGCACCCATCCCATGGTGCCATGGTTGAGGCCGAAGTTGACAAGCTTATCAAAGCCAACTTCGTGAGGGAAGTTCAGTACCCCAAATGGCTGGCCAACATTGTGCCGGTCAGGAAGAAGAACGGGCAGATTAGAGTCTGCATCGACTTCCGCGATCTCAACCGCCACTGTCCGAAGGATGATTTTCCCCTTCCAGTGACAGAGCTGTTGATTGATGCCACAGCAGGGTTCCAAGCCCTCTCCTTCATGGATGGATACTCCGGATACAACCAAATTCGGATGGCCCCTGAGGATGAGGAGTTCACTGCCTTCAGGGCCCCCCAAGGTACCTTTTGCTACCGGGTCATGCCCTTCGGCCTGAAGAATGCAGGTGCCACCTATCAACGGGCGATGCACCGCATATTCAAGCCAATCCTCGGCACACTGGTGGAATGCTACGTCGACGACTTGGTTGTCAAATCGCGCCAGCGTCAGGACCATCTCAAAGATCTTGAGAAAGTGTTCAGCTTCCTCCGGTCTCGCTGCCTGAAGATGAACCCGTTGAAGTGTGCCTTTGGGGCCACCTCCGGAAAGTTCCTTGGATTTGTGGTAAGATACCGGGGTATTGAGATCGACCCAGAGAAAATCAGGGCGATTAGCCAGATGCCTCCCCCGGGTACCGTCCGGGAACTGCAAGGGTTCCAAGGCCACTTAGCCTATATACGCCGATTCATCGCGAATCTGGCCGGCAAGTGTAAGCCCTTTTCTCGGCTTATGAAGAAGGGTGTCACCTATGTATGGGATAAAGAGTGTCAGACCGCTTTCGAGGAAATCAAGCAGTACCTGCTTCAACCTCCGGTCCTGATGCCGCCCGTATCCGGAAAGCCGCTGGTCCTTTATGTGACCGCCCTGGAACGGTCCCTGGGTGCCCTTCTCGCCCAGAAGAACAACGAGGGAACAGAGAATAGCCTCTATTACCTCAGTCGCATGCTCCTCGATGCGGAGGTTAGGTATTCCCCCATCGAGAAGAGCTGCCTGGCGCTCGTATTTGCCGTACAGAAATTACGGCACTACTTGCAGCACCATGAGGTACAGTTGGTTTCTCGGGTAGACCCGTTGAAATATATCCTGAGCCGACCTATGTTGACTGGCCGTCTAGCGCGGTGGGCTGTGATTCTCCAGCAGTTCGACATCAGGTATGTGTCTCAGAAGGCCATCAAAGGGAAAGCGTTGGCAGACTTTCTGGCCGCTCACCCAACCTCCGCGGATCAGCCGCTGGATCTAGGCTTTCCTGATGAGACCATTCTCTCGTTTGATCGAGCCGATCCATGCTGGCAGATGCACTTTGACGGTGCATCCCGGAGCCCCACCGGTAGAAGACTCGATAATCCTAAGCTCAACAGAGTGGGCTTGGGCATCGTCTTCATTACCCCGGAGCGAGCCGTGCTGCCATACTCTTTCCTGTTGTCAGAGGGCTGTACCAACAATGAGGCGGAATACCATGCCCTCATCACCGGCCTCGAGTTGGCTCTCGAGATCGACGTGCCCCGTCTGTGCGTGAAAGGGGACTCCGAGCTGGTCGTTAAGCAGATCAATGGCGACTACGTTGTCAGGAAGCCGGAACTTGTGCCATTGTTGGAGTGCACCCTCCTTCTGATGGCCCGGTTCCCTTCTCGGACGGAAATTGTCCATGTTCCCCGGTCGCAGAACGGTCGAGCAGATGCTTTGGTCAGCCTCGCTGCGTCACTTGCGGAGCCTGAACAGGACAACCTGATCGTTCGCGTGACGCGCCGCAGGCTCATCGCTCCCGTTATCCCGGAAGAAGATCGCGGCCCGTTGGTAAGTAATTTCACCACGGTTGCCCCTCTGCCCGGAGCCCCGAGTACCCCAGACATGACAGTCGGATCAGCCCCTGATTGGAGGACGCCTTTGGTTGAGTACCTCCAACATGGCATTCTTCCATCGGATCGGGCCGAGCGCGAGCGAGTTCGACGCCGCGCATCGCAGTTCGTCCTCCAGAGCAGTCCCGGCCTGGAGCAGATCCTCTACAAACGCGGGTTTGATGGTTTTCTCCTCCGTTGCCTTCAGGGAGTTGAGATCCCACGAGTCATGCAAGAGGTTCATGCTGGTTCATGCGGCGCCCACCAAACTGGGCCGAAGCTGTCCCACCAGATTCGGAGGTTGGGATACTTCTGGCCCTCTATGATCCATGACTGCATCGAGTACGCCAGGAGGTGCCATGCGTGCCAGGTTCACGCGAACTTTGTGCATCGGCCGCCGGAGCCACTCCATACCACAAGGTATTCCTGGCCCTTTGCAGTCTGGGGACTGGACGTTGTGGGACCTTACCCGCCGGCGACAGCTCGCCAGTGCCGGTTCATTCTGACCGCCACGGACTTCTTCTCCAAATGGGCAGAAGCGATTCCGCTCAGAGAGGTCAAATCCTGTTCGATCGCTGACTTCGTGACCTCCAACATCATCTATCGATTTGGAGTGCCTCACGCTATCCTCACGGATAACGGAACCAATTTCCGAGCAGCCGAGTTGAAGAAGTTGTACGCCAAGTATAACATCCGCTCGAACCATACATCTCGCTATCATGCGCAGGCGAATGGACAGATCGAGGCGTTTAACAAAACCCTCTCTAACATTCTGCAAAAGATGGTTGGTCAGAACAAGAAGAGTTGGCCGGACAAGCTCCCCAACGCCCTCTGGGCTTATCGGACGACGACTCGCAATTCCACCCAGATGACCCCTTATTCCCTGGTGTATGGAGCTGAGGCCGTCCTGCCCATCGAGATCCAGTTACCGTCCTTGCGCACTGCGGTCTACGACCAGCAAGCGTCGGACAGAGTTGCTGAAGCCCGTCTAGTCGAGTTGGAAGCACTGGATGAGAATAGACTTCGCGCTTTGCACAACTTGGAGAGGCATCAAAGCAGGATGGCTCGAGCTTTCAATAAGAAGGTTCGCCTCCGCTCCTTCCTACAGGGTGATCTAGTGCTAGCCCTAAGAGCACCGATGATCCCCGGCAGGAAGCCGCCCAAGTTGGAGCCCAAGTGGGAGGGACCTTTTGTTGTCCACAAGGTCTATCCCAATGGCGCGTACTCCCTAGCGACTATGGATGGTGAGCGTGTCACTCCTCCCACCAACGCTAGGTTCCTCAAGCAATACTTTGCCTGAGTGTCACCACGTCCTGCACGACGTTAAACTGCATTCGTCCAGGCTACAAGACATTAAACTGCTCAGCATTCGTCCGCGCTGCAAGACGTTAAACTGCCAAGTGCTTCGTCCCGCATGACGCTAAACTGCACTACGTCCGAGCTACAAGACGTTAAACTGTTCAGCATTCGTCCTGCATGACGTTAAACTGCCTCTCCAGAACTACGTATGGCTTGATTCCCATCCTTATGGGATACGTAGGACCGCCTGAACCCTCGTGTTTCAGGCCCAGCCCCATCCTTCGGGAATTTCCATCCCATCTCGGGCCCTTGGCCCAGTTGCCCCGGGGTGTGCGGCGTATGGTGTGAGTGTGGGGTTATGCCCTCATTCACGTCGGTTTGCTCGTCACGCTGTACGCCCCCCTCCACGTTTGGGGATGCCTTCTGCTCCCCCCTTCTTTTTTTCCTCATCGTCCTGCATGACGTTAAACTGCCTTTCAAGAACTACGTATGGCTTGATTCCCATCCTTATGGGATACGTAGGACCGCCTGGACGCTTGTGTCTCAGGTCCAGCCCCGTCTCTTGGTTGATCACGGGGACCTGCCCCCCTTCGGTTGCTCTCAGGGTGAGTCCTCCGACCCTTTCCGGAGATCTGTTAACATGTTTTGGGGTGCTTCGGTCTATGACTCGTAGTGTCAGATTCAATCCCGACAAGTCCTGTGTTGCTTGTCAGGCCTCGCGCTTCCTCTTGTTCGAGCCTTCACTCAAAGGGATCCTCGTTAGCGGTTTGGGTACGATGCCTCAGTGCTCTCCCACCGCTCCGGGTCGATTTACCGGCGGGTCTTGGGCCGCAAATCGATATGAATCCTGCGATTGAGCGGTTGATGCTCGTTTGCTTGCCCCGTCTTAGGCTGACGCGATCGGATGTTGTGTTGCGAATGCGTCAGCAACGTCCTTGATCGCCATGTCAGCTCTCTCGGGCTCTGAACATTGGTTGCGCAGTCCTCATCACACTCCGCCTTTGTGCGTTGTAGTGGGATCTTGACACTCTCTTCATACCGACCTCCGGTACGCCTCTACACGTTAGGCAGACCAACCAGGGTAATGATGTCGTTCGAGGCTCCCATGATCTGAGCACCAAGGATATATGCAGATATCCTCCCTAAGGGCCATGCGTAGCTGGACCCTCGTCCCCATAAGGAGGAGGGAGTCGCCCGAACAATTGCGTTCTGGGCCCAGTATATCTGGAGGCTAGCATCTCTGCCCCTCGGGTGATGGACATACGCAGACCCCCATCCCAAGACTCTTCTCCTGGAATCGTGCGTGACCGCAGGGCTGGGTATGCTCCCACCTCCGCCGTGTCCGCCGTACCGCGGTAAGCGGATTCCTCCATGGTCCGAACCACACGACCTTAAACTGTGTTGTCTGGTCCTACCACACGACCGTAAACTGTGATCGTCTTGGCCGCCCGACGAGAAACGGCACTGCATCGTGATGTCCTCCTCAGGGGACACTCATGTTGGGCGCTGGTTAATGACCACGCCATTCATCAATGCCTTCCATGGCTTGATTATTGTGGCGACGCCAGCGATTTCTCAATCACGGGCATGTCGCCGCACAAAGAAAAACCATTCATCTTTAAGGACAAACAAGAAATATCAAATGCCGCTCCTTTTGTGTGCGAGGGTCAGACCCGCACTCTTCCCCGCGCTGGTGCCCGATTGTGTTGCACCGCGCTTCAAGAACTACGTGCGGCTTGATTCCCATCCTTATGGGATACGTAGGAACGCCCGGATGTTTGAAACTTCGGGTCCAGCCCCCCACCTCTTAGAGATTCCCCCTTCTCTGGGGAATCCGCCGCCTTCAGGTCACCCTCAAGGCGTGTTCCCCGACCCCTTGCCGTGGTCCACCGGTGTCAAGAGTACTCTGGTTTATTGCCAGGAGGGTCAGGATCCGCTTGGTCAGGTTTCCTCCACTTTTCAGGCTTCGTGCTCCCTTTCATTCGGACCCATCGTCTACGCCCTGGGTGGAACCCCCGTGAACGGTTCGGACACAATGCCTCAGTGCTCTCCCACCGACTCGGGCCGGTACCCCCAATGGCCTCGGGCAGCAAATCGATATAAATCCTGCGATTGAGCGGTCGATGCTCGTTTGCTGCCTCATTCCACCAACGGTTGGTGCGATGTTGATGCTGCTTTTCCGCCACGGTCGGCAGTATTCTCATATCGTCACGCCGGTGCTCCCGGTCCTCGAGTGAATGGCCGCATGATTCACATTTTCCACCTCCCATTCTGACCAGGCGAAACCTCGACACTCTTGACACTATCCCTCAGTGCATCTTCGCATATCCAGGGGATATGACCACGATGTGGCGTGCTTTGAGCCCTTATGGTCCGAGCTCTAAGACCTTAAACTAAGATCTCCCCTTATGGTCCGAGCTCTAAGACCTTAAACTAAGATCTCCCCTTATGGTCCGAGCTCTAAGACCTTAAACTAAGATCTCCCCTTATGGTCCGAGCTCTAAGACCTTAAACTAAGATCCCCCCTTTATGGTCCGAGCTCTAAGACCTTAAACTAAGATCTCCCCTTCTGGTCCGAGCTCTAAGACCTTAAACTAAGATCTAGCCCTTATGGTCCGAGCTCTAAGACCTTAAACTAAGATCCTCTAGCCCTTATGGTCCGAGCTCTAAGACCTTAAACTAAGATCCTCCACCTTTATGGTCCGAGCTCTAAGACCTTAAACTAAGATCCAGCCCTTATGGTCCGAGCTCTAAGACCCTAAACTAAGATCTACCCCAAATGGGGTCCTACGTCCTGCATGACGTTAAACTGCACTCACAGAACTACGTATGGCTTGATCTCCAGCCTGATGGAGTACGTAGGAACGCCCGGGCATTTCGACTCGGGTCCAGCCTCAGGGATCGTTAAGTCCCGCCCCTCCTCGTCGCCGGCCGTCTGGCCTGACTTCGGGTAGAGTGGTGCAGTTGTGATATTCTCCCCGATTCAGCCCGGGATGCCCCATCGCAAGGATGGGAAGCGACGGTTTCCTCGTCAGAGAGGTGCTGTCTGAGAATTGAGGTGACTCACGGCCAGATTAGTGCATCCGCCTAATACGCTTCCCCCACGGTGGCGCAATTTTGAGAGCGTTGGATTCTGTCCGAACAAATCGTCACTTCGCCCCACGCTTCGCATGCCCTGTTGATCTGGATTTTCCACCCTTGTGTCTGAAGGAACCCCAAAGCGGTATTCATGATGACATGTGGTCCGCCTCCTGCAATATGAATGATGGCCTTTTTCGGTCCGTCTATTGCAGTTGTTATGGTCGATCCACTGTCCGCCTACCGTCTTGGGCATTTCCTGGAAGGCCGATCGTTGTGGATGTCTGGATTCGGGACACGCGATTCACCCTTTCTCATTTCCCTATGTTCGGATAAAATCTCAACGCCCCTAGCGTTGTCCCGCTCGTGTGTTGGAACAAGTTGGGGGACGATACATTGGTTAGGTCTGAGGTCTCCTTTCCCAGGAATGACCTCCCTCTTTTCTCCAGAAACCCAGGCCCAATTATGGATGCCTGATGCTTGGTTAACACTCCCGCAAGACAACGAATTGTGGTTGAGCATGTTAAACCAAAAGACGCAGATAAATATGGCGATTCATACAAGTGGATCAAAATATTAAGTAGCGGAAGCAAATGTTCTGGGAATGGCAAAAAACAGCCCTTAGGGATTAGCGTGCTGAATGAGTCTTTCTAATGCCGCTACCCTTTGGCTGGCGGCCTCCAGGGCTGCTTCTCGTTCTCTGCGTGCCCTCTCCTCGTCGGCGGTCGCAGCACGCAGTTCGTCAATCCTGGCCTGTGCACGCTCCCGCTCGACTTGGAGTGTGACCATCTGTTGGCCCGCCTCCGCCAGCTGTACCTGAGCGTCGATCAGTTGTGCCGATAGTTGCTCCACAAGCTCGGTACATGCTGCGACGAAGGCCTCCTTCTCTGCCGCCTGCCCTTCGAGGCGCCGGACTTCCTGCTCTGCCGCGATGAGCGCCTGCGTGCTCTCCGACATGTCCCGACTTTGTGCGACGTCGGCACGCCGGCGGCTCTCGCGCATCTTCTCGGCCATGAAATCACGGACCGTCAGATGGAGGCGTTGAGCATCAGCTCCCCCGGCACACAGGAAGCGCAGCCAGGTCTGAAGTGATCCCATGCGCCCCAGCCATTCCGATGGGTCTCGCTTGAGGAAGCGCTGGATGCACTTCCACCCCCTGCGTCGCGTTACCCGGCTATCCTCGACCGCCTCCGCGTCCGAGTCATCCATCTCCTCTGGGTCGGCAGGCCGGTAGGCAGGGAAGGCAGCCAGCAGGTCTGCTGCAGGGTCCGCCCCTGGGAGGTCCTCACGAGGGATAGGTTCCCCAACATCCGGGCAACCTTCTTCTCTCTCCCCAGCGGCGCTGACACCCTCGTCAGCCCCCAACCTCTCTCCGGTGGCAGCACCGCCGACGCCCGCAGCCCCTTGATCAGCAGTTGGTGGGGCCGGCTCGGTTTGGGAAGCCTGTTCCGGAGCAAGCGGCATGTCCACCACTGGTCCACTCGTAGATGGCCCGGGTTCGGCAACCCGACGAGCCTCCGATGTTGAGATCACTGCGCAGGGCATGCCATGGTTAGTCACGGATCGTCAATGGCAAGCACCAGCAGTAAAGTAGGGAGACTTACGGGAGTTCGGAGCATCATCTTCCGCTACCCCGGTCGCCGCAGGAACAGTTGCAGCAGGGGACCCCTTAGCGCTTGTCAATTCGATAATGGGTGCCTGGCCCCCGCCTTGTCCTGCTGGCGCCTCTCCTACTCCTGTTGAGGACGCCTGACCGACGTCCGTGTGCTCCTGAGAAGGATGGAGAAACGGGTTAGAAGCTGCATAAGAGAATGGATGAAGCAAGTTGAGTAGGGATAGAAGCGGACCTCGAGGAGCTCAGTGACATCAACGTTGTCAGAGCCGGCCACCTCGCCGCTCTCCCGTGGGCTCCCCCGATGGGACCTTCTCTCGGAGCCTTCATCCTCCCCCGTCTCCTCCTCCTCCTCGGAGTCGTTACTGTCATCTTCTTCCGGCGGCATCTGTTCCGGAGCGGGCTCGAGACCGAGCATCACCTTCACCAGAAGGGATGGCTCCGCACGCTGACCACGTTGGCGCGCGTACTCGTCCATGGCCGTCAGATATGCATATTGCCGGTTGAAGTCCACCCTGTCGGTGATCTGGAGGCGCCCGACCTCTGGCAGATAGATTCCTTCTCTGAGTATCTTTCGCCAGATGACGTCGGTCCCCAGTGACTGCCGCAGGGTCATCCAGGCCGACCACAGCGCCGGGAAGACTGCATCGTGGGAGGGTTCGAGCAGACGTCTCACCTGCTTCCCGGGCCGCTCCTCGACCGCCGCATGTGCCCCCTCTCTGGGCGCTGAGGTCGTAGCGGCAGCCTGCGATGCGCCCGCCGCCGAAGTCCCTGCTCGCGCCGGCCCCGCTGCTTGGCGCGCCTCCGTTCTCCCCCGTGTGGCGGCGCCTCGCCTCCTTCCTTGACGCCCGGTCTCCGCACGGGTAGCCTCGAGCCGCCGAACTAGCTTCCGCAAGAGCCCCTCAGGGTACGCGATGGCCCAGTGTTCGGCGTACTCGGTTGCCAAGCCTGCGTTAACTCCGGTAGGAGGGAGGGTGATGACGTCGCCAGAGCCGAAGGCGACGAACATCAGCCACATCTGGCGAAGGACGCCGGGGTTCGTCTCCTCCCGGACAGCAGTGAATACCCTCTTCGGCATCCGCTGAAGGCACCCGAACTGCCTGGCGAACCGGGTCGGCACGTAAGGCTCGCAGATCACCTTCCCGTCGATCCGAGCCACGAGCACCCCGCCCCGCATGTTCAGGAAGTATTCATGCTGCTCCAGCGGGCCCTGTCCGTTGTCGATCATCTGGCCGACGGGAGTGGGGAACGGGCTGAAGTTGAAATTGGCATGATTGCCAATCCGAACCCTCACGCCCTCCTCACTGAGGGTCATCGGAGCGACCCCCGCAATGTTCAGCAGGGAGGGTCGCAGGCCGTTGCCCGGAGGACTGATGGCATTTGGGAACGTATACCCACCAAGGTGAGCAGCCACCCAGCCGTGGAAGAACTGAAAGGGCCCACAGATCCTTCGTGGCGACCCCCCTCGTGAGATGCGTCCCAGAATGGCATACAGCCTCGCCAGTACTGGGACCCCGAGGTTGTACCTCTTATTGGCAGCCATGGCGCCCGCCATCGCCAGCGTCGCCGGACGGACGCCCATCCTCGCATCCCGCACTGGCAGGAGCCACCCGCTCAGAAAGGCGGCCAGGAACGCCGCGTACCGGACGTTCGGGTCCCGGGCCTCGATGACGCGGTACCCCCATGAGCGGTAATCGCCCGTCTCCAGGACCCGCCAGTACGACCCGTTCCGGCTCCTCTGAGCTGCGGTCGGGCACCGCTTCCCCCTGCCTGGCATCTTGACCGCCGGGTCATGCTCCAGGAACTGGCCGAACCAATCCTTGTAGGCTATGTCCTTCTGGAAGTCTTGGATCCCGAGCCGCTGCGTAGCCAGGTCAAGAAGATGCCAGGTCAGAATGGGAGTCCGTGACCTGTCCTCCCAGATGTTCTTCGGTGGCAGGAACTCATCGTACTGGTAGCCCTCCAGCGGGATACCTCCGATGCAGTGGATGTCCCAGAGACCGATGCCGACCTCCCCATGGTGAAGATGGAAGGTGTTGGTATCCGGGGACCAGCGAGTGAACAGCTCCGGCCCGAGCTCAGACTGCTGGTAGAAGTGGAACTGCGACGTCCACACCGCCTCGAACAGGCCGATGTACCGCAGCTCCTCTGCGAAGTGATCGCAAGTGTGGCGTACCCAGAACGCCCAGGCCCATTCACTGGTAAAGTTGCCCCCGGATCGCAAGTCCCAGTCCTTCAGCCAGCCCTTGGTGTCGTCAGTGACACTCTGACGGTATGTGCTCGAGTAGAGGGCTGGAGAATTCTCCGCTGTAGGCTCACCCCCATCAATGGTTCGCGTCCTCGGGTTCAGGACGTAGACATCCAAGTGCCTGGTTTCCCTGGCAGGATGCCCATTGTTGGTGATGTTATAGCGGTGAAGCTCGTCCTCCCGAGTCACCCAGGTTCGCGGCGCATCAATCTCGAACCCTGGCACCGGAACCTCATCGAGGATGCCGAAGTTCCAGAGCGGCAGGTTGTCCGACAGTGGATATGTCTTCTGGGCCGGCGTTAGTAAGTCGAACAAGGATTGATTGTTGGAAACAATCTCCTTGGCTCCGTAAACCTCCTCGTTCGTCGCCATCTCAGCTCTGCGAGTGGCGGCATCCCCCTCATTTCCTCTGTGCGCGGCCGTCTCAGAAGTTTCGGGAGTCGTGCGGGTTAAGGGATGAAGAGTGCGGGATCGGACGAGGCTGGTGGAAAAGTTTGAAGGTTGGCGCGCAATCCAAGTGGACGGCGCGCAATTGGGAAGACTGTCGCGCAAAGTTCCGGGTGTTCGCGCAAAAGCAGGCGAAATCCGGACGGTTTTGCGCGCCGATCGGGCGAATTTCGCGACCGGAAGAGGCAATTTCGCGCACGAGAGCTTTGGAGCTTATCGCGCGGAAGGCCAGAGTACGGAACGCGGGACCCAGCGCCCCTATTTATAGGCGAGGCCGGGCCCGCGCTGCGCGGAAAGCGCTTTGCGCGACCGCAGCGGCGAATTTCGCGACCGGTGCCCCTTTTGCGCGCCTAAGTCCCGCGCCGCCCAGGACTTCGGCATTCCGGCGTCTCCCTCGGAACCCGATCGTTGCGACCTCTCGCCGATCAGATTCCGAGGGGGGGCTTTTGTAGACGCCGGAAAAGTCCGTTGCTCCCAAACGAAGCTCCGGACGCGGAAAGCGAGGTCATATTTGGAGTCGGAAGGATGTTTCGGAGGGCCCGGAGGCCTTGCGCGGAATTTCAGAGGCACGCGCGCAAAGGTGATGTCCCGTGCGGAAAACCCCCGGGATGCGCGCAATGCGCCGGCCCGGCGCGCAATTCTGCGCGCCGCGGGTCCGCGCGACTCCCTTACGCGCCGCGCCCGATTCCGCGCCCGCGGGAAGAATTTCGCGCTCGCACCCTGGATTCCGCGCCCGGGGTTGCCTATAAATACAAGGCGACCCCCAACGTTTCAAAGGTTGCTGGAAGTCGAAACGTCTCCCGTGCGCGCAATTCAACCCCTTCCGCGCGCAATGACGAACTTCAGGTAACCTCCTTTCTTTCGCGCAAGAAAGCCTCGGGGTCCGCCTTCGCGCGCAATCCCCGCTGGCTCCTTTCATTTGAATAAAAACTCACCCTAAGGCCTTTGCGCGCAAAAGAACCCGCTTGCGCGCAATTGCCCCGGGGTGCGCGCAATCCGGCCCGATTGCGCGCACCCCCCCTTCTTTCAAGTGGCCATTCATTAGAGAATGAGCCGTTGCCCCCGCGCGCTATCCGAAGCCCGGTGTGAGCAATCTGAAGCATCCGCGCGCAAGGCGCTGGCCCAATTGCGCGCCAGCCGCCCCGATTGCGCGCCGGCCCGCAGTATTGCGCGCAAAGCTTCCTTTTTGCGCGCAATCTGCCAGGGTCGTCCCCGTTGACCTCCTAAGGGTACCCGCCTGTGTGGCACCCGATGATTCTCATCCCGGGTGCCCGCACCGTGCGTTGTCTTCCCGTGCGGCCCTCCAGGCTTGCGCGAAGTGACACGCACCTATGTCCAGCATGACGTTAAACTGCATATATGTCCAGCATGACGTTAAACTGCATACTCGTCCAGCATGACGTTAAACTGCATATACGTCCTGCACGACGTTAAACTGTACATCGTCCGCGCTGCAAGACGTTAAACTGCCAAGTGCTTCGTCCGGCAACCTATGCCCAGCATGACGTTAAACTGCACACCCGTCCAAGCTGCACGACGTTAAACTGCCTAGCCCCCATCGTCCGTGCTGCAAGACGTTAAACTGCCAAGTGCCTCGTCCTCAACACATGACGTTAAACTGTACTTCGTCTGGCAAGACGCTAAACCGTCCGCAACCTGATCCCGTGCTCCGCACGCAGGGTCTCCCCCGGTTTGGACGTGGCCCCCACCCGCTCGTCTCTGCAGGGATGTCGGGATTGTCCCCCTTTTGGGACGATTTAATGGGAGTGGCTTTTCCCTACGGGGGCAGGGTATTACAAACCCCTAGTTTCTCGTGGGAGGCTGCACATGTGTATCTCCATTGCACCTCCCCACTGCCGAAACCAGTAGAGGGTCTGACTGGGATCGAGGTGTCTTTTGCTTTCGGTCCAAGTCCCTTCCAACTGAGTTTTGCAGTATCCGGGCTGCCCCAAGTGCGTAAGTCCTGACAGATTGAACTACGTGGACTTTGATCCCTGTCTTCTATACAGGGTACGTAGGAAGCCTCCCTGAGGTCCAAGCCCACCACCTGGTCGTCCCGGTCGTATTTACGTCTGTTCGTCCATCAGTGGACCCCTCCAGGGTTCACGCTTGCGTTGATTCACCTATGAATCCGCCCCTGTGGGAGACCGCCCGTGTGTATCTCCACGGTGCCTCCCCACAGCCCCCCTTTTCCATTTCCCCTTTTATCGTCCAGCATGACGTGAAACTGTGATCCACCCGGCCGTTCCATCCCCCTCCGTGCGAGGTGGTTCGGTTCAATCCTCCGCCCGGCGGCCTCGACCTCTTCGTGAGTCGGCTTGCCGACGTCCAGCATGACGTTAAACTGTATGCCCGAACTACGTTGACTTTGATCCGTGTTAACGCGCGGTACGTAGGAAGCCCCTCTGGGGTCCAAGCTCTTTACTCCATCATCCACCCTGATCCTTACCCGGGCCGCCACATCCCGGTGGGGTCATGCCACTTCACTTCACTCCGCGTTACTTGGGAAGCCGACCATGTGTTGGCCCCAGCGTCGGAGGTTCCCCGCAAGGGGTTCTGTCATCTGATCCACTTTTCGTGTTGATCGGTCCGATGCCGTCCCCGCTGGACGTTAAACTCGCGGCATACCCCGTGTTAAACACGGGAAGCTGAGGAAAACCTCAGGTGACACAGTTCCCCGCACCTAGTACGGGATGCCTCAGGCCATCGTGCCTTCGAGAAGCCCTATTAGGGACGGAAGACAGACGTGCAGAGCCGCAGTGTTACGACACGCCCCCAGCACCCAGAGCCACCCGGCCTTCTCACCGCAGGTTGCTGCCCCGCCCAGACTCCTTGGAACGTCCGGGCGGAAGCAGCGTAATTAACCGGTGTCCATGAAGATATGGCGCCGGGAACGAGATTCACGAACATTCTTAAGTCTATGAGGGAGACCCGGATTAGGCGACAAGTTCCGAGGAGACGTCCAAGGAAGGAGAAGCCGACATCCCATCATCCCGGTTTCGATCAAGGAGCAGACGCCCCTGAATAAGGGACGGATGCCGCCCGCCCTTGGAAAGCGGGACTGCGGGACCACAAGCCGCGCGCCCATCCCCTCGGGTTGACGGGTGCACGCGCGAACGCGTCCTGGCGGAACAGCGTAACCCGACGCACATCCGCACCGAAACAATATGAGTAAGAGGAATTTTTAATACATTATTTTATCTATGCCTTAAAAATGTATAGAGGTTATCTTATAGTTAAATGAATCTATAAAAAGGAACCACAAATTCACCCCTCCCCCCCCCAAAAAAAATATTAGTGGTTTATCCATTACTATTGATTCAAAAGTTTCCTTATGATTTTTCTCATTACCTTGTGTTTTTAAAATCATAAACACATTTCCTTTATTAATATTTTCTTTCTATAAGGTTTAATAAAGGAATCTTATGTGAGTCCGATAAAAATCAGACTCATGTTCTTTAATCCCTTTTATATTGTTTTCTATATAAGTCTAAAAAACTATTTCTTAAGATTGAATAGAAATTAGAATCAATGAAAATTGAATCCATACCTATAATCGGATACATGATTTATAGAATCTGATTCTCATAGTTTTTGAAATCTGGTTTGCTCAGAATTTTGAATCTGATTCATAGAGTTTCTCAAATACAATTCTCTCAAAAAATCAAATCCAATTCACACAGAATTTTGAAGTTAATTCATAGAGTTTCCAAAATCATATTCTCTAAAAATATAAAATTCGATTCACATATAATTTCAAATCCAATTCACAGATTTTCTCAAATTTGATTCTCTTAGAATATCAGATCTTATTCTCTCATAATCTCAAATCTGATTCTCTCAGAATATTGAATCTTATTCTCCCACTTTATCAAATTGGATCCTCACACTTCATCAAATATGATTCTCAACATTTATAGAATCTTTTTTCCCTTGATTTAAGAATCTGATTTCATAACTTTATCAAAACTGATTGGTTACTATATTTCCTGGTTTTTCTTATATATACAATCAGATTCATGCATATTTTCAATATCGGTTACATGATAATGTTTCTCGTGATATTTTTCTTTATTCCAAAATTTTGTTGTCTAATATATTATTTTATGACCATTGTAAGTACCAGCTATACAGATCCCTCTAAAATTTCAAGAAAAATAAGATCATTGGAGACCAAGTCGACCATTTCATTACAAGCCTATAAATACTCAGTCATTTCATCATTTGTAAATATCTCAACCACTATGTGTGCATGTACATGCTGTTGATTTTATCTCATGATACTAGATGGTAAACTGCTTATTCCTTGTGTTTGTATTACTTTAGTAAGAGAGTGTCAATCTTAAAAGAAACATTGTCAGGTTTTCTCTTTAATATTTTCTTTGTACATCCAATTTTATAATAGAGGGATTCTAGATGAAGGAAGACAGAGGTTCTGATTGCCTGTTTAATTAAGGGATTATGAGGATAGTATGACAGAAGCTACATCTGATTTTTGTAGATCAAGGGCTTACCCTAGTGTGGGTAAGAAATACTTTTTTGAAAGTATAAATCAAGGTAATTTTATCCAAAGTCATTGGATACCCTTCTCTTTGGGTTAAAATATTTCATTTCATTTGTTCTACTTATTCTGTTACAAGTTTCTTTAATTCCCCTACAATTTCCTATAAATATAATGTGTTACTTATTATAAATTCTCTATTTTTTAAACTCTGATTTAAGATTCTATATGATTTAAGGTAGAATATTGTTTAATAAAACTTATGTCTTAGTTTCATTAAGATAATCATCTTTATCAGGCCCAAGGTTTTTTCCTTAACCTTATAAAATAGGGATTAGTGAATTTTATTTTTTTAACTTCATTAAACAAAGACTTCCTTACGATTAAAAACAAACATTTTTAAATATACAATTCACCCCCCCATCCCCTATTGTAATTATGATATCTTCATAAATATTTCGATCCAAAAATTTATGAATACCACAATAGTCTAGAGGAATCCCCAGATAAAGAGATGCACCATTTATTTTAAAATACCATAGAGTTCATGGACACTATGCAGAGCTCAAAGATAAATCATATCAGTCAACTCCTCCTAAAACATCCCTATAATTCCACTAATACCTGTTAACATAGCCTTTATGGAATAACAATACCCATGATGTCATCCCTGAAAATGTGTTTTATCTTACAAAGATAAGAAAACAATCATTTATCTAAGATCAGTAAGACCACCCCACCCCCCACCCCCATATCACCATACTTCAGTGTATCTTGGTAGCCCATTAATTTAGTGAATCATTTATCTCAGCCACAACCTTTCAATAGTTAGAAAAAAATTGAGAATTCCAACTAAGCACTAATAACTAGAATAGTTGGTCCCTCCACAATCCCCATCAGGGAACAACCACTCATGATAAAATATATTCCCTTATCCTATTCATGATATATTCCCAAGAAACACATCGATATCATACCCCAACTATCAATCCTTTATACATTCCACTTATCAAATGAAATTTAAAAAGACCACATAAAGGTCTTGAAGGGACCTCTAGAGTTTAAGAATGAAGTGGATATTATTGAATCCTAGAATGTAAAAGATGTTGGGGATGAGAAATATGTGGCCATAATCCCATTCTATGGGGTAAAATATGGAATGATCATCTATGGCCACATACATCCCCTTTATCTCTTAGTTAGTCTCAATGTAATTGGTGTTTCTTAGTGCCTAGTGGGAACTATATCTAGGATTAATCTCCTCATGACTTAGATTCCCTACAATATGGGATACAAAGACACCAATAAAACCCCATCCAACTTGATAATTTAGTTATATATGATGATAGAATAGAATACACTAGGAAATATATAACTAATATAATGGTTTGGTGATTTTTAATCTAATATATAGTTCATGGATGTCTCACAAGACACCATTTTAAGAGCATTATTATGAATTAATAAGATCTAATTCTGTCCATGTATCCCTTCATTACATCACCAACACCTTAAATTATCCCTCATATATTGACTAATGGTGCACCATGGTGATTCAACTCCCTTTGACTCATGTAAAAGAAACTACCTTGATGTTGGGAATTAAAAAAGATTAGTAAGGTAGACCTATATTGAAGGATCGATGTATTTCAATGATACTAATGACTTTACATCAACCTCAATGGATCCCCTGGATGACTTGAAGAGAAGTTTCCTGTCATTTTTCCATTATTTGGAAGAAATGACCTCAGACCTAAAGTATTACTTCACTATTCCGGAAATGAGGGAGCACTCTGAGATCAAATGTTACTTATACAAAGGAAAATTCAGTCAAAATATGAAGAATCACCCTCCTATATCACAAAAATAAGTTTTCCATATGCCCTCCAATTGGTGTGTCACACAAATATACCAAAAAGTATGGTTGGCTAATTTATGGTTAATAAAATAGAGATTCTTTGATATAGGAAACAAACCACATTGGTGAAGACCATATGAGATATGATCCATATCCTCCCTCCATTATCATGGATTCTACATAACCAAGAGGATAGTAATCTACTTCTGAAGATTCATCCCCCGAATAGAAAGATAATGCCACCTTGTAATAGCTTGTTCTTAAGGATTTATCTCCTTCCAACAGCCCTCTTTCTTTTGATGAAGAAGAATTGGATAAATCCCCTCCTTCCTTCAAAGATAGAGTTTCCACCACCATCGATGGGCTTATATAAGAGAAATTTGGTATATAGTAATATCTAAGGATAAAATCGATATATATATAATCAATCCTATCAAGGAACAAGACTAGTATGTTGAAATATTAAAGAAACACTAAGATGTATTCACATAAAACTACAAGAATATTTTAGGGATTAATCCACTTTTCATATTCTATCAACTCAACCTTCTTATATTCCATTATGGATACAAGTAGAAACCTGGGATAATACACACCTCTCATAGTGCTAGGGTCAAGACTAAAGTTGTGATGTTAATCAATTACAACCTAACTAAGGAGGTTTAGTACCTCAAAATTATGGATAAAATTTTTCTGATTAGGAAGAAGAATGGACAGATCAGATTTTATATTCACTTCTATGATCTCAATCACCACTTCTATAAAGACGACTTTCCCATCACGACTACAGAGTTACTAGTTGATGTAACCACTGGCTTCCAAGACCTATCCTTCATGGATTTATTCTTCAGATAGAATAATATATGGATATCCATAAAATATAAAGTGTCTACCATATTTAGGTCACCCAAAGGAATATAATAATACCAACGGATTCCCTTCAGATTGAAAAATGTAGAGGAAACCAAACCGTGTTGTTGTGACACGTCAAATTTATTATGCTTTTAAGGTTTATTTGTAGTCTAGGAAAGACCCTAGGTTGTCTCTCGAGAAGATTTGATAGGTTTAGAGTGTGTATTTTTAATTAAGACTACTAAAAGGGGGGTGATTTAGAAAATAGCTTAAAGAAAGTAACTTAATCAGAATAGTTTAAAAGATGAAAGACCAAGTGGGTTTTGAAAAATATGAGATAAGAGGGTCAATGTGATTTCACTACACACATATCAAGTTCATTTTTCATAGAGATTCATTTTAGGTTTAGAGTAATTCTTTGGTTGGAATTAATTGGAATCCCGATTAATTCCTAAGCTCATATTTCAATGCTCGAAGAACCAAACCTTGACATAATAATCGTATTTCCAAGGTCCAGAACTTATGCATGGAAAAAGATCTTACAAAGCATATTTAAATCTAAATAAAGTGGGGAAGAAAATTATTCTTATTTTTTCCAATCAGAACAACACAAGTCACGCACTCAAAACCTCACACTGATCGGTTAGAAATTAAGAGCATAACACTCACATGAATCAAATCAAGCATTAAAATCTGAAATAAAATAATATACATGGAATTAAATGTTTAAAGACCCAAATTACTCCAAACCAGTAGCTATTTTATGAATCAGAACGCCCTTGACATGTGTGTATCTCCCTCACAACTAACACCCAACTTTTAGCTCAACATCGGGAGGAGGAGGAAGCTCGGGTGGAACTCCGTCTTCATCCTTGAATCCCCTATAAGGATAGGGGCCTCCAGAACCTCCAAGAGTGATTAGGAGACTCCTCTAGGACTCCAAAATGGCAGAGTATATTTTCTGGTTCGAACTTGCAAATGGGGAGCCCAAGGTGTCATTTTATAGGAAAATTGGAAGGTGGTTTTAGGCACGCAGATTTCATCAATCCACATGTACCACGCATTTTGTGCTTCAAACAGCCTTATCTCGCTTTGGAGAAAATAGAAAAATTTTAACCCCACCTATTGAATGACTCCACCAAATGTTTGGCACCATTTTGACAACTACATCTCAATATATTGATAAAATACAGAACAACGCATTTGACTTGGTCCAACTTTGATTCCTTGGACAGATCAGTTAGTATGGGCATCGTAGAGGCTGAATGGGGCTCCAGTTCCTTCATATTAAATGTATCCCATATAATTTTGGATTGTTTCGCAAAATTTCATCCCATTTGGATGCACGGATTTCACGTACTATTCAAAATATTGGACAGATGTCCATGGATCCATGCAATTTTGGCCCATTTTTCTATCACTTCATCAAGGGCCCTCCAAATCATCTCCACGTACATTGAAATAATAAAAATAAGTAACATTTCCTATTATAATGTTGATTAAAATTAATTAAATTATTAAAAAAAGGGAAATTTATTATTATATTGGGAATATTCATTACAAAACTAGTTTAAAACAGCAGTGTAAGGGTGGAATAAAACGGTGAATCGTGGTACGATCAAAACCTGATAGAAATATATGGATCACATATTCATTTCCATCCTTGGAAATATGGTTTAGGGATGCATGGATGATTTGGTTGGAAAATCTAACCAACAACTAAACCATCTCAACTATCTTGATAAAATTTTTAGAATGATATATTCCAATAATATAATTATAAACCCCTTAAAGTGTATATTCGAGGTTACCTCTAAGAAATTATTCAGCTTCATTATCTGGTAAAAAGGAATCAATATTGACTCATATAAGATAAAATCCCACATATTAATTCCTACTCCATAGAATATATGAGAGTTTTATGTCATTTAAGTGTCTTAATATTATATCTGGAATTTTCTTGGAAACCTATAAGAAAATTGTAACTTATTTTTTAATCTAATGAATAAAAATATACCTACCAGTGGAATGAAATATTCTAAAGAGAATTCACTAACATAAAATAGTATCAACTATGCACCTCAGTTATAACATCCCATGACCTATGGATACCTTTGATCCTCGGTTTGATATCCCTTGATTAGTCCTTTGTTTCCCTCTTATCCTATAAAAAAAGAGGGCATAGAGAATATTTTTTAGTTCCTAGGTTATAAGATTCTTAACATTGATGCTAGATATCCAACCATAGTGATGAACTAAATTCCCATAGTCATTGTGGTCTAAAATCTATGTCATTATCTATAGAATCATAAGGTCAAGCTGATATATGTCATTAAAATACAAATGTACACCCTCAATCATCCCATTTTGATTTTATGATTAGCACAATAGGTAGTGATCCTTCAGTAGTTCGACCTTAGTTCCATCCCTCATAAGGATATCAAGGGGAACCATTATAGTATTTCCTTATCATGCACTCAAACCCATATTATTTCCCCTAGATATCAAGTTTCTTGACAATTCCATCCTATCCATTAACAAATTATTTTTAAATTATAAAAGACTAATTTATAGTGCCTCCTAAAGACAGATTTTGTGGAGGATAGAAAATTATTACCTCAATAGGGTCATCCTTGGAGTTTTCTATATCACTCCATGAAATTCCCTCATTCCATACACATTCTTAATTTTAGAAGATTTCACTAAAAAATAAGCAAGAATACCAAGATATAATCACTAATATTGAACTAATCATCAAGATTGAGGTCCCCCTGTTTCATGTGAATGGTGACTCTAGGAAAGTTGTCAAGAAAATTAAAGGTGGATATACTATTAGGAAGTAGGATATTGTCCCTTTATATGATGGGATATTAAATTTGAAAGATAGATTTACCTCTAAGACAAAGGTATCTCACATCATATTATCTCAGAATGATTGACTAGACACCTTGAAAGACTTGGTCACATCCCATATTGATTTGAACTATGATGATCTAATCATCCACATAGCACATTGAAAGGTGATCTCTCCTACTACCCCTAATGAGGAGGGAACAGAGGTAAATAAACTCACAGTTATCTCACCCCACATTGATCCCTTCAAATTCCACAAATATAGAATAAATATAGGATTGGAAATCTACCCTTATTAAGTAACTCAAATATAAAATGTTTCCATAAATTCAAGCTAATTGGGAACAAATCATTCAATGAGTAGTGAATTTTATCCTCTTTAATCTCCCCAACACAGAGAAAGTACTCTAAAATAACATCTTTGGTGGAATCCTTCTCTACTGCATCCAAGGGTAAGAAATTCCATTGGTATTATAGTAAGTTCATGCTATGACATATAGATCTCACCAAACCTAATTGAATATTTACCACCAGATCCAAAGGATTGGCTACCTTTAGCCCACCCTAGTTTTTGACTATTTGGAATTCACTAATATGTTCCAATCATGTCAATTTCATACCAATTTTATGAATCATTCTCTATATCTTCTCCACACCACTAAGTACCCTTATCCCTTTTTTATGTAAGTAATTGATATCATGTGTCCCTACCCACAAAAAATGGCATGAAAGATCATGTTAATTCTTTTTAACACTAATTTAATCTAAAATTAGTCAAAATCCCATCACCTATTGGATGTCAATATAAGTTCCCTGATGATGTTTTTTAAATCCCATTAAATTCATCATTTCTGGATCCCTTACATTATTATCATAGATAAGGGAAAAAATTTATCCTCCAAGTTGAAAAAGTTCTATGAAAGGAATAAAATTATGTCTACCTATACCAATCACAGTCACACATCAATAAATGGATAGATTGATGAATTAAACAAATTTCCTATCTTAGATTCTATAGAATATGGTGAACAAAAATAAGAATATCTATCCTTGAAATATATCTAATGAAGTATGGAAATGTCATATGGTAACTCCTAATTACACCTAGGTGGATCCTTACTCCTTGATGTATGGATAAAAATAATTTTTTCCATTAAGTTTTAGATATCATCACTCTGGATATCCATTTATGACTAGTTAACATTGGATAAAATGTACCCTGTTTTTTTAGATGAGTTCGAAGCCATCATTGAAAATAGGATTCAAGTGTTTCACAATCTGATGGTGTAATGTCATAAATTTTCAAATAGGTACATAATTTTATGTTACTATTGAAAAACTCTTATCTTATGATCATAATGAACTCTAAATGATAAGGAGTAGTTTGGGAGATTTCGGGTCTTGTTCAGATCCTAGAGCTCTAGAATTTGAGGAGGCAGACTGAGCCTCAAGGTTAGTGCATGGATAGGGATAATTGTACAACTCAACTGTGCAAGGTACCCAGGCACATGGGAGGCCACACGGTTTGTCTGTAACTGTGAGATCTAGTCTGCATTCCCATGAATAATTGCATACATTATTTATAGTGAGTTTTTTCATGGGTTGTACATGGTTATTCAAACTGTGTGCCTAAACCATGTGAGGGGTATTCTTTGATAAGTTATGGTGCATGGTTGGTGCATAGTTTTTGAAAACCATATGACCAAACCATGAAACCACTTATTAGTGGGGAATTTATGATTTGGCCTCTAAATTTTTTTAAACCCTGTACCCTTTATTTCTTCCTCCTCTAGCAGACAGCCTCCTAGTGTGAGAGCTCCTCCTCAAATCCAAGTAGGGATTTTGATAACTCCCTTGTATTGTATCTATTTCCTTCACTGTTAGGTCTGTTAGATCCATAGCAATAATATATACACTCATATTACTTTTATTACTAGTTTATCTTTCCATATACTATATTATTTTGGTGTGAGCTCATTTTCACTATTTTCATGGCATTGATACATTCTTCCAATTTCACTCATTCTAGCTTGGTTCAAGGGCCAACACTGGATAAGGATAGTGCTATGGGTCTAAGGTAGGTGATCTAAATTCTTTCCATCAAGTTTAGTTGCTTTTATATAATGTATCATGATTCCACATGCCAAACCTTCTGGTGTCACCTCTATAATGTTAAATTAATTAAATTAAAGATTGTTTCCATGTGTAATAGGACCCTTACAACCTACGATCCACTACTGTTGGGTATCTTCCTTAGCATGATCCTCCCTTATGGATGTTTCATACATTAAATTCCTAACTACCATTTTCCTTGAATTGTTTAGCCTCCCTTTTTAGGTGTGGATTTCCTTTTAGTAAATGATACCCTTGAAATATAATTTGAATTAAAAAGAATGATAATCCATGACTTACACCCTGTGATATATGCCATACCATGAATTAAAGGAATTAAATGAAATGGTCGTATTGATTTAAGCATTATAATGAGAATGCCTTGTTGAACAAATATAAACTGTTGATGACTAAACCCAACTTGTATACCATGTCGAGGGTGATGAAAGGGGTTCTATTTATGGATCACCTTGGATGGTCTCTTCATGATTATTAATTAGGAATTGTTAATGAATAGTATATATATGATGGGGGAGATACTTAGTATGCCTTGGATGAGATCACCATTCATTTTCCTTACCTTTGTATGAGTGACACTGATTCCTTAGGGGAGGCACCATGGATGGGCTTGGAAGAAGATTATTATACCAGGCCATGAGTGATACTCGGTCCCCTACATGAGATACTAGGGATAGGTTCATAGGGTTTTCTTCACACCAGGACAGGAGTGATACTCAAGATTCCATTTATGGATTAAATTAGAAGTACTCTTATGGATTTCAGTATTTATTGCACTCATGGTGTGATACTTGGGTTCCTTAATATGGTTCTCCATGGAAAGGCCCAATATTTCACTTAATAAAGTCCAAGATATTCATTTTTATATAAATCCAATAATACTAGTTCATTCAATTAAAGGATGTGTCCACCAAGCCAAATCACATTCTTGGGCTTGATCCAAATCTTGATGTGTCATTTATTATGATACATTATTAATTTATACCACACTTGTATAGGTCACCTTCTATCAGAGACATCCATTTTTTTCAAAAAAGGTAGTGTCAATCAGTTATCAAAGATGAACCTGGACCCTCATGTTTCATTTATTTATTTCCTTTCATTTATTATTATTGGAACACTTCTAATTTTATATGAACAGAGTAGATTGATCTAGAAACCATTTTTGGTAGCCTATTGAGTATATCCAACACCCTTCTTGGGCCTCCCTTAGCACCCATGTAGACTTCATGATTGAAGGTGTAGATAAAGGGAATATCTTGGCTTCATAGGCTTGATTTCTAGTACTAGGATGGTGTTCGAGAACAGAGGACCAAGCCTATGCTTGTGGTTCTAGTAGTGAAATTGTTTGGAATTTTGTATTTTTGTATAGGAAGTGGTATATGACTGATCCCCTATATCTTGGGAACAATATTTTTATATAGCTTCCATACATGAACATCATCATCATTTTTGTATCTATTATTTTTTCATCTTCCACCTGGTAATTTATTGGATGTTTATTTATCATTATGCAATTGCATGTTATTTCTGATTCTGTCGTTTCCCTTATATTATATTACAATAGTGCTACACTTTAACTCATGAGTGAATAGTATCCCCCACAAACATTCCCTAGACCCTCGCTTTTAGTCAACAGCAACTGGTGTATGAGGAGATATGCTTGAGGTCATGTGTCCCACCATCTTGGGGAACCGACACGTGACTTTCAGGGTGGGATGGTAAAAAGTGGTATCATAATAAATTTTTCCTTTTGTCCTGCTATTTGGGTATTAGACTGGAGACTGGGATGTGTTAGAATTTTTTAATGATCTTATTATTGGGTGTAGCTGACCCACATATAGGGGAAACCAAAATCACTTGGGATGGGTTATTGACATTTTGGTTTTTTCTTGTTACATTTTCATTGATTTCAACATTGGGTGATGCACATGTTGTGTGATATTATTACTATTAATGTTTTTATAGTGAAATTTAATTGCATTGGCCCAATGATATGAGGGTGTATCAATTCATGCATTATACTAGGAACCATAGGACTTAAATTTCATACATTATTCTATTCCATGTTTTTATTTTCGGCTTGTATTGCCTATATTTCATGTTCTTATTGCTAGTGCATTGATTATTTTATATTGAAATGTGTTAATGCTTCTTATAGGGTTAACATAATTGGATTAATTAAAGTGACTACATCAATCTAAATGGTTTTTCCCATATAGATTGATGATGACACCTTAATTAACCAATTATGCCACATTTGAGCCAAGAACCACTGGTTATGTGGGAAAAACGTTATTTTAATTTATTGATTAATTCAAATTATATTTTATGAAGTGGGTAATTCTACAAATTTGGAATTTTAATTCATTCAATAACATCATTATAAATGACTAATTATATCCTAATACCATACGTAAAGGTCTGGTCACAGTTACTTGACATAATGATTAAAATTTATAGAGTATGGGCCTTTATAAATTGGGAATGGTGAAACATATAACTGGATTGAGATATCTTTACCAAATAAATAATAATAGACTTAAGAAAGTTAAAGTTCTAAAATGAATTTTTTATCGCTAAATGGGGATGTTAATTGAAAATTAAAGGGTGTTTTCCTCTATAACGTAAAATTTACACTCCGTATACCAGAACCTACACTGTGTTGTGTGAGGCCGTGAGCTTAACTTGGCCTTAGTAAAGGGAAGAAGGAAGTGTCTCCTAAGGCTCTTATGATCTTCCTTATCTCCTGGACCTAGATTTAGGAGCAAGATGAGGTTTGTTACCAATTATATAAAGGTTTTTTATCTATCATTTCCTACTATTACTATTTTCTATCTACTATTAAATCTTATATGAGTCATGATCATGTAAATTATAGAGTTATGTCTCCATTAAGTTCTTGAGTTATATGTCAGGAAGGTAGAGACGACCATGTTATAGAAGTGGTGGGTCCTAATCCACCCATATTACCTCTTTTACTGCCCCCAGAGGCACCTCCTGCTTCTCTTCCACTAGGCATTGATGCTTAGTTTTGATATAGTTTATTCCACTTCATGTAGTACATATAGGGTACTCCACAACCTACTCCAAGTATGGAAGAGCTTACGTGAGAATTTTAGTAGCATCATCATCCAACCTTTTAGAGGGATGGTTGTCCTTAGGATTCATAATCATGAATAGAGTGCATGTTATATATCTTTGATCATTTAGATATTCCTCTAGAGTGGATGGTCAAGCTCTCTACCTATATGTTCCATGATTCTGAAAAACATTAGTGGGATGTCGTTACCTTGGTTGAATGTCATCAGGGTATGGTCTGGGTTGGTTTACAAAGATCCTTTTATGATTAATTCTTCCACCATACATTGTGAGAAGAACATTCTCATGGGTTTATGCGCCTACAATAGGGTGTAATGTCGATGATGTAGTACTCAACTAGTTTCACCGAGATTTAGTGTTTTTCACCGACCCTTACCAGGGATGAGATGACGACTATGAGATTTTTTTGAGGATGGGCCTATGTACGTTATCTGATGACAAGTGAATATGTTCTGTCTAACAACTATTTTGGAGATAGTGAGTCAGGCCCTCATCATAGAGTGGAACCTAAGAGAAGGTGGCAGTGTGGTCTAGGGTGGTTCAACTTCTAGAAAAGAAGACATTTTATCTAGCAGTAGGAAACATCGTTTTGAGGTGGAATGCAGGAAGAAACACCATCCAGGTGACACATACCGATAGTTATATGGTGTGTCAAAAATGTGGAAGGTCTGGAAAAAAATACCTAATGTACAAGGATCATGATCGAGTGTCAATCTTGTGGAAGGATGGGTCACCTTTATCATTTGTACCAAACTTTACTTTTAGTGTCTAGTGATAAGAGATATATGCCGACAAGGGATATGTGCTGACACTGCTTTTAGGAATAGTATTATTCACTCCATGTGATATAGGGAGTAGGTCTATTACTGGCCAATTAGGATGAGGAGGTGGTTGTGGTCAAGGTTTTCAGAACTTAGAGGTTCAGCACTAGCAGATAAGACCTACCCAGGTTAGTTAGGTTAAATCTCAGTGTTGCGACTTGGGCTATATCTATACAGTACATCCTACACCTGAGGAGTATATTCTAAGGCCTTATATGGTTAGAGGTACTATTATGGTAACCTATAATTTAGTTTTTAACCTATTTGATACAAGTGCATCATGCTCATTTATACATTATACAATTATGGAAAATATGGGCCTAGAAATGGATTACTTATATAGTGTGTTGACTCTTGACACATCATTAGTGGTCTGATCAGATAGTATACACTAGTACAAAGAGTTCCCCCTTGAGAAAGGTGCATTATATTTCTTATGAAATTTACTTTTTCTCAAGATGACTAGGTTTGAAATCATTCTCTGTATGGACTGGCCAGTGCCTTATCATGACCATGTTGATTTATATTATAGAAGGGTGTTTTTTACATCATCTGAGGGAAGTGATTATATTCATAATGGAAAATGGGATATCCAAAAAAATCAAACTGGTCCCAAGAATACTGGACTGGGTAGGGTGATAGCCAAGATGGCTAGTCTCTATATGAGTGATCAGGGAATGTCACTTGTATAATTCCATCTTGTTGCAGATTATTTCAAGGATGTAGTTTCTAGAGACTTCTCTATTTTATCACTTCTAGGAGATGTGTAATTCACAATTGATCTAGTTTCAAGTGCAACACCAATTTCCACTCCTCCCTATATGATTGAACTTATAGATCTCTAGGAACTCAAGATGCGGTTGGAAGGCTTAGAGATAAAGGGTTTTATATAACCCAACACTTCGCCTTGGGGTTCACCTATACTATTTTACAAGAATTTAGATGGTACCCTTATATTGTGTTTGGATTACCAATGGTTGAACCAGATTATGGTGAATAACTAGAATCTACTGCCTCATATAGAATAACTCTTCGACCACCTCCAAGTAGTGATAGTTTTATTTATGATAGATTTGAGGTTGAGCTACCATTAGGTGCATGTGAGTCCATAATATATACCATGTACAAAATTCTAGAGTAGGAACAGTTTTTCGGAGTATCTGGATATGTTTTTTAGCCATACGAATGTTCCATAAGTATTTATGTCCTTGATGAATCAGTTCATTCTCCCATATCTAGATTCATTTGTATTAGTCATTATAGATGATATATGGGTGTATTCTCCCACTAGACACAACCATGCCAACAATATTGATATCGTGTTGAATACATTGAGAGAGCTCATCTATCTTTTAAGATAAAAAAATTCCTTTTTTGGATTGATAAGGTTCACTTCTTGGGTTATATTATCTGAGATTAGAGAGTTTTTATTAACCCGAGAAGGTGAGAATCATAGTTTCCTAGGGTCACCTGAGAATTTCTTTGACATACACAGTTTATTGGGTCTAGCTGGCTATTACATTAGATTCATATAGGATTTATCATACATAATAGTACCTCTTATAGTCTTGACTAAGAAGGGAGTAAAAATTTTTATGGTCAGAATCTTATTAAATATCCTTTCAAGAGATGAAAGGGGTGTTTAATTCAGAATCAACCTTGATTCTGTCAGAACTGAGTAAAAGATAAAATGTTTATTTTGATTCTTCATAGATCAATGTAGGAGAAGTTTTGATGTCGGTTGATCGAGTTGTAGCATATGGGTCCCGCTAGTTGAGACCTCGTGAGTGGAATTTTCCTACGCATGACCTTGACCTAGCTATTGTGGTTCATGATTTACACTGTTAGAGGTATTACCTGTTCTATGAGTGGTTTGTTGTTTACATAGATCACAAAAGTATCAAATATATCTCTACACGGTTGGATTGAATCTGAGGTAGTGTAGGTTGGTAGAATACCTAATTTTATTTGACTTGAATTTAATTATACACCCAGAAAGTTTAATTCAGTAGCTAATTCCTTGATCCATAAGACTCATCCACAAGACATCCAAGAGTCTAGTTTTGAGTGAAATTTGATGGATCTATTTTCTAAGATTCACCCGAAGGTTCATGAATATCATGAGAAACCTATTTTAATAGCTTTAGAAGTGAAGTCCTTATTTTTTTATTAGGTATGGATACTGAATATTTCATATATTGGGGGCCTCGTTCTGAAGGAAAATGTGTTAGGTGAGAAACCACCACCCGGTTGGGTTGTTGATGAGAATGATATCTTACACTTTCGTGGATGTATCTAGGCTCTTGACGATATACGGGAATATTTGATGTTGGAATATCATGCATCTTTTTAGAAATTTCACACTAGGATTACCAAGATATACCAATACATATGTCGTTAGTATTGGTGGTCATGTATGAAGAGGCGGATTTTAGTTTTTATCACTTAGTACTCCACATGTCAGTAGGTGAAAGATGAGACCTAGAGACTTGCTATAATTATATAGCCTTTATCCATTCCATAGTTGGAATGGAAGGATGTCACCATCGATTTCCTAACCAGATTTATAATATCACCTTGAGGAAGTGATGAGGTATGGGTGATTGTCGATAGGTTGACCAAGGTTGAACATTTTATTCCTATCTAGGAAACCTTCTTAGTTGATGAACTTAGGATGATTTATATCCAGGATATTTTTTCCCTTCATGGTATTCCCCATTCTATCAAATTAGACCAAGATGCTCGATTTACATCACAGTTATGGTAGGGGTTATAGAATGAACTATGTTTATAGGTTCTTTTGAGTACAATGTATCACCCTTAGACCAAAGAGTAGTCCAAGTGGATGTTTCGAGTGCTATAGGATATTCTTTAGTCATGTTTCCTTAATTTTAGAGGTTTATGGGAGAAGCATATACCTCTCTTCAAGTTTTCCTACAATAATAATTTTCAATAAATGATTCATATGGATCCATATGAGGCCCTTTATAGTAGTTCATGTCATTAATCTCTATTCTAGTTAGAGGTGAGTGAGGTAGAACTAATGGGTCCTCATATTATTTAGGAAACTTTAAAGAAAGTACAATTGATTCGTAAATGTATGGATATAGCTCAGTCTAGGTAGAAGTCTTATACCGATAATCACCCTTGACCTATGGAGTTTGAGGTGGGACATTGATTATTTATTTTAGTATCAACTAGGTTGCTTCAGAGATGGATTTGGAAATAGGTCAATATATTGCATAATTATTTTGGGACTTTTGAGATCAAGGACAGAGTCGAGTCGATGGCCTTTTAGTTTCTCTTATATCAGAGGTACCATTCCTTGTAGGACATCTTCCATATATCATATCTTTATTACTATCATGTTGACCCATATAATTCATTTGATCCCAAGTACATTGAGAAAGAGGTGGATGCTTTATTTAGGATCATCTGATATGTATTGTTGATTGGACCATAAATGCTCTCCAAGGAAGGTTAGTTCCACTGGTCTGAGTGCTATGGCAGAATGACCATGTTTAGGATGAGACTTGGGAGTAGGAAGCTAACATATATGCTTAGTGGACAAAACTTTTCTCAGATGGCATCTTACCACCCTAAGAAAGGAAACTTGGGGATGAGTTGTTTTATGGAGGGTAGGTTACAACATATTGGATTTTATAAGAGGTATAGACACTTATTTTACTATTCAAAACCTTGAGTTGTATCCACATAATGAAATATAAAGACTAAGGAGTGTTTTGGGAGAGTTTAGGGATTATTCGGAGCCTGTAGATCTAGAATTTGAGGAGGAAAACTGAGTTTCATAGCTTACACATGGTTAAGGATAATCGTATGACTCAAACATGTGAGGCACCTAGTGAAAAAGGGGGTATAAATGGTTTGTATGAAACCATGTGATCCATTCCACATGCCCATGTGAAGTTTCAGACATCCTTGAAAGTGTCATTTTTCAGGGGTCGGGCACAGTTAGTCAAATCATGCATGAAGCCCATGCGAGGGGTTTTCTTAGGTAGGGTATGGTACAAAGTTGGCACACGGTTTTTTCAACCATGTGGACAAACTAGGTGACCCGTTATTAATGGGTAATTTACAATTTCACCCCTGAAAGTTTTTAACCCCTTACCATTTCTTTCTTCCTCCTCCAACGAATATCCTCCTCATATAAGAGCCTCTCCTCCAAGATAAGTAGTTATTTTGATAAATCCCTCATAAGATGTTTTTTCCCTTCTTCTTAGAGTGCATTAGATCCCTCTGAGTAATCTCTACACTCCCCTTACTTATGTTCCAAACTTATCTTTCCATCTCCTTCGCTACTTTTGTGAGATCTCATATTCCCTATTTTTAGGACATTGATATGTTCTTCAAATTTCTCTCGTTCTATCTTGATTGAAGGGTCGACACTAGATGGGGACACTACTATAGGTCCAAGGTAGGTGGTCTAGATTCTTTCCCTTATGTTTATTAAATTTTATATCATGGTTTATAGTGTCTCACTATGAACCTTATATCATCACCTTCATAATGTTAAATTAATTAAATCAAATTTTTTTCATTCTTAATAGGACCCTTCCTACTTGATATCCACTTCTGTTGGGTGTTTGATTTAGCATGATCTGCCCTTATGGGTATGTTGTACCTTAGAGGCCTAACTTTACTTTTCCTTTAATTTTTTAGTACCATTTTTCATTGTTAATTTCTTTATAGTAAATGATACCATTGAAATGTAACTTGAATTAAGAAGGATGACAATACATGAGTTAGGCCTTATGTTATATTCTATACCTTGAATTGCACGAATTAAATGAACTAGAAATATTTATTTTTAAGTATTATAATTAGAATTCATTTTCAAAATGATGTGAACTATTGATGACTAAACCCATCTTTTATACTATGTCTAGGTTGATACAAGGGATTCCATTTATCGATCACCTTGGATGGGATCTTCATGATTATTAGTTGAGAATTGTTAAGGAATGGTATATATAGGATGGGGTCAATAATTGGTATACCTTGGATGGGATCACTTCTCATTTTCCTTACCTTCGTATAAGCGGCACTGGTTCCCTAGGGAAGGAACTATGGATGGGATTGTTTTAAGATGATTATACAAGTCCATGAGTGATACTCGTTCCCCTACATGAGATACCAAGGATGGGCTCTGAGGGTTGTCTTCAAACCAGGTTGAGATTGATACTTGGGATTCCATTTATGGATCGCCTTGGAAGGAATCTTATAGATTTTAGTATTTATTGAACTCTGGGTGTGATACAAGGGTTCCTTGATATGGTTCTCCTTGGATGCACTTAGGATGACACTTAATTAAATTCAAGAGAATTCTTTTTATATAAATCCAAGAATGTTAGTTCATTCAATTCAAGTATGCATCTTCCATGACAAATCACATGCTTTGGCTCAATACAAATCCTGATACCTCATTTTTATGACCCATTATTACTTTATATCACACTTTTAAAGGTAATCTTGTATCAGAGACATCCATATTGGGATGAAGAAGGTAGTTTCAGTTGGTTATTCAATAGTAACTCAAAAAATCATGTTTTATTTATTTATTTCCTTGTATTTATTATTATTGGAACATTGTTCATTTTATATGCATACTGGACTGATATAGACACTGTTGGTGGTGACCTAATGATTATATCTCACACCCTACATGAGCTACCCATGGAACCCAAGTAGACTTCATGATTTCATGTGTAGATAAAGTGAAGAATATGGCTTCTGATGCTTGATTTTCAATACTATGATAGTGTCTGGGAGTAGATGATAAAGCCTATTCTTGTGATACTAGTAGTGACAGCTTTTGGACTTTTCTATTTTCTATAGAATATGGTATATGCCTTACCCCTATATCTCATGAAACTTATTTTATATATATTATTGACATGAAAATCATCATAATTTTTGTATATGTTATTAATTCTTCTTTTTCTTAGTTATTTATTAGATGGTTATTTATTATTATATTTCTTCCTGTTATTACTACTTCCATTATTTCCCTTATATTATTTTACCTCTATGATACACTCTGACTCATGAGGGGATAGTCTCCCCTTGGACACACCATAGTCCCTCACTACTAGTAAGAAACCTCTGGAATATGGGGAGGTGTTCTTGAGGTCATGTGGCCCACTATCTTAGGGAACTGCTACATGGATTCTAGGGAAAGATGCTGCACAAGGTTTATAAGAATCGATCATCCCGGGTGTTCAAAAATAACGTTCACCTTCACTCATTCCTACAAGTAAATTTGATGCTTTCATTTAGAAAAATAATGATACCTAGAATGTAACTACTAAATATGGATTCCAAATGGTATGTTACCTTCACCATTCACAAGGTTTAATATAATAGTGTGTTCTTATTGATCATCAGGGCATGGATCATATAACACATCCCACCAAAAAAATGTTTCTCAATAAGTACCATTCATAATTTGTTCTATTCCACTTAGTCTTGGATATATAAAAATAGAATTCATGTCATTCAATCCTAGATCTATGAAATTAAACTGGATAACACTCTATTCTATTCCAAATGAATTTAAACTATTAGGATTATAATTCATTTCCACATGACTTGAATCTGATTGAAATAGGTCTTCACCTAAAGAACCTAAACTACATGGAGCATTTTTATAAACTATATGAATTTAAACTACATATCCTTCATCCTAGACACATTATGTTGAAATAAAAGGCATTGGTCCTCACTATATAAACTTAAAATATATAGTTTATTATAATCTATATGATGTGTATATAAACTAAAAAATTGGGTTTCATTCCTCACTTGAGAGGATACCCCCTTTATGTTAGTGTTGATCACAAACCCCACCACTTACCAAGAACTGTGGGTGGATTGATTACCATCATGCTAGATATATAGTGATGCATGGATCTCCTATCTTAGGACTAGATAAAAAATAACTATATCCCTTATCTTGTCTTGGCATTCATCTCCCCTACTGAGTGGCCTTTTCTTACCCGGTGTAAAGGTAATTATACTCTTCATGGGGATGTTCAAAGTTCTGAGACCCTAAACAAGGAACCATGGTGAAATATCATTACCTAAAACTCACTACTAGAAACATGATTTATACCAATGGTTTCAAACTGTTAGTATAAACTATACCAACGGTTGTTAAAACTATTGGCTTGTTAGCCGTCGAGATAGACATATACCAATGGTTATAGTATAACTGTTGGTATATGGATCTGGAATGAACATTATACCAACAGTTCCAGCTAATCATTGGTATAACTTTATACCAATGGTTTCAGATAACCGTGGGAATAAATTTATACCAATGGTTCATAACCATTGAAAATTAATGAATTTCAGATCTATTCAAATGGTTCTTAAACTGTTGGAATAGTCCTTTACCAACAGTTTACATAAAACTATTGGTAAAGACGGATTATAGGTTCTATACCACTGGTTTACTAATCATTTTTATATATTTTTACCAATATTTTTATGTAAACCATTGGTATAATGACACTTTTCACACATATACCAATGGTTTACAACTGTTGGTATAGCCTTGCTGCAGCAGGATGGCCTGCCTCCCCCTCTGCAATCCCCTATGCACCTACAATTATAAGCATGTATATGCATAAATAAATACAGAATTTATAATTTAATTGAATTAAGAATTCAATTCAGAACCCAAATACCCTATGCAATACAGAATTCATAATTGAATTCTCAATTGAATATATACAGAATGAATTATGTACTGAATTATGAATTATGAATGAATAACACATAAAAAATGAATTCTGAATTACATACAGAATTATTAATTATGTACAGTGTATTAAATTCAAAATTCAATACATACAGAATTTAATTATATATAACACATACAGAATATGGAATACAAAATTAAATTCACAATATGGCATACAGACTATGGATAAATGACTAATATGGAATACAGAATAGAATATAACTAATATGGAATACAGAATATGACTAATATGTCCTACAAAATATGGCATACAGAATATTAATTTTGAATTGAATTCATTGGAATGTGTGATTTTAGATGAAATTAGGGTGATTAAATATTGACTAATACTTTTCACATGTAATTAGATATGAAAATGGATAAATGACTTCAAAAATTTCATTTTACAAGGTGGGTGGGGGATATCAAGGGAGGTGGGGGTTGTCCAAGGGGGTGGGGGTGTCCAGGGGGTGGGGGCTATCTAAGGTGGTGGGTGGGGTTTGTCCAGGGGCTGGGGTCTTTCTAGGGGGGGTGGCCATTGTCCAAGGGGTGGGGGTTGTCCAGGGGGTGGGGGTGTCCAGGGGGTGGGGGGATGTCCAGGGTGGTGGGGGTTGTCCAAGGGTGTGGGGGTGTCCAGGGGGCTATACAATGTGTGGGGGTCTCTAGGGGGTTGGGTTTGTCTAGGAGGGTGGGGATGTCCAAGGGGGTGGGGGTGTCTAGGGGGTGGGGATGTCTGGGGGGGGTTGTCCAAAGGGGTGGAGTGTCTAGGGGGTGGGGGTGTCTAGGGGGGTTTTCCAGGGGGGTGAGGGTTGTTTAGGGGGGTGGGGGTGGGGGTGTTCAGGGGGTGGGGGTGTCTGGGGGTGGGGTCTTTCCAAGGAGGTGGGGGTGTCCAGGGGTGGGGGTTGTCCAGGGGGTGGGGGTGTCTAGGGGGTGGGGTGTGTAGGAGGGTGGTGTCCAGGGGGGCTGTCCAATGGGGGGTGCCCAAGGGGGTGTCCAGGGTGGTGGGTGGTTGTCTAGGGGATGTGGTGTCCCGGGGATAGGGGTTATTTAAGGGGTGGGGGTGTCACGGGGTGGGGGATATCCCGGGGTGGGGGTGTCTAGGGGGTGGGGGCAGCCCAGGGGGGTGTCCAAAGGGGTGGGTGTCTAGGGGTGGGGGATGTCTAGGGGGGTTTCCAAGGGGGTGGGGTGTCAAGGGGGGTGTGGGTTGTCCAAGGGGGTGGGGGTGTCCAGGGGTGGGGGTGTCTAGGGGGTGGGGGTTTTCCAAGGGGTTGGGGGTGTCTAGGGGGTGGGGGTTGTCCAGTGGGGTGGGGGGTTGTCCAGTGGGGTGGGGTGTCCAGGGGAGTGGGGGTGTCCAGTGGGGATGGGGAGGATTTCCTTGAGGGTGGGGGCTGTCCAAGGGGGTGGGGGTGTCCAGGGGAGGGGTGAATCAGTCACACGTATATTCAGTCACAGAAAATCCTCGAGTCAAGTTTTATTATTTATAGATAAAGAAATAAAGATAATGTGACCTACCTAATCACACATATATTCCGGCACAAAAAATCATCAAACATCAAATTTCAGTAATATCAGTATAAAATGTAGCGGATCAATATACCCCTCATCACCATCACTATCATCACTGTCATCATCATCCTCATACCCATCCTCAACGTTGTCCCCATTATTGTTCCTTCCCTCCTCAAAACACTCCTCCTCTCCCTTGTACTCCACCTCAGCCTCCTCCTCTACCTTCTTCTCACCATCATTCTCCACCTAGGACTCCTCCTCACCATACCCCTCTTCCTCTGCCTCCTCCTTACCCTCCTCCTCTACCTTGGACTCCTCCTCACCATCGACATCGCCAGGAACAACATAGTCTCAACCACCACTATAACTTCCACATAGTGCACCATATATAGAATTCATCAACGACATATATTCATCACAAGTTTTATTTAATTCTGGTGGAAGTTTTGGATGTAAAACTTCCATCAGTTTCATAAATTCATTGTTTTCCCTAGCAGACTATTCTACCGCCTCTGTGGCCATTTTTCATCCTTTTCTAACTATACCTTAACCTGCTATAACTCAGTGGCACTAAAACCTGTACCTAAATAGGGACAATACTTAATTGGGACTATACTCTTCTTAGGTCGGCAGTGTACTCTACCAGGGTGCTCATCTCCAAACACTTGATGTCAGTGATCATTTGACCCAAAATTGACCAGTTCCTCAGCATCAAGGGCCTCTAAAGCATCCTATTAAAAATATAAATAGATTATTAAGTTACAAAATAGATATTAAAATTTTAAATCAATAAAGTAAAACTTACAATCTTCTACTGAGTCAGTTCATTAACTGTACTTCCATATTTTTTCCTTCTACTTGAGGAAAATAGTTTTGCTCAATGCGCATGTCCTTTATTATTCAATGTTTTACTCTAAAATAACATTGAATGTAGGAAACCATAATTAAAAATGGGTTTGAAATAATTAATTTCATAACCAAAATTATATGAAAACTTTATCAATCAAATAAATTATAGAGGAGATAATAGAAAATGAAATTCGTAATGAAAATTTATGAACAACTTTCGTACATGCTTCCTCTCATGATATGACATCGTAGTACATCCCAATGTGTGGATATATTTTTTAGAATAAATGTTTATTTATTTATTATAGATTATTCCTAAATAAAATTCAATAACACAAAACAAATTATTAATGCAAAACTAGAAAATTTTCATTTAAATGCCTCAAATCTGATTAATAGCTTAAACTGAATATTCTTCCAATGATTAATCATTTTCCGATATTGTTCTATTGAAAAATAACCCAAAAAAGGTACCGCATATAACTCTGTGCCAACTCTAGAACACCATCCAATATACAACTCATGCTTATAGGCTCTCCAAATCTCACCTAAACCCTTTAGACGTGTTGGTCGTGCACCCTTACCATCTGGGAAATTAAACCGAAGATGAAACCAAAATATTAATTCATATGAATAAAAAAATAATATATTACATTAAATGCAACATATTTTTTTACTCATATATTTTCCCAAGCATTATCCTTGACTTCATTTGGAAACTGTCTCTATGAGAGCGAGCTGACGCGAATGATATCAAATTATTTGGAAAGCGTCGCCAAAAAACTCTGACATTTCTGCCCGGTTTTTTCAATCATTTGATTGTCTTCATTATAGTCCACCATCAACTGTGTGTGGCAGTTCCACCCCACACACATGCGTGTAAACCCACGCCCCCTCCTCCTATCAGTAGATGTATCTGTTATGAAATAAAAACAAATATTTTATCAATACATGTTATCATGAAAATAAATAATGGTATAAAAAATTTTAGGGTTCTATAAATATACCTATGGTAGTCTGATCAATGGGCGTCGCTGGATCTATAAAAATTGAAGGAACACTCTATACAGGTGGAGTGGGTCCTATTGTATGCTCCGCAGGGATAGACTATGGTGGCGCATGAGATGAAGAAGATGGAATATAGAAGCGCAGAGAGAAGGAAGTAGAAATAAAAGAAGATGGTGTGGATGGCTTGCCGAATGCTGGATGGGGAGTGAGAATCGTCATCGGATATGGTAAAGATAGGTGAGGAGACTAAGATGTAAATGGTAGTGAAAACATGGGAGGCCTAAATATCTTATGTTTCCCTAACGACACATTGGGATCATAATGTGGGATAGATGGTATGTGAGTGGGAGGGGCAGGGTCTAATCAGGTATGCTGACCAGATTGCTTAGCCCTCGTACCCCCACCCCCCCTCATATCACCAGCCTGAGTACTGGGACCACTACTAGGTTGATCATCAAATAATTTTCTCCTAAGAGGTGGATCGTAAAAAAACTTTTAAAATAAAATTAATCACATGACATTATATATTATTTAAATATATATATATTTGAAATAAAATACTCAATACAGGCACTGGTGTGGAACACCCATCTCATCCATGCGATGATTGTTTTCCATCATCTTTTTCTATTGCCTATCTTTAATTGGTGGAATTTCCTGCATTTTAAATCAAATATGGAATTAAATAGAAAAGGATGACTGATGTGTAACCCAAAAAATAAAATATATGAGAGGGAATAAGAGGATTCATGGATAATTTAACTATCCATTGTTTTAGGTGAGCTTGAATAAATATATAATGAGTTTAATAAATTATACAATACTAAATAAATAAATTTAATTTTGAGTAGGATGGTTATTTTCTAAGTGTCACCAATCTATTAAAATCATGGAACATTGATTTTGAGGCTTTATTTCACTCAACAACCAAGAGAGAGAGCATACTGAATTATGCCTCTAGAAAATTCAGTAAGGTGTATATTATGAATTATTAAACCCTTAAGATATTTGGGAATGATGATATAGGAATATGAACAAGGATAATATATCTTTCAGATTCATAATGGTTAAAGTACTTGTCGAAATTAAGGAAAATTTTAATTTCATTAACCCAGGTAGATGATGCAGGTTTCTATACATGTTTTGAAGAAGAATAAAAACCATCATGTTCATTATCTGGCGAAATGTTAAAGGGAGTTTTTAGATTTATACTAATTTTATACATGGTCAAAAAATCATTTAAATGTTCACCAAGTTAGAAATGTTGGTTTCATAGGTTTGAATACAGTTCAATTCAAAATTAAAAAATGAAATTCAAATAAAATTTCAACCAACAAACATTGAAAATTCACATTAAGATAAAGTCGGATACAACATATTTGTAACAATATTAAATCAATGTGAATAGTAACAACCTTAACAACTAAAGTTGAGCTAAACCAAAATAATTGAGAACATGGATAGATGATTCTATATATTTCCCACCACAACTTCAGGTTCATAGTCAACTCTAACAATTGAGCTATTAGAGTCATCAAAATTAATAAATGGATCAGTTCCAGTGGCAGTAGGGATGGTGCCAATTCTATCATCACCATCATCAAAAATATGTCTTGGAATTACTTCAATAATGACACCAAATTATGGTTGAAGACGTTCTTTGACATAAAAAACTTGTTTCACCATTGATACCAATACATATGGTTCATCGGTCGCAATAGTTTCACTCATATCAATTATTCAAAATCCAAAGTCATCAATAAATGTTCCATTCCATGTCATCGAACTAAACCACTATAATTTCATCATCGTGACTCATCCATGAGAGTAATAATCCAATATTATTATTTTTTTCAATGACTCTATAATAACCTACATTTTCAAATCAAGATCTACTATCTGATGCGCTGGCATAACAGTCTGTGGTGGTATTAACCACAACACCATCATGTTGTGTTCTCGTGTTCCTTTCTCATTCAGTGATAATAAATCTATAACCGTTGATAACAATTGATTTGCAGTCACAAATCACAGTATTAGGACCAAAATCCAAAGATCTTATTTCCTTAAAGATAGAGTTAGAAGGAAAACTCAATACCTTAAATATAAATGAATATTAAAATTAATTAAATATTGATTTAATTATTTTAAATAGTAATATTTTTACCTTCACTTTTAACCAAGCAAAAAAATATTCGTTGTGAAAAGTATCTATCCTTCTCAAAGATAAAAAACGATGATTTCTATTTATCGTTGATTTATGTTCCCTATAGATAAAAATATAAATATTTTAGAAAATATGTATGATATAAATATTCAATTTACTTACTTGATGTATTCATCGAACAAATCACAGTTGAAAAAAATGCGTGATGTGCCATCTCCCGCTCTTCAAGGCATAATGCGTTAATGTATACGATCCAGGAATTCCTCCTGTTTGAGGAAGTGGTTGAAAACTGGGTTCAATTTTCTCATACTATTCTTATTTTTTTCTCATTGGTCTGTTCATTCTTGTAGTAATATCAGAAAAATACATAGAGAAAAAATCCATACATTCTTGATCCAAATAACCATTTATGATATAACCTTCAAGATGATTCCTATTTCATACATAAGACTTTAATGTGTATATATTTCTTTTAGTTGTATACATCCAACAAAAAGAAATAGGTCCACCGAGAAGTATTTCAGTTGGAATATGGATAGTTAGTTGCATCATTCATGTGAAAAATTATGGAGGAAATATTTTCTCTAACTCACACAAAATTAATGGGGAATTTGACAACATTTATTTCAAGAAATACTTGGACAGATTCTTAGCACAAAGATCACTAAACAAATGGCACAACCAAATAAAAACCACCCTTACATTATTAGAAAAAATATAAAGGATTTATACTAGAATCAACACATGCATAAGGTCATGATAATCATGAGTCTTCAAACATTTTATCTTCAACTCTCTTCTGTTGAACCGTTTAGTTATGTTGCTTGAATAGACATCAAGAACTTTAATATTCTATATTACTTATAGAAATTTCTTTTTTTGTAGGTGTCATCAAATAAGAAGCACGTGGAACTTTCCATTTATTTTCACCGATACACACAGGATGAAATTCTGTTCTGAAACCCTAATCCACCAAGTCACACAGAGATTGTAAATCATCTTTTGTCTTTCCCTTAACATTTAGAAGAATCAAAAGCAACATTTCACATATATTCTTTTTAATTTTCATTATTTCTAAGAAATGAAATAACAAATTAGTTGACCGATAAATAAAATCAAATAAGATACACCTATTCTTCCAATTGTAACAGGTTTCAGTGGAAACATTTTTTCCCTTTCCAGATTTCATTTGACCCTTCAGGAATAAAAAACTGAAATCTTTTAATTCATTAAGCACATCAGTTCCAGACATGTTCTGAGGTGGATCATCAGTCTCCATGGTATTTTCAAATCTTTGAATAGTAATTCTATATGTATATTCCATTGGAAAGAATCATCAATGTCCCATAAAACTGAAACTACAGTGATGTTTTAGTCTTCTAGATCATTTATTCATCATACAAATAGGACATGATATTTTTTCCTTCATGCTCCATCCAGACATCATTGCATAAGAATGAAAATCATTGATCATCTACATAAGCGCATCACTCATCTGAAATGTGTCTTTCAAACATGCATCGTATGTGCGCACACCCACATCCCAAAGAAGTTTCAACTCTTTTATTAAAGGTTGCATGTATAATTCTATATCATTTTCAGGATCATAAGGTCCGTATATTAGTATACTCATGAAATTTAAAGGTATTTTCATACAAAACCTTAGGGTAAGGTTATTAATGTGTATAAAAACCAGCCATGAGTTGTGTGAAATAAGCATATGCCCAAATGGATTAAAACTATCACATGAAAGACTCAGCCTCACATTACACATGTCAACTGCAAAATCAGGATATCAAGCATCAAATCTCTACCATGAAAATCCATCTACAGGGTGAACTAACTCATCATTAGTCTTCTTTCTCTCAGTATCATGACATCTCATTTTTATGGATATTTTATCTGACATAAAATGACTTTAGAGTCTGGGGATCAATGGAAAGTGTCACATTACATTTTGTGGCACATGGGATGGTGTTCCATCAGCTTTTTTCTTCTAGTGGGATGTGCCACATTTCATATAATCATTCCTTTCATCATTTTAATCCCATAATAAACTGCAATATTTCAAGCAAGCATGAATTTTTTTTCTTGAAAATCTACGTTCTTCAACTAAATTCTATGACATATATTTGATTGAGGGAATATCTGAATCATTTGGAAGTAAGTCCTTCAATAATGTAAGAATTTAATTGATGGAAGTATTAGAAATACCATACATACTTTTCCCATGAAACAATTAGATTAAAAATTTCAGATTTTTCATTTTACCGCATTGTTGATAAACTGGAGTCGTGGCAGCATCATTCAATTTTTTCACCCTGACAACAACATAATTTTCATTAAACGCATCATGTGTGATAATATCAAAGTCTTATTTGGTAAAAATCATTTCTTTTTCATGATTATGAATAAACAAAAACTAGTTATATAACAAATTCTCTAATCCAGTCCTCTCATTTGTATCATCAGCATTTTGATATTTAATATTCTCCCCATTATGATACCACACATAGTAGTTTTCATGAAAACCATATTTGGTTATGTGGTAGTTGACTTCTTCATGGATCAACTAAGGTCTTCCAACACAAATGTAACATGGGCAGTGTATGTGACCACTATCTAAAGAATTTTGAAATGAAAAATCTAAAAATCTCTCCAAATTTTTTTGAAAATATCTTGAGATCTGATCAATTTCATACATCCAACTTCTATTCATTCTATAAAAAAATTGTTATAAGTCATTTCTACAAAATAAATTCAGTAATATTGAAGTTTAATCAAAAATATATTTAGGTAAATGAGAATTGTTCACTTTATATGAAACCATAACTGACACACTAATCTATATGTGAATCATAATATAAAAGAAAACAAAATACTATATTTGTAACAAAAATACTATAAATTAATATAAACATATGAAATTGACTTCAATTATAAATATAATACCATGATAGTTGTTCATATTGAGAGAACATATATAATCTACAGGAGAATTTTGAGAGTCTTATACATATTTTTTCAAAGAGAATGAGATATTTCAAATCCATGAGCCTTTGAAGAAAGAATAAATCAAGAATATTTTTTTAAGATTTAAAATAGAAAATATTAACTACTGCTGAAGATCATAGAGAATACATATTTTCAATATGGAATTTTTTACTCAAATGATTTTGTTTTCAATTTATTATTAAAGTTGGAAAAGATGAAAGTAGTGGATTTTGAAATAACTTGCATAATCTTTGTGAGAATTATGAGAGATCAATACATCATATATCAAATAAAGAGTGATATTTTAA